>OY770262.1:264174322-269174322 GCA_963669355.1 Chorisops tibialis | reverse complement strand
TTGATATCAGCGGTGAATTATGAAATGAATTCCAAGTGTCGAGTCTGCCGGGGGCTTCTTTCGGTTTTGGTTGTTAACGCATAAGTTAATGGCTTATGGTCGATGAAAACCGTGAAGTTTCGACCTTCAACGAAATGTCGAAATTTCTTTATCGCGAGATAAATTGCGAGAAGCTCACGATCGAATGCAGAGTATTTTTGTTCTGTTTCGGAGAGTTTCTTTGAGAAGAAAGCAAGGGGTTCCCAGTCGTTGTTGTTGAGCTGTTGTAGGACGGCTCCTACTGCGATGTTGGAAGCGTCCGTTGTTATTCCAATGGTTGGATTTGACATAGGATGTGTTAGCAAGGTCGTGTTTGATAGCGCGAGTTTAGCCTTGTTGAATGAGAGTTCGCAGGCGTCTGTCCACATGAATTTGTCTTTGGTTTTTGGTTTCTTGCTCAGTTCCGTTACATGTGAGTGGATCGGTGCTATTATTTCTGCGACTTTGGGAATGAATCGGTGATAGTATGTTATCATACCGATGAATTGTTGAATCTGACGAATAGAAGTTGGTTTAGGTAAGTTCAGAATTGCTTCTATTCTGTCTTTTGAAGGCAGGATGCCGTGCTCATTTATGGTGTGGCTTAAGAAATCCAAGGAAGGAACTCCAAAGGTACACTTGGCTGGATTTAGTGTTAATCCATAATCAACAAGACGTTGAAAAAGTAATTGCAAGTGTGATTTGTGCTGCTCTATAGTTTCGCTTGCAACTAATAGGTCGTCAACATAAGCGAACACAAAGTCCAAACCGCGTGTAACTTCGTTTATGAATTTTTGGAACGTTTGACTGGCATTACGAAGCCCGAAAGGCATTCTTAAAAATTCATATAGCCCAAAGGGAGTCGTTATTGCCGTCTTGTAGATGTCATCCTGTGCGACCGGAATATGATGATATGCTCTCACTAGGTCGATTTTTGAAAAAAACTTGCAACCCTCTAGTTGCATAGTAAAATCGTGAACATGAGGCATGGGATATCTATCGGGAATAGTAACTGCATTTAGTCGCCGATAATCGCCACAGGGTCGCCAGTCTCCGCTGGTTTTCTTGCCTACCATGTGGAGCGGCTAGGAAACGGATGATGAAGATGGTTTACATATGCCTATGTCAATCATATGTTGGAATTCTAAGTGTGCGGCTTTGTGCCTCATCGGGTCTAGTCTGCGGGGTTTTAAAAAGGGAAGTTGTCCTTTCGTTGAAATGTGGTGAACTACAGAATGGCGAACTGGTTGATTGAAGTTGACATGTTCCACAATAAGTAATGAAAAATGTTAAGGAACCTGAATATCAGGAGGCCAAGGTCCGATTTGGGCTGTAGCGCCATTGTAGAAGTAGAAGTACTTGCATTGGACATAGCGAAAGCATTTGACAGAGTTTGACATAAATACCTACTTTCTAAGCAAAAGGCATTTGGCGTTGATGCTTCTGTTTATACATACTCTAGATGAAATCTGAGAGTATTATAAGTTAGCGACAAAGCTTGTAACGTTAAGAAATAAGGCTCGGAAAAAAAAGTTAATGATACAGAAGTTCATATTATCACTCAAAAATTTCAAAACCGGATGTCCGTCTGCCGGATCGTCCGTGTCCTCTCTAGCTTGAGATCGCGTTACGCTAGAAAGTTCAAATTTTGTACACGTCGTTTTCCACGAAAAAGTAAGTCTAAGTTCGTGAACGGGCAAAATTGTTCCACCCCTCCTACCTTCTCTCATACAAAATGACTCAATTGCGGAATTCAACAATAATCGAATTTTCTTAAAAAGAATAAAAGCTATAAGTCTAAAATTTGGAATATATTATTTTTATGATGACATCAATCCACGGTATAAAAATTGTTTGAATCGCCCCACTGTTTCTACCACCCCCTTACAAATTGCACTTTTTGTTGAAATACTATAAACCAATATATTCAGTAAGTTTAAAATTCATCGAGCTTAGTGCTTAGCTTCATACTAAATATTTATTTAGAATTTTTAGTAAAAAAATTACCAAATCCTTTTGGGATGAACCGAATAAAAATATTACAGCTCAGCTGTTAAAACGTAGTCCCTATTGCGTCCGAACTATTGTTGGTATGACCACAGGTCATTGGTTGCTAAGACTGCACGCATTTAGGATGCGGATTGTGAGTGACAGCATTTGCAGAGGTTGCGAGGAAGACGAAGAATCTATCGAACTTTGTTTTTGTCACTGTCCGCAAATCTCCAACAGTTGTCTCCTTTGTTTAGGCTCTAGATTCTTCTCAGAATAGACGAAATCAGATGCGTCAAACATTCGAGCCTGATATGGTTCGCAAATCTAACCAAGTGGCTAGAACAAGAGGAGTGGTATCCATCTCATAATCAATACAGGGATTACGATGGGCTCAACTAGATGGCCCGGTGCATTGTGGTTCCACGAAATCACCCTCCTACAACCAAAATCTAACCTGCATGTCTACACTCTTTAATAAAATAAAAACATCAGAGTTTTTCAAATAAATACTGCGATTTTTTTTTTTGTGCAAATCCCCCATTAAAAGCCAACATAAACGAATTTCTCAACCCTTTTCATCGAATATGTTTGATGCGGATCATATTGTCGACCAGACGAATTTAAATTCTAATAAATAACCGAAAAATCTTACTATCTTATCAACTATTAGCACAGAAATCGTCATTTTACTTCGCTAATTCAGCCGCTTGACCATTGTCCAAATCATCTCGAAATTTATTCGTTACGTATATCAGGAGATAATGAACGAAGCGCGCAAAAACAAAATACCGGGGTAGTATGCACTTATCTGCTCCCAACTGTACTTCATTATCGAATAATCAGGTAAATTAATATAAAAAAAAACAGGTTACTGGTCTAAGTTTTTCGTTTCAATTCGCTAGTTATTACACGTTAGCCCACGAATGCAAAGAAATGAATCTCTCTATCAGGAAGACCAAACACTCGTTCTACTCGTTCACTGAACGTCTCACGCTTGGTAGAAAAAAAAAATCGATCATGCACTCACCTGAAGTATGACAGGTTTGTGAACAATAAATCCCTCCTGGGGGCAGTCATCATAGCTTTTCGTCTTTTCAATATCGTTCTGCGTAATAAAGTCTTCCTTATACAGCGACTCATCGCTCAACTTTTTCAACTTGCCTCGTATTTCCTTAAGCGACTCAGCCGTGAGGAAGGTTGACTTCTTGGAAGACTTGCTCTCTGCTAAGAATTCATAATCGCATCGAGAAGAGCAACAACAAAATGGAAAAAAAACAGAAATATTTCGCATAAGATTAATTCAAAATGATATTTCAAATGGGAACAAAAAATCAATAAAAAGACGATTGAAACGAACCTGTTTCCGGTGAACCGTTTAAGATGTTATCTAGTGCTGCCAAGTCGACGTGGTTATTCCTCATCGCAGTGCTTAGACGGCGCCCGTTTTCCAATTCTTGTCTTATGCGTGAGACACTTACCGAGTTCTCAGGCAGATCTGGCGGTCGACTTTGATTCAGTTTTGGCGATGTACTCTTGGGAAACTGAAACGATCTTCGAATTTTGCTAACTCGACGCCACTCGGACGACTCGCTGCCGTCATTGTCGTTCTGATCCCAATCGGTGCTGGCAAGATCATCGTTTGAAATGGATCGTCCGCGATGTAGGTGCCTGCAGATCGAAACAGAAATAAATAACAGCACTGTGCCAGCATCTAAACTCAAATAAATTACTGCAAAAGTTCAGAGTCCGAAGTTTCTCTTTCGATACGTGCACCTTCGAAAAGTTGACTATTGTGAGTTTCAAGTGAGCCTCCGCTACCGCCCACGCGATCCTCGGCCGCAATTGTGGGTCGATATCTGCCATCGGTTGAAATTGATGGCGTTGCGTCGTGGTGATGACGTTGCGACATGGATCCTATCGGCGATGAGAGTGGGCTGCTTCTGGTGCCACTGCTCGATGCAGTGCTGCTCTTCTAAACACGACCGAACGAACAACAACAAAAAGTTTATTAGTTATCTGCACAACACTGTTAATAAGGAGCCGCGTTAGACAATACAAAACACAACTTACCATCAGCGTACTTAGCTTAAGACTCGGCTCTGTCACGAACTGATGACTCTGATGATTGACATGATCTTCATGACCATTCGTCATGCCGTAGTGACCATTGGTTATCTGCAGTGGCATAGTGAATCGTGGAGCACCCGAAGATTGGCCCGCTCTAGTGCCGGACGACGACCAGCGAGATGAACTGGTCTGTACTGTCTGTGCTCGAACTACCTGCAGCGATCCAGAGGATGTGCGAGCTTGCAGTACTTCGAACTGCTTGCGCTGTGAATGTTGTGTGCCGTTTGGCTGAGATACATTCTGCGAATCGACTACCTGAAAACGTGCAAATAAAATGCATAAAGTATTTATGAGCATAACAGAATTATGATTCATTCATATGGCACTCTAGATGAAATGGGAAATAGCTTAATGCATCGGAAAATATGTCATCTCAAATTCTTCCGAATAGTGAACAGTGACTTTTGTATGGGAGGTGGTAGAAGCAGAGAGGGGAGGGTTGTAATTTTTGCATATGACACCGAACGTGGCATGCAAAATGTTTCGCGCTGAATTTGAAGTTGTTGCTTTCATAGTTTTCAAAGAAATTGGATATAGCTTCCCTAAAATTGGGTCATTTGTATGGTAGGTGGCAGAGGGAGTGGAGGATCTTATATGATTTTGGAACTGCGTATCAACATCCTTATCACCATGCTTTGTTTAAATTTTAAAGTCGACAGCTGTCATATGTTCGAAGAAGAAATGCTTTTCTGGAATTTATACTACTGAAATATGTATGGGAGGGGGTAGAAGGAGTGGGGATGAATGACACTCAACAAATTCCAGCACGATAGCTCAAAGCGTTCGAGAGTTATGTTATAGACAAACAGACAGACAGATAGACAGACAGTCGGACAGACGGGCAAACGTTCACTACGAATCGAGGTTTTTGACCGAAAACAAATATTTCTGTACCCTTGGCGGCTCTGTGCGAGCACTATTTCCTAGCGTCACAAACGGTAAGGCAATCACAATACGCCCTCAGATTTCATCTAGAGTATGAACATAACAGCACTACGATTGGGCGTAAGGCCCAATAATGGGATACTCTTGAAAAAAGACTTTATTTTAAGAAATTTTGTATAGGGAGTGGTAGAAGGGGAGATGGCATTAAACATTTTTTTCACATAATGCTAGCGTTGCTATCAAAATGTTTTATACAAAAAGCAATCTTAAGAAATTTAATTAATACCTACTAAGTAAATTAATGTACTGGATTTAGAAAAATGTGCAGTCTATATGGGAGGTGGTAAAAGGAGTGGGGTGTTCTTAATGTTTTTTTTAGAAATAACTATAAAAATCATGCAATTGACATATTTTAAATTGCAGAACAGTAGCGTTCATGGTTTTCAAGAAAATCGACTTTTTGCAAAGTTGTGAAATTTTGTCGTATTTTAGGGGGGGGGGGGGGGGGGGGGGGCATAAAATTGAAAATTTGTCAGATTGTAGAACTATATAGTCGCTAATTTTGGTAAGAATTTTAATTTGGGAGGTGTAAGGGGAGGGAGGTGGTAAGTAAAAATGTCGAAAATTTTGAGTGATTATTTTAGGGCTCTGGTGAAAGATACATAGTTTAAATTTTGCATGTGGATACGTCTATTTGATGTACATAGAAAAAAAATAATAACTTGATCCATAATTGTTATAAACCGACTCCCCCGGTCTAACGTGCACAAGGTGTTTCATGTGCATTGAAAAAAACACATAAGCTGAAAATTTTTGAGAGAAATTTTTAGGTAGAAACTTGAAAATTTGGGAAATGCATTTAAAAAAAATTTCTAAATATACGAAATATTAACTGGTTGAAAACCTTTAAAACTTCTACCCCCTCCCATACAAAATTGTTTTTTCGACCATTTTCAAGAAATCTATTATCACCTAACTATTAAAAGATATCAATTTGAAATTTTGCAGAAAAACTTATAAAAATAGTTGAAATTAAATTACGTTAAAAGTCTTGTTCTTCTACCCCCTCCCATACAAAAGTATGATTTTGACCAATTTCATCAACTAATAACCAACAAATTAAAAGCTACGAACTTGAAATTTTGTACAAGCACTTTACAAAAGAAATGAAATAAAACTGCATTACAAGTCTTATGATTCCATTATCCGCTCTACCCCCTCGCATACAAATGTTCGGTTTCGTGAATGTAAAATACAGTGAATTTTATGAAAATTCTATGCAACTTCGTCTATGAAACACATTCTTTACAGAGAATATTGGACGAGATTCAAGCAATCAATTAAAAAGCTATTAACATCCACCCACCCTTACTATTACCCCTCCTCCCCTCATAAAAACGAATGAAATATTGTTAAATTGACAACAGCCCTGCCCAAGAAGTCACTTTCACTTAGTCTTCCCTAACCACTCTAACCTGCATATTGACTTTCCACTCATCCGCAACTCGTCCCAAGAATAATAAAGTTTCGCTTGACTTGTTGGCAGTTTATTTTTTATCTTACTACAAACAAATATTAAGTGCACAATATCAGCTCGATAAATTTTATACGTACTGAGTAAATTGGCTTAAAGTGTTTCAAGAAAATATTCAGTTTGTATGAGAGGTGGTGCAACCAGTGGAGGGATTCAATAAATTTTTATATTGTAGATTGAAATCATTATAAAAATCATGTGATCCAAATTTGAGATCAATGGCTTTTATACTTTCCTAGAAAATTCGTTTAATTGCGAAATTATGTCATTTAGTATTGGAGGGGTTAGAAGGAGAGGAGTGATTTAGCCTGTTCACGAACTTCACCTTACTTTTTAGCCAGAAACGACGTGTACTAAATTCGAACTGTCTAGCTCCACGCGTTCTCGAGCTAGAGAGGACCCCACACCTAAATCTATAAATTGTCATCATACAAATTCTGGGTCTATCAGTGCAATTTAACTGAAGTTTGAAAATCTCGTGATATTTGTATGGGAGGGGGAAGAAGGAGTGAAGTAAAGTAAATAATTTTTTTCTGAAGTCCATTGCAATTACAATAAAAATAATTCTGGCAAGAATTTGTTTTTGTTTTTATCATTGCTAGTTCAAATGAAAATCGAAGGAATACATTTTAAAAATTATGTATTTGTATGAGAGGGGTAGAAGGATTGAGGAGATCGGATCAATATTTTTTCACGTCAATTATATTGAAATCGTTATACTTGGATCTTATTTTTAAGTGGATAGTTTGAATGACTTCGGAAAAAATATATTTCTTAAAATTTGGAAATTTCATGAATTTGTATGGGAGAAGGTACAAGGGATGTAGCCCGTTCACGAATTGAAAGGTCTTTTTTGCTAAAAATGTAATAGAAAAAATTTCAGCACGATAGCTTAAAGCGATCGCAAGATTTGTGACGGCTTATACTGCATCGCTACTAACCGACTAAGCCGTGGCGTCTAGTTAGCTCAGTGGCCAGCACGGCCGCTTTGCAACTCGAAAATCCCCGGGTTCTAATCTCACTACCTGCGCGGTATTCACTTAGCGTCTAAGGCAGGGCCTGCTTACATAAGCCTAACTGACGAGTCCGTCGTAAGCTGGCCTGGGACGAAGCGCAACACAGAGCTGTAGCCGCTCACTCGCTACAGTTTTGTTGTAGACAGACGGACAGACGGTCACTCGGAATTGAGATTTTTGAACGACAACAAATATTTCTGTACCTTTGGCGGCTCTGTACGAGCATTATTTCTTAGCGTTACAAACGATAAGGCAAACACAATGTACTCTCAGATTTCATCTCGAGTATAAAAAGTTACATTGAATCACGTTAGAAATGGAACATCTATGAAAATTGTTTTAATCTTGTGGATGTAAGAAACAACTACAAAATACGGAAGCTTCAGATGAAACTGATTAGCTTTTCTGACAGTGAACTCATTACTTCTGACTTCCAAATCTTTCGTAGTGATCACTATGTTTCCGATCTGAGATTGAAAGTGGTGGAGTGTTATTACCAGTCCGAAGCTGCATTAATTGTGTAGTTGCTCCTGTGCCGCACGCTCACGATATGGAGATATTGGGTGCTGAATTCGTATTTAGCAATAAGGATATTTATATCTTTTTGACATATATTTCCCGTCCTTGTACTTTATACGAAAAAAACAGTTGACTGTGTAACATTGGTACATAAAAGTAAGAATATCTCTGATGAACTTATTTTACAGTGTGATTTTAATATTCCAGGTCCTTGTTACTTTTTCTCTGACGATGATTCTTCTCTCTTAGTTCCAGATGCGTTGTCATGAATGTGTCTTTTTTTTGTTAATAATAAATTTGCACTTAATCTCCATCAACTTAGCCTTGTTCGGAACGCCAATGGAAGACACCGTGACCTGGCTTTTTATTCTGATAACTGTGCCTGTTCCGTGGAAGAGAGCTTAACTTCAATTTAGAATTGATATATTGCACTCTATTAAGGGGCTACATACACCTGGATAGTTAAAAAAAAATCGATCATTTGAATATCTACCCTGAAAATTTCATAAAAGCGTTTTGTATCCGATCTAGTGAGCTACGACTATGAGCCGTGTGTTCCTGCCTTCTATATGTATAGGAGGGTCATGTTTTGATGAAGTTCAGGTATAAGCAGTCCAGAGGTGAAATTTACAGAACCTTTACAGACGATTTCATGTAAGTTTGAAATAAACCTGTTATTTCAGTGTAAACTGTACTCAAAATTTTAAACGCGTTTTTCTCGAAAATCGGCACCAGAAATATCGCCGCGACTTCTGGACCGATCGGCAAACAAAATTGTCATTTTGGGAATATATATAATTTTCAATGTGCTAAGAAAATATTAAAAAGAAAATAGCATCGGTCGAAATTCGAACTCCGTCCGCCCACGTGGTCGGCGAGCATTCCATCACACTGAAGCACCAATGCTGATGAATTGTCTCGCCAAAATTTTGCCACAATTTTTGGATCTATTTTAATTAGAGTCCAATTTTAGACATCAAGTCGTTAGTTTCGAACTAAACAAATCGATTTTATTTTGACCTCTTACTTTAGTCAAATCGTAAAAAAAAATATTCGTTAAAAAAATTATTGTAATGGGAAGGGTCAGGGGTGGCGGAGGTGCAAGGAAAAACATAACAGAGTTACGATTGGGCATTATCGGACGCTATGCCGACAAAATTTAACTTTGAAACCCCCTTCAAAGTTATAATCAGAGAACGCAAGGACTGCAATCCATGCTACCTGAAATGGAAGAGGGATCAACCATCTGGTATACAGATGGTTCGCGCACCTCTGAGGCAAAGAAGCCACAATCTTCCAGGCTGAACTAATTGCAATGGAGCTATGTATCCAAGAGAATATAAGGAGAGCTCATCGCAACAAATCAATTTATATCCTATCGGATAGTCTAGCGGTTCTCAAAGCCCTAGCATCCAATAAACACGGATCGAGGTTAGTTTGGGACTGTCCTCAAGACCTAATCATCCTGGGGAAAAGGAACGACGTAACCTTAATGTGGGTACCAGGACATATGGGAATTGAGAGAAACGAAGAAGCTGATCGCCTTGCAAAAAATGGCGCGGAAAAAAACTTTACTGGTCCGGAGCCATTCTGCGGAAAATCAAAAGCGCATCAAAGCTCGATACTTAAGAAGTGGGTTGAACAAGAACACAGAATCTACTGGAATAGACTTCCAGGCTTATCAACCTCAAAAAAACTAATCATACCACAAAAAAACAAAGTGGAAGATATCCTGAAATTCAGAAAGAGCGATATTAGTACTCTAATCGGCCTAATGACGGGACACAGTGGAGTGAACCACCACCTCAATAATATGGGCTTAGCTGAAACCGACATCTGCCGCCTCTGTCTCAAAGACTCAGAAACGACAATACATATCCTATGCCACTGTGAAGCAGTGTCAAGGAAAAGGCATAATCTTCTGGGGAAAGGTTTCATTTCCACCGAAGAACTAGCCAACATGGCTCCCTTACAGATACTCAGATTAGCTAAAGCTATTGAGTTGTGGTAGGGTATAGGGGCAATAATCGCACAATAGGCCAAAAAGGCCGCAGTGCTCTCACGTGTCCCCTAATATAAATAAATAAATACGATTGGGCGTAAAGCCCAATCATGCGATATTCCAGATGAAAGAGGAATTTATTGATTTAAAGAAATTTTATATGGGGAGTGGTAGAAGAGGTGACAGAACTGAACTAATTTTTCTCACATCATACTAGAACAGCTTTAAAAATGTTTTATACAAAATTTAAGCTATAAAAATTAAATAGGTACCGAGAAAATTAGTGTATTCAATTTAGTGAAATTGTGCAGTTTGTGTGAGAGGTGGTAGAAGGAGTGGAGAGTTTTCAGTGATGTTTAATTTTAAGAAATATTGTATGGGGAGTGGTAGAAGGTTTTACAGAATGGTAGTATTTTTTCACATCATGCTAGAGTTGCCATCAAAATGTTTTATTGAAAATTTAAGCTTCAAAAATTAAATAGTTAGTGATAAAAAAAATTAGTGTATTGAATTTAGTGAAATTGTGCAGTTTCTATGGAAGGCAGTAGAATGAGTGACTTTTTCAGAAATCACTATACGCATCATGCATTCGACATGATTTAAATTGCAGATCATACTTTTCAGGAAAATCGACGTTTTGTAAAGTTGGAAATTGTGTCATTTTGTGTGGGAGGAGGTGAAAGGAGTGCAGCTACTTTTTCTCGATCCTACTAATAATTATAAATAAATATTTAGTGCACAGTTTCAGCTCGATAAGTGTTATACGTGTTGAGTAAATTGGTTTAGAGAATTTCAAGAAAATGCTCAGCTTAAATGGGAGGTGGCAGAAGTAGTGAGGGGATTCGAATAATTTTTATAACGTGGATTGAAATCATCATAAAAATAATGTATTTCAAATTCCAGAACAATAGCTTTTATGCTTTTCGAGAAAAGCCGTTTATTGTGAAAATCCGAAATTGAGTAACACGGACAGACGGACGGACATCCAGTCTTGAAATATGAATTTCTGTATCATTCATTTTTTCTACGAGCCTTATTATATCTCAGATTTCATCTAGAGTATAAAAATATTCATTGATTTGATCACGCATTGCCATTATCATGCATTCGAGAATTTACCATTGGTTTCACATACCCTGATAGCCAAAAACTTGGGTTGTCCGTGTTTGTGTGTGATGTGAACATACCATATGTGTAAGCACACAGTTGAAAAGATCGTAAACAGTTGAAGATCGTTTTAGTTATTTGTATGTTTAATAATTTTTGAACGTTCAATTTATATCAAGACGCTCTGTGCTCGTTTCACGTTTGAACCATCGAATGCAATTATTCTGGGATTTATATAATGCGATAATCAGCACTGATTGTGGGAAAATGAAAATCTCCATGGAAATGTGATCAAAACGAGAGATTGAGCCGAGACAATGGGCTACTTAAGATCTGTGCAGACCTCGAGACTTCTGTGCCGTCCGAGGTCCGGTTCGTCCTCATAAACATCCGTCGAAGTTCAATGCTGAACGTTAACGCTTAACTTACCGGCGCGGTGTATCATCTTTGCTTCTCGGCCTTTGTTTAATTTTTTTTTTCATTTTCTTATGATGCTACTTGTGATGCGGTACTTGAAATCTTCGCGGTGCATGGAGCACAATCGAAAGTACTTCACTACCCCGGTTCCCCCCGATCGTTTGTCATCCATATTGTCGGAAAAGCTTTTGTTTGTTTTCCACCAGTTTTCGTTAGCTTTGTTGGTATTTTAATTAGCACCAAACTCGCAGCTATACATAATTCGATGTTCGTGTGCACAAGCAGTGATGGCAGATCACCGCCAAGCTCAGATTCGCTATTGTGCGAGTATGATACCACAGATATACTGTAAGGTAAATTTATTATCATCGATCGGGTCAAGTTTAAGATCGCTGTCCAATTATGGAAGAGGCGAGCTGTAATTAATTGCCGCATTTTATATACCGAAGGTCAAGACATGTATGGATAGTTGGTGTGGATTAATTATTTTTATATCTTTATTTTTTTTTAAAGTTGATTTTAAGCACAGTATCCAACTAAGCAGGTCACCCTTTACTGCAATGCAATGGGTCGGTACAGAATACATTAAAGTAATCAGTCGAAATTTATGCTTTATTTAATTAACTTTTTGGAAATTTGTTGTTTCTTTATTTGGCAAAGTATTACTTCCAAACAATGTACACTTTATATGGTTGTACTACGTGGAAAGTGACCGTTCGACTTACCAAGAAACTACAGACTTTCGTAAACCAATGCCTCCGACGCATTTTAGGAATTTTCTGGCCAGAAGTGATCTCCAACGACGAACTTTGGAGTACAACTCGCCAGACTAAAATAGGTATTGAGATTCAACGGCGAAAGTGGCAGTGGATCGGTCATACTTTGAGGAAACCAGAGCAAAACATCGCAAAACAGGCTCTGGATTATAACCCTCAAGGAAGACGTCGGGTTGGTCGACCATGTAACACATGGAAGCGAGCAGTTGAGCAGGAGGCCAGAGGAATAAACAAGTCCTGGCAACAGCTTAAAGCCGATGCTCAGGATCGCGCCTTGTGGAAGAGAGTTGTTTCTGTCCTATGCCCCTATAGGGGGTCTTAACAGGAATTTGATTGAATGTACAACTTACCCAGAAAATTGCAAATTTAAGAAAATATGAAGGAAATTTACAAATAAAGCAAGAGCAGACGACAAAAGTTTTATTTTTATTTTTGGAAGCTCTACAACTTACAAAATTCGCGGGCTAATCGGGGTTCAATATAACTGAAGAATTATTTATATCGACAGCCAAATGGTATCTTCTACAGTTTTATCTTACAAACTTTTTCGATCTGATCTTTAGATATTAATATCTTTGGGTAAACGCTCATAACTTGCACTTCCGATTGGCGAAGTTGAAGTTTAATTGAATTATCCTTCAGAAAGATGTCATAACGTGAAATAGTGGATATTCGTCAAAAACAGATGTAGGATGCAGTTTTACCAATTCATGCAACTATCTTTGGAGAATAGCGACTCCACGGACCTGAGCTTACCATCCCTGCGGGATTGGAGCAGTAGAATTTACCCACATCCAATCCTGCTTGCCCTAAAAATGGCAAATGAGCACTCACTGGATCATGGGCTTATAACCCGTGAACTTAAAACCCAACTGATATGAGAAACGGATACAGCGCCTTGGATACGGACAGATTCTAAGGCAACAACTTTTGGCATTCGAAAACGGACTATGATTGGCTTTTGGAACGTTCGAACATTAATTGACGGAGGAAGGGCAGGGATTATTCGGTCCTTGCACCCCCAGTTAGTAATCGACCGTGAAATGGAGTACCATTACATGGAAATCTCGGGCTCGGGCGGGGTCAGGTGGACAGGATCAGGAGAAGATCGAACCCCGAGCAGAAACACGATTCATTCCATTCTGGAAACACCATTCTGATCCTGAGAGTGAAGCCACAAATGGAGTGGCGATCTTCCTTACACCGAGAGCGGGAAACAGTCGCATCAGCTGGGAACCAATCTCGGATAGGAAGATCGTCGTCAGGCTCATGAGCAGTGTCCAGTGTCAGAAATGCCACAATTGTGCAGTGCTACGCGCCAACTAATACCGCAACACCTGGTGACATAGAGGAGTCTTATAACCAACTGAGTGCCACCTTCGAGTGTGTTCCAAGAGGTGATATTATTATCATCTCGGGAGATATGAACACCCAGGTTCGCTTTGACAACACTGGCCAAGAACACGTCATGGGGAAGTATGGTGACCCTTGGATCGACGCGTCATGACCTTGGATTAAGAGACCCGAAAACGGCGAATTATTTGTGGAGATTTGTAGTATTCGGCAAATGGTCATTGGAGGGACCCTTTTCCGCACAGGAGTAACCGTAAAACATCTTGGGTTTCCCCTGATGGTGTTGCTAAGATCCAGATTGACCATTTGGCTATAAGCCGTTGGTGGAGAAGATGTCTCTTCCATGTGCGAGCGAAGCGTGGAGCTGATGTGGGGAGCGATCACCTCTTGATGGTTGCCTGCTTGAGATTGTGCACATCAGCTATCCGACGACCACAAATTCTTCAAATGAAGAGCAAGCTTAATATGGATAGACTTAGAGACCCCAACGAAAATTGCGAGTATAGCACTATTCTAAAAGTCATCCTCATTGAGCGAACATGAAATTCGCATACTGGATGCCAAATGGGAGGCAATCAGAAACACGTTTCTAGCTAGTGCTGAAGAATTTCTAGATATATGCAAAGGCGTGAGAAGCCCTGGATATCGCAAGACACATGAGACAAGATTGACGATCGGAAAAAAAAGCAAATTGGCTATCGTCTGTCAACCCGATGTCAACCTAAGAACTCCCGACTTGAGACAGAACTACCGCGATGCTCATATACAGCTTAGAAAGGCTGTTAGACGCGACAAGAGAAAGTCCTTTGAAAATGTAGCCAACAAGGCAGAATCTCCGGCTTACTATGGGGATATTGGCTCATTAGTCAAAATTTTGAAACATTTGACGAACAGGAATTTTATTGGCAACGGAACTCTTCTTAATATGATTGAGCACCAGTTGCGGCGATAGAAGTAATACTTCTCTGATAATTTAAACATCTTGTCAGAGGAAGATATTCCAGAAACAGAACAACTACCAAACATCCAACCGCAACAATCCTCTATTAGGGACGATCCCCGAGATAAGGAAGAGATAGTTTCCGCCAATCGGTCAATGACGGGAAGAAAAGTCCTAGGTACAGACGGACTACCAACCGAAATTCTCAAAGCGGACCCGGAAATAACGTCCGATATACTCCTCCCACTCTTTACTGAGGTGTGGAATGAAGGAAGATATCCGAATGAATGGAAGGAGGGCGTTATTGTTCTGAAGAAGGGCGACCTTCGGGATTGTGGCCCCATCGAAAATCATGGCTAAGGTAATTCTCAATAGGATTAGTGATATCGCCGTGAGCTCTCTCGAAGTTAATCAAGCCGGATTCCGTAAAGGGTTGTCTTGTACCAAACACACAAATACCTTACGTATAATATTGGCGCAGTCCGCCGAAATCGGTTTGCCTATACGCCACATCTTATGTTTATGGACTTCGAGAAGGCGATAGCGTTAAGTGAGAATACATATCAAATGCTTTGCGTAGTAAAGGTATTCCAGATAAGGTCATAACTATGATTAAAGAATCCTGCGAAGATGCGAGGTGTCGCGTCTTACATAGAGGAGAGCTAGCCGAGACAAGGCTGCATATTACCACCAGTCCACCAGACGAAAGACTAAAATAGGTATTTAGATTCAAAGGCGGAAGTGGCAGTGGATCGGTCATACTTTGAGGAAACCAGAGCGAAACATTACCAAACAGGATTATAATCCTCAAGAAAGACGTCGTGTTGGTGGAAGCGAGCAGTTCAACAGGAGGCCAGAGGAATAAACAAGTTCTGGCAACAGCTAAAGCCCGATGCTCAGCTCGTGCTATGTGGAAGAGAGCTGTTTCTATTTATATGGGGTCTTAACAGGAATTTGATTGATTGTAAGCTGTGTTCAGCGACGCTATTTCAGCACTGAAATACTTTTAAGTATACTTCGGTATCTATTACGACGCTAGTTCTATCTACCTATATACCCAGGTCTGTAGCCAGGCAAAAAAATTGGATGGACAATTACTTAGTGTGACGTGGTGCGTTCCGCATCCCCTTGGGACGGCACTGACTATATCTCGAATACTAACATTGAACTGTTTCCTGCTCCTTATGACATTGTGAACGGGTTTCTCGTCAGGAGTCTGACATGTAATATAGAGACGGTGGTGGTTGTGTCAGGATTTCAGCGTATACAGTAATGCAATAAGCGATTTGTCTACTAAAAGGTCCATCGACCAGAATCTATTACTTACGAGTAGCTCAATTTTGCGGTGCGGTTTATAGTATTGTAGTAGACCTTTGCATCTTATCAAATCTAAATCAGATACATACCTACTTGACCATCTCGAAGTGGATATTTAGAAAGAATATTTTTTAGTGAAGTGGAACACACATCAATAATGCCCTGAAATTTGTAAATGGCAGTGAGAATCGAAGTGAAGAAGTGTTTCTTCAATATCGCGCTGCACTTTGTCTTCTTATCTTATCATCGACGGTCGTTCGGCAAAGCTAAATCGCGATCATATCGATCGTGACAAAACCATCGGAGTGGAATGGTTAATAGAGAAAAATCTCATATAGCCTAGTGCAGCCTTGACTTTGTGCCGAGGTATCTCCGTCTGGAGATTCCCGCATAATGCCACGAAAGCAATTTACCGAACGGATCTTGAGTTTATTTACGAGCGATTATTTCCAGACAACGACTTCTCCAAATGTAAGTAGTTGCCTGTTCGAACATTTTCAGCAAGGATGATCTTAATCGCCATTGAGGATCACGACAAAGAAATTTTTGTGGCGGAGGCGATTTTTTTTTTATAGATCGTGGTCATGTTGCAAAATTACAGCGGATAGATGAGTCGCAATTGTTGTCAGGTTTAAGGGCAGTCGATTATCCAACCCTTCTTTCCACTAAACAATCTGTGAATGCGAGTGAAATAGGGTAGGGATGGGCACGATCGAACAATTTCGGGTAAATTTGGCTTTACTACTGCGGGATTTGGCGTATTCAAGAGCTTTTTCTCATATTTTATCTTGGAGCACCAAGCGTAAGTTACTTCTCGCACGAAGTCCTAATTTGCTCTTTCTACAGTCTTAATACATTTTCTGCGATATAAGGTTATTTAACGCAATATTTATAAAACATACAATGCCTTTAAAAAAAAACACGTTATACTAAATGTATAATTGTAAGCTTTTAAAAAAATAAGATTGAATACCGGGTTTCTGTGTTCAACATCTTGTAAACAAGAATACTTGACAAGGTCACATTTGCTAAACTCGCAATACCTCCCAATCGTGACTCTCACAATTTACGGATTAATTAGCCGTACATAAAACGAATTAATAAAACGAAATTAACGTTTTTTTTTATCTGTATTGTTGCATACCTGAATTTATAAGTCGTATCAACATGAAAAGCATGAAAAATTGGAGTTAGAACCTCCACTTATCAGTTTCTTAGCAACCGATCTGGTCATGGTCACTGACGCATGAACACTTCTTTCCTTGATGTGTGCAGCTCAGCATGCGAAGATATCGTCAATTCCAGCGATATGGTTCTTCGAATAGTGTTTGGCAAATTGTTAGGAACATAACTGTTTTCATCAAATTATTGTAATTAATTAACACGGTTAAAGTGCTTTCCGAGTAGAACCAGCATGTCAATGGAATTAGCCGTATCAAACGGTGTCGATCAATTTGAATAAATCGGAACTAGGAACAAGTATTAATCTGAGATATAAGATATAACTGCTGCGAATTAAAGTGATTATTCGTGCATGGATCGTGTTCGCGATTCGGAGTCAGATTGAGGTGAGTCGACTTCATTCTGCGTCCAACTCCAATTTGCACCTTTTTGGTGGCAAAGTCTCTTGGATTCAGTGAATAGCAACTAAAATGACCTGCACACAGCTTGCAACTGAACGATTCGCAAAGCAATCGAGTTTTTTAGTTCAAGTTGAGCAACAACTCGTGAAGGTACTTTCATTTTGGTCAAATGGTCAAGAATAGTGAAGCATGACAAATTAAAGTGAGCCGGAGAAAATTATTTTGAGTGAAAAAGATAATTTGCGGCCAAGTAGAAAAGATTAGAGATACAAAGTTCGATTCAGAACAATAGGCACTAATGAAAGTGGCACAGAATTCATGGGCTTTTCTATTCATCGATCGAATAGGCTTGTTTAATTTTACTTTATTGTTCTAATAATAAAGTATTGTGATCGATTTGGAAAAAATAAAATTGTTACCCCGAATTTGTGTTTTTTTTCGCGTTTCTTGACTAAATCAAAAAAAAATCCGTCTGCCTGTACGCCGTACATGTACGCTCAGTGCTCAATAACTCTGAACTTAGAGTTACTATATGAAGAAGAAAGAAATTAGAGTTCAGTCAAGGTGATAACCAAATTTTTCTTTGAATTTGAAAAAGCGCTCAGCTATTTTCCAGCATGAGATAAGTCAATCAATCAATCAATCAAATTCCTGTTAAGACCCCCTATAGGGGCATAGGACAGAGACAACTCTCTTCCACAAGGCTCGATCCTGAGCATCGGCCTTAAGCAGTTGCCAGGACTTGTTTATTCCTTTGGCTTCCTGCTCAACTGCTCGCTTCCATGTGTTACATGGTCGATCTACCCGACGTCTTCCTTGAGGGTTATAATCCAGAGCCTGTTTGGCGATGTTTCGATCTGGTTTCCTCAAAGTATGACCACTGCCACTTCCGCCTTTGAATCTCAATACCTATTTTAGTCTGGCCAGTTGTACTCCAAAGTTCGTCGTTGGAGATCACTTCCGACCAGAATATTCCTAAAAATCGTCGGATGCATAAGTTCACGAAAGACTGTAGTTTCTTGGTAAGTCGAACGGTCACTTTCCACGTAGTACAACCATATAACAACACGTATCTGATGCATGCGTCAAAAACTCGCAGCTTCGTGCGAAGGGAGATCTCTCTTAACCTCCAGAAAGGGGAAAGGATACCGAAGGCCTGACGAGCTTTATTTGGCCGAGCCTCAACATCCTTTTCCGCTCCGCCGTCCATGCTGACAATGCTTCCGAGATAGCAAAAATCTTGCACCTCTTCAACATTCTGTCCATTAAGAACAATCGGTGTACTTGCGTTCGAACCCATGTGCATGCACTTGGTTTTACGCATATTTATTTTCAGTCCCGCTTCTTTGCATTTAGAATGCAACGAGCGAATATTTGACTCTAAGTCCGAACGGTTACGTGCAAGGAAACACACGTCATCAGCATAATCAAGGTGACTTAAGATGTTAAATAGTCTCCATTGAAGACATTTACCTTCCCCACCTTCCAGTGCAGCTTTCAAGATGTCATTTATTACCACCAGAAACAGGGGTGGTGATAATATGCAGCCTTATCTGACACCTGTTCGCACAAGAAAGCTCTCGGACAGCTCTCCTCTATGCAAGACGCGACACCTTGCATCTTCGTAGGATTCTTTAATCATAGCAGTAGGTGAAGGTGCACTTGGGCGTGGGAAAATTTTAAAGACCGTGGGAACTTTTTGTTAACCTTGAGATGACCTTTGAAAACAGGTGTTGGTGACGTCATAGGGAATTCCCGTGTAATCTATGGGTTTTGAATGGGGTCATGGAGGTCAATGACCTTTGAGGGATTCCCTTGATCACCTGAGGGTTTTGCACCTGGGCGTGGGAATATTTTGAAGACCGTGGGAACTTTTTGTTAACCTTGAGATGACCTTGAAAACAGGTGTTGATGACGTCATAGGGAATCCCCGTGCAATCTATGGGTTTTGAATGGGGTCATGGAGGTCAATGACCTTGAGGGATTCCCTTGATCACCTGAGGGTTTTGCACTTTGGGCCTGGGAAAATTTTAAAGCCCGTGGGAACTTTTAGATTAACCAACTCTCATGGGACCCCTAACTACTTTAATTAATCTCTCTCTCTCTCTCTCTCTCTCTCTCTCTCTCTCTCTCTGGTTCCTGTTAACACCTGTTCTCCGTAATCACCTTTCATCTCTCTCTATCTCTCTCTCTCTCTGGTTCCTGTTAACACCTGTTCTCCGTAATTACCTTTTATATCTCTCCACAATTTGCCAATACAGGCACCCACGCTCTCAGCTGACTTTCTCTACGTGTTTCTCGGTCGTCCAACACGGTGTCTTTGCGTTGTATTTATCCTATCTATCCTATACTGGCGATTGATCGATTGAAATTTAACATGAATTGATATTGAATTCCATATGAATCTGATTTGATTGATTGCCGGGGGACGTATTTTAATACACTCGGCACTTAAATTACTTTTTATCGAAAAAAAACTGTTGCCACCAAAGGGACTTGAACCTGGAACCACATGCGTAAGAAGCGGTAGCGTTAGCCTTACGCTAGCCAGACTACATACTCGGACTTGTTCAATATGCAAATATATAGTAACTAATAAAGTGGTGTTATTTCATGACGTCATCATCGACCAAATTATATGTGTTTTAGGAATAATTGTTTGCAGCTAAGAGTGTTCTTATCATATAAGTAGATAAGAGTTTGTTATGGTTAGGTTTTTTTGTTTTGATTTTTTTTTATATTAGAGGTAAGAGAATTACGGATTAGGTTTCATATATGATGAAAATTGATAGATTGTGTGTATGGAGATTGTTATTGTTATTAATAGCGTGATATTATTTTATGACGTCATCATCGAGTAGGAATAATTCTTTCGAATTGTTTATGGTTTAGAGTTTTTTGTTATGATAGGTTGTTTACATTTTTTGTGTATGGATTTTTTTTTTGGTTTGCGAGTGAGATTGATATGAAAATTTCACCTCAATTCGCTATCATATATGATCATTTTTTTTTTTTGATGAACGAGTTCAAGCTCTAAGATTTGTATGAAAATAACTTGTATTTGTGGTAGATGAAGCACTTGTATGGTTACATGTATGTAACGCTGTTATGCAATAGGGGTAAGCTTTGTATGGGATGTTGGTTAGTGATGATGTACTGACGTTCCATGACGTCATCAATTAGGGTTGCCATAAGGTCATCGATTATAGTTTCATGACGTCATCATCAATTGGGGTTGCCATAATGTCAAAAAAAAAAAAATAAAAAATAAAAAAAAAATAAAAAAAAAATAAAAAAAATTAAAAAAAAATAAAAAAAAAATAAAAAAAAATCAATAAAAAAATCAAAAAAAAAAAAAAAAAAAAATAAAAAAAATCATAAATTTACAGATTCGCATGACAATGTTCCTATGCCTAATACTGATAAACCCGATTAATGGGCTATTTGACGTACACGAACTGACAGGATTTACGGAAATACAACTTACCAAAGTAGAAATAGTGACCAAAGCAAATATTTTACCGGATGTTGAGGTAGTTTTGAGGTATTAATTGATGGGGAAATCTCGGAATAAAACAAATTTTGGTGTACAAGTTTTTAATAAATATTCAAGCATTATAAGAGCTTAAATTTTATTTTGATTACATAATTGAATTTTCTGAAGGAAAATAGGTCTTAGTAATTGCTCTAATTTTAAGATCCTTCGTTGAAACCTTAGTCGGTCTAATACACAGCTCTGCCAATTACTCTTTCTACTAGTTCTATATGCATACTCCCAGACAATTATGTATTTAACGGAAACATGATCAGAAAATCTAACATGTCTAAGATCTGCAGATGACATCGTATAGGTTGACGAACTCGATTGTCATAAAAAATAAATCAGTTCTGGTTAATAATTGAATGTGGCTTATACCGAAAGGATTATAAACACTTATATGACACAATATGATGAAATGCTGGTTCTAGATCTATTTAGAAAACGAAATAAGAACAACAGGTTTTATTAAAAAAATTATAAAGCAGATAGACATAATCATCAATCTAAATACAAAAACTCTTCAAAAACATAATAAAATCAACAAATAATATCAAAAAAAACTAAATTTACAGATTCGCATGACAGACAATGTTCCTATGCCTAATACTGATAAACCCGATTAATGGGCTATTTAACGTACACGAACTGACAGGATTTACGGAAATACAACTTAACCAAATAGAAATAGTGACCAAAGCAAATATTATCATACACATAATTGACATAAGAGAAATTTTAGACGTAATACAATTTAATGAATCTTTCAGACAGCTTAAAAATTGAAAAATAAATATATACAACCATATCAACTACAACAACAACAACAACTACAAAACTAGAAAATACAACCAAACAACCATACAAACACCTGCTACCAACTTACCTTATTAAATTTTACTATAAGTTAAGAAATAAAAAAGAGTCTTGTGTGTTGTTATACTTGTATACCAAATTCTGGTTAATATGCATATTTCAAGAAAAAAAAACAAACTGAATGATGGTTTTAATCATATTTATTATCAAGATATTTTTTTTTTTAAATAAATAAACATAAGAAAATTACGATATGTATCGGTTATATTATATAGAATAGCTATTTCTTTAACAATGAAACAGTTTTCAGATCCTTTAAATTCAATATTTATATTATTACTTCAGCTTTTCTCAATGCTTCAATGATGGCAACAATCTCGTTGTTATGACTACTATCTCCCGCCTGTAGCGCTGATACAAGTAATCGTAATCGGTCCACCAATTCATTGGGGTCATCCCAATAAATATACTGTTTTGGTTCGATTGATGTTTGTATTAAATCTCCTCCTCTATGAGTTAAAAGTTTGTTAATAATTTTTGTATATTTATAGCTACGGTTTCCATTTATTTGTCCTTCGCTGGTATAGTGACGTCTATAGGCATTAGTATTGAGCAGAATATTTCTATAGTTTTGTAAATCATCTTTATTGTACAGAGTCTTATCTGGAACTTTCATAAATAGTAGCTCATATATGCCCTGAGTACCATCATAGGTTTTATCTTTTATTAATATTTGACTACCATCGATTGTAAAAATCGAGTTTCCAATTTTCCATTGTTCATTTTCATGATAAACACCATAAGTACTATCGATGAAATCCGGATTATTTACAAATATATTTAAATATTTTGTAGGTATTTCATCAAATTCTCGCTCGTTCATATATTCAATGAGTTCTTGCCGACCTGAAGGAGTTGCCACATATTTACGTATGCTTCTTACATCCGGAACCTTTAATGGTGTTTCAAAAGTATCAGTTAGATTGAGCTTTCGTCTGAATTTAGGTGTTGGAGTTTCAAAGTCTACGTCACTTTCAATATCATCTGTAGATTGAGTTTCCACGTTTTCTTCTTTTTTAGATTCATATTCACTGTGATTATGATTTTCTACATCTCCTTCTCTTTTAGGTTCGAATTTACTGTGTTCATACAGTTTAACTAATTCTTTAAGAGGTCTTGTGATTGGCTTAAAAGTTTGTTCTTGTCGAGTTTCAGCATTAACTCTACCGATTTTTAATTGCTTATATTTTTTACGTATCGAGTTAGTAGACTTTATAACTTGTCTAAGAATATCTTTATCGGTCGACTTCTGCATTTTCCTTTCTTACACAACAACAACAGATTAACAGATATTGTTTGAAGAATGCTCTGAACTCGTTTTATATAGTTATTAAACTGCTTCTGTACTGAGCTTTACTGCCTTGAAACTGGTTTTAAACTGCTTCTGTACTGAGCTGTACTACCTTGAAACTGGTTTTAAACTGCTTTGTACAGCTTTAATACTGCTTTGTACAGCTTTAATACTGCTTCTGTACTGAGGTGTACTGCTTTAATACTGCTTCTGTACTGAGGTGTACTGCTTTCATACTGCTTCTGTACTGAGGTGTACTGCTTTAATACTGCTTCTGTACTGAGGTGTACAGCTTTAATACTGCTTTGGACAGCTTTAATACTGCTTCTGTACTGAGATGTACTGCTTTATACAGCTTTATTACTGCTTTCAGGTTTTTAAATATAGTTTTTCAAACTTTTTTCTCATATTACTGAATCAAAGTCTTCATATTGATTATATATAGTTGTATTTACTTGATATTGGAATCAAGATAGAAAATAACTTCTCTTGGCTGCTGAAAGTGAACAGAATTCAAAGCATATATACAGTATTCATATAAATCTAGAAACATGACTGCTGAGTGTTGAAAGGGAAAGTATAGATTTTTTTTTTTTTTTGGTTATTCGAGCCTCAATGTGATTACAATCAACCACACAGCTGTACAACCAACTATACAGTTATACAACCACACAGCTGTACAACCAACTATACAACCTCACAGCTGTACAACCAACTATACAACCACACAGCTGTACAACCAACTATACAACCTCACAGCTGTACAACCAACTATACAACCACACAGCTGTACAACCAACTATACAACCACACAGCTGTACAACCAACTATACAACCTCACAGCTGTACTTGGTTGATTGTAATCACATTGAGGCTCGAATAACCAAAAAAAAAAAAAAAATCTATACTTTCCCTTTCAACACTCAGCAGTCATGTTTCTAGATTTATATGAATACTGTATATATGCTTTGAATTCTGTTCACTTTCAGCAGCCAAGAGAAGTTATTTTCTATCTTGATTCCAATATCAAGTAAATACAACTATATATAATCAATATGAAGACTTTGATTCAGTAATATGAGAAAAAAGTTTGAAAAACTATATTTAAAAACCTGAAAGCAGTAATAAAGCTGTATAAAGCAGTACATCTCAGTACAGAAGCAGTATTAAAGCTGTCCAAAGCAGTATTAAAGCTGTACACCTCAGTACAGAAGCAGTATTAAAGCAGTACACCTCAGTACAGAAGCAGTATGAAAGCAGTACACCTCAGTACAGAAGCAGTATTAAAGCAGTACACCTCAGTACAGAAGCAGTATTAAAGCTGTACAAAGCAGTATTAAAGCTGTACAAAGCAGTTTAAAACCAGTTTCAAGGTAGTACAGCTCAGTACAGAAGCAGTTTAAAACCAGTTTCAAGGCAGTAAAGCTCAGTACAGAAGCAGTTTAATAACTATATAAAACGAGTTCAGAGCATTCTTCAAACAATATCTGTTAATCTGTTGTTGTTGTGTAAGAAAGGAAAATGCAGAAGTCGACCGATAAAGATATTCTTAGACAAGTTATAAAGTCTACTAACTCGATACGTAAAAAATATAAGCAATTAAAAATCGGTAGAGTTAATGCTGAAACTCGACAAGAACAAACTTTTAAGCCAATCACAAGACCTCTTAAAGAATTAGTTAAACTGTATGAACACAGTAAATTCGAACCTAAAAGAGAAGGAGATGTAGAAAATCATAATCACAGTGAATATGAATCTAAAAAAGAAGAAAACGTGGAAACTCAATCTACAGATGATATTGAAAGTGACGTAGACTTTGAAACTCCAACACCTAAATTCAGACGAAAGCTCAATCTAACTGATACTTTTGAAACACCATTAAAGGTTCCGGATGTAAGAAGCATACGTAAATATGTGGCAACTCCTTCAGGTCGGCAAGAACTCATTGAATATATGAACGAGCGAGAATTTGATGAAATACCTACAAAATATTTAAATATATTTGTAAATAATCCGGATTTCATCGATAGTACTTATGGTGTTTATCATGAAAATGAACAATGGAAAATTGGAAACTCGATTTTTACAATCGATGGTAGTCAAATATTAATAAAAGATAAAACCTATGATGGTACTCAGGGCATATATGAGCTACTATTTATGAAAGTTCCAGATAAGACTCTGTACAATAAAGATGATTTACAAAACTATAGAAATATTCTGCTCAATACTAATGCCTATAGACGTCACTATACCAGCGAAGGACAAATAAATGGAAACCGTAGCTATAAATATACAAAAATTATTAACAAACTTTTAACTCATAGAGGAGGAGATTTAATACAAACATCAATCGAACCAAAACAGTATATTTATTGGGATGACCCCAATGAATTGGTGGACCGATTACGATTACTTGTATCAGCGCTACAGGCGGGAGATAGTAGTCATAACAACGAGATTGTTGCCATCATTGAAGCATTGAGAAAAGCTGAAGTAATAATATAAATATTGAATTTAAAGGATCTGAAAACTGTTTCATTGTTAAAGAAATAGCTATTCTATATAATATAACCGATACATATCGTAATTTTCTTATGTTTATTTATTTAAAAAAAAAAATATCTTGATAATAAATATGATTAAAACCATCATTCAGTTTGTTTTTTTTTCTTGAAATATGCATATTAACCAGAATTTGGTATACAAGTATAACAACACACAAGACTCTTTTTTATTTCTTAACTTATAGTAAAATTTAATAAGGTAAGTTGGTAGCAGGTGTTTGTATGGTTGTTTGGTTGTATTTTCTAGTTTTGTAGTTGTTGTTGTTGTTGTAGTTGATATGGTTGTATATATTTATTTTTCAATTTTTAAGCTGTCTGAAAGATTCATTAAATTGTATTACGTCTAAAATTTCTCTTATGTCAATTATGTGTATGATAATATTTGCTTTGGTCACTATTTCTATTTGGTTAAGTTGTATTTCCGTAAATCCTGTCAGTTCGTGTACGTTAAATAGCCCATTAATCGGGTTTATCAGTATTAGGCATAGGAACATTGTCTGTCATGCGAATCTGTAAATTTAGTTTTTTTTGATATTATTTGTTGATTTTATTATGTTTTTGAAGAGTTTTTGTATTTAGATTGATGATTATGTCTATCTGCTTTATAATTTTTTTAATAAAACCTGTTGTTCTTATTTCGTTTTCTAAATAGATCTAGAACCAGCATTTCATCATATTGTGTCATATAAGTGTTTATAATCCTTTCGGTATAAGCCACATTCAATTATTAACCAGAACTGATTTATTTTTTATGACAATCGAGTTCGTCAACCTATACGATGTCATCTGCAGATCTTAGACATGTTAGATTTTCTGATCATGTTTCCGTTAAATACATAATTGTCTGGGAGTATGCATATAGAACTAGTAGAAAGAGTAATTGGCAGAGCTGTGTATTAGACCGACTAAGGTTTCAACGAAGGATCTTAAAATTAGAGCAATTACTAAGACCTATTTTCCTTCAGAAAATTCAATTATGTAATCAAAATAAAATTTAAGCTCTTATAATGCTTGAATATTTATTAAAAACTTGTACACCAAAATTTGTTTTATTCCGAGATTTCCCCATCAATTAATACCTCAAAACTACCTCAACATCCGGTAAAATATTTGCTTTGGTCACTATTTCTACTTTGGTAAGTTGTATTTCCGTAAATCCTGTCAGTTCGTGTACGTCAAATAGCCCATTAATCGGGTTTATCAGTATTAGGCATAGGAACATTGTCATGCGAATCTGTAAATTTATGATTTTTTTTATTTATTTTTTTTTTTTTTTTTGATTTTTTTATTGATTTTTTTTTATTTTTTTTTTATTTTTTTTTAATTTTTTTTATTTTTTTTTTATTTTTTTTTTATTTTTTATTTTTTTTTTTTTGACATTATGGCAACCCCAATTGATGATGACGTCATGAAACTATAATCGATGACCTTATGGCAACCCTAATTGATGACGTCATGGAACGTCAGTACATCATCACTAACCAACATCCCATACAAAGCTTACCCCTATTGCATAACAGCGTTACATACATGTAACCATACAAGTGCTTCATCTACCACAAATACAAGTTATTTTCATACAAATCTTAGAGCTTGAACTCGTTCATCAAAAAAAAAAAATGATCATATATGATAGCGAATTGAGGTGAAATTTTCATATCAATCTCACTCGCAAACCAAAAAAAAAATCCATACACAAAAAATGTAAACAACCTATCATAACAAAAAACTCTAAACCATAAACAATTCGAAAGAATTATTCCTACTCGATGATGACGTCATAAAATAATAAAAATTCCATACAAAAAAAAAATGTAAACAACATATCATAACAAAAAACTCTAAACCATAAACAATTCGAAAGAATTATTCCTACTCGATGATGACGTCATAAAATAATATCACGCTATTAATAACAATAACAATCTCCATACACACAATCTATCAATTTTCATCATATATGAAACCTAATCCGTAATTCTCTTACCTCTAATATAAAAAAAAATCAAAACAAAAAAACCTAACCATAACAAACTCTTATCTACTTATATGATAAGAACACTCTTAGCTGCAAACAATTATTCCTAAAACACATATAATTTGGTCGATGATGACGTCATGAAATAACACCACTTTATTAGTTACTATATATTTGCATATTGAACAAGTCCGAGTATGTAGTCTGGCTAGCGTAAGGCTAACGCTACCGCTTCTTACGCATGTGGTTCCAGGTTCAAGTCCCTTTGGTGGCAACAGTTTTTTTTCGATAAAAAGTAATTTAAGTGCCGAGTGTATTAAAATACGTCCCCCGGCAATCAATCAAATCAGATTCATATGGAATTCAATATCAATTCATGTTAAATTTCAATCGATCAATCGCCAGTATAGGATAGATAGGATAAATACAACGCAAAGACACCGTGTTGGACGACCGAGAAACACGTAGAGAAAGTCAGCTGAGAGCGTGGGTGCCTGTATTGGCAAATTGTGGAGAGATATAAAAGGTAATTACGGAGAACAGGTGTTAACAGGAACCAGAGAGAGAGAGAGATAGAGAGAGATGAAAGGTGATTACGGAGAACAGGTGTTAACAGGAACCAGAGAGAGAGAGAGAGAGAGAGAGAGAGAGAGAGAGAGAGATTAATTAAAGTAGTTAGGGGTCCCATGAGAGTTGGTTAATCTAAAAGTTCCCACGGGCTTTAAAATTTTCCCAGGCCCAAAGTGCAAAACCCTCAGGTGATCAAGGGAATCCCTCAAGGTCAT
This sequence comes from Chorisops tibialis, assembly GCA_963669355.1. Lineage (NCBI taxonomy): Eukaryota > Metazoa > Arthropoda > Insecta > Diptera > Stratiomyidae > Chorisops > Chorisops tibialis. The sequence continues at coordinate 269,145,701 of OY770262.1, read as the reverse complement.
TGACCTCCATGACCCCATTCAAAACCCATAGATTGCACGGGGATTCCCTATGACGTCATCAACACCTGTTTTCAAGGTCATCTCAAGGTTAACAAAAAGTTCCCACGGTCTTCAAAATATTCCCACGCCCAGGTGCAAAACCCTCAGGTGATCAAGGGAATCCCTCAAAGGTCATTGACCTCCATGACCCCATTCAAAACCCATAGATTACACGGGAATTCCCTATGACGTCACCAACACCTGTTTTCAAAGGTCATCTCAAGGTTAACAAAAAGTTCCCACGGTCTTTAAAATTTTCCCACGCCCAAGTGCACCTTCACCTACTCATAGCTATTACCTTATCTGGAATACCTCTCCTACTCAAGCATTTCATATGTAATCTCGCTTAACGCTGTCGAAAGCCTTCTCGAAGTCCACAAACATGAGATGTAGTGGCGAACCCATTTCGGCTGACTACTCTAATATTATCCGTAGGGTATTTGTTTGGTCGGTACAAGACGACCCTTTATGGAATCTAGCCGGATAAACTTCGAGAGTGCTCTCGACGACATCACTAATTCTATTGAGAATTACCTTAGCCATAATTTTTGATACGGCAGTAAGTAGACATATCCCACGCAAATTGACACAATCCCGAAGTTCGCCCTTCTTCGAATTTTTCACAATGACGCCCTCCTTCCATTCAGTCGGATATCTTCCTTCATTCCACACCTCAGTAAAGAGTGGGAGGGGTATATCGGCTGTTATTTCCGGGTCCGCTTTGAGGAGTTTGGTTGGTAGCCCGTCTATACCTGGAGCTTTCCTTCCCGCCATTGACCGAATGGCGGAAACTATTTCTTCCTTATCTGGGGAATCGTCCCTAATAGAGGATTGTTGCGGTTGGATGTTTGGTAGTTATTCTGTTTCTGGGATATCTTCCTCTGACAAGATGTTTAAAATATCAGAGAAGTATTCCTTCCATCGCCGCAACTGGTGTTCACTCATATTGAGGAGAGTCCCGGTGACATCTCTCACCAGGTAGTTGGCGGTGAAATTCCTGTTCGTCAACTGTTTCATGATTTTGAATAGTGGACCCATATCCCCAAGGTAAGCCGCAGATTCTGCCTTGTTTGCCAGATCTTCAATGGCCTTTCTCCTGTCGCGTCTAACAGCCTTTTTAAGCTGTATATGAGCATCGCGGTAGTTCTGCCTCAAGTCGGGCGTTCGTTGGTTGACATCGTGTTGAGAGATGATTGCCAATTTGGCTTTTTTCCGATTGCCAACCTTGTCCCATGTGTCTTGCGACAGCTAGGGTTTCTCACCGCTTTGCACATATCCCACAGATTTTTCAGCACTAGTTAGAAAAGTGTTTCTGGTTGCCTCCCTGTTGGCGTCCAGTGTACGCATTTCATATTCACCCAATGTGGATGACTTTTCGCGTAGAATAGTGGTGTATTCGCGTTTTTTGTTGGGATCTCTGAGTTTATCCACATTGCGCTTGCGCTTCATTTGAAGAATTTGTGGTCGTCGGATAGCTGTACACAATTCCAAGGAAGCAACCATCAAGTTGTGACCGCTCCTCACGTCAGCTCCACGTTTCGCTCGCACATCGAGGAGACATCTTCTCCATCGGCGACTTACAGCCCAATGGTCGATCTGGTTCTGAGTAACACCATCAGGGGAAACCCAAGATATTTTGTGATGACTCTTGTGTGGAAAAAGGGTACCTCCGATGGCCATTTGCCGAGTACTACAAAACTCCACAAATAATTCGCCGTTTTCGGGTCTCTTAATCCAAGATCGTGACACGTCGACCCAAAGGTCACCATGCCTCCCCATGATGTGTTCTATTCCAGTGTTGTCTGATCCAACCTGGGTGTTCATAGCTCCTGAGATGATAATATCACCTTTTGGAACACGATCGAAGGTGGCGCTCAGTGGGCTATAAAACTCCTCTTTGTCACCAGGTGTTGCGGTATTAGTTGGTGCGTAGCACTGTATGTGAATTGTAACGTTTCTAACACTGGTCCTGAGCCTGACGCCGATAATCCTATCCGAGATTGGTTCCTGGCTGATGAGACTGTTTCTCGCTCTCGATGTAAGGACGAACGCCACGTCGTTTTTGGCTGCACTCACAGGGCCAACTTACAGAATGGTGTTTCCGCTAGGGGTTCGTTGTTCTCCTGATCCTGTCCACCTGACCTCGCTCAAGCCCAAGATTTGGATGTTATAGTGCTTCATTTCACGGTCGATCACTGATTGGCGGTGCAAGGACCGAGTAACCCCAGCTCTTCCCCCGTCATTCAATGTTCGAACGTTCCAGAAGCCAATCATAGTCCGTTTTCGAATGCCAAAAGTCGTTACCGTAGAATCAGTCCGTATCCGAGGCGCTGTATCCGTTGCTCGTATCAGTTAGGTCTTAAGATCACGGGTGATAAGCCTATGATCCAGTGAGTGTCCATTTGCCATTTTTAGGGCAAGCAGGCTGTGGGTGATTTCTACAGCCCCCATCCCAGAGGGGGATAGTTAGCTCAGGTCTGTGGAGTCGCTAGTCTCCAAAAATAGTTGCATGAACTGGTAAAACCTCATCCTGCAACTACCCCCTTGCGGGGAGATAAGTAAGCAAATGTAATTGCAACGCGTTCATTAGTACGTGAAACCTAACAAATTAAATAATTTTCCCCACTTAAAAGTAGTGCAAATTAAAGATATTCGCGAGTTGAAATCAGAAAAAGTTGGCTGTAATTTCGAATTTTGAACTTTACTTTTGTTCTTTTTTAGTAAAGAAATGTGACTCACGATGACAATTCATTCCGTTCATTTGGCGAAAGTAAGTGAAACACATTAATCATTTCCTTCAATTTTCGAAAATTTAAACCTTCCAGGAAAACGAAGTGTGCAGAAATCATTCGTTATTCAGTAAGGCCAAAGGAAAGGTTCCGCATTGGGAGAAATAAGTGAAGAAGTGAAAAAAGTTGACGATGCCTTTAGTGCGATATTCGAATTCAGGCAGTTTCCTTGGTGTGAACTGTGACTTTATTGCTTTGATAGGCCTGAAGGTCCCTGATGCAGATGGTTGCTGTTGACTTTGACCGGCTGGTTAAGAAGGCTTACACCTCAAGCGAATGCACCTTGGCAGGTGCTTTGTTGTGGCCCGGGACCCTGCGGACCTATACCAAATGGACGTTAAGGACCTGAAGAACCTGCTGGTTGACATCCTGGTCCTGACCCATATTCACAGCCGAGCTTTTGAGGTTTACCGGGATAAAATCCTGGTTTTTGACTACCGTTACTAGGTGAAGGATATTGCGATTTTGGGTCTAATGGTCTCTGAGTACCTGGTCGTTGTGGACCTGGCGAGAAACCGGGACGTTGAGGTTCTTGACTACCTGACTGATAACCTGGACCTGATGCGAATGGATCTTGGCAGTTTCCTTGTTGTGGACCCAATGGGTTGTCTGGTTGACAAGTTGGATCTGAGCCATATTCACAGCCTCGACGTTGAGGTCCCGATCCGCCTGGTGCTGGGCATTTTCTTCACTCGGTGGTTAATATTCTTGTTGTCCAGATGGGCTTGAAAAAAAAACAGGAAACCGAATCGACTGCAAAACAATATCGCTCGAATTTGGATTCGATCAATCGCGAATATAAATCTAAACAGGACTTACTCGATGGCGAAACAAATCGAAAGGCAATAGTCGAAGAGGCAAAAAAAAAACGGGAGTACAATAATGACGAAATTAAAAACCTGAGCTAACATTTCAAATTACACAACACAAGAGCCGCCACAAGCCACAAGAATGAAAAGGAGATACCAATCGAAAACGACCCTCTCCAAAGATCCAGAAGGGACCATAAGTAATGCGGAAGATATAAAACTAAGATGGGTACAATACTTGAACACCTTCTTAATTCGAGCCCATCACCCGCACGAACAGCAGCAGCAGACACAATTGCAGGTATCATTGAGGTAACGGCTGATGAAGGATCCGCTTTGAGTCCTCCCACACTCGAAGAAGTAAAAACAGCCCTGAGGAACCACCCAAACAATAAAGCGCCGAGCACTGATTAAATTTCAGCTGAGCTTCTGAAAACCGGCGACACCTGCATAGCGCATCTCCTACATAGATTAGTCACGGACATATGGACGCAGAAAACACTTCCTGAAGATTGGCGTAAGAGCATCAAATGTCCAATTTATAAAAAAGGTGACAAACTCTGCCGCGAGAACTACCGAGAAATATCTCTGTTGTGTAAGTCTTATAAGATCTTGACGAAAATTCTAGAAAAGACAATTAAGCCCTATGCAGACAAAGTAATTGGTGAATACCAAGGCGGATTTAGAGCTGGACGATCGACCACGGACCAGATATTCTCAGTTAGCAGGTGCTGGAAAAGTGCTGGGAATATAATATTGATGTGCACCAGATATTTGTTGACTTCAAGCAATCATACGACAGTATCGACAGCTGCGTACTGTATAAAATAATGTTTTAGTTTGGAGTCCTACCATCTAAGTCACGAGTCGGAGTAGAAAACGATCTGACTTCCAGATTTAAAACAGACAACGGCCTTAAGCAAGGTGTTGGCCTCGCACCAATGCTTTTCAACTTGACACTCGAATATGTTGTTGGAAAACTTCCCGTTGACACCAAGATAACACTATGCTTCAAATCCACACAACTCCTAGCATATCCCGACGATATAGATATTCTTACAAGATCTCTGGAGAGTGCTAAGAGGTATTTGTAAACCTTGACTCAGTAGCAAGGGAAGTTGGACTACGTATTAATGAAAACAAAACAAAAATTATGACGCAATCTAGGAAAAAGACGCCAATCAGACAAAATATTACAGCAGGCGACTATAACCTAGAAAACGTAGACAACTTCATATACCTAGGGGCGAACCTATCGAAGGATGGAAGCGAACCCATCGAAATCAAAAGAAGGATACTGATAGCAAATAAGACGTTTTATTCGGTACTTCTAATAATCAAAAACAAGAACGTGCACAGGAAAACAAAACTTAAGCTAAGTACATAAAACCATCATAAGACCTGTGCTATGCTATGGCAGCGAAACGTGGACTTTAACGCAGGCGTCCGAAAAACTACTTAACGCCTTTGAAAGAAAGGTCCTCAGAAGAATCCTCGGACCTGTGAGGGAAGGCTCGATTTAAAGAATACGATACAATAGGGAATTGTAAGCCATTTTCGACAATCCAGAAGTGTCAACTCTCACAAAATTTAAGAAGTTACAATGGGTCATGTGGAGTGTATGGATGACGGAAGAATTTCCAAACGAACACTAAAAGGAAAAGTTAACGGACAAAGACCGGTCGGAAATGGAAGTGCTGGGAGGATTCGATTGACGCAGACAGTAAATCACTGCTAAGATTTTCAAACTGGAGGACGCGGTGACTGAACCGAGATGGATGGAGGCAAAATATTCAAGAGGCCAAAGGCCGATTTGGGCTGTAACGCCATCGTAAGTAAGTAAGTAACAGTCGAAGAGGCTTTGATGAGATTCAGATTGAATTTCGATTCAGTTTTCGGGCGATTCGAGAAAAAAATGGAAGCGTTCTTGAGAAGCGGTATCCCTATGAATCGTGCATAATGCAAAGCACGATAAAATTCATTGCAGTGATCAAACAACATGAAGCTCCCTACGAACGGAAATCAATAGCGTGGAAAAGTGTCGCCCGGGAAATCAAGTCGAAGACATGATTGATATTTCGTCCGATGATGAAATTGCGAAGCCTTAAATTTCTTTTCTTCCCATTTACTTTTCTGTATAAAATGAATTTTTAGTTTTTTTCGTTGTTTATTAATAATAAACTTTAAAATTATTCGTATTTAGGTGCTGTCGGTTATCACTTTTTGGTTTTTGTTCAGTTTATTCTGTAGTTTGACAATGAGCAAGCCAAGGGTGTTCAATCGGTCGGAAATCCGCTAAGTTTACTAGTTTTGAAATCGCTTCAGGGACTCTTTGAAGCGGTTTTTCTAGGTCTAAGAAAAGTCAAAACGCTTTTGTTCTTCAAGTTCGTGATACAGCTCCTGGTACAGCTATTAACTTGTCATCCAAGTAATAACGCTTTATAGGCTTAGAAAAAAGATGGCCAGATTCCAGAGCGTGAAAGCAAAACCAGAAAAGTATAACCGAAATGTAAGCAAAAACTACAGCATAATAGAAATTTCAGAAAGAAAAGAACCGGTTTCGGATATAGGATCGAAATTAAGTAATTGCTTATGCCTTAATAATTTCTACATCTTCTACAATGGCGCTACAGCCCAAATCGGGCCTTGGCCTCCTGACCTTCAAGTTCCGTAACATTTATTCATTATTTATTGTTAAAGGGTTGTTAGACCTTCGCACAACCCTCTATCTACGAATTTTTTTTTTCGTAGATTGGGGTGGCCAAGATATAACCACGCGCTGAAATTATACGTCAACCGGGGTTTGAACTCCCGACCTTCGCATTATAGACGAACACGCCACTCACTAGGCTACACCTCAGTTAAAAAACTAAAGGTGGAATTATGTAACTCGAACCGAGTATAGTTTTGACATTATGTATCCTGGTTCAAGATATTATTCCTCTCGAAGTATATTAAAAAAGTACAAACTAACATCAATGTGGCTCCCAGAACATTGAGGGAAATGAAGAGGCAGACCGCCTCGCAAAAAATGGCGCAGAAACAAATTTTATTGATCCAGAGCCATTCTGCGGAAAACCAAAAGGGCACTACAACCCTTTACTTAGGAATTGGGTTGAATAAGAACATAAAATCTACTGGAATAGACTTCCAGGCTTGTCAATCTCGAAAAAACTAGTCCTACCACAAAACACCAAAGTGGAGGATATTCTAAAATTCAGCAAGAGTGATATTAGTACTCTAAATGGCATAGTGGAGTAAACCACCACCTCAAAAATATGGGTCTCGCTGAAACCGACATCTGCCGCCTCTGTCTCAGAGACACAGAAACGGCAGAGCATGTCCTATGTCACTACGAGGCAATAGCACGGAAAAGGTTCAATCTTCTAGGAAAAGGATTCCTTACAACTGATGAACTAGCCAACATGGCTCCCTTAAATATACTTAGATTAGCCGTTTAACAGAAATCAGATTGGTGATATGAATCATACTATTCCATACCAGGTAGAAACTTCATTCTTAATGCTTCCTAAAACAAAGCACCAAACTGAAAACTTCCTCGAGTCACAATTTAACGAAAAAAACATAACAGAATTATGATTGGGTTAAAGCCCAATCATATGATACTCTAGATGAGACGGAAATGATTTTAATATACCGGAAATTATGTCATCTCAAATTCTTTGGAATAGTGAATAGAGACTTTTGCATGGGAGGTGGTAGAAGTAGAGGGGGAGTTTTGTATTTTTCGTATATGACACCGAACATGGCATGCAAAATGTTTTGTGCTGAATTTAAAGTTCTTCGCTTTCATTATTTTTAAAGAAATTGGTCATAGTTTTCCTGAAATTGGGGATTTTGTATGGGAGGTGGCAGAGGAAGTGGAGCGTTTATCATCCTTATCACCATTTTTATCATCCTTATCACCATGCTTTGATTCAATTTCAAAGTCGATAGCTCTCATATACTTGAAGGAGAAATGCTTTTCTTGAATGTATAATACAGATATTTGTATGGGAGGTGGTAGAAAGAGTGAAGCGGAGCTGATAATTTTTTCTAACTCTTATTTCAATTATTAAAAAACAAATTCTGGCAAAATTTGAAGTTCGTACTTTTTCTAGTTTGAATGGAAATAGATAAAATGCATTTAACAAAAATTTTACATTTGTATGGGAGGGGGTAGAAGGAGTGTACAGATCAAAACAAATTTTTTTCGCATTATTAATATTTCTATTTGTATACTTCATGCAAAATATCAAGTTGATAGCTTTAACAGTTTCGAAGAAAAATAATTTAATTTAAATTTCAAAATTTCGTGAAATTTGTATGGGAGGGGGTAGAAGGAGTGAGGTGAAGTTGATAATTATTTTTAAAATAAATTAGAATTAATTCTGACAAAATTTTGTCTTTTCAGCTTTACTAGTTTCAATGAAAATCGAAAATATGTATTTTTCAAAATTATCCATTTGTATGGGAGTGGGTAGAAGGAGTAAGGGGATCGGGTCAATATTCCGTGATATTAATGCCATTTATATCATACTATTTTGACCTAACTTTCAAGTCGATAGCTTAAATAGTTTCAAAGAAAAATCAATTTCTTATTTCGAAATTTCATGAAATTTGTATGGGAGGGGGGGGGTAGAAGGAGTGGAGGGATGTAGCCCATTCACGAGCTTAAAGTTACTTTTTTTGCTAAAAATTACACACAAAAATTTTTAGCACTATAGCTCAAAGCTTTCGAGAGTTATGCTGTAGACAGACGCACAGACGGACAGGCAGACAGACAGACAGACGAACAGACGGTCACTCGGAATCGAGGTTTTTGAGCGACAACAAATGTTTCTGTACCCTTGGCGGCTCTGTGCGAGCGTTATTTCTTAGCGTTACAAACGGTAAGGCAAACACAATGTACTCGCAGATTTCATCTAGAGTATAAAAAAAATCAACATCCTTACGAAAGCAATTTACTTTTTGTGATGAAAGCGAAATAAGCTATAATGCGAATGCTGCAGTTCCGGCGTCCACGAACGACGAGTTCGTTGAGCGACTTAACCGAACTGAGATCATTCCAGCACGTTGCGACTTTCGAATGTTGGCAAAGCCGTCCTAATCGAAGAGACGAATAATGACGGACCCACTGCGAGCCTTCTTTACATTTTTATTCCAGGTTATGTCTAGAAACCAAGGGTGGAGCGTTAAGATTTAACCAGAAGGCGAGTTGGCGATAACACAATCGGAATGAATGCTGCTTTTGTGAATGTGATAAACGATGAGGTTATGCTTTTATGTGAATAATTGTTAAGTAAATACGCGGAATTTCGGACTGTTATTGGCAGAGAACCAGTTCATTTCGAACTAAATGCAAAAATTTTAGTGAATGATCCGTTTAGTTCGAAGTTGTGAATAGTTCAAATGAACTAGTTCGTTCGTGAACTACACATCTCTTGTTAAATGCACCAAATTGGAGCACATTAGTTAAATTGTGTTATTTGTATGATCAAAAGTTGGTAAATTTTTATAAATTTATTGTGTCCAGTACGAATTATGCCATCCTTATATTTAAAGTTTAATAACAATTGTTTTAATAATTTTCAAGAAAATCGTGAGCAACAACACAATATTTGCCATATTCGTGAATAGGTGAAGATAGTTACCAGATCCTCAACGAAACGGTTTTGGCAAAATCTCTATTGTAGATTAGTTATAATATAATTAGTGTTTAGGAATTTTATAATTCATTACTTTTTTGATGAAATTCGATAGAATTGAAGTAATTGCTATGGCGCGATAATTTCCGGAATTATTGCCTTCTCTTGTTTTGGAAATCGACTGAACATTTGCAAGTTTCCAAAAATAACAGCTGACAAAGCATTTTATTTAAGCTCATGAGATCAAAATCTTTCCGGTCCTCAAAATATGTATATCCGTACAAAAAAATAAGTCGTTTATCTTCATGACCACAACTACCATCACGGTATGCTTAATTTCCAGATTCAGTGATCTCATTTCTAGCTAACCACACCAATCATAATTTCATCTATTTTCTTCCGGAATCAAACAGTTTTCTGACCTCCTAAGTAATTAACTTTGCATCGAATTAGTAATTGCGAAAAACAACAACACCCATCAACAATTCGAAATCAGTAATTCGAATGCAATTACGTTTATGAGAATTCTTTTAATTCTTCACGGTCACTACTGAACAGTTTTTGAATAACGCGACCCAAATTGATTTCGGTCCGGTGGTAATGCAATCCGATTAAGACGTTGCAATAACCACCATGGTTACAAAATCATGATATCGCTAGATATCGTATCTGTAAGTATTAAAAAGAAGTATATTTGTAGCTACGTTGAAAAATCAGTTGCATCAAATTCGAGGATTTCCAATTGGAAATCTTATGAGTTTACAGCAATTGCGTTTTTCAAGTAGCTTTGATTTTTCTTGAAGAAAATCAGAAGAAATCGTCTCAGTGCTTAGCTCGGTCTGAGATCATTACATTCGAACGCTACGGGTGCGTAATACCACACAAATCGTTCCTCAATTCATCGACGAAACGTAATAACAATAATCATAAATAATAAGCCCAGGAAAACTTAGCGTAAGGAACGTAGCTGCGCTAGCTATAGTGCCGCTCGTAATGTACCTAAAACTTACCTTTCCATAAGCGTTCAGTGGCCCATTAATCCATCGATCGGCTTCCAAACGGCCGGTTAATAGTGCTCCCGTATTTGGATCGACACGTTGCCATTCGCGTACCTCACGTTGAAATGGCGAACTGCCATTACCGCCAATTGCTACTTCCATTTTACCTGTTTCTGGGCTCTAGGAGCTGATGATCTTCAGGTAAGTATTTCGTCTTGTACCTAGCAGACGACGTCCAAGGCATTCGTTCGCGAGTTGAGTCGTTCCTGCACCACTGCTTCCTTCGATTCTGCTTCAACTGTAAACAGAAGGAAACAATAATCAATGGCTGCTTTTTATGGAAATTAATTACTTATTATACCGCTGACTACGACTGGGATTAAGTTGATGAATTACGGATGATGCAAAATTACTGATTAATAATATCGAATGGTGAAGCAACCAATACCCGTATCTATTGATTTCCAAATTAACATTACGATTGGCATCATAACTTTGGACTATCTTAAGACGACGCTAATTAGAGATTCTTATTTTAATTGTAATGAAGGTATCTTGTAGCGAAGGTACCTACGTAATTTTTTCGCCATCGATAGAATGCGGACATCAATTTGCTGCTAATGTTTGACGCAACGCATTGGGTTCGTATCTCGAGCATTTTCAACGTAAGAAAATAACCTACATTTAAAGACAGGAGTAGCATAATTGTTTCGGTATTTTCGATGCACTGTGAAAACGCAAACTATCGCATTAGGTAGTAAGAAAGAGAAGTTTTATTGCTAGTTAACTGCATTTATAATTTGCTATTTCTTAATTAACATTACTTGAGTAACGGTTGCAAATAGCTAAACATGTCTTATAATCGTTATACTGGCACATGCTTCATTCCATATTTAGAACTCGCATTTAAAAGATTTTATAATTCTTAATTGATGTTCGTAAATGAAACATTACACACAAAGAAATATTACACATTACAAAATATGACAGTAGGAGCCTAAGACCTAGAAAACGTAGACCACTTTGTATAGTTATCGAAGGATGGAAGTGAACCCATTGAGATTTAAAAAAGGACAATGATGGCGAATAAGACGTCCTAGTATCGCCTGTGGTCGAAATTTGACCAATTGTAATTCATGACTAAAGTAGCCTAAAAATGTGCGTCGTACGCCATACGTGTGCACAGCGCACATTACCTCCCAAACCCTTCAAGATAGAAAGTTAATTTTTGGTTGGATTGTAGATGGTTGCGGATCTCTGGCGGACACTAATTTTTTGGGGGGGCGGGGGGAGGGGGGGTGTAAGGAATAAGGAGCAGGCGGGGGAGCGTTAAAACCGAAAACTAAGAACTCGGTTCTAGCTAGGATGCTGAAAATCGAAATAAATATATATAGAGGGTTTTGTGGGACAAACTTTAAAAATAATTTAATTATTTTTCCATCGGGGGGGAGGGGGGAGGTTGGGAAGGGCTAAAAAAAAATTGTCGAACAAATTTTTTTATACTCTAGATGGAATCTGAGAGCATTATAAGTTTGCTCTAAAGTTTGTAACGCCAAGAAATAAGGCTCGGAGAAAAAAATGAATGATACAGAAGTTAATATTATCACTCAAAAATCTCAAAACCGTCCGTCCGTCCGTCCGTCCGTCTGTGCGCGCTCTAGCTTGAGAACGCGTCGAGCTAGATAATTCAAATTTTGTACACGTCGTTTATGACAAAAAAGTAAGGTCAAGTTTGTGAACGGGCCAAATCGCTCCAAACCTTCTACCCCCTCCCATACAAAATGCCACAATTGCGCAATTTGACAATTAACGGATTTGCTCGAAAAGTATAAAAGCTTTTGACCTGAAATTTAAAATATATTACTTTTATGATAATATTAGCCTATCATATAAAAATTATGCGTATCCTACCCGTCCTTCTACCATCTCCCATACAAACTGTACTTTTTCATGAAATACTCTAAACCAATTTACTCAGTGCGTATAAGATTTAGCGGGATGAAATTGTGCACCAAATATTAATTTAAAATTGTTAGTAAGATTAAAAAAAAATTAGACGATTACCTTTACCGCTTCTACCCCCTCCCATACAAAATGACACAATTTCGCAATTTGACAATAAATGGATTTACTCAAAAAGTATAAAAGCTATTGGCTTGAAATTTAAAATATGTTACTTCTATGATAATATCAATATACCATATAAAAATTATGCGTGTCCTCCTCGTCCTTCTACCACCTCCCATACAAACTTTACTTTTTCATGAAATACTCTAAACCAATTTACTAAGTGCGTATAAGATTTAGCGGGCTGAAATTGTGCACCAAATATTAATTTAAAATTGTTAGTAAGATTAAAAAAAAATTAGACGATTAGCTTTACCCCTTCTACCCCCTCCCATACAAAATGACACAATTTCGCAATTTGACAATAAATGGATTTACTCAAAAAGTATAAAAGCTATTGGCTTGAAATTTAAAATATGTTACTTTTATGATAATATCAATCTACCATATAAAAACTATGCGTGTCCTCCTCGTCCTTCTACCACCTCCCATACAAACTTTACTTTTTCATGAAATACTCTAAACCAATTTACTAAGTGCGTATAAGATTTAGCGGGCTGAAATTGTGCACCAAATATTAATTTAAAATTGTTAGTAAGACTAAAAAAAAATTAGACGACTAGCTTTACCCCTTCTACCCCCTCCCATACAAAATGACACAATTTCGCAATTTGACAATAAATGGATTTACTCAAAAAGTATAAAAGCTATTGGCCTGAAATATAATATGTTACTTCTATGATAATATCAATCTACCATATAAAAATTATGCGTGTCCTCCCCGTCCTTCTATACAAACTTTACTTTTTCATGAAATGCTCTAAGACAATTTTCTCAGAACATATAATATTTATCGAGTTCATATTTTGAAATAAATACTTAATTAGTATTATCACTAAGATCAGAAAAAAATATTTGATTAACTTCGCCCCTTCTACCCCCTCCCATACAATATGACACAGTTTCACAACTTCACAAAAAATATATTTTCTTGAAAAGTATGAATGTTACTGGTCTAAAAGTTAAGAAATGTCAATTTTATGATATTCTTAGTTATTTCTAAGAAAATCACTTAGATCCTCCACTCTTTCTACCACCTCCCATACAAAATGCACATTTTCACTAAATCTAACACACTAATTTTCTCAGTTCGCATTCAATTTTTGGAGTAAGTATTTTGTATAAAACATTTTTGTAGCTACCTTAGCATGATGGGGAAAAAATTAGTTCAATGCTATCACCCCTTCTAACACTCCCTATACAAAATTTCTTGGAATCACAAAAAATTCTATTTCATCTAGAGTATAGTAAGATTGCGTTTTACGCGCAATCGTAGCCCTGTTATGTTTTTAAATAATTTATTTTTATATCATATTTTGAGACCATTAAGGTGATGTACAAATCTACCAGAATCCGTTCAGAGGGAGGCTAATTATTTTGAGAAGAACGGTCACGGGGAGCAAAGGCAAACACTTAAAAATGAATATCTCAACTATCTCTTAAGCTATGTAATTGAAACTTGAAACGTATATTAAGATATACTAGAGAAATACAAAAAAATATAACATGTCGAAATAATAGTAGTGGGGGGATATGGGGAGCATTTTAAAAATGGCGCACTTTTCAAAATTACAAATCCTTATATTTCAAAACTGAGTACAGATATCAAATTGAAATTTTATCAAATTGTAGAACTACATAATCTTTAATTTTGGTAAAAATTTTACATTGGGAGGTGTAAGGGGAGGGAAATGGTAGGCAAAAATGTCAAATTTTTTGAATGATTTTTTTAGGGCTATGGTGAAAAATACAAATTTTAAATTTTCCATGTGGATACATTTATTTCATATACGTAGAGAAAAAATAATAATTTTCTAAACATTTGTTATGCACCGACCCCCCTGGTCTAACGTGCACAAGGTGTTTCATGTGGCTTCTGAAACGTTCAAGCATTGAATAACGGCGGAAGGGCTGGGGTCAATCGGTCGTTGCACCGTCAATTAGTGATCGACCGTGAAATGGAGCACTATAACATTCGAATCTTGGGCTTGAGTGAGGTCAGGTGGACGGGATCAGGGGAAGAACGAACCCCGGGCGGAAACACCATTCTGTACGTTGGTCCTCAGAGTGAAGCCAAAAATGGCGTGGCGGTCGTCCTTACACCGAGAGCGAGAAAGAGTGTCATCAGCTGGGAACCAATCTCGGATAGGATTATCATCTTGTACTTAGCACCTGTGTCAGACACGTCACAATTCTACAGTGTTATGCACCAAATAATACCGCAACACCTGGTGACAACGTGTACCAGGAGGTGATATTATTATCATCTCAGGAGATATGAACGCCCAGGTTGGATCTGACAACACTGGACTAGAACACGTCATGGGGAAGCATGGTGACTCTTGGGTCGACACGTCACGACCTTGGATTAAGAGACCCGAAAACGGCGAATTATTTGTGGAGTTTTGTAGTACTCGGCAAATGGTTATCGGAGGGACCCTTTTTCCACACAAGAGTCATTACAAAACATCTTGGGTTTCCCCTGATGGTGTTACTCAGAACCAGGAAATGTGCAGAGCGGTGAGAAACCCTGGATATCGCAAGGTGTGACAAGGTTGGCGATCGAAAAAGAGCCAAATTGGCAATCATCTCTCAACCCGATGTCAACCAACGAACGCCCGACTTGAGGCAGAACTACCACGATGCTCATATACAGTGTAAAAAGGCTGTTAGATGCGACAAGCGAAAGACCATTGAAGATCTGGCCAATAAAGCAGAATCTGCGGCTTACTTTGGGGATATGGGTTCACTATTTAAAATCATGAAACAGTTGGCGAACAGGAATTCCACCGCCAAACTCCTGGTGAGAGATGTCAACGGAACTCTCTTTAATATGAGTGAACACTAGTTGCGGCGATGGAAGGAATACTTCTCTGATATTTTAGACATCTTTTCAGACGAAGATTTTCTAGAAACAGAACAACTACCAATCATCCAACCGCAACAATCCTCTATTAGGGACGATCCCCCAGATAAGGAAGAGATAGGTTCCGCAATTCGGTCAACGGCGGTATAGCCAGACTACCAACCGAAATCCTCAAAGCAAACCCGAAAATAACAGCCGATATACTTCTCCCTATCTTTACTGAGGTGTGAAGAAAAATATCTGACTGAATGGAAGGAGGGCGTCATTGTGAAAATTCCGAAGAAGGGCGATCTTCGGGATTGTGGCAATTGGCGTGGTATATGTCTACTAACTACCGTATCGAAAATCATGGCTAATGTAATTCTCAGTAGGATTAGTGATATTGTGGAGAGCACTCTCGAAGTTTATCAGGCTGGATTCCGTAAAGGGTCGCCTTGTACCGACCATACAAATACCCTACGAATAATATTAGAGCAGTCGTCCGAAATGGATTCGCCATTACATCTCATGTTTGTGGACTTCGAGAAGGCTTTCGACAGCCTTAAGCAAGATTGCATATGGAATGCTTTGCGTAGGAGAGGTATTCCAGATAAGGTCATATCTACGATTGAAGAATCCTACGATGATGCAAAGTATCGCGTCTTGCATACAGGAGAGCTGTCCGAGAGCTTCCCTGTAAGAACAGGTGTCAGACAAGGCTGCATATTATCACCAGCCCTGTTTCTGCTGGTAATAAATGACATTTTGAAAGCTGCACTGGAAGGTGGGGAAGGTAAAGGTCTTCAATGGAGACTATTCAGCATCTTCAGTCACCTTGAATATGCTGATGATGTGTGTTTGCTTGCACATTTCCCTTCAGACTTAGAGTCAAATGTTCGCTCGTTGCATTCAAAGAGGCGGGAGTGAAAATAAATGTGCGTAAAACCAAGTACATGCATATGGGATCGAACGCAAGCACAGCGATTGTTCTTAACGGATAAGATGTGGAAGAGGTGCAAGATTCTTGTTATCTCGGAAGCATTGTCAGCATGGACGGCGGAGCCGAAAATGATATTGAGGCTCGTCTAAATAAGACCCGTCAGGCCTTCGGTATCCTTTCCCCTTTCTGGAGGTTGGGAGAGATCTCACTTCGCACGAATCTGCGAGTTTTTGACGCATGCGTCGAGTTCGTGTTGTTATATGGTTGTACTACGTGGAAGGTGATCGTTCGACTTACCAAGAAACTACTAACTTTCATCAATCAATGCCTCCGACGCATTTTAGGAATATTCTGGCCAGAAGTGATCTCCAACGATAAACTTTAATACAACTTTAAATACAACTGGACAGACTAAAATAGGTATTGAGATTCAAAGCCGGAAGTGGTAGTGGATCGGTCACATTTTTAGGAAACCAGAGCGAAACATCACCAAACAGGCTCTGGATTACAATCCTCAAGGAAGGCGTCGACTTGGTCGACCATGTAGCACATGGAAGCGAGCAGTTGAGCAGGAGGCCAGAGGAATAAACAAGTCCTCGCAACAGCTTTAGGCCGATGCTCAGGATCGAGCCT
Organism: Chorisops tibialis; assembly: GCA_963669355.1. NCBI lineage: Eukaryota > Metazoa > Arthropoda > Insecta > Diptera > Stratiomyidae > Chorisops > Chorisops tibialis. Next base: position 269,128,873 of record OY770262.1, on the reverse strand, counting down.
TGTGGAAGAGAGTTGGTTCTGTCCTATGCCCCTATAGCGGGTCTTAACAGGAATTCGATTGTTTGGTTGATCTTGCAGAAGGAACGAAATGAAACTGCATCACAAATTTTGCGATTCCATTACCTCCTCTACCTCCTCCATACAAAAGTTAGGTTTCGTGAATGTAAAATTCACCAAACCTTATAAAAATTCGATGCAACTTTGTCTATGAAACTGACATTCTATGCAGAAAATATTGGACGTGTTTCAAGCAATCAATTAAAAAACAATTAACATCCACCCACTCTTTTCTATCATATATATGTTTTAAGTTGCGCATAGCTTTCCAATTTATGGAAATAGATAATTTATTAGTATTAAATTTTAATATAGGAAATTTTCCTTAAAACAATTGAAAGATGAAGAAATTGAATACAAACAACTATCTATTGTGGTTTGGTGAATGTTTTCATAGTGCATTTCGAATTAAAAGAAAAGATTTCCGAATTCTACACTGTTACGCTTTATTATTCGTGACGTTCGGTCTCTGCTGATAAAGATCTCAGCAGAGACCGAAACGTCACGAACAATAAAGCGTAACAGTGCAGAATGTGTGTAGCCTAGTGGGTAGCGTGTTGGTCTGCAATGCGAAGGCCGTGAGTTCAAATCCCGGTCGACGCATAATTCCAGCACACTGCTTGGTTGGGTGTACCTTGGTTACCTCAACCTAAGAAAATCAAAAAATTCATAGATAGAGGGTTGTGCGAAGGGCTAATAACCCTTCCGCAATAAATAATGAAAATGTTAAGGATCCTGAACGTCAGGAGGCCAAGGTACGATTTGGGCTGTAGCGCCATTGAAGAAGAAGAAGAATTATAGAATCCGGAAATCTTTTCTCTTAAATATATTTATTGCCTCGTCAGTTAGTTTTATTATTACTATGATTCTAATAATAAGGTATTGTGATCGACAAGAATAAAGAATAATTTACTACCATAAAATTTTGATTTTTTCGCATTTCAAAAATGCGTTTTTATTTTTTACGGCTTTCATACTTTTCGACTAAATTGAAGAATTTTTGTCTGACTTTATGACATTTGTATGGGAGGTGGCAGAGGAAGTGGGTAGTTTTGGACGATTTTGAATCTGCTTATCAACATCTTAATCACATCGCTTCGTTACTCATATGTTCGAAGTAGAAATACTTTCTTGAATTTTCAATACACAAATTTTTATGGGAGGTGGTAGAAGGAGTGAAGCAAAGCTCATATTTTTTTAGAATTTATTGCAATTATTAAGGGACAAATCCTGGCAAAATTTTAAGTTTGTTCTTTTTCTAGTTTCAATGAAAATCGATTAAATGCAGTTACCAAAATTATGCATTTCTATGAGAGGCGGTAGAAGGAGTATTCGAATCAAAACCAAATTTTTTGACATCAATGATATATATATATATAATAGTATACTTTTCTCAAAATTTAAAGTTGATCGCTTTGGCGGTTTCGGAGAAAAATAATTTAATTGAAATTCCAAAATTTGTATGGGAGGGGATAGAAAGTGTTTTCGGAATCTTCCTTCTGTAGCAACTGAACCCTTGAACTTTGGTCGTCGGTTCCCCTTCCTTTAGATTTTTTTTTAGGTAGGAGTAACTGCCCCATTCCCTTCTATGAAAATTATTAACGGAAACGTTTTTGGCTCGGACACGGAAGACCCATGTTGACAAACGAAGACTTATTTTGTACACCTAATAAATTCTTTTGTCATGCAAAATTTTGGCTTGAGGGCTCATGACACCATACAAATTCAAAACCGTTTATACAGAGTACATTTTTTATTGAAATATTCTTTTTCTAGTTTGGACCAGTCCGGAAATGTCAGTAGACCGTAGTCCAAGATTTAGTCATCCCTGCCCTAGTCAACAAACAGAATATAAATTTTAGCTCTCTGGAACATAAAACTACGCACGAAAAATATGTTTTAATTTAAAGAGCGAACCTTGTATGTATTATTTATTGTACTTATACCTATGATATGTTGATTTTCGATTAATAAATCACAGTCACGTTATAAGAATATTTTCAATAAGGTAAAACAACTCGTTGCTAACGTGTATAAAGTTTTTAATCTTCTTTTTAACATGACCATCTTCAAGTTAATATAATTCTGGGATATTGTGTGTAAAGTCTAGACCAATAAATTATCCAATAAAAAAGATAGCGATACATCTTTCAGTCTAGCACGACTGGCTTTGTTGTCAATTTGATCATAAAAAGTGCAAAGATTTTACAGAATAAATATGTGTCTGACGGGATGCTTAATTCTCAGTAACTTATTTTATTTTCGGGTTTTTACTAATTTCAAATATTTGCCAATAAGTCGGGCGCTATTTTATTATTCTTGGGTCATGTTGGGAATGCGTGTGAAGTCAATATGCAGTTTAAGTGGTAATAGATAAAGGATACGTAGAGGATGGGGGTTCTAAGTTCAGGCTATTAACAATTATTTATCACTTAGCTGCGATAACTATCAATAGCTCCAGTACATAGTTTCAATATTTTATTCAAGTTTGAATTTGTATTAGGAAAGGGCGCGGGAGAGGAGCATGATAGAAGGAGTGGGTGGATCATGGATGAAATGAATTGCAAGAAATTCCGTGTAGAGCAAGAGGAATCGTAATGTTACTGATGCATTTTTTTTCATTTGTCTTGGAAAGTGTTAGTACAAATTTTGAAGTACGCAGCTTTCAGGTTATTAGTTGATTTAATGAAATTGGTCGAAATTATAAATGGGAAGGGGCAGAAAAAATAAGGGGATTTCAATACTTTTGGTAGAACTTTGCTTGAAATATTTTTTAAAGTGATCGCGCGAAATTTCAAGTTGATAGCTTTTAATATATTAGTGATAATTAATTTCTTAAAAATTGTAGATCGTATATGAGAAGATGAAAGTAAAAGTAAAAGTATTGAGTATTAATGACTTAAAATTTCATAACCGTTTTTCTTTGCATCTCTTCTGACCTTCGACTCAGAAGTATTTACCTCTTTCAAAGTCGATTATGGTGGAGCTATATGCAACTTAGATAATCTCAAAATATAATATTTTTGTATTCTGTAATTCAAAAATTATAATCATTTGAAAAATAAAAAATCGGTAACAGTTTTTATTGAGTCTAAATTATTTGTAAAGCTTGTCCCTCAAACTCCCCTCCATGTGTGTGTCGATTGTCAGCTTTCTATCTAGAGCCAATGTTGAGATTTTCCATTTTGTAATTCTTGGTTTTACCCCAAAAATTTAAGTCCGCCTGAATTAGTACACTATCTACATATAATCTACTCAAAATTTTACTTTTTACCTTGATAATATGTTCCGGCATAGACGTTAAATTTGAGCAAATTGCATCTAATTAAGCAGTAAAACTTAAACCTGTTAAGACATCCTATAGGGGCATAGACAGAAACACTTCTCTTCCATAAGGCGCAATCCTGAACATTGGCCTTTAGTTATCGCCAGGATTTGTTTATTCTTCTGGCCTTCAGTTCAACTGCTCGCTTTCATGTGCTGCATGATCGACCTATAGCATTCAAGTTGCCTCAAAGTGGGACCGATCCACTGTTACTCAATATCTATATTAGTTTATCCAGTTGTACTCCAAAGTTCGTCGTTGGACATCACATTTGGCAAGACTATCCCTAAAATACGTTGGCAGCATTGGTTCGCAAAAGCTTGCAATTTCTGTGATAAGTCGAACGGTCACTTTCTATGTACAATAGTTCAACCATATAACAACACGAATTTGATGCACGTCTCGAACACCCGCAGCTTCATGTGAAAATAGATCTTTCTTAACCTTCAGAAAAGAGAAAAGGGGAGAGGCTAGCGAAGGATCGACGAGCTTTATTTATACAAGCTTCAATATCCTTTTCAGCTCCACCGTCAATACTGACAATGCTTTCGAGGTAAAAGTTTTGCACCACACCTTAAGAACAATCGGTGAGCTTGTGTTTGAACTCATGTGCATGTACATGGTTTTACGCACATTTATTTTCAGACCTGCCTCTTAATCTGAACCACTGTGTGATAGCGCAGGATATCCTGACATAAATTGCTAAGGACGAGGGAGCGGATATCGTTTTGATTAGCGGACCGTACAAAACTCTCGACGGCAATATCTGGATCTATGACAAAACAAAGCTAGCGGCAATATGGATATGTGGAAACACTTCTTCCAAGAAACCAGTGAACAGGCGGAAGACTTCGTACGCGCAAAGATAAATGGAATTCACTTCTACAGCTGTTATGCACCACCTAGCTGGACGACGAGTGAATACCAAGCAATGTTAGATAATCTAACGGCTGACTTTCGCAGTGAAACTTCAATAATCATTGGCGGTGACTTCAATTCATGGGTGTGTTAGCAGACTCACCAATGCTAGATGACGTATTTTGTTGGAGACTTTTGCACCACTAGAAATAGGCATTGCAAATATCGGCCGGGAAAACACGTATCGCAAAGCAGGAATGGGCTCCATCCTATGATATCTATACATACCAACATCGTAAGCAACGCCCTTCTACGGAATATGAAATAGCGTCTTAGCGAGCAATATACACATAGTGATCATCAGGCAAGTATATTTGGTATAAAACAAAGAAAAACCGTACAAGGACCTAAATTAACAGATCGAAAATGGAAAGATAAACTCTTCGACAGGGACACGTTCGAAGTACACCAACATCACAAATCGAAGCGAAACAGCAAATATTCTTGCGGAACTACTCACCCACACTGTCATCACAACCTGCGATGAAGCGATGCCCAGAAGGATAACTAGTGGAAGAGGTGCACCATGCTACTGGTGGAACGAAGAAAGAAAGACACCCAGAGCAAAGTGCTTAGCAGAGTCCAACGATCAAGAGGAAGAGTAGTTTTTCAGGACCGATTGAACACTTTCAAAGTGGCAAGACGAGATCTAAACAAGGCGATTAAACAGAGTAAGGCAATTTGTTTAAAAAATCTATGTAACGAAGCAGATATAAATCCTTGGGGTATAGCATACAGGATGGTGATGACAAGCCTGAAGGGTCATAGGTCCCCACAAATAACTAGCCCGATAATGCTAAGATCAATAGTAGAACACCTGTTCCCCGAAGGTCAACTACTATGTGTAGCATATCCAGAGAGATCAACATAGAGTCTATCCCTGCAAATACGTCGGAGGAACTATTTGAGGAAAGATGAGAAACAACAAGACACCTGGACCCGATGGCATCCCAAATATGGCAATAAGAGTTGCTGTTCAAAAGAGGCCCGACGTTTTTATAGCAACTATTTCGAGGAAGAAGTTTTTCCTGAACCATAAAAGCTCCAACATTTGGTTCTTTCACCAAAAGAAACAAGCCTCCATATCGCCCAATATGTTTACATGATATGTTGGGAATGATCCTTGAGCGAATTATAAACAATAGATTGCTCGTACTAGCAAATCAGAAAGGAGCACTGTCAGACCATCAGATTGGATTTTGGAAATCGCGTTCAACTGTTGACGCCATAAAAGTGGTAGTCGATACTGCAGCTGAGGCGATACAATGAGAAAGATGGCGATGGGGGACAAAGAAATATTGTGCAGTAGTGACACTGGACATTGAGAATGCCTTTAACTCGGCAGATTGGTCACTTATAAACAGATCGTTAGCCAGGATGGATACACCATACTACTTGTTGAGAAAAATTTCAAACTATAATACTTCACCAACAGGAAGCCGAGGTACCAAACTAATGAGGGGGTAAGATACTACAACGTCACCGCGGGAGTCCCACAAGGATCTATACTAGACCCTCTCGTGTGGAATATTATGTTCTATAGAGTTCTTCGACTATCGTTGCCGCAAGGAGTAAAATTAAACGGGTTCGCTAACGACATCACCGTTGTTACCGCAGCTAGGAACATCCACGAAATAGAGTCAGCAACAAATGAACCAGTATAAAAACTGAAAGACTGGCTAGAGTCCGCTGGCTTATAATTAGCTGACCACAAAACGGAGGCTGTTTTAATAACAAGTCGAAAGAAAATTGAATACGTGAACATTCAGGTCAGGGAAAAATAAACCGATTAGTTTCACTACTTCTACCATCCATACAATGTGACACAATATCATAACTTTCCTAAAAATTTTGAATATTACTCGTCTGAAATTTGAGAGATTTCAATTCCATAATATATATATATATACATATACAATGGCACTACAGCCCAGATCGGATCTTGGCCTCCTGACATTCAGGTTCCTTAACATTTTTCATTACTTATTGCGGAAAGGTTATTAGCCCTTCGCACAACCCTCTATCTACGAATTTTCCATTTTTCGTAGATTAAGGTGACCAAGGTATATCCAAGCAGGCAATGTGCTGGAATTATAAATTGCGTCGACCGGTATTTGAACTCACGACCTTCACATTATAAGACCAACACGCTACCCACTAAGCTACACCCTAGCTCAATTCCGTAATATTCATAGTTATTTCTAAAGAAATCACTAACCATACAAACTGCACAATTTCACGAAATCCAATACACAAATTTTTCAGTCTTCTTCATTCTTTTAAGCATCAATTTTTCAAAACAGGCTGAAATTGCCAACTTCACCTCTTCATTGTTGATAAGTTTTCTTCCCCGAAGTTCTTTCTTCCATTTTGGGAACAAATTGTAATCGGAAGGGCCAGATCTGGACTATGAGGGGGGTGGTTCAATATTCCGTAACCGCATTTCCGTAGGGCAGCCATTGCAACGTGACTCTTGTGAACTGGTGCGTTGTCGTGCAAAAGCAGCACACCTCGAGTCCACTTTCCTCTTCCTTTTTTCTTTGAACGCATCCTTTAATTTTTTAGCAGGTTGGCATGTGATATTTTGTGATATTTTGTCCTTTTTCTTTATAGTCGATCATTAAAACCCCCTCTGAGTTCCAACAAATAGTGGTCAAGATTTTTCCCGGCGGATTGTGAGACCTTGAAAGTAAAGCACCCTTACAGAACCACTGCATTAACTCCTACGTTGATTCAAGCTCTTAAAAAATTCATCCTTGTTCTCGCTACAGAGATCCAAAAACTCACGTGGACCCTCGACGCGCAGCTTTTTCTGAACCGCTGAGAGCATTTTCGGTAGCCATCTCCCGCTGACTTTTGAAATGCCGAGATAATCGTGGCGGATATTCAAAATGGTTATATCTGATACTTCAACCATTTTTCCGATTTGTTTCGAAAACAAGTCTCCCCACTTTTTCGACGATTTTTGAGGAAGTGGCATCATTAAGCCGGCCCGAGTGTTTATCATCTTCAATTGACTCCTTGCCTGAAAAAACTATGCCACTTAAAATCATCGTTTTTCCAGGGCAAGAATCTCCGCAAACAGATGATATTTTCCTTGCTTGGTAAGGAACTTTATGACAGCACGAAACTCAATTTTGTCCATAGTTAGCGTTTTCTTTCCAATTGACTTGTTGATTTGGGGATAATTAAAATGTTAGTTATTCGGTTGGACAGAAACTTTGTATTTATACCTGTGTTGAGTGTTAGAATACCTCCAGATAAAAATATTCCCCCCCCTCGCCTCTCTTGTACCTCCCCTTCATTCCGCGAAATTTATGAACCCCCCTCGTAGTTACGCTCGCATTAATGTAAAAAAAATTAGCTCAATGCTGTCGCCCATTTACCCCTCCCATACAAAATTTCTTAAGATCACAAAAATTTATATTTCAATTAGAGAATCGAATTATTGGGTTTTAGGTGCAATCATAGTCCTGTTCTGTGCTTTGTGTTCAGGACAACCCAGCGGAAAGCTTGTGAACGCTGTTGGACCCAGATAAGTTATCTTCAGTCAGTACCCTAAATTATTTAACAATATTCCATAAATGTTGCTGCAATGCTAGCTTACGCGAACTAGTAAACATTTGTGAAATCATCCTAATTCGATATCCATCATTTGGTAATTTACGTTATCTGATATTGTTGGCATGATATTTGCAATCATAGCAAAAATATTCCTTCTAAAAGTATTTATCCAGTAAGATCTTCTATAAAATAATGTACACATTCAAAAATGAATCTTTTTAGCATTTCACTATGAAATGGCAGAATGAAATGTATCTTCACTCAATTATATGCCACCTATGGTTCAAAAACCCCGGCTTGAAATCACTGGAGGTGTACGAATGAAATCTTATTGGCAATAAAAAAAAATGCCTTGCGGTTCCATTTTTAGATGTTTAGTCGATGAGAGCGAAAAACTCCAGCAAAGTTGAATTTTTTTCAAACGTGACATTTAAGTATGGCGCAAGAGTCGAAGACATCGATATCGATTTTGTCCAATTTTCTACGCGTGAGGAGGCGTAAAGGTGTAACTTTCAACTTTATTACAATTAATGCATGATTATACCATATATCAAATTTCATGAAAATCAGCAAGCAAATGTCTTTTTTATACGATGATAAATGAGCTTTGAAATTGTCTTGTCGTCATTGTTGTTGCCCATATTAGAATCACTTCTTGGAAAGAGGTGATGAATCAATAATGGTTCCGTGAAATAGCAACGAAAGGTTACAATTTTAGTTATGATAGTTAGACATTTGTTGTTTACGTATTTAATTGCGGGTTTTACTGGAGTGTAGAGTATTTATTGGGACAGGTTATCACTCCCGCTGCAACGTAAGTCGTTGAGCCTAGAGTTACCATATACGAAAGGGCCCTCTCTTACTATAGTTTAGACTTCACCCAGTAGGAAAAATAACGTTGAGTCATAGTAAAGTCATCAATGAGGTGGGTATTGTGGTATTGTGGACCGATGCTAAGACAGGGCACTTTCTTTCAACGTAGTCATTAAAATTACGAGTTGTGCATTCTACAATTCTGCAATGGCGCTACAGCCCAAATCGGACCTTGGCCTCCTGATATTCAGGTTCCCTAACATTTTTCATTACTTATTGTGGAAGGGTTGTTAGTCCTTCGCACAACCCTCTTTCTACGAATTTTTAATTTTTTTAGATTGAGGTGACCAAGGTATACCCAAGCAGGCAATATGCCGGAATTATATATTGCGCTGGCCGAGATTTGAACTCACGACCTTCGCATTACAAGACCAACACACTGCCTAATAGGCTATACCATAGCTAACGAGTTGTGCATGGTGATGGTAAAAGAAGAAGCGCAATCGATGAAGCGCAAAAGATGGCTTAGTGATGACCTAATAAAATGACCTAATATAATGACATAATAAAATGCAGTCTATGATGTAGTGATGACCAAACATTCATTATACAAATGTTGACTGGATATATGTGCTCGTACGTGACTCAGTGATAACGATTAGTATAGTTTGCTTCAATCATGAACTTTGTGGAATACTCTGAAATACTCCCTTTTTACATAGTTTAGAACGAGACATTCATTCACTTATGATATCTATACAAATTCTCTTTAATAGTTTTTTCAAGTTCACTAAATTAGTTCATTGAAATTGAATTTTCGAAATCATTTCAGTTCATTAGTCTGATTTTACAAACTACAAAAGCTTACAAATAAGAATACGATAATAAATAAACTATTATCTGATTATCGACGTTAAAACAAATCGTTTGGAAGTGTTCGCTAAAGTTCGTTCTAAAAAATAATTCCATCGTGTTTGATGTTAACTATAACTCTTCGTCCCTCATCATTGCGTCAAACAAGTAGAACAGTTTTTCACCCCCTTTGTGCGCTTGGTACCTTCAAGACGGGATTTCCTGATCTCCTCATGAAGCATCATGCCCATTTGTTCTGATGAAATATCCATCCGTGCTATTCAGTCATAAACGTCATATTATAAAATAAACTGCCAACAAGTCGGGCGCAAGTTTATTATTCTTGGGAAAAGTTAAGGATATACAGGTTAGAATGAAAAGGTTGGGTGGATGTTTTAAGTGAATGGGGGTTTCAGGGCAGGACTGTTGTAAATTATATAGCACTTAAATGCGATTACGAGCAATAGCTCCAGTGAACATAATCATAATTGATTTATTTATTTATAAGTTTGGGGTAGGGGGAGGAAGTAGAAAGTTTGGGTGGCTGTTAAAGTTTTTAAATGATTGCTTGAATCATGTTCAAAATTGTTTGTATAGAATCTTGGTTTTACCTAAAAACGGAGTTGGTTAGAATCCCTATGGAATTCGGTGTATATTGCAGCGCGCAAGAGGTCGCTGGATTTCAAGTAAAAATAAAACAACGATTTCTCTTTTAATTTTATTGCAAAAATTTATTTAACTTTCCACTACTCGATCACCCGGCGAACGTTCTAACTGGACTCTTCCATTTCTGAGTCTCGACTCAACTACCTGTTCAACGAACGCTTTCTATATTTACCTGGTGTATTCATAAGTTCTTTCCGGTTTCACTAACAGGTGACGATAACGATAAGTACGCACGTGATTTGACACATATATGTCATTTTGTTTGTCTAACATTTAGCTACAAACACACAAAAGTTGAATCCGCCAAAAACAACTTTCTTTGTTTTATTGCTCAGTGATCATGTCGAGTTTTGTGCCTGAAAAAGAACATTTGCGGCACGCTTTGCTTTTCTTGTTTAATCGAAAGAAAAAGGTTGTTGAAAGTCATCGTTTGCTGGTAGAAACTTATGGTGAACATACTCCATCGGTTAGAACATGTGAGACACGGTTTCGAAAATTCCAAAAAAATTATTTCAATGTGAAAGACAGTGAGCGTTCTGGTAGACCACAAAACTGCGATTACGAGCAATTGCAGGAGTAATTGGATGATGATCCAACTCAAACTTAAGATCAATTGGCAGAAGCATTAAATGTGACACAAGAAAAATCAGCAGACGTTTACGAGCAATGGGGAAGATCAATAAACTCGGTAGATGGGTCCCACGCGATTTGAATGAACGTCAAATGAAAAATCACAAAGTCACTTGCAAAGTGTTGCTTCAGCGCCACGAAAGTAAATCATTTTTGCAAATGGAAAAATGGATTCATTTTGAGAACCCGAAGCGGAAGAAATTGTGGCTTGCACCTGGCGAAGCCTGTCCTTCAACACCAAGGCCAAATCGCTTCGGCAAGAACACCATGCTCTGTGTCTGGTGGGACCAGAGTGGTATTGTGTGTTATGAGCTCTTGAAGCCCGGCGAAACCATTAATACACAACGCTATCGCTAACAAATGATTAATTGAAACCACGCATTGAACGAAAAGCGACCGGAATGGGCCAGACGACATGGCAAACTGATTTTGTTACACGGCAATGCGCCGCCTCATAAAGCAAAACCAGTAAAAGACATCTTGAAATCGCTTGGATGGGAGATCCTTTCGCACTCGCCGTACTCCCCAGAACTGGCACCGTCTGACTATCACCTCTTCGCATCTATGGGGGGCATTCGTTCAATAAGCAGCACTTCAGCAATTTCCAAGAAGTTGGATAATGGCTCGACGAATGGTTTGCCGCAAAAGACAAGCAGTTTGGCCAATATTTTGAATAAAAAAAAATTTATTTTCCTTGAAAATTACGTGTTTTCTTTACCGAAAAAAACGGAAAAAAACTTACATATGCATACACCTGGTATATGGCAGTCCTTTCGTTCGTATCACCCCATTGGAAAAAAAATTAACTTATTTCCACTTTTTTTGCCATACATCAATGTACACGAATGTCAACTTTCAGCTTTCTATCTGTATTTGTAGTGGAGACATTAGCAATTGCAGTTTTCAACCTTAATCCTCACCCAACCTCTCACCTAACACTCACCAAAACCAATGAAAGCTGTCTGCCCAAAACTAATTTTTCTATCTTTACCGATTTCGGAGGTATTTGAATGACGTTGTAGTGTATCCGTACGACATAAGGACGGACGGATTTTTATACTCTAGATGAAATCTGAGAGTATATTGTGCTTTCCTTATCGTTTGTAATGCTAAGAAATAATGCTCGCACAGGGCCGCCAAGGGTACTGAAATATTTGTTGACGCTAAAAACCTCGATTCTGAATGACCGTTCGTCTATAACATACAACTCTCGAACGCTTTGAGCTATCGTGCTGAAAATTTTTGTCTGCCATTTTTACCAAAACCGAAACTTTAAATTCGTAAATGCGTTATTTCTCCCCACTCCTTCTACCCCCATACTTATGGACAATTTTGAAAAATGAATTTTTTCGATTTTTACTGAAACTAGCAAAATTGAAAAGATAAATTTGCCACAAATAATTTTATTATAATTTGTTTCGAAAAAAATATTAACTTCACCTCACTCCTTCTACCACCACTCATACAAATTTCACGAAATTTTGTAATTTCAATTAAACTATTAGGTGTTGGAATTAATTCGTAGCGTTTTTTTGCAAAGTTTGATGGTTTATTCTGAAAATATTATTACAGTGGTATTATTTAAAGTATTTAAAGCCAGGGTATAGCCTAGTGGGTAGTGTGTTCGTTTTGTAATGCGAAGGTCGTGAGTTCAAATCCCGGTCGATGCAATATATAATTCCAGCACATTGCCTGCTTGGATATACCTTGATCACCTCAATCTACGAAAGTGAAAAATCGTAGAAAGAGGGTTGTGCGAAGGACTAACAACCCTTCCACAATAAGTAATGAAAAATGTTAAGGAACCTGAATATCAGGAGGCCAAGGTCCGATTTGGGCTATAGCGTCATTGTAGAAGTAGATTATATAAAGTATTGTCCATCGTTTTCTACTACCTTTTTCCATCTTTCTGGCAAAGCACGAATACCACGTCGAAAGAATTCTTCGTCTTTAGATTCGATTAATGAATCGATCCAATTCTTGGTACTTTCGTAGTTGTCAAAGTGCTGCTCTGACAAGCCATTCGCCATGGACCGGAACAAGTGGAAATCTGATGGAGCGATGTCTGGTGAATATGTCGGGTGGGATAAAAATTCCCATTTCAGCGTTTCTAATTAAGTTTTCACCACTTTTGCAACATGGGGTCTGGCATTGTCGTGGAGCAAAATCACCTTGTCATGTCAATCTTTAATTTGGGGGCGCTTTTTTTTTGCTCAAACGCATCAGTTGACGTCTGTGCAAGCGTTTGACACGGGTCTTTATCGAACATTGTCACCAATTCTTCATCTTCAAACTTTTTCGGCTCTCCGGGACGCTCCTTGTCTTCCATGCCAAAATTTTTTTTAAAACGCTACGAATTAATTCCAACCCCTAATAATTTTCTCCGAAACTGTCAAGGCCATCGACTTGACGTTTTGTGGAAAGTCTAATAACAGAAATATCATTACTTACTTACTTACGATGGCGCTACAGTCCAAATCGGACTTTGGCCTCCTGAATACTTTGCCTCCATCCATCTCGGTAATATCATTGACGATGAAATTTTTTTATTTGATCCGTATACTCCTTCTACCCCCTTCACATACAAATGCATAATTTTGGTAAATATTTTACATCGCTTCTATTAAAACCAGAAAAAGTACAAACTTAAAATTTTGCCAGACTTTCTCCCTTACTAATTATAATAAATGCAAAAAAAAATATCAGCTTCGCTTCACTCCTTCTATCACCTCCCATACAAATATCTAGATTATAAATTCAATTATAAACACATGAGAGCTTTCGACTTGAAAATTGAAACAAAGCATGGTGATAATGATGTTGATAATCAGTTTGAAATCATCTAAAGCCCTCCACTTCCACTGCCACCTCCCATGCAAATGCCCCAATTTCAAGAAAACTATGTCCAATTTCTTTGAAAATAATAAAAACTACAAATTTTAAATTCAGCATGAAGCATTTTGCATGCCACGTTCGGTGTCATATACAAAAATTACAAACCTCCCCTCTCTGCTTCTACCACCTTCCATACAAAAGCCACTATTCACTATCTGGAGTATCATATGATTGGGCTTTACATGAAAGACCCAGGGCTATACCCAGCCAATACGACCAAGGAAACTATCAATACGTTCGGTTCGAAAATTTTACGATCTGACGTTTTCACCGGATGTATCGCCATCGGACTTTTATTTGTTCCAGTTCCTCTAACGCCATTTGGAAGAATCACATTTTAAAACGTTTGAAGTAGTCGAAAAATGCATCACCAACTTTATCGATTCAAAATCGCCGTCCTATTACGGATACGGGATTCGTCATCTACCCAACAGATTAGGAGATTACTTTCACGATCAAAATATAACTTAGCTTCGTATAAATAAATATTATAATTATTTTTACAAGCTGAGAATTAATTTGAACTCCTAATGTTTGGGACAATAATTCAAATTTCCAAGAAAAATAATTTTCCTTAAATTTCGTCATTTGGTGAAATTTGTGTGGGAGGTGAAACTAAACATCAATCTAAGGATGTACATAGCCATAGTTATTTTCATCTACTCAGCGATATGATCTATTGTGCTACCCACCAATAAACAGTTTTAAGGCTTCCCATCGAGAAAGAACGCGTGATATGGACTCGCAGGCGTGGGAAGATCAAGCATTGATTTCGGAAGACCCAGGGAAATCCTCAAGGAAATGTGAAATTTGTCATAACGGACAGCTCTAATTTAAAGAGTACGCACGAGCGCCTCAGAATGGAGGTGGTCGTTATGGCTGATGGAGGTTAGTCTGAGTAGGTCACACAACTGAGATGCTAAAGAATTTTTTTTTTGATGGAAAGATTTTCGGATTTCACATTGTTACGCTTTGTTTTTTGTGACATTTCGGTCTCTGCTGAGAACTTCATCAAACTCCGTTTGGTTAATTCTCATCCTCAACAGCTCCTCTTCGTTTTTCTAAATTTGTCTGAACTATCGCTTTTGTAACCGACGTGAAAAGACCGCTACTCAAGAGCGAGATTAAAGAGAGTTGTGCATTCACAATATATACAATTTCGATCTTTATTTAAATAAAATCACTTCATTTCAAACCTGATTTGAAATCATTCTTTTTGAATGCCCGGAGCATCCGCAATAAGTTTTTTGAAACTGTGAACTTTATTGTATTCCAACATACTGATATATTTGTTATTGCCAAAACTTGTCTGCACTATTGATTAAAAAAGAGCAATTTTATTTAATGGCTATTTAATGACTATCTTGGGTTATTTCTACCACATTTCAAGGTCATAGTAGCCGAATTGCATTTCAATATTTTTTAGTAGTTGATAAATTGTTTAACCTTTATTGTAATTATTTTATTATAAAATAAATTCACGCAAAAATTCATTATTCCATGTACTATTTGTCAAAATTTTGTGTTTATATGGGAGGTGGTAGAAGGAATGAGCGGATCGGAGCAGACTTCTTGACAACTTTCTTGGAAAGCTTAAAGGTTACTGATCTGAAATATTAATCGTATCATTTCTATGTCGATTTTAGTTACCTGTGTAGAAGCTCCCAACCCGTTCGGCCACCTCCCATACAAATGTCACAGTTTGGCAATACGCGTTAAAACAATTTTCAAGACAATACTGCTTTAATTATAGATAAAATAAGTAGCTTATTGATATGGCATGAAAATCATCCCTTCTAAGGTCACCGAAACTTCCATTCCATGATTGAGGCTAACACGCAATCGTATTTCAGCTATGTATTTTTTTGGACTTTTATCAATTTATTACAAAATACCCTTCAAATTTCAATGTGCTCATCACTAGTTAAAAATCATAAAAAATGATCTCATTTATAGTCAAAATAATAAACTGAATAGGCAGATCAATAAATTGATATAAAACAACTTAAGATGAGACAATTTAATTGCCTTCTCATGCACATTTGCATTTCTGTGAACTAAATTATGCCCATTGTGAATTAACGTGAAAGTCGCATAGTTCAAGTGTACGCTATTGAAGACGGCAAGCCAGTAATCAAAACCTTGGATAACCATATTGAATTAAGCTTAGTGCGATGATTTCAAGTCCGATCTCGGACGTGACTATGTAATCTTCAAGAGCTGCCTCCAATTTCATCTTAGGTTGCACCTTTCTTATTCGAAATTTTTGCAAGTCGATCTATTTTTATATTTTTTTTTTATAGCTTTTCGCTTCTCTTGAAACAATTATCGTTGCTTTAACGGTTACATTGTTTGAATGTCACGCATTAAACGAACAATCGTTCGTTTTGAGGAGCATTAATGAGTATTGCAGTTGTAACGTTGAAAGCTAAAATGTTAAACAACTTTTTATATAGCTAAACATATAATTAGCTATTACTACTTCCTCATTTTTTCGACGCTTCTTTTCAACGTGGAGTGGTAAATGGACGACAAAACACTATCGTGAAAAACCAACATATCATCATTTGTTTTCACGTGAGAAAATTTCTCCAGTTTCCGCAGATTAACTGCGATTTTCGGCTTCAAAATAAAAGATACGAGTAGAGTTGTGTGTGAGATAAATACTAAAAGTGTTTAGAGTAGGTATAAAAGAGTTTCCCTTCCAAATGCATATTACGTACCTACATTAGTTTTTTGTTGTCACCGGAATTAGAGCGCTTGTTTTTTTGCGCCAGTGAAATTGACTGGAAAAAAGTATTAAATAATAGTGGAGAATTAAATTTCGCTGGTAAATTATTTGTGTATTCAGATGAATACACCCTGCCGAAGTTCAAGACTGATACACATTTTTATACAAATTTTGTGTTTATTCTCCAGATGAAATCTGAGAGTATTATAAGTTTCCCACAAAGTTTGTAAGGCCAAGAAATAATGCTCGGAGAAAAAAATGAATAATACAGAAGTTCATACAAAACTACACAATTTCGTAATATAACATGCTCTAGACCAATTTACTCAGTGCATATAAAATGTATCGAGCTGAAATTCTACACCGAACATTTATTTAGAATTATTAGTAAAACCAAAAAAAAAAAGGTAATTATCTTTACCCTTTCTCCCCTTCCCCATATAAAATGACATAGTTTCGTAATTTGAGAATAAATGGATTTGTTCGAAAAGTATAAATTCTATTGATCTGAAATTTGGAGTGCACTACTTTCATGGTGATTCCAATATACTGTATAAAAGTTATTTGAGTCCTCTCCTTCCTTCTACCACCTCCCATACAAACTGCACTTTTTCATGAAATACAAATTTACTCAGCACGTATAAAATTGATCGAGCTCAAATTGTGCACTAAATATTTATTTAGAATTATTAGTAAGACCAAGAAAAAATTTACTATTAGTTTCACTCCTTCTACCCCCTCCCATACAATCTGACACAATTTAGCAACTTCACCAAAAGTCGATTTTCCTGAAAAGTATGAATGCTACTGATTTGCAATTTAAAACGTGTCAAAAAATTATGTTTTTAGTTATTTCTAAAAAGTCTTTAAAAACTCGGCCCTCCTTCTACCACCTCCCATACAAACTGCACAATTTCACTAAATCCAATACACTAAATTTCTCAGTTCCTATTAAATTTTTTAATTCTAAATTTTCTATAAAACATTTTGGTGGCAACTCTAGAGAGATGTAGAAAAGTAGTTCAAACTTCAAATTCATCCATAAAAATATAGCAGTTTGCAAATAAATTTAGGCCCTTAACAATGCCAAAATAAATTTAAACCGTATTCTCTATAGCGCTGTGGATGCTGGGCAACCAAATTAAATACAACTTTTCACGTTGAAGTTAACTCCTTTCGTATAAAAATATCTTTTCCCAATTTAATAAGAACTGTTATGTTCAAAAAACATTTATCAAATAGGATTGAACAAATTGCAAATGAAAATTAAACTTATTATAACTTTAGTTCAAATAAGTTTTCATACAACCCTAAATAAACTTTTTCTATATCATACCACTATTTTCAATCGCTTCAAACATTTACCAAATAAATCTAAGCTTTTTCAATCAAGACAATTAAATCTTTATCCATACAAATCAAAAAATCTGTCAACAAGTCGGGCGCAACTTTATTAACCTTTGGACAAGTTGAGGATACATGGGAAGTCAATGTGCAGGTTGGAGCGAATAGGGAAGACTATGGTTTCTAGGGCAGGGCTGCTGTTAATTATTTAACACCTAACTGCGATTACGATCAATAGCTCGAGTACGTTTATATATGCAAGTTTGAGTTTTTATAGGAGGGGGGAGGTGGTTACATGTCTATAATTGTTTAATTGATTGCTCGAATCGCGCTCAAAATTCGCTGTATAGAATGTTAGTTTCATAAACAAAGTAAATTCTCGGTGCATTTTATATTCTTAGAACCATATATCTGTATGGGAGGGGATAGAGGAGGTGAGGGAATAGCAAAATTTGTGATGCAGTTTTATTAAGTTTCTTTTGAAAAATATTCGTACAATTTCAAGCTCGTAGCTTTTTGTTTATTAGTTAATTTATTGAAATTGGTCAAAATCATACGTTTGCTTGAGAGGGGGTGGAAGGACAAAAGGAATTCCAAAACTTTTGATGCATTTTACTTTGAAATATTTTTAGAAGTAAGTGTACAAAATTTCAAGTTTATAATGGTTTGGTGATAATTAATTTCTTAAAAATCGTCGAAAATATACTTTTGTATGGGAGGGAGTAGAAGTTTTGAAGGTATTCAACCATTTATTATCTTAAACTTTTAAGCATTTTTTTAAAATGAAATTTAAGTTATAAAGATTAAAATTTCATTCAAAAATGTTGAGCTTTTCTGTTTTTTTTTTTAACCTTGTGAAGTTTAGCGCCCCCTTTGGTGAATAACAGTTTTGATTCAAATTAATGTTTGTTCTTTATGTATATCAACTGGATGTAAGCACGTGCAAAACTTTAACTTTGTATCTTTTACCAGAGCCCTAAAAAATATAGTGAATATTTTCGACACTTTAGCCAATCACAGCACTTTAGACTTCTCCTATCACTTCAACATTGCGTTGTTAGCCCGATGTACTAGCTTAGTAGAACAACGTAGGTACATGGTTCAGTCATTGAATGACGACTTGGCTAAAATTCTTAGTTGGGGCAATAAGAATCAAGTTGAGTTTAATGCTTTGAAAACCCAGTGCTGTCTTGTGTCCCACAAACGTGACTCTATCCTTGACCCAATCACCTTCGGAAATCAGCCACTAACCACTTCTTCAAGTGTTAAGATGCTAGGTATCCAAATCACAGATAACTTATCTTGGAACGACCATATATTTAACATCGCCAAGGAAGTATCTAAATGCTTGGGCTACCTAAAACGATGTAAAAATTTCTTCACCGCTCCTGGGCTATTAACAATTTATAAGGCCTATATTAGACCACGTCTTGAATTTAATTCCCACCTATGGGCGGGAGCTGCAAAAACTTCTCTCTCCTATGTGGATAGTATCCAGTCTCGGACTATTAAAACTATAGGAGATTCTGACATCACTTCTTTGCTCGATTCACTCGAGCACAGACGAACTATAAGCTCCCTAATACTTTTGTATCGCTACTACAATGGAGATTGTTCGGACGAAATCTCTAATCTCTTGCCCTCATGTATGCCCTTACCCCGTAATACTAGAGCTGATTCGTGCGCTCATATGTCAAATTTCGTGATTTCGTTTTTAAACCGGACTGTTCGAATATGGAACTCGCTGCCCATCTCGGTGTTCCCGCATGACTACAACATTCAGCAATTTAAAGGAAATAATCATAGCCACTTCCGTCTCTATCCCCTTAATTCCCAAAAACCAATATCCTTCCACCCTCACCGGAGCTGTGCTTCAGTACAAAAGGGCAACCCCTCTAGTCCCGGTGACACATAAAAAAAAGAAGAAAAATCAACTCGTTCCCCTTACACCCCCATCTTAAAGTTTACGAAAATTATAAATCATATAGCTCTACAATTTCACAAATTTTCAACTTAATACTTGTTTTGGACTTTGAGATATAACGGTTTAAAATTTTGAATAGTGAACCATTTTTGAAATGCTCTGCAATCTCCCACTACTGTTATTACCAAATTTTTTTGTATCTTGTATTTTGCTAGTATAGCTTAATGTATGTTTTAAGTTTCAATTACATATGTAGGTTAAGAAATAGTTGAGATTTTAATTGTTTTCCCTTGCATCCCCTGACCCTCCCCCTTGCAATAATTAGCCTTCCTCTAAGCTGATTCTCGTCGATCTGTATATTGCCTTCTTCTACAATGGCACTACAGCCCAAATCGGGCCTTGGCCTCCTGACATTCAGGTTGATTAACATTTTTTCATTACTTATTATGGAAGGGTTCGCACAACCCTCTTTCTGCGAATCCTGCATTTTTTTTTTTAATTTTCGTAGATCGAGGTGACCAAGGTATATCCAAGCAGGCAATGTGCTGGAATTATATATTGCGTCGACCGGGATTTGAGCTCACGACCTTCGCATTATAAGACCAACATGCTACCCACTAGACTACACCCTAGCTTGTATATTCCCTTAATGATCCCAAAATATGAATTTTGTATGGCAAGCAATTTCTAAGTTATAATAATTAAAAAAAAAAACCTTTTCGGACACCAATGGATTAAAAAATTAGAATATTTTTAGAGTTTGTCCCACAACCCTCTCTATACCTATGCTGATTTTTAGCTTTCTATCTGCACTCGTAGTGAAGATATAAGCATGTTTTTGACTCTTTCCCTGCGCCTGCCTCCCCCTTCCACCTGACACTCCCCAAAATTTAGATTATGGAGCTCACTTACCTAGTTAAAAATCCACCCAAAAACGAACATTCTACCTTTAACGGTCTCAGAGATATGAGTCTATCGCCCGACTGCCCAAGAATCAATAATAGCACCAACTCCTTCTCTTTTCGTTGTATCAGTCTAAGCGAACTTTTCTCTGTTTATAATAGTATTAAATCTCTTTCCGTTGGCGCTGATAAAATATATCCAGGTTTTTTTAAGAATACTTTTTTCATACCTATGGCAATATATTCTTCATATTATGAACTCTTGCTTAACAATGAGCTATTTTCCTCTCGCTTGGAAGGTTACAGCCATTTTACCTATGTCAAAAAATAAAAATACTTCCTGTTCTAATGTTTTCCGTCCAATCAGCATATTATGCATCCTTTCGAAAGTATTGGAAAAAATTATGTCCATGCAAATGCGAGAATATATTTTAAGCAATAAAATGTTATCCTCTTTTCAATCAGGGTTTCGGCCTCGTCATAGCTGCGAATCTGCCCTGATTAAAGTAACCTCGTATATTAGAGCTGCTATGGACAAAAATATGATAACCTACATTGTTCTCTTAGACTTTTCTAAAGCCTTTGATACGGTGGTCCACAGAAGACTCCTAGAAAAGCTATCGTTCATTTTCAATTTTTCTACGAGTGCAGTCAAACTTCTTGGTAGCTACCTAACTAAAAGATACCAGCAAGTCAGAATTGATCACGTGCTATCCTCTTCTTTACCCCTTGTGTGTGGTGTCCCCCAAGGATCAGTCTTAAGTCCACTGCGTTTTAGCATTTATATTAATGATCTGCCGGATATATTGCACGACTGCAGCCTTCATCTATATGCGGATGATGCACAGATCAACTTAAGCAGGCCTATTGGGTTAGTTGAAGACTGTGTTCAACGCGTAAATCAGGATATTGCTCACATATTAAGTTGGTCTCAACTTAACCATCTTACGCTCAACGAGCGAAAATCTCAATGCACTGTTTTCTACACTGGACTAGATAATCCAAATTCCTGAGATCTTCCCCATCCAATAGTCAACGCACACCCCTCTTTTCCAGGACTATGTGAAGGATCTAAGAGTAATTCTTGACTCGTCTATGAGTGGAAGCAAGCATGTCGCTTCTGTCCTAAAAAAGGTTTACGGTAGTCTGCGAAGACTATGGGTATTTGCTAATGTCCTACCCTTGCATATTCGGCTAATGCTCGTTAAGTCACTAATTATACCTTTCTTCACTTATGGTAGTCTAGTATTTCCTAGATATGACTCTAATTGTCAACAGAGACTAAACGTGGCTTTCAAAGACTGTATCCGCTTTGTCTTTGGACTAAGCCGTTTTGACCATGTATCACAATATCATACGAGCATTTTAGGATGCACTTTATCCTCTTTCTTGAAGCGCAGATCACTAATTTTTTTGCATAATATTTTACAGACCGGAGAACCGCTTTGTTTATGGGATTACTTAATACCTCTGAAAACCATTAGACACCGTAAATTTCTTGCTCCGTGTTTCTTTACTTCTCTTTCATTTGTTGTAACTTGTAGTTACTTCAAAACATACTTTTGGCTTCTTCAATATTGTATTTTATTTTCTGTTTCTTTTTTCTTTTAAATAATTTTGTACTTTCTCTATTATTTTTTAAGTTTTTTTAGAACTAGTTATAGTATTTATATTTGATTTAATTTTAATTTAATTTTTATTAGATTTGAGTATTTACCACATTTATTATACTTATAAAAGATTTATTATTTTGTTGTATAGACTGAATAAATAAAATATCAAATACCTATATGTAGGACGTACGGATTTTGGCTTTTGCATTTTTATGCTAATTTACTCATGAAACGCGAAAAAACAAATTTTCAGGGTAGCAAATTTTTTTTTCCGTGTTCTAAAGTAAAATTTGCGAAAGTCGCGATTTTCAAGATATTTTCCAATAGATTCAGCTAACCCTCGACCATGGCAATGGCTCGTGAGCAATAAAGTGGTTTAGAACTACACCGACAATATGCTGTATATTCTGTGTTTGGCACAACGTTTGTAACGCAAACAACTCGGAGAAAAAAATTAATAATACAGAAGTTCATTTTATCACTCAATAATCTCAAAGTGGGATGTCTGCCCGTCTATCCGTCCGTGTACTCTCTAACTCGAGAACGCATTGAACTAAAAAGTTCAAAATTAGTACACGGCATTTTTGACAAAAAAGTAAGATCAAGTTCGTGATCGGGCCAAATCACCTCCTCCCATACAAAATGACACATTTCACAAATTTTCAATAATCAGATTTTCTTCGAAACTATAAGAGAAATTGTTTGTAATTTGGAATATATTATTCTTATGATAATTTGATAATTGCGATCTACGGTATAAAAATTATTTGAATGATCCTTCTACCACCTCCCATACAAACTGATATATGTCATGAAATACTATAAACTATTATTATATATAATTTATCGAGCTGAAATTGTGCACTTAATATTTAATTAGAACAAGTAAGATCGAAAAATTAATTAATTATTTTTATTCCTTTTACGCCCTGATGTGTTCAAAAAGGATGAATGCTACCAATCTGCAATTTAAAACCTGTCAATTGCATGATGATTTTATCGTAGGTATTTCTGAAAAAAACACCAAAAAACCCTTCACTCCTTCTAGCACCTCCCATACAAACTGCGCAGTTTCACTAAATCCAATACACTAATTTTCTCAGTACCTATAAATATTTTAGAGCTTACATTTCATACAAAATATTTTGTGAGCAACTCTTTTTTTCTACAGAATGACCTGTGTTATTGGCAACTTCGGTCTTTATGTGCAAAGCACAAACACAGTCATGGAGGGAAGGAATAGGATTAGGAAGGAATGGGATTGGGAAGGTAGGGGGAAGGGGAGTGAGAACGACCGTAACGAGTAGTGAAGCCGGTATATTTTTCAGTTGTACTGGCTGCTTCTGACAAATATTCGCAGATGTTATGGAGTACTGAATGATAGAAAGCGAACAGAAATCATCTACTGAATATACAAACCTTCTTGAAGTGGAACTGTTTCACATTTACACCGTTTGTCCATTTTTTTTCGAATAATTTTTCATCGCCAGTAGCAACTGAAAATTCGTGCTTAAAAAAATTTCACTGTCTGGAGTGAGAATCGAACACACGACCTATTTATTGACTGTGAAGAAAGCATGCTGCCCACTACGCCACGGAAAAAAATACTTCAATGATGTCACTCCTTCCACTCCTCTCCATACGATATTTCCTTATGTTACAAAAATTTCTATTTCATATAGACTATTGCATGATTGAGCTTGACACGCAATGGTTGTCCTCATATATTTTTTGATAAAATTAATGTGTACCCTCTGTAAAATATGACCAGAAGCTGCTAGATACTATAGGATCTTCGCTAGTGAGAAATCAAATTAACAACTTATACACCCGCTGCTCCATTTACAACTATAGCACTACTTTTACCAAACCATAAGTAAGTAATACAATACAACAATATTAAGCTTAATCTTATTGACTACCTGAATACGTTGAAATCTTTAAGCTTCACTTTTTCGCGCAACCTATATAGAATCTTAGTACAAAATATTCGTAGGTATAAGTTGTGGTTAAGACCTCGAGCATGACAGCAATATGAAGCTAATCTTCAATATTAATAGTTTAGAGCGCCCTAAGGCAACCATAGAGCCATAAATTGACAGAGTGGACATTAAGGTAGAGACCTCATTTTAATTCTGTAGCGGCATTTCATTTTCTTTTTTAATTCTCCTTAAATAGACAAATCAACTTTTGTCCCATTCCGCAGCTCCTATAATAAATTAAATTTCTAGTTTTCATCGGGTTCAGTAAATAAATGCCGTGGGGCAAAAATAAGATGAAAAACAACTTATCTGTGGTCTAATTTTTCTTATATCCGATAGATACGAGTATCTACTGTCAAATTTATGTACAACTGATTATTATATTACTTCATCCAAATGCAATATACAATTCTCTTTTAGTAATAGTTTATTATCTTTTTCCGTATTAATATTAATCATTTCCTTGCCTGATTTTTCATTACTCACATTACAACTAAAGTATCTGAACATAATAATTAGTAGTTATCAATTCTATTAAATTGTATCCTTATGAAAAAATGTCTTGGGTTAAGCCAGTAAGTGGATTGAATTAAATTAATCGAAGGCCTTTTCAATGCAAAATAATTAAGATTATAAAAATTCAAGAGCAAGGTAGTCAATTTTTATGAAATTTATTTAATTTTTAAACCATTTCGATAGCTTGAAGGACATTTACGTCAAGATGTCGGAATGGCTTAAAACTATAGGCCATTAACCAACGCTTTCAGCATGTCGAGAAAAAGGAAAAGAAGGAAGTCTTTTTGATAAATTGCGTCAATTTAACTTTGTACACATAAAGGCGAAGGTCAGCCATAAGAGTTAACTGAGAGCAGCTTTTTGGAATGGCCGATTTCTGAGAATGAAACGATCTCGCAATTTTCAGAGACATTTTCACTCAATCAAATTTCTGTTAAGACCCTCTATAGGGGCATAAGACAGAAACAATTCTCTTCCACAAGGCGCGATCCTGTACCAATATTTTCACAAAACGTACATACGAGAGAGATTTTGTTTCTTCATTATTCGTAATCAATCTTCGAACATTCGATTCTGGATATCAGTTAGCTTCTCTAATGTTTAGCAAGAATGAACGCAATAAGCTAGGGTGGCTAGGGTGTAGCTTAGTGGGTAGCGTGTTGGTCTTGTAATGCGAAAGTCGTTAGTTAAAATCCCGATCGGCGCAATATATAATTCCAGCACATTGCATGCTTGGATATACCTTGGTAACCTCAGTCTACGAAAGTGAAAAATTCGTAGAAAGAGGGTTGTGCGAAGGGCTAACTACCCTTCCACAATAAGTAATGAAAAATGTTAAAGAATCTGAATATCAGGAGGTTAAGGTCCGATTTGGGATGTAGTGCCATTGTAGAAGTAGAAACGCAATAAGCCGTATTGCAATAGCATGCTTATAAGGCACTATATACGTTTATTAGATACATCTATCGAATGCAACTAGTACTAACTACACGTAAATCAAGTCTCAAATGTCTCACCACTAAGGAAGTATCACCGGAGCTGTATAGCTTTTCAATCAATACAGCGATTGTGCCAATACGATGAGGAATGGAAAATATCTGCCAACGTACCGGGCGCAATTTTATTATTTTTGATATAAGTTGAGGATGCATGGGAAGTTAATATACTGCATATTAGGGAGGTAGTAGATATGGAATTCTAAGAGGATGGGGGTGAGCTATTTTTTTTTAATTACACTTAGCTGCGATCTATCAATGACTTCAGTGAAAGGGGATTCAATCAATTAATTTTGATTAATTTCCTGTTAAGATAGGGACATAGGCGACATGCGTGGGCGACCAACTCGACGTCTTCCTTGAGGATTATAGTCCAGAGCTTATTTGGTAATGTTTCGCTTCGATTTCCACCGATTGCTTTTAAATCTCAATGCCTATTGTAGTCTATCCAGTTGTACTCCAAAGTTCGTGGCCAGAATATCGCTAAAATGCGTCGAAGGCACCGGTTCACGAAAGTTTGCAGATTCTTGGTAAGCCTAAAGGTCACTTTCCATGTAGGACAGCTACATAGCAAAACGGATTTGAAGCATGTGACAAACCTTGCATCTTCGTGCGAATGGAGATATCTCTTAACCTCCAGAAAAAGGAAAGGGTACCGAAAGCCTGACGAGCTAGATGAATCGGTAGATGCTCATAGTTATTCAATAAATAAAATAAATTCCAAGATTTTGATGTATTTTATATGCATGAAACCATAGATTTGTATGGGAGGTGGCAGAAGGGTTGAGAGGATCGTAAAGTTATGATGCCTTTGTTTTTACGACAGCTGAAATGAAATTTGAGTTTCATAGCTTTTTATTTGCTTTGTTGATTTATTGCAATTAGTCGGAAATTATACAGGGGGTGGAAAGTTTCGATGGATTTCAAATCTTTTGATGCAACTTTGTTTTGAATATTTTCAGAAGTACGAGGGCGGTTCAAATATGATCGAGACAAATGCTGTAGATGGCGCGCCTGTAAGTTTTGAAGATCGCGGCTTGAGTATGTGATAGCTGGGTCCCTTACAAATAGTGTGGCATAGTTTTCGTCGCGAACGCACGTTTCACGCGCGTGCTACGACCATGAGTGAATATCAAGTGCCGACCGCCGTTGCGCAACGTATTGTCATTGGTTTTTTGGTGTGGGAAGGTGTTAAGAACACGGAAATTCTTCGGCGTTTGCGAAATCAGTTCGGTAGTGAGTGCCTGAGTAGGTCTGCAGTGTTTAAATGGGCCAAAGCGTTCAAATATGGCCGCGAAACCGTCGAGAATGAGCCGCATGATCGTTGACCGCGAACCAGCATCACACCAGACAACATTCGTCGCGTAGAACAACTCATTTTGGAGGACCGTAGGGTGAATGTTCGAAACATTTCGGCTGAAGTCGCCATTAGTATTGGTAGTGTAGAGTCTATCATCCACGAACACCTTCAATATTGCAAAATAACGGCGCGATGGGTTCCCAAACTGTTGAACTTCGAGCGAAAATTCATGCGGCTGGAAGTTTGTCGCCGCTTGCTGACGCGATACGAGGTGGACGGGGATGGTTTTTTGACGCGAATCTTCACTACAGACGAGACATAGGTACACTATTACACTCCCGAAAGCAAGGTGCCGTCTAAACAGTGGAGGAAGAAAGAGGAAGGGGCGCCAGTCAAAGTGAAGACAACCAGGTCCGCGGGTAAGGTTATGTGTACTGTATTCTGGGACCGGCGAGGAGTGCTGTACGTTGGCTTCCTGCGCACACAACGTTCCATCAATGCTGCATACTACTCTAACCTTCTGAAAACACACGTGAAACCCGCTTATCGCTCGAAACGGAGGAGCATTCCAGCGCGGAGTGCTATTCTTCTCCAGGATAACGCGCGCCCTCATATCGCGCGTCTCACGCTCGATACAATATCAGAAATGGGGTGGGAGGTACTAGAACACCACCCCCCTACAGTCCGGATTGTATTCGCTCTAAAATTTCAAGTTTACAGCTTTTAATGTGTTGGCGATAATTGATTTCTTAAAATTAGCCTAATTAATACTTTTGTACGGGAGAGGGTAGAGGTGGTGAAATTTAGATTTTTTTTTTAATTTTGATGCATTTTTATACTCTAGATGAAATCTGAGAGTGTATTGTGTGTGCCTTACCGTTTGTAACGCTAAAAAATAATGCTCGCACAGAGTCGCCAAGGGAACTGAAATATTTGTTGTCGCTCAAAAACCTCGATTCCGAGTGACCATCTGTCCGTCTGACTGTACGTCTGTTCGTTCGTCTACAATATAACTCTCGAATGCTTTCACCTGTCGTGGTGAAATTTGTCATATGTCATTTTTAGTAAAAATGTAACTTCAAGTTCGTGAACGGGCCACATCCCCTCACTCCTTATACCCCCTCCCATACAGAGTTTATGAAATTTCGAAATTTAAAGAAATTCATTTTTCTAGTTAAAGCCCCTTACTTGCACGAGGTGTTTCATGTGTATTGAAAAAACACAATAACTCAGAATTTATGTTTTCAATTTTAAGTTAGAAACGTGAAAATTTGTAAAATGCATTTAAAAAAAATCTCTAAAAGTTTAAAATATTAACTGGTCGAATATCTTTAAAACTTCTACCCCATCCCATACAAAATTATTTGTTCGACCATTTTTAAAAAATCAATTATCGCCGAACTATTAAAAGCTGTAAACTTGAAATTTTGCAGAAACACTTCTAAAATCACTTGAAACAAAGTTGCGTCAAAAGGTTTGAAACCCCTCTTGCTCTTCTACCCCATCCCATACAAAAGTATGATTTCGACCAATTTCAATAAATCAAGTGCTAACCAACAAACTAAAAGCTACGAACTTGAAATTTAGTACGAACACCTTTAAAAATTAACGAAATAATATTGCATCACAAATTTCATGATTTCATCAACAGCTCTACCCCTCCCACACAAATTTATGGTTATCAATGATTGGTCAGGTTTTCTTCAGGGGCCGTATATACCAAAAAGGCGTTTTCGTTGAAGATGAGATAATATCTAATCGGAAAGTTATGCCAAGAGTTCAAAATAGTTGTAGTAGTGATAAGTTGGAGAAAAAAATGTCATGCGATTTGCTGAATGGAAAAAATTTGACTTTCAAAATTTCTTGTACCTTTAAATGGTCGTAAAATCTAATTGGTTGCATAATTTTTACTATTTTTTATTTATTTTTTCGGCTCATAACAAATCATATTATCAAAGAACTCATGCTAATAAAGAAACAGGGCTGAAAAAAATATCATTTTCATGTAAAGAATTTAAAATCAAAATCAAGCTTTTCATCAAATAAAATAGCCTTTTCAGAATGCAATATTATTAATAAAAACTTTGAAATTTGGAAAACTTTTCAACCAGTTCCCTCTGCGGAAAGGTTTATTTTTCGGTTATGCAAAAAAAATTAACACTTTTTCACAAAATATAAAAAAAAATTGTTTACAATTTTTGCATTTTTATGTTTCCTTAAAAATTCCAGAACAAAAGTGGTAATAACTTCAAAACCAATCATATTGCTATTAAACCAGTTTGCTCACCAAGTTTTTGATTTAAGGATATTCAAAAAAATAAATTAAAGGATTCCAACGACTTCTGCAAAATTGTTTGTATATGAAACGCAACATTTTCATTTAAATATGTGATTTCGTGTATTCAAAATTATTACATTATTGCAAGGAGAGATGACATTTAAAAGGTTTGAAAAAATTAACTTAAAATTAAAATCGTGGATCTTGATATAGTAATCCTGTAGAGCAGATGTTCCTGAGATATCTGCGAATTAGTAGCTAGAAATTCGTGTTCCGTTTTCAATTTTTTTTCGTACTTCAAGGTATTTTCCATCCGATTCAGCACACTTTCCACGATGTGAATGGCTCGTGATCCCAGAATCGAAAAAGTGGGTTACGCTGTATTAGAATTGCACCGTCGTTATTTCCTTGGTACAACTTAGCACAGTTTCCAAGTTTCAACTGCATATCTTATGATATATTCTTTTTTTTTAGCACCCTTCCACCCCCATCCTTACAGTTACAAATAATCTTCCCGTACTGTGAAATTTAGGCGGTCATTCATTTCCGGAACATCCAGACTCTAAAACGCATTATCGGCTAAGGTTTTATTGAACGGGTATAAGCTCCGATCCTTCAAGAATAATGTTCACCGTCATTTCCGTCTCTCGCCATCCGAATTTTCATAATACACAAAATTTGAATCCACTTCCTCTACCGACTTAACTGTTCAATACATTAAAGGGTGACCCCTTAACTTATTTATGCCCGGTTCCTAAAAAAAGAAATAATAATTGTTCACCTAAGAGTTGAATATGATGGAGCTAGATGGTTCTGAATTATAGTGGCGCAATTAGGGTTTCTTTCTGGGCAGGGGAGGGAAAACCAAAATTGGGAGACAGCATTGATCCGCAATCGACATATGTTATCATTACTGGAAGGTTGGTTTGGTGAATGTTTTCACAGTGCATTTCGAATTAAAAGAAAAGATTTCCGGATTCTATACTGTTACGCTTTATTATTCGTGACGTTTCGATCTCTGCTGAGACCTTTATCAATGTTTGATAAAGGTCTCAGCTGAGTTCGAAACGTCACGAATAATAAAGCGTAACAGTGTCGAATCCGGCAATCTTTTCTTTCTAGTTGAAGGTTTTCCTGAAACTAAAGGGAGATCTCCTTGTCGAAGTGTACTTCTTCTACTTCTACAATGGCACTACAGCCCAATTCGGACCTTGGCCTCCTGATATTTAGTTTCCATAACATTTTTCATTACTTATTGTGGAAGAGTTGTTAGCCCTTCGCACAACGCTTTTTCTACGAATTTTTCATTTTCGTAGACTTAGATGACCAAGGTATATCCAAACAGGCAATGTGCTGGAATTATATATCACGTTGACCGCGATTTGAACTCACAACCTTCGCATTACAAGACCAACATGCTACCCTACTAGGCTACACTCTAGACGAAGTATACGAGTATAGTCAATAGATAAATCGCTATAACCTCTTTCGTCAAATGCCGTCTATTCAAGTCAAAATTGAAACTGATTCGGTGCAGCTTTTGTAAATTACATTGTGTAAGATCATGGACTTTTATAACGTTCATTGCAAAACAATTCCACATAAAATCTATACTATCTATATCATTGCACCGCAGACAGTAAGAAATCAATCTTAGCTTCACAGTCATATCAAATACGACCAAAGTTTATTTGGGATTGCCTTCGTGTACGAAAAGAACTAGAGAACAAGGAGAGGGGGGATACTTCATACGGATCCCAGTGCACAGTAGTCTTAAGAGAAAAATGAACAAGCTGCTCTATTGGCTGGGAATGAATCTGAATCTGCTTTCTTCTCGTGTTTCAATTTTTTTGTATTACCACTCAGAACTGCAAAAAATAACATCAAAATATGGCTAAGTGTTTTTCAGCAGGTAATAAGCATGCTTTTTGCCAAAAATTTCGGTTAAAAGAACTTCTGAATATCTAAACAAAAACCAGACTACACTCTTAGTGGGGAGATCGTAATAGACCCATAAGAGAAGAAAGAAACCCATAATTGTACAACCTAATCTAATACATAACATAACAGATATTGGATTACTAGCCTGGCATCACTGATATTGCAGAAATTTAGGTTTCATATCATGGGGTTCTCTTATTAGGAAAATCTCTATTTGTTCAATTACTGTGCCTCCACTCCCCCTAACGTACGATAAGGAAAATCATCCAAAACAGTCGCAAACAAAAGTAGTTACTATTTAAAAGAGAGCAAACTCTCCAGTTACTGGTAATTTTCCAATACCCCTGCAGTTCATGATTTGATCACGGCGTCCAGATTTCAGTGGAGGTTTCAATCAATTAATTTCCTGTTAAGACTCCCTATAGGGGCATAGGACAGAAAAAGTTCTCTTCCAGAAGATGCGATCCTGAGCATAGGCGATTAGTTGTCACCACCAGAACTTGTTTTGATTCCCCAAAGTTTGACCGATCCACTGCCACTTCCGCCTTTGAATCTCAGTGCCTGTTTCAGCCTGTCCAGTTATACTCCAAATTTCATCGTTGCAGATCACTTCTGACCAAAATATCCCTAAAATGCGTCGGAGGCGTTGGTTTAAGTAAATCGAACGGTCACTTTAGTGTAGTACAACTATGTAATACGGATTTGACACAACCGTCCAATACTCGCAACTTCATGCGAAGGGAGCTCTCTTTTAATCTCCAGAAAGGGAAAAGGATACCGAAGGCCTGACGAGAGGTTTAATAAATGAAAATTCCCGACAGTTTAGAAATACTCTTAGTTTTAATAAAATCTCATCTAGTCTAATAAGATTACATTAAGTGTAGAAAATTAAGAAGATCTTCAACATTAAACTACAAAATAAATTAGGCCAATAGAATATGCCATCTTTCAACTTACCCCAATCCAATCCGATCCATAGTTTTACTATGACAGTACTTTAGATAACACCTATGAATTTAACTCTGCTGCTGAATCTCACAAGCATTCTATTGCTTCCAATCGTATGGAGACATTCCGTTCGCTGAACTCGGATCTCAACTTAATTCTGGAATGGGGCAGGACAAATAGAGTAGAGTTCATCACCTCCAAGACATAGGTCTGTCGTCTATCCCTCAAACGTGATGTTCCAGTGTTATCTCAATATGTGACCTTTGGTGGCACACAATTTTGCACCTCGGATACTTCACACTTTCAGGCGTTAAAATTAATGATCACCTGAATTAGGCCCAGCACATCTTTGATGTTGCCCTCGACGCCTCTAAACATCTAAGTGTTCTCCGAAAGTGCAAAAGGTATTTCACGCTGAACGACCTCGCATACATAAGACCACGTTTAGAGTACAATTCGCTTATTTGGACTGGGGTATCCAAATCACACCTCGCGTTGCTCGACTTTATTCAAAAACATGCGTTCCGACTGATTGGAGACGAGACCATCACGTTTTCTATCGATTCTCTCGAGCACCGCAGAAATGTCGGAGTACTCAGCATTTACTATCGCTACTTCCATGGTAAATGCAGTGCGAAACTAAGCGCACCCATTCGTCCACTCTATAATTTTCCCCGAGATACTCGTCAAGTTGAACGCGCACACGAGTTCACCGTTAAGCCGTTGCCTTCTCGTACAACGAAATTTAGACAGTTATTCATATCCCGAATATCAAAACTTTGGAACACATTATCAGCCAGAGTGTTTCCCAACGAGTACAACATCCAGTGCTTCAAAAGCAATATACACCGTCACTATCGTCTTTCCAATTCTTTTACCCACACAGCTGTGCATAGCATTATAAGGTGACCCCTAAGTTATGTTCGGTACCTTAAAAAAAATTTAATTCAATTTCTTGACAATCATACAGAACAAGCCCCAAATCTCCAATAAAACAAGCATTACCAAGATTAAGCGAGCGAGAGTTGCTAAATCGTCCACATATCGACTCAAATAATCGGCAAATAGATTGCAACTTCCTTTCAAATTTTGAGAGGTCACACCAATATATTCCATATCGTAGGTATTGCAGAGCTTGAACGTTTCATTTAAACAAAAATCCAAAAGCTAACAAAGTTTGACGTACAGCACGTATAGTAGAAGCTATCTTACTTCCAAGTACCACTCGGCAGCACACCATACAGCTTACTGTAAGAAACTGGAACATTCTGCACACCGTACAGGCCGACGAAATGCGAAAATGTAGAATAAAATTGCGACTTTGTGAGAGGTATTTTGACGGCCAATGATCTCTCAGCGTGGAGCTCGTTTTTCATTCTAAGCCCTCATCTTCAGTCGTAGCAGTACACAATAGTTATTCAAGTTTTGCTCGTTCGTCTTATTTCTTGGTTCGTACCTGACGGGAAGTTGGCTTCGCTTCGTCGTGGTCTTGTAGGTGTCTTCAGCGGAATAAGGCTTTCTTTCAAAATAAATTGCAGGCAATCACTCTAATGAGAGGTTGTTTGCGAGCAGGATTCACCTTAACGGACACCTCCCACAGGTGAATGGTCGTGGTGGTAAGCCCGGCCGGAGAGTGAGTGACTCCGCGGCCCTAGTGTACCTGCGTTGTGCAATTTTCCTCAGAGTTTATTCACCGGGCCGGCAAGACGTATTGGCTATACATATGACGTCCCAGTCAATTATTTACTTAGTAAAAGCCAAGACCAATATCGAAATTGCGCCATCACGCTCATCATCGCGCAGTCGCAGATAGTTTCTGTGAAATTAGAATCCAAGTTGTGCCGACTGGTGATGCCGGCCAGGTGATCAATGTCATGGACCAAGCTACCGAGATTTTTCTGTTGTCTAGCGTGCTGTAAGTTTGCTTACTTACATCTTGTTCGTATTCGCAGTCGACGCGGTGTAACTGAACTTCTAACTGTTTATGCCAAGAAATTACACTTGAATGTGGTGATGCTCGATTTTTCGTCACCGCAATGTTTCACACGTTGTTGGTTTTTTCATTGGCATCATTGTTGAACCTTATGGACAGATGATTGGTGAGCAAAATGTTGTCGTGGTTATGATTGCTTTCTCTTAATTTCATTTTCAAGGTGAGTGAATCAAGGTTTATGTGAAAATTTGCATATTTCGTGTTTTAATTAAATTAAAATGTCGGCGCCAATGAGTTGAATTATGCAGTCCCGATATTTTCTTGTTTGTATTTAATGTCGAATTAATTGTTTGTTTTGGGAGCAGTTTTTTTTCTTTGTCCTAAGGCTCGTTTAATCAAAATACTTTCAGGTTTTTGAAAACAAAACTCTCACGAGTAAATAAAAATCAATGACACAGACTGGGACAAATACCAAGCAGCACTTGCACTGTATAAAAAACAGTTAAGAGCCGTCAAACGAAATTCATGGCAGAAATTTTGTGAAGAAATCGATAACGTCAAACCGCTAGGATAAGGAGGACCCTATCCAAAAAACCATACATGGCTGAATTACTGGATAAAGGCGATGGTTCATTGAAGTGGTCTAGCGGCGAATCATTTCAACTTTTAATGTAAACGCATTTTCCCAGATAGTTTGAGCTCCCGCCACAAAGTTCATGTGTCGATCGTAGTCTAGCCAACTGAGAACTAGTAGATACAGTCGTGACCCCAGAAAACATAAGAATTGCGTTCAGTTGCGGATGAAACAATAATTCAGTACCTGGTTGACATACATATATAAAGCATGCATCAGTCTTTGCTACATATCGAAGCTATGGCAAGGGGTTAAGGTGCTTTTCATACCTAAGCCAGGCAGAGCCTCCCACAACATCCCGAAATCCTGATGGTCAGATGCCGCCACCAATATGCCTATCTGAAAGGTAGGTCCGCTGACCGGTGTCAGCATGTGACGGTAGCCACCGTAGCGAAAGCTTTCCAACATAAGAAGGTTGCACTCGGTACCTTTCTAGACGTGGAAGGCGTTTTTAACTACGTCAACATTGATGCTATACTTGAGGTATTGCGCACCCATAGTGTGGAACCTATCATGACTGCAAGTATAGCTAAGCTTCTTCGCTAACGAAAATTCGTAGCACGACAGGGCGGCATAATATCGCATCTCCTGTGGACCCTAACATTCCATTTTGAATCGATACGGCTACCACAATAGCATATGCAGGCAATCTTGTCATCATGCTTACTGGTAAGTTTGAACAAATTCTAGGGGACCTTATGCAGTCCGCTTTACAACTGTTAGACAGCTGAGCACTAGATAAAGGACTTACCATTAAACCTCAAGAAACAGATCTGGTTCTCTTCTCCAGAAGAAGAAGAAAACATGTTTTCAATGCACCAAACATTCGGGATATCACTATGGTCCTCTCGAACCAAGATAAATATTTATGTCTTATTCTTGATAGTAAATTATCCTGGAAGGCCAACATTCAAGAACGAGCAAAAAAGGCTACCGTAGCCTTCTTCGCTTGCAAAAAGACTTTCGGTTTGAGATGGAGCCAGATACCAGTATCGTCAGACTAGTTATTTTCTATGGCACGCTGGTCTGGTGGCCAGCGGTGGCACTACGAACCAACCGCCTTTGCAGCTAATCCAACGGATGGCATGTCTGTGTATAACAGGAACACCAACTGCAGCCCTGGAGGTAATTCAATCACTACCTCCACTTGATCTTTATACTCTAGATGAAATCTGAGAGTATTATAAGTTTACCACAAAGCTTGTAACACTAAGAAATAAGGCTCGGAGAAAAAAAATTAATGATACAGAAGTTCACATAATCACTCAAAAATCTGAAAACAGGATGTTGACAAAAAAGTAGGTCAAGTTCGTGATCCGTGAACGGGCCAAATCGCTCCACCTCTTCTACCCCCCCCCCCCCCCCCCCATACAAAATGACACAATTTCGCAATTTGACATTACACGGATTTGTTCCAAAAGCATAAGAGCTATTAATCATACATTTGGAATATATTACTTTTATAATGATTTCAATCTACTGTGTCATAATTATTTGAGTCCTCCCGTTCCTTTCACCACCTCCCATATAAACTGCTTTTTTTAATGAAATTCTCTAAACAAATTTACTCAGTAAGTATAAAATTTATCGAGCTGAAATTGTGCACTTAACAACATTTACTTAGAATTATTCATGAGACTAAAAAAAAATTAGATGATTAGCTTCACTCCTTCTACCCCCTCCTAGTTTTCCTAATTTGGATACCAGGTCATAGCGATCTGCTAGGTAACGAGGCAGCACACATGCTTGCACGGCAACGATCTACAAACATCTATTCCACTAGGAAGTAAGTCGATGTAGCACCAACAGTGCTGAAGACTAGCTTCAAGCAAACTATTTTGGATTCTTGGCAGCTGGACAGCTGCAGAACGGCCAAATCCTTTTGGGAAGAACCGAATAAAAATATTACAGCTCAGCTATTCCAACGTACTAACTAACTAACTAACTATTGTTGGCCTAACCACAGGTCATTGCTTGCTAAAGCTGTACGCATTTAGGATGCGGATCGCGAGCGACAACCTTTGCAGAGGTTGCGAGAAAGACGATGAATCTATTGAACATTATTTTTATCACTGTCCGCAAATCTCCAACAGTCGTCTCCTTTGTTTAGGCTTCAGATTCTTCTCAGAACTAGACGACCTCAGAGGCGTCCAGCATACGAGCCTGCTACGGTTCGCAAACCGAACCAAGTGGCTAGAACATGAGGAGTGACTTTAATCTCATATTCAATAGGGGGAGTACAATAGGTCCAACAAGATGGCTCCAGTGCATTGTGGATCTATGAAACCAGCCTAAATCTAAATATCCAAGCAAGCAAAATGCTGGTGAAATACGATAACTAGTCACAGAATGTATTATATTATGGTTAGGATCACCAAAACCTGGGCAGCGTTTTAATAAAGAAAATCGCCTAAAGCACCATGTTCAAAAAGTTACTGACTTTCGTATATAACACGTAATTCAATTTTAGTTATACCTGGGACCCTATTCTCAAATTTCAATCGCAATTTTACCTATTGATAAAGTTCTGAAAACCATTCGTATTTAAAATCACATTTTAATAGTGTGAAAATCAAATATCTAGAATTTACACGATATTTGAGGGTGTGAGAACCAAACTGGTCTAGGCCACATTTGTGTGAATGATGAGTTAAATGATTAGTTAGTAAGATCTTGGTACTTAGATTCTTCTTCTTCTTCTACGCTACATCCCAAATAATAATAATAATAATCTATTTAATAAATTCAATAATAATTTTGGATATAAATGTATGATTTAAATTTAATCCATCTTAAATAAACTAAACCTTACTTAAAGAAATATAATTCAAAAAAAAAAATAAAGTTAAAAAGAATATACAATCGAAATAAGAAGAAAAAATAAAAGAAAAGCAAAAAAAAAATTTTAAGATAAGTTATAGGAATAAAATAAATAGATAAGAAAAATAAAATATGAAAAAAAAGAAAAAGGTTGGGTTGATTATATTACAATGAACGATGAAGTTCACCCGAATCCGTATTACGGGTGTTCATCTGTTCATTGCAATTAACCATCACATTACAAATTAAATAAATATAATGGATTTGTCCACATTCTATGGATAGTTTCCCAGACAGCTACTAGCTGGTATTAGGGAAATTTTCGTAATATCAAGCGATCATATATAAGAAAATAGTGAATAATACAGATAAAGTTTAATATATTTACGATTGTTGTATAAACTTCTTTACTGCAATCTTGAGACACTTGATGTTCTTCGCCTGTCTAATATAAATTGGCAAGGAGTTGTAGTATCGAATTGCTTCGTAGATGGGGTCCTTCCTCAAACGATTCGTCCTGCAATTTCAATTTCTTATCGAAGTTGCATTCCGTGTATTGTAATTGTGAATATCTGCGTTGTACGTAATGACTATTGAAGATTTTAGTCCTTGGTTTATTAAATTGTACATTAATTTTGACCTCTCTAGGTTTAATGTTTGCTGCAGGTTTAGCTTGTTGTAGGTTACGGACCTTGGCCTCCTGATATTCAGGTTCCTTAACATTTTTCACTACTTATTATGGAAGGGTTGATAGCCCTTCGCACAACCCTCATCCTACGAATTTTTCATTTTCGTAGATTGAGGTGACCAAGGTATATCCAAGTAGGCAATGTGCTGGAATTATATATTGCGTCGACCGGGATTTAAACTCACGACCTTCGCATTACAAGACCAACACGCTCCCTACTAGGCTACACCCTAATTATATACTTATTTTCTAATAATTACGTATGAATAATTTTTTTTGGCTTTGTAATAGTGTAACATATAACATATTCCTCAATACCAAATTGGCCTAAACCACAATTTTTTAAATGATTAATAACTAGGCTCTTGATACATCATCATTTTATTATCAATCAATCAATCAATTTCCTGCTAAGACCCCCTATAGGAGCTTAGGACAGAAACGTTCTCTTACACAAGGTGCGATCCTGAGCATCGGCCTTTAGTTGTTGAAAGGACTTGTTTATTCGTCTTGTCTCCTGCTACGCTCGCGTTCATGTACTTCATGGTCGAACAACCCAACGCATTCCTGTGGAATATAATCCAGAGCTTGTTTGACGATGTTTCGCTTTGGTTTTCTCAAAGTATGATCGATTCATTGCCACTTCCACCTTTGAATTTCAATGCCTATTTTAGTCTGTCCAGTTGTACTTAGAGATCGGTTCTGACCCATGCAGTTTCTTGGTAAGTCGAATGGTCACTCTCCATGTAGTACAACTATATAACAACACGAAATGCTCGCAACTTCGTGCGAAGAGAGATCTCTCTTAACCTCCAGAAAGGGGAAAGGATACCGAAGGCCTGACGAGCATCAATATCCTTTTCGGTATTACAAATCTCTTTTTTTTTCCTGATGGTTGGTTAGAAGTTATAGAAACTTCAAAACGAATCCCTTTAAACTTAAAATTAAAATAACGAAGGAAGATTTTGTGCCTATCAGACTCAGGGAAGGAAAAACTATGCACAGAAAAACTTCTGTAGATCGTCAAAAAGTGGTATTCTGTGGTTGCATTGCAGAACGAGTGATCCCGACACTTCTTACTTCAAATATCCTATACGCAGATCCAAACAACTTATGTATGATTATAAACAAATTCAATACATAATTCAAATTAAGGTATGGCAGCTATCAGGTTTCTTAGAATCGGTTCAAAACAGTAACTTATGGCCATTTAACATGTAATCAAATAACAAACAGACATTTCAATTATATTTATATGGTAGGTATATGTAGATTTGAGGCGTTATGCAAAATTTCAGTGATTCTTTTCATTCAGGTAGTTTATCTCTATTTTACTCCTCAGACATCGCGAAATTACCGTCATTTCCCCTATTTTAATCTTGATGATCAAATTTCGGAAATAACAGAACAGGACTACAATTGGGCGTAAAGCTCAATCGTGCAATACTCTAGATGAAAGAGAAATTTTTTGATTTTAAGAAATTTTGTGTGGAGAATGGTAGAAATAGTGACGGCATTGCAACAATTTGTTTCCCATCAATTAGTAGATTTGGTGAAATTGTGCAGTTTGTTTCCAGAAATAACTATAAGCATAATTTAATTGCAGATCAGTAGCCTTCATACTTTTCAGAAAAATCGACTTTTTGCAAAGTTGTGAAATTGTGTCCGGTAAATTTTATACATACTAAGTAAATTTGTTTACAGTATTACATGAAAAAGTGCAGTTTGTATGGTAGGTGGTGGAAGGAAGAGGAGGACTCGAATAATTTTTATGTAGAAAATTGAAAACATAATAAAAGTATTTTATTCCAAATTTCAGATCAATAGCGTTTATACTTTTCGAACAAATCCGTTTATTGTCAAATTGCGAAATTATGTCATTTTATATGGGAGTGGGTAGAAGGAGTGGAGCGATTTTACTCCTTCTGTGCTAGCCACTTGGTTGGATTTGCGGACCGAAGCAGGCTCGAATGTTTAACGCCTCTAAGATCGTCTAGTTCTGAGAGCAAAGGAGACGAATGTTGGAGATTTACGGACAGTGACAGAGATAATTTTCGATAGATTCTTCGTCTTCTTCGCAGACTCTGCACGTCGCTCGCGATCCCCTGATTATTTTTAGAAGCAGATCCGCAGAGTTCTACCAAGCTCAGTCCGTCTCATATAAGCCGGACTATTCGTTCCTTGCGCGACACTTTGGTCGGCGATATGGTAGGTACCATAATCGTTGGCGACTGGCAAGGGCACTAGTACGATTAACTCGTGCCAAAAAGTAGTCTTGAGTAAATGTTTACCTGCATGTCGCACAATTTCCACTGTGTTCATACAGGGTCTGCGCAGTAGATCCACCTCCTCGTGG
Organism: Chorisops tibialis; assembly: GCA_963669355.1. Taxonomy (NCBI): domain Eukaryota; kingdom Metazoa; phylum Arthropoda; class Insecta; order Diptera; family Stratiomyidae; genus Chorisops; species Chorisops tibialis. The sequence continues at coordinate 269,088,248 of OY770262.1, read as the reverse complement.
TGCAGGCTGGATATTGAACTGAATGTAATTCAATTTATTATATCATATTATCATCGGCTCCGAAACCTACACAGATAGGGGGGAATCAAGTTGCAACTTCTTTTGGAGCCTGGTAACTCCACGAACCCGAGCTGTTTAATCGGTAACAAAGTTATACGGGAACTTAGACCGAAGAGGAGCTTTCTTCATGAAGGTCCTAACCAAGGACTTTAAGCTTGGTACTACAGGAGGCTGTATTGGCAACCCTGTAGCAGTTGTATAGATTATGTTCGCAAGAAACAACCTAGTGGCAAACATATGCTGAAACAAGCTGTAACTATGAGTATGTATGATGTAAAAGGAGGTATAAATGGGCTGTGAGAGAAATGAGCAAATGAGGAATAAATGATGTATAACATGAGCAAAGTGTGCAAGAAATGGACAAATATGTTCAAAACGTGAGTAGAAAATGAGCAAAAGTGTGCAAAATCTGTGCAAAATGGAGGTAAAACTGAGCAACCAAATCCTATTTAACGTTGACACAGTGGCACTAAAATTGAGCACAAAATCGCTGATAATTATGCTGTCAAAGTTACGAAAAGCTTGAGCCCGGTATAACCGGAGGGGCCTAGTAGTCACCAATGAAGACAATTTGATGCAAAAGACTTAATGAGCTATTTATAATGGTGAGTGGTCAAAAGCGAGGAAAGTAGCAACCTGAAGGTCCGAAGTGACACTGTGGTACTGGCTCTACAAAGTTGTCGCTGAGGACGCGAAGGAAGCAAAATCTGAGCAATAAAGAAGATATGATCGAACACCTATGATCGTACGAAGTGTGTATAAATGAGCTTGGAACATTTCGATGCGACGCGGTGCGGGCAAACCAATACAGCCATGGTTGAGATCCCTTCGGGGTACACGTAGTGGTTGTGGTTTACCACCTACATCGCAGGTAGAGTCTTATTTATACTGCTGTAGGCTATATCAAAATATATAGCTTATACAGTATGCGATTCCTTCGAATGCCTATTCAGACCTTGTGCTCGACGTGGAGTTGCGGATCAACCGGGTCCCATGACCCTAAGATTGAGAAAGGTTTAAGATAGGCCTTGCTCTTACCAGTGTTAATGCAGAGCCCGTAAAGAAGCATAGACTGGTACTATCCGCGAGGATACGTTGGACGAAGCTTGGAGTTATCTTAGTAGATGCAAACGTTAATGATTGTCGTCTGAAACAATCCGTGTTGCTAAAGACAACTGTGTGGTAATTCCGTCTTTGAGTAATGCACGACATAAGATAAGACTTAAGCACATGTGTCCATGCAGGTACTCATGGGTGCACTACCATTGGATTTGAAGATGAAGCGTCGTGCTATTGCTCATTGCACCCAGAGTACAACAAAGAGTAGGAACATTCAGCTAAAAATGCGACCCGGCTCCGAAAATTTGCCGAAAACACACTCGTGTTTCATCGCCGATACATGTGCTTCCTCTCTCTCACGCTTATAGTGAACATTTAATCTGATCTTTCCATTTCATTCTCGGAAAGATTTTTTTTTATTAGACAAGAGCAAGCGAAAAATATCGAAAACATTGAGCGGAAGGAGAATCGTCGATCACCCGCCGACCATGACCCGCGCACCCGCCGTCCAAGTTGAATACGACGCGAGCAAAAGCTGTAAGAACGCCATGTACTAGAATGAGAGATAAGAAGTGTCGCGGACTCGGCGGGACACGTTGCTCTCTTTATTTTCAGAGGTAAAAACCGGATTTTTCAGAGGTATTACGTCACAAACATGTTAACCCAGGCACTATACAAAGTGTTCTTACTCTTTGTTGTACTCTGATTGCACCTACAAAATCCGGAAGAGACGCCCATAGCTGGCTAATGATTGGCTACCCTCGGAAGAAGTTATTGAGAGGAGCCTTCGCGAATGCAAGGAACTCTTCAAACTTAACGTCACATCAATGTGGTAGGCCAGGCAGGACAACAGCAACAAGGGTTGGGTGACGCACAGGTTTATTAGGGTTGCAAGCTTTGCGAGAAATAACCTGGGCTTCGACTACTGTCTTAGTCTGGGACGGAAAATGGTAGCATAAATATATTCCTTTATAGGGTGGGTCGGAGTGAGACGACTGCATATCTTGCTGAGTGTCAAAAATATGCGGATCTCAGATAACTGGACGACATGGGGTATTTGGGAGTGAGGAGGGGCTAGACAAAATAAGGCGTCCCGCGAGTCGAGAAACCTATTAATGTCTTCGCGACCTCGCACGTGAGGCATTCAAGAGAAGAAGGGCCGAAGCTGGCCATTAAAGGAGGACGTAGGGGATTAAACTGTGCAAACTCACTAGATGTGTTATTTTGATCTCATATACGCAAGAACGAGATAAAATTAGTTATCACATATTGGGTGAACAACCAAGGTCAATTCCCGCGGGGAGTACCGACCGTACGTTTTCCGAAGCCTAATGCTACCAGTCACGGGTTCGCAAAGGGACTGGAAGTAATTTTCAAAGTTACGAAAGCTGACCGGTGATTTTCTGATACCACGGGTGTCGGGGAGCCCATGGAAGGTTACTTCCACCCCGACAATAGAAGACGACCCTTCCCGGAGTATTCTGGTAGCTGTGATTACCGCTCACATCGCAGATAGAGCTCCTCGGAGATCGGTATAGAGTTGCGCTTTTCAACCCGATGCCAAGATTTTGATAGGTCTCGCACCCAACAGAATGATTATCAAACCTGCATTCAACTGCGGCTTCTTGGGGCATCGTTATAATAACAATCCGTGGCATGGAGACTTAGTGACAGGCTGTCCAAGTTAAATAAAACAAAATCTGATTCTACTTTCTTTTTTTTACAGAATGATCTGTGGTACGCAATTCCGGCCTTTATGTGGAATGCACAAACACAGTTATGGAGGAAAGGAATGGGATTGGGAAGGTAGGGGAAAGGAAGTGAGAACGACCGTAGTGAGTGGAGAAGCTGGTATAATTGGCCTTCATGCATTCAGTGGATTGAGAGAATTTGCCTGAGTGCACTATATGAGTTGTATTAGATACCATTGTATTTCCAGCCAACCCAATTAATTCCGGCGTTCAGTAATATGTACTACTTCATTTCACATATTCATCAACGACCTCCTGTCGTCAACTCTCAATCCAATCGACAAATTATAGTACTCTTAAAAACATATATTTAATTCATCTCATGATCTTTTGTTTCCTAATTTATTAATTTTAGAAAAGATTTATTTTTTAGTGATAAGTTCGAAACAGCTGATTCCAAAGATTTGTTTTGAATTTGAATTGCGATTCATGATTTTTTTAATTTTTGCAATTTATTGCAAAACAATAACGCTAAATTAGGAAATACTTTAACTTGACCCTTCTGCTACATGGTGAGCTTATGCAAGTAGATCCTGCCTTAGATACTAAAGGAATACTTTGGAAGTTAAAAGGTCGAATAGAATCTACGAATCGAGAGTTGGTAAGCGGCCACGGAACATTGGGCTATTTAGACCCCGGAGCACTGTCGGTTAGAAAGGTGGAACTATGCTATGTTTTAAATTCAGTTGGGTCAAGAATTAAGGTGCAGGAGTTCTTCACGTGTTCACGTTGAAAATTTGGCTCCTTAGACTTCATCCTAAACGAAAATCCACTTCATATTGCGAGTGGCTCCGAGTGGATTAATTTGAAGCACTAGATGAGCTACATTAAAAGATGGCCTTCTTTTTCGTAAAACATATGCAAATATAAGTAATTTTTACTAGGTTAACAATTTAAACATAGGTGCATTCATTTATGTATAGGGTACCGAAAGCCTCACGAAATTTGATCAACGGCATCTGCTCACAACGATTTAAGCGATGACAGAGATACTTAGCGTCACCGATTATCGCCCGGTCCAAAGTAAAATGATAGCCTTCAATCATCGCTTATCGCTTACAAATTGAGGTTTGATGATCGCCGTTTGTCAATGCTAAGATCGACGTTGCAAAATTCTTTGGAGTGTAAGAATGTGACTGATCTTTAATACGTAGGGTAGTTATAGTTAACCAGTAAAATAGGCTTTTATTTTGTATAGGTAATTAAAACGTTAGGGTGTAGCCTAGTGGGTAGTATGTTGGTCTTACAATGTGAAGGTCAGGAGTTCAAATCCCGGTCGACATATATTTTCATCAGACTACTTCTGTGGGTATGTGGCCACCTCAATCTGCGAAAATGAAAATTCGTAAATAGAGGGTTGAGCGAAGGGATAATAAAAGTAATGAAATACCCGTACTCATCTGACTACGTTGTTTACAAACATTTTCTTACTGATTTGGACTAGTTTTCATTTGACTCTTAACTGAGTTCAAATATGTGACGGACTATAAAAACAACTGCCATAAAGCAGTCACAACCAAAATAACAAAAATTAGCAACGTAAAATTGATGAGATTTTTTGTTTGTGGACAAAAAACCCGAGAATTTATGATTCAATACCAAAATCACAATCAGATAGCTGCCAGTGAACGATTTTGACAAAAGCTGTTTGTCCATATTCTGTTCAATCAACAGGAAAATGGCATTTCCCCACTTACATCTTTACGGTCAATCATCTTAAAGCCCCAACAATCAGGTTCTTTGCCGGGTGAGTAAATCACAAAGTGAATCACTTTACCATATGCCGCGCTATATCGCAATGAAATGAAATCATCATCAGCCGTAGAAGCAAAACCTTAAAATTTACTTAGCAAAACACTTAAAAACATACCGAGAATCTATCGATCAGTCGAGTTGAAAAAACTGGTTGCCCTTCGCCGGCTTTATATCCTTCCACATATGCAGTTTCGTTAAATCAAAGAACAACCTACACTTCTGAACTAACTCTCCTTGTTATTTCGGAGGTTGTTATTACACTTTCACTTCAATTTTTTTTTTATTTTACTTTTTTCAGTATTAAAAATTATTACAACAGACAAAAAATAATATCGAATAAAATCTTTATTCTAATTTATTTTTAACTTTTTTTCTGTATTTTCGTATTCAAGAAAATCGTTTCACTTCTTCACAAAAATGGTTGAACTGTTTCGGTTTTAGGGCCCCCATTTATCACAATTTCTCACCAATTCGAAGGCATTTAATAAAATTTAAAAAAAAAAATGAATTATTTAATAGCAGTTTGTATTTGCAAATAAATTTTATATTTCTATGGAATCGATGTGTTCGAGGTAAGAAGCAGAAATACACGAAAGTCTTCTGCGACCACGCTAAGAGATCGAATTAAGCACAAACGTCTGGGCTGCCCGCCAACGCGATACTAAAACCAAAGAAACAGGAGCTTAAGAAACTGCGAAAGAGTTTTAAGTCGGAGCCAAGATTGTGACGAAGATTGCTTGTACGATTCGTTAACTTTACCTAGGTATGGTAAGATCAAGGTAGGTATACCACTCAACGATACGAGTAGGCATACTCGCAATATGGACCGAGCTTTCTTTCATCTTGCTTTAGCAGTGCAGTTAGCTATTCTATAACTAGTATAGCACTTGAGCTTTAAGATTTTACTAACGTGCTGCCAGATAGCTGCTATGTATTTCGAATTTATTGGAATGGCCCTCGAACATCAAACGGCAGAAACTGCTCTGATTAGCATTTTTTGACATTTTTATTTGAACTTTTCTTACATAATTCTGCCGCCATATGGACAAATCAGTGGGCACACATTTCACAGTCACCGATTATCTCAGTAGGTATGAATAGAATGCAATTTCTTGCGGAGGTACCAAAACTCAAAAACTTTCTTCATTCCACTCCAGCCCACTTAATTTATTTAGACACACTCAAATTTCCCGTTGAAATGAAATTATTACCAATATGTGAGGGTTGAATGATTGTTCAGTTGGATTCAATATTTGTGCAGTGACCGAAAAAATCGAATCAATCCATCGAGTATTTTCTTTAGGACCGGATTGTAGTCGAATGATATTCAATTTATTAAAAATATTTTTTTTTTAATTTACTTGTACAATCCAACAATTAAATTAAAATTTAAACCTAACAGATGCTTTACACTTACATGGATAGTGGTGAAAGTATCATAAGGTTTGTCATAATTTCTGAGTGATTACTCGAAGAAATGATGAAAACACCATATTTTATTTTAATATAAAATATAACAGAAAACAAATCTGCCAACCAGTCGGACGCAACTTTATTATTCTTGGGGCAAGTTGAGGATACGTGGGAAGTCAATATGTAGGTTAGAGTGGATAGTCTTCCCTATCTGAATGCTGGTTCTAGAGCAGGACTGTTCATGACTATTTAACATAGAATCAGTATGGGGAGTTCAGTAGAAAGGATGGTTCCATGTCAATAATTTTTTAATTGATTGCTCGAATTGCGCTCAAAATTCGCTGTATAGAATGTTAGTTGCATAGATGCGGTAAATACATCGAAATTTTGTGTATTTTACATTCTTACAACCATATATTTGTATGGGAGGGACAAGAGGAGGTGAGGGAATAGCAAAATTTGTGATGCAGTTTTGTTTAGTTGCTATTGAAAGGTGTTAGAAAAAAATTTCAAGTTCATAGCTTTTGATTTGTTGTTAATTAGTTGATTTATTGAAATTTTTCGAAATCATACTTTTGCATGGGAGGTAGTGATGTCAAGTTTCGTTACTTTTCGGTACCAATAACTATTCGTTACTTTAAGGAAAGTAATCGTTACATTTTATTCGTTACTAGATACTCGTTTATCTGAAATGACAGCCATATCATGATTTAGGAATGGCCAAGCCGGTTTTGCAAATCATAAATTCAATTAGAAGAAATCGCCTGTAGTAATTATATTCAACAAGAAATCACTTCTGAACCGCTTTCGATTGGCCTAGTACGAGTATCAGTACAATAGTGCCAAGTCAGATTTTCTCAATTATCCCTCATCTAAGTAGAAAATCCCTTTACACGTAAACAAAACGATAATGTGGAATAAATAAATTTAATTTCATCGAAATTTTCTTCAAAAAAATCCCCTAAAATTGATAAAAAAAAAACGTTTATTACAACAACCATTTAATAATTCTACAATCTGGTATAACTGATTGATCACTGATCCCAAGAGTATATCTTCTCGTTCTTGCTTTGTAATGCCGGAACGGCGTTATGTACAAGAGAAGGTTGACCTCCTATGGTGTAACGAAAAAATCAACTAAACGTTACTTTCGGTATAGATACTTTTTGGTATGTGAAACGAATACTCGAGTAATAAGTATTCGAGTAACGGAACAATAACGAAACGTTTTGACAGTTCATTTACTTTTTCGGGAGCTCATTTCGTTACTTAAATAACGAGTATAAATCTGCGTCGGTCGGTAACGAGTACTCGTGTGACGAATAGTTACTTTTTTCACATCACAAATGGGAGGGGTTAGAAGAGCAAAGGGAATAACAAAACTTTTGATGCATTTCTATTTGAAATTTTTTTAGAAGTGTTTGTAAAAAATTTCAAGTTCATAGCTTTCAATGGTTTGGTGATATTTGATTTCTTAAAAATGGTCGAAAAAATACTTTCGTATGGGAGGGAGTAGAAATTTTGGAGGTATTCGACTATTTAATACCATAAACTCTTAAGCATTTTTTTTTAATAAATTTTAGAAATTTTCAAGTTTGAAGCTTAAAATTTCACTCGAAAATTTTGAGTTTTTGTGTTTTTTTCAATACACATGAAACACTTAGTGCAAGTTATGGCCCCATTTGGTGGATAACAGTTTTAGTTCAAATTAATATTTTTTCTTTCTCTACAATCAGCTGAATGCATGCACGTGCAAAATTTTAAATTTATATCTTTTACCAGAGCCCTAAAAATATTAGTGACAATTTTCGACAGTTTGGCCCATCAACTTGTTCTTTAGTTTCTTTGCACACCCCCTACCCCCCTACCCTTTCCCTTACAATAATTAGCCTCCCTCTAAGGTGATAAATGTGAATTTTTATGGTAAGTAATTTCAAAGATAAAATCATTTGAAAAAAAAAAAAAATTCGGCCGATAATTTGTTTTTAAGCCCCCTTCCTCACTCCTTTTCAGACACCATTTGATAAAAAAAAAATTAAATTATTTTTACAGGTTGTCCCACAACCTTCTCTACCTATGCTGGTTTTTAGCTTCCTATCTGCATTCGTAGTGGAAATATTAGTAAGTGTAGTTTTTAATTTTTACCCTCCCCGGCCATCCCCTTCCACCTCTGTTGAATATTTAAAATCCTATGGTCTGAAGTAGGAGAGGATCAAATGAGTTTCTACGTGAGTTGTCAGAATGGAAAAGAAACCACGTGTAACTAACCTAAAAAGAAATCTTGTTCAATAAAATTAGCTTTGCTGAATCTCGCGTATGAGTTTTGTTTTGGAAGAGATTAAAGAACTACGATACACAACACACTCCCTAAAAGTTTGCAATTTGACAATAAACGGATTTGCTCGAAAAGTATAAAATCTATTGATCTGAAATTTGGAATAAATTACTTTTATGACGATTTCAATATACCATTTCCAAATTGTTCGAGTCCTGCCCCTCCCATACAAACTGCACTTTTTCAAGAAATGCTTTAAACAAATTTAGTCAGAACGTATAAAATTGATTAAATTGTGCACTAAATATTTAATTAGAATTAAGACCAAAAAAATTAGATGATTAGCTTTACCCCCTCTCAGACAAAATGAAACAATTTTTTTGCTCGAAAAGCATTAAAGCTATTGTTTTGAAATTTTGAATGCTTTCCTTTTATGATGATTTCAATCTACTGTATAAAAATTATTCGAGTCTTGTCCTTCCTTCCACCACCTCCCATACAAACTGCATTTTTCATGAAATACTCTAAGCAAATTTACTGAGAACGTAAAAAATTTATCGTGCTGAAATTGTGCACTAAATATTTATTTAGAATTATTAGTAAGACCAAAAAAAATAAGACGATTAAATTCACTCCTACTACCCCTCACATAAAATCTGACATAATTTCACAATATTACAAAAATTCGATTTTCCTGAAAAGTCTGAGTGCTACTGCAAATTAAAACATATCAAAAGATGCTTATAGTTATTTCTGTAAAAGTCATTAAGAACTCACTCCTCCTTCTACAACCTACCATAATTGCACAATTCCACTAAATCCAATACACTACTTTTCTCAATACCTATTAAATTTTTAAATTCTAAATTTTGTATGATGCATTTTGATAGCAACTGTAGCGTGATGTGAAAAAATAAACTGCCAACAAGTCGGGCGAAACTTTATTATTCTTGGGACAAGTTGCGGATGTGTGGAAAGTCAATATGCAGGTTAGAGTGGTTAGGGAAGGCTAAGTGAAAGGGAGTTCTTGGGCAGGGCTGTTGTCAATTTAACAATATTTCATTCATTTCTGCAAGTTTGGGTTTTTATGAGGGGAGGAGGAGGGGTAAGGGTGGGTGGATGTTAATAGCTTTTCAATTAATTGCTTGAATCGCGTCCAATATCTTCTGTATAGAATGTGTTTCATAGACGAAGTTGCATAGAATTTTCATAGGATTCGGTGCATTTTACATTCACGAAACCAAACATTTGTATGGGAAGGAGTAGAGGAGGTAGGGGAATCGTAAAATTTGTGACGCAATTTTATTCCCTTTCTCTTGTAGTGTGCTTGTACAAAATTTCAAGTTCGTAGCTTTTAATTTGATGGTTATTAGTTGATTCAATGAAATAGGTAGAAATGCTACTTTTGTATGGGAGGGGGTAGAAGGGCAAGCGCGATTTCAAAACTTTTAAAAGAATTTCATTTCAATTATTTTTATAAGTTTTTAGGCAAAATTTGAAATGGATAGCTTTTAAGAGTTAGCTGATAACTGATTTCTTAAAAATGCTCGAAAAAATAATTTTGTACGGGAGGGGGTAGAAGAGGTAGAGGAATTGCAAAATTTGTGACGCAATTTTATTTTCTTTCTCTTGTAAGCTGCTCGTACAAAATTTCAAGTTCGTAGCTTTTAATTTGTTGGTTATTAGTTGATTTAATGAAATCGGTCGAAATCATACTTTTGTATGGGAGGGGGTAGAAGGGCAAGTGTGATTTTAAAAGTTTTAAAATAATTTCTTTGCAAATATTTTTATAAGTTCTTATGCAAAATTTCAAATGGATAGCTTTTAATAGTTAGGTGATAATTAATTTCTTAAAAATGGTCGAAAAAATAATTTTGTATGGGAGGGGGTAGAAGTTTTGAAGGTATTCGACCAGTTAATATTTTATTCTTTTAGGGATTTTTTTTAAATGTATTTCCCAAATTTTCAAATTTCTACCCTAAAATTACATCCAAAAATTTTCAGTTTTCGTGTTTTTTTCGTTGCACATGAAACAGCTTGTGCCCATTAGACCGGGGTGGTCGGTTCATAACAATTGTGGATCAAATTATTATTTTTTTTCTATGTATATCAAATAGATGTATTCACATGCAAAATTTAAAGTTTCTATCTTTGAGCAGAGTCCTAAAAAATTCACTCAAAATTTTCGCCATTTTTGCTTACCACCTCCCTCCCTTTACACCCCCTAACTTAAAATTTTTATCAAAACTATAAATTATGTAGTTCTATAATCTGACGAATTTTCAATTTGATATCTGTACTCAATTTTGAGATATAATGATTTCTAATTTTGAAAAGTGCACCATTTTTCAAATGCTCCCCATTTCACCCCACTACTATTATGACCAAATTTTATATTTTTTTTGTATTTCGCTAGTATAGCTTAGTATATGTTTTAAATTCCAATTACATAGCTTAAGAGATAGTTGAGATATTAATTCTTAAGTGTTTTTCCTTGCACCCCTCCCCCCCCCCCCCCCGACCCTTCCCCTTACAATAATAAGCCTATTTCTAAGCTGATTCTGGTGGATCTATACGCCATCTTAATTGTCCCAAAATATGAATTTTTTATGGTATGTAGTTTCGAAGATATAACCATTTCAAAAAAAGATTCGGCCGACAATTTGTTTTTAGCCCCCCCTTTACGGACGCCAATGGATAAATAAATTAAATTATTTTTGGAATATGTCCCACAGCTCTCTCTATACGTGTGCTGATTTTCATCTTTCTATCTGCATTCGTGGTGAAGATATTAGCAAGTGTATATTTCTTTTTCCATCCCCCCGCCTCCCCCTTCCACCCCACACTCCCCAAAATTTGGATAATGGAGCTCACTTACCAAGTTAATAACCCACCCAAAAATCAACATTCTACCTTTAACGGTGTTGGAGGTACGAGTCCATATGTACGGCGTATGGCGTACGGCGGGACGGATTTTTTTTTTTTGCTTTTTTAGGCTAATTTAGTCATGAAACGCGAAAAAACAAAATTTCAGGGTAGCAAATTTTTTTTTTTTTCTGTGTCGATCACAATACTTTATTATTAAAATAATAAAGTAATTATTTCAATATCGTCAACCCCTCTACCGCTGCAAAATTTCTTAGAATAAAAAAAAATGTCTCTTTCATCTAGAGTAGCACACGATTGGGGCTTACGCCCAATCGTAGTCCTGTTATGTTTTTTTTTACATTTTTAGTCATGAAACGCGAAAAAACATAATTTCAGGGTTGCAATTTTTTTCTGTGTCGATCACAATATTTTATTATTAGAATAATAAAGCAGCTATTGCGGGAAAACCATTCGAAAGATAGGTCCGCTGAAGAATTTTAGGACCAGTGAAGGAAGGAACGGAATGGCGAATAAGATACATCCATGAGTTGTGTCAACTCTACGACGAGCCAGAAGCTTCAACGTTCATCAAGCTACGTAAACTGCAGTGGGCTGGCCATGTAGAGCGAATGGAAGTCCCCCAACATGCTCTTAAAAGCAAAGCAAGTGGTACCTTGTCAGTAGGCATACCGCATAAGCGATGGGAAGACTTGATGAAGACAGCAAAGCCATTTTAAAAGTGAGCAGCTAGAGGACTCGGTCCTTGGATCGATATGATTGGAGGCGACCACTTCAGGAGGCCAGGGCCAAATTTGGGACGTCGCGCTATTGATGATGATGATTGCAGGTAAACCCCAATCATACTCTAGATGGAATTGAAATCTCAGTGATTTTAGAAGGGATGAATTTCCTGTCCTAATCAATAACCTACTATACAATATAACTTTATATCTAATTAGATCAGTATTATTTTGAAAATTGTTTCAATGCTTTTCTATGGGAGGTGGCAGAAGGGGTGAAGGAATTCCAATAATTTGTACATAGGTAAGTAAAAGCGATATAGAAATGTTACGATTTAAATTTCAGATCAGTAACCTTAATGCTTTCGAAGAAAATCGACATATTAAAAAGTTGCACAATTGTGCCAATTTGTAAAAGAGAAGCTTGAAGGAGTGGTGAGATATAAGTTGTTTTTCACATTTGACTACAATCACCACCAAAATGTTGCATTTCTCTCAAAATGTGCTGAGGAGGTCAAAAATTTCTCGGAATGATAGGGAACGGGGTAAAATGAAACAAGTTGTTATTTTTATACTCTAGATGAAGTCTGAGAGTATATTTTGTTTGCCTTACCGTTTGTAACGCTAAGAAATAATGCTCGTACAGAGTCGCCAAGGGTACAGAAATATTTGTTGTTGCTCAAAAATCTCAATTACGAGTGACCGTCTGTCCGTCTGTCTACAACATATTATAATTCTCGAATGCTTTGACCTATCGTGCTGAAATTTTTCATACATTATTTTTAGCAAAAAAGTAACTTTAAGTTCGTGAACGGGCCACATCCTCCCACTCGTTCTACCCCCTCCCATACAAAATTTCATGAAATTTGGAAATTTAAAGAAATTGATTTTTCTTCGAAACCGTTTCAGCTAATGACTTGGAAATTAGGTAATAGTATTATAATGAGAATACTATTACTGGAAAAAATATTATATATATATAATATTGCTCTGATCTCCTTACTCCTTCTACACCCTCCCATACAAATGTACAATTTTCAAAAATGCATTTATTCGGTTTGCATCGCAACTAGCAAAGCTAAAATAACCAATTTTTATCAAAATTAATATTATTACAATTGCAACCAGTTTTGTAAAATTTGTCACTTCAATTTAACGAAATTTCGGAATTTGAACAAAATTATTTTTCTCCAAAATCGTCAAGGCTATCAACTTTAAATTCAGCATGAAACACTTTGTATACTACGTTCGGTGTTATATACAAAAATTACAAACCTTCCCCCTCTGCTTTTACCACCTCCCGTACAAAAGTCACAATTCACTATTCGAAAGAATTTAAGATGACGTATTTTCCGGTACAATAAACTATTTCCTATTTCATCTAGAGTATCATATGATTGAGCGTTACGTCCAATCATAATTCTGTTATGTTTTCTTTCAATATAGGATCCCTTAAGCCTAATACATTTATCACATCTCTCACAAAGTTTATTAATTCTTTCTGAAAAAATGTTTTATCAAGATCTTCAAAATAGGCTGAAATTGCCGACTTAACCTCTTCATCGTTGGTAAATTTACTTCCCCGAAATTCCTTCTTTAGTTTTGGGGCCAAATAGTAATGAGAAGAAGCCAGATCTGGACTATAAGGGGGGTGGTTCAATATTCCATAGTCGCATTTCTGTAGGTCAGCCATTGCACCGTGGCTCTTGTGAACAGGTGCGTTGTCATGCAAAAGCAGCACACCTTGAGTCCACTTTCCTCTACTTTTTTCTTTGATGACATCCTTTAATTTTTATAGCAGGTTGGCATAGTATTCTCCTGTGATACTTTGTCCTTTTTCTTTATAGTCGATCATCAAAACCCCCTCTGAATCCCAAAAAATAGTGGCCATGATTTTTCCAGTGGATTGTGAGACCTTGAACTTCCTGGTAGGTGAATCGCCTTTACGGAGCCTTTGCATTGACTCAGGCTCATAACGATGAGCCCAAGTTTCGTCTCGCTACAGAAATCCAAAAACTCGCGTGAACGCTCGTCGCGCTGCTCTTTCTGAACTGCTGAGAGCATTCTCGGTACCCATCTTGCGCTGACTTTAGACATACCGAGATGATCGTGGAGAATATTCAAAATGGTTGTATCTGGTACTCCAACCATTTGTGCGATTTGTTTCTTCATTACACGAGCACCTTCGAGAACAATTTTCTCCACTTTTTGACGATTTTAGAGGAAATGGCCTCAATCAGCTGGCTCGAGAGTTTATCATCTTCATTTGACTCTCTGCCTTGCCTCAATAAACTATGCGAGTTGTGAATCATCGTTTTCCTAGGGCAAGAATCCCCGTAAGCAGATATTTCTTCTAAAATGATTTGAGGCGTTTTTTCTTGCTTCGTAAGGAACTTTATGACTGCACGAAACCTAATTTTGTCCATAGTTAGCGTTTTCTTTCCGATTGACTTGTTGATTGACGATAACTAAAATGTTAGTGATTCGATTTGACAGAAACTTTGTATTTATACGTGTATTGAGTGTTAGAGTACCTCCAGGTAAAAATATTTCCTCCCTCCCTGTCCATCCCCTTCATTCCACCAAATTTTTGGCCTCCCCCCGTATGTAAACTGACCTCTCACCGCTCACATTTCTTATCGGTTTAAGAGAAGAGGCTCTTTTCTTTAAATTACGCTGTCGCAGATCGTCTTATCTGATCAATTATTTCAAGCCGTAAGAGATATTGAGGCTCGTATAAATAAAGCTCATCATGTTTTCGGCATCTTTCCTCATTGCTGGAGATGAGAAGAGATCTTCCTTGGCATGAAACTGCGAGTGTTTGATGCATACATCAAACCAGGTAGTCATACTACACTACATGAAAAGTGAACGTTACGCTTCCCAAGAAACTGTAAACTTTCATGGCGCAATACTTGCGACACTTTTTATGGATATCCAAATGTCGTCTCCAACGATCAACTTTGGAGTAAAACTGGGCAGACTAAGATTGGCAGTAAGATTCAAAGGCGGACGTGGCAATGGATCGGTCACACTTTGAGGAAACCATAGCGAAACATCACTAAACAGGCTCTGGATTATAATCCTCAAGGAAGACGTCGGGACCATATAGCAGCACATGGAAGCGAGTAGAACAGGAAACCAGCGAAATAAATATGAATGATAACGATAGCCCTATGCTCAGGATCACTCGTGAAGAAAAAAAAACTATTTTATCCCTTGCTCCTTTAGGATATCTTAACAGGAAATCGATTAAATTCAAATTATCTAAACTAATTCTGATTGGGAAGACCCGAAGTTGCTGTTCTACTATACTACAATATTATATTCAAATTTTCGGTCTCGATATTCAGAAAAGTTTGTAACATATTTTGAATACATTCGACCATTCGTCAAATGGATAATTTATTCATTGACATTTCATCTCTGTCAACGCCGGCCGGATGGAATGACGATGGATAAAGTTTCCATTCGGCGAATTTTGAAAATATGAACTATTAATGGACGAATTATGCTATGGATTATTTGGCAAATGAATAAATTCTTTTACGGACAAATTGTCTTATCGAAGAATTGTTCTTTAAACGAATTGTTGTAAATAAATTTTTAATATTAATTGTTTTGGACAAACTGTCAGTAATGCTTCAGGAATATCTAATGTACTAATCCGAAGCTTACGTACCGCATTAACAGTCGTATAAATAAACGAATTTCTCAAATCTTCATCACACAGCTTTTTTCGCGTTATCGCAAAGTCGCGCTCGTCTTTATCAACTATGTATAATGAATCTATCGGTATAATAAATGGGACCATGTGATTTTCAATCTTGACTAACATTCGAACAAATCATACACAATACCATTACAGAAAGCCTGTTCCTGATGCTTGAACGGTTTTAGATTTTTGCGACAAGCCTTGCAACTTTTTTTGCTAAAAAACGGTTTTTTTTT
The DNA here is from genome assembly GCA_963669355.1 of Chorisops tibialis. NCBI lineage: Eukaryota > Metazoa > Arthropoda > Insecta > Diptera > Stratiomyidae > Chorisops > Chorisops tibialis. The sequence continues at coordinate 269,072,376 of OY770262.1, read as the reverse complement.
TAAAACCATCGTAAGGTAATATTAATGGACGCAGCAGTGCGTTGGAATTGGTCTCGTGTTTTGTGTTGTTTTCTGCTGAGTTAAGTCCCTGGTAGTCGTTTATACCGAAACTGGTTTGAACTTCCACTAATGACGCAATGGATATGTGTAGCAGCAGAATTCTCTTATGCACACGGCAATATGGCATATAGCCAAAAGCGATCTCCTCTGCAGTCTCAACCTCTCAACCAAGCACATATTGGCGATTGGAAATACAAGTTGTTTCGAGATTGGCTGGAACCTTGACTATGACGAGCCAGAAAAAAGTTAAAAGTTAGTTTCAGTACAATGGGAAAAAACGTGGGTGACTTATACGCAAATCGAGTCCACTAACACATACTGCACATGTATGTACTTATATTCAAAATTCAAATGGAGCGTAAATGATTATCGAAATCTGAAAAATTTGAATTTCGTTTAGTTGAAATCATAAATATCTTCGTTATGAGCTTGGTAAAAGAACGTCTCGAAATGTTCTTCATATAAATCAATGGACCGTTTATGTGATGATGTCGTACAATCACACCTCTTTTCAAATTTATGTATATATGCAACAAAATTTAAATAATAACATCAATACATATCTTCGGTGTTGGAACAAAGTATCAGAAATAAAGTGGGCTTTCAGAAACGCTTCAAACTAAATAATATGTAAGACGGAAAAAAATTTTTCTGTGAAATTATATTCAGGATTTCTGATTTCAAAAATTTGCTCTTTTACATCGTTTTTGTGTTGAGATTAGGATTACCGAGATTACTTCTTTCAATAGTATTTCGCTCCATTTTGTTATCTAATACTCCAAGCTCCTTAACTACCCAGAAAGACTCCTTCACAAATTTAACAGAAAACGTAATAGAATTAAGATTGTGCGTAAAGCCCAATCAAGCGGTACTCTAAATAAAATGGGAAAGAGTTTGATGTACCGGAAAAGAGGTATGTCATGTCAAATTCTTTCGAATAGTGGATTTGTATGGGAGGTGGTAGAAGCAGTGAGGGGAGGTTTGTAATTTTTTACGTGACACTGAACGTGATATGCGAAATGTTTCGTGCTGAATTTAAAGTTTGTAGTTTCATTATTTTCAAAGAAATTGAATATTTGAATGGGAGGTTGCAGAGGAAGTGCAAGGTTTTAGATAATTTTAAAACTGCTTATAAACATCCTAATCACATTGCTTTGCTACAAGTTTAAAATCGATAGTTCTCATATGTTCGAAGAAGAAATACTTTTCTTGAATTTCCAATCAAAAATTTGTATGGGAGGGGGTAGAATGAGTGAAGCGAAGCTGATAATTTCTTTTTGCATTTATAACAATTATTAAGGGAATAATTCAGACAAAATTTTAAGTTTGTACCTTTTCTAGTTTTATTGGAAATCGATATAATACATTAAGTCTGTCCGTCTGTGCGTGTGTCTGCAACATAACTCTGGAACGCTTTAAGCTATAGTGCTGAAATTTACTGTGTGTCATTTTTAGCAAAAAAGGAAGTTCATGAACGGGCTACACTCACCTACTCCTTCTTACCCCTCCCGTATAAATTTCATGAAATTTCGAAATTTTAAGAAGATGATTTTTCCTCGATACTATTTAAGCTATCGACGTGAAATTTGGGTTAAAGTATAACGATGTAAATTTCATTAATATCACAAATTATTAATGTGATCCCCTCACTCCTTCTACCCTCTCCCATACAAATTCACAATTGTGAAAAATTAATTTTTTCGATTTTCATTGAAACTAGCAAAACGAATTTTTGCCACAATCTGTTTTATTATGATTTCAATCTGTTTTGAAAAAATTATCAGCTTCACCTCACTCCTTCTACCCCTCCTTTTTAAATTTAAATTAAACTTATTTTCTTCGAAACTGTCACTGCTATCGACTTGACGTTTTGTAGAAAGTCTAATAATAAAAATATCCTTAACGACGAAATATTTTGATTTGATCCGTGTGGTCCTTCAGTCCCCTCCTATACAAGCTGCACTCTTTCATGAAATACTCTAAACCAATTTTCTTAGTACTAAATGGATATCATCTAAGAATTTACTGAATGAATATCAGGCAGGATTCAGACCGTCATATTCTACAGTAGATAATATCTACAATCTAACTTGTATAATTAATTTGAAATTTAATGTCCATAAAAAAGTGTATGCAGTCTTTGTGGACTTCAAAGCAGCTTTTGACTGTGTTCCGAGAAAAAATGGGAGTTAAGCAAGGCTGTTTACTTTCTCCATTACTATTCACTATCTATTTAAATGACCTGCATGATTTTATTGACGGAGGCTTGTATACTGGAAACAAACAGATTAGGATCTTACTTTATGCAGACGATATTGTTTTATTCGTTGATGACATTGAAGTCTTACAGGGTATGATAAATAAGTTAGGAATATATGGTGATACGTGGAATATGAAATTAAATTTGGACAAATCAAAAATAATGGTTTTTCGAAAATCAGGAAAACTTTCTAGGCATGAAAAATGGTATTATAAGCAACAGGAAATAGAAATAGTGAAAACATACACTTATCTTGAAGTGAAGCTTACATCGGGTTTTGCGTTCCAAGAACATATAAAGGATAGGGCAAAAGCAAGTACAATAGTACTTGGAATAATTTCTTCAATAAAAATTATATTGACTTACCAGCTAAAGTGAATTTATTTAATGCTGTCTCGAGATCTATTTTCTGTTATGCTTCAGAAATTTGGGGTTATAAGAATTTCAAGGAAACTGATAAGTTTCAAAGGTTTTTCTTCAAACGGATCTTAAATTTGCCAAATTTCACGCCAAGCTATGCAATTTATTTAGAAACAGGAATTTCTAAAATCCATTTTAATACATTACAGTTGCATATGAATTATATACTTAAAACATTATTTACATACACGAAAAATAGGCTTCCTAACTATTTATCCAAACAAATTATACAAAATAAAATATTTTGGTATAAGGAGTGGCAGTCTTTGATACCAACTTCACAAGTCGACTGGGAAAATAGCGAATTGAATAGTAATGCATGTAAATATAATGTTACTGCTTCGTTAACATTTTTAACGTCTAACCGGCTAACAGATAACATCGAAAGGACAAGACAAAGTGAAGGTTATCAATGAATCCCTAGGGAAAAACACAACGCAAAAAACAGGAGTTCATGAAATATTAACTTTAAATAAAGTTGAAAGGGACTCGAAAACCATTGCAAATATTATGAATCAACATTTTGCAACTGTAGCTGATAAACTTTTAGCTAATATTAATGATATACATCAAACAGTAACTTACTTCAGAATTTCAGTTCCTAGACAAAATAAAACCATGTCCCTAAATCCCACCACCACTAAAGAAGTGTTATGTACATTATCCCAGTTAAAAGTAGGCACGGCACCTGGTTTTGACTGAATCACCACTAATACCTTAAGGACCTAAAGAATATAATTGCTCAGCCCTTAGCTAATATAATTAACAAACATATGAAAGAGGGAGTGTTCCCGAAAATATTGCAATCAACAGTGATTACTCCGGTACATAAAAATGGTTATAAAAATAACCCTGGTAACTATCGACCGATTGCACTACTTACGGCTTTCAGCAAAGTATCTGAAAAAATTATAAACAAAAGGATATTAAATTATATTAATAAAACAAGTGGGTTCAATCCAAATCAGTATGGTTTTCAGGAAAACAGCAACACGACTGCTGCTCTTGTTGATGCTGTGCAGTATATCAACAAGGGACTGGATGAAGGAAATTATGTGGTAGCATAATTTGTTGACCTAAGGAAAGCATTTCACACTGTGGATCACAAAACGCTGATTGATGGACTTGATGGAATTGGAATTAGAGAAAAAACAAATGAGCTCATTAGGAGTTATCTTACCAAGAGAATTTATGTGACCAAGAATTTTGATGAACTCTACGTCAATATAGGAGTACCACAAGGCTCAATTCTGGGTCCAACTTTGTACCTCCTGTACATTCATAATTTGCAGAAAGCTGGACTACACGGAAAGTATGTAATCTTTGCTGATGACACCTTACCACTATATTCAATGAGATCGAAGGAGGAGTTAAATTTTCGTATTAATGAGATCTGACAAAATATCAAAGATGGCTGTTACAAAACAGATTAACAATAAATGCTTCAAAGACGAATTTCATGATATTCCGGCAAAAGAACAAAAAGAACATCAACCTATTGCTGAAAATCAATAACCAGTTATTAAATAGAGCGCCACAAACCAAATATCTTGGTCTAATTATTGATGAAAAGCTGACATGGACCAGTTATATAGCTTCTACTACTACAATGGCGCTACAGCCCAAATCGGACCTTGGCCTCCTCATATTCAGGTTCCTTAACAGTCATATAGCTGCAATAATAAAAAATAAACTGCCAACAAGTCGGGCGAAACTTTATTATTCTTGGGACAAGTTGCGGATGTGTGGAAAGTCAATATGCAGGTTAGAGTGGTTAGGGAAGACTAAGTGAAAGGGAGTTCTTGGGCAGGGCTATTGTCAATTTAACACTTTGCGGAAACGTTCAAAAGCTCCAATATTCTCTGTATAGAATGTCAGTTTCATAGACGAAGTTGCATAGAATTTTCATAGGATTCGGTGTATTTTACATTCACAAAACCAAACATTTGTATGGGAAGGGGCAGACGAGGTAGGGGAATCGTAAAATTTGTGACGCAATTTTATTCCCATTCTCTTATAGTGTGCTCGTACAAAATTTCAAGTTCGTAGCTTTTAATTTGTTGGTTATTAGTTGATTCAATGAAATAGGTCGAAATGATACTTTTGTATGGGAGGGGGTAGAAGAGCAAGCGCGATTGCAAAACTTTTAAAGTAATATCATTTCAAATATTTTTATAAGTTTTTGTGCATAATTTGAAATTGATAGCTGTTAAGAGTTAGCTGATAACTGATTTCTTAAAAATGCTCGAAAAAATAATTTTGTATGGGAGGGGTAGAAGAGGTAAAGGAATCACAAAATTTGTGAAGCAATTTTCTTTTCTTTCTCTTTTAAGGTGCTCGTACAAAATTTCAAGTTCGTAGCTTTTAACTTGTTGGTTAGCAGTTGTTTTATTGAAATTGGTCGAAATCATACTTTTGTATGGGAGGGTGTAGAACGGCAAGTGTGATCTCAAAAATTTTGACGCAGTTCCATTTCAACAATTTTCAACTGAATTTGTGCAAAATTCAAATCGAAAGTTTTCACTAATCAGGTGATAATTAATTTCTTAAAAATGTATGGGAGGGAGTAGAAGCTTTCAAGGTATTCGACCAGTTAATATTTCAGTCTTTTTTTTAAATACATTTCGCAAATTTTCAGGTTTCTGTCTTCAAATTTCATTCAAAAATTTTCAGTGTATGTGGTTTTTCATTGCCCATGAAACACCTTGTGCACGGTAGACCAGGGGGTTCGGTGCATAGTAATTTTTATTATTTTTTCTGTATGTACAACAAATAGATGTATCCACATGGAAAATTTAAATTTTTTATCTTTCACCAGAGCCCTTAACAAATCTCTCAAAATTTTCGACATTTTTGGTTACCACCCCCCTCCCCTTACACCACCCTACGTAAAATTTTTTCAAAATTTAAAAACTACCTAGTTCTACAATTTGACAAAATTTGAATTTGATATTCGCACCCAATTTTGAATTATAACGGTTTGAAATTTCGGAAAGTGCGTCATTTTTGAAATGCTCCCCATTTCCCTCCACTACTATTTTGTCCAAATGTTATATTTTTCTCCTATTTCTCTAGTACAGCTTAATATAATTTCTAAGATTCAATTGCATAGCTTAATAAATAGCCGAGATATTAATTTTTAAGTGTTTTTCTTTGCACCCCCTGACCCTCCCCCTTGCAATAATTAGCTTTTATCTAAACAGATTCTAGTGAACATATATGCCACCTTAATGGTCTCAAAATATCAATTTTTTATGGTACGTAATTTCGAAGATATAATCATTTGAAAAAAAAATTCGATTGACAATTGGTTCTTAGCCCCCCTTTTCTCACCCCAATGGGTAAGAAAATTAAATTATTTTTAAAAGTTGTCCCACAAACCTCTCTATATGTATGTATGTTGAGTTTTAGCTCCCTAGCTGTTAACATGGTTGAGATATTTGAATTCGTATTTTTCGGTTTAAGCGCTCCCCCCGCCTCTCCCTGAACCCGTACACCCTCCAAAATGGGTATCCGCCTGAGATCCGCAACTATCTACAATTCCCCCAAAAATGAACTTTCTATCTTGAAGGGTTTAGGAGTTAATGTGCTCTGAGCGTACACACAGGCAGACGGCGGATAGACAGACGGATTTTTTTTTGCATTTTTAGACTAATTTAGTCATAAAATTATTGGTATCTTACGACGGCATCGATACCTTCACATAAAAATGAAAGAAATTATATATGTATAACGCATACATTAGAGATACTCGATACACACTTACACTTCTGTCCTAATAGAATTTGGACAATGCTGTAATACCAACAGTTAAGAGTGCGATTAGAAGCACAAGAAGGCAACATAAGAAATGCGAAAATCAGCCAAACTTGAGTTTGACCGATTTCAAATGTATGGACACGAGCAAAAAACTTGCGTTAAACTACAAGTTTTTAAATAGATTACTCATTAGAATCGAAAATAAATATGACTTTCATAAATAACCATTCATTTTGATTGTGTTTACTTCATAAAAGAAAATTCAAATTTCGGACGAAATTTCCCACGCAATCGCCGTACATGCATTGTCCAAACTCTATTAGGACAGAAGTGTTAGCGCGTATCAAGTAGCTCTAGCATATATAATATCTAATATAAATTATGGATTGCTAATATGGAGCCAAACACCTGCATACAATATTAATCGAATAGGAAGACTTATGAATAAAGGAGTCAAAGCTGTTCATAACCTCCCTGCACTGACACCATCAATTGAAATCTATAAACTTATAGGAAAGCTAAGTATTGACCAACATATAATGCTAGAGAGAGCTAAATATATTGTTGCGAGCTAGGGGTTCGCCTGGATTTCAAGTAAGAACACAATTCGTTTTAAAAATAAGTGATAATTTATTTATTCGCACTCTAATATAATTTCCCGATCACTTAGTTTTTAATGACAACACCGCTGCGTGTTTTTCTATCACTTTTTATGACAACACCGTCGCGTGTTTCACTATCGCACTTTACTGGTTTGCGTCTTTCATGAATATCGCTGAATAACTAACTGCTCGCTGAGAGTTACCGTGTATTTACACCATTTTCACTAATTCTCGAAGCTTCCGTCGGGTGTCGTTGGGCGTGTGTCTAGACTATACTGGAAGGTTCTAGATCTTTGATTATGGGTTTTTACATATTGGGGGACTGTTCTATAAAATTCTGGCATATTCGGGAAAGATCATTGACAGATCTATAACAATATATATAAACTGGTAAATCGACTCACTAAAAGCTCAGTAAAATTTGACACAAACGAAGTGAATATGTATGATACAAGAAGTGCTGAGCAAATAAGAATACCAGCTGCTCGAACGAATTATATTCAAAACGACCCAATTAACCAGGCTATTAAAGTTTTCAACCAGACGCCTTACCACATTCGCAAAAGCAATAATATTGCAATATTTAAAAAAGCAGTAAGATGCCACACCCTTGAAAAATTTCGCCATGACTAATTACTAATTTTGAAGGAAATTATTATTACATAACATGAATTCTGAATTTCCTAAAAGTATAAAGTGTCATTCAACATAGTTGAGTGAACTTCGGAAGGGTAGGACTTAAATAAATTTTATGTAGTATATTGAAATCACCATGAAAGTAAAATATTCCGAATTTCAGATTAATAGCATTTATACTTTTCGAACAAATTCGTTTATTGTCAAATTATGAAGTTATGTCATTTTGTATGGGAGGTGGTAGCAGGGGTAAAGCTAATTACCTGATCTTTTTTTTTTGGTTTTACTAAAAATTCTAAATAAATATTTGGTGTACAATTGCAGCTCGACAAATTTTATACGCACTGAGTAAATTGATCTAGAGCATTTCATTAAAAAGTTCAGTTTGTATGGGTGAGAGTGGAAGGAGTGGAGGAGTAGGACACAAATAGTTTCTAAACAGTAGATTGAGATCATTGTAAAATTATAATATTCCAAATTTCAGATCAAAAGCATTTATAATTTTCGAGTAAATCCGCTTATTGTCAAATTACGAAATTGTGTAATTTTGTATGGGAGGGTTAGAAGGGGTGAAGCGATTTAGCCCGTTCACGAACTTGATCTTACTTTTTTGTCAAAACGACGTGTACAAAAATTTAGCTCTCTAACTCAACACGTTCTAAAGCTAGAGAGAACACGGTCGGACGAAAGGAGAGACAGGTAGACGGACGGATATTCGGTTTTGAGATTTTTTGTTGGCGTTACAAACTTTATGGCAAACCTATAATACTCTCAGATTTCATCTAGAGTATAATAAAGAGTTCCATGATCTTGGAAAAACTTCTGAGAGGTCCGCCAGAAAAACAGTTTGGGTAACCATGGTCTAGAGTATAAAAATTGAAACCGGATGTGATAGAGAAATGCTGTTCAAAAAGCAACGTCGTCAAAAATACCGGTCCAGGTGTAACTAACTTGTTTGTACTATAGAAGTGTTACAAAATCTCTCTTATTCTTATCAAAAATAGATTCTGCAGAGTTACACAATTTCAGTCACGTAGGGTCCTTCACGAAAACATGACACCATTTCCCACCTATTAAAATCAACGCTTTTGTATTAAATTCTTATCTTTCTCAACACCAAGTTACTGTTGGTAGTCTTTCGTTTTAAACATGAATGATAGATTGCAATCGCACACTTTTCAATGCTTGCAATTGCAAAAATCCCGACCACCCGCGTCGATCTTTAGATTTTCACCGTGAAATTCCAAACAATGTTAACCTTACCCGCAGAGAAAATATCAATCATCGAACAAAAGATAAATCTAATAGATGCGACAAAAGACATCATCAAAGAAAAATTATAATAAAACAATCGAAAGAAAAAATCATTGAAATTTGCATGCAATTTGAAACTTTGCCAGTAGACAGAGGAGCGCCTTCGAAGCCTACATCGAGCGAAATAATAAAATCGTTACAATGCATCAAAGCGTTTGCGTTTGAGACGCGAAAGGCGAAGTCAAGTAAAAAGTGGGAGCGAATAATTTTACACGAACCCAGAATGTCATAACACCAACCAGGACAAAAGTCATTAAACGGAAAACAGAAAATTATTAACGGCCTGCTCCGCCTAAACGCGCCGGGGTATAATTGGAAACATTCACGAATCTAGAAGAAAAACAAAAACGTCTTGGAATCATTAATATAAGGCATACCGTATGACACCTGGCCGCTATAAGTACGTATACACACAAAATAACGAAATTTTACTTAAATTTTGACAACTATAAGCCACGCGTAAAAGCCATCGTTAGTTACCAGCAACAGCATGACTTAAGCATATTAAGAAAACCGTTAGTTGTTAAAGAAACAAAGCCACAATTCACACTCTGCCTTCGGGATTTGCACTAAAAATGGAAAGAAACTTTCATCGATTGATACCAAAAATAGATACGAAGGCAAATTGAAGAGGCGTTACTGGAAGGTTATTATCCGATTGCATTTTTAACATTTGACTCAATCCGAAAATCCGATTGTGTAATAAGATAGAGAGGCTGCGAATCATGCATTGTTACCTACGAAGTGCACCGAAAATAATCAATTAATAACTTCGTAGCGAGACGTGCAGTAGTTACTCATTGAACCATCTGTGCACTCGTATGTATTTCGCAACTAATTAAGTTTCCTATGGTAAAAATGGGTGGCTGGCTCTTTATTTTTCACTTTTTTCAAACGTTGTGTAAAATACATAAAATGATGTGCGTAGGCTTTAGCATTTCTAATTATAGACTTTTTTTTTCATTAAATCATTTTCATCTTATTTGCCAATTTAAAAAAAAAGAGATTTAAAGATAAATAGCTTGAGTCCTAGTAATTACTCTATACTCAATGTTCAACGATTTATTCGCCATCGAACGTTTTCAGTTGCAACATAATCTGAAAAAAAATTGATGCTTGGTATAAAGTTGATATTGCAGAGGCAAATATTTATGAAATTTTTGCATATATATACCTGGCGCAGAAGCTGAAGTAACTGGAATACGAAAACCATGAACGAGTTTAAATATTTGGATTTAACTAAATAAACCTACCTACGTGTTTTTGTTTGTTGTTATTTGATCTTTTTTGTTATTTTTCTTGAATAAATTATATTGTTTCAATTTCGAAGCAGAGATTCGTATTAAACGCAAAACAATCATTAATTTTACTTTATTATTCTAATAATAAAGAATTACAATATATTTCCCCTGTGGGATGGAGGCAGTAGGATTCACCCACAGCCAGTCCTACTTGCCCTAGAAATCGCAAATGGACACTTACTGTATCATGGGCTTATCACCAGGGCTGTCGTCCTAGGGTATACGCCGCGTGCTCCGAGACTACAGCTTCAATGGTCGAGTAGCTAGAAAAAAGCCATTCATAAGCAGAAAAAACCAGCTGAGTCTCCTTGCCTTTGCTAGAGAGCACGTCAACAAAAATTCGGACTTCTGCAACAGCGTCATATTCTCAGACGAGTCTAAATTTAATATCTTTGGCTCTGATGGGATGGCATACATATGGCGGAAACCTAATACTGAGCTACAAAAAGGAAATTTAAAAGCTACAGTGAAGTATAGCGGCGAAAGCGTAATGGTTTGGGCCTGTATGTCGGCAGCCGGGATTGGAAATTTGGAGTTCATTGAAGGTAACATGGACAAAACCATGTGCCTCAACATTTTGAAAAAAAAAATTTGCTCCTGAAGTCTGCGAGTCTTGAAATTCCAAACATATTCCGTTTCCACCAAGACAACGTCCCTAAGCAAAAGTCTGGTATTGTGCAATCTTGGCTGATTTGGAACTGCCCGCATGTTATGTCCCCGCCGGCACAGAGTCCAGATATGAATATAATAGAAAATTTATGGGCAATTTTGGAAAATAATATTCGGAAACATAGTATTTCCAACAAGGAACAATTGAAACAAATTATTTTGGAGGAGTGGACGAAAATTACCCCAGAAACTACCCATAAACTTGTGGATTCTATAAATGTAAATAGCCACCATACCAAATACTGAATTTTGTATAAAATTTAACTTTTTTCTCTAAATTAAGGCCTAAGTTTAAGTGCATGAAATAAGCTGTGACATAGAATTAAGCAGTATTTTCATAACTTTTGTTAATTAAATATTACAAACAACAATTGTGTTATTTTTGAAGTTCCTAACTTAAACAATAAATATTTTTTTAAAACATGGCATATAAATCTTATCAATATTTTACATAGTTTTCCAATAACATCGTAACAAATTTCGAATTTGTAACTGCACGAAATAAGCTGAGCCACTGTATATAAAAAAAATGGAGTACTCAAAAGAAATAATGCGTTTTGTCCCCGCTTTTTATACTCTAGATGAAATCTGAGAGTATATTGTGTTTGCCTTACCGTTTGTAACGCTAAGAAATAACGCTCGCACAGAGCCGCCAAGGGTACAGAAATATTTGTTGTCGCTCAAAAACCTCGATTCCGAGTGACCGTCTGTCTGGCTGTCTGTCTGTCTGTCTGTCTGTGCGTCTGTCTACAGCATAACTCTCGAAAGCTTTGAGCTATAGTGCTAAGAATTGTGTGTCATTTTTAGAAAAAAAGTAAGGTCAAGTTCGTGAACGGGCCAAATCGCTCCACCCCTTCTACCCCCTCCCATACAAAATGACACAAATGCGCAATTTGACAATAAACGGATTTGCTCGAAAAGTATAAAAGCTATTGGACTGAAATTTGGAATATATTACTTTTATGATAATATCAATCTACCGTATAAAAATTATGCGTGTCCTCCCCTTCCTTCTACCACCTCCCATACAAATTGTACTTGTCATGAATTACTCTAAGCCAATTTACTCAGTACGTATAAAATTTAGCAAGCTCAAATTGTGCACTAAATATTTATTTGAAATTGTGAGTATGGCTAAAAAAAATTAGACGATTAGCTTCACCCCTTCTACCCCCTCCCATACAAGATGGCACAATTTCGCAATTCGACTATAAATGGATTTGCCCGAAAAGTATAAAAGCTATTAGTTTGAATTTCGAGATATATTACTTTCATAATGATTTCAATATACAGTATAAAAATTATTTGCGTCCTCCCTCTCCTTCCAACCCCTCCCATACAAACTACACTTTTTCATGAAATGCTCTAAGACGATTTTCTCAGAACATATAACATTCATCGAGCTCACATTTTGTGATAAATACTTATTTAGCATTATCACTAAGATCAGAAAAAAATATTTGATTAGCTTTACTGCTTCTACCCCCTCCCATACAATATGACACTGTTTTACAACTTCACAAAAAATCTATTTTCTTGAAAAGTATGAATGTTACTGGTCTAAAATTTTAGAGATGTCAATTTTATGATATTCTTAGTTATTTTTGAAAAAATCATTAAAATCCCCCCACTGTTTCTACCACCTCCCATACAAACTGCACATTTTCACTAAATCTAACACACTAATATTCTCAGCTCCTATTCGATTTTTGGAGTTAGCATTTTGTATAAAACATTTTTATAGCTACTTTAGCATGATGGGTAAAAAATTAGTTCAATCCTATCACCCCTTCTAACACTTACACCATACAAAATTTCTTGGGATCACAAAAAATTCTATTTCATCTAGAGTATCTTAAGATTGCGCTTTACGCGCAATCGTAGCCCTGCTATGTTTTTTAGTTAAATCCGGCCTTTATGTGTAATGCACAAACATAGTAATGGAGGGAAGGAATGGGATTGGTAAGGTAGAGGAAGGGGAATCAGAGCGATCGTATCGATTAATGAAGCTGGTATATTTTGCAATTGTTACTACTGGAAAATATTTGCAGATGGGATAGGGATAGCGATTCTGTACTTTCCGAATGTATTGATATGAAATGAAAGATCGGTAGGCGGTACCACTGAATAGCTTTTGTCCTTATGTTTCTGTCTCGCTCCGGCTTTAAGTTCTCGAATGTTTGTCGGATGTTATGATCTTATTACGGGAGGAGTTTTGTAATTTTCCTTTCATCTTTTCTTTCGTCATGGTGCCGTATTTCAGTGGAAACTCGGAACCGGAACAGGAAGAGACATGGAACCCAGAATGGGCAAGCCTTGACGAAAATACCTTTCCAGTGGTATCTATTTTATTTATTTTCGATCATTGATTTGGGCTGTAGTGCGTTTACGAAAAAACGCTTATTCTTTCCAATATGAAGCTTGTGATCGACACAGAAAAAAAAATTGCCTACCCTGAAATTTTGTATCTTTTTGAGCTTTTTATGACTAAATTAGCCTAAAATGCGTCTGTCCGGACGCCGCACATACGAGTCAATCAATCAATCAAATTCCTGTTAAGACCCCCTATAGGGGGCATAGGACAGAAACAACTCTCTTCCACAAGGCACCATCCTGACCATCGGCCTTAAGCTGTTGCCAGGACTTGTTTATTCCACATATGAGTACTTGCATCAAAAACCTGTACAAAAACGTAAAGTATGATAATTTTCATTCCAAGCACCTGCGACCTTTCTTGACACCTGCTACTTCCCTTCTCCACTCTTTCCACGATCAATTGGAACTCAGTGTTAGCTCCGCATTTCTTTTAAAAATGTCCAGATGGTGAACTTGGCCGATTAAAAACGTCTGTGAACTTGGCTCCCCCAATTTCGAGTTTCTTAATTTTTATACTCTAGATGAAATCTGAGAGTATTATAAGTTTGCTCTGGAGTGTGTAACGCCAAGAAATAAGGCGCGGAGAAAAAAATGATGAATACAGAAATTAATATTATCACTCAAAAATCTCAAAACCGGATGTCCGTCCGTCCGTCCGTCCGTCCGTCCGTCCGTCCGTCCGTTCGCTCTCTAGCTTGAGAACGCGTTGAGCTGGAAAGCTCAAATTTCGTACACATCGTTTTTGACAAAAAAGTAAGGTCAAGTTCGTGAACGGGCTAAATCGCTCCACCCCTTCTACCCCCTCCCATACAAAATTACACAAATGCGCAATTTAACAATAAACGGATTTGCTCAAAAAGTATAAAAGCTATTGGCTTGAAATTATATTATATGCAATATATTACTTTTATGATAATATCAATCTACCGTAAAAAAATTATGCGTGTCCTCCCCCTCCTTCTACCCCCTCCCACACAAACTGCACTTGTCATGAATTACTCTAAGCCAATTTACACAGTGCGTATAAAATTTACCGGGCTAAAATTGTGCACCAAATATTTATTTAAAATTGTTAGTAAGGCCAAAAAAAATTGGACGATTAGCTTCACCCCTTCTACCCCCTCCCATACAAAATGACACAATTGCGCAATTTGACAATAAACGGATTTGTTCGAAAAGTATAAAAACTATTAGCCTGAAATTTGGAATATATTACTTTTCTGATAATATCAATCTACCGTAAAAAAATTATGCGTGTCCTCCCCCTCCTTCTACCACCTCTCATACAAACTGTACTTGTCATGAATTACTCTAAGCCAATTTACACAGTGCGTATAAAATTTACCGGGCTGAAATTGTATATTTATTTAAAATTTTTAGTAAGGCTGAAAAAAATTAGACGATTAGCTTCACTCCTTCTACCCCCTCTCATACAAAATGACACAATTTCGCAATTTGATATTAAATGGATTTACTCAAAAAGTATAAAAGCTATTTATCTGAATTTTGGGATATATTACTTTTAGAATAACTTAAATCTACAGTTGAAAAATTATTTGTGTCCTCCCTCTCTTTCCACCCCCTCCCATACAAACTACATTTTTTCATGAAATGCTCTAAGACGATTTTCTCAGAACACATAACA
This sequence comes from Chorisops tibialis, assembly GCA_963669355.1. Lineage (NCBI taxonomy): Eukaryota > Metazoa > Arthropoda > Insecta > Diptera > Stratiomyidae > Chorisops > Chorisops tibialis. The sequence goes on along the minus strand of OY770262.1, from coordinate 269,057,334 downwards.
TTTATTGAGCTTATATTTTGTAATAAATACTTAATTAGTATTATCACTAAGATCAGAAAAAAATATTTGATTAGCTTCACTGCTTCTACCCCCTACCATACAATATGACACTGTTTCACAACTTCACAAAAAATCTATTTGCTTGAAAAGTATGAATGTTACTAGTCTAAAATTTAAGAGATGTCTATTTTATGATATTCTTAGTAATTTATGAAAAAATCACTAAAATCCCCCCACTCTATCTACCACCTCCCATACAAACTGCACATTTTCACTAAATCTAACAAACTAATTTTCTCAGCTCCTATTCAATTTTTTGAGTAAGCATTTTGTATAAAACATTTTTATAGCTACTTTAGCATGATAGGAAAAAAATTAGTTCAATGCTATCACCCCTTCTAACACTCCCCATACAAAATTTCTTGGGATCACAAAAAATTCTATTCATCTAGAGTATCGTAAGATTGCGCTTTACGCGTAATCGTAGCCCTGTTATGTTTTTTGTTGCAATCGTTTGGTGGTGATTGGTAGTCGCTTTTTTTCGTTTGGTGGTAATCCGTATTCTTAGAATCCACGTTTACTTTATTTAGTGTGAACCCCCCCCCCCCCCCCCCACTCCCCAAACCACTTTTTCTTAAATATCTAGAGTTACAGTCAGTTAGCGTAAAACAAATTATGCCATACGTTTGGTGGTGATTGTAGTAACCTTTCAAGATTTGGTAGTAATTCATTTAACTGTAATAAATGATTTTGTTAAAAAGCGTAAAGTTAGCCCCGCATTATGTATTTTTGTACATAACTGAAGTTACGATGTCTTACAGCAAAACAGATTTCATTAGTCGTTTGGTGGTCGTTTGGTGGTCGTTTGGTGGTGATTGGTAGTCACGTTTTATACTTTGGTAGTCATTCTCATAACAATAGTAGGCAAATTTTGAAATGAGCTTTAAGCTTTCCGATTTTGTGTTAAGTTGCCTTCTCCCCCCCCAATGTAAAATTTTTCAATTTTACGTTATTATTCTAATAATAAAGTATTGTGATCGACACAAGAAAAAAAAAATTTGCTACCCTGAAATTTTTTTTTTCGCATTTCATGACTAAATTAGCCTAAAAATGCAAAAAAAAATATTCGTCCCGCCGTACGACGTACGCCGCATATATGGACTCATATCTCTGAGACCGTTAAAGGTAGAATGTTCGTTTTTGGGTGGATCGTTGATTGGGTATGTGAGCTCTATTTTCTAAATTTTGGGGTAGGGACGGAAGAGGTGGCGGGGGGGTGTTAGGTGGAAGGGGGAGGCGGGGGGAGGGCAAGAGTCAAAAACTACACTTGCTAATATCTCCACCACTAATGCAGATAGAAAGTTGAAAATCAGTAGAGATATGGAGAGGGTTGTGGGACACACTTTAAAAATAATTAAATTTTTTTCCATTGGTGTCCAAAAGGGGGGGTTAAGAACTAATTGTCGGCCAAATTGTTTTTTCAAATGATTATATCTTCGAAATTACTTATCGTAAAAAATTCATATTTTGGGACCATCAAGGCGGCATATAGTTCCATCGGAATCAGCTTAGTGAGTGGCTAATTATTGTAGGGGGGTGCAAAGAAAAACGCTTAAAAATTAATATCTCAACTATCTCTTAAACTTTGTAATTGAAACTTAAAACGTATATTAAGCTATACTAGGAAAATACAAAAAAAAATATAACATGTTGGAATAATAGTAGTGGGGGAAATGAGGAGCATTTCAAAAATGGCGCACATTTCAAAATTACAAAACCTTCTATCTCAAAAAAGAGTACAGATATCAAATCGAAAATCTGTCAGATTGTAGAACTACATAGTGGTTAATTTTGGTAAATTTTAAGTTGGGAGGTGTAAGGGGAGGGAGGTGATAGGCAAAAAGTTCGAAAATTTTGAGTGATTTTTTTAGGGCTCTGGTGAAAGATACAAAGTTTAAATTTTGCACGTGGATACGTTTATGTAATGTACATAGAAAAATAATAATAACTTGATCCTTAATTGTTATAAATCGACCCCACTGGTCTAACGTGCACAAGGTGTTTCATGTGCATTGAAAAAAACACTTAAACTAAAAAATGTTGAGTGAAATCTTAAGGTAGAAACTTGAATATTTGCGAAATGCATTTTAAAAAAATCCCTAAATATACGAAATATTAACTGGTCGAAAACCTTTAAAACTTCCCACACAAAATTAATTGTTCGACCATTTTCAAGAAATCAATTATCACCTAACTATTTAAAGCTATCAATTTGAAATTTTGCACAAAAACTTAGAAAAATAATTTAAATGAAATTACGTTAAAAATTTTGAAATCGCGCTTGTCCTTCTACCCTCTCCCATACAAAACTATGATTTCGACCAATTTCAAAAAAAAAAATGTTTGCAATGAAAATCGATACCGTAACTATACTGACCATCACCAACCAATGAAATTAGATTAACAAACATCAACAAACGATCGCCAAGCGAATGCAATAATTAAAATTCAAAAACGATAAATATTGGGGAAATTTTCATTTATAATTATATTTCAGGTTTCTATTTTTGAAATAAAGCTCTAATGGAAATTCGATATTGTAACTATACTAATCACCGTTAAACAATAAAATTAGTCTACCAAATACCACCAAACGTCTGCCAAGTGAATTCAAAAAGAAAAATTAAAAAGTTTTACATTTGGGAGTTTCATTCATAAATCGATTTCGAGCTGCTTTTTTTTAAATAAAGCTCTTGCGGGAATTCGCTGCTGTATCTATACTAAAGTCACCACGAAATGATAAAATTAAACTCCCAAACAACGCCAAACGATTCCCAAGCTAAGGCGATAGGAAAAATTCAAAAATCAAAAATATTAGGGAAATTTTCATTCATAATTTTATTTCGAGTTGCTATTTTCGGAATAGAGCTCTAATAGAAATTCGATATTGTAACTATACTGATCATCACTAAACAATGAAATTAGGCTACCAAGCACCACCAAACGATGCCCAAGCGAATGCAATAAGAAAAATTGAAAAATTTTACATTGGGGGGGGCCAACTTAACACAAAATCGGAAAGCTTAAAGCTCATTTCAAAATTTGCCTACTATTGCTATGTGAATGGGTACCAAAGTATAAAACGTGACTACCAATCACCACCAAACGACCACCAAACGACCACCAAACGACTAGTGAAATCTGTTTTGCTGTAAGAACATCGTAACCCCAGTTATGTACAAAAATACATAATGGAGGGCTAACTACACGCTTTTTAACAAAATCATTTATTACAGTTAAATGAATTACTACCAAATCTTGAAAGGTTACTATCAATCACCACCAAACGTATGGCATAATTTGTTTTACGCTAAGATAACTGTAACTCTAGATATTTAAGAAAAAGTAGTTGGGGGGTGGGCTAAGTTTACACTAAACAAAGTAAACATAAAATAATAATAATAATAAACATAAAAAGCGACTACCAATCACCACCAAACGATTGCAACAAGAAAAATTAAAAAAATCGAAGTTGGAGGGCCAAGTTCACACACGTGATTAAAACATAGTCTTAGTTATTTTAAGTCACAATTTATGCAAAAATGGGCAGTTGCTTATTATACTTGTACTATGAGATGCTATTTTTGTGGCCTAACATTCAAAGACTTTAATAGTTTGAGCAAACCAAAGGAATTTAATCCTGAAACCCTGGAATTCGGTCTACCAATCCTTCATGCTAGAATTAAATTCATTGAGTCATTACTACATTTTTCTTTCAATGTGACTATTACAACATAACAGAACTACGATTTCGGGTAAACCCCAATCATACGATACTCTAGATGGAATGAAAGTTTCAGTTACCTACTTAGAAAAGCGTAGCTATTACGTCTAACTAGAGCATCATTGTCTTGAAAACTGTTTTAACGCGAATCGCTAAACTATGACTTTTGTATGGGAAGTGGCAGAAGAGTTGGGGTGTATTTACTGAGATATCTAAAATCTATATGGAAATGGATTTAAATCCCAGATGAATAACATTTATACTCTCCAAGCAAATTAATAGATTATAAAGTTGTGAAATTGTGTTGTTTGCGTGGGAGGTGATTGAAGGGGTGACGGGATCGAATTTATTTGTTCACATCTCACTATATTTTTATATGGGTGGCATCCAATGTCACCTACCGTACACAAAATTTTAATACATGCTGCTGTTGTCATTTCACATTTTGTATTACCAATTGGGCAGTTTTCAGAAGAAGATGCCGAAGCTAGAGAAAACTCCTCTCGTAAATTTTCACGAGTGAAATGCAATAGAGGCATAAGTATTAAATGGGGTTTAATTACTTATACTGCCGATCCATTACTAAGCAGCAGTAGACGTAAGAAGAGGACGCCATTTTTTTCTGGAACCATGTGTCCTCTGCTTCCTGAAACGCAATATGCACGTAGTGTAGGCAGCGATGAAGAAGAGGACGATGGAAATAAACGAATCAGATTTTGATAAATAATTACGTATCATATTTTTTTTTTCTTTATTTTATTAAAATACTCGTTTAAAAATACCTCGTATTGTATATTTATGCATTTCCATATGATAAATTACATTAAATAATTTTGGCCAGGTTTTTGGTAAAAATACTCCTCTGAGCGCCGTCCGCTGTACATATGGAGTCATGTCTCTGAGATCGTTAAATATAAAAAGTTTATTTTTGGATGGATTGTAGATTGCGTAAGTGAGCTCCACTACTTAAATTTAGGGGAGTGTGAGGTGAAAGGTGAAGGTGGGAGAGGCCTAGATTTAAGAAATACACTTGTTAATATCTCCACTCCGTAAACAGAAAACTATCCACTACGCTACAGTGGATAGTATGTAGGTTTTTTAATGCGAAGGTCGGGAGTTCAAATCCCTGTTGATTTAATATACCATCACACTACCTGCTTGGATATATGTACCTTGGTTAGCTCAATCTAAGAAAATGAAAAATTCATAGATAGAGGGTTGTGTGAAGGGCTAACAATTCTTCCACAATAAGTAAATAAAAAAAAATGTTAATGTTAATGTTGGGACATTGTACATAGAAGTAGAAGTATTCAGAAAACTGAAACTCGAAATTCGGATATATTGGTTTATGGAGAAAAAAGCAAAAAGAGTATAAATGTATGAACGAACCATAAATTAGAAAAAAAGTTAGCGATAAAAGCCTTAGTAGTTAGTAGATACTAAGTTTCTTCTCCCATGTCTCTGTACAAAAGCATTTCAAGATATTTTCGGAGAACGCATCACGGAAACTAACTTCCAGGCTTCTCAGCTTGAACAAGAACAAACTAAGAATAATAGTTGGCCTCTTAACAGGATACTTCGGTCTCAATAATCATCTGAAAAAACTAAACCTAATTGAGACTGAAGTCTGCAGGATTTCCCTGGAAGAAGAAGAAACTGCGGAGCTTAGATATACCTAAGCGGTCGTTCGGAGGGAAAAGGGAGAAAGGTCGGTATGTATCTCTTCTCCTGGAATTTAACTTCAACTTACAACACCATAAAATAAACTGCCAACAAGTCGGGCGCAGCTTTATTATTCTTGGGACAAGTTGAGGATGCGTGGAAAGTCAATATGCAGGTTAGAGTGGTTAAGGAAGACTAAATGACAGGAGATTCTAGTGCAGGGCTGTTGTCAATTTAACATTTAATTGCGAATACGATCAATAGCTCCAGCACATATACTATATATTTTATTCGTTTATTTATACAAGTTTGAGTTTTTATGATTGGTGGAGTGAGGGGTGAGGAGTAATAGTAAGGGTTAATTGTTAGCTTGAATCACGTCCAATATTCTCTGTATAGAATGTCAGTTTTATAGACGAAGTTGTATAGAATTTTCATTCGGTGTATTTTAAATTAACGAAACCAAACATTTGTATGGGAGGAGTTAGAGAAGGTAAGGGAATCGTAAAATTTGTAATGCAGTTTTATTACGTTTCTCTTGTAAGTTTCTCCTAAAAAAATTTAAGTTCGTAGCTTTAGTAGATTTATTGAAATTGGTCGAAATCATACTTTTGTATGGGAGGGAGTAGAAGAGCAGGTGCGATCTCAAAACTTTTGACGCTATTTCGTTTCAACCATTTTTAGAAGTTTCTGTGCAAATTTGCAAATTGATAGTAAGGTGATAATTGATTTCTTAAAAGTGGTCGAAAAAATAATTTTGTATGGGAGGGGTAGAATTTTGGAAGGTATTCGACCATTGAATATTTCATACCTTTAGGAATTTTTTTCAAATGCATTTGGCAAGTTTTCAAGTTTCTACCTTAAAATTTCATTCAAAAATTTTCAGTTTCGGTGTTTTTTGCATTGCACGTGAAACATATTGTGCACGTTAGATCACCCCTTCGGTCCATAACAATTGTGGAACAAATTATTATTTCTTCTCTATGTACATCGAATAGATGTATCCACATGCAAAATTTAATTTTGCATCTTAAGCCAGAGCCCTAACAAAATCACTCAAAATTTTCGACATTTTTGCTTACCACCTCCTTCTTCTTGCACCCTCAAATTTAAAATTTCAATTTGATGTCTACACTCAGTTTTGAGATATAATGGTTTGAAATTTTAGAAAGTGCACCATTTTTGAAATGCTCTCCATTTTCCCCTACTAGTACTAAGTTCAAGTGTTATATTTTTTCCCGTATTTCGCTAGTACATATATATTATATGTTCCAAGTTTCAATTACATAGCTTAAGAGATAGTTGAAATATTCATTTTTAAGTGTTTTTCTTTGCACCCCCTCACCACTCTCCCCCTTACAATAATTAGCATCCTTATAAGCTGATTCTGGTGGATCTATGTATATGCCACATTAATGTTTCCAAAATATGAATTTTTTAAGGTAAGTAATTTCGAAGATATAATCATTTAAAAAATTTTATTTATTTTAGTCCCCCCCCCCTCTTTTCGGACCCCAATGGACAGAAAAATTGAATTATTTTAACTCCTCTATGTATCTGGTGATTTTCAGCTTCCTAGCTAGAACCATGGTTGAGATATTCGAATTCTTTGTTTTCGTTTTTAGCGCTCCTCCCGCCTCCCCCTAAACCCAAACAAAAAACGGGTGTACGCCTGAGATCCGCAACCACCTACAATCCAGTCAAAAATAAATTTTCTATCTTGAAAGGTTTGGAAGTTAATTTTAATCATTAAACGCGAAAAAACAAAATTTCGGGGAAGCAATCTTTTTTTTTGCAAGTTGATTACAATACTTCATTATTAAAATAATAAAGTAATATACGCATGAATAATATTACAGTTTTAATGAAAATGTTAAAAAAAAATCCTTTTTAGTATCGTGCTGTAACAGTAAGTATGTAGGCACATGTATAAATTCTTCTTAGTATATTGTCTAAATTTCCCGCTGTGGGATGGGGGGTCAATGGAATAAATCCACAGCTAGTGCCACTTATCCTAAAAGTGGGAAATGGGCACTCTGTACATCATTGGCTTATCACCTGTGATTTCAAAAACGAGAAACGGAAGCGCTTCGGATACTGACGGATTCTGCGTTAACGACTTTTAGCATTTGAAAGCTGATTAAGATTGGCCTAAACAATTCTTGGCGACAACTCAAGGCTGATGCTCAGGATGGCGCCTTATGAAAGAGAACTGTTTCTGTCCTTGGCTTGTAGGCAGGGCTGTCGTCCTAGGGAATACGTGGTATACTCCGTATACCCTCTGCTCGTTTCCGAGAAAAACGTATACCCTCTGGTAACAGAGCTGTAAACGGTGGTATACGCTATTTTTATACTCTATATGAAATCAGAGAGTATTATAAGTTTGCTCTAAAGTTTGTAACGCCAAAAAATAAGGCTCGGAGAAAAAAATGAATGATACAGAAGTTAATATTATCACTCAAAAATCTCAAAACCGGATGTCCGTCCGTCCGTCCGTCCGTGCACTCTCTAGCTTGAGAACGCGTTGAACTAGAAAGCTCAAATTTCGTATACGTCGTTTTTGACAAAAAAGTAAGGTCAAGTTCGTGAACGGGCCAAATTGCTCCACCCCTTCTACCACCTCCCACACAAAATGAATGAATGAATGAATTTCGGGCTATATTACTTCCATAATGATTTCAATCTACAGTATAAAAATTGTTTGCGTCCTTCCTCTCCTTCCACCCCCTCCCATACAAACTACACTTTTTCATGAAATGCTCTAAGCCGATTTTCTCAGAACATATAGCATTTATCGATCTCACATTTTGTGATAAATACTTATTTAGCATTATCACTAAGATCAGAAAAAAACATAATAGGACTACGATTGCGCGTAAAGCGCAATCTTACGTTACTCTAGATGAAATAGATTTTTTTCTGATCCCAAGAAATTTTGTATGGGGAGTGTTAGAAGGGGTGATAGTATTGAACTAATTTGTTCCCCATCATGCTAAAATAGCTATAAAAAATGTTTTATACAAAATGCTTACTCCAAAAATTGAATAGGAGCTGAGAAAATTAGTGTGTTAGATTTAGTTGAAATGTGCAGTTTGTATGGGAGGTGGTAGAAAGAGTGGGGGGATTTTATTGATTTTTTCAGAAATAACTAAGAATATTATAAAATTGACATCTCTTAAGTTTAAGACTAGTAAAATTCATACTTTTGAAGAAAATAGATTTTTTGTGAAGTTGTGAAACTGTGTCATATTGTATGGGAGGGGGTAGAAGCAGTAAAGCTAATCAAATAATTTTCTCTGATCTTAGTGATAATGCTAAATAAGTATTTATTACAAAATGTGAGCTCGATAAATGTTATATGTTCTGAGAAAATCGGATTAGAGCATTTCATGAAAAAGTGTAGTTTGTATGGGAGGGTTTGGAAGGAGAGGGAGGACGCAAATAATTTTTATACTGTATATTGAAATCATTATGAAAGTAATATACCCCGAAATTTAGACTAATAGCTTTTATACTTTTCGAGCAAATCCATTTATAGCCGAATTGGGAAATTGTGTCATTTTGTATGGGAGGGGGTAGAAGGGGTGGAGCTAATCGTCTAATTTTTTTTACCCTTACTAACAATTTTAAATAAATATTAAGTGCAGAAATTCAGCTTGCTAAATTTTATACGCACTGAGTAAATTGGCTTAGAGTAATTCATGACAAGTACAGTTTGTATGGGAGGTGGTAGAAGGAGGGGGAGGACACGCATAATTTTTATACGGTAGATTTATATTATCATAAAAGTAATATATTCCAAATTTCAGGCCAATACCTTTTATACTTTTTGAGCAAATCCGTTTATTGTCAAATTGCGCATTTGTGTCAGTTTGTATGGGAGGGGGTAGAAGGGGTGGAGCGATTTGGCCCGTTAACGAACTTGACCTTACTTTTTTGTCAAAAACGATGTGTACGAAATTTGAGCTTTCTAGCTCAACGCGTTCTCAAGCTAGAGAGCGCACGGACGGACGGACGGACGGACGGACGGACGGACGGACGGACATCCGGTTTTGAGATTTTTGAGTGATAATATTAATTTCTGTATTCATCATTTTTTTCTCCGAGCCTTATTTCTTGGCGTTACAAACCTTAGAGCAAACTTATAATACTCTCAGATTCCATCTAGAGTATAAACATAACAGGGCTACGATTGCGCGTAATGCGCAATCTTACGATACTCTAGATGAAATAGAATTTTTTTGTGACCCCAAGAAATTTTGTATGTGGAATGTTAGAAGGGATAGCATTGAACTAATTTTCTCCCCATCATGCTAAAGTAGCTATAAAAATGTTTTATTCAAAATGCTTACTCCAAAAATTGAATGGGGACTGAGAAAATTAGTGAGTTAGATTTAATGAAAATGTGCAGTTTGTATGGGAGGGGGTAGAAAGAGTGGGGGAATTTTAGTGATTTTGTCAGAAATAACTAGGAATATTATAAAATTGACATACCTTAAATTTCAGACTAGTGCCATTCATACTTTTCAAGAAAATCGATTTTTTGTGAAGTTGTGAAACTGTGCCATATTGTATGGGAGGGGGTAGAAGCAGTGAAGCTAATCAAATATTTTTTTCTGATCTTAGTGATAATACTAATTAAGAATTTATTACAAAATATGAGCTCGATAAATGTTATATGTTCTGAGAAAATCGTCTTAAAGCATTTCACGAAAAAGTGATGTTTGTATGGGAGGGGGTGGAAGGAGAAGGAGGACTCCAATAATTTTTCTACTGTAGATTTATATCATTATGAATGTAATATATCCAAAAATTCAGATTAATAGCTTTCACACTTTTCGAGTAAATCCATTTATTGTCAAATTGCGAAATTGTGTCATTTTGTATGGGAGGGGGTAGAAGGGAAGAAGCTAATCGTCTAATTTTTTTTTGGCCTTACTAACAATTTTAAATAAATACTTGGTGCAAAATTTCAGCTAGCTAAATTTTATACGCACTGAGTAAATTAGCTTAGAATAATTCATGAAAAGTACAGTTTGTATGGGAGGTGGTAGAAGGAGGGGTAGGACACACATAATTTTTATACGGTAGATTGATATTATCATAATAGTAATATATTCCAAATTTCAGGTTAATAGGTTATATACTTTTCGAGCAAATCTCTTCACTGTCAAATTGCGCAATTGTGTCATTTTGTATGGGAGGGGGTAGAAGGGGTGGAGCGATTTGGCCCGTTCACGAACTTGACCTTACTTTTTTGTCAAAAACGACGTGTACAAAATTTGAACTATCTAGCTCAACGCGTTCTCAAGCTAGAGAGCGCACGGACGGACGGACGGACGGACGGACATCCGGTTTTGAGATTTTTGAGTGATAATATTAACTTCTGTATTCATCATTTTTTTCTCCGAGCCTTATTTCTTGGCGTTACAAACCTTAAAGCAAACTTATAATACTCTCAGATTCCATCTAGAGTATAAATATTTGATTAGCTTCACCGCTTCTATCCCCTCCCATACAATATGACACAGTTTCACAACATCACAAAAAATCTATTTTCTTGGAAAGTATGAATGTTACTTGTCTAAAATTTAAGAGATGTCAATTTTATGACATTCTTAGTTATTTCTGAAAAAATCACTAAAATCCCCCCACTCTTTCTACCACCTCCCATGCAAAATGCTAAATATAACAGACTAATTTTCTCAGCTCCTTTTCAATTTTCGGAGTAAGCATTTTGTATAAAACATTTTTATAGCTACTTTAGCATGATGGGGAAAAAATTAGTTCAATGCTATCACCCCTTCTACCACTCCCCATACAAAATTCCTTAGAACCAAAAAAATTTCTATTTCATCTAGAGTATCCTAAGATTGCGCTTTACGCGCAATCGTAGCCCTGTTATGTTTTTTTCATGGAACAAGAAAAATATGTCCAATGGTGGCTAAGGGAGCACAGATCTTCATATGACACAAGATCGAGAGTATACAATAAAAATGGAAAAAGCTGTACTTAGGGAAATCTATGGAAAATATTTACTTAAAATAAGTATTATTTATTTATTTATAAAGTTATTTTCATTTCTTTTTTATGTTTGTAATTTTTTTTAGTCTTTTCTTATTATTAATGATTATTTTTTGTTATTTTCCTTGAAAATAATATTAAAAACCCAATATCTATTCTATATAAACCATTTTACTTATTTTACACACAGCGTCAGTGTAAAATACTGTTGCATGTTAGCCCTAGTCGGTCATTGAATATCTACGATGTTCCAATGTGCTAATCATCAAATTAAAGCGCTCGTACGAACACTTTAAGGAACGCTTTGCTTCTTCAACTAAAAACAAATAGACGCGCGATTATCGGATTACCAAGAAAGAGCAACAACTACGCACGACCGATAGAGAACTCGGGCGACTGCCTTGTGAACAACTTTACTATAGAATGCTGGATCGTCGAATGTTCGGGAACCTTGAGCATTCCACCAGCCAGCAAACTACACATATAGACTCTACCGACAACAAAAAGAATCGAACGAGAACGAAATAATTCTGAACACTTGCAAGACCAAAAAAGCAACGACAGTGATCAGGCAACAGAAGAATGAGTCGGACAGAGATGATTATAGGCCTGAAGACTCACGTGCATCCTAGCACGCACGATCATCGAAGGTCTCCAACAAAAGTAACATGGCCAAAGTAGAGAAGCGGCCGACTGCGACAGGGCGACACGGAAAGACTCGGACGATGATGAAATTCTTTATAAGAACCAACAAAAACCACACGTATGGGCTCAAACGAATGGGAAAAGATTCGGGAGATGATGAATTTTTTTTTTTACAGAATGACCTGTTTTATAGCTAATATCGGCCTATATGTGCAATGCACAAACACAGTCATAAGGGGAAAGAATGGGATTGGGAAGGTAGGGGAAGGGGAGTAAGAACGACCGTAACGAGTGGAGAAGCTGGTAAATATTTCAGTTGTACTGGCTGCTACTGACAAATATTTGCAGATGTTGTGGGGGACTGATTGATAGAAAGCGAACAGAGACCATCTACTAAGTATATAGACCTTCTTGAAGTGGAACTGTTTCACTTTTACAATGTTTGCCCATTTTATTTCGAATAATTTTTCATTGCCAGTAGCAACAACAAATTTAAACTTTGTATTTTTCACCAGAGCCCTAAAAAAATCACTCAAAATTTTCGACATTTGTGCTTATCCCCTCCCTCACCTTACACCTCCGAACTTAAAATTTGTACCAAAATTAACCACTGTGTAGTCCTACAATCTGACAAATTCTCAATTTGATATCTGTACCTTTTTTTGAATTATAAGGATTTGTAGTTTTGAAAAATGCGCCATTTTTGAAATGCTCCCCATTTCCCCCACTACTATTATTTCATTATTTTGTATTTTCCTAGTATAGAATAATATAGTTTCAAGTTTCAATTACATAGCTTAAGAGATAGTTGAGATATTCATTTTTAAGTGTTTTTCTTGGCCCGCCCTCCACCCCCTGACCCTCCCCCTTACAATAATTAGCCACTCTATAAGCTGATTCCGGTGGAACTATATGCCACCTTAATGGCCCCAAAATATGAATTTCTTAGGATAAGTAATATCGAAGATATAATCATTTGAAAAAACAATTCGGCCGACAATTAGTTATTAGCCCCCCCTTTTCGGACGCCAATGGATAAAAAAATTAAATTATTTTTAAAGTTTGTCCCACAACCCTCTCCACATCTCTAATGATTTTCAACTTTCTGTCTACATCCGTGGTGGAGATATTAGCAAGTATAGTTTTCGACTTTTTCTCTCCCCCCGCCTCCCCCTTCCACCTGACAACCCCCAAAATTGAAAATAGTACGGCGAGACGGATTTGTTTTTTTTTTGCATTTTTAGGCTAATTTAGTCATGAAAAGCGAAAAAAAAATTTCAGGGTATCAAATTTTTTTTCCTGTGTCGAACACAATTATTTATTATTAGAATAATAAAGTAAAAGGCGAGCGTTTTTGGACAAAAGTCAGTTTGGTTTGGAGCCGTCGTTGAATTCGTCGAAGTTTAAAAAGCGAAAGAGTGAAGCGATAATTTGCGGGTAAAAAAAACAGTGGCAAGTGAAAAGCGATTTAGTTAAAATAAATAAAGTTAAGTAGTTTTATTTCTTTACTTGAAATCCAATGACCCCTTGCACACTTCAATACTTTAATAGCTATTGCAAACTCCTTGATCACCACTCGGACTTTGTTTTGTACTTGGAGCACATCTTAGTAAGTCTGTAATCAATTGTTACGTAGGATAATTAAATTGCAGTTCGATATTATTGATGGTTTTATAAATTTAGCAAAATCGGTCACAAGTGACCACTCTAGCCTTATAACAGCGTATACCTTCTGCTGGACTTACGACTACAGCCCTGCCTATAAGGTGTTTTAACAGGAAATTGATTGACTTAAGTTTCTTCTAAAAGTCAAATTAATATAAAGTCATATTTATATGAATTATTATAAACAATGAATTACTAGAAATAAGTCTAAATTACAAAACATATGAAAGAAACGTCAAATAGCATGCGCCATCCCGACATCCACAAAAGTATGTATGTGCCTTTATATTTATACACATGCACCTTGGAAAATAAAAATAAATCTAGGCATCTGTTATCCACATTGTTACAGAGAGATATTATATTACAAGAGTCTCCTGATCTAAATATGAAGAAAATGTATCTAGGTAAATAGGGTATCAAAAATAGTATGTATACGTAATGGAGTTAGCTGAACATATATTTTAATATGATTACCATTTAATTGAAAACAGGTTTCCTAACCGGAATTTCATAGAATTATACCATATTCGCTGTATAGAAGCTTTTCAATTCTAGCAACGCAAAAGAATCTTCCCATGAGGTTAACATCCCAGAGTCGTTAGACTCATTAAAAAGTGCAAAGAAAATATAATGTCATCGGCATTAACCTCTGAAATCGTTTCATAAAGTGGCACTTCTATTTCAATTGTAATTGTGTAGAAATTATATTTTTATGGCCGAGTAATTGTACAAGCTCTCGAAATAGAATCGCTGATGCGATATAAATAAAGAAATGCAATAGTATTCAAAAACGCAAGAAATAAGTTACCACCAACTGAAATATAAAGTGCTATAATTATAGAGGAAATAGTATAATTGATGAACTATCTCGTCGCTCTACCCACTTAAAATCATCAAAATTATGGAAGCTTAAGTACGAAACTTACTTACCTCCCTAACTTAACATCATTAATAAACTTATTGTTTATATACGTAGACATGTGCGTAACAATAACACCGCCTAAAGAAATTCGAACGAACTGCAAAATTTAATTGTTCGAGACGACGATTACCTGACATCAAGAGGTGTTGAAATGAATAACACCTGTTTAAGACCCACATGACACACTGAGTTTTCTTCAAAACAGTTCAAATACCTCGATTCTTTCAGATGGGGTTTTGATTCATTAGAAAAAAATTTAGATAAAGGAGTACTTGCAAGTTCTACAATAATTATAGATGTCTGCTGTATGTGCACACCTGTTTGAATTTGAAGGTGTCAACGAAACTCATTAGAACCGATTCTGCAATTATAACTACTCATGGTAGGTAATCCTTCGCATTTGACACGTTTCTTTACAAATGCTCTATTGATGTTTGCACCCACCCAGTTCTCAGAAATTATTCTCATACAACAAGTATAATTCTTTCCATAGATACACAGTCTTTTGATCGCATGATAGCTAGATTAAAATATTGTAGGTGGATTAATAGTCGCATACTTTATAATAATGTAGAAGCATATCCATCTATTCACCAGAACTCTATTATGTTCGTATTTTCATGTTCCTGCGCAAATAAGGAGCTGTCTTAAGAATTCAACACAGCAGAATATAATTCTAAATCTGAATGTAAGTTAAATTATTCAATAAAAATAATGAATTGGTTTTTAACTAATTTAAAATAGAAGTATCCACAGAAAAAATTGAGTTTAATTCTCAACAATTTATATTTTAGACAGTATTGGATTAAGGTTTGGTGAATGTTTTCACAGTGCATTTCGAATTAAAAGAAAGATTTCCGTTACGTTTTATTATTCGTGACGTTTCAGTCTCTGCTGAGACCTTTATCAAACGTATTAATCAGGATTCTGCGATTGGATTGGTAGGGTTGATCCAGACGCAACAAGTGTTTTGAAAAAGTACTAAAAACAATCGTGTTAGATACGAGTACCAGACCTAGTTTACACCTTCCGACAGATCCAATGTTAATTCATTTGAGATCCTGTAAGACACTAAATTTCATTTATTTAAGAAGCACGTTTGACAAAAAACGTAATCTTTTCTAGCATCTCGAATGCCACAACGAGAAATCGCGGAAATTGCCAAGATAACTACCATAAAAGGACCCACACACTTAGTTAGCTTCCATTCAAACAAAAGCAATTTATAAGCGTTTAGCTAAATTAGAAGCTAAAATTGGCGAGCGAAATTCGTAAAGCGCTTATAATTGTGAAGGTCATTCGTAATGAGAATCATTATTTAAAATAAATTGCACGACTTTTAAACTACATGCGTAGTATAAGCCAACAATAACGAATTCTCTCAAATAAAGTGCCATACCATGTATTAAAATAGGAAATGAACAATTCATTTCATGACATTCGAACAGGCAATAATCATATAACCATCAACTAGACAAGTATTTGTTACTCAAAGTAAATTTTTTTATTGTGAAACATTGCCAAAACTCACCCAACCCTAGACGACACCGTACAATAAAGCTGTCCGTAATTGTGGGCACTTTGCTAGAAGTCGAAACAAAGGCCAGAAACGAATTTGTCAAACTCCTGCGCTATGGAAAAATAAAAATTTGTATAACCCTGAGAGGTGACTGAGTCAAACACTTGGACCCAGAACATCTTGCGACAGGCTTCCGATTCCTGTAAGCTAAGCTTTGTACATATGGCATGAAAAATGATCGAAATACTCTACTTGTCATTGCAAAAATTAACGACAATTACGGCCCCGAGACAAACCGGGCGATACGTAGTACATTACGAAAATCTTATTTCCATAAGCTTCGGTTGAACTTAACGTGTTCGACGATTTCGTGAAGAAACACAAGTTTTGCCATATATGGCCGGAACAAGGTACAACTCTATAAAACGGCATGGCATGTCACTTGGAGACGCAATAACTTTACATTTTTATTGACTTATCTAGGCAAATTTATAGCACTTCCTGACCTAGGTGAGCTAAAGTATATGGTCATTAGCGCACGAGGACCCTTCAGGAGCCACTTGAGAAATCTGCGTGACTGAATTCAACTCAAGTGATATTTTACTAGAATACACGGAACTGGTTTTAGTTTCTGATTCGAGTACGAGCTCAATATTAAATTCTATAATTAATGAAATTTGCTTTGAAATTTATGCTGAGAGATTAACGCATGAGCTCCAATTGAACCTTCGATTGTTTTGACCTTTTCGAAATGTATGAATAGAAATGGCAATAATAAGATTTTAGTCTGGGGCTATCAATAAGTTTTTTACATTATTGTCTATGAATAATAATTAAAATCAATTTGAGTTTAGTTATATGAGTATTGTAACTATAAAATTTAAAAAAAAAGTGCTTTGACGGCGATAATTTCAGAAATACATAAAGTTAACACTAGAACTACCGACGTTAAATATATACCTAGTTTTACCACACTCGTCAAATTGGCGGATTTTTGATCATGGCTTTCATTGTAACTTTTGGCTTAGTTTATGCAAATAAAAGAATATAATTTAACAAAAACAACATTTAATATAATCATTCGTTAATTACTAATAAATCAAAACAAATAAAAACAGTTTCTATTTGCATTTATAGTATAGCAAATTTTATATATGTATGTATATGAAATAACTATGAGGCACATACATGTTATCTTAGATAAACACTTGCCGCAAACATATTTATTGCATTCATTACAGGTATAAATCGCTTTGTTTTATTGCATAATCGAATTCGGCGAGTTTTGCGCTCAGAAGATTTTTTTTTTAATTTTCTGGAGTACAATCCATTGCTTTCGGTCCTTGTTGTTGGGAAGAGGCTTCTTTTTTGCAGCAACTATACTTACTGGCAAGTTCTTCAGACAATTGAAACAAAAATAGTTTTTTAGTTATATTTTCATCACAAGTCTCTTCCTATATAATCCACGAATTGATTGCTGCCAAGTCCAAAATATTATAAAATATTTGCAAAGGCCATCTACGCGATGTTGCTTTTACGATATATTTGCGGGCCATTTGGTCAACTACATCTACTCCAAACTTAGTCTCATTGTTAAACAATACAATTTCAGGAATTCCTTTTCGACTAGAAGCAATTTTATGCTTAGAGCTAAGAAGTAGTACTTTTTTACTTTTATGAATTATTAGAACAATATCATTTGATTTGTAGAGCTTTGTGAAGAAAAGAACCATATTAGCTTTTCTAATTTACCTATTTTCGGCCATTTTCTTTTATTTGCTCGCATATTTCCAACAAGACTTGTCTTTTAGCTAGTAGCTTCTTTGAGAGTTGTATACATGTAAAAAAAATTATCCATGGTAAATAAATTCAAAACTACAAATTCATGCAAAGGTACTCCTGATGGTCTAAGCTCATCTTTCCCTAAGTAAGGAAAGCCATTTATAAGATATTTACTTCGCACGTCTACGGCTAACCAAAACTTATTTCCGAATTTGTCTGGTTTATTAAGCATATACTCAACAAATCTGCATCTTGCCAGTTGCCAGTTGTTCATCTACGCTTAAATTCTGATCTAGCCAGTAACAAGCTTGGGTGTTATCAATAAATGAGTTCCATATTTCTGAAATCAATCCAAATTAAACCCTCCCGCTTTTTTTGTCGAAACGAATAAATCTCATAATTGGTTTGGTGAATGTTTTCACAGTGCATTTCGAACTGAAAGAAACGATTTCCCGATTCTACATTGTTACGCTTTATTATTCGTGACGTTTCGGTCTCTGCTGAGAGCAGTTTGATAAAGGTCTCAGCAGAGACCGAAACGTCACGAATAATAAAGCGTAAACGTGTAGAATCCGGAAATTTTTTCTTTCAAATCTCATAATTTCTAAAAATCTGTTTCCACTCATAGTTTCATGAAAGAAAGTAGGTTCCCATTTTTTGGATCACAAATACGATAACTTCATGTTTCTCGCCTCGTAGGCTCCTCCTTACAAAATGACTATAAAAGCATATAATTCTGAACTGTAGTTCAGTGCAAGCTTTTATCTGACTCATCATTTGACTATCAGTTAGAACTCGAAATACACTACCAATATTACCAAGCATAATGTTTCGCTACGCATAACCAGTTCGGCCCGAAGTATTCTCGAATATACTCGTAGTATGTGATGGCAATCTACCAACAAAACCATTCCCTAATTCTTCCCATTTAGTACAGTCGACAGCAATGTCCTTCTGTTGTATTTTTTCGGTTTCTGTTTGGCTATCCGATTCAGTATCTGAACATATTCGCAATCGCTTTCTGCGTTTGTGGCTCTTTCGGCGAATTTCATCTTCACTTTCATATTCATCTTTTTCACTTTGTTCAGTATCTTGTACTTCAATTTCATCGTCAACTTCTTCAGAGTTTGAAAAATCAGTTCCACACAAGATATGTCTAAATCATTATTACTTGAATTAGTGTCCGAATAGTCTTCATTTGTACTAGTTAGTTCTTTGAAATAAATATTGTTACATGCAGACCTGGCAGCCCCGCCGCTCGATCTCTCTCGAATAGACAAGAATTATGTAGAACAGTATACTCCACTATGTAGAAAGCCACAATTAAAGATCTAGAGCTTTCCACTATAGTTCACACATACACACCGAAGGAAGCTTCGAGAACACTCATGATTATGGGAAGAGATGTATAAAAGCACGAAAGCTTTCAGCGAGAGAGTCAGTCATTTTTATTACGGAGACGCGTACCAGTGAAAGCGATAGAAAAGCACGCGGCGGTATTGCCATATAGTGCGAATTAAGCGGGAAATTGAATTAAAGTGCGAATAAATAAATTATCACTTATTTTTAAACGAATTGTGTTTTTTTACTTGAAATCCCGGCGAACCCCTAGCTCGCAACAATATATATAAACTAAATGTATAAATGGAATTTCTCAACCATTTTGTTATTTACTAAGGAAAAGACTTATTCAGTCATATATAAATGAATGTAAATATGTATTTATATCCATTATTGCATAGATAATCCATATATTATTGTAAACTTCGTAATTGCTAAGACCGTAGTTTTGACGGGGCTTGGTATAAATAGGTATACTAATTATAGAAATTAAAATGGCTGAGTTGAATAAGAATATATAACCGTTCTTATATTTCATTAAAAGTCATCATAAAATTCTAGAATAATACATAAATTGTATCAAAATTTTTAAGCATGAAATTTAAAAACTTTCAAAATGACGGTCTAGGTAGCTCTAATGTTAAATCTCTCTTAGTAAAAATGTGAAAAATAGTTCGCTTGAGGAATAGTTCTTTCGATTAGTTCAGATCAATAGTCACAGGGAAGGCCACAAAACGTTGTACTGTTCATGAAAAGGAACATATATTTACTTTACTTTTACGTGAAGTATTCAATTGAACTAAAGTGAAAAAAAACACAATGGGAATACGATTGGACCTAAAGCTCAATCATGCGATATTGATCTAAAAGAGAAATTTTTGTGATTTTAGTAAATTTTGTATGGGGTATTTTGCATAAGAGGCGACGACATTGAATTAATTTTTTCACATCATACTAGAGTTGCTATCAAAATAATTTATACAAATTTTAAGCTTCAGAAATTTAATAGATATTAAAAAAAATTAATATATTGAATTGGAAAAGTACTCATTTATGCTAATGATATTAAAATCTTTAGGTCTTTAGGTCTCTGTTGGAATAAAGTAAGAAGAAAACGCGGAACACATCCGATCTCGACGGGTGTTTATTTAGAACAGAAAGCAAAACTTATAAGTTACAGGAATCCATGAACAATGTGTAAGTGTGTGTGTAATGCAATTATAAGAGTTGAAATGAATACAAGTGTATAAGATCAATCAATCATCAAATTCCTGTTAAGACCCCCTATAGGGGCATAGGACAGAAACAACTCTCTTCCACAAGGCGCGATCCTGAGCATCGGCTTTAAGCTGTTGCCAGGACTTGTTTATTCCTATGGCCTCCTGCTCAACTGCTCGCTTCCATGTGTTACATGGTCGTCCAACCCGACGCCTTCCTTGAGGGTTATAATCCAGAGCCTGTTTTGCGATGTTTCGCTCTGATTTCCTCAAAGTATGACCGATCCACTGCCACTTTCACCGTTGAATCTCAATACCTATTTTAGTCTGGCGAGTTGTACTCCAAAGTTCGTCGTTGGAGATTACTTCTGGCCAGAATATTCCTAAAATGCACCGGAGGCATTGGTTTACGAAAGTCTGTAGTTTCTTGGTAAGTCGAACGGTCACTTTCCACGTAGTACAACCATATAAAAACACGGATTTGACGCATGCGTCAAAAACTCGCAGCTTCGTGCGAAGGGGGATCTCTCTTAACCTCCAGAAAGGGGAAAGGATACCGAAGGCCAGACGAGCTTTATTTAGCCGAGCCTCAACATCCTTTTCGGCTCCGCCGTCCATGCTGACAATGCTTCCGAGATAGCAAAAATCTTGCACCTCTTCCACATCCTGTCCATTAAGAACAATCGGTGTGCTTGCGTTCGAACCTATGTGCATGTACTTGGTTTTACGCACATTTATTTTCAGTCCCGCTCTTTGCATTTAGAATGCAACGAGCGAACATTTGACTCTAAGTCCCAACGGGTATGTGCAAGCAAACACACGTCATCAGCATAATCAAGGTGACTTAAGATGTTAAATAGTCTCCATTGAAGACCTTTACCTTCCCCACCTTCCAGTGCAGCTTTCAAGATGTCATTTATTACCACCAGAATCAGGGCTGGTGATAATGTGCAGCCTTGTATGACACTCGTTCGCACAGGGAAGCTCTCGGACAGCTCTCCTCTATGCAAGACGCGACACCTTGCATCTTCGTAGGATTCTTTAATCATAGCTATGACCTTATCTGGAATACCTCTCCTACGCAAAGCATTCCATATGTAATCTCGCTTAACGCTGTCGAAAGCCTTCTCGAAGTCCACAAACATGAGATGTAATGGCGAACCCATTTCTGCTGACTGCTCTAATATTATCCGCGGGGTATTTGTGTGGTCGGTACAAGACGACCCTTTACGGAATCCAGCCTGATAAACTGCGAGAGTGCTCTCGACGACATCACTAATCCTATTGAGAATTACCTTAGCCATAATTTTTGATACGGCAGTAAGTAGACATATACCAGGCCAATTGCCACAATCCCGAAGGTCGCCCTTCTTCGGAATTTTCACAATGACGCCCTCCTTCCATTCAGTCGGATATCTTCCCTCATTCCACACCTTAGTGAAGAGTGGGAGGAGTATTGGTTGGTAGTCCGTCTATACCTGGAGCTTTCCTACCCGCCATTGACCGAATGGCGGAAACTATCTCTTCTTTACCTGGGGGATCGTCCCTAATAGAGGTTTGTTGCGGTTGGATGTTTGGAAGTTTTTCTGTTTCCGGAATATCTTCCTCTGACAAGATGTTGAAAATATCAGAGAAGTATTCCTTCCATCGTCGCAACTGGTGTTCACTCATATTAAGGAGAGTTCCGTTGACATCTCTCACCAAGTGGTTGGCGGTGAAATTCCTGTTCGTCAACTGTTTCATGATTTTAAATAGTGAACCCATATCCCCAAGGTAAGCCGCAGATTCTCCCTTGTTTGCCAGATCTTCAATGGCCTTTCTCTTGTCGCGTTTAACAGCCTTTTTAAGCTGTATATGAGCATCGCGGAAGCTCTGCCTCAAGTCGGGCATTCGTTGGTTGACATCGGGTTGAGAGATGATTGCCAATTTGGCTTTTTTCCGATTGCCAACCTTATCCCATGTGTCCTGCGACATCCAGGGTTTCCCACCGCTTTGCACATATCCCACAGATTCTTCAGCACTAGTTAGAAAAGTGTTTCTGGTTGCCTCCCAATTGGCGTCCAGTGTGCGCATTTCATTTTCACCCAATGTGGATGACTTTTCGCGTAGAATAGTGGTGTATTCGCGTTTCTTATTGGTATCTCTGAGTTTATCCACATTAAGCTTGCGCTTCATTTGAAGAATTTGTGGTCGTCGGATAGCTGCTGTACACAATCTCAAGCAGGCAACCATCAAGTGGTGATCGCTCCCCACGTCAGCTCCACGTTTCGCTCGCACATCGAGGAGACATCTTCTCCATCGGCGACTTATAGCCAAATGGTCGATCTGGTTCTGAGTAACACCATCAGGGGAAACTCAAGATGTTTTATGATGACTCTTGTGTGAAAAAAGGGTCCCTCCGATGACCATTTGCCGAGTACTACAAAACTCCACAAATAATTCGCCGTTTTCGGGTCTCTTAATCCAAGGTCGTGACGCGTCGACCCAAGGGTCACCATGCCTCCCCATGACGTGTTCTAGTCCAGTGTTGTCTGATCCAACCTGGGCGTTCATATCTCCCGAGATGATAATAATATCACCTTTTGGAACACGTTCGAAGGTGGCACTCAGTTGGCTATAAAACTCCTCCTTGTCACCAGATGTTGCGGTATTAGTTGGTGCGTAGCACTGCAGAATTGTGACGTTTCTGACACTGGTCCTGAGCCTGACGACGATAATCCTATCCGAGATTGGTTCCCAGCTAATGAGACTGTTTCTCGCTCTCGGCGTAAGGACGAACGCCACGCCATTTCTGGCTTCACTTTCAGGGCCAATGTACAGAATAGTGTTTCCGCTAGGGGTTCGTTCTTCTCCTGATCCTGTCCACCTGACCTCGCTCAAACCCCAAGATTTGCATGTTATAGTGCTCCATTTCACGGTCGATCACAAATTCGTAATTTAGCTCATCTTTATCGTTAATATAATGGTGATACATAGGACTTTGTTAATTAAGAAGAGCTGCTCACTCATCTGTCATATTTTTAAAAAGTTGATATGCATAGCCAATAAATAAAATTTTACAAGAAAAACCGAAAAAGAAGAAAAACGATCCGTGGTCCTGTTTTGGAATCGTTTTCAAGCCATCTTACATAGCTGGGCGTTTAAATCACACTTCAAAGAACTTATATAAGTCAGAGCTCTCAGAAAATGACTTTTCCTCTTCTCTCTTGAACGAATAAACTTTTATGAAAGCTCCAGCTCTGGCACAATCTTCATCGTTATAAGCCTAAATTATGAGAAAAATGAGAGGATTTAGCTAAATGAGATGATTTAGCTGATAAATGATCACTTTTTTGGTAATTTAGCTAAATTAGCGTATGGCACGCAGCTGTTTAATAGTAATTTGGTCTTAATTATAATTTAGCTGCGCTATGTGTCAATGGTATTAGCGCCAACTATGATAATTTTCTTCAAGAGAATTTGAATGATTTTAGTGATTGTTGACGCCATAATGATCTTCGATTGAATTTAGATAAATGTCATATAATATCATTTACTATGGGGTGTATCAGCAAGAGGTGTAGGATTTGTTTCCAAAACCCAATCAGAGAACGCACGGCGCTGTTGGTGGTCCGCCGACTACAGTTCTTGGACCTTGTACGCATACAAAGCCAAATCTTTCGTCAATATTCGCTGCGATGTGGAAGTGAAGATATCCAGTTCTTAAGCACGGTCACGAATGGAGGTATTTGGGTCGCTTTCAACACTGTCCTTCACTGCGACGATATTTTCAGTCAAGCGTAAGGGACTTTTATTTTAAGAGCATACAGTTCCTGTATAATCTACTGAAAGAGAGGCATACAATTGTAAGGGATAGTCAGGGGTATGCAAAGCAAAACACTTAAAAACTAATATCTCAACTTATTGAAACTTAAAACACTATACTAGTGGAATACAAGAAAAATATGAAATTTGGCCATAATAGTAGTGGGGTAAAATGGGGAGTATTTCAAAAATTGTGCACTTTTTAAAACTTCGAACCGTTATATTTCAAAATTTAAAACAGGTATTAAGTTGAAATTTCGTCAAATTGTAAAGCTGTATGATCCATAATTTTCGTAAAAATTTTAAGATGAGTGGTATAAGGGGAACGAGGTTGTGGTCCAAAATGTCGAAAAAGATACGAAGTTGAAATTTTGCACGTGCATACTTCCATTTGATATACATAAAGAAAAAATATTAATTTCAACCAAAATTGTTATCCACCAAAGGTGGCCCTAACCTGTACTAGGTGTTTCACGTGTATTGAAAAAAGCACAAAAACTTAAAAAATTTGAGTGAAATTTTAAGCTACAAATTCAAAAATTTGTAAAATTGATTTGAAAAACAAAAATGCTTAAAAGTTTAAGATAATAACTAGTTGAATACCTCCAAAACTTCTACCCCTTCCCATACAAAAGTATTGTTTCGACCACTTTTAAGAAATCAATTATCACTAAGCCATTAAAAGTTATAAACTTGAAACTTTGTACAAACACTTCTAAGAATATTTCAAATAAAAACGCATCAAAAGTTTTGGAATCCTCCTGCCCTTCACCCTCTTCCATGCAAAAGTATGATTTCGACCAATTACAATAAATCAACTAATTAATAACAAATTAGAAGCTTCTTCTACTTCTACAATGGCACTACTGCCGAAATCGGGGCTTGGCCTCCTGACGATCTGGTTCCTTAACATTTTTCATTATTTATTGTGGAAGGGTTATTAGATGCACAAACCTCTATCTTCGAATTTTTCATTTTCGTAGATTGAGGTAACCAAGGTATATCCTAGCAGGCAGTGTGCTGGAATTATGCGTCGAGCGGAATTTGAACTGACGACCTTTGCATCGTAGACCAACACGCTACCCACTAGGCTACACCCTAATTAGAAGCTAAGAACTTGAACCAACACTTTTCAAACATAACAAATATGGATCACAAATTTTGCAATTCCCTCACCTCCTCTATCCGTTCCCTTACAAATGTATGGTTTTAAGAACGTAAAACATGCCGAGAATTTCATAGAATTTACTTTGTCTAAGAAACTAACATTCTATACAGCGATTTTTGAGCGCGATTCGAGCAATTAATTAAAAAATTATTGACATGCAGCCATCCCTTCTATTGCACTTCTCTCCCTCCTCCCTAATACAAACCCAAACTAGCATATATAAACGAATGAAATATTGAGTATATGTACTGGGCCATTGATCGTAGTCGCAGTTAAGTTTTAAGTAATTGACAACAGCCCTGCCTTAGAACTCCCATTCACATAGTCTTCCCTCTCAACCCCTCCCACGTCAACTCGTCCCAAGAATAATAAAGTTGCGCCCGACTTCTTGGCAGATTTTTTTGATTGCTTCTCATACAAGTCGACCTCATAGAAGGATTCTGGGCTTCTACCCTTATTATGTCTGTAGTTGTATTTTTATGGCAGACTGGCGCCGCAGGGCAGATGCACAGATCCGATGCGGGTAAGTGAGATCATCCGTCACCGTCACCAGCATTCGGTTGCGGTGTGGGCGCGTTGGGGTCCTGTAGTGTTAGAGCTTAAGACTGCGTCTGCTCTTTTACATAGGTCCGTCATAAAATTGTGCCCTCACATTTTCTTCTCTCTGTGTTCCACCTTTCCAGATGCCCATCTCGAAATATTTAATATTTCCAAGACCCAACGAAAAAGTTACATTTGTTAAACATAATAAGATCTAAGTACATGCACATGGGTTGGCACACCGATTGTTCCTAACGGATAAGATGTGGAAGAGTTGCAAGATCTTTGTTATCTCGGAAGCATTGTCAGCATGGACGGCGGAGCGGAAAGGATATTGAGGCTCAAATAAATAAAGCCCGTCAGGTCTTCGGTTTCCTTTCTCCTTTCTGGAGGTTAAGAGAGATCTTCCTTCGCACGAAGATGCGAGATTTTGACGCATGCGTCAAATCCGTGTTGTTATATGGTTGTACTACGTGGAAAGGGACCGTTCGACTTATCAAGAAGCTGCAAACTTTCGTGACTCCAGCGCATTTTAGTGACAATCTGGCCAAAAGTGATCTCCAACGACGAACTTTGGATTACAACTGGACACAATAGGCATTGAGATTCAAAGGCGGAAATGGCAGTGAATCTGTCACACTTTAAGGAAACTCGAGCGAAATAACGCTAGGCTCTGGATTATAATCATCAAGGGAAACATCGGCCTGGTCTACCATGTACTACATGAAAGCAAGAGGTTGAGCAGGAAGCTAGTGGAATAAACAAATCCTGGCAACAGCTAAAGGCCGATGCTCAGAATTGCGCCTTGTGGAAGAGAGCTATTTCTGTCCTGTGCCCCTTTAGGGGTCTGAACAGGAATTTGATTGACCACTCGTTTATCCAAAGAATTTAATCCTTGAAAGAAATCTTTACTAGCATTGACGGAAAATCATGGAGCACTCGGTTTGTACGAAATTTACGGTCAACAAATTTTATATGTAGTGAGAAATTGGCTTATTATATTTCGCGAAACTTTGCATATTATATAGAATAAGAATAAAAGTGGAAGATTCTAGTAAATTTTATTCGTAAGGATTATATTCCAAATTTCAGATCAATAGCTTTTGTACTCGTACTTTCCAATCAATCCAAGTTACGAAATTATACCAGTTTCTATGCGATGAGGCAGAAGGAATACAGGGATTTGGCCCATTCACGAACTCGATTAAAAGGACGTGTACGAAATTTGAGATTTCTAGCTAAACTCGTTCTCAAGCTAAACAAACATACGAACGTATACAAAAGGTCATTTATCTCAATAATTAGAAGTCACAGCGAATAGACGCATAGAAAAACATTTTCACCATTTTACTGTTGATACTGACTGGATATATGAAAAATTTGCAAGACCTAGTTTTAAGGTCTTGCAAAATTTTTATACTCCAGATGAAATCTGAGAGTATATTGTGTTTGCCTTACCGTTTGTAACGCTAAGAAATAATGCACGCACAGAGCCGCCAAGGGTACAGAAATATTTGTTGTCACTCAAAAACCTCGATTACGAGTTACCGTCTGTCTGTCTGTCTGTCTGTCTGTCTGTCTGTCTGTCTGTCTGTCCGTCTGTCTGTCTGTCCGTCTGTGCGTCTGTCTACAGCATAACTCTCGAAAGCTTAGAGCTATAGTGCTAAAAAATTTTGTGTGTCATTTTTAGCGAAAAAGTAACTTTAAGATCGTGAATGGGCTACATCTCCCCACTCCTTCTACCCCCTTCCATACGAATTTCATGAAATTTCTAAATATTAAGAAATTGATTTTTCTTTGAAACTATTTAAGCTATCGACTTGAAATTTAGGTCAAAGTATTATGATATAGATGTCATTAATATCACGGAATATTGACTAAATCCCTTTACTCCTTCTACCCCCTCCCATACAAATGGACAATTTTGAAAAATACATATTTTCGATTTTCATTGAAACTAGTAAAGCTGAAAAGACAAAGTTTTGTCAGAATTAATTCTACTATAATTGCAATTTATTTTAAAAATAATTATTAACTTCATCTTACTCCTTCTACCCCCTCCCATACAAATTTCACGAAATTTTGAAATTTAAATTAAAATATTTTTCTTCGAAACTGTTAGAGCTATCAACTTGATATTTCTTACAAAGTATACAAATAAAAATATTAATAATGTGAAAAAAAATTGTTTTGATCCGTACACTCCTTCTGCCCCCTCCCATACAAATGCATAATTTTTGTTAAATGCATTTTATCGATTTCCATTTAAACTAGATAAAGTATAAACTTAAAATTTTGCCAGAATTTATTTCTTAATAATTGAAATAAGTGTTAGACAAAATTATCAGCTGCGCTTCACTCCTTCTACTACCTACCCATACAAATATCTGTATTGTAAATTCAAGAAAAGCATTTCTCCTTCAAGTATATGAGAGCTATCAACTTTGAAATTGAATCAAAGCATTGTGATAAGGATGATGATAAGCAGTTTCAAAATCATCTTAAACGCTCCACTTTCTCTGCCACCTCCCATACAAATGCCCCAATTTCAAGAAATCTATGACCAATTTCTTTAAAAATAATGAAAACTAAAAACTTTAAATTCAGCAAAAAACATTTTGCATGCCATATTCGGTGTCATATACGAAAAATACAAACCTCCCCCTCTATTTCTACCACCTCCCATGCAAAAGTCTCTATTCACTATTCGAAAGAATTTGAGGTTGAGGTTTCCGGTATATTAAAGTCATTTCAATCTCATCTAGAGTATCATATGATTGGGCTTTAAGCCCAATCATAATTCTGTTATGTTCATATATCCGATTGATATTATTGATAATATTTAAGCATAAATTAATAAGCTGTCTAATGGCGAAAACCATTTCAAAATCAAAAAAGGAGAGCTCCTTATTTTTTCCAAAATATCTTCAAAGCGCAGACATTTTGCCTCGTACAATTTTATTATTAATGTAGATATCATTGAAATGTTGCCCTAGTCCGGTTATATTTCCTGCAACAGAATTGCACAGTGCCATTTAACATCAACTATTTTATTACTTATAATGCGCAGACTTCTTAAAACTTTGCTAAATAATACTAGAAAAATGAAATGCACTCTACAGCTCTCGAAACCAATCGAGTGTTTGCATACTTTCACTTAATCTGCCATTGGTTTCAGTTGGATTTTTGCCAACAAAAAAAATAATAAGAAAAAACTAGCCAAGGTTATCTTTGTCTGTATTGAAAACGATTTTTTTTTCTTTGGAGTGCATCCACAGTATTAGTAGTGGTCCTCTATCTTTATAAACAAATTTAAAAAGAAATAAACATAAAATTCGTAAGAAGACGTGATTCAAATCTTCCAAACTGAACGCTTGATCTTATATAAATTACAACAATTCTTTTCCAACAAAATGAACTTAACAAAACTTGAAAGTCAATCAAATTAATGTCCCCTGTTACTCGGCTGCCAAATGTGGGTAGGCTCTTGTGGGCAGACATTTCGTGTCAAAGAGTTCTCTATCACGTAGCTTATTATTGCCTGTAAAATATCGCAGTCAGTTAAAATGAAAGGGAACGTGCCAGCCACGAAGAAAAAATAAACCACAAGATTTCAGCTAGGCATAAGCAATATTTGTACCGTCTTAGTTTTGCACATATTATCTACTTCCTTCTCGCAATAATATCGACATTAAACTGGGCACGCGACTAAGTCATGAATTTCAGAGCAAGATCACAGATCGCTGGTCTCTAAATGAATTCGATGTTGAAAATCTTGCAACAAAAACGGAGGTCTTTAACGATTCTTGAATCCAAGGTAGGGTAATTTCGTGATTCGATGACGTATTTGCAATTCGCATTGCAAGAGTTATCATTATGAGGAAATTCGATTCATCGTTTAATTGCTTAGCCTTCGGTTTGTGCCATTGATAAATAGTGTCCAACTGTTTAAATTTCATGATAATTTAGAAACTTTATTGCTACTTTAATTCCATCGCATATTTTAAGTTTTTAAATCTACATAATTATATGTATTTAATTCATTATTGGTTATTTAATTAAGTGAATCGTTAATCTATGCATGGTTACTTAGGGAAGGTTCCGTGAGAGTTCAATGCGGTGTCAAGTGTTTCCATTCAAACAATTACATGGACGATTTCATCAAATAATTGGACTTTCACTGAATAGCGTTTTGCAGAAGCCGAAAACAAAAGTGAAAGCAACTACAATTATTGCAATTTATCTCCCAATTTAATAAAGCTAAAACTTTGTCTCTCTGTTAAATTTTAGAATAAAGTAATTAAAAATTATGCGGCGCTCTTAAAACATTTATCGTCAATTTCATAGCTTGTATTTTTCAGTTTCAGTAAACAAATTGTTAATGTCGAGACTAACGAAGCGGCATAGCTGTCTGTAGCGAAATGATTGTCATGGCAGAGAGTGTGGAGGTCCAGTAAAGACCTTATTCTTGATTAGCAGTGGAGAAAAAATAAAGAAGAAAAATATGACAATTTTGCCGGCTTCATTGAAATATGAGTACCAACTTCTTTGTACGGATTTTGAAATATGCACATCAATTTTCGAATCCCATCTCAAAATTAATTCATAAAAATTCAGTTAAATTGTTCATCATGGGTCACAACTCATAAAGGAAACACTCAACTCGCGTTGAGTGTAACGAATACTATTATACCAAATATAAACAATAAAATCGAATGTCTTCAACTTATCAATGTCGAACAATAATAAGAATATGACATGTCGTGCTTATGTTCGTACCAGCAGTAAATAAATTAAGAACAAAAGCTAAATTCGAATCACGTACTTACAAAAGTCGTTACTTCTGTGATTTCACGTTGACGAATGTTTTTGACATGTGCTAACAAATTATTGACACCTCGTTCCGACAAATTTAACTGCTTACATCATCGAATCAACAATCGAAAATTAACAAGTTTTTGCATTATTTTCTACGATAGCAACAAACTTAATAAAGTTATGGTCAATTAAATAGTTCTAAAATTGAGAGCAGAGATAGACTTCCTGTAAAATTAAAATAGGAAGCAATCGTTAATGTGCCGGCGTTATCTTGCTCAAATTTGACAGCAAACAAAACGAAAGACTTAAGCCAGAAACTTGATTATTACAAAGAATATGAATTAAATCACACTTAATAACAAATACAAAGTTTTTATATGTAAATTTGATTTTGTTTTTATTAACTAATATAGAAATTAATTTTTTTATAGTGATTTATCAGTTTTTGTTAGAAATTGAAATTTGTAGGCTTATTTTACTTTAGCGTAGCTAATTGTTAACACAAATTTGTTTTTACGAGCTCGAGCATTCTTCTTCTAAGCTCGAGCATTATCAGAATGAAAAGAAGTCTAAATCACAAATAAATGGTCGTTGATCTGCGATATATTACGTTACGTCATATTTCGGATTAAGATCTCGCACTTGAATTGGAGACCGCAATTTTCGTATTTATGATAATTTATTACTTTTTTGGAGCGTCGTAAAAAAAAAAACTTTAATACGAGTGGGAAGTAGTTAATTTGCATTGAATGATAACTGTGAAAATCAATTATGGCCAAAACAAGTTATGAATATGAAGTGCTTTAAATAATTACCTAGCATTGATTATTATTAATATTTTGAACAATACAATAATAATTTCGTGTATAATACCATAATGTAGTAGCGCGAGATAGGGTTACGTCATCTAGACAAGTACTAATACATTCATCTTAGTTAAAATACAGTTCCTGAGTAATAAGCCGCCAGCTGCTAACTACACTTTGCCACTCCCTTATGAAATAAATATTTTCCAGTTTTGCGGCAATATAGAGAGGTGTATTAAGTATGTTAATCAGGAACAAAATCACAATTTTCGTGCCCTTAATATTTGTGGTTTTCACATTCATCCACAGTAAAAAAAATTGTTCCATAACATCAATAAGCACTTGTTAGGACTCTCTATACCTATCTTCGTCTTCCTTAGTGTTTTTTCTCAAATATCACACTTGTAATGTCTAAATTTATACTTTCGGCTAGTCTTGCGAGTTCTAATATTAGATGCCGAATTTTTGCGGTTTGAATCACCGCGAAAGCAAAAGTGTCCACGCTTTAATTTGAAAATTAGGAATTGCCTGGATTTGAAATTGCGCAGTTAATTCAGCTTTCATCGCAATATCAATCACAAAACTGTGCAGAATAATACCCGAATGCTTAGCACTTCGTCTGTAAAAGTTTTTTCGGCACCTTCCGTCTGTAAACATGAATCTTTCACGTCCTGCCGTTTTTTAACCTGTTAACACACACAAAAAATTTTGAAAAAAAACTTCATGATAATGTTCGAAACATTTTATTTATAAAATTTCATGTATTTTACGTCATGACTAAATTATCCTAAAAATGCGATGTGGAGGAGCGCTAAAACCGAAAACTAAGAATTCGAATATCTCAACCATGGTTCTAGCTAGGAAGCTGAAAATCAAAATACATATAATAGGGCTTATTGCAAAAACTTCAAAACAATTCAATTTTGTTATCCATTGGCGTCCGAAAAGAAGGCGCTAGTAACAAATTGTCGGCCAAATTTTTTTTTTTAGATGATTATATATTCGAAATTCCTTACCGTAAAAAAATCATATTCTGGGACCATTAACCTGGCATACGGATCCACCACAATCAGGTTAGATGGAGGCTAATTATTAAAGGGGAAGAGTCAGGTGCGTGCGAAGAAAAACACCTAAAAATGAGTATCTCGGCTATCTCTTAAGCTATGTAATCGAAACTCAGAACATATATTAAACTATACTAGCAAATTATGAAAAATATATATAACACTTGGACATAAAAGTAGTGGGGGGAAGTAGGGCACTTTCAAAAATTTCAAACCCTTATATTTCAAAACTGAGTATAGATATCATATTGAAACTTTGTCAGATTGTAAAACTACATTGTCTTTAATTTTCATAAACAATTTACGTTCAGGGAGGGTGTAAGGAGAGGGGAGCAGTAAGCAAAAATGTCGAAAATTTTGAGTGATTTTTTTAGGGCTCTGGTAAAAGGTACAAAGTTTACATTTTGCAAGTGGATAAAACTATTTGATATACATACAGAAATAATAATACAAATTCCACAATTGTTATGCACCGACTCCCCGGTCTAACGTGAACAAGGTGTTCCATATGCAATGAAAAAAACATAAAAGAAGCAGAGGAGGAAGGTTTGTAATTTTTGGATACGACACCTAATGTATGCAAAATATTTCGTGTTGAATTTAAGGTTTGTAGCTTTCATTATTTTCAATTGGGCATAGTTTTCCTGAAATTGAGGCACTTGTATGGGAGGTGGCAGAGGAAGTGGAGCGTTTAAGATGATTTTGAAACTGCTTATCATCATCCTTATCACCACGCTTTGATTCAATTTCAAATTCGATAGTTCTAATATATTCGAAGAAGAAATGCTTTATAATACAGATATTTGTATGGGAGGGGGTAGAAGGAGTGAAGAGGAACTGATAATTTTTTTGGCATTTATTGCAATTATTAAAAAACAAATTCTGGCAAAATTTTAAGTTTGTACTCTTTCTAGTTTTAATGGAAATCGACATAATGCACTTAACAAAATTTGTACATTTGAATGGGAGGGGGCAGAAGGAGTGTGCGGATCAAAACACATTTTTTTCTCGTTATTGATATTTCTTTTTTTATACTTTATGCAAAATATGAAGTTGAAAGCTTTAACAGTTTCGAAGAAAAATAATTTAGTTTAAATTTCAAAATTTCGTGAGATTTGTATGGGAGGGGGTAGAAGGAGTGAGGTGGAGTTGATAATTTTTTCAAAGCTGATTGGAATTATAATAAAATTAATTCTGGCAAAAAATCGGTTTTCTAACTTTGCTAGTTTCAATGAAAATCGAAAAACTGCATTTTTCAAAATTATGCATTTGTATGGGAGGAGGTAGAAGGAGTGAAGAGATCGGCTCAATATTTTGTGACGGAAATGATATTTGACAATTTTTGAAAATTTCGGAATTTCGTGAAATTTGTTTGGGAGGGGGTAGAAGGAGTGGGGGGATGTGGCCCGTTCACGAACTTAAAGTTACTTTTTGCTAAAAATTACACACAACAAATTTCAGCACGACAGCTCAAAGCGTTCGAGAGTTATGCTGTAGATAGACGGACAGACAGACGGACAGACAGCAACTCGGATTCGAAGTTTTTGAGCGACAGCAAATATTTCTGTACCCTTACCAGCTCTGTGCGAGCATTATTTCTTAGCGTTACAAACGGTAAGGCAAACACAATATACTCTCAGATTTCATCTAGAGTATAAAAAAACAAAAAAAAACACAAATACTGAAATTTTTTGAAAAAAATTTTAAGCCAGAAACTTGAAAATTTGCAAAATTCATTTGAAAACATAACAGGGCTACGATTGCGCGTAAACCGCAATCTTACGACACTCTAGATGAAATAGAATTTTTTGTGATCCCAAGAAATTTTGTATGGGGACTGTTAGAAGGGGTGATAGCATTGAACTAATTTTTTCCCCATCAAGCTAAAGTAGCTATAAAAATGTTTTATACAAAATGCTTACTCCAAAAATTGAATAGGAGCTGAGAAAACTAGTGTGTTAGATTTAGGAAAATGTGCAGTTTGTATGGGAGGTGGTAGAAAGAGTGGGGGGATTTTAGTGATTTTTTCAGAAATAACTAAGAATATCATAAAATTGACATCTCTTAAATTTTAGACCAGTAACATTTATACTTTTCAAGAAAATAGATTTTTTGTGAAGTTGTGAAACTGTGTCATATTGTATGGAAGGGGGTAGAAGCAGTAAAGCTAATCAAATATTTTTTTCTGATCTTAGTGATAATGCTAAATAAGTGTTTATCACAAAATGTGAGCTCGATAAATGTTATATGTTCTGAGAAAATCGGCTTAGAGCATTTCATGAAAAAGTGTAGTTTGTATGGGAGGGGTTGGAAGGAGAGGGAGGACGCAAATAATTTTTATACTGTATATTGAAATCATTATGAAAGTAATATATCCCGAAATTCAGACTAATAGCTTTTATACTTTTCGATCAAATCCATTTATAGTGGAATTGCGAAATTGTGGCATTTTGTATGGGAGGGGGTAGAAGGGGTGAAGCTAATCGTCTAATTTTTTTCAGCCTTACTAACAATTTAAAATAAATATTTAGTGCACAATTTCAGCTCGCTAAATTTTATACGCACTGAGTAAATTGGCTTAGAGTAATTCATGACAAGTACAGTTTGTATGGGAGGTGGTAGAAGGAGGAGGAGGACACGCATGATTTTTATACCGTAGATTATTATTATCATAAAAGTAATATATTCCAAATTTCAGGCCAATAGGTTTTATACTTTTCGAGCAAATCCGTTTATTATCAAATTGCGCATTTGTGTCATTTTGTATAGGAGGGGGTGGAAGGGGTGGAGCGATTTGGCCCGTTCACGAAGTTAAAGTTACTTTTTTGCTAAAAATGACACACACAAATTGTTAGCACTATAGCTCAAAGCTTTCGAGAGTTATGCTGTAGACAGACGCACAGACGGACAGACAGACGGACAGACGGTCACTCGGAATCGAGGTTTTTGAGCGACAACAAATATTTCTGTACCTTTGGCGGCTCTGTGCGAGCGTTATTTCTTAGCGTTACAAACGGTAAGGCAAACACAATATACTCTCATCTAGAGTATAAAAATTCCTAGAAGTACGACATATTACCTGGTCGAATACCTTTAAAACTTCTACCCGCTCGCATACAAAATTATTTTTTCGACCATTTTTAAGAAATCAATTACGATTGTGCGTAATTTGTATGGGAGGTGGTAGAAGGAGTGGGGGGTTTTTGGTGATTTTTCGAGAAACAACTATAATCATCATACAATTGATATATTTTAAAATTCAGATCAGTAGCATTCGCATTTTTCAAGAAAATCGAATTCTTGTAGTCGTGGAACTGTG
The DNA here is from genome assembly GCA_963669355.1 of Chorisops tibialis. NCBI lineage: Eukaryota > Metazoa > Arthropoda > Insecta > Diptera > Stratiomyidae > Chorisops > Chorisops tibialis. The sequence goes on along the minus strand of OY770262.1, from coordinate 269,021,251 downwards.
TCACATTGTATGGGAGGGGGTAGAAGGAGTGAAGCTAATCGGTTAATTTTTTCCCGATATTAATAATAATGCTAATAAAGGATTTAGTACAACATTTTAGCTCGATGAAAGTTACACATACTGAGAAAATTGGTGTATAGTATTTCATGAAAAAGTGAAGTTTGTATGGAAGATGGTAGAAGGAGTTGGGGATTCAATTAATTTGTATACCAAAAGATTGCGATTGTAATGGAAATAATATATTCTAAACTTCAAATGAATAGCTTATATATTTTTAAAAATGAGCCACTTTGTATGGGAGGTGGTAGAAGGCGTGAAGGGAGCGAAATAAAAGCAAAATCAAATTACATCTCGGAGCACACCCAACGAACTGTGTAAGTTTCATTACAATCAGTTCAGCCGTTTGTGCGTGAAAGAAGGCCAGACAGACAGACAGATAGACAAAAATTTTAAAAACGTGTTTTTATGCTTAGTCATTGATAAAATAAAGCAAAAACCTAACTTATAGCCATTTATGCTTATCGGGGAATCTTATGTCTGATATTGACACCACTATTATCGACACACTGTATAATAACGACTTACACCAGGTAGTGAATTTTCCCAATAAAAATGGGAGATGGCTTGATATGATCTTTACCGACATATAATAAAGTGATTGTTAGCCCTGCCTCTAACGCGGAGAATCTTTTCTCTAATACACAACATCACTCTGCTATCAAATTAAAACTACCATGCAACAACATTAATTTTGTTCACTCTTACAATAATAATATTGTATTTGACTTCCGTAATGCTGATTTCAATTGCATTAATAACGAACTGTATTCGATAGACTGAAGATCCCTTTTCTCATGTAATGATTTTGACAATGCCATAACAACGTTCTATGATGTAATCTTTAAAATGGTCGATAATGATGTCCTTGTAATAAAACAAAAAGACAAAGTTTCAGAACCTTGGTTAGATAAAAACCACAGATCACTGCGGAATAGAAGAAATATTTAAAAAACTTAAGCTTCAGAGAAGTTATGACACGCTGACTTCAGAGATCTTTTCTAAGTCCCGGGTTGCGTATGAGTGTTATGAAAATAGTGAAGATATCATAACTGAACCAAAAACATTTTTCGAATTTGTTAATACAAAACGAAAAAGTTCGGGTTATATCGTAACCATGTCCAATGGGATCACGCAATTTTCTTACCGGCGGAATATCTGCGATATGTTTGCTGACCGTTTTCAAGAAGGTTTTGGTGCCCAGTTAGATTCAACCCACAGCGAACCCAACATTTCGGTTCCTACACTTGTTGATAATATCTCATTATCTATTGAGGAGATGCACGATGCTCTCAAAACTATTGATATCGAAAAAGGTCCAGGTCCTGATCTTATTCATCCCCTATTTTTATCAAAGTGTGCACATCAACTTTTAAAACCTTTACATTACTCTTCAACAAGTCACTGGCACTGGGAACTTTCCCCCTCGGCTTGGAAATCGTCGCATCTCTCACCCATCCACAAGAATCGAGACAAACTAAAAGTTGAGAACTACAGAGGTATAGCAATTCTATCAGCTATACCGAAGTTATTCGAAAAAATTATCTTCGATAAATTGACCAATATGATCAACGCTATTCTTAATGACCAGCAGCACGGCTTTAGAAATGGTCGGTCGACCACAACGAATCTCATAATTCTTGTACCTGATACGCTCTGCGCACTTGAAAATGGGCACCAAATCGACACAATATGGTGTATATTTTAGCAAAGCGTTCGACCGAGTTGATCACAATGTCCTGATTTTAAAGGTAAAACAAATTGGTGCGACAGGATCCTTACTTGACTGGCTTAAATTCTATCTTAATAATAGAACTCAATTTGTTAAGTTTCAAGGTCTTATTTCCAAGGAAATATTAGTATCCTCTGGGGTACCCCAAGAAAGTCACTTGGGACCTCTCTTATTTAATGTTTTCATCTCAGATCTATCAGAAGTATTGGAAAATGTTTCATATCTGATGTACGCTGTTGATCTAAAAATATATCATGCCATAACCTCGCCCGCAGATGCCGCATTCCTGCGATCCAAGCTTATTGCGCTAGATCATTGGTGCAGTCAGAACAAATAAGAGCTAAATGTCAGTAAATGCCACGTAATAAGCTTCTCACATAAATCATCCTCATATCACCATCACTATGTCCTAAGTGGAACTCAACTACTCTGTGTTGATCAAATTGAGGACCTCGGCTTACTACTGGACAACAAACTGTGCTACAAATCGCACTATAATCGAATAATTTTAAAAGCCAATAAACTTCTTAGGTTCATTAAAAGAAGAGTCAAAGAATTTAAGAATGTATGGGTTACCAAATCTTTATTCTGCTCTCTTGTCGGTCCTATTCTGGAGTATACATGTCCCATTTGGGACCCCTTTTCCAGTTATACAGCAACAGAATAGAGTCAATCCAAAAGCAATTCCTTCTTTTTGCTCTCGGGGACTTGTATGATCCTAGAGACTTTGAAAACCTTCCACCCTACACAGTTAGGCTCCAATTATTAAATCTTTTACCCCTTGGTTCTAGAAGAACTATGTTCACATCCTATTTTACCTTAGATGTTTTGAATGGCGATATTAAGGTTGTCCATATCTCAAATAAATTCAGACTCGATAACAATGTCAGGCTGACGAGACACTCAAAACCACTTAAGGAATATCCACAGATTACGGACAAAATGTACCTATTAACAGATGCTGTAGAGTATTTAACAAATTCAACGCACACTATATACCGCCAATAAATAACCTGACATATAAACTGACACTACCCTCCGTTTTATAAGATCTCCACACCCCGTTTGACCCTTGCACCAGTTCCTATCATACTTATATTAAATTAATTAAGATAAATTTAATTAAATTAAGCAATTTATTATTATGTAAACTATCTTGAATAATAAATAAATAAATAAAATGTATAGACATTGCTCCAATAATCTGCATTTTTAATCATCATCAATGGCGCGACAGCCCAAATCAGGCCTTGGCCTCCTGAAGTCGTCGCCTCCAATCGTCTCGATCCAAAGACCGCGTCCTCCAGCTGCTAATTTTTAAGATGGCTTTGCTATCTTCATCAACCGAGTCTTCCCATCGCTTGCGTGGTTTGCCTACTGGCCGGTTACCCCTCACTTTGCCTTTCAGAGCACGTTTGGGGATTCTTCTGTCTTCCATTCGCTCCACATGGCCAGCCCACTGCAGTTTACGTAGCTTGATGAACGTTGAAGCTTCTGGCTCGTCGTAGAGTTGATACAACTCATGGTTGTATCTTATTCGCCATTCCGTTCCTTCCTTCACAGGTCCCAAAATTCTTCGGAGGACCTTTCTTTCAAATGCATTAACTGCTTTTTCGGAAGTTCGTGTTAATGTCCATGTCTCGCTGCCATAACAGAGCACAGGTAGTACAATAGTTTTATATATCCGCAGCTTATTGTTCCTGTGCACTTTCTTGGATTTCATTATTGGAAGTACCGAATAATACGTCTTATTTACTAATATTATCCGTCGTTTGATTTCGTCTGTTTCATTACCGTCCTTTTTTAGATTAGCCCCAATATATATGAAATTGTCCACATTCTCCAAATTATATTCCGCAATTGTAATGTTTTGTCTGATAGGCGCTCTCCTTCTTGTTTGAATCATTACTTTTGTTTTGTTTTCGTTAATGCGCAACCCGACTTCTTTTGCGGCGGAGTCAAGATTGACAAATACCTACTTAACACTAGGGAAGGATCTTGCTAGGATGTTAATGTCGTCAGCGTATGCTACTAGTTGGGTGGACTTGAATAGTAGTGTCCCGTTGGTGTCGACTGGGATTTTTCGGACAACATAGTCTAGTGCCAAGTTGAAAAGCATGGGGGCTAGACCATCTCCCTGCTTTAAACCACATTCCGTTCGAAAGCTGGTTGTGGAATCGGTTTGTATTCTCACTTGGGATTCAGTGTTCGTCATTGTGAGTCTTGTTAGTTAGACTAGTTTTGGAGGAATTCCAAAGTCAATCATGATTTGGTACAGTACGCTCCTGTCGATGCTGTTGTATGCTTGTTTAAAATCTACGAAGATTTGGTGCACGTCTGTGTTATATTCCCAGCATTTCTCAAGCACCTGTTTCACCGAGAATATCTGGTCTGTTGTAGATCGTCCGGTTCTGAATTCGCCTTGGTATTCTCCAACTATTTGATTAGTATAGGGCTTAAGACGACGTTCAATTATTTTTGTCAGTCTTTTATAGGACGTACACAACAATGATATTCCTCTGTAATTCTCACAGCAGAGTTTGTCTCCTTTCTTGTAAATTTGACATATAATGCTTTTTCGCCAATCGTCGGGTATGATTTCCTCTGTCCAAATTTTGCATATCATGTTATGCAGTATTTCAGCGACACAATTTCCACCGTTTTTCAGAAGTTCAACTGGTATTTCGTCAATTCCCGGCGCTTTGTTTAGTTTTTGGTCACATAGGGCTGCTTTGATTTCAGCAAGCGTGAGTAGTGTCGATGATGATGGTTCATCTTCGTCAGTTGAGGCTTCAATTGAAATGTTGTCTATTGTGATCGGTGCTAATGGGGTGGGACTCAAAAGATGTTCAAAGTATGAAGCCCATCTCCTTTTGATTTCTTCTGTGTCGCTGATGATATTGACCTCTGCGTCTTTGACTGGTTTTTGGCTTATATCCTTTTTTTAAGTCTTTTACTATTGCGTATGCGTCCCGCGTTTTATTTTTTCTCATGTCGTCGTCCATTTTTTGTATTTTGTCATTATGGTAGTTCCTTTGTTTTCGTCTGCAGGTCTTTTTCGCATATCGCCTAAGCTCGTCATATCTTTCTTTTTTGGCTCGTGTTGGTCGTTCAGTAAAAATTTTGTAAGCTTCGTTCTTTCTATCTATTGCGTCGCGACATTCTTGGTCGAACCAATCATTATTTTTTTGCCGTGCTTGATATCCTAGTACCTCTTCCGCGGAGGATTTGATGCCGTCTCGTATTTTCATCCACGCATTCTCCACTGGCATATTTTGGATATTTTCATGTATTGGTGTCAAGTGTTTATTACATGCTAACATGTAAGCCTGCGCCACCGTTTCGTCGTTAAGCTTGTCGACATTGAATTTGCGAGCTCTACTCGTTTTCGAATATCCACGACAAGCTATTTTGCATCGCTACTTAGCTCTGACTAGATAGTGATCAGAGTCACAATTCGCACCGCGGAGAGTTCGTACATCAAGTGTGCTGGAAGCAGCCCTTTTCTCAATTAGAACGTGGCCTATTTGGTTGAAGTCTCAATTAGAACGTGGTCTATTTGGTTGAAGCATTTTTAATGTCATTTCTTAATATGAAGCCAAGAGTTTCGCATAACTGGGATAGTTCTGTAAACCAAAATGCTTTTTTTTCGACAACTTTTCATTCAATTAGCCGAATAATGAAATAAGATTTTGAATATATAATATATCTAAAGAGTATAAATGCATTTGTGGTACACCGGTTTCTAGATTTAACATATAATTTGGTGTCGAAACTGCAAGTGTGTGTGCAAAATTCCAAGTTCAGCTTTTAAAGAGTTGATGGTGATTGATTTTTTAAAAATTATCAAAATGAAATATTACACTTTTGCATGGGAGGGCGTAGAAGGGGTGAAAGTATTAAACTAACTAATATCTTCAACTTCTATGCACAATTATGAAACGAATATTGCAAGTTTTCAAGTTCCTTAATAGGTCAAACAAACATATTGCGTTTTTCTATTATTGTTGTTCAGTACATTTTGTTCAGGCTATTTTAAATTTATTTAAGTAATATGGATATATTCACGAGCATAATTTTAACTTTCTATATTTTAACGGAGCCCTAAAAATTTTTTCACCACTTTGACTCACCACCAACACCAGCATACGCCACTGACCGAGTATACTAACCTTGGTCACCATCATAGATAAAAATATCTCCGTTGTATTAATAAAGAACTCACCGTGACTCAAATAAATCGGTCAACTAATGTAGGTGGTCAGCTAATCAGATTTCACTCTAATTCTTTTAAAATTAAAATAACAAATAGTGAACATTTGAATTGAACAAGAAAAGTTGATTTCGCTGAAGGCCGCTTTCATGATCAGTTGGTTTTGGAATATCAAACTATTGTTATTATTGTAGAACTGTTTTTTTTATGTTCCAAATCAATGTTTTCTACTTCTTCTTTTCAATGGCAATACAGCCCAAATTGGGCTTTAGCCTCCTGCCCTTCAGATTCGTTAACATTTGTTATTTTGGATGGGTTGCTAGCCCTTCGCACAATCCTCAATCCATGTCTATTACTATCGAACAAAAATTAAAACTGTAATTTGTTTACTTTACTTTTGAGTTGTATTCAAGTTTATTATTATAAATCATATGAAGTTGGTTGCGAGTCTTATGCTTCAAGCACATTCCGGTTAGAAATCGTTTTATGTTTATAGCTGCAATTCCAACTCCAATTAGAATTTTTTTCAGTTGTTCTTCTTGAATACGTAGTCCTGTTTTAAGGAAATATTTTCAAAGCCCTGTGTACACCTCTATATTAATGAACCGTCATCCGAGATTGCTAATAAGGCAAACAGACTTGCTGGTTTCGACCTCCGTACGACAGTCTAGTTTAACCGTCTAGGAACAGCTTCTTCTACAATGGCACTACAGCCCAAATCGGGCCTTGGCCTCCTGAACTTCAGAATCCGTAACATATTTCATTATTTATTGTGGAAGGGTTGTTAGACCTTCGCACAATCCTCTATCTTCGAATTTTTCATTTTCGTAGATTGAGGGGACTAAATTATACCCAAGCAGGAAGTGCGCTGGAATTATGCGTCGACCGGGATTTGAGCTCACGACCTTCGCATTGTAGACCAACACGATATCCACTAGGCTACACTCCAGGAACAGCTGCAATTTTCCACTCTCGTCCGTAGTATTTTAGAATACTCTTCCATTGTCTGAAACCCTCACCATTCTTGCCATGACTATCGAATCTGTTCAGCGTAGATTCACTTGATACCACAGATAAATAAAACCTTATATTGACTACAATGACAGACTTGAAGTACTTCACATACAGCCTCTACATTTACGGCGGACCTTCCTCGTTGCTTACTTCCTCTTTAAGCTTTGCAATCACCCGCTCAATATCCACCTCTGTGACGACCTGAATTTTAGACCAGGAATAGTCTCAGCCAGGAATTCAAACATCTTCGATCCTCCTCGAACCTCTCTCTGTATATACCATCACTCTCCGATGCTAAGAATGCAAAGGAACCATTATCGACTCCAACTTGGTTCTTTTCCTTAATTTCAAAATAGAGTTAAAACTATCATCTTCAATGTTTAAATTTTTCTCTTTGCTATTGTTTAATTTTCCGCTTTTGTTTAATTGAAATTGTAATCTTTTGGTTCAAGAGCTCAAATAAATAAATGAATAAATCTGCTTAGAACTTACTACTTTAATGCATTACAAGCATCATGAACTTGAACTTGGAATAAAGTTTCGCAGATTTTACTTTTGTTTCATGAAATTACATACATATATAAACATTCATTGCTCTCTAATCTCTAATGTATCTAACCTATAGCATCGCTATTAGAAACTGTTCATTACAATGTTCAGATACATTTTTTTCTGATTGCAACCTACCAACAGTAGCTGTTTATACCAAAAAATGCAAATTCTCCTATCTAAATTAATATCAATAAACTAAGTATTGAAAGTGCAGACCTTGATGAGGAAAATGTTGATTTCGTATGTTTTTTTGAGGCCTAAAACTTGTTGTCTCCCAAAAAACTGGTAACATTAATTTTGCACTCGAAAAAGGTCATCTTTAACTGTGACGGTGCTATGGAGCTTGAACTGTAATATTTTCGAGGTAACTTTTATTTACCTTGAAACGGCGCACCGTTTAACTGGTCACCGTTAAACTAAATACGTCAAAAACTGAAGCAAATTCGAAAGAAAAAGAAAAAAATCTCCGTGGATTTTGCATTTAATGGCTCATAATGTTGCATAATCGAGCATTGCAGCACAGCCAATTACTTGTCAAGTATTAAGCGGCTGGAAACTGGTAAGCTAGACCTGACGGCATACGAGATTGTGGTTACAGTTTCTACAGTTGAACTATTCAAATTTTGTCATAGTAATAAGTAAGTCATGTCATGACCTCTAAGTTCCCATTTGCTTACTAGATTTAGCATCATGTTATTCTTCTGTTCTGGATGATAGAATTGAAATGAATTTTCGCTTGATGACAATATTTATATTTATTACTAGCGATCGCCGCGATTTTATCCGCGTAAGAATCGCAAAATAAGCAATTCTTGAGAACGTAGTTAGTAACACATTATGTGGGATATATAATCTGCTTACTTTAATGACTCTTTGAACACAATGTTTTGTATTTTGTTTGAATCAGAACCATAAGTTATTAAGAATGAAACCATGGTACTCGCATTTGTATGGGACAGGCTTGTTACCAGATCAATCCTGTGATCTGAGACATATACATACATACATATGTATTGAAGAGTGTTAAGGGCGTGTGAATAGTTGTAGCTAGTTTTAATTAAAAAAAAAATAGCCCAAATAAAATAACATGAAGCTTAAAAACAAATCAGGACTACGTTTGTGCATAAATCCCAAACATACGATACTCTAGATGAAATAGAGATTTTTGTGATCCTTAGAAATTTTGTATGGGGAGTGGTAGAAGGAGTGACAGTACTGAACTAATTTGTTACACATCATGCTAGAATAGCTATGTAAATGTTTTGTACCAAATTTTAGCTTCAAAAATTGAATAGGTACTGAGAAACTTAGTGCATTGGATTTAATGAAATTGTGCAATTTGTATAGGAGGTGGTAGAAGAAGTGAGGGGTTTTGGTAACTTTTCGAGAAACAACTATAATCGTAACGAAAGTTATATATTTTAAATTTCAGATCAGTAATGTTCACACTTTTCAAGAAAATCGAATTTTACTTTATTATTTTAATAATAAAGTATTGTGATCGACTTAGACAAAATAAAAAAATGCTACTCTGAAATTTTGTTTTTTTTCGCGTTTCATGACTAAATTAGACTAAAAATGCAAAAAAAATCCACCTGTCTGTACGCAATCCGCCGATGTGTACGCTCAGCGCACATTAAAATCGAAAATTAAGAATTAGAATATCTCAGTCTGGTTTTAGCTAGGATGCTGAAAATCAAAACATACATACATTGTGACAAAAAAATAACAGCAATCTATACATATAAATATAATTGTAGTGTCTGTCTGTTATTTGTTTATTAATGGCTATAAATAAGTTTTTTGCTTTATTTTAGCAATAACTAAGCAGAAACAAATGTTTTTAAAAATTTTCTCTGTCTGTCTATCTGTCTGTTACTGATCTGAAATTTAAAATATGTCAATTGCAAATTAATTATAGTTGTTTCTCAAAAAATCGCTTAAAATCACCCACTCCTTCCACCACCTCCCATACAAACTGCACTTTTTCTAGAAATATTCTAAACTAATTTTCTCAGTACATATAACTTTCATCGAGCTCAAATTTTGTACTCTATCCTAAATTAGAATCATTATTAATATCGGAAAAAATTTAACCGAGTAGCTTTACTCCTTCTACCTCCCCCCATACAATGTGACACAATTGCACGACTTTACAAAAATTCGATTTTCTTGAAAAGCGTGAATGATGCAGATCTAAAATTTAAAATATATCAATTGCATAATGATTATAGTTGTTTCTCAAAAATTCACTCCTTCCACCACCTCCCATACAAACTGCACTTTTTCTTGAAATATTCTAAACTAATTTTCTCAGTACATATAACTTTCATCGAGCTCAAATTTTGTACTCTATCCTAAATTAGAATCATTATTAATATCGGAAAAAAAATTAACCGAGTAGCTTCACTCCTCCTACCCCTCCCATACAATGCGACACAATTCCAAGACTTTACAAAAATTCGATTTTCTTGAAAAGCGTGAATGATACAGACCTGAAATTTAAAACATATCAGTTGCATGATGATTATAGTTGTTTCTCAAAATATCACTAAAAAACCCCCCTTTCCTTCTACCACCTCCCATACAAATTGCATAATTTCATTAAATTGTACTAAATTTCTCAGTACCTACTCAACTTTTGAAGCTTAAATTTGGTACAAAACATTTTTATAGCTACTCTAGCCACTCCCCATACAAAATTTCATAATATCACAAAAATTTCGATTTCATCTATAGTATCGTATGATTGGGCTCTACGCACAATCGCAGTCCTGTTACGTTTTCAAGCTTAATGTTATTTTATTCGGGCTTTTTTTAATTAACACAAGCTATAATTATTCACATGTCCTTAATGCTCTTCAATACGTACATATATGATCTCAAATCACGGGATTGATTTGATCACGAGCCTCTCCCATTCAAATACGAGTATCATGGTATCATTCTTAATAATTTATGATTCTGATTTCAACAGAATACAAAACATTGTGTTCAAAGAGCCATTAAAGTAAGCAGATTATACATCCCACATAATGTATTACTAACTACACTCTCAAAAATTGCTTATTATTGCGATTTTTATGCGGACGAAGTCGCGGGCGTTTGTTGGTTTGGAAATAAAATTACTCTGGGGAATGATAATTAAAATTTTTTTTTTGGTAAGCAGGTAGGACTGTCCTTAATCATTATCCCAAAAATTAGCGCGGTCTGCTAATCAGTTTGTTTACCTCAGCTGGTTGAATCGGTACACCTCAGTAGTCCACGGCGATTTTTAATATGGTTAAAAATATGGAACAAAGAATTTGTCTCAAATTTTATATTTCCAACCAAATTTCGTGTGCGGAATCATTACGAATGTTGGGAAAGGCCGATGATGAAGGGTGATTCAGTAATATCAAAAGCACGAGCCTACGAGTGGTACAATGCCTTTAAAGACGGGCGAGAGATCGCTAAGGACATGCTTCGTTCTAGACGACCTCCGACCTCTTTAACTGACGAAACATTCAAAAAGTGAAGGAAATGGTGCTCGAAAATCATCATGCCAGTGTTAGGGAGATAGCAGGAGAACTCTACATCTCTTGCGAGTCCGTTAATCCAATTTTGGTGGATACTTTGGCCATGATACGCGTCCTTTCTCGATTCGTTCCGATAAAGCTAAATTTTCTTCAAAAAAAGTACCGTGAACAGGTTTCTTTGGACATCCTTTATCGTGCGAATTCTATTCCCACATTCATGGAGCGCATCATAACTGGTGATGAGACATGGGTCTACGAGTTTGACATGCAAACCAGTGAATCATCGGAATGGAGGAAACAAATGAGCCGAAACCAAAAAAACCACGCCAAAGCTGCTCAAAAATCAAGACGATGCTCATTGTTTTTGTCGATATTCGAAGTCACAAATTCGTTCCGGAGGGACACACGGTGAATAAGGAGTATAACCGTATTGAAGCGTTTTCGTGAGCAAATCCGTAAAAAACGACCGGAATTATGGAAGGAGAATTCATGGATTAAATGCGCCATCGCATTGACCCTCAATTGTGACCGAATTTAAGGCCAAAAAAGCGAAAAATTGCATCAATCAACCACCGTATTCACCAGATTTGGCTTTGTGTGACTTTTTCCAATCCTCGTAACTGAAATTATCGCTCCGTGGAACCCGTTTTCAGTCGATCGAGGACATAAAACAAAAATCGCCGTGGATTACTGAGGTATACCCATTCAACTAGCTGCTGTAAACAAAGTGATTAACAGACTGCGATAATTTTTGGAAAATTAAGGATAGTCATATCTGCTTGCCAAAAAAAAATTTTTGAAATATCATCCCCAGAGTAATTTTATTTACAAATTGCTGTTACTTTTTTGTCACAATGTGTATAGAGGGTTTTGTTGGACAAACTTTAAAATAAATTTAATTTTTTTAACCCTTAAGGTTTCGAAAAGGGGTGGCTAAAAACAAATTGTCGGCCGAATTTTTTTAAATGATTATATCTTCGGAATTACGTACGATAAAAAAATTTTTATTTTGGGACCATTAAGGTGGCATACAGATCCATCAGAACCACCCTAGAAAGAGGCTAATTATTGTAAGAGGGAGGGTCAGGGAGGGTGCTAAGAAAAACACTTAAAAATCAATATCTCGGCTATTTCTTAAGCTATGTAATTGAAACTTGGAACATATATTAAGCTAGTGAACTATGGAAAAAATATGAAATTGGGACATAATAGTAGAGGAGGAAAATAGAGAGCAATTCAAAAATGGTTCACATTCTAAAATTTCAAACCGTTATATCTCAAAACTGAGGACAGATATCAATTTTGTCAGATTGTAGAACTATAAAGTCGTTAATTTTGGTTAAAATTTGGGGGTGTAAGGCGAGGGAGGTGGTAAGCAAAATAGTCGAAAATTTTGAGTGACGTTTTTAGGGCTCTATTAAAAGATACAAAGTTTAAATTTTCCATGTGAATCCATCTACTTGTTATACATACAGAGAGAGTAATAAAAATCCACGCACAAGGTGTTTCATGTGGTATGGAAAAAACACATAAACTGAAGATTTTTGAATCAAATTTTAAGGTAAAAAATTGAAAATTTCCAGAATTCAGTTAAAAAAAATTCATAAGAGTATGAAATAATAACTGGAAACTGAAGGTATTCAAAACTTCTACCCCTTCACATACAAAATTATTTTTTCGACCATTTTAAGAAATCAATTATCACCGAAGTATTAAAAGCTATCAATCTGAAATTTTCCACAAAAACTTTAAAAAATTATTGAAACGAAACTGCATCAAAAGTTTTGAGATCGCGCTTGCCTTTCTACCCTCTCCCATACAAAAATATGATTTCGACCAATTTCAATAAATCAACTACTAACCAACGGTTAATTTTTTCTCGATATTAATAATAATGCTAATTAAGGGTTTGGTACAAAATTTTAGCTTGATGATTGTACTAAGAAAATTGGCGTAGAGCATTTCATAAAAAAGTGCAACTTGTATGGGAGATGGTGGAATGGATAGGGGGTTTTTAGTTATTTTTTGAGAAACAACCATAATCTTGCAATTGATACATTTTAAATTTCAGATCAGTAACATTCACACTTTTCAAGAAAATCGAATTTTTCTAAAGTCGTGGAATTGTGTCACATTGTATGGGAGGTGGTAGAAGGAGTGAAGCTACTCGGTTAATTTTTTCCCGATATTAATAATAATGCGTGCGCTAGGATTTCAAGTAAAAATAAAACTAAGTCGCTTTTGATTTAAAATAACAGCAAAACTTTATGTAATCGCGTTTTATTAAACAAGCACTTATTTCATTCACTAATTGTCGCTTTCGTATCTCCAACTCGAATGCTAATCTCCACCGTCGATCACACAACATATTCGTTTACTGAATTCCGCCTGTAGATCACAGGACTTACTCGCTTATTGTCACTTACTGCTGAAATCCGCCCGTCAATCATAGGAGTTACTCGCTTATTGCTGAACTTCGCCTGTTAATCACAGGCCTTACTCGGTTACTATCACACCGTTGAACTTCGCCTGTCGATCACAGGACTTACTCGCTTACTGCTAAGCTCCACCTGTTGATCGCAGGATTTACTTCCGCCTGTCGATCACAGAACTTACTCGTTTCGAACGCCGATCACACGACACACTAGCTCACTCATCCCGGTCGTCGATCACACTCACCGATTCCCTAGTCGCGTCCCAGTTTCAATTCTACTGTCTAAATATCAACTGACAACTGATTCTTCATCACAAGCGCTCGTTCTTTTTACACCCAGCACAATCGACCATCGTTCACACCAACTTCCATACCGATCGTTGTCCCTTATACCGACATCTAAATCTAATTTGTGTCGTAATGTAACTCGATCGGAGTTCGTGCGTGCATGTAATTGTTGTTACTTTCAATCATAAAAACAAAAGTGCAGGAGTTCTCCTATTAGAGACATTAATTTTGAAGCGTCTTCTTTGCACACCCTTGACCATCTCGCTTACAAGTACTGATCTTCTAAGCTGAACCTATCTTCTGCTGAACCTATGTTCCACCTAAATTATTTTAAAATATAACCTTTTTATGTCAAGTAGTTCCAAAGATATAACAATTTGAAAAAAAAATCAGCCTAGTGAGTAACGTGTTGGTCTACAATGCGAAGGTCGTTAGTTCAAATCCCGGTCGACGCATAATTCCAGCACACTACCTGCTTGAGAATACCTTAGTTATCTCAATCTAAGAAAGTGAAACTTCGTACATAGAGGGTTGAGCGAACCAACCCTTTCACAATGACAATTAAAATGTAAAGAAACCTGAAGGTTAGGACGCTAAGGCCCGATTTGGGCTGCAGTGCCATTGTAGTAGAATGGAAACAAGAATTAAATTATTCTTAAAGTTTGTCTCACAAACCCTAGCAGAGTTTGTGAGTGTACATTTCTCAGTCACTTTTTTAGTTATTAAAAAGCACCATAAAAGTAGTAAAAGTAAATTAAAGCAGTCCATTACTGATCCGAGCAACACCGGCTCATCTTATACCTATAATAAACATGTTAATATGTACACAACTGGATAAAAACCTACAAAAATCAAAATCATCATTATATCATATCATACTGGGATAGAGTTCAATTAATCATTTAACAGACAGCCAGAAGATCAAATTCATCGAGGAATGATTGCTTTTTCGAGACAAATGTCTGACTAATTAGATGGGTGAATCCGGCTCATGAATTAAGAGTACCCAAAAGCAATTTGATAGATAGCCTGGTGTTATATTTTATTCGTCTCATTTAAATTTGTGTTAGAGAATCTTGATTTTTTGAAAGCAAGAATTATCTCACGAAAAACTTCGTCTTAGCAAATTTAAGTGTATACTGTGCTCCTACGCAAGATTTTGATCTAAGGAGTGAGATTTATTTGCCGACTTTCGGCACTTAAATGGAATGTAATTTAACATTCTAGAATCTAGATAAAAGAGAACGAGTCAGTTTTTTTTCCAGATTTGATAATGGTTAAAAGTTCTTTCGTAAAAAAGAGAAGTAAATCACATTTTACGAGATAGATAATCAATTTATTTATATTTAGTTGTACATACACTGCTCGTCACTTAATTGCGGACCAGGGGCGACGCTATCAGTTTTGGAGCCCGGAGCAGAGTGATAGTTTGGCGCCCCTACATTTGTAGATATAACGAGGGTAACAAGCGGAGCAACAAAAGGCCCCCATGTTGGAATTGCGGACGGACAGGGCACTTACGACTCGATTGCTGTAGGCTTAGAAGAAAATCAGTTCCTTGTGCAAAATGTGCCTTCAGAACAGTTCTGCGAATCGATTGACGAGTCAAGGGAAACATGGCTAGAGCGAATAAAAGCCCTAGAGTGGAGCTAGCAAGACAGAGTTTAAGGCCTTGAGCTCCACGATGTTGGGATTGCGGATGCGCAGGGCATTTAAGACGTGACTGTCGCAATCCAAGAAAGTTGCAGAAGGATTATTCGATAGGTGTTGCTCATTTCGGTGCGCGGCGCTGGGCACGCAGTCGACATCTAGAAAATAGTTCGGGGAAGATAGCTGTGAGCCTGTGATACCTTGAAGTTGAAGTAATCATCATGAAGCTTGAACAGCAAGAGTAGCCGGGAGGGACTGCAGTAGAAAAGTGGTCGCTCTAGAGCCTGGCCGGGGACCACGACACAACAATGAGATCGGAGCTACTCTTCAAGTTTCGAAGAAGACGATTTGAAGTGGCGGTTTAGCCATCGATACCACGGGGAGAAATCGCCGAGCCCTCAGCGAAATTGGGAAAGACCGTGCCGAATTATCACCGGAGTGGATGACGCGGAGTACCGGAATCCTAGCGCAAAGGTGACAGGAGTAAACAGAGCGGTGAAATGCCATGGCTACATTGCTGACGGTAACAATTCTACTCGAGACGAACAGGAGCTAAAGAGAGGGTAATGTTGCTTGCTAGTCCTAGTCGAACATGAGAATGGCGATCAAGTGGCTATCGAGTGGCGAAAGTGTGGCGAACGAGTGGCGAAAGACTGACGATTGAGTGGCGAACGAGTGGCGATCGAGTGTCGAAAGAGTGGCGAACGAGTGGCGAAATTACAAGGCGAGCACTAGCCACGGAGGGGAGAGTCTAATTTTGGAAACGAAAGAATCAAGATCGGGTCATCGCGTGGTAAAGTCGCGATAGAGTAATTAAAATTGGAAAACGACAGAGTCGGAGATAGAGAAGCAACAATTGGTGAATAAAAAAGGTTTTGTGAGAGTTATTGAAAACCGATAAATACAGCATTTTAAATTAAGTAAATTTGTTGTGTAATTTGATTTACACTTGAAATCCAACGACCCCTTGCGCACTTAAATTTTTTTAATTCCGGAATCAAAAATATACTCTGAGATTGTCGTAGATACCAGTGTAGACTTAAAATATTTAATCTGATATGTTAAACTTTTACTTAAGTACGAATCCCTACTATGCAAGTGTTTCTTGTTCCGGACGATACCTCCAACCATATCCATCGAATGCCACATTGGTATACGCGGATTGTATTCGACATTCGGTTAATTTTTTTCCAAATTTTCACAATAACTACATAATGCTTCCTGTGGTCCAAAACTAAGGAACGTAATATGCTCGTAAATTAATATTATTAAGTCCCATATAAAACTACTTTGGACAACAGATATAACATATTAACTTCCAATAACGACATTTGTACACGCACATGCACGTGTTGAGCTAAACAACTTAATAAAATTTACTATAATTACATATATGTATAAAGTAAATAACTCGGTTGTTGTTGTTGTAGAGTAAAAGTATGCATGACGTAACTGTTTTTAATCGCTGCACGGTTAGAATACCGAGGTACATAATCACGCAATTAAACATAAATGGAATATCTACCAGCATGTTCGATTCGCACTGCAGATTTCAACAATTCATACACAGCTCTAGATGGGATCTACATAGTAGAAGATACTCACTCAAATGGGTTGCAATTTTTTCGGCGAATAATCCAACATGGTTCCACTTAGTTCGAGCAGTTCAACAATGACGGAAATGCAACCGTAGCAGAACAATGAACGCACTTAAGTTTCTATTAGACTTAGCTAACAAAATTATAGCGACGATATAATTATTACTCGAAATTCGCAGTGTCACCACGGTAGGCACTTAAACCGGCACGCCGATGTGGAAGCCCAAGAGAAAACTGGAAGTCGAGAGGTATGTTAGCCGGTAAAATAAAATCATAGAATGCTTTTGTGCTGAGGCTCTGGTTGTTTTTTCCGCATTAAAAAATCTACCAAAAAGATCGAAATGACTTAGATTACTCATTTCGTTAATCCGCACATCGTCATTCTAGCTCAAGACCGCGATCGGATTCGGACCAGATCACCGTCCCGCCCCACTACTCTTCACCTGGTGGACCAGAGCGTTCTTTTCGATTTTCTACCTTTACGCCCATGCTGACCATTTTTAAATAAATCTTTGCAGTAGCTTTACCTTGCTAATACCAAGCCATTGCTCTCGCCTGATCACCTACACACTTAGTGCATATTTAAGTTTGCCGTAGAAGTTAAAGTTTCGAAAACGCGTATTGGATTCATTTGGATCGAGACTATAATTAAACGTAAAACCTTTGTAAACGTGACCATGCTTAAGAAGTGTGGGATCCTTTTCCTTCCGCAGGATCCATTGGCTGGCATCGTCGGGAATGAATTTTCCGATTTTCTTCTCAAGGAAAGGATTAAGAGTCCGAAATAACCGCTTTTGTGGAAGATAAAGTAGTTGTTTCGGGAGTACAAATTGAAACCCGCCGTTTCCCAATAGATGGCACCAGTAGTAAATGCTGATCAACAATGGCAGATCACAAACGTCACATGGTAAACTTAGGCATCTGTCAACAACTCCTTATCATTCAATTTGTGCAGTCTTATCTATTTTTTTATATTTATTTCGATTACTTACAATGATTACTTACAAATTATACTATCATATATATTACAAAGATTACAGTGAAAACATTATATTGTTATTTTAACAAAGCTGATTTTATCTGAGGAATATTAAGATTAAAATCAATGTTGCTATAATTAACGTTAAAAGCCCGTGAAATGGAAGTTATCGGTTCGTGCTGGCCGTAATTAGTGCGATGGAATGGAATGTCGAGAAGTACGTAGTCTCTCAAGGATCGATGAGGTATTTTGAAGGATAGAGCTCCTAACAAGGGCGGAGAGGTAATCTCACCTGACATTAATTTTACAGCGAATGCAACACTAAGATTTAATCACCTATGTTCGAGTGACTCGACGAAAGTAGTTGAAGTCGGTCTTGATAAGGAGGAAGACATATCGGATCTGACCAGGGAAGACCTTTCAGAGCAAATCTTAAAAATCTTCGCTGTACAGACTCTATCCTATTGATATGAATATCATAATATGGAGTCCAAAAAGGGCAGGCATATTCAAAAATTAAACGAATAAAAGCACAGTAAAGTGTCTTTGTAATGTAAGGGTCGTTACACCATCCTTTTACAGAGCCTCAAATGGAGTAAGCCTTGATAACAATACAATCGACACTGTCGTCGAAGGTAAATTTATCATTGAATAGTACATCTAAATCCCTCTAAAACATAGATAAATTCGAATCGATTATTTTTCCTGGAGAAAGATGCCATGGTGCACTTTCCAACATTCAAAGGCATACAGTTTAAGGTACACAAGTCAAAAAATAGCTTTAAGTCATTTTGCAAAAGTAGATAATCATTCGTATAGGTAATAGTACGACATATTTTTGCATCGTCAGCATACAAGAGAATATTTGAGTTGGAGATGATCGAGCTCACGTCATTAATAACTAAAATAAACAGAAGTGGACCAAGATGGCAACCCTGAGGTACACCAGAAATGTTGGGAATAATCGATGAGACAGCATCTCGAAATTGTACTTGTTGGGTTCGATTAGAAAGATAGGAATGGATCCACGTAGTAAAAATAGCAGAAAGTCCGAGTGAGCAAAGCTTGTACATTAGTAAGTTGTGATTAATTTTATCAAAGGCCGTACTAAAATCTGTATATATACAGTCAACTTGTTTATCTGCTTCAATCGCTGGAATCACAAAATTTGAACATTCCAGCAGGTCTGTTGTTGTGGATCACCTTTGGTGAATCCATGTTGGGTTGGGCTGATTATTGATTTGCAATGAAAGTACATTGCGTCACAGACAATTGCCTCAAATAATTTTGGAACACTAGACAACCTAGCTATAGGCCGGTAATTACATATGTCCTTCCTTTTGCCCTTCTTGAACAGGGAAGTTATTGTCGAGTATTTCCATAAACTAGGGAAAACCCCACAACGAAGAGATGCGTTAAATAAGGAGCTCAGATAAAAGTGCAGAGGAGCACCTTTTAAGCACAATATACGGTATACCATCTGGGCCGCTATTGACATTCTCAGAGATGTTCGTGATGAACTTCGACATAGTGGGCTCATCAATAAAGAGATCCTTCATCTCTAGTGTAGTAGAGAGAAATTTTGTCAAGTATTGAAAATTCTTAAAATTAATATCGTCAAATGCAGCACGAAAATGATCCCCCCAAAAAATTTGCTAATTATTTTGGGGTCGTTGCTAACTTCCCCGTGAAAAGACGGAGTCGCAGGAAAATCATCTGTTCGCCTTTTAGAATTGACGAAATTCCAGAATTGCTTAGGCTTCTCTTTAATTGTTTTTATACTCTAGATGAAATCTGAGAGTATTATAAGTTTGCTCTAAGGTTTGTAACGCTAAGAAATAAGGCTTGGAGAAAAAATGAATGATACAGAAGTTAATGTTATCACCCAAAAATCTCAAAACCGGATGTCCGTCTGTCCGTCTGTCCGTCTGTCTGTGCGCTCTCTAGCTTGAGAACGCGTTGAGCTAGAAAGCTCAAATTTTTTACACGTCGTTTTTGACAAAAAAGTAAGGTCAAGTTCGTGAACGGGCCAAATCGCTCCACCCCTTCTACCCCCTCCCATACAAAATGACACAATTGCGCAATTTGACAATTAAAGGATTTGCTCAAAAAGTATAAAAGCTATTGGCCTGGAATTTGGAATATATTTCTTATGATAATGTCAATCTACCGTATAAAAATTATGCACGTCCTCCCCCTTCTTCTACCACCTCTCATACAAACTGTACTTGTCATAAATTACTCTAAGCCAATTTACTCAGTGCGTATACAATTTAGGGCACTGAAATTGTGCACCAAATATTATTTATTTAAAATTGTTAGTAAGGCGAAAAAAAATAGACGATTAGCTTCACCCCTTCTACCCCCTCCCATACAAAATGACGCAAATTCGCAATTTAGCAATAAATTAATTTACTCGAAAAGTATAAAAGTTATTAGTCTGAGTTTTGGGACACATTACTTTCATAATGATTTAAATCTACAGTAGAAAACTTATTTGCGCCCTCCCTCTCCTTCCACCCCCTCCCATACAAACTACACTTTTTCATGAAATGCTCTAAGACGATTTTCTCAGAACATATAACATTTATAGAGCTCATATTTTGTAATAAATACTTAATTAGTATTATCACTAAGATCAGAAAAAAATATTTGATTAGCTTCACTGCTTCTACCCCCTCCCATACAGTATTACACAGTTTCACAACTTCACAAAAAATCAATTTTCTTGAAAAGTGTGAATGGTACTAATCTGAAATTTAAGAGTTGTCAATTTTATAATATTCCTAGTTATTTCTGAAAAAATCACTAAAATCCCATCACTCTTTCTACCACCTCCCATACAAACTGCACATTTTCACTAAATCTAACTCACTAATTTTCTCAGTCCCCATTCAATTTTTGGAGTAAGCATTTTGTATAAAACATTCTTATAGCTACTTCAGCATGATGGGGAAAAAATTATTTCAATCCTATCACCCCTTCTCAAACTCCCCATACAAAATTTCTTGGGATGACATCTAGAGTATCGTAAGATTGCGCTTTATGCGCAATCGTAGCCCTGTTATGTTTTTCATATCAATCAGATAACCTTGATAGGCCGATTTAGAATTGGTAAGAAATAAATCGCGTAACTCAGAGTACCGCTTATAGTCAGATTCAATCCTTGAGAGACAGTACGTCTTCCTTGCTTTAGTTTTTAAATTTGTTAGATTTATTAAATCGTCGTCAAGCCATGGAAATCTTTTACATGAACCATGACTCGTAACCGGCACGCACCGAGTGAAACAACCAAACATAATATTGCAAAAATTATTAACAGCAATTTCAATGTCTTTTTCGTTAAGTACGCACGACCAATCACGTCTTGAAATATCTTCATTCAAGGCAACAAAGTCAGCTTTATTAAAGTTAAAACGATGAGAAATAGCAGTATCAAAATTATTAACATTATCAGCACCAGTATTTGAAAAACAAATAGCATGAAACGCAGGATGACGTGCTGATTCTGGAAGCAAAGGTGAGTTGCATCTGTTGGTCGTTAACTATCTCACATCGGAGCAGAACACTAGGTCAAGATATGTTCCGGACGAATTAGCTATTCTTCTACAATGGCTCTACAGCCCAAATCGGACCTTGGCCTCCTTACATTCAGGTTCCTTAACATTTTTCATTATTTATTGTGGAAAGCTTGTTAGACCTTCGTACAACACACTATTTTCGAATTTTTCATTTTTGTAGATTGAGGTGACCAAGGGATACCCAATCAGGGAGTGTGCTGGAATTATGTGTCGACCGGGATTTGAACTCCCGATCTTCGCATTGCAGACTAAAACGCTACCCACTAGGCTACACCCTAGCTGAATTAGGTATTGGATTAGATTGAAGTAAGCTCGTTGAAAGCATACTATCTAAAAATTTTGCATCTTGCCTGGCAATAGGCAATCTTCACTGTCGGAAAGAGACCAAGTGACAAGAGGCATGTTGAAGTCTCCATATACGATTAGCTCATCACGAGATTGCATAAGATTACTGACATAATCAATTCCATTGTATACTGCCTCGTAGATAACATAGGGTGATATAGGTGGTATATATAAAGTTACGATATATAGTTCTTTTTCCTGCAGTGCGAGAACGACGCATAATATTTCAATATCAGTAACTTCAGTGATGACGACAACTTCTGCCGGAAATTGATTTCGAACCGCACCACCAGCGATGTAAAGTTGACGGGTACCACTTACGTTGGAGAAGTATATTAAGATGAAGCCATCCCGTTTTTTGACTTAGTGTCAAAACGATGCTGTATTGAATTGTGTCGACTCTTTGGAACAAATTCCCTTACGATTGCTGAAGTCGGCCAACAGTTGGATGTGGAAACCATATCAAAACAGGATGTCGGCAACATAACTCTAAACAAAGACACCAGAGGCGGACCACGATGTAGCTGAAGCTAATTTTCTACATGAAATAGCATTTTGAGATATACAATATTTTCATGGTTCAATATATTCATGATGTTAGTAAGAACATCCGTTTCAGAAGTAGCACGATCTAGCCGTGACACAAAAAGTACTTTATGTTTTTCTACCGCCTTTAATGTGCAAAGTATATCACGGGATCTACCAGGATTTGGAGGAACAGTAGAAACTGAAGAGATGGTACTCTGCTCATCGACGACATCGATCTGTAAACTGCGCAGCTATTGAAGTTGGTGGTAAACTGTCCTTCATCTGAAATTTTAGATCTCGTTTTTTGTGTTTGATTTGCCCTTTTTCTTACTTATCAACTTGTTACTTCCTAGTGTTGGTGAATTGGCAGTCCTATCCGTAGGACCATCCGTCTGACTGGAAGTGTTAACAACCGAACGAACATTGCTTGATTCTTTCATCTGGGAACATATGACAGAAAGAGATTTATCCTCGCTATCTGCAAGCAATTTCACGACTTTTATCAGCGTCATATACTTTTTTGTGCGCGAATATGTCGAAATTTGAACCAAATAAGCGTCATTTGCGGGAAGTTTTGCTTTTTACCTTCAATTAAAAAAAAAACTGCGACTTAGGCGCGCCGAACGATTGTTCCAACTTATGATGAGGGTGCTATTAGTGAAAGAACGTGTCGCGAATGGATTCAACGCTATGAAAAGGGTGATTTCGACGTGGAAGACAACGAGCGTCCTGGAACGGTTAAAAAGTTTGAAGACGCAGAATTGGAGGCATTACTGAAAGAAGATTCATACCTAACGCAACAAAAATTTTCAGCTTCATTGGACGTGACTCAAGCAGCAATTTCACATCGTTTGAAAAGCTCGGGAATGAAGCAAAGGCAAGGAAATTAGATTACATACGGGTTGAAGCCAAGAAACGTCGATCGGCGTTTTTTCACATGCGAAAAGCTATACGAACGGTTAAAAAGGAAGGGTTTTTGCACCGTATCGTCACTGGCGATGAGAAGTGGATCCATTATGCTAATCCAAAGCAAAAAAATATCGTGGGATTACCGCGGTCATTCATCAACATCGATGGCCAAGCCCAAAAACTATGGCTCGAAAATTATGCTGAGTATTTGGTGGGACCAACTCGGCGTGGTGTATTATGAGCTACTGCAACCGGGTGAAACCATCACGGGAAATTGCTCCAAAAAAACAACTAATGCGCTTGAGCCGAGCATTGAAGGAGAAACGGCCGCAATACGAGTAGAGACTCGACAAACGACAACGACTCAACAACGCTCGGTCACATGTTGCTCACGTTGTGAAAACCTACTTGGAAACACTCAAATGGGATGTCCTACCGCATCCGCCGTATTCTCCAGACATCGCTCCTTCCGACTACAACCTATTCCGATGACGCATGGCCTGGCTGAGCAACACTTCCATTCTTATGAAGAAGCCAAAAATTGGGTCGATTTATGGATCGGCTCAAAAGAAGAGCGGTTTTTTGACACGGAATCCGTATGCTGTCAGAAAGATGGGAAAAAAGTTGTGGCTAGCGATGGGCATTTCTTTGAATAACAAATATTTAAGCATTTTTGCACAATAAAGGCTCGAATTTTGAAGAAAACAGCGGTTTTCAATTTGTGCTCCCAATATTTAATACCTCGAAAGTTCTATGTGCCACCAGAGCACCCTAAAATCTAAATCTTTACGAAAATTGATTGAACAAAAAGTTTTTTAGGTTAAAAACATATCAAACATTACTATGAAGTTGAAAAGCAAAATGTTTTAAATAATAAAATGTTTTTTTTAAGTGTATTAAGGCCTTTGAAAGAGATCTGAAGAAAGCTAAAAAAAAACAGCTGGTGAAAATTCTGCAGCCAGATAGAGAAACCCCAGAAGCCTCTAGACTTAGAAAACTTATATACAAGAACCCTGCTCCGTCAGCCTCACACAGGAACACAGATGGAAGCTGGGCAAAGGATAGCAAGGCAACGCGTGAAGCGCTTTTAAGCACTAATTTCCCTGGCTGCCGGGACCCCCAAATCCCCTCCTCAGAAGAAAACCACAGGCGACTAGAGAGCATTCCAGGACTTCTTACAATAAACAGACAAAGGTAGGAAATAAGCTCGTTCGGCCCTTACAAGTCGCCGGGACCAGATGGAATAATACCGGCCATGATACAAAATGTGGAAGAGCTGGTGATTCCGTGGCTGATAGCGATATTCAAAGGTTGTCTCAAACTAAACAACGTGCCTCTAATATGGAGGAAAGCTCGAGTGGTATTCATTCTTCAAGCGGGTAAGGACAGTCATGTAACTCTAAGGGTTACTGACCTGTAAGTCTTATGTCCTTTTTCTGAAAACGCTGGAAAGAGTATTGGAAGTATACATCAGAGATACCATTGACCTAGAGAATTTCTCACAAGCGTAGCACGCATACATAAAAGGGAAATCGGGAGATTCAGCCATTCAAGAGCATATGAAAAGCACTTTCATAGACATAGAGAGAGCTTTCAACAATGTAACAACAGCAGCTATTGTGGAGGAACGCCACAAGGAGGGGTTCTTATCTGCACTTTTGACTCTGAATGGCATACTCCAGGATCTGAGAAGTTTGAGGGTAAATGTTGTGGCTTTGCTGACGACGTAGTGATAGTAGTATCAAATAAGCACACAAGCACAATAGCCGAACTCACGGACGGAGCTCTCAAAAAACTACACGACTGGGCAAAAAGCACCGGTCTTAACCGAAATCGCAAAAAACAGAACTCGTACTCGCTACTAGGAAAACCAAAACTCAAGAATTTCGGCAACTGAAAATAGGAAGCACGAAACTGACTCTGTTCAACCATGCAAAGTACTTGGGAATAATCCTAGATAGCAAGCTAACATGGAAACAAAATATTGAGGAGCGATCAACTGAGGTCAGTATCAAGTTCTACTCCTGCAAGAGAGTGTTCGGTAGCACTGCATCTACACGGCTATAGTAAGGCAAATTTTTCTGCAAGGCATACTGACATGGTGGCCTGCACTGAATAAAGTAACATACCGATAAAGATTTGGAAAAATGTTTGGGAACCACTGGGGCTCTTAAGACCACATTCTCAGATTCGCTGGATGGGTTTGTCAGCAATCAACTGTTCACAAAAGCGTGGCATCCAAGTGCGCTCTTCGACTCAAGAAGGCCTAGCAACTAAAAAGGCGCGCGCACGGACATAGTAACATAAGCCTATCTGCAATAACCACAGATTCAATGGTCACAAAGTCTGGACACAAATAATTTTACTGCAGTAGATTGATTACATTCCAAATTTGAGATCAATAGCATTTATACTTTTCGAGCAAATCGGTTTATTGTCAAATTGCAAAATTGTGAATTTTGTATGGGAGGGGGTAGAAGGGGTGGAGCGATTTGGCCGGTTCACGAACTTGACCTTAGTTTTTTTATCAGAAACGATGTGTACAAAATTTGAGCTCTCTAGTTCAACGCGTTCTCAAGCTAAAAAGGACACGGACGGACGGACATCCGGTTTTGAGATTTTTGAGTGACTGTATGAACTTCTATGTTATTCATTTTGTTCTCCGAGCCTTATTTCTTAGCGTTACAAACTTTGTGGCAAACTTATAATACTCTCAAATTTCATCTAGAGTACAAAAACTTTAACATTTTTTAGATCGTTTTATTCATTTCAAAAAATTAACATTAATAAATAAACATTAAGTAACTAACGGTTTGGTGAATGTTTTCACAGTGCATTTCGAATTGAAAGAAACGATTTCCTAATTTCACACTGTTATGCATTATCAAAGCTTTCTACATCTCAAGCTACGCATAACTGACGTGGCGGCCATCTTGAACGACTCCAGTGGGTATGACGTCAAGAATTTTTCCATTTCAAAAGACCACCTGTATAATTTGTGTATGATCTTGTCACAAGATTTACCGAAAACAACACAGAAGCTAAATTAAATTAAGCACGGAAATATTTCGCGAGAGTATACTTTTTCGTAACAGTTTTCCGTGTGAAAATTAACCGGGGAACTCTGCACAATATGAATGACAGATCCTATTCGATGAGAGATACCGAGATTTGATATTGATTACGCTTTTTTCAATTAAAAATTTATTACACTGGTATCAAAGTGTAATAATTACACGTCGAGCACAATTAATAAAGTAACTTAGAAAGCTTAACCATCTTTAACACTGCATTTTAAAATAAACGCGGTTCTTACGAAACTCGCAGTGTCTGGTCCATACAAAAGCGAGCGATTTTCTATGGAACTGACTTTTGTTGTTATGACTCCAACTCGTTGCTGTTAGATTGACTTACATGGCTTTCACTTTAGAGGGCTTTGCATTATGCAATGTAACGTTTCGATCTCTGCTGAGACCTCGATCATGGTTTGATAAAGGTGATAAACCACGCATCTTATAAAGTATTACAGTATGAAATCCGGAAATATTTTCTTTCCATTAAGCAACTGTTTAGTAATTATTATCAGCGTTATCAAGTTGGCATAAGTCATATGCTTGTATAATAAGACCAGAGAGTTCTGATTGATAAATTTGCGTGGAAGGTAAGCTTGATGTATGGTGTGAGGAATGGTTCAAGAGTTCTGATTGGGAATTTGCAGGGGTTGTGCAGTGAGAAGAATAGTTAGAGAATTCTGCGGTCTAATCTGAAGAAGGTGAAGTTAAGGTTAATGAGTGGTGGGAGGAGTGATTGGAGTTAGAAGGAGCCAAAAGATATGGGTGGTTGGGAAATTTATTATGTGTTTTATCAACTTCTGCATGCTGAAGCTGCTCCATGTCAGACACAATTTCCAAAACTTTGATTTTTGTTTTGCTCACGAGCTGTGGTTTAAACTTCTTCACTGTCATGGCAATACTTTTAAAAAACAGATCGACATCATCTTGTTCGTCGCATTTCAATAATTCTTTAATGCATTCATTGAACTGTCTGTTTTGATCTTTTTTCTTTCTTATGTATTTAGCTCTTGTTGAATTTTCAATTTTGCTTTTTCGTACCGAGCGGTTTACTATTGGATCGGAAGATTCCTCAGGTTCATCGGGAGGTGTTTCAAATTCGTTTCTTGCAGGAGATGTTTCAGTCATGCTATTGTCTTGTTGGTTATGTTGGTGATTGTTTTGGGTACTTTCGGGAGTTTCAGCAGAAATGTTAGAATACGTGAATCTTTCATCTTCCGTTGTATCTAAAAATGATAGCCTGTCCCAGTAGCTTGCCCTCCTTTTTTTGGCAGCAGATACTGTCCTGTCTTCTTTTCTCTGCCTATTATAATGATCTCGGATACTTTTCCATCGTGCTTGGCATTCATCCCCTAAAACAGATAGAAACGAAACATCAGCTTTTGTTTTTCAAATTAACATTAGCAAATAAAAAAGAAATTGTGCTATAGAAATGACACAATAATGATAAATGTAGGAATTTAAATACATATCCTAAAAAATGTTACGGGGGAATCACATGGGTCTCTGTCATTCAGTTTTCGCATATCTCCGTCTGCCCTGTGCACGATCCTTTCACAAATTTTGAAAGCCATAAAAGAAAATTTGTTGCACAAGTTTCTGCATGAACATGGCCAAATAGACTGGAAGAAGAAAGCGGAAGAATTTAGGACTCGCTGGGACTTTTTTAACTGTGTCTTAGCTATTGACGAAAAACACTTGAGAATAGTAGCACCAGGCAATTCACGTAGTCTGTATTTCAAATAGAAAGGATATTTTTCAATTGTATTTCATGCTATCTTCTACTTCTACAATTGCGGTACAGCCCAAATCGGACCTTGGCCTCCGAACATTCAGGTTCCTTAAATTTTTTTTTTATTTATTTCTTGCTATGGTTGACGCGAATTATAAGTTTTTACTCATTGACGTTCCTATGGTAAGGAAGACGATCCTGGATTTCACATATGCAGCATTTAGTAAAAAATGAAGCGAAGCACATTTGAAACATTGTTTTGCCTAAAAGTTCTTATATAGTGAACGTACTTACCACTACCAGCAAGGCACTGAATTCCGAATTCATCAGTTTATCACTTGCTACAACTGTGCATTTGATAGTACACCTCATTTTGTCACCTAACGAGATTTTCCCCAAATTTGTCACTTAACACATTTGTGTACTATGGTATCGATATGATAAAATCATTCTGCAAGAATCAAACATTAAAAAAATCGAAGAAGCGAAACCTTAACTATCTATCTCCTAGCAGGGCTAGGAGAGTGTCTGAAAACGCCTTTGGGATACTGTGTACAATTTTAAAATACTTTTTACACCTATAAACATAAAACCTGAAACTGTAGACTTGATCATCTCTGTGTGCTGATGTTTACATAAAATGTTGAGGAAAGAATATTCATCTGCTCACAGCAATAGTGCTGAAAAAATATAGAGGACCTTGAGGTTCCTGCCGAAAACATGATACCTTTAGCAGGCACAGGTGGTTTTGACAAATCTGGAGGTTTTTAAGTGAGAAGTCGATTTACGGACTTGTTTTATATGAACGACCTTCTATTGCCGCACGACTTTGCTGCAATTCATCGATTTTTCTTTTCTTCTCGTAGATTTAAATACGTTTAGTTAAGTATACAGTTCTTTTCAGCAACTTTAATCTACTAATTTTCTCGTTCTTTTCAGCATTTAATAATTTCGAATTTCCTTATTCGAGGTGCAATGATCGGTACCAGGAATTCTGGATGTAGTCACGGCAGGTACGGCCTTATCCTAAGTAAGTATTTATTCAAATTTTTGTATTATATACACGTCCATACACGTCTTAACTCATTTCTTGTCCTTCTTCTTTTCAGGTATTTCGGCAAAGTAACAACAATTTACTTCATGTCATTTTCAAACGTTTTGTGAAGTAAATTGCGTTGAGCATGTATGTACGTTCACCGTCATATCATCACCCAAAGCAAAGTCGACACCTTCAAGCGCGCACTGTTCAAATCAAGGGGGACGAGATGACTTCCGATGCCTTACAAACATTTTTAAGATGTTACCGAACGAACCCCAAATACGGCATTACCAAATTATACAACGCCAGCTGAAATGATGTTTGGTAGATAAATCCGAATACCATTGGATTTACCAAGTCCATCAACAACCGGACCACCTTTAAGGGATAAAAAGATGAAGCCGAATTATAATGACCACCATGGTGCCGTAAAAAGGGGATATACACATACATGTGGGATTCCAAGTTTTGCAATCCCTCACAACCGGTTGCGAAAGAGAACCCATGACGAATTGCCAGCAGCGATCCGGAGACTCAGAACACTCGCTAGCGAACCACCAACCGGGGACGACGATAATTAGAACTTGCTGATTTCTATCAAAATTAAATTGTACATATTCATAGCTAAAAATAAAGTCAAAATCCCACATACATACATGCTATGGACTACACCTCCAGGAAGCAATCATGGACACCTGTCACATGTCAATCAATCAATCCTCAACAATAGCGAGGACGTACCGGCATCCAATCTTCCATTCGAAATGTGGGTCAAAAGCTTCAATGTTCTTGTTCCATCGATTGAAGAAAACGCACCAGAGAATGAACTTTTACTCTTTCAAGAGGGAGGTGTTGCATCCGCTGGCACCACTGCCGCTTAGAAGTGCGAGACCAGTCCACAGTATACACAGTAAGTTAACTCTCTATATTACCTGTTACATGAGAGGTTTCTAAATGAATTAGTATTAATTGTTTTTGTGTTGGCAACACTAACGTAGAGGCATTCATTGTTGTCAACTTCAGTTTTGTAATCTTGATCTGTCAAAAAAAAAATTCTCTTTAGTTTACTTCCGTTCTACAAAATACGCGGCCAGAAGGCTACGATATCGATAAAGTCTTTTCATCAATAAGAATCATAAACCCAGTGCGTTTCTCCTGATAATTTTATATCGTTCACCAACAGATTATGGGTCCAGTTCCGTAAATTGATTTTATTTGAGTGAAAAGACAATAAATAAAGAGATATTTCGCGGAAAAAGAAAGTAAACATTTGTCGCGTGTATAGTGTGTAATAGCGGCCGAATCAAGCTACACGATCGGGAAATTGAATGGCAATAATTATTTTAACTGGCGCTACAAGATGCAAATATTGCTGAGAGAAAAGGAAGTCTGGAGTGCAATAGGGGAGGAAATTCCGGAATCAGTGACAAACGAATGGAAGAAATTTGATCAAAACGCACGTTCGATGATTGTGTTAAGTGTAGAAGCCAAGCATATTAGAAATAGTCAATCGGTAAAGTAGGCTGAAGGAGTCTTACCAAAAGGATACACCAGACAATCAAGTTTACATATTAAGGACAATCATGCGGCAGCGACTCGAAGAAGGAGGAAACGTCGAAAAGCAAGTGAACCGAATGAACGAGTTCGATTCCAAAAGTTATTAGCACTCGGTGCAGACATAAAGCCAGAATTTTTCATAAGCGCGACATTGCTTAGTTCACTACCAGAAAGTTACGACGGCCTCATACAGGCGGTGGAGGCGCGAAACGAAAAGCTGACAGCAAATATAATGTGCTCAAAATTAATTGAAGAGTACAAGCGGCGCACCGAACGCAATATAGATATTAAAGAAGAAGTTGCACTGAAAATTGGATCGTCAAGTCATAAGTTGAAAAATTGTTATTTCTGCAAAGGAACAGGCCATTTTAAATCAACTTGTGATAATTATTATATAACGCGTGGCTGAAAAATAAGGTGGCCGAAAAGGGCAAATCTGGCGATCAAAGGGCAAATTTAGCAGAACGCGGTAATGACGATCAATTTTTGGTCATCACGTTGCAAGGCAGTGGATGGATTCTGGATTCAGGTGCTACATGTCATATCGTGGGATAACGAGATCATTTTGCTGATTTTAATTAGGATCAGAGAGAGATTGTGAACGTAGCGAACAGTTAACAAGTGCTAGCAGAAGGCAGACACCAAAACCCATTGAACCCAACAAATCTCAGTCAAACTTTACCCAGCACTAAGCCAATCGTGCCCCGAAAGAGCTTTCATATGAACGTCGTTCATATGGAAGCTCTTTCGTTGCTTCGATGGTACTGAGCATGAGATGGGGTCTGCCTGATTGTTAGATGCAGGAAAATTGCTGTTTTGTATGTTTTTGTTTTATTGAGTTGTATTATTTTATCCAACATCTTGAGGAAACCAGAGCGAAACATCGCCAAACAGGCTCTGGATAATAATGTTTAAGGAAGACGTCGGGTTAATCGACCATGTAGCACATGAAAGTGAGCGGTTGAGCAGGAGGCCAGTGGAATAAACAGCTTAAGGCCGATGCTCAGGATCGCGCCTTGTAGAAAAGAGTTGTTTCTGTCCTATGCCCCTATAGGAGGTCTTAACAGGAATTTGCACGATTTTAACCAACATGATGTAAGACAGAATTTAAAAATACCACAACAAAGTTCTTTTGTTATTTATTATTATTTATATAAATTATCATGGTACCTCCGGGCTCGAGTTCGTGCCGCGAATCTGTAAGTAAGGGTGAGCAACTTGATCAACTAGACCGTAATGGTCTTTGAACTATTCTACTCACAAATCGTATAGGAGTCGTTTAATCCTTACGAGGACGAGCGTGCAATAGATTACAAAGGAAATTATCGCACGAGTCATCCCGTTCCGACCGACCGTCATCACCAAACCGAGCGTACAATGATATAAGGGGAAATAACGCGCAATGTATCTGGCCCGTTCTTGGTGTCATGTGAATTTTCATAGTATTACAAAAATCTGGAGACAAGCGTGCAATGGCATCAAGGGAAATAACGCACGAGATAACCTGCCCCGACTCCGTGAATATCAAGCCGAACGTACAATGACACAAGGAGAAACAGCGCGCAACGTATCTGCCCCGTTCTTGATATCCTTATGAATTTTCAAGCGTGCAATGGTGTTAAGGGAATATACGTGCACAGAAAACGCCCGCTTCGTACAACTCGAAAACTCTGTACAGGGACACACTTTTTTACACCACAGTATTGGGAGGAAATAACAAAACCTTAATACAAATCAATGATATGTAGCAATAGCCGATTATTATTTTGGGCATATTATTTTAAAATATTAGAAGCAAAGAGCTTAACAAAATGTTAATAAAAACCCCAAGAGACCGAATCAACACCTGAATACTCGCTGTATTCACGAGCACGCAATTATTATACGCATTATTTACGCTTAATATGAAAATTCAATTATAAAATTAAAGGAAAAACAAGAGAATATAACATGCAATATCTAGCTACCCAAATAAACTCAGTGAATACTGATCTCAATGCTTGTTACACGACATTCTTGCACTACTCTTCACACTAAACCTCACAACATTAATGGCGCTCATCGACTGAAGTTTCGATTTACATGCTAAACATTGCGATCAGTAAAATCGACATGCCCTACAAACACATTCAAAACATCATTCATATGTAATTTCTTATTTATTTCACACTTCATTTATTTCATCTTTTCATAACCATTCTCATAAACCCATTTATGTTCAAGGATCAATGGGAAAATCCAAAACATTCCATCCTTTAAAAACAAAGACATATTTTCAAATCTTTCGCGTCTCATTTACATTCTATTCTACAAGGTGTTTGGTACACCGTGCACCACCTCGTAAGGGGTTATTCCTAGATATATTTTGAGATAAAAATTGTTCTACGGAGATGGTCAATTTTTAATATCCGCGGAGATACAGGGTGATCAAGAAAATTGTTTCGGACCTGTACCCTCACTCACTCAAAACGGAGAGTATTCCAAGTCGTTTACAGAAGGATTCGGGAAACAGGCAGCGTTAGGACAAGCAGAGTAAATGCAAATCCTGCGCCTATAATCGCTGTTCCAATCGATGAAGGAATACTACATGTAGTTCAAAATGATCCGTCAATCAGTATCCGACGCTTGGCATTGCAGTTAAACGTCTCTACGTGGGAAGTTTGAAGTGTCCTAAAAGCAGAACGTTTGCATCCCTACCACCACACACCAGTGCAGGAGCTGTTACCCATTGATTTTCCCAAAAGGATGGAGTTTTGCAATTGGCTCCTTGAACGACAACTAGGTGACGAGAATTTTATGAACAACATTCTTTGGACGGATGAGCCCCAATTCACCAGGGACGGTATCACAAAATTTCACAACTTACACACGTGGGCTGAGAGAAATTCACATACAAGAAGAGAGGCATCATTTCAGCACAGATTCAGTGTCAATTTATAGACAGGTGTGATTGGTGACGATTTCATTGGTCCTATTAGGCTTTCGCCTACCCTAAATAGTTCCAATTACTTGCATTTTTTGACAAATGATCTACGGGAGTTATTGAATGATATGCCACTGTAACGATTGGCTTCCATATTTTACCAAGACGATGGTGCTCAAGCTCATTACGGCCGACAAATCACAGATTGGTTAAATTCCAATTATAGCAATCGCTGGATCGGTAGAAAGGGACCGATACACTGGCCTGCAAGATCTCCCGATTTAACTATTACGGATTTCTTTGCATGGGAATGGATGAAGGACGTTGGCTATGCAACGGAAGTAGTAACGGTGCAGGATCAAAACATCAGAATAGTGGCGTGGCGTCCATTGATGCAAGGGAAGCAATGCTTCCCTTACGTTTTGCCCTTTATTCAGTTTAGAAAATCTTAACTAAAATTAGCACGGATATGCAAATTTATTTAAAAATTTCTTTAAAAGAAAGCGCGCATTATTTTCGTCTACCACTGTTTACAGCATGTGATCAGGACAACTTTTTTCTCGCGCTTTTTCTGACCAACGAAAGATAAAAGCCTTCTACAACGAAAAAGATGTGATTTTAAAAACGCATTTTCAAGACCGCCGGCCATTACGAACGAAATTTTCTGCAAGTTCGACAATACGAAGGGGAGATGCGTCACATTAAAATGCTTCCACCCTTTCTCTCATAGCTTTCAGTCGCATATACCAGAGAACGAGACCACTGGCCAATACCGCTCGCAGCGAGCGCAAGTTCCACTTCTATACCAAGGAGAGATGCGTTAAAGCAATTGCTCCCAGCCGGTGCTTTCAATCGCAAGCTCTGGCTCTCGATCATAGTATTGCCAGTGTTGAAATTTCTGTACTAGCCGAAAAATGATCAGGAAGAAAATTATGAAGAGGTATTTGTCGTGCTTTGAGTGAAAAGAATCGGTTTCAGGGGAGTACTACCTAGAAAATTGAAAAATATCGATTTTTATACTCTAGATAGTTTGTACCACTAAGAAATAAGGCTCGAAGAAAAAATGAATGATACAGAAGTTTATATAATCACTCAAAAATCTCAAAACCGGATGTCCGTCCGTCCGTGTCCTCTCTAGCTTGAGAATGCGTTGATCTAGAAGTTCAAATTTTGTACACGTCATTTTTGACAAAAAAGTAAGGACAAGCTCTTGAACGGCCAAATCGCTCCACTCCTTCTACCCCTTCCCATACAGAATGACACAATTACGCATTTTGTCAATAAACGAGTTTTCTCGAAAAGTATACATGCTATTGATCTGAAATTTGGAATATAAAACTATTTTGAGGATTTCATTCTACTCTATAAGAATTATTTGTGTCATCCCCCTCCTTCCACCACCTCCCATACAAACTGAACTTTTTCATGAAATGCTCTAAGCCAATTTACTTAGTGCGTATACAATTTATCGATTTGAAATGTTGCTCTAAATATTTATTTAGGATTATTAGTAAGACCAAAAAAAAATTATACAATCAGCTTCACTCCTTCTACCCCCTCCCATACAATTTGACACAATTCAACAACTTTACAAAAAGTCGATTTTCCTGAAAAGTATGAATGCAACTGATCTGCAAATTAAAATATGTCAAATAAATTATGTTTACAGTCATTTCTAAAAAAGTCGTTAATAACTCCATCGTCATTCTACCACCTCCCATACAAACTGCACAATTTCACTAAATTCAATAGACTAATTTTCTCAGTACCTACTAAATTTTTGAATCTTAAATTTTGTACAAAATATTTTGATAGCAACCTTATCGTGATGTGAAAAAAATAGTTCAATATCGTCACCATCTCTACCACTTCCCCTACAAAATTTATTAAAATAAAAAAATTTCTCTTTCATCTAGAGTATCGTACGATTGGGCTTTACGCCCAATCGTAATCCTGTTATGTTTTTTTCCCGATTAATAATGTAGACTGGATTTTAAATCGATTGCTGAAAACCGCACTCCCCTCGGATGAGTTAAATTATTTCAAATAATGATGTAAACTTGTGGAGTCATGCATATTGACACAGCGCTTGTAGCTTGGCACAAAACAATTGCTTCCCTTTGCTATAAAGTCACGCCACGCCACTGCATCAGAACCGTTGCGGCAGCAACAGAAGTAAGGCAGCAGTTGAACACAAAGAGAACTTTGGCAAAACGAGCTTTAGCGTGCATTCAAAATTAAGGTGGCCATTTTGTACATTTGTTGTAACCATAGACCATAAAAACCATTCTTAAGTTCTTTTAGTTCAAGCGGAGAGTGTTGATCAACATATTCTTGTTTTTTGATAAAAGTGCTAAATTATTGGAATGATAGTTTTTTCTAAATTATGAAACTTCTGCAATGCAAGAGTATACATCTTTTGTAGGCAATAATATGGCACATAAAAAAACAACATTAAAATCACATTTTTATAATGCGGTTTTCTTGGAAAAACTACATTGATCCCAGAATTTTGAGGGTCAAAGTAGCAGAAATTTCTGTTCTGAAGTAAATATCTCAAGATTGGGTTCAGTTACAATGCGGACTATTACACCAAATGAAAGGTAACTTGATTCCCTAAAAAACAAGCTACAATACTTTGAATTGTGATTATTAGTTTTCAAGATAAGGTGCTTTGAGTGAGTGAGGGTACAGGTCCGAAACCCTCTTCTTGATCACCCTGTATCTCCGCGGATATTGAAAATTGACCATCTCCGTAGAACAATTTTTTTCTCAAAATATATCTAGGAATAACCCCTTACAAGGTGGTGCACGGAGTACCAAAAACCCTGTATAACCTTCCGTCATAAAACCAGTCATACGTAAGGATCTTCGGGGAAAACCCAACAACATACTGTTCTAATTAAGCAAAGACTTACAATGTAAATAAAGAGTTTGAATTTTTCGGATTTGATTTCATTTCAGTTTTCTGTTCTCTTTCGTTTAATTCATTTCGTTTTTAATATTTCAATTTGAATCATTGTTAAATTCAAAAATAAAAAAAAAACTGAAATAGCTGCTCTTTTCGAAGATATTTATCACTGCAACAGCAATTTTAGGTGAAAAAATCACTGCTACACTCCTCGACAAAACTTTAAGACACTGGTAACTTTTTCTAAAGAGACATTCAATCTTTTTATTTCTTTCGAAATAAGTTTATGAAAATAAGTTAGAAAGGAAGTCATTTCATTTAAAATAAAGAAATTTGAAAAATTTAAAATAAAGTATATTATTTATATACTTTATTTTAAACAAAAATTTAAAATTTTCCATTAAATCGGTGCGACAAAACTATAACACATGGACCCATTTTTATGAAAATTAGTACGAAAGGGCAAAGTGAATTATTGTTGATTTATTTATTAATATTGCGTAGAACCACCATTACATTTTAACACATCAGTTAATCTCAGTGGGAAAGATTTATATAAATTTTTAATAAATTTTTGTTGGAGATTTTTCCAGAAAACTTCAATGGACATTTTAAGTTTACGAACCGAATCAAATTGTTTTCCATCTGCGTAGACATGTCGTGCGAGTTGGCCTCAGCAGTTTTTAATGATATTCAGATCGGGCGATCTGGCTGGCCATGGTAAAACATTAATATTTTTTATCTGGAAATATTTCTTGAGCAATCTCGAGCTGTGAATGAATGCATTGTCCTGCTGATATATGAAGTTATCATGCCTAATACTCAAGTCATATTTCAGGAGTTGTTCGTCAATTATTTCCATATACTGCTGGCTGCAGAAAACAAATTTATTGTCCGATCTTCCGTAATAGCCGGTTGCCATTCAATCATTACTCCTCCACTACCTATCTGTCGGCTCTTCAAAACTCGTTCTTCCTTACGTAGGTCGTGAAAATAATAACGAAATCCACCAGGTCCGTCCAGATTAAACCGATTTTCGTCAGAAAATATAACCTTTCGCCATCTTTTCTTCCGTGAAACTTGCTTTTTGGCAAATGCTAAACGGACCTCTTTGTGATACCGAGATAACGGCGGCATAGTCTTCAATTTTTGCCTTTGCAAATGATCTACTTGTTGATTGATGCGTTGAACGCTACAAACGTTTGTCGAGACGCCTGCTTTCGCTGCGATCTGTCGTGCTGCTGTTAAAATGGAATTCAAGATTGCACGTTTTTCTCGTGGAGTAGTTACACTTGGACGACCGCCAGGACTTTTTTAGTTTTAGTTTTCTTTATCAGACAACACAACGAATTCTTTTTATCAAAGTTGAAATTTCGGACACTTTTATTTTCTTTTCCACACAACTGTCAATAATTCTTTTTTCGTTTTCGCTTAGTTTTTTTCCTTTCGGTATTTTTACCAGAATTGTTCAAGTTTATTTTATAATGGTTAACTAAGTACTAATCAACGATTTAACGTGCCACACTTTTCAAATACTTGCTATTGACACTGAGAATTATGAATTATGACTGCCTGTCTTATAGTTTTGTCGCACTCATTTATGAAATTTTTTCAAATTCGTAGAGCTCTCTCGAAATTTGCTTTCCATCTCATCTGAAATATCATATTAGAATCTTTAGAATCAAACTATAGCTGTTTCTGGACAATTCTGGGAAATTCTATGTAATCTTATGAAATTTTTTCAAATGTCTTAAAAGTTTTGTCGCGGAGTGTATTAGAAGGGCTGCTGTTTTCCACAGATATTCAAAAAGAGCAATTGCAGTTGATCACTGCGATTGGAAAAGAGCAGAATTTGCCATTCCTACCCACAACTGAACGTAGTTTTCACCTGCCTGTAGGACACAACACAAAGAAAATAAACCAATTATTTTTATATGTACCCATATGTAGCAAACAATGAGAAATCACAGTGAACTCATAATGAAATCTTTATATGAATGTGAAATCACTTAAGGTTCATTTTGGCTTCTTTTGAAGTCACGTCGAATCCACTATCGTACTAAAAACTTTACCCCAGACTGAAATCAGTATATGAATTCAGAAAAGCTTGCGTAGGTGATGCAGAACTAAACTCAAAAAACGACTTCGGAAAGATGTCACAGAATGGACCCACAACGTTATCAGTAACTGGTTAAGAACTGATATCCATACTAGAATTCAGTATGGTTTTAGTAGAAGGAATCATAACGATACTTTGTGGCTGACGCTGAAGTGCGTGAAAGGAATATCAATTCACGATGGTCGCATTCTATTGAGTCGGAAATGATATATGAAATGAAATAAACTGCCAAAAAAACATTCTAGTTCTATTTTAACAAATATTTATTACAAAAATTATATGCATTATAATAATAATATATTATAATAATTACAAATATGTATATATAGTTATAGGAATTGAATATTATAGTATATTAATTGAATAAAATAGTAAAACAAATAATTAAATACAGCGAATTGCTTTCTGAAAAAAAGTTTTGGAATATTTAGCTAGTTTAACAAAATATTATAGAGTCCGAACTCTTACCAAACGCTCATTAGCATATTGGAAATGCCTCTTTATGTGTCTTTCAACCAAATTTTCGCTTCCATTACAGGCGCCTAGGAATAAATATTTAAATTTAGATACTACTAATTAATAAAATATACATAAAACTCACTTGTTAGGGCAAAAATGGAATTATATCCCATTGCCCACTGAGCAAGTTTACTACGCAGTCCATTTTCGGTTTGAAAACTATTCTCCTTTTCAGCCTCTATGCTTTCCGTAGCATCTTCTGCAATGTTTTCAAACATATCACTATCTTCGTTTTCAGCATGAATAGAATGCGAGGGTCCACCAAAAACATTTTTTAGTATAGCCCTCGATTCAGCTCTATCACGAAATTTTGATAATTGCTTGGACATGTCGTTGCTATCAAATATACATATCTACTGAAGATACTATAAATATATTTTAATTTCGACTTATCTGATATATATTTTTTCACACTTTCTTACTACAAATATTACTTATTTATTTTATATTTTATTATTCTTTTTTTCACACTTTTTTTACTGCAAATATTATTTATACAATTTTTCTTCACAATCGACTTCACTTTGACAGTTTCACAGCTGAATGAAAAACAATTGAAATTATTCGTTTTTTTGGAATGTGGAATCATTGTTCATTGCATGATCATATTTTGAAACGTAAGTGAAGCATAGAATGCATTTCAGAACGTGAATTCATTTCATTTTTACTAAGTAACAAAAGAGTGACAGGCTTAAAGGAATGTTCAATAATGATTCATACGAAGAAAAGAACCTGATTTATTCACAAGTTAATCAGTTTTTGAAACCGAAGTGAAACGAAATCTCAGCAAATGATTTCATATAGGCTTCATTTTCACCAAATTGTTCGCTGGGTACTTACTCTTCCTTTCTAACCTGTCCGCAATGTCCTGCCAAACTTTTTCTTTTTTGTGACCACTTTTAAAGTTGAAATGTTTCATGTTCCATATAAATTCAAAACAACTGACATGTTGAATTAGCTGTTCGTCCTCTTCGGCAGTAAAGGGTATTTTTTTAGGATTTTCTTTACTTTTTCTAGACATTTCAATTTAAGAGGTTCAGTAAGAATTTTTTTAATAAAATTGAACGAAATTATGACAACAACGCTACGTTCCTAATGAGTGCCGGCGTATTGCGCTGGGCGTATTACGTTGTTCTACTTTTACAACCGAACCAAAGAGGTCTCACCGGTGCCTGAAATTCACACCGGCTGTCAACTGTCAAATTGTTGCTACCTCTTGCGAAATCTGAACGATATTTTATAATTTAACTAAATAAAAAGTACAGTTTGTGAAAAGTGTTGAAATCGTTAAGCGGTGAGTGGAAATGGTGGTTCGTCAGTACAACGAGGAGCTGAAGTACCTCGAGAAAATCAGCGATCATTGCTGGCGAATCAAAAAGGGATTCCAGCCCAATATGAACGTGGAAGGATGTTTCTATGTGAATTCCAGACTCGAGAAACTCATGCTTGATGAACTGAGGAACGCATGTCGGCCAGGAATGGTGGGTGGATTCTTACCGGGAGTGAAACAGATCGCCAATGTTGCTGCACTGCCCGGTATCGTGGGCCGTTCAATAGGCCTTCCGGACATCCACTCCGGTTATGGGTTCGCCATCGGGAACATGGCAGCGTTCGATGTTGACGATCCGCTCAGTATTGTTTCGCCGGGTGGCGTAGGATTCGACATAAATTGCGGCGTCCGCCTCCTGCGAACGAATCTCTACGAGAAAGACGTGGGACCAGTGAAAGAACAAATCGCACAATCGCTGTTCGATCATATTCCTGTCGGAGTCGGATCGAAGGGAATCATACCGATGAATGCCCGCGACTTAGAGGAAGCACTCGAAATGGGAATGGATTGGTCGCTTCGCGAGGGTTACGTGTGGGCCGAGGATAAGGAGCATTGCGAAGAGTACGGGCGAATGTTGAACGCAGATCCGTCGAAAGTAAGCCTGCGCGCCAAGAAGCGAGGCCTGCCGCAACTGGGAACACTCGGAGCGGGAAATCACTATGCCGAAATTCAAGTGGTTGACGAAATCTTCGACAAGTGGAGTGCCTCGAAAATGGGGATTGAAGAGGTCGGGCAGGTTTGCATAATGATTCATTCGGGAAGTCGTGGGTTCGGACATCAAGTCGCCACTGATGCGCTCGTTCAGATGGAAAGGGCTATGAAACGAGACAAAATCGAAACGAATGATCGGCAATTGGCTTGTGCTAGAATCAACAGCGTCGAAGGCCAGGACTATTTGAAGGCGATGGCGGCCGCAGCGAATTTTGCCTGGGTGAATCGCAGCTCTATGACTTTTCTAACACGTCAAGTAAGTTTCATTGGTTTTCTCATCCACCCGACAAAATCATCCTACACACCGAAAGATTATTTCAAATGAAAACTAATTTCAGGCTTTTGCAAAACAATTTCATACTACACCAGACGACCTCGACATGCACGTTATCTACGACGTCTCGCATAACATTGCAAAAGTTGAGAATCACATTGTTGATGGCAAGCAACGAAAGCTCCTGGTTCATCGAAAGGTAAACTTATGATCTCCCTTCTAAGACTCCGTGTGATATGCAATCGATTTTTTAGGGCTCTACTCGGGCTTTTCCCCCTCATCATCCATTAATTCCCGTCGACTACCAGCTTACTGGTCAGCCCGTTCTTGTCGGCGGAACAATGGGAACTTGCAGCTATGTATTGACCGGAACTGAGCGCGGCATGAACGAAACTTTCGGCTCAACCTGCCATGGCGCCGTGAGTTCTATCATTTTCGTAGAAGAAACCAACGTATTTATTTTTCTTTATTTTTCTCGAAGGGCCGAGCACTATCACGAGCGAAATCCAGGCGAAATTTTGACTACTTGGACGTACTCGATAAAATGCAGCAGCAGGGAATAGCGATTCGCGTTGCTTCGCCAAAGCTAGTCATGGAAGAATCGCCCGAATCATACAAAGATGTAACGGATGTGGTGGACACCTGTCACGCTGCCGGCATTAGTAAGAAATGTATAAAGCTTAGACCAATTGCAGTTATTAAGGGATAGACTTCTAAAAATTTTGTCCGTTAAACATCATTGATATCAATTCAGTTGTGAGGTTTTTTCTAAGTATTGAAATAAATTTTGGTACGAAATTTTTTCCTAGTTTTGATTAATTAGAAAAAAACAATCATGTGCACTATGCAAATTTATTATTTAACAAAAACAAATATTGCTCAAGCAAAAACGAAATCCTAGAGTATATAAATGAGAAACAGGGACAGAGAGATACATTGGCAATCAAAAAAAAAAAAAACTAATTCTAAACATTTTTTCCTGTGTTTAACTCTCGCCCTTCTTCGCCGACCAATGCAAATAGTTTGGCTGCGTAGCAGCTTCGTATTCCTGCACCAAACAATCCACCACCTCTCTGGATTCATCCAATTCAGTAAGATCTTCCTTGAACATGTCCTCGCGTTTGAATTGATCCAAAAATGCACCACGTTTACGCAATTTGTCATACTGACTGAGGGCACGTTCGAACAGTGAACAAATACTCGTATGGTTGGCCAACATTAAACCGGACACTCGATGACTGCTCTGCACGTACGGACTGCTTCGCGACAATGCAACTTGAATACTCGTCGGACCCCATGGAATAAATTGTGCCAGCTTTCGTTCACGGATCCGTTGCAAAGATTTATGCACTTGCGTCGGGTCCACTTCGCCTTGAATAATATTCAAAATTGATATGTAGCAATGGTGATTGGTTTTGTCCGGGCCGGTAGAGACCATCATGTTCTTTGGTTGCAGCAATCGGCGCATCACATCCAAGACGGTTGTTTTCCGGACGTTTACGATTTGCTTTATAAGAGAATGAAAAAATTTCAAGGTAAAAGACTTCAAAATAAATTTTACTCACATCATTGTCTGTTGTCAACGGCGTATATCCAGTCATCAGAAAATGAAGTTGGGGAGTAGGAATGAGCGGTGCAGTAAGACCGATAAGATTGTTGTTCATGTAAGAAGGGTATCGCAACGTCGTCGTACTGACCGACATTATGGTTGAAACCAACGTGTTGATTTGTGTGAAACTTGGATTTTGAATATGTAAGCGATCAGTTGCGATCCGATTCAGTGCTGTGTTGTCCAGTACTACAACGCAATCTGCGCAGCTAGTTAAGCGGCGTAGCGTCAGCAGTGAATTGTACGGCTGCACAACTACGTCACTGATTTCATC
This sequence comes from Chorisops tibialis, assembly GCA_963669355.1. Lineage (NCBI taxonomy): Eukaryota > Metazoa > Arthropoda > Insecta > Diptera > Stratiomyidae > Chorisops > Chorisops tibialis. Next base: position 268,977,784 of record OY770262.1, on the reverse strand, counting down.
TTGGTTCGGGAAGACACTGTATGTTTGAATTAGTTTTTTCGGAAATCTATCCGACAATCTTTCCATAATGTATGAGCCCATGCCCGAACCTGTACCGCCTGCAATCGAATGGCATAAAACGAATCCTTCGAGACTGTCGCTGCCGTCAGCTTCGCGATCGATAATATCGAAAACTTCTTCCTGCAGTTTTTCACCTTGACTATAGCCCGAAGCCCAATTATTGCCTGCACCGCCGCCATGTTTGGACAGGTAGATATTTTCTGGGTTGTAAAGCTGAAAGAGAGTAGATAAAAGTCGTTAAAAAGTTTAGAAATTTCTGATTAGAAAAAAGGAGCAATGAAACGAGTTGAAATTATTTGAGTACACATCAGGATTTACGCCCCTAAATTAATTACCTCCCTCCTCTTAACGGTTGTCCCGGGTGGTAGTGGGTTAGGCGAGGGGTTTTTAGCGGGTTCAAGTCCCGCACTTTAAAGCTTTCGATGCTTTTCCAAGCGTTAAAAAAAAAAACCTTAAAAAGGCAATTAGGCAAAGTAAACAAGAATGTTTCAGAGAGCTTTGTAACAATATGAACGGTAACTTATGGAATGGAGCATATAGGGTAATGATGTCGAAACTGAAGGGACCAAGGGAACAAGCACCAACGTCTCCTATACTTATGGAGAAAGTGATCGAATCGCAATTCCCGAAACGCTCAGATAGTAATGCTCCGGCAATAATAGAAAGTCCCACTGAAGTGAATAACGAACCAGCGGTGGTGACTGCGGAGGAGGTACTCCAAGCAGCTAAGCGGTTCAAGAACAATAAATCACCAAGATTAGATGGCATTCCAAATAGAGCGCTTAAACTAGCTATAAAGCTCAATGCAGACGTCTACGCAGAAATGTACACGAAATGCCTAAAATATGGTATTTTTCCCAAAATATGGAAACGCCAACGTTTTGGTTCTACTCCCGAAACCAAACAAACCACCCGGAGATCTAAATTCGTACAGGCCGCTGTGCATGCTTGACTCACTGGGGAAAATCCTGGAACGGTTAATTCTTAACAGATTAGAAAAACATCTACAAGAGGATGGAAACATTTCAGAGAATCAATATGGATTCCGCAAAGGGCGCTCTACAGTGGACGCAATAAAAAAAAGTGATAGACATTGCTGAAAAGGCCATTGAAGGCAGTAGATGGAAGAATGGTTCTAAAGAATACTACTAATAACACTAGACGTCAAAAATGCATTCAATTCGGTGACGTGGCCTCACATTATTAATGCTCTACTAAAATTGGAAACTCCACCATACCTCCTATGAATGGTCATGAGCTATCTCGCAGATAGAGTATTACTATATGACACCGAAGAAGGAGTGAAGAAGTATAACATAACATGCGGAATCCCACAGGGCTCAATCCTAGGACCCGTATTATGGAATATACAATATGATGACATCTTACGACTTCCAGTACCAAGAGGCGTACAAATAATTGGCTACGCGGATGATTTAGCAATCACTGTGGTAGCAAAAGACTTACAGAGCATCAAGAACGTAAGCACCAACGTGATTTCTGACATTAAGAACTAGCTTAGAGCATCTAATCTAGAGCTAGCTGCACAAAAAACAGAAGTAGTTCTTATTACAAGCAGAAAACAAAGAAAGCATATAACGTTAAATAAAGATGGACTTGAAATCGTATCCCAACCCTCCATTAAATACTTGGGTTTTATGGTTGACGCAAGATTATCTTTCAAGACGAACGTCGAAACAGTCTGCGCAAAAGCAGGACGAGTGTACTCCGCGCTATGCAGAACAATGGCGAACATTGGAGGACCCAGCCAAAACAGGAGGATACTTCTTTCAATCAAATCAAATCAAATTCCTGTTAAGACCCCCTATAGGGGCATAGGACAGAAACAACTCTCTTCCACAAGGCGCGATCCTGAGCATCGGCTTTAAGCTGTTGCCAGGACTTGTTTATTCCTCTGGCCTCCTGCTCAACTGCTCGCTTCCATGTGTTACATGGTCGACCAACCCGACGTCTTCCTTGAGGATTATAATCCAGAGCCTGTTTTGCGATATTTTGCTCTGATTTCCTCAAAGTATGACCGATCCACTGCCACTTTCGCCGTTGAATCTCAATACCTATTTTAGTCTGGCGAGTTGTACTCCAAAGTTCGTCGTTGGAGATCACTTCTGGCCAGAATATTCCTAAAATGCGTCGGAGGCATTGGTTTACGAAAGTCTGTAGTTTCTTGGTAAGTCGAACGGCCACTCTCCACGTAGTACAACCATATAACAACACGGATTTGACGCATGCGTCAAAAACTCGCAGCTTCGTGCGAATGGAGATCTCTCTTAACCTCCAGAAAGGGGAAAGGATACCGAAGGCCTGACGAGCTTTATTTAGCCGAGCCTCAACATCCTTTTCGGCTCCGCCGTCCATGCTGACAATGCTTCCGAGATAGCAAAAATCTTGCACCTCTTCCACATCCTGTCCATTAAGAACAATCGGTGTGCTTGCGTTCGAACCCATGTGCATGTACTTGGTTTTACGCACATTTATTTTCAGTCCCGCCTCTTTGCATTTAGAATGCAACGAGCGAACATTTGACTCTAAGTCCGAACGGGTATGTGCAAGCAAACACACGTCATCAGCATAATCAAGGTGACTTAAGATGCCAAATAGTCTCCATTGAAGACCTTTACCTTCCCCACCTTCCAGTGCAGCTTTCAAGATGTCATTTATTACCACCAGAAACAGGGCTGGTGATAATATGCAGCCTTGTCTGACACCCGTTCGCACAGGAAAGCTCTCGGACAGCTCTCCTCTATGCAAGACGCGACACCTTGCATCTTCGTAGGATTCTTTAATCATAGCTATGACCTTATTTGGAATACCTCTCCTACGCAAAGCATTCCATATGTAATCTCGCTTAACGCTGTCGAAAGCCTTCTCGAAGTCCACAAACATGAGATGTAGTGGCGAACCCATTTCGGCTGACTGCTCCAATATTATCCGTAGGGTATTTGTGTGGTCGGTACAAGACGACCCTTTACGGAATCCAGCCTGATAAACTTCGAGAGTGCTCTCGACGACATCACTAATCCTATTGAGAATTACCTTAGCCATAATTTTTGATACGGCAGTAAGTAGACATATACCACGCCAATTGCCACAATCCCGAAGGTCGCCTTTCTTCGGAATTTTCACAATGACGCCCTCCTTCCATTCAGTCGGATATCTTCCATCATTCCACACCTTAGTGAAGAGTGGGAGGAGTATATCGGCTGTTATTTCCGGGTCCGCTTTGAGGAGTTCGGTTGGTAGTCCGTCTATACCTGGAGCTTTCCTTCCCGCCATTGACCGAATGGCGGAAACTATCTCTTCCTTATCTGGGGGATCGTCCCTAATAGAGGATTGTTGCGGTTGGATGTTTGGAAGTTGTTCTGTTTCCGGAATATCTTCATCTGACAAGATGTTTAAAATATCAGAGAAGTATTCCTTCCATCGTCGCAACTGGTGTTCACTCATATTAAGGAGAGTTCCGTTGACATCTCTCACCAGGTGGTTGGCGGTGAAATTCCTGTTCGTCAACTGTTTCATGATTTTGAATAGTGAACCCATATCCCCAAGGTAAGCCGCAGATTCTGCCTTGTTTGCCAGATCTTCAATGGCCTTTCTCTTGTCGCGTCTAACAGCCTTTTTAAGCTTTATATGAGCATCGCGGTAGTTCTGCCTCAAGTCGGGCGTTCGTTGGTTGACATCGGGTTGAGAGATGATTGCCAATTTGGCTTTTTTCCGATTGTCAACCTTGTCCCATGTGTCTTGCGACATCCAGGGTTTCTCACCGCTTTGCGCATATCCCACAGATTCTTCAGCACTAGTTAGAAAAGTGTTTCTGGTTGCCTCCCAATTGGCGTCCAGTGTGCGCATTTCATGTTCACCCAATGTGGATGACTTTTCGCGTAGAATGGTGGTGTATTCGAGTTTTTTGTTGGGATCTCTGAGTTTATCCACATTAAGCTTGCGCTTCATTTGAAGAATTTGTGGTCGTCGGATAGCTGCTGTACACAATCTCAAGCAGGCAACCATCAAGTGGTGATCGCTCCCCACGTCAGCTCCACGTTTCGCTCGCACATCGAGGAGACATCTTCTCCATCGGCGACTTATAGCCAAATGGTCGATCTGGTTCTGAGTAACACCGTCAGGGGAAACCCAAGATGTTTTATGATGACTCTTGTGTGGAAAAAGGGTCCCTCCGATGACCATTTGCCGAGTACTACAGAACTCCACAAATAATTCGCCGTTTTCGGGTCTCTTAATCCAAGGTCGTGAAGCGTCGACCCAAGGGTCACCATGCCTCCCCATGACGTGTTCTAGTCCAGTGTTGTCTGATCCAACCTGGGCGTTCATATCTCCCGAGATGATAATAATATCACCTCTTGGAACACGTTCGAAGGTGGCACTCAGTTGGCTATAAAACTCCTCTTTGTCACCAGATGTTGCGGTATTAGTTGGTGCGTAGCACTGCAGAATTGTGACGTTTCTGACACTGGTCCTGAGCCTGACGACGATAATCCTATCCGAGATTGGTTCCCAGCTAATGAGACTGTTTCTCGCTCTCGGCGTAAGGACGAACGCCACGCCATTTCTGGCTTCACTTTCAGGGCCAATGTACAGAATAGTGTTTCCGCTAGGGGTTCGTTCTTCTCCTGATCCTGTCCACCTGACCTCGCTCAAGCCCAAGATTTGTATGTTATAGTGCTCCATTTCACGGTCGATCATCGATTGGCGGTGCAAGGACCGAGTAACCCCAGCTCTTCCCCCGTCATTCAATGTTCGAACGTTCCAGAAGCCAATCATAGTCCGTTTTCGAATGCCAAAAGTCGTTACCGTAGAATCAGTCCGTATCCGAGGCGATGTATCCGTTTCTCGTATCATTTAGGTCTTAAGATCACGGGTGATAAGCCCATGATCCAGTGAGTGTCCATTTGCCATTTTTAGGGCAAGCAGGACTGGCTGTGGGTGAATTCTACAGCCCCCATCCCAGAGGGGGATAGTTAGCTCAGGTCCGTGGAGTCGCTAACTCCAAAGATAGTTGCAGGAATTGGTAATTACGCGAATATGTTAAAAAAAAAACTCCATAGAGTAAATGCATTAAGGGTATGCAGTGGATTTCGCACAATTTCATATGACGCCGCGAATGTCATAGCTGGCTTACTGCCGCCAGACATACTAGCTGCTAAAGCACAACGATTATATCACAAAAAGAATACGATAAACCGATGCTTAACAGTGGAAGAGAAAATAGAAGAGCAACGGATAAGTACCAATGCCTGACAACTGCAATGGAACACCATAAACAAAGGCCGCTGGACGTATAGACTCATAAGAGACGTAGATAAGAGGGTCAGACGGAAGCATGATGAAGTAGATTACTACATGACCCAATTTCTGTCAGGGCATGGCTGTTATAGAAGCTATTTGCACAAATATGGCCATGATTCCTTTGCGTCATGTCCAAGTTGTACAGATGCAACAGAAAATGCAGAGCATGTATTCTTTCACTGCCCAGTCTACGAAATGGACAGAAGGAGAGTCGAGGACACGAAAGACTACGTAGGGAACCATCTGAGATAGAAGTGCCTATAACAGCTAGAACAGTTGGTAGTTGAATAAGATAGGCAGTGACATATACAGGGTGACATAAGACATTTTGGCAGTAAATTAACGTTTGAGCTTTATGCTCCTCCCTCCTCCTGACAAAATACTTAATGGTTGTTCCGGGGGGTAGTGGGTTAGGCGAGGGGTTTTTAGCGGGTTCCCGCACTTTAAGGCTTTCAATGCTTTTCCCCGCGTTAAAAAAAAACCTGTCGTGAGGTACGAGTCGATTCGCTTTCTGCTGGCGCTAGTGGCGAAGAATGGGTTCAAAGTGGACCAGATGGATTTTAAAAATGTACGCAGATTAGCCCGAGGGTTTTGATGACAGCGCTAGTGGATAACGGGTCAAAGGAGGACCCATGCGTGTATCATTCGATCGAGATGGGAGTGATTTTGGCTGTTTACGTTGACGATGTGATGATTCTCTGGAAGAACGAGTATCAGATGCGTGCTCCCAAGTCAGCCTTGACCACGAAGTTCAAGATGTTTCGCATCAAACACATCGACACGAAATATCATGTGCGCGATGTGATTAAATCTGGGGCCATCACACTGGAATACGTGGCATCGAGGCAAAATGCCGCGGATTATTTGCCTAAGGCGCTGGTAGGCCCAGCAATGTCTTCAAATGTTCATCAAATGGGCATCATCCAAACCAAAGATTTGAAGTAAAGTAGAGTTGATTGATTTCTGTGGATGATCGAGTTTAAAGTAGTGTAATCTCTAATTTATTTTATTTTTATTGCCGTCCTCCACGTTTCTTTTGTTTTCTTTTGCTTTGGTATGATGAGTTAAAGTGTTTAAATGTAAACTCTCCTTTCATGCAATTATGAATGTACGTTTTAGTAGGCTTCGACTATGAATGTACGTTTGAGTAAGCTTTGACTTTTGAATAAACATGGCCGATGGTCATTCGTTATTTATTTATTTTTTCAATTCAGATCATCACTCTTGTTGCGGCTTTCCTTTCAAGTGTTATTCTGTTCTGCGTTGCGCGACCAATAAATAGAAAAAAAAGTTACGAAAAATCTTTTGTCGTTTTCCTTTTATCGTAAAAAAGCCCTGTGTCAATATTTATATTATTTATGCAGGGACTGTCGGTCCCAGGAGTTTCGATTGTGTTCCTAATTCCAGCATTATGCTGTACAATACAATCCTATCGATACTATCCTATGGTTGCTTAAAGTCAAATATCTAGTGAACGTCGATCTTTGATACGTAGTTGATCGCCGGCTCATCTCTCATCTACAATGGCGCTACAGCCCAAATCGGACCTTGGCCTCCTGACATGCAGGTTCCTTAACATTTTCATTACTTATTGTGGAAAGGTTGTTAGCCCTTCGCACAACCCTCTTTCTACGAAGGCAATGTGTTGGAATTATATATTGCGCCGACCGGGATTTGAACTCACGACCTTCGCATTACAAGTCAAACACGCTACCTACTAGGCTACACCCTAGCTGAATTCATCTTGTAATTCTCCAATCATATTTTCAGCATAGGATTTAATCCAAGATTTAATAAGATGTGCACAGCAGTGAAATCCCTCTATAGTATTCGCAGCAGAGTTTGTCGTCTTTGTTGTATATCGGACATGTGCTATTACGCCAATCATCAGGTAGTACAGTGGTGGCCACGAATTTAGAACACTCGGTATCTGTGACTTTCAAGTGCAAATATTTTCTGTTGTATATCTTTCAGTCCAATTTTATTTTCTTGAGTTTTGGCCACGATGTGATGATTATATCCCGTTTTTTTTAATTTGGTTATTTTCTTCCCATTCTTTTCTATTTCAGTTTAATTGTGAATAAGACGAAAACAAGCTGGACACAAATTTAGCACAAAATAAAAAACTGTTTATTATACCATAAGCGAAAAACAAAATAACAAAGAACAAATTTCTACGTATGAATTCAGTATTTTGTCGGATATCCTTTATTTTTAATGACAGCAGCGCATCTCCTCGGTACCAGAGTCATACAACGTTCTCATGGAATTGCATACCAAGCTTTTTTAATTTCGATCCAAAAATCGGTCATATTTTTGGTTTGACTACGTAAATATGCTCCTCGACATCATTCCACAAATTCTCAATGGCATTGATATCCGGAGATTGGGCTGGTCACTTCAGAACATCAATTCGGTTATCTTCCAAGCAACTCCTTACTGTGCGCGAAGTGTGTTTTGGATCGTTGTCATGCATAAAACGCCATTTAAGGGGCATGTTATCATCAGCAAATGGCATCATTGTGTTTGATGTTTTTATAAACATGGTTATCCATTCTTGGGCTAGCTAGGGTGTAGCCTAGTGGGTAGCGTGTTAGTCTGCAATGCGAAGATCGGGAGTTCAAATCCCGGTCGACACATAATTCCAGCACACTCCCTGCTTGGGTATCCCTTGGTCACCTCAATCTACGAAAATGAAAAATTCGAAGATAGTGTGTTGTACGAAGGTCTAACAAGCTTTCCACAATAAATAATGATTCATTCTTGTGTCAATTTTATGTACAGGGCCAACGCCGTACCAAGAAAACGCAGCTCACACCGTCACACTCCCACCACCATGCTCAACAGTATAAGTGTACTTTGGATGGTGCTGCATGTTAGGAGGACGCCATACGTACCGCTTACCGTCGCACGGGCAAACGCAATTCGAGATTTTAAATTTTTTTTGACACAAGTGGCTTGTTCTGTGCAATGCATCTACGCAATTGTTTTTTATTGAGCCGTCGATAAAATATCATTTTTTATAATGGTCGAGCTATTAAGAGGGTTTTTGATTGAGGCTCTATAAATCAGACGGTTCTCTTTAATTGGTGTTTTTCGTGCTCTAGGTCGCAGTTTAACATTTTTGGAGCTCCCATATTGTTGCATATTACACCATCTTTCTGGAACATCTTAAAGCATTAGCAATTTGCGAAACGGTACTTCCACTGCTCTTCATTTGCTGAACTACATGCCGCTGAGTCTCTGTGCACCATGTACCTTTCGCCATTTCTAAACGCACATTTTTTAAACAATAATCATAAATGAAAATAAAAAAAGAGGAAATCTTACCAATTAATTTGATTTAGCACAAACAAAAGCTCGAAATTAGTAAGATTTCAAAAATCTGCTAAATTCGTGGCTTGATCACGTACTACTTCCAATTAAGTGAGACTAGAAAAGAAAGGGAACAAATAAATCACTCAAATTCCTGTTAAGACCCCCTACAGGGTCATAGGACAAGGCGCGATCCTGAGCATCGGCCTTAAGCTGTTGCCAGGACTTGTTTATTCCTCTCGCCTCCTGCTCAACTGCTCAACAAAGGTGTGACGAATGACGAGTTCGTCACTGGGGATCGAGGCAGATCGCGAGCAACTTCACTCGAAGTTGCTTAATCGTGGCGGAAGTGATCGGGCAATTTTTTTTTTTGCGGGGACTTGGATTTTATTTTTGGGGAGTCAAGTTTTGGGCGGGAGATCGAGCGGTCGTGATCTGACGTGAGCGAAAAAGGAAAAATTCGGAGTGAAAAAGAGGAGGAAAAAAACACATGGTCGTTAAAAAAAGGAAAAAAAAAATAAGAAAAATAACGTGGAGTGGTGCGTGAAATTAAAAAAAAACGAAAAACAACAAAAAAACAAAAGGTTCTGCGCTTTAAATTGTGGAAAAAAGTGAATACCACCGGTGGGCCCCCGTGACTAGTGTGCAAATGAAAAAAAAAGTGATGTGCACATGAATATTTAAAAAAAATAATAAGAATAGCCAAAAAGGAGGCTGCAGCACGACCAATGTTTTTTTTTTCTTTTACTATTTTTTTTTTCGTGTACCTTACCTACCGTGTAAGATGAGATAGATCTGCTTAGGGCGCTGTGGGAGTCCGCCGTGGCTTCGTTGGGTGGCCTTCCCGGTTGGCCCTCGCCGTCCATTGCAAGAAAGCCCTGCTTCTCAGGACCTTCTTGTAATGACCACATGTAATCTGGCGTAAAGACGTGCCAGTAGGTAGCGTGAGCTCCCCGTCCCGTATATATTTTTTTTTCTCCCTTCACAGCTCAACAAGGATGGTGTCTTCCCCGGACCAAATCCTTCCTCCCACGCCCTCAGCCCTGACTATCCGGCAACCATGCTGTGAGGTCCGGAGGAAGCCCATCATCTGCTAGCGGAATGGAGTGCTCCATTTCGTTACAAAGGAACCCGACTAAATTAACGGGAACTGATTAACCCATCACAGCCAACACTCAAGAAACAAAAGTCGACTGAAAAGCATAAATCAGTAGAAAATATTTGCACTTGAAGATACCGAGTGTGCTAAATTCGTGGCCACCACTGTACATCATGTGTCCAGATTTGCGACTCCATAATAAGAATTTTCCTAACAAAGCAGTCACCCTAGCTCTTCAAAAGTTCCGTGAAAGCCCAGCGCCTTGTTTTAACTGTTTAAGAATACCTTTAAGGTCTTCTACTGTTGGAAGGCTCAATATGTTTTCATCGTTATTAAGTGGCTCAGTCAGAGCGTCATTTACAATAGTAGTCGATGATGAATTCGAGTTTATCTCTTTCGTGTCGCTAATTATGCCTCCTGCTGTATCTTTATAAAGACTCATTTTCGGTTGATATCCTCGTTTCCGAGCGCCTAGAGCGTAAACCGCTCTCGTGTTATTGGATTTAAAATCTTCATCAAATTTTGCGTAATTCATCTTCGAGATACTTTCTTTTCTTTTTCCACAAGTTTTGTTCGCAAATCGTCTAAGCTCGTCAAATATGTCTTTCTTGGCTCTCATTGGTCGTTCAGTAAATTGTTTGTAAGATGCATTCTTTTTGTTTATTGCATCTCGGCATTGATTATCTAACCAATCATTCTTCTTTCGCCGAGTCTGGGGACATATAACCTCCTCTGCGATGGACTTAATAGCCGTAACTGCTCTATTGGCATTGAATATTTGGCCAAAATGCCTCTCTAAAGCTGATTTGTATGCGGCTGCTTCTCGATGCAGAATTTAAATGTCGGTTGGTGTAATGCAGATCAGCTGTTTGGTATTTGACATCGGAATGAGGCCCTTACCAAACAGTGGTCACACATCTCACATATGGAATGCTGGGCCTATTCTTCACACCACGAGAACACCAAATTGTTTACGTGCAATGAGCCTAAAGCTGGTTATGCAAAAAATCCATCGAATATTGTTAAGCGTCCATGGATGCAAAGTTCGATATTTTCTAAGGGGCTGCGAAGAGATTTTTTTATACAGAAAACAAAAAAATGACGTGACTATGAAGCTGCTTTCTGAGTACTATAAAATTACATAGCAGCCACTATACTAAAGCTTACTTTTGATTGAAAAAAACATTACAGCAGTAAGTTGACATGACTATCTTCTTACATACTATTTGGACTTGCGCCGCGGTCGGGCTGTGCTATTTAATCGCAATCCTGCTGGAATTTTACGTCGACCGAGATTTGAACTCACGACATTTGCATTGTTGAGCAGCACGCTACCCACTAGGTTCATCAATGCTTTTTAATTGAGATCTTCCGAATTCCTGAAAAGAATACAACTGAACGAGGAACTCTGGTACGACTCTAGAGAAAGCATCCTAAGGTAATATTATGTTTTTTATAGAAATGCATAGCCTTCAGGAGAGTCTCATCGACAAGTATACACTTTATTGCAATTATCGAAATCGAAACCCAATTTCCAATGAAAGGCATTGAAGAATTCGTTTGGCGGTTCTTCGGGGTGTTTTGCATGGCACCGCGTTGTAATGCACACCTGGTCTCCGTGACAAAATACCAAAATCAGCAAAAGTAATCGAACTCATGGGCATTGCACCTGAGATCGATTACTATCGCTAAATTATGTTGTATCAGGAATTAATTGCTAGGGTATAGCCTAGTAGGTAGTGTGTTGGTCTTGTAATTCGAAGGTCGTGAGTTCAAATCCCGGCCGGCGCAACACATAATTCCGTCACATTGCCTGCTTGGGTATACCTTGGTCACCTCAATCTAAGAAAATGAAAAATTCGGAGAAAGAGGGTTGTGCGAAGGGCTAACAACCCTTCCACAATAGGTAATAAAAAATGTTAAGGAACCTGAATATCAGGAGGCCAAGGTCCGATTTAGGCTGTAGCGCCATTGTAGAAGTAGTAGAGGAATTAATTGCACACGCGAGTAAAAATAATGCTGATCGGCAATAAAGGTCACGTAGACTTGGAGTTTTTTCCCGAATTCGGAATCGAAGAAGCAATGAGTCTGATTTTAACAGCCAATACAATCGGTCTTTTATTTTATATAGAGAAAAGTTAAATCAGGTCTCCGGGTTTTTAGTTCCGAAGAACTAAACACAACATTGACGCAGCTCGTTGCGCTGCAACTGCGAATTCTGTACAAACCAAGAAATGGTCGTTTTTTTTCAATTGGAGATGGGGATATGCCAGTCAGAATATTTCGCAGGCTGGTTAGTGGGAAATGTATCGAGGTTAGAAAAATGGTAATTGAGTTGGCTCAGTTGTTTTAAACCGTTTTTAGAGGCAAAAATCTGCGTGTCAAGTCCCACCCGGTCCATAATATTGCTGATGACTAATGACTGAACAAACAAGTCCTGGCAACAGCTAAAGGCCGATGCTCAGGACGCGCCTTATGCAACAGAAATTCGATTGCATGACAGAATTTGCCAGGCGCTTAGAGTTTCCTTTCATCATCACAACTCCTTGTACCCTCACATTGCAATCGAAGACTCATTCGCAAATTGCTAGCATCCACCAGACTCACATATTATTTCCTGCAGGAAATGCTTAAAAATTTCAAAACTAATTTTACCTTGGCATAGGGCGAACTCATGATTGTGTGAATTACTCGGGGTTCCAGATCGAGCAGCACAGCTCGCGGAATATAGTGATCATCATCGGCCTAGAAAATTGCATTGAATTACGAAAAATGAAGAAAGCAAAACCGAATTTCGCTGACCTGATAGAAAAAAACGTCCTTCCGATCGAGACCATCTGTGGCAAAGTCTTCGAGTACTCCGGTAGGTGAGATGCCGTGCTCGAGACAAAGACGCTTCCAGAACTCGAAACCAACTGAAATACCGAAATTATCGTCAAATTAAACGAATAGCGCTCGCAAAACATGAAATTTTGTCGTTTTATAGGTTAAGAAATCTTTTTTGAATTATTGCGAAGCATAAACTTACTTTGATTGCCACACTGGCCAAGCTGTAAGGTAATAATTTCACTTGGCATTCTCAATTTTTTAATTCACGATACTTTTGGCTTTTTTTTTGTAGTAAATAGTTCGCGGAAAAATTGTTTTGCCTTTTTTAAATTGCGCCAACGAACTTTCAGTTTTGTTGTTTTGATGTTGATCAAATGTCAATTGAATTATTTTCTTTAGGTTTTGGATATGACAGCGCTTGATTGCACCAAAATTCATTTCTCTTTTCAATTAGGGTTCCTGCATAAGCTAACAACTCACCACACTTTAAAATGTCCACGCTTATACAGGAACTCTGATTTTAATACTTTGATTATTTTCGAATTATTTTTAATTAATTGCAATCAATCAATCAAATTCCTGTAAAGACCCCCTATAGTGGCATAGAACAAAAACAACTCTCTTCCACAAGGCGCGATCTTGAACATCGGCCTTAAACGGTTGCCAGGACTTGTTTATTCCTCTGGCCTCCTGCTCAACTGCTCGCTTCCATGTGCTACATGGTCGACCGACCCGACGTCTTTCTTGAGGACTATAATCCAGAGCCTGTTGGTAATGTTTCGCTCTGGTTTCCTCAAAGTATGTCCGATCCACTGCCACTTCCGCCGTTGAATCTCAATACCTATTTTAGTCTGACCAGTTGTACTCCAAAGTTCGTCGTTGGAGATCACTTCAGGCCAGAATATTCCTAAGATGCTTCGGAGGCATTCCTGAAAGTCTGTAGTTTCTTGGTAAGTCGAACGGTCACTTTCCACGTAGTACAACTACATAACAACACGGATTTAACGCATGTGTCAAAAACTCGCAGCTTTGTGCGAAGGGAGATCTCTCTTAACCTCCAGAAAGGGGAAAAGATACCGAAGGTCTGACGAGCCTCAATATCCTTTTCGGCTCCGCCGTCCATGCTGACAATGCATCCGAGATAACAAAAATCGTGCACCTCTTCCACACCTTGTCCGTTAAAAACAATCGGTGTGCTTGCGTTCGAACCCATGTGCATGTACTTGGTTTTACGCACATTTATTTTCAGTCCCGCCTCTTTGCATTTAGAATGCAACGAGCGAACATTTGACTCTAAGTCCGAACTTTTTTTTTTTTTGATAAAGGTCTCAGCAGAGACCGAAACGTCACGAATAATAAAGCGTAACAGTGTAGAATCCGGAAATCTTTGCTTTCAAAACGGTTTACTATTAATTTAAAACAAAATAGTTCCCAAGCAAGGACTGGCAATCCACGCTACCTGAAATGGAAGAGGGATCAACCATCTAGTATACAGATGGTTCGCACACCTCTGAGGGGACAGGAGCCGGAGTCAAAGATCCTAACTTCTCGGTTTCAAAACCACTCGGCAAAGAAGCCACAATCTTCCAGGTTGAACTAATTGCAATGGAGCTACGTATCCAAAAGAATATAAGGAGAGTTCATCGCAACAAATCAATTTATATCCTATCGGATAGTCAGGCGGTTCTCAAGGCCCTAGCATCCAATAAACACGGATCGAAGTTAGTTTGGGACTGTCTTCAAGACCTAATCACCCTGGGGAAAAGGAACGACGTAACCTTAATGTGGGTACCAGGACATATGAGAATTGAGGGAAACGAAGAGGCTGATCGCCTTGCAAAAAATGGCGCGGAAAAAAACTTTATTGATCCAGAGCCATTCTGCGGAAAATTAAAAGGGCATCAAAGCTCGATACTTAAAAAGTGGGTTGAACAAGAACACAAAATCTACTAGGATAGACTTCCAGGCTTATCAACCTCAAAAAAACTAATCATACCACAAAAAAACAAAGTGGAGGGTATCCTGAAATTCAGAAAGAGCGATATTAGTACTCTAATCGGCCTAATGACGGGGCACAGTGGAGTGAACCACCACCTCAATAATATGGGTTTAGCTGAAACCGACATCTGCCGCCTCTGTCTCGAAGAGTCAGAAACGACAATACACATCATATGCCACTGTAAAGCAATTTTAAAATAAGTTCGGATCATTTGTCGAGAAATCCTGAAAATTAAAGTCAAAAAAGTATTCGGGCAGGAAAAAATTCAACAAAATTTTCTGTTTTTACCTGAAATTTAATATCTTGCTGGACCACCGCGCCTTTCTATTACTTCATTTAATCGATTCGGCATCAATTTGATGAGATTTTCGCAAAATTGTGGGGTAATCGTTTCCCATTCCTCCTGTAAAGCGGTTTTGCGGGTGTTCAGACTTGTGATTTGGCGAACACGAATTTTTCTCGCCAAGTGATCCCACAAATGCTCAAAAGGTTTGAGATCCGGACTTTGTGCTGAGGTATCAATCACTTTAGAGCAACTGTACAATCGCAGAGTTGTGCTTGGGGCATTGTCTTCATAATAACAAAAATGCTCCATTTGCATTTTCCGTGTCAGTTCCATAAAATCACTTACCCAAAAACTGGCTAAGGCTCTCGCGACTGAGTTACGCTCACTAGTAGGTAACACATCACGCTCTGTTAAAAATTCCCCTCATCTAGTAGAGATTCTTCAGAAAGTCAAATTGGAACCAACGGATATTTTAGTCAGCCTAGACGTGGAATCACTGTTCACCAACATCCCGATTAAGGACTCCTTAAGTATCATCAGGAAACTCATCCCGGACATCCCGGAATTTGGCTTAAATAATACTTTCTCTTCAGCTCTAGGGAAACTCTTCAAGCAAACGGAAGGAGCGGCTATGGGATCTCCAATTTCTCCGGTGGTAGCGGAAATTTTCATGGAGGAATTCGAAAAGAACGCACTGGACTCAGCTCCATTAACACCGAAATTGTATCTACGGTATGTGGATGACACCTTCATCATTTGGCAACATGGGAAAGAAAAGCTCGACAAATTTTTGGCACACCTGAACTCGCACCACGAGAAAATTAAGTTCACCATGGAAACGGAAAGCAACGGGAAACTTCCATTCTTGGATGTACTCGTAGAAAGGAACGATACGTCGCTAAGCTTCGAGGTATATAGGAAACCAACTCACACCAACAAATATCTCCACGCTCATTCCCCTCACCACCCAAGCCAGAAAACAGGCGTACTGAAGACCCTAATACACAGAGCTCAACGTATAACTGAAGGAAATCCGGGCAGTCTACGAAAGGAAAAGGAACAGTTGAATCGGGCATTCACAGCAAATGGATACAAAGCGAGTGAAATTAACAAGGCGTGGAAACCGAAGCATCCAAGGACAACAGAACGAGAGGACACTGAAGAAGGAAATGCAAATGACAAACGATGGGTAAAACTACCTTACATCCAGAGCACGACGGATAAGAAAGGAAAAATTCCTCGAAAATCCAATATCAAGACAACATTCACTTCCCCGACTATTATCCGAGAAATTTTAGGAAACCAGAAGGACAAAAAACCATTGGAGACTGAAGGAGTATACAAAGTACCGTGCGGCTCATGCGATAAAGTATACATAGGAGAAACGGGACGCACAGTCCAAACAAGGATCAACGAGCACCAACGATGCACACGGAAAAACCAGATACAGTCATCAGCGATCGCGGAACATGCAACGACAGAAAACCATACAATCGATTTCGACAATGTGCAAATTCTGACCAGGACAAATCAATATTATCAACGAATAGTACGAAAAGCAATAGAAATTTCTAAACATCCACAGAACTTCAACCGAGACACCGGATACAAGTTCTCAGCAGTTTGGCTACCTGCCTTAAAATTTGGTAAGAACAAAATTCGTACCTAGAAATCCTTAACTAATTTAACTTCTTCTTCTTCTACAATGGCGCTACAGCCCAAATCGGACCTTGGCATCCTGACATTGAGATTCCTTAACATTTTTCATTATTCATTGTGGAAGGGTTGTTAGACCTTAGCACAACCCTCTTTCTACGATTTTTTTCCTTTTCGTAGATTGAGGTAACCAAGGTATATCCTAGCAGGCAATGTGCTGGAATTATATATTGTGTCGACCGGGATTTGAACTCACGACCATCGCATTACAAAACCAACACGCTACCCACTAGGCTATATCCTAATTTAACTACCTGATACTAATTAATTAACCTTATTTAACTAATTTAACCTTAATTACCCTTCCTTCTATATAATAATTGTGTTTTGTAATTGTAGATCAGTTTGATAAAGGTCTCAGCAGAGACCGAAACGTCACGAATAATAAAGCATAACAGTGTAGAATCCGGAAATCTTTTCTTTCAATTCGAAATGCACTGTGAAAACATTCACCAAAATATTACATTTGCTTTCGTTTGCAAAAATAACTGTACTGCAGAAATCGTGGGTTTATATGCTCAACCGTAAATCGAAACCGCCTTCGTTTGTTTGTTCTGTTTATGTTGGGCTTTTTCCTAGCAACCCTGCCGTGGAATCCTTGTTTTCGAAGGACGTTTGTAACAGTTTCAGCACTGGAAGACACCTCAAATTTGGTTTACGCCAGTGCATTTAATTTAGTAGCACTTAACTTAGGGTTTTTCTTAACTTGCCGCACTAACCACCATTCTTCACGGGCATTAAATACACGTGGACGCCTTGGCCTCTGCTTTTTATCGATAGATCCAGTTTCCTTGAAACGCGCAATTATATCATGAACTGTCGATTTACTCATTTTCACGATTTCCGCAATACTACGTTCCGATTTATTGTCCTTAAAATGGATAATAATAAGCATCTTAACACAAATATCAACTTCCCGCGTTTTACGAACCATTATTAAAATAATTGCGACTAACAATGCAACAGGCAAAGCTATACTAATTATAATATCTATCACTAAATATAATAACATGTGAATTCAAGTGCAACGTTGTGTAATTCCAAGAATTCGTTTCTGCCCCAATATTTTTTTGACTGCCATGATAGACACGTGTACATTAATTCTTGGAAAAAATGCTTCTAGTTAAATCGAATGCGGTTTTTTTTTGGTACCCACTTCAAAGCGTTATCATGATCCATTAAATAAAGGAAAAAGAAACAGTTTCATTTCCTTGCCAAATTTGTTTCTTTCATTATTGCTGCTAATTGTCCCTTTGCCCGGATACTTTTTTGAGACATTATATGCGTGGCACTTTCAGAGATTTTCTTTTGCAAATTTTGTAAATATTTCAGAAAATTGTTCCTTCAAATTTTTTTTTTATGACTTTTTAGTCAAGTATCACAAACTGCGCACAGCTCTGGATGCTAACAACGTACCCGAAAAAAGGCCGAAACTTTTTTAAATTTCGCTCAATATATAGGGCTTCAGCTTTGCCAAACTATGGAAAAGCGTCTGTAGTCAAAAACCATACACCTGGAAGTGGCATTTAGGAAATTCGTGGATTACGCAAATAATTTCGTCGGTGCCAAACTTAGAGCTTCAAACTAAGCTCTGTCAATACAAGAAAAGTATGATTTCGCAACAGCCCTTGCTGCCCAGAGTACTACCTGACATTTTATTCCTTCTGCCTCTCCTCACTTCGGTGGCCTTTGTGAAGCTGGAGTGAAGTCGGTGAAACACCATTTTGATCGCGTCGCTGGCAAAATCAATTTCACGTACGAGGAATTTTCAACGCTAACCGCACAGATCGTGGCTTTTCTCAATTCTAAGCCTATTTGCCGACTGAATGAGGATCCCACAGATCTCACATCACTGACTCTGGGATATTTTTTAATTGGCTCTCTTCGCTTTGTTTCAAAGCGAAGTAAACTTCCTATTAGTAGTCGTCTTTTAATATGGCTGGCAACATTTTTGGCGTCACTGGTCAGTGGCGAACCTCAGTCAATTACAAGTTCCCCAAAAATGGCGAGCATATCGTGGTGATGCAAGCTAGGGTGTAGCCTAATGGGTAGCTTTTTGGTCTACAATGCGAAAGTCGTAAGTTCAAATCCCGACCGGCGTATAATTTCAGAACAGTGCCTGCCTGGGTAATAACTTGGTCAGCTCAATCCACGAAAATGAAAAGGAAATTCGTAGAAGGCCTAACAACCCTGCAGGAGGTCAACGCCCGATTTGAGCTATAGTGCCATCTTATAAGTAGATATCGTACTGGTGAAGGACGATCGTCTTTCTCCGTCGAAATGGGCTCTAGGCCGAGTAATCAAAGTACACTCAGGACCGAAGAGGACATGTTCGAATTGCGACTATCCAAACTTAAATCGGCAAACCAATCAAAGCTGAATCCGCTATACACACTTCAGAAATTATTAAGATGGCTTGCGCTTACGCTGATAAATTGTAGAAAAACTTCACAAGGCAAAGAGCAAAAATTCAACAAAGCTACTCACTCTTATCCGTTTAGTTTAGTTTAGATAGTTTCCCAATGGCATACAGTCGTATGGTCTGCCTTGAAAAGCAGATGGCGTCAAATACGAATATGCGTAATAGCATTCACCAGACCATTCAAGACCACGTTAGCAAGGGTTATGCGCGTAAATTAACACCAGGTGAAATCGATAAGCACGAATATGGTATCTGCCAATGTTTACCGTAACAAATCGTAATAAGCCTGGAAAGCGCCGAATTGTATGGGATGCAGCAGCCAAGGTGAATGGAGTTTCCCTGAATTCAGTCCTTTCAAAAGGTCCCGATCAATTGACATCCCTACCCTTCGTTTTGTACAAATTTCGACAGCGTCTGATTGCGATCACAGGAGGCATTCGGGAAATGTTTCATCGAGTTTTGATTCGCCATGAAGACCAGCAAGCGCAACGTATTCTTTGGTGAGAAAATCAGAGCCAACAATACCCTGACGTTTACATTATGCAAGTAATGACGTTTGGAGCTTCTTGTCCACCGAGCTCCACAATTCGGATTTGAAATTCGTAATTGGGCGTCTAACTCAGCTCAAGTTTTACTTGCATTGACCGAGAAAACGAACCTAGGATCTGTATATCTGGGTAGGAACCTGAAGCGAGTCCAACAAAAATTTTTGGGACACTTCAACGGACATTTTAACTCCGAGCAAGATGAACAGCGATATTCTGTGCGGAAACACCGTCCAACGAAACGCGAAGTATTGGAAATCCTTAAGTCAATTTTCGACCCATTTGGATTGTTGGCTTCATTCTTAATTTATGTTAAGATACTGCTGAAGAAATTTGGCGATTAATCAATTTTAGAGGCGCGGACGAGAAACTTCGTAAGAAATTCTTGAATATAAATCTAGATCAGCTACAGGAAATGGCGTTTCCAGGAGAAAGAACAGCTCAATTGGAACTTTAACCCACTCGCAGCCCTTCATATGGGAGGGAGCCTAGTTCAACCAGTAAAAATGACTTTGATGCGAATCATGCCATCGCGGACACTTATGATGGAGGCGGAAAATATAGTAAACTCCCGTCCGCTTTACATAAATGCCGCAAAGATTTTTCTTGTATTCAAATCGCAACGATTCGTTTAGTGTCTTTTCCTTGTCTAAGATTTTCCTTGTATTCAAATCGCAACGCTTCGTTTTCCCGCCTTTTTCGTTTAGTGTATTTCCCTTGTCTAAGATTTTTCTTGTATTCAAATCTATAGTTACTTCATGGGACACTAGAGGTGCTTTTCCATAGTTTGGCAAAGCAGAAGCTCTGTTTCTGGAGCGAAATTTAAAAAAAGTGTCGATTTTTTTTTTGTACGTTCTGAACATCAAGAACTGTGCGCAGTTTGTAATACTTAACTAAAAAATCACAAACAAAAATTTTCAAGCAACAATTTATCTTAGGGTGCAAGAAATTGGCAAGAGAAAACCACTAAACTCACCACTCCACGAATGGTGAAATGGAGACGGTGAATTCGCAGGTGTCGGTTGTGACATTTCTGCCATACTCTACCTCTTGCATGGAGGTACTCTATTCAAATCGTGCTACCTTGGCTATGGATCTGCTACGTAAAGTCTACGTTTCGTTGTGAATGAAGCGTAATACTTTTCTTCTCGTATTGCGCCATCTTTCGACTGTTGCCGGAACGTTGCTGTCATATTAGAAAAAAATGGCGTTTGGCATGTTTTCTATTTGTCAGAAAAAAGCCGTGAGTTTTATTTAACTTGTTCGTTCTGCGGTACCGTTAGTAAACGCTAAACTTATTTCGAATGTACGAATGAAAATGCCGCGTGGAAATGTTTTTAGTGCGCATCCTTCTTGCTAGCGTCTGAAATTTTTCCACAACTTTTATGCAAGTTTTTAATTCAGCACAACGCCGGAGTTGAATTCGACTAAATCGGGCAGTGAACAAAATTATGGACGATCAAGTGAATCGAAAACGCCGTACGGGACAGCTTTGCAGTAAAAAACAGAACCTTTTAAGTCGGTCGGTGCGAAGGACTCGGCCGAGCAGAAGTCGCCTGTAGACGAGATTTTGTTTATGCACGTTGTGTCGGTGAGCGACAGAAATGTGCCTACTTCGGACCGCTTGTCGTCGCTCTTACCGTACTTTTTACATTATTGTTGGCAGCAAATATGGATGGAACAGAAAAATTTGAAAATTCTCTTGATTGGCAGAAGTAGCAAGCCTCGTTGCTTTTATGGGGTTAAGTCGCTACCCGTTGATTATAAATCAAACTCCAGGGCGTGGATGACCGGAAAACTTTTTGAAGAATGGATTTGCAAATTAGATAAACAATTTTTACGCGCTCGACGAAAAGTCTTATTATTCATTGATAATTGTCCTGCCCATCCAAAAGACTTACAAAGAAAATTGAAATCTATTGAACTGGTTTTTTTCCACCAAATCTGACCTCCAAATTGCAACCGCTTGACCAGGGAGTAATTCAAAATTTAAAGTGTCACTATCGAAGCAGAATCTTAAAAGAGGCATTAAAGCGTTTAGAGACAAAGAACAGCTGGATTTGGTCAGCATTCTACATGGGATGAAGAGGATAACATACCTTGAATTTTCTTAAATAATATTGGATGGATAACGTTGAATAATATAATGGATGGATAACGTTGAATAATATAACTTTCAATGCTACTCTTGATGATTATATTGAGATGGACAATGAAATTTGTACAGAAGGTTTTCTTACAGATGATGACATTATTGAGAATTATAATTCTGAATCAGTGACTCAGATTTTAATTGCAGTGGAAAGTGATGACGAGGGTTCCGAAGAAGAATTTATTCAACAGCCTTGTACGAATGATATAGCAGATTCCTTGAGAAATTTGAATCTATATTTTTAAACGAATGAAAACGCAACTGATGAACATTATAAGGCTTTAAATAAACAGGAATCTCTTTTTATTGAAAATAATAAAGCAAAACGAAATTTTCAGCCACAAATTAGTAATTATTTTAACCCACTGTAACTACATATGTAGTATGTAGTACTTAATATGGAATAAATAAAAATGTGAATTGAATATAATAGTAATTGTAGTGTCTTTTAATAAATCCGCTGGTTTTGATAAACTGTTCTATAACTCGAAGTCTCTATAAGTCGAACTATTTTTTGGAGAATGGTGATTTGAGTTATGGAAGTTTGACTGTATTTCAGAAGATTGTTTCTTCAAATTTTTTTTTACGACTTTATAGTCAAGTATCACAAACTGCGCACAGACAGCTAACAACGTACCAGAAAAAAGGTCGACACTTTTTTAAATTTCGCTCCAAATATAGGGCTTCACCTTGCCAAACTATGGAAAAGCGTCTGTAGTGTTTAGTGTCTTTTCCTTGTCTAAGATTTTCCTTGTATTGAAATCGCAACGCTTCGTTTTCCCGCCTTTTTCGTTTAGTGTATTTCCCTTGTCTAAGATTTTTCTTGTATTCAAATCGTGCTACGTAAAGTCTACGTTTCGTTGTGAATGAAGCGTAATACTTTTCTTGTCGTATTGCGCCATCTTTCGACTGTTGCCGGAACGCTGCTGTCATATTAGAAAAAATGGCGTTTGGCATGTTTTCTATTTGTCAGAGAAAAAAGCCGTGAGTTTTATTTAACTTGTCCGTTCCGCCTTTGCGGTACCGTTAGTAAACGCTAAACTTATTTCGAATGTACGAATGAAAATGCCGCGTGGAAATGTGATGAACGTTTTTAGTGCGCATCCTTCTTGCTAGCGTCTGAAATTTTTCCACAACTTTGGTGCAAGTTTTCAATTCAGTACAACGCCGGAGTTGAATTCGACTAAATCGGGCAGTGAACAAAATTATGGACGATCAAGTGAATCGAAAACGCCGTACGGGACAGCTTTGCAGTAAAAAACAGAACCTTTTAAGTCGGTCGGTCGGTGCGACGGACTCGGCCCAGCAGAAGTCGCCTGTGGACGAGATTTTGTTTATGCACGTTGTGTCGGTGAGCGACAGAAATGTGACCACTTCGGATCGCTTGTCGTCGCTCTTAACGTACTCCCCAGAGGACAGGCAGCGAGACGAAGAAATCCTCAAACGTTTCGATAACGGAATCGGTTTCAATAGTGATCACGCAATTGCCTTTTGCGAACTGAATAACGCGCCAAAGAGACCACAGATACTGGAATCAAGCAGTGAACCAGGTAAGTGCGAGTGCATCAGCAGCAGAACGCCAACAATTCCCAGTCCAATTCGTACTACCATCATCCAGATCCGAGTCCGTTCGGTCCATCATTGTGAGAACTGAAACTTGCGAGCAACCACGCATTCCAGAAACAATTGTTTATTGTTTGTGGCAAATGCTACCTACAAGATTTATCGATCCAATTGCCGCTACAACAATCCCACTGTTCTCGCTTCTTGTACACAAAAACTCTTCCATCAGTTTTAGTTAAAATTAAAGTCGGAAATTACCCGATTACTTCCAGTTTACTCGAATTAACCCTTCAGTTTGTTTAGATTGCCCGATTGCTTTATAAAAAAGGAAGAAAGTATGTTGCTCACTTATAATATTTTCATGCTCCTCAAGTTGTTTTCTGCATAGGGAGGGAAAGGTGGTGGTGTTGTTTTAAGCCGAATCATAAGCGGAACTAAGTCATCTTCACACACTGAGATTTGGGTCCAGTAGGTGCACAATTTATTGGCTTTCTTAAGCGTCTTATTGCGGTTGGATAAAGCTGAATTGTTGCTCTCTTTTAGGAGCTATGCCTTTAGCTGTTCCATTTAGTTTTTAATGAGACGCTTGTGTATTTTCAGATCTATCAAAATTTTTATTAAGCATTCGCATCCAATTTTTCTTTTCTAAAAATTCAAAGAAACAAAAAAAAAATGAATATTACGCTCTGGTAGACGACCATTGATGCTTACGATGTCATGGAATTCCTGGGGATCCTTAGAATGACCACTGTGTGGGATCTGGGACAACAACGTGACTGCTTCGACTAGTATCCTTATGAATTTCGTACAGAATTGCCTTCAAGAGCTTGACAAATTTTACACATTACTTCTCCAAACTACGCCAACACCGCCCACTGTCATGATTAGAAGGATCCACTTGTTGGACATAAACGACGCATAGTACCGATACAGAACTGTGCCTTAACCGTAGAGAGATTTGCGACGAATTCGATTTAAACCACGAGGCTCGCCTTTGAAAGTCCAGCCAAGCCGACTGCCGCTTGGTTTCGGCCTCGAATCCTGACCCAAGTCTCACTGTCAGTATAGATGGGTTTCATGAAGTTTCTGTCTATGCAGATGGGCTCTGATGGTAAGAGGTTTTCACCTGGTTTTGCTCTTGGAGAAAATTCAAAGCCTTCGGCACCAATTTAGTTGCCAGGCGTTTTAGTTTTGGGTAAGGCAAGAATTTTTGTTTCATGTTTGTATGAGGGGCCTCATTCGGATTATGAAGGGGTACAATGTACCAAGTCTTATGAGTTAGCGAAAAACTAACTTTAAGTTTGTGAACGGGTTACATTCCCCCACTCCTTCTACCTCCGCCCATACAAATTTCACGAAATTTTAAGAAATTGATTTTTCTTCGAAACTATTCAAGGTATCAACTTGAAATTTGGGTCAAAGTATAAAAATGTATGTATATATCAAAATATTGATTCGCTCCCCTGACTCCTTCTACCCCCTCCCATACAAATGCACAATTTACAAAAATATTTTTATTTGATTTTCATTGAAGCTAGCGAAGCTAAATGAACAAATTTTTGCCAGTGTTAATTATTATTGTAACCAGTTTTAAAAAAAATCATCAACTTCACCTCACTCCTTCTATCCCCTCCCATACAAATTTCACGAAATTTTGAAAATTTTAATTAAAATACTTTTCTTCGAGACTGTAAAAGCTATCGATTTGAACTTTTGTGAAAAGTATAATAATAGAAATGTCATTGACGACGAAATATTTTGTTTTGTTCCGTATACTCCTTCTACCACCTCCCATACAAATGTATAATTTTGGTAAATGCATTTTATCGATTTCCATTAAAACTAGAAAAAGTACCAACTTAAAATTTTGCCAGAATTTGTCCCTGAATAATCACAGTAAATACTAAAAAAATTATCAACTTCGCACACTCTTTCTGCCCTCTCCCACTACAAATATCTATATTATAAATTCAAGAAAAGTATCTCTCCTTCGAACATATGAGAGCTATCGATTCAGAAATTGAAATAAAGCATGTTGATAAGGATGTTGATGAACAGTTTCAAAATCATATAAAACCCTCCACTTTCTCTACCACTTCCCACATAAATTCCCCAATTTCAGGAAAACAAAGTCCAATTTCTTTGAAAATAATACAAACAAAAAATTTTAAATTCAGCGCGAAACATTTTGTATGCCACGTTCGGTGTCATATACAGAAATTACAAACGTCCCCGCTCTGCTTCTACTACCTCCCATACAGAAGTCACAATACCCTATTCGAACGAATTTGAGATGACATATTTTCCGGTACATTAAACTCTTTCCCATTCCATCTAGAGTATCGTATGATTGGGCTTTATGATCAATTATAATTCTGTTATGTTTTTAAATAATTTTCATTCCTTGCATGAGTTCAAAATAAAATCAATTTTTTTTTAGTTCGAAACTAACGACTCGATGTCTAAAAGTGAATCCATTTGACTCTTATGAAAGTAGATCCGAAAATTGTGGCTAAATTTTGGCGAGACAATTTAATCAGCATCGGTGGTTCGGTGGTGGAATGCTCGCCTGCAACACGGGCGGTCCCGGTTCGATTTTTGAAAATATAGTTTGTAATACATTATTTGTATAATCTGCTTAGTTTATTGGCTCTTTGAAAACAATGCTTTGTATTTTGTTGGAATCAGAGCCATAAATTATTAAGAATGAAACCATGATACTCGCAATTGTATGGGACATGCTCGTGATCAAATCAATCCCGTTATTTGACATCATATACGGATTGAAGAGAGTTAAAGACATGTGAATAGTTGTAGCTTGTGTTAATTACAAAAAAAACCCGAATAAAATAACATTAAGTTTTAAAACAGAACAGGACTACGAAATTTTTGTGATCTTAACAAATTTTGAAGGAGTGACAGCATTGAACTAATTTGTTTCACATTATGCTAGAGTAGCTATAAAAATGTTTTCTACCAAATTTAAACTTCAATGTATGGGAGGTGGTATAAGGAGTGGGGGGTTTTTAGTGATTTTTTGAGAAACAACTACCTATAATCATCATCTTCTACAATGGCACTACAGCCCAAATCGGGCCTTGGCTTCCTGACTTTAAGGTTCTTTAAGATTTTTTATTATTTATTGTGCCAGGGTTGTTAGACCTTCACACAACCCTCTATCGTCGAATTTTTAATTTTCGTAGATTGAGGTGACCAAGGTGTACACAAGCAGGCAGTGTGCTGGAATTTTGCGTCGACCGGGACTTGAACTCTCGACTTTCGCATTATAGACCAACATGCTACCCACTAGGCTACACCCTAGCACTATAATCATCATGCAATTGATATACATATTTTAAATTTGAGATAAGTAACTTTCATACTTTTCAAGAAAATCGAATTTATGAAAAGATGTGATATTGTGTTACATTGTATGAGGGGATCTAATCAATTTGCTTTTCCCAAATATTAATTATAATACTAATTAAGGATTTAGTACAACATTTGAGATCGATAAATGTTGTTGTGACACGAAATCTGGTCATCTTTCATCAGAACATTCGCAAAAACATTGCTCGGGAAACTAAGAGTCATAACCATGTGAAAAAGATATCATATTCGGTAGAACAGAAAGAACCTGACCTAGCCGAATATGATCAAAACATTAACAAAAAATTTCAATGTCGAGCTTCATATCAAAGAAAAAAAAAAATGATGATATGTTCTAGCTCGACGAAAAGAAATGACAACAACAATTCAAAGCCTATGCGACCAAAACCTACTGATATGTAAATATATCAAGGCAAGCGCATACGAGCGATACGTATGTCGGTATGTATGTACATATGAGTACCCATGCAGCCGGCATATGAATTGTTAGCCATATGAACGCATGTGAAAATAAGTATATCGGTTTGTAGATATACTTACATGGAAATGCGGTTCGGCTATGAATTATGACTCAAAGAAATGCAGCGGGCAATGTTTTGGGTAATTAAAATTATTACGCGAAGAAAAGTTCGATGATAAGAAATGCCGATTTGGTGTTACGACACTATATGGTATTTTCTTTCGGACGGTGATATTATAAACAAAAATAAAATTTAACTGGAACACTTAAGGTCATACGACCGAAAGTGTTAAAAAATTTTATAATAATTTATCGACGACGATGCAGTTATTGGTAACTAGGAAATAAGAATATAGGAAACTAGTACATAAGAATTTTGTATAAATACCAGAACTCAATATGAGTTCGGGGCCTTAGTCTGAGTAGCCTCTCAAGCGCTACTAGGTCTTCTTTTTTCTGATTAGCCTCCCTAGTGCTACACCCAAGAGACCTGAAAAAGCCTGCCTAGTGCTTTGACTAGTGAAATAAAAAGTTAAAAATAAGTAGTGTAAAATATTTAGTGAAATAGAAAGTTAAAAAAAATAAGCAGTATAAAATATTTAGTGAAATAGAAAGTTAAAAATAAGCAGAGTAAAATATTTAGTGAAATAGAAAGTTAGAAAATAAGCAGAGTAAAATATTTAGTGAAATAAAAAGTTAAAAAAATAAGCAGTGTAAAACATTTAGTGAAATAGAAAGTTAAAAATAAGCAGTGAAATAGAAAGTTAAAAAATAAGCAGTGTAACATATTTAGTGAAATAGAAAGTTAGAACCAAACAGTGTCAAATATTTTAGTTCTATTTAAATCAATAAAGAACATTTTCTTCGTTAAAAATTCCCGAGTTTGAATAACGAGTCGACATGGAGGTAAATACACAATTAACCACGTTTTATTTTTCAGAGTCTGCAAATAAATACTAGCACGTCCACGGCCCCACAAGGCCGAGAGTACGGGGTTAGCTCCAATGGAGCTGACCGGCTAGGACAACCACTCTTCTCCCTTACGTCCGAGAAATAATTCTAGCCCGTCCCCGGCCCCACAAGGCCTTGAGAGTACGGGGTTAGCTCCGATGAGAGCTGACCAGGCTGGGACAACTTTCTCGCTTTTAGTTGACAGCGTTAAGTACAACGCTGATTTATTAGTCCGCGCTTGGGTTATGGCCAAAGCCCAAGTCGCCACTTCCGATCACTAAAGATTTACATAGGGTAGATCTTTAGTGTATCTAACATTCAGTACAACTACTCCAGACATTACGAATTTACATTGGGTAAATTCGTAGTGCAATTGTTACGAATTCTCGTTTGAGAACTGAGGGTTTGCA
The DNA here is from genome assembly GCA_963669355.1 of Chorisops tibialis. Classification (NCBI taxonomy): domain Eukaryota; kingdom Metazoa; phylum Arthropoda; class Insecta; order Diptera; family Stratiomyidae; genus Chorisops; species Chorisops tibialis. The sequence continues at coordinate 268,949,265 of OY770262.1, read as the reverse complement.
CCGGGCAAACCGTCAATAGTAAAAGTAACCTAAGAGATTTAAATCAGTTATGGGTTTACAATTTAGTAAATCCATAACATTACTTTTTTTAACGTTACAAATTAACATGTAACAAGTTATGGGTTTACATTGGGTAAACCCATAACGCAAAAATTCTTAGCGTTACAATTGGCGCAGCTGATATGCGAACTTCACGCATACCTTACCGCCCAGCCACATCTTTTCGAATGTTATCTACATTCTGGCGCAGCAATGAATTTTTATTTTTTTTTTGCATTTAATGCATCAAATTCCTTTTCTGGTTTTTAAAAACCACTTGTTTTGCGGGTACAACTAAATAAGTTGTACCTTTAACAAAAAAAAAAAATTTTTTTTTTTGAGTGAAAAATAATTTTGTTTCATCTCTACCAGAACAAACCACTAAAAGGCGTAATTAAAGAAGACCCAGCGAGCGGGCCAAAGCACATGACAATAGAAGAAGCAATCCAGGAAGACCCAGCGAGCGGGCCGAAGCCAATAACGATAGCGGAGTACAGGAGAAGAACGGGTGGAGCTCGCCCCGCATCGCCGGTAATACCTGGGCCGAAGAAGAGAGGAGGAGTACGAGCGAGGCTGAGGCGCGAACGAAAAGAGTGCCACCGCCTAATAGCCGTCTCAATTACTAACAACGAAAAAAACCAATGGCGGGAAAAACTCAAACTTTGCTCTCGTAAAGAAGAAAATAAAATACGGCAACAAATCCAGCAACAACAACTACGGCAGCAACAAAAATTAGAAGAACAAAAGATACAACAACAACAGGTGCAACCTCCACAGGATAATGAGGTTAGCGAAGAAGACCGGAGGTACCAAGAGAATTTCCGACGTCTATTAATGAAAGAGTTTGAAGGACCCTGGCAGTACTGGCAAAGGAGATACGGGAGGCCACCAACATAATTTTAATTTTAAAATGATTTTTTTTGTTGTTTCAACCTAATTTTAATTTTAAAATGAATTTTTTTTATTGTTTTAACATAATTTTAATTTTAAAAATGAATTTTTTTTTTGTTTTTGTTTGTGTCAATCTTAATTTTTTTTATAAATAAAACATTTTCTTATAAAGCAACTTATCTCTTTTATTTAAACAAAAAAAAAAGAGGGAAATTTTTTTTTATTTTTTTTTAGGTGTCAAAAATCAGTTGCCATTGAGCAGAATTGTTTTTTTTTTTTTTCATGATCAAGTACGATGAAATCATCAAGATATAGGATTTCCAAGTACAAATGATCACATGATCAATTTTGATTGATCTTATATGTAAAGTTCCCCACCGGTAATGAACGTTGACAATACCGAAGGGTACGAAATAACGAAAGAAGATATAAAAAAATTCCTGACAACACAACAGGAACTTCTAAACAAAGAAGAGGAAATAAATGAACTTAAAAAGTTCGTAGAATTCAATGGGAAAAATTGGAGCTTCATAGCAGATAGGCTGCATGAAGAGGTATTAAGAAGAGATCCGAGTAACGACTCAATCTCAGGAGAAAGTGCCGAAGCTGTCGACGACATATTGACAGAGGCACTACGTGTAATTAAACAGCACGAATTGAAAATAGATCAACAACTAAATGACAGCCAGAAAAGGCAAGAACATTTAGAAAAAATTGTTGTATCGTTAAAACACCAACTTGAGTCTGCTGAGCTTGCTAACAACGAGTTAGAAGAGCTACTCAAGGAAAGCAAACGAACCAAAATTAAAACTTTGGGATTTTCCAGAAGCATTTCTGAAAAAGTAATGCCAAGGGAAATTCCAACAAGCTCAAAAGAAGCTAGAAAATTAATTTTGGATGCGAATCGACAAATAAACGTCGTCGATAGTAAACTTAGGACAAGTATTGACTTGTTGAGAACAAGATCAAGTACTTACCCTAGAAGCCAATCAGTTACCGAACATACTGCTTCGGTTTCTGCAACCTTGAACATACCAGTTACGGTTGATAATAAAGGCTCAGACATGCCACTAGATAAATCAAATACCAGTATGACGTCATCGTCACTAAAGGAAATCTTCGAAATTATTTCGAAGATTCCCACATTCACTGGTGAAATCGGGCAAAATGTCAATATAGAATTAGAAAAATTCTTAGCTCTCTCAAAAGCCGCATACGGTACATTAGCTGAGGATGAGCAGAAAACATTTCTCACTATTTTTCCAAAAATGGCAGTAAGCGGAGACGCTTACCAAACATTAAGGAATCAAAATTTTGAGAGGTTTTCAGACATTGAGGCAAAACTTAATCAGTTATATTTGCCAATTAAAGATTTAACAATACTTCACGAAGAGTTGAGAAATATTAAACAACTCAATGGTGAAAGCATTCTACAGTATGCCGCGAAACTTGAACGCAAGTTAGCTGACTGTAAGACAGTTATTGGGATAAAATATCCCGAAAATCCAGATGCTCTATTGATGGAGTATGAGAAAAACGCCATGTTGGTGTTCAGAACTGGAATAATTAGCCAGTCTCTAAAGAGGTACTCCTTAACTTTAAAGGAAACCTCGTTGAAAGAAATTACACAAAAGGTCAGCGAAATGGAACGCTTGGAAAATACCACAAGCGGAGCATCTACAGCAAATGCTGTTACTCCTGACCTAATTGCACAAATTCTGACTAGTTTGAATCTGAATTCAAGCAGCAACAATAATGTTGCCAGAAATAGTCATTACAACAACGACAGAAGGCAAGAGTACAGCCAACAGCGTAACGGAAACGCTAAAAACAATAATTTTAATAATCAACGACACCAAAACCAGCAGAGAACTGGTTACAATAATAATAACAACCAAAATAATCAGAACCAGGTGCAAAATAACAGGAAACCGATTACCTGTTACACCTGTGGCAAACCGGGACACACCTCAAGGGAGTGCCGTTCCAAGAATAAATTCTGCAATATATGTCAGAAACCAGGACACTATAATAATGAGTGTCAAACAAATAAATCGAGAATAAGTAGATTGGAAGCTCCAATAGCTTCAACGTCACAAGCAAAATGCGATTTTTGCTTAAGTTTCGATCATAACATCAACCAGTGTTATGCGAAACACAGATGGGAGACGAGATTAGTCTCGGAAAACCCCAAGGGGTTGACCGGAGACACCTCGGCCAACCCACACCATTAGAAAATAACACAGAAAGGTGTCCCCAAGGGGTCATAACCCCAATGGTAAGAATACCATTAGATGTCAGCAGAGAAGAATCTGTTGAACTCCTGATTGACACAGGAGCAGAAATAAATTTATTAAAGGAAAAAGCATTGGACGATAATGCTCAAATAAATAAAAATGAAGCTATAATAATAAATAGCATACATGGACATGGCAGAACTAAGGGTACATGTCAGGGAAAAATTATGTTGGAAAGGAATATACCATGTAAATTCCATGTAATCAGTGACACGCCACACATACCTGGTGATGGCTTACTCGGGAACGAATTCCTTTCGATTAATTGCAACGTGTACGGACCGCAACAACGTTTGGAGTTTCCTCAAACGGAAACAAACTTGAAAAATTTTAGTTTGCCAATACTCTCTGAGAAATTGTCAAGTGTAACAGAGCCTCATCCTAGCAACATGAGCAGCTCTGTTGCATCAATTTCGCGAGGTCAGGTTAGTGTAAGCGAAGGGATCTTGGGTAAGGATTACTCCTTACAAACCAAGGAAGTCCATTCGACACAACCTGTACTAACTAGGATTCATGAATTAAGTAACGAAAAGGAATTGATAAGTGTAAACGAAAATCAATCTAGATCTTTAGAATCTAGTCATGTTGATGACCCGTTTGCATCAATTCTCTCGAAATTTAATTCAAATGAAATCTTAGAAAAAACCTTTGGAGAACATCTAAAATCCTTAAGTTTAAATCAACATCCGTCAGGTGAGGATATTTGCAATACAGAATTGCGTAGTGTAACCAACAATCAGACTAGGCCTAGCAAACCTAACGCTGATTTGCGGGTTACATCAGTTCTTGCAAACAATAAATCCAAGAAATTGCATAGTGCCAATGAAACAACGTCTCCATTAGCATCAATTTCTGAGGAAATATTAAACCAAAACCTACCAAACGAAATCATTATACCGGCACGTACCGAACAGTTGATTAAGTTCAAACTACTGTGGAATGAGGAATTTTTATGTCCAGCACAGGAAATAAAAAAAGGAGTATACATCCCAAATTGCATTTTAAAACCGGAGAACAATGTTGCAGTAATTAGCATACTCAATAATAACGAATATGAGGAAAAATTGGAAAAATTAGAGCCGGTACTAGAACCGATGAACGAGTATAAAGAATTTAAACTCACGAAAGAGTATGAAAAATATTTAAAAGAAGATACGGCGGAAACAAGGCCGACCAGTATAAATCATATAGGAAAATTTGAACGCGCAGAAAATGAAAGGTTGAATAAAATTAAAGAATTAATTAAGACCGAAGAAAATATGAATGCTGAAGAACGTGAAGCTATAGATACCATATGTGAAGAGTATCAAGATTTGTTCTATTTACCCGGAGACGAATTAACTTACACTGATGCAATTAGACATAAAATTCCAACACCAGTAGATCACCCACCCATTAACCAGAAAATGTATAGATTACCGGAAACCCAGCGAGAGGTTATCCAAGAACAGGTACAGGACATGCTTCAACAAAATATTATAGTACCTAGTAAAAGCCCGTGGAATTCACCTTTATTAGTTGTTCCGAAAAAAGCCGGACCAGATGGAAAAAAGAAGTGGAGAGTGGTAGTTGATTTTAGGAAATTAAACGCCATCACGATCGGCGACGCATTTCCGCTACCACGAACAGAAGACATTCTAGATCAAATGGGAAATGCGAAATATTTCACTACCCTAGATCTTGCAAGTGGCTACCATCAAATAGCCATGGATCATAACGATCAAGAAAAAACAGCTTTCAGCACTCCGTATGGCCATTATGAATTCCAGCGGATGCCTTTTGGGTTGAAAGGAGCCCCAGCAACATTCCAGAGAACAATGAATCATATACTGACGGGAATGCAAGGAATAAAATGCTTCGTATATCTAGACGATATAGTGATATACGGGAAAAGCATATCGGACCACAACAAAAAACTGAAACAAATATTCAATAGATTGAATCAATACAATTTAAAATTACAAGCAGAGAAATGTAATCTACTACGAAAAGAAGTAGTATATCTAGGACACAAATGCTCAGCCGAAGGAGCGAGTCCAGATCCCAAAAATATAATTACAGTAAAAAACTTTCCCACACCTCGTACAGTTAAACACATTCAATCGTTTTTAGGACTCGCAAACTATTACCGAAAATTCCTGCCATCATTTTCTGAGATTGCAGCACCATTAAACAAAATGTTACGGAAACATGCAAAGTTTAAATGGACGGAGGCATGCCAAAAATCTTTTCAAACATTAAAAGATGCTCTAACCACGGAACCTATCTTGATCTATCCCGATTTTAGTAAACCATTCCTAGTAACTACGGATGCTAGCAATGAGGCTCTGGGAGCAGTACTATCACAAGGGGAAGTAGGACAGGATAAACCCATAGCATATGCTAGTCGAACTTTAAATAGCGCGGAAACTCGCTATTCCACAGTGGAAAAAGAACTACTAGCTATAGTATGGGCCGTAAAACATTTTCGATCCTATTTATATGGTCGTAAATTTGTGGTTTATACCGATCACAAACCACTAAAGGGCATATTTAACGTAAAAGATCCATCCTCAAGGCTAATGCGCTTCCATCATAAACTTTCAGAATATGACTACAGTATAGAGTATAAACCCGGCAAATACAACAAAAACGCCGATTCTTTGAGTAGAATGTCGCAAGAAGACACTCAAATACACGAAAAATCACAAGAAACAGCTGTTAGTTGTCGGGCGATCACCCGAAACAAGGCAAAGGAAATAGCCTTAGCAGAGGCAGAACAAGAAGAACTGGAAAATGACGAAACGGATATAGAAGATAACCCTGAAAATCAGGAGGAACGAGATGCCGACTCAACGAACAGTGAGGCAGATATTATCCACACCATGGTGGAACCAGAGATATTAACAGACCGAAATGAAATAATAACGATCCTGAGAGACTACCATGATCTACCATTAGGTGGTCATCAAGGTATTTTCAAAACATATAAGCGAATAAAACGAGATTTCTGTTGGAGAGGAATGATCAAAGACATCACAAAATATATACGGAAATGCCCTAAATGCCAAATTAATAAATCTGGTAAATCTCATAGGATGCCGATGGTAATTTCGGACACAGCCAAATTACCTTTTGACAAAGTATATATGGATATTGTGGGACCATTAGAAGAAACCACAAACGGGAACAAATACATCTTGACTTTTGAAGATGATCTCACCCGATTTATGGATGCCATTCCAATCCCAGATATGGAAACTAAAACGGTCGCATTACATTTTTTCGATGCTATCATAAGCAGATATCGCATCCCTAAAATATTACTAACCGACCAGGGAAGCAATTTCACCAGCCAAATGTTTAAAGAGTTATGCAAATTTTTAAAAATTAAAAAAATACAAACCACTGCATATCATCCGCAAACAAATGGAGCACTGGAACGTTCACATAAACCACTGGTGGAATATCTCCGGATATTCGTGGATAAAAATCCCAAAACCTGGGATGAACACATTCGCGCCGCTATGTTCGTGCGCAATAACACTATCCACTCAGGAACAAAACTAAGTCCTATGGACTGCATGTTCGGATTCACCGCACAAATCCCGAACAATTTGAAACGCGAACCACAACCGGTATATGATTCCGAAAACTATTTCCTGCTACTAAGAAATAAACTACAGAACACGCACAAGATAGCACGACAAAATCTTCAAAGTAGCAAGGAAAGATCAAAACGTTACTATGACCAAAAAATCGCACCTTTAAAACTACAAGTAGGAAACGAGGTCCTACTCCGCGATCCGGTAAAAAGTGGAAAATTAGCCCCGAATTGGCTCGGACCGTTTAAAATTATAGAGATTAACAGTCCGGTGAACACGACAATACTAATAGGAAAACGAAAACGTCGGGTACACAACAACCGTCTAAAAAAATATCATAACTAAAAATGTTCACGTTATTTCATATAATTTTTTTTTTATTTTTTTTTTCTCTACCCATACCCGAAATTTGAAACCCCCATAAAGCAGCATGAATAGAAAAATGCAAGCAAATGCTATGCATCACATGTGTGCACATATTTTTTTTGCTGATTCACATAAAATAAGTATTTAACCCTGTAAATACTTTTCTGATTTCAATATCAAATATTTGATAACACATTTTTCCCTATCTACAATTTTTTTTTTTTGTTTTTGGAATATTTTTCCACACCATGAATTTTGTTTTCCCTGCCTATTATAGCTTTCTTTACAGCTAAACAAAATCATCTGGGTTAACATCAGCATCTTATATATTCTTATCCTAAGCATCAACGCAACCAGAAACCATCCTATGGAAATCACCGTACTTAAAAACACGGGAATTTTCTTCGAAAAAATAGGAAATGCAGCGATATTTAATGACTATTGGCGATTTATAACCCAAAGACAGACTTACCCTACGACTTAATACTAGGACGCGATATAACCCAAAATAACGACATGTTAACTGTTATCGCAGGAGGGAAATTCATACTCAAACAAAACGCACCTGGGGACATAATTTTAATTACGGACACTGACGAATTTTTTAGAAGCAAAAAGAAAGCGGATGAATATGACGAATACGCCGAACACATGACGGACAGGACTAAAGATAACGCTGAAACATTTGCTAACATAACCAACCAATGGGGAGATAATTTTACGCTGAGGGCCTTGATCCACACGGGATCAACCGTATCCTTCATATCTCCTAATGTAGCTAAAGATTTTGACCTAACAAACCAAGACAACTGTGCATACCACCTTGAGACCAACGAAATACCCTGGGATCTAGTGGGTTATACAAACCTTAATTTAACAACCGATAAGTTGAAAATTCCGTGTACATTTTGGGTACCGGGTCAACTACCATCAGGGGTAGAATTTCCCTACGACATAATATTAGGGATGGACACACTTAGTCATCCAGAACTAATGACGATCATTGAAAAGGGCAAAACCCATCTCTTAACGAAAAACATACCCGACATAGATTTAATCATAAAACTAAGAGGTTAGATTATGACAGATAAATACAAATATATAATAAAAACTTTAAAATTAAATTTCAATAAAAACAATAATGAAAATCGGTATTAATAAAAATAAATAAACTGTATAACATGTTTGTAAACCGATCAATGTAAATGTCATAACTACAAAAATCATATATATGCGAATACTATTACTATTACATAAAATAAATACCTTGTACCTATTATAAAAAAAAAAAAAAAAAAAAAACCTTTTTAATTTGAAAATACAACCACATATATCGTATAACACGTGTATTATCACAAGTATTGCAAACCAAGTATTATTGTTCAATATAGATAATATTATTACAAATTGAAACATTAAAAAAAAAAAAAAAAAAAAAAAAAAAAAAAATATATATATATATATATAAAATGGTACATTATTATATAAATAAACATAAATCCCTAAAGTTAAAAATCACAAACTAAAGTATTTACAAAATTACAACAAATAAAAAAAAAACACATTAGCAATATAAATAATGATATTCATTCCCATATTTAAATGATATCTAACAATTTTAAATATTAATTGTTAAAATAAATACTAGGTATCACTAAGACTAGAATCAAATTAAATATTTAATACTACAAAATTTATTTTCTAATAATTGTAATAAATATCTACAAATTTTATATATTAATTGTTAAAATCAATACTATGTATCACTAAGACTAGGATCAAATTAAATATTTAATACTACAAAAATTTATTTTCTAATATTGTAATAATAATTTTCTCTCTATGCTACATATGTCATATGTTTGTAACTTTTGATTAAAATATTCAAAATACAATTTATATATATATATAAGCAATCATCCGAGCCCAATCCAACGATGGGTAAATGTTTCCCGGCATATGCCGAGGAAGTGCCAAAACTCGGACATTAACAAAAGAAAAATAATATATAAATAATATTTTTTAATAACAACAATAAAAAAAAAAAACAACATAAAAACAAAACATAAAAATTCAAATAAGAAATATAAATTTCAAATTATAATAAAAAAAACAAATAATAAATCATCAAACTCAACGGAACTAGAAGCAAAAAGGAAGAAGACGTATTACGTAGACAGAAATACAGCATAAGCACGATTCAACCAACCGTCATATAACATGGAATAAAGATAATCCAGAAGCAGAGATTCAGCGAATCAACAACATAGCATAATATTGGATTCAACAACTAGATCATCACACATTCTAAAAAACTTACAACATAATAAATAACTAAATTAAAAACTATAAAAACAAAGTAGATATTCTATTATTAAATAGTATTACAAAGAACTTAACCATGTAAAAATAACTGTAAACCATAAACTGCAAGTCGATCATTAAAACCAATAATTCCAATTAACTACTTTCTTCCTCATCGTCGAAGAAATTACTACCACCCCGAAACCTTTGAAATTTCTGCTTACTACGTACGCAGAAATTTCTCATTAAAGGGCGAAGGAGTGTTGTGACACGAAATCTGGTCATCTTTCATCAGAACATTCGCAAAAACATTGCTCGGGAAACTAAGAGTCATAACCATGTGAAAAAGATATCATATTCGGTAGAACAGAAAGAACCTGACCTAGCCGAATATGATCAAAACATTAACAAAAAATTTCAATGTCGAGCTTCATATCAAAGAAAAAAAAAAATGATGATATGTTCTAGCTCGACGAAAAGAAATGACAACAACAATTCAAAGCCTATGCGACCAAAACCTACTGATATGTAAATATATCAAGGCAAGCGCATACGAGCGATACGTATGTCGGTATGTATGTACATATGAGTACCCATGCAGCCGGCATATGAATTGTTAGCCATATGAACGCATGTGAAAATAAGTATATCGGTTTGTAGATATACTTACATGGAAATGCGGTTCGGCTATGAATTATGACTCAAAGAAATGCAGCGGGCAATGTTTTGGGTAATTAAAATTATTACGCGAAGAAAAGTTCGATGATAAGAAATGCCGATTTGGTGTTACGACACTATATGGTATTTTCTTTCGGACGGTGATATTATAAACAAAAATAAAATTTAACTGGAACACTTAAGGTCATACGACCGAAAGTGTTAAAAAATTTTATAATAATTTATCGACGACGATGCAGTTATTGGTAACTAGGAAATAAGAATATAGGAAACTAGTACATAAGAATTTTGTATAAATACCAGAACTCAATATGAGTTCGGGGCCTTAGTCTGAGTAGCCTCTCAAGCGCTACTAGGTCTTCTTTTTTCTGATTAGCCTCCCTAGTGCTACACCCAAGAGACCTGAAAAAGCCTGCCTAGTGCTTTGACTAGTGAAATAAAAGGTTAAAAATAAGTAGTGTAAAATATTTAGTGAAATAGAAAGTTAAAAAAAATAAGCAGTATAAAATATTTAGTGAAATAGAAAGTTAAAAATAAGCAGAGTAAAATATTTAGTGAAATAGAAAGTTAGAAAATAAGCAGAGTAAAATATTTAGTGAAATAAAAAGTTAAAAAAATAAGCAGTGTAAAACATTTAGTGAAATAGAAAGTTAAAAATAAGCAGTGAAATAGAAAGTTAAAAAATAAGCAGTGTAACATATTTAGTGAAATAGAAAGTTAGAACCAAACAGTGTCAAATATTTTAGTTCTATTTAAATCAATAAAGAACATTTTCTTCGTTAAAAATTCCCGAGTTTGAATAACGAGTCGACATGGAGGTAAATACACAATTAACCACGTTTTATTTTTCAGAGTCTGCAAATAAATACTAGCACGTCCACGGCCCCACAAGGCCGAGAGTACGGGGTTAGCTCCAATGGAGCTGACCGGCTAGGACAACCACTCTTCTCCCTTACGTCCGAGAAATAATTCTAGCCCGTCCCCGGCCCCACAAGGCCTTGAGAGTACGGGGTTAGCTCCGATGAGAGCTGACCAGGCTGGGACAACTTTCTCGCTTTTAGTTGACAGCGTTAAGTACAACGCTGATTTATTAGTCCGCGCTTGGGTTATGGCCAAAGCCCAAGTCGCCACTTCCGATCACTAAAGATTTACATAGGGTAGATCTTTAGTGTATCTAACATTCAGTACAACTACTCCAGACATTACGAATTTACATTGGGTAAATTCGTAGTGCAATTGTTACGAATTCTCGTTTGAGAACTGAGGGTTTGCACCGGGCAAACCGTCAATAGTAAAAGTAACCTAAGAGATTTAAATCAGTTATGGGTTTACAATTTAGTAAATCCATAACATTACTTTTTTTAACGTTACAAATTAACATGTAACAAGTTATGGGTTTACATTGGGTAAACCCATAACGCAAAAATTCTTAGCGTTACAATGTTATACGTACTGAGCACATTGGTTTATAGTATTTCATGAAAAAGAGCAGTTTGTATGGGAGGTGGTGGAAGGAGTGGAGGGATTCAAATAATTTGTTTACCATAGATCACATTTACAGTGCCGGTAAAAAATTTGGAAACATGGTCTCTCAACCCACAATCATAGCTCTGAAACAGAATTCCTGGTACTTACACCTATGAAACTTTGCATAGAATAGCTGTATCCCATTTCTTTTTAATCTTTAAAGGGATATTTAATTATGGCAACTCTAAAAAAAATAGTGACAACAGTTTCGAATATGTCTGGTAATACTTGCGGAAAAAAGTATGGAAACAAAACGGTTTTTGTTGTCAAAAAGTTAATTAGAACCGTTTACTTTGAAATTGAATGTCATTAGTAGTTATTTGTTGTGCGACTGAATTAAATTTAACTCCAATTAAAGTTTTTTTTATGAAACATAATTAAAAATGCCGAAGTGTAAGTTGTACTCAATGGATTTGAAGGAGAAAATCGTTTCTATGTACAATAACGGAACAAAACAAATTCAAATTTCACAAAAACTTGATATACCAAGAGGAACAATTTCGAAAATTATTAAAAACTTTCATCAGCGAGGGACAGTCGAGTGTGCTCCAAAGTCAGGGAGGCCTAGAAAAACAACAGCAACCACCGATCGCATAGTTCAAAGGATATCTAAACAAAAACCAGGACAAACGGCCACTGAGATCAACGCCGAGTTAAAGAACAGAGGTATTTCAGATGTGACAGATCGGACAATTAGAAATAGATTGATGGAAAGTGGCCTTTTTGGAAGATCTCCACTGAAGAAGCCACTCTTATCAAAAGCCAATATTGCAAGAAGACTAACATTTGCAAAAAAACACATTCTTTGGACTCCCAGCAAATGGAATACAGTTCTGTGGAGTGATGAATGTAAATTTCAACTATTTAGAAGCGATGGAAACATTACGTTAGAAGACCACGGGGTGAAAGGTACAATGCAAGGTATCAATTACCAACAGTTAAACATGGCGGAGGATCGGTAATGGTTTGGGCATGTTTTTCACGTTCTGGAGTTGGCCCAATTTTTCGGATAGATGGGATAATGGATCGGTATCGGTATTTGGAAATATTGCAAAACAATATGCTTCCATATGCTGAAGAAGAAATGCCGTTACGTTGGATTTTCCAACAATATAACGATCCGGAGCATTCTTCGCGTTTAGTTAAGCATTGGTTCCAACAGGAAAAAGTGAGTGTTATGGAATGGCCTTCACAATCCCCAGATCTGAATCCAATCGAACACCTATGGGAACATGTAAAGCGTAAAATTCGGCACACAAAAATTTCTAATAGGAATGCACTGTACGATGAAATCATTAGAGAATGGCAAAATATCCCGGTTTCATTTTGCGAAAAGTTGGTGGACTCAATGGAGAGGAGATGCAAGGCTGTACTAAAAGCAAAAGGGAGAAGCACTAAATACTAAGAAAAACATAACAGGGCTACGATTGCGCGTAAAGCGCAATCTTACGATACTCTAGATGAAATAGAATTTTTTGTGATCCCAAGAAATTTTGTGTGGGAAGTGTTAGAAGGGATGATAGCATTGAACTAATTTGTTCCCCATCATGCTAAAGTAACTACAAAAATGTTTTATAAAAATGCTTACTCCAAAAATTGAATGGGAACTGAGAAAATTAGTGAGTTAGATTTAGTGAAAATGTGCAGTTTGTATGGGAGGTGGTAGAAAGAGTGGGGGAATTCTAGTGAATTTTTTAGAAATAACTAGGAATATTATAAAATTGACATCACTTAAATTTCAGACTACTGCCAATCATACTTTTCAAGAAAATCGATTTTTTGTAAGGTTGTGAAACTGAGTCATATTGTATGGGAGGGGGTAGAAGCAGTGAAGCTAATCAAATACTTTTTTTTCTGATCTTAGTGATAATACTAATTAAGTATTTATTACAAAATATGAGCTCAATAAATGTTATCTGTTCTGAGAAAATCGTCTTAGAGCATTTCATGAAAAAGTGTAGTTTGTATGGGAGGGGGTGGAAGGAGAGGGAGGACGCAAATAATTTTTCTACTGTAGATTAAAATTATTACGGAAGTAATATATCCCAAAATTCAGATTAATAGCTTTTATACTTTTCGAGTAAATCCATTTAATATCAAATTGCGAAATTGTGTCATTTTGTATGGGAGGGGGTAGAAGGGGTGAAGCTAATCGTCTATTTTTTTGGCCTTATTAACAATTTTAAATAAATATTTGGTGCACAATTTCAGCCCGCTAAATTTTATACGCACTGAGTAAATTGGCTTAGAATAATTCATGACAAGTACAGTTTGTATGGGAGGTGGTAGAAGGAGGGGGAGGACACGCATAATTTTTATACGGTAGATTGATATTATCATAAAAGCAATATATTCCAAATTTTAGGCCAATAGCTTTTATACTTTTTGAGCAAATCCGTTTAATGTCAAATTGCACAATTGTGTCATTTTGTATGGGAGGGGGTCGAAGGGGTGGAGCGATTTGGCCCGTTCACGAACTTGACCTTACTTTTTTGTCAAAAACGACGTGTAAAAAATTTGAGCTTTCTAGCTCAACGCGTTCTCAAGCTAGAGAGCGAACGGACGGACAGACGGACGGACGGACGGACATCCGGTTTTGAGATTTTAGAGTGATAATATTAACTTCTGTATCATTCATTTTTTTCTCCGAGCCTTATTTCTTGGCGTTACAAACTTTAGAGCAAACTTATAATACTCTCAGATTTCATCTAGAGTATAAACATGTTATTTCCTTTAAATTAACTCGAATTATATGAAAAAGATATGTGTTTCCATACTTTTTTCCACGAATAATACCAGATAAAATCGAAACTGTCGTCACAATTTTTTTTAGCGTTATTATAAACAAATTTCGCTTTGAACATTTATAAGAAATGCGGCACTGCAATTCTATGCAAAGTTTCATAGGTGTGTGCACAAGGAATTTTGTTTCAGAGCTATGATTGTGGGTTGAGAGACCATGTTTCCAAACTTTTTTCCGGCACTGTATGATAAAAATAATATATTCTAAATTTCAAATTATTGGCTCCTATGGTTTTCAAGAAAATTTGATTATTATATATTTTTGAAAATGCGTCATTTTGTATGAGAGGGAGTAGAAGGCGTGGGGCTATTGAAATAAGACCAAACGCAGATTTATTTTTTTACGACACCGAGTATAATTTAGGGGGTAACCCTTTAATGCAATGCACTGTTATGTTGGTATAGTAAGTGAAGATATTAAGGTGGAGAGAGACGAAAATGACGGTGGACATCGATCTTGAATCACTGCAGGTTGTACTTGTTGGGAAACAAATTAGCTGGCAAATCGTTCCAAAATCTTGACGTTCGGAAAATGATTAACTATATTCCACTGTACGAGAAGGCAAGGGTTTGACCGTGTACTCGAGTGCGCGTTCAGCTTGGCGAGTATTCCGGGGAAAAGTATGCAGTGAAGGAATGAGTGCGCTTAGTTCCGTACTGCATTTACCGTGGAAGTATCGATACTAAATGCTGAGTACTCCGACATTTCTGCGATACTCGAGAGAATCTATAGAAGACGTGATGGTTTCGTCTCCAATCAGTCGGAACGCATGTTTTTGAATACGATCGAGCAACGCGAGGTGTGTTTTGGGTGAAATATTTTTTGTATTTTCGGAGAACAGTTAGACGTTTAGCGCCTCTAATGGCAATATCAAAGATATGCTGGGCCAATTCAGGTGGTCACTAATTTTTACGCCTAACAGTGTGAAATTCTCCGAAGTGGTAAGCCGTGCACCATCAAAGGTTACATTTTGAGACAACACTGAAACATCTCGTTTGAGGAATAGATGACAGGCCTGTATTTTGGATGCGTTGAACTCTACGCTATTTTTCAAGCCCCATTCCAGGATTAAGTTGAGATCCAAGTTCAACGAACTGAATAACTCCCTGCAATTGGAAGCAATAGAATGATTGTTTTATTCCGCAGCAGAGTTAAATTCATAGGTACTGTCGTAAGTACTGCCATCTGCAAAACTATTGATTGGATTGGGAGTGGACGACAGAAGGTCGTTTATGAAAACTAAGAAAAGAGTTGGAGATAAAACAGAACCTTGTGGGACGCCGGAATCAATTGAGTAGGAGGAAGAAGTAACGCCATCTAATACTACTCGTATAGTGCGTTCAGAGAGAAAGCTCTCAATCCATTGAACAAGGGTATCATTAAGGCCGATGGCCCTAAGCTTAACTAAGAGACATTCGTGCCAAACTCTGTCAAAAGCTTTTGCAATGTAAAGTGCGAGAACTTGACTTTCGCCTAGGGATGGCAAAATCTGCTCTTTTCCAATCGCAGTGATACACTGCGATTGCTCTTTTTCAATATCTGTGAAAAAGAGCAGCTCTTCCAATAGCAGTGATTTTTCAACCTCTATTATCCATGCTAGTGCGCAATTAAAAAAAAAGAGACAAAATAGTAATTTTCTGCGAAATCCTGCATCTAACAATCAGGCAGACCCAATCTCTCAGTACCACCAGCTCAGTGCGCATAGTGAACACTTCCCCCATTTCCCCTGGGAATGGAAAGGTTTTCTTTTACTATCCAATGTACGAAAAACGATCGAGCGCAATGGAGTCAGGATGGCAAAAATGTCAATCGCATTTCATATACACAAGCCAAATAAAAAAAAACACCCGGTCATTGATCGCATCGCATACATATATACAAGCCAAATAAAAAAAATACCCGGTCATAGAAAACCAAACCAAAAGGGTCTACTGTTTACTTTTTTCACACATTACCTCACACAAGGAATTTCATCATGAAGAACGTAAAGCTCTTATCGACACGGTGGACTGACTGCAACATAAATCGGCGAAACTTGCGATAGCCGCAACATGTCCTACCAACCGACCAGATCGAAACTCAGAACAAAATCCGCCAAAAAAACTCTAGTAAAGCGCATCATTGATTACTTCGGACGTTCCACACCTCACCTATCAGATCAGATCCCACCGATCAAAATATCGCTAAACAAATCCCTTATTATCGGACGTTCCACACCTCACCTATCAGATCAGATCCCACCGATCAAAATATCGCTAAACAAATCCCTTATCATCGGACGTTCCACACCTCACCTATCAGATCAAATCCCACCGATCAAAATATCGCCCTTATCAAATCGCAATCGTTTCATCTACATAGCTCCAATTCATTCATTCATTAGTCTAAAGCAACATCACTGAGAGCAGACACTGCTCGTGCTCTCAGTGCCAATATGAATCACCAAATATAGGATTGGGATAGCTTATATGATTGATAGTCTTTAATATCACAGAGCTGTTAAATCGCTGATCGCAAGCGATATAACAGCAACGAAAGAGCAATCGAGAGCAATCGGAATAACAACGTTCAAGCGATATAACAGCAACGAAAGAGCAATCGAGAGCAATCGGAATAACAACGTTCAAGCTCTTTCTTCGCGCGAATGATATTTAGCGGTGGGACTTGGGTAAAATTCGACTTCCATGGGTACCCCCGCAAGGGGGTAGTTGTAGTATGAGGTTTTACCAATTCCTGCAACTATCTTTGGAGTTAGCGACTCCACGGACCTGAGCTAACTATCCCCCTCTGGGATGGGGGCTGTAGAATTCACCCACAGCCAGTCCTGCTTGCCCTAAAAATGGCAAATGGACACTCACTGGATCATGGGCTTATCACCCGTGATCTTAAGACCTAAATGATACGAGAAACAGATACACCGCCTCGGATACGGACTGATTCTACGGTAACGACTTTTGGCATTCGAAAACGGACTATGATTGGCTTCTGGAACGTTCGAACATTGAATGACGGGGGAAGAGCTGGGGTTACTCGGTCCTTGCACCGCCAATCGGTGATCGACCGTGAAATGGAGCACTATAACATCCAAATCTTGGGCTTGAGCGAGGTCAGGTGGACAGGATAAGGAGAAGAACGAACCCCTAGCGGAAACACTATTCTGTACATTGGCCCTGAAAGTGAAGCCAGAAATGGCGTGGCGTTCGTCCTTACGCCGAGAGCGCGAAACAGTCTCATTAGCTGGGAACCAATCTCGGATAGGATTATCGTCGTCAGGCTCAGGACCAGTGTCAGAAACGTCACAATTCTGCAGTGCTACGCACCAACTAATACCGCAACATCTGGTGACAAAGAGGAGTTTTATAGCCAACTGAGTGCCACCTTCGAACGTGTTCCAAGAGGTGATATTATTATCATCTCGGGAGATATGAACGCCCAGGTTGGATCAGACAACACTGGACTAGAACACGTCATGGGGAGGCATGGTGACCCTTGGGTCGACGCTTCACGACCTTGGATTAAGAGACCCGAAAACGGCGAATTATTTGTGGAGTTCTGTAGTACTCGGCAAATGGTCATCGGAGGGACCCTTTTTCCATGACTCTTGTGTCATCATAAAACATCTTGGGTTTCCCCTGACGGTGTTACTCAGAACCAGATCGACCATTTGGCTATAAGTCGCCGATGGAGAAGATGTCTCCTCGATGTGCGAGCGAAACGTGGAGCTGACGTGGGGAGCGATCACCACTTGATGGTTGCCTGCTTGAGATTGTGTACAGCAGCTATCCGACGACCACAAATTCTTCAAATGAAGCGCAAGCTTAATGTGGATAAACTCAGAGATCCCAACAAAAAACTCGAATACACCACCATTCTACGCGAAAAGTCATCCACATTGGGTGAACATGAAATGCGCACACTGGACGCCAATTGGGAGGCAACCAGAAACATTTTTCTAACTAGTGCTGAAGAATCTGTGGGATATGCGCAAAGCGGTGAGAAACCCTGGATGTCGCAAGACACATGGGACAAGGTTGACAATCGGAAAAAAGCCAAATTGGCAATCATCTCTCAACCCGATGTCAACCAACGAACGCCCGACTTGAGGCAGAACTACCGCGATGCTCATATACAGCTTAAGAGGGCTGTTAGACGCGACAAGAGAAAGGCCATTGAAGATCTGGCAAACAAGGCAGAATCTGCGGCTTACCTTGGGGATATGGGTTCACTATTTAAAATCATGAAACAGTTGACGAACAGGAATTTCACCGCCAACCACCTGGTGAGAGATGTCGACGGAACTCTCCTTAATATGAGTGAACACCAGTTGCGACGATGGAAGGAATACTTCTCTGATATTTTAAACATCTTGTCAGATGAAGATATTCCGGAAACAGAACAACTTCCAAACATCCAACCGCAACAATCCTCTATTAGGGACGATCCCCCAGATAAGGAAGAGATAGTTTCCGCCATTCGGTCAATGGCGGGAAGGAAAGCTCCAGGTATAGACGGACTACCAACCGAACTCCTCAAAGCGGACCCGGAAATAACAGCCGATATACTCCTCCCACTCTTCACTAAGGTGTGGAATGATGGAAGATATCCGACTGAATGGAAGGAGAGCGTCATTGTGAAAATTCCGAAGAAGGGCGACCTTCGGGATTGTGGCAATTGGCGTGGTATATGTCTACTTACTGCCGTATCAAAAATTATGGCTAAGGTAATTCTCAATAGGATTAGTGATGTCGTCGAGAGCACTCTTGAAGTTTATCAGGCTGGATTCCGTAAAGGGTCGTCTTGTACCGACCACACAAATACCCTACGGATAATATTAGAGCAGTCAGCCGAAATGGGTTCGCCACTACATCTCATGTTTGTGGACTTCGAGAAGGCTTTCGACAGCGTTAAGCGAGATTACATATGGAATGCTTTGCGTAGGAGAGGTATTCCAAATAAGGTCATAGCTATGATTAAAGAATCCTACGAAGATGTAAGGTGTCGCGTCTTGCATAGAGGAGAGCTGTCCGAGAGCTTTCCTGTGCGGACGGGTGTCAGACAAGGCTGCATATTATCACCAGCCCTGTTTCTGGTGGTAATAAATGACATCTTGAAAGCTGCACTGGAAGGTGGGGAAGGTAAAGGTCTTCAATGGAGACTATTTAACATCTTAAGTCACCTTGATTATGCTGATGACGTGTGTTTGCTTGCACATACCGGACTTAGAGTCAAATGTTCGCTCGTTGCATTCTAAATGCAAAGAGGCGGGACTGAAAATAAATGTGCGTAAAACCAAGTACATGCACATGGGTTCGAACGCAAGCACACCGATTGTTCTTAATGGACAGGATGTGGAAGAGGTGCAAGATTTTTGCTATCTCGGAAGCATTGTCAGCATGGACGGCGGAGCCGAAAAGGATGTTGAGGCTCGGCTAAATAAAGCTCGTCAGGCCTTCGGTATCCTTTCCCCTTTCTGGAGGTTAAGAGAGATCTCCCTTCGCACGAAGCTGCGAGTTTTTGACGCATGCGTCAAATCCGTGTTGTTATATGGTTGTACTACGTGGAAAGTGACCATTCGACTTACCAAGAAACTACAGACTTTCGTAAACCAATGCCTCCGACGCATTTTAGGAATATTCTGGCCAGAAGTGATCTCCAACGACGAACTTTGGAGTACAACTCGCCAGACTAAAATAGGTATTGAGATTCAACGGCGAAAGTGGCAGTGGATCGGTCATACTTTGAGGAAACCAGAGCAAAACATCGCAAAACAGGCTCTGGATTATAACCCTCAAGGAAGACGGCGGGTTGGTCGACCATGTAACACATGGAAGCGAGCAGTTGATCAGGAGGCCAGAGGAATAAACAAGTCCTGGCAACAGCTTAAAGCCGATGCGCAGGATCGCGCCTTGTGGAAGAGAGTTGTTTCTGTCCTATGCCCCTATAGGGGGTCTTAACAGGAATTTGAATGAATGGGTTTCGGGATCTGATAAGAGCTTTACGTTGTTCATGACGAAATTGCTTGTGGTTAAAAAAAGAAAACAAAAGACCCTTTTGGTTTGGTTTTCTATGCCCGTTTTTTTTTTTATTTTGCTTGTATATATGCCATACGACCGATGACCGGTTTTTTTTTTTTGTTGTTTGGCTTGTATGGATGTGATCGATGACCGGGTGTTTTTTTTTATTTGGCTTGTGTATATGAAATGCGATTGACTTTTTTGCCATCCTGACTCGATTGCGCTCGATCGTTTTTTCGTACATTGGATAGTAAAAGAAAATCTTATCATTCCCAGGGGGAAATGGGGGAAGTGTTCACTATGCTGAGCTGTGAGATTGAGTCGTGCCTGATTGATAGATGTAGGAAAATTACGATTTGCTTAGCGATCGATGAGGTGGAACGTGCGGTGCAAAGTGTTCAATGGGGTACGCTTTCTGGGAAAATAGAATTACTCTATTGAACCAAACGAGTTTGTTTGACGAGCTTTATTCTGAGCTACGATCTCGTCGGGGTTACGTGGAATGCGTGAGTTGCGGGATTAATGTGCGAGTGCGAACAAAAACTCTGGGATTTGTAGCGATGATCATTGCGGCAATTTTATTGATGATAGAACGTAAGCAGTATGCATTTGCTCTGCTCTTCTAATCGCAGCTCTTTTAAATTTTCAATCGCAGTATGCGATTGCTCTTTTCAAATAGCAGTGAAAAAATCGCAGGTATGTGAAATAGCATACCATCTCTACTTTCGCCATATTTATGTAAGCATGAGTCCCAACGCTCTGTCAAGTAGACTAAAAGATCCCCCGTCGACCGTCCAGAACGGAACCCATACTGACGATCATGGATGAGCTGTTTATCCTCCAAATATTTGACGATCTTACGATTGACAGCAGTTTCCATTACTTTCGAGAGCACTGAAGTAATGGCTACTGGGCGGTAGTTGGCGGGGTTCGCTTTTCTTTCTTTCTTGGGAATGGGCTGAACATTCGCAACTTTCCACATACGTGGAAAGCACCCAGAAGAGTAAGAAAGATAGAAAAGATTGCGAAGAAGCTTAGCTAAAGAAGAGGCGCACTTTTTAAGGGTAATGGGGGGAATACCGTCCGGACTAGTGGATTTGTGGATATTGAGCCCTGTAAGGATCCGAGAAATAAGTCTTGTGCGAAAATGCAGTGCAGGCAGTGATAAACCAGAAGGATTTGCAGCGGAAGGTGATTGGTTTGATGGTGAGAGTTTCTTGCAAAACTTGCTGCTAGTAAATTGGCTTTTTCGCTAGGATCAACCACGGTACTGGCGCCAACAGCTAGAGGTGGTATAGAAGAAGAAATGAATGTTGTTGACCCTTTTGACAAATGATCAGTAAGACCTCGAGGCTTTACGGCACTGGAGAATCTCCCGCCGAAGTTTTTGGTCATGCTCAAATTTAACACGATTGAGTATGGAGGCATTTCTTGACGCATTGAAAAGTTCTCTGTTGGCAGGTGTTTTATTGCATCTAAATGTTTGAAATGCTTGTTTCTTGGTCTGATTTGCATCGAGACATTCTTTGTTGAACCAAGAGTCCTTCGATGGCTTGACTCTTTAATGACTGGAAGGTATGTAGAACTTCATTCCCTTCAGGATAATTTCGGTGACACTTCTACAAGCTTCATCGCAGTCATTGGAATCGAAGCACAACTTCCAATTAAAGGCACTGAAGAAGTTATATAGCGTCCCCCAATTGGCTCTTTTGAAATGCTAAATGTTTCTTCGAGGTGCCTTGACTGTCAGCGTTGTACTTGCTGCAACTGGGAATTGAGCACGAATCAAGAAGTGATCAGTATTTCCAATTGGCGATGGGGACATGACAGAGACAGAATATTTCTCAAGTTGGTTGGTGAGAAATAAGTCAAGAAGGTTAGGAAAAAGACCTGTAACGAAATGGGTCCGCATGGCTGCGACTCCCAAGACGTTAACAGATAATGGGGCTCTTCCGGGTCTGGCAGCACAATTTGCCGGCAGTCAGGAGCGTGGGCGTGGGGAAAACGACCCAGAAGAGCACACCATCCTTGAGGGTGCTGCATAACTAGGGAATATGGGAAGAGGGAAGGGAACCTGTGGAATCTACAAATCGTGCAACTTTTTTTTTCTCAGGTCCCGTAAGAGTTGCTAAAACAATGGATCAACCGTTACTGTACGGAACCTGGAACCTCGGTACTTACATTCTCCTTCCTCCCGGATCGATAATCACTCCCCGTTCAGGAGTCGTTCCGGGATTCTCCTCGCCCCGTCTACTTCATTTTCAATGAAAAAACTATATAAAAAGCAAAAATAAACGACCCACCTGCGAAGATAATAATTATCACATGCATAGAGACCAAAAAAATGTTCTATTTTTTTCTGAAATCTTATTTTATTAAGCATGCAAATAAAATTAAAAAAAAAGGTAGTACTACAAAAAAAAATACCCGGTCGTTGATGTATGTATGTTCAGCTTCGTTGTCTACAGTTTTCGAACATTTTTACAGGAACATTAATCCAGTTATATACATATGCAGTGCAGTTGGATAGTTGAAATCCATCTTGTTGTATTATCTCAAAAAAAAATGCATTGTCTTCAAGAACTCAGTCTTCTACTTGTTTTTTCTTAGGTGTTCTTGAGCTCAGTCTTCACAAGTTAAACAACACTTTAACCGAACCGATTCCTTTACTCCACAGAATGTTGTAAAAATCCCTTATTTTGTTATTTTTTTTCTTTCTCGGGAAAACGCGTGTGCGACGATATTCCGGTTTTAATCCGACCCGAAAAAAAACGGTTTTTTTTTCTTTCTCCCGCAAAAATGAAAATCGTTCACCGTCAACTCACTAACTATTAGTACAATTCATGGGTTAATTGTCAATAAAAAAAAATGTTTAATTCTGTTTTTTTTTTCTGTATATCACAAAATTCAAAAAAATAAAAACGAGTCCAGTTCTATCAAAAAAAACCCGATGAACTTATTTTCTCGAGCCCTCTTCCTCGGCTGTCTCTACCGTCCTCCTCTTCATTACCCGTTGCACTTTTAGTTTTTCTCTCTTTTTTTCATTAAAATTTTTCAATATCCAATAATTTTAGCAAGATTATCCTATAATCTGCCTACTACTTGCACTCTTCTGTTGTTGTTGTAGCTTTTTTTTTTTTTGATTTTATTAGGCGACTAATTGGTTATTGATTGTTAAAGCTAGATAAAAATTAATTTGAAATGGACGAAGGGTGCCTTTTTTTTATTTTACAATATTAGGATTAGGTTTAGGTTGTAGGAGGGTGGTTGCATAGAACCACAAGCACTGAGGCCATCTAGTTGGGCCCATTGTACTCCCCCTATAGTTATGAGTTGGAAGTCACTTCTCTTGCTCTAACCACTTGGTTCGGTTTGCGAACCTTAACAGGCTTGAATGTTGGACGCCTCTGAGGTCGTCTAGTTCTGAGAAGAATCTAGAGCCTAAACAAAGGAGCCGACTGTTGGAGATTTGTGGACAGTGACAAAGATAATGTTCGATAGATTCTTCGTCTTCCTCGCAACCTCTGCACAAGCTGTCGCTCGCGATTCGCATCCTAAATGCGTGCAGCCTTAGCAAGCAATGGCCTGTGGTCAGGCCGACAATAGTTCGGATACTGTAGCGACTACGTTGTAACAGCTGAGCTGTAATATTTTTGTTCGGTTCTTCCCAAAAGGATTTGGCCGTTTTACAGCTTTCCAACTGCCGCCACCCCGCCAAGAAAGAATTCAAAATAGTCTGTTTGAAGCTAGTCTTCAGCACTGTTGGTGCTACATCGACTGACTTCCTAGTGGAATTGATGTTAGCAGATCCTTGCCGTGCAAGCGTATCTGCCGCCTCGTTACCTAGAAGGTCACTATGACCCGGTATCCATATTAGAAAAACTTCCGTTATGGCCGCTAGGCGATTTAAATTGTGTCTACAGATGGACACTAGTTTGGATGTAGTCCTGTAGGATTGGAGTGCCTGAAGTGCAGCCCTGCTGTCCGAGAAAATGTAACAATTTCCGAGACTGTTCTGCTTATCAAGAATAATTTTTGCACACTCGTTAATGGCTAATACTTCTGCTTGGAACACTGTCGCGTGTTCTGGAAGATGAAATGAAGTTTGGATGTCGAGGTCGTGGGAATAAATCCCTGCACCTGTCCCCTGGCTAGTTTTAGATCCGTCCGTATACCTAGTCCTGCCATAAGTTCTGTCACATAATTTCTCACATTGGCAACAACTTTATTTTATGAGTGACATTTCAATATCGGCCAGTTTTATAAACGTCATAATGTTGTTGACAGTTGATGGTCATTTAAAGTGTGTTCGTTAACGTGTGAAGATGGAATGGGGTGTAATAGAAAACCGAACTGCAGTGATTGCACTACATAAGTGTGGAAAATCCGCGAGTGAAATTTTCAAGTTGTTGTGCCCGTTAAAAATAACGCAAAGATTTGTGTATCGTGCGATCCAGAGATATAACGCGATCCAGACTATTGAAGATCGACCTCGTTCTGGACGTCCGCGTGATGTACGTTCTTCTGCTGCCATCAAAGCGGTCGAGAGTCGAATTCGTCGAAATCCGCTTCGTAAACAACGAATCATGGCTCGAGAGATGAACATCTCCACCCGAAGTATGTCTCGCATCATAAAATCTGACCTCGGGATGAGTGCCTTTCGACGATCAACGGGACATTTGCTGACTGAGCAGTTGAAGCAAATTAGGAGCACCAGATCGAAAGAGCTCCTTCGGCGGTACGGCAACAACAAACATCGAGAAATTTTATTTACCGATGAAAAAATTTTTACGGTGGAGGAACATTTCAACCGCCAAAATGATAAGGTGTATGCCCACAGCTCCGCAGAAGCCCGAGAAGTTGCCACTAGGGTACAGCGAGGACATCATCCAGCATCAGTCATGGTATGGTGGGGTGTCAGCTACGAAGGGGTCACCGAGCTTCATTTTTGCGAAAAAGGCGTAAAAACTGCAGCGAAAAATTATCAAACGGACATCCTGGAGAGATGTGTGAAGCCGCTGAACTCTACGCTATTCAACAATCGACATTGGGTTTTCCAGCAAGATTCTGCGCCAGCCCACAAAGCTCGAACCACACAAGCGTGGTTGGAAACCAATATTCCACAGTTTATAAGGGCGACGGAATGGCCTTCTGGGAGCCCAGATTTGAATCCCCTGGACTACAAACTGTGGGCGGAGTTAGAGTCCATGGTGTGCACGAGACGACACCCAAATATCGAGAGCCTTAAGCGATCTTTGACAGAAGCAGTAGCTAATTTTCCGCTAGAAACAGTGCGTACTGCTATCGATGACTGGCCCAACAGATTAAAGAGCTGTGTTAAGGCTAAAGGCGGCCACTTTGAATAATTTGTTGCTTATTTTACTTCCATTAGTATGCCAAAATAAAATATATTTTCCTTTGTCAAAAACTCTTTTTCATTTATACAAAAATTGCCCATATACGTGTGACAGAACTTATGGCACGACTAGGTAGAGATGAGAACCTATACAGGTGCTGAGTATCGTATTTGTTGCCCATTCGTTTCGTTCAGGAAACTTAATGTGAAACTTCCGTTTCTCAACCTGCGGTTGGTTCATGCAATCATACTCGCGGTCTAAAAGGGAGTTTGCGTTTCTAATGACGTTTAGAATTTGTCCATGACCAATTTGTGGCGCTGACCACGATTTAGTAGTTTTTAATCTAGTGGCTGCCAGGCCCGCTGCTTCTTTTATAAAAAGATCAAGTGGGGGTAGTGAGAGAATCACCTCCAGAGCTGCAGTCGGTGTGGTTCTAAGGGCACCTGTTATGCACAGACATGCCATCCGTTGGATCAGCTGTAAGGGTGCCAGGTTGGTTTTTAGTACCACCGCCGGCCACCACACCAGCGCACCATAGCAAATAATTGGTCTAACAATACTGGTATACATCCAGTGGATGAAGTGCGGCTTAAGGCCCCATCTCAAACCGAATGTCTTCTTGCAAGCGAAGAAGGCTACTGTAGCCTTTTTTGCTCGTTCCTGAATATTGGCCTTCCAGGATAATTTGCTATCAAGAATTAGGCCTAAATATTTAACTTAATTCGAGAGGACCATATTGATTCCTCGAATGTTTGGTGGATTGAAAACATATGGTCTTCTTCTTCTGGAGAAGAGGACTAGTTCTGTTTTTTGTGGGTTAATAGTAAGTCCTTTATCTAGTGCCCAGCTATCTAACAGTTGTAAAGCGGATTGCATGAGGTCTCCTAGAACTTGCTCAAACTTACCAGTTAGCATGATGACAAGATCGTCTGCATATGCTATTGTGGGGTAGCCGTTCTGATTTAAGATGGAAAGGGGTTCATTCACTGTTAAGACCCACAGGAGAGGTGATATTATTCCGCCCTGTGGCGTTCCTTTGTGAACAGAGCCCTTCCTTGTCTCTTCACCCATTCGTGCTACGATTTTCCGCGAACGAAGAAGCTTTGCTATCCATGCAGTCAGGAGAGGTTCCACACTATGGCTACGCAAGGCCTCAAGTATGGCGTCAATGTTGACGTGGTTGAACGCGCCTTCCACGTCTAGGAAGGCACCGAGTGCAACCTCTTTTTGATGGAAAGCTTTCTCTACGGCGGCTACCGTCACATGCAAGGCGGTGTCAGTAGATCTACCTTTCAGATAGGCGTGTTGGTGGGGGCATCTAACCGAGAGGTTCAGATTTGCCCGTAGGTAGCTGTCCACCAGTCTTTCTAGGCCTTTAAGAAGGAACGAAGTCAGGCTGATGGGTCGAAAAGCCTTCGGGATGTTGTGGGAGGCTCTACCTGGTTTAGGTATGAAAACTACCTTAACCTCTTGCCATAACTTCGGTATGTAACAAAGACTGATGCATGCTTTATATATGTCTACCAGGTACTGAATTATTGTATTATCCGCGTTCTGGATCATTGCGGGATAGACTTCGTCCAGCCCTGGTGACTTGTAAGGTTTGAAGGAACTGAACGCCATTCCTATGTTTCCTGGTGTCACGACTATATCTACTAGTTCTGAGTTAGCTAGAATGCGATCGGCACATGAACTTTGTGGTGGGGGCTCAAAGCAACCAGGGAAATGCGTTTGTATTAAAAGTTCAAGTGACTCGCCGCTAGACCCCATTCATGAACCATTGCCTTTATCCAGTAATTCAGGCATGTATGGGTCTTTGGATAGGGTCCTCTTTATCCTAGCAGTTTCGTTGACGTTATCGATTTCTTCACAGAATCTCTTCCATGAATTTCGTTTGACGGCTCTTAGCTGTTTTTTATACAGTGTAAGTGCTGCTTTGTATTTGTCCCAGTCTATGTCAAGTTTGCTGGAGTTAGCTTTATTAAAGAGTTTCCTTGCTCGTTTTTTCAGGATATCGAGATCGTTATTCCACCAGACAGTGTTCTTACTATCTTTGGCAGACTTCTGAGGGCAGGAACTCTTGTATGAGTTTGTTAGTATATCTGTTAACATACCCACTCTTTTATCTAAGGAATCTGTTGTTTTTATTGGGTAAGGAACTATTGCCGGTAGTCTTTGGTTTATTAGCTCCTGATATTTAACCCAATCAGTTCTTGCTGGATTCCTGTACAACCGGCTATTTTTTGTTGATCCCACTATTTCAAATCTTATCCACATGTGGTCTGACAAGGATGGTTCTTTCAAAACTTCCTAGTTGTGGACCGTTAGTGACTTAGAGTTAGTTGCAAGAGTCAGGTCGATAACCTCGCTTCTTGCTCTATTTATGAAGGTGGGACTGTTACCAACATTACAAACATTTAGATTGTTCATGCTAAGAAATTCTAGAATTGACTTACCGCGATCGTTGCAGTCTATGCTAGACCAGTAGTCGTATGGCTGGTATGATGAAACCAGCTTAACTGGCTTCGGTGTTCCGTTAAGAGACCTCTCCCAAAGCGTCGTTGTTTGGTCTGGGCTGCTGAATTGCGGAATTAAAGTTAATTTTAGTGCTTTTTTTCGCAACGACACATGTCCGTAGCTTACCTGTTTGGGGTCCGTGAAGGACCGTAAAAGTTTTATTGCACCATCCTAGAATGTGGTTGGAGCCACTCAACCACGGTTCCTGGACAAGTGCAACATCCGAGTGACCTCTTAAGAGGTGTTGTTAGAGAGTGGCGGTCGCCGCTCTACTGTGATGTAGATTGGCTTGGACCACTCTCAGTTTGCCGGCTTCTGAAATTGGCCGCGTTTGGTTTCGGTAGTTTGAAGTGAACCTTGTTGAGTCCACAATCCGCGAAACCTTTCGCTGCAGACAACCTTTCCATAGAGCTTTGGTCGATTCCAAGAACAAGAAGTTGGCCCTTATCTTTTTGTTCTCTATGGAAAAGCTTCCATACCTCCGTAGAAAAGTTATTTTGCAGCTTAATATCCTGCAATAGGATTTCAGGGTCTTCAATGATACCCGGGATCCAAACAGACACTTTTGTTAGTCTAGGAGCCTCGGCACCTTCCACCACCTGTAGCTTTATGTCCTTCAAAAGCTCGTTCATCTTGGGAACCGCCTCCTGAAGGAAGATCAGAGTGTTTTGGTCCGCACAAGTTATCCTAAGATAACCTGGCTCGAAGTCATACTTCAAAAAGCTTGGTTTAGCTGGTGGATTACCTAAGAGGTGTTCCCTCAGAATGTTCCTCAATGAAGAGTAGATCTGAGGCCTCACCGACTCTGGTATGATGCCTAGCAAGTCATTGGTATTGATGACTGCTGCCTGGAGGGAACTCCTAGCGACGTCGCTATAGGTAGCCGATCTCGGCTGCTTCTTTTTTGCTGCAGGTATCGGCGTATTACTATCGTCCGATCGGATACGCTTATGTTTCTGCTTCAGTGGTTCCAGCTTCTTACCGGCAACTGTGCCCGCGGACAAGGGTTCTTTGGCTTTGCCAGAGGCGGTGCCACGAACCGATTGTCCCAAAGCCAGCGGGGATGAAGCTATTTGAACCACTTCGACATTTTCCACTGACGGCTGCAAAATGGGAGTTACAGCTGATTGGGGACCCGGATTCAAGCTATGAGTCTTGTTTCGTTGGGCTACCCTTCTCAGCATATTTCTCCTTCTTGTTGCCGACAGTTTCTGAACCATGGCGCAATCCGTTGCAATGTTTGATACTCCTTTCAGCGGAGTGGTCGGAGCTTGTAAGGACTCCTTGCAGGAGGCTTTACTACTCTGTCCACATTCGCTTCGGAAGTACTGGCTTTATTAATCTGCGACGTTGCTGGGGTCATAAGACCTTTCGCCTCGTCTCTGATCACTTCGGCCGGCACGCTGGCTGGGCGTGAAGCTTCTACAGCTCGTGAATTGTCCGTCCCGGAAGACAGTCGACTCAGAATTGCAGCCACTTTAGCCTCTACCGCATTGTCAAACTTCGATGTCGCAGTTTTTCTTTTTAGGGTGGTTTTAGCACGGCGACGGGCTCGGTTGCTAATTCCGCCTTGAGGGGTTTGGATCGTCTCAGAAGCAAGGTCAGCCGAGATAATTGTGCAGGATATTGTCGACGTCGAAGCGTGGCCAACATCTATACACATCTTCATCGGCTTACTCGTTTCTGAGTCTGCATCCTCTAATGCCATTAAAAAAGCGAGATCACTGAGCTTTGACATTGAAGACTCAGTTCGCTGGGTGTTTGCCAGTAGCACAGCACTACTAGAACCTGGTTGCACCGTTCTAGTAGCTCCCGAACCGCGTTCGGATCCGGTGATTTTAGCACCCTCTTTTGCCGGGGACTGAGGGCCACTACGGGGGGACTCCATCTCATAGTTTTTTGGGTTGGTTCGCGGCATGGTTTTTACAGGAAAGATATTTGCTGCCATATCCTCCCCAACATGTTCATTCATTTGGGCTCACAACGTGGCGGTTGCCTACGTGTGTCCGATGAGCTTGTTGAAGAGAGTATAACTGTCAAACTTAATTCCTTGCTATTGCCATGCGACACACCGCGGCGTCCTCCATCCACCACCTGAGGACGCGCCTGATAGGTTGCCCAACCCACAGGCAATATTAGGATTACATTTCCCTTCTAAAAAAAAATTGATTATTACTTTCCAGGTGGGTTTTGGTCGAACGCGATACATGATAATAGGGTGATTTAGATAGTTCATTTTTCCTTTTTTTTTCTCTCTTTTCCTAATGATTTAGCCGACAATTCGGCTCCAAGGCGTTTCGCCACAGACCTGCGATGTCTGGTAAACGAGTAGGCTCATCCACAAGTTTTGTTAGTCCGTTTAAAGCGGCAAAAAGCTCTCAGTATCACGTCCCCCCTGATCCGTAGTGGAGGAATGTTTAAGCCAGGCAATGTTATGAACATTAAAATCGCCCGGGATAACGATTTCAGCGTCAGGGTTTGCAGTATATATAGACTGAATAGATTTAGATAGTTCATCCAGTTCTGATAAAGTATTCGATGCTGTCATTGTTGGGCTTCTATTATATTATTATTATATTTATATGTATAGATGTATAGATTATATTAAATGTTGATGTATACATTATATTAAATAAACAAATATTTCTAAAAGGAAAAATTATTTTTACTTATTTATTTTTTGACTTATTCAGCAATAACAATAAGGTGGGCCTAATTTGTGTCACTTACCATACGATTTTGCGAAATGTCCTTCCTTTTCGTTCAAAATATCCTTGTGAAGCACGGGAGCAGATGTGCCCTTGCAACGCATGGGTGCGTGTGCTTGTTTTACAATGATAAATAGATGTGCATTCAAATCCGGCGAGTGGTGCCTGAGCAAATAGGTCATGATTTTTGTACTGAAAATGCCGAACGATATGCTTCCCTTAATCTAGATGTAGCTTAGTGGGTAGCGTGTTGGTCTGCAATGCGAAGATCGATCCAATAGAACATTTACGAGTAATTTGTTGCTTCAAGCTTTGTAAATTTTAAGTAAATCAATTTTTTATAAGTGAAATTTAGAATTAAAATTTTTTAATTTCTGGCTTTCTGACTAGAAAATCAAAATAATATTGTTTTTCGAGTATTTGTAGATCTGTTTGTGTAAGAAATCAGACAGAGAATGTATATGAGCTTGTCCCGTTTGTTTGTATTGAGAAGTACGCTCGAACCCAGTCCCAGTCGGACTTGGAAGTATTACATCATCTGATTTTGAACGCATTACATATGAAACAGAAGTAGTTCCCGATTCGATTACACACTCTGATTACTTTTGTACTGCGATTTCATTGGTGGTAACTGCTTCATTTTAGGTTACAAGTCAAGCTAAAAGAAAGTACTTTACAGATTGAATAATCCATGCCTTCCCGAAACATGATTTTGTAATGTCATATGTAATTTATAAAGCACTGCAACCACAAAATTGCGCTTTTTTTAATTGAACGGACTTTAATTATCTCTGACACTTAGACCTCCATATAGACCGATTCTACACTTCCAAATCATTTGTTGCTTTAGTTCTTTAAAAACTTTAGACCAGTTCAAATCTTCTTTCTGAATTGTGTTCACCATTTTTTTCTCCTAAATTCAATGAAAGCTGAAAAGGCTGTATAAGACCAAAGCAATTGCTTTAGAAACCGGTGCCACTTTTGATTTTCATTGAAAAAAAAAAAAACAGAAATGCAAAATAATTTTTTTTTATTCAATAAATTCACGTACCACCATAATATTTTCTTACTAAAAAATAAAAACCAACTCCTTTTCATTGAAAGAAACTTAAAAATAAGCGAAACTAATTATCCTAGCTTTTTTTAACGCACTTTTCTTTTAGTCGACTACTTCATTCATTCATTGTCCAAGGTTTAACTGGCATGAAAAATCAAAGACAAATTTCATTATTTCCCGAAATATTGCATCATGCAAGCCTGCACAACTTAAACGCGCTTTTCAATTACCTTATTGCATTACCATTTGCTTATATTATCATTAGTCGACTGAGCCTACCCCTGCATTAAATTTTAGGAAGTATAATGCAGAAGTAGAATCAGATCCTTGTTTTAATGAGCAACTGTGGATATTTCCATTAGTTACTCTTTCCGTAAAAAAAACATTGAGGGAACTGCTTCCAAAAAGAACTGCTTCCAAAAAGTCCGATTGGGGACGGACCGGTAATGACTACTGCATCGAATCAAGGCCTACCCCTTACTGTTAGGATTACCCGAACCGATCCCTTTTCCATTCTGCTGTCTGCATTTGTCAGCACTTTTTTTCTGCATTACTAAAGAGTCGAATAAGTAACGCCTTATACCTTGTGTTACATATGGTAAAAAAAATTCCTACTACCTGGAGTGGGAAATTCCTGCTACCTGGAGTGGGAATCGAAAACGGCATGTTGAATGTGAAGCAAGCACGCTGCCCACTACGCCATGAAGGCCTGAATGAATCGATAAAATTATAATTACCAGAGTTTAAGATGCGTTCATGTTGTGTCATGTGGTTATTACTTGTCGCATTCTAATGTAATCTGACACTGCAGGACTAAAAAGATCGAATGCTATTTCATCGCATGCAATTTCCACAGAGCCATGACAATCTGCATTACCAGGTAATCACCTATGGATTTCTTCGATGAAATATCAATTACAAATTCATACCTTGCGAATTGTCCGACAGGGAAGTATCTCCACTTATATATTTCCATTATTCTGTCTAGAGCGTAATAAGTCACACAATAACTTGGTAACGCACAGCTCTTCCTTTTCCAAACACAAGCAACATCTTTAATATAAAGTAGCTTCGATTTTCTGCCCACACATCACAACCTGGTCGGTTTGTTTCTGTAATACTTTTGTTCTCTCAATTTTTCTATGTACTTCACTAAAAATTTTCGCCTCAGTAATCAATCCAGATCATATTGCTAGGTATGAGCTGTAACATCCCACATAGCTTGAAATCTATTCGACCTGGCGCGAAGACATAAGATTTAATGGTAAATGTAGTACTGCTATACGGACTAAGGAACAGCCTACTGTACAGATAAGCTCTCGCTCTTTGAAAACAAATGGACCAAGTTTACAATAGAAATCATCAAGAATTTAAGACTCCGTAGCAACAGTAAATTTAAATTTAATATAATTTCTTATTGATGCACGTGAATTTCGTTTAGTGAATGATTTCTGCTTGAATTGTGGCATTTGTGTGGCAGGTACAAGGGTTGGACGGTTTTGGACGATTTTGAAAGTTCTTATCAACATTATCATCACCATATTCGAAGGAGTAATGCTTTGTTTTAAATTCTTTAATATTTGAAGTTTTTGTTCAATGCGGTAGAAGGAGTATGACGAAGTTGATATGTATTGTAATTATTATAAAAGAAGTTCTGACAAAAATTCACGTTCCACTGTTTCAGTCCAATGCTGTCACTCCTTATTCCCATTCAAAATTTCTTAAAACTACAAAAATTTCTCTCTCATCTTCTAGAGTTTCGCATGATTGGGCTTTACTTCCAATCGTACTTCTGTTATATTTATACTCTAGATGAAATCTGAGAGTATTATAAGTTTTCCTCAAAGTCTGTAACGCCAAGAAATAAGGCTAGGTGAAAAAAATGAATGATACAGAAGTTCATATAATCTCTCGAAAATCTCAAAACCGGAGGTCCTTCCGTCCGTGTCCTCTCTAGCTTGAGAACACGTTGAGCTAGAGAGCTCGAATTTAGTACATGTCGTTTTTTACAAGCTCTAGCTGAAGTTCGTGAACGGGCCAAATCGCTCCACCCGTTTTACCATCTCCCATACAAAATGACACAATTTCGCAATTCGACAATAAACAAATTTGCTCAAAAAGCATTGAAGCTATGAATCTGAAATTTGGAATATATTACTTTTATGATGATTTCAATCTACTGTATAAAAGTTATTTGCGTCCTCCTTTTCCTTCCACCACCTCCCATACAAACTGCACTTTTTCATGAAATACTATAAACAAATTTATCCAGTACGTATAAAATTGATCGAGCTGAAATTGTGCACTAAATATTCATTTAGAATTACAAGTAAGGCGAAAAATTAGACTCTTTCTACCCCCACCTCTACTAAATTTCTTACAATCAAAAAAATTCTCTATCATTTAGAGTATCGCACGATTGGGCTTTACGCTCAATCGTAGTCCTGTTATGGTTTTCTACAACTTTGATGTTCATGTACATGCAATGTAAATATGTCCTTCGCACGGTTATGTACTTGTATGCTGCTTAAAAATATATTGACTCAGCGTTAATTTTAATATCATTAGAACAATTTTGATTTTTTTTAATATTCCAACTTCGCTATGCTATCGAGAGCAATTATTTTTCACAATCAATGAGCTTCAATTAAGAAGGATTATATAAAAGACTAGCGATTCCCTCGACTTCATCCGCGTATAAATCGCAATAATAAGTAATTTTTGAGAATGTTGTTAGTAATACATTATGTGGGATGTATAATCTGCTTAGTTTACTGGCTCTTTGAGCACAATGTTTTGTATTTTGTTGGATTCAGAACCATAAATTATTAGGAATGAAACATGAATGTGACAGGCCCGTGCTCGCGGGGGTGATTTGAGATCATATACATATTGGAGAGTGCTTGGGAAATGTAAATAGTTGTATGTAGTTTGTGTTGATTCTAAAAAAAAACACATGAGATAAAATATAACAGGACTATGATTGCACGTAAAGCCCAATCATACGATACTCTAGATGATTTTGTATGTGGAGTGGTAGAAAGCAGCATGCTAGAATAGCTATAGAAAGTTTGGTAACAAATTTATGGAGGCACTGAGAAAATTGTGCAGTTTATATAGGAGGTGGTAGAAGGAGTGGGTGATTTTTTGAGAAATAAATATAATCATCATGCAATTGATATATTCTAAATTGCAGATTAGTGACATTCATACTTTTCAATAAAATCGAATTTTTGAAGAGCTGTGAAATTGTGTCACATTGTATGAGAGGGGTAGAGGGAAGGAAGCTAATCGGGTTATTTCTTCCCGATATTAATAATAATGCTAAGGAGAACTTTAAAAGGCAGAGAACTTTAAATTGAAATAAAACATAGGAAAATGAAATAAGCTTTATTTCAAAGACATTTTTATAGCATTAAAGTTTGAATATGATTTCGGGCCGCGGCGGCTGGCGTGTACATGGCGTAATCTGGAAGTCCACAATTTCATTTGAAAATTTTGTTCAGTGATGAAGAAAACTTTTGGCTAAATGGATATGTCAATAAGCAGAATTGCCGCATTTGGAGCGATGATAATCCACAACCCATTGTCGAAACACCAGTACATCCAGAAAAAGTCACCGTTTGGTGCGCTCTATAGGCCGATGAAATCATTGGACCATATGTCTTCAAAAATGATGATGGCCAGAACGTTACGGTCAACGGTGAGCGGTACATAGACATGATTACTAACTTTTTCGTGTCTCAATTGGAAGGCATTAATGTCGCAGATATGTGATTTCAACAGGACGGGGCCACAGGCCATATAGCACGCGATACAATTAATTTACTGAAAGAATCATTCGATGATCGATTAATTTCACGAAATAGACCTGTTAACTGGCTACCTCATTCGTGCGATTTGACGGCATTACATTTTTTCTCTGGGGATATGTAAAGTAAAATATGAAATCATATTCGAATAATAATTCTATAAAATTATTCTTCAAACATCACGGATATTAAAAACATTTTTCTGTGTTTTATTTCAATTTAAAGTTCTCCGTCTCTAAAAAAACTACCTGTATATACAGCTCTGTCAAAATTGGTAAAATCGAAACTATAAGAAATTTCAATTTAAAAGCAACAGGATTTTACGTTTAGCTCGGTTTCGACGAAAAACTCAACTATGGCGTTTATCGACGGCATTTTAAATAAAAGTATATGTAATAGCTTTGATTTTTAATACTTTATAACTTATTTGTATGACGATTAAAATTTATATATATATATATTTTTTTTACAGATTCTAAACCCGCATTGCGTGAAGAAATTAAGCTAGAAGAAACTATTGAATTGGAATCAATCTCGACAAATAATCAAAACACGAAACTACTTTCGTGCGAATCAATCACAGAATTCGTCGTCTCTACATCGAGCAAAAATTCTGCTCCACGTCATCGTATTAAAAATACAATTCCAAAGGACAATTTCGAGAAATTCTTATCATCTCTTAACGAAAGTTATCTCCCAATGACTCAACGTGATCGTATTCTCTTCTGGGACCACTCACCTGACTCGAACACGAATGATTATCTGGATGAACCTGAATTATCTCCAGCTTTCAATGCCATTCAATTAGAGAATAATAACGAAAAATCTTTCTCTAGTTCACCAAACAGTAAACTTAAGAACGATCTGCACATCGAAAGTGAAAGGATTTTACTTACTATAAATACAAGCACTAAAAAAATGTATAAATCTGAAAATTTTCCATCGGCTGATAGCATTGGCGACGGTGATTTAAATTTAAAAAAAATAAATCACGTAAATGATAAGCCTTCACGAAAGCTGTACGCAAACGCAAGTAAACAATCCTGGAAGGCGTATGAAAGCTCGATGTTTAAGGTTCCGAATTTACCAATGAATGCTTCGAAATATTTAACGAATAAAATCGATTCAAATAACAAGGAAGAATTTTACAAATACTTGGGCTTAGAAACTATTTGTGCGAATGGGCAACATGAAGTTATTGTTGAAAGAGATAAGAAAAGGCGATCTCTAAGAGTTCAACGTTTACAAATGAAAGAGGATAACAAAAGAGTTTGTCGCGAAGATATCGGCAATGTTGAGAAGGAGAGTCAAGATACAAATGATAACGGAGAAGATATTAATGAGAGGTAAGTGATCACACTTCATTTAATCTCCTGAATATGCAGGCATGTTAAGTTACTGTAATTAGTAAAAAAATAAATAAATTTAAGCTTGAAACATAACACTGACCGACAAAAAAACATTTTCTGTTTGCTGCAGGCCCGACAGTAACCTTTTTTGGGGTCCGCGATCCTGTGAATATCGCATCTTCCCTGGTATCTATCTTCCATTGTTTTAAGTCCTGCTGAAATCTTTCTCCTTGTTCTTCACTGACATCCCCAAGGTTTGCTGGAAAGTGATCCAAGTGACTATGCAAGAAATGAACTTTTGCACTCATGTTGCAGCCAAGTTTTCGAAAATTAGATAAATCAAATTAAACTTGATATCTAGTTGGGCTTCCATTAGCATCGATGACCGCTTGAAGTCTCCTTGGAATCGAAAGAATAAGGTTTTCAATAATAGATGGTGTTATTTCATTCCATGCTGTTTGTATAGCTTCCATGAGTGAGTTCCTTTTGGTTATATTATATTTACATACGCGTATCTCTAGTTCATACCAAATATGGTGGATCGGCTTGAGATGTGGCGATTAGGGTGGTGAATGTAATTGCCTTGGCACATTATACAGGATCCATTCTTTAACGATCATAGCGGTGTGCTTGGAGTCATTGTCTTGTTGGAATACCCAGTTGGTTCCGAGCTTTATGCACTCTGCCGATGGTCTTAAGTTTTCCCGCAATATATTCATATATTGATTTTGGTCCACTATTCCTTCAATGAAGTGTAACTTTCCCATCCCTGTCGCCGCCATGGCTCCCCAGACCATTACGTTTCCTCCACCATGTTTAACTGTAGGAACGAGATTTTCTTTCTTCATTTCAGTGTTGGCCTTCCCCCAAACTTTTCCTGGTCCATCGCAACCAAACATATTAAAGCGAATTTCATCCGTAAAATTACAGCTTTTGTACGATTTAATGTAGATATAAACGGCTTCTTTCTTGCGATTCGTCCATGATAGCCAGCAGATCGTAATGTTCTTCACACGGATTCAGGATGTAAGACTTTACTGAAGTCATTCTCAATATATTTAAACCAGTTCAGGTGCACTTATCTTAGGATTTTTTCTCACTTTTTCTAAAACTGATCGAATATTACGTTCACTTAACACTCTGGGTCGCCCAGATCTTGGCTTATTATTTATACTGCCAGTTAAGTTAAATTTTTTTACAATGCTTTGGACGGTGTAACGACTCACTTTAACTATTTCGGCGATTTCGCCCAAAGATTTTCCTTCATGTCGCAATCTAAGAACTAAAGGCAAAATTTCTTTTCTAGAGCTCATTTTTCCACTATTTCAATTCTAGCGCTTGTCGAAACTAACTCTAGACAAATAGTGAATAACAAAAAAGCTATGCAATCAACAGTTTAAAAATTTCGGAGAAATGTACAGTTGAGAAGATGCAAGAAGAAAAATTTATTTTGCTGAATGTAAACTTTTGTGGTGTGCTGATCACCCCTTTTTTCGTTTTACAAAGAAATGACGGATTCTTTTGGTATTTTTTGTTGGGTTTATACTATTGCATATTTTAGCATTTTTGATTGGAATCTAGTCTTTGTTGTTTTCTTTATATAATATAATTAAGCGGTGTATGTAGACTTCTGTTAACGTGTGTATAAAGCGGTTGAATCCATAGAATGATCGGCAACGAAACATAATCCACACAGAATGGCGACCGTCATACATCAGCTGACAGATCGCATCTGTCATGCGACAGCTGATCACCCACTTTCTTTGTTTTTCTTTTTGCTCCGACCCAAAGCTTTCTACATCTCAAGCTGGGCAGAACTGACGTAGCGGCCATCTTGAATGACTACAGCGGGTGTGACGTCATGGATTTTTCTATTCCAAAGGACCACCTGTATTATTTTTGACGAACTTGTCATAAAAATACGTTTTACCGAAAACAACAGCAAATTAAATCAAATTAAGCACGGAAATATTACGCGAGTGTATAATTTTCGTAATAACGCAAATTCTACAGTTTTCCGCGTGGAAATTAACCGGGAACTCTGCACAATATGAGTGACAGATTTTCTTCGGTGTGAGAAGCCGAGATTTAACTTTGATCGCACTTTTTTCAATTAAAAATCTATTGCACTCATATCAACGTGCCGAGCACTATTATTAAAGTACCTTAGAAAGCTGAACTATCTTTAACACTGCATTTAAGAATAAACGCGATTCTTACGAAGCCCGCCGTGTCTGCTCCACACAAAAGCGCGCGAATTTGTATGGAACTGTCATGTTTGTTATGACTCCAACGTGTTGTTGTTGGATTCAGTTACTCGGCTTTCTACTATAGAAGGCATTGTCCGACCTCAATTGGAGCGATCTCCCGCGACTGGATGACGGCATCAATCAAAATGGTCGGCCGGACGCGTTACCGCAATAGTGGAGTCGCTCGATGGAGCCCTGCTCACGAGGTCGTTGGTTTCAGGTAAGTGCAAATTTTTCCCCGGCGTTGAAACGTTGTGGTTTCAAAGTTCGAAGGCTTTCAAAGGGATGCTGTTAAAAGGATTACTTCCGTCCGTGATCGTAGCCCATATCGGTTGTTTATGTTTGACGATGATGGGGGTCCCACATTTTCTTGAGACCAGTTGGAGGTCTTGGAGGTGTCTCGCCTGGCTGAGAAAGGAATGTCGGGAGGAAAAAAATAGGAACATTAAAGCTAAATAAAATAAAATAATAAATCGGAATCATAATGGTACTGGTTTCGAAATTGTGATCGTAAGATGCACGGCAGTTTTGCTGTAAACATAAAAAAACTCACGGGTAGTTGGCACAGTTTCACGACTGGCGTCTTTAACAAAGCAGATGCAGTCTTGACGGTGGCCACGCGCGTCCGTCTGTCCTTTTCCGGATGTATGGCAACGATTCGCCCGAGGTTACATTTGAGTGGAGGGTTCGTCGCACATTATTACTAAATCGTTTAGTTGGAGATTGGTTTGTCTAGTTGTCCATTTAAGTCGTTGTTTCAGGCGCGAAAGTAGTCGCCTGACCACTTTTGCCAAAAATCTTGGTGTGATTTTCGTGGTAGCTGCCACTTTCGAACGCAATGAGGATTAGCCTTCTGTAAATTTCCTTACGGCGGTGATACCAATAGCGCTGATGGTTTCTGTGGAAGCATGCTAATGTAAATTGCGTTATCGAGTGTTGTGGCGTTTCAAATAGTCCAACGGTTGAAATGGGGCATTGTGGAGATTCTGCTGCCGGAGGATACCGTGATATCGAAGCAGAAACTGGCAGTGCTGAATGTTGTCTGTATTGGGGCTCATCATCAATGGCGCTACAGCCCAAATCGGGCCCTGGCCTCCTGAAGTCGTCGCCTCCAATCGTCCCGATCCAAAGACCGCGTCCTCCAGCTGCTAATTTTTAGAATGGCTTTAATGTCTTCATCAACCGAGTCTTCCCATCGCTTGCGTGGTTTGCCTACTGGCCGGTTACCACTCGCTTTGCCTTTAAGAGCACGTTTGGGGATTCTTCTGTCTTCCATTCGCTCTACATGGCCAGCCCACTGCAGTTTACGTAACTTGATGAACGTTGAAGCTTCTGGCTCGTCGTAGAGTTGATACAACTCATGGTTGTATCTTACTCGCCATTCCGTTCCTTCCTTCACAGGTCCCAAAATTCTTCGGAGGACCTTTCTTTCGAATGCGTTAACTGCTTTTTCGGAAGTTCGCGTTAATGTCCACGTCTCGCTGCCATAACAGAGCACAGGTCGTATAATAGTTTTATAAATCCGCAGCTTATTGTTATTGTGCACTTTCTTGGATTTCATTATTGGAAGTACCGAATAATACGTCTTATTTGCTAGTATTATCCGTCGTTTGATTTCGTCTGTTTCATTACCGTCCTTTGCTAGATTAGCCCCAAGATATATGAAGTTGTCCACACTCTCCAAATTATATTCCGCAATTGTTATGTTTTGTCTGATTGGCGTTCTCCTTCTTGTTTGCGTCATTATTTTTGTTTTGCTTTCATTAATGCGCAACCCGACTTCTTTTGCGGCGGAGTCAAGATTGACAAATACCTCCTTAGCACTAGGGAAGGATCTTGCTAGAATGTTAATGTCGTCAGCGTATGCTACTAGTTGGGTGGACTTGAATAGTAGTGTCCCGTTGGTGTCGACTGGGATTTTTCGGACGACATACTCTAGTGCCAAGTTGAAAAGCATAGGGGCTAGACCATCTCCCTGCTTTAAACCACATTCCGTTGGAAAGCTGGTTGTGGAATCGGTTTGTATTCTCACTTGGGATTCAGTGTTCGTCATTGTGAGTCTTGTTAGTCGGACTAGTTTTGGAGGAATTCCAAAGTCAAGCATGATTTGGTACAGTACGCTCCTGTCGATACTGTCGTATGCTTGTTTAAAATCTACGAATATTTGGTGCACGTCTGTGTTATATTCCCAGCATTTCTCAAGCACCTGTTTCACCGAGAATATCTGGTCTATTGTAGATCGTCCGGTTCTGAATCCGCCTTGGTATTCGCCAATTATTTGATTAGTATACGGCTTAAGACGACGTTCAATTATTTTTGTCAGTATTTTATAGGACGTACACAACAATGATATACCTCTGTAGTTCTCACAGCAGAGTTTGTCTCCTTTCTTGTAAATTGGACATATAATGCTTTTTCGCCAGTCGTCGGGTATGATTTCCTCTGTCCAAATTTTGCATATCATGCTGTGCAGTATTTCAGCGACACAGTTTCCACCGTTTTTCAGAAGTTCAACTGGTATTTCGTCAATTCCCGGCGCTTTGTTTCGTTTTTGGTCACATAGGGCTGCTTTGATTTCAGGAAGCGTGGGTGGTGTCGATGATGGTTCATCTTCGTCAGTTGAGGCTTGAATTGAAATGTTGTCTGTCGTTATCGGTGCTACTGGGATGGGATTCAAAAGATGTTCGAAGTATGAAGCCCATCTCCTTTTGATTTCTTCTGTGTCGCTGATGATATTGCCCTCTGCGTCTTTGCAGAGACTGGTTTTTGGTTTATATCCCTTTTTCAAGTCTTTTACTATGGCGTATGCGTCC
The DNA here is from genome assembly GCA_963669355.1 of Chorisops tibialis. Taxonomy (NCBI): domain Eukaryota; kingdom Metazoa; phylum Arthropoda; class Insecta; order Diptera; family Stratiomyidae; genus Chorisops; species Chorisops tibialis. Next base: position 268,906,900 of record OY770262.1, on the reverse strand, counting down.
CGCGTATTATTTTTTCTCATGTCGTCGTCCATTTTTTGTATCTTGTCATTATGGTACTTCCTTTGTTTTCGTCTGCAGGTCTTTTTCGCATATCGCCTAAGCTCGTCATATCTTTCTTTTTTGGCTCGTGTTGGTCGTTCAGTAAAAATTTTGTAAGCTTCGTTCTTTCTATCTATTGCGTCGCGACATTCTTGGTCGAACCAATCATTACTTTTTCGCCGTGCTTTATATCCTAATACCTCTTCCGCGGAGGATTTGATGCCGTCTCGTATTTTCATCCACGCATTATCCACTGGCATACTTTGGATATTTTCATATATTGGTGTCAGGTGTTTATTACATGCTAGCATGTAAGCCTGCGCCACCGTTTCGTCGTTAAGCTTGTCGACATTGAATTTGCGAGCTCTACTCGTTTTCGAATACCCACGACAAGCTATTTTGCATCGATACATAGCTCTGACTAGATAGTGATCAGAGTCACAATTCGCACCGCGGAGAGTTCGTGCATCAAGTATACTGGAAGCAGCCCTTTTCTCAATAAGAACGTGGTCTATTTGGTTGAAGGTGTGACCATCTGGTGATGCCCACGTTCGTTTGTGAATATCGCGATGTGGGAAGCACGTAGAGCTTACTATGATATTTTTGCTGCTTGCGAAATCAATAAGACGTTGGCCATTGTCGTTGGTTATGTCATGGAGACTGTGCCCTCCTGTTGTTCCTCTATGAGCCTCCTCCTTTCCGACTTTTGCATTAAAATCCCCTAAGACAATTTTTAGGTCATTCGAGGGCAGTGAGTCATATGTTGTCTCTAGGGTGGCATAAAATTCGTCTTTAGTTACATCGTCCTTGTCTTCTGTTGGTGCGTGAACGTTGATCAACCAAGTGTTGAAAAATTTAGTCTTTATTCGGATTGCACACAATCTTTCACTTATTGGTTTGAAGCTCGTGACCTGCTGTTTAAATTTTTTGTCAACGACAAAAGCGACTCCAAACTCTCTGCTTCCCGACAATTTTCCACTTGGATAGATTGTGTGTGATCTCATGTCCATGATTTCGCTACCGAGCCATTTCGTTTCTTGGATGGCAGTTATGTTGATGTTGTGTTTTGCCACTTCTTCGAGAAACTCTTTCAGAGCTCCTGTCCTAAATAAGGATCGAACATTCCAAGATCCAATAGAGTAGTCCATTTTTCGTTTGCGGGGTCGTTGCCGTTGAGTCCATCCTTTCCGAGGCTGTTCTTCAGGTTTCGGGACAGTGTTTTTTTTTCCGGTGATGCGTTGTCGGCGCCTCGCCCAACCCCCGACCTGGAGGACCGGTCCTACTTATTTATTACACCCTAGTAGAAAAAGGGTGGGAGTTTTGAGCTAAATATGACATGCTGGAGTTCTCACAGCTATGCTGCAAGTCCAACTATGTCATACTTTTTGCCTACTTCCTGAGACGCACTGGTGTTACTGGCCATTCAGGTTAACTCCATGTTCCCTCCTCCTTTCTCAAACGGGGCTTGGGACCGTCTATGGCGGAGGTGGCACTCAGTTGACCATAAAAATCCTCTTTGTCACCGGGTGTTGTGACATTAGATGGTGCGTAGCACTGCAAAATTGTGACGTTTCTGACCTTGGCTTTGAGTCCGACGACGCCAAGCCTATCCGAGATTGGTTCCCAGCTGATGAGACTGTATCTCGCTCTGGGTGTAAGAACGACCGCCACGCAATTTATGGCTTCACACTCAGGACCAACGTACAGAATGGCGTTTCCGCTCGGGATTCATTCTTCTCCTGATCCTGTCCATCTTACCTCGCTCAAGTCCAAGATTTGGACGTTATAGTGCTCCATTTCACGGTCGACTACTGATTGATAGTGTATAGACCGAGTGACCCCAGCCATTCCACCGTCATTCAATGATCGAATGTTCCAGAAGCCAATCATTGTCCGTTTTCGAATGCCAACAGTCGTTACCGTAGAATCCGTCCGTATCCGAGGCGCTGCTGTTTCTCGTATCAGTTGTAATTTTCACGGGTGATAAACCCATTATCCAGTGAGTGTCCATTTGTCATTTTTAGGGCAAGCAGGAATGGCTATGGGTGTATTCTATTGCGGTAATGTTATGTATGTACTTGGTTTCACGAAATCATATGAACCTAGCGTCAAGCTGTTGTATCTTAGTCGAACGTAAAGATTTTATTGGGAACTGGAAATGGCAAAAAACCTGCTCTTTTCCAAACGCAGTGATAAACTGCAATTGCTCTTTTTAATATCTGGGAAAAAGAGCTGCTCTTCTAATAGCAGTGATTTTTTCACCTTTATTCTCCATGCTAGTGAGCAGGGATGCCAGCAACTTCTATTGCAGTGATAAATATCTTCGAAAAGAGATGGTATTTTTTTGTAATGATTTAAATTGAAACAGAAAAATAAAATGAATTAAACGGAAGAGCGCAGAAATGTATTCAAATTATTTAACATGTCGGTTAAAAAAACACAACTCAATAAAAAAACGGAGAAAATTGAATTTTTCTGCAAAATCCTGCATCTAACAATCAGGCAGATCAAATATCATGTTCAGTACCACCAGCTCAGTATGCATAGTGAACATTTTCCCTTGCACCAAGCACCTGCTCAATGATATCTGTTCGCTCGCTGATATTGATATCTGTTCAAGCACCTGCTCAATGATATCTGTTCAAGCACCTGCTCAATGATATCCGTTCACTGTCCATGCTCAGTGATATCTGCTGACTGCTCGCTGATATTGATATCTGTTCACTGATATTAATATCTGCTCACTAATATTGATATCTGCTCACTGCTCATGCACGACGCCACTTGCTCAGTGTAAAATGGTTTTTCTGTACACTGAACAGGTATAGTAATGAATGAACAGGTGTGCAGATGAGAAGGTTCAAAACTTTACGAGCTGTGAGCAGATCGGTGAGCTTGGAGCTGGTCTAAGCAGGTCTGTGAAGTGCGACTGCAATTTCTTTAGCGAGCTTTGATCTGATCGGTTTGATATGCGAAGCGGTCAATGAAATGATGTGGAATTTCGTGGGCAAGCGGCGATTTGTTTGGCGAGCTTCGATCTGAACTTTGATCTGACGGGGTGAAGTGGGACGTGTGAATTGCGCGATTAATGTGCGAGTGCGAACAAAAACCCTGGGATTTTTAGCGATGATCATTGTGGCAATCTTATTGACAATAGAATTTGAGCAGTATGGATTAGCTCTGCCCTTCTAATCACAGCTCTTTTCAATTTTCAATCGCAATGTGCGATAGCTCTTTTAAAAACGCAGTGAAAAAATCGCAGGTATTGTAAGGAGCATATCATCTCTAATTGGGACACGAAACGAACTTACACAGCTTCTCCATTTGTATAATATTCTCTGCAGCGTTGTGCACACGCATTACACATTCCTAAAGGAAATCAGACCCGGAAGGCATATCTTTTCAATTCATTCAGCTTATCTATTAAAGCCAATTGATTTAGGCTGTAGAGCATTTGCAAAAAATCAACAATTCCCTTAAATATGTAGATTATTCAAACATTAAAAATAATTAGAAGTTTATAGCGCAATTTGAATTCAATCATTCTACTTTTAGTGATTACTCCTTATTTCATATTACGAAACAAAAAAAATTAATACTATTTACAATTTTTTTTACAGATCATCCAGCCTTTCTTCGGAACCGAATGGCATTGATGATAATCGGATAAGTACGAAATCGGAAATATTCCCACCAAACTTACGACGAGCGTGTGGCTCAACATATTCTCCAACTTGCATAGCACGATCACTTCGTGAAGAAAATCTAAAGACTACAAGCATAATTGAGAAATTCGATTATTCAAACGGGTCGGTTGCCTCTGATCCAAAACCTGCGCAATTAGATGATTGCTTCAAATCAATTATCGTTTCTGATCACAACTCTCGTAAGCCACGAGATAAAAGATTGGCAAGCGATACACCTAAGACTTCCAATCGTGGAATAAAACGATTCACTCGACTAACTCGAAAGAATTGTCTCTCAACTAGTGAAGAGCCGCTGAACACTAAAGATAATGAATTAGAGTTGATAAGTGATTCAGCGTTGAATAACGTCCCAAAATTTTTTGAAAAAACAATGCAAGAATTTCTGAAAGAATCGCGACCAAAGACTATTTCATGCATTGATCGGATGAGCTACGATGCTGAAGAAAACGAGAATTTAGATGTAAACGGCATTAAACTCGAACAATCAACAAGTGCAAACGAGACGACTTCAATTAATGATGATCAAACTAATTTTATAGAGGTTACTAATGAAAAGAATGAACCAAAAATTACTAGTAAATTAATAATAAAAATGGAAGAGTCTCCGGATCAACAGATTCCTATAAACGATGCGAAAGAAAATGAAACTGCGAAAGATGTTGATTCTACAGATGCAATTGCATCAACCGATGCAAAAATTGAATCGTCAAATATTGAAACGGCTGTAGAACAAAATCCATCTTTAACTATTGTTTCTACATCCAAGCTGCGAAAGCGCAAACCCGTTAAGCGTAGATCAATACTTCGACCGTCTAGAATAAATCAAACCATCTTACGTTCGAAGAAAATACTCAAAATCATGACCGCTAAACTTCGAATCAAGAAGCCCAAAAAACAAATACAAGTGCCATCGAAAAATCAAACCGAATGCGCAGCAGAACCTAAAATCATGTCAAATCCAGTCGAAATTTTGAAGCAAGATCCAGTTGATTCATGTGAATTGTTCACAACTGATCCAACAGTGCCGAGCATGCAAGAAGAATTAATAATTCCGCCGGCTGCTCTTCCAGTGAATGAGAATATTGAAATGCTGGCTCAAAATCTTCTACCGAATCCACTGGACAGATCAGCAGGATATGTCCTACATGCATTTTATGAGCAAGACTTTTTAATTGTAGTTCAGGAGACGAAAATTAGTTTTTGGAAATATTTTAAATTGATTAAAATGTTTGCAAAGTCCCAAAATTGGGAATTGCTGGGTGATCATGAAAGGAAATTGAACGGTAAGTTATTCAAATATCTTATCAACATTCACTCATGTCTACTGGTATTGTTTAGATAACGAAATAGCTTCACCGTACAAAAATCGCCTATGTATTAACGAAACGAATCCAGTTTATATCGAGATGAGAGCTCGACAGTTTATCGAGGATATCGCAAGAGAGTGTAGCATGGCATCGGTTTATGTCAATGTGTATTACTTTAATGAATGGAAGGCTGCTGTTGTGCTGCACTCTGTACATTTGGATAATATTTGTGGGTATGTAAAACGTTCGGTTTCGAATACGGTTCTGCTAATTAATTAATCAACGAAAATATTATATATACTTGCAGTCAATTCGAAGATATTGTATACACAACACTTACGAATTCGCGATATTTCATAATGTGTTGGAAACAGGAGACCATTTCAAATGTAACACGGACGGGACTTTGTAAATATTCATTAACTCCTGATTTGAATACATTAGCGAGTATTCGTGAATTTAAAAATATGCGCCATATGATTTCTCAGCTTGAATGTTTGAGTGGTTAGTTCAATGATTTCCAAATACATAAATAGCTTTGAATTCAATTTTTCATTATTAAAATAGACGACAAATTGATTGGTTTCGGGGAAACGCAAGTGACAATCTGGGATCATATGACTGGCGATGTTCTTTCGAATTTCGATTTCGAAACTCTGATTGGACACAATCTAGGATCTATATATTATTCCATAGAGGTAAGATTGCTCCAAGTAAAAAACATTATTATAATTTTTTCCAATTATTCATCACTTTTAATTACAGTTCAAAAATTATTTGCTCCTGTATCAAAAACGTAACGACACAACGCGAGATCCGCAACTATTAATTCTTGCTGTAAATTTATCCGAAAATCCCCACAAATTTCGGCTTGTTCACACTCATGACTTATCACCGTCATTTTCGACAATAAAATCTTCTCTAAGTACAAATGATCTCTTAATAACTAATACAAAGGACGGTTGTGAGCTATTGTTGCTTCTGCAGCAGCCACACCGAATATTTCAACGTAAAAATAATGAAAAAATAAATTTGGAGCGATTCTATTCGTCTGGTAGCCAGAACTGTGTAGAAATATCCGAAGAGAGCTTAATCGTGAAATCTATTCATGAGTTTTTAATGGATTTCGTATGAATTACTTTATTATGTTTTTCTTAACTTCTGTATTATTAGTTTAAAAATGATTAATATTAAGAGGCTAGTAATGCATAGGAATAAAAATTGTGTAATATTATATTATTGGCTTTTGACTTAGTCATTTGTGTACAAAAAAAATATGTAAAAGTGAAATACTATTTTCTTTTAAGAACAGCAAGTTTTGTGTTTAATATCATACATCCACAACCAATTGTTTTAGAATATTTTTCTTTGTTTAAATCACGAATTACTTATTTCCTATTGATAACTATTAAACATAAAACAATAAGCATATTAGTATTGTATACTTGAAAATACAGAATTCGTTTAATGTTGAAATGATGAGTTTAATTTTACTCCCTACACAAGATTTGTGATTTGATTACTAGAGCATCTAAAATATCAAAGTAAGGACCGAAAACCAAGGACATATGCACGCAAAATCAAGGAAACTTGCTAAAAATTTAATAAAATACGAAAGCAATAAATGATCACGCCTCGATTACAATTCGCATCACCCAAAATGCAACTTGCGCTACTCGACCGTGTGTGCAGAGAGTCGTTCCGACTAACTGGAGATGAAGCCAACAAGGTTTCTATAGACTTCCTAGAGCATGGCAGAAATATCGGAGTAGTAAGCACTTACTACCGCTATTTTCATCGTAAATGCAGTGAGGAACTTGCTAAACTTATTCCAACTCTTTACATATTTCCAAGAAACACTCGCCTAGCTTCACCTTCACGGCTAGCGCACAAGAGTTTACTGTTCAGCTTCAAACTTCGTGTATAGTGAAATATAGGCAGTCATTCATAACCCGATCTTCAAAGCTTTGGAATGCATTGCCAGAAGCTGTGGTCCCATTGTTATATAACCTTCGACGCTTCAAACTAAACGTCCATCGGCATTTTATTCTTTTCCCTCCTTTTAATCCCGTTTAACCTTAACTCATTTTTTCTTCCTTATCGACATGACTGTATAAATTACATTAAAGGGTGACCTCCTAAGTTCTGTTCGGCCACGTAAAAAAAGGAAAGCAAATTTTCGTACGTAATGGTTGATGGTAAGAAACGAAAATGAAGGAAGACGTTTTACTTAGATATACAAAAACCTGGCATTAATTCAAGAGTGTAATTTGTTTCAAGAATAAAAGATTTTCGACAGTGTTTTGTCTGTCAGGGATTCTTAGTGACGTCTGCCCTGACAGAAAAGGTCGGGAATGTTCGCAAGAACCCCGTTTTCTTGGCCTACACAATCCAATTAATTTTTGTAATTATGCCAACCGGAAATAGAAGTTATCTATACAACACACCCAACTCATTTTTTACACGATTTTGAAATAACACGGTCCATGAAGAAGAACAAATATCTCTTTTTTTACACGAATTTTTCGTTCTAACACGTTTGAAAAAAAAATTTTGTTTAAATAAATTCAAATTTTTAGTCTTACATAAAATATATACGATACAAAAACAAAATACAGTTAGGAAGTTCCCGAATTTTATTATATTAGTTGCATTTTACATTTTTATGTACAGTCCTTGTTTAATTCGCGGCGTTTTGAAATTTGCTACAAGCATAGCGCATAATTTTCTGACTCATGATACCGACGTAGATCGTGTATTAAAATTTCAACATGATTTGCCGGTTTGTACCCCTGGGTATCAAGAACTGTACCTAGTCCTGTCATGAGTTTTATCCACCCACCTTACCTAAATTTTTTAAAATTGCTTATAAAATTAACATAACAGTGGACTCTTTTTAATTACTTGTGTGTGCAAAGTTTACCTATTTTATCTAAATACGCTGTGTTTCCTTGACTCAGAGACTCTAAATTTGAATTGCGATATGTCTTCTTCATCACCATCCTTTGAATTATGTGGTGTTTGCGCAAAGATACTGAGTAATGACAATCGTATCACATGTGATGGAATTTCTGAGCATAGCTTCCATATTGGTTGTGTCACATCTTCTCGGATCCCAAAAAATTCAAGTAGTTATACATGCACCGAGTGTAGTGCTATTGAACCGTGTCACGTTCTGAGATTGCTTAATATTACTTCATCGCGGATTGACTCGAACAACACTGCTTTAGAAGATCTAAAAAGTGTTTGTTCTTTCATAGCAAATAAAGTTAATAGCCTGAATGATACTATATCGAACCTTAGCGATTGTATCGAAGAATTTCGTGATTACGGATCTCAACTGGACAAGCTACACTCATGTTGCAATTTAATACAACACGACTCATCCAAATTGCAGAAGAAGTGGACGCAATCTGATTCAAAATTGACGACGATAATAAATAGTTTATTGGACAACATCTCTGCGACGTTAACAGACAACGTCTCGCTTCCGGACGGGCATACTGTTACATCCAAGCTCAACAACATTTATGACGAAGTCAAGTCAATTAAGGTGCTTGTTGCCAATGCCGACAAATCTCTTGTGACCGTGTCAAATCAACTACGTCACACTTCTGGATTCGAAATCAGGCAGCCAGACGATTTAGCAACAAAACTTGTTGATTTTGAACGCGAAGTGGCCATCACCCGTTTTGTTTGTGGGGACAAAACTGATGAATTACGAGACCCCTCTTCACCTCAGCTCTCGCAAAATAATCTTCATATTCAGACAGTTTCGTTATCGCCTGTTCAACCGTTCTCGCTGCCAAAAGTACACCTACCTGAAAAAGATCTTGACACACAGACATCGCTGATCAAATTCAACACAACTTGGTCTCAAGCTGATTGGGATGCAAGAATCAAGAAGCTCAATAGTTTTAATAAGAAGGAAATGAAAATATCGCCAGACACATTTGCTTATTTTGTCATGGGAGCTCCACCGAACTGGAATGAATCATGGCTGTGTAAAACCCTTACAGATCAATTTTCTATAACAGGCTGTAAATGCGAGAAGATTCCGACCCGCAGACTTAGTGGGATTAAGTGCACAAATTTCAAACTGTACATGCCCAGACAGTATGACTGGTTCTTCTTCAGCACGAAAACGGGCGTCTTCAAATGGAACAACATGGAAATCAGCCACTGGAAGTCAAATTTGAAGCGCAATAAGTATGACAATAATAATATTAGTAATAAGAATAACAACAATAATAGCCAAAAAATTAATAATAGGAATAACAACAATAGTCAAAAAATTAATAGTAACAACAAATCTAGGAATAAAATAGTTACGAATACAAATAAGAAAAAAACTTCTCCCAACTCTTTGCCCCAAAAGCCTAATACTAACACTACCTCTAAAACCAGAACTAATCGCATGAACTCCTGTAAAAATTCTTTGCCTCATTCCATGAACCTTCCTATTCCGAATCCATTACCTACTTCAAACCTAGTCCCAGTTCCTACTTCGATTCCTACCTCAAATTTAGCCCCAATTCCTACCTCGAATTCTGCCCTAGTTTCTGGTCAGTACAATAATTTCGTGCGTGGAGAAACAATTAATCCTGACCCTTCGGCGCCAGTAACATATTGAGGATAAAAATGAAGTCATCTCACGTAAATCTTAAATCTGCAGTTGCTGGTCATAATAACCCCCCTTTTCTTGACCCACTTTTTCTTCCAGTCGTAAAGCTCTCGATGAACTTTGCAAATTCTGAGGAGAACAGATATTTATTATCGCGATTGAGAGAGCACAGAATATTTGACAACGTGCGGCTGTATCTTGCGTATATGCACAACAAATCTGATTCAACCTGCATTAACGGCAAAACAAAAACCAGTCTGATGCTATCCATTCAACAAGAAGGGCTTCCAACGGACTTAAAAGCGTTACGGCTTACACGCTTTCACCAGCAGTTCAATCTTTCTCCTGGCCAAGTTCATAAGGATCTCGCGACATACGGTTCCCATGTTTCCTCGAAGCATATTTCTGATATGCAAAAAAGTCGGGAAGATCAAAATCGGTTTTTTCGTTCCTAATTCAAAAAATAACCTACATTTTTTTTACCACAACGGAGGTGGCATTAGAGGGAAGATAAATAATCTCTTCATTGACGCGAAATCTTGTCACTTTAATGTCATAATTATTACGGAAACTGGGCTAAACGACTCCTTCAAAAATGAAGAAATACTGGACAACGACTGGACCATATACAGAAATGACAGGAATTAAAGCGCAACAGGTCTTTCAAAAGGAGGAGGCGTCCTGATTGCAGTTCATAAATCTCTATCTAGCGAGATTGTTAACACAACACCATCAACACTTTTTGAACATAAATTTATCAGAATCAAACTGATCAATAAATATGTTTACATTGGTGTTGTATATATCCAGCCTAACTCTGCAGACCAAAAATACCACGACATTCTTGACATTTTTCATAGTGTCAACTGCTCTTTAGCAGAAAATGACAATATTTTCCTTCTTGGCGATTTTAATCGCCCAAATCGAGCCCAACTTTTGGTTCCTCCACTCATTGAAAATATTTCATTAGCCATTGAGGAGGTGCTTGATACTCGATGTCAAAAAAGGTCCAGGTCCTGATCTTATTCCTCCCTTATTTTTATCGAAGTATGCCTTTCAGCTCTCAACACCTCTATACTGGCTCTTTAACAAGTCACTCTCATTGGGAGTATTCCCATCGGCTTGGAAATCGTCGCATCTCACACCCATCTATAAGAATGGTGACAAACGAAATGTGAAGAACTATAAAGGTATAGCTATTCTATCAGCTATACCGAAATTATTCGAAAAAATTATCTGCGACAAATTAACCAAAATAATCAACCCTATTCTTAATGACCAGCAGCACGGTTTTAGAAAAGGGCGCTCAACCATGACTAACCTCATGATTCTAGTATCTGATACACTCTGCGCACTGGAAAATGGGCATCAAATTGACGCAGTGTACACTGACTTTAGCAAAGCCTTCGACCGAGTTGATCACAACATCCTGATTTTAAAATTAAAATAAATTCTTGACTGGATTAAATCCTATCTTAGTAAAAGAACTCAATTTATCAAGTTTATCAAGTTTTTATCAGTAGTGTCCTCTGGGATACCCCAAGGAAGTCACTTGGGACCTCTCTTATTTAATATTTTTTTCTCAGATCTATCTGAAGTATTAAAAAATGTCCCGCATCTATTGTACGCTGATGATCTGAAAATATATCAAACTGTTACCTCACCCGCTGATGCCGCATTCTTGCAATCCAAGCTTATTGCACTAGATGAGTGGTGTAGTCAGAACAAGTTAGAGCTTAATGTCGGTAAATGCCACGTGATAAGCTTCTCACATAAAAGATCCACATACCTACATGACTATTTCCTGAGTGGATCTCAACTACATCGTGTAGATCAAATTGAGGACCACGGCATTCTACTCGACAATAAACTGTGCTTTAAATCTCACTACAACCGATTAATCTCAAAAGCCAATAGACTTCTTGGATTTATTAAGAGAAGAGCCAAAGAGTTTAAGAATGTATGGGCCACTAAAACATTATTCTGTTCCCTTGTCCGTCCTCTTTTGGAATATGCATGTCCCATCTGGGATCCCTCTTTCCAGTTATATAGCAACAGAATAGAGTCAATACAGAAGCAATTCCTTCTCTTTGCTCTTAGGGACTTCTATGATCCTAGAGACTTTGGGAACCTTCCAGCGTACGCAACTAGGCTCCAAATATTAAATCTTTTACCTCTTAGTTCTAGAAAAACTATGCTCACATCCTGTTTTACCTTAGATGTTTTGAATGGCGATATTATGGTAGATCACATCTCAAATAAATTCAGACTCAATGACAATGTCAGGCTGACGAGACATTCAGGACTACTAAAGCAATATCCAACTCCGCCATAGACGGTCCCAAGCCCGAGTTGAGAAAGGAGGAGGGTAAATGGAGTTAACCTGAATGGCCAGTAACACCAGTGCGTCTCAGGAAGTAGGCAAAAAGTATGACATAGTTGGACTTGCAGCATAGCTGTGAGAACTCCAGCATGTCATATTTAGCTCAAAACTCCCACCCTTTTTCTACTAGGGTGTAATAAATAAGTAGGACCGGTCCTCCAGGTCGGGGGTTGGGCGAGGCGCCGACAACGCATCACCGGAAAAAGAACACTGTCCAGAAACCTGAAGAACAGCCTCGGAAAGGATGGACTCAACGGCAACGACCCCGCAAACGAAAAATGGACTACTCTATTGGATCTTGGAATGTTCGATCCTTATTTAGGACAGGAGCTCTGAAAGAGTTTCTTGAAGAAGTGGCAAAACACAACATCAACATAACTGCCATCCAAGAAACGAAATGGCTCGGTAGCGAAATCATGGACATGAGATCACACACAATCTATCCAAGTGGAAAATTGTCGGGAAGCAGAGAGTTTGGAGTCGCTTTTGTCGTTGACAAAAAATTTAAACAGCAGGTCACGAGCTTCAAACCAATAAGTGAAAGATTGTGTGCAATCCGAATAAAGACTAAATTTTTCAACACTTGGTTGATCAACGTTCACGCACCAACAGAAGACAAGGACGATGTAACTAAAGACGAATTTTATGCCACCCTAGAGACAACCTATGACTCACTGCCCTCGAATGACCTAAAAATTGTCTTAGGGGATTTTAATGCAAAAGTCGGAAAGGAGGAGGCTCATAGAGGAACAACAGGAGGGCACAGTCTCCATGACATAGCAAACGACAATGGCCAACGTCTTATTGATTTCGCAAGCAGCAAAAATATCATAGTAAGCTCTACGTGCTTCCCACATCGCGATATTCACAAACGAACGTGGGCATCACCAGATGGTCACACCTTCAACCAAATAGACCACGTTCTTATTGAGAAAAGGGCTGCTTCCAGCATACTTGATGTACGAACTCTCCGCGGTGCGAATTGTGACTCTGATCACTATCTAGTCAGAGCTAAGTATCGATGCAAAATAGCTTGTCGTGGGTATTCGAAAACGAGTAGAGCTCGCAAATTTAATGTCGACATGCTTAACGACGAAACGGTGGCGCAGGCTTACATGCTAGCATGTAATAAACACCTGACACCAATATATGAAAATATCCAAAATATGCCAGTGGATAATGCGTGGATGAAAATACGAGACGGTATCAAATCCTCCGCGGAAGAGGTATTAGGATATCAAGCACGGCGAAAAAGCAATGATTGGTTCGACCAAGAATGTCGCGACGCAATAGATAGAAAGAACGAAGCTTACAAAATTTTTACTGAACGACCAACACGAGCCAAAAAAGAAAAATATGACGAGCTTAGGCGATATGCGAAAAAGACCTGCAGACGAAAACAAAGGAAGTACCATAATGACAAGATACAAAAAATGGACGACGACATGAGAAAAAATAATACGCGGGACGCATACGCCATAGTAAAAGACTTGAAAAAGGGATATAAACCAAAAACCAGTCTCTGCAAAGACGCAGAGGGCAATATCATCAGCGACACAGAAGAAATCAAAAGGAGATGGGCTTCATACTTCGAACATCTTTTGAATCCCATCCCAATAGCACCGATAACGACAGACAACATTTCAATTCAAGCCTCAACTGACGAAGATGAACCATCATCGACACCACCCACGCTTCCTGAAATCAAAGCAGCCCTATGTGACCAAAAACGAAACAAAGCGCCGGGAATTGACGAAATACCAGTTGAACTTCTGAAAAACGGTGGAAACTGTGTCGCTGAAATACTGCACAGCATGATATGCAAAATTTGGACAGAGGAAATCATACCCGACGACTGGCGAAAAAGCATTATATGTCCAATTTACAAGAAAGGAGACAAACTCTGCTGTGAGAACTACAGAGGTATATCATTGTTGTGTACGTCCTATAAAATACTGACAAAAATAATTGAACGTCGTCTTAAGCCCTATACAAATCAAATAATTGGCGAATACCAAGGCGGATTCAGAACCGGACGATCTACAACAGACCAGATATTCTCGGTGAAACAGGTGCTTGAGAAATGCTGGGAATATAACACAGACGTGCACCAAATATTCGTAGATTTTAAACAAGCATACGACAGTATCGACAGGAGCGTACTGTACCAAATCATGCTTGACTTTGGAATTCCTCCAAAACTAGTCCGACTAACAAGACTCACAATGACGAACACTGAATCCCAAGTGAGAATACAAACCGATTCCACAACCAGCTTTCGAACGGAATGTGGTTTAAAGCAGGGAGATGGTCTAGCTCCTATGCTTTTCAACTTGGCACTAGAGTATGTCATCCGAAAAATCCCAGTCGACACCAACGGGACACTACTATTCAAGTCCACCCAACTAGTAGCATACGCTGACGACATTAACATTCTAGCAAGATCCTTCCCTAGTGCTAAGGAGGTATTTGTCAATCTTGACTCCGCCGCAAAAGAAGTCGGGTTGCGCATTAATGAAAACAAAACAAAAGTAATGACGCAAACAAGAAGGAGAACGCCAATCAGACAAAACATAACAATTGCGGAATATAATTTGGAGAGTGTGGACAACTTCATATATCTTGGGGCTAATCTAGCAAAGGACGGTAATGAAACAGACGAAATCAAACGACGGATAATACTAGCAAATAAGACGTATTATTCGGTACTTCCAATAATGAAATCCAAGAAAGTGCACAGGAACAATAAGCTGCGGATTTATAAAACTATTATACGACCTGTGCTCTGTTATGGCAGCGAGACGTGGACATTAACGCGAACTTCCGAAAAAGCAGTTAACGCATTCGAAAGAAAGGTCCTCCGAAGAATTTTGGGACCTGTGAAGGAAGGAACGGAATGGCGAATAAGATACAACCATGAGTTGTATCAACTCTACGACGAGCCAGAAGCTTCAACGTTCATCAAGTTACGTAAACTGCAGTGGGCTGGCCATGTAGAGCGAATGGAAGACAGAAGAATCCCCAAACGTGCTCTTAAAGGCAAAGCGAGTGGTAACCGGCCGGTAGGCAAACCACGCAAGCGATGGGAAGACTCGGTTGATGAAGACAGCAAAGCCATTCTAAAAATTAGCAGCTGGAGGACGCGGTCTTTGGATCGAGACGATTGGAGGCGACGACTTCAGGAGGCCAGGGCCCGATTTGGGCTGTCGCGCCATTGATGAAAGCAATATCCGCATAGTACAGTTTACGGACAAAATGAGCCTATTAACAGATGTTGCAGAGTATTTAACAAATTCAGTGTACACTACACACCTCCAATGAGTAAATTGACATACAAACTAAGACTGCGCTCTGTTTTTTAAAGTATCCCAAACCCTGTCTGACCATCCTTCTACCAGTGCCCATTACTAGTTTAGATTAAAATACGTAAGTTAAATTGTTTTAAATAACATTAAATTAAACTAAATTAAATTAAAAAAAAATATGAGTTAATTATTATGTAACTAAATATTGTTATAAATCTGACAACCTCGACGTCCCCAGCAACACCGAGAAAAGTCCAGCAACATTTAAAAAGCTATACACATGTTTCCAGACACTTCTACCGAGCTCCACAATGTAGGCAATCATTCTAGACACACACACACAACGACACCTGTCTGGGAGACTTAGTATAAATACCCGCCAACTTTCAGACAACGAGTTAGTTAGATTTTGGCGACACCTATCGGTGGAAGAAGGCGAATCGGTACAAGTGATACATTGGCAGTGTTCCTGAGTTGTACGAATTAAGTTTTAGAGCGAATTTAGTGAAGTGATCAAGAAATAAAGAAAAGTGCGATTAAATAAAATTATTCATTATTTTTAAACGAATTGTGTTTTCCTTTGAAATCAGCGATCCCCTAGCTCGCAACAATATCTTGTTATGATAAATAAATAAATAAATGAAACTTTTTGGTTTGGTGAATGTTTTCACAGTGCATTTTGAATTGAAAGAAAAGATTTCCGGATTCTACACTGTTACGCTTTATTATTAGTGACGTTTCGGTCTCTGCTGAGATTTACCAAAATTATCACCCTCTTACCGGAGCTGTGCTTCAGTACAAAAGGGCGACCCCTCTAGTTTCGGTGTCACACAAAACAAAAAAAAATTATCGCTAAGGTAATTCTCAATAGGATTAGTGATGTTGTGGAGAGCACCCTCGAAGTCTATCAGGCTGAATTCCGTAAAGGGTCGTCTTGTACCGACCACAAAAATACCCTACGAAACAGTCAGCCGAAATGGGTTCGCCACTACATCACATGTTTGTGGACTTCGAAAAGACTTTTGACAGCGTTAAGCGAGATTAGATATGGAATGCTTTGCGTAGGAGAAGTATTTCAGATAAGGTCATATAATGTTCGCTCGTTGCATTCTAAATGCAAAGAGGCGGGATTGAAAATAAATGTGCGTAAAACCAAGTACATGCACATGGGTTCGAACGCAAGCATACCGATTGTTCTTAACGGACAGTATGTGGAAGAGGTGCAAGATTTTTGCTATCTCGGAAGCATTGCTAGCATGGACGGCGGAGCCGAAAAGGATGTTGAGGCTCGTCAGGCCTTCGGTATCCTTTCTGGAGGTTAAGAGAGATCTCCCTTCGCACGAAGCTGCGAGTTTTTGACGCATGCGTCAAATCCGTGTTATTATATGCTTGTACTACGTGGAAAGTGACCGTTCGACTTACCAAGAAACTACAGACTTTCGTGAACGAATGCCTCCGACGCATTTTAGGAATATTCTGGTCAGAAGTCCAACTACGAACTTTTGAGTACAACTGGCTAGACTAAAATAGCTATTGAGATTCAAAGGCGGAAGTGGCAGTGGATCGGTCATACTTTGATGAAAACATCGCCAAACAGGCTCTGGATTATAATCCTTAAGGAAGACGTCGGGTTGGTCGACCATGCAATGTACATTACTTCATCGCATTTCTCCACAATCCGTATTATGGAGTTAATCGATTTGTGCTGTGAACGGCTCATTTCATAATAAAGAAAAACAAACACTTCATTTAAATTACAAATGAATTTATTTTATAATTTTTGTTTTATCATGATAAAGAAAATACATTCTAGCGCGCACATACCAACCAGGCAAGCAATTCATTTGTTATTATAGACATATGTTTTTTTTTTAATAATATAATAATAGTCTTATTTGAATACATTTTTGATTATATGTATAGAAATATAATAACTATAAATTAAGGTTTGTTATAGATTACATGTTTTTTTTTTGTCAATATCTTGTAATAAATAGATTTATTGGGCAAATGAGTGCTTAACTAATGTTTTTGATTTCGTCCAACAATTTTAATAATTTTAATTACACTTACTTAGCCTATCATTAAATGCTGAAAATGAAAAATAAATTAGTTTTTGCAATTAATATCTTTTGGTCGTAACACACCTTCAGTCATATTTTTTTGTTAATTTTTTTAGAAAAACTCCAATAACTTTACATACAAATTTTATTTGTTGCTTTTTCATAAATTTTCATTCTAATATTAAAATTTAGTTTTATTTTTCAATAATTATTTTAATGAAAATAAAATATCTTTTACATTTCGGCCAATACTGTTTTATATTATTTTTGATGCACAAATTGAAGCGGTTTTTTTAGGTATGCTAAAAATATTTTTTTTTGTAAAAGGTGGATTGCAGTTGTGATAAGAAATCGAACCGAGAGACAAATCTATTAATTGTGAATTTTTGAAATATAACTTCTCATATAATGGAGGATTGTTCAATTTTAACAAATTTGTTTAATTAAAAGGATTTCAGCATCTTCTCAGCTGAACATTGCAATGAATTAATCAGTAGCGTCATCAATAGAGGTTGTTCATATGGTGCTAGAGTATTCATCAAATCCTCGATAGCAAGCAATTATAGAGTGTTGGTTGTATTAGTATGACCATGAAGAGATAAATATATAATTGATATCACTTCTAAACTTTCAACCTAAAAACTTAATAGAAATTAACAGTATTTATGAGTTGCAGATTTAAAACTCTGACGAAGAAGCGTTTTCCAGTAAATTTCAAACTTTTTGAAAAATTTAAAATATTTCATATTTTTATTGTTAGAACAATTGAAGGGTTGAGTGGAAGAAGGTGCTAAATAACACGCCATCAGGCATGAAGAGGAGAAACATTAAGTGGAGGATCTGTGGCGGCTTATAGTGCCTCTATTCTAGCCAACTTAGCCGCGGGATCTAGATAGCTCTGTGGCCACTACAGACGCTTTGCGACTCTTGATTTTGAGATTAATATTGAACTATCTGCAAGGTATTTCCGTCTAAGGTCCTGATCGCATAAGATCTGCTTATGAGTCCATCGTAATCAGGTCTGGAAAAAAAACCCAACAAAGCACAGTATCCTCTTATTCGCTACATTGGTTACGCCGGGTCGATAACAAGCAGCCTAATAATATTTATATATAACAATACACAGCAACACGCTCGCAGAGTTGCACGTGTACAGCTGCCTCCTAGTTGCCACTAGCTCAAAGAAACACCGGTGAGGAAGTACTGTGCCGGGTTATAGTACCAAGCTTCCAACCGACTAAGCCGTGGGGTCTAGATAACTCGGTGATCGCCTCGGCCGATTCGCAGCTATAGATCCACAAATTCAAATCTAACTACTAGCAGGGTATTCCCTTAGCGTTTAACGCAGGTCCTGTCTAAACAAGACTTATTGACGAGTTCGTTGTAAGCAGGCATGAGACGCAACGCAACAAAGCGCAATTTTCACTTATTTGCCTCTTGATAGTCTCGTCGTTCGCAATCCAAAATCTGCCGAAATCGTTGTGGAAATGTATTCAGGCTCTTAAGAATCTGGCACGGTCAAAAATTTAAAGGTCTCACAACTGACTGTTAGGAAAGTGAAAATATTGTGTTAGATCAGGTGATTGCAAAAAAAGCATACCAAAAATTTAGGATGGATAAAACACAAACAGCTTTTGGATGGACCTTTCTTAACTTCCTACTTTCCATCTCTAAATAAATCAGACGTTGATTTTAAGTTCCCAACTTCCGTTTGTACAATAGCTACAGTTTCATAAAAAATTTTGCGATTTTTGGTTTTTATTTAAATTGATTCTGCATTAAACCCACTCGTTGCACCTGCCTAATTCATACGTTCATATCTTTTATAGGATGGCGAATTTATACAAAATATTCTAAAAAGTAGTCCTAGGTCGAATATTCAACGTACTCGACGCAAACCAACCACGAGAACAAGCAGGTTTCAGAAAAACGTATTCGAAAATGGACCATGTTCAAACACTCCTGCACGGTATAGAAAAATACTTGAAATTTAATAAAAATGTTTATATTGCATTTATTGACTACATGAAAGCCTTTGATACAAGCGATATGGAAGGCTCTATAGGAGCAAGGCGTAGAAAAGGGTTACATATCCATCCTAAAAGAAATTGACATGTACAATACAGCAAGGATAAAACTGGAAACCATTAGTCCGAAGTTTGACTTGAAAAGAGAGTCCGGCAGAGAGATCCAATATCGCCGAAACTCTTCACAGCTGATATTGAAAGCATTTTTTCGGAAACTAGATTGGGACTCACTTGGACTTTGAACATATGGCTACAGACTAACGTATCTTCGGTTTGCGGATGATGTCGTTCTATTAGCCGAATAGCACTACAAACTTCAACAATGCTTCTATAGAAATCCAAAACGTACCGACTGGAATCTTTACCAGGCAATCATTGAGTACGAAGTAGGTAACGTAGAAGAATCTATAAGTAGCCCAGACGGCATTGATCATATGTATAGCGAACAAACTCGTTGACAATGTAATATATGCCTACGAACAATGCTGTCCCGTTCATCACAAGAAAAGGACAAAACAAGCAGCTTGGGGGAATGCCGAACTAGCGGCAAAACGCATAGAAACTAGGAAATTGTTCAATAGAGAAAAAATCTTTGGTAACTGGGACGAATACAAAAACTCCCTTACTGAATACAATAAACTTCTAAAGAAGTCAAAAAGAGAGTCATGGAGATTTTGTGAACGGTCTCGAGACTCCAAAAGGTGTTAGCAAAAGACACCCCGACTGATAACGGACTTTTAGAGAGATCAGATGGATCCTTAATGAAAAGCAGCATGAAATACTTGAAGTGTTGTTGGAAACAGACTTCTCAGGCTGCAAAATAATTAATAATAATGAAAAATTAGAATAAGAGGAAAGGATGTATCGTTAAACTCCATTCAGCAATAGTATTGCTGGTAAAATCTTCACTCTGGAAAAGATAAGACGGGCTATCAACACCTTTAAGCTCCACAAATCAGCCGGAGTGGACAAAGTTTATCCTGCCTTATTGCAGAAAGGGCTAGAGATCATAATGCCAATAATGATAAAGATCTTTAAAGCAAGTTTTACATTTTTTTTACGGCACCGAGTATAACTTAGGAGGTCATCCTTTAATGCAATGCACAGTTATGTCGGTAATGGTTATGGGGATATATCCGAATTATTGGGAGGACAGCGAAGATGGTCTTTGTACCAAAAGCAGGAAACCGTCCAATTTATCAGCCTAAGTCATATCGCCCTATAAGTCTCACTTCCTTCTTGGAGAAAGTAGTGGACACTTACATAAGAACATGACCTTGCAAAGTATGTCTTAATAAGAATCAACATACCTACCAGTAACGCAAATCAACAGGGTCAGCCCTTCACGGTCTAGTTAGACAAATACAAAAGGCTAAAGACTTCAAAGAAATTGTCCTTTGCGCATTCCTAGATATTGAAGGAGCTTTCGAAAATACTCCACATGGCGCCATAATAACAGCAGGTAGGGAAAAGGGAATCGGCCACGATAAAATAGATACAGGCCATGCTAAGGAGCCGATCGACAACCACGGATCTAGGTGATAGCACATTGACTGCACAGACCTATAAGGAGCTGTCCCCAGGGAGGAGTACTATCCTTACTTCTTTGATTAATCGTAGTAGATGAGCTCCTGGATCGTCTAACAGAACAAGACTACAAGGTAATAGGATATGCCGATGACCTTATTAATATTATTAGAGGCAAATATGATGTAACTTTGTCGGAAAGGTTACAATCTTCCTTGGAAGTGATTATGAACTGGTGTCAGTCTAAGAACTTGAACATAAACCCAAGCAAGACCGAGATAGTACTGTGGCGACCAACGCCAAAAAAACAACATGGTCTAAGAATACACACTCAAGGAAATAATATTTGTGAAAACTTCCCGCCATCGTCAAATGTAACATCGAATTTATATTGCGGCGGCTTGCGGCTCATGATGTCATCATCACGCCGACTGCTAACTCAGTCAACATTTTTGTCTTTTCTTGTCAAAACACTACCGGCAAAATTTTCTTCTTCGTGCTAAAATCATTGATGTAATTTACAACTCCCAAAAATGGAAGTAAAAATAAAATGTTTTCTGGTAGAGGTTTAAGTGATACTGTGTTTATTCCTTTTAACCCCACACTACCATCTACGAATACCTCCTTCTATAAATGGAACGCCAACACCCTTTTCAGATGAGATCAAATATCTAGGTCCGATACTTGATAACAAACTCAACTGGAACATACATATAGAATGAACTTATACCAAAACACTAAAGGTATTTGGCTTTGCAAAAGCTTTTTCGGCAGAAGATGTTGATTACAGCCCAAGATGATCGACTGGTGCTACAGAGAAATCATCCCCCCAATACATACAGATCAACAGTGTGGAGGACTAAAATATTACAACAAAAAGCCCTGCTTGTACCAAAAAAATTCAAAGACTAGCTTGTCTTTGTATCACAGGAGCAATCTAATCCTGCACTACTGTGGCAATGGAAATATTCATAAGCATCACTCCGATACATTTCAAAATAAAAAGGAGGCTATCAAAGGGGTGTTACGCATACAGAGGGATTACAAATACAAATAGGGGAATTTTAGAGGTTACCTAAAAATCTTAAAAAACCCGAGAATTGAAGTTCTAACCTTGACACTGTCCGACACTATGTCGACAAAATTCAACTTTGAAACCCTCTTCAAAGTTATAATCAAAGAACGAAAGGAATGGAAACCCATGCTATCTGAAATGGAAGAGGGATTAACCATCTTGTACACAGATGGCTCGCGCAGCTCGGAGAGGACTGGAGTCAGAGTCATAGGTCCTAACTTCTTGGTTTCACAACCTCTTGGTTAGGAAGCCACAATCTTCCAAGCCGAGCTTATTGCAATGGAGCTATGTATCCAAGAGAATATTATGAGTGCTCATCGC
The DNA here is from genome assembly GCA_963669355.1 of Chorisops tibialis. Lineage (NCBI taxonomy): Eukaryota > Metazoa > Arthropoda > Insecta > Diptera > Stratiomyidae > Chorisops > Chorisops tibialis. The sequence continues at coordinate 268,884,522 of OY770262.1, read as the reverse complement.
AATAAGGATATTTATATCTTATAGGATAGGCAGGCAGTTCTCAAAGTCCTATCATCCAAAAAACACGGATCGATGCTTGTTTGGGACTGCCTTCTAAACCTTATCATCCTGGGAAAAAAGACCAATGTAACATTAATATGGGTGCCAGGACATATGGGAATTGAGGGATATGAAGAGGCAGGCCGCCTCCCAAAAAATGGCGTAGAAACGAATTTTATTGGACCAGAGCCATTCTGCGGAAAACCAAAAGGATACTTCAACCTTATACTTAGAGAGTGGATTGAACAAGAGCATAGAATTTACTGGAATAGAATAGAAATTTATTCTACCACAAAAAAACAAAGTGGAGGATATTCTAAAACTCTGCAAGAGTGATATTAATACTCTAATCGGCCTAATGCCGGGGCACAGTGGAGTAAACCACCACCTTACAAATATGGGTCTAGCTGAAACCGACATCTGTCGGCTCAGTTACAAAGAATCAAAAACGACAGAGCATGTCCTATGTCAGGAAAACATTAAATCTTCTAGAAAAGGTTTCCTTACAACTGATGAACTAGCCACCATGGGTCTCTTAAATATACTTAGATTCTTAGATACTTAGAGTCAAATCAAGTTATGGTAAGGTAAAGAAACAGTAAACGCATAATAGGCCAAGAAGGTCGCGGCGATCTCACGTGTTCACTAAATTAAATAATAATATTTGTGCTTCAAAGCTTAGCTGCAGAAAGCGAAAATGTTCTTCTCTTCAATGGCGCTACAGCCCAAATCGGGCCTTGGCCTCCTGATCTTCAGGTTCCTTAAAATTTAATTATTTTTAATGCGGAGGAGTTGTTAACTCTTCGCAAGCGAAAATGTTGATCTTCTAATATACTGTTACATGTTAGCCCTATTCGTTCATCAAATATCTGCGATCTTCTACCGTACTCAAAAGTAATGCGAAGTGCTACATGCACTACATCCCAAATCGAGCCCTGGCCTCCTGATCTTCAGGTTCCTTAACATTTTGTTTTATTTTTTACTAGTAATCTCCCGCGACTTTGTTCGCGTAAGAATCGCAATAATAAGCAATTTTTGAGAATATAGTTAGTAATACATTATGTGGGATATGAAATCTGCTTAGTTTAATGGGTCTAAATTATAACGAATGAAACCATGATACTCGCATTTGTATCTGACAGGCTCGTAATCCACCGTGATTTGAGATCATATACGCATTGAAGAGCGTTAAGGACATGTGAATAATTGTAGCTTGTGTTAATTAAAAAAATGCCCAAATAAAATAACATTAAGCTTAAATACGTAACAGGATTACGATTGTGCGTAAAGCCCAACCATATTAAAGATGAAATCGGAATTTTTGTGATCCTAAGAAATTTTGTATGGGGAGTGGTAGAGGGAGTGACTGCAATGAAATAATTTGTTTTATATCACGCTAGAGTAGCTATAAAAATGTTTTGTGCCAAATTTAAGCTTCAAAAATTGAATAGATACTAAGCAAATTAGTGCATTGTTTATAGTGAAATTGTGCAGTTTGTATGGGAGGTGGTAGGAGTGGGAGGTTTTTACAGATTTTTTGAGAAACAACTATAATCATCATGCAATCGATATATTTTAAATATCATATCACTAACTTTTATGCTTTTCAAGAAAATCGAAATTTGAAAAAGATGTGATATTGTGTCACATTGTATGAGAGGGGGTAGAAGGAGAGAAGCTAATCGGTTTACTATTCTTCGATATTAATTATAATACTAATTAAGGATTTAGTACAAAATTTGAGCTCGATAAATGTTATACGTACTGATCAAATTGGTTTATAGTATAAAATAGTGCAGTTTCTATGGGAGGTGGTAGAAGGGAAGGAGTGGAGATAGATCACATTTGTAATAAATTCAATCACACCCTATTGAGTTTATTACTCTAAATGCTCAACAATCCACATATCCACACATATATTATATCATATTTCCCTTATCCCGCTTCGACATTTTCAATGTCAATTTCTCTAAGTCTCGAATTTCCACTACGAGCTATGACTCTTCATACTCAAAGTAAACAACCGTGCCGGCCTGCCTCAATGTGAAGTCTTACAGTTACTAAAATACAGCGTGTGTGTTGTAAAAGCAATCTACAACACATTTATAATAAAAATTATACTCTCAAAATTTCAAATTATTCGCTTCTATGGATTTGAAAAAATTTAATTATTATATATTTTTGAAAATGAGTCGTTTTATATGGGAGAGGGTAGAAGGCATGGAGGTATTGAAAAAAGAAGATTACATCTCGATGCACATCTAACAAACTGTGAAAGTTTCATTGCAATCGGTTCAGTTATTTTTGCGTGAAAGACAGACAGACAGACAGACAGAGAAAAATTTTAAAAACATGTGTTTCTGCTTAGTTAGTGCTAAAATAAAGCAAGAAACTTACTTATAGCCATTTATAAACAAATAACAGACAGACACTACAATTATATTTATATGTATAGACTGTGAAAGGGTTGGTAGCTCGCTTCTATGTCCTTTGACGGTGTAGTTAGTGATGACCCCTAACAGCAACTTTTTTGCCGACCAATTCCGTATTACTTTCACTAGCAAGCTATACGCACTTAGATTTCGTTTTACTTTTATAGATTGGATCAGATCTAATCGTACCCAAAAAGTGATTTTTCAAGGAACTCATTCCTCTGCTATACCCAACATCTCTGATGTGCCACAGGGACGCCTTCCTGGACCACTGTTATTTATTTCATTTATTAATGACGTGAGTTCGGTTATTTTCCACTCGAAAATTTTGCTCTACTCTGACGATGCGAAATTGTTTCGTGATATCTCGAATCAGAATGATTGCGCACTGCTTCAAAGTGATTTGCAACGCTTTTTTGACTGGTGGATATTAAACTGTATGTCTTTGAATATTAGTAAATGTACAAGCGTTTCATTCTTTAGGAACAAATCTCCCCTACATTTCGATTATGTTCTAGACGGTAGCACACTACAACAGACAGACAAGGTATTAGATCTCGAAGTATATTTTATAACCGCATTTACTTTTAACGATCATATCGACTACATAATCGGCAAGGCCAACTCCGTTTGGAGTTTCGTTAAAAGATGGTGCAAGAACTTCAATGATCTCTTTTAGAGATGGTATGCACTGTTACATACCTGTCATTTTTTCACTGCTCTGTTAGAAGAGCAATCGCATATTGCGATTGAAAATTGAAAAGAGCTGCGATTAGAAGGCCATACTGCTTACATACTATGGCCAATAAAAATGCCGCAATGATCAACGCTACGAATCCTTTGTTTGCACTCGCAGGTTAATCGCACAACTCACTCGCTTCACCTCACACCGAACAGATCGTAGCTCAGATCAAAGCTTGCCAAACTAATCGCCGCTTACTCACGAAAGCGCTCCTTATTTCATTGACCACTTAGTACGTCCTACAAATCAGAACAAATGCTTAGAGCAGCTCTACACTCACCGATCTGCTCATACCTAGTAAAGTTGTAAGCCCGCTCATCTGTTCATTCATTACTATACCTGCTCAGTGTAAAGCTAAAGCTTTGTACACTGAGCAAGTGGCGCCGTGCATGAGCAGTGATCACAGTATACCCATTTCATTTTCGCAAAAAATTTTTTTTATTAGACAAGAGCAAGCGAAATTGTAAGAGCCACCGACCATGACCCACGCACCAAGTTGAATACGACGCGAGCAAAAGCTTTAAGAACGCCATGTACAAGGATGAGAGATATGAGGTGTCGCGGACTCGGCGGGACACGTCGCGACGAGTCCGTCAGTATTTTTCAATTCTCTCTTTTTCGGAGATCTCTCATCTCATCTACAATGGCACTATATCTCAAATCTCAAATCGAGGCCTCCTGACTTTCAAGTTCCTTAACATTTTTCATTATTTATTGTGGAAGGGTTGTTAGACCTTCGCACAACCCTCTATTTTCGAATTCTTTCATTTTCGTAGGTTGAGGTGACCAAGGTATACCCAAAGCAAACAGTGTGCTGGAATTATGCGATTTGAACTCACGATCTTCGCATTGTAGAGCAACAAGCTACCCATTAGGCTACACCCTAGATCTTTTTCGGAGATAATGACGTCAAATTTCAGAGGTCTCTCATGAAAAACCTGTTAATCCAGGCAATATTCTTCTTCTTCTTCAATGGCGCTACAGCCCAAATCGGGCCTTGGCCTCCTGAACTTCAGGTTCCTTAACATTTTCATTATTTATTGCGGACGAGTTGTTAGCTCTTCGCACAACCCCCTATCTACGAATTTTTCATTTTCGTAGATTGAGGTAACCAAGGTATATTCAAGCAGGTAGTGTGCTTGGAATTATGCGTCGACCGGGATTTGGACTCACGACCTTCGCATTGTAAACCAAACACGCTACCCACTAGACTACACCCTAGCTAATCCAGGCAATATACAGAGTTATTTTACTTGGTGGACTGTGCAGTAATATCACTGAACAGTGAGCAAATATCAATATCAGTGAGCAGTTAGCAGACATCACTGAGCACGAGCAGTGAACAGATATCATTCAGCAGGTGCTTGGTGCAAGGGGAAATCTTTAATATGCACACTGAGCTGGTGGTACTGAGCATGAAATTGGGTCTGCTTGATTTCGCAGAAAATTGAAGTTTTGTCTGTTTTTTAATTGAGTTTTGTTTTGACATGTACATGTCTAATGGCTGGACTCAACTGAAAATTTTGTGCATTTCGAAATTGTTGCCATGAAATCTTTATAGTAACAGGTGCGAACAATCTCAACTAAGCAGAAAGCAAAAAAATGCGCATGTTTTCCAAAACTGAAACGAATATGAAAAGCCAGGCACACACGCAGAACTATGGTCATGGTGATACGACGGAGTTTCTCTTGCCAAGCGGTAGAATTGTCGCCAACTTTTATGCTTCCACATGAACTATGCTCGCCTGGTATCTCAGGTCGACGATCATGTATACGAGTGGTCGAATTGCCGGTTGCATTTGTGCTCTGAATTTTCGCCGGGGAGGGCGGTACTTTCTTGACTTGCGTTTCTAGTTGCCGCGCAACTGATTGACCGAAATCCCCGCTTCCTATTGAATTATGAGCGTGTTCCCGTACGGATTTTGTATGGGAAGGGGCCTCACTTCAGCCACGTTTCATTGTTTTTCTCTTACCGAGCGCAAGTCGACACCCAGACTTTTGCTTGCTACTGAATTATGGGCACCTTGTATTAGAGATCCGAATTTGTATGGGAAAGCCAGGCAATGTTTTTTTCGACATACAAGGCAGAGTTGAATGAATGAGTTCACAGGATCGGAAGAACTTCTCGTAATAAACACAGACGTGAAAAATGTGCTTGTTTAAAAATTTTAAATTCATTTGATTAATAAAAACATATACCTAGTCAAGTCATAAATATTGGTACACAACTAAACGCATTCATTACGAATGCAATATTGGGCGCATCCATTTCGTCTTGACTGCGATGTGACAGTTGACATTTCTGCTTCATTGCCACGTAAAAAGTTTTTGGCATCAACTGTTTACAATCATGGATTGGGGCGACACCGAAAATCGTATTGCTGTAGTTGGCCTACTAAAATGCAATGCTTGGAATCACTCGCAATTTTGTGTATCGTGCTGTGAAGTTGTTTGAGGATACTTCTGGAGTACGAGCCCGTCAAAGATCCGGCCGTCCGCGCACTGTGAGAACTCCGAAAGCGATCAAAGCCGTGAAGAAACGAATCGACCGAAAACCGCTGCGAAAACAAAAAATCTTTTCGCGGGAAATGCAAATTTCACAAAAATCCATGTCTCGCATTACCAAGGAAGATTTGGGACTCAGCGCGTACAAGCGACACACTGGGCACCTGCTCACGGCCGCATTGAAGGAAAAACGCAAACGAAAGCGTTACGCAGCCGGTACGCGAAGAACGCTCACAGACAAATTCTGTTTACTGACGAGAAAATCTTCACCGTAAAAGAATCGTTCAATAAACAGAACGACCGTGTTTATGCTCGGTCATCCAGAGAAGCATCCCAATTCATCCCGAGGGTCCAAGGAGGTCACCATCCCGCAGCTGTAATGGTATGGTGGGGAGTGAGCTACGATAGCGTTACCAAGCTCCATTTTTGCGAGAAAGGAGGAAAACATCGGCCAAAGTATATCAATCGACCGTCTTGGAACCCATTGTGAAGTCTCTCAACCAATCAATATTCGCCAACATGCCGTGGACTTCCCAGCAAGACTCTGCTCTAGCTCACAAGGCAAAAACGACTCAACTGTGGCTCAAAAACAACGTTCCGGACTCCATATCAACGGATGATTGACCAGCTGGTAGTCCAGACCTCAACCCGTTGGATTAACAAGTTGTGGTCCGTATTAGAGGGCATAGTTTGCTCTACTCGACACCCAAATATTGAGTCGTTGAAGCGAGTTCTTGTCCGTGCAGTGGACAATTTCCCCATGCATGAAGTGCGTCTCGCGATCGATGAGTGGCCAGATCGTCTCAAGTCGTGCTGAAAGGCAAATGGAAGTCATTTCGAATAAGTTGTTCTAAGATTTGTAGCCATTGAATAACCCAATAAAAAGAAAAAAAAAAGTTTTAAAATATATTAATTCGTTTTCATTTGGCGTCGATTTTTCTGTGTACCAATATTTATGACTTGACTAGGTACATGTTCTACTTTTGTGCAGCGGTCATTTTATTTTTATTTTTAAACAACATGTAAATAAATACTTTGAATTTTTCAGATTTGATTTCATTTCAGTTTTCTGTGCACTTCCGTTTAATTCATTTCGATTTTCTGTTTCAATTTGAATTATTGCTAAATTTAGAAAAATGAAATGAGAGCTCTTTTCGAAGATATTTATCACAGCAATAGCAGTTTTTGCCATCCCCGCTCACTAGTATGGAGAATAGAGGTGCTCTTTTTCACAGATATTGAAAAAGAGCAATCGCAGTTGATCACTGCGATTGGAAAGGAGCAGGTGTTTACCATCCCTAATCCTTATTTAACTAAGACTTAATACTGTGCTTTTGTACGCTCTATTATTGAGTATGCCTGTGTGGGCTCCGTATTAGACTGACAAAAACAAAATGTGTAAGGTTTTTCCTAGATTGCCAGAACATAGTGCAAATATGGTGAGGAAGGGGAAATAAAACTTAACAATAAAAATAATAATTCTCTTTTCCAGGATTTTCTTTATAATTATAATTAGCATTCGAAGCATAGCATTTTTTATATAATCAAATGTTTTTTTTTTTAGTAATATTAAATATAAAACTTTTAGTCAAATAATAATTTTAATGTTAATAGACAAAATACACTTAACTAGTATTCCATTTTAGCTTTTTTTTTGTTTTGTAAAAAATAATAAAACATATTTGTCTATTTAATACATTTTTAATATAAGTTTATTTTTTGTAATAATTTGTTTTTATTTTTTATCATGTTTTCTTAAATATTATGAAACGTGCCCATTGACAATTTGGGGTAGCGTTTTATTTTATTAATGTCTTTCCTTTTCTCGTAACAGCAATTCAATTTATTTTTAATATCCGTCTCTGCCTTCTTTTTAATTTTTAATCTTTTATTCATTTTTCTTATAATTATAATAAAATTATAAGTAGATATTACAAGTAAACGGAATTTTGTGAAGCATTCAAAATGAGCAGAGATTCGATAGCACGTGTTTTTTTTAGTAATTTATATGTAGATTTTGTTAATATAAAGTACGTTTTGTTAATTCCATTGCGTATATATTTATAAATATTTTGTTGTTTCTTTTAAATAATTCAGTGGTTCAAATTAATGCGATGTAAAATAATTATATAGTGTAATAGTGTTAAATTTTACACGTTTCATTAATATATTTTATGAAAATTAATAATTTTTCATTATTGTTTAGGGGGAAAAAACAAACAAGCAATCTCATCTAATATCTACTCGGCAGAGTTTTATTTTCATGGAAAGTTTACTAAAAAAAACAATAATACATGATTCTTACACATTTTGTGGATCTAGAGTATAAAATGCATATCTGTTCAAAATTGTTTTTTCTTAGTTGTGTAGATTTTTTTTTTCTGTATTTCTTTTGTAGCTGAAAGTAATCTTTGAACAAATTTCTAAAACAAATTTGCCGAAAGTAAACAAACGATAGTACGACGACGTAAAGGTTTAATTAAGCATATTTTCTTTTAATGTTTTATTTTATATATTTAATATTAGACTAAAAAGTAAAAAAAAAATACAAATAGGAGAATCTTAAAACAGAAAAAAAAAACACAAAAAAGATGCACATAATTAAATGAAAATTTACGATAAGGATAAAAAAATTAATTGTGTTAGTTAAGTGTTAATATATATTTTTTTTTAATTTATTTATTAGCTTGTAGCTCGATAGTTTAGTCGGATGAAGAAATGATTGTGTTTTCGCATTCGTTTTCATTAGTAGATGTCGAAAGGGCTGCCTTATTTTGACGAACCAATTCTGCACGTCGTTCCTGCAAAAAAATAATTAGTGTTTGTAAATTAATGAATGTATCGCAACAATTTAATTTAAAAAGTTAAAATTGTGAAAAGGTTGAAACGAGGTTTCATTAGTTAAAGTGTAGTTAATTGTACATTGAAGATAGTGAACAAGACTTTGGTTATTTTTAATCTACGTTTAAATGTTAATAAAAAACATAAAAGAATTATGATTGGGCGTAAATCCCAATCATATGATACTCTAGATGAAATGAGAAAGAGTTCAATGTACCGGAAAATATGTCACCTCCAATTCCTTTAAATAATTAATAGTGACTTTTATATGGGAGATGGTAGAAGCAGAGGAGGAAGGTTTGTAATTTTTGGATATGACACTGAATGCGGTATGCAAAATATTTCGTGCTGAATTTAAGGTTTGTAGCTTTCATTATTTTCAACTTGAGGCATTTGTATGGGAGGTGGCAGAGGAAGTGGAGCGTTTAAGTTGATTTTGGAACTGCTTATCATCATCCTAATCACCACGCTTTGATTCAATTTCAAATTCGATAGTTCTAATATATTCGAAGGAGAAATGCTTTTCTTGAATTTATAATACAGATATTTGTATGGGAGGGGGTAGAAGGAGTGAAGAGGAGCTGATAATTTTTTTTAACATTTATTGCAATTACTAAAAAACAAATTCTGGCAAAATTTTAAGTTTATCCCTTTTCTAGTTTTAATGGAAATCGATATGATGCACTTAACAAAAATTGTACATTTGTATGGGAGGGGGTAGAAGGAGTGTACGGATCAAAACAAATTTTTTTCTCGTTATTGATATTTCTATTTGTATACTTTATGCCAAATATCAAGTTGATAGCTTTAACAGTTTCGACGAAAAATAATTTAATTTAAATTTCAAAGTTTCGTGAAATTTGTATGGGAGGGGGTAGAAGGAGTGAGGTGAAGTTGATAATTTTTTTTAATTCTGATTGGAATTATAATAAAACTAATTGTGGCAAAAATTTGTTTTTATAGCTTTGCTAGTTTCAATGAAAATCGAAAAACTGCATTTTTCAAAATTATGCATTTGTATGGGAGGGGGTTGAAGGAGTGACGGGATTGAATCAATATTCCGTCATATCAATGAACTTTATATCATAATACTTTGGCCCAAATTTAAAATCGATACCTTAAATAGTTTCAATGAAAAATCAATTTGTGAAAATTTCGGAATTTCGTGAAATTTGTATGGGAGGGGGTATAAGGAGTGGGGGATGTGGCCCGTTCAGGAACTTAAAGTTTCTTTTTTGCTAAAAATGGCACACAACAAATTTCAGCACGATAGCTCAAATCGTTCGAGAGTTATGCTGTAGACAGACAGACAGACAGCAACTCGGAATCGAAGTTTTTGAGCGACATCAAATATTTCTCTGTGCGAGCATTATTTCTTAGTGTTACAAACGGTAAGGCAAACATAATATACTCTCAGATTTCATCTAGAGTATAAAAACTTAACGGAATGGGTTCGAACTGAGCATCTGCTTGCCGTATTGTTATATGGTTGTACTATATAGAAAATGACGGTTTGAGTTACCAAGAAACTAACTAACTAATGCCTCCGACGCATTTTAGGGATATTTTGATCAGAAGAGATCTCTAACTTTGAACTTTCGAGTACAACTGGACAGACTAAAATAGTTATTGAGATTCAAAGGCGGAAGTGGCAGTAGATCGGTGACACTTTGAGGAAACCAGAGCGAAAGATTACCAAACAAGCTCTGGATTATAATCCTCAAGGAAGAAGTTGACCATGAAGCATGAGAGCGAGCAGTTGAGCAGAAGGCCATACGAATAAACAAGTCCTGGCGACAGCTTAAGGCCGATGCTCAGGATCGCGCCTTGTGAAAGGGAACTGTTTCTGTCCTATGCTCATACAGGGAGTTTTAACAAGATCTAGGGGGGTCTTACCAAGATCTATCAAAACACATAGATTTTAAAAAATTTAAAGATATTTATTTTACTTAGAAACTGTTTAAGCTATTGACTTGAAAATTTGATTAAGTGTTGCAATGTGATTAAAATCAATGTCAATAGTGCCACCTTCTACCCGTTCCCTTCCATACAAATGTATAATTTTCGAAAATAGATTATATCGATTTCTGTAAAAATTAAACAAAGTAGAATCATGAAATTCCGTCAGAATTTGTTTTATAAGAATTGTGATTAAAAATTTAAAAAAAATGATCAGTTTCGCCGCACACGTTTTACCCACTGCGGCGATATTTTCGGTCGAACGTTCGGGGCGAATTAGTTTCGATATCTTCACATCCTGCATTGAGCCAGTCTCTTGGAATTTTTTGATTAGTTTGCGCACACAGGTCTCAGAAGCCACATGATTATGGTAATAAATTTACTCGAATTTTGCGCATCGTAACTGCGATTAAATGCAAATTTTTCTTTCAGCGTTCCACGATAAATTCCTTGCGTTCTTGGATGACAAATACCAACCCTACATCTCTTGTTGATATACCTTTTAGTAAAAATCAAGTTTTAAATTCGAATCTTGAAAGATAGTCAAGATATTAATTTTTAAAGATTTTTCTTCCCACCGTCCTTGACTCTTTCTGCTATGAAGGATGGCAGCCTCTATGTCCCCAAAATATCAACCTTTTGCGATGAGTGATTTCGACGATAAAAAATTAGTTCTTAGCCCCTTTCCCGCCTTTTTGCGGATCCTAATAGGCAAACAAAAATTGAATCTAATTGAGTTTTAAAAGTTTATTCCATAGCCCTCTTCAGACGCCTAAAAATGCAAATTCGACTCAATCTCTCCTCCTAACTTCATACAACTTAAGTACGGCTGTTATAGGTTGGGTTAGGTTTAGCCGTTGTACGTAGGCGACCAGTATGAACATTGAATATCTTCGTGTTTTTACCATACCATAGAGCCAGCATACTCTACCGGTGAAACTAATGAGCTTCAAGGACTCAAGGGACGAGAGATCATTTAACTCGACGAAGAAGTACTCTCCAAGAATTTAGCTTCGAATTTTTCGGAGGCATGGGCAATGGCAGAGTAAATTCTCTACAGTCTCATCCTCCTCACCGCATCCTCTGCAAATGTCTTCGGTTGTAAGGCGAAGCCTTCGAGCGTGTTTTTTAAGAAGAAAGTGACCCGTAACATACCTATTAGTATCCGTAGGGAGTTTCTGTCAAGTCTTAATATTTTTATTGATTTGCCTCTATCAAACCCACCTCATGGCATCTTTGTGGTGTTACACGAGTCGCTTTGTAACCAATTCAGATTTTCCTTTCGCCACACTTTGTTAGCGTGGATTGTCGTAATAGCTCTAACTAACTCACTTACCATATACACGCCCCTTTTGCAATAACCATTACCTCCGATTGGAAAATCAAAGCTTTCAGAAAAGATACTATAACCTACTCCCTCTTCCATTTTCGAACCATCAGTAAATATCGCAATCTTGTCATTATGTATGATATGATTGCCAGTCCGTTGATGTCTGTCAAGTAGAGTGACTTCATAGTACTTCACAAAGTGCATCTTTGATACCATGGTATTACTACTATAGCTTGAGAATGAAGATTCCCTTTTTTTACGCTCAAGGATGGTTGCATGAGATATTTATACTCTAGATGGAATCTGAGAGTATTATAAGTTTACTCTAAAGTTTATGACGCCAAGAAATAATACTCGTACAGAGGCGCCAAGTGTACAGAAATATTTGTTATCGCTCAAAAATCTCAAAACCGGATGTCCGACCGTCCGTCTGTGCGCTGTCTAGCTTCAGAACGTGCAGAGCTAGAAAGTTCAATTTTCGTAAGCATCGTTTTTGACGAAAAAGTACGGTTCGTGAACGGGCGAAATCACTCCACACCTTCTACCCCCTACCACACAAAATGACACCATTTCGCAATTTGACAATAAACGGATTTGCTCGAAAAGTATAAATCCATTGATCTGAAATTTGGAACATATTACTTTTATGATGACTTCAATTTAACGTATACAAATTGTTCGTGCCCTCCCCCTCCTTTTACCACCCCACATACAAACTGCACTAATTTAATCAGTGTGTATAAAATTTATAGAGCTGAAATCGTGCACCAAATAGTTATTTAGAATTATTTATAAGACCAAAAAAATTAGACGATTAGCTTCACATCTTCTACCTCCTCCCATACAAAATGAAAAAATTTCGCAATTCGACAATAAACGAATTTGCACAAAAAGCATTAAAGCTATTGATCTGAAATTTTGAATATATTACTTTTATGATAATTTCAATATACTGTATAAAAATTATTCGAATCCTCCCTATCCTTCCACCACCTCCCATAAAAACTGCACTTTTTCATGTAGTACTCTAAACAAATTTACTCAATACGTATACAATTTATCGAGCTATAATAGTGCACTAAATATTTATTTAGAATTATTAGTAAGAATAAAAAAAATTAGACGATTAGCTTCACTCCTTCTACCCCCTCCCATACAATCTGACACAATTTCACAACTTTGCAAAAAGTCGATTTTCCTGAAAAGTGTGCATTATACTGATCTGCAATGATGATTATAGTTATAGAAAAGTCATTAAGAACTCGCTTCTCCTTCTATCACCTCCCATACAAACTGCACAATTTCACTAAATCCAATACACTAATTTTCTCAGTACCTATGACGTTTTTGAATCCGAAATTTTATATAAAACATTTTGATAACAACTCTAACGTGATGTGAGAAAATTAGTTCAATGTCGTCACCCCCTCTACCACTTCCCCTACAAAATTTCATATAATCAAAAAAATTCTCTTCCATCTAGAGTATCGCGCAATTAGACTTTACCCCCAATCGAAGTCCTGTTATGTTTTTAAATTGCTCCCAAGCTATGCGCCAAAAATTTCAAATCTCACAGCAATGCCTGCCTTCTCCAGAATTTGAATAGTGTGCCATCACACTTCATATTTAATTCAAAATCAACTTATTTTAAGGGTTTCGAGAGTAATTTGAATGTTGAACGGAAAGATGATTTTTTTTTTACATATTTTAAGCTAATCTAATTATGAAATGTGAAATACGAGAAAAAAATTTTAGAGTACCACTGCAAGGGAGTAGTTGTAGGATGAGGTTTTATCAATTCATGCACCAATCTTTGGAGAATAGTGTCTCTACGAACCTGAACTAACCATCCCCCTGTGGGATGGGGGCAGTAGAATTCACCCACAACCAGTCCTGCTTGCCCGAAAAATGACAAATGCACACTCACTGGATCATGGGCTTATCACCCGTGATCTTAAAACCAAACTGATACGAGGAACGGATACAGCGCCTCGGATACGGACATATTCTACGGTAATGACTTTTGGTATTCGAAAACGGACTATGATTGGCTTCTGGAATGTTCGAACATTGAATGGCGGGGGAAGAGCCGGGGTTACTTGGTCCTTGCACCGCCAATCAATGATCGACCGTGAAATGGAGCGCTATAATATCCAAATCTTGGGCTTGAGCGAGGTTAGGTGGACAGGATCAGAAGAAGAACGAACCCCGAATGGTAAAACCTTTCTGTACGTTGGTCCTGAGAGTGAAGCCGAACATGGCGTACCGGTCGTCCCTACACCAAGAGTGATAAACGGTCGTATCAGCTAAGAACCAATCTCGGATAGGATTATCATCGTCAGGCTCAGTATCAGAGACGTCACAATTCTGCAGTGCTACGCACCAACTAATACCGCAACACCTGGTGACAAAAGAGGAGTCTTATAACCAACTGAGTGCCACCTTCGAGCACGTTTCAAGAGGTAATATTATTATCATCTCAGGAGATATGAACGTCCAGCTTGGCTCTGACAACACTGGACTGAAACACGTTATGGGGAGGCATGGTGACCCTTGGGTGGACGCGTCACAACCTTGGTTTAAGAGACCCGAGAACGGCGAATTATTTGTGGAGTTTTATATGACTCGGCGAATGGTCATCGGAGGGATCCTTTTTCCGCACAAGAGTCACCATAAGTCATCTTGAGTTTCCTCTGATGGTGTTACTCAGAACCAGATAGACCATTTGGCTATAAGTCGCTAATGAGGAAGATGTCTCATCGATGTGCGAGCGTCGCGTGGAGCTGACGTGGGGAGCGATCACCATTTGATGGTTGCCTGCTTGAGATTGTGTACAGCAGCTATCCGACGGCCACAAATTCTTCAAACGAAGCGCAAGTTTAATGTGGATAAACTCAGAGATCCCAACACAAACCGCGAGTACACCACCATTCTACGCGAAAAGTCATCCGCATTGGACGGATATGGAATGCGCACTCTGGACGCCAATTGGGAGGCAACCAGAAAGACTTGTCTAACTAGTGCTGAAGAATCTGAGGGATATGTGCAAAGTGGTGAGAAACCCTGGATGACCACATGAAGGCACATGGGACAAGGTTGATAATCGGAAAAAAGCCAAATTGGCAATCATCCCTCAATCCGATGTCAACCAAAGAACACCCGATTTGAGACAGAATTATCGCGATGCTCATATACAGCTTAAAAAGGCTTTTAGACGCGACAAGAGAAAGGCCGTTGAAGATCTCCAAGGCAGAATCTGCGATTTACCTTGGGGATATGGATTCACTATTTAAAATTATGAAATAGTTGACGAACAGGAATTTCACCGCCAACCATTTGGTGAGAGATGTCAACGGAACTCACCTTAATATGAGTGAACACTATTTGCGGCGATGTAAGGAATACTTCTGATTTTTAAACATCTTGTCAGAGGAAGATATTCCAGAAACAGAACAACTACCAAACATCCGACTGCAACAATCTTTCTATTTGGGATGATTCCTCAGATAAGGACGAGATAGTTTTCGCCATTCGGTCAAACCGAACTCCTCAAAGCGAACCCGGAAATAACAGCCAATATAATCCTCCCACTCTTTACTGAGGTGTGGAATGAAGAAAGATATCCGACTTAATGGAAGGAGGGCGTTATTGTGAAAATTCCGAAGAAGGGCGACCTTCGGGATTGTGGCAATTGGCGTGGTATATGACTACTTGCTGCCGTATCGAAAATCATGGCTAAGGAAATTCTCAACAGGATTAGTGATGACGTGGAAAGCACTCTTATCCGGCTAGATTCCGTAAAGGGTCGTTTTGTACCGACCACACAAACACCCTACGAATAATATTGAAGCAGTCCGGTCCGCTGAAATGGGTTCGCCACTACATCTCATGTTTATGGACTTCGAGAAGGCTTTCGACAGCATTAAGCGAGATTACATATAAAATGCTTTGAGTAGTGAGAATACAAGCTGATTCCACAGCCAGCTTTCGAACGAAATGTGGTTTAAAGCACGGAGATGGTCTAGCCTCCATGCATTTCAAGTTGGCTCTAGAGTATGTCGTCCGGAAAATTTCTGCCGATGCCTATGGGACACTACTATTCAAGTCCACCCAACTAGTAGCATACGCTGATGACATAAACATCCACGCATGATCGTTCCCTAGTGCTAAGGTGGTATTTGTCAATCTTGACTCCGCCGCAAAAGAAGTCGAGTTGCGCATTAACGAAAGCAAAACAAAAGTAATGACGCATCTTGGGGCTAATCTAGCAAAGGACGGTAATGAAACAGACGAAATTAAACGACGGATAATACTTGCAAATAAGACGTATTATTCGATACTTCCAATAATGAGATCCAAGAAAGTGCACAGTTTTATATATTCGCAGCTTATTGTTCAGCTGCGAATATATACAACTAAGAGGGCGGATTGATAATGATGTGTAAAAGTGACGAAAGAGGTGGTAGGTAAGGAATTTGGTATTTTTTTTACCTGCTTCATCCTTAAATAGATTACTTGCAAAGGCTTATCCCGATACCTTTTTCAGTTTTCGTGAAACTGCTGTCTAAGCAAGTCAACTTTTAATAAATTTCAAAAAAACGAATTTCGTGTGTTGATTAAACATAACATTTTAAAAGGGAAAACAGCTAAAATAACCAAGGAAAAATTAGATAAACATTATGGGGACTCTTCACCATCGATTGCAATGATTTACAACTGGTTTTCAGAATCAAGCGTGGTCGTACGAGCACAGAGACCATACAAAGTCCAGGTCGTCCAAATGAGGTCACCATGCCAGAAATGATCGACAAAATCCATGATCTCGTCGAGTGAAAGTCCGTGAGATATCTAAGGCAGTAAGCATCTCATATGAACGTGTTTGGAATATTTTGAAAAATAATTTGGACATGCGGAAGCTATCCGCAAGATGGGCGCCGCGTTTGCTCACAATCAACCAAAAACGCAATCGTGTGACAACTTCACGGCACAATTTGCAACTCTTTCAACGTGATCCAAATAAATTTCTTCGTCGATTCATAACTGTTGATGAATCATGGATCCACCGCTACACTCCAGAAATCAAACAACAGTCAATGGATGGTTCAAGCTCACCGAAGGAGGCGTAAACCGTTCCATCGGCTGGAAAGGTTATGGCGACAGTTTTTTAAGAAAATGAATAATTTTCACCGACTACTTGGAGAAAGGAAAAACAATAACGGGAGCATATTATACTGAGTTATTGGCTCGACTGAATGGATCAAGGAAAAACTGCTGCATTTGGCGAAGAAAAAAATGTTGTTTCATCACGACAACGCTCCAGCTCACACGTCTGCTGTTGTTGGAATTACGCTACGAATTGCTTCCTCACCCACCGTATTCTCCAGATTTGGCACCGTGTGACTTGTTCTTGTTTCCAAACTTGAAAAAATGGTTTGCTGGAAAGAGATTCACCACGAATAGTGACGACATCAATGAAACCAACGCATATTTTGAAGGGTTAGAGAAATCTTATAATTTGGAAGTCATCCAAAAATTGGAAAAACGCTGGACTAAGTGTATCGAGCTAAAAGGAGACTATGTTGAAAAATAAAATAAATTTTTGCCGAAGAAATTTTGTTTTCTTCATTTTTAGACGTCATTATCAATACATCCTCGTATTATACGTGCTGTGCTCTGTTATTTCAGCGAGACGTGGATATTAACGCGAACTTTCGAAAAAACAGTTAACGCATTCGAAAGAAAGGTCTTCGGAAGAATTTTTGAACCTGTGAAGGAAAGAACGGAATGGCGAATAAGATACAACTCTACGACGATCCAGAAGCTTCAACGTTCATCAAGCTACGAAAACTGCAGTGGGCTGGCGCTCTTAAAGGCAAAGTGAGGGGTAACCGGCCAGTAGGCAAATCACGCAAGCGATGGGAAAACTCAGCTGATGAAGACAGCAAAGCCATCTTAAAAATTAGCAGTTGTAGGACTCGGTCTTTGGATCGAGACGATTGGAGGCTACGACTTCAGGAGACAGGATTCCGATTTGGGCTGTTGCGCCATTGATTTTGATGATGATGCTTTGCGTAGGAGAGGTATTTCAGATAAGATCATAGCTGTAATCAAGTAATCGCACGAAGATGCAAGGTGTCACGTTTTATATAGAATAGAGCTGACCGAGAGCTTTCCTGTGTGAACGGGTGTCAGACAAGGCTGCATAATATCACCAGCACTGTTTCTGGTGGTAATAAATGACATCTTGAAAGCAGCTGCATTGGGGAAGATAAAGGTCTTCAATGGAGACTATTTAACATCTTAAGTCACCTTCATTATGCTGATGACGTGTGTTTTCTTGCACATAACCGTTCGGACTTAGAGTCAAATGTTCGCTCGCTGCATTCTAAATGCAAAGAGTCGGGGCTGTAAATCCAAGTACATGCACATGGGTTCGAACACAAACATACCGATTGTTCTTAACGGACAGGATGTGGAAGAGGTGCAAGTTTTTTTTTATCTCGGAAGCATTGTCAGCATGGACGGCGGAGCCGAAAAGGATATTGACGCTCGTCTAAATGGAGGTCAAGAGAAATCTCCCTTCGCACGAAGCTGCCAGTATTTTACGCATGTGTCAAATCTGGTATTGTTATATGGTTGTACTACGTGAAAAGTGGTTGTTCGACTTACCAAGAAACTGCAGACTTTCGTAAATTAATGCCTCTGACACATTTTAGGGATATTCTGGCCACAAGTAATCTCCAACGACGAACTTTGGAACTGGACAGACTAAAATAGACATTGAGATTTAAAGGCGGAAGTGGCAGGCTCTGGATTATAATTTTCAAGGAAAACGTCGAGTTAGTCGAACATGGAAGCGAACAGTTGAGTAGGAGCCCAGAGGAATGAACAAGTCCTGACAACATCTAAAGGCCGATGCTCAGGATCGCGCTTTGTGGAAGAGAGCTGTTTCTGTCCTATGACCCCTGTAAGGGGTCTTAGGGAATTTGATTGATTGAAATTTTCTCTTGCTCCATACACTTTACTATTAGAATAATAAAGGAGTTAATACTACGCGTTTGGTGCCTATTAAACTTTGTATTTGGCGCCCCAGGCGATAGAAGCAATGCTAATTAGTTCAGTAATTTAGATCAGGGATTACTTTAGTTTAAAAAAAAAACTAAAAATAAAATATGAACTTACAACTAGGAAAGGAAAAAAAAAAACTGAAAAACTTTAATAATAACACAGGGGAGTAGAAAAATGCTTTAGCGCAAATCAAGGTTAAATATGGGTATGCTGATTAATCTACAGTAGCCGCTCTCTTCACAGGAGGTATATGGTGTCATAAGCGGAATAAATGAATGAAAAAGCATTATATTATACCTACAAATATTGCATCCCTACTTACAAATTCGTGACCCAAAGCCGAAAGTATATTATGTCCTCCATAAAATTACAGGACTTAGGATACTTCCAGCACTGAACCACCGAAAGAACAAAACAGAAAACCTTACCAAACTAACTTTTTCAATGCATGCAGAGGCAAAAACGTTTCTATTTTTGGAAAGCTTAGCGATAAATAAATTAAAACAATAAAACGAAAACAAAAAAAATAAAAATCTTAAGATTAGATTTGCACAAAATGAATTAAAATTAATTAAAAACAAAACATACATCAAAGGAAATAATGTTATAAAAAAATTATTTTTGATGACCTACATGTTTTCGAATATTCTCTAATTTCTTTTGTATTTCCTTCTCGCGATTTTGTTCAGCGGTGTACAATTTGTTCTCGATAATGCGCGTCTTTTCCTCAAGTTTTTGATTCTCCAGTGTATCGATGTGGCTCTTAATTTCAGCAATTTTTACAGTGTTCTAATCGTATCACAAAGAAAATCATAAGCATTATCATTTTATTTTAAATAATAACAATTATAAATAAATTATCAATAAGAGCAATAATAATAATTTACGATAATTAATTTATGATACGAATATTTCACCGTTTACAATGCCGAATATAATAAACAATTAAAACGACATAAAACGGGTGCGTAAAATAAATTTCGATCAGTTTAATTAGTGTTGTTTTGGAATACATTTTTGCGAGATTTGTTGTGTAAATGAAAAGAAAAATAAAAAAATTATATTATTGCAAGAATTATAAGTAATTTTGTTTTTTGCAAACTTATAAACAAATTAAAGAAAGAAAAAGCTAACGTTTAAAAAAAATTATTTCAATGAGCAATTTTGCATTAACAATTAACTTTAAAGTTTTATTTTATTTGCATTTAAATTCGAACAGCTAATTATGTAGAATAAAATTAATTCCATTTTCTTACGTGCTCCTTTAGACGTTCCAGCATCTTCTTAATGTTATCATCACGGAGAGATTGGGCAGTTTTTAGCTTCTCTTCGATAGCAACACGTTCGATATGCTTTTGCTGTTCGAGTGAAGTACGAGTTTTTTCGATTTCTTGTGAATGAGTCTGTGAAAAAGAGATTTAAATTAATTAAACGGTTTGGTATTGGAACAATAGTTAAACAGGTCGTACTTAGAATCGCTATACTTTTAATTTTTAGTGGATTTAGAACTGGTCGGTAGTGATGTGAAAAAAGTTACTATTCGTTACACGAGTACTCGCTATCGACCGAAATCCGAAGTAACGAGTACCGACGCAGATTTATACTCGTTACTTAAGTAACGAAATGTGTTCCCGAAAAAGTAACTGAACTGTTAAAACATTTCGTTACTCGAGTATACGTTACACATCAAAAAAAGTACCTATACCGAAAGTAAAGTTTAGTTGATTTTTTCGTTACATCATTGGAGGGAAACCTACACTTGTGCATAACGCCGTAACGCCATTCCAAAGCAAGAACGAGAAAGAATACTCTTACTCTTCTTTACAGTAAAGTCTACTGAAAAAATTATGTTTTTTTCGCTTCGAAAATGTCGTCGAGTGGAGTTGTGGCATGGCAGGATTGTGGGATCAGTGATGCCAAAGGAGGATATACATATAATAAGGACTATGAGCATGTTTTGCCTCGTAAGAAAATGGGAATGAAAGTATTTTCCTCCCTTACTGGCGAAATGCTCGAAATTTTTCGAAAAAAATCGTTTGCTATCTTTGTCTGGCACACTTAAAAATATTGCAACTAACTCTTTCCCACGTTAAATTGTTCGAAACAATTGTCAAATTTTCGAAAGAATTGTTTCGCTATCCTTGTTTGGCATACTTAAACCCAATGTAACTATCTCTGTCCCGCGTTAAATTGTACGTTGCTAAAGTGCTTAGCTTAGACATGAACCAAAAACTAATAAAAATTGAAAAAATAAAGATTTCTGAAATAAAACAGCAAACTCCATTCTACTGAAAATAATGTTATTGCTGACTGAATATTAGCAACCAAGAGAGAATACAAATTATGGTATTTTTTTTTTGGTAAAAGTTTGAAGCCAAGTTAAGCTTGGACACAATTTTCAGAAATTTCCGAATCAAAAAGTATTCTCACATGAGATAGCCTATCAAGCACTCCATTTTATATATCCTCCTTGGTGATGCCAGATTGCAGAATTTTTTAATGGTTGCTGTAAATCAAATTGAGAGATTTTTGTTGAAGAAAATTTCGAATTAATAAAAGTTATTTATTTCACATTGTCGTTTTGTTTAAAGGACCTTTCTACTTAAAAGAGGGATAATTAAAAAAAATCTGACTTGGCATCATTGTTTTGATACACGTACTAGGCCAGCGAAATCTAGAACGATTCACAACCGATTTCTTGTTGCTTATATAGTAGTTATGGCTTGGGGACTAGATGCGATTTCTTCTTATTGGATTTATGATTTAGAAAACTGACTTGCCCATTCTTGCAACATGATATGGCTGTCATTTCAAATAAAAGAGTACCTAGTAACGAATAATTTCCTTAAAGTAATGAATAGTTATTGGTACCGAAAAGTAACGAAACTTGACATCATTACTGGACGATCGGCCACGGTCCAGATATTTTTAGTTAAACTGGTGCTGGGAATATAACAATAATCTTCACCAGATATTTGTTGACATCAATCAGGCATACGACATTATCGTGTTCACAGTATACCCAGTAATAAACTCCGCCAAATATGCGGCTTGGTTTCGAAAACACACGTGCGTTTCCTCTCCCAGACACGAGTGTTTCCTCTCTCTCAAGCTTACAGTGAATATTTAATCTGATCTTTCCATTTCATTTTCGCAAAGATTTTTTTTTATTAGACAAGAGCAAGCGAAATTTTAAGAACTGCCGACCATGACCCGCGCACCCGCCGTCCAAGTTGAATACGACGCGAGCAAAAGCTGTAAGAACGCCATGTACAAGAATGAGAGATAAGAGGTGTCGCGGACTCGACGGGACACGTCACGAACGAGTCCGTCAGTACTTTTCTCTCCCTCTTTTTCGGAGATAATGACGTCAAATTTCAGAGGTCTCTCATGAAAAACCTGTTAACCCACGCAACATACAGAGTTATTTTACTTGGTGGACTATACTGTGATCGTGTTGGATTTTGGAATCTAATCAAAACTGGTTTGGGTGACAAGAATGCATGGGCGTCCGCAGGATTTTTGCCAGAGGGGCAAAATTTTTAGAACGGTAGGGTTTTAGAACCTTCATTTTTAAACACATTTAGTAAACAACTGAAGCAATCGCTTTTATTCTGCTCGTACACTTGGGCAAAGAACAAAATGAATGCGAGAAGCGATGCGAGTTTAAGGTGTGTCCATTGATGAAAGAGTGTGATCGATTTTTTAAGACTCCAAGCTGGGCTTAGGGGTCACTTTTTAATGCTGTAGCAAACAGTCCAGTCGGTTTAGAAAGGGAAAAAACAAAACGAAAATTAGCAACATGCAAATTGATTGGGAAAGGATTTTCAGGATAAAAGAAGTCAGTGACTGTTTGTTTTTAATTGTTGGATGCAATAAACCCTAGAGAAGCGGCCGCGGGTAGTGCATTCCACATTTTGCTTGCTCGAGATAGAAACGACTGTCTATTTTTCATTGTACGTGATTTGGGTGGCTAAACTAAAGCAAACTATTTCGAAACAATGATAACAAATGCAGGCAATGACGGGAAAAAAATATGGAAAGCAATTAACTTGGCAATTGGGAAAAAAAGACAAAGTCTTCCTATCAATATCATAGCACACAATGGCAAAGAATTAGAAGTGGGTAATAACACTGAAACAATTGCAACTGCCTTCAATAATTATTTCACCAACATTGGGAAGACTATGGCCGATAATATTAAAAAAGGAGAAACAAATAATCAGAATTGCGAACATTATCAAAAAACTACAAATATCAGCCCAATTGATATGGTTACTGAAGATGAAATAATTTTGTTAATTAAGAACATGTCGGGCGGAACATGTCCGGGTTTTGACGAAATCTCTGTCGAATGCCTTAAACACATTAATATATTTATTTCTAAGCCACTAGCTCACCTCACTAATTTGAGTTTCAAGTCTTGTCAATTCCCTCAAATCTACAAAACTTCAATAGTAACTCCTATTTACAAAGCTGGAAATAAAAAACTGATTGAAAATTATAGACCAATATCATTAATTTCCAATATTGCCAAAATTATTGAAAAGGCTGCCAAAAACAGATTAGATCAGAATATTGAAAATCAAAAAATTCTTTCTCACAACCAATATGGTTTCAGAACCGGTCACAGTACTCATGACGCCATAGCCCTGCTAAGCACAAAAATTACGTCATCTCTTGATATCGGTAATAAGCCCTGCGCAATATTTCTTGATTTAGCAAAAGCATTTGATTCTATTCCACACAGAAAAATTATACAGAAACTACATAGATTGAATATAAACCAAAATTTGATTAATTGGATCACTAGTTACCTATATGAACGAAAACAACGAGTTAAAATTTTGAAAAAACACAGTAATTATCTGTCGTTCGAATACGGAGTACCACAAGGGACAGTGCTAGGTCCTCTATTATTCATATTATATGTTAATGATATCTATTCGATATCAATTGAAGGAGAACTGATTTCGTTTGCAGATGACACAGTACTTTTTATAGAAGACTGCTCTTGGGAAAGAGTCAATATAAAGGCTAATTATAGCTTATTGAATATTAAAGAATGGTTAGATCATAACTCCCTTACTTTAAATATTTCAAAAACAAATTATATCGTATTTAAACTGACTCAACATGGAGACCCAATTAATATAGACATCAGGATTCACACAAATCAGTGTGGTACAAATTGCCAGTGCCCCCCACTAAAAAGAGTCCCGTCCACCAAATATCTAGGTATTACATTCGATGAACACCTTAAATGGGAAATCCATATCTCCAATCTTATATCCCGTCTACGAAAACTTATTCCAATTTGCCTCGAAGTAAGATCTTTTCTGCAAATAAAAACTATCAGGATATTTTACTTCTCCGTGATTCACTCACTACTACAATATGGAATAATTGCTTGGGGTAATAGTAACTCTAGTTTTCTTTTACCACTTAATATCGTCCAAAAATTATTAATAAAAATTCTATTGAGAAAAAGTAGACTTTATCCTTCTGATAAGTTATATTCGGACTTACAAGTACTTTCAATTGAACAAATATTTAAACTAATATCAAGTATTCAAATACACAAAGAAATCAAAAAACTTATTCATCCGGTTAACTTAAACTTCACTAGGGCTGGCACTTATGAATATATATTGCTACCGAAACGAAAAACAAAAGTTGGCCAAAACCATTATTCATACTCTGGGGTCAAATTTTATAATGCCTTACCTTCAATAATAAAAAAAAGCAGTAATATTGAAACCTTCAAAACTAATATAAAAATGTATTATTATAAAGATATTGGTTAGTTGATATTATTTCATTTTCCATTTAACAATCAATTTTAAAAAAAAAAAGTTATTACTATAATCTTAGATTGAAAAATTTGCTTGAATTAGATTTAAATTCCTACTGAATAATTTGTGAAAATAATTATAATCTGAATAATGTAACTTAAACTTATGTATTAATTCTTAAATTTAAGTATCTTACTTTCCTAAGCTTAATATATTGTAAAAATTATATACTAGTTATCGACTCCTCACCCCTATCACAAGAATAATCCTTAAAAGGGGGAGTAGTGCATTAATTCATTTAACTTGGAATTTGTCAAAACAATAATTATAATGCATTAAATAAAAAAAAAAAAAAAAAAACCGAACACGTATACAGTATATAACCCTGACCGCTATCAGCAACAGGTATTACAACTAATTTCACCACTTCAGCGGCCGTGGAAATATCTGTAGGAGATCCTGAGTACATTTCTACGATGTTCAAGGGAGTCTATGGATGCCGTGATGGCATCATCTCCAAAAAGTCGGAACGCAAATCTCTGAATTCGGTCTAGTACCGCTAGATGAGTTGTGGGTGCTACAGTCGATATGCGAGTCGGGACCTGATTTAAAGATGGTTGTAAGATCAGATGGTGAAAAATATTTGTTCGGAGAAAGTGATTCCTTCGGAGAAATCCTATGCATTTGGAGGCATCTAAGGTTATATAGGTATAGGTAGGATTATAAAGATAGCGTGTAGCCTAGTAGGTAGCGTGTTGTTCTTGTAATGCGAAGGTCGTGAGTTCAAATCCCGATCGACGCAATATATAATTCCAGCACATTGCCTGCTTGGATATACCTTGGTCACCTAAATCTATGAAAATGAAAAATTCATGGAAAGAGGGTTGTGCGAAGGGCTAACAACCCTTCCATAATAAGTAATAAAAAAATTTTAAGGGGCATGAATATCAGGAGGTCAAGGTCCGATTTGGGCTGTATCGCTATTGTAGAAGTAGAAGAAAGTTATATTGCAGATTGTGTTGATTTCAGGATTTAATGAATCAAATAACTTACTACGTTCAAAGGGCATAGAAGACTGGTGCGACACAGCAATTAGTTCTAAGCTGTAATTGATTTCAAATACACTGTCATCTGCAAAGCTGTGAATTGGATTGAGAATCGACGACAGAAAGTTGTTAATAAAAACTAAAAATAAGGTAAGTGATAAAACTTTTGTAGCATTTCTTGGGTATATGCTGGACAAATGCTTGTTTTCACCTATATGGGAATTTCACTGAAGAGTAAGCAAGCCTAGGTTTAGCGTAGTGGGTAGTGTGTTGGTCTACAATACGAAGGCCGTGACTTCAAATCCCGGACGACGTATATTTCTACCACACTACCTACGTGGGAACATCTGGGTCACCTCAATCTGCGAACATGATAAATTGTGGATAGAGGGTTGTGCGAAGAGCTAAAAACCCTTCCACAATAACAAAAAAATGAATTTACCTGAAGGTCAGGAGACAACGGCCAAATTTGCGCTGGAGTGCCACTGAAGAAGAAGAAGGTGACACAGTTGGGAGAGACTGATTACTAGGTATAATAGAGTTGAGTTTCTCGCAAAACTCGCTGATACATTTTTTCTGGATCAACGACAGAGTAGATCAGAAAGAAAAGATGTAGACGAAGAGATAAAGTTATTACCAAAAAGATTGAGATCCTTTGGGACACTCAAGTACCTTTCGGCCTTATTTTTGTTCATACTAGAAATTGCAGGAATTCCTTGCCTTGATATACAGTTCCCTATTGCTATGGGTGGAGTTTGCCCTGAACTTGCAGAGGCAAACCACGACTTTTTTGAGGTTTTAGGCTATATCGCAATCATTGGATATAAAGCACAATTTCCAATCAAAAGAATAGAATGCGTTTAGTCCACCCCAGTGTCAAACGATTCTCTTTAGGACTTTTACTGTCGATGGTTTTAATGGCTATATTGGAAATCATGCACAAAACAGAAACTGATCCGTATCACCTTTTGGAGATAATACAATAACAGATATGTTATATTTTTCAGGCAGCTTTGTGAGAACGAGATTCAGGAGATTTGCACAATGGTCTGCAATATTAGGTAGGCGAGTAGGCTCACTCATTATCTGTTTAAGTTTTTTTTTTTTTTAATGACACCGGAACCCTTTTGTACTGAAGCAGAGCTACGGTGAGGGGGGAAGGATATTGGTTTTTGGGAATTAAGGGGATACAGACGGAAGTGGCTATGAATATTTCTTTTGAATTGCTGAATGTTATAGTCATGCGGGAATACTGAGATGGGCAGCGAATTCCATATTCGAACAGTCCGGTTTAAAAACGAATCACGAAATTTAACAGTGCGACCGAAGGTGGGTTTGAGAGAATACTTATAAGCGCGTGAAGCAGCTCTAGTATTACGGGGTAAGGGCATGCATGGGGCAAGAGATTAGAGATTTCGTCCGAACAATCTACATTGTAGTAGCGATACAAAAAGATTAGGGAGTTTACAGTTCGTCTATGCTCGAGTGAATCGAGCGAAGAAGTGATGTCAGAATCTACTATAATTTTAATAGTCCGAGACTGGATACTATCCAGATAGGAGAAAGAAGTTTTTGCAGCTCACGCCCATAGGTGGGAATTAAATCCAAGACGTGGTGAGATGGATACCTAACATCTTAACACTTGAAGAGTTGGTTAATGGCTGGCCCCCGAAGGTAATTGGGTCAAAGTTAGAGTCATGTTTTTGGGACACAAAAGAGCACTGGGTTTTCGAAGCATTAAATTCAACTTGATTCTTATTGCCCCAACTAAGGATTTTAGTCAAGTCGTCATTCAATGATTGAACCATGTACCTACGTTGTTCTACTAAGCTAGAACATCGGGCCAAGGACGCAGTGTTGAAGTGATTGGAGAAGTCTAAAGTGCGTCATCAGCGAAGCTATGTATAGGATTGAAGGTGAAGATCTTACTACTACGTTCCTGTTGGTCCGTGCAGCTAAGGTGGGACCCTACTGGTGCAGCTAGTCGCTGCGACTGATCGCATTGTACTGCCCTTGCGCGTTTCGTAGTTCATGTTTTCTTTGAAGCGTTCAGGCACTGTATTTTTGAATGCGACTGCTTTAGAAGCAGTCCATTCGAGAGTTGCAGGATACTCGCTGTGCCCCTCCTTCCTAAAGAAAAAACCAGGAACGAATATGAAATCAACGAATTGGTTATTATTGCTTGCACACAATATGGCCCAGGACTAAATCTATACCCCCAAGTTCCAGGTTCCGTCCAAAGTGGTTCAAGTGTGCAAAAACAACCGAAACTGTCTGCAGAAAGATGGAGACACGCAGAGTCCTATTAATAAATCCTCAGCGGCAAACATTATGAAGCCTTGGCACATAGACGAAAGTGAGGATTCGCCATCTGCGACAGATGACTAGTTAGGACAGCTGATTGTGGGATGCGCTTCGCCACTGCAGAAAAAAGTAAGCCGGGCGATGTTACAATACTTCCTAACGATGAACTCCTCTAACTAGCCATGTAATTAAAATGCATGTTTACACAGTTATGAATCATATTTATGCTAACTCGTAAAGAAGAGCCCAATCGTGCGATACTCTAGATAAAAAAGAAATTTTTTGGTATCAAGAAATTTTATAGAGAAAGTGGTACACGGGTTGACGACATTGAACCATTTTTTTCTCATCAAGCTAAAGTTGTTATCAAAATGTCTTATACAATAATTTAGGATTCAAAAATTTAATAGGTACTACAATTTAGTGAAATTGTGCAGTTTGTATGGGAGGTGGTAGAAGGAGGGGTGAGTTCTTAAAGACTTTTTCAGAAATAACTATAAACAGCATGCTTTTGACATGTTTTAAACTGCAGATCAGCAGCATACATACTTTTCCGGAAAATCGACATATTGTAAAGTTGTGAAATTGTGGTCTTACTAATAATTCTAAATAGATATTTAGTGCACACTTTCAGCTCGATAAACTTTATGCGCACTGAGTAAATTTGTTTATAGTATTTCATGAAAAAGTGCAGTTTGTATGGGAGGTGGTGGAAGGAAAAGGAGGACTCAAATAGCTTTTCTACAGTAGATTGAAATCATCATAAAAGTAATATATTCCAAATTTTAGATCAATAGCATTTATGCTTGCGAGAAAATCCGTTTAATGTCGAATTGCGATATCGTGTCATTTTGTATGGGAGAGAGTAGAAGGTGTAAATCTAATCGCCTAATTTTTTTGGTCTCACTAATAATTATAAATAAATATTAATTGCACAATTTCATCTTGATAAATTTTATACGCATTAAGCCAATTTAGGTTTAGAGCATATCATGAAAAAGTGCAGTTTGTATGGGAGGTGGTGGAAGGAGGGGAGGAAACACACAATTTTTGTACGGTAGATTGAAATCATCATAAAAGTAATATATTTTAATTTCAGACCAATAGCTTTTATACTTTTCGAGCAAATCCGTTTATAGTCGAATTGCGAAATTGTGTCATTTTGTATGGGAGGGGGAAGAAGGGGTGGAGCGGTTTGGCCCGTTCACGAACTTGACCTTACTTTTTTGTTTAAATGACGTGTACAAAATTTGAATTATCTAGCTCAACGCGTTCTCAAGCTAGAGAGCGCACGAACGGACAGACGGTTTTAGGATTTTTGAGTGATTATATGAGCTTCTGTATCATTCATTTTTTTCTCCGAGCCTTATTCCTTAGCGTTACAAACTTTAAAGCAAACTCTCAGATTTCAGCTAGAGTATAGAAACGGCGGTTTTCAATTTGTACTCCCAATACATTCGAAAATAGCGCCTTTGGCATATAAATGGCTCGAAAACCAACGGTGGAGTTGGAGCTTGAATATATGTACAATACTCCGATACTAGCTCAAACGGTCTAGGAAACCGTTCATCCACATTCCAAACCGAAGTGCACGCTATCTCAAGCTGCGCATACGCAAACATGGAAAGTGGGCGCAAGTATTCTCTCCGACAATCAAGCCGCACTCCTAGCACTCTCGTTGTACGTAATCAAGTCGAAATTGGTATGGAAATTCAATCATGCTCTTAAAAACCTAGCCTGGGTGCCAGGACACTCATGGGTGTTATGTAATGAGACCGTCCTTCCAAAAAAGTAAACCCCACGCAGATGATAGGCTCAAAACCACTTTACGGTATTTCCTTCTGTAGCATGAAGCTGGCCATCAGCTCCTGGTTCAAACAGGAAATGGAGATAAACTGGTTCCAGGTAGTATATTTTTTTCGGCGACAATTCGCGAGAGTTTCATGTTGGGGTATAAAAGTACAATCCTATAAAACAAAACGAGAAAAAATTAAATTAGCTTTAAAAGCCACTGTGAAAATTTTTCATAACCAAATCCACTAATGCGAAGGTCGGGAGTTCAAATCCCGGTCGACGTATAATTTCAGCACACTATTTGCGTGCGAAAATGAAAATTCGTAGATAGAGAATTGTGCGGAGGGCTAACAACCATTTCACAATAACAAATAAATGTTAAGGAACCTGAAAGCCAGGGGGCCCGATTTGGTCTGTAATACATTCAAGAGAGAAATCCACTTCTTATTCTTGTCCAGTTTGGAAACAATAAATTAAAACACGAACAGGGATGAAGGAGAATATAAATGGATGGAAATACATCCGAGTATTGGTACTATACAAGTTTTAAAGAAGATCGTGCCAGATTAATAGATTAATTTTATAGTTTTACTTCAACTATAGCAAAATTACAATGCTGTCTAGAGTAATGCGATCAGCAAAAATGGATTGGATTGAAAGTGGACGACAGAAAGTTGTCGTAGTGTATCAAGTGTCGGAGGTAAAACCGAACCTTGAACGATGTCGGAATCCATGAAGAAGCAGGAAGGATTATTCGTATAATGCGTTCAAAGAGAAAATTCTCAATCTAGCGGACACTCAATTTCATACCTCTATGGTGTTCTGAGGTACGTTCAGTACGTACGCGGTAAATATACAGAAAGTTTTTTAATTGAATGGAAAGATTTCCGGATTCTACACTGTTACGCTTTATTGTTCATGACGTTTCGGTCTCTGCTGAGACCTTTATCAAACCAAAATAATCAACCCTATTCTTAATGACCAGCAGCACGGTTTTAGAAAAGGGCGCTCAACCATGACTAACCTCATGGTTCTAGTATCTGATACACTCTGCGCACTGGAAAATGGGCATCAAATTGACGCAGTATATAATGACTTTAGCAAAGCCTTCGACCGAGTTGATCACAACATCCTGATTTTAAAATTAAAAAAAATTGGTGTTGCAGGATCCCTACTTGACTGGATTAAATCCTATCTCAGTAATAGAACTTAATTTGTCAAATTCCAAGGCTTTATTTCCAAGGAAATAGTAGTGTCCTCTGGGGTACCCCAAGGAAGTCACTTGGGACCTCTCTTATTTAACATTTTCATCTCAGACTTATCTGAAGTATTAAAAAATGTCCCGCATCTATTGTACGCTGATTATCTGAAAATATATCATACTGTTACCTCACCCGATGATGCCGCATTTCTGCAATCAAAGCTTATTGCACTAGATGAGTGGTGTAGTCCGAACAAGTTAGAGCTTAATGTCGGTAAATGCCACATGATAAGCTTCTCACATAAAAGATCCACATACCTACATGACTATTTCCTAAGTGGATCTCAACTACATCGCGTAGATCAAATTGAGGACCTCGGCATTCTACTCGACAATAAACTGTGCTTTAAATCTCACTACAACCGATTAATCTCAAAAGCCAATAAACTTCTTGGATTTATTAAGACAAGAGCCAAAGAGTTTAAGAATGTATGGATCACTAAAACATTATTCTGTTCCCTTGTCCGTCCTCTTCTGGAATATGTATGTCTCATTTGGGATCCCTCTTTCCAGTTATACAGCAACAGAATAGAGTCAATACAGAAGCAATTCCTTCTCTTTGCTCTTAGGGACTTGTATGATCCTAGTGACTTTGAGAGCCTTCCACCGTACGCAACTAGGCTCCAAATATTAAATCTTTTACCTCTTAGTTCTAGAAGAACTATGCTCACATCCTGTTTTACCTTAGATGTTTTGAATGGCGATATTATGGTAGATCACATCTCAAACAAATTCAGACTCAATGACAATGTCAGGCTGACGAGACATTCAGGACTACTAAAGGAATATCCGCATAGTACAGTTTACGGACAAAATGAGCGTACACATGAGTGTACACTACACACCTCCAATGAGTAAATTGACATACAAACTAAGACTGCGCTCTGTTTTATAAAGTATCCAAAACCCTGTATGACCATCCTTCTCCCAGTGCCCATCTTACTAGTTTAGATTAAGGCTTCCGTGGCGTAGTGGGCAGCGTGCTTGCTTCTCAGTCAATAGGTCGTGAGTTCGATTCCCACTCCAGACGGGATTTTTTTTAAGCGCAAATTTTTCAGTTGCTACTGGTGATAGAAAATTATTCGCAATAAAATGGGGAAACGGTGTAAAAGTGAAACAGTTCCACTTCAAGAAGGCCTAGATACTCAGTAGATGGTTTCTGTTTGCTTTCTATCATTCAGTCCCCCATAACATCTGCAAATATTTGTCAGTAAGCAGCCAGTACAACTGAGCTATATACCAGCTTCTCCACTCCCTACGGTCGTTCTCACTCCCCTTCCCCAACCTTCCCAATCCCATTCCTTCCCTCCATGACTGTGTTTGTGCATTGCACATAAAGGCCGAAATTGCCTATAACACAGGTCATTCTGTAAAAAAAAAAAAAAAACAAAAAAAAAAAAAAAGTTATGTAAGTTAATTTGTTTTAAGTTACATTAAATTAAATTAAATTAAAAAATATAAGTTAATGATTATGTAACTAAATATCTTGTTATGATAAATAAATAAAACTTAATTGTAATGTCTACTGGCCATAAAAAAAGACGTGAAAATAATAAAGAAATCATGACAGCATATTTTTGTAAGGGTCGAAAAAATACTTCAACATTAAGAATAAGAAAATAAGAATTAATTCACTCAATCATACACGAAACTAACCTTTAATTTCTCTTTCAAATCGCTAATAATAGCCTCGCGTTTGCCCTCATACTGCTCCATTTTCGTTTCCAGAGCTTCTTTGGTTTGAATAATAAATTCGTTGTTTAATTCATCTTTTTTGCGCGATGCTTCTTCGATTTTTGCCATTTTTGCTGATAATTCGGCCATTTTTTTAGCTTCCAAAGACTGAAATAAAAAATATAATGAAATTATTATTTTATTTTTTATATTTTTATGAGTTTACTAACAAGTCTTCGATCTTCAGCAGCTTTTAATTTCTGTTCAATTTCTTCGACGGAAACATTTTTACCGGGCGTTGTTGGACGTTTTGGCAGTGTTGCATTTGGCGCTGGTTCAGCTAAAATTACCTCATAGCTTAGTCCACCTTTAGACTTTTCCTGGCAACGAATCTCCGTAGCTAAAATGAAAAGATAAAATTATAATTAATACTAATAGTATTCCGCAACATTTCAATGAGTAGATAATTACTTTTATATGTGAAAAAGGAGCAAAATCGGATAATTTCATCAATTGTATTTATTATAAATATTTTATCATATTTTTTGTAAAGCATTTCGTGGTCATCAACGAATAGACTGCATCAAAACTAATTAGTTTTACCAACTTTTGGGGAAAACCTAATTACATTTAGGATCACATGATATCAACAAGTTTCATCCATATTCGAGAGATTTATATGATTTTCTTATTTACTGTGTATACTGCATACAGTGAGATCTATGTACACCCTAATATGTGTACATCATCACCCCTTATTGATAATAAAAGGAAGTGACACAGCTCTGAATCTAAGAGAAACTATAAGCTGCTGTTCATCCACATACGAGTATCATTAATATATGCAATTTCATTCCAGTAAATGCTCTAAAAGTTTGGTAATGCATATATGTTACGTTATA
The DNA here is from genome assembly GCA_963669355.1 of Chorisops tibialis. Taxonomy (NCBI): domain Eukaryota; kingdom Metazoa; phylum Arthropoda; class Insecta; order Diptera; family Stratiomyidae; genus Chorisops; species Chorisops tibialis. Next base: position 268,850,830 of record OY770262.1, on the reverse strand, counting down.
GATAAACACATGCATCATCTATTTAAACGTCGAGTCTATGAATGAACGAAATTTATTGGCAATTGGATAAAATATTTTTGGGGGATAATATAAAAGCAATAAAACGGAAATGATTTACGACCTTAAATTGCGAAATACATATTATTGAAACTCCAGGGAATAACAAATTCAAGCTATGATATTATCCGAAGAAATTTATCAAAGTCAATAAGATGTGCAACTCGCATGCATAATGATAATCAATATACGAGTAGCGCAGGCGGATAAATAGTTTTGTTCTGCAAAGTTGTACTGTAAACTTTGCAGAACAAAACTATTGCAAGTAGCTGGTTTCAAATTATAATATGCTTTTATTTGAAAAAGTTTATTTATATGAAATGTATTTTAATTGAAAACATAACAGGACTACGATGCGATACTCTAGATGAAAGAGAATTTTTTTGATTTTAAGAAATTTTGTAGTGGAAGTGGTGGAGAACGTGACGACCATGACCACCCTAACAGCAGTTAAAACTCTGTTCGAGACGAACAGGAGCTAAGAAGAGGGTAATGTTACATGCCAACACTATGCCGCTCATCGACTGTTCGAGATTTTCAACCGCTATTCTCGACAACAACAACACTGCACTGATGAAAGAACACCTACAAGCTCTTTTCCCGGGAACAAAAGCAAACAACAATTACACGCGCGTACAAATTCCGATCAAGTTGCATGCTGACACACATTGGACTACTCATCGACGGTCGGCATGAGTTGGTGAACAGGTCAACAGTCAGCGAATACGTCGATGGTGCTGGGTATAAAAAGGGCGAGCGTTCGTGAAAAGAGGCAGTCGATGTTGGGTAATGCGATTAAGTCGATAGCGCGAATATTAAGACGGTATAGTGGACAAGGCAAGTGAAAAAGTGATTATAAGATGGAGTAAAATAAAGTTTGCAGTTATTTTAATTAAAAAGCGACCTAGTTTTATTTTTACTTGAAATCTGGAGACCCTTATCGCACTCTTATATCTCTCTTTAAATAACAGTTCCTGATAACTTTAAATAGCTGAATAGAATTCAGATAAAAGAATTTCATGCAGTCCGAAAAAAAATCGCATTTTCTAAGCTCCTACAATCGTGGATAATAAGACCATTAATAACGATTTAAATAACACTAAAACGAATTAGAGCAGTTTGCAATTATAATAAGAATATTTTCACAACTACATGAAAACAAATTGAGCCAAGCATAAAAAACTTCAGTTCTCTTTTCAGTTTTACATTTTTGCGACATTTAGAAAAACTTTTCCACGCCGTAGGTTGTTGTATAACGTTCAAAGCCACAAAAGCGAAATTGTTCTGCTATACAGGAAAATCCAAAAAGTTTTAACATGGTAACAAGAGAAGCCATCGTCGTCTTTTTGGTTCCTTTCTGTTTCAATTATTTCGAATTGTTGTCAATTAAGCAATGAAAAGAGATGTCAGGGATATGTTACGAATTAAGTTGCTCGTTGTATTATACTTAGATTGAAGGTTTTTGTAGAGTGAAAATTCGCCATTGTAAACATTGTACTAATTAGGAAAACATTTATTTTTAGCAACCTAACTAGTGTAATTTTAACTAAATATATTCTGTATCAGAAACCTCAGTTTTTCAGTTCACTAAAGCGAAATGTTTGCAATTAGCGGGATTTAAATTACAGAGTTCTAGAATAGTAATTTCGAGCAAACTGCTACATATTAATTTTTTATAAGGGAAACAAGAAAGGTATTCGTATTCTTTGTGTAGTGTTGGATAATAAATGTGGGCAGTTTCCTTTAGAACGGGAAGACATATTTTGAAATCCTTTTTATCTTGCATACATAGATATGAATGCGCGTAATTGATACCTCTCCTAACTTAATCCAATTAATTTAAAGTTCTACATAAAAAATGCAAAATTTAATTAAAGACATAACAGGACTACGACTGGGCGTAAAGCCCAATCGTGCGATACTCTATATGAAAGAGAATTTTTTTTATTTTGAGGAATTTTGTAGGAGAAGTGGTAGACGGGGTGACGACATCGAACTAATTTTTTCACATCACTCTAAGGTTGCTATCAAAATATTTTATACAAAATTTAGGATTCAAAAATTTAATTGGTACTGAGAAATTTAGTGTATTGGATTTAGTGAAAGTGTGCAGTTTGTATAGGAGGTGGTAGAAGGAGTGTGAATTTATTATTGACGTTTTTAAAAATAACTGTAATCATCATTTAATTGACATACTTTAAATTGCAGATCAGTAGCATCCATACTTTTCAGGAAAATCGACTTTTTGTAAAGTTGTTGAATTGTGTTAAATTGTATGGAAGGGGGTAGAAGGAGTGAAGCTAATCGCCTAATTTTTTTTTGGTCTTACTAACAATTCTAAATAATTATTTAGTGCATAATTTCAGCTCGATAATTTTCATACGTACTGAGTAAATTTACTTAGAGTATTTCACAAAAAAGTGCAGATTGTATGGGAGGTGGTGGAAGGAAGGAGAGGACTCAATTAGTTTTTATACAGCAGATTGAAATTATTATAAAAGTAATATATTCCAAATTGCAGATCAATAGCTTTAATGCTTTTTGAAAAAATCCGTTTATTGTCGAATTGCGAAATTGTGTCATTTTGTCTGGGAGGGGGTAGAAGGGGTGAAACTAAATGTATAATTTTTTTTGGTCTTACTAATAATTCTAAATAAATATTTAGTGCAAAATTTCAGCTTGCTAAATTTTAATTTTATACGCACTGAGTAAATTGGCTTAGAGTATTTCATGAAAAAGTACAGTTTGTATGGGAGGTGGTAGAAGGAGGGAGAGTACACGCCTAATTTTTATATGGTAGATTGATTTCATCATAGAAGTAATATGTTACAAATTTGAGACCAATTGCTTTTATACTTTTCGAGCGAATCCATTTATTGTCAAATTGCGCAGTTGTGTCATTTGGTACGAGAGGGGGTAGAAGGGGTGGCGCGATTTGGCCCGTTCACGAACTTGCCCTTACTTTTTTGTTAAAAACGATGTATACAAAATTTGAACGTTCTAGATCAACGCGTTCTCAAGCTAGAGAGGACACGGACGGACAGACGGACGGACATCCGGTTTTGAAATTTTTGGGTGATTATATGAACTTCTGTATCATTCATTTTTTTCTCCGAGCCTTATTTCTTAGCGTTACAAACTTTGTGGCAAACTTATAATACTCTCAGATTTCATCTAGAGTATAAACATAACAGAATTATGATTGGGCATAATGGCCAATCATATGATACTCTAGATGAAATGAGAAAGAGTTTAATGTACCGGAAAATATGGCATCTCAAATTCTCTCGAATAGGGTATTGGGACTTCTGTATGGGAGATGGTAAGAAGCAGAGAGGGGAGGTTTGTAATTTTTGTATATACAACGTGGCATGCAAAATATTTCGTGCTGAATTTAAAATTTGTAGTTTTATTATTTTCAAAGAAATTGGACATAATTTTCCTAAATTTGGGGCATTTGTTTTGGAGGTGGTAGAGAAAGTTGAAGGTTTTATATGATTTTGAAACTGTTTATCAACATCCTTATTACTATGCATTGTTTCAACTTCAAAGTCGATCTCATATGTTCGAAAGAGAAAAACTTTCGTTGAAATTGTAATATAAATATTTGTATGGGAGGGGGTAGAAGGAGTGCAGTGAAGCTGAAAATTTTGCTAGTATTTATTCCAATTATTAAGGGACGAATTCTGACAAAATTTTAAGTTTGTACATTTTCTAGTTTTAATAGAAATCGATATAATGCATTTACCAAAATTATGCACATGTATGGGAGGTGGTAGAAGGAGTATACGGATCAAAACAAAATTTTATGTCATTAATGGTATGTCTATTATTATTCTTTCAACAAAATTTCAAGTCGATAGCTTTGAGAGTTTCGAAGAAAAATAATTTAATTGAAATTTCAAAATTTCGTGAAATTTGTATGGCAGGGGGTAGAAGGAGTGAGATGAAGTTGATGATTTTTTTAAAACTGATTGCAATTACAATTAAATTAACACTGATAAAAATTCGTTCATTTATCTGTGCTAGTTTCAATGCAAATTGAATAAGTAAATTTTTGGAAATTGTACATTTGTATAGGAGGGGGTAGAAGGACTGAGGGGATCGGATCAATATTTTGTGCTGTTAATGGCATTTGCATCAATATACTGTGGCCTAAATATTAAATTTCAAGTTGAAAAATCAATTTCTTTAAATATCGAAATTTCATGAAATTTGTGTGGGAGGTGGTAGAAGAAGTGGGGGGATGTAGCCCGTTCACGAACTTAAAGTTCCTTTTTCGCTAAAAATTACGCACAAAAAATTTTAGCTCGATAGAGTTATGTTGTAGACAGACGGACAGACAGACAGACGGACAGACAGATAGACGGTCAGTCGGAATCGAGGTTTTCGAGCGACAGCAAATATTTCTGTACCCTTGGCGGCTCTGTGCGAGCATTATTTCTTAGTGTTACAAACGGTAAGGATTTCATCTAGAGTATAAACATAACAGGGCCACGATTGCGTGTAAAGCCTAATCTTAAGGTGCTCTAGATGAAAAAGAAAATTTTGTGATCTTAAGAAATTTTGTACGGGGAGTGGTAGAGGCAAGCCTGGCAGATGGGCACTAAGTATCTGACAGTTGCTCAGGGACACCTTGCAGAGGTAGTTTGTCAATACCCTAACCCGCCGCCGTGTGGATGGTCGGAGGTCGGAGGTCGGAGGATGCCTACGTAGATCCGCCGACCGTCAAGGGTAACTAGAGGGTCCCAAGACATTTTAGTCCATGAATTGATGCAAGATGTCAATAGACGACCGAAGGACGATGAGGCTTATGGTCAACAATGTCTTGTGATCTGTCATCTTTAAAGCTATTAACCGTCTTTCCCTGTGATTTGAGGCCGGCCCACCTTATAAGCTCAGCTGTCCTACTGTCTCGCTTGTGTTTTTCCGAGGTCTGTTTGGATGAAGGCTATGGAAGTCTAACAAACAGCGCCACCCACCTGGTTCGATCTTCCATCCCCGTGCTAGTTGCTAGAGCCTTCATTACAGAATCGGGGTCCGCGAAAAAATTACCGCCGGCTGAAATACAAGATGCTATAGCGGTGATATCCATCCTTGGGAGCCCCAGTCCAAATGGTAGATGTCCCGAAACAACTGGTGGAGGACTTCAGTGTAAGCATGACCCATTATGACGTGCGAGCAGCATTTAATACCGTGAAACAAATGAGACAAGGTTACAAACCGCAAACTACCCTCTGTAAGGACGAAGAAGGCAACATCATAAGCGACGCTACCGAAATCAATGCACGATGGGTTCAGTACTTCCGAACACTGTTAAATAGAACGACATCACAGACTGAACCTTTTATAATTCCGGAAGATCCAGATGGAGATCATCTGCCTATTGCACCAACTTATGATGAAGTAGAGACAGCCTTACATAATTTAAGATCGAACAAGGCGCCCGGAATTGACGCAATCCCTGCAGAGATCTTGAAAGACGGTGGAACAGAGCTTACCAGTCGAATATTTAGATTAATTGTTAAAATCTGGACAACTGAAAAATTACCCGACGACTGGCGGAAAAGCATTATATGTCCGGTATACAATAAGGGTGACCGTTTGCGTTGCAAAATTTACAGAGGAATTTCATTGCTATGTACGTTTTACAAAATCTTGACTAAAATTATCGAACGAAGACTCAGTGAATACGCTAACAACATCATCGCAGAATGTCAAGGTGGCTTCAGATCTGGACGATCGACAACGGACCAGCTATTCTCAGTAAAACAGGTGCTAGCAAAATGCTGGGAATATGATATTAATGTGCACCAACTGTTCGTCGATTTTTGCCAAGCATACGATAGTGTCGACCGTAATGCTCTGTACAGAATAACGATTGAACTAGGTGTCCCACCGAAACTAGTTCGGTTAATAAAAGCCACGATGGAAAACAATGAGTGCCAAGTAAAAATCCAAAACGAGTTGACTCACAGCTTTCCAATGGAGTCAGGTCTTAAACAAGGAGATGGTCTCGCCCTCACGCTCTTTAACCTGGTGCTCGAGTATGTCGTCAGGAAAGCAACTTCAGTAACCTCAGTAGACACCAGAGGTACGCTGCTCGTGAAATCCGCACAGTTGGTGGAGTATGCAGACGACGTGGATATTCTGGCCCGATTAATACTTGGCAATGAAGCGAAAACTAAATACATGACCCAGACACGAAGGACTGTCCCAGAGAGGCAGAACATTACAATAGGCGAATACAACTTGGAGCAGGTGGATGAATTCGTATACCTGGGAGCCCTTCTCCCAAAGGACGGCAATGAGCGACATGAAATTCAAAGAAGAATCACGGCAGCTAACAAAGCATTTTATGCGGTCCTCCCCATAATGAAATCAAGGAAGGTCCATCGAAACAATAAACTACGCATCTACAAGATATTAATTCGTCCTGTGCTGCTATATGGATGCGAAACGTGGACCTTGACACGGTTTTCGGAGAAGTTAATCGACACTTTTGAGCGAAAAATTCTTCGGAAGGTATACGGAGCAGTTAAGGAAGGAGATGATTGGCGAATTCGATACAACCATGAGCTGTATCAACTATTTGACGACCCACCAGCATCTATAGTGATCAAATTGCGCAAGCTGCAATGGGCTGGCCACGTGGAACGAATGCACGAGGAACGAATCCCAAAACGAGTGCTTAAGGGCAAAGCTCAAGGTAACCGACAGCAGGGGAAGCCACGAAAGCGATGGGAGGACTCAGTCGACGCAGACTGCAGATCGCTTCTCAATTTTTCAAACTGGAGGACGCGGTCGTTGGACCGAGACAACTGGAGGAGGTGCATCCGGGAGGCCAAGGCTCGATATGGGCTGTAGCGCCATTGCATCATCATCATGACCCATTATTTGCTTTTGAGGAGACCGTCGGAACCACAAACCAAGGTTGCCTTATCTTGGCCCCAGAGCCCCCGGTATAGGCCATCGAAACTTCTTATATTTGGTTGTATACCCCTGTTGTCCTCTAACAAACGAGTTCCCTCTATCACATGTTTGGTTAGTATCCCAGGGTTCCTCTTATACAGATCCAGGGTCATGGCACGCTCGTATCTCTTTTCACCCTTTCGTCCGCGAGCCTTATAGACGTTGCCCACCACATTCTGGCTCACTCTGCCCATCTGGCTGCAGCCGAATAGGATGGCATCTTGGAGAACCTCGACTATCTGAGCGTGTTCGGATAGAAGGGGTCTTGCTAGGCACAAAGTCCGTTGCATATCCATCCATTTCTTCCAGTCACGCTCACCAGCCGATATCCGTTCCGGCATCAAAAGCATAACGGATTAATATAACGGATTCTTGGAGAAACCATTGAATTGTTTGAGGAATTATCAACGACGATAACCTCGGCCGCATCAAAGAAGTCCTTATCTGAGGCTTCTTCCGAAATGGATGTGGAGAAGAGTTCAGCGAGAATCTGATCTCTTCTTCTTTTGAATGCAGGTTCATTCCTTTTATCTCTTATCTGCTTAATGGACTTGTTTGAGAAGAACCGACCCATTTTGATATCGACACATCTTTCATCACAAAAGAGGCCCTCTAGTTCCAACATATGCTCCAGCTCCTTGGCGGAAAAGGTTTTTCCGTCTTTAAGAGGTCTTGCTCTGTCGGAGGAAGATTATTCTCGCTGGCGACGTTTCGAACTTCAGGGTGTGCATGCCTTTCGTGCTGTGATAGTCCAATTTTTGAGCCGAATTGTCGTCCACATGTCGGGCGTGAAAAGCCACTCATGAGGCGTGCTTGTGACCCAGTGCACTTGGCCACATGGCGTTGAGCCGTATGCTTTCGTTGATTGCTCTTCTTACAACGAATGTATATGTTTTAAATTTTATATCAGTAATATTCACATTTTTCAAGAAAATTGAATTTTTGTTTGAATGGGAGGTGGTGGAAGGAGTGGGAGATTCAAATAATTTGTATACTAAAAGATTGCATTTATGATAGAAATATTATATTTTAAATTTCAAATTAATAGCTTTTATAATTTCCAAGAAAATTTGATTGTTATGTATTTTTGAAAATTAGTCACTTTGTATGGTCGGTGGTAGAAGGCACGAGGGGAGTGAAATAAAACCAAAAGCAGATTACATCTCGGAAGTTTCATTACAATCGGTTAAGCAGTTTGTGCGTGAAACACGGCCGGATAGACAGACGTGTTTTTATGATTAGTTATTGTTAAAAACATAACAGGACTACAATTGGGCGTAAAGCCCAATCGTGTGATACTCTAGATGAAAGAGAAATTTTTTCAAGATTTCAAGAAATTTGGTAGGGGAAATGGTATAGGGGTTGACGACATTCATCATCACGCTAAAGTTGCTATCAAAATGTTTTACACAAAATTTAGATTCAAAAATTTCATAGGTATTGAGAAAATTAGTTTATTGGATTTAGTGAAATTGTACAGTTTGTATGGGAGGTGGTAGGAGAAGGGGCAAGTTCTTAAAGACTTTGCCGGAAATAACTATAAGCATCATACGCTTGAAAGAAAAGATTTCCGGATTCTATACTGTTACGCTTTATTATTCGTGACGTTTCGGTCTCTGCTGACACCTTTATCAAACAGCAGAGACCGAAACGTCACGAATAATAACGCGTAACAGTGTAGAATCCGGAAATCTTTTCTTTCATTTCGAAATGCACTGTGAAAACATTCACCAAACCATCATACGCTTGTTATAATTAAAATTGAAGATCCGTAGCATTCACACTTTTCAGGAAAATCCACTTTATGTAAAGTAGTAAAATTGTGTCAGATTGTACGGCAGGGGTAAATTTAATTTACGCTCAAATAAAAAAATGTTCAGTCACTTTTATAAATTCAAGAGTTTACTCCTAAAACAGGGAAGAGAAAAAGATAAATGGCATCCTATTAATATTTCTAAACGCAAATAACTGTCTATAGGCTAATTTTCAGCCCCATTTGACAACATTCACCAGGCATAAAAACGAATCGGAATAATGGATAAATATTGGGGAGTCACTGCAATAAAAGAGGCATAGCAACAAGTGCTTTAATTAATCGTAGCAATTTTTCTAGCTCCGTCCCAACGAAAAAATGTTTCATTTTTTATCTACATCGAATTACGCTATTATCTTAGTCTTTTCTTCTATACTTGTGCAATGGAATCTCAGCGTTCGTATCAACCATGTTGTTCCATAAAACAGAGGAGGAGGAGGAGTTTACCAAAAAAAGGGAAACATCAATCTCGGTTGAGAAGCTCTATATCCACCTGTAACTCAAATTACTGTGAGACGGGAAATATCTTCAATTTCATACCTTAATAGAGGGCTTGACAAGACAAACTATCCTGCCGTTGTTGTTTTCCTTTTCAATGTCTCTATGGACGCGTTAAGAAGATGAAGTAGGTTGTGAGTTAGGTGTTTCCGCAAAGCATAAGGGCAGTAGTACGAACGATTCAAGATTAATTAAGTTTCCTTGCCGAAGTATGTTTTTGATTTCCTTAGAATACAAGTTTGGCGAAATAGAACTCTTCTAACGGATAAATTTCGTCATGCCATTGAAAGCAACCCTCCTTTTCCTGTTTCGCTAAGTTTATTAGGGGATTACAAAAGCAACTTTTTCGGGAATGTCATACTATGTACGTTTGTATACACTGTAAGTATATCGGTATATGATTTAATTTGCGATGCTTTTTGCCAGCAATTTTGTATTCAGCCGGTATACGTCTTTTGAGTATAGAAGTTACGACGAGGCTGGAAATGGAATCTCAATTTCAACTGAATATTAGGGAAGAGAATTGTTCTAAAAATACAAATACGAGATTGATAAAAATATTTTAAATTCTTTCTATTTCAAAGACACTATAATACAGGCTAACAATAAGATAGCTCACCAATAGTCGAGTTGTTAAGAAAGTTTTTTTGATTTTTAAAAAGATTTCATAGTAACCTAAAAATTAATTTCCACTCCTGTTACAAACTGCCGATATGAATGGAGAACAAAATTACCACCATTTTCAATAAATAAACCAAACTTTGAGAACTTCAGAGCATAAAATGTAGAGCTTATAACTGACGTCACGTAGCAAACTATTCGTATACTTATTGCAATCTTGATTGGAGATTATCTACGCACGTATGTCGAATTCGAGGTCAGCATACAAACAAAAATAAAGAGTTTTCGTGAAAAGTTATAAATTATCTCATTCTCGTCATTCAACTAAAAAAAAAAATAATTCGAAATCAGAATTAATCCGCCGCCTTTGATTTCAAAAATAGACTGACGTATTACTGCTCAAGCCTAAAGGATTTTGTAGTATTAACATACGTAGACGTGCAGTTCATTGTAATTTGAAATTAGGCCTAAAATTATCAAGCATAATTTAAATATGCTATTATTAATATTATTAAATTAAAATGTAGCTAAACTTGTTTGTAACTGTTAGTAAATATTATATTTATAAGCAGCACCTGAAGAGCTTGGTTGTAGGGAATATCTTCGGGGCAGTAGCTCTGATGATAAAGAAGTTCTTCCGAGTGGCCAAGTTTGGGAATCTACAATTGGGAAACACTAATCTGCAAAGCTTGCTGGCTTGATTAGTAGACCAATGCCTCACGGACACTTTAAAGAACCAACCTATCTGACATTGTCAAAACCCATGAGAAGGTGATCTCCATGCCGATGTCTGCATGGCGGAGGGATCGCTCAGTCGAGGACGGTAGGACTCCAGATATCAGGCTATCTTTGGTTTCAATCTATCGTTCTCCCAGTAATGCGGTGCTATGCTGCGAGTGACTGTCCCTTAACGCGTTACTAATGAGAATCATATGGATCCACCAATTAAAAACATAAACCCAATCAAGGTGGTAGCCCTATCACCAGGGTGCTCACTATGGAAACGGATAAGGCGGGCAGGGAGGGTAATCGTTCGAAATGAAGGTACAATCGAGACCCCTTTCGATACAAACAGGGGGAACCAGACCTGACGAGCTTCCGCATTCAGAAACCTGAGATCAGTGGTGTTGCACAGAAAAGGGTGAACAAGCACCTCTGTGAAGAAGTCTTTAGACTCTGCCCTCAGTATCAAAGTCCGCTGCAATCTCTACTAAGAGGAAAAGCAAAGAGAGGACACTACCGACAAGAAACTTCGAGCCGACAGAAAGACGGAAATCACACTAGGAGGCTGACGAAATTGTCCCGGTTGCGAAATGCGGCAGAACTCTCTGGACAACGAGCGGATCCTGTAAGGTGCGATTGTCGAGGGGTTGGATAAGGTTAGTGCGTAGCACCTTTAATTTAGACTGGTTGACCATTCAATGTGCGAACAACCATAGTCTCTAAGAAAATAAAGCCATGACCAGAGGCAGAGGTTACACTCCTGGGAGAAGAAAGCATGGCTAAAATCACAGCCGTGATGATATGGCTTGACCGACAACTACTGAACAGGGTAAAAGAACACTGAAATTCAACATCAAAAGAATATCCAGTGAAGGACTGCGCGAGGTGGACTTAAGGCCTAAGTTTACTGAAGCTCACCAGTATCACCCCCCCCCCCCCTCCACGACTCCCGTAGCTAGACCCGGCAATACGCTAGCACGTCGCTCCAGCCCAATACTGCCACCGAAATGGACGATGGAGGATCTCGGAGCAGTTCAATCCCCGACCCTTATTTTCCTTCCGGTTATTTCGATATTTTGGTATCGAAATGATCGTCCTAGGCCTACGGTATACAACAAGATAAAGATGCAAGAGAGTCTCCGATGCCAGGAGGAAAAACGGAAAGGGAGCCAGGCATGAAACGCAATAGCTCAGAGGTGCGCCCAAATCAACCTGCAACATTCAATGGCCGCAACTCTCGTTTTATGTCGTAGATTTCAAAACGTGCAATTGGACGAAGTCCTCATTCCGGAAACATGGACCCACTATCAAACCATAAAGAATCTCTCAACACCAGGTAACATACTACTCGTATATAACTTGTCTGGAAAACAGCAAAAGGCGTACATTATGTTCAAAGAAATCATTAAGGTTTTACACAACTCAGAGTTTTACACAGACTGCCTGGTTGCCGCCATTACCAGTACACTACCAGCGGATGTAAGAACAAGCAATTATTGACTCGAGCTATCACCCAGAAGACTCGACCAAACGAAGAATTTAGAAAGCCTGCTGGAAAGAAAACATGCAGCTGCTGATGGGTTGCGACGCAAATGCCCACAAGAAAGACCGGGGCACCAGCAGTACAAACAAACGAGGTGGAGAACCTTTCAGAAAGTTTATCTACCAGCACTGTTAGGCAATTGGGCACTAAATAAAGGACTTACCATTAACCCTCAAAAATAGATCTGGTCCTCTTCTCCAGAAGAAGAAGAACACATGTTTTCAATTCACCAAACATTCGAAGTATCAACCTAGCTAAATATTTAGGTCTTATTCTTGATAGTAAATTATCCTGGAAGGCCAACATTCAAGAACGAGCAAAAAAGACTACCGTAGCCTTTTTCGCTTGCAAAAAGACATTCGGCTTGAGATGGGCCCTTAAGCCGCACCTCATCCACTGGATGTACATATACCAGTATTGTTAGATCAATTACTTGCTATGGCGCGCTGGTAAGGTGGCCAGCGGTGGTACCAAAAACCAACCAACCAAGCACCTTTACAGATACTCCAACGGTTGGCATGTCTGTCAATAACAGGTGCTCTTAGAATTACACTAGCTGCAACCCTGTAAGTAGTTCTCTCACTACCTCCACTTGATCTTTTTATAAGAAAAACAGCAGGCCTAGCTGCCATTAGATTAAAAATCTCTAATTCATGGTCAGTACCACAATTTGGTCATGGCAAAATTTTAGAAGTTACCGCAGATTTCCGTGGCCGCTGTAGTAGTGACATTCTTTTATATCGGGTTTTCCAATAGGGACTTGACAACTTTGAATTCAATTTGTGAACGCACCCTTTCACTAATCATCGAACTGTCACTGTCAATCTATTCAGTAAACTTAACATTTTTATCATGGTAAAGTACACGAAGGAACAACGTCTGCAAATTATAAAAATTTACTTTGAAAAAAAGTTGTCAAGTCCTTATTGGAAAACCCTTTATATGGACTAAAGGGGTTTTCCAATAGGGACTTGACAACTTTGAATTCAATTTGTGAACGCACCCTTTCACTAATCATCGAACTGTCACTGTCAATTTATTCAGTAAACTTAACATTTTTATCATGGTAAAGTACACGAAGGAACAACGTCTGCAAATTATAAAAATTTACTTTGAAAAAAAGTTGTCAAGTCCTTATTTGAAAACCCTTTATAAATTCCCGCGTAATACTCATAATTGCTGAATGTATTGACAAGCATCTGGTTCATCATCATCAATGGCACTACAGCCCAAGTCGGGCCTTGGCCTCCTACATGCTTCGTCCCCAATTTTCTCGTCCGCGAAAAAGTATTTTACTATCTTCGCCGAATGATTCCTCCCAGCGTTTTCCTGGTACATGACCAGTTCACTGTAGAGTAGAGACTTCTGGGTTCTCAAAGATGGTATACAATACCTGATTGTATCGAATTTGCTATTCGTCTTGTTTTCCCACCGGTGCGAGGATTCGGTCTAATACCTTCTTCTCGAAGGCATTAACCATTTTTTCTGATGCCTGTATTAATGTCCACGTTTCACTATCATAGCAGAGTACTGACCTTAATATAGTTTACTAGATTCGCAAGCTTCGTTTTTCTGTGGACATCTTTTCATTTGGTTATTGTAAGTACCGACTGGACTGTACGCTGCAGTATTAAAGGATGACTCCTAAGTCCAGGTAGGTGCTTTAAATAAAACGAGCCCATAACACTCTCAGATGAATGAATACAACTTAAACTCGCGTCGCTACTCGCATTGCTTCTCGTGTTCACTTTATGCGTCACTCAAGAGTACGAGCAGAATAAATGCGATTGTTCGACTTCTTCTTCTACTCTGAAATGCTATTATTTTGGAAAATTTGCGTTCCACTTTTGCAAAAATTCTGCGGACACCCTTGGCAAGCAGTGTGCTGAAGATGTATGTTATGTTGACCGAGATTTGAACTCACCATCGCATCGCCGACTAACACGCTACCCACCATAGCTTTAAAGAGTTTCACTCGCAGGTAAACACAAGAGGACTACAATAAATCTTTGAAGATCTTCCGTGATTGGCATCTGCTCTGTCGAGCAACCCTCTCCAAGTAATCTCAACATTTGAAGCACAAAATATTAAAGCTACCGACGTGATATTATTTGCTGGCGACACTAACTACATAATAGAGGCCTTTCATCAACATTTGAAATCTTAGCTTTTAACCTTAATAAAATCACTTGAAAAATAGACACGATCAAGCAAAACAAATAATCATATCTACTCGCACTAACGATTTAAGTACTCCACCTAAAACTCTAGAGTTAGTAGCGAGTGGATGATTATCCCTGAAAGATTTCATTGAATCAATTTTTGAAAAGAAATGTCCATCGGCTTTATCTACTTTTATTCTCGTCAATCCATAAGAGACTTCAGTCATTCCACTTTCATGTCATGGTTTTTCGTTCATGACTCATAAAAACCGTCACAATATTCTATTTATGGAGTAAAGTATCGATTTGTGAAATAAAGTGGATAACTTGAACATGAAACTGATAAGTTTATTTCGATTGGCTGATTTTCCAGTGATAATCGATATCCTATAAATCCCAAGCATTTTGATTTCATAAAGCTCAACCCTGAAGTGATTTTACACAATATCTTAACATACAACTGAAGCCCCACTATAGAAATCTCTTTTGTTAATTCACCCACTTATATAGATAGATACTGCGATCCAGATAGTCCTCCTCTATCCGGTCTTTGCGGTTACAATGAGGAAGAAAAAATTCACTAAGCCGTATAGGTTGACAACATTATCCAAGGTATGAAGTACACGGTCAGTAGTCAATTTGCAATAACGAAGGCAATGAAAGTGCTGAACGAGTCTTGTATGGGTTCATGGGGAAACACTATGCGAAATATGCTGGAGAATTTAATGCGCGAAGGATATCAAATTGCAAAGTCAGTCCGATGACCACATACATAGATGTGTTTATAAATAAATATTGTAAAATGAACAAGCCAAGCACCTGACTAATAGGATTCAGTCATTTAGGAAAAAAAAACATTGTTTAAGGTCTAAGCAGATTATCTAGTCAGTAGTGCGGTTCCGCAAATAGGAAATGGTTTTTTTTTTTACTATTTTTATGTTGGCCAATTACCTTTAAAAAATTTCTAAACTTTCAATTGTAGGTGCTGTAGATTCATAAATCTACGATACAAATAAATAGTACGACAGGCAAATAATATGAATAGCTCGTCAATTCTAGAAAATCCTTATCTCAGACCAAAAGTTCTAGTAACCGCAAGTTTTATAATTTACGTCAGAAAACGTTTGTTTATATAACTTAAAGTAACCGTTGTCATAAGTTATATAAGCGAGCTATATATCGGTTACGATGAGCCTGTCGATTTGTGTACCAAAACGGTTTCGTAGCACCATTTTGAACGATAGGATTCGCATATATTCGGCAAACCTAAACTTTTGTTCGTTATTAATTAATTAAGGGGGTGCAAAGAATTTGTTTTGTCATGAATTGATTTGCTCCTGACTTTGTTAAAGCAGCGTTACCATACCTGTTTTATAACAAAAAAAACTTTGTTATACATTTTCCCTGTCTCCAAGAAGAAGACAGAAAAAAACAGACTTCTTTCGAAAATTGAAGCAATACCTCAAGATTGATTCAACTGCAGCGATACGGGCTATTCCTTCGAATCTTAAAACCTGCGATCCCTTTACAGAACAGAAGCAGTGCGACTAATTCAGGAATAGGTGAGCAACGTAAACACTACAGTAAGTAAATACTATCGTTGGAAAAATACCACAATCTGATGAAGATTAATAATAACTAGTATCGCCTGCGGTCGAAATTCGACCAATTGTGTGTGTAACATTAAAATATATAAATTATTAATTCTTACATAAAGTTTCATTATTCTCCTTTAACACTTGTGTCAATGCGGGAAAAAAACACACTCATTAATACCTGGCCACATTATTTTATATGAAAATTCTTGATATTTATGCTCTAGATGGAATCTCAGAGGATTATAAGTTGCTTTAAAGTTTGTAACGCGAAGAAATAATGATTGCATAGAGGCGCCAAGAGCACAGAAATATTTGTTGTCCCTCAAAATCTTAAAACCGGATGTTCGTCCGTCCTTCAATTCACTCTCTTATGAACACGTTGAGTTAGAAAATTCAAATTTTGTACACGTCGTTTTCGACAAAAAAAAGCACGGTCAAATTTGTGAACGGGCCAAATCGCTCCACCCCTTCTACACCCTCCCATTCAAAATGACACGATTTCGCAATCTGACAATAAACAGATTTTCTCGAAAAGTATAAATGCTACTGATCAGAAATTTGGAATGTAATACTTTCATAATAATTTCAATCTACTGTATAAAAATGATTTGTGTCCTCTCCCTCCTTCCACCACCTCTCATACAAATTGCACTTTTCATGTCATACTATTTATCGATTTTCTTAGTACGTTTAACGTTTGTCGAGCTCAATTTTTCTACTAAATAATAAATAAGCATTATAGAAAAAATCAACTGGTTAGCATTACTTCTTCTAACCTCTTTCGTACAAGATGACACAATTTTTCAACTTAAAACAAAAATCGATTTTCTTGAAAAGTATGAATGTTACTGATCTCCAATTTAAAATATATCAATTACGCGATGATTATAGATGTTTCTCAAAAAATTATTAAAAACTCGCCACTCCTTCTACCATCTCTACAAATTGCACAATTTCACTAAATCCAAAACACTAATTTTCTCAGCACATCGATCTGGTAAATACAGTGGATAAATGGCACTACACGACAAAAAGAAGAACGCAACCCTGGTACATTTCTACGGTAGCATTTTTCAATATTATTGAAGTATGTACCTTGCCCTCAAGCGGGGGTATAGTTGACGTATAATTCCAGGACACTGCCTGCTTGAAAATATCTTGGTTACTTCAATCTACGAAAATTAATAGATTTCTAGACAGAGGATTGTACGAAGGGCTAACAATCCTTCCACAGATAGGTAATGAAAATGTTAAGGAACCTGAAGGTCAGGAGGCCAAGACCCGATTTAGGTTGTAGGGCCATTGAGAGAATGAGGAGGCTTGTCTCCAACTTTTATCATGAAAACAATCCTAAGTATCGTTCTGATAGAAGACAATTTTTTCTCCAGGAGCTTGGTGACCGGTTCGTCTTACCAAATATTTATCACGGAGCAGAAAATCTTGCAATAATAAGAAACTTTAACACTCATAGTGGAATAGAAAGTTTTTTGGGATAACCGATGCAGTTATCTGTTTCCTCAGGCGAAATACGTTCAATTGTGGGAAAATAAAATGGCTGTTTGGCATCTGCAATATAAAGGCACCAGAAAATCTTGTTTTATTTACAGGAAGCCTATTTGTGGCATATACCATATATAGCTGCAATACATATATAAAATATATGTAAAATTTTTATAATAATATAATTTACGTGATACGTTACAAATGTGAATTATATTAACTATTTTTCACACTGTTTCACTGTTTTTTAATACTTTCAGCGATAGCTTCAGGCTAAAAATATATTGGTCACACGTGTGGCCTTGTATTGACTAACGATATATAAATCTTATTTTTCAAAAGTTCAGGTGGAAATGTGATAAAAAGTTGCAGTCCCTTAAAAACATCTTAAATGAGGATGTCCTGAATTTTCAAGTAAATCTAAAAAATTGTAGTGTCTAAAGCTTCTCAAAGATGGAATGGCCAGGTATTGACACAAGTGTTAAGTATAAAAAATTAACACAATTTGTTATTTTCACGCTGTAAGTCAAGCAGCAATGGACGTGAATGGAATGAAAGCTGGGAAGCTTTGAAGATTGCCGCTGTTGATTTTGGCCCTCGATGAATACTTTCAGTATGCCGTCGACTAATATTATCAATCAAATTCCTGTTAAGACCCCATATAGGGCATAGGATAGAAACAACTCTCTTCCACAAGGCACGATCCTGAGCATCGGCCTTAAGCTGTTGCCAGGACTTATCTATTCCTCTAGCCTCTTGCTCAACTGCTCGCCTCCATGTGTTACATGGTCCACCGACCCGTCGTCTTCCTTGAGGATTATAATCCAGAGCCTGTTTGGTGATGTTTTGCTCTGATTTCCTCAAAGTATGACCGATCTACTGCCACTTCCGACTTTGAATCTCAATCCCTATTTTAGTCTGTCCAAGGTTCGCCGTTGGAGATCACTTCTGGCTAGAATTTTCCTAAAATGTGTCGGAGGCATTGGTTCACGAAAGTCTGTAGTTACTTGGTAAGTTGAACGATCACTTTCCACGTACCACAACCATATAACAACACGGATTTGACGCATGCGTCAAAAACTCTCAGCTTCGTGCGAAGGGAGATCTCTCTTAACCTCCAGAAAGGGGAAAGGCTACCGAAGGCCTGACGAGCTTTATTTAGACGAGCCTCAATATCATTTTCGGCTGCGCCGTCCATGCTGACAATGCTTCCGAGATAACAAAAATTTTGCACCTCTTCAACACCTTGTCCGTTAAGAACAATCGGTGCGCTTGCGTTCAAACTCATGTGCATGTACTTGGTTTTATGCATATTTATTTTCAGTCCCGCCTCTTTGCATTTAGAATGCAACGAGCGAACATTTGACTCTAAGTCCGAACGGTTATGTGCAAACAAACACACGTCATCTGCATAATCAAGGTAACTTAAGATGTTAAATAGTCAGTGAAGACCTTTACCTTCCAGTGCAGCTTTCAAGATGTCATTTATAACCACCAGAAACAGAGCTGATGATAATATGCAGCCTTGTCTGATACCCGTTCGCACAGGGAAGCTCTCGGGCAGCTCTCCTCTATGTGAGACGCGACACCTTGCATCTTCGTAGGATTCTTTAATCATAGCTATGACCTTATCTGGAATACTTCTCCCACGCAAAGCATTCCAAATGTAATCTTGCTTTACGCTGTCGAAAGCCTTCTCGAAGTCCAGAAACATGAGATGTAGTGGCGAACCCATTTCGGCGGACTGCTCCAATATTATCCGTAGGGTATTTGTGTGGTCGGTACAAGACGACCCTTTACGGAATCCAGCCTGACAAACTTCAAGAGTGCTCTCCACAACATCACTAATCCTATTGAGAATTACCTTGGCCATGAATTTCGATACGGCAGTAAGTAGACATATATTACACCAATTGCCACAATCCCGAAGGTAGCCCTTCTTCGGAATTGTTACAATGACGCCCTCCTTCCATTCAGTTGGATGTCTTCTTTCATTCCACACCCCAGTAAAGAGTGGGAGGAGCACATCGGCTGTTATTTCCGGGTCCGCTTTGAGGAGTTCGGTTGGTAGTCCGTCTATGCCTGGGGCTTTCCTTCCCGCCATAGACCGAATGGCGGAAACTATCTCTTCTTTATCTGGGGGATCGTCCCTAATAGAAGATTGTTGCGGTTGGATGTTTGGTAGTTGATCTGTTTCCGGAATATCTTCCTCTGACAAGATATTTAAAATATCAGAGAAGTATTCCTTCCATCGCCGCAACTGGTGTTCAGTCATATTAAGGAGAGTTCCATTGACATCTCTTAGCAGGTGGTTGGCGGTGAAATTCCTGTTCGTCAACTGTTTCATGATTTTGAATAGTGAACCCATATCCCCAAGGTAAGCCGCAGATTCTGCCTTGTTGGCCAGATCTTCAATGGCCTTTCTCTTGTCGCGTCTAACAGCCTTTTTAAGCTGTATATGAGCATCGCGATAGTTCTGCTTCAGGTCGGGCGTTCGTTGGTTTACATCGGGTTGAGAGATGATTGCCAATTTGGCTTTTTTTGGCCTAATATTAGGCATTCTTTAATTAGATGGTTTTCCATTTTCACATTTACTGCCTAAAAGAGCTTGCGTATAAGCTCAATGTACTGCACTGGGTCTACCGGTACTCGTCCGATCGCCGAATTGAAACAGCATTGGACACGTGTAGTACTGAAATGGGATCCCGCTTGTAAGTTACCACTTTTTTTTTTATTTTTGGTTTATGCTCATCACACAGTCCATTTTTATTGATATAAGTTTCATTCCCCTCCTTTTATAATAAATAAATATAAATCACTGACAATTTTCGATGCGCTCACGTATTAATATAGGTTGTTTTTTAGAGGCGGAGAACTTTAAACTGAAATAAAACACAGAAAAATGTTTTAGTATCCATAAAATTAGCTTAATTTGAAAGATAATTTTATAGCATTAATGTTTAAATATGATTTCGGAGATGTAGCCACCGTGGCTGGCGCGTACATGGCGTACATCTGGAAGTCCAATTTTCACAAACACATTTTGTTCAGTGATGAAGCACACTTTTGGCTAAATGGATGCGTCAATAAGTAGAATTGCCGCATTTGGAGCGATGATAATCCACAAGCCATTGTTGAAACACCATTACATCCAGAAAAAGTCACCGTTCGGTGCTCCTTATGGGCCAGTGGAATAATTGGTACCTTCTAGGACATATTCGAAATGTAGGGAATTTTTTTTCCTAAAGAACGAAACATTTGGACATTTACAAATATTCAAAGGCATGCAGTTTAATGTACACCAGTGAAAAAAGCGTTGCAAATCACTTTGAAGCTGTGCGTAATCATTTTTATTCGCAATATCACAAACAATTTCGTGTCATCAGCTTAGAGTCAAAATTTCGAGTGGAAAATAGCCGAACTCACGTCGTTAATTATTAAAATAAATAACAGTGGTCCAAGATGGCTTCCCTGTGGCACACCAGATGTGTTAGGTATAGCAGAGGAATGGGTTAGAAGGCAACGGACTGATTCAAATGATCTTTGTTGTTTCGATGAATCTATCGTAAAAATAAAAAAAAAAAAACTAACAAAAATACATCAAACTCGAAATGGCTGATAAGATAAACAAGCAAGTTGCATTCAGTTTGGTTATAAAGTTGAAAAAAAAAACTTCATTAAATCCAAAATACTGCAATGCTAAGCGATTTATTGCTGCCTGCAAAACAAAAAATCCCATAACAAAGAAATCTAATTTGATTTTTAAATCCTTTGATCAACATTTCACTTTTATTTCAGTGGAAGTTTGCGTGCCTTTTTCACTTGCTATCCGTTTCGCGTACAGTCCACGCGAGTTAATCCTCCTATAATTGTATTCGTTCGGGCGCCAGATAAAATATGAAAGAGCTTCGTGCTTACTGCCAGCTTTAAAATCGAAATCCTGTCTGTATTGCAACCTTTTCAGGCAGCTTTTGTATAAATCTCCCATCCATCACATAGTATGATAAAACAGTGTAGCAGGATTTTAAGGACTTACAAATAATGAACAGAACCTGCTAAAAGAGAAGTAATTATTATTGTTTTTTTTTTCGTCTAGATGATGTATACGAAGAATAGGCAAATTATGTTCAAACAGCAATTCCCGGAGAGGACGAACTCAATCCGAAGTGGTATAATGTTGACTATAAACTTAGCTTGATGCTTAGCACCTCCTTATTGTTGGAATTGCCATGTATATTATACGGTCAAGTAGGATATCATTCTAGAACTGAAAGGACTACTATAGTGATTAGTTATTCTATGAGATTCAACACACTTAACAACAATACTATCGTACTTCGACCATGTGTGTTATATCCAGGATGCTATCGTTATATTTTTGAGAACAAGGCCATTTTTCAATTGGAACTATGCCCGTGCATTACAGTAAAAGCTTTCAGGATTCTCATCCAGGCTTTTCTCGTACTCATGACACAGCGTCCGGTGCCTTATGACTCAAGGATATACCAGTACACATAACGTACCGAGGCCAGTTAAAATTTTTTCAAGAATGATGGCGACGATTTTGCTTTAGCGAAGGGTGTATGAAATCGTTATTGGGTTTTCGGTAACGCGCGGTAGTGATACCCCGACACCATTTATTTAACTCGTAGCTCTGGAGCCTACCGTACGAGACTTATGTCTAGTCTTACTGTCTGGTCACGCAAGGTTTAAAGCTACCAGGCTGTTGTTATTGTACTGCCTTTACAAGGTAATGGAACCTTATGCATAAATAAATAGGATACGTAAAGCAAGTCCTTTCTCATGTTTAATACAATTTGTGGAACGTTTGCGAACGTCACAGAGGAGGCAAAACTGCATACCACTAATACTTCTCAAACTATAAAGATTCATAAAGGATTAATCAAAAGACGAGAATTCGTTTGTCAATGTATTTATCGTACACCATCGAGCGAGTTATTAAGGAAATACACATTTCAGTATAATTTTGATGTATAAGTATAATGCAATAAAATATAATAGAAATGTTGAATTATTTGAAAGAAAATGAAGTGGGTCAGTCGCTGGCATGTACGAGTTGAATACTAAAAGTTCCATGCACACTATTCTAGTTGTTAGGGATGACTTATAACATCATTGGGGATATACCCTTCGGCAATGTAGTACTTGAATTCTCTGGCTTGCGATGATAATTTTAAATTTAAGATTTAGGAAAATCGAACCCAAGATGATTTGTTATATACAAGAAAATTCCTGGTTTTTTGATCGAAGAACTTGGATTTTTAAATATCTCAAAAACATATTCATTTATTCATCAGTATCGATTTCGTTCCGTCTTCAAAGTGGAGTTCCCGCTGAAAATAATTCACTTTTGGTAAAGTCTTGAACAGCTTGTTCAGAAAAAATTTTCTTTTGTACGTTCGGCTTTAGGGAAAATCACATGGATCCATTTCCGTCGGTGACCGAGGAATTATTAATTAACTTTTTGAACAAAAGTGTAGTGTTTTCTTGGATAGCGTCATGCATTCAAGAAATTATTAATTGGAACTTAGAAATTCATTCGAAATTATCGCTTTTAGGATTCCGGTCTTCCCCGACCTCAAGCAGGTCTCGAACTGCGGTATGCGAAATTTGTTGAATTTCGCCGCGGCAACGGAAACTTTTGAGCTTAACAAAGAGCTTGTAACATCACTAGTTGATACACATTAGGTTTTCCTCTTTGTGACCGCCAGTCTAACCGGACCTAACCTAACCTAGGACCTTGACTATTCAGGACGCTCTACTTGAGACGTTTAGGGTTTGCTATTCGGTTATAATCATACTCACAGGAATTTTTTGCACGATAAGCCTGTTAATAAATGTCGCTCCCAATTCATAGTATAAAAAAGCAACTTGATTTTAGGGTGTAGCCAATAGTGGGTAGTGAGTTGGTTTACAATGCGAAGGAGTTCAAATCCCGATCATGTGCTGAATATAAAGTTTGTTGCTTTCATAATTTTCGAGGAAATTGAACAATTTTTGTCCGAATTTATGGCATTTGTATGGGAGGTGGTGCAGAAAGTGAATGCTTTTGGATGTCTTTGAATCTGCATATTAACATACTAATTAAATTGCTTTGTTACAATTTTAAAATCGATAGCCTTTATATATTCAAAGGAGAAATACTTTTCTTGAATTTTCAATACAGGAATTTGTATGGGAGATGGTAGAAGGAGTGGAGCGAAGTTCATATTTTTTTACCATTTATTGGAATTGCTAACGGACAGATTTTGACAAAATTTGAAGTTTGTACTTTTTTCTAGTTTCAATAAAAATCAATTAAATGCATTTACTAAAATTGTGTATTGTTATGCGAGAGGGTTTTTGAACGACAACAATTCTGACTCTATACGAACATTATTTCTTAGCGTTACAACCGGTAAGGCAAACACAATATACTCTGAGATTTTATCTAGAATGTAATAATATCTTCAAATTTCAAATCAATACCTGCTATACTGATTTATGCGCTCTCAGAATCCGGTATTCACGATTTTTACAAGTACTAGACTCTGAGAGCGCATAAATCATATATCGATCGTGCATTATGGTTGGATTTTGCATTGTTCGAGTAGGATTTTCAGTTTTACTCTTTCGGAACTTTCGATTTGTATGGGAGGTTTTTGAAAGGATATCGCGCAAAAATTCAATTTACTAGATTTCGAGAGCTCATCAATAGCGCAAAACTCCTAGGTATTTAATTTTTCTATTATATCATATTGTAGTGGTGGGGGGTATGGCTTGCCTCCAAAAGGAAGAAACACAATATTGTTTTCTTGGTTTATTCGAGAGCGCGTAATTCTGTATTTTTTTCGTTAATTTTCAATGAATTAGAGGGGCTAACTGAGCAGTCGTCAACACTGATTAAGATCATTTTACTCTATTACATATTATAATAAAGTATAGTGATCGACCTGCTTGCTACCCTGAAATTTTATTTTTCGCGTTTCATGACTAAATTATCCTAAAAGTGCAAAAAAAAACTGTCTGTCCGTACGCCCCACAAATTAGACAATTTACTAATCTGAGCGGAAAAAATTAAAAAGCCAGATATGATATAAAATTTATGAGAAAGGACCATGTAGGATAAGCAAATTAAATGATATGCAAAAAAAAAAAAAGAAAAATATTAAAAACTATTAAAAACAGTACAGTAAACAGTACAATTTAAGTGAATAAAAATAGGTGTATTCGAATTAAATGAAAATAAATAACCACGTCACCTTTTGAGAAGTTTACAAAAGTAAAATAATTTATACAAGTGTGAACATACATATATCTATATAATAATGAAAAACTGTGCATATATTTGAAGTCGCGTGAAGTAGGTGACTAAATTTTGTTGAGATAATTTCGTCGATATCGGTGGCTCAGTGGAAAAACTCGCCTGCTACGCGGTCGATCTCGGGTTCGATTCCCGGCCGACATTCTTTTTAACGAATATTTTTTTTACGATTTGACTACAGTAAAAATATCATAATTTCCAATAATTTTTTTTATTTTTGTGCGAGAAACTTTTTTTTTAATGTTTTGTGCAATGTGCTATTGCAATGACAATGTATTTTCACATCGACAACTTTATGTCGCTTTGACATTAGTCCAAACACAAGAAGTCTTGAAGTTATTTATAAGTAAGATGATCTTCTGAGGCTATTTAAAAATAAAGCCAATGGGAAACACATCACAAAGAATTTCGTGTATAAGGAAGCCCTAATATAAAACATCGGCTTCTTTCATTATAAGTTCAGGACCTGAGTAGGAACCGGAAATAATTATACTCTAGATGAAATCTGAGAGTATATTGTGTTTGCCTTACCGTTTGTAACGCTAAGAAATAATGCTCGCACAGAGCCGCCAAAGGTACAGAAATATTTGTTGTCGCTCAAAAACTTCGATTCTGAGTTACTGCCTGTCCGTCTGTCTACAGCATAACTCTCAAAAGCTTTGAGCTATAGTGCTAAAAATTTGTGTGTGTCATTTTTAGCAAAAAAGTAACTTTAAGTTCGTGAACGGGCTACATCCCCAACTCCTTCTACCCCCTCCCATACAAATTTCACGAAATCCCGAAATTTTCAGAAATTGATTTTTCTTTGAAACTTTTTAAGCTATCGACTTGAAATTTGGAGCAAAGTATTACAATATAGATGTCATTAATATGACTGAATATTAATCCGATCCCGTCACTTCTTCTACCCCCTCCCATTCAAATGCGTAATTTTGAAAAATGCATTTTTTCGATTTTCATTGAAACTAGCAAAGTTATAAAAACGAATTTTTACCAGAATTAATTTTATTATAATTGCAATCAGTATTGAAAAAATTATCAACTTCACCTCACTCCTTCTACCCCCTCCCATACAAATTTCACGAAATTTTGAAATTTAAATTAAATTATTTTTTTTCGAAACTGTTAAAGCTATCAGCCTCATATTTTGCATAAAGTATAAAAATAGAAATATTAATAACGAGAAAAAAATGTGTTTTAATCCGTACACTCCGTCTACCCCCTTCCCATGCAAATGCATAATTTTTGTCAAGTGCATTATATCGATTTGCATTAAAACTAGAAAAAGTATAAACTTAAAATTTTGCCAGGGTTGGTTTTTTAATAATTGCAATAAATAAAAAAATTATCAGCTCCTCTTCACTCCTTCTACCCCCTCCCATAGAAATATCTGTATTATAAATTCAAGGAAAGCATTTCTTCTTCGAACATATGAGAGCTATCGACTTTGAAATTGTAACAAAGCCTGGCGTTAATGATGTCGATAAGCAGTTTCAAAATCTTCCAAGCCCCTCCACTTCCTCTGCCACCTCCCATACAAATGTCCCAATTTCAGAAAAACTAAGTCCAATTGAAAATAATGAAAGCTACAAATCTTAAATTCACCACGAAAAATTTTGCATACCACATTAGGTGTCATACCCAAAAATTACAAACATTCCTCCTTTGCTTCTACCACCTCCCATACAAAAGTCACTATTAATTATTCAAAAGAATTAGAGGCGACATATTTTCCGGTACATTGAACTCTTTCTCATTTCATCTAGAGTATCATATGATTGGGCTTTATGCCGTTCGCCGTACCCCGTACTTCCGAGACCGTTCAAGATAGAATGTTCCTTTTTGGGTGGGTTGTTGATTGGGTAAGTGGGCTTCATTACTTATATTTTGGGAGTGGCACGTGGTGACGGGGGGAGGAAAAGAGTCAAAAACTACACTTGCTAATATCTCCATGACGAATGCAGATAGGAAGCTGAAAATCAACATAGGTATAAAGGTATAAAGAGGGTTGTGGGACAAACATTAAAAATAAATTAATTTTTTTATCGATTGGCGTCCGAGATTTGGGGAGGGGGCAAAAACTAATTGTCGACCGAATTTTTTTTCATCAATTGAGGTCTTCGGAGCTACTTGATCCAAAAAATTCTTATTTTAAGACCAACTAGGAGATATACGAGTTCCACTATAATCAACTAAAAGGGAGGTCAATATCTGTGCAAAGAAAAACACTTAAATATTAATATCTCAACTATCTCTTAAGCTATGCAATTGAAAGTTAAAACATATATTAAGCTATACTAGCGGAATACAAGAAAAATATAAAATTTGGTTATAACAGTAGTGGGCAGAAATGGGGAGCATTTCAAAAATGGTACACTTTTCAAAATTACAAACCGTTAAATTTCAAAATTCAATGCAGGTATGAAGTTGAAATTTTGTCAAATTGTAGAGCTATATGATCTATAACTTTCGTAAATTAAAATTTTAAAATGGAGGTATAAGGGGAACGAGGTTGTGGACCAAAATGTCGAAAATTTTCACTAATTTTTTTAAGGCTTCTGGTAAAAGATACAAAGTTAAAATTTTGCATGTGCATACATCCATTTGATATATGTACATAAAGAAAAAATATTAATTTCAACCAAAACTGTTATCCACCAAAATTCAATAAAAAAATTCATAACAGTTTAAGATATTAACTGATCGAATACCTTCAAAACTTGTACCCCCTCCCATACTAAAGTATTTTTCGAGCATTTTTAAGAAATCAATTATCACGAAACCAAAAGCTATCAAATTCAAATTTTGTACAAACACTTTTAGAATATTTCAAATAAAAATACGACAAAAGTTTTGAAGGAGTGGAAGGGCAGGGGGCCTTCCATCCCCTCCCATGCAAAAGTATGATTCCGACCAATTTCAATAAATCAACTAACAAATTAAAAGCTACGAACTTGAAATTTTGTACGAACACCTTTCAAGACAAATGAAATAATACTGCAACACAAATTTTATGATTTCCTCAACACCTCTACCCCCTCCCGTATACAAGTTCCTTAACAGGTTCCTTAACATTTTTCATTACTTATTGTGAAACGGTTGTTAAACCTTCGCACAACCCTCTATATCTATGAATTTCCATTTTCGTAGATTGAGGTGACCAAGGTAAATCAAAGCAGGCAGTGTGCTGGAATTATGCGTCGACCGGGATTTGAACTCACGGACCTTCGCGTTGTAGACGAACACGCTACCCACTAGGCTCAGTCACAGTCGGACCACCGAATTGGTAAGAACTGCTCAGTTTCACGTAGATGTGTATAGTTCGCGAGTCAGTTCCGTTAGGTATTGTTGCGAGGCATTTTTCTCTGAAAATATTTCATTGATTTAAGACTGTGCGATCGTGATTATCATACAATACTTCTAGTTAAGCAATAGTAATAATTGCTTTTCTCTTCTAATTGACATTACTGAACCGAATGTTTGTGGCTTTTGCAAAAAGTCTAACGCGAAGAAAACTGTGATTCGCTGTGATGGCGTTTGTTTGCGCGATTTTCATCTGGGCTGTATGGGCATTTCTGAAAGTATTATCGTTAGCCTAACGGAGGTTCGTGGTTTGAAATGGTTTTGTCCCGATTGCTCAGACCAAACTTGGAAGTCACTGAACACTAAAGTCAACAATCTTATGTCGCGCCTGATTGATCTGGATGTTCGCGGGTTTGTTACAAATCGTTGAAGTGCAATTGATGTATCTGATAGATTAAAGAATGCTTTACCGAATAAGCGTCGTTCCATTTCTGTTTGATTCTGGAGGCGCCAGACAGAAGGAAATCATCCAGACAGTAAGCAGTATAACCACCCGTAATAAAGCTAAACTAGCGGCATCATCTGTGTTGAAGTCGTCTGGAACTTTAACCGCTAAGTCAAAAAATAACAAAATTGCGGTTAGTGGTAAAATAGCAACATTTTCGTCCGCTGGAAATAAAGTTGAGCGCATTCAATCTACAGCTGTCTCTGACTCTGCTGATGTTACGAAGCAGACAACGGCAACAGATACTGTTGAGCAATCTGATTCGCCTTCGGCTGCATGGAAATCGGTACATAGGAACAAGTCATCAAAAAAAGTGTTCAGAAAAGCTGACCTGCCCGAAGATTTACGGATTGTCACGGTGCATAAATGGTTGCATTTATCAAAATTTGATTCTAATACATCCGAGGCACTGATACGAGCTCATTCCGCTTCGTAAATTTTAAAGTTGGCATTCCTGTCATTTATTATAAACAATGTTATGCATCTGAATTTTGGAACAGCGGATTGGTCATTAGACCGTTTAAATTTCTTCCAAAAAACGAGAAGCGCACAGAGATAACACCAGAATCAGTATGAAACTGGACCCTTTAATTCGCGCAAATCAACAATCTCCTTCAATTCATTCCTCATACGATAATAAGCAGGAATTTACAGTGTATTACCAAAATGTTGTCGGCTTACGAACCAAAACCAATGAGTTATTTTTGGCATCAACGACCTGTGACTACGATATCATTGCCTTTACTGAGACTTGGCTCAATGAATCATTCTTATCTTCTGAGTTATTCGCCAGCGACTATGTGGTTTATCGTCGCGATCGCGCATCGTCAACTAGATTATTTCGGGGTGACGGTGTTCTAATCGCGACAAAGTGTTCACTCGTCAGTAAGCAAATTGATCTATGCTGTGACTTCGACAATATCGAACAGCTCTGTGTCACCGTTGACTTTGGTACGCAGAAGGAGGTTACGTTCATCATTAGCTACACCAAATAGTTCACTAGACGTATATGAAAAGCATGTTTCCAATATTGTGTCTATCACTGAGGAACTCGGCATCGATAAGCATCCATTTATTCTTGGTGACTTTAATATTGGAGATGTCGTATGGAACTTCATGACAGAAGAACAATTGCTCGTCCCTTTCAATGTTAAAAAAGATTGTGAACATCTATTTACTGACACATTATACAGCCTTGAATTATTTCAAATTAACTTTGTTAAAAATAGCCGTAATCGGATCTTAGATTTAATGTTTGATAACAATGATTTCAGTACAAATTTATTTAAAGTAACTTGTCCAATTTTGAAGAACTCAATAGATCATAAGGCCATTGGTATTAGATTCGAATTTTATATTTTCCAAAATAATTGTTGTAATGAAGTAAAAAAGGTATTTGATTTCGCTAAAGTCAATTATGTCACTGTAAACAACTATTTATTGACAGTAGATTGGTACGCGTTTTTTTCCGACTTCAACCTACTTGATTCTTATTCAGCTTTCCGCGAGAAACTATATGAATTATTTGATAATATGGTCCCGTTAATAAAAAAGAAAGAACGTTCTAGGCAACCATGGTCGAACTCAAGACTTGTTAACTTAAAAAACCGTAAAAATAAAGCGTTTAAAGAGTACAGAAAAACTAATAGTATGTACGATCGATTAAAATTATCCGACACGCTTCATAATCAAGTTGTCTCAGAAAGATATCGTTCGCTGCAGCCAATCGTTGATATTGGAAATATGAGTGTAACCTTAGAGGAAGTTCTCACTGCGATGAATAGATTAAATGATAGTACTAAAGCTGGATGTGACTTAATTCCAGCCATATTTCTAAAAAATTGCTCGTCTTATTAGCACAACCTCTAACCATCATCTGTAATAAATCGCTTCAGACTTGTGAATTTTTAGATGAATGGAAAATATCCCATGTCACTCCAGTATTTAAATCAGGTCAGAAGCATTTGGTGAAGAATTACCGCCCAATATCCAAGCTTGAAGCAATTCCCAAACTTTTCGAAAGCATAGTTAAAGATCAGCTTTATTTTCGACTAAAAGAATCTATAGCGTATCAACGACACGGCTTCGTAAATGGACGATCAACTGCTACCAACTTAGTGCTCTTTACCAAATTTTGTAATGATGCCATTGAAAATGGTCATCAGGTTGATGTACTTTACACTGACTTTCAAAAGGCCGTTGACAGAGTTCACCACAAGCTACTTGTTCTAAAATTACAAGCTCTCGGGCTATTTTCAAGTATGCCTTTGTGGATATCTTCTTATCTAACTAATAGAAAACAGTTTGTAAGAATAGGTAATTGTAACTTCTCGACCTTTGATGTAGTCTCCCGAGTTCCTCAAGGAAGTCATTTGGGACCACTCCTAGTTCTCCTTTTTATAAATGATGTTCCTTCGATATTCAAATTTTCAAAATGCCTCTTATACGCAGATGATTTGAAAATGTTCAATAAAATCAGTACTATAGAAGACTGTCAAAAACTTCAACACGATATTAATGCACTCTCGAAGTGGTGTATAGATAATCTACGGACTATTAGTCTCCCTAAATGCAAAATTTTCTCAACGTATAGACGTCCCAATGCCATAAACTTTGAGTATACTATGAATAACATTGCCTTCTTAAGAACGGATGAAATTAAAGATCTTGGCATTATCTTTGATGTTAAATTATCATTTAAGCCTTATATTGAATTCATCACTGACAAGGCATACTCGATGCTGGGTTTTATAAAAAGGAACTCCTCTGACTTTCATGACCCTTATACACTGTTATCGTTATTTTTCTCTCTAGTAAGGCCGATCCTTGAATATTGCTCTATCATCTGGAGCCCATCATATAACATTCACATTGCTCACCTAGAACGCATTCAACAAAACTTTACCAGGTTTGCGTTGCGCAGATTTAATTTTGCACCTGGATTGCCTAGTTACCTAGTCGTGCCATAAGTTCTGTCACACGTATATGGGCAATTTTTGTATAAATGAAAAAGAGTTTTTGACAAAGGAAAATATATTTTATTTTGGTATACTAATGGAAGTAAAATAAGCAACAAATTATTCAAAGTGGCCGCCTTTAGCCTTAACACAGCTCTTTAATCTGTTGGGCCAGTCATCGATAGCAGTACGCACTGTTTCTAGCGGAAAATTAGCTACTGCTTCTGTCAAAGATCGCTTAAGGCTCTCGATATTTGGGTGTCGTCTCGTGCACACCATGGACTCTAACTCCGCCCACAGTTTGTAGTCCAGGGGATTCAAATCTGGGCTCCCAGAAGGCCATTCCGTCGCCCTTATAAACTGTGGAATATTGGTTTCCAACCACGCTTGTGTGGTTCGAGCTTTGTGGGCTGGCGCAGAATCTTGCTGGAAAACCCAATGTCGATTGTTGAATAGCGTAGAGTTCAGCGGCTTCACACATCCCTCCAGGATGTCCGTTTGATAATTTTTCGCTGCAGTTTTTACGCCTTTTTCGCAAAAATGAAGCTCGGTGACCCCTTCGTAGCTGACACCCCACCATACCATGACTGATGCTGGATGATGTCCTCGCTGTACCCTAGTGGCAACTTCTCGGGCTTCTATGGAGCTGTGGGCATACACCTTATCATTTTGGCGGTTGAAATGTTCCTCCACCGTAAAAATTTTTTCATCGGTAAATAAAATTTCTCGATGTTTGTTGTTGCCGTACCGCCGAAGGAGCTCTTTCGATCTGGTGCTCCTAATTTGCTTCAACTGCTCAGTCAGCAAATGTCCCGTTGATCGTCGAAAGGCACTCATCCCGAGGTCAGATTTTATGATGCGAGACATACTTCGGGTGGAGATGTTCATCTCTCGAGCCATGATTCGTTGTTTACGAAGCGGATTTCGACGAATTCGACTCTCGACCGCTTTGATGGCAGCAGAAGAACGTACATCACGCGGACGTCCAGAACGAGGTCGATCTTCAATAGTCTGGATCGCGTTATATCTCTGGATCGCACGATACACAAATCTTTGCGTTATTTTTAACGGGCACAACAACTTGAAAGTTTCACTCGCGGATTTTCCACACTTATGTAGTGCAATCACTGCAGTTCGGTTTTCTATTACACCCCATTCCATCTTCACACGTTAACGAACACACTTTAAATTACCATCAACTGTCAACAACATTATGACGTTTATAAAACTGGCCGATATTGAAATGTCACTCATAAAATAAAGTTGTTGCCAATGTGAGAAATTATGTGACAGAACTTATGGCAGGACTAGGTATAATGATAGATGTTCTCTAATTGGGTTACAAACTCTCTCCATCCGTAGAAATTTACTTTGCATAATGTTTGTGAGAGACATTCTTACGTATCGTATTAATTCTCCTGAACTTCTTTCGTTTTTTAAATTGCGGGCTCCGGAGAGATTGGTAAGACACAAGTGTCTCCTATTCCAGGAGGCTCATAGAACAAATTCTGGCCTTAACGAGCCAATTACGAGATGTGTGCTGTTATTTAATTCTTTTGGTGACAAAATTGACTTTACTTTAAGTAGAGATATTTTTAAGAGAGATTTGCGAATGTGGCTTTAGCACATTCCCTTTATATTTTTGAATTTCTTTTTATTTCTTAATTTAAAGTTTTCTGTAGCCTGTAAATTTTTTATAGTAGGCGATAAATAAATAAACATTCGACTCCCTTCCATATTAGGTGACTTTAACGCGAAAGTGGGCAAACAAAAACTTACATAGGGACAATTGGAAGGTACAGTCTCCATGACATTAGTAACGATAACAGCCAGGCTGATTTCGCCAGCAGCAAAAACCTTGCTGTAAGCTCGACAGGCTTCCCGCATCGTGACATTCATAATAGAACGTGTATATCACCCGACGGACAAACATTCAACCAAATGGACAACGTTCTAATAGAGTAAAGGACGGCCTCCTGCATTCTCGGCGTGCGTACATGTCGAGGGGCTAATTGCGACGCAGATCACTGTCAGATAAGGACTAAGTTCCGATGTCGAATCGTAAACCGAGGACACTCAAGAACACTACCGTTCCTAAATTCGACATTGGAAAACTCAAAGACGAGAAAATAGTAGCGAAATATGTATCAGAGGCACGACAATGCTGAACAACAACGCCAGCATGCCAATAGAAGAGTTGTGGGAAAATATCGAAGGTGGCATTACATCTGTCGCAGAGGGGGTGATAGGACAACAACCCCGGTGCAAAAGAAACAACTAGTTCGACAACGAATGCCAAGATGCCTTAGAACGAAAAAAGCAATCTAACAAAATATTAACGGAACGGTCGACACGCGCCAAACAGACACATAATAATCTTAAACGATTTGCAAACAAAATATGCCGACAGAAAAAATGGAAGTACAATAATGACGAACTTAAAAACATGAACGAACATTTTAAATTCTAAAACACAAGAGCCACATATTCCCTAGATAAAAGAGGGATATCAACCGAAGATGACCCTCTGCAAGGATGCAGAAGGTATAACACTTAGACAGGCACACTACTTTGAACAACTGCTCAATCCGAGCGCATCATAGGTATAACTGATGAAACAGCTGATGAAGGATCCTCTTTGAGTTCTCCCACTACCGAATAAGTAGAAACGGCCTTAAAGAACTACCCAAACAATAAAGCGCCGGGCACTTACCAAATTCCAGCTGAGCTTCTGAAAGCCGGCGACACCTGCATAGCGATTATACATGGATTAGTCGTGGACAGATGGACCCAGGAAACATTTCCTGAAGATTGGCGCAAGAGCATTCCAATTTATAAGAAAAAGTGACAAACTCTGCTACGAAAACTACCGAGAAATACCTCTGTTGTGCACGTCTTATACGATTTTGACGAAAATTTTGGAAAAGAAAATTAAGCCCTATGCTGACAAAATAATTGGTGAATACCAAGGTGGATTTAGAGCTGCACGATCGACCACGGACCAGATATTCTCAGTTAAACAGGTGCTGGAAAAGTGCTGGGATAATGATATTGATGTGCACCAGATATTTGTTGACTTCAAGCAAGCATACGATAGAATCGACAAGCGCGGTGGAGTTTGGTGTCCCACCGAAACTGGTTCGGCTTACAAGAATGACAATGACCGAGTCTTTGGCTTAAACAAGATGACGGCTTAGCACCAGTGCTTTTTAACTTGACACGCGAATATGTTGTTCGGAAACTTCCCTTTGACACCAAGGAAATACTGTGCTTCAAATCCCCAGAACTCTTAATACATACCGACCACATAGATATCTCTGCAGAGTGCCAAGGAGGTATTTCTAAACCCTGACTCGGTGGCAAGGGAAGTTGGACTACGAATTAATGAAATCAAAACAAAAGTTTTGACAGAAACTAAGAAAAAGACACCAATTAGACAAAATATTCCAGTAGGAGACTATAACCTAGAAAACATAGAAAACTTTATATACCTAGGGGCGAATTTATCGAAGGATGGAAGCGAACCCATCGAAATCAACAGAAGGATAATGATGGCAAACAAGACGTATTATTCGGTAACTCCAATAATTAAAAACAATAACGTACACAGGAAAAAAAAAACTTAAGCTATATAAAACGATCATAAGACCTGTGCTATGTTATGGCAGCGAAACGTGGACATTAATTCAGCCATCCGAAAAATTAATTAATGCTTTTGAGAGAAAGGTCCTCCGAAGAATTCTGGACCTGTGAGGGAAGACTCGATCTTGAGAATACGATACAATAGAGAACTGCATGCTATCTTCGACAATCCGCGGATTATATGGAACGGATGGATGACGGAAGAATTCCCAACCGCACACTAAAAGGGGAAGTTAATGGATAAAGACCGGTCGGAAAACCGCTGGGAGGATTCGATTGATGCAGACAGCAAATCACTGCTAAGATTTATTTTCAAACTGGAGGACTCGGCTACTGAACCGAAATGGATGTAGGCGAAGTATTCAGGAGGCCAAAGTCCAATTGAGACTGTAGCGCCATCATCAGAAAGTAAGTAAGGTATAATACTTTTCTCACTTCTTCCACCATATTCGGGATTCTCGGTGTATGGAATCCATCTAAAATTGCCGAAATTCATATTAAAATGACAAGATAGGAACTTGTCTTGCAAGACAAAATTAATGTCTGGAGTATCCTCTATAATCGATCTTCAGACATGAAAATCGAAATGTGCACCATTGTCAAGAAAAAATATTGAAACCGTCGTAACTCACATATGAAACTTTGATAGCTCGTAGCAAAAAAAAAGCAGATCTGGTGGAGGATATGTTTCTTCATGAAAAAGTTTCTCTAGACCCCATAGAATCCAAGAAGTAACATGGGATTCTTATTGTGGAATTATTAGAATAATACAGGGAAAATGATTGACATCCATCACTATGACAGAAATAAAAAAAACTATTTCTCCTCTTATTTGGTCATCAATCAACGTTATTAAATAAATTTTGATTACAGTCGCTTTCAAAAATTCTTGATTTTTATCAAAAATGATTCATCTTTCTTTTAAATTCAACATTTCAACAGAGAAATTTGGCCAATACAGACATTTTCAAAGGGAAGATTGTTTATAGATCAGCCTCCACATGGTTATCTTTTCTTAACAAAAATTAAATGAATTTAATATTCTATCTCGAGTATTCGAGATTCACCAGAAATAGTGCCGCATAATTATATGCTTGCACAGTTTTTTTGAATAACTTAGCAGTATTACTTACAGATAGTTTCAAACGACGGCAAACTGAGTTGATGGTGTAATGGCATAAAACAAAGACATTAATTAAATTAAAAGTAACAAACTTTCTCCAGCATATGCAAAAATTTATCTTCCAATGTAGACATTCACTCCTTCATCTCGAGAACATGTAAGTTACATATTTTAGAAATTTCTATTCATCAGCTCTTTACTTTTGCCTATCATAGAACTGAATGGCATTTCCATATCATCGTAGCTGGAAGTCTGTTGGTGAAATTTAATCTGAAATCGCCAGAGTGTTAGTTAAATATGCCCACGAAATTTTATAGAAGAACATAAAGGACACAATGAGCGACTGCGAGGCACCGTTCAAAGCCACTCCAGAGATCTCTAGTTAATTTCATTTTGAAAATCCTGAAATGTTTCATTCTTGTCCTTTCTTGTGTTTGAAAATGGAGAAGATACTATTGAACGAATTCATTCGCCAGAATAAATAAATTCGTTACGTAAGCAACGCTACCATGTGCATCACGTTTTTACGAGGATTTGCAACGTGAACGCTTGGAGAGATTTTTATCATAATTATTGTTCTTTCCCGGAATCGTTTAAAATGGAGACGAATGATAAATAAAATAAGTGCATTAAACTTAGTCGGAACACTATCTGGATATCAGCAGTTACATCAACAAAAATAGATTTTTTTTATGTTTTAATTGCATTTTTTTCTGTTGCTAAGCAATCTAAATTTTCAGCCCTTCTGCGTTTATCGATTTTTGCATCTATTCTAAGTTTTTTTATCCATTACATTTCTTCCGCCAACATTTCATTGCTTTAGCCAATAGCAAATTACTCGAAAAATAATGGCGAAAGAAAGAAATTAATTAATACGAATACTTTTACGTTTTTCGTGTTCAAGGTAAAAGCTATTCTAAAGCAAAAAAAACGAAGAAGAAGTATCTGATATCAAAGAAAATACTTAGCGAGCTCAATTATCATCATCAGAGGATGTATATGGGGGTGAATGGGAAACGGAGAACATAAAGTGTTTTTTTATTGATAGTCAGTAACATTCCATTGCTGTTAGATTTAATTGCTTCCTTGCATTTTATGTAGTGGTGAATTGAATTTCCCGTAGGCAGATGTTCCGGAATTAATTATCTAATAAGGAATTCCACCGGACTTTTGCGATATTCTGTTCTCTTTGTTTACAGGCGCTACAGCGTAAAAAGAGCTTTCGCTTCTTCACCCTTGGGTTTCGTAGCGATTAATTTTTATTAGAATGGGTTGTTAAAAAAAACTAAAATCCTAGTATTTGCAGCTTTTTATCTTCTGTGGTGGCTAGATATCCCCCGCATTTCATGTATTGAAATTTTGCTTCACCTTGAATTCATGGTAGTAATAATCACAAATTAATGTACACTATTTTATTCAACGCTTCGAATTGCATATAACTGTGTATACAATAAATAGAGTTAGTAATAAAATTAAATAGATCAAAATTATCACTTTATGGGACGGCGGACCCTGCCGTACTTGACGAGCCGCCGTTGTAGATACACTTTAGTATTCATTTGCAAAGAATTCAGGTCGTATGAACAGATATCACTGACTCTTTTAGTCCACACTGCTCAGTCTTTCAAGCAGAACGACGGAGAAGACCCCCAAACTTCAATGTCAATTTTAGCGATTTTTTTTTCTTTCACGTTGTTAGAATATTTACATCGTACATTAGTTGTTCAATTTCCTATCTAGTTAATTTCAATAAAAAATCGCTAGATGGCAACTGCCTACATCCATACTCTCTATGTCAATGTTGTGTTTCATAACTATTACAACCTCCTATGTCTACTGACTTTATTACACCTAACGTTTAATTATATAAAACTCACGGAGTAATATTTAAATTAATTTTATTTATAATTATTGTTTCTAACTTATTTATTATTTAAAATAACATTTTAAATATTTATTATTATATTATTATTAAAACAATGTGGAATTATTTTTTTATAATAATTTTCAATTATATCATTATCTATTTTTTATTTTTAATATCTATTATTTTCAACACGTCGCTTACTACTAATAATTACTAGTGCAAAAAGTATTTTTAATATAAACGATAGAAATTTTAAGTAGTAGTCCGATTTAATACTGAATAAACTAAGTGTCGATATCGCTACATCACTCCCCCTCCAGCATAGCGTTACTTTATTTTAAATGAAACCACTCTTGGTTTGTTACAATCAGAAGACACGGTATAATTATTGCTATATGCTGGTTTTAATCTGTCAATACTAATTGATTTATTTTTTCCATTTACGTCCACAATGAAAAATTTTTTTAATTTTCTGATTATTTTATATGGACCTTTATAAGGTTGAGCTAATGCTGTTTTGACTTTGTCTGTGCGAACAAAAACAGATTCTGTGTTCTCAAGGGAACTAGGGAGATAAACATTAGTTTTAATTGTACTCCTTGGTTGTGTTGGTTGAATATTTTGCATTTGAGTTTTTAACTGCTTTGCAAAATCGCTTGAAAGTGGTTCATCTGAATGTGTACTTGGTAATGCGAAATCTCCGGGAACGCGTAATGTTTCTCCGTAGACTAATTCTGCAGGACTACACTTCAAATCATCTTTAGATGTGGTACGAAGTCCTAGTAGAATTAATGGTAACTCATCACTCCAATTTATGGTGTTGTTGCGAGCCATTAATGACGCTTTTAAAGTACGATGAAATCGCTCTACCATACCATTTGCTTGTGGGTGGTATGCAGTCGTGCGAATACGGTTACAACCAAGAATTTTGTTTACTTCTGCAAAGAGTTTTGATTCGAATTGGCTGCCACGATCAGTGCTAATCAATTTAGGGATTCCAAATCGTGAAATATATTGATGAACGAATGTCTTAGCGACTGAAATTGTGCTCATATCTTTGAGAGGATATGCCTCCGGCCATCGGGTAAACCTGTCTATCACTGTGAGAATGTAGTTATTATTATTAGATGACGGAAGTGGTCCTATTAAATCAATATGAATGTGGTCAAATCTTTTAGTAGGCGTATTGAACTGTCTAAGTTCAGATTTGATATGCCTATGTACTTTTGATTTTTGACATGAAATACATGATCTTGACCTCTGATTTACTTGTTTGTTGAGATTGGGCCAGAAGTACTGAGAACTTATTAATTTTCTAGTAGCACGAATACCTGGATGAGACAGATTGTGAATTGAATCGAAGATTTGTCGTCTCAATTCTTCTGGAATGTACAACCTAGTCTTATTTGTACTAATTTCGCACCATAGTTTATTATTCAATAATGGGTATTCTAGTAATTTCAATTTAAATTTCGAACTAGTATTCTCGGATTTAGTTAACAGAGTTTTAAGTTCTTCATCTTTTTCTTGTAATCGCATTACCTGATCGATATCTGAAGAAATCGATAGAGTGTCTACGTCTTTAAAAGACCGTGAAAGGGTATCTGCTACTACATTATTCTTTCCAGATATATGAATAATTTTATTTGTAAATTGGGAAATGAATTCCAATTGACGCGTCTGACGAGGACTACGTTCAGTTTTTGATGATAACGCTCTTGTGAGGGGTTTTTGATCCGTGTAAACACTGAAATCTCTGCCGTCCAAGAAATATCGAAAATGTTTAATTGACAAAAATATTGCTAATAATTCTCGGTCGAACGCGGAATATTTTTGTTCGGCCGAAGTTAACTTTTTGGAAAAGAAAGCTAATGGTTCTAATACTCCATTATTTATTTGTTGAAGTACCGCTCCTACAGCTATGTTTGAAGCATCTGTTGTAAGAGTAAGTTGTGAGTTGTCTATCGGATGAGATAGCAAAGTTGCTTCACAAAGTGATTTTTTAATTTTCGAAAAAGATTCCGTACATATATCTGGCCACTCAACTATCTTTTTACTTTTAGATTGTAGTAATTTTGTCAAGTGTGCATGGATAGGTGCTAACATTTCTGCTAATTTTGGTAGAAATCGATGGTAATAATTCACCATGCCAATAAATTGTTGTATTTGTTTAATAGATGTCGGAATTGCTAAGTTGTTAATAGCTTCTACCCGATCTTGGGACGGTGAAATTCCGTCTTTTGTGATATTATGACTTAAAAAGTCCAAAGAAGTGGAACCTAAAACACATTTGCTCGTCTTTATTCGTAAACCATAGTGTTTAAGACGTTGAAATACTATGTGTAGATGTTCACAATGTTCTTCTTCGGTTTTACTTGCAATAAGAATATCATCAATATAAACAAATACGAAATCGAGGCCTTTAACAATTTCATTCATAAAACTTTGAAATGATTGAGCTGCGTTTCGTAAACCGAACGGCATACGAACGAACTCGTACAATCCAAAAGGGGTTGTTATGGCTGTTTTGTATACATCTTCTGGCGCGACTGGAATGTGATGATACGCACGCACAAGGTCGATTTTCGAAAAAATTTTACAATTATGTAGTTGAAATGAAAAATTTTGTATGTGAGGTATTGGATACCTATCTGGTATCGTTGCGGCATTGAGTTGCCGATAATCCCCACATGGTCGCCAATCTTCAGTGTTTTTCTTAGCTACCAAATGCAGAGGAGATGATACTGAAGAGGATGATGGACGACAAATTCCAAGATCTACCATATGTTGAAATTCCACTAAAGCAGCTTTGTGCTTTTTAGGGTCCAATCGACGTGGTTTGGAGAAAGGTAATTGACCTTGAGTCATAATATTATGAACTATGCTGTGCATAACAGGTTGATTGAAATCGGGAGTTTGTGTTAACGTTGGGTATTGTCCCAATATATAGCCAAACTCATTGTTGATTGTACTAAACTTAGGAGTAGGTGTGTCAACAAAAGCAGAAATAGCATTTACAAACAATTTAGTTTTCGAATCAACGAGTTTTTTATTTTTTAAATCCACTAAATTAATTTCTAAAAGTTTAGTTCCGTACGTTGTTATCGATGAATCATTAGCTGCGGATAGGACTAAATGCGAAGTCTTTTTATAACTTTTAAAAATGTTTACAGGAATTACTGATATATCAGCACCTGTATCAACTAAAAAATTTAAATTGTTTAAATAATCCTTAACAAAAAGGCAGCCAGAATAATAATTATTCCTACTAGTCGCCGCTTGAACTGTAGGATCCATTAAAAATTTAAGTTAGTTGATGGAGTTGGTGTACGATTCAAATTTTCGGAACGAGGAGCAACACATTTTGTGGCTTTATTTCCGAATTTGTGATGATACCAACATTTTCGCTCAACATTTTGAGTACGATTTCGACTACTAGATCTACTTCGCTTGGGAAAACGTTGGTATTGTTTTTCTTTCGAGAGCAATTTTGAAACCATGGATTTTAAGGAATTAATTTCATCTTTGAGATCACTAATTGTAGGATCAGTTACTGAATGATTTTTGTTTTCAAAAGATGAAAAGTTTTGCGACTTTTTATTATCAATAATCGATAAATTATGTTGTTTTGGTAAGACTTCCCAAAGCTTATCAGCCAATGAAGTCAAATCAGTTATGTCGTTATCACCTTGAGGAATTAACGATATATTAATTAAATGGGGTAACCTTCTAAGCCAAAGTTTTTTAACAAGACTACTCCCAATAGTACCTGATGTACCTGCCAATTGTTGTAAATATCTGAAAAATTCCGAGGGCTTTCTATCACCCATTTCTTCGTTCAAAAGAAGTTGTTCAATCCTACGTTCTTCGCTTACTGAATGGCGTTCAATAAGGATTTTCTTTAATTGTGGATATAAATCGGATAAAGGTGGATTTTGAATAAAATCCAAAATTGACTCTACTATCTCCTGCGGCAATGAAGCAATAATATGATAATATTTAGTAGAATCACTTGTAATTCTACTCAATTTAAATTGTGCTTCCGCTTGCACAAACCAAGAGTTGGGAGAATTTACCCAAAACAATGGTAACCGCATTGTTGTTACCGACTCTAATCTCTGATTTACTGGAAATGTAGCGCTATCGGAATGATTTCCAGTTTCAATTTCGATATTTTGATCTGTTTCAGTCATTTTGCACTCGAATATTGATTTTGATTTTCCTTTGACAAATTTATTATGAGGATAATAAATTTCGCGTAAATTGTTTTCAATAAGCCCAGTCAAAATAGATAATGATTAACAATACAATACATACATATACTAACAATATATGTAGAAGAAATAACAGTAATAATAATAATTTAATTTACCAATACTTTGGAAAAATGTGCAAATCCATATTCAAGTTCTAGCTTGCTGTTGATGATTTTTGAATTTTTTTAAAGTTGATAAATATGTTGAATAATTGCTTGTTGTAGTTGTTGATCCTCTGCCTAAATCGGTTGTTTAATGTGATGAGCTTTAAGGATGATTCAAAACAATTTTTGTGACTGATTGCTGATGTTGCTATTGAATATTAAATGGCGCTTCAGTTAAATGTGGGCCATCTGGTGGTACGGGCGTTTGCAATTGTAATGATTGGTTTACTGAGCGCATCAGGTGAAGCGATGGTTGAACACGTCTTGCTGAATATTCTCTCAAATTTTCTTCAGATGTTCGAAATTGTTGAATATTCCTTCAGATTCTTGAAATTGTTGAATGTTTTCGCAAATTTTCTTTTAGATGCTTGAAATTTTTGAAAATTCCTTGAAATTGTTGAATATTCTCTTTTTTGAATTACTCTGGCTTAAAGCCAGGTCGGGGTCACCAATTATTACACCTAACGTTTAATTATATAAAACTCACGGAGTAATATTTAAATTAATTTTATTTTATAATTATTGTTTCTAATTTATTTATTATTTAAAATAACATTTTAAATATTTATTATTATATTATTATTAAAACAATGTGGAATTATTTTTTTATAATAATTTTCAATTATATCATTATCTATTTTTTATTTTTAATATCTATTATTTTCAACACGTCGCTTAATACTAATAATTACTAGTGCAAAAAGTATTTTTAATATAAACGATAGA
Source organism: Chorisops tibialis (assembly GCA_963669355.1). Taxonomy (NCBI): domain Eukaryota; kingdom Metazoa; phylum Arthropoda; class Insecta; order Diptera; family Stratiomyidae; genus Chorisops; species Chorisops tibialis. The sequence goes on along the minus strand of OY770262.1, from coordinate 268,807,476 downwards.
AATTTTAAGTAGTAGTCCGATTTAATACTGAATAAACTAAGTGTCGATATCGCTACAACTTCATGACATTACAGTTTCCAGTTTGCTTGGTGAACCCGCTTCTCAAGTAACCTTCTTCTATGTCAATAATGTTGTAAGGTTATGTTTCAATTAAATTTTCCGCCAGTTCTTGGTTTTCTTGTTTTGTAAAATTAAAATATTGATTAGAAAAAGCATGGTACAATGTTACAAAAGGGGAAATGGTTATTTGATTTTGCACTGCAAAACAAAAATGAAACACAGCAAAAGGAGGCTTGTGAAATAGATACCATAATTATTTATTTATAGTGAAATAATATTTAAAAAAAATTACTCTAGATTCTACACTGTTACGCTTTATTATTCGTGACGTTTCGGTCTCTGCTGAGACCTTTATCAAACTGAAATAGTAATTAAGATTTTGAATTTAAAACAAAAGAAAGTGTGTAGGTTGTTGTTTTTGTTTGGTGGTGTCTAAATATAAACTTACGTTGTAACCATAATTTATCAGTATACCTTCACAGAGTGATATTTTAGTATCAAATCTCTGCAATTTTTTTCACTTCTGCCTGTGTATTGTTATCAATATTTTCTCCGCCACCTATGCTTTGCCGGTTCTAGAATCTGAGGCAGTCTGGTATTATCAAATTTGGGGTTGCCTGAGAGGGATACTTTTGATAATGTAAATCATGATTAAGATTTCCTCACAGAGCAACTCCTATACATAGAAATGTGTGTATAAAAAAAATCTTAGAAAGTATCAATGTTCAAACGTAGAATGTATGTTTGAGAATCCGTAGTTGACGATGTAAGGATCCTGATAGAAGTATAGTATCTATATATATACATATTATCACGAGAAGAGTGAAATATTAGATGCTGCAACGATGTATAGTAGCATTATTACTCTCACTAGTGTAGCTTTCTCAATATTATATCGACTTTTTTAAAGATTTTCGGAAATCAATTTTGAAAGGTAATTTTAAAAATTCTGCAGTAACCAGATTTATATCCAAAAGCTGTCTGTTTGATAAATAATTGTTTTTTTTTTTCCTGTTTAGATATTCATCAATTAGACCTGGAGGTAAACCATCTGATCCTAGTGTTTGTGCACTGTACTGTATTATGAACGCATCAGAGGGAATGCTTCGCTGCCAACTGAATTTTCATAGCGCAGAATTCAGTCATGCAAAAAATACGGATAATAATATTTATTTACCCGCAAATATACCAAGAGAGCCTTAAATAAACAGTGCAAAATATGAAAGTTTGCAGCAGATAAAAAGTGTCATACCGTGCACTGTGCTTAGTCTCGTCTCAAAGGGCTCCACACCCCTCTACAACCGATGGAATCGAAGATGTCCTATCGAGCCCCATACTACTCTACTACCGAAAATGACAACAACATTTGAATAACTCATTCGTAAAATCACAAAAACTTGAAAAGTAAAAGTCAGCACTGAAATTCTTATTGTATATTTCATTAGCGTCTAAAAATATTTATCATGAAAACTAATTAAAATCGTTCAAAGTTCACTTTTTTTGCCAAGCATAATTTGAAATTACACGCGAACATGATTTTTTATTTTAATTTTGCTTCACTCTGACTGTAGATGCCACCTAATTAGCGCAAAAAAAGAGACAGGAAATCCTAGACATTCACACATTTGGACTGGAAAGAGTCCAATGAACATTCATTTCAATTTGGTTTAAATGACCATCCTTCCAACAAACCAGTCTTTAGAAACTACAGAAAGACTAACTGGTCCAAGTTTAGGGATACCGTCAAGGAACTGCTTCTCTCCGAAGTTCCAAGCCTTCTGGAAACTACCGTTGCTCTTGATGGATATCCACCCTCACAAAGGCTTTAAATAGGGCCATATCACGCTCTTGTCTCACTAGGAAGCAAAAGGTACCCAGAAGCCACCATGATGGAGCGAGATCTCAGGAAAGGCTGTAGGCAACTTTTTAATAAGGCCAAGTGAACCAAATAGGCATCAGACTGGAAATCCCATAAGGAAGCATTTCGCTGTTATAAAAGAACTTGTGCGCAGCGAGAATCTTGGAAAGTTTTTTGCAGTATGGTATATAGAAGATACATCCGAAGCGTCAAGACTTCGCAAAATGCTTTCTACCTCCCCCTCAATGCCCAGCTGAATGAAGACATCCGACGGGTCATGCACCTGATCGAGTGACGAAATCATTCATTTTATATCCTAGATGAAATCTGAGAGTATTATAAGTTTGCTCTAAATTTTGTTACGTTAAGAAATAGGGCTCGGAGAAAAAAGTGAATGATACAGAAGTTCATGCATATAATCACTTGAAGATTTCAAAACCAGATGCCCGTACGTCTGTGCGCTTTTTAGCTTAAGGAGAGCTAGAAAGTTCAAATTTCGTACACGTCATTTTTAACAAAAAAGTAAGGCCAAGTTCGTGAACGGGCAAAATCGCACCACCCCTTCTACCCACTCCCATATAAAATGACACAATTTCTTTATTTGACATTAAACGGATTTGCTCAAAAAGTATAAAAGCTATTGGTCTAAAATTTGGAATATGTAGATTACTTTTATTATGATTTCAATTTACCATATAAAAATTATGCGCTTTCTTCCGTCTCCTTCTACCACCTCACATACAAACTCCACTTTTTCATGAATTACTCTAAACCAATTTAATCAGTGCTTATAAAACTTCCCCGCAAGGGGGTAGTTGTAGGATGCGGTTTTTACCAATTCCTGCAATTATCTTTGGAGACTGGCGACTCCACGGACCTGAGCTGACTATCCCCCTGTGGGATGGGAGCTGCAGAATTCACCCACAGCCAGTCCTGCTTGCCCTAAAAATGGCAAATGGACACTCACTGGATCATGGGCTTATCACCTGTGATCTTAAGACCTAAATGATACGAGAAACGGATACAGCGCCTCGGATACGGACTGATTCTACGGTAACGACTTTTGGCATTCGAAAACGGACTACGATTGGCTTCTGGAACGTCCGAACATTGAATGACGGGGGAAGAGCTGGGGTTACTCGGTCCTTGCACCGCCAATCAGTGATCGACCGTGAAATGGAGCACTATAACATCCAAATCTTGGGCTTGAGCGAGGTCAGGTGGACAGGATCAGGAGAAGAACGAACCCCTAACGGAAACACTATTCTGTACATTGGCCAGAAATGGCGTGGCGTTCGTCCTTACGCCGAGAGCGAGAAACAGTCTCATTAGCTGGGAACCAATCTCGGATAGGATTATCGTCGTCATGCTCAGGACCAGTGTCAGAAACGTCACAATTCTGCAGTGCTACGCACCAACTAATACCGCAATATCTGGTGACAAAGAGGAGTTTTATAGCCAACTGAGTGCCACCTTCGAACGTGTTCCAAGAGGTGATATTATCATCTCGGGAGATATGAACGCCCAGGTTGGATCAGACAATACTGGACTAGAACACGTCATGGGGAGGCATGGTGACCCTTGGGTCGACGCGTCACGACCTTGGATTAAGAGACCCAAAAACGGCGAATTATTTGTGGAGTTTTGTAGTACTCGGCAAATGGTCATCGGAGGGACCCTTTTTCCACACAAGAGTCATCATAAAACATCTTGGGTTTCCCCTGATGGTGTTACTCAGAACCAGATCGACCATTTGGCTATAAGTCGCCGATGGAGAAGATGTCTCCTCGATGTGCGAGCGAAACGTGGAACTTACGTGGGGAGCGATCACCACTTGATGGTTGCCTGCTTGAGATTGTGTACAGCAGCTATCCGACGACCACAAATTCTTCAAATGAAGCGCAAGTTTAATGTGGATAAACTCAGAGATACAAACAAAAAACGCGAATACACCACTATTCTACGCGAAAAGTCATCCACATTGGGTGAATATGAAATGCGCACACTGGACGCCAATTGCGAGGCAACCAGAAACACTTTTCTAACTAGTGCTGAAGAATCTGTGGGATATGTGCAAAGCGGTGAGAAACCCTGGATGTCGCAAGACACATGGGACAAGGTTGGCAATCGGAAAAAAGTCAAATTGGCAATCATCTCTCAACCCGATGTCAACCAACGAACGCCCGACTTGAGGCAGAACTACCGCGACGCTCACATACAGCTTAAAAAGGCTGTTAGACGCGACAAGAGAAAGGCCATTGAAGATCTGGAAAACAAGGCAGAATCTGCGGCTTACCTTGGGGATATGGGTTCACTATTTAAAATCATGAAACAGTTGACGAACAGGAATTTCATCGCCAACCACCTGGTGAGAGATGTCAACGGAACTCTCCTTAATATGAGTGAACACCAGTTGCGACGATGGAAGGAATACTTCTCTGATATTTTAAACATCTTGTCAGAGGAAGATATTCCGGAAACAGAACAAGTTCCACACATCCAACCGCAACAATCCTCTATTAGGGACGATCCCCCAGATAAGGAAAAGATAGTTTCCGCCATTCGGTCAATGGCGGGAAGGAAAGCTCCAGGTATAGACGGACTACCAACCGAACTCCTCAAAGCGGACCCGGAAAAATCAGCCGATATACTCCTCCCACTCTTCACTAAGGTGTGGAATGAGGGAAGATATCCGACTGATTGGAAGGAGGGCGTCATTGTGAAAATTCCGAAGAAGGGCGATTGGGATTGTGGCAATTGGCGTGGTATATGTCTACTTACTGTCGTATCAAATATTATGACTAAGATGATTCTCAATAGGATTAGTGATGTCGTCGAGAGCACTCTCGAAGCTTATCAGGCTGGATTCCGTAAAGGGTCGTCTTGTACCGACCACACAAATACCCTACGGATAATATTAGAGCAGTCAGCCGAAATGGGTTCGCCACTACATCTCATGTTTGTGGACTTCGGGAAGGCTTTCGACAGCGTTAAGCGAGATTACATATGGAATGCTTTGCATAGGAGAGGTATTCCAGATAAGGTCATAGCTATGATTAAAGAATCCTACAAAGATGCAAGGTGTCGCGTCTTGCATAGAGGAGAGCTGTCCGAGAGCTTCCCTGTGCGAACGGGTGTCAGACAAGCCTGCATATTATCACCAGCCCTGTTTCTGGTGGTAATAAATGACATCTTGAAAGCTGCACTGGAAGGTGGGGAAGGTAAAGGTCTTCAATGGAGACTATTTAACATCTTAAGTCACCTTGATTATGCTGATGACGTGTGTTTGCTTGCAATTATTATTAGAATTAGAGTCAAATGTGCGCTCGTTGCATTCTAAATGCAAAGGGGCAGGACTGAAAATAAATGTGCGTAAAACCAAGTACATGCACATGGGTTCGAACGCAAGCACACCGATTGTTCTTAACGGACAGGATGTGGAAGAGGTGCAGGATTTTTGCTATCTTGGAAGCATTGTCAGCATGGACGGCGCAGCCGAAAAGGATGTTGAGGCTCGGCTAAATAAAGCTCGTCAGGCCTTCGGTTTCCTTTCCCCTTTCTGGAGGCTAAGAGAGATCTCCCTTCGCACGAAGCTGCGAGTTTTTGACGCATGCGTTAAATCCGTGTTGTTATATGGTTGTACTACGTGGAAAGTGACCGTTCGACTTACCAAGAAACTACAGACTTTCGTAAACCAATGCCTCCGGCGCATTTTAGGAATATTCTGGCCAGAAGTAATCTCCAACGACGAACTTTGGAGTACAACTCGCCAGACTAAAATAAACGGCGGAAGTGGCAGTGGATCGGTCATACTTTGAGGAAACCAGAGCGAAACATCGCAAAACAGGCTCTGGATTATAACCCTCAAGGAAGACGTCGGGTTGGTCGACCATGTAACACATGGAAGCGAGCAGTTGAGCAGGAGGCCAGAGGAATAAACAAGTCCTGGCAACAGCTTAAAGCCGATGCGCCTTGTGGAAAAGAGTTGTTTCTGTCCTATGCCCCTATAGGGGGTCTTAAAAGGAATTTGATTGATTTGGTTATAAAATTGTGCACTAAATATTTGTTTAGAATTATTAGTAAGACCAAAAAAATAAAAAATTAGACGATTATCTTCACCCGTTCTACCCCTCCCATACAAAATGACACAATTTCGCAATTCGACAATAAACAATGCTCGAAAATACAAAAGCTATTGGTCTGAAATTTGGAATATATCACTTTTGATGATTTCAATCAACAGTAAAAACAATTATTTGTGTCCTCTCCCTCCTTCCACCAGATCCCATATAAACTAATCTCTAAGAATTGAAGAGTATACTATGATAGCTTATACCAACAACGTACGATCAGAAGCAATTACGGACGCACTTTCAATTCTGAAGGTGGACGCTTGATGTTGGCATCTAGGATTATCAGTAAAAAACTGGGTTCCGCTCATTCGCTAGAAGGTTTGTTAGTAGAGGTACTCCGCAAGGCGGGGCCTTCTCTTCAGTTCTTTGGAACGTGCCGTTCAATGGACTACTGCTAAAACTGGAAGAGTCAGGCTATAAAGTGATTGTTTATGCGGACGACGTTGTTGTAGCCATATCTGGTAAGCATCCGAAAACTCTGGGCGAGCGAAATGTCCTCTTAATACTCTCTAAATGGACTCGTGAATGTGGACTGGGATTGAATCCACAAAACAGAGCTAGTCCTTTTCACAAGGAACCACAAAACCCTCCATGTTAACCCCCCTAACCTGGATGGTACGCCTCTCATTTTCGGAGATAGATCAAAATATCCTGGGGTTATTTTGGATAGGAACTAAGTTGGAACATGCAAACAAAGCTACTGTTGCGCTTTACTCCTGTAAGAAAGCTCTAGGTAAGAAATGGTGAATATAGCTCAAAGTAGTGCATTAGCTCTAAGTTGCCGTCATCAGACCCATCTTGCTTTATTATGTGATTGTATGGTAGACTGTCCTAAAGACAGCGACAAGTCGCACTCTCCTCGACAAGGTGCTGAGCACAGCATGTTTATGCTTAAGTGGGGCTTTGAAAACAACCTTAGAGGTATTGTCTCATCTGCTACCTCTTGATATTATTGGTAAACCGATCGTTGCAAGTGTAGCCGCCTGCATCAAAGAAACTCGCCAGGGGACCTGCATTCAAACTGTTCACTCGTTATTTCTAGAAGATTTCGAAAATTTAACCGAAAACACAAGCAACACTCCCCCAAGTTTTGATTTTGATAAAAATTTCCTTATCGTAATCTCTTCGAGGCAAGACTGGGAGGTACATGAAATAAGATAAGAAGAGTCCATACCCTTATATACTGATGACCCCAAAACTAGAAGTGGAGTGGGAGGACGTGTTTCTTCGTAATGCTTAACTTAAGCATACGTTTCTGTCTTCCGGATCATTGTAGTGTGTTCCAAGCGGAAGTGATAGTGATAAAAGAAGCCTTGACCTGAATGAAGTATAACGTAGTATCTACTAAGGATATTGGCATCTTCATTGATAGCCAGGCCGCTATTAAATCCCTGGAATCAGTCAAGTCTAGATCCAAGACTGTTCTTGATTGTCGCGCGTCTCTGAGGGAGATGGTTGAACAATTCAACATTCGCCTATATTGGGTACCAGGGCACAGGGCCATTCTGGGGAACTGCAGGATCGAAGAACTCGCCCGGTACGGAATCACCTAGCAGATTCAATCTGAGAAAGAGAAGCTGACCATGCCTCTCGCAACTTACAAGCTGGGTGTAGCCTAGTAGATAGCGTGTTGGTCTACAGTGCGAAGATGGGAAGTTCAAATCTCGGTCGATGTCTAATTTCAGCTCACTACTTGCTTGGGTATATCTCGCTCACCTCAATCTGCGAAAATGAAAATTCGTAGATAGGGGGTTGTGCGTAGGGCTGACAAACCTTCCACAATAACAAAGCCAAAGCCTGATTTAGGCTGTAGTGCCATTGAAGAAGAAGAAGGCTTTATAAGCTGCAACTAAGGTTGGATGCGATTGGCAAAGCTAACGACAGATGGGCAAACGGTGTTACATGTAATACCACCAGCCAGATTTGGTTTGTGCTGGATCTAAAACGCTCTGGAACACTAAGCTCACAAAGCAGGCAGATGATTAGCTCGGTAGTAAGGAGTCGTAATATGACAATGCCTGATAGGGAGATATGCTCAGAGGCTTGGACTTCCGTTTAATTATTTTTGCAGGAGCTGCAAAGATGAGGAAGAGGCGATTCATATATTATGCACTTTTCCTGCTCTCTCAGGAAGAAATAGACACCACCTAGGCGCACACTTCTTTTATAGTTTTGGTAATCTAGTAAATGCGGAAGCCAGGAGCCTTCAACGCTTCATAGAAAGCTCCGGATGGTTCACCGAGCAGGGGTTTCTTCTGAGATCTTGAAAAAAAAAAAATTCCGGAGAGCGAAAAAACTAATAAGTTTATTTTTGTTCCAAATGTGAACCCTTCAAGTTTGGGGCGAAACTTCGATCACTTCTACAGGTCGGACGAATGTCCAAATTTTCGCATTCGGTGCCAAATATAGTTTTGTTATAGATCTGGCAACCACGCAATTTGATCTTTCTCGAATATGCAAGAATTCTGTAGAACAGTATCCCCAATATATAAAAAGCCATAATTGAAGATCTAGAACTTTCCAGTATAGTTGAGACACACACCCGACGACATACACCACGGAATGTTCGAGAATTGGGGGAAAATTGTATAAAAACACGAAGCTTTCAAATGGGAAGTCAGTTATTCAGCGACATTCATGGAAGGCGCGAACCAGTTGTCATAAAGTGCGATAGAAAAACACGCGGCGGTGTTGTCATAAAGTGCGAAGTGATCGGGAAATTACATTAGAGTGCGAATAAATAAGTTATCACTTATTTTTAAACGAATTGTGTTCTTACTTGAAATCCCGGCGAACCCCTAGCTCGCAACAGTATAAATAAAAAACAATGCCATAAGAAAATTGATTTTTTTTCGCTTTTCCAGGGGTTACTTCGTAAAATAACTTTTTTAACTTTAACCTACCATGGTAAGCCTGCCATTTTTGACATTGGAGGTTGGGAACCTTCACCATCGAGGAGTAATCGCTTCACTATTTTTGTAGGTGAAGAAATATATTATTCAACGAATTAAATTTTTAACATTATCAAAAAAAACTTAGTGAAAATTGATTTTTTAAAAATAGTCGAAAAAAAATAACTTTTATAAGGGAGGGGGTAGAAGTTTCGAAGATATTCGATCTGTTAACATATTAAACATTTAAGCATTTTTATACTCTAGATGAATTTTGAGAGTATATTGTATTTATCTTGCCGTTAACAATGCTAAGAAAATGAAATAACGTTCGCACAAAGTCACCAAGGGTACAGAAAAATCGTCGCTCGATTACGAGTGACCGTCTGTCTACAACATAATTCTCGAACGCCTTGAGCTATCATGCTGAAATTTGTTGTGTGTCATTTTTAGTAAAAATTAGCTTTAAATTCATGAAAGGGCTAGATCTCCCACTCCTTCTACCCCCTCCCATACAAGTTATGTAATATTTCGCTATTTAAAGAAATTGATTTTTCTTCTAAACTATTTAACCTATCAATTTGAAAATTGAATCAAAGTATAATGTTGTATATATCATTTACAGTACAAAATATTGATCTGATCTCTTCACTCCTTCTACCCCCTCCCATGTAAATGCACTATTTTGAAAAATTCAGTTTTTCGATTTTCATTGAAACTAACAAAGCGGAAAAGACAAATTTTTAACAAAAATAATTTTATTATAATTGCAATCAGTTTGGAAAAAATTATAAACTTCACCTCACTCCGATTTCAATTAAAACATTAACAATTGCAAAAAGTTTATAAAAATTATCAGCATCGCTTCATTCCTTCTACCACCTCTCATACAAATATCTATTTATAAATTCAAGAAAAGCATATCTCCTTCGAACATAAGAGACTTTGAAATTAAAACAAAGCATGGTGATAAGGAGGATGATAAGCAGTTTCAAAATCATCTTAAACGCTCCACTTCCTCTGCCACAAATACCTCAATTTCAGGAAAACTATGACCAATTTCTTTGAAAACAATAAAAACTACTAACGTTAAACTTAGTACGAAACATTTTTCATGCCACGTTCGGTGTCATATGCAAACAATTTAAACCTCCCCACTCTGTTTCTACCACCTCCCATACAAAAGTGACTATTTACTATTTGAAAGAATTTGAGATGACTTATTTTCCGGTATATTAACTGTTTCCCATTTCATCTAGAGTATCATGTGATTGTGCTTTACACCCAATCATACTTCTGTTATGTTTATACTCTAGATGAAATGTGTGAGTATTATAAGTTAGCCACAAAGTTTGTAACGCCAAGAAATAAGGCACGGAGAAAAAATAAATGATACAGAAGTTCATATAATCACTCAGAAATCTCAAAACCGGATGTCCGTCCGTGTCCTCTCTAGCTTGATAACGCTTTGAGCTGGATAGTTCAAATTTTGTACACGTCGTTTTTGATAAAAAAGTAAGGTCAAGTTCGTGAACTGGCCAAATCGCTCCACCCCTTCTACCCCCTCCCATACAAAATTATACAATTTCGTAATTTGACAATAAACGAATTTAATCGAAAAGTATTAATGCTATTGATCTGACACTTGGAATGTAATACTTTTATGATGGTTTCAATCTACTGTATAAAAATTATTTCTGTCCTCACCCTCCCTCCACCACCTCCCATACAAACTGCAGTTTTTCATGAAATGCTCTAGACCAATTTACCCAGAGCGTGCACCAAATACTTATTTAGAATTATTAGTAAAATTAAAAAAAAAATTAGATGATTACCTTTACCCATTCGACCCCCGCCCATACAAAATGAAATAATTTCGTAATTTGACAATAACCGAAGTTGTTCGAAAAGTGTAAACGCTATTGATCTGAAATTTGCAATATACTATTATCATGATGATTCAAATCTACTGTATAAAAGTTATGTGAGTCCTCCCCTTCCTTCAACCACCTCCCATACAAACTGTACTTTTTCATGAAATACTATAAAGAAATTTACTCAGTACGTATAAAATTGATGGAGCTCAAATTGTGCACTAAATATTTATTTAGAATTATAAGTAAGACCAAAAAACTAGACGATTAGTTTCAATCCTTCTGGCCCCTCCCATACAATCTGACACAATTTAACAACTTCACAAAAAGTCGGTTTTCCTGAAAAGTATGATTGCTACTGATCTGCAATTTAAAACATGTCAAAAACATGATGTTTTCATTTGTTTCTAAAAAGTCATTAAGACGGCCTTCTTCTACCACCTCCCATACAAACTGCACAATTTTACAAAATTTTCTGAGTACCTATTAAATTTTTTAATTCTAAATTTTCCATTTTGGTGGCAACTCCAGCGTGATGTGAAAAAAGTAGTTCAATGTCGTCACCTCTGCCACCACTTCACCTACAAAATTTCTTAAAATCAAAAAAATTTTTTTTCTTCATCTAGAGTATCGCACGATTGGGCTTTACGCCCAATCGTAGTCCTGTTATGTTTTTTAAACAAATTTTACAAATTTTCAAGTTTGTAATTTAAAATTTAAATAAATAAATAATCTAATAAATAAATATTATTTTTTTCAAATGGACGTGTACAATTTGAATTTTGTAGCTTTTACCAGAGCCATAAAAAAAGTAGTGAAAGATTTCGACATTTTTGCCCACCCAGACTTAAAATTTTTACCAAAATTAAAGGTAATAGAGCTCTGCATTCTCACAAAACTTCAACTTAATACTTGTATTGGATTTTGAGATATAACGGTTTGCAATTTTGAAAAGTGCACCAATATTTGTAATTTCGCCCAATCATAATTCTGTTGTTTTATATCATAGTTATGAAAGTGATAACATGAAGTTCAAGTTACGGATAGATAAGAAGAATATGATGATAAGAAAATGAAGTTAATCCTTTTATCTAGCTATTATTTTAGAGCTCACGAAAGTAATGGAACTGCTGTCAATCGCAAAATTGTGGAATACGTTGCGGGCAATAAGCTGATTAATATGGGCTCCGATATGGATTACTTGCCGGGACGTTGGCACTCGTGCGTACATAAATAATGCGAGGGTCAACGATTGCACTCAACGATGCAAAAGCTTATGACAGATTTTGGGATTAATGTCGCATCCTTGTTTGCTGAACTACGAGATCAATAGTACTAAATCGATTTACTGCTTCTTCCTTTCATTAACTCCGGCTTCCCTCAAGGTTCTACGTAATCGCCTATACTTTTCTTAATACAGTGCTGTGAATAATTATAAGCTCAAACACATTTTTCGATTTTTTTCCAAAACATTTCTAGGAAATGAATTTTTTTGCCTGGAAATGTTATTTTGGGATGATTAGAAAACCCTTGCAATTATCTACCTATATCTTTCTTTCAATCACGATAAGTACCAGGTAGAAATCTCAAAAAACTCCTTTTTGAGCTGTGAATAATTATAAACTCACTTGCTGTTTGGAGTTTGCCAAGAGAGGTTAAAGCGCGGATTTGAGATTTTATCAAGTAGATTTTATCAAGTGTTTTTTTTCAAAGTTGAAAAATTTTGTTGACGTCTGAAATGCCACGTGGAAAAAAATTAACTGATGTCGAAAAACATCGAATTATTGATTTAAGGAACTGCGGCAAAACTCAGAGAGAGATCGCAAATGAAATTAAAAGATCGCAGACTGTAGTAAAAAACTTTTTGAAACTTGGAACCGAGAATTATGGGAAAAAGAAGTCATCTGGACGTCCTTCAAAATATTCGCCTAGTGTGAAACGAGCAGTTTTAAGAGAACTATCGAATACTGGAGCTTCCTCATCGAAAATTGTTAGCCGGTTAAACTTGAAATGTGATCCTAGCTTAGTTAGAAAATGGGCGGCATCATCAAAAAATTTTAACTATCAAAAATGTTTGCAAAAACCCAAATTGACAAAACGTCACATCGATGCTAGACTTAAATTCGCCGAAAATTATAAACAAAAAGGAACCATTTGGGGTCATGTGATCTTCAGCGACGAGAAGAAGTTCAATCTTGATGGACCAGATGGATTTCATTACTACTGGCACGATTTACGGAAGGATAGAAGAATTATGCCACGAAGAGCAAATGGTGGTGGATCTGTGATGATTTGGGCTGCTTTCAAAAACAATGCTAGGAGCGAAATAACGTTCGTCAACGGCAGAATTAATGCTGTGGGTTATCAGGAGTTACTAGAGGAACGTCTACTGCCTTTTGTGACACTAGCGGAGGACAAAAACGTAATTTTCCAGCAGGATAATGCACCCATCCATACAGCTACCTACACCAAAAAATGGTTCCAGGACTTTGGAATCCAATTATTACCATGGCCAGCGTTAAGTCCCGATCTGAACCCTATAGAAAATTTATGGGGAATCTTAGCGTGGAAAGTCTACGACCAGGAGAAACCATCCATTGAAAATGTTGCAGAGCTGAAGGAAAGGATAATAGTAGCCTGGAACGAGATATCAGATAGCGTATTAAATAGTCTTATTAATAGCGTTCCGAGTCGATTATTAGATGTTATAAAAAATAAAGGCAAATGGACTAAGTATTAAATAAAAAACTTAACAAACATTAAACTGAGTTTATATTTTTTCACAGATTTTACAACGAGTTTTTATGTTTTTCTTTTTTATTTTTTTTTTGGAAAGGGATATGATCAACCTTTCACCCCTAATACATTTACTTAAAGGCATATGATCGAAGTAAATAAACAGTTATTGGAAATATTATCCTGTTTTTAAAAAAGACCTAAGCACTGTACATAAATATATATTCTTGTACATTAATGCCTTACTAAATTACACAAGGTGTCGCGTCTTGCATAGAGGAGAGCTGTCCGAGAGCTTTCCTGTGCGAACGGGTGTCAGACAAGGCTGCATATTATCACCAGCTCTGTTTCTGGTGGTAATAAATGACATCTTGAAAGCAGCACTGGAAGGTTGGGGAAGGTAAAGGTCTTCAATGGAGACTATTTAACATCTTAAGTCACCTTGATTATGCTGATGACGTGTGTTTGCTTGCACATACCCGTTTGGACTTAGAGTCAAATATTCGCTCGTTGCATTCTAAATGCAAAGAAGCGGGACGGAAAATAAATGTGCGTAAAACCAAGTACATGCACATGGGTTCGAACGCAAGCACACCGATTGTTCTTAATGGACAGGATGTGGAAGAGGTGCAAGATTTTTGCTATCTCGGAAGCATTGTCAGCATGGACGGCGGAGCCGAAAAGGATGTTGAGGCTCGGTTAAATAAAGCTCGTCAGGCCTTCGGTATCCTTTCCCCTTTCTGGAGGTTAAGAGAGATCTCCCTTCGCACGAAGCTGCGAGTTTTTGACGCATGCGTCAAATCCGTGTTGTTATATGGTTGTACTACGTGGAAAGTGACCGTTTGACTTACCAAGAAACTACAGACTTTCGTAAACCAATCTCCTTCTGGCCAGAAGTAATCTCCAACGACGAACTTTGGAGTATAACTCGCCAGACTAAAATAGGTATTGAGAATCAACGGCGAAAGTGGCAGTGGATCGGTCATACTTTGAGGAAACCAGAGCGAAACATCGCAAAACAGGCTCTGGATTATAACCCTCAAGGAAGACGTCGGGTTGGTCGACAATGTAATACATGGAAGCGAGCAGTTGAGCAGGAGGCCAGAGGAATAAACAAGTCCTGGCAACAGCTTAAAGCCGATGCTCAGGATCGCGCCTTGTGGAAGAGAGTTGTTTCTGTCCTATGCCCCTATAGGGGGTCTTAACAGGAATTTGATTGATTGATTGAAATTACACATTATGTAGCTTCGAAATGAAGTGAGTTATACTACAGTTGTCATCTATCCTTCAAAGGTCATGGACGCGACATATGACATTCGGCCGCAAACAACTTCGCTATTTAAAAATTTTCACCGTTTAAGCGTCAATAATTCGATCCGCCCTGGCTAACTGGAGTATCGCAAAAATATCGAAGTACGCGTTATTTAATAATACTGCTTCCTCTATGGTGAATACAGTACTGATCACTTTGCATTTATTCTGAATTACTAGTCAAGCCAAACACCGAAACGTTTACACTGTCTCAAACCTATATCTTTCCGCACAGCGAAATATATTCCGTAATTCATTTCAGATCAAAACTTTAAAACGCTCTTATCTTACTTTAAGGCATGGAGAAACGCCTATTTTCCTTACGATAACTAAGAGAAAAAGTCAAACTTAAACGTACAAGTTTTGATATACTATTAACTTAAGTATCTTAAAACTAGTCAAAAAAGTGAATGAACAATATTTTCAATATTATCTTTCTCAAATTTAATCTCTATTAGTTTTTCGATTCCGATACCACTATATTGCTATTTATTCAACACAAATCATTCGAGTAAATACACACAGAATATGAAAGAAAGTCGAAAAAAAGCTCTCTGCAGTGTCTGATTACTATTTGCGAAGCGAAAAAATAACTGATAAATTCATATACCATCATTATTGTATGCTTACGTATCGATAGAAACTACACATACATATGTATACCTATGCGTATTTTCGAAAACTGAAGATTGATTATTTTTTATCCATTTAGACGTAGTCGATAACGTCACCATTATTGAAAAAAAAAATCATTCTACGTAAAACACGCCCTTGAAGAAATGCGTCCTTTCCAAGCAGTTAAACTTACCTGCTGCATGGGGTACGATAAGGTAAAACCTTTAATACGAAACTTATCCTAGCCACCTTGGGTAATTGAAAACGTCGGCTACGACGTCAAATGGGTGAATCGACTTTTTTTTTTTTTTGAAGCTTTCTTAATTTTTTGTGTTTTTTGTTAGTTCACTTGAATGCGGTAGAGTATATTCAGGATTCGAAAAAGACGTCGATGACTCAGAATTAGGCGCCATCAAGTTTTCCCGTGCAAGTAAATTGCTTGGTAAATTCACGAAATTATTGGAACAATAATGATGGCGACGTCGTTGATTGTATTATATAAGTTTTACAAATTACTTGAATAGAATTTATTTCATGAATTCAATTTCGACACGAACAATGTTCTAAGCATTGTGCGGAGAAGCAAACACGAGAACCTATTTGAGGCAGAGCGATAATTTGATGAGGAATTTAGAGACCTGTGAATTTTAAATATAAAATAACACGAACCTACTATTAAATTTACTACAATCTTAATTCCTAAGTTAGATGCCTTAATTATTTAAATATAGTACCAATAATTGAAATCAATGTTTAAAATAATTTACATTAAAACTACTTACTAATAAATTTGACCTTCTTTGAGGCTCGTGGCTGTTTTGATCGAATTTTGTTGCTTTTCTTCATTGGAGCTGCTACTCTCCGCGATCCTATGGCTACTTTCAATTTCGATCAAAGCGCAAAAATCGTTGATTGCAAACATTTCCAGAAAAAAGTACGAAAATAAAGACAAATTCAAATAATAAGAGAAAACAGTAACAAATTAGTAAAATTACTCATTTATGACGAACAATTCCACCTGCGGACTTTCCATCGACATTTTTCGATCAGAACAGAAAAAAAACGAACAAAATAAAGGGTTTTCCAATAAGGACTTGACAACTTTTTTTCAAAATAAAATGCAAACCATTTGAGATATTTCAAAAACTTTATTATTTACCATGATAAAAATGTTAAGTTTACTGAATAAATTGACAGTGACAGTTCGATGATTAGTGAAAGGGTGCGTTCACAAATTGAATTCAAAGTTGTCAAGTCCCTATTGGAAAACCCGATACAATTTCGGACCTCATTGCATTTAATAGCTTTGCAGTCGTAAGAAAAACCCCAATGAAATGTTTAGTTATGTTCGTCAAAGAATATCCTGGCTACGACTAGGGACGACATCATAAAATAAAATTGTATCTTTTAGATATGTAGCCATGTCTATTAGATACGTACCTTATTACCAACTCGGTGCGGGAAAATCGATAGAAAAAGACCAAAGAGAACAATCTTCTTAATTGGCAGAGAATCATTGGGATTGTGCAACGAAATAGAAATATAATCTCTAAGGAGCAGGCAACTGTGATCATATTAACAGTTCAAGGGCCTTACAACAGATACATCAACGACAATATTAACATAAACTATACATTCGGTTTTTGACGAGGTTTTTTGAGATCTTTGGAACTAAGAATTAACAAAAATCAAAAGGCCATGTTTCACGTAAATGTCGAATTCAAGTACGACAACGGAGGGGTGCAGTCCTCATTTGAAGCACAAAGTGATTCTCCTTGGAAATTTGACTATATACCATTACGAGTATCTCCTTTTTTTATTATTTGGGTAACATGTGAGAGCACTGCGACAATCCCGGTCTGTTGTGCGTTTATTGTCCCTTTACCCTACTATAACTCAATAGCTTTGGCTAACATGGCTCCCTTAAAGATACTTAGTTTAAGGGAGCCATGTTGGCTAGTTCCTCGGTAGAAAGAAAAACTTTTCCGAGTAGGTTGTGTCTTTTCCTTGCTACTGCTTCACAGTGACATAGGATGTGTTCTGTTATTTCTAAGTCTTCGAGACAGAGGCGGCAGATGTCGGTTTCAGCTAAGCCCATATTTTTGAGGTGGTGGTTTATTCCACTGTGCCCCTTCTTCTTTAGGCCGATAAGATAATATCACTCTTGCTGAATTTTAGAATATGCTCCACTTTGTTTTTTTGTGGTAGGATTAGTTCATTTTTGAGATTGATAAACCTGGAAGTCTATTCCGGCAGATTTTATGTTCTTGTTCAATCCACTTTGTAATTATGGGATTGGAGTGCCCTTTTGGTTCTTCAGATTGGGTCTGGACCAATAATATTTGATTCTGCGTCGTTTTTTGCAAGGCGATCAGCCTCTTCATTTCCCTCAATTCTCATATGTTCTGGTACCCACATTAAGGTTACATCATTCCTTTTCCCCAAGATGATTAGGTTTTGAAGACAGTCCCAAACTATCCTCGATCCGTGTTTATGGGATGCTAGGGCTTTGAGAACCGTCTGGCTATCCGATAGGATATAAATAGATTTGTTGCGATGATCCCTTCTTATATTCTCTTGGATGCATAGCTCCATTGAAATTAGTTCAGCCTGAAAGATAGTGGCTTTTTTGCTGAGTGGTTAAAAAATTAAAGTTATAAATTATTGAAAAAGTTACACACATTTTCTCAAATACAAAACTATGTGTACTAAAATTTTGAGAGTTTCTTATTACTAATAGTTCTATTGAGTTTATTAGCAGTGTTGTGAATATGTTGCTTGAAACTATCAAAAATTACTTCTAGATCAGTTACAGATTTAACTTTAGTTAAAGACAACTTATATACTAAAATTACACCGAGAGGGAGTTTTTGATTGACCAAAACATATGTGGTAGCATTTTGGTATATTGATTTCGAGACCATTTGAACAACTGTAGTCAGGAAAAGCTATCCAGATTGCAATAACTCCTCATCCATAGGTGAACTAATGACTTTAATCATGTTGTAATCATCCGCAAATAGTGAAAATTCTACATCACTAACGATGAAACTAATGTTAATGAAGTAAAAACAGCAACGGCCCTTGATGTGATCCTTGAGGAACATCAGATGTAGAACATAAGGGAAGAGAGTAGCAGCTATTGATTTTAACGATTAATAATCTTCCATTAACGTAATCTCTAAACCATCTCAGTAGATTTCCACAAAAACCCAATTTTTCCAACTTTATGACTAACTGTTTCAAATTCAATTTATCAAATGCCTTGATAGGTCAGTATAAATACTATAAATTGATAATGATTGCTCTAAAGAATTACTTATATAATCATGGTAATGAGGTTGGTTAACATTCATTTCCTTCGCGAGAAACCGTTCTGATTCTGAAAGATCACTGTTGACATGAAAAGAGTTAGATAATCCATTGATAAGTTTCCCAATATTTTATATGCAACTGATTGTTTGACGATAATCACGGATGTTATATTTATCACTAGTTTTATGTATTCCAGGGTGACGGGAAGTAGCCAGTAATGAGAGAAAGATTGAATGTTAGATACTATGGTAGGGAAATATCAGCCGAAGATTCTAAGCAGGATAGGAAGTACACCATCTGGTACTGCACTCTTGGATTCGTTCAGTCAAAATCAAATCAAATTCCTGTTAAGACCCCCTATAGGGGCACAGGACAGAAACAATTCTCTTCCACAAGGCGCGATCCTGAGCATCGGCCTTGAGTTGTTGCCAGGAAAATTAAATAAAAAATATATTTTTAAATATTTTGCTGATGGCATTAAAATCTTTAGATCTCTTAATTTCAACTTTGACAATTTTCTTCAGGACGATTTTATAAATTTTAGTAACTGGTGTCGCCATAATGGTCTTAGACTGAATTAGGATAAATGTGATGTAATCTTTCCGTTTGTGATAATTTATAGTTTTAATGACTGTATTTTGGATCGAGTCAGTTCCATTTGACCAAAAAAATGATTTTGGTTTGCAAAGGATCGTGCAGAAAGGTAATTCTATGTTGGGATTTACCACACGCTTATCCAAGGAATTTAACAATCCGCTTGTTAGACTAAGTCTCTATAACATCTTCGTTAGATCTCGCCTTGAATATGCTTCTCAAGTTTGGTCTTTTTATTATGATGAGTACATTGGCAGAATCGAGTCGATTCAGCGTAAATTTGTAAGAGTAGCCTTATGTCACCAGAGTCTTCCTCCATATACTGATCGACTTCAGCTATTAAATATGTCATCGCTTTCGAAACGACGTGAAGTAGCTGATGTAATTTTTGCTCATAGCTATTTTACAGGGTTAGTTGATTCCTCCACCCTTTTCGGTTTGATGTCCTTTGATGTTGATCAATTTTTACCAAGGTATCCTAGATTGCTGCGGATTGGTACGAGAGAAGTAAAAAAGAATGTTGATGTATTCGACTTCTTTATTGACAAGCAGTGTTTAAAACGTACACTTAACGCTAGTTGATACCGATGTTTGTGAATTTTTGTCAGTTTCGTGTTTTTGTTATCTGTACTTGGTGTTGGGATGTTGATGTTTGTTTCGTCCCTTCACTAAATGATGAGCCAGAGGATAAATCGACTTTCAATTTTTAAATTTTGAATCGATTTATGGCAATTCCTTGTATTAAGGAATCCTGATAGTGATACAAAAGACAATATTCACTATTCGAAAGAATTTGAGATGACATACTTATTTTCCGGTATATTAAACTCTTTCCCATTTCATCTATAGTACCATACAATTGGGCTTTACGCCCAATCATAATTTTGTTGTTTTTAAATATTTTTTGGCACATTGAAAATTCCAATTTTCTCAAAATGACAATGTATTTTCACAACACTAGAAGATTTGAAATTCTTTGTAAGCAAGAAGATTTGAAGCTGGTTTGACTTCACAGAGCATTTCGAATTGAAAGGGGAGATTTCCGGATTCTACACTGTTACGCTTTATTATTTGCGACGTTTCGGTCTCTGCTAAGAGCTTTATCAATTGTGATGAAACTCCTCCCTCCTCCTCCACAACGAGAAGACACTAAATAAGAATCCTATACCGAAATGAAAATAAATGCAACCGCTGCCCTCAACCGCAAGAAAAATATAAAAATGCGGAAAAATATGCCAAATGTCTTCAAATCCTCGCATCCCAAAAATGTATGGACTTCCAAAAATTCATAAGGAGAATACGGCGCTTCGCACGACGCATTGCACTGCATCCCTTACATTTTGCCTTTTATTGTGTCTAGAAATACTAAATTTAAATCGGAACGAATACATTATTTGAAAAAAGAAATTGGACAAAAGCGTACATTTTTTTCACCCATCATTTTAAGCACACTTTACGTGCACAGGACAGCTTTTTTTACGCTTTTGCTGAACAACGAAAACCAAAAGCTATCCACAGGTCAAACTCACTCTGAGATGCGATTTAAAAATTGCACACACCAGACTGCCGGCCCCTACGTGGCAAAATTTTCACGCTCGACTCGATCAAATTCGACTTCTATAGGAAGGGGTGATGCGTAGCGGTATCCAGAGCTTTCAGTCGCAAGTCATTGCATTATTTCGTTCTAAGTATTGCCAGAATGGAAATTTTCGTACTAATCGGAAAATGATCAGGAAGAAAAATGTCAAAAAGTAAATCTGACAATATTGTCTATATTTGTCGTGCTTTGAGGGAGAAACGAATCTGATTAAGATTTTGCAGATCGAGCGACATCTTTTTTTTGTACGTCCTTACTTGTTATACTCTAGATGAAATCTGAGAGTATTATAAGTTTGCCACAAAGTTTGTAACGCCAAGAAATAAGGCTCGGAGAAAAAAATGAATGATACAAAAGTTCATATAATCACTCAAAAATCTCAAAACCGGATGTCCGTCCGTCCGTCTGTCCGTCTGTCTGTCCGTCTGTCCGTCTGTCTGTCCGTCCGTGTGCTCTCTAGCTTGAGAACGCGTTGAGCTAGAAAGTTCAAATTTTGTATACGTCGTCTTTAACAAAAAAGTAAGGTCAAGTTCGTGAACGAGCCAAATCACTCCACCCCTTCTACCCCCTCCCATACAAAATGACACAATTTCGCAATCTGACAATAAACGGATTTCCTTGAAAAGTACAAATGACATTGATCTGAAATTTGGAATGTGATACTTTTATGATGATTCCAATCTACTCTATAAAAATAATTGGTGTCTTCCCCCTCCTTCCACCACCTCCCATACAAACTGCACTTTTTCATGAAATGCTCTAAACCAATTTACTCAGTGCGTATAATAGTTATCAAGCTGAAATTGTGTACAAAATATTTATTTAAAATTATTATTAAGACCAAAAAAAATGAGACGATTAGCTGTACCCCTTCTACCCCCTCCCATACAAAATGACACAATTTCGTAATTTCACAATAAACAGATTTGCTCGAAAAATATAAATGCTATTGATCTGAAATTTGGAATATATTACTTTTATGATGGTCTAAATCTACTGTACAAAAGTTATTTGAGTCCTCCCCTTCCTTCCACCACCTCCCATACAAACTGCACTTTTTCGTGAAATGCTCTAAGCCAATTTACTCAGTGCGTATAAAATGGACCGAGCTGAAATTATGCACTAAATATTTATTTAGAATTATTAGTAAAACCAAAAAAAAATTAGGCGATTATCTTTACCCTTTCTACCCCCTCCGATACAAAATGACACAATTTCACAACTTTATTAAAAGTCGATTTTCATGAAAAGTATGAATACTACTGATCTGCAATTTAAGACATGTCAAAAGCATGATATTTATAGTTATTTCTGAAAAGTCATTAAAAACTCGCCCCTCCTTCTATCACCTCCCATACAAACTGCACTACTTCACTACATCCAATACACTAATTTTCTCAGTACCTATTAAATTTTTAAATCCTAAATTTTGTATAAAACATTTTGATAGCAACCTTACCGCCATGTGAAAAAATTAGTTTAATGTCGTCACCCTCTCTACCACTTCCCCTACAAAATTTTTTAAGATACAAAAATTTCTCTTTCACCTAGAGTATCGCACGATTGGGCTTTATGTCCAATCGTACTCCTGTTATGTTTTTTATTATGTCAATAAAAAATATAAGTTCAAAAGAAATAAGGCCAATGTTAACTTTTTAATATTTTTAAAGTTTATTTTTGACAAATGTTGAAGGGCACTTCATGCCGCTAAAAGATTTTTTTCTGCCCGTTATCTCTCTAGTCAATATAAGACCAAGTGCTGGCAAAGGATTGAAATTTCCGTTAATTTAAGAATTCAAGCGCTTTCGGCTGCTATGTAGTATTAGGGTGAATGGGTATAGTATTTGATTTTAGATCTTAGATACAAATACCAATAATTTGATATTAATTTATTATTCTAATAATAAAGTATTGTGATCGACACAAGAAAAAAAAAAGTTTGCTGCCCTGAAATTTTTTTTTTCGCGTTTCATGACTAAATTAGCCTAAAAATGCAAAAAAAAAATCCGTCCCGCCGTACATATGGACTCATATCTCCGAGACCGTTAAAGGTAGAATGTTCGTTTTTGGATGGATTGATGGTTGGGTAAATGAGCTCCATTTTTTAAATTTTGATGGGTGTTAGGTGGAAGGGGGAGGCGGGGGGAGGTAAAAAGTCGAAAACTACACTTGCTAATATCTCCCTCACGAATGCAGATAGAAAGTTGAAAATTAGTAGACATATAGACAGGGTTGTGGGACAAACTTTAAAATTAATTATTTTTTTTATCCATTGGCGTCCGAAAAGGGGGGGCTAAAAACAAATTGTCGGCCGAATTGTTTTTTCAAATGGTTATATCGTCGAAATTACTTATCGTAAAAAATTTATATTTTGAGACCGTCAAGAAGGCATATAGCTTCATAGAAATCAGCTTAGAAAGTGGCAAATTATTGTAAGGGGAGGGTCAGGATGGGTGCAAAGAAAAACACTTAAAAATTAATATCTCAACTATCTCTTAAGCTATGTACTTGAAACTTGAAACGTATATTAAGCTATACTTGAAAAATACGAAAAAAATATAATATGTTGAAATAATAGTAGTGGGAAGAAATGGGGAGCATTTCAAAAATGGCACACTTTTCAAAATTACAAATCCTTATATCTCAAAAAATAGTACAGATATCAAATCGAAAATTTGTCAGATTGTAGAACTTCACAATAGTTAATTGTGATAAAAATTTTAAGTTAGGGGGTGTAAAGAGAGGGAGGTGGTAAGCAAAAATGTCGAAAATTTTGAGTGATTTTTTTAGGACTCTGGTCAAAGATAGAAACTTTAAATTTGGCGTATGGATACATCTATTTGATATACATACAAAAAAAATAATAATTTGATCCACAATTGTTACGAACCGACCACCCCGGTCTAATGGCCACAAGGTGTTTCAAGTGCAGCAAAAAAAAAAACACGAAAACTGAAAATTTTTGGATGTTATTTTAAGGTAGAAACTTCAAAATCTGGGAAATACATTTAAAAAAAATCTCTAAAAGTATGAAATATTAACTAGTCGAATACTTTCAAAACTTCTACCCCCTCCCATACAAAATTATTTTTTCGGCAATTTTTAAGAAATTAATTATCACCTAACTATTTAAAGCTATCAATTTGAAATTTTGCATAAGAACTTATAAAAATATTTGAAATGAAATTAATTAAAAAGTTTTGAAATCGCACTTGCCCTTCTACCCCCTCCCATACAAAAGTATGATTTCGACCAATTTCATTAAATCAACTAATAACCAACAAATTAAAAGCTATGAACTTGAAATTTCTTACGAGTACGTTACAAGAGAAGAAAAAGAAAATTGCTTTACAAATTTTGCAATTCCCCCACTTCTTCTACCCCCTCCCATACAAAAATAATTTTTCGAGCATTTTTAAGAAATCAGTTATCAGCTAACTCTTAAAAGCTATCCATTTCAAATTTTGCATGAAAACTTATAAAAATAAATGAAATGAAATTCTTTTAAAAGTTTTGCAATCACGCTTGCCCTTCTACCCCCTCCCATACAAAAGTATCATTTCGACCTATTTAATTAAATCAACTAATAGCCAACAAATTAAAAGCTACGAATTTGAAATTTTGTACGAGCACACTACATGAGAAAGGAAATAGAATTGCGTCACAATTTTTACGATTCCCTTACCTCCTCTACCCCCTCCCATACAAATGTTTGGTTTCGTGAATGTAAAATACATAGAATCTTATGAAAATTCTATGCAACTTCGTCTATGAAACTGACATTCTATACAAGGAATATTGGACGTGATTCAAGCAATCAATTAAAAAACTATTAACATCCACCGACCCTTACTATCACCCCTCACCCCTCCCCTCACAAAACTCAAACTTGCAGAAATAAACGAACGAAATATTGATTATATATACTAGAGCTTTTGAACGTTTCTACAAAGTGTTAAATTGATAACTGCCCTGCCCAAGAACCCCCTTTCACTTAGTCTTCCCTAACCACTCTAACCTGCATATTGACTTTCCACGCATCCGCAACTTGTCCCAAGAATAATAAAGTTTCGTCCGACTTGTTGGCAGTTTATTTACTTTTAGCTTAAATGACGAGTATACTTTGTTGTATACTAGCAAACGCTGGGACTTCGTCCGCATAAAAATCGCAATAATAAGCATTTTTTGAGAATGTAGTTAGTAATACATTTTGTCGGATATATAATCTGCTTACTTCAATGGCTCTTTAAACACAATGTTTTGTATTTTGTTTTAATCAGAACCATAAATTATTAAGAATAATATCATGATACTCGCATTTGAATGGGAGAGGATCGTGATCAAATCAATACCGTGATTTAGATAATATACGTATTGAAGAGCATTAAGGACATGCGAATAATTATAGCTTGTGTTAATTAAAAAAAAGCCCAAATAAAATAACATTAAGCTTAAAAACTTAACAGGACTACGATTGTGCGTAGAGCCCAATCATGCGATACCATAGATGAAATCGAAATTTTTGTGATGTTATGAAATTTTGTATGGGGAGTGGTAGAAGGGGTGACAGGACTGAAATAATTTGTTTCACATCATGATAGAGTAGCTATAAAAATGTTTTGTACCAAATTTTAGCTACAAAAATTGAGTAGGTACTGAGAAACTTAGTGCATTGAATTCAATGAAATTGTGCAATCTGTATGGGAGGTGATAGAAGGAGTGGGTAGTTTTTGGTGATTTGGTCGAAAAACGACTAAAATCATCATGCAATTGACATATTTTAAATTTCAGATCTGTACCACTCACGCTTTTCAAGAAAATCGAATTTTTGTAAAGTCGTGGAATTGTATTACATTGTATGGGCGGGGTAGATGGAGTAAAGCTACTTGGTTAATTTTTTTCTCCGATATCAATAACGATGCTAATTCAGGATTGAGTACAAAATTTGAGCTCGATGAAAGTTATATGTACTAAGAAAATTAGTTTAGAATATTTCATGAAAAAGCGCAGTTTGTATGGGTGGTGGTAAAAGGAGTGGGGGGTTTTAAATGAATTTTTGAAAAACAACTAAAATTATTATGAAATTGATATATTTTAAATTGCAGATCAGTAATATTTACACTTTTCAAGAAAATCGAAATTAAGTAAAGTCATGGAATTGTGTCACATTGTATGGGAGGGGGTAGAAGGAGTTAAGCTAATCGGTTAGTTTTTTCCCAATATTAATAACAATATGAATTAAGGATTTAGTACAACATTTAAGCTCGATGAAAGTTACACGTACTGAGAAAATTGGTGCATAGTATTTCATGAAAAAGTGTAGTTTTTATGGGAGGTGGTGGAAGGAGTAGGGGGATTCAAATATTTTGTGATAAAAATAATATGTTCTAAATTTCAAATGATTTACTCCAATGGTTTTGAAGAAAATTTGATTCTTACATATTTTTGAAAATGAGTCATTTTGTATGGGAGGGGGTAGAAGGCGTGGGGGTATTGAAATAAGACCACACGCAGATTACATCTCGGTGCATATCTAATAAACTGTGAAAGTTTCATTACAATCGCTTCAGCCGTTTTTGCGTGAAAACCAGAAAGACAGACAGACAGAGAAGAATTTTAAAAACGTGAGTTTCTGCTTAGTTATTGCTAAAATAAAGCAATAAACTAAGTTATAGCCATTTCTAAACAAATAACAGACAGACACTACAATTACATGTATTTATCTGTATAGACAGATTTTTTTTAACGTTATTGTATTTTTTTTCTTCTATTGCTTCTAAAAAGTCCAATTTTGAATAAAATTATATATACGAAAAATTTATTAAAAATTAAATTATTAAAAATATTAAAATAAAGGACAGTATCCCTACTCTAAGGTTCATGTCTGCTTTCAACAATTCAAATGTTCCTAGCAGTTGACGGGAGAGGTTTTGGTAATATTGTATATCAAACATGTTACATAATTGTATGAAATGTAACCAATCAATATTTTTAAAAAGTAATTGCTGTCCCTAGCTAATTTATCACGCCACGCCACGCCACGCCACGCCACTGCTAATATGTTCATTAAATTTTGAGATATAATGGTTTGAAATTTTGGAAAGTGCAACATGTGCTCCCCCATTTCTTCCACTCCTATGACATATTTTGCTAGTATATTTTGCAAAAATGTTTATTTCGCGATCGTAGTTTTTTTTTATCAGATTTGAACATTATAACACCATGTCCTTGACTAAAACGCTTGGCTATTTGAATAGTCAGCGCATTTCGTCATACTATTAAAAACACCCACGGTTCTGAGTGCTTGGCATTGAGGATTGAACACATTCTACGGACCACCCTAAGCACTTAATGTTGGATGTAATAAGAATGATTTATTGTTTTTGTCTGAAATTTTAAACTTATAACTGAAAATTCTCATGCACGTTCCTCAAACAACGTTTACCTGGTAGGACGTAATAAATAACGTTAACGAAAGCATTACTTAAACTTTGCTGAAATATCTTACTCGGTGCCCGAAACCGAAACTCTCATATAGGTCAGATTAAGTCTGTACGTATAACACGAGAAAAGGGGAGTAGGAGGCGAAATTGAAGGTGGGCGGCTAGTACAGAGGTTTCATTTCCCATTCCATTGAACTCTTCCATGATGATAAAGTAAAATGGCATCAGCTTGGTTAAACTTTGCGTCGTCACGTATAAAAGGAATTTTTTCCTGTTTTTTTTTTCTTTTCGGTTTTCTTGTTTCGTACACTTCTTGTGCATGTTTATATTTGCGTTTATCATTGTGTGATATGTGCTGTAGGAACATAGAGAGAAACGATGGATCCCACCCACCCTCCTTTTCCATGACAAATATCTTCTCCGAATATGTGCCAAACATTCTAAACGAGCGCAGTCCTTGTTTCTTAGCTATCCTCTTTCGTATCTTTGATGATGATGATGATTCTTTTGGAATAAGGGAAAAAAAACTACTTCGGGATTACAACCAGTTTTAGCGGAGAGACAAGACTGTATCGGTTGAAAATTATAGCACGTGTTGTCTCAAAGCGATAGGGACAAGTTTGAAATTTGTTTTCCACTAATTGGATTTCCTTGTTTATAATTAAAAGAGAAAAGACGAGTGTTTAATACAAAATACACAAAATAATTTGATATGAAAACAGTTCTAAGACATGATAGGAGTTAGTATTATATAAATCTATTATAATAAAACTCAATGTTTGTAAGTCTTTCTTTCAGTACATATATATGTATGTGCGGTTTCCACACAAATCTAAAGCACGCAGAGGTCTGAAAATTTGAACCTAGAAGACCAGAAGTTCCAACTGATGGAAGTTGGGCCAAATCGTTCAGCTCCTTCTACCCCCCTCCTATACAAAATGACACAATTTGGAAATTAGAAAATAAACGGATTTTCTCGAAAAGTATAAAGGATATTGATCTGAAATTCGGATTTCAATCCTCGGTATAAAAATGGTTCGAATCCCCCACTTCTTTTACCACCTCCCATACAAACTGCACTTTTCATGAAATACTATACACCAATTAACTCAGTGCACTAAATATTTATTTCGAATTATTAGCAAGACAAAAAAAACCAACATGATTGGGCGTAAAGTCCAATCATATGACACTCTAGATGAAATAGGAAAGAGTTAATTGTACCGGAAAATAGTGAATAGTGACTTTTGTATGGGCGGTGGTACAAGCAGAGGGGGCGGTCGGTAATTTGTATATTGTATATAACACCGAACGTAGTATACAAAATGTTTCATGCTGAATTTAAAGTTTGTAGCTTTTATAATTTCAAGGAAATTGAACAATTTTTGTCTGAATTTGTGGCATTTGTATGGGAGGTGACACAGAAAGTGGAAGGTCTTGGATGATTTTAAATCTGCTTATTAACATTCTAATCACATTGCTTTGTTACAATTTTAAAGTCGATAGCTCTCATATGTTTGAAGGAGAAATACTTTTCTTGAATTTTCAATACAATAATTTGTATGGGAGGTGGTAGAAGGAATGAAGCGAAGTTCATATATTTTTTAGCATTTATTGCAATTATTAAGAGACAAATTCTGCCAAAATTTTAAGTTTATACTTTTCATAGTTTCAATGAAAATCGATTAAATGTATTTAATGTCCTTTGTCTCAGCACCGAAACGTCACGAATAATGAAGCATAACAGTGTAGAATCTGGAAATCTTTCCTTTCAATTCGAAATGTACTGTGAAAACATTAACCAAACAATTATTTATTTTCATTATGGATTGAATAGTATAGTTATTTGGATCCGAAGATATTTATGCCAATGGATTGAACCTGTGTTCATTTGAAAAAGTTTTATTTTATTGACATTATTTTCATGTCGAGGCAATTTTTCCTTCACATTTGCAATGATATTAAATTTCCACTCGATTTACCAAGGACCTTATTTAAAATCAAAATAGATTAAAAATAACGGTTATAAATATTCAATCCGTCACTTTATGTTAAGCAATAATTTTGTATAGATGTGTCAATGCGTTTTGCCTTATGCCCTTTATATACCAACCGTACTACTCTAATCATAGGATGAGGCCTATAACATAAATTACCAACATAATTTTTTCCTTCATTCCAGTGTGCATCGTATGTTTTGGGGTTAACCACGCCGCTTAAAACGAATAGCTAATAAAAATCGGCTACTAAACATCTAGATAGCAGGAGGATGCTGGCAATTGCCATAAATGGTAAACAGACAGAAAGGATTACAATCGACAAAACCTTCGACAACAATGCAAATTTTCGCTTCAAGGCAAAAACCAGTCCAGTCTTCTTCGGTCTGTTCTGCAGAACTGGTCTTCCTTATTTAGAAGCGATCTGTGATTGGAATTCTCTACGATTTCATTTTAACTTTTAATGAATCCAATGTGGGGTTCGCACTTATGTCGGTTTCCGATTGACGGCAGTAGAATAATATGTAGGTACTGTAAGAGAATTTTTTATGCATTGTCAGTGAATTCAGCAGGAGATTATTGATAGTTACACACAATACGTAAAAAAATTCTAGATAAGATATATGGCATGCCAATCATCTATGTTCAGGTCAACTCAATTTAATTTTTCTTTCATAAAATTAAGAAAAGATGAAGGACTGAAGAAGTTCCTTAATTACTCTGTTTTCAACAACGAACGCTTTACAGTCTGCGCTTGCAGCTTGGCGAATATTTCGGAAACATTTAAATATAGGGCTTTTAGTTACTTGCTATAATTACCATGGAAATATTTATAATAAATACAGAGTATTCTAACATTTGGGGGTCCCAGCCCCAAACGCGACTTGTACTCGAATTGCACTCAAGAGGAGCACATTCTATAGATGGTAGTTGGACTTAGAAAATCTACAAAAAATGTTATATAGGGTGTTTGAGCAAGAGGTGTAGGGTTGGAAAGACCTATTATTTGAAAGCTGGTCGGTTGATAGTTGTTAAATGTTGACATTTGTCATCTATACACGCGGGAAACGCTACACAGTCGTTGAATGTAAATTCACGTTCAATCACAGTTACGATGCGCAAAATTCCATCAAACTTTGATCGTAATCATGTGCCTTCTGAGACGTGTGTGCGCAACCTATTCAAAAAATTCCTAGAGAATGGCTCGGTGCAAGATGTGAGGATATCGTTTGATAAAGGTCTCAGCAGAGACAGAAACATCACGAATAATAAAGCGTAATAATGTAGAATCCGGAAATCTTTTCTTTCATATCGAAAATACTTCGCCCCGGGGTTCGTTCGAAAATATCGCCGCAGTGAAGGACAGTGTTGAAAGCAACCCACACACCTCCATTCGTCACCATGCTCAAGAACTTGACCTCTCCATTTCTACACAGCAACGAATATTGATGAAAGATTTGGCTCTGCATGCGTACAAGATCCAATCGACTCAAGATATGCAGCCGCCGGACCACCAGCAGTGCCGTACGTTTTCTGGTTGGGTCTTGGAACACTTCTTGTTGACACACCCCATATATTCGATGTTAACGCTCTTCTATACCTATCTTCTTCTTCTTTAGTCTCTTTTGCTAAATATTACACTTTTAATGTATAAATCTGAACTTTCCACTAGTCTTACGCGTTTTTAGATTAGATCTCAAGTTCTTGTACAGAGTTTAAATCATCGCTAAAGCTGAAGCGTTTACGATTTAATTCATAAATTTGGAATTGAAACAATTTGCTAATTAAATTTCAAATTATGGCGCCCTTAATTCAGCTTTCGCCGTGAATGAAGAAATGTTGACAATTAATGTACAAGGAGTATAAATGGAAAACCGCTTCTCAATAGATGGCGCCAGCAGTGGTCAAAAATGGTGGAACAGAAAAGTCATGTGGTATGGTTAGGCATTTGTCAACAACTCCTTGTCATTAGATTTGTGAACTTTTATAGACGTTATATTTTTTTTTTGTGCGCGAATACGTCGAAGTTTAATCCAAATAAGTGGCATTTGCAAGGAGCTTTCCTTTTTGCCTTCAATTAAAAAAAATCTGCGACTGAGGCGCACCTAATACCGCAACACCTGGTGACAAAGAGGAGTTTTATAGTAAATTGAGTGCTACCTTCGATCGCGTTCGAAGAGGTGATATTATTATCATCGCAGGAGATATGAATGAAGGTTGGCTCAGACAACACTAAACTAGAACACGTCATGGGGAAGCATGGTGTCCCTTGGGTCGACGCGTCACAACCTTGGATTAAGAGACCCGAAAACGCGAATTATTTGTGGAATTTTTTAGTACTCGACAAATGGTCATCGCAGGGTCCCTCCAATGACAACACAAGAGTCACCATAAAACATCTTGGGTTTCACCTGATGGTGTACTCCCTTGATGGTGTACTCCCTTGATGGTGTACTCCCCTGATGGTGTTACTCAGAACCAGATCGACCATTTGGCTATAAATCGCCGATGGAGAAGATGTCTCCTCGATGTGAGAGCGAAACGTTGAGCTGACGTGGGAAGCGATCACCACTTGATGGTTGCCTGCTTGAAATTGTGCACAGCAGCTATCCGATGGTCATAAATTTTTCAAATGAAGCGCAAACTTAATGTGTACAAACTTAGGGACCCCAACAAAAAGCGCGAGTATACCACAATTCTACGTGAAAAGTCATTCACATTGGACGAATATGAAATGCGCACACTAGACGGCAATTGGGACGCAACCCGAAACACCTTTGTAACTAGTATTGAAGAAACTGTGGGATATGTGCAAAGCGGTGAGAAACCATGGATGTCGTAAGATACATGGGACAAGGTTGGCGATCGGAAAAAGCCCAAATTGGCAATCATTTCTCAACTCGATGTCAACCAATGAGCACCCAACTTAGACGGAACTACCGCGTGGCTCATATACAGCTTAAAAAGGTTGTTAGGCGCGACAAGAGAAAGGCCATTAAAGATCCGGCCAACAAAGCAGAATCTGCGGCTTATCTTGGAGATATGGGTTCACTATTTAAAATCATGAAACAATTGACGAACACAAATTTCACCGCCAACCACCTGGTGAGAGATGTCAACGGAACTCTCCTTAATATGAATAAACACCAGTTGCGGCGATGGAAGGAATACTTCTCTGATATTTTGAACACTTTGTCAGAGGAAGATATTCCAGAAACAGAACAACTATCAAACATCCAACCGCAACACGTACAATCCCCTCGATAAAGAAGAGATAGTTTCCGCCAATCGGTCAATGGCGGGAAGGGAAGTCCCAGGTACAGAGGGACTACCAACCGAACTTCTCAAAACGGACCCGGAAATAAGTGCCGATGTACTCCTCCCAATCTTTACTGCGGTGTGGAATGAAAGAAGATATCCGACTAAATGGAAGGAGGGTGTCATTGTGAAAATTCCGAAGAAGGTCGACCTTTGGTATTGTGGCAATTGGCGTGGTATATGTCTACTTACTACCGTATTGAAAATCATGGCTGAGGTAATTTTCAATAGGATTAGCGATGTCGCACTCTCGAAGTTTATCAGACTGGAGTCGACTTGTACCGACCACAGAAATTCCCTACGGACAATATTGGAGCAGTCAGCCGAAATGGGTTTGCCACTACATGTGTGTTTGTGGACTTCGAGAAGGCTTTCGACAGCGTCAAGCGAGATTATATATGGAATGCTTTGCGTAGGAGAGGTATTCCAGATAAGGTCATAGCTATGATTAAAGAATCCTACGAAGATTCAAGGTGTCGCGTCTTACATAAAGGAGAACTGTCCGAGAGCTTTCCTGTGCGAACGGGTGTCAGAGAAGGCTGCATATTATCGCCAGCCCTGTTTCTGGTGGTAATAAATGACATTTTGAAAGCTGCACTGGAAGATGGGCAAGATAAAGATCTTCAACTATTTTACATCTTTAGTCACCTTGATTATGCTGATAGCGTGTGTTTGCTTGCACATAGCCATTCAGACTTAGAGTCAAATGCTCGCTCGTTGCATTCTAAATGCAAAGAGGCGGGACTGAAAATAAATGCGCGTAAAACCAAGTACATGCACAGGGGTTCGGACACAAGACAAGATGTGGAAGAGGTACAAGGTTTTTGTTATCTCGAAAGCATTGTCAGCATGGACGACGAAGCCGAAAAGGATATTGAGGCTCGTCTAAATAAGGCCAATCAAGCTTTGGGTATCCTTTCCCCTTTCTGGAGGTTAAGAGAGATCTTCCTTCGCACGAAGCTGAGAGTTTTTGACGCATACGTCAAAGCCGTGTTGTTATATGGATGTACTACGTGAAAAGTGACCATTCGACTTATCAAGAAACTGCAATCTTTCGTGAACCAATGCCTCCGACACATAATATTCTGGCCAGAAGTGATCTCCAGCGACGAACTATGGAGTACTACCAGGCCAGACTAAAAGAGGCATTGAGTTTCAGAGGCGGAACTGGCAGTGGATCGGTCACACTTTGAGGAAACCAGAGTGAAATATCGCTAAACAGGCTCTAGACTATAATCCTCAAGGAAGACGTCGGTTTGTTCGACCATGTAGCACATGGAATCGAGTAGTTGAGCAGGAGGCCAGAGGAATAAACAAGTCCTGGCAACAATTAAAGGTCGATGCTCAGGATCGTGTGGAACAGAGTTGTTTCTGTTCTATGCCCCTATAGGGTGTCTTAACCAAAATTTGATATTGATTGAGCCTTTCGACGCTCAATTAATCCCATTCTGCATAAAAAGTTAGTCTTTTGTAATTGTCGATCAGTTTGATAAAGAAGGATCTCAGCAGAGACCCAAAACATCACATTTAATAAAGCATAACAGAGAAATCCGGAAATATTTATTTTTAAAAAGTTATGTCTCTCCAAGTATTGCATGACATTGAGGTTGACAGCACGGAAGTGATGGATATATGGCAATCATTTGCGGGGTTCTACTTGCTTCCATTCTTGGGTATATCAGCTAAGTGATAATTTTCCTGAAAAATAGGAAAGATTGCGATGAGGTTTAGTTGAAGATGAGAAGCATTTTTAAGAGTTACGGGAGAATACCGTCCGCATCAGAGGATGTGTTGCTCTGATAATCATGTTTGTTTGTCATGGGGTGTGTGCAAGACAGAGAGCAAATTATCATGGGATAGGGCTGGCTCCTGGCTTGTAATATTCAAATGAACAATCCACCTGATGCACGAAATCCTTCGAAGATCAAATGTTGTTCAAGTGATGTCCTCGTACGAGCGGTTGATGGCATGAAAAGAAAGTCAAATGGAAATAAGAATAGTGCTCTTTAGTCGAACCAGGATTCACTTCATTCTAGAAAGAATGTGGGGTAAGCAAACTACAAGGGTGAATCAAATATAAGCCAGAATTATTTTCGTACCGATAGTGAGGTGAACAAAGAGGGGTGTGGCGTCGGAGGTTCACTGGCGGGGATGCCTAGAGGACTTTGAGCCGCTATAGAACGCTACATTACCACGTATTCAATAACTATCGCGATGTCTGAGCGAGAAGTACCGCCGTCCGTTACTACTACTACAATGGCGCTACATCTCAAATCGGACCTTGGCCTCCTGACATGCAGGTTCCTTAACATTTTTATTACTTATTATGGAAAGGTTGTTAGCCCTTCGCACAACCCTCTTTCTACGAATTTTTCATTTTTGTAGAATGAGGTCACCAAGATATATCCAAGCAGGCAATGTGTTGGAATTATATATTGCGCCGACCGGGATTTGAACTCACGACCTTCGCATTACAAGACCAACACGCTACCCACCAGGCTACACCCTACACTAGGCTACACCGCCGTCCGTTGCGCAATGTATTATAATGAAATTTCTTACGAAAGAAGGCGTAAAACCATCAGAAATTTAAAGAAGACTTCAGGCACAGTTCAGGGATAATATATTTAAAAAGACATAAGTGTATCCATTGCCCGCCAACTTCTACAGGACGATCGACAATTAACAGCAGCTGAAATTGCTTCTGAGGTGGGAATCAGCTTTGGCAGTGCTCAGACGATCAATACTGACGACCTTGGGTTTCGGAAAGTGTCCGCAAGGTGGGTACCTCGTCTTCTCAACGAAAATCAAAATCGGAGTTGTATGGAAGTATGCCAACGGCATTTGAACCACTATGAGGCTGAAGAGGAAGGTTTTTGCACCGAATAGTGACTTGTGACAAAACTTGGGTGCACCACTACACCCTCGGATCGAAGCAGAGAGTATGGAATGGCGAATGAAGAACGAATCTGGACCTGTTCAAGCCAAAACTCGGCTCTCGGCTGGAAAGGTTTTGGTGACCGTATTTTTCGACTTTAAAGGAGTCCTACTCATTGAACTGTAAATGCCGCACTACTGCCAACTTTTAGATGATGCAAAAAAACGGCATATCGCCAGAAAAGACGCGACTTTCCCATAAGAGACGTTATCCTGCTACCAGACAATGCCCGGCCCCGACTGCCTTAACTCCGGAAAAAATTTAAACATTGCCGTGGACACTGGAAAACCATCCCTACAGCCCGGACTTATCGCCCTGTGACTACCACCTGTTTCGACCGATGATAGCAACTCTTGGAAGACAACGTTTTGATTACGATGTTGCACTTGGAAATTTCATATGCAATTGACTTATGGCGCAACCATCTTTGTTTTACGAAAACGGGGTAATAGAATTACCCATCCGTTGGGAACAAATGTGTCACGAATTCAGGAGATTACATAGAAAAATAATTTTAAGCTTTTGTATTTTATCATATCCCAATAAAGTTTTAAAAAATAATCCCGGTTTATATTTGATTCACCCTCGTATACTACAGTGTGGACGTGACGGTGAATCTGTAAGTTTACCTACGTGACGGTAGGGCCAAGTCCAAGATTCGCTGAGACGGGTAGATATGTAAGTAAAATCAATAATCAAATCTTTGATATTAAGAACATAAATAGATAAACCGGGTTCTTCCATAAGAACAATTTTAATTTAATCAAGCTCATATAGTTTCGCATTGCGAGTCAAACGCTCGTAGCCTGCAATATAATTGTACAAAATGAATAGGAAAAAATGATATTTTTCCCGATTCATTTTTTGGCTGAGCAGTGCCAATCATGTCGTACTTGAAGAGCCGCCACTAGCTTGATCTTTGACAGTTGAAAACGAACATATATGAAGAGAATTATGTAGTATTCTTAAAAAACTCACCACATTTTTGTTGTAACTTTTTTCAACTAGTCGAAAATATTAGTTCCATGCGGATTAGTTTTATATGTGTATTTATCATATTTATCTGTAATAACGATGAAATATAATAAAAATCGCGCAATAGATTGGATTTGAAATGATTTTTGTCTTTTAACAAATCAGATCAATTCAATAGACTCCATGATTGTTTAAGTGTATGTTCATTTTGCTAGAGTATAGCCTAGTAGGTAGTGTGTTGGTCTTGTAATGCGAAGGTCGTGAGTTCGAATCCCGGTCGGCGCAATATATAATTCCGGCACATTGCCTGCTTGGTCACCTCAATCTACGAAAATGAAAAATTCGTAGAAAGAGGGTTGTGCGAAGGGCTAACAACTCTTCCACAATAAGTAATGAAAAATATTAAGAAACCTGAATATCAGGAGGCCAAGGTCCAATTTGGGCTGTAGCGCCATTGTAGAACTAGATGTTCATTTTGAAATATTCAAAAAATAAACTAATCTAACATCTGGTTGATAGTATTATTCATTTCAGACATTTCAATATTTTCCATTCAACTTTGAACTCTTCCCTTCGGAACTGTCAATGAAACTCCAATCATCTTAACACGAACTTGAGTTCGCATGTAACGCACTAAAGGGTGATCCCTGGATCATAACTAGGAGTTAAAATGGAAATCATTTTTATCATGCAAACGTGAAATGAATACCAAAATATTTTACCCATAGCCATTTTCGATGTGACCACCATTTCGGAAGGTATCCCGTAATGAGGGATCAAATGTGATTACAATGAAATTTAAAGAAAATGTCGTTTATGTACACAAAACACAATTGGGTAAAAAAAACCCCCGTGAAAAGTATGTAGTTAGATAATGTGTCTACTGGACGAGAAGTCAATCACGGAATAAATTCTTGAAAAAAAAAGAGAAGAAAGGTCAAAGGGTATCAAAAACGTTTTCTTGTCGTATTGTCAAGATTCGTCAAGAATACAGAATCCCATTTTTTCCGTTCCTTTTCTGACCTTTCAGATATGAAAAGGCTTTTTCTTTGGTTCTCGATCGTTGAACTCCTTCCATACTTACGTCGAAGTACAAGGAATTTCTTTTTTCCAATTTTTGAGAGAAGTTTTAGTATTTCAGACGACATTTCGAAATACAAGTTTGGAATTGGTTTCGTGCTTTTCTCTATTTTTTTTTGTCCATTTGTTTCTCGGCATTGTGCACATACTGTGAGAAGTGAAGAGAACGGAAAATATATACGACCATAAGTCCTTTCGGTTCTTGAATTTCAAATTCCTACAAGAATCTAAGGAATGCGAACGTTCTAGAGAAAGAAAAAAATATATTTGGCTGGTAAAATGAAAACGATGTAAGTAAAATACTTCTTGTAAATTCACCACCTGGTACCAATACAAATTGCTTAAAGTCGAAATTGAGCTATATAACTGTATACCAGCACTACCTCCAATCTCCCTTAATAAAATATGCTGTTGTTGAAGAAAACTTCATAAAACTCCGGGATAACTTTAAGCTTTTTAAAGATGAAATAAAGAGGGAAGAAGAGAGTTATCGACGCTATATTATCCTGTAGCCAGTTGTAACGTTTTGTTATTCAGAGCAAGTTCATTA
Source organism: Chorisops tibialis (assembly GCA_963669355.1). Classification (NCBI taxonomy): domain Eukaryota; kingdom Metazoa; phylum Arthropoda; class Insecta; order Diptera; family Stratiomyidae; genus Chorisops; species Chorisops tibialis. The sequence continues at coordinate 268,769,191 of OY770262.1, read as the reverse complement.
TTATAAGATGTAGGTACTTGTTGGTCGTTTTCTCAGAGTGCTACCAGTCCCCATTCACGTTTTACGAAAGACACGACAGCACACAAAGCACTAAGGTATGAAATGTTTATCAACGAGCCTATGATATTCTTTTTCTGTCGACATTTTCGGGTGTTGATTTAAGAAAAAGTTTCAAAAGCAATACTTTACCAGGCACCCTCCCGGAAATACCGAGCACAGGTATTTATTAGGTTTAGGAAAGGTGAAGCGTTTAATCAAGAATAAAGGGGAAGGTAATTTCCATTTGAAGTTAGGTTCCTATTTACTTGAGGGTCAAGATGTTCTCGACAAAAGGTATTTTAAACGATATTTTTATGGTTTCAAATTATTTAAGACACCGATTCTCTCCTTTCTTTCCTTTTAATAACGTAATTGTATTAAGCACTTGAAATCGAGGCTTTTGTTTAATGTATATTGTAATAAAATTAGCCTATCCTTGTTTGTTTGCTTATAGCACTGACACAATTTACTAATTATTTATTTATTCAAAATTCATCAAAACAATGATTAATTACAAAATATTGTTAAATAAAAGTACTTAACCTTATGAGTATCAAATTTAAAACAATTAACAAATTATTTATCGCATAAAGCTGACTTTAACTGCATGCTTGAAAATTGTAGTAAATTCGGCAGTAATTATTGTTGAAAGAGATGCGATTGGTTCGTTTTGTCCATAGTTGGTGCGATGATGAGGAATGTGGATATATAGTTTCTCAAGGATCTACGCGAAATACTAAAAATTATAACTTCGAGCAAATATGGTGAATCACTTTCTCATAAAATTAATTTAAACGCGAAAGCATCCCTAAGGATAATCCGTATATTCTCAAGCGACTGTAGAGAAAGGAGCTTAAGGCGCTGTTCGTAAGGAGGAAGACGCAACGAAGGTCCCTTAGGGCAAACTTTAAGAAACTTCGCTGTACAGATTCGATCCTACTCTTATGTTCCTCGTAATACAGAGCCCACACCTGACCAACATACTCAAGAATAGAGCGTCGAAAAGCACAGTATAAAGTCTTAGTTATATAAAGATCATTGAAATCCTTGCACCATCTTTCAACGAACCCCCAAACGGAGTTGGCCTTTCTGATTATGTAGTCGATACGATCCTCAAACGTAAATGCGGTTATAAGCTTATGTGCTACCGTCTACAACATAATCGACATGTAGGGGAGATTTGTTCCTAAAGAATGAAACGCTTACAAATATTCGAAGGAATACAGTTTAATGTATACCAGTGAAAAAAGCGTTACAAATCACTTTGAAGCAGTGCGCAATCATTCTGAATCGAAATAATCGCGAAACAATTTCCCGTCGTCAGCGCCGAGCAAAATTTCCGAGTGCGAAATAACCAAACTCACGTCATTAATAAATAAAATTAATAACTGTGGTCCAAGATGGCTACCCTGTGGCACACCAGATGTGCTGGGTATAGCAGAGGAATGAATTCCTCGAAAAATCACATTTTAAGTACGATTATATCGGTAAGATCTGATCCAATCAATGGAAGTAAAAGAAAATCCAAGTGCGTATAGCTTGTAAGCAATAATATAATACCATTGCTCACATTGGTATATATACAGTTTACCTCCTTACCGCCTTCATTCACTGAAATTGGAAAATTCTATTAGATTTGTTGGAGATCACTTCTGGCCAGAATATCCTTAAAGTGCGTCGGAGGCATTAGTTAACGACTGTTCCGTGGTATGTCGAACGGTCACTTTTCACTTAGTACAACCATGCAACAACACCTGATTCGACGCATGCGGCAAATACTCGTAGCATCGTGAGAAGGGAGATCTCTCCTAAAATTGAAAAAGGGGAAAGGATAACGAAGCTCTGTTTAGATGAACCTCATTATCTTTTCCCGCTCTGCCGCCCATGCTGACAATGCTTCCGATATAAAAAAAATCTTACACCTCCACCACATCTTGTCTGTTAAGAACAATTGTTGTGTTCGAACCCATTTGCATGTACTTGGTTTTACATACATTTATTTTCAGTCCCGCCTCTTTGCATTTAGAATGCAACGAGCGAACATTTGACGGGGCCGCTCCTCTCTATGCAAGACGCGACACCTTGCATCTTCGTAGGATTTTTTAATTATTGCTATGACCTTATCTGGAATACCTCTCCTACGCAAAGCATTCCATATGTAATCTCGCTTAACGCTGTCGAAAGCCTTCTCAAAGTCCACAAACATGAGATGTAGTGGCGAACCCATTTTGGCGGACTGCTCCAATATTATCCGTATGGTATTTGTGTAGTCAGTACAAGACAACCCTTTCCCGAATCCAGCCTGATAAACTTCGAGAATGCTCTGTACAACATCATTAATTCCATTGAGAATTACCTTAGCCATGATTTTCTATACGGCAGTAAATAGGCATATACCACGCCAATTGTCAGAATCCGTAAGATCGCCTTTCATCAGAATTTTGACAATTACGCCCTCCTTCCATTCAGTCGGATATCTTCCTTCAATCCACATCTCAGTAAAGAGTGGCAGGAGTATATCGGCTGTTATTTCTGGGTCCGCTTTGAGGAGTGCGGTTGGTTATTCGTCTGTGGGAATCGTCCCGCATAGAGGATTGTTGCGATGGGATGTTTGGTAATTGTGCTGTTTCTGGAATGTGTTCCTCTGACAAGATGTTTAAAATATCATTGAAGTATTCCTTCCATCGTCGCAACTGGTGTTCACTCATATTAAGGAGAGTTCCGTTGACATCTCCCGCCAGATGGCTGGCGGTGATATTCCTGTTCGTCAACTGTTTCATGATTTTAAATAGTGAACCCATATCCCCAAGGTAAGCCGCAGATTCTGCCTTGTTTGCCAGATCTTCAATGGCCTTTCTCTTGTCGCGTCTAATAGCCCTTTTAAGCTGTATATGAGTATCGCGGTAGTTCCGTTTCAAGCCGGGAGTTCCTTGGTTTACATCGGGTTGAGAGATGATTGCCAATTTGACATTTTTCCGATCGCCAACCTTTGTCCCATGTGTCTTGCGACATCCAGGGTTTCTCTTCTCTATCAATAGAGACTTTTCGCGGAAAATGGTGGTGTACTTGCACTTTTTGTTGGGGGATTTAAGTCTATCCACATTAAGCTTGCGCTTCAATTGAAGAATTTGTGGTCGTTGGATAGCTGCTGTGCACAAACTCAAGCAGGCAACCATCCAGTGGTGATCGCTCCCCACATCAGCTCCACGCTGAGCTCGCACATCGAGGAGACATCTTCTCCATCGGCGACATATAGCCAAATGGTCGATCTGGTTGTGAGTAACACTATCAGGGGAAACCCAAGATGTTTTATGATGACTCTTGTGTGGAAAAAGGGTCTCTCCGATGGCCATTTGCCGAGTAATACAAAAATCCACAAATAATTCGCCGTTTTTGGGTCTTTTAATTTGGACGACCTTGGGGCCGTGACACGTCGACCCAAGCTTCACTATGCTTTCCCATGTCGTATTCTCAGAGCCAGCTAGGGTGTAGCCTAGTGGGTAGCGTGTTGGTCTACAATGTGAAGGTCGTGAGTTCAAATCCCGGTCGACGCATAATTCCAGCACACTACTTGCTTGGGTATACCTTGGTTACCTCAATCTATAAAAATGAAAAATCCGTAGATAGAGGGTTGTGCGAAGGGCTAACAACCCTTCTGCAATAAATAATGAAAATGTTAAGGAACCTGAAGGTCAGGAGGCCAAGGCCCGATTTGGGCTGTAGCGCCATTGAAGACGAAGATTCTCAGAGCCAACCTAGACGTTCATATCTCCTTAGATGATAATAACACCACCTCTTGGAAAACGCTCGAAGGTGGCACTCAGTTGGTTATAAAACTCCTTTTTGTCACCAGGTGTTGCGGTATTAGTTAGTGCGTAGCACTGCAGAATTGTGTCGTTTCTGACACTGGTCCTGAGCCTGACGACGATATTCTTATCCGAGGTAGGTTTCCAACTTATGAGACTGTTTCTCGCTCTCGGCGTAAGGACGACCGCTACGCCATTTTTGGCTTCACTCTCAAGACCAACGTATAGAATGGTGTTTCCGCTCGTGGTTCGTTCTGCTCCTGATTTTGTATACCTGACCTCGCTCAAGCCCAAAATTTGGATGTTATAGTGCTCCATTCCAAGGTCGATCACTGACTGGAGGTGCATGGACCGAGTAATCTCAGTCCTTCCCCCGTCATTTAATGTTCGAACGTTCCAGAAGCCAATCATAGTCCGTTTTCGAATGCTAAAAGTCGTTACCGTAGAATCTGTCCGTAACCGAGGCGCTGTATCCGCTTCTCGTATTAGTTAGGTCTTAAGATCACGGGTTATAAGTGAGTGTTCATTTGCCATTTTTAGGGCAAGCAGCACTGGCTGTTGGTGAATGCTACTGCCCCATCCCACTGGGGGATGGTTAGCTCAGGTCCGTGGAGTCGCTGTTCTCCAAAGAAATTTGTATGAATTAGTAAAACCTCATCCTACCACTACCCCCTGCGGGGTGAGTGAGTGAGTGACTCTTCTTAATTGGGAAAGTGCTAAGTGTCACCAATCTACTACTAACGATGAAGACGAGCTAAATTACGAAACAGTTAAATTATAATTAAGACTGCTATTGTGTTACTGGTATTATCTGTTAATTTTTGCACACTGAGTAAATTGGCAACTTCGTGGAGGCTTTTGGTCGAGAAGTAAAGTGATTTGTTAAGCATCATTTTCAGATACATATTTTGAGGGACCTGTTTGAACACTCGATCTAGACGGGTAAAAAAATCAAAAGAAAGTTGCGATTTGCGATTGGATAGAGCGAATGGATAGATTTTGAAGCAAACATTTTCGATGTGGGTATTAAAGGCCAGTTTTTTGTCCAACGCTATGCCAAGGTATGAGTTGGGTGAATTGGTTACATCAGCGGTATATATATTGTAAGGCGTTGGACTTAGGCAGGAGCCTTGTGGGACAGCCGCAGACATTTCTTCATTGCGAGAAAAGCTATTATTTATTTTTACTGAGAAGGTTCTAAATAGGGTGTAGCCTAGTGGGTAGCATGTTAGTCTACAATACGAAGGTCGTGAGTTCAAATCCCGGTCGACGTATAATTCCAGCACACTGCCTGCTAAGGTATACCTTTGTCACCTCAATCTCAATCAAATTCCTGTTGAGACCCCCTATAAGGGTATAGGACAGAAACAACTCTCTTCCACAAGACGCGATCCTGAGCATCGGCCTTAAGCTGTTGCCAGGACTTGTTTCCTCACCTCAATCTACGAAAATGAAAAATTCATAGATAGAAGGTTGTGCGAAGGTTTAACAATCCTTCCACAATAAATAATGAAAAACAAGTTAAGGAACCTGAAGGTCAAGAGGCCAAGGCCAGATTTGGGCTGTAGTGCCATTGTAGAGAAGGTTCTACCTATATTCATTATTTTTTAGGCAAAGCGGAAAGGAGAATTTTAGTAATTGAATAGAAAACCCTCGTGCCAAGCACATTCAAAAGCCTTCTCAATATCGAGCGTTACCATGCCTACAGATTTTTATCTTTCGTTAGTTTTAAAAGTTGGTGAGTGTACGCGTCTCAATCCAAATTAAAGTTTTCAAGGAAATTTTCAATGCGATGCATAATCACCCGATAGCCGGAAGTAAACTAATTAATCTTAACTTTTTAGGAATACATGTATCTTTACCGGGTTTTCGAATTGGGACAGCCACAGCATATTTCAAGAAGAAAGAAAAGTAGCTGACTGTAATACACGCGTTTAGTATAAGATTTAGTGCAATATAGTATGATTTTCTCTACAGCTCCATAAATTGGTGATAAACTTGGAAAGAAAGCTGTCTATTTGTTCGGAACAAGTGATGTCGGCAAGATTTAGAGAACCTGTTGCGGTTAACTTTTTTAGTACTCCATGGTATTTGAACCAATTAGTTTCATTGAAACAGAATGCTTTTGTCGTGCGTTCTCAAACGCTAATTTCTTCTTGTTATGGAAAGTGAAACGGGTAAGTAAGGCGAAGATAATGTGCAGTGGGTTATATACAGCTGCGAAATATCTGATTCTTGTTACTGATAACGAGACCAAAAGTTGACTCATTGCTCCTTGGTGGATAGCAGGTTGGTAACCATGTTCAGTTTTGTTAAGTAACACCTCTTCAAAAAAAAAATTTCTTTTATTATTTTTTTCTTCTTAAAGTAGTGATAAAAAGCTAATTTTATGTAACTAGAAATTTTCATTGAAACACACGACTTCTTATATCTACTACAACGTTCTTGCAAGTAATTAAAAACAGATTCTCGATATATGTTATAAATAATTAATATAGATTGATATATATATATAATTACGTTTCAGCATTACATTCATAAAAGTCATTCAATTCCTGTCAAATTCTTACTCTTGACTTTACGACTAATCGTGTCGGAACGGAACAAGCAGAAATTAATGAGGAATGGAATATTTAATGATGTCTTAATATCATTAATTTATAATTGTGATCTACCCTTACAAGTGGCATAGTCATTGCACTTCACCTCGATAAGATGTCGGGCTACAGCATCCGAACAGCCAAAGGTTGTCTGATTTTGGAATTTCAAATGCATAGAAAGTATAATAAGTCCTTTCTGGAATGGAACGTGACGCGAAATCAGATGAGATAGAACACGATGACTGTAGGCCAGACGTAGAAAGTTGCCAGGACGACAATGATATTCCATAGTGATCGACATCATCATCATAAACCTCCTGAAAATTGAGATACAAAGGTATTTGCCTGCCATAATGTCTGCCATAGTGAGCGCCATTGATGACTTCAAAAATTAAAAATATATCCACGGGAGTCGTGTACTATCACGATGACATCGACATCTTTGTTTCGTGAAACCCCTTAATCCGTCGATTTATTATTCGAAATCAACAAGAAATCGTATCTCGTTTTTTTCATTTGGATTGAAGAAAATACTGCAGATTCGTGGCCGTCCATTTCAATTTGTCATTAGAATTTACGAACGACAAGGAAATTTCAGACAACCTTTTAAGCTCCCAAACGCTCACAATTTTATGAGATTTTTATTAGTGAAAAGCAAGACTATAGTCATAAATTTGAGAATTTTACAGAGATAACATTGAAGTCGTTCCTGTGGGAAGAAATAAAAAACAAGCTTCAAAATTACCTGTGTCTGCGTCGGTGTTTCGGGCTTCGAAGGTGTTTAAGGTCTGTAAACTAGCAGAACAAAGCGGAAAGGTTTGCTAGGGGGTTGAAATCTTCTACAGCCTTCAGTCCTTATTGGCAGAAAAGGGAGATGCACACAAGCATACACGGAAGCTTACCGCCCATTATTGTGTACCAACATGGAAAATACTTATTAGCAAAAAAGATATCATAAAATGTTTATTCTCGAGGTTCAGGAATGTAAGGAGGTGGTGGGTATGGTTTGCATGTGCTTTGAGGGACGAAAATTACACACAAATGAGACATTTTAGGAAGATCATATCTCGTTCGTTGATAATTGAAACTTTGTAGCTATTCGGGTTTAAAAAAAAAACCTTTAGATTTTTTTAGGGGTTGTTAAATGATTTTTGTAGATAATAACCTCTACAAGTTAACCGAATTCCTTTGAAAACTGTTGATAAGGGGAGTTGTTGAGGAAGGCATTAACATTACTTCCAATTTTCACTCTCCGCGTACTGTTAAAAGTATAATCGCACTTACAAAGTTAATTCCAAAATGATTAAATAAAATGTCGGGAAGCTTTTCATAAGAGCATGAATAATATCAGTATCTTTTTATTGTTGTACAAGCTATAAAGTTCTAAATTATGTGCAATTTATGTTTGCTATTATTCAACTGTATTTGCAGATGTTGATGGAAATGAGGATGGTCCGTTTTATTTTTCAATAATTTTAGAGACATGCAGTTAAAATTTTAATATATTAGCAACGCATCAGAGAAGGAAGGTAGTTTGAAACCCATACCTAACAGGCATACTAGAATAGACCGTACAACAGCACTGTATTAGGACTGGCCGACCAAATAAGCTTTCGCGCAGAGACATTAGTTCAATTTTAAATGAAGTAAACAAAAATCCAAAAATAAGTGCTCTAGATTTGGCGAAACAAGTGGCTGCGGTAAGGAAAAAGGATATCCATGCAAGAACAATCTCGAGAGCATTAAACTCTAATGGGTTTCAAAGCAGAACTCCACGTAAAAAACCATTAATATCCGCCAAAAAACCGACTTCTGCGCCTAGAGTTCGCCAAGGACCATATCAACAAGAACAATGATTTTTGGAATCGAATCCTTTTTACCGATGAGTCGAAATACAACATGTTCGGGTGTGATGGTGGCAGTAAAATATGGTGAAAAAAGAATACGGCTTGAGAGACCAAAAATTTGATTCCTGCTGTCAAGCACGGTGTAGGTAATGTTATGGTTTGGGGAGCCATAGTTGCATCTGGAGTCGACAGATTGGATTTTGTTGAAACTACTATGGACCAATATGTTTGCAAGAACCTGTTGGAACAACATTTAAGGCCATCAGTTGAGAAGTTGTACCTTGGAGGGCGTTGGATTTTCCAACAGGACAATTATCCGAAGCATACAGAACTTTTCGACAAGAACTGGTTGTTGTACTACGCTCCCAGGCAGCTGAATACGCCTCACCAAAGCCCGGATTTAAATCCAATAGAACATGTATGGGAGCTTCTGGAGCGAAAAATTCGAAAATTTTGCATAAAAAATAAAAATTTGTTGAAGGACCCGCTCATTACAGAATGGAAGAAAATTACATCCGCAGAAACTGGTAATTTAGTCGCTTCTGTGAACCGAAGACTGCAAGCAGTAATTGATGCTAAACGGGGTCCAACCAAGTATGAAACCAGCAAATAATTTTAAAAATTCCGATACGTTTAGTTGGAAATTTATTGTGTAGAAGTTAGCCAGCACTGACTGCCGTAGACTTTTGTCCATTCAATTTTTTATGTTTTTATGAATTTCTCCTTAAGTTTTTTAAGAAAAGTTTTTGTTTTTGGTTTTTTATAAATATATTTACGTTACTGAAAAAATGTGCATCAGTGGATTTTTGATTAATGCTTCCATTTAACCAGAAACTCAATATAAGGTGCCGCCGTATACTTTTGTCCGCCACTGTAAGTATCGGCAAAATATTCGGTCATTTTTAGTGTACAAAACTTTAAACCGTTTTTTCTCACACTTGGCATTTTTCGGTGAATACTCTAACTCAAAATCTAATTAACCGATCCTTTTGCCCTTTGGTATACTCTTTCTACACATAAATCAAGAAGTAACGCTGTCGAGTTTTTGTTTTTATACTCTAGATGAAATCTGAGAGTATATTGTGTTTGCCTTACCGTTTGTAACGCTAAGAAATAATGCTCGCACAGAGCCGCCAAGGGTACATAAATCTTTGTTGTCGCTCAAAAACCTCGATTCCGAGTGACCGTCTGTCCGTCTGCCTACAACATAACTCTCGAACGCTTTGAGCTATCGTGCTGAAATTTTTTGTGTGTCATTTTTAGCAAAAAAGTAACTTTAAGTTCGTGAACGGACCACATCCCCCCACTCCTTCTACCCCCTCCCATACAAATTTCACGAAATTCCGAAATTGATTTTTCTTTGAAACTATTTAAGCTATCGATTTGAAATTTGGGTTAAAGTATTATGATATAGATGTCATTAATATGACTGAATATTGATCCGATCCCGTTACTCCCTCTACCCCCTCCCATACAAATGCATAATTTTGAAAAATGCAGTTTTCCGATTTTCATTGAAACTAGCAAAGTAATAAAAATGAATTTTTGCCAGAATTAATTTTAATATAATTCCAATCAGTATTGAAAAAATTATTAACTTCACCTCACTCCTTCTACCCCCTCCCATACAAATTTCACGAAATTTTAAAATTTAAATTAAATTATTTTTCTTCGAAACTATTAAAGCTATCAACTTGATATTTTGCATATAGTATAAAAATAGAAATATCAATAACGAGAAAAAAATGTGTTTTGATCCGTTCACTCCTTCTACCCCCTCCCATACAAATGTATAATTTTTGTTAAGTGCATTATATCGATTTCCATTAAAACTAGAAAAATTATAAACTTAAAATTTTGCCAGGATTGGTTTTTTAATAATTGCAATAAATGCTAAAAAAAAATTATCAGCTCCTCTTCCTCCTTCTACCACCTCCCATACAAATATCTGTATTATAAATTCAAGAAAAGCATTTCTCCTTCGAATATATTAGAACTATCGAATTTGAAATTCAATCAAAGCGTGGTGATATTGGTGAAATTACAAACCTTCCTCCTCTGCTTCTACCACCTCCCATACAAAAGCATTGAAAAGAATTGGATTGACATATTTTCCGGTACATTGAACTCTTTCTCATTTCATCTAGAGTATCATATATAATTTATATTATTATAATTCTTTTAAGTTTTAAATGATTATTTTTTTTTACAATGATAAATGTTTCGGATTTTTGTAATAAAAATCGTACTCTTATTTTCAAAGTGTTATCAAAAATTCTAAAATCGATAAAAAAAATATCTCGACAGCGTTATTTCAAGAAAGGTTTTTGATTTCAGATGATTCAGTAAAGAGCAATAATATTTACCGCAGGACACCTATTTTTCGAGGCGCTTTCGTCAATCGCACGCCATTTTCTTTCTATTTAATATTTTTCGTTCTACTTTTCCCAAATTATTCTTCAGATGTAGTATTATTATAGTAGATTGACTTTAATACACTGGCACCACAGCGCTTAAAAAAATCGCATCCACTCAGTTTTGCACGTTTTGTACAATCTAAAGAGAACGGCACTAGCTATGCTCAAGCTAACGGGTATTTACCGCTAATCGTTGTAAATGTAAATGCTTCTTTATGCATATCCATTGTTTTCAGTTTGTATTCTTACTTTTTAAGAAGTGGTCGCAATGATAATATCAGTGAAAGCGAATAATTAAATAAATATGAAGAAAATACCGTTTGAAGTCGAAAACAGCATCGTGCTAATTACAGGAAATGGTGAGTCATCAAGGAAAATTGCACAAAAATTAAATATAAGTCAAACCACTGTGCTTGATGTGCGAAAGAGGCGAAATGCTATCAGAGCACCGGTGGCCGTCCAAAATTACTTATGGACGCAGATGCACGCCTAATCATATAGGAAATGCAAAAGAACCCTAAAAAAACACCAAAGAAGGCATTGGAAGGACTAAACAAGGTTTCGAGTGAATGGACTGTGCGTAGCGCCTTAAAGAGATTCGGGTTTGAATCAGCAATAAAAAAGAAAAAACCGGCTTTGTCCGCCAAAAACATAAAAGCTCAGATAAAATTCTGCCAAAACCACTAAAATTGGACTCTTGATGACTGGAAGCGTATGATTTGGTCAGACGAGGTCAAAATAAATCGTTTCCAGTCCGATGGAAAGTCGAATTACTGGCGACGACGTTACGACTCAATTCAAAAACACCATGTGAAGCAAACTGTTAAGCATGGTGGATGCAGTTTGATGACGCGGGGTTGTTTTACATGGTGCCCCCTTGGGCTAATCCATAAAATCGACGGCATTATGAAGAAAGAGGACTAGCTACACATACTGCAAACAAACTTGCCCTATTTCGTAGATAAAAGCGCTTACCCAGAAGAGGAAGTAGTGCTTCAGCAGGATGGTGACCCAAAACACACTGCAAACATAGTGAAAGAATGGTTGGCCAATCAAAAATTTTTGAGAGTGGCCTGCTCAAAGCCCTGATCTCAACCCAATCGAAAACTTATGGGCAATAATGAAAAGACGATTGGAAAACTACGAAAAGTCACCCACAAGCTTAAACGAGCTGTGACAACGCGCTCAAGATGAATGGAAAAAAAATTTCAAGTGAAATTATTGAAAACCTTGTCGAAAGTATGCCGAAATGCATAAATAGCGTTATTAAAAATAAAGGACTTTGGACCAAATGCTAGAATATACGAGTAATTGTCAAATTTTTGGACTAATCACGAAACGTGCAAAACTGAACAGATGTGTTTTATTTTTAATTTCTTCCTTCTTTAAAAAAAGTATTTGTTTTCTTTTTTGAAATATTACGTTTTACATTTCATAAGTGAATAAAAAATTAAAAATTATTGATTTTTTTAATTCGCCAGAACTTGGCCATTCCTCTGGCATCTTGCTCAACTGCTCGTTTCCATGCTACATGGTCGACCAACTCGACCTCTTCCTTGAGGATTATAATCTTGCCTCTCTGGTTTCCTCAACGTATGACCGATCCACAGGAAAGCTCTCGCTAAGTTCGCCTCTATGTAAGACGCGACACCTTGCATCTTCAAAGGATTCTTTAATCATACCTATTCCATTCATTCTTATCTGAAATACCTACGCAAAGTATTCTATATGTAATCTCGCCCAACGCTGTCGAAAGCCTTCTCGATGTCTACAAATATGAGATGTAGTGGCAATCCAGCCTGATAGACTTCGAGAGTGCTCTCCACAAGATCATTAATCCTATTGAGAATTACCTTAGCAATGATTTCGAAACAGCAGCAAGCAGACATATACCACGCCAATTGTCACAATCCCAAAAGCCGCCCTTCTTCGGGTTTTTCACAATGATGCCCTCCTTCCATTCAGCCGGATATCTTTCTTTATTCCTTACCTTAGTAAGAAGTAGGAGTATATTCGATTAGTAGTCCGTCTATACGTGAGGCTTTCCTTCCCACCATTGACCGAATGGCGGAAACTATCTCTTCCTTATCTGAGGGATCGTCCCCAATAGAGGATTGTTGCGGTTGGATGTTTGGTAGTTTTTCTGTTTCTGGAATATCTTCCTCTGACAAGATATTTAAAATATCAGAGAAGTGTTGCTTCCATCGCCGCAACTGGTGTTCACTCATATTAAAGAGAGTTCCATCGACATCTCTCACCAGGTGATTGGCGGTGAAATTCCTGTTCGTCAATCGTTTCATAATTTTAAATAGCGAACCAATATCTTCAGGGTAAGCTGCAGATTCTGCCTTATTGGCCAGATCTTCCTTGGCTTTTGTCTTGTTGCGTCCAACAGCCTTCTTAAGCTGTATTTGAGCATCGCGGTAGTTTCGCGTCAACTCAGGACTCAATGTGATATTAAAAATTTATAAACCTGCTCTCACTCCTTCTACCATCTCCCATACAAATATCAGTACTCACTATTCGCAAGAATATGAGATGATATTATATTTTCCTCTGCACTAAACTCTTTCCCACTTCATCCAGAGTATCATTTCTGCTTGTTCCTGGATAAAAGATTCTTACGGTACTTAAGGAGAAACCCCGATCTAAAATTTCGACTATAATTTGCTTTCAATCCCCCGGCGCCCCGCAAGGCAGGATGCTATTTAGGGCACTAGCTGACCATTAGCCCCTGGTCCAAACAGGAAATTCAGATCGAATGGTCCGAGGTCACAGGGCAAAGGCATGCCAAGAGATTTCTGGAGAGGGTATCACAGAAACTCGGTTTAGACAAGAACAAACTGTGAATAATAGTTGAACTCTTCACAAGGCACTATCGTCTCAACAAACACATGAAAAGACTAAACATAATTCTGTCTGAGATTTTCAAACTCTGCCTGGAAGAAGAAGAAAGTGCGAAGCGTGGCATTCTTACACGGAGCAGACTTCGTCACTTCAGGAAGTACCTTCGAAGCCCAAGTAAGGGAACTCGCTCGATACTGCGCTTTTTCAACACAGCCGAGGAGCTTTGAATAGATGTGATGCATAATAGGCCCTGCGGTCGCAGTGCGCCTAGAACTATGTATCTAAATGAAGAACAGGATATACGCTGTTAGCTTTATTTCTCCCTAACGTATACTCTCTAGTATTTAGTAGATATTATACTTCCTTTCCAGAATTTATACGCTAATTCCATGAAAAAAAAGCAGAGTATACGGCGTATACTTTAGCACTAAAGCTCCACAGTTACATCAAGTTTCAAGGAGTTTTGTCACCACTTTTTTGAGCTATTCTATATACAGGTTTGTCATAGACAAACGGACGGACAGACCGACAGACATGGCTTAATCGGTTCAGGAAGACGCTGGCAAGTGTGTGTTTATGTGACAATATTCAAGGAGCACGAGTGTATGTTGTACAATCTACTATCTTAACAAATCGCATTTTTCAGGATACAAAAGATTCCAGATTCAAATAATGCCTTGCAGCTCATTACTTCCTACAATTAATCTTTGCTATAATTACAAACAAAACGTTAAAAACTTTACAACATTATTACGGATTTCTTCGGTGAAAATAAAGAAAGCAAAATTTCCAACACAACAATTTTGCTCAAGTTTTCGAAAGGTGTATGTTCTTGCAGTTAAATGAAAAAGTTCTGTATCGCATTTCCAAGTTATGCGGATTTCACTGCAGAAAAAACGTCCCGAGTGTTACATAAACGCTCATACTATTTCCTGCACGACTATATATGTAGGTTAGTTATAGTTGCTGCACTCGACATTTGCCTTGACCCTTCAAAGTCATATTTTCAGTTTCGGATCGATCATTAATTGCCCGTTGGGCAAATAAGAAAAAAATTAAATTGCAAATCACACAAAGAAAACGACAATAGGAAATTACTCAAAATGTCCTTGGCATGTGCAATTACTTGGTCCCAACTACCCCACGGCAGCTTTTTTTTTCGAATTAGTCAGACTTCCCTATTCGCGATGAGTCATTCGTAGGCGCCACATTTCACATAGCGACTGTCTGGATTGGAGGAACCTGATTACGCCGACCATAAAATCCTTGGGCTCGAGAGCAACAAAACATCGATGGAAAGTCCTTTCGCTTTGAGTTCGTCTCTCGAAACGTTGCGGAAAAATCGGTATAGAAATGAAAATGAAATGCAGAAGCTTACCTGCCGGTAGAACCGGTGCCCGGCATGTGTGGCAGAAGCACTGCATGACAGAATCCCTAACTAATCCAATAATCATGTTGCTTCGATTAGTTCGACTGCTGCGGAAATCGAAAGGCAGGAGCACTTCCTTGGCGCTAGTCCGCGACTTGAAAATTTAAGAACGTGTATGGGCCGCGGATACGGAACCGGCTTTTTCGCTTTACCGACAAAGTCGCGATCGATATTCACTACAGCGTTAACGATAAAATTCGAAAAAGAATTCCGAGAATTCGAAACCGATAAAAACGAAACGAATGAAGAAATCGGGGAACGACAGGACGATGATTTAAGAACGGACGACGTATTTCGTTGCTAGGGCGGGGCACACTACTGAAAATTCTCCTCGGTTACACTACCAGAGTAAACGGGAAAAAAATGAAAAAAAAAATGTTCGACAGCAACGACAACTACTTATTTTGTGGATACTTAAACGCGCTCGAAAAAACGACTGAACAGGAGTCACGGATTCACGACAGTACTGGACCGCAGGCGAATGCTTTTGACGGTCGAATGAAAAGCTTCCGCACGGAGGGTAGAAGCGAAAAATTCGCGAAAGCCCGAAACGAGGGGTTGTAAGACTTCTCCATTGGAAAACATCCACTAACAAGCACGCTGCACATAGTACGTACGGAAAGCACGTATACATTTCCCGAGAAAAGCAACCCCAAAACGAAAGGGGAACCAAACGATTCATGCAGAGAGTGGATGAGTGAGTTCAAGGCTTCGTTCAAGTAGAAATGGTGGTTGGAATTCGACACCGTTGAATTTGAATATGCGATACAACGCGAGACAAATTTCAACAAAGGGATTTATGAGGGGAGGTGGTAAAAAATTTTGCGAAATGACAGGGAAAGGGGGTAAAATTGAGCACGTTATTATTTTTTCTTTTCAATATATTCTCCCTTAAGCCATTTATCACATCTATCACAAAGTTTATTGATTCCTTCAAAAAATCTGCTGTGCCCGCATTTTACGTGACCGATGAACGCTCTGAAGTTTGCTCTGGACAGCAGCTGGAGTACCTGAGACAAGGAAATAGAAGTTTTCGGCATAGGCCCCCACGAAGTCTAAGTTAGAAAACGAATTTGTCAGGTTGGCATAGCTGTTGTAGAGGATGACCGATAGTGTGGTACCTTGGGGAACCCCATTATCTACGAGAAGGGATTGCGAGTAGTGGCCGTCAACTTCTTCTTCTACAATGGCACCACAGCCCAAATCGGACCTTGGCCTCTTGACCTTCAGGTTCCTTAACGTTTTTTATATCTACGGATTTTCCATTTTCGTAGATTGAGGTGACCAAGGTATATCCAAGTAGGCAATGTGCTGGAATTATATATATATTGCGTCGACCGAGATTTGAACTCACTCGCATTACAAGGCCAACACGCTACCCACTAGGCTACACCCTAGCCGTCAACTTCCACTTTAATTACTCTCGACGCGAGGAAAGAAGTTTAAGACATTTGTTGGGGATACCCCAAGCGTGTAGTAGGACAAGTGTTATGGGGCAGGAAAAATAGAGTAGAGTTCAACGCTGTAAAAACACAGGCCTGTCATCTTTCCCTTAAATGTGATGTTCCAGCGTTGTCGTCTAATTTAGCCTTTAATGGCGTACCAATTTGCTCTGTAGATGAGTTTATCGTATTAGGCGTAAAATTAAATTGCCATCTTGATTGGAGCAAACATATATTTGATGTTGCCCATGATACCTCCAAACGCCTAGGTATTCTTCGCAATGTAAAAAATATTTTACGCCTCACGACTTAGCTACCATCTACAAGGCTTACATTCGACCTCGTTAAGAATACAATTCGCATTTATGGGCTGGGGCACCCAAATCACTCATTCCTTCACTTTTCATTTTTCCCCGAAATACTCGCCAAGCTAAACGCGCGCACGAGTTTACCGTCAACCCTATTCCTACTCGTACAGTGAAATATAAACAGTCATTCATCTCCCGAAAGTCCAGACTTTGGAACGCATTGCCTTCTAGCATATTTCCAAGCAAGTATAGCCTTCAGCGCTTCAAAAATAATGTCCATCGTCATTTCCGTGTTTCTCTTCCAAAATTCCCATAACACTACCAAATTTCATCCACATCCTATATCGACGTAACTGTGCAATGCATTAAGGGGTGACCCCCTAAGTTATAATCTACTATAATGGCGCGCCACAGCCCAAATCGGACCTTGGCCTCCTGATATTCAGGTTCCTTAACATTTTCCATTACTTATTGTGGAAGGGTTGATAGCCCTTCGCACAACCCTCTTTCTACGAATTTTTCCATTTTCTTAGATTGAGGTGACCAAGGTATACACAAGCAGGCAATGTGCCAGAATTATGTGTTGCACCGGCCGGGATTTGAACTCACGACCTTCGCATTACAAGACCAACACACTACCTACTAGGATATACCCTAGCTCCTAAGTTATAATCGGTGCCATAAAAAAAAAAAGAGTTCGTGTACACGCTCAAATGCCTTTACTATTTCAACAGATAAAAGTACGATATGTTTGACCGCTTGCAGATTCTGTACCATTTGGAGCTCGAGTAGGATCACAGTGGTATGCACTCCACATCTTGGTCGAAGGCCGTGTTGCTCATTCACCATGTGAAGCTCAGTAGCACTGCTGATCCTTCTTGTCAGGATCTTCTCCAAGATCTTAGAGATGACAGGCAGGAGAGAGATGGAGCGGTAACTATGAGTGAGTATGAAGCATATGAGTATCTTTCCCACTTTTTGGGAGTATTAGGGTGACGGATTTTCAGGAATGAGGGAAGATGCCAGTAGATAGGATATTGTTGTAAAGGAGAAGAAGCCAAGATTTGAATTCCATGGAGGAGTGTTTCAACGAGACTTGTGATATTTTGTCCTCTCTAGGCGCTGTGTTTTTGACGATGCAACTCAGTCATTGTGGATGGGGCCTGGAGACATTCATATGCCAGAGGTTGTGGTGTAAGAGAATTGAAATTGAAGTAAAGTTTCTGTTCTAATAATTGGGATGGGAAAGAAGAAACGGAGCTATACTTGCTCCATTTAGTGGCGAGAAGATTACAATTTGGACGTTCTAGCTCAACATGTTCTCAAGCTAGAGAGCGAACAGATGGACGGACAGACATCCGCTTTTGAGATTTTTGAGTGATTATATGAACTTCTGTATCATTCATTTTTTTCTCTGACCCTAATTTCTTAGCGTTACAACCTTTAGAGCGAATTTATAATACTCTCGGATTTCATCTAGAGTATACAAATTTTAGAAACGTCACAATTTTCATTTACGCAATTAGAAAGCCTGTAAAAAAACTGGCAGTGATGCCAGCAGCATAAAACTTAATTTCATAGCCTGTTATCATGGCAAAAAATACGAGATAAAAAAATACTCCCAAAGATATATTGTTGAGTATATTCTTTCCGTAGTAGTGCTAGGGTGTAAGCTAGTCGGTAGCGTGTTGGTCTACAATGTGAAGGTCGTGATTTCAAATGCCGGTCGACGCATAATTTCAGCACACTGCCTGCTTGGGTATACCTTGGTCACTTGAAACTACGAAAATGAAAATTTCGTAAAGAGTTGTGCGAAGGTCTACCAATCTTTCCGCAATAAATAATGAAAAAAATGTTCCGGAACCTGAAGGTCAGGAGGCCAAGGTCTGATTTAGGCTGTAGTACCATTTTAGTAGTAGTAGTAATGAAGTTCCAAATCACCCTGTGCCGTTTCTGTTCGCCCCTGAAGCGTTCTAAATATTAAATATTCTTTGAAAAATTGAATATCACTTCCGCTTATTACATCGCATTGCAATAATTTTAGTGCAGTGAATGAATTCAATTAAATCGCAACCATCTTCATGGTATTTACGATACAATATTTCTGTCCTTAGTAAAAATAATCATTCTCATTCTGTACCTGCTATAGTTAACAAGTAAATTTTAAACGAAAAATAAATTATATTAAACTTACTTAGCTTTTACTTTTTATAATATTATTAAATGTGGACAAGTTCCACAGCCTCGTTTTACGATAACTAATCAATTTCAATTAAAAATTTCAATATAATTTGAAGTTCAAGAAGCTTACCGCCCCGAGTCCCGCAAGGCTCATTCTTAAGCCCAGCTCTATAAACAATAATATTTACACGACTGCGATGTTATTGAATTTCAGTGGCGCATTGATCTAAATTTTGATATATTTATTGGTTTATTTTTAAATTAGGAAATAATTACGGAACGGATTATAAAATTAATTAAAAAAAAAAACAATAGATTAAAAAGAAGATTAAAGGGATATAAGTAAAAATAACCTAAGATAGCGATATGGAAACAAGCAACAAGTAAATATAATAACAAAAACAACAGTACTACCATTGCGCATGTAATACTCTAGATGAAATAGAAATGTTTGTGGTCTTAAGAAATGTTGTATGGGGAGTGATAGAAGGGGTGACAGAATTGAGCCAATTTTTTCACATCACGCTAGAGAAGCTACAAAAATGTTTTATACAAAATAGAAAATTCAAAAATGGAATATGTATTGAGAAAATTAGTGTGCAGATTGTATGGGAGGTGATAGAAGGAGTGAATCTAATCAGTTAAATTTTTCCGATCTCAATAATAATACTAATTAAGGATTTAGAGCAAAATTTGAGATCGATAAATGTTATACGTA
This sequence comes from Chorisops tibialis, assembly GCA_963669355.1. NCBI lineage: Eukaryota > Metazoa > Arthropoda > Insecta > Diptera > Stratiomyidae > Chorisops > Chorisops tibialis. The sequence continues at coordinate 268,749,557 of OY770262.1, read as the reverse complement.
CTGAGAGAATCGGGTTATAGTATTTCATGAAAAAGTGCAGTTTGTATGGGAGGTGGTGGAAGGAGTGAGGAGGTTCAAATAATTGATGTACCATAGATTACATTTATGAGTCAATTTGTATGGAAGGTGTTAAACGATTTGACCCGTTCACGAATTTAACCTTACTTTTTTGTCAAAAATGACGTTTACAAAATTTTAGCGCGTTCTCAAGTTAGAGAGCGGACAAACGGACATTCGGCTTTGAGATTTCTTAGTGATTATATGAACTAGGCTAGGGTGTAGCATGGTAGGTAGCGTGTTGGTCTTGTAGTGCGAAGGTCGTGAGTTCAAATCTCGGTCGACGCAATATATGATTCCAGTACATTGCCTGCTTGAATATACCTTGGTCACCTCAATCTACGAAAATAAAAAAAAATCGTAAATAGAGGGTTGTGCGACGGTCTAATAACCTTTCTACAATAAGTAATGAGAAATGTTAAGGAACCTGAATGTCAGGAGGCAAGGTCCGATTTGGGCTGTAGCGCCATTATAGAAGTAGAAGATATGAACTTCTGTATCATTCATTTTTTTCTCAGAGTCTTATGTCTTAGCATAGTATTTTGGTATGGAAAGATGTTGTCAAACCTAGCAATCTTTAGATACACCTGATGCAGTCGTTAAACGCTGTATTTAATTTTCTGTTACAAATCGAAATTATAAATTGATAGAGAAGCATTTTATGGTAACAATGAAGCAGCTATCAAAAATACCTTCGAGGAATTTCTTCCGTCTAGAAAGTCGGTCTTCTAAGAAACTGGCATAAATGCACTTTTATCTCGTTGGGAGAAGTGTATTGCAGCTGCTGGTACCTATTTTGATTAATAAAATTAAGTTTTATAAGAGTTAAAGTTGTTTGTCATTTTACTAGCAAAGTTGCCATTTCATTTGCAACAACCTAATACATCGAGAATAGTGAAGGACTGAGTATGGATTCTTGCGGAACACCGCAAACACCACAACTGACGATTACAATTCGTTCATTAGACCCTTCTGAGTGTGTCCAGCTACTGAGATATTGAAGGTTAACGTAAGCTTATCCAATAGCAGCGAGTGATTAAAACTGTTAAATGCTTTTGAGAAGTCTAGCAGCATCACCTCAGAGACGTAGCTTCAGTCAACAGAATTTCGTGAAATTTAGTAACATGTCAGATATAGAAGAAAATAAAAGCTTGGCAAAATGCGATAATAAACCATCCGAATCCCATGCGACTAAGCAGTTTATGGTTGTATTGCGGAAACGGAATTCTTCAATCAATCAATTCTTGGTCAGGAGATGTCCCAGAAATGCGCATTAGATAAAGTTTGCTGAATCGATGTGTCACGAGTTGAAAATCGAGTAACTTGACACAAAAAATATAAGGAAAGTAGTTGATAAAACATGGGTGAAAATTTAAGCCCATCCTCCTTTTCTGTCGATTCTTATTGAATTAACATTTCAAGAAATCGAATTAGATCACGGATGAAAATAATTTCAGATAGTTCGCTGCGCCGATCTGACATAAAATACACCGCGTATGTAAAGGATAACAGTGAAAAAACTCATGTTATCGTTTGTCATGAAGTGGGGAGTCGAGTGAACTCCAACTTTTTGCTCAAAAATAAACCAGGTGTCGCATTAACATCAAGGCTCCTCATCGATGGAAATACTTCCAATCAATTGAAAAATTTAAAATTTACGAAAATATGCAAATATAGATCTGGCAAGCTAGAAAACTTTTGCTGAGGATATTTTTTGATCCGATTGACAATATAAGTAAAAATCATTTATCTCGACAGTTATGCGTCAAAAAGAAAAACCAAACTCATAAAAAAGCCAAGCGCAATTATGATTCAACGCAATGTCCAAGCCTGGAGGTAACCTAGTTGGTAGTCAATCAATCAAGTTCCTGTCTCTTAACACAGGACATAGGGGCACAGGACATAGGGGCACAGGACATAGGGGCATAAGACAAAAACAACTCTCTTCCACAAGGCGCGATTCTGAGCATCGGCCGTTAGCTGTTGCCAGGATTTGTTTATTTCTCTGGCCTCCTCCTCATCTGCTCGCTTCCATGCTACATGGTCGAACAACCCGACGTCTTCATTGAGGATTATAGTCCAAGCCTGTTTGGCGGTGTTTCACTTTGGTTTCATCAAAGTGTGACCGATCCACTGCCACTTTCGCCTTTGAATCTCAAGGCCTATTCTAGTTTGTCCAGTTGTACTTCAAAGTTCGTCGTTGGAGGTCATTCTGGCCAGAATATTCCTAAAATCCATCTGAAGCATTGGTTCACGAAAGTTTGCATTTTCTTGGTAAGTCGAACAGTCACTTTCTTCGTAGTACAACCATATAACAACACGGATTTGCGTCAAAATTTCGCAGCTTCATGCGAAGGGAGATCTCTCTTAACCTCCAGAAAGGGGAAAGGATACCGAAGACCTGACGAGCTTTATTTAGACGAGCCTCAATATACTTTTCAACTCCGCCGTCCTTGCTTCCGAGGTAACAAAAATCTTGCACCTCTTCCACATATCGTCCGTTAAGAAGAATCGGTGTGATTATGTTCAAACCCATGTGCATGTACTTGGTTTTACGCACATTTATTTTCAGTCCCGCCTCTTTGCATTTAGAATGCAACGAGCGAACATGTGACTCTAAGTCGGAATGGTTTTGTGCAAGCAAAGACACGTCATCAGCATAATCAAGGTGACTTGAGAAGTTAAATAGTCCCCACTGAAGAACTTTACCTTCCCCACCTTCCAGAGCAGCTTTCAAGATGACTTGTATTACTACCAGAAACAGGACTAGTGATAAAATGCAGCCTTGTCTGACCCCTGTTCGCACAGGAAAGCTCTCGTACAGCTCTCTTTATACGACGCGACACCTTGCATCTTCGTAGTATTCTTGTAGTGGGTAGTGTGTTGGTCTACAATGCGAAGATCGTGAGTTCAACCTGGTCGACGTGCATACTACGATAGCTACTATTGGCTAGAGATACTCGATACATACTAACACTTCTGTCCTAATAGAGTTTGGACAATGCCCTTATACCAACAGTTAAGACTGCGTTTAGAAGCACAAGAAGGCAACATAAGAAATATGAAATTCGGCCAAACTTGAGTTTGGCCGATTTCAAATTTACGGATACGAGCGAAAACTTGCGTTAAACTACAAGTTTTTGAATGGAATTCTCATTAAAACCGAAAATGAATATGACTTTCATAAATAACAATTCAATTTGATTGTGTTTACTTGATAAAAGAAAAAGAATTGAGAAAATTCAAATTTCGGACGAAATTTCCCGCGCAATCGGGGTACACCCCATGTCCAAACTCTATTAGGACAGAAGTGTTAGTGTGTATCGAGTATCTCTACTATTGGCTAATCTAAAGAATTTGAGATGTATCTATAGTATTGAGAAAATCTGTTTTTTTTTAAATGCTCAATGATCATTTGATCATTTTAAAAATAATAACGGTCTTTCATATGCTCGACCTTTTGCAACCACTCCCCCTCTTCTCCCTCTCTTTTCTGTTGAGATGTACTCGAGGTACAGTCAAAACACACACATTGCAATGAAACCAACTTCTTAGATTGCTGGGACATAGAATAGTGGGAGTTCTTCAAAAACCAGTTGAAGTTTTTCTCAATTAGAATGGTCCTTCTTTATTTCATAACATTGGGAACTTATATGTTTCAATTGATTATAATTTTTTTTAGAGCTACTATACTTGGAGTGGACGAAAAAATGTATTCACCTTGATAATTTATTTACGTCGCGTATGTATAAACGGAGACCGATTGGGAGATGGGACACGACTTTTCAGAAGCTCGAAGGGAAATGGCTTTCTTTAAGTTTCTGTTTTAAGATGGCACTCGTAGACTTGGCATATTTCGAGGAAAAAATCCCCGAAGAAAATCAGTCCAGAAGGACTTCACAAACTGATAGAACGAATGGACGTAGGAGGTGTGCCCGAAATCAGTTTCGATAGGACAGAGTGGATGCACGGAATTTTTAGAGTATCGTTACAGACCAGCGATCGAGTGATTTCCTCACAAAAGAAGTAAGTGGAAGGAATCCGCCTTACGACAACGCAAGGTAGTGTCAAAATGGAAATCATTAAGCAGATCATTGATAAACATTGAAAATAATAGTGGACTTAGAACCGATCCTTGGGGCACGCCGCTCACTCTGTATAGTATCGATGAATATGTTCCATTTATGTTAACTTGTTGTGAGCGATTTGATAAAAAGCTCTTCATTAGAGATATAGCGGAGGAAGAAAAATTATAATTGGTCAGGAATTTTCAAAGCAACTTCGAATGATTGATGCTGTCAAATGTTTTAGAAAAATTCAATGGAATTAGAGCAGCCATATGGCCTTCATCAATAGCATGCTTTATGTCTGTTGTGATTTTCAAAACAGCCGATTCACAGGAATGCAAGGCAAGAAAATTCGATTGCCATTGAGAAATGTGATTATGGTTTTCAATACACTCTACCAATTGCTTGCTTATTATCTTTTCCAGTAGTTTTCCCAAAAAGAACAAAATACTGATGGGACGGTAATCTTCTGGTTCAATTTGTGCCTTAGCTTTTGGTCTGGGTATGGTTGCATTTTTCAAGCGCATTGGAAAACTTGAATAGGACAAGCAGAAGTTTATTATATGCAGAATGACATGTGATATATATGGGAAAATTTTAACAAATTGTGGAGAAAGGTCATCTGATCCAGTTGCTTGTGACATAACAAATGGAGTATTAAAATAAACTCCAACAAATGTGAGTTAATATGTTTTCGCAATGCGAGTGATAAAGGACACCGCCTTGGAGTAATAGAGAGTAAAAGCTTAAAACTAGTACCAAACGGGAAAAAAGTACCTCTAAAGAATAAAATAAAGTATTTGGGTATTAAACTACATCACAGATACAGAGCAAAAATACGAACTAGAGTGTCGGACGAAAATACTTATGAACAAAACATTGATTATGACGTATGGCACAATATTGCCGACGGTCGCAGAAGTGATGCAGATCTTTGAACGGAAAATTCTAAGACATATCCTTTTTAAGTACCGCAAGCCGGTTGAAACAGGTCGCTCTACGAAGGTACTTAAGTCGAACCCTTAATGCAACATTTGATTCAGCTTACAAAATCTACTATTAGAAGCTTCGAGGATCACCTTCACTCTTTACTCAGAGGCATATAAAGTCGCGAGTGCAACTCACCCCCTAACGTTCATTATTATGTACTTCCCAGAAGAATAGGGAACAATGACTACAACAGCCATCCGCTTCCAATGATTATTAAATTAAATTTTTATTCGGGCTCAATACAAGGAATGTAATTTCAATATATATGTATATATAATTTATGAACCTTCACCTGAAGAAACTCGTCTCTGAATCTCGAATGAACACTTTTTCATAGTGCACAAGATTCGCACAAGACTTATTTCTAGGATTCTTCAAGAGCTCAATATCCACAAATCTGCTGGTCCGGACGGTATTCCCCCCATTACCCTTAAAAAGTGCTCCTCTTCTTTAGCTAAACCTCTTCGCAATCTTTTCTTCTTTCCTACTCTTCTGGGTGCTTTCCACGTAAGTGGCAAGTTGTTCAGAATGTTCAGCCAATTCTAAAGAAAGGAAGCAAAGCGAACCCTGCCAACTACCGCCCGCTAGCCATTACTTCAGTGCTCTCGAAAGTAATGGAAACTGCTGTCAATCGCAAAACCGTTGAATTTCTGGAGGATAACCAGCTAATCCATGATCGGCAGCATGGGTTCCGTTCTGGAAGGTCGACGGGAGATATTTTGGTCTACTTGACAAAACGTTGGAACTCATGTATACATAAACACGGCTAAGGTCAAGTTCTTGCACTTGACATTGTAAAAGCTTTTGACAGAGTTTGGCATGAATATAGCAAAGCTTAGGGCCATAAGTCTTAATGCTACCCTTGTTCAATGGATTGAGTTTTCTTTCTGAAGGCACTATAGGAGTAGTACTAGATGGCGTTACTTCTTCCTCTTTCCCAATAGATTCCGGCGTCCATCAAGGCTCTGTTTTATCTCCAACTCTTTTCTTAGTTTTTATCAACGACCTTTTGTCGTCCACTCGCAATCCAATCCATAGTTTCGCGGATGACAGTACTTTAGATAACACCTGTGAATTTAAACCTGCTGCGAAATCACACAATTATTATATTGCTTCCAATCGCATGGAGTTATTCCGTTCGCTGAACTCGGACCTCAGCTTTGTACCTCGGATAACTTCACACTTCTTGGCGTAACCGCCTGAATTGGGCCCAGCACATCTTTGATGTTGCCCTCGACGCCTCTAAACGTCTAGGTGTTCTCCGTAAGTGCAAAAAGTATTTCACGCCAAACGACCTCGCAACCATCTATAAGGCATACATAAGACCACGTTTAGAGTACAATTCGAATGTTTGGGCTGGGACACCCAAATCACACCTCGCGTTGCTCGACCGTATTGAAAAATATGCGTTCCGACTGATTGGAAACGAAACCATCACATCTTCTATCGATTCTCTCGAGCATCGCAGAAATGTCGAAGTACTCAGCATTTGATACTTCCATGGTAAATGCAGTGCGGAACTAAGAACACTCATACCTCCACTCTATAATTTTTCCCGAGATACTCGGCAAGCTGAACGCTCACATGAGTACACAACGATTTCAACAATGAGTGCTTCAAAAGCAATGTCAACACCGTCACTTTCGTCTTTCTCCACTTAAATTAAATTGATCTAACTTTAGTTTTTTTTCTCCGATTCCTATACCGACATAGCTGTGCATAGCATTATAGGGTGACCCCCTAGGTTCTCTTCGGTTCCTTAAAAAAATAACAATAAATAATCGGTTTTTCGAAGAAATTGGGGTTTGCTACTGCCGCAGGTAGTACAGTTAATTGGTTGTTTGTTTTTCGTACATAGTTGGAGGCAGTTTTCAAAAGGGAATTTCAGCACTATCCAGGAAAAAATTTAATTTCCACTTGTACCTCTCTGGTTCTCAGCCTCTTAATTAAAAAGCACAAGCATATAACTATGAGAACATTTGGATTGTTTAATTATCTTAAAAATTTCTACAGATATACATTTTAGACATAATAATATAGTCACCACCTTAATGAATTTCAAGAAAAAGTTAATGTAAATTTATTATAAATCGAATATAATGCCTCAATAAAGACAATCTGAGTCTAAATCATTCGTGTAATTAGCATGCCAGTCCAATGGTCAGAAAATTTTTTTTCATGAATATTGGGGAAAAATTTCGACATCTTGAAAACGTCTGTGTCAGCAGATATCAGTTTTGTCAGCATAAATATTGACAAAAATATCAATATTGTAAATGAAACGTAAGAGTCCAAAGTATCTATCCGCATAAAAAAACATATCCTTAAATAGTATTAACCGTTTATATTTTTTTTTGTCCTACATGTACAATCTATTTAGCTAGGGTGTAGCCTAGTGGGTAGCGAGTTGGTCTATAATGCGAAGGTCGTGAGTTCAAATCCTGGTCGACGCATAATTCCACCACACTGCCTGCTAGGGTATACCTTGGTCACCTCAATCTACGAAAATGAAAAATTCGTTGATAGAGGGTTGTGCGAAGGTCTAACAACCCTTCCACAATAAATAATGAATAAATGGTAAGGAACCTGAAGGTCAGGAGGCCAAGGTCCGATTTGGGCTGTAGCGCCATTGTAGAAGTAGAAGATGCACAATCTATTTAGGCATATTATTATTTCGCTTTTGTGAAATTTCGACATCAGAAAACCAAGTAAGTAAGGAAGCATTTGGAGCCTGAAAATCTCCTTGGGGAAAAAAGTGCAAGAAAACTTTTCGTTGTTCTCCTCTCGAAGAAAATTCCCCCTACTAAGTCAGTACGTGAATTTAAGGATCGATTCGTCCCCTCCCCAACAACGTTGCTCATCAACCAATGACTCATATTGGCGAGAAAGCGATTTTATGAGGTTTTCTCCGCTGTTTTCCTGAACTTTTACTATGCCTGTATTCCAGGATGTGGTGTTTTGTTTTATACTATAGAAGTGCATAATAAAAGTTTCTAGCGATTGTGTGGTGGTCGTGGTATAATACTTTCTTCATTTCACTGCCGACATAAAAGTTTCACATGCTGTTTGCCGGCTTTGGGTAGCTATGTTGTAGTGATGAGTGACGATGACATGATGCAATGCACCTTAAACAATGGGAATGCTTCCCATGTATACGCATAATTATAATGTACATTTATATGTGAGCAATACGCTACACATAATGTATAAATTGCAAGGACATACAGACAGTAATTATATGCTTTATTCTAGGATATATATAGTCAAATGAATGATGAAATGAATATAGTTACAAAATTAAAAGAGCCGGGAACACAAGACAGCACTAGGTTTTCGAAGCATTAAATTCAACTTAATTCTTATTGCCCCAACTAAAAATTTTAGCCAAGTCGTCATTCAATGATTGAACCATGCACCTACGTTGTTCTACTAAGCTAGTACATCGGACTAAGGACGCAGTGTTGAAGTGAAAGGAGAAGTCTAAAGTGCTGTCATCAGCGAAGCTATGCATAGGATTGAAAGTTGAAGACAGCGAGTCATTAATAAATATTAGAAAAAGGGTGGGCGAAAGAACCGAGCCCTGAGGGACACCAGCGTTAATTTTATAAGAAGGGGAAACCACACCATCTAATACCGCACGCATTGAACGAGTGGCTAAAAAACTTGCAATCCAAGAAATAAGAGAGTCGCCCAAACCAATAGCTTTGAGTTTTATTAAAAGGGCGTTGTGCCATACTGTCAAAAGCCTTGGAAATATCGAGAGCGATAATACAAGATTCACTAAACTGGTGAATGCTCTTGTTCCAACGTTCAGTGAGGGTGGTTAAAAGGTCTCCTGTGGAACGTTTTTTGCGAAATCCATATTGTTTGTCGTCAATAATATCATTGATGTTGAGATATTCTATTACTCTATTGTTGATGATTGTTTCCATGACCTTCGGGAGGTTAATGCTATTGGGTGATAATTAGCGGGATTGGTGATTTCTCTTTTTTGGGACAGGCTGAACATTTACAAGCCTCCATGAAGATGGGACAATGGAGGTCGATAAGGAGATCCGGTAAAGTTTGCATAGAGGTTTAGCAAGAAAAGCGCAGCAATTTCTAAGGACAAGGGCAGGGATTCCATCTGGACCGGACGATTTGTTAGCATCTAGATTCTTAAGAACTCGGTATACGTTACGCGTTATAAAAGGATAAGAATGAAACTTTAATCATTAAAGAGGCACTATGACAAAGATGTGTACAAACAAAATTTCAGTACTACATGTGTTCAGTGCTGTTTGACTTCGGTGATCGGACAAGTACCGGTATTTCCAGTGCTCTGCATTGAGCTTACGTAAGCTTTTTAGGCAGTAAATGTGGAAATGGAAAAATGTCTAATTAAAGAATGCCTAATATTAGGTGACGGCATACTGAAAGTTTTCATCGAAAGCAAGAAACAAGAACCAACATCAGCAATCGTCAAAGCTTCCGAGCTTTCATTGGCGCCCATTGCTGCTTGACTTGCAGAGTGAAAATCAAAAATTGTGGTAATTTTTTTAGTATTTAATGGGAATGAAACTTATATGTAAGAATGAAAAATTAGTGTACAACTAAATTCCAAGGACAAGACAAATTTCGTTATATTACACATACTAGTATAAATATATGAATCATATCCGTTTGAGCAAGTTGCAGAACTTCGATTCCGAGGATCTCAAGTACTCCCATTTTCGATTAAGCTTTAAAAAGTCATACTTACCAAATCTGACTGAATATAAATAATAAATTTGTACTTCTACAACGTATTTTTGATTGTACATAATTCTAGCTTACCTGAAATTAAAGAAAAAAAAAATAATATCAAAGCTCATGTCTTAATTTCAAATGAATTGTTTTCAACAAACCGATAAGATAAGATAATTGGAAAAATAAAAGCTTAATAAAATTGTATTCGTATATCTAAAGTTTGAAATCCGCAAATCCAGATCATTATTATACTCTAGATGAAATGTGAGAGTTTATTGTGTTTGCCCTACCGTTTATAACGCTAAGAAATAATGCTCGCACAGAGTTGCCAAGGGTACAGAAATATTTGTTGTCGCTCGAAAATCTCAATTCCGAGAGACCGTCTGTCCGTCTGTCTGTCCATCTGTCGACAACATAACTCTCGAAAGCTTTGATCTATCGTGCTGAAATTTGTCATATATCATCTTTAACAAAAAAGTAACGTTAAGTTCGTGAACGGGCCACATCCCCCACACCTTCTACCCCCTCCCATACAAATTTTATGAAATTTCGAAATTTAAAGAAAATGATTTTTCTCCGAAACCGATTCAGCAATTGACTTGAAATAGGCAATCGTATTATAATGTGAATATCATTACTGTCAAAAAATATTGATCTGATCTTTCCACTCCTTCTACCACCTCCCATACAAATGTACAATTTTCAAAAATGCATTTATTCGGTTTGCATCGCAACTAGCAAAACTAAAAGGAAAATTTTTTGTTAAAATTAATTTTATTACAATTGCAACCAATTTTGTAAAATTTGTCTACTACACCTCACTCTTTCTACCCCCTCCCCCCGCCCATACAAACTTCACGAAATTTCAGAATTTGAACAAAATTATTTTTCTCCAAAATCGTCAAAGCTATCAACTTTAAATTTTGAGAAAAGTATATTATTACAAGTATCATTGATGCCAAAAAATTTGGTTTTGATTCGAATATATCTTCTACCCTCTCCCATACAAATACACAATTTTGGTAAATTTAATCGATTTTCATTGAAACTAGAAAAAGTACAAACTTAAAATTTTACCACAAATTGTCCCTTAATAATTGCAATAAATGCTAAAAAAAAATATGAGCTTCACTGTACTCCTTCTACCACCGCCCATACAAATTTTTGTATTGAAAATTCAAGAAAAGTATTTCTCCTTCGAACATATGAGTAACAAAGCAATGTGATTAGGATGTTGATACGGAGATTCAAAATCATCCAAAACCCCCCATTTTATCTGCCACCTCCCATACAAATGCCAAAAAGGCCATTTCGAGGAATTCTGTTTTCATCTAATAGCCACATGCTCTTCGTTTTCTTAATATGTAGCGGCTCCATTTCCTTTGCCTCTTCCCCCGCAAGCAACAATTTAATATTTTTTATTATCTCGCGGGGGTCGCTGCTTGGTATGCAGCATAAAAAGGCCGGTGCCAAGTATTTCTTGCCATTGTAAAGGATGGGCGGAATTATTGGTGTATAGCTTTCCGGCTCGAAGCTCTCGCCATTGTCTCCGATTCGCCTTTTCAAATGGCACTCATCACCCGGAGGGAATATGTGTCGTGTGAGGGTGGGGAGAGATACACTAAGATAGTGGGAAGTTCCCGCATCTTTCCCGGACGTCCCGAATTCCCCACGGCTCCCTTCGAGGAGCGGAATGGTTTTTGGAAAATCTTGTGCCATTTTTATTATTGCGTTTGTGGTGGATATAGAATTGCTGTTGTACCGCGTTCTTTCGTGTAATTTCTCCGCCAATAACCGAACTTTGACATTTTCTCTCTTCTGCCTGCTAAACATGCTATGCAGCACACGCCTCTCTATCAACTGTAAACCATCCACTACTGATGGCATATGATTTCGCACTTCGACGAGCCAGTACTCCGCCATAAATGCTGAAGGCGTGGGTCACCTCAATCTAAGAAAATTAAAAATTCGTAGATAGAGTATTCTGTGAAGGGATGACAACCCATCCACAATAAGTAATGAATACGTTAAGGTACCTGAAGGTCAGGAGACCAAGGTCCGTACATAACCAGAGAGATTAGCATAGAGTCCATCCCTGAAATTACGTCGAAGGAACTATTTGAAGCATGCAGGAAGATAGGCAACAGCAATGCACCTGGACCCGATGGCATCCCAAATATGACAGTAAAAGTTACTGTTCAAATGAGACCTGACATATTTATAACAACGATGCAAAAGTATTTAGAGGAAGGAGTCTTCCTGAACCATGCAAGCTCCAACATTTGGTACTGTTACCAAAAGGAAACAAGACTCCTGGAGAACTATCGCCATATCGAACAATATGTCTACTTAACACACTGGGAAAGTCCTTGAACGAATTATATACAACAGGCTGCTTGTAATAGCAGAGGAGAAAGGAGCACTGTCAGACCAATAGTTCGAATTCAGAAAATCCTGTTCTACTGTTGGCGCCATAAAAGAGCTATTCGATGCAGCAGCTGATGCGGTACAAGGAGAAAGATGGCGATGGGAGACAAAGAAATATTGAGCAGTAGTGACACTGGACACTAAAAATGCCTTCAACTCCGCAGATTGGTCACTTATAAAGAGATCGTTGGCCAGGATGGATACACTGTACTACTTATTAAAAATACAAACTACTTCACCAGCAGGAAGTTGAGGTATTAAACCGATGAGGGGATAAACTACTACCGCGTCACCGCGGGAATCCCACAAGGATCAGTCCTGGGCCTTCTCCTGTGGAATATCATGTGCGATGGACCTCTTTGGCTTGCCGCAAGGAGTAAAATTGATCGGTCTCGTTGACGACATCACCGTTGTTACCGCGGCTAAGCATACCTACGAAATTGAGCCAGCAACAAACGAAGCATTCACCAAAAATTAAGGACTGGTTAGAGTTCGGCGGTTTCGAACTAGCTAACCGCAAAACAGAGATTTTTCTAATAACTAGTCGAAAGAAAATTGAATACGCGAACATTCAGGTCGGCTGTCAAACTATCAGATCCAAAGAAGAAATTGAATATCTAGGAGTTATTTATTTTTTTAAACGCTTTTGAACAAAACAGATAACATTTTCATTTATATAAAAATAGAAATATTAGAATAATGACAATAAGAATTCAAACATTGCAGATTAAAGTTTTTACTCTATTTTTAAATAAAACAAAAGAAGTAGTTAAAGATCCAAGTTGAAATTGATCGTGGTTCCTTTGCATTCTCGAAATTGAGAAGTGATAGTAACTATCGAGTGAAGGTCGAGAAAGATAAAAAATATCTGAATTCCTAGTTAAAATTGTTCCTTGCTGGAAATTCAGGTCATTGCAGAGGTAGGTATTAAGCAAGTAGTTGTGAAGTTTGTAGAGGAAGCAAGCATCAAGAAAAGTCCGTCGTAGATGCAAAGGCTGGAGTTAAAGTGCTATAAGTCTGCCATTGTAGCTGATATAAGGCTTTTTTAGTCTGTAGAAAAGGGTGCGAGTAAATGGAGCAGTATTCTAAGATACTTCGGACGAGAGTGGAAAATAGCAGGGCTGCTGTTTTAGGACGGTTAAACTGGACTATCGTACGGAGGACGTATGCCTTATTTGTAATATTAGAAAAATGATTAACGAATTTAAGCTTGCGATCGACGGTCACTCCTAGATCCTTTATTGTAGATACTGCAACAAGGCAGGATCCGTTAGTAGACAAGTCAGTTCGGAGGTCCAAGTCGTGTAATGATCGTGGGAGGCCTCCAACCTGAGTCATCATTTTCGCGCCTCAATTTAAATGTAGCGCGAATATGGAGCACTACAAAATACCCCTGAAGTACGGCCCTGACGCCCTAGCCCAGGCCTAGATCTAAAGAGGGGCGCTGACGCTGTGTTGAGGAGAGTGACGGCTGGACATTGGAGGCGAGCGGTTGTGATCGAGACAGGCTGGCGGGTAAGAAAAGAAAAACACGCGGTCGCCGAGTAGAAGTTGCCGTCGAGACGGGCGAGTGAAAAGAAAATAAAAACAGGGAAATATCCGAAATAAAAGAGTGATATCGTTGGATGAAAAGGTTCGGGAGTATAAACGTTAAAGCTGATCGATATCGCGATAAATGACGTGTTGCCGGAAAAGGACGCGAGGAAAATCACGCGGTTTAGGTATGGAAAGTGCCATCAAGCCGGGCGATCAAAAACGGTAAGGAAATTTTAAGAAACGGATGGTGAAGTGCCGTAGAGCCGAAAGTACGGGAGTAAAACACGCGGCCGACGTAGGGAAAAGTTCCGTCACTCAGGGCGATTAAGAACCGCAAGGAAACTTTACGAATAACGGATTGTGAAGTGCCGTGTAGCCGAAAGTACTAGAATAAAACCACGCGGTCGACTCAGGGGAAAGTTCCGTCACGCAGGAAGGCAAGAACTATATTATTCGGTGAGTTTTATTCTCATAGATCCTTACAGCTCGGAGAACTGCATTATTCCGAAATCCTTTTATTCGGAGACCATCATCCATATTCGGAGTACATCAATATTATTCAGCGATCACAATTCGGTCTTATTACTCTGGGAATACTATATATTCGGAGTTATATTAATATTATTCAGTGATCATAATTCGGTTTTATTATTCTGAGAACTTTATATATTCGGAGTACATCAATATTATTCAGCGATCATAATTCGGTTTTATTACTCTGAGAACATTATATATTCGGAGTTATATTAATATTATTCAGTGATCATAATTCGGTTTTATTATTCTGAGAACTTTATATATTCGGAGTACATCAATATTATTCAGCGATCATAATTCGGTCTTATTACTCTGAGAACACTATATATTCGGAGTTATATTAATATTATTCAGTGATCATAATTCGGTTTTATTATTCTGAGAACTTTATATATTCGGAGTACATCAATATTATTCAGCGATCATAATTCGGTCTTATTACTCTGAGAACACTATATATTCGGAGTTATATTAATATTATTAATATTATTCAGTGATCATAATTCGGTTTTATTATTCTGAGAACTTTATATATTTGGAGTACATCAATATTATTCAGCGATCACAATTCGGTCTTATTACTCTGAGAACATTATATATATTCGGAGTTATATTAATATTATTCAGTGATCATAATTCGGTTTTATTATTCTGAGAACTTTATATATTCGGAGTACATCAATATTATTCAGCGATCATAATTCGGTCTTATTACTCTGAGAACACTATATATTCGGAGTTATATTAATATTATTCAGTGATCATAATTCGGTTTTATTATTCTGAGAACTTTATATATTCGGAGTACATCAATATTATTCAGCGATCATAATTCGGTCTTATTACTCTGAGAACACTATATATTCGGAGTTATATTAATATTATTAATATTATTCAGTGATCATAATTCGGTTTTATTATTCTGAGAACTTTATATATTTGGAGTACATCAATATTATTCAGCGATCACAATTCGGTCTTATTACTCTGAGAACATTATATATATTCGGAGTTATATTAATATTATTCAGTGATCATAATTCGGTTTTATTATTCTGAGAACTTTATATATTTGGAGTACATCAATATTATTCAGCGATCACAATTCGGTCTTATTACTCTGAGAACATTATATATATTCGGAGTTATATTAATATTATTCAGTGATCATAATTCGGTTTTATTATTCTGAGAACTTTATATATTCGGAGTACATCAATATTATTCAGCGATCATAATTCGGTCTTATTACTCTGAGAACATTATATATTCGGAGTTATATTAATATTATTCAGTGATCATAATTCGGTTTTATTATTCTGAGAACTTTATATATTCGGAGTACCTCAATATTATTCAGCGATCATAATTCGGTCTTATTACTCTGAGAACACTATATATTTGGAGTTATATTAATATTATTCAGCGATCATAATTCGGTCTTATTACTCTGAGAACATTATATATTCGGAGTTATATTAATATTATTCAGCGATCATAATTCGGTCTTATTACTCTGAGAACACTATATATTCGGAGTTATATTAATATTATTCAGTGATCATAATTCGGTTTTATTATTCTGAGAACTTTATATATTCGGAGATACATTAGCATTATTCAGTGAACATAATTTGGTTTTATTACTCTGAGAACATTATATATTCGGAGTACATTAAACTTATTCAGCTATCATTATTCGGTGGTATTACTATGAGAACATTATGTTTTGGAGAACTGCAGATTCAGTGAACGTCGTTTTCGGAGTCCTAAATTATTATCCGGAGATCATCAATTATATTCGGAGATCATCAGTATTATGCGGAGATTCTAAACATTATCCGGAGATCATCAATCTTATTCGGAGATCATCAGTATTATGCGGAGATTCTAAACATTATCCGGAGATCATCAATCTTGTTCGGAGATCATTAGTATTATTCAGAAATCATTATCCAGGGGCTTATTACTCTGAGAACATTACGTTTCGGAGAACCTTAGTATTTAGTAAATTTAAGATTCGGAGTTCATTATTTGCTATTCGGAGATCATTAGTAGTATTCAGAGATCTTTATTAGATGTTCGAAAGTGAACATGACCGCTCGTTTTCTTGGTTTGTAGATATATATATTAGTATTCAAAGTTTAGTGTCGGAGAGATTTTCCTTAGGAGGTTGGATCCAAACTCGTTCAGTAGAGATTAATTAGCGATATACCAAACCAGGTTTTCGAGAGTATAACCCAAAAAGGGGCTTTGTGTATGTAGAGAAACTGTTTTTTTTTGAATTTAATAAACTAATAATGACGAGCACTTAGAACGTTTATTTTTGGATTCGACAGACCTTTCCCGTT
Organism: Chorisops tibialis; assembly: GCA_963669355.1. Taxonomy (NCBI): domain Eukaryota; kingdom Metazoa; phylum Arthropoda; class Insecta; order Diptera; family Stratiomyidae; genus Chorisops; species Chorisops tibialis. Next base: position 268,732,864 of record OY770262.1, on the reverse strand, counting down.
GCAGGAGGACGATTCAGGGTTGACAGTTACGGATTGGTAAGGATAAGCATCATAAACCACCCACGCAGAGCATCTCCGTCCGAGATCCTTTCTGAGAGAGTCACGAATGTCATCTGGGCCTTCAGCCACAAATATATTTGATTCCCCCCTTAACCCCTCCTCCGTGAGGTCCATTAATCAGCTGCATGAAATTTTATTATGTTGAGGATGAGATGGCAAAAACCCTCCCCGGTGGCCGACGAGCTGAGCCGTGCCAGCCAACTAGCATGCAGCAGCCCATCTCACCACCACACCATGACATAATAAATGGCGCCCAACGTTTGTTCTAACAAACGAATTTAAAGAGGCTTCCTTATTCTGATGAAGCCATAGTGTAAGTCTCCACGACGGAAACTAGTTCTTTACGAACAGTATTGGTCTGCAGTCTGCAGTTTCCACTAACTAAAGTCGACTACGCGACATTGACACTTCGTTTAAGCTTTCAGCCCAGTCTATACGACTACCTTGTTGTTTTCCCGTCCCTTTAATCCCCCCTAGGTTATTTTAGTCAATTGGTGTGATCACTCTAGCCTTATATCGTTCTAGTACATGACAGAGTCCTTCACCAATGTTGGGTGTGTCAGAATTTTCTGTTAAGACGGTAGTCTGAAACCCAGTATTCGTTGTTCCTACTAGTAGAGATAAGATTAATTCCTGTCTTCACTGCTTCGATGTCGGAATGTCTACCCTTCTAACGAACGACGAACTATAAGTGGTAGCTGCTCGGTCAATCTCTTTAGTCGAATCACTGAAACTCTTTCAGGCAAATTCTTGCAGGAGTATTGTTCGGGAGTAACTGCTAACCACGTTCATACTCTTAACTTGGTTTCCGTGTCTCCACATTGAACAGTGGTAGTCCGGAAAAACTATATACTATTTTATCCCAATTACCTCCTCCGTCCGGTGGAGTCATTCTTAATCCTGATAGTCGTATGATAACGGAAAAAGGAACTGTCGAATCCAAAACTTTAGAGATTTTTTTTTATAGGTGTCACTTATACCTCCTCATTTTGGAGCGTATGTTAGGATCCTTCCTGCCAGGAAGCACTCATTCTATCTGGTTACTCATTTCGAATTGAGATATACAATTCTCTTCTATGGTATAGTTGTAAGTTTATATTAACTATCGCTTCAGTATTAACTAACTGATAATCTTGAATCAAAGGTTAAACAAATATTTTTATATTATGTCCGTTCCTATACGTCCCGAAGAGCGGGAACCCAATCCCCAGGGAATTGATCAAATTACTTATTCACCCATAACGACTAGCACCCTTCGCTTTAACAAACACATCGACCAAATGAATTTTGACGACATATTCAATTCATCATCCCAAGCCCCGCCATCACACGAAGTTAACTTACAAGAAGCTATTCGAGAAGCAGTGGCACCCACCTTAGAGACGCTCACCTTACAGATGAGAAACCTCACTAGTCGGTTACTACCGGACCTCTCCGAGGACTCGGAAGCAGATAACCCTGTAGCTACTAGCCTGGAACCTAATAAGCCCACTACTACATACGTTGCTCCCGGTACCGCGAAGAGAACGAGTACGGCTCACAGTTTCCCTAAACACGTCATAGGAAAGATTTTAGCTGGATGGAGATTGAAATTTAATGGAGACCCCTCTGAATTGTCAGTGGACGAATTTTTAGACACGGCGGAAACTTTATCTGAACGCTCAGGACTCGACGCCGAAGACCTGAATATACATCTGCATGTTTTACTAGGAGGTCGAGCTTTACAATGGTACTGGAGACACCTACGAAATAATCCGAACGCTGATTGGCGCATAACAAGCACCGCTCTACACCATCAATTCCGTCAGTTGACAACCAATGGCGAAGCACTGCGAGCCCTCATGGATAGAAAACAAAAATCAAATGAGTCCGTGGACGCATATTTCGATGCAATGATCAAGTTGCGAGATCAACTTGGACGTCCAATGCCAGAACAGGAAATGATTGAATTTTTGAGAGCTAATTTGTTACCGCATATCAGCAATTTAATCTTCTCATCAACCGCGCGAAAAGTTACGGATTTACTTGACTTAGGACGTGCCGCGGAAAAACAATTTCAGCACCAGGACCGTCAACGACTAGGTTTTCCTCGCCCCCTGCGTACTGTACAAGCCCTCGAAAGGGATGAGTCTTTAATCCAGTTCGATGTACCAATCAACCAAGAGCCTTCGGTGGAAGCTATTGAGGCAAACCAAACAAACACACGAGTCCCAACCCCACGAAAAGGCTGCTGGAACTGTCAAGCAAGTGGTCATTCATTCAGAGAATGTTCTTCACCACAACGTAGCTTGTTCTGTTACAGGTGTGGCGCGGCTAATGTGACAACCGCAGTTTGCTTAGACTGTCGTCCGGGAAACGGCCACAGGAACGAGTACATCTCCGGTCCAACTCGCTCCGAACCAAACAGACCGGTTCTTCAGAATGCAAGACTACCTCCATCTCTTCGGAATCAGTCGCCCAATTGGAAAACACGCCAACCAGAACACAGAAGACCGTAAGCATTGTTAAAAGGAATGTTCCTCCTGCATCTTCATCGGATATCCACACAAGCATTAACTCCAGACCATCACTACATGAACGTCATTGTAGATACATGCAAGCGCGTCAACGCATATTTAACGAAGCAAAACCGCCTCCGAAAAAGTCAATAGCTCGAGTTCGGAATGTGCATCAGGAGCTAAAGAAAAAATGGCATGCTGTGGCGTCCACTGTTCTACCCTGCGCCGAAGACCCTAGGCCGTATGCACCAGTCTTCATTAAAGGCGTGAAAATGTTGGGACTGTTGGATAGCGGGGCCAGCATTAGCTGCTTAGGAGACGGAGCTATTAAATTGCTGGAAGCCATGCAAGAGACCTTTAAACCAGTGTCTGCTTCCCTAAGGACTGCAGACGGAGCTGGTCAACAAATTATAGGCTATGTTGAATTGCCTATCACATATAAAAGTAAAACGCATCCTCTTCGTCTATACATAGTTCCCAGCCTGAGTCAATCCCTGTACCTTGGTACTGATTTCTGGAAGACCTTTGAGATAGCTCCCTCGATATTCTCTCCGGTTGAGGCAACAAGATCCATGCCTAACAATATCTCCGAACTGTGCCCAGCGACATTAACTCCTCAACAACGAACTCAGCTCGATAAAGTTATGACACAATACCCATCGTGTGCAGTACTCGGCCTTGGAAAGACTACTCTGGAACAACATACTATTGATGTGGGTCAGGCGGAACCTATTAAACAGCGCCATTATCCCATCTCTCCGGCAATTCAGCAAGACATGAACGTAGAATTAGACCGCATGCTGAAGCTTGGGGTGATAGAAGAGAGTCAAAGTGCCTGGAGCTCCCCAGTGGTGTTGATTCGTAAGCCAGGTAAAAACAGGTTGTGCTTAGATTCCCGAAAAATAAATTCAGTAACTAAAAAAGACGCATATCCGTTACCACATATTGAAGGATTACTAAGTCGATTGCAAGAGACCAAATTCGTTTCCAGCATCGATTTAAAAGACGCCTTTTGGCAAATCCCCCTCGAAACGAAATCACGCGAGATCACAGCCTTTACTGTACCAGGACGCCCGCTCTACCAGTTTACGGTCATGCCGTTCGGGTTATGCAACGCCCCACAAAGGATGTGTAGGCTGATGGATAAAGCAATTCCAGTCTGTTTGCGTGATCAGGTGTTTGTATATCTCGACGATCTGTTAGTTATATCTACGGACTTTGAAGCACATATAAGGTTGTTGGGTCAGGTGGCTAACTTATTACGTCAGGCGGGATTGACCATTAACGTTGAAAAAAGCAAATTTTGCATGCGAGAAGTAAAGTATTTAGGTTATATCGTAGGAGTGGATGGTCTACGTACAGACCCTGATAAAGTGTCAGCTATCTCGTCATTTCCGGCGCCGAAAACTATAAAACAGGTACGTAGATTTCTCGGCATGACGGGATGGTACCGAAGGTTTATCGCAGGCTATTCTACTCTTGCTGCCCCTATCACCGAGTGTTTGAAGGGAAGGGCGAAATTCTTATGGACGGAAGCAGCCGACAAGGCATTCCAAGACCTCAAAACCCAACTAATTACAGCCCCCGTTCTCGCCAGCCCGGATTTTAACAAACCTTTCACTATCCAATGTGATGCCAGTTCTGTGGGAATTGGAGGAGTATTATACCAAGTGTCGGCCGAGGGCCATGACAAACCCATTGCATTTCTCTCTCAAAAATTGAACGCAGCACAACGAAATTACAGCGTAACAGAGTTAGAGTGCTACGCAGTTGTCATGAGTCTGAAAAAGTTCCGACCGTATGTAGAGGGTATGCCGTTTCGAGTCATCACGGATCACTCCAGTTTGCAGTGGCTCATGCAACAAAAGGATCTGAGTGGACGGCTAGCCAGATGGAGCTTGAAATTACAGGCATTTGATTTCACTATCGAATATCGAAAAGGCAAGTTAAACGTTGTACCTGATGCCCTGTCTAGAGTTTACCTAGACGAACTGGATGCCGTGGTTCCCCTAACGGACATAAATTTAGAAGACCCGGAGTTCAATTCGGAAGAATATGACCGACTGCGCAATTCAATCACCAATTCCGCAGCTCGTCTACCAGACCTGAAGCTATCGGATAACTACGTCTATAAGAGAACAGAATTTTCCGTGGGAGAGGACATACTTGACGACCTGGCATGGAAACTATGGGTACCAACGAAGCTTACATCGAGGTTGATAAAGCAGGCCCACGATTCGCCCTTGGCTGCTCACGGAGGCATCGCAAAAACCCTTCACCGCCTAAAGACAAAGTATTACTGGCCTGGAATGGCGACGCAAGTTCGGAATTATGTATCCAGTTGTAATATATGCAAACAAATCAAAGCCACTAATACCATCCTGAGACCCCCCATGGGACACTCCGCCACCTCGGAACGTCCATGGCAGCGCATATTTGTCGACTTCTTGGGACCATACCCCCGGTCTAAAGCAGGCAATACCTGTCTCTTTATCGTTTTAGATCATTTAAGCAAATTTGTACTTCTCACGCCTATGAAGAAAGCTACCGCATCAAACGTGTCGAAGTTCCTAGAAGAGAACGTATTTCACATGTATGGAGTTCCAGAAACTTTGGTGTCAGATAATGGTAAACAGTTTGTTTCTCAAGTTTTTCAAAACCTTCTGAAAACCTACGGAGTTAAACACTATCGTACCGCTTTTTATTCCCCGCAATCAAACGCTTCCGAACGAGTGAACCGATCGATTCTTTCAGGAATTCGAGCACTAGTGGAGGAACACGATCAAGCCAATTGGGATCAAGCTATCAGTAGTATAGCGGCTGCTATTCGATCATCTAAGCATCAAACCATTGGTGTGGAACCCTATCGTATGCTATTCGGAACTCATATGGTATTGCACGCCTCCACGTACCCACTATTGCGCAAGATACAAGCTATCGGAGACTCCGAGTTGACTGTTATGCCCGAGGTAGATGTGCGAGAAGTGCTTCGCGCCAGAGCAGTAGAGCTAATTAATCACGCTCATGACATCAACGCTAGAAACTATAACACACGTTGTAGAAATGTTACCTACCGTCCGGGACAAGAAGTGTATCGGAGAAATTTCTCAATGAGTAATTTCAGTCAAGGGTACTGCGCTAAATTAGGCCCAAAATTCATTAAATGCAGAGTAACTCGAAGCATAGGTAATAGCTGCTATCAGTTAGAAGACATGCGTGGACGACCAATAGGCATATTTCACGCCAAAGACATGAGACAGTAACTCTATCTCGAATGTCTAAACCGGTAGGCCCAATAAGCCATCCGACCAGCTTAACTGGTGAAAATACAGGATGCCAATGAGCCGGAGAACGTAGAGGCCGGACGACATACCTTTTGTTTTGCTGCCCGTCTAGCTCAGTCGGTGGAGCATGAGACCCTTAATCCCAGGGTCGTGGTCGAGCCACACGTGGCCACGATCTCTCTTCAGCTTGGCTGATCTCCACAGGTGTCAACCACCCAACCTGCCCTGTAATGATCGTGGGAGGCCTCCAACCTGAGTCATCATTTTCGCGCCTCAATTTAAATGTAGCGCGAATATGGAGCACTACAAAATACCCCTGATGTACGGCCCTGACGCCCTAGCCCAGGCCTAGATCTAAAGAGGGGCGCTGACGCTGTGTTGAGGAGAGTGACGGCTGGACATTGGAGGCGAGCGGTTGTGATCGAGACAGGCTGGCGGGTAAGAAAAGAAAAACACGCGGTCGCCGAGTAGAAGTTGCCGTCGAGACGGGCGAGTGAAAAGAAAATAAAAACAGGGAAATATCCGAAATAAAAGAGTGATATCGTTGGATGAAAAGGTTCGGGAGTATAAACGTTAAAGCTGATCGATATCGCGATAAATGACGTGTTGCCGGAAAAGGACGCGAGGAAAATCACGCGGTTTAGGTATGGAAAGTGCCATCAAGCCGGGCGATCAAAAACGGTAAGGAAATTTTAAGAAACGGATGGTGAAGTGCCGTAGAGCCGAAAGTACGGGAGTAAAACACGCGGCCGACGTAGGGAAAAGTTCCGTCACTCAGGGCGATTAAGAACCGCAAGGAAACTTTACGAATAACGGATTGTGAAGTGCCGTGTAGCCGAAAGTACGAGAATAAAACCACGCGGTCGACTCAGGGGAAAGTTCCGTCACGCAGGAAGGCAAGAACTATATTATTCGGTGAGTTTTATTCTCATAGATCCTTACAGCTCGGAGAACTGCATTATTCCGAAATCCTTTTATTCGGAGACCATCATCCATATTCGGAGTACATCAATATTATTCAGCGATCACAATTCGGTCTTATTACTCTGGGAACACTATATATTCGGAGTTATATTAATATTATTCAGTGATCATAATTCGGTTTTATTATTCTGAGAACTTTATATATTCGGAGTACATCAATATTATTCAGCGATCATAATTCGGTTTTATTACTCTGAGAACATTATATATTCGGAGTTATATTAATATTATTCAGTGATCATAATTCGGTTTTATTATTCTGAGAACTTTATATATTCGGAGTACATCAATATTATTCAGCGATCATAATTCGGTTTTATTACTCTGAGAACATTATATATTCGGAGTTATATTAATATTATTCAGTGATCATAATTCGGTTTTATTATTCTGAGAACTTTATATATTCGGAGTACATCAATATTATTCAGCGATCATAATTCGGTCTTATTACTCTGAGAACACTATATATTCGGAGTTATATTAATATTATTCAGTGATCATAATTCGGTTTTATTATTCTGAGAACTTTATATATTCGGAGTACATCAATATTATTCAGCGATCATAATTCGGTCTTATTACTCTGAGAACACTATATATTCGGAGTTATATTAATATTATTAATATTATTCAGTGATCATAATTCGGTTTTATTATTCTGAGAACTTTATATATTTGGAGTACATCAATATTATTCAGCGATCACAATTCGGTCTTATTACTCTGAGAACATTATATATATTCGGAGTTATATTAATATTATTCAGTGATCATAATTCGGTTTTATTATTCTGAGAACTTTATATATTTGGAGTACATCAATATTATTCAGCGATCACAATTCGGTCTTATTACTCTGAGAACATTATATATATTCGGAGTTATATTAATATTATTCAGTGATCATAATTCGGTTTTATTATTCTGAGAACTTTATATATTCGGAGTACATCAATATTATTCAGCGATCATAATTCGGTCTTATTACTCTGAGAACATTATATATTCGGAGTTATATTAATATTATTCAGTGATCATAATTCGGTTTTATTATTCTGAGAACTTTATATATTCGGAGTACCTCAATATTATTCAGCGATCATAATTCGGTCTTATTACTCTGAGAACACTATATATTTGGAGTTATATTAATATTATTCAGCGATCATAATTCGGTCTTATTACTCTGAGAACATTATATATTCGGAGTTATATTAATATTATTCAGCGATCATAATTCGGTCTTATTACTCTGAGAACACTATATATTCGGAGTTATATTAATATTATTCAGTGATCATAATTCGGTTTTATTATTCTGAGAACTTTATATATTCGGAGATACATTAGCATTATTCAGTGAACATAATTTGGTTTTATTACTCTGAGAACATTATATATTCGGAGTACATTAAACTTATTCAGCTATCATTATTCGGTGGTATTACTATGAGAACATTATGTTTTGGAGAACTGCAGATTCAGTGAACGTCGTTTTCGGAGTCCTAAATTATTATCCGGAGATCATCAATTATATTCGGAGATCATCAGTATTATGCGGAGATTCTAAACATTATCCGGAGATCATCAATCTTATTCGGAGATCATCAGTATTATGCGGAGATTCTAAACATTATCCGGAGATCATCAATCTTGTTCGGAGATCATTAGTATTATTCAGAAATCATTATCCAGGGGCTTATTACTCTGAGAACATTACGTTTCGGAGAACCTTAGTATTTAGTAAATTTAAGATTCGGAGTTCATTATTTGCTATTCGGAGATCATTAGTAGTATTCAGAGATCTTTATTAGATGTTCGAAAGTGAACATGACCGCTCGTTTTCTTGGTTTGTAGATATATATATTAGTATTCAAAGTTTAGTGTCGGAGAGATTTTCCTTAGGAGGTTGGATCCAAACTCGTTCAGTAGAGATTAATTAGCGATATACCAAACCAGGTTTTCGAGAGTATAACCCAAAAAGGGGCTTTGTGTATGTAGAGAAACTGTTTTTTTTTTAATTTAATAAACTAATAATGACGAGCACTTAGAACGTTTATTTTTGGATTCGACAGACCTTTCCCGTTGCAGGAGGACGATTCAGGGTTGACAGTTACGGATTGGTAAGGATAAGCATCATAAACCACCCACGCAGAGCATCTCCGTCCGAGATCCTTTCTGAGAGAGTCACGAATGTCATCTGGGCCTTCAGCCACAAATATATTTGATTCCCCCCTTAACCCCTCCTCCGTGAGGTCCATTAATCAGCTGCATGAAATTTTATTATGTTGAGGATGAGATGGCAAAAACCCTCCCCGGTGGCCGACGAGCTGAGCCGTGCCAGCCAACTAGCATGCAGCAGCCCATCTCACCACCACACCATGACAGTCGTCAGAGTAAGAGGAAATTTTACGGAACATTTTGAGGTCGTCCGCGTATAAGAGACAATTTGATGATAAAAATTGGGGCAGATTATTAATGAAGAGCGGAAATAGTAGCAGACCAAGAATAGATACCTGTGGAGCACCAGAGTTAGATAGAAATTCAGCAACTGTATGTCCATTGAACGTAATTCGCAGACGACGATCCGTGAGGTAAGAATTAATCTAATCCAGGAGAGAGCCCCCTACCTTTCAAGTTTTACAACAAGAATTTTAGTATTATCAGTGTCAAAAGCTTTCAAAAAATCAGTGTATATGGCATGGTGTAAGGATTTTGCTACAAAGTCAGTGAATTCACATAAATTGGTGGAACTTGATCTTCTTTTAATGAATCCATACTTACAAACTTACTCATTTAATATCACCCGCCCAATATTAAATGAGTAAGTTTTTCCCAGGACGCATTGTTGGTTAGTCTTTCAAAAAGTTTACCGAAGCAGTTTATGGTAGAAATTGGGCGATAGTTGTGAAGACATTTTCGGTGTCTCCTTTCTTTAAAATTCGTACAACGTCAGCTACCTTGCAGCAAGCTGGAAAAGAGCCTTGTTCAAGTGATTTATTGAACAAGACAGAAAGTGGCACCGAGAGCTCCGCTGAGACAAATTTCACAAAGAGATTAGGAATTCCATCGGGACCGCCACTGGTCTTTGGATCTAGGGAATTGATAATGGAGATAATATCACTCTCACTAATAGACAATTTACTGATGTAGTTCTGTGGTGGGATGAAAAAGTCATATGATAGGTCTTTGTTTGAAAAGCTTAACACAAAGGAAAAGTATTTGACAACAAGTTCACACATTTCTTGCGGAGTGGAAGTTGTAATATCCCCAGAATTAAGTTGGAAAGGAAAATACTGATTTTTTCTACGCTTTCTAACGTGTGACCAGAACGGTTTAGTTTCATACGTGACAGAAACGCCTCAAGCTCTAAAATGTATTCGCAGAAAGCCTTCTTGATATCCGATTTTGCTCGATAATAGAATAAAATTTAAAGCTCATATGGACTCCGCGAACAAAAAGACGCCACAAATGCAGAATAGTGCCAAATAGCGGTGGATCTCGATATGATAGAAGTATTCTACTTACCAGAGTAGTCAACTTGGTCCTCCTACACGCTGCTCCGTTTTAGGTGGTAGCGTTAGTGAAAAAGCGCACAAGGAAAAAGCTTTCTTCAGCATAAAAGATCTGCGCGATAAGAGCAATCAGCGGTTTCCGAACAATATCGGACGGAGCAGCCTGTGTCATTGCGGGAATGATCCACACCGACATTCTCGCGAATAAGGAGGAAAGAACAGCCTTGATCCAACAAGAAGTAGTTGTTGTCAAAAAAAAAGAAGAGAAAAAGAAAACATCAATAGCTATGTGGCCAACCATGGTGGGACAACACTGCAAAAGGCAGATAGCTAACCCCTACCATTGAGGTCTGGATAAAGCGGGGGTATGAAGACTGTAACTATCACCTTACGCAGTTCCAATCAGATGACGGCGGCTACCGCAAATACATACACAGATTTGGACACGAAAACTCATCTACCTCCGTCCAGATCAAGAACTGTAGTCGCTTCACAGAATGAAGAGATAATATGGCGAGTCCACCATTCATCATAAACTATATGATGGAAATATTCGCACTTCTAACGCAAAAGGATCTTCGGAGAATCTAGAGAGAAAGGATAGCAGAAGCAATATAAGGACCACAGCATAAAATGCTAGCCAGCCCCGCGAAGTAATACCTTACGACCGTTGCGCGGGGAGAGTGGTTAAAGTCTCCGTAATTATAGAACTTATTAAATCACTTTTAGAGACATTTAATTCACTTTCAAGCAACAGTTTGTCTCAACAATTTCTACAAAAATTAAAAAAAAATTCTAGCTACTCGTAAACTAGTTAAAAAACACAACACACAAAAATAAAAAAAAAGGAAAACAAACAAACAAACCTCAGTAGATACGGCAAAGCAAATAAACAGGAAGAATTTCAAAATTACAAAGTCCTTATTTCATAATTTCCTCTAGAGAGATTAATGAACGCTATGGTGGCAATTATATGGCACTTTCAGTTTCTAGAACTCGACTATGAAGCATGACCTTAAACCATAAATTTCCTTCAGCGTAAGTGCTTGAAATTAATTTCAAAAATCTATACACGTGAACGTGTATAAGTGACGACGGTTGAACGTCAAGTATACCTTTTGCATTAAATTTTAGTGACGATAAAAAAAACCACCCCATATTTCTTTGTACGACTCATCCTACGCGAGTAAATATACTGCTGGTTTCAGCTTCGTTAACATACGAGGGGAGGTCAAAAATTTCGCGGAATGGGAGGTAAGGGGGGGTTAAAATTTAACAAGTTATTATTTTTCCTTTTCAATATATTCTCCCTTAAGCCTAATACATTTATCAGATCTCTCAAAAAGTTCATAAATTCCTTCTAAAAAAAATGTTTTATCAATGCCTTCAAAATAGGCTAAATGTGCCAACTTCACCTCTTTATCGTTGATGAATTTTCTTCCCCGAAGTTCTTTCTTCAGTTTTGGGAACAAATGGTAATCGGAAGGGGTCAGATCTGCACTATAAGGGCGGTGGTTCAATATTTCTTAGCCGCATTTCTGTAGGAAAGCCATTGCAACGTGGCTCTTGTGAACAGGTGCGTCGTCGTGCAAAAGCAGCACGCCTCGAGTCCACCTTCCTCTTCTTTTTTCTTTAATGGCATCCTTTCATTTTGGCAGCAGGTTGGCACAGTATCCTCCTGTGATATCCTTTTTTTTATAGTCGATCATCAAAGCTCCTTCTGGATACCAAAAAAAAAAAAGTTGCCATAATTTTTCCGGCGGATTGTGAGACTTTGAACTTCTTTGGGGGTGAAGCGCCTTTACGGAGCCACTGTATTGACCCCGGCTTTGATTCAGGCTCGTAATGTTGAACCCAAGTTTTCTATCCTATCCGGGGGTCAAAATTTCATCCTTGTTCTCGCTACAAAGACTCGTGTGATCACTCGACGCTTCGCTTTTTCTCAACCACTGAGAGCATTCTCGGTGCCATCTTGCGCTGACTTTAGAAATGCCGAGATGATTGTGGAGGATATTCAAAATGGTTGTATTTGATACTCCAACCATTTTTGTGATTTGTTTCTTTTTTAAACGAGCATCGTCGAGAAGAAGTTTCTCCACTTTTCGACTATTTTTGAGGAAGTTGCCTTAATCGGTCGGCCAGAGTATTTATCATCTTCTATTGACGCTCTGCTTGCCTGAATAAACTATGCCACTTACAAATCATCGTTTTGCCAGGGCAAGAGTTCCCATAAAATAATTTGTGGCGTTTTCCTTTGCTTGAAAAGGAACTTTATGATAGCAATTTTAACCACAGTTAGCGTTTTCTTTTCGACTGACTTATTGATTTAGCAATAACGATAATGTTAGTGATTCGATTTGACAAAAAATTTGTATTTATACCTGTATCGAGTTTTGGAATCTTCTTCTACTTCTAACATGGCACTATAGCCCAAATCGGGTCTTAGCCTTCTAACCTTCAGGTTCCTTAACATTTTTTCATTCCTTCGCACAACCCTCTATCTTCGAATTTTTCATTTTCGTTGATTGAGGTGACCAAGGTATACCCAAGCAGGCAGTGTGCTGAAATTATGCATCGACCGGGATTTGAACTCACGACCTTCGCATTGTAGACCAACACGCTGCCCACTAGACTACACTATAGCTCGAAGTTTGGAATACCTCCACATAAAAATATTTCTTCCCTCCCTTGTCCATCCCCTTCATTCCTAATTGATGGAATGTTTTGGATGAACTGCTTATCAACAACCTTGTCTTCGTGCTTTAGTCCAATTTCAAAGTTGGTAGTTATCATATTGTTGCGAGCTAGGGGATTCGCCAGATTTCAAAGAAAACTCAATTCGTTTAAAAATAATAGATAATTTTATTTATTCGCACGTTTCACTTTAATTCGCACTTTTAATTTAGTTTACACTTTTACTATACGGCACCACTGTTATCGCGTTCTTGTATCGGTTCAAGTTCTCTCGCAGAAGTTGCTGAACTAACTAACAGCTGGTCTGAGAGCTTCGTGTTTATATACAATTGTTGCCAGTTCTAGAAGTTGCGATCGTAGATGTTCCCGGGTGTATGTCTCGACTATTCTAGAAATTTAATTGCCTACCCTTTGGAGTTTACTGGACGTTGCTAGAAACATGTTTATAGCGTTTTGCATGTTGACGGACTTTTCTAGATGTTTCTGAGAACGTCGTAGAAGGGCAGATTTATAACAATATGTTCGAAGGAGAAATGTTTTTTTTTTTAATTTAAAACAGAAATTTTTATGGAAAGGAGCAGGAAGAGTGAAGCAAACTTGATAATTTGGTTAGCATTTATTGCAATTATTAACAGTTTGACTGCCATGAGTATTGAAAATGATACTCGTATTAAATTTGAAACTCGGGTTGCGTTTAATACTTTTCAAAAATTCGATTTTCTTCAAAATTATGAATGTCTATAATTTGCAATTTAAAATAAATCAATTGCATGATGATACATATGGTATAGTTGTTTCTCAAGAAATCACTAAAAACCCCCCACTTCTTCTGCCACTTCCCATACAAACTGCACAATTTCACTAATTTTCTGAGTACATATTTAGTTGAAGCTTAAATTTGGTGCCAAACATATCTACAGCTATAGCATGATGTGAAGTAAATTAGTTCAATGCTATCACCCCTTCTACCACTCCCCATGCAAAATTGATTAATTTATTATAATTTCTTAAGATCAAAAAATTTCTATTTCATCTAGAGTGTAGTATGATTGGGCTTTACGCGCGATCATAGTCCCTGTTATGTTTTTGAACACAGATCTGTACTATACAAATACGAAATTCCTAGTTAATAATTTATAGTTCTGATTCCAACAAAATACAAAACATTGCGCTCAAAGAGCCATTAAAGTAAGCAGATTCTGTGTCCCACATCATGTATTACTGGTTTTTAGGCGGACGAAGTCGCGAGTGATCGCTAGTATAGAGTATAAACTTAATCTTTTATTTATCAGTTGGCTTATGCCTATTGATTCATATAATTAAACTCTGACGATATAAATAGGAAATTATTTATGTTATCTTGGAATAGTTTGAGTATAAAAGGTTTGCTTTTAAGCTTAATTCGCAGAAGCCTTTTAGATTTTGGTGCGTTGTAAATAAAATAACTAAAAATCAAAAATGGATCGTTGGCAAAATAAAGTTGCTGTTGTGACTGGTGCAAGTTCTGGTATTGGAGCGGCAGTTGTAAAAGATCTGGTTGAAGCCGGTGTAATAGTTGTCGGATTGGCACGTCGTGTAGAACAAGTTCGCGAAGTTCAAAATGTACTTCCTACAAAGCTGCAATCGCAAGTGCATCCAATTAAGTGTGATGTTTCGAAAGAGAGTGACGTGAAGAGTGCTTTTGCTTGGGTGGAAAGGAATCTCGGCGGTACTGACATTCTTGTTAGTAATGCTGGAATCGCCCGAGAAGGTCTTAATCTATGTGACGCTGGAAATACTCAAATAATGCAGCAAATTGTAGATACAAATATGATGGGAGCATATTATTGTGTTCGAGAAGCTTTTCAATCGATGAAGAAACGTAAATTCGATGGTCATATTGTGCTTGTAAACAGCATTTGCGGTCATAAAGTACCAACGATGCGGGCCTTCAAATTTAATATTTATCCCCCTACAAAATTCGCAGTTACTGCCATGGCTGAGATTTATCGTCAAGAATTCGCCAATGAGGGAACTAAAGTTAAAATCACGGTAAGTTTATTTATATGTTTTCTTTAGATGTATTTTATGATTATTCCAAAGTTTGTGCCGCTAGGAAGTACGGCGGCGGACATCGCCAAGAGTACATGTTTTCGCTTAAGAATCTAAAATTCAAGTGACCGTGATTTTAAGTTCGTGAACGCGTAAAATCCAGGAGTTCTATATCAGTTTCAAAATTGTTAAAACCAACGAATTCGGAGTGGTGGTACCTCCCACACAAATACGAGTACCATAATTAATTGGCTGTGAGTCCTCAACGGATTAGGACGTGTATTTCGAGTGTATTTTGTGCTAATAATTGTGCTAATTTTTTTGGCGGAAGTTTGTGAAATTTGTAAATGTTTTCTGCAAAATTGTTTGAAAACGGTCTAGAGGATCATTGAAATGTAAAGTTCACCGAAAAGTGTGTTTTCTGATTTCTTGACCTAAATTTATAATTTTTGGTCTGAATATGGTGAAGTGTCAAGTTTTGGAGCGAATTGCTTAATTGGTTATTACTTACATACATTGGTGGTCAAAATAATAAATACACCCCTAAATTTCTTGTAAAACATCTATTACTTTAATATTTTAATTATAAAGTATTGTGATCGACTTGAAAAAACAAAATTTGCTACCCGGAAATTTTTTTTTTTCGCGTTTCATGACTAAAATAGCCAAAAATGCAAAAAAAAAAAATCCGTCTGTCTGTACGCCGTCCGCCGGTGTGTACGCTCAGAGCACATTAACTCCCAAACTCTTCAAGATATAAAGTTCATTTTTGGAGGGATTGTAAATAGTTGCGGATCTCAGACGGACACCCATTCTGAGGGGTGTAATGGTTCAGGGGGAGGCTGGGGGAGCACTTAAACCGAAAACTTAGAATTCAAATATCTCAAACATGGTTACAGCTAGGAAGCTAAAAATCGATATACATATAAAAGGGTTTGTGGGGCAACTTTTAAAATTAATTTAACTTTTTATCCACTGGGGTGCAAAAAAGGGGGGCTAAAAACCAATTGTCGGCCGAATTTTTTTTGCAAATGATTATACAGGCTGTTTGGTACTCCGTGTGCCACCTTGTAAGGGGTTATTCCTAGATATACTTTGAGAAAAAAATTTTTCTACGGAGATGGTCAATTTTCAACATCCGCGGAGATACAGGGTGATCAAGAAAAGTGTTTCGGACCTGTACCCTCACTCACTCAAAACGCTATATCTTTAAAACTAATAATCGCAATTCAAAGTGTTATAGCTTGTTTTTTAGGGAATCAATTTACCTTTTGTTTGGTGTAATAGTCCGCATTGCAACTGTACCCAATCCTGAGGTATTTGTTTCAGAGCACAAATTTTTGACACTTTGACCCTCAAAATTCTGAGATCAATGTAGTTTTTCTCAAAAAAACGCATTATAAAAATGTCATTTTAATATTGTTTCTTTATGTGCCATATTATTGCCGACAAATGATGCACACATAATTATACTCTAGATGAAATCTGAGAGTATATTGTGTTTGCCTTACCGTTTGTAACGCTAAGAAATAACGCTCGCACAGAGCCGCCAAGGGTACAGAAATATTTGTTGTCGCTCAAAAACCTTGATTCCGAGTGACCGTCTGTCCGTCCGTTCGTCTGTCTGTCTGTCCGTCTGTGCGTCTGTCTACAGCATAACTCTCGAACGCTTTGAACTATAGTGCTAAAAATTTCTGTGTGTCATTTTTAGCAAAAAAGTAACTTTAAGTTCGTGAATGGGCTACATCCCCCCACTCCTTCTACCCCCTCCAATACAAATTTCATGAAATTTCGAAATATTAAGAAATTGATTTTTCTTTGAAACTATTTAAGCTATCGTCTTGAAATTTAGGTCAAAGTATTACGATGTAGATGTCATTAATATCACAGAATATTGACCCGATCCCCTTACTCCTTCTACCCCCTCCCATACAAATGGACAATTTTGAAAAATACATATTTTCGATTTTCATTAAAACTAGTAAAGCAGAAAAGACGAAATTTTGTCAGAATTAATTTTACTATAATTTTAATTTATTTTAGAAATTACTATCAACTTCACCTTACTCCTTCTACCCCCTCCCATACAAATTTCACGAAATTTTGAAATTTAAATTAAATTATTTTTCTTCGAAACTGTTAAAGCTATTAACTTGATATTTTGTATAAAGTATACAAATAAAAATATTAATAATGTGAAAAAAATTTGTTTTGATCTGTAAACTCCTTCTACCCCCTCCCATACAAATGTATAATTTTTGTTAAATGCATTTTATCGATTTCCATTCAAACTAGAAAAAGTACAAACTTCAAATTTTGCCAGAATTTGTTTCTTAATAATTGAAATAAGTGTTAGAAAAAATTATCAGCTTCGCTTCACTCCTTCTACCACCTCCCATACAAATATCTGTATTATAAATTCAAGAAAAGCATTTCTCCTTCAAGTATATGAGAGCTATCGACTTTTAAATTGAATCAAAGCATAGTGATAAGGATGATGATAAGCAGTTTCAAAATCATCTTAAACGCTCCACTTCCTCTGCCACCTCCCATACAAAACCCCAATTTCAGGAAAACTATGATCAATTTCTTTGAAAATAATGAAAACTAAAAACTTTAAATTCAGCAAAAAACATTTTGCGTGCCATGTTCGGTGTCATATACGAAAAATACAAACCTCCCCCTCTACTTCTACCACCTCCCATGCAAAAGTCTCTATTCACTATTCGAAAGAATTTGAGATAACATATTTTCTGGTACATGTATGGTATTAAAGTCATTTCCATCTCATCTAGAGTATCTTATGATTGGGCTTTAAGCCCAATCATAAGCTGAGAGCAATCCACATACAAGAAGAGAGGCATCATTTCAGCACAGATTCAGTGTCAATTTATGGGAAGGTGTGATTGGTGACGATTTCATTGGTCCTATTAGGCTTCCGCCTACCTTAAATAGTTCCAATTACTTCCATTTTTTGACAAATGATCTACAGGAGTTATTGGATGATATGCCACAGCAACGATTGGCTTCTATGTTTTACCAACACGATGGTGCTCCAGCTCACTACGGCCGACAAATCACAGATTGGTTAAATTCCAATTGTAGCAATCGCTGGATCGGTAGAAATGGACCGATACACTGGCCTGCAAGATCTCCTTATTTAACTATTATGGATTTCTTTGAATGGGGATGGATGAAGGACCTTGTCTACGCAACAGAAGTAGTAACGTTGCAGGATCTAAACACCAGAATCGATGCGGCAGCAACAGAAGTAAGGCAGCAGTTGAGGAGTATGAACACAAAGAGAACACTGGCAAAACGAGCTGTAGCGTGCATTCAAAATTAAGGTGGCCATTTTGAACATTTATTGTAATTAAGGAAATTTGAAATAAACCATAAAAACTATTCTTAAGTTCTTTTAGTTCAAGCGGAGAGTGTTGATCAACATATTTCTGTTTTTTTGATAAAAGTGCTAAATTATTGGAATAATAGTTTTTGCTAAACTATGAAACTTATGCAATGCAAGTGTATACATATTTTGTAGGCAATAATATGGCACATAAAAAACCAACATTAAGATGACATTTTTATAATGCGTTTTTTTGATAAAAACTACATTGATCCCAGAATTTTGAGGGCCAAAGTATCAAAAATTTGTGTTCTGAGTCAAATATCTCAGGATTGGGTACAGTTACAATACGGCCTATTACACCAAATGAATGGTAATTCGATTCCCTAAAAAACAAGCCATAACACTTTGAATTGCGATTATTAGTTTTCAAGATATAGCGTTTTGAGCGAGTGAGGGTACAGGTCCGAAACCCTTTTCTTGACCACCCTGTATCTCCGCGGATATTGAAAATTGACCATCTTCGTGGAACAATTTTTTTCTCAAAATATATCTAGGAATAACCCCTTACAAGGTGGTACACGGAGTACCAAACACCCTGTATATTAGAAACTACTTAGCATAAGAAATTTATATTTTTAGACCATTAAGGTGGCATACAGATTCACTGGAATCAGCTTACATAGAGGGTAATTATTGTAAGGGGGAGGGTCAGGGGGGTTTAAAGAAAAACACTTAAAAACCAATATCTCGGCTATTTGTTAAGCTATGTAATTGAAACTTGGTACTTACATATATTAAGCTACGTAGGCCGCTATGTAAGTTTTGAGCCTAACAATGACAGTAATTTCTTATTGGAAATGACTTTATAGTTTTTCAAAGTAGTCTCCATGATGATCGATACACTTTTGCATTCGCTTAAACCAATCTTCGTAACACTTTTTCCACTCCGATTGAGGTACCTCCAAAACATGGTTTTCCACTGCATCAACGGCTTCTTCAGGCCTCGAAAAACGTTGACCGCGCAATTTATTCTTGATATTCGGGAATAAAAAGAAGTCATTAGGTGACAAATCAGGGCTATACGGAGGATGACCCATCAATTCGACGTTTTGACCAGTCAAATAGGCGGTTGTTGCAGCCGATGTGTGAGAGCTCGCATTGTCATGATGAAGAATGATCCTTCGTTGCCGCTTCGTATTTCGCCAAACACATTTGGCAAACAAATGGTTGTGTACCATTCAGAATTAACCGTTCTTCGTTCCTCGTGATCGAACTACGGCCACGATCAAATTCGTTGTACCAGCGTTTCACAGTGGCCACGGATGGGGCTTCATCACCAAAAGTCGAAGTGAGTTGATCAATGCACTCCCGTCGTGATAATCCACGTCGAAAATCGTAAAAAATCATCGCACGAAAATGTTCCCGAGATAATTCCATTTTTTCGCTGAGACAAAATTTTGAACAGACTGTAAACAACAGAAGTTATGCTCCAATGTCAAAACGCTCTGAAGTACGTTATGATTGAAAAGATCATACTTTTCATTTGAAAAGTCAGATGGCGCCTATCAACACTGCGTATAGGTTAGGCTCAAAACTTAAATAGCGGCCTACGTATACTAGGGAAATAAGAAAAAAATATAACCTTTGGACAATTTAGTAGTGGGGGGAAATGAGGAGCATTGAACTTCAAAATTTTAAACCATTATATCTCAAAATTGAGTACAGATATCAAATCAAAAATTTGTCAGATTGTAGAGCTATATAATTTTTAATTTTGGTAAAAAATTTAAGTTAGGGGGTGCAAGGGGAGGCAGATGGAAAGCAAAAATGTTGAAAATTTTGAGTAATTTTTTTAGGGCTCTGGTAAGAGATACAAAATTTTAATTTTGCAGGTCAATACATATATTTATTGTACATACAAAAAAAAAATAATGAAAATTCTGCAATTGTTATGCACCGACCCCCCTGGTCTAATGTGCACAAGGTGTTTCATGTGCAATGAAAAACACATAAGCTGAACATTTTTGAATGCAATTTTAAGGTAGAAACTTGAAAATTTGCAAAATGCATTTTAAAAAAATCCCTAAAAGAATGAATTATTAACTGGTCGAATACCTTTAAAACTTCTACCCCCTCCCATACAAAATTATTTTTTCGACCATTTTTAAAAAATCACCCCCCCAAACAAAAGTATGATGATATGTCAATTTGAATTTGATAGTCAAAGGACCACTTTCACATTGGACAAAATAATAAATACAGTGTTTTTAAATAAGTACTTTCGGGCTACTTTTTGATTTTTTTTCCAAATTTATTTTTTTTCGAGTCAGTTCTGCTCTACCACCCGGGCAATGCAGACGTGCTTTTCAAATGCGATATTTCTCTGAATTATTCTCGATGCAAAAGTGCAAAACAATCAAAGTGAAATAGTGCCCCAATAACCTGTTATATCCCATGAAATATTACCTCGATCCAAAAGTGCAAAATAAATAAAGTGGATTTAGTGCCTCTAAATCGTAAGCGAAAAAATAAAAGCAACAATTACCTCTAACCCAGTGCAAATGTGCAAATCAGTCAGTCAAACAACTGCAAGTGCAATTGTGGCTATCAGCCATCTCAAATTACAACGTTAATAAACTGTTATCCTAGTGCCTCAAGTGTCAGCGTAAGTTCTTATGTTACAATTCAATGCAAACGTGAATTCCTGCACAGTAAGCACTTCTGAAAAGCTCAAATGCTCGGCCGATCAATCAAAATATATAACCATGAGTGCTCCAACGAACTCCGTTGAACCTAATGCAAGCAATGCAAATAATCTAATTGACGGCTCGCAACCTCCAAACCGGGATAGAGCGGTACATCACCATAACCGAAAAGCGTAAACGCAGCCCACAATCTAATAGAATCGCTTCACCCCGCGCACTACTACGCAACTACTACGCACCATTAGTTCCTCCAACCGATAAACATGACATACCCACTATCACTCACAAGCCGCCTCCGCTACACATACGCGAATCTAGCAACCATCAACTCTTGCAAGCTCTTAAAACCATCGCCGGTAAAAACGAATTCTACATTGTAGACTTGACAAAAGGTAAAATCAAGGAAACTAAAATTCAAGTAGCGGATGCAACCAACTACACGCAAATAGTCAACTGGCTTGATTCCCACGATAAAAAAGTACTACACCTACCAGATGAAAAGCGCTAGAGGACTTCGAGCAGTCATCAAAGGCATCGACGCTAGCGTTAAACCCAACGAAATCATTGACAACCTGAAACGACAAGGCTTCGAAGCCAAGTCCGCACACAACATACTAAATAGATTCAAGCAACCGCAGCCTATGTTCAAAATCGAGCTCTCTCCAGAGTCCAGCAAGACTCCCAAAGGCGCAACGCACCCCATATAGAACGTATACTACATCGAAAAATAACAATCGAATAGCCGCATAAAAGGAAATCGCCAATTCAATGCCACAACCGCCAAGAGTACGGGCACTCTAAAACCTACTGCAAGCTTCCCAATGTATGTGTAGTATGTGGTGAACAGCACAAAACCGCGGAATGCAAAGCCGACAAAAATAACCACACCGCGAACTATAGGGGATGCCCGGTCTTCAACTTTATAAATCAACGCATAGCCTCAAATCACCACACCCCACCAACTAGCTCAAAGCTACCAGCAAAAACCAGTACTCCACACATGCAGACTCTGGGCAGACAACATCCTCCTCTCCTCCAGCACATCTCTAACGCCCCGACGTATGCAGACGTCGCTAAGTCAAAGCAATCCGACCCCAGTAACCTTGAAGGTTCCATTTTGCAAATACTAATGACACTAACTAACAATATTCAACAGCTTAGCCACACAGTGCGACAAATGCAAGTAATGCTTTCTAAGCAAACTGAAATTTTAGCAAAACTAATAAAAACATAAGTACACTAAGAATAGATCAATGGAACGCAAACGGCGTACTAAGCCATAAACTTGAACTTGAAGCATTCCTCCACGAATATCAATTAGATATAATTCTTCTTTCCGAGACTCACTTAACCAGCAAAAACTTTCTAAAAATCCACGGCTACACCTGCCATACCGACAACCACCCAGAAGATAAATCCCATGGAGGCACTGCAATACTCATAAAAAACCGCATAAAACACCACGCAATTGTCCACACGCAACTAGCTAACCTTCATTATACAGCTATCTCCATAACTACCACTCCCGGCACGTTAACAATAGCCTCAGTTTACTGCCCTCCCAAATTCGCAGTCTCTGCAAACGAATTCGACAAATTTTTCAGGTCTCTCAACAATCGGTTTTTCGCGGCTGGAGACTTTGACGCAAAATCACCCCACTGGGGATCGAGACTAGCTACCCCCAAGGGTAGACAACTCCTCAGCTCCATATACAACAACAACATATTCTGCACTTCCGGAGGCTCTCCTACCTACTGGCCAGCCGACAGGAGGAAGATCCCCGACATAATCGACTTCGGAATCTTCAAGAACATAAACCCACAAAGAATATCTGCTACAACCGTTACCGATCTGTCATCGGACCACTCCCTTACAATCTTTGTAATCAACCACTACCCTACAATTATTAACTTAAGACCCCACCTCATTAACTCCTGCACCAACTGGTCCAAATTTCGCAACGTTGCAGAAAAAACCTTTGTCCAAACGTAAGGCTCAAATCCTCCAGCGATATCGATAATGCCATCTCGTATCTGACCAACACTATCGCCGACTGTGCTCATTTCTCCACTCCTCCTCCAACTCATTATCCCGACAGAACCACTCATTGGTACCGCAGATCCATCCTGAACCTATTAAAAGACAAAAGAAAAGCAAAAAGGGAATGGCAGAAATACAGATCTCCTAAAGCTAAAGCGCTTTGAAATGAAACCACAAAAAAGCTCAAAAATAAATTGTATCTAGAAAAAAACTCACAATTCGAGGAATTCGTTGAAAATCTCGATCACCTCCCAGAAACTAACTACTCTATATGGAAAGTCACCAAAAGAATTAAAAAAAAACCCCGCAAACAGACTCCCCAATAAGAGACCCCGAAGGTAATTGGATCTCGGATAGCAAAGACATAGCCACAGCATTCGCCCAACACTTTGCAAAAGTATTCACTCCAAACTCAACCCCTCACACTAATCCGAATATCACCCCCACCTCCATACCCCAAGTTCAAGACCAATGAAATTCACGCTACCAGCTTTAGTCAGAAAAATAAATGAATGCAACCCAAAAAAATCCCCAGGCCACGACTATATCACCGGAAAATGCTAAAAGAACTACCCACCTGCGGGATGCTGGTGATCTTCTTCATCTTCAACTCCATGCTACGACTGGGTTACTACCCGAAAGCTTGGAAAGAAGCCCAAATCATCGTTATCCCTAAACCTGGTAAAGACACCAATACTATCAAAAATTTTCGAAAGACTCCTTCTGGACAAGATGCTCCCAGTGCTAACTCGCAGCAAGCTGATCCCAGATCACCAATTTGGCTTTAGAAATGGCCATAGAACCATTGAGCATGTCCACCGTCTAGTGAACAAAATCAAACAAGCCCTAGAAAATAAAAACTACTGCGTCGGTCTTTTCCTAGACGTAGCCTAGGCTTTCGACAAAAATCTGGCACGAAGGACTAAAGCACAAAATCTCAACAAACCTTCCCTCGAAATTCCACAAAGTTCTCTGCAACTACCTAGACAAACGATCATTTAGAGTCTTAATAAAAGACTCCACTAGCCCCAACTTCAGAATTAATGCCAGCGTCCTCCAAGGGAGCGTCCTAGGTCCAGTCCTATACCTCTTATATACAGCCGACCTTCCTTTAGACCATAACTTCTTAACATCAACTTTTGCGGCCGACACCGCCGTCTTGTACTCCAACAAAAACCCCTTTATTGCATCTAGAGAACTCCAATCCCACACCAATAAAATAATGGAATGGGCTGATAAATGGAAAATCAAAATCAACGAATCAAAAACGGTCCAGGTAACCTTCACCCTTCGGAAAAACAGTCCGAAAGGACTAATTCTGACCAATAGGATGCGTGAAGAAGCAGTTCGAAATTTAAATCACTGATTCTTCCCATCGCGAAAATGGAACTGGTGCATTGATGACACAAAACTTACTTTACCGCCAAATGCGGCCGTTTTTTATTGATCTCATCACTCAAACGCTGCAATAAGTTCGCATAATACTCTCCGCTGATTGCTTTTTCTTTCTGAATTTAAACAATGAAAATTATTCTTGCATGCAGATGGAACTGTTTTCGCCTTCTTTGGAGCCGATTCTCACGTTCCAGTCCATTGTTTTGACTGTTCCTTCGTCTCAGGTGTGAACTGATTCATCCGTGTTTCATCAATGATTATGAACCGATGCAAAACCTCGGCTTTAGTGCTGTGAATTTCGCCAAACACTTGATTGAAACATCCGCTCGACGCTGTCATTTTGAGCAATCGCGGCAGCCATCTTGCGAACAGCTCTCTCATATCCAATTTGCAATCAATATACTTACTTACTTACGATGGCGCTACAGCCCAAATCGGACTTTGGCCTCCTGAATACTTTGCCTCCATCCATCTCCGTTCAGTGACCGCGTCCCCCAGTTTGAAAATCTTAGCAGTGATTTGCAGTCTGCGTCAATCGAATCCTCCCAGCGCTTCCGTGGTTTTCCGAACGATCTTTGTCCGTTGACTTTTCCTTTTAGTGTGCGTTTGGGAATTCTTCCGTCATCCATACGCTCTACATGACCAGCTCTTAACTTCTTAAATTTTATGAGGGTTGACACTTCTGGATTGTCGAAGATGGCGTACAATTCTCTATTGTATCGTATTCTCCAGATCGAGTCTTCCCTCACAGGTCTGAGGATTCTTCTTAGGAACTTTCTTTCAATGGCGTTAAGTAGTTTTTCGGACGCCTGAGTTAAAGTCCACGTTTCGCTGCCATAGCATATCACAGGTCTCATGATGGTTTTGAACAGCTTTAGTTTTGTTTTCCTGTGCACGTTCTTGTTTTTAATTATTGGAAGTACCGAATAATAAGTCTTGTTTGCCATCATTATCCTTCATTTGATTTCGATGGATTCGCTTCCATCCTTCGATAGGTTCGCTCCTAGGTATATGAAGTCGTCTACGTTTTCTAGGCTATAGTCTCCTACCGTAATATTTTGTCTGATTGGCGTCTTTTTCCTAGTTTGCGTCATAATTTTTGTTTTGTTTTCATTAATGCGTAGTCCAACTTTCCTTGCTACTCGGTCATTGTCATTCTTGTAAGCCGAACCAGTTTCGGTGGGACTCCGCCATACCGATACAAGATCTTATGATCGAGCGTCCCGCTGAGATAAAGCATGATGCGCTTGACTGCCGTCCAATGTGGTTGTACCTGACTGGAGTTGAATCGACTTACATCATTTACGGCAAATGCGATATCCGGACGCGTCGCCTGAACTAGGTACAACAAACATCCGACCGCTTGCTGGTAAGGAATATTCTCCAAAGCGCCGGACCCCTCTTCGACCGTCTTGATCGATAGCTTCTGACTTGCATCGCTTGGTGTCACTGCAGGTTTCGTGTTCTCCATGCCGAATTGCTTCAACACCGTCTCGATGTAACGCTTCTAATGAATTGCGATTCCCTCCTTGGCGTACTCAATGCTTATTCCAACAATGTCCACTGCCTGTCCAAGATCCTTCATCTTGAACTTCGTGCTCAAGGCTGACTTAAGTGCACGCATCTGATTCTCGTTCTTCCATCACATCATCGACGTAAACAGCCAGAATTACGCCCATATCGATCGAATGATACACGCACGGGTCCTCCTTTGACCTGGTCAGCCCGATATCCACCAGCGCTGCGCTCAGTTTTATGTTCCACTGGCGGCCCGCCTGTTTCAGCCCGTACATCGCACGATTGAGTCGACATACTCGTCCTGTGTTGTCATCAAAACCGTCGGGTTGATCAGCGTATATCTCCTCGTCGAGATCTCCTTGTAAAAACGCTGTGACGGCGTCCATCTAGTCCACTTTGAATACATTCTTCGCCGCTAGCGCCAGCAGAAAGCGAATCGACTCGTACCTCACGACAGGTGAGAACGTTTCTCCATAGTCCAGTCCAAACCGCTGCGAGCATCCTTTTGCGACAAGTTTTGCCTTGTAGCGAGTAATCTCTCCTGAAGCTCCGCGCTTCAACTTGTAGACCCATTTGGTTTTAATGGTCTTTCGTTCGGCCTCCATTTTCGGCATACGACCGTAACTCTTCGTGCATGGCGATGATCCAGTACTGTTGGTCGCCCGCCCCAGTTGCTTCACGAAATGTCGCCGGTTCCTCGCAACCCGCCAATTCAGCTGATAGTGTGAGTTGCTGTTTGGCCTTTCTTGGACGATCCGTACGTCGAATTTCCCCAAACGGCGGTGATAACGTTTCATCCGGTACATAATCGTCATCCGAATCATCGGATTCCTCCAGCTCACTTTCGCTAGGTTCTTCTGACACCACTTCTGATCCTTCGACCGTTGGTGTGACAGTTGGTGTTACAGGTACCTCCGCCTTTTTATCTACGGTGGAGTCAACAGACAAATCGATCAACAAACTTTCATTTACCTAGGCATCCGGCATTTCGAGGAATGTGACGTCACGACTGACCGTCACCGAGCGACTTTCCTGGTCGAAACAACGCATGTCCTTTTGCGTTTCTGAGTAGCCGATGAAGACCATTTGCTTAGACTTTGCGTCCAACTTCTTCCGCTTCTCCTTCGGGATGTGAACTATGACCGGCGTCCCAAACATCCGAATCTTTGACAGGTTGATTGGCAAATTCGTCCGAAAATGCTCTAAAATCTTGTCCTTCAAGGACCGATTCGCCGACCGGTTGATTACATAGGCTGCCCCATAGATTGCTTCGGCCCACAGTTGCTTGTCCAACCCAGCGTCGAACAACATGCATCTCGCTCGTTCCACTAGCATCCGATTCATTCTCTCTGCAAACTCCATTCTGTTCCGGAGTATATGCACAGCTAGTTTGTTGAATAATGCCGCTTCGCTTGCACTCCTCTGCCAAATCACCCATATACTCAAGCCCGTTGTCCGATCGCAACACCTTCACCTCGAGTCCAGTTTGATTCTCCACCAACGACTTGAATACGGCGAAAACTCGCTGTACCTCGCTCTTGAGTTTGATGAAATACACAAACACCTTCCGTGAATGATCATTGATGAACGTTAGAAAGTATTTGGCGCCCCCAACTAAATTGGTCTCCATTGGTCCGCAGACGTCCGAGTGAATTAGCTCCAGGATTTGTTTTGACTTGATTTCGACCTCTGCTTGTCGAAAAGGTTGCCGACTTTGTTTGCCGAGAAGCATGGTACACACTTCGCCAAAACACTGCGATCTCCTTTGATCGCGACACCATTCACCAGTCCATTCAATTTCGTCAAGCCATCGTAGCCGAGATGGCCCATACGACGGTGCCACATCATCAATTCACTTCCATCGGCTGTGTGAGCTATCATACCGCATGCGTTTGTATTGCTAATTCTCTTCTAAGCACCTTCCGCCAAAAACACGTTCTTCACTGGAATTCTCCTTCCATTCGCGTTTAAGTCGATTGAGCCGCTGCCCGTGACCTTCAATCTCTGGCTGTCACGATATCTGGAAACCTTGAACTTTCTCGGAAGCTCTCAAAATGTTGGCGATTGCCAGTCAAATGATGCGTAGCGCCAGAATCAATAACCCACGAGTTGGATGACGAATCGCAATTCGTCGCCGCCATGGCATGATGCGCGAACACCTCCGCTTGCCAGGCATTTTCGTCTTGCTTCTTCTTGTCATCGTCGGACTTCCTTTTTGGGCACTGATAGCTCTTGTGCCCCTTTTTATGGCACATGAAACATTCGATGTCGGCACCTTTTGTCTTCTTGTTCTTCTTCTTCTTATTGGCATTCAGCTTCGTTGTCGCTTGCTGTTGTGGCGACATTTTGAATGCGACACCCATGTTCAGCATTGACTTCGCCTGAGCCGAATCGATCAACCGTCGTTTGAGAACCTCTAACGTCAAACGCTGCCCCGCGCCGTTCACCACATTGCTGCCATCGAGTCCGGCTACAAAAGATTCGTATTCTGGTGCGAGTCCATAAATTATTAATCCGCAGATCACATCATCACTGATTTCAAAACCAGTTTCTTGAGATTTCCGATGATGCGGGCCTTGTACATCCAACTGTCATTTTGGTACAGCGTCGCACATTTCGCCCAAAGCGACTCCGCTATTGGGTGGTCTTCGATCTCATCATACAGTCTCGGCTCAATTGTCATCATCAATCGAGCCTTGGCTTGCTTGGATTTCTTGATGCGTTCCGCTGAAGTTGATGCATCAGCTGTCGCGACCGCAGCCACCTCGGGAGCCTTCGCTAACGCCTTCAGATTATTGTCGTCCGGCTTATTTGATGCCGCCGCAGTTGCTGCCGCCGCTGTCGCTGCTTTCCTTGCTGCTGCAGCTGCTGTGTTTCCCATTGGGTCCGCCGAACTCAAATAATCATCTAGATCGTACCATTCGAGCATCGTCCGTGCACTTCTCCGCCATGAGATGTAATTTTCGGTACCATTCAGTTTCATCACTTTCATGAAATCGTAGCCTTTGTCGTTTTGATCCATTTTTATCTTTTACGTATGTTTCACACTTGGATCGAACAAACTCAATACTATGAGCCTAACCTGACAACCAAACACATCAACTGGTTGATTTCCTTTTGCCTTTTACGTGAATTTTCCTTAAATTAGGTTTATTTCCGCGGAAATAATCGCCACAATCCACAAAAAAAACTTATTTCACGCACTTACTGAGCGCTCTGGGTCCATAACCTGATGATCTGAATTGAAAAAAACGAATGACCATCGGCCATGTTTATTCAAAAGCCATAGTACATTCATAGTCGAAGCCTACTCATACGTACATTCATAGTTGCATGACAGTGGAGTTTACATTTCAACGCAAAGCAATAAATATCTTATTCAGAATTGACAAAAGAGAACAAAAACTATCCATCAGTCTCATTCTCTTCTTACTCTAGTAGAACTTTAGTAACTGGAATCTGCGAATCAAATAAATCTAATAAAAAATCATCTCAAAAATATGAACTTAATTTTGGAATATCACAGCGACAGCACAATACCCGACGAGCAGGTTACATCTATGTACCTTGAAACTGCGCGCACTACACGATATGGTGCAAATGTAATAATGACTGGGTCAGTCAAAAGCTACAACGAACTTCCATAGACGATCAAGATGAACCCAGCTAAATTCAAATCTAAATTAAAAAAATACATATTGTTGCGAGCTAGGGGTTCGCCGGGATTACAAGTAAAACACAATTCGTTTAAAAATAAGTGATAGTTTATTTATTCGCACTTTAACTTAATTCGCACTATCTGGAACCGCCCATATTGTTCTATCGTGTTCTTGCACCGGTTCGCGTCTACCGATAGATGTCGCTGAATGACTGACTCCCGTTTGACAGCTTCGTGCTTTTATACCATTTTTCCCAATTAAGCTTCCGTCAGCTGTCGTTGGGTGTGTGTCAAGACTATTCAGGAAAGTTCTAGATCTTTAATTGCCTACATTTTGGAGTATACTGTTCCGTCGGGTGTATGTCTAGACTATACTGGAAGGTTCTAGATCTTTGATTATGGCTTTTTACATATTGGGGGACTGTTCTGGCATATTCGGAAAAGATCAATATTGCGTGGTTGCCAGATCTATAACAATATTATAGTTAAACTCATAATTTATTAGGTGTTGGAATTAATTCGTAGCGTTTTGCAAAAGGTGGCGTTACTCAAATATCCGTAGTCACATCAATCAAATTCCTGTTAAGACCCCCTATAGGGGCATAGGACAGAAACAACTCTCTTCCACAAGGCGCGATCCTGAGCATCGGCTTTAAGCTGTTGCCAGGACTTGTTTATTCCTCTGGCCTCCTGCTCAACTGCTCGCTTCCATGTGTTACATGGTCGTCCAACCCGACGCCTTCCATGAGGGTTATAATCCAGAGCCTGTTTTGCGATGTTTTGCTCTGGTTTTCTCAAAGTATGACCGATCCACTGCCACTTTCGCCGTTGAATCTCAATACCTATTTTAGTCTGGCGAGTTGTACTCCAAAGTTCGTCGTTGGAGATTACTTCTGGCCAGAATATTCCTAAAATGCGCCGGAGGCATTGGTTTACGAAAGTCTGTAGTTTCTTGGTAAGTCGAACGGTCACTTTCCACGTAGTACAACCATATAACAACACGGATTTGACGCATGCGTCAAAAACTCGCAGCTTCGTGCGAAGGGAGATCTCTCTTAACCTCCAGAAAGGGGAAAGGATACCGAAGGCCTGACGAGCTTTATTTAGCCGAGCCTCAACATCCTTTTCGGCTCCGCCGTCCATGCTGACAATGCTTCCAAGATAGCAAAAATCTTGCACCTCTTCCACATCCTGTCCGTTAAGAACAATCGGTGTGCTTGCTTGCATGTACTTGGTTTTACGCACATTTATTTTCAGTTCCGACTCTTTGCATTTAGCATGCAACGAGCGAACATTTGACTCTAAGTCCGAACGGGTATGTGCAAGCAAACACACGTCATCAGCATAATCAAGGTGACTTAAGATGTTAAACAGTCTCCATTGAAGACCTTTACCTTCCCCACCTTCCAGTGCAGCTTTCAAGATGTCATTTATTACCACCAGAAACAGGGCTGGTGATAATATGCAGTCTGACACCCGTTCGCACAGGGAAACTCTCGGACAGCTCTCCTCTATGCAAGACGCGACACCTTGCATCTTCGTAGGATTCTTTAATCATAGCTATGACCTTACCTGGAATACCTCTCCTACGCAAAGCATTCCATATGTAATCTCGCTTAACGCTGTCGAAAGCCTTCTCGAAGTCCACAAACATGAGATGTAGTGGCGAACCCATTTCGGCTGATTGCTCTAATATTATCCGTAGGGTATTTGTGTGGTCGGTACAAGACGATCCTTTACGGAATCCAGCCTGATAAACTTCGAGAGTGCTCTCGACGACATCACTAATCCTATTGAAAATTACCTTAGCCATAATTTTTGATACGGCAGTAAGTAGACATATACCACGCCAATTGCCACAATCCCGAAGATCGCCCTTCTTCGGAATTTTCACAATGACGCCCTCCTTCCATTCAGTCGGATATCTTCCTTCATTCCACACCTTAGTGAAGAGTGGGAGGAGTATATCGGCTGTTATTTCCGGGTCCGCTCGTTCGGTTGGTAGTCCGTCTATACCTGGAGCTTTCCTTCCCGCCATTGACCGAATGGCAGAAACTATCCCTTCCTTATCTGGGGGATCGTCCCTAATAGAGGATTGTTGCGGTTGTAAGTTTGGAAGTTGTTCTGTTTCCGGAATATCTTCCTCTGACAATATGTTTAAAATATCAGAGAAGTATTCCTTCCATCGTCGCAACTGGTGTTCACTCATATTAAGGAGAGTTCCGTTGACATCTTTCACCAGGTGGTTGGCGGTGAAATTCCTGTTCGTCAACTGTTTCATGATTTTAAATAGTGAACCCATATCCCCAAGGTAAGCCGCAGATTCTGCCTTGTTTGCCAGATCTTCAATGGCCTTTCTCTTGTCGCGTCTAACAGCCTTTTTAAGCTGTATATGAGCATCGCGGTAGTTCTGCCTCAAGTCGGGCGTTCGTTGGTTGACATCGG
Organism: Chorisops tibialis; assembly: GCA_963669355.1. Taxonomy (NCBI): domain Eukaryota; kingdom Metazoa; phylum Arthropoda; class Insecta; order Diptera; family Stratiomyidae; genus Chorisops; species Chorisops tibialis. The sequence continues at coordinate 268,700,682 of OY770262.1, read as the reverse complement.
GTTGAGAGATGATTGCCAATTTGGCTATTTTCCGATTGCCAACCTTGTCCCATGTGTCCTGCGACATCCAGGGTTTCTCACCGCTTTGCACATATCCCACAGATTCTTCAGCACTAGTTAGAAAAGTGTTTCTGGTTGCCTCCCAATTGGCGTCCAGTGTGCGCATTTCATTTTCACCTAATGTGGATGACTTCGGATAGTGGTGTATTCGCGTTTTTTGTTGGGATCTCTGAGTTTATCCACATTAAGCTTGCGCTTCATTTGAAGAATTTGTGGTCGTCGGATAGCTGCTGTACACAATCTCAAGCAGGCAACTATCAGGTGATCGCTCCCCACGTCAGCTCCACGTTTCGCTCGCACATCGAGGAGACATCTTCTCCATCGGCGACTTATAGCCAAATGGTCGATCTGGTTCTGAGTAACACCATCAGGGGAAACCCAAGATGTTTTATGATGACTCTTGTGTGGAAAAAGGGTTCCTCCGATGACCATTTGCCGAGTACTACAAAACTCCACAAATAATTCGCCGTTTTCGGGTCTCTTAATCGAAGGTCGTGACGCGTCGACCCAAGGGTCACCATGCCTCCCCATGACGTGTTCTAGTCCAGTGTTGTCTGATCCAACCTGGGCGTTCATATCTCCCGAGATGATAATAATATCACCTCTTGGAACACGTTCGAAGGTGGCACTCAGTTGGCTATAAAACTCCTTTTTGTCACCAGATGTTGCGGTATTAGTTGGTGCGTAGCACAGCAGAATTGTAACGTTTCTGACACTGGTCCTGAGCCTGACGACGATAATCCTATCCGAGATTAGTTCCCAGCTAATGAGACTGTTCCTCGCTCTCGGCGTAAGGACGAACGCCACGCCATTTCTGGCTTCACTTTCAGGGCCAATGTACAGAATAATGTTTCCGCTAGGGGTTCGTTCTTCTCCTGATCCTGTCCACCTGACCTCGCTCAAGCCCAACATTTGGATGTTGTAGTGCTCCATTTCACGGTCGATCACTGATTGGCGGTGCAAGGACCGAGTAACCCCAGCTCTTCCCCCGTCATTCAATGTTCGAACGTTCCAGAAGCCAATCATAGTCCGTTTTCGAATGCCAAAAGTCGTTATCGTAGAATCAGTCCGTATCCGAGGCGAAGTATCCGTTTCTCGTATCATTTGGGTCTTAAGATCACGGGTGATAAGCCCATGATCCAGTGAGCGTCCATTTGCCATTTTTTAGGGCAAGCAGGACTGGCTGTGGGTGAATTCTACAGCCCCCATCCCACAGGGGGATAGTTAGCTAAGGTCCGTGAAGTCGCTAATGAAGTAGTCACATATACAAAAGCAAATATTCTCCATAAAGCTACTGTCATGGCGCATCTAGTCCACTGAACGACATTTCTTTATCGAGTTTATAACATTTTGTTGTGCGTCATCAAACATGTCAACGTTCGTACCCGAAAATCTGTCTTTGCGGGGAGTGTTGATTCATTACTTCCACATGAAGAAAAGTGCCGCGGAAAGTCATCGCATTTTAGTAGACGTTTATGGTGAATACGCTCTAGCTGAGCAAACGTGCAGAAATTGGTTCGCTAGGTTCAAAAGTGGAAATTTTGGCTTGGAAGACAATGACCGTCCCGGACAGCTGAAAAAGTTTGAAGATGAAGAATTGGTGACAATGCTCGATGAAGACCCGTGTCAAACGCTTGCTGTGGACCTCTACAGACGTCAACTGATGCGTTTGAGCAAAGCATTAAAAGAAAATCGCCCCCAATTTAAGGATCGACATGACAAGGTGATTTTGCTCCACGACAATGCCAGACCCCATGTTGCAAAAGTGGTGAAAACTTATTTAGAAACGCTGAAATGGGAAGTTTTACCCCACTCGCCATATTCACCAGACATCGCTCCATCAGATTTCCACTTGTTTCGGTCCATGGCGAATGGCTTGTCAGAGCAGCACTTCGACAACTACGAAAGTACCAAGAATTGGATCGATTCATTCATCGAATCTAAAGACGAAGAATTCTTTCCACGTGGTATTCGTGCTTTGCCAGAAAGATGGAAAAAGGTAGTAGAAAACGATGGACAATACTTTCAATAATACCACTGTAATAATATTTTCAGAATAAACCATCAAACTTTGCAAAAAAAAAAACGCCACGAATTAATTCCAACCCCTAATACCTAATTTAAATTACACTAACTTCTCTCTATCGTTTTTAACACTTTCTATTACATCGTATTTATATTTAATTTTTCTTACTCATTTACATTTTCTCTTTCTTCATTATTTGCCATCAAACTAAATGTGATTTATAAATACAATCCATACGAGCAGTGCTCACGGATGATTTTACGAAATAAATTATTATTATTATTATTATATGAACTTCTGGATTATTCATTTTTTCCTCCGAGCCTTATTTCTTAGCGTTACAAAATTGATGGGAAAATTATAGATTTAGTCTCGAGTATACAGATTGCCTTTTCAACGTCTTGTATGCCCTTGTTGAATTAAAAGGAGAGATTTCCGAATTTTACACTGTTTGCTTTATTGTGTGTAATGTTTCGGTTTCTGCTGAGACCTTTATAAAACTGCAGTTTGATATCAGTGTTAAGTCCGGAAATCTTTCCTTTTAGTAATTAATTTTGTATTTAGCAAATAATGCAATCATATTGGTTTTATTGATTGATTTAGATTTTCAAGTAGTTTAGTCTAAACCACAATAATACGTAAAAATACGAGAAATTTGCAACCTATTTTACAACCAAATTTTTCACTGATTTGTAAAAATAGTGGAGACCCAATCCACATTATTACTCCTCTTCATAATTTTAGAATAATTCCAAAGTGGCCTAATCTCTAAAAACTCCTGAAATACTGCACTAGAAGGAATACGCATAGCATTCTTAGAAACTACTTATTTAAATTAGCAGAAACGCAAAAATTCAGATTTTAGTTTTAGGAAAACTTATTTGTTTTGTTATTACAAAATTTTTAAATGATTTCTGATGACTCTTGAGACTACTAAGAGGGATCCTTCAAAGTATTTAACAAGAAAAATCATCATAAAATTTCCTAATGAATTTATAGCAATCTCCTTAGGGCTGTCAACCATTGCGGTTGTTACGCTAAATATTATACTATCGCTTTCAATATCCTTTGTTTTAACCGATTTCAGTAAAGAAGGTTAGGTACAAGATCTGCAAATGACAAATGCGACAAATCGGAAGATTTCAATTAATTATGTTTTTATATGCTTAGTTAAGTCCGTCCTCAATGAACACAATACTAACAAGTGCCTTATCTATTATTTCAGAGCATTAGTCCAGGTTCAGTTGATACAGATATGCTACCCGACGCAGTGAAGAAGATGGGCATACCCATGTTAACATCGGAAGAAGTTTCGAATGCTATTTTATATGTGATTGGTACATCTCCTAACGTGCAGGTATATATTTGTAATTATGATTAACTGGTTTGAAATAATTATTTTGTTTTTCTTATTTACAGATTCATGAGCTTATTATTAAGCCGATCGGGGAGGGATCCTAATTTCGTAAAGATTTACATAGTTTACATTCGAAATGAACAAATATTGTATGAATGAGATTGAAGTGGAAGGATTTCAAGCAAAAATAAAATATCTCCCAACAAATCGGACGCAACTTTATTATTAAAGGGACTTGAGTTGAGGATGCGTAGGAGCTTAATGTGCACTTAAGACTGGTAGATGATAGTAGATAGGGGTTCAAGATGCGTGCTTATGCAATTATTTAACGTTTACTTCCTTACTTGCGACTGTGCTGCAGCCTAAACCGGGCTTTGGCCACCTATCTACTCCACCCTTCTCGGTACAGTGACCGCGTAATCCAGTTTGTAAATCTTTGCAGCAATATTTCTTTCGTTTTCATTTGTAGCCGAGAGGATAGGGGTGGTCGATGGATGTTAATAATTGTTTAACTGATTGAATCAATGTTACTTTCATAGACTAAGTAAATTCTATGAAATTCGGTGTAGTTTACTCGTATAGTCGTGCAACCATACATTTATATAGGAGAGGATAGAAGAGTTGGCGGAGTAAAATTTCTGATGCACGTTTTTTATACTCTAGATGAAATCTGAGAGTATATTGTGTCTGCCTTACCATTTGTAACACTAAGAAATAATGCTCACACAGAGCCGCCAAGAGTACAGAAATATTTGTTCTCTCAAAAACCTCGATTCCGAGTTGCTGTCTGTCCGTCTGTCTACAACATAACTCTCGATAGCTTTGACCTATCGTGCTGAAATTTGTTGTATGTCATTTTTAGCAAAAAAGTAACTTTAAAATTTCATTAAATTTCGAAATTTAAAGAAATTGATTTTTCTCCAAAACCATTTCAGCTATTGACTTGAAAATTAGGTCATAGTATAATGATATAAATATCATTAACCTCAAGAAATATTGATCTGATCTCCTTACTCCTTCTACCACCTCCCATACAAATGCACAATTTTCAAAAATGCATTTATTCGGTTTGCAATGGAACCAGCAAAGCCAAATGAACCAATTTTTTCATAATTAATTTTATTATAATTGCAACTAATTTTGGAAAAACTATTAACTTAACCTCACTCCTTCTACCCCCTCCCATACAAATTTTACGAAATTTCGGAATTTCAATTAAATTAGTTTTCTTCAAAACCGTCAAAGCTATCAACTTTAAAATTTGAGAAAAGTATACTATTTTTAATATAATTGATGTCAAAAAATTTGATTCGAATATTCCTTCTACTCCCTCCCATACAAATGCAGAATTTTGGTAAATGCATTTAACCGATTTTCATAGAAACTAGAAGAAGTAGAAACTTGAAATTTTGCCAGAATTTGTCCCTTAATAATTGTATTAAAAACTAAAAAAAAAAATCGCCTTCACCCCACTCTTTCTACCACCTCCCATACAAATTTTTATATTGGAAGTTCAAGAAAACTTTTTCTCCTTCGAACATATGAGAGCTATGGACATAAAATTTGTAACAAAGCAATGTGATTAGGATGTTGATAAGCAGATTCAAAATCAACCAAAATTTCCCCTCTTTCTCTGCCACCTCCCATACAAATACCATAAATTCAGACAAAAATTCTTCAATTTCCTCGAAAATTATGAAAGTAAGAAACTTTAAATTCATGAAATATTTTATATACTACGCCCAGTGTTACATACAAAAATTACAAACCTCCCCCTCTGTTTTTACCACCTCCCAAGCAAAAGGTAAGTAAGTATTTCATCTAGAGTATCATATGATTGGGCTTTACGCCCAATCATAATTCTGTTATGTTTTTTAGATTGGCTTTGCTGTCTTCCCATCGCTTGCGTGGCTCTACATGGCCACTGCAGTTTACGTAACTTGATGAACGCTAAAGCTTCTGGTTCGTCGTAGACTTGAATTAACTCATGGTTGTATCTTATTCGACATTTCGCTTCTTCCTCCACATAACCTAAAATTCTTCGTAGGACCTTCCTTTCAAATGCGTTAACTGCTGAATGGGCTCCATCATATTTATAACCTTCGTAAGCAACTCCCTTCTATGGAATACGAAATGGCGTCTTACCGAGGAATATATACACAGCGATAAGGCAATTATATTTGATATAAAAAACAGAAAAGGAGTGCAACGACCTAAATTAACAGACCAAAGTGGAAAGATCAACTCTTCGACAGGGACAAGTTCGAAGAAATGATGAAGACGGATATCACAACTCGAAGCGAAATAGCAAAGATTCTCGCGGAACAACTAACCCACACTATCATCACAGCGTGCGATGCAGCGATGCCCAGAAGGACAACTGGTGGAAGAGGTGCACCATACTACTAGTGGAACGAACAAATAAAGACACTCAGGGAAAAGTGCTTACAAGCCCGACGCAGAGTCCAACGATCAAGGGGAAGAGTAGATTTTCAGGACCAATTAAACACTTTCAAAGTGGCAAGACGATTAAACAAAGTGAGGCAATTTGTTTCAAAAATCTCTGTAGAGAGACATGACAAGGCTGAAGGGTCATGAAGGCCAACTACTATGTGCATATCCAGAGAGATCAGCACAGAGTCTAACCCTGAAATTACTATTTGATGCATGCGGGAAGGTGGGAATCAACAAGGCACCTGGACCCGATGGGCTACCAAATATGGTAGTAAAAGTTATTGTTCAAAAGAGGCCCGACATCTTTATAACAATCATGCAAAAGCGTTTAGAGGAAGGAATCTTTCTCCAACTATGGAAGCTCCAACATCTGGTACTGTTACCAAAAGTAAACAAACCTCCTGGCGAACCATCGTCATATCGCCGAATATGTTTACTTGACACGCTGTGAAAGATCCTTGAGCGAATTATAAACAACAGACTGCTCGTAATAGCAGAGGAGAAAGAAACACTGTCAGACCACCAGTTCGGATTTAGGAAATCGCGTTCAACTATTGACGCCATAAAAGTGGTAGTCGATACTGCAGCTGAGGCGACACAAGGAGAAAGATGGCGAAAGAAATATTGTCCAGTAGTGACACTGGACAAAAAGAACACCTTTAAGTCGGCAGATTGGTCACTTATATGGAGATCGTAAGCCAGGATGGATACACCATACTACTTGTTGAGAATAATTTCAAACTACTTCACCAACAGGAAGTTGAGGTACCAAACTAATGAGGGGGGTAAGGTACTACAACGTCACTGCGGGAGTTCCACAAGTATCGGTACGGGGTCCTCTCCTGTGGAATATCATGTACGATGGAGCTCTTCGACTATGCACCGTTGCCGCAAGGAGTAAAATTAATCGGATTCGCTGACGACATCGACGTTATTAGCGAGCAAAAAGGCGTTACGAATGCAGGCAGCCCTTTCCCGAATGCTGTCAAACATCGGTGGACCTGGATATGCCAGAAGAATTTTACTTTCCAGAGTCGTCAGCTCGGTCCTCCTAAACGCTGCCCCGGCTTGGGCGGCGGCGTTATCGACAAAGGAAACAAGGAAAAATATTTCATTGCTGCGCGATAAGAGCAATCGGCGGCTTCCGAACAATATTGGACGAAGCAGCCTGTGTCATTGCCGGAATGATCCACATTGATATTCTCGCGAATGAGATGCTACGAAAGAAGATCCTTGATCCAACAAGAGTCAGCTGTTGCCAGAAAAATAAAACGAGAAGAAAAAACAACATCAATAGCTATGTGGCAATCCAGGTGGGATAGAACTACAAAAGGCAGATGGACCTTTAAGCTAATCCCCGCAATTAAGGTCTAGCCAAAGTGAGCGCACTGCAACTATCACTTCTCGTAGTTCTATCAGGTCACAGCGGCTACTGCAAATATAAATAAACACGATAACTCGCCTCTTTATCCAAATTGCCAAGGTCAAGATTATATTTATCAGAGGAAAATTGGATGGAAATTTGCACACTCGTAAATAAAGGAGAGCAGGAGCAATATAATGAGCACAGCATAAAATGCTAGCCAGCCCCGCTAAGTAATACCTAACTGCGGGAAGAGTGATAGAAGTCTGTGTGCGGGGATGTAGTTTAGTGCGCAGGCACACATCGGCTGACAGTTCTATGGCAGGATCAGGTATGTGAATCGTTCATACCAATGGTACTAATGAAGATTCCACACCTCCCTGGCGTAACCAGAAAGAAACCATAACAGGAATACGAATGGGCGTAAAAGCCAATCGTGCGATACTCTAGATGAGACATATTTTTATTTTAAGAAATTTTGTAGGGTAAGTGGTAGAGGAGGTGACGACATTGAACTAATTTTTTCACATCACGATTTAGGATTCAAAAATTTAATAGGTACTGAGACAATTAGTGCACTAAATTTAGTGAAATTGTGCAGTTTGTATGGGAGGTGGCAGAAGGAGGGTGAAGTTGTTAATGACCTTTTAGAAATAACTGTAAACATCACTTATTTGACATATTTTAAATTGCAGAATCATTCATACTTTTCAAGAAAATCGACTTTTTGTAAATTTGAAGGAGTGAAGCTAATCGCCTAATTTTTTTGGTCTTACTAATAATTCTAAATGGATATTTAGTGCACAATTTGAGCTCGATCAATTTTAAACGTACTGAGTAAATAATGTGTAAAGTACTTCATGAAACTGTACAGTTTGTATGGGAGGTGGTGGAAGGAAGGGAAGGATTCAAATAATCTTTATTAACAGATTGGACCTATAATAAAAGTAATATATTCCAAGTTTCAGATCAATAGCATTTATACTTTTCGAGAAAAACTGTTTATTGACAAAATGCGTAATTATGTCATTCTGTATAGGAGGGGGTAGAGCGATTTGGCCCGTTAACGAACTTGACTTTACTTTTTTTGTCCAAAACGACGTGTACAAAAATTGAACTTTCTAGATCAACGCGTTCTCAAGCTAGAGAGAACACGGACTGACGGAAGGACATCCGGTTTTGAGATTTTTGAGTGATAATATGAACGTCTGTATCATTCATTTTTTCCTCCGAGCCTTGTGTCTTAGCGTTATAAACTTTGTGGAAAACTTATAATACTCTCAGATTTCATCTAGAGTATAAACAGTCTATATTTCAGTTTCAGATAAAACAAATTTAGCTATGTACCACTCAAATGAAAGATATAAGTGTCTGCAATCGAACCTTATTTTTAGTTTTACAATATAGTACATGATCATAAATATAAAAAAAAAACCTCTAAAACTGACGAAAATTGGCATTTTTGCTATTTTTCGAGTCCTTCCCCCATGGCCGCAATATTTTTATCGTAATTTACGCAAAAAAATGAGGTTAAAAAACATCTAGATTGCAACATTTCGCTCCAAAACTCTAATCCGACTGGACTAGCAGGGCGGTTATCAGCGGATTTACTTGAATGAGTAAACACTAGATTATATGATAATTTTACATGCACTTAGTATTTTTTTTTGTTTGAGTATAAAAGGTTTGTTTTTAAGAATCTTTCGCATAAGTAGTTTAAATTTTGAAGCGTTGTAAAATATAATAAAATAAGTAAAGCTCAGAAATGCATCGTTGGCAAAATAAAGTAGCTGTTGTGACTGGTGCAAGTTCTGGAATTGGAGCGGCAGTTGTAAAAGATCTCGTGCAAGCCGGTATAAAAGTTGTCGGATTGGCACGTCGTATAGAACGAGTTCGCGAAATTCAAAATGCACTTCCTGCAAAGTTGCAATCGCAATTGCATCCAATTAAGTGTGATGTTACAAAAGAGAGTGACGTGAAGAGTGCTTTTGCTTGGGTAGAAAATAATCTCGGCGGTACCGACATTCTTGTTAATAATGCTGGATTCGTTCGAATAGGTGTTAATCTAAGTGACGCTGGAAATACTCAAATAATGCAGCAAACTGTAGATACAAATGTGATGGCAGTATTTTATTGTGTTCGAGAAGCTTTTCAATCGATGAAAACCCGTAAATTCGATGGTCACGTACTGATTGTAAACAGCATTTCCGGTCACAAAGTACAAACAATGCGGTCCTTCAGATTTAATATTTATCCCGCCACAAAATTCGCTGTTACTGCCATGACTGAAACATATCGTCAAGAATTCGCCTATGCAGGAACTAAAGTTAAGATCACGGTATGTTTATTTAGATATTTTTTGAAGATGAAATCTGCGTGTATATTATGCTCGTTCCAAAGCCTGTAACGCTAAGAAGTACAGCGACGAACGGAATCGCCAAGAGTACAAACATGTTTGTTATCGCTTAAAAATCTAGAATAAGGTAATTTTCTTTCGATGTTAAATAGTTTTGGCTAATGTGTCCTACATGAGCGGAATTTACCACTGTATGTGGTACACCCCAGCACTGAATACGCAACGGAGCACTTCGTTATATTTTCGGAAGATTTAAGCAAAGAACAGTTTAAAATTATTAATTCTTCAACATTTATAGTTTATAAAAGTAGTTAACAAAAGTTATAATAATTAATTTAATAATTAAAAATTAAAAAAAAGTATCTAAAAGAAAAAGTATCTAAAAGATTTAATAATTCAGCAGTCTGTGATACAGAGTGCAACAAATCTCTGCGTTTCACAAACAATGCACTTTCGCATTAAAAATTTCGTTTCATTTCTATACTGTAGATGGAAACTGAGAGTATTATAACTTTGCACTAAAGTTTGTGAAGAAATAATGCTCGCACAGAGGCGCCAAGGGTACCGAAATATTTGCTGCCGCTCAAAAACCTCAGAATCGGATGTCCGCCCGTCTGTGCGCTCTATCTTGAGGACGCGTTGAGCTAGAAAGTTTAAATTTTGTGCACGTCATTTTTGACAAAACATGAAGGGACCAAATCGCTCCACCCCTTTTACCCCATTCTAGAACTCGCACAATTTCAATAAATCTAATACATTAATTTTCTCAGTACGTATTCAATTTTTGAAGCTCGAATTTTGTACAAAACATGTTTAAAGCTACCCTAGTATGATGTGACGAAATTTGTGGTGTCACCCCTTCTACCGCTCGCTTTTATCTAGAGTATCGTATGATTGGACTTTACGCGGAATCGTAGTCGTTTTTTTTTTTTTTTTATCCTACAAACTGGAAAATGCCTTTCTGTTAATCGTGAGGGATGATCTTCACTAATTTTCTTTCCGCCACCTGGTTTATTTTTACACTCATGATACTTTTGTAAGATTTCTGCAATTAATTTTAATTGGAAATCTGCAGTGGATGTTGTCTTCTTAGCTTTTTCGGTGTAAAGGACATGTGCATAAATATTCGTTAAATTAAAAAAACACTTTTTGGTACCATTTTGAAGACTTTCGTACACATCCCAGCAAACAATTTGACGAGTGATCACAAATAACAATCCAAAAACAAGCACGAAATGACACCAGACAGATAAACTGCATGATGATCTTAAGCAAATCAAACAAAAAAGGTCGCTCAAAGTCGATCTTGTTATATATCATCTGTTTTAATTTCACCATGCGCATAACCAACCGACATAACTGCGCAATGCATTTAAGGGTGACCCCCTAAGATGTGATCGGTGCAAGGGTAGAGCCAAAAATTATTTTATGTCGATATCTAAAATGCAAACGGTGAAAAACGGGGAGTGTGCAGAGGAGACCGCATGTGTCCAATTCTTGAATTAATCATTAATCTTTCATAAAAAATATCGTTTATGAATCGTTAAAGATATTCATTAATGAATCAATATACAGTGGCATGCAACTAATTAGAGCAGTTATTATTTCAAACAAGAAAATTAAACAAAATGTATAACATATTACCATTTCATACTTTTTATATTTTTCAATTATTGTATTCATTGGAGCAAACTTAAATACTACAAAACAAAAGTTGAGAACTATTCATAAAATCCATTTAAAAAAATAATTATAATAAACTTGAAAATTTACATATGCAACTAATTAGCACATTTCCAATTTTAACGGAATTTTGTTAATGTAACGTCCAATTTTGCTTTGAGCTTTCAATATTTCGTTGGATATCCTTTATTTTTAATTACTGCAGAACATCTTGTTGGCATACTTTGTATTAACCGTTCACATCTGTGCTTTGGAATTGATTTCCAGGCATCATTGACGAATTCGTATAACAACGATAAATTAGTAGGTTTCTTCCTTTTTATTACTTTATCCACATTGTTCCACAAATGTTCGATAGGGTTCAGATCAGGACTTTGCGGTGGCCAACCCAAAACTTTTAGTTTCTGGCCAGTAATCCAATTCTTCACTGATCAGGCAGTATGTTTTGGATCATTATCATGCATGAAAGTCCATGTTATTGGCCGATTTTCATCTGCATATGGCTCTATTGTATTTTTAAGGATGCCTAAATATTGAAACTGGTCCATAATGCCATCAATTTTCGTTATTGGACCGACGCCATGCCATGACATGCATCCCCAGACTTTGACATTTTCACCACCATGTTTTACGGTTTTAATTGTGTACTTGGGATTGAAGGATTGGTTGATAGGACGCCATACATGTACCTTTCCGTCATATCCCAGCCTGTTGAACTTGTTTTCATCTGACCATAATACGTACTTCCAAAAAGATAGAGGTTTATCGATATGCTGCTTAGCAAACTTCAGTCTTAGTTTTCTATTTTTTTCGCTGACGTGTGGTTTTCTTTTCTTGATGCAACCTTTTAGTCCAGAACTACGTAGACGTCTCCTAATAGTATCTACGCTGACTTCAATACCATGGAACTCGGAAATGTTGCTTTGGATCTGCGTCGCACTCACAAAAGGATCAATCTTCGCTTGATTTACAATGATTCGATCTTCTTTTATTGTAGTTTTTTTTGGTCGCAGCTTCCTGGGATGGTTTCAAAAGGTTTTTTCCTTATTTACGTGCTGAATGGCATTATAAATCATCTTCCTAGAAAACTTTATCATTTTGGAAACGCGTGAAATTGAATAATTTCCACTAATTACATCCATCAGGCAGTACATTTTTTTAAGCACGAATTTTCCAGTTGAATGAAAATTATTCGAAATAAAATGGACAAACAATGTAAAAGTGAAACAGTTCCACTTCAAGACGGTCTGTATACTCAGTAGATAGTTTCTGTTCACTCAGTCCTCCATAACATCTGCAAATATTTGTCAGTAGCAGCCAATACAACCGAAAAATATACCAGCTTCACCACTCGTTACGGTCGTTCTCACCCCACTTCCCCAACGTTCCCAATCTCATTCCTTCCTTCCATGACTGTGTTTATGCATTGCCTATAAAGGACGAAAATGCCTATAACACAGATCATTCTATAAAAAAATCGATAAAGAATCGTTAATGAATTATACTAATGAGCGGTTTGATCGTTAAGGAGCGTTAATGGCTCGTCATTCATTCATCAAGCGGACTAAATAGATATTCCTTAATAAATTACTTTTAACAATTCATGAATAAATTGTAAAGCGCTTACAAAAAACGAGTATAGAAGCAAGTATACGTTATCAATGAATTAATGTGTCGTTAATGATTTTTATTTTAATTCATTAATGAATATCGGTAACGATTCATAAACGATATTTGTTATGAAATATTAACGATGAATTGAAGAATTTGAAATATAAGTATACGCGGTCCCCTCTGCAAACTCAAAGTTTTTCACCGTTTGCATTTGAGATATCGACGCGAAATAATTTCTGGCTCTGTTCATGCGCATGGTGAAATGAAAACTGCTGGTTCATAACAAGATCGACGTTGAGCGATCGTTTTTGTTTGGTTTGCTTAAGATCATCGCGCAGTTTAATTGTTTTGTGGCATTTCATGCTCGTTTAAAGATCGTTATTTGTGAGCGCTCGTTAAAGTGTTTGCTGGGAAACGGTGTAAACGTAGAGATTTAGTCTGCAGAGGATGGTAATCGAGTGGGTGCTTCTCTTGAGCGCATCCATGAAAAGTTCAACGGCATAAACAACAGAATAGAAAAATTATCTGCGACCTTCTATTGTTTGGCCGTAAAATTCCAGTTCTTTGAAAAATCGTTAATGTTTCATAAATAACATCGTTTATGAATCTTAAACAATATTCGTTATTGAATTAGAACAAAAATCGTGAATGATACATTAACGATTGATTCTTCTACAATGGCGCTACAGCCCAAATCGGACCTTGGCCTCCTGATATTCAGGTTACTTAACATTTTTTTTTATTACTTATTGTGGAAGGGTTGTTAGCCCTTCGCACAACCCTTTTTCGACGAATGTTTCATTTTCTTAGATTGAGGTGACCAAGGTTTATCTAAGCAGGCAATGTGCCGGAATTATATATTGCGCCGACCGGGATTTGAACTCACGACCTTCGCATTACAAGACCAACACACTACCTACTAGGCTATATCCTAGCTAACGATTGATAACGAGTATAAACTTGCTTGATAAACTTGTTAAAAGTAATCCTTTAACGAATGTCCATTTAGTCCGCTTGATGAGTTATTAATGTTTCGTTACCGACACTCGTTAACGATCAAATGGCTCGTGAATATAATTCATTAAAAATTCCTTAGCGAATTTTTTGTTTGCTGGGATATTGTGGTCAATACTATGTCCCTTTTATTTACGGCGGCCATGAAATTTTTATAAACTCCAACACATTTTGGTTTATAAATAAATTTCCCAAGTCTTGAATTTTTTCGACATTTAAGGATGTCCTTTCCTGTTTTTGTTTTTCGAATAACGAATAGTGACTTTTGTATGGGAGCTGGTAGAAAAAAAAGAGGAGGTTTGTAATTTTTGTAAATGATACCGAACGTGATATGCAAAATGTTTCGTGCTGAATTTGAAGTTTATAGCTTTCATGATTTTCAAAAACAATTCAACATTATTTTTGTAAGATTGTGGTATTTGTATAAGAGGTAACGGAGGAAGAGGACGGTTTGGGATGATTTTGAAAATAAAGTGAGAATGCAGATTTAGCTATTTTACGAGTCGTTCCCGCATTCTCCCCTTGAAAACAATATTTTTATGGTCAACTACGCAAAAAACGTATTGTAGGTAAAAAATAAACTGCCAACAAGTCGGGCGAAACTTTATTATTCTTGGGACGAGTTGCGGATGAGTGGAAAGTCAATATGCAGGTTAGAGTGGTTAGGGAAGACTAAATGAAAGTGATTTCTTAGGCTGTTGTCAATATAACAATATTTGATTCGTTTCTGCAAGTTTGGGTTTTTATGAGGGGAGGAGGAGGAGGGGTAATAGTAAGGGTGGGTAGACGTTAATAGCTTTTTAATTGATTGGATGAATCACGTCCAATATTCTCTGTATAGATGTGTTTCATAGACGAAGTTGCATAGAATTTTCATAAAATTCGCTGTATTCTACATTCACGAAACCGAACATTTGTATGGAGGGGAAGAGCGGGTAAGGGAATCATAAAACTTGTGATGCAGTTTAATTTCGTTTCTCTTCTAAGGTGCTTGTACAAAATTCCAAGTTCGTAGCTTTTAATTTGGTTATTGGTTATTAGTTGATTTAATGGAATTGGTCGAAATCATGCTTTCGTATGGGAGGGGGTAGAAGGGCAAGAGCAATTTCAAGACTTTTGACGCAATTTTGTTTCAACTATTTTTAAAAGTTTTTGTGCAAAATTTCAAATTGATAGCTTTTAATAGTTAGGTGGTAATTGATTTCTTGAAAATGGTCGAAAAAATAATTTTGTATGGGAGGGGGTAGAAGTTTCAAAAATTTTCGACCAGCTAATATTTCGTATGTTTAGGGTTTTTTTTTAAATGCATTTCCCAAATTTTCAATTTTCTACCTTAAAATTTCACTCAAAAATTTTCAGTTTATGTGTTTTTTTCAATGCACATGAAACACCTTGTGCACGTTAGACCGGGGCGTCGGTTTATAACAATTATGCCACAAGTTATTATTATTTTTCTATGTTTATCAAATAGATGTATTCACATGCAAAATTTAAACTTTGTATCTTTCACCAGAGTCCTAAAATAATTACTCAAAATTTTCGACATTTTTGCTTACCACCTCCCTCCCCTTACACCTCCCTCCCCTTACATCTCCCTCCCCTTACACCACCAAGCTTAAAATTTTTACCAAAATTAGCGATCATATAGTTCTACAATCTGACAAATTTTTGATTTGATATTTGTACTTAATTTTTAAGTATCACGATTTGTGGTTTTGAAAAGTGCACCATTTTTGAAATGCTCCCCATTTCCCCCTACTGCTATTATTTCAACATGTTATATTTTTTCTGTATTTTTCTAGTATAGCCTAATATATGTTCCAAGTTTCAATTACATAGCTTAAGAGATAATTGAGATATTAATTCTTAAGTGTTTTTCTTTGCACCCCCCCCCCTGACCCTCCCCTTAACAATAATTAGCCAGTCTCTAAGCTGATTCCGGTGAAGCTAGGTACAGTGCCGGAAAAAGTTTGGAAACATGGTCTCTCAACCCATAATCATAGCTCTGAAACAGAATTCCTGATACTTACACCTATGAAACTTTGCATAGAATAGCTGTATCCCATTTCTTTTTAATCTTTAAAGGGATATTTAATTATGGCAACTCTAAAAAAAATAGTGACAACGGTTTCGAATATGTCTGGTAATACTTGCGGAAAAAAGTATGGAAACAAAACGGTTTTTGTTGTCAAAAAGTTAATTAGAACCGTTTACTTTGAAATTGAATGTCATTAGTAGTTATTTGTTGTACGACTGAATTAAATTTAACCCCAATTAAAGTTTTTTTATGAAATATAATTAAAAATGCCGAAGTGTAAGTTGTACTCAATGGATTTGAAGGAGAAAATCGTTTCTATGTACCTAGTCCTGCCATAAGTTCTGTCACATAATTTCTCACATTGGCAACAACTTTATTTTATGAGTGACATTTCAATATCGGCCAGTTTTATAAACGTCATAATGTTGTTGACAGTTGATGGTCATTTAAAGTCTGTTCGTTAACGTGTGAAGATGGAATGGGGTGTAATAGAAAACCGAACTGCAGTGATTGCACTACATAAGTGTGGAAAATCCGCGAGTGAAATTTTCAAGTTGTTGTGCCCGTTAAAAATAACGCAAAGATTTGTGTATCGTGCGATCCAGAGATATAACGCGATCCAGACTATTGAAGATCGACCTCGTTCTGGACGTCCGCGTGATGTACGTTCTTCTGCTGCCATCAAAGCGGTCGAGAGTCGAATTCGTCGAAATCCGCTTCGTAAACAACGAATCATGGCTCGAGAGATGAACATCTCCACCCGAAGTATGTCTCGCATCATAAAATCTGACCTCGGGATGAGTGCCTTTCGACGATCAACGGGACATTTGCTGACTGAGCAGTTGAAGCAAATTAGGAGCACCAGATCGAAAGAGCTCCTTCGGCGGTACGGCAACAACAAACATCGAGAAATTTTATTTACCGATGAAAAAATTTTTACGGTGGAGGAACATTTCAACCGCCAAAATGATAAGGTGTATGCCCACAGCTCCATAGAAGCCCGAGAAGTTGCCACTAGGGTACAGCGAGGACATCATCCAGCATCAGTCATGGTATGGTGGGGTGTCAGCTACGAAGGGGTCACCGAGCTTCATTTTTGCGAAAAAGGCGTAAAAACTGCAGCGAAAAATTATCAAACGGACATCCTGGAGGGATGTGTGAAGCCGCTGAACTCTACGCTATTCAACAATCGACATTGGGTTTTCCAGCAAGATTCTGCGCCAGCCCACAAAGCTCGAACCACACAAGCGTGGTTGGAAACCAATATTCCACAGTTTATAAGGGCGACGGAATGGCCTTCTGGGAGCCCAGATTTGAATCCCCTGGACTATAAACTGTGGGCGGAGTTAGAGTCCATGGTGTGCACGAGACGACACCCAAATATCGAGAGCCTTAAGCGATCTTTGACAGAAGCAGTAGCTAATTTTCCGCTAGAAACAGTGCGTACTGCTATCGATGACTGACCCAACAGATTAAAGAGCTGTGTTAAGGCTAAAGGCGGCCACTTTGAATAATTTGTTGCTTATTTTACTTCCATTAGTATGCCAAAATAAAATATATTTTCCTTTGTCAAAAACTCTTTTTCATTTATACAAAAATTGCCCATATACGTGTGACAGAACTTATGGCACGACTAGGTACAATAACGGAACAAAACAAATTCAAATTTCACAAAAACTTGATATACCAAGAGGAACAATTTCGAAAATTATTAAAAACTTTCATCAGCGAGGGACAGTCGAGTGTGCTCCAAAGTCAGGGAGGCCTAGAAAAACAACAGCAACCACCGATCGCATAGTTCAAAGGATTTCTAAACAAAAACCAGGACAAACGGCCACTGAGATCAACGCCGAGTTAAAGAACAGAGGTATTTCAGATGTGACAGATCGGACAATTAGAAATAGATTGATGGAAAGTGGCCTTTTTGAAGATCTCCACTGAAGAAGCCACTATTATCAAAAGCCAATATTGCAAGAAGACTAACATTTGCAAAAGAACACATTCTTTGGACTCCCAGCAAATGGAATACAGTTCTGTGGAGTGATGAATGTAAATTTCAACTATTTAGAAGCGATGGAAAACATTACGTTAGAAGACCACGGGGTGAAAGGTACAATGCAAGCTATCAATTACCAACAGTTAAATATGGCGGAGGATCGGTAATGGTTTGGGCATGTTTTTCACGTTCTGGAGTTGGCACAATTTTTCGGATAGATGGGATAATGGATCGGTATCGGTATTTGGAAATATTGCAAAACAATATGCTTCCATATGCTGAAGAAGAAATGCCGTTACGTTGGATTTTCCAACAAGATAACGATCCGAAGCATTCTTCGCGTTTAGTTAAGGATTGGTTCCAACAGGAAAAAGTGAGTGTTATGGAATGGCCTTCACAATCCCCAGATCTGAATCCAATCGAACACCTATGGGAACATGTAAAGCGTACAATTCGACACACAAAAATTTCTAATAGGAATGCACTGTACGATGAAATCATTAGAGAATGGCAAAATATCCCGGTTTCATTTTGCGAAAAGTTGGTGGACTCAATGGAGAGGAGATGCAAGGCTGTACTAAAAGCAAAAGGGGGAAGCACTAAATACTAAGAAAAACATGTTATTTCCTTTAAATAAACTCGAATTATATGAAAAAGATATGTGTATACTTTTTTCCAAAAATAATACCAGATAAAATCGAAACTGTCGTCACAATTTTTTTAGCGTTGTTATAAACAAATTTCGCTTTGAAGATTTATAAGAAATGCGGCACTGCAATTCTATGCAAAGTTTCATAGGTGTGTGCACAAGGAATTTTGTTTCAGAGCTATGATTGTGGGTTGAGAGAACATGTTTCCAAACTTTTTTCCGGCACTGTATATGCCACTTAATGGTACCAAAATATAAAATTTTTACAATAAGTAATTTCGAAGATATATTCATTTGAAAAACAAATTCGGCCGACAATTTGTTTTTAGCTCCCACTTTTCGGACGCCAATGGATAAAAAAATTAAATTATTTTTAAAGTTTGTCCCACAACCCTCTCTATATCTCTACTGGTTTTCAACTTCCTATCTGCGTTCGTGGTGGAGATATTAGCAAGTGTAGTTTTCGACTTTTTCCCTCTCGCCGCCTCCACCTTCCACCTAACACCCCCCAATAGAAAATAGAAATAGAGCTCACTTACCCAATCAACAATCCACCCAAAAACGAACATTCTACCTTTAACAGTCTCGCAGATATGAGTCCATATGTATGTACGGCATACGGCGGACGGCGTACGGCGGGACTGATTTTTTTTTTGGCATTTTTAGGCTAATTTAGTCATGAAACGCGAAAAAAACAAAATTTCAGGGTAGCCAATTTTTATTTTCTGTGTCGATCACAATACTTTATTATTAGAATAATTAAGTAAAAATGAGATCGCAAAATTTTGCTCAAAAGACCTTTTTTGATTTAATCCGACTGGACTAATTCGGTCGCGTCTTGAAACTCGTTACCGTGAGTTATCTCTCTAATAGGCGCCCATAATTTCAACCGAGCATTAGGCAAAAACTGTCGACTAACTAGCAAAGTGTCCTTTCGAAAAAAAAATTCGTCCAGAAATTCCACAATTTTCATATCGAATTGAGTCTGAGCAACCCGGCGAATATAACTCAGCAGCACGAAACCGAAGCTCGAGTTTTTGTCCTTTCTCTCTCTCTCTCTTTCTTCCTCTCGAAAAAATTCAGTCCACTCATTGCGAAAAAGCTTGCAGCCGGCTGACAAATCAGCATGTCTCCTAGACCGAGCTGAAACCAAATCACCAGGTACGCAGAACTATCGTTTCCGGGTTGCTCAGATTCCATTCGGTATGAAAATTGCGAAATTTCTGGCCAGATTTTTGCCCGAATTTAATCAATTTTTGGGCATATCCTTTGGTGTTTTTTTTAATTTATCAGCACCGTTTCATAAAAACTTTTAATCTAAAAATTTGAACACTTGAATGGAATTTTAGTAGAAAACAATATTGAAAAAAAAAAAAAATATATATATAATAATTTTAAAGACTATTAGCTATGGAAATATTCGACATAGTTTTATACAATCGCTTTGATAAAATATGCTACTATCGCTTTCAATATCGTTTCGACCAGTGGTGTGGCGTGACTTTATATCTAGCAGAAGCAATTATTTTTTATTAATGTCGAGAGCACCCAGGAATCACGAACGTGATGTAAAAAAAAAAACGATTTACATTCACCCCTACTACCACACAGGAGCTTAAAGCGTCTAAATTAACGGACAATCCATATTGTTCAATCCCTTCAATAGATGGCATTTTATTTGCTAAGGTGGTAATGGGCTGAAATTCGAAAAAATATTTTAGTGACTTCTTGCTTTGACAGACCGTTCAATCTTCTTTTATTAAGTGTAAGCCTTAAAAACGTTGAATAATTAATTAATTCAATACTTAATTTAAGCTACGAGTTTTCATTTTCTTAAAATAAAGTAAGGACGTCCAGAAAAAGATGTCGCCCGAACTGCCGAACTTTAAACCGATTCGTTTCCACTCAAAACACTACACATATGGGCAATATTGCCAGATCTCACATTTTTCTTCCTGATCATTTTCGGCTAGTAAAGAAATTTCAATACTGGCAAGCCAGAGCTTGCAACTGAAAGCACTGGCTGGAAGCAATTGCGTTAACGCATCTCTCCTACCTATAGAAGTCGAACTTGCGCTCGGTGCGAGCGAAAATTTTACTCGTATTGGCTGGCGGTCTCGTTTCCTTATATATGCGACTAAAAGCAATGAGAGGGAAGGTGGAAGCATTTTAATGCGACGCATCTCCCGTTCCTATTGAAATCCAACTTGCGCTAGTTGCGCGAGAAAATTTTGCTGGTATTGGCCCGCGGTCTTGTATTGCGTTTTTAAAATCGCATCCTTTTTCCTGGGGAAGTCTTACAACTTTCGTTGGTCAAAAAAAGCGTGAGAAAAAAAGCTGTTCTGAGCACGTATATATAAAATAATGCGCGCTTTCTTTTAAAGAAATTTTTTAATAAATTTTCATATAACCGAAATAAGCACGGTTTAGGTCTTCTAAACTGAATAAAGGGCAAAACGTAAGGGAAGCATTACTTCTCTTGCATCAATGGACGCCACGCCACTGGTTTCGACCCATTTCAGTTAATGCTATGAACGTTGAAGCTTCTAGCTCGTCGTAGAGTTGATACAACTCATGGTTGTATCTTATTCACCATTCCGTTCCTTCCTTCACAGGTCCCGACATTCTTCGAAGGACCTTTCTTTCGAATGCGTTACCTGCTTTTTCGGAAGTTCGCGTTAATGTCCACGTCTCGCTGCCATAACAGAGCACAGGTCGTACAATAGTTTTATATATCCGCAGCCTATTGTTCCTGTGAACTTTCTTCGATTTCATTATTGGAAGTACCGAATAATACGTCTTATTTGCTAGTATTATCCGTCGTTTGATTTCGTCTGTTTCATTAACGTCCTTTGCTAGATTAGCCCCAAGATATATGAAGTTGTCCACACTCTCCAAATTATATTCCGCAATTGTTATGTTTTGTCTGATTTGCTTTCATTAATGCGCAACCCGACTTCTTTTGCGGCGGAGTCAAGATTGGCAAATACCTCCTTAGCACTAGTGAAGGATCTTGCTAGAATGTTAATGTCGTCAGCGTATGCTACTAGTTGGGTGGACTTGAATGGTAGTGTCCTGTTGGTGTCGACTGGGATTTTTCGGACGACATACTCTAGTACCAAGTTGAAAAGCATAGGGGCTAGACCATCTCCCTGCTTTAAACCACAATCCGTTCGAAAGCTGGTTGTGGAATTGGTTTGTATTCTCACTTGGGATTCAGTGTTCGTCATTGTGAGTTTTGTTAGTCGGACTAGTTTTGGAGGAATTCCAAAGTCAAGCATGATTTGGTACAGTACGCTCCTGTCGATACTGTCGTATGCTTGTTTAAAATCTACGAATATTTGGTGCACGTCTGTGTTATATTCCCAGCATTTCTCAAGTACCTGTTTCACCGAGAATATCTGGTCTGATGTAGATCGTCCGGTTCTGAATCCGCCTTCTGCATTATTTGATTAGTATAGGGCTTAAGACGACGTGCAATCATTTTTGTCATAATTTTATAAGGTGTACACAACAATCAAATTCCTCTGTAATTCTTAAAGCAGAGTTTGTCTCCTTTCTTGTAAATTGGACATATGATGCTTTTTCGCCAATCGTCGGGTATGATTTCCTCTGTCCAAATTTTGCATATCATTTTGTACAATATTGCAGCGACATAATATCCACCGTTTTTCAAGAGTTCAACTGGTATTTCGTCAATTCTCGGCGCTTTGTTTAGTTTTTAGTCACAGAGGGCCTAAGATCATCACACAGTTTATTTGTTTTGTAGCATTTCATGCTCTTTTAAAATCGTTATTTGTGAGCGCTAGTTAAATTGTTTGCTGGGTTTACTTAGCCTGCAGTACAAACATCATTGTAAGCTCAACGTGCTTCACGCATCGGATAAGGACATATAATCAGATAGATCACGTTCTTATAGACAAAAGGGCAGCCTCCAGCATCCTAGATGTAAGAACCTTCAGAGGTGCTAGGTTTAGGTTGTAGGAGGGTAGTTTCGTAGATCCACAGTGCAATGGGGCCATTTATTGTAGTTGGACCCACTGTACTCCACCTATTGATTATGAGATAGATGTCACTCCTCTTGTTCTAGCCACTTGGTTCGATTTGCGAACTGTAGTAGGCTGCTAACTGCGACTCTGACCACTAGGGCTACATTCCGATGTCGAATAGCAAATAGCGGACCTGCAAAAACCAACCGAAACTTAAATTTGACATCAAAAGGCTGACGCACGAGACTATCGCAGCCGCATACACATCAGCTTTGGACAGACATTTTGGTCAAATATTTAATGAACACGAAATACCAATAGAGTAGTTATAGCTCACCATTAAAAATGGTATGAAGTCCTTTCTAGAAGAGGCTACAGGCCAACATAATGATTGGCTGGATGATGAATGCCGAGATGCAGAAGAAAACAAGAATGGAGCTTACAAACAATTTATTGAACGACCAGCGAGAACCAGGACGTACATTATTTGACGAGCTTAGAGGATTTGCGAATAAAAATTGCAGCAAACATAATAGGGCTACGATTGCGCGTAAGGCCCAATCATACGGCACTCTAGATGAAATAGAAATTTTTGTGATCCCAAAAAATTGTACATGGGGAGTGGTAATAGGGGTGATAAAATTAAACTATTTTTTTTTCCATCACGCCTAGAGTAGCTATAAAAATGTTTTAGACAAAATGTAAGCTCCAAAATTTGAATAGGTAGTGAGAAAATTAGTGTATTCGATTTAGTGAAATTCTTCAGTTTGTATGGGAGGTGGTATAAGGAGTGGGGGATTTTAGTGATATTTTGAGAAATAACTATGATTAAATTTCAGACTAGTAACATTCATAATTTTCAAAAAAATCAATTTTTTGTGAATTTGGAAAATTGAGCCATATTGTATGAAAGGTGGTAGAAGCAGTAAAGCTGATCAGTTAATTTTTTTTCAGTTCAAAATTTGAGCTCGATATTTGTTATACGTACTGAAAAAATCGGTATTGCGTGTTTAAAGATAAAGTGCAGTTTGTATGGGAGGTGGTGGAAGGATTGGGAGAATGCAAATAATTTTATATAGGCTCAAGCTACGTAAACTGCAGTGGGCTGGCCATGTAGAGCGAATGGAAGACAGAAGAATCCCCAAACGTGCTCTTAAAGGCAAAGCGAGTGGTAACCGGCCAGTAGGCAAACCACGCAAGCGACGGGAAGACTCGGTTGATGAAGACAGCAAAGCCATTTTAAAAATTAGCAGCTGGAGGACGCGGTCTTTGGATCAAGACGATTGGAGGCGACGACTTCAGGAGACCAGGGCCCGATTTGGGCTGTCGCGCCATTGATGATGAGATAATTTTATATATATATTTATATACTGTACATCACATTTATGATGAAAATAATATATTCTAAATTTCAAATCATTGGCTTTTACAGTTTTCAAGAAATTTTGATTATTGTTAATGATTGAAAATGAGTCATTTTGTATGGGAGGAGGTAGAAAGGGTGGATTGATTTCGCCCGTTCACGAACTTAACCTTACTTTTTTATCAAAAAGGGGCAAGATCTACAAATTATAAATGCGAAAAATCGAAAGACTTTTTACTTAATTATGTTTTGCTTAGTATAAGCCGTCCTCAATGAACACGTTACAAACAAGTACCTTATCTATTATTCCAGAGCATTAGTCCAGGCACAGTTAATACAGAAATGGTACCAAAAGGAAAGAGGGAAATCCGCCTTCCCATGTTAAGATCGGAAGATGTTTCGAATGGTATTTTATATGCCATTAGCACACCACCTGACGTGCAGGTATATATTTGTATTATGATTAATTTTTTTAAAATAATTATTTTCTTTTTCTTATTTACAGATTCATGAGCTCACGATTAAACCTATGGGGGAGAGACTTTGATTTCATAGATTTACTTTACATTCGAAATGAACGAACATTTTGTATAAATTAGACGAAGCGACGGATTTGAAGCAAAAATAAAATATATGTTAACAAGTCGGGTGCAACTTTATTACCTATTCTTGGGACTTGAGTTCAGGATACGAGGGAAGTTAATGTTCAGTTTAGGGTGATAGGAAATAGGGGCGACTAAGGAGATAGAAGCGGGCAAAAGCAATTATTTAACACTTACTTACTTACAATGGTGCTACAGCTCAAATCAGCCCTTGGCCTACTATATACTCCGCCTACACTCTTCTTGATTCAGTGACACCGTCATCCAGTTGAACATCTCAGCAGTGATTTGCAATATTAATTGCGATTATTATCAATAGCTGCAGTACATGAATTCAATATTAATATTAATTAAGGGGTGGGGAGAGCAGGAGGATTGAGGTCGTAACTCATTTGCCGCCCGGATCAATTTATCGATACAGCACCCTTATAAATAATTATACTCTAGATGAAATCTGAGAGTATATTGTGTTTGCCTTACTGTTTGTAACGCTAAGAACTATTGCTTGCACAGAGCCGCCAAGAAATATTTGTTGTCGCTCAAAAATATCGATTGCGAGTGGCTGTCTGTTCGTTCGTCCGTCTGTCTGTGCGTCTGTCTACAACATAACTCTCGAACGCTTTGAGCTATCGTGCTGAAGTTTGTTGTAAGTAATTTTTAGCAAAAAAGTAACTTAAGTCCGTGAACGGACTACATCCCCCCACTCCTCTTACCTCCTCCCATACAAATTTAACGAAATTCCGAAATTTAAAAAAAAAAATGATGATTTTTTTAAATTATTTAAGCTGTTGACTTTAAATTTGGGTTAAAGTTTAATTACGTATATATGTATCATTTCCGTCACAAAGTATGAGCCGATCCTCTCATTCCTTCTAACCCTCCCCATAAAAATGCACAATTTAGAAAAATCAATTTTTTCCATTTTCATTGAAACTTGTAGAGTAATAAAACGAATTTTTGCGAGAATTAATTTTATTGTAATTGCAATCAGTTTAAAATATTAACTCTACCTCATTTCTTCTACCACCTCGCATACGAATTACACGCAATTTTGAAATTTCAATTAAATTATATTGCTTTGAAACTGCCAATGCTGTCGACTTGAAGTGTGAAAAATATAATAATAGAAATGTCTTTGACGAGGGAAAATTTTGTTTTGATCCGTCTTCTTCGAACATATGAGAGCTATCGACTTTGAAATTGAAAAAAAAGCCTGGCGATGTTAATAATCAGTTTCAAAATCTTCTAAGCCCATCAACTTCCTCTGCCACCTCCCATACAAATGCCCCAATTTCAGGAAAACTATGACCAATTGAAAATAATGAAAGCTATAAACTTTAAATTCAGCACGAAATATTTTGTATACTACGTTGTGTGTCCAAAAATTACAAACCTTCTCCCTCTGCTCCCGCCACATCTCATACAAAAGTCACTATTAACTATTCGAAAGAATTAGAGACGACAAATTTTCCGGTACATCAAAATCTATCTCATTTCATTTAGAGTATCATATGATTGGGTTTTACGCCCAATTATTATATTTTTATCTATTATTTCCACAACACGACACTAGTTCAAATGGTTTAACTCTCTTAAGCCTTCGCACTATGGTCTCATTGCCTAGGAATAGAATCGCCTCGATTTTGACGTGTTGAGTCTTCACGCGTGACTTTGTGCAAACTTTTGTGACAAATTCGATATGTAGAGCCTTGTGTATGTAGCCTAGTAGCTAGCGTGTTGGTCTTCAATGCGAAGGTCGGGAGTTCAAATCCCGGTCGATGTATAATTTCAACACACTGCACACACTGCCACCTCAATCTGCGAAAATAGAAAACTCGTAGATAGAGGGTTGTGCAAAGAGCTAACAACCATTTCGCAATAACAAATATAATGTATACAAACCTGAAGGTCAGAAGGCCAGAGCCCGATTTGGGCTGTAGTGCCATTGAAGGAGATGTACCATGGTTCGTCTACAAGCACTTTATTTTGAAAACGTTGTATTATTTTGATCTTACTTTGTATAGTACAACCCCAAAATTGAATACCATAAGCCCAGACTGGTCTTAGGACTTGTTTGTACAGCTGAAGCTTGTTGTCAGCTGACAAGGAGAAATATCTTCCTATTAGCCAATACATTTTATTGTATTTGTATTGAAGTTTATCTCTTTTTTTTTTGACGTGAACTTTCCATTTAAGCATGGCATCCAGCGCGTGCCCAAGTATTTAGCTGTGTTCGAGTAGGGTAGAACTTGATTGGTCATGTACACTGGAATGTGCTTGATTTTCTTATTAGTGAAGTCGACATGCACCGATTTGGTTTAATTTAGCTTTATCCACCTGTTTTTGGTCCATCGAAGAATTTGGAGGTTGGCGGTTTGGGATTTGTCTGTCGATTCCAAATTAGTGTCTCCTACAGCCATTATTGCGGTGTCGTCTGCAAAGGTAGCGGTGGTGTCATGCTCCAAGTTCGGTAGGTCATAGGTGTACAAGCGGTAAAGAACCGGTCCAACTTCTGGGATTCCCGCTTTGATCTCCTTTAGCTTGGAATACTCTTCTTCACGTTTGTTCCTAAAGTACCTTTCTAATATATACATTAAGGCAACAAAGTTCTGGGAACTCGTAATTAAAATTACCCATAGAAATGATATTTAAAAAACATTTTTTTGCTAAGCAAGTAGGACTGTCCTTAATTATTATCCCAAAAATTAGCGCGGTCTGTTGATCAGTTTGTTTGCAGCAGCTGGTTGAATCGGTACACCTCAGTAGTCGGAAGCGATTTTCAAAATTGATAAAAATATGGAACAAAGAGTTTATCACAAATTTTGTGTTTCCAACCAAATTCGTTGCGAATGTTGGAAAAGGCTTTCAGTGATTCAGTACAGTCAAAAACACGAGACTACGAGTAGTTTGCCTTTAAGGATGGTCGAGAGATCCTTGAAGACATGCCTCGTTCTGGACGACCTCCAACGAAAACATTCAAAAACTGAAGGACACAGTGCTCGAAAATCATCATGTCAGTATTAGGGAGATAGCAGGAGAGCTCGACATCTCTTGGCGAGTCCGTTTATTCGACTTTGGTGGATACTGTGGCCATGAAACGCTCCCTTGCTCGATTCATTCCGATAATGATAAATTTTCTTTAAAAAAAGTAACGTGAACAGGTCTCTCTGGACATCCTTCATCGAGCGAATGCTCAACCCACATTCATGGACCGCATCATAACTGGTGATGAATTAGAATAAAAGTCATTAATGGTACATAAATAATTCGAGTATATACTTGCTTATATGCTCGTTACTTGTAAGCGTTTTACAACTCATTAATGAATCTTTAAAAATAATTCATTGACGAATATCCATTTAGTCCGCTTGATAAATCATTAATGTATCGTTAGCTCGTTAACGATCAAATCGCTCGTTAATGTAATTCATTTACGATTCTTTAGCAAATTATTTTGTTTGCTGGGTTGTTGTACAGAGTGCGTACAGTGGAAGATTATGAATATTTGACAGACTTTTTGTTTTCAGGTGCAGTGAAAGATTATGAATATTTGACTAATACTAATATGCAACAATAACCACATCATTTTACTTTAATCTAATTTTCATGTCGATAGCTTAAACATTTTCGGAGAAAAATCAATTCTTTAAATTTTGAAATTTCATAAAATTTGTTTGGGAGGGAGTAAAAGAGGGGGGGGGGGGGACTTAGCCCGTTCACGAACTTAAAAATTCTTTCTATTCTACGATCGACCAGGTCAACGTTCGCTTGTTGAGCTCTGCTCAGCTCTCCCTGTACATTTACACCCTAACTTCAAAGCCAGAAATACCAGCACTTGGCAAGTGTAAGGTACTACCAGGAAGTGAGCAGTTTTATTATGTTCCCAGTTATCACCTTATCCCAGAATTTTTTCACCAGCGGGGGATCGCTCTCTACACCCGCGATGATGAGCCCTTCCAATTGGTTCCGCATTTGGGTACCCGCTCCAATCCGGAATTTAATTATGGCTTCCGTGGCGTAGTGGACAGCGTGCTTGCTTCTCAGTTAATAGGTCGTGGGTTCGATTCCCACTCCAGACAGGGGATTTTGTTAAGCGCGAATTTTTCAGTTGTGATGAAAAATTATTCGAAATAAAATGGGCAAACGGTGTAAAAGTGAAACGATTCCACTTCAAGAAGGCCTAGATACTCAGTAGATGGTTTCTGTTCGCTTTCTATCATTCAGTCCCCCATGACATCTGCAAATATTTGTCAGTAAGCAAGCCAGTACAACTGAACAATATACCAGCTTCTCCACTCGCTACGGTCGTTCTCACTCCCCTTCCCCTACCTTATTCTTAGTGAAAAGCGGCAATGGAAATGCTCCTCCGATACATCTCTAAATAAAACAGGAGGCCATCAACGGGGTTTTACGCATTCAGAGGGAAACAAATTCAAATCAGAGGATTTTAAAGGTCACCTAAAAATCTTAAAAGACCCAAAAAATAGTCGTTCTTACCTCTACACTATCGGATACTATGCCAACAAATTTCAACTTTGTAACTTTCTTCAAAGTTATAATCAGAGAACACAAGGACTGGCAATCCATGCTAGCTGAGATGGAAAAATTTGTGTTACGTTTATAAAAGCCCGGCATTGAATGTAGCTAAAACAGCTAGTGAGCTAGATGGTTTGTCTGATTCCA
This sequence comes from Chorisops tibialis, assembly GCA_963669355.1. NCBI lineage: Eukaryota > Metazoa > Arthropoda > Insecta > Diptera > Stratiomyidae > Chorisops > Chorisops tibialis. The sequence continues at coordinate 268,671,435 of OY770262.1, read as the reverse complement.
TCCAGTCCATTTAAACTGCACGCCTGACGCTGAAATCGTTATCGCAGGTGATTTCGATGTTCATAACACTGCCTCCCTTAAATATTCTTCCTGCACGGACCAAGAGGAACATAATACTGAGCTTTTTGCCTTGTTAAACGGTCTAACACAGCTGGTTGAGGAACATACTCGTTTACCAGAAATTTCAGGTCGATTCTCCAAACTGCTTGATTTATTTCTCACCAACAAACCTGAGAAATATCCCCATCGCCAATTGGAAATACGGATCACTTCTTGATTCGTGCACAATTTCCTCTTGTAGCACTAAAACCGCTACCAGTTAAGGCACCCTGAAGAACTGTTTGGCATTTTAAAAGAGCAAATTGGGGGGCACTAAACGAGTTCTTCAATTGGAAATTGTGCTTCGATTATAATGACTGCGATGAAGCCTGTATGCTTGTCTCCAAGACTATCCCGAAAGGTATGAAGCTCTACATACCTTCAAGTCAAAAGAGAGTCCGGCCTCTTGGTTCACTAATGAATGTCTCGCAGCAATTCAGGCTAAGAAATAATCGTTTAAAAATTTTCCCAACTCTAACTAACAGAGAGCTTTATAATAATAATTCTTAAACGTGTTCAATTTGATCACGACCAAAAACTTCGGCGGAAGATCCTTCAGAGTCCAAAAGGCTCAAGATCTTTCTGATCTTTTGTCGAAACGGTCGACAATAATTTAATCTCTTCATCAACACCACCACTCGTTGATGGCGAACGTACCGCTAGTGATGGTGGTTGGATGGGTATAGATAGGGTAGGCATCTGATCGGCGTCATTAGGCGACGCCCAGTGTTGTAACTGTCATATACACATCAATTGTTCTCACCATACCTCCACGTGGTAGCCACCGGATACTGGTCTTGTCCATCCGGACTTGACTTGCTGAACTGATGGGCGCGAGTGCTAATGAAACAGAAAAATTCTAGCACTATAATAATATGGCCCTCCAAGTTGGGGGTTGGGCGATGTGCTAACAACTCATCCTCGGAAAAACCACACCCGTTTTGAAACCTGAAGCAACGCCTCGGACTGGATTGATTCAACGGTAACGATCACGCAAACGAAAAATGGACTATTCCTTCGGATCTTGGAACGTGCGATCCCTGTACAGAGCAGGAGCAGTAAGAGCGCTTCTGGAACATGCAGCCAAATACAATATAAACACAATTGCACTCCAAGAAACTAAATTGTTAGGTAGCGAGATTACTGACATTAGATCGCACACAATTTTCAAAAGTGGGAAATCATCGGGAAGCCGAGGATTCGGAGTTGCGTTTATCGTCGACAACAAGTTTAAACACCAAGTTACCAACTTCAAATCCGTCAATGAACAATTGTGTGCAATCCGCAATGTTTGGCTTATTAATGTCAACGCCCCAACGGAAGACAAAGACGACGAAGTTAAAGACGAGTTCTACAGCACCTTAGAATCAACATTCGACTCCCTTCCGTCGAATGATATTAAAATAGTATTAGGTGACTTTAACGCGAAAGTGGGCAAAGAAGAAACATACATAGGGACAATTGGAAGGCACAGTCTCCATGATATTAGTAAAGACAACGGCCAGAGGCTGACTGATTTCGCCAGCAGCAAAAACCTTATTGTAAGCTCGACATGCTTCCCGCATCGTGACATTCATAAGAGAACGTGGGCATCACCCGACGGAAGAACATTCAACCAAATAGGCCATGTTCTAATAAAGAAAAGTACTGCCTCCTGCATTCTCGACGTGCGTACATGTTGAGGGGCTAATTGCGACACAGACCACTATTTGGTAAAAAACCAAGTTCCGATGTCGAATCGCAAACCGAGGACACCCAAAAACACAACCGATTCCTAAATTCGACATAGGAAAACTCAAAGACGAGAAAATAGTTGCGAAATATGTATCAGCCTTGGAGAGGCACTTCGCGACAATGCTGAATACCACCGCCAGTAGAAGAAATGTGTCAAAATATCAAAGATGGCATTACATCTGTCGCAGAGGAGGTGATAGGACAACAACTTCGGCGCAAAAGAAATGATTGGTTCGACAACGAATGCCAAGATGCCTTAGAACGAAAAAATCAAGCCTACAAAATATTAACGGAACGGCCGACACGAGCCAAACAGGACAAATACAAGGATCTTAGTCGATTTGCAAACAAAATATGCAGACAAAAAAAACGGAAGTACAATAATGACGAAATTAAAAACATGGACGAACAATTTAATTTACACAACACAAGAGCCGCGTATTCCCTTGTTAAAAGGATGAAAGAATGATACAAACCGAAAACGACCCTCTGCAAGGATGCAGAAGGGAACATTATAAGTAACGCGGAAGATATAAAATTAAGATGGGTACGATACTTTGAACACCTTAATCCGCGCCCATCACGCACGAACAGCATCAGCAGACACAATAGCAGGTATTACTGATGTAACAGCTGATGAAGGATCCGCTTTGAGTCCTCCCACACTCGAAGAAGTAAAAACAGCCCTAAGGAACCACCCAAACAACAAAGCGCCGGGCACTGATCAAATCTCAGCTGAACTTCTGAAAGCCGGCGACACCTGCATAGCGCATCTCCTACATAGATTAGTCACGGACATATGGACGCAGGAAATACTTCCTGAAGATTGGCGCAAGAGCATCATATGTCCAATTTATATAAAAGGTGACAAACTCTGCTGCGAAAACTACCGAGGAATATCTCTGGTGTGTACGTCGTATAAGATCTTGACGAAAATTCTAGAAAAGAGAATTAAGCCCTATGCTGACAAAGTAATAGGTGAATACCAAGGCGGACTTAGAGCTGGACGCTCGACCACGGACCAGATATTCTCAGTTAAACAGGTGCTGGAAAAGTGCTGGGAATATAATATTGATGTGCACCAGATATTTGTTGACTTCAAACAAGCATACGACAGTATCGACAGGCGCGTACTGTATAAAATCATGTTGGAGTTTGGAGTCCCACCGAAATTGGTCCGACTGACAAGAATGAAAATGACTGAGTCTTTGTCACAAGTCAGAGTAGAAAATGATCTGACTTCCAGTTTTAAAACAGACAACGGCCTTAAACAAGGTGGCGACCTCGCACCAATGCTTTTCAACTTAACACTCGAATATGTTGTTCGGAAACTTCCCGTTGACACCAAGGGAACACTATGCTTCAAATCCACACAACTCGTAGCATATGCCGACGACTCAGATATCCTTGCAAGATCTCTGGAGAGTGCTAAGGAAGTATTTGTAAACCTTGACACAAGGGAAGTTGGACTACGTATTAATGACGCAATCTGGGAAAAAGACGCCTATCAGACAAAATATTACAGTAGGAGACTATAACCTAGAAAACGTAGACAACTTTATATACCTAGGGGCGAACCTAGGGGTGAACCTATCGAAGGATGGAAGCGAACCCATCGAAATTAAAAGAAGAATAACTATGGCAAACAAGACGTATTATTCGGTACTTCCAATAATTAAAAACAAGAACGTACACAGGAAAACAAAACTTAAGTTATATAAAACGATTATACGACCTGTGCTATGCTATGGCAGCGAAACGTGGACATTAACTCAGGCGTCCGAAAAACTCCTCAACGCCTTTGAAAGAAAGGTCCTCAGAAGAATCCTCGGACCTGTGAGGGAAGACTCGATCTGGAGAATACGATACAATAGAGAATTGTATGCCATCTTCGACAATCCAGAAGTGTCAACCCTCATAAAATTTAAAAAGTTACAATGGGCTGCTCATGTGGAGCGGATAGATGACGGAAGAATTCCCAAACGCACACTAAAAGGGAAAGTCAACGGACAAAGACCGATCGGAAAACCACGAAAGCGCTGGGAGGATTCGATTGACGCAGACAGCAAATCACTGGTAAGATTTTCAAACTGGAGGACGCGGTCACTGAACCGCGATGGATGGAGGCAAAGCATTCAGGAGGCCAAAGCTCGATTATGGCTGTAGCGCCATCGTAAGTAAGCAAGTTAGTACCGCTAGTGATACCGTTGAGAAAGCCAACCTATTGGCAGTCAATTTCGCGAGAAACTCCACGCTACTACCTTCAAACCAAACCCTTCCTATCGATTGTGGAAAGTCACGAATGTTCAGCCAATTCCCAAGAAGGGAGCTACTGCCCGATAGCCATCACTTCAGTGCTTTCGATGGAGTGATGGAAACTGCTGTTTTAAAATTCGAAATATCGATAACTATCGACAGTTGTCGACGAAGCTATCGGAAACTACCGATAGTCCTGACTACATAAAAAAATACTACTCTACTAACGATAAAGTAGAGCTTAATTACTAATTCCAATAGTTAATTACTAATCAGGGCGGCTATATGTCAATGGCATTAATCTTTTGTTTAGCAGCTGGCTTATGCCTGCGAATTTAGTTCAACAAATCAACAATTCAATATGAGATAAATAATATTTTCTTCGTTATCTTGGAATAGTTTGAGTATAAAAGGTTTGTTTTTAAGAATCTTTCGCATAAGTAGTTTAAATTTTGAAGCGTTGTAAAATATAATAAAATAAGTAAAGCTCAAAAATGCATCGTTGGCAAAATAAAGTCGCTGTTGTGACTGGTGCAAGTTCTGGAATTGGAGCGGCAGTTGTAAAAGATCTCGTGCAAGCCGGTATAAAAGTTGTCGGATTGGCACGTCGTGTGGAAAGAGTTCGCGAAATTCAAAATGCACTTCCTGCAAAGCTGCAATCGCAATTGCATCCAGTTAAGTGTGATGTTACAAAAGAGAGTGACGTGAAGAGTGCTTTTGCTTGGGTAGAAAATAATCTCGGCGGTACCGACATTCTTGTTAATAATGCTGGATTCGTTCGAATAGGTGTTAATCTAAGTGACGCTGGAAATACTCAAATAATGCAGCAAATTGTAGATACGAATATAATGGGAGCATTTTATTGTGTTCGAGAAGCTTTTCAATCGATGAGAAAACGTAAATTCGATGGTCACGTTTTGCTTGTAAACAGCATTTCCGGTCACAAAGTACAAACAATGCGGTCCTTCAGATTTAATATTTATCCCGCCACAAAATTCGCAATTACTGCCATGACTGAAACTTATCGTCAAGAATTCGCCTATGCAGGAACTAAAGTTAAGGTCACGGTATGTTTATTTAGATATTTTTTTGAAGATGAAATCTGCGTGTATATTATGCTCGTTCCAAAGTCTGTAACGCTAAGAAGTACGACGACGGACGGAGTCGCCAAGAGTACAAACATGTTTGTTATCGCTTAAAAATCTAGAATAAGGTAATTTCCTTTCGATGTTAAATAGTTTTGGCTAATGTATCCTGCATGAGTGGAATTTACCACTGCATGTGGCACACCCCAGCACTGAATACGCAACGGAGCACTTCGTTATATTTTCGGAAGATTTAAGCAAAGAACAGTTTAAAATTATTAATTCTTCAACATTTATAATTTATAAAAGTAGTTAACAAAAGTTATAATAATTAATTTAATAATTAAAAATTAAAAAAAAGCATCTAAAAGATTTAATAATTCAGCAGTCTGTGATACAGAGTGCAACACACAGTCATTGATAGCGAAAATCTCTGCGTTTCACAAACAATGCACTTCCGCATTAAAAATTTCGTTTCATTTCTATACTGTAGATGGAAACTGAGAGGGGCGCCAAGGGTACCGAAATATTTGCTGCCGCTCAAAAACCTCAGAATCGGATGTCCGCCCGTCTGTGCGCTCTATCTTGAGGACGCGTTGAGCAAGAAAGTTTAAATTTTGTGCACGTCATTTTTGACAAAACAAAGTAAGGTCAAGTTCATGAAGGGACCAAATCGCTCCACCCCTTTTACCCCCATATAAAAAAAAATAAATAAAACCATAGAACTCGCACAATTTCACTAAATCTAATACATTAATTTTCTCAATTTTTGAAGCTGAAATTTTGTACAGAACATGTTAAAGCTACCCTAGTATGATGTGAAGAAATTTGTGGTGTCACACCTTCTACCGCTCGCTTTTATCTAGAGTATCGTATGATTGGACTTTACGCGGAATCGTAGTCGTTTTTTATTTTTTTTTATTCTTACAAACTGGAAAATGCCTTTCTGTTAATCGTGAGGGATGATCTTCACTAATTTTCTTTCCGCCACTTGGTTTATTTTTACACTCATGATACTTTTGTAAGATTTCTGCAATTAATTTTAATTGGAAATCTGCAGTGGATGTTGTCTTCTTAGCTTTTTCGGTGTAAAGGACATGTGCATAAATATTCATTAAATTAAAAAACACTTTTTGGTACCATTTTGAAGACTTTCGTACACATCCCAGCAAACAATTTGACGAGTGATCACAAATAACAATCCAAAAACAAGCATGAAATGACACCAGACAGATAAACTGCATGATGATCTTAAGCAAACCAAACAAAAAAGGTCGCTCACAGTCGATCTTGTTATATATCATCTGTTTTAATTTCACCATGCGTATAACCAACCGACATAACTGCGCAATGCATTTAAGGGTGACCCCCTAAGATGTGATCGGTGCAAGGGTAGAGCCAAAAAATTATTTCGTGTCGATATCTAAAATGCAAGCGGTGAAAAACGGGGAGTGTGCAGAGGAGACCGCATGTGTCCAATTCTTGAATTAATCATTAATCTTTCATAAAAAATATCGTTTATTGTTGAAATAAACACTGTACATACGAAATGTAATGTAGTTACCTTTGTTTTTATTGAATATTGTTTTTATAATTTTTATTAATAAAAATTAGTAGCTGTCGTAATTCAACAGGTTATGGGCCCAGGTTTTTCAACTGCGCAATAAAAATAAGTTTTTGAAAAATTTTTAAATTGCTTTAATTATTTCTGTGGGAAATTAAATTGAAAAACAAATTCATTTAAGTGTATTAATTTTTTTTGATCTATTACAAAGAGATGGATCTAGGCGACAAAGGTGGCGATTTCGTGAAGGTGACGAAGTTGATCGGTTCAACCAATTATATTTCATGGCGCAGAAGTGCACGAATGATGCTTGAATGGCACGATCTGGATGCATATTTGACCGCAGCGAATCCTACGGGAAATGTGGCAGTTTCAGCAGCGAATAAAGCAGCGGCAGCAACTGCGGCGGCATCAAATAAACCAGATGATTCAAGTCTGAAGGCGTTGGCAATAGCTGCCGAGGCGGCTGCGGTCGCAGCAGCAACAGCCGATGCATCGAATTCAGTAGAGCGCATCAAGAAGTCTAAACAGGCTAAAGCTCGTTTAATGATGACGATTGAGCCGAGATTGTATGATGAGATCGGGGACCATTCAACGGCTGAGTCGCTTTGGGCGAGATGTGCGACGCTGTACCAAAATGACAGCTGGATGCACAAGGCTTGTATCATTGGAAATCTGGCCACACTAAAGTTAGCGAATTGTGCTTCAATGGAAGAATTTGTTAGAGAACATACGGCAGCAATGTGTCGGGTTCAAGAAACCGGTTTTGAAATAAGTGACGAAGTGATTTGTGGATTAGTAATCTATGGATTAACACCAGAGTATGAATCCTTTGTAGGAGGACTCGATGGTAGCACGGTTGTTAATGACGGGAAGCAGTGTATGACGTCAGAAACTCTCAAACGTCGGTTAATTGATTCGGCACAGGCGAAGTTGTTGTTGAATGGTGAAAATAACATGAGTGTCGCTTTCAAAATGGCATCACAACAGGAAGTGACATCAAAGCCGAATGCGAACAACAAAAAGAAAAACATGAAAACAAAAAGTAAAGATATAGAATGTTTTAATTGTCATGAAAAAGGACACAAAAGTTTTCAGTGCCCAAAAGGAAAGTCCGATAACAAGAAGCCTAAAGGAAATGCGCAGAGTGCGATGGCGGCGACGAATTGTGATTTGTTATCCAACTCGTGGGTCATCGATTCTGGTGCTACGACCCATTTAACTGGTAATCGTCAACTTTTCGAGAGTTTCAAAAAAAATTCAAATTTTCTAGACATAGTGACAGCTGGTGATCAAAGGTTGAAGGTCACAGGAAGTGGTTCAATCAATTTGAATACCAATGGAAAGATAATTCCGGTGAAGAACGTACTGTTGGTGGAAGGTGTTTCATCTAATTTGCTGTCAGTGTATGACATCCAGAAGACCGGCAACAGTGTATTGTTTGCAAATAATCATTGCGTGGTGCGTGATAAAAAAGGTGATGTTATCGTTGATGTGGCAGCGCGCAGTAACTCATGGAAAATCAACAATACAAATGCTTGCGGTATGATGGCTCACACAGATGATGGAAGCGATTTGATGATGTGGCACCGTCGCATGGGTCATCTCGGCTATGATGGCTTGATGAAATTGAATGGATTGGTGAATGGCGTTGCAATCAAAGGTGATCGCAGTATTTTGGCGAAGTGTGTACCTTGCATGCTAGGGAAACAGAGTCGGCAACCGTTTCGACGAGCAGAAGTCGAAATCAAGTCAAAAAAATCCTGGAGCTGATTCACTCGGATGTCTGCGGACCAATGGAGACAGATTCAGTTGGGGGCGCCAAATACTTTGTGACGTTCATCGATGATCATTCACGGAAAGTTTTTGTGTATTTCATCAAATTCAAGAGTGACGTGCAGCGGGTTTTCACAGAATTCAAGTCAATGGTGGAAAATCAAACTGGACTCAAAGTGAAGGTGTTGCGATCGGACAACGGCCGTGAGTACATGGGTGATTTGGCAAAAGAATGTAAGCGTAGTGGCATCATTCATCAAACTAGTTGTGCACATACTCCGCAGCAGAACGGCGTTGCGGAGAGAATGAACCGGACGCTAGTGGAACGAGCAAGGTGCATGCTTTTCGATGCTGGAATGGACAAGCAACTTTGGGCCGAAGCAATCTATCGAGCGGCCTACGTGATTAACCGGTCGCCGAACCGATCTTTGAAGGACAAAGTTCCAGAGCATTTTTGGACAGATTTGCCAATCAACTTGTCAATGATTGGGATGTTTGGAACGCCAGTCATGGTTCACATCCCGAAGGAGAAGCGGAAGAAGTTGGATGCGAAGTCCAAGCAAATGGTCTTCATCGGCTACTCAGAGACGCAAAAGGGATTGCGTTGTTTTGACCCGGAAAAACGCACGGTGACGATCAGTCGTGATATCACATTTCTCGACATGCCAGATGCCAAAGTAAATGATATCTCGTTAATAGATTTATCTGTTACCACTGTAGATGAAAAGGCAGAGGAATCTGAGACACAAGTGATCACACCAACCACACCAGCGGTCGCGGAACCAGAGGTGGTGTTAGAAGAACCTAGTGAAAGTGAACTAACTGAGTCCATTTTCTTTGATGCTGATGATTCGGATGATGATTATGTGCCGGATGAACAGTTATCATCGCCAGTTGGGGAAATTCGACGTTCGAATCGCACACGAAAGGCCACACAACTATTCACATTGTCGGCTAAATTGGCGGGTTGTGAGGAACCAGCCACGTTTCGTGAAGCAACTGGGGCGGGCGTCAAAAAGCATTGGATCGCCGCCATGAAGGAAGAATTGCAGTCGCATGAGGAAAATGGCACTTGGACTTTAGTAAATCTGCCGGTCGGACGAAAGACTATTAAGACCAAATGGGTCTACAAGTTGAAGTGTGGAAATTCAGGAGAGATCATTCGCTATAAGGCAAGATTAGTAGCAAAAGGGTGTTCGCAGCGTTTTGGTCTAGACTACGAAGAAACATTCTCACCTGTCGTGAGGTATGAGTCGATTCGTTTTTTACTGGCACTAGCGGCAAAAGATGAGTTCAGAATAGACCAGATGGACGCTGTCACGGCGTTTTTACAAGGAGATCTCGACGAGGAGATATACACTGATCAACCCGAGGGCTTCGATGACAACACGGGACGAGTATGTCGACTTAATCGTGCTATGTACGGGCTTAAACAGGCGGGTCGCCAGTGGAACCTGAAACTGGACGCAGCGCTGATAGACATCGGTCTGACCAGGTCAAAGGAGGACCCGTGTGTGTATTATTCGATCGAGATGGGAGTGATTCTGGCTGTTTACGTCGACGATGTATTGATTCTCTCGAAGGACGAAAATCAGTTACGTGCTCTTAAGTCAGCATTGAGTACGAAATTCAAGATGAAGGATCTTGGACGGGCAGTGAACATCGTTGGAATCAGCATCGAATATACCCAAGAGGGAATTGCAATTCACCAGAAGCGGTACATCGAGATGATTTTGAAACGTTTTGGCATGGAGAACGCGAAACCTGCAGTGACACCAAGCGACGCGAATCAGAAGCTCTCGATCGAGATGGTCGAAGAAGGATCTGGCGTTTTGGAGAACATTCCGTACCAACAGGCGGTTGGATGTTTGTTGTACCTGGTTCAGGGGACGCGTCCTGACATTGCATTTGCTGTGAATGATGTAAGTCGGTTCAATTCCAATCATGCACAGCCACATTGGACGGCGGTCAAGCGCATCATGCGCTATCTCAGCGGGACGCTTGATTATAAAATTTTATATCGGTATGGCGGTGGTGAATTGGTTGGATACTCGGATTCGGATTGGGCATCCGATATCGACAAACGGCGCTCATGCACTGGTTATATTTTCAAAATGAGCCATGGTGCTGTCGCTTGGGCAAGCAGGCGCCAACCAACAGTGGCTTTGTCTTCGACAGAAGCGGAGTACATGGCAATCTCTGCAGCAACATGCGAGGCAATTTGGTTAAGGATGCTTGGCAAGCGATTGAAGGAGTTTGACGAACCAACTACGCTATTCTGTGACAACCAGAGTGCAATAGCGATTGCAAGTGTTGAGATGTTTCGGGCTCGTAGCAAACATATTGACACGAAATATCATCATGTGCGCGATGTGATTAAATCTGGCGCAATCACATTGGAATATGTAACATCGAAGAAAAATGCTGATTGTCTCGCTAAGGCACTGGTAGGACCAGCAATTATTTCGAATGTTCAGCAAATGGGCATCATTCAAAACAAGTAGAGTAAATTGCTGGCATCAATGTCTCTTTTATTTGGAACGATGAGTTGGGGTGTTGAAATAAACACTGTACATACGAAATGTAATGTAGTTACCTTTGTTTTTATTGAATATTGTTTTTATAATTTTTATTAATAAAAATTATTAGCTGTCGTAATTCAACATTTATGAATCGTTAAAGATATTCATTAATGAATCAATATAAAATTATTCATTGATAACGATTATATACTTGCTTTTAAACTCATGTAAGCGTTTTACAATTCATTAATAAATTGTTAAAAGTATTTTATTAAAAATCAAGCTTCCGTGACGTAGTGGGCAACGTGCTTACTTCACAGTCAATAGGTCGTGGGTTCGATTCCCAGGCAGTAGATTTTTTCAAGCACGAATTTTTCAATTTCAAATGGCAATGAAAATTATTCGAAATAAAATGGACAAATAATGTAAAAGTGAAGCAGTTCCGCTTCAAGACGGTCTGTATACTCAGCAGATAGTTTCTGTTCGCTCAGTTCTCCATAACATCTGCAAATATTTGTCAGTAGCAGCCAGTACAACCGAAAAAATATGCTAGCTTCACCACTCGTTACGGTCGTTCTCACCCCACTTCCTCAACCCTCCCAATCCCATTCCTTCCTTCCATGACTGTGTGCATTGCATATACAGGTCGAAAATGCCTATAACACAGATCATTTTATAAAAAAAATCGATAAAGAGTCGTTAATGAATTATACTAACGAGCGGTTTGATCGGTAAGGAGCGTCGTTAACGAGCCAATCGTTAATGGCTCGTCATTCATTCATCAAGCGGACTAAATAAAAATTCCTTAATAAATTACTTTTAACAATTCATGAATGAATTGTAAAACGCTTACAAAAAACGAGTATAGAAGCAAGTATACGTTATCAATGAATTATTAATTATTTTAATTCATTAATGGATATCGGTAACGGTTCATAAACGATATTTGTTATGAAATATTAACGACGAATTAAAGAATTTGAAACACAAGTATACGCGGTCCCCTCTGCAAACTCCAAGTTTTTCACCGTTTGCATTTGAGATATCGACGCGAAATAATTTCTGGCTCTGTTCATGCGCATGGTGAAATGGAAACTGCTGGTACATAACAAGATCGACGTTGAGCGATCCTTTTTGTTTGGTTTGCTTAAGATCATCGCGCAGTTTATTTGTTTTGTGGCATTTCATGCTCGTTTAAAGATCGTTATTTGTGAGCGCTCGTTAAATTGTTTGCTGGAAAATGGTGGGAACGTAAAGATTTAGTCTGCAGAGGATGGTAATCGAGTGGGTGCTTCTCTTGAGCGCATCCATGAAAAGTTCAACGGCATAAACAACAGAATAGAAAAATTATCTGCGACCTTCTATTGTTTGGCCGTAAAATTCCAGTTCTTTGAAAAATCGTTAATGTTTCATAAATAACATCGTTTATGAATCTTAAACAATATTCGTTATTGAATTAGAACAAAAATCGTGAATGATACATTAACGATTGATTCTTCTACAATGGCGCTACAGCCCAAATCGGACCTTGGCCTCCTGATATTCAGGTTACTTAACATTTTTTTTTATTACTTATTGTGGAAGGGTTGTTAGCCCTTCGCACAACCCTTTTTCGACGAATGTTTCATTTTCTTAGAATGAGGTGACCAAGGTTTATCTAAGCAGGCAATGTGCCGGAATTATACATTGCGCCGACCGGGATTTGAACTCACGACCTTCGCATTAAAAGACTAACACACTACCTACTAGGCTATACCCTAGCTAACGATTGATAACGAGTATAAACTTGCTTGATAAACTTGTTAAAAGTAATCCTTTAACGAATGTCCATTTAGTCCGCTTGATGAGTTATTAATGTTTCGTTACCGATACTCGTTAACGATCAAATGGCTCGTGAATATAATTCATTAAAAATTCCTTAGCGAATTATTTTGTTTGCTGGGATATTGTGGTCAATACTATGTCCCTTTTATTTACGGCGGCCATGAAATTTGTATAATCTCCAACACATTTTGGTTTATAAATCGCTTCTCAGTATGCCAATTTTGCTTGCATGCATCCACTTTTTCAGCAGTATCTAATGTAGACAGAATCGCAACATCTTTTCTGTCGCTTCAATGTGAATGCAGTATCTGCGCTTTTGAAATAAATTTCCCAAGTCTTGAATTTTTTCGACATTTAAGGATGTCCTTTCCTGTTTTTGTTTTTCGAATAATGAATAGTGACTTTTGTATGGGAGCTGGTAGAAAAAAAAGAGGAGGTTTGTAATTTTTGTAAATGATACCGAACGTGATATGCAAAATGTTTCGTGCTGAATTTGAAGTTTATAGCTTTCATGATTTTCAAAAACAATTCAACATTATTTTTGTAAGATTGTGGTATTTGTATAAGAGGTAACGGAGGAAGAAGAAGGTTTTGGGTGATTTTGAAAATGAAGTGAGAATGCAGATTTAGCTATTTTACGAGTCCTTCCCGCATTCTCCCCTTGAAAACAATATTTTTATGGTCAACTACGCAAAAAACGTATTGTAGGTAAAAATAAACTGCCCACAAGTCGGGCGAAACTTTGTTATTCTTGGGACGAGTTGCGGATGAGTGGAAAGTCAATATGCAGGTTAGAGTGGTTAGGGAAGACTAAGTGAAAGCGACTTCTTGGGCAGGGCTGTTGTCAATATAAAAATATTTCATTCGTTTCTGCAAGTTTGGGTTTTTATGAGGGGAGGAGGGGTAATAGTAAGGGTGGGTGGACGTTAATAGCTTTTTAATTGATTGGATGAATCACGTCCAATATTCTCTGTATAGATGTGTTTCATAGACGAAGTTGCATAGAATTTTCATAAAATTCGCTGTATTCTACATTCACGAAACCGAACATTTGTATGGAGGGGAAGAGCGGGTAAGGGAATCATAAAACTTGTGATGCAGTTTAATTTCGTTTCTCTTCTAAGGTGCTTGTACAAAATTCCAAGTTCGTAGCTTTTAATTTGGTTATTGGTTATCAGTTGATTTAGTGGAATTGGTCGAAATCATACTTTCGTATGGGAGGGGGTAGAAGGGCAAGAGCGATTTCAAGACTTTTGACGCAATTTTATTTCAACTATTTTTAAATTTCTTTGTGCAAAATTTCAAATTGATAGCTTTTAGTTAGGTGGTAATTGATTTCTTGAAAATGGTCGAAAAAATAATTTTGTATGGGAGGGGGTAGAAGTTTTAAAGTTAATATTTCGCATATTTAGGGATTTTTTTTAAATGCATTTCCCAAATTTTCAAGTTTCTACCTTAAAATTTCACTCAAAAATTTTCAGTTTATGTGTTTTTTTCAATGCACATGAAACACCTTGTGCACGTTAGACTGGGGGGGGGTCGGTTTATAACAATTATGCCACAAGTTATTATTATTTTTCTATGTATATCAAATAGATGTATTCACATGCAAAATTTAAACTTTGTATCTTTCACCAGAATCCCAAAATAATCACTTTTCGACATTTTTGCTTACCACCGCCCTCCCTTACACCTCCCAACTTAAAATTTTTACCAAAATTAGCGATCATATAGCTCTACAATCTGACAAATTTTCGATTTGATGTTTGTACTTAATTTTGAGATATCACGATTTGTAATTTTGAAAAGTGCACCATTTTTGAAATGCTCCCCATTTCCCCCACTGCTACTATTTCAACATGTTATATTTTTTCCGTATTTTTCTAGTATAGCCTAATATATGTTTCTAGTTTCAATTACATAGCTTAAGAGATAGTTGAGATATTAATTTTGAAGTGTTTTTCTTTGCACCCCCCTGACAAATCCCCTTACAATAATTAGCCAGTCTCTAAGCTGATTCCGGTGAAGCTATATGCCACCTTGGTCCCAAAATATAAATTTTTTACAATAAGTAATTTCGAAGATATATTCATTTGAAAAACAAATTCGGCCGACAATTTGTTTTTAGCTCCCACTTTTCGGACGCCAGTGGATTAAAAAAAATTAAATTATTTTGATAGTTTGTCCCACAACCCTCTCTATATCTCAACCGATTTTCGACTTCCTATCTGCGTTCGTGGTGGAGATATTAGCAAGTGTAGTTTTCGACTTTTTTCCCTTACGCCGCCTCCCCCTTCCACATAACACCCCCCAAAATTTTGAAAATAGAGCTCACTTACCCAATCAACAATCCATCCAAAAACGAACTTTCTTCCTTTAACGGTCTCGGAGATATGAGTACGGCGGACGGCGGGACGGATTTTTTTTTGGCATTTTTAGGCTAATTTAGTCATGAAATGCGAAAAAACAAAATTTCAAGGTAGCAAATTTTTTTTTTCTGTGTCGATCACAATACTTTATTATTAGAATAATAAGGTAAAAATGAGATCGCAACATTTCGCTCAAAAGACCTTTGATTTAATCCGACTGGACTAATTCAGTCGCGTCTCGAGACTCGTTACCGTGAGTTATCTCTCTAATAGGCGCCCATAATTTCAACCGAGCATTAGGAAAAAACTGTCGACTAACTAACAAAATGTCCTTTCGAAAAAAAATCCGTCCAGAAATTCCACAATTTTCATATCGAATTGAGTCTGAGCAACCCGGCGAATATAACTCAGCAGCACGAAACCGAAGATCGAGTTTTTGCCTCTCTCCCTCTATTTCTTCCTCTCGAAAAATATTCAGTCCATTCATTGCGAATAAGCTTGCAGCCGGCCGAAAAATCAGCATGTCTCCTAGACCGAGCTGAAACCAAATCACCAGGTACGCAGAACTATCGTCTCCGGGTTGCTCAGATTCCATTCGGTATGAAAATTGCGAAATTTCTGGCCAGATTTTTGCCCGAATTTAATCAATTTTCGCGCATATACTTTGGTGTTTTTTTTAATTTATCAGCGCCGTTTCATAAAAACTTTTAATCTAAAAATTTGAAGACTTGAATGCAATTTTGGGAGAAAACAATATAGAAAAAAAATATATACAGGGTGTAACTTATGTGAAGCGTCAAACGAAAATGGGAGATAGGGGAACTTGTCCTGACTGGAAAATCGTTCCACACATACTCCCGTTTTTGCACCGTTAAAGAGATAGTGCAATTGTAAGGACGAAGGATTTTCATCGTACCTGCGATCACTGTTTGATCTACAGGGTGTTTGGTACTCCGTACATAACCTTGTAAGGGGTTATTCCTGGATATATTTCGAGCAAAAAATTGTTCTACGGAGATGGCCAATTTTCAATATCTACGGAGATACAGGGTGATCAAGAAAAGTCCTTCGAACCTGTACCCTCACTCACTCAAAACGCTATATCTTGAAAACCAATAATCGCATTTCAAAGTGTTATAGCTTGTTTTTTAGGGAATCAAATTATCTTTCATTTAGTGTAATAGTCCGTATTGTACCTGTACCCAATCCTGAGGTATTTCCTTCAGACCACAAATTTTTGATACTTTGACCCTCAAAATTCTGTGATCAATGTAGTTTTTCTCAAGAAAACGCATTATAAAAATGTCATTTTAATGTTGTTTTTTTATGTGCCATATTATTGCCTACAAAAGATGCACACATACTTATGACTTAGGTTTTCCCGTTTTCCAGGTAATAAGCGAAAATACATATGGCTTAAAAATAAAATATGCCATAAACCAACCCTCGTTCTAAGAAAACTACCTGAAATGTTGTTAAACTGAAATATTCTTTGTGTCCTTTAATTACTATTTAAATTATCAATGAATGTCCATTAGGTAGTATTAAAATTATCGAGAAAATGAATTAAATTAAAATGAGTTTCAACACAACTAGGTGCAGCACTTTGCCCTTTTTAATGGGTTACCTAACAAAATGAAAAGCCTATAAAAGCAAACCATACTTCATATTTTTATCAGTTTTAGTTAAATTTGTAAAAGAACAAGGTGTCACTAAAATTTAGAAAAGAATTTCGAAATGCCTGAGTTCACGAACGAAGAATATGCAGACATAATTTTCCTCTATGGAAAGTGTCAGGTAAATGAGCAAGCGGCGCGATCTTTGTATCATCACAGATTTCCCAATCGTCGAATACCTTACCCGAGAGTATTCCAAGACGTTTACAGAAGGATTAGGGAAACAGGCAGTGTTAGGACAAGCAGAGTGAATGCAAATCCTGCGCCGGTAATCGCTGTTTCAATTGATCAACGAATCCTAGCTGCAGTTCAAAATGATCCATCAACTAGTATACGACGCTTGGCATTGCGGTTTAACGTCTCTACGTGGAAAGTTTGGAGTGTCCTGAAAGCAGAACGTTTGCATCCCTACCACCACACACCAGTGCAGGAGCTGTTACCCATTGATTTACCCAAAAGGATGGAGTTTTGCAATTGGCTCCTTGAACGACAAATAAGTGACGAGAATTTTATCAGCAACATTCTTTGGACGGATGAGTCCCAATTCAACAGGGACGGTATCACAAACTTCCACAACTTACACACATGGGCTGAGAGCAATCCACATACAAGAAGAGAGGCATCATTTCAGCACAGATTCAGTGTCAATTCATGGGCAGGTGTGATTGGTAACGATTTTATTGGTCCTATTAGGCTTCCGCCTACCTTAAATAGTTCCAATTACTTGCATTTTTTGACAAATGATCTACAGGAGTTATTGGATGATATGCCACTGCAACGATTGGCTTCCATGTTTTACCAACACGATGGTGCTCCAGCTCATTACGGCCGACAGATCAGAGATTGTTTAAATTCCAATTATAGCAATCGCTGGATCGGTAGAAATGGACCGATACACTGGCCTGCAAGATCCCCTGATTTAACTATTATGGATTTCTTTGTATGGGGACGGATGAAGGACCTTGTCTACGCAACGGAAGTAGTAACGTTGCAGGATCTAAACACCAGACTCGATGCGGCAGCAACAGAAGTAAGGCAGCAGTTGAGGAGTATGAACACAAAGAGAACACTGGCAAAACGAGCTTTAGCGTGCATTCAAAATGAAGGTAGCCATTTTGAACATTTATTGTAATTAAGGAAATTTGAAATAAACCGTAAAAACCATTCTTAAGTTCTTTTAGTTCAAGCGGAGAGTGTTGATCAACCTATTCTTGCTTTTTTGACAAAAGTGCTAAATTATTGGAATGATAATTTCTTCTAAACTATAAAACTTATGCAATGCAAGTGTATGCGTCTTTTGTAGGCAATAATATGACACAAAAGAAAACAACAATAAAATGACATTTTTATAATGGGTTTTTTAGAGAAAAACTACATTGATCACAGAATTTTGAAGGTCAAACTGTCAAAAATTTGTGTTCTGAAGCAAATATCTCAGAATTGGATACAGTTACAATGCGGACTATTACACCAAATGAAAGGTAATTTGATTCCCTAAAAAACAAGCTATAACACTTTGAATTGTGATTATTAGTTTTCAAGATATAGCGTTTTGAGTGAGTGAGGGTACAGGTCCGAAGGACTTTTCTTGATCACCCTGTATCTCCGTGGATATTGAAAATTGACCATCTCCGTAGAACAATTTTTTGCTCAAAATATATCCAGGAATAACCCCTTACAAGGTTATGTACGGAGTACCAAACACCCTGTATAACTTCTGCCGTACTTAGCGTAAATAATTTTAGGCTCGTTGGAAAGAACACAAATTCTTCTTTCCATATTGCTATCAACTGTGTTAATCAGTGCTATACTTTTTGAGAAAAATTCATTTCAATGACACAAAAATAATAAAAAATTGAAAAAAAATTAAAAAAAGTCCTTTTTTCTCCAAGAAGAACCTGATTAACCACCAAATTTTATTACATTTTCGAAAAGCTCATAAAATTTCACTATAAGTTTGCAAACAGAATTTCTTCATAGGTTGAATTGGGATTCGTCGGTCCAGAGAATTCTTCCGAAAAACGCTGGATATTCTTCTGATCATGAACATCGGCGAGACTTTTGTCGTACCATGTTACTGCGAGATACTATCGATAATAAAATATGCTATTATCGCTTTCAATATCGTTTCGACCGATTTCAATTAAGGTTATGAACGTTGAAGCTTCTGTCTCGTCGTAGAGTTGATACAACTCATGGTTGTATCTTATTCGCCATTCCGTTCCTTCCTTTACAGGTCCCAACATTCTTCGGAGGACTTTTCTTTCGAATGCGTTAACTGCTTTTTCGGAAGTTCGCGTTAATGTCCACGTCTTGCTGCCATAACAGAGCACAGGTCGTACAATAGTTTTATATATCCGCAGCTTATTGTTCCTGTGCACTTTTTTGGATTTCATTATTGGAAGTACCGAATAATACGTCTTATTTGCTAGTATTATCCGTCGTTCGATTTCGTCTGTTTCATTGCCGCCCTTTGCTAGATTAGCCCCAAGATATATGAAGTTGTCCACACTCTCCAAATTATATTCCGCAATTGTTATGTTTTATCTGATAGGCGTTATCCGTTCTCGTCATTACTTTTGTTTCGCTTTCGTTAATGCGCAAACCGACTTCTTTTGCGGCGGAGGCAAGATTGACAAATATCTCCTTAGCACTAGGGAAGGACCTTGCTAGGATATTAA
This sequence comes from Chorisops tibialis, assembly GCA_963669355.1. NCBI lineage: Eukaryota > Metazoa > Arthropoda > Insecta > Diptera > Stratiomyidae > Chorisops > Chorisops tibialis. The sequence continues at coordinate 268,651,849 of OY770262.1, read as the reverse complement.
TGTCGTCAGGGCATGCTACTAGTTGGGTGGACTTGAACAGTAGTGTTCCGTTGGTGTCGACTGGGATTTTTCGGACGACATACTCTAGTTCCAAATTGAAAAGCATGGGGGCTAGACCATCTCCCTGCTTTAAGCCACATTCCGTTCGAAAGCTGGTTGTGGAATCGGTTTGTATTCTCACTTGGGGTTCAGTGTTCGTCATTGTGAGTCTTGTTAGTCGAACTAGTTTTGGGGTGATTTCCAAAGTCAAGCATGATTTGGTACAGTACGATCCTGTCGATACTGTCGTATGCTTGTTTAAAATCTACGAAGATTTGGTGCATGTCTGTGTTATATTCCCAGCATTTCTCAAGCACCTGTTTCACCGAGAATATCTGGTCTGTTGTAGATCGTCCGGTTGTGAATCCGCCTTGGTATTCGCCAATTATTTGATTAGTATACGGCTTAAGACGACGTCCAATCATTTTTGTCATTATTTTATAGGACGTACACAACAATGATATTCCTCTGTATTTTTCACAGCAGAGTTTGTCTCCTTTCTTGTAAATTGGACATATAATGCTTTTTCACCAATCGTCGGGAAGATTTCCTCTGTCTAAATTTTGCATATCATTTTGTGCAGTATTTCAGCGACATAGTTTCCACTGTTTTTCAAAAGTTCAACTGGTATTTCGTCAATTCCCAGCGCTTTGTTTAGTTTTTGGTCACAGATGGCATCACGCAGTTTATTTGTTTTGTATCATTTCATGCTTGTTTTAAGATCGAATTTGCGAGCGCTCGTTAAATTGTTTGCTGGGTTGACTTAGCCTGCAGTACAAACATCATTGTAAGCTCAACATGCTTCCCGCACCGTACAAGGACATATAATCAGATAGATCACGTTCTTATAGACAAAAGGGCAGCCTCCAGCATCCTAGTTGTAAGAACTTTCAGAGGTGCTAGGTTTAGTTTTAGGTTGTAGGAGGGTCGTTTCGTAAAACCACAGCGTAATGGGGCCATCTATTGTAGTTGGAGCCACTGTATTCCACCTATTCTTGTTCTAGCCACTTGGTTTGATTTGCGAACTGCAGCAGGCTGCGAACTGCGACTCTGACCACTGTTTGGTCAAGGCCACATTCCGACGTCGAATAGCAAATAGCGGACCTGCAAAACACCAACCGACACTTAAATTTGACATTGAAAGGCTGACGCGTGAGACTATCGCAGCCGCAAACACCTCAGCTTTAGACAGACATTTTGGTCACATATTCAATCAATATGAATACCAATAGAGTAGTTATGGCTCACCATTAAAAATGGTATGAAGTCCTTTGTAGAAGAGGCTACAGGCCAATACAATGATTGGTTGGATGATGAATGTCGAGATGCAGAAGAAAATAAGAATGCAGCTTACAAACAACTTATTGAACGACCAGCGAGAGCCAGGACGTACATTATTTGACGAGCTTAGAGGATTTGCGAATAAAAATTGCAACAAACATAACAGGGCTACGATTGCGCGTAAAGCGCAATCATACGGTACTCTAGATGAAATAGAAATTTTTGTGAGTGAGTGGGGAGTGGTAAAAGGGGTGATAAAATTAAACTAATTTTTTTTCCATCAAGCCTAGAGTAGCTATAAAAATATTTGAAACAAAATGTAAGCTCCAAAATTTGAATAGGTAGTGAGAAAATTAGTGTATTCGATTTAGTGAAATTCTGCAGTTTGTATGGGAGGTGGTAAAAGGAGTGGGGGTTCTTAGTGATATTTTTAGAAATAACTATGATTAAATTTCAGACTAGTAACATTCATACTTTTCAAAAAAATCTATTTTTTGTGAAGTTAGGGAATTGAGTCACATTGTATGAATGGTGGTAGAAGCAGTAAAGCTGATCAGTTAATTTTTTCTTAGTACAAAATTTCAGCTCGATATATGTTATACGTACTGAAAAATCGGTATTGCATTTTTAATGAAAAAGTGCAGTTTGTATGGGAGGTGGTGGAAGGATTGGGAGATTTCAAATAATTTTTATACTGTACATCATATTTATGATGAAAATAATATATTCCAAATTTCAAATCATTAGCTTTTGTAGTTTCCAAGAAAATTTGATTATTGTAAATGATTGAAAATGAGTTATTTTGTATGGGAGGAGGTAGAAGGGGTAGAGCGATTTCGCCCGTTCACGAACTTAACTTTTTGTCAAAAAGGGGCAAGATCTACTAACTATAAATGCGACAAAACGAAAGACTTTTTACTTAATTATGGTTTGCTTAGTATAAGCCGTCCTCAATGAACACGTTACAAACAAATACCTTATCTATTATTCCAGAGCATTAGTCCAGGCACAGTTAATACAGAAATGGTACCAAAAGGAGAGAGGGAAATCCGCCTTCCCATGTTAAGATCGGAAGATGTTTCGAATGCTATTTTATATGCCATTGGCACACCTCCTGACGTGCAGGTATAAATTTGTATTATGATTAATTTAATTCAAATAATTAATTTGTTTTTCTTATTTACAGATTCATGAGCTTACGATCAAGCCTATGGGAGAGAGACTTTAATCTTATAGATTTACTTTACATTCGAAATGAACAATCATTTTGTATAAATTAGAGGAAGCGACGGATTTGAAACAAAAATAAAATATATGTTAACAAATCGGGTGCAACTTTATTACCTACTAGCGATCGCCCGCGACTTTGTCCGCGTAAGAATCACAAAATAAACATTTTTTGAGAATATAGTAGTAAATTATGTCGGATAAATAATCTGCTTAGTTTGTTGTCTCTTTGAACACAATGCTTTGTATTTTGTTGGAATCAGAACAATAAATTATTAAGAATGAAACCATGATACTCACATTTGTATGGGACAGGCTCATGATCAAACCATCCCTGTGATTCGAGATCATATATGTACGTGTTGGAGAGCGTTAAGGACATGTTGACAATAGTTGTAGCTTGTGTCAATTAAAAAAACCCAAATCAAATGACATTATGATTAAAAACATAACAGGATTTCGATTGTGCGTATAGCCCAATCATATGATACTACGGATGAGATCGAAATATTAATGATATTAAGAATTTTTGTGTGGGGAGTGATGGAAGAGGTGACAGCACTGAACTTATTTATTTCGCATCATGCTAGAATGGTTATAAAAGTGTTTTGCACCAAATTTAAGTTTGACAAATTGAACAGGTACTGAGAAATTTAGTGCATTGGATTTAGTGAAATTGTGCAATTTGTATGGGTGGTGGTATAAAGAGTGGGGGGTTTAGTGATTTTTCTAGAAACAACTACACTCCGCGAAATACAGTGTACCAATAATGTCTTCGTACAGCAGCTATTTGAAACTCGAGTGATAAAAAACAATAAATTGTTGCAAGAAATTTGAAAAAGTTTTAATGCAGATTTATTCATTAAACATTTTTATTTAATTTAGAAACAAAAACTAATGCATTTAAATTATTCATTGCAAAGCTATTAACTAAAAATAAAACAAAGTCGACAATTTGCCTCCCATAATGTCTTCGTACATTTAAGATTTCACTTGCCCTTCGATCTCTTGGCTGATAGTTATCGATCATAATTATTTTCCACTCATAACGGTTTGTAATAACAGTAAACAAACAAACACGTGTGTTTACTGTCAAATGTAAATTTTATGAGTTTCACTCAGTATAAATCGAAACATTGCCTGGTAAATACTTGTCGTTTGAAGAGCGTAAGCTTATAGTGAATTTACACGTAAAGGAACAAAAATCATACGCGGAAATAGCCAAACTACTGTCCCGGAGCCGTTCTACTATCCAATCTGTAATCGGGCGCTATAAATATGAAGTCCGCGTAGAGAATAAGCCTAAATCAGGACGCCCTGCAATTCCCACTGATGCAGATCGGCTGCAAATCAAGCGTATGATTGCCAAGGCTCCGTTTATAAGTGCACCAAAAATTAGTGCAGAGCTCCGTCAATCCAATCAAAAAGAAGTTCATTCAGAAACAGTACGAAAATGCGTGATTGATGCCGGATTTAAGTCTCGTACACCTCGCAGAAAGCCACTGGTAAGTGAATTAAATCGCAAAAAACGTTTGGACTTTGCTCGGCAATACCAAAATGCATCTCTCGAGTTCTGGCGCAATGTTATATTTTCTGATGAGTCCAAATACAACATTTTTGGGTCTGATGGGAGACTTAGAGTGTGGAGAAAGCCAGGGGAAGCTTACAACCCAAAAAACACCATCAAAACTGTAAAACACGGCGGCGGCGGCGGCGTAATGGTATGGGGCTGTATGGCTGCCAGCGGCGTTGGAAATAATTGAAGGAATCATGGATCATCGGGCATATATTGAAATTATCAAGAGAAATTTGGAGCCAAGTGCTGAAAAATTGGGTTTATCAAAAAATTTTTACTTTCAACAAGATAATGATCCTAAGCACATGGCTCATAATACTAGGATGTTCTTGGCGTACAAAACTCCACATTTGCTTAAGACACCACCGCAAAGTCCTGACCTCAATCCCATTGAGCACATGTGGAACATGCTGGAAAAATGGATCAGGACTCATCATATTAGCTCAAAACCTCAGTTAAAACAGGCTCTTCTGGAGGAATGGGCGAAAATAGAGCCAAGCTATGCAAAAAAAAAAAAAAAAACTTGTAGAATCGATGCCACACCGCCTTAAAGCCGTAATTAAAAATAAAGACTACCCAACTAAATATTAACAAAAAATGTATCTAGAGTTTTAAAGATTTTTCATAAACTGTTTCGTAAGTGTACGAAGACATTATTGGAGGCAAATTGTCGACTTTGTTTTATTTTTAGTTAATAACTTTGTAATGAATAATTTAAATGAATTAGTTTTTGTTTCTAAATTAAATAAAAATGTTTAATGAATAAATCTGCATTAAAACTTTTTCAAATTTCTTGCAACAATTTATTGTTTTTTATCACTTGAGTTTCAAATAGCTGCTGTACGAAGACATTATTGGTACACTGTAAATATAAGGGCACAACATTCATTGAATTTTTTTTGACAGTACATAACATACTAAGACAAGAATATTTTTATTAGTTTCATTGGAAGTAGAAACCCAATCACCCATGCTTATTGTTGTTGTTATTTGAGAATCAAAAAAGATCTGTCAAATGTTCTGTTATTTGATACGAAATAAGGCACTTCGTGAAAGTGGTTAATATTGGTTATATTTTCGGCGAAAAACGCAATAAAGTTTAAGTATTTCTTTTTAAAAAAGTTTTATAATCTTTTTAATGTGATTTGAAAATAATACACCCTAAGCACATTAGAATGCCGCGCGGAAAAGTGCTCAATGAGGTAAAAAAGGGTAAAATTGCAGCTTATCACGACGGGGGCTTATCAAATCGCCAAATAGCTAAACAGATCGAGCTGTGTCATTGACAATTACATTAAAATGGGGAAAATATACGGCACCAAAAAGCGACCAGGAAGGACACCAACGGTCTCTAAAAGAGAGAAAAGGGAAATGAGGAGAATTGCCGTTAATGGAAACCTAAGCGCAAACAAAATTCGAGGCCAGTTGGATCTAGAAGTAGGTGTACGTAGAGTACAAGAAATTATGAAGACCGAATTAAATCTTCTATATGACAGCAAATGTGGTAAGCCGTCATTAACACCAAGACACAAGAGGGCTAGATTACGTTTTGCCGAAAAATACCGTTTTTGGGACGAAGAATGGAAAACAGTAGTCTTCAGCGATGAAAAAAAATTTAACTTGGATGGTCCAGATGGTGCCCGCAAACATTGGCGGAATAAAGGTTCAAAAAGGGAAAACAGAAAACGCAAAAATTTTGGCGGAGGTTCTCTAATGGTTTGGGCAGGAATGTCTTACAATGGTACCACGCCGATTTGCTTTGTGTCGACTCTTATGGACTCCGAGAATTATATTGAACTTCTTGAAAATGTATTAATCGAACACGGAGAGAATATTGCTGATGCTGAGCTTGTTTTTCAACAAGACAATATGGCTATCCATTCTTCAAGGAAAACAAAAGAATTCCTTATGTCACGGAGTATTGCAGTCCTCGATTGGCCTGCAATTAGTCGGGATCTCAATCCAATCGAGAATCTTTGGGCCATATTATCTTCAAAAGTTTTTCATCATGGGCGGCAGTACTCCACTGTAAAAGAGCTAAAAGATTCCATTAATAGGGAATGGAAGAAAATTGATATCAGTATCCTTCATAGTTTACTGAATTCGATGCCAAGGGGGTTAGAAGAAGTCATAAATAACAATGGTGACCATACGTCTTACTAACATGTCGGAAAAAAATTAAAAAAAACATTTTTTTTTCGTTATTGCCTTTATAATTATTTCGCTCCGTTTTTTTATATATTGTTTTTTTATAATTTAAAAAAGTTATATTATTTTTTAAAAGTATTATGTTTGTAACCACATTAAAAAATAATTACAGAATTTAATTGTTACGAAATCGAAAATCACACATTTTTTTTTTATCAAAGAAGTTTAGGTGCCTTTATATTTATTTCGTGGAGTGTATAATCATCATGAAATTGATATGTTTTAAATTTCAGATCAGTTACATTCACACTTTTCAAGAAAATCGAGTTGTTGCAAGGTCATGGAATTGTGTCACATTGTATCGGAGGGGGTAGACCGAGTGGAGCTAATCCGTTCATTTTTACCGATATTAATAATAATGCTAATAAGGGATTAAAAACAAAATTTTAGCTCGATGAAAGTTGTACGGACTGAGAAAATTGGTTTGGAGTATTTCATGGAAAAGTGCAGTTTGTATGGGAGGGGGTGGAAGGAGTAAGGGGTTTTTAGTTAGTTTTTTTAAAAAAACCAATTATCATGCTATTGATATATTTTAAATTTCAGAACAGTAACTTTCACACTTTCCAAGAAAATCAATTTTTTCAAAAGTCGTGGATTTGTGTCAGATTATATGGGAGGGCGTAGAAGGAGTAAAGTTAATTAGTTGATTTTTCCCTGATATTAATAATAATGCTAATTAAGAATTCAATACAAAATTTTAGTTCGATGGAAGTTATACGTACTGAGTGTACAGTATTTCATGAAATTGTGTAGTTTTTATGGGAGGTGTTGGAAGGAGTACGGGGATTCAAACAATTTACATAAACATTGTATTTATAATAGAAATAATAGATTTTAAATTTCAAATTAATAGCTTTTATAGTTTCCAAGAAAATTTTAATATTATACCTATATAATTATTGAAAATGAGTCACTTTGTATGAGAGGTGGTAGAAGGCGTGAGGGAAGTAAAATAAAATCTAAGGCAGATCACTTCTCGATGCATACCTAATATTCTGTGAAAGTTTCATTACAATCGGTTCAGCCGTTTTTACGTGAAAGCCGGAAAGACAGACAAATAAATTTTTTAAAAATGTGTTTCTGCTTAGTGATTGTCCAAATAGAGCAAAAAACTAACTTTTAGCCATTTAAGAGCAAATAACAGACAGATACTACAATTATATTTATATGTATAGATATAGAAAAATAAAGAGGTCATTATGAGATTATTTCATGAAATAAAAAGTATTTTTTTTTTGTTATCTTGGAATTGTTTGAATATAAAGCTTGAATCTTAAGATACTTTTGCATTACCCTTGTAAATTGCGCAGCGCTGTGAATAAAATAACTATATAAACTGCCAACAAGTCGGGCGAAACTTTATTATTCTTGGGACAAGTTGCGGATGAGTGGAAAGTCAATATGCAGGTTAGAGTGGTTAGGGAAGGCTAAGTGAAAGGGAGTTCTTGGGCAGGACTGTTAACAATATTTAATTCGTTTCTGTAAGTTTGGGTTTTTATGAGGGGAGGAGTAGGGGTAATAGTAAGGGTGGGTGGATGTTAATCGCTTTTTAATTAATTGCTTGAATCACGTCCAATATTCTCTGTATAGAATGTGTTTCATAGACGAAGTTGCATAGAATTTTCATAAAATTCGGTGTATTTTACATTCATGAAACCGAACATTTGGAATCGTAAAATTTGATACGCAGTTTTATTTCGCGTCTCTTGTAAGGTGCTTGTATAGAATTTAAAGTTCGTAGCTTTTAGTTTGTTGGTTATTGTTGATTTAATGAAATTGGTCGAAATCATAGTTTTGTATGGGAGGGGGTAGAAGCGCAAGCGCGATTTCAAAACTTTTAAAGCAACTTCATTTGAATTATTTTTATAAGTTTTTATGCCAAATTTGAAATTGATAGCTTTTAATAGTTAGGTGATAACTGATTTCTTAAAAATGCTCGAAAAAATAATTTTGTATGGGAGGGGGTAGAGGAGGTAGGGGAATCGTAAAACTTGTGATGCAATTTTCTTTTATTTTTATTGTAAGATGCTCGTACGAAATTTCAAGTTCGTAGCTTTTAATTTGTTGGTTATTAGTTGATTTAATGAAATTATTCGAAATCATACTTTTGTATGGGAGGGGGTAGAAGGGCAAGTGCGATTTTAAAACTTTTAAAGTAATTTCATTTCAAATATTTTTATAAGTTTTTGTGCTCAATTCCAAATTGATAGCTTTTAATAGTTAGGTGATAATTCATTTCTTAAAAATGGTCGAAAAAATAATTTTGTATGGGAGGGGGTAGAAGTTTTGAAGGTATTCGACCAGTTAATATTTCGTATATTTAGGGATTTTTTTTAAATGCATTTCGCAAAATTTTCAAGTTTCTACCTTAAAATTTCACTCAAAAATGTTCAGTTTGTGTTTTTTCAATGCACATGAAACAGCTTGTGCGACCGGGGGGGTTGGTTTATAATAAATATAGATCAAGTTATTATTATTTTTCTATAAACATTAAATATAGGTATTCACATGCAAAATTTTAACTTTGCATCTTTCACCAGAGCCCTAAAAAAATCACTCAAAGTTTTCGGCATTTTTGCTTATCACCTCCCTCCCCTTACACCGCCCAACTTAAAATTTTTACCAAAATTAACCATAATGTAGTTCTACAATCTGACAGAATTTTCGATTTGATATCTATACAATTTTTTGAGATATAAGGATTTGTAATTTTGAAAAGTGCGCCATTTTTGAAATGCTCCCCATTTCCCCCCACTTCTATTATTTCGACATGTTATATTTTTTTTGTATTTGCCTAGTATAGCTTAATATACGTTTTAAGTTTCAATTACATAGCTTAAGAGATAGTTGAGCTATTAATTTTTAAGTGTTTTTCTTTGCACCCCTCCTGACCCTTACAATAATTAGCCGCTTTCTGAGCGGGTTCCGATGAAACTATGTGCCACCTTGACGGTCTCTAAATATGATTTTTTTACGATAAGTAATTTCGAAGATATAATCATTTGAAAAAAAAATTCGGGCGACAATTGGTTCTTAGCCCCCCCTTTTCGCACCCCAATGGATAAGAAAATTAAATTATTTTTAAAAGTTGTCCCACAAACCCCTATATATGTATGTTGAGTTTTAGCTTCCTAGCTGTTACCATGGTTGAGATATTTGACTTCGTATTTTTCGGTTTAAGCGCTCCCCCCGCCTCTCCCTGAACACGTACACCCCCCAAAATGGGTATCCGTCTGAGATCCGCAACTACCTACAATCCCCCGAAAATGAACTTTCTATCTTGAAGGGTTTGGGAGTTAATGTGCGCTGAGCGTACACGTCGGCGTACAGACAGACGGATTTTTTTTTTGCATTTTTAGGCTAATTTAGTCATGAAACGCGAAAATAAAAAATTTCAGGGTAGCAATTTTTTTTTTCTTGTGTCGATCACAATACTTTATTATTATAATAATAAAGTAAAATCAAAAATACTTCGTTGGCAAAAGAAAGTCGGCAGTGTGTTAATGTTATTAATCTTTTGATTATCAGATGGCTAATGCCAGCGGATTTATTTGATTAGATTATTTTACGATGCAAATTTCTTGGCATAATTTGAGTATAAAAGGTTTGTTTTTAAGAATCTTTTGCATAAGTCGTTCAAATTTGGAAGTGTTGTAAATAAAATAAAATAAGTAAAGCTCAAAAATGCATCGTTGGCAAAATAAAATAGCTGTTGTGACTGGTGCGAGTTCTGGAATTGGAGCGGCGGTTGTAAAAGATCTCGTGCAAGCCGGAATAAAAGTTGTCGGATTGGCACGTCGTGTAGAACGAGTTCGTGAAATTCAAAATGCACTTCCTGCAAAATTGCAGTCGCAATTGCATCCTATTAAGTGTGATGTTACGAAAGAAAGTGACGTGAAGAGTGCTTTTGCTTGGGTTGAAGAAAATCTCGGCGGTACCGACATTCTTGTTAATAATGCTGGATTCGTTCGAGAAGGTATTAATCTAAGTGATGCTGGAAATACTCAAATAATGCAGCAAACTGTAGATACAAATGTGATGGCAGTGTTTTATTGTGTTCGAGAAGCTTTTCAATCGATGAGAAAACGTAAATTCGATGGTCACGTTGTGATTGTAAACAGCATTTCCGGTCACAAAGTACCAACAATGCGGCGCTTCAAAATAAATATCTATCCCGCCACAAAATTCGCAGTTATTGCCATGACTGAAATTTATCGTCAAGAATTCGCCAATGAAGGAACTAAAGTTAAAATCACGGTAAGTTTATTTATATGTTTTTTTTTTAAATTAAATCTGATTGTATTCTTGTACCTCCCAGTGGCGTAGCTAAGATTTCTTACTGGCTTAACTAATAAAAATTTTCATGAACCATTCTCCTTTCCAAATTAAGATACTATGTATATTGATCTAGGGCGTAGCCTAGTGGGTAGCATGTTGGTCTACAATGCCAAGGTCGTGAGTTCAAATTCCGGTCGACGCATAATTCCAGCACACTGCCTGCTTGGGCATACCTTGGTCACTTCAATTTACGATAGTGAAAAAACTCGAAGATAGAGGATTTTGCGAGTGTCTAACAACCCTTCCACATAAATAATGAAAAATGTTAAGGAACCTGAAGGTCAGGAGGACAAGGCCCGATTTAAGCTGTTGCGCCATTGTAGATGTATGTTGACCTTTTTGTTTTGTTTTGTTTAATATAACCTGTGTTATAGGTAATTTCGGCCTTTATGTGCAATGCACAAACACAGTCATGGAGGGAAGGTAGAGGAAGAGGAGTGAGAACGACCGTAACGAGTGGAGAAGCTGGTATATTTTTCAGTTGTAACGACGCTATTGACAAATATTTGCCGACGTTATGGGGGACTGAATAATAGAAAGCGAAAAGAAACCATCTACTGAGTATCTAGGCCTTCTTGAAGTGGAAGCGTTTCAGTTTTACACCGTTTGCCCATTTTATTTCGAAGAATTTTTCATCGCCAGTAGCAACTGAGAAATTCGTGCTTAAAAAAATGCCCTGTCTGGAGTGGGAATCGAACCCACGACCTATTGACTGACAAGCAAGCACGCTGCCCACTACGCCACGGAAGCATCAAATACTTCTACTATACTTTAACCCACGAGTTACGCATATGAAATTTTACTAACATCCTTCGAACAAAAGTAGTTACTGTTTATACTCTAGATGAAATCTGAGAGTAGATTGCTTTTACGTTACCGTTTTTAACGCTAAGAAATAATGCTCCCACAGAGTCACCAAGGCTACCGAAATATTTGTCAAAATTTCACCGCCAACCACCTAGTGAGAGATGTCAACAAAACTCTCCTTAATATGAGTGAAAACCAGTTGCGGCGATGGAAGGAATACTTCTCTGATATTTTAAACATCTTGTCAGAGGAAGATATCCCAGAAACAGAACATCTACCAAACATCCAACCGCAACAATCCTCTATTAGTGACTATCCCCCAGATAAGGAAGAGATAGTTTCAGCCATTCGGTCAATAGCGGGAAGGAAAGCCCCAGGTATAGACGGACTACCAACCGAACTCCTCAAAGCAGACCCGGAAATAACAGGCGATATACTCTTCCCACTCTTTACTGAGGTGTAGAATGAAGGAAGATATACGACTGAAGGAAGGAGGGCGTCATTGCGAAAATTCCGCAGAATTGACGTGGCATAAGACTACTTGCTGCCCTATCAAAAATCATAGCTAAGATAATTCTCAACAGGATTAGTGATATCGTGGACAACACTCTCAAATTTTATCAGTTTGAATTCCACAAAGGGGCGTCTTGTATCGGCCACAAAAATACCCTACAGATTATTATCTGTGCAGCAGTCCGCCGAAATTGGTTCGTCACTACATCTCATATTTGTGGACTTCGACAGCTGTCGACAGTGTTAAGCGAGATTACATATGGAATGCTTTGCCTAGGAGAAGTTTTCCAGATAAGCTTATAGCTATGATTGAAGAATCCTACGAAGATGCAAGGTGTCGCGTATTACATAGAGGAGAGCTGCCCGAGAGCTTTCCTGTGCGAATGGGTGTCATACAAGGCTGCATATTAGCACCAGTCCTGTTTCTGGTGGTAATAAATGACATCTTGAAAGATGCACTGGAAGGTGGGGAAAGTAAAGTTCTTCAATGGAGACTATTTAACATCTTAAGTCACCTTGATTATGCTGATGACGTGTGTTTGGTTGAACATAACCGTTCGGACTTAGAGTCAAATGTTCGCTGGTTGCATTCTAAATGCAAAGAGGCGGGACCGAAAACAAATGTGCATAAAACCAAGTACATGCACATGAGTTCGAATATAAGCACACCGATTGTTCTTAACGGACAGGATGTGGAAGAAGTGCAAGATTTTTGTTATCTCGGAAGCATTGTCAGAATGGATGGCGGAGCCGAAAAGGATATTGAGGCTCGTTTAAATAAAGCTCGTCAGGCCTTCGGTATCCTTTCCCCTTTCTGGAGGTTAAGAGAGATCACCTTTCGGTCGAAGCTGCGAGTATTTAACGCATGAGTTAAATCCGTATTGTTATATGATTGTACTACGTGGAAAGTGACGGTTCGACTCACCAAGAAACTGGAAAGTTTTCGTGAACCAACTTTCCGACTCCGACGCGGGTCTTAACAAGAATTTGATTGAATAGTGATTTCTATTTTGGAATATAGTTCTGCCCTTAGTTAAGACACTATTCTTGCAGATCTGTCCGCAATTTTTGCAGTTCCGCTCCCACCTCAGTTAAAGAGACAAAAAGGTGCAGAAAACCGAACTTCTTGCAGTATTATTTTTTCCCAGTCCTTTCAACTTTTCATTTCAAGAAAGCCAGCTTTATAATTGGTCATTCAGAAAATTATTCGATTTTAAAAACCGATTTTTAATAACTGTTGGATTATGTTCGCAACCATTGCTTAGTTGAATCGTCCGGAAATTTGGTGCAAATAATGTGTCTTTTTCGGAGAACTTTTTTATGAAGGACACAACCCATTCTATAAAGGGCAGATTTGATTTTTTTTTAATAGAACAAAAAAAGTGATAAACACTGCAAGAAAAAATGTAAGAGCTAAAACGAGGCAATATTTTTCGTAGAATAGAAATCACTAAATGCTAAATATGCTAATATCGCTTTCAATATCGTTTGTTTTGACCGATTTCAGTATACTTCTATACTATACTATGTACAAGATCTACATATTATAAACGCGACAAACCGAAAGACTTTAATTAATTATATTTTTATATGCTTAGTACAGTCCGTCCTCAATGAACAAGCTACAATCAAGTATCTTATCTATTATTTCAGAGCATTAGTCCAGGTACAGTTGATACAGAAATTATACCCGAAGAAGTGAAGAATTTGGGCATACCCATGTTAACATCGGAAGAAGTTTCGAATGCTATTTTATATGCCATTGGTACATCTCCTAACGTGCAGGTATATATTTGTAATTATGATCAATTGATTTTAAATAATTAATTTGTTTTTCTTATTTACAGATTCATGAGCTTACGATTAAGCCTATCGGGGAGAAACTGTAATTTTATATAGATTTAGTTTACATTCGAAATTAACAAACATTTTGTGTAATTGGATGATGCGACGGATTTGGAGCAAAAATAAAATATCTGCCAATAAGTCAGGCGCAACTTTATTATTCCTGGGACAAGTCCAGGATACGTGCGTAATCATACCTCAAGATCATACATATATCTTAGCATTTAGCGAATGCAAGGTGCTACCAGCTATTGAACAGTTTTATTCTGTACCTGGTTATCACCATATTGCAGTATTCTTTCGCCAGCAGGGTGTATTTGTGAGTATGCTCCAACCCAGAGTTTAATTACATCTGGGTAAAAAAGAACGATCCAAAGACACACCGTGTTATTATGCTATGTTTATAGAATCACGGCAATGTCTGCAGTGGACACAAGAATAGAACTGGATGGGTTGTCTAAATCTATCTAGCCTATATATATACTGCAAACCCTGACACACAACATTGTCTGGCTGAAACATTCCTCTAGCGCAGATTCTTAGGGCCGTGATGCTGAGCTCTTTGCTTCCCTAAATGGCTTAACAAAACTAGTACAAGAACAAATAGGTTTACCAGGCGTCACAGGCAAATTTTCTAACATTCTTGACATATTTCTAACAAGCTAGCCTAAAAAATATTCTATCTCCGTCATATCGCCTTCACCAATCGCAAATACAGACCACTTCTTGGTTCGTGCACAATTTCTTCTTTCTATTTCTTCCAGCCAAGGCACTCCGAAGAACCATTTGACATTTTAAAATAGCTATTTGGGGAGCTCTAAACGAATTCTTCAGTGCCTTTGAAAAGAAATTGTGCTTCGATTCCAAAGACTGCGACGAAGCCTGTAGACTTGTCACCGAGATTATCCTTAAGGGTATGAATCTTTCCCTCCAGTCGTAAGAGAGTAAGGCCGTCGAGGGCCTCTGGGGTCAACAAAGAATGTCTCGATGGCATACAGGCAAAAACAAGCGTTTCAAGCTTTTGAAGTCAACCAAGTACCTGCTGACAGAGAATACTTCAATGCGTGAAGAAATACCTGCATGTTAAATTTGAGAATGACCAAAAACTTCGGCGAAAGATCCTTAATTGTCCTAAAGGCTCGAGATCTTACTGATCATTCATCAAAGCGGTCAACAATAACTTTTTTTCCTCTTCAACACCTCCTCTCGACGACGGACAGCGCACTGAGACAAATCCCGTAGGTAAAGCTAATCTATTGGCAGTTAATTTCGCTAGAAACTCGACACTACCACCTTCTGGCCAATATACCCCCTCCCCCCCTCCCCATCCTATCTGCAACTGGTTTTACATTATTCCCTTTACTCGTACACGGTTTATATACAGAATTCTTCAAGAGCTTAATCCAAAAGTCTGCTGGTCCTGATGGTATCCCCACAATTACCCTTAAAAAAGTTCTTCTTCTCTTGCTAAGTCTTTGCGCAACTTTTTCAACTATCCTACTCTTCTGGGTGCTTTCCACGAATGTGGAAAGTTGTGAACGTTCAGCCAATCCGCAATAGCCATTAATTCAGTACTCTTGAAAGTAATGGAAACTGATATTCATAAATATGGCGAAGGACAAATCCTTGCCTTAGACATTGCTAAGGCTTTTGACAGAGTTCGAGATTTTTCGCTTTTAATTAAGCTAACAGCTATCAGCTTGAACGCTTCCCTTGTCCAGTCGTGTAATAATTTCCTTTCTAAGCGATCTATACGAGTTTTATTAGTTGATGTTTCATTTTCTTCCTAACCAATCGATTCTGGCGTCCCCCAAGGTTCAGTCTTATCTCTTACCCTATTCTTTATATTCATCAACGACTTTCTGTCGTCAACTCTTAATCCAATCAAGTTTTGCAGATGACAGTATTCTTGATAACGTTTATGAATTTAACTCTCTTGCGGACTCACACAGACATTCTGTAACTTCCAAAAACTTTCAGTGAATTATTTGGTTCGCTGAACTACGACCTCAAGTCAATCCTGGAATGGGGCAGGAAAAACAGAGTATAGTGTAACGCTACAAAAAACACAGTCTTGTTATATATCCATCAAACATGGGCGGCGTACAACTTTGCTCATCAGAAAATTTACAGTCCTAGGCATAGAGATTAATAACCACCTTAACTGGAGCCAACTTGATGCTGCTCTTGATGCCTCCAAACGTCTAGGTATTCTACGAAAATGTTAAACATATTTTACTTAGTAAACACAAACATAACAGGACTATGATTGAGCGTAAGGCTTAATCATACGATACACTAGATGAAACAGAAGTTTTTGCGATCTTAAGAAATCTTCTATGGGGAGTGGTAGAAGGGGTGACAGCATTAAACTAATTTTTTTCACATCATGCTAGACTAGCTATAAACATGTTTTTCACAAAATATAGGCTTTACAAATTAATTAGATAATAATGATTATAATAATTTATTTCATCAAGTAATTGATTGCTACATTGTTGTGCATAAGAAATAAAATAAATCAAAATCAAATTGAAAAAGAATTAGATACACAAAAATTTAAACTTTTTACAGAATCAAACATAATTAATCTCAAGAAAGATGATTTTTTACTTGTGGAACATTCATGTGAAAATCCAATTGCGAGAAGTAGTTATTGAAATCTCTAACACGAAACCGGTTCATAAGACCCATAGTTCGTGAGATGCTGCGGAATTCTACAAAGCTCATAGTTTCGCAAAGGACAATATGGAACGTTGAATTTAGTCATAGACAGTAATTTTTCAGAGTCAATTATACCTGAAATATCTTTAAAACCAAAAACAGCTCTGGCATGTATGGTATTCGTCTTTTCTCAAGGGTATCTATAAGCAGCAGATTTAAACGATCAACATATGGCGGCGGTAAACCTGAGTGGATCGGACCAGGGAACGCCCTGAAGGGCAAACCTTAAAAGCCGACGCTGGACTGCTTCGATTCTATGTGAATGAAATAAAATGGCGAGCAGAGGACGGCCTAGTAGTAGACGGAAGGATGTAAAATTGATGTAACCATAGGTGAAAAAATAGCAAATGCAAAAGGCAGGGGTTCGGTATAGCCGGGACGGTCTAGTAATAAACTGAACGATGTGAAAATTGAACCAAAATGGGTGAGAGTATAATAACGAACTGAAGGAGGCGAAAAGCAGGGATTCGGTATAGCCGGGACGGCTTAGTAGCTAACAGAAGGATGTGAAAATTGAACATAAATTGTTGATAATTAGACTGACTGACGGGGGCGAAAAGCAGGGATTCGGTATGGCTTAGTAGCAACTGACGAAAGCTAATTGAAGCGACACGACTTAGTGAGCTATTGATAGAGATGAATTGGTAGTACATGATCAAAAGCGTAAGAAAGTAGCAACCGTAATGTTCGAGGTAACACTTTCGATCCCCTCCCCAAAGTCTACTACTGCTACAATGGCGCTACAGCCCAAATCGGACCTTGGCCTCCTGATATTCAGGTTCCTTAACATTTTCTATTACTTACTGTGGAAGGGTTGTTAGTCCTTCGCATTACAAGACCAACACACTACCCACTAGGCTATACCCTAGCCTCCCCAAAGTCACAGTAGGACATTATGGGAGCAAAATCTTACGCAACAATGAAGTTATGAATCGAAACACCTAATGATCATACGTAGAGAGAATAGGAATTGAGACTTATCGATGCGCCGTGGTGCGGGCAAACCAATACAACCATGGTCGAGGTCCCTTCGGGGTGCACGCAGTGGCTGTGGTTTACCACCGACATCGCGGGTAGAGCTTTATTCCGTACTGCTGTACTTGTACAGTATACGGTTCCCTTGGAATGCCTAGTGCAAACCTTGTGATCGACGTGGAGTTGCGTAACAACCGGGATCCCGAACCCTAAGATTGGAAAAGGTTTGGATAGGCATTGTTCTTACTTACTGAATACTGACCACACGAAAAAGCATTCATTGAGGACGACCGACGTGTCCATACGACTATCGTTAAGCTCAGTGGATGTAGACGTTAATGATTGTCGTCTTAAATAATCCGTGTTGCTCAAGACAACGATAAGTAGATACGATATAGTAGAGCTTAATTACTAATTAGGTTATCAATTGGCTAATGCCAGCGGATTTATTTGAGTGATTAACCAAACACTACATTATGAAATAATTTTACGTAACAAATAGTTTTTATTTATTGTTTTTTTTTTCACCTTGGAACAGTTCGAGTATAAAAGTTTTGTTTTTAAGATTCTTTCGCGTAAGTAGTTTAAATTTTGAAGCGTTGTGATTACAATAAAATAACTAAAAATCAAAAAATGCATCGTGGCAAAATAAAGTAGCTGTTGTGACTGGTGAAAGTTCTAGAGTTCAGGTGACCGTAATTTTAATCCTTTCGGTATTAAATAGTTTTGGCGGACGTATGAGTGGAATTTACAACTGTATGTAGCACACCCCAGCACTTTTTTTTTTGTGGTTAGCGAAATGAGCACCTTTTAATGCGTGATGCGCAGTTAATTCGACATAGGTAAGGGAAACAAATGGAAACAGGAAAATTAGCAGGGAAACACAGGAGGAAAGAGTTTGAAGTGGCGGTGGACGTTGTTCTTAAACTGTTGAAGGTTGTATTCGGTGGGAAAGAGATTGCCTGGTAATGAATTCCACAAGGGAGATGATGGACTGCCTAAAGTTCACTGTTCTCCACGGCAAGGGCTTCACAGTTTACTCGTGTGAGCGTGCAGCTTGACGAGTATTTTGGGGGGAGGGGGGGGGGAGGGCTGGGCGTTGAGAATAGGTGGTATTAGCGATTTTAGTTCCTTGCTGCATTTACCATGGAAGTATCTTATAGTAAATGCATAGTACTACTCGAAGGAGTCAATTGAGGCCGATATAGCTTCATCTCCAATTAATCGGAATGCATCTTTCTAAATACGGTCAAGAAGAGCCAGATGTGATTTTGTGGTCCCAGCCCAAACATGAGAGTTATACTCAAAACGTGGTGGGATATAAGCTTTATAAATGGTAGCTATTTCGGACGCAGAACAATATTTCTTACACTTCCGCAGAATACCTAAACGTTTCGAAGAATCTGTCTGTGCGCTCTCTAACTTGAGCTAGACAGGTAAAATTTTGTATACGTCATTTTTTGGCAAAAAAAAAAGTAAGGTCAAGTTCGTGAACGGGCCAAAGGGGTGGAACTTTAACCCCCTCCCAAATAAAAAAAAAATAAAAACCGTCCGCTCCTTCTGCCACCTCCCACAAAACCCGCAGAATTTCACTATATCTTATACATTCATTTTTTCAGTACGTATTCAATTTTTGAAGCTGAAATTTTGTACAGGACATGTTTAAAGCTACCCCAGTATGATGTGGAGAAATTTAGTTCATTGCTGTCACCCCTCCTACCACTCGCTATACATAATTTCTAAAGATCACAAAAATTTCTATTTCATCTAGAGTATCGTATGATTGGGTTTTACGCGGAATTGTAGTCGTTTTTTTTTGTTTATTCTTACAAACTGTTGGAAAATGTCTTTCTGTTAATCGTGAGGGATGATCTTCACTAATTTTCTTTCAGCCACCTGATTTATTTCTGCACTCATGATACTTTTGTAAGATTTCTGCAATTAATTTTAATTGGAAATCTGCAGTGAATGTTGTCTTCTTAGCTTTTTCGGTGTAAAGGACATGTGCGTTACATACATAAATTTCCATTATATCGAAAAACACTTTTTTGTACCATTTTGAAGACTTCCGCGTACATCCCAGCAAGCAATTTAACGAGCGCTCGCAAATAACGAACCAAAAACGAGCATGAAATGTCACAATACAAATAAACTGCATGATGATCTTAGGTAAACCAAACAAAAAAGGGGCGCTCAAAGACGATCTTATTATTATACTTGTTATATATTAAAGATGGCTGTCTTAAGAATTGATCAAACCACCACTGTTTTTGATGATTTGAAAAGTGATTATGCCTTTATATGAAACAAACTGATGTCAAATTGAATGCAAATAACTGTGCCAACTTCTTCCAGTAATTCTCTCACGCACAAGCTTGAGGTTATGCATGGAAACTTAAAAGTTGTAAAATTGCTTGCTGACAGTGCGGATACGTATCTTTCTGTGATGTCTTCCCAGCTGAAAAAATCCAGTAACGTGCGTCCCGTTCTTAGCAGTTCAAGCCAGACAGATGGCCCCACGGATAAGATTGTTTATTCACCAAAACTAAGTGAGAGCATCTGTATGAAGAAGACAAGTGACAACAAAAACAGCATCAAACACAAAAAAACGAAATCAACGTGTTCAGAAAAAGGACTGTTGACCACCAACTTCAACAGATGTGCAGTCTACAGATACCATCTCTCCGGCTTCAACTATTCTACTGAATCCTGGTAGTTCTCGTGATGCACTATGCACATTAAAGGCGATAGAAAAACCTAAAATTCTTTTTGTGTCACGGCTAGAGCCAGATACTTCTGAAATGGATGTTCTTACCAACATCATGAGCATCTCAAATCATGATAATATTAGTATTTCTGAAAACGTTATTTCGTGTAAAAAATTAATTTCAGCTAATCATCGTGGAGAGTTGACTTGCCGAGCTCCTGTTTCGTTACGCTTTTCACTTCCAACTGTTGACCGTCTTCAGCAATCGTAAGGGAACCCATTCCTTAGAGCCGACACAATTCAACACTACGTCGTTTGGACACTGAGTGAAAAAACGGGATAGCTCCATCTCAATATATTACGCCAACGTAAGTGGTATGCGAACCAAAACCCGTCAACTTTACATCGCTGACGTAATTTGTCTAACCGAAACATAGTTCTGTGGTAGGTTCCAAGATGCTGAACTGCTTGACTCTGATTATCCAATTTTTCGCCATGATCTTCATCTTGAACTTATGGATATCAATGTTGGTGGTGGAGTGCTCTGTGCGGTTCGAAGTCAATTTTCGACTGAAGTTGGTGACATCACTGAAGTTTCTGATATTGAGATGGACAAAAAACTATATATCGTAACTTTATATATACCACCACTATCACCCTATGTTGTCTACGAGGCAGTATACAATTCAATTGGTTATGTCAGTAATCTTATGTTATCTCGAAATGAGCTACTTGTATAGCTCTGGAGACTTCAATATCCCTCTTGTCACTTGGTCTCTTTCCGACAGTGAAGATTGCCTAGTGCCAGCTCTTTCTTCCTGTCCACGGCAAGATGCACATTTTTTGGATAGTATGTTTTCAACGGGTCTTTATCAGTCAAATCCAATACCCAACTCAATCGGAACATTTCTTGACCTAGTGTTCTGCTCCGATGTGAGATACTTAACGATCAACAGATGCAACTCACCTTTGCTTCCAGAATCAGCACGCCATCCGGCGTTACATGCTATTTACTCCTCCTGACTTTGTAGTCCTGAATAAAGATATTTCAAAATGCGATTGGTCGTGCGTACTTAACGAAACAGACATTGTTAATAATTTTTACAATATTCTCCTTGGTTGTTTCACTCGGTGCGTGCCGGTTACGAGTAATGTGTTCATGTGAAAAAATTTCCATGGTTTGACGACGAATTAATATATCTAAAAAAAATTAAAAACTAAAGCATGGAAGTACTGTCTCTCTAGGATTGAATCTGTCTATAAGCGCTACTCTGAGTTAAGCGATTTATTTCTTACCAGTTCAAAATTGACAATCAAAGATAAGCCTAAGCAGTTCTGGCACTTCGTCAATTTTAAAAGGCGCACAGATAACTTTCCAGCAACTCTGTCCTTTCATGGGGCGTCATTAATATGACAGAATACTGATCCGATCCCCTCACTCCTTCTACCCTCTCCCATACAAAAAGACAATTTTGAAAAATACATATTTTCGATTTTCGTTGAAACTACTAAAGCTAGAAAGACGAAATTTTGCCA
Source organism: Chorisops tibialis (assembly GCA_963669355.1). Classification (NCBI taxonomy): domain Eukaryota; kingdom Metazoa; phylum Arthropoda; class Insecta; order Diptera; family Stratiomyidae; genus Chorisops; species Chorisops tibialis. The sequence continues at coordinate 268,630,073 of OY770262.1, read as the reverse complement.
GAATTAATTCTACTATAATTGTAATTAGTTTTAAAAAGAATTATCAACTTTACTTCACTTCTTCTACCCTTCTCCCATACGAATTTTGCGAAATTTTTAAAATTTAAATTAAATTATTTTTCTTCGAAATTGTTAAAGCTATCAACTTAATATTTTGTATAAAGTGTAAAAATAGAAATATCAATAACGTGTAAAAAATCTGTTTTAATCCGTACACTCCTTCTACTCAGGCATTTCATCCAATGACATCGGAGAAACTTGTGATCTTTTTGCGTCGTACTTCAGGTTAGTATACAATTCAGATCGGAGTGAGCTGTCATATGACAATTAAAAATCTTTGAACGCTATTGCATACCTAGGGGATACCTCTCTGTGCGACGAAGATGTTCGATCAGCTTTTAACAATATTGACAGACAAAAAAACGCAGGTTTCGATTTGATTCCTGCGATGTTCTTAAAAAGTTTCTCATCTTCTTTATGTCACTGTTTATCCCTAATTTTCAATAAATCACTGTCGTCTGGAGAGTTTTTTGATATCTGAAAAATATCTTATATTACCCCCATTTATATGGCAGGTCTGAAACACCTTGTTGAAAATTATAGATCTATCTCTATGCTATCGTCTTTACCGAAATTATTCGAAGTGATTGTCAATGATAAAATATATTTCTCAATGAAGGAATCTATTTGCTATTGTCAACATGGCTTTGTCCAGGGTCGATCTATAGCTTCGCAATTAAATCTATTCACTAAATTTTGCGTGGATTCTATTGAGAATAGTTTCCAAATTGACGTTATCTACACAGATTTTCAAAAGGCATTTGACAGAGTCTTATATCACTATCAGAATTCCTTAATGCAAGGAATTGCCATAAAACGGTACCAAATTGAGATATGGAAATCGAATTATCCTCTGGCTCATCATTTAGTGAAGGGACGAAACAAACAACAACATCCCAACACCAAATACATAAATATAAATAACACAAAGAAAAATTGACAAAAAATTGGCATCAACTAGCATTAAGTCTACGCTTTAAACACAGCTTATCAATACAGAAGTCGAATACATCAGCATTCTCATTAACTTCTCTCGCGAGACGTGAAATTGGCTCATTCATACCATAGTTTGTCCGGTGAAAGCTAATCTGTAGCAATCTAGGCTGCCTTGGTAAAAATTGACCAACAGCAAACTGCATCAAACTCAAAAGTGTAGGAGAATCAACTAACCCTGTAAGAAGTTGATGAGCAAAAACTACATCAGCTACCTCACGTCGTTTCGAGAGTGACGACATATTTAATAGCTTAAGTCGATCGAAATAAGGAGTAAGACGAACTCTATCACTCCAATTTAGGTGGCATAAGGCTATTCTCACAAATTTACGTTGAATGTATTCAATTCTACCAATGTGCTCATCATAAAAAGGAGAACAAACTTGAGAAGCATATTCAAGATGAGATCTAACGAATGTGTTATAAAGAATCAATTTAACAAAGGGATTGTTAAATTCCTTGGATAAGCGTGTGGTGAATCCCAACATAGAATTACCTTTTTGCACAATCTTATGAATATGCAAGCTAAAATCAAGTTTATGGTCAAATGTAACACCTAAATCAATTATGGAGTTGACACGATCCAAAATACAGTCATTAAGACTATATATAATTACAAATGGTGAGACTTTTCTAGTAAATGACATAACATGACATTTATCCACATTCAAACGAAGATCATTGTGGCGACACCAATTACTAAAATTAATCAAATCTTCTTGAAGAAAATTGTCAGAGTTGGAACTAAGAGATCTAAAAATCTTAATGTCGTCTGCATAAATAAGTGCTTCAGAGTGTTTAAGAACAGAGGCGACATCATTAATGGCCAAGACAAACAAAAGTGGTCCCAAATGACTTCCTTGCGGAACACCAGAAAGCGCAATAAATGGCTTAGAAGTAAAATCACGAAAGAGAACTTGGTAAGTTCTATTAAGTAGATAAGACGTAATCCAATTAATAAACCATGAAGGAAAACCCAACATGTCTAATTTCAACAAAATAATGGAATGGGGTAATTTATCAAAAGCCTTACTAAAATCAGTATAGATGCAATCCACCTGCTTACCCTCCTCAATGTTTACAATGGATTTATTCGTAAACTCTCAGATTAGTGACTGTTGATCTATTTTTGACAAATCCATGTTGTTTACTTGAAATCAGAGATTTACAGTGAAACGACAGGTAGTCATACACTACAGACTCAAAAAGCTTTGGAATAGCTGACAGTTTAGCTATTGGTCGATAGTTGATAACAGCAGATTTTGGACCACTTTTGTGAGTCGGTATGATAAAGGAGGTCTTCCGAACGTTCGGGAAAATCCCAGTCTTTAGCGACCTTTGAAAGAGAAGGGAGAGAGGCTCAGCAATAGAGAGACAGCAGTGTTTGAGGACAATTGCAGGAACACCATCTGGGCCAGGAGAAGAAACATCCTTAAGGCGAGAAATATGGTTAACTATATCATTATAAGCAATCGGTATACTAGAGAAAGTAGTTGAAGCAGTACCTTTAAAGCTATCAAAGTACGACATGTCAGGCATAAAGTTACTACCAGAAAAAGATCCACTGAAGAATGTGGCAAAAAAATTACAGATAGTAAATTGATCATTACTATTGTTGCCAAGGAATTGGAAAGAAGCTGGATAACCGTCAGATTTGCGCTTACAATTAACAAACTTCCAAAACTTCAAGGGATCTCTTATAATATCCGACTGCACTTCAAGTAAATATTCAGCATATAAGCGATTAGATAAATCTTTGAATAAGTCATAGTATTCTGTGTACAGACGAAAATCAGTTTCATTCTTTGTCCTAGTATACCTATTCCACGCAGCATTACGAGAGTTACGAATCGAACGCAGCTCACTCGTGTACCAAGGATACAACAATGAGATATTCTTCCGATAAGTAAAAGGAACTGAAGCAACAAAAAATTGGTACAGAATATAATAAAAATCAACTACAGCACCCTCAAAATCGGGATTGTCGAAAATTTCATCAAAGTTGGAATTAGAGATAAGATTGTCCAAACGTGAAAAATCGGCTTTCTTAAAATCAAAAGTTAGTTCTTTCTAACTAGGGCTAAAAATATGCTCCTCGTCAATCATAACAGGCACGGAACAGGCACAGTAGTCAGAATAAAAAACCAGGTCAAACTTAAAATTTTCCCAGAATTTTTTTTTTTAATAATTGCAATAAATCCTAGAAAAAATTATCAGCACCGCTTCACTCCTTGTACCCCCTCCCATATAAATATCTGTATTATAAATTCAAGAAAAGCATTTCTCCTTCGAATATATGAGTGCTATCGACTTAGAAATTGAATCAAAGCATTGTGATGATTTTGACCCTGCTTATCATAATCCTTATAAGCGGGGTCAAAATCATCTTAAGCGCTCCACTTCCTCTGCCACCTCCGATACAAATGCCCCAATTTCAGGAAAACCTATGTCCAATTTCTTTAAAAATAATGAAAATAAAAATTTTAAATTCAGCAAAAACCATTTTGCATGCCATGTTCGGTGTCATATACGAAAAATACAAACCTCCCCCTCTACTTCTACCACCTCCCATGCAAAAGCCTCTATTTACTATTCGAAACGCTTTACGTTTAAGAGCACGTTTGGGGACTCTTCTGTCTTCCATTCGGCTCTACATGGCCAGCCAGAGCTTAATTACTAATTCCAATAGTTAATTACTAATCAGGGCGGCTATATGTCAATGGCATTAATCTTTTGTTTAGCAGCTGGCTTATGCCTGCGAATTTAGTTCAACAAATCAACAATTCAATATGAGATAAATATTTTTTTTTTCGTTATCTTGGAATAGTTTGAGTACAAAAGCCTTGTTTTTACGTTTCTTCCGCATAAGTAGTTTAAATTTTGAAGCGTTGTGATTAAAATAAAATAACTAAATATCAAAAATGTATCGTTGGCAAAATAAAGTAGCTGTTGTGACTGGTGCAAGTTCTGGTATTGGAGCGGCGGTTGTAAAAGATCTCGTCCAAGCCGGTATAAAAGTTGTCGGATTGGCACGTCGTATAGAACGAGTTCGCGAAATTCAAAATGCACTTCCTGCAAAGTTGCAAGCGCAATTGCATCCAATTAAGTGTGATGTTACGAAAGAGAGTGACGTGAAGAGTGCTTTTGCTTGGGTAGAAAAGAATCTCGGCGGTACCGACATTCTTGTTAATAATGCTGGATTCGTTCGAGTAGGAATTAGTCTAAGTGACACTGAGAATACCCAAATAATGCAGCAATCTGTAGATACAAATGTGATGGCAGTATTTTATTGCGTTCGAGAAGCTTTCCAGTCGATGAAAAAACGTAAATTCGATGGTCACGTTCTGATTGTAAACAGCGTTTCCGGTCACAAGGTACCAACAATGCGGTCCTTCAAAGTTAATATTTATCCTGCCACAAAATTCGCAGTTACTGCCATGACTGAAACTTATCGTCAAGAATTCGCCTATGCAGGAACTAAAGTTAAGGTCACGGTAAGTTTATTTAGATGTTTTTTTGTAGATGAAATCTGAGTGTATATTATGCTCGTTCCAAAGTCTGTAACGCTAAGAGGTACGGTGACGGACGGCATCGCCAAGAGTACAAACATGTTTATTATCGCTTAAAAATCTAGAATTCAAGTGACGGTAATTTTCTTTCGATGTTAAATAGTTTTGGCGAATGTGTCCTGCATGAACAGAATTTACCACTGTATGGGGTACACCACAGCACGAAACGGAGCACTTATATATATATATATATATATTATTTTTTTTTGGAAGATTTAAGCACAGAACGGTTTAAAATTATTAATTATTCAACATTTAATATTTATAAAAGTAGTTAACAAAAGTTATAATAGTTTATTTAATAATTAAACATAACAGGGCTACGATTGCGCGGAAAACGCAATCTTGCGATACTCTAGATAAAATAGAATTCTTAGTGATCTCAAGAAATTTTGTATGGAAAGTGGTTGAAGGGGTGATGCAACCTCCAAAAATTGAATTGGAACTGAGAAAATTAGTGTATTAGATTTAGTGAAATTGTGCAGTTTGTATGAGAGGTGGGAGAATTTTAGTGTTTTTTTTTAGAAATAACTACGAATATTATAGGATTGACACCTATTAAATTTCAGACTATTATAGTAATATTCATACCTCTGATGAAAATAGATTTTTTGTGAAGTTGTGAAACTTTGTCATATTGTATGGAAGGGGATAGAAGCGGTAAAGCTTATCAATTAATTTTTTCTAATCTTAGTGATAATATTAACTAAGTATTTAGTACAAAATGTGAGCTCGATAACTCCGCCATAGACGGTCCCAAACCCGAGTTGAGAAAGGAGGAGGGTACATGGAGTTAACCTGAATGGCCAGTAACACCAGTGCGTCTCAGGAAGTAGGCAAAAAGTATGACATAGTTGGACTTGCAGCATAGCTGTGAGAACTCCAGCATGTCATATTTAGCTCAAAACTCCCACCCTTTTTCTACTAGGGTGTAATAAATAAGTAGGACCGGTCCTCCAGGTCGGGGGTTGGGCGAGGCGCCGACAACGCATCACCGGAAAAAGAACACTGTCCAGAAACCTGAAGAACAGCCTCGGAAAGGATGGACTCAACGGCAACGACCCCGCAAACGAAAAATGGACTAATCTATTGGATCTTGGAATGTTCGATCCTTATTTAGGACAGGAGCTCTGAAAGAGTTTCTCGAAGAAGTGGCAAAACACAACATCAACATAACTGCCATCCAAGAAACGAAATGGCTCGGTAGCGAAATCATGGACATGAGATCACACACAATCTATCCAAGTGGAAAATTGTCGGGAAGCAGAGAGTTTGGAGTCGCTTTTGTCGTTGACAAAAAATTTAAACAGCAGGTCACGAGCTTCAAACCAATAAGTGAAAGATTGTGTGCAATCCGAATAAAGACTAAATTTTTCAACACTTGGTTGATCAACGTTCACGCACCAACAGAAGACAAGGACGATGTAACTAAGAACGAATTTTTATGCCACCCTAGAGACAACCTATGACTCACTGCCCTCGAATGACCTAAAGATTGTCTTAAGGGATTTTAATGCAAAAGTCGGAAAGGAGGAGGCTTATAGAGGAACAACAGGAGGGCACAGTCTCCATGACATAACCAACGACAATGGCCAACGTCTTATTGATTTCGCAAGCAGCAAAAATATCATAGTAAGCTCTACGTGCTTCCCACATCGCGATATTCACAAACGAACGTGGGCATCACCAGATGGTCACACCTTCAACCAAATAGGCCACGTTCTTATTGAGAAAAGGGCTGCTTCCAGCATACTTGATGTACGAACTCTCCGCGGTGCGAATTGTGACTCTGATCACTATCTAGTCAGAGCTAACTATCGATGCAAAATAGCTTGTCGTGGGTATTCGAAAACGAGTAGAGCTCGCAAATTCAATGTCGACAAGCTTAACGACGAAACGGTGGCGCAGGCTTACATGCTAGCATGTAATAAACACCTGACACCAATATATGAAGATATCCAAAATATGCCAGTGGAGAATGCGTGGATGAAAATACGAGACGGCATCAAATCCTCCGCGGAAGAGGTGTTAGGATATCAAGCACGGCGAAAAAATAATGATTTCGAAAAGCAGGGAGATGGTCTAGCTCCTATGCTGTTCTACTTGGCACTAGAGTATGTCGTCCGAAAAATCCCAGTCGACACCAACGGGACACTACTCTTCAAGTCCACCCAACTAGTAGCATACGCTGACGACATTAACATTCTAGCAAGATCCTTCCCTAATGCTAAGGAGGTATTTGTCAATCTTGACTCCGCCGCAAAAGAAGTCGGGTTGCGCATTAATGAAAGCGAAACAAAAGTAATGACGCAAACAAGAAGGAGAACGCCAATCAGACAAAACATAACAATTGCGGAATATAATTGGGAGAGTGTGGACAACTTCATATATCTTGGGGCTAATCTAACAAAGGACGGTAATGAAACAGACGAAATCAAACGACGGATAATACTAGCAAATAAGACGTATTATTCGGTACTTCCAATAATGAAATCCAAGAAAGTGCACAGGAACAATAAGCTGCGGATTTATAAAACTATTATACGACCTGTGCTCTGTTATGGCAGCGAGACGTGGACATTAACGCGAACTTCCGAAAAAGCAGTTAACGCATTCGAAAGAAAGGTCCTCCGAAGAATTTTGGGACCTGTGAAGGAAGGAACGGAATGGCGAATAAGATACAACCATGAGTTGTATCAACTCTACGACGAGCCAGAAGCTTCAACGTTCATCAAGTTACGTAAACTGCAGTGGGCTGGCCATGTAGAGCGAATGGAAGACAGAAGAATCCCCAAACGTGCTCTTAAAGGCAAAGCGAGTGGTAACCGGCCAGTAGGCAAACTACGCAAGCGATGGGAAGACTCGGTTGATGAAGACAGCAAAGCCATTCTAAAAATTAGCAGCTGGAGGACGCGGTCTTTGGATCGAGACGATTGGAGGCGACGACTTCAGGAGGCCAGGGCCCGATTTGGGCTGTCGCGCCATTGATGATGATGATGGTGAGCTCGATAAATGGTGTATAGTATGTTCTTAGAAAATCGGCTTAGAGTATTTCATGAAAAAGTGCAGTTTATATGGGAGGTGGCGGGAGGAGTGGAAGGATTTAAATAATTATACCACCATTCATCACATTTATGATAAAAATAATAAATTCTAAATTTCAAATCATTAGTTTTTATAGTTTCCGAGAAAATTTGATTAATGTAAGTTATTGAAAATGAATCATTTTGTATGGGAACGGGTAGACGGAGTGGAGCGATTTGGCTGGTTCACGAACTTGACCTTACTTTTTTTTGCCAGAAACGACGTCTACAAAATTTGAACTTTCTGGCTCGACGCGTTCTCAAGCTAGAACGAACGAACGGACATCCTGTTTTGAGATTTTTTAGTGATTATATGAACTTCTGTAGTATTCATTTTTATTTTCCGAGCCTTATTTTCTTGGCGTTACAAACTTTAGAGCAAACTTATAATACTCTCAGATTTCATATAGAATATAAAAATGAAAAATAGTTTAAAAATAAAAATTAAAATTATGCGACACTTATTATTATTGTTATAAAAGTATTTACAAGATTTATCAATTCAGCAGTCTGTGATACTATTGTAAACAGGGTGGAACTCATAGTCCCACATTACACATATTGCATTGATAGCGTAAATTTGTTTTTCACAAACAATGCACTTTCGCATTGAAGATTTGATTGCATTTATATACTCTAGATGAAATCTGAGAATATTAAAAGATTGCTCTGAAGTTTTAACGCTATGAAATAATGCACGTACAGAGGCGCCAAGGGTACAGAAATATTTGTTGTCGTTCAAAAATCTCTAAACCGGATGTTCGTTGTCCGCCCGTCTAACAATTTGAAGACTTGAATGCAATTTTAGAAGATAAGAATATTGAAAAAAAAACAATAATAATAATAATTATAGTCTTAAGGACTATAAGTTATGGATGTATTCGACATAGTATTATACTATTGCTTTGATAAAATACGCTACTATCACTTGTTTTGGCAGATTTCAATAAGGAAGGTTAGGTGCAAGAGCTACAAATTATAAAAGCGACAAATCGAAAAACTTTTTAATTAGTTATATTTTCAAATGCTCAGTACAGTCCGTCCACAATGAACCCGCTACAAACAAGTGCCTTATATTATTCCAGAGCATAAGTCCAGGGACAGTTGATTCAGAAATGGTACCAAAAGAAGGGCGGAATATCGGCATTGCCATGTTAAAACCGGAAGATGTTTCGAATGGTATTTTATATGCCATTAGCACACCACCTGACGTGCAGGTATTTATTTGTATTTTGATTAATTTATTTAAAATAATTAATTTGTTTTTCTTATTTACAGATTCATGAGCTTACGATTAAGCCTATGGGGGAGAAACTTTAATTTTACAGATTTACTTTACATTCGAAATGAACGAACATTTTGTATAAATCGGACGAAGCGACGGATTTGAAGCAAAAATAAAATATCTATCAACAAGTCGAGCGTAACTTTATTACCTATTCTTGGGGCTTGACTTGAGGATACGAGGGAAGTTAATGTTCAGTTTAGGGTGTTAGGAAATAGGGCCGAATAAGGGGATAGAAGCAAGCACAATCAATTATTTAACACTTACTTACTTACGATGGCGGTACAGCCCAAATCAGCCCTTGGCCTACTATATACTCCGCTTCCACTCTTCTCGATTCAGTGGCCGTGTCATACAATTTGAAAATCTTAGCAGTGATTTGCAGTCTTAACTGCGATTATTATCAACAGCTGCAGCACATGGATTCAATATTAATATTAATTTAGGGGTAGGAGAGAGGGGAAGAAGTGAGGTCGAAACTAATTTACCGCCCGGATCAATTTATCGATACAGCACCCTTATAAACAATTTTACTTTATTATTATAATAATAAAGTATTGTGATCGACACAAAAAAAAAAAAAGTTTGCTACCCTGAAATTTTTTTTTTTCGCGTTTCATGACTAAATTAGCCTAAAAATGCAAAAAAAAAAAATCCGTCTGTCTGTACGCCGTCCGCCGTACGCCGACGTGTACGCTCAGCGCACATTAACTCTCAAACCCTTCAAGATAGAAAGTTCATTTTTGGAGGGATTGTAGATAGTTGCGGATCTCAGGCGGATACCCATTTTGCGGGGTGTACGGGTTCAGGGGGAGGCGGGGGGAGCGCTTAAACCGAAAAATACGAATTCAAATATCTCAACCATGGTAACAGCTAGGAAGCTAAAACTCAACATACATATAGAGGAGTTTGTGGGACAACTTTTAAAAATAATTTAATTTTTTTATCCATTGGGGTGCGAAAAGGGGGGACTAAGAACCAATTGTCGGCCGAATTTTTTTTTCAAATAATTATATCTTCGAAATTACTTATTGTAAAAAAAACATATTTGGAGAATATTAAGGTGGCATATAGTTCCATCGGAACCAGCTCAGAAAGCGGCTAATTATTGTAAGGGGGAGGGTCAGGGGGGGTGCAAAGAAAAACACTTAAAAATTAATATCTCAACTATCTTTTAAGTTATGTAATTGAAACTTAAAACTTATATTAAGCTATACTAGGCAAATACAAAAAAAATATAACATGTCGAAATAATAGTAGTGAGGGGAAATGGAGAACATTTCAAAAATGGCGCACTTTTCAAAATTACAAATCCTTATATCTCAAGAAATAGTGCAGATATTAAATTAAAAATTTGTCAGATTGTAGAACTACATAATGGTTAATTTTGGTAAAAATTTTAAGCTGGGAGGTGTAAGGGGAGGGAGGTGATAAGCAAAAATGTCGAAAATTTTCAGTGATTTTTTTAGGGCTCTAGTGAAAGATAAAAAGTTAAAATTTTGCATGTGAATACCTATATTTAATGTACATAGAAAAATAATATTAACTTGATCCATATTTATTATAAACCGACTCCCCCGGTCTAACGTGCACAAGGTGTATCATGTGCATTGAAAAAAACACATAAACTGAAAATTTTTGAGTGAAATTTTAAGGTAGAAACTTGAAAATTTGCGAAATGCATTTAAAAAAAACTCCTAAATATACGAAATATTAACTGGTCGAAAACCTTTAAAACTTCTACCCCCTCCCATACAAAATTATTTTTTCGACCATTTTCAAGAAATCAATTATCACCTAACCATTAAAAGCTATCAAATTCAAATTTTGCAAAACAACTTACAAAAATAATTAAAATGAAATTGCATTCAAAGTTTTAAAATCGCGCTTGCCCTTCTACCCCCTCCCATACAAAAGTATGATTTCGACTAATTTCATTAAATCAACTAATAACCAACAAATTAAAAGCTATGAACTTGAAATTTCGTACGAGCATCTAGCAACAAAAATGAAAGAAAATTGCATCACAAGTTTGACGATTCCCCTACCTCCTCTACCCCCTCCCATACAAAATTATTTTTTCGAGCATTTTTAAGAAATCAGTTATCAGCTAACTATTAAAAGCTATCAATTTCAAATTTGGCATAAAAACTTATAAAAATAATTCAAATGAAGTTGCTTTAAAAGTTTTGAAATCGCGCTTGCGCTTCTACCCCCTCCCATACAAAACTATGATTTCGACCAATTATATTATATTAAATAACTAATAACCAACAAACTAAAAGCTACGAACTTGAAATTCTATACAAGCACCTTAGAAGAGACGCGAAATAAAACTGCGTATCAAATTTTACGATTCCCCTATATTCTCTACCCCCTCCCATACAAATGTTCGGTTTCATGAATGTAAAATATACCGAATTTTATGAAAATTCTATGCAACTTCGTCTATGAAACACATTCTATACAGAGAATATTGGACGTGATTCAAGTAATTAATTAAAAAGCTATTAACATCCACCCACCCTTACTATTACCCCTACTCCTCCCCTCATAAAAACCCAAACTTACAGACACGAATGAAATATTGTTAACAGTCCTGCCCAAGAACTCCCTTTCACTTAGTCTTCCCTAACCACTCTAACCTGCATATTGACTTTCCACTCATCCGCAACTTGTCCCAAGAATAATAAAGTTTCGCCCGACTTGTTGGCAGTTTATTTACTTAAACATTGTATACATGAAGACCATGAGGAAGAATGGAAGAATGGAGGAATGCCAATTTCCTTTTGATTCCACTTGAAAAGTAGATAATCTAAATTCTTCATTTGTTTACAATTTTTTTTTTTGCGATTTAGTTAGGAAACTATTAGCCAATTTGTTTCTGACTTAATTTAATACGGTTCAAAATTTAAGCTAAGCACTTATCCATCGATATTTTCTTAGTATTTGTTGTCCACTTTTTGTGCATTTAGATTTAATTATGTTTGTCTTTTATTTCCACAACACTACACTAGTTCGAATGGTTTAACTCTCTTAAGCCTTCGCACTAAGTCTAATTGTCTAGGAGTCCAGACTGGTCTTAAGACTTGTTTCTACAGCAGAACCTTGTTGTAAGTTAACAAGGAGGAATATCTTCCTACTAGCCAATTCAGTTTTGAAGTTCATCTCTTTTTTTCTTGATGTGAGCTTTCCATCTAAGTTTGGCATTCATCGTCGTGCCCAAGTATTTAGCTGTGTGCGAGTAGGGTATCACTTGATTGTTGATGTAAACTGGAATGTGCTTGATTTTCTTGTTAGTGAAATCGACATGCACCCATTTGGCTTCGTTTAGCTTTATTCGCCATTTGGTCCAACCAAGAATTTGGAAGATGGCCGTCTACAATTTGTCTGTTAATTCCAAATAAGTGTCCTACAGCCATTATTGCGATGTCATCTGCAAAGTTAGCAATCGGGGATTGAGTTCTGCTTACCTCTCCCTGTACATTTATACCCAAACATCAAAGCCAGAAATACTAGCACTTAGCGAGTGCTAGGTGCTACCAGGGAGTGAGCAGTTTTAAACCGATACCACCTAATCTAAGCATTTTTTCGCCAGCGAGGGATCGCTCTCTACATCCACGATGATGTGCTCTTCCAATTGGTTCCGCATTTAGGTACCTGCTCCAATCCGGAATTTAATAATATTTGGATAAAACTTTCAATCCAAGGGCATATCTTGTATTTTCGTTACGTCTATAGAAACCCGGTCATGAATGCAGTCAGCTTAGTCTTAGTAAAAAGCGGCAATGGAAATGCTCCCCCGATACATCTCCAAATAAAAAAGGAGGCCAGCAACGGGGTCTTACGCATACAGAGGGAAACAAATTCAAATCAGAGGATTTTAAAGGTCACCTAAAAATCGTAAAAAGACCCAAAAATAGTGGTTCTAACCTCCACACTATCGGACGCTATACCGACAAAAATCAACTTTGAAACCTCCTTCAAAGTTATAGTCAGAGAACGCAAGGACTGGCAATCTATTCTACCTGAAATGGAAGAAGAATCAACCATCTGGTGTACAAATGGCTCGCGCACCTCTGAGGGGACAGGAGCCCAAGTCAAAGGTCCTAACTTCTCGGTTCCAAAACCACTCGACAAAGAAGCAACAATCTTTCAGGCTGAACTAATTGCAATAGACTTATGCAACCAAGAGAATATAAGTAGAGCTCATCGCAACAAATCTATTTATATTCTATCGGACAGTCAGGCGGTTCTCAAAGCCCTAGCATCCAATAAACACGGATCGAGGATAGTTTGGGAGTGCTGTCAAAACCTAATCATCCTGGGAAAAAAGGAACGATATAACCTTAATGCGGGTACCAGGACATATGGGAATTGAGGGAAATGAAGAGGCTGATCGTCTTGCAAAAGGCGGCGCAGAAACAACATTTTATTGGTCCAGAGCCACTCTGCGGAAAATCAAAAGGGCACTACAACCCTATACTTAGAAAGTGGGTTGAACAATAACATAAAATCTACTCGAATAGACTTCCAGGCAAAAAAACCAATCCTACCACAAAAAAAAAAAAACAAAGTGGAGGATATTCTAAAATTCAGCAAGAGTGATATTAATACTCTAATCGGCCTAATGATATGGAGTAAACCACCACCTCAAAAATATGGGCTTAGCTAAAACCGCCATCTGTAACCTCTGTCTCGAAGACACAGAAACGACAGTAGCAGTAGCTAGGAAAACACACAATCTTTCCTTTCTACCGAGAAACTAGCCAAGATGGCTCCCTTAAAGATACTCAGATTAGCCGAAGCTATTGAGTTAGGCCGAGAAGGTCGCAATGCTCTCACGTGTTCTCCAAATTATAAAAAAAAGAGATAAGGACAGTAATTTTTAATGGTCGTAATTAACTAAGAAAAAAGTTTTTTCCTTTTAGATAGACAAAAAACTGACAAGACTGACGGGAACACCTTCGGCTCCCTAGAGCCGGTTGAGTGTCCGGCACCCTAAGTGCTGCCTACCCTAAGCCCCTGCCTAACCTTTGACGGGATCAACTCCAGCTCCTTAGAGCTTAGTATCCGCCTCCATAGAGCTGAGTTCCCCGCCCCATTGTCTTGGGATCAACTCCAACTCCTTAGAGCTGAGACCAAGGAGGACATATAGCAAGGAGAGACTATGAACAATCTTTGCCGTGTAAGGAAATGGGAATGAAAGTATTTCCCTCCTTTACTGGCGAAATGCTCGAAATTTTTCAAAGCAATCGTTTCGCTATCCTTGTTTGGCATACCCAATGCAACTATCTCTGTCCCGCGTTAAATTGTCCGTTGCTAAAGGGCTTAGCTTAGACACGAACCAAACACTAATAAAAATTTAAAAAATAAAGATTTCTGAAATAAAACAGCAAGCTCCATTGTACTGAAATTACTTTATTGCTGACTGAATATTAGCAACTAAGAGAGAATACCAATTATGGTACTGTTTTTGAAAAAAATTTGAAGCCAAGTTAAGCTTGGACACAATTTTCGAAAATTTCCGAATCGAAAGGTATTCCTACAAGGGACAGCCTATCAGGCACTCCATTTTATATATCATCCTTGGCTGAGACCCACTTGCCTCATTCGCGGGATCAACTCCGGCACCCTAGAGCTGAGTATCCGACACAGCTCCACAGAGCTGAGATCCCCTCGCCTCATTGTCTTGGGATCAACTCCGGCTCCTTAGAACTAGGATCCCTTGCTTCATTAGCGTGGGATTAACTCCGGCTCCTTAGAGCTGAGTATCCGACTCCTTGGAGCTGAGACCCTGATCACCGGGCAATATCACCTTCTCGTATGAAGCCCATTCTGACATAGAAGCCAGGACCTCGTACCCTCTTTACTCCCTGAGGTCTATTCTGGCAAAAGAGCCGGGATAGGTAATTCTCAAATTTTCTTGAAGCCTATTCTGGCATAAGAGCCAGGATAGATAACCCCTCAAATCCCCTGGAAGCTTTTCTGGCATAAGAGCCAGAGCGGAACACTTACTAAAAACACGTAACCCATAAGAAGATGGTGTTACATGACTGCCATGAGCTTACAAAGATATGATTCAAACGAATGGCGTATATTTATCGGCTCGTCAAAACACAATTTGAAGTGTGTACTATTGCATAGCGGAAATAAACTAGGATCCTTATCGGTCGCACATTCAACCAAAGTTAAGGAAGAATACCCTACAATAGCATTGGTCATGAACAAGATAAAGTACGACGAACATAAATGGGTAATTTGTGTTGATCTTAAGGTGGGTTATTTTTCTTTAGGACAACAAGGTAGTTATACCAAATATCCTTGTTTTATATGTTTATAGGACAGCAGAGCTAAAGTAGAACATTGGACAAAAAAAGAATTGCCTTCTAGGGAAGTACTAGTTCCAGGTAGCTTTAATGTTATAAATGTACCACTTGTGCCACGAGATCGTATCATATTGCTACCTCTGCATATTATACTTGGTCTGATGAAACACTTCACCTCTTCATCGTTGGTTCATTTTCTTCCCCACAGCTCTTTCTTCAATTTTGGGAACAAATATTAATCGAAAGAGGCCCGAACTGGACTTTAAGGGGGTGGTTTAATATCCCGTAGACGCATTTCTGTAGGGCTGCTATTGCAACGTGGCTCTTGTAAACAGGTGTGTTGTTTTGCAAAAGCAACACACCTCGAGTCCAACTTCCTCTTCTTTTTTCTTTGATGGCATACTTTAAATTTTGTAGCAGGTAGGCGTAGGTTTAGGTTGTAGGAGGGTGTTTCCATAGAACCACAATGCACTGAGGTTATCTAGTTGGGCTCATTGTACTCCCCCTATTCATTATAAGATGGAACTTACTCCTCTTGCTCTAACTACTTGGTTCGGTTTGCGAACCGTAGCAAGCTCGAAAGTTGGACGCCTCTGAGGTCGTCTAATTCTGAGAAGAATCTAGAGCCCAAACAAAAGAGACAACTCTTGGAGATTTGCGGACAGTGACAAAGATATTGTTCGATAGATCCTTCGTTTTCCTCGCAACCTCCGCAAAGGATATCCGCATCTTAAATGCATGCAGTTTTAGCAAACAATAATCTGTGGTCAGACTAACAATAATTCGGATGCTGTATCGACCACGTTGTAACAGATGAGCTGTAATATTTTTATTCGGTTCTTCCCAAAAGGATTTGGCCGTTCTGCAGCTTTCCAGCTGCCGCAACCCCACCAAGAAAGAATCCAAAATAGTCTGTTTGAAGCTAGTATTCAGCACTGTTGGTGCTACATCGACTGACTTTCTAGTGGAAATGATGTAAGCAGATCTTTGACGTGCAAGCATGTCTGCTGCCTCGTTACCTAGCAGGTCGCTATGACTCGGTATCCAAATTAGAAAATCTTCCATT
The DNA here is from genome assembly GCA_963669355.1 of Chorisops tibialis. Taxonomy (NCBI): domain Eukaryota; kingdom Metazoa; phylum Arthropoda; class Insecta; order Diptera; family Stratiomyidae; genus Chorisops; species Chorisops tibialis. Next base: position 268,613,688 of record OY770262.1, on the reverse strand, counting down.
ATGGCCATTAGGCGATTCAAATTGTGTCTACAAATGGGCACTAGTTTGGACCTAGTCCTGTAGGATTGGAGTGCCAGAACCGCAGACCTGCTGTCTCAGAAAATGCAACAATTTCCGAGACTGTTCTGCATATCTAGAATAATTTTTATACACTCGTTAATGGCAAATACTTCTGCTTGTGACACTGTCGCGTATTCTGGAAGATGAAATGAAGCAGGTAGGCATAGTATCACCCTGTGATATTTTGTCCTTTTCCTATATAGTCGATCGTCAAAACTCTGTCTGTCAAAAAAATAGTGGCCAAGATTTTTCCGGCGGATTGTGAGACCTTGAACTTCTTGGGGATGAAGCGCCTTTACGGAGTCACTGTATTGACTTCTGCTTTGATTCAGGCTCATATTGATGTGTGGTGCTCCAACACATTTATAAATTCACTTGTTGATAAAAATCACTTTGATTTTTATTAACGAGAAATTTTCGAATTAGTAACTTTTGTTTTCGAAAATTAAAAAATTTATAGATATGAAATCAGTCGAAAATAGAAAATTGGATGAAAAATAAATTGATTGCTAGTTAGACATTAAAAATAAAACGTTGCTATTAATTTTAAATATTCATAAATAAAATATACAACAAGGAAAATAAGTAATTATTAATAATAAATGTGTAACAAAAATATATATTGCAGTGTTCAATTAAAATATCAAATATTGTGTTGTTTAATTAATTATATGTGATAAATAAAAATAATAAATTATCATAATAAAATATTTGCTGAATTAAAAGTTTATAATAAAAATATTAACACATCCAGCAAAGATGAACCCAAGTTTCGTATCCATTAACAATCCGGGTCAAAATTTCATGCCGGTTCTCGCTACAGAGGTCCAAAAACTCACGTTCTGCTTTTTCTGAACCGCTGAGAGCATTCTCGGTGCCCATCTTCCATTGTCCTTAGACATGCCGAAATGATCGTAGAGGATACTCAAAATGGTTGTATTTGATACTCCAATAATTTTTGCGATTCTTTCTTCTTTAAACGAGCATCTTCGAGAATAAGTTTCTCCACTTTTTCGACGATTTTTAAGAAAGTGGCCTCAATCGGCCGGCCCGAGTGCTAATAATCTTCAATTGACTCTTTGCCTTGCCGGAATAAACTATGCCAATTATAAATCATCGTTTTTCCAGGACAACAGTCCCCGTAAACAGATGACATATCTTCTAAAATGATTTGGGACGTTTTTCCTTGCTTGACAAGGAACTTTATGACAGCACGAAACTCAATTTTGTTAGCGTTTTCTTTCCGATTGACTTATTGATTTGGCGATAACTAAAATGTTGGTGATTCGATTTGACAGAAACTTTGTATTTATACTTGCATTGAGTGTTGGGGTAATATTTTTGCCTCCAGGTAAAAATATTACCCCCTCTCTTTTCTATCCCCTTCATTCCGCGAAATTTTTGACCTCCCCTCGTACTTGGATGCAACATGAGCATCAAAGTATACTTTCTGACCAGTCATTTAGATAATTTTCCTGAAAATCTACGTGACTTGAGTGCAGAACAGGGCGAACGATTCCACCAAGATATTCGGACTATGGAGGAACGAGTCTAGGGTCGCTGGAATGCATAATGGGCGATTTTTGCTGGAGTATTCAGAGTAGCACTTCGTATAAAAAAAAATCCGGAGTTTGTAGTTCTTTTGTAATTTAATAGTTTTGTACGGTGAGTGCATCTTTTTCTCAAAAAAACCACCCCTCCCCCGTATAATTCAAAAACTAGAGCTGGCACATAGAAACTGATAACATATTTGAAATCAACGTCAAAAATTAGCTCAGAATCATGTAAAATATTCCATGCTGTTGGGCGGTGTAATTTGTTATGCTCATATTCATGGGCTAAATTAACGAGGAAAAGAAAATTTTCGAATATAAATGCAATCCTAGATTGCTAATATTCAGCAATCATAAAAAGTAGCCCAAACGATACACCGTGGGTCTTAAAAATTAATATCCAAATCTGGATTAAATAAAGAGTGCGTTAAAAATAGAAAAAAAAAATTTTTTTACAATAAAACATATGAGGTCATATGTACGAATTTCGCACTGGTATTCAGCTAATCGTGACGATTCGGTCTCTGTTCATATCTTTATCAATTTGGATCAGTTTGATAGTTTGGATTTGGATGATTAAGATCTCAGCAGTGAACAAACGTCACTATTTATTGACTTACTAGCAAACGCCCGCGACTTCGTCCGCGTAAAAATAGCAATAATAAGCAATTTTTGAGAGTGTAGTTAGTAATGCATTATGTGGGATATAAAATCTGCTTACTTTAATGGCTCTTTGAAGAGAATGGTTTGTATATTGTTGGAATCAGAACCATAAATTATTAAGAATGAAAGTATGATACTCCCATTTTTATGGGACAGGCTCGTGATCAAATCAAACCCGTGATTCGAGATCATATACGTGATGAAGAGCGTTAAGAACATGTGAATAATTGTAGCTGGTGTTAATTAAAAAAAAAAAGTAAATAAAATAACATTAAGCATAAAAACATAACAGGACTACGATTGTGCGTAAAGCCAAATCATACGATATTATTAATAGATGAAATCGAAATTTTTGCGGTGTTAAGAAATTTTGTATGGGGAGTGGTAGAAGGGGTGACAGCACTGAACTAATTTGTTTCACATCATGCTAGAGTAGCTATAATTATGTTTTGTACCAAATTTAAGCTTCAAAAATTGAGTAGGTACTGAGAAACTTAGTGCACTGAATTTAATGAAATTGTGCAATTTGTATGGGAGGTGGTAGAAGGAGTGGGGGGTTCTTGGTGATTTTTCGGAAAACAACTAAAACTATCATGCAATTGATACACTTTAAATTTCAGATCTGCATCATTCACACTTTTCAAGAAAATCGAATTGTTACATAGTCGTGTAATGTGCCTCGTTGTATGGGAGGGGGTAGAAGGAGTAAAGCTACTCGGTTAATTTTCTTCCCGCTGTTAATAATAATGCTAATTAAGGATTAAGTTTAAATTTTTACCTCGATGAAATTTAAATGTACTGAGAAAATTCGTTTAGAGTATTTTATGAAAAAGTGCGGTTTATGTGGGAGGTGGTGGAAGGAGAAGGGGGTTTTTGGTGATTTTTTGAGAAACAACTATAATCATCATGCAATTGATATATTTTAAATTTCAGATCGGTAACATTCAGACTTTTCAAGAAAATCGAATTCTTGTGAAGGCGTGGAACTGTGTCACATTGTATGGGAGGGGGTAGAAGGAGTGAAGCTAATCGGTTAATTTTATCTCGATATTAATAATAATGTCAATTAAGGATTTAATAGAACATTTTAGCTCGATGAAAATTACACGTACTGAGAAAATTGGTGTAAAGTGGTTCATGAAAAAGTGTAGTTTGTATGGGAGGTGGTAGAAGGAGTGACAGACCTTAAATAATTTGTATACCAAAAGACTGCATTTATAATAGAAATTATATAGTCCAAATTTCAAATTAATAGCTTTTATAGTTTTCAAGAAAATTTGATTAATATATATTTTTGAAAATGAGTCACTTTGTATGGGAGGGGGTAGAAGGCGTGAGGAGAGTGAAATAAAACCAAAAGCAGATTTCATTCTGATGGACACCTAACAAACTGTGAAAGTTTCATTACAATCGGTTTAGCCGTTTGTGCGTGAAACGCGGTCGTACAGACAGACAGACAGACAGACAGACAGACAGACAGACAGACAGACAGACAAAAATTTCAAAAATGTGTTTTTATGCTTAGTTAGTGCTAAAATAACTCAAAAAACTAACTTATAGCCATTTATAAGCAAATAACAGACAGACACTACAATTATATTTATATGTATAGATAAAACGGTGTGAAATTCAAAAATCGTTTCTTTACAAAATCTAAATATTCAGCAAAAATATCTTTTTATTTTTCTACAAATTACAAAGAATGCATTTTCTGGCAGCTCTGGCTTAGGTATATGAAATCTTTAAAGCGTGATTTAATGGCTCAGCTATGTAAGATAGCTTGCAAAATGAATCCAATTCAGAACTAAGGATTCCTTTTCTTCGTTTGAGGCCTTCCTTGCAAAATTTTATTGCCCATTGCCTTTCTAATTTAACTTTTGAAATTTGATAGACGAGTGGGTGGCATTAGAAAAGTTGTGTACACCACAAATCTACTAACGATAAAGTAGAGCTTAATTACTAATTTCAATAGTCAATTACTAATCAGAGCGGCTATGTATCAATGGCATTCATCTTTTGTTTAGCAGTTGGCTTAGACCTGTGGATTTAGTTAAATGAAGAAACAAATAGTTTATTTTTTTTCGTTATCTTGGAATAGTTTGAGTATAAAAGGTTTGTTTTTAAGATTCTTCCGCATAAGTAGTTTAAATTTTGAAGCGTTGTGATTAAATTAAAATAAATAAAAATCAAAAATGTATCGTTGGCAAAATAAAGTAGCTGTTGTGACTGGTGCAAGTTCTGGTATTGGAGCGGCAGTTGTAAAAGATCTCGTGCAAGCCGGTATAAAAGTTGTCGGATTGGCACGACGTGTAGAACGAGTTCGCGATATTCAAAATGCACTTCCTGCAAAGTTGCAATCGCAATTGCATCCAATTAAGTGTGATGATGCGAAAGAGAGTGACGTGAAGAGTGCTTTTGCTTGGGTACCGACATTCTTGTTAATAATGCTGGATTCGGTCGAGTAGATTTCAGTCTTAGTGCCGCTGGAAATAGCCAAACAATTCAGCAAATTGTAGATACAAATGTGATGGCAGTATTTTATTCGCCTATGCAGGAACTAAAGTTAAAGTCACGGTAAGTTTGCAATGTTTTTGTAGATAAAAGTGAGTGTAATCTTGTATTGTGCTTGTTCCAAAATTTTGTAACGCTAAGAAGTACGGAGGCGGTCAGAATCGCTAAGAGCACATACATGTTTGTTGTCAATAAGAAATCTAAAAATCAACCGTTGTTGTAAGTTCTTGAACGCCTTAAATTCCCACTTTTATAATTTCTTGCTTACTCACGATGGCTCTAAAGCCCAAATCGGACCTTTGCCTCCTGAATGCTTTGGCTCCATCCATCTAGGTTCAGTTTCAAACTGGAGGACGCGGTCGTTGGAACGAGACAACTGGAGGAAGTGCATCCGGGAGGCCGAGGCTCGATATGGGCTGTAGCGCCATTGCATCATCATCATCTAGATTCAGTGACCGCGTTCTCCGGTTTAAGAAACTTAGCATTAATTTGCTGCCATCGTCAATAGAATCCTCCCAGCGCTTTCGTGGATTCCGTCTGGTCTTTGTCCATAAACTTTCCCTTTTAGTGTGCGTTTGCGTCATCCATCCGCTCCATATGACAAGCCCATTGTAACTTCTTAAATTTTATGAGGGTTGACACTTCTGGATTGTCGAAGATGGCATACAGTTCTCTATTGTATCGTATTCTCCAGATCGAGTCTTCCCTCATAGGTCCAAGGATTCTTCTGAGGACCCTTCTTTCCAGGGCGTTAAGTAGTTTTTCGAACGCCTGAGTTAATGTGCACGTCTTGCTGCCATAGAACAGCACAGGTCTTATGATCGTTTTGTATAGCTTAAGTTTTGTTTTCCTGTGCACATTCTTGTTTTTAATTATTGGAAGTACCGAATAATACGTCTTGTTTGCCATAATTATCCTTCTTTTAATTTCGATGGGTTCGCTTCCATCCTTCGATGAGTTCGCCCCTAGGTATATACTCGTAAAGTTGTCTACACTTTATAAGTTATAGTCTTCTACTGTAATATTTTGTTTGGCGTCTTTTTCCTAGTTTGTGTCATAATTATACTCTAGATGAAATCTGAGAGTATTATAAGTTTGCCACAAAGTTTGTAACGCTAAGAAATAAGGCTTGGAGAGAAAAATGAATGATGTAGAAGTTCATATAATCACTCCAAAATCTCAAAACCGGATGTCCGTCCGTCTGTCTGTCCGTGCGTCTGTCTGTCCGTCCATCTGTCCGTCCGTGTCCTCTCTAACTTGAGAACGCGTTGAGTTAGAAAGTTCAAATTTTGTATACGTGGTTTTTGACAAAAAAGTAAGGTTAAGTTCGTGAACGGGCCAAATCCCTCCACCCCTTCTACACCCTCCCAAACAAAATGACGCAATTTTGCAATTTGATAATAAACGGATTTGCTCGCAAATTATAAAAGCTATTAATCTGAAATTTGGAATACGTTAGTTTTATAATGATTTAAATATATCGTATAAAAATTATTAGAGTACTCTCTCTCCTTTCACCACCTCCCATACAAACTGCTCCTTTTCATGAAATATTCTAAATCAATTACTCAGTACGTATAAAATTTACCGATGTCAAACTTTGCACCAAAAGTTTATTTAATATTATTGGTAAGACAACAAGAAATTAGATTAGATTAGCTTCACCCCTTCTAACCTCTCCCATACAAAATGAAACAATTTCGCAATTTAACAATAAACGGATTTTCTGGAAAAGTATAAAAGCTATTCATCTAAAATTTGGAATACATTACTTTTATAATGATTTCAATATACTGTATTAAAATTATTTGAGCTCTCCCCCTCCGTCCACCACCTCCCATACAAACTGCACTTTTTCATGAATTACTCTAAACCAATTTACTCAGTGCATATAATAGTTATAGAGCTGAAATTGTGCACGAAATATTTATTTCAAATTATTTGAAAGACCAAAAAAAAAAATGAGACGATTAGCTATACCACTTCTACCCCCGCCCATACAAAATGACACAATTTCGTAATTTCACAATAAACGGATTTTCTCGAAAAATATAAATGCTATTGATCTGAAATTTGGAATATATTACTTTTATGATGATATAAATCTACTGTAAAAAAGTTATTAGAGTCCTACCCTTCTTTCCACCACCTCCCACACAAACTGCAATTTTTCATGAAATGCTCTAAGCCAATTTACTCTGTGCGTATAAAATTGATCGAGCTGAAATTGTGCACTAAATATTTATTTAGAATTATTAGTAAAACTGAAAAAAATAGACGATTAGCTTTACCCCTTCTACCCCTTCCCATACAAAATGACACAATTTCACAACTTTATAAAAAGTCGATTTTCCTGAAAAGTATGAATGCTACTGATCTGCAATTTAAAACATGTCAAAAGCATGATGTTTATAGTTATTCCTGAAAAGTCATTAAAAACTGGCCCCTCCTTCTATCACTCCCCATACAAACTGCACTACTTCACTACATCCAATACACTAATTTTCTCAGTACCTATAAAATTTTTAAATCGTAAATTTTGCATAAAACATTTTGATAGCAACCTTAGCGTCATGTGAAAAAATTAGTTCAATGTCGTCACCCCCTCTACTACTTCCCCTACAAAATTTCTTAAGATACAAAAATTTCTTTTTCATCTAGAGTATCGCTCCTATTATGTTTTTTGTTTTGTTTTCGTTAATTCGTAGTCCAACTAGCCTGCAAATTACGCATTCGTATTTCTTAAACTTCTCTTCTGCAATGGCCTTGGCCTCGAGACCTTCAGGTTCCTTAAACATTTTTCATTGGCCCTTTATTTATTGTAGTCCTTTTCGCACAACCCTTTATCTACGAATTTTTAATTTTCATAGATTGAGTTAACCAAGGTATACCTAAGTAGGCAGCGAATTATACGTCGATCGGGATTTCACCTCACGATAGTGACGTCAAAAGAGTATTCGTTACACGAGTATTCGTTATCGACCGAAATCCGAAGTAACGAGTACCGACGCGGATTTATATTCGTTACTTAAGTAACGAAATGAGCTCCCAAAAAAGTAACTGGACTGTCAAAATATTTCGTTTCTGTTTCGTTACTCGAGTATTCGTTCCACATACAAAAAAGTACCTATACCGAAAGGAACGTTCAGCTACTTTTATCGTTACACCACAGGAGGAGGACTTACACTTGTGCATAACGCCGTATTACCATTCCAGGCAGGCAGTCGTTACTAGTGTTAGGGTTGTGGGATCAGTGATACTAGATTATAGAATTTTTTGATGTTTGCGGTGAAAATGGATTTTTTTTATCAATTTGAGGGAATTTCCATTATATTGCCGTTTTATTGTTTTTTTTTTTTTTTGAAGAAAAATTTATTGGATAAGATAAATTTGTGAAATATTGAAAAGATTTATGTTAGTGTTTGAAGTGATTTTCTACTTAGAAGAGGAATAATTAAAAAATCGGAGCTGGCATCATTGTTTTGATACATGTACTAAGTCGACGAAATCAAGAGAAATTCACAAGCGATTTCTTGGTGCACATACTTACTGCATGGGGTAGTGTACTAGAGGCATTTTCTTCTATTTGAATTTCTGATTTGCAAAACTGGCTAAGCAATATTATAAGGCGGCCATTTCAAATAAACGAGTACCTAGTTCCTGCAAGGGGGTAGTTGTAGGATGAGGTTTTACCAATTCCTGCAACTATCTTTGGAGACTAGCGACTCCACGGACCTGAGCTAACTATCCCCCTGTGGGATGGGGGCTGTAGAATTCACCCACAGCCAGTCCTGCTTGCCCTAAAAAATGGCAAATGGACACTCACTGGATCATGGGCTTATCACCCGTGATCTTAAGACCTAAATGATACGATAAACGGATACAGCGCCTCGGATACGGACTGATTCTACGGTAACGATTTTTGGCATTCGAAAACGGACTATGATTGGCTTCTGGAACGTTCGAACATTGAATGACGAGGGAAGAGCTGGGGTTACTCGGTCCTTGCACCGCCAATCAGTGATCGACCGTAAAATGGAGCACTATAACATCCAAATCTTGGGCTTGAGCGAGGTCAGGTGGACAGGATCAGGAGAAGAACGAACCCCTAGCGGAAACACTATTCTGTACATTGGCCCTGAGAGTGAAGCCAGAAATGGCGTGGCGTTCGTCCTTACGCCGAGAGCGAGAAACAGTCTCATTAGCTGGGAACAAATCTCGAATAGGATTATCGTCGTCAGGCTCAGGACCAGTGTCAGAAACGTCACAACTCTGCAGTGCTACGCACCAACTAATACCGCAACATCTGGTGACAAAGAGGAGTCTTATAGTCAACTGAGTGCCACCTTCGAACGTGACGCCAATTGGGAGACAACCAGAAACACTTTTCTAACTAGTGCTGAAGAATCTGTGGGATATGTGCAAAGCGGTGAGAAACCCTGGATGTCGCAGGACACATGGGACAAGGTTGGCAATCGGAGAAAAGCAAATTGGCAATCATCTCTCAACCCAATGTCAACCAACGAGGCAGAACTACCGCGATGCTCATATACAGCTTAAAAAGGCTGTTAGACACGACAAGTGAAAGGCCATTGAAGATCTGGCAAACAAGGCAGAATCTGCGGCTTACCTTGGGGATATGGGTTCACTATTTAAAATCATGAAACAGTTGACGAACAGGAATTTCACCGCCAACCACCTGGTGAGAGATGTCAACGGAACTCTCCTTAATATGAGTGAACACCAGTTGCGACGATGGAAGGAATACTTCTCTGATATTTTAAACATCTTGTCAGAGCAAGATATTCCGGAAACAGAACAACTTCCAAACATCCAATCGCAACAATTCTCTATTAGGGACGATCCCCCAGATAAGGAAGAGATAGTTTCCGCCATTCGGTCAATGGCAGAAAGGAAAGCTCCAGGTATAGACGGACTACCAACCGAACTCCTCAAAGCGGACCCGGAAATAACAGCCGATATACTCCTCCCACTTTTCACTAAGGTGTGGAATGAAGGAAGATATCCGACTGAATGGAAGGAGGGCGTCATTGTGAAAATTCCGAAGGACTTACTGCCGTATCAAAAATTATGGCTAAGGTAATTCTCAATAGGATTAGTGATGTCGTCGAGAGCACTCTCGAAGTTTATCAGGCTGGATTCCGTAAAGGGTCGTCTTGTACCGACCACACAAATACCCTACGGATAATATTGGAGCAGTCAGCCGAAATGGGTTCGCCACTACATCTCATGTTTGTGGACTTCGAGAAGGCTTTCGACAGCGTTAAGCGAGATTACAAATGAATGCTTTGCGTAGGAGAGGTATTCCAGATAATGTCATAGCTATGATTAAAGAATCCTACGAAGATGCAAGGTGTCGCGTCTTGCATAGAAGAGAGCTGTCCGAGAGCGTCCATGTGCGAACGGGTGTCAGACAAGGCTGCATATTATCACCAGCCCTGTTTCTGGTGATAAAAAATGACATCTTGAACGCTGCACTGGAAGGTGGGGAAGGTAAAGGTCTTCGATGGGGACTATTTAACATCTTAAGTCACCTTGATTATGCTGATGACGTGTGTTTGCTTGCACATACCCGTTCGGACTTAGAGTCAAATGTTCGCTCGTTGCATTCTAAATGCAAAGAGGCGGGACTGAAAATAAATGTGCGTAAAACCAAGTACATGCACATGGGTTCGAACGCAAGCACACCGATTGTTCCTAATGGACAGGATGTGGAAGAGGTGCAAGATTTTTGCTATCTCGGGAGCATTGTCAGCATGGACGGCGGAGCCGAAAAGATGTTGAGGCTCGGCTAAATAAAGCTCATCAGGCCTTCGGTATCCTTTCTCCTTTCTGGAGGTCAAGGGAAATCTCCCTTCGCACGAAGCTGCGAGTTTTTGACGCATGCGTCAAATCCGTGTTGTTATATGGTTGTACTACGTGGAAAGTGACCGTTCGACTTACCAAGAAACTACAGACTTTCGTAAACCAATGCCTCCGGCGCATTTTAGGAATATTCTGGCCAGAAGTAATCTCCAACGACGAACTTTGGAGTACAACTGGCCAGACTAAAATAGGTATTGAGATTCAAAGGCGGAAGTGGTAGTGGACCGGTCATACTTTGAGGAAACCAGAGCGAAACATCGCCAAACAGGCTCTGGATTATAACCCTCAAGGAAGACGTCGGGTTGGACGACCATGTAACACATGGAAGCGAGCAGTTGAGCAGGAGGCCAAAGGAATAAACAAGTCCTGGCAACAGCTTAAGGCCGATGCTCAGGATCGCGCCTTGTGGAAGAGAGTTGTTTCTGTCATATGCCCCTATAGGGGGTCGTAACAGGAATTTGATTTGATTGATTGATTGATTTAGTTACGAATAAAGTGTAACGATTACTTGTCTTAAAGTAAAAAATAGTTACTGATACCGAAAAGTATTGAAACTTGATATCACTACCTCACGACCTTCGTATTGTAGACCAGCACGCTACTACACCTAGCTTAGCGTGTTGAATTTCTTATACCGGGAGAACTGAATTAAAAATTGGTCAACGCATTAAGAAATAATAACTCAATCAATTTATAGGAATTCATCACTGCGCAAGTTCTCCGGAGGATAGGTAGGTAGCTTCACTCTCTATTTATAATCTCTTTCATATATTACGCACCTCTCCAATTGCGGGCTTCTTTTTTGTTATTTGTTATAAAAGGAGGGGAATGAAACCAATATCATTAGTACCTTATTAATGATATTAGTTTCACTCCCCTCCTTTTATAACAAAGACGTGTACAAACAAAAAATCATGTTTATATGTTGCCGTTAGGGTAGTTAAAATAAAGCACGATCCCAATTCAGTACTACACGTATACAATGGTACTTAACTTCAAGTGATCGGACGAGTACCGGTAGGTCCACTGCACTACATTTAGGTTTTACGCAGTAAATGTGGAAATTGAAATTAGGCGACGTAATATTGAAAGTATTCATCGAAGGTAAAAATCAAAAAGAGCAATTTTCAAAGCTTCCGAGCTTCTATTGGCGCCCATTGCTGCTTGACTTATAACTTGAAAATCAAAAATTGTGATAATTTGTTTTTAATATTTAAAGGAGGGGAATGAAACTTATGTGTGAAAATGAAAAACTAGTGTACAACTAAATTCCAATTAATTTTGTCAAAAACAAGAAAAATTTCCATCCAGGGCAGGACGGATAAGATAGGGAAAATTCTTCGAAAATCTAAAATCAAGATTTTGGAAGAGGTGCAAGAAATTTGTTACCTCGGAAGCATTGTCAGCATGGACGGCGGAACCGAAAAGGATATTGAGGCTCGGCTTCACCTAAGGTATCCTTTCCCTTTTCTGGAGTTTAAGAGACACCTCCATTCGCGCGAAGCTGCGAGTATTTGACGCACGTGTCCAATCCGTGTTGTTATATGGCTGTACTACGTGAAAAATTACCGTTCGACTTACCAAGAAACTACAAACTTTCGTGAACCAATGCCTTCGACGCATTTTAGGAATATTCTGTGATCTCCAACGACGAACTTTGGAGTACAACTGGCCAGACTAAAATAGGTGACAGTGGATCGGCCACACTTCGAGAAAACCAAAGCGAAACATCGCCAAACAGGCTCTGGATTATAATCCTCAAGGAAGGCGTCAGGATGGTCGACCATGTAGCTCATGGAAGTGAGCAGGAGGCCAGAGAAATAAATAAGAAAGTCCTGGCAACAGCTTAAGGCCGATGCTCAGGATCGCGCCTTGTTGAGGAGAGTTGTTTCTATCCTATTCCCCAGGCCTTACAGGAATTTGATTTATTTTTATTGACACATACCAGTATAAATAAATGAACCATATCCATTTGAGCAAGTTGCAGAGCTTCGATTCAGAGGATCTCAAGTTTTCCCTTTTAAGGTTAAGCTTTAAAAATTCCTACTTACCAAGTCTGACTGAATATAATATTATCGATATGTAATAAATCCGTAATTACTAAAACATTTTTCTGAATGTCCATTTTAGCTTACCTGAAATTAAAGAAAAAAGAATATATCAATGTTCATATCTTAATTTCAAATGAAATGTTTTCAAGAAACCGACAAGATAAGATAATTGGAAAAATAAAAAAAAACTGTACGCGTATATCTTAAGTTTGAAATCCGCAAATCCGAATTTTTTTTTTTCTTTTTTTGAATTTTCTATATTTACATTCTGTCGAAAAAAACTTATCGGGAATTTCAATGAAAACAAACAGAGTTATCGGTTGAAATTTGCATGTGTGTGTTGACGGAACTGTAACTTATTATAATGCAGAGTTTGATTGCCTTCTAGTTAGGGTGTAGCCTAGGTGATAGCGTGTTGGTCTACAATGCGAAGGTCGTGAGTTCAAATCTCGATCGACGTATAATTCGCTGCAGGCCTGGTCACCTCAATCCAAGAAAATTAAAAATTGTGCGAAAGGCTAACAACCAATCCGCAATAAGTAATGAATATGTTAAGGAACCTGAAGGTTAAAAGCCCAAGGCCCTGTAGTGTCACTGCAGAGTATAATTCAGCGCCTTCTGTCATGTAGTTTAGCTGCTAGTTTTGTTGGTTGACTTCAAGTAGCGCGTTCCACAAGTTATTAAGAGAAATTAAGTGCTTCGCAATTCCGTGTGCGAATTGAAACTGTTTGCCAGTTTAATAAAAGTCTCAGCAGAGACCGAAACGACACGAATAATAAAGCGCAACAGTGTAGAATCCGGAAATCTTTTCTTTAAATTCGAAATGCACTGTGAAAACATTCACCAAACTAATTTTTGTTTTGTTCCCAACTGCCCTTGCTACCGAGTCAATGTTTACAAATACCTCTTTATTACTCTCCAGAGATCTAGCAAGGATATCTATGTCCTTGGCATACGAAAGTAGTTGTCTGGATTTGAAGCATAGTGTTCGCTTGGTGTCATTAGGAAGTTTCCGAACAACATGAACAACATATTCAAGTGACAAGTTAAAATGCGTCGGAGCGAGGCCGTCTCCATGTTAAAGGCCATTGTCAGTTTTAAAGCTGAAAGTCAGATCATTTTCTTCTATTACTTGTGAAAAAGACTCAGTCATTGTCATTTTTATCAGTCGGACCAGTTTCGGTGGGACTCCAAACTCCAGCATGATTTTATACAGTACGCTTCTGTCGATAATGTCGTATGCTTGCTTAAAGTCAACAAATATCTGGTGCACATCAGTATTATATTCCCAGCATTTTTCGAGCACCTGTTTAACTGAGAATATTTGGTCCGTGGTCGATCGTCCAGCTCTAAATTGTCTTGGTATTCATCAATTACTTTGACAGTATAGGACTTAATTCTCTTTTCCAGAATTTTCGTCAAGATCTTATAAGACGTAAGCAACAGAGATATTCATCGGTAGTTTTCGCAGCAGAGTTTGTCACCTTTTTTATAAGTTGAACTTATGATGCTCTTGCGCCAATCTTTAGGAAATGTTTCCTGCGTCCATATGTCCATGACTAATCTATATAGAATATGCGCTATACAGATGTTACCTGCTTTCAGACGCTCAGTTCGAATTTGATCAGTGCCCGGTGCTACGTTGTTTGGGTGGTTCCTGAGTTCTTCGAGTGTGGGAGGACTCAAAGCGGATCCTTTATCAGCTGTTACATCAGTTATACCTGCTATTGTGTCTGCTGCTGCTGTTCATGCGTGATGGGCTCGGATTAAGAAGATGTTCAAAATATTGTACGCATCTTAGTGTTATATCTTCCGCATTACGTAGAATGCTCCCTTCTGCATCCTTGCAGAGGGTCGTTTTTGATTGGTATCCCTCTTTCATCCCTTTAACAAGGGAATACGTGGCCCTTGTGTGGTGTAATTTAAAATGTTCGTCCATGTTTTTAATTTCGTCATTATTGCACTTCCGTTTTTTTTTTGTCTGCATATTTTGTTTGCAAATCGTCTAAGATCATTATATTTGTCCTGTTTGGCTCGTGTCTGCCGTTCTGTTAATATTTTGTAAGCTTGGTTTTTTCGCTCTTCGCATTCATTGTCGAACCAATAATTTCTTATGCGCCGGGGTTGTTTTCCTATCACCTCCTCTGCGACGGTTGTAATTCCATCTTTGATTTATATTGGCGCTGTTGTCCAGTATTGCGTGGCTCTCTAAGGCTGATACGTACTTCGCAACTACTTTCTCATCCTTGAGTTTTCCTATGTTGAATTTAGAATCGGTTGTGTTTTAGAGTGTTTTTGGTTTTTTTACTTGGTGTTTATGAAATAGTGATTTGTGTCGCAATTAGCCCCTCGACATGTACGCACCTCGAGAATGCAGGACGCCGTCCTTTTCTCCATAAGAACGTGGTCTATTCGATTGAATGTTCTTCTGTCGGGTGATGCCCACGTTCTCTTATGAATACCACGGTGTGGGAATCATATCGAGCTGACAATAAGGTTTTTGCTACTGGCGAAATCAGTCAGCCTGTTGACGTTATTGTTACTAATGTCATGGAGACTGTGCCTTCCAATTATCCCTATGTAAGTTTTCTCTTTGCCCACTTTCGCGTTAAAGTCACATAATACTTCTTTAATATCGTTCGACGAAAGGGAGTTGAATGTTGATTCTAATGTGATGAAGAAATTGACATTACCTTCGTCGTCTTTGTTGGGGAGTGGACATTAATAATCCAAACTTTAAAGAAACTTGTTATGATGCGGATTGCACATTTTTGGATTTGAAATTGG
Organism: Chorisops tibialis; assembly: GCA_963669355.1. Taxonomy (NCBI): domain Eukaryota; kingdom Metazoa; phylum Arthropoda; class Insecta; order Diptera; family Stratiomyidae; genus Chorisops; species Chorisops tibialis. Next base: position 268,598,177 of record OY770262.1, on the reverse strand, counting down.
TAACTTTGTAGTGCAGCTGGATATTGCAGAATAACTGATTAATCAATAATTTGATTAATAAAAACAAAGCACTACATTTAAATTAACATTTATTAACATTTGTATTATAAAAATTTATTTATTATTATTTGTTATTGTTTAGATTAAATTTTACGTTTAATGTGAATGAAAATCTTTTTTACACTAATAATAAAAAACAATTACATCTATATTTTTCATAATAATAGTTCACTCGATTATTATTAAAAATAAATATATAAAGTATATTTCTGTCAGTGTAATTATTTATTTTTAGTAGAGTGTATTTTAAAGTGTAAAGTGTATTTGCATGTGGAATTAATTAAGTTTAACCAATTCCCCACACACCCCCTTCCTAGAGGAGGGCTAACAGTCCTTCTCGTTAAGATTTAATGAACCCGTCTGTGATCTGGTTCGTATCGTGGAAGTTGGAAAAACAAAAGTTACGCGCTTTTTAGTTGATGCTTGATGCTGGGAAGAATCAAATGAAGGTTTCAGCCGATCAATTGAGACATTCTTTTCTTTACCATTAATGGAAAGTGTAAAGAATTTGTCATTACGTTTCAAAACTTTATAAGGTCCTTCATAAGGTGGTTGAAGCGATCTCCTCACTTGGTCCTGTCGGACAAACACGTGTTCGCAATCTTTAAGTGAATGAAAAACGAAAGTGTTAGTGGGAGTGTGAGCGGAAGGTACTTTGGGTTTTATCGAACTCATGAGTTGTCGAAGACTTTGAACGTAGTCGCTAGGAGATACAATCTGTGGTGTACTAGAATTAGTGTCTAAAAGTTCGTATGGCAAACGTAAATTTTGTCCATAGACTAATTCTGCAGGAGTGGCATCGACATCTTGTCTAACGATTGAGCGAAGTCCGAGAAGAATGAACGGTAGTTCGCGTGTCCATGCTTCAGAAGCCTTGCACATTAGAGAACTTTTAAGGATTCGATGCCAACGTTCTAACATACCGTTAGCTTTGGGATTGTAAGCTGTAGTTCTGCTTCTTTTGAAGCCTAAAACTTTGCCTAATTCTGCAAAAAGTAAAGCTTCAAATTGTGGTCCTTGGTCAGTTACAATTGTGACTGGAGTGCCGTAACGAGGAATGTATTCTCTGACCAAAGTGTTGGCCACAGTTGTTGCTCGAATATCCACGATTGGGTAGGCTTCAGGCCAACGAGTAAAGCGGTCAATGACCGTAAGACAATAATTGAAGCCTTCCGAAGTCGGAAGAGGCCCAACCAAATCAATATGGATATTAGCGAATTTTTTGACGTGGCGAGAAATCTTGGCTTTTCCGCAAGCTATGCATTCTCTGCACCAGATGTGTGAATCTTTATTAATAGATGGCCAAACGAATTTTTTAACTAACAATTTAGTTGTTGCTCTAATACCTGGATGAGCCGTTCCATGAACCACATCGAAAATCTTCTTACGCAGCGTTGAAGGAATGTAAGGCCGCAGAGTGTTTTGCGAGGCGTCACACCAAAGTTGCTTAGAGGAATTTTCGATGTTAAAAGGTATCATCTTAAGACTCGTTGATTTTTTAATTGAAGGTAATTCTTTGTCGGCTAGCTGAGCGTCAGCAATTTCTGAGTAATTAACTGATGTTGGAATGGAAATCTCGTCAATGCGAGATAATGCGTCGGCGACGACATTATCTGAACCGGATATATGTCGAATATCCGTCGTAAATTGACCGATGAAGTCCAGATGCCTTAACTGACGTGGTGAAGCTTTTTCAGCGTTTTGCTTGAAAGCAAAAATAAGCGGTTTGTGATCGGTAAAAAGTGTGAAAATTCTACCTTCTAGCATGAATTTAAAATGCTTAATTGCAATGTAAGCTGCTAAAAGCTCACGATCGTAAGCACTGTATTTTTGTTGAGCTGTGGAAAGTTTCCGCGAAAAGAATGCTAATGGTTGAAAAGCATTAGAAATTTTTTGCTGTAACACAGCTCCGATGGCTGTATCTGAAGCGTCAACCACTAGCGAAAGTGCTGCAGAAGGAGAAGGAAATGCTAGTGTAGTTGCCTGAGCTAATTGTTCTTTGCAACGATTAAAAGCTTCTACAGACTCAGAATTCCATGGAATAATGGACTTATCACGTTTTTTCTTGCTTCCATGTGTGTATTTGTCTAAAATAGATTGAGACGTTGCTGCATGAGGAATAAACCTTCGGTAAAAGTTAATCATACCTAGAAAACGTCTCAACTCGTGAACAGTAGTCGGTTGTGGGTAAGAGATAATAGCTTCTATCTTTGAAGTCATTGGAAAAATTCCATTAGAATTGATGGAATGACCCAAGAAATCCACTTGAGTTTTAGCAAAGTGGCATTTAGCTAAATTGATTATTAAACCGTATTTTTCTAGTTGATGAAAAAGTTTGTCTAGATGAATGAAATGTTCCTCAATTGACTTTGAGGCGATCAAGATGTCGTCAATATATACGAAACAAAAATCAAGATCCCTCAAAATTGAAAAAATGGATCTTTGGAAAGTCATTCGAAGAAATTCATATGAACCGAAAGGTGTGGAAATTGCTGTTTTTGGAACGTCATCATCGTTCAGAGGAATCTGGTGGTATGCACGTTCCAAATCAACTGTTGAAAAAATAGAACAACCATCGAGTTGTTGAGCAAAATCCTGTATGTGTGAAATAGGATATTTGTCCGGGACTGTTTGTGCATTAAGTGCCCGGTAATCCCCACATGGTCTCCAACTTCCATCTTTCTTTTGAACCATGTGAAGTGGTGAAGCCCAAGGACTGTCTGATGGTCTGCAAATTCCAAGGTCTACCATTTTGCCGAACTCGACCTTCGCGATCGGAAAGCGAGAAGGTGAGAGGCGTCGCGGTTTACAAAAGACTGGACGTCCTTCGGTAATAATGAAATGACGAATCGTGTGCAAATTGTTTGAATTTGTTCTATTTGATTGGAAAATTTTTGGGTGTTGTGCAAGCAATTTTTGAACTCGAGGATTTTCGTGATTGGCTGCTAAGACAGACAATACTGTAGAAGATCCTTTCAAAATTTGTCCAATAGCTGAACTGACGTTAGTAAGTGGATCGATTAAACGTCGTTGCTTAAGATCCACAATCAAACCGAAATGACGAAGGAAATCCGCTCCTAAAATTGGTCGTTCAACGTCGGCAATAATGAAATTCCACTCAAAATTTCTTTTAAGTTTGAGTGAAATTGTAATTTTGTGTGAGCCAAAAGTAGGGATTTTAGTGCAATTTGCAGCGGTCAGAATCAAGTTTGGATTCATAACGCGTTGACCGAAATTACTTTTAGGAACTACTGAAATTTCCGCGCCGGTGTCTACTAAAAAACGTAAACCGGATGTTTTATCTGGTATAATAAGGCGACTTGAGTTTGAACTAGTGTTAAATGTCGCCATTTTTAACACTCGTGTTGGTTTTTTTCTTTCGGAAATTAACAAGGTTCTTTACATTTATTGGCTCTAAGCCCAAAACGTTTATGATAATAGCAAAAATCTTCAGACTTTCTTGATCCGCTTTGTGAACGGTTATGCGATTTTGATCGTCCATTGCGATTACTATTATAGGACCTATTAAAGTTTCGACTTTGTCTTGCAAATTGTGTTAGTTCATTAACCGTTGAAGTCAAAGCGGTAATTTGTTTTCGTAATGATTCAATTTCTGAACCCAGCGCATTTGGCGAATTACTTATCGAAGCGCTTGCCAATTGCGGAAAACAAGAAGTGTCTGCAATTTTATCGGCGATTTCACTCAATTCTTCAAGGGAACCTGAAGATACTGTTAGAATGGCTTGTATTTGAGTAGGAAGACGTTGTACCCAAAATTTTTTAATAATATTAACTGGAAAATTGTTTCCAGCGAGGGAACGGATTCGACCTAATAGTTGAGAAGGCTTAAAATCTCCTAGGTCGATTCCATTCATAAGTCTTTTTAACTTATGGTCTTCAGATTCTCCAAACCTTTTTATCATAGCATCTTTGAAATAAACGTAACAATTTTCCGTCGGAATGCTGTCGATGATGTCCATCGACTGTTCACATTCCGCTGCACTTAGCATACTAAGCGCATGATTGAACTTGGTTAGCTCAGCTGTTATATTAGCTGCGGAAAATTGCGCATCCATGATGCGAAACCATGCAGCGGGGTTGGCAATCCAGAAAGGAAGTTTCTGAATTGTAACCGCGGCCAATTGTAAGTTATTAAATGAAGTACCGGTAACTTCATCATTTGATATTGACGATGTATGATCAATAAGAGACATGTTGTATATATTTTTATGAGAAGTTGATATTGAATTAAACAGAAAAAAGAAATTTTTGTATGAGAATTTGAATAAATGGAAAAATATAGATGTAATTGTACAATTTAAATATAATGAGTAAATATATTATGTAATAATTTTTATTAAATTTAAATGTAATTATTAATAAAATACCATAAATCCTCTTGAAATTTGTGTTGCTAATTTTCAATTATTGTTGTTTTTTCTTGAATTAATGATGCTGTTGTTGATGCTGCATCATGTTGAATATTCAAATATCGATATAAGCTTCAAGTTGTTGTATTTAGAGTTGATATTTTCTATTTTCTAACAAAATTCTTGAAGATGATTAAGATTTCAATTCTTGAAATTTCTTCTTGTAAATTCGACGAAACTTCTCTCGCTGATGGTTATAGAAATTTGTTCAATGTAGAAAAATTGTTCTCGACTAATTTCCTCTATACATCACCATTTGATATAGTGAAATAACGATTGACGAAAAATAATTTTTCTGCGTTGATCTCTTGCTTGTTGGGGTCACCATTTGTGGCCCGATTCCAGGACTCCAAAAGCGTAAATCGGGGTTACCAATTGTTATGGTGAAAATATTTAGTTCGTTAATGTTGGGTCACCATTTGTTATGGTGAAAATAATCAGTTCGTTAACTTCGGGGTCACCATTTGTAGTGCAGCTGGATATTGCAGAATAACTGATTAATCAATAATTTGATTAATAAAAACAAAGCACTACATTTAAATTAACATTTATTAACATTTGTATTATAAAAATTTATTTATTATTATTTGTTATTGTTTAGATTAAATTTTACGTTTAATGTGAATGAAAATCTTTTTTACACTAATAATAAAAAACAATTACATCTATATTTTTCATAATAATAGTTCACTCGATTATTATTAAAAATAAATATATATATCTGTCAGTGTAATTATTTATTTTTAGTAGAGTGTATTTTAAAGTGTAAAGTGTATTTGCATGTGGAATTAATTAAGTTTAACCAATTCCCCACAACTTGGTGTTTAAACTTGTTGTCGACGATAAACGCAACTCTAAACTCCCGGCTTTTCGTTTTTATCCCACTTTTGAAAATTGTGTGCGATCCAATGTCAGTAACTTCGCTCCCTAACAATTTAGTTTCTTGGAGTGCAATGATGTTCATATTGTATTTGCTTGCCTGTTCCAGAAGCTCTCTCTCTGCTTCCGATCTGTATAGGGATCGCACGTTCCAAGATCCGAAAGAATCGTACATTTTTTACAATTTGATATTAAATGGATTTACTCGAAAAGTATAAAAGCTATTAATCTGAATTTTGGGATATATTACTTTTATAATAATTTATATCTATAGTAGAAAAATTATTTGCGTCCCTCCTCTCCTTCCACACCCTCCCATACAAACTACACTTTTTCATGAAATGCTCAAAGACGATTTTCTCAGAACATATAACATTTATTGAGCTCATATTTTGTAATAAATACTTATTTAGTACATATTATCACTAAGATCAGAAAAAATATTTGATTAGCTTCATTGCTTCTACCCCCTCCCATACAATATGACACAGTTTCACAACTTTACACAAAATCGATTTTCTTGAAAAGTATGAATGGCACTAGTCTGAAATTTAAGGGATGTCAATTTTATAACATTCCTAGTTATTTCTGAAAAAATCACTAGAATTCCCCCACTTTTTCTACCACCTCCCATACAAACTGCACATTTTCACTAAATCTAACTCACTAATTTTCTCAGTTCGCATTTAATTTTTGGAGTAAGCAGTTTGTATAAAACATTTTTGTAGCTACTTTAGCATGATGGGGAAAAAATTAGTTCAATGCCATCATCCCTTCTAACACTTCCCATACAAAATTTCTTGGGATCGCAAAAAATTCTATTTCATCTAGAGTATCGTAAGATTGCGCTTTACGCGCAATCGTAGCCCTGTTATGTTTTTTTATATGCTTAAAAAAGCATAAATGACCACATCATTTTCCTGCGCCATAGGAAGGATTTCGATTTTCTGAATTGTTTTCTTTATGGTAGGTACTTATCCTCGACAGAATCAAACATTAAAAATAGTAGAATCTTCTGGGTATATTTAAACTCTAAGCGCAAATCATCTCAGTTCCCGAAGTCGAAGGAATACTCAGGCATTTCATCCAATTACATCGGAGAAACTTGTGATCTTTTTGCGCCTTACTTTAGGTCAGTATACAATTCAGATCGGAATGAGATGTCATATAACAATTATAAATCCTTGAACGCTCTTGCAGACGTAGGGGATATCTCTCTGTCCGGCGAAGATGTTCGATCAGCTTTTAGTAATCTTGACAGATTGGATTCCAAGTCGACATTATCGACACAGATTTTCAAAAGGCAGAAACCGCCATGGACTTTTTATTGCTAAACTACGGGCTCTCGGTTTCCATTCGAACCTCCTTCAGTAGTTGTCTTCGTATTTATCTAATAGAAAACAGTTCGTTACAATTAACGGTTCTAGCTCAGAGACATTTGTTGTGGCATTATGGTGTTCCTCAGGGCAGCCATCTGGGACCTTTACTATTTATTCTGTCTTATTGACATTTCATCTGTACTTGATTTCTGCTCGTGTTTATTACACGCGGACAATGGTAAGATTTTCTCTCGTACAACATGCTTTAAAGACTGTTATAAAATTCAGAATGATCTGAATAATTTTGAGGTTTGGTGTGAGATAAACTCTCTCAAACTTAATATCAGTAAATGGTTGATTTTCTCCGCTTATAAATGTCTCAATACTGTTCTATTCAAGTATAAATTTGGAGCTGAAGATCTGTAGCGAGTGGGTGAAGTCAAAGATCTCAGCCTCTTAATTGATACTAAATTCACTTTTGTGCCTCGTATCGATTACACAATAGCTAAAACTAATTCCATGCTTGGTTTCATTAAACGGAACTCGGCGGAGTTTAAAGATTTTGAAGGCTCTTTTCACATCTCTGGTCCGACCCTTTTTGGAGTACTCTTGTGTTATATGGAATCCGGTCTATTTAGTGCACATCAATCGGATTGAACGCATCCAGTGTAACTTTACGAGATTTGCTATTCGTAAGTTGAACTGGTATTCTGATATTCCATCTTATGATGCTAGACTTCTACTGATTGATTTACAACCCTTATCTGCCAGAACGAAAGTGATTGACATCATGTTAATAAAAGACATTATGTCTTATCTTTATTAACTGTCCGGAGTTGCTTTCTTTCATTCCGATTTATGCTCCTCAACGTCCACTTCGTCAAAGGATCCTATTTCGTGAATACGCGCATGTAACTAATTATGAGAATGAACCAATATCCAGATGCATTACTTATTATAATTTTATATGTGACAAAATCGACTTTGCCGAACCTCGAAAAACTTTCAAAAGCGATATTTTAAATTCCTTTTAGTTTCCATTTCTTTCTAATTTTGACTTTACTTTTACATTATTATTATTTCTTTTTATTTTTTTGATCACTTGTTTTCTTTTTCAATAGTCTTATAGAATTTTTTTCTGCTGACGATTGTTTTTTTTATTGTATTTAAATGTTAAGTTTTTTAATTTTTTTTTTTTTTTTTAATTTATAAGATTTTATATTTTTATATAATGATATATTAAACACCTAAATATATAATAAACAATAATAAATGCAGTTCGTCTTCAATAAACACGCTACAATCAAGTGCCTTATCTATTATTTCAGAGCATTAGTCCAGGCACAGTTGATACAGAAATTCTACCCGAAGAAGTAAAGATGGACATACCCATTTTAAAACCGGAAGATGTTTCGAATGCTATTTTATATGCCATTGGTACATCTCCTAACGTGCAGGTATATATTCGTATTGTGATTAATTTATTTATAATAATTAATTTGTTTTTCTTATTTACAGATTCATGAGCTTACGATTAAGCCTGTGGGGGAGAGAATGTAATTTCATATAGATTTAGAATAGAATAGAATAGTTTAATAATCCAAAGTGTGTATAACAAATATAAGGCTTAACCTAATGATAACATTGCGGTGATCAGACTTTAATCTATACAGCACATGTTAATGTGAGAAGCATGAAGCAAATAAAAGCATAATTCAATTATAATATAAAGTTTGAAAGAAAATGGAATGAAAATCCTTCTTTGAGTTTACCTTACAAACTACCTTAACTAACTTTAAAAAACTAAACAAATCTACCAACTAAACTAGTCTGGAATCGAAGAAAAAATCCAAGGGTTCTCGGAGTTTTATAAAATTATTTTTTAATTTTGTTATGATGTCAACTACTAGTTGGATGCTGGCCTCTTCATGCAGTAGTCTAGTAGAATGATGCCACGGCTGATACAAAATTATCTTTAGACAATTGTTCTGGATAATTTGTAGCACCTTTATGTATGTTTCGGCATAAGTTTGCCAGGTAGGTACTCCGTAAAGGAAGATTGGTTGCATTACCGTTTTGTACATGAGCAGCATATTATGAGTGGAGAGCATTGATCTTCTATTGATAAGAGGGTATAAGATCTTGATGCTTTTCAATGTTTTAGATGCGGCCTGTGAGACATGTTGATGATGCTAGGTTCATTTTTTATGTAAGTGAATTCCTAAATATTAAATTTCACTTGACCAGCTGACTATTTCCCCTAGAATATATAGAGATGGATTTGGAAGGTATTTCTTGGCTCTTTTCTTTGTGATTTTTTTTTAGTGGTAGTAATCATCCAGTCTGTGAAATATTGGTGAAATTTCTCAATGGTAATTCAATATTATTAGTTACATCAGAAGGGTCAGTGGAGCCAGTATAAGCAGCGGTGTCTTCAGCAAAAGAAGCATTTTGCATTGAGATATTTGAGGCAAGTCAGAAGCATATATGTTGTAGAGAGTGGGGCTGAGACAAGATCCTTGAGGAACTCCAGCTGTGATAAAGCGCTTAGAAGAGAATGTTGATTGAACTTTGACTTGGAATAATCTGTCTGATAAAAATGATTGCATTAGTTTAGTGAGGTAAGATGGGCACTTGAATTCTCTAAGTGTGGATATTAGGCCCTTATGCTATACCGCATCATATGCCTTTTCAATGTCAGGAACTACCATTCCTACCGATTTCCTGTTAAGAAAGCTCTATGTAGATTTAGTTTACATTCGAAATGAACAAACCTTTAGTGTAAATCAGATTAAACCAACGAATTTCAAGCAAAAATAAAACATTTCACAACAAGTTGAGCTCAATTTTATAATTTTTAGGACAAGTTGAGACTGCGTGAGAAGTTAATGTGCAATATAAGATGGTAGCCGATAGGGGAAACGAAAGGTTAGGGGTTCCAGGGACGGGATCAATCAGTTATTTAACATTTAACTGCAATTATTATCAATAGCTGCAGCACATAGATTGAATGTTTCATTTGAGGAGTCTAAACGCAAAACTCACTTTCTCGAGGAAAACAATTTTAGCTTTAGATGTAATGTAAAAACTTTAGAGGTTTGTGAAGTTTTTAAAATATGTCAAAAGGTGCAGAATGAGAGTTTTGCTTTTAGACTCTATGTATGTTAAGATTTGTAAGTGGGGGTCTTAGAATGATCCGGTGTATGTTAATAATTGTTTAATTGACTGCTACAATCACGTTCGAAATTCTCTGAATGAATGTTAATTTCATAGACGAAGTAAATTTTTTTGAAATTTTGTGTAGTTTATATTCATGCAACCATAAATTTTTATGGGACGGGGTAGAAGAGTGGACGGAATCGTAAAATTTGTGATGTAGTTTTTTTCATTTGATTTAAAAATAGCTCGTTCAAAATTTCAAGTTCATAGGTTTTTGATTTGCTGGTCTCTACTAGTTGATTTATTGATATTGCTCGAAATTATACTTTTGTATGGGAGGAGGTTGGAGCGCAGGCGCGATCTCAAAACTATTGACGCAATTTCGTTTCAACTACTTTTAAAAGATTTTATGCAAAATTTTAAATTGATAGCTTTTAATATGTAGTTAGGTGATAATTGATTTCTTAAAAATTGTCAAAAAAATAATTTTGTATGAGAGGGAGCAGTTTTGAACCGACCAGTTAATATTTCATACCATTAGGAATTATTGTAAACTAGGGTGTAGCCTCGCGGGTAGCATATTGATCTACAATGCGAAGGTCGTGAATTCAAATCCCGGTCGTCGCATAATTCCAGCACACTACCTGCTTTGGTATACCTTGTTCACTTTAATCTACGAAAATCAAAAATTCGTAGATAGAGGGTTGTGTGAAGGTCTAAAAATCCTTCCAAAATATATAATAAAAAAAAATCGTAGTGCCATTGTAGGAGAAGGGATTTTTTTACATGTATTTCGCAAATTTTCAAGTTTCTACCTTAAAATTTTCAGTTTTTGTGTTTTTTCATTTCATATGAAAAACCTTATGCACGTTAGACTCCCTAGACTCCCCCTTTGGTGCATAACAATTGCGGAACAAATTGTTATATTTTGTTCTATGTACATATATCAAATTGAAATGGGTTCGCCACTACATCTCATGTTTGTAGACTTCGAGAAGGCTTTCGACAGCGTTAAGCGAGATTACATATGGAATGCTTTGCGTAGGAGATGTATTCCAGATAAGGTCATAGCTATGATTAAAGAATCCTACGAAGATGCAGGATGTCGCGTCTGGCATAGAGGAGAGCTGTCCGAGAGCTTCCCTGTACGAACGGAAATCAGGCAAGGCTGCATATTATCACTAGCCCTATTTCTAGTGGTAAAAAAAGACATCTTGAAAGCTGTACTGGAAGGTGGGGAAGGGAAATGTCTTCAATGGAGACTACCAAGAAACTACAGACTTTCGTGAACCAATACCTCCGACACATTTTAGGAAAATTCTGGCCAGAAGTGATCTCCAACGACGAACCTTGGACAGACTAAAATAGGCATTGGGATTCAAAGGCGGAAGTGGCAGTGGATCGGTCACACTTAGAGGAAACCAGAGCGAAACATCGCCAAACAGGCTATGGATTATAATCCTCAAGGAAGACGTCGGGTTGGTCAACCATGTTACACATGGAAGCGAGCAGTTGAGCAGGAGGCCAGAGGAATAAACAAGTCCTGGCAACAGCGTAAGGCCGATGCTGAGGATAGCGTCTTGTGGAAGGGAGTTGTTTCTGTCATATGCCCCTATCGGGGGTCTTAACAAGAATTCGATTGATTGACATAGAGGCTAAAATTGCCTATAACACAGGTCATTCTGAAAAAAATGCAATCTCGCTTAATGCCGTAAGGTTAATGGGATTAAACAACAATTAAAAGCGAAGTTTAAAATGAATGATATGGGAGAAGCTTCGTCCATACTTGGTATGAAGATCAACAGGAATCGGTGCAATTGCTATAAACCAAAGCTATTATATTTCGGAGTTATTAAAACGCTTTGGGATGTATGATTCGAATGCAGTTTCAACACCTTTGGAGCTACATCAGAAGCTATCTTCAAGTATGAGTCCAAAAATGGATATTGAAATGAAGGAAATTACCCAGATTCCTTATCAAGAGGCCATAGTCAGCTTAATATATTTGGCTCAAACAACAAGACCGGATATCAGTTTTGCTGTTAGCAGTTTAAGCCGATTTAACAACAATCCCGGCAAACCGCATTGGACAGCGGTTAAGCGAGTTATGAGGTATTTAAAAGGTACAATAAATAAGCAATTAATTTATTCCAGAAATTCATGTGAATTAACTGAATACTGCGATGCCGACTGGGGAGCTGATTGTGATGATAGAAGATCAACTACAGGCTATGCTTTCCTAATGCAAGGTGGGGCCGTTTCTTGGAACTCCAGAAAACAACCAACAACCGCCCTATCTACTACTGAAGCCGAGTTCATGTCCATCGTTGGGGCCACACAGGAAGCAGTTTGGCTTAAGCGACTTGAAAACGAGCTGCTTAAGGATTCAACAAAGTGCATCACAATTTTCTGCGACAACAAAAGTGCTATTCACTTGGTATCGAATAACGTCTACCGTGCACGAACTAAACACATCGATATCAGGCACAATTTTGTTCGTGAAAAATTGAATGAAGGATTGATTAAGCTGGACTACATAAGAACCGATGATATGATTGCGGACATGATGACTAAGCCGATTATAGCTAATAAACAATTGATGTTTTCTAAAGCCTTAGGGTTAACTGAATAGCAAAGTTAAAACTAAATGAATCAATCTTTCTTGAACCAAATTACTGAATTATAATTAATCTTTGATTGAAGTATTTTTATTTGTATGAATTATTAAATCTCAATTCTAGTGCGGGTGTTGTATTTAAGACTTGATATTTATATTATATTGGCAACACTCTTGTTTCTGTATTGCAACCAACTTCATGTACTTGTTGTGAATAAAATCTTTCTTCTTGCGTTAACCACCAAACAAAGCAGACGTTTCTTTTGTTAAGAACCGCGTGTTTATTTCCCATACAAACATAACACAACCATCATTTTTCATTTAAATTTTTTTCGTTTTTTTTAAGAACCACAACATATGATTCCACATCAATTCGTAAAATAGATCTCGATGAAGTATTGGCAAAAATGATTGCTACTGACTTTCAACCTTTCCGGATAGTAGAAGAGAGAGATTTCGTAATTTTGTGCACTTGCTTGATAATAGATATGAACTATCTCCAAGAACTTGGCTTCAGACTAAGATTATGGGATTCACTTCATTTGAAAAAAAATTCAAAGCGATTTTCGAAAAAGTCGATTTTGTAGCAATCACCTCAGATATTTGGTCGTCAAGAGCTTCCGAATCTTACATCTCAGTTTTCTGTCATTTCACTGATGAACATTTTATTTTGAGAGAATATGTGTTGTCAGCAAATAAACTTAGACATGGATCTAATTATAACATAGCACAAACTTTACTAGACATTTTTGAAGAGTGGCGAATACAAGATAAGGTATTTTCCCAATTATTTCTTCTTTCCTTTTGTAATTTTCTGATCTGAAATTTCAATTTCTAGATTGTTTGTATAGTGACTGACAATGCTAAAAATATGTTGAAAGCTTGTGAATTATTGAAGAAAACCAATTTACCATGCTTTTGTCACACTTTGAATTTGGTTGTCCAAGACGGACTCAATTTGGAATCACTAAAAAATTTAATGGCTAAATGTAAGGCAATTGTGAATTTTATTTTTGAATTAAAAATGGAGCAAGAGGCTGCTGGCTTGGTTCCACTTAAGCTCACTAATGACGTCGCAAATCGATGGAACAGCACGTATTACACGATAAACAGAATTATTGAAATTAATGATATAATTTCAAGATTTCTCTTACGTCAAACAAGTGATTCCACTGCTTGCCGATGAGATTGAAGTTCTCAAGGAAGTAATGAAGATTCTCTCACCATTTGAGGAAGCAACCGAGAAAATTTCAGGGGATAAATATGTTACTATATCTCTAATAATTCCGATGTCATTAGGAATTCATTCGAAACTATGTAAACTAAACCCTATTTCGGATATTGCTATAGAACTACTTTATAAAATAAAAAATCTGTGGTTAAACGATTATTTCTATATGAAGGTAGATCGATCTCAAGAATTTCCACTTTGATTGATCCACGATTTAAGAAAGAGGGATTCTGTTTAACAGATAATGCAAAAATCGCCTCAAGTCTCCTAGAAAGCGAACTGAAATATTTCCCTCGTCGAAAGCTACAAACTCAAGAATCCGATTGTATTCAGTTTATGAATGATGAAAATCAAAATGAAGACCAACCTTCAACCTCAAAGAATACCTCTCAATTTGATTTTGTTGGTAAAAGAGTTGCGGAGAAATCGGGAAAAAATAACATCAGATGTTCTTATCATAAAACGACAATATTTCGAAAGACCGAACGCTGAAGAAGGAACTAATCTTCTTCTTTTTTGGAAGGTTAGAAAAACTTATTTAAATTAATTGAAATAACTTTATTTTTTATAAGTTTGGGTAAACAACAATATGATCATCTTCAAGAAGTGCGCCAAAAAATGTTTAATTGTTCCAGCTGCTACTGTTTGTCAGACAAGAGTTTTTAGTCGTCGTCGTCGTCGCAGTGCTACAGCCCCTTTCGGGCCTTGGCTTCCCGTAGCCGAAGTCTCCAGCGATCTCGGTCCAGTGACCGCGTCCTCCAATTTTGAAATCCGAGCAGCGATGAACAGTCTTCGTCAACAGAGTCGGACCAGCGTTTCCTGGGTTTTCCCACTGGCCTCCGGCCCTCCGTTTTTCCCTCGAATACCTTTTTAGTTATTCGAGTTTCGTCCATCCTTTGTACATGGTCAGCCCATTGCAGCTTCCGCAGTCTGATGATAGTGGAAACCTCCGGTTCGTCAAATATATCATACAGCTCACTGTTGTATCTAGTTCGCCATCGGTCACCATCACGTTTCGCTCCAATTATTCGTCTCAGGACTCGTCTTTCGAAAGCGTTCAACATATTTGCGGATGCTTGTGTAAGGGTCCATGTTTCGCATCCGTAACAAAGCACACGTCTTACTATTGATTTGTAGACTTGGAGTTTGGTCTTCCTGTGTACGCAGCTGGCCTTAAGAATAGCTAAGACTGAATAATACGTTTTATTTGCGAGCTGGATTCGGCTTTTTATTTCGTTCGTTTCATTTCCACTCTTTGTCAATTTTGTGCCTAAATATATGAATTCGTCCACATTTTGCAAATTATATTCGTCAATTGTAATGTTTTGTCTATTGGGGGTCCTTTTCCTTGTTTGTGTCATTATTTTCGTTTTTGTTTCATTGATTTTCAGGCCAACTTCTTTTGCTGCTTGATCGAGGCTTAGTAGAATTTCTTTTGCGGATGTGAAAGAGCGTGATAATATGTTGATATCGTCCGCATAACCCACTATTTGGCTGGATTTATAAAGCAGCGTACCTCTTGTGTCAACGGGTAACTTTCTGATGACGTATTCTAAAGCTAGGTTAAAAAGCAGAGGGGCCAGCCCATCACTCTGTTTTAGTCCGACATTTGTGTCAAAGGCATCAGTTAGTTGGTTGTTGACTCTGACTTGTGATGTTGTTGATGTCATCGTCATTTTGGTCAGTCGGACTAGTTTTGCTGGGATGCCAAAATGCAGCATTATTTTGTACAGTACGTTTCGATCAATACTGTCGTATGCTTGTTTAAAGTCCACAAAAACCTGGTGAACGTCGATGTTGAATTCCCAGCATTTTTCAAGCACTTGCTTGACCGTAAAAAGTTGATCAGTCGTTGATCGACCAGCTCTAAAACCGCCTTGGTACTCCCCAATCACATTGTCAGCGTAAATTTTAATCTTATTTTCTAATATTTTTGTCAGTATCTTATATGACATGCAAAGTAGTGAGATACCTCTGTAGTTTTCGCACTGCAGTTTGTCTCCCTTTTTGTGGATAGGGCAAATAATGCATTGGCACCATTCCTCCGGTATTTGCTCCTTATTCCAGATGTACTGAATCACTTTATGGATGGCATTTCGAGTGCAGCTTCCGCCATATTTAATAATTTCCGCTGGAATTTCGTCGATGCCCGGCGCTTTATTGCTTTTCTGGCTTCTGATGGCAAATTCGACTTCTTCCAACGTTGAAAGATCCAGTGGGCATTCGTCGGAGGTTTGGAGACCTATCAGCTCCGATGTTCGGGAGCCGTGTGCGGGATTAAGGAGTTCTTTAAAGTATGACGCCCATCTTTCCTTAATCTGACTATCCTCGGCGATGATAGTGCCATTTCTGTCTTTACAGAGGGTTGTCTTAGACTGATATCCACGTCTTAGGCTTTTCACTACTTTGTAGGCTTGTCTTGTTTTATTGCTCGCAAGATTGTCATCGATATTTCTCAATTGGTCGTCATAATATTTTCTTTTCTTACATCTAATGACCTTATTTGCTACTCGTCGGAGATTTTCGTATTTTTCTCTCTTCGTTCTGGTATCCCTTTCGAGAAACTGTCTGTACGCCTGATTTTTCTTATCTAACGCATCCTGGCATTCGTCGTCGAACCAGTCATTTCTTTTGCGCCGAGCTTCATACCCAACCACTTGTTCCGCAACGATCTTTATGGTTGCCTTTACATGCATCCAAACTTAGTTCACAGGCTTATGTCATCCTGCAGAATCGGAGTGAGCTCTCTTTCAAGTGCTGCTGCGTAATTTTCCGCAACTGACGCCGTTTGGAGCTTTTCGATGTCGAACTTACGAAGAGGGCTGGTCTTTGTTTGATACGCCTTTGACATACGACATCGATATTTGGATTTGACCAAGTAGTGGTCCGAGTCACAATTTGCTCCTCTGAATGTTCGAACGTCAATGATGCTGGAGGCCCATCTCCGCTGGATAAGGACATGGTCTATTTGGTTAAAGGTATTGCCATCTGGTGATGCCCATGTTCTTTTATGGATGCGTCGATGTGGGAAGCATGTCGAACTTATAACTATGTCTCTGCTGCATGAAAAGTCTATCAGGCGCTGGCCGTTGTCATTACTTCCGTCGTGGAGGCTATGCCCTCCAGTTGTTCCACGATGAGTCTCTTCGTTCCCGACCTTAGCGTCGAGGTCACCAAGTATTATTTTAACGTCGTTTGAGGGCAATGAGTCGAATAGCCTTTTAAGGCTCGTATAAAAGGCATCTTTCGTTTCCTCATCTTATCTTCCATCGGGGCATGTACATTTATTAGCCATATTTTGAAGAATTTCGCTTTGATGCGGATCGCACACATCCGTTCGTTAATTGGCTTGAAGTCGATGACGTGTGATTTCCCTATCCACAATAAAGGCGACTCCAAGTTCACGGCTTCCTGATGGCTTCCCACTTTTAAAAATTGTGTGCGATCTCATGTCCTGAATCTCTCTACCAGTCCATTTCGTTTCCTGGACTGCCAACACATTTAATTTGTACTGACTGGCCTGTTGTAGTAATTCTTTAACAGCACCAGGTTTGTTTAATGATCTGATATTCCAGGATCCAAAAGCATAGTCCGTTGTACGTTTGCGCGGTCGTTCCCGTTGGTCCAATCCTATCCGAGGGATCGTCTTGGGTTCCGAAATAATGAAGATTTTTTACGGTGACAGGGGAGTTAACCCTTCGCCCTGGAGGAGTGGTTATTATTGTTATTTCCGTTATCAGGCGCGAAAAACTCGCCTTCACCCTCCTACGTTAGCAACTCTCAAGTGAGAGTTCCCAGCGGCCACCACCAGGAGGTGTAGGTAGGATTCGGTAGCAGAGCTGACGATGTTCTTACAGTAGGCTTTTCTCGGCTTTTAATACTTTATTGGAAACCAGTAAACCAATGCAGACCCGAGACCTTTTACTACCATTTGGCCAGTTTTTAGTGCTGCAGGCTTAATCGTAAATGACAGAAGGCCAGGCCTCAAGCACAAAAAATTATGAAAACTCTAATATTTAAAAAATATGATGAAAAAAAAATGTACGTTTATTAATTGTTGTTCAATGTTGACCGAATAATCACTTAACAGTTTTTGGACATGAAATAAAACACGATTTTACTATAAAATGTATAAAAATTCAAATATTCACATATTTATTATATTATTATTATTATTATTTTATTCTCCATTCGATATTTAGTTGAACTTTTAAAATATGACAGATGTGTGGCTGTTCTCCAATAAGAAAAGTCGAGTGCCACAACTCTACTAACGATTAAGTAGAGCTTAATTACTAATAACAATAGTTAATTACTAATCAGGGCGGCTATGTGTCAATGGTATTAATCTTGTGTTTAGCAGTTGGCTTAGGCCTTTGGAATTAATTAAATGAAGAAACAATTCATTATGGAATTATTTTACGATATAAATAATATTTTCTTCGTTATCTTGGAATAGTTTAAGTATAAAAGGTTTGTTTTTGAGATTCTTCCGCATAAGTAGTTTAAATTTTGAAGCGTTGTGATTAAATTAAAATAAATAAAAATCAAAAATGCATCGTTGGCAAAATAAAGTAGCTGTTGTGACTGGTGCAAGTTCTGGCATTGGAGCGGCAGTTGTAAAAGATCTGGTGCAAGCCGGTATAAAAGTTGTCGGATTGGCACGACGTGTAGAACAAGTTCGCGAAATTCAAAATGCACTTCCTGCAAAGTTGCAATCGCAATTGCATCCTATTAAGTGTGATGTAACGAAAGAAAGTGACGTGAAGCATGCTTTTGCTTGGGTGGAAAGGAATCTCGGCGGAACCGACATTCTTGTTAATAATGCTGGATTCGGTCAAGAAGGTTCTAATCTAAGTGAGGGAAATACCCAATTAATGCAGCAAATTGTAGATACAAATGTGATGGCAGTATTTTATTGTGTTCGAGAAGCTTTTCAATCGATGAAAGAACGTAAACTCGATGGCCATGTTGTGATTGTAAACAGCATCTCCGGTCACAAAGTGCCAACAATGCGGCGCTTAAAATTTAATATTTATCCGGCCACAAAATTTGCAGTTACTGCCATGACTGAAACTTATCGTCAAGAATTCGCCTATGCAGGAACTAAAGTTAAAGTCACGGTACATGTTTTTTTTTTTTAAAGCTTGGTGTAATTTGTACTAATTTCAAAGTTTGTAACGCTAAGAAGTACGGAGGCAGTCAAAATCGCTAAGAGTACAGAGGTACTAGTTATCGCTTAAAAATCTAAAAATTAAGTGATCGTACTTTTAAGTTGGTGAACGCGTTAATTCACCCACTTCTATAGTAGTTTCAAAATTGTTAAAATCGTCTTTATACTTATAACTACGAGGGGAGGTCAAAAATTTCGCGGAATGACAGAGAAGAGGGCTAAAATTACACAATTTATTATTTTTCCTTTTCAATAAATTTTCCCGTAAGTCTAACCCATTTACCACATCTCTCACAAAGTTTATTAGTTCCTTCTAAAAAAAATGTTTTAGCAAAGCCTTCACAATAAGCTGACATTGCCGACTTCACCTCTTCATCGTTGGTAAATTCTCTTCCCCGAAGTTCTTTCTTCACTTTTGGGAACAATAAGTAATCGGAAGGGGCCAGATCTGGACTATAAGGGGGCTGGTCCAACATTCCGTAGCAGCATTTCGGTACGGCAGCCATTGCAACATGGCTCTTGTGAACAGGTGCGTTGTCGTGCAAAAGCGGCACATCTCGAGCCATTTTCCTCTTCTTTTCTTCTGTGATGGCATCCTTTAATTTTTATAGCAGGTTCTCATAGTATTCCCCTGTGATATTTTGTCGTTTTTCTTTATAGTCGATCACCAAAATCCCCTCTGAATCCCAAAAAATAGTGGCCGTTTTCGGCGGGTTGTGAGTTCATGAACTTCTTGGGAGGTGAAGTGCCTTTACGGAGCCACTACAGTGACTCCTGCTTCGATTCAGGGTGATGAACCCAAGTTTCGTCTCCAGTAACAACATGGGTCAAAATTTCATCCCTGTTCTCGGCACAGAGATCCAAAAACTCGCGTGAACACTCGACGCGTTGCTTTTTCTGAACCGCTGAGAGCATTTTCAATATCCATCTTGCGCTGACTTTAGACATGCCGAGCTGATCGTGGAAGATATTCAAAGTGGTTGTATCTGATACTTCAACCAATTTTGCGATTTGTTTCCGCTTTAAACGGGCATCTTCGTGAACTACTTTCTCCAATTTTTGGACGATTTTTAAGGAAGGTGCCTCAATCGGCTTGTACGAGTGTTAATCATTTCAATTACCTCTCTGCATTGCCTGGATAAACTATACCACTTATAAATTATCGTTTTTCCTGGGCAAGAGTCCTTGTAAACAGATGACATTTACTCTAAAATGATTTGTGGCGTTTTTCATTGCTTGGTAAGGATCTTTATGACAGTGTGGCAGCTTATACTGCATCATTACTAACTAACTAAGCCGTGGGGTCTAGATAGCTTAGTGGCCACCACGGACGCTTTGCAACTCGCAATCCCGGGTTCGAATCTTACTACATGCATGTATTGTCTTAGCGTCTAAGGCAGGGCCTGCTTACACAAGCCTTACAGACGAGTCCATCGTAAGCTGGCCTGGGGCGAAACGCAACAAAGCGCAGTGGCATCTCACTCGCTACAACAGCATGAAACTCAACTTTTTTCTTGTTGATTTGGCGATAACTTAAATTTTAGTGATTCGATTTGACAGAAACTTGGTACTTATATCTGTGTTGAGTGTTAGAATACCTCCAGGTAAAACTATTTCACCCATACCTTGTCCATATCTTTCATTCTGCGAAATTTTTAACCTCCCCTCGTACGTAGGGTACTACTTAAGTTTTGAGATAGACAAGTAAAAACAAATATTTATCATCACAAATTGTTTTATTGTTTTTAAAAATATTCTCCGTCATGATCGATACACTTTTGCTTGTGTTTGAACCATTTTTGGAAGCAATTTTTTTCCACTCCGATTGAGGTACCTTCAAAATATGCGACGAAAAACGTTGACCTCGCAATTTATTTTTGATGTGCGAGAATAAAAAAAATGTCTTCTACTTCTACAATGGCACTACAACCCAAATCGGACCTTAGCCTCCTGACATTCAGGTTCCTTAACATTTTTCATTACTTATTGTGAAAAGGTTGTTAGCCCTTCACACAACCCTCTTTCTACTAATTTTTCGTTATCGCAGATTGAGGTGACCAAGGTATATCCAAGCAGGCAATGTACTGGAATAATATATTGCATCGACCGGGATTGGAACTCACGACCTTCGCATTACAAGACCAACACGTTACTCACTAGGCTACACCCTAGCTGCTAAAAATGTCATTGGGTGCTAAATCAGGACTTTATGGTGAATGACTCATCAATTCGATGTTTTGATTGCTCAAAAAGTCACTTGTTTAAGCCGATATATGGCACCTTGCGTTGTCGTGGTGGAGAATGTTTCGTCTTTGGCGCTTAGTTTTCCTTATTTCACCATACACTTTTGGCAAACAATCCACATGCCCATCGGTCTGAACGCGATGGCTCGGGATGGTACTTCATCACCAAAAGTCGAAGCGAGTAGATCCGCACACTATTGCTGAGTTAATCCACGTCGAAATTCATAAAAAATCATTGCATGAAAATATTCACAGATTAATTACATTTTTCGGCCGAGATGAATGTTTCAAGTCGTTGTATAAAACACTAACAGAACTCGTATGGCAAAACGTTCTAAATACGTTTATCAATCTTAAAACTTAAGTAGTACTCTACAGTTTGTAGTTTGATAAAGGTCTCAGCAGAGACCGAAACGTCTCGAATAATAAAGCGTAACAGTGTAGAATCCGGAAATCTTTTCTTTCAACTCGTTCAAGTCTGTTTCGAAACTTGCTACACGCACGTTTTACCTCCTCCTTGTCCATGTTGGTCATTACCTCCGTAATACAGCCTCGTAGTGCGTCTTTGGTGTTGTGGGGTTTTGCGTTGACCTTTTTTTCGACTGCGCCCCAAAAGTAATAATCAAGGGGGTTGCAATCTGGGCTAGACGGTGGCCACACATCGGGTGACCAGTGGTAGGGCACATTGCTGGGGAGCCACGCTTGAGTTTTCCTTGCTTTGTGAGCGGGCGCTGAGTCCTGCTGAAACACGTAATCTCTTCCAGCCGCCACTTTGTCCATCCAACTACCACTCGATTATTTCCTTGGGCGATTTTCCGGCGCGAAGTGACTTAAGTATCGCAGCTCTTCTGTCCTGCTCCCGGCCCATGTTTGCGCAGGTGGCAACGTGTTTGCTTCTCAGTGGCTCGTAATGGTATGCACTACATTAGGGAAAGGGCATATGCCAGATTACACGTGACATCCGTTAGAGGGCAACCTATAAACATATTCCGGATTTACCTCGGCAGCCCTGTAGTATTATATAGGAAACGCTTAGATAAGGATCAGCAGCTTGATACCAATTTATTGAAACAAGAAAACTACTCGAATAGGCAAATTGTTAGTAAAATTGGTCGCTCTGTATGTAAACCATCAAAACACATCAAATTTCTGTTAAGGCCCCCTATAGGGACATAGGACAGAAACAACTCTCTTCCACAAGGCGCGATCCTGAGCATTGGGCTTTAGCTGTTGCCAGGACTTGTTTATTCCTCTGGCCTTCTACTCAACTGCTCGCTACATGGTCGACCAGCCCGACGTTTTCCTTGAGGATTATAATGCAGAGCCTGTTTGGCGATGTTTCGCTCTGGTTTCGTCAAAGTGCGACCGACCCACTGCCACTTCCGCCTTTGAATCTCAATACCTATTTTAGTCTGTCCAGTTGTACTCTAACTATACTCCTAAAATGTGTAAGAGGCACTGATTCACGAAATTTTCTCGGTAAGTCGAACGGTCACTTTCCACGTAGTACATATAACAACACGGATCTCATGTATGTGTTAAAAACTCGCAGCTTTGTGCGAAGCGAGACCTCTAGAAAGGGGAAAGGATACTGGCAACCTGACGAGCTTCATTTAGACGAGCCTCAATATCGTTTTCGACTCCGCTGTCCATGCTGACAATGCTTCCGCGATAACAAAATTCTTGCACCTCTGCCAGATCTTGTCCGTTAAGAACAATCGGTATGCAGCTTTCAAGATGTCATTTATTACCACCAGAAACAGGGCTGCAGCCTTGTCTGACTTCCGTTCGCACAGGAAAGCTCTCGGACAGCTCTCCTCCAAGTAAGGCGCGACATTATTTTTTAGCGTTGTAAACGATAAGGCAAACACAATATACTCTACAATTTCTTTAGCGAGCTTTCATCTTGGTGGGACGTGCGAAGTGGTCAATGAGGTGCACTTTCCTGGGTAAGCGGCGGGCGTTGTGTTTGGCGGGCGTTGTGTTTGGCGGGCGTTGTTCTGAGTTACGATCTTGTCAAGGCGAGATGGGACATGTGAGTTGCGGCGATTGCAAGTTCCGCCGATTTACGATGCAGTCCACTCTGTCGATAAGAGCCCTACATTCTTCATTGATGAAATTGCTTGTGTTGTGTGAGTAAAATCGTGTGAAAAAAAGAAAACAATAGACCCTTTTGGTTTGGTTTTCTGTTTTTTTTTATTTGGTTTTTGTACATGTGATGGATAAGCGGCGATTTCTTTGGTGAGCTTTGTTCTGACTTAAGATCTGGAGGTGGGATGTGTGAGTTACGCGATTGATGTGCGAATGCGAACAAAAACTCTGGGATTTGTAGCGATGGTCATTGCGGCAATTTTATTGGCGATAGACCGTACGCAGTAAGCATTTGCTCTGCTCTTGTAATAACAACTCTTTTTTCAATCGCAATATGCGACTGCTCTTTCCAAATAGCAATAAAATCACAGGAATGTTGCATACCATCTCTAAATATAACTAAATACAAATCATTTTAGTGCAATCAAAATTTAGTAGTGAGATTAGACTTGTGCAACGCTTCTTCTAGATGTATACCAGGGGTGTAAATATGAAACCGGCATTTGATCATAGAGAGCCTCACTGGTCAATGTGGTTATTGTGAACACGCGCCAGTGGCGCCATTTTCTTGTTTTGACATTGTACAAAGATTGTCAACTCATAACACTTCAAGTTTCAGAATAGTTTTTAATAACAGTGAACATGTCGAACTTTGTACCACGAAACTACGATTTGCGGACAGCTTTAATTTTCTGTTTCCATTTGAAGAAAACTGCTGCTGAATTCCATCCAATGCTTGTCGATGCTTATGGTGATCATGCTCTTGGTAAATCACAATGCTTTGAGTGGTTTAAAAAATTCAAAAGTGGAAATGACGTGACAAACGAAGAACGGGGAAAACCACTGAAAAAGTTTGAAGACAGCAGATTGCAAGCATTGTTGGATGAGGACGACGCTCAAACGCAACAACAACTGGCAGATCAGTTAAACGTAACACGAGCAGCCGTCGCCATACCTTTGAAAGCCATGTGAAAGATCTACAAGATGGGAAAATGGGTCCCACATGATCTCAACGAAAGACAGCAGGAAAACGGAAAAACCACTTCCGAAATGCTGCTCGCCAGATACAAAAGAAAGTTATTTCTCCATCAAATTGTGACTGACGATGAGAAGTGGATTTATTTTGAGAATCTGATACGGAAAAAATCATGGGTAACTCCAGGCCAACCACCGACATCAACTGCAAGACCAAATCGCTATGGCCGGAAAACTATTGTATTGAATGAAGCTTTAAGTGAAAAACGCCCAGAATACCAGCAGAGAAAAAACAAAGCGATTTTGCTTCATGACAATGCAACATCACACACAGCAAGACTGGTCAAGGAAATGATAGAGTCGTTCAGTTGGGAAATTCTTTCCCATGCCGCTTACTCACCAGACTTGGCTCCGTCTGATTACCATTTGTTTGCATCGATGGGACACGCACTTGCTGAGCAGCGCTTCACTTCCGACGAAAATGTACGAACATGGCTCCTGGTTTTCATCAAAAGATCAACAGTTTTTTTGGCGAGGCATCCACACATTACCAGAGAGATGGGGAAAATGTATAGCTAGCGAAGGGCTATACTTTGAATAAAATACTCCTTTTCATTTCCAACCACTAAGTGTTTTTTTTTGCAAAAAAATTCCGGTTTCATATTTACACCCCTGGTATACTGTTCGGCTAATCGATTTTCACGACGAAATTTTACCTTATTTATATGAGAAATTTTAAAGGATTTTCTCCTTCCTTTCAACATTACTGATTTCATACACGTTTGTAATGTTATAAATTTAACATACAATGTTATAAATGTTATAAAAATGGGATACGTGGAACGCAGCTGCAACTTCATTAAAAGCACCGAGTTTTAATTTTTTATGCTCTTCATAACTATAATAGCTGTTGCAAGATACCATGACATTATTCATAGTCAATCGCTTCGATTTGGCATCTCTTCTTTGTAAATTCACGTGAATTGGGTTGAAATTTTCCATTTTGAAATTAGAGCGGTAGGTTTTTTTTTACAGAATGACCTGTGTTATAGGCAATTTCGGGCTTTATGTGCAATGCACAAACACAGTCATGGAGGGAAGGAATGGGATTGGGAAGGTTGGGGAAGGGGAGTGAGAACGACCGTAGCGAGTGGAGGAGCTGGTATATTGCTCAGTTGTACTGGCTGCTTACTGAAAAATATTTGCAGATGTTATGGGGAACTGAATGATAGAAAGCGAACAGAAACCATCTACTGAGTATCTAGGCCTTCTTGAAGTGGAACTGTTTCACTTTTATAACGTTTCCCTATTTTATTGCGAATAATTTTTTTTATCACCAGTAGCAACTGAAAAATTTGCGCTTAAAAAAATCCCCTAGAGTGGGAATCGAACTCACGACCTATTGACTGAGAAGCAAGCACGCTGCCCACTACGCCACGGAAGCCTCAATTTTTCAAAAGACGAAATTTTGTCAGAATTATATCTACTATAATTGCAATTAATTTTAAAAAGAGTTATCAACTTCACTTCACTCCTTGTACACCCTCTCCCATACAAAAACCACGAAATTTTAAAATTTAAATTAAATTACTTTTCGTCGAAACCGAAAAGCTATTAACTTGATATTTTGTATAAAGCATACAAATAGATAAATCAATAACCCGAAAAAATTTGTTTTGTTTGTTTTTTTTTTTGTTAAATGCATTATATCGATTTCCATTAAAACTAGAAAAAGTACAAACTTACAATTTTGCCAGAATTTGTTTTTTAATAATTGCAATAAACGCTAGAAAAAATGATCAGCTCCGCTTGACTCCTTCTATCCCCTCCCATATCAATATCTGTATTATAAATTCGAGAAAAGCATTTCTCCTTCGAATATATGAGAGCTATCGACTTTGAAATTAAATCAAAGCATGGTGATAAGGGTGATGATAAGCAGTTTCACAATCATCTAAAACGTTCCACTTCCTCTGCCACCTCCCATACAAATGCCCCAATTTCAGGAAAACTATGATCAATTTCTTTAAAAATAATGAAAACTAAAAACTTTAAATTCAGCAAAAAAACATTTTGCATGCCATGTTCGGTGTCATATACGAAAAATACAAACCCCCGCTCTACTTCTACCACCTCCCATGCAAAAGTCTCTATTCACTATTCGAAAGAATTTGAGATGACATATTTTCCGGTATATTAAAGTCATTTCCATCTCATCTAGAGTATCATATGATTGGGCTTTAAGCCCAATCATAATTCTGTTATGTTTTAATTAATTATGTTTTTATATGCTTAATACTGTCCGTCCTCAATGAACAAACCATAAAAATGTGCCTTATCTATTATTCCAGAGCATTAGTCCCGGCACAGTTGATACTGCACTTATACCCGACAGTGCGAGGAAAATAGGCATATCCATGTTGACACCGGAAGAAGTTTCGAATGCTATTTTATATGCCATTGGTACACCTCCTAACGTGCAGGTATATATTCGTATTATAATTAATTTATTTAAAATTAATTAATATACATATATTATAATAATTAATTTTGTTTTCTTATTTACAGATTCATGAGCTTACGATTAAGCCTATGGGGGAGAAACTGTAATTTTATAAATTTACTTTACATTCGAAATGAGCAAACAAATTGTATAAATTAGAATGAACCGACGGATTTCAAGCAAAAATAAAACATTTGCCAACAAGTTGGACTCAACTTTATTATTTTTAGGACAAGCTGAGAATGAGTGAGAAGTTAATGTGCAATTTGGGATGGTAGCAGATAGCGGAGACTAAAGTTTAGGGCTTTCAGGTGCGGACTCAATCATTTATTTAACACTTAGCTGCAATTATTATCAATAGCTGCAGCACATGGATTTGATATGTCATTTAAGAGGTCTAAAAGCAAAACTTACTTTCTCCATCTTTAGAAATTTTTTAAAAACAGCAAAAGAAACCTCTAAAATTTTTAAAACACCAATTTTTTTATTTCCAATTGAAGAAGAAATATCTAACTTTCGATATAATATAAGCGTTTTTGAGGTTTTTGCAGTTTTTCAAAATTGTAAAAGGTGAAGAATGTGAGTTTTGTTTTTAGACCCTCATATGCTAAGTGGGATTGTAAGTGAGGGGGAGGTCTTAGAATGATCCGGTGTATGTTAAGAATTGTTTATTTGACTGCTACAACCACGTTCAAAATTCTCTGAATGAAAGTTAGTTCAAAGACGAAGTAAATTTTATGAAATTCGGCGTAGTTTATATTCATGCAACCATATACATACAGTGACGTGCAAAACTGAACCACCCTGAGGTATTTTTCAACACAAAGTCATTTCTTTAATCAGCGAAAGAAAATTTTATTTCAAAACTTAGCAAAAATTGAACTTCAAACAGTCTTTTATTCAAAAGTAACAAAAATATTATATACACTTCATTTTCATAATAAAAAAATTAAAAATCTTAAGACTCAGTTTTGCTCGATAAAATATATTAGTTAGAAAGTAACTATTTCGGGGCAGTTAATATTTTGTCCATAGACCCTTAGCTTTCAAAACCTCATTGATACGTTTTGGCATACTTTCTACTAATCTTTTAACATAATCGGGATTAATACTTTCCCATTTTTTGCTCTTTCAATCTGTGCCACAAAATGTCAACTGAAGACGGGGGCTGGTCATACCCATTGTGTATTTGAGTTTTTAAGTAGGCCCACAAATTTTCAATTGGGTTGAGGTCGGAGCTTTGTGCCGGCCACTCTAGCTGCGAAAATGGCTGGGTGGTAATCCAATTTTGTACCAACTTGGAGGTGTGCTTGGGGTCCCGATCTTGTTGAAAAACAATATCCGTCTCAGGTAGTGGTAAATTTTCTATGGTTTCCCATAAATACTCTTTTAAAATATTTAAATAGTAATGCCGGTCCATGATTCCACTAATTCAGTGCATTGAACCTACTCCCGAAGCGGTCATACAGCCCCAAACCATGACCGATCCTCCACCATGCTTCACAGTTTGTTTAACGTGTTTTGGTTGCAGCTTTTCATTTGGGCGTAATTATGCCCAGGAACGCCCATCCGATAAAAATCTATTTACTTTGACTTCATCTGACCAAATAACATTTTTCCATTCATCTATTGTCCAATTTTACTTTATTATTTTAATAATAAAGTGTTGTGATCGACTTGGGAAAAAAAAAAAATTTGCTACCCTGAAATTTTGTTTTTTCGCGTTTCGTGACTAAATTAGCCTAAAAATGCAAAAAAAAAAATCCGTCTGTCTGTACGCCGTCCGCCGTACGCCGGTGTGTACGCTCAGAGCACATTAACTCCCAAACCCTTCGAGATAGAAAGCTCATTTTTGGAGAGATTGTAGGTAGTTGCGGATCTCAGAAGGACACTCATTTTTGGGGGTGTAAGGGTTCAGGGGGAGGCGGGGGGAGCACTTAAACCGAAAACTAAGAATTCAAATATCTCACACATGGTTACAGTTAGGAAGCTAAAAATCAATATACATATAAAAGGGTTTATGGGACAACTTTTAAAATTAATCTAATTTTTTTATCCATTGGGGTGCAAAAAGGGGGGGCTAAAAACCAATTGTCGGCCGAATTTTTTTTTCAAATGATTATATCTTCGAAATTACTTAGCATAAAAAATTTATAATTTTAGACCATTAAGGTGACATACAGATTCACTGGAATCAGCTTACGTAGAGGCTAATTATTGTAAGGGGGAGAGTCAGGGGGGGTGCAAAGAAAAACACTTAAAAATCAATATCTCGGCTATTTGTTGAGCTATGCAATTGAAACTTAGTATTTATATTAAGCTATACTAAAGAAATACAAAAAAAATATAATATTTGGACTAAATAGTAGTGGGGGAAAATGGGGAGCATTGAACTTTCCAAAATTTTAAACCATTATATCTCAAAATTCAGCGCAGATATCACATCAAAAATTTGTCAGATCATAGAACTATATAGTTTTTAATTTTGGTAAAAAAATTAAGTAAGGGGGTGTAAGGGGAGGGAGGTGGAAAGCAAAAATGTTGAAAATTTTGAGTAGTTTTTTTAGGGCTCTGGTAAAAGATACAGAGTCTAAATTTTGCAGGTCAATATACCAATTTATTGTACATACATAAAAAATAATAAAAATTCTACAATTGTTATGCACCGAACCCCCTGGTCTAACGTGCACAAGGTGTTTCGTGTGAAATGAAAAAACACATAAGCTGAAAATTTTTGAATGAAATTTTAAGGTAGAAACTTGAAAATTTGCGAAATGCATTTAAAAAAAATCCCTAAAAGAATAAATTATTAACTGGTCGAAAATCTTTAAAACTTCTACCCCCTCCCATACAAAATTATTTTTTCGACCATTTTCATTAAATCAACTAATAACAAACAATTTTCAAGCTATGAACTTGAAATGTACGAGCACCTTACAACTAAAAAGAAAGAAAATTGCATCAAGTCTTACGATTCCCCTACCTCCTCTACCCCCTCCCATACAAAATTATTTTTTCGAGCATTTTTATGAAATAAGTTATCAGCTAACTCTTAAAAGTTATCAATTTCAAATTTTGCATTGAAACTTATAAAAATAATTCAAATGAAATTGCTTTCAAAATTTTCAAATCGCGCTTGCCCTTCTACCCCCTCCCATACAAAACTATGATTTCGACCAATTTCATAAATCAACTAATAGCCAACAAACTAAAAGCTATGAACTTGAAATTTTATAAAAGCACCTTAAAAGAGAAGCGAAATAAAACTGCATATCCAAATTTACGATTCCCCTACCTACTCTACCCCCTCCCATACAAATGTTCGGTTTCGTGAATGTAAAATACACCGAATTTTATGAAAATTCTATGCAACTTCGTCTATGAAACACATTCTACACAGAGAATATTGGACGTGATTCAAGCAATTAATTAAAAAGTTATTAACATCCACCCACCCTTACTATTACCCCTCCTCCTTCCCTCCATAAAAACCCAAACTTGTAGAAACGAATGAAATATTGTTAAATAGACAACAGCCCTGCTCAAGAACTCCCTTTCACTTAGTCTTCCCTAACCACTCTTACTTGCATATTGACTTTCCACACACCCGCAACATGTCCCAAGAATAATAAAGTTTCGCCCGACTTGTTGGCAGTTTATTTATATTTTTTTGGAAATTGTAGTCTTGCAGCAATATTTTTTTTTGAAAGTGCGGGCTTTTTTGGCTTCTCTATTGATGTAAAACCAGTTCCTTTTAGAAATCGACGGGCTGTCCATTCACTTACTTTGATCCCAGTGCGTTCGGCCAATATTTTAGAAGACGGAGTAAAAGGATTTCGAAAATTATTACAGAACTTTTTTTTAAATTAGAAGTATTCCTACAAAATTTCAAGTTCATAGCTCTTAATGTGTTGGTGATAATTGATTTCTTAAAAATGGTCGATATAATAATTTTGTATGGGAGGGTGTAGAAATGGTGAATTTATTCGACCAGTTCCAAACGGAAAATTCGGTAATGCATTGCACGTGGTAGGTATTTGTAAGCCTTACTCGAAAGGAATGCAGAGGCAGTGTATTACGGACAGAAACGGCCTTCCGGGTAACGCAGAGGAGCATTTAGGATGCGGATCGACAGCCTTTGCAGAGGTTGCGAGGAAGACGAAGAATATATAGAACATTATCTTTGTAACTGTTCGCGAATCTCCAACAGTCGTCTCTTTTGTTCAGGCTCTAGATTCTTCTCAGAACTAGACGTCCTCATTGGAGCCTGCTACGGTTCGCAAACCGAACCAAGTGGCTAGAACAAGAGAAGTGACTTTCATCTTACATATAATCAATAGGGGAAGTACAATGAACTCAACTAGATGGTCCCAGCGCATTGTGGTTCTACGAAACCACCCTCCTACAACCTAAGCCTTTTCGTCTAGAATAACTCATAGAAATTTCACTTCACTACAATATTCCAGTGTTTCACCAAAAAGTGTGCGCTTACTCAATTTGGTTTTGATGCTCTTTTTGGTAAAACCTACAATTGTGTATTTTTCGGATTAACGCCCAATCCTACTTTTCTGCAACAGGTTGCTACCTGAATTAGAGTATGTACCTTGAACTATTTCTAGAACAACACAGTTACCTCGAGCTTTAGACTTCCAATCCAGAGTTTGTAAGTTCTAGAAGAAGATCTCGTCAACTACCAGACACTACGAGATGGGTTAAAGTACCCCGCCCTGCGGGCACACTTTAGTATCGGAAACAGTTAAGACTGTATCTGATAGTGTTGATTGTATAATTCTGCCTTTAAGCAAGGCCTTGATTCAGTCGCAGGATTTTGAATCGATGCCACGCCATTTTGCAGCTTGATCGGTACAAGCATATGCCGTATTATCGAATGCACCTTTTATGCCTTCTACGATTTTCTTGTCTTCCATCGACATCTCGATTTTTGAAATCAAGCTTTGTAATGCGGAGGTAGTGCACTTAACTTAATTTCAACGTAACGTCTCTTATGTGCCTATCCATACTCTTTCAGAGAAAGGATGTTAAGCTGATCGGACGGTATGATTTAGGTTGATTACTTGGGCTGAGCTCTACTATAAATAAACTGCCAACAAGTCGGGCGAAACTTTATTATTCTTGGGACAAGTTGCGGATGCGTGGAAAGTCAATATGCAGGTTACAGCGGTTAGGGAAGACTAAGTGAAAGTGGGTTATTGGGCAGGGCAGTTGTCAATTTAACACTTTGCGGAAACGTCTAAAAGCTCTAGTATATATAATCAATATTTCGTTCGTTTATTTATGCAAGTTTGAGTTTTTATTAGGAGAGGGGTGATAGTAAGGGTGGGTGGATGTTAATAGCTTTTTAATTGATTGCTTGAATCACGTCCAATATTATCTGTATAGAATGTGTTTCATAGACGAAGTTACATAGAATTTTCATAAAATTCGATGTATTTTACATTCACGAAACCGAACATTTGTATGGGAGGGGGTAGAGCGGGTAAGGGAATCATACAATTTGTGATGCAGTTTTATTTTATTTCTCTTGTAAGTTTCTTGTACAATTTCAAGTTCGTAGCTTTTAATTTGTTGGTTATTAGTTGATTTAATGAAATTAGTCGAAATCATACTTTTATATGGGAGGGGGTAAAAGGGCAAGCGCGATTTCAAAACTTTTAACGTAATTTCATTTCAACTATTTTTGTAAGTTTTTATGCAAAATTTCAAATTGATAGCTTTTAATAGTTAGACGATAATTGATTTCCTTAAAAATGGTCGAAAAAATAATTTTGTATGAGAGAGGGTAGAAGTTTTAAAGGTGTTCAACCAGTTAATATTTAATTCTTTCAGAAATTATTTTTAAATGCATTTTGCAAATTTTCAAATTTTTACCTTCATTCAAAAATGTTCAGTTTACATGTTTTGTTCATTGTACATGAAACACCTTGTGCACGTTAGACCCCCACTTCGGTGCATAACAATTTTGAAACAAATTATTATTTTTTTCTATGTATGTATATCAAGCAGATGTATCGACGTGCAAAATTTTAACTTTGTATCTTTTACCAGAGTCATAAAAAGTTACTCAAAATTTTCAAAATTTTTGCATTCCACCTCCTTCCTCTTACTCCCAACAAATTAAATTTTTTACCAAAATTAAAGACTATACAGCTCGATAATCCGACAAATTTTTGATTTAATATCTGTACTCAATGTTGAGATATAATGATTTGTAGTTTTGGGAAGTTCGCCATTTTTGAAATGCTCTCCAATTCTCCCCACTACTATTATTTCCACATGTTATTTTTTTTTTCGCTAGTAAAGCTTAGTATATGTTTGAAGTTTAAATAACATAGGTTTGGAGACAGTCGAGATATTCATTTTTAAGTGTTTTTCTTTGCACCCCCCTGACACTCCTCCTTACAATAATTAGCCTTTTCCTAAGCTGACTCTGGTGGATCTATATGCCACCTTACTGAACCCAAAATATGAAATTTTTGTGATCAGTAATTTCGGAGATATAATCAATTGAAAAAAAATCGACCGACAACTTGTTTTTAGCTCCCCCCCACCCCCTTTTCGAACGTCAATGGATAAAAAATTAAATTATTTTTTAAGTTTGTCCCATAATATCATAATCATACCTCTGCTGATTTTCAGCTTCCTGTCTGCATTCGTGGTGGAGATATCAGCAAGTGCAGTTTTGACTCTTTCCCTCCCCCCGCCATCCCCTTCCGTCTGACACTCCCAACAATTTAGATAATGGAGCTCACTTACCCAATCAACAATCCACCCAAAATCGAACATTCTACTTTTTTAACGGTCTCGGAGATATGAGATATAAGTACGGCGTACGGCGAGACGGATTTTACTTTATTATTTTAATAATAAAGTATTGTGATCGAATTGGAAAAAAAAAATTTGCTACCCTGAAATTTTGTTTTTTCGCGTTTCATGACTAAATTAGCTTAAAAATGCAAAAAACAAAATCCGTCTGTCTGTACGCCGTCCGCCGGTGTGTACGCTCAGCGCACATTAACTCCCAAACCCTTCAAGATAGAAAGTTCATTTTTGGGGGGATTGTAGATAGTTGTGGATCTCAGGCGGATACCCATTTTGGTGGTGTACGGGTTCAGGGGGAGGCGGGGGGAGCGCTTAAGCTGAAAAATACGAATTCAAATATCTCAACCATGGTTACAGCTAGGAAGCTAAAAATCAACATACTTATAGATGGGTTTATGGGACAACTTTTAAAAATAATTTAATTTTTTTATCCATTGGCGTCCGAAAAGGGGGGGGGGGGGCTAAAAACAAATTGTTGGCCGAATTGTTTTTTCAAATGATTATATTTTCGAAATTACTTATTGTAAAAAATTCATATTTTGGGACCGTCAAGGTGGTATATAGTTCCATCGGGATCAGTTTACAGAATGGTTATTTATTGTAAGGGGAAGGGTCAGGGGGGGGGGGGGGGGGGGTGCAAAGAAAAACACTTAAAAATGAATATCTCAACTATCTCTTAAGCTATGTAATTGAAACTTGAAACTTATATTAAGCTATACTAGAAAAATACAAAAAAAAATATAACATCTTGAAATAATAGCAGTGGGGGGAAATGGGGAGAATTTCAAAAATGGCGTACTTTTCAAAATTACGAATCCTTATATCTCAATAAGGAGTACAGATATCAAATCAAAAGTTTGTCAGTTTGTAGAACTACATAATTGTTAATTTTGGTAAAAATTTTAATTTGGGAGGTGTAAGGGGAGGGAGGTGATAAGCAAAAATGTCGAAAATTTTGAGTGATTTTTTTAGGGTTCTGATGAAAGATGCAAAGTTTAAATTTTGCATGTGGATACGTCTATTTAATGTACATAGAAAAATAATAATAACTTGATCCATAATTGTTATAAGCCGACCCCCCCGGTCTAACGTGCACAAGGTGTTTCATGTGCATTGAAAAAAAAAACACATAAACTGAAAATTTTTGAGTGAAATTTTAAGGTAGAAACTTGAAAATTTGCAAAATGCATTTAAAAAAAATTTCTAAATATACGAAATATTAACTGGTCGAAAACCTTTAAGACTTCTACCCCCCCTCCCATACAAAATTATTTTTTCGACCATTTTTAAGAAATCAATTATCACCTAACTATCAAAAGTTATCAATTTGCAATTTTGCATAAGAACTTACAAAAATAATTGAAATGAAATTACGTTAAAATTTTTCAAATCGCGCTTGCCCTTCTACCCCCTCCCATACAAAAGTATGATATCGACCAATTTCATTAAATCAACTAATAATCAACAAATTAAAAGCTACGAACTTGAAATTTTGTACGAGCATCTTGCAACAAAAAAGAAAGAAAATTGCATCACAAGTCTTACGATTCCCCTACCTCCTCCACCCCCTCCCATACAAAATTATTTTTTCGAGCATTTTTAAGAAATAAATTGTCAGCTAACTCTTAAAAGCTATCAATTTCAAATTTTGAAGAAAAGTTTACAAAAATAATTCAAATGAAGTTGCTTTAAAAGTTTTGAAATCGCGCTTGCCCTTCTACCCCCTCCCATACAAAACTATGATTTCGACCAAATTCATTAAATCGACTAATAACCAACAAACTAAAAGCTACAAACTTGAAATTTTATACAAGCACCTTACAAGAGAAGCAAAATAAAACTATATATCAAATTTTACGATTCCCCTACCTTCTCTACCCCCTCCCATACAAATGTTCGGTTTCGTGAATGTAAAATACACCGAATTTCATGAAAATTCTATGCAACTTCGTCTATGAAACACATTCTATACAGAGAATATTGGACGTGATTCAAGCAATTAATTAAAAATCTATTAACATCTACCCATCTATTACCCCTCTTCCTCCCGTCATAAAAACCCAAACTTGCAGAAACGAATGAAATATTGTTAAACTGACAACAGTCCTGCCCAAGAACTCCCTTTGACTACGGCTTCCCTAACCACTCTAACCTGCATATTGACTTTCCACTCATCCGCAACTTGTTCCAAGAATAATAAAGTTTCGCCCGACTTGTTGGCAGTTTATTTTTTTTGTATTTTTAGGCTAATTTAGTCATGACGCGAAAAAAAAATTTTCAGGGCAGCAAATTTTTTTTTCTGTGCCAATCACAATACTTTATTATTAGAATAATAAAGTAAAATCAGTTTAAGTTTTTTTTTACCTTAAAGATGTACGTTCAAAGAGCAATGATTGATAATTTATCTAAATTTAGATGACTTTTATTTCTCAGGTTGTATATTTTGTGCTGATTAAACTTTTTTCTGAAAATACCAACAAGATTTTGAGTATCATTTCATGTCCTCGTTTTTCTTAGTATGGTCCCAAATTTTAGGCCGGCAGTGTATATGAAATCTTTGAAGTGTGATGGCTCAGCTATGGGCTTGCAAACAACTCCAATGCAGGACAAAGGATTTCTTTTCTTAGTTTCGGGCCTTCCTTAAACAATTTTATTCTCCATTCGATATTTAGTTGAACTTTTAAAATATGACAGATGTGTGGCTGTTCTCCAATAAGAAAAGTCGAGTGCCACAACTCTACTAACGATTAAGTAGAGCTTAATTACTAATAACAATAGTTAATTACTAATCAGGGCGGCTATGTGTCAATGGTATTAATCTTGTGTTTAGCAGTTGGCTTAGGCCTTTGGAATTAATTAAATGAAGAAACAATTCATTATGGAATTATTTTACGATATAAATAATATTTTCTTCGTTATCTTGGAATAGTTTAAGTATAAAAGGTTTGTTTTTGAGATTCTTCCGCATAAGTAGTTTAAATTTTGAAGCGTTGTGATTAAATTAAAATAAATAAAAATCAAAAATGCATCGTTGGCAAAATAAAGAAGCTGTTGTGACTGGTGCAAGTTCTGGCATTGGAGCGGCAGTTGTAAAAGATCTGGTGCAAGCCGGTATAAAAGTTGTCGGATTGGCACGACGTGTAGAACAAGTTCGCGAAATTCAAAATGCACTTCCTGCAAAGTTGCAGTCGCAATTACATCCAATTAAGTGTGATGTTTCGAAAGAGAGTGACGTGAAGAGTGCTTTTGCTTGGGTGGAAAGAAATTTCGGCGGTACCGACATTCTTGTTAATAATGCTGGAATTGGTCAAGAAGGTTCTAATCTAAGTGATGGAAATACCCAATTAATGCAGCAAATTGTAGATACAAATGTGATGGCAGTATTTTATTGTGTTCGAGAAGCTTTTCAATCGATGAAAGAACGTAAACTCGATGGTCATGTTGTGATGGTAAACAGCATCTCCGGTCACAAAGTGCCAACAATGCGATACTTAAAATTTAATATTTACCCCGCCACAAAATTTGCAGTTACCGCCATGACTGAAACTTATCGTCAAGAATTCGCCTATGCAGGAACTAAAGTTAAAGTCACGGTAAGCTTATTTACATGTTTTTTTTTAAAGCTTGGTGTAATTTGTACTTATTCCAAAGTTTGTAACGCTAAGAAGTACGGAGGCAGTCAAAATCGCTAAGAGTACAGAGGTGCTTGTTATCGCTTAAAAATCTAAAAATTAAGTGATCGTAATTTTAAGTTGGTGAACGCGTTAACTCACCCACTTCTATAGTAGTTTCAAAATTGTTAAAATCGTCTTTATACTTATAACTACGAGGCAAGCTCAAAATTTTCGCGGAATGACAGGGAAGGGGGGTAATATTACACAATTTATTATTTTTCCTTTTCAATAAATTCTCCCTTACGTCTAACCCATTTACCACATCTCTTACAAATTTTATTAATTCTTCTAAAAAAAATGTTTTAGCAAAGCCTTCAAAATAGGCTGAAATTGCCGACTTCACCTCTTCATCGTTGGTAAATTCTCTTCCCCGAAGTTCTTTCTTCACTTTTGGGAACAATAAATAATCGGAAGGGGCCAGATCTGGACTATAAGGGGGGTGGTCCAATATTCCGTAGCCGCATTTCGGTAGGGCAGCCATTGCACCGTGGCTCTTGTGAACAGGTGCGTTGTCGTGTAAAAGCGGTACACCTCGAGTCCACCTTCCTCTTCTTTTTTCTCAGAGAGCATCCTTTAATTTTTATAGCAGGTTCTCATAGTATTCCCCTGTGATATTTTGTCCTTTTTCCTTATAGTCGATCACCAAAATCCCCTCTGAGTCCCAAAAAATATTGGCCATGATTTTTTCGGCGGGTTGTGAGTTCAGGAACTTCTTGGGAGGTGAAGTGCCTTTACGGAGCCACTACAGTGACTCCTGCTTTGATTCAGGGTGATGAACCCAAGTTTCGTCTCCAGTAACAACATGGGTCAAAATTTCATCCCTGTTCTCGCTACAGAGATCCAAAAACTCGCGTGAACACTCGACGCGTTGCTTTTTCTGAACCGCTGAGAGCATTTTCGATACCCATCTTGCGCTGACTTTAGATATGCCGAGATGATCGTGGAAGATAATCAAAGTGGTTGTATCCGATATTTCAACCAATTTTGCGATTTGTTTCTGGTTTAAACGGGCATCATCTTCGAGAAAAGTTTCTCCAATTTTTGGATGATTTTTAAGGAAGGTGCCTCAATCGGCTTGAACGAGTGCTAATCATTTTCAATTGACTCTCTGCCTTGCCTGGATAAACTATACCACTTTTTCCAGGGCAAGAGTTCCTGTAAACAGTTAACATTTATTTTAAAATGATTTGTGGCGTTTTTCCTTGCTTGGTAAGGATCTTTATGACAGTGTGGCGGCTTATATTCCCATCGCTACTAAACGACTAAGCCGTAGGGTCTAGATAAATCAGTGGCCAGCACGGTCGCTTTGCAACTCGGAATCCCCGGGTTCGAATCTCACTACCTGCACGGTATCCTCTTAGCGTCTAAGGCAAGGCCTGCTTACACAAGCCTTACAGACGAGTCCATCGTAAGCTGGCCTGGGACGAAACGCAGCAAAGCGCAGTGGCATCTCACTCGCTACATCAGCACGAAACTCAATTTTTATCTTGTTGATTTCGCGATAACTTAATGTTAGTGATTCGATTTGACAGAAACTTGGTACTTATATCTGTGTTGAGTGTTAGAATACCTCCAGGTAAAAATATTTCCCGCCATAGACGGTCCCAAGCATAGTATACACATAGTAGGACAACTCAGCTAAAAATACGACCCGGCTCCGAAAATTGCCGGCTCCGAAAATTGCCGAAAACACACTCGTGTTTCATCTCCGATACGTGTGCTTCCTCTCTCTCAAGCTTACAGTGAACATTTAATCTGATCTTTCCATTTCATTCTCGCAAAGATTTTTTTTATTAGACAAGAGCAAGCGAAAAATATCGAAAACATTGAGCGGAAAGAGAATCGTCGACCACCCGCCGATCATGACCCGCGCACCCGCCGTCCAAATTGAATACGACGCTAGCAAAAGCTGTAAGAACGCCATGTACGAGAATGAGAGATAAGAAGTGTCGTGGACCGGAGAACACGTTTCACCAAAAGTAAAAACCTGAATTTGAAGAGGTAAAAACCTGAATTTGAAGAGGTAGCACGTGACAAACGTGTTAACCCGGGCAAGTATACGAGTGGTCCTACTCGGTGAATGTACTCTGGTCCCAAGCCCGATTTGAGAAAGGAGGAGGGAACATGGAGTTAACCTGAATGGCCAGTAACACCAGTGCGTCTCAGGAAGTAGGCAAAAAGTATGACATAGTTGGACTTGCAGCATAGCTGTGAGAACTCCAGCATGTCTTATTTAGCTCAAAACTCCCACCCTTTTTCTACTAGGGTGTAATAAATAAGTAGGACCGGTCCTCCAGGTCGGGGGTTGGGCGAGGCGCCGACAACGCATCACCGGAAAAAGAACACTGTCTAGAAACCTGAAGTCAGGAGGCCAGGGCCCGATTTGGGCTGTCGCGCCAATGATGATGATGATGATGATGAAAAATATTTCCCCCATCCCTTGTCCATATCTTTCATTCCACGAAATTTTTGACCAACCCTCATACGTAGGGTACTACTTAAGTTCTGAGTAAAAACAAATATTTATCATCAAAAATTGTTTTATTGTTTTTCAAAATATTCTCCGTCATGATCGATACACTTTTGCTTGCGTTTGAACCATTTTTCGAAGCAATTTTTTTCCACTCCGATTGAGGTACCTCCAAAACATGCGACGAAAAACGTTGACCTCGCAATTTATTTTTGATGTGCGAGAATAAAAAAAATATCTTCTAGTTCTACAATGGCACTACAGCCTCCTGACATTCAGGTTCCTTAACATTTTTCATTACTTATTGTGGAAGGGTTGTTCGCCTTCGCACAACCCTCATTCTACGAATTTTTCATTTTCGCAGACTATGGTGTTTTTCATTTTCGCAGACTAAGGTGACCATATATTACATCGACCGGGATTTGAACTCACGACCTTCGCATTACAAGACCTACATCCTACCCAATAGGCTACAGCCTAGCTGCTAAAAATGTCATTGGGTGTTAAATCAGGACTTTATGGTGGATGACTCATCAATTCGATGTTTTGATTGCTCAAAAAGTCACTTGTTTAAGCCGATATGTGGCTGCTTGTCGTGGTGGAGAATATGCGTATACATATCCATGATTGGGGGACGAATCACGATATTATACATATACGTCTTTTGAAGCGCCGCGAACGAGTTTCGTAAATTTTTTTTTAACTATTTTGAGCGATTGCCAAATTATTCGGTATCCAACGCGAACAAATCTTTTTAACGGCTAAATGTTCATGCAATAAATTGAATGTATGTGAGTGGAGCTAATGCCCAAGTATGACTCCATTTCACGGTATGGCACATGCCCATCGGTCTGAACACGATGGCTCGGGATGGTACTTCATCACCAAATGTCGAAGCGAGTAGATCGGCACACTATTGGTGAGTTAATCCACGTCGAAATTCATAAAAAATCATCGCACGAAAATATTCACAGA
Organism: Chorisops tibialis; assembly: GCA_963669355.1. Classification (NCBI taxonomy): domain Eukaryota; kingdom Metazoa; phylum Arthropoda; class Insecta; order Diptera; family Stratiomyidae; genus Chorisops; species Chorisops tibialis. The sequence goes on along the minus strand of OY770262.1, from coordinate 268,557,538 downwards.
TTAATTCCATTATTCGGTCGAGATGACTGTTGACATATGGCAACACGTTCTAAATACGTTTATCATGAAAAAAAGCTAACTTTACGATGTTGTCAGATTTGACATATTCACACCGATGTTGCCAAATCTCAAAACTTAAGTAGTACTCTACGTACTTATAAATCAAGATATGATCGCATTATCGGATTGGATCTTTGTAAATTCAAGAGATTTCGGTTAAAAAAATTTCCATTTTGAAATTAGAGCGGTGGCTATTTTATTTTTCTTAAAAAATCAAATTTTTGATCTTCAAATTTCAACTTAACTTAGAAGCAACGCCTGTCAAATATGTTAGGTTATGTGGCTATCAATGCAAACAACACCAATATAATGAGTATTGCCAGTTACTTTCGAAACTGTAGATAATCCCAGATTTTCTTTCAAATGTATACCATATTTTCGGAAAGAGTTAGTAATAATTTAATAGACTTTAAGTTATGGAAACATTCGACATAGTAGTATGCTATCGCTTTGATAATATATACTACTATCTCTTTCAGTGTTTGGTTTGACCGATTTCAGGAAAGAAGATTGGGTACAAGATCTGCAAATTAGCTTTTTCATTAATTATGTTTTTATATGCTTAATACACAGTTCGTCCTCAATGAACAAACCATAAAAATGTGCCTTATCTATTATTCCAGAGCATTAGTCCCGGCACAGTTGATACTGCACTTATACCCGCCAATGCGAGGGAGATAGGCATACCCATGTTGACACCGGAAGATGTTTCGAATGCTATTTTATATGCCATTGGTACACCTCCTAACGTTCAGGTATATATTCGTATTATGATTAATTTATTTAAAATAATTAATTTTTTTTTCGTTTTTACAGATTCATGAGCTTACAATTAAGCCTATGGGAGAGAGACTGTAATTTTATAGATTTACTGTACGATCGAAGTGAACAAATATTTTGTATAAATTAGAATGAACCGACCGATTTCAAGCAAAAATAAAACATCTGCCAACAAGTTGGACTCAACTTTATTATTTTTGAGGTGTTGAACTCTACTCTATTTATCATGCCCATTCCAAGATTAGGTTCAGAGTTCAATGATCCAAATAGTTCGGCACGTTTAGATGCTACCAGGACACGGTGAGCTTTAGTAGTCAATTTGAATTCATAGATGTTATCCAGAATACTTTCATCTGCAAAGCAATGTATCGGATTGTGCGTTAACGACAGAAGGTCATTCATAAAAATAAGAAAGAGTGCGGATGATAAAACAGAGTATTGGGGGGCATCTATGAGAAAGGGTTAGATGCCATCCAATACGACTTGTATGGTGCGTTCATACAAGAAACTCTCAATCTATTTTACGAGGTTATTATAAAATCTGACTGCTTTGAGCTTCACCAGGAGACATTTGTGGCAAATTCTGTCAAACGCTTTAGCGATGTCAAGTGCCAGAACTTGACCTTCGCCAAATTTATGAAGGCAAGAGTTCCAACGATCAGTCAGATATACCAAGAGGTCACCTGTAGAACGTCCGGAACAGAGTCCCTATTGGCGACCATTCATAAGTCTGTTATATTCAAGATGGCGAACTATTTTGCGATTAACAGCCGTCTCCATCACTTTCGAAAGAACGGAAGTAATGGCAATGGGGCGGCAGTTAGCGAGTAACGCGTTGTTTATTTTCTTGGGAATCGGCTGAACATTCGCCACTTTCCACGTGGAATGCCCAGAAGAGTTAAAGAGATGGAATAAATCGAGCAGCGGCTTAGCCACGGAAGGACAACAATTTTTAAGGGCTAAGAGGGAAATACCATCGAAACCTGCAGATATCTGAACATTGAGCTCACGAAGAATTCTGGAGATAAGACGTGTGCGAAAATTAATCGCAGGTAGACGAAATTCACATGGTGTTACATGCGGGGGAGAATGGTTTGTTGCTGGTAGCCTTTCGTGCGAAACTTGCTAGAAGAAAATTGGCTTTCTCAACAGGATGGACTACAATTCGGTCCCCTTCTATAAGAGGTGGAGATGATTTTACATGGTTGTTGTTGACCGTTTTAACAAATAACCAAAAAGGTCTTGAGCCTTTTGGTGTTTCGAGAATCTTCCCTTCGAAGTTTTTGGTCGTGTTGAAACTTAGCTTTTTTCAAAATAGATTTGCAGGTATTTCTTGACACGTTGTAAAGAGATCTGTTGACAAAAGTTGAATCGCTCTTAAAACTTTGAAAATAATTTTTTGTTTCGGCCCTAAGTTAATCTTAAGGTCTGTTGTGTACATCGCCTCCTCGCGGTGCAGACTGGGTAATGATAAAAGTTCTACAGATAGGGGGGAAACAAGTCGAACAGCTTGCTGTCGGCTCCGTATCCTATCTAGATAGGGGGGAACAAGTCGAACAGCTTGCTGTCGGCTCCGTATCCTATCTAGATAGGGGGAAAAAGCCGAATAGCTTGCTTTCGACTCCGTATCCTATCTATGGTCTTTGGCGGATGTGGTAGGGGGGATCAAATCGTTCAGCTAGCTGTCGGTTCCGTATCCTATCGCAGCATTGATATTCTTGTAATCTGGACTGGTCATGTTTCAGGCAGATATCAAGATATTGATGGTTACAAGGGGATTTATCTCTAAGTGATTCGCAAGTGTACGTACTACCTAGATGGTGGCCTTCATAAAGTACGACGCTAGAGAAGTAAACCTCGTATATAAAAATCCCCTAATCTACGGTGGAACAGCATATGCCAAAAGATGAAAGGTTAGTGGGTAACTAACCATTAATACGCAAACTCTGGATACCAGGCGCCCTCCAGTTTGAATTAGCCTTCCTCTGGTAATGCGGAGCTCTGTCAGGGGTGACTCTACTTTCTCGCGCTACTCGTGGGAATCACATGGATAAACCAAATATAAACAAAAGGGCAGATGCATCCCCTAAAGCATCACAAATAACGGCTGATGTCGTAATTGAAGAGGCAAAAACAACAAACCCTCTACAAAAAGTGTGCGTGAAATGACAGCAGAGGCTAGTCCTCCAAGCACAACAAAGAACAACAGACCGCCACTCAAAGCGGATAGGAAAATCCCTAGTAAGCCTATAATGGATGAGCAGCGTTTATCAGCCGAGCTGAAACAGCTAACGCTTACAGAAAAGAAAAAAAGGCTAAGCGGGGCTGCCCGGAAACGGTATTCTTACCATCGAAACCAAGGGAAAACCGCAAATGAAGCTTACGAACTTGCTTGCCAGCCGATCGAAAAGACGTTATCGCCAGCACAGAAAAAGGCAATGAAAAGAGGCAGAACCTCTTCTACAACACCGCCATCCGTGGGAAGTGGAAACAAAAGGCCCAAAATCGTGAGCAAAAGCGTAGTGCATAGACCTGCAGCTGAGGCTCAGCCCTCCACGTTAGGTACTAGTTATAGAGACGCAGTAAAAGGAATCAGGATCGGTATTATACATACCGACCATCCTAATAAGATCCTTACAGCGGAGCAGCTAGCCACTAGTCAAGAATGCATACTGAACGAGATTCCCAACGCGGCAAAAGAGGATATAATTCCACAATTTGGTGGACTCAGCCTTAAGCCAGGTTGGATGCTGATCATTTGCCTAGATGAGCACACCGCAGCATGGTTGGAAAAGACAGCAGAAGGCATCAAGCCGGACGAGTCCACAAACATCAGGGCAGTCCGGGAGGAGAATATCCCGCGATTAGAAATAATCACGGGATATTTTCCTCAAAAGACAAAAACATCAAAAGAAATTACCACCCTCATTGATGCGCAAAATGCTGGTTTGTGCGCCTCTAACTGGAAGGTTCTCAGCAGAAGAGTAGAGGGCACAAACACCATCATAACCTTCTCCATTGACAGCCAATCGATGGAAAAGCTTAAGCAAAAGGGGTATAAAGTCTGCTTTAAATTCTCTAGCGTGACTCTCCGCCCTAAGATTGTGGTGCTCCAGCACATTAATGAATTTTTTCCATTTAAAAATCACTCTAATTTTTAAGAAAACTAAAGAGTAAAAATTTAAAATCAATAACGTTTGTTATTATGAAAAAATAAAGAATAAAAAAAATATTATGACGTCAGTCGATAAAATTAATCCTATTGATAGACACAAAATAAAAGATATTAATAAAATAAATTAATTATAAATAAATTAAATTAAATTTAAGTTAATAAATGTGTCAATCTAAATATTATTGTTAAAAACGTTATTGTGTAATTTTTGAGATTAACTAATTAAATTAATATAAATAAATAGTGTTAAAAATTATTATAAATTAATATTTACAGAAATTAATATTTACCACAATTACTACAATAAGGTCAAGGAGTTCAAGAGCGGCGAGCCGCAGTTGAACGAAGATGGCCATAACTCTAAATAAAATTAGAGTTATACAAGCGAATCTCCATCGTGCAGCAGCGGCCATGGACACAATAACATGGAGAGAAATTCCACATTGCCCTAATTCAGGAACCGAGAGCCGCTATGGGCAAAATTATTGGTATTCCTAAAAAAATGGATAAGATGATCTTTGATAAAAGAAGTGACAGACCAAGAGCTGCAATTCTAATATCATCAGAAATGAATTACCTAAATATGCCTATTTTCATGCGAACGGATTTAGTAGCGGTACTGGTGAAAATACCAAAGGAAGGAGGAAGCCAAGAGGTAATAATTGCCTCGGCCTACTTTCCGGAGGAGGAGCAAGAGGCGCCACCTCAAAGCGTCATGGAGCTGGTGAAATACGGTAGAACCCACAAAGTACCAGTCATTCTGGGCTGCGACGCTAACGCTCATCACACTATCTGGGGAAGCAGTGATATCAACAAAAGAGGTGAGTCACTTTTGGAGTATCTTACTACTAACAACCTAGAGGTAATAAGTAAAGGTAACACACCGACTTTCATTAACTCAGTTAGGCAGGAAGTAGTGACCTAACCATAACAAGCCCCAAGTAAGACTGAGTTAGTACCATTTACAAATAGAAGGAAAATGTACATCATACCCCCTTCAATAAATGGTACAATAATACCCTTTTCAGATGAGGTAAAATATCTAGGTGTCATACTAGATAGCAAACTCAACTGGAACAGACATATAGAATGGACTCATGCCAAAGCACTAAAGGCATTTTGGGCCTGTAAAAGCTTATTTGGCAGAAAATGGGGACTAAAGCCCAAAATGATTTACTGGTGCTACAGAACAATCATTCTTCCAATAATCACGTACGGATCAACGATTTGGTGGACTAAAACTTTACAAAGAAAAGCACAGCTTACGCTACAAAAAATCCAGCTAGCTTGTCTTGATATTACAGGAGCTATGAAAACCTGTCCTACAGCGGCAATGGAAATGTTCCTCAACATCCCTCCGATACATCTCCAAATAAAAAAGGAAGCTATCAAAGGGGTGTTACGCATACAGAGGGAAAACAAGTACACACCAGGGGATTTTAGAGGCCACCTCAAAATCCTAAGAAACCCAATATTGGAGGTTCTAACCTCCAATTATCGGACGCTATGCCGACAAAATTTAACTTTGAAACCCCCTTCAAAGTTATAATCAGAGAACGCAAGGACTGGCAATCCACGCTACCTGAAATGGAAGAGGGATCAACCATCTGGTATACAGATGGTTCGCGCACCTCGGAGGGGACAGGAGCCGGAGTCAAAGGTCCTAACTTCTCGGTTTCAAAACCACTCGGCAAAGAAGCCACAATCGTCCAAGCTGATCTAATTGCAATAGAGCTATGTATCCAAGAGAATATAAGGAGAGCTCATCGCAACAAATCAATTTATTTCCTATCGGATAGTCAGGCGGCTCTCAAAGCCCTAGCATCCAATAAACACGGATCAAGGTTAGTTTGGGACTGTCTTCAAGACCTAATCATCCTGGGGAAAAGGAACAACGTAACCTTAATGTGGGTACCAGGACATATAGGAATTGAGGGAAACGAAGAGGCTGATCGCCTTGCAAAAAATGGCGCGCAAGAAAGCTTTATTGGTCCAGAGCCATTCTGCGGAAAATCAAAAGGGCATCATAACTCGATACTTAAGAAGTGGGTTAAACAAGAACATAAAATCTACTGGAATATACTTCCAGGCTTATCAACCTCAAAAAAACTAATCATCCACAAAAAAACAAGTGGAGGATATCCTGAAATTTAGAAAGACTGATATTAGTATTCTAATCGGCCTAATAACAGGGCACGGTGGAGTGAGCCACCACCTCAATAATATGGGCTTAGCTGAAACCGACATCTGCCGCCTCTGTCTCGAAGACTCAGAAACGACAATACATATCCTGTGCCACTGTGAAGCAGTGGCAAGGAAAAGGCATAATCTTCTTGGGAAAGGTTTCCTTTCCACCGTGGAACTAGCCAACATGGCTCCCTTACAGATACTCAGATTAGCTAAAGCTATAGAGTTATGGTAAGGTATAGGGGCAATAATCGCACAATAGGCCGAAGAGGCCGCAGTGCTCTCACGTATTCCCCTAATATAAAATAAACAATAAGTTAATCTTAAATGAACCACGAACCCTTCGACGGTATCAGATCAAAAGTACACTGAGTGATTTTTAACCCCCACACGGCCAGGAGATCTTTTTGGCACATTATGCACAAATGGCTTATTAAATGTCCCTGATACTTATGGCCGATTTTTAGCGGTGCGAATTTAACCCTTTGGCAACTAGAGAGCATTTTAGGGCACCAAAAAGAGTAATTTCGACACATAGGATTATAAAGGATTAGGATAATAAGGCTTCCTTTTTCGAGTCCTCGACCGAGAGTCGCTTCTCGGGTTCAGTCCTGAAATCGAGGAAAGTTCCAGCTAATGCCATTAGGGTGACAGAGCATGCGCTAGTAAAACAATAAATAACTACGTTTGTACTCTCACTTCAACAATATCAAAACCGCTTGCTATTTTCGCAATCTGAAAATCGTGGCGACAGCTTGAATGTCGTATGGCAAAATCGTGTGTAAAGCTTTAAACTTGACAAATTTCGATTACAAAAAATACAAGTCCCTATCTAAGAATTTCAAAAGAAAACGCCTTAAAGTATAAACTACTCGGAAAAGTTCATCCTTTGAGCTCACTTCATCTGGGCTATAAAAACAAGCATATCCCTCCCAACGTTCGAAGCACTAACAATATTAATTTTAAAATTTTATGTTAACCGTTCGCCGCAGATGCCAATAAATATCCAACCAAATACGTGTAAAAAGAATATAAAAATTGGAAAAACAATTTACCAAGGCGAAAAAATACCATTTTGATTTTTCAGTTATTTCGTTCGAAAATATTCGCTTAACTAAATTGTGACCTTTCGATAACGACGTCAATGATCTGTCCGAAATCCAGGCAATGGTCAAATATGCCGCTTACACCACGAATTATGACTGAAATCGAACGACACAGGGCAAAAATCTACAGCGACTATTATCGACTATGGTTCGATATTGAGTTAGCTAACATACCACCACCACCAGGATGGGGTCGAAGTTCGTATATGGCAACATTGTTATTGCTCTGCGACGACTTATTCTTGAGTAGAATATGAAGCATTCTAATGTATAAAACTTGCTCATATGGAAGCGTAACATGCTTCCATGTACGAACGGATACTGGCAATGGGGGATAGTTTTATGGTTGCAAGTTGTGAAGCGTTGCACATTAAGTTGAGGCGAGGGTGAAAGTTTTTTGGCGAGACTGCTCCCTGTCCCTATGTCTGTACGAAAGTTTATCATTATGCCGTCTTCCTCGGTGTGTAGCTAGGGATTTATTTTTTTGCGAAATATGCTTTCTTTATCACAGAATACTTGCCAGCATCCTGCCGACTGTGTATTGTTAGTGAGACTTGAGAATATACAGTATAATACGATATAGGGGAAATGTGCAAACGTAGAGAATATTCAATATAAAATTATATTTTCTGCAATACGATATACAAATAGCAGTGCCAAATCAGCGAACTAGTTAGACGTTCTTAAGAAACTAATACTGATTAAACTTTTTTTCTAGTAGTTTTTGCCTAGAACCACTGACATTACATTGTTTTATTATTTCCTATAATATTAGCGTCATCGATATCTATGTATTTTGTTTATTCCGATATAAACAAACTGAATGCCAGAGTTGTAGACACAGAGCTCATAACAAAAGACTGGCTAATGCAGAAAACGTAAGTTTCAACACTGAAAGATAACAACGTAAACGAATTTATGTGAATCAAGATAGTCAATAATTATGTTCCGAGATATCAATAAATCTGTGGTTTTATGTGACTACAAAGCGAACACTTGCATAGAACCAGAGGAAGCTAGCAGACTTCATTATTAGAATGATATAGAAATGTACATCATGTCTTTCGTACAGTGATTCGGGAGCTTCCTGCACGTATTCTTCGATCAATAAAATAAATGAAATTCGTGTTTACAATACCTTTGCTACTTATCTGATCCAAAGCAATCAATTATTTAGGTCTGTAATTATAAGTCATATCGATGCAACGCGATAGTTTTTTTTGTAAGGTACATGAAAATAGCTCAGAAAGCACAGGAAGTACATGAAGGTATGCAGTTTAGGGAGGAAAAATATTATAGAAATGTTTATACTCTAGATAAAATCTGAGAGTATTAAAAGTTTGTAACGCTAAGAAATACGACTCGCAGAAAAAAATTAATGATACAGAAGTTCATATAACTCAAAAGTCTCAAAACCGGATGTACGTCCGTACGTCCACGCTCTAGCTTGAGAACGCGTTGATCTATTAAGTTCAAATGTTGTAATCATCGTTTTTAACAAAAAAGTTCGGTCGAGTTCGTGAACGGGCCAAATCGCTCTACCCCTTCTACCCCCTCCCATATAAAATGACACAATTTCGCAATACGTCAAGAAACAAATTTGTTCGAAAATCATAAAAGCTATTGATCTGAAATTTGAAATATATTACTTTTATAATGATTTCAATCTACTGTATAAAATTTATTTGAGTCCTCCCCTTTCTTCCACCACCTCCCATATAAGCTGCACTTTTACATGAAATACTCTTAACAAATTTACTTAGCACGTATACGATTTATCGAGCTCAAATTGTACGATAAATATTTATTTAAAATTATTAGTAAGACCAAAAAAAATTAGACGATTAACTTCATTCCTTCTACCCCTCGCATACAATGTGACATATTTTCACAACAACAAAAAGATCAATTTTCATGATAAGTATAATTGTTCTTCTTCTTAAATGGCGCTACAGCCCAAATCGAGCCTTGGCCTCATGATATTTAGGTTCCTTATCATTTTTCATTACTTATTGTGGAAGGGTTGTTAGCCCTTCGCACAACCCTTTTTCGACGAATTTTTCATTTTCTTAGATTGAGGTGACCAAGGAATACCCAAGCAGGCAATGTGCCGGAATTATATGTTGCGCCGGCCGGGATTTGAACTTACGACCTTCGCATTACAAGACCAACACACTGCCCACTAGGCTATACCCTAGCTAAGTAGTAAGTATAATTGTTACTGATCTACAATTTGAGAGAAGTCAATTGCAGTAAGGAACTTGCTAGACTTATTCCTCCTCTGTACTCATTTCCTAGAAACACACACCTAGCGTCAAGTGCACACGAGTTAACTGTTAAGCTTCCAACTTCCCGCACAGTGAAATATAGGCAGTCATTCATACCCCGAACTTCTAAGCTTTGGAATGCATTGCCTAAAGATGTATTCCCATTGTCATACGATCTTCGACGTTTCAAACTCAACGTCCACCGGCATTTTAGGCTTTTCCCCCTTTTAATCCCGACTAACCTTAACTCCTTTTTTTCCCTTACCGACATGACTGTGTAATTTACATTAAAGGTGACCCCCTTAAGTTGTGTTCGGCTACTTAAAAAAAAAAAACAATTGCATAATTTAGTAACTATTACTGAAAAAATCACTAAGAACTCCCTACCCCTTCCACCCACTCTCATACAAACTGCACAATTTCACTAAATCTTTTACACTAATTTTCTCAGTATCTATTCAATTTTTGAATCCTAAATTTTGCATTAAACATTTTGATAGCAACTCTAGCGTGATGCGAAAAAGTTAATTCAATGTCTACCACTTCCCCTACAAAATTTCCTAAAATCAAAAAAATTCTCTTTCATCTTGAGGGACTACGATTGTGCGTAAAGCCCAATTCGTGCGTGTTATGTTTTTAATTAGCGGCAAGAAGATTATGTCGATTAAATTTCTTCAGATTCAGGTAGCAATATTTGAATTGGAGGAGGTTATTGGTTTGGAAGGAAGTTAGTTTTTTAATTGAATTTTGTACAATTGTGGCTTTCGAGTGGAAATTTTAGGAATAAGCTAATCGCCACGAATTTCTTTAAAAAATATTAATTAAGGGCGATTATTGGCTTAGCACTGTTGTAAGACATAACAGAATTATGATTGAGTGTAATGCCCATTCATGCTAGATGATAATGCAATGGAAAATATTTATCACAAACTCTTTAGAGTAGTGAATATTAACATTTTTACGGGAGGTGGTAGAAGGGGTGGTAGAAGGGGTGGTAGAGATTTAAAATTTTTGATGATGACACTGAACTTGGATATTTCTTTTTTTTTATTCAATTTAACGGAATAAATCCTTTACAAAAATATATGCCAAACAGTTGGGTGCAACTTTATTATTCTTACAACAAGTTGAGGATACGTTGGATTGGGAGTAAAGCCCAATCATAATAAGCCCAATCTAGATGAAATGAGAAAGAGTTCAATGGATCGGTAAATATGTCACCTCCAATTCTTTTAAATAATTAATAGTGACTTTTGTATGGGAGGTGGTAGAAGCAGAGGAGGAAGGTTTGTAATTTTTGGATATGACACCTAAGGCCTAGTACGCTGTTGAAGTGAAATGAAATTTTCACTCGTCTCCACAAAAGTAAGTTAAATCGTGCGTGAAAATTTTTTTTTACAGATTTATTATTTTCGTGGAGAGAATTGAAATTCAGCTGTTTTGTGTCAGAGAAACGTAAATAATTACACATAACAAATTGAAATGGATCGCTTCAGTACAAAAACAAAATGTCGAATTCCGCTTGTCACTTTTTCACTCGACTTTTAACGCTACGATCATTAAAATACGCGTGGAAAAAATTTGGAGAGTTTCCAGAGCCATCTATGTTACAATAGCAAACCACACTTATTTCACGGCTATTCCACGGCAATTAGCGTACTGCAAAGTGGAAAAGGCGATGGAATTTTTTTGTTGCAATGAGCTTGTGGCGGTTTATACTGCATCGCTACTAACCGACTAAGCCGTGGGGTCCAGATAGCTCAGCGGTCAGCACGACCGCTTTGCAACTCAAAATCCCCGAGAAGCAATAGAAATTTCCAAACATCCACAGAACTTCAACCGAGACACCGGATACTAGTTATCAGCAGTTTAGCTACCTGCCTTAAAATTTGGTAAGAGCAAAATCCGTACACAGAAATCCTTAGCTAATTAAACTACCTGATACTAATTAATTAACCTTAATCAACTAATTTAACCTTAATTACTCTTCCCACCAGGAGGCCAGAGGAATAAACAAGTCCTGGCAACAGCTTAAAGCCGATGCTCAGGATCGCGCCTTGTGGAAGAGAGTTGTTTCTGTCCTATGCCCCTATAGGGGGTCTTAACAGGAATTTGATTGATTGACTCTTCCCACACTCATTTAACCCCCTTTTTCTATATAATAATTGTCTTTTGTAATTGACGATCAATTTGATAAAGGTCGCAGCAGAGACCGAAACGTCACGAATAATCGTAACAGTGTAGAATCCGGAAATCTTTTCTTTCAAGAAACAAATTATATTTCTTTAATATTTCTTTAGTACAGCTTAATATATAAAATGGTCCAAGTTTCAATCACATATCTGAAGAGATACTCAAGATATTAGTTGTCAAGTTATTTTCTTTGCACACAACCCCCTCTCCCTTCCCCACCTCCCTTTGATGTTCCACTTAATCGGTGGTGGATCTAAAATACGAACTTTTTACATAAAGTATTCTAAAGATATAATCATTTGAAACAAAAAAACATCGGCCGACAATTTTATTTTCATTTTCGGACCTAAATGGATACAAAAATTAAATTATTTTTAAAGTTTTTTCCCATAAACCTTTCTATATGTGTGTCAATTTTTAGCTTTCTAGCTAGAACTATGGTTGAGATATTCAAATTCGTAGTTTTTGGTTCTAGCGATCCCTCCGCCTCCCCTGCACCACAAAAATTGGAGTCCGGCATCTACAATTCACCCAAAAATTAGCTTTCTATCTTGAAGGATTTGTAAGTCATTGTGCGCTGAGCGTACACGTTCGGCGTACAGACAGATAGATTTTTAGACTAATTTAGTTATGAAACACGAAAAAAAATTTCAGGGCAGCAATTTTTTTCCCCCAAGTCAATCAGAAATAATTAATAAAGTGAAAATTGGCTTCAAAGTAATTTTTGAGAAAAGTATTATACTTTTTAATATACTTTATCTCGACTTTAAAGACGTCGTTTCCAAAGGACGTATTGTCCTATTAAAATAAGTACATATGGTCATCGTCACTATAACAAAAGTATTGAGGCGCTCGTTGTAACCGCCCTGAATTCTACTTCTTAGGGTAAATGAACTCCATCGACCGTAAAAGCAGGATACCACTTGGCCGTTTCCTACTGCTAGCTTAATATCGATAAAGCTTCTACTATTTACTTAAAACTTTCTGCAACAGCAAAGGAACTGGGATAAAATGAATCGGATCGATAGAGACGGCAAAATTAAAAGTTATCCTTTACATACTTTCCAGAAGCGGCTAGTAGGCACCTGACTTACTCAGATGACACAATTCCCCGAGGTGTGGTGGTGACTTTGAGATTGAAACCTTTTGCGTTTTCAGAAAAAAATCAGTTCTAATTATTTTTATTTACTCCGAGTTTAATGAATACTTTGCCCTTTAATTGGTTACAGGCAGCATATATGAGTGTGGTTAAAATGTCCTTAAGTATATTTATAAGCATACGGAGGCAAACAGTAATGACTTTCAGGACAACTGCAACTGCGGATTTTCATACATGCATTATCTTTCCCCTTTTCGAGTTATGCCATTTTGTAAACAAGTGAGTGCGCAAAAATTTCTGGTTGGGTGAAAACCACCCGTAATTTACATTTTCTTTCTGGGTGACTTTCAAGCCTTTTTCTTTTTGATATTTTATGCATTTAGTTTTGGTACATTCACACGTTTGTATTTGCTTATTGCACATACACATACTTATACATATATATTAAAAATATAAGTTTGAAAATTGCAATTCTGTTGTAAAGTTTTAAATAGAGTGGCGACATGATCAATATTTACTATTTAAGAGGAATTTGTTTGTAAGAATCTTCTGTGGTTTCAATCATCTCTAATCAGATTGCATCGTCCAACACAATTTTGAAGTATCTACCAACAGATCGGAAGCAACTTTATTATTGGTTTGGTGAATGTTTTCACAGTGCATTTTGAATTAAGTGGCCGTTTGTCGCAAATGTTCAGCCAATTCTAAAGAAAGGAAGCAAAGCGAACCCCGTTAACTACCGCCCGATAGCCATTACTTTAGTGTTCACGAAAGTGATGAAAACAGCTTTCAAACAGCTTATCCACGATCGCCAATACGGTTTTCATTCTGACAGGTTGACGGGAGATCTTTTCGTCTACCTGACGGAACGTTGACACTCTTGCTTGCATAAATACAGCGAAGGTCAAGTTCTTTCTCTTGATATTGCAAAAGCTTTTGGCAGAGTTTGACATGCATGTCTCATTGTATATCTAACAGCCATTGCCCCAATGCTATCCTCATATGATGGATTGAGAGTTTCCTGTGCGAACGCACTATACGAGTGGTATTAGGTGGCATTATTTCTTCCTGTTTTCCAACTAATTACGATGTCCCTCAGGGTTCTGTCTTATCGCCTACTCTGTTCTTAGTATTGATTAACGATCTTTCTACCCTCGATCCAATCCATAGTTTTGCAAATGACACTACTTTAGATAACACCTTTGAATTTAACTCTGCTGCGGATTCTCACAAGCAACCTTTTGCTTGGTGTAGCCTAGAAGGTAGCGTGTTGGTCTATAATGCGAAGGTCGTGAGCTCAAATCCCGGTCGACGCATAATTACAGCGCACTGCCTGCTTGGTCACCTCAATCTACGAAAATGAAAAATTCGTAGATAGAGGGTTGTGCGATGGTCTAATAACCCTTGAACAATGAATAATGAATAAATGTTAAGGAACCTGAAGGTCAGGAAGCCAAGGCCTGATTTGGATTGTAGCGCCATTGTAGAAGTGGAAGTAGAACCTGTTGCTTCCAAATGCAGAAAGTTATTCGGTTCGCTGAGCTCCGACCTCGACTAAATCCTGGAATGGAGCAGGAAAAATAAAGTAGAGTTCAACGATGCTAAAACGCAGATCTGTCATCATTCACTTAAACGTGATGTTCCAGCGTCGTCGTCCAATTGAGCCTTTAATGGCATACCAATTTGCTCTTCAGATGAGTTTATCCTATTAGGCGTTAAGTTAAATAACCACCTTGATTAGAGCAAACATATATTTGAAGTTGCCCTTGATACCTCCAAGCGCAAATTAATTAAGTACTTTGCGCCCTTTGGGTTATGAGCTACTATCTACAAGGCTTACATTCGACCTCCTTCAGAGTACAATTCGCACTTATAGGCTGGGGCACCCAAAAAACACCTTACGCTGCTCGCATATTTCTAAGCAAGTATAACCTTCAGCGCTTCAAAAATAATGTCGATCGCCATTTCGGTCACTCTCCCCCAGAAATCCCATAACACCACCAAATTTCACCCTCTCCTATGCCGACATAACTGTGCAATGCATTAAAGAGCGACCTTTAAGTTATGCTCGGTGCCTTAGGAAAAAACAAACAATTGTCTTCGAAAATAGCCTATTTTCGAACGAATATTTCTGATTAATGGTACAAGATAATGAAACCTTACATTTTTCATTTGAATCTTTAACAAATTTACTAATGTTTGTATTGAACAAAATTGAAGAAATGGTTTCGAAAATGAAATATTACCACGCTTAAGGTTTTGAAAAATTGCCATTTTCAAAAAAATTTATTACCTATTTTTCAAAAGATAAGTACTTACTTTTTGTTGCTATAATAATAAAATAGGGTCACGTAAGGGGTTTGTATTAAACATATTTCCAATTTTTATAAGTTTTGCTAATTAAATGTTGAATGAAAAAAAGACGTTTTATTTGGACTTTTTTCATATTTTTGTAGTGCTACGTAGATTTTTAGCATTTTTTGACATAGTTAATGCTTTTTAGTTTTAGGAAAAAATCAGACATAAATTACATAAATTATCTCAATAACTTGGATCTTATAACCATTTAAAAGTTCATCGAACGCAAATGTTTTTCTAATCGACTAATCGGGCGGCTCTTCTTGAGCCAATTTATCACTAATACAACTATTTTGAACTATTCAATTCGAAATTACATCATGTTCATCGAAAACGCCTTTTGGAGCTCACGTAAAGAACCGAATCGCCATGATCAATAACGCAGAACAGTGTGAAATCCGGCAAACTTTTCTTCAAAACTTAGTTATTCATAGGTTGAGTATGCGTAAAAAGTCAATATGTTGCTTGTACCATTGATACATAGACGCCCTAATATTAGTAACTAACTAATTAGTATTTAGTTAGGCCCGACTGCGTTTTTATTAGTAGCCAGTGACTTATCTACATTTTAAAAGTACAATTGAAAAGCCATGGGCAATAAAATTACAAAAAGGAAGATAGCAGAAGAAGAATCTTTTACCGTTGACACATAGCGAAGCTAAATTATACATTGGGCTCACATGATCATTGATCATCCACTAATTTAGTCTAATGAACACATAATGACCAAAATATTGATCATGATGATCCCTGCTAATAATATCCTTCAGAAAAGGAAAGAATATCTAAGGCCAAAGAAGCTTTATTTATTGCAGCCTCAATATCCTTTTTTTTGTGGCCGTTGGATAGTTGCTGCGCTTAATCTCAAGCAGACAATAATTAAGTGGCGATTGCTCTCCACATCAGCTCCTCGCTTCGCTCACACATCGAGAAGACATCTTCTCCATCGGCAAGTTATGGCCAAATGGCAAACCTAAGATGTCGGACAGACCTTTAGTATACTGTGGGATGGGGGCAGTAGAATTCAACCACAGCAAGTCCTGTTTGCTCTAAAAATGGCATATGGACACTCACTGGATCATGGGCTTATCACCCGTGATCTTAAATCCTAACTGATACGAGAAACGGATACAGCGCATCGGGTACGGACTGATTCTATGGTAACAACTTTTGGCATTCGAAAATGGACTATGATTGGCTTCTGGAACGTTCGAACATTGAATGACGGGGGAAGGACTGTGGTCACTCGGTCCTCGCACCGCCAATCAGTGATCGACCGTGAAATGGAACACTATAACATCCAAGTCTTGGGCTTGAGCGAGGTCAGATGAACAGGATCAGGGGAAGAACGAACCCCTAGTGGAAACACTATTCTGTACGTTAGTCCAGATAGTGAAGCCGTCAGTCTGATCAGCTGGAAACCAATCTCGGGTAGGATTATCATCGTCAGGCTCAGGACCAGTGTCAGAAATGTCACAATTCTACAGTGCTACGCACTAACTATTACAGCAATATCTGGTGACAAAGAGGAGTTTTATAGCCAACTAAGTGTCACCTTCGAGCGTGTTCCAAGAGGTGACATTATTATTTTCTCAGGAGATATGAACGCCCAGGTTGGCGCTGACAATACTAGACTAGAACACGAAGCGTCACGACCTTGGATTAAGAGACTCGAAAACGGCGAATTGTTTGTGGAGTTTTGTAGTACTCGGCAAATGGTCATCGGAGGGACCCTTTTTCCACACAAGAGTCACCATAAAACATCTTGGGTTTCAACAGATTGTGTTATTCAAAACCAGATCGACCAATTGGCTATAAGTTGCCGATGGAGAAGATATCTCCTCGATGTGCGAGTGAAACGTGGAGCTGCCAACACTGGACGCCAATTGGGAGGCAACCAGAAACACTTTTATAACTAGTGCTGAAGAATCTGTGGGATATGTGCAAAGCGGTGATAAACACTGGATGCCACAATACACCTGGGACGGCGATCGGAAAAAAAGTCAAATAGGCAATCATCTCTCAACCCGATGTCAACCGACGAACTCCCGACTTGAGGCAGAACTACCGCGATGCTCATATATGGTACAGCTTAAAAAGGTGAGAGATGTCAACAGAACTCTCCTTAATATGAGTGAACACCAGTTGCGGCGATGGAAGGAATACTTCTCCAATATTTTAAACATCTTATAAGCGGAAGATATTCCAGGAACACAAACTACTAAACATTCAACCGCAGCAATTCTCTATTAGGGACGATCCCCCAGATAAGGAAGAGATAGTTTCCGCCATTCCGGAATACCAATCGAACTCCTCAAAGCGGACCCGGGACTAACAGCCGATATACTCCTCACACTCTTTACTGAAGTGTGGAATGAAGGAAGATATCCAACTGAATGGAAGGAGGGCATCATTGTGAAAATTCCGAAGAAGGCCGACCTTCGGGATTGTGGCAATTGACGTTGTATATGTCAACTTACTGCCGTACCGAAAATCATGGCTGTGGAGAGCACTCTCGAAGTTTATCAGGCTGGATGATTCCGTAAAGGGTCGTCTTGAACCGACCACACAAATACCCTACGGATAACATTGGAGCAGTCAGGGGTTCGCCACTACATCATGTGAACTTCGAGAAGGCTTTCGACAGCGTGAAGCGAGATTACAAATTGTTTGCGTAGAAGAGGTATTCCACATAAGGTCATTGCAATGATTAAAGAATCCTTCTTCTTCCTCTACAATGGAACTAAAGCCCAAATCGGACCTTGGCCTCCTGATATTCAAGTTCCTTAACATTTTTCATTACTTATTGTGTTAGCCCTTAGCACAACCCTCTTTTTACGAATTTTTAATTTTCTTAGATTGAGGTGACCAAGGTATACCCAACCAGGCAATGTGCCGGGATTATATGTTGCGCCGGCTGGAATTTGAACTCCCGACCTTCGCATTACAAGACCAACACACTACCTACTAGGCTATACCCTAGCTTAAAGAATCCTACGAAGATGTAAGGTATCGAGTCTTGCATAGAGGAGAGCTGTCCGACAGCTTTTCTGTGTCAGACAAGGCACCAGCCCTGTTTCTGGTAGTAATAAATGACATCGCGAAAGCTGCACTGGAAGGTGAGGAAGATAAAGGTTTTCAATGGAGACTATTTAACATCTTAAATCACCTTGATTATGCTGACGACTTGTGTTTGCTTGCAAATAGCCGTTTCGACTTAGAGTTCGCTTCTGCATTCTAAATCCAAAGAGGCGGGACTGAAAATAAATGTGCGTAAAACCAAGTACATGCACATGGGTTCAAGCGCGAGCACACCGATTGTTCTTAACGGACAAGATGTGGAAGAGGTGCAATATTTTTGTTATCTCGGAAGCATTGTCAGCATGGACGGCGGAGCTGAAAAGGATATTGAGGCTCGTATAAATAAAGCTCGTCAGGTCTTCGGTACCCTTTCCCCTTTCTGGAGGTTAAGAAAGATCTCCCTTCGCACGAAGCTGCGAGTTTTTGACGCATGCGTAAAATCTGTGTTGTTTTATGGTTGTACTACGTGGAAAGTGACCGTTCGACTTACCAAGAAACTACAAACTTTCGTGAACCAATGCCTTCGACGCATTTTGGGAATATTCTGGCCAGAAGTGATCTCCAACGACGAACTTTGGAGTACAACTGGCCAGACTAAAATATGTTTTGAGATTTAAAGGCTGAAGTGGCAGTGGATCGGTCATACTTTGAGGAAGCCAGAGCGAAACATCGCCAATCAGGCTCTGGAGTATAATCATCAAGGAAGACGCCGGGTTGGTCGACTATGTAGCACATGGAAGCGAGCAGTTAAACAGGAGGCCAGAAGAATAAACAGGTCCTGGCCGATGCTCAGGATAGCGGCTTGTGGAAGAGAGTTGTTTCTGTCCTATGCCCCAATAGGGGGTCTTAACAGGAATTTGATTGATTGATTGTATCATACTTACAGAAAAAAAAATTCTCGCAATAACATTACAAGATCTAACTTCGTTTCAATAATTTTTGAGGATTCTTCTCTTATTATTATTATAAATAGGAAAAAACGATAGGTAGGGGAACCCGGAGCACAATGGGGTACCAGTGCGTAATGAAGTTCAACGTTTTTCGGTGTCAATAAGAAGAACTAGACCATTCTGTTACTGCTGAACTACGGCAGCAATTTTACTGTAGTTTTCTTGACCATTAGTGCGTGAAGTTTTCGTTTTGTATTTTTTTGTTCCCGTGTTGAAACTTTTGTCGATTTTGTAACGACGGTAAGGTATACATACTTGTTTACATTACAACTTTTATAATTATTTGTCCTAACCACTCCATTCTGCCCAGTGCCCGGGGCAGATTTGCAGCTCCCGTAATTAACGCTTTTCTGTTTTTAAATCATATTTTCAACTTAGTACCCCGTTCTTGCCCGGGTTCTCCTATGCCTAACTAAAGCTTGTAGTTTTTTTTTCATGAAACCAAATTCAGTCTTTTACCATTTTCAAATAAAACACCTCCATTCTTCGGGGCCGTTGCTTTAATAAAGAAATCAATTCGACTTAACTTCCCCACATTTTTTTTATAACCTTCATGCATTCTTTGAAGGTTTCGAAGATCTGTCCAACTACGAGAATGCGTCCTCCAGTTATTCTCTTTTTTGTTTTGTATTTAACCTGCAGGCTATAAAAAAAACATACGTTCCCTCTTATCATTTTTTCCTTTTCGTTTCTCATTTATATGTCAAGTAAAGAAAGGACCCCCACAGAAATTCCAAGATTTTTTTTTTCATCTTGTTGCTATAAAGCATTTTCAACATAGCCATCGAAGGATGGAATGACGTATGTGAATTTTGTAGGCCGTGAACGTAATATATACCACTATAGCTTTAGAGCAGCACTAAAACAGAGCTAGGAAGAGATCAATAACGAGACGACATTCAGAAACTTGTACAAGGGATTTATGTTATCTAATTTATATGCAGATATTCATGACTTAGGATTGGTTCCGAATTTATATAAATTTGATGTGGAAGCCATCTTTTGAACTTTTGAAACTACTGTTTGGGTCCAAATACGATCAAAATCAAGATATGATGAATCGAATTGGTATAAAATTATGCTGCGACTCTAAACTATTGCAAGTATAATAGAAAATTGCTGGGCCCTATAAGTATTATATTGCAGTGCTACACAAGACATGTGCTACATTTCGTATATGTATACCAATGAAGGAATACTCTCGAGGGAGATGTCAGCAAAAAGCAATCCGCACAATAGAATTCTCATCTCATTTCATCACATCTCCAGCTATTCCTACTGTTTAATGGCGTAGAAGTACAGAAAAAAAAAACTTTGGAGTCATTGTTATAATTAAAAACTTCTTTTTTAAGGATTTGCTATATAGTGTGACATGAGCTGCCATATTGTAATATGAACGCCCAGTGGCTTCGTCATTAACAGCTAGGACGTCGATTATACGTCTGCAAAGAGCTTAAAGCGCACAAAGATGAAGACACACAGGCCATGTCCTCTGGGAAATTTTCCTTATATCCTAGAAACATTACTTTTTAATTAGGATTTTTTTTTTAATAGCCGATGAAAAAAAAGTTAAATGTTCGGAGTTTTTATTGAATTTGCTATCATTTATTGACACCCGTACGATACAATTAAACATCTAACATATAAATATAATTGTAGTGTTTGCTTGTTATTTGTTTATAAATAGCTATAAGTCTGTGTTTTGCTTTATTTAGACAATAACTAAGCATAAAAACACGTTTTTGAGATTCTTCTCTGTCTGTTTTTTTCCGGATTTAGCTCGAAAATAGCTGAATTCATTCTAATAAGCTTACACAGTTTGTTTTGGTATACTCGAGCCATAATCTGCTTTTGGTTTTATTTTAATCGCTTCACGTCTTCTACCCCTCCCAAACAAAGTGAATCATTTTCAAAAATATATAATATTAGGTGTTGGAATTAATTAGTAGCGTTTTGCAAAAGGCGGCGTTACTCAAATATCCGTAGTCATATATATAAAAGCAAATATTCTCCATAAAGCTACTGTCATGGCGCATCTAGTCCACTGAACGACATTTCTTTATCGAGTTTATAACATTTTGTTGTGCGTCATCAAACATGTCAACGTTCGTGCCCGAAAATCTGTCTTTGCGGGGAGTGTTGCTTCATTACTTCCACATGAAGAAAAGTGCCGCGGAAAGTCATCGCATTTTAGTAGACGTTTATGGTGAATATGCTCTAGCAAAGCAAACGTGCAGAAATTGGTTCGCTAGGTTCAAAAATGGAATTTTTGGCTTGGAAGACAAGGACCGTCCCGGACAGCTGAAAAAGTTTGAAGATGAAGAATTGGTGACAATGCTCGATGAAGACCCGTGTCAAACGCTTGCTGGGGACCTCTACAGACGTCAACTGATGCGTTTGAGCAAAGCATTAAAAGAAAAGCGCCCCCAATTTATGGATCGACATGACAAGGTGATTTTGCTTCACGACAATGCCAGACCCCATGTTGCAAAAATAGTGAAAACTTATTTAGAAACGCTGAAATGGGAAGTTTTACCCCACTCACTATATTCACCAGACATCGCTCCATCAGATTTCCACTTGTTCCGGTCCAAGGCGAATGGCTTGTCAGAGCAGCACTTCGACAACTATGGAAGTACCAAGAATTGGATCGATTCATTCATCGAATCTAAAGAAGAAGAATTCCTTCGACGTGGTATTCGTGCTTCGCCAGCAAGATGGAAAAAGGTAGTAGAAAACGATGGACAATACTTTCAATAATACCACTGCAATAATATTTTCAGAATAAACCATAAAACTTTGCAAAAAATGCTACGAATTAATTCTAACCCCAATCATATTTTATAGAAAACAATAAGAGCTAACAATTTTAAACAGAAATAATTTGAATTCTCTTACTCCTTCTACCACCTCCCCCTCACAAGCTCCATTTTTTCATGAAATACTATAAAGCAATTTTCTCAGTATGTAAAACATTTATCGAGCTCAAACTTTGTACAAAATCCTTATCCATTATTATTAATATTCAAAAAAAAAAAATAATAATAATAATAACAAACCGATTAGCTACCCTCCTTATACTCCTCTGAACCAATTTGACACAATTTCACTATTTTTCAAAAATTCCATTTTCTTGGAAAGTATTTATGTTACTGATCTGCAATTTAAAAAATGTCAAACGCATGATGCTTATAGTTATTTCTAAAAAAATCATTAAGAACTCGCCCCACCTTCTACCACCTCCCATATAAACTGCACAATTACACTAATTTTCTCAGTATTTATTCAATTTTTGAAGTTTACAATTGGGCAAAACATTTCTATAGCTACTCCAGCATGATGAAATCAGAAATCTTGCAGTGGAAGTGGTACAGGGGGTGACAACATGAACTAATTTTTCACATCACGATAAGGTTGCTATCAAAATGTTTTATACAAAATTCAGGATTAAAAATTTAATACGTACTGAGAAACTTAGTGTATTAAATTTAGTGAAATTGTGTAGTTTGTATGGGAGGTGGTAGAAGGAGGGTGGAGTTATTAATAACTTTCTTAGAATTAACTGTAAACATCATTTATTTGGCATAGCAGATCAGTAGCATTCATATTTTTCAGGCAAAACGACTTTTCGTAAAGTTGTTGCATTGTGTCAAATTGTATGGGAGGGGGTAGAAGGAGTGAAGTTAATCGTCTAATTGTTTGTGGTGTTAAGAATATTTCTAAATAAATGTTTAGTGCACAATTTCAGCTGCATCAATTTTGCACGTACTGTGTAAATTTGTTTAGACTATTTCATGAAAAAGTGCAGTTTGTATGGGAGGTGGTAGAAGGAAGAGAAAGACTTAAATAATTTTTATATAGCAAATTTCAGATCAATAGCATTTAAACTTTTCGAGAAAAGCCGTGTAATGTCGAATTGCGAAATTGTGCCATTTTGTATGGGGTAGAAGGGGTGAAGGTAATGGTCTAATTGTTTTTGGTCTTACTAATAATTCTAAATAAATATTTAGTGCTAAATTTGAGCTCGATAAATTTTATACGCACTGAGTAAATTGGCTTAGAGCATTTCGAGAAAAAGTGCAGTTTGTATGGGAGGTGGTGGAAGGAAAAGGAGGACATGTATAATTTTTATACAATAGACTGAAATCATCATAAAAGTAATATGTTCAAAATTTCAGATTAATGGCTTTTATAGTTTTCGAGCAAATCCGTTTATTGTCAAATTGCGTAATAGTGTCATTTTGTATGGGAGGGGGTAGAAGGGGAGGAGCGATTTGGTCCGTTCACGAACTTTGTCCTTACTTTTTTGTCAAAAAGGACGTGCACAAAATTTGAACTTTCTAGATCAACGCGTTCTTAAGCTAAAGAGGACACGGACGGACGGACAGACAGACAGACAGACAGACGGACGGACGGACATCCGGTTTTGAGATTTTTGAGTGATTATATGAACTTCTGTATCACTCATTTTTTTCTCCGAACCTTATTTCTTGGCGTTACAAACTTTGTGGCAAACTTATAATACTCTCAGATTTCATCTAGAGTATAAAAATCTATTTCATCTATAGTGCCGTATGATTGGGCTTCATACAAAAACGTATTAGAGCCCATCTCGTGAGCCTGACGATTATAATCCTATCCGAGATCGGTTCTCAGCTGATGAAACTGTTTCTCGCTCTCGGTGCAAGGACGACCGCTACGCCACCTGACCTCGCTCAAGCCCAAGAATTGGATGTAATAGTACTCCATTTTACGACCGATGCATGGAACGAGTGAGCCCAGCCCTTCCCCCGTCATTCAATATTCGAACGTTCCAGAGGCCAATCATAGTTCCTATTCAAATGCTAAGCAGGACTGGCTGTGGGTGAATTCTACTGCCTGCATCCCACAGGGGCAGAATTTTCACATACGATCACTAAATGTTGTTCCAGGAAATTCTTCCCGTCTATTCTGAAATTTTCTACACTATTTGCACTTTTCGCTGAAATCCCACTTCTGGCAACAGCTGAAGTGCGCTCGGATATCGGTTTTAAAAATCACTTAAATACTTTTCGCTTACACTATGTCGCTTTATCTGTGTCAATCACACAGGAGGTATAGCTACTGGGCGAGAAAGGCCGAAAAGGCTGATTTCAATAGTTTGGCCGTTGAAGTCTGGCTACTCCACGGACTTAGCCGATCGATCTGTATCAAAGTCTAGCTGGGACTTAGACTGAAGTCATTACTGTTTTCGAAGCGCTGTATCCGTTTCTCATATCAGTTAGGTTTTAAGATCACGGGTGATAAGCCCATGATCCAGTGAGTATCCATTTGTCATTTTTGGAGCAAGCAGGATTGGCTGTGGTTGAAATCTACTGCCCCCATCCTACAGGGAAATACTGCGCATATGGGAAACTGATATATCCGGACCGCCGTGCCCATAGTTTCTTTACGCCGACAGGCTTAACTTACTTCAGCAAATATGTGAGACAACAAATAAAGTTTTTTAAATTCTTGTTTACCAAATGGTACAGAAATGAACGGCGAATGTTGTCGAATAAAGCATCAATTTTCATCAATTGCAAAAAACCGAAAATTGAAGAAAATATCGGATAAGTGTGTATGGCAAAAAGTTGTTATTTCTAAACATCTACAATCTTCGCTCAGGACATTTTTTCATCCGATTGAAAATGCGACGAATTCAGGTTAAAAATGTCCTATACCGCAGCAGTCGTACGTCATAACGAAAAATTGTTGAAATGAATAAAATTTATTTTCGCCCGCTCTACAACTTTGTCATTAAACATTCTTCGATACGATTAGAAATGCAGTTTTTGTGGATTTTTTCAATGTTAAATGAACTTTTTTTCCGATTAACAGTCATGTTCAAAATCAATACCATACTGTCCAAAGCGGAGCCCGACTTATTGCGACCACTGCTTCCCAATTCTGTCGAGATTTACTCGAGTTATGGTCGGGACACACAGACAAACATGTAAATCCTTAAAAAAAATGGATGGCCAACATTTTGACGATTACCCGAAGTTACCCATTATCATTTCATAACTTAAAAAAACATTTTCAATTCTCAAGGTTTTTTTTTCCTGTTTTAATACTCCCACCACATGCGTAAAGAACTCAAACGAAAAGAACAAAAAAAAACTCACCTAGACTATTGGCAGATTTTTTCTTCTATTATTGCCAACTTAACATATATTTGTACCTAGACAGATTTAATCTATAAAGCTTGAAATGCAAAACTTTGAAACGTTCTCTCTTTAAATCTATTTTATCTAAGTACCTGGCTATTTGCAAAGATCTTTTAAAGTTTTTTATCTGATTAGCTACTTCAAACGGCATGTCCTACACATGAAACAGAACGGCAGTTTAAAAAGAAAAACGACAAAACAGAAACACTTCACCAGGAAAGACTTAAGATGTAACTTAAATAAAAAGGGCGGATAAACCAGTTCAACTTATATAAAAAGCAGTTGCCCTATGGAGCACTCTTTACCTTGTTCGCAAGTCTGTTTTTTTCGCAACTTTTCTGCATTCCACTGCAGCTGCAAAGGTTTGCTTAAGTTCTAGAATATCTTTCTGAACACATTCTACATTTCCATTTTTTTCACATAGATGAAAAACTTGATTGAAGGTTCTTATCATAATGAATATGCTTTCATCAGCTGATATATCCTTCAATAATAGAGTGAAGATATTGGTTAAAAAGTTTCCTACTTTTTTTTTGAAACTTTTTAGAGTACTGTAAGTTTGATGAGTGGAAATCAAAGAGCCACAAAACAAAAGTGAAACGGAAATCAAACTTTTCCGGTAGTATGTTCCGGGAATAAGTGTCATCGTTGTTCCTTTTTACAATTTTTTACAAAAGAAGTTACTAGGATTGTCGGGTTCGGAGATTTCGATTTAAAAATTCAATTTGGTAAATATTTTCACGATGCATTTCGAATTAAAAGGAAAGATTTCCAGGTTTCACACTCAGTTTGATAAAGGTCTCAGCAGAGACCGAAACGTCACATTTAATACAGATACACCTAAAAGGAAATAATTCCGGATTTCACGCTGCTATGCTGTATTAACAGCGTGAAATCCGGAAATATTTCCTTTTAAGAGTATCTGGGTGTTTTAGGGTCGCTGATCTCGAATATGATCTTCAAAATGGAGGGACTTTCGACTATTTCGAAATCGCTAATTTTGAGAGAGAATCCGATTATATTAGATTCTCCCTTTCAAAGTCATAAATTTTGATGAAGGTAAGGACAATGTATGGGGAAACAACTCTAGGATGAAACAAGTGAATAGAAGAACACCACAAGGAGGGATCTTGTCACCTTTACTTTGGCTGCTAGCCGCAAATGGTATTCTTTCGCAGTTTAACGCTGCTAGTTATTACTTTGTCACTTATGCACATGACTTAGTTATCCAAATTAGTGGGAAATACACTACAACTTTAGGCGAACTGATGCAAAGTGCATTAAATTTTGTTGCCAGTTGGACTAATCCGTGTGGATTGGGAAGACAAGATTACGACGGAAATTTCTCCAGTGCCCTAAAAGCTCGAGGTCTTAACTGGTCATTTCATTTCTTCTTCCATACCACCGTACCGTGGTTGATCGTAGCGAAAAAGCTAACTTACTACCAGCAAGTTTCGCAAGAAACTCTCTTCCGCCATCAAACCAATCACCTCCCGCTGCAAATCCTTCTGGTTTCTCACTGCCTGCACGTGCATTTTCGCACGAGACTCATTTCTCGGATCCTTAAAGAGTTCAATATCCACAAATCTGCTGGTCTAGACGATATTCCCCCATTACCCTTAAATAGTGCGCCTCTTCTTTAACTTAACCTCTACGCAATCTTTTCTATCTTTCTTACTCTTCTGGGTGCTTGCCACGTATGTGGAAATTTGCGAATGTTCAGCCAATTGCCAAGAAAAGAAGCAAAAGCGAACACTGCTAGCTACCGCCCAAAAGCCATTACTTCAGCGCTCTCGAGAGTAATGGAAACTGCTGTCAATCGTAAAATCGTCAAATATCTGCAGGATAAGCAGCTTATCCATGATCATCAGTGGGTTCCGTTCTGGAAGGTCGACGGGAGATCTCTTGGTCTACCTGACGGAACGTTGGAACTCTTGCTTGCACAAATATGGCGAAAGTCAAGTTCTTGCTCTTGACATTGCAAAAGCTTTTGACATAGTTTGGCATGAATGTCTCTTAGTTAAGCTTAGGACCATAGACCTAAATGATACCCTTGTTCAATAGATTGAGAGTAATCTCTCTGAACGCATTATACGCCATCTAATACTAGATGGCGTTACTTCTTCCTCCTACCCAATGATGCCGGCACTTAAGGTTCTATTTTATCTCCAACACTTTTCTTAGTTTTCATAAAAGACCTGTCGTTCAATCCATAGTTTTGCAGATGACAGTACTTTAGATAACACCTATGAATTTAACTCTGCTGCGGAATCACACAAGTATTCTATTGCTTCCAATCGCTGGAAGTCATTTAGTTCGCTGAACTTTTTTTTTTTTACAGAATGACCTGTGTTATAGGCAATTTCGGCCTTTATGTGCAAACACAGTCATGGAGGGAAGGAATGGGATTGGGAAGGTTGGGGAAGGGGAGTGAGAACGACCGTAGCGATTGGAGAAGCTGGTATATTGCTCAGTTGTACTGGCTGCTTACTGACAAATATTTGCTGATGTTATGGGGGACTGAATGATAGACAGCGAACAGAAACCATCTACTGAGTATCTAGGCCTTCTTGGAACTGGTGGAACTGTTTCACTTTTACACCGTTTCCCCATTTTATTGCGAATAATTTTTTATCACCAGTAGCAACTGAAAAATTTGGGCTTAAAAAAATCCCGTCTGGAGTGGGAATCGAACCCACGACCTATTGACTGAGAAGCAAGCACGCTGCCCACTACGCCACGGAAGCCTCCGATCTTAATTTAATCCTGGAATGGGGCAGGAAAAATAGAGTAGAGTTCAACGCATCCAAAACACAGGCTTGTCATCTATCCCTCAAACGAGATGTTTCAGTGTTGTCTCAAAATGTAACCTTTGATGGCTTACCACTTCGGAGAATTTCACACTGTTAGGCGTCAAAATTAGTGACCACCTGAATTGGACCCAGCATATCTTTGATGTTGTCCTTGACGCCTCTAAACGTCTAGGTGTTCTCCGAAAGTGCAAAAAATATTTCACACCCATCGACATAGCAACCATTTATAAGGCTTGTATATCAGTATCATACTGCCAATCGTTACATACGGTGCACTGGTACCATGGTACACTGGTACTACAATGGCAGTATATCCCGAATCGGACTTCCCCTCCCGACCTTTAGGTTCCTTAACATTTGCATTATTTCTTGTGGAAGAGTTGTCAGCCCTTTGCAGAACCTTGTATCTACGAATTTTCCGCTTTTCGTTGTTCAAGGTAACCATGGTGCTGAACTCACGACCTTCGGATTGTGAACCAACACGCTACCCACTAAGCTACATTCTACGCTCTAGCAGTCCTACCAGATCGGCTAGCCGCTCCGATCAGTCGCACCGACTAGCTCCACCAGCGAAATGCCATCTTAACACGATACTGCGCTTCCTCGACACAGCCGGTATTTTAGAGGAGCTGTGAGAAAATGGGACCTTGACCCCTCTATACAAATCTAGTATCTACCACCTGTTTTAATCACTTAATCCATATTTAACATGCTTTCTGTTAACTTCTTCTTCAGTCGCACTACAGTCCGATCCGAACCATGGCTTCCTTACTTTCCTTAACACTTTATATTTGTTACTAGCAAACGCCCGCGACTTCGTCCGCATAAAAATCGCAATAATAAGCAATTTTTGAGAGTGTAGTTAGTAATACATTATGTGGGATATATAATCTGCTTACATTAATGGCTCTTCGAACACAATGTTTTGTATTTTGTTGGAATCAGAACAATAAATTATTAAGAATGATACCGTGATACTCGCATTTGAATGGGAGAGGCTCGTGATCAAATCAATCCCGAGATTTGAGATCATATACGTATTGAAGAGCATTAAGGACATGTGAATAATTATAGCTAGTGTTAATTAAAAAAAACCCAAATAAAATAACATTAAGCTTGAAAACGTAACAGACAGGACTACGATTGTGCGTAGAGCCCAATCATACGATACTATAGATGAAATCGAAATTTTTGTGATATTATGAAATTTTGTATGGGGAGTGGCTGCATTGAACTCATGTGTTTCACATCATGCTAGAGTAGCTATAAAAATGTTTTGTACCAAATTTAAGCTTCGAAAATTGAGTAGGTACTGAGAAGTTTAGTGCAATTTAATGAAATTGTGCAATTTGTATGGGAGGTGGTAGAAGGAAAGGGGGGTTTTTAGGGATATTTCAAGAAACAACTATAATCATCATCATCGATATATTTTAAATTT
Source organism: Chorisops tibialis (assembly GCA_963669355.1). Taxonomy (NCBI): domain Eukaryota; kingdom Metazoa; phylum Arthropoda; class Insecta; order Diptera; family Stratiomyidae; genus Chorisops; species Chorisops tibialis. The sequence continues at coordinate 268,527,843 of OY770262.1, read as the reverse complement.
TAGATCTGCATTATTCAAGCTTTTCAAGAAAATCGAATTTTTGTAAAACCGTGCAATTGTGTCACATTGTATGGGAGGAAGTAGAAGGAGTAAAGCTACTCAGTTAATTTTTTTTTCGATATTAATAATGATTCTAATTTAGGATAGAATACAAAATGAGAACTCGATGAAAGTAATATATACTGAGAAAATTAGTTTAGAATATTTCATGATAAAAAGCAGCTTGTATGGGAGGTGGTGGAAGGAGTGGGTGATTTTAAGCGATTTTTTGAGAAACAACGACAATTAATTTGCAATTGACATATTTAAAATTTCAGATCAGTAAAGAAAGTTACACGTATTGAGGAAATTGGTGAATAGCCTTTCATGAAAAAGTGCAGTTTGTATGGGAGGTGGTGGAAGGAGTAGGGGGATTCAAATAATTTTAATAATAATTTAATAATTTTTTTTTTTAATCACATTTCTGATAAAAATAGTATGTTCTAAATTTCAAAAGATTTGCCCCAATGGTTTTGAAGAAAATTTGTGAATTATATATTGTTATGGATCTGGAAAACCGCCGATATTTCTGCAAAATACAAGATCAGTATCCCCTACTGTGTAAAACGCCATCTAGAACGTTCTAGCAAACACCCGACGGAACTTGAATAGTCGAGACATACACCCGAAAACATCCACGACAGAAGCTATAAAGTGCCATCTAGAATCATCTAGAATAGTCGAAAACATCCACGATCGTAGTTTCTAGAAAAAGGGGAATTGGTATAAAACCACGGTAGCTGTCAGCAGCCAGGGAGTGAATCAGAGAGATCTGAACGCGACGGTAGTAAAAGCGATAGAAAGCGAAATATCGGTAGTGCGTTTTACGGCGAATTAAGTTAACGTGAAAATTAAGTAAAAAGACTGCGAATAATAAATTATCTATTAGTTTTAAACGAATTGTGTTTTACTTGAAATCGGCGAACCTCTAGCTCGCAACAATATTTTTGAAAATGAGTCATTTTGTATGGGAGGGGGTAGAAGGCGTGGGGATATTGAAATAAGACCACACGCAGATTACATCTCGGTGCACATCTAGTAAACTGTGAAAGTTTCATTACAATCGCTTTAGCCGTTTTTGCGTGAAAACCGGAAAGACAGACAGAAAATTTTTAAAAACGTTTGTTTCTGCTTAGTTATTGCTAAAATAAAGCAAAAAACTTATTTATAGCCATTTATAAACAAATAACAGACAGACACTACACTTAAATTTATATCAATAGATTTTGGAAGGGCTATTGTTCGAATCATGCGTCCGCCGAAACTACACCAAAAACTTCCCATCTGTCTATCAAATTTTAACCCGAGAACCACAAAAAATCATTCGTATAGTTACAGTAAATCGATAGCCTCAGATAAAAACTTTTAAAAGAAAAAAGCCCAAATCCAGTTTGACGACTGCATCGTCAGGCAGCCATAAATGCACAACCCCAATGCAATTTTAAAGAAAAACTCGACAGAAGCTCTTTTGTCGTGGCGCGCCAACGCCTCATGTAATGTGTTTCGAATTCCCTGGAGTTTCGATGTTAGTTCATCGCACGGCTCCTTTCGAATGATAATGCGGGATTTTCGTTATTTGCAGAGCTAGATAATGATAAATAGTTCTAGAGAATTATTTATGAATCTTTATTTAATTAAATGCTTCCAATTAAATGCAGTAATAGAGGTAATAATAAGATTTTTCAAAGTGCAATAAGATTTTTCAAAATGATCATAAAATAATATTTTTTCAATAAATTTTATGAATCGGCAGGCAGCACCGACTCTGCCGTACTTGACGGGCCGCCACTGGATTTCACCTATAGAAGAGTTTAAAAATTGTATTTTTCAGTTGCTACAATTCTTAATCCAGACTAAATAATAATTTAAATATCCTTTAAATATTCTTCGTCCGGCCCTGTGACACACCCCCGTCAGCCATTCAAATTACAACAATTCTAAACTTTTCTGCGAATTCTCTAGTTGTTTTAATTTTCCGTGGTCAACTAACGCGTTCCTAGTGGGTAGTATGGTGGTCTACAATGCGAAGATCGTTAGTTGAAATGTCAGTCGACATATAATTCTAGCACACTGCCTGCGTAGATATATCCGGGGTTATCCAATTCCTAGACAAAGGATTGTGCGAAGGGCTAACCACCCTTCCGCAATCTTTATAGATAAAAATTCCGCCTGCGTATGTTTGTGGTCGCAAAACTCGATAAGTAGTCGGTCGATTGATTTGAAAGTTTAACACAAAACGTTGCATTGGAATACGTGCGTGTTTTTAAAGTGTTGTTTTCGTTCACATTGACGTACATAATCAATCGTTGGAAGTGATTTGATTGTCTGGGAAATGATTTATCTTTTTTCGAAAAACCAAATGTAAGTTAATTTGATACCGAATGTTGTATTGAATTAAATTCGTTTGTTTTGAGGCACCATTCATGCGCAAAATTCATCGAAAAAGCGTATCGTGTGGAAATAGTTTTATGGGCGTTTATGTAAATGTTGCATGTGTGTCAATCAACTTAATGCATGCGCTTTTATTCCAGAAGTCATGCGCTTAGCGCGCGAAAATGAGGCAAAAAAGCTACGTCCACACGATGCCTCAATTTTGTCAAGAACTTCGAAATTTCTCAGCAGAAGAATCGGCAAATCAGCGGGTAGAAAGACATGAAGTCTTGCGATTTAGCAGGACATTGAATGATGTGATAGCAATGCGTGGCGGGTACAGCTAATAAGAAATAAAATGTTAAGGAACCTGAAGGTCCGGAGACCAAGGCCCAATTTAGGCTGTAGTGCTATTGAAGAAGAAGAACTAACGAGTTTGGTCAAGAAGAATATGGATTTCTATTTTCGTAGCACTCGCTTCTCTTTAATATTATTTTGCTATTTTATGCTTTTTCGAGAGGTCAGCTAGGACTGAATTAAAGCCGCATATGTAATCTAAGAGTTTGAAAAATGTGACTAATATTACGGTGACACTTGGTCTGACGCAAACAATCGTCAGATATCTAAACCAAGCATAATTCATTAAAAAAAATTCGAGAATTTTCAAAAACACATTTCAAATGTATAGAAGGAACCAAGTACCTGTCTACCTTTCATCCATTCAAATCCTAAAACTCAACGGCATGATGATGTTCCGCCATCGACACGGAGTAATCAGACCGCGTTTCAGAATCATACAAATGACTCTTAATTAACACGGAAAAGTCTCTTTGGTATTCCCTTTTGAACATCTCAAAGGTGCACTCGGCGTACATAATCTACCCTACATTAAATGGAATACTCTCCAGGTGCACACCAACACTTTGGCAATGTGCATCAAATAAATTTATGACTATTACGGATATCCCCGTAGACTTTTACATGTAACTGAGGAGCTAGGGGTTTCTATGCGACTTCAGTTAGATGGTAAGTTATTGTGTTAATGGGGGGTTCGGCATTCAAGTAGACGGGACGAAGGCTACGTAAATTAGACCACAAAATCTTAAGGGGCACAAAAAAAAAAGTGTCGTTCTACCACTAAGATGTCTAGACGGGAAAATTCGCACCCATGTTTATGGGGTAAAGAAAAAAAAACAGCATAGTGTGAACTTTCTGAAATAGTTTTGAGAGATTTTTTTTTTAACCGGAAACTGGATAAGAAGTCTCCTTTCGGGAAGTTTACATCTCACCAAGTAGTTACTTTATATCTCATATTTTCAATGAGAGAAAAAAAACGAGTAAAGTTTTTTGCAACGAACCAATTTCCAACACATAAATCGCACTTAAAGTGAAAACGTCCTTTAAGTGAAATTTGTAAAGTTGAGTTATAGTGTTTGGTATGCATATGGGTTTTGTTTTTCTGCAGGTAAAATTATTTTTGATTAATTTATTTTAGAGGAAGTAACATTCAATTAGAGGGTTGGGAGCAAAAAAAACATGTAAAAAGTTTTACCAAATAACACATCAGTCAAAAAGTTTCGATCCTGACATAAAGATGGCGCTGTTAATACCAACCTTTACATGATCGTCATCATTGTTAATGGCGCGACAGCCCAAATCGGGCCTTGGCCTCCTGAAGTCGTCGCCTCCAATCGTCTCGATCCAAAGACCGCGTCCTCCAGCTGCTAATTTTTAAGATGGCTTTGCTATCTTCATCAACCGAGTCTTCCCATCGCTTGCGTGGTTTGCCTACTGGCCGGTTACCACTCGATTTGCCTTTCAGAGCACGTTTGGGGATTCTTCTGTTTTCCATTCGCTCTAGATGGCCAGCCCACTGCAGTTTACGTAGCTTGATGAACGTTGAAGCTTCTGGCTCGTCGTACAGTTGATACAACTCATGGTTGTATCTTATTCGCTATTCCGTTCCTTCCTTCACAGGTCCCAAAATTCTTCGGTGGACCTTTCTTTCAAACGCGTTAACTGCTTTTTCGGAAGTTCGTATTAATGTCCATGTCTCGCTGCCATAACAGAGCACAGGTCGTACAATAGTTTTATATATACGCAGCTTATTGTTCCTGTGAACTTTCTTCGATTTCATTATTGGAAGTACCGAATAATACGTCTTATTTGCTAATATTATCTGTCGTTTGATTTCGTCTTTACATGATACACGTCAAAATTTCATGACATTTCGATCATTATTTTACAAGTTAATACAATGATTACAAGGGAAGCTACGAATAAATGAGTTATGACCTCGGTTATGTTAACTGAGAGCTTAGGTGTACCCTAGTGGGTAGCGTTTGGTCTTGTAATGCGAAGGTCGTGAGTTCAAATTCCAGTCGACGCAATATATAATTCCAGCACATTGCCTGCTTGGATATACCTTGGTCACCTCAATTTACGAAAAAGAAAAATTCGTAGAAAGAGGGTTGTGCGAAGGGCTAACAACCGTTCCATAATAAGTAATGAAAAATGTTAAGGAACCTGAATGTGAGGAGGCCAATGTTCGATTTGGGCTGTTGTAGAAGGAGAATGTTAACTAGCTTGAACTCTTTAACAACAAAAGCTCTAATGAATCATCAACACAACTATACTTCATTCTGGATGACATAATTAATCGGAATGTTCACTATCGTGTCATTTCTAATCGTGATTACCGTGAATGATTTAATCATCCGATTATTCGCGCTCTTCGTCAGAAAACGCGCTTGCATAAGAAGTATAAGCGTACTTTCATTCTATCTGATTACCATAACTATTTCCTTCAGCGTAAGCGGGTCAAATCGAAGATCAAGAAGGCCTCTCTGAATATATTTCTAGCAAGAGGCGTGTCGCGCAATGAAACATAACCGTTTTGGTCGCAGAAAGCGTAGAAATAAACAATTTTTTGCGTCACAACCTAAGTTTGGTGATGCTGCCACTACCTCTCCACACTCTGATCTGTCTTATGACTTTTTCATACCATCCCAGGAGTTCATCACTGTCAGGGACATTATATCAATCATCAATTCTCTAGATTCAAAAATCGGTGGCGGACCGGTTGGGATCCTGAATCTTTTTGTGAAAAATCTCTCCTCGGAGCTCTCAGTGCCTCTATCACTCTTGTTCAATAAGTCACTTGAAGAAAGCTTGTTTCCTGCATGCTGGAAGTTAGCTAACGTAGTACCCATTTTAAAGAAAGGATTCACCGAAAATGTCTCGAACTATCGCCCGATTTCCACCCTAAACTGCTTTGGTTAGCTTTTTGAATGATTAGTTCATAATATAGTATGGGAGAAACTTTATCATTTGATATCACCAGCCCCCATCATAGATTCGCTAAAGATGGATCTACTTCCACCAATTTATGTGAAATCACTAATTTTGTAGCTCGTCATAATACTGTCCAAGCCATACATACGAAGGCTGTATGATAAGTACCCGTGTTTACCGACTGATGGCAACACTGACGCAAAATGTTTATGCCATCTTGTAGCGCCATCTTTACAATGACGACTGTGAAAATTTCAGACAAATTTATCGAGTAGTTTTGTTTTGACAACTGTTGAAATTCATCATGTTCGTGTTTATTTGCAATCATGGAGAAAGAGCAATATCGATCAGTGTTTCGATTTCTTTTTTTGGATAGGAAGGCGTGACCATGCACCTTCGATGACTACCATCAGATATTGGTTTAATGAATTCAAGCGTGGCCGAACATTCGTTTTTGATGAAGAGCGCCCAGGCCGTCCGATTGAGGTGACTACGGAGGATGTGGTTAATAAAATCCATGATATTGTGTTAGCAGATCGTCGAATGAAGGTCAGAGAAATTGCTGACATTGTACACATCTCAATTGAACGCATACAAAATATCCTACACGAAAAATTGGGCATGAGAAAGCGATCGGCGAGATGGGTGCCGCGTTTGCTAACAGTGGAGCAAAAACGGAATCGCATGACAACTTCGGAGCACTGTTTGGACATGTTTAAGCGCAATCCGAAAGAATTTCTACGGCGTTTCATCACTATCAAAATTCCTTAATACAAGGAAATTGCCATAAATCGGTTCCAAATTTAAAAGATGGAAATCGAATTATCTTCTGGCTCATCATTTAGTGAAGGGACGAAACAAACAACAACATCCCTACACCAATTACATAAAAAAATAACACAAAAAATTGGGATCAACTAGCGTTAAGTCTACGCTTTAAGCACATCTTACCAATAGAGAAGTCGAATACATCAGCATTCTTATTAACTTCTCTCGCGAGACGCGAAATCGGCTCATTCATGCCATAATTTGTCCGGTGAAAACATATCTGTAGAAGTCTAGGCTGCCTTGGTAAAAATTGACCAACAGCAAACTGCATCAAACCTAAAAGTGTGGAAGAATCAACTAACCCTGTAAGAAGTTGATGAGCAAAGACTACATCGTTTCGAAAGTGATGACATATTTAATAGCTTAAGTCGATCGATATAAGGAGGAAGACGAACTCTGTCATTCCAATTAAGATGGCATAAGGCAATTCTCGCAAATTTCCGCTGAATTGGTTTAATTCTTCCAATGTGCTCATCATAATGAGGAGACCAAACTTGAGAAGCATATTCAAGGTGAGATCTAACGAAGGTATTATAAAGAATCAATTTAACAATTCCTTAGATAAGCGTGTGGTGAAACCTAACACAGAATTACCCTTTTGCACAATTTTATTTATATGCAAGATAAAATCAAGTTTATGGTCAAATGTAACACCTAAGTCAATTATAGAGTTGACACGATCCAAAATACAGTCATTAAGACTATATATTATTATAAACGGTGAGACTTTCCTAGTAAATGACATAACGTGACATTTATCCACATTTAAACGAAGATCATTGTGGCGACACCAATTGCTAAAATTAATCAAATCTCCTTGAAGAAAATTGTCTAAGTTGGAACTAAGGGACCTAAAGATCTTAATGTCGTCTACATAAATAAGTACTTCTGAGTATTTAAGAACAGAAGCAACATCATTAATGGCCAGAACAAACAATAGTGGCCCTAAATGACTTCCCTGAGGTACACCAGAATGCGCAGTAAATGGCATAGAAGTACAATCACGGAAGAGAACTTGATAAGTTCTATTAAATAGATATGACTTAATCCAATTAATAAACCATGTAGAAAAACCTAACATGTCTAATTTCAACAAAATAATGGAATGGGGTAGTTTATCAAAAGCCTTACTAAAATCAGTATAAATACAATCCACCTGCTTGCCCTCCTCAATATCCACAATAGATTTATTCGTAAACTCCATCAGATTAGTGACTGTTGACCTATTTTTGACAAAACCATGTTGTTTACTTGAAATCAAGGATTTACAGTGAAACGACATACACTCATACACTACAGATTCAAAAAGCTTTGGAATAGCTGATAGTTTAGCTATTGGTCGATAGTTGACAACATCAGATTTTGCACCACCTTTGTGAGTTGGTATGATAAAGGATGCCTTCCATACGTTCGGAAAAATCCCTGTTTTTAGGGACCTTTGAAAGAGGAGGGAGAGTGGTTCAGTAATAGAGAGACAACAGCGTTTCAAGACAACTGCAGGAACTCCATCTGGGCCAGGAGAAGAAACATCCTTAAGGCGAGAAATATGGTTAACTATATCATTATAGGAAATCGTTATATCAGACAAAGTAGTTGAAGCAGTACCTTTAAAGTTATCAAAGTACGACATGTCAGGGATAAAGTTACTAAAGATCCACTGAAGAATGTGGCAAAAAAATTACAAATAGTAAATTGATCATTAGTCTTGTTGCCAAGGAATTGAAAAGAAGCTGGATAACCATCAGAACTGTTGACGAAACATGGATCCATCACTACACGCCAGAAACGAAAGAACAGTCAAAACAGTGGATTTCACCCGGCGAAACTGCTCCAAAGATGGCGAAAACGGTTCCATCGGCCGGAAAAGTCATGGCCACCGTTTTTTGGAATTCGCAAGGCATCATCTTCACCGAGAAAGAAAGGACAACCACGGGGCAGTACTATGCTCATTTATTGGATCGATTCAATGCTGAATTGATAAAAAAACGACCTCACTTGACGAAAAAAAAAAGTCCTTTTTCACCATGACAACGCACCTGCTCACTCGTCCGCAATCGCCACAGCAAAACTGGTCGAATTGCTGCCTCACCCACCATATTCCCCTGATTTGGCACCCTGACTTTTTCCTCTTTACAAAATTGCAAAAAAATCGTTGGCAGGAAAGAAATTCGGCTCGAATGAGGAGGCTATCGACGCAACAGAGGCCTATTTTGCGGAGTTCGACAAATCATATTTTTTGGATGGCTTGAAACAGTTAGAATATCGCTGTACTAAATGTATCGAGCTGAAAGGAGATTATATTGAGAAATAAATAAAAAAAAAATTGTTTTTAATGCGTTTTCTTGCCTAACACGGGTACTTATCATACACCCCTCGTATATGTATACCGATTTTTCGAAAGCTTTCGACACTGGTAATTTCTTATTACATAGCTTGATAGGTACGGTGTCTTTGGGTCTCTCCTGAACTGGTTCGAATCGGATCATCGTCTCCGAATTACGTTCAACGGATACTCCTCTACTGAGTTGAGTCCGTCTCAGATAGCATGATCCTCAAGGCTGATATGTTTACTGTCCCTTGTCGGTGTTCGAACAATGGTATCTTTTTGAACGTAGAGAAATGTTTTGCTATCAAGTACTCGTATAAGGCTACCTCCTCTGGTCTCTCTTACTCTATTAATGGATCCATCCTTAAGACAGTAACCACAATAAAGTATCTAGGAGTGGTCTTTGACAACGAACTTAAATTGTTCAATATTTCTCCGAGATTACTAAAAAGACACAGACTTGCTGGTTTCGTCCTTCGAACGACAGTCTAGTTTAACCGTCCAGGAACTACTGCTCTACTATTTTCCACTCTTGTCCATAATATTTTGGAATACTGTTCCATCATCTGGAAACTTCACTCTACTTTCCATGTTGAGGATATCGAATCTGTTCAGTGTAGATTCGACTCGAACCCTTTTCTACAGATTAAGAAAGCCACATATCGACTAAAGTGGCAGACTTGAAGTACTTCACCTACAACCTCTGCATTTAAGGTGGACCTTCCTCGATGCTTGCTTCCTTTTCAAGCTTTGCAACCACCTGCTAAATACTCACCTCTGTGACGACCTGGATTTTACACCAGGAAGAGTCTCAACTCGGAATTCAGACATCTTCTATTATCCTCGGGCCTCTCTCGATATACCTAGTCGTGCCATAAGTTCTGTCACACGTATATGGGCAATTTTTGTATAAATGAAAAAGAGTTTTTGACAAAGGAAAATATATTTTATTTTGGCATACTAATGGAAGTAAAATAAGCAACAAATTATTCAAAGTGGCCGCCTTTAGCCTTAACACAGCTCTTTAATCTGTTGGGCCAGTCATCGATAGCAGTACGCACTGTTTCTAGCGGAAAATTAGCTACTGCTTCTGTCAAAGATCGCTTAAGGCTCTCGATATTTGGGTGTCGTTTCGTGCACACCATGGACTCTAACTCCGCCCACAGTTTGTAGTCCAGGGGATTCAAATCTGGGCTCCCAGAAGGCCATTCCGTCGCCCTTATAAACTGTGGAATATTGGTTTCCAACCACGCTTGTGTGGTTCGAGCTTTGTGGGCTGGCGCAGAATCTTGCTGGAAAACCCAATGTCGATTGTTGAATAGCGTAGAGTTCAGCGGCTTCACACATCCCTCCAGGATGTCCGTTTGATAATTTTTCGCTGCAGTTTTTACGCCTTTTTCGCAAAAATGAAGCTCGGTGACCCCTTCGTAGCTGACACCCCACCATACCATGACTGATGCTGGATGATGTCCTCGCTGTACCCTAGTGGCAACTTCTCGGGCTTCTATGGAGCTGTGGGCATACACCTTATCATTTTGGCGGTTGAAATGTTCCTCCACCGTAAAAATTTTTTCATCGGTAAATAAAATTTCTCGATGTTTGTTGTTGCCGTACCGCCGAAGGAGCTCTTTCGATCTGGTGCTCCTAATTTGCTTCAACTGCTCAGTCAGCAAATGTCCCGTTGATCGTCGAAAAGCACTCATCCCGAGGTCAGATTTTATGATGCGAGACATACTTCGGGTGGAGATGTTCATCTCTCGAGCCATGATTCGTTGTTTACGAAGCGGATTTCGACGAATTCGACTCTCGACCGCTTTGATGGCAGCAGAAGAACGTACATCACGCGGACGTCCAGAACGAGGTCGATCTTCAATAGTCTGGATCGCGTTATATCTCTGGATCGCACGATACACAAATCTTTGCGTTATTTTTAACGGGCACAACAACTTGAAAATTTCACTCGCGGATTTTCCACACTTATGTAGTGCAATCACTGCAGTTCGGTTTTCTATTACACCCCATTCCATCTTCACACGTTAACGAACACACTTTAAATGACCATCAACTGTCAACAACATTATGACGTTTATAAAACTGGCCGATATTGAAATGTCACTCATAAAATAAAGTTGTTGCCAATGTGAGAAATTATGTGACAGAACTTATGGCAGGACTAGGTATACTATCACTCTCCGATCCTAAAAATGCAAAGGCACGATTCATCGCTGCGTTTAAGGGCAGTAAAAAGATCTTTTCCATGCGGTATGTTACAATGGATGAAACATAGATAAATCACTACAATTCAGAGTCAAAGCGGCAGTCAATTCAGAGGCGAGAAGCCCGTGAAAGCCGTATGAAGCGGCCGAAAATGCAAACGTCAGCTGGGAAAATGTTGGCCTCCGTTTTTTGGAATGTGCTTGGTACAACATTCATTGACTATCTTCAAAAGGTTGCGTTTGAAACAAGAAATTGCCATAAAACCACCCCAAATGAAGAAGAAAAAAGTGCACTTTCACAAAGCCAGTGCACCGTGTCACAAGTCAATGGTGACGACGGCCAAATTACACGAATTGAAGTTCGAATCGCTTCCACACCCACCGTATTCTGCAAACTTCACACCAAGCGACTACTACTTGTTCGCAGACCTCAAAAGGATGCTCCAGGGAAAGAAATTTGCATCAAATGCATTTGCATCAAAGTGGCCGAAGAAATGCTTATTTTCAGAATATGGACAAAACGTCGAAATATTAAAGCGGCGCTGGAATGATTGTATCACTCTAGGAGGAGTGTCGAATTTAGCTTAAAAAAATATGTTTTTCTTAGTTAGGCTCGCGACCTGTTGACCGATGTGTTACATGAACAGGAACAATTCAGGTGACTTGAAGATAATAACCTGTCTTAATAATTATTTTCCAACGAGACCTTTTTGACGATTTTAATGGCTCCGGAACATACGACACTATAAACTCAAAAAATACAAAAAAAAAAAAATATAATAACAAACCGTGATAAGGTTTTGTTCAAATGTTCTGATTCACCATTAACTTTCGATTTGTCGAAATTTTCTATCATCGCTTTTTCGTGTTATTTGGGGTTTTGCCTGTTCATACGGTTAAAAAATTAACCCTTTAACTATTTTAGATCGGATATATCGGCTTCATGAAAAAAACTTTAGCTCCGTATTTTTTATTAAACGCACTACCATCTGCCACTTACAATAATAACTGCCAAAACTTTTGAATTCTGATATATATACGATACTTCCCACAGATGAATACTGAGATGAATGTATTTTGTACAACAAAAGAAAATGATTGTGAAGTGCTGAAATTATATTAAGAACTTCATTGTTAGCTCTCCAATAGGCGGCTTAATGCTTAACAATTCAAATATCTGAAATAGTCTCATCTATCTCTATAGAAGTTCCGACCACAGAAAAGGGAAACCAGAATGTTGGACTTTCAACAATACACTTCTCTTCCTAGCGAATCCTTGAACAAGTAATTTTCTTCCTTGAAATGCGAAAACTTTTCCTCTTAAAATATCCCAAGCATAAGTCAGTCACCTTTATTTCTGCACAGAAGATGCGACTAGCACACATTTTATCGTACCAGCGCACTTTAATCTGAACGAAGCGCAGAAGAAAGTTGTGTTCAAGACATCAGTAATCATTTCAATGTTTTCATAAAGGCATGACATAAATTTTAAGAAAAGCATCTTTAGCGAAAATTTTCGCTGCCATATAATATCATAGATATGCGACAGTTAGTCTCGTCTTAAGTTACAATTTCTAGTCGTCGTTTTCTGAACGACGTTTAATATTATTAAAAAACTCTTACCTTCAGCAGTTTCGTTGCCGTTAATAGTAATTGATGGTTCAGCCATTTTCAGTTTCCACAAGTTCACTATTTTACACTTTCACGATTGAATAAATTATTATTACTGGATGACGTATTGATCGCAATCTGTGGCACTCTAGACTACTATGTTCCTACGACGGCCGAATCTGCAAAAAATATTGGAGTTGTAAATAATTAAGTATAAAAGGAAATATGATACAATAATAAGGAAAATTTTGTTAAATAGTAATCTGGCGCTTTAAAATGAATAGTGTTGCTTTCGTATGGATGTAGGCATTAAATTAGATAAAGAATGAATTGTTTACGCAAGTTTCATTTAGTTAAATACAACTAAATGAAATTTGCATAAACAATTTTTTTTTATCTGCTAAATTAAACATCAGTTTGAAGAGTATGGGCCTTGAAACCTCGAAAAGCCGAAATTTAGAGGTTCAACCATAAAAAACAAAAAAACTCCGTGTGCCACCTTGTATTGTTATTGTTATTCCTAGATATATTTGGAGAAAAAAATTGTTCTACAGAGATGGTCAATTTTCAATATCCGAAAAGTGTTTCGGACCTGCACCCACACTCACTCAAAACGCTATATCTTGTAAACTAATAATCACAATTCAAAGTGTTATAGCTTGTTTTTTAGGGAATCAAATTACCTTTCATTTGGTGTAATAGTCCACATTGTAACTGTACCAAATCCTGAGGTATTTGCCTCAGAACACAAATTTTTGATACTTTGACCTTCAAAATTCTGGGATCAATGTAGTTTTTCTCAAAAAAAATGCATTATAAAAATGTCATTTTAATGTTGTTTTTTTATGTGCCATATTATTGCCTACAAAAGATGTATACAATTGCATTGCATAAGTTTCATAGTTTAGCAGAAACCATCATTTCAATAATTTAGCACTTTTATCAAAAAAACAAGAATTTGTTGATCAACACTCTCCGCTTAAACTAAAAGAACTTAAGAATGGTTTTTATGGTTTATTTCAAATTTCCTTAATTACAATAAATGTTCAAAATGGCCACCTTCATTTTGAATGCACGCTAAAGCTCGTTTTTCCAGTGTTCTCTTTGTGTTCATACTCCTCAACTGCTGCCTTACTTCTGTTGCTGCCGCATCGATTCTGGTGTTTAGATCCTGCAACGTTACTACTTCCGTTGCATAGACAAGGTCCCTCATCCGTCCCCATACAAAGAAATCCATAATAGTTAAATCAGGAGATCTTGCAGGCCAGTGTATCGGTCCATTTCTACCGATCCAGCGATTGCTATAATTCGGATTTAACCAATCAGTGATTTGTCGGCCGTAATGTGCTAGAGCACCATCGTGTTGGTAAAACTTGGAAGCCAATCGTTGCAGTGGCATATCATCCAATAACTCCTGTAGATCATTTCTCAAAAAATGCAAGTTATTAGAACTATGCATTTGGGATAGGCGGAAGCCTAATAGGACCAATGAAATCGTCACCAATCACACCTGCACATAAATTGACACTGAATCTGTGCTGAAATGATGCCTCTCTTCTTGTATGTGGATTGCTCTCAGCCCAGGTGTGTAAGTTGTGGAAGTTTGTGATACCGTCCCTGGTGAATTGGGACTCATCCGTCCAAAGAATGTTGTTCATAAAATTTTCGTCATTTGTCGTTGAAGGAGCCAATTGCAAAACTCCATTGTTTTGGGCAAATCAATGGGTAACAGCTCCTGCACGGGTGTGTGGTGGTAGGGATGCAAACGCTCTGCTTTTAGGACACTCCAAACTTTCCACGTAGAGACGTTTAACTGCAATGCTAAGTGTCGGATACTAATTGATGGATCATTTTGAACTGCATGTAGTATTCCTTCATCGGTTGGAACAGCGATTATCGACGCAGGATTTGCATTTACTCTGCTTATCCTAACGCTGCCTGTTTCCCGAATCCTTCTGTAAACTTCTTGGAATACTCTCCTGTAAGGTATCCGACGATTAGGAAATCTCTGATGATACGAAGATTGCGCCGTTCGTGTATTTCCCTGACACTCCCCATAAATGAAAATGCATATTCTTCATTCGTGAACTCAGGCATTTCGAAATTATTTTCTAAATTTTAGTGACACCTTGTACTTTTAACAATGTAACTAAAACTGGTAAAAATATGAAGTAAAGGTACGTTTACATCTGACACTTCTCTCCGGACATAAGTGTCACGTGTCCGACAGAAATTCGCTTTGACTGTTTACATCTGAGAGAAATTACCAGACTCTTATGTCGTGGATAAGTGTCCGACAGTTCTCGCAATGCTGAAATTCGGAAGAAATGTCCGACCCGTTTACATACGGACACAAGTGTCGTACATATCTTCCATTCTGCAGTTCAGTTTATGTGGTCAAGATGAATTTGTTTTCATTTTAAGAAATTTCGTAGGGGAAGTGATGGAGGGGATGACGACATTAAACTAATTTTTTCACATCACGCTAGAGTTGCCATCAAAATGTTTTATACAAAATTTAGGTTTCAAAAATTTAATAGATACTGTGCACAATTTCAACTCGATCAATTTTATACGTACTAAGTAAATTTGTTTATAGTATTTCATAAAAAAGTGCAGTTTGTATGGGAGGTTCTGAAAGGAAAGGGAGGACTCAAAAAACTTTTATATAGTAGATTGAAATCATAATTAAAGTAATATATTACAAACTAGCAAACGCCCGCGACTTCGTCCGCGTAAAAATAGCAATAATAAGCAATTTTTGAGAGTGTAGTTAGTAATACATTATGTGGGATATATAATCTGCTTGCTTTATTGGCTCTTTGAAGAAAATGGTTTGTATATTGTTGGAATCAGAACCATAAATTATTAAGAATGAAAGCATGATACTCCCATTTTTATGGGACAGGCTCGTGATCAAATCAAACCCGTGATTCGAGATCATATACGTGTTGAAGAACGTTAATGACATGTGAATAATTATAGCTGGTGTTATTTAAAACAAATAAAATAACATTAAGCATAAAAACATAACAGGACTACGATTGTGCGTAAAGCCCAATCATACGATACTATGTACAGATGAAATCGAAATTTTTGCGGTGTTAAGAAATTTTGTATGGGGAGTGGTAGAAGGGGTGACAGTACTGAACTAATTTGTTTCACATCATGCTAGAGTAGCTATAAAAATGTTTTGTACCAAATTTAAGCTTCAAAAATTGAGTAGGTACTGAGAAGCTTAGTACATTGAATTTAATGAAATTGTGCAATTTGTATGGGAGGTGGTAGAAGGAGTGGGGGATTTTTGATGATTTTTCGAGAAACAACTATAATTATCATGGAATTGATATACTTTAAATTTCAGATCTGTATCATTCACACTTTTCAAGAAAATCAAATTGTTATATAGTCGTGGAATGTGTCTCATTGTATGGGAGGAGGTGAAAGGATTGAAGCTACTCGGTTAATTTTTTTCCCGATATTCATGATAATGCTAATTAAGGATTAAGCTCAAATTTTTACCACGATGAAATTTAAATGTACTGAGAAAATTCGTTTAGGGTATTTCATGAAAAAGTGCGGTTTATATGGGAGGTGGTGGAAGGAGAAGGGGGTTTTTGGTGATTTTTTGAAAAACAACTATAATCATCATGCAATTGATATATTTTAAATTTCAGATCAGAAACATTCAGACTTTTCAAGAAAATCAAATTCTTGTGAAGTCGTGGAACCGTGTCACATTGTATGGGAGGGGGTAGAAGGAGTGAAGCTAATCGGTTAATTTTTTTTCCGATTTTAATAATAATGTTAATTACGGATTTAGTACAACATTTTAGCTCGATGGAAGTTACACGTACTGAAAAATTTGGTGTAAAGTGATTCATGAAAAAGTGTAGTTTGTATGGGAGGTGGTGAAAGGAGTGAGGAAACTCAAACAATTTGTATACCGAAATACTGCATTTATAATAGAAATAATATATTCCGAATTTCAAATTAATAGCTTTTATAGTTTCCAAGAAAATTTGATTAAAATATATTTTGAATATGAGTCACTTTGTATGGGAGGGGGTAGAAGGCGTGAGGGGAGTGAAATGATACCAAAAGCAGATTTCATTCCGATGGACACCTAATAAACTGTGCAAGTTTCATTACAATCGGCTTGGCCGTTTGTGCGTGAAAAGCGGTCGGACAGACAGACAGACAGACAGACAAAAATTTCAAAAATGTGGTTTTATGCTTAGTTAGTGCTAAAATAACTCAAAAAACTAACTTATAGTCATTTATAAGCAAATAACAGACAGACACTACAATTATATTACTATGTATAGATTTCGGATCAATAGCATTTATACTTTTCGAACAAATCCGTTTATTTTCAAATTGCGTAATTATGTATGGGGGTAAATAATGAAGTTGCGCGCGACTTCTTGGCAGTTTATTTTTTCATAGCCATTCTCGCACAAAACTTACCAGAGCCCTACAAAAATTTCTCAAAATTTTACGATATTTTGGGCCATCACCTCACTCTCCTTATAGCCATCAAAATAAAAATTTTATCAAATTTATAAGTCATAGAGCTCGACAATCTCACAAAATTTCAACTTAATACCTGCATTTGATTTTTAGATATAACGGTTTGAAATTTTCAAAAATGCACCAATTTTGAAATGCTCCCCATTTCCCCCACTGCTATTATGCCCAAATATTATATTTTTCTTATATTCCGCTAGTATAGATTAATTTATGTTTCAAGTTTCAATTACATAGTTTAAGAGATAGTCGGGTTATTAATTTTTAAGTGCTTTTCTTTACGTTACAAAAGAACTGCATTGCATCCTACAGTTTTCCCGACACTTATTGCAAAAGTAGACGAGCAGTCAACTTCTGCGATAAGTGTCGAAAGAGCTGGAATTTACAAATAATCAGCGTTTACATCTGTTTGGACAGAAGTGTCGACACTTATCTCCGATAGTAGAATATAAGTGTCGGACATAAATTCATCTCCGTTTACACTAGTCACGATTTCTCTCGGACATAAATTCGGGCAATAAGTGTCAGATGTAAACGTACCTTAAGATTTGCTTTTATACACTTTTCATTTTGTTAGGTACCCCATTAAAAAATGCAAAGTGCTGCACCTTGTTGTGTTGAAACTCATTTTAATTTAATTCATTTCCTAGATAATTTAAATACTAATTAAAGGACATTCCTCGATAATTTAAATAGTAATTAAAGGGCAATAAGAATATTTCAGTTTAACAACATTTCAGGCAGTTTTTTTAGAACGAGGGTTGCTTTATGGCACATTTAATTTTTAAGCCATATGTATTTTCGCTTATTACCTGAAAAACGGGAAAACCTAAGTCATAAGTATGTGTGCATCATTTGTAGGCAATATTATGGCACATAAAAAATCCACATTAAAATGACATTTTTATAATGCGTTTTTTTTGAGAAAAACTACATTGATCCCAGAATTTTGAGGGTCAAAGTATTAAAAATTTGAGTTCTGAAGCAAATACCTCAAGATTGGGTACAGTTACAATGCGGACGATTACACCAAATGAAAGGTAATTTGATTCCCTAAAAAACAAGCTATAACACTTTGAATTTTGATTATTAGTTTTCAAGATATAGCGTTTTGAGTGAGTGAAGGTACAGGTTCGAGACCCTTTTCTTGATCACCCTGTATCTCCGCGGATATTGATAATTGATCATCTCCGTAGAACAATTTTTTTCTCCAAATATATCTAGGAATAACCCCTTACAAGGTGGCACACGGAGTACCAAACACCCTGTATAAAACGATCATAAGAGCTGTGCTATGCTATGGCAGCGAAACGTGGACTTTAACTCAGGCGTCCGAAAAACTATTCAACGCCTTTGAAAAAAAGGTCCTCGGAAGAATCCTTGGACCTGTGAGAAAAGACTCGATCTGGAGATTACGATACAATAGAGAACTGTATGCCATGTTCGACAATCCAGAGGTATCCACCCTAATAAAATTTGAGAAATTACAATGGGCTGGGGAGCGGATGAATGACAGAAGAATTCCCAAACGCACACTAAAAGGGAAAGTCAATGGACAAAGATCGATCGGAAAACCACGGAAGCGCTGGGAGGATTCGATTGACGCTGACAGCAAATCACTGCTAAGATTTTTAAACTGCAGGACGCATTCACTGAACCGAGACGGATGGAGGCGAAACATACAGGATGCCAAGGCCCGATTTGGGCGTCACATATAAGGAAGACCACAGTAACCAATTAAGAAACTCCCAGTGTGCTACTTCATATTACGATGATCCTACGAGCTAAGCCGACATTGTTGATTGTTGCCCAGCAAGTTTTTGTTTTGCTGAAATCAGTGGTGGGCTACATTATTGCGCTTCAGAGATGGGTGATGCATGCACATACATATGTACCTTGCCTGTTCGAGAATGGGTGCAGGTAGACGATTGGATTCAAGCTACCAAAATATACCCAGCAATAATTTTATACGGAAACAAAGGCCGAAAAGAAACCAAAATCGTAGAAATTACTCACATTTCTAAGCTACCCACCCGTGAAGAATCAAGAAGAGCCGAGTGCGAATGTACTCCAACTCAATGCGCGGTTCTTTGTGCAAAAAGAAAACACAGGGGCCGGCCATCCACCGACGTAGACCCATTGTACTGTACGAAAAGAAAAAGACAATGCCATAAGGAATGAGGACCAACAGGCGTAACTGATCGACTGTTTTTGAATGTTTTCACGCATTTTGCTCACCACAAAATATCATCCCTTCAATTCAGCCCTGAACTCTTGAAAACAGCTGTTTACGGTATAAAAGAAATTTTCTTTGTTTGCTTTCGCGATGCTTTTCACTTCAATGAAAACGCGTCTGATCTGGGATATTAGGACAATGATGGTCTTGTGCAAATTTAACTCTAAAACAGCGCACAAAACCAATTCCCTGGGTTTAATTGCCATTTACGGTTTATCCCTTCAGATAATTTTCCGTGTACTTTTGCGAGAAGCCGGCATAACAAATAACATCGAGCACAATAATACTCACAAAACAAATGAAATCAGGGAACTTTCTCACACTGCGCGAACTTATTATCAAAATTTAACACTTTCCGGCAAAACAAACGACGGCCTTACAGAGCGAGAAAACGATCGATCACACCAAGAACATCTGCAAGAATTAAATCCACGGAGAACTTGCTGCAGAAGATCGTTTTATAGATCGGTTCCACATTTGCAGCATGAGTTCCACTCTCCAGTTCAGTTAAAAAATCCGTTGGCTGGATTGGACGGGAAAAATATTTGAAGAGCGGAGAGAGTTTTAAGAGAGATAATGCGCTTTCTTTCCAATGGCGTTAAGAAAATTAAGAGAATTAACGTGAGGCTGGAAGGTCTGGAAGCTGCAAAAGCGAAAATGACGAAATCATGATAGTGGATTGGAAAGAGATGGGCTATCGTTTCCGTTAAATTTGAATTTAATTAAATTAGCCATCAGTCTGACCTGCAATATTTTATGAGGGGATTTAGTAAGTTTGACTTTAACTGATTTTCTTTACGTGAATTATGTACATTCGGATGGATTTACTTAAAGGTGGGTTTTCTTAAACAGCGTGTCTAATATGCAGAATGATGAGAAGAAAAAACAAGACACCTAGTAATAAAGTTCGATCAACCAGCTTTTCCGTTAAATTTGAAAAAGCGCCCACCTATTTTCCAGCATGCGATAAATAAGCAAATATGATAGTAAACCGTTCTTAAGTACGTGAAAACTACCAAAACAATTTTTTACCACTTTACAGTTTTGGAAATAAAAGATATTTGCCAAATAAAACCCCTAGAAAGTTACATGGACACGTTGCACGCAAATAAAAAGCGCCCAATCTGACAGGTTGACCTAACTCTTTCAGGTCCCTTGTTCTTTCTTCTTCACAGAGTTACAATTTTTTCCCCGACTGGGAAAAAAACGTTAATTAATAAAAGCCCCGCGCACTTAGGGGTGGAACGAAGCCTGTTCGGCCAACCCTCGAAGAAGGGTAGCGTGGCGTCCATTGATACAAGGGAGGCATTGCTTCCCTTACATTTTGCCTTTTATTAAGTCTAGAAATCTATCTATATCTATACATCTATACATAGTAATATAATTGTAGTGTCTGTCTGTAATTTGCTTATAAATGGCTATAAGTTAGTTTTTTGAGTTATTTTAGCACTAACTAAGCATAAAAACACATTTTTGAAATTTTTGTCTGTCTGTCTGTCTCTCTGTCTGTCCGACCGCTTTTCACGCACAAACGGCTGAACCGATTGTAATGAAACTTGCACAGTTTGTTAGGTGTCCATCGGAATGAAATCTGCACTTTCACTCCCCTCACGCCTTCTACCCCCTCCCATACAAAGTGACTCATTTTCAAAATATATAGTAATCAAATTTTCTTGGAAACCATAAAAGCTATTAATTTGAAATTTGGAATATATTATTTCTATTATAAATACAGTCTTTTGGTTTACAAATTATTTGAGTTTCCTCACTCCTTTCACCACCTCCCATACAAACTACACTTTTTCATGAATTATTTTACACCAAATTTCTCAGTACGTGTAACTTCCATCGAGCTAAAATGTTATATGAAATCCTTAATTAACATTATTATTAATATCGGGAAAAAATTAACCGATTAGCTTCACTCCTTCTACCCCCTCAACAATGTGACACAGTTCCACGACTTCACAAGAATTTGATTTTCTTGAAAAGTCTGAATGTTACTGATCTGAAATTTCAAATATATCAATTGCATGATAATTATAGTTGTTTTTCAAAAAATCACCAGAAACCCCCTTCTCCTTCCACCACCTCCCATATAAACCGCACTTTTTCATGAAATACTCTAAACGAATTTTCTCAGTACATTTAAATTTCATCGAGGTAAAAATTTGGATTTAATCCTTAATTAGCATTATTAGTAATATTGGGAAAAAACTTAATCGAGTAGCTTCCCTCCTTCTTCCCCCTCCCATACAAGAGACACATTCCACGACTATACAATAATTCGATTTTCTTGAAAAGTATGAATGATACAGATCTGAAATTTAAAGTATATCAATTGCATGATAGTTATAGTTGTTTCTCGAAAAATCACCGAAAACCCCCCTCTCCTTCTACCACCTCCCATACAAATTGCACAATTTCATTAAATTCAATGCACTAAGTTTCTCAGTACCTACTCAATTTTTGAAGCTTAAATTTGGTACAAAACCTTTTTATAGCTACTCTAGCATGATGTGAAACAAATTAGTTCAATGCTGTCACCCCTTCTACCACTCCCTATACAAAATTTCTTAACAGCGCAAAAATTTCGATTTCATCTATACATAGTATCGTATGATCGGGTTTTACGCACAATCGTAGTCCTGTTATGTTTTTAAGCTTAATGTTATTTGTTTGTTTTGTTTAAATAACACCAGCAATTATTCACATTTCCTTAACGCTTTTCAACACATATATGATCTCGAATCACGGGTTTGATTTGATCATGAGCCTGTCCCATAAAAATGGGAGTATCATGTTTTCATTCTTAATAATTTATGGTTCTGATTCCAACAACATACAAACCATTTTCTACAAAGAGCCATTAAAGTAAGCAGATTATATATCCCACATAATGTATCACTAACTACACTCTCAAAAATTGCTTATTATTGCTATTTTTACGCGGACGAAGTCGCGGGCGTTTGCTAGTGTATAAATATAATTGTAGTGTCTGTCTGGCTTGCGAAGTAGATCCACCTCCTCGTGGTGCAAGCTGGATAGCGCTAAGAGGTCTACAGATGGGGGGGAATCCGTCGGTGGTAGTTGCTTTGAGCTCATTTCCCACGTGAACTTATTGCAATATATTACACCGGCTCCGCAACCCATCCCGAAGAACTGAGGAACTGAGGAACCGAGGTGCTGACGTATTTTAGGCTGAGGAACTGAGGAATCGAAGGACAGTATGGAAATCTGGAATCAAAATGTAATAACTGAGTGAAGATATGACACTATCAGTGTTATGCCTCCTAGCCTGTTGAGTTAGATCCAATCGGGTTTTATAAATTGAATTAAGGATAAAGTAGCAATAAAGAAAGTTAGATTTTTATTTGTTGTATAAATGCTGAAGCTAGTAGTTGTATGATGTTATCGAAGAAGCGAAAGTTGATGCAAGTAGGGGGGAGCAAGTCGATGGTAGGTATATTGAATTGCTCTGATGCAATTTATTATACTATACTACATCGGCTCCGAAACCTACAAAGATAGGGGGGAACCAAGTTGAACAGACTGTCCGCTCCGAATTCTATCTATCACAGGGAAGTAAGTGCTGGTAGAAAGCTACGGTGATTCCAGTAACTGCTTTTGAAGCGTGGCAACTCCATGAACCCGAGCTGTTCGATCGGTAACAAGTTGCGTGTGAACTAGACTGAAGTGAAGCTTGCTTCACGAAGGTCCTCACCAAGGACTTGAAACTTGGTACTACGGGAGGATGTGTTGGCAACCCTGTACCAAGTTGTATCGATCAGGTCTCAATGAGTAAATGAATAAAGAATGAACGAATAAGATCCAAACATCAAGAAATAGCAGATAATAGTAGTAGAATGAAGAAGGTGAAAAGTAAGTGTCCGGTATAGCCGGCACGGTTCAGTAACTAACTAAATGATACGAAAATTGAAGCATAATTAAGAAAACAAGATGTTATCGCTTAAAAGACGGTAGATGCATGTAATTTTAGATACCGATGGTGGATTTTAGTAGCAGACTTAAGCTTGGCGAAGACGAGAGTAGCCTTTGCTAGGTATTGTGAAAAATGAAGCAAGAAGTATGTAGTATTGGTGTTGATGGTGGATTTTAGTAGCTGACTTAAGCTTGATGAAGACGAGAGTAGCCCTGTTAAGTATTGTGAAAAATGAAGCAAGAAGCACGTTGATTGGCGAATGTTGTAACTGGTATAAATGCGGATATTAGGCTGGCTGTGGGTGTGTGAAGGGCAGGAGCTCGGTATAGCCGGGACGGCCATCTTAGCAACCTTTGCGAAAGCTAAATGAAGCTATAAGCAGAACTGATATTGTATTTTTGGTAGTACATGGTATATTGCGTGGAAGTAGCAATCTTGTGTTCGAGGTGGCACTTGGATCCAAGCCCCTTGATGTCATAGTAGAACACAGGTGAGCAAAATCCACGCAGCACAGACGATATGATCGAACATCGAATGGTCATATGAAAAGCATGAATGATTTGAGACTTGATCGATGCGACGGGGTATGGGCAAACCAATACAACCATGGTTGAGGTCCCTTCGGGGTACACGTAGTGGCTGTGGTTTACCACCTACATCGCGGGTAGAGCAATTCCTGTACTGCTGTACTTGTACAGTATACAGGTCCTTGGAATGCCTCGGCAAACCTTGTGCTCGGCGTGGAGTTGCGTTTTCAACCGGATCCCATGATCCAAAGATTGGGAAAGGTTTTAGATAGGCCTTGCTCCTACCAGTGTGATTGCAGAACACACGAAGAAACATAGACTGGTATCATCTGCCGAGATACGTTGGTCAATGACTGGCGTTAAGCTTGGAGGATGTAGGCGTTAATGATTGTCGTCCCAAAACAATCCATGACTGTTAAAGACAGCCGTGAACTCGTGGCTATCGGTCGGCACGTTCACGTAAAGCGTTCAAGGTATGTAGAGTCTGTCTGTTATTTGTTTATAAATGGCTATAAATAAGTTTTTTGCTTCATTCTTTCTGTCTGTGGTTTTGACACCGAGAAGTTAGGACCTTTGACTCCGGCTCCTGTCCCCCCAGAGCTGCGAGAGCCATCTGTATACCAGATGGTTGATCCCTCTACTATTTCAGGTAGCATGGATTGCCAGTTCTTGCGTTCTCTGATTATAACTTTGAAGGGGGTTTCAAAGTTGAATTTTGTCGGCATCGCGTCCGATAATGTGGAAGTTATAACCTCTATTTTTGGGTCTTTTAGGATTTTGAGGTGACCTCTAAAATCTCCTGACTTATAATTGTTTTTCTCCTGTATGCGTAACACTCCTTTGATAGCTTCCTTTTTTCTTTTTTTACAGCACCGAGTATAACTTAAGGGGTCACCCTTTAATGCAAGGCACAGCTATGTCGGCATAGGAAGAGGAAGTGGAGGTGTTAAAGTGGAGAGAGACGAAAATGACGGTGGACATTGTTCTTGAAACACCGCAGGCTGTACTTGTTGGGAAACAAACTAGCTGGCAAATCGTTCCAAAGTCTTGACGTTCGGGAAATGAATGACTGCCTATATTTCACTGTACGAGCAGGCAAGGGTTTGACCGTGTACTCGTGTGCGCGTTCAGCTTGGTGAGTATTCCGGGGAAAAGTATGCAGTGGAGGAATGAGTGCGCTTAGTTCCGTACTGCATTTACCGTGGAAGTAGCGATAGTAAATGCTGAGTACTCCGACATTTCTGCGATGCTCAAGAGAATCTATAGAAGACGTGATGGTTTCGTCTCCAATCAGTCGGAACGCATGTTTTTGAATACGATCGAGCAACGCGAGGTGTGTTTTGGGTGCCCCAGCCCAAACATGCGAGTTATACTCTAAACGTGGTCTAGTGTAGGCCTTATAAATGGTTGCTATGTCGATGGGTGTGAAATATTTTTTGCATTTTCGGAGAACACCTAGGCGTTTAGAGGCGCAAGGGCAATATCAAAGATATCAATCAAATTCCTGTTAAGACCCCCTATAGGGGCATAGGACAGAAACAACTCTCTTCCACAAGGCGCGATCCTGCGCATCGGCTTTAAGCTGTTGCCAGGACTTGTTTATTCCTCTGGCCTCCTGCTCAACTGCTCGCTTCCATGTGTTACATGGTCGACCAACCCGACGTCTTCCTTGAGGGTTATAATCCAGAGCCTGTTTTGCGATGTTTTGCTCTGGTTTCCTCAAAGTATGACCGATCCACTGCCACTTTCGCCGTTGAATCTCAATACCTATTTTAGTCTGGCGAGTTGTACTCCAAAGTTCGTCGTTGGAGATCACTTCTGGCCAGAATATTCCTAAAATGCGTCGGAGGCATTGGTTTACGAAAGTCTGTAGTTTCTTGGTAAGTCGAACGGTCACTTTCCACGTAGTACAACCATATAACAACACGGATTTGACGCATGCGTCAAAAACTCGCAGCTTCGTGCGAAGGGAGATCTCTCTTAACCTCCAGAAAGGGGAAAGGATACCGAAGGCCTGACGAGCTTTATTTAGCCGAGCCTCAACATCCTTTTCGGCTCCGCCGTCCATGCTGACAATGCTTCCGAGATAGCAAAAATCTTGCACCTCTTCCACATCCTGTCCATTAAGAACAATCGGTGTGCTTGCGTTCGAACCCATGTGCATGTACTTGGTTTTACGCACATTTATTTTCAGTCCCGCCTCTTTGCATTTAGAATGCAACGAGCGAACATTTGACTCTAAGTCCGAACGGTTATGTGCAAGCAAACACACGTCATCAGCATAATCAAGGTGACTTAAGATGTTAAATAGTCTCCATTGAAGACCTTTACCTTCCCCACTTTCCAGTGCAGCTTTCAAGATGTCATTTATTACCACCAGAAACAGGGCTGGTGATAATATGCAGCCTTGTCTGACACCCGTTCGCACAGGAAAGCTCTCGGACAGCTCTCCTCTATGCAAGACGCGACACCTTGCATCTTCGTAGGATTCTTTAATCATAGCTATGACCTTATCTGGGATACCTCTCCTACGCAAAGCATTCCATATGTAATCTCGCTTAACGCTGTCGAAAGCCTTCTCGAAGTCCACAAACATGAGATGTAGTGGCGAACCCATTTCGGCTGACTACTCTAATATTATCCGTAGGGTATTTGTGTGGTCGGTACAAGACGACCCTTTACGGAATCCAGCCTGATAAACTTCGAGAGTGCTCTCGACGACATCACTAATCCTATTGAGAATTACCTTAGCCATAATTTTTGATACGGCAGTAAGTAGACATATACCACGCCAATTGCCACAATCCCGAAGGTCGCCCTTCTTCGGAATTTTCACAATGACGCCCTCCTTCCATTCAGTCGGATATCCTCCATCATTCCACACCTTAGTGAAGAGTGGGAGGAGTATATCGGCTGTTATTTCCGGGTCCGCTTTGAGGAGTTCGGTTGGTAGTCCGTCTATACCTGGAGCTTTCCTTCCCGCCATTGACCGAATGGCGGAAACTATCTCTTCCTTATCTGGGGGATCGTCCCTAATAGAGGATTGTTGCGGTTGGATGTTTGGAAGTTGTTCTGTTTCCGGAATATCTTCATCTGACAAGATGTTTAAAATATCAGAGAAGTATTCCTTCCATCGTCGCAACTGGTGTTCACTCATATTAAGGAGAGTTCCGTTGACATCTTTCACCAGGTGGTTGGCGGTGAAATTCCTGTTCGTCAACTGTTTCATGATTTTAAATAGTGAACCCATATCCCCAAGGTAAGCCGCAGATTCTGCCTTGTTTGCCAGATCTTCAATGGCCTTTCTCTTGTCGCGTCTAACAGCCTTTTTAAGCTGTATATGAGCATCGCGGTAGTTCTGCCTCAAGTCGGGCGTTCGTTGGTTGACATCGGGTTGAGAGATGATTGCCAATTTGGCTTTTTTCCGATTGTCAACCTTGTCCCATGTGTCTTGCGACATCCAGGGTTTCTCACCGCTTTGCACATATCCCACAGATTCTTCAGCACTAGTTAGAAAAGTGTTTCTGGTTGCCTCCCAATTGGCGTCCAGTGTGCGCATTTCATGTTCACCCAATGTGGATGACTTTTCGCGTAGAATGGTGGTGTATTCGAGTTTTTTGTTGAAATCTCTGAGTTTATCCACATTAAGCTTGCGCTTCATTTGAAGAATTTGTGGTCGTCGAATAGCTGCTGTACACAATCTCAAGCAGGCAACCATCAAGTGGTGATCGCTCCCCACGTCAGCTCCACGTTTCGCTCGCACATCGAGGAGACATCTTCTCCATCGGCGACTTATAGCCAAATGGTCGATCTGGTTCTGAGTAACACCGTCAGGGGAAACCCAAGATGTTTTATGATGACTCTTGTGTGGAAAAAGGGTCCCTCCGATGACCATTTGCCGAGTACTACAGAACTCCACAAATAATTCGCCGTTTTCGGGTCTCTTAATCCAAGGTCGTGATGCGTCGACCCAAGGGTCACCATGCCTCCCCATGACGTGTTCTAGTCCAGTGTTGTCTGATCCAACCTGGGCGTTCATATCTCCCGAGATGATAATAATATCACCTCTTGGAACACGTTCGAAGGTGGCACTCAGTTGGCTATAAAACTCCTCTTTGTCACCAGATGTTGCGGCATTAGTTGGTGCGTAGCACTGCAGAATTGTGACGTTTCTGACACTGGTCCTGAGCCTGACGACGATAATCCTATCCGAGATTGGTTCCCAGCTAATGAGACTGTTTCTCGCTCTCGGCGTAAGGACGAACGCCACGCCATTTCTGGCTTCATTTTCAGGGCCAATGTACAGAATAGTGTTTCCGCTAGGGGTTCGTTCTTCTCCTGATCCTGTCCACCTGACCTCGCTCAAGCCCAAGATTTGGATGTTATAGTGCTCCATTTCACGGTCGATCACTGACTGGCGGTGCAAGGACCGAGTAACCCCAGCTCTTCCCCCGTCATTCAATGTTCGAACGTTCCAGAAGCCAATCATAGTCCGTTTCCGAATGCCAAAAGTCGGTACCGCAGAATCAGTCCGTATCCGAGGCGATGTATCCGTTTCTCGTATCATTTAGGTCTTAAGATCACGGGTGATAAGCCCATGATCCAGTGAGTGTCCATTTGCCATTTTTAGGGCAAGCAGGACTGGCTGTGGGTGAATTCTTCAAAGATATGCTGGGCCCAATTTAGGTGACGCCTAATAGTGAGAAATTCTCCGAAGTGGTAAGCCGTGCACCATCAAAGGTTACATTGTGAGACAACACTGAAGCATCCCGTTTGAGGGATAGATGACAGGCCTGTATTTTGGATGCGTTGAACTCTACTCTGTTTTTCCTGCCCCATTCCAGGATTAAGTTGAGATCCGAGTTCAGCGAACTGAATAACTCCGTGCGATTGGAAGCAATAGAATGAATGTTTGATTCCGCAGCAGAGTTAAATTCATAGATTTTGTCTAAAGTACTGTCATCTGCAAAACTATGGATTGGATTGAGAGTTGACGACAGAAGGTCGTTTATGAAAACTAAGAAAAGAGTTGGAGATAAAACAGAACCGTGTGGGACGCCGGAATCAATTGGGTAGGAGGAAGAAGTAACGCCACCTAATACTACTCGTATAGTGCGTTCAGAGTGATTACTCTCAATCTATTGAACAAGGGTATCATTAAGGCCGATGGCCCTAAGCTTAACTAAGAGGCATTCGTGCCAAACTCTGTCAAAAGCTTTTGCAATGTCAAGTGCGAGGACTTGACCTTCACCATATTTATGTAAGCATGAGTTCCAACGCTCTGTTAAGTAGACTAAAAGATCACCCGTCGTCCGTCCAAAACGGAACCCATATTGACGATCATGGAGGAGCTGTTTATCCTCCAGATATTTGACGATTTTACGATTGACAGCAGTTTCCATTATTTTCGAGACCACTGAAGTAATGGCTATTGGGCGGTAGTTGGCGGGGTTCGCTTTGCTTCCTTCCTTGGGAATGGGCTGAACATTCGCAACTTTCCACATACGCGGAAAGCACCCAGAAGAGTAAGAAAGATAGAAAAGATTGCGAAGAGGTTTAGCTCAAGAAGAGGCGCACTTTTTAAGGGTAATGGGGGGGAATACCGCGGATTTGTGAATATTGAGCTCTGTAAGGATCCGAGAAATAAGTCTCGTGCGAAAATGCAGTGCAGGCAGTGAGAAACCAGAAGGATTTGCAGCGGGAGGCGATTGGTTTGATGGTGGAAGGTGAGAGTTTCTTGCGAAACTTGCTGCTAGTAAATTGGCTTTTTCGGTAGGATCAACCACGGTACGGTCGCCAACAGCTAGAGGTGGTATAGAAGAAGAAATGAAATTTTTGTTGACCGTTTTGACAAATGACCAGTAAGACCACAAGCCTTTTGGGCACTGGAGGATCTTCCGTCGAAGTTTTTGGTCATGCTCAAATTTAACACGATTGAGTATGGATTTGCAGGCATTTCTTAACGCATTGAAAAGCTCTCTGTTGGCAGGTGTTCTATTGCCTCTAAATGTTTGAAATGCTAGTTTCTTGGTCTGAATTGCAATGAGACATTCTTTGTTGAACCAAGAGTTCTTCGACGGCCTGACTCTTTTATGACTAGAAGGTATGTAGAGCTTCATACCCTTCAGGATAATCTCAGTGACAATTCTACAAGCTTCATCGCAGTCATTGGAATCGAAGCACAACTTCCAATTAAAGGCATTGAAGAAGCTATTTAGCGCCCCCTTGTCAGAGGAAGATATTCCGGACACAGAATAACTTCCAAACATCCAACCGCAACAATCCTCTATTAGGGACGATCCCCCAGATAAGGAAGAGATAGTTTTCGCCATTCGGTCAATGGCGGGAAGGAAAGCTCCAGGTATAGACAGACTACCAACCGAACTCCTCAAAGCGGACCCGGAAATCACAGCCGATATACTCCTCCCACTCTTCACTAAGGTGTGGAGTGAGGGAAGATATCTGACTGAATGGAAGGAGGGCGTCATTGTGAAAATTCCGAAGAAGGGCGACCTTCGGAATTGTGGCAATTGGCGTGTTATATGTCTACTTACTGCCGTATCAAAAATTATGGCTAAGGTAATTCTCAATAGGATTAGTGATGTCGTCGAGAGCACTCTCGAAGTTTATCAGGCTGGATTCCGTAAAGGGTCGTCTTGTACCGACCACACAAATACCCTACGGATAATATTAGAGCAGTCAGCCGAAATGGGTTCGCCACTACATCTCATGTTTGTAGACTTCGAGAAGGCTTTCGACAGCGTTAAGCGAGATTACATATGGAATACTTTGCGTAGGAGAGGTATTCCAGATAAGGTCATAGCTATGATTAAAGAATCCTACGAAGATGCAAGGTGTCGCGTCTTGCATAGAGGAGAGCTGTCCGAGAGCTTCCCTGTGCGAACGGGTGTCAGACAAGGCTGCATATTATCACCAGCCCTGTTTCTGGTGGTAATAAATGACATCTTGAAAGCTGCACTGGAAGGTGGGGAAGGTAAGGGTCTTCAATGGAGACTATTTAACATCTTAAGTCACCTTGATTATGCTGATGACGTGTGTTTGCTTGCACATAACCGTTCGGACTTAGAGTCAAATGTTCGCTCGTTGCATTCTAAATGCAAAGAGGCGGGACTGAAAATAAATGTGCGTAAAACCAAGTACATGCACATGGGTTCGAACGCAAGCACACCGATTGTTCTTAACGGACAGGATGTGGAAGAGGTGCAAGATTTTTGCTATCTTGGAAGCATTGTCAGCATGGACGGCGGAGCCGAAAAAGATGTTGAGGCTCAGCTAAATAAAGCTCGTCAGGCCTTCGGTATCCTTTCCCCTTTCTGGAGGTTAAGAGAGATCTCCCTTCGCACGAAGCTGCGAGTTTTTGACGCATGCGTCAAATCTGTGTTGTTGTATGGTTGTACTACGTGGAAAGTGACCGTTCGACTTACCAAGAAACTACAGACTTTCGTAAACCAATGCCTCCAGCGCATTTTAGGAATATTCTGGCCAGAAGTGATCTCCAACGACGAACTTTGGAGTACAACTGGCCAGACTAAAATAGGTATTGAGATTCAACGGCGGAAGTGGCAGTGGATCGGTCATACTTTGAGGAAGCCAGAGCGAAACATCGCAAAACAGGCTCTGGATTATAACCCTCAAGGAAGACGTCGGGTTGGTCGACCATGTAACACATGGAAGCGAACAGTTGAGCAGGACCCCAGAGGAATAAACAAGTCCTGGCAACAGCTTAAGGCCGATGCTCAGGATCGCGCCTTGTGGAAGAGAGTTGTTTCTGTCCTATGCCCCTATAGGGGGTCTTAACAGGAATTTGATTGATTGATTGATTGAATTGGCTCTTTTGAAATGCCAAATATTTCTTCAAGGTGCCTTGACTGTCAGCGGTGTAGTTGCTGCAACTGGGAATTGAGCACGAATCAAGAATTGATCAGTATTTTCAATTGGCGATGGGGATATGACAGAGATTTGGATATGTATAGGAGGGATGTTAAGGAACATTTCCATTGCCGCTGTCGGACAGGTTTTCATTGCACCTGTGATACCAAGGCAAGCTAGCCTTTGGATTTTTTGTAGCGTAAGCTGTGCTTTCCTTTGTAATATTTTAGTCCACCATATCGTTGGTCCGTATGTGACTATTGGGAGAATGATTGTTCTGTAACACCAGTAAATCATTTTGGGCTTTAATCCCCATTTTCTACCAAATAAGCTTTTACAGGCCCAGGTGCTTGAGAAATGCTGGGAATATAACACAGACGTGCACCAAATATTCTTAGATTTTAAACAAGCATACGACAGTATCGACAGGAGCGTACTGTACCAAATCATGCTTGACTTTGGAATTCCTCCAAAACTAGTCCAACTAACAAGACTCACAATGACGAACACTGAATCCCAAGTGAGAATACAAACCGATTCCACAACCAGCTTTCGAACGGAATGTGGTTTAAGGCAGGGAGATGGTCTAGCCCCCATGCTTTTCAACTTAGCACTAGAGTATGTTGTCCGAAAAATCCCAGTCGACACCAACGGGACACTACAATTCAAGTCCACCCAACTAGTAGCATACGCTGACGACATTAACATTCTAGCAAGATCCTTCCCTAGTGCGAAGAAGGTATTTGTCAATCTTGACTCCGCCGCAAAAGAAGTCGGGTTGCGCATTAATGAAAGCAAAACAAAAGTAATGACGCAAACAAGAAGGATAACGCCTACCAGATAAAACATAACAATTGCGGAATATAATTTGGAGAGTGTGGACAACTTCATATATCTTGGGGCTAATCTAGCAAAGGGCGGCAATGAAACGGACGAAATCAAACGACGGATAATACTAGCAAATAAGACGTATTATTCGGTACTTCCAATAATGAAATCCAAGAAAGTGCACAGGAACAATAAGCTGCGGATTTATAAAACTATTATACGACCTGTGCTCTGTTATGGCAGCGAGACGTGGACATTAACGCGAACTTCCGAAAAAGCAGTTAACGCATTCGAAAGAAAGGTCCTCCGAAGAAAGCAAAGGCAAAGCGAGTGGTAACCGACCAGTAGGCAAACCACGCAAGCGATGGGAAGACTCGGTTGATGAAGACAGCAAAGCCATTTTAAAAATTAGCAGCTGGAGGACGCGGTCTTTGGATCGAGACGATTGGAGGCGACGACTTCAGGAGGCCAGGGCCCGATTTGGGCTGTCGCGCCATTGATGATGATGATGATGATGAGGCCCAAAATGCCTTTAGTGCTTTGGCATGAGTCCATTCTATATGTTTGTTCCAGTTGAGTTTGCTATCCAGTATAACACCTAGATATTTTACCTCATCTGAAAAGGGTATTATTGTTCCATTTATTGAAGGAGGTACAATGTGGTTTTCCCTTCTATTTGTGAATGGCACTATCTCAGTCTTACTTGGGTTAATGTTCAAGTTCTTAGACTGACACCAGTTCATTATCACCTCTAAGGCTGATTGTATTCTTTCCGATATTATTGAATCATATTTGCATCTAATGATAATGACAAGGTCATCAGCATATCCTATTGCCCCGTATCTCTGGTCTGTTAGACGGTCCAGAAGCTCATCTACTACAATTGACCAAAGTAGTGGGGATAGTACCCCACCTTGAGGACATCCTCTATAGGTCTGTGCAGTCACTGTGCTATCACCTAGATTCGTGGTTGTCATTCGACTCTTCAGCATGGCGTGTATCCATTTTATCGTGGCCGTTTCCAAACCCTTTTTCCTAGCTGCCGCTATTATAGCTTCATGGAGAGTATTGCCAAATGCTCCTTCTATATCTAGGAATGCACAAAGGGCAATTTCTTTATAGTCTTTTGACTTTTCGATTTGTCGTACCAAACCAGGGCTAACTCTTTGATTTGCCTTTTTGGTAGGCTTGTTGGTTGTTATTAAGACAGACCTTGTTAGGTCCCGTTCTTATGTGGATGTCCACTAATTTCTCCTTCGTTTTGACAAAGAAGGAGGTAAGACTTAAAGGGCGATATGATTTTGGCTGTTCGCTGGGACGGTTCCCTGCCTTCGGTACAAATACCACTCTCGCTTTCCTCCAGATTTTTGGGATGTATCCCTATATAAATCTGGCTTTAAAGATCCTTATCATTATTGGCATTAGGATCTCTAACCCCTTCTGCAATAATGCGGGGAATATTTTATCTAATCCGGTTGATTTATAGGGTTTGATGGTGTTGATCGCCCATCTGATCTTTTCCGGAGTGAAGATTTTACCAGCCATACTTTTGCTGAATGGAGTTTGATGATACATCCTTTCCTCTACCTCTAAATCTTCATTATTGTTAATTAACTTGCAGCCTGGGAAATGTGTTGCCAATAACACTTCAAGAGTTTCTATGCTGCTTTTGGTTAAGGACCCACCTGGTCTCTCTAATAGTCCGATGTTTGTCGGGGTGTCTTTTGACAACACCTTTTGGAGTCTTGAGACCGTTGGGAGATCATCTATCTCTTCACAGAATCTTCTCCAAGACTCTTTTTTCAACTTTTTTAGAAGTTTATTATATTCAGTAAGGGACTCTCTGTATTCGTCCCAGGTACCAAAGGTTTTTGCTCTATTGAACAATTTTCTAGTTTGTTTGCGTTTTGCCGCTAATTCCTCGTTCCCCCAAGGAGTTTGTTTGGCTCTTTTTTTGTGTAGAACAGGACAACTTTGCTCGTAAGCATTGATAATATTGTTTACGAGTTTATTTGTGATTTTATCAATGCAGTCTGGGCTGCTTGTTGTTTCCTCCTCGATACCTATTTCGTACTCTAGGACTGACTGGTAAAGATTCCAGTTGGTACGTTTAGGGTTTCTGTATTGTTCTTTGTAACTAAATGAAGTCTTAATATCAAAACAAATGTGCCTGTGGTCAGATAATGAAGCTTCTTTTGATACGTGCCAATTTTCACACTTGTCAACCAGGGACTTGCTATGGTTAGGTCAAGTACTTCCTGCCTTACTGAATTTATGAAGGTCGTTGTGTTACCTTTATTTATTATATCCAGGTTGTTAGAGGTAAGGAATCCAAAAGTGACTCAGCTCTTTTGTTGATATCACTACTTCCCCAGATAGTGTGGTGTGCGTTGGCGTCACAGCCCAGTATTACCTGTAATTTGTGGAGTCTGCTGTATTCCACTAGTTCCATGACGCATTGAAGTGGAGCCTCTAACTCCTCACCAGGAAAGTATGCTGAGGCTATTATTACCTCTTGAATCCCTCCTGCCTTTGGTATTTTCACCAACACAGC
This sequence comes from Chorisops tibialis, assembly GCA_963669355.1. Taxonomy (NCBI): domain Eukaryota; kingdom Metazoa; phylum Arthropoda; class Insecta; order Diptera; family Stratiomyidae; genus Chorisops; species Chorisops tibialis. Next base: position 268,492,651 of record OY770262.1, on the reverse strand, counting down.
TACTAGATCTGTTCTAATGAAATTTGGAATATTTAGGTATTTAATTTCAGATGATATAAGAGGTGCCGCCCTTGGCCTCTTGCTTCTTTTGTCATAAATCAACTTACCAATTTTATGTGGAATTCCAATAATTTTACCCTGCACGGCCCTTGGTTCTTGTAGGAGGGCAACATGGAATTCCTCTCTTGCAAATCTCCACGTCAGTACGTCCATGGCCGCTGCTGTACGACGAAGATGCCTAAATAACTTTAATGCTATTCAGGCTTTTGGCCATCGTCGGCAGATTGCGGCTTGCCGCTTCTGATCTCCTTAGCCTTAGGGCGTAGAGTCACACTCGAGAACTTATACCAGACTCGGTGCCCCTTCTGTTTAAGCCCCTCCATCGATTGGCCGTCGATAGAGAAGGTTATGATTGTATTTCTGCCCTCTTCCTTCTACTAAGGACTTTCCAATTTGAGGCGCACAAACCTACGTTTTGAGAGTCGATGAGGGCTGTGATTTTCTCTGTCGAGTCTTCTTCTTGGGGGAAATATCCCGTGACTATCTCTAATCGCGGAATATCCACCTCCCGGACCGCCCTTATGGTGGTGGAGTCATCCGGCTTAATGTTCTTGGCTGTTGTTTCAAGCCACGATGCGGTTTGTTCGTCTCCGCACACAATTAACATCCATCCTGGCTTCAGCTGTTACATCAGTTATACCTGCAATTGTGTCTGCTGCTGCTGATCGTGCGGGTGATGGGCTCGGATTAAGAAGATGTTCAAAGTATTGCGCCCATATTAATTTTATATCTTCCGCATTACTTACTTCCCTTCTGCATCTTTGCAGAGGGTCGTTTTCGGTTGGTACCCCCCTTTCATTCTTTTAACAAGGGAATAAGCGGCTCTTGTGTTGTGTAGTTTAAAATGTTCGTCCATGTTTTTAAATTCGTCATTATTGTACTTCCGGTTTTTTTGTGTGTATATTTTGATTGCAAATTGTCTAAGATCATTATATTTGTCCCTTTTGGCTCATGTCGGCCGTTCTGTTAATGTTTTGTAAGCCTGGTTTTTTCGGTCTGAGGCATCTTGGCATTCGTTGTCGATCCAGTTATTTCTTTTGCGCCGGGGTGGTTGTCCTATCACCTCCTCTGCGACAGATATAATGTCATCTTTGGATTTTGCCACATTTCTTTTATTGGCATGCTGGCGTTATTCTTAAGTATTGGCGCGAAATACTTCTCTAAGGCTGATACGTACTTCGCAACTACTTTCTCATCCTTGAGTTTTCCTATGCCGAATGTAGGGATCGGTTGGGTTTTTGGGTGTTCTTGGATTGCTATACGACATCGGAGCTTGTTAATAATAATAACGAATAATTTTTCCCTTCACCACTGTCGCTTTCCTATCTCCGAATCTGTTGTTTTCCAAACTTACCTCTTCTATCGCAACCTTACTTCGCGATGATTCGATCTTATTTCTTTCGCTTACATACTCTCTCTCTCCCGTGGCTTATGCTCGCCTTTTATAAGGTTCTTGTCGACCGCTTGTCGTCATACTTTTGCCGCTCGATCGCCACTCGTTCGCCATTCTTTCGCCATTCGTTCGCCACTCGATCGCCATTCGTTCGCCACTCGATCGTCAGTTCGCCACTCGGACGTAGGACTAGGGCTGACATGCAACAATATAAAACAATTATAAGACCTGAGCTATGCTATGGCAGCAAAACGTGGACATTAGCTTAGGCGCGAACAACTTTTGCTGGGTTTGACTAGCAAAAGATGTTCGCGCAAGAAGCATTTCGAAGGAAATGGTCGCCTGTATGAAATAAACAACCATCGACGCAAAATCATTCTTCACCATCACAACGCGAGTTCTCACACATCGGTCCAAACAACTCAATATTCGACCGGTCAAAACATCGAATTTGTGGGTCGCCCTCCGTACAGTCTTGATTTGTCACCCAACGATGTCTTTTTGTTTCCGCCCGTGAAGAATAAACTACGTTCCTCAACGATTTTCGATGCCAGAAGAAGCGGTTAATCCATTCAAAATGCATGTTTTGGAGATATCTCATTCGAAATGGAGAAATTGCTATGAAAACTGGTCAATCGATCATCACGGAAAGTATTTTGAAAAACCATAAAATTATTTTCAATGCTAAATATTTGTTATTTATTATTTTGGGTACATAAATAGCAACATACTCGTACGTAGGAACCTAAATTTTTATATTTCTCAAGTTAATGTAAAAGTTTTTATTTCGACGGAGTCCTGTAAAATTAATTTAAACAGAACTCCAAACAGGGTGCTTGCTGATAGCATCATAACCTATCGTTCTGTATATTACCTTTCAATTAGTTGTCTGAGCACATTCTCGAATCGCTTCCTTTCTGTTTCCCTATCGTCATCCATTGCATTTTCAAACAAAATAAGAAACTTTATGTGCTCCTAGTGTTTCGCTAAAAACGCTTATAAGACAAAAATCATGCACGCATATTTCTGGGCGTCTCTTTCGTGCTGATATCAGAGATCTAAAAGTTCTGCTATCCTTGAAATTCGTTTTTATGTTTCAACCGTATGCCGCCGTACAGGAGCGAATTGAACTTTCTCTCCTGCCACCAAATACCCACCTTGAACTTTCCCATAAAATTCCTGCCACGATCTCTGGGGACGTCGTAAAGATGTTTTAATAGTAAAAGAGAAACCCATCACAGGGATAAAAATTTGCTCATCCATTCCTAGGACCTCTTACCCTTCAACCGTAAAAGCGTAGAAGTAGAATGCAGACAAACAGACACAGTGGCAGTTAAAGAACACCTTCAATTCGTGGAGTAGTCGTTATTTTGACTTCACGTTTATATCATAGTGGTGAAACACATATTCATTTATGTGTCTCACACCCCTACCGAATATTTTGGGGGTTCCTTGTGCTACCGGTTTGGGAATTTTTCGTTAACTTGATGTGTATTTGAGGTGAATGTATGGCATTTTCAATGTCCTTTAAATTCGAGATGTCCGAAAAGATAGGGGAAATGAAAGTAAGATTGGGAGAAATACCATTGTTCTTGGGAAGCTCCTTGCGAATACAGGTTGTAATCATGTTATAAGGACGTACCTGTGCATTTTGTCAGGTTGCTACCCTACAGTGATATTTAATAAGTATAATACCGCAATCACTAATTGTATTAAATGATGAGAAATTGATCTTAACGTATTAAATAAGAAACTACCATTGTCATAAAACAATTAAATTAATTTCCTTATAATGTATGTTTCACAGAGAAAATAAACATTAGTTATATTAACTATTATCAGTGGTAAAAGAACAATTGATGCTAAATTTGGGGAAATAGTGATATGAAACAATTTAATATTTAATTCAAACAATAAGAAAATTGTTGAATCAAATTAGCTGAAATAGTCCAACGATCACGTGTATTTCAAATAAACAATACAGTGGTAGACATTCGTGTGCGCGCATCCGAAAATGTATCATATATTGTGTTCCCCACTGTAAAATATTTCTAAGAAAAACTTTTTCTCCCTATTTTTGGAATTGCTATGGATGAGTAATAAATGACAGCGAAGCTAATGAAAATAACGGTACTACTTTGAAAAAAAGCGAAAAATGTGAATTGAGCTCAGTTTGAGCTGCGACATTCGTATAAGCGCATCGAGGAATTACTGAGTTTTGAACGCGAAATTTAAAGTTTTTTTTGCAAATTTTGTATTAAATATCATTAATCACTGAAAGTTTGTGCAGAATATATTTTGCAATATTATTTAGCATGAGCGTTGTTTTTGCAGCAATGCTTTCTGGGAAGCAGTTAAATGAGGCGGAGCAGGTTGCCATCAATTTATTGAAAGAAAAAGACTTCTACAATAGGCAAATTGCTACTAAACTTGGTCGATCTGATTGTGCAATCAGGCATTTCTTAAAAAAAAGGCAATGGCTATGGCGTTAAGGCTACAACAAAAGGCAATACAAAATTATCCTTGCGTGCAAAAGCAAAATTCGACACGAGGCAACAACAAATCGGCTATCTGCAAAACAAGTTAAGGACAAATTAGAGCTTAATGTAACACCTCGTTACATTACACGTGTTTTAAGGTCTTCGCAAAATATAGCATGGACGAAACTTAAAGGAAAACCCCGATTAACTGCGGTTCACCAAGAGAAGAGACTACGATTCGCCAAAAAGTACATGTCTTGCAAAGAAAAGCTTCCAATCTGTTTCATAACTACTAGAATGAACTCCCAGATGTAAATAGATCTCTTCTTCATCAATGGCGCTACAGCCCAAATCGAGCCTTGGCCTCCTGACCTTCAGGTTCCTTAACATTTTCATTATTTATTGCAGAAGGTTTGTTAGACCTTCGCACATAGATCTCTTGGAAGACGTTTTAATTAGTCATCTGGATAGTTGCGACGAGGAAGATGGAGTTTTCCAGCAGGATAATGCATCCATTCATACTTCGAGGCAAACCAAGGATTGGCTTTCAGACAAAAATATTCGAACACTTGACTAGCCCGCTTGTAGTCCTGACTGTAATCCAATTGAGAACCTTTGGATTCTCGCTAGCAAAGTGTATGCAAATGGGCGTCAGTTTGATAGCAGCCATTCGCACGTGCTCGTCCGAAATTGGCCTGGATTGTCCAGCCGAATGTGCCATTTAAGGAGTAGTTTAAGGAGGCCATACAAAGTATTAAATAAAAAAGTGCCAAAAATATGAACTTATTTATTTTTTTTAACTTATAAATGACAAGCGTGTTCATACGAATGTCTAACCATTAATTAGAATTTTTTTTTTTTTTTAAATCCACAATAATTTTGCCAATAATGAATTCAAATCATTTACAGTAGAGCCTCGGTTATCCGAGGTAATGTGGACCTCGGATAAGCAAAAACTCGGATAACACGGACTCTATTAACAATCAAGAAGGAAACGTGTGGTAAAATGAATAATGACTCGAATAAAGCTGTTAGATAAGCGTCTATTTTTGTATTTCAGTATATACATGAAAAAACGACAAACTGGAGCAATAAAAATTAAATACAGTACATAAAAATATAAAATGAAAAAGACATACTGTTCGTAAATGAAATGTTTTAGTGAAGCACGTTATTTCTTAAAAAAATCCGAAATTGTTTTTTGTCTGACGGAACTTGCTCTTTTCTTTGCCGCCGTTTCGTGCAATCGTCGGAGTAGTAGAAGATCTGTTGACGTCGTGTCAGTTTGTTGCTCTAGGTACTCAATGGCTATTTTTATTGCTTTGCATCCTTCACTGTGGCTTTTTTTCTCATTCTCTATTTCAGTGTTTTCATTGTCACTTTCACTTTCTTCAGCCTCTGCATTTATTGCCTCTACTATCATCTCATCGGTAATTTCCAATTGTTCCTCTGCATTGATCCACTCGACTATATCGTTTTCAGTGATTTTTTCATCAGCCAATCTTTGAGCTAGCTGTCATCTTCATCGTCATTCTCTGTGGGCAAAGTCTCTTGATTGTCCTTGGCTTTTAATAACTTTCTCCATGACTTCTAAAGTGTAGAAATTTTTACTTCATCCCATGCCTCAGCTGACATGTAAACAACATCTTTTATTGTAAGTTTTTTAAGAGTCTGTACTACGTCGCTTCCTTCATCAATTGCTCTAATGAGGCTCTTTAAAAGTTTGCTTTTGTAATTACGCTTCAGGTTTTCTAACACACCTTGGTCCATGGGCTGCTAAAGCGGTGTAACATTTGGGGGTAAAAAGATGGTCGTAATATCACCAGACACCATTTCTTCTGTATCAGGATGAGCAGGGCAGTTGTCCATTAATAAAAGAGCTTTTTGAGGCAGGTTTTGTTCCTTTAAAAACTTTTCAACTTGAGGCACAAAATCATTAAAAATTGTACCTTCCATCCATGCATTCTTCTGGTTTTTATACAACACAGGCAGGTTAGGTATAGATACATTTTTAAAAGCACGCGGCTTGGCAGATTTTTCTATCATCAGTAACATTAACTTACAATCCCCGCTAGCATTAGTGCAGGCCATGAGTGTGACTCTTTCTTTTAACCTTTTAAACCCAGGAGCGGAAGCCTCCTTTTTAGAAGTAAGCGTTTTTGTCGGTAGCATTCGGTAGTTCAAGCCCGTTTCATCACAGTTAAAAATCTCCGTCTGTTATCAGAGCATCAAATTCATCTTTAAACCGTTGTACATGGCATGATTGGACGATAACTCCTCACCAGAAATGTGTAGCTCTCTGATTCCGTACCAGGTCTTCCAGCGATGAAGCCACCGTCTGCTTGCTATAAATTCTTCTTCTCCGTCTTTAAACATGCCATGGAATTCTTTGACCTTTTCCTGTAGCATAGGCCCACTAACTGGACTTCCTTTGCTCCGGAGCTGTGTAAACCACATAAACAAAGCATTTCAAGTTTTTTCAAACTCTCCGGTTTTCATAGTTTTTCTTTTCGTATCACTCTCGCCTTTTTGTGAACACCATTTTTCGATTTCAGCCCGTTTTCTCATCCAGTCTCCTACAGTTACTTCACCCACACCTAAATCGGCAGCCACTTTTTTAATAGTCTCTCCTCTATCCAGTCTGTGGATTGCCTGTAACTTAACCTCTAACGACAAAACAGTTCTTTTACGTTTGCCACTCATGGTAAATAAATACAAACAATCTACTGTACATACACTCAATTCACAAAACGAACTGCTCAGTAGCGCAATGAAAAAGCAACTGAGACGATGTAGCAAGCCACTCTCTTCCTCCCCCCCCCCCCCACATTCGTTTGTGTGTCAATTCTCAAGACACTTAGTCATCACTGATAGCGATCTCGCACTGCGCTGTGTAGAAGACATACACATTACATTCAATTTTACTTTATTATTTTAATAATAAAGTATTGTGATCGACTTGAAAAAAAAAAAAAATTTGCTACCCTGAAATTTTGTTTTTTCGCGTTTCATGACTAAAATAGCCTAAAAATGCAAAAAAAAAAAATCCGTCTGTCTGTACGCCGTCCGCCGTACGCCGGTGTGTACGCTCAGCGCACATTAACTCCCAAACCCTTCAAGATAGAAAGTTCATTTTTAGAGGGATTGTAGATAGTTGTGGATCTCAGGCGGACACCCATTTTGGGGGGTGTAAGGGTCCAGGGGGAGGCGGGGGGAGCACTTAAACCGAAAACTAAGAATTCAAATATCTCAAACATGATTACAGCTAGGAAGCTAAAAATCGATATACATATAAAAGGGTTTGTGGGACAACTTTCAAAATTAATTTAATTTTTTTATCCATCGGGGTGCAAAAAGGGGGGGGCTAAGAACCAATTGTCGGCCGAATTTTTTTTTCAAATGATTATATCTTAGAAATTACTTAGCATAAGAAATTGATATTTTTAGACCATCAAGGTGGCACTCAGATTCATTGGAATCAGCTTATATAGAGGCTAATTATTGTAAGGGGGAGGTTCAGGGGGGGGTGCAAAGAAAAACACTTAAAAATCAATATCTCGGCTATTTCTTAAGCTCTGTAATTGAAACTTGATGCATATATTAAGATATACTAAAGAAATACGAAAAAAATATAATAATTGGACAAAATAGTAGTGGGGGAAAATGGGGAGCATTGAACTTTCCAAAATTTCAAACCATTATATCTCAAAACTAAGTATAGATATCAAACCAAAAATTTTTCAGATTGTAGAACTATACAATTTTTAATTTTTGTAAAAAAATTTAGTTGGGGGGTGTAAGGGGAGGGAGGTGGAAAGCAAAAATGTTGAAAATTTGGAGTAATTTTTTTAGGGGTCTGGTATAAGATACAAAGTTTAAATTTTGCAAGTCGATACATCTATTTATTGTACATACAGAAAAAATATTAAAAATTCTGTAATTGTTATGCACTGACCCCCCTGGTCTAACGTGCACAAGGTGTTTCATGTGCAATGAAAAAACACATAAGCTGAAAATTTTTTAATGAAATTTTAAGGTAGAAACTTGAAAATTTGCAAAATGCATTTGAAAAAAATTTCTAAAAGAATGAATTATTAACTGGTCGAATACCCTTAAAACTTCTACCCCCTCCCATACAAAATTATTTTTTTGACCATTTTAAAAAAAATCCATTATCACCTAAAAACTAAAAGCTATCAATTTAAAATTTTGCACAAAAACTTTCGAAAATAGTTGTAATAGAACTGCGTCAAAAGTTTTGAGATCGCATTTGCCCTTCTACCCCCTCCCATACAAAAGTATGATTTCGACCAATTTCAATAAATCAACTGATAACCAACAAATTAAAAGCTACGAACTTGAAATTTTGTACCAGCACTTTACAAAAGAAATTAAATAAAACTGCATCACAAATTTTACATTTCCCTTACCTCCTCTACCCCCTCCCATACAAATGATTGGTTTCGTGATTGTAAAATGCACCAAATTTATAAAAATTCTATGCAACTTCGTCTATGAAGCTGACATTCTATGCAGAAAATATTGGACGTACTTGAAGCAATCAATTGAAAAATTATTGACATTCACCCACCCTTAATATCATCCCTACCCCTCCCTCATAAGAACCCAAATATGAATGAAATATTGATTACATGTACTGGAGCTATTGATCGTATTCGCAAGTAAGTGTTGAATTGGTATCATCCCTGTCCTAAAGGGGGTTCCACTTGTGAAAGGCGGTTCCACTTAGTCTTCCCTAACCGCTTTAACTTGCATATTGACTTTCCATGCATTATTAACTTGTCCCAAAAATAATAAAGTTACGCCCGACTTGTTGGCAGTTTATTTATTTAAATACAGAACTGTATATCCATTTATTTATTGATAATTACGTAGCAAAGTAGTAAAATACCTGACATTGAACTTTATCAGGACATGCAATTATGCAATTACGTACTGTACGTTATTTACCAAGTAATACCGTAGAAGTAGAATACCTCGGTTAAACCGGAACTCGGTTAGTCGGGGCTCGGATAACCGCAGCTCTACTGTTTACCAAGGAAAACATATCTCTTTTAAAAATATTCAATTTTTTTTTCAAGAAATATCTCAAAAAACTGTAGTGCGCTCATACGAATGTCTACCACTGTAGTAGATATCGATATTTCATGTAAATAAGTTTTTTGTTGCATTGCTATTAAATTGTATAAGGGAAATAGTAACCGTACTAAGAAAGTGTCAGATAAAACAATGCAAGTAGCGACTTAATCACTGTAAGTTATTTGGGTTTATATTTAATTATTTAAATTAAACAAGATACATATTCAATTTTCTCTAGATTGTTCGACTACAGAAACTCGTACGCTAGCCGGCTACATGTGCCTAGACTGCGTTGTTGATTGTTTTATTTGAGTCCTGTTTTTTTGCATTAATCGCTTTTTCATTGTATATTTAATTCAGTTTTTATATTGTCTCAATTCGCATTTTCTATTGTTTCGTTTGAGATTGGTCAATCATTTTATGTGCCTTGATTTTTAAGGCGTCGTTTATATTGTTACATGTCAGCCCTAGTCGTTCGTGATCTTACACACACACGCGCGTGCACATGTTGCTCATTGACTGGGCTTCGCAAAAGCAGGCAGGCGGAAAAAATGCGAAAGGCGAGCGAACACCAGGCAAAACGAACCATATAAAAATACGTGCATTTACAACGAGAGTGGGAGTCTGAATTCGGAAGTGAAAGAATCAAGATCGGGTCGTTACATGGTAAAATCGCGATAGAAGAATTAAGATTGGAAAAGGACAAAGTCAGAGATGGGTAAGCCACAGTTGGTAAACTGAATACAGGAGGACAACTTTAATCCAAGTTCTCTAACGCAAGGAAAATATTGCCGAAAATTGGTTTGAGTACCTCCTCTCGACTGGGCTCGTCTTGTTCATCAAAAAGACGAAAATCGGATTGCGACTCTGATAGTGAGTCACCTGAGTCTTCTACTCGTAAGAATATTATCCATAAAATATAAAAATATCAAACATTTATTTTAATTTGCATTTAAAAAGATATTCTGAAATTGCGTGACTGAAACTGCATAAAAACGTTGCGCTCTAGAAACTGAATTAAATTTTATTATTGAAAAATAGTGTGATTGCATAGAATTGGACTTTACGCCCAATCGTAGTCCTGTTATGTTTATACTCCAGACGAAATCTGAGAGTATATTGTGTTTGCCTAACCGTTTTCTAGAAATAATACTCACACAGAGCCGCCAAAGGAACATAAATATTTATTGTCGCTTAAAAACCTCGACTCCGAGTGACCGTCTGTCCGTCTGTCCACAACATAACTCTCGAACACTTTGACCTATCGTGCTGAAATTTTTCATACATATATCATTCTTAGCAAAGTAACTTTAAGTTCGTGAACGAGCCACATCCACCCACTCCTTCTACTCCCTCCCATACAAATTTCATGAAATTTGGAAATTTAAAGAAATTAATTTCTCTCTGAAACCATTTCAGCTATTGACTTGAAAATTAGGTCATAGTATAATTATGTAAATATCATAGACGTTAAAAAATATTGATCTGATCCCTTAACTCCTTCTACTCCCTCCAATACAAATGCACAATTTTCAAAAACGCATTTATTCGGTTTGCATTGCAACTAACAAAGCTAAAAGAACCAATTTTTGTCATAATTAATTTTATTACAATTGCAACTAATTTTGTAAAGACTATCAACTTCACCGAACTCTTTCTACTCCCTCCCATACAAATTCTACGAAATTTCGGAATCTGAACAAAATTATTTTTCTCGAAAACCGTCTAAACTATCAACTATAAATTTTGAAAAACGTGTACTATTATAAATATCATTGATGTCAAAAAATTTGGTTTTGATTCGAATACTCCTTCTACCGCCTCTCATACAAATGCACAATTTTGGTAAATGCATTTAATCGATTTTCACTGAAACTAGTAAAGGTACAAACTTCAAATTTTGCCAGAATTTATCCCATAATAATTTCAATAAATGCTAAATAAAATATGAGCTTTGCTTCACTTCTTCTACCACCTCCCATAAAAATTTTTTTACTAAAAATTCAAGGAAAGTATTTCTCCTTCGAAGATATGAGTAACAAAGCAATATGATTAGGATGTTGATAAGCAGATTCAAAATCATTCACAACCTCCCACTTTCTCTGCCACCTCCCATACATATGCCATAAATTCAGACAAAAATTGTTCAATTTTCTCGAAAATTATAAAAGCAACAAACGTTGAATTCAGCATGAAACATTTTGTATACTACGTTCGGTGTTATGCACAAAAATTACAAACCTCTCCCTTCTGCTTTTACCACCTCCCATACAAAAGTCTCTATTCACTATTCGAAAGAATTTTATATGACATAGTTTCCGGTACAATAAACTCTTTCCTATTTCATCTAGATTATCATATGATTGGGCTTTACGCTGAAAGAAGATGCGTCTGACGACGGCAAAACGTAGAGCCAATGCACTACTTTGGGCTGAATTCGTCATTTCTTAGCAATGGCTTTCTTTCAACCGAAATTTTGCTTACACGTTCCTGAATATTAAGTTACCAGCTAAGTTTTCCATCTAACATAAAACCCAGATATTTTATTTGCTTGTAAATTTTTGGCCAACAACTTCATTAATATCATTCCATAAGCACCGTATTCACCAGATATGGATGCCTGCAACTTTTTTGTCTTCCCAAAGCTGAGTCATTATGAGACAGTTGCAGTCCTTAAAGAAAATGCACTGCATGAGCGAAAGGCCAAAGCAGAAAGTGTGTTTGCGGGAGCGTGCAAGGACTTGAAAGAAGGAATCCAAAATAGTTTGTGTGAAGTTAGTCTCTAGCACTGTTGGTGCTACATCGACTGACTTCTTAGTGGAGCTAATGTTCGCAGATCCTTGCCGGGCAAGCGTGTCTGCTGCATCGCTATGACCCAGTATCCAAATTGAAAATACTTATAATACTTATAATAAATAAATAAAACTAAGAATCCTACTTTTATAACATCTAGTATTTTATTTGGTATCCTTTCCTCATTCTGGAGGTTAAGAGAGATCTCCCTTCGCACGAAGCTGCGAGTTTTTGACGCATGCGTCAAATTGTACTACGTGGAAAGTGACCGTTCGACTTATCAAGAAACTGCATACTTTCGTGAACCAATGTCTCCGACGCATTGTAGGAATATTCTGACCAAAAGTTTCTTCAAAGCCTCACCGACTGTTGCCTTTCGATTTGTTTCGCCATCAAGTAAGTAAGAAAATTCTGTGAAGAGATAGATGATCTCCCAACGGCCTCAAAACTGCAAAAGGTATTATCAAAAGATACCCCGATAAATATCGGACTCTTGGAGAGACAGTATGGAAACCCTTGAGGTGTTATTGGCAACACATTTCCCAGGCTGCAAAATAATAAACAATAATGAGGATTTAGAGGCGGAGGAAAGGACATATCGTCAAACTTCGCACAGCAAAAGCATTGTTGGTAAAATCTTCACTCCGGAAAAGATCAGATGAGCGATCAACACCTTTAAGCCTTACAAATCAGCCGGAGTAGATAAAATATTCCCCCCATTACTGCAGAAGGGGTTAGAGATCTTAATGCCAATAATGATAAGGATCATTAAAGCCAGCTTTATTTGGGGATACATCCCAAAAATTTGAAAGAAAGCGAGGGTGGTATTTGTACCGAAGGCAGGGAATCGTCCCATTGATCAGCCTAAGTCATATCGTCCTATAAGCCTTACCTCCTTCTTCGTCAAAACGATGAAGAAGTTAGTGGACATACATATAAGAAGAGGGCCTAACAAGGTTCGTCTTAATACAAATCAACATGCCTACCAAAAGGGCAAATCAACAGAGTCATGGTTTGGTAAGACAAATCGAAAAGGCAAAAGACTATAAAGAAATTGCACTTTGCGCATTCCTAGATATACTAGATATAGAAGGAGCATTTGACAATACTCCCCATGTAGCCATAATAGCGGCGGCTGGGAAAAAGGGCTTGGAAACGGCCACGATTAGATGGATACATGCCATGCTAATGAGCCGGATGACATGGATCTAGGTGATAGCACATTGACTGCACAGACTACTACTACTACTATCTCCACTTCTTTCGTCAATTGTAGTAGATAAACTCCTCGATCGTCTAACAGAACAGGGATACGAGGCTATAAGATATGCCGATGACCTCATCATTATCATTAGAGGCAAACATGATTTAATTATATCGGAAAGACTACCTAGAAGTGATAATGAACTGGTGTCAGTCTAAGAACTTGAATATCAACCCAAGTAAGACTGAGTTAGTACGACTTACAAATAGAAGGAAAATGTACATCATACCCCCTTCAATAAATGGAACAATAATACCCTTTTCAGATGAGGTAAAATATCTAGGTGTCATACTGGATAGCAAACTCAACTGGAACAAACATATAGAATGGACTCATGCCAAAGCACTAAAGGCATTTTGGGCCTGTAAAAGCTTATTTGGCAGAAAATGAGGACTAAAGTCCAAAATAATTTACTAGTGTTATAGAACAATCATTCTTCCAATAGTCACATACGGATTAACGATATGGTAGGCTAAAACTTTACAACGAAAAGCACAGCTTACGTTACAAAAAATTCAAAGGCTAGCTTGTCTCGGTATCTCAGGAGCTATGAAAACCTGTCTTACAGCGGCAATGGAAATGTTCCTTAACATCCCTCCGATACATCTCCAAATAAAAAAGGAAGCTATCAAAAGGGTGTTACGCATACAGAGGGAAAACAAGTACAAACCAGGAGATTTTAGAGGCCACCTCAAAATCCTAAGAAACCCTAAATTGGAGGTTCTAACCTCCACATTATCGGACGCTATGCCGACAAAATTTAACTTTGAAACCCCCTTCAAAGTTATAATCAAAGAAGGCAAGGACTGACAATCCACGCTACCTGACATGGAAGATGGTTCGCGCGCCTCTGAGGGGACAGGAACCGGAGTCAAAGGTTCTAACTTCTCGGTTTCAAAACCACTCGGCAAAGAAGCCACAATCTTCCAGGCTGAACTAATTGCAATGGAGCTATGTGTCAACAAATCAATTTATATCCTATCGGATAGTCAGGCGGTTCTCAGAGCCCTAGCATCCAATAAATACGGATCGAGGTTAGATTGGGATTGTCTTTAAGACTTAATTATCCTGGGGAAAAGGAACGACGTAATCTTAATGTGGGTACCAGGACATATGGGAACTGAAGGAAACGAAGAGGCTGATCGCCTTGCAAAGAACGGCGCGGAAAAAAAACTTTATTGGTCCAGAGCAATTCTGCGGAAAATCAAAAGGGCATCATAACTCTATACTTAGGAAGTGGGTTGAATAAGAGCACAAAATCTACTGGAATAGACTTCCAGGCTTATCAACCTCAAAAAAAACTAATCATACCACAAAAAAACAAAGTGGGGGATATCCTGAAATTCAGCAAGAGCGATATTAATACTCGAATCGGCCTAATGACGGGGCACAGTGGATTGAACCACCACCTCAATAATATGGGCTTAGCTGAAACCGACATTTGCCGCCTCTGTCTCGAAGACTCAGAAACGACAATACATATCCTATGCCACTGTGAAGCAGTGGCAAGGAAAAGACGTAATCTTCTTGGGAAAGGTTTCCTTTCCACCGAGGAACTAGCCAACATGGCTCCTTTACAGATACTCAGATTAGGCAAAACTATTGAGTTGTGGTAGGGTAAAGGGGCAATAATCGCACAATAGGCCGAAAAGACCGCAGTGCTCTCACGTATTCCCCTGATATAAATAATAATATGTACTGAGTAAATTGGTGTAGAGTATTTCATGAAAAGTGCAGTTTGTTTGGGAGGTGGTGGAAGGAGGGGGAGAAATAAAAAAAATGTATACGGTAGATTCAGATCAATAGCATTTATACTTTTCCAGAAAACTCGTTTATTGTTAAATTGCGAAATTTTCTCATTTTGTAAGCTTTTTGAAGTTTTTTTTTGGTCTTACTAACAATTTGAAAGCTAGGGTGTAGCCTAGTAGCTAGCGTGTTGGTCTTGTAATGCGAAGGTCGTTAGCTCAAATCCCGGTCGGCGCAATATATAATTCCAACACATTGCCTGCTTGGATATACCTTGGTCACCTCATTCTACGAAAATGAAAAATTCGTAGAAAGAGGGTTGTGCGAAGGGCTAACAACCTTTCCACAATAAGTAATGAAAATGTTAAGGAACCAGCATGTCAGGAGGCCAAGGTCCGATTTGGGCTGTAGCGCCATTGTAGAAGTAGAAGAAGAATAATTTGAAATGAATATTTAATACTGAATTTCAGCTCTCTAAGTTTCATACGTACTGAGTAAATTGGTTTAGAGCATTTCATGAAAAAGAGCAGTTTGTATGGGAGGTGGCGGAAAGAGGAGCAGGACTCAAATAGTTTTATATGGTAGATTGAAATCATCATAAAAGTTTTATATTCCAAATTTCAGATTAATAGTTTTTATACTTTTCGAGCAAATCCGTTTATTGTCAAATTGCGAAATTTTGTGATTTTGTATGGGAGGAGGTAGAAGGGGGTGGAGCTATGGTGTAGCCTGGTAGGTAGCGTATTGGTCTACAATGTGAAGGTCGGGAGTTCAAATCCCCGTCGTCGTATAATTTCAGCACACTGCCAGCTTGGGTATATCTTGACCACCTCGATCTGCGAAAATGGAAAACTCGTAGATAGAGGGTTGTGCGATGGGCTAACAAAACTTTCACAATAACAAATAAAATGTTAAGGAGCCTGAAAGACAGGAGGCTAAAGCCCGATTTGGGCTTTTGAAGAGGAGAAGGTGTGGAGCGATTTGGCCGTTCACGAGCTTCACCAGACTTTTTTTTATCAAAAACGACGTGTAAAAAATTTGAACTTTCAACGCGTTCTCAAGAGAGAAGACATGGGCAGACGGACATCCGGTTTTGAGATTTGTGAGTGATTACATAAACTTCTGTATCATTAACTTTTTTCTCCGAGCCTTATTCCTTAGCGTTACAAACTTTGTGGCAAACTTATAATAAGGTAAATGTCCCAGTTATGAATAATGTAACTTTTTTTGGAGATTATTTTGAGTTATATAGCGTTGGAACTCTCTGAAATTGATTTTACTGCAATTACCTGTATGGTAGAATAAATTGTTGTAAATATAAATTCAAATTGAATTTCACTTTTTGCAAAAAACGGATCTTATTTTACCATTTGTATAAAGTCTTTGAAATGCCCCAGTAATGAATAGCTAAAATATCCATTGCTCTAGTTATGAATATATTGCTGTACCAGTTATGAATATAAAAATAAGCTCGATTGATTGAAGGATACATTCTTATTGTGTTAAAATAAAAACAAATAAATTCTTACAAAGCATATCACATTTTATATACATATGTATATAAATAAAAAAAATGTTTCTAACTCTAATGATGAACTTATAAAACTATCAAAAAAAATAATCATTTTCATTTTGGTGGTAGTGTAAATAAATTTCATTGATAATTGAAGGGTTACATTGGCTTTCTGTATTTTCTAATTTCTGGAACTAAAAAACATCCTCGTTGGTTGAAAGGTTGTGGTTCCAATATAACTTTAACGATTTGCTCCAATTTATACCATAAAATATCTTCTTTTATTGGCCATTTCCATGTATTTATTCCGCTCATAGTCATTACTGTTATCGAACATTCATAGCTTGATACGTGTCTTATTCTTCCAGGAAAATGTTCATCCTCGTAAACGACAATTACATACTTTCCCACAGTCAAATCAAGTTTATTCTTTTCTTCGTTATTATCTTTAAAAATAAACTGCCAACAAGTCGGGCGAAACTTTATTATTCTTGGGACAAGTTGCGGATGTGTGGAAAGTCAATATGCAGGTTAGAGTGGTTAGGGAAGGCTAAGTGAAAGGGAGTTCTTGGGCAGGGCAATTGTCAATTTAACACTTTGCGGAAACGTTCAAAAGCTCCAGTATATATAATCAATATTTCGTTCGTTTATTTATGCAAGTTTGAGTTTTTATGAGTGGGTGGATATTAATAGTTTTTTAATTGATTGCTTGAATTACGTCCAATATTCTCTGTATAGAATGTCAGTTTCAGAGACGAAGTTGCATAGAATTTTCATAGGATTCGGTGTATTTTACATTCACGAAACCAAACATTTGTATGGGAAGGAGTAGAGGAGGTAGGGGAATCGTAAAATTTGTGACGCAATTTTATTTCCTTTCTCTTGTAGTGTGCTCGTACAAAATTTCAAGTTCGTAGCTTTTAATTTGTTGGTTATTGGTTGATTCAATAAAATAGGTCGAAATGATACTTTTGTATGGGAGGGGGTAGAAGGGCAAGCGCGATTCCAAAACTTTTAAAGTAGTATCATTTCAATTATTTTTATAATTTTTTGTGCAAAATTTGAAATTGGTAGCTTTTAAGAATTAGCTGATAACTGATTTCCTAAAAATGGTCGAAAAAATAATTTTGTATGGGAGGGGGTAGAAGAGGTAGGGGAATCGCAAAATTTGTGACGCAGTTCTCTTTTTTTTCTCTTTTAAGGTGCTCGTACAAAATTTCAAGGTCGTAGCTTTTAATTTGTTGGTTAGCAGTTGTTTTATTGAAATTGGTCGAAATCGTACTTTTGTATGGGAGGGGGTAGAACGGCAAGAGTGATCTCAAAAATTTTGACGCAGTTCTATTTCAACTATTTTGAAATGATTTTGTGCAAAATTTCAAATTGATAGCTTTTACCAATTAGGTGATAATTAATTTCTTAAAAATGGTCGAAAAAATCATTTTGTATGGGAGGGAGTAGAAGCTTTCAAGGTTTTCAACCAGTTAATATTTCATTCATTTAAAGATTTTTTTTTAAATGCATTTTGCAAGTTTGCAAGTTTTCAAGTTTCTACCTTCAAATTTCATTCAAAAATTTTCAGTTTATGTGGTTTTTTCATTGCACATGAAACACCTTGTGCACGGTAGACCAGGAGGGTCGGTGCATAACAATTGTGGAATTTTTATTATTTTTTCTGTATGTACAACAAATAGATGTATCCACATGGAAAATTTAAATTTTTTATCTTTCACCAGAGCCCTTAAAAATTCACTCAAAATTTTCGACATTTTTGGTTACCACCTCCCTCCCCTTACACCTCCCAACGTAAAATTTTTACTAAATTTAAAAACTACCTAGTTCTACAATTTGACAAAATTTTAATTTGATATCTGTACTAAATTTTGAATTATAACGGTTTGAAATTTTGGAAAGTGCATCATTTTTGAAATGCTCCCCATTTCCCCCCACTACTATTTTTTCCAAATGTTATATTTTTTTCGTATTTCTTTAGTATAGCTTAATATAGGTTCTAAGATTCAATTACATAGATTAATAAATAGCCGAGATAATAATTTTTAAGTGTTTTTCTTTGCACCCCCCCTGACCCTCCCGCTTACAATAATTAGCTTTTATCTAAACTGATTCTAGTGGACCTATATGCCAGCTTAATGGTCTCAAAATATCAATTTTTTATGGTAAGTATTTTCGAAAATATAATCATTTGAAAAAAAAATTCGGCCGAGAATTGGTTCCTAGCCCCCCTTTTCGCACCCCAATGGATAAAAAAATTAAATTATTTTTAGAAGTTGTCCCACAAACCCTTCTATATGTATGTTGAATTTTAGCTTCCTAGCTGTTACCATGGTTGAGATATTTGAATTCGTATTTTTCGGTTTTAACGCTCCCCCCGCCTCCCCCTGAACCCGTACACCCCCTAAAATGGGTATCCGCCTGAGATCCGCAACTACCTATAATCCCTCTAAAAATGAACTTTCTATCTTGAAGGGTTTGGGAGTTAATGTGCGCTGAGCGTACACGTCGGCGTACGGCGGACGGCGTACGGCGGACGGCGTACGGCGGACGGCGTACGGCCTGACGGCGTACGGCGGACGGCGTACAGACAGACGGATTTTTTTTTTTTGCATTTTTA
Source organism: Chorisops tibialis (assembly GCA_963669355.1). Taxonomy (NCBI): domain Eukaryota; kingdom Metazoa; phylum Arthropoda; class Insecta; order Diptera; family Stratiomyidae; genus Chorisops; species Chorisops tibialis. The sequence goes on along the minus strand of OY770262.1, from coordinate 268,473,673 downwards.
GGCTAATTTAGTCATGAAACGCGAAAAAACAAAATTTCAGGGTAGCAAATTTTTTTTTTTTCCCAAGTCGATCACAATACTTTATTATTAAAATAATAAAGTAAAATAGGTTTTTTGCGAACATTAAATTGAGTGATCGTAGGCTTCTTTCGCTTTTCTTTCTCGACTTTCTTATCTTTTTTATCCGCCTCTATTTTTTCCTTTATTTTCTTCTTGTTGTTATAATAGTCTAACAAAACCTTTGAACTAACTACCGCAGAGACTTTGTCTCGTGTTTTTTTTTAAGAACTTGAACTTTTTTCTTCGGCCAAAATAAAGTGGTTTTGAACGGCGTTGAGATACCTGGTGGTATATTTTCATCTTCTAGAAAAGTGACTGATTTAATACAGAATCAAGTAAATTTGCAAAATCAACTTTTGTAAGACGCATCTGTTCATTTTCTACTCTCCATTTGTGAACGGCTTCTCTCCACATGCTTTTTAGTGGGTGGAAAACTGCCACGTCCATTGGCTGTAGAATATGGGTTGCATTTTGAAGAATCGCAATGAGAACAATTCTTTTCTCTGCACAAAACTTACTCAATTCCAATGTCATATGGCTGGTGTGACCATCTACAATTAATGTAATGGGGAATTCTATACCCTTGCTGATGACCCAAGCATAGAATACGTTGGAAATATATTCATAAAATGTTTCCCCCGTCATCCACCCATTGTCAGACATTCCAAGTCCCCAGTTTGTTGGTGTACTATTAACTATACCTCGGGGAATTCTCTTATATGCAAGTAATATCATCGGGGGTGGCATTTCTCCTGAAGCACTGCCAGCTAATAAAACTGTTACACATTCCTTGTCGTCATTATTACTAAAGTTGTATACAGCCTTCTCACCTTTACGAACAAGAACTCTTTTTTCTTTAGGTGATAAAAAAGACGCTATTTCCTCCATATTAAATATTCTGCTTGGATATTCCAATACTGGTGATAAACCATTTGAGGAAATGTATGATTCTATTTCGTCAAACCATTTCCGAATACTATTTTCAGTTACCGAGGCTCGTGCAGTGGTTAAGTTTTGCGACACGTGATGCAATTGTTGCGTGGCGTCTTAAAAAAGCTTCAAACCAATGTCGCCCTGAATAAATATATCACAAAAAATTAAATGAAGTGGTTCCGTTTCTGACCAAATTAATGAATACCCATCAGGCTTACAATCTTTAAAAATTGTTTTTCTTTTAAGCTTTTTAAGATAAAGTTGAACACTTTCCAGAAGCTGTTCTATTGTCACTGGAAATCCTGCATCTCCTAAATGTAAGATCCATCGTTCAAATGTGTTTTCCTCTTCCGTTGACAAAATAGTCATTGAACCCATTTTCCTGGCCAGTGGCCTATCCCCTTTACTTTTATAGTAAAGGATCGTAAATGATATTCCGTTAGCCTTACTCGCTTGATCCATTTTTTACTGCTTTTAAAGCATCAAGCAAATCATTTTCCGCGTATTTAAATTTCGGCGCCATTATTTAAGAACCTAAGATATAAAAATATGTTACACAGAATTTCAAATGATATGTGATGCATGAAACAAAGCACATTTAGCTAGTGATGAATAGTACTTATGACCTAATAATGAATATATGTGCAAGTTAGGAAGTGAAGTTCCTGGCACGATATTAAAGAAGAAAATAATACTATATTCAACATTGCTCATTCTAAGCCTTATACTATAAGGAAGAATACCCCTTATTTTCTAAATCAGATATTTTAAAACCCGTCTAAGAAATTTAATATTATCTTTGACTTGCGATTTATGAATAATTTCTGGCTCAAACGATATAAACTATGTCCCAGTCATGAATAACTAGAAATTAAGCTATAAAATATGAAAAAATATATATTTACATAAATTTATGTATTCCTTGAAAGCTAAATTATCAGTCGCAACAGTATTTTGTCTCTGAAGCCACAGTTTTAATACTGTGCTCAAAGATTTCGATTTCACTTCCTCTTAACACAATGGACAGTCAACAACTGATGTTGCTTAATGTTTTGCACTTCCGTTAAGCTTAATCATTTCCCGAGCAATACTGTTAATACGGTAAATCGGAAAAAAAACGACTATTTAGAAAACTATCGTCAGTTTGATTTTTAATTGATGGTTTTAATAAGAATTGAACTATTTGCTTAAAATTCAAAATAAAGTGACATATTATTCATTATTGGGACATTATTCATTACTGGGCCGTTTACCTTACTCTCAGATTTCGTCAAGAGTATAAACATAACATTCCATTCCTAATTCGCACTAATGAGCTATGATTTGGTAAACATATCACAATTGTCGTCAAAAATTACGTAATTTGTGCTGTTGGACTATGCTGGAAGCTGACGCAGAAATAACCAGAAAAATTGAACTTGACATTGTGCAAATGACGAGTGGTGTCTGTCGGTATCGCTTTACGTTTTCTTCGCATCGCTCAACCTTAACCTTAGTCATTTCTTTATTGTCGATACGAAAACAAAACAAATCTTGGTGAGAAAAGAGCAACAACTATACGGCATCGTAGCAACAAAGAGCAGCCAATTGTTTGTGCAACTCTGCAAACTGGGAGTTGGCTTTGCCGTTTTCGGCCGCATAGAGCGGATACACCGGTCCACAAAAAAACAATGCTTCCTTGAGAAAACTGTCCCACAGCGACAGACAAGTTTTTCGCTCAGCAAAGTGATCAATTTTAGATTTGAGTCAGTAGAAAAACCGTTACAAGATTTTTGAATTGTTAAAGCTAAAGAAAGCTGCAAGGCGAGTACTTAGAAACCATAAGAGTTAGGTAGTTGAGTGGGTGTACTGTGCACTGAAGGCCATATGGCGTCAGTAGGTTGCAATCAGTTTTCTTACGTGTAGTCAAACTTTCTTAGTTACTCCACAGACCAGCTGTCGGTTTGTCTAGATTTGCATTCACTTCAATGATAAAAGGCCGACGACCCAACGACAATTGGCATTAATCTGTAAATATTTAAAATTATTGCGCCTCATATGGGCGCAATCATGTACATACATAGCGAGTATTTGACCCCTAAACTGGGTTCCATATTTTATAAATCTTGCACAGAGGCTACAAAGTCGCTCGATGGCGGTCTCTTAAGTGGATTTGTTTGGTGCGAGATGATTCATCGCGAATTGCGTGCAATGCAAAAGCATCGCAAAGATGATTTTCAGTTGAGAAAGTATCAAGTGTGGGCTGGCGAACTGGATTTCAATTGGAATTGGAAGATACGAAAGAAAAACATGACGCCAAATTCGGAACGTTCAGCATTGAAATCTTGCGCTGGCAGAGATGCAGAAAGAAATCGAATAGAAATTACCTATTGTTCAAACTTCGAAAATAAAAATTACCGTTTTATTGGGAAGGCGCTAATATTTAGAGATAAAAGTAATTCAACGATTGAAAAATGACCCAAGAACCAAAGTAAATTGGCATGATTTCGAGCCCATGGTGAATATCCAGGGAACAACACATGTGGGAGGGAAAGGAAGGGGATGCTCAGAAGTAGTAAGTGACGCGTCTCGGACTTACAGTGGCGGACAAAAGTCTACATACAGCACATTATATTGAGTTTACGGATGATTTATTTTATTTATTTATTTATTTAGCCATTGAACAAAAATTTACATTTCAATTACAAAATAGCAAGCGATAAGAAATATTACAAGAATTTCTTAAGTTTAGTTTTAAAAGCATTAAGAGAAATAGACAAAGATCCAAGTTGTAGTTTGTCATGATTTCGCTGAAGTCTTACTACAGGAGAGTGAAAATAAACGTCTAGTAAAGCGCGTGAAGGATAAAAAATATCGGCATTTTTTGTACTAACAACTTCCATTCTGAAATTAAGCTCGTCAACAAGATTAGTCCTTATAATTCCATTTACAACCTTGTAAAGAAAGTACTCATCAAAGTAACTTCTGCGTATGTCTAAAGGATGGAGATGAAGTACCGAAAGCCTCGTAGAGTAGTTAGCATACGGTATTTTAGAACGAAAGAACAGAGTTCGCGTAAACTTACGTTGAACTGATTCAATAGCAGCTGAGTGACACTTATGATGAGGGCTCCAAACAACAGAGCAGTATTCTAGAATACTACGTACTAGAGAGATAAAAAGCAGGACAGCAGTACTAGAACAAGCGAAATTTGAAGAAATACGGAGGACGAAACCGGCAAGTCTGTAGGCTTGATTAATAATATTTTGAAAATGTGTGGTGAAACTCAACTTCACATCAAAAGTCGCACCGAGATCCTTTATAATCGTTACTTCCGAAAGTCTAGTGCCATCGATTAAATAAAGTAACTCGGGAGGCTCAGTTTTAAGTGAATATGACATTGAGGAGCATTTTTTAATGTTTAAGTCAAGGTCATTCGACAAACACCACTGATATAGTCGATCAAGGTCCAATTGTAAAATATCACGGTCACAGGGAGAATTAATCACTCGAAAGATTTTGAGGTCATCTGCATACAAGAGTGTGGCGGAACGCCTGGGGCCCAATTGCCCGTAGAAAAAGGCTATAAATATACAAAAATTATTAACAAACTTTTAACTCATAGGGGAGGAGATTTAATACAAACATCAATCGAACCAAAATAGTATATTTCTTGGGATGATCCCAATGAATTGGTGGACCGATTACGATTGCTTGTACTAGCGCTACAGGCGGGAGATATTTATCACATCAACAAGATTGTTGCCATCATTGAAGCATTGAGAAAAGCTGAAGTAATAATATAAATATTAAATTTAGAGGATCTGAAAACTGTTTCATTGTTAAAGAAATAGCTATTCTATATAATATAACCGATACATATCGTAATTTTCTTATGTTTATTTATTTTAAAAAAATATCTTGATAATAAATATGCTTAAAACCATCATTAAGTTTGTTTTTTTCTTGAAATATGCATATTAACCAGAATTTGGTATACAACACACAAGACTCTTTTATTTCTTAACTTATAGTAAAATTTTGTAAGACAAGTTAGGCAAGGTAGTTGAATGTTGGTTGATTGTATGGTTGGTTATAGTGTTGGGTAGGACAAGAATTTTTGTCCCATGTTTGTATGAGGGGCTCATTTGAAATTTGAGGTGGTACAATGTCCCACCTCAAATGTCCCATTCAAAAGCTCCATGTCCCATTCATACATACAATGTCCGTCCCATTCATACAATTTGCCTTTTTGAGGAGCAATGGTAGCAAATGAGCGAAAAATGACGTATATTGCGCTTTTATGTGTGCGCGTAGAGTATTTTAACCCTACTAACACCGTTTCTTATTGAGATGCGGTAGTAAAATGACGTATTATTAGGTGTGGCATTTGTGGGTTGAGTTTATAATATACATTCTTTTTTATTTTATTTATTCTTATTTAATTTTAAAAATTAAAATACAAAATCTCCTTAATTAATATCACAAAAAAATACATTCTTATTTATTTCAGTTATTCTTATTTACACTTATTCGGTTTCACTAGGGTTAAAACACTATACTAGCCATGTAAGTCAATCCAACAACAAGTTGTAGTCACAATAAAAATGACAGTTCCGTTCGCCAGCTTTTGTATGTAGCGGACACGGCGGGCTTCGTAAGAATCGCGTTTATTCTTAAATGCAGTGTTAAAAATAGTTCAGTTTTCCAAATTACTTTATTAATAGTGCTCAGCATGTAATTACTACACGTTGATATCAGTGCAATAGATTTCTAATCGAAAAAAGTGCGATGAAAGTTAAATCTCGGTTTCTCCCATCGAAGAGAATCTGTCATTCATGTGCAGAGTTCTCCGGTTCGTAATATTGCCGTGCTGAGAGCTTTACTTTCAGCCATACAAATGCATGGGACAAAACCCGGTGAAGTGAGTGTGATTTGAGTTTTACAAATGCATTGGTACAGCAGCCATACAAATGCATGTTTTTAATTCAGATGCGACAAAAGCTCTGAAGTGGGACAAAAACTTTGAAGTGGGACAACAATATTTTTTGTAGTCATGGGACATTTTGACGTGCATGAATGAGACATTTGTACCACTTCTTGTATGAGTAACCCAACACTAGTTGGTTAGTTGTATTTTCTAGTGCAAAAGAACTTATTCAAAGAACAAAATAAACATATAAAACGTTGAAAACTGGAAAAAAGTGAACGAGAGCTTAAACCTATTAGAAAGCCGTTGAAAGAAATCGAATGATTTCCGTATTATTATTATTATTTCTTATTAGTTTACAATTTGTTTGTCAATTGTTTTAGTTCTGTAATAAGTAAATTCTTCTGTTCTCCGTTCAAATTAGCTGTATTGGTTGAAAATTCGTTTATTAAGTCTAAAATTTCTTTTATGTCAATTATGTGTATGATAATATTTGCTTTGGTCACTATTTCTACTTTGGTAAGTTGTATTTCTATAAATCCTATCAGTTCGTGTACGTTAAATAGTTCATTAATCGGTATTATCAGTATTTCACATAGGAACATTGTCATGCGAATCTGTAAATTTAGGATTTTTTTTTTTTTGATATTATTTGTTGATTTTATTATGTTTTTGAAGAGTTTTTGTATTTGGATTGATGATTATGTCTATCTGCTTTATAATTTTTTAATAAAACCGTTTGTTCCTATTTCGTTTTCTACATAGATCTAGAACCAGCATTTCATCATATTGTGTCATATAAGTGTTTATAATCCTTTTCGGTATAAGCCACATTCAATTATCAAACAGAACTGATTTTCATACAAATTAAATTTTTCAATTATTCTATTTTTTAGCGCATATGAAACCTAATTATCTAACAAAAAAACTTCAAACAATTATTCCACACTAAAATCATAAAACCACAAAGCTCAAAGTCCAACTAATAATCTAATTTTAACCATACAGAATTCAAAAATACCAATTTTAGATCCTTATCTATTTCATATGAACACTTCTTTAACACAAAAAAAAAAAAAAAAATCCTAAAAATCAATCATCATATATGAAACATACACTTAGAGTCATAGTTCATATAAACCACAACAGTTTGACAAAATAATTATTTCTAAAACACATATAATTTGATCGATGATGACGTCATGAAATAATACCACGCTATATTCATCATAATCTATACCCCCATCTCTGGATCAATAACAATATATATTCCATCTGAACTAGGTAAAGGGGTAAAAAACCAATAAGTATTGATTCTGGTCCAGAACCCTGATACAGAAGCCATATATACAAAAAAAACCAATATCAGCAGGTAAAGGGGTAAAAAACCAATATATAATCTGGAGCCAGAAGCATTGAGCCAGAAGCCTTAATCGATAATTGATAATCAATAATTATTGAGCCAGAAGCCTTGAGCCAAAAGCCGGATCCAGAACCGCCATATACACACTACTAAGGACTACAGACAAACGAATTCTCTTCAACCCACACCTAAGTACTTTGGATGCATTGCCTATTTGGAGATATTCTACAGCCAATCATTATGACTGGCGTGTCAATCAGTTGAACAAATCCTGGTGGCTCAACGATGATGATCGTTGAGATATATGATTAGGATTTGTCTAGCTTTTCCTGTTTTTTTTTTGAATAATTCAAATTTTATGATAAAAATTTAGATTTATAAGATAGCTTTGCAAAAATTGCAAATAATAAAGAATAATTGTATATATTGTAATTTATGTTATGCTATAGATTAATTTAGGCTTAATTTTTATAATTTTGTTCTAGTTAGTTAATTGAGATTTTGATTGTATTATAGTATAAGTAGCATTAGGTAAATCAATTAGATTAAGGTAGTATAAGAATTGTAAACACAAATATAAAGCATAAATAACAAAACGGATTCGATAATATTGATGTAAATTTAAATGTAAATATGTTAACTAGATATAAGCTAACACAAAAAACCGATAAAACCATAAATTTCAGTATAATCAACATTGGGTTTTTAAATGCCAAAATTTTCCCAATAAAATAAAAAACCGGCGAAATTTTAAAATATTAATAAAAAAAAAAAACCAAGAAAGCAAATAATAAATAACCAAAATAATTATAACTTAGAGAGCCCTCAGAGGCCATTGGTTTTTTGTAAATGTAATAAAATAATCTTAGCTTTATTAGATTACTGTTAAAATAAGATGTTTTTGGCAAAAACTAAAGCGCTTTCAAACTTCAACTGGCATGTTGTTTGCTGCAGCTGATTCTATTACCTCTGATTTAATGATTTTTGACAGCAGTGGAACACTCTCATCATCACCGAATGTATATCGTCATTTCTTTGTCTTTTTAAAATCAATTTTAACTCATTGTACAAAGATTTCGATATCAAGTGGGCAGCCCCAACGTTTCTGTCTTTGGGTTTGTTCTCAATCTTGTCGGTATTGAAATCTAGCACACTTCAATATTAAATGCTTTTCGGTTTAACTGCTAAAAAACCGCACTTTATTGCGTAAATAATAATTAATCGCAAATTAATAATGTAATTAGTTTTTAATAATAATATTTGAAAAAGACAGAATATTGATTTCAGAGGAAATAAATAAAATTAAAATAGATACTATTGACCAACTTTTTAAAAATACAAATTTTCAAAAGTAAAATAGAACATATTCAAGACAATATAGCTTCAGCTAAATATGGAATTTAACACCCAAGCATCCTAACAGATGAAGAAATTCGAAAGTAGAACATAAATTTAAATAAAATTAAATATAATTAAATATATAACTAGGAGTAACTAAATTAAAAAAAAACATAACAGGGCTACGATTGCGTAATGCGCAATCTTACGATACTCTAGATGAAATAGAATTTTTTGTGACCCCAAGAAATTTTGTATGTGGAGTGTTAGAAGGGATGATAGCATTGAACTAATTTTTCCCCCATCATGCTAAACTCGCTATAAAAATGTTTTATTCAAAATGCTTACTCCAAAAATTGAATGGGAACTGAGAAAATTAGTGTGTTAGATTTTGTGAAAATGTGGAGTTTGTATGGGAGGTGGTAGAAAGGGTGGGGGGATTTTAGTGAATTTTTCAGAAATAACTAAAAATATCATAAAATTGACATCTCTTAAATTTGAGATAAGTAACATTCATACTTTTCAAGAAAATAGATTTTTTGTGAAGTTGTGAAACTGTGTCATATTGTATGGGAGGGGGTAGAAGCAGTGAAGCTAATCAAATATTTTTTTCTGATCTTAGTGATAATGCTAATTAAGAATTTATTACAAAATATGAGCTCGATCAATGTTATATGTTCTGAGAAAATCGTCTTAGAGCATTTCATGAAAAAGTGATGTTTGTATGGGAGGGGGTGGAAGGAGAGGGAGGACGCCAACAATTTTTCTACTGTAGATTTAGATCATTATGAAAGTGATATATCCCACAATTCAGCCTAATAGCTTTCATACTTTTCGAGTAAATCCATTTATTGTCAAATTGCGAAATTGTGTCATTTTGTATGGGAGGGGGTAGAAGGGGTGAAGCTAATCGTCTATTTTTTTTTTCGGCCTTACTAACAATTTTAAATTTATAATTGGTGCACAATTTCAGCCAGCTAAATTTTATACGCACTGAGTAAATTGGCTTAGAATAATTCATGACAAGTACAGTTTGTATGGGAGGTGGTAGAAGGAGGGAGAGGACACGCATAATTTTTATACGGTAGATTTATATTATCATAAAAGTAATATATTCATTTCAGGCCAATAGCTTTAATACTTTTCGAGCAAATCCGTTTATTGTCAAATTGCGCATTTGTGTCATTTTGTATGGGAGGGGGTAGAAGGGGTGGAGCGATTTGGCCCGTTCACGAACTTGACCTTACTTTTTTGTCAAAAACGACGTGTACAAAATTTGAACAATCTAGGTCAACACGTTCTCAAGCTAGAGAGCGAACAGATGGACGGACGGACGAACAGACGGACAGACGGTTTTGAGATTTTTGAGTGATTACATTAACTTCTGTATCATTCATTTTTTTCTCCGAGCCTTATTTCTTGGCGTTACAAACCTTAGAGCAAACTTATAATACTCTCAGATTCCATCTAGAGTATAAAAATGCTTCTGAATTAAATATTAGTCAAAATTGTGACGAAAGAAATTTATTAATGAATGGAAACGTACTTATTCATTTTACAAATTGTGAAATAAAAATTATCGATCACTACTTTTTAAATGTTAAAGAAATATTTTTAGAACGCTTTTCTTACCCTTCAAACAAAACAAATGTGTATATTTTAGAGGTTTGCGAATGTGCGTGTGGCCGAGGTTGGTGTGCTGCGTACGAGTTGAGTCAGTTGAGACGAAGCCGCGACGTGGGAAGGACTCGGAAATCTAAATCATTGAATTATCTAAAATTATCCCACAATGTTTTACCGATAAAATAACTTTAGATAAAATTGTCCTAGAAAATGTAAAAAACATAAACAAAATTGATGAACTGGAATATCATAAAAATATATCATGCGGAATCAATATCACTTTGATTATATTAATAAGCATGATTAAAATTAATAGCTTTGCTCTAAACGTCAGCGGTCAAAAATTTACTATTAAATTTTTCTCAATTATTTTCAAAAATTAATTTCATTATTTTTTTGCAATTAATTTATTATTTACGCAGTAAAGTTCGGTTTTTTATTGCGATTTCTTAGTGTTTACACGCGATTTCGGTCTTAGCCTCCAAGCTCGATGAAGTTCTTCTCCGTCTTTCGAGGCTCGAAAAGTGTTTAAATTTGAGCTCTATAACGGTATCATCCACCCAGAGTTCGGTAACTGCTGTATCGTATTCTGCTATCGATAAACGCAGGTCGGTATCCGCTAGTGAAGTGGCTAAGCCGAAAAGATCGTCACCTTTGCCGATTATCATCAATGCTCGTGTTACTCGTCAGAGTTCAAAGCAAATCTCCGGTGCTGTGCCAAAGAGTATCAACAGTGGAAAAGTTATAAACATTGCAACTAGTTCGGAGCTAGTTACTCGCACTACGGAAGTACTGCGATCCGACTTGTCCAATACGGCATCAGCTGTTCTAGATATCGAGAAATCTGTAACTACTCCGGTCTCTGTTGGATCTTCATCTGGGAACGTTTTCTTAGCTGCTAACAGCATAATGTCAAACTCTGACGTCCAACAAGATATTCAATCCGATGCCAGCAGAACGTCTTCGATATTAATTGCTGCCACTCAGAACGATGAGTGGTTGTGCATTACGCTTGCTTGTTTTCGTCTTACGAAGAAATCTGCAGTTATTGATTCACTTAACTATGTTTCGTTTAAACTCCGTGCTCCGCAAGAATATGTTCACCGCTTATTGTCCACTGGATTCTGGCCTACTGGTATATCATGTAAATTATTCGAGCGTCGAAAGATTGTTAATGATGTCGAAAATTTTCGTTTAATGCATGGTCAAAGCCAGCAACATAAATTTTAATTCTTCTATATATACCCTAAATATTTTGTATCAAAATGTACGTGGCCTAAGGTCCAAGTTGTCTGTATTTTATTGTTCTATATTTGAGGATTCTCCAGACATTGTCTGTATTACTGAATCATCACTAATTTCTTCCATTTGGACTCTGGAATTTTTCCATCCTTTTATACAGTTCACCGAAATGACCGTGATTTGACACGATCTATAAAAAATGGTGGAGGTGGAGTCCTTATTACCGTTAAAAATGACTTACTGTCCTTTCGTTGTCCAGCTTTCGATTCTCATCCCATCGAAAGTATTTTCGTGAAGGTTCAATTATCATATAATCGTTTTCTGTATCTTTGTTGTGTCTACATTCCGTGTAACTCAAATGTTAGTACGCTTAAAAATTTTTTTGATGATCTCTCTATTTTTATAAACAACATTGACCTGGGTTCACAATTTTTGATCTGTGATGACTTCGACTTACCTATGATTTCCTGGAATGATAGTTCTTCTCAACCTGTGTCTTGTAATGCATACTCCTCTTGCTTATCATCTTTCATGAGCCTTTGTTCACTTGCTCAACATAATGTGATCAAAAATTACCGTGACACTCTATTAGACCTTGTGTTTTCCAATATCGCTATACCCGATGTTCGCGTTATATCGACATTTGGATTAGTTCCTTCCGACCCTTACCATCCTCCTTTGAGTATTACGGTTAACATTTTTAGGAGAAATATTAATGCACAGTCACCATTATCTAAGCTAAATTTTCTAAACGGAAATTACTCTGAGATCAGTCGCAAGTTGGATGAAATTAATTGGGTTGAGGCTTTTTCAGGACTTCCTGCGAATACATCGATTTCAATATTTTATGAATATATCAATGCTTTCATTCAGAATCATGTACCTCACAAGCATACTTCTTCTAAAAACTATCCTGTATGGTTTACTACGGGTGTTATTCGGAGTTTACGTCTAAAACACTGCTTGTATAAGAAATATAAACGTTCAAAACTTCATTCTGACTATGTAAATTTTACTGTCCAACGTACCTTTGTGAGAAAGGAAATCAAGTCTGCCTTTCGTTCTTATGTTTCCTCGCTTGAGACGAGTTTAGCTCGTAATGATACCAAACCTTTCTGGTCACACGTTAAAAAGTGCAAAAAGACTCTGCACGCTCAGTCTGCTCTGAGGTATCAAAATACTAATACCTCTGATACCCAAGCTATATGCGATCTTTTTGCTGAATATTTTTCTTCCGTTTTTAAAATTCCAGACAAGGAACTAAACTATTTTTTTAATGTTTCTAATCACGAATCCATTAGTTCTATTTATGTTTCCTCTTTAGATGTTCTAAAGGTTATTAATTCACTTGATCCCAAAATTAACGGCGGCCGCGATGGCATACCTAACTTTTTTGTTAAAACACTATCGGAAGTTCTCGCTTTTCCCCTTTCGATTATTTTTAATAAATCACTTTCCCAAGGTACTTTTCCAGAAGTCTGGAAACTGGCTAACGTTATCCCTATTTTCAAGAAAGGTGACCCCGAAGATGTCTTGAATTATCGCCCTGTTTCAATTCTTACTAGCTTTAGCAACATTTTCGAACGGCTCGTTCACAATGTAATGTGTGACAAACTTGGTCATTTGATTTCGCCCTGTCAACATGGTTTCGTTAGAGGAAAATCTACAACTACCAATTTGTGCGAGTTTACAAACTTTATTGCCAAATCTTTCGAACTCCATCAGTCTGTTCACACTGTTTACACAGATTTTGCAAAGGCATTCGACACAGTTAATCCCAAGATTCTAATTGGGAAACTTAAAATATATGGCGTCTCTGGAAATTTACTTGACTGGATTTCTTCCTATTTATCTACTCGTAGTATGCGTGTAACTTTTAAGGGTCATGAGTCTTATGTATTTCCTGCGTGGTCTGGTGTTCCACAGGGGTATATTCTTGGTCCACTATTATTCCTATTTTTTATAAATGACCTACCCCAGTTTTTATCTTCTTCTTGTCTCTTGTATGCAGATGACCTCAAAATCTTTCGAGTGATTAATTCTCCCTGTGACCGTGATATTTTACAATTGGACCTTGATCGACTATATCAGTGGTGTTTGTCGAATGACCTTGACTTAAACATTAAAAAATGCTCCTCAATGTCATATTCACTTAAAACTGAGCCTCCCGAGTTACTTTATTTAATCGATGGCACTAGACTTTCGGAAGTAACGATTATAAAGGATCTCGGTGTGACTTTTGATGTGAAGTTGAGTTTCACCACACATTTTCAAAATATTATTAATCAAGCCTACAGACTTGCCGGTTTCGTCCTCCGTATTTCTTCAACTTTCGCTTGTTCTAGTACTGCTGTCCTGCTTTTTATCTCTCTAGTACGTAGTATTCTAGAATACTGCTCTGTTGTTTGGAGCCCTCATCATAAGTGTCACTCAGCTGCTATTGAATCAGTTCAACGTAAGTTTACGCGAACTCTGTTCTTTCGTTCTAAAATACCGTATGCTAACTACTCTACGAGGCTTTCGGTACTTCATCTCCATCCTTTAGACATACGCAGAAGTTACTTTGATGAGTACTTTCTTTACAAGGTTGTAAATGGTATTATAAGGACTAATCTTGTTGACGAACTTAATTTCAGAATGGAAGTTGGTAGTACAAGAAATGCCGATATTTTTTATCCTTCACGCGCTTTACTAGACGTTTATTTTCACTCTCCTGTAGTAAGACTTCAGCGAAATCATGACAAACTACAACTTGGATCTTTGTCTATTTCTCTTAATGCTTTTAAAACTAAACTTAAGAAATTCTTGTAATATTTCTTATCGCTTGCTATTGTGTAATTGAAATGTAAATTTTTGTTCAATGGCTAAATAAATAAATAAATAAATGATAATAACTTTTGGAATCATATTTTACCTAAAAAACCAAAAACCCTTTACGGTAAAAATCAATAACAGAATTCAGGAGAATTGTAACAGGGGTAACATACTCTATATTCCTAGAGGATGTAACTAGATACCTGGAACCAGCATAGGTATATGACACATGGCATTAATGCTGGGAAATAAATCGTTCACACGTTTTGAAACTAAGCGAATCAGAAATTTTAGATTTAAGAATTTTCCATTGTGGTTTAAAATTAAGCAGTCCGTTTCTGACACTTGTCTAATAAAGTTAAATAAACACTGAATTTTAATTTTTATTTTTCAACTTCACGTCCCTCGACCACATATCTTACATCGTGCGTATTAAATTCAAAATAAAACAAATCGATTTTATTTTAAAATTTAATTTAATTTCGCCTAATGTTTTAAATAAATTTCCTATTTAAGCTTTGCATTAGAACCATTTCAGTTGAATACGGAGTACATGTAAAATTGAAGTAACCGAGAGAACGTAATAAAGAAACCATTGAAAAGAAAACAAAATAAACAATAAATTCCTAGAAACTAGCATTTTGTCTTATTTAAAACGAAAATAATAAACTTGAGAAGGTGTAGCATGTGAGATGATATACAAAAATCGAATAACATTAATTCTGCCGGAGCCACTTATTGTGAATGGCATTTCGAACTTCAGCTTTATATGAAGACAAATTTCACTGAGTTTTATTTACAATAAAAAAATTCCAAGCATAAGACGCATTCTGCCATTAAATGCCAAGGTACGAGCACAAAATAAACGCTAAAAATAGAATCACAATAATGAGTACGATTGCGATCCATGCTGGTAACGTATCTGAAAAAAAATTGAAATAAATTATAAATCGACTGGGATTTGACGTCAATAAACTTACGTCTATAGTGCAGGCTATGAATGCACACTTTATTGTCGACGGAAATCGACAAGACAGCTGCCTCAGAATCGCTAGATATAGGAGGACCTTCTTGATTCGTGATTGGCAAAAATACAAGACCCGTGACAAACATAGAGTGGGCATGGGGAATGTATAGAGCGCGCTGTAACATGACAATTAAATTAATTTAAAATACAACATAATACTACAAAGGATAAGTTACAAACCTGCAAACTAAATGCAATGTAAATTGAAACCGATCCGGTAAACATGGTCCCAACTGCTACAAAACGGCCATCATCTCGCACGGCCATCGACGATAAGCTTTCATCGATTCCAACCGATTTTTTCAGTTTCCCATCATCGCAATCCCACTGTTGTAGAAAACCTCGTTGTTTCCCCACTTTGCCAAGCGGATTCGTTATCGTGAACAATTGAGATTTGCCAGGTTTACCTTCGACAGCGCCATATCGGCAGCGCTTGAAAATATACTTCGTACCTTCAGGCGTGTCCCAAATGAGTTTATGGCTTTGACGGCTAGTACTAACGTCCCAAATAAGTCCCTGGCCATCTTTCGCTATCGATACCAAATTCTTCGAGTCAGGACTGAAATCTAAGTCATCGAGTTCTTTTGTATGCGCTCTGTAATCAATTGATTTTTTTATTTTATTATGGACTTGAATAAACATGTTCGATTTTGGGATACTATAAAATTTGTTAAGAGTAAATGGCGAATGGTGACGAAGCAGAACCCCGATGAGCAGACTATGGTTAATTTCATTGATAGATACCGATTGTTGTTTATTTCGACGCAAGATCCTCCAGTTCCCCAAGGGCTCATTTATCAAAGCGGTCAATAACAATTTAATTTAATCTTCAATACAACCTATAGTTGATGGCAACCGTATTTTGATTAATCAATCAGCGAATTTCGCAAGAAACTCTCGCCTTTCAGATCGCCTCCCAAGAGAGTACGAGACTTATTTCTTGGACCCTTCATGAGCTCCATATTCACAAATCTTTTGGTCCAAAATGTTATCTCCCCATTTACCTTAAAAGTGCGGCTTTTCTTTAGCTAAACCTCTTCGCAATGATTTCTGTCTTGCATCCTCTTCTGGGTGTTTACCACGTATATGTTGAAAGTTGCGAATGTTCAACCAATTCTCAAGAAATAAAGCGAAGCAAACTCCGTCAACTATTGCCCGATAGTCATTACTTCAATGCTCTCGAACGTAATGGAAACTGTTGCCTGTCGCGAAAGCCTTTGACAGAGTTTGGCATGAATCCCTCCTAGGTCTTAAAGCTACCCTTGTTCAATGGATTGAGAGTTATTTTTCTGGACGAAATATACGAGTAGTGCTAGATGCCATTACTTCTTCCTCCTTCGTAATTGATGTTGATGTTTTATCTCCAACGCTTTTCTTAGTTTTGATTGATGACCTTCTGTCATCTACTCTTAATCTAATTCATATTATTGCAGATGATCTATGAATTTGACTCTGCTGCAGTATCAAACAAGCATTCTATTGCTTCCAAATTAAAAAACCACTTAAAAATAAATTTAATTCGTATATGTAGGTCGTCAAGTCTTGAGGTAGTTACTTTTATAAACACCTTAGAACAAGTTTTACAAGAATACAATGCTGAAGAAGACATGGTCTTAATTGGAGATATTAATATTAATATCAAGGAGAAGCCACTAACTGCAACAGCTTCTGAATATTTGGATGCTCTTTCAGTTAATGGTTATTCAAGTCTAAAAATTTTACCTTCAGACCAGCCATTTTTAAGACCTACATATATAACTGACCATTTCAGCACGTTAGCCAAATTAACATATGATTCCGACAAATTACGTCCTTCGCCCAGGTCCGTACTAACTTCGCCCACTATCACTAAAATTGACTATAATACCGTATCTGACTGTCTCCGCAAAATGAACTGGATAAACGTCCTATCTTGCACGGATACTAATAATGCCCTCAATAACTTTTATGATATCCTAAATAGTACGCTCGAAACATCAACCCGGGTTATTCCAATACACCACTCCAAATTGAAAATAATAAAAGACTGGATGACAAGAGGACTTCAATCAGAACGAAAAATAGATTAGCAAAAAAGAAACACAGAGAGCCATTCAATACTGCGCTTTCAGAAAAATACAAGAACTATCGCAATAAGCAGACTAACTTAATTAAAGCTGCAAAACTTAGCTTTTATCGTGAGCAAATAAAAAGTGTTAAAAATAACCCTAAGAAACTTTGGGATAAAATTAATGAAATTACATTTGGGAAGAAATCTTATGTAATAATTAAAAGTATGCATGATAATTGCGGAAATGAAACCACTAATCCTGCTTTTATTGCGGAGATCCTGAGCTCCCATTTTTCAAGTGTATGAGAGCAAATCTCTTAGTCTATTTTACCTGGCAGTGACAAAGATGTCTCTTTCCCAACTGAGCAAAGTTTTTCAAATTGTGCTATGACACTTATTACGGATGAGGAGACTCTTCATCACATTAACCAATTAAAACTGAATACATCCTGATGGATACTCTACTGAGACAATTAAAAAGCTGGGACATCTTATTGCTGCACCCATAACTCATATTTTTAATTTATCGCTAATCCAGGGAATTTTTCCTGATAAATTTAAAACGGCTAACGTAATTCCAATCCATAAGAGGAACTGCAAGTTCCAACCAGTTAATTATCGTCCGCTTTCCATTATTTCCAATTGCGAAGTTATTGGAAAAATGTATCAATTACAGAGTGCAACACCATATTGTTGATAACAACATTCTTTCGAAGTACCATGGGTTATGG
The DNA here is from genome assembly GCA_963669355.1 of Chorisops tibialis. NCBI lineage: Eukaryota > Metazoa > Arthropoda > Insecta > Diptera > Stratiomyidae > Chorisops > Chorisops tibialis. Next base: position 268,455,583 of record OY770262.1, on the reverse strand, counting down.
GTTTAAAATTAACTGTAGTACAAACAACGCGCTTTGTGAAGTTGTTAGCTTCATAAACGAACATACGGATAAAAACTATAAAGTTCTTGCTATTTTTTTAGACCATAAAAAAGCTTTTGATACTGTTAATCACGAGCTTCTGTTGCAGAAGCTAAATAGGTTAGGCTTCTCGAACAGAACGTATGACCTATTCAGCTCTTATTTGAAAAATCGTACTCAGAGTGTAAAGTTGTGTTCTGAAATCAGTAGACCTATGGTACTGAAATGTGGAGTGCCACAAGGCACAGTTTTGGAACCCATTTCGTTTAACATCTACCTGAATAACCTACTCGACATTCAGGTAAAATACCGTAACAGTCGTATTGTTTCCTTCGCAGATGACACAGTAGTACTTGTAAAAGGTAATACATTCAATGATGTCAGTACTACGGCGGAGTCTACCATGAATGATATACATTCTTGGCTATCACTCCATAGACTAGCTTTAAATACTGATAAAACTAAATGCCTATGGTTTCCCGGAACTTTTTTTTTACAGAATGACCTGTGTTATAGGCAATTTCGGCCTTTATGTGCAATGCACAAACACAGTCATGGAGGGAAGGAATGGGATTGGTAAGGTTGGGGAAGGGGAGTGAGAACGACCGTAGCGAGTGGAGAAGCTGGTATATTGCTCAGTTGTATTGGCTGCTTACTGACAAATATTTGCAGATGTTATGGGGGACTGAATGATAGAAAAGCGAACAGAAACCATCTACTGAGTATCTAGGCCTTCTTGAAGTGGAACTGTTTCACTTTTACACCGTTTCCCCATTTTATTTCGAATAATTTTTTATCACCAGTAGCAACTGAAAAATTTGCGCTTAAAAAAATCCCGTCTGGAGTGGGAATCGAACCCACGACCTATTGACTGAGAAGCAAGCACGCTGTCCACTACGCCACGGAAGCCTCAATAGGTTAAATTGGAAATCGCAAATCTCAAACCTTTGTAGCAAGATTAGGAAAACTGTATTTAAAATTAAAACCCTATCACATGTACTAGACCTCCATCTTATGAAAGTAAGTTACTTCGCTCTTGTGCAATCCGTATTGCAATATTGCATACTTGCTTGGGGTGGGACATACACCAAAACTTTATTACCGCTTCTCAAGTTACACAGCAAAATATTTAAAATATGTTTGAAAAAATCAAAATTTGACTCAACAACACAAGCTTTTAACGAATTTGATCTGTGTGTGTTTGATCTTTTGAAATTTATGTTTTGTAATCAAATCAATTTCCCAATTTATCGCTCAATATACCCTACCCAAAGGCAATTAGGTAATCCTCTAGCTGTAAGCAAGTGCAATAAGAATACCGCTCGTCGTCATTTCCAATTTTTGGGCCCTATAATGTTTAATAACCTTCCAGCAGAATTCAAACATGCACTTGATATTAGAAATTATTTTAATTAATTATAATTATAAATTAATGTTAAAGAATTTTGTTCTAAGTAATAAAAATTTGTTTGAGAGTTTAATTGTGTAAATTGTTAATTATGTCTGCTGCTCTACAGAATTATCGAGTATGGAGCAATACTGTAAATCTTTCATTTTTCCAAAAAGATAAGTAATACTATTATAATATTAATCAGATTCATGCCCTGTGGCTCTCACACACAAGAATTCTTTCGTGAGAAGCCGACTTGTTTAAACACTAATTTGTAAGTTTCTTTAACAGTATATTTAAGTCAATAAATGAAATGAAATGAAAAAAAAAAATCGCAGGGAGATGTTCGGTTCACTGAACTTTGATCTCAACTTAATGCTGGAATGGGGGAGTAAAAATATAGTTCAGTTATAATGCCGGGTCTGCGACTTATCTAGGGAACATGGGTTCGCTATACAAAATTATGAAACAGTTGACGAACAAGAATTTCACCACCAGATGTCATCGCAACCGTACTTAATATGAGTAAATAGTTGGGGCGATAAAAGGAGCCCCTCTCTGACATTTTAAACATCTTGTCAGAGGAAGATATTCTAAAAATAGAATAATTACCGAACATCTAGCCGCGACAATCCTCTATTAGTGACGATCCTCCACAAAAGAAAGAAATAGTTGCCGCCATTCGTTCAAAGCCACAGTTGGATTCCGTAAAGCAAACCGGGAACTAATTTTTAAGTGTTAAGTGTTATCGTGTGTGAAAAATAAAAAGACTAACAAAACTTCCTTTTTTTTATAAATTTAGTGCACACATAGGATGTTCAAAGAAGTTACTCATGGTTTCTCCTGGAATCGCCGCCATAATTCGGATTAAGGAGTACCAAGGCATCCCGGACCTTACCTGGTCTTTATCCGGGAAATCCATGCATCTTTCTGTCAGCATACAGATTCCGCGTCGAAAAAAAACTGCTCTTCTTTTGAGCCGATCCACGAATCGACCCAATTTTTGGCCTTTTCGTAAAAATCGAAGTGTTGCTCAGCCAGACCGTGCATTATCGATCGGAACAGGTGGTAGTCAGAAAGCGGCGATGACTGGAGAATACAGCGGGTAGGGTAGAATGGCTCATTTCAGTGTTTCCAGGTAAGTTTTTGCAACCTAAGCAACATGTGGCCGAGCGTTACCGTGCAGGAAAATCACTTTGTCGTGTCTCTTTTGGTACTGTGGTCGTTTCTCCCGCAACGCTGGGCTCAAACGCATCAATTGCAGTCGATAGCAATCTCCCGTGATGGTTTCACTCGGTTTCAGCAGCTCATGAGATACCACAATAATTTCCTCTCTTCCATCACCATGCGTCAAAATCACCGCTCTTGAATGTTCTTCCAATAAGAGCAGCCTCAACGTAAGTGCTTGAGAGCATTCGACGCACCTTAGCCGTAGATTTTTTTGAATGGAAGACAAAAATCAAAACTTTCCGAATTTGGCTCAAACTTGTTCGTGCACAAAAAAGTATATAGCGCCGATAGAACTTCACAAATCTAATGATGATCAGTTGTTGATAGATGTTTAAGCTTACCAAGTGATGTTTCTGATCCACCATTGTTGATCATCATTTACTGCTGGCGCCATCTGTTAGGAAACGGCCGGCTTCAATTTGCAATCCCGATAATATGTACACAATGCATATTTATTAAATGCCATTTTTCTTCGGTTTTCTAATTTATCTTGAAATTTTATCAGGGATTTCAAGACAAATCCATAGATGTACAATGTCTGCCACTGAGTAATCTAAGTTTTGAGCTAAGTTAATCAAATTACAGATGAGGTCAAAAAGCTAGATGTTCGTCCATGAACTCATCATCAAAAATCCATTTAACTATCAATTTTATTTTTTTGAAACGTTCATCATTAACAATTAGTGTTTTCATAAAATGTATGTATATTCTGTATAAGGCAGTTGTAGGAATCTCTGTATGAGCACCAACGAATATCACATGGTGTTTCGATTCTAGAACACCCTTTATCAGGTAATGCCTGCTCAAAATCTGCATGCTTCAACTCTTTTGAAACGGTTCAAATTTTCTTTGTAAACTCTCCGCTATAACATCTTTCGCAAGTAAGTTACCAGTGTGTTTACTGCAACTAGTCTGGCCATTTTTAGCATTGCAGAATTGCCCGATACCACTGCATAAACATCTGTTTGGTATAAATATTTTGCTATAGTAAAGGGTGTCTCATTAATACCGTCTATTGTGAATTTAGTCCCATTTTTTTAAGTCGGTTGTGCAGCGTTCTGAATTGTGTGATGGGTGTGAACATAGGTTTAGTGGTGAAGAATTACACGAACGCATAATATTGTTGAAGCAACTACAAGTGAATGGTGATTTTTCGAAGACAATCCTCTTCTCTGATGAGGCGCATTTCGAACTTGATGGTTATGTCAACAACCAGAATTATCATATTTGGGGATCTGAGATTTCAAGAGTGATCCTTGAGCGTGCCATGCATTCACCGTGAGTTTTGTTTGGTGCACAATTTGGGCTCTTCGAGAATGCGGACGGCAATGCAATCACCGTCAACGGCGTTCGTTACCGTGAGACGATAAACAACTTCTTCTGGCCTCAAATTGCTAACATGGATCTCGAAGACATGTGCTTTGGGAGGGCGCAACCTGCCACACAGCGAACGAAACGATGGAATTGTTGAAGACGAAATTTGTAGGGTGAGTTATCTCGCGCTGCGGCGATGTGAATTGGCCACCAAATTCATGCGGTTGGACGCCATTTAATTTATTTCTTTGCGGTTTTTTGATTTCAAAGGTGTAATAACCCAAAAACGATTCCTGAATTGAAAGTCGAGATTTTTTGCGCCATTGATGAAATGGAGCCGGTACTATGCCAAAATGTCATCGAAAATTTCGTCAAAAGTACCAACGAGTGCCATCAGTCACGAGGCGGCCATTTGTCGGATATTCAGTTCCATACATAGCCTCCAATTTGTCGGATATTCTATTCCATACATAACTTCCATGTCTACTATCTTTGCTAAAATAAGAACATCAGAGCTTTTCGTTTTTGATTTGAATAGTTTTAATAGCTTTATTTTCGGTGAACGAAATGGAGAAAATTTAGGGTACCTTAAATCAAAGCAACACAAAAAGTTCAAAGTCGGATAACTCGTCAGAAGATACTCCTAGTAGCCATATTTCGAGACTGCCAATTATTAATTTACCCAGTTTCGGTAGCGGATACCATTCAAAGAAATCTTCAGCTCCTCGCAATCAATGACCCTACATTAAAAGATCTCCAAAAATTAAAGTATTTGAAAACGAGTGTTCACGGGGAAGCAGAGGCTTTGATAAAAATATCGCTTTAATAGGGAACAACTTTAAGGACGTTTGGGAAGTGTTACAACGTAGATATCATAACAACCGAGTAATAGAACATGGACACTTCAATTCGCTCATGAAATTACCATCAAGTCTTTGTGATTCTCCTTTCACTCTCTAAAAGCTATTCGATGCAGCAGTTGAAAATATCCGTGCACTCAGAAACTTGGAATGTCCGACACATCATTGGGATGATTGGCTAGTATATATCACAGTACACAAACTTGATCCTATAACCCGACGCGAATGGGAAAGTTCAAAATGGGCGATACAACCGGAATTTACAAGACTAACCGAATTTTTGGAAAGTAGAATACGTATTGTTGCGAGCTAGGGATTCGCCGGGATTTCAAGAAAAACACAATTTGTTTAAAAACAAGGGATAATTTATTTATTCGCACTTTTACTTAATTCACACTTTAACTTAATTCGCCTATTTGGCACTACCGCCGTGTATCGCTTCTTTGTACTGGTTCGCGTCTCGATCATTAAAATGACTGACTGCTCGCTGAGAGCTACCGTGTATTTATACCATTTTCACTAATTCTCGAAGCTTCCGTCGGGTGTCGTTGGGTGTATGTCTAGACTATACTGGGAGGTTCTAGATATTTAATTGCCTACATTTTCGGAGTATACTGTTTATTTGGGAAAGTTCTAGAGCTTTAATTGCCTACATTTTGGAGTATACTTTTCTCGCGTATTCGATAGAGATCGTGCGTGGTTGTCAGATCTATAACAGTATATTAGAGGCAGTCACGGTGGAGTCCCAAAGCCAGCGCCCACTCATCAGCGCTCGAAATTCTAGATCTTTGCGGCAACAAAAATTAAATATATGTCATACTAGCGAAAGGAGATGTCCGCATTGCTCAGGTCGACATCTACTGCTTTTCTGTTACAAATTTAAAAATCAATCTCCTGCCGACAGGCTAGTCTTCGCTAGTCAAGCAAACCTATGTTTCAATTGTCTTCGGAGTTGTCACACGGTATCACGGTATGTAATTTAAATAAGTCTTGCCACACTTGCGATGATAAACATCATACTGTTCCGCATGATGCGTTTTGGGCAGATAATGTGGCTGAAGTCGGCTTATCTAATCAAAGACTAGCACTTCACATTCATTCTGTGGTGGAAGCTCAACCGAAAGAAATACTACTTGCAACGGCGTGGATTTTTATAGCACATTCTATAATACAACCGGTAATTCCATCAAGCTGCGTGCGCTCTTAGATTTGGGTTCACAGTCCTCTTTTTTACGGAATTCGTTTCGCAGTACCTACAACTTCCTAAGAAACGGCTGAACTGGTTTCCATTAACGCTATTGGCTCTAGAACCCTTGGAAATCTGAACCGTGCAGTTTCTTTTTCTATCAAGCCTACAGTTAATCCTACTTGATGTACAAGGGCGGATCGATAATGACGTGTAAAAATGAAGAAAACAAAATTTCTTCGACAAAAATTTATTTTATTTTTCAACATAGTCCTCTTGTAGCTCGATACACTTAGTCCAGCGTTTTTCCAATTTTTGGATCCCTTCCAAATAATAAGATTTCTCTAACCCTTCAAAGTATGCGTTGGTTTCATTGATGACGTCACTATTAGTGGTAAATATCTTTCCAGCAAGCCATTTTTTCAAGTCTGGAAACAAGAAAAAGTCACACGAAGCCAAATCTGGAGAATACGGTAGTTGAGGAAGCAATTCGTAGCGTAATTCCAACAATTTTGCCACTTCAACAGCCGACGTGGGAGCTGGAGCGTTGTCGTGATGAAACGACACTTTTTTATTCGCCAAATGCGGACGTTTTTCCTTGATTGAAGCATTCAGTCGAGCCAATAACTGAGTATAATATGCTCCCGTTATTGTTGTTCCTTTCTCCAAATAGTCGGTGAAAATTATTCCTTTGGAATCCCAAAAAACTGTCGTCATAACCTTTCGAGCCGATGGAACGGTTTTTGCCTTCTTCGGTGCGCTTGAACCGGCTTCCATCCATTGTTTTGACTGTTGTTTGGTTTCTGGAGTGTAGTGGTGCATCCATGTTTCATCAACAGTTATAAATTGATGAAGAAATTCATTTGGGTCACGTTGAAACAGTTGTAAATTGTGCTGTGAAGTTGTCACACGATTGCGTTTTTGGTCGATTGTGAGAAAGCGCGGCAGCCATCTTGCAGATAGCTTCCGCATGTCCAAATGATTTTTCAAAATATTCCAAATACATTCATATGAGATAGCTAAGGAAGTACTTACTTTTAATGAAGTACTTAGCTATCTCACACACTTTCACTCGACGATCTCCTAGCACGAGATCATGGATTTTGTCGATCATTTCTGGCATGGTGACCTCATTTGGACGACTTTGTATAGTCTCTGTGCTCATACGCCCATGCTTGAATTCTGAAAACCACTTGTAAATCATTGCAATTGATGGTGCACAGTCCCCATAATGTTTATCTAATTTTTCTTTGGTTACTTTAGCTGTTTTCCCTTTTAAAAAGTTATGTTTAATCAACACACGAAATTCGTTTTTATCCATTTTTGAAATTTATTAAAAGTTGACTTACTTACTCAGCAGTGTCACAAAAACTAAAAAAGGTATCAGGCTAAGCCTTTGCAAGTAATCTATTTAAGGATGAAGCAGGTAAAAAAAATACTAAATTCCTTACCTACCCCCTCCTTCTTCATTTTTACACGTCATTATCGATCCGTAGAAGCTTTTGCTTTTAAAAGGCTTGCAAATATGCTGCCTGAAAACAAAATCACAATCACCAACTGGCCCACAGATTAGAATGTTCCATTAGCTGATCCTGATTTTTATGAACCGGCCAAGGTATACATTATTCTCGATGCTGATGCTGTATAGTCAGATTGTGCTAGGAGGTGTACTACGAATCGTAGAACATTTACCAGCTGCTCAAAACACAGAATTGGGATGAGATCTGTTTTGCAATATAAGTGCACCACAACTCGAATACGTATGAAATATTAGTACCTTTTATGTTACTTCGAATATCGATGATAGTCTTCGTGCATTCTTGGAATTAGAAGAAGTTCTACCACAGTCAGAAGTACTCAGCGAAGATGATCGAATTTGCGAGCAACTGTATAAAGATACCTTCATACGAGGACCCGATTGTCGATACCTTTAAAAAATAGTGATGATGTGAAACGGTTAGCACATTCACGAAAAGCGGCTGTATCCCATTGCTCCAGATGGAAAAACGGCTTAACACCTCTCCGTAGCTATGCAGCTTTTATAAAGATTTTATGAAACAATACGAAGAGCTAGGTCATATGTAGCCTAGTGGGTAGTGTGTTGGTCTACAATGCGAAGGTCGTGAGTTCAAATCCCGGTCGACGCATAATTCTAGCACACTGCCTACTTTGAGTATACCTCGGTCACCTCAATCTACGAAAATGAAAAATTGGTAGATAGAGGGTTGTGCGAAGGTCATTGTAGAAGGTCATATGACAACTATAAAAGAATTATCAACAAATGAGCCTTTAATTAATTACTACCTGCCTCATCATGTCGTATTTAAAGAGCAAAGTTCTACTACCAAGCTACGTGTAGTTTTCAATGCTTCCAGAAAAACTGAATCTTGCTTAGCATTTAATGATTGCTTACATAGGGGACCTAAGTTACCAAATGAGCTTGCAGACAACATACTAAGATGGCGAATATACCCAGTTGTTTTCTCCACTGGCTGGCATAAAAATGTACCGTCAAATATGAATCAATCAAGAGGACAGAGACTTGCAAAGAATTGTCTTGCGAAGTTCGTGTTATAAGCCCATAAAAACTTATCAGCTTTCAATGGTGACTTATGGAACTAACTGCGCTCCATACTTAGCGCTGAGGACACTATCTCAGCTGGCCAAAGACGAAGCAAACCATCTTTCTCTATATGAATTCCGCGTCGGAAAAACGACATGTCTTTTGAGGCTATCCAAGAACCGATCCATTTTTCAGCTTCTTCATAAGAATGAAAGCGCTGGTCAGCTAGGCCATGTGCCATCGAACGGAATAGGTGAAAATCAGAAGCGACTTGCCATTGAAGCGTTTCCAGGTAGGTTTTCACTGGTTTTGCAACATGAGGCCGAGCGTTATCATGTAGCAAAATCACTTTGTCGTGTCTCTGCTCGTATAGCGGCTGTTTTTCTTTTAAGGCTCGACTTAAACTCATCAATTGAAGTCGATAGCGTTCCCCCGTGATAGTCTCATTCGGTTTGAGCAGCTCATAATAAATTACACCCTGCTGATCCCACCAAATACAGAGAAGAAGCTTCGAACCATGGATATTTGGTTTTGCAGACGATGTTGATGCATGGCCGGGCTTACCCCACGATTTTCTATGCTTTGGATTATCGTAGTGTATCCACTTTTCATCGCCAGTCACGATGCGGTGCAAAAAACCTTTTCTTTTCTGCAGTTGAAGCAGTAGTTCACACGTGAGAAAACGCCGTTCGACGTCTCTCGGCTTCAATTCATACGGTACCCAATGTCCTCACTTCTGGATCATTCCTAAAACTTTTAAACGTTTTGAAACAGTTGACTCATCTACTTGTAATGTTTTTCCAAGTTCTGCTAGCGTTTGACATCGGTCTTGATCGAGTAATTCGTCCAACTTTTCGTCTTCAAATTTTTTCGGTGCGCCAGAACGTTTTTTATCCTCAAGTTCAAAATCATTATTTTTGAAGCGTCGAAACCAGTCTCTGCATGTCATATCCGACAACGCATTGTTACCATAAGTCCCAGCAAGAATTCTATGTGCTTCAGCTGCAGATTTCTTTTGAATAAATTAGTGCAATGAAATTCCCCGCAAATACACTTTATTTGGCACAAACGTAGACATTTTCAGAACTTAGAAAAAATTACTATGTTTACTCTAAAGTGAACTACCATATACTGAAATTTAAGGTTAGATACAGTACTGCCTTGCATGTGTGTTACCATTCGAAATTCCACGAACGGGGTACAGCTACTGCCATCTTTGAAGAAACAGCGAGAACTTATTCAAGGTCCTATAGGGTGTACAACTTAATAACCGGAATTTTTTGGCGAATTTGTTGCTTTATTGTGGAAAAATCTTACAATATATTTCATTCAAAGTATTGTCCATCGGAAGCTACAACATTTCCCCATCTTTCAGGCAGTTTATGAATTCCTTCCCAAAAAAATTGCGCGGGCTTGGCGGCCAAAAACGAATCTATCCAATTTCGGATGCCTTGCTCTGAAGTGAAGCGTATTCCGGTTAGGGCGTTTTGCATCGAGCGAAATAAATGAAAGTCAGACGGAGCAAGGTCCGGACTATAAGGCGGGTGGGCCAAAACTTCCCATCCACTATTTTCCAAATAATTTTTCACGGGTCTTGCAACATGCGGCCGAGCGTTGTCATGATGAAAAATTATAGCCTCGTGTCTGGTCGCATATTCCGGGCGTTTTTCGATGATTGCACGCTTCAAACGTATTTATTGTGTTCGGTACAGGTCACTTGTGATTGTCTGGCCCACTTTCAACAACTCATAATATAACGGCCCCTTCTGATCCCACCAAATACACAGCATAACCTTGGCGCCATGGATATTTGGCTTCGCCGTTGATTCGGCTGGTTGGCCGGGCTTCACGTATGACTTTTTGCGCTTGGGATTATCATAACGGATCCATTTTTCATCCCCAGTCACGATCCGATGCAAAAATGATTTGTTTTTATGGCGCGCAAGCAGCATTTCAGACATATAGAAGCGCCGTTCAACATCTCTCGGCTTCAACTCATAGGGGACCCAATCACCTTGCTTCTGAATGTATCCGGCGGCTTTCAAACGTTTCGAAATGGCTTGCTGAGTCACTCCCAACGATTTGGCAAGTTCGCCTTGCGTTTGACACGAATCCTCATCGAGTAGCGTCTCCAATTCTTCGTCTTCTGGGCGTTCTTTGTCTTTGATGTCAAAATCGGCACTTTTGAAGCGTTGAAACCATTCAAAACACTGTGTTTTCGCTAAAGCATCGTCGCCATAAACTTCTACAAGCAAACGATGACTTTCCGCAGCAGTTTTCTTTGCAAAAAAATGACCCAACAGAACCTCCCGCAAATGCTGTCTTTTTCTCCACTTTTCGAAGTTATTCATCGTGAAAAATAATAATGATGCACACAAGATAAAATTGTTTTGTTGACTGATTTTGATAGCTGTCAAATGTACCTTCAAAATGACATATATATAAAGTTCGAGCTTTCACGATATTTGTTAGTACGGACATCTAGCGTCAAATTCCGGTTATTAAGTTGTACACCCTATAATATAATACCGACAATTTAAGCTTCAAAGTTATACTAGGATTGGCACCCTACAAGGTTACTAAACGCAATTTTCTATCTGATGTCGCTTGAATCTTTAACCCCTTGAGTCTCCTTGAACCAAGCATTATAACTGCGAAAACACTTTTCCAACAACTATAGACACTCGGCCTAGATTGGTATGACCAGTTACCCAATAATCTAGCAAGCATTTGACTACGATACCGGGAGCTAACCAAAATCAGATCTCATGTCAGATACATGGATTTTGTGATGCCTCAATGGTTGCCTATGCAGCTGCTTTATATGTACGGATCGAGAACGCTGAAGGAATCCAAGTTACTCGACTTACAGCAAAAACGAAGGTTGCTCTTCTAAAAAGAGTAACGCTACCACGACTTGAACTGTGCGGCGCTGTGCTCTTTTCGAAACTTGTTCATAAAGTGCAACAGACTAAGAAATTCGACGAAAAGCTGATCCCTTGGTTCGCTTGGACCGATTCAACTGTGACACTTGGATGGCTTCGATCTAATCCCAATCGATGGAAACCTTTTGTAGCGAACAAAGTTGCACAAATTCATGAATTCACCGAAATAACCCAGTCGCATTATATACCAACTAAAAATAATCCACCTGATTGCGCTTCGCGAGGAGTGCCTCCATCAAAACTAAAAGATCATGAACTTTGGTGGTCTAGACCTAATCGAGAAAGAAATTTATAGCCTATCCACATGAAACATGATTGCAATTCTGCGGAAGAAGAAGCACGATATCAGTATTCAACATTTCATTTTTGTCGAGGCTTCTGTGGCGTAGCGGGCAGCGTACATGCTTCACAGTCAATAAGTCGTGGGTTCAATTTCCACTCCAGACAGTGGGATTTTCTTAAGCACGAACTTTCAGTTGCTACTGGCAATGATAAATTATTCGAAATAAAATGGGCAAACGCTGTAAAAGTGAAACAGTTCCACTTCAAGAAGGCCTAGATAATCAGTAGATGGATTCTGTACGCTTTCTATCATTCAGTCCCCCATAACATCTGAAAATATTTGTCAGTAGCAGCCAGTACAGTTGAAAAATATATGTCAGCTTCTCCACTCGTTACAGTCGTTCTCACTCCTCTTCCCCTACCTTCCTAATCCCATTCCTTCCCTCCATGACTGTGTTTGTGCATTGCACATAAAGGCCGAAACTGCATATAACACAGGTCAATCTGTAAAAAAAAAAATGCAACTCTCTAACTTGGGAGTTACTCGAACGCTACTCATCCTTACAAAGGCTTCTTTGAATCACCGTTTTATGTCAAAAGTTTATCAACATCTTGAAAGTTGTTCGGGATATGCGTTTTACGCGCCGCATAAGTAACGTTAAATTACGAGGAGCACGACAGTTTTGGATATCGCATGTACAACGTCATTGCTTTGATATGGAATATCATATGTTAACGAACAATAAAATCATGAGCTCGAAGAGTAAACTTCTTAAACTCAATCCGAGGCTGGATGAATTCGGCATTCTTTGCGCTAATGACTGGCTCCAGAACTCCTTCCTGACATATTCTGAGAAGAGTCCAATAATTTTACCAAAAACCTGCCATCTCACGAGTCTTATCATAGCCAAAGCGCATGCCGCGACACTACACGGTGGCGTCCAATTGATGTTGTCTCACTTGCGGAGAACCTATTGGATTATTGATGGCAGAAATCGGGTCAAAATGTTTATTCATCGCTGCAAACCGTGTTTCGTCCAAAAAACTAAAGGACAAGACAAGCTTATGGGAATACTTCCGGCATCGAGAGTAACTTCAGCTAGAGCATTTCTTCGCACTGGTGTGGACTACGCTGGCATACGAACATCGAAAGGAAGAGGTTATCAATCAAACAAGGAATTGATCGCCGTTTTTGTGTGTTTTGCTACGAAAGCAGTTCACATCGAGCTTGTCAGTGATCTTACAACTCAATCATTCATCGCTGCCTACATAACATTCACTTCACGTCAAGGTATTTTCTACGATCTTTAAAGCGGCTCGCGGTACCACCTTTGTTGAAGCAAATGCTGAATTGCTGCATCGACTAAGAAACAGTTGGATGACATGATATGTTGGCAAATATAGGCACAGAGTGACACTTTCCCTATTTTCGCCGGCTTGTGGGAAGCAGGAGTAAAATCGGTCAAACATCATTTAAAACGTGTTATAGGTGTTATGACTTCAACCTTCAAAGAGTTACGTTGCTAACTATGATCGTAGGTTGTTTAAACTCGAGACCTTTGACACCTATAACAAATGATATCGAAGACTTGGATGTGCTTACCCCAGGACACTTCCAGGAGGGCGGCAAATGCTACAACACTTTTGGAAGAGCTGGTCAAACGAATATCTTCAGCAACCACAAAAGCAACACAAATGGAATGTTTACAGCCCAAATCTGCATGTTGACAACTTTGTGCTCATTACAGATGAGCGTGTTTCTCCAGCTCAAAGGCTGACGAGCCGTATAATCGAGAAACATCCTGGAACCGGTGGCTCAAAGTCAACGCTTAAACGATCAATCGCAAAACTGTGTCTCCTGCCTATTGAGGAAAACAGTAACGTTTAAATAAAATTAATATGTTTCGCCACTAGGCCCTTAGGATTAGTGATGTCGTGGAAAGCGCTCTCGAAGTTTGTCAGGCTGAATCCCGTAAAGGGTTGTCTTGTACCGTTGTCTTGTATTGGAGCAGTCAGCCGAAATGGGTTCGCCACATCTCATGTTTGTGGACTTCGAGAACGTTTTCGACAGCGTTAAGCGATATTAATATAGAATGCTTTGCGTAGGACAGGTATCCCAGATAAGGTCATAGCAATGATTAAGGAATCCTACGAAAACACAAGATGTCGCGTCTTGCATAGAGGAGAACTGTCTGAGAACTTTCCTGTGCGAATGGGTGTCAGAAAAGGCTGCATATTATCACCAGCCCTGTTTCTGGTGGTTATAAATGACATCTTGAAAGCTGCACTGGAAGGTGGGAAGGTAAAGGTGTTCAATGGAGACTATTTAACATCTTAAGTCACCTTGATTATGCTGCTGCATGTTTGCTTGCACATAACCGTTCGGACATAGAATCAAATGTTCGCTCGTTGCATTCTAAATTCGAAGAGGCGGGACTAAAAATAAATGTGTGTAAAACTAAGGACATGGACATGGGTTCGAACACAAGCACACCGATTGTTCTTAACGGACAAGATGTGAAAGAGGTGCAATATTTTTGTTATCTCGGAATCATTGTCAGCATGGACGGCGGAGCCAAAAAAGATATTGAGGCTCGTCAGGCCTTCGGTATCCTTTCCCCTTTCTGGAGGTTAAGAGAGATCTCCCTTCGCACGAAGTTGCGAGTTTTTGCCACATGCCTCAAATCCGTGTTGTTATATGGTTGTACTACGTGGAAAGTGACCGTTCGACTTAACAAGAAACTATAGACTTTCGTGAACCAATGCCTCCGACACATTTTAGGAATATCCTGGCCAGAAGTGATCTCCAACGGCGAACTTTGGAGTAAAACTGGCCAGACTAAAAAAGGTATTGAGATTAAAGGGCGGAAGTGGTAGTAGATCGGACACTCTTTGAGATAACCAGAACGAAACATAGCCAAACAGGCTCTGGATTCTGGGTCGACCATGCAGCACATGGAAGCGAGCAGTTGAGCAGGAGGCCAGAGGAATAAACAAGTCCTGGCAACAGCTTAAGGCCGATACTCAGGATCGCGCCTTGTGGAAGAGAGTTTTTCTGTCCTATGACCCTATAACATTCCTTAACAGGAATTTCATTTGATTGACAATACGTTTTCAAAATAAAGTACTTCGAGGTATTGTAGACGCACCATGGTACACACGCAATGTCAATCTACACAAGGCTCTACATACAGGATTTTGTCACGAATGAAATAAAAATGTTTACACAAAGTCACGAGCGAAGACTTCGCCAACATGTCAAAATCGGGGCGATTCAACTCCTAGACAATGAGACCATAGTGCGTAGGCTTAAGAGAGTTGAAACATTAGCGTAGTGTTGTAGAGATAATAGACAAAAATAATTAACTCTAAATGCACAATAAACAAAGTGGAAAACATTAGAAACTAAGAAAACATCGATGAAAAAGTGCTAAGCTTAAATTTTAATTTGCTATTAGTTTTATAACTCGATCGCAATAGCATTAAATAAAAAATAAAAATCGACAGTTTATTTGACAGAGTGACATTCTCAATGATGCTATCAGATCACACCCTTGATGCATCCCCTTCTCCCGAGACGCTTCTCGCCAAGTAGTTATATTTAAATCCCCTTATCAAAAAATTAAAAAGAAATTAAGAAATACTCACTCCACGTCCGAAATCTGTGTCATCTTCGGAAACGACCAAACCCTGATGTGTCCGTCCGTTCCCCCGGTTGCCATCAGCTTTCCATTCGGACTGATACGAACAATTCGTTGAATCGGCTCCTTCGATAAGAAATCCGTTTGAATCGAATCGCCAGGTTTGATATCGAATTCGATCCGCTTCAAATTGCCGTTGACGTCATTCGGAATACCAGTTTTCCCATTCTCTCGTATATCCTCGACTCCGGAGCTATTGTGTCTTCGCCGAACGCCGTTTTCCTGCGTCTTTTCCACTTTTCCGGTCTTACCCGGGCCATCCTCGCCCTTTCCATCCATCGAAACAATTCTCGGATTCACGTAGTACAATTGGCAATGATCCTCTTGACCGGCTACTAAAAAGGATCGTCGGCCATCGTTCTTGACCGCGAAATTCATAACCACCCTCGGTCCAGTCTCGTGACGAATTACCTCTTCGGCAATGAATTTTCTACCATTATGATAGATTTCGTAGATTTCCTGCAATCGAAACGATAGAAAAAGCCAATGACGAAATATCGAGGTCAAGGTTCGCTCAATCAAAGTGCAAAGAAACTTACAAAGCCGTTCGCAACGCCCGTTTTACTCGAGCCTCCGCCACCGGCCACTAGAACATGACGACTCGTCAGCATTTCGACCGCGTACAAGGGGAAATTCACGCGGGCCAGGAGACCATCATTTGGCCGCCGAGTCGGTGCCATTACACTTGAACAATTTTCGGAACCAACGAGCACAAATTTTCGAACGAAACAATATTTTCCCAAGCTAAACAGAAAAGTTCCACGTATCCACCATTGCGGGTTGCGGCGACGTCTTGCGTACAAAAGAGATCAACTTTCGTTATGACAGCTGCAAATGTCAAACGTCAAGAAAAAGCCACTGATATGGAACAATCAAATGGATGGTTTAGCTGCTGAGAGCTTTGTGCTGATTAAAAGCGATTTGTAGGCCAACGGTCAAAATCTTTGCAAATTTTATGCAACAAATCGTCAATTTTTTCGTAGAACTTTGGCTATGCATAAACTTCAGACCGATGTTTGTAAAATTATCCCATTTGTCTGTCCGTCCATGTACTCTTTAGCTCGAAAACAAGTTAAAAATTTGTACACGTAGTTTTTAACAATAAAGTAAGGACTAGAGCTACTCTATGAAGATGGCAGAACAAGACTGAGTTCGGACCAGACCACCTATTTTCCAGCATGCAATAAGTAAGCAAATGTGATTGCAAACTGTTCATTAGTACGTAAAACCTACCAGATCAAATTTTCACCACTTAAAATTAATGCAAATTAAAGATATTCGTGAGTTAAAATCAGAAAAAGTTGCACGCGCTCATATGCATCATGGCTGTAATTTAGAACTTTACTTTTGTTCTTTTTTGGTAAAGAAATGTCACGATGACAATTTATTCCGTCCATTCACCGAAGGTAAGTGATAAACATTAATTATTACCTTAAATTTTCAAAGATTTTAAATTTGTAGAAAACCGAAGTGAGCAGAAATCATCCGCTTTTCATTAGGAAAAAGTTCCGCATTGGGAGAAAAAAGTGAAGTAGCGAAAAAGCCTGACGATGCCCATTAGTTCGACATTCGAGTTATAGAAAAATTTTTTTGCCGCGATCGCATTGATGAAGGAAATGTGCGAAGAATTGATTGAAGACGGAAGAGGGTCCAATTCAGAAGTGCGATCGTATAAAACAGGAAGCTGAATCGACCGCGAAATAATATCGCTTGAATTTAAATTCTTACTTATTTTTATTTTACTTATATTAGGGGAACACGTAAGAGCACTGCGGCCTTTCCGGCCTATTGTGCCATTATTGCCCCTTTACCCTACCATAACTCAATAGCTTTGGCTAATCTGAGTATCTAAGGGAGCCATGTTGGCTAGTTCCTCGGTGGAAAGGAAACCTTTCCCAAGAAGATTACGCCTTTTCCTTGCCACTGCTTCACACTGGCATAGGATATGCATTATCGTTTCTGAGTCTTCGAGCAAGGCCCTCTAGAAATACCAGGCCGTAATGCTGAGCTGTTTTCCAGCAGCTGCAGGAAATATAGCAGGTTTTTGATGACGTCAGTGATGACGTTGTACTTTGACAGTTTTCTTGGCTGACAGTTCTCTTGACTGCCATTTTGCGGAGAACTTCGGTGTTTTTGATTCGCGTCAACATAAAAGATAAGTACAAGAGATAATAAATTTATTTAAAATTAATAGTTTTCATTATATTTTCAGCGCAATGGACTTCTATCACTGCAACAATAATAAGATCGACGAATTCGACAGTATGAAAAAGGATCTGTCCGACGATTTCATAAAACGAGCCGGCATGGCAAACTTGAATTTTCTCAATTCTGAAATCAAGCCGCTGCCCAAAAACTGGATCGCGCCAAAACTATGGCCAAATGGAAGGAAGAATACTCGAAACTTGAACGTGAATGTACGATTTCAAACTCAAAATGCACCTGTACCATCGACAATTAGCCAGGCTGTAGAAATCGCGCGCTGAGAACTGCCAATAGATCGCCCAACTCGAAGAAATGATTGGATCAAAGCAAAAACAGATCGTCGAACGGCAATCTGGTATCAAAACCATTCATAATATCGTTCGATCATAAGAGATCGCGACGAGCTGATCAGCCGCGTTCACAGCCTCAAACAAAGACTGTTTCCAGCGATGTTCAATATCCTGTTTATAGTGAAAATCGTCGACTTCTTAAAAAAGTCATCAACCGTAGACTCAACCACTTTATTGTTGGAAAACCACCGAGCCACTTTTCAAGTTTAGAACCAGAAAATAATCCGAGGGGCTAAATCTCGGGAATAGGGTGCGTTAGGAAGCAATTCAAACTTTAACCCATTGATTTTGGCCACCGCGATTCTAAAGAGAAATCTGACTTATATATAAGGCCGCCCAAAAGGAAAATGCTTACGTTAAATTGATTTTTTTTTTCAATATTTTATTTAAGTTTTTAAAAACATAATTAAATAAGTCAAAGAACATAATTCTGTTAACTGAAGTACCATACTACGGGCATCTTTTGACTCATAATGGACTGAAGATTGATGGCAGCAAAACCGATCAGTCCCGCTCCGATACGTTGAAATCGCAGTCAGGCCCCTGAAAACAAGAAAAAAGGCAAATAAAAGAACCTGCGATCTACCTGAAGATCAAAACTAACCTGGCAAGAAAACACAAATGTCCTGAATACGAATGGGAATGTTCAACAAATGTTGAGCCAATGGACCGACCCTGCCGGACTACTTATCAAACAGAGTGCTGGACCACGTAGGCTGTTGATTACTCGAGTTGTTTTTCAGTAGGTTCAACATCAGAATCAGACAATCTTCGACGACAATTCCACCGTCCGAGCAGCCTTCGTCGCGAACAACGTCGAAAAGACGATCGAAGGCAACAACCTTTTGGATGTTGGCATTTCCTTTCGTCAACTGAATGAGCAACAACAAGGCATCGTTCCTTATCACCTCGCGACTATCGATAAGCAAATCCATCAGCTTGGACACATCCATCGGACTGACAAGCACGATCTCCTGAATACCCTTGGTCTTGTTGGCCAGCAGCGTCGTTAATAGTTTAATAGCAGCCCAGCGGACACGAAAATCATACTCTTCCAGATAGCCGAGAATCAGCGAAACATTTTCGGCCGTTTTTATGAACATCTCGGTGAATTGTTTGCACACGTAACTTGCGGATTATCGATTTCTTCGTCGAACTGTTCGAGCGCCACGATTTGGCAGAGTGCATCGAGCGCATAGCTCACAATTTTGTTGTCGGCCCGATCCATCTGGAGGACCTGCAGAAGGGTCGGCATTCCCTGTGCGCCCACCTTGATCCGGTACTTCCGGGAAAGAGCTTTAAGTGCACGACAAGCATCGCGTCGATCATTCAAAAGAGTCGAAGAGTTCACACGATCCACCAAGCGTTCGACCTGCGAACAAGAAAGAAATGAAACGAAAGTTGATTGACAGGCGATCTCTCTACGTGTTGGATTCGCGCCAATATGAAAAATAAGTAGTAGGTAGGTAAATTTATTTAAAATCGATAGTTTTTAATTTTATTTTCAGCACAATGGTGAATAGATGTAAAATATTAAATATTATTAATAAACAGGCGCGACGCGAATCCCGACATGCAGAAGCCGACCGCCACGACATGTTAAATCGAATTGTCAAACTGACAAATCTCATACTTGGGTGAGCTCCGACTTGCTCGGACACCTTAGGTATAGTTCAGAAAAACCTGGTATTCTACGTCATCGTTTTCAGCATTACGGCCTGGTATTTCTAGAGGGCCTTGCTCGTAGCAAGGCCCTCTAGAAATACCAGGCCGTAATGCTGAGCTGTTTTACAGCAGCTGCAAGAAATATAGCAGGTTTTTGATGACGTCAGTGATGACGTTGTGCTTTGACAGTTCTCTTGACCTTTCGCGGATAACTTACAGCTAGTACTAGTAGAGTATAAGAAAAAACAGATAACTTTACTTTCAATTAATAGTTTCTTATTCTATTTTTAGCGCAGTGGTGTATAGATGTGCGGTCGAAGGAAATTCGTAGTTACCGGGAAGGAGAGCTTCTATCACTACAACAATAACAGTAACGAATTCGACGGTCTTAAAAAGGGATCTGTCCGACGATTTCATAAAACGAATCAGAATGGAAAGCTATTATTGATTATAACAAATGTCAGAAGTTTAATAAAATCGAATTGAAAACCGGAAGAATCTGTAAAAAAATTAAGTGTTGACGGAATAAAACACCATAAAAACATTTACATCGCTCATTTATTTATGTTTTTTCGTTCTGCTCGCGAGCCGTTCGCAGTATGGAACTGGATGATTATTTCGGATCGGTACTAAATTTGGAGGGAAATGTCGAAATGGAAGCGAGCATAATGTATGGAAAAACGTTGCAGGCCGGCTGCGTTACTCTCATCAAGGAAATCCTACATCCGGTTAAGGTTGCTCGTAGTGTGATGGAGAAAACCAATCACACTTTTCTGGGAGGCGAGAGCGCCATGAAATTCGCGTATGAACAGAACTTCTTCTTGCGCCGGGTGTGATCATCAAACCCGGATAAATAGACTCACAATTTTTCGCAGTGCATACCATGCGCGACAGTCGAACCAATTCAGGGACGATAACATCCGTGCAGGACCATGTAGGCCGTCGCCTGAGTAAGGCTTTGAGATCAAGGCAAACAGGCGCGACGCGAATCCTAATAGCTCTTTGAGTAGTATCTCTTTGTGATAGCTATAAAACAGACTGCCACGACGGGTCAAATTGATTGTCAAACTGACAAATCTCATACTTGGGTGAGCTCCGAATTGCTCGGACACCTTCGGTATAGTTCAGAAAAACCTGGTATTCTACGTCATCGTTTTCAGCATTACGGCCTGGTATTTCTAGAGGGCCTTGCTCGTAGCCGGCAGCTTCGATTTGTTGTTGTGTTTCATTTCACTTTCGAGGCTGGAAATTATTATGAAACTTATTACGCTGCTAGTTGTTAGATCGTTTTATTTTAGTTCTTCTCTCGTTAATTATAACTTGTAGAGACTATATATTTTGTTTTACCTGTAAGTACCATAATTTCAGTACAAATAAAAATTTTTTCTCTAAAAATTCCATAACAAGCGGCAGAGTTGGCAACGCTGCACTATACACAGTCCTCAATCTGCTGTCATGTCAGTTGCCCAGCCCTTTAGCCGGAGTTCAAAATATCTTTAAGCTTAACGGACTGCAACATAAAAAGTTCGAAATGAGTAGCGCGGTGGAAATATCACAATCAAATGTGGAAATAGTCGATTCCACTTTTCCTGCAAGATTCTTTCCTATTTTGTCGAAACTTCGGGCCACAAAAAAGGTGAGTTTAACCTGTGCATATTTTTGAGAATTTGTGACGAAATTTGCGGAGCTTCACATTCCGGAGCGTCTCTGTGGTGCTCAGAAGCGTTGCGGTGGGACAAAAATGACCCGACGCAGTATTAATTGTTAATTAGCGCTACAAGTAAATGAGCGAAAGTGTTATACGAGACGTGTAAGCTTTATGTGATGATGATCGGCAGCCACAGGGCTCCCACATGGGACTTTTTTCCTCGCCCATTCATACCCAAACAAAAATCATCATCAATGGCGCCCAAATCTGGCCTTGGCCTCTTGAAGTCGTCGCCTTCAATCGTCTCGATCGTCCTCCAGCTGCTAATTTTATTTTATTTATCTAATAATAAAATATTGTGATCGATACGAAAAAAAATTTCTACCCTGAAATTTTGTTCTTTTCGCGTTTCATGACTAAATTAGCCTAAAAATGGAAAAAAATGAAATCCGTACGCCGTACATGTGGACTCATAGCTCCGAGACCGTTAAAGGTAGAATGTTGGTTTTTGGGTGGATTGATAATTTTGTAAGTGAGCTCCATTATCCAGATGTTGAGGAGTGGGGAAGGGGAGGGCGGGGGGTGGGAAAGAGTCGAAAACTGCACTTGCTAATATCTTAACTACGAATGCAGATAGGAATCTGAAAATGAGCATATGTACGTATAGAGAAGGTTGTGGGACAAACTCTAAAAATAATTAAATTTTGTTACCCAGTGGCGTTTGAAAGAGGGTGGGGGGGGGGGGCTAAAAACAAATTGTCGGCCGAATCTTTTTTCAAATGATTATATCTTCGAAATTACTGCGACATACAGGAAAAATATAGTAGTATTGGGGGAAAGGGGAAGCATTTGAAAAATGGTGCTGACTCTGGTGAAAAATGGAAATTTTAAATTTTGCATGTGGATACATCTATGTGGTATACTACATAGAGAAAAAATTATAATAAGTTCCACAATTGTTATGAACCGACCACCCTAGTCTAACCTGCACAAGGTGTTTCATGTGCAACGAAAAAAAAACACGAAAACTGAAAATTTTTGAATGAAATTTTAATTTAAAAACGATCCCTAAAAGTATGAAATATTAACTGGTCGAATATCTTAAAAACTTCTACCGCCTCCCATACAAAATTATTTTCTTCTACCCCCTCCCATACATAAGTATGATTTCGACCAATTTCAATAAATCAACTAATAACCAATAAATTAAAAGATACGAACTTGAAATTTAGTATGAGCATCTTACAAGAGAAACGAAATAAAACTGCATCACAAATTTTACGATTCCCTTACCCGCTCTACCCCCTCCCATACAAATGTTCGGTTTCGTGAATGTAGAATACACCGAATTTTATGAAAATTCTATGCAACTTCGTTTGTGAAACACATTCTTTACAGAGAATATTAGTCATGATTCAAGCAATCAATTAAGAAGCTATTAACATCCACCCATCCTTACTATCACCCTTTCCACTCCCCTCATAAAAACCCAATCAATCAATCAATCAAATTCCTGTTAAGACCCCCTATAGGGGCATAGGACAGAAACAACTCTCTTCCACAAGGCGCGATCCTGAGCATCGGCTTTAAGCTGTTGCCAGGACTTGTTTATTCCTCTGGCCTCCTACTCAACTGATCGCTACCATGTGTTATATGGTCGACCAACTCGACGTCTTGGGTTATAATCCAGAGCCTGTTTTGCGATGTTTCGCTCTGGTTTCCTCAAAGTATGACCGATCCACTGCCACTTCCGCCGTTGAATCTCAATACCTATTTTAGTCTGGCGAGTTGTACTCCAAAGTTCGTCGTTGGAGATTACTTCTGGCCAGAATATTCCTAAAATGCGCCGGAGGCATTGGCTTACGAAATTCTGTAGTTTCTTGGTAAGTCGAACGGTCACTTTCCACGTAGTACAACCATATAACAACACGGATTTGACGCATGCGTCAAAAACTCGCAGATTCGTGCGAAGGGCGATCTCTCTCAACCTCCAGAAAGGGGAAAGGATACCGAAGGCCTGACGAGCTTTATTTAGCCGAGCCTCAACATCCTTTTCGGCTCCGTCGTCCAATGCTTATGCTTATGCTGACAATGCTTCCAAGGTAGCAAAAATCTTGAACCTCTTCCACATCCGGTCCGTTAAGAACAATCGGTGTGCTTGCGTTCGAACCCATGTGCATGTACTTGATTTTACGCACATTTATTTTCGGTCCCGCCTCTTTGCATTTAGAATGCAACGAGCGAACATTTGACTCTAAGTCCGAACGGTTATGTGCAAGCAAACACACGTCACACGTCACCTTCCAGTGCAGCTTTCAAGATGTCATTTATTACCACCAGAAACAGGGCTGGTGATAATATGCAGCCTTGTCTGACACCCATTCGCACAGGGAAGCTCTCGGACAGCTCTCCTCTGTGCAAGACGCGACACCTTGCATCTTCGTAGGATTCTTTAATCATAGCTATGACCTGATCTGGAATACTTCTCCTACGCAAAGCATTCCATATGTAATCTCGCTTAACGCTGTCGAAAGCCTTCTCGAAGTCCACAAACATGAGATGTAGTGGCGAACCCATTTCGGCTGACTCCTCCAATATTATCCGTAGGGTATTTGTGTGGTCGGTACAAGACGATCCTTTACGGAATCCAGCCTGATAAACTTCGAGAGTGCTCTCGACGACATCACTAATCCTATTGAGAATTACCTTAGCCATAATTTTTGATACGGCAGTAAGTAGACATATACCACGCCAATTGCCATAATCCCGAAGGTCGCCCTTCGGAATTTTCACAATGACGCCCTCCTTCCATTCAGTCGGATATCTTCCTTCATTCCACACCTTAGTGAAGAGTGGGAGGAGTATATCGGCTGTTATATTTGGGTCCGCTTTGAGGAGCTCGGTTGATGGTCATAAAAACCCAAACTTGCATAAACGAATGAAATATTGTTAAATTACTAACAGCCCTGCCCAATAATTCTCTTTCACTTAGTCTCCCAAACCATTCTAACCTGCATATTGACTTTCCATGCATCCGCAACTTTTCTCAAGAATAATAAAGTTTCGCCCGACTTGTTGGCAGTTTATTTTGTTATAAGCAGAAACACACGTTTTTAAAATTTTTCTCTGTCTGTCGTTTCCGGCTTTCACGCAAAAACGGTTAAACCGATTGTAATGAAACTTTCGCAGATTACTAGTGTGCTTCGAGATATAATCTGCGTTTGGTGTTATTTCTACCACCTCCCATACAAAATGACTCATTTTCAAAAATACGTAATAATCAAATTTTATTGCAATTCATAGGAGCGAATAATTTGCAATTTAGAATATATTATTTGTACCATAAATTTGATCGATGGTATACAAATTATTTGAATCCCCCCACTCCATCCACCACCTCCCACACAAATTGCAAACTTTCATGAAATACTCTAAACCAATTACTCAGTACGTGTAAAATTTATCGAGCTTTAATTTTGTATTAAATCTTAATTAGTATTATAATTAATATCGGGGAAAAGTAAACTGATTAGCTTCTCCCCTTCTACAATATGACACAAATTAGTTTTTCTTGAAAATTATGAAAGTTACGGATCTGAAATTTGAAATAAACCAATTGCATAAAATTTATAGTGGTTTTTTAAATAATTTTTTTGCAACACCCCACTCCTTCCACCCCCTCCCATACAAACTGCACTTTTTCATGAAATACATAAATATAACCCAATATTCTTAGTACGTATAATATTTATCGAGCGCGAAATTGTGTACTACCTAGTCGTGCCATAAGTTCTGTCACACGTATATGGGCAATTTTTGTATAAATGAAAAAGAGTTTTTGACAAAGGAAAATATATTTTATTTTGGCATACTAATGGAAGTAAAATAAGCAACAAATTATTCAAAGTGGCCGCCTTTAGCCTTAACACAGCTCTTTAATCTGTTGGGCCAGTCATCGATAGCAGTACGCACTGTTTCTAGCGGAAAATTAGCTACTGCTTCTGACAAAGATCGCTTAAGGCTCTCGATATGTGGGTGTCGTCTCGTGCACACCATGGACTCTAACTCCGCCCACAGTTTGTAGTCCAGGGGATTCAAATCTGGGCTCCCAGAAGGCCATTCCGTCGCCCTTATAAACTGTGGAATATTGGTTTCCAACCACGCTTGTGTGGTTCGAGCTTTGTGGGCTGGCGCAGAATCTTGCTGGAAAACCCAATGTCGATTGTTGAATAGCGTAGAGTTCAGCGGCTTCACACATCCCTCCAGGATGTCCGTTTGATAATTTTTCGCTGCAGTTTTTACGCCTTTTTCGCAAAAATGAAGCTCGGTGACCCCTTCGTAGCTGACACCCCACCATACCATGACTGATGCTGGATGATGTCCTCGCTGTACCCTAGTGGCAACTTCTCGGGCTTCTATGGAGCTGTGGGCATACACCTTATCATTTTGGCGGTTGAAATGTTCCTCCACCGTAAAAATTTTTTCATCGGTAAATAAAATTTCTCGATGTTTGTTGTTGCCGTACCGCCGAAGGAGCTCTTTCGATCTGGTGCTCCTAATTTGCTTCAACTGCTCAGTCAGCAAATGTCCCGTTGATCGTCGAAAGGCACTCATCCCGAGGTCAGATTTTATGATGCGAGACATACTTCGGGTGGAGATGTTCATCTCTCGAGCCATGATTCGTTGTTTACAAAGCGGATTTCAACGAATTCGACTCTCGACCGCTTTGATGGCAGCAGAAGAACGTACATCACGCGGACGTCCAGAACGAGGTCGATCTTCAATAGTCTGGATCGCGTTATATCTCTGGATCGCACGATACACAAATCTTTGCGTTATTTTTAACGGGCACAACAACTTGAAAATTTCACTCGCGGATTTTCCACACTTATGTAGTGCAATCACTGCAGTTCGGTTTTCTATTACACCCCATTCCATCTTCATACGTTAACGAACACACTTTAAATGACCATCAACTGTCAACAACATTATGACGTTTATAAAACTGGCCGATATTGAAATGTCACTCATAAAATAAAGTTGTTGCCAATGTGACAGAACTTATGGCAGGACTAGGTATATGCTTAACTAGTGTTATAGTTAATATTGGGGTTAAATAAACTGATTGGCTGCCCCCTCCCACCACCTCTCATACAATGTGACTCAAAATCACATCTTTTCGAAAATTTGATTTTCTTGAAAAGTATCAAATTTACTGATATGAAATTTAATGTATATCAATTGTAAGATGATTGTAGTTGTTTCTCAAAAAATCACTAAAAACTCCCCACTTCTTCTACCACCTCCCATACAAACTTCATAATTTCACTAGAACCAATGCACTAATTTTCTCAGTACCTACTCAATTTTTGAAGCTTAAATTTGGTACAAAACATTTTTATAGCTACTCTAACATGATGTGTAAAAAATTAGTTCAATGCTGTACTCCTACCACTTCCCGTACAAAATTTCTTAGGATCACAAAAATTTCATCTATTGTATCGTATGATTGGGCCTTACCCACAATCGTAGTCCTGTTATATTTTTAATCATATTGTTATATTATTTAGGCTTTTTCAATTAACACAAGCTACAACTATTCACATATCCTCAGCGCTCTTCAATACGTACTACTACTACTACTATTACAACGGCGCTACAACCCAAATCGGGCCTTGGCCTCCTGACCTTCAGGTTCCTTAACATTTTTTTCATTATTTATTGTGAAAGGGTTGTTAGACCTTCGCACAACCCTCTGTCTACGAATTTTTCATTTTCGTAGATTGAGCTGACCAAGGTATACCCAAGCAGGTAGTATACTGAAATTATGCGTAGACAGGGATTTAAACTCATGACCTTCGCATCGTAGATCTACACGCTACCAACTAGGCTGCGCGAATATCATGATTTTATTTTTAATAATTTATGGTTCTGATTCCAACAAAATACAAACCATTGTCTTCAAAGAGTTTTTAAAGTAAGCAAGTTCTATATCGTACATAATGTAGTATTAACTACTTTGTCAAAAATTTCTTATTGTTGCGATTCTTACGCGGACAACTTCGCGGGGCATTGCTAGTCTATATGTACATATAAATATAATTGTAGTGTATGTCTGTAATTTGCTTATAAATGGTTATAAGCTAGTTTTTTGCGTTATTTGGACAATAAGTAAGCAGAAGCACACGGTTTTAAAGAATTCTCTGTCTGTCTCTTCTTTCACGCAAAAACGGCTGAACCGATTGTAATGAAATTTTCACAGATTATTAGGTGTGCCTTGAGATGTGATCTGCTTTAGGTTTTATTTTACTCTCCTCACGCCTTCTACTCCCTCCCATACAAAATTTTTAAAATTTATAATCAAATTTTCTTGGAAACTATAAAAGCTATTAATTTGAAATTTAAAATATATTATTTCTATTATAAATACTTTAAGTATACAAATTATTTCAAACCCCCGCTCCTTCCACCACCTCCCATACAAACTAAACTTTTTCATGAAATACTATACAGCAATTTTCTTAGTACGTATAACTTTCATCGAGCTAAAATTTTGTACTAAATCTTTAATTAGCATTATTGATAATATCAGGAAAACGTTAACCAATTAGCTTTACACCTTCTACCCCCTCCCATGAAATCTGCCACAAATGCACGACTTTTCAAAAATTTGATTTTCTTGAAAAGTGTGAATGTTACTTTTCTGAAATTTAAAATATATCAATTGCATAATAATTATAGTTGTTTCTCAAAAAATGACTAAGAACCCTCCACTCCTTCCACCACCTCCTATACAAACTGCACTTTTTCATGAAATACTGTACACCAATTTTCTCAGTACGTATAACTTTCATCGAGCTAAAATTTTGTATTAAATCCCTAATTAGCATTATTATTAATATCGGGAAAAAATTAACCGATTAGCACAATTTTAGGTCGATCAATTTTATACGTACTGAGTAAATGAGCTTAGAGCAATTTAGTGCAATTTGTATGGGAGGTGGGAGGGGAGGACACAAATAATTTGTATGCAGTAGATTGAAATCATCATAAAAGTATATATTACATTCCAAATTTCAGAGCAATAGCTTTTATACTTTTCGAGCAAATCCAATGGGGTAGAAGGGGTGGAGCGATTTGGCCCGTTCACGAACTTCACCTTCCTTTTTTGTTAAAAACGACGTGCACAAAATTTTAGCTCTCTAGCTCAACACGTTCTCAAGCGGACACGGACGGTCGGACAGACAGACGAACGGACAACCGGTTTTTTGATTTTTGAATGATTACATGAACTTCTGTATCATTAATATTTTCCGAGCCTTATTTCTTGGCATTACAAACTTTGTGGCAAACTTATAATACTCTCAGAGTCATTTATGAACCTAATTCCAACTAAATACAAAACGATGTGTTCACAGAGCCATTAAACTAAGCAGATTATACATCCCACATAATGCAGTACTAACTACATTCCCAAAAATTGCTTATTATTGCAATTCTCACGCGGACAAAGTCGCAGGCGATCGCTACTACTGTATACCTAGTCCTGCCATAAGTTCTGTCACATAATTTCTCACATTGGCAACAACTTTATTTTATGAGTGACATTTCAATATCGGCCAGTTTTATAAACGTCATAATGTTGTTGACAGTTGATGGTCATTTAAAGTGTGTTCGTTAACGTGTGAAGATGGAATGGGGTGTAATAGAAAACCGAACTGCAGTGATTGCACTACATAAGTGTGGAAAATCCGCGAGTGAAATTTTCAAGTTGTTGTGCCCGTTAAAAATAACGCAAAGATTTGTGTATCGTGCGATCCAGAGATATAACGCGATCCAGACTATTGAAGATCGACCTCGTTCTGGACGTCCGCGTGATGTACGTTCTTCTGCTGCCATCAAAGCGGTCGAGAGTCGAATTCGTCGAAATCCGCTTCGTAAACAACGAATCATGGCTCGAGAGATGAACATCTCCACCCGAAGTATGTCTCGCATCATAAAATCTGACCTCGGGATGAGTGCCTTTCGACGATCAACGGGACATTTGCTGACTGAGCAGTTGAAGCAAATTAGGAGCACCAGATCGAAAGAGCTCCTTCGGCGGTACGGCAACAACAAACATCGAGAAATTTTATTTACCGATGAAAAAATTTTTACGGTGGAGGAACATTTCAACCGCCAAAATGATAAGGTGTATGCCCACAGCTCCATAGAAGCCCGAGAAGTTGCCACTAGGGTACAGCGAGGACATCATCCAGCATCAGTCATGGTATGGTGGGGTGTCAGCTACGAAGGGGTCACCGAGCTTCATTTTTGCGAAAAAGGCGTAAAAACTGCAGCGAAAAATTATCAAACGGACATCCTGGAGGGATGTGTGAAGCCGCTGAACTCTACGCTATTCAACAATCGACATTGGGTTTTCCAGCAAGATTCTGCGCCAGCCCACAAAGCTCGAACCACACAAGCGTGGTTGGAAACCAGTATTCCACAGTTTATAAGGGCGACGGAATGGCCTTCTGGGAGCCCAGATTTGAATCCCCTGGACTACAAACTGTGGGCGGAGTTAGAGTCCATGGTGTGCACGAGACGACACCCAAATATCGAGAGCCTTAAGCGATCTTTGACAGAAGCAGTAGCTAATTTTCCGCTAGAAACAGTGCGTACTGCTATCGATGACTGGCCCAACAGATTAAAGAGCTGTGTTAAGGCTAAAGGCGGCCACTTTGAATAATTTGTTGCTTATTTTACTTCCATTAGTATGCCAAAATAAAATATATTTTCCTTCGTCAAAAACTCTTTTTCATTTATACAAAAATTGCCCATATACGTGTGACAGAACTTATGGCACGACTAGGTATATAAAACATTTTGATAGGAGCTATAAAATCAGCTCAATACCGTCAGCCCTTGTACCAATCCCCATACAAAATTTCTTGAAATTACAAAAATTGGAGCATATCCATCGATATAGCAAAAATATTGTCGAATATCCGATTTTATTTTATTATTCTAATAATAAAGTATTGTGATCGACACAAAAAAAAATTTGTTACCCTGAAATTTTGTTTTTCGCGTTTCATGAGTAAATTAGCCTAAAAATGCAAAAAAAAAAATCTGTCCCGCCGCACACCGTCTGTCGTACATATGGACTCATATCTCCATGACTGTTAAAGGTATAATGTTCGTTTTTTGGTGGATTGTTGATTGGGTAAGTGAGCTTTATAATCTTAATTTTGGAGGGTGTTAGGTGAAGGGGGAGGCGGGGGGAGGGAAAGAGTCAAAAACTACAGTTGCTATTATCTCCACTAAGAATGCAAACAGGAAGCTGAAAATCAACAGAGATGTAAAGAAGGTTGTGGGACAAACTTTAAAATTTAATTTAATTTTTTTTATCCATTGGCGTCCGAAAAGAGGGGGTTAAAACAAATTGTCGGCCGAATCTTTTTTTCAAATGATTATGTCTTCGAAATTACTTATTGTAAAAAATTATTGTTTTGGGACCATTAAGGGGGTATATAGCTCCACCAGAATCAGCTTCGAGAGAAGCTAATTATTGTAAGATGGTCAGGACGGGGGGGATTGGTTCAAAGAAAAACACTTAAAAATTAATATCTCAACTACCTCTATGTAATTGAAACTTTAAGTACATATTAAGCTATACTAGGGAAATACGAAAAAAATATAAAATGTGGAAAATGTCAGATTATAGAACTACATAGTCTTTAATTTTGGTAAAAATTTTGAGTTGGAAGGTGTAAGGGGAGGGAGGTGGTAAGCAAAAATGTCCAAAATTTTGAATGAATTTTTTATGACTCTGGTGAAAGATACAAAGTTTAAATTTTGCACGTGGATTCATCTATTTGATATACATAGAAAAACATAAGAATTTGTTCCACAATTGTTTCAAACCGACCACACCGGTCTAGCGTACACAAACTGAAAATTTTTGAGTGAAATTTTAAGGTAGAAACTTGAAAATTCGCAAAATGCATTAAAAAAAAATCTCTAAATATATGAAATATTAATTGGTCAAATACCTTCAAAACTTCTACCCATGATGGCAAACAAGACGTATTATTCGGTACTTCCAATAATCAAAAACAAGAACGTACACAGAAAAAAAAAACTTAAGCTATACAAAACCATCTTAAGACCTGTGCTATACTATGGCAGCGAAAAGTGGACTTTAACTCAGGCGTCCGAAAAACTACTTAACGCCTTTGAAAGAAAGGTCCTCAGAAGAATCCTCAGAAGAATCCTCGGACCTGTGAGGGAAGACTCGATCTGGAGAATACGATACAATAGAGAATTGTATGCTATCTTCGACAATCTAGAAGTGTCAACCCTCATTAAATTTAAGAAGTTACAATGGGCTGGTCATGTGGAGCGGATGGATGACGGAAGAACTCCCAAATGCACACTAAAAGGGAAAGTCAACGGACAAAGACCGGTCGGAAAACCACAGAAGCGCTGGGAGGATTCGATTGACGCAGATAGCAAATCACTGCTAAGATTTTCTAACTGGAGGACGCGGTCACTGAACCTATTCAGGAGGCCAAAGTCCGATTTGAGCTGTAGCGCCATCGTAACCATAACCATTTTTAACAAAAAAGTAAGGTCAAGTTCGTGAACGGGCGAAATCGCTCCATCCCTTCTACCCCCTCCCATACGAAATTACACAATTTCGCAAATTGACACTAAATAAATTTACTCGAAAAGTATAAATACTATTGATCTGAAATTTGGACTATAACACTTTTGTGGTGACATCAATCTACCGTATAAAAATTACTTGTGTCCTCCCGCTCCTTCCACCACCTCCCATACAAGCTGCACTTTTTCATCAAATGCTCAAAACCAATTTACTCAGTGCGTATACAATTTATCGATCTGAAATTGTGCAGTTAATATTTACTTAGAATTATTAGTAAAACCAAAAAAATTAGACTATTGGCTTTACCCCTTCTTCTCCCTCTCATACAAAATAACACAATTCGGTAATTTGATATTAAACGGATTTATTCGAAAAGCATAAATGCTATTGATCTGAAATTTGGAATATATTACTTTCAATGTGATTTCAATTTACTGTATGAAAGTTATTTGAGTCCTCCTCTTTCTTCCACCACCTGCCATACAAACTGCACTTTTTCATGAAGTACTATAAACAAATTTACTCAGTACATATAAAATTGATCGAACTGAAATTAAGCACTAAATATTTATTTAGAATTATTAGTAAGACCAAAAAAAATAGACGATTAATTTCACTCCTTCTAGCCCCTCCCATACAATCTGACAGAATTTCACAACTTCACGAAAAGTCGATTTTCCTGAAAAGTATGAATGCTAAAAATCTGTAATTTAAAACATGTCAAAAAGAAAATGTTTTTAGTTATTTCTGAAAAAATCATTAAGAACTCGCCCCTCGTTCTACCACCTCGCATCTAAACTGCACAATTTCACTAAATCCAATACACTAATTTTCTCAGTACCTATTAAATTTTTGAATCCTAAATTTTGTATAATACATTTCGATGGCAACTCTAGCGTGATGTGATAAAATTAGTACAATGTCGTCACCCCCTCCACCACTTCCCCTACAAAATTTCTTAAAATCTAAAACTTTCTCTTTCATCTAGAGTATCGCACGATTGGCCTTTACGCCCAATCGTAGTCCTTTTGTGTTTAAATAAACGATTGCTCTCCGCCCCCCGATCCCGTTGAAACAGGTCACGAAAATCCCTAAAATCTAATATATTATTGCTATTTTTTTAAATCTATTAATAACGTACCTAATTTATTTTACAGTTTTGTGATATAACACTACGTTGTGGTCCTGACCTTATTCACGCTCATAAAGCAGTACTTTCAGCAAGCTGTAAATTTTTTGAAGCAATGTTTCAAGGTAAAATATCGCCGCTATTATTTACAAAGCTAAGTATATTGTTTCTTCCTAATTTAGATGAATTTTCTGAGAACGAACAAGAAGAGATTGTCCTTCGTCATGACACGAATTACACAATTATGTCCGCTATTATCGATTATATGTATTCGGGTGTGATTTCAATATCTATCGATAATGTTGCGTTACTATTGAGCAATTTGGATTATTTACAACTGGAAGAAGCAAAGGAACAATTTGTGAAATCGGTAGTTTCGATTGTCAATGTCAGCAATTGTGTTAAATTGTTTGTTCAAGCAGGTAACTAAATTATGGTATAGTAAATGAGGTTCCACCATATTACATAAAATACCCTAAAAATACAAAAAAACCGTCTATCTGATCGCAGTACATATGGACTCATATCTCTGAGATCATTAAAAATAGGAAGCGCATTTTTGGGTGGATTGTAGAATATTTAAGTGACCTCTATAACCTAAATTTTAGGGAGTGTCAGGTGGAAGTGGAAGGCGGGGGCGGGCTAGAGTCAAAAACTACACTTGCTAATATCTTCACTACTAATGCAGATAGAAAGCTGAAACTCGATATTCGGATATAATGGTTTAAGAAAAAAAAAAGCAAAAATAGATTAATTTTTGTATCCAGTGTGGTCCGAAAAGGGGGGGGGGCTAAAAACAAATGGTCGGATATTTTTTTTTTTTTTCAAATATATCTTCGGAATTACTAAACGCAAAGAGTTTTAGAACCGTTTAGGAAATATAGAGCGCCTCCAATATTTACTTTGAAGAATGCCTAACTAAATTACATCGCTCGCAACTCAAATAGTTTACCACCACATGGAACATTCGCTAGAGACCTATAATTACTTACATTATCTCTTTTACCAGACTTAAGCAAGGGAATTATAGTTAAGTATTTCCATGACATAGGACCAACTCCACTACGAAGCGTTGAATTGAAAAGGTACCCAAGGATAAGTAAAAGGGATAAACTATACTTTTTAATCACAGAAGAAGGAACACCGTCTGGTCCACTGGAGAAATTAATAGTAAGCTTATCAAAAAAACGATCTTTTGGAACCAAGGACAAAGAAGGAAACTTTGACATGTGTTGAAAGTTGCCAACGGATGTCAGCGGCGTACTGCAATTGAAGGCGGTCCGGAAATGGTTAGAAAATAAGTTGCTAATTGTATTAGGATCAGCACTGATACATCATTAAGAAACATACTGGAAGGATAACCATCAGAGTTTTTCTTAGAGTTGACAAAGTTCCAGAATTGTTTCGGTTTATCTTTCGAAAAGTTTTTAACATTAAAAAGGTATTGGTTATATGCAGCTCGAGACTGACTTATAAAACAATTCCATAAGTTTATGTAAATTATGAAGTCCGTATCATTCCTTGTAATTGTTTGATTGATTGTATCACTCCTTGAGAGCGAGTAAGTTTTCCAAGCTCATTTTTCGATTTTTCAAATTAATTAAATCATCGTCAACTAGAGAAACCTCCTGGTAGGTTTCGAACAAACTACAGGGATACAACGCAGAAAGCAGCCATTTAAAATAGTGTAAAAATTAGAAATGGCTTTGTCGACATCAGATTGATTAACACAGGCGACCAATCGCAATTGGATATGTCAAGATTTAAAGTTTCAAGATCAGCTTTGGCGAATTTAAAATAATTATTAACAATAAACATTTCGAGTTCGTAAATTCCGAGAGTTGAATATTGCGTGAAGTGCAGGATGAATTGGCAAGTCAGGCAACATAGGGCTGTGACATCTATCAACCATCGTAAGGCTCGTATCAGATGAGAAAATCAGATCCAAAAATCGACCATGATCGTTCGAAATCGGACACACTTGGAAAAGTCCAGTAGCAAGCATGTTATCCACAAATTGTATTTCGTGTCGGGCATAGGAGGAATACGAAGGTGAAAGGCAAACCTCATTATCATCAGAGCGTAGCTACTGTATTTGTGGTAAATTAAAGTCGCCCAGAATTAAAATATCGTCTGATAGATGTAGAAGACCATTATAAACCGCATCGTAAACTGATTAAGGTGAAGGCGATGTGATGTATACAGTCACGACGTACATATAGCCTGCGGTTTCCGAGTGTTACAGCCACACATAAGAACTCTAGATTCTCGGTTCCTGGAACATCGATCATCGTAGAAGCAAATCGGCGACGAACGGCGCAGAGAACTCCACTCTCAACCGGTGGATCAAGTAAGTTGGGGTGGCGGTCACGACGAAAAACTTCTAAAGCCGGAATCGAAAAGCTCAGAATCTTTGAACTGGCAGGACAACCATGTCCCGCAAATGCACACGATGCCAAAGGAACAAACATCAGCGGCGAGATATAGATCCTGAGTTTTCGTATGCATCCCGCTTACGTTGCTGTAAGATATCGAGATAGAGCTTGTCCGTTTTTTGACGATGGATTTTGAGATGGTAAGCGTGAAAGACGAATTCGGGGCAGAAATTCACGGACGATAGCAGATTTCGGCCATAGTTTCGATGACACAACATGGGCAAAGCAAGCATCCGGCAGAACAACCTTGAATGAAGAAACTCTCGCGCCAACATCGCGGGATATAGGAGTAATCTTTCTACAGGATACTAAGTCCGGTGATACATCAGCATTTGCACAGCGTAGAATACCGAGAACGTTGTCAGCAATTTCCTTCTTTGTAGTGTCAGATGCTAAGCGCGATACAAAAAGTAACTTTGGCTGCACAGCGGCTCGTAAAGCGGAAGTCTTTTGACGTAGTCGTAGTTTTAGGCACAATATTCATTTGGTTGTTGAAATCAACCGCAGAAGCTCCACGTTGCGATGCATTATCAGACTCAGGAACATTCTCTAGGTTCGATATATCATATGATGGGAAGGTACCGTTGTCATCAACATGTAGATTCGACCGCGGGTGAACGTCTTTACTCGTTTCCGTGCTCTTTCTGCGTTTCATGTCTACTGCTTGCGGCTGTGATTTGAATGCACCAGAAAGTGGTAGAGACAATGCGTTGAAATCGGTCTGGCAGCCAATAGAGCAGGATCGGTTTGACAGTCAATGTTGAATCCAGCAACTGGCATATGCTCTTTAGAAATTTTCAAATTAGATGATAGTAGTTTCATGCTATTATTTACTTACTTACTTACGATGGCGCTACAGCCCAAATCGGACTTTGGCCTTCATCCATCTCGGTTCAGTGACCGTGTCCTCCAGTTTCAAAATCATAGCAGTGATTTGTTGTCTGCTTCAATCGAATCCTCCCAGCGCTTTCGTGGTTTTCCGACCGGTCTTTGTCCGTTGACTTTCCCTTTTAGTGTGCGTTTGGGAATTCTTCTTTCATCCATCCGCTCCACATGACCAGCCCATTGTAACTTTTTAAATTTTATGAGGGTTGACACTTCTGGATTGTCGAAGATTGTCAATTCTCTATTGTATCGTATTCTCTAGATCGAGTCTTCCCTCACAGGTCCGAAGATTCTTCTAAGGACCTTTCTTTCAAAGGCGTTAAGTAGTTTTTCGGACGCATGAGTTAATGTCCACGTTTCGCTGCCATAGCATAGCACAGGTCGTATAATCGTTTTATATAACTTAAGTTTTGTTTTCCTGTGTACGTTTTTGTTTTTAATTATTGGAAGTACCGAATAATACGTCTTGTTTGCTATAATTATTTTTCTTTTAATTTCGACGGGTTCGCTTCCATCCTTCGATAGGTTCGCCCCTAGGTATATAAAGTTGTCTACGTTTTCTAGGTTATAGTCTCCTACTGTAATATTTTGTCTGATTGGCGTCTTTTTCCTAGTTTGCGTCATAATTTTTGTTTTATTTTCATTAATACGTAGTCCAACTTCCCTTGCTACCGAGTCAAGGTTTACAAATACTTCCTTAGCACTCTCCAGAGATCTTGCAAGGATATCTATGTCGTCGGCATATGCTACGAGTTGTGTGGATTTGAAGCATAGTGTTCCCTTGGTGGAACAACATATTCGAGTGTTAAGTTTAAAAGCATTGGTGCCAGGCCGTGACCTTGTTTAAGGCCGTTGTCTGTTTTAAAACTAAAAGTCAGACCATTTTCTACTCTGACTTGTGACAAAGACTCAGTCATTGTCATTCTTGTCATAATAGTCAGCTATTATTTAACATCTAATTTAATTATAATCTAATTTGCGTAATGTTTGCACGTGGCCCAAAATAGGTCCAATCTCACTGCACTCCGTGAAGCTAGAGCAAAGATCGCTAATGCTGTTGGATAAGGATGTCAATCTGTTATCCGAGTTTGAAACTTTTTTTTACATTTTCGAAACGTCATGTTGCATGAGAGAGCAACAAGACTCAACTTTATCAATATGCGTATCATGTTCACGGATGTCGTCAAAGCAGTTATTCAGGACGGTTAACTTATCTCTGATTCCACCGACTTTATTAGTCAAGAACATAGAATCATTGTTCAACGATACAAGAGCTGTGCTCATTGAATCTAATCGTGTAGTGATAACGTAAAGAAGTTTAAGCACGTGTCACGGTTAATACCACTGCAATCAAAACATATGATGCAGATTGGAAACTCGAGGCGGAGTCCGTATATAAAAGATGGAAGGGACGTCCACATATTCCATCACATTCAATGATCTTGCCGTAGTTATCATTAATCATTTCCCTATCCAGGGCAAGAAAGCATTTACCGCAGATCATTATGGAATAATATATAAATAAATCACAAAACACAACAAAACAAAATCGAAACAAAATCGGAACCGCGCTGGCGGAGGACCACCGCGGACACATTGACATTGGTATTATACCATTGACACATAGGGCAGCTAAATTATAATTAAGGCCTAAATTATCATTTAACGGCTGTGTGTCATACGCGAATTTAGCTAAATTACCAAAATAGTGATCATTTATCAGCTAAGTCATCTCATCATGCTCTCAGCTAAATCATCTCATTTAGCTAAATCCTCTCATTTTTCTCATAATTTAGGCTACAACGATGAAGAATGTACTAAAGTTGGAGCTTTCATAAAAGCTTTTTCGTGCAAGAGAAGAAGAAAAGTCATTTTATGACAGCTCTGAATTATATAAAATCTTTGAAGCGTAATTTAAACGTCCAGTTATGAAAGGTCACTTGCAAAATTTTATTGCCTATTGGCTATGCAATTCAACTTTTTAAAAATATGACAGATGAGTGAGTGACTTGTCTTAATTAGCAAAGTGCTATGTGTCACCATTCTACTAACGATGAAGACGAGCTAAATTACGAATTAGCTAAATTATAATTAGGACCGATAGATGATGAGTTAACACGAAGTCTTAACGCAAAAGATTATTGGCTTAGCAAATTTACAAAGGACAAAAACAACATCATCTTACAAAGAGAGTTTAACTTTTGGAGGAACAAAACAACAACGCTCAAGAGAAATAAACGAACACTCTACTTTGCAAGTAAATTCGAAAAAAAATTTGGACCACCCCAAAGCTACCTGGTGTGCTATTAAAGAAAGCATTTACAACGGCACGGTATCAATAAAAAAATGTCTACTCGTAAGTAACATGTCAGGCAAAGATTCCAAAATAAAGGCTGCTAATGACATCAATAATTATTTCATTTCAACTATTAAAAATCTTGCTATTTCGGACAGAAATACGTTTGTTCCTTTTTATCAACGCTGCTCTATAACTCCCGTCTTCGAATTTGCGTTGACGGCGAAAGATGAAAGATGTTATCATGAAACTAAAAAATTCTCAATCTGTGGGACCTGATAACATCGATTAGACTACTCAAGGACTGTAAAGAAATGCTATCATCACCTATTTCAATGATCTTTAGTCGAAGGAGTAGTGCCTAGCTGTTGGAAGATTAGCAAAGTTTATCCAGTACACAAATCAAGCTCCATGAACGATATATCTAATTATAGACCAATTAGCTTAATGTCAAATGTCGGAAAAATTTTAGAAGTAATCGTGAAGAATCAACTCCAAGAACACTTAACGACTCACCAAATTATCTCTCAGATTCAGTATGGATTTAAACCCCAATCGAACACTAATGGAACATTATTTGATGTCGTGACTAAACTGCAGTCTTCTTGTGATAAAAAATTTCACACGGCTGCTGTTTTTATTGATTTATCTAAGGCTTTCGATACAGTAGATCACCAAATACTACTTAAAAAGCTTTTCGCGATTGGAGTTCGTGGGACTCCCTACAACTGGTTTGAAAGCTATCTTACTTTCAGATCTCAATATGTCATGGTTGACAATGTTTGCAGTGCTCCACTCCCTATTACTAGTGGCGTTCCACAAGGAAGTGTTTTGGGTCCTATTCTGTACAACATTTTACAAACTCAATCGCAAAATTTGATCTCAATGATGCAATATCTCTCTACGCAGATAACATAGCGTTAATATACAGTTCAACTAGTATACCAGCACTTGAAGATAGTATAAAGGACCTCGACAAATTTAATGTGTGAATCAATGCGCATAAATTAATTGTCAATTCGGAGAAAACAATAAGCCTCAAGAAACTGTGTTGAACATTGTTTTCAATGGACAAACTGTTAGTAGGGTTGACAGCTTCACAGCTTCGGAGTTCACCTCGACGAATAGCTATCTTGGGACTCTCACCCAGATACTGTGAGAAGAAAATTGGCCTTGATTGCTGGTATGTTTAGAAAAATACGCACTGATGTTCCCGAAAATTTAAGAAAAGGCATATTTTCATCTCTATTTTTGAGCCAATTAAACTATGGCATAACAATCTGGGGTACCACCTCCAATTCTAAACTGCAATATATCCAAGGAATTCGGAATCGAGCGATAAAAAACCTGTACAATATCAGCATGAGGGAGCGCACGAAAACGATTCACGATTTACACCAGTTCCTAACTGTTGAAAAACTATATCGCTTAGAGGCTTCTGCTCAAATTCATGACATTAAGCATCTTAATACCAACAACGACATAGTGTTTACCTACTACTCCGAAAAACATCTATACAATACGCGCCGAGCTAACAAAATATATCCATCTGCCATCAGTGCCTCGAAATACGGGTCCAATTCCGTTTTAAACAAGGCAATCTCGATCTACAACGAGCTACCGGATTTTCAAGAATCTACAATCCAGTTTAAATCCAAATTAAAGAAATTTTTGCTATTACAATAATTTTTGAATATTTAAAATCATTCACTTTGTTTAATAATTTTATTAATGTATCTTAAATCTTTTATTCTAAAAGTTACTGAGTTTCATGTTCACTTATTCCGCGCATCACTATTATTAAATATTTATTTATTTTCGTTTCGTACTAACTTAACCTTTTTCTTCACTTTTGTCATTTTTTTTTCATATTATGAACTACAGTAGAATCTCTCTGGTCCCCCTCGGCTAGTTCGTCACTCCGTTTAATCCGACCGTGTCCTGTCTCGTCAGCTGGCGTCGATGACTCATCAACCGTCACATTCTTTTCACTTTGCTGTTATCGGTCAGTATTGCCAGAATGGGGGAATGTTTCCCCATTTCAGGGGAAAATAGTTTTAGTAAATACAATGGAGAAGTATAGGGCTTGGGGAAAAATATTTTAGATTCTACGTTTTTGGGGAAAAACACAAAGTTCTTTGGGGACATTTTTGAATTTTCACATTGCAACACTGTTATCTTGAAAGCTTTAGTCCTCTGTCATCTCTCGTATCGTTACTGTCGTAGTGTTCTTCGGTTTTCGTTTAAGTAGTATTTGCTTTACATTGTGTGTGTTTTTAACATGCCAGGAGTAAAACGTAAGCTCGTTACTCTTTCATTAAATGAAAAATTAGCAGTGCTAAAGAGATTGGACAAAGGGGAATCACTGCAAAAAATTGCCAAAAAACTCAATATAGGCGTTACAACAATAAAAGACTGGAGAAGAAATCGGAAAGACCTTGAATTACATACATTGACGATTGATGGAGAACGCTGTTAAGAATCGCAAAACATTAAAAAAGCCCAAACTTGAACTGCTTGATAACGTATTATGGATGTGGCTCTGTCAAGAAAGAAGAAAAGGAATCCCAATATTTGGGCCCATTATAAAAGAAAAGGCAATAGTTTTGCACAAGAAACTAGAAGCCGGAAGTGAGTTTGCAGCTAGTGAAGGCTGAATTGAAAACCCGTCATGGAGTCCGGTGTGTTTCAGTGTCTGGTGAAAAATCATCTGCTGATGCTGAGGCGGCTAAAAAGTTTTCTGTGAAGTTTCATGAAATTGTCGAAGATATGAACTGTTACCTTGTCAAGTCTATAACATAGACGAGACAGGCCTAAACTATAAAATGATGCCAAACAAAATGCTCGCTGCAGCAAATGAAATCGTGGCAGGAACGAAACTTATAAAAGATAGGCTAACCGTTGCTCCTTGCAGCAACGCTGATGGTACACACAAGCATCCACTCTTTGTTATTGGCAAAACCTAGGGCATTCAAAAACATTAACTTATTTATTTTATTACCGCAATCAGAAATCTGCTTGGATGGATTGCAATCTTTTTAAATTTTGGTTTTTTGACGAGTTTGTTCCATCTGTTGAAAAAAATTTGAAACAAGAAAAGCTCCCTGTTCGTGGTCTATTGCTGCTGGATAATGCACCATCACATCCATCTGAGGAGGAATTAGTGAAAGGGGACATAAAGTCCATGTTCCTTCCACCAAATGTCACCTGACACGCTGCGAAAATCTTGGCGCAAGCTTTGGCCGGGAGTTATGAGTGAAATCGACCAAATCGAAGATGAGAAACACAACGACATGCTAGAAATCGTTAAAGATCTACAAACTGTTCAACCTAATGTTCCTGCCAGTGAAGTTGAGGAGTGGCTTTCCCAATGTGACAAAGACTGTGAAACCAGTGAAGAGCTGGATGATAACCAGATCATTGCCGCTGTTTTGAAAAATGAAAGCGAAGGAACTATGATTGTGGACTCGGACGGTGATAATGACGAAACCCCTACCCGGATTTCACATAACCGATGCCAAGAACGCTTTTGATATTGCCCTTCAGTACATCGAGCAGAACTCAAACTTTTTTGTGGATTCAGAAATGAAGAA
Source organism: Chorisops tibialis (assembly GCA_963669355.1). Lineage (NCBI taxonomy): Eukaryota > Metazoa > Arthropoda > Insecta > Diptera > Stratiomyidae > Chorisops > Chorisops tibialis. Next base: position 268,413,213 of record OY770262.1, on the reverse strand, counting down.
ACATTGCAGCTAAGTCTAGACTTTCATGTTCTAAACAAAAATCTGTTACTGATTTTTTTTCTAAATAATTTTTTTTTTATTGTAGACTATGTATCTTCAATTTTATATTCTCAATAATAATAATAACAGGTTTTTTTTTGTTGTTGTAATTTATTGCAAGCTTTTTACTGTAGAGAACAATACAGTCATTTTTGAGTTCAGAGATTGTTTTATTTTATTTTAAATTCATATTTTTCTGTATTTTCGGATAATCCGACCTTTTTCGCGTTCCGACCATACTCCCAGTCCCAAAGGTGACGGATTAGAGGGGTTCTACTGTATCTTGTCAATATTGTAAAAATGTATATAATTACTTTCCGCACGAGCTTAGCTCATGGATTAACCTAAATAAATTTACTTTACTTTACCGCTGTGTGTCAATGGTATAAGGCAGCCAACCAACCATCAAGTGAGGATCGCATTCCACGTCAGCTCCAAGCTTCGCTCGCACATTTTGGAGACATCTTCTCCATCGGCGAGTTGCAGCCAACTGGTCGATTTAGTGTTCATATAAGCTGTACAAATCGAATAGGAACGACCGTATTTTCAAAAAGATTTTTTTTCTCGAATATTGTGTCTGTATCAATGCCGCATTTATTTCTGTTAACATAATCAACATAATGTCGCTACAATCCTCTGTTATCCAAAGTGCCCTAAAGCTAAGCATAGTTTTCTAAAATGGGATGCGATATTTGGATGTTGTCTGTGGCAAAAACTAAGCAAATTTGACGAATTACTCAAAACATAAGCGACATGAGTAGTCTAGATGCTAAATTAGTGTTACAAATGTCTCTTGATTCCAATTAATGCATATTCTTTTTCATAGACTTAATAAACACGGAGTCGTTGGAAGTTTTGCAAGAAGCAGCACTTCGTTGCATTGCTGACAATTTGCATGAAATTTCCAACTCGATGGAATTCAAGGAGCTCACCGCCGAACATGTAAAACGCTTTATTTTCCATACTTTCAAGATTATTATTAATATTTAAATTACAGCTACAAAAAATTTTACCCAAAGTGCTAAATACGAAAGCTGATACTACTTATAAAGCGATCATGAGCTGGATTAAGCAGGATTTTGAAAATCGGAGTACAGATTTTGAGTGCCTTGTAAATAATGTCTCTATCGAACATTTAACTCGATCGGAAATTTATAGCAGCATCTTAAATGATGAATTTTTAAAGAATAGCATATTCGGATGCAAATGGCTTGTTAAAACATTTTTGGGAAAAGAGTCACGTGTATTGCTTAAAGTTTTGCATATCTTTAATTCAACCAATATATACGAATATGATATCGGTAGAAAATCATTGATGACAAGAAGCTTCGGTCGGGCATTAACGTCAATAACTAAACATAAAGATGAATTTTATGCAATTGATAAATCTGAATTTGTTAAAATCGGAGCAAATACGTACCAGACCAAAGTATTAGAAAGCCAGCTATCGTTCCGCCTAAGGTCACTTTGTGCAGGATATGATCAAGTGTATATGATTGGTGGTACAGAAGCAAATGGATATGCATCGAAAAGTTGCTCAAGCTACGATTGTGAACAAAATCAAAGAATAGATATCGCAGATATGCTGAATGGAAGACAAAATGCCGGTGTTTCTTTTTACAGTAAATTAATTTCTTTTTAACCAATATTTCTCGTTACTACCTTCCTATCTTTATTTTTAGATTCGGCTGTTTATGTATTTGGTGGATGCACAATGGTTGAACGATTTGACCCAAGAGAAGGGTTCTGGTGCATCGCAGGCGAAGCTCCTTTTCAGTCGAAATGTGCGGCTACCACACTGGACAATACAATTTATTGCTCAAATGGGAATTTAGTATTACAGTATGACCCTAGAGCTGAGAGGTGTACTCACATCAAAGAGCAGTTTGTATTACAAATTTAGATTGATAACAACGCTCTTAGGAAATATGAAAGCTAAAAACATTTTGTTTAAATTTCAGCAAAGGGAATTCTATTACATCTTTAGATGGTCGACTTTATATTAGCCATGATGGCGGAATTGCAGAATACTATTCATCCACAAACACCTGGGGTATAGTTTTAGAAACGAATTTCGGTTCTTCATTGGTATCGGCATGAATTGTGGATTAATTCTTGTTTTTAATTTTTGAAATGTGAACTCTTGAGTTACGATAATGCATTTTTCTTTAATTATGATGAATTGTAGCTAGACCTACGAAATAAATTACTTTAATTTTAAATCATTTAATAATACGTTTTTACATGAGCGATTTTTTTTGTACGTTTGTGTCGACTTTCACTTGACGGAATTGATATATTCGAACAATACACCGGCATTTTAATTAGGAATTTGAGGCATTCAAAAGTAAATGTTTTTTTTCTAGCGTGATTAAAAGTGACATTTTATGCTAAGTTTGCCAGGAGATACTGATAAGATTTGGATTTAAGTGCCGGTGAACGTTGTTCTTGAAATGCTGTCGTGTGGCGGCATAAAAACGGAATCTAGTAATATTTATCTATTTATCATAAAAAGATAGTTTACATAATAGTGAGTTACTATTTAAATTAATTTAATATAACCTAATATAGTTAAATTTACCTTTATTAATTAAACACAACATGATATAAGGCACTGTTGGAAGGGTCAAACGGGGTGTTGGGGACCTTATAAAATGGGGCGTAGTTTCAGTTTATATGTCAGCTTACTTATTGGAGGTGTATAGCGTGCGCTGAATTTATTAAATACACTACAGCATATGTTAATAGATTCATTTTGGTTTGGTGAATGTTTTCACAGTGCATTTAGAATTGAAGGAAAATATTTCCGGATTCTACATTGTTACGCTTTATTATTCGTGACGTTTCGGTCTCTGCTGAGATAGTTTGATGAAGGTCTCCGCAGAGACCGGCACGCCACGAATAATAAAGTGTAACAGTGTAGAATCCGGAAATCAACTGCAAGATTATAAGGTGCTCAATCGCCCTGCATCGCTAAAGCCGTTTCCAATTTCGTTTTTCACAAGTATTTCAATAGGATGATAGCTCTGTTTAGTTCATTTTTTGAAATCTTGGCCGTTTTTTTTTAGGTACAACCATTTGAGTCAGTCGGAGCTTCAGACCATGACGGAGGTTGCTAAGACGTTTTTAAATTTTCTAAATCACTGGAATTTTGAGCCGCCCAGTGTTAGAGCGGGCGAATTTACACATGAGGATGCATCGACGTACAAAATTAACTACACAAGGTAAGAAAACTGTTTCGTTCCCAAGTCTGATATAAATCAGATGTGGTTAACTTCGTTGGATGCGAAAGGATTTTGTTAGGGTTGATGAGTCATTTGATTTATTGTAGTACCGTGTTATCATTTGAATGAAGTTGCCAGGAAAATCTGGTTCGAGGTTCTTGCTTCGTGAATTGGTGTCTTTCGTGGGAATTGGTTGTAGGAAAGAATAATTTTTTACCAACTAGCCGGCTACGAAGCGAGGCTGCATGTTAACAACCAGCCGGCTACGAAGCGAGGCCGCATTAGAGATTTTATTTTTAAAATGTAATTGTTGGGAACTAAGGATATTTATGCCATAGAATGCTTCTTTCACAAGTTATTAATTAATTTGTTGCCTCCATTTCGATGGCATTGTAGCGTTTCTTTCAAAGCCTGCTTACCATTTATTCATCAATAAGCAGGATCTGCCTTAGATGCTAAGCGAATACCGTTCAGATAGTTAGTATTAAGAGTTGCAAAGCGGCCGTTGACCCGTGACTTGTCTAGAACCGACGGAATGCGAAACTAATTTATCAGAAGAGGAAAATGTATCGCAAAATCTTAATATTATTTGCATTGCCTTATTTTCTCCTAGATGGCTCGTTTTCTGTCACGTACCAGCTTTCTGCAATTCCTTGAAGCATTTCGAAACTTCCTTAGTATTCGGTCGGACATTACTCAAAGCAGTTTACCAGTATTTAGCACAGCAACTGCTGAAAAAATGTATCACAGAAAAGGATCGCTTTCCGATCGAAAAACGCGCTGTACTAACTCAAATGCCGAAATTTTTAGAGTCTCTTAAACATGAAATATTACGTGACGACTCCTCCATTTGGGATCAATCGTTCCGACCGCCAATATCATTTTTGGTACAGCAGAAAAAACGACAGCAAGAAGCTGCAGCCATATCGGGAGACAAACGCTACAATGGTGAACAGCCGCCACTCAAGAAAGTTAAGAAGGAACTGGTAAATGAAGATTTGTCAGAAGATGCTCTTCTCAAGGCCATGAAACGAATAAACGAGGCAAAAACCAATACAGTGAAGACAGAAGTTCTTTATCCTGTGAATATATCACGCGATGAAATGGTTAAAGCTGAGGAAAATCGACGTGAAATTGAATTCCATATTGTTGGAAATTCGCTTTCGAAACCGGTGAGTAAGCAATCTATGCTGTGGCTTCTGGCGCTGCATACTGTCTTTGCTCATCATTTGACCGAAATGCCGCGCGAATACAGCAGTCAGTTGGTATTTGATATATTTGACAAAAAATTGTGTGTATGCCTAAATATATGTCTAATTATACTTCAAAATTTCATTTCAATCCATTCATTAGTAACCGAGAAAAAATTTCCAAAAAAATATCCACTTTTCAGCACGCCAGACTAGTATAACCCCTTAACAAATGTAAATATATAAATAATGTAGTAATATAAAATTTTTTATTATAAAAAGCATTTCTTGCCGGTAGCGAAATCTCATCTTTAGCAGGTCGGTGAAGTGCGACTATGATTTGTATAGCGAGCTTTGATCTGATCGATGTCTCATGAGGGAATACTTTTTGATTCGGAAATTTTCGGAAATTGCATCCAAGCTTAACATGGCTTCAAACTTTTACAAAAAAATGCCATAATTTGCATTCTCTCTAGGTTGCTAATATTCAATCAGCAATAAAGTAATTTTCAGTACAATGGAGTTTTCTGTTTTATTTCAGAAATCTTTATTTTTTCAATTTTTACTAGTTTTTGTTTGTGTCTAAGCTAAGCACTTTAGCAACGGACAATTTAACGTGGGACAGAGATGGTTGTTTTGGCTTTAAGTATGCCAAACAAGGATAGCTAAACAATTATTTCGAAAATTTGATAATTGTTTCGGACAATTTAACGTGGGAAAGAGTTAGTTGCAATATTCTTAAATGTGCCAGACAAAGATAGCGCAAAGATTTTTTTCGAAAAATTTCGAGCATTGCGCTTGTAAGGCAGGGAAATACTTTCATTCCAAGGAGGATATATAAAAGGAGTACCTGATAGTCTGTCTCATGTGGGAATATTTTTTGATTCGGAAATTTTCGAAAATTGTGTCCAAGCTTAACTTGGCTTCAAACTTTTACAAAAAAAATACCATAATTTGTATTCTCTCTTAGTTGCTAGTATTCAGTCAGCAATAAACTAATTTTCAGTACAATGGAGTTTGCTGTTTCATTTCAGAAAATTTTATTTTTTCAATTTTTATTAGTTTTGGTTTGTGTTTAAGCTAAGCACTTAAGCAACGGACAATATAACGCGGGACAGAGATAGTTACTTTGGGTTTAAGTATGTCAAACAAGGATAGCGAAACAATTTTTTTCGAAAATTTGACAACTGTTTCGAACAATTTATCGTGGGAAAGAGTTAGTTGCAATATTTTTAAGTGTGGCAGACAAAGATAGCGAAACGATTTTTTTCGAAATATTTCGAGCATTTCGATAGTAAGGGAGGGAAATACATTCATTCCCATTTTGCTTACAAGGCAAAGCATGCTCATAGTCACTCCTTTTTATATATCCTCCTTGTTTCATTCTCATTTTCATACACGGCAAAGCATGCTATAGTCACTCCTTATTATATATCCTTCTTGACAAGGTCTAGTAATATGCCAGATTATTTATTCATTTTATTTAGGGAGCACGTGAGAGAACCGCGACCTTTTTGGTCTATTGTGCGTTTATTGTCCCTTTACCCTAGCATAACTCGATAGTTTTGGCTAATCTTAGTATCTTTAAGTGAGCCATGTTGGCTAGTTCATCAGTTGTAAGGAAACCTTTTCATAGAAGATTGAATCTTTTCCTTGCTACTGCCTCGTAGTGACATAGGACATGCTCTGTATTTTCTGAGTCTTTGAGACAGAGGTGGCAGATGTTGGTCTTAGCTAGACCCATATTTTTGAGGTGGTGGTCTACTATGGCTCCTTCCCAGGATGATTAGGTTTTGAAGACTGTCCCAGACAAGCCTCGATACTTTTTTTCTTGCTCAGTTCAGATTTTAATTTTGGAGGAAAAACTTGATGTAGATAAAAAGAAAAAAAAATCAACTTAAATTATAAAGTTATTAAAACGAAAAAAAAATTATTATGATTTTCAAAATTTGAAATTGGCAGGTAATTCAATTTTTGTAGTTTCGTTAATAAAAAAAATTAGTGTAAATGAGCAATCTGGAGCGAATTTTTTGGAATAATAAAGTCGCTGAAGAATTTCTGGATTAACTGAAGTCAGAGCTTTCTGCAATCAAACGGTAACTAATTGACCGAAAGAAACAGGAACTGAGTCGACAAAAGTAACATCTTTTAGCTGAAATCGAATCTGCCAAGTCGGGACTAATTCAATTGGAAAAACGCAATGGGAAATTACAAATCCCCATTCCTACAGACGCCACACAAACTGATCCAATAAGTAAACCTACAGCGTCGTTCGAAGTACAACATCCGTCCGTTTTAAAGAAGTTATTAAAACAAATGAGCTAAGATTACATATTTTTTTATTAACAAGTCGAGATAAAAGAAAACAAATTTTGGGGCACTCTAAAAAGTTTCCCTTGCGGCATACAAACGCAAATTTTACACTGAATATTTCCCGTTTGAATGCCATGGGTCCGAATTCATGATCAGAATGTTCTCCATGTCCAGGTCTCTCTACTAAATTTCTTATGGTAGAATCTACTTTGCTGGCAAGTTTGCCTTCTTCACTGCCAGCTGTGTTTGCAACATTTTTATGCCAATTCCATGATAATGCGACCGGACTTCACTGGCGTCACGTAATGATCGATAGCTTCTGGATCGTGTTTTTAATTTTAAAAAACATTTATTGTGAAATGAAAATTTCACCAATTTGGAATGGAATCTTCTCGTCCTCGTCGAATCGACTGACTGGTATTCTTCGCATTCGATCTCTTCGAGATCCGAGTCGCTGTTGGCGTTTACACTACTCTCTGGAGCTGTGCTAGACTGCGGGGCAGGAACTTTGCTTGGTTTTGCGACGAAAGATTTATTGGGTGGCGATAGTATTATATATATATATATTTTAGGCGAAGGAGTCGGAACAGTGGCGGTGACATAATTTCAAACAGGATCGTATTTATCGAGTGACATTACACTGCGATAGATTCTATGCACCTACAATGGCGAGATTTAGCCTGGTGCATAAGCATCATGATGAGATTGGTCATCCTGGGTTTCAAAAATGTTTGGCATTGATAAAGGAGACTTATTGTTTTACTAAGATGGGGCGATTCGTGTTCAAATACGTGAAAGCATGCTTACGGTGTGCTTTTGCTAAAGGCGATTATGGGCGAGGAGAGGGATATTTATATCCAATTGAACGGCGTTGTATACCATTCGATACTATTCATGTGGATCACTTGGGTCCATTTGTGCGAAGTGTCAAGGGAAACTCTTATTTGCTGGTGGTAATAGATGGGTTTACTAAATTTGTTCTGGCGAAGCCTACGAGGACTTTAAGGTCATCTGAGGCAATCATAAAAATTAGAGAAATATGCGGTGAGTATGGTTACCCTAGGCGTATGATTAGTGATAGAGGACTGGCGTTTACGAGTAGACAGTTTAAGGAGTTTGTGGCGGGCAAAGGCATTAGACATGTCCGCAATGCAGTAGCTACCCCTAGGGCGAACGGTCAGGTGGAGAGAGCGAACCGTACAATAATTCAGGCATTGGCGACAAGTGCAGAGTCAGAGAGTAGGTGGGACGAAAAATTACCAGAAATCGTTTGGGGTCTAAATAATACAACCAGTGCAAGCACATTCTCCTTCTTCGTTGATGTTTACCCAAAATTCTGGTTTAATAGCTGATCTGGTGCATGGCGAGCTAGCGAGCGAGGCGAGGACTGGCGATAGTCCGGCGAGCGTGGCGAATACGCATGGTGCCAAGGATGCAGACGAGGTGCGGGGGCGAAGATGCAGACGAGGTGAGTGAAGAGGCACCGGCCGTTGAGGCGAATTGTGGGCGGTCGTCTGGCGAAAAGACGAATGAAACAGCAGCGCAAGTTTCAGGCACCCGTGGGAGCCAACAGGGTGACGACCTTGTAGGTACTACATTCCAATCAAATAGTCAGCTGTGGGCGGACCGAAAGAGGACGGGCGAAAATATTGAAAAGTCTGCTAGGCGAACGAAGGCGAGATATAATAAGCGGCAAAAGGTTCCAACCACATATAAAATAGGAGATTTAGTACTTTGGAGGCGGTTGGCCACAAATAAGGCAAATACTAGTGTTAATCTGAAATTGGCAAATAAGTTTGACGGGCCATTCAGAGTGGCCAAGGTGATGGCCAATGATGGGTATTTGATTGAACCAGTCAAAGGCGTTCGGGAGTGCAAAAGGTTTACGGCGGTAGTGGCGGTTGACTCTCTGAGGCGATATTGTAGTGTGAATGAGGAACAAGGCGAGTCTGATGACGATGGCGAGGAAACTGATCGTCTAGGTTTGATTAATTTGTCGGAATCCTAAATTAAGTACATTGCTAATTAATGGTGACATTAATTTCTTTCAGGAAGGCCGAGTGTTACGACGGAATCAGCGAAGGACTGATTTCAAATGATAAATGCAGCTCTGGCAACACGGTGATGTGCGGCGGCTGGATGCGAAAAAGGATCACGGCGTTAGTTGATGACTGTACAGCGCTCGAGGTGGTGATCCGGGTGTTGGCGTTCTAATCAATCGTGTTTCGGTGTAATTTGATCTAAGGCGCAATAAACAGTTTGTTATCAGAATGACGGTGTTTTCAATAAAAGGTGTAACAGGTGTTTCAAATTTTTTCTAACACTTATTTCAATTACTAAGAAACAAATTCTGGCAAAATTTGAAGTTTGTACTTTTTTTTGTTTGAATGGAAATCGATAAAATGCATTTAACAAAAACTATGCATGTGTATGGGAGGAGATAGAAGGAGTGTACGGATCAAAACAATCTTTTTTCGCATTATTAATATTTCTATTTGTATACTTCATACAAAATATCAATTTCGTGAAATTTGTATGGGAGGGGTTAGAAGGAGTGCGGTGAAGATGATAATTATTTTTAAAATAAATTGCAATCATAGTAGAATTAATGCTGACAAAATTTCGTCTTTGCAGCTTTACTAGTTTCAATGAAAATCGAAAGTATGTATTTTTCAAAATTACGAATCCTTTTATCTCAAAAAATGGTACAGATATTAAATCAAAAATTTGTCAGATTGTAGAACTACATAATGTTTAATTTTGGTAAAAATTTTAATTTGGGAGGTGAAAGGGGAGGGAGGTGGTAAGCAAAAATGTCGAAAATTTTGAGTGATTTTTTTAGAACTCTGTTGAAAGATACAAAGTTTAAATTTTGCATGTGAATACGTCTATTTGATGTACATAGAAAAATAATAATAACTTGATCCATAATTGTTATAAACCGACCCCCCCGGTCTAACGTGCACAAGGTGTTTCATGTGCATTGAAAAAAACACATAAACTAAAAATTTTTGAGTGAAATTTTAAGGTAGAAACTTTAAAATTTGCAAAATGCATTTAAAAAAAATCCCTAAATATACGAAATATTAACTGGTCGAAAACCTTTAAAACTTCTACCCCCTCCCATACAAAATTATTTTTTCGACCATTTTAAAAAAATCAATTATCACCTAACTATTAAAAGCTATCAATTTGCAATTTTGCACAAAACTAACAAAAATAATTGAAAGTTTTAAAATCACGCTTGCCCTTCTACCCCCTCCCATACAAAAGTATGATTTCGACCAATTTCATTAAATCAACTAATAATCAACAAATTAAAAGCTACGAGCTTGAAATTTTATACAAGCACCTCACAAGAGAAGTAAAATAAAACTACATATCAAATTTTACGATTCCCCTACCTTCTCTACCCCCTCCCATACAAATATTCGGTTTCGTGAATGTAAAATACACCGAATTTGATGAAAATTCTATGCAACAAACTATGCAACACATTCTATACAGAGAATATTGGACGTGGTTCAAGCAATTAATTAAAAAGCTATTAACATCCACCCACCCGTACTATTACCTCTGCTCCTCCCCTCATAAAAACCCAAACTTGCAAAATGGACAACAGCCCTGCCCAAGAACTCCCTTTCACTTAGCCTTCCCTAACCACTCTAACCTGCATATTGACTTTCCACTCATCCGCAACTTGTGCCAAGAATAATAAAATTTCGCCCGACTTGTTGGCAGTTTATTTTATATGTACTAAGTAAATTTGTTTAGAGTATTTCATAAGAAAGTGCAGTTTGTATGGGAGGTGGTAGAAGGAAGGGGATGATTGAAATAACTTTTATCCAGTAGATTGAAACCATTATAAAAGTAATGTATGGTATTCCAAATTTCAGATCAATAGCGTTTGTAATTTCCGAGCAAATCCGTTTATTGTCAAATTATGAAATTGTGTCGTTTTGTATGGGGTAGAAGGGGTGGAGCGATTTGGCCCGTTCACGAAGTTGACTTTACTTTTTTTTGTCAAAAACAACGTGTACAAAATTTGAGCTCTCTAGGTCAATGTGTTCGCAATTTAGAGAGGACATGAACGGACGGACATCCGGTTATGAGATTTTTGAGTGATTATATGAATTTCTGTATCATTCTGAGCCTTATGTCTTGGCGTTACAAACTTCGTGGCAAACTGATATTTAGAGCCCGGATTTATATGCAATTGCATATAGTTGCATATTTTAGCATATTCAGCCTTTAATGCATATTTCTGCATATTTCTGTTATTTCGGCATATTTCGGCATATTACGACAAATTACTTCACACGTTTGCTTATTTTCTATCTAAATTAAGGCCAAAAAGTTAAACCAGAAGCTCGGTTTACTTAGAGTTACTCTATAAAGAAGAAGACACCTCTCAATACCCGGGTGTCTTGTGTTTCATAGAGTAACTCTTGGTTTACTTAACTAGCGAGTCGTCCAAGAAATACGGTGCGACACTGTTGTAATTTCTTTGAAATTCAATTTGGAGCACTACCATGTTCTAATACATTACATGATTATCCGAATCATGATTAACCGAACTCTGCATTATCCGAGCTGCCATTGACCAGACATTTTTGGGGAATTCCCCATTTTTGACACATACATACATAGCTAGTAGCTTTGTATTGCATAGACTGCTCAGTGCTCTGTTCGACCGCTCTGTTCGCCCGCTTTAGCTCGTGAAAAAAAGTGCAGTTTCTTTTTTAATTAATTTAAAATGCCTAAAACAAATACATCCCTAAGTGTGAAATTACGCGGATGGATTGCATCTGAAAATAAAAGTGGAAATATTTTTACTACCAATGATAAAATCATATTCTGCAATGCCTGTTCCAAACAAATTCCCTGTAATAAAAAATTTGAACTGGATCAGCATATAAAAATGGGTAGGTTGATCAAAATGAATTATATTTTAGAAACTTTGAGATAGATTGCGTCAAATTAAACTTTTAGATGCGCATTTATCAGCCGTGAAAAAAATGTATCTAAGCAGCAGCTCTTAACCAGCAGTTCATTTGCATCTACATCATCGGCCAGAACCAATTTTCTTGAGGATCTATGTTACGCTATGGTTGCGTCAGATATCCCTTTGTTTAAATTAAAGGTTTTTTAGAAAAATATACCAACCAAAGCATTCCAGACGACAGCACTTTAAGAAAAAACTATATATCAAAATTTGCTACACAAAAGTAATTGAAAAAATAAAACAAAAAATTGGCAAAAATTTTGTCTAGATTATAGTTGATGAACTACAGATGCTAGAGGCTTATATGTTGGGCATTTGCTAGTGGGTGTTTTGAGTAAATACGGTCCAGGACGCCCTTATTTACTGTCATCTAAAGAACTGGAAAAAACAAACAGCGAAACGATTTGTCGTTTCATTAATGATGGATTAAGGCATCTGTGGACTGACATTGGAATGGAAGAACGCGTTCTTCTCTTAGTCACAGATGCCGCACCATACATGATAAAAGCAGGTAAATCACTAAAAACATTTTACAGCAAACTAGTTCATGTTACATGTGTTGCTCATGCGTGCAACCGTCTGGCCGAAAAAGTCAGAGAGGTGTTTCCAGAAGTAAATACATTAATAATGTAAAAGACCCTTTTTTTTATTTATATTACCAATATATTTTATTACTTTGTTCCACTTGGCCTGGCTGCCCGTCGACGACTGACTCTTTTCTCTCTCATTTTTCTTATGGCGTTGCCAGATAGTCTTAAAACTAAAACAATTATATCAGGTTTGCCAACTGGCTCGAGGACATAACAACTCGGCCAATCTGAAATACTGATCGTCTCGATCAGGAACGTTAACATTGCTAGGAATTATATAATTATGATCAGTACTTAACAAATTACACATACTCAAACTAAAGAACAAAATAGATTCACATATAATACAATATTGATAGTAAACTACAGCAAAATTAAAAATCAGAATCAAAATTAATAAAACAGTTTGTATCTAACAAGTGTTGCTCTTCCGGATCCTTTTTATCAACCAGGTCCATGCCACGCTGATCAACCCAACCGCGCATATGTGAGGACTCAAGTACACCATCATATGGTAGCTGTGTCACCTGATAATTTTCTACATCTCTGATTACATATCGGTCATTAGGAAGCACCTTATGCACCACGTATGGTCCTCGGAACTTTGGAATAAATTTCTTATTTCTACCCACTGTGGTATCGACATTTCTAATAACAACGTATTCACCCTTCCTAAATACCCTAGCAGGTTTATGCTTGGTGTTGAAGTATTCTAAATTTCTCTCTTGAGACTTATCAATAGCAGAGGAAGAGCGCTCACGGATAGAACAGAGGTCTCGTTCTCCCTGTTCCAACAATTTGTCATCTAAATATTCACCAAGCCAATCAATGTTATCACCACGCTGTCGAACTCCAAAGAGTAATTCACTAGGCGTAGTTTTCGTCGTCTGATGTACTGAGTTATTAATTGCATATTCAACCTGCACCAACATTTTTGTCCAATCAGCATGTTGTATGGGCTCTGTCAATTTACTGAGCATAGCAGTAATAACACGATTCACTCTTTCAACTTGGCCATTAGCCTGCGGTGAGGCCACTGCCACCTTCACATGCTCAATGTTACGTTCGGAGACAAAAGAACTAAAATCAGAAGAAGTGAAGCATGTGCCTCGATCACTCACTATACGTCGTGGCCGACTATAATACTCAAAATATTTTTTTAATGCTTCACAAACTTCTTTGGTACTTGTGGACACAACAGGATACAATTTTACGTATTTAGTGAATCCATCAACTATCGCTAGAATATGTTTTCGTTTTGAAATAATGGCCGGAAGGGGGCCATAGTGGTCAATATGAATGGTATCAAACGGAGTATTTGATTTCGGAATATTATGCAAGTTACGTCTGTTTGATTCACTTGGACCGGAATACAATATACACTTCAAACAATTTCGGATAAATCTTTCTACTTTAGACTTCATATTAGGAAACCAATAATGAAGTTTAAGCTGGTCAACACACTTTACAATCCCACAATGTTTTCATGGGTTACTCGAATCACATTCTCTTCCATTTCTTGAGGAACATAGAGTAATAACCTGCCATCAGTATTTCGGCGATACACTAAACCGTCCTGCAACTCGTATGGTTCATGCATACCGATTTCCAATTCACTTCGAATTTGAACAATTTGAGGATCTCGATTCTGAGTAATCTGCAATCTAATATCTACATCGTTAGTATCAACTAACGATATCGTTTTGCATCTACTCAATGCATCAACGTGACTCATATTTACTCCACTTCGATGCTGAATACTACCTAGTCGTGCCATAAGTTCTGTCACACGTATATGGGCAATTTTTGTATAAATGAAAAAGAGTTTTTGACAAAGGAAAATATATTTTATTTTGGCATACTAATGGAAGTAAAATAAGCAACAAATTATTCAAAGTGGCCGCCTTTAGCCTTAACACAGCTCTTTAATCTGTTGGGCCAGTCATCGATAGCAGTACGCACTGTTTCTAGCGGAAAATTAGCTACTGCTTCTGTCAAAGATCGCTTAAGGCTCTCGATATTTGGGTGTCGTCTCGTGCACACCATGGACTCTAACTCCACCCACAGTTTGTAGTCCAGGGGATTCAAATCTGGGCTCCCAGAAGGCCATTCCGTCGCCCTTATAAACTGTGGAATATTGGTTTCCAACCACGCTTGTGTGGTTCGAGCTTTGTGGGCTGGCGCAGAATCTTGCTGGAAAACCCAATGTCGATTGTTGAATAGCGTAGAGTTCAGCGGCTTCACACATCCCTCCAGGATGCCCGTTTGATAATTTTTCGCTGCAATTTTTACGCCTTTTTCGCAAAAATGAAGCTCGGTGACCCCTTCGCAGCTGACACCCCACCATACCATGACTGATGCTGGATGATGTCCTCGCTGTACCCTAGTGGCAACTTCTCGGGCTTCTGCGGAGCTGTGGGCATACACCTTATCATTTTGGCGGTTGAAATGTTCCTCCACCGTAAAAATTTTTTCATCGGTAAATAAAACTTCTCGATGTTTGTTGTTGCCGTACCGCCGAAGGAGCTCTTTCGATCTGGTGCTCCTAATTTGCTTCAACTGCTCAGTCAGCAAATGTCCCGTTGATCGTCGAAAGGCACTCATCCCGAGGTCAGATTTTATGATGCGAGACATACTTCGGGTGGAGATGTTCATCTCTCGAGCCATGATTCGTTGTTTACGAAGCGGATTTCGACGAATTCGACTCTCGACCGCTTTGATGGCAGCAGAAGAACGTACATCACGTGGACGTCCAGAACGAGGTCGATCGTCAATAGTCTGGATCGCGTTATATCTCTGGATCGCACGATACACAAATCTTTGCGTTATTTTTAACGGGCACAACAACTTGAAAATTTCACTCGCGGATTTTCCACACTTATGTAGTGCAATCACTGCAGTTCGGTTTTCTATTACACCCCATTCCATCTTCACACGTTAACGAACACACTTTAAATGACCATCAACTGTCAACAACATTATGACGTTTATAAAACTGGCCGATATTGAAATGTCACTCATAAAATAAAGTTGTTGCCAATGTGAGAAATTATGTGACAGAACTTATGGCAGGACTAGGTATAATTGTATTCTTCCAACTCCAGTGCCCACCGAGCAATTTGAGCATTTATATTTTTTTTATTCAATGTCATTATTAATGAGTTACAATCAGTAACAATTCGGAACGGAATGCCATGTAGATACATGCGGAAACGTCTCAATGAATAAACAATAGCCAGAGTCTCAAGCAAAAAACTATGATACTTAGACTCTGCTTCGGAAGTTCTGCGTGAATAATATGCGACAGGATGAAATTTACTATCATTCTGTTTCTGCATCAAAACACTACCAAAACCAATAGAACTGGCGTCACAATGCAACTCCGTTTCCCGACTCGGATTATATATTGCTAAAACTGGAGATTTGACCAATTTATCACGCAATTCGTTAAAAACTTGCCTACGCTCATCAGTCATTTCAAACAAAGAATTATTCTTCACTAAGTCCATCAATAGTTTAGCAATTCTAGAAAAGTTCGGTACAAAGCGACGGAAATATGAAAAAAGTCCAAGACAAGACTGTAATTCCTTAACATTACGTGGAAGTGGATAACTCTTTATGTTTTCGATATGACGATCACTAGGCCGAATTCCTCGGAGATCAATAAGGTATCCCAAGAATTCTATTTCAGTATAACCAAACCGACACTTTTTTAGCTTTAACTCTAACCGAAACTCACTCAATCGCTTTAATATTTTCCCTACTAGGTCAATATGCGATTCTAAGTTTGTAGTCGCAATTAAAATATCATCAATATACACGATAATACTACCATCGTCAATAAATGGCCTTAGCACTTTCGTTATAAACCGCTGAAATACCGAAGGTGCATTCTTCAAGCCAAATAGCATACGTAAATACTCGTATTGACCCATAGGTGTAACAAAAGACGTAAACTTAACAGACTCATTTGAAATTTTCACCTGATGAAACCCACTTTTCAAATCTAAAATGGTGAAATATTTTTTCCCTTCCAAATATTCCAGGCAATTTTCAATTAATGGTATCGAATAGTTATCACGAAGAGTCAATTTGTTCAGTGCTCGAAAATCTACACACATCCGCATTATACCATCTTTTTTCTTTACCAATACAATTGGTGAAGCGTACGCTGAATCGCTTGGACGAATAATACTTCGTAACTGTAGGTCATTAACTATATTCTGTACTTCAGCTCTGTCGAACACAGACAATCTTCTGGGTGCGAAATGAAACGGATTATCTGAAGTAAGCTTGATTTCCATCTCAAAACTATGTTTGGTTTCCGGAATTCCTGACTGATCTAAATAATTGTTTTGAACTACCTGTAACAAATGATCTCGATGTTTAATGTCTAAACGTTCGTTTATGTCAATACCACAGCCATTATCATAATCAATAGCAAATATATCGGAAAGTACGTAAGCAGAAGACTTCACTCTCTGACCGACAACAGGAACTTGAGAACAATAATGCGATCTCTCACAAATACGGTCTGCAACAAGTTGATCCCCAAACACGGACCCAGCTGAAGCAGTAAGATTTCCAAATATAGCCAAGTCAGATGTACGGAAATAACAATACACTGGTTCAATTATACGGAATCCAATCTTAATTTTATTTAAACCAAAGTCATTCGGAACATTTTTTTGAATTAATTTTATATCAAACTTAGTTAAAAAATCTCGTCCTAGTAGTAGTGGTACCGGCAATATATCGTCTGAGATAATGAAAATATCAATTGTTTCAATTCGATTTCGAAATTTAATTTCAACTGGTACACGACCATAAGAAAATATCTTAGAATTACCGATTCCTTTATAAGCTGAATAAGTCGGTGAACTCATACTCAATTCTTTAGGTACCACCGATCTGCGAACAAAACTAACCGGACTACCAGTATCAAATAAAGAAGATATCAATTTAGAAAACGCACATCTAACTTTGCCAATTTTAAAAGCAACACTTACCAAATTCATAGCCGATAATGTAACGGCCGCATCATCAACTATCTTATCTTCAACGGATTCGGATGAACCATCAGCAATTAATGCCACTCGATCAGAATTTCGTGGTGGTGGCAACTTCGGACAATCCTTAAGCATATGCTCGGTTGAGCCACATCGGAAACACGAGCCAACTACCCTCCGTGGTTTGGTACAAGATCTCGAAAAATGACCTTTCCCGGAACAGTTGAAACAAATAATGTCAGCAGATGACGTCGGAACTGTAGTGCTGACCGGAACTCGTCTCTTAGCTACACCGCTTCCCGCTGTAGTTTGTGTAGCATCTTTACGGTAGCGATCGTAATCCTTTGCTACACGATGCAGATTCTCCAATGTGCGAGCGGAATATAATAGACCCATACGACTGGATCGATCATTCAAGCCGGAAATAATTTGCATGATCAACTCGTGCTCGCCTAGGTTTGGACCATGCGATGCAATCTCCTTCATTCTGATGATATAATTAGTGAGTCCCAATTTAGGATCGTACTCGACACGCGCCAATTCATTCAATACATCAGCCACAGAATAAGTGCGTCGGAACTGGTCTAATAGTTTTCTACGAAGTTCTGGCCATGTACTCGCCGTAATCGTACGCAACCAAATTTTTGCGGTGCCGTCCATCAACCGCCGAGCACACAACAAGCGAAAATCATCATTGCACTGAAGAGGTGCCAGAGCAATCTCAAAGTCATCTATCCACTTGACAATTCCATATGAATCATCATCGCTAAACTTAGCTATGGTACCGTCAATATCGGAAAAATCAAAACGTCTCGGCTGAGCCGGTTTCGGTTGAACATCCAACTCATTTTGCTCCAATACAGCGATTTCACGACGCAATAACAACAAACGACGGCGTTTTTCCAAACGATCCAGCTCTTGATCTAAATCGTCATCTTCTGTCTCGTGCGAAACTGATGGTGCACCACTACTATCATCCACTGCCGGCACTAAGGGCACGCTACTATCCACATTCACAGCCGACCCGCTAACCTGCGGTGCGATGATAGAATTCGCATACAATTGTTCTTCTACTTTAGTCGACGTTTTTCCGAACACACCACCACAATTATCAAATGCCGGTACCGTTAAGTTCGAACACGCACGAACATGCAACTTACGCAACTGTTTCAATGTAGCTGTGGACGGAAAGTCAATTTTATCGGCCACCAAGACCGCAATCAGCTCTTTCCTCGACATTTTATCGATATCGCGCTCACTCATAATTCGGAATCACAAAATATAAATCACGGAAATCTATTTGAATCTATCGCGTGCGACCCCACACCTGAGATGTAAAAGACCCTTTTTTTTATTTATATTACCAATATATTTTATTACTTTGTTCCACTTGGCCTGGCTGCCCGTCGACGACTGACTCTTTTCTCTCTCATTTTTCTTATGGCGTTGCCAGATAGTCTTAAAACTAAAACAATTATATCAGGTTTGCCAACTGGCTCGAGGACATAACAATAAACAATGGGAAAAAAATGTTTCCGAAAGCTCCAGGTCGCGTCTCCATTTACAAAGAAGTAATGGATAAACCTCTACCACCAGTAGCAGTTATTACGCGGTGGGGTACGTGGTTAAATGCGGCTCTGTTCTATGCAGATAATTTCAGCAATTTTAAAATTGTAATAAGCAGATTGGTCCAGAATGACGACGCACAGAGTGTTCAAAAAGTGCAAAATGTACTTGATGGTACAGTGTCAAATGACTTAGCATATATAGCCTCAAACTTATCGTTCATTCCGCAAATAATAAAAAAACTTGAAACAAGGAACTTATCACTTGATGAAAGTTTAAATATAATTAAGGAATTCAAAGAAAAAACGAATCTAATACCAGGCGAAAAGGGAATGAATGGCTCTAAAAAATAAGCTTGAGAACATTTTGTCAAAAAATGAGGGATTGAAATTATTGGAAAAAATAAATCGAATTTTAAAAGGTGGATCGGAACATCTCGATATGGATCCTTTATTGATATGCGCCTATAAATTTGCACCAATTACATCAGTGGAGGTCGAGCGATCATTTTCTATCTTTAAGAATGTTTTGACTGACAGACGTTATAGCTTCACACAAGCAAATTTGGAAATGATTCGAATTATTAATTTTAATGATCTAGAGTAGAACAATATTTGTTTGACTTGCAATAACATATTTTGATTTGTATATTTATATATATTTTTTTACAAGAAATAAAGTTTTGTTCGTGATAAATTAAGTTGTAACTGTATGGCGTTTAACTGATAAATTTTATTTTATTAAATCTCTATACAATACTTTGAGAAATGGCTAAAACAGTTAAGTTTTTGAAAGAATGATCTTGCAAATACGTTTAAAATTGCACATATTGTCATTTCGATCATTTTTTGAAGGGAATAATACTATCAACACATATTTTTTAGTGCATATTTCTTTGCATATTTGAGCAATTTTGTCTGCATATTTTATGGCATATTTTAGTACTTTTTACTGCATATAAATCCGAGCGCTACTGATAATACTATCAGATTTCATCTAGAGTATAAAAAGATATATAAAAATTGATTAACAATGAAATTATTAAAATATTAAAATAAAGGACAATATACCTACTTTTAAGTTCCTGCGTGCTTTCAAATGTTCCTAGCAGTTGGTGGGAGAAGTTTTAGTAAAATTGTATATTAAACATGTTACTTAATTGTATGAAGTGCAGCAAACCAATATTTTTAAAAAGTAATTGCTTCTCCTAGCCATTATATCGCGCCACGCCACTGATGCGTGTGGCTGAATTCTTGTGACTCTTTTGATGCACTCTTTTAGATCGACTCAATTAAGTGAGTCAGTTGAAATGAGTTGACTCAACGGACCCCATCGCTAGTCGGAATGACGCGATAGACACGAGAAGCTATGCCACATGTTGGTCCCCGTTTGGATATGTCCAGAAGGGTAGAACTGGGAGGATCCATCCCATCCGCCGTATTCACCAGACATTGCCCTGTAGGCTATCATTTTGTTCCGGTTGATGAAGTTGGCACTTACGGGAGTGCGCGTTACCTCATATGACAGCATCAAAAAATGGGTAGATGACTCAATCGCAAAAAAAAAGGAATTCTTCACTAGAGGAATCCGCTTATTGCTCGAAAAATGGACGAAGATTGCCACTTCATGTGTAAAAAAAAATTTTACGTGCACCAATAAGCGTAAGCTTGGTTACCTAAACGCTCGGACTTTTAAGGGATACTTTTAACGGATCTTGTCGGACTACCTGACTGGAAAATAGCTTACACTATTTTCAAGTATGCAATATGCGGCCTTGAACCACATCATTTTAACTTTAAAACTTGCCTATTTCCAATTTCGATGCTTAATGCCAATAACTTGATATGGGCATAACTACAGCCGCCCATGCACTCCTCGATCATCTGCAACTTCTTCATAAGCGAGAATCTACATTTCGATGTCGAAATTTTTTATTGTTGTTTCCAATCCCATCAAATTTACATTTATTAATTTAATCTTTCCAAAAAATATCAGAAAAATAATTTCGATAAATCGATCATTTGTCAGTGCCATACCACGTAAACTTCGTATTTTTTGAGCGCTCTAGCGTAATTTCAGGCACGGCGCCATCCGCAGTAGTCATTAGTTGTTCGTCAGTTCAGTTCAGTTAATTCCAGGTTTAAGTCGAGTTTGGCGATTTAGCTCGCGCAATCGCAAACTAAGTACGAAGCTAGTTAGACACAAATCTAAGGTTCGGTGATAGTGTGTAATTAGTGGGTTGTAATTTGCAATACTTGATTGTAGTTTGTACTCTCTTATGTGTTAAGATGGTGAGATATATGAGAAGAGTTTTCAAATTTTCCAATTTGTAATTAAATTGTGCAAATTTATACATAAATCTAGAATGGTGTTGTGTGGACCGCAGCGATCGTAGCGATATGCAGTTTTCAAGCTTTGGTATACAGTATACCTTTAGAGACTAAGCAGTCATCACTAGGAGAACCTTTTAAATTGGACGATATACTGAAGCGGAAATTTCCGTTAAAAGGATTTCAAGGAAGCTGGCTTTCAGGTCAGAATTATTCTTTTATAACAGTCTCTTACTAACTGATTTGCATAAACTGAGTGCGTAATATAATTTCAGCAATATTTGCCCATAGTACATTGATAATTCTATTAGATATTCGAATATTTATACAATCAGATAATATCTGAGTATGAATTATTAAAATTTAGCTCTACTTTGTTTAAGTGATTATTAATTTCATTTTGAGATAATTAGTAGTTATTCCTGCTCGTGGATCTGTAGATTGCAAGTTGTACGAACCGTCTTTAAGTGGAACGATTGCGACGCATTGACGACAATATCACGCAAGTGCATCGTAAATTATTTCTAATCGACCATTAGATTTATGATTAGTGATAGTGAGTTTTTGAGGGCCAGGGGATCACGAGACGTTAATAAACTTTAAGTCAACGAATTTTAATGGCCGGCCGTACTGTGAATAGTTATATCGATTGGAAATAATGCCGACATATCTTTAATTATTTAGAGATAATTGTATTATTGTTCCAATTACAGGAAATTGGTTTGATAATGATTTAGTTTTTAGTAGATTTTTCTTTTAAGATTAATCCGAAAACTATGAAACCAAACACAGCATGCCAGTCAGGCGTAAAGCCCAATCATATGATACTCTGGATAAAATAGGAAAGAGTTTATTGTACCGGAAAATATGTCTTCTTAAATTATGTCGAAAAGTGAATAGTGACTTTTGTATGGGAGGTGGTAAAAGCAGAGGGGGGAGGTTTGTAACGTAGTATAAAAAATGTTTCATGCTGAATTTAAAGTTTGTAGCTTTCATAATTTTCGAGAAAATTGAAAAATTGTTATCAGAATTTGTAGCATTTGTATGGGAGGTGTCAAATAAAGTGGGATGTTTTGGATGATTTTGAATCTGCTTATCAATGTCCTAATCACATTCCTTTGTTACAATTTTATAGTCGAAGGAGAAATACTTTTCTTTAGTTTCCATTACAAAAATTTTTTATGAGAGGTGGTAGAAGGAGTGAAGCGAAGTTCATATTTTTTTTTTAGATTTTATTGCTATTATTAAGATACAAAATCTGGTAGAATTTTAATTTTCTAGTTTTTCTAGTTTAGAAGTTTTTCTAGATTAAATGCTTTTACCAAAATTGTGCATTTGTACGGGAGGAGGTAGAAGGAGTATTCGATCAATGACATTTGTAATAGTTTACTTTTCTCAAAATTTAAAGTTGATAGCTTTAACGGTTTTGAAGAAAAATAATTTAATTGAAATTTCGAAATTTCGTGAAATTTGTATGGGAGGGCGTAGAAAGAGTGATGTGAAGTTGATAGTTTTTCTAAAATTGCTTGCAATTGTAATAAATTTAATTATGACAAAAATTTGTCCTTTTAGCTTTGTTAGTTGCGATGAAAAACGAATAAATGCATTTTTGAAAATTATGCATTTGTATGGGAGGGGATAGAAGAAGTAAGGGGTTCAGATCAATATTTTTTTGACTTGAACTTAATTTTCATGTCAATAACTCAAATGGTTTCGAAAAAAAAATCAGTTTCTTCAAATTTCAAATTTCATGAAATCTATATGGGAGGGGATGGAAGGAGTGGGGGATATGGCCCGTTTACGAGCTCGAAATTCCTTTTTTGCTGAAAATGACATGTGACATATTTCAGCACGATAGGTCAAAGCTCTCGAGAGTTATGTTGTAGACAGACGGACAAACAGACGGAGAGACGAATCGAGATTTTTGAGCGAAAACAAATATTTCTGTACCCTTGGCGACTCTGTGCGAGTCTTATTTCTTAGCGAATATAAAAATCCGTCTATCTGTATGCCGTCTGTCGTACACCGAACAGATGGTTCATATCTCCTAGATCCTTACAGATAGGATGTTCAATTTTAGGTAGATTATAGAGTATGTAAGTAAGTTTTATTATCAAAAAATTTGAGGAGTGTCAGATGGAAGGGTGAGCGAAAGAGTGGAAAAATACACTTCTAATATCTTCAATGACTGTAGACTTTAACGCGAAAGTGGGCAAAGAAGAAACTTACATAGGGACAATTAAAAGGCACAGTAACGACAACGGCCAGAGACTGACGGATTTTGCCAGCAGTAAAAATCGACATGCTTCCCGCATCATGTCATTCATAAGAGAACGTGGGCATCACCCGACGGACGAACATTCAATCAAATAGGTGGTCTAATAGAGAAAAGGACGGCCTCCTGCATTCTCGACGTGCCTACGTCGCGATGCTAATGACACAGATCACTATTTGGTAAGGACCAAGTTCCGATGCCGAATCGAACCGAGAACCCGAGTACATTTACAGAGTAGGACCACTCGTATACTTGCCCGGGTTAACATGTTTGTCACGTGCTTCGCCTCAAATTCCGGTTTTTAGTTTTGGTGAAACATGTGCGCCGAGTCCGCGACACTTCTTACCTCTCATTCTCGTACATGGCGTTCTTACAGCTTTTGCTCGCGTCGTATTCAACTTGAACGGCGGGTGCGCGGGTGATGGTCGGCGGGTGGTCGACGATTCTCTTTCCGCTCAATGTTTTCGATATTTTTCGCTTGCTCTTGTCTAATAAAAAAAAAATCTTTGCGAGAATGAAATGGAAAAATCACATTAAATGTTCACTGCAAGCGTGAGAGAGAGGAAGCACACGTATCGGCGATGAAACACGAGTGTGTTTTCGGCAAATTTTCGGAGTCGGGTCGCATTTTTAGCTGAGCTGTCTTACTCTGTTGTACTCTGCCGAGAACACCCAAGACCATAACCGGTTCCTAAATTCGACATATGAAAACTTAAGGATGAGAACGTAGCTGCGATGTACGTATCAGCCTTAGAGAGGCACTTCGCGCCAATACTGAACAACAACGCCAGCATGCCAATAGAAGAAATGTGGCAAAATATCAAAGATGGCATTACATCTGTCGGAGAGAAGGTGACAGGACAACAGCCCTGGCGCAAAAGAAATGACTGGTTCGACAACGAATGCCAAGATGCCTTAGACCGAAAAAACCAGGCTTACAAAATATAGAACGACCGACACGAGCCAAATGGGACAAATATAATGATCAAAATATGCAGACAAAAAAAAAACGGAAATACAATAATGACGAAATTAAAAACATGGACGAACAACACAAGAGCCGCGTATTCCCTTGCCAAAAGAATGAAAGGGGGATACTAACCGAAAACGACCCTCTGCAAAGATGTAGAAGGGAACATTTTGAGTAATGCGGAAGATATAAAATTAAGATGGGCGCGATACTTCGAACACCTTCTTAATCCGAGTCCATCACCCGCACGAACAGCAGCAGCAGACACAATTGCAGGTATAACTGATGTAACAGCTGATGAAGGATCCGCTCTGAGTCCTCCCACACTCGAAGAAGTAAAAACAGCCCTAAGAAACCACCCAAACAACAAAGCGTCGGGCACTGATCAAATTCCAGATGAGCTCCTGAAAACTGGCGACACCTGCGTAGCGCATCTCCTACATAGATTAGTCACAGACATATGGACGCAGGAAACACTTCCTGAAGATTGGCGCAAGAGCATCATATGTCCAATTTATAAAAAAGGTGACAAGCTCTACTGCGGAAACTACCGACGAATATCTCTGTTGTGTACGTCTTAAAAAAACTTGACGAAAATTCTGGAAAAGAGAATTAAGCCCTATGCTGTCAAAGTAATAGGTGAATACCAAGGCGGATTTAGAACTGGACAATCGACCACGGACCAGATATTCTCAGTTAAACATGTGCTGGGAATATAATATTGATGTGCACCAGATATTTGTTGGTTCCAAACAAGCATACGACAGTATCGACAGGCGCGTACTGTATAAAATCATGTTAGAGTTTGGAGTCTCACCGAAACTGGTTTGGCTTACAAGAATGATAATGACCGAGTCTTTGTAACAAGTCAGAGTAGGAAACGATTTGACTTCCAGTTTTAAAACAGACAACGGCCTTAAGCAAGGTGACGGCCTCGCACCAAAATCAAATTGAACACAATTTGACACTCGAATATGTTGTTCGGAAACTTCCCGTTAACACCAAGGGAACACTATTCTTCAAATCCACACAACTGAAAGCATATGCCGACGATATAGATATCCTTGCAAGATCTCTGGAGAGGTATTTGTAAACCTTGACTCGGTAGCAAGGGAAGTTGGACTACGTATTAATGGAAACGATGCGCAAACTAGGAAAAAGACGCCAATCAGACAAAATATTATGGTAGGAGACAATAACCTAGAAAACGTAGACAACTTCATATACCTAGGGGCGAACCTATCGAAGGATGGAAGCGAACCCATCGAAATCAAAAGAAGGATAATGATGGCGGACAAGGCTTATTATTCGGTACTTCCAATAATCAAAAACAAGAACTTGCACAGAAAATCAAAACTTAAGCTGTACAAAACCATCATAAGAGCTGTTCTATGCTATGGCAGCGAAACGTGGACCTTAACTCAGGCGTCCGAAAAACTACTTAACACGCCTTTGAAGAAGAATCCTGGGACCTGTGAGGGAAGACTCGATCCGGAGAATACGATACAATAGAGAATTGTATGCCATCTTCGACAATTCAGAAGTGTCAACCCTCATAAAATTTAAGAAGTTACAATGGGTTGGTCATGTGGAGCGTATGGATGACGGAAGAATTCCCAAACGCACACTAAAAGGGAAAGTCAACGGACAAAGACCGGTCGGAAAACCACGGAAGCGCTGGGAGGATTCGATTGACGCAGACAGCAAATCACTGCTAAGATTTTCTAACTGGAGGACGCGGTCACTGAACCGAGATGGATGGAGGCAAAGTATTCAGGAGGCCAAAGTCCGATTTGGGCTGTAGCGCCATCGTAATTAAGTAAGTAATATCTTCAATACGAATGCAGATACAAAGCTGAAACTCGACATTCAGATATATTAGTTTATTTTTTTTTAAAGGCACCGACTTTAATTTAGAGGGTCACCCTTTAATGCATTGCACACTACATTCGGTAAAGGAAGTGGATAAAATTTGGGTGAGCTATGGATATTAGAGAGGAGAGAGACGGAAATGACGGCGAAGATTATTCTTGAAGGACTGGAGGTTATACCTACGTGGAAAAACGTTAGTTGACAATGTATTCCAAAGTCTGGACGTTCGAGAGATGAATGACTGTCTATATTTCACTGTACGAGTAGGAATAGGGTTGACGGCATACTCGTGCGCGCGTTTAGCTTGACGAGTATTTCGGGGAAAGGTGTAAAGTGAAGGAATGAGTGATCTAAGTTTCGCACTACAGTTATCATGAAAGCAGCGATTGTAAAGGCTGAGTACTCCGACGTTTATTTATTTTTTGCAATTGTGAAGAATACCTAGGCGTTTGGAGCTACCAAGTGTCGATTCAGTGCTGACACGTGCGCTTGCGCCACCGTTTCGTCGTTAAGCTTGTCGACATTGAATTTGCGAGCTCTGCTCGTTTTCGAATGTCCATGACAAGCTATTCGGCATCGATACGTAGCTGTGACTAGATAGTGATCAGAGTCACAATTCGCACCGCGGAGAGTTCGTACATCAAGTATGCTGGAAGCAGCCCTTTTCTCAATTAGAACGTGGTCTATTTGGTTGAAGGTGTGACCATCTGGTGATGCCCACGTTCGTTTGTGAATATCGCGATGTGGGAAGCACGTAGAGCTTACTACGATATTTTTGCAGCTTGCGAAATCAATAAGACGTTGGCGATTGTCGTTGGTTATGTCATGGAGACTGTGCCCTCCTGTTGTTCCTCTATGAGCCTCCTCCTTTCCGACTTTTGCATTAAAATCCCCTAAGACAATTTTTAGGTCTTTCGAAGGCAGTGAATCATAGGTTGTCTCTAGGGTGGCATAAAATTCGTCTTTACTTATGTAGTCTTTGTCTTCTATTGGTGCGTGGACGCTGATTCGAGTTGCACATAATCGTTCATTTACTGGTTTGAAGCTCGTGACGCTGTTTAAATTTTTTGTCAACGACAAAAGCGACTCCAAACTCTCTACTTCCCGACAATTTTCCTCTTGGATAGATTGTGTCTGATCTCATGTCCATGATTTCGTTACCGAGCCATTTGGTATCTTGGATGGCAGTTATGTTGATGTTGTGTTTTGCCACTACTTCGAGGAATTTTTCAGAGCTCCTATTCTAAATAAGAATCCATCATCATTCCAAGATCCAAAAGAGTAGACCATTTTTCGTTTGCGGGGTAGTTGCCGTTAAGTACATCCTTTTCGAGGCTGTTCTCCAGGCTTTTGGACAGTGTTTTTTCCCCGGTGATGCGTTGTCGGCGTCCCTCCCAACCCCCGACCTGGAGGGCCAGTCCTACTTATTTATTAACCCTGGCAGAAAACGAGTGGGAGTTTTCAACTAAATATGGCATGCCGGAGCTATGCTGTGAGTCCAACTATGTCATACTTTTTGCCTATTTTCTGAGACGCACTGGTGTTTCTGATCATTCAGTTTAACCCCATGCTTCCTCCTTCTTTCTCAATCGAGCTTAGGACCGGCTATGGCGGAGTTAAAAAATTAAAATTTATTTGCCTACTGTCAAATTTACAGGATTTCCATTATGAGGGAAAAGGAATTTATATGAAGAATTTAAGTGCTAGCGAAAAAATGAATGTGGTAACAATTGTCTAATTTTTACTGTTTTTCAATTTCACCTTAATATTTGATAATTATTTGTGAACTGTAATGCGGCTGCAATGCTATTCACATATTTAGTATTAGGATTTAAGCGTAGATTGATAAGCTGTCTGATAGTAAAAACCGCATCAAAATTTGGGCCCATCAACACGAAAACAATCATTATCAATTTTTTTTTTCTAAAATATCTTCATTGTGCAGACTTTTTGCCCCGAACAATTTCATTATTAATATGTATGTACATCTACCTACTGAAGTAACATAGATTACCTGCGATGGTTGATGTACAAAAGCAAAAAACACACTTAAATAAGTACAAAATTGTTTAAATAAAATCTGTAGATAGATATACATTTGTGTAAGGAAATTTCAAGTTCAAGGTTATTGGTATAATTATCTTTTCACTTCGAACATCTTCAAACAATATGGGCAGGTAAGAACATCAGTTAATAAATAAGTGAGCATTAATCGTAAACAAAATTTGTTGCATACGGGGCCATTAACCTATCACTTAAGCATTTGTTAATACAACGAAGAAGAATTTTGAAACCTCTCGATAACCTCCTTTCGTGAATCGTTTGTTATCTTTAATTGTAGTTTTTGGAACTATGTGTGGTGATAATATCAGTTATAGCTTATGAGATGTTATCGCATATACATACAATGGTAATGCATGCTAAGTGCCTACCGTTTAATTAGTCAAACCTTGACGTTTATTTGATAAAAATGTGTTTCTGTTTCAGTGATTAGTTCGAGAGCCTTGCTTTAAAACGAAAATATAGAAAAGTGCCAAACATTGATGATTTAATGTTGGTATCTGTTCTAAAAACTTTAATTAAAAGCTTTTGCAAATGAGGACGCAGCTATGCGGGTGGTAGCTTTAGTTTTTGTATTGTAACTAACAATATATGATGCAGCCCAGCTTGGGAGGAGGTTTATTCACAAAAGAACAGGTATTGTAAAATACCTTTAATGAACATTATTCCAAGCATCTTTCGACGTTGTGCAAGGTTGTGCAATCATATAGTAATTGACATCGCACTTCATATGGAGGTGCTTCAGATAACCAGTTCAGTAAAGCGAAATTAGTGAAATTTCTTTGTACTCTTTCGATTCGCTTTACGTACACAATATATGAAGGATCCCATATAATGCAACATATATAAAAAGAGTTTTTAATGTGAGAGGATCTAAAAAATCAGTGCTATTACGTTTTATATATCCTAGCAGAGAATTAGATTTAGAAATGCAGTAGTCTATGTGAGAATTAAATGTTAACTGAGAGTCAAGAATTACACCCCATTTTGTAATCAATAAGTATGGGAGAAGCAGATCTATGAGAGGAGAAAATTTTACATTTCGAGAAGGTTAGTTGTAGTGAATTTAACTTTTACCATTCCAGAAATTGAAAAATGTCTCTTTCCATATTAATGCAGTGAGAAATATTAAGTACTCTAGAAAATATTTTAATATCATCAGTATATAAGAGACATTTACGATATTTGAAAACACATCATATGAAAAGAAAGAACAGTAGAGGACCCAAGTAATTACCTTGAGGTAAACCTGATTCAATAAAAAATGGCGAAGAAATAACATTATTTATTTTAACTAAATGTATTCTGTTTTTTAAATTAGATTATACCCACGACAACAAATTTGAATGAAAGCCAAGTGCTTGTAATTTATCGATAAGGAACGAATGGTCGATCGAAAGTTTTTTGTAGATCAGTATACAGAACATCAACTTGGTATCCTTTTTCTTTATTATCAACACAATATTTTGTAAAAATACTCAAATTAGTAACGGCTGAACGACCGTGTTTTATAGCGCGACTGACCTCTTTTGATCAGCCGCGAAAATTGTTAGGACTCAGTCAGATGCTATATCTGCCTGTGATAATTTAGCAGTACGGTTCTGTTACCGTACTGCCAGGTCATTGATTCACGAATTGCTTCAAGAAAACACAGGTTTCCAAACGAAACGAACGATCTTTATTCTTTGAAAATCTAAAACGGAATGACTCGATCTTCGGATTATAATCAAATATATAATTCCTTAGTGCTGCAGAATAAGCTCTGTCAGCAAATTCACAAAAAACAAAACAAATGAAACCAAACGATAATTATGCGGCAAGAAACGAAATGTCTCAAGTTACAGATTGTGCATTACATAGAATGTGCTGATGGCAATATGAATTTATGTCAATAAAAATGCTGAGGGCAGTTAAAATTAATGTGTTTTTATGCTGAAGGCAAGTTACTAGGAAATATGATGAGAGCAATTAAATTATTATTTGTTTATGCTGAAGGCAAGTTAATAAAAAGGTGCTGAGGGCATCTTGTATTGAATTTCATTGCGAAGAAACTGCTGATCACTTGAGCATCCTCCCCCGCGTTGACCCCTAGGTCAACTCTGCTTCCTCATGTACGGTTAAGCAGAAGGCTCCAGCCGGTAGATTTCTCGGACTCGCCACGGGCAAGATGGTTGGTTCAGCCGGCCTTCGGGTCTTCCTTCTAAACCACAGTACTAACGCGAGTAGTATGACTGTAATCATGAGAAACAAGCCGAGGTAGCTTATAGCAAATTGGTGTATGTCCACAGGATGTAGCTGGGTATGAGGTAACTCTGCTTGCCCTTGAAGTGTGGTGATCTTTTCCTTCAGCTTTTGAAGATTCTTCTGAAAAGAGTCGTAAGAACTTGGTTTGTATACGAAATGTGTCGCGTTTGATTGTACAGATGGCTCCACGAAACTCCTGGTCGGTACAAAAGTTGTATTGAAGGAGCTCGGAAACAGCTTGTGAGCTTGGATTGACACGTGTTCTTCTTTGATGGCGCAATCATCGTTGAGTTGGAGAATTCCGGGTCCGTCTAGGGTTGTTTGGGACACCGTGTTGTCGCAAACGATATTGATGGCTGCTTTTGGCCTCACGAAGTACAGCCACTGATTAGGGCTTAGCAACTGGGTCCAACGAATTGGTTGATCCACTTTAGTCAAGGTACAATTACTGGGCGTCGTCCTATGACTAACGAAGCTGAATTCGCAAGCACTAGTAGATGATCCTGCGCGGTACATGGGATGTAGTTGTTTGCACATATAATTGCGATGACCGAACATTTTGCAGGCGGCCAATTCCTCGTCTGATAGTGGATAATATTGTTCCCGATTTAGGCTGACTATGAGGTAGTTTGATGTAGGTTGTATAACCATGATCATTCCATCATGCACGGTTGGTACTGGAACGACATGTAGTAGCTCGAAACGTTCCTGCGACAGGAGAGGCAGTTTGAGCCTAAATATGATTTGCCTTTCCGTGATGCCTGCTTCAACAGTCATGAGGCGGTATATTTCCAACAGATCGCCTGGATGGGCGGGAAGTCACAGGGACGGTGATAGCACTTCCTTTATGGCCAATAACTCTGTTTGGAGCTGATCCGGAGAAACTACTTGTGGGTTAATTTTTCCATGATGAGTGTCCATTATAACGTCCAACAAGGCAGCTTGAACTCGTTGATAGTTGTTCATTATGAGCGTCAAACGAACTGTTGATGATGTGAATATCTGAATAGCCCTTTGTCCGTAAAATTCGTCCGTTAGATTATTCAGGCGCTCTATGCTTCGGTTAAAGTTGAGCTCGAAATCTCCCAGTTGGGTTTTAATTGTCTTCTCGGATTTCACCATGATATTAGCGGTGGCATCAAGGAGAGACGTTTGATTTTTGAATAGTGTTAACAAATATTCCTCGTTGTCCTTTACGTTGTTAATTATTTCTGCCATTTTGTCAGCGTATTCGGAATCCAAAATACCAAATAAAGAATTTGCAATATTGCCGACTAGATTGAGAGCAGCACGTTTTATTCTTGATTTGAACTTAGTCGTAGAGGGTCGGAGGAATTGATTACTATTCTCAATGTCACTCAGCATGATCCAAAATTGGTCTATAGTGGTGGAACAGGATGATTGTTCCTTGATTTGTCCACACATCACATGAAGTTTTTCGATTCCAGATCTGATGGTCGCTATCTCCATCCAGTATAGATTGAGATCGTAATATATGATCAAGTCCCATTCACTTAAAATGAGGTTAGTGGCACCTAAACCTTCGATGTAGAGACCTGGGTTGTTCGGAAGGGGAGTGATCCTCAATTGTGATCCCAGTGCGGACAGCATTAAACCTGTCAACAACAGCAAGGCCAGCGATACATCTCCACAGCGTGATTTCTTCCCCTTTCGTGTTTTCTTGTTGGTAGGTTGAGGACCTTGGTCTGACCGCCGTTTTACCCCTTCGGCTTGCGTCTTCGATGTTGATGGCTGAGGCGACGGGTCTCGAGTCGGGTTGCTCCCTGGTACAGTGGCCGAGTCGTCTTCGTCTAGTGGTAATGGCGCGTCTCGAGTAGGATGGCTCGCTGATACAGTGGTGGAGTCGTCCTCTTCCAGTGGTAGTGGCGCTAGCTTGTGTATTGGTCTACGTAGCACGCCGGATGTTGTTTTAACGTCCGCGACCCTGATCAAACCATCAGCTCCTTTTATGCCCTTGATTATTCTACCCAGTTGCCATTTGAGTGCTGGTAGATTATCGTTCTTGATCATGACCATCATTCCTGGCTTAATATTTTCACAGCGTTGCTTCCATTTATGGCGATGTTGTAGCTCGCTTAGGTACTCGATCGACCACCGCTGCCAGAATTTGTATTTTATATCGCGCACAAGTTTCCATCTTTGCGATAGTTTCATGTCAGGAATCTGTGCTTGAGTGTCGATCGGACTGGTCATTGGTTTGCCAATCAAAAAATGTCCCGGGGTGAGAGCCATTAAATCATTAGGGTCCGCGGACATTGGTGTCAACGGTCTGGAGTTCAGGATCGCCTCAATTTCTATCAACACCGTCTCCAGTTCCTCGTATGTAACCGAAGCAGAAGCGACATTTCTTAACAGGAAATATTTGGCGGATTTGACTGCCGCCTCCCAAAGTCCTCCAAAGTGCGGTGCTCTGGGCGGTATGAAGTTGAAGTCAATTCCCTTTTGTGAACAGAAGCCAGTAATACCTCGCTTCGCATTACTGGAATGTAGTGCTTCCCTGAGTTCTGTTAACTGGTTTTTAGCACCTACGAAATTCGTTGCGTTGTCACAGTGAAGCTGTCTAAGATTGCCCCGTCTTCCGATAAATCGCTTCAGCGCACCAATAAATCCATCCGTGGTCAAATCCGTCACCAATTCAAAATGCACGGCCTTTGTAGCAAAACAGCAAAACACGGCCAAATAGCATTTTTGAGGCTGCTTGCCTCTGATCTTAAAATGTGTCCAGAGAGGGCCCGCAAAATCAACTCCTGTATTCACGAATGGTCTCGCCGGTTGAACCCTGCTCTCTGGTAGATTTCCCATAAGCTGTCCCAGTACTTTTGGTTTGGATCGAGTGCATCGTACACAGCGCAATACAATCGATCTAGCCGTTGTCTTTCCCTTGATTGGCCAAAATCTCTGTCGAACGAGTGCGAGCAGCGCCTGCGGTCCAGCATGTAGATGTAAATGGTGTAGATCCAGTAATATTAGTCTGGTGATGGGATGTCCATAAGGTAGGAGCATAGGATGCTTGCTGTCGTAAGATAAGTTCGATGCTTCTAATCGGCCTCCAACCCTTAATATATCTGATTCGTCAAAAAAAGGGCAAAGACTGCTCAATGAATCACTGTTACTGAGTTGATGAGAAGTCTGAAGCACGTGTATCTCTTCTTTAAACCCTTCGAATTGAGTTTGCTTAATGATCACAGTCAATGCCTCTTCCAGTTCTGCTACAGATAAATGGGATTTCTGTCGATTTGTCTCCAACGACCGGCAATTCCTTACAAAACGGTTCACCAGGGCCACTATGCGTTGTAATCTCCTGAACGAGTTTCTGTGATCGATGGTGTGGATGAAATGCGGAGCATCCTTTACCACCGCTAACACTGTTTTGATACGTTTCCTTTCTAGGTCTATCTCCCGGTGCTCATGTTTGCTCGGCCATTTCTCCTCAGTACCGTGGAGGAATAACGGACCGTAGAACCACATTGAGCAATCTGCTAACTTGTCCGGGTCGATGCCGCGTGATAGCACATCAGCTGGGTTTTCCTTAGATTTGACGTGTCGCCATTGATTTGAAGCTGACACTCTCTGAATTGCCGCCACTCTGTTTGCGACAAAGGTGTGGAAAGAGGAGGCTTCCGCATGTAGCCAATTCAATACGATCTCCGAGTCGGTCCAATAGAAACATGACTGATCCGGAGCTCGCAAATCCTTCTTGAGACGATGGACCAGTTCAGCGGCCAGCTTAGCCGCGCATAATTCCAGTCTCGGCAGGGTGACAGTTTTCAGAGGGGCCACCCAAGACCTTGAGCACAAGATATGTACGGTCCGTGTCCCATCCCTGTGAATGGCCCGAAAATAGACGACTGCACCGTAACCTCTCTCGGACGCATCCGCAAAGACGTGAAGTTGCGTCCGTTCTGGCACCTTGCCTCCGAGCACGTGTCGAAGTATGCTGATATCATTTAGTTTCTGCAGTCCTGCTCGATAGCGTAACCATTCTGTATGTAGCTCCATAGGCAGCGCCGCATCCCAATCCAATTTGAGACTCCAAAGTTTCTGTAGAAACATTTTAGCCTTGATAGTGACTGGACTCAGAAGGCCTAATGGGTCGAACAACCGAGCAATATCAGATAATGCCGACCGTTTTGTCACCGTTCCTCCCTCATGGATTGGACACTTTATTTTGAATTTGTCGGTCTCTGGAATCCAAATCATCCCGAGTGTTTTAACCTGTCCCTCGTTTTCATTGGTTAGGTTTAGTTGTATTTCTTGATCCGATGCTGGAATGTTCTGCAGCAGCAACTTATGGTTCGCACACCACTTACGAAGATTGAATCCGGCAGAGTGAAGAATCCTGATCAACTGTTCCTGCTTCTCTGCTACTTCTGCTAGGCTGTCTGCTCCTGACATTACGTCATCCATGTAGAAATCCTGCTTAAGTGCAGCAGCGCCGGATGGGTAACGATTAGCTGATTGTAGTGCTAATTGTTGTAAGCACTTAGTAGCCAGGTATGGAGCCGACGCAGTTCCGTAGGTGACAGTGTTCAGTTGATAAGTTTTGATCGCTTCACCGGGTTCATTTCGCCATAGGATCAATTGATACCTTCTGTCTTCCGCGGCCACCAATATCTGTCGATACATTTTCTCGATGTCAGCTGTGAACACATATCGCGGCAATCGAAAACGCACCAGTATAGTGAACAGCTCGTCCTGAATTGTGGGTCCTACGTACAACAGGTCGTTCAAGCTTACCTTCGATGATGTTTTTGCCGATGCATCAAACACCACTCTGAGCTTGGTCGTTGTACTTTCAGGTTTTAGTACGCAGTGGTGTGGCAGGAAATAGTGTGACTCTGGAATTATCTTTGAATCTAATTCCTTCATATGTCCCAGAGCTTCGTATTGATCCATAAAGTGGCGATATTGTTGGTATAATTCATTATTTTTCGCTAGCTTGCGCTCTAGATGCAGAAGACGATGATATGCAGTATCCCTAGAGACCCCCAATTTGCTTGGATCCTCTTTAAATGGCAGGTTAACTTGGAAACGTCCCTCATGGCTTCGTTTGGTCGTTTGATTAAATTTGGTTTCGCATTTGACTTCTTGTGCGGTCATATTTGGCCTTGACTCTTCTGTTTCTTCGAGTTTCCAAAAACGTTCCATTTGCTCAAGCAAGGCATCCTCGTTCGCCTCAAGCATTCCACAGGTAACGAATTGTGGTGGACGGCATGCTTCGATCTTGCCCGAAACCACCCATCCCAACACTGTGTTTTGTATTGTTGGTAATGTGCGTGATAGACGAATTTGTCCAATCGACAGGAGCTCATAATAGATCTCGGCTCCGATCAGCATGTCGATAGTACCTGGTTGATTAAACCTGGGATCAGCCAGTTTTATATTTTGTGGTATAGCCCAGCTGGTTATGTTCAGCCGCTGTGTGGGCTGCTGAGCCGATATATGTGGCAAGATGAAGGCTTGCACTGTTGTGGAAAATCCTGTCACTCGGGACTGTATGGATAATTTCAATTTTCTGTGAGCCTTCTGAACCGTTCCACCCAGACCTCGTATCGTAATTTGTGATTGCGATTGATTCAGCGCCAGTCTCTTTGCGGCCGCTTCTGTTATAATGCTTATTTGGGAACCACTATCCAAGATAGCACGTAATTGCAGTATCTTTCCCTTGTTATTTGTTGTATTGACGATAGCAGTGCCTAAGAGTATTACAGTACCTTCTGATGAGGGTATTTCTGTTGATAAGGTGCACCCGTCATTTTGTGTTGTAGTTGGGAGTGATTCTGAGACCTCCAGGTTGCTAATTCGCTGGACTTGGAGGACGGTATGATTACTCGTGTTGGATATCACCGTGGACTTGTTCTGTGCAATGTTATCAAGGTGCAACATCGTATTGTGTTTATACTCTAGATGGAATCTGAGAGTATTATAAGTTCGCTCTAAGGTTTGTAACGCCAAGAAATAAGGCTCGGAGAAAAAAATGATGAATACAGAAGTTAATATTATCACTCAAAAATTTCAAAACCGGATGTCCGTCCGTCCGTCCGTGCGCTCTCTAGCTTGAGAACGCGTTGAGCTAGAAAGTTCAAATTTTGTACACGTCGTTTTTGACAAAAAAGTAAGGTCAAGTTCGTGAACGGGCCAAATCGCTCCACCCCTTCTACCCCCTCCCATACAAAATGACACAATTACGCAATTTGACAATAAACGGATTTGCTCAAAAAGTATAAAAGTTATTGGCCTGAAATTCAGAATATATTACTTTTATGATAATGTCAATCTATCATATAAAAATTGTGCGTGTCCTCCCCCTCCTTCTACCACCTCCCATACAAACTGTACTTATCATGAATTACTCTAAGCCAATTTCCTCAGTGCTTATAAAATTCAGCGGGCTGAAATTGTGCACCAAATACTTATTTAAAATTGTTAGTAAGGTCAAAAAAATGAGATGATTAACTTCACCCCTTCTACCCCCTCCCATACAAAATGACACAATTTTGCAATTTGACAATAAATGGATTTACTCAAAAAGTATAAAAGCTATTGGTCTCAATTTTGGTATATATTACTTTTTTAATGATTTAAATCTACAGTACAAAAATTATTTGCTTCCTCCCTTTCCTTCCACCCCCTCCCATACAAACTTCACTTTTTCCTGAAATGCTCTAAGCCGATTTTCTCAGAACATATAACATTTGTTTAGCTCATATTTTGTAATAAATATTTAATTAATATTATTACTAAGGTGAAAAAAAAAATATTTGATTTGCTTCACTACTTCTATCCTCTCCCATACAATATGACACAGTTTCACAGCTTCACAAAAAATCGATTTTCTTGAAAATTATGAATGGAACTAGTCTGAAATTTAAGGGATGCCAATTTTATAATATTCCTAGTTATTTCTGAAAAAATCATTAAAATCCCCCCACTCTTTCTACCACCTCCCATACAAACTGCACATTTTCACTAAATCAAACTCACTAATTTTCTCAGTTCCCATTCAGTTTTTGGAGTAAGCATTTTGTATAAAACATTTTCATAGCTACTTTAGCATGATGTCGAAAAAATTAGTACAATGCTATCATCCCTTCTAACACTCCCCATACAAAATTTCTTGGGATCACAAAAAATTCTATTTCATCTAGAGTATCGTAAGATTGCGCTTTACGCGCAATCGTAGCCCTGTTATGTTTTTTGTGACACTTCAAGCAGTTGCCAGAATTGCACTGAGAAGCTTTATGTCCTACGCGCAAGCAGTTCAAACATAACTTTAACTGTCTTGCCTTATTGATTCTCTCTGGAATTGATAGCCCCTTGAATTCATCGCATTGAAATATCTTATGGCTGCCATTGCAATTGTTGCATGAATTGGCTGTTTTGTCATTTGTCGACACCAGAGATGTATTTGCACAGTGTGATTTTTTAAATCCGAATGATTTTCTTTCAGGACCCAAGGCTTCCAGTGCCTGGAACCGATGCTCCAAAAATAGTAGTAAGGAGTCCACTGGTTGTAGTTCACGCGGTGACTCCAAAGATTGCTCGTATAGACAATGTGTTGTCTTGTCCAACTTCTTCAATAAGATGTGAAGCAACATTGGATCCCATGTCTTTACATCAACATCCAGACTCATGTCCAACCCAAGTAAGCATTCCTTAATGAGGACATGGAAACGTTTAATTGCCGAGGCAGATTCCGTGGCCATCACTGGCTGTGACATCAATCTGTCCATAAATGCCGATACTATTAATCGTTTATTGTTGTAACGATCACTCAACATATGCCACGCCGTGAGGTAGTTCTCATCTGATATCGGCATATGTCTGACGATGCGTTCCGCTTCACCTGTCAGGTTGGTTTTCAAATACCACATCTTCTGAGCATTTCCGAGTGCTGGTTGCTCATGGATCATTTGTTTAAATAAGTCATGGAATGATTTCCAATTGACGTATTCCCCATCAAAATTAGGAACCACCATTTGTGGCAGTTTTATTTGGGGATGAATAGTTGCTGGTTGCGCCGATTGGGACGCTAGACTTTCTACGCACGTAGCTAAAGTCACTAGTGCGGTTTGTATCTTATCTTCAATATCAAGATGTTCCTTTTCGTCGTAGTCCAGCACTGATTCAACTTCAATCGCACCATAAACTATGTCCTGGTGCAGCTGACGAATTTCGTCTCCATATCGGGAGATCATATTCATTTTTACCTCGCAATATTGTTTCGATTGCACTTCTGTCGTAGTTTGAACACCTCTAATAATGTGCTCGACGATACGTATTTTCGATCGCTGTACGTTGATCAACCTTTCGGTGTTATTTTGTTCTGCTTGTTGCATTTTAGGTTGCAGCAACGAGTCGTCGGTTTTGTGACTGCTTCAACATTACGCCTTTTGTTTGAGTATACTCGCGTTCAACTTGTTGGAAATAGTCCTTTAAGAATTACGGATGCTCGGAAAACTCTGCCGCATGTAGCTGTAGCTCATTATTTCTTGAGGTGAATCCTGTCCATATCTCGTTGATTTGTTGCAACCTGGTATTGAGATAGGTTGTGGTTTTCCGGTTGATGGAGTCCTTCCTGTAGTTCGTAATAATTTTCTCCAGGTCCTTTCCGGCTGCATCTTGTTGTGCCGTCAAGTCGTCGAACCATTGTTGAAGATCCTCCTCCAGACTACGCCAACTAAAGCGGTATTAAAATTATGCGCGAAAAGGCTGTGTGTGTTTAAACAGTCTGTGTTAAGGCCCAGACCACGCCAATTAGAGCGGTAATTACACGAAAAGGCTATGTTCAGTTTCAGGCTTAGCCGAAAGCCGATATTTTAGTTGATTTCACTTAAATCACTTAGGATCACCTTTAATTCACTTATCGATCACGTCGGGGTCACCAAAATGTTTTATAGCGCGACTGACCTCTTTTGATCAGCCGCGAAAATTGTTAGGACTCAGTCAGATGCTATATCTGCCTGTGATAATTTAGCAGTACGGTTCTGTTACCGTACTGCCAGGTCATTGATTCACGAATTGCTTCAAGAAAACACAGGTTTCCAAACGAAACGAACGATCTTTATTCTTTGAAAATCTAAAACGGAATGACTCGATCTTCGGATTATAATCAAATATATAATTCCTTAGTGCTGCAGAATAAGCTCTGTCAGCAAATTCACAAAAAACAAAACAAATGAAACCAAACGATAATTATGCGGCAAGAAACGAAATGTCTCAAGTTACAGATTGTGCATTACATAGAATGTGCTGATGGCAATATGAATTTATGTCAATAAAAATGCTGAGGGCAGTTAAAATTAATGTGTTTTTATGCTGAAGGCAAGTTACTAGGAAATATGATGAGAGCAATTAAATTATGCTGAAGGCAAGTTAATAAAAAGGTGCTGAGGGCATTTTGTATTGAATTTCATTGCGAAGAAACTGCTGATCACTTGAGCAGACCGCTTACGAATCCGTGTTGATACTCCGAAATAGATTCTTTAACAGAAAAATAAAGTTTATTTTAGAACCTGAGGTGGAATGGATTGGACAGAATGGGGAAGTACTCCATTCTGACTGTGAATGTTTATATCGCCGCGACTTTTACCCAAAATCAGTTGAAGGTTGGGTCGCTTGTTCCAAGTGCAAAAAATGGGCGAACAATTCCTGTGCGTTAATAGATATCGAAAATAATGAGGCTGTCCTAGAGTTCGAATTTTGTGAAAATGACACAATTATTGAAACGTGTAATTAAACCTTCAAATTCAATCAAAACTAAATAATTATAGAGCAACATTGACACTAGTATTAAATGTTTTTATAATTACTTGTCCTAAACACTCCATTCCAGGGAAAATTA
The DNA here is from genome assembly GCA_963669355.1 of Chorisops tibialis. Taxonomy (NCBI): domain Eukaryota; kingdom Metazoa; phylum Arthropoda; class Insecta; order Diptera; family Stratiomyidae; genus Chorisops; species Chorisops tibialis. The sequence continues at coordinate 268,372,660 of OY770262.1, read as the reverse complement.
CATTATTTTCTATTTTTGAAAATAAAAATACTGTTCTCTTGTTTTCTTTCAATATTTTCGCATCAATGTGATTATTATAAAGGGTTTTCCAATAAGGACTTGACAACTTTTTTTCAAAGTAAATTTTTTATAATTTGCAGACGTTGTTCCTTCGTGTACTTTACCATGATAAAAATGTTAAGTTTACTGAATAAATTGACAGTGACAGTTCGATGATTAGTGAAAGGGTGCGTTCACAAATTGAATTCAAAGTTGTCAAGTCCCTATTGGAAAACCCGATATTATAATGTGTTTTAAGAAAAATTTGCAGCTTCCTTAATTAACTCTTTTGTGTTTTTAGATCATATTTTCAACTTACTACCTCGTTCTGCCCTGAAAATTGTGAAAATCGGCGTGGGGCACTTGGGAATGTTTCCTTGTTCGTCGACCCTTAATTTTATTTAATCACACGTCCTTTTTAAAATTTTTTTTTTTTTAAATTGATACTTCTATGCGTACACGCACCTTATTTTGTGGTCTACGATAAGTTATCAGGTTTGTGTCTTTGGTGAACTTTCGAATTGATTAATGAGCTTATTTCAAAAGTTTTTCCGGGCTATGTATCTGCTAAGACCGGCGAACTATCCTGTTGCAAGAAGCTTTGGGATTTGCAGTGACGTGTGTTGTTGATGTCGAATAGTGTAAATTTTAGTTGATGTAATCTCAATATACAGGGTGTTTGGTACTCCGTACATAACCTTGTAAGGGGTTATTCCTGGATATATTTTGAGCAAAAAATTGTTCTACGGAGATGGCCAATTTTCAATATCCACGGAGATACAGGGTGATCAAGAAAAGTCCTTCGGACCTGTACCCTCACTCACTCAAAACGCTATATCTTGAAAACCAATAATCGCATTTCAAAGTGTTATAGCTTGTTTTTTAGGGAATCAAATTATCTTTCATTTAGTGTAATAGTCCGTATTGTACCTGTACCCAATCCTGAGGTATTTCCTTCAGACCACAAATTTTTGATACTTTGACCCTCAAAATTCTGTGATCAATGTAGTTTTTCTCAAGAAAACGCATTATAAAAATGTCATTTTAATATTGTTTTTTTATGTGCCATATTATTGCCTACAAAAGATGCACACATACTTATGACTTAGGTTTTCCCGTTTTCCAGGTAATAAGCGAAAATACATATGGCTTAAAAATAAAATATGCCATAAACCAACCCTCGTTCTAAAAAAACTACCTGAAATGTTGTTAAACTGAAATATTCTTTGTGTCCTTTAATTACTATTTAAATTATCAATGAATGTCCTTTAGGTAGTATTAAAATTATCGAGAAAATGAATTAAATTAAAATGAGTTTCAACACAACTAGGTGCAGCACTTTGCCCTTTTTAATGGGTTACCTAGCAAAATGAAAAGCCTATAAAAGCAAACCATACTTCATATTTTTATCAGTTTTAGTTAAATTTGTAAAAGAACAAGGTGTCACTAAAATTTAGAAAAGAATTTCGAAATGCCTGAGTTCACGAACGAAGAATATGCAGACATAATTTTCGTCTATGGAGAGTGTCAGGGAAATGAGCAAGCGGCGCGATCTTTGTATCATCACAGATTTCCCAATCGTCGAATACCTTACGCGACAGTATTCCAAGACGTTTACAGAAGGATTAGGGAAACAGGCAGTGTTAGGACAAGCAGAGTGAATGCAAATCCTGCGCCGGTAATCGCTGTTTCAATTGATCAACGAATCCTAGCTGCAGTTCAAAATGATCCATCAACTAGTATACGACGCTTGGCATTGCGGTTTAACGTCTCTACGTGGAAAGTTTGGAGTGTCCTGAAAGCAGAACGTTTGCATCCCTACCACCACACACCAGTGCAGGAGCTGTTACCCATTGATTTACCCAAAAGGATGGAGTTTTGCAATTGGCTCCTTGAACGACAAATAAGTGACGAGAATTTTATCAGCAACATTCTTTGGACGGATGAGTCCCAATTCACCAGGGACGGTATCACAAACTTCCACAACCTACACACATGGGCTGAGAGCAATCCACATACAAGAAGAGAGGCATCATTTCAGCACAGATTCAGTGTCAATTTATGGGCAGGTGTGATTGGCAACGATTTTATTGGTCCTATTAGGCTTCCGCCTACCTTAAATAGTTCCAATTACTTGCATTTTTTGACAAATGATCTACAGGAGTTATTGGATGATATGCCACTGCAACGATTGGCTTCCATGTTTTACCAACACGATGGTGCTCCAGCTCATTACGGCCGACAAATCAGAGATTGGTTAAATTCCAATTATAGCAATCGCTGGATCGGTAGAAATGGACCGATACACTGGCCTGCAAGATCTCCTGATTTAACTAGTATGGATTTCTTTGTATGGGGACGGATGAAGGACCTTGTCTACGCAACGGAAGTAGTAACGTTGCAGGATCTAAACACCAGAATCGATGCGGCAGCAACAGAAGTAAGGCAGCAGTTGAGGAGTATGAACACAAAGAAAACACTGGCAAAACGAGCTTTAGCGTGCATTCAAAATGAAGGTAGCCATTTTGAACATTTATTGTAATTAAGGAAATTTGAAATAAACCGTAAAAACCATTCTTAAGTTCTTTTAGTTTAAGCGGAGAATGTTGATCAACCTATTCTTGCTTTTTTGACAAAAGTGCTAAATTATTGGAATGATAATTTCTTCTAAACTATAAAACTTATGCAATGCAAGTGTATGCGTCTTTTGTAGGCAATAATATGACACAAAAGAAAACAACAATAAAATGACATTTTTATAATGGGTTTTTTAGAGAAAAACTACATTGATCTTAGAATTTTGACGGTCAAACTGTCAAAAATTTGAGTTCTGAAGCAAATATCTCAGAATTGGATACAGTTACAATGCGGACTATTACAGCAAATGAAAGGTAATTTGATTCCCTAAAAAACAAGCTATAACACTTTGAATTGTGATTATTAGTTTTCAAGATATAGCGTTTTGAGTGAGTGAGGGTACAGGTCCGAAGGACTTTTCTTGATCACCCTGTATCTCCGTGGATATTGAAAATTGACCATCTCCGTAGAACAATTTTTTGCTCAAAATATATCCAGGAATAACCCCTTACAAGGTTATGTACGGAGTACCAAACACCCTGTATTGGAGACGATTTGCGATTTTTGTTTGGTAGCGATTAACAATTTTGCTGCATTGTATGCCAATTTGAAAGTATTTGTGATGGTCGCTCATTGTGTTACAATTTTTATAAATCTGAGAGTATTATAAGTTTGCCGCAAAGTTTGTAACGCTAAGAAATAAGGCCCGGAGAAAAAAGTGAATGTTACAGAAGTTCATAAAATCACCCAAAAATCTCAAAACCGGATGTCCGTCCATCCTTATCCTCTCTAGCTTCAGAACGCGTTGAGTTAGAAAGTTCAAATTTTGTACACGACGTTTTTGACAAAAAAGTAAGGTCTAGTTCGTGAACGGGCCAAATCGCTCCCTTCTACCACTCACATACAAAATGACACAATTTTGCAATGTGACAATAAACGGATTTACTGGCAAAATATAAATGCTATTAGTCTGAAAATTTGGAATATATTACTTTTCTGATGATTTTAATATATTGCAGAAAAATTATTCAAGTCCTCCCTCTCCATCCACCACCTCCCATACAAACTGTCCTTTTTCGTGAAATACTCTAAACTAGTTTACTTAGCGCGTATAAAATTTAGCGAACTGAAATTGTGCACTAACTATTTATGTAGAATAATTAGTAAGACAACAAAAAATTAGACGATTAACTTCACCCTTTCTATCCACTACGATACAAAATGAAACAATTTCGCACTTAATAATAAACGGATTTTCTGGAAAATATAAAAGCTATCTAAAATTTGGAATATATAACTTTTATGATGGTTTCAATCTAAAAAATAAAAAAATTTTGAGTTCTCCTCTTCCTTTCACCACCTCACAAACAAACTGCACTTTTCATGAAATTCTCTAAACCAATTTACTCAGTACGTATGAAATTGATCGACCTGAAATTGTGCATTAAATATTTATTTGGAATTATATGTAAAATAATAAAAAAAAATAAATAAAATAAAAAATAAAACAGTTTCATGCACGAAGCTACACAGAATTTTCATAAGATTCGGTTTATCTTGCATCCACGAAAGCAAACATTTGTATGGGAGGTCACTGGCGTGGCGTCCATTAATACAATGATTTTTTGGTGAAATTTGGGCTAGTAGTCGATTTAAGAGGCCATAATTGATATTAAAACAAAATTATCTGTAAATGCAATCACAATTAACTGCGACGTACCTAGTCCAATAAACTACTCACTGGATAGCACATAAGGCGAAATATTAAGCGAATTTCCATCGCTCATCAATTTCAGTCATCCAGCAAAACATAGTGCTGTCCATCACGTCTTAACTGAAGGACCACTACCATTTTCCAAACCACGTCGTCTAGATCCTCAAAAATTTCAAACCGCCCAGCTCGAATTCAAACATATGATCGAGTTAGGGATTTGCCAACCTTGTTCTTCCCTGGTATCATCACCACTTCATTTAGTGAAGAAGAAAGGAAGTACGGAATGGCGACCCTGTGGTGATTATCGCAGGTTGAATGCAGCGACAATACCTGACCGCTATCCTATACCTCACTTACAGGACTTTACGATAAAACTCACCGGCTGTCGCATCTTCTCAAAAATCGATTTATTTCGAGCTTATCACCAAATCTCAGTTGCTCGAGAAGATATTCACAAAACAGCCATCACAACTCCTTTCGGCTTATTCGAATTTCAAAGGATGAGTTTCGGACTTCGAAACCCTGGGCAAACCTTTCATTCATGAACGAAGTCACTAGTAGGCTAGATTTTGTATTCGTTTATAAGAACGACGTACTAGTGGTTAGCAAAGATGAAGAAACGCATCAAACCCATTTACGACTTCTTTTCAATAAGTTATCACAATTTGGATTGACAATTAAACCTTCAAAATGCGTTTTTGGAGCTAAAAGCCTTGAGTTTCTGAGCCATTCAATCTCTAAGTGCACGAGACTGAGTAAAAGCAATCTCAGATTTCCCAACACCCGTTTCCATTCAACAAGTACAAAGGTTTGCCGGTATGGTAAACTACTACCAACGATTCGTGCCCAATTTAGCCGAATTATTAGCACCCATCCACTCGCATCTGTCTTTCTTATAAAAAAAACAAGAAAAATAATCCAAAAACAGTTTTTTTGGCCAAAACAGTGCCAAGACATGTTCGAGGAGATAAAAATTGCTCTAGCCGATGCAACGCTTCTCGTGTATCCAAAAAATGATACAGCACTTAGTATTACCACCGATGCTTCAGACAAAGCTGTTGGTGCAGTGCTGCAGGAATATCAAGACAAATGTTGGAAACCGTTAGCCTTCTTCTCCAGAAAACTATCAGCAGCGGAAACAAAGTACTCAACTTTCGATCATGAACTGCTTTCCATTTATTTATCAATCAAGCACTTCCGTTACTTTGTTGAAGGCAGATCTTTTGTTCTTTTTACCGACCACAAGCCAATAGTCGATGCTATAAAATCAAAAACTGAACGTAGTCCAAGGCAAACGCGCCATTTGGAGTACATCTCCCAATTTACCACAGATATTTGCCATATAAGTGGCAAGGACAATATCGTAGCAGATTGCCTGTCGCGAATAAATTCGGGAATATCTACAATTAATCTCAGTTTTGATAACTGCAGTTTCATTAAACATCAAAAATCCGAATCTGATTTAAAAAATTTTCTTTCTCAACCCAATAACCACTGTTCCAAATTAAAAATGGAACTTGTTGATATCCCCTTGTATGATAAAAAACTATGGTGCGAAACAGGTACAGGTAAGGCTCGGCTTTTTGTACCAATACCTTTGACATTCGAAGTTTTCGAAAAATTGCACTGTCTTTCACATCCCGGCATCAAAGCCACAAGAAAAATTTCTACTCGTTACTTTGGCCAAACATGAATAAAGATATCAATCAATTCGCCAAGTCATGTCTGCCATGCCAAAAATCCAAAGTGTACAGACATACTAAATCAGAACCTGGAAAATTTGAAACTCCAGAGGGACGATTCAACCCCACTCCATCCAATGAAAATTTATACATACATACTTACAATTGTTGATCGTTTTACGAGATGGCCTGAGGCCTAACCTAAGAGTAACATATCTGCAGAGACTGTTGCCAAAACTTTCACTAACAATTATATTCCTCGATTTGGTGTACCTGCAACACTCATCACCGACCAAGGTTCGCAGTTTGAATCCAAAATATTCAGCGAATTGCAAAAGCTTCTTGGAACCAACAGAATCAGAACTACCGCTTACCATCCAAAATCAAATAGTATGGTAGAGCGTTTCCACAGACAATTAAAGGCATCACTCATGTCTCGATGTAACACTACACACTGGAGCGAAGAACTACCATTCGTTATGCTTGGAATCAGAGTTAACGTCAAAGAAGATCTCAAGTGCTCGCCTGCGGAAATGGTATATGGCCAAGCACTAAGAATTCCAGGTGAATTTTTCGGCATCAACCAAATAATTACCAATACCAATTCTATAAATTTTATTAAAAATTGTTAGTTTTTGCGTTTATACTCTAGATGAAATCTGCGAGTATTATAAGTTTGCTCTAAAGTTTGTAACGCTAAGAAATAAGGCTCGGAGAAAAAATGATCGATGAAGAAGTTTATATAATCACTCCAAAGTCTCAAAACCGGATGTTCGTCCGTTCGTTCGCTCTTTAGCAAGAGCGTGTCCTCTCCCTCCTTCCACCACTTCCCATACAAACTGCACTTTTTCATGAAATGCTCTAAACCAACGCACTGAGTAAAGTGCGTATAAAATTTAGCGAGTTAAAATTGTGAAAAAAATATTTATTAAGAATTATTAGTAAGACCAAAAAAATAGATGATTAGCTTCACCCCTTCTACCCCCTCCCATACAAAATGACACAATTTCGCAATTCGACAATAAACGGATTTTCTCAAAAAGTATAAAAGCTATTAGTTTATAATTTGGAATATATTACTTTTATAATGATTTAATCGACCGAAAAAACAAAATATGTGTATCCTCCCCCTCCTTCCACCACCTCCCATAAAAGCTGCACTTTTTCAAGAAATACTCTAAGCCGATTTACTCAGTGCGTATAAAGTTTAGCGAGCTGAAATTGTGCACTAAATATTTATTTAGAATTATTAGTATGACCAAAGAAAATTAGATGATTAGCTTCACCCTTTCTACCCCCTCCCATACAAAAGGATGTATTTTCGAACTACTTCGACATTAATGTATTTGCTCGAAAAGTACAAAAGCTATTGGTCTAAAATTTAGAATATATCTACCGTATAAAAATTATGTGTATCCTCTCGAATGCTTTGACCTATCTCGGTGAAATTTTTTATAAATTATTTTTAGCAAATAAGTAAATTTAAGTTCGTGAACTGGCCAAATCCCCAACTCCTTCTACACCCTCCCATATAAATTTCATGAAATTTCGAAATTTAAAGAAATTGATTTTTCACCGAAACCATTTCAGAACATTAGGTCATAGTATAACAATGTGAATATCATTGACGTCAAAAAATATTGATCTGATTCTTCTACTCCTTGTACCACTTCCCACACAAATGCACATTTTTCAAAAATGCATTTATTCGGTTTTCATTGCAACTAGTAAAGCTAAAAGAACCAGTTTTTGTCATAATTATTTTATTATAATTGCAACCGATTTTTTCAAAGCTACCAACTTCACCTCACTCTTTCTACCCCCTCCCATACAAAATTCACGAAATTTCAAAATTTTAGCTAAATTATTTTTCTCCAAAACCGTCAAAGCTATCAATTTTAAATTTTGAGAAAAGTGTACTATTATAAATATCATTGATGTCGAAAAATTTGGCTTTGATTCAAATACTCCTTCAACCCCTCCCATACAAATGCACAATTTTTGGCAAATGCATTTAATCGATTTTCATTGAAACTTCAAATTTTTCCCTTAATAATTGCAATAAATGCTAAAAAATATATGAACTTCGCTTCACTCCTTCTACCATCTCCCATACATTTTTTTGCATTGAAAATTCAAGAAATGTATTTCTCCTTCGAACAGATGAGTAACAAAGCAATGTAATTAGGATGTTGATAAGCAGATTCAAAATCATCCAAAATCTCCTACTTTTTCTGCCACCTCCCATACAAATGCCATAAAATCAGACAAATTTGTTCAATTTTCTCGAAAATTATAAAAGCTACAAACTTTAAATTCAGCATGAAACATTTTATATATTACGTTCAGTGTTATATACAAAAATTACAAACCTCCTCCCTCTGCTTGTACCACCTACCATACAAAAGTCACTAGTCACTATTCGAAAGGACTTCTACTACAATGGTACTACAGCCCAAATCGGGCCTTGGCCTCCTGACCTTCAAGTTCCTTAACATTTTTCATTATTTATTGTGGAAGGGTTGTTAGACCTTCGCCCAACCCTCTATCTTCGAGTTTTTCATTTTCGTAGATTGAGGTGACCAAGGTATACCCAACCAGGCAGTGTGTTTGAATTATGCGTCGGCCGGGATTTGAACTTAAGACCTTCGCATTGCAAACCAACACGCTACCCATTAGGCTACACCCTAGCTATTCGAAAGGACTTGAGATGACATATTTTCCAGTACAATAAACCCTTTCCTATTTCATCTAGAGTATCATATGATATTATGTTTTTCCATTGTCTTCGAAACACCTTGTGAATGTTAGACCAGGGGGGTCGGTGCATAACAATTGTGGAAAATTTAAACTTTGTATCTTTCACCGGAGTCCTAAAAAAACCATTCAAATTTTTCCACATTTTTGCTTACCAACTCCCTCCCCTTACACCCTCCAACTGAAAATTCTTATCAAAATGAAAGACTATGTAGTTCTACAATCTGAAGAATTTCCGATTTGAAATCTGTATTCAGTTTTGAGATACAACAATTTGAAATTTCGGAAAGTGCTTCATTTTTTAAATGCTCCCCATTCCTTCCCCCCTCCCCCACTACTGCTATGACCAAATTTTATTTATTTTGTTGTATTTCGCTAGTATAGCTTAATGTATGCTCCAAGTTTCAATTACATAGCTTAGGAGATAGTCGAGATATTAATTTTTAAATATTTTATTTGCACTCCGCTGACCCTCCCCCTTACAATAATTAGTCTCTTACTAAGCTGATCCCGGTGGATCTATGTGTCAACTTAATGGTCTCAAAACATGAACTTTTTGTGGTAAGTAATTTCGAAGATATAATCATTTGCACAAAAAAATATTGTTTTTACCCCCCCCCCCCCCGCCAATGGATAACAAAATTAAATTATTTTTGAAGTTTTTTTTTCCCACAACCCTCTCTATACCTACGATGATTTTCAGCTTACTATCTGCATTGGTAGTGAAGATATTAGCAAGTATAGTTTTTGATTCTTTTCCTCCCCCGCGAGTATCTGCTCTGTTATATTTTTAATTTCGCCATTATTGTACTTTTAATTTTATTTTTTTCCAGAAAGTGAAATTCTAATACAATCGAATGGAAACTTAGTTGCACAAAATGTTAAAACAGGCGACAAAAATATAATTCTTGAAGCAGATGTTTTGGTAAGTAGTGAAGATTTTTTTATTATTATTAGGAGAAATAATTAAAATAGCATTCATATTGTTTTAGTCTAAATGGAATGGAGCAAGTCCTTACATATCTCCAGACAGGAAAAAGGTACTTTTCCGTTACGATACACGTTCCATATTTCGTCACTCAACTACTGCCAAGTGTGACGTATATGATATAGATACAAAGTAAGTAATTGCATTTATCTTTTTTTAATTTATTATAGCAGGAGAATAGATGGGTTACAACTTTCTAATTGGACCCATCGTGTTTTTCGTCGTACGAGAACGGACACCATCATTTAGGCATAATTTACTCTGATGTTCCTCAGAAATCTGTTCTTTCCCCTATATTCTATTTATGATGATCAGCATTCTGCTCTCAACCCTTGCAATAGTTTTGACGATCAGCATTTTTAGCGATGTAACTGGAATTTCTTTGTTTTTTAAATTGATAGATTTTGTTGCTCGATATCGGGATAATGATTGGAACCATTACCTTAGTTTCATTGAGTCATGTTTAGCTCGTAATATGACTAAGCCCTTCTGGTCGTACATTAAGAAAAATAGAAAGACGTCCCCGCTTCCCTCTATTATGCGTTATGGAAACATCTCTGCTGGGGAATCTCAAGGTATCTGTGATCTTTTCGCTTCATACTTCAGCTCTGTTTTCTCTTCCACCGACAAGGATCTAAATTATGATTTCTTTGTTGAGAGCCATGAACCTTTGGGCTTCATCCCTATTTCTTCGGTCGATGTTGCAAATTGCATTACTCTGCTGGATCCAAACACCAATGGTGGACCGGATGGTATTCCCAATTGGTTCACCAAATCACTTTGTGATGAATTATCTTCTCCGCTTGCGATGATTTTCAACAAATCTCTCAGTGATGGTTACTTTCCCAGTGCTTGGAAGCTAGCTACCGTGATCCCAATTTTTAAAAAAGGTGACAAGAATAATGTTACAAACTATCGGCCGATCTCACCACTTAACTGCTTCGGTAAAATATTTGAACGATTAGTTCATAACTCTATCTCAGAATATCTTTCTCATCTTATTTCTTCAAAGCAACATGGGTTTCTTAAAGGCAAGTCCACGACTTCAAATCTCCTCGAACTTACTAATATTGTTGCGAAATCCTTTGAAAGCCGTAGATCCGTGCACACCATATACACTGACTTTGCCAAAGCATTTGACTCTGTGAATCCTAAGATACTCATATCTAAATTAAAGAAGTACGGTATCTGTGGTTCGCTTCTCGGTTGGATTTCTTCATATTTGTCTGATCGAAGTATGAGAGTGACTTTTCTCGGCAAATCATCACCGATTTTTTCGGTTAACTCCGGAGTTCCTCAGGGTTTCATTCTCGGTCCACTCTTATTTCTTGTTTTCATAAATGAATTACCATCATTTTTATCTTCTGACAGCCTTTTATATGCTGACGACCTCAAAATATTCCGAGTGATCGAATCTCTTTCTGACTGTCTGGTACTGCAAAGTGACCTTTATTCTCTATCTGAGTGGTGTCTTAACAATGACATTTCTCTTAACATTGAGAAATGTCTTTTCATGAAGTTCACTTGCCAACTTAACCCCCTTAACTTTACCTACATAATCAACACGACTCGTCTTTCTGAGGTTAGCACTTATAAGGACCTTGGTGTTCTATTTGACAGTAAGCTAAAGTTTACGCATCACTATGCTGAAATCTCTGCTAAAGCCTATCGGCTCTCTGGTTTTATATTGCGCTCCATTAAATCCTTTTCGAGTATAACCGTTGCTGTTTTGCTGTTTAAAACGTTAGCTTGTCCTATCTTAGAGTACTGTTCTCCCATTTGGAATCCCCATTACCAGTGTGATATTGACCTTATTGAGTCTGCCCAACGTAATTTCACTCGATCTCTATTCTTTCGCTTTGAAATTCAGCAAGTTTCTTATGCTAATCGTTTGGCCGAACTTGATCTTCCATCCCTTTATCAGCGACGTATTTTAATAGACCAGTGTACACTATACAAAATTGCTAACGGTATCGTCACTTCACCTTTGCTTATCGAACTATCGTTCCGGGTTTCTACTGCTACGAGGAATCGTGATACTTTCAATCTCCCTCGTGCACTTCATAATGTCTATTATCATTCGCCCTTTCCTAGATTTCAAAGGATGCATGATTTCCTGCAGCTTGGTTCTTTAACTGTTCCTTATAGTTTATTTTTACGCACACTTAAACACATTCTTGACCTATCTTGATTAACGTAACTTCTAGTAATTTGTAATTTTGTTGTTTTTATTATTTTTATTTTATCTAGTTTTATTATTATTATTATTATTATTTTTTTTTTTTAATTTTATCGTACTCATTGTTATTATTTCCTTTTAGTCATTTGCTATTATAGTAAGTCTTATTTTTACATAAAATTTTCGCTCCACTTTTAAATGGCGGCTTTACATTATTGGAGCTATCTGTGCTAAAGCTGTAAACAAATAAATAAATAAATAAATAATAACTGCCGAAGATTTCTCTTGAATTGCAGCGAGTGCTTAAGTCGGATCATTTTAATTCCTAATATTAATTCATCATTTGAAATTTACGAATTATCAACTTGATGACTTATAGTCACCATTTTGTAATGTGCTCCTGAAGTTACTCAACTCTCATAAAATACTGGACCTTCCAAAATTTCTGATGGAAAAGGTTTGAAGGAATATTCTAAATAATCTATACATATAAATATAATTGTAGTGTATTTCTGTTATTTGCTTATAAATAGCTATAAGTTAGTGTTTTGCTTTATTTGGACAATAACTTAGCAAAAACACACGTTTTTAAAAATTTTCTCTGTCTGTCTGCCTTTCCGGCTTTCACGAAAAAACGGCAGAACCGATTGTAATGAAACTTTAACAGATTATTAGGTGTACCTCATGTCATCTGCGTTTGGTCTTATTACAACAACCCGACGCCTTCTACCACCTCCCATACAAAATTACTCATTTCAAAAATAGTACCTCCACTCCTTCCGCCACCTCCCATACAAACTACGCTTTTTCATGAAACACTATACACCAATTTTCTAACTACGTATAATTTTTATCGCACTACAATTTTTTACTGAATCCTTAATTAGCATTATTATTAATATCGGGAAAAATCAACCGATTAGCTTTACTCCTTCTACCCCCTGCCAAACAATGTGACATAGTTCCACGACTTTACGAAAATTCGGTTTTCTTGAAAAGTGTGAATGCCACTGATTTGAAATTTAAAATACATCGATTACATAATAACTATAGTTGTTTCTCAAAAAATTACTAAGAACCTCCCACTCCTTGTACCACCTCCCATACAAGCTGAACTTTTTCATGAAATGCTCTAAACCAATTTTCTCAGTATGTATAACTTTTGTCGAGCTAAAATTTTGTTATAAATCCTTCCATAGCTTTCTTATTTTTTTTTTTTTTACAGAATGACCTGTGTTATAGGAAATGTCGGCCTTTATCTTTATTAATAACCGGAAAAATTAACTGGTTAACTTCACTCCTTCTACCCCCTCTCAAACAATGTGACACAATTCCACAACTTTTCAAAAATTCGATTTTCTTGAAAAGCGTGAATGTTACTGATCGTAAATTCCAAACACATCAATTTCATTATGATTATAGTTGTTTCTCGAAAAATCACCAAAACCCCCACTCCTTCTACCACCTCCCATACAAATTGCACAATTTCATTAAATCCAATGCACTAAGTTTTTCAGTACCTATTCAATTTTTGAACCTTAAATTTGGTACAAAACATTTTTATAGCTACTCTAGCATGATATAAGAAAACTTTGTACAGTGCTGTCACCCCTTCTAGCACTCCCCATACAAAATTTCTTAACATCACAAAAATTTCGATTCCATCGTAGTATTGTTATGTTTATAAGCTTAATATTATTTTATTTGGTTTTTTTTTTAATTAATACAAGCTAGAACTATTTACATGTCCTTAATGCTCTTCAAAACGTATATGATTTCAGATCGCATTGATTTGATCATGGGCCTGCCCCATACAAATGCGAGTATCATGGTTTCATTCTTAATAATTTATGGTTCTGATTAAGCTTTATCTTCAAAGAGCCATTAAACTAATCATATTATATCCTGTATTACTAACTACACTCTTGCAAATTACTTATTTTGGGAGTCTTATTGAATTTGATTGGCTTAGAATATGCGATCTAACTGATTTCGAGCGTATTTCTTGTATTTTAAGGACTTTGAGATTTATCTAAATCATCGAATGATTGGGCGCCAAATCATAAATCAGTCTTTTAAGTATATTCGCTTCAGTTTCTTCAGCAGAATTTATGTTACAGTTTATTGAAGAAAGAAAATTGAAAGGAGAGCCTACCATCACTACTAGTCTGGGACCCGTCAGAGCTGTTGATGCTAACTTCTTAAACTTGCAAAAAAGGGTGTAGGTTAGGTTCTATAAACTTTTTGAAGGCTTACCTTGTAAAATCATTTTCATAATTAAAAACCTTCTAAGAAAATAGAAATTGATCTGAAGCAAATGCCATTCATACGAGACTCCTTAGGATAACATTTCCCAAGTCTCACTTTACGTACTTAATTCCCTAGAATAATAAACATTCGTTCATATTTCAACGAACTAAGAAACCATACCTACGAGTCCATGCTTTTGGTTTGAAAATTTAATATTTTTCGAATTTTTTCCCCAATTCTGATTTATTAAAGGATCACGACACAGCTACAATCGAATCAACAATTACAACTATGTGTGTGGTCACCAACAGGCAAAGGAGTTGGATATGTTTATAAAAACGATGTTTATTATTGGGACGGAACTGACTACCGTTTGACAGCCTCTGGTGAAGAAGGTGTGGAATATTTTGGCATTCCGGACTGGGTCTACGAAGAAGAAGTTCTCGCCGAAGGAGGAGCACTTTGGTTCTCACCGGATGGCAATAAACTAGCGATTGGCCAATTCGATGATAAAGATGTGTCCACATACAGTCTACCTTTCTATAGCAATCCGTCTAGCAAAAACGAAGCATTCTTGTATCCAGAAGAATTGCATTTGAAATATCCAAAGGCTGGAACACCAAATCCCAAAGTTTATTTGAAAGTTCACCGTCTCGTGAACATTAATACTGAAGTGTGGGATGAATTAAGGCCGCCGACTTCCGTAACAGAAGATCATATTCTTCAATCAGTTACGTGGGTGGATAGTAATAATATTCTGGCAATTTGGATGAATCGCCGTCAAAATATCGCATCGATTCAGAAATGTAATACAGAAGCATCACAAGAAACACAGAAGTGCAAAGAGGTATTATTCTTGTTTTTTGTTCATTTAATCAGTCCATTGTTATTAAAAAATTATTTTGAAGATAATTAAATTGGAAGAGCCTAAAGGATGGATTACGATTGGCAAGCCGAAATGCTATCCGGCTAAAAACAGTTGCTTATTTACTTACTGGATTGATAATTGGGTTCAAATCTGGGATTTAGATTTGAACACTGGAATAAATACAAGAAAGTCGATGGGAAAGTTCACTGTAATTAGCATTTACGGTTACGATGAATCTTCCGGAGATGTGTAAGCTATTTTATTTAGTTCCTCCTGCATACTTTATTAATTTCTCTTGATTTCACTTCTAGTTTCTATTTAGGAACTAAAGAAGGTCATCCGGAACAAAGACACGTGTACAAGAATCAAGAATGTTTGAGCTGCTCCGTAAAGGATCCTTCTGGTACTCTATGTACATATGCATCAGCGTCGTTTAGTAAAGATTTATCATGTTATGCACTAACCTGTAGCGGTCCAACACCATCGTACACAAATATCTATGAAACTGCGGTATTTCTGATTTTCAATGGAATTTTAATGGAACCCCTTAATGGTTTTTTTTTCGGTTTCTTAGACCAATCTTCGAATGGGCGAATGGGAAAGTAATGAAGAAATTCGAAAAGTCTTGGAAAGATATCAGAATCCAACTGTAGAATTTCTCGAAGCTCCAGTCGCTGGTGGATACAAGGCAATGGTTAAATTATCTTTACCACCAGAAATTGATTTAAAATCGACGAATGCGAGCCAGAAATATGCCATGATTGTCTCCGTGTATGGTGGTCCAAATTCGGTTCGAGTTAATGATGCGTTTTCAGTGGCCTGGGAAAAATATCTTATAACATCACGAAAAGTAATCTACGCGCAGATAGACGGACGTGGTTCCGGGTACAAGGGTAAGGATATGCTTTTCGAAATCAACAATAAAATGGGATCGGTTGAAATCACGGATCAGATAGAGGTTACAAAATATCTAACTGAAACCTATCCATTTATCGATGCGGAACGCGTTGGAATTTGGGGTTGGAGCTATGGCGGATATGTTACGTCATTGGTTATTGCTAGGGACTCTGCTCACATATTTCAGTGCGGTGTTTCTGTGGCACCAGTCACGTCATGGATATACTATGGTAATAAGTTTTCTATTCATTCAAATGTTTCTAAAATAATAAAAATTTAATTTACTTCAGACACAATTTATACCGAACGCTATATGGGCTTACCGACAAAAGAGGATAATTTGGCTCAATACTTAGCTGGTGATGTTACTAAAGAAATTGAACTATTCCGAAGCCACGATTTTCTTCTGATTCACGGTACAGGCGATGATAATGTTCACTATCAGCAAGCTTTGGCTTTGGCTAAAACCTTACAAAATGCTAGCATTCTATTCGAGCAAGTGGTTAGTGCATAGTTTTTTTTCCGTTATTACAAGATATTTACTATAATCGTTTTTTCATTTTTAGAGTTACCCAGATGAAGATCATTCGCTGGCAAATGTCCAGCCTCATCTTTATCATACAATGGACCAATTTTGGGGAAATTGCTTAAATTTAGAAGTTGAAGATGAATAAATTAGTTTTACGATTTTTTTTTCAAACATGTCTGGGATTACTTGTATTTTCAATGAATCATAATTAAAACTTGAAAGTGAAAATCAATTTTTTGTTAATATAGAGGGTGTCCCATTAAATTTGAAAATTGGAAGAAAAACGCAGTGTTAATTCGAAAAGCTCTGGGGATTTGATCTTAGTAAAGAGTGTAGACATGGATGTTATGTATAGAAAAACATATCCGACAAACACTGCATGACCGACACAAAAAAAAAAAAAAAATTGGGCTAAATTCAAAATAATTCAAAATAGATGGTCTTAAGGGGACACCCTCTAAATTAAATATTTTCTTTTTATACCGTAAGATTTTTGTTTTAAATAGTAAAGCTTTATTGCCCGTTCACAATTCATCCATGCCATGCACCAAACCATGAGAAAGTTTTCAAACATTACATCTGTCTCAGAAAATCACCATTAGAGAAAAATAGTCGAACGAATTCTGTGTTATTTTATTGTTACATATCAGCCCGAGTCGCTCATCGCAATCTTCTAATATTCTCGACAACAGCAATTCCGCAGTAATAAAAGAACACCTGAAGGGAAGCAATTGTGAGTTGATATTTGAACAGGTGTGTCGTCTAACACTATAAATGTTGTTATGGGTTTACCCAATGTAAACCCGGATTTCAGCTTCCACAGAAACCGAACGTATTGGCAACTCCGAAGAGCCGAAAACGATCCGGATTTAGTTTAAAGTTGGCTTGCTCGGCTCCTGAGAGCCATGGGTAGCCAGATCGAGACTAATATAGAGTCGGGGACACCAGCTCCAGGGCGCCGCACGTTTACTCAGCTCCACGGAGCCGGAATTGGTCCCAATTAATGGATGAATGGAGAGGCAGCTGAGGACGATGATGGGTCCACGGAGCCAGACACGCAAATAGCTTCTGAGAGCCAGAGAAGGTTCCGTAAATAGTTAGGCAGGGGCTTTTGATCGGTAGCCCAAAGGGCCAGATGCACACATAGCTCCAAGGAGACACAGGTGGATCGGTCGTCAGTCTAATTAGTCTGTCGCTGAAAAATTAGTGGAAGTTTATAATAAAATTACTACCTCTATTTCATGATTTTTTATTTCTTCTAAATAGATGTAAATTCCCCTGTACTTTACTTAATCTTGTGGTCTTCCTTCTATAGCGTCTGCAGGTATTTCTGAGAGTCCAGCGTAGCTGATGTGCGGAAAATTAAATTATTCGCTTGTTGGGCAGGGTGATGGTCAGATCGTATGTCATCAACTGCTTCGTGCAGCGTGACAATATGAACGCTTGTCATGAACCGCCCGATTTTTCTATTGACACTGAACTTTATAGTTTTTTTTTAGTTGAACTAAGCTTTACAAAAATATGCAATTCAATGTAAAGTTCAAATGCGGTCGTTGTTCTTGGCATTGAAATCTTCGATATCATTTACGCGGCGTCAACGATCGGTTGAGGCAGGATAAGGTTTCTTTTTGTGCGTACGAATGCGTTGCGTTAGTGGTGTAGAATTAGTATTAATTTCGTATCATCTCAGTTGATGCTGGGAAGCGAGTAAGGGAGTCGACAGGCGAGTGCGATCGACGGCCGGGATGAGTGAGCGAGTGAGTCGTGTGATCGACAGGCAGGATTAAGTCTTGTGTTCGATAGGCAGAATTCGGTACGTGAATAAATCGTGTGGTCGACGGTAGAAATCCAGTAAGCCAGTAAATCCTGTGATCGACAGGCAGAATTCGGTAAGCGAATACGTCGTGGGATCAGAGGTGGAGATTCATAAATCGAATAATTCTTGCAATCGACGGGCGGGAGTAAGTCCTGTGATCAACATGCGGAATTCAGTAAGCGATTACGTCGTGTGATCGACGGTGGAGATTAGCAGTCGAGTTAAGCTTGAAAAGCAAAACAGTCAAAATCAGGTCATCATGTAGTGATGAAGTCGAAGGAGTCAGCCGACGATTGGAGCGAAAGAGTCGGAATTGGTGCCGGAACGCCAATATTAAGGCAAAAAAGTGTGAACAAAAAGTGATTAAATGAAAGGTAATTAAAATAAAAAGAGTGTGTGTATAATTTTTAAGAGCGAACTAATATCGATTTTACTTAAAATCCAGCAATCCTTTGCGCACTTCAATATGGTTTTACAATTTCTGGACATGGAGACTCCGTTCAGTTTGAAATTTGCGTGATTTCGGTCTGCACACAAAATCGGCACAAAGTCTGCAAATTTGCCTCGGTCGAGTTTTTTCCAAAATTCGAGGCTTCTTAAAAAGTGATAACATATTCACGATTTAAAGTACTGTCCGTAGTTACCCACTACTTTTTTCCATCTTTCTGGCCATTTTCGGAAGTCATCTCAAACGATGCGGCTTTTGAGGCGATCCACGAATCGATCAGTTTTTGAACTTCTTCATAAGAACGGAAGCGCAGCTCAGTCAGGCCATGCGTCATCGATGGGAATACGTGGTAGTCAGAAGGGGTGATGTCTGAAGAATATAGCGGGTGGAGAAGGATGTTCCATTTCAGTGTTACCAAGTATGTTTTCACAACCTAAGCAAAATGTGGCCCAGCGTTTTCGTGCAGCAAAATCGCTTTGCTAAGTTTCTTTTGGTATCTATCTATCTGGCCGTATCTCCTTCAATACTCGGCTCAACTCGATAATTGTAGTCGATAGTGATCTCCCGTGATGGTTTCACTTGGTTTTAACAACTCATGATATACCACAACAATTTTCTCTCTTCCATCGCCATGCCGGCCCTCGACGTCAGAAACACCGCTTTTGAAGCGTTGAAACTACTCACGACATGTTCTTTCACTAAGAACCGTCTCACTGTAAGCATCATTCGATGAGCCTCAGTTGATAATTTTATGTCGTCGTTAGACTCATAACCATGGTTGGAAATATCACAATTCTGCAGGGCTATGCACCAACAAATGTCACAACACATGGTGACAAAAAGGACTTTTATGGCCAATTGAGTGCTGTTTTCGAGCGTCTTCCAAGAGGTGATATTTTTATCAGGAGAAATGAATGCTCCGGCTAGTTCCAGCAATATTATACTAGAACAAACACGTAATTGGAATCCATGGGGATCCTTGAGTCAATACGTCACGATATTGGATTGTGACACCCGAAAACGGTAAAATATTTGTACAGTTCTGTAGTGCTAGAAAAATGGTCGTCGAAGGGACTCTTGTTCTATACAAGAGTTACCATAAAATATTTCTGGTTTTCCCTGATATTGTTACTCAGAGCTTAATCGACCATAAGTCGCCGATGGAGAAGATGTTTCCTCGATGTGCGAGTGAAGCGTGGACCTGACGTAGGGAGTGATCACCATTTTCTTGTATGCTCGAGATTGTGCACAGCAGCTGGCCCAAAAAAAGTTCAAATCAAGCGCAAGCTTGATGTGGACAAACTTGGAGACCACAGCAAAAAACTCCAGTATACCATCATTCGGAACTCTCCTTTATATAAGTGAATACCAGTTGCGGCTATGGAAAGAATACTTGTCTGATATTTTATGCATCTTGTCAGAGGAAGATATTCCAGAAACAGAACAATTGCCAAACAGCCAACCACAACAATCATCCGTTCTCCCAGATAAGGGAGAAATAGTTCCGCCATTCGGTCAATGGCAGGAAAGAAAGCCTTAGATATAGACGGATTACCAACTGAACTCCTCAAAATGAACCCAAAAATTACAGCAGGCCTTCTTCGCTGACTCTTAATGAAATATGGAATGAAAGAAAATATCCAGCATGCTGCATGATGCAAGATGTCGCGTTTTACTTAGAGGAGAGCTTTCCTGGGCTAACGGGTGTCTGACCAGCCTGCATATTATCACTAGCCCCGTTTCTGGTGGTAATAAATGACATATTGAAAGCTGCACTGGAAGGTGGAGAAGATAAAGTTCTTCAGTAGGGACTGTTTGACATCTTAAGTCACGTTGGTTATGTTTGCTTGCTCGTAACTGTTTGGGCTTAGAGTAAAATGTTTGCTCGTTGCATTCTAATTGCAAAGAGGCAGAATTGAATTGTGTTACCTTGGAAGCATTGTCAACATGGAAGGCGGAGCTGAAAAGGATATTGATCGATATTGATATCGTATAAATAAAGCTCGTCATGCCTTCGTTAACCTTTCCTCATTTTGGAGGCTTAGAGAGATCTCTTATAGCACGTAGCTGCTAGGGTTTTTGACGCTTGCGTCAAATCCATATTGTTATATGGTTGTACAACAGACTTAGTCTTACAAAGGAACTGCAAACTTTCGTGAACCAATGCATTTTAGGGATATTCTGGCCAGATGGGATCTCTAATTTTTGAGTAAAACTGGACGAACTAAAATAGACATTGATGTTCAAGGGTGAAAGTTGCAGTCACACTTTGAGGATAGTAGAGTGAAACATCACGAAATAAGTTTTGGATTATAATCCCCATGGAAGTCGTTGGGTTGATTGACCATTTAGCTAGCGGTTGAGCAGGAGGCCAGAGGAATAAACAAGTGCTGGTGGAAACTAAAGGTCAATGCACTGGATCTCGAATTTAAAGGTAACAAAAATAAAAGATATACCCTTGGATCAAAAGTTTTATCCAGATATATAATAATTAAACTCCTGATTGGAGCAGGAACCTAAATACGGAACCAATTGGAAGAGCTCATCATCGCGGATGTACTATCTCCCCAAGAGGACTTCGTCATAGTTGATGGGGAAATCGTGTATGAAGTAGTTAAATAACTTGGAGACGAGACTATAACAATCTCGATAGACTCTCTCGAACATGGTAGAAACGTCGGGGTAGTTAGCGTTTGCATTCGTTACTTCCATGAAGAATTATCCAACCTCATTCCTTCTCTTTTCAACTATGCAAGCTGCACGAACTCATGAGTTCACTCTTAAGACTTTTCCATCGCGAACAGTAAAATAAAGGCAGTTCTTCATCATCCAAATATCAGGACGATGGAATGCATTGCTGTTTTGCGTCTTCCCAGCAACTTAAGACATACATTCAGTGATTGAAAGATAATGTCCACTAATATTTTAGACTTTTCCCTCCCTTGTAACTCCAACGTTCATCTTCCCTTTACCAACTTGATTGTGAATCCAATGCATTAAGTAGAGTTGCCTCCTAAGTAGAGTTCAGTACTATAAAAAAAACTGAATGTATCTCAACTAGCTAAGATTTTTTGTTCTTAAGCTGTATGAACAGTTTCCTATTGTTCAGAAAATCAGTCAAAATGAAGTTGTTGTTGTTGGTGTTTAATAAACTTCAAGATTAGGCCTTTAGTCATTACTAAATCTAAATGTAAAGCACAGGTCATTCTACATTTTTTGTTCTTGCAGGCTTTGTATGAATTTATCGCGGAGGCATAGTATTGCATGTTCCATAACTGAGCCGAACTGAAGTGGTGGAATAAACGAGCCCATATCCCCAAGTGTAAGCAAATTCCGCCTCATGGGCCAGATCTTCAATGACCCTTCTCTTCGACAGTTATTTCTTTAATATCAGATTAAGAGATAATTATACTCTAGATGAAATCTGAGAGTATATTGTGTTTGCCTTACCGTTTGTAACGCTAAGAAATAATGCTCGCACAGAGCCGCCAAGGGTACAGAAATATTTGTTGTCGCTCAAAAACTTCGATTCCGAGTTGCTGTCTGTCCGTCTGTCCGTCTGTCTGTCTGTCTGTCCGTCTGTCTACAGCATAACTCTCGAACGCTTTGAGCTATCGTGCTGAAATTTTTTGTGTGTCATTTTTAGCTAAAAAGAAACTTTAAGCTCGTGAACGAGCCACATCCCCCCACTCCTTCTACCCCCTCCCATACAAATTTCACGAAATTCCGAAATTTCCAGAAATTGATTTTCCTTTGAAACTATTTAAGCTACCAATTTTAAATTTAGGTCAAAGTAGTATGATATCAAATTCCTGTTAAGACCCCCTATAGGGGCATAGGACAGAAACAACTCTCTTCCACAAGGCGCGATCCTGAGCATCGGCTTTAAGCTGTTGCCAGGACTTGTTTATTCCTCTGGCCTCCTGCTCAACTGCTCGCTTCCATGTGTTACATGGTCGACCAACCCGACGTCTTCCTTGAGGGTTATAATCCAGAGCCTGTTTTGCGATGTTTTGCTCTGGTTTCCTCAAAGTATGACCGATCCACTGCCACTTTCGCCGTTGAATCTCAATACCTATTTTAGTCTGGCGAGTTGTACTCCAAAGTTCGTCGTTGGAGATCACTTCTGGCCAGAATATTCCTAAAATGCGTTGGAGGCATTGGTTTACGAAAGTCTGTAGTTTCTTGGTAAGTCGAACGGTCACTTTCCACGTAGTACAGCCATATAACAACACGGATTTGACGCATGCGTCAAAAACTCGCAGCTTCGTGCGAAGGGAGATCTCTCTTAACCTCCAGAAAGGGGAAAGGATACCGAAGGCCTGACGAGCTTTATTTAGCCGAGCCTCAACATCCTTTTTGGCTCCGCCGTCCATGCTGACAATGCTTCCGAGATAGCAAAAATCTTGCACCTCTTCCACATCCTGTCCATTAAGAACAATCGGTGTGCTTGCGTTCGAACCCATGTGCATGTACTTGGTTTTACGCACATTTATTTTCAGTCCCGCCTCTTTGCATTTAGAATGCAACGAGCGAACATTTGACTCTAAGTCCGAACGGGTATGTGCAAGCAAACACACGTCATCAGCATAATCAAGGTGACTTAAGATGTTAAATAGTCTCCATTGAAGACCTTTACCTTCCCCACCTTCCAGTGCAGCTTTCAAGATGTCATTTATTACCACCAGTAACAGGGCTGGTGATAATATGCAGCCTTGTCTGACACCCGTTCGCACAGGAAAGTTCTCGGACAGCTCTCCTCTATGCAAGACGCGACACCTTGCATCTTCGTAGGATTCTTTAATCATAGCTATGACCTTATTTGGAATACCTCTCCTACGCAAAGCATTCCATATGTAATCTCGCTTAACGCTGTCGAAAGCCTTCTCGAAGTCCACAAACATGAGATGTAGTGGCGAACCCATTTCGGCTGACTGCTCTAATATTATCCGTAGGGTATTTGTGTGGTCGGTACAAGACGACCCTTTACGGAATCCAGCCTGATAAACTTTGAGAGTGCTCTCGACGACATCACTAATCCTATTGAGAATTACCTTAGCCATAATTTTTGATACGGCAGTAAGTAGACATATACCACGCCAATTGCCACAATCCCGAAGGTTGCCCTTCTTCGGAATTTTCACAATGACGCCCTCCTTCCATTCAGTCGGATATCTTCCATCATTCCACACCTTAGTGAAGAGTGGGAGGAGTATATCGGCTGTGTTCAGAAGCTGAACAGAGATCATCGAGCCATACAATGTATGTATGCTCGGATGTCGAAATCAATAAATAACATAATTTACGTTAAGTTGGGTGAATGATCGAATATGCATTAAAATCATATTTAAGTAAGGCATGTTCGATCATTCAACCCAACGTGCAAAAAATCATAATGTTTACCTGTAAGTGGGTGAACGATCGAGCATAAACGATAATATGTGTCATCATTTCTTATGCTCGATCGTTCAACTTACGTTTATTATTGTATTTACCTGTAAGTAGGTGAACGATCGAGCATAAACACTAATTATGAATGTGTCATCATTTTTTATGCTCGATCGTTCAACTTACACTCTAGAAATAAAATTCCACGATTATGTTTACCTTCGCACATTAATTTTAAGTATTGCACTTTTATTTTAGATATAAGTACGATTCAATTTGTATATTTTTTAGTATTCAATCTTACTCGAAGATTAAAATTAGCTTTTTGTAGTCAAAAGAAAGGTATCATTTTAGAACACTATCCTAAGTTTCCCAGTCTCCTATTACCCTGCTACCATTGCCTTCAGATCCGTTGGCAATTGTAGCTTCCTTTAAAAGCTAATATAACAGTAATCCTTGACGCCGGCTGGTGTGGCCGATCTCAAGGATTCGACCTTATAAGCTTAACATTGGTCCGTCGAGCCGGATTACTCCTGGTTACAAGTGTTATCCTTCGACGTAATTAGCTGACAACAAACGCTATTGTGGCCTTTCCTTGTCGCTAAGTGGAAAATAAGACCAGAGAGTACTCCAAGGATGAGCAACAACATCATCGAAGAACAGCGGGGCATAGCCGAAGCCCTGCTGAACCTAAAAAGGAATTTCAGAAAGGATAGTAGCGCTCGGAAAACCGAGGCATACTATACTAAGAAATTGGACGAAATCCAACAGCTGTGGCAGAAGTTCGGAAGCCAACATACAAGATTGAGCGAGGAGCTATCTTCCACGGATGCCTACTTCACCGAAGGCATATACGAAGCAACGGAGAAGGTTTACCTCGAGACTAAGACGACTTATCTTGAGGGCCTTCGGTCGCTAAGAGACGAAGGTACGGTAGCCGATCCTCCTGGTCCTCCCAGTAACCTGGCACCTCCGTCTGGCGCACCATTTCAATTGGACTCGCTGAAACCTACGATATTGTCGACTACATGGCCATCAGTGTCAACGAACCTGCTACAACAGACACCAGTTACTGCTGCATACAGTGCCAACCTTCTGACAACCACTACTACGCCTGCTCCAATGGCATTATACCCAGAAGGAACTAACCAACACTCGTTGTCTTGGGCAGCCAACTACAATCTGCCTAAGCTACCGCCCATTGCAATACCGAAATTCAATGGCGATTACAAGGAGTGGAGAAGATTTATCGACATCTTCAAGACTATTGTTCACGACAATCCGAACATAGGAGGCATCCACAAGATGCAGTATCTCCTCAGCTATCTAGAAGGTGATGCAAAAGATTCGATTGCACACCTACAACTGGACGCACTGAACTACAACACTGCAGTGGAAATTTTGCAAGAGCGATTCAGCGATAATAAGAAAATGGTGATTTCTTACGTTGACGCCATTCTTGACGCCAAAAAGGTAGAGCACAGATCTGCTGCAGGAATTATAAACCTGTACAATGTTCTTCGCAACTGTCTTGCAGCTCTAAAGAACATGTACCACGATACCCAGACCTGGGATCCATTGATAGTCCGTATAGCAATGAAGAAATTAGACAATGAAAGCTTACGGATCTTTGAAGAAAATCTAGAGAACAGGAAAGAGCTGCCATCTTTACAACAGTTGTACGATTTTCTTATGAAGAGACATCATGTCTTAACTTCCATCAGAACACAATGCCCAGAAAACCAAATGATAAAAAAGAAGTCATTTGTGGCAATTGCAACTGTTTGCAAATACTGCAATGGCGAACATAACTTATACCGCTGCGATCAATTCAAGAAATTGAACATTGACAAGCGGCACAATTTCGTCACTTCGAATGAAATTTGTAAGAATTGCTTAAGTCACACTAAAGCAACAAAATGCAACAGTAAGCATAATTGTTTTGAGTGCAAAAAACCGCATCATACGCTTCTGCATTTTCCGTTTAAAGAACAAACTACGAACAAGACTGTTTCTGTCAATTTTGCCACCAACGAGCCGAAATTGCAACCGGAGAATCGAAGCAATATAACAAACATGAATGTGCTGCTTGCAACAGCACAAATAAACGTGTTGACCAGTTCTGGTCAAAGCCTGCCACTACGAGCGTTGATTGACCAGGGATCTCAAACGTCGTTCATAACATCTGCGGCTGCTAAAAAAATCGGCATACAGCAAGAAAACATAATGGCAGCTGTATCTGGCATAGGAGGCGTCGACACAAAAACCGTAAGAAAGAAGGTAACAATCACGATTTCACCAAGATTTCCATCAAAATTCTTCTTGCTGGTTGATACACTTATAATGCCTAAGCTAACCGCTGTACTACCGGATGAGCCTGTTAAGTTAAAGAACATAAGCCGACTAAAAACCCTACTATTAGCAGATCCAAACTTCGCCGTTCCGAGAAATATAGATCTCATACTTGGAGCAGACGTCTTCGAGGATATCATAGAAGATGAAATAAGACGAGAAAAACCGTTACTAGCGCAGCGAACAAAGCTTGGCTGGATTTTATCAGGAAAAACCATGACCAATGCTAAACAAAAATCAAAAAAGGTCACCTCTCTCATCTCCATGTCCGATTTTCACAAGTCAGTGGAAAAATTTTTCGAAATGGACAACGAAGAAGGAAGAAGAGAACCTTCAGAATTAGAGCTCAGATGTGAAGAACACTTTCAGACCACACATGAAAGAAAAAAGGACGGTCGATATATTGTGCATCTCCCATTTAAAGACGACAAATTTTCCAAAGAACTAGGAGACTCTAGAAACCGAGCAATGCTGAGATATAAGCAAGTGGAAAAAAGGCTTCAAAAAAGTAAAGAACTCTCAAAGGATTACAACGACTTCTTACAAGAATATCTTGATCTAGGGCATATGCAGAAAGTCATCCCATATACAGGAGATTGTCGGAAAGTTTTTTACCTACCTCATCATCCAGTCATTAAAGAAAGCAGCACCACCACAAAAGTACGCGTTGTTTTTGATGCCTCAGCTAAAACTTCAGAGGGTATCAGCTTAAACGATAAGCTTTATACCGGAGCCAAATTACAACAGGATCTCTCCCAACTTCTGCTTAGATGGAGAAAATATAAATACGTCTACACTGCGGACATAGAAAAAATGTTCCGACAAATCGAAGTTGCTCCAGAAGATCGTGACTATCTTCGAATTTTATGGCGAAGGAATAAAGAAGGAGCTGTGGAGGAATACCGCCTTAACACCGTCACCTATGGGACAGCTTGTGCAACCTTCTTGGCTGTTAGATCTCTAATTCAACTCGCAGACGACGAAAAGTATAAACATCCAATAGCAGCAAAAATTTTAAAAAATGATTTCTACGTCGATGACATGTTAAGCGGTGCACATACAAAAGAAGAAGCAAAGGACCTACAAAAGGAAATAACCATCCTATTAAAAAAAGGAGGTTTCAATTTAAGAAAATGGGCTAGCAATAACTCTGAGCTTCTAACTAGCATTCCCGAGGAAGCAAGAGAAAAAGGATTTCTCAGTATTACTGAAGACGCAACCATGAAAACATTGGGAGTAATTTGGAATCCAGCTCAAGATGAATTCCAGTTCAAAATTACAAACTTCGATAATTCAAAAAAACTAACGAAGCGTCAGCTATTGTCAAACATAGCTACCATCTACGATCCTCTGCAATGGCTTGCTCCAGTAACAATTCGTGCTAAACTTCTAATGCAACTCGTTTGGAAAACAGGCGCGGATTGGGATGAAGAACCTTCAGCGGATATAGTCAATGGTTGGACAAAATTAGAAGAAGAACTTAGATGTTTAGAGCTCATTAAAATACCGCGCTGGATACACCATTCCAGGGATGGACAAACCGAACTTCATGGTTTTTGCGATGCATCCGAAGTTGCATATGCGGCAGTAATATATAGTAAAACTACTACCGTCTCTGGAGTTATCACAACAACACTTCTTTGCTCCAGAACTAAGGTTGCCCCCCTAAAAGGCAAAATATCTTTACCAAAACTCGAGCTCAATGCGGCAGTCCTGTTGGCAAAACTGCTTTACCAGACAATCATGTCCATGAATATGGAAAACGTTCCAATCTACGCTTGGTCCGACTCTACCATCACACTAGCATGGCTAGAGAAGGAACCATCATCAATGGAGACTTACGTGGCTAATCGAGTCTCAACAATTCAGAAACTGGCTAATGGACACTGGAAATGGAATCATGTGAAGTCAAAAGAAAATCCAGCTGATTGTGCGTCCAGAGGAATCAGTCCAAAAGAGCTTCCAGACCATAAGTTATGGTGGAATGGTCCATCATGGCTAAGACAGCCAATACAAATGGAGCAAATTCCGAAAGTTATAGCAATGAGCACAATCAAATTAGAAATTGGATTTCTAGAACGGTACTCTAACTTTACCTACCTAACACGAATCGTAGCACTCTGTTTACGATTCATCCATAATTGTAAAAGATTGCAAGCGCAGAGAAAGACTGGAAGAATACAGCCTGAAGAACTGCAACAAGCGCACTTCAATATTATTAAAATGATTCAACATACAGAATTTGAAGAAGAGATTTCCAATCTAAAAAATGGAAAACAGTTGACGAATAAGCTAAGATGCCTCAATCCATTCATCGACAGTTTTGGAATACTGCGAGTCGGGGGAAGATTGCGAAATGCAGATATTTCGCAAGAGAGCAAACATCCTATGCTTCTGCCACAAAGACACCATATTACATATTTAATCGTGAAACAAGCGCATACAAGAACAATGCATGGTGGATTGCAACTGGTCCGTAACTATTTAAGGATGAGATATTGGATTATCAATGATCAAAAGGTTATTCGTCATGAAATTCATCGGTGCCTGACTTGCTGCAAATATGCAAACACTAGCAACCATCAGATAATGGGAAACTTACCTGCTGTCCGCATTACCCCCACGGATGCTTTCACGCACTGTGGAGTTGATTACGCTGGACCTCTCAAGACTCGGATGTCCAAGGGAAGAGGCGCGACCACATTAAAAGGATACATCGCCCTATTTGTTTGTATGGTCACGAAAGCAATTCATCTAGAACTTGTCAGCGACATGTCCACAGAAGCCTTTCTCGCAGCATTCAAACGCTTCACCAGTCGAAGAGGACTCTGCCGTGAAATATACAGCGATCATGGAACAAACTTTGTGGGCGCAAGCAATCAAATGGATAGAGACATGCAGGAGGCAATTAAAAGATCGACAAACAACATAGCAAGAATAACAGCAAAAGACGGTGTTTCCTGGAAATTCATACCAGTCGCCACACCACACTTTGGAGGATTGTGGGAGTCTGGCGTCAAGTCCGCCAAAGGACATCTTAAACGAATTCTATATGAAACGAAGATAATACCAACATTCGAGGAATTAACGACCATATTGTGTCAAATTGAAGCATGCCTTAATTCAAGGCCCATTACACCACTCTCCAGCGATCCAAATGATCTCGAAGCATTGACGCCTGGACACCTCATAATTGGTCGACCATTACTAGCCCTACCTGAACCAGATAAATCTGAGAAAACTATACATGAACGATGGCAGATATTGACAGCAATGCATCAAACATTCTGGAACAGATGGTCCACAGAATACCTACACAATCTTCAACAACGCACGAAATGGACGAAGGAAAGTCCGAACCCCAGAATCGGCGAGATGGTGCTTATCAAGCAAAGAGATACTCCTCCAACGAAATGGCCTCTTGCTCGGATACATGAGCTACAACCCGGAGCAGATGGAAAGGTCCGAACGGTGATCGTGAGATACCACGGAAATGAGTACAAGCAAGTTTCGCTTGCGAACTTATGTCAACTTCCAGTACAGACTCCAGAAGAACCCATAGAGTTAAGAAAGGCTAATCTAAAGGCTCATCTCGCATGTTCACAGAAAAGAACAGCACCAGAAATACCTTTAATGGAACGCCCCCAGAAAAGAAAAGTTAAAGAACCTAAATGTCAAACACAAAAAAGGCCAAAGATTGCACCATGCTCTTGGGCTAAACGATTATTAAATGTGGTCATGGTTCTGTTACTACTGATGTCCGTTGGAGCTTCGAATACTAGTAACAACAACTACGAAATTTTCACACCCAAGCCAGGATTTTATATAGAAAAACTAGGACTCTCACATGTCATACGTGGGAACTTACGAGTGGAGATAGATTTTGATAAGGAGGATATTTCGCAAGACAGGAAAAATGTTCTAGAAACGTTTGATCGAGCAAAGGATATGTGCCGGAAAACAAACCAGTTATCGGAAACCACGCACTGTGATACACTCATTCACCACCTCGAAATCAAGCGAAATGAAATACTACATCAGTTAGGAGAAATAAATGAACTCACTTCATCCAGAAAAAGAAGAGGAGTCCTAGGAAAGCTGCTTACATCTGTCTTCGGAGTCAACGACGAGGTATATGATGACATTGACAAGTTGAGTCGCAATCAGCAAGATATTCTGCAATCAACAAACCAACAATCCTTGTTGCTCAGCACACGAATTACAGAAACAAACACTGTAATGACAGAAAAATTTCATCACTTCACCGATAAGCTCCAGGAGGTCATTCAGTCTATCAACAACATGCAAACGTGGTACGTTCGAATCGATGAGAATAAAATAGCTCTTCGGATAATTTCAACCTACTTAACGGCTGTCGACTATTATGACGAGGTGCTCACGAAGTATGCAAAGCTGACGAGTATAGTTTACGGGCATGGAAGTATAATGAGCCTACTCAGCCTCAGGACCATCAATGAGACATTAGAAGCAGTTTCAACTAAATTAGGCCATACTCTGAAGATCCTCAGATCTCCTCAGCAGCAAATCCATATAAAGGGAGAGTTGACAAAAGTAAAGGTATATGGTTACTTCACGATCATCGACACCAACAGCTATGACTTAATTCACGTCACTGCGATTCCCAACAAGACAACGGCTCATCATTATTCAACTGCTGCAATAGACAGCGGAACTCTAGCAATGAACTTTAATAAGCTGACCTATTATAGTCTAGACCAGAAACAACTAAGATCATGCAAATTGGAGAATCAAGCTTATTTATGCTCTCCTACTGTCCTGAAAAATATGGATACAAGCCCAAATTGTATGATCGACGAAATCTATAATCGGCACCAAAAGACAGCTTGCCCAACAAAAGTCGTAACGAGCTCAGGAATCGTCTGGAAAGAGTTAATGATAAAAAACAGTTGGCTATTCTTAGCCGACGTTCCAACTCCAGCTTCCATAATTTGCCAAAATGAGAGGGAGGAAATCGTGCTCAAAAACATCGGGATTATACGAACAAACGGTAACTGTATTATAGAAACCAAAGAAGTAACCTTACAAGGAACCATCACCAATGAGAGAATGGCATCCAGTAGCTTCACTAAGGCGATTGTACCAGGATACTTTTCGGCACCCTTAGAGCATTACAAGCGTCATCCCATCATGCCCTTAAAAGCCACCGAACAACTCTTCAAGGAAACAAGCGACACAACAGTACAACAAATCTCAACATTGCGTGTAGTCAAGCAACATGCCATATCAGTCGCAGCTTCAATCACCATCACTATTGCGGTTATTCTCATCGCACTCCGGCTCAAAAGGCTCTGCACCAGATGTGACAAGAAATGGGTCCCGGACAAAGCTACATCAACAGTTACAGACGAGCCAGGGACTCCAACATCACTCCAACGAAGATTCAACAAGGTGCTCGAAGCCGGCCGCCCAATATGTTCAGAAGCTGAACAGAGATCATCGAGCCATACAATGTATGTATGCTCGGATGTCGAAATCAATAAATAACATAATTTACGTTAAGTTGGGTGAATGATCGAATATGCATTAAAATCATATTTAAGTAAGGCATGTTCGATCATTCAACCCAACGTGCAAAAAATCATAATGTTTACCTGTAAGTGGGTGAACGATCGAGCATAAACGATAATATGTGTCATCATTTCTTATGCTCGATCGTTCAACTTACGTTTATTATTGTATTTACCTGTAAGTAGGTGAACGATCGAGCATAAACACTAATTATGAATGTGTCATCATTTTTTATGCTCGATCGTTCAACTTACACTCTAGAAATAAAATTCCACGATTATGTTTACCTTCGCACATTAATTTTAAGTATTGCACTTTTATTTTAGATATAAGTACGATTCAATTTGTATATTTTTTAGTATTCAATCTTACTCGAAGAATAAAATTAGCTTTTTGTAGTCAAAAGAAAGGTATCATTTTAGAACACTATCCTAAGTTTCCCAGTCTCCTATTACCCTGCTACCATTGCCTTCAGATCCGTTGGCAATTGTAGCTTCCTTTAAAAGCTAATATAACAGTAATCCTTGACGCCGGCTGGTGTGGCCGATCTCAAGGATTCGACCTTATAAGCTTAACAGGCTGTTATTTCCGGGTCCGCTTTGAGGAGTTCGGTTGGTAGTCCGTCTATACCTGGAGCTTTCCTTCCCGCCATTGACCGAATGGCGGAAACTATCTCTTCCTTATCTGGGGGATCGTCCCTAATAGAGGATTGTTGCGGTTGGATGTTTGGAAGTTGTTCTGTTTCCGGAATATCTTCATCTGACAAGATGTTTAAAATATCAGAGAAGTATTCCTTCCATCGTCGCAACTGGTGTTCACTCATATTAAGGAGAGTTCCGTTGACATCTCTCACCAGGTGGTTGGCGGTGAAATTCCTGTTCGTCAACTGTTTCATGATTTTAAATAGTGAACCCATATCCCCAAGGTAAGCCGCAGATTCTGCCTTGTTTGCCAGATCTTCAATGGCCTTTCTCTTGTCGCGTCTAACAGCCTTTTTAAGCTGTATATGAGCATCGCGGTAGTTCTGCCTCAAGTCGGGCGTTCGTTGGTTGACATCGGGTTGAGAGATGATTGCCAATTTGGCTTTTTTCCGATTGTCAACCTTGTCCCATGTGTCTTGCGACATCCAGGGTTTCTCACCGCTCTGCGCATATCCCACAGATTCTTCAGCACTAGTTAGAAAAGTGTTTCTGGTTGCCTCCCAATTGGCGTCCAGTGTTCGCATTTCATGTTCACCCAATGTGGATGACTTTTCGCGTAGAATGGTGGTGTATTCGAGTTTTTTGTTGGGATCTCTGAGTTTATCCACATTAAGCTTGCGCTTCATTTGAAGAATTTGTGGTCGTCGGATAGCTGCTGTACACAATCTCAAGCAGGCAACCATCAAGTGGTGATCGCTCCCCACGTCAGCTCCACGTTTCGCTCGCACATCGAGGAGACATCTTCTCCATCGGCGACTTATAGCCAAATGGTCGATCTGGTTCTGAGTAACACCATCAGGGGAAACCCAAGATGTTTTATGATGACTCTTGTGTGGAAAAAGGGTCCCTCCGATGACCATTTGCCGAGTACTACAGAACTCCACAAATAATTCGCCGTTTTCGGGTCTCTTAATCCAAGGTCGTGAAGGGTCGACCCAAGGGTCACCATGCCTCCCCATGACGTGTTCTAGTCCAGTGTTGTCTGATCCAACCTGGGCGTTCATATCTCCCGAGATGATAATAATATCACCTCTTGGAACACGTTCGAAGGTGGCACTCAGTTGGTTATAAAACTCCTCTTTGTCACCAGATGTTGCGGTATTAGTTGGTGCGTAGCACTGCAGAATTGTGACGTTTCTGACACTGGTCCTGAGCCTGACGACGATAATCCTATCCGAGATTGGTTCCCAGCTAATGAGACTGTTTCTCGCTCTCGGCGTAAGGACGAACGCCACGCCATTTCTGGCTTCACTTTCAGGGCCAATGTACAGAATAGTGTTTCCGCTAGGGGTTCGTTCTTCTCCTGATCCTGTCCACCTGACCTCGCTCAAGCCCAAGATTTGGATGTTATAGTGCTCCATTTCACGGTCGATCACTGATTGGCGGTGCAAGGACCGAGTAACCCCAGCTCTTCCCCCGTCATTCAATGTTCGAACGTTCCAGAAGCCAATCATAGTCCGTTTTCGAATGCCAAAAGTCGTTACCGTAGAATCAGTCCGTATCCGAGGCGATGTATCCGTTTCTCGTATCATTTAGGTCTTAAGATCACGGGTGATAAGCCCATGATCCAGTGAGTGTCCATTTGCCATTTTTAGGGCAAGCGGGACTGGCTGTGGGTGAATTCTACAGCCCCCATCCCAGAGGGGGATAGTTAGCTCAGGTCCGTGGAGTCGCTAACTCCAAAGATAGTTGCAGGAATTGGTAAAACCTCATACTACAACTACCCCCTTGCGGGGATATAATGATATAGATATCATTAATATGACACAATATTGATCTGATCCTGTCACTCCTTCTACCCCCTCCCATACAAATGCATAATTTTGAAAAATGCAATTTTTCGATTTTCATTGAAACTAGCAAAGTTATAAAAACCAATTTTTGCCAGAATTAATTTTATTATAATTTCAATCAGAATTGAAAAAATTATGTACTTCACCTCACTCCCTCTACCCCCTCCCATACAAATTTCACGAAATTTTGAAATTTAAATTAAATTATTTTTCTTCGAAACTGTTAAAGCTATCAACTTGATATTTTGCATAAAGTATAAAAATAGAAATATCAATAACGAGAAAAAAATGTGTTTTGATCCGTACACTCCTTCTACTCCCTCCTATACAAATGTATAATTTTTGTTAAGTGCATTATATCGATTTCCATTAAAACTAGAAAAAGTATAAACTTAAAACTTTGCCAGAGTTTGTTTTTTAATAATTGCAATGAATGCTAGAAAAAATTATCAGCTCCTCTTCACTCCTTCTACCCCCTCCCATACAAATATCTGTATTTTAAATTCAAGAAAAGCATTTCTCCTTCAAATATATTAGAACTATCACATTTGAAATTGAACCAATGCGTTGTGATAAGGATGATATGATAAGCAGTTTCAAAATCATCTTAGACGCTCCACTTCCCCTGCCACCTCCCATACAAATGCCTCAATTTCAGGAAAACTATGTCCAATTGAAAATAATGAAAGCTGCAAACCTTAAATTCAGCACGAAATATTTTGCATACCACATTAGGTGTCATATCCAAAAATTACAAACCTTCCTCCTCTCCTTCTACCACCTCCCATACAAAAGTCACTATTAATTATTTAAAAGAATTGGAGGTGACATATTTTCCGGTACATTGAACTCTTTCTCATTTCATCTAGAGTATCATATGATTGGGCTTTACGCCCAATCATAATTCTTTTATGTTTGATAATTTGCCTTTGTTTTTCGATCGCCAACCATGTCTCATGTGTCTTGCAACATCCAGGGTCTCTCACCGCTTTGTACATATCCCTCAGATTCTTCAGCACATTTTAGAAATGTGTTTCTGGTTGAGTTTATGCTAATGGGACTGTTTCTCGCTCTCGGTGTAAGGACGACTACCACGCTATTTTTGGCTTCACTCTAAGGACCAACGTTCAGAATGGTGTTTCTGCCTGGAGTTCGGTCTTCTCCTGATCCTGTCCAGCTGATCTCGCTCAAGCCCAAGATTTTGATCTTATAGTGCTCCAGTGCACGGTCGATAACTGATTGGCGGTGTATAGACGAAGTGACCTCAGTCCTTCCGTCGTTATTCAATATTCGAACGTTCCGGAAGCCAATCAGTTCGTTTTCGAATGCCAAAACCCGGTACCGTCGAATTCGAAGTCATTTCTCGTATCAGTAAGATTTTAAGATCACTGGTGATCCATTGAGTGCTTATTTGTCATTTTGAGTGCAAGCAGAATTGGCTCTAGGTTTATTCTACTACCACCATCCCACAGAGGAGTATGGCGATTTAGTTTATTTTTTAACTACTTAGTACAAACCAATGTTCATGCTGTTTTCACAAAAACTAAACAATTTATTACAAATAAAGAAGTCACAATGTAAATGTACCTGAGCGAAACATACGCCACATACATATGCTACTGGAAAATAAAAATAAATTACAAATTTAAGCTCTTAGATTAATCTGCGCATTCCACTTTTTCAAATCCTCGTCAAGGGCTGCATTAAAATCTATTGTGGTTTCATCGTCCCCATTAACATTAATTGCATCATATTCAGCATGAAGCGATGCTAAAAGTAAATCGTTTTTGATCTGCAAATTCACTATGTCCAGATTTTCGATTCCCTGCACAACGATCTGGTAGTCTCCACTATTTTTATACACTTGTCGAATCGCTGACGCAAATAGCTTCAATAGCTCGGTAAAATTATACAATTTGCTCGAAGTCGACTGTAGCACCATCGACACTACTGACGATTTTGTCGTACTTTCTAACGCACTAGAGTCACGAATACTTCTGAACACAATCGCAGTTGTATCGGCGATTGTGTTAAATGTTATCCGGCTTTTAGCGAGCAACAAATGCAAGGTCGCATCAAGATCTTCGTAACGTTCGTCGTCCATCGAGGCAAGTGATAGTTCGGATAGATCCTTGACAAAATCTCGAAGAGCTAAGTTGAATGTCTTCAGTAGTTGTAGTTTGGCGGAAAGTAACCGACCATTATATTCATCGGCCTTATTAGCTCCATCCGATTCAATCAGGAAGCCATCGACCGATTTGAGAAGGTCTACGAAAAGTCCTGTTGATTCGACGTATAGGTCTCTGATTTTATTAGCCACTCCCGCTAGCATTCGTCCTTGTGATAGGGAAATTTTCTTATTAGCATTCGATATTGCTCGTAAATCAGGATGTGGGGTAGTCGATAGTATTGCTAGAGTTCGAGTAGTTGATTTGATGTCGCTCGTCGAAACTGCCGATTTCGAATGGCAATCTTTTTCAGGTGCAACACTTCGCTGTAGAGATCCTTGTGGTTTTCTAATCGTTCCACGATTATGCCTGGACTTTGTTGCAATAGATGAAAGCGCTTCCGCGGTCAGCACTATCGCACATATTAAAATTAGTTTTTTCATTTTTTCTGTACTAATAACTCTAAGTGTAGAAAGTAACTATGAGTTTTCGTCAACATTCATTCACCTTATATAGTCGTTCACAACACGACAAGAAAACATTTGATCAAACAATAGTGCAATGAAAATTTGATGCAATCCAACCCAAATTCTAGTCGCATTGTTGTTCTGAATTTTCAGTTTAGTTGAAATTGTGCAATGTTAAATACGAGAATTCAACGTTTCTAAACAAACTTACAACTATTGCAAGACAAGAGCGATAGTGTTTTCTGTGTTGTACTCTAAATTTGAATATGGCAGCACATATCTTAACTATTGTATTTAGTATCAAAACAATTAAATTGAAGCGCAATTATTATTTACACAATATACAGGCATGTATAACACTTGATAGCTTTGTACCCTGCCCAACAAGTGTGCGATTTATTCGCAGAATAGTTGCAGAGTTATTCTCATTGAGAATATTTGCCTTCGAGAAATTCGAAAGTTACATATGTCGGCAGTATATCGCATTGTGGAAGCACAATGATGCAAAACACAAGCGATCCGCTCTTCTAGCTTTCGACCCGAACTATGCAATTATGAGTTTTATTGTCCTAAGCTTTATTCATATTTGTATGAAGAATATTACAAAATGTGCAAGCTAAGGCAAATTTAGACAATGTTAAAATTACTTTAAACAAAACAATAATAAACGATACCGAAAATATGATGAACTAGGTTATGAATACTATATGTGACCGCCCATATAAAATGGGACCTTATATAGCGCGACTACTTTTTTCAGTACAGCGAAAAATAGATGTTTGGGTAAATCTTGTATATTTTGAGAGTTTGGTTGGTACTACAGCTCAAATATGTTCTGCATACTTTACAAGTGTCAAATTTCAGAATAATCGGACAAAAATTGTGACCCGTGAATTTTAAGAATTGTTCTTGAAAATTGCTAAACTTTAACTGCGACATCTAAAAACAAGGATTTTTTATTATAAAATTTTAAAATTCCATAACTCGGCCAATTTTTAGAATTTTTTGATAAAAAAGATTTTTTCATTTGTTCCTAAGATTCTCGAAATTTTGCTTTGTGATTTATCACTCCTTCTTTTAGTTTAATAATTATTCCCAACCAGCATGGTATTTGTAAGAAAAAATCTACTAGTGCTAATCTTATAAGCTACCAGAACTTTATCAATAAGTCACTTAATTCTTCACATCAATTTCATGCAATTTATACAGTTTTCGCGAAAGCTTTTGATAAAGTCAGTATTGGCTTTTCGACAGCCAGACTGAGAGCTATTGGCTTCGATGGGCCACTTCTGAACTGGGCTGATGACTATAGTCACTTCTGTTCGCTTGTAGTTAAAATTAATTTTCAATTACCTGAACCATTTTATCCAATATCCGGTGTTCCGCAAGGATCCCACCTTGGACCTATAATGTTTTCGCTCTTTATCAATGACATTGAAAGCATATTTCATGACGTTCACGTTTTTACTATTTGCAGATGACTGTAAAATTTTTAAGACTATTACATCAGCAGCTGAAATTACTACTTTACAAAATAATTTGGATAGTTTTTATAATTACTGTACAAGCAATCGCATTGAAGTTAATATTGATAAATGCTCTTATATCTGCTTTAACCGATCCAGAATACCTTTAAATAATTTTTATTACATCAACAAAGTTCAGTGAAGGAAGTACAAACTGTACGAGACTTAGGTATTCCTTTCGATACTTCACTTAATTTCATACCTCACATTAATAATATTATAGCACAAGCAAGAAGAATGGTTGGATTCATTATTAGAAATTCAAAATGCTTCAAGATTGGTACCCCAAAAATATTATACTTTCGCTTGTCAGAAGCAAACTGCAATATGTTTCTGCCTTATGGAATCCATAACACATATGTATGCTATGTTGACACCATTGAGACTGTATAGCACAAATTCTTAATCTGAGTTGATGCAGTTTTTGAAAATCTGCTCATTTGAGTCTAGAAGAATTTTTAACGATACCGCTTTTCTATATAGTGTCGTGAATAGTAATATAAATGCTCCAGATCTTTTATGTGAAATTTATATACGTATTCCCACCAGAGTAACTAGATCATTTGACTTGTTCTATATTGAGTTTTACAGAACAAATTTCAGCTCCAATTCTCCAATAGCAAGACTAGCAATTTGGCAACATTATCTCTGATATTGACTTTCGCCGTCCGCCACCCGCTGCACGCCGTACGCCGACGTGTACGCTCAGCGTACATTAACTCCCAAACCCTTCAAGACAGAAAGTTCGCTTTTGGGAGAATTGTAGATAGTTGCGAATCTTAGGCGGACACCCATTTTGGGGTGTGTAAGGGTTCAGAGGGAGGGGGGGGGGAGCGCTAAGACCGAAAACTAAGAATTCAAATATATCGACCATAGTTCCAGCTAGGAAGCTAAAAATAAACAAATACATATATAGAGAGGACAAACTACTATAATAATTTAATTTTTATCCATTGGGGTCCAAAAATGGGGGCTCCAAACAATTTTTTTTTTATTCAAATGATTATATCTTCGAAATAATTTACCATAAAAAATTTATATTTTGCGACCACTAAGGTGGCATACAGATCAACTAGAATCAGCTTAAAGGAAGGCTAATTATTGTAAGGGGAAGGGTTAGGGGGTGCAAAGAAAAACACTTATAAATTAATATCTCGGCGATTTCTTAAGCTATGTAATTGAAACTTGGAACGTGTATTAAATTATACTAGAGGAATACGAGTAAAATATAACATTTTGACATAATAATAGTGCGGGGAAATGGGTTAACTTTCCAAAATATCAAACCGTTATATCTCAAAAATAGGTACAGATATCAAGTCGAAAATTCGTCAAATTGTAAAACTACATAGTTTTTAAGTTGGGGGTGTAAGAGGAGGGAGGTGGTTTTGGTAAGTAATTTCGAAGATATAATCATTTGAAAAAAAATTTGGTCAGCAATTTGTTTTTCCCAACCCCCCCCCTTCCCGTTTCGGGCGCCAATGGATAAAAAAAAAGTTTGTTCCACAGCTCTCTCTATACCTACGATAATTCTCAGCTTCCTATCTGCATTCGTAGTAGAGATATTAGCAAGTGTAGTTTTTGACTCTTTCCCTCCTCCCGCTTCTCCTTTCACCTCCTTTCTACAATGGCGCTACAGCCCAAATCGAACCTTGGCCTCCTGACATTCAGGTTCCTTAACATTTTTTTTTATTATTACTTATTGTGGAAGGGTTGTTAGTCTTTCGCACAACCCTCTTTCTACGAATTTTTTATTTTCGTAGATTGAAGTGACCAAGGTATATCCAAGGAGGCAATATGCTGGAATTATATATTGCGTCGACCGCGATTTGAACTCACGACCTTCGCATTACAAGACCAACACGCTACCCACTAGGCTACAACCTAGCCTT
Source organism: Chorisops tibialis (assembly GCA_963669355.1). NCBI lineage: Eukaryota > Metazoa > Arthropoda > Insecta > Diptera > Stratiomyidae > Chorisops > Chorisops tibialis. The sequence goes on along the minus strand of OY770262.1, from coordinate 268,332,079 downwards.
TCACATAACACTCCCAAATAATTTAGATACCTCACTTACCCAGTAAACAATCCATCCAAATACGAACATTCTACCTGTTAGGGTCTCGGAGATATGAGTCCATATGTACGGCGTACGGCGGGACGATTTTTTTTTGTGTTTTTACGCGAAAAAACAAAATTTCAAGCTAGTAAATTTTGTTTCTGTGTCGATCACAGTATTTTATTATTTGAATAATAAAGTAAAAGTGGATTTTTGGAAAAATTATGAATGCCGCTAAGCTATCAATTTAAAACATATTAACTGCATGATATTTATAGTTGTCCCCATTCCTTGAACCACCTCCCATATGAACTGCACAATTTCAATAAATACAAAACACCAATTTTCGTAGTATCTATTAAACTTATGAAGCTTCAATTTTATGTGAAACATTGTGATAGCAACTCCAGCATAATATGAAAATAAACTTCCAACAAGGTGGGAGCAACTTTATTATTTTTGGGACAAGCTAAAGATGCATGGAAAGTCAATATGCAAGTTAAAGTGGTTAGGGAAGACTACGTGAAACCCCCTTTCACGAGTGGAACCCGCTTTCACAAGTGAAACCCTCTTTCATAAGTGGAACCCCCTTTAGGGCAGGGATGATGCCAATTCAACACTTAGTTGCGAATACGATCAATAACTCCAGTACATGTAATTAATATTTCTTTCGTATATGCAAGTTTGGGTTTTCATGAATGAGGGGAAAGGGGTGATACTAAGGGTGGGTGAATGTCAATAATTTTTTAATTGATTGCTACAATTACGTCCAATATTTTCATTTTCATAAAATTTGTTGTATTTTACATTCACGAAACCAATCATTTGTATGGGAGGGAGTAGAGGAGGTAAGAGAAATGTAAAATTTGTGATGCAGTTTTATTTCATTTCTCTTGTAAGGTGTTCGTACAAAATTTCAAGTTCGTAGTTTTTAATTTTTTGGTTAGCAGTTGATTTATTGAAATTGGTCGAAATCATACTTTTGTATGGTATGGGATAGAAGGACAAGTGCGATCTCAAAACTTTTGACGCAGTTCCATTTCAACTATTTTTGAAAGTTTTTGTGCAAAATTTTAAATTGATAGCTTGTAATTTTTAGGTGATAATTGATTTTTTAAAAATGGTCTAAAAAATAATTTTGTAAGGGAGGGGGTAGAAGTTTGGAAGGTATTCGACCAGTTAATATTTCATTCTTTTAGAAATTTTTTTCGAATGCATTTTGCAAAACAATTTGGATGGTAATGTGTTCCAAAGTCTTGATGTTCGGGAAATGAATGACTGCCTATATTTCACTGTACGAGAAGGCAAGGGTTTAACGATGTACTCGTGTGAGCGTTCAGCTTGACGAGTTGACAATTATAGAGTGGAGGGATGTGTGTTTTTTCATCGCACATGAAACACCTTGTGCACGTTAGACCAGGGGGTCGGTGCATAACAATTGCAGAATTTTTATTATTTTATCTGTATGTATAATAAATAGATGTATCAACATGGAAAATTTGTATCTCTACCCAGAGCCCTAAAAACATCACTCAAAATTTTCGAATTTTTGCTTACCACCCCCCTCCCCTTACATCTCCCGACGTAAAACTTTTTCCAAAATTCAAAACTATGTAGTTCTATAATTCGAATTTGATATCTGCTCTCAGTTTTGAGATATTGGAAAGTGCAATACTCCCCATTTTCTCCCACTACTATTTTGTCCAAATGTTATATTTTTGGTTTGGTCAACGTTTTCACAGTGAATTTCGAATTGAAAGAAAAGATTTCCGGATTCTACACTGTTACGTTTTATTATTCGTGACGTTTCGGTCTCTGTTGACACCTTTAACAAACTATTATTATATATTATATTTTTCTCGTATTTCTCTAGTATAGCTTAATATAAGTACCAAGTTTCAATTACATAGCACAACAAATAGCCGAAATATTGATTCTTAAGTGTTTTTCTTTGCACCCCCTGACCCTCCCCCTTATAGTAATTAGCCTCTATGTAAGCTGATTCCAGTGGATTTATATGCCACCCTGATGTTCTAAGAATATAATTTTCTTATGCTAAGTAATTTCGAAGATATAATCATTTGAAAAAAAATTCGGCCGACAATTGGTTTATAGCCCCCCCCTTTTTGCACCCCAATGGATGAAACAATTAAATTAATTTTAGAAGCTGTCCCACAAACCCTTTTATATGTATATCGATTTTTAGCTTCCTAGCTGTAACCATGTTTGAGATATCTGAATTATTAATTTTCGCTCCCCTGCCTCCCCTGAACCCTTACACCCCCAAAATAGGTGTCTGCCTGATATCCCAAAAAAAAATGAATTTTTTATCTTGAAGGGTTTGAAAGTTAATGTGCGCTGAGCGTACACACCGGCGTACGGCGTACAGACAGACGGATTTTTTTTTTGCATTTTTAGGCCATTTCAGTCACGCGAAAAAACAAAAGTTCAGGGTAACAATTTTTTTTTTTTTTTCAAGTTGATCACAATACTTTATTATTAAAATAATAAAGTAAAATTAGTTCTTTGCCGTCAGCCCTTCTACCACTGTTCAGATCGATAAATTTTATATACACCGAGTAAATTGGTTTAGAGTGTTTCATGAAAAAGTGCAGTTTGAATGGGAGGTGGTGGAAGGAAGCGGAGGACTCGAATGATACAGTAGATTGAAATCATTATAAAAGTATTATGTGTCAAATTTCGGACCAATAGTATTTATGCTTTTCGAAAAAATTCGCTTATTGACGAATTGCGAAATTGTGTCATTTTGTATGGGATGGGGTAAAAGGAGTTATGCTCATCGTCTAATTTTTTTGATCAAACTAATAATCTATACATATAAAAATAATTGTAGTGTCTGTCTGTTATTTGCTTATAAATGGCTATAAGTTAGTTTTTTGAGTTATTTTAGCACTAACTAAGCATAAAAACACATTTTTGAAATTTTTGTCTGTCTGTCTGTCTGTACGACCGCTTTTCACGCACAAACGGCTGAACCGATTGTAATGAAACTTGCACAGTTTGTTAGGTGTCCATCGGAATGAAATCTGCTTTTGGTTTTATTTCACTCCCCTCACGCCTTCTACCCCCTCCCATACAAAGGGACTCATTTTCAAAATATATATTAATCAAATTTTCGTGGAAACCATAAAAGCTATTAATTTGAAATTATTTATTTCTATTATAAATGCAGTCTTTTGGTATACAAATTATTTAAGGTCTGTTACTCCTTCTACCACCTTCCATACAAACTACACTTTTTCATGAACCACTTTACAACAACTTTCTCAGTACGTGTAAATTTCATCGAGCTAAAATGTTCTATTAAATCCTTAATTAACATTATTATTAATATCGAGATAAAATTAACCGATTAGCTTCACTCCTTCTACCCCCTCCCATACAATGTGACACAGTTCCACGCTTTCACAAGAATTCGATTTTCTTGAAAAGTCTCAATGTTACTGATTTGAAATTTAAAATATATCAATTGCATGATGATTATAGTTGTTTCTCAAAAAATCACCAAAAACCCCCTTCTCCTTCCACCACCTCCCATATAAACCGCACTTTTTCATAAAATACTCTAAACGAATTTTCTCAGTACATTTAAATTTCATCGAGGTAAAAATTTAAACTTAATTCTTAATTAGCATTATTATTAACAGCGGGAAGAAAATTAACCAAGTAGCTTCACTCCTTCTACCCCCTCCCATACAATGAGGCACATTTTACGACTATTAACAATTCGATTTTCTTGAAAAGTGTGAATGATGCAGATCTGAAATTTAAAGTGTATCAATTGCATGATAGTTATAGTTGTTTTTCGAAAAATCACCAAAAAACCCCCCACTTCTTCTACCACCTCCCATACAAATTGCACAATTTCATTAAATTCAGTGCACTAAGTTTCTCAGTACCTACTCAACTTTTGAAGCTTAAATTTGGTACAAAACATTTTTATAGCTACTCTAGCATGATGTGAAACAAATTAGTTCAGTGCTGTCACCCCTTCTACCACTCCCCATACAAAATTTCTTAACACCGCAAAAATTTCGATTTCATCTATTAATAATATCGTATGATTTGGCTTTACGCACAATCGTAGTCCTGTTATGTTTTTATGCTTAATGTTATCTTATTTGCTTTTTTTTTTTTAATTAACATCAGCTACAATTATTCACATGTTCTTAACGCTCTTCAACACGTATATGATCTCGAATCACGGGTTTGATTTGATCACGAGCCTGTCCCATAAAAATGGGAGTATCATGCTTTCATTCTTAATAATTTATGGTTCTGATTCCAACAATATACAAACCATTCTCTTCAAAGAGCCATTAAAGTAAGCAGATTTTATATCCCACATAATCCATTACTAACTACACTCTCAAAATTGCTTATTATTGCTATTTTTACGCGGACGAAGTCGCGGGGGCTTGCTAGTTCTAAATAAATATTTAATGCACAATTTCAAATCGATAAATTTTATACTCATTGAGTAAATTGATTTAGAGCATTTCACGAAAACAGTTTGTATGGGAGGTGGTGGAAGGAGGGGGAGGACATAAATAATTTTTATAAAGTAGAATGAAATCATCATAGTATTATACTCCAAATTACAGATCTATAGAATTTATACTTTTCGAGGAAATCCGTTTATTCTCAAATTGCGAGATTGTGTCATTTTGTATGGGAGGGGGTAGAAGGGGTGAAGAGATTTGCCCTATTCACGAATTTGTCCTTACTTTTTTGTAAAAACGACTTGTACACAATTTGAACTTTCTAGATCAACGCGTTCTCGAGCTAGAGAGGACACGGACGGACGGACATCCGGTTTTGAGATTTTTAAGTGATTATATGAACTTTGTATCATTAATTTTTTTCTCCAAGCCTTATTTCTTGGCGTTACAAACTTTGTGGCAAACTTATAATACCCTCATATTTCATCTAGAGTATAAAAAGTCACGGTAGCAAATTTTTTTTTCTGTGTCGATCACAATACTTTTTGAAATATTTTTAGGTTTCTTACCTATCCTGATCCGACCATAAGAAATTTTAAACGATAAAAAATATGATATGTGGCATTTTCAAAGAAAAGTAAATATAGCTATGGCTGTCAGAAATCAGAGACAGATGGTATTTTTATTATGTAGGATACATGGTACATCTAAAAAGCTAACCGAGTGAGGCAGATACATAACATTTTTATTTGCATCCACATTACGTACATATGTCTGCCATCAAATATGATATTCTCTGCTAAAATAAACCAAAATGTTCCGAAATACAATTTCATTTATAATTCATACATAATCTTTGCTTTGCTGGGGATTAATTTATTTAAGAGCCAAAACAGCGGATTGAAATGCTAAAAGAAGTAAAATACAGTAAATCCCTTGGCATTCGGGAACATTAAGAAGGAGAACGTTTCAACATTCGCTTATTCCACGTTTGATTATTCGCGAAGAATAAAAGAAAAGAAATCGGAACGGTTCAGACGTGTAAACAATTCCAAGTAATATCCGAAGACGGAGTTTGGGTCTGAAACTCTAAAATTTCCAAGAAAAATCTTGCTACTCAACTACGTGTCTTTGGCCATCTTTCACTCATGCTGTAGATGAAATCTGAGAGGCATTTTCAACAAAAAAGTAAGGTGGAGTTTGTGAACGAGCTAAATAGCTCCACTCGTTCTACCCCATCCCATACAAAATGACTTATTTTCAAAAATTTACAATAATCAAATTTGCTTGAAACTTAAGCTAATAATTTGAAATTTACAGTATAATATTTTTATCATAAATGCTATCTAAAATATACGAAATATACGAACATCCTTCCACCACCTCCCATAAAAACTGCACTTTTTCATGATATACTCTAAATCAACTTTCTTAATACGTAAAACATTTATCGAGCTTCAATTTTGCACTAAATACTTAATTGGCAATATCATTAAAATCGGAAAAAAATTAACCTATTAGCTTCACTGCTTCTACTCCCTCCCAGACAATGGACTCAATTTCACAACTTTATGGAAATTATAGTTTCCGGGAATCATTATTATATCTTTACTTTGGTAAAATAACAACCAAAGCCATTTTTTCTAGAGACCAAAGTATAATTTGTTTCTTCTTGTAACTAACATTTACACACATTACGATTGAAATTTTTTCATTTGTTGAGCTTCACAACAAAAAGTCCAGTTTGTACCCAGCAAACAATCTCGCGATAAATCGCAGTGGCGATAGACAAGGCAATAGTAAATTATCGCCTCTAGCGATCAAATTCCAAGATCCTTGTTCTTTCATTAACTGGACGAGAGTTTGGCGAAAATTTTCTCGTCACCTGACTATGAATAGCGATGACGAGAAAGAATTTGTAAATGCGACAATTATTGTCCTTGTATAGTATTTGTAAGCATTTTGGCGATATCTGGCAATACGATAAGAATGCGATAAGTCTCTTCGGCAAGAATGCGATCAGTCGATGCCATAAGAATTAGTGTCAACTTTTTCTCTCGCATTCGATAAGAATATGATATTGCGGCGATGACTGTATGATATCGCTTCGCTATTTCATTCTTATTTGCTGAGTATTATGACATGGGCTGTTATTGTACGAAACAGAGCAGGTTCCTAGACACCGCTGAGCTAAAAACCTTAACTCCCAAAATGTTTAACCCTGGTTGTCTTTGAACTAAGGTACAGATATAATTTTGAAAATTAGTAATTTTGTATGGGAGAAGATAGAAGGCGTGATGAGGTCGAAGTAAGACCAAAAACAGCGTGTTCCAAGAGGTGATATGATTATCATCTCAGGATATATGAACGCCCAGGTTGGCCCTGACAACACTGGACTAGAAAACGTCATGGGGAAGGATGGTGATTAAGAGACCCGAAAACGGCGAATTATTTGTGGAGTTTTGTAGCACTCGGCAAATGGCCATCGGAGGGACTCTTTTTCCACATAAGAATTATCATAAAACATCTTAGGTTTCCGGTGATGGTCTTACTCAGAACCAGATTGACCATTTCGCTATAAGTCGCTGATGGAGAAGATGTGTTCTCGATGTGCCAGCGGGGCGTGGAGCTGACGTGGGGAGCGATCACCACTTGATGGTTGCGTGCTTGAAATTGTGCACTGCAGCTATCCGACGACCACAAATTCTTCAAATGAAGCGCAAGCTTAATGTGCATAGACTTAGAGACCCCAACAAAAAGCACGGGTGTAGCCTAGTGGGTAGCGTGTTGGTCTTGTAATGCAAAGGTCGTGAGTTCAAGTCCCGATCGACGCAATATATAATTCCAGCACATTGTTGGGTCGAGTTACCAAAATAAAAAGACTATTATTGTATGTTATATTGTTCAAACTAAAAATTTTATTACACACTTTTGATTATTGTATATTATATTATTCGCAGTACAACTTGTTACATTAATTTTACAACTTTATTTCACTCTTCAAACTGCTCCCAATCAGAGCCACAATTCAACTCCTCGATCGATCGTAATTTTTGCTTTTCGATCCGGTCAATGTTGCTGACGACCGGACGCACATGCCGGCGATCCTAAGGTCGCTTAACTCACATGGTGTCGAATTTACATTGATTGTACATTTTCCATTATTTCGGATATTCAATACCAAGTGAGTTTTCGCAACTTTGCGACTCGTGGACGCATGGCATGTGCTGATATATTGCATGATGTTGAATTTATACATTAAGACAATGACCTGTCGATTCAACATCATGCAATATCGTCAGGGCATGATCCCTGACAACATTGCCTGCTTGGATATACCTTGGTCACCTCAATCTACGAAAATGAAAAATTCGTAAAAAGAGGGTTGTGGGAAGGGCTAGCAACCCTTCCACAATAAGTAATGAAAAATGTTAAGGAACCTGAATGTCAGGAGGCCAAAGTTCAATTTGGGCTGTAGTGCCATCGTAGAAGAAGTAGAAGAAGAACAAAAAGCGTGAGTACGCCATCATTCTACGCGAAAAGTCATCCACATTGGGCGAATATGAAATGCGCACATTGGACGTCAATTGGGAGGCAACCAGAAACACGTTTCTAACTAGTGCTGAAGAATCTGTGGGATATGTGCAAAGCGGTGAGAAATCCTGGATGTCGCAAGACACATGGGACAAGGTTGGCGATCGGAAAAAAGCCAAATTGGCAATCATCTCTCAACTCGATGTCAACCAACGAACACCCGACTTGAGGCAGAACTACCGCGATGCTCATATACAGCTTAAAAAGGCTGTTAAACGCGACAAGAGAAAGGTTATAGAAGATCTGTCCAATAAGGCAGAATCTGCGAATTACCTTGGGAGTATGGGTTCACTGTTTAAAATCATGAAACAGTTGACGGACAGGAATTTCACCGCCAACCACCTGGTGAGAGATGTCAACGGAACTCTCCTTAATATGAGTGAACACCTGGTGCGACGATGGAAGGAATACTTCTTTGATATTTTAAACATCTTTTCAGAGGAAGATATTCCAGTAACAGAACAACTACGAAACATCCAACCGCAACAATCCTCTATTAGAGACGATCCCAAAGATAAGAAAGAGATAGTTTCCGCCATTCGGTCAGTGGCGAGAAAGAAAGCTCCAGGTAAGGACGGACCACCAACCAAACCCCCTCAAAGCGGACCCGGAAATAACAGCCAATATACTCCTCCTCCTCTTTACTGAGGTGTGGAATGAAGGAAGATATCCGACTGAATGGAAAAAGGACGTCATTGTGAAAATTTTCCGAAGAAGGGCGACCTTCGGAATTGTGGCAATTGGCGTGGTATATGTCTACTTACTGCCGTATCGAAAATCATGGCTAAGGTAATTTTCAATAAGATTATCTCGAAGCTTATCAGGTTGGATTCCGTAAAGGGTTGTTTTGTACCGACCACATAAATACCCTACGGATAATATTGGAGCAGTCAGCCGAAAAGGGTTCGTCACAACATCTCATGTCTGTTGGCTTCGAGGAGGCTTTCGACAGCGTTAAGCAAGATTCATTACTTATTGTGGAAGGGTTGTTAGCCCTCCGCACAACCCTCTATCTACAAATTTTAATTTTCGTAGATTGAGGTAACTAAGGTATACCCAACCAGGTAGTGTGCTAGAATTATGCGTAGACCAGGATTTGAACTCACAACCTTCGCATTATAGACCAACACGCTACCTACTAGGCTACACCCTAGCTGGATAAGGTCATAGCTATGATTAAAGAATCCTACGAATATGGAAGGTGTCGCGTCTTACATAGAGGAGAGCTGTCCCTGAGCTTTCCTGTGCGAATGGGTGTTAGACAAAGCTGTCAATTATCACCAGCTCTGTTTCTGGTGGTAATAAATGACATCTTGAAAGCTGCACTAAAAGGTGGGGAAGATAAAGGTCTTCAATGGAGACTATTTAACATCTTAAGTCACCATGCTGATGACGTGTGTTTGCATGCAAATAGCCGTTTGGACTTAGAGTCAAATGTTCGCTTGTTGAATTCTAAATGCAAAGAGGCGGGACTGGAAATAAATGTGCGTATAACCAAGTACATGCACACCGGTTGTGCTTAACGGACAAGATATGGAAAACGTGTAAGATTTTTGTTATTTCGGAAGTATTTTCAGCATGGACGGCGTAGCCGAAAAGGATATTGAGGCTCGTCTAAATAAAACTCGTCAGGCCTTCGGTATCCTTTTCCCTTAAGAGAGATGTGAAGGGAGGCACGAAGCTGCGAGTTTTTGACGCATGCGTCAAATTTGTGTTGTTATGTGGTTGTACTACGTGGAAAAACTTACCAATAAACTGCAAACTTTCGTACCCCCGACGCATTTTCGCATTTTAGGAATATTCTGGCCAGAAGTGATCTCCAACGACGAACTTTGGAGTACAACTGCAGAGACTAAAATAGGTTTTGAGATTCATTGACGGAAGTGGCAGTGGATCGGTCATACTTTGAGGAAACCGGAACGAAATATCGCCAAAGAGGCTCTGGATTATAATCTTCAAGGAAGACGTCGGATGGGTCGATCATGTAGCACATGGAAGCGAGAAGTTGAGCAGGGGGCCAAAGGAATAAACAAGTCCTGGCAACAGCTGAAAGTCGATGCTCATGATCGCGCCTTGTGGAAGTGAGTTGTTTCTGTCCTATAGGGACATAGGAATTTGACTACAAATGTATTTATAAGAATAGAAGTAACCATAATAGTTAAGTATTAAAAACTGCGCACAGTTTTTGATCTTAGGAACGTACCAAAAACAGGTCGACACTTTTTGAAATTTCGCTCCCAATAAAATCCTTTGCCTTTGCCAAACTATGGTAAAGCGCCTCTAGTGTCCCATGGATTAACAATAGATACAATTACACTGTAGATTCTTTTTTTTTTTAAAAAGGCTTAGTAGTCATTCTAGGGTGCGATATTATAGTACAGTTTTGACACATGTCCCAAAATTTTAAGTGATGACAAATACTAGAAATGTTTTGGCTTATTTCGATCACTGTCCTTCATATTCTCGCCAACGATGTTAATACGTCACAAGGCGCGTCTCCAGTTGCTGTTAAACGCCTCCATCACGCAATTCCAGCAAATATCAATCATTATAATTTTGTAGTTGCAATCCTTATTTATTTGGAAGGTTCGTGGACCTTTCACTGTGGTGGTTCAATTGTTGATCGCCGTAAAGTGGTAACCGCAGCTCATTGCGTCTTCGATACTGAGATGAATCTTCCACCACCGAAAATTTTAGCTGTCGTAGCTGGCGATAAGAGTTGGACAGGGTCGAGCCAGACGTCTACCGTAGCTGAAGTCGATGCAATTTTCTCGCATGAAAACTACGTGTCAGCGAATTCCGAACCAGATCTGGCCGTACTTATTTTGAAGGAGGACTTGCCTATTAAAAATTCATCGGTTGGCATAATCCAGATAGCAAAGGACGACGTTAAAGACGGACAGCTTTGCATTGCACTTGGATGGGGACTTAATGAGAAGAACAAAATATCAAGATCACTAATGGCGGCAACTTTTGAAATTCAACCGATAGATGCATGTATTTTATTTTTCGGAGTGCCTTCGCCAAATTTTATATGTGGAATGAGTACCGGACGTAGCTCTGTATGCACTGGTGATTCAGGAGGTCCGCTAATTTGCGATAACCAATTATATGGCATCATTGATTCTAGTGCGGTGAACTGCAGTTCATCGAAACCGAGCCTGTTTACAAGCCTGCGGGATTACGTGCCGTGGATAAAAAGAGCGACAATCAGAACTAATGGCTGTCAACAACATAAATTTAATTTAATCTCTTACGTCTGGTTTTTGGTTTATATGGCATTATTATAATTATGAGTAATTCAATTTCAGACTTGCGCTACAAACCCTGTATTATTATGCTTTTTTACTAAAATAATTGGGGTGAAAAAATGCTAATAAAGCAATGAAATTTCAAAAGATACAAACGGAAAAAATTGATTTTTGATTTTTTTGAAGAATGTTGGTTTTTGCGAAAGCGGTAGATAATCTGGATCGGTTTGATTTTTGAAACTTTATAGTTCTGTTTCAGTTTCTTGCAATGACCGCCAGAACATAACAGGACTACGATTGGGCGTAATACCCAATCGTGCGATACTCCAGATGAATGAATAAGTTTTTCGATTTCAAGAAAATTTGTAAGGTAAATGGTAGAGGGGGAGACGACATCCAACTAATTTTTTCACATCACGCTAGAGTTGCCATCAAAATGTTTTAAACAAAATTTAGGAGTCAAAAATTTAATAGGTGGTTTGGTGAATGTTTTCACAGTGCATTTCGAAATGAAAGAAAAGATTTCCGGATTCTACACTGTTACGCTTTATTATTCGTGACGTTTCAGTCTCTGCTGAGACCTTTATCAAACTGATCGACAATTACAAAATACAATTACTATTTAGAAGGAAGTGTAATTAAGGTTAAATTATTTAATTTTTCCCCGCAAGGGGGTAGTTGTAGTATGAGGTTTTACCAATTCCTGCAACTATCTTTGGAGTTAGCGACTCCACGGACCTGAGCTAACTATCCCCCTCTGGGATGGGGGCTGTAGAATTCACCCACAGCCAGTCCTGCTTGCCCTAAAAATGGCAAATGGACACTCACTGGATCATGGGCTTATCACCCGTGATCTTAAGACTTAAATGATACGAGAAACGGATACATCGCCTCGGATACGGACTGATTCTACGGTAACGACTTTTGGCATTCGAAAACGGACTATGATTGGCTTCTGGAACGTTCGAACATTGAATGACGGGGGAAGAGCTGGGGTTACTCGGTCCTTGCACCGCCAATCAGTGATCGACCGTGAAATGGAGCACTATAACATCCAAATCTTGGGCTTGAGCGAGGTCAGGTGGACAGGATCAGGAGAAGAACGAACCCCTAGCGGAAACACTATTCTGTACATTGGCCCTGAAAATGAAGCCAGAAATGGCGTGGCGTTCGTCCTTACGCCGAGAGCGAGAAACAGTCTCATTAGCTGGGAACCAATCTCGGATAGGATTATCGTCGTCAGGCTCAGGACCGGTGTCAGAAACGTCACAATTCTGCAGTGCTACGCACCAACTAATACCGCAACATCTGGTGACAAAGAGGAGTTTTATAGCCAACTGAGTGCCACCTTCGAACGTGTTCCAAGAGGTGATATTATTATCATCTCGGGAGATATGAACGCCCAGGTTGGATCAGACAACACTGGACTAGAACACGTCATGGGGAGGCATGGTGACCCTTGGGTCGACCCTTCACGACCTTGGATTAAGAGACCCGAAAACGGCGAATTATTTGTGGAGTTCTGTAGTACTCGGCAAATGGTCATCGGAGGGACCCTTTTTCCACACAAGAGTCATCATAAAACATCTTGGGTTTCCCCTGACGGTGTTACTCAGAACCAGATCGACCATTTGGCTATAAGTCGCCGATGGAGAAGATGTCTCCTCGATGTGCGAGCGAAACGTGGAGCTGACGTGGGGAGCGATCACCACTTGATGGTTGCCTGCTTGAGATTGTGTACAGCAGCTATCCGACGACCACAAATTCTTCAAATGAAGCGCAAGCTTAATGTGGATAAACTCAGAGATCCCAACAAAAAACTCGAGTACACCACCATTCTACGTGAAAAGTCATCCACATTGGGTGAACATGAAATGCGCACACTGGACGCCAATTGGGAGGCAACCAGAAACACTTTTCTAACTAGTGCTGAAGAATCTGTGGGATATGCGCAAAGCGGTGAGAAACCCTGGATGTCGCAAGACACATGGGACAAGGTTGACAATCGGAAAAAAGCCAAATTGGCAATCATCTCTCAACCCGATGTCAACCAACGAACGCCCGACTTGAGGCAGAATTACCGCGATGCTCATATACAGCTTAAAAAGGCTGTTAGACGCGACAAGAGAAAGGCCATTGAAGATCTGGCAAACAAGGCAGAATCTGCGGCTTACCTTGGGGATATGGGTTCACTATTTAAAATCATGAAACAGTTGACGAACAGGAATTTCACCGCCAACCACCTGGTGAGAGATGTCAACGGAACTCTCCTTAATATGAGTGAACATCAGTTGCGACGATGGAAGGAATACTTCTCTGATATTTTAAACATCTTGTCAGATGAAGATATTCCGGAAACAGAACAACTTCCAAACATCCAACCGCAACAATCCTCTATTAGGGACGATCCCCCAGATAAGGAAGAGATAGTTTCCGCCATTCGGTCAATGGCGGGAAGGAAAGCTCCAGGTATAGACGGACTACCAACCGAACTCCTCAAAGCGGACCCGGAAATAACAGCCGATATACTCCTCCCACTCTTCACTAAGGTGTGGAATGATGGAAGATATCCGACTGAATGGAAGGAGGGCGTCATTGTGAAAATTCCGAAGAAGGGCGACCTTCGGGATTGTGGCAATTGGCGTGGTATATGTCTACTTACTGCCGTATCAAAAATTATGGCTAAGGTAATTCTCAATAGGATTAGTGATGTCGTCGAGAGCACTCTCGAAGTTTATCAGGCTGGATTCCGTAAAGGGTCGTCTTGTACCGACCACACAAATACCCTACGGATAATATTAGAGCAGTCAGCCGAAATGGGTTCGCCACTACATCTCATGTTTGTGGACTCCGAGAAGGCTTTTGACAGCGTTAAGCGAGATTACATATGGAATGCTTTGCGTAGGAGAGGTATTCCAAATAAGGTCATAGCTATGATTAAAGAATCCTACGAAGATGCAAGGTGTCGCGTCTTGCATAGAGGAGAGCTGTCCGAGAGCTTTCCTGTGCGAACGGGTGTCAGACAAGGCTGCATATTATCACCAGCCCTGTTTCTGGTGGTAATAAATGACATCTTGATAGCTGCACTGGAAGGTGGGGAAGGTAAAGGTCTTCAATGGAGACTATTTAACATCTTAAGTCACCTTGATTGTGCTGATGACGTGTGTTTGCTTGCACATACCCGTTCGGACTTAGAGTCAAATGTTCGCTCGTTGCATTCTAAATGCAAAGAGGCGGGACTGAAAATAAATGTGCGTAAAACCAAGTACATGCACATGGGTTCGAACGCAAGCACACCGATTGTTCTTAATGGACAGGATGTGGAAGAGGTGCAAGATTTTTGCTATCTCGGAAGCATTGTTAGCATGGACGGCGGAGCCGAAAAGGATGTTGAGGCTCGGCTAAATAAAGCTCGTCAGGCCTTCGGTATCCTTTCCCCTTTCTGGAGGTTAAGAGAGATCTCCCTTCGCACGAAGCTGCGAGTTTTTGACGCATGCGTCAAATCCGTGTTGTTAAATGGTTGTACTACGTGGAAAGTGACCGTTCGACTTACCAAGAAACTACAGACTTTCGTAAACCAATGCCTCCGACGCATTTTAGGAATATTCTGGCCAGAAGTGATCTCCAACGACGAACTTTGGAGTACAACTCGCCAGACTAAAATAGGTATTGAGATTCAACGGCGAAAGTGGCAGTGGATCGGTCATACTTTGAGGAAACCAGAGCAAAACATCGCAAAACAGGCTCTGGATTATAACCCTCAAGGAAGACGTCGGGTTGGTCGACCATGTAACACATGGAAGCGAGCAGTTGAGCAGGAGGCCAGAGGAATAAACAAGTCCTGGCAACAGCTTAAAGCCGATGCGCAGGATCGCGCCTTGTGGAAGAGAGTTGTTTCTGTCCTATGCCCCTATAGGGGGTCTTAACAGGAATTTGATTTGATTGAACTAGTATCAGGTAGTTAAATTAGTTAAGGATTTCTGGGTACGGATTTTGTTCTTACCAAATTTTAAGGCAGGTAGCCAAACTGCTGATAACTTGTATCCGGTGTCTCGATTGAAGTTCTGTGGATGCTTCGAAACTTCTATTGCTTCTCGTACTATTCGTTGATAATATTGATTTGTCCTGGCCAGAATTTGCACATTGTCGAAATCGATTGTATGGTCCTCTGTCGTTGCATGTTCCGCGATCGCTGATGACTGTATTCGGGTTTTCCGTGTGCATCGTTGGTGCTCGTTGATCCTTGTTTGGACTGTGCGTCCCGTTTCTCCTATGTATACTTTATCGCATGAGCCGCATGGTACCTTGTATACTCCTTCAGTCTCCAATGGTTTTTTGTCCTTCTGGTTTCCTAAAATTCCTCGGATAGTAGTCGGGGTAGTGAATGTTGTTTTGATGTTGGATTTTCGAAGGATTTTTCCAATCTTATCCGTCGTACCCTGGATGTAAGGTAGTTTTACCCATCGTTTGTCTGCATTTCTTCTTCAGTGTCTTCTTGTTCTGCTGTCCTCGGATGCTCCGGTTTCTACGCCTTGTTAATTTCGCTCGCTTTATATCCATTTGCTG
This sequence comes from Chorisops tibialis, assembly GCA_963669355.1. Classification (NCBI taxonomy): domain Eukaryota; kingdom Metazoa; phylum Arthropoda; class Insecta; order Diptera; family Stratiomyidae; genus Chorisops; species Chorisops tibialis. The sequence goes on along the minus strand of OY770262.1, from coordinate 268,316,184 downwards.
TGAATGCCCGATTAAACTGTTCCTTTTCCTTTCGTAGACTGCCCGGATTTCCTTCAGTTATACGTCGAGCTCTGTGTATTAGGGTCTTCAGTACGCCTGTTTTCTGGCTTGGGTGGTGATGTGAATGAGCGTGGAGATATCTGTTGGTGTGCGTTGGTTTCCTGTATACCCCGAACCTTAGCGACGTATCATTCCTTTCGACGAGTTCATCCAAGAATGGCAGTTTCCCGTTGCTTTCTGTTTCCATGGTGAACTTAATTTTCTCGTGGTGTGAGTTCAGGTGTGCTAAGAATTTGTCGAGCTCTTCCTTCCCATGTTGCCAAATGATGAATGTGTCATCCACATACCGTAGATATAATTTCGGTGTTAATGGAGCTGAGTCCAGGGCGTTCTTTTCGAATTCCTCCATGAAAATTTCCGCTACCACCGGTGAAATTGGAGATCCCATTGCCGCTCCTTCCGTTTGCTTGTAGAGTTTCCCTAGAGCTGAAAAGAAAGTATTATTTAAACAAAATTCTATTAGGTCTATTAGTTTCCTGATGATACTTAAGGTGTCTTTGATCGGTATGTTGGTGAAAAGTGATTCCACGTCTAGGCTGACTAAAATATCAGTTAGTTCCAGGTTGATTTTCTTTTCGGCTCATGCGATAAAGTTTACATAGGAGAAACGGGACGCACAGTCCAAACAAGGATCAACGAGCACACGGAAAACCCAAATACAGTCATCAGCGATCGCGGAACATGCAACGACAGAGGACCATACAATCGATTTCGACAATGTGCAAATTCTGGCCAGGACAAATAAATATTATCAACGAATCGTACGAGAAGCAATAGAAATTTCGAAGCATCCACAGAACTTCAATCGAGACACCGGATACAAGTTATCAGCAGTTTGGCTACCTGCCTTAAAATTTGGTAAGAACAAAATCCGTACCCACAAATCCTTAACTAATTTAACTACCTGATACTAATTAATTAACCTTAATTAAATAATTGAACCTTAATTACCCTTCCTTCTAAATAATAATTGTATTTTGTAATTGTCGATCAGTTTGATAAAGGTCTCAGCAGAGACCGAAACGTCACGAATAATAAAGCGTAACAGTGTAGAATCCGGAAATCTTTTCTTTCATTTAATAGGTACTGAGAAAATTGGATTTAGTGAAATTGTGCAGTTTGTATGGGAGATGGTAAAAGGAGGGGCGAGTTCTTAACAACTTTTTCGTAAATAACTATAAGCATCATACTTTTGACATTTTTGAATTCCATTCATACTTTCAGGAAAATCGACTTTTTGTGAAGTTGTGAAATTGTGTCAGATTCTATGGGAAGGATTAGAAGGACTACAGCTAATCATCTAATTTTGTTTGGTCTCACAAATAATTCTAAATAAATTCTCGGGCAGGGCAGTTGTCAATTTAACACTTTGCGTAAACATTCAAAAGCTTCAATACATGTAATCAATATTTCATTCATTTATGCAAGTTGAGGGGAGGGGTGAAAGTAAGGGGGTGGATGTTAATAATTTTTTAATTGATTGCTTCAATCACGTCCACTATTCTCTGTATAGAATTAAGTTTCATAGACGAAGTTGTATAGAATTTTCATAGGATTCGGCGTATTTTAAGGTGCGTTTACATCTGACACTTCTCTCCGGACATAAGTGTCAAGTGTCCGACAGAAATTCGCTTTGACTGTTTAATCTGATAGAAATTACCAGACACTTATGTCGTGGATAAGTGTCCGACAGTTCTCGCAATGCTGAAATTCGGAAGAAATGTCCGACCCGTTTACATCACACGGACACAAGTGTCGTACATATCTTCTTCTGCAGTTCAGTTTATGTAGTCAAGATGAAAGCATCGAAACGAAAAATCGCGGCGAGTGTTATTATTTTGAAGGTATTAAAAAAGAAAAAAAAACGTACAGTGTGGGTTCGAGAGTGGATTTCGAGACGCGATAAATTCGGTGCCTATGGGCAATTATTATCTGAGCTTAAAATTGAGGATCCAGCGCAATTTTCGAAATTTTTAAGGATGAAACCCGGTGATTTCGAAAAGATTGCTTGTAAGATTGGTCCTCTTATATCAAAGCAAGATACCAAATTTCGAAAATCTATCGGTGTAAATGAACGACTCGCTGTGACCTTACGATTTTTAGCATCAGGTAAGTAAATCATTAATTGCTGAAATATGTAGTATTTTATTATCTTTATTGACAAGTGAGTTGTTTGAAATTGAACATTGTATGTTTACAGGTGATTCTTACGCAAGTTTAAGCTATTTATTCAGGATACCAAAATGTACAATGAGTCTCATCGTCCCTGAAGTGTGCAAAGCAATTGTGTCAGCATTAAAAGAAGATTACATTAAGGTAATAATTGTAAAATAGGTGATAAGGTACTTTCAGTTTCAGTCTGTATGCAAGATACTTGATTTTGTGGTAGTTGTAGAGTTATTTGTTGTTCAGAAGCTATAAGAATTGGGATTACTATGGCTATGAGAAGCAAGACTTGATAGTAGCTCGTCCTCCTCATTTATCTCCAGCATGACTTGCTGAAATTTTCTTTTCATTTTTTTGCGTAAATATTCGGAAGAGATACTTCTCATTTCGGATGCAAAATATTTGCCAAAAACATCATACTGATCCTCTTCTTCGTCCAATGTGCTTATAGCTTTTTGCATGAGTAAATCATTTCTTGAATCTTTAATTTTCCTCTTCTTGGGATTATTTTCTTTTTTTTGTGATATATGTGTGACGTGAGAACGCTCCACTTCCTCAGACTGTTCGCATGTGGGTTTATTATCAGATGATGTCTTGTTTTCGTTTGTGGCCTCCTCCACTGCAGCATCCTAGTCAACGTAGCAGAACATGTATAAATTAAGTTAGGTATAAGTAGTAACAAATGTAATTAATTTTTCATTTTCATTACATATAAATCTCTATAAATTTCGCGTGAAACGTCCCATAGTTCAGGTTTACTGGAGTACACACTGACTAGTTCCTCAGTTTCACTTTTCAACCACTCTTTTTTATCACCCATGTTTAAATTTTACACAGAACCTAATTCTTTCTATGATATATTCGAGAGTGATCTGCGAACTGACTACTGATCGATTGCTATTCAATACATATATGTTTTCGGAGGTTCAAGTGACAGGTAGAATGCTTTACTTTGCAAATCGGATAATGAATGACAAAAAAAAAAATTCAAAATAAAGGTAATAAAATGTGAAATGGACTGAACGGATACTTTTTATTACACTTGAACGTTTATTGAAAAAGGACTGGTATTTTCTGTAATTTGGAAATACCATTGAAAGTATTAAAAAAGACCTTATCCCAATAAAACATAAGTTTTTCTGTGAATTAGGAAATACGATAAATAATTTAGTAAAGAATAAAAATAACAGAGCTACGATTGCAGGCAACGGAAGAATTTTCAATAACCAGGATATATAAAATGTGAAAATTTCTGTTTATTACTTTATTACTTTAATACTAAAGTATTGTGATCGAAAAACATAACAAGATACTCTATATGAAAGAGAATTTGGTTTCTTCATTTTAAGAAATTTTGTAGGGGAACTGGTAGAGAGGATGGCAACATTGAACTTTATTTTCAAATTGCGTAATTATGTATGGGGGTAAATAATAAAGTTGCGCCCGACTTCTTGGCAGTTTATTTTTTTATAGCCATTCTCGCACAAAACTTGAATTTACCAGAGCCCTACAAAAATTTCTCAAAATTTTCGATATTATGGGCCATCATTTCCCTCTCCTTATAGCCATCTCAAAATAAAAATTTTATCAAATTTATAAGTCATAGAGCTCGACAATCTCACAAAATTTCAACTAAGTACCTGCATTTGATTTTTAGATATAACGGTTTGGAATTTTCAAAAATGCACCAATTTTGATATGCTCCCCATTTCCCCCACTGCAATTATGCCCAAATATTATATTTTTCTTATATTCCGCAAGTATAGATTAATTTATGTTTCAAGTTTCAATTACATAGTTTAAGAGATAGTCGGGTTATTAATTTTTAAGCTCTTTTCTTTACGTTACAAAAGAACTGCATTGCATCCTACAGTTTTTCTGACTCTTATTGCAAAAGTAGACGAGCAATCAACTTCTGCGATAAGTGTCGAGAGAGCAAATAATCAGCGTTTACATCTGTTTGGACAGAAGTGTCGACACTTATCTCCGATAGTAGAATTTAAGTGTCGGACATAAATTCATCTGCGTTTACACTAGTCACGATTTCTCTCGGACATAAATTCGGGCAATAAGTGTCAGATGTAAACGCACCTTTACATTCGCGAAACCAAACATTTGTATGGGAGGGGGTAGAGGAGGTGGGGAATCATAAAATTTTTAACGCAGTTTTATTTCCTTTCTCTTGTAAGGTGCTCGTACAAAATTTTAAGTTTTTAATTTGGTGATTATTAGTTGATTTAATGAAATTGGTCGAAATCATACTTTTGTATTGGAGGTGGTAGAAGGGCAAGCGCGATTTCAAAACTTTTAACGTAATTTCATTTCAACTATTTTTGTAAGTTTTTATCAATCAAAAATTTCAAATTGAAAAAATGTTGATCGTAATCGTATTTAAGTGTTAAATAATTGAATTCCCTGTATGAGTCGCCCAGATGCAAAACCCGCCATACGCCTATTTTTTCGAAATCAGATTTTGATATATCGGAATTCGTTTCGTCACATGCTACAATAATAAAAGTAAATTGACCTTTCAAGCTTTTTAAAATAACATAGGTTTGAAAAATCTGGTCAGATGCAAGATACAGTTCGGTTACAAGATCTGAAATACCTTTTGAGCTGTACCCCCGTTCACTTAGTCTTCAATAGCCATCCTAACCTTTATATTGACTTTCCGCGCATTATCAACTTGTCCTAAGAATAAAAAAGTTGCGCCCGAAGATTAAAAGGTATATCGAAATTTTAATTCAAAATTAAAATACAATTAAAATCCCAATCATAATTATAAAATATAAGAAAATAAGCCCCCAACAAATCGGCGAAACTTTATTATTCTTGGGACAAGTTGCGGATGCGTGAAAAGTCAATATGCAGGTTAGACTAGTTAGGGAAGACTTAGTGAAAGGGAGTTCTTGGGCAGGGCTGTTGTCAATTTAACACTTAATTGCGGAAACGATTAATAGCTCCAGTACATATAATCAATATTTCATTCGTTTATGCAAGTTTGGGTTTTTTTGAGAAGAACCCCTTGAGGGGAGATAGTAAAGGTGAGTGAATGTTAATAGTTTTTTAATTAATTGCTTGAATCACGTCCAATATTTTCTGTATAGAATAGGTTTCATAGACGAAGTTGCATAGACTTTTCATAAAATTCGATGTATTTCACATTCACGAAACCAATCATTTGTAAGGGAGGGGCTAGAGGAGGTAAGGGAAATGTAAAATTTGTGATGCAGTTTTATTTCACTCCTCTTGTCAGGTGCTCGTACCAAATTTCAAGTTCGTAGCTTTTAATTTGTTGGTTATTAGTTGATTTCATGAAATTGGTCGAATCATACTTTTGTAAGGGAGGCGGTAGAAGGGCAGGCGCGATCTCAAAACTTTTCACGCAATTTCATTTAAACTATTTTTAAAAGTTTTTATGCAAAATTTTAATTTAATAGCTCTTAATATTTAGGTGATAATTGATTTCTTAAAAATGGTTGAACAAATAATTTTTATGGGAGGGGTAGAAGTTTTGAAGGTATCCGACCATTTAATATTTCATATATTCCGGGATTTTTTTTAATGCATTTTGTAAATTTTCCACCTTAAAATTTCATTCAAAAATGTTCATGTTATGAGTTTTTTCAATGCACATGGAACATCTTGTGCACGTTAGACCGGGGAGTCGGTTTATAACAATTGTGAAACAAATTATTTTTTTTCTATCTATATCAAATACATAGATGTATTCACATGCAAAATTTAAACTTTGCATCTTTCACCAGAGCCCGAAACAAATTACTCAAAATTTTGGACATTTTTGCTTACCACCTCTCTCGCCTTACACCTCCCAACTTTAAATGTTTACCAAAATTAAAAACTATGTAGTTCTACAATTTAACAAATTTTTGTTTTGATATCTGTACTCAATTTCGAGATATACCGATTTGTAATTTAGGAAAGTGCGCCATTTTTTAAATGCCCCTATATCCCCCACTAATATTATGTCCACATGCTATATTTTTTCACATTTTGCTAGTATTGCTTGATATATGTTTAAAGTTTCAATTACTAGCTTAAGAGATAGTCGAGATATTCATTTTTAAGTGTTTTTCTTTGCTCCCCCTGACCCCTTACAATGCTTAGCCTTTCACTAAGCTGATTCTAGTGGATCTATATGCCACCTTAATGGTTTTAAAATATGAAATTTTTATGATAAGTAATTGCGAAGATACAGTCATTTGAAAAAATAATTCGGCCGACAATTGATTTTTAGCCCCCCCCCCTTTTCGGATAAAAAACTTAAATTATTTTTGAAGTTTGTCCCATAGCCCTCTTTATACGAGGGTTGCCTTTTATGTTTCGGGATTGGGCAACCCTAGTGTTGCAATCTGGCAACTGACAGCTCTATCGTAAAGTTTGACATTTTTGAGGTTATACGTACTCAGAACGTTTTGACATACGAGCGCTATTTGTGTTGTTTACAGTAACTTAAAAGATTCATCTCGGCCCAAAAATGGAATTAAATCGTGAACATTTTCGTGCGATTATTTTTTACAACTTTCGACGTGGATTAACTCAGCAACAGTGCATGGATGAGCTTAATTCAATTTTTGGCGATGAAGCTCCATCAAGGACCAGTGTTTATCGATGGTATGGTGAATGCAATCGTGGTCGTAGTTCACTCTAAGACGAATTTCGTGAAGGTCGTCCAAAATCAGTTGTTGTTCCGGAACCATTGATGCTGTGCGCGAACTGATATTGCAAGATCGTCATGTGACCTATCGTGAGATTGAGACAACCTTAGGCATTAGTGGGACCAGCATACATTCAATATTGCATAAACATTTGACTGTCAGAAAAATTTGTTCGCGTTGTATCCCACACAATTTGTCAATCGCTCAAAAAAAGGCTCGTGTCGATTGGTCGAAAGAAATGCTTAAAAAATACGATCGCGGTGCTTTGAAACACGTCTATGATATCGTGACAGGTGAAGAATCGTGGATTTACGCGTATGAGCCCGAAAGTAAACAGCAGTCGACTGTAAGGGTGTTTCAAGATGAGCAAAATCCAACAAAAGTTGTTCGCGCACGAAGCACTTCCAAGCAAATGGTCGCCTATTTTTTCGGAAAAACTGGACATGTCGCAACCGTAACGCAGAACAGTCAATTCTGAGTGGTACACAACCATTTGTTTGCCAGTTGTCTTCCAAGAAATCAGGAAAACCAACCGCCGAGCACGGATCACTCTTCACCACGACAATGCGAGCTCTCACACATCGGCTCAAACAACTGCATTTTTGAGCACCCAAAACATCGATTTGATGAGTCATCCGCCGTATAGTCCTGACTTGGCACCGAATGACTTCTTTTTATTCCCGTACGTAAAAAACAAACTGAGAGGTCAACGTTTTTCGACACCTGAAGAAGCGGTTTCTGCATTCGGAATGCATGTTTTGGAAATACCTCAATCAGAGTGGCAAAAGTGCTTCGACAATTGGTTCAAACGCATGCAAAAGTGTATAGATCTTCATGGGGAATATTTTGAAAAACAATAAAGTGATTTTCGATGATTAATATTTGTTTTTGTTGTCTAATCCCGAAACATAAAAGGCAACCCTCGTATCTCTACTGATTTTCAACTTCCTATCTGCATTCGTGGTGCAAGCGTAGTTTTGACTCTTTCCCTTCCCCCGCCTCCCCCTTGAACCTAACACTCCCCAAAATTTAGAAAGTGGAGCTCACTTACCCAATCAACAATCCACCCAAAAACGAACATTCTACCTTTAACGGTCACTTGGAGATATGAGTCCATATGAAAGGCGTACGGCGCGACGGATTTTTTTTTTGTATTATTAGGCTAATTTAGTCTAGGGTATAGTCTAGTGGATAGCGTGTTGGTCTTATAATGTGAAGGTCGTGAGTTCAAATCCCGGTCGACGCAATATATAATTCCAGCACATTGCCTGCTTGGATATACATTGGTCACCTCAATCTACGAAAAAAAAAATTCGTACATAGGGGGTTGTGCGAAGAGCTAACAACCCTTCCACAATAAATAATAAAAAAATTTTAAGAAACCTGAATGTCAGGAGACTAAGGCCCAATTTGGACTGTAGAAGTAGGCTAATTTAGTCATGAATCGCGAAAAAACAAAATTTCAGGGTAGCAAATTTTTTTCTTCTTTCTCTGTCGATCACAATACTTTATTATTAGATTAATAAAGTAAAACTGGATGTAAAATAGCGCTTACGATTTTTCTTACCAATTTGGTCGACATATTTAATACTTTGAACTTAAATCATTTGCAGATAATATTTTGTTCATTTATAAATCGCAAAATACACACCGTCGTCGCCCAAGTTCACTTGCATATAGATGTGTGTGTGTGTGTGTGTGCATGATGCACACGATACGCGGCAATGTGTGTGCATGCAAAAAAGCATATGTATATCCCATGACTGCGGTACCTGTTTTCGATTTGAGATTTTTTGAGTTTGGTCTAGTTAGCGTATTTTGTTTTTATTGGTCCATGGTGCTACTGATCTAAAATTTGAAATATGGCAGTTACATTTTTTTTTGTGTAGGCACGTAAAAGCGTGAACATTATTGTAATAATCCCTCTAAAAAATGCTTTCTTGCATATCTAGCTAAAAGGGTGCTTTCAAGAGAATTGCACTATTGACTCTCCGCACAAACAGTTTGATTTTGATTTACAGCCGCGCTCAAATTTCCCAGTATTTCGTTATGCATGTTTAGTTCAGATTCTGGATCAAGAGTATTTATTTCAAAGATCCTTACCTGTACCCACATAAAAGTTAAAGGAAAACTAATCCGTTTTTTTTCTTTACACGCTGCATAAAAATTTCACCTAATTTGCCTAGAACCAGGTAAAGTAAAGTCTTCCTGTAAGTTTATGTATTGTTATTGCTGCTAATAAGGATAATTAATACAAGTGAGATAAAGATAGCCTCTATGTTATCAGGACTAATCTTGAACACCTTTCCGATAATTAGTAGGTAGAAACGGAATACTAGAATTGAGGATAGCAAAATTCTTTATTTTTTTATTTAGCATTTAGTTCAGTTTAGTCCTTTGAAGTGACATCAGTTAAAGTTTAGTTTCATATTAATCTTTCAGTATTTCGTTCAGTTTAGTATCGCAGATTTTTATTCGGTAAATACTGATTAAAATTCATGGTTTACTTTCTTTGATATTTTTAAGTATTTCGAATTTTCAACTATTGTATAGACATAAAGCATTACATAAAACTGCTTGCCTTAGTATGCTGCGGCCTTGCACATCAGCTAACATCAATATTTACAACTTATGTTTGAAGCAAGTGTATAAATTTTTTTCGATGTATTCATAACACAACTCATTTTTCATTCTGCCATTTGTAAAGATAAAGATATAATGATGATTGGGCTTGTAATATCTTAATTTACTGAAAAAGTGACCGGGAAGGGATAATTTTTGCAAAGTTGTCTATATGGCTCGCACGGACGTTAGTCCTTTTGGTGCGAGAACAACTTTGTTTTATGGATATTTACTTCATCTCCATTGAGTATTTTTTTAAGATTTCGATATAATCAGAATCTTGTAAATATTTCTCAATTTGTCGAAACCACACATTGATATTCCAAGATGGTAGACCCTGGTATTACTTTATTATTTTTTAATAATAAAGTATTGTGATCGACACAGAAAAAAAAAAAAATTTGCTACCCTGAAATTTTGTTTTTTCGCGTTTCATGACTAAATTAGCCTAAAAAAGCAAAAAAAAAAAATCCGTCCCGCCGTACGCCGTACATATGGACTCGTACCGCCAAGACCGTTAAAGGTAGAATGTTGGTTTTTGGGTGGATTGTTAATTTGGTAAGTGAGCTCCATTATCCAAATTTTGGGGAGTGTGGGGTGGAAGGGGGAGGCGGGGGGAGGGAAAAAGTCGAAAAATACACTTGCTAATATCTTCACCACGAATGCAGATAGAAAGATGAAAATCAGCATACATATAGAAAAGGTTGTGGGACATACTCCAAAAATAATTTAATTTTTTTATCCATTGGCGTCCGAAAACGGGGGGCTAAAAACAAATTGTCGGCCGAATCTTTTTTTGAAATGGTTATATCTTCGAAACTACTTACCATAAAAAATTCATATTTTGAGACAATTAAGATGGCGTATAGATCCATCAGAATAAGCTTAGAAATAGGCTAATTATTGTAAGAGGGAGGGTCAGGGGGGGTGCAAAGAAAAACACTTAAGAATTAATATCTCAACTATCTTTTAAGCTTTGTAATTGAAATTTAAAACCTATACTGAACTATACTAGCGAAATATAAAAAAAATATAAAATTTGGTCATAATAGTAGTGGGGGGAAATGGGGAGCATTTCAAGAATGGGGCACTTTTCAAAATTAGAAATCGTTATATCTCAAAATTGAGTGCAGATATCGAATCAAAAATTTGTCAGATTATAGAACTATATAATTTGTAATTTTGATAAAAATTTTAAGTTAGGGGGTGTAAAGGGAGGGAGGTGGTAAGCAAAAATGTCGAAAATTTTGAGTGATTTTTTTAGGACTCTGGTCAAAGATAGAAACTTTAAATTTTGCATGGGGATACATCTATTTGATATACACAGAAAAAAAATAATAATTTGATCCACAATTGTTACGAACCGACCACCACGGTCTAAGGGGCACAAGGTGTTTCATGTGCAGCGAAAAAAACACGAAAACTGAAAATTTTTGGATGTATTTTTAAGGTAGAAACTTGAAAATTTGGAAAATACATTTAAAAAAAATCCCCAAACGTATAAGGTATTAACTGGTCGAATACCTTTGAAACTTCTACCCCCTCCCATACAAAATTATTTTTTCGACCATTTTTAAGAAATTAATTATCACCTAACTATTAAAAGCTATCAATTTGAAATTTTGCATAAGAACTTATAAAAATATTTAAAATGAAATTATTTTAAAAGTTTCAAAATAGCACCTGCCCTTCTACCCCCTCCCATACAAAAGTATGATTTGGACCAATTTCATTAAATCAACTAATAAACAACAAATTAAAAGCTACGAACTTGAAATTTTATACGAGCACCTTACTAGAAAAAAAAAAGAAAATTGCATCACAAATTTTGCAATTCCCCTTCCTCTTCTACCCCCTCCCATACAAAATTATTTTTTCGAGCATTTTTAAGAAATCGGTTATCAGCTAACTCTTAAAAGCTATCCATTTCATTTTTGCCGGAAAACTTATAAAAATAATTGAAATGAAATTTTGTTAAAAGTTTTGCAATCACGCTTGCCCTTCTTATGAAAATTCTATGCAGCTTCGTCTATGAAACTGACATTCTATACAGAGAATATTGGACGTGATTCAAGCAATCAATTAAAAAACTATTAACATCCACCGACCCGTACTATCAACCCTCATCCCTCCCCTCACAAAACTCAAACTTGCATAAATAAACGAACGAAATATTGGTTATATGTACTGAAGCTTTTGAACGTTTCCGCAAAGTGTTGACAACTGTCCTGCCCAAGAACCCTCTTTCACTTAGTCTTCCCTAACCACTCTAACCTGCATATTGACTTTCCACGCATCCGCAACTTGTCCCAAGAATAATAAAGTTTCGCCCGACTTGTTGGCAGTTTATTTAATTATACGTTAAACATAATTTTTACGCTTGAATTATTCATACTGTATAGCCGATAATAGAAAAATGGTTTATCCTTATTATAGACATCTACGATTTATTAAAATATTCCTTCTTTAGAATAATTGATTTTTCATTGATCCAATCACGAAGGAACAGAAAGCTTAGATATATTTCGTTGCAGGGAAACTTTAAAAAAATGTCTTGGAATAAAAAAAATGTCGTTATGAAGAAATTCAATTTGGTTTCGCCCTTCATCAATTTTTTCTCACAAGAAAGAAAATGCGGAAAATTCTTTTCTTTTCATGAAATGTTTTCAAAATGAAAAGGCTCAGGATTTTTTTTTTTGATAAAGAAACAACTGAGAACTTATTTAAACAAATCCTGAAAATACTGTGAAAAAAAGTGTTTTTGATCAATGAACATTTTCCAATTAGTTAATTATTCAATTTCTTATGTTTTTATAAGTAGTCATATAAGATTTATCTTATATCCTTCCATCGGAAATGCTTAGAACATATAATCTATGGCCGGAAAGATTCAAGATTCATTATTGAGATTTAAATAGATACATCATAATTATTGAATAGATGAGAAAAATAAGCTTACTGGCTATGGAATTTGGCCAAGCATTACCTATGTATATCTATACATAGTAATATAATTGTAGTGTCTGTCTGTTATTTGCTTAAAAATGGCTATAAGTTAGTTTTTTGAGTTATTTTAGCTCTAACTAAGCATAAAAACACATTTTTGAAATTTGTGTCTGTCTGTCTGTCCGACAGCTTTTCACGCACAAACGGCTGAACCGATTGTAATGAAATTTGCACAGTTTGTTAGGTGTCCATCGGAATGAAATCTGCTTTTGGTTTTATTTTACTCCCCTCACGCCTTCTACCCCCTCCCATACAAAGTGGCTCATTTTCAAAATATATATTAATCAAATTTTCTTGGAAACCATAAAAGCTATTAATTTGAAATTTACAAATTGTTTGAGTTTCCTCACTCCTTTCACCTCATGAATTACCTTACACCAAATTTCTCAGTATGTGTAACTTCCATCGAGCTAAAATGTTTTATTAAATCCTTAATTAACATCATTATTAATATCGGGAACAAACTAACCGATTAGCTTCACTCCTTCTACCCCCTCCCGTACAATGTGACACAGTTCCACGACTTTACAAGAATTTGATTTTCTTGAAAAGTCTGAATGTTACTGATCTGAAATTTCAAATATATCAATTGCATGATGATTATAGTTGTTTTTCAAAAAATCACCAGAAACCCTCTTCTCCTTCCACCACCTCCGCACTTTTTCATGACTCTAAACGAATTTTCTCAGTACATTTAAATTTCATCGAGTTAAAAATTTGAACCTAATCCTTAATTAGCTTTATTATTAATATCGAGAACAAACTTAACCGAGTAGCTTCACTCCTTCTTCCCCCTCCCATACAATGGGACACATTCCAAGACTATACAATAATTCGATTTTCTTGAAAAGTATGAATGATACAGATCTGAAATTTAAAGTATATCAATTGCATGATAGTTATAGTTGTTTCTCGAAAAATCACCAAAAACTCCCCACTCCTTCTACCACCTCCCATACAAATTGCACAATTTCATTAAATTCAATGCACTAAGTTTCTCAGTACCTACTAAATTTTTGAAGCTTACATTTGGTACAAAACATTTTTATAGCTACTCTAGCATGATGTGAAACAAATTAGTTCAGTGCTGTCACCCCTTCTACCACTCCTCATACAAAATTTCTTAACACCGCAAAAATTTAGATTTCATCTATACATAGTATCGTATGATTGAGTTTTACGCACAACCGTAGTCCTGTTATGTTTTTAAGCTTAATGTTATTTTATTTGTTTGTTTTGTTTAAATAACACCAGCTACAATTATTCACATGTCCTTAACGCTTTTCAACACGTATATGATCTCGAATCACGGCTTTAATTTGATCACGAGCCTGTCCCATAAAAATGAGAGTATCATGCTTTCATTCTTAATAACTTATGGTTCAGATTCCAACAATATACAAACCGTTTTCTTCAAAGAGCCATTAAAGTAAGCAGATTATATATCTCACATAATGTATTACTAACTACACTCTCAAAAATTGCTTATTATTGCTATTTTTACGCGGACGAAGTCGCGGGCGTTCGCTAGTATATAAATATAATTGTAGTGTCTGTCTGTCATTTGCTTATAAGTGGCTATAAGTTAGTTTTTTGCTTTATTTTAACTAAGCATGAAAACATGTTTTTGAAATTTTTGTCTGTCTGTCGATTCGCCCGTATTTTTCGCACAAACGGCTGAACTGATTGTAATGAAACTTGTACAGTTCGTTGGGTATGCCCCGAGATGTAATCTGCTTTCGGTTTTATTTCAATACCCTCACGCCTTCTACCCCTCCCATACAAAATTACTTATTTTAAAAAATATATTAAATAATAATCAAATATTCTCGAAAACTATAAGAGCTAATAACTTGAACTTTAGAATATATTATTTTCATAATAAATTCAATCTTTTAGTATTCAAATAATTTGAATCTCCCATTCCATCCACCACCTCCAATACAAACTACACTTTTTTATGAAATACTATATAGTAATTTTCTCAGTACGTATAACTTTCATTGTGCTAAAATTTTGTATTAAATACTTAATTAGCATTATTATTAATATCGAGGAAAAATTAACCGATTAGCCTAACGCTTTCCACCGCTCCCATACAATGTGGACATTTGATTTTCTTGAAAAGTGTGAATGTTACTGATCAGAAATTTTGCCCTTATCAATTTCATGATGATTATAGTTGTTTCTCAAAAAATCATCAAAAACCTCCTTCTACCACCTCCCATACAAACTGAACAATTTCACTAAATCCAATGCATTATGTTTCTGAGTACGGATTCAATTTTTGAAGCTTGAATTTGGTACAAAACATTTTTATAGCTACTCTAGTATAATGTGAAACAAATTAGTTCAATGCTGTCACCCCGTGAGGGGAGTGGTAGCCCCATGCAAAATTTCTTAAAATCAAAAAATTTCTGTTCATTTAGAGTATCGCATAATTGGGCCTTACGCCTAATTGTAGTCCTGTTATGTTTTAAAATTGAGAACTAAATTAAAAAGCGATTAGACACATAATTCTGTATAGAGTCACTCTTGCTCTCAGCGTTGATGACATCAAGTATTTTTTAGACTCAACTACCACGCCAGTCTCTTCATGCAGGAAGACGTTGTTAAAATATGTCTAATATCTATGATACACTGCTAGTATACAAACCATGGTATTGAAATCATAATATACGAAACTATATAGGGTGATACACTGCCTATACCTGATGTAGTTCGACATTAGCTGCCAACAACAACAAAACGTTAGAAAACTTGTTTATTGGACTCACCACGCGCTGAAAATAGCGCTGATGGCAGTAAAATGACCGCCATATTAGGTAAAATTATCGAATTTCAATACCACGTAAGGGCTTTGATATTACGTTTATACTAGCTTGTTTATCTCGTGTATACATAGTATTGGAGGATACCCTGGTGGTATTGACGATATTATGATTTGTATACTAGCAGTGTATCATTGGCATTAGTCAAATCAAAACCATAGGAGATTGACAATGGTTTTGAGATGGAAGACGCTTCTTTTGCCTCATGAAGTACATGCCTCGCATGCGGATTGTGGTTCTGTGGTGTAGGTTAACTCGTAGATATTTTATGTTATTATACTCTAGATGAAATCTGAGAGTATATTGTGTTTGCCTTACCGTTTGTAACGCTAACAAATAATGCTCGCACAGAGCCGTCAAGGGTACAGAAATATTTGTTGTCGCTCAAAAACTTCGATTCCGAGTTGCTGTCTGTCCGTCTGTCTACGCTTTGAGCTATCGCGCTGAAATTTGTTGTGTGTCATTTTTAGCAAAAAAGAAACTTTAAGTTCGTGAACGGGCCACATCCCCCCACTCCTTCTACCCCCTCCCATACAAATTTCACGAAATTCCGAAATTTTCAGAAATTGATTTTTCTTTGAAACTATTTAAGCTATCGATTTGAAATTTGGGTCAAAGTATTATGATATAGATGTCATTAATATGACTGAATATTGATTTGATCCCGTCACTCCTTCTACCCCCTCCCATACAAATGTATAATTTTGAAAAATGCAGTTTTTCGATTTTCATTGAAACTAGCAAAGTTATAAAAACGAATTTTTTCCAGAATTAATTCTATTATAATTCCAATCAGAATTGAAAAAATTATGAACTTCACCTCACTCCTTCTACCCCCTCCCATACAAATTTCACGAAATTTTGAAATTTAAATTAAATTATTTTTCTTCGAAACTGTTAAAGCTATCAACTTGATATTCTGCATAAAATATACAAATAGAAATATCAATAACGAGAAAAAAATGTATTTTGATCCCTACACTCCTTCTACCCCCTCCCATACAAATGTATAATTTTTGGTAAGTGCATTATATCGATTTCCATTAAAACTAGAAAAAGTATAAACTTAAAATTTTGCCAGAATTTGTTTTTTAATAATTGCAATAAATGCTAAAAAAAATTATCAGCTCCTCTTCACTCCTTCTACCCCCTCCCATACAAATATCTGTATTATAAATTCAAGAAAAGCATTTCTCCTTCGAATATATTAGAACTATCGAATTTGAAATTGAATCAAAGCGTGGTGATAAGGATGATGATAAGCAGTTTTAAAATAAACGCTCCACTTCCTCTGCCACCTCCCATACAAATGCCTCAATTTCAGGAAAACTATGTGCAATTGAAAATAATGAAAGCTACAAACCTTAAATTCAGCACGAAATATTTTGCATACCACATTAGGTGTCATATCCAAAAATTACAAACCTTCCTCCTCTCCTTCTGTCAGCTCCCATACAAAAGTCACTACTAATTATTTAAAAGAATTGTAGGTGACATATTTTCCGGTACATTGAACTCTTTCTCATTTCATCTAGAGTATCATATGATTGGGCTTTACGCCCAATCATAATTCTTTTATGTTTTTTAATTGGAATACTCTGATCTTCTAACACAAGCGAGAGAAATTTGCTAAACGGTAGCTTTTCCTACAGCATTTCTGATACATAAGCTTCGATTGCTCAGCATTTATAAATACACGGCATAAGGAATAGCCTTGCAGCTTACTAAAGAAACTTCAAAAGCGATAACATCAATAGGAAAAAAATTAAATAGCTTAGCCCGAGGAACGATCCTTGCGCCACTCCAGCATTGTCAGAGATGATTGTCGCGTTGGAGTTTGCTTTCTCTATGCTTTCTGCATATTAGAGAAACAGTAATAACTCTGATAAGAGCTTGCGGATAGTCTGACATTATAAGTTTATATATTAAGTCATGCATCCACACAGAATCGAACACCTTTTCTAAGTCTATTGAACGTGTTCAATAGCATAGAAATGGGCCTCAGATTGGATATATCATTAGACGAACTGCTTTTTGGAATTTGGTAAAGCTTCGCAATTTTCCAAGTTGACGGGATATAAAACTGCATCACAAATTTTACGATTCCCTTCCCTTGGGGGGAGACCCCATACAGATGTTTGGTTTCGTGAATGAAGAATACACCGAATTTTATGAAAATTCGAGGAAACTTCGTCCATGAAACTGACGTTCTATACATAGAATATTGGACGTGATTCAACCAATCAATTAAAAGATTATCAGCATCAACCCACCTATACTATCCCTGCTCCCTCCTCTCCTCATAAGAACACAAACTTGCATAAACGAAATAGTTATTGATTATTTGTACTGGAGCTATTGATCGTATTCGCAATTAAGTCTTAAATTGCTAATAGCCCTGCCCTAGAACTCCTTTCACTTAGTTTTCCCATCCATCATCAATGGCGCGACAGCCCAAATCGGGCCCTGGCCTCCTGAAGTCGTCCCCTCTAATCGACTCGATCCAAATACTGCTAATTATACTCTAGATGAAATCTGAGAGTATTATAAGTTTGCCACAAAGTTTGTAACGCCAAGAAATAAGGCTCGGAGAAAAAAATGAATGATACAGAAGTTCATATAATCACTCAAAAATCTCAAAACCGGATGTCCGTCCGTCCGTCTGTCTGTCTGTCTGTCTGTCTGTCTGTCCGTCCGTCCGTGTCCTCTCTAGCTTGAGAACGCGTTGAGCTAGAAAGTTCAAATTTTGTATACGTCGTTTTTAACAAAAAAGTAAGGTCAAGTTCGTGAACGGGCCAAATCGCTCCACCCCTTCTACCCCCTCCCATACAAAATGACACAATTGCGCAATTTCACAATAAACGGGTTTGCTCGAAAAGTATAAAAGCTATTGGAATGAAATTTGGAATATATTACTTATATGATAATACCAATCTACCGTATGAAAATTATGCGTGTCCTCCCCCTCCTTCTACCACCTCCCATACAAACTGTACTTGTCTTGAATTACTCTAAGCCAATTTACTCAGTGCGTATAAAATTTAGCAGGCTGAAATTGTGTACCAAATATTTGTTTCAAATTTTTAGTAAGACCAAAAAAAATTATACGATTAGCTTCACCCCTTCTACCCCCTCCCATACAAAATGACACAATTTTGCAAATTGATAATAAATGGATTTAATCGAAAACTATAAAAGCTATTAGCCTGAATTTTGGGATATATTACACTCATAATTATTTCAATCTACCGTAGAAAAATTAGTTGCGTCGTCCCTCCCCTTCTACCCCCTCCCATACAAACTACACTTTTTCATGAAATGCTCTAAGTCGATTTTCTCAGAACATATAACATTTATCAAGCTCATATTTTGTAAGAAATACATAATTAGCATTTTCACTAAGATCAGAAAAAAATATTTGATTAGCTTCACTGCTTCTACCCCCTCCCATACAATATGACACAGTTTCACAACTTTACAAAAAAACGATTTTCTTAAAAAGTATGAATGGCACTAGTCTGAAATTTAAGGGACATATATTTTATAATATTCCTAGTTATTTTTGAAAAAATCACTAGAATCCCCCCACTCTTTCTACCACCTCCCATACAAACTGCACATTTTCACAAAATCTAACTCACTAATTTTCTCAGTTCCCATTCAGTTTTTGGAGTAAGCATTTTGTATAAATTTTTTCATAGTTACTTTAGCATGATGAGAAAAAAATTAGTTCAATGCTATCATCCCTTCTAATACTCCCCATACAAAATTTTTTGGGATCACTAAAAATTCTATCTCATCTAGAGTATTGTAAGATTGCGCTTTACGCGCAATCGTAGCCCTGTTATGTTTTTTAAAATGGCTTTGCTGTTTTCATCAACCAAGTCTTTCCATCGCATGCATGGTTTGTCTAATGGCCGGTTACCACTCGCTTTGCCTTTAAGATCACGTTTGGGGACTCTTCTGTATTCCATTTGCTTTACATGGCCAGCCAACTGCAGTTTACGTACCTTGATGAACATTGAAGCTTCTGGCTCATCGTTGAGTTGATACAACTCATGGTTGTATCTTATTCGCCATTCCGTTCCTTCCTTCACAGGTCCCAAAATTCTTCAGAGGACTTTTCTTTCGAATGCATTAACCGCTTTTGTGGAAGTTCGCATTAATGTCCATGTCTCGCTGCCATAACAGAGCACAGGTCGTATAATAGTTTTAAATATTCGTAGCTTATTGTTCCTCTTGGATTTCATTATTGGACGTACCGAATAATACGTCTTATTTGCTAGTATTATCCGTCGTTTGATTTCGTCTGTTTCATTACTATCCTTTGCTAGAGTAGCTCCAAGATATATGAAATTGTTCAAATCAAAAATCAATCATGGTGTCGACTGGGATTTTTCGGACGACATGCTCTAGTGCTAAGTTGAAAAGCATAGGGGCTAGACCATCTCCCTGCTTTAAACCACATTCCGTTTGAAAGCTGGATATGGAATCTGATTGTATTCTCACTTGGGATTCAGTGTTCGTCATTGTCAGTCTTGTTAGTCGGACTAGTTTTGGGAGAATTCCAAAGTTAAGTAAGTTTGGTACAGTACACTCCTATCGATACTGTCGTATGCTTGCTTAAAATCTACGAAGATTAGGTGCACGTCTGTGTTACATTCCCAGCATTTATCAAGCACCTGTTCCACCGAGAATATCTGGTTTCCATGCATCCTCAATTTGTCGTAAGAATAATAAAATAGCGCCAGACTTTTTGGCAGTTTAATTATGTCGCCGACAATCCATTTAGAATTAAAAAGTACCGAAAATAAAAATTGATAAGGATAGCTCGTCTAAAAAGGTTGACAATGAACTCCCGGAAAAGAAATTCCAGATATCAGATAGCCTACCAACCGAGCTTCTCAAAGCGTACCCAGAAATAGCTGATATACTCCTTCTACTCTTTATGTTATTGAGGTGTGGAGTGGAAGAAGATATCTGGCTAAATCAATTGAGGGTGAAAATCCCGCAGAGCTGTTCGAGAGATTTCCAGTGCGAACAGGTGTCACACAAAGCTGCATTTTATCACTAGCCCTGTTTCTGTGGCAATAACTGACATCTTGAAAGCTGCACTGGATAGTGTGGAAGATAAAGATCTTTAGAAAGATCTTTTTTCTATATCTTAAGTCTCCTTGATTTTACTGATAACGTGTGTTTGATTGCATAAAACCATTCCGACTGAGAGTTAAAGGTTCGGCAAGACTGAAAATAAATGTGAGTAAAACGAAATACACGAGCATGGGTTCTAGTGCTGGCTCACTGATTGCTCTTAACAGACAAAGATGAGGAAGAGCTGCAAGATTTTTGGTACCTCGGAAGCATTGCCAGTCAGGACGGCGGAGCTGAAAATGAAATTCAGGCTCGTATAAATAAAACTCGTCAGGCCTTCAGTAAGGATACTCCCTATTCTTAAGGTTATGGCAGATATCCCTTCGCACGCGAGTATTGAAATCCGTCGTATTATATGGTTGCCTACATGGAAAGTGGCCAAGAAAAATAGACATGGAGTTCCGAAGGTGGAAGTGATAGGTAGCACTTTACGGAACAAACTCTGGACTATTAACCTCAAGGAAGACATCAGATTAGTCGACCATGTAGCACATGGAAGCGAACAGGAGCCCAGAGTAATACTCAAGTTCTTGTGACAAATAAGGGCCGATGTCCAGTATCACGTTTTATGAATGAGGACTGTTTGTGTAAATTTTTCGCTCATATCAATCTGCTTCTTGTAACTAACTTCCTTAAATTATTAAATATTTTGAAGTGACATCAATATTTAAAGTTTACTTAAGGCTTTCTCATATTAATTTTAATTTTATCTTCTTTCAGATATTCTCGCGAATTCATTTAAATGGGAGAAAGCCGAGCGGAAGAAAACCTCAGATTAGTCAACGAAGCTCTTCGTCGGCTTGAAGTTCAAGAACAAATTGACGATGACCTGCTGAAAGCTTTAGAAGCAATACGAAATGCATTACGGAGGAAAATTGTACAAAAGGGCGTAAATCGAGAGCATCCAGATTCTCTTGAAAAAATGGTTCTCCCAAAGGAAATGTTGCAATTTATAAGCAACGATATAAATAATTTCATCTTCAACGCTTTGAACAATGCAAAAAACTTAAACGACATTCCGGCATACGACGAAATACGAGCGGCGCTTTTACGAATCATCGGTCCAATTTATCCGGATGCGAAAGTGCACTTCTTTGGTTCGCGATTCACCGGCTTAGGTAATGCAAAGTCCGATCTTGATATTTACATTGAATTGGAAAACAATTACAAGGAGCTTAAGACGAGACAAGACGGATCGAATTATGTGAAAATCGTGCAAAATAAGCTGGCACATTCGAAGGATTGGGGCAACTCCATTGCCATTCTAAGAGCGCGAATTCCGATCCTGCGGGTTGTCAATGAGAAGTTCCGAATCCAATGTGATATCAATTTTTCAAACAGCTTGGGCGATTGCAATACGCAATTGATAAAATTCTTATTCGAGTTGCAGCCAATTGCTCGGAAAATGTGCGTCTTCGTCAAGGAATGGATTCGAATTTCGCCGTTCAGCAACAACTTTTCAACGTACACAGTTGTTCTGCTTGTAATTTTCCATTTGCAGCGCTTCAATAGTTTACCTCCGATTCGCGTTCTTCAGAAATCGGGTATCAGGCCGAACTTAATCGGTCCGTGGCAAGGGAATTTCGCACGTCCGAATCTTTGCGATCTTGGAGTTTTGCGAGTTTCCGAAGCGCCCGGTAACTTAATAATACAATTAATTTTATTTTTTCGCTGTTGTGCTGATTTCGATTACGATAATTTCGTCGTATCGCCGTATAATGGACGACCAGTTCCCAGAAAATTTTATAGCAGTCCGAGGGATGTTTCCACCGGATACGAAAATTATCGAATAAACTGTCCGCGAAATGAGCTCTTTCATCTAGCTAAGCCAATGTGCGTCCAAGATCCAATCGAATTAAATCATAATGTTGCAAAATGTCTAACTGCTCAAAATCTTATTTTGTTTCGTCATTACTCTAAGTTAACCGTGGACAAATTGAGTAAGCACATAGCTGAAATTTATTATTAGCTTTCGTTTCATTAATTCATTTCATATTTTAATTATTCTATTATTACGTAAAAGTTAAGTGTAATTAGTTAGTTTCCAAGAAATAAATAAATAAAAACATGACTGTGAGCGAATTTTATCCGCATTTGTCTCAGATTTCATTCCGATGGACACCTAACAATCTGTGCAAGTTTCATTACAATTGGTTCAGCCGTTTGTGCGTGAAAAGCAGACAGACAAAAAGTTCAAAAATGTGTTTTTATGCTTAGTTAGTGCTAAAAAACTAACTTATAGCCATTTATAAGCAAATAACAGACAGACACTACAATTATATTGTTGCGAGCTAGGGGTTCGCCGAGATTTCAACTAAAACACAATTCGTTTAAAAATAAGTGATAATTTATTTATTCGTACTTTAACTTAATTCGCACTATACGGCACCACCGCCGATATTGTTCTATTGCGTTCTTGCACCAGTTCGCGCCTTCCATAGATGTCGCTGAATGACTCCTGCCGTCTGAAAGCTTCGTACTTTTATACCATTTTCCCAATTCCCGAACCTTCCATGGTGTATTCGTCGGGTGTGTGTCTCAACTATACGGGAAGGTTCTAGATCTTTGATTATGGCTTTTTACATATTGGGAGACTGTTCTATAAAATTCTGGCATATTCGGGAAAGATCAATATTGCGTGGTTGCCAGATCTATAGCACTATTAATATGTATAGATTCCGAAAAAAAAACCATAATTGCCGGAGACCTAAACGCTAAACATAGGCAATGTAATTGTTTTACTGCTAATAAAGCTGGTAAAATTCTTGTAGAAGAATTAAATAAAAGTTGTATGATAGTTTACACTCCCACTGAACCCACACACTACCCAATAAAAGGCAAACCCTTGACGATAGATCTTCTCCACAGCAACGGACAGACAACGATATCACAACCAAGAATACTTCATGAGTTATCTTCACCACATCTTCCAGTTTACTTCTCACTTTTGGCGAATGATTATGTCGATAGGTCAGAAAAAACCAAACTCTGCCTTTCAAAAGTTAACTGTAGTACCAAAGTATTCTTAAACGAAAGTTTGGGCCAATGACTTTCGATCTATCACACACAATCGCGGAATCAAATATTGACGAACAAATTGACATATTAAGTAATGAAATGTTGGAAGCGCTCCATAAATCGGCTCCAAGAGTAAACATAAAAGAATTATGATTGGGCGTAAAGCCCAATCATATGATACTCTAGATGAAATGAGAAAGAGTTCAATGTACCGGAAAATATTCACCTCCAATTCTTTTAAATAATTAATATTGACTTTTGTGTGGGAGGTGGTAGGAGCAGAGGAGAGGTTTGTAATTTTTGGATATGACACCTAATATGGTATGCAAAATATTTCGTGTTGAGTTTAAGGTTTGTAGCTTTCTTTATTTTCAATTGGGCATAGTTTTCCTGAAATTGAGGCACTTGTATGGGAGGTGGCAGAGGAAGTGGAGCGCTTAAGATGATTTTGAAACTGCTTATCATCATCCTTATCACCACGCTTTGATTCAATTTCAAATTCGATAGTTCTAATATATTCGAAGAAGAAATGCTTAATAATACAGATATTTGTATGGGAGGGGGTAGAAGGAGTGAAGAGGAGCTGATAATTTTTTTGGCATTTATTTTAATTATCAAAAAACAAATTCTGACAAAATTTCAAGTGTGTACTTTTTCTAGTTTCAAAGGAAATCGATATAATGAACTTAACAAAAATTGTACATTTGTATGGGAGGGGGTAGAAGGAGTGTATAGATCAAAACACATTTCTTTCTCGTTATTGATATTTCCATTTTTATACTTTGTGCAAAATATGAAGTTGATAGCCTTAACAGTTTCGAAGAAAAATAATTTTGTTTAAATTTCAAAATTTCGTGAAATTTGTATGGGAGGGGGTAGAAGGAGTAAGGTGAAGTTGATAATTTTTTCAAAGCTGATTGGAATTATTAAAATAATAATTCTGGCAAAAGTTTGTTTTTCTAACTTTGCTAGTTTCATTGCAAATCGAAAAACTGCATTTTTCAAAATTATGCATTTGTATGGGAGGGGGTAGAAGAAGTAACCGGATCGGATCAATATTTAGTCGTATTAATGAAATTTATATCATAATACTTTAACCCAAATTTCAAGTCGATAGGTTAAATAGTTTCAATGAAAAATCAATTTTTGAAAATTTCGGAATTTCGTGAAATTTGTATGGGAGGGGGTAGAAGGAGTGGGGGGATGTGACCCGTTCACGAACTTAAAGTTACTTTTTTGCTAAAAGTGACACACAAAAAATTTCAGCACGATAGCTCAAAGCGTTCGAGAGTTATGCTGTAGACAGACGCACAGACGGACAGACAGACAGACGGACAGACGGTCACTCGGAATCGAGGTTTTTGAGCGACAACAAATATTTTGTACCCTTGGCGGCTCTGTGCGAGCATTATTTCTTAGCGTTACAAACGGTAAGGCAAACACAATATACTCTCAGATTTCATCTAGAGTATAAATATTCCAGACTTAAGCTCAGCAAGAAAACAAAATTATTGATTAAAAAGAGGAATGTGGCTAGGCGTAACTGACAAAGAACTAGAGATCCCTCAACGAAGAAATATGTCAATAGGCTCAATTCCATAATTCAATTCCAAAATAAAGATTCAAGAAATAAAAAGTGGAATAAAACTCTCTTACATTTACCTAGAGGATCAATAAAACTATGGCAGTTGAATAAGCTGTTCAAAAACCGTTTTGATGCCACCTTTAAACTTTAATGGTCAGCCAGTTTACTCAAGTGAGGATAAAGCTGAAGCACTAGCTGACGGTTTTTCATCGTACTACCACTCATCCCTAAACTTAGGCAATATTAGAACTGGGGCTGCAGTTAACGAATTTATTACCGACTCGTTACCTCAATCTCCTGCAAATATTAATCCCGGTGACTTATGTAAGCCAAAGGACATTAAAAGAATAGTGCGTCGCCTTAAACCGAAAAAATCCCCTGGCATCGATGGCATAATCACGTCAATGATTAAAAACCTTCCAAATAAGGCTATTGTATTCCTAAATTATATTTATAATTCCTCTCTTAAAATAGGCTATTTTCCTCAGGCATGGAAGCAGGCTATTATAGTTCCTATTCTAAAATCAGGCAAAGATCCGACTCAAAGCTCCAGCTATCGCCTTATAAGTTTACTGCCCACAATAAAAATATTTAAGATTATCTTGGTTTATGTAAGAAACATTTCTGAAGAACGTAAACTAATACCCAACTTCCAATTTGGTTTCCTTAGCAACCATAGCACGATTCAGAGTTAAATGTGACATAAAAAAGGCCTTCGAAGAGAAAAAGTCTACTGGTATGATTCTTCTAGACATCGGAGAAGCTTTCGATACTGTTTGGCATGAAGGACTAACTTACAAATTAGCAAAATATTCATTCCCAAAATTTCTTATTAATATCATCTGGTCATTCCTATCGTACAGAAGCTACACGGTAAGGATTAACAATAATTTCTCGAAACCTCGTAATAGCCCTGCTGGTGTTCCTCAGAGATCATGCCTAAGTCCGACCCTCTACAATCTTTATACGTCTGACATTTCTGACCCCATAAACTGCAAGATCGCTGCATTCGCTGATGATACTGCCATTTACACTTCTTCAATTGATCCCAGTTTAATAGTGAACAACCTGCAGACTCAAATGGATATAATTCGTTCTTATTATACCAAGTGGAAAATAAGAATTAACACCGAAAAAACACAAGCCATATTTTTTACCAAGCGCAGAGCTGCCCGCTATTTTCCTCCCGTGGCAATCAATATCCTAGGCCAACAAATTTATTGGTCAAAGTGTGTTAAATACTTAGTAGTACTGCTTGATACAAAGCTTATATTTCACACTCATGTCGAGTCTGCAGTATCTAAGTCCACTAATAGTATTGGCATCTTATATCCACTGATTAATAGAAAGTCACAGCTTTCCCAGGTAAATAAGCTGGTATTATTTAGAATGGTTGTTTTCACGATAGCGGTAATTTGTTTTTAAATGTTAGCACGATAGCGATAACTTCTTCTTATACGAATAAATAAAAGTCCGAGTTCAAAATCGAGAATTTTACTTCCTTTATTGTCGATGGTTGGTAAACGAGTCCCTTAACAAAACTCCAAAAATGACAAAAATAGCCAATTGCTGTGCGGTAAAATATCGAGTACCGCTAGCGATTATGCTCGATTGCTTTTAAGCACCAGGGCCGTATTCAAGATTTTAAGTTAATATTATAAAATTTTACAAAGGTAATAATTAACGCAAAAAATAATATGAATAATAATTAACGCAAAAAATAATATGTTGATGAACTCTAACATTCCGGCCGCCTTGAAGTCTCTTCAACTAATCCATGGGTAATGGCGCCACCTTAGTTATCGACCGACGAATGACTCCACCCTTGGTTTTTATGTCAACCACTCGCACATGTCCATCAGGGCCCGGAATAGCTTTAATGATTCTGCCAAGCAGCCAATTTTGCGGTGGGAGTTGGTTGTCGACGACAAGTACTAGCATATTTTCTTCAATGTTGGGCGATGATTTCAACCATTTATACTTCTGTTGTAGCTGAGGAACATATTCCTTGGCCCATCGACGCCAGAAGTGCTGCTGTAACGACGACAATACCTGCCATCGAGTCAAATGAGTTAATTTTTTCTCCGTTAAATCGGGCTCCGGCAAAGCGTTGAGAGGGCTATTCACCAAAAAATTACCAGGTGTTAGCGTGGCCTCGTCGTTCGGATCTGACGACATCGCTGCTATTGGTCGCGAGTTAAGAATAGCCTCGATTTGCGCAGCCACTGTGGAAAGTTCCTCAAAGGTCAGCGACGAAGATTCGATAGTGCGGACTAGGTGAAATTTTGCAGATTTCACTGCCGCCTCCCACAAACCTCCAAAATGAGGAGCACGTGGTGGGATGAACTGGAACAGAATACCAGTTTTTGTGCAGTGTTCGATGATTTTTTTTCGGTTTTGTTCTGTGTAAAACTTCTGGCGAAATTCTTCCATCTTCGTTTTCGCTCCGACAAAGTTGGTTGCATTATCGCAGTATAATGTGGCGCAGATTCCACGACGACTGACAAATCTCTTCAGCGCCGCAATGAACTCTTCCGAGGAGAGGTCAGATACTACCTCTAAATGGATAGCCTTCGTCGCGAAACAGATGAAGACTGCAATATAAGCCTTTTGACGTTGCCTCCCACGAAGCTTAAACGATATCCAAAATGGTCCACAAAAGTCGACTCCACTGTGATTGAAAGCACGAATTGCCTCAGTGTGCAGTTTTGGCAGGTGTCCCATTATTTGCGTCTGAACTCGTGGGCGGTAATGGAAACAATGTACGCATTTCCGTACAACCCAGTTAGCAACTGACTTTGCATTCAAAATCCAAACGGTCTGTCGTAAGTTAGTCACTAATGCCTGACTTCCAGCATGTAGCGATCTGCGATGAAGATAGTTAGCGTACGAAAAAACAAATGGATGGTTTTTGGGAAGGAGTAAGGGATATTTCATATTATAAGGTATGTCTGCGTTCTGCAAACGCCCGCCGACTCTTAGGAGTGTTGGTGAGTTGTCATCCAGAAAAGGAGATAGTGTTTTGATGATACTCTTCGGGCTAATCAGTCCATGTTTCCGCAATGATTCTATTTCTACTGCAAAACTCCCTCGTTGGAGAACGAATACGATTCTCTTAAATGCTTCTTCCAATTCTAGAGCATTAAGATCCTTGTCGTGAGAGTGATCCTTCCCCCGAATCCGAGCAAGTAAAATGTTGATGAACAACAAACCCGAAAATTCTAGTCAATTTTTGATAATTGTTGACGTACTTGTGGTCGGATATCAAATCGTGTGAGCCACGCATTCCAATTAAGATTGATTTTACACTGCGACGCTCTGGAACATTGGCTGCCGCATGATCGACAAATTTTAGTTGCGGCCACTCTTGTTCAGACTTCAATAAGAATATTGGTCCAGTGAACCAGAATGAGGCCAGTACCTGTTCGACGGAAGCGCCCCTGGATATGACATCTGCTGGATTTAATTTCGTCGGAACATGTCTCCAAGATGCGAATTTCGTAGTTAGTTCCTGTATTTGAGCCACGCGATTTGCCACAAAGGTGGTCCACGTTGATGAGTGTTGATGTATCCAATGTAATACGATCTCTGAATCCGACCAAAGGTAAATTTTCGACGCTTTGTTGAATAAACCGCGAACTGATTTAAAAAGGTTCGAAAGTACTAACGCCGCGCATAGTTCCAAGCGCGGGAGGGATACCGATTTTATAGGTGCAATTCTCGACTTTGCTGCTATCAATGTGACCGATATTTTTCCAAGAATGTCAATTGTGCGAAGATAAAGACAGCCACCATAAGCGCGACCAGACGCGTCCGCGAAACCGTGTAATTGATACGAAACCGAAGTGTTAGGCGAGTACAATAAGCGAGGGATATAAATTTTCTCCACGTCTTGCAATTCCAGACGATAGCGCATCCATTTATCTGATTGTTCCTTCGAGAGAGGTTGATCCCATTCGAGTTTCATGGTCCAAAGTTCTTGCATGAATACTTTCGCCAACACAATGATCGGGTTGATAAGCCCCAGGGGATCAAACAATTTTGCAATATCTGAGAGAACAAGCCGTTTAGTTATCTTGGAAGAACATTCATTTATCTGCCAGCGAAAATGAAAGCGATCCTCAGAAGGCTCCCAAATGATACCGAGAGTTTTAATAATATTTGCGTCGTTGATTCTGAGCGGGGTTTCTCTATTCGTTTTTGTAATTCCGTGTAGAAAACTTCTCTCATTCGAAAACCACTTTTTTAATTCAAACCCCCCTTCAGAAAGAATACACTCAACCTCCATTTTTATCCGCGTCAGTTGTTCCAATAAATCCGCTCCGGTGATCAGATCGTCCACGTAAAAATCCGATTTTATCACTCGATGTCCCACAGCAGAAGGTTACAAACCGAAAACGACCCTATGCAAGGATGCGGAAGGGAACATTATAAGTAACGCGGAAGATATAAAACTAAGATGGGCACAATATTTTGAACACCTTCTTAACCCGAGCCCATCACCTACACGAACAGCAGCAGCAGATACAATAGCAGGTATAACTGATGTAACAGCTGATGAAGGATCCGCTTTGAGTCCTCCCACACTCGAAGAAGTAAAAACAGCCCTAAGGAACCACCCAAACAACAAAGCGCCGGGCACTGATCAAATCCCAGCTGAACTTCTGAAAGCCGGCGACACCTGCATAGCGCATCTCCTACATAGATTAGTCGCGGACATATGGACGCAGGAAATACTTCCTGAAGATTGGCGCAAGAGCATCATATGTCCAATTTATAAAAAAGGTGACAAACTCTGCTGCGAAAACTACCGAGGAATATCTCTGTTGTGTACGTCTTATAAGATTTTGACGAGAATTAAGCCCTATGCTGACAAAGTAATTGGTGAATACCAAGGCGGATTTAGAGCTGGACGCTCAACCACGGACCAGATATTCTCAGTTAAACAGGTGCTGGAAAAGTGCTGGGAATATAATATTGATGTGCACCAGATATTTGTTGACTTCAAACAAGCATACGACAGTATCGACAGGCGCGTACTGTATAAAATCATGTTGGAGTTTGGAGTCCCACCGAAACTGGTTCGACTGACAAGAATGACAATGACTGAGTCTTTGTCACAAGTCAGAGTAGAAAACGATCTGACTTCCAGTTTTAAAACAGACAACGGCCTTAAACAAGGTGACGGCCTCGCACCAATGCTTTTCAACTTAACACTCGAATATGTTGTTCGGAAACTTCCCGTTGACACCAAGGGAACACTATGCTTCAAATCCACACAACTCGTAGCATATGCCGACGACATAGATATCCTTGCAAGATCTCTGGAGAGTGCTAAGGAAGTATTTGTAAACCTTGACTCGGTAGCAAGGGAAGTTGGACTACGCATTAATGAAAACAAAACAAAAATTATGACGCAAACTAGGAAAAAGACGCCAATCAGACAAAATATTACAGTAGGAGACTATAACCTAGAAAACGTAGACAACTTCATATATCTAGGGGCAAATCTATCGAAGGATGGAAGCGAACCCATAGAAATTAAAAGAAGGATAATGATGGCAAACAAGACTTATTATTCGGTACTTCCAATAATCAAAAACAAGAACGTGCACAGGAAAACAAAACTTAAGCTATACAAAACAATCATAGGACCTGTGCTATGCTATGGCAGCGAAACGTGGACATTAACTCAGGCGTCCGAAAAACGACTTAACGCCTTTGAAAGGAAGGTCCTCAGAAGAATCCTCGGACCTGTGAGGGAAGACTCGATCTGGAGAATACGATACAATAGAGAATTGTATGCCATCTTCGACAATCCAGAAGTGTCAACCCTCATAAAATTTAAAAAATTACAATGGGCTGGTCATGTGGAGCGGATGGATGACGGAAGAATTCCCAAACGCACACTAAAAGGGAAAGTCAACGGACAAAGACCGGTCGGAAAACCACGAAAGCGCTGGGAGGATTCGATTGACGCAGACAGCAAATCACTGCTAAGATTTTCAAACTGGAGGACGCGGTCACTGAACCGAGATGGATGGAGGCAAAGCATTCAGGAGGCCAAAGTCCGATTTGGGCTGTAGCGCCATCGTAAGTAAGTAAGTCCCACAGCATACTTGTCCTTGAAGAGGTCAGCTAAATAGTTTAGACAACGTGTTGCTTGAAAGGGTGCTGATTTTGTGCCATAGGTTACCGTCTTCAAGAAAAAGGTTCTTAATTGCTCATCCGGATTTTCTCTCCATAAGATAGCTTGATGGGGCCAGTCCTCCCTTGCAATCCAAATCTGACGGTACATTTTATGTATATCTGCAGTCATGGTACATGAGCTTTCCGGACGCAAAATAGCGTGATGAGGAATGTAATACCTTGCAGTTACGCCATCCGATTCTGACACCTGCATATGTCCCAATGCCTCATATTCTCGCATGAACTGGATATATTTTTCCTTTAACTCTGCGTTGTTGCTAAGTTTTTTCTCTAGCATGAAGAATCTCCGTTTACAAATCTCAAATGAGCTTCCCAAACGATTAGGGTCTTCCTTAAAAGGTAATCTGACAATAAGTCGCTTCTCCGATGACAGTGTGACAGTTTTTACAAAGTGTTGTTCAGCATTCTGCTCCTCTTCATTCCATTTCGAGTTGACAGATTCTAGATTTTCTATTTTCCAGAAGCGTTCCACTTGATTAGACAGAGTTTCATCTTCGTTGAATGCGATGTCTGATTCGATTATCAGGCAGTCGCCACTTAGCGGCGGATGAACTCTATTACAATGACCTCCTATTACCCATCCGAGCTCTGGATTGGCTAGAACAGGAAGATTATTGCCTATTTTAAACTTTCCTTCCAACATAACGTCATATACCAGACCTGCATCTAGTAGCAAATCAATTTTCTTCGGCATATTGAATTCAGGATCAGCCAAGTGAACGTCCTTCGGAATGTTCCAATTTGAGATGTCAATTTTCCTATCTGGCTGCACTCCAGTAATCACTGGAAGGACCCACGCTTCCAGATCAGCTTCAAATGATTGAGATTTAGATTTGATTTTCGTGATTACTAAAGAGTTTGATCGCGAACCAATTTCAGCGATTCCAGTTATAGACTGATTCAAGCGACGACTCTTGAGCGACAATCTTTTAGCCAAATATTCGGTAATAAAATTCAATGTCGACGCAGAGTCTAAAATGGCACGGGCAGGAACTAATTCGCCAAAGCTATTTTTTATCCAAATAATTGCCGTAGCTAATATTACTTGATCATGCGATGCCACTGAATGAAGAGATGAAGCGCAACTCGTCCTTACCACATTATCCGAATTCCCGGTCAATAGAGTTGTTACATTCTTGACTTGAGTGTAATTGGGAGTGTCAGGAGATGCATACCGATGTAACAATTGGTGATGCGGTGCGTTGCATACAATGCACCGAGGATGAGGACAGTTTCCCGCCATGTGACCTTGAACAAGACAGTTCAAGCAAACGCCTACTTTCTTAGCTTGACGGTACCTTTCGAGCACATTTAACTTTACGAACTTATAACATTTGTCGATGTTATGATTTGTCCCATGACAATGAAAGCAGCTGGGCTTAGATACGGTCAAACTAGTGGATTTTCTGCTATTAAATTTGCTAACAGTCCTTGATCTAACATTGTCTGGCACCATTGGTTCATGAGACGATTTTCGCGTCTCTAATTGTTGACAGCGCTTGTTTAGAAAAATGGCACATGACTCCCACGTAGGTATCTGAGAAAAATCCAACGATTCTTCCCATTTAGTAAGCGATTGCTCATCTAATTTTCCTTTCACTACATGTAAGATAAAAACATTTAAAATCTCTTCAGCAGATCCCATTGAATTAAGTGCTCTCAAATTAACATTCAGTTTATCCACCAGGCTACGTAATTCAGCCGGTGTACCGTTAACAGCAGCCGGGACGGCAAATAATTCCCGCACATGTGCTTGAAAAACAATGCACTTATTGTCGTAGCGGGATTTCAATAAACCTAACGCTTGCGGATAATTTTTATCCGTTACTTCTAATCCATCTAGCAATACACGTGCTTGACCTTCGAGACAGCTCAATAAGTGTTGAAATTTATGCACGTTGCTCAAATCCTCACAATTATCAACCAGAGTTTCAAAATTATTCATGAAACTCAGATACTCGGTGTAATTCCCAGAAAATTTGGGTAACGATAATTTAGGAAGCCGTTGATGCGGCGAAATTTGGCTAGAATTGCCGAAATACGACTGCTCTGCACGTGTGTTCACCGGTGAGGGATTGGGGTCGAATTTTGGATTCAAAAGGTTCATTAATTTAAGATCTTGGATTTCGTGGAGCAAAAATTGTGCTCGATCTCTTCCCGTTGAGACGGCTGGGATGGGTCTTCGATTTCCAAAATTTCTTGATGAACCAAAATCTGTTCAAAGTACCTTTCTAAGACGCCAAGTCGGCACGCCAATTCCTCGCTGGTGATCGTTGCCTCGTTTTGATCGACGAAATTTTTAATTTTAGTCATGCATCCCTTGATGATTGACCTGCGCGATTTTACTTTCGCAATTTCTGCCGGATCCATTTTTCGCTAACACTTTTTTCTCCAAATAACGTACGAACGAGTCGAATCGAGGGAACGATATATCCAATCGCGTTATGTTGTCGATTTGCACTAACAAACGCACCAACTATATAGCAATTTAGGTTCACATGCAACGAATTGATCGAAAAAACGCAAAAAATCAAAATCCTTTTCGATATGCACTCCACTACGATCGAGAAAATTTACGAAAACTATATTGCAATTTAACGTCGCACCGCTCGATTCAATTGATCGACAAAAATCAAAATTAACATTCGAAAAAAATGCACTGCGATACAGAATAAACCAAATCCAAAAATACACTGCGATATCCAACATATCACGTCGGGGTCACCAAAATGTTCGCACGACTGGTGTAATTTGTTTTTAAATGTTAGCACGATAGCGATAACTTCTTCTTATACGAATAAATAAAAGTCCGAGTTCAAAATCGAGAATTTTACTTCCTTTATTGTCGATGGTTGGTAAACGAGTCCCTTAACAAAACTCCAAAAATGACAAAAATTGCCAATTGCTGTGCGGTAAAATATCGAGCACCGCTAGCGGTTATGCTCGATTGCTTTTAAGCACCAGGGCCGTATTCAAGATTTTAAGTTAATATTATAAAATTTTACAAAGGTAATAATTAACGCAAAAAATAATATGTTGATGAACTCTAACAATGGTCATACAACCTGCACTCACTTATGGTGCTCCTATATGGAATGAATGCGCGGCCATTCATAAACAACAACTACAAATCATTCAAAACAAATGGTTGAAAATTATTTTGAACAAACCGTGGCATTTTTCAACAAAAATCTTACATGAAACAACTCAGGTGGAATTAATTACAAATGAGTGCAAAAAACTACATTATAAGTTCATGAATAGAATCAAAAATTGCGACAACTCTCTCATTTTAGAAACTATCAGTAAGAACTATCAATGATTATTGTTTCGTTATATGTAGGTTAAGTTAGTATAAGATAGTTTAAGTTAACCCATAGGGTTTTTGTAAATTTTTTACTCCCTGAATTGTGTACACTAAAACTTTCATTTCCTTGCATTTATGCATATAACAAAACAAAAATGAAAAGATTTTAATCTGAACATTTAAGCGATGTAATAATAAGCAAATAATTGTTGGTACTAAAAAAGAAATAAATACATCTTTCTAAATGTATTAGCTTTTGGCTTGAAAGGGCTGCTTTCAAATCGAATGAGATTAAAGATACCAAAAGAAACTCGAAAAGAGTATAGAAATTCTCGAAATACAGTCAGAGACTCATAATTTCCACCCAAAAGAAAGGACGGTCCATTGCAAAAAGAAATCAACCTGTGAAATGTATTCAGCGAGGAAATGGGAAATCTAAGAAAAACAAGTAAAACTTCTTTAATTTACAGTGCAATTTTGAAACAACCAAAAAAAAAATTATTTTATTTTCAATGCAAATTTTACGTTAATATTAATAATAATCGTTATTATATTATAATCGAAACTAATTACATTTGTTTTTATTCCATTGAAAGAAGGCTCGAATGGTTCCGTAAAACCATAAATAAAAAAATACAATATAATAATAAAATTAACTTAAACGTTATCTAAAAAAATAATTGACTAGTGTTGTTCTAGTTAGGTACGAAGGAAAACTACAGTCTTCGAACGTGGCCTAGTTCTTTGTTTGTTCAACTAAAACTAAAAATACATCTTTGAGCTTTTGGTTTTCATGTTAATCTTGACTTTATAATAAAATAAAATTACAAAAAAAAACTAACTATAAAATGGGATCATTGGGATTGTGCTGATTTTAAAAAGAAAATATTCCTTATTCTTTTTTGTTTTGTTCTCTTAAATATAAACATAGTGACCGAAGCCTTTCGCAGGATTATTATTAACAGCTTCGCCGGCGAGTGACGTGATGTTGGCATTAAAATCACTCGTGCTGTGTCGTTTCGTGAAAATTGTCAAGCTCTTCGATGTCCTTGTAAATTGTTCGACTTCGATAAGTTTCTTATCGATTCCGAGTGGTGAAAATGAATGATTTACAGTCCGTATCTCTCTGATATTGTAGACTGGATTGTAGGCTTCCAGTTGTCGGTTCAAGATCGTCGATGTGTTTTTATTACAAAACTCACACGATTTGAAATTGTTTCGGCATTTTTTACATACTGTATGATCCTTTTCCGTACTTGATGGTGAGCATCTTGCCGATATTAAATCCTCTTCGCAGAGCGTATGCGTGTCCGAATCATTCGATGTGATACTTGTTAGTGAGTGTATGGAAGGTGTTGATGCCGTCTTTTCAACAATCGGCGGAAGTAGCTGCCGTCGTCTCGGATAGTTGGAATTTCGACGTACCAAAAAATGGCATGTTTCACCGCGTTGTATTCGTTGAAGTTGAGCGCGTAGCGGCAAATCGTCAGGATGAAGTTTTCGTTGGTATTCTTGACCGGGACAAACCTAGAAGAAAATTGAGAATAATTTATTTAAGATCTAACACTCATGAGAATTAATTAACTTAATATATTTCTAAAAATTATATTCGTAGAGCCTTGAAAATTGGGCAAAATATTTAATTTTTGGGGAATTATTTTAAATCGATACAGATTGTTAATTTTTCAAAACAGTGGTTGCTAATTTTATATACGCTGGTTAGTTTTCAGTGTATATGAAAGTAGTTGTCAATAAATATAATGAAGGGTAGGTAGCGTGTTGATGCGAAGGTCGGGAAATCAAATCCCGGTCGATGTATAATTTCAGCACACAATCTTTCAGGGTAAATCTTGGCCAACTTAATCTGTAAAAATGAAAATTCATAGATAGAAGGTCGCCAACCCTATTCCTGTTTGTACAGTGAAATATAGACAGCTATTCATCTCCCGAATGTCCAGACTTTGGAATGCATAGCTAGGTAAAATTTTCCCAAGTAGGTATAGCCTCAAGTCCTTCAAAAATAATCTTCACCGTCATTTCCGTCTCTCTCCACCCTAATTTCCATAGTACACCCAAATTTTATCCACTTCCATTACCGAATTAATTGTGTAATGCATTAAAGGGTGACTCTCTAAATTAAACTCGGTGCCTTAAAAAAAACCAGCATTTACCAATAACGAATAAAAAGTTAAGGAACCTGAAGGTCTGGAGGCTCTCTGGGGTGTAGTGTCATTAAAGAACAAGTAGAAATATATAGTGGTATACATCGCTATAAAAATTGGGTTCTTGCAGTTGCTGTTTCGAGTTCGAATTAATGGGTTTGAAAGCAGTTAAAATTTTGCGGATGAGCGAAAAACCAAGCTTCGCATTTTTAGGAGTTTTCTGAAAAACTGGTCGAAGTAAATTTTGACCAAAATTATATTTTTTATTCACGATTGCTTCAGATTCTGGTATTTCCTATTGTGAGGTTTGGCATTAACAGCATATCATGGATATTTTCAAGTTCCTGCGACTCAGCAGTATTTCTGCTTGAAAAGAACAAGCAGTTCTGGTACACACTGCGAACGCTGCAGCACGTAACCAATTAGTTTTCGTTTAAGATCAACTATAGGGACATCGCACAGAAATAGTTTCTTTTCCTTAGGGCGCGATCCCCATCATAGGTCCTTAGTTGTCACCAGGACTTGTTTATACATGTGGCGTCTTTTCAAACTGCTCATTTTCATGTACTTAACGTCTCCCTTAGGTGTCATTATCCAGAGCTTGTTAAGAGATATTTCGCCCAGGCTTGCTCAAGATCTGATTGATCCGTTGCCACTTCCACCTTTGAGTTTCAATGCCTACATTGACCTCTCTAGTTGTCCTTCAAGATGAAGATAACGTAAATTTTGCAGTTTTTTGCCGAGCTTATCGGTCACTTTTGGTATAGTACAACCATATAACAGAACGGATTTGACTCATGCGGCAAACACTAACGGGATCTAGCCCGTTTTCTGTTTCGTAGTATTTGTATACTCGATTTAATTATTTTTCATACTCCAGATGAAATCTGAAAGTATTATAAGTTTGCCACAAAGTTTATAACGCTAAAAAATAAGGCTTGCAGAAAAAAAAGATGATACAGAAGTTCATATTATTAACTCAAAAATCTCAAGAAAATCAAGGCCAATTTCGTGAACGGGCTTTACCTCTTTTACCCCTCCCATACAAAATGACTCAATTTCGGAATTTCACAATAAATGGAATTTCTCAAAAAATATGTCAGCTATATATCTAAAACTAAGAATATATTATTTTTATGATGGTATCAATCCACAATCGCTTTACTCCTTCTACCACCTCCCATACAAATTGCACTTTATGCTGAAATACTGTAAGCCAATTTAATCGTATACGTACGTACGTATAAAATTTATCGAGCTGAAATTATTAAGATCGAACAAAATTAACTGATTAGCTTCACTCCTTCTACCCCCTCCCATACAAAATGGCGCATTTTCAGAACTTTGCATAAAATCGATATTCATGAATAATATGAATGTTATTGGTCTCAAATTCAATAGATGTCAATTGCATAATCTTCGTAGTTATTACTGAAAAAATAAAACACTGAAAACTCCCTGCTCCATCTACCACCTCCCATACAAACTGCACAATTTCACTAAATTTAAAGCACTAATTTTTTCAAAACCTAACACATTTTTGAAGCTTAAATTTTGTATAAAACATTTTTATAGCAACTTTATCATGATGTGAAAAAATAATAATATTTCAATGCCATCACCCTTTCTACCACTCCCCATACAAAGTTTCTTAAAATCGACAAATTTCCCTTTCATCTAAGGTATCGCATGATTGGGCTTTACACCCAATCGAAGTTCTGTTGTGTTATGTGCCAAATAGACTGGGTCTATTTGATACATAACTTGGGCGGTCTACTAGGATTACCTTAAATATTTTAACGAAGTAACCATGGATTTCGAGAGATATATCTCAAGAAATACTTCTTCTGCAAGTTAGTTTAGCAAGACCTAAAGAATTTGTATTGGGAGACCAACTATAGTATTGCACAGGCTCTCTTTTGAATTTCTCGATTGACTAGAATATCCATTGCTGCATTTGAAGTGATGCAGATTCCGCAATGACCTCCACCAACCGCAAAGTAAGTCCATTAAGTTTGCTTGGGATTGAGGTCCAAAGGCCAGGAAGATATATATTCTGGGTTCCACATTATCATTGAACGTTTTCTATTTTGCATTAATTCTAGAAACTTCACGTCACTCAAAAACTCTAGATTTTCATCAAAATGGATAAATTTTTTGCAGTTTGGTCGTGTTACTCTTTTTGACAAAGGATAGAGTCGTACCAACTGGAGGGGAAGAAGGGGCGGCTGCACCCTCAGAATGCGCACCCTCAGAATGAGGACTTTAGCTATTCTCTATATATTATAGCAAAGCTTCTGGACGACGGAAGTACCCCCAATCAGAGTACTACCAAACAAAGTACCAGTTATATCCTATAGCAAAAATTGAAAATTTAAAAAAATATCCAATATAGCAAAAAAAATTTAATTTTTGAAAGCTTCACAACTTTTACTTCGTATGTTTTTCTAATCTAGATGAAATCTGAGAGCAGATTGTGTTTGCCTTACCGTTTGTAATGCTAAGAAATAATGTTCGCCTAGAGCAGCCATGGGTACAGAAATATTTATTGTCATTCAGAAACTTCGATTTCGAGTACCAGTCTGTCTATAATATAAATTTCGAAAGCTTTGACCTATCGTGCTGAAATTCGTCATATGTTATTTTTAGCAAAAAAGGAACTTAAAGTTCGTGAACGGGCCACATCCCCCACTCCTTCTGCCCCTCAAAAGCAAATTTCATGAAATTTCGAAATTTAAGTATTTGATTTTTCTCCGAGTCCATTTCAGCTATTGACTTGAAAATTAGGTCATATTATAATGATGTGAACATCATTAAAAAATATTAATCTGATCCCCTTCTACCCCCCCCCCATACAAATGCACAATTTTCAAAAATGTGCTTATTCGGTTTACATTGCAATTAGCAAATATTTGTCATAATTAATTTTATTACAATTGCAACCAATTTTGGAAAAACTCACTCACCCTATCTACCCTCTCTAAGAAGTTGATGAGCAAAAACTACATCAGCAACTTCACGTCATATCGAGAGTGATGTCATATTTAGTAGCTGAAGTCGGTCGGTATAAGGAGGAAGATGGACTCTGTCACTCCAATTAAGGTGACATAAAGCTATTCTCATAAATTAACGCTGAATTGATTCAATTCTGCCAATATGCACATCATAATAAGGAGACCAAACTTGAGAAGCATACTCAACATGAGATCTAACAAAAGTGTTATACAGACTCAACCAAAAAAAGGAATTGTTAGATTCCTTGGATAGGCGAGTGGTGAAACTCAACATAGAATTACCCTTTTATATGTATAATAACACCTAAGCCAAGAATGGAATTGACACGATCCAAAATACAGTCATTGAGACTGTAAGTTATTAGTAAATGTAGTAGTAAACGACATTACATGACATTTATCCAAATTCAATCGACACCAGTTACTATAATTTATTAAATCCTCCTGAAGAAGATTATCAAAGTTGAA
The DNA here is from genome assembly GCA_963669355.1 of Chorisops tibialis. NCBI lineage: Eukaryota > Metazoa > Arthropoda > Insecta > Diptera > Stratiomyidae > Chorisops > Chorisops tibialis. Next base: position 268,275,905 of record OY770262.1, on the reverse strand, counting down.
ACTAAGAGACCTAAAGATTTTAATATCATCAGCATAAATGAATACTTCCGAATATTTAAAAACAGGGGCAACATCGTTAATGGCCAGGATAAATAGAAGTGGTCCCAAATGACTTCCTTGAGGGACCCCAGAATGCGCAGTAAATGGCTTAGAAGTACAATCACGAAAGATAACATGATGAGTTCCATTACATAGATATGACTTAATCCAATTTGTAAACCATGTAGTAAAACCCAATAAGCTTAATTTTAGCAAAATTAAAGAATGGATAGCTTATCAAAAGCCTTACTAAAATCAGTATATATGTACACAATCCACCTGCTTCCATCCTCAATAGCTAAAATGGATTTACTCGTAAACTTCACCAGATTAGTAATAGTGGATCTGTTCCTAACAAAACCATGTTGTTTACTCGAAATTAGGGATTTACAGTGAAACGACAAACTTTCATACACTATTGACTCAAAAAGTTTAGGAATAGCCGACAGTTTAGCTATGGGCCGATAATTTTCAGCAGATTTTGCACCACTCTTGTGAGTAGGTATGATAAAAGACGACTTCCACACATTTGGAAAAATTCCCGTTTTTAGGGATTTGAAAGAGCAGGGAAAGTGGCTCAGCAAGAGAGAGACAACAGCGCTTCAGGACAACTGCAGGAACACCATCTGGGCCAGGAGAAGACATATCTTTCACACATTTCATTGAAACTAGAAAAAGCACAAACTTCAAAATTTTACCAGAATTTGTCCCTTAATAATTGCAATAAATGTTATAAAAAACATAACATTAAGAATTAAGAATTTATTACAAAACATGAGCTCGATAAATGTTATATGTTCTGAGAAAATCGTCTTAGAGCATTTCATGAAAAAGTGATGTTTGTATGGGAGGGGGTGGAAGGAGAGGGAGGACGCCAGTAATTTTTCTACTGTAGATTTAGATCATTATGAAAGTGATATACCCCACAATTCAGCCTAATAGCTTTTATACTTTTTGATCAAATCCATTTATTGTCGAATTGCGACATTGTGTCATTTTGTATGGGAGGGGGTAGAAGGGGTGAAGCTAATCGTCTAATTTTTTTTGCCGTACTAACAATTTTAAATAAATATTTAATGCATAATTTCAGCTCGCTAAATTTTATACGCACTGAGTAAATTGGCTTAGAGTAATTCATGACAAGTACAGTTTGTATGGGAGGTGGTAGAAGGAGGGGGAGGACACGCATAATTTTTTTACGGTAGGTTGATATTATTATAAAAGTAACATATTCAAAATTTCAGACCAATAGCTTTTATACTTTTTGAGCAAATCCGTTTATTGTCAAATTGCGCAATTGTGTCATTTTGTATGGGAGGGGGTAGAAGGGGTGGAGCGATTTGGCCCGTTCACGAACTTGACCTTACTTTTTTGTCAAAAACGACGTGTACAAAATTTGAGCTTTCTAGCTCAACGCGTTCTCAAGCTAGAGCGCGCACAGACGGACGGACGGACGGTCAGACGGACGGACGGACAGACGGACGGACGGACGGACGGACATCCGGTTTTGAGATTTTTGAGTGATAATATTATCTTCTGTATCATTCATTTTTTTCTCCGAGCCTTATTTCTTGGCGTTACAAACTTTAGAGCAAACTTATAATACTCTCAGATTCCATCTAGAGTATAAATATGAACTTCACTTCACTCCTTCTACCACCTCCCATACAAATTTTTGTATTGGAAATTCAAGAAAAGTATTTCTCCTTCGAATATATGAGAGGTATAGACTTTAAAATTGTAACAAAGCAATGTGATTAGGATGTTGATAAACAGTTTCAAAATGATCCTAAGCCTGCTACTTTCTCTGCCACCTCCCATACAAATGCCTTAAATTCGGAAAGCTACAAACTTTAAATTCAGCATGAAACATTTTGTATACTACGTTCGGTATTGTACAAAAAAATTACAAACCTCCCACCTCTGCTTTTACCACCTCCCGTACAAAAGCCACTATTCACTATTTGAAAGAAGAAAGATGACATATTAGGACTGGGCAAAAAGTTCCCGGCGTTTTTTAGTGAAATTCAACAGGTTTTCTTATAGTGTGAAAATGAATTTATTTAAACCAAACATGTTCCATTGTTATCGACAATGTTTCGCCATTTTTTGGGTAGAGTCAAGATGCTATCGGTGAAGAACTTCTGGTTGAAAAAATGAATCAAGTGGTTTTCACAGGATTCTTTGGAAACCAGCTTAATTCCATTAAGAGAGTTCTGCAGAGAATTGAACAAGTGATAATCAGAGGGTGCTATGTCTGGACTATACGGTGGATGCATCAAAACTTCCTAACCAAGCTCTCGGAATTTTTGACGGGTCATCAAAGAAGTGTGTGGTGGAGCGTTGTCATGATGGAAGACAATTTTCAATTGCCTGGCGTAATCTCTCTAGCTGTATACATTAGAGCAGAGAATCAATCGTCTGACCAACTGGAAGCAGCTCATGGTGGACGATTCCCTTCCAGTCCCACCACACATACAGCATCACCTTTTTCAGAGTCAATCCGGGCTTCGCGAACGCTTGTGACGGCTCACCATCCCTTGTCCATGATCTTCGGCACTTCCGATTATCGTCGGTGATCCATTTTTCATCGCCGGTTATGACACGTTTCAAAAATGGCTCGATTTCTTTGCAGCGCATCGCAGATGTTAATTCGGTTTATCATGTTTTTCGCGCTCAACTCATGAGGAACGCATACATCGAGTTTCTTTTTGTAGCCAGCTTTGTGTAAATGGTTCCAAACAATTTTGTGGTCAATACCTAGCTCCATGCCAATATCGATACTGCTGATATGCTTATCTTGCTTTACCTTTAAGAGCACGTTTGGGGATTCTTCTGTCTTCCATTCGCTTTACATGGCCAGCCCACTGCAGTTTACGTAGCTTAATGAACATTAAAGCTTCTGGCGCGTCGTAGAGTGATACAACTCATGGTTGTATCTTATTCGCCATTCCGATCCTTCGTTCACCGGTCCCTACATTCTTCAAAGGACTTTTATTTGGAATGTATTAACTGCTTTTTCGGAAGTTCTCATTAATATCCATGTCTTGCTGCCATAACAGAGCATAGGTCGTATAATAGATTTATATATTCGCAGCTTATTGTTCTTGTGCACTTTCTTGGATTTCATTATTGGAAGTACCGAATAATACGTCTTATTTGCTAGTGTTATCCGTCGTTTGATTTTGTCCGTTTCATTGCCGTCCTATGCTAGATTAGCCCCAAGATGAAGTTTCACACACCCTTCAAACTAAATTCCGTATTTGTTATGTTTTGTGTGATTGACGTTCTTTTTCTTGTTTGTGTTATTACTTTAGTTTTACTCTCGTTATGTCCAATTCGACTTCTTTTGCGGTGGAGTCAAGATTGACAAATACCTCCTTAGCACTAGAACGGGCCTTCCTAGGACATTAATGTCGTCAGGGCATGCTACTGTTGGTGTCGACTGACATTTTTCGATCGACACACTCTAGTGCCAAGTTGAAAAGCATGGGGCTAGACCATCTCCCTGCTTTAAACCACATTCCGTTCGAAAGCTGGTTGTGGAATAGGTTTGTATTCTCATTTGGGATTCAGTGTTCGTCATTGTGAGTCTTGTTAGTCGGACTTGTTTTGGGGGAATTCCAAAATCAAACATGATTTGGTACAGTACTCTCATGTCTATATTGTCGTATGCTTGTTTAAAATCTACGAATATTTGGTGCACGTCTGTGTTATATTCCCAGCATTTCTCAAGCACCTGTTTCACGGAGAGTATCTGGTTTGTTGTAGATCGTCCGGTTCTGAATCCACCTAATACTTAGGAGCAGTCGAGATCCATTTCATTCTTAGACTAGAAGCTGATAGCCAGCTTAATGCTACTGAAGATAATACCACAGCTTTCTGAGCCAACTTTATATCATACAAGGAAACCATTGACTGTGTGCATATTCTGAAGTAAAAAAAAATGTTAGCGAATTCTGTTAACTACAGCCCGATAGCCATTATATCAGTGCTCTCGAAAGTGATGGAAACTGCTGCCAGTCGCAAAATCGTACAATATCTCAAGGATAAATAACTTATCCACGATCGCCAATATATTTTCGTTCCGGAAGGTCAACAGTTCTTACACTTGGCATTGCAAAAGTTTTTGACAGAGTTTGGCACGAATGTTGTCTTGTTAAGCTCACGACCATTGCCTTTGATGCTTCTCTCATTCAATGGATTGGGAGTTTTTTCTCCAAAAACAAAAAACGATCACTATTCTTAGAGTAAGTGACGTTGTGAGCGTTATATGTTTCCTTATGCCTGGTTTAGTGAATGTTTTCAATTGAAAAAAAAGATTTCCAGATATTACACTGTTATGCTTTGTTAAATGTGATGCTTCGATCTCTGCTGAACTATTTGCTAAAGGTCTCAGCAGAGACCGAAAAGTCACTTTTATGTGTGAAATCCGGAATCCTTTCATTTCAAATCCTAATACCTACCCTCAAGCAAGGATTTGATACTATTGAGTAAGCAATTCGGTGAAGTCTGGAGAGTTATGTCTGTACCTATGAAAACTACTTAATTAACTATTTTGCACATCTTTAAATAGGGGCTGTTCCGGTCCCTACATTCACATTGTCCATTAAACATATTCTACTCATATGAATTAGTTTTTTACCTCATAAATTGAAAACTGTTCGACTGGCTCAATTGAATTGTAGCAAGATAAAAGCAAAGAGAGAAGTTCGTCTGAGGTGGTTTCTTCCGATATGACAAGAGATTTGTATTGTGATGTTGCTTGCAATGCTGACGTATGAACTCGTATAAGACCGCCAGGTTTCAATTGTAGACAAAATCTGTTTAAATGGAACGAAAAAATATAATCAGTCCGCCAACTTTTAAACAAACACGAAACCAACCTTGAATCACCTTTGGGATGACACGCTTGCAGAATAGCTGGTCGAGCTTCTTCATCTAAAACTAAAATAGTTTTAATTCCAGCTCTTCGAACCGTAACTTCCATCGACATATAAAACAGTCTTGGATCACGGTGTCGCATTTTCAGTCTGAAATGAATAACAAAGCATTAATAAAATATTTCGGAAATAAGATCCGATCCTGTACATACCGCCTTAGAAGCTGAGCAACAACTTCCTTACTTGTCGTATCCCATTGAATTCCAAGCGTCTTATACTCTACATCAATCTTCAGGCAACTTGTGTACACTTTAATGGTAGTCTGCAAAATAACAAAAACCATATTGAGATTAATGATGGTATTAAAGTCGACCGCTGTAAAGTTGACAAAATCTGGCGCCAGTAAGATATCCGAGGCTAAGATTAATATTACATATACAATTGAAAATTACGGGTAATTTTTTCGGCATGAAATTATACCATCCGCAACTTAAATTGTCTCAAATGGAAACTTCCCGTACGTGAGGAGTTAGAACAACCCGCAACTACTGCAATTTAAGTGAAAAGGAAGTGGCTCTAAGTTGTTTATGGGCTTTATGCTTGGTGCGAAGATTAAAGACGTCGGCAATCTTGCCAGACTCCATCCTAGCTATGTGTGTGCATGGAATCGAGAACGTTTTTAGGACAAAATTCGTGGGATAACTTCGCACCCCACTAAAACTGCCAGAAGCGGTTAAGTTTCGTTCAATTAGCTTAAGGCGCAGAGTGTTGATGGCGGCGGTCACTTCTAACATCATGGCTTTAGTTGGGCTTAATTAAATGCGATTCTGTTTGTTCAATTGATTGATGGCACGAGATCTTGAGATACATATAGCTGGTCGGCTTGAACGGCAGATTATTAGGTCGAGTCGACTTAATTCGGATAATTTCGTTTATAGGTATTGTGAAATCTATTCTAACATATATGTCGCTTCATATTGCAATCATATTGATTGGAGATACAGCTGGAATAGGAATTATGGACATTGATCTTAATTTAAATGTAATTGGCATTCAATGTTGTTGCATTGATGATATCGTGAATAGAAATAATTTAATGTTATTATGTCGAATGAAGATTAATGTTGCAGTTTTTAGCTGCTGCATGCTTTGCTCTCTTGTTACGATAAGTTTTTCATCAGTAAATTTTGATGATAGATACAGAATAGTTTATGTTTATGAATTGAAAGTGGCAGCGTATGGACACGTGTTCAACAGGCAACTTATCTTCTGTGGATTGATGTTACGGAACTTAATATTCCCTTGTAACAGGAGTTAATATCCTGTTGAATTGCGCAATGGATCGCTACATTTTAAGTAAAAATAAAACTACTAGTTTAACAAGTTCACTTTAATTTAACCGCAAAACTTTATTTATTAATTTTTCACACATCGACTGACCCGTCGACTGTTCAATTTGGACTCCTGTAACGCTTTCCACTCTATCGTGACTTTACCACGCAATGCTCTGAATATAACTCGTCTATCCTGACTGACTCCTCGACAAACGCTCGCCCTTCTTTTAAATTGTTCTTGTCGGCCCAATCATTGCTTGTCGTCCAAATCATTTCCCTGTCGGCCGAATCTATACATCATTGTTGTTGCTTTCGCGGTACAGAACTTGCAGGTGTTCCGTTGGTTGAAGACCTTGAATATTCCAAGAGCGGCATATTGTGGGAATGTACATGGTCGGATTTCGTGCAGCCATATATTCCTTGTTAGTTGCTTCTATACATCATTTCCTTGTCGGTTGGATCATTTCCTTGTTGCCCGACCGCTGTCGACCGCTTCTATAAAGCTTTCTCTTGTCATCTGAATCTTTTCCTTCTCGTCCGAATTTTTCTGTTGTCGCAAGATCGCTGTCGGCTGCTTCTCTATATCGCCCGTGTAATTGTTGTTGGTTTGTCACAGGTTTTCCTTAGCATATTGCATTTACTCCTATTTTTTGCCTTTAATATTCAGCTATTGTAATTAACATTTTGAGCAATAAAAAAGTTTTGCCTTGAATCACATTAAATATATTTTTTTGATTATTGCTCCGAAAAGTTTTACCATTTGCAGGGATAATGTTCTATAAATTATCGCATGTACAGTGCCGTAAAGCATCTAAAATTCCGGGAGAATTAAGATACTGTGTTTGAATTTCAAATTTTATATGCACTACGATACAAATTTCGAGGATTATTCGCAATAAATGCACAAGAATTTTCCCTAAAAACTCCATAATGCATACAAATTTGAAGCTAAATTATTGCCATACTCTGCCAGTTAGATAGCTACGTATACATAACTATACGAATTTACGGAGAGTAGTTGAAAACTTTAGAGTGGTGGAGTGTGCGAAAGTATACATACATCAAAAATATTAAAGTAAACCTTCTAACTTGGTAGCAATAGATAGAAAGTAAAGTAGCTATCTATATATAATATAGGATAAAGAAAAATATTCTCCTATCCGACCAAAAATGGAATTGTTATTCTTCCGTTCTATCCTTTTATCGTAGGACATGGTCGGAAATGGTGCCACACCAAACGAAATGCTTGCACAGGTAGAAGATTTATGGGATTTTTTCAAAGTTTTCCAAGTCGGTTGGCGTGACTGCTTTCATTTTCTTTGAATTTTTTTTTCCTGTGTTTTTAAACAGAATTAAGTTTAAATTGACCGACTTCCATTACGAGTCGTCGCCAGTGAGTTAATTTTATTTTAGCAATGATTTAAAGATTCTTTGAAAGTAAATGGTTTCGAGGAACTTTTAATATCGTAATTGAGTTTCAAGGTGTGTGTCTTTCGAATTGAGTTTTTGGGAAAAAACGATTCAAGAAAATTAAGACAAAGTTTTGTTCTGTTTGTTTAATGTATACATATATCGAATTCCTGACCCCCTATAGCGGCATAGGACAGAAACAGGGCGCGATTCTGAACATTGGCCTTTAGCTTATGCCAGGACTTGTTTATTCTTCTGGGCTGCTGCTCAACTGCTTGCTTCCATGTGCGACATGGTCAACCAACCCGACGTTTTGCTTGCGGATTATAATCCAGAGCCTGTTTGCGATGTTTCGCACTGGTTTCCTCAAAATGTTACCGATCCACTGCCACTTCCACCTTTGAATCTCAATGCTTATTTTACTCCAAATTTGGTCGTTTGAGATCACTTCTGACCAGAATATTCCTCAAATGCGTCGGAGGCATTGATTCACGAAAGTTTGCAGTTTCTTGGTAGGTCGAACGGTTACTTTCCACGTAGTACAACCATATAGCAACATGGATTTGACGCATGTGACAAAAACTCCCAACTTCGCGCGAAGGGAGATCTCCGTTAACCGCCAATAAGAGGAAATGTATATAAGTTTCCACTTTTCGATCCTGGTATCACAAGCCATTCCCATGATGGAGGATGCGCAGAATCGATTAGGAAATATCTTGAAAGTCGCAGGGAAATCTCCTCCTAGAATTACATCGACAATCTGAGATCATCTCAGTTCAAATGATTTTCAGAAAAAAGGAAAAAAAAGTTTTTTTTTCTACATTACATGGAGAATTTTTTTAAATCCGTTTTAGGTAATGGCCGTCCATGATAGTGGAATTTTTAGCAATTCAAATCTAAATATTGAATATACAAATCATTGCATATCACCTTTATCACTGCTGATCATATGTTTACAATCGTCCACCGTTCTTGAAAGCAAATAAGTGCACACGTGCAAGTACTATGCTTCTCAGAAAATGTTCAAGGTCTCCAACAACAACAGTGTGCTAATAAAAACGACACCTGCGACCAACAACAAAATATACGGTCACAAAATATATACGGTCACAAATTCCGATTATGTTTAAGGTCTTCAACCAACAATAACAAATAGACGTGGACGCGAATTCCGATCATTTAAATCCCCGCACTATGGCGCTCATTACATGTTAGAGGTCTGCAGCCGGCAACGGTTTTGCAGTAATGAAAGAACACCTGGACTCTTGTCCTTGAATGAAACCAACAACAAATACGCGTCGTAAGTCAGCGAATACGTCGGTTGTGATGGGTATAAAAGGGGCGAGGATTTGTCGCAGTCAGTTGTGAGTTGATATTTAGACAGCAGAATCGAAATTGGGAAGCGAGTAATGGAGTCGGCAGGCGAGTGCGATCGACGGCCGGGATGAGTAAGCGAAGTTCAGTGATCGACAGGTAGGAGTAAGTCCTTTGATCGACAGGCGAGAATGAGTCCTGTGATCGACAGGCAGAATACAGTAAGCGTCGTGTGATCGACGGTAGAGATCAGATCAATGCGTGGTGAAGTCGCGATAGAGTGAGTCGAGATTGAGCAGTCGACGGAAGCAGTTGGAGATTAAGAGCGTGATAGGGTCAGTCAAGATTGAGCAGTCGATGGAAGCAGTTGGAGATATAGAACGCGATGGAGTGAGTCGAGGTTGAGCAGTCGACGGTAGCGGTTGGAGATATAGAACACGATAGAGTCAGTCGAGATTGAGCAGTCGATAGAGGTATAGAATGCGAGATCGAGTCGACGGTGGCAGTCGAAGTTTTGGAAAGCGAAAGAGTTCAGATTGAGCAGACGACGGGTCAGTTGACGTTCGGGAGTGGAAGAGTCAAAGTTGGAAAAGCGACAGAACGCGATTAGGGCGAAGAGTTAAGCGGTATAATAAAATCCAGCGATCCCTTGCACAGTATGTAACAATAATAAAAAAAAATAATAAAGTGAGCATTTTGATTTTAAATTATTTTGGCGGGTGTTCTGGGACTCACCTGTTTCTGGTGATTGCACTGTGCGGCGTAAAGAGATAAGGCGAGTGCGACAGTCAGTAGACAAACAAAAGTTTCAGCCATTTAGGACGCTAAAGATGTTTTTTACAGTCGTTTGTGTTATTTGATGTCAGTGTTTTTTGTAAAATTGAAAAAAATCGAATATCGTGCCGCGATTAAATTCTTGTATTTGAAAGGCAATTTGCCGGAGCAAATTAAAACCGAGCTGGACAGTGTAGGTATATGGGGACTCTGTCTTAGCTATTTTCAGTACGAAAAGATGAGCAGCTGAATTGAAATGTGATCGTACCAGTTTGGCTGATGATGAGCGCTTAGGACGGCCAACAACTGCAATCACTGTCGATAACATCGAAAATGTTCACCAAATACTACCGGACGACCGTTGAACCGAAATTAATGAGATAGCAGAGGTTATGGATACCGCGTGAAGGATGCGGCGCTTGCTCACTTTTGACCAAAAACATTATCAACGTCGTGTTGGAGCGGCGAACGAAACGAGTCAGATTCCTAGCATCAATTCATAACTTTAGGCAAAACTTTGATCCATCAAAATACTCCTAAGATGAAATAAGAGTCAAAACAGTGGATTGGAAAGGGTGAACCTGCTCCGAAAAATGCGAAGACGGTTCCAATCGGCTGAAATGGTGAAGAAGCCTGTATGTTTCTAGAGACAGTTAAGAAATTGTGTTCATCGACTATCTTGAAAAATGTAAAATAATGAGGAGAATATATTACGCATCATTAATTGATACGCTGACGGCAGAAATTACAAAGAAAACTGCCCCATTTGAAGAAGAAGAAGAAAGTTCTGTTCAATCAAGACAACGGACCTGTTCTCACTTAGTCGGCCGCCATGGCCAAAATTCACAAATTGCACTTCGAATTGGTTGACCATCATCTTCATAAAGCTTAAAGTTTCGCTTTGAGGACAGAGATTTTAATCAAACGGTGAGGGTGGACTACGAGCAGCTAGGGTGTAGCCTAGTAGGTAGCGTGTTGGTCTTGTAATGCGAAGGTCGTAAGTTCAAATCCCGGTCGGCGCAAAATTCTAGCACACTACTTGCTTGAGTATACCTTGGTTACTTCAATCTACGAAAATAAAAAATTCGTAGATAGAGGGTTGTGCGAAGGGCTAACAACCCTTCCGCAATAAATAATGAAAAACGTTAAGGAACCTGAATGTTAGGAGGCCAAAGTCCGATTTGGGCTGTAGTGCCATTGTAGAAGTAGAAGTAGAAGGACTACGAGTATAATCATTCAAACTCTAAATGGAATTGAAGTCTTAATGACTTAAGAAGGGTTGATTTTCTTGACATATCAGCAACCTACTTATAGAATATAGAATAGAATATACACTTTACGTCTAATTAGATCAGTTTGTCTTGATAATTGTCTTGAACGCCAAACTGTGGCTTTTGTATGAAAGGTGATAGAAGGGGTGGGTGGATTTCAGCGATTTTTACAGAGGTAACTATAATCGAACTAGAAATGATGTGATTTAAATTTCCGACCAGTAACCTTTCCAAGAAAACCAACATATTATAAGGTTCTGTAATTGTGGCGTTTTGTATGGGAGGTGATTGAAGGAGTTGAGGGACCGAATTAATTTTTCACATCTTTCTAAAGTTACTATAAAATTCTTTGTATTAAATTTGAGTTTCAAAACTTTGATAGGTACTGAAAAAAATTGGTTCATTGTATTTCGTGAAAAATGCAGTTTATATGGGAGGTGGTAAAATAAGTGGGAGGATTTGAAATATTTTAATAAAATGAAATCATATCACTGCAAAAGATAATTTCCAAGAACGTCGACATACCATACAGTTACAAAATTCTGTCAATTTGTGTGGGAGGTGAAAGAAGGGGCTGCCAAATCAATCTGATTTCTGCTCAAATAACTATAATTGCTACGAAAATGCTACACACAAAATTTGAGCTCATAAAATTTAAAGACACTGAAAAAAAAAATTGTGAATTGCATTTCGTAAAATTCTGCAGTTTGTATGGGAGGTGGTAGAAGGAATAGGGCTATTTTAATTTGTTTCTGAGAAAAAAATGTATTTTATTGTTATTAAGAATTGTAAGTCTAAAATTTCAGATCACTAGCATTTACATTTTCAAAGGGGATTAACTAATGAAGTTGTGAAAATGAGTCATTTTGGGTGGAGGAGTTAGAAGGGTTTGAGCAGTTTGGCCCGTTCACGAACTTGACTTTGCTTTTTCAGCAAAAATAACGTTTACAAAATTTGAGCTTTCCAGCTCAACGCGTTCCCAAGTTAAAGCGCGAACGGATGGATATCCGGTTTTGATATTTTTGAGCCCAGCAAAAATTGTTGTACTCTGTGCGAGCATTATTTCTTGGCGTTATAAACTTTAGATTAAACTTATATTATATATTATATAATATATTTATACTCTAGATGGAATCTGAGAGTATAAATATATTGAATGAAAACCATCGAAAAAGAAAATGATAAAATTTTCCCATTCTTTCCATATGCAATACAACGCTAACTTTGGACTATTATCATAAATATTTGGGATCGACCCAGAACCAATTGAAATTCCTCATATTCATTCTATACATTCCAACTATGCATAGCAAAATACTCTCCAAGGACGCCAGAAATTCAAATAGTTCGTTCTATCGATTTCTATGCCAACAACATGCCAACATACCAATCTGTTCAAAACTAAAATTCATAACCATTTGTACTGCAATGATCCACCTGTCCGTCCATAACTTTCCCGGTGAAGACGAGGAACAGTATTCGTGATAGTCGACAGGCAATCAGTGAAGCTTAAGGTATTTTTTAAGGTATCTATAAAGCGTGCTAGCGAAGTAAGTTAAAAGATGAAATCGAAGACGTTGGTTTGCATCTGACGACTTCACCACTATCTTCATGCACAGACAGAGAAACATTTACGATATGTGATATGAGGAGCTGCCGGCAATTTCACTACAGCAATCAGTATGACTGCGAAGAATTTCTGGTGTTCGCTTTTAATTTTTTTTAGATATAGAAAATCGATTTATTTACACTTGATTGTACTACGCATCCGGTAACATCCGATAGGAGTTTCGTAGCTAGAAGGACATTGGAAGAAAATCGTTGACATGTTCTAAGCCAGCCGACAGTGGGATCGGATGTTTTCAACCGGATTTAATAGAATCCTGCGATGGGACATTGTTTGTTCAACTCTTAGCAAGATATTCTTGGAAGGAAATTACTGAAATAGTATGCCCGACCTTCTTACTGCAATGACAAGAATGAGGCTTAATATGCTACATGGAAAATATTCATATGAAGAATTACTCATCCATACTATCATAGGATGGAAGAGTAATTCTCGGAAATTTCTGGAAGCATATCCGTTCAACGAAGTGTTTCCTTTAATCTGAAGACCGCCTCGGAGCATGAAACTCATACACTACAAACAACAAAATGCAACCATATGGAGATATGGGGAGGAAATGATCATTAACCCCTTGCACTTTGGGCTGATGCTTTTCTTTCTTAAGGGATTTTGTGTCTTAGAGTCTTCTCTCTGTCGGCAAAATTGCTGTATAGTCGTATGTGGGTGGTTTATGTCTAAATTAAACGTAAAAGAATGGATGCCACGATACATGCAATTAATTCTCAGTATACGGGTATGTGCCTTAAAAGGAAAGTGAGAAGGCTAAGTTTATAATAAGATATTCGGAGCATATTATACGAAATGTTAGTGTATATTTGTTATGCGATTTATGCACTTCTATTCGAGATCTCTGAAATCAAAAGAATTTGCTCTCTTCATCAATTTCTTCATCCGTACATTTTGAATTGTTCTGATTTCTAGATAAATAAGTTTGGAAAAAACCAACTGAACTAATTTACCGAAAAATGAAAATTCATTTGTTATATTTCAACGAAATTATTATCTGGTTTTAAAGGAACACATACTCCTTGAAGTTATGTATAATATAACAAAGAAAAAAATTTTATACATTGACGCATTCCTTGTAAGTTTGCTTCAAAAATTTCTATAACGCAAAGAAATAAGGTTCGGAAAAAAAAACGGAATGAAGAGAAGTTCATATCGTTACTCAGAAATTTCAAAACCGGTCCGTTCGTCTGTATGGACACCCTCTACTTTAGGAACGCGTAGAGATACTAAGTTAAAAATCTTTAAACAAAAATAAACATAAAAGAATTATTATTGGGCATAAAGCCCAATCATATGATACTCTAGATGAGATGGAAATGACTTTAATATACCAGAAAATATGTCATCTCAAATTCTTTCGAATAGTGAATAGAGACTTTTGCATGAGAGGTGGTAGAAGTAGAGGGGAAGGTTTGTAATTTTCATATATGACACCGAACATGGCATGCAAAATGTTTTTTGCCGAATTTAAAATTTTTAGTTTTCATTATTTGTAATGAAATCGGACATAGTTTTTCTGAAATTGGGGCATTTGTATGGGAGGTGGCAGAGAAAGTGGAACATTTAAGATGATTTTGAAACTGCTTATCATCATCCTTATCACCATGCTTTGATTCAATTTCAAAGTCGCTCTCATATATTCGAAGGAGAAATGCTTTTCTTGAATTTATAATACAGATATTTGTATGAGAGGTGGTAGAAGGAGTGAAGCGGAGCTGATAGTTTTTTCTAACACTTGTTTCAATTATTAAGAAACAAATTCTAGCAAAATTTGAAGTTTGTACTTTTTCTAGTGTGAATGGAAATCGATAAAATGCATTTAACAAAAATTATCCATTTGTAAGGGAGGGGTTAGAAGGAGTGTACGGATCAAAACAAATTTTTTTTGCATTATTAATATTTTTATTTGTATGCTTTATACAAAATATCAAGCTGTTAGCTTTAACAGTTTCGGAGAAAAATAATTTAATTAAAATTTCAAAATTTTGTGAAATTTGTATGGGAGGGGGTAGAAGGAGTGAGATGAAGTTGATAATTATTTTTAAAATAAATTACAATTATAAAAAAATTAATTCTGACAAAATTTCGTCTTTTCAGTTTTACTAGTTTCAATGAAAATCGAAAATATGTATTTTTGAAAATTGTCCATTTGTATGGGAGGGGGTAGAAGGAGTAAGGGGATCGGGTCAATATTACGTGATATTAATGACATCAATGTCGTAATACTTTGATCTAAATTTCAAGTCGATAGCTTAAACAATTTCAAAGAAAAATAAATTTCTTAATATTTCGAAATTTGTATGGGAGGGGGTAGAAGGAGTGGGGGGATGTAGCCCATTCACGAACTTACAGTTACTTTTTTGCTAAAAATGACACACAAAAATTTTTAGTACTATAGCTCAAAGCTTTCGAGAGTTATGCTGTAGACAGACGCACAGACGGACAGACAGACAGACGGACAGACAGACAGACGGACAGACGGTCACTCGGAATCGAGGTTTTTGCGCGACAACAAATATTTCTGTACCCTTGGCGCCTCTGTGCGAGCGTTATTTCTTAGCGTTACAAACGGTAAGGCAAACACAATATACTCTCAGGTTTCATCTAGAGTATAATAACCCAATACCTTCGTTCATTCTTCGCCTCCTCACAAAAATGTCATGTTTCAATAACTTCATAATAAGTAGGGTGTAGCCTAGTGGTTAGCGTGTTGGTCTTACAATGCGAAAGTCGTGAGTTTAAATCCCGTACAACGTAATATAATTCCTGCACACTACTTGCTTGGTATACCTTGGTTACCTCGATCTCCGAAAAAAAATCGTAGTTAGAGCGTTGTGCGAAAAGCTAACAACCCATCCACAATATATAATGACAAAAATTTTAAGGAACCTGAAGGTCAGGAGGTCAAGGCCCGGCCCTATTCGGGCTGCAGTGCCATTGCAGAAGTAGTAGAAGTCGATTTTCTTTAGAAATATAGGTGATGTTAATCTTAGATTAAAAACACATGATTTTCAAGGTGTCTATATTTTTGCAAAAAATTTCTAAAATCCAACTTCCTATACAAACTGCAATTATTTTACGAAACTCTACGGCAAAGAAGTTTAGTCCTTCATTATTAGAAACGGTCGTTTTATTTTGAGTGTCATTATGACCATAATTTTCGATCTGGAATGGCATTATCACGTACATCATCTGTTGCTAGAATATCGTCTCTAAATACACGGCAATTTTCGGATGTCAACTGAAACCAATTGCATGTAATTAGACTGAAAACAAATATTGCTATCTTAAATACAGCCTTGATGAAAAGGACATTTATTAACTTAAACGACAAAAATGATATAAAATTATTATTGCAGAGAATTTGGTCTGCTGTTATCTTATTGTACTATACCAATTATCTTGTGGTTTTAACGTGGAGGTATATACAAGTAAGAATTGTCAGCATTCGACCTTCAAATGCAATTTTAACCATCTGTGTGAACACTGTTGAAGTTAACCCCTTTATATTTAAAGCCTAATTACGAGTATGTATGTTATTCGATTTTCGGTGTCCCAGCATTATTTTTATTGATTCAGATATTTTTCACCATTCAAGAATATTCCATGGTGAGCTCAGAGGTAGTATTTATTAAATATAATCAAAAACCATTTCTAATTTAATTAATACTAACATCTATTTTGTAAAATATAATGGAATTATGATTGCGCATAAGATTCCGATGATATTGGAAGGATTTTTATTTAAATTTCATCAAATATTGTATGCGAGGTGACAGAGGGGAGGGGACCTTGTACAATCAATGACAGATCAGCCCATTTGTGTAAAGATAACTTTTAATATTAATAATAAAAAACTTATTTCAGGACATGTTAAATGCTTTAACTAATACTCGATAGAAATACACTTATGAGGGGAGGTCAAAATTTAGTGGAATGAAGGGGATGAACAAGGGAGGGGAGAAACATGTCTATCTGGAGGTATTCTAACACTCAATATAGATATAAGTACAAAGTTTCTGTAAAATCGAATCACTAACATTTTAGTTATCGCCAAATCAACAAGTAAATCGGAAAGAAAACACAACTGTGGACAAAATTGAGTGCTGTCATAAAGTTCCGTACTAAGCAAGGAAAACCGCCAAAAATCAATTTAGAAGAAATGTCATCTGTTTATGGGGACTCTTGATTTATAAGTGGCATAGTTTATTCAGGCAAGGCAGAGAGTCAATTGAAGATGATAATCACTCGGGCCGGCCGATTGAGGCCGCTTCCTCAAAAATCGTCGAAAAAGTGGAAAAACTTGTTCTCAAAGATGCTCGTTTAAAGAAGAAACAAATCGTAAAAATAGTAAGAGGACCAGATACAACCATTTCGAATATCCTCCGCGATCATCTCGGCATGTTTAAAGTCAGCGACAGATGGGTACCGAGGATGCTCTCAGCAGTTCCAAAAAAGAAGCGCGTCGAATTTTTGAGTCTCTGTACCGAGAACAGCGATGCAATTTTGACCCGGATTGTTACTGAAGAAACTTGGGTTCATCATTATGAGCGTGAATCAAAGCAGGAGTCAATGTAGTGGTTTCGTAAAGGCCCCCCCCCAGAAGTTCAAGGTCTCACAATCCGCCGGAATGGCCACTATTTTTTTGGGATTTAGAGGGAGTTTTGTTTGAAAATAGCTCAAACATACAAATTTCCAAGGCACCGAGAAAAATCAAAAGGAACGAGTGGGTCCAGAAAAGATAAAGAGTGGCAAGCGAGCTCTGATCCCTTGAGTCCACTATCAAAACGCTAGATCCACCTTCGGGAAATGGAAATGGATGAAAGTTAATTCTCAAACCGACCGAAATTATTATGAGAAGATTCTGCCTAAAATTTATGTAAATAAGTATTTTCTTTTTAGGAAACAGGTGTACAGAATTTTGTAAAATAAATCCATTTCACATTATATAGTTTAATTTATTCGAAACTTTTTCGATCGGTTGTTATTTTCTCTGGTATGTTGCTTAACAATGCGATTACTGATCGAAAATACGAAAAACTTAACGAATTTTATAAGAAACTGGCGCATACACAGCTAGGACATAGTCTACGGGTAGCGTGTTGGTCTACAATGCGAAGGTCTTGAGTCTAAATCCCAGACGACGCATAATTCTAGCAAACTGCGTGCTTGGGTATACTTTAGTTAACTCCATCTACGAAAATGAAAATTCGCAGATAGAGGGTTCTGCGAAGGGCTTACAATACTTTCGCAATGACAAAATAAAATGTTAAGGAACTTGAAGGTAAGGAGGCCAAGACTCGATTTGGGCTGTAGTGCCATTATAGAAGCGAATGTGCATTTGCTTATTTAATTCAATTTTTCATCGAGCACTTTGCTTCGTTTGTGCTTTCCCCTAATATCGCTCAACATGTGCCGATCGGTCGGCAAACTGATACCACAGCTCCAAGAGAAGGTCAAGCGACGCTGCAGGCACTCTGCTCCGTCACTGAACGCAACGCAGCTCTTCCTGCTACAACCGCCTGGCCACCGAAGAACTGAGCCAACCAGTTTTGCGATGATCGTATGCAGACCTCGTAGCTATTTCGATATCCTTCTTAGGGCTTTCGTGGAAACTCCCTCCTTAACGACTATGTTCTTTATCTTCGAGGTGATTTCCGCCGCCTCTTGCTAGTAGAGTGGTACATAACGTGGTCCGTCACCCTTTTTTCCACCCGGAACCTGCACCTTCTTACTCGGTCCCTTTGCTTTCAGTGCCCGTTTGGCTACCTCGGACCTATCCATCATCAGCTCACCGGAGCTACCTCCGCCGCTGCAGTCTCCTTTTTTCCTCTTTCTTTCATGGCCTCAGCCAGGACCGCCCCGTAGGAATCCCGTTCATCGCATCGTCGGAGTTAGAGCTTTTCCCCGTCCCCTTAATGGTCTTATCCGGAACTTTGCTCGACCTCAGGACTGGACTCGACGACCCATTCTTCGTCGCACACACGACTAAGGACAGCGTTACTTTTTTTTTTAACTTTTGTACTATTTTTCTTTTTGGGCTAAAAGCCTATACGCGGCATAATGCCTGTATGCCGAAATTATCGTTTATTTTCAAAGGGTTAACATTTTACTGCGGAAAATCGGCTACAGAGAAACTTGATAGCAACGAAAGATTTCCGGATTAAACAGTGTTAATTTATTTTGTGTGACGTTTCGGTGTTTGCTAAGACCTTTATCAAACTGTTTGATAAAGGTCTCAGCAGAGACCGTTACGTCACACATAATAAATCAAACAGTGTAAAATACGTAAATTTTTCGTTTTAATTCAAAATGCACTGTAAAAACATTCACCAAACCACTTGATAAGACGTTAAGGCAAAATGTGTTTCGGTGTCCCTAATAGCGGCTAATACCCGAAGCAGCCAGGATCAAGTAAATACGCTGTGGACCTCAAAAGCCCCTCAGGTCGCGAAAGAGTTAATACATCATACCTCTGTTCAACAGGCATTTAAGCTTCCACCGTTGGCATTTCAAAAAATTAGGGATCAAAAAGTGACCAATGGTCATCAATGGGTTAAGAGGAAAATTTTCAGCTTATATGTGTTTATTTAATTGAAATGGAAAGTCATTTTCATCCCATTCGATTTTCAGAAGTAGAACGCTTTTAATTAATTCATTAAAGCTAAGTGGCGATATCGCTACATATAAGCTATTGATGGCTTTTTTCTGTAAAGCATGAGGTTTAGATCGACCAATCGTAGAAGCCTTTGCAGGCGTGCGGACAATATTTTACCAAAGTTTCATCGCAATTAGATGAATGGTATAAGAACGATACGATACAGACAGACAGATAAACATACATTCATTTGTGTATATATATACTATATAGATACAGCCAGTTATAATAAAATGAATGTCAGGTAATTGTGAGACAAATCATAGGCAAAAATAGAGCGAATTTAGAAAATGCTGTCAAATGCTATCAAATGCTACAAATTCCAATAGGAAATTCATGACTGCGTGATAATAGTACATCGATGAATATATTTAAAATAGTAATTGATTACCATCGCTCAGTAAAGTATTGCAAAAAGAAGCTAAGCTGCTATGCACAACAAAAAGGTATAAATGAGCCAACCATTAGTTGTTACATCAACAGTTGATAATGCAGAAAGTTGTCAGTACACACTTCCTCCTATGACAATACCATGTTAGTTATCGATATTTTCCTTTAGAAAGTAGCCAACATACTTGAAAAATGGCACTGCAATCGGGCCTTGGCTCCCTAGTTTTGCATTAGTTATTGCGGAAGGGTTGTTAGCTATATGCACAACTCTCTATTCACTAATTTTTTCCCAAGTAGACGGGATTTAAACTCACGACCTCCGCATTGTATGCCAATACACTATCCACTAGGCTACCGCCTAGTTCAAACTAGCCAGGGGTCAATAAATGATTACTGAATCGATGGGGTAATCATCACCGCTTTTATTGGGATGTTTCAAAATTTTTACAGACCTCAATCCGCAATGGTAGTGATTAAGATAGCCAGCCCATTTTGAAGAAACTCAGCGAAAAATTTGAATACTTAACACATTTTAGTGACTGCAACAGGGCAAAAGATGATCTTCCCACTAATTTAACTGAATGAGAGGGCGAGAAAGGGCGAGGGACAAATGCGGCACACACACTTTTCAGTGTGTGTCGCATTTGTTAGAAGCTGATCACAAACAAGTAAGGAATCAACTTTCTCAGCAATGTTACTTTATTATTTTAATAATAAAGTATTGTGATCGACACAGAAAAAAAAAAAATTTGCTACCCTGAAATTTTGTTTTTTTCGCGTTTCATGACTAAATTAGCCTAAAAAAGCAAAAAAGAAAATCCGTCCCGCCGTACGCCGTACATATGGACTCGTACCTCCAAGACCGTTAAAGGTAGAATGTTGATTTTTGGGTGGGTTATTAACTTGGTAAGTGAGCTCCATTATCCAAATTTTGGGGAGTGTGGGGTGGAAGGGGGAGGCGGGGGGATGGAAAAAGTCGAAATAAACACTTGCTAATATCTTCACCACGAATGCAGATAGAAAGATGAAAATCAGCACACGTATAGAGAGAGCTGTGGGACATATTCCAAAAATAATTTAATTTTTTTATCCATTGGCGTCCGTAAAGGGGGGGCTAAAAACTAATTGTCGGCCGAATCTTTTTTTGAAATGGTTATATCTTCGAAACTACTTACCATAAAAAATTCATATTTTGGGACAATTAAGATGGCGTATAGATCTACCAGAATCAGCTTAGAAATAGGCTTATTATTGTAAGGGGAAGGGTCGGGGGGGGGGGGGGGTGGAAGGAAAAACACTTAAGAATTAATATCTCAACTATCTCTTAAGCTATGTAATTGAAATTTAAAACATATACTAAGCTATACTAGCGAAATACAAAAAAAATATAAAATTTGGTCATTATAGTAGTGGGGTGAAATGGGGAGCATTTGAAAAATGGTGCACTTTTCAAAATTAGAAATCATTATATCTCAAAATTGAGTGCAGATATCGAATTGAAAATTCGTCAGATTATAGAACTACATAATTTATAATTTTGATAAAAATTTTAAGTTAGGGGGTGTAAAGGGAGGGAGGTGGTAAGCAAAAATGTCGAAAATTTTGAGTGAATTTTTTAGGACTCTGCTCAAAGATAGAAACTTTAAATTTTGCATGTGAATACATCTATTTGATATACATAGAAAAAAAATAATAATTTGATCCAGAATTGTTATGAACCGACCACCCCGGTCTAATGGGCACAAGCTGTTTCATGTGCAACGAAAAAAACACGAAAACTGAAAATTTTTGGATGTAATTTTAGGGTAGAAACTTGAAAATTTGGGAAATACATTTAAAAAAAATCCCTAAAAGTAAAAAATATTAACTGGTCGAATACCTTTAAAACTTCTACCCCCTCCCATACAAAATTATTTTTTCGACCATTTTTAAGAAATTAATTATCACCTAACTATTAAAAGCTATCCATTTGAAATTTTGCATAAGAACTTATAAAAATATTTGCAAAGAAATTATTTTAAAAGTTTCAAAATCACACTGGCCCTTCTACCCCCTCCCATACAAAAGTATGATTTCGACCAATTTCATTAAATCAACTAATAACCAACAAATTAAAAGCTACGAACTTGAAATTTTGTACCAGCAGCTTAAAAGAGAAAGGAAATAAAATTGCGTCACAAATTTTGCAATTCCCCTACCTCTTCTACCCCCTCCCGTACAAAATTATTTTTTCGAGCATTTTTAAGAAATCAGTTATCAGCTAACTCTTAAAAGCTATCCATTTCAAATTTTGCCTAAAAACTAATAAAACTAATTGAAATGAAATTCCTTTAAAAGTTTTGAAATCGCGCTTGCCCTTCTACCCCCTCCCATACAAAAGTATCATTTCTACCTATTTCATTGAATCAACTAATAACCATCAAATTAAAAGCTACGAACTTGAAATTTTGTACCAGCACACTACAATAGAAAGGGAATAAAATTGCGTCACAAATTTTACGATTCCCCTACCTCCTCTACTCCTTCCCATACAAATGTTTGGTTTCGTGAATGTAAAATGCACCGAATCCTATGAAAATTCTATGCAACTTCTCTATGAAACACATTCTATACAGAGGATATTGGACGCGATTCAAGCAATTAATTAAAAAGCTATTAACATCCACCCACCCTTACCCCTCCTCCTCCCCTCATAAAAACCCAAACTTGCAGAAATGAATGAAATATTGTTAAATTGACAACAGCCCTGCCCAAGAACTCCCTTTCACTTAGCCTTCCCTAACCACTCTAACCTGCATATTGACTTTCCACACATCCGCAACTTGTCCCAAGAATAATAAAGTTTCGCCCGACTTGTTGGCAGTTTATTTTAAGAAGAATCCAAACGAATTTCTGCGAAGATTTGTCACGATGGATGAAACGTGAGTTCGCACCTGAGCCAAAACAATAGTCCAAGTTGTTTGTAGAAGTCGATTACTGTGCACCGAAGAAAGCAAGGACAATTGCATCGGCTGAGAAGGTTTTTGGGGATTCTAAACGTATATTTGAATTGACTACTTGCCAAATGGTCGAAAAATTAATGGGAAACACTACGCACATGCCTTTGATCAGTTAGATGAAAAAATTAGAGAGAAAAGGAATCGTTTGCAAAAAAAAAAAAATCTTTTTTACCAGGACAATGCACCCGCCCTCAAAGGCGATTTGGAAATAGGAAGGGAGATTTCAAGTATGAATTGTTAGAGCATCCTTCTTATTTGCCAGATTTGGTTCCCTTTGACTTTCATCAATTCCCAAATCCCAAGAAATTTCTGGCTGAAAAACGTATTGGGTTAAATGAAGAGGTCATAGCAGAGGTAATTGGATATTTTAAGGACCTTCCAGAATTCCACTTCTGGGATGGAATCTTGGACAAAGTGTATTCAATTAAAGGGAGACTACATTGAGAAATATATGCATTTTTAAAATATAAAACTTATTTTCACTACTAGGTCCACCTTGCCCTCGTAGCTTTAAGAAATTCGCCAAAATAAAAAATCCGTAAAAATCCTCAGTTTCCGGTAATATCTCTAACTTTATAATAAAAAAATTTCGGAATAATGCTAAACTTGATTACGAACAATTTACAAAAATTGGTTAAATAATGGGGATGGGTTATCAAACTGATTAGTTTGAAAAAGTCCTCAGCAGTGATCGAAACGTCACACATTATAAATCAAACAGTGTAAAATCCGGAAATCTTTCATTTTAATATATACATATTTTATATTTTAGATCAAATCTTAGAGTAAATTGAGTTTGCTCTGATGTTTGTAACGCTAAGGAATAAGACTCGTACAAGGTTGCCAAATGAAAAGAAATTTTTTATTCTGTTCGTCTGTCTACTAAATAACTCTCGAACGCTTTGACCTATCGACCTGAATTTTTTTTCGCCATTTTTTGCAAAAAAAACAACAAACTATAAGTTATTGATTTACTTTATCTGTTAAAGAACGTATCGATGAGCTTCCGGCTAGCTTGATCTCGAAAAACTTGACCGTGGTCAAGTATGCCCAGCTCAACATGAACAAATGAAAGTTCCACTCTTTTTCCTAATTGAATTGGTGAGATGAGAACATCTCAATTAGTCAACTACATTTTCTTAAAGCGTATGTAAAGAATATTTGAAATTAATAAGCAATATTTACTAATTTTAACGAATTAAATAAGGAATATAAAATATTAAAATTTATTTAATAATTAATTTACTTCCTTTTTAAACTATGGCACAACAGTATAAGGGTACAAGAAAACTATACACCAAAAGGACACTTTAGTGCTAGAGAAAATTTAGCCGTAATTGAATCAATGTATAACTTTTACGGCAATAAATTAGCTGAAAATAATTGAATAGATGGATTACACGGTTTCCTGATACAAAAGAGAATGCCATCTTTGGCAATCCAGAAGTGTCAACCCTCATAAAACTTAAGAAGTTACAATAAGCTAGTCATATGGAGCGGATGGATGACAGAAGAATTCCCAATCTCACACTAAAAGGGAAAGTGAATAGACGAAGACCGGACGGAAAACTCTGGAAGCGCTGGGAGGATTCTATTGGCGCAGATAGCAAATTACTTCTAAGATTTTCAAACTGGAGGGTGCGGTCACTGAATCGAGATGAATGAAGGCGAATTATGCAGAAGGCCAAGGCCCGATTTGGGCTGTAGCGCCATCGTAAGTAAGTATTACATAGTTCACTTATACAACAAATGGTAACTTCAAGTCATATAAATAAGTGATAAAAAGATTTTCATTCGATGAATTATATAACTTTTGGTTGGTACAGCTGCCTTAACGGCTGGTATTTTCAAAATCTGCTTACAAAACTCCGCAACTTCTATATACCTTTAATGAAATATTATACGACCAAAATTGCTGGTAGTGTAGTGCCAAAGTGAGGACACAAGATCTTGCCAAGACTTGGATTTAGTCCTACTATTTATAAAACTCGATTCAATAAGGTGCCATCCTATTTTTTTTTAAATCATCACATCCCTAATCATATTGAATATTAATCGAATAAAAAAATTCGTCCTAACCGCCCCAAGATTGTTATTACTCCTGTACTCCTGATCAAGTAATACTTTTCAAACAAGATCAAAAGCAAAATTCGATATATTTCATCTCATGAAAATGTAAATGAAAAACTATAAAAACATAAGAAAAGCGTATAAAATAACAAATTTCCTGTCAAAGCTAAAGTAAACTTTAAACGCATATTATCATTTTCATCCAGTTTGTGGGGTCATCCAATAAATAAAGGAAACTATGTTATAAATTGCAAATCTATCTATATAAAAGACATGATGTGTGTGTGTATGCCGAGATTGGAAAGTAAATGATGCGGTGTTTAACTCATAATCTTCTCGGAAAAGCGACCATTTGATTGACAGTAAATCAAAATTGTATCTGACGTATAGCGTATAGCAATGTGTCATAACCCTGTCAAAGCGTATCATCTATAAATAGTTGCTTGGAATGGATGTAATCAAAACTTTTGTCAACTTTAAATATTACAGAAGAAATAGTGAGACATCGAAAGCGCCTTTCTTTCACAATATTCCCGAAAAGTCGCCTGGGCAAAGATGCAGATACCCTATCACGTCGACAGGATGTTTAAATCATTTCAAGATGTAATTTGAAACGTTAGTCAAAAAAAAAAACTAAAAATGTTGATTGTGGCGTATGTGGACAACTGTCTGTAGAGGAAGGTAAGCACTTAATTTCTGGAACCGCGATTACGGCGTTAAACGGAAATCGGGGTCTCCTGTATGTAGGCACCGCATCGAAAAGGGACTAAAAAGCGAACAAGTGTGTGCTCCCGAAATAGATTTCAGGATACAACCCCCATTAAAGCATATAAGGGTACAGCAAACACGTGCCATTTATTTCAATTTCCGGCAGAGATGCGATGCTACATTCACGACTATAATACGATCAACTTTAAGATTTGAATTACAAGATGAATTTCTTGTGCGTTAGCCCTTTTCTTTCGCTCTCTTTAATTCGACAATATAAATTAACTTCATACTCCATCAAGTACCATCAGTGTGATGGCATATGGCAACACTGACGCTTGTACTTAATCCTGAACCTGGTTACTTTAACCGCAAACCACAAACAACATTGCGGCAACGAGTTTATCGCTTTTTGCATAGCATCTCTGCGACGTGCTATTGTATACCGTCAAGATGTTTATACGCTATCGAAATGATAAATTTGTATTAAGATGGAAATGTAGGGTCTTATGGCTGGTTGCAAATTTTTTACGAGCCTTGGACCAAAAATAGAAAGGAGTCAGGCGTGCAACAGGTGCATTGTGTTTTCGAAAAATCATCGAGGCAGACTTGCTGATTTTAGTATTCGAGAAATGTAAATTTAAGATATGAGATTCTTTCAAGTTATATGACGTGCTGCTGTTTGCCGAGATGTAATGGGCATGGATGTTTTTTTAGCTCATGGCCCATTGGACAGAAATATTATTTCTTTTAAGTAATTAGAACGACTCTGAGTGACAAATACGCAAGAAGACAAAAGGATTTTTTTAGTTTTTCTTTTCAAAATTTTAAAATGGAATTTAGAGAAGTAGAAAATATTGCAAGCAAACTAAACGAGAAAAATACTTCTAACCTATCTAAATAAATTAAAAGTCAACCTGGAGAGTAAACCAATCATTTTAAACACTATTGCGACATCAATCGATATGCTTTCTCCCTTTAGTGACGATCTTCAAAGTCGAATAAATAATTGAACAAGATATGCCAATTCCAAAAATAAAAATAAATATAGCAAACCATGGGTCGATGCAGAATTAACGAATTGTTTTACTGCCAGAAACTTCCGGTTCAACAAGTGGACTAACGATAAAAATAACAGCTACCTTAAGTATGAGTACATTTATTTGAGAAACAGATCGGCGAAGTTAAAGAGATCTAAACGAACTAAATACTTTAGTGCCAAATTCAAAGCCCGCCAGCTCATTTGCATAGCAAAATGGAATACAATCAAAGAATTCATTATAGTAGCATCCCTGTAAACTTCTTCCTAGTAAATGAAATCAATAACCATTTCAGCGAGGTGGCAACTTGCGTTATGGCAAGTATCTCTCAACTATTTTATGAACGCTATCAGGCACCAGCTTTGTTCTCCTTTGAGCCGACGCGTGAAGAGGAAATTATAATAATTCGTCAACTGAAAAACACCAACTCAACATTTCTATCAAAATGCTTAAAGAGTACAAGGAGTGTCATGCGGCTCCAATTGCCACTATCACCATCCCTTGATGAAGGATTAGTTCCTTCCTTCTTGAAGATAAGTAAAGTTATTCCTCTGTTCAAGTCTGGCTCCGTTAACGATTTTAACAACTATCGTCCTATCAGCATTTTATCAGCCTTAGACAAAATTTGGAGATTACAGTAAAATCACAACTAAAAGAGTTTCTGACGCATACTAATAAAATCTCCAACAAACAGTATGGTTTTAGAAGTAACTCCGACACGAAGGGAGCCTTATCTGATGTTGTTACGAAGCTGCAATCATCATGTGATAGTCGTCAATATGCTGCTGCAGTTGTTATAGACAGTGCCGACCATCAGATACTGCTAAAAAAACTTTTCGCTATTGGAATTAGAGGAGTCGCTTATGCTTGTTTTTTTTTTTTTGTAGGCACCGAGTATAACTTAGGGGGTCACCCTTTAATGCATTGCACAGTTAAGTCGGTAAAGGAAGTGGATTTAATTTGGAGTATTATGGAAATTCGGATGGATAGAGAAGGAAATGGCGGTGAACATTATTCTTGAAGGACTAGAGGTTATACCCGTTCGGAAAAACGCTAGCCGGAAATACGTTCCAGAGTCTGGATGTTCGGGAATGAATGACCGCCTAAATTTCACTGTACGTGCGCATGTTCCGCTTGTCGAGTATGTCGTGGAAAAGTGTAAAGTAGAGGAATAAGTGCGCATAGTTCCGAACTGCATTTACTATGGAAGTAGCGATAGTAAATGCTGAGTACTCCGACATTTCTGCGATGCTTGAGGGAGTCAATAGAAGCCGTAATAGTTTCATCTGCAATTAGTCGGAACGCATGTTTTTGGATTCAGTCGAGCAGCGCAAGGTGAGTTTTGAGAGTCCCAGCCCAAAGATGCGAGTTGTAATCGAAGCGAGGTCGAATGTAGGCCTTGTAGATGGTAGCTAAGTCGTGAAGCGTAAAGTATTTTTTGCATTTACGAAGAATACCTAGGCGTTTGGAAGCGTCAAGGGCAACTGCAAAGATGTGTTGACTCCGATTGAGATGGTTATTGAACTTTACGCCTAAAAGGATAAAATCTTCGGAAGAGCAAAGTTGTACACCATTAAAGGCTACATTAGAAGACGACGTTGGAACTTCACGTTTGAGGGATAGATGACATGCCTGTGTCTTAGCGGCATTGAACTCTACTCTATTTTTCCTGCCCCATTCCAGGATTAAATCGAGATCTGAGTTCAGCGAACGGAGTAACTATCTGCGATTGGAAGCAATAGAATGCTTGTTTGATTCCGCAACAGAGTCAAATTCCTAGGTGTTATCTAAGGTACACAAAACTGTGGATTGAATTGAGAGTAGAAGACAGCATTAATAAATAAGAACAGGGTCGGCGATAAGACAGAAGCTTGAGGGACACCGGAATTGAATGGGAATGAAGAAGAAGTAACGCCATCTAATACTACTCGTATAGTGCGTTTGGACAAGAAACTCTCAATCCTTTGAATGAGGGTAGCATCTAGGCCAATGTCCGTGAGCTTAACAAGAAGGCATTCATGCCAAACTCCGTCAAAAGCTTTTGCAATGTCAAGCGCAAGAACTTGACCTTCGCCGTATTTATGCAAGCAAGAGTTCCAGCGTTCCGTTAGATAAACCAAGAGATCTCCCGTCGATCTTCCAAAACGGAAACCGTATTGGCGGTCGTGAATAAGCTGTTTATCCTCGAGATATTTAAAGATTTTGCGATTGACAGCAGTTTGCATCACTTTCGAGAGCACTGAAGTAATGGCTATTGGGCGGTAGTTGGCGGGGTTCGCTTTGCTTCCTTTCTTGGGAATTGGCTGAACATTCGCAACTTTCCGCAATTGTGGAAAGCACCCAGAAGAGTAGGATAGATGAAAAAGATTACGAAGAGGTTTTGCCAGAGAAGAGGAGCACATTTTAAGGGTAATGGGGGGAATGCCATCAGGGCCAGCGGACTTGTGAATATTGAGCTGTTGCAGAATCCTGAAAATGAGACGTGTGCGAAAATGTAGCGAGGGCAGCGAAAATCCAGAAGGTGTTGCGATGGGAGGGCTTTGGTTTGAAGGTGGTAGTGTGAAGTTTCTCGCAAAGCTTGCTGCCAATAGGTTAGCTTTTTCAACAGGATCGACTACGGTACGGTCACCCTCTACGAGTGGTGGTGTTTATGAAGAAATGAAATTATTGTTGACCGTTTTGACAAATGACCAGAAAGATCTTGAGCCTTTGGACTTTGAAACATCTTCCGTCGAAGTTTTTGGTCATAATCAAATTTGACACGATTGAGGACAGATTTACAAGTATTTCTTGATTTTATAGCTCTCTGTTAGCTAAAGTTTGATGATTTTTAAAATTTTGGAACGACTGTTTCTTCGCCTGGATTGCAACAAGACACTCGTTTGTAAGCCAAGAGTACTTCGACGGGCGAACTCTCCTTAAACCGGAAGGTATGTTGGCTAGGAGCTTCATGCCTTTCAGTATAGTTTTGGTGACAAATTGACAAGTTTTATTGCAGTTATTGGAATCAAAGCACAATTTCCAATTAAAGGCATTGAAGAACTCATTTAGTGCCCTCCAATTAGCTCTTTTAAAATGCCAAACAATTCTTCGAGGCGCCTTAACTGGCAGCGATTTTAGTGCTGCAACTGCAAATTGTGCACGAATTAGAAAGTGGTTCGTATTTCCAATTGGCGAACGAGATATTACAGAGAGGGAGTATTTCTCTGGTTTGTTAGTGACAAATAAATCGAGAAGATTGGAAAACTGTCCTGAAATATCTGGTAAACGTGTTGGCTCATTTACAAGTTGTGTTAATCCGTTTATCGAAGCAAAGAGCTCAGTATCACGTCCCTCTTGGTCTGTACAGGAGGAATATTTAAGCAACGCAACGTTGTGAACATTGAAATCGCCCGCGACAACGATTTCAGCGTTAGGGTGTGCAGTGTATATAGTCTGGATAGACTCGGACAAACTATCCAGCTCACTAGTTATTTTGGCTGCATTCATTGCCGGACTTCTATAGACGTAACAAAGATACAAAATGTGACCTTGGATCAATAATTTTGCCCAGATAAAATTGAATTCCGGATTACGGAGCCAATTAAAAGGGCACATCATCGCGGATGTAAAGTGCAACCCCACGCTTGCGAAAAAATGCTGGGATAAGGTGATACACGGGTACAGAGTAAAACTGTTCACTCCCCGGTAACACCTTGCACTCGCCTAGTGCTAAAATATCCGGTTTTTCAGTTTGTGTATAAATATACAGCGAAAGATAAGCGGAACTCAATCCCCGAACATTAACCTGGTCAATTGTGAAGTTGGTTTAACAGCTACCTTACCTCGAGGCCTCAATATGTAAAGATAGATAATATTAAAATTTCTATGGTTGCTAGTGAAAGCGGCGTTCCTAAGGGAAGCGTTTTAGGACCGACCCTAAATAACATTTATACTGATTCAATAACAAATATAGAACTGATCACAAACATCTCACTATATGCTGTCGATATAACTTTAATGTATTCCGCAAAGGAACGAGAACTTTTGCAAGATCAAATCAATCAAAATTTGCATAAAATCAACAGCTGGACAGATAAGGATAAATTATCCGTAAATGCCACGAACACCATGTACATGCTCTTCAGAAAATCAACCTCGCACCAGTTACACATAACCAACGGAATTAACATCATCGAAGAAGTCGAATATTTCAAATATTTAGGCATACATCTGGACTCGCGACTAAGCTGGAATGTTCACCTAAATAATTTAGGGAAAAAATTGCCACCAATAGCAGGAATTTTCAGGAAAATCAGCAATCTTGTACCTGACGACACAAAACGAGCAGCTTATTTCTCGCTATTCAACAGCCAAATTCAATACGGAGTGATTACCTGGGCTTTCAAACCAAAACGTGATTGAATTCAAAAAATTCAAAATAAGGCCAAAGACCTTTACAACCAAAACATGAGGGAGCGAACATCCAATTCTTTTTCCTTTTTTTTATGGTTATCGAAATAAACTTAGGGGGTCACCCTTTAATGCGCGATGCACACTTAATTTGACATGGGTAAGGGAAACAAGTGGAAATAGGAAAATTAGCAGGGAAACACAGGAGGGAAGAGTTTGAAGTGGCTGTGAACGTTGTTCTTAAACTGCTGGAGGTTGCATTCAGTGGGAAAGAAATTCCTGGTAATGAATTCCACAACACTGTCGTCCGAAGGATGAAGGACTGCCTAAACTTCACTGTTCTCCACGGCAAGGGTTTCACAGTGTACTCGTGTGAGCGTGCAGCTTGGCGAGTATTTCGGAGGGCATTGAATATATGTGGTATTAGGGCTTTTTCTTGCTGCATTTACCATGGAAGTATCTATAGTAAATGCAGAGTACTCCGATATTTCAACGATGCTAGAGGGAGTCAATCGAGGCCGATATAGCTTTATCTCCAATTAATCGGAATGCCTGTTTCTCGATACGGTCAAGCCAGATGTGATTTTGGGACCCCAGCCCAAACATGTGAGTTGTACTCAAGACGTGGTCGGATGTAAGCCTTATGGATGGTAGCTAGTTCGGATACAGAAAAGTATTTCTTACATTTCCCCAGAATACCTAGACGTTTCGAAGCATCAAGAGCAACTTCGTAGATGTTTTGGCTTCACTCAAGGCGATTGTTAAATTTTACACCCAATAACGTGAAGTTTGCAGAAAGTGAAATCTGTACGCCATTTAAGGACATATTAGCGGCCGACGTCGAAAAGTTACGTTGAAGAGATAGATGATAGGACTGCGGTTTTAAAGCATTAAAATCTACTCTGTTTTTCTTGCTCCATTCCAAGATTAAACTGAGGTCAGAGTTCAATGATTGTATTGACTCATTACGGCATGAGGCCACTGATGTTGGACGTGTCTCCGCAGGAGGTCGAATTGGAAGGTGTTATCCAAAGTGCTGTCATTTGCGAAACAATGAATAGGATTGAGAGTAGCTGACAGAAGGTCGTTTATGAAGATTAAAAAAGGGGGTGAAAAGGGTGCAGAAGTTGCTCCGTTTAGCACGACTCTAATAGAGCGCTTGGAGAGAAAACCCTCAATCCATTTAAGAAAAGCTATGTTAAAGCCATAGCCCTTCAGCTTGACTAAGAGACATTTGTGCCAAACTCTATCGAACGCTTTAACAATGTCAAGAGCTAGTACATGATCTTCTCCGAATTTGTGGATCAGGAGTTTCAATGCTCGGTAAGGTAGACAAGGAGATCGCCAGTAGAACGTCTCGAGCGAAATCCATATTGGCGATCATGCATGCGATTTTTATCCACAAGAAAGTTGACTAGCCTGCGAGTGACAGCAGTTTCCAAGCAGGGTTCGCTTTGCTTCCTTTCTTAGGCTGAACAATCGCGACTTTCCAGATCTGAAGAAAGTATCCTGAAGAGTGTGAAAGATGATAGAGATTACGAAGAGGTTTAGCTAGAGAGGAGGTGCCATTTTTAAGGACAATGAGGAGATGCCATCTTGCGCAGCAGACTTTTGAGTATTTAGCTCCTGCAGGATCCTGGAAATGACCCTAGTTCGAAAACGAAGTGGTGACAGCAAGAAGTTCAAGTACGGTAAGGACGGAGGACTCTGATTCGAAGGTGGAAGTTTGAAGTTTCTTGCGAAGTTTGCTGCCAAAAGGTTTACCTTTTCAACTGGATCAACAACGGTTCGGTCGCCATTGGGAAGTGTTGCAGACATGCTGAAATTGTTATTGACATATTTCACAAATGACCAGAAAGATGTTGAGTTTTTGGTATTCTCAGTGATCTTAAGTCGACGTTTCTGATCATATTCAAATTTAGCACGCTTTAAGATTTTATTGCAGGTGTTTCTTGACATCTTCAATGAGCCCATATTTTGTACAGTCGGATTCCTGTGCTACTAGCTTGAAAAGGCTGCTTCCTGGCTCTAATTGCTCCGAGGCACTCATTGGTAAGCCACGAATCTTTCGAAGGTTTGATTCTTTTAGATTGCATGGAATAAAAAGCCTCATGCCCTTTATGATTATTTCGGTCACAAGTTGTACGATAACATCACAATTTCCGGACGCAAAGTACAGCCTCCAATCAAAGGTGCAGTAGAATGCATTAAGAGCCTCCCAATTGTCTTTGTAGTGGGTGGATGTGATGCAGAGATGGGAAACTGTGCTCGAATCTGCGAATCACATCTATCTAATAAAACATCAATTGACAAATAGCAATACCATCCTAAATTAGCATAGAGGCAACCATGATTACAACACACGAGCAGCAACCCACATCTATCTATACACGAGAGAAGGCATCAACTCGATTTTGGCAAAGTCAACTAACAACTACAATCAACTTTCAGAAGGAATGAAAAATTATCATACTAAATTTAAAGTAAAATTAAAGGAGCAACTTCTGCAAAACTAATTTTATCGACTTAATTTCTGATTCTAGTCATTTAAACAATTTAATTTATATTAATCAATTTCGTCCAATTTTCAAATTTCAATTTTATTTACTATTATTTAGTGGAGTTTTTATTTTTCTTTTTAGTTAGTATAATCTGTTTCTTCGTGTAATTATTTTTGTTGCTGCTTTTTGCTTTTTTTCACTCATTAATTGTATTAAAATTATATTACTTACTAACTTATGAGCCTCACTTATGGATATGCTTATAATAAACTCTGAACTCTAAACTCAAAAGGAGCAATTTTGAATGAAAATTTAAGTTTTTCGAATACATATTTAATATTTTTCATCCTCATCATTTCTCGTTCCTTTTTTTCACCCTTTTAATTTATTTTATTTTCCTTTTCTCGCTGACTATCTCGCCAGGTCCTCTCAAGCCTGATGATCAACTCCTTTCGTGTATTTCTTTTTTATGTTTGCGAAGGACAGGAAACGAGGCTTGAATACGCTTCCATCGCGTCAATTTGCCTCTTTGCGTTAACTCTGATCGTTTTCTTGAGCGACATGCTACGAATGAACGCGAGAAGCGATGCGAGTTTTTCAAGGAGTTAAACAGGATACAGCACATTTATTCTATCTGGGTGATCGAAGATATATTTCTTCTCGTTTGATTTGAATATTTCCTCCATAAGAAAGATACAATGGCTTCGAATTAAATATTCATTCGCAACCAGATTGATCCAAATTATATTAGTAAAGAGGAGGAGGAAAGGTGACACGCGAGAAACTCTGATCCTTCTATAATGTCAATTCTCACGTACAAACTAAACCCATCTTCTATGATCGTCAAAAACAATAAATTAAGCTCAGTGCACTTGCCGGCAGCAGCTCTCTCAGCTATAAATTGAATAAATTGCAAATCAATTTCGTATTTTCTCGTCGCAATCGATTTTCGTTGAAAGTTTTCTTTCATCCGAGCTGAAAATAAAAGCTTATCGGATAGCATGTCGATATCGATTTGCAGTTCATCGGTAACAAAGCACATAGTATAATACACGTTTATATAAAAGGCACACTATTGTTATCCTGATATTCCCATAAGAGGAAAACTACGGATTGAGAATAGCTGCAGCCAATTTAGATTTCACGCCGTACAATCATTAAAGACGCCTCTTCTGTAACGCTACAATAATAACGACTTTGTAATGTTCGTGACATTTTGAGAAATTGTCTGTTAATTCACCCGGAAGTTTCAACATAGCGAACAATCTGTAGAAACAATGCCCGGATTTTCCTTACAATACTTTTTAAATAGCATCAATTTGATATGTTTTTACGCGTCCATAGAAAAGTTCGTGCAATTTAAATGTGAGCGCCCATCCCATGGTCAAGAACTTTACTGCATTGTAGCTATCCACAAAAAAAAAGAAGAAGATATAATTCATTTTCATTGCACACGAATCTGTTGAATGGACGGATAGTAGAGAAATTACGCGTAACAATAATTGTAATTTACCGGATTTCCTGTCAACCGAAGCTAAATGGATCGAGCGCATAAATACTGCCCGTACGTCCAAATTGAGATTTTCTATAATTATGGTTAGACTGTAGTGGATTGTAATTGGTAGAGAGTCATAGGTATTCGAAATGATGAAAAGATAAATTCATCTCGCTTTGATGGCCGATTTTAATTTTAACATTTTGTCAGAGAATCCCCCAAAATGGAAAGTAGGATGTTAAGCATGTGAAACCAAAAAAATTTAATCGAACCAATTTTCGTGTCGGGATTTTGAAATATAGTTATCTGCCTTGCCTCCTGGCTTTCAGGTTCCTTAACATTTTCATTACTTATTATGGAAGGGTAGTTTGCGCTTCACACAACCATGTATCTACGAATTTTTTCAATTTCTTAGATTGAGGTAATCAAGGTATATTTAAGCAGGCAGTATTCAAGAATTGTACGTCGACCGGGATTTGAACTCACGACCTTCGCATTGTAGACAAGCACGCTAGCCACCAGACTAAATCCTAGCTCCCTAGAAATATACTTAGCGGAACAATAAGTCTCCATTTTTTTCACGAATTTTGCTCAGATATATACATATGCATAGTTACGAGCCTCTCACATCTATAAGCTATTAATGGTGGATCTGATTCAGTCAAAGCCGATAAAAACCCGATAAACTAGGTTTAAGCTGAGACAAAACACACAAGATCGGTTTACGACATTGTTTCCAAACGAACGGCTTAAAAGGCTTACATCCAGTAGTGTATCCAGGACTTGGAACGGGAGGTGCTGATTTTTTTTAGTTAAGTTGGAATGGTTAATTGTATCACTTCAAAGTGGTACATCATGTGGTTCTATGTTTGCTATCAAGGGCTTATCAACAGTGATCTTAAAATCTAACTGATATGTGAAATGGATACAGCGCCTCGGCTATGGAAGGATTCTATGATAACGACTTTTACCATTCCAAAACGGACTAAGATCGGCTTCTGGAAGTTCGAACATTGAATGACGGTAGAAGGGCTGGGTTCGCTCGGTCCATACACCGCCAGCTAGGGTGTAGCCTAGTGGTTAGCGTCTTCGTCTACAATACGAAGGTCGTGATTTCAAACCCCGGTCGACGCATAATTCCAGCACACTGCCTGCGTGGGTATACCTTGGTCACCTCAATCTACGAAAATGAAAAACTCGAAAATAGAGGGTTGTGCGACAATCCTTCCACAATAAATAACGAAAAATGTTAAGGAACCTGAAAGCCTGAAGTAGATACCTCGCCAATCAATGATCGACTGTCAAATGGAGCAATGTAACATCCAAATCTTCGGTTTGACCGAGGTCAGGTGGATAGGATCAGGAAAGGAATGAACTCCGAGCGGAAACACCATTCTGTACATTGGTCCTGAGCAGTAGCGTAACTAAGAACAGCACCTCCTTCAAAACCACGCCTAATTTGGTAAAATTTTTAAAAAATTTTAACACAAAAATGAAGTTTAATGTAAATTTTTAGCAAATGTACCCGATTTCTAACAATTTTTTGTCGCTCTAATAGCTCCTGGCTGTCTGTCTGTCTGTCTGTCTATAATATAACTTTCGAACGCTTTGCGCTATCAAAGTGAAATTTTGTCTGTACCATTTTTAGTAAACCAGAACCATCTAGTCCGCGAACTGGCCATATTCCCTACTCTTTCTACCCCCTCCCATACAAATTTCGTCAAATTTCAAATTTTCTAGAAATTGATTTTTCACCAAAACTATCCCAGTGATTAACTTGAAAATTGACCAAAGTATAATAATATAAATACCATTAACGCCAAAAAACTATTGTTCTGATCAGCTTATTGCTTCCACTACCCCCTATATAAATGCATAGTTTTAAAAAATCAACTGGAAAGTTAGAAACTTGAAGATACCTGCATTTGGCTTCTAGTAATTGCAATAAATTCCGAGGAAATCAATAAATTCAACCTACTCCTTGCAACCCCTTCAATAACAATATTAAGAAATTTCAAAATTTCAATTAAATTATTTTTTTTCCAAACTGTTTAGGATATCAATGTGAAATTTTGACCAAAGTATAATAAAGTGTAAGTGTCATTAACATCGAAAAAAAAATTTTCTGATCCACTCACTCCTTTTACTACATCACATATGCTCAATATTTGGTAAATGCATTTGAACGATTTTCATTGAAACTAAAAAAGGTAGAGACTTAAAATTTTACCTCAATTTGACTTTTGGTAATTAAAATAAATGCTCAAAATATTATCAAATTCACCTCTGTTCTTGTATTCCCTTCCATACAAATGCTCAAATTTGAAAAAAAAAACATATATCGATTTTCATTGAAACGAGCAAAATTAGAAACGTAAAAAAATTTCCACAATTTGTTTTATAGTAATTACAATAAACATTAAAAAAAATATATCAACTTAGACGGCATCCGATACAAATTTCAATATTAGATATTCAATAGCATTTTCTCTTCGAACTTATGAGAGCTAGATACTTGGAAATTGGAACGACCCATGCTGGTAGAAATATTGATAAGCAGTTTCCAGCTCCTCCCATACAAATGCCACAAATCCCCTCAAAATTATGGAAGCAGCAAGCATTAAATTCAACACAAAACATGCATATCTCGTTCGGGTGAATTTACGATGACATATTTTCCGGTAAATTAAAGTCTTTGCTATTTATTTCATCTAGACTATCGCATGATTGGACGTAAAAAAACAGATGAGGAGAGAGTAGATTCTTATATAGGACCTCATGGGCTGCTGCTCAACATTGCAGGACTAAGAAAGAATGTGTGCTTTATCGAGTTATTTTTGTCCAACCCCAACGCTCCCAGCCAGCAGGAGATGCTGTCCGACTCTAAGACGCCCCATTACAGAATCTGTAACGAAAGTGAGGCTTTGCAGTCGGATTTTCGTTACAAGTATAAAAAGAAAATGTACAAAATTATTCTTTTAACAAAAGAAAATTTTCGTTTCTGGATTCGTTTCTTGCGCTAAAGAGATACGCCGATCTCAAAGTTCGAGTATAACTTGGTTTCAACTTCTTTTGGGCTCCGCCACTTCTAGGCCCCCTCCCTCCCCCCACACGGGGTTAGCGGGAGTGTGGCGGATTATAATTGCATCGCTACTAACCGACTAGGCCGTGGGCTCTCGATAGCTCAGTGGTTGGCACGGTCGCTTTATAGCTCGAAATCCCCAAGTTCTAATCCCACTACCTGCACGGTATTCCCTTAACGTCTAAGGCAGGACCTGCTTACTAACCTTGAGCCCTACTGACAAGTCTGCCGTAAGCAGGCCGAAACGCAACAAAGCGCAATAGCCGCTCACCTTCGTCTTCCTAGCTCGCAGCACAATTCTCATTCAACTGCTCCCATACTTCGCAATAAGCTACAGCACCACGCTCTTACAACAACAACACTGCACAGCAACACGCTCGCAGAGCTGCACCTTTATTCCCTTAGCGTCTAAGGCAGAGTTTGCTTACTGATGAGTCTGTCGCCACTAGTCCTGAGTGTGAAGCCAAAAATGGCGTAGCGGTCGTCCTTACACTGAGAGCGAGAAACAATCTGATGACCTGGGAACCAATCTCGGATAGGATTATCGTCGTCAGGTTCCGGACAAATGCTAGAAACCTCACAATTTACCAACTAACACCGCAACACCCGGTAACAAAGAGGAGTCTTATGACCAACTGAGTGCCACCTTCGAGTGTGTTCCAAAAGGTGATATTATTATCATCTCAATAGATATGAATGCCCAGATTGGCTCTGACAACACTGGACTAGAA
Source organism: Chorisops tibialis (assembly GCA_963669355.1). NCBI lineage: Eukaryota > Metazoa > Arthropoda > Insecta > Diptera > Stratiomyidae > Chorisops > Chorisops tibialis. Next base: position 268,237,178 of record OY770262.1, on the reverse strand, counting down.
CACGTAATGGAGAAGCATGCTGAACCTTGGACCGATGCGTGACGACTTTGGAATAAGAGACCCGAAAACGGTGAATAATTTGTGGAGTATTGTAGTACTTGGCAAAAATGGTCATCGGAGGGACCGTTATCCACACAAGAGTCAACATTAAACATCTTGGATTTCCACTGATGGTATTACTTGGAACCAAATCGACCATTTGGCCATAATTTGTTCGTGGAGGGATAGGACACCAATATACGCAGGCCATCAGTGCACCTATTGTACGCCTCCGTTTTTACCATGTGGACCCAGCCAGCGCGCTCTACCGGTGAAACTAATGAGATGCATCGGTTCAAGGAACCGGAGATCATTCAGCTAGATGAAGAAGTACTTTCCGAAAATTTGTCTTTGAACTGTTCGGAGGCATGGGTAATGGCAGATGAAATGCATCATCCTCACCGCAGCCTCTGCAAATGTCTCCGGTTGTAAGGCAGAGTCTTCAAGCGTGGTTTTTAAAAAACAGTGGCCCGCGACATACCTATTAGTTTTCGTATGGAGTTTCTGTCTAGTCTCAATATTTTTATTGATTTGCCTCTATCAAAACCATCTTATGGCATCTTCGTGGTGTTACACCACTCGCTTTGTAACTATTTGAGATCTTCCCTTCCCCACACTTCGATAGCGTAGATTGTCTTAATGACTCTTAATGCAATGCTAGTATTGTCCGTTTTCTCAACGGTGGCAGCGGCAGATCCATTTCTGGCCATTTTGTTCGCCATTTCGTTTCCGATACATCTCGACTAGTCGGAACTGAACAATGTGCAAAGTACACGTTTCCCCAATTCTTCAAACATGGCCGAATAATGGTTCTAACATCTTGAATTTCAGCTGTAAGCGGAGAGGGCCTTCAGTGCAGCCTGGCACTCCGAGTAAAATCTATCTCGCTTAATATTTACTTCTGTGCGCGAGGCCAATTCCGCCGCCTTCGCAATAGCCATTACCTTCCATAGGAAGACCGTGGCATTCGAACCCACGACCAATTGACTGTGAAGCAATCGCGCTGCCCACTACGCCACGGCAGTCTCATACAAATACGCAAGACCATTCAAATTCGGATAATATTGGAGCAGTCCGCCGAAATAGATTCGCCACTACATTTCATGTTTGTGGACTTCGAGAAGATTTTTGACAATGTTAAGTGAGATTACATATCGAATGCTTCGCGTAAGAGAGGTATTCCAGATGAAATCATAGCTATGATTAAGGTGTCGCGTCTTACATAGAGGAAAGTTGTCCGAGAGCTTTACTGTGCGAACGGGTGTCAGACAAGGCTGCATTTTACCAGCAGACCTGTTTCGGGTGGTACTAAATGACATCTTGAAAGCTGTACTGGAAGGTGGGGAAGATAAAGGTCTTCAATGGCAATTGTTTAATATCTTAAGTCACCTTGATTATGCTGCTGACGATAACCGTTCAAACTTAGAGTCAAATGTTAGCTCGATGTATTCTAAATGCAAAGTGGCAGGACTGAAAATAAATGTACGTCAAACCAACTACAGTTAGGGCAGTGGTGTGACTTTTTAGCTAGGGGAAGCAATTATTTTTTAAATATATTGGCTTATTACGCTTAAGCAATATATTGTAATATTACTAAAACCTCTCTCGTCAGCTGCTTGAAACATTATTAATATTAAGAGCACCCAGGAATCACGAACGTGATATAAAAAAAAGGATTCACATTCACTCCTACTATCACACAGGGGCTTAAAGCGTCTGAATTAATAAATTAATGGACAATCCATATTGTTCAATCCTTTCAAAAGATGGCATTTTATTTGCTAGGGTGGTAACGGAGTGAAATCCGAAGAAACATTTTAGTGACGTATTGCTATGACAGACCCTTCAACGTTTTTTTTTTTTTTTTATTGAATATAAGCTTTAAAAATGTTGAATAATAAATTAATTCAAGCCTTAGTTTAAGCTTCTAGTTTTTATTTTTTTAATAAAAAAAGTAGAGATGTTCAAAATTAAATGTCGCCCGATCTGCCGAAGTTCAAACCGATTCGTTTTCACTCAAAGCACGACAAATATGGGCAATATTGCCAGATCTACCTCCTCACATTTTTCTTCCTGATCAATTTTCGGCTGGTAATATTTTGATCGAGAGTCAGAGCTAGCGGCTGAAATCAATTGCATTAATGCATTTCTCCTTCCTATAGAAGTCGAACTTGTGCTTACCGTGAGCGAAAATTTTACTCGTATTGGCCGGCAGTCTCGTTCTCTTGTACCTATATATGCGACTAAAAACAATGAGAGGAAAGGTGGAATCATTTTAATGCGACGCATTTCCCCTTCGTATTGAAGTTCAACTTGCGCTCGTCGCGCGAAAAAATTTTGCTCGTATTGGCCGGCGGTCTTGTACATGTATTTTTAAAATCGCATCTTTTTCCTAGTAGAAGGCTTTCAACTTTCGTTGGTCAGAAAAAAAACGTGAGAAAAAAAGCTGTGCTGGAAAGCATTGCTTCCCTTGCATCAATGGACGCCACGCCACTGAGCTAGGGTTTAGCCTAGTGGATAGTGTGTTGGTTTACAATAGTAAGGTTGGGAGTTCAAACTCCATTTGACGTATAATTTTAGCACACTACTTGCGTGGGTATATCTTGACCACCTCAATCTGCGAAAATGAAAATTCGTAGATAGAGGGTTGTGCGAAGGGCTAAAAACCCTTTCAAAATAACACATAAAGTGTCAAGGAACCTGAAGATCAGGAGGTCAAAGCCCGATTTGGGTCATTGAAGAAGATGAAGAAAACCAAGTACATGTATATATGGTTCCAACACAAGTACACCGACTGATCTTAAGGGACAATATGTGGAAAAGATACAAGATTTTTGTTACCTCAGAAACATTGTCAGCATTGATGGCGGAGGCGAAAGGGATGTTGAGGCTCGTAAAAATAAAGCTCGCAGGCATTTGGTATCCTTTCCTCTTTCTAAGAAAGATCTCCTTTTGCACAAAGCTGCGAGTGTGTGACGCATATGTCAAATGATGTTAGACCTTATGGTTGTACGATATGACTTAACATACCAAGAAACTGGAAACTTTCATGCACCAATGCATCCGACGCGTTTTAGGGATATTTTGGACAGAAGTGATCTTCAATGATGAACTTTGCAGTACAACTGAACAGAATAAAATAGGCATTGAGAGGTCGAAGGCCGTAGGTTTCAGAGGATCGATCATACTTTAAGGAAACCAGAGTGAAACATCGTGAAACAAGCTCTGGATTATAATTCTCAATGAAGACGTCGGATTCGTCGATCATGTAGCACATGGAAGCGGAAGCTTAGCAAGAGTCCAGCGGAATAAGCAAGTTCTGGCGACAACTAATAGCCGATGATCAGGATCACGCCTTGTGGATGAGAACTGTTTCAGTCCTATGCCCCTAATAGAGGATCTTAAAAGAAAATTAAGTGATTGATATTCCGCTAGTGTAACGTAATTTGATGTATAAGCTTTAAATTTGCATGTTAAGAGTTAGTCGTAATATTGTATTATCTCCTCCTCAAAGTTGACTGTGATAGAGCTATATGCCAGTTATATGATCCTTAAATATGAACGTTTTATGTTTAATACAATAATTCCACATTTATAATAATTTGAAAACGAAATTCGGCCGACAAATTTTTTTTAGCCGTCCGTTACAGACCCCCAGATTTAAAAATTAAAAGTTTGCCCCACAGCATTCTATCTGTAGTCATAAATGAAATATTCGCCTACTTAGTTTTCAGTTCTATCCCTCTCTTACCACCTCTTACCCTTTAAAAGATCGGATATTGGAGTCCACTTGCGAATACACTCCATTTATAATCCAGTCTCGTGCACTTTCTATCTATAAGGGATTGGGAGTTATTGTATGATGAGCATACACGTACGGCTTACAGACATATAGATTTTTTTTGAATTTTTCGGCTAATGCAATCATGAAACGTGGAATTTTAAGGAAGTAAATTCTTTTGTGCCCAAGACAATCAAAATACCATTAGAATAAGGGCAATAATTTAAAGGAAACTAAGTTAGACCATTAGTCGGTACTTCCAACAATTAAAAATAAGAACGTGCACAGGAAGACTACATTAAAAATTTATAAAACAATAATAAAACCTGTGTTATGCTATGGTAGCGAGACGTGGACGTTAACTCCGGATTTCAAAATATTACTTTTTGAAAGAAAGGTCCTCAGAAGACGGATCTATAAGGGAAGACTCTATCTGGAGAATAAGATACAGTAGACTAATATGGAAGTGTTAGCCCTCATAAAATTCAAGAAGCTAAAATGGGCTAGTTATGTGGAGCGGATTGATGACGGAAGACGTTACAAACGCACACTAAAAGGAAAAGTCAATGGACAAAGACCGGTGGGAAAGCCATGGAAGCGCTGGGAGGATTCTATTGACGCAGACAGCAAATCACTGCCAAGATTCTTAAACTGGAGGACACGGTCACTAAACCGATATGGATGGAGGCGAAACATACATGAGGCCAAGGCCTGATTTGGACTGTAGCGCCATCGGAAGTAAGTAAGTCAGACCAAGGTACATGTGTGCTTAAGTTTATTTAGCAGTGGAAGATTTCTATATAATAAGCAAAAATTGTGCATATATTTGAAGTCACGTGACTCATATTAAGTAGATTACTAAGTTTTGCCGAGATAATTTTGTCGGTATCGGTCAAGGAGGATATATAAAAAGGAGTGACTATGAGCATGCTTTGCCTTGTAAGCAAAATGGGAATGAATGTATTTCCCTCCCTTACTACCGAAATGCTCGAAATTTTTCGAAAAAAATCGTTTCGCTATCTTTGTCTCCCGCACTTAAAAATATTGCAACTAACTCTTTCCCACGATAAATTGTTCGAAACAGTTGTCAAATTTTCGAAAAAAATTGTTTCGCTATCCTTGTTTGACATACTTAAACCCAAAGTGACTATCTCTGTCCCGCGTTATATTGTCCGTTGCTAAAGTACTTAGCTTAAACACAAACCAAAACTAATAAAAATTTAAAAAATAAAAATTTCTGAAATGAAACAGCAAACACCATTGTATTGAAAATTACTTTATTGCTGACTGAATATTAGCAACCAAGAAAGAATACAAATTATTGTATTTTTTTTTGTAAAAGTTTGAAGCCAAGTTAAGCTTGGACACAATTTTCGAAAATTTCCGAATCAAAAAATATTCCCACATGAGACAGACTATCAGGTACTCCTTTTATATATCCTCCTTGGTATCGGTAGTACAGTGGAAGAACTCGCCTGCCACGCGGGTTCGATTCACGATTACAATTTTTTTTTACGAATGTTTTTTTTTCGATTTCAATAAAGCAAAAATATTATAATTTCAAATAATTTTTATTCAATGTATGAATTCAAAATAAAATTGATTTTGTTATAGCTCGAAACTAACGACTTGATGTCAAAACCGCGTCGTGAATCAGCCCAAAAAACTATGAGATGGAGTCGTATTCAGTGCTCAGTCCCCGGCAAAAGAGGGTGCTAAAATTACATGGTCCGAACGCGGTTCGGGAGCTACTAGAACGGTGCTACCAGGTTCTAATATTTTAATAAAAAATAAAATGTGTTAAGTACAATAACTTGTTACAATAAAAAGACAGGATAACGACAAGAGCCGTTCATGTTCTAAGCATAACGTCACTCAGGTACTATTCACACTTGAAATGCCTTAATGCCTTTTTTATTTTTTTTTGTTTTAGTTTCACGAGTCTTTGAGTGACGTCACAGAAGACGAAGATAATATGCTCGTGTCGTTATCTGTCTTTTATTGAATCATGATACTATAATAGCGATTTAATTTTTTTTTGTATCTTAAAATTGAAATAATGAAGTGCAGGTTCGTCCATTTTGGTCGTAATAAACTACTTATGTTAAAACATCCAAATTGTGAAAGATTGTATTAGATTAGTCTTCAAACACGTACTAGAGCGATAAACAATAGTACCTCTGTGTGCCGATAAGAAAGAAAAGATTAATTTTTTCCCGGGCTCCTTCTTTTTTATGAGTAAATATCCGGTAGCGCTCCCAGATAACTTAACCAGTTAAATATTGGAGATTTTGAAATAGACTTCATGAGGTTTTTATCAGATGGAATTTAGTGATAAAGCTATGCTGTTGGTCTTCAGTTGGATTTAAAACATCGTTTCGCCTTACTGCATACTGTATTGTACAGCGTTAATGTAAAAATATGCTTGACTTTCAGGATATGTTGCAGCACCCCCTGGATACGCCACTGCATAAATCATAATTTTGAGAGTTACCAACAAATATGTAGATGAATTTAACTCTTAACAACTATTAAAAACATAACAGAATTATGATTGGGCTTAAAGCCCAATCATATGATACTCTAGATGAGATGGAAATGACTTTAATATACCGGCAAATATTTCATCTCAATTTCTTTCGAATAGTGAGAAGAGACTTTGCATGGGAGGTGGTAGAAGTAGAGGCGGAGGTTTGTATTTCTCCTATGTGACACCGAAAATGGCGTGTAAAATGTTTCGTGCTGAATTTAAAATTTTTAGTTTTCATTATTTTTAAGGAAATTGGTCATAGTTTTCCTTAACTTGAGGCATTTGCATGGGAGGTGGCAGAGGAAGTGGAACGTTTTAGATGATTTTGAAACTGCTTATCATCACCCTTATCACTATGCTTTGATTCAATTTCAAAGTCGACAGCTCTCATTTATTCGAAGGAGAAATGCTTTTCTTGAATTTATAATACAGATATTTATATGGGAGGGGGTAGAAGGAGGGAAGCTGAGCTGATAATTTTTTCCAGCATTTATTGCAACTATTAAAAAACAAATTCTGGCAAAATTTTAAGTTTGTAATTTTTCTAGTTTTAATGGAAATCGATATAATGCATTTAACAAAAATGATGCATTTGTATGGGAGGGGGTAGAAGGAGTGTAAGGATGAAAACAATTTTTTTTCCTGTTATTGATATATCTATTTTTATACTTTGTGCGAAATATCAAATTGATAACTTTAACAGTTTCGAAGAAAAATAATTTAATTTAAATTTCAAAATTTCGTGAAATTTGTATGGGAGGGGTAGAAGGAGTGAGGGGAAGTTGCTAATTTTTTCAGTGCTGATTGGAATTATAATAAAATTAATTCTGGCAAAAATTCGTTTTTATAACTTTACTAGTTTCGATGAAAATAGAAAAACTGCATTTTTCAAAATTATGCATTTGTATGGGAGGAGGTAGAAGGAATGATGGGATCGGATCAATATTGAGTCATATTAATGGTATCTACATCATAATACTTGAACCCAAATTTCAAATCGATAGCTTAAATAGTTTCTAAGAAAAATCAATTTCTGAAAATTTCGAAATTTCGTGAAATTTGTATGGGAGGGGGTAGAAGGAGTGGGGGGATGTAGCCCGTTCACGAACTTAAAGTTTCTTTTTTGCTAAAAATGACACACAACAAATTTCAGCACGATAGCTCAAAGCGTTCGAGAGTTATGCTGTAGACAGACGGACAGACAGACAGACGGACAGACGGACAGACGGACAGACAGACAGACGGACGGACAGACAGCAACTCGGAATCGAAGTTTTTGAGCGACAACAAATATTTCTGTACCCTTGGCGGCTCTGTGCGAGCATTATTTCTTAGCGTTACAAACGGTAAGGCAAACACAATATACTCTCAGATTTCATCTAGAGTATAAAGATACTGGCAGGGTAGTTAGAGTGTAGTCTAGTGGGTAGCGTGTTGGTCTACAATGTGAAGGTCGTGAGCTCAAATCCCGGTCGACGCATAATTTGCCTGCTTTGGGTATACCTTGGTTCCATCAGTGTACGAAAATGAAAACTTCGAAAATAGAGGGTTGTGCGAAGGTCTAACAACCCTTCCACAATAAATAATGAAAAAAAGGAACCTGAAGGTTAGGAGGCCAAATCCCGATTTGGGCTGTAGCGCCATTGAAGAAGAAGGCACACAAGAAGGGTCACTAGTTGTTGTTTGTTGTAGCCTATCGCGAAAGATAGAATTAAAAAATTAAAATTTCGATACACAACAATATTTGCCAAAATAACAAGCTAGATGTAGCTATGCCACTGAACAATTAAGTTCTTTATGAAAATCATATTAAACTAAATTTTCCAAAAATAAATTCGAGTTGCATTTCTTAGGTGGTTTTAGTACGATACAAATGAACATAGGAATTTTCAGACTGCGACACTCTTGAGATATGATCTTAAGTAGTCATGTAAGACATCGTCTAATTAAACACGGAACAGATGCCCGACTACTGTCTGGCACCGTCATCCACTTATAAGGTCACTTCTAACAACTAGCAGACCACCTTTTCATAATTACAGATGCATTTTTGGATAGGAAACGGTGCGATCGATTCGACTAAATATTTATTTAACAGAAAATGTCAGGATATTTCTATATCACAGTAGAAAGTCACTGGTTTTGAATTTGGATATGTCATAACAAATTACAATGAATATTTTATTCAAGATTTCATTTCCTAGTTGAAGTTGAGCTATTCTGTTCATCTTAAGGGGTTTGAAGATTCGTCGTTGGTATGTCGTTCAGGAATTCCGACATTTGCAGGACTCGGCAGAGAAGCTCGAAGCAACAATATCTTTACGTAGTAGAGATCAGTATTGTGCACACATCTATACGTGATTTGTATGTAGCCTGGGATGGTATAAAGCGCACATATGGTATGTTATGTACCCGGGTAAGGTAAAAAAAAATTCTGTTGATAGCAAAGACGAGAAACGATGCCTGAAGCCATGTAATAGGATAACTGCTCGTTCAAGGACTCCACATAAATATTTTCTCAACAACTTTGCGGCACTCTTTATGAAAATATCACGGTATAACGCTTCGGTACACATGGTAGAATATTATGCTAATGTGCGAGCTTAAGAAGCATAAAAAAGGAGGTTTTTACTTATAAAAGAAGGATGTGTGGTTTATCTGTCTAATATCCGTGGAAATAGTTTTTTTTTTGTTTTACGGTAAAAGGATGAAAAACTCAACGTTACTCGTATGTAGAAAAAATAATAAAATACATTTGTAAGGTAAAATTTCAAATAGAATTAATATGGTGAAAATAATAAAAATAATAATAATAATAATAATATTCGATTATTAGAAATATCAAAATACAAATTGAGCACAGAAAATAAATTCCCTGGTCCGGCGAGCCGATCGTGATTAAAACCACGAGTTACCTCTACATTTTGAATTCAGATTGTATTTTCTTTGAACCAATGGACTACCGTCTCATTGCACCTTAATTGCTTACTTCGAGTCAAATTTATCGAATTTTGTTGTTGTCAGATAAAATTTGTTTTGTGTTCAAATATTATTTCATTAATTGCTTCGAATTAAATTCAAAACAAGAGCCTTTCAATTAACTAATACCACGTATGCACTGTGTGTCTTTTATTGATTTTTAAATCCAATCTAAAATAGATTGAGGCTCCCCAACTGAACATTTTTTTTTGTTTCAAATTTGATTATGTATTGGATTTTAAATCCGACTGCGATTTAGAAGCAATCCACCCCAATGTAACAAGGTTCAAAACCACGTAAATTAAAATCCTCAAAGCTCGAACATGTAACACAGTATTTTCTGTTTCAAATAGTTTGTTCGTCGCCTAATCGCTTGTTACGTTATTGTAATTATTAATCCGGATATTTCGTAACTCTACTTTTACCAATTTATCGCACAAACCCTCACGTTAGATTTTGCAGCAATTCATCCACTATAGTATAAATAAAATTAAAATAAAGACGCCATTGTCGTAATGAAAACTCTCAAAGCAGGATGGTGAGAACTGAATTTGTCGAGAAATGCAAATTTTCACAAGTTACGTACAGACGTATTGAAAAAAATTCCGTCAAATTCAAAGGTGCCCACAAGATTGCCGAACAATTGAAAATGTAATTTAATTAAGACGTCGTCGTCGTCGTCGTCAGATGAAAAGGCGGTAAGTATGAGAACTGATGAACCGCCACAATGCAAAGAAAGACACGATGATTTGCCAAGACGATGAAGTATAGGACTGTGACAAAATTACACCTGACGAGGTAAGGAAATATGACAAGGCCCCACATAGTACTATAAAGCGGAGAAAGCTTCAAAGTCGCGGACTTTTTTTTTCCAGCACGTAGCCAATTCAATTGAATAGTAGAGCTAAGTGTAGCGGATTCGAATTGCAACAAGTGCTAGAAGATTGCTTTTGTTTAGCAACTTGAAGATAAGATTGATTACAGCCTCTTGTCGGGATATAACAAGTGAGATGTTCATTCCATCTTCATTTCACACGAAGCAGTTTTTCTTCTATTGAAGGCTAATAGACGAATGAGACTAGAAAAATTGATGATGCATTTGAAGATGGTAATCAGATGCAAGCAGACAACATACTGAATGGCAGGTGAAATTTGAGTTCTCATACTGTTCTTGGTAAAAGAAAACTTCTCGTTTTACTTCATGTCCATCAAGTGATTTTGACCTACATAATTGTATTAAATTTCATTTTAAAAGTTTAAATAAAAGCATAAAATTCCGATGGAGAACAATTTTTACGGTAGTGTACCATATGGCCGTCTCGGCAATTTTCAGTATTATCGATCATTTTAGATACATCAATTGGCTGTACGTTCTTTTTTTGTAATTATCATAAACATCAACCGATATACGAATAAACTGCTAATATTTGAATTTTACACCTTTTCTTAGGTCTTAATTCACCTGCTTGCTATGCATTATTGCAAATCAATCATTGCACTGTACCTTGAAAATGTTTGCACTATTATTACACGAAATTGATTGATGGATGGGCCAAATTACATTAAAGGCCTTCGATATTATTTGCCTAACCTATTTTACTCCCCTGTTTTTCTGATAAGAAATTATTTTGTAATTTCTATTGAGTTATAAAATTGAGACGGTGAAATTTATTCGAATTTTATAAGCATATAGGGGAGATAGGAATTTTTTTATGTGACATAAACGAATTGAGACAAGAAATTTTAGATATACTCGTTGAATTAGTTTTAATGTCGGTTGAAAACGGTATTAAATGGATCATTGTATACACTATAGGTTGGATAGTTAGGTTGGATAGTAGTAATCCTAATAGTAAGCCTAGAGCAATAAACTGAAGTTATTGCAACATACGACAGTCAGCTTTTTTTTCTTGTTGCAAGCCTTATACATGATGCAAAAGTAGTTCAGGATATACGTCACATGATTTCTTCAGCTTAATTTTAACATAGAATTATATTAAACATCTTTATTTTTTCTGTACCTTAGTGCAAGAACAACCTATGTCAAAATTTGTCGGTTTTGTGGTTTTTAGCGTATGAAGCCTGCTCTGTTCAGTGCAATAACATTCAATCCGATAATACAAACTGAATTCGTTGTGAAGGCCAATAAACGAACCAATTTTCAGTTCTAATGTTTAACAATGTTAGGGTCAAGAAGAACTAAAATATACTTTGGTTTTTGTCTTCACATACATTTTTCTGCAAGAGCAACCAATATCTTTTTGGTCATCAAAAACAAAAGGTTCCATGGCTAACAATAAAATTGTTGCAATTCAGAAAAGAAGATCCGGGAAGAATTTAATTACTCTATGAAGCAGAAAGAGCAAGGCACCTGAAAGAGTTAGATCAACCTATCAGATTGGGCGCTTTTCATTTTCATATGTATGCATGCAACGTGTCCGTATAACTTTTGAAGTGGTTTTATTTGGCAAATATCTTTTATTTGCAGAGCTTCAAAGTGATAAAAAATTAATTTGGTAATGAAGGGTTAGCAATCACATTTGCTTATTCATCGCATGCTGGAAAATAGGTGGCTACTTTTTCAAATTTACGGAAAAGCTGGTTATCACCATGACCGAACTCTGTTACCAGGTGTCTTGTTATTTCTTCTCCATAGAGTAACTCTACTCTACTCCTCGCTTGTTGGGCGAAGAAAAAGTTGACAACCTGAATACACCACTGTATTGCAGTGGAGTCAGAAAAAGCAACCAACAATTTTTAACCCAGCAAAAAATTTAACGAGCGCTCGCAAATAACGATCTTACAACGAGCATGAAATGATACAAAACAAATAAACTGTGTCATGATGTTAAGCAAACTAAGCAAACATGGTCGCACAACGTCGATCTTGTTATGTACAAGCAGTTTTCATTTCACCATGCGCACTGGCAGAGTCAAAAATTATTTCGTATCGATTAATCAAAATATTGCAAACGCAAACAGTGAAAAACCTAGAGTTTGCAGAGAAATCTGCGTGTGCTTGTGGGCTTGTGTGTTTGTGAAATGTTCAAAGTCATAAACAACAGTACAAGAAGCAATTGCGATCTTCGAAGATCTCTTGTTTAGCTTTAAAAGTCAAGTTCTTTAATAAATCGTTAATCTTTCACAAATAATATCGTTTATGAATCGTTAACGATATTCATTAATGAGTTAAAATAAAAATCATTGACAACACATTAATGAATCATTGATAACGATTATATAGTTGCTAATATACAAGTTTCTTATAAGCGTTTTACAATTAATTAATGAATCGTTAAAAGTAATGCATTAACGAAAGTCCATTTAGTCCGCTTGATGAATCGTTAATGACTCGTTAACGATCAAATCACTCGATACTATTATTCAATAACGATTCTTTAATGAATTGTTTTGTTTGCTGGGAATAATCAAGAATCAAAAAAACCTTCTGACGATGACTTAGATTAATTTACGAGTGTTTTTTGTTTATTTTTAACTTTTATTAGGTTTTTTTTTTTCTTTTATTTAAATTAATTTAATTTCGGTATTATTCTTTAATACATAATTATTAGTTAGACTTTTTTTTTAATATTATGTTAATCACAACTGAAATAAAATCTTTCTTTCAAATTGATTTTAATTTTTACCCTCATTGAGTAGTTGTTATTAACCTTTTTAAGCTCTGTGCGTGAAAAGAAACAACAAATATCACAAAAAGTCGATTCTTATTGGACCATTCAGGTAAAGTTTTGCAGTAAGAATAACCAATGTCATAATTTTTTAAGCACCATTAGTAAAAAAAAACAAAAACAAATTAAAGATGCATTATTCAGATTCAGATAATAAAAGAAGTCAGTAAGATCTGAAGTAATCATGTTAGCGCAAGATTACATTAATTTAGATCAAATTTTAAGAGAAATGATTTGAGACCAAATTACTTAAATCTAACAAAAATGACTTTGGTTGTTTTTGTAACAAGATGCAGATTTAAATTACAGCTTTAACACAGATAGCTACAATAATGTAAAGACAAAATTAATAAAAAGTAGTGCTAAGATTTAACTAAAAGTTACGATAACTTAGTGAATGATTAAAAGGAAGTATTTGCAAAGAGCAAAATAAGTTAACAAAAAACAATAAATTACAAGAGGACACGTTAATCTAAGATATGATAAGTATGAGTTTAATTTAATGTAAAAATGAATTATATGGAAGCTGCAAGATATCATGCGTCCTTTGAAATCTAAGAATGGGCCAATGAAAAGAAACATTATATAGTGCTCAAGGGGGTAATAGAAAATACCACGATTCCTAAAACCGGTGGAAATCCGAAATGATAGTTCGATAAGGTGAAGGACAAGGGAGGGGAAAGTATTTTTACCTGGATGTTTTCTAACACTCAATACAGGTATACATACAAATTTTCTATCAAATCGAATCACTAACATTTTAGTTATCGATAAATCAGCAAGCCAATCGGAATGAAAACGCTAACTGTGGACAAAATTAAGTTTCGTGCTGTCATAAAGTTTCTTACCAAGCAAGGAAAAACGCCGCAAATCATTTTAGAAGAAATGTTATCTGTTTACGGGAACTCTTGCCCTGGAAAAACGATGATTTATAAATGCCAAAGTTTATTGAGGCAAGGCGGAAAGTCAATTGAAGATGATAAACACTCGCGCTGACCAAATGAGGCCACTTACTCAAAAATAAACTGCCAACAAGTCGGGCGAAACTTTATTATTCTTGGGACAAGTTGCGGATGTGTGGAAAGTCAATATGCAGGTTAGAGTGGTTAGGGAAGGCTAAGTGAAAGGGAGTTCTTGGGCAGGGCTGTTGTCAATTTAACAATATTTCATTCATTTCTGCAAGTTTGGGTTTTTATGAGGGGAGGAGGAGGGGTAAGGGTGGGTGGATGTTAATAGCTTTTTAATTAATTGCTTGAATCGCGTCCAATATCCTCTGTATAGAATGTGTTTCATAGACGAAGTTGCATAGAATTTTCATAGGATTCGGTGCATTTTACATTCACGAAACCAAACATTTGTATAGGAAGGAGTAGAGGAGGTAGGGGAATCGTAAAATTTGTGACGCAATTTTATTCCCTTTCTTTTGTAGTGTGCTTGTACAAAATATCAAGTTCGTAGCTTTTAATTTGATGGTTATTAGTTGATTCAATGAAATAGGTAGAAATGATACTTTTGTATGGGAGGGGGTAGAAGGGCAAACGCGATTTCAAAACTTTTAAAAGAATTTCATTTCAATTATTTTTATAAGTTTTTAGGCAAAATTTGAAATGGATAGCTTTTAAGAGTTAGCTGATAACTGATTTCTTACAAATGCTCGAAAAAATAATTTTGTACGGGAGGGGGTAGAAGAGGTAGGGGAATTGCAAAATTTGTGACGCAATTTTATTTTTTTTCTTTAGTAAGCTGCTCGTACAAAATTTCAAGTTCGTAGCTTTTAATTTGTCGGTTATTACTTGATTTAATGAAATTGGTCGAAATCATACTTTTGTATGGGAGGGGGTAGAAGGGCAAGTGTGATTTTGAAACTTTTAAAATAATTTCTTTACAAATATTTTTATAAGTTCTTATGCAAAATTTCAAATGGATAGCTTTTAATAGTTAGGTGATAATTAATTTCTTAAAAATGGTCGAAAAAATAATTTTGTATGGGAGGGGGTAGAAGTTTTGAAGGTATTCGACCAGTTAATATTTTATACTTTTAGGGATTTTTTTTAAATGTATTTCCCAAATTTTCAAGTTTCTACCCTAAAATTACATCCAAAAATTTCAGTTTTCGTGTTTTTTTCGTTGCACATGAAACAGCTTGTGCCCATTAGACCGGGGTGGTCGGTTCATAACAATTGTGGATCAAATTATTATTATTTTTATTTATTATTATTTTTTTTCTATGTATATCAAATAGATGTATTCACATGCAAAATTTAAAGTTTCTATCTTTGAGCAGAGTCCTAAGAAATTCACTCAAAATTTTCGACATTTTTGCTTACCACCTCCCTCCCTTTACACCCCCTAACTTAAAATTTTTATCGAAATTATAAATTATGTAGTTCTATAATCTGACGAATTTTCAATTCGATATCTGTACTCAATTTTGAGATATAATGGTTTCTAATTTTGAAAAGTGCACCATTTTTCAAATGCTCCCCATTTCACCCCACTACTATTATGACCAAATTTTATATTTTTTTTGTATTTCGCTAGTATAGCTTAGTATATGTTTTAAATTTCAATTACATAGCTTAAGAGATAGTTGAGATATTAATTCTTAAGTGTTTTTCCTTGCACCCCCCCCCCCCGACCCTTCCCCTTACAATAATAAGCCTATTTCTAAGCTGATTCTGGTGGATCTATACGCCATCTCAATTGTCCCAAAATATGAATTTCTTATGGTAAGTAGTTTCGAAGATATAACCATTTCAAAAAAAGATTCGGCCGACAATTTGTTTTTAGCCCCCCTTTACGGACGCCAATGGATAAAAAAATTAAATTATTTTTGGAATATGTCACAGCTCTCTCTATACGTGTGCTGATTTTCATCTTTCTATCTGCATTCGTGGTGAAGATATTAGCAAGTGTATATTTTTCCATCCCCCCGCCTCCCCCTTCCACCCCACACTCCCCAAAATTTGGATAATGGAGCTCACTTACCAATTTAATAACCCACCCAAAAATCAACATTCTACCTTTAACGGTCTTGGAGGTACGAGTCCATATGTACGGCGTACGGCTGGACGGATTTTTTTTTTTTGCTTTTTTAGGCTAATTTAGTCATGAAACGCGAAAAAACAAAATTTCAGGGTAGCAAATTTTTTTTTTTTTCTGTGTCGATCACAATACTTTATTATTAAAATAATAAAGTAATTGTCGAGAAAGTGGAGAAACTTGTTCTCGTTCTGCTTGTTTAAAGAAGAAACTAATCGCAAAAATGGTTGGAGGACCAGATACAACCATTTTGAATATCCTCCATGATGATCTTGGTATGTCTAAAGTCAGCGTAAAATGGGTACCGAGAATGCTATCAGCGGTTCAGAAAAGGCAGCGCGTGGAGTATTCACGCGAATTTTCGGGTCTCAGTAGCGAGAACAGGGATGAAATTTTGACCCGGATTGTTACTGGAGACGAAGCTAAAGTTTATCATTATAAGGTAGAATCAAACTAGGAGTCATTGCAAAGGCTCCGTAAAGGCGCTTCACCTCCCCCAGCCATCGAAGAAGTTCAAGGTCTCACAATCCCCCGAAAAAATCCTAGCCACTATTTTTGGGGTTCAGAGAGGGTTTTGATGATCGACTATAAAGAAAAAGAGCAAAATATCACAGGCTGATACTAGGCCAATCTGCTACAAAAATTAAAGCATGTCTTTAAAGAAAATAGAAGAGGAAAGTGGATTCCAGGTGTGCTGCTTTTGCATGACTACGCACCTGTTCGCAAGAGCAACTTTGCAATGGTGGCCCTACAGAAATGCGGCTACGGAATGTTGAACCACCCCCCTTAGAGTGCTGATCTGGCCACTTCTGATTACCATTTGTTCGCGAAATTGAAGGAAGGACTTCGAGGAAGAAAATTTACCGACGATGAATAGGTAAATTCGGTAATTTCAGCCTATTTTGAAGGCCTTGATAAAACATTTTTTTAGAAGGAATTAATAAACTTTGTGAGAGTTGTGATAAATGTATTAGGCTTAAGGGAGAATATATTAAAAAGGGAAAATAATAACTTCTTTATTTTTACCCCACTTGCATGTCAATCTGCGAAATTTTTAACTCCAGAATTTGCTGAAAAGCTAGGGGATGTTTTCCTCATACCTCGATCAGATAAATATGATGAAGTCCAATTCAGAAATAATTTGCAGATACCGTACTTCGTTAGTTTTGAAATGAGGATCGTAGGATTCATCGAGTCAAATGCATTGGCAAAGTCGGTATATATAGTGTGCATGGATTTTCGAATTTCAAAGGATTTAGCTACCTTATTAGTAAGTTCGTGGCGATTTGAAGTCGTAGCCTTGACTTTTGCGAACTCATGTTGATGAGAAAGACTTTGGAGATGGAGTTAACTAATCGTTCAAATATTTTTCGAAAGCAGTTGAGTGTTGAGATTAGGCGACAATTTTTAACTTTATTCTTGTCTCCTTTTTCAAAAATTGGGATCACATTAGCTAGATTCCATGCTCTTAGATAGTAACCTTCCCTAAGAGATTTATTGAAAATGATTGCAAGGTGAGAAGATAGTTCATTACAAAGTGATTTGATGAACTAGCCGGGACTACCATTGGTGTTTGGATCAAGCAGAAAAAGGGATGAAGTCCAAAGGTTCATAGCTCTCAGCAAAGAAATCGTAGTTTAGATCATTGTCGGTTGAAGAGAAAACAGAGCTGAAGTATGATGCGAAAAGATCGCTTATACCTTGAGGATCCAAAGTTGTGATGTTATCATAACGCACAATAGAGGTAGGTTAGGTTCGTGAAGGGGTTGGACACCAATGTACGTAGGCCACTAGTAAGCCCATTGTACGCCTCGTCTTCTTACCATACAACAGAGATAAGCGGAGACGTCTTTCTATTCTCCTGAACCTGAAGCTAAGATATAGGTTTCAATCATTTCTAACAGAGTTCAAGCAAGCAATATGACGAATATATCAAATAGTCAAAAATAAGATTTGAACGTTGCGGCGAAGAATCGTTTTCTTTCGAAGTAGTAGAATTGTAGGTTTTGAGAACCAGTCAGTATAAATTATCTTAGTAGAGATTTGTAGCGGCACATATTGTTCAACCAGTTTGTCAAGTTTATTAAGAAAGAGTGCTTAAAAATTGTCAGGCGGAAGAGTATTAAGAATAGTGTTCCAATTAGCCAATCCAAGTTCCGCTTTTATGGCGCTATAGTTGGCTTTTCTGAAATTTCCTTAAGCAGTCGTCGTGATAGATGGTGAAAAGGGTTTGAGCGAAATAGATACAGCAATATTAAATGGTAGATCATTGGTGTCTATGGGAACAAATCCGTCGAAAGATGAAACCGACACATTAGATGGATCCGTATTGGAAAATATTAGGACATGTAGTCTGTCATCTGAATTGGATAATAAAGTATACAGAAATATCTACGAACATTATACAATTGACATCTCTTAAATTTCAGACCAGTGACATTCAAACTTTTCATGTAAATTGATTTATTGTTATGTTATGAAATTGTTTCACATTGTATGAGAGGGGTGAAAAGTAGTGAAGCTAATCATTTAAATTTTTTGTGATCTTAATATTAATGCTAATTAAGTATTAAGCACAAAATTTGAGCACGATGAATGTTATACGCACTGAGAAAATTGGTTTATATTATTTCATAAAAAAAAACAGTTTGTATGGGAGGTGGTGGAAGGATGAGGTGATATACCGTTTATCACATTTTTGATGAAAATATTATATTCCAAATTTCAAATTAATTTCTTACGGTAGAGGTTAGAAGGAGTAAAGCGATTTGGCCCGTCCACGAACTTGACCATACTTTTTTGTCAAAAATTTTTTATTTTTTTCTCCGCGCCATATTTCTTAACGTTTAAAACTTTAGAGCAAACTTATAATACTCTCAGATTTCATCTAGAGAATAAATATATCTGCTTAAGTGATGGATTAAAACTTTTTTTACTGTAGAAGAAATCTGAGAGTACATAAGTTTGCTCTAAAGTTTGTAATGCTAAGAAATAAGACTCGTAAAAAATGGATTGGACAGAAGATGCCCGTCCGTCTGTTCGATCGTCCGTCTGCAAACCCTCAAACTTTAAAACAATTTGAACAAGAAAGTTTAAAATTTCTACACTTTACTTTTAGCAAAAAATTAAGGTCAGATTCTGTAATGGATCAAATCGTTCCGCCCCTTCTATTCCCTCCCATACAAAATCCTCCCAAAAAAAATAATTTCGCAATTTGACAATGATTTTCTCGAGAAATATGAAAGCTATTGATTTGAAAATCGGAACATATTATTTTTATGACAATTTCAAACTACTGCATAAAAATTATTCAGATTTACTCACACCTTCCGCCACCTCTCCTACAAACTGCAACTGTTAACTGTATAACATTTATCGAGCTGAAATTGTGCACTAAATATTTGTTTAGAATTAGTAAGACCGAAAAAAATAGACGATTAGCCTCACACCTTCCACCCCTCCCATACAATATAACACAAATTCACAAATTTACAAAACGTTAATCTTCTTGAAATGTATATGCAATTTGAAAAAAGGCGATTGCGCGATTTGTATATTCAATTATGACAAAATTACTAAGAAAACCTCCACTCCTCCTACCACCTCCCATACAAACTAATTTTCTTAGTATAAATTAAATTTTTTATGCTTAAATTTTGTATAAAACAATTTGATAGCCACTTTAGCATGATGTGTAAAAATTAGTTGAATGCTATAACCCCGCATACGAGATTTCTTAAGATCGTAAAAATTTCTGTTTCATCTGGATTATCGCATGATTGGGCTTTACGCCCAATCGTAGTCCTGTTATGTGTTTTTTTTTCAAATAAGTTTTTTTTTGCCAACATCCAGTCGCGCAGTTTTATTTCTATTAAATTTCTTTGAAAGTGACATCCTGTATGTAACTATCTCAACATAGTCTTATCTCTGAACATAGTCTTTACCTGGCAAATATGTCGTACACCATATGTACGTCAAGCTATGAAAAAGTTCTAAAAGAAACGGGACACGTACCATGACCGAAGTCACACAACTGTCGAAGTAGAGGTCATGTTCCCTGAAATATCATACCAGGATGTTCCATGACATGCACAAAATGTCCACAGGGTGTACGATAGTTAAGCCAGTATCGCCCGGCAAGTGGTGTCAATGCTATCTAATTGAGTGGAAAAACGAGACTTATCCCATCGAAATGCAAGACTTAAGAGAATAACGGCTTCGATCAAAAGCACTTTCTGGCACCAAGAATAGTGCCTTCATCTTGAACGACACACATCGTAGAGGTACTGGATGTAGACATTCAACAAATAATGCTCTATCGCAACCACTGATCAGTATGCAATGCACAATTTCTAGCTATCACGTACTCCTTTTCCTTACCCGAAAATCAATATGGATTTTCATAGCGATGCTACGTTTTATGTTCAATATTTTATTATTCGAATTTCAACGTTCGCCGTTCCGTCGACCAAAACGTCGACCAAATTTAATGATTCGAAGTCAAAGGATGAAATGAAATTCCCTGAAGCAATTTAAAAGGATGAACAAACTGCATGACTTTTAAACTTTTTGATAACGTGATTGAAATGGAGAAGGCCACGAAGACATTATGGTTCTTGTGTGCACAGAGATATTTCTATATGCACCTCGATACGGCGATACTAACTTGATTCTAGCTGACATTTTTCATGTGGTTTGTGTTGTTTAACCATACATGAATATCTGCAGAGATTTGATTTTCTATATGTGTGGAGAGCTGTTTTTATACTCTAGATGAAATCTGAGAGTGTATTGTATTTGTTTTATCGTTTGTAATGCTAAGAAATAATGCTCGTATAGAGCAGCCAAGGGTACAGAATTATTTGTTATCGCAAATTTTGCAAAAGCATTATTTTGTATCGATTTCCATTAAAACAAGAAAAGACAGAAACTTAAAATTTCGTCTTAACTTATGACTTAATAATTATAATAAATGGTGAAAAAAGTATCAACTTCGCTTTACTCTTTCTACCCCATCGCATACAAATTTCTATATTATCCCTCGAACATATAAGAGTTATCGACATTAAAATTGGAGCTATCGATGGTGATAAGGATATTAATAAGCAGCTTAAAAATCATTCAAAACCTTTCAATTCCTCTGCCACCTCCCATGCAAATGCCCCAATTTGAGGAAACAATGTAAAATTTCTTTAAAAATTATTAACGCTACAAACCTTAAATTTAGCTCGAAACATTTTGCATGACACGTTCGGTGTCATATACAAAAATTACAGATCTGCCCGCTCTGCCACCTCCCATAAAAAGTCACTTACTAAAAGAATTTGTAATGATACATTTTCCGGTACAACTCTTTCCTATTTCATTTAGAGTAACGTATCATAATTCTGTTATATTTTATTTTAATTTTAAAAAAATTTGTTAATAACATAATTTCGAATCAGATGGGATTAAAATATAAAGTGTAACATTCACCAAAAAAAAAAAGATTTAAATAATTTCAATTTTCAAGTTTATATTTGGAATACAGGAAATATGTATTTCTCATTTAAAGTGCAATTTAAAAAAAACGAGCTGCGGATGTTACTATAGTAGTACCAGTCAACAGTGACACATATTTTCAAAAGATGTCGTATCTATAACCGGAAAGGCGCTTAACGCTATCACAATTCGTCCAGAGTTTTATAAGTATTTTTAGAAAGACATTACAGATAAAATAGGAACATTTTTTTTTAGAATTATCAGCATCTGAGTATTATAGTTTTAACTAACTTTAAGTGTCAGTTTTGGATAACATGAAAGTGTTACGAGCACAGCGAAAAAATTGCTAATTCAATCCCTGTGGAGTAGTGATGCAACGATTGCGAATACTATTATTCACAAATATTCGCCGAATATTAGTTATTAGACGAATATTTATATTTGAAATTTAAAATTAATCAAGAGAAATTGAACGAACTCGATTATTTGTTTAGTATTTCGACGTGACCGGGATTCTCTCGAGGAGTAAGAGCTGCATCTACTTGTATTAACAAAATATATTTTTTTAAATATCTCATTATCTCACTTGAAATGAACGAATAAAGAGTAACGTAATGAATACTCACACTTCGGTCAAATTTTTAAAAACCAATTTCACAAAATATGTACATGCGCAGTTCGTTTCAAAATTTCAGATCGCAGTTGGACAATTAAAGTAATGGTGCAAAATGGGATGAATTATTTTCATTTCTACTTTCGTTCGTTTCGGAACATAGCCCAGCGTTTGTGCCTATCCTGGGTTATGGCCAAGTCCAGCTATGTTCCTGTTGTATGGAAAACACATGGATATTGATGTAAGGATATTGGGAAAAAATAGATGAGAATGGGAACAGGGTCCTGGCGATCACCGTTGCAGTCATACGTATAGGTGTAGGGAAGCCGGCACAACATAAAACACACAGCAAAAACACACAAGAAAAAGATATCACGTAAGACAGCTTTCGGGAAAAGAGGTAAGTATGGCATATACCCACGCAAGCCTGGGTTTGCATGGGGATGAAACAAAGGCTGGGTGGATGCCCATACTGATTCAATTGATTGGTTGCATTATGCCAAAAACCATCCGTACAGAATGCTCACACACGAAGTTTGATAGACCTTCCACGAAATTCGACGAAATTTGGCGTAATTCAAACTTATGAAATCACACATCCGAACGAGAGTTGGTAGATAGGACGAGAGAGTCACAAAATCCATGGCTCAGACCCGATCCGCCTCGCCCGAAAGGCGCTCGTACAAAACCTCAAGCTCGCAGCCCAGAACCCGTCGACCATCAGCCGATCCATCGAAATCGGTCAAAATCACACCTCCGTATAGAACACGGACAGAAGGGCAAAATGGATCTTAAAACCCTTGACGCAAATCCGTTTCAAAAATTCCCAGAAGCGTCCGTACAAAAAATCTTATGCTGACAGCCTCAAATAGCTTGGTGATAATTGGCCCTTAAACATGGTCGAAAAATACCCTCGCATGGGAGGGGGCGATAGCCCCGAAGACATTCAACCAGTTAACATCCCACACCATCATGCAACTTTCCCAAAATGAATTTGGCAAATACTCAACTACCATTCCCCTCCATGCATATCAAATGGATGCGTGGACGCACAACCTAAGCCCTGCATCCCCAACCACGGCCCAAAAAAACCACCCAAAGTCCCCCCGGTCTACCAAATTTCCAAATTTTTGCCGACAATACTTTCCCTTCATTCGGACCCAACCAGACACAAAAAACAATCCACTTCCCTCCCCCCTTCCATCCTACATGAACCAATCCGAATATCGAGCTTTAGCCATCCACTTGGCACTCCCGGGCAATGGAACTCACTCATCCAGTCGACCATCTACCCAAAAATGAACCTCCCATTCTCAAGAATCTCAGAGGCAAGAGCCCGTACGTGCGGCGAACGACGGATAGGCCAATCCTCAGGGCAGCAAATCCTTTTTTCTTTCTTTTCCGTGTCGATCAATAAACCTCACTAACAGAACAAAAAAGTAAAATCAATCTTATGGCCTTGGGACCATCCCTGCAATGGCGAATAATTGGTGAGACAAACGTTTTTCTGCTGGTGGCCCTTCGTTTGCTCTCCTCCAACCCTAGAATGCCTCGAGCGAGAAACCTCAGACTCCACCTCCGTCCAAAAAGCAAAGTCAAACTCATGAATAGGCCAAACCAGCAAGTAAATACAATAAAATAGGAAACAAAAAAGCGTACACCACTCCACCACCCCCACGCAAACCCTTCACCACACACATTACACCGAGGATCAATTTCAATACCCCAGTCGCCGTAAAGCATGAAACGATAGAGACACGCCCGAAATTCAACACGAAAAAAAACACCACCGATCCCGAGACGAAAAAGGCGCGACCCAAAGTGCAATAAAGAAAACCAAAAAACACGTCCACACCCGACGTCGGCTCAAACGGCACTCAATTCCTTTTCTTTCTGCTGTGTGTTCAAAATCATTAGACGAATATCAGTAATAATTGTTCAATAAGAAATGTAAGATAGAATCACCCCCAGCCTGCAAGTGTTCGCAATCAGGCGTAGAAGCATTACATTACGCCCATTAAAAGGCATTCAAATAGGCCTAATTATTCGGTATTTGGCAGTCCGGATGCATCAGTTTGATATGTCATCGGTATAATTCCAATACACTTTTTCGATCTTGGGGTCACAAGCAATGGTGGAGGGTGCGCTAAATCGATTGAAAAGTATATACATTTCTTTGCGGCAACTAGATGTTTGTCATTTTCGAAAATCCATATACATTAAAATTCAAGGAGGTATATTGGGACTGGTCATGTGGACCGGACAAATGACGGAAGAATTCTCAAACGCTGTAGGGGGGAAAATACGGAAGCATTGGGAGAATTCTATAGACGCAGTCAGAAATCACTGCTGCAATTTTGAAACTGAAGGACGCGGTCATTGAATTAAGAAAAATGGAGGCGTAGTATACAGGAGGTCAAGGTGCGATTAGGGCTGAAGCGCCATCAGAAGTTGGAAGGTAGGTAGGTAGAGGTGGCTGCCCAGACACTACTCCGGCTGCACATAGACCATTAGCAGGTTCGCTGTGATGCCACAGGATCTCTTCGGTGAACCAGAGCTCTTTATGAAGTGTTAAAGGCTCAAAGCTTTCGGATTTACCAGATTACTGAGGCTATCGAAGAAATGTGCGCTTAGGTGGCGCGTCTTAATTTTCTAAGGAGAGCAGGGAAAGTGCATAATAGAGGAAGTATCGTCTCGTCCTCTTCCTCATCAAAATCATCGAACGAAAGGCCAAGCCTCTAAGCATGTCTCCCTATCAAACAGTGTCCTGTAGCGTTTTCTACTACGGAGCTTATCACCTGCCTCAGTCTTACAGGGCGTTTTAGATTCAGCACAGGCCAAATCTATCTGGGTGTATTACATGTTATCGCGTCCAACTTAAGTTGCAGCTTATAAGATGCGATAGGCTTCCTTTTCACAGATTGAATCTACAAGACGGTTCCGTGCCAGGTGAGTTCGTCGGCCCTGCATTTACCCCAAATGGTGCCATGACCTGGTCCCAACACAGCCATGTTCAGCCATCTCCCCAGAGATGCGCGGCAGTCAAGAACAGTCTTGGATGGAGACATGACTTGATCCGGAAGGCGGAAAGATACGTGTTAGCATTGAGGAGAAAACACCTTCTCCCATTCCACTTCTAGTTTTGGAGCCATTCCACTCTCGTTTCGATAGGATGACGGTGAGTAAATTATTGTCAAAATCAAAACTTGGCAGAGTGTAGTCCTATTTTCGGTTAAATTCTCTAAATCTTCCGAAATTAAGGAGTGAGCAGTTTGAATGCAGGTCAACTGGCGAGCTTCTTTGAAGCGGGCGACTGTACTTGCAGCCATTGGTTTACAAATAATGTCGAGATGTAGCAGATGAAACAGTACTTCTAATACTGCGGAGGGGGTTGTTTTCAGAGCCCCACTTGTGTATAAATATGCTGTATTCTGTACCTTGCGGAAGAGGGTGCGGATTGTCTCTGTCTTTAAGGACAGCCCACCACACAATCACACCACAAAGTGGGTCTGATGACGGTAACGTACAGCTAATGCTTTCCTATTTCTTACCATTGGCTTTCTTACAGGAGTAAATTGCAACTGTAGCTTTGCTAACACGTTCCTGAATATTAGGTTTCCAGCTCAGTTTCCTATCCAAAATACGACAAAATCTGAACATCGTCCCCATAAGCAATCACTTCACAACATGGCTCTTCCAATTTTAGCAGTAGTCCATTGACCATCACGTTCCAAAGAAGTGGATCGGGGACTCCGCCTTGCGGTGTACCTCTAGTAACAAACCTTCTGGCGGATGTGACGCCCAGCTTTGTACTAATAATCCTAGATGTCAACATCAAATTAATCAGCACGCCAAGCGAAGCGTCCACCTTCAAAATTGAAACTGCGTCCGTAATTGCTTCTGGCGTTACGTTGTTGAAAGCCCCCTCGATATTGATAAAAGCTTCCATTGTGTACTCTTTAATACTTACAGATTTTTCGATATGACGTACGAGTGAGTGGTTAGGTAGGTTTTGCGAAATACTTCGGAATCTGGCACCAAAATGGCTCTATTGGGGGATAATACTTGCGTTAGAAAGCGAAAGCGTTTAGATGCCTGCAAGTGATTAAGCTTTCTCCGAAGGTGCAAGAAATATTTTACATCATCTGATCTTGCAACCATCTACAAGTCGTACATCAGGCGTCGACTCGAACTCGCACCCAAAACTCATCTAAAGATGCTGGATCGAAATCAGCATTTTGCGCTTCAACTCAGCACTTCCTCAATGTAGCTTTAAATGCCTGCCTAGGCTTTCTCCAATATTTTACATCATCTGATCTTGCAACCATCTACAAGTCATACATCGGGCCCCGACTCAAGTACAATTCGTATATTAGGCTTGGGGCACCCAAAACTCATCTAAAGGTACTGGATCGAACTTAGCGATTTGCGTTTCGACTTATTGGATATGATATCTTCTACTTCTACAATGGCACTACAGCCCAAATCGGACCTTGGCCTCCTGATATTCAGGTTCCTTAAAACTTTCCATTACTTATTGTGGAGGAGTTGTTAGCCCTTCGCACAGCCCTCTATCTACGAATTTTTTTTCGTAGATTAAGGTGACCAAGGTATATCCAAGCAGGCAATGTGCTGGAATTATATATTTCGTCGACCGGGATTTGAACTCACGACCTTCGCATTACAAGACCAACACGTTACCCACTAGGCTACACCCTAGCTATGATAGCTTTACGGCATCTTTAGACTCCCTTGAATATCGCAGAAATGTCGGGGTACTCACCATCTACTAGAGATATTTCCATGGCCGGTATATTCATGAAATTATTCGTCTTATCCTTCCTTTAAATAAATTGCAACGTAATACTCGTGTTGCTGAACGCGCTTATAAGCATACGGTTGAGCCACCCAAATCACGTACAGTGAAATATAGGTAGCTGTTTCTACCTCGAACAACCAAAATGTGGAATGCACTACCCGCGGTCGCTTTTCCTAGTGATTATAGCATCATTCAATTTAGAAGTTACGTTCACCCATTGCTTTCATCCTGTCCGTCCTTATTCAATTAACTGTTTATTTTCATTTTATTTCAGCCCTTTTTAAACCGTCTGGACTATACGTTACAGTATTAAAAGGTGACCCCTAAATTCAACTACTTGGTGCCTTTAAAAAAAAGGCACTAGGCCGTTTGCGCAAGAGGTGTAGGTTTGGAAAGGTCTATTATTTGACAGCTCGTCACTTGACAGTTGTCAAATGTTGACATTTGTTATCTATAAGCGCGAGAAATTTGCTATGGAACACTACACAGTCGTTGAATTTTATTAGGAAAATTCGCGTCCAAAATTCGAGCAAATTTTGATCGCAATGATGTGCCTTCAGAGACTTAGAAAATTCCAAAAGACTGACTCAGTGCAAGATATGAAGACACCGAAACGACTTAGCCCCGGACGTTCGGCCGAAAATATCGCCGCAGTGAAGGACAGTGTTGAAAACGACCCAAACATCTCCTTTCGTCACCGTGCTCAAGAACTCGACCTCTCCACGTCCACACTGCAGCAAATATTGACGAAGATTTGGCTCTGCATGCGCACAAGGTCCAATTGACTCAAGAACTACAGCCGGCGGACGATCAGCAGCGCCGTACGTTCTCTGACTGAGTCTTGGAAATAAATCTCTTGTTGATACACCCTATAGAAGGAGAATTTAAAATCCTGGAATTGAATATATTTATTTCCTAACCCTTGCACATTTAACTTTGGTGAGCGTTCGAGCGCAGTAATCAATTTTAATGCAGAAATTGGGAGTTGCCAATATTTTTTCGCATTTGTTTTTTTTTGGGAAAAAATTTGGGAAGATGGGTGAATTTGGTTGAAATTTGCAAGAACGTCGGTGGCACGCACGAAATTGAGAGATAAAAAATAGATATTTCGAAAATCCCCTTAACTTGCACCACCATGGTGTCATGTCAAGAACGAAAAGAAAGAATATCGATATTTATTGTAAAACACTGTAAGGATATAATTTTCCACTTACCTGTGGTAAAGCTTCATTTAGGCTCGAATAGCTGCTCGCTCTAGACGTAGTCCTCTGCATATCTGGTTCGGGACTTCCGCATAATGACGAAGCGCAGGATGTCGACGATCTTAGAGATACGGAATCGGATCGATTCCTCATTGGTGAGATCTGTACGTGTTTTAGCATCTGCAAAGAAATGCAAAACAAACGAAATTAGAAAGTGAATAATTTGTTATATTATTTTTATACTCTAGATGAAATCTGAGAGTATTATAAGTTTGCTCTAAAGTTTGTAACGCCAAGAAATAAGGCTCGGAGAAAAAAATGATGAATACAGAAATTAATATTATCACTCAAAAATCTCAAAACCGGATGTCCGTCCGTCCGTCTGTCCGTCCGTCCGTCCGTCCGTCCGTCCGTCCGTCTGTGCGCGCTCTAGCTTGAGAACGCGTTGAGCTAGATAGTTCAAATTTTGTACACGTCGTTTTTGACAAAAAAGTAAGGTCAAGTTCGTGAACGGGCCAAATCGCTCCACCCCTTCTACCCCCTCCCATACAAAATGACACAATTGCGCAATTTGACAATAAACGGATTTGCACGAAAAGTATAAAAGCTATTGGCCTGAAATTTGGTATATGTTACTTTTATGATAATATCAATCTACCGTACGAAAATTATGCCTGTCCTCCCCCTCCTTCTACCACCTCCCATACAAACTGTACTTGTCATGAATTACTCTAAGCCAATTTACTCATTGCGTATACAATTTAGAGAGCTAAAATTGTGCACCAAATATTTATTTGAAATTGTTAGTAAGCCCAAAAAAATTTAGACTATTAGCTTCACCCCTTCTACCCCCTCCCATACAAAATGACACAATTTCGTAATTTGACAATAAACGGATTTACTCGAAAAGTATAAAAGCTATTAGTCTGAATTTTCGGATAAGTTATTTTTATAGTAATTTTAATCTACAGTAGAAAAATTATTTGCTTCCTCCCTCTCCTTCCACCCCCTCCCATACAAACTACACTTTTTCATGAAATGCTCTAAGACGATTTTCTCAGATCATATAACATTTATTGACCTCATATTTTGTAATAAATACTTAATTAGTATTAGCACTAAGATCAGAAAAAAATATTTGATTAGCTTCACTGCTTCTACCACCTCCCATACAATATGACACAGTTTCACAACTTCACAAAAAATCGATTTTCTTGAAAAGTATAAATGGCACTAGTCTGAAATTTCAGGGATGTCATTTTACAATATTCCTAGTTATTTCTGAAAAAAATCACTCTAATCGCCCCACTCTTTCTACCACCTCCCATACAAACTGCACATTTTCACTAAATCTAACTCACTAATTTTTTCAGTTCCCATTCAATTTTTGGAGTAAGTATTTTGTACAAAACATTTTTATAGCTACTTTAGCATGATGGGGAAAAATTAGTTCAATGCTGTCATCCCTTCTAATACTTCCCATGCGAAATTTCTTGGGATCACAAAAAATTCTATTTCATCTAGAGTATCGTAAGATTGCGCTTTACGCGCAATCGTAGCCCTGTTATGTTTATTTTTATTTTTTTACAAAATTCAAATCTGCAACAGATATTATTCCATAATCATATTTAGTTCAACTAAAGAGAAGGTAATTATCAGCTAAAGAAAAATTAACAATTC
The DNA here is from genome assembly GCA_963669355.1 of Chorisops tibialis. Lineage (NCBI taxonomy): Eukaryota > Metazoa > Arthropoda > Insecta > Diptera > Stratiomyidae > Chorisops > Chorisops tibialis. The sequence goes on along the minus strand of OY770262.1, from coordinate 268,207,323 downwards.
ATTAAATGCTGCAGAGGAAAATAAGCTATCTCCACGGAAACAAGACGCAAATTTTCTGAGATATTCGCTGTAAGCTTTATACAATTATGGGAAATGTTACAATTCGTTTTTATTTCTTCATAAATTCGAATAATTTTTCTTTCTTTTTTTTGCAAACTTATGACACATTTCCTTAAATTAGCTTAATAAGCGTAAAACAAGTTACTTTTCGGTATAAAATTTAAATTCGGGGAGTGAATAAAAGGTGGCACCACATCGAAACTAAAATGTCCGCATTTTTTATGTTTTACGAAAATACTAAAACGTTTCGAAGAAAACCCAAAAAAATCGTTATGACCGTTTCGAATTGTACGAATTCAATTGCAAAGTATCGTATGTTAATCCACCAAAAGCGAATTAATTTCAATTTTATTTATGGGATTGATAATTATGATTGAAGAACGTGCGGTGAACATAATCGAATTTTGCGTGAATAAATCGAATTAAGGATGAAGAATTTGTTGTTCGTTTTTTTTTTTTTTTGTTACATTGCCATCTTTTCAATGTTTATGAAGGCGATATAAATCCTCCAGAAAATGTGTAATTCTTTTTGAAAAGCTGCAACTATTCTATTGTTCGTTGCCGAATTCAATATTTTTTGATTATCATAAAGTGAGGCAGATTGAATTACGATGACAATGCCTGAATGGACGCAATTATAACGAATGTAGTTTGGAAAAAATTCTATGGCATTGTTAGAATGTTTCAGAATTCAATAAGATGATATTTGATGAATATTTGAACTTTATAAGGATTTTATTATTGATAGGTCATTGGCTTCATATGATCATTGTGAAGAGATTTTATAAAATAATTGTAGTAGCCAATAGAACTTAAAAAAAGTACGGTCCGAATCGGTTAAAACGAAATCTGGAGGACTCGCGAGAGGTTTTATGGTATTACTACTTCTAATACAAATTTTCTAATTATAGTTACCGCGAATTTATTGAAGCCACTACCATATAACAATTGTATTAAGAAAAATAAAAATTGCAATTCCTTTTGATCTTTTACGAATGCGTGCATTTACCATAATTTGAGAAAAACAAAATTCGGGGCTTAATTTTGCGATTTAAATTCAGCGACAAGCAGTTTAACTATCGAATGGAGCGGGAAAAACAAAACTAAGTTCGTTTCAAAAATTTTAAGACGAACTTCTATTTTGAAAACATGATAATGCAACAGATGAAATACAACCCAAATCGAGCTATAGTCATCTGACCTTCAGTTTCCGGTTACGGGTATACCATCATTGCCAAATTTTTTAATCGTTCAACTTCGTTCTTATAAATAGTTCACATATTTCAAAAAAATCACACCATTCAAAAAGAAAGAATCACACCATTCAAAAAGATTCAAAATTTTGACTACAGAAAGTTAATTTCTAATTTATTTCGAAAATTTCCAGATATGATGGAGAAAACTTTTCCACTTCTTAGACCATTGGACAAATAACTTCCAAATAAACTATCTTAAGCGAAAAAAGAAGAACATTATAGTGCCGAATTAGGTTTATTACCTTTAGAATTGGCTAGAGTCTAACAATTGGGTCTGGGCAACCTAATGACAGCAATTACTCGTACGTTCAACCATCACCTGAAGCAAAAACAATCTCTTAGCGTTATCTCGAACGAGCTAGATCTACAGATTTTTTGTACCTGCCTAAAACTTCTGATGAAAACAGATAAAAAAAAGGCATTCCTTCTCATACCAATTAGCACTTCATTGCACAAGAATTCAATTTCACTGAGGAACGTAAGCAAAACAAAACCAAGATTGTTATCTTTCACTGTGATTAGATAACGGAGGCCAAGTCAGGTATCATTAAGAAAATTTACTTACCTGCCAGATAGAACAGTAGGTCGTACGGTAGGGTACTCAAGGGAGAATAATTTAAATACAACGATTTTTTTTTTCTTGATTTAAAACAATGCAATCAAATTCCTGTCCGACTAAAAAGAATTCAGATTGATGGGAATGACCTTCAAGAAGTTAGCACACAGTTGGGACAGAAATATCTAATTGTATATTATATATCTAAACAAATTTTTTCTCATAGTCGATTTATGATTACGGGACTATAGATTATTATTTTTTATAATTGAAGAGTAAAAACTTGAAAATTTTGTTTATATTTTGAAATATTTTTGTATTTCTGCTGAGTCATTTATTATTGTTGAATTAAGGTTAATTTGAAGCAGCATATCGGCAGAGGAATGATCGATACCGGGTGCTAGTTTAACACATTCACGCCTGAAGTGCAAAAAATTTGGTGCTCCCAGAATTCCAAAACTTGCGTGCAACGAAAGACGTAATGAGCGTTAAATTTTTATTAAATTTTCGTCGAATACCTAGACGTTTGGAGGCATCAAGAGCACCTTCAAAGATGTGTTGGCTCCAATTAAGATGGTTATTAATCTTCATGAGAAGAAGAGTAACATCTTCCGATGAGCAAAGTTGTGCGCCGCGAAAAGATACATTGGAGGCCGACGCCCGACCGTCACGCTTGAGGAATAGATAACAAGACTGTGTTTTTGTGACTTTAGGTTAGGTTATTATTTGTTTAATTTAGGGAACACGTGAGAGCACCGCGACCTTCTTGGCCTATTGTGCGTTTAGTGTCCCTTTATCCTACCATAACTCGTGGCTAATTTAAGCATGTCTAAGGGAGCCATGTTGGCTAGTTCATCTGTTGTAAGAAAACCTTTTCCTAGAAGATTCAATCTTTTCCTTGCTACTGCCTCGCAGACATAGGACATACTCTTACGTTTAGTGTCCCTTTATCCTACCATAACTCGTGGCTAATTTAAGCATGTCTAAGGGAGCCATGTTGGCTAGTTCATCTGTTGTAAGAAAACCTTTTCCTAGAAGATTCAATCTTTTCCTTGCTACTGCCTCGCAGAGACATAGGACATAGTCTTACGTTTCTGAGTCTTTGAGACAGAGGCGCCAGATATCGGTTATTTGAGGTGGGGGTTTACTCAACTGTGCCCAGTCATTAGGCCGATTAGAGTACTAATATCACTCTTTCTGAATTTTAGAATATCCTCTTTATTTTCTGTTCTAAGTTTCTTTGAGATTGATAAACTTGAAAATCTATTTCAGTAGATTCTATGCTCTTGTTCAATCTTTCTAACTATAAGGCTGAAGTGTCCTTTTGGTTTTCCACAGAATGGGTCTGGTCCAATAAAATTCGTTTCTGCGTCATTTTTTGCGTGGCGGTTTTTTCCTTTTTAACCTTTCCAGCAAAGTTACGTCATATTTGCCTCTAATGACAATAATGAGATCATCGGCATATCCTATTAACTCGTAGCCTTGTTCTGTTAGATGGTCCAGTTGCTCATCTACTATGATTGACCAAAGAAGTTGATATAGTACTCCCCCCTGAGGCAGCCCCTATAGGTCTGCGCAGTTAATGTGCTATCACCGTGGTTGTAAATTGGCTCCTTAACATGGCCTGTATCCAAGTAAGGTTAGGTTAGTGGAGGGGTTGGACGCCAATGTATGTAGGCCACCATTGAAAGCCTCCGTGTTCTTACCATGTGGACCTACATATCATTCAGCTAACCCGGTCTACCGGTGAAACTAATGAGCTTCATCGGTTCAAGGTATCGGAGATCATTCAGTTCGGTGAAGAAGTACTCTTCGAGATTTTTCTTCGAATTGTTCAGATACATAAGCAATGACAGAAGAAATGCTCTATGGTTTCATCCTCTCACCACAGCCTCTGCAAATGTCCTCGGTTGTAAGGCGAAAATTTCGAGCGTGTTTTCTAAGAAGACAGCCGCCCGTGACTATGCCTACTAGCCTCCATAGAGAGTTTCTGTCGAGTCTCATTGTTTTTATTGATTTCCCTCTATCAAACCCACCCTTAAGCATCTCGCTAGGCAACCATTTGAGAATTTCCCTTCACACGCTTTGTTAGCGTATATTGTCTTAATAACTCTTAAAGCAATGCCAACATTGTCCGATTCCTCAACGGTGACAACGGTAGATCCGTTCCTGGCCAGCCTGTCAGCCATTTTCGAGGTATATCTCGAAGCCTAGGAACCCAACAAAGTCGCAAAGTGCAGGTTTTCTCCAATTCTTCCAACATGACCATACAATGGTTCATCTTGGATTGTAGAGACGGCCATCAGTTCAGCCTGGCTGTTCGAGTATAAACTAATTCATTATCATTTACTCCTGCACGCAAAGCCAATTCCGCCCCTTTCGCAATAGTCATTACCTCCGATTGGCAGATTATGACATATTCTGGTCGACGCGTGGAGATTTGTAGATCAAGGCTTTCAGAAAAGATGTCGACCTACTACCTCTTCATGATTGTCAGTCCATTGCTGTCTGTCAGGTAGAGTGGCTTCATAGTGCTTCACAAAGTGAACAAGTGTGGCGTTAAACTCTACTCTGTTTTTCCTGCCCCATTCTAGGATTTATACAAGATATGTGGCAATATATCAAAGATGGCATTACATCTGTCGCAGAGGAGGTGATAGGACAACAACCCCGGCGCAAAAGAAATGATTGGTTCGACAACGAATGCCAAGATGCCTTAGAACGAAAAAATCAAGCCTACAAAATATTAACGGAACGGCCGACACGAGCCAAACAGGACAAATACAAGGATCTTAGACGATTTGCAAACAAAATATGCAGACAAAAAAACGGAAGTACAATAATGACGAAATTAAAAACATGGACGAACAATTTAAATTACACAACACAAGAGCCGCGTATTCCCTTGTTAAAAGGATGAAAGAAGGATACAAACCGAAAACGACCCTCTGCAAGGATGCAGAAGGGAACATTATAAGTAACGTGGAAGATATAAAATTAAGATGGGCACAATATTTTGAACACCTTCTTAACCCGAGCCCATCATCTACATCAACAGCAGATACAATTGCAGGTATAACTGATGTAACAGCTGACGAAGGATCCTCCCACACACGAAGAAGTAAAAAGAGCCCTAAGGAACCACCCAAACAACAAAGCGCTGGGCACTGATCAAATCCCAGCTGAACTTCTGAAAGCCGGCGACACCTGCATAGCGCATCTCCTACATAGATTAGTCACGGACATATGGACGCAGGAAATACTTCCTGAAGATTGTCGCAAGAGCATCATATGTCCAATTTATAAAAAAGGTGACAAACTCTGCTGCGAAAACTACCGAGGAATATCTCTGTTGTGTACGTTTTATAAGATCTTGACGACAATTCTAGAAAAGAAAATTAAGCTCTATGCTGATAAAGTAATTGGTGAATACCAAGGCGGATTTAGAGCTGGATGCTCGACCACGGACCAGATATTCTCAGTTAAACAGGTGCTGGAAAAGTGCTGGGAATATAATATTGATGTGCACCAGATATTTGTTGACTCCAAACAAGCATACGATAGTATCGACAGGCGCGTACTGTATAAAATCATGTTGGAGTTTGGAGTCCCACCGAAACTAGTCCGACTGACAAGAATGACAATGACTGAGTCTTTGTCACAAGTCAGAGTAGACAATGATCTGACTTCCAGTTTTAAAACAGACAACGGCCTTAAACAGGGTGACGGCCTCGCACCAATGCTTTTCAACTTAACACTCGAATATGTTGTTCGGAAACTTCCCGATGACACCAAGGGGACACTATGCTTCAAATCCACACAACTCGTAGCATATGCCGACAACATAAATATCCTTGCAAGATCTCTGGAGAGTGCTAAGGAAGTATTTGTAAACCTTGACTCGGTAGCAAGGGAAGTTGGAATACGTATTAATGAAAATAAAACAAAAAACATAAAAGAATTATGATTGGGCGTAAAGCCCAATCATATGATAATCTAGATGAAATGAGAAAGAGTTCAATGTACCGGAAAATATGTCACCTCCAATTCTTTTAAATAATTAATAGTGACTTTTGTATGGGAGGTGGTAGAAGCAGAGGAGGAAGGTTTGTAATTTTTGGATATGACACCTAATGTGGTATGCAAAATATTTCGTGCTGAATTTGAGGTTTGTAGCTTTCATTATTTTCAATTGGACATAGTTTTCCAGAAATTGAGGCATTTGTATGGGAGGTGGCAGAGGAAGTGAAGCGTTTAACATGATTTTGAAACTGCTTATCATCATCCTTATCACCACGCTTTGATTGAATTTCAAATTCGATAGTTCTAATATATATATTCGAAGGTGAAATGCTTTTCTTGAATTTATAATACAGATATTTGTATGGGAGGGGGTAAAAGGAGTGAATAGGAGCTGATAATTTATTTTAGCATTTATTGCAATTATTAAAAAACAAATTCTGGCAAAATTTTAAGTTTATACTTTTTCTAGTTTTAATGGAAATCGATATAATGCACTTAACAAAAATTATACATTTGTATGGGAGGGGGTAGAAGGAGTGTATGGATCAAAACACATTTTTTTCCTCGTTATTAATATTTCTATTTATACATATACTTTATCCAAAATATCAAGTTGATAGCTTTAACAGTTTCGAAGAAAAATAATTTAATTTAAATTTCAAAATTTCGTGAAATTTGTATGGGAGGGGGTAGATAAAATTAATTCTGGCAAAAATTCGTTTTTCTAACTTTGCTAGTTTCAATGAAAATCGAAGAACTGCATTTTCCAAAATTATGCATTTGTATGGGAGGGGGTAGAAGGAGAGACGGGATCAGATCAATATTCCGTCATATTAATGACATCTATACCATAATACTTTGACTCAAATTTCAAATCGATAGCTTAAATAGTTTCAAAGAAAAATCTATTTCTGAAAATTTCGAAATTTCGTGAGATTTGTATGGGAGGGGGTAGAAGGGGTGAAGGGATGTGGCCCGTTCTCGAACGTAAAGTTTTTTTTTTCCTAAAAATGACACACAACAAATTTCAGCACGATAGCTCAAAGCGTTCGAGAGTTATGCTGTAGACAGACGGACAGACAGCAACTCGGAATCGAAGTTTTTGAGCGACAACAAATATTTCTGTACCCTTGGCGGCTCTGTGCGAGCATTATTTCTTAGTGTTACAAACGGTAAGGCAATCACAATATACTCTCAGATTTCATCTAGAGTATAATTATGACGCAATCTAGTAAAAACACGCCAATCAGACAAAATATTACAGTAGGAGACTATAACCTAGAAAACGTAGACAACTTTATATACCTACGAGCGAACCTATCGAAGGATGGAAGCGAACCCATTGAAATCAAAAGAAGGATAATGATGGCAAGCAAGACTTATTATTCGGTACTTCCAATAATTAAAAACAAGAACGTACACAGGAAAACAAAACTTAAGTTATATAAAACGATTATACGACCTGTGCTATGCTATGGCAGCGAAACGTGGACATTAACTCAGGCGTCCGAAAAACTCCTCAACGCCTTTGAAAGAAAGGTCCTCAGAAGAATCCTCGGACCTGTGTGGGAAGACTCGATCTGGAGAATACGATACAATAGAGAATTGTATGCCATCTTCGACAATCCAGAAGTGTCAACTCTCATAAAATTTAAGAAGTTACAATGGGCTGGTCATGTTGAGCGGATGGATGACGGGAGAATTCCCAAACGCACACTAAAAGAGAAAGTCAACGGACAAAGACCGGTCCGAAAACCACGAAAGCGCTGGGAGGATTCGATTGACGCAGACAGCAAATCACTGCTAAGATTTTCAAACTGGAGGACGCGGTCACTGAACCGAGATGGATGGAGGCAAAGCATTCAGGAGGCCAAAGCCTGATTTGGGCTGTAGCGCCATCGTAAGTAAGTAAGTATTTCAGGATTTACTTCGGTCAGAGTTCAACGAACCAAATAATTCGCTGCATTTCGAAGCTATAGAATGTCTGCGTGAATTCGTAAGAGAGTTAAATTCGTAGACGTTATCAATAATACTATCATCTGCAAAACTGTGAATTGGATTAAGAGTTGACGGAAAAAGATGATGAATATAAGGAATAAACTATTAGATACAACTGAACCTTTGGGGATACCGGTATCGATTGGGTAGGAAAAAGATAAAACGATACTAATACAACTCGTACAGTACGCTCAGAACTAACTACCTAACTTAAAGGGAATCTGTCAGAAGCCTTTTCGAGGTCAACTGCAAGGATTAGTCTTTCGCCATATTTACACATACTGGAATTCCAACGTTCGGTCAATCTCTTAGTCTAGATCTCTCCTAGACCTTTCCGATCGGAATCCGTATTGGCGATCGCCGATGAGGTGATTGATCAATTTTACGATTGACAGCAGTTCCCATTACTTTCAAGAGCACTATAGTAGTGGCTATGTTGCGGTATCTAGCGAAATTCGCTTTGCTTCCTTTCGTGAGGATTTTCTGAACGTTTGCCGCTTTCCACATTCGTAGAAAGCATCCAGAAGAGTAGATGTAAAAGATCGCGAAGAGATTTGGCCAGAGGGGTAGAACATTTTTTAATGGTAATTGGCGGGATATTATCAGGACCAGCAGACTTGCGGATTTTGAGTACTTGAAGAATCCTGGATATAAGGTGTGGACAAAAGCGTAAAGGAAGCATTATAAAACTAGTTGCAGATGGAGTGGGGAAGTGGGGCTGGCCAGAAGGCGATAGTGTCAAGTTTCTCGCGAAACTTGCTGTCAGTAAATTAGCATTATCTACAGGATCTATCACGGTGCGTTTGCCATCAATGAGTGCAGGTATCTATGTGTTCATTTAACGTGAATGGTCGAACCGAGGCTTTCCTCCATTACGGGTTTACTTCACGGTTGTCTCCAGCAACATGGATGGTTTGTGAGACGACAATAATTGGATCGGAAATAGTTTATGCAATTCGACATTGATACTGCTGGACGCGAGACCTATCTAAAATCTCTGTCAATCTGAAAATCAAGGCGCCCACGTCGAAAATCGAGGAACAAGTTCCGAGCTTCGCTACCCGCGACATGGCAGGGACGAGTTGCTCTTCTCCGTATTTTATCAGTTTCTCTTCTTCGTATGATAATTTTGGTGTTCAGTTCATACTGATTCTCATTTTAGGGATATTCAGTTCAGGGCTCATCTCCAATGATATAATATTATCTGGCATACAACTGGATACGCCAAGATAGGCATTGAGATTGAGAAAGTGACATTGCACCTATCACAAGCAAACAAACAAACTCTGGATTAAAACCTGCGGTCCTAATCTATAATTTTAGTAGTTTTTGGTTACTTAGACATGTCACACAATTTATCCAAGGAATTCTTAAATCTTATCAAAAATTTAAGAATTCATAAAATGTTAGAGATATGACAGAACGCAAAAATCTTTTTTTTTCGTCCTATCGATTTCCGAAGAAAGAGCTTTCTTTCCCAAATTAATGTAAAGTAAATTCATAACCTTCAAAGCCTGGGTGTAGCCTAGTGGGTAACGCTTTGGTCTACAATGCGAATGTCGGAAGTTCAAATTCCGGTCGATGTATAACTCTATACTACAGCTTACGTGGGTATATCTTAGTTGCATTAACCTGTGAACATGAAAATTCGTTGATAGAGGGTTATGCGAAGCGCTATCAACCCTTCCACAATAACAAATGAAAATGTTAAGGAATGTAAGTGTCACGAAGCCAAAGCCTGATTTAGACAGTAGTGCCATTGAAGAAAAAGAAATTCATACGGGTACTGCATTACATATTGTATAACACAATCTACAATCGGATCATATTTTATATTTTCAAGTGGATGAACCAAATTTCCAAAAATAAATGACATTTTCTCTAAAGGTCACAATTTTTAAGATAATTGATGAATAGCTTCAATTTTGAATTAAACTCATACTGTAATATAAAAAGTTTTTCCCCATGTGTATTATTTAATTCAATATCGGTTATTTATAACATTTTTTTTATCTCCAAAAAGAGTATATAAGCAGAGCTTATTCATTAAAAAAAAAATCTTTTAATCGGCTTAAAAAATAATGCTGAAACTAAAACGAAATACAAATAATTCATAGAGGCAAGCTGCCAAAAGTGGCTGGCAAAAGGTTCATTTCCGGAACAAAAGCTTAACAGACCAGAACAATTATTTCAGTCGGTAGACTCAGTCATAAATCTTTCATTATGCCCATATAGGAATATCTATAAAAATTGCAGTAAATAATAAAAATTATCATCATGGAGCATGACATGAATTTCAGAATCTGGCATCAATTCCATCTCCATGCTATCGATTTTCAGCTATCCGCTATCTTTAGTATTAAATCGTATTAACCAACCGTGTCAAATCACCGTCGTCAGTCATTAATTTCACTATCGCCATTAATGACCGCTTCCTGATTTACTCAGATATAAAATTGGGAGCCCGTAAAGCAACAGAAGGAGGCCGACCCACATGAGTGCTGAGGGGCTTGATATGTGTGCCCGACAACTACAATAATTCCGAGTCCTAAACGTTCGATAAAATTGTCCAACATTGTTCCCGACACAGGACGCACTCGAACTCAATACACGGCCCAAAATACGAATCTTTATGGTCTATCAATCTTTGATTTATTTACGTCTTTTGTTGCGTACGTGGCTCTCCTATTGTCACATATCCGGTGCGTATGAATTCAATGGGCCGGATATTCTTTAAAAGTGTATTCGAACCGCAGATAAAAGATACTTGACAAGTGCATCGAACAGGATGAAATTACCCTAGTGTACTGTAGATTGCTTTACAATTTGCCCTTTTTGGTAGTGCAATGAGTGAAAATGCAATGTACTCGGACTTTGATGATACGGGAAGGTGCCCCTTATCCGTAGATACTCAGAGCTATTGTATATGCTTAGTTCTGAACTCGGTCTGGTCACGATAGCTATTTGCCAGGACATCGAGCGTTTACTGTCGAAATGATGGAAATATGTACCATTGGATTGGTCAGGCTTCGCTTGAATTCTCATTATCTGCTTTAATCTCATGTCCGCAGGAAAGAATTTATGATTGCCAACGTTATTTGTACGAACCGACAATTTTGTTGAACGTTTTCGAAAACTGTCGTAATTTTGTGTAGTGGAATTGGAAGGATTTGAATTGTTAGGAAATTATATATATGCAAATATATGCAAATTACAAATTAAATAAACTCACTATAAATCAGCAAAATGCAGGTTTATCAGGAAACCCTCAAGGGAAATGCTGAATTTAAAAATAAATGTTCATCGATAGTTTCGATGTCGTTCCCTTAATACCCAAAACTTAGCACCCTTCCCACCTCAGCGGTGTTGTATTTCGACATGACGGGGAAGCATCTGTAGTTCTGGAGTTACTAACAAACATTGAAAACTTCGCGGAGCAGTTCTAAAACGCAAGCATCAATGCCCATCTCTAAAATTATTAGAATCAAGGAATAGCGATGGAACAAAAAAACTAGCTGCACTATGCTCAGGATCGCGCCTTGTGGAAGAGAGTTGTTTCTGTTCTATGCCCCTATAGGGGGTCTTAACAGGAATTTGATTGGCTATGGTCTAAAATTCGCAGACTCTTTAAAACGGCCAAGGCTTGGAAGAACTTCGAGGAATACAGAGCGGCTTCATCAGAATACAATCAAGAACTAAGGGGGTCCAAACTGTAATTAGAGAAAAGGTTTTGTGAGGTATAAACTACACTTCGAAAAGCGCAACTCTGCCCAGTTTGTAGTCGAAGGAGTTTCACAGACAGACATCTTATCCCTCCGAAAGGCATACGGTGTAACACAAACAGCAATAGCCAGTCTTCCTACAGAAAACGCTAGAAAGCTGTTAGAAGCTGGAAGAATTAAGATCAGCTGGGTCAACCGCTGCATTCGCAAACGAACGTTACTTACAAAATGTTTTAAATGTCTAGAGTTTGGTCGCTTAGCCAGGCAGTGTAAAAACGGAGAAGACAGCTACAAGCTTTGTAGGAAATGTGGAATGGAAAGCCACATTGCGAAGAGCTGCGACAAAGAGGTATCATGCATGTTCCGTAGGAAGGATCATCCAGAAAATGCGACGAAGGAGCCTTGTCTTGATTAATGAAACGTACAAAACTCTCAGTGGCAATATCTGTGGAAAACACGTCTTCCAAGAAACCAGCAGGCGGAGGGCTTCGTATGGACCAAAATAAATGGAATACTTCTACAGCTGTTGTGAACGACCCAGCTGGACGACGATTGAATATCGGACAATGTTATATAATCTGATGGCCGACGCACGCGGTAAAACTCCAGTGATCATTGGCGCTGACTTCAATGTATGGGCAACAGAGTAGGATAGCAGGCTCACCAATGCTAGACGACGTATTCTACTGAAGACATTTGCACCACTGGAAATCGGAATTACAAACATCGGCCGGGCAAACACGTATCGCAAAGCAAGAATGGGCTCTATCATAGACATAACCTTCGTAAGCAACTCCCTTCTACGGAATATGAAATGGCGTCTTTGCGAGGAATATACGCACAGCAAACAGGCAATTATATTTGATGTAAAAAAAGAAAAGGCATGCAACGATCTAAATTAACAGGTCCAAAATGGAAAGTTAAATTCTTCGACAGGGACACGTCCGAAGAAATGATGAGCACCGACATCTCAACTCAAAGTGCAAAGACCTTGGAGGAACAACTCACTATCATTAGTGTGCGATGCAACGATGCCCAGGAGGACAGCTAGTGGAAGAGGTGCACCATGCTACTGGTGGAACGAAGAAATAAAGACACTCAGGGAAAAGTGCTTACAAGCCCGACGCAGAGCCCAACGATCAAGGGGAAGAACAGATTTTCAGGACCGGTTAGACACTTTCAAAGTGGCGAGACGAAACCTAAACAAGGCGATTAAACAGAGTAAGGCAATTTATTTCAAAAATCTCTGTAACGAAGTGGATATAAATCCCTGAAGTATAGCATACGGGATGGTGATGACAAGGCTGAAGAGTCAAAGGTTCTCATAAATAACTTGCCTGATAATGCTAAGATCAATAGTAGAGCACTTGTTTCTCCAAAGGCCAACCACTTTGTGTATCATAACCAGAGAGATCAGCATAGAGTCCATTCCCGTAATTACGTTCGAGGAAATATTTGAGGCTTGCAGAAAGATAGAAAACAACAAGGCACCTGGACCCGGGATGCCCAAATATGGCAGTAAAGGTTGCTGTTTATAACAACCATACAAAACTGTTTAGAGGAAGGAGTCTTTTTCGAACCATGGAAGCTCCAACATTTGATACAAGGAAACAAGCCTCCTAGGGAACCAACCAACCTATATGGCCCAATATGTTTACTTGACATGTTGAGAAAGATTCTTGACCGAATTATAAACAAAAGACTGCTCGTAATAGGAGAGGAGAAAGGAGCACTGTCAGTTCGGATTTAGGAAATCGCGTTCAACTATTGACGTAATAAAACTGGTAGTCGATACTGCAGTTAAGGCGATTCAAGGAGAAATATGGCGATGGGGGGCAAAGAAATATTATGCAGTAGGGGCACTGGACATTAAGAATGCCTTTAACTCGGCATTTTGGTAACTTATATGCAGATCGTTAGCCAGGATGGACACCATATTACTTGTTGAGAATAATTGCAATCTACTTCACCAACAGGTGGAGGTACCAAACTGATGAGGGGGTAAGGTACTGAAACGTCACCGCGGGAGTCCCACAACAATCGGTACTGGGTCCTCTTCTGTGGAATATCATGTACAATGGAGTTCTCCGATTATCGTTGCCGCAAGGAGTGAAATTAATCGGGTTCGCTGACGACATCGCCGTTGTTACCGTGGACAAGCACACCCGCGAAATAGAGTCAGCAACAAAAGAAGCAGTATCAAAAATTAAGGACTGGGTAGAGTCCGTCGGCTTAGAGCTAGCTGACCACAAAACGGAGGAAAATTGAATACGTGAACATTAAGGTCGGCAGTCAAACCACTAGATCCAAGGAAGCATTTAAATATCTAGAAGTTATGCTCGATAGACTAAAATTTAAAGTTCACGTGGACTTCGTGAGCAAAATGGCGTCAAAAATGCAGGTAGCTCTTTCCCGACTACTGCTAAACATCGATGGACCTGGACATGCCAAGGATTCTACTTCCAGAGTAATCAGCTCGGTTCTTCTATACGCCGCTTCGCTTTGGGCGGTGGAGTTAGCCGCAACAAGGAACAAGATGTCATTAGCGTATAGGCTCTGCGCGATAAGAGCAATTAGCGGTTTTCGAACAATATCGTACGAAGCAGCCTGTGTTATCGCCGGAATGATGACATTGAAATTCTCGCGAATGCGATGCTAAGGATCTACGAAAGATCATCGATTCAACAAGAGCAGCTGGTGCCAGAAACATATAAGAAGAAGAAAAGACAACATCAATAGCTATGTGGCTAGGCAGGCAGGGCAACTCTTCAAAAGGCAGATGGGCCTATAAGCTAATCCCCGCAATTGAGGTCTGAATAAAGCGAACGTATGGGGTAATTATCACTTCACGCAGTTCCTATTAGGTCACGGCGGCTACCGGAAATACCTACATAGGTTCGGAATCGATAACTCGTCTCTTTGTCCAAATTGTCCAAAGACATAGAATGTAGTATTAATATAATAATCATAGACTATATGATGGCATCAAAGGAAAATTGGATGGAAACTTGCACGCTCATAACAAATGTGTAAAAGTATCTTCAGAGAATCGAGAGAGAAAGGAGAGCAGATGCAGTATAGGGAGCACAGCATAAAATGCTAGCCAGCCCTGCGAAGTAATACTTAACAGTCGTCCCGCGGGGAGAGTGGTTGAAGTCTATGTGCGGGGGTGTGATTTAGTATGCAGGCACATATCGGCTCACATATCTCTGTCAAGATCAGGTATGTGAATCGTTCATACCAATGGCATGGGCTATTGGTATCTAAAGAAGATTCCACAGCTTTCTAGCGTAACCAGAAAAAAAACCTCTGCACAAAAGGCCCTCAACAAGAGATTGGCTTCCTGAAACGTCTGGACGGCACCTTTAGAGGACAGAAGATCAACACAAGAGCTTCTAAGCAAAATTGCGGTTAACGCAGAAAGAGAAGCCCGAACCCTGAATAAGGAGGCGTGGAGACCTACATTCAAAGTCTTAACATCTAACAGAGTTTAAACAGGCTATTGAAACGATCAACCCTTAACAATTCTCGCAAGATGACGAAAAATTAACTATAAACTCAGAGTGATCTTGACATACTTCTCTGGGGATTTTGAATGGGGATAGATAAGGTTAACATAATATACCTACCAAAATCCGGGAACAGACCAGCCACACAGACCAGGTCGTAAAGGCATAAAGAGCTAACATCATTCATAATTCACTGAAACTGCACTAATCAATCTGGCTGACAACATAGGCGGTGCGAAAGGATTGTACGAAATTGCGCCTTGTGCGTTTCTGGACATTAAGGGCGCTTTCGACAAAACATCCATTGAATCGATAGTAGTGGCTAACGCGGAGGGCTCGGAAGTAGCCTAATGGGTGGAGTGTTGGTACATTGCTTGTCATGCCGAATGACGAGATTGCGATATTTACTGATGGTTTGAAAATGGAAGATGGAGTAGGTTATGGCATCTTTTCTGAAAGTCCGACTATGCCAAGGACTTCCAATCGGAGGTACTAGCTTTGTGAGCAGGAGTAAACGGTAAGTGAATTAGGTCTTACCTGGACAGCCAAGCTGCACTGAAGGCCCTCTCCGTTTATAGCTGCAATTCAATATACTCGCACCATTATAAGAACATGTTCGAAGTTTTGGGGAAAACCTGCACTTTCTTGGATTCTGGGTCATCGGGATATACCTGGAAACGAAATAGTTGACAGGCTGGTCAGGAACGGATCTGCCGCTTCTACCGTTGAGGAAATGGATAACGTTGGCATTACATAGAGAGTCATTAAAACAATCTACGCCAACCAAATGTGGGGAAGGGAAAATCTCAAATGGTTACAAACACCACGAAGATGCTATGGGCTGGATTTGTTAGAGAAAAATCAATAAAAATATTGATACTCGATAGAAACTCCCTACAGACACTAGTAGGGATAGTCACGAGTCACTGTCTTCTTAGGAACCACACTCGAAGACTTCGCCTTACAACCGATGACGTTTGCAGAGCCTGCCGTGAGGAGGATTAGACCGTAGAGTATTTCCCCTGCCATTGCCTATGCCTCCGAACAATTCAAAGACAGATTTTCGGAGAGTACTTCTTCGCCGAGCTGAATGATCTCCGGTCCATTGAACCGATGACGTTCATTAGTTTCACTGGTAGAGCAGGCTGGCTAAATGATATATAAGTTCACATGGAACAAAAACGGAGGCTTACAATGGGCATAGTGGTGACATACGTGCATTGTGTAGATCGTGAGTACAAATCTCGGTCGACGTGTAATTTCAGCACACTGCTTGCTTAGATATATTTCAGTTACCTCAATCTACGAAAATGAAAATTCACAGATATAGGGTTAACAGCCCTTCCACAATAAGAAATGAAAATGTTAAAAAGCTTGATGAAGCCAAGGCCCTATTTGGGTCGTAATGCCGTTGTAGAAGTAGACTAACGCGGAGCGAGGTTTACAACGAGCTGTTTACGAATGAATCACAGCCATGCTCAGAAATAGGATCGAACTACCATGAGGTTCCCCACAGGATGGAATAGTTTCACCGCTATTGTGATCACTGTTCATAGACGGACTGGCTAACTAAACAGCAAGTCAATGATAACTGAAGGATTAGTAGATGACCTTTTAATCCAGTGTACCCCAACAAGACGATAGTGGTGCTTTTTTGGAGTAAAGAAGGTCGCTCGGGTTGCTTAAATTACCCACGATTTCAGGCACAACCATTTCTTTCTCCATTGAAGTTGAATAGTTAGAAGTAACTTTTGAAGGAGCCAAAGATTCAAAGGCAAGATCTATGGGAAACAACCAAGCATCAATCTGTGACTGTAAGTAGTCATTGAAAGATTTATTCACACCTACTCAGCAAAAAAAATACAAAAACTACAGCCAGAGTAAAGCTGAACAAATTAGAAAGACTTATGCATATGAGTAACTGGAGTTCATACTTCAGCTCTAGAGGCAATACTAAATCTCCCTCATTATTTAAAGCCAGAATATATGTAGGGTATGTGGGGACTCAATTATGCTGACCCTCTACAGGGCTTGTTAAAATGAGTACAGAAATAGTTCATTTTTAAGCCTGTTTCTCTTTCATAGTACGTAATCAAGTCAAAATTGGTACGGGAACGTACTTAGGTCCTCTAGCGCAAAAACAACCAGATCGCACTCTCATGGGTGGCATTAGGGGTGTCAGATAATGTGGAGCCCTGACGTCATGGCTAAAAAAGGACCCTCCAGGCGGATTATAGGTTCAGAGCCAGTCTTCAACATTATCTTCAGTACCATAAAACTGGCTATTAGATTCTGCTCAGGTATTGGACCCAGGTCTCTCGGCAAGGCATGCCAAGAGATTTCTGGAAAACGCATCATAGAAACAAATGTCCAGGCTTCTCAGCATAGATAAGAACAAACTGAGAATATTAGTTGCTCTTTTAACAAAACACTGTCGTCTCAACAAACACAGTTTGTTTTAGTACGCTATATAAAATTACCTAATCTGCATTATATAATTAAATTGTCTAAATTAAATAATTTAACGTTTCTGTACATATGTAGGTTTTATCTTTCTAAAGTGTTTTAATTAAGAAAAAAAAACAACATCTGTTCATTCAGAAGATAGAATGAAAAAGAAGATACGTAAGTTGCCATAGGGTACAACAGGATGCTGCGTTTCATAAAAATTTTTCATTTCCTTTCCAAATAACGAGAGCATCGTAAGGATGTTCATGACACATGTAATGAGGACAACCATCCCATACACTTTGAAGAAATTTCTGAAAAACGATCTTATATGTTGCTCATTTCGGAAAACTTGCTACAAAGAATTGTGCATAGTGTCGCACCACAAGTACTATGCAGCTAATTTAGAAATAGTATATACATAAAGGAGGTACAGGAGTATATTGCAAATGCAACGCAAGGATACACTTGAACAAGTTTTAAGTTCTTCAGTTTTATCCAGAGTATACATAAAGTTGTTTTACATTGCAGTTTTATGCACACCCGGATATAATCGCGTTAACGAGGCGTATATGTGTGTTGCAGTCTCAATGCGACCTTTACTTTAGTTTACAAAAAAAAGGAATAAAAGCTTCATCCACCACTCATCTGCTGGCAGCTTTAAATTACTTTAGATCGCTTTGCATACACACCTGACAACCACTTTACTGCTAGGTGCTCGTAAAAATGTACGTGAATTTTTCCGCAATAGTAAACTGTCAGGGTCTCACCTACTGACAGTCTCAGATACTTTTTGCGCAGAGTATGTGTTATTTTATTTTTGCAAATTCCTATTCCATGGGTAACTGATTGAAAATGAACGAAAGCCGAAAGGAATGAAAATAGCCGAGATCTGTTTTGTATTCCATAGGAGACATGGTTCGATAATCACATCAAGACAATACCTCCACCTCTGACAGAGCACAACACTTTCGAACAAAAGCCTCTTCGTAATGCAGGGGCTACCTTCGTGGAGGAGATAGACCGAAGCAACGTGTATACCATATATCATAAGCCAAGCAATTTTGTGTGAATACATTATGAAAAGTAGGCTTCCGGTTCTGAATCTGCGTCCCCAGAGTTAACAGCCATTAGTAGTCCTCCTTGGGTGTACTTTGTACTATCCCACAGAATGGCAAACAATCTCATAAACTAATTCGAATGCATAGCACATAGCTTTCCTTCGTATGATAGGGACAGTGAAGGGGGTTGCATTTTATCGACTGATATTTGTGGGAAGATCAGCATACGTTGTGGCATTGCCATGGCCCGTTCGGGCAAGAGGAATTCATAATCATATCATGGACGTGCAATTATCATAATCATAAAAAGGATGCGTTATTCTATGCAAAAGGCTGTGATTATTGGAAAGCCCAGTTAATTACCGTCAGCAATGTTATTCGAAACTATGTATTAGAATGGACGATGTGGGTGATATATCAATTTATGGACGATGAGGGACCACTAACGGATACGGAAGTCGTATAATAAGAGCTGTGAATTGTTTTTGGTCCGGAAGTATGCATTGTTACCACAAAAATGAGGATAGTATGTGGTTTTCACGGCATGATTTCATTCGAAAATGAAATTATTTCGGCTACGAAATTAATGCATTATGTTGTTAGGTTGTGTTGATAACGATTAGGAATAACCTAATCAATTTCTCTGCATATTTGCTACGGAGACAAAATTTAATCACAATACGGGGAGTAAATAATTGCATAAATTGTCGTTGGATTAAGTGACAAATTAGAGGAAAATCGGGTCAGGTGACAAAATTAAGTTTTTATGTGTACTATCGAATGCACAGTTGTGGCAAGTGATAAACTGATAAATTGGCGATACAGCGCGTTTCCGGTAGTGGTAAACGCATTCACTATATAATAACTTTGAGGCAAATCAAAGTTTCAATTGCGTTTATCTCAAATTCAACAAATACTTAACACATTTTTGCACTATTCTATCAAATCCTCAAATGTTTGTTTCTAATAAATTCGGTGGTAGCTTTAAAAAATCTTAGAATAGTTTTTTTAATTCTCAATTTATAGCTCAACAAGGAATGATTGAAGCTATTGAAAAGCTTGACGCCGAGAAATAGCCTAGATGAGTGAATCGATCGCAAGTGGTGAAAATAAGCAATGTTTTAACTGGACAATCTGGTTTAAAATATAGTGTACCTCAAGGTTCAGTCTTAGGGACAATAGTCTTTATGACTTTTGAATGTCCATTTAGTTTCTTTTGCAGATGGAATCGTACTTTTAGTTAAAAGTCCAGTGCAAACTTTCGCAAAAGTAAATATGGAATGAACTAATGTAAAAATCTTAACGGACAAGATGTGGAAGAGGTGCAAAATTTTTGCTATCTCGGAAGCCTTGTCAGCATGGACGGCGGAGCCGAAAAGAATATTGAGCGTCGCCTAACTAAAGCTCGTCAGGCCTTCGGTATCCTTTCTCCTTTCTGGAGGTTAAGATAAATTTCCCTTCACATGAAGCTGCGAGAATTTGACGTATAGTTGATGCGTAAAATCCGTATAGTTCCATGGTTGTACTACGAGGAAAGTGACCATTCGACTTACCAATAAACAGCAAAATTTCGTGGACTAATGCCTCCGACACATTTTAAGGATATTCTCACCAGAAGTGATCTCCAACGACGAACTTTTGAGTACAACTGGACAGACTAAAATAGGCATTGAGACTCGACCATGTAGCACATGGAAGCGAGCAATTGCGCGGGAGGCCCGAGAAATGAACAAGTCCTGGCAATAGCTAAAGGTCGATGCTCAGCATCCCACCTTGTGGAAGAAAGCTGTTTCTGTCCTATTCACCTATAGGGGCTTTGAACAGAAATCGATTGATTGATCAAGTCACGTTCCCTGACAGTCAGCAATAGATTGATAATCATGTTATGCAGAATGACGAGGTTGTGCTATTTACTGACGGTTCGAAAACAGAAGATGGAGTATTTCGGAAAGGCTTGGTCTGCAAATCTCCAGGCATCTACCAGAATATACCACGGTCTTCAATCGGAGGTAATGGCTATTCCGAAAGGGACGGAACTGGCTTTGCGTGCATCAGTAAATGGTAAGCGAGTTAGTTTTTACTCGGACAGGGAAACTGCACTAGAGGTATTCTCAACTTACAGCTGCAATTCAAGATGCTTGAACCATTATAAAGACATGTTGGAAGGTCATCAGGATTTACCTAGAAACGAAATGGCGGACAGGCTGGCCAGGAACGGATCTGCCAGTGCCACCTTTAAAGAAACGAATAACGCTGGCATTACCTAGAGAGTCATTAAAACAATTTACGCCAACAAAGTGTGGGGAAGGGAAAATGGTTACAAAGCGACTCGTGTAACACCACGAAAATCCTATGGGGTGAGAGAGGAATATCGATAAAAATATTGAGACTCGACAAACTTCCTACGGACACTAGTAGGTATAGTTACAGGCCACTGTCATCCTAAGAACCACACTCGAAGACTTCGCCTTACAACCTAAGATATTTGCAGAGGCTGCCGTGAGGAAGATTAGACCGTAGAGCAATTACCTGCCATTGCCCATGCCTCCGAACAATCCGAAGACAAATTCTCGGAGCTGAATGATCTGCGATACATTGAACCGATGACGTTCATTAGTTTGACCGGTGGAGCCGGCTGGGTAATTAATATGTAAGTTCACACGATATAAATACGGAGGCGTACAATTGGCCCACTGGTGTCATACGTACACAGGTATCCAACCCACCCACAAACCTAACCTATACTGAATACTTGAGAAAATACAACACCGTAGCAGTAGTGCAGCCTAAGACTGGCCAATTAATATTCCTTTACATTAAAGCCTAGTATTCTATTCAATCGAATAATTGTTGGCGAAATGAAATTGTTCAGATTTTTCAAACAAAAATTTCAATTCATTTGAATAGTATACTAAGCTTAAAAATACAGAAATTATAAAAACACAACTAAAGACGATAGATACACAGTGTACGCCTTAATTCATTGAAATACGTTTTATTTTATTCCTGTCTTATAACACTGTTAAAATATGCAAACATGAGTTTTCAGCAATCGATGCAAAATTATCTAAGAAAGTATGGCATCGTAAATCACGAATTCCATGAAGAATTAAAGTATAGTGGGAGTTATACGACTTCGTTATACACATAAATAGCTATGAGTAGCACCTGTTGGAAATACTTGACGAAAAAAAATAAACAAATTTGTTATATAGTTTATGCAATTTGTGACATTTAAGGCGTGAATCTGACATTTGAAATGCGAAATAGGAAGCTCTTATATACAACAAATGCTGTAGTAAATTGGCTTTTATTTTATTCAAATTTCATTTTAATCCAGAAAAAATTTGAAGCAAAACTAGTGGTTAGAAGAAGAAATAAAATAAAATTTCTTGAAAGATTTCAATTTTTCGTAGTGATCTGGGATATTTTTATTTTTCCGTTTTATATTTAAAGAAAAAATAATAATAAAATTGTATTAATATAATAGGTAAATAAATATAAAAAAAAAAATTAAATGAAAAACAGACGTTTATAATGAATTGAATAAGAAAGATTTTCGAATTCTTCACCGCTACGCTTTATTATTCGTGACGTTTCGATCTCTGCTGAGACCTTTATCAAAGTTATCTTAGCAGAGACCGAAACGTCACGAAAAATAAAGCGGAGCACTGCAGAATCCGGAAATCTTTTCTTTCAATTCGAAATGTAGAGTGAAAACATTCACCAAACGATTATAATGAAGGTAATAGATATCTTTCGAAATGCCGAAATAAGAGAGATCGAACCACCCTCCATCGAAAATCAATCCTTTTCATTAAGAAAAATCCAACACTAGCGGAAAATATGCCAAACTAATCCCTTTAGACCCTCAAATTCCAAAAGTGTACGGACTTCCTTATAAGGAGATGGAATGCACGACAACTTACACAAATACTTGTCAAGGCTCGGCCACTGAGTTACGGCTGATAGTGGGTAACACATCGCATTCAGTTAAAAATTAAGCTCAGAAAATCAACAGATATTTTAGTCATTCCAGAAGTGGAATCACTTTTCACCAACATCCCGATTAAGAACATCTTAACTATCATCAGGAAACTCATCCCGGACAACAGGTATGACTTAATAAAGTTTTGTTTAAATAAAACTTTCTGTTCAGCTCTAGGAATAGGAGCAGCAGTGGTAGCACCAATTTCACCTGCGGTAGCGTAAAATTTCATGGAGGGATTCGAAAAGAACACATTAAACTCAACTCCATTAGAACAGAAATTGTATCTACGTTATGTGGTAACATGGGAAAGAAAAGCTAGACAAATTTTTAGCACACCTGAACTCACACCACGAGAAAATGAAGTTTTCCATGGAAATGGAGAGCAACGGGAAAGTGCCATTCTTGGATGTACTATGCGTAGTAAATAAGAATGATACGATGTTAAACTTCGGGAATATAGGGAACCAACTCCTATCAATAGATACCTCCACGCACATCCATATCGAAAAGTGGGCGTCCTAATGCCCAGAGCCAGATGTAAAACTGAATGAAGCCTGGGCAGTCTTCAAAAGAAAGGTTACAGTTGAATCGGGCATTCACATAAAATGAAAACAAAGCTAGCGAAATAAACAAGGCATGGAAACTGAAGCATCCAAAGGCAACAGAACGAGAAGATACAGAAAAACGATAATACTTTGCATATTACGACGGATAAGATAGGGAAAATTTTCCAGAAATCCAAAATCAAGACAACTTTCTCCACACTGACTACTATACGGGGAATTTTAAGAAACTAGAAGGATAAAAATCATTGGAAACTGAAGGAGTGTACTAAGTGCGAAAGGAGAAACGGAACGCAATGTTTTTTATAGAGCAAACTTTTCTGCGTACTTTTTATTTTGGCACATCAAATGAAATTGTCTCAGAAAATTTATCATTCGCAAAATTTGTTCGTAAAAACTTTTAGCACGCTTATCAAGACAAACACAAAATGTAGTATGCAATTTCACGTATCACAATTTCTTTTTCTTAATATTATTGTAATAATACAAGATGAAGTCGATGATACGAAATTCTTGAAAATCGTAGAAAATTCGGTCAGATTTGGAACACCTCCCTCAAGGGGTTAAAGTACACAATTTTCACAAATCTCAACCAAAAAAAATCATATAATCGGAAGGTTGTAATTTTTTTTTTCTATTCCAAGAAAAAAGTAGAAACCTTTGTCAGATCTGTAACATCTTCGAAGGGTTAAGTACACAATTTTCAGGAATTTCAATTAAAAAAGCCATATTATCGGAAAGTTGAAAATTATAAAAAAAAAAATCTTGAAATTGCTAGTAGTCTATGCTATTTACTCCATGAAAAAAAAACGTCAGTCAGATCTGAAACACCCCACTCGAGGGGATTAATTTGACACTTTTCACGAATTTCGACAAAAAAAAAAAATCATATCTTCGGAAGGTTGAACAATTTTTAATTTTTTGTTTAGTTACTTAGACTACTAGCAAATTCCGAAATTTTTTTTGTGTACTTTACCTCCTTGAGGAGGGTGTTCCAGATCTGATCGATTTGTTTACTCTTTCCAGCAAGTTAGTAGTCTACTAATAACAATTTCAAAACAAAGGAAAAAATTTATTTATTTATTTAGCCTACCGAACAGGCCTTACAGGCCTGATGATAAATTTGTATACATTATATATTATATATATTAATAATGAGAATAAATTAAACAAAGGTAACGACAATTGGTACCTGAAAATAATATTAAAAAGAAGAAAATTAAAAATTAAAAACGAAACTTAAAACTAATTAAACATAAAAACATAAATCAACAATAAGATCGCTAAAGATTGAAAGTTTCTAATACCATTTCTCTAAAACAGTCCCTCGTACAGCTAATATCGATAACACTGGCAACCGAATTAAAATTAGATACGAGCTAAGGGTTCATTTGATCCATAAACTGTTTTATGTGCAGGATGTTTTAAAAAATCACGAGTTCGTAAAGGCCTCTCAGGAACATAAATGGATATTTTAAAAAGCAGCTCAGGAGAGCTAATTCTATTACAAAGAATATCGCGCAGAAACACTATCGAATGTGGTTTTCTTCTAAGATCAAGAAAACGTAAGTCGATTAACTTACAACGGTTTTCATAATAAGGCAAATCATTTGCCCAGTCCAGCCTCCTCAAAGCAAAACGAGTGAATCTTCTCTGAACACTCTCAATTCGTCTACTGTGAATGTCAAATGATGGATCTCAGACAACGGAACAGTATTATAAAAGAGGTCTTACCAAAGAGCAGAACAGAGATTTCAAAGTATAAGGATCCTGAAAATCAACTGAATTTCTCTTAACAAAACCCAAGCGAGAATTAGCTCGTGCAACCATACGGTCAATATGCGAAACGAAACTTAGTTTATGATCCAGCAATATACCTAGGTCATTGACTTCACGTGAGCGAGATAGAACTGAATTATCCATATAATAGATATTCAATATTGGTGAACAACAACGATAAATTGACATAATCTTACATTTAGGAAGACTTAGCTCTTAGAGATTGAATTTGCACCAATCAACAAATGCATCAATTTCTCTTTGAAAATCATGGCAGTCTTGGAGACTACTCACTCTTGTGTAAATCTTTAAATCATCCGCACAGCCCAAGCAAGAAGAATGTTGAAAAATTGAGAAAACATCATTTATGAACAATATAAACAGAATAGGTCCCAGGTGGCTCCCTTGAGGACCTCCAGAATGGACAAAAATGCTTTTAGATATAAAGGAATCAATCTTGACATGTTGAGTTCTATTGCACAGGTACGAAGTAAGCCAATCAAGCATCTTGGAATGAAAGCCAAGAGCATATAGCTTAGACAGAAGAAGGTTGATGTGCACCCTATCAAATGCTTTAACGAAGTCTGTATAGAGGACATCTACTTGAAACCCTGCTTCTAGTTAATTTATAGAAAAATTACTAAATAGAGTAAGATTAGTTAAAGTCGACCTCCCAGAAACAAAACCATGTTGACAGGTTGAAATATAATCACGAACTAAGGAATATAGCTTGTCTTTGACAATACTTTCAAGAAGTTTAGGAATTGTGGATAGTTTAGAGATAGCTCTATAATTTTCCACTAAATGCCGAGGGCCTGATTTAAAAATGGCAGTGATGTAGGAATCTTTCCAATGGTCTAGAAATTCACCATTTGACAAGGAGAGATTAATAATAGTTTTCAATGGAAATAGCAGAGAGTCTCGGCAATGCTTCAATAGAGATGCAGGAATATTATCTGGGCCTGGAAAAGTATTACTTTTTAAGATACAAAGCGCGACATAAACATCTTCATCAGATACTTCAATAAGGCCAATGTCAGCAATAGGACTAATGCTAGCATATTGATTTGGGTTAAAAGATATGTTGTTATTATAAACTGATTGAAAAAAAATATGCAAATAATTCACAAGACGAAATGTTCAACCTTCCGAAGACATGGTTGAGAGTCGTGAAAATTATGTACTTTACTCTGTTGAAGGGGTTTTTTGGTCTGACCTTGGTTTCTTCATTTTCCACTTATTATAAACGGCTTCTAATAATTTTAAGAAAAAAAAATTCTAATACGTTCTACTCTTGGAAGAAAGGATATTTTTTTCGAAATTTGTGAATACTGTGCTTTTGTCCCTTTGCGGGTTGTTTTTAAGGTCAGATGGGGAATGAAAAGTTGTCAAGATGTGTCTAGTATTGAGTTCTTCCTATTTCATGAAAATCATTTCTCGCTATGTCCTAGATTCGCGACTTAAAAATTTAATTTAATACTCTACTTATCAATATTAATGTTGCGTTCCAGTACATTTCATTTTCTATAAACCTTCCGGGTAACTAATGAGTCGAATTAGAGTGAAGCGTGGTGGTCTACAATGCGAAGGTTGGGAGTTCAAATCCCGGTCGACGTATAATTTCAGTTACACACTATCTGCGTGGGTATATCCTGGCCACTTCAATCTGTGAAAATTTAAATTTCTAGATGGAGGGTTGTGTGACAAGCTTACAACTTTTTCACAATATTTACATATAAATATTGTAGTGTCTGTTTTTAGTTTGTTTATAAATGCCTATAAGTTAGTGTTTTGCTTTATTTAGACAATAACTAAGTATAAAAACACATTTTATAAATTAATCATTGTCAGTCCGGATTTAATTCAAAAACGGCTGAACCGATTATAATGAAACTATCACAGTTTGTTAGGTATATTTGGACACGTGATCTGCTTTTAGTTTTATTTCAATCCCCGTACGTCTTCCCATACAAAATGACATATTTTAAAAAATGCATAATAATCAAATTTTCTTGAAATCTATTGGAGCGAATAATTTGAAATTTATAATATATATATATTATTTCTATCAGAAATGTGATCTATAGTATTATTTGAATTCCTTCACTCCTTCCCTCACCTCCCATACAAACTGTGCTTCCCATGAAATTCTATAAGCGAATTTCCTCAGTACGTGTAACATTTATCGAGCTAAAATTTTCTACTGAATTCTTAATTAGCTTATTAATATCGAAAAAATATCGATTACCTTCTCTCCTTCTACCCCTCTTACAATGTTACATAATTTGACAGCTGTTCAAAAACTAGATTTTCTTGAAAAGTATGAATGTTACTGATCTTCAATTTAAAACATGTCAATTGAATGATGTTTATAGTTATTTCTTAAAAAGTCATTAGTTATTTCTTAAAAAGTCATTAAGAACTCCCCACTCCTTCTACCGTCTCCTGCACAATTTCACTAAATCCAATATAAAAATTCAATTGAGGCGCTTAGATGCCTAGGGGTATAAATGCAGAAAATATAATTTCTTGTAAGACGCTCTTAAAGTTCAAACGCTGAATCGAAACATTCAGCTGTTCATTCAATGGTACATTTTCTAACCGATAGTGCCACTTTTAGAATTCCCAGACAATCATATCCCTTGACCACCAACTAAAACTACCATTCATCCAACAAACAGCAATTCTAACTCCATTTTCAGGAATTTGTCAGTTATACCCCTCGGCATCTAAGCGCCGCAATTAAATTTTGAAGCTTAAAATTGGTTCAACGCATTTTTATAGCTAATCTAGCATGATGTAAAACAAATTCGTTCAATGCTGTCACCCCTTCTACCACTTCCTAGGTTTCCTGTATAAGTTAAGCAGAACAGGCCGTACTCAGGGCTTAGCTTTTAGGTACACTTTTCGGGCTCCAAAAATTTTGAATAGTTTTGTGATTTTCTTAATTCCGTAGAAATAAGAACACGCACTGACTATTAGCATCGTTATCATAAATAAGCAAATCATTAGCGATGTTCTATAATTTTGCAACAGCCGCCGATTCACTAGTCGAAAATAAGCGCTACAATCGTATTAGAACGTATAGGCCCAACTGAAGCTACAACTATTTACATTTCCTTAACGCTCTTCAATACGTAAATGATCTCAAATCACCCCCGTGAGCACGGGCCTGTCCCATGCAAATACGAGTATCATTACTTTATTCTTAAAAATTTATGGTTCTGATTCCAATAAAATACAAAAGATTGTCTTCAAAGATCCATTAGACTTACCAGATTGTACATCCTAGATAATGTTTTACTAACTACATTCTCAAAAATTGCTCAAATTTGCGATTCTTACGCGGGAAAATTCGCAGGAAATCGTTAGTATAGGTATATAAATATAATTGTAGTGTCTGTCTGTTATTTGTTTAGAAAAGGCTATAAGTTAGTTTTCTGTTTTATTTTAGCAATAACTAAGCCGAAACAAGGGTTTTTAAAATTCTTCTCTGTCTGTCTGTTCGGCTTTCACGAAAAAACGGCTGAACCGATTGTAACGAAACTTTAACAGTTTATTAGGCATGCACCATTACCAAGATGTAATCTGCTTTTGGTTTTATGTCACTCCCCTCACGCCTTCTACCCCCTCCCATACAAAGTGACACATTTTCAAAAATATGTAATATTTGATTTTTTCCGAAACTATAAAAGCTATTAATTTGAAGCTTAAAATATATTAATTCTATTACAAATTCTATCTTTTAGTTTACAAATTATTTTAATCCCCCTATTCCTTCTACCAGCTCCCATACAAACTATACTTTTTCATGAAATACTATACTCCAATTTTCTCAGTACGTATAACTTCCATCAAGCTAAAATTTTGTACCAAATCCTCAATTGCTATTATTATATACATCGGCAAAAAATTAATCGATTAGCTTCACTCCTTCTACCCCCTCCCGTACAATGCGACACGATTCCACGACTTTTCAAAAATTCGATTTTCTTGGAAAGTATGAACGTTACTGATCTGAAATTGAAAATACATCAACTGCATGATGATTGTAGTACTTACTCATAAAACTACTAAGGATCCCTCACTCCTCCCACCACCTCCCATACAAACTGCACTTTTTCATGAAAAACTCTACATTAATTTTCTCAATACGTATAACTTTTATCGGGCTAAAAGTTTGTATCAAATCCTTAGTAAGCGTTATGATTAATATCGGGAAAAAATTAACCGATTAGCTTCACTCCTTCCACCCTCTCCCATACAATGTTACACAATTTCCAAACTTTTCAAAAATTCGATTTTCTTTAAAAGTGTGAACGTTACTGATGCAATATTTAAAATATATCAATTTCATTATGATTATAAAATCACCAACCCCCCCCCCCTCCCTCCTTCTACCACCTTCCATACAAATTCCACAATTTCATTAAATCCAATGCACTAAGTTTCACAGTACCTATTCAATTTTTCAAGCTTAAATTTGGTACAAAATATTTTATAGCTACTCTTGCATGATGTGAAATAAATTAGTAGTCACCTTTTCTACCACTCCCCATACAAAATTTCTTATCGCAAAAATTCGATTTCATCTCTAGTATCGTATGATTGAGCTTTACGCACAATCGTAGTCCTGTTATGGTTTTAAGCTTAACGTTATTATACTCTAGATGGAATCTGAGAGTATTATAAGTTTGCTCTAAGGTTTGTAACGCCAAGAAATAAGGCTCGGAGAAAAAAATGAATGATACAGAAGTTAATATCTCTAAAATCTCAAAACCGGATGTCCGTCCGTCCGTCTGTCCGTCCGTCCGTCTGTCCGTCTGTCCGTCCGTCTGTTCGCTCTCTAGCTTGAGAACGCGTTGAGCTAGAGAGCTCAAATTTCGTACACATCGTTTTTGACAAAAAAGTAAGGTCAAATTCGTGAACGGGCCAAATCGCTTCACCCCTTCTACCCCCTCCCATACAAAATGACACAATTGCGCAATTTGACAATAAACGGATTTGCACGAAAAATACAAAAGTTATTGGCCTGAAATTTGGAATATGTTACTTTTATGATAATATCAATACACCGTATAAAAATTATGCGTGTCCTCCCCCTCCTTCTACCACCTCCCATACAAACTGTACTTGTCATGAATTACTCTAAGCCAATTTACTCAGTGCGTATAATATTAAGCGTGCTGAAATTGTGCGTCGAATATTTATTTAAAATTGTTAGTAAGGCCAAAAAAAATTAGACGATTAGCTTCGCCCCTTCTACCCCCTCCCATACAAAATGACACAATTTCGCAATTCGACAATAAATGGATTTGCTCGAAAAGTATAATATGTATTAGTCTGAATTTCGAGATATATTACTTTCATAATGATTTCAATCTACCATAAAAAAAATTTTTGCGTCCTCCCTCTCCTTACACCCCCTCCCATGCAAACTACACTTTTTAATGGAATGCTCAAACCCGATTTTCTCAGAACATATAACATTTATCGAGCTCACATTTTGTAATAAATACTTATTTAGCATTATCACAAAGATCAGAAAAAAATATTTGATTACCTTCACTGCTTCTACCCCCTCCCATACAATATGACACAGTTTCACAACTTCACAAAAAATCTATTTTCTTGAAAAGTATGAATGTTACTAGTCTAAAATTTAAGAGATGTCAATTTTATGATATTCTTAGTTATTTCTGAAAAAATCACTAAAATCCTCCCACCCTTTCTACCACCTCCCATACAAACTGCACATTTTCATTAAATCTAACACACTAATTTTCTCAGCTCCTATTCAATTTTTGGAGTAAGCATTTTGTATAAAATATTTGTATAGCTACTTTAGCATGATTGGGAAAAAATTAGCTCAATGATATCACCCCTTCTAACAGTCCCCATACAAAATTTCTTGGAATCGCTAAAAATTCTATTTCATCTAGAGTATCGTAAGATTGCGTTTTACGCGCAATCGTAGCCCTGTTATGTTTTTATTTGGTCTTTTCTTTAATTAACACAGGCTACAACTATTCACATGTCCTTAACTCTCTTCCATACTTATATGATCTCAAATCACGGGATTGATTTGTTTCAGTCTTGATAATTTATGGTTCTGATTCTAACAAAATACAAACCATTGTGTTTAAAAAGTCTGTAAACTACACAGATTTAAACTACACAGAAAATTTCTTATTTTGCGATTCTATATCTTGCTATAACATACCTATACTTCGAAACACTCATCTTATGTTATATTGGAAAACAGTGATCATCGCTTTACATGAATTTAATATTGAAAACGCAATATGTAGAAATCAATATGACGGGAAACTCGTTAAATTTTTTGTGTTTTTTATTCTAATGGAAATGAACTTTAGAAATACAATTAAAACTCATCATCGGTTATACGGCTGCCGAATAGTAAATAATAAAAATAGTAATTTATTTTATTTTTATTATCCCTCTTATTATTCATAGTACGATAATTTATAAACGAATTTTATTATATTGTAGAACTTATTTACATTTAGCTGTAACTTATGTTTTATGAAATTTTGAGATAAAAGGTCACGTTTATCACATACCCAATGCCTGCAGATGTATACTATGTTCGTGCATCAAAAATTTCGTGAAATTCGGCGAAGGGTTCAAAGGCCCATCCCAAAAAGAAATGATTTGAAACAGTAGGTAAGAAGGTCAAGAGCGGATTAAGGGTCAGGAAAAATATGTTGAACACTCAAAAACTACGAAAAAAAAATTACGGAAAATATTTGAATAATCAAAAACAATGGCATGTACATATTTACTGCTTGTTGTAGCTCTATTCTTTTTAATTTAACAGAAAAAAATCATACCAATAAAAAAAAAAGAATCATTGAAAATAATAATGCTGCTCGAAATAATACGTTACTATTTTTTAGATTACTACAAACTTATCTAAAATCTGTTTATCACGAGGGCAATTATATCAATCAGTAATTATTAAAAAAAAAAAAGAAAAAAAAATGTTCTTATTTATTGCGGTGAAAATGAATTGTTTGGATTATTATTTTGAACATAACATATTAATTACTTACGCTGCAGGACAAACAAACAAACATTTTTTGATAATTAGTTACTACTGTTTAATCGACTTATCACTGATACCTATAGACGGGCATCTCGTAGGAACATTTCTCTAAATCAGCACTTGGAGATTTATCAAAAATAACAATAAATATGTAATACCTAATCATCTCAAAAATTAGCACAATGAACCAATAATTTAAGCAATAATACAAAAGCCGAATTGTTTACAACTCTCTCTAAGCAGAACGAATAATTTTTCTATTATGCAGATCCACTTATTTTTGGACTTTGTGTCAACGTCTCAGAATTCTCATTTAACCTTTTATAATTCAAGTGTTAAGATGTTCACAATAAATTATTCGTTTTTTTTTCAGATTTACGCATTCTATGATAATTGGCGGAATGATTGAAGGAAATCTGAACGATAGTGCACTATTGCTTAAATCTCTTTCATTGAAAAGTCTATGAATGATAACCTACCTTTGTTTTGTTGAGGTATCTATAATCCGAATTGAATAAAGGTAATCCACTTAAGATAATCGGCTATAAATGCACTTAAAAATTTCTTATTTACAATTAACTTTTTCTTTTCACTTTCGTTGAATCAAAACATAATTGTCACTTTTTTTTTCTTAACTCTTCTAAAAGATAAGTAATCCTCTCGGCAATAGTCACTCTCACAAGTCACAACATTTAAAACGAAAATTTAACTAATTCACACAATAGCTATTTGAAATCTTAAGTCGAACATGAGACCGGCTTGAGAGAAAAAATAAATAAGATACACGCTTTCAACACTCAACAGTGCGCACAATCAACCGTCGTACTTCGCGTCATGACTGCAACTGAACTGAACCGAAGCCCAGGCCCAAACCCAAGCCGAAGCCAAGCCAACATTATATCCCAAAATTAGAAATCTTACACCGTGACATCTTAATCGCTGGTTTTTATCTCCTACCTTCCGATTCGGATTACTCCACAGGTTGTCGCGTCAATTTCGTAAGAATTTTTATTAATAATGCTTTAAAAAAAGAAGGTGACTTTAGTTAACAACAACAACACGTTCGATAGTATTCCGCCTTGTTCGGAATCAATCTCATTAATGTTGATTTGAATTTAATTAATTGACCATTTCTCCATATACCTTTGGCGAGTAGGTACAAAGGTAAAGAAAGACCTACGCTCGGCTGCGTGCGAGTATGTGGTCGGGCAGATTAATTGAATTTAAATGCAGTCTTGACGAAATGAGTTTTGATAAAACTCTATCTGTTTTGCCATTTATAGGATGTACCTATCGTGGGAGTGATTTAACGCAGGGCGGATGTATCGGGGGAAAAAAAGCCTACATACGAAATCATCACAATTCTGGAGGAAGTCATTAATGAGGCGCGAAACTATGATTTCGGATATCGCCATTCATTCACGACCAACACTCATCTGAACCTACGCTAGAAATGTGGGCGTTAGGTGGGCATTTTGAGCCAACATATATCGGTCGTTTTAATTCATTCAGAACTGAAGATGTTTTTATTAACTTTAAAAAAAAAAAAAAACTTTTGATATAGTTGCCTATAGATCGATATTCATCGAATTACTAAAGAATTTCGAAAATACATGATTATCATAGCCGTTGTTCATTCAGATACAAACAGAACGTCAAGAACCATAAAGTCTACAAAAGAAAATGAGTTAATATCTGACCAGAAATACCGAAAACTACATTCTATCTTCAAAAGGACGAGAATTTTAATATTTCAGGGGAATTTTAGCAATTTATGAATTCACAGACAGTACTGTAAAGTAGGTATTTACAAATGTGAATTTACTTAAAATTGTATTCAAACCGGATGTTTTTCTAGAAAATTCTAGTGGAAACAATTTTCCATAGAACTTAAATGAGCCGATTCAATAATAATAATAATAATTTATTTGTTCTTCATACATACGAGTATAATACTAAATACATTATTTAAAAGCATGCTTGTGCTAAGCGTTTTGTTTCGACTTAAAGTAGAGTGAGTAAAAAAATAATAAGTGAGAAAATAATTAAAAAAAAAATACAAATAAAAAAATTAAATTAGGAAGTTAAAATGAATAGAATGAAAAATCCAAAAAGAAAAAAATATGTTTGGTAAGCAAATTAAATTAACAAGTTGGTCAGTATTCTTAATTGATCAACTTGTTAATTTACCATTGTTTGTCTTTCATTTTTGAGCGCATATTTATGTTATATTAGTTTAGTTTAGAGAATTTTAAGCGAGAAGCCAGTTTTTAACTTTTCCTTTAAAAGTGGAACTATTTACACTAGATTTGATTTCAAGTGGAAGTTCATTTATGTATTTTGTAAGTAAATACGATTCATGTTGCTGTGTCTTTGTCAGTTTACATTTCACATTCAGTTTTTTTTAATCTTTACAAAATCTTGTGCTGTAGGTCGGACTATGATCGTAAAGTGTAACAGCTTGTGTTCTATGTGCATAGAAAAGAGCTACCTTTTTGTATAGCTTATTCGATCTGGAACTTTTAGTTCTGAGAGTGTCCGACGGATATCTAGTATTTATTTATTACCATTAGGGAAACGCGTGAGAGCACTGCGACCTTCTTGGCCTATTGTGCGTTTATAGACCCTTCACCCTATTATAATTCAATAGCTTTAGCTAATTTGACAATCTTTACGGGAGCCGTATTGGCTAGTTCCTCCGTAGAAAGGAAACCCTTTCCCAGATGACTGTGTCTTTTCCTTGCTACTGCTTCACAATGACATAGGATGCGTACTCGATGCGAGACAAAGGCAACAAATGTCGGTTTCAGCTAAGCCCATATTTTTGAGGTGGTGGTTTACTCCTCTGTGCCCAGTCATTAGGCCGATTAGAGTACTAATATCCTTCTTGCTGAATTTTACAATATCCTCCACTTTGTTTTTTTGTGGTAGGATCAGTTTTTTTGAAATTGACAAGCCTGGAAGTCTATTCCAGTAGATTTTATGCTCTTGTTCTACCCACTTTTTGAGTATAGGGTTGGAGTATCCTGTTTATTGGATGCTAGAGCTTTGAGAACCGCCTGACTTTCCGATAGGATATAAATGGACTTATTGCGATGAGCTCTCCTTTATTTCCTCGGATGCATAGCTCCATTGCAATTAGTTCGGCCTGGAAGATTGTGACTTCTTTACCCAGTGGTTTTGACACCGAGAAGTTAGGACCTTTGACTGCGGCTCCTGTCCCCTCAGAGGTACAAGAGCCATATGTATACCAGATGATTGATCCCTCTACTATTTCTGGTAGCATGGACTGCCAGTCTTTGCGTTCTCTGATTATAACTTAGAAGGGGGTTTCAAAGTTGAATTTTGTCGGCATCGCGTCCGATAGTGAGGAAGTTATAACCTCTATTTTTGGGTCTTTTAGGATTTTGAGGTGACCTCTAAAATCCCCTGATTTGTAATTGTTTTTCTCCTGTATGCATAACACTCCTCTGATAGCTTCTTTTTATACTCTAGGTGAAATCTGAGAGTATTATAAGTATGCCACAAAGTTTGTAACGGAAAGAAATAAGGCTCGGAGAAAAAAATTAATGATGCAGAAGTTCATATAATCACTCAAAAATCTCAAAACCGGAAGTCCGTCCGTCCGTGTCCTCTCTAGCTTGAGAACGCGTTGATCTAGAAAGTTCAAATTTTGTACACGTCGTTTCTGACAAAAAAGTAAGGACAAGTTTGTGAACGGGTCAAACCGCTCCACCCCTTCTACCCCCTCCCATACAAAATGGCACAATTACCCAGTTTGACAATAAACGGATTTGTTCGAAAAGTACAAAAGTTATTGGTCTCAAATTTGGAACATATTACTTTCATGATAATATCAATCTACCACATAAAAATTATGCGTGTTCTCCCCCTCCTTCTACCACCTCCCATACAAACTGTACTTTTTCTTGAAATACTCTAAACCAATTTACTCAGTGGGTATAAGATTTAGCGTGCTGAAATTGTGCACAAAATATTTATTTAGAATTATTAGTAAGACCAAAAAAAATTAGACATTTACTTTCACCCCTTCTACCCCCTCCCATACAAAATGACACAATTTCGCAATTCGATAATAAACGGATTTTATCGAAAAGTATGAAAGCTATTGATCTGAAATTTTGAATATATTACTTTTATAGTAATTTCAATCTGCTTTATAAAAATTAGTTGAGCCTTCCCTTTCCTTCCACCCCCTCCCATACAAACTGCACTTTTTTATGAAATACTCTAAATAAATTTACTCGCTACGTATGAAATTTATAGAGCTGAAATTATGTAGTAAATAATTTTTTAGAATTATTAGTAAGACTAAAAAAAATTAGGCGATTAGCTTCACTCCTTCTACCCCTTCCATACAATTTGACACAATTCAACAACTTTACAAAAAGTCGATTTTCCTGAAAAGTATGAACGCTACTTATCTGCAATTTAAAATATTTCAATTAAATGATGTTTACAGTTATTTGTATAACCGTCATTAATAAATTCATACTCTTTCTACCACCTCCCATACAAACTCCACAATTTCACTAAATCTGATACACTAATTTTCCCAGTACCTTTTAAATTTTTGAATCCTAAATTTTGTATACAACATTTTGATAGCAACCTTAGCGTGATGTAGAAAAATTATTTAAATGTCGTCACCCCCTCTACCACTTCCCCTAAAAAATTTCTTAAAATGAAAAAAAATCTCTTTCATCTAGAGTATCGGACGATTGGGCTTTCCGCCCAGTCGTAGTCCTGTTATGTTTTTTTATTTGGATATGTATCGGAGGGATGTTAAGAAACATTTCCATTGCCGCTGGACAGGTTTTCATTGCTCCTGTGATACCAAGGCAACCTAGCCTTTGAATTTTTTGTAGCGTAAGCTGTGTTTTCCGTTGTAAAATTTTTGGAAGAATGACTGTTCTGTAACACCAGTAAATCATTTTGGGCCTTAATCTCCATTTTCTGCCGAATAAGCTTTTGCAGGCCCAAAAAGCCTTTAGTGCTTTGGCATGAGTCCAATCTATATGTTTGTTCCAGTTGAGTTTACTATCCAGTATAAGACCTAGATATTTTACCTCATCTGAAAAGGGTATTGATGTTCCATTTATTGAAGGAGGTACAATGTGGTTTTTCTTTCTATTTGTAAAAGGTACTATCTCAGTCTTACTTGGATTAATGTTTTAGTTTTTAGACTGACACCAATTCATTATCACCTCTAAGGCTGATTGTATTCTTTCCGATATTATTGAATCATATTTGCCTCTAATGATAATGTCGGGGTTATCAGCATATCCTATTGCCTCGTATCCCTGGTCCGTTAGACGGTCCAGAAGCTCATCTACTACAATTGAACAAAGAAGTGGGGATAGTACCCCACCTTAGGGACATCCTCTATTGGTCTGTGCAGTCAATGTGCTATCACCTAGATCCGTGGTTGGTATTCGGCTCTTCAGCATGGCGTGCATCCATTTTATCGGGGCCGTTTCCAACCCCTTTTTCCTAGCTGCCGCTATTATGGCTTCATGGCGAGTATTATCAAATGCTCCTTCTATATCTAGGAATGCGCAAAGGGCAATTTCTTTATAGTCTTTTACCTTTCTGATTTATTTTACCAAATCATGAAGGGCTGACTCTGTTGATTTGCCTTTTTGGTAGGCATGTTGGTTGTTACTAAGACAGACCTTGTTAGGCCCCGTTCTTACGTGAATGTCCACTAATTTTTCCATCGTTTTGACAAAGAAGGAGGTAATTCTTATAGGGCGATAAGAATTTGGCTGTTCGCTGGGACGGTTCCCTGCCTTCGGTATAAATACCAATCACGCTTTCCTCCAGATTTTTGGGATGTATCCCCTTACAAAACTAGCTTTAAATATCCTTATTATTATTGGCATGAGGATCTTTAACCCCTTCTGCAATAATGCGGGGAATATTTTATCTATTCCGGCTGATTTATACGGTTTAAAGGTGTTGATCGCCCATCTGATCTTTTCCGGAGTGAAGATTTTACCAGCAATACTTTTGCTGAACGGAGTTTGACGATACATCCTTTCCTCTACCTCTAAATTTTCATTATTGTTAATTATCTTGCAGCCTGGGAAATGTTTTGCCATTAGCATTTCAAGAGTTTCCATTCTGCTTTTGGTTAAGGACCCATCTGGTCTCTCTAATAGTCCTATATCTGTCGGTGTGTCTTTTGACAACACCTTTTGGAGTCTTGAAACCGTTGGGCGATCATGTATCTCTTCACAGAATCTTCTCCAATACTCTTTTTTTTTAACTTTTTTAGGAGTTTATTATATGTATTCAGTACGGGACTCTCTGTATTCGTCCCAGGTACCAAAGGTTTTTGCTCTATTGAACAATTTTCTAGTTTGTTTGCGTTTTGCCGCTAGTTCCTCGTTCCACCAAGGAGTTTGTTTGGCTCTTTTTTTGTGTAGAACAGGACAACTTTGTTCGTAAGCATTGATAATATTGTTTAGGAGTTTATTTGCGATTTTATCAATGCAGCCTGGGCTGGTTATTGTTTCTTCCTCGATACCTATTTCGTACTCTAGGATTGTCTGGTACAGATTCCAGTTGGTACGTTTAGGGTTTTTGTATTGTTCTATGTAACTAAATGAAGTCTTAATATCAAAACAGATGTGCCTGTGGTCTGATAATGAAGCTTCTTTTGATACGTGCCAATTTTCGCACTTGTCAACCAGGCAGGGGCTTGTTATGGTTAGGTCAAGTACTTCCTGCCTTACTGAATTTATGAAGGTCGGTGTGTTACCTTTATTTATTATATCTAGGTTGTTAGTGGTAAGGAACTCCAAAAGGGACTCACCTCTTTTGTTGATATCACTACTTCCCCAGATAGTGAGTTGTGCGTTGGCGTCACAGCCCAGTATCACCTGTTTGTGGAGTCTGCTGTATACCACTAGTTCCATGACGCCTTGAGGAGGAGCCTCTAATTCCTCACCAGGAAAGTAGCTGAGGCTATTATTACCTCTTGAATACCTCCTGCCTTTGGTATTTTTACCAATACAGCTACTAGATCTGTTCTAATGAAACTTGGAATATTTAGGTATTTAATTTCAGATGATACAAGAAGTTCCGCCCTTGGCCTCTTGCTTCTTTTGTCATAAATCAACTTACCAATTTTATGTAGAATTCCAATAATTTTACGGCCCTTGGTTCTTGGAGGAAGGCAACATGGGATTCCTCTCTTGCAAATCTCCACGTCAGTACGTCCATGGCCGCTGCTGCACGATGAAGATTTTCCTGAATAACTTTAATGCTATTCAGGCTTTTGGCCATCGTCGGTAGATTACGGCTTGCCGCTTCTGACCTCCTTAGCCTTAGGGCGTAGAGTCACACTAGAGAACTTATACCAGACTCGGTGCCCCTTCTGTTTAAGCCGCTCCATCGATTGGCCATCGATGGAGAAGGTTATAATTGTGTTCGTGCCTTCTTTCCTTCTATTAAGGACTTTCCAGTTTGAGGCGCACAAACCTACGTTTTGAGAGTCGATGAGTGTGATATGTGATATCTAGTAGGATTCCTAAGGATTTATTTAATAGTTGATTTTTGACCAATACCGATAGGGTATAAATTGGTTTTATACGCACCAACCCATCTTAAAATAAAATTTTAAAGAACATTTTCAAATAGAGTATGGTATACCGATTTAAGTGTCCCAATCTCCATAATATTTCTTAATTGACGGATACTAGGAAGAATATTTCGAATTTTTTGATAAACAGAATTTGCATGATTTCTCCATGTTATTATAGTCGGTGTCAGAAGTAAGTGTACGCGTTTTTTTAGAAGTACAAAGATATATATTTTTAACTTTTTTACATGAAAGTACGTTATAATTCACACCGTTCAATAATTTTATAAGAAGTGTAATCGCCATTATTCTCAATTACGGACTCACATCTTCTGGGCATACTTTCGACCAGTTTATCCGCGTAGTCGACGGACAGAGAGCACCAAATTCTTCGAATAAATCGTGTTAGCTGCTTCAAATTGTACACTGGTTTGCCAGCGAGTTGGGACTTCATAATCGTCCACACATTTTCAATGGCATCTGGAGATTGTGAAGACCAGTTCATTGTCAGGATACAATTTTCCTATTGTCAAGCCTTGCACAGACGACTTCTATGTTTGGGGTCTTATTGGAACACCCAATTTCCATTTTTCCTTCTGAACATTTTATTGACCGACTTTAGGAGTCCACGCTGATAAATTTTGACCATTTTCTTGGCGTTCAAATTCTCAGTGGATAGCTCTAAACAGCCAAAACTGCGTTGACAGAAGCACTCCAAACATTGATCTCACTAGGTTTTTAACGGTACGCTTGATGAAACGTGTGTCGCTGGTGGTCCAAACACGCTTCAGAGAAACCCGCGCCCAAAAAGCTTCATTACTAAAAACAACTTTGGTCCAATCGCGATCTTTGTTTCCCTCAGCCCAGGCGTAACATTTTTCTTTGTATTTCTCGGAAAGTAGTGGTTTCGATGTCGTGGGACGGTATTTTACTTTTGCCTTCTGTAAACGGCGTTCAATTGATTAATACTCACATTTATTCTTCTCTTAGTCAGTTGAACGCGAGCTTGACGCAATCGCAGAGTGGGATTTCTAAGAAATAGATTGACTATTGCTTTACCTTGCTTTTCTGTGGTTGATTGCTTCGAGCCTCGTTCGTCATAGTCATCGACGTTTGTATATAAATCAAATCATTTGAACCACTTCGCAAACAAAACTTTTCGACTTTTTAATGCCAAAGCAAGCGAAGAAAACTATAATTTAGGTCCTTCTAGATGACTACAAAGGAAAACTGCCTTGAAAAGTTTCCCGTACTTCTCACTCATATAGAAATACACGCTATCACTTTGAGGTTACGAGAGACAATGGATTGAATTTATGTGTTCGCCGTAGCCCTGTCATAATACAATCGCATCGCGAAGAGCGAGAAAGATGTCTTTTGTTCTTTTGAAATAAACGCGTACACTTTCTTCTGACACTGACTGTAGGTTGTTGCAGATGAAATGGCGACTTTGCTAGTGAAATTTCAAACAATTTTAACTCTTATAAAACTTAATTTTATTAATCAAAATAGGTACAAGCAGATGGAATACACTTCTCCCAACGAGATACAAGTGTATTTATGCCAGTTTCGTAGAAGTTCGACTTTCCTGACTCCTCGAAGGCATTTTTGATGGCTGC
Source organism: Chorisops tibialis (assembly GCA_963669355.1). NCBI lineage: Eukaryota > Metazoa > Arthropoda > Insecta > Diptera > Stratiomyidae > Chorisops > Chorisops tibialis. The sequence continues at coordinate 268,166,060 of OY770262.1, read as the reverse complement.
TTCATTGTTAAATTGTTTCTCCACCAAAAAATGATCCAAATGTTTAAAAAAGTGGTAATCGGTTGGCGAGTCTCATACTGCAACTCGTTTAATTTTTTGACCGTTATTCTTGATACATGAGGCCAGTTGTAGTGAAGCAGTATAGCTCCATATCTGTTGATCAATTGAGGCCGTTGAATGCGCAATTTCTGGTGCATTTCATCGAGTTGGGTACAATACTTCTCTGCATTAATGGTTTCACCACTTCGCAAAAAGGAATAGTTAATACCGCCAGTTGCAGACCACCAAACAGTCACCATTATTTTTTTCGGATGAAGACTTTGTTTCGGAATATGTTTCGGGGCCACATCAGCACCTAGCCATTGTGCCGATCGTCGACGATTGTCGTACAATATCCACTTTCCATCACATGTTACTATTCTGTTCAGAAACGGATTGCTTCTGTTTCGGGAGAGCAAAGAACTGCAAATTTCCATTCGACGCATCATGTTTTGCTCAGTAAGCTCATGCCGAACCCACCCACTAAGTTTTTTGACTTTTCCAAGATGTTTAAAGTGCCAGAAAACTGTCGAACGCCCAAGGTCTCTGCAATGTTCCTTACAGTTTGGGTGTGTCAGACTCCACTAGTAAACGCAGCTCGTTGTTGTCTATCAATGGTCCTGGGTGACCACATGGCTCACTTTGAATGGTCATATCTCCAGTTCGGAATTTTTCGAACCATCGCAGTGTAGTTCGTTCGCTTACTGTGTCAGCTCCAAATGCCCTGTTGATGTTTTTGGTTGCCTCCCTCGCGTTGTGGCCAAGTTTGAACTCGTAAAGAAAAAGTAACCCTTTTTAACTCGATTCCATGTTTTTTGTCCAAAACTTAAATGATTCCATGACCAAAATATTTATACTTCAATATTTATTACTACCAAAGCCACCTCGCGGCAGTTTGAGACATGAAAATCGCAACTAACTTCACTTCATCGCGAAATTCGCCATTTCATCTGCAACAACCTAATAGATTACTGACAATAATTATTACTAGGTATTTTATAGATGTGGCCACTTCAAATTGTGAACTACAGGAATAGTTGCTGTGCAAGTCGCAATCGAAGGAGTGAACTGTGAGCTTCAAGTTAGTTGATGGAACTCCTTTTCTGTTTGCACTAAAATGCATATGTTTTGACTAATTAATATTCACTGTCAACCTATTTGTGCAAAATTTCAAATTGATAGCTTTTAATTTTTAGGTGATAATTGATTTTTTAAAAATGGTCGAAAAAATAATTTTGTATGGGTGGGGGTAGAACTTTTAAAGGTATTCGGCTAGTTAATATTTCATTCTTTTAGGGATTTTTTTTAAATGCATTTTGCAAATTTTCAAGTTTCAATCTCACACTAGAGAACTTATACCAGACTCGGTGCCCCTTCTGTTTAAGCCGCTCCATCGATTGGCCATCGATGGAGAAGGTTATAATTGTGTTCGTGCCTTCTTTCCTTCTATTAAGGACTTTCCAGTTTGAGGCGCACAAACCTACGTTTTGAGAGTCGATGAGTGTGATATGTGATATCTAGTAGGATTCCTAAGGATTTATTTAATAGTTGATTTTTGACCAATACCGATAGGGTATAAATTGGTTTTATACGCACCAACCCATCTTAAAATAAAATTTTAAAGAACATTTTCAAATAGAGTATGGTATACCGATTTAAGTGTCCCAATCTCCATAATATTTCTTAATTGACGGATACTAGGAAGAATATTTCGAATTTTTTGATAAACAGAATTTGCATGATTTCTCCATGTTATTATAGTCGGTGTCAGAAGTAAGTGTACGCGTTTTTTTAGAAGTACAAAGATATATATTTTTAACTTTTTTACATGAAAGTACGTTATAATTCACACCGTTCAATAATTTTATAAGAAGTGTAATCGCCATTATTCTCAATTACGGACTCACATCTTCTGGGCATACTTTCGACCAGTTTATCCGCGTAGTCGACGGACAGAGAGCACCAAATTCTTCGAATAAATCGTGTTAGCTGCTTCAAATTGTACACTGGTTTGCCAGCGAGTTGGGACTTCATAATCGTCCACACATTTTCAATGGCATCTGGAGATTGTGAAGACCAGTTCATTGTCAGGATACAATTTTCCTATTGTCAAGCCTTGCACAGACGACTTCTATGTTTGGGGTCTTATTGGAACACCCAATTTCCATTTTTCCTTCTGAACATTTTATTGACCGACTTTAGGAGTCCACGCTGATAAATTTTGACCATTTTCTTGGCGTTCAAATTCTCAGTGGATAGCTCTAAACAGCCAAAACTGCGTTGACAGAAGCACTCCAAACATTGATCTCACTAGGTTTTTAACGGTACGCTTGATGAAATGTGTGTCGCTGGTGGTCCAAACACGCTTCAGAGAAACCCGCGCCCAAAAAGCTTCATTACTAAAAACAACTTTGGTCCAATCGCGATCTTTGTTTCCCTCAGCCCAGGCGTAACATTTTTCTTTGTATTTCTCGGAAAGTAGTGGTTTCGATGTCGTGGGACGGTATTTTACTTTTGCCTTCTGTAAACGGCGTTCAATTGATTAATACTCACATTTATTCCTCTCTTAGTCAGTTGAACGCGAGCTTGACGCAATCGCAGAGTGGGATTTCTAAGAAATAGATTGACTATTGCTTTACCTTGCTTTTCTGTGGTTGATTGCTTCGAGCCTCGTTCGTCATAGTCATCGACGTTTGTATATAAATCAAATCATTTGAACCACTTCGCAAACAAAACTTTTCGACTTTTTAATGCCAAAGCAAGCGAAGAAAACTATAATTTAGGTCCTTCTAGATGACTACAAAGGAAAACTGCCTTGAAAAGTTTCCCGTACTTCTCACTCATATAGAAATACACGCTATCACTTTGAGGTTACGAGAGACAATGGATTGAATTTATGTGTTCGCCGTAGCCCTGTCATAATACAATCGCATCGCGAAGAGCGAGAAAGATGTCTTTTGTTCTTTTGAAATAAACGCGTACACTTTCTTCTGACACTGACTGTAGGTTGTTGCAGATGAAATGGCGACTTTGCTAGTGAAATTTCAAACAATTTTAACTCTTATAAAACTTAATTTTATTAATCAAAATAGGTACAAGCAGATGGAATACACTTCTCCCAACGAGATACAAGTGTATTTATGCCAGTTTCGTAGAAGTTCGACTTTCCTGACTCCTCGAAGGCATTTTTGATGGCTGCTTCATTGTTAAATTGTTTCTCCACCAAAAAATGATCCAAATGTTTAAAAAAGTGGTAATCGGTTGGCGAGTCTCATACTGCAACTCGTTTAATTTTTTGACCGTTATTCTTGATACATGAGGCCAGTTGTAGTGAAGCAGTATAGCTCCATATCTGTTGATCAATTGAGGCCGTTGAATGCGCAATTTCTGGTGCATTTCATCGAGTTGGGTACAATACTTCTCTGCATTAATGGTTTCACCACTTCGCAAAAAGGAATAGTTAATACCGCCAGTTGCAGACCACCAAACAGTCACCATTATTTTTTTCGGATGAAGACTTTGTTTCGGAATATGTTTCGGGGCCACATCAGCACCTAGCCATTGTGCCGATCGTCGACGATTGTCGTACAATATCCACTTTCCATCACATGTTACTATTCTGTTCAGAAACGGATTGCTTCTGTTTCGGGAGAGCAAAGAACTGCAAATTTCCATTCGACGCATCATGTTTTGCTCAGTAAGCTCATGCCGAACCCACCCACTAAGTTTTTTGACTTTTCCAAGATGTTTAAAGTGCCAGAAAACTGTCGAACGCCCAAGGTCTCTGCAATGTTCCTTACAGTTTGGGTGTGTCAGACTCCACTAGTAAACGCAGCTCGTTGTTGTCTATCAATGGTCCTGGGTGACCACATGGCTCACTTTGAATGGTCATATCTCCAGTTCGGAATTTTTCGAACCATCGCAGTGTAGTTCGTTCGCTTACTGTGTCAGCTCCAAATGCCCTGTTGATGTTTTTGGTTGCCTCCCTCGCGTTGTGGCCAAGTTTGAACTCGTAAAGAAAAAGTAACCCTTTTTAACTCGATTCCATGTTTTTTGTCCAAAACTTAAATGATTCCATGACCAAAATATTTATACTTCAATATTTATTACTACCAAAGCCACCTCGCGGCAGTTTGAGACATGAAAATCGCAACTAACTTCACTTCATCGCGAAATTCGCCATTTCATCTGCAACAACCTAATAGATTACTGACAATAATTATTACTAGGTATTTTATAGATGTGGCCACTTCAAATTGTGAACTACAGGAATAGTTGCTGTGCAAGTCGCAATCGAAGGAGTGAACTGTGAGCTTCAAGTTAGTTGATGGAACTCCTTTTCTGTTTGCACTAAAATGCATATGTTTTGACTAATTAATATTCACTGTCAACCTATTTGTGCAAAATTTCAAATTGATAGCTTTTAATTTTTAGGTGATAATTGATTTTTTAAAAATGGTCGAAAAAATAATTTTGTATGGGTGGGGGTAGAACTTTTAAAGGTATTCGGCTAGTTAATATTTCATTCTTTTAGGGATTTTTTTTAAATGCATTTTGCAAATTTTCAAGTTTCAATCTCACACTAGAGAACTTATACCAGACTCGGTGCCCCTTCTGTTTAAGCCGCTCCATCGATTGGCCATCGATGGAGAAGGTTATAATTGTGTTCGTGCCTTCTTTCCTTCTATTAAGGACTTTCCAGTTTGAGGCGCACAAACCTACGTTTTGAGAGTCGATGAGTGTGATATGTGATATCTAGTAGGATTCCTAAGGATTTATTTAATAGTTGATTTTTGACCAATACCGATAGGGTATAAATTGGTTTTATACGCACCAACCCATCTTAAAATAAAATTTTAAAGAACATTTTCAAATAGAGTATGGTATACCGATTTAAGTGTCCCAATCTCCATAATATTTCTTAATTGACGGATACTAGGAAGAATATTTCGAATTTTTTGATAAACAGAATTTGCATGATTTCTCCATGTTATTATAGTCGGTGTCAGAAGTAAGTGTACGCGTTTTTTTAGAAGTACAAAGATATATATTTTTAACTTTTTTACATGAAAGTACGTTATAATTCACACCGTTCAATAATTTTATAAGAAGTGTAATCGCCATTATTCTCAATTACGGACTCACATCTTCTGGGCATACTTTCGACCAGTTTATCCGCGTAGTCGACGGACAGAGAGCACCAAATTCTTCGAATAAATCGTGTTAGCTGCTTCAAATTGTACACTGGTTTGCCAGCGAGTTGGGACTTCATAATCGTCCACACATTTTCAATGGCATCTGGAGATTGTGAAGACCAGTTCATTGTCAGGATACAATTTTCCTATTGTCAAGCCTTGCACAGACGACTTCTATGTTTGGGGTCTTATTGGAACACCCAATTTCCATTTTTCCTTCTGAACATTTTATTGACCGACTTTAGGAGTCCACGCTGATAAATTTTGACCATTTTCTTGGCGTTCAAATTCTCAGTGGATAGCTCTAAACAGCCAAAACTGCGTTGACAGAAGCACTCCAAACATTGATCTCACTAGGTTTTTAACGGTACGCTTGATGAAACGTGTGTCGCTGGTGGTCCAAACACGCTTCAGAGAAACCCGCGCCCAAAAAGCTTCATTACTAAAAACAACTTTGGTCCAATCGCGATCTTTGTTTCCCTCAGCCCAGGCGTAACATTTTTCTTTGTATTTCTCGGAAAGTAGTGGTTTCGATGTCGTGGGACGGTATTTTACTTTTGCCTTCTGTAAACGGCGTTCAATTGATTAATACTCACATTTATTCCTCTCTTAGTCAGTTGAACGCGAGCTTGACGCAATCGCAGAGTGGGATTTCTAAGAAATAGATTGACTATTGCTTTACCTTGCTTTTCTGTGGTTGATTGCTTCGAGCCTCGTTCGTCATAGTCATCGACGTTTGTATATAAATCAAATCATTTGAACCACTTCGCAAACAAAACTTTTCGACTTTTTAATGCCAAAGCAAGCGAAGAAAACTATAATTTAGGTCCTTCTAGATGACTACAAAGGAAAACTGCCTTGAAAAGTTTCCCGTACTTCTCACTCATATAGAAATACACGCTATCACTTTGAGGTTACGAGAGACAATGGATTGAATTTATGTGTTCGCCGTAGCCCTGTCATAATACAATCGCATCGCGAAGAGCGAGAAAGATGTCTTTTGTTCTTTTGAAATAAACGCGTACACTTTCTTCTGACACTGACTGTAGGTTGTTGCAGATGAAATGGCGACTTTGCTAGTGAAATTTCAAACAATTTTAACTCTTATAAAACTTAATTTTATTAATCAAAATAGGTACAAGCAGATGGAATACACTTCTCCCAACGAGATACAAGTGTATTTATGCCAGTTTCGTAGAAGTTCGACTTTCCTGACTCCTCGAAGGCATTTTTGATGGCTGCTTCATTGTTAAATTGTTTCTCCACCAAAAAATGATCCAAATGTTTAAAAAAGTGGTAATCGGTTGGCGAGTCTCATACTGCAACTCGTTTAATTTTTTGACCGTTATTCTTGATACATGAGGCCAGTTGTAGTGAAGCAGTATAGCTCCATATCTGTTGATCAATTGAGGCCGTTGAATGCGCAATTTCTGGTGCATTTCATCGAGTTGGGTACAATACTTCTCTGCATTAATGGTTTCACCACTTCGCAAAAAGGAATAGTTAATACCGCCAGTTGCAGACCACCAAACAGTCACCATTATTTTTTTCGGATGAAGACTTTGTTTCGGAATATGTTTCGGGGCCACATCAGCACCTAGCCATTGTGCCGATCGTCGACGATTGTCGTACAATATCCACTTTCCATCACATGTTACTATTCTGTTCAGAAACGGATTGCTTCTGTTTCGGGAGAGCAAAGAACTGCAAATTTCCATTCGACGCATCATGTTTTGCTCAGTAAGCTCATGCCGAACCCACCCACTAAGTTTTTTGACTTTTCCAAGATGTTTAAAGTGCCAGAAAACTGTCGAACGCCCAAGGTCTCTGCAATGTTCCTTACAGTTTGGGTGTGTCAGACTCCACTAGTAAACGCAGCTCGTTGTTGTCTATCAATGGTCCTGGGTGACCACATGGCTCACTTTGAATGGTCATATCTCCAGTTCGGAATTTTTCGAACCATCGCAGTGTAGTTCGTTCGCTTACTGTGTCAGCTCCAAATGCCCTGTTGATGTTTTTGGTTGCCTCCCTCGCGTTGTGGCCAAGTTTGAACTCGTAAAGAAAAAGTAACCCTTTTTAACTCGATTCCATGTTTTTTGTCCAAAACTTAAATGATTCCATGACCAAAATATTTATACTTCAATATTTATTACTACCAAAGCCACCTCGCGGCAGTTTGAGACATGAAAATCGCAACTAACTTCACTTCATCGCGAAATTCGCCATTTCATCTGCAACAACCTAATAGATTACTGTCAATAATTATTACTAGGTATTTTATAGATGTGGCCACTTCAAATTGTGAACTACAGGAATAGTTGCTGTGCAAGTCGCAATCGAAGGAGTGAACTGTGAGCTTCAAGTTAGTTGATGGAACTCCTTTTCTGTTTGCACTAAAATGCATATGTTTTGACTAATTAATATTCACTGTCAACCTATTTGTGCAAAATTTCAAATTGATAGCTTTTAATTTTTAGGTGATAATTGATTTTTTAAAAATGGTCGAAAAAATAATTTTGTATGGGTGGGGGTAGAACTTTTAAAGGTATTCGGCTAGTTAATATTTCATTCTTTTAGGGATTTTTTTTAAATGCATTTTGCAAATTTTCAAGTTTCAATCTTAAAATTTCATTCAAAAATTTTCAGTTTATGTGTTTTTTCATTGCACATGAAGCACCATGTGTACGTTAGACCAGGGGGCCGGTGCATAACAATTGCAGAATTTTTATTATTTTTTCTGTATGTATAATAAACAGATGTATTTACACGGAAAATTTAAATTTTGTATCTCTTACCAGAGCCATAAAAAAATCACTAAAATTTTTCAGCATTTTTGCTTACCACTTCTCTCCCCTTACACCTCCCGACGTAAAACTTTTACCAAAACTCAAAACTATGTAGTTCTACAATTTGACAAAATTTAAATTTGATATCTGCACTCAGTTTTGAGATATAATGGTTTGAAATTTTGGAAAGTGCACTGCTCCCCATTTTCCCCCACTACTATTTTGTCCAAATGTTATATTTTTCTCGTATTTCTTTAGTATAGCTTAATATAAATACCAAGTTTGAATTGCATAGCTTAACAAGTAGCCGAGATATTGATTTTTTTTTCCCTTGCAAACCACCCTGACCCTCCCCCTTACAATAATTAGCCTCTATGTAAGTTGACTACAGTGGATCTATATGCCACCTTGATGGCCTAAAAATATAAATTTTTTATTCTAAGTAATTTCGAAGATATAATGCTTTGAAAAAAAATTCGACCGACAATTGGTTTTTAGACCCCCCCCCTCCCCCTCCCCCCCTTTTGCACCCCAATGGATAAAAAAATTAAATTAATTTTAAAAGTTGTCCCAGAAGCCCTTTTATATGTATATCGATTTTTAGCTTCCTAGTTTTAATCATTTTTGAGATATTTGAATTCTTAGTTTTCGGTTTAAGTGCTCCCCTCGCCTCGCCCTGAACCCTTGCACCCCCCAAAATGAGTGTTCACGGGTTGAGGTCTGCGATCCTATAGTGCCAATTTGAAGCCCCTACGAGATCGGGAAAAGTTTTCCTCAACCCACAGCTGAGTTGATCTGGCTTTTTGGGTGGGAGGAATCCTGCTGCAACACCCAATGTAGTCCTCCACAGATAATATCACTCAAATGCATGACAAGGCTTCCGTGGCGTAGTGGGCAGCGTGCTCGCAATCAATAAGTCGTGGGCTCGATGCTCACTCCAGGCAGACGTTTTTTTAAGCACGAATTTTTCAGTTGCAATGAAAATTATTCAAAATAAAATGGGCAATCGATGTAAAAGTGAAACAGTTCCACTTCAAAAAGGTCTGTATACTCAGTTGATGTTTTCTGTTCACTTTCTATCATTCAGTCCCCCATAAAACATCTGCAAATATTTGTCAGTAGCAGCCAAGTACAAATGAAAAAATATACCAGCTTCACCACTCGTTACGGTCGTTCTCAGCCCCTTTCCCAACCTTCCCAATAACATTCCGTCCCTCCATGACTATGTTTGTGCATTGCACATAAAGGCCGAAATTGCCTATAACACAAGGTCATTCTGTAAAAAAAAAACAATACGCTGTGGAATATCTTCTTTGCACAAAAATGGAGGCTCGTGGTGCCTTCGTAGCTGGCTTCCATGCAATAACGAGGGATGATAACCCCTTTGTACCTGTTCAACCTCTTTTCCTATTAGACGCAAAGCTAGATACCGATTGATCCAATAATTGCGGAGGTATTTCTGGTATCGATTTTGGAAACACTGTTTCGAGAAAAACGCATTTAAAGTTTTGAGTACAAATAACTTACAGGAAATCGTCTGTGAAGGTTCTGTTCATTTTACCTGTGGAATGCGTATAACTGAACCTCACCAACTTTTCAAAACATAACCCTGCTATAAAAAAAGCCCATCAATACCCGGAATACCCGGCTTATAGTCGTTGCTCAGCCGGTCGATACCACAACGCCATTACTTCGTCATTACTACGAATTTCTTTATTAAATTTTCAGGGTAGCCACTCAAATGATAATAAATTATTATATATACCTAGTCCTGCCATAAGTTCTGTCACATAATTTCTCACATTGGCAACAACTTTATTTTATGAGTGACATTTCAATATCGGCCAGTTTTATAAACGTCATAATGTTGTTGACAGTTGATGGTCATTTAAAGTGTGTTCGTTAACGTGTGAAGATGGAATGGGGTGTAATAGAAAACCGAACTGCAGTGATTGCACTACATAAGTGTGGAAAATCCGCGAGTGAAATTTTCAAGTTGTTGTGCCCGTTAAAAATAACGCAAAGATTTGTGTATCGTGCGATCCAGAGATATAACGCGATCCAGACTATTGAAGATCGACCTCGTTCTGGACGTCCGCGTGATGTACGTTCTTCTGCTGCCATCAAAGCGGTCGAGAGTCGAATTCGTCAAAATCCGCTTCGTAAACAACGAATCATGGCTCGAGAGATGAACATCTCCACCCGAAGTATGTCTCGCATCATAAAATCTGACCTCGGGATGAGTGCCTTTCGACGATCAACGGGACATTTGCTGACTAAGCAGTTGAAGCAAATTAGGAGCACCAGATCGAAAGAGCTCCTTCGGCGGTACGGCAACAACAAACATCGAGAAATTTTATTTACCGATGAAAAAATTTTTACGGTGGAGGAACATTTCAACCGCCAAAATGATAAGGTGTATGCCCACAGCTCCATAGAAGCCCGAGAAGTTGCCACTAGGGTACAGCGAGGACATCATCCAGCATCAGTCATGGTATGGTGGGGTGTCAGCTACGAAGGGGTCACCGAGCTTCATTTTTGCGAAAAAGGCGTAAAAACTGCAGCGAAAAATTATCAAACGGACATCCTGGAGAGATGTGTGAAGCCGCTGAACTCTACGCTATTCAACAATCGACATTGGGTTTTCCAGCAAGATTCTGCGCCAGCCCACAAAGCTCGAACCACACAAGCGTGGTTGGAAACCAATATTCCACAGTTTATAAGGGCGACGGAATGGCCTTCTGGGAGCCCAGATTTGAATCCCCTGGACTACAAACTGTGGGCGGAGTTAGAGTCCATGGTGTGCACGAGACGACACCCAAATATCGAGAGCCTTAAGCGATCTTTGACAGAAGCAGTAGCTAATTTTCCGCTAGAAACAGTGCGTACTGCAATCGATGACTGGCCCAACAGATTAAAGAGCTGTGTTAAGGCTAAAGGCGGCCACTTTGAATAATTTGTTGCTTATTTTACTTCCATTAGTATGCCAAAATAAAATATATTTTCCTTTGTCAAAAACTCTTTTTCATTTATACAAAAATTGCCCATATACGTGTGACAGAACTTATGGCACGACTAGGTATAGTCAAGTAAAATCTTAAAAAAATAAATATCTTTATCTGGAATCGATCTCCAAACCGACCGCCCGTCAAGCGAGCATTCTGCCACCGGCGCTGATAAACTTTACTTGCCGAAAAGTAGTCATCTACTTAATGTTGACAGTTTCTTTTATATGGGGAACCCTTTCAACCCTCTTTCGGAGGTTTAGGGTGTAATATTTTTTGATCTGAAAATTGTTTCAATGAATTTAATAAAAAAAACATAACAGGGCTACGATTGCGCGTAAAGCGCAATCTTACGATACTCTAGATGAAATAGAATTTTTTGTGATCCCAAGAAATTTCGCATGGGAAGTATTAGAAGGGATGACAGCATTGAACTAATTTTTCCCCATCATGCTAAAGTAGCTATAAAAATGTTTTGTACAAAATGCTTACTCCAAAAATTGAATGGGAACTGAAAAAATTAGTGAGTTAGATTTAGTGAAAATGTGCAGTTTGTATGGGAGGTGGTAGAAAGAGTGGGGCGATTAGAGTGATTTTTTTCAGAAATAACTAGGAATATTGTAAAATTGACATCCCTGAAATTTCAGACTAGTGCCATTTATACTTTTCAAGAAAATCGATTTTTTGTGAAGTTGTGAAACTGTGTCATATTGTATGGGAGGGGGTAGAAGCAGTGAAGCTAATCAAATATTTTTTTCTGATCTTAGTGCTAATACTAATTAAGTATTTATTACAAAATATGAGCTCAATAAATGTTATATGTTTTGAGAAAATCGTCTTAGAGCATTTCATGAAAAAGTGTAGTTTGTATGGGAGGGGGTGGAAGGAGAGGGAGGAAGCAAATAATTTTTCTACTGTAGATTAAAATTACTATGAAAATAACATATCCGAAAATTCAGACTAATAGCTTTTATACTTTTCGAGTAAATCCGTTTATTGTCAAATTACGAAATTGTGTCATTTTGTATGGGAGGGGGTAGAAGGGGTGAAGCTAATAGTCTAAATTTTTTTGGGCTTACTAAAAATTTTAAATAAATATTTGGTGCACAATTTCAGCTCTCTAAATTGTATACGCAATGAGTAAATAGGCTTAGAGTAATTCATGACAAGTACAGTTTGTATGGGAGGTGGTAGAAGGAGGGGGAGGATACGCATAATTTTCGTACGGTAGATTGATATTATCATAAAAGTAACATATTCCAAATTTCAGGCCAATAGCTTTTATACTTTTCGTGCAAATCCGTTTATTGTCAAATTGCGCAATTGTGTCATTTTGTATGGGAGGGGGTAGAAGGGGTGGAGCGATTTGGCCCGTTCACGAACTTGACCTTACTTTTTTGTCAAAAACGACGTGTACAAAATTTGAACTATCTAGCTCAACGCGTTCTCAAGCTAGAGCGCGCACAGACGGACGGACGGACGGACGGACGGACGGACATCCGGTTTTGAGATTTTTGAGTGATAATATTAATTTCTGTATTCATCATTTTTTTCTCCGAGCCTTATTTCTTGGCGTTACAAACTTTAGAGCAAACTTATAATACTCTCAGATTTCATCTAGAGTATAAACAGCAAGTCTGTAGGTACTACCGCTTGGTCTGAGACTTTCTATCGGCATCCACGCTAGAAGAAATCGTCTCTCCAATACTTGTAGTACAACTAGATACTCAAAAATTAACCGGAGACGGAAATGGTGGTGAATCCGTTGGGTAAAACGTTAGCCGGCAATGCTTTGAGAGAGAGTCTGGATAAGAGATATGAAGTGCATATATTGATAGAAGGCAGTGTAACTAAGACGAAGGACGAAAAATGGATTTCCAAAACCGGTGCCAAATGATTTCTGTGTAGAGGGACTAAAAAATAATTTGAAGGTACAGACATAAACTTGATGTCATTGGAAAGGTCTCACATAAAAATTTAAATTGTTTTCTAATAATTTGTTGCCTTAGACACAAAAACGGTAAATTAGTATTTAAAATTTAATAAAATATTGTGTAAAATTCTTACGAAATAGTTTGTTATTGTGAGAAAAAATTAGATATTCGTATAGAATTCTAGGGCTTTCCAATGATATCAATTTTATGTCGACCCGTTTGGCATCGGATTTCGAAATTAAATTTTCGCCCTTTGCCTTAGTTACACTGCTTTCTATCAATATATGCACTTCACATCCTTGTCGCTTCTTATTGTTATTTTTTGTTCTAGGGCTCTTGGACTATAAGGTATGGCTTTGCTCTGTAATGTGCTACAATAGAACAACTGCAAAGCAGATATCATGTTGTAATATTAAAAGTTGAAAAATTCTAAATTTCCGGAATATTTAATACAAAAACTTGAATTGTCGGCTAATTTAATTCTTCTCCTTCAATGGCGTTACAGCCTTGGCCTTCTGACCTTCAGGTTCCTTGACATTTTCATTATTTATTGCGGAAGGGTTGTTTGCCCTTCGCACAACCCTCGATCTACGAATTTTTAATTTTCGTAGATAGAGGTAACCAAGGTATACCCAAGCAGGTAGTGTACTGGAATTATGCGTCGACTGGGATTTGAACTCACGACCTTCGCATTGCAGACCAACACACTATCCACTAGGCTGCACCCTAGTTAATTTAATTGCAGGTCTTGAATTTCGGATATCGATTTGTTGCATTGAGGCGACGAAATGGAAAAGGTTCTAGAAAGTAGTCATCGCAACTTCTTCAATGTATTCAAATTTCTTAGCAACATTCTAATAAAGTAACAATTTACATTTTTATTTTTATATATATTTTATATTTTTTTTTCCGATCGTATGACAGTCGAGTCATACGATTGAAGAAAAATACTTTTTCTGCATATTTCGGCGGAATTTGCCCTGTTCACGAGCCTGAAGTTACTTTTTGCCAAAATACGTAGACTGTCCCGAAAATGCCCAGCCCTGGCGGTTGTTGTTTGAAAAAATGTTTATAGTACAAAGTAACAATCTTATTAAGCTTCAGTTTGAAGTTTGACGACGTTACGTTGTTTTTTTTTACAGAATGACCTGTGTATAGGCAATTTCAGCTTTTATCTGCAATGCACAAACACAGTCATGGAGGGAAGGAATGGTATTAGGAAGGTAGGGGAAGAGGAGCGAGAACGACCGAAACGAGTGGAGAAGCTGATATATATTTTTCAGTTGTACTGGCTAGTATTTCTTTGGCAGCCATGTACAGGGTGGGTCATCTAGTGGTTTCTTTTTAAATTATAGGTTATTTTGACTCTGAAAGCAGTTTCCCGCTCGAAATTTTGACAGAAAGTCAATATCATACTTCCGCGGAACGAAATGAGTCGCTTTACTTTTGAACAACGTTCACAACAACAACAACAAAACAAAAAATACAACAACAAATCATGTTTTCTGACGAGGCGCATTTTCATCTCGGAGGCTACGTTAACAAATAAAATTGCCGCAACTGGGGCTCGGAAAACCCGCACGTTATTGTCGAGAAGCCAATGCATCCACAGAGAGTAACAGTTTGGTGCGGATTGTGGAGTGGTACCATCATTGGACTATTTTTCTTCGAAAATGAGGCTGGGAACAACGTTTCGGTCAACGGTGAATGTTACAGAGCCATGTTATCCGACTTTTTTTTACTGAAATTGAAGACATGGATTTGGACGACCTCTGGTTCATGCAGGATGGCGCGCCATGCCACACACCTCATGACGCAGTCGATTTTTTACGCAGCAAATTCCAAAATCGTGTTATCATCCGTTTTGGCGATGTCAATTGGCCGTCTCGGAGCTGCGATTTGACGCCTTTGGATTTTTTTTTCTGGGAAACCGTGAAGGACCGATGTTATGCCAACAATACAGAAACGATTCAAGCACTTAAGGTCAACATCATCAAAGAAATCCATGAGCTACAGCCCGAAACCATCGACATGGTTTTGGAAAAATGGAGTGACAGAATGCGCTACTGCGAAGCCAGCCGAGGCAACCACTTGAACGAAATTGTATTCCGTCATTAATGGGAATGTTTCTTCTTACTAATGAAGTCAAAATACATGGAAAAAAATTTAATTTTGTTCATTTTATTGCATTTTGAAGAAAAAACTTGTATTTGGCCCACCCTGTATAGTGCACGGTCTCAGTAAATTTGTAAATATGGAAAAATTTGTTATCATTACGTATATAATACTTTCATTTCAAAGGCATCAGGCTAATCAATATCAAATCGGAGCACGATTCTACACTGGGGGTGTCTGTTCCTTCGTTTAGAATAGCAAAACATGGGGTGGTATAGTTTAAACGAGGAGATAGGAGCTGCCACGATGAGCGTCACATGGTCCAACTAATGAGGTGACTACGCCAGATATGGTGAAAAAATCCATAAATTGGTATTGGATAGTAGGTAGGCATTTCAAATAGTTCTTTACATCGCATATTGACTGAAAATTGGACATGAAAAAGTTGTTCGCAAGATGGCAGACGCTATTACTAAATAAACTGCCAACAAGTCGGGCGAAACTTTATTATTTTTGGGACAAAATGCGCATGCGTAGAAAGTCAATATGCAGGTTAGAAGGGTTAGGGAAGACTAAGTGAAAGGAGCTTCTTGGGCAGGGCAGTTCTCAATTTAACACTTTCCGGAAACGTTCAAAAGCTCCATATTTCATTGGTTTATTTATGCAAGTTTGAGTTTTCATGAAGGGAGGGGGGAGGGTGATAGTAAGGGTGGGTGGATGTTAACAGTTTCTTAATTGATTGCTTGAACCAAATCCAATATTCTGTGTATAGAATGTCAGTTTCATAGACGAAATTGCATAGAATTTTCATTGGATTCGGTGAATTTTAAATTCACGAAACCAAACATTTGTATGGGAGGGGGTAGAGGAGGTAAGGGAATCGTAAAATTTGTGATGCAGTTTTATTTCTTTTTTTTTGTGAGGTGCTTGTACAAAATTTCAAGTTTGTAGCTTTTAATTTGTTAGTTATTAGTTGATTTAATGAAATTGGTCGAAATCATACTTTTGTGTGGGAGGGGGTAAAAGGGCAAGTGCTATCTCAAAACTTTTAACGTAATTTTATTTCAATTATTTTTGTAAGTTCTTGTGCAAAATTTCAAATTGATAGCATTTAATAGTTAAGTGATAATTGATTTCTTAGAAATGGTCGAAAAAAAATTTTTGTATGGGAGGGGGTAGAAGTTTTAAAGATATTCGACCAGTTAATATTTTAAACTCTTGGGGATTTTTTTTAAATGCATTTCACAAATTTTCAAGTTTGTACCTAAAAATTTCATTCAAAAATTTTCAGTTTATGTGTTTTTTTCATTGCACATGAAACACTTTGTGCACGTTAGACCCCCACTTCGGTGCATAACAATTTTGGAACAAATTATTATTTTTTTTCTATGTACATTAAATAGATGTGTCGACGTGCAAAATTCCAACTTTGTATCTTTTACCAGAGCCATAAAAAAATCACTCAAAATTTTCAACATTTTCGCTTTCCACCTCCCTCCCCTTACACCCCCCAACTTAAATTTTTTACCAAAATTAAAGACTATATAGTTCTACAATCTGACAAATTTTCAATTTGATATGTGTACTCAATTTTGAGATTTGGTGATTTGTAGTTTTGGAAAGTGCGCCATTTTTTAAATGCTCCCCATTTCCCCCCACTACTATTATGTCCATATGTTATATTTTTTTCATATGCCACTAGTAAAGCTTAGTATTCGTTTCAAGTTTCAATTACATAGCTTAAGAGACAGTTGAGATATTAATTTTTAAGTGTTTTTCCTTGCACCCCCCCTGACCCTCCCCCTTACAAGAATTAGCTTCTATCTAAACTGATTCTAGTAGATCTTGATGCCATCTTAATGGTCTCAAAATATCAATTTTTTATGAGTAGTAATTTCGAAGATATAATCATTTGAAAAAAAAATTCGGCCGCCAATTGGTTCTTAGCCCCCCCTTTTCGCACCCCAATGGATAAAAAAATTAAATTATTTTTAAAAGTTGTCCCACAAACTCTTCTATATGTGTGTTGATTTTTAGCTTCCTAGCTGTAACCATGGTTGAGATATTTGAATTCGTATTTTTCGGTTTAAGCGCTCCCCCTGCCTCCCCCTGAACCCGTACACCTTCCAAAATGGGTATCCGCCTGAGATCCGTAACTACCTACAATCTCTCCAAAAATGAACTTTCTATCTTGAAGGGTTTGGGAGTTAATGTGCGCTGAGCGTACACGTCGGCGTACGGCGTACGGCGGACGGCGTACAGACAGACGGATTTTTTTTTTTTGCTTTTTTAGGCTAATTTAGTCATGAAACGCGAAAAAAAAAAGTCGATCACAATACTTTATTATTAAAATAATAAAGTAAAATGGAATAAGAACAGCGTCGTGGGATGTTTTAATCGATTGTTTGCCGAAGTTCGCAGCATTAAAGCCGAGGTTTTGCATCGATTCACAACCATTGATGACACATGGGTCCATTACTTCACACCTGAGACGAAGGAAAGTCAAAACAATGGACCGAATCGCCCCCAAAGAAGGCGAAGACAGTTCTATCCAAAGGCAAGGTCATGGCGTCAGTTCTTTGGATTGCGCGTGGAATAAATTTCATGGATTATCTTAAGGAAGGAAAAAACAATCAACTGTGAGTATTATGCGAACTTATTCTACTTCTAGAATGGCACTACAGTCCAAATCGGACCTTGGCCTCATGACATTCAAGTTCCTTAACATTTCCCACTACTTATTGTGGAAGGGTTGCTAGCTCTTCGCACAACCCTCTATTTACGAATTCTTCATTTTTCGTAGATTGAGGTGACCAAGGTATATCCAAGCAGGCAATGTGCTGGAATTATATATTGCGTCGACCGGGATTTGACCTCACGACCTTCGCATTACAAGACCAACACGCTACCCACTAGGCTACATAGCTTATTGCAACATTTGACTGATGAAATCAAGAAAACCCCACCACGTTTCGTGAAAAATTAAGTTTTGCTTCATCACGACTATGCACCAGTTCACACATTCGTAATCGCGATTCCCAAAATGAGTTAAAATTCGAATTGCTTCCATACGAATCTTTTTCGACAGGTTTAACCACCTCGGATTATTTTCTGACTCCAAACTTGAAAAAATGGCTCGGTGGTAAAAGAATTGCCAACAATGAAGAGGTGGAGTCGGCGGTTGATGGCTATTGTGAGGAGCTGGATGATTCTAACTATAAACAGGATATCGAAGCTATTGAGCATCGCAGTAAAAAGTGTATAGCTAAAAGGAGACAATGCATAGAACAAAGGATATTTTTTTCCCAAATTTTTTGTGTTTCCTTTGTGGCTACTTCTGGGATTGCCCACGTGTACAAACCACATAGATATTCTATAACCCTATACGTATATTTTTAGATTTATAGCGGTCGAGTCGAAAAGGACTCCATTACGCTAGAATTAATTAATTAAATACAAACTTCAATGTTAAATATACGTCTCAATAAATCTTCAAGTACACCATTTGCACACATCGATATAGCATCGCCCACCGTACACCAACGCATTAGAACTAATAATACTTTCTTGTTACTGAATGGAATAATATCGGAATACGAACGTTATATAACCTCAAAGAGCATCAATAACAACATATATGAGGCAAGGCTTTCTAAAAAAAAACCATCATCTTAAAAATGGAAATTATTTTTTTCCTCTCAAATTTTAATGCTTTGAATAAAACATCGAGAAAAAAAAAACAGTTTGTCAACGAACAGTTCTGACCATTAATTTGTGGACTTGACGAGGGAGGGCACATTCTGGTTGTCGACAATAAAGCCATCAAAGGGCATTTCTAGATGAATCTAAAAAGCGATTGTAGTAGCCTGGACCACTATGCTATCAGTATAGATACAGTCGAGCTATGACCCGTATCTTATGTGTCAGTTGCACACCAGAACCACTACTGAGCATAGCCACATGGCACGTTCAATTACTTCTAATTAAACATGTTATGAATCTTCAAGCCTAAAAGATACAAAATTTCCTATTGTCCAGCAACAAAATCACTGGACCTTGCTGTGAAATCATAGGCCTTGATGTTTGATATAGCGAGTTTGAGTGTATGGGTGACATGTCTCCCAGTCCGAAATGATTGATTATATGTAATTTCAGTTTTACATAATAATCAAATAATCAAGCAATTTTTTTTGTGCATTTTCAAATCTTTTTTGATCGAGCTATGGTGATGGAATTCACCGCTACCAAGTGCAAATTAATAATCATAATTTAATATTGCAATGATCTAAATTTGGTTGATTTCGGGTTTTTTTTTTGTTGACAAACAGAGACTGAGAAAAAATATTTGCAAACTAGTTAAAATTAGCATAATTGAGCTCTCATGCCTTGAAAATATTTTAACAAGTTTTTTTTTTGCGTTAAAATTTCTTTAGGATTTTAATCAGGGCCGGTAGAATAGTGATCAAGCGATTGCCTAAATTAATTTGAAAGCGATTTGAGATATAAAAGAAGAAAAGTTTGTCAATTGATGTGACTGTTATTCATTTTGAATCTGCGTCAACATTAATTGATAGTTCGCCATTTTATGGTGGTTCAAGAAGATTAGATCTCGGTCGAAGGGTTAGCAGCGTGGTTCTGTAGCCAGTTTTTCAAAATCCTTTATCCAGCGCGCAACTCGGATTGTAAAGCTAGGGTATAGCCTAGTAGGTAGTGAGTTGGTCTTGTAATGCGAAGGTCGTGAGTTCAAATCCCGGTCTGCGCAATATGTAATTCCGGCACATTGCCTGCTTGGATATACCTTGGTCAACTCAATCTAAGAAAATGAAAAATTCGCAGAAAGAGGGTTGTGCGAAGGGCTAACAACCCTTCCACAATAAGGATTGTGCAAGCGACTAACAATCCTTTCATAATAAAAAGTAAATGGTAAGAAACCTGAAGGTTAGGAATCGCAGGCGGCGGACGGCGGCCAAGTATTTAATATGAGGACATACTCTACACGTGCTTCGAGAAAGTGGCCTGGACAATCGGAAAACTTTATGTACCCCGAGGACGGTAAGAAGAAAACTCTAGGAGCCAACGAAGTGGAAAGAGATCTAAGGATAGAAACCCTGACTTCCGCTGCGGAAAAAAATTTCCATCGAAACGGGTGAGGCGAGCAGAAATGAGACTACAGATCCAGACGCTCAAGCTCAATCTTTCGCAGATTCCAAGAAAATTGTATTAATTTCATGGAATTCTGTGATTTGAATGAAATGTAATAAGAGAACGTGAATAATACTGAGCTTAGTTTTTCGTCAATGATTAAAACAATCAGAGAGTGTTAATCATTCATGAAATCTGACGGTTGACTAATATTATGAATGTTTTATAAATATTCATTATTCTTAGTACTGAGTTATCAATCTTAGCACATAAACATGACAGAACTATGAATGGGCGTAATGCGTAATCATACGATATTCTAGATGAAATGTGGAAGAGTTTAATGGATCTGAAATTTGATCTCAAATTCTTTAGGATAGTGAATAGTTACCGGAAGGAGTAGGTGGAAGTTTAAATATATGACACTGAGCTTGATATGCATGTGATTCACGTTGAATTTAATGTTTGTGCGAAATGGGAGTAGACAAAATGAAGAATCTATTCTGGGCTAATTAAACCAAAGCCAAGAAAAGGGCAAAAAGGGCTTTGGAAGTAAAAACCTCATTTTTTGCAACAAGGTCGAAGAAAACGCGTATAAAAGTGTAGAGAGAGGCAGAGATCGGAAGAAGAGAACCGATCATAGTCTCAAAAGAATAGACCAAGCCTAGCCATACAGCTCTAAAGATTAGGGCAACTACATAAGGGACTCAGAAGGGATCGATAGCGGATGACACTAAAAACACGTCATAGTAGCCCTTGTCGACCAAAGTGACCCACTCGAAAGGATGAACTGAAAAAGCGGAAAACTGTGGAGATGAGGCTACTAGACGAAATCGTGAGGCACATGGAGACCAACGTGGATCGACCTACGCCCTTGTTGATAGAGCAGGGTGGTTCGGGTGTAGCCTAGTGGGAAGCGTAATGGTCTACAATGCGAAAGTCTGGAGTTCAAAATCCGGTCGACGTATAATTTCAGCACACTACTTGCGTGGTAATATCTTGGCCAATTCAATCTGTAAAAATGAAAATTCGGAGATAGAGGGTTGTGCGAAATGGTAAGAAACTTGAAGGTCAGCAATCGCAGACCGCGAAGACGGCGAAGTATTTCATCTGAGGACATACTCTATATGTGCTTCGGGAAAGTGATCTGAGCAATCGGAAGACTTTATGTACCCCGAGGACGGTAACGAAAAAATTGTCGAGGCCAACGAAGTAGAGAAGGATCTTAGTATAGAAATCCTGACTTCCGCTGCGGAAAAGATTTCCATCGACACAGATGAGGCGAGCAGAAATGAGAGAGGAGATCCATACGCAACAGCTACACGGTTCGCAACACTGAATCCTACTCTGGCTTCACAGGATGCTGAGAGTGATTCAAATTAACCTGCACTACAGTATATTAGAGGCTAATTTCGATGTCGTACCAATACAAGAGCCATGGATCTCCGGAAAAGGAGGGATCAATGGCCTGACGTTACAAAACTACAAGCTACTGGCTTCCCAAGAAGAAGGTAAGAACCGTACGGCCAATATGGCCAAAAAGAATTTTAATAACTTTCAAATTACAGCACGAACAACTTAACGATGGCACTGATTGAGGGCAAAAACCAACAGCTGCAACTATTGGTCGCATCAATATACAAGTACATGGCCCATGACATGCCATCTATAGGGTGTTTGAGCAAGAGGTGTTGGGTTGGAAGGGCCTGTTATTCAACAGCTGGTCGCTTCACAGTTGTCAAATGTCGACATTTGTCATCTATTAACGCGGAGAATACACTAATCGCAAAATTCGAGCAAATTTTGATCGTAATCATGAGCCTTCTTGGACGTGTGTGCACAACCTACTCAAAAATTCCAAGAGACTGGCTCATTACAAGGCGTGAAGACACCGCCCAGGACGTTCGACTGAAAATATCGCCGCAGTGAAAGACCGTGTTGAAAACGACCCAAATATCTACATTCGACACCATGCCCAAGAGCTCGATCTATCCACATCTACACTGCAGCGAATATTAACGAAAGATTTGGCTCAGCATGCGTACAATACTGGAGCAGTCCGCCATTCATCTCATGTTTGTGAATTTCGAGAAGGCTTTCGACAGCGTTAGGCGAGATTACATATAGAATGCGAATATTTGACGCATGCGTCAAATCCGTGTTTTTATATGGTTGTACTACGTGGACTGGAAGAAACTGTAAACTTTCGTGAACCAATGCCTCCGACGCATTTTAGGAATATTCTGGCCAGAAGTGATCTCCAACGACGAACTTTGGAGTACAACTGGGCAGACTAAGATAGGTTTTGAGATTCAAAGGCGGAAGTGGCAGTGGATCGGTCACGCTTTGAGGAAAAACATCGCCAAACAGGCTCTGAACTATAATCCTCAAGGAAGGCGTCGGGCTGGTCGACCATGTAGCACATGAAAGCGTGCAGTTGAGGCCGGAGGAATAAACAAATCTTGGCAACGGCTAATGGCCGATGCTCAAGATCGCGCCTTGTGGAAGAGATTTTTTTCTGTCCTATGCCCCTGTAGGGGGTCTTAACAGGAATTTGGTGCGTACAAGGTCCAATTGACTCAAGAACTGCAGCCGGCGGACAACCAACAGCGCCGTACGTTCTCTAGTAGGGTCTTGGAAGCAAATTCTACATCTCTTGTTGATACACCCCACCGTACAATATGGTGAGGTAAGGACATAAACGAAAGAGGTGAGTCTCTACTACTCTTCGAGCGAAATAGGTCTCTACTTAACGCTTTTTACAGACTTAGGCGGATGTAGGTTGGAAAATTGGATGGAACTTGACAAGCCCTATGTAGGGTTTGAAATGGCGATTGCTCCAGAAATGTAAAAGCGTACAGAAATCCGGCAAAAGCGGACTGAAATCTATACTCGAATATAGTCAAAAGTAAACTAAAGAATAGAAAGCCGGACTATATTTAGAATACACCTACGACATCACAACCTTTCTAACAAACACTGCCTTTGAAAAGGCATGTCCTTTAAAAAAGCCCTGCCAAAAAGGCCTGAGCTACCATGGCGGAACAGGGAGGTGGGCGAAATACGTAAAAAAGTTCATACGCTGTTTAACATCGCAAAGCGTACTGGGCATACAGAAGCAAGGGATGAATATAGGAGTTCTTAAATGTCCCTCGAACTGAAGAAAGCTAAAAGGAGAAGCTAGAAAAAAATCTGCAGCGAGATAGAGCAAACCTCAGAAACAACACTTAGAAAAGGCATATCCAAAAACCCTACTCCGTCAGCCTTACTCAGGAACACGGATGAAATTAGGACAAAGAACAACTAGGGAATTCTCGAAGTGCTCTTACGCAGTTACTTCCAAGGCTGGGAGAATCACGACACCACCTACTCAAAAGCATGCAACATGCTGAAGAACGTTCCAGGACTTCTCACAATAAACAGACTACGGCGGGCATTAAGCTGGTGATTTCGCGGCTGATAACGAAGGCATGTCTCAAACTAAACTACGTGTCCCTAATATGAAAGAAAGCTCGAGTGGTATTCACGCAAAAAGCAGGCGAGGGTACCCATGTTAACCCTAAGGACTACGGACTTATTCGCTAAAAACGCTAGAAAAAATATTGGATGTATGCATTAGAGATACCATAGACCTAGAGTATATGTCACAAGCTCAGCACGTGTAAAAGGGAAATCGGTAGATACAGCCATTCATGAGGTGGTTAAAGATATAGAGAAGTCCCTTCAATATTCCTAGATATAGAAGGGGCTTTTAGCAATGTAACGACAGAAATTAATGTAGAGCCGTAAATAAAACGATCTGCGCACGGATCAAAACATTGCTAAGATACAGATCTATAGAGTCGGAATGGGGTTAAAGCACGCTGCTGCAAACGCACGAGTAAAGGAACGACACAAGGAGGAGTCTTATCTCCACTTTTAAGGGTACTAACTCAATGGCATACTCAAGAATCTGAAAAGATGAGAGGTAAATGTTGTGGCTCATGCTGATGACGTAGGACTTTAAAAAAACTACACGACTGAGCAAATAGAACCGGACTTAGTGTAAACTCACAAAAAAACGAAACTGGTGGTCTTCATTAGAAAAACCAAAACTCAGGAGTTTGGGCTACCGAAAATAAGAAGCACAGAACTAACTTTGTCCAACCTCGCAAAGTATCTGGGAGTAATCTGATAGTAAGCTAACATGGAAACAGAATATTGAATAGCGACCAACTAAGCCAATCGCGTTCTAATTGTGGAAGATGTTCGGTAAGAAGTGAGGATTGAACCCGAATATAACACACTGGATCTTCACGGCTAGAGTAAGATCAATTCTGCTGCATGGGATACTGCCATTGTGGTCTGCACTGGATAAAATAACATACCGGCAACTCTGCGAATCACTGGGGCTCTTAAGACCACATCTTAAGATTCGCTGAATGTCTTACTCTCTTTGCCGCTAATCGACCTGTTCGCAAGAAGCGTGGCATCCAAATGAGCTCTTCGACGCAATGAGCCCAAGCAACTTAAAACGCGCCCGTTCGGACATAGTAGGTTAAGTCTACTGGCAATAACCGATGGTTACAGAACTTGGGTTTCATAGGAAATTGTCGATACGTATACTGAACAGGGAACACTGGGAAATATGAATCAGGGACCCTACAGGATCAATGAATTTCTACTCTGACGGTTCTAAAATGGAAGGATGAGTGGGTGCAGCGGTGTACTCAACTGACCTATTAGCGGGCTCGTACTTCAGATTGCCGAATGACTGAAGCGTTTTTAGGCTGAAATTCCGGCAATCGAGAAGGCAGCTGAAGTCACCAACACGCCGTGGACCTGTAGGCTGACTTAAAGGCACTGCAATTCAGTACTATAAAGTTTCAGACAGTATTCATCTGGTTTGGTGAATGTTTTACAGTACATTTTGAATTAAAAGACAAGATTTCCGGATTCTACACTGTTACGCTTTATTATTCGTGACGTTTCGGTCTCTGCTGAGAACAGTTTGATAAAGGTCTCAGCAGAGACCGAAACGTCACGAATAATAAAGCGTAACAGTGTAGAATCCGGAAATCTTGTTTTTTAAGTATTCACATTTCAACACGCACTACAGAATCTCTGTGCTAAAAGAACTTTGCTGGGTTACGAGCCACAGCACCATGACAGGTGATGAAGTAGCGGATGAGCTAACAAAAATAGGTGCTAACCTTGAACTAGAATCTGCAGAATACTTACCACCGCCTATACATATCGTCAAAGACATTATAGACGCGCAGATGATAAATCTAGCCGAAGCCAGGAGGAGAAGTCTCACAACCTGTGAGACTTCGAAATTAATGTGGAATGCGAGTGACGCGAAGAGGACAAACCTCTTGTTATCATTATTCAGTAAGCAATGTTCGGCAGTGGTTGCAATGGTTACCCGCCAATGGCTTATTGGAGCACATGTTTAGAGAATGGGTTTGATAACGCATGATCTTTGCAGGAATTGCATACAGAAAGGAGAGAGAAGGACGGAGGAGTGCGTGTTGTGTAACTGCCCGGGTCTTGCTAGAAGAAGGATTAAAACCCTCCGCGCATCATTCTTCCCCAACCTTAGGTATGCCTCGAAATGCGCTATGCGAAATCCGGTGATTTTCACCGCGGCAATGGAAACCTTTGAGCTCAACAAGGAACTCGTAACATCGCTAGATTTTATACACTAGATTTTCCTTAATTCATGTGGTATCAATATGGATCTCAAGAGGTCTATATTGACTAAGGCCGCAACTCTACCGTAACATTACCTAATGTTTTTAGCTTTCATAATTTTCAAGGAAATTGATGTATTGTCTTTCTGAAATTATGCCATCTTTTTACAGAATGTTATGTGTTATAGGCAATATAGGCCTTTATGTGCAATGCACAAACACAGTTATGACGGCAAGGATTAATGAGAATGGGAAAGTCCGGAAATGGGAATGAGAACGACCGTAACGAGTAGTGAAGCTGCTATATTTTGCAGTTGAACTGGCTGCTACTGACAAATATTTGCAGATGTTATAGGGGACTGAATGATAGAAAGCGAACACAAACCATCTACTGAGTATAAGGACCTTCTAGAAGTGGAAGTTTTTCACTTTTACATCGTTCGTCGATTTTATTTCAATCATTTTTCATTATCAGTAGCAACTGAAAATTTGTGCTTAAAATATCCTACTACCTGGAGTGGGAATCGAACCTACCCACAACATATTGACTGTGAAACTAGCACGCTGTCACTACGCCATGCAGGCCTCATTTGTATGGGGGGTGGTAGAAGGAGTGGAAAGTTTTATCAGTATGTTGTGTTCTAATTTTAATGCTGATAGCTCTCGTATTCTATGTACTAAATTTGAAGAAATTCGTATGGGAGGGAGTAATAGCAGTAAAGCGAAGTATATATTTTTTTTAAACAATTATGTGATTGTTAAAAGATCAATTGTAGCAAAGTCTCGCAAAAGCTGATAGCCAGCTTTACGCTGCTGAGGGCAATACAGCAGTGCAGCTCTGTGCTAATCATATGCATGAAGGTTCCTTTTTAGTCAGTATGTCGACCTCTTCATTATCTAAGCTACCTCTGCGTAACCTGGCATCCATCGGAGTGTGATGTGATTGTTCTGCGATGGGGTCATAAGACCCCAAATGCATTTCTAGCTAGGGTGTAGCCTAGTGGGTAGCGTGTTGGTCTACAATGCGAAGGTCGTGAGTTCAAATCCCGGTCGACGCATAATTCCAGCACACTGCCTGCTTGGGTATACCTTGGTCACCTCTACGAAAATTAAAAATTCGTTGATAGAGGGTTGTGCGAAGGTCTAACAACTCTTCCACAATAAATAGTGAATAAATGTTAAGGAACCTGAAGGTCAGGGTGCCAAGGCTCGATTTGGGTTGAAGCGCCATTGTAGAGAGAAATGCATTCCTACATCAACTTCGACTTGATTTCGTTCGACGAGAGTACCAGTGCGGCTTGACTATCGGAGAGAATATATTGTAGATTTCTTCATGTTTGCATATGAGCACCTTGTGATAGCTTACACTTCGGCTTAGAATATGGAAGAACAATTACTGTAGACTGTACGTATGATTAAGCTACGTTTAATCATAATTTGGTTTTATTTTGCACTCATTTAGCTACACGGTAACTAAAGTTTGAAATATATCACATCATTGCGACCCTGAAAGATATAAGCAATAACTATACACACATTCTATTTTTCCCAGCCAAATTTGAATAATTGCATTATATGTAGACAAGATTTCGAAAAGATAAGATTAAAATATTTGAGGAAATTGCTTAATCGTTCTCATTGATTTTAAAATTTGTTTTTGCTCCCTAAAGAAAGAAATTATTGCATTAAAGGATTTTTTTCTTTCTTGTATTCAATAGTTGACAAGAAATTGTTTTGGCAATATGAATAAATAGAGACTTTTTATTAAATAATTCAAGCTTGCGATTTAATCTATGATGATTTGGTTACAAATAGATTTGCATTTGCGGGATAAATTTTTACTTGCAAGTTATTGGTTTTTTTTTTCATTGAAATTTTTTTGTTTTTTCTTTTTTTTGATGATAGCTAACATTTATTTCCAACAAAAAATTGAGAAGTTGTATTGATCAAGATATCTCAATGTTGTTAAGCTAGAAAAACAACATAATTTGTATTACTGAAGAAATTTAATTATTATTGTGAAAAAATTTAGCTCAGGGGATCAATAATTTGTTATCTAATAATTTTTTTTTTTTTTTAAGGAGCCGAACACAACTTAGGGGGTTACCCTTTAATGCAATGCACAGCTGTGTCGGTGAAGGAATTGGAGAAAAAAAAAAGTTGGATCAATTTAATTTAGGTGGAGAAAGACGGAAGTGACGGTGTACATTGCTCTTGAAACTCTGGATGTTGTATTCATTGGGAAACACTTTGGCTGGTAATGAGTTCCAAAGTCTTGACGTTCGGGAAATGAATGACTGCCTATATTTAACTGTACGAGAAGGCAAGGGTTTAACAGTGTACTCGTGTGCGCGTTCAGCTTGACGAGTATCTCGGGGAAAATTATAAAGTGGGGGTATTAGTGTGCTTAGTTCCGCACTGCATTTACCATGGAAGTAGCGATAGTAAATGCTGAGTACTCCGACATTTCTGCGATGCTCGAGAGAGTCGATAGAAGACGTGATGGTCTCGTCTCCAATCAGTCGGAATGCATGTTTTTGAATACGGTCGAGCAACGCGAGGTATGATTTGGGTGCCCCAGCCCAAACATGCGAATTGTACTCTAAACGTGGTCTAATGTATGCCTTATATATGGTTGCGAGGTCGTTCGGCGTGAAATATTTTTTGCACTTTCGGAGAACACCCAAACGTTTGGAGGCGTCGAGGGCAACATCAAAGATGTGCTAAGCACAATTCAGGTGGTCATTAATTTTAACGACAAGAAGTGGTAAGGTATCCGAGGTGCGAAGTTGTCACCAAAGGTCAAACTTTGAGATAACGCTGGGACATCACGTTTGAGGGATAGATGACAGGTCTGTGTTTTAGAAGCGTTGAACTCTACTCTATTTTTCCTGCCCCATTCCAGGATTAAGCAGAGGTCCGAGTTCAGCGAACGGAATAACTCCCTGCGATTTGAAGCAATGGAATACTTATTTGATTCCGCAGCAGAGTTCAATTCGTAGGTGTTGTCTAAAGTACTGTCATCCGCAAAACTATGGATTGGATTGAGAGTAGACGACAGAAGGTCATTGATGAAAATTAAAAAAAGAGTTGGAGATAAAACAGAGCCTTGAGGGACGCCGGAATCTATTGGGAGAGAGGAAGAAATAACGCCATCTAGTACTACTCGTATGGTGCGTTCAGAAAGGAAATTCTCAATCCATTGAACAAGGGTAGCATTAAGACCTATAGCCCTAAGCTTAGCTATGAGACAATCGTGCCAAACTCTGTCAAAAGCTTTTGCAATGTCAAGTGCAAGAACTTGACCTTCACCGTGTTTATATATGCACGAGTTCCAACGTTCTGTTAAGTAGACCAAAAGATCTCCCGTCGACCTTCCAGAACGGAACTCATACTGACGATCATGAATTAGCTGATTATCCTCGAGATATTCAACAATTTTGCGATTGACAGCAGTTTCCGTTACTGTCGAGAGCACTGAAGTAATGGCTATTGGGCGGTAGTTTGCGGGTTTCGCTTTGTTTCCTTTCTTTGGGATTGGCTGAACATTCGCAACTTTCCACAAAAGTGGAAAGCACCCAGAAGAGTAGGAAAGATAAAAAAGATTGCGAAGAGGCTTAGCTAAAGAAGAGGAACACATTTTAAGGGTAATGGGGGGAATACCATCCGGACCAGCGGATTTGTGAATATTGAGCTCTTGAAGGATCCTAGAAATAAGTCTCGTGCGTAAATGCAATTTACGTAGTGAGAAACCACTTAGAGAGGGGGGCGATTGGTTTGAAGGTGGAAGGCGTGAGTTTCTAGCGAAACTTGCTGCTAGTAAGTTAGCTTTTTCGACAGGATCAATAACGGTACGGTCACCATCAACAAGAGGTGGTATTGAAGAAGAAACGAAATTGTTGTTGACCGTTTTGACGAATGACCAGTAAGATCTTGAGCCTTTAGGGCACTGAAGGATCTTCCGTCGAAGTTTCTGGTCATGCTCAAATTTAACACGATTGAGTATGGATTTGCAGGCATTTCTTGACGCATTGAAAAGTTCTCTGTTGGCAGGTGTTCTGTTGCCTTTAAAGGTTTGAAATGCTTGTTTTTGGCCTGAATTGCATCGAGACATTCTTTGTTCAACCAAGAGTCTTTCGACGGTCTAACTCTTTTATGACTGGAAGGTATGTAGAGCTTCATACCTTTCAGGATAATCTCGGTGACAAGTCTACAAGCTTCATCGCAGTCATTGGAATCAAAGCACAATTTCCAATTAAAGGCATTGAAGAAGTCATTTAGCGCCCCCCAATTGGCTCTTTTGAAATGCCAAACACTTCTTCGAGGTGTCTTAATTGTCAGCGGAGTAAGTGCTGCAACTGGAAATTGTGCACGAATCAAAAAATGGTCCGTATTTCCAATTAGCGATGGTGATAGGACAGAGACTGAATATTTCTCTGGGTGGCTGGTGAGAAAAAGGTCAAGAAGGTTGGAAAAATGTTCTGCAACATCTGGTAAGCGAGTAGGCTCACCTACCAGCTGTGTTACACCGTTTATAGAGGCAAAAAGCTCAGTATCTCGCCCCCCCTGGTCCGTGGTAGAGGAGTGTTTAAGCCAGGCAATGTTATGAACATTGAAATCGCCCGCGATAACGATTTCAGCGTCAGGGTTTGCAGTGTTTATTGACTGGATAGATTCAGATAACCCATCCAGTTTGGTTAATACTAATAAAATGGACGTTGAAAAGTTTTTGAAACAATTACATAAATTATAGTTTTATTATTATTTTTGATATTATTTTACAATCACTCTTTTTGTAGAGGTTTTGCTCTTGTTCGACTTTTTGTGTTGTCGCTTCAATTAGAACCGTTTTGAGCAATTATTCACTCGATTCATTTTATTTTCTGTTGCACACTTCCAAACAACTTTTTCTTGACACATTTTCTTATAGTCCTGAGCCTATTTACTGGTGTTTTGCTCAGTGCCGTCAGAATGTGATATGACATGTGACCAATTCACTGCCACGTGCAGTTCTAGATTTTTACGTTTCGTGTCGTACAATCGATCAACATCAGCAATTTGACTCGCTTTGTAAAAAGAATCATTGCTGTTGATTTCTTTCCCTAACAAAAGAGCTTTGAAGGAAAATAAAAAAAAACTTTTAGAAAATTTTAATATATGTAAAATGCATTATATTTTGCAAATAAAATGAAAATAATAACTGGTAAATTGGTGATATTAAAGTATCAAAGTATGAATTACGGACGATTTATCACCTAAAAATAGCGAATAGCGATAACCAAATGAGGAGAGTGTATTTTTGAGCGATAAATGTTTTCTCCGAAATCATATCATCATCATCAATGGCGTGATAGCCCAAATCGCGCCTTGGCCTTCTGAAAATCATTTACCTCCGACCATCTTTGGAAATATCTATTATTCAATTTATATAAAATAAAATGGGAGAAAATATTTTGAACTTGACTTCACGTCAGTTACTGAACTAAGCAATATCAGTTTGAAGTCCAAAAGAATCATCCTAGCTTGAGATCCTAGAAAAATGTTGAAAAAATATCTAGAAAATTTAAATATGGACGAAATATTGTTTACAAATGAAACAAAAAGTAAAGGCCCTTAATGGCTTTCTTGAGGAACGCGAAATTTAACATCAAAATATGTTAAAAAAATGCAATGACTTCTACTCTTTAAATATGATGAAAACCAGTTCAAAAGATTAAAGTTAACCCCTAGTGCCCTTATCTTCTGTATCAAAAGCCCATGATAAGTTCGATCAAAAGTCTTTTGTAAAATCTGAATAGGAGACATGATCTCGAGATCCCAGTTCAATCGCATAAATACATATATAAAAAAATTATTAAATTTGTAGACGTGGAACGTCCGCCAACAAAGCCATCTTACCAATTTTAAAAAATTACAAAATATCAAATCCGGCGCAGCTGTTCGAATTGGGGATGTCTAGGTAGTCAAGTAGTGTTGTTAAATATTTATTACGTAACTGGAATTATTATCAAATGCTCCAGCGCCTAGATTCAATATTTCATTAATACGTACGACTTGATTTTGTTAAACTTAGTCGAAATTATACTTTTTTATTAGAGCAAGGGGATTTCAAAATTTCATAATTTAAGCTTTCATGCTTTAAACGGATTTTGCAAATTTGGTTCCTTGCCCATTTACGATGGGAGGTCAAAAATTTCGCGGAATGAAAGAGATTGACAAGGGGGGGGGAGAAATATTTTTACCTAGAAGTATTCTAATACTCAGTACAGGTATAAATTCAAAGTTTCTGTCAAATCAAATCACTAACATTTAAGTTATCGCCAAATTAATAAGGCAATTGGAAAGACAACGCTAACTATGGACAAAATTGAGTTTCGTGCTGTCGTAAAGTTTCTTACCAAGCAAAGAAAAATGCCACAAATCATTTTAGAAGAAAAGTTATCTGTTTACGGAGACACTTGTCCTGAAAAAAAACGATGATTTATAAGTGGCATAGTTTATTCAGGCAAGGCAGAGAGTCAGTTGAAGATGATAAACTCTCAGGCCGGCCGATAGAGGCCAGTTTCTCAAAATTCGTCGAAAAAGTAGAGAAACTTGTTCTTAAAGATTTTCGTTTAAAGAAGAAACAAATCGCAAAAATGGTTGGAGTATCAGATACAAACATTTTGAATATCCTCCACGATAATTTCAGCATGTTTGAAGTTAGCGCAAGATGGGTATCGATAATGCTCTCAGCGGTTCAGAAAAAGCAGCGCGTCTAGTGTTCGCGCGAGTTTTTAGATCTCTGTAGCGAGACAGGGATGAAATTATCATCATTATGAGCCTGAATCAAAGCAGGAGTCCATGCAGTAGCTCCGTAAAGGTACTCTCCCCGTCCCCCCTTCCCCAAAAAGTTCATGGTCCCACAATCCTCCGGACAAATCATGAGATTCAGAGTAGGTCCTGAAGAATGACTGTAAAGAAAAAGGACAAAATATCACAGGTACACCAACCTGCTACAAAAACTAAAGGATGCCTTCATAGAAAAAAGAAGAGGAAGGTGAACTCGAGGTGTGCTGCTTTTGCATGACAACGCACTTGTTCACCGTTGCAATGGCTGCCCTATAGAAATACGGCTACGGAATATTGAACCACCCCCTTATATTATAGTCCAGATATAGCCCCTTCTAATTACTATTTGTTCCCAAAACTAAAGAAAGAATATCGGGGAAGAAAATTTAACATCGATGAAGAGGTGAAGTCGGCAGTTTCAGCCTATTTTGTAGGCCTTGAAAAAACATTTTTTCTTAGAAGGAATTAATAAACTTTGTGCGTGATGTAATAAATGTATTAGGCTTAAGGGAGAATGTATTGAAAAGGAAAAATAATAACTTGTTTAATTTTACTTTACCCCTTTTTGATCTTCCCTCGTAATTATTTATTTATGGGCTCTTGAACAAAAAAGATAACATTTTCAGTTATACAAAAGCAAAAATAAAACATAACAGGGCTTAGATTACGCGTATAGCGCAATCTTACGATACTCTAGATGAAATAGAATTTTTTGTGATCCCAAGAAATTTTGTATGGGGAGTGTTAGAAAGTATTATAGCATTGAACAAATTTTTCCCCCATCATGCTAAAGTAGCTATGAAAATATTTTATACAAAATGCTTACTCCAAAAATTGAATGGGAACTGAGAAAATTAGTGAGTTAGATTTAATGAAAACTTGCAGTTTGTATGGGAGGTGGTAGAAAGAGTGGGGCGATTTTAGTAATTTTTTCAGAAATAACTAGTAATATCATAAAATTGACATCCCTTAAATTTCAGATTAGTGCCATTCATACTTTTCAAGAAAATCGATTTTTTGTGAAGATGTGAAACTGTGTCGTATTGTATGGGAGGGGGTAGAAGCAGTGAAGCTAATCAATTATTTTTTTCTGATCTTAGGGATGATGCTAATTAAGTATTTATTACAAAATATGAGCTTGATAAATGTTATATGTTCCGAGAAAATCGTCTTAGAGCATTTCATGAAAAAGTGTAGTTTGTATGGGAGGGGGTGGAAGGAGTGGGAGGACGCAAATAATTTTTCTACTGTGAATTTACATCATTATGAGTGTAATATATTCCAAAATTCAGACTAATAGCTCTTATACTTTTCGAGTAAATCTATTTATTATCAAACTGCGAAATTGTGTCATTTTGTATGGGAGGGGGTAGAAGGGGTGAAGCTAATCGACTAATTTTTTTGGCCTTACTAACAATTTTAAATAAATATTTAGTGCACAATTTCAGCTAGCTAAATTTTATACGCACTGAGTAAATTGGCTTAGAGTAATTCATGACAAGTACAGTTTGTATGGGAGGTGGTAGAAGGAGGGAGAGCACATAATTTTTATACTGTAGATTGATATTATCATAAAAATAATATATTCCAAATTTCAGGCCAATAGCTTTTATACTTTTCGAGCAAAACCATTTATTGTTAAATTGCGCAATTGTGTCATTTTGTATGGGAGGGGGTAGAAGGGGTGGAGCGATTTGGCCCGTTCACGAACTTGACTTTACTTTTTTGTTAAAAACGACGTATACAAAATTTGAACTTTCTAGCTCAATGCGTTCTCAAGCTAGAGAGGACACGGACGGACAGACGGACGGACGGACGGACGGACGGACGGACGGACATCCGGTTTTGAGATTTTTAAGTGATTATGTGAACTTCTGTATCATTCATTTTTTTCTCCGAGCCTTATTTCTTGGCGGTTCAAACTTTGTGGCAAACTTACAATACTCTCAGATTTCATCTAGAGTATAAAGAATAGTAAAAAAAATGTAAACATTAAAGATTTAACAGTTTTTACTGTTTTTGAATAGCTAGGGTGTAGCCTAGTAGATAGCGTGTTGGTCTTGTAATGCGAAGGTCGTGAGTTGAAATCCCGGTCGGCGCAATACATAATTCCAGCACATTGCCTGCTTAGATATACCTTGGTCGCCTCAATCTATGAAAATGAAAAATTCGTAGATAGAGGGTTGTGCGAAGAGCTAACAACCCTTCCACAATAAGTAATGAAAAAATGTTAAGGAACCTGAATATTAGAAGGCCAAGGTCCGATTTGGGCTGTAGCGCCATTGTAGAAGTAGACTGTTTTTGAATATGAGAAAAGAAGTAACATAGTTAAAGATCCAAGTTAAAGTCGATCAAGATTCATTTGCATTCTCAGCATTGGCGAGTGATAGTAAATATCGCGTGAAGTTCGAGAATGATAGAAAATATCTGATTGCCTAGTTGAGACTATTCCTTGCCGAAAATGCAGGATGAAGTTGTAAATCTTGATGAGGAAGCAAGCATCGTGGAAAGTCCTTCGTAGATGCAAAAGCTGCAGTTGAAGTACCACAAGTCTGTCATTGTAGTTGATATTAGTCTGTTTTAATCTGTAGAAAAGGATGCGAGCAAATTTGCACTCAACCGATTCGAGGGCTCCAACATGGCAGGTAGGGTGAGGGTTCCACAGGATAGAGCAGTTTTCTAAGATACTGCGGACAAGAGTGGAAAACAACAAAGAGCAGCTGTTCTTGGACGGTTAAACTGGACTGTCGTACGGAGGACGAAATCAACGAATCTGTATGCCTTATTTATAGTTTCAGAATAAAGATTAACTAATTTTACTAATTACTCCATGAGGCCCTACAAGCATTTTATTATAGTTTGGCAAAGGTGAAGCCTTATATTTGGAGCGAAATTAAAAAAAAAGTAGATTTTTTTGGTACGTTCTTAACATCAAAACTGTGTGCGGTTTATAGTAATTAACTAAAAAGTCATAAACAAATATTTTGAAGAAACATTTCATCCTAGCAAGGATGAAATTTGCAAAAGAAATCACTAAACTCACCACTCCACGAATGGTGAATTAAGAAAGTTGAATTAGCAGGTGTTGATTGTGGCATATCTACCAGAATCTTATACAGCGTGTCTTCTTGCATGGAGTGATGCTAATTTAAGTTTGCGACTCCCAGATCTTTTATTGAAACTGGCACGAGAATGAATCTGTTAATAGATTAATTGACGACAGGGGTAGTATTCTTATACGAAAACTTCATAGCAAAACAATTCTAAGTGTTCAAGAAAACATCACTGTCAGAACACCAACGAGACAGAGCAGACAAGTCAACCTGGAGGCTTATGCAGACAGATTGAGAGGAAATTTCACGGTACATTTTGAGGTCGTCCGCGAATAGGACACAATTTGAAGACAAGAATTGGGGCAGATCAGTTTTTTATTTATTTTATTTTGGGGAACACTTTAGAGCACTGGGACCTTTTTAAGCTATAGTGCATTTATTGCCCCTTTACTCTACCATAACTCAAAAGCTTTGGTTAATCTAAGTATATTTAAGGGAGCCATGTTGGCTAGTTCATCAGTTGTAAGGAAACTCTTTCCTAGAAGATTCAATCTTTTCCTTGCTACTGCCTCGCAGTGACATAGGATGTGCTCTGTCGTTTCTGAGTCTCTGAGACAGATGTCGGTTTCAGTGAGTCCCATATTTTTGAGGTGGTGGTATACTTCACTAAGCTTCGTCAATAGGATGACTAGAGTACTAATGTCACTTTTGCTGAATTTTAAAATATCCTCAACTTTGTTTTTTTGTGGTAGGATTAGTTTTTTTGAGATTGACAAGCCTGAAAGTATGTTGCTCTTGTTCAATCCACTCTTTAAGTATAAGGTTAAAGTGTCCTTTTGGTTTTTCACAGAATGGCTCTGGTCCAATAAAATTTGTGTCTGCGCCATTTTTTGCGAGGTGGTCTGCCTCTTCATTTCCTTCAATCCCCGTATGTCCTGGGACCCACATTAACGTTACTTTGTTCCTCCTTACCAGGATGATTATGTTCTGAAGGCAGTCCCAAACAAGCCTCGATCCGTGTTTGTTGGATGCAAGAGCAGATCATTAATAAAGAGTACAAATAGTAGAGAGCTAAGGATCGATTCTTGTAGGACACCAGATTCAGAAACTCAGCATATGCTAGAATCAAAAATAATAACCAGCGAAATTTCTCATTAAAAAATAGAAGGAAAAAAAAACGATTTGGGATTCAATATTTGACAATGGAAGATAAAAGAAATAAAACCATGTGAACATGACGGAATCAATGCGAAAATCATAAAGCAGAACATAGATGAACTCTCCAATAGCATTGAAGCAATTATAAACAAATCCATAGCAGAAGCAATAGTTCCAGAACAAATGAAAGTCAGTAAAATAACGCTAATTTTCAAAGAAGGAGAACAGAAGGACTATAATAATTATCGACCCATCAACATGAACAAAATAATGGAAAAAACAATAAACAACCATTTTTCTTTTTTTACAGAATGACCTGTGTTATAGGCAATTTCGGCCTTTATGTGCAATGCACAAACACAGTCATGGAGGGAAGGAATGGGATTAGGAAGGTAGAGGAAGAGAAGTGAGAACGACCGTAACGATTGGAGAAGTGGGAATCGAACCCACGACCTATTGACTGAGAACCAGCACGTTGCTCACTACGCCACGGAAGCCCCTTCCATATAGTAACAAAGAAAAATTAAAAAAAAAATTGAAATTTCCCTTCCCTTTCTTCTAAAATAATAATAATATTATTTTTTATGTTTTTTAAATTGTTTTTTGCTATATTAATTGGTTTTTTTGTTTTCTGAATTTATAAGATTAAAAAAAAATTTTAATTTTTTCTTTTTTCTATTTTAGGAACGGCGCGGCCCAAGTCTAACATTTTGAGGATGCCAACATAGTAAATAAAACACAATATGGATTCATTAAAAAATCAAATACCTCAATACAAAATGGGCAAGACTCACATAAAAAACCAGGAGCTACATACATATATTCATCGACATAAAAAAGCATTCGAAACTATTGACAGAGAGTTACTATTACAAAAATTATTTAATAATGGGATACGAGGAAAGGAACACAAAACACAAAATTAATTACAACACAAATAACAATTAAACACAAAGGAGAAATAATAGAACAAGTAAAAACATTTAAATATCTTGAATTAACATTGGATGAAAAACTGAACTCGACAGAGCATGTAAAAAATATGAAAAACAAGTCATCTACTATAGCAGGAATATTCAGACGAATAAGCAAACTTCTACCTGAAACATATATCGATTTTCATTGAAACGAGCAAAATTAGAAACGTAAAAAAATTTCCACAATTTGTTTTATAGTAATTACAATAAACATTAAAAAACATAACAGGGCTACGATTGCGCGTAATGCGCAATCTTACGATACTCTAGATGAAATACAATTTTTTTGTGACCCCAAGAAATTTTGTATGTGGAGTGTTAGAAGGGATGATAGCATTGAACTAATTTTTTTCCCATCATGCTAAAGTACCTATAAAAATGTTTTATTCAAAAAGCTAACTCCAAAAAATTGAATGGGAACTGAGAAAATTAGTGAGTTAGATTTAATGAAAATGTGCAGTTTGTATGGGAGGTGGTAGAAACAGTGGGGGGATTTTAGTGATTTTTTCAGAAATAACTAGGAATATTATAAAATTAACATCTCTTAAATTTCAGACTAGTGCCATTCATACTTTTCAAGAAAATCGATTTTTTGTGGAGTTGTGGAACTGTGTCATATTGTATGGGAGGGGGTAGAAGCAGTGAAGCTAATCAAATATGTTTTTCTGATCTTAGTGATAATGGTAATTAAGAATTTATTACAAAATATGAGCTCGATAAATGTTATATGTTCTGAGAAAATCGTCTTAGAGCATTTCATGAAAAAGTGATGTTTGTATGGGAGAGGGTGGAAGGAGAGGGAGGACGCCAATAATTTTTCAACTGTAGATTTTGATTATTATGAAAGTGATATATCTCACATCTCAGCTTAATAGCTTTCATACTTTTTGAGTAAATCCATTTATTGTCAAATAGCGAAATTGTGTCATTTTGTATGGGAGGGGGTAGAAGGGGTGAAGCTAATCGTCTAATTTTTTTTGCCGTACTAACAATTTTAAATAAATATTTAATGCATAATTTCAGCCCGCTAAATTTTATACGCACTGAGTAAATTGGCTTAGAATAATTCATGACAAATACAGTTTGTATGGGAGGTGGTAGAAAGAGGGGGAGGACGCGCATAATTTTTATACGGTAGATTGATATTATCATAAAAATAACATATTCCAAATTTCAGGCTAATAGCTTATATACTTTTCGAACAAATCTTTTCATTGTTAAATTGCGCAATTGTGTAATTTTGTATGGGAGGGGGTAGAAGGGGTGGAGCGAACTTGACCTTACTTTTTTGTCAAAAACGATGTGTACGAAATTCGAGCTTTCTAGCTCAACGCGTTCTCAAGCTAGAGAGCGAACGGACGGACGGACGGACGGACATCCGGTTTTGAGATTTTTGAGTGATAATATTAATTTCTGTATTCATCATTTTTTTCTCCGAGCCTTATTTCTTGGCGTAACAAACCTTAGAGCAAACTTATAATACTCTCAGATTCCATCTAGAGTATAAAAATTAAAAATATTAACATTTTACTCATTATTTTATTGTAGAATATCTTATGCAATAGCAATATTTTCGTCTTCATTTGCTAAGAAAAACCTAAAGTCTATTTAATTACAACAGACTAGAATGTACCAACACTATACATGCAGAAAAACAAATACTAAAAATTGAAGATTATAAAAAAACATAACAGGGCTACGATTGCGCGTAAAGCGCAATCTTACGGTACTCTAGATGAAATAGAATTTTTTGTGATCCCAAGAAATTTTGTATGAGGAGTGTTAGAAGGGGTGATAGCATTGAACTATTTTTTTCCCCATCATGCTAAAGTAGCTATAAAAATGTTTTATACAAAATCCTTACACCAAAAATTGAATAGGAGCTGAGAAAATTAGTGTGTTAGATTTAGTGAAAATGTGCAGTTTGTATGGGAGGTGGTAGAAAGAGTGGGAGGATTTTAGTGATTTTTTCAGAAATAAGAATATCATAAAATTGACATTTCTTAAATTTGAGACTGGTAGCATTCATACTTTTCAAGAAAATAGATTTTTTGTGAAGTTGTGAAACTGCGTCATATTGTATGGGAGGGGGTAGAAGCAGTAAGGCTAATCAAAATTTTTTTTTCTGATCTTAGTGATAATGCTAAATAAGTATTTATTACGAAATATGAGCTCGATAAATGTTATATGTTCTGAGAAAATCGGCTTAGAGCATTTCATGAAAAAGTGCAGTTTGTATGGGAGGGGTTGGAAGGAGAGGGAGGACGCAAATAATTTGTACCAGTATATTGAAATTATTATAAAAGTAATATATCCCGAAATTCAGACTAATAACTTTTATACTTTTCGAGCAAATCTATTTATAGTCGAATTGCGAAATTGTGCCATTTTGTATGGGAGGGGGTAGAAGGGGTGAAGCTAATCGTCTAATTTTTTTTAGCCTTACTAACAATTTTAAATAAATATTTAGTGCACAATTTCAGCTCGCTAAATTTTATACGCACTGAGTAAATTGGCTTAGAGTAATTCATGATAAGTACAGTTTGTATGGGAGGTGGTAGAAGGAGGGGGCGGACACGCATAATTTTTATACAGTAGATTGATATTATCATAAAAATAATATATTCCAAATTTCAGGCCAATAGCTTTTATAGTTTTTGAGCAGATCCGTTTATTGTCAAATTGCGCATTTGTGTCATTTTGTATGGGACGGGGTAGAAGGGGTGGAGCGATTTGGTCCATTGACAAACTTGACCTTACTTTTTTGTCAAAAACGACGTGTACCAAATTTGAGCTTTCTAGCTCAACGCGTTCTCAAGCTAGAGAGCGAACGAACGGACGGACGGACGGACGGACATCCGGTTTTGAGATTTTTGAGTGATAGTATTAATTTCTGTATTCATCATTTTTTTCTCTGAGCCTTATTTCTTGGCGTTACAAACTTTAGAGCAAACTTATAATACTCTCAGATTTCATCTAGAGTATAAACATGAATGAATAAATAAATAAATACAATAATTCGCAGACGACGATACGTGATGTATTATAAGATTTGAGCAAATTTAGGAGAGAGCCTGTTACACCGTACCTTTCAAATTTTGGGATATGTAAGTATTTTAGTATTCACAGTATCAAAAGCTTTTGAAAAATCAGTGTATATGACTTGAATATAATATCTCCATGGCCGTAAGATATGATTTTTTTTTGTATTTAAAAGATATAATCATTTCAAAAAAATTCCGCAACAATGTGGAAATCATTATTGATATCAAATATTTGTGATAAACTTTTTAGTCCTTTGATGATTTGGAACATCAAAGATGTCGTCCACGACTGCTCCGTTTGCACATTACATTTTACATATTGTATATTATTTCTTAATCAACATTGCTGGCAAACGAATTCAATAATATTGCAAAAATTTGAAATAAGGATGTGGGTGATATTAAAAGAATGAACCATAACATAAATATCTTATCTTCTAGTCATGTTCATTCTAACTCGTGGTCCTAGATGACTAGCAACAGATCAGTATTTATTTATTTATTTATTTACAATAGTCGACAGGTTATATACCACTGACCATACAAATACAAATTAAAATAGAATAAATGAATAATTACAATAATTACTAAAAGAATGGAAAGAATAACAATACTATAA
This sequence comes from Chorisops tibialis, assembly GCA_963669355.1. Taxonomy (NCBI): domain Eukaryota; kingdom Metazoa; phylum Arthropoda; class Insecta; order Diptera; family Stratiomyidae; genus Chorisops; species Chorisops tibialis. The sequence goes on along the minus strand of OY770262.1, from coordinate 268,124,487 downwards.
TAGAAAAAAAAAAAAATAAATATTTACAAACAAATAAAGCATTAAAAATAGAAAAACTACAATATTTACGACACAAAAGTAGATAAGGCCGATTTTATACAATTTTTACTAACATTAAAATCGATATGCTCATAATAACGGTTGAAATCTCTACAAACAACATCAAGAGGTTGCCCTTGCCCATAATTGGTTCTGTGAGAAGCAGTGTAAAAGAAGTCATGAAACCGTAAAGATCTAGCAGGTACACGGACATTGAAAAGTAAGAGCAGATCGGGAGCATCAATATTACCCATGAGTAAGCCATGAGCGAACAAAACATTGATGACCTCTCTACGACCAGACAGATTATCTAAACATAACAATTTCAAGCGCTCAGAATAAGGTGGGAGAGATTCAGGGTTATTCCAAGGAAGGAACCGCAAGGTAAAACGAAGAAAACGCTTTTGAACACCTTCAATACGATTAATATGGACAGCATAATGAGGACACCAAACAGGGGAAGCATTCTCTAAAATAGGTCTTACCAATGAGACAAAAACGGATTTAAGTACGTAAGGGTCAGTGAAATCACGAGTATAACGACGTACGCAGCCAAGCATTTTATTTGCCTTACTTACTATAGTGTCATAGTGCAAGGTGAAGCTCAGCTTACAATCAAAAATAACACCAAGATCACTAATATGATCAACCCGGTTCAAGCCAGTATTATTAAAAGTGTATGAGGTTAAAATAGGTGTAAGTTTACGAGAGAAGGATAAGACATTACATTTATCAATATTTAAGAATAGCTTGTTACGAACACACCAATCATGAAAGACATCAAGATCACGTTGCAGCGATAAACAGTCAGCTTCAATATCAATTTTTTTAAAGATTTTAATATCGTCAGCATATAAAAGTAAGTTAGTGTTCGGTAAAACACAGGAAAGGTCATTTACGAATAAAATAAAAAGTAATGGCCCAAGATGACTTCCTTGTGGCACACCAGACGTAGACATGACATCATGGGAAAAACAAGATCTAAAAAGAACTGATTGAGTTCTATTAGACAAATATGAGCAAAGCCAGCGAAGTAGTATAGGAGGAAATCCTAATTTATCCAATTTCAGAAGTAGAATTTCATGAGACAATTTATCAAACGCCTTGCTGAAATCAGTATATATACAGTCAACTTGAGATTTGTTTTCAATACAACTGTTTACGAAATTAGTGAAGGATAGAAGATTAGTCACAGTTGATCGTCCCTTAAGGAATCCATGTTGTTGAGTAGAAAGTGAAGATTTAAAATTGAAGTAAATCACTTCAGTTAAAATGCATTCGAAAACTTTAGGAATTACTGAAAGCTTCGCAATAGGTCTATAATTTTTAATGTCAACAGTGCTACCCTTTTTATGAACAGGTAATATAAAAGATTTTTTCCAGATGTGTGGAAAAACGCCTAACACAAGGGAATTGTTAAACAGTAATGAAAGAGGGTGACTTAAGACATCAGCACAATGATACAAAATGGCACTGGGAATCCCGTCCGGTCCCGAACTATAGGAGATTTTAATCTGCTTAAGGGACTGAAAAATAGTAGCATCACTAATCTTTATAAAAGGGATTGTATAGCATGGCAAGGAACTGGACAAAGCATCGAAATCCGATAAACCATCGTCCAAGATAAATGATTGGGCAAAGTAGCCAGCAAATAAATTAGATATGATATCCGGGTCGTCAAACAAGTTCCCATCAAACGATAAACTCGAAGGAAAACCATCAGTAGTAAGACTTCCAGAAAAGCTCGTACGAGCTGAGGTTGGTTATTAATGTTATTTGCTTATACACCAACCATAATACTGCACTACTACATTTTATTTTTAATATTTAGCCTATGTTGACAAGATATATGTATATTTGGTTATCAAACCAGTGGGCGTCTTATGTAATCATGTTATGAATATTGAATATAAACAAAGTGAGTTTTTACTGCATTTAACGATCCTAGATAAAAAAAACCCGAGAACGGAAATATTGATGGTTGTAGGAAGTATTTAATTATACATCTGCATTCGTAATGGACAGTTAGAAGTCAACACCTGTATGGGCAATGGTCAGAACATTACTGAGTTCCGGCTGACCTGTCGCAAAGACATCTCGTATTTTCTAAGCAACATATTGAATATTTGTCGCGATCAGTGCACGCACCAAACTTCATTTCCGCCACATCAAAGCACGATAAAGAACGCAACGGCCATCCGCAATTTCTACTTAACATAATCAAGTCATAACGCTTGCTCGTTTACATTCGTCTGCATCCGCTAGACCGTACCGCTGCAATGATCCATGTTAATGCTAAGAAAATTGTATCTCTTAGCAGCTAAGACTTAGCCGATTAATGACCACCGTCAAGGTTATTCGCTAACATACATTATTACACAACCGATTAGGGGACGCTATTAATTGCCGGTGTCATCCGCTGTCCGGTTTGAGTGCGGTCCATGATCTGCAAAGGTCGCCGAATTCTCTTCCATATATCGTATATGTAGTTTACGTTTCATAGTCCGTTCAGCTTTATTGAATGTCTCGGACGCCTTCTATTATGCTTGAAATTCCAACTGCATATTTAGCATAAATCAGAGTTATACAGCTCTCTGCGCTTTATTAAGATAATCTGTAACGATTGAGATGAATGAGGTTCATAGTACGAGTCTATAGATCGTTTCACATGTGTAGATCGAAGATCGATTCATTTCATACTACGCCTTTCATAAAGTTGTCCACTTTTACGCTGCAGTCGCTTGTCCATCTGGTAGGCATCTCAGTTACTTGAAAGTCCAAGACCCCTGCTCTGATTGCCGGATATCGGATCCGGTTTCACATATGCGTGGAATTCCAGAGTGATTTAGTGCGATCATGCTCAAAGACTGAGTTAATAATTATGCAGAGGTCTTGTTAAGAGTTCGAACATAAAAGAATTGAATTGGAATCTCTGGAGTTGTAAACGATGAAACCAGTCATTGTACTCTAGATGAAATCTGAGACTATTACAAGTTTGCCACAAAGTTTGTAAAGCTTGGAAATTGGGATCGGAGAAAAAATTAATGGTACAGAAGTTCACTTTATCACTCAAAATTCTCAAAACCGGATGTCCGTCCGTCCGTGAACACTCTAGCTTGAGAACGCGTTGAGTTAAAAAGTTCAGTTTTTGCCAAAAAAGTAAGGTCGAGTTCGTGAACGGGCCAATTCGCTCCACTCCTTCTACCCGACTCAATTTTAAAAAATTACAATAATTAAATTTGCTTGGCAACTACATATAAGAGCGAATAATTTGAAATGTAGAATAAATTATTTTTATTATAACTGTTATCTATGGTATACAAATTATTTGAATCTCCAAACGCCTTCCACCACCTCCCATACAAATTGCAATTTTTCATGGAAAACTATAAACCAATTTTTTCAGAACGCATAATATTTATCGAGCTCAATTTTTGTGCTAAATACTTAATTGGCATTATTATTAAGATCAGAAAAAATTAATCGATTAGCTTCACCCCTTCTACCAACTACCGTACAATGCAACACAATTTCACAACATTAACAGCATAATATCCATTGTTATTACTGAAAAAAATGACTAAAAACACCAAACTACTCCTACCAAAAATTTCGTCCAATCACTTATTTTCTTAGTACCTTAGTATTTTTGAAGATTCAATTTTGCATACACCTACAATACAAAATGTGTGATTTTCAATAATTTCGATTAATCAAATTTTCTAGGGTATAGCCTAGTAGGTAGTGTGTTGGTCTTGTAATGCGGAGGTCGTGAGTTCAAATCCCGGTCGGCGCAATATATAATTCCGGCACATTGCCTGCTTGGATATACCTTGGTCACCTCAATCTAAGAAAATGAAAAATTCGCAGAAAGAGGGTTGTGCGAAGGGCTAACAACCCTTCCACAATAAGTAATGAGAAATGTTAAGGAACCTGAATATCAGGAGGCCAAGGTCCGATTTGGGCTGTAGCGCCATTGTAGATATAGATGAGAGATGAGATTTTCTTAGAAACTATAATAGCTATTTAATAATTTGAAAATTAGAAAATATTATTTTTGGAATACAAATTATTCCTTTCACCACCTCTCAGACAAACTGCACTTTTTCATGAAATGCCATAAATCAATTTTCTCAGTACATATAACATTTGTCGAGCTCGAATTTTGTACTAAACCCTTAATTAGCATTATCTATATAATAAGTATTTTATTTATTTATTTATTGAATCCATTGTTTATAAATAATGCTTAATCTAGGAAAATTTGATATAGTGTTCAGACTTACCACCTTTTCAACTTTTGATGATATTAGTTCGCTTGTGCCGTAGAGAGAATTTTTGTGTGTGTAATTAATTTATTTTAGGTCAAGGAAAACGAAAAGCAAAAAACCTTGTTATAGATATAAATAAAACTTAAAACTAGGGATGACTTAAAAACTATCTAATAAGAGATTTCATTTTTATTCTATTTAGTGATTGAATTTATCAGGGGGTTTTCTGAAAATTGACATTTTTCTTTGAACTTTGCGGTTTGTTTTACTAAGGTAAATTCAATTACAGGGGTTTGAGCGATCTTGTGAAGTAGTGAAGTGGAGAAGTGCCAAGGTTTATCGAGGATGATTTTGAGGCATTTATTTTGAATTATTTACAGTTTTTTCTTGTGGATAGCAGCTCAACTTTGCCAGATTGGTGCGCTGTATAATAATATAGGCACGGAACGCTTTGATTTCCTAGACATTAAAGGATATAAGATACGGATCGCTTCATCAGTTTAGAAAAAGATATTGAGGCTCGGCTAAATTAAGCTCGTCAGGCCTTCAGTATCCTTTTCCCTTTCTGGAGGTTAAGAGAAATCTCCCTTCGCACTAACCTGCGAGGTTTTGACGTATGTGGTGTTATATGGTTGTACAGACTTTTGTGAACCAATGCCTCAATAACAGAGGAAGTATGTTCGTGGAAGGTAAGCTTTTTATCAAAGAATACTCGGTAAATATACCAAAAACATTGATATGGGAGGGAAAAAGATATCTAGTAGCACAACTTTTGGAGAAAACAGTAGCTTGTGTTTTATTTCCATTGATCTTAATTTTCAAGGTACTAAAATATTTTTCGAGATTATCAAGCTGTGATTGCAGATTGTTGATGATTATTTGTGGGTCAGTGGAGGCGGTGTACAGCGCAGTGTCGTCGGCAAGTGTGGCCAACTGGCAGTTAGTGTTATTAGGAATATCCGAGGTGTATATATTATATAAAATAGGGCTAAGCGAAGAGCCTTGTGAGACTCCTGCTGGTATCTACGATAAGTTGAAGAGGCGGTTTTGATTTTTACCTGAAAGGTTCTATTCGTGAGGAAAGCCTGGATGATTTTAGGCTGGAAAAAACAGACTAATAAGCTCCATCGTGCCAGAGAGAGTCGAAAGCCTTCTCAATGTTTAGGATGTCTATTGCAACGGATTCTTTCTTGCTTAAGGAATCTTTTATAAAACTGGCTGCTCTGAGCAGCTGGTGATTCGTTGAGTGACCCGGTCGAAATATGATTGGCGTCGATGTAGTTCTGCATTCTCTCCAGAATTATTTTCTCGAAAATTTTACTCAATGTCTTCATTGCAGCAGATTTATTTGTCGATAGCTCTCTGCATCACACGAATGCTTTCCTGGCTTGAGGATGGGAATAACTAGTGCCGATTTCCAGTTGTTGGGAAAGTAGTCTAATTTAAGGAAGCAGTTGTGAATAGCACTTGGTAAAACAAGGCCTTTTTTTTGGGACACGTTTGAGAAGAATTGTTGTGGATACTATCTAATCCTGCACTTTTCTTTGATTTAAGACGTTTAATGATCTCTTTAATATTCTTCGGCTTACAGAACTGACTTGGCCCAAAGTCTGGTGCCAGAGCATAAAGCTTAGAAACTTTCTGTCTTACCGAATCTTCTGTGATACGATTGCCAAGGTTTCGAGAGATAAGATAGGCGAGTGAAATTTGTCAGCAATGTGTTAGGATTGCTCTGCAGTTTGATACAGGTCTTTTGAGTCATCGCGAAGGTAAATTATACTGCCGCCTTTTCTTTTACGAAATTTACTCAGTTGCCATAGCTTCCTAGAAGATTTTTTAAGGTTGAAGAGTATATTATTCCATCTTGCGTTTCTCAACGAAGTGATTTCAGCGTTTATTCATGTCTGTAGTCTATTGGCTTGAGTTTTGAATAAAAAAAACTGAAAAACTTTTTTGAAGTCACGTGACTCACATTAAGTAGATTACTAAGTTTTGTCGAGATGATTTCGTCGGTATCGGTGTGGTTCAGTGGAAAAAGTCACCTGCCACGCGGGCCGGGCCCGGGTTCGATGCCTCCCCGATTTTATTTTTTTGCCAATATATTTTTTAAGATTTGATTAAAGTAAAAGCATCAAAATTTAAAATAATTTTATTCCATGCATGAGATCAAAATGAAATCGATGTTTGTAGTTCAAAACTAACGATTTGATGTCTTAAACTAAATCCATTTAAATTAAAGTACATTAAAAAATTGTGGCTAAATTTTAGCGAGAGAAGTTCAACAGCATCGGTAGGTCAGTGCTGAAATGCTCTCCTGCCACGTGCCTGGATTGTGTTCGACTTTTGGCTGATGCATTATTTTGTGCGAATTAAATTATTTCCAAAATTACGATATATTTTTCCATGGACAACTCTATGTCGCCATGTCATGAGTGGGCTCACAAGAAGATTTGAAGCTATTTGTAAGCAAGAAGATCTGAAGCTAAATAAGGCCAATGGAAAATCGATCACAAAGAATGTCGTGTATAAGGAAGCCATCATAAACACATCGACTTCTTTCATTACACACGGAAAAAAATATGCATAGCATAATTTCCTAATCAACATAGGTGGAGATTTTAAGGTAAAAAGCTCCATAAACATGGCATATTTAACGATTTTATAAGGTTAGTTGTGCTCTATATTATGGTAAAATGTTATTTTACTATGCATACAGTCCTTTCTCCCTGTTTATTAGCTGCTATTTCAGCTATATGCAAAGACATTTAGTTTTATGCTGTTTTAGCCTTATACATAGCTAATATTCCATTTTACCACGGTAGCATGTATGTTTCATTTAAAAGTTAGATTGACAAATCAAATGGGTAAATTACTAAAATGTTTAGGAATACTCACTGGCGTCGTTCCGTACTCCTTTCGTATGAAAAATTTTCTTGGTACATAATTCGTACGTTTGTTATGTTCGACATGTTATAAGTCAAATGTCTTCCGAAGAAGAGTTTGCTTGGGTATGGCTTAGGCTGTATACAAGCAATATATTCTGATTATCATGCTTTTCCACATGTACTAGAATTACTTAACTGCATTCTTAAATATATCTTTTTTTCCCAAAATTTTGCGTTTTATTTTGCGTTTTTAATTTTAATTTGTAAATATTCTGATGAGAACAGCAAGGTGAAAGCACCAGTGACATTGTCTATTTTTACTAAACACCATTTCAGATTTTCATATAAAAATAGTAGATTTAGCTATATGAAAATTTCATACAATGGAGTTTTACCAAAATAAATAGCAGTACTACCTATACATTTGGTCAATTTCATTCACCTATGTATTATAGTAAATATTCCTTTTTACATTACTACTACAAAAAGAGCCATTTTTATAGGTAGAAACCTATAAAAAAAACGGCAAAACCAGCTATATTTTTTTTCCGTGCAGTACGCAGATTTTTTGGCAACTCAGGAGTGGTTGAAGGGACCGGAAATAATAAAAAATTAATAAAATATGTCGGAAGTTCAAATCGAAAACCGCCGTTTCCCAATAGATGGCGCCAGCAGTAATTGCTGATCAACAATGGCGGATCAGAAGCGTCATATGGTGAACTTAGGCATGTGTCAACAACTCGTCATCATTAGATCTGTAAAGTTCCATTGACGTGATATCCTTTTTTGTGAGCAAATATGTCGTAGCTAGGTTGTAGCCTAGTGGGTAGCGTGTTGGTCTACAATGCGAAGGTCGTGAGTTCAAATCCCGGTCGACGCATGATTCCAGTACACTACCTGCTTGGGTATATTTCGGTTACCTCAATCTACGAAAATAAAAAACTTATAGATAGAGGGTTTTGCGAAGGGCTAATAACCCTTACGCAATAAATAATGAAAATGTTAAGGAACCTGAAGGTCAGGAGGCCAAAGCCCGATTTGGGCTGTATCGCCATTGAAAAAGAAGAAGAATTTGTCGTAGTATGAGCCAAATAAGCGTCGTTTGTGGGAAGTTTTGCTTTTTGCCTTCAATTCAAAAAAATCTGCAGCTGAGGCGCGTCGAATGATTGTTAAAACTTATGGTAAGTGTGCTATCAGTGAAGGAACGTGTCAACGCTATAAAATTGGTGATTTCAGCGTGGAAATCACGAAGCGTCCCGAAGCGGTTAAAAAGTTTGAAGACACAGCATTGGACGCATTACTGGACGAAGATTCATGCCAAACGCAACAATAACTTGCAGATTCATTTAGCGCGACTCACCAAGTCATTTCACATTTGAAAAGCTTGATAATGTTGCAAAAGCAAGAAAATCGGGTACCAAGCCACGGAACGGCGTTTTTTCACATGCGAACAGCTGCTACAAGGAAGAGTTCCATCAAATCGTCACTGGCGATGAGAAGTAGATCCATTACGATAATCCAAAACGAAAAAAATCATGAAGATAGCGCGGCCATGCATCACCGACGGCCATGCACCATCGACGGTCAAGCCCAACATCCATGGCTCGAAAATCATGCAGTCTATTTGGTGGGACCAACTCGGAGTCGGGTATTATGGGCTACTGAAACCGGGTGAAACCATCACAGAAGATCGCTGAGCCGAGCATTGAAGGAGAAAAGGCCGCAATACGACGAGAGACACGACAAAGTGATTTTGCTGCACAACGACGCTCGTCCACAAGTTGCTTACGTTGTGAAAACCTACCTAGAAACACTGAAAAGGGTCATCCTACCACAGCCACCGGTATGTCCAGACATTGACCTCCCCCCCAACTACCACCTATTCCACTCACTGGCGCATAGCCTCGATAAGCAGCACTTCCATTCTTACAAAGAAGCCAAAAATTGGGGCGACTCGTGGATCCAGAACGCTGGGTAGTGATGGGCATTTCTTTGAATAAAAAATATTAAACTATTTTTGCACAATAAAGGCTCGAATTTTGAAAAAAAAACGACGGTTTTGTACTCCCAATATATCTCAATAAATAAACAAATATTTCTAAGAGGAGTAATTATTTTAATTATTTAATTTTTGACTTATTCAGCAATAACAATAAGGTGGGCCTTATAAAACGTCCTTCCTTTTCGTACAAAATACACGTGCGAAGCACGGGTGTACTTGTTGTTCGGAAAAATTAACTGATTTGCTTTAGTCCCTCTATCCTAAATCTATCTATTTCTATCTAAATGTGACACATTTTCACAACAAAACATAGATTTTCTTGGAAAGTATGAATGTTACAAGTGTGAAATATGAGGGATGTTAATTTTATAATATTCATAACTCTTTCTGAAAAAAACACTAAGAACCCCCACTCCTTCTACCACCGCTCCATGCAAATTGCACAATTTCGCTAAATCTCATTCACTAATTTTCTGAATACTTATTAAATTTTTGAAGCTTAAATGTTGTATAAAAAATTTGTATAGCTACTCTAGTATGAAATATAAAAACTATTAGTTCGACGCTTTCAACGCTTTCACCCCTTCAACCGCTCCACATACAAAAATTTCTTTTTTATCTAGAATATCGCAGGATTGGGCTTTACGCGCAATCGCAGTCCTGTAATGTTTTTTAATAAAATAAAGAAACTATTTATTAAAATTATCATTTTTACTTACAAAATCTCTATTTATTTATCAATATAGCACATATACAATAATATTACTGCCAAATAAGACGGATGGTCTTTCCCTGCCGTAAGTTCAAATTGTTTCTCTAACGTCCTTATAATAAATTGAACAACATACACGCACCCATTAAAAAACCAAACTTTCATAAATAAACTAAAGAAATATTAGTTCTATGTACTCTAGCTATTGATACTAATCGCAGATAAGGGATAAAGAATTGATAATTAATTGTCTCAGGAACTTTTAGTCACGCTGATCTGCTACCACCCTAAATTGCATATTGACTTCTCTCGCATCCTCAACTTGTCCCAAGAATAATAAAGTTGCGCCTGACTTATTAGCAAATATTTTATTAGCTATAATATTTTTTTTAAGAAATTGGATTTATTTTTTTTTAAAACTATTTTAATCGATCAATTTCCTGTTAAAACCCCTCACAGGAGCAAAGGATAGAAACAGTGTTTCTCCACAAGGCGCGATCTTGAGAGCCTTTAGTCGTTGCCAGGACTTGACTATACCACTGGCCTCATGCTCAACTGCTCGCTTCCACCGACCGAACCGACGTCTGCCATGAGGATTATAATTAAAAGCCTGTTCGCCGATGTTTTGCTCTGGTTTCTTCAAAGTGTGACTGATCCACTGCCTCTTCCGTAAGTTTTCAGTTTCATGGTTAGCCGAAGGATCACTTTCCATGTGGTAGAACCATATAACCTCAATATTCTTAACCATGCTGATATCAAAAATAACAAAAATTTTGAACCTCTTCCACATCTTGGCAGTTAAGAACAATCGGTGTGCTTGTATTCTATCCCATGCGTATGCACTTGGGTTTAAAGACACGACACCTTGCATCTTTTTAGGATCCTTTAATCATAGCTATAATCTTATCTGGATTACTTCTTCTACGCAGAGCATCCCACATGTTATCTCGCTTGACGCTGTCGAAAGCGTTCTGGAAGTCCACAAACATAAGATGTAGAGGCGAACCCATTTCAGCGGACAGCTCCAGTATTATCCGTAGTGTATTTGTATGGTATGCACAAGACGACCCTTTGCGGCATCCAGCCGCAAAGGGTCGCCCTCCATTCATTCAGGATATCTTTCTTCATTCCACACCTTGGTAAAGAGTGGAAGAATCATATCGGCTGTTATTTCCGGGTCCGCTTCCAAGATTTCGGTTGATAGTACGTCTATACCTGCGACTTTCATTCCAGCCATCTGGGGGATCGCCCCTAATAGAAGATTGTTGCGGTTGGACGTTTGGCAATTGTTCGGCTTCTGGAATATCTTCCTCTGAAAAGATGTTTAAAATATCAGAGTATTCCTTCCATCGTCGCAACTGGTGTTCAATCAGATTAAAGTTCCGTTGACATATCTCACCAGGTGTTTGGCGGTGAAATTCCTGGTCGTCAAATGCTTCATAATTTGAAATAGCGAACCCATATCCCCTGGGTAAGCTGCAGATTCTGCCTTATTTGCCAGATCTTCAATTGACTTTCTCTTGTAGCGTCTAACAGCCTACTTAAGCCGTATATGAGTATCGCGGTAGTTCTATCGCAACTCAGGAGTTCTTTGGTGTACATCGGGTTGAGAGATGATTGCCAATTATGTTTTTTTTCGAACGACAACCTTGTCTTATGTGTCTTGCGGTCTTGCGACATCCAGGGTTTCTCACCGCCTTGCACATATTCCACAGATTCTTCAGAATTAGTTAGAAACGTGTTTCTGGTTTCTTCCCAATTGGCGTCCAGTGTGCGTAATTCATGTCCGCCCAATTTATATGACTTTTTGCGTAGAATTTATTCACATTAAGCTTGCGGTTCATTTGAAAAATTTGTGGACGTCGGATAGTTACTATGCATAATCTCAAGCACTAACCAAGTCAGCTCCACGCTTCGCTCGCACATCGAGGAGACATCTTTTCCATTGGTGACTTATAGCCAAATAGTCGATTTGGTTCTGAGTAGCACCATCAGGGAAACCCACGATGTTTTATGATGACGCTTGTGTGGAAAAAGGGTGCCTCCGATGACTATTTGCCGTATACCATGAAGCTTTACAAATGATTCGCCGTTTTCAGGCCTCTTAATCCAAGGTGACGTGTTAACCCAAGGATCACCATGCTTTCCCATGACGTGTTCTAGTCCAGTATTTTCAGAGCCAACCTGGGCGTTCATATTTCAATGGCGCTACAGCCCAAATCGGGGTTCGGCCTCCTGACTTTCAGGTTCCTTAACATTTTTCATTACTTATTGCGGAAGAGTTGGTAGCTTTTCCCGCAACCCTCTATCTACGAATTTTTCACTTTCGTAGATTGAGGTAACCAAGGTATATCCATGCAGGCAGTGTGCTTGAATTATGCGTCAACCGGGATTTAAACTCACGACCGTCGCATTGTAGACCAACACGCTACCCACTAGGCTACACTCTAGCGTTCATATCTCCTGATATGATAATAATATCACCTCATGGAACACACTCGAAGGTGGCACTCCTTCTACTACAAGGCGACACTCAGTTAGCTATAAAACTCCTCTTTGTCACCAGGTGTTGCGGAATTAGTTGGTGCGTAGTATTGCAGAATTGTGACGTTTCTGACACTGGTCCTGAGCCTGACGACGATAATCCTATCCGAGATTCCCAGCTTATGACACTGTTTCTTACTCTCGGTGTAAGAACGACCGCTACGCCATTTCTGGCTTCACGCTTAGGAACAACGAAGAGAAAAGTGTTTTCGCTCCTGTCCAGCTGACCTCGCTCAAGCTCAAGATTTGATGTTATAATACTCCATTTCACGGTCAATTACCGATTAGCGATGTCTTATCAAGTGACCCCAGCCATTCCATCGTCACTCAATGTTCAAACGTTTCAGAAGCTAATCATAGTCCGTTTCCGAATGCCAAAAGTCTCTACCGCATAATCCGTCCGTATCCGAGGGACTGTATCCGTGTCTCGTATCAGGCTTTAAGATCACCCATGATCCAGTGAGTATCTATTTGCCATTTTTTATGGCAAGCAGAACTGGCTTGGTTAGCTCAGGTCGCTAAAAGTCTCCAACGAAAGTTGCATGAATTGCTACAACCTCATCCCACAAATACTACCCTGCGGGCGGTATTTACTATTTTAAGAAATGTGTTTACATATACTGATATGAAATCTTATTCAAAATGAAACTCAAATTAATGATTTCTTATGTTAAATTGAAAAATAACTGAGCCAGAAAATATGAGAGTGACAATCAATGTCAAATATTACAAATTTTGCATTAATGAAATCATTGATGCTTAATTAAATTAAAATCGACGATGATTAATAGACATAAGATTTACTGAAAACACAATGAAACATCAATTACTTCTCAAATCATTGCTTGATACTGCAGAAAATTGTCAGTAAACACTTGCTCCTACGATATCGACATGTGAGAGTAGTGTTGCATATGTGGTTCTCCCCAAAAAAATTAGGCCGCATGGAGTAAAGTAACGATTACAATATCGGTTGATTATCATTAAAGTCCATTTTGCGTACGCTTATCGATGATGCAAATATTTGCTATGAGAATATCTGTAGACTATTTCGCAGATGCTACGCGCTCATTGGGGTAATTACCAGGATTTGGTTGTTATTTTGAAATTAATATGTAGGTAGGCTCTAATTGATATGAAGACACGTCGAATTATAAAATTAGATATAATTTTCTTTACTTTATTTGATGTAAGCATAAAAAAAACCAGAGAATTTACAAGATTATAGTGAGACCTGTACCTTACTAGAGGCAGTAATACGTGGATCTTAATACAAATATCAGAAAAATAGTTAAATGCCGTCTGGAGAAAGTGATTACGACAAATCCGCGGAAAGGTGAAAGAATGAGACGAACGGCGAGTTCAATACAATCAAGAGTTGTCTACCATCTTTGAGGAACCGGAAGCCTCTATTCTCATCAAATTTTGAAAAATACATGGTACTACTACACCGGATGCAGGCCATAAGAATACGCAAATGTGTACGAATCGGAAAGATGGAAGAAAAAACATCACTCTGAAAACCAAGAAATCATTGAGAGAAGTTGTTTCAGAACCGCGGTCATTGGACCGATATACTATGTCTGATTCGCTTTACGTGTACAGTCTGACGTTTTTTTTTTTTTTAAGGCACCGAGTTTAATTTAGGGGGTCACCCTTTAATACATTGCACAATTAATTCGGTAAAGGAAGTGGATACAATTTGGGTGTATTAAGGAAATTAGTGTGGAGAGGGCGAAAGTGACGGTGAAGATTATTCTTGAAGGACTGGAGGTTATACCTACTTGGGAAAACCATCATCAAATTCCTGTTAAGACCCCCTACAGGGGCATGGGACAGAAACAACTCTCTTCCACAAGGCGCGATCCTGAGCATCGGCTTTAAGCTGTTGCCAGGACTTGTTTATTCCTCTGGCCTCCTGCTCAACTGCTCAACTTGGGAAAACGTTAGCCGGCAATGCATTCCAAAGTCTCGACGTTCGGGAGATGAATGACTGTCTACTTTTCACTGTACGAGTAGGAATAGGGTTGACGGTATACTCGTGTGCGCGTTTAGCTTGACGAGTATTTCGGGCAAAGGTGTAGAGTGAAGGAATGAGTGATCTAAGTTCCGCACTACATTTACCATGAAAGTAGCGATAATAAATGCTGAGTACTCCGACGTTTCTGCGATGCTCGAGGGAGTCAATAGAAACCGTAATAGTTTCATCTCCAATTAGTCGGAACGCATATTTTTGGATTCGATCGAGCAGGGCAAGGTGAGTTTTGGGAGCTCCAGTCCATAAATGCGAATTGTACTCTAAACGAGGTCGTATATAAGCCTTTTAGATGGTAGCTAAGTCGCGAGGCGTAAAATATTTTTTACATTTGCGAAGAATACCTAGGCGTTTGGAGGTCTCAAGGGCAACATCAAAGATATGTTTGCTCCAATCAAGATGGATATTGAACTTAACGCTTAATACGATAAACTCATCTACAGAGCAAATTGGTACGCCATTAAGGTCTAAATTGGACAACGTCGCTGGAACATCACGTTTATGGGAAAGATGACAGGCCTGTGTTTTAGCAGCGTTGAATTCTGCTCTATTTTTCCTGCCCCATTCCAGGATTAAGTGAAGGTCGGAGTTCAACGAACCGATTAACTCACTGCGTTTGGAAGCAACACCTTGCTTATGAGAATCCGCAGCAGAGTTAAATTCAATGGTGTTATCTAAAGTACTGTCATCAGCAAAACTATGGATTGGATTGAGAGTAGAAGACAAAAGGTCGTTGATAAATACGAAGAACAGAGTAGGCGATAGAACAGAGCCCTGAGGGACACCGGAGTTGATTGGGAAGGAGGCGGAAGTAACGCCATCTAATACGACTCGTATAGTGCGGTTGGACAAGAAACTCTCAATCCAATGAGTAAGGGAAGCATCGAGGCCAATGGCCTCGAGCTTAACAAGGAGACATTCGTGCCAAACTCTGTCAAAAGCTTTTGCAATGTCAAGTGCCAGGACTTGACCTTCGCCGTATTTGTGCAAGCAAGAGTTCCATCGCTCCGTCAGGTAGACCAAGAGATCTCCCGTCGACCTTCCAGAACGGAAACCGTACTGGCGATCGTGGATGAGCTGATTATCCTCGAGATAATGAACGATTTTGAGATTGCCATCAAGGCCAGCGGACTTATGAATATTGAGCTGTTGCAGAATCCTGGAAATGAGACGAGTGCGAAAATGTAACGAAGGCAGCGAAAAACCAGAAGGTGTTGCGATAGGAGGGCTTTGGTTCGTTAAGTCGCAAGTTCACGGTTTTTGACAACAATCATTAGCGCCCCCGAAGGTAGCAGTTTATACCCAATGTAAGTTTGGCAGTGCTTCTGGATACGAGACCTCTCTAAAATCTCATCTCCTGATTCTAAACATCCAATTCTAAGCCCCTTCAATGGCCCAATCCGGCCCTCCTTGTTTTGAATGCCGCGCTCGAAGACGCGAAGGCATTCAAAACTTTCTCCAGCCCCTCCCCACTTCCCATAACCACGATGTCATCAAGCTGTCTGAGGTCTGCATATCTCTGCATTTGCAGCCAGCCGTTTCGCTCCGACCAATCCTGTAGAGAAACTTGTTTATACAGCCGTGGCCCGTCAAGAAATAGCCAAGACTAAGACAGTCCCGGTTATCTCTCGCAAATCTTGCGATCCCAATAAATCGATGTGTAACTCTACCCTTGTCACTGCTGTCCCACCTGGTTTGCCACAATGACGTGACTTTAAGTTCGAGGAGTTCTTCGCATTCGCGAAGGCTCCTCTCCTTAACCTCCTCCAAAGTTAGTCAATTGTTAACCAGCAATGGGACCTTGCACGTGATAGCGCGACGCTTCACCTCCAGGTCCAATGGCAGAGCATCCATGAGTACCTGCAAAGCTAGGGTGTAGCCAAGTAGGTAGCGTGTTGGTCTTGTAATGCGAAGGTCGTGAGTTCAAATCCCGGTCGATGCATAATTCCAGCACACTGCCTGCTTGGGTTTACCTTGGTCACCTCAATCTATGAAAATGAAAATGAAAAATTATTAGAAAGAGGGTTGTGCAAAGGGCTAACAACCCTTCCACAATAAGTAATGAAAAATGTTAATGAACCTGAATATCTGGAGGCCAAGGTCCGATTTTGGCTGTAGCGCCATTGTAGATGTAGATGAGTACCTGTATGGTCACGGTGGAAAACGTGCGGCATATAGGTAAACACGCACTCAAGACTATTCTTTGGCACTAGTTAATCGAGTTGATGCCGTCATCAGTCGCCAAAGACTCGTACCATACCGCCGATCCATACGTTGCGCAGGCAATGAAAGGACCGTCGTATATGATACGCAACGAACTGCCCTGCGGATCTGGTTAACATTAGTGAGGAGATGCCCCTGAGCTATCATAGGTGAGACTTAAATCCCAACTACCCCGCAACTTTGATGCCCAGGTATTTGACTTCTGTCGCATACCGATATAATCAAAGACGAAGCATACAGAAGATCAAGCTTCGGGCCGTAGCGCCATTGATATTGATGATCAGATATGAACATGCATAAATACAGCCGCTTAGCTGTAAGTGGTATTCTATGTTAAATTTTTTTTCAGCAGCACAATATTTATGTTAAAGTAAACAAAAGCAAATTAATAAAATATTTTTTAAGATACAGAATTATGTTGCAAGAAAGATACAAAAACAAAGATACAAATAATAATATTCTGCTTACAATAATTCTAAGCGTTACATGTAATATAGCATATTTCTTAAGCCTCCTTTTAAATGAATCCGTAATTCATTAAGCGGCTGTAAAATTCAAATAAACTGGCACTTCCACGAAATAATATGTTCGAAAAGGTTCTTATGAAACAGGAGACAGCTCAAGGTGTGCTTCTCTATAAATTAGAACCTTCCTCCGGGACATATCCGTAGATCCCCTAAAATTCTGGTATCTATGGATTATTGTTTTCTATCTCCTTCACTAATATTAGCGCCCTTCCTGTTTCATTTTATTATCATAGACACAAATACCATCCTGCTTTTCCTGTTTTCTTCGTTCAGGTATTGAATTGGAAAATATTTTTCTCACGTTTTAAATGTAAAATGAAAATAAATAAAAAACCTTCGATTGATTTGGTGATTGAAGCCGTCGGATAGCATGGTGCACACCTAAAGGTATTTTTTTGGGTAAGAACGTGAATTCCTTTTTAATAGACTCGCTCAGGTAGCGCGACTACCTGTGTAAAAAAACACTGCACTTCTGCATCGCTATATAGTGGCGCTCTGTGATTCCCGGTTTTGTTTCCACTCCGACTCATATGCGCTTATCTGCAGGTGGTTCACTTACTTAATTCCAAAATGGAATTCTTCCAGGCATCTCACATATTAAATTTCGTAAAATTCACACGGCGAGGTCGATTTTGTTCCGACTTCTTTAACATATGGTCATTTCGTTTATGGGCCACTATCGAAACAACCACGCGATCTAAACTACTTATAAATCATTTTTCGAAGAAGGAATAACCGCAGGTCCTTAAGCTCGATAAGGAAAATTAGAAAGACCTGTGCAAGACGTGTGAAGCATCTTGTACGACATGGCCTACCGCAATATACTCCGACTGGTTTCTTACATAATGTAAGTGTGCTTGCATCTCCATCGATTTACTTCAGTTCGCCGGATATCTGCTACTTTTTTTTTTCTCATGATTTTTTTTTTCAGAAATGTCTCGATGACAAACTCAAAGATTTCAAAATAACAAAATGAAGATGACTTTCGGTGAAAAGACAATTTTAAATATTTCAAAGACGGTATGCACATAGCTTAAGGGCGAGAAAAATAATGCCACCGGAGCTAGAAGTCTGTCGTCGTCGCTTCCGTATCTGCTGGCTATAAAATCTGGTTTTATCGAATAAAACACTCACTCGTTCACTATCATTTTCTTCGCTCCTATTTACTTCAGGGAAAAATTTAATGAAGTCGAACGGGAAGTGCAATGACAGGTAATTGAGTGATGAAAATTTTGTGAGAATTTTTTTTTTCTTCTTCAATGTTTGATGATGAAAAATCCGAAGGAAGTCTGTTTTTTTTACTTGAAACAAGAAATACAAAATTTTTGTGGTCATTACTTGAAATTGATACGTGTGGGGATCTGTTGATGTTGTGGTCAAGTTTTCAGTTGCGTGTACACAGACCTTGTACTTAGGTATCATGAAATCTTAAAAAGAAAATAAAAAATCGGAAAGATTGTTTACCTGGAAGTAATTTAATGCATTACTGTACAAAAAATAATGAGCATCTTGCCGAATTCTCGGACAAACTAACGCAAATTTCTTTTCGTGTGTAATTTTAAAATGCGTTCCGTCACTCACTCAATTAGGTTGATTATAAAAAATTACTTGTTGAAATCTAATACTGCTAATTTTCATTCCGCACAATTACTGTTTTCAGGAGTTACAAAATAGCATACAGTAGCGAAAGAAATAAAATTTTCATCAAAATTTCATTTCTTTTCATTTTCTTTTTCATTTTCTTATTGCTAGCACTTCAATTTTAGCTAAAATTGTCGGTCTAGCAGTTTTATAATGAAAACTGTATAGCATTTCGATAATTAGATAGAAAGATATGGCATAATATTTATTTTCTCGCGAATAGTTTGCTCGAACTTTGGGCTTAAACTAATTAAACATTCACAATTTTACTTCGAAAAGATAAATTTGTTTTCCAAAAATTTCATAAAACTATTTAAGTTTTTTTTTTTGTAGATATTTCTTGCAAGTTCAGCCTTTTGAAAACACCAGGTATACTGAAATTTCAATGTCGATTTAGTGTTCAGAGTGAAATAAAATATGGCAGAAGTTCAGTCGCAACATAAATGGTGCGTGTACCGAATTTAACCGTATCGAATTATTAATTAAAAATGGAAGTACAATAATGACGAAATTAAAAACATAGACGAAAATTTTAAAATACACAACACAAGAGCCAACCGGAGACGACATTCTACAAGGATACAGCAAGCAACATTATAAGTAATGCGGAAGATATAAAACAAAGATGGGCGTAATACACCTCCTTCCAGCCCATCATCCGTACGAACAACATTACACGGAGAAAAATATTGACGACGAATTTTCATTAAAACGTGTAATAAAAACATAACAAGACAACGACTGGGTGTAAAGCCCAATCGTGCGATACTATAGATGAAAGAGTTTTTTTTTTATTTTAAGGAATTTTATAGTGGAAGTGGTAGAGGGGGTGACGACATCGAACTAATTTTTTCACATCACTCTAAGGTTGCTATCAAAATGTTTTAAACAAAATTTAGAATTCAAAAATTTAATTGGTACTGAGAAATTTAGTGTATTGGATTTAGTGAAATTGTGCAGTTTGTATAGGAGGTGGTAGAAGGACCATGAATTTATTAATGACGTTTTTAGAAATAACTGTAAACATCATTTAATTGACATATTTTTTAATTGCAGATCAGTAGCATTCATACTTTTCAGGAAAATCGACTTTTTGTAAAGTTGTTGAATTGTGTCAAATTGTATGGGAGGGGTTAGAAGGAGTGAAGCTAATCGCCTAATTTCCTTTTGGTCTTACTACTAGGATATAGCCTTGTAGGTAGTGTGTTGGTCTTGTAATGCGAAGGTCGTGAGTTCAAATCCCGGCCGGCGCAACATATAATTCCAGCACATTGACTGCTTGGGTATACCGTGGTCACCTCAATCTAAGAAAATCAAAAAATTCGTAGAAAGAGGGTTGTGCGAAGGGCTAAAAACCCTTCCACAATAAGTAATGAAAAATGTTAAGGAACCTGAATATCAGGAGGCCAAGGTCCGGTTTGGGCTGTAGAGCCATTGTAGAAGGGTAGACTAATTCTAATTCTAATTATTTAGTGCATAATTTCAACTCGATAATTTTCATAAGTACTGAGTAAATTTATTTAGAGTATTTCATAAAAAAGTGCTGATTGTATGGGAGGTGGTGGAAGGAAGGGGAGGACTCAACTAATTTTTATACAGCAGATTAAAATTATTATAGAAATAATATGTTCCAAATTGCAGATCAATAGCTTTCATGCTTTTTGAAAAAAATCCGTTTATTGTCGAATTGCGAAATTGTGTTTTCTATGAGAGGGGGTAGAAGGGGTGAAACTAGATGTCTAATTTTTTTTTGGTCTTACTATTAATTCCAAGCAAATATTTAGTGCAAAATTTCAGCTTGCTAAATTGTATACGCACTGAGTAAATTGGCTTAGAGTATTTCACGAAAAAGTACATTTTGTATGGGGGGTGGTAGAAGGAGGGAGAGGACACGCATAATTTTTATATAATAGATTGGTATCACCATAAAAGTAATATGTTCCAAATTTGAGCCCAATAACTTTTATACTTTTCGAGCGAATCCGTTTATTGTCAAATTGCGCAGTTGTGTCATTTTGTATGGGAGGGGGTAGAAGGGGTGGAGCGATTTGGCCCGTTCACGAACTTTTCTTTACTTTTTTGTCAAAAGGACATGGACAAAATTTGAACTTTCTAGATCAACGCGTTCTCAAGCTAGAGAGGACACGAACGGACGGACAGACAGACGTACGGACGAACGGACATCCGGTTTTGAGATTTTTGAGTGATTATATGAACTTCTGTATCATTCATTTTTTCCTCCGAGCCTTATTTCTTAGCGTTACAAACTTTGTGGCAAACTTATAATACTCTCAGATTTCATCTAGAGTATAAACATAACAGGACTGCGTAAAGCCCAATCGTGCGATACTCTAGATGAAAGAGATTTTTTTTTATTTTAAGAAATTTTGTAGGGGAAGTGGTAAAGGGAGTGACGACATTGAACAAATTTTCGCACATCATGCTAAAGTTGCTATCAAATTGTTTTAAACAAAAGTTTCAAAAATTTAATAATTACTGATAAAATTAGTGTACTGGATTTAGTGAAATTGTGCAGTTTTGATGGGAGGTGGCAGAAGGAGTTGAAAGTTCTTAATGATTTTTTTCAAAAATAAATATAAACATCATGCAATTGATACGTTTTAAATTGCAGATCAGTAGCACACTTTTCAGGAAAATCGACATTTTGTAAAGTTGTCAAATTGTCAGATTGTATGGGAGGGGTAGAAGGAGTGAAGCTGATCGACCAATTTTTTTCTTTGATCTTACTAGTAATCTATACATATAAATATAATTGTAGTGTCTGTCTGATATTTGTTTAGAAATGGATATAAGTTAATTTTTTGCTTTATTTTAGCAATAACTAAGCAAAAACTCATGTTTTCAAAATTCTTCTCTGTCTGTCTGTCTGTCTGTCCGGCTTTCGCGCAAAAACGGCTGAACCGATTGTAATAAAACTTCCACAGTTTATTAGGTATGCTCCGGGATGTAATCTGCTTTTGCTTCTATTTTTCTCTCCTCACGCCTTCTACTTCCTCCCATGCAATGTGAATAATATTTAATAATCAAAATTTCTTGAAAACTACAAGAGCTATTAATTTGAAATTTTGAATATATTATTTCTATTATAAATTCAATCTTTAGGTATACAAGTTATTAAAATTCCCCCACTCCTTCGCCCACCTCCCATACAAACTACACTTTTTCATTAAATACTACATATACACCAATTTTCTTAGTACGTGTAAATTCCATCGATCTAAAATTTTGTACCAAATCCTTAATTGACATTATTATTAATATGAAAAAACTAACCGATTATCTTTACTAGTTCTAACCCCTCCCGTATAATGTGACACAATTCCACGGCTTTACAAAAATTCGATATTCTTGGAAAGTGTGAAAGTCACAGATCTAAAATTTAAAATATATCGATTGCATTATGATCGTAGTTGTTTTTCGAAAAATCACTACAAACCCCTTATTTATTCGACCAATTTTCTCAATACGTATAGCTTTCATTGAACTAAAATTTTGTATAGAATCCTTAATTAGAATTAATATTAATATCGGGAAAAAATTAACCGATTAGTATCATTCCTACTACCCCCTCCCATACAATGTGACACAATTTCACAACTTTTCAAAAATTCGATATTCCTGAAAAGTGTGAACGTTACTGAACTAAAATTTAAAATATATCAGTTTTGTTTCTCGAAAAATCAACAAAAAACACTCCCCTCTTTCACCCTCCCGTAGAAATTGCACAATTTCACTATATACAATGCACTAAGTTTCCCAGTACCTATTCAATTTTTGAAGCTTAAATTTGGTACAAAACATTTTTATATCTAGCATGATGAGAAACAAATTAGTTCAGTACTACCACCCCTTCTACCACTCCCCATACAAAATTCTTAACATCGCAAAAATTTCATCTGTAGTATCGTTTGATTGGGTTTTACGCAGAGTCGTAGTGCTGTTATGGTTTTAAGCTTAATATTATTTTATTCTACCTTTTTTTTTAATTAACACAAGCTATAACTATTCACATGTCCTTAGCGCTCTTCAATACGAATATGGCCTTAGATCACGGGATTGATTTGATCACGAGCCTGTCCCATACAAATGCGAGTATCGTGGTTTCATTCTTAATGATTTCTGGTTCTCATTCCAACAAAATAGAAACCTTTGTCTTCAAAGGGTCATTAAACTAATCAGTTTATATATCCCAGACAATGTATTACTAACTACATTCTCAAAAGTTGCTTATTTTGCGATTCTTACGCGGACAAAGTCGCGGGCGATCGCTAGTTCTAAATAAATATTTAGTGCACAATTTCAGCTCAATAAATTTTACACGCTCTGAGTAAATTGGTTTAGAGCATTTCATGAAAAAGTGCAATTTGTATTGGGAGGTGGTGGAAGCAAGGAGAGGACACATAGCATCGAAGTAATTTTTCCACATCATGCTCGAGTTGCTATCAAAATATTTTATTCAAAATTTAGGATTAAAAAATTAGTGTATTTTGCAGTTTGCATGGGAGGTGGTAGAAGGAGGAGCGAGTTCTTACTGACTTTTTCAGAAGTGACTACAACCATCATGACATTTTAAATTGCAGATCAGTAGCTTTCATACTATTCAGGAAAATCGATTTTGTTGTTGTGGAATTGTGTCAGATTGTATGGGAGAGTGTAGAAGGAGTGAAACTAATCGTCTAATTTATTTTTGGTCTCACTGATAATACTAAATAAATATTTAGTAAACAATTTCAGCTCGATAAATTAATTTTATACGTACTGAGTAAATTGGCTTAATGTATATTTCAACAAAGAGTGCAGTTTGTATGGGAGGTGGTAGGTGTGGGGCGATTCAAATAGTTTTAATATTGTGCATTGATGAAAGAATAGAAATAATATTTTCTAAATTTTAAATCAATAGCTTCGATAGTTTTGGAGAAAATCCGTTTTTTGTGAGACTCCGAAAGTCATTTTGTATGGGAGGGGGTAGAAGAAGTGGAGCGATTTGGCCCGTTCACGAACTCGACCTTATTTTTTCGTCAAACACGATATGTGTAAAATTTTAACTTTCTAGCTCAACGCGTTCTCACACTAGAGTGGTAATACCAATGATAAACTTCTGTATCTTGAATTATTTTCTGCGAGCCTTATTTCTCACCATTACAAACCTTGTGGCAAGCTTAGAATAGTCTAAGATTTAATCTAAAGTGGGTTCCTACCCAAAAAACAGCAAAAAAAAACTGAAGGGTTCCGCGTAACAGCTTTGGCGGCCAAATTTTATATTATTCAAAGAAAAAAAAACATTAGAGATAATATTGTTATATGTGAGCTTTAGTCGCTCATCGCATGTTTGCAGAAACAACAGTCACATGGGCTATTCCGATCATGTATATTGCCGCACTATGCCGTGCATTGAAGGTTCAAGTCTTCAACCACCAACAATTCTCCAATACTAAAAACACCTGCAAGTTTTTGCCGAGAAAGCAACAACAATTACGGGTACACATATTATTCATTGACAATTATGTATAGATATAGATTCGACCGACAGGGAAATGATTCGGCCGACAAGGAATTAATTTATAGAAGCAACTGACAGCGAACGGACGACAATGAAATGATGATCAAAAAGGGAATAATTCGGTCAACAGTGAGCGGCCGACGATTCGGCCGCAAGTGGTCGACAAAAACGATATAAAAAGAAAGAGCGTTGGCGGGGGAGCAGTCAGTTGTGAGTTGATATTTGGACCGGAGACAGAAACAGTAAGCGAGTAGGGGAGTTGGCAGGCGAGTGCGATGGACCGCCGGAATGAGTGATCGAGCTGGTACTGTGATCGGCAGGCGAAAGGAAGTCCTGTGATCGACTGGCGGAGTTCAGCAGGAAGCCAGTGAGTCCTGTGATCAACAGGGGGTAAACCTTGTGATCGTCGTATGATCGGTGGTGGAGATTGATAAGCGCAAGAGTCGTGTGAATGATAGAGCGCTTAGTGCGAGGGCTGAGTCGAAATATTGTTAGCGAAAAGGGTAAAGCGATTTAGTTGAAAGATGAATAAATAAAGTTTGCGGTTAGAATAAAGTGAACAAGTTTTATTATTTTTACTTCAAATCCAGCGACCTCTAGCGCACTTCAATATACCTGGACTCCACGATACTCCAGAGCAAACCAAAACCCGATCATACGAATAGGTATAGGTTCACTCTATTTTTTAGCGGTCATTCAAATCTCTGAACAAAACAAAAATCTTTCACTTAAAAGACGAAAACCGGAGAATTACCGCACAGACGGTATGTATTATATTTTTATATTTGCAAACGCACATGCGTATCTTCGAGGAATTGTTTTTTTATGTTTTGTCTTACTGAGTAAAATTTGAAGTACCAAAACAATATTTGTTTCATTCCATATGTTATTAAATTTTTGGGGAGCTATTGTTAAAAAAATAAAGGGTTCCGTGATCTTCGGAAAAACTTCGAAGGGTTCCATGACCAAAATAGCTTAGGTAACCCTGATCTTCTTCTTCTACAATGGCACTACAGCCCAAATCGGGCCTAGGCCACCCGATCTTCAGGTACCTTAACATTTTTTATTTTTCATTATTTATTGTGGATGGGTTGTTAGCCCTTCGCACAACCATCTATCTACGAATTTTCATTTTCGCACATAGAGGTACCCAAGGTATATCCAAGCAGGCAGTGTGCAGGAATTATATATTACGTCGACCGGAATTTGAACTCACGACCTTCGCATTGTAAGACCAACACGCTACTCACTAGGTTACACCCTAGCCTCCCCCACCCGGATCTAGAGTATAAAAAAAATAAACAGCTGTTGAAAGCTCACTTTTTTTTCCCTAGGACAATTTGAAATTACGCGCAAACGAATATTTTCCTCACTCTGATTGTAGCCCTTGATGCCAGCTAATTAGCAAAAAAAAAATGAACGATTACTTCTAGATGTCGGACAAATATGGAAATTGTTGCATTCGGTGCAAAATATAGTCAAGATAAAAAAAAACTACCAACAAGTTGGGCGCAACTTCATAACTTTTGGGACCAGTTGAGGATGCGTGGGAAATCAATATACCGGTTAGGGTGAATAGGGTAGACTATGTGAATGGGGGTCCTAGAGCAGGGCTAT
Source organism: Chorisops tibialis (assembly GCA_963669355.1). Lineage (NCBI taxonomy): Eukaryota > Metazoa > Arthropoda > Insecta > Diptera > Stratiomyidae > Chorisops > Chorisops tibialis. The sequence continues at coordinate 268,098,470 of OY770262.1, read as the reverse complement.
TGTTAATTATGTAACGCTTAAATGCGATTACGATCAACAGCGTCTGTATATATCGGGAGTATAAATTGAAACCCGCCGCTTCCCAATAGATGGCATCAGCAGTAAATGTTGATCAAAAATATCGGATCGGAAAATTCAAATGGTAAGGTTAGGCATCTTTCAACAACTCCTCACCATTAGATTTGTCAACTTTTATCGGCGTCATATACTTTTTTGTGGGCAAATATGTCGAAGTTTGAGCCAAATAAGTGTCATTTGCGGAAGGTTTTGCTTTTTGCCTTCAATTCAAATAAAAATCGTATGGTGCGATTGCATTTAGTGAAAGAACGTGTGGTTGCTTTCAACACCACAAAATGGGTGATTTCGGCGTGGAAAACAAAAAGCGCCCCAGAACGGTGAAAAAGTTGAAAGACGTAGAATTGGAGGCATTACTAGATGAAGATTCATGCCAAAAGCAACAAGAACTTGCAGATTCATCGTTTGAAAATTTTGAGAATGAGGATATTGGGTGCCATACGAGATGAAGCCAAGCAACGTCAAACGGATTTTTTTCACATGTGAGCAGCTGTTTCAACTGCTAAAAAGGAAGGATTTTCTTGCATCGCATTTGGAGATGAGAATTGGATCCATTACGATAATCCAAAGCGAAAAAAATCGATGGAATACCACAGCCATGCATAAACATTGACGCTCATGCCCAACGTACTCAGCTTGAAAATCATGCTGTGTATTTGGTGCGACTAGCTCAACGTGGTGTATGATGAGTTACTTCAACCAGGTGAAACCAACACAGGAACTCTCTACGAATACAGCGAATGCATTTGAGCCGAGCATTGAAGGAAAAACTGCTGCAATACGAGGAGTGACACGACAAAGTGATTTTGCTGCACAAGAATGCTCGTCCACATGTTGCTTATGCTGTGAACCTACCTCGTAACACTGAAATGGGACGTCCTACTCCACCCGCCATATTCAACAGACATTGCCCCTTACGACTACCACCTATTCCAATCGATAATGCATGGCCTGGCTGAGCTGCAATTCCGTTCTTAGGTAGAAGCCAAAAATTAGGTCGTCTCGAGGATCGACTCAAAAGAAGAGCAGTTTTTTCGACGCGGAATCCAAAAAGACGGAAAAAAAGTTAAGGCTAGCGACGGACAATTCTTTGCAAAAATAACTGTTTTTGCACAATAAAAGTTCGAATTTTGGAGAGATATGGCTGTTTTCAATATATACTCCCAATATAATCAATATTTCATTCGTTTATTTATGTAAGTTTGGGCTTGTAGAGGGGGTGGGTGGGAAGGGTAGAAGGGTGGGTGGATGTTTATATTTTTTAAAATGATTGCTTGAATCGTGATGAAAATTATCTGTATAGCATGATAATTTTATAAACAGAGCTACTTAGAATTACTATAAAATTCGGTGTATTTTATAAACACGATATGCCAGATATTTGGGTGGGAATCGCAAAATTTGTGATGTAGTTTTATTAAGTTTTTCTTGAAAGGTGTTGGTACAAAATTTCAAGGTCGCAGTTTTTAATTTGCTACATTTATTGAATTTGGTCGAAATAATATTTTTTTATGGGAGGGGGTAGAAGGGCAAGGTGGATCTTAAAACTTTTCAAGCAACTTTGTTTTAAATACATTTTTGTTTGTACAAAATTTCAAGTTGATAGCTCTTAGGGGTTTGGTGATGATTTGTATGGGACGGAGTAGAAGTTTTGAAGGAATTCGACCAGTCAAACTCTTAAACTTTTACGCACTTTTTTTTTAATGCGTTTCCCAAATTTTGAAGTGCGTTTTCGACATTTTGGTTCATCAACTCCCTCCGCTTAAGCCCCCAACTTAAAAAATTTGCCAAAATTATAGGTCATAAAGCTCTACAATCTGACAAAATTTCAGCTTACTATCTGCATTGGATTTTCAGATATCTTCTTCTACAATGGCGCTACAGCGCAAATCGGACCTTGGCATCCTGATATTCAAGTTCCTTAACATTTTTTTTTATTACTTATTGTGGAAGGGTTGTTAGCCCTTCGCACAACCCTCATTCTACGAATTTTTCATTTTCTTAGATTGTGGTGACCAAGGTATACCCAAGCAGGCAATGTGCCGGAATTATATTTTGCGCCGGCCGGGATTTGAACTCACGACCTTCGCATTACAAGACCAACACACTACCTACTAGGCTATACCCTAGATTTTCAGATATACCAGTTTGAAATTTTGAAAAGTATACCATTTTTGAAATACTCTCCATTTCCCTCCAATACCTTTAGGTTTAGGTTGTAGGAGGGCAGTTTCTTAGAACCACAATCCAGTTGAGCTACTCCCCCTATTTATTATAAGATTGATTTTACTCCTCATGTGTTAGCCACTTGGTTTGATTTGCGAAGCGAAGTGGGCTTGAATGTTTGACGTCTCTGAGGCCGTCTAGTTCTGCCTAAACAAAGGAAACGACTTTTGGAGATTTGCAGACAGTGACAAAGATTATGTTCGATAGATTCTTCGTCTTCCTCGCAACCTTTGCAAGGGCTGTCTCTCGCGATCCACTACCTTTATGTCCGAATGTTATATTTTTCTCATATTTCGCTAGTATAGCTTAGCTAATGTCCCAAGTTTCAAATAAATAGCTTGAGAGATAGTCGAGATATTAATGTTTATTTATTTTTCTTTGCAACCCCCTTACTCTCCTCTTTAAAAGTATTTGCCACCTTATAAGTTTATTATGGTTGACCTATGGCCCAACTAATTGATCGTAAAATATGAACTCATTCTGTTAGCTAATTTCAAAGATATAGTAATTTGGAAAAAAAAATAAATAAATTCGGACGACAAGTAGTTTTTAGCCGCCCCCCTCTTCTTTTGTACCCCTCTGGGTAAGAAAATTAATTTATTTTCACTTTTCTCCCCATAAATCAATACACCCGATTGTTGAGCGAATTTTAGGTATCTATCTGTATTAGTAGTGGAGATATTGGCAACCGCAGTTTTAAACATTTATTTTCCCCCCCCTCCCTCCATATTTCACCTACCAAAAATTTAAGTAATGATAGTTTCCCACCTAGTTAAAAATTAATTCTCTATCTTTAAGGGTTTCGGAAATATGGGCCTTTAAATGTCGTTGGAGCGTACACGTACTGTGTACGGCATACAGACAAACGGTTTTTTTTTTTAATTTTTAGGCTAAATTAGTTATGTAACGCGAAAAAAACTAAATTTCAGGGTAGAATTTTTATAGTCTTGATGATATCTGAGAGTATTATAAGTTCGCCACAAAGTTTGTAAGGCTAAGAAATAGCGTTTGGATGAAAAAAAAAACAATTATACAGAAGTTCCGTCTGTCTGTCCGTCTGTATCTTCTCTAGCTCAAGAACAAGTTGAGCTAGAAGCTTCAAATTTTGTACACGTTGTTTTTGAGAAAAAAGTAAGGTCAAGTTCGTGAACGGGCGAAATCGAGTTCTACCGCGCCCCCAAAAACAAAATGACACAATTTCGGAATTTAACAATAAACTGATTTTTTCGAAAAGTATAAAAGCTTGTTTCAAAAAAAAAAAGTTTAAAAAAAAAAGTATTTTTATCAGTTTTAAATTAACTCACCACCAAAGTAATTTGCTCCCATGTAACTTATAAAAATTAATTATAAAGAAAAAAGAAGAAAACAACAGTATACTATTTACGGGGAATTGAAGGCATCACCATTTTCAAAAATCAGTGAAAATTGCAGAGGCGATTGTTTCGAGACGATGACGAGGCAGGACTTGTATTTTCTGGGAGGAGCGCTAGAGAGGACGATGAGAGCGGTCGACGCAAGAAGATGCAAAAAAAAAGTTTTTTTCTTCATTGTTTTTTTTTTGTAAAAAATAAGTTTGTTTTTACAAAGAGAAGAAAAATACATATAAAAGGATCCGGAAAAGGTAACATCAGTGAAGGAGCAAAATCATCGAAAGCAACCAAGGACCAAAGTAAGAAAGCTGCACCGCGTCTGCTTTCACTTCATCCTGCACTCAGAAAAAGGTCTTCAACGCTTTTTTTTTTGTTATTACGAGGTACCAATTTTAGATTACTTCTAAAAAATATAATAATAAAGACATTTAATTTTGCCATTAAATTAAATGTTCGTTCTTACATTTAAATTTATGAAAAGATTTTGTGTGTTTTCGCAGGAAATTAGTGGGGTTCTTATTATTTTTTTTTTTGCCGTAATGTGTTGTAAGTAGAGATGGTATGCTATTTTACATACATGCGATTTTTTCACTGCTCTTTCAAAACAGCAATCGCATATTGCGATTAAAAATTTATAAGAGCTGCGATTAGAAGAGCAGAGCAAATGCATACTACTTACAGTCTATCGCTAATAAAATTGCCGCAATGATCATTACTATAAGTCCTAGAGTTCTTGTACACACTCGCCCATTAATCGCGCAACTCACATATCCCACCTCACCCCGACGAGAACAAAGCTCGCCAAGTAAACTGCCGCTTACCCATTAAAGCGCACCTCATTGACCATTTCGCACGTTCCACCTCACCGATCGCTAAAAAGAAAAAACAGCTCTAAGCTCACCGATCGCGCAACGAAAGAGCTTTCATATGGAAGCTCTTTCGTTGCTCGATTGCCGCTTGGGTTTTTGTTTTTCTTGGTGTCTATTATACCGCTCGCGCTCAACGATATCTGTAAACTGTTCACGGCTCAGCTCAGTGATATCAAAGACTATCAATAATATAAGCTATCCCAAACCTATTTAATAGTCTCTGGTGATATCTACACCATCTACACACTGCTCGTGCTTTCAATGCTATTGCTAAATAGTTATAGGAAGTATAGTAATGAATGAATAGGTCATAGGTGAAGTGCGACTGCGATTTAGCTATCGGTAAGATAGAAGTGCAGGTAAGCGGTGATTTGTTTGGCGAGCTTTGTTCTGAGTTAGATCTCGTCGGGGTGAGGTGGGACATATTAGTTGCAGCTATTGCAAGTTCCACCGATTTATGTTGCAGTCCACTGTGTCGATAAGGGCTTTACGTTCCTCATTGATGAAATTGCTTGAGTGAGTAATATCGAGTGAAAAAAAGAAAACAATAGACCCTTTTGGTTCGGTTTTCTATAACTGGGTGTAACCTAGCGGGTAGCGTGTTGGTCCACAATGCGAAGGTCGTGAGTTCAAATCCCGGTCGACGTATAATTCCAACACACTATCTGCTTGGGTATACCTTGGTCACCTCAATCTACGAAAATGAAAAATTCGTATATAGAGGGTTGTGCGAAGGTCTAACAACCCTTCCACAATAAATAATGAAAAAAATGTTAAGGCAGGTCAGGAGGCCAAGACCCGATTTGGACTGTAACGTCATAGTAGAAGAATGGTTTTTTTTTACTCTAGATGAAACCTGAGAGTATTATAAGTTTGCCACAAAGTCTGTAACGCTAAGAATTAAGGCTCGGAGAAAAAAATGAATGATACAGAATTTCATATAATCACTCAAAAAACCGGATGTCCGTCCGTCCGTCCGTGTCCTCTCTAGCTTGAGAACGCGTTGATCTAGAAAGTTCAAATTTTGTACACGTCGTTTTTGACAAAAAAGTAAGCACAAGTTCGTAAACGGGCCAAATCGCTTCACCCCTTCTACCCCCTCCCATACAAAACGACGCAACTGCACAATTTGACAATAAACGGATTCGCTCGAAAAGTATAAAAGCTATTGGTCTCAAATTTGGAACATATTACTTTTATGATGATATCAATCTACCATATAAAAATGTGCGTGTCCTCTCTCTCCTTCTACCACCTCCCATACAAACAGTACTTTATCATGAAATACTCTAAGCCAATTTACTCAGTGCGTATAAAATTTACCGGGCTGAAATTGTGCACTAAATATTTATTTGAAATTATTAGTAAGGCCAAAAAAAATTAGACGATTAGCTTCCTTCTACCCCCTCCCATACAAAATGACACAATTTCTCAATTTGATATTAAATGGATTCACTCGAAAAGTATAAAAGCTATTAATCTGAATTTTGGGATATATTATTTTTATAATAATCTAAATCTACAGTAGAAAAATTATTTGCGTCCGCCCTCTCCTTCCACCCCCTCCCATACAAACTACACTTTTTCATGAAATGCTCTAAGACGATTTTCTCAAAACATATAACATTTGTTAAGCTCATATTTTGTAATAAATACTTAATTAGTATTATCACTAAGATGAGAAAAAAATATTTGATTAGCTTCACTGCTTCTACCCCCTCCCATACAATATAACACAGTTTCACAACTTTACAAAAAATCGATTTTCTTGAAAAGTATGAATGGCACTAGTCTGAAATGTAAGGGATGTCAATTTTATAATATTCCTAGTTATTTCTGAAAAAATCACTAAAATTCCCCCACTCTTTCTACCACCTCCCATATAAACTGCATATTTTCACTAAATCTAACTCACCAATTTTCTCAATTCGCATTCAATTTTTGGAGTAAGCATTTTCTATAAGACATTTTTGTAGCTACTTTAGCATGGTGGGGAAAAAATTAGTTCAATGGTATCATCCCTTCTAACACTTCCCATACGAAATTTCTTGGGATCACAAAAAATTCTATTTCATCTAGTATCGTAAAGGTACGTTTACATCTGACACTTCTCTCCGGACATAAGTGTCAAGTGTCCGACAGAAATTCGCTTTGACTGTTTAAATCTGAGAGAAATTACCAGACACTTGTGTCGTGGATAAGTGTCCGACAGTTCTCGCAATGGTGAAATTCGGAAGAAATGTCCGACCCGTTTACATACGGACACATGTGTCGTACATATCTTCCATTCTGCAGTTCAGTTTATGTAGTCAAGATGAATTTTTTTTCATTTTAAAAAATTTCGTAGGGGAAATGGTGGAGGGGATGACGACATTGAGCTAATTTTTTCACATCACGCTAGAGTTGCCATCAAAATGTTTTATAAAAAATTTAGGTTCCAAAAATTTAATAGGTGCTGTGCACAATTTCAACTAGGTTAATTTTATACGTACTGAGTAAATTTGTTTATAGTATTTCATAAAATAGTGCAGTTTGTATGGGAGGTTCTGGAAGGAAAGAGAGGACTCAAAAAATTTTTATATAGTAGATTGAAATCATAATTAAAGTAATATATTACAAATTTCGGATCAATAGCATTTATACTTTTCGAATTTACCAGAGCCCTACAAAAATTTCTCAAAATTTTCAATATTTTGGGCCATCACCTCCCTCTCCTTATAGCCATCAAAATAAAAAATTTATCAAATTTATAAGTCATAAAGCTCGACAATCTCACAAAATTTCAACTTAATACCTGCATTGGATTTTTAGATATAACGGTTTGAAATTTTCAAAAATGTACCAATTTTGAATTGCTCCCCATTTCCCCCTACTGCTATTATGCCCAAATATTATATTTTTCTTAGATTCCGCTAGTATAGATTAATTTATGTTTCAAGTTTCAATTACATAGTTTAAGAGATAGTCGGGCTATTAATTTTTAAGTTCTTTTCTTTACGTTACAAAAGAACTGTATTGCATCCTACAGTTTTCCCGACACTTATTGCAAAAGTAGACGAGCAGTCAACTTCTGCGATAAGTGTCGAGAGAGCTTGAATTTACAAATAATCAGCGTTTACATCTGTTTGGACAGAAGTGTCGACACTTATCTCCGATAGTCGAATATAGGTGTCGGACATAAATTCATCTCCGTTTACACTAGTCACGATTTCTCTCGGACATAATTTCCGGCAATAAGTGTCAGATGTAAACGTACCTTTAGAGTACGATTACGCCTTACGCGCAATCGTAGCCCTGTTATGTTTATACTCTACATGAAATCTGAGAGTATATTGTGTTTGCCTTACCGTTTGCAACGCTAAGAAATAATGCTCGCACAGAGCCGCCAAGGGTACAGAAATATTTGTTGTCGCTCAAAAACTTTGATTCCGAGTTGCTGTCTGTCCGTCTGTCTACAGCATACCTCTCGAACGCTTTGAGCTATCGTGCTGAAATTTGTTGTGTGTCATTTTTAGCAAAAAATAAACTTTAAGTTCGTGAATGGGCCACATCGCCCCACTCCTTCTACCCCCTCCCATACAAATTTCACGAAATTCCGAAATTTTCAGAAATTGATTTTTCTTTGAAACTATTTAAGATATCGACTTGAAATTTGGGTCAAAGTATTATGATATAGATGTTATTAATATGACGGAATATTGATCCGATCGCGTTACTCCTTCTACCCCTTCCCATACAAATGCATAATTTTGAAAAATGCAGTTTTTCGATTTTCATTGAAACTAGCGAAGTTATAAAAGCGAATTTTTGCCAAAATTAACTTTATTATAATTCCAATCAGAATTAAAAAAATTATCAACTCCACCTCACTCCTTCTACTCCCTCCCATACAAATTTCACGAAGTTTTGAAATTTAAATTAAATTATTTCTCTTCGAAACTGTTAAAGCTATCAACTTGATATTTTGCACAAAGTATAAAAATAGAAATATCAATAACGAGAAAAAAAAATGTTTTGATCCGTACACTCCTTCTACCCCCTCCCATACAAATGTATAATTTTTGCTAAGTGCATTATATCGATTTCCATTAAAACTAGAAAAAGTATAAACTTAAAATTTTGCCAGAATTTGTTTTTTAATAATTGCAATAAATGCTAAAAAAATTATCAGCTCCTCTTCACTCCTTCTATCCCCTCCCATACAAATATCTGTATTATAAATTCAAGAAAAGCATTTCTCCTTCGAATATATTAGAACTATCGAATTTGAAATTGAATCAAAGCGTGGTGATAAGGATGATGATAAGCAGTTTCAAAATCATCTTAAACGCTCCACTTCCTCTGCCACCTCCCATACAAATGCCTCAATTTCAGGAAAACTATGTCCAATTGAAAATAATGAAAGCTACAAACCTTAAATTCAGCACGAAATATTTTGCATACTACATTAGGTGTCATATCCAAAAATTACAAACCTTCCTCCTCTCCTTCTACCACCTCCCATACAAAAGTCACTATTAATTATTTAAAAGCATTGGAGGTGACATATTTTCCGGTACATTGAACTCTTTCTCATTTCATTTAGAGTATCATATGATTGGGCTTTACGCCCAATCATAATTCTTTTATGTTTCTTATTTGGTTTCTGTACATGCGATGTGATTACCATTTTTGCCATCCTGACGCGGTTTCGCTTGATCGTTTTTTTATACTTTGGATAGTAAAAGAAAACTTTTTCATTCTGTGCGGAAAATGGGGGAAATGTTCACTATGCACACTGAGATAGTAGCAGGAAATTGTTGTTTTGTCAGTTTTTTTATTTATTGAAATGTGTTATTTTAACAAACATGTAACTAAATACTTTGAATTTTTCAGTTTTTTACAGTTTTTTGTGCTCTTCCGTTTAATTCATTTCGTTTTTCTGTTTTAATTTGAATCATTGCTGAATGAAAAAAAAAAATTAAATAGCAGCTCTTTTCGAAGATATTTATCACTGCAATAGCAGTTTTTGCCATCCTTACGCACTAGCGTGGGAATAGAGATGAAAAAATCACTGCTATTAGAAGAGCTGCTCTTTTTCACAGAAATATCATTAGAAAAAGAGCAATGGCAGTTGATCACTGCGATTGAAAAAGAGCAGATTTTGCCATCCCTAGTTGTGAGTAGAGCTCACAGCGTAAGCTCTGGGATGGCCACCCATGGGACACTCTTCGGATTCAATTTATCGGTTTTTTTTTTTATAAATAAGAACGAAGCACGATCGAAAAGGACGATTTTCCAGTTTCTATTTTCCCAAACCCGAAGCTCCTGATCCGGTGCTGCTCGACCTGGAAGACACCCTTTATTAAAAATCTGTGGCAGGATGAAGACCCTAAACTTCGTTCCTTTGCAAGTTATAGATCTGAAATTTTGAATATACTATTTTCATGATGACATCAAATCCCTTGTATAAAAATTTTTTGAATCGCCCCACTCTTTCTACCACCTCCCATACAAATTGGACTTTTTGTTGCAAAACCATAAACTAATTTACTCAGTACGTACAAAATTTATCGAGCTGAAATTGTGAACTAAATATTTATTGTAGTATTATTAGTAAGATCGAAAAAATTCAACAGATTAGCTGTACTCCTTCTACCTCATCCCATACATAGTGGTACATTTTTAGAGCTTTACATAAAATCGATTTTCTGTGAAACTATGAATTATATTGATCTGAAATTTAAGAGATGCATAATCGTCATAGTTATTACTGAAAAATAAAATACTGAAAACCTCCTTCTACCATTTCTCCATACGAACTGCAAAATTTAGCTAAATTTAATACACTAATTTTCTAAAAGCCTATCAAATTTTTGAAGCTTAAATTTTGTATAAAACTTTTTAATAGCAACTCTATCATGATGTGAAAAAATTATTTCAATACTGTCACCCCTTCTACCACACTCCATACAAAATTTCATAAAATAACCCAATTTTGATTGGGTCTTACGCCCAATCGTAGTCGTATTATGTTTTTTTTTTCATCGCTTACCCCTTTAAAAGATCGATTTTATAAAAATCTAATTTATCAACCACATCAATTCCTCATTTGCCAGTGTATCGCTATTCCTTTCAGGTCTACAAATATCTCAAAATAAAAGCATAATATGAATTAAGCTCACACCACATCAGAACAGTCCTGGAACGCTATACCCCAACATGTGTTTAACTAATATTTTATAAACTCTCATGAGAATGTCAAATAAACACAAAAACTTCAAATCTGTTCGGTATTGAAATTTTCCCGCCCTGATCTCTGTACGTAAGAAAACACATTTTTTTTTTATGAAGAAAATTCCCATATTTTCATCATATTCATGATCGCAGATGTTCTCTGAAACCAAACAATCTCTACGAAGTGAGTGCGTATATTTTTATTCACATCCGTAAAGCGTTAAAACACGTTTCTATAAGAAACGCCAGTATCACGGAGATAAGAAAAAAAATGTATTCATTCATCTTCCATACATTATATTTATCTTCATGTCGATATGTACACATTTCACTATCGTTTCATCAGGCAATATTACAAGATCAGTGTCGATCAACTTAATTGCTACAAAGTTCAGTAAGTAGGAAAAATGTATCTAGATAGATATTGAACGTGATGAAGTGCCAGGATGTGTACAATTATATTGCTTTCAAATATCTACATATGTGAAGTATAAAATATGTAGAATGATCTCATAATTATAGATAACAAACATTTCTAAGAATGGAGATTGAGAAGAATATTCAAGTGATACTTTTTATTGTCTCGCCGGTATGATTTAGTTCGAATTTTTCGCACAACATAGAAAAAAAAACATAACAGAGCTACGATTGCGCATAAAGCGCAATCTTACGATACTCTAGATGAAATAGAATTTTTTGTGACCCCAAGAAATTTTGTATGTGGAGTGTTAGAAGGGATGATAGCATTGAACTACTTTTTCCCCCATCATGCTAAACTCGCTTTAAAAATGTTTTATTCAAAATGCTTACTCCAAAAATTGAATGGGGACTGAGAAAATTAGTGAGTTCGATTTAATGAAAATGTGCAGTTTGTATGGGAGGTGGTAGAAAGAGTGAGGGAATTCTAGTGATTTTTTCAGAAATAACTAGGAATATTATAAAATTGACATCCCTTAAATTTCAGACTAGTACCATTCATACTTTTCAAGAAAATCGATTTTTCGTGAAGTTGTGAAACTGTGTCATATTGTATGGGAGGGGTAGAAGCAGTGAAGCTAATCAAATATTTTTTTCTGATATTAGTGATACTACTAATTAAGTATTTATTACAAAATGTGAGCTCGATAAATGTTATATGTTCTGAGAAAATCGTCTTAGAGCATTTCATGAAAAAGTGTAGTTTGTATGGGAGGGGGTGGAAGGAGAGGGAGGACGCAAATAATTTTTCTGCTGTAGATTTAAATCACTATGAAAGTAATATATCCCAAAACTCAGACTAATAGTTTTTATACTTTTCGAGTAAATTAATTTATTGTTAAATTGCGAATTTGCGTCATTTTGTATGGGAGGGGGTAGAAGGGGTGAAGCTAATCGTCTAATTTTTTTTCGCCTTACTAACAATTTTAAATAAATATTTGGTGCACAATTTCAGCTCGCTAAATTTTATACGCACTGAGTAAATTGGCTTAGAGTAATTCATGACAAGTACAGTTTGTATGGGAGGTGGTAGTAGGAGAGGGAGTACACGCATAATTTTTATATGATAGATTGACATTATCATAAAAGTAATATATTCCAAATTTCAGGCTAATAGCTTTTATACTTTTCGAGCAAATCCTTTAATTGTCAAATTGCTCAATTGTGTCATTTTGTATGGGAGGGGGTAGAAGGGGTGGAGGGATTTGGCTCGTTCACGAACTTGACCTTACTTTTTTGTTAAAAACGACGTATACAAAATTTGAACTTTCTAGCTCAACGCGTTCTCAAGCTAGAGAGGACACGGACGGACGGACAGACAGACAGACAGACAGACAGACAGACAGACAGACGGACGGACGGACGGACGGACATCCGGTTTTGAGATTTTTGAGTGATTATATGAACTTCTGTATCATTCATTTTTTTCTCCCAGCCTTATTTCTTGGCGTTACAAACTTTGTGGCAAACTTATAATACTCTCAGATTTCATCTAGAGTATAACCAGGTCCAAAAATGTTAAGTGTTACAAATTTTATTGATCGCCACTGAAAGAATGAGAAAGCAGAACGCTTCGCTAATTCAAATTGGGCTTTATACAAATTTATAATGAATATCATTGGCTTGTCATGATTTTCCGCCAGATGGATGGAACATTGTTTCGCATAATGATTTCCTACATTCAAGCCGTGCTCTGAATATAAGCTAATTATATTGCGATCATTTTTATGTACGTACTGCCTACTTGTTTTATACAAGTAAAATGTGATACGAGTATCTTTTCTGACAGACCGCTACAATAGACATAGCGGAGAGTGATATAATCTTCGAAGATCGGTATGGAAGACTTTAGCATTTGTAGGAAACTACTGTTTTCGTTATAATTGCTAGTAAATTATGAGAAATCGTGGCCGTTGCTAAAGCACATCATGAACTAATTTCAAGCATTTATCTAACTATCTCGTAGTGGGAAGATACGTACAAGACGCGTTATGGCCTTATACAACGTTCAGTCTAGTTTTCGCGTTAATTCTTTGATACATTCCACTCAGCAAGTAATGAAGTAGGCAGACCTTGAGAAATTACCGATGATAGGAATCACTTTCTATAATAATTCATGGCGGAAAGTTTTTTTTTTCTAATGAACATTTCACCTGTTAGAAAAGATTTCTTCAGATGTGTTTGGAAAGTTTTTTTCTTCTAGACTCATTTTGGTGATTTTTTAACAAGCTCCTCGGCTATGATTACCAAATCGATAAAATGCTGATGCACTTGAAATCGCTTTGTTTTCGATCGATGATGATGTTAGAAATGGCATTACACATCGATTTTCATCGATTGAACTTGATCGGAAACTGGCTGATTGGAAATCTCGTAAAATCTAGATGTTGATCAGATGGTCCCGTATGTGAATGTTTTCACTGTTGGAAAATGATATGCATTTCAGCTGGAAGGGAGCCTGCAACAATGCCTTGTAATAAATAACTGCAGGGTTCTAAGAACAAGGACCACACATCGTAAGTGTGCTCCGGGGGTGATCTCTATAAAAACTGAAGGGTTTGTAGATTATTTTCTTTTGGAAGGCTCGAAGATCCTTATTTCCTTTTCCTTGTGCTGGTCAAAAGGAAAGGACATAAACATATTGTGTCGTGAAGTGATCTTCACATAAGTACTTAAGCCGGAAGTATATTGTAGTGTGTCGGCTGTTAAACGGTAACCTCATGCTGCTTCAGGTCAAGTATCTAAATAAACCACTGTTTTTATGATCTACACTATTGTGCTAGTGATCGTAGTAAAAATTGCGCGATATTAAGATAATTACAAGATCAGTAGAATTTTGAAATTCGTTTAAAATGAGTCCAAGTTTGTTACCGACTTTCTAGATCTCTGCAGTTCGCCTAATGATCATTTATCGATGTGATTGCTGACGAGTGATCGTTCTATGAGATACACTTTAGAGTGCATTATAAAAATTTCAAAATGTTTACAAATCATCCGTTATAATGCTAGGATGGTGTAATTTAATGGGATTTATGAGGCTGTTAGGGTTATATGGGGCATTTGGTGTAAGTGATCGTAAACAGAAGATCTAAGTGTGAACATGGGCGGCAACGAAAAACGAAAAAGTGAAGCGGAAAAATGGTTTTGACGTTCTAATGGTTGAGTGGTGAAAGAGTTATTTGAGATCATCGTGATCGTCCATCATTCGTTTTTATTTTTGTTAGTTTTTTTTTCTTTCATTTTTCTAAATGGAGTACTGTCATAATTAACACCTATAACAATGAATTCGAGTGGATAATTGGTAGCGTATGCTTTTAACTCAGATTATTTTCTTTTATTGAGTGGTATTCAGAAAGTTTGTATAGAGCTTTACGATGTGAGATACTTTCATTGGTAGCTCATAAATCTTTGCAGGTTAATTGTGTGCTGTACTAGTTAAGAGGTTATGAGGATGGTTATAGTTCAAGTTCAATTCATGTGTAATGTTTCCGATTCTCACCCTATTTTTTGTAATTGGGGTGTAGAAGACAAGGCAAGTAAAAAACCACAGTTATATACACTCAAGAACCTGGATGATTTCTTAGAGAAAAAAAGTAGGGTCACTATTACAGGTAGAATTGTTTTGTTTTATAAAAAAAAAGAGAAAGTCCTAATATTAGCAGCGAATCTCTTTGATGTTAAGATTTGTAGGCGTTTTAGGAGCTAATTCACGCACTTTAACGAAGAACTGTTATGGAAGCCTAGTTAAAAGTCTTAAAATATTTTTACGAATACTCACACACACATTTCGATAGTTTTATATTAATGGAAGGTAAGATCGAAGATGTGCTACGTCCTATTTAAATGTTTATTAAACCATGGGAAAGGGAACATTTGTGCGTATGCCGCATTACTCATTACATGTTTGACCCAAAAACGAGAAGATAATGTTATTATTGGCGGCTCAATTTAGCAAAACCTAACTCAGCGGTTAGCAAAAAAAATTTAAGTCAGATTTTGTGTGTACAGAGGGTACATACTACGAAAGTTTTCCAATATCGGAGGAGGGGAGGAGCGGAAAGAAGCTCTCATACATGTCCAAGAAGCTAACACCTATAAGCATATCTCAAACCTTCTAAAAAACCCTCTCTTCACTTGTTTAGATTGTGGTGATCAGTGTACTACAGCTAAAAATGGATGAAGCAAAGATAGGCTGAAAAGTGATTTCTTGTGTGGAGTATGTCGCTATAGCTATCTCTGGGCGAAGTTATGAGGAATCAATACTCTCTAAAAATCCACCATGATGAGCCTCGTACCCTGGAACTATCCAGGGTACAGTCTTGATTTCATAAATGGAGTCCCCCAATTTTATTCGTTGATAATGAAAGGATCAGAAGTTTACCAATAACCTTTTTGCATTGTGCGAACAAAATTCACCCACAGTCAGTCCTGCTTACCCTAAAAATGGCAAATGGACATTCACTAAAACCTAACTGAAACGAGAAACGGATACAGCGCCTTAGATACGGATGGATTCTATGGCAACAACTTTTGACATTCGAAAACGTACTACGATTGGCGTGGAGTTTTGTAGTACTCGTCAAATGCAGAGGAACCCTTTTTCCACACAAGAGTCACCATAAAACATCTTCTGTTTCCTCAGAACCAGATCGACCACTTGGCTGTAAGTCGCCGCTGGAAAAGATGTATCCTCGATTTGCGAGCGAGGCGTAAACCTGACGAGGGGATTGATCACCACTTGATGGTAGCGTAATCTCAATGTGGGTACCATTCTACGCGTTATCCACATTGGGCGGATATGAAATGAGTACACTGGACTCCAATTGAGAGGCAATCAGAAATACGTTTCTAATTAGTGCTGAAGAATCTGAGGGATATATGTAAAGCGGTGAGAAACCCTGGATGTCGAAAGACACATGCAACAAGGTTGGCCAATCGGGAAAAAAAATTTAATTGGCAATCATCTCTCAACCCGATGTCAACTAAAGAACTCCCGACATGAGACGGAACTACCGCGATGCTCATATACAGCTTAAAAAGGCTGTTGGAAGTAACAAGAGAAAGGCCATTGAAGATCTGGTCAACAAGGCAGAATCTGCGGCTTACTAATTTTTTTTTTTACGGCCGTCGAAAATAAGTTAGGGGGTCACCCTTTAATGCGCGATGCACAGTTAAGTCGGCAAGGGTACGGGGAAACAAGTGGATAGAGGAAACACAGGAGAGGACATTTGGAAGTGGCGTTGAGCGTTGTTCTTAAATTGCTGGAGATTGTATCCCGTTGGAAAGAGATTTCCTGGTAATGATTTCCACAACACTGTCATCCGAGGGATGAAGGACTGCCTAAGCTTCACTGTTCTCCACGGTAAGGGCTTCACGGTGTACTCGTGTGAGCGTGCAGCTTAGCGAGTATTTCGGGGGGCATTGAATGTAGGTGGTATAAGGGCTTTTAGTTCCTTGCTGCATTTAACATAGAAGTATCTAGGTATATGGTATTCTGAGAAGACTATGGGTGTTTGCTAGTGTCCTCCCTATGCATATCAGACTGAAGCTCGTTAAACCCCTTATTATACCTTTTTTTTCTTATGGTAGTCTAGTATTTCCCAAACATGATTTCAACTGCCAACACAGGTTAAATGTGGCCTTCAACGATTGTATCCGCTATGTATTTGGACTAAGGCGTTTTGATCATATATCGCAATATCAGATGAGCATTCTAGGCTGCACATTACCCTCTTTCCTTAAGCGCAGAGCACTAATTTTCCTACACAACATTTTACAGCATAGGGACCCACTGTATTTATGCGAGTTCCTAATACCTCTAAAAACCAACAGACATCGTAAACTTCTTGCTCCGCGTTTCTTTAAGACGGTCGGTGAGGGCTCCTTTTTCGTCCAGACCATAAGAATCTGGAATAATCTTCCACCTCATATTCAGCGTGTTGATGATCCGGGTACGTTCAGGCGATTTGTGTATTCCCTCGAGTTTTAATCTATTTTTCATATTTTGATTTTAATATTTCCTATAAGCATACTTTTGGCGTTTTCGTCTTCTTCTTCTTCTTCTTAATATCTTCTTAACATTTTCTTAATTAATTAATTAATAATTGCGAATTTCTAATGATTTTGTTTTATATTATTATTATTATTATTATCTTAGTCACTTTCCTCATTATATTTATATTTATATATTTTTATACTCTTTCTATATATAACTCAATGTATTTAGTTATAATTTAATTATTTTGAATTCTATTAGTTCTGAGTTTTCATCACATATTATTGTACTTATAAAAGATTTATAATCTTGTAGTATTTACCAAATAAATGAAATATCAAATATCAAATATCAAATATCTATAGTAAATGCAGAGTGCACCGATATTTTGACGATGCTCGAGGGAGTCAATTGAGGCCGATATATGTAGCTTCATCTCCAATTAATCGGAATGCATATTTCTGGATACGGTCAAGAAGGGCCAGATGTGATGTTTCGGCCCCAGCCCAAACATGCGAGTTGTACTCCAGACGTGGTCGGATATAAGCCTTATAGTTGGTAGCTAGTTCGGTGGCAGAGAAGTATTTCTTACACTTCCGCAGAATACCTAGGCGTTTCGAAGCATGTAGAGCGACTTTGTAAATGTGTTGGCACCAATCTAGGCGATTGTTAAGTTTTACACCTAGAAATGTAAAATCTGCAGAAGGTGGAATCTGTACGCCATTCAATGACATATTAGTGACCGACGTCGGAACATTATGGTTAAGAGATAGATGACAGGACGGCGTTTTTAAGGCATTAAATTGTGCTCTATTGTTCCTGCCCCATTCCAGGATTAAACAGAGGTCAGAGTTCAATGACTGTATCGACTTATTACGATAAGAGGCCACCGATATCGGACGAGCGTCCGCAGGAGAGTCGAATTGGTAGGAGTTATCAAAGCTCTGTCATCTGCGAAACAGTGAATAGGATTGAGAGTAGACGACAGAAAGTCTTTCATGAAGACTAAAAAGAGAGTGGGAGATAAAACTGAGACTTGCGGGACGCCGAAGTCAATAGGAAAGGATGCAGAAGTTACTCCGTCTAGTACGACTCGAATAGAGCGCTCGGAGAGGAAACTCTCAATCCATTGAAGAAATAAAGTGTTTAAACCAAAGGCCTTTAGCTTGGCTAGGATGGATTTGTGCCAAACTCTGTCAAACGCTTTGGCGATGTCAAGAGCAAGAACTTGACCTTCACCAAATTTGTGGATGCAGGAATGCCAACGCTCGGTAAGATAGATCAGGAGATCGCCTGTAGAGCGATGAAACAATTGACGAACAGGCCAACCACCTGGTGAGAGATGTTAACGGAACTCTCCTTAATATGAGTAAACACCAGTTACGGCGGTGGTTCTCTGATATTTTAAACATCTTGTCAGAGGAAGATATTTCAAAAAGAGAACAACTACCAAACATCCAACAACAACAATCTGTTAGGGACGGTCTCCCAGATAAGGAAATTTCCGCCATCCAGTCAATAGCGGAAAGGAAAGCCACAGGTATAGACGGACTACTAACCAAACTCCTCAAAGCGGACTCGGAAGAAACAGCTGATATACTCCTCCCACTCTTTACTGAGGTGTGGAATGAAGGAAGATATCCTACTGAATGGAAGGATGGCGTCACTGTGAAAATTTCGAAGAAGGGTAACCTTCGGGATTGTGGCAATTAGCGTGGTATATGTCTACTTATGCTACTTCTACGTCTACAATGGCACTACAGCCCAAATCGGACCTTGGCCTCCTGACATTCAGGTTCCTTAACAATTTTTTTTTTCATTACTTATTGTGGAAGAGTTGTTAGCCCTTCGCACAACTCTCTTTTTACGAATTTTTCATTATCGTAGATTGAGGTAACCAGGATATATCGAAGCAGGCAATGTGCTGAAATTATATGTTGCGTTGACCGGGATTTGAACTCACGACCTTTGCATTACAAGACCATCACTAGTATACACCCTAGCTATGTCTACTTATTGCCATATCGAAAATCATGGCTAAGGTAATTCTCAATAGGATTAGTGATGTTGTGGATAGCACTCTCGAAGTTTATCAGGCTGGATTGCGCTACTAATTGGTAATGGCAAAATTTTAATCGTCACAAGAGACGCAAACTCCCTTTTAGACTGCGAGTATGATTGTATGAACCAACCGCAGGTCGAGAAACGGAAGTTTCACATTAAGTTCCCTGAACGAAACGAATAGTCAACAAACACGATACTCAGCACCTGTACAGGTCCTCATCTCTATACTGACGGATCTAAAACTAACCAGGGAACAGCTGCAGGGATTTATTCCTACGATCTCGACACCCACACCTCATTTCATCTTCCAGAACACGCGACAGAGTTCCAAGCGGAAGCATTAGCTATTAACGAGTGTACAAAGATTATTTTACTAGATATGAGCAGTCTCGGAAATTGTTACATTTTCTCGAACCGCAGGGCTGCGCTTCTGGCACTCCAATTATATTACAGCTCACCTATTATAACGTAGTCGCTATAGCGTCCGAACTATTGTTCACCTGACCACAGGTCATTGCTTGATAAAGCTGTACGCATTTAGGATGCGGATTGCGAGCGACAGCCTTTGCAGAGCATGCGAGGAAGACGAAGAATGTATTGGAAATTATTTTCGTCACTGTCCGCAAATCTCCAACAGTCGTCTCCTTTGTTTAGGCTCTAGATTCTTCTCAGAACTAAACGACCTCAGAGGAGTCAAACATTCGAGATTGCTACGGTTTGCAAACCGATCCAACTGGCTAGAACAAGATGAGTGACTTCCATCTTAGAGGGAGTACAATGGGCTCAACTAGATGGCCCCAGTGCATTGTGGTTTCTATGAAACCAGCCACCTACAACCTAAACCTATAGACCAAGTACATGCACATTGGTTCGAACGCAAGCACACCGATTGTTCTTAACGGACAAGATGTGAAAGAGGTGCAAGATTTTTGTTATCTTGGAAGCATTGTCAGCACGGCCGTCGGAGCCGAAAAGGATATTGATGCTCGTTTAAATAAAGGTCAGCAGAACTTTAGTATCCTATCCCCTTTTTGGAGGTTAAGAGAAATCTTTCTTCGCACGAAGCTGCGAAGCATGTGACCGTTCAACTTACCAAGAAACTGCAAACCTTCTTGACCTACTCTATCTATAGAGGGGTCTTAACAGGAACTTGGTTAATTTGATTGTGCGAAAATTCAAAACCGGATGACTTTGGGACATACTTTAAAAATTTTCAGATCAAAAAAATATTACACCCTAAACCTCCGCAAAAGTGTTTAAAAGGTCCCCCTTATAAAAAAACTGTAAGTAAAAACATTAAGTAGATGACAACATTTTGGCGAGATAAATTTACCAGTGTCGTTGGCTTAGAGGTAGAATGCTCGCTCGACGTGCAGACAGCACTGGTTTCAAAATATGTATACATATATACATATATTTTTTTTTATAGATTTGACTAGAGTACAAATATCATAATTCTAGTGAAGAACGCAACTGATGTGGTCCTGCAATTTAAGGCCATCATCTTCTCTTTTCTTCTTGTTTTTCTATATATGTATATAGTTGGATGTAAGTGCCTGATAGAAGTCTGAAGATGGAATCTGAGAGTATTATAAGTTTGCTCTAAATTTTGCAAAGCTAAGAAATAAGGCTCGCAGAAAAAATTAATGACATAGAAGTTAGTATTATCACTCAAAAATTTCAAAATCGGAATTGCATCTGTGCGCTTCACACATCGTATTTGACGAAAAAATTGGAGCAAATTCATTAAAGGGCCAACTCGCTCCATCCCTTTTACCCCCTCCCATACAAAATTACTCATATTCAATCATATACAATAATCATGTTTTCGTGGAAACAATAGGAACTCATAATTTGATATTTAGAATAAATAAATACTTTTTACCATAAATGCGATTTATGGTATAGGAATTATTCCAATCTCTCGACTCCTTCCATGCTTCCGTGAAGCTTCCGTAGCGTAGTGGGCAGCGTGCTTCCTTCACAGTCAATAGGTTGTGTGTTCGATTCACACTCCAGACAGTGGAATTTTTTTAAGCACGAATTTTCAGTTGTAAATGGCGATGAAAAATTATTCGAAATAAAATGGGCAAATGGTGTAAAAGTGAAACAGTTCCACTTTAAGAAGGTCTATATACTCAGTAGATGGTTTCTGTTAACTTTCTATTGATCAGTTCCCCATAACATCTGCAAATATTTGTCAGTATAACTGAAAAATATACCAGCTTCTCCACTCGTTACAGTCGTTCTCACTCCCCTTCCACTACCTTCCGAACCCCATTCCTTCGCTCCATGACTCGAAATCGCCTATAATACAGGTCATTCTGTAAAAAAAAACACCTCCCATACAAAATGCATCATGAATGTATTTATTATTTTTATAAAATTTTTTTTTTTTTAGATTTGACTAGAGTCAAAATCTCATAATATCAGCGAAGCACGGCAGCAGATGTGCCCATGCGGTTCAAGGCCAACAATTACTAGTAAGTAAACACAGCTCCTATGAGTTTTATACATTCGCCCACGAAGATGTAGTTGGAGTATGGCTAGTTGACTTATATGAAATTGACTTTAAATTCCAAGAAGAGTGGTTCATACAACTCGGCAAGGTCTTCTTAAGATTACTAATTCAGTTCCACGAGGCAGGACCGACACAGATTGGAATTAACATCGACCAAATAAATTAGATTTAATAAATTTAAATTTATATTCTTCTGGGCAGCTGTACTTTACGCGGAATTCAAATCAACTTTTGACGGTAAGTTTATTATCATTTAGTAATTACGGTTCAATTGTGTTATTTCAGCATTTAACACTCAGCAGAACTGAATATATTCTCTAGTCTTCTGAATTACTTGTTCTATTAATTTACTTTCGATTTAAGAACAAATAGTGAACTGTACATATAGTGTATGAATAATATTTCAGTCATTGTATTTTGAGGTCAACAGAATCAAGCGTTTGTAAATACACAATAATAAAATACATAAATAGATACAATAAAATATTCAATGCTATCTTCAGTATTCACAGCGGAAAAAATACATTCCAGCTAAGATTTAAGAAACAAAAGGAAGTATCATTTTAATGGGCTTTAACATCCGCCAGATAAATTAAACCTTGAATTTATTTCTATCTAATGCACGCATGAGAATCACATTTCTTATTAAAAATTGAAAAACTCACCTTTGATATTTTTTTTTTCTTACTTTTCGGCAATCCGATATTTTTGTTGTTGCCAAAAATGAAAAATTTGTCGAATTCTCTCACGATAGTTCGTCCAACATTACTAAGCGTTGTAATCTAAAAAGAAGAAGAAGAAAAAAAAAATTAAAAGATATATCGTAGGAAATATCAATAATGTTTTGTGGTTAACAACGAAAGAAATATCTTCATAGCAAACTACAATAATTAATTAAAATTATATGTTTTAATTAAGTAACAAACACAGAATATGTGTTTTATAGATGTTAGCGGTTCAAATTGATCAACCCATTTCTTTTAAATAGCTTTATAGTCTCAGATAAACATGATTATTATAAAATAGGTATTTGCGGTTTTCTATCTATCTACTCAAAATGTGCGTAATTTGCAGGAAATTAACGAAACGAAGCGAAGCAGGTTGTAGCTTTGTTTATTATGAAATATTGCGAAATATTTCATTAATTGATCTCGCTGTGTAATTTATACATTAAGAAGGTATTTGGAAAAATACAATTTTGGATAAATATTTTTTTTAGAAAGTCAAAAATTGTTGTTAATATTTATGATTAAAGTTCGTTTTCTGTTAATTATTCACTCTCGGTGAAACATAAAAGAATAAACGAATAGTAGTAATAGTAGGTAGTTTTTCCACAAACTTGCTTTATCATTTCACTTACAAATATCACATTACATGATGTTATTTTACGATTCTCAAATTGGAACACCTTCACTTAGACCCCTTATGTCTTTTTTCATATTTAAGAAATATTTTATTAAAGATAAAAGGACAAATTCCCAAAAAATAAGCCAATTTCCAATTTTTTTTTAATCACTCAAGACACCCTTCCAAATCTTTCTCGCTAAGAGTTTCAGAAACGTTTACCTGAAAAAAGACTTTAAAGTCAAGGGCTTAAAAGACAGCCGCGACTCCTAAACTTCTTGGGTTTCATCCAGGTTCAAACCAGCGATCGAACGCTCGTAGCTGTCCATACCAGCGGTCAATTATCCTCTGCGCTATATGGGGTATTCAGGCGAGGGTTGTCAGGAGGGAGCATCGAAAAGTCTTTGGTGTTTCGATTCTGATTCTCTTATACTGACCTATAGATAGACTGTCTAGTGTTTCAAAATAATTGCAATTTTCTGTGGTGTAATTTACTTTTATTCTTCTACGATGGCACTAGAGCCCAAATCGGGCTCTTTAGATTCCTTAACATTTTTTCATTATTCATTGTGGAAGTGTTGTTCGCACAACCCTCAAACTACGATTTTTTTTTCATTTTCGCAAATTGAGGTAACCAAGGTATACTCAAACAGCAGTGTGCTGGAATTATGCGTCGACTGGGATCTGAACTTGCGACCTACGCATTGTAGACCAACACGCTAGCTACTAGGCTACATCCTAGCTGTTTACTTTCATTGCAAATCAATAATAAGCCCGACCCAATAGGGGTTCATCAATGGTAGATCTACAACCAGCTGGAATTTTCAAATTATGCCATTCTAGCGATTGTAGTTTGCCTGCTTCAAAGTTGGCAGTATACATACAGAATTTAGCAAAGTATTTGACAAAATTAATTGCAAATACAGATTCATAAGCTTTGCTCACGCGGCTCTCCTATTATTTTTACTACCTGGATTAAATCCCATCTTGCCAAGTTCAAATTTGAGATGCTTTTTCATCGATTATTCCAAACACTTCTGGTGCACCTCAGGATAGTCATCTTGACCCACTTCTGTGTATTTTATTTATTAATGACGTGAGTTCGGTCATCTTCAACTCAAATATTCTTTTGCATGTTCACGATGGGAAAATATTTGGAACTATAATGTACTGCTGTGAAATGACCTAAGGCTATTTTGACATGGATATGTCTAAGAGCTGGACTCAACCAAAAATTTTGTGTGTCATGAAATTCGTTACTTTAATCAGGCCAGAAATTTCACAATTTTCATACCGAAACGAGTCTGAGAAACCCATAACTTAGCAGCAAGCAGCCGAAGCTCGAGTCCTTGTCCTCTCTTTCTTTCCTCTCAAAAATATCTACGCATGCGCTCGCAGCTGGCCGAAAAGTCCGCATTTTTTCCAATACCTAAACGAATCTGAAATACCAGGCAGGTCGCTAGGTTACTCAAATTCGGTATGAAAAATGTGAAATTTCTGACCGGATTTTTTTCCCGAGTTGTTCGACATTTTGACATGAATATGTCTATTGGGTGGGATCAAGGAGGATATATAATGAGAAGAGACTATGAGCATGGTTTGCCTTGCAAGAAAATAGGAATGGAAGTATTTCCCTACCTTACTGGGGAGATGCTCGGAAATTTTCAAAAGAATCGTTTCGCTATCTTTGTCTTGCACACTTAAACCTATTGCAACTAACTCTGGCCCGCGTTAAATTCTCCGAAACAATTGTCAAATTTTCGAAAGAATCGTTTCGCAATCCTTGTTTGGCATACTTAAACCAGATGCAACTATCTCTGTCCCGCGTTAAACTGTCCGTTGCTAAAGTGCTTAGGTTAGACACGAACCGAAAGCTATATTAGCTAAAATTGAATTAGATTAAATTAAAAAAAAAAAAAATATATTGAAATAATAAAGATTTCTCAAATAAAACAGCAAACTCCATTGTACTAAAAAGTACTTTATTCAATCAAAATCAAATTCCTGTTAAGACCCCCTATAGGGGCATAGGACAGAAACAACTCTCTTCCACAAGGCGCGATCCTGCGCATCGGCTTTAAGCTGTTGCCAGGACTTGTTTATTCCTCTGGTCTCCTGCTCAACTGCTCGCTTCCATGTGTTACATGGTCGACCAACCCGACGTCTTCCTTGAGGGTTATAATCCAGAGCCTGTTTTGCGATGTTTTGCTCTGGTTTCCTCAAAGTATGACCGATCCACTGCCACTTTCGCGGTTGAATCTCAATACCTATTTTAGTCTGGCGAGTTGTACTCCAAAGTTCGTCGTTGGAGATCACTTCTGGCCAGAATATTCCTAAAATGCGTCGGAGGCATTGGTTTACGAAAGTCTGTAGTTTCTTGGTAAGTCGAACGATCACTTTCCACGTAGTACAACCATATAACAACACGGATTTGACGCATGCGTCAAAAACTCGCAGCTTCGTGCGAAGGGAGATCTCTCTTAACCTCCAGAAAGGGGAAAGGATACCGAAGGCCTGACGAGCTTTATTTAGCCGAGTCTCAACATCCTTTTCGGCTCCGCCGTCCATGCTGACAATGCTTCCGAGATAGCAAAAATCTTGCACCTCTTCCACATCCTGTCTATTAAGAACAATCGATGCGGTTGCGTTCTAACCCATGTGCATGTACTTTTACGGTTTTTGCATTTAGAATGCAACGAGCGAACATTTAACTCTAAGTCCAAACGGTTATGTGCACGCAAACACACGTCATCAGCATAATCAAGGTGACTTAAGATGTTAAATAGTCTCTATTGAAGACCTTTACCTTCCCCACCTTCCAGTGCAGCTTTCAAGATGTCATTTATTACCACCAGAAACAGGGCTGGTGATAATATGTAGCCTTGTCTGACACCCGTTCGCACAGGAGCAGCTCTCCTCTATGCAAGACGCGACACCTTGCATCTTCGTAGGATTCTTTAATCATAGCTATGACCTTATCTGGAATACCTCTCCTACGCAAAGCATTCCATATGTAATCTCGCTTAACGCTGTCGAACGCCTTCTCGAAGTCCACAAACATGAGATGTAGTGGCGAACCCATTTCGGCTGACTCCTCCAATATTATCCGTAGGGTATTTGTGTGGTCGGTACAAGACGATCCTTTACGGAATCCAGCCTGATAAACTTCGAGAGTGCTCTCGACGACATCACTAATCCTATTGAGAATTACCTTAGCCATAATTTTTGATACGGCGGTAAGTAGACATATGCCACGCCAATTGCCACAATCCCGAAGGTCGCCCTTCTTCGGAACTTTCACAATGACGCCCTTTTTCCATTCAGTCGGATATCTTCCTTCATTCCACACCTAGTGAAGAGTGGGAGGAGTATATCGGCTGTTATTTCCGGGTCCGCTTTGAGGAGTTCGGTTGGTAGTCCGTCTATACCTGGAGCTTTCCTTCCCGCCATTGACCGAATGGCGGAGACTATCTCTTCCTTATCTGTGGGATCGTCCCTAATAGAGGATTGTTGCGGTTGGATGTTTGGAAGTTGTTCTGTTTCTGAAATATCTTCCTCTGACAAAGTATAAGTCGGGCGTTCGTTGGTTGACATCGGGTTGAGAGATGAAGAAGCCTATCAGGCACTCTATTTTATATATCCTCCTAGGCTGGGATCAACTTAAAATTTTGTGCGTCACGAAATTCGTTACCTTGAGTCTATATCTCTCGTACTTGTGTGTATACGCTCACGACGATGTCGACGACATTTGCTCTGTCAAGACGTCAATAAACTGAAAACGTGCCCTACTCGTCTCCGCCTATATTTCACCAAACCCTTCGATTGAATAAATACGTGAGTCTTTCGTTATTTGTTGGACAACTCAGCTGCTAGATCAGAAAAAATACGGCTCGCCATTCTCATACAAATACCTGAATTACCAGGCACCCACAAATCAACAGCAAGCAAATGCCTCGGTCAATTCGACCGTATGGCAATGGAACATCGGTGACCGAAAAGGCACTGCCCATTCCGGAGAAAAATCAGAACGAAAACGTGACCGGAAATTTTGATGTTTCCCATACAAAAGTTTGCTTGAAACACCAGGCGCCCATAATCTAGTAGTACGCAAAAGTCTCGAACAATTTCGCCGCTCGATCAGAAAAAATACGACCCGAAATTTTGGCGTTCCAATACTAAACTTGGCCTGAACTACCAGGCACTCATAACTCAGCAGCAAGCAAGTGTCTCGGTCAATTCGTTCGCACGCCAGGCGAAAATCGAGTATTAATATCAGTGATAGGCTTCAACCTGCAGCTTGTTCTTTTGTCATTATTATATAATAAACTGCCAACAAGTCGGGCGAAACTTTATTATTCTTGGGACAAGTTGTGGATGAGTGGAAGTCAATATGCAGGTTAGAGTGGTTAGGGAAGGCTAAGTGAAAGGGAGTTCTTCGGCAGGGCTGTTGTCAATTTAACAATATTTCATTCATTTCTGCAAGTTTGTGTTCTTATGAGGGGAAGAGGAGGGGTAAGGGTGGGTGGATGTTAATAACTTTTTAATTAATTGCTTGAATCACGTCCAATATTCTCTGTATAGAATGTGTTTCATAGACGAAGTTGCGTAGAATTTTCATAAAATTCGGTGTATTTTACATTCACGAAACCGAACATTTGTATGGGAGGGGGTAGATAAGGTACGGGAATCGTAAAATTTGATATGTAGTTTCATTTCGCTTCTCTTGTAAGATGCTTGTATAAAATTTCAAGTTCGTAGCTTTTAGTTTGTTGGTTATTAGTTGATTTAGCGAAATTGGTCGAAATCATAGTTTTGTACGGAAGGGGGTAGAAGGGCAAGCGCGATTTCAAAACTTTTAAAGTAAAAAATGCTCGAAAAAATAATTTTGTATGGGGGGGGGGGGGTAGAGGAGGTAGGGAATCGTAAAACTTGTGATGTAATTTTTTTTTTTTTCTACTGTAAGGTGCTCGTACAAAATTTCAAGTTCGTAGCTTTTAATTTTTTGGTTATAAATTGATTTAATGAAATTGGTCGAAATCATACTTTTGTATGGAGGAGGTAGAAGGGCAAGCGCGATTTCAAAACTTTTAATGTTATTTAATTTTAACTATTTTTATAAGTTTTTCTGCAAAATTTCAAATTGATATCTTTTAATAGTTAAGTGATAATTGATTTCTTCTGGTCGAAAAAAAAATTTTGTATGGGAGGGGGTAGAAGTTTTAAAGGTTTTTGACCAGTTAATATTTCATATATTTAGGGATTTTTTTTAAATGCATTTCGCAAATTTTCAATTTTCTACTTTAAAATTTCACTCAAAAATTTTCAGTTTATGTGTTTTTTTCAATGCTTAATGTGCATGGTAAAAATTTTAAGCTGGGAGGTGTAAGGGGAGGGAGGTGATAAGCAAAAATGTTGAAAATTTTGAGTGATTTTTTTAGGGCTCCAGTGAAAGATAAAAAGTTAAAATTTTGCATGTTAATACCTATATTTAATGTACATAGAAAAATAATATTAACTTGATCCATATTTATTGTAAACCGGCTCCCCCGGTCTAACGTGCACAAGGTGTTTCATATGCATTGAAAAAAATACATAAACTGAAAATTTTTGAGTGAAATTTTAAGGCAGAAAGTTAAAAATTTGCGAAATGCATTTAAAAAAAAGCCCTAAATATATGAAATATTAACTGGTCGAAAACCTTTAAAACTTCTACCCCCTCCCATACAAAATTATTTTTTCGACCATTTTCAAGAAATCAATTATCACCTAACCATTAAAAGCTATCAAATTCAAATTTTGCAAAACAACTTACAAAAATAATTAAAATGAAATTGCGTTCAAAATTTTAAAATCGCGCTTGCCCTTCTACCCCCTCCCATACAAAAGTATGATTTCGACTAATTTCATTAAATCAACTAATAACCAACAAATTAAAAGCTATGAGCTTGAAATTTCGTACGAGCATCTACCAACAAAAATGAAAGAAAATTGCATCACAAGTTTGACGATTCCCTTACCTCCTCTACCCCCTCCCATACAAAATTATTTTTTCGAGCATTTTTAAGAAATCAGTTATCAGCTAACTCTTAAAAGCTATCAATTTCAAATTTGGTATAAAAACTTATAAAAAGAATTCAAATGAAGTTGCTTCAAAAGTTTTGAAATCGCGCTTGCGCTTCTACCCCCTCCCATACAAAACTATTATTTCGACCAATTTTATTAAATCAACTAATAACTAACAAACTAAAAGCTACGAACTTGAAATTCTATACAAGCACCTTACAAGAGACGCGAAATAAAACTGCGTATCAAATTTTACGATTCCCCTATATTCTCTACCCCCTCCCATACAAATGTTCATGAATGTAAAATACACCGAATTTTATGAAAATTCTATGCAACTTCGTCTATGAAACACATTCTATACAGAGAATATTGGACGTGATTCAAGTAATTAATTAAAAAGCTATTAACATCCACCCACCCTTACTATTACCCCTACTCCTCCCCTCATAAAAACCCAAACTTACAGACACGAATGAAATATTGTTAACAGTCCTGCCCAAGAACTCCCTTTCACTTAGTCTTCCCTAACCACTCTAACCTGCATATTGACTTTCCACTCATCTGCAACTTGTCCCAAGAATAATAAAGTTTCGCCCGACTTGTTGGCAGTTTATTTAAATTTAAATTAAATTATTTTTCTTCGAAACTGTTTAAGCTATCAACTTGATGTTTTGTATATAGTATACAAATAGAAATGTTAATAATGCGAAAAAATTTGTTTTGATACGTACACTTCTTCTACCCCTTCTCATACAAGTGGATAATTTTTGTTAAATTCATTTTATCGATTTCCATTAAAACTAGAAAAAGTACAAACTTCAAATTTTGCCAGAATTTGTTTCTTGATAATTGAAATAAGTGTTAGAAAAAACAATCAGCTCCGCTTCACTCCTTCTACCACCTCCCATACAAATATCTGTATTATAAATACAAGAAAAGCATTTCTCCTTCAAGTATATGAGAGCTATCGACTTTGAAATTGAATCAAAGCATGGTGATAAAAATGATGATAAGCAGTTTCAAAATCATCGTAAACGCTTCACTTCCTCTGCCACCTCCCATACAAATGCCCCAATTTCAGGAAAATTATGACCAATTTCTCTTAAAATAATGAAAACTAAAAACTTTATATTCAGCAAAAAACATTTTCCATGCCATGTTCGGTGTCATATACGAAAAATTCAAACCTTTCCCTCTAATTCTACCACCTCCCATGCAAAAGTCTCTATTCCCTATTTGAAAGAATTTGAGATGACATATTTTCCGGTATATTTAAGTCATTTCCATCTCATCTAGAGTATCATATGATTGGGCTTTAACCCCAATTCAATTATCTTAACAAAAATCTTGCTCCTAGAAATAGATGTAAAATAATAAATGGCTAATGGTTACCCAAGGAATTTCATAGGTAGCATGCTAATGTCTTAATTTGTGGTATTACAATCTCTTTACTCTGGATTATTAGATTTTATCTGGATTATAAGTAAAGTAACGTTCAAAACGATAACCGATTTTTTATAGGTATTAAATACTACGAACTACTACGAACTCTGAAATATCAAAAACTACTATTTCTTATTTATTCTTAAGCACTTTCTCATCAGAGTTTCAGCCATTATCATTCTATCACTATTCAATAGGAAGGAAGTCCATACAATTTTGTTGACTTAATGATATTCAACCCGTTCTACATGATGGAATTTATCAACATTTCCAATTCATTTATAAGAACACATACAAAAGTAGTTTTTTCCTGCAATACCTTTCCCATATAGATCGCGTTCCAGCGGCATAATCTTGTAATAATACCAGATTATCATAAATCCATTTGGTTTCGAGGGAGTGTCTGGCTGACTCTATTTTCGAATCACTTTATCTTTTTTTTAGTTCAAATCTTTAAGAACAGCCTTAATAAATCAGATTTCAGTCGAAATTTTCATTTCACGTATTAATAACACTGAATCGATGGGAGAAAAAAAATCGAAATTTGCATCGTTATGGTCGTTCATTTTATAAAATATCTTTGGGATCTTAAAGTGGTTTACGAGACGATTATCGAGTGATTTTCGAGTGGAGGTATAATCCTGTTTACGAGCACCGCAGACCCAAATGGAGTCAAATGTTCGGGTTTATCAAGCACCCCGGGTCCATTATTAAGTTGTCGTCGCTTTGTGTTACATTAAATTTTAACGATAAAATTAGTTATAGCCAGAAATAATAATTTAATGTTTAGAATACTGTGGGATCGACTTTAATTTCAAGAATGTAAAACTTTTTTCCCTAAATTATGGGCTAAATTTAATTCTATTATATCCTATTCAACAATGGTACTACAGCCCAATCGGGCCTTGACCTTCAGGTTCCTTAAAATTTTCATTACTTATTGTGAAAGGGTTGTTAGCTCTTCGCACAACCCTCTATCTACGAATTTTTCATTTTCGTAGATTGAGGTAACTAAGGTATACCCAAGCAGGTAGTGTACTGGAATGATGCGTCGACCGGGATTTGAGCTCATGACCTTCGTATTATAGACCAACACGTTACCCACTAGGCTACACCCTAACTATAATTTAATTAGAATTTACTAAATTTATGGAGTGACTTCCTTGGATCTTTACGGTTATTATATCTCGAGTATGTTGTTGCAAAGAGTTTTGATAACATTTTTATTGGAATCTGTTCTATAATTTGATTTTATTAGTTTGCCCTTTTTGGAGAAAGTTTTCGTTTAAAGACTTAACCTCGCGAATACAAAAAAATATTGACTAAGTGTGTCAATTTTAAATTTCAAGAAACGTAGATAAAGATACATATTGTATATCGTATGTACATATGTCTGGTCTACATGCAACATTATTGTAAGAATTCTTGAATCTTTCTTTATTGCGAATTGCTAGTAAGCGAGTCTTCCGATCTAAATTAATTGTTTTTTCATATGACGATTTAACACATGTGAAAATAATAAGTTAAACGATTTGTTTTTTTTTTTGAAAGTCGAACATTATTTATATCTTGAAGTTTATTTAGAGCAGGTCAGGAATCTACTGACAGATTATTTACTTTCAAAATAAATTGTGTGAAATTAAATTCTCTTGTTATTGAAACTGATCGGTTGATTGATTTTACGTTTTACGCTACTGGTCTAAGAAATTTAATCATCGGACACACGGTGCGTTGAAATTGAAAGCATTTATATCAAATGATATGGCATAGGTGTTTTGCACTTGCACAGAAAATTTAGTGAAAGGTTTTTTTTTTTTTGAAAAAAAAGAGAAAAAAATAGATTTTTAATTTATAGAAAAACTAAAAGCTTTTAAGTTTCAATTTGTAGAACAGAATATTAGAAATCTAATTATAATTTTGATTTCACAGCGTACATTTTTTACATTTTGAATAATGAAATTTAAGTGTTTCATTTAATTTCAATTATAGTCTATGCAACTTTAGGCAACATAAACATTTCAATGCAGACTTGAATAAAGAAAATGCTTGACTTACATAACTAAGTTCAATAGTAGTAAGGAAAGAAGTTTGTCTGAATTTTGATTATCTTTTATAATGGAATATTCAAGCAGCAATCTGAAAAAAAGCCTGATAATCAACTTAATGAACAGAATTAATTAAGTATTTAGAAACGGCTAAATATAACTTTCTGATATTAAATGGATGTAGTGAAAAACACTGCAAAGTTTTGCGAACCAATTTAGGGATAATCTGGCCAGATCTCATCTCCACATACGAATCTTGGAGCACAACTGGACAAACTTTATTTATTTATAACTTAATAGACATTCTACTCTACAAACTACAGATAAAAAAAATCTTAACAAGAAACACTTAAAAAATAATTAAAATAATAATCTATACATTTTTTTTTAAAGGCCGAACACGACTTAGGGGGACACCCTTTAATGTAAATTACACAGTCATGTTGGTAAGGAGAAAAAAAGGAGTAAGGAGTTGAGGTTAGTCGGGATTAAAAGGAGGCAAAAGCCTAAAGTGCCGGTGGACGTTGAGTGAGACAATGGGAATACATCCTTAGGCAATTCCAGAGCTTAAAAGTTCGGGGTATGAATGACCGCCTACATTTCACTGTGCGGGAAGTCGACAGCTTAACAGTTAACTCGTGTGCGCTTGACGATAGGCGTGTGTTTCTAGGAAATGAGTACAGAGGAGGAATAAGTTTAGCAAGTTCCTCACTGCATTTACCATGAAAGTAGCGGTAGTAAATGCTTAGTACACCAATATTTCTGCGATGCTTAACGGAGTCTATAGAAACCGTGTTGGCTTCATCTCCAATAAGTGGGAACGCCTGTCTCTGGACACGGTCGAGCATCGCAAGTTGCGTTTTGGGTGCCACAGCCCATTCATGAGAATTGTACTCGAGGCGCGGTCTAATGTAGGCCTTATAGATATTTGCTAGGTCACTGGGAGTAAAATATTTTTTACATCTTCGGAGAAATCCTAGGCGTTTGGAAGCGTCAAGTGCTATGTCAAGTATGTGCTGGTTCCAATTAAGATGGTTATTTATTTTGATGCCAAGGAGTGAGAAGCATTCGGAAGAGTTTAGTAGGACACCACCGAAGGTTACATTAGAAACCGACGCCGGGACATCACGTTTAAGGGAAAGATGACAGCTCTGTATTTTTGAGGTATTGAACTCTACTCTATTTATCCTGCCCCATTCCAAGATTAGATTCCGGTCAGAGTTCAATGATCCAAATAGTTCGGCACGTTTAGATGCTACCAAGATACGGTAAGCGTTAGTAATCGAGTCGAATTCATAGATGTTATCCAGGGCACTGTCATCTGCAAAGCAATGAATCGGATTGAGCGTTGACGACAGAAGGTCATTGATAAAAATAAGAAAGAGTGTGGGTGACAAAACAGAACCTTGGGGAACTCCGGAATCTATGAGAAAGAGAGAAGATGCCACGCCATCCAATTCGACTTGTATGGTGCGTTCATGTAAGAAACTCTCGATCCATTTTACGAGGTTATTATTAAAACCGACTGCTTTGAGCTTCACTAGGAGACAATTGTGCCAAACTCTGTCAAACGCTTTAGCGATGTCAAGCGCCAGAACTTGACCTTCGCCAAATTTATGGATGCAAGAGTTCCAACGGTCAGTCAGATAAACCAAGAGGTCACCTGTAGATCATCCGGAACGGAATCCGTATTGTCGATCATTGATAAGTTTGTTATCTTGAAGATAGCGGACTATTTTGCGATTCACAGCTGTTTCCATCACTTTCGACAGAACGGAAGTAATGGCGATGGGGCGATATTTGGTGGGCAACGGTTTGTTACCTTTCTTGGGAATCGGCTGATCATTCGCCATTTTCCACGTGCGCCGAAAATGTCCAGAAGAGTAAAATAAATGGAATAAATCGCGCAGCGGTTTAGCCAGGGACGCAAAATATATTAATATAATTGTAGTGTCTGTCTGTAATTTGCTTATAAATGGCTATAAATTAGTTTTTTAATTTATTTTAGCAATAACTAGGCATAAAAAAATATTTTTGAAATTTTTGTCTGTCTGCCCGACCGCTTTTCACGCACAAACGGCTGAATTGATTGCAATGAAACTTGCACAGTTGGTTAGGTGTCCATCGGGATGTAATCTGCTTTTGGTTTTTTTTCACTCCCCTCACGCCGTCTACCCCCTCCCATACAAAGTGACTCATTTTCAAAAATATATATTAATCAAATTTTCTTGGAAACTATAAAAGTTTTTTAATTGAAATTTGGAATATGTTATTTCTATTATAAATGAAGTCTTTTGGTATACAAATTATTTGAGTTCCCTCACTCTTTCCACCACCTCCCATACAAACTACATTTTTTCATGAACCATTTTACACCAATTTTCTCAGTACGTATAATTTCCATTGAACTAAAATGTTGTATTAAATCCTTAATTAACATTATTATTAATATCGGGAAAAAATTAACCGATTGGCTTCACTCCTCTTCCCCCCCCCCATCCCCTCCCCGACCATACAATGTGACACAATTGCACGAGTTTATAAAAATTCGATTTTCTTGAAAAATGTAATCTGAAATTTTTAATATATCAACTGCATGACGATTATAGTTGTTTCTCAAAAAATCACTAAAAACCCCCCATCTCCTTCCGCCCCCTCCCATATAAACCGCACTTTTTCATGAAATACTCTAAACCAATTTTCTCAGTACATTTAAATTTCATCGAGCTAAAATTTTGTACTTAATCCTAAATTAGCATTATTATTGATATCGGGAAAAAATTAACCGAGTAGCTTCACTCCTTCTACTCCCTCCTATACAATGAGACACATTCCACGACTATATTACAATTCGATTTTCTTGAGAAGTGTGAATGATACAGATCTGAAATAAGTATATCAATTTGTTTCTCGAAAAATCACCAAAAACGCCCCACTCCTTCTACCACCTCCCATACAAATTGCACAATTTCATTAAATTCAATGCACTAAGTTTCTCAGTACCTACTCAATTTTTGAAGCTTAAATTTGGTACAAAACATTTTTATAGCTACGTTAGCATGATGTGAAACAAATTAGTTCAGTGCTGCCACCCCTTCTACCACTCCCCATACAAAATTTCTTAACACCGCAAAAATTTCGATTTCATCTATTAATAGTATCGTATGATTGGGCTTTACGCACAATCGTAGTTCTGTTATGTTTTTAAGCTTAATGTTTTTTTTTTTAACTAACACCAGCTACAATTATTGACATGTCCTTAACGCTCTTCAACACGTATATGATCTCGAATCACGGGTTTGATTTGATCACGAGCCTGTCCCATAAAAATGGGAGTATCATGCTTTCATTCTTAATAATCTATGGTTCTGATTCCAACAATATACAAACCATTTTCTTCAAAGAGCCATTAAAGTAAGCAGATTATATATCCACACATATATAGGTATAATGTATTACTAATTACACTCTCAAAAATTGTTTATTATTGCTATTTTTACGCGGACGAAGTCGCGGGCGTTCGCTAGTAATTAATAAAGGCATGTAAGTTATAGCAAAATTAACAATTCTTAGATAGACATTGAGAGTCAAAGGCGAAAATGGCAGTGGAATGGTCACTATGGGAAAACCAGAGGAAACTATATCTAAGCAAGATATTTCTCTCAATTAACGTCGGTAAGTCGAAAATGTAGAAGATAGAACCGATCAATTGACCAGAAGCCCTGGAGACAACTATTGGGGTCTCTAAATGATCATTACCCGCCTGGGTGTCGCGAACACCTAACAACAAAAATATTGATCATAATAACCTCAGCAAATAATCTCGTTTTTGCCGTCATTAGATCTATAATGATGAGAAGTGTACAATACCTGACTATTTCTTAAAAGAGCCTTGCAAGAGGAGTAAATGCCACGTTTTGACAGCTCGGATTTAGATAAATTCTTTGAGGCTTTGATTTAATGGCCCTCAGTCTCCTCGTGGTACAGAATGGGTAATGCTAAAAGATCTATAGATAGGAGCGACTAAGTCGAACAGCTTGCTGTCGGCTCCGTATCCTATCTATGGTTCTTTGGCGGACGCGGTAGGGGGTTTTAAATCATTCAGCTAGCTGTCGGTTGCGTATCCTATCATAGCTTTAGTATTCTTGCAATCTGGACTAGTCATGTTTTAGGCACATTTCAATATATTGATGGCTCGAAGGGGATTTATCATTAAAGTGTTTCGGAAGCGTATGCACTGTCTAAGTAATACCCATTATAAAGTAAAACGATAGAGTAGTAAACCTTGGAAATAAAAATCCTCAAATTTACAGTGAAATATGCCAAGGATGTGTGGTTATTGGGCAACTAACCACCAGTAATATGCGCACTCTGGATAACAGAAGCCCTCCAGTTTCTATTAGCCTTCCCTGGTAATGCGGAGCTCTGCCAGGGGTTTTTTTTATGTGACACCGGCACTAGAGGGGATGCCCTTTTGTACTGACGCACAGCTCCGGTGAGAGGGAATTAGGATATTGGTTTTTGGGAATTAAGGGGATAGAGACGGAAGTTGCTATGAATATTTCTTTAGAATTGTTGATTGATGTAGTCATGCGGAAATACTGAAATGGGCAGAGAGTTCCATATTCGAACAGTCCGGTTTAAAAACGGATCACAGAATTTGATAGTGCGATCGAAGATTGGGTTGAGAATATTTATAAGCGTGTGAAGCAGCTCGAGTATCACGGGGTAAAGGCATATGTGGAAGTAAAAGATTCGAGATTTCGTCCGAACAATCTCCATTGTAGTAGCGATACAAAAGGGTTCGAGAGCTAACAATTCGTCTATGCTGGAGTGAATCGAACGATGAAGTGATGTCAAAATTTCATATAATTTTAATGTCTCGAGACTGGATACTATCCAGATAAGAGAGAGAAGTTTTTGCAGCTCTCGTCTTAGGTGGGAATTAAATTCAAGACGTGGTAATAAAGGCCTTATAAATTGTCAGTAATCCAGAACAAGAGTTTTCACAACGTTTTAGGTAACTCAGATATTTCGATATTCTTTTGGCGATGTTAAATATATGATCGCTCCAAGATAAGTTATCTCTGGTTTAGATACCTAACATCTTAACACTTGAAGAGTTGGTTAATGGATTGTCTCTAAAGGTGATTAGATCAAGGTTAGAGTCACGTTTGTGGGACACAAGATAGCTCTAGGTTTTCGAAGAAATTCTACTTGATTCTTATTGTCCCAACTAAAAATTTCAGCCAAGCCGTCATTCAATGATTGAACATACGTTGTTTTACTAAGCAAGTACATCGGGCTAAGGACGCAGTGTTGAAGTGATAAGAGAAGTCTAAAGTGCTGTCATCAGCAAAGTTATATATAGGACTGAAAATTGAAGATAGCTAGTCATTAATAAATATTAGAAAAAGGGTGGGAGTCAGAACTAAGCCCTGAGGGACACCAGCGTTAATTTCATATAAAGAGGAAACCATATCATCCAATACCACACGCATTAAAAGATTGGCTAAAAAACTTTCAATTTACGAAATAAAGTATTCGCCCAAACCAATAGCTTTGAGTTCGATGAAAAGGGCGTTATGTCATACTCTGTCAAATGCTTTGGAAATCTCGGAGCACGACTTTACTTTCTCGCGCTACTCGTGGGAAACAAATGCAAAATCCAAGCTGAACCAGTTGACTCTCAAAGAAAACAAAAAGAGGTTAACCGGGACTGCACCGTAAACAAGACAAAATAGCAAACGAAGTGTACGATTTCGATTGCCATCTAACGCAAAAGACGTTATCACCAGCATAGAATAAGGCAATAAAAAGAGGTAGAACCTCATCTATAGCACCGCCATCTGTAGAAAACGATGACAAAAGTCCCAAGACCTTAAGTAAAAGCGTCATGTATAGACCTGCAGTAGAGGCTCAGTCTTTCACGTCGGGCACTAGAGGAGATAAATCCACGATTTGGTGGACTCAGCCTTAAGCCAGGATGGATGTAGATCATTTGCCTTGATGAGCAAACAACAGCGTGGCTGGAAAAAACAGAAGCGAGCATCAAGCCTGTGGACTCATCCCACAAACATCAGAGCAGTCTGAGAGGAGCATATCCGCAGCTAGAAATAATCAAAAGATATTTGACTCACGAGACAGACTCGTCAGAGGAAATATCCACCCTCATTGATGCCCAAAATGCTGGTTTGTGCGCCTCAAATTGGAAGGTCCTTAGTAGGAGGGTAGAAGGCACAAACACAATCATAACCTTCTCCATCGACGGCCTATCAATAGACAAGCTTAAACAAAAGGGGGCACAGAGCCTGCTACAAATTTTCGAGTATGAATCTCCACCCAAATGTCAAAGAGGTTAAAAGCGGTAAGCCACAGCTCACTGAATATGACCTTAGCTCTAATTAAACTTAGAGTTATGCAGGCGAATGTCTATCGTGCAGCAGCGGCTATGAACGTTATAGCCTTGGAGATTCGCAAAAGAGGAATTCGATGTAGCCCTTATACAGGAACTAAGAGCCGCGAAGGGAAAAATTATTGGTATTCCTCAAAAAATGGGTAAGTTAATTTTCGATAAAAAAAAAGCGACAGGCCAAGAGCTGCAATTCTAAAATCATCTGAAATGAATTATTTGAATATGACTATTTTAATCCGAACAGATTTAGTAGCGGTACTGGTGAAAATACCAAAGGCAGGAGGGGTTCAAGAGGTGATGTATGCATCGGCCTACTTTCCTGATGAGGAGCTAGATGCTCCACCTTAAGACGTCATGGGGTTTGTGGAATATAGCAAAATTCACAAAATAGCAGTCATCCTGGGCTGCGACACTAGGCTGCACCACACTATTTGGAGAAGTAGTGATATCAACAAAACAGGTGAGTACCTTAACATTAACAACCTAGACATAATTAATAAAGGCAACACACCGACTTTCATAAATTCAGCTAGGCAGGAAGTACTTGACCTAATCATAACAACCCCCTGCTTGGTTGACAAGTACAAAAACTAGTACGTATCAAAAGACGCTTCACTGTCAGATCAAAGGCACATCTGTTTTGATATCAAGACTTGATTTGGCTATATAGGCCAGTAAAGAAACCCTCAACTTACCAACTGGAATCTTTAGCAGTCAATCCAAGAGTACGATCTAGGTATCGAAGAAGAATCAACAATATTATAAATGCTTACGAAGAAATTTGTCCTGTTCTACACAAGAAAAGGGCCAAACAAACACCTTGGTGGAACAAGGAACTAGCGGCAAAACGCAAAGAAACTAGGAAATTGTTTAATGGAGCAAAAATCTTTGGTAACTGGAATGAATATAGAGAGTCTCTTACTGAATGTAACAAATAAAAAAATGAGTCATGAAGAGAAGATTTTGTGAAGAGATAGATGATCTCCCAACGGCCTCAAAACTCCAAAAGGTGTTACCAAAAGACACCCCGATAGATATCGGACGATTAGAAAGAAACGGGTCCTTAACTAAAAGCAACAATGAAGATTTGGAGGTAGAGGAAAGGATGTATCGTCAAACTCCTTTCAGTAGTAGAATTGCTGGTAAAATCTTCACGCCGAAAAAAATCAGAAAGCGTGGGTGCTATTTGTACCAAAGGCAGAGAATCGTCCCATTAATCAGCCTAAGTCATATCGCCCTTTAAGTCTTATATCCTTCTTCGTCAAGACGATGAAGAAGTTAGTGGATATTCACATAAGAACAAGGCCTAACAAGGTCTGTCTTGGTAAAAATAAACATGCCTACCAAAAAGGCAAATCAACAGAGTCACTCCTTCATGGCTTGGTAAGACAAATCGAAAAGGCAAAAGACTAGAAAGAAATTGACCTTTGCACATTCCTAGACATAGAAGGAGAATTCGATAACAATCCTCATGAAGCCATAATTGCGGCATCTAGGAAAAAGGGTTCAGAAGCGACCACGATAAAATGGATACACGCCATGCTAAAGAGCCGCATTTCAACCACGGATCTAGGTGATACGGATCTTTGGCTATTCAATTTAATGTTTCAAAATGGAACAGATGAATAATTGGCTCTTCTTCATTGTCACCAGTCTACTAACGATAATCAGTTAATGGTTAATGACTAATTAGGGAGTCTATGTGTCAAGTTAGTTAAACATTTTATGATAAAGACGAAAGCATGGGCTTAAAATTATGACTTCAAGTTCAATGCCATACAATAATAACAAACCAAAATATTGTGCTATATCTTTGTTTGCAAACAATCGCGCCAAAACTGCAAAATCGCAGTAGTGTGTGAGTTTTGCATAGTCATACATGTGAGCTCGTATAATGGTTCCATATAGCACATGTATTACTATATTGTCAAGAAAAACCTTGATTTTTACCGCAGTAAATATCAATATTTGAGTTTAAAATGCAAAGCGAATTGCAATAAAATAAATTTTGAATTAATTTGACACATAACGTAATTTATAAATCGTTAGCCCATAGGTGAGGCTACCATGGAACATTAATCAGACTGTAGGTAAGATATACGTGGGTAGTACTGGTTTTTATTTTTTTACAATTACATTTTTAAGGACAGTGCTATGAGGTCTACTCTGAACTGTTCAGAGGATCCAAAATATGCAAAATAATACGTAGTGAGATTTCATTAAGAGGTTCGTGTGCCATAAGACTGTTCATTTTTTTATAAATTAGTTGAGGAAAATATATTTTTAGTATACGGGTTTTCCCGCTGATTATTATCTACCCCAGTTTTAGTCCAGAATAAAAAGCTCTCTGAGCCGAATAAACCTATTACAAACAAACAAACAAGAGTTGTTTAAAAGAAAACCCAAAGTAAGACTCTAAAAAAAGTCGCTTCTTTTAGTCTTGCATATGTGACCGTCCACATGAAAAGGGATCTTATCCCGTTCAAGGCTCTTCCATACCTGCACTTTTAAAGTTCAAATGTGAACTTACGTCTAGTCTTACGCATTTCTACACTAG
Organism: Chorisops tibialis; assembly: GCA_963669355.1. Taxonomy (NCBI): domain Eukaryota; kingdom Metazoa; phylum Arthropoda; class Insecta; order Diptera; family Stratiomyidae; genus Chorisops; species Chorisops tibialis. The sequence goes on along the minus strand of OY770262.1, from coordinate 268,056,787 downwards.
CTACAGTGGTTTTGTAGTTTAAATCATTGCGAAAGCAGAAGTATTCGCATTCTAATTTCAAATTTAAGATTTGAATCCATTCAGTTCATAAATTTCAAATTACGGCACAGTTATTTCAGTTTTCGCCGTGAATTAAATTACAGAAATTTGATAACCAATGTAAGAACGCGTAAGATTGACTGAAAGTTCTCATTTATATACTTTAAAAGTGTAAAATTTAGCGAAAAACGCCAAAGAAGAAAGCAAGAATAGAAGAGCCTTAATACTCATCTTCTATCTATCTATTAAAATGTACACATTTCCGTTTAATCTATTAGGAATTATAGAAAAATATTTTGAAATATATATTTTTGCTATGACGAATCATTCGTTAAAGTGATACGGTTAAAAAAAAAAAAAAAAGTAAGTGCCGAATCATGGCTAAGTATTTTTTATATTTTCTAAACGCAATAATTGCGTTCGTCCGCAAAAGATTTACACTTTCTCTGGTTAAGAATTGCCATCTAATAAGATTCGCTCGATTACACTTGATTGCTTCGTCATGAGAAGCAGAAACTTTTCGGATATCAATAAATTGTAGATAAATTGTGTCAATCTGGAGTTTTGTTCCGCTTGTTTAATATAAAGGTGATTTACAATTTTATAGAACGCATGAATTTAGCAAGGAAGAAAATTCGTTAAATTTTACGTATTTAATACGAGAATGTTTTTAAAGTATACACTTGGATTAAGATATTTTTCTACCAAAAATTTATAACTAGTAATAAAATGTAAAGGATGAATTAATTCTTACCACTGAATAAATAATACGCTGTAAAAATAGATATAACCGAGAAGTTGAACAGGTGGCCAAAGGAATAAACAAGTCCTTTTCCAGAAATAGAACAACTACAAAACATGCAGCCGCAAAAATCCTCTATTAGGGACGATCCCTCAGATAAGGAAGAAATCGATTCGGTCATTCGGTGAATTAAGGGAAAGAAAGCCTCAGGTATATACGGACCACCAAACGAACATCTCAAAGCTGACCCGGAAATAACTGCTGATATACTCCACTCACTCTTTGCTGATACACAATATAAACATTTTAAAGCAAAAGTCGGACAGGAGGAGGCTAATAGAAGAACAACAGGATGGCACATTCTCCATGACATCATCATCAATGGCGCAACAGCCAAAATCGGGCCATGGCCTCCTGAAGTCGTCGCCTCCAATCGTCTCGATCCAAAGACCGCGTCCTCCAGCTGCTAATTATACTCTAGATGAAATCTTAGAGTATATTGTGTTTACCTTACCGTTTGTAACGCTGAGAAATAATGCTCGCACAGAGCCGCCAAGGGTACAGAAATATTTGTTGTCGCTCAAAAACTTCGATTCTGAGTTGCTGTCTGTCCGTCTGTCTACAGCATAACTCTCGAACGCTTTGAGCTATCGTGCTGAAATTTGTTGTGTGTCATTTTTAGCAAAAAAGAAACTTTGAGTTCGTGAACGGGCCACATCCCCCCACTCCTTCTACCCCCTCCCATAGAAATTTCACGAATTTCTGAAATTTTCAGAAATTGATTTTTCTTTGAAACTATTTCAGCTATCGATTTGAAATTTGGGTCAAAGTATTATGATATAAATGTCATTAATATGACGGAGTATTGATTCGATCCCGTCACTCCTTCTACCCCCTCCCATACAAATGGATAGTTTTGAAAAATGCAGTTTTTCGATTTTCATTGAAACTAGCAAAGTTATAAAAACAAATTTTTGCCACAATTAATTTTATTATATTGATTGGAATCAGAATTGAAAAAATTATCAACTTCACCTCACTCCTTCTACCCCCTCCCATACAAATTTCACGAAATTTTGAAATTTAAAATAAATTATTTTTCTTCGAAACTATTAAAGCTATCTACTTAATATTTTGCATAAAGTATACCAATAGAAATATCAATAACGGAAAAAAATGTGTTTTGATCCGTATACTCCTTCTACCCCCTCCCATACAAATGTATAATTTTTGTTAAGTGCATTATATCGATTTTCATTAAAACTAGATAAAGTATAAACTTCAAATTTTGTCAGAATTTGTTTTTCAATAATTGCAATAAATGCTAAAAAAAATTATCAGCTCCTCTTCACTCCTTCTACCCCCTCCCATACAAATATCTGTATTATAAATTCAAGAAAAGCATTTCTCCTTCGAATATGTTAGAACTAGCGAAATTGAATCAAAGCGTGGTGACAAGGATGATGATAAGTAGTTTCAAAATCATCCTAAACGCTCCATTTCCTTTGCCACCTCCCATACAAATGCCTCAATTTCAGGAAAACTATGTCTAATTGAAAATAATGAAAGCTACAAACCTTAAATTCAGCACGAAATATTTTGCATACCACATTAGGTGTCATATCCAAAAATTACAAACCTTCCCCCTCTTCTTCTATCACCTCCCATACAAAAGTCACTATTAATTATTTAAATGAATTGGAGGTGACATATTTTCCGGTACATTGAACTCTTTCTCATTTCATCTAGAGTATCATATGATTGGGCTTTACGCCCAATCATAATTCTTTTATGTTTTTTAAGATGGCTTTCCTATCTTCATCAACCGAGTCTCCCATCGCTTGCGTGGCTTGCCTACTGGCCAGTTAGCACTCGCTTTACCTTTCAGAGCACGGGATTCTTCTGTCTTCCATTCGCTCTACATGGCCAGCCCACTGCAGTTTACGTAGCTTGATGAACGTTGAAGCTTCTGGCTCGTCGTAGAGTTGATACAACTCATGGTTGTATCTTATTCGCCATTCCGTTCCTTCCGTCACAGGTCCCAAAATTCTTCGGAGGACCTTTCTTTCGAATGCGTTAACTGCTTTTTCGGGAGTTCGTGTTAATGTCCATGTCTCGTTGCCATAACAGAGCAGGTCGTACAATAGTTTTATATATCCGCAGCTTATTGTTCCTGTGCACTTTCTTGGATTTCATTATTGGAAGTACCGAATAATACGTCTTATTTGCTAATATTATCCGTCATTTGATTTCGTCTGTTTCATTACCGTCCTTTGCTAGATTAGCCCCAAGATATATGCAGTTGTCTACACTCTCCAAATTATATTTCGCAATTGTTATGTTTTGTCTGATTGGCGTTCATTTTCTTGTTTGCGTCATTACTTTTGTTTTGCTTTCGTTAATGCGCAACCCGACTTCTTTTGCGGCGGAGTCAAGATTGACAAATACCTCCTTAGCACTAGGGAAGGATCTTGTTAGGATGTTAATGTCGTCAGCGTATGCTACTAGTTGGGTGGACTTGAATAGTAGTGTCCCGTTGGTGTCGACTGGGATTTTTCGGACGACATACTCTAGTTCCATGTTGAAAAGCATGGGGGCAAGACCATCTCCCTGCTTTAATCCACATTCCGTTCGAAAGCTGGTTGTGGAATCGGTTTGTATTCTCACTTGGGATCCAGTGTTCGTCATTGTGAGTCTTGTTAGTCGGACTAGTTTTGGAGGAATTCCAAAGTCAAGCATGATTTGGTACAGTACGCTCCTGTCGATACTGTCGTATGCTTTTTTAAAATCTACGAAGATTTGGTGCACTTCTGTGTTATATTCCCAACATTTCTCAAGCAACTGTTTCCCCGAGAATATCTGGTCTGTTGTAGATCGTCCGGTTCTGAATCCACCTTGGTATTCGCCAATTATTTGATTAGTATAGGGCTTAAGACGACGTTTAATTATTTTTGTCAGTATTTTATAGGACGTACACAACAATGATATTCCTCTGTAATTCTCACAGCAGAGTTTGTCTCCTTTTTTGTAAATTGGACATATAATGCTTTTTCGTCAATCGTCGGGTATGATTTCCTCTGTCCAAATTTTGCATATTCTGTTGTGCAGTATTTCAGCGACACAATTTCCACCGTTTTTCAGAAGTTCAACTGGTATTTCGTCAATTCCCGGCGCTTTGTTTAGTTTTTGGTCACATAGGGCTGCTTTGATTTGAGCAAGCCTGGGTAGTGTCGATGATGGTTCATCTTCGTCAGTTGAGGCTTCAATTGAAATGTTGTCTGTTGTGATCGGTGCTAATGGGGTAGGATTCAAAAGATGTTCAAAGTACGAAGCCCATCTCCTTTTGATTTCTTCTGTGTCGCTGATGATATTGCCCTCTGCGTCTTTGCAGAGACTGGTTTTTGGCTTATATCCCTTTTCTAAGTCTTTCACTATTGCGTATACGTCCCGCGTTTTATTTTTATACTCCAGATGAAATCTGAAACACTAAGAAATAATGCTCGCACAGAGCCGCCAAGTGTACAGAAATATTTGTTGTCTCTCAAAAACCTCGATTCCGAGTTGCTGTCTGTCCGTCAGTACGTCTGTCTATCCCACTGTCTACAATATAACTCTCGATAGCTTTGACCTATCGTGCTGAAATTTGTTGTATGTCATTTTTAGCAAAAAAGTAACTTTAAGCTCGTGAACGGGCCTAATCTTCCCATTCCTTCTACCCCCTCCCATACAAATGTCATGAAATTTCGAAATTTTAAGAAATTGATTTTTCACTGAAACCATTTCAGCTATTAACTTGAAAATTAGGTCATAGTGTAATGATATAAATATCATTTACTTCAAGAAATATTGATCTGATCTCCTTACTCCTTCTACCACCTTCCATACAAATGCACAATTTTCAAAAATGCATTTATTCGGTTTGCATTGCAACTAACAAAGCCAAATGAACCAGTTTTTGTCATAATTAATTTTATTATAATTGCAATTCATTTTGGAAAAACTATCAACTTTACCTCACTCCTTCTATCCCCTCCCATACAAATTTTATGAAATTTCGGAATTTCAATTAAATTAGTTTTCTTCAAAACCGTCAAAGCTATCAACTTTAAAATTTGAGAAAACTATACTATTTTAAATATAATTGATGTCAAAAAATTTGGTTTTGATTTGGATGTTCCTTCTACCTCCTCCCATACAAATGCAGAATTTTGGTAAATGCATTTAACCGATTTTCATAGAAACTAGAAGAAGTACAAACATGAAATTTTGCTAGAATTTGTCCCTTAATAATTGTAATAAATGCTAAAAAAAAATCGCCTTCACCCCACTCCTTCTACGACCTCCCATACAAATTGTTATATTGGAAGTTCAAGAAAAGTTGTTCTCTTTCGAACATATGAGAGCTAAGGACATTAAAATTGTAACAAAGCAATGTGATTAGGATCTTGATATGCAGATGTAAAATCATCCAAAATTTCCCACTTTATCTGCCATCTCCTATACAAATACCATAAATTCAGACAAAAATTGTTCAATTTCCTCGAAAATTACGAAAGCAAGAAACTTTGAATTCAGCATAAAATATTTATATTTATACGTTCAGTGTTACATAGAAAAATTAGAAACCTGCTCCTCTGCTTTTACCACCTCCCAAACAAAAGGTAAGTAAATATTTCATCTAGAGTATCATATGATTGGGCTTTACGCCCAATCATAATTCTGTTATGTTCTCTCATGTCGTCGTCCATTTTTTGTATTTTGTCATAATGGTACTTCCTTTGTTTTCATCTGCGGGTCTTTTCCGCATATCGCCTAAGCTTGTCATATCTTTCTTTTTTGGCTCGTGTTGATCGTTCAGTAAAAATTTTGTAAGCCTCGTTCTTTCTATCTTCGCGACATTTTTGGTCGAACCAATCATTATTTTTCCGCCGTACTTGATATCCTAATACCTCTCCTGCGGAGGATTTGATGCCGTCTCGTATTTTCATCTACGCATTCTCCACTGGCGTATTTTGGATATTTTCATATGTTGGTGTCAGGTGTTTATTACATGCTAACTTAAGCTTTTCGACATTGAATTCGCGAGCTCTACTCGCTTTCGAATATCCACGGCAAGCTATTTTGCATCGATACTTAGCCCTGACTAAATAGTGATCAGAGTCACAATTCGCACCGCGGAGAGTTCGTACATCAATTATGCTGGAAGCAGCCCTTTTCTCAATTAGAACGTGTTTAATTTGGTTGAAGGTATGACCATCTGCTGATACCCACATTCGTTTGTGAATACCCCTCTCTCCTACCTCTTGGGTACATAACAATTTTTTTTTATTTTTTTTTAATAATGCTGTTTATTAAGTTCTAAATTATACATTAATACATTTTTTTTTTCATTTTTTTCTTAGCATTACTCCCTCAATTAAAGTTGCCCTTGTGTTAGGGGTCAGGAGTTCATTCCGATTTTGATTGTAATCTGTACTTAAAATAATTCATCATCATCAATGGCACTATAGCCCAAATCGGGCCTTGGCCTCCTGACCTTCAGGTTCCTTAACATTTTCATTATTTATTGCGGAAGGGTTGTTAGCCCTTCCCACAACCCTCTATCTATGAATTTTTCATTTTCGTAGATTGAGGTAACCACGGTATACCCAAGCAAGTAGTGTGCTGGAATTATGAGTCGACCGGGATTTGAACTCACGACCTTCGCATTATAAACCAACACGCTACCCACTAGGCTACACCCTAGCTTAAAATAATTACAATTTGCAATTCATTTGTATTTTAAATCTATTTTCATATGTACATACATATTTATTATTACAAATTAATTCTATTTAATTTAATTTTTGTTTAATTTATACCACATTTTCCTACTTTACAATATCACATTTTCATATTTTATGAATCATTTGATAATTACAGTTCAGTTTTTGACTATAATGTATACAAAAATCAATATCAATTTACAAATCATTTGCAATTTTGAAACCTATTTTCTTATTTATATGTATATGTTATTATTCCAATTAATTAGGCTAAACAACATTTTTATATTTTATGATTCAATTGATATTTAATAATTACAATATTTCCCTTACCTATCCAAATCTTTATTTTAATTTTAAAGAAATTGACTTATGACAGTGTCTATCACACCGATATTGTGTACATGAACTTTTTAATTTTATTTTTAAATTCATTAAGGCTATTACTGATTTTAATTTCATTTGGTAATGTATTGAAGAATTTAATTCCCATGTAAGAGTAGTGCCTTTGTCCAATAGTGGTTTTTTGTAGTGGTAATATGAACTCATTTTGCATCCCTTTTCTTGTATTGTTTAAGTTCAGTTTTATAAGATTATTTTGATGGTCTTTACAAATGTGAATGCTAGAAATCAATTTAAACATGTCTTCCAAACTGATAACATTTATAATAGGAAAGAGGAGATGTGATGGGAATCTTTTTGGTTTCTTTAATAATATTTTTATCAGAAGTTTTTGGGTTGTTATTAGAGGCTTTGCTATAGTGGCGGTAACAGATCCCCATGAAAATTAACCCGTATTGTAGAATTGCGTATATTACATCAAAGTAAAAAGTTCTTACCGCTTTTAACGTTAGAAATGATCTAACATCAAGACATACATGAATAAGCTTTTTTAAACGTTTAGTTATACTTTCAACTTGTATATCCCATTTCATGTTTTGGTCTAGAAAGTCACCTAAGTATTTCACATTGGAAACTCTCGATAGTTTAAGACATTGACAATTTGAAGAGCACTCCGAAGAATGAAGCCTTATATCAAATGAGACAGGGAGATCATTTTGTCTTAATGCAAATGCTATGAAATTGGATTTAGATGCATTCAGAGTAAGTACATTATTATTTAACCAATCTTTTATTAACAACATACTATGGTTAGCCTTTAGGTTAACGCCTTCCCATGTATTGTCTTCGATGAAGAGTGCTGTATCATCAGCATAAGAGATCATTTCTCCTTTAACTTATTCTTCAAAAAGGTCATTAACATAAATTAGAAATAATATTGGTCCTAGTACCGTGCCTTGTGGTACTCCATATTCAGGATACAATGTATCACTTACTGAATTTAAAATTTTAACTCTTTGGTCTCTTCTCTCCAGGTAGCTCTTGCTTTTAGTTCCATTTTGTTTACCTTCTCTATAATTTTTTCATGCGGGATGGAGTCAAACGCCTTAGCCAAATCAAGAAATATAGCACACGCTTTGTTTCCATTATCAAGTGCGTTTGTTATTTTACTACTTAAAGAAGATATGGCGTCATGGGTACTGCACCTTTTTCCAAAACCAAATTGGTTATCAGGAAGAAGGTTATTTTGCTCTATATCTTCCATAATTCTTCTCTTAGCAGCTTTTTCTAACACTTTCCCAATGTTTGATATGACAGAAATTGGTCTGTAATTATTTAAACATTAGCATTTCTTCCCTTGTTGTAAGGTGTAATAATACTTTTTTTTGTATATTTCTGGAAACTTTCCAGTCCTAAAGCTTATGTTTATCATATGAGCTAGTGGTTTAGCGATGCTATGACTAATACATTTTAAGCATTCAACAGTTATTTGGTCAAAACCTGGACTGGAGCTAGTGTGTAATGTAGCAATTAGTTCTAAGACCTCTTGCTCAGTTATTTCTTCTGTTTGCCTATAATTGTTCCTCTGTTGAGTATACCTTAAGCCATTAAATCCAGGCTGAACTAATTGCAATGGAGCTATGTATCCAAGAGAATATAAGGAGAGCTCATCGCAACAAATCAATTTATATCCTAACGGATAGTCAGGCGGTTTTCAAAGCCCTAACATCCAATACACACGGATCGAGGTTAGTTTGGGACTGTCTTCAAGACCTAATCATCCTGGGGAAAAGGAACAACGTAACCTTAATGTGGGTACCAGGACATATGGGAATTGAGGGAAACGAAGGGGCTGATCGCCTTGCAAAAAATGGCGCGGAAAAAAACTTTATTGGTCCAGAGCCATTCTGCGGAAAACCAAAAGGGCATCAAAGCTCGACACTTAAGAAGTAGGTTGAACAAGAACACACAATCTACTGGAATAAACTTCCAGGCTTATCAACCTCAAAAAAACTAATCATACCACAAAAAAACAAAGTGGAAAATATCCTAAAATTCAGAAAGAGCGATATTAGTACTCAAATTGGCCTAATGACGGGGCACAGTGGAGTGAACCATCACCTCAATAATATGGACTTAGCTGAAACCGACATCTGCCGTCTCTGTCTCGAAGACTCAGAAACGACAATACATATCCTATGCCACTGTGAAGCAGTGGCAAGGAAAAGGCATAATCTTCTGGGGAAAGGTTTCATTTCCACCGAGGAACTAGCCAACATGGCTCCCTTACAAATACTCAAATTAGCTAAAGCTGTTGAGTTATGGTAGGGTATAGGGGCAATAATCGCACAATAGGCCAAAAAAGGCCGCAGTGCTCTCACGTGTTCCCCTAATATAAATAATAATAACAATACCTTAAATTATTCGTAGGAATGATATTTAATTTCAGAGCCATATTTGGAACTAATAATTATATTTTCTCTCCATAAATAAATGCATGGAAAATTTAAACTTTGTATCTTTCACCAGAGCCCTAAGAAATTCACCCAAAATTTTCGCTTACCATCTTCCTCGTCTTACATCCCCAACTTAAAATTTTTACTGAAATTAAAGATTATGTAGTACTACAATCTGACAAAATTTCAACTTTATATCTGTACTCAGTTTTGAGTTCTAACAGTTTGACATTTTGGAAAGTGCTCCATTTTTGAAATGCTCCCATTTTCCCCCACTACTATTATGTCCAAGTGTTAAATTTTTTCGTATTTTACTTGAATAGCTTAATGTGTGTTCCAAGTTTCACTTGCATGTATTTTAATATGCACCCCCCCCTCCTGATCCTCCTCCTTACCATAATTAGCCTCCTTCTAAGCTGATTCTGGTGGATCTGTATGCCACCTTAATGGTTCCAAAATATGATTTTTTTATCGTAAGTAATTTCGAAGGTATAATCATTCAAAAAAAAGCGGACCCAATGGATAAGAAAATTAAACTATTTTTAAAGTTTGTCCCACAAACTATATACATATACGTTGATGTTCAGCTTCCTAGCTAGAAACATGGTTCAGGTATTCGAATTTTTAGTTTCACACCCCACCAAAATGGGTTTCCGCCTCAGATCTGCAACAATTCAACCAAAAATGAACTTTCTAACTTGAAGGGTTTGGGAGAGTGTGGTGATTTTTTTTTTTTGCATTTACAGGCTATTTTAGTCATGAAACGCGAAAAAGCAAAATTTCAGGGTAGCAATTTTTTTTTGTTTCTCCAAGTCGATCGAATAAAGTAATTAGCTCATTTCCGTCACCCAGTCCACCACTTACGTACGATATTATAATAATTTCTTGAAGTTAATTTTAGCTCGCAAAGAGTATCGGCTCAATCGAAAACCTCTAACGTTTTTTTTCGGTTAAATTTTGAAATATTTCGACATCAAATTCGAATTCATCCACCCGAAATCTGTAAGGTAAATCCATTCTTATTTGCCGGGGGATTTTCTTGCCATTCAGCGTTATTAATGCTTAAATGAACTACATACATACTCATACGTAATGTTTACTATTAATTCTTTTCCAAATATTAAGGTTGATGGTGTTCTAAGCTAAGTCAACAGTTTCATAACCTGATATCAGGTCGCATTAATCAGCAGTATTAGCTTTAAATGTAACAAATCCATAATGTGTTGTGTTTAAAATAATAAGCAAACATAATCAGTTTTCGATGCGAATTAAGTTAAACGAAATACTTATTACCTACATAGCATTATCGATTTCTCGGCAAATTACAAAACACTGACATCGTTACAAAGGTACGCTACAAGATAGTATTAAGGCGAGCCGCCTTTTCAGTAATGCACAGCAGTGATCTTCGGTGTTTTCTGTTACAAGTTTACACGTCAATACAACCTCGTTGAACTTTGAACTTCTTTTGAAATTACAATGAGCGACATCCATGTTAAAGATTTTTTTTTTTCCAAATAAGAAATTCATTTTCTTAATTGGCCGAGAATTTCCATTATCGATTCTAAAGTAGTAAGCTACAGTGCCTGCAAAATGCAAGCAAATACTCCTTTAGATCGTATTACATTTTCCAAAATAGCCAACTCCGTAGATTATATTTATGTATCTTCGCACACTTCGTCTCAGATAACAAAAACAACGTATCAAGATAGCTTGAAAATGTTATTACGTCTTCGAATCGCTGGAACTGTTCTGCTGACGGCAAACAAGAACAAATCCTCGGTTCTATAAAATATATTCGTTAACATTGCGTCGACCCCTCTGCAGTTTGAAGATAAATATGAAATGTTTGTTTGCTTGCGATATTTGAATTTTGATAATTTTCGGAGATAAGCGAGAAAAGTGAAAAAAGAAGACCTTGATGAAAATCAACTGATTTCCGTTACTGCTGTTTGTATCTGTCATATTTTGTTATCTTTTTAATTGGTTTTACATATATTTATGTTCTTGTAACATCTATTAGGAGCGTAAGCATTCACATTGAAAATAAAAATTTCCGAGTTATTACTTTTGAAAATGATTCGAAACTAAAGAGCAAAACACTTTGCCATAGAATTTCTATGGTAAACTTTTATGTGGAGATCGATAACTAATCAACAGCTAATCAACATCAATCATGGGAATCATCAACTAATACTGACAGTTACATAATAATTTGAATGGAATTGAACAACTTGGAATACGGATCTAGAATTGCGGTCCGTATTCTGAGAATTAGCTGTGACATTGCTAAGAATAAACTGGAGAAACAAAACTATTTATTATACATACTATAGTACCAAGAACAACATAGTAGCTAAAGAGAATAAATTGCACTACATTCTGATTAGGCATACATATACCATATGACGCTTTTCCATGGGAAAATTTGGACTATGGGAGATTTCATCTGCCAATTACATTGATATTATTACGTTAATTTAATATAATAACCCTGCAAGGTCCGCATTCAATTTGCAAATGCCTATAGCATGCATATGTATTTTAGTAGTTCATAGGTTCTGTATGAAATGAAATAATTATTTTCGTAATTTAACTGAGTTACTTATCCTATTATTATTAGTTTGGCAAGAGCAATAGCAAGAAATTAAGTTGGACAGTTGTACTTTTCCCAACGTGGTCATCGGACACAACTACAACCGCCTCATTATTAGCCTAAATAGATGAACACGTTGAGGTGTAAATAGTAGCAAACATTATTGGCCCTCACTCCCCAGTAAAAGAGAGTGCCAAAATTACCGGGTCCGAGTGCTGTTCGAGACCGATGCAACCAGGTTCTAGTAGTGCTAAGCAAAGTTTGACGATGCGGTAGTGGCTATAAAGTGGCTGCAATTCTGAGTCGACCCAACCAGCGTGCCAGCCGAAGTAGTCGAAATTGAGACAAAAGGTCCCAGTATCCCAGCCACTTCTCTGACTAATAAAGGTAGTACTTCCGAACCGAATGTGGTCAGGGTAGTACAGCCTCCTGCGAAGGAGTCTTTGTACGCTTCGACCACTGAAGATACCACACCACAGATTGCGCTGTGGTTTCAAAATTGTTGGCAGCGGAAAGGGAGAGTATTCTCAAAAGGGCAGATCAACGGAGCTTGATTCCCAATCAGCTGCTACTCCTATAGTTCATACCCGTCAGTGGAAAATGTCGAAGTGGATCACAACACTTTCATCTCCACTTGCGTCGGGACGATCGCAACGCCTCTGGCAATGCCATAGAACCCTCATTGTACGCGCATGCAGTTACCGTTAATAAGCGCGAACTACTGAAGCAGAATCACAAGCGCATTCGGTCGGATGATAGCAATACGCCGATACCTGCAGCGAAAAAGAAATAGCCGAGATCGGCTACCTACAGCAACGTCGCCAGGAGTACCTTCCAGGCAGCAGTCATTAACACCAACGATTTGCAAGGCATCATATCAGAGTCGAACAGTCCTCAGATCTAATCTTGAGAGGATAACACTTCTTAGGTATGCCACCATCTAAGCCATGCTTTTTGAAGTACGACTTTGAGCCAGGTTATCTTAGGATTACTTGTTCTGATCAAAACACTTTGGCCTTCCTTCAGGAGGCGGTTCCATCAAGCTACATGTGCCTACATGTAGAAGGTCTATATGAAGCCCGGGTATTACTGAAGACCCTGGACTTCTATTGCAGGACATTAAGCTGCAAAACAATCTCCCCACAGAAGTATGGAAGTTTTTCCGTAGAGAAAAAATAGACAAGCGCTAATTTTTTGTTTTCGGAATTGACCAAAGCGCCATGTAAATGTTAGTTGTTGTAAGAGGTTTCGCGGATTGTGGACTCAGCAAGATCCACTTCAAGCTCTCGAAACCGAATGCAGTCAACCTTCGTAGCCGGCAAGCTCCGAGTAATTCAAGTCAATCTTCATCACAGTAGATCTCCGCTCCAGAAAAAACCTCTTAAGAATACACTCGGATATTGCACTTATCCAGGAACCGTGGTTCAGTGTATTCTCGGCAGGTGCGACAACTTTTACAATCCTTCACGGAACCAGGACAACTAAGCTACGGGCATGTATTCTTCCGTAAAAAGCACTAAAATTGACTTTAGTACAACAATTTAGCAGTCCTTATCAAACAACAACACTCTGGGAGAAGTCCTTTCATAAAAAAAGCGAGGTTATCGACCTGATTCTTGCAACTAACTCTAAATCACTATTGGTCCGGAGAGTTTCGAAAGAACCATTCTTGGTCAGACCGCATCTGGATAACATTTGAAATAGTGGGATCAACAAAAAAATAGTCGGTTTTACAGGAATACAACAAGAACGGATTGGGGTAAATATCATCAATAATAGACCGTAAACTAAGCTAGGGTTTAGCTTAGTGGGTATCGTGTTGGTCTTGTAATGCGAAGGTCGTGATTTCAAATCCCAGTCGACGCAATATATAATTCTAACACATTGCCTACTTGGATATACCTTGGTCACCTCCATTCACGAAAATGAAAAATTCGTAGAAAGAGGGTTGTGAGAAGGTCTAACAACCCTTCCACATTACATAATGAAAAAAAAAATGTTAAGGAACCTGAAGTTCAGGAGGCCAAGGCCCGATTTGGGCTGTAACGCCATTGTAGAAGAATAGACCGTAAACTACCGGCTATAGTTCCTTACCCAATAAAAACATCAGATTCCTTAGATAAAAGAGTGGGTATGTGGGCTAAGAAACTCATACAAGAGTTCCTGGCCTCAGAAGTGCGATAGTAATAACGCTGTCTGGTGGAATAACGATCTCGATATTCTGAAAAAATTAGCAAGGACACTCTTTAACAAAGCTTATTCCAGCAAGCTTGACACAGACTGGGACAAATACCTAGCAACACTTACACTGTATAAAAAATAGCTATGAGCCGTCAAAAAAAAAAATTCATCGAAGAGATTCTGTAAAGAAATCGATAACGTCAACGATACCACTAGGATAAAGAGGACCCTTTCCAAGGACCCATACATGCATGAATTACTGGATGGGGTCTAGCGGCGAGTCACTTGAACTTTCAATGCAAACGCATTTCCCCGGATGCTTTGAGCCACCGCCACTAAGTGCATGTGTCGATCGTATTGTAGCCAACTCAAAACTAGTAAATACAGTTGTGATGCCAGAAAACATAGGAATTGGGTTCAGTTCCTTCAAACCTTACAAGGACTAGACGAAGTCTATCCCGCAATGATCCAGAATGCGGATGAAACAACAATTCAGTACCTGGTTGACATATGTAAAGCATGCACCAGTCTTTACCACATACCGAAACTATGGCAAGAGGTTAAGGTAGTTTTCATACCTAAATCCGGTAGAGCCTTTCAACCTATTAGCCTGACTTCGTTTCTTCTCAAAGACCTGGAAAGACTGGTGGATAACAACCTACTGGCAAATCTGAACCTCTCGGTCAGATACCCCCACCAACACTCCTATCTGAAAAGTAGGTACACTGACACTGCACTTGCATGTGACGGTAGGCCGTGAGAAAGCTTTCCATCATAAAGAGGTTGCACGCGGTGCCTTTTTACACATGGAAGACGCTTTTAACCACCTCAACATTGATGCCGTACTTAATGCCATGCGCAGCCATAGTGTGGAATCTCTCCTGACTGCATGGATAGCTAAGCTCCTTGACTAACGAAAAATCGTAGCAGAGACAAGAAAAAGCTCTGTCTACAAAGGAACGCTACAAGGTGACATAATATCGCCGCTCCTGGGGGTCCTAACCGTGAATGAATCCCTTTTCAGAGATCTTGTCATCATGGCAACTGGTAAGTTTGAGCAAATTCTAGGTAAATTTTTTCAGTCTGCTCTAGAACTGTAAGACAGCAGGTCACTAGATAAAGGACTTACCCTCAAAAAACAGAACTGGTCCTCTTATCCAGAAGATGAAGACGTTTTCAATCCACCAACCTTTCGAGGTATCACTAAGGTGCTATCGAACCAGGTTAAATATTTCGGTCTTGTTCTTGATAGTAAATGGAAGGCCAACATTTAAGAACGAACAAAAAAAGTTACAGTAACCTTTTTTGCTCGCAAAAGACATTCAGCTTGAGATGGGACCTTCAGCCACACCTCATCCACCGGATGTATAGAAGTATTGTCAAACCAATTATTTGCTTTTCATAAGACAAACACCAGGCATATCTGCCATTAGATCAAAAACCTCTATGTAATTTGCGGTCAGCACGAACTAATTGGTCATGACAAAATTTTCAACGTCATTAGAGACGCATCTTCCCTCTTAGACTGCGCGCACGATTGCATGAACAAATTGAGGTTTCCTGGACGAAACAAATGGGCAACAAACAAGATAATCAGCGCCTGTGCAGGTCCTTATCTCTATGCGGACGGATGTAAACCTAACCAGGGGATCTATTCCTCTGACCTCGATATTTTATACATCTTCCACAACAAGCAACTATTTTCCAAGAAGGAGTATTAGCGCTTAATGAGTGCACAAAAAGTATTTTAGATATGCAGAACAGTCTCGAAAATTGGAACATTTTCTCGGACAGCAGGGCTGTACTTTTGGCACTCCAACCCAATAGGACCGCGTTCAAATTAGTGTCCATTTGTAGATATGTACAATTTGAAACGCCTAGCGACTGTAACTGATGTATTTTTAATTTTGATACCGGGTCATAACGACCTACAAGGATCTGCAAAAATTAACTCCAATAGGAAGTCAGCCGATGTAGCACAAACAATGCTGAAGACTAGCTTCAAACTCAACTTTTCATACCCTTTAGTTATAAACGAATCAAACTGTCGAAGGATTCATGGTTCTCTAAAGATTGTCTTACGGCCATCCGGAACAAGAAAAAATATTCTCAAAAAAAAAAAAAAATATCTTCAAACTTTTAAGAGCAACCTAACTTTTGCCAACAGATCTCTTTATAACGTGTCAAGAAATACCTGCAAGTCCATTTTGAAAAGTGCTAAGTTTCAACACGACCAAAAACTTCGACGGAAAATTCTTGAAACACAAGAGATCTTTTTGGTCATTTATTAAAACGGTCAACAGCCATGTGACCGAATTGTAGTCCATCCTATTGAGAAAGCCAATCTTCTTGCGGCAAGTTTCGCACGAAATTCCAGGCTGCCAGCGACAAACGAGTCTACCTCGCTTGTAACACCATCTGGATTTCGTTTTTATCGACTTATCTTAAGAATTCTTCGTGAGCTCAATGTTCAGGAATCTGCAGGTCCCGATGGTATTTCCCCCTTATTCATTAAAAATTGTCTTACGTCCCTGGCTAAGCCGCTGCGCGATTTCCGCAGAAGTGGAAAATGGCGAATATCCGGCCGATTTCCAAGAAAAGAAACAAGCCCATACATTCCGCTCTGTTGAAAGTGATGGAAACGGCTGTGAATCGCAAGATTGTTCGCTATCTTGATCAATGATCGTCAATACGGATTCCGTTCCGAACGTTCTACAGGTGACCTTTTGGTATGTCTGACTGATCGTTGGAACTCTTTGCCTAAGGTCAAGTTCTGGCACTTGACATCGGTAAAGCGCTTGTCAGAGTTTGGCATAAATGTCTTAGTCAAGTGAGCTTCAGCAGTTAGCTTTAATAATAACCTCGTAAAATGGATTGATATGGTTTCTTATATGAACGCACCATACAAGTCGTATTGGATGCCGTGGCATCTTTCTCCTTTCCCATAGATTCTGGAATCCCCCAAGGCTCTGTTTTATCACCCACACTCTTTCTTATTTTTATCAATGACCTTCTGTCGTCAACGCTCATTCCGATACATTGCATTGCAGATGACAGTACCCTTGATAACATCTATGAATTCGATTCGATTACTATCGCTCACCGTGTCCCGGCAGCATCTAAACATGCCGAACTGTTTCAATCATTGAACTCTGACCGGAACCTAATCTTGGAATGGAGCAGGAAAATAGAATACAGTTCAATACCTCAAAAACACAGACCTGTCATCTTTCACTTAAACGTGATGTTCCAGCGTCGATCTCTAATGTAACCTTTGGTGGTGTCCAACTAGACTCTTCCGAATACTCTCACTCCTTGACATTAAAATAACTAACCATCTTAAATGGAACCAGCACATAGTCGACGTAGTACTTGACGCTTCCAAACGCCTAGAGCTGGGGCACCCAAAACGTAACTTGCGATGCTCGATCGTGCCCAAAGGCAGGAATTCCAACTAATTGAAGATGAAGCCAACACAGTTTCTATTGACTCTCTAGAGCATCGCAGAAACATCGGAGTATTAAGCATTCACTACCGCTACTTTAATGGTAAATGCAGTGCTAAGCTTTTTCCCCTTTGTACACATTTCCTAGAAATACTTGCCTATCTTCAAGCGCACACAAGTTTACTGTTAAGTTTCCACCTTCCCGTATAGTGACATATAGGCAGTCATTTATACCCCGAACTTCTAGGCTTTGGAATGCATTGCCAGAAGCTGCATTCCCATTGTCATACGACCTTCGACGTTTTGAACTAAACGTCCATCGGCATTTTAGGCTTTTCATCCTTTTAATCCCGTGTAACTTGAACTCCTTCTTTTTTTCTCTTATCGACATGACTGTGTATATTACATTAAAGGGTGTTCGGCCACGTAAAAAAAAACTATTTTGGATTCTTTCTTAGTGGGGTAGCGGCATTTGGATAGCTGCAGAACGATCAAATCCTTAGGAATAAAAACATCATAGCTCAGCTGTTGCAATGTAGTCGCTATAGCGTCGGAACTATTGTTGGGCTGACTATAGGTTGCGAGGAAGGTGAAGAACAATTGAATATTATCTTTGTTACTGTCCGCAAATCTCCAACAGTCGTCTCCTTTGTTTAGGCTCTAGATTCTTCTCTGAATTAGATGATCACAGAAGCGTCAAACATCCGAGAGTGCTTCGGTTCGCGAATCGTACCAAAAAAGGAGTAACATCCATCACATAGTCAATAGGGAGAGTACAATGGGCCCAACTAGATGGCCCCCATTGCAAGTTGGTTTTTAAAATAACCCTGCTACTACCTAAGCCCAAACCTTTAGCAAATGGATGGTTTGCTGATACTTTACACTACCCATGATTTTTCAATTATTGATTTCTCGTAACTCACTATGGACCAAGGTACAAGTATTAAACAGGACCGAGGTACAAAGATGTTACCTTCCACTGTAAAGTACATATTTTATTTTGACGCACAGTAACAATAAATATATTTAATAAAAGGATTCAAAACTGGATAAACTAGCGAAATGGAGAGCAAACTACCGAGGAAAAAGTCACCAAACTTCGCAAATTATTTCATAAACAATAACACTTAAAAACTAATTTTGGACGCAGAAAAACATTTTTACTACTACTTCTAAAGGATGACATATTGAAAATGTGCTCTAAAACCAAATGGCAAAAAAATAGTGAAAACTATTTTTTTTTTGTTAAGTCCGTCAAAACAGCATTAGGATCAAGGTATTAGGAGTCCAAATAAGTTTCGGCTGTTTGACAAAAACTGGCCCCACTAGAAGGTTATGTTGAAATTGTCAGATGTAAAATGTAATATCGCAATTTTGGACATCTGGTAACAACATAACTTTGAAGTGTTAGCGACTCCTTATTAGCATCATTTCATTTTGTTCGTGCGAAAATGTCAAGTTTTGTGCCGAATAAGCGTCATTGGCGGGAACTTTTGATTTACTTCTTGAAGAAATATGCAGTTTAGGCGCATCGATTGCTTGTAGAAGCATTTGGTGAGATTGCTTTAAGTGGCACATGGCCTGTTTAAGCAGCACTTTACATCATATGAAGATATTAAAAAGTGGGTCGATTCGTGTATAGCCACAAAAGATGAAGAGTCTTCCGACGTGGTATCTGAATGCTGTCAGAAAGATGGGAAAAAGTAGTGGCTAGTGATGGACAATATTTTGAATAAAAGGTAATATACCGTTCTTTCACAATACATTCCTAATTTCTGATAGAAAACGGCGGGAACTTATTTATACTCCTGACACATGAGCTTCCCCTACTGCAAAATGTGGTCAGCTAATTTTCATCTATGTAATTGTTGCGGCATTATAAAAGCCCATCGAACGTAATTCCATGAAGTTTTCACCAACAGATAGCATTTTAGTTTGGCTAGCGACTGGAGTTTATCTTATTTCATACAACATTTAAAAAAAAAACCGAGCAAAAATTATTATAAACCTGAGAACTTCTCAACCGTATAAACCATATTAATGAGATCTACGTAATTCGCATATTGCTGGTCAAAAAAAAAAACAAAATTTCGAAGTCAATACGTGAAAAATTCACATATTGCGCGCTATGCCATGTATAAGATACAACAAAATAATAATTCATCAGACGTTGTTCATCGCGATCATTAAGATTTGACCTTTCCTGAGAATGACGCCATTAGAGGCTAACTAACATTGTTTTGTCTTATTGAGTAATTACTTCGGGAGTTCTGACGAAATGCAATTAATCTGTAGAAAAAAACTAACACAAACCGAGAACGAAACGAACAAACAAAAAACAATTTATAAGAAAAATATGAAACGGAAAATGCTTTAAAAGGCCTTACGAAATGATTGAGACAAAACCATGACCATATGTCGTTCAAGCAATCTGCCAGTTCTGATTCCTGATGAGGTTGCTTCACACACCACATCCCATCTTCCAAGCCTTCCATTGCCTTTTCGAAATAAGAAATAATCCATGAAGTGTAATTAAGTAACAGAAAACTAGACCATATGGTAATAAGGAAAAAAGATGGCTCTACAGCTCGCACACTCGGTACTTAATGTGCGATTAGTTCCCAAGTGTAATGCAGATTGCTGAGGTATTGGCCACCACTTGAAACTGCCAGTATGTAATATGAACTTCACTGGCAATTTCGCGATCTACGAGTAATAGATGACAGCAACATGGCGTTAATGTAATTAGTTGGTCGATAGTATTTTGTTTACGGTCAAGAAATTATGAAGTAATCTTAAGAATGCACGAGTTCAATACTAGTTGATTTAGCATAGAGCTAGAACTGAATAGCACGAGCAAATTAAACGAAAACAGGTGAAGAATAATGAAAAAAATTACCGGAAATATGAAACGTTGTGTAAGGCATAGTAATTAATTAATTATTAAAGTCTTCATCAACTCAAATAAAGCTATCATTCATTATTATTGGTCCAATGTATTAAATGCCGCATTATGTATTATCTCGCGTTAAGACTTCATTTTTTTTCCATCATTAATTTTTTTTAGGAGACTGCAACTCTTGATGTTTCTTTATGTCAAAAGAATGAAATCGTAAGATATTTGTTCCCCTTTTTTTGCGTTGAAGTATATTTGAAATGATTAAGTACACCTGGCACCTCCTTGACATATTTTCCAACAGCCTTTCCGCGTAGTCCATGAACGAAGAGGACCTAATTTTGCGGACAGCGCGCACCAGTTCCTTCAAATCGTGGACAGGCTTTCCGGCGAGATGACTTTTCATAATCCTCCACATGTTTCCATGGACTGGGAAGGCCAGACCACTGTCTCGAAGCCATTTTCTTCTTTCCAACTTGTAGAGTTGGCTTCGATATTTCGAGTCATTATCCTCTTGAAAGACCCAATTTTCGTTTTCCGTGAAAACATCTTCTTGAACGATTTTTATAAATCGGGAACATCTTTTCGGCGTTCAAATTTTAAGTGAAGAGCTCCAAACATCTTGTTGGTCGTGAGACTTTTCATCCCCCAAAGCTACAAGCCAATCAAGCCCAGTTCTGAAGCTTGGTTCAATAGAAAATGAAGTACTGCCATACGGGCTAAAGAGGCAGCTTACCGTGCTTATAAGCAGCTGCCATCTGAAGTTAATTGGTTTAATTTCAAAAACGCAAGGAATCTCTGTAAATCCAGCTTACGACGAGAAAAATACATACATACATGCATAACTAGAAACTGAGGCAAAAAATTTTGAAATATCTTAAGGCCAGCAAAAGTTTATGGTCTCTCGCTCATTCCATCAGAGGTAGTTCTGCATCATCAATTCCATCTTTAATCTACAACAATGAGGTTATTACGGATCCTAACATGAAAGCAAACATCTTAGCTAGCAACTCATCTTTACGACTAACAAACTCTAGCTTTCCAACATATACTGCGCTAAATTCTTCCTTAGGACAAATTAACATTCATTCGCGTAACGCATATCGAGTTCTTAAGAATCTAGATTCCCTTGTCCTTCAAAAGTGCTGCGCTTCTCTTGCTAAACCTGTATGCAAACTTTACCGTCTCTCCTTATCGTCTTCCACTGTCCCATCTTCATGGAAGCTTGCGATCAGTCCCAAAAAAGGAGAAAGCATCATTCCCGCTAATTATCGCCCAATAGCAATAACCTCCCTTCAGTCAAAGGTCATGGAAGCAATTATCAACAATAGAGTAATAGAATATCTTAACATCAATGATATTATTGACGACAAACAGTATGGATTCCACAAAAACCGTTCCACAGGAGACCTTTTAACCACCCTCACTGAACGTTCAAACAAAACCATTCACAGTTTGGTGAATCTTGTATTATCGCTCTCGATATTTTCAAGGCTTTTGACAGAGTATGGCACAGCGCCCTTTTAATCAAACTTAAAGCTATTGGTTTGGGTGACTCTCTTATTTCCTGGATTGAAAGTTTTTTTTAGCCAATCGTTCAATGCATGTGGTGTTGGATGGTGTGGTTTGCCCTCCTTATAAAATTAACGCTAGGGTCCCTCAGGGCTCGGTTCTTCTCCCACTCTTTTTCTAATATATATTAATGACTTGCTATCTTCAACTTTCAATCTTATACATAGCTTCGCTGATGACAGCGCATTAGATTTCTCCTATCACTTCAAGACTGCATCCTTAGCTCGATGTACTAGATTAGTACAACAACGTAGGTATATCGTTCAATCGTTGAATGACGACTTGGCTAAAATTCTTAATTGGGGCAATAGGAATCAAGTCGAATTTAATTTTATTTAAATTCACTGAACATGGCTTTATAGGCTTCTCAGTCAGTTTCTTGCTTACTATTTCGTGCTTAATTTTGAAGTTTCCTAGCTTTAAGACGTAATGCATGGAGCTTGATCCATTTTTATACTCCAGATGAAATCTGAAAGTATATTGTCTTAGCATATTGCCTTACCGTTTGTAACGCTACGAAATGCTGCTCGCCCAGTGTCACCAAGGGTACAGAAATATTTGTTATCGCTCAAAAACCTCGATTTTTTCTGTCTGTTCGTCTGTCACACAACTCTCGAAAGCTATGACCTATCGTGCTGAAATTTGTTATATGGCATTTTTAGCAAAAAAGTAACTTTAAGTTCGTGAACTTGTAACTCCACTCCTTTTACCTCCTCCCAAGCAAATTTCATGAAATCTTGAAATTTAAAGCAATTGATTTTTCTCCGAAATAATTTCAGCTATTGACTTGAAAATTAGGTCATAGTAAAGTGATGTAAATATTTTCAACGTCAAAAAATATTGATCCAATCCACTTACTTCTTCTATCCCGTCCCATACAAATGAATAATTTTCAAAAATGCATTTAATCGGTTTTCATTGCAACTAGTAAAGCTAAAAGAACCGATTTTTGTCATAATTAATTCTACTACAATTGCAACCAATTTTGGAAAAACTATCAACTTGACCTCACTCTTTCTACCACCTCCCATACAAATTTCAAGAAATTTCAAAATTTAAACTAAATTAATTTTCTCCAAAACTGTCAAAGCTATAAGCTTTAAATTTTGAGAAAAATATGCTATTAAAAATATCATTGATGTTGAAAAATTTGGTCTATTGTGGAAGTTATCCATCTGTGATCGGATAGTCTCTCTTCTTCAGAGACCATCCAATCTTTCACTCCGAAGGTCGACGATAGGGATACCATAGTAATGTCGATAACCTCTACCCTGGCATTGGTAATAAAGGTGTATCCGTTACCTCTGTTTGTTCATCGTGTTTGTCCTGGCTAGAAATTCAACAATTAGCCTGTTTTATTTGTTTCTGAGCTTTCCCATAATGAATTATGCGCATTCGCATCACAGGCCAAAATTAGATCAAATCGGTTTTGTTCCGTGAAACTTTATCAAACTACAACCGTTTGGTCCTCGCTGCAAAACTGAGAGAGCTTGATTAATTTAAAATCTTTCTTAGTTACTACATATGAACGCGGCTTACCTGCTGCAGTGCCGTACACATTAAACTCGCTACTCAGCCTGGGCTCTTGGATGAGCACCACGCTGCCCCTACCCTGACGTAGATGAGCCTGCAGATTCACAGTGTACTATGGTGGAGGCTTATGTGCACCGCTCTGACCATCGATACGCCATCTTCGCAGGGTAAAGTGTATCCTGTACAGTCCGAAGTCCACTAGACTCTTCATCTTCCTAATGGCTAATGCTGAACTACGGTCTACACTGATTTCCATTTTGACGTCCTTCCCAGACTTTAACATCTGACGGATCTTCCAACTTCTCGTATCGAGGTTGTTCTGTTTTCTGGTCCGCTGTAGGAATCGCGAAGGTTCGACGTTTCGGTCTTTTAGTCTAACGCAGGCGTAGATCAGACGTGGAACACTGTCCTCATGGACTACGGCCAGCCTTGCGTTGGCATAAGGCCGCTTCATGCCATTTACCGCTTTTGTGAGGAACTCACTTGAACGCTGATCTGTGCCCGATATTCTAAAAATACCATGTATCCATTCGCTCCAGTCAAACCTGATTTTTGAATACCTCCTGGGTGCGTGTGTTCGTCCAGTTGGTTGACCTCCGCCTCGCTAGCGGACCGGTTCTTCTCAGCAATTTTTTCCTCGGGATTTGCCAAGTGTGCGAGCGCCAAACTATCCGCAGCCACGACGTTGAAAGGCCGATCTACAGATTTGGCTTTCTTCGCAGCTGGAATTTCAGCACTGTCATCCATTCGCTCCTTTCGTTTCGTAGCGCTCACCGATTCCGATGACGATTGAGTAACCACCTTTAGATCACGCGGGTGCTTTGCGGTTACAGTCATCGGCTTTCGCTTTGACTAGCTACCGTTGTTCCTGATTACCCGTAGGACTAAGCAGCATCAGTGCAGAGTCAGCGTATACTACACTTGAAGAAGTAGCACCAGCCGCAGCTTTGGCCACCTCTCTTCTGCGCAGTCTTGCTCCTTCTCGTTCTCGTCTGCGTGCGATAGTCCGTTAACTCTGTTTTTTTCTTGAGTTCCAGAGTCGGTCTTCTTTGCATCCGCTTCCTTCAACGACGACCTTTTATCGACAATGAACAGTGGCTCGAAAGTTAAATACGATTGACTTTGATGGTTCAAAGTCTCCACGTCCCTTAAAACTTCATCCACAGCCAGGGTAGTGTCTTCCAGCGATACATCGCTATCGAAGGTGCCGCCAATGAGCGTACTCTCGCGGCTGTAATCTCCATCAATCGAAGCAGTAGTGGTTTCCATTACAACAGCTTGGTCAATCACTGCTGCATTGAATGGATCAGTAACATGATCACTTCCACGACCTGATCCAAATGTCGTGGAGGCTCTGCAACCTTCAGGCGAGAAAAAAAAACCTGATGATTACCGCGCTAAAGGTAGTTAGTTAGCGAGCGGTAAACGAAAGAAGGGACTGGACGAGTGCTGCGAAGCAAGCTAAGTCCCTAACTCTGCCTTTTAGTGCCGTGGCTGCGAATGTCTTAAAATCCCAGACTATAGCATAGGTAAATGCCACAAACCTACTGATCAAATACATAGAAGTAGGAAATTTTTTCATAATCGATTCGATTTGAGCTAGGACCCATCCACCGTATCCTTAGAATATCGTTCACAAACGAGCAATCGGGTGACTTCCTCACAGGGGTCGCCGCATGACGTTAGTCAACCTTCCCAGTATGTTTCTTGCTAGCGTTGTCGTAAAAGACAGGAATATCTAGTCATCGCGACTTCTCCAGCGGATCATGAATCAGAATGGCTTCGATACGAGTAGATCAGATACGATTTGGAAGATAATGCAATCCGAAAAGGATGCCAAAGTGGAAATCAGAAAAAAATCATTGCCGTACGAACGACACTTTGTCCTAGGAAAGAAGCAAATAAACCTGCACCAGAGTATAGCCGCTAAACAAGCTAATTATTCTTTAAATACTCCTTGTTGGGACTAATAAACTTAACACCATTTTAACTACTACAACTTTTCCTGATTCAAAAAAAAATCTAAAATCATTTCTGTTCCAAAAAAACCTATGAATTCAGCTCAACAAGGCCAACAGACTGATAGCCACCTTACCTTTTCTTTTTAAAGTTTTTGAAAAATTACTAAATAGCCAAATGTCATAAGATTACAGCGAATATAATCTACTATCCGATCTTCAATCATGTTTTAGGCCCCACCAGCAGAAAAGGTTCTGTTTACAGAGGTATTCCACAAGGCGGCATTATATCGCTCTCGTGTGGGTCCTAACTGAGAACGAACCCGTTCCATTTTAAATCGGAACGGCTACCCCACAATATCATATGCAGACGATCTTGTCATCCTGCTAACTTGTACGTTTAAGTAATTTATTAGTGACATTATGCAATCCGCTCTACAACTGCTAGTCAGCTGGGCACTACATAAAGGACTGACAAGTAACCCTCAAAAAACAGACCTGGTCCTCTCTTCTCCAGAAGGAGCAAACCATACGTTTTCAAGCCACCAACGAGGTATCACTATGGTCCTCTCGAACCAGGTTAAATATAGGCGGCCTCATTCTGGATAGCAAATTATCCTTCAAGAAGAAGCAAAAAAAAAAACGACCGTAGCCTTCTTTTTTTTTGCTAAAAAGGATTCGGGTTTAAACGATGATTTGACTCATATTAGCAATTGGACACACCATTTGATCCCGAAAGAGAAAATAACTCAGCGATGAACCAGTGAAGCGCGAAGCTGACTTGAGGAGCGATCACCACTTGGTGGTTGCCTGCTTGAGATTGGGAACAACATTTGTCCGGTGGCCAAGTATTCCAATTTAGAGATTCAAAAAAAATGTGAGTATACCACCATTCTACGTTAAAATTGGACGGAGAAAAATACACACACTGGACACCAAGCGGAAGGCAGCCCGAAACACATCCCTAACAAGGGCTGAAAAAACTGTGGGAAATGAGCAAAGCGATGAGAAACCCTGGATGTCGCAAGGCACATGAGAGAAGGTTGGCGGTCAATCATCTTTTGACTCGATGCTAATCAAAGACGTCTTGAATTCAGACAAAACTACCACAATGTTCATATACACCTTAAGAAGGCTTTTAGGTGCGAGAAGAGAAGCGCCATTAAGGATCTGGCCTAATAAGGACCAGTTTTTGACATGCAACTTTCTTTGGAAAATAGCGCCTACACGGACCTGAGCTAACCATCACCCTTTGGGATGGGGGCAGTAGAATTCAACCACAGCCAGTCCTGCTTGCCCTAAAAATGGCAAATGGACACTCACTGGATCATGGGTTTATCACCCGTGATCCTAAAATCTAACTGATACGATAAACGGATCCAGCGCCTCGGATACGGATTGATTCTACGGTAATGACTTTTGGCATTCGAAAACGGACTATGATTGGCTTCTGGAACGTTCGAACATTGAATGACGGGGGAAGGGCTGGGGTCACTAGGTCCATGCACAACCAATCAGTGATCGACGGTGAAATGAATCATCCAAATTTTGGGATCGAGCGAGACCAGATGTACCGAATCAGAAGGAGAACGAGCTCCGAGCGGAAACACTATTCCGTACGTTGGTCCTGAGAGTGAAGCCCAAAATGGCATAGCGGTCGTCCTTATACCGAGAGCGAGAAACAGCCTCATCATTTGGCAACCAATCTCTAATAGGATTATCGTCGTCAGGCTCAGGACCAGTAACAGAAAGGTCACAATTCTGCAGTGCTACACACCAACTAATACCGCAACACCTGGTGACAAAGAGGAATCTTACAACCAACTGAGAGCGTGTTCCAGGAGGTGATATCATTACCGTCTCATGAGATATGAACGCCCAGCTTGGCTCTGACAACACTAGACTAACACACGTTATGGGGACCCTTGGGTCGACGCGTCATGAACTTGGATTAAGAGACCCGAAAACGTCGAATTATTTGTGGAGTTTTGTAGTACTCGTCAAATGGTCATCGGAGGTACCACACAAAAGCCAACATAAAACATCTTGGGTTTCCACTGATGGTGTTACTCAGAACCAGATCAACCATTTGGCTATAAGCCGTCGATGGAGAAGATGTCTCCTCGATGTGCGCCTTGACGGTTGTCTACTCGAGATTGTGCACAACAGCTATCCGACGGCCACAAATTCTTCAAATGAAGCGCAAGCTTAATGTGGATAAACTCAGAGCCCCAACGAAAAGCACGAGTACACCACGATTCTACGCGAAAAGTCATAAACATTGAGCGAATATGAGATGCGCACACTAGACGCCAATTGGGAGGCAATCAGAAACACGTTTGTAACTAGTGCTGGAGAATCGGTGGGATATGTGCAAAGAGGGAAGAAACCCTGGATGTCGCGAGACACATGGGACAATCACCACTCAACCCGATGACAACCAAAGAAGGCCCGACTTCAGACAGAACTACCGCGATATACAGCTTAAAAAGGCTGTTAGACGCGACAAGAGAAAGGCCATTGAAGATCTGGCGAACAAGCCAGAATCGGCGGCTTACCTTGGGGATATGGGTTCACAATTTAAAATTACGAAACATTTGACGGACAGGAATTTCGCCGCCAACCACCTGCTGAGAGATTTCAACGGAATTCTCCTTAATATGAGTGAACACCAGATGCGACGAATACTTCTGGGATAGTTTAAACATCTTGTCTGAAGTAGATACCCCAGAAACAGAACAACTATCAAACATCCAACCGCAACAATCCTCTGTTAGGGACGATCCCCCGGGTAAGGAAGAGATGGTTTCCGCCATTCGGTCAATGGCAGGAAGGAAAGCCGGATTACCAACCGAACTCCGCAAAACGGACCCGGAAATAACAGCCGATATACTCCTCCCACTCTTTACTTTGGTGTGGAATGAAGGAAGATATCCGACGAAATGGAAGGAGGGCGTCATTGTGAAAATTTCGAAGAAGGGCGACCTTCGGGATTGTGGCAATTGGCATGGTATATGTTTACTTACTGCCATATAGAAAATCATGGCTATGGTAATTCTCAATAGGATTAGTGATGTCATGGAGAGCACTTTCGAAGTTTATCAGGCTGAATTCCGTAACAGTCGTGTAGTACCGACCGCACAAATACCCTACCCTACATATCCTGTTTGTGGACTTCGAGAAGGCTTTCGACAGCGTTAACCGAGATTACGTATGGAATGCTTTGCGTAGGAGACGGGCTCCAGATATGGTCATAGCCAAAGAATCCTACGAAGATATAAGGTGTCGCGTCTTATATAGAAGAGAGCTGTCTGAAAGCTTCCTTATGCGAACGGGTGTCAGACAAGGACCAGCCCTGTTTCTGAATTAAATCTTGGAAACTGCACTGAAAGGTGGGGAAGGTAAAAATCTTCAATGGAGACTATTTAACATCTTAAGTCACATTGATTATGCTGATTTTGCAAATGTTCGCTCGTTACATTCTACATGCAAAGAGGCGGAACTGAAAATAAATGTGCGTAAAACCAAGTACATGCACATGGGTTCGAACACAAGCACCCCGATTATTCTTAACGGACAAGATGTGGAAGAAGTGCAAGATTATTTTTTATCTCGGAAGCATTGTCAGCATGGAAAGCGTAGCCGAAAAGGATATTGAGGCTCGTCTAAATAAAGATCGTCAGGCCTTCGGTATCCTTTCCAATTTCTGAAGGTTAAGAGAGATCTCCCTTCGAACTAAGCTGCGAGTATTCGACGCTTTCGTCAAATCCGTGTTGTTGTATAGTTCTACTACGTGGAAAGTGACCGTTCGACTTACCAAGAAACTGCAAACTTTCGTGAACCAATGCCTTCGACGCATTTTAGGCATATTCTGGCCAGAAGTGATCTCCAACGACGAATTTTGGAGTACAACTGGACAGACAAAAATAGGTATTATGACAGTCGATCGGTCACACTTTGAGGAAACCAGAGCGAAATATCGCCAAACAGGCTCTGGATTATACTCCTTAAAGAAAACGTCGTTAGCTCAGGGAAGCGAGCAGTTGAGCAGGTGACCAGAGGAATAAACAATTGCGCATTGTAGAAGAGAGCTGTTTCTGTCCTATGCCCCGATAGGAGGTCTTAACTGGAATTTGATTGACTGATTTGGTCTATGGCGGGAAAGAAAGCCTCAGTTATAGACAAACTACCAATCGAACTCCTCAAAGTGTGCCCGGAAATAATAGCCGATATGCTCCTTACACTCTTTAATGAGGTGCGGAATGGAGGAAGATATTCGTCATTGTGATAATCCCAAAGAAGGGCGACCTTCGTGATTGTGACAATTGGCGTGGTATAACATACTAACGTGTCGAAAATTATGGCTAAGATAATTCTCAATACTATTAGTGGTGTGGAAAAGAGCACACTCGAAGTTTATCAGGCTAGATTCCATTAAGGATCGTTATATATAAATAATCTGTCGAAATGGCTGTACCACTACTTCACACATTTGTGGACTTCGAGAAGGCTTTCGACTACGGTAAGCGAAATTGCATATGGAATACTTCAAGTAGGAGATTTATTTCAGATAAGATCATAGCTATGATGAAGGAATCCCACGAAGATGCAAGAGTTTCGCGTCTTGTTTTGCAGATAGATGATCCCTCGGAATCGAGGTTTTTGAACGATAACAACTATTTGTGTACTCTTGCGACTCTGCGCACGTAGAGTTACAAACGTTAGAGCATATAAATAGATTGTAGCTGCGCAATAATTCTGTATTTTCAAACGCATTTTTATAGAAGTTAATCGATTTGGGTTCAATGGAACTGTTTCATAAATAGTTAATTTTTTCCTTCGCTACAATCTAGGAGTTAAGACCGCAACTTCGACGTCGGATGGATTTTCACTATTATGAAGCTTTTGATTAATAATTTTCAGTTTCAAACGTCCATGGAAACTCTCAGAAATTTTAAATTTCTGCAAATTACCACCCATATTGCACCCGACTTAATTCTTTTTTCTGGCCAATGTCAGATTTAAGTGAGGATAGATTCAACCTTACACGCCAATCTAATTGCCTTTCGAATTACCATTGTATTTTCATTTTTCTGCTGCTCTTGTTCTTCATTCAGTTTGGCAATTATTTGTACTTTAAGATCAAAGAGAAGCATAGCATGACTCCAAAATCGGTCTTAATCAAAAATTGAATGTCGGCAACGATGAACTCATCATTAGTCCGGCAAGACCTTTTTCACATCTTCGAATTTCACTAGATCAACGGCTCGATGAAATATTTGGGCAGATTTTAGGATACGCTTTTTATTTAATTTCTTCAAAGCCAAAGGTAATTAGCTTTTTGGAAATTATGCTTCCACGATAATTTTTTTTCCACCTGGATCATTACTATTTCACCAGGATGTATGTACCAGAAGATTTGCTTCCAGCAGCGAATGACATAAGAGCCAAGAATTTGGACTTTTGAAGAGATTCCGTCAAGTCACTGGGCTCGCATGATGTTCTACATCACAACGCACGTCTACGTGTTCGCATGTAGCAGCAACTAGAGGTAAATAAATCTCAGCGTTGATGATGGACTTGGGCTCATGACTTTTAAATTGGCTCTGTAAGAA
Source organism: Chorisops tibialis (assembly GCA_963669355.1). Classification (NCBI taxonomy): domain Eukaryota; kingdom Metazoa; phylum Arthropoda; class Insecta; order Diptera; family Stratiomyidae; genus Chorisops; species Chorisops tibialis. The sequence continues at coordinate 268,025,647 of OY770262.1, read as the reverse complement.
CGCTAAGACGTCGTCGTCGCAAGGTTGTGAGGAAGTAGTTCGCTGACCCATCTACGTCAGTACGCCTTGTTGTCATTTCAAGATGCCCTCAACCGTAACAGTTTCGTCTCAGTGCATTATGGCTAACATGGCTAAGTGAAAGACGTATTAAGTGTTCTTTGTTTTGCAGTTAAGCTCTTGCATTTTTCGAAATCTATGCATGTAGACGATTAGGGCTTTTAGTTTGTGGTTACCTGAACCGGAACATCCATAAATGTTTTAGATGAATTCGAGAATTAATACAGATACTTATATGTATTGGTTTGAAGGTGAAACCATTTGACCCAAGCGCTGGCGATAATATTTATTAAGAATATTCGCTTAGTTGTTAATGGCAATGAAAAATTATTCGAAATAAATTGGGTAAGCGATTGTAAAAGTAAACAGTTCCACTTCTAGAAGGTCTTCAGACTCAGTAGATGGTTTCTGTTCGCTTTCTATCATTCAGTCCCCCATAACATCTGCAAATATTTGTCAGTAGCAGCCAGTACAACTGAACCAACTTCACCACTTGATACTACCTACCTTCTCAATCTCATTCCAAAAATTGGATCCACTTGTTAATCTTACCTTATGTTCCAAATACATCGCATTGCGATAAGCAGAATGGCGCTCTTTTTACAACACTCATTGCATAGCGATCGAGATCTACCCAGATATCGCAACGATTACCTAAGGCGTTTCGCTCTTTGAGCATACATCTTGATCGCTTTACGATAAATGCATGTGTGACCGCTATAAGATACTTCAAATTAAACAAACTCACTATCACTTTGAAATTATTATAGTTGTCCTTAGTTTATCGTAATGCGCATACCTCTACATTCGCAAACTCTAACTATGAATGCATTAAAAATCTTGTTGAGTAAAACACTTTTGTCTGCATTGTTCTTTGAAGCTTTTTCTTTCTCCGAAAATCTGTAATCGAGTTGCTTTATAGCACATCTCAGAAATAGATACAACTGATCTTTTGTTGATGCATGAAAAAACAATTCATCTTCACGGCAGGGAACAAATCAAGACAGACCTCATTTAACAAGGCATATAAAACAAATGTAGCCATTATCGCGTTGAAAGCCCATAGCACAATTAAGTTTTCTATGTCGAAAAAAAGGTTCTTCGCAAAAAAGAAAAATTTCAAAAACATTTTTTCACCATTAGATAGCAGTTTCGTGATTATTCGATAAGATGCCTGCTGTTTTTGTCGTCAGTGGTCATTAGGTTTACCCATTCTAAAGTGTGCATTTGATTAGTTCTTCCGGTAAAATAATTTGGAAGAAATACAAACGCACATTCCGCATTACCAGTCTTATTTTAGTAAAGAAACTTATGGCATATTATTTTCATTATAAGAATATTTATTTTCAAGGTAGGGTGTAGCCTAGTGGGTTGTGTGTTGGTCTACAATGCGAAGGTCGTGAGATCAAATCCCGGTCGACGCATAATTCTAGCACACTGCCTACTTTGGGTATACCTTGGTCACCTCAATTTACGAAAATGAAAAATTCGTAGATAGAGGGTTGTGCGAAGGTCTAATAACCCTTCCACAATAAATAATGAAAAGTGTTAAGGAACCTGAAGGTCAGCCAAGGCCCGACTTGGGCTGTAGTGCCATTGTAGAAGTAGATTTTCAGAAATTAGGGGTTTGCGGAGCTGATCTGTCGCACAGAATATTGCGTGCATGCGAGTTACGTATGAGTCAGCGTCTTCGCCAGACACATACTCCACATTCTTAGAGGATGTAACCAGAAACCAGCATAGGTATATGACACCTTGAATAAATGCTGGGAAAGAATTAATTCACACGTTTAATACAATTCCGAATCAGCAAATTTAGATTTAAGAATTTTTCCATTGTAGATTGAAATTAAGTCAGTTCGTTTCATACACTCGTAAAAAGCAGTCCAAATAAAGTTTTTCGTTAATAATAAAATTTCGCATTTTTATTTTTTTTAAACTTCACGACCCTCGACCACATGACTTGCGCCCTCTTAAAATGCAGTGAGTAAAGACAATGAGCAACTCTGCGTAAGACGGTTCCAAGCCTGGTTTGAAAAAAAAGGAGGGAAGAATACGTCCTGAATGGCGTCGCAGGAAATAGGCTAAGAGAACAGAACTCCAACTTATTATATTCAGCTGAAATTGGCCAGCCGTGTCTGTGCGTCTAAATACATCGACCTGGTTCTCCAGGTTGGGGTTTGGGCGATGGGCTAACAATATGTCCCCGCAGAAAAAAAAACAAAACTTGTTATGGAACCTGAAGTTTCGCCTGGGATTGGACAGATTCAACGGAAATGACCCGGCAAACGAACATTCTTTCGGAACCTGGAATTTTCGATCGTTCAAACCTGAAGCACTTAAATCACTCCTGGAAAAAGTTGATAAATTCACAATTAATGTGGTCGCACTTCAAGAAACTAAATGGCTTGGCAGCAAAATAACGCTGCCGCAATCTTTAACCAATCCGGAAGCTGTAAGCTTTGCGTATCTTTTGTCATCGGCAAAGCATTTAAAGAGTATTTCATCAACTTCGAACTCATCAACGAAATATTGTATGCACTTCTACTCACTTTCTTACGATGGCGCTACAGCCCAAATCAGACCTTGGCCTCCTGAATACTTCGTCCCCGTCCATCTCGGTTCAGTGACCGCGTCCTACAGTTTGAAAATCTTAGCAGTGATTTACTTTCTGCGTCAATCGAACCCGTGGTTTTCCAATCGAGCTTTGTCCATTAACTTTCCCTTTGAGTGTGCGTTTGGGAATTCTTCCGTCATCTATCCTCTCCACATAACCAGGCCATTGTAGTTTCTTAAATTTTATGAGTTGACTGTCGAAGTTGGTATACAATACTCTATTGTGTCGTGTTCTCCAGATCGCTTTTTTGAATATCGACGAGTGACAACGGCTCCGAGCAAAAACACGTCTTCAGCAGAAAGGACAGTAACAGTAACTCTAGACTTCATCATAGATGAGGAAACCAATTCTTGGTCAAGCGTAATGAAGAAAAATGTCAAAGCTCATCATTATCAATGGCACTACAGCCCAACTCGGCTCTTGGCCTCCTGTATACTTTGTCTCCAATTTTCTCGGTCCAATGATCGCGTCCTCCATGTTGAAAATTTCAGAAGCGATTTGCAGCTATCGTCGATTGAATCCTCCCAGCGTTTTCTCGGCTTTTCAACTGGCCTTTTTCCTTCCGCGTTTCCTTTTTGTACACGTTTGGGTATTCTTCTGTCCTCCATTCGCTGTATGTGACCTGTAGTTTTTGAAGTTTGACGAGAGCAGAGACGCCTGGGCCCTCAAAGATGGTCTACAGTTCCTGATTGTATCCAATTTGCAGTGCGCCTTGTTCTCCCACCCGTTTGACGATTCGTCGTAATATCTTCCTCTCGAAGGAATTAATCATTTATTCTGGTGCCTGTATTAAGGTCCAGGTTTCACTGCTATAGCAGAGTGAAGATCTTATTACAGTTTTATATGTAGATTCGCAGCTTCGTTTTTTTATGCACGTCGTTACATTTTATTAACGAAAGTACCGAGTAGTATGTCTTGTTTGCGTCTTTTGATTTCGTTGATTTCATTGCCGTCTTTGGAGAGATTCACTTCTAGATATACGAAGCTGTTCACGTTTTTTACGTTATGTCGGCTTTAGTTAGATTTTGTCTGATTGGCGTATTTTTTCGTGATTGCAACATAAGTTTCATTTTATTTTGGCTTATGTGCTGCCGTATCAAGATTAACGACGACTTCCTTGGCGTCCAGCTGTGATGGCGTCATTATGCTTATGTCGTCTGCGTAAGCCAGTATCTGCGATGATTTAAACAGTAGCGTCTCTCTGGTGTCAACTGGGAGTTTTCTTACGACATATTCCAGACTAAAAAGTGTAGGTGCAAGGCCATCTCCTTGCTTCAGCCCGGAGAGTATTTTGAAGCTTTTTTCCAAGCCGTTCAGGATCCTTACTTGGCATGTTGAGTTTATCATTGTAAGCTTTGTCAATCGGGCGATTTTCAGTGGTATTCCTAATTACAGCATTATTTTGTACAGTACAGTCTTATCTATACTGTAGTATGCTTGGTTAAAGTCTATTACTGGTGCACGTCGATGTTATATTTTTGTAGCACCTGTTTCGCTGTGAATATTTGATCCGTACTTGATCATCCGGCCTTGGATCCACCTTGGCATTCTCCTATTACGTTTTCAGCGTGGGGCTTAATTCAGGATACTATGATGTTTATCAAGACTTTATAAATGTGCACAGCCATGACATTCCTCTATAGTTTTCGCAACAAAGTTGTTTGCCCTTTTTGTCTATCTTAAATCCATTGAAGACCTTTATCTTCCCCACCTTCCAGTGCAGCTTTCAAGATGTCATTTATTACCACCAGAAACAGGGCTGGAAAGTAGCCGTTCGACTTACCAAGAAACTACAAACTTTCGTGAATCAATGCCTACGCCGCATTTTAGCAATATTCTGGCCAGAAGTGATCTCCAACAACGAACTATGGAGTATAACTGGACAGACTAGAATAGGTATTGTGGCAGTGGATTGGTCATACTTTGAGGAAACCAGAGCGAAACATCGCCAACAGGCGGAAGAAAGACGTCGGATTGGTCGACCATGTAGCACATGGAAGCGAACAGTTGAGCAGAAAGCCAGAGGAATAAGCAAGTCCTGGCAACAGCTTAAGTCCGATGCTCAGGATCGCGCCTTGTGGAAGAGAGTTGTTTCTGACGTATGCTCCTATTGGGAGTCTTAACGGGGGTTTGATTGATTGATTGATATATTTGTTAACTTCAAACAAGCATACGCCAGTATCGACAGGTGCGTTCTGCATAAAATCATATTGGAGTTAGGAGTTCCACCGAAACTGATTCGGCGTACAAGAATGACAATAACCGAGTCTTTGCCACAAGTCAGAGTAGAAAATGATCTGAATTCCAATTTTAAAACAGACAACGGCCTTAAGCAAGGTGACGGCCTCGCACCAATACTGTTCAATTTGACACTCGAATATGTTGTTCAGAAACTTCCCGTTGACACCAAGGGAACACTATGCTTCAAGTCCAAACAACTCGTAGCACATGCCGACCACATAGAGTGGCTCACAGCTTATTTCGTGCAGCTACAAATTTGAATTTTGTTTCGCTGTTATTGGAAAACAATGTAAAATATTGTTTAAGGAACTTCAAAAATAACAAAATTGTTGTTTGTAATACTTAATTAACAAAAACTATGAAAATACTGTTTAATTCAATGTCACAGCTTATTTCATGCACTTAAACTTAGGGCGTAATTTACAGAAAAAAAATTAAATTTTATACAAAATTCAGAATTCGGTAGACTTGGGTATAGACAGGGTAGGCATCTGATCGGCGTCATTAGGCGACGCCCAGTGTTGTAACTGTCATATACACATCAATTGTGCTCATCATACCTCCTCGTGGTAGCCACCGGATCCTGGTCTTGTCCATCCGGACTTGACTTGCTGAACTGATGGGCGCGAGTGCTAATGAAACAGAAAAATTCTAGCGCTATAATAATATGGCCCTCCAAGTTGGGGGTTGGGCGATGTGTTAACAACTCATCCTCGGAAAAACACACCCGTTTCGAAACCTGAAGCAACGCCTCGGACTGGATTGATTCAACGGCAACGACTACGCAAACGAAAAATGGACTATTCCTTCGGATCTTGGAACGTGCGATCCCTGTACAGAGCAGGAGCAGTGAGAGAGCTTCTGGAACAGGCAGTCAAATACAATATAAACATAATTGCACTCCAAGAAACTAAATTATTAGGTAACGAGATTAATGACTTAAGATCGCACACAATTTTCAAAAGTGGGAAATCATCGGGAAGCCGGGAATTTGGAGTTGCGTTTATCGTCGACAAGAAGTTTAAACACCAAGTTACCAACTTCAAATCCGTCAATGAACGATTGTGTGCAATCCGCATCAAAACAAGTTTTTTTAATGTTTGGCTTATTAATGTCCACGCCCCAACGGAAGACAAAGACGACGAAGTTAAAGACGATTTCTACAGCACCTTAGAATCAACATTCGACTCCCTTCCGTCGAATGATATTAAAATAGTATTAGGTGACTTTAACGCGAAAGTGGGCAAAGAAGAAGCATACATAGGGACAATTGGAAGGCATAGTCTCCATGATATTAGTAACGACAACGGCCAGAGGCTGACTGATTTCGCCAGCAGCAAAAACCTTATTGTAAGCTCGACATGCTTCCCGCATCGTGACATTCATAAGAGAACGTGGGCTTCACCCGACGGAAGAACATTCAATCAAATAGACCATGTTCTAATAGAGAAAAGGACGGCCTCCTGCATTCTCGACGTGCGTACATGTCGAGGGGCTAATTGCGACACAGACCACTATTTGGTAAAGACCAAGTTTCGATGTCGAATCGCAAACCGAGGACACTCAAAAATACAACCGGTTCCTAAATTCGACATAGGGAAACTCAAAAACGAGAAAATAGTTGCGAAATATGCGTTAGCCTTGGAGAGGCACTTCGCGACAATGCTGAATACCACTGTCAGCATGCCTATAGAAGAAATGTGGCAAAAAATCAAAGATGGCATTACATCTGTCGCAGAGGAGGTGATAGGACAACAACCCCGGCGCAAAAGAAATGATTGGTTCGACAAAGAATGCCAAGATGCCTTAGAACGAAAAAATGAAGCTTACAAAATATTAACGGAACGGCCGACACGAGCCAAACAAGACAAGTACAAGGATCTTAGACGATTTGCAAACAAAATATGCAGACAAAAAAAACGGAAGTACAATAATGACGAAATTAAAAACATGGACGAACAATTTAAATTACACAACACAAGAGCCGCGTATTCCCTTGTCAAAAGGATGAAAGAAGGTTACAAACCAAAAACGACCCTATGCAAGGATGCGGAAGGGAACATTATAAGTAACGCGGAAGATATAAAACTAAGATGGGCACAATATTTTGAACACCTTCTTAACCCGAGCCCATCACCTACACGAACAGCAGCAGCAGATACAATAGCAGGTATAACTGATGTAACAGCTGATGAAGGATCCGCTTTGAGTCCTCCCACACTCGAAGAAGTAAAAACAGCCCTAAGGAACCACCCAAACAACAAAGCGCCGGGCACTGATCAAATCCCAGCTGAACTTCTGAAAGCCGGCGACACCTGCATAGCGCATCTCCTACATAGATTAGTCGCGGACATATGGACGCAGGAAATACTTCCTGAAGATTGGCGCAAGAGCATCATATGTCCAATTTATAAAAAAGGTGACAAACTCTGCTGCGAAAACTACCGAGGAATATCTCTGTTGTGTACGTCTTATAAGATTTTGACGAAAATTCTAGAAAAGAGAATTAAGCCCTATGCTGATAAAGTAATTGGTGAATACCAAGGCGGATTTAGAGCTGGACGCTCAACCACGGACCAGATATTCTCAGTTAAACAGGTGCTGGAAAAGTGCTGGGAATATAATATTGATGTGCACCAGATATTTGTTGACTTCAAACAAGCATACGACAGTATCGACAGGCGCGTACTGTATAAAATCATGTTGGAGTTTGGAGTCCCACCGAAACTGGTTCGACTGACAAGAATGACAATGACTGAGTCTTTGTCACAAGTCAGAGTAGAAAACGATCTGACTTCCAGTTTTAAAACAGACAACGACCTTAAACAAGGTGACGGCCTCGCACCAATGCTTTTCAACTTAACACTCGAATATGTTGTTCGGAAACTTCCCGTTGACACCAAGGGAACACTATGCTTCAAATCCACACAACTCGTAGCATATGCCGACGACATAGATATCCTTGCAAGATCTCTGGAGAGTGCTAAGGAAGTATTTGTAAACCTTGACTCGGTAGCAAGGGAAGTTGGACTACGCATTAATGAAAACAAAACAAAAATTATGACGCAAACTAGGAAAAAGACGCCAATCAGACAAAATATTACAGTAGGAGACTATAACCTAGAAAACGTAGACAGCTTCATATATCTAGGGGCAAATCTATCGAAGGATGGAAGCGAACCCATCGAAATTAAAAGAAGGATAATGATGGCAAACAAGACGTATTATTCGGTACTTCCAATAATCAAAAACAAGAACGTGCACAGGAAAACAAAACTTAAGCTATACAAAACAATCATAAGACCTGTGCTATGCTATGGCAGCGAAACGTGGACATTAACTCAGGCGTCCGAAAAACGACTTAACGCCTTTGAAAGGAAGGTCCTCAGAAGAATCCTCGGACCTGTGAGGGAAGACTCGATCTGGAGAATACGATACAATAGAGAATTGTATGCCATCTTCGACAATCCAGAAGTGTCAACCCTCATAAAATTTAAAAAATTACAATGGGCTGGTCATGTGGAGCGGATGGATGACGGAAGGATTCCCAAACGCACACTAAAAGGGAAAGTCAACGGACAAAGACCGGTCGGAAAACCACGAAAGCGCTGGGAGGATTCGATTGACGCAGACAGCAAATCACTGCTAAGATTTTCAAACTGGAGGACGCGGTCACTGAACCGAGATGGATGGAGGCAAAGCATTCAGGAGGCCAAAGTCCGATTTGGGCTGTAGCGCCATCGTAAGTAAGTAAGTAAGACTTATGCATAGGACTGTTGTCTTGGTAGAAACGGAATATGGTTGAAATTTCAAGATTCGCAGCACTCTGGAGCAAATTTTTTTTCAAAATGTTGGTGTTGTCCATGGTACCTTCAATGAACTCCAAATTTTCAATCCCGGTTGCCGACAGGCCCAAGCCATTACGCTTCCGCCGGCATGCTTCACTGTAGCTTTTAAATTTTCTTTTTGTAGCTCAGTATTAGGTTTCCGCCATACGTATGCCATGCCATCAGAGCCAAAGATATTAAATTTAGACTCGTCTGAGAATATGACGCTGTTCCAGAAGTTCAATTTTTGTTGGCCTGCTCTCTAGCAAAGGCAAGGCGACTTAACTGGTTTCTCCTGCTTACGAATGGCTTCTTTCTAGCTACTCGATCATTGAAGATGTGGTCTCGGAGCACGCGGCAGAGTTTTTGCACTGCATGACTTACCTAGTCCTTGCTGTATCTCCGCGACTAGTTTTGGAGCCGTTAACTTTGGGTCCGCCTAGATTTTACGGAGAATAAATCGTTCGTCAGACAAGTTGAAAATTTTGTTTGGCGCATTTCTGCCCTTATCTTGAATACGATTTTTATGAACGACGCGTTCAGTGATACTCTGCACTGTGGTGGGACTCAAATTAACAAATTGAGCAATTTTGCGCTGGGGTAGACCGTTCTTGAAATGACGTATCACTAATTCTCGCTGCTCAATTGTCGTGCGACGACCAGTTTTTCAAAAAGCACTTCTTGCCCTTTACACGTAAAATATCACACTAAATATTGACTACAGCTAGTTGCCAATTCTTCAAAAGAAGTAAAGAAAACTAAAGGCCCGTTATACAGAGCGGCACGATCGCATAGAAGTGGAGACAAGTATCTGCATGAAATAAGCTGTGGCCTGCGTTCTTGCTGCACCATCGGTCTTTTCAGCCTTAAGAGTGTCAGAATTTATTTTTGTAAACTTTTTTTTATTTATTGTTATCAATAAGCATGTTTTTCTATATCTACATTCAAAATTTCATGATTTTTGAATAATTTTTTAAGATACAGTGTTCTATAGTTTAAGAATAGCACTGCACGAAATAAGCTGTGAGCCACTGTAGATACAGTCACTCACAGCTTAATTGATGCACTTACAAAAATACTTAATTTTGATGGAATGCTAGCTCATATAGTGAAATTTCGAAAATTCCAAAAAACCGTTTTTTACATTTGATAATTTTATTTCAAATCCAGAAAAAAACAAAAAAATATTTCTTCGTCTATGCAATAATAAAAACTAAAAAATTAAAATTTGGAAAAAAAATACGTCACAGCTTAAATGATGCACCATGGAAAAAATGTACATATATTTATTGAATTAACTGTTTTCTTTAATTTCTAATATTTTGTAGGACCGTCTTTATGATCTATTACTGCCTGAAGCCATTTTGGCATAGATTCTACTAATGTCCTCGTATAGCTTGGGGATATTTTATTCCACTCTTTCAACAGCGCGTTTTTTAAACTGTTTTTATTAGTAAAGGGGTGGTTTTTAATTTCTGCATTTAGTTTTTCCCATATATGCTCAATTACATTTATGTCGGGTGATTATGGTGCCGTTTTAATGATATGAGGACAGTTGTATAGCATCCATTCCCTAACAAGATAGGATGAATGCTTTGAGTCATTATCATGGACGAAGCTAAAATTGTCCTTTATTCCGATATTTTCGGCACTGCTTTTCAAATTCTGCTTAAGGATGTCCATGTATACATGTGTGTGGAGTTTTCCGACGCCTGCAGAGGACATGCAGCCCCAAACCACCAAACCTGTAGGCCGCAAATTTTCAAGTTTTAGCTCCTCATTTGGCTTTCTCCAAACAGAAACCTTCCCATCTGATTCAAAAATACTGAATTTGCTCTCATTTGCAAAAATTACCGTTTTACCAAAAGTCCTGGGAGCTGTTTCAGTATGAACGGGCAAACTCCATTCCAAGATCCACGTTCTAGAACTAATCAGGGGCATGTTTCTCGCTATTCGTTCATGTAAATTTTCTTTATGCAATATTAGTCGCACTGCTTCAGGATGACACTTCTTTTCCAACCATTTCTCCACTTCAGACGTGAGCTTTGGTGCACTGAGCATCGGTTCGTTCCGGGATTTCCTGGTAATCCATCGTTCATCGTGGTCTGTGACAATTTTCCTCCCTTTATTTTCAATCCGATTTTCGCGTGAATATCTTTCAATAATATGTTGTACAGTAGATGCACTTTTGTTAACAATTTCCGCGATGCACCTTTCACTTTTCCCGGAAATAAAATGGTATATTATTAATTCGCGTTCCTTCGACCCATTTTCGATAAGGGATACGATCAGGACGAAACTAAAATAATGAACTTCACTTTGCGACTAGAAATCCCTATTGTAATAGTCTGTGAACGTGGACTGGAGACTAGACGTTACATTCTCGGAAATTTTCTGCTTGTGTCATTTAAGCTGTGACGCTATTTTAAAGATTATTCACCGAATTGTTTATGTTTCATCTAAATTCAGCTGCATAATTATTTTGATATCAGTGGAATTAAGAGGAAACCATACAACACTGCGACTGTTTGAAGACGTTAATCGAAACTTTATTCCTATACTTTTATGGGAAACTTACGAAAGTTCTTGACTGCATCATACAAGCTGTGAGTGACTGTATCCTTGCAAGAGAGGTATTTGTAAACCTTGACTCGGTAGCAAGGGAAGTTGGACTACGTATTAACGAAAACAAAACAAAACTTTGCCACAAACTAGGAAAAAGACAAACAGACAAAATACTACAGTTGGAGACTATAACCCAGAAAACATAGACAACTTTGAAAAATTAAAACTTATCGAAGAATGAAAGCGAACCCATCGAAATTAAATTAAGAATAAGGTGGCTAATAAGACGGATTATTTGGTACTTCTAGCAATCAAAAACAGGAATGTACATATGAAGACTAAATTAAAAATATATAAGACAATTCTTAGACCTGTGCTATGCTATTGCAGCAAAACATGGACATTAACTCACAATTAATTAACGCCTTTGAGAGAAAGGTCCTCAGAAGAATCCTCCTATCAGGGAAGACTCTATCTGGAGAATACGATACAATAGAGAATTGCATGCCATCTTCGACAATCCAGAAGTGCCAACTCTCATCAAATTTAAGAAGCTACCAATAGTCTGGTCATGTGGAGCGGACGAATGACGGAAGAATTCCCTAACGTACTCTAAAAGGAAAAGTCGATGGACAAATACCGGTCTGAAAACTACGGAAGCGCTGGGAGGATTCTATTGACGCAGACAGCAAATCACTGCTAAGATTCTCAGGCAAAGCATACAGGAGGCCAAGGCCCGATTTGGGTTGTAGTGCTATCGTCAGTACGTAAGCGTCACTGGCTGCTATTAGGTTATTCTAAAAGGAAAAGCTAGGGTGTAGCCTAGTGGGTAGCGTGTTGACCTACAATGCGAAGGTCGTGAGTTCAAATTCCGGTCGATGCATAATTCCAGCACACTATCTGCCTGGGTATACCTCGGTTACACCAATCTACGAAAATAAAAAACTCGTAGATAGAGGGTTGTGCGAAGGGCTAACAACTCTTCCGCAATAAATAATGAAAATTTTAAGGAACCTGAAGGTCAGGAGGCCAAGGCCCGATTTGGGCTGTAGCGCCATTGAAGAAGAAGAGGAAACGCCATCATACATTTGTTCGATAGGAAGAACCACGCGTTAGACGAATGATCATTGAAAATTCCCAATATATTTACTCATCAACCTCCAATAGTAACTTCTTACGTGGGATTTTTCCGCGAAATTCATATCAGAAATCGAAAAAAACCAAATCCCAGTCACATCGATTATCACCTGTTAACATGCCGTCACAAATTAGCTGTTGAATACTGAAACAAACGCCTTGACCACATTCCGTGCCGTATACCGTCCACATACGATTTTCCAAGAAATCCAGATACTCTCGCCAACATTTACGGGCAGCATGATCGGTTCCGTCTTGAACAAAATTTATCAATGGCACACGACACTGCCACTTGCTACCGTCGCAACCGGCCGCGGGCTTAATTGTTTACTCACGTATAGATCACCTGTTAACAGGTGTACAAGATGTTGCGGTATGTCTTGGGCTCGGCCCGAAGAAGTCAACCTGGGCTCGCACTCAAATTGGTCGTTCAGTGCCCTGGCTGGATCACGTTTAGGAACTCTAGAGTTTAATGACGTCAATGGCCTTTATGCGCCAATTTCAGGTAAATATGCAGATTGTCCTCTACCGTCATGAAATATCGCAGCGCTTAGTCAGTGCATTCGGAGAAACACTTAACCACTAATTGCCTGTTGCCTTACCTTATTCTCACTGCTTCGGTAATGCTGGGGAAATCCAAGGTAATCTGGCCACTGTTTTCTTTTGAATCGAAGGAAAGTTGTCACTTGCAGAGTATTCACTGTTTTCAAAACTACTGGAAGACACTCAAGAACTCACAAAGATAATAAATTTCGCGTCGCGTAATTCCAGATACCTACAATTGCGATCGCATCATTGAAGCACTGAATGTTGCAGACCGGCAGAAAGATACCAATAGTATCCGCGCACGTGTGGCCTCCGAGATCTTGTGTAAGCCGCGACTGAACAGACACTAAACAGAAACACAACACACAATGCACTTTGCCATAGCGCAGCGCAACTTTCGAACTCCTGCGTCTGACTCTGGTCGGGTGGGTTTCGAGTAGACTAGAACGCAGTGCGCGTTGCGAGGGCGGAAATCCAAATGGACTTTGCATGCCAGGGTGCAGTTAAAATGCTCTTAATTACAATTAATTAGCAAGAAGGGTGAGTGTTGCCGAAAAACCAATTCCATTAGGCAGTCATACGATTCGAGGAGTGCGTGCGAGCGAGCATACCTAATTGATTCTATGATACAATGTTGCTAGCCGATCACTCATCATTCATCTCAGCAACATTACGATATTTTCCAATTCAATCGAAATGACAGTAAATGTGTCACGGATAAGCAGCATGCTGCCAACAGCTTTGTTGAGATGTTACTTTGCCTAGTAAAAATATATCAGTACCCAGTAGTCATGTCATCAAGGAAACTATTCGTTACACGAGTACTCGTTACCGATCGAAATGCGAAGTAACGAGTACCTACGCAGATTTATATTCGTTACCTAAGTAACGAAATGAGTTACCGAAAAAGTAGCTGAACTATCATTTCGATTCGTTACTCGAGTATTCATTTCACATACAAAAGAAGTACATGTACCGAAAGTAACGTTTATTTAACTTTTTGTTACATCACAGGAAGGAAACCTTCACTTTGCATAACGCCATACCACCATTCCAAAGCAAGAACGAGAAGAAATGCTCTTACTCAACCTTACCAGCAAAGTCTACTGAGATAACGATGCGTTTTTTTTTCGTTTCTTTTCTTTCAATACCAAAAAATTCATCGAGTAGAGCTGTAGCGCTCAGTCCGAGCGGCGGGCAGGCATTCATTACTAGTGCTAGGGTTGTAGGATTAGTGATACGGGATTGTAGAATTGTTTAATGTTAGTGGTGATAAAGGGATGTTTTGATAAATTTGATTGATTTTTGTTGAAGAAAATTTCGATTTAATAAAAGTTATTTCCTTCACATTGTCGTTTTATTTACGTTAGTGCTTAAAAGGATTTTCTACTTAGAAGAGGGATAATTAAAAAAAAGACTTGGCGTTATTGTGTTGATACACGTACTGGGTCAACGAATCCAAGAGCGATTTCTCGTTGCATTTAGTTACTGCATGGGTCACTAGAACCGATTTCTTCTATTTAAATTTATGATTTTCAAAACTGGCTTAACCATCCCTGCAACATGATATGACTGTCATCTGGATCATGGGCTTATCACCCGTGATCTTAAGACCTAAATGATACGAGAAACAGATACAGCGCCTCGGATACGGACTGATTCTACGGTAACGACTTTTGGCATTCGAAAACGGACTATGATTGGCTTCTGGAACGTTCGAACGTTGAATGACGGGGGAAGAGCTGGGATTACTCGGTCATTGCACCGCCAATCAGTGATCGACCGTGAAATGGAACACTATAACATCGAAATCTTGAGCTAGAGCGAGGTCCGGTGGACAGGATCAGGAGAAGAACGAACCCCTAGCGAAAACAATATTCTGTACATTAGCCCTGTAAGTGAAGCCAGAAATGGCGTGGCGTTCGTCCTTACGCCGAGAGCGAGAAACAGTCTCATTAGCTGGGAACCAATCTCGGATAGGATTATCGTCGTTAGGCTCAGGACCAGTGTCAGAAACATTACAATTCTGCAGTGCTACTCACCAACTAATACCGCAACATCTGGTGACAAAGAGGAGTTTTATAGCCAACTGAGTGCCACCTTCGAACGTGTTCCAAGAGGTGATATTATTATCATCTCGGGAGATATGAACGCCCAGGTTGGATCAGACAACACTGGACTAGAACACGTCATGGGGAGGCAGGTGACCCTTGGGTCGACGCATCACGACCTTGGATTAAGAGACCCGAAAACGGCGAATTATTTGTGGAGTTTTGTAGTACTCGGCAAATGGTCATCGGAGGAACCCTTTTTCCACACAAGAGTCAACATAAAACATCTTGGGTTTCTCCTGATGGTGTTACTCAAAACCAGATCGACCATTTGGTCATAAGTCGGCGATGGAGAAGATGTCTCCTCGATGTGCGATCGAAACGTGGAGCTGACGTGGGGAGCGATCACCACTTGATGGTTGCCTGCTTGAGATTGTGTACAGCAGCTATCCGACGACCACAAATTCTTTAAATGAAGCGCAAGTTTAATGTGGATAAACTCAGAGATCCCAACGAAAAACGCGAATACACCACTATTCTACGCGAAAAGTCATCCACATTGGGTGAATGTGAAATGCAAACACTGGACGCCAATTGGGAGGCAACCAGAAACACTTTTTAACTAGTGCTGAAGAATCTGTGGGATATGTGCAAAGCGGTGAGAAACCCTGGATGTCCCAAGACACATGGGACAAGGTTGGCAATCGGAAAAAGCCAAATTGGCAATTATCTCTCAACCCGATGTCAACCAACGAACGCCCGACTTGAGGCAGAACTACTGCGATGCTCATATACAGCTTAACAAGGCTGTTAGACGCGACAAGAGAAAGACCATTGAAGATCTGGCAAACAAGGCAGAATCGGCGGCTTACCTTGGGGATATGGGTTCACTATTTAAAATCATGAAACAGTTGATGAACAGGAATTTCACCGCCAACCACCTTGTGAGAGATTTTAACGGAACTCTCCTTAATATGAGTGAACACCAATTGCGACGATGGAAGGAATACTTCTCTGATATTTTAAACATCTTGTCAGAGGAAGATGTTCCGGAAACAGAACAACTTCCAAACATCCAACCGCAACAATCCTCTATTAGGGACGATCCCCCAGATAAGGAAGAGATAGTTTCCGCCATTCGGTCAATGGCGGGAAGGAAAGCTCCAGGTATAGACGGACTACCAACCGAACTCCTCAAAGCGGACCCGGATATAACAGCCGATATACTCCTCCCACTCTTCACTAAGGTGTGGAATAAAGGAAGATATCCGACTGAATGGAAGGAGGGCGTCATTGTGAAAATTCCGAAGAAGGGCTACCTTCGGGATTGTGGCAATTGGCGTGGTATATGTCTATTACCGCCGTATCAAAAATTATGACTAAGGTAATTCTCAATAGGATTAGTGATGTCGTCGAGAGCACTCTCGAATTTTATCAAGCTGGATTCCGTAAAGGGTCGTCTTGTACCGACCACACAAATACCCTACGGATAATATTAGAGCAGTCAGCCGAAATGGGTTCGCCACTACATCTCATGTTTGTGGACTTCGAGAAGGCGTTCGACAGCGTTAAGCGAGATTACATATGGAATGCTTTGCGCAGGAGAGGTATTCCAGATAAGGTCATAGCTATGATTAAAGAATCCTACGAAGATGCAAGGTGTCGCGTCTTGCATAGAGGAGAGCTGTCCGAGAGCTTCCCTGTTCGAACGGGTGTCAGACAAGGCTACATGTTATCACCAGCCCTGTTTCTGGTGGTAATAAATGACATCTTGAAAGCTGCACTGGAAGGTGGGGAAGGTAAAGGTCTTCAATGGAGACTATTTAACATCTTAAGTCACCTTGATTATGCTGATGACGTGTGTTTGCTTGCACATACCCGTTCGGACTTAGAGTCAAATGTTCGCTCGTTGCATTCTAAATGCGAAGAGGCAGGACTGAAAATAAATGTGCGTAAAACCAAGTACATGCACATGGGTTCGAACGCAAGCACACCGATTGTTCTTAACTGACAGAATGTTGAAGAGGTGCAAGATTTTTGCTATCTTGGAAGCATTGTCAGCATGGAGGGCGGAGCCGAAACGTGTGTTGAGGCTCGGCTAAATAAAGCTCGTCAGGCCTTTCGTAGCCTTTCCTCTTTCTAGAGGTTTAGAGAGATCTCCCTTCGCACGTAGCTGCGAGTTTTTGACGCATGCGTCAAATCCGTGTTATATGGTTGTACTACGTGGAAAGTGACCGTTCGACTTACCAAGAAACTACAGACTTTCGTAAACCAATGCCTCCGGCGCATTTTAGGAATATTCTGGCCAGAAGAAATCTCCAACGACGAACTTTGGAGTACAACTCGCCAGACTAAAATAGGTACTGAGATTCAACGGTGGAAGTGGCAGTGGATCGGTTATACTTTGAAGAAACCAGAGCGAAACATCGCAAAACAGGCTCTGGATTATAACCCTCAAGGAAGACGTCGGGTTGGTTGACCATGTAACACATGGAAGCGAGCAGTTAAGTAGGAAGCCAGAGGAATAAACAAGTCCTGGCAACAGCTTAAAGCCGATGCTCAGGATCGCGCCTTGTGGAAGAGAGTTGTTTCTGTCCAATGCCTCTATAGGGGGTCTTAACAGGAATTTGATTGAATTTGATTGTTACGAAAAAAATGTAACGATTACTTTCCTTAAAGTAATGAATAGTTAGTTATTGGTACCGAAAAGTAACGAAACTTGTCTAGTGATGACAAGTTCCGTTACTTTTCGGTACGAATAACTAACTATTCATTACTTTAAGGAAAGTAATCGTTACATTTTATTCGTTACTAGGTACTTGAATAAGACTTCGCAATAAAACATTCGAATCGTTTTACTGTTAAAACTTTAATGATTAATAAATAATTATAATTTTCTTATTTCCTAATAAAATTGTTTACAAGCTAAAAAAACTAAAGTGCTGACAATTTAATTTTAATTAAGTTCTCATCAAACGTGAGGAATTTTGGTTTGCGTAATTCTCTTAAGTGTACTATTACGCAGACGTGTTAGTTGATATGTCTAGTAGCAATAGTACACCTATGAGAATTGTCATCGTAGATATTTGTCCGTATTGTCGTTAATTTTCATGTACAGTTTGTACATTCTGCCCGGTCTTATGGCGAGACAGAAGGTAGTCATCAGGGTCCGCCCTTGAGGCTGCTGCTGTCTGTGGTCGGACCTGATCTTTGGGGTTGTTCGACCTTCTTTGATTAATTGTTGTTCTGAAATGTTTTATGATGAGCCAGATCAGAGCAAGCATTACGATGCTACCGATCGAATAGCTAAGCGTGTATTGATGACCATCGTGAGACGTCATCTTAGCTGGCAAATTAGCCTTCAATTGTTGTTCTATTGCGCTTTGAAGGGCTTCCAGATCTACATCCTTATGAATTATCTGATTTTGATGCGCTACAGATTTTACATTTGTATTAAATGGCTGGATCTGATTGGATAGGTTCATTGAAGGCACGAAGGAGGCATTTAGATTACCGATAAACGTATTATGGCCTGTTATTATTATATCTTCTTGGTTTATTGTACAATCGGGAGCCAATCGGAGTATTCCGTCGCCTTGTAATACTTGATTGAGGATGGTTTTGCCACAGACTACATCGATGGGCTGTCTTTCACTGAATACGTAAGTCCAAGCGTTTGGCGTTTCCAGTTGAATCCAAATATTTTTCAAAGGTGATTGTAAGATGATGCATGTTGGTGACAGCTGAAGTTTGTGTGTTAAAAATCCCATTTCATACATGCTCTCGTTTGATTTACTGGGGTAGAGTGGATGCCGTTGATTACAGATGTATTCTTTTTCTGTCATCAACTGACATTGCTGTTGTTCCAGACTCGCTAATGGATAAAAACGATCTCGGTGCAAATTTGTTATAAAGTCTTCCGTTGACGGCTTGATTGCCATGAAAACATTACCATGCGGAACTGGAATGGAGTGTAGTTTGAACATTTGGTAAGATTCCAAGTTAATTAATGGTATTTTGACGTTGAATAAGATTTTTGTTGCTGTTGTCCTCACGGATACTGTCATAAGATTGTACAGTCTATGAAGCGCATCAAAACTGTCATCCATGGGTATGAGTAGATGCGGGAGTAAGGCGTGCCTTATGTTTTGGATTACGCCTTCCAGCTGTGCTGGAGTAAGAATCAATAGATTTATCTTTCCGTGGCGAGTATTGAGAATTGTTTCTAATACCGCATTTTGGGTATCTTGAAGGGTTTCTAATATTAGCGAGGTGTGAACGGCTAACGAGAGAATTATGTGTGTTACGTTTGTCGCAGTTGGTGCTGTTTTCAGGTCTGAAATTTAATTTTCAATTATTTGGAATTGGCTGTTTATTCGTTTCTGATCCTTTTTCATGATATTAACTGTGGATTCAGCAATCAAGGTTTGGTCTTTGATAAGTTCTAGCATATAGTTTCGATTTTCCTTCACTCGCATTATGTTTTTGTCATATTTTTCCGCAAACTCTTGATCGAGGTCCCCAAATAGTGTATATGCCACGTATCCAATGCCATCGAAGAGCGCACGCTTATCAATGCTGTGAAAACTTCGACGACTTGATATCAGGGTTCAATTTTTTCTCGGAAACTTTGGAGTTGTTATAAGCGTTGCTTTTTGTTTCATATCGACCTTTGCTGCGGTTAAATTGATCTTTGCTTTATGTGTTTCAGTTTGTTCATCGAAGGGTAATGGTAGGATTTTTACGACTGGTCTTTATAGGTACCCACTCTTTGTCTTCAGAGTTACTACTCTTACAACTCCGTCCTCTCCGGGGTGACATTGTTGTATTCTTCCCAAGTTCCATTTAGAAAGAGCTGTTTGCTCATCTTTCAGTATCACTACATCGCCAATTTTAATATTTTTCTTTTCTATTATCCATTTGGGACGTTGTTGCATACGAGTTAAATATTCTTTTGACCATTTTCGCCAAAACTTATGTAAAAATTGGAAAATATCGATGATTATAGGAGAACAAAGGCGGCTTTGGATGAAATCCAAGCTCGATATTTCTCTTACACTCCAGAGGAAGATAAAGTTAAATCGTATCTATTAAAAGAACTTAGTGGTGCGGAAGACACTGGAGAGCTCCTGATGGATTTGAAACAACTTGAGACTGAAAACTTGGAATTTCTTTCAGTGAACCAGTTTACAACTAGAAAAGCAGTTATTGATAATAGAAAGCTGCCAATTTATATTGTGCAAATCACTAGAAGTTCAAATGTCAACGAGCTAGCTAAAATTGGATTAGTGAATCACCAAGTGGTTAGATTCGAAAAACTAATAAAATAAACTGCCAACAAGTCGGGCGAAACTTTATTATTCTTGGGACAAGTTGCGGATGGGTGGAAAGTCAATATGCAGGTTAGAGTGGTTAGGGTGGTTGTTGTAGTGTTCTTGTACAAAATTTCAAGTCCGTAGCTTTTAATTTTTGGTTATTAGTTGGTTCAAAGAAATAAGTCGAAACGATACTTTTGTATGGGAGGGGTAGAAGGGCAAGCGCGATTGCAAAACTTTTAAAGGAATTTCATTTCAATTATTTTTGTAAGTTTTCGTGCAAAATTTAAAATGGATAGCTTTTAAGAGTTAGCTGATAACTGATTTCTTAAAAATGCTCGAAAAAATAATTTTGTACGGGAGGGGGTAGAAGAGGTAGGGGAATTGCAAAATTTGTGACGCAATTTTATTTCATTTCTCTTGTAAGCTGCTCGTACAAAATTTCAAGTTCGTAGCTTTTAATTTGTTGGTTATTAGTTGATTTAATGAAATTGGTCGAAATCATACTTTTGTATGGGAG
This sequence comes from Chorisops tibialis, assembly GCA_963669355.1. Classification (NCBI taxonomy): domain Eukaryota; kingdom Metazoa; phylum Arthropoda; class Insecta; order Diptera; family Stratiomyidae; genus Chorisops; species Chorisops tibialis. Next base: position 268,004,771 of record OY770262.1, on the reverse strand, counting down.
GGGGTAGAAGGGCAAGTGTGATTTTAAAACTTTTAAAATAATTTCTTTGCAAATATTTTTATAAGTTCTTATGCAAAATTTCAAATCGATAGCTTTTAATAGTTAGGTGATAATTAATTTCTTAAAAATGGTCGAAAAAATAATTTTGTATGGGAGGGGGTAGAAGTTTTGAAGGTATTCAACCAGTTAATATTTTATACTTTTAGGGATTTTTTTTAAATGTATTTTCCAAATTTTCAAGTTTCTACCCTAAAATTACATCCAAAAATTTTCAGTTTTCGTGTTTTTTTCGTTGCACATGAAACAGCTTGTGCCCATTAGACCGGGGTGGTAGGTTCATAACAATTGTGGATCAAATTATTATTTTTTTTCTATGTATATCAAATAGATGTATTCACATGCAAAATTTAAAGTTTCTATGTTTGAGCAGAGTCCTAAAAAATTCACTCAAAATTTTCGACATTTTTGCTTACCACCTCCCTCCCTTTACACCCCCTAACCTAAAATTTTTATCAAAATTATAAATTATGTAGTTCTATAATCTGACGAATTTTCAATTCGATATCTGTACTCAATTTTGAGATATAATGATTTCTAATTTTGAAAAGTGCACCATTTTTCAAATGCTCCCCATTTCACCCCACTACTATTATGACCAAATTTTATATTTTTTTTTGTATTTCGCTAGTATAGTTTAGTTTATGTTTTAAAATTTCAATTACATAGCTTAAGAGATAGTTGAGATATTAATTCTTAAGTGTTTTTCCTTGCACCCCCCCCCACCCCGACCCTTCCCCTTACAATAATAAGCCTATTTCTGATGGATCTATACGCCATCTTAATTGTCCCAAAATATGAATTTTTATGGTAAGTAGTTTCGAAGATATAACCATTTCAAGAAAAGATTCGGCCGACAATTTGTTTTTAGCCCCCCCTTTACGGACGCCAATGGATAAAAAAATTAAATTATTTTTGAAATATGTCCCACAGCTCTCTCTATACGTGTGCTGATTTTCATCTTTCTATCTACATTCGTGGTGAAGATATTAGCAAGTGTATATTTCGACTTTTTCCATCCACCCGCCTCCCCCTTCCACCCCACACTCCCCAAAATTTGGATAATGGAGCTCACTTACCAAGTTAATAACCCACCCAAAAATCAACATTCTACCTTTAACGGTCTTGGAGGTACGAGTCCATATGTACGGCGTACGGCGGGACGGATTTTTTTTTTTGCTTTTTTAGGCTAATTTAGTCATGAAACGCGAAAAAACAAAATTTCAGGGTAGCAAATTTTTTTTTTTTTCTGTGTCGATCACAATACTTTATTATTAAAATAATAAAGTAAAATAAGATAGCACAATGCAGAAGATGCCAACCCTTTGGGTATTCAGTTGTCAACTGCAGAATGACATATAGATGTGTGAAATGCGCTAACACACATGATCCCGGAAAATGTGAAATTAATGTAACAGCTGATAAGAAGGCTGTGTTCTGCATCATACATACGGGCACTCAGCATCGTATAAAGGATGCCCTATGTATTTAAAAGTAGAGCAAAAATTGGCAAGCAAAAAAGTAAAAAAACAAGAAAGAGAGGCTGAAAAAATTACGATGATAAATAATTACACTAGGCCATCGGTAAACTACGCGTCGGTTGTGAAAAACCAACAATCGTCGAGTCAAATCGAATCTGTTTTGAGCAATATTGTAAATAAACTGGAAAGGTTAGACAATATCCTAGTAGAACATAATAAAAAAAAACATAACAGAATTATGATTGGGCTTAAAGCCCTATCATATGATACTCTAGATGAGATGGAAAAGACTTTAATATACCGGAAAATATGTCATCTCAAATTCTTTCGAATAGTGAATAGAGACTTTTGCATGGGAGGTGGTAGAAGTAGAGGGGAAGGTTTGTATTTTTCGTATATGGCATCACAATGTTTTTGCTGAATTTAAAGTTTTTAGTTTTCATTATTTTTAAAGAAATTGGTCATAGTTTTCCTGAAATTGGGGCATTTGTATGGGAGGTGGCAGAGGAAGTGGAGCGTTTAAGATGATTTTGAAACTGCTTATCATTATCCTTATCACCATGCTTTGATTCAATTTAAAAGTCGATAGCTCTCATATACTTGAATGAGAAATGTTTTTCTTGAATTTATAATACAGATGTTTGTATGGGAGGTGGTAGAAGGAGTGAAGTGGAGCTGATAATTTTTTTAACACTTATTTCAATTGTTAAGAAACAAATTCTGGCAAAATTTGAAGTTTGTACTTATTCTAGTTTGAATGGAAATCGATAAAATGCATTTAATAAAAATTATGCATTTGTATGGGAGGGGGTATAAGGAGTGTACGGATCAAAACAAATTTTTTTCGCAGTATTAATATTTCTATTTGTATACTTTTTACAAAATATCAAGTTGATAGCTTTAACAGTTTCGAAGAAAAATAATTTAATTTAAATTCCAAAATTTCGTGAAATTTGTATGGGAGGGTGTAGAAGGAGTGAAGTCAAGTTAATAACTGTTTTTAAAATAAATTGCAATTATAGAAAAATTAATACTGACAAAATTTCGTCTTTTCAGCTTTACTAGTTTCAATGAAAATCGAAAATATGTATTTTTCAAAATTGTCCATTTGTATGGGAGGGGGTAGAAGGAGTAAGGGGATCGGGTTAATATTCCGTAATAATAATGTAATCTATATCATAATACTTCCACCTAAATTTCAAGTCGATACCTTAAATAGTTTCAAAGAAAAATCAATTTCTTAATATTTTGAAATTTCATGGAATTTGTATGGGAGGGGGTAGAAGGAATGGGGGGATGTAGCCCATTCGCGAGCTTGAAGTTACTTTTTTGCTAAAAATTATACACCAAATTTTTTAGCACTATAGCTCAAAGCTTTCGAGAGTTATGCTGTAGACAGACGCACAGACGGACAGACAGACAGACGGACAGACGGTCACTCGGAATCGAGGTCTTTGAGCGACAACAAATATTTCTGTACCCTTGGCGGCTCTGTGCGAGCGTTATTTCTTAGCGTTACAAACGGTAAGGCAAACACAATATACTCTCAGATTTCATCTAGAGTATAATTAATTTTGTTTTTCAAAATTTTTATCTGAAACACAATCATGGATAGAATGGCCGCACAAAACTCAATACATGAAAAAATTAAAATTATTGCGATCAATGTAAATTCAATAATTACAAATTATCGTAGAGCAAACCTCTTGCACTTTTTAAACGCGCATAGCCCCGACTTGAGATCTATGAATAGGATTTGTCTAGCTTTTCCTGTTTTTTTTTGAATAATTAAAATTTTATTATAAAAATTTAGATTTATAAGATAGCTTTGCAAGAAATGCTAATAATAAAGAATAATTGTATATATTGTAATTTAAGTTAGGCTATAAGTAGATTAGATTAATTTAGGGTTAATTTTTATAATTTATTCTAGTTAGTTAATTGAAATTTTGATTGTATTATAGAATAAGTAGTATTAGGTAAATCAATTAGATTAAGATAGTATAAGAATTGTAAATACAAATATAAAGAATAAATAATAAAACGGATTCGATAATATTGATGTAAATTTAAATGTAAATATAAAATGTAAATATGTTAACTAGCTAACATAAAAACCGATAAAACCATAAATTTCAGTATAATCAACATTGGGTTTTTAAATGCCAAAATTTTCCCAATAAAATAAAAAACCAGCGAAATTTTAAAATATTTATTAAATAAAACCCAAGAAAATGTGAAGAAAGCAAATAATAAATAACCAAAATAATTATAACTTGAGAGCCCTCAGAGGCCATTAGGTTTTTTGTAAATATAATAAAATAATCTTAGCTTTCTTAGATTACTGTTAAAATAAAATGTTTTTGGCAAAAAATAAAGCGCTTTCAAAGTTCAAACTTCAACTCAACATTTTACGCTGAAACACTTGCACACATAAATTTGGCGAAGGCATTAGATATTGCGAAAGCGTTTGGCACAAATCCCTACTTTCTAAGCTCAAAGCATTGGCCTTGAGCGCCGTACAACTTGTTTTAAATAGCGTCTCTTCGTCTCCCTTCCCTATCAATTCCGGCATCCCTCAAGGCTCCGTTTTATTACCTACTTTATTTCTAATATTTATTATCGACCTTTTGTCGTGTACTCTCAACCCAAATCACAGCTTCGTAGATGACAGTACACTTGAAAACACTTACAGCTGCGACTCAATTGCTGAGGCACACCAGTCTTCTGTACCTATCAAGCGCCTGGAGTTATTTAATTCATTAAATACTGACTTCAACACAATACCACAATGGAGCACGGCAAATCGAGTAGAGTTTAATGCCACTAAAATACAAGCCTGTCATCCTTCTCTTAAATACGACATGTCGGTGCCTGACCTAATCTTTGATGGTGTAACATTTGATCATTTGGAGAATTGAGTATGCACAGAAAAAACAAGAATAGATTTTTTATATAATTCTTATTATATGTTCTATGATTAGATGAATTGAACATTGTATTAATTGAATTTCCCATTATATTATATGAATCTTTCATTACTAAATTACTGATTCATATACAAAATAGTAGATGGTCCATTTTAGACTTTTCAAATACATTTATTGTGTGATTCCGAATTTATTTGATTTAACTCAAATAATTTGTTAATTCAATTTTCTTACAAAAAGAGATTCAATATTTTATATAGAAAATTATATGATATTTATTACTAGTTGTATATGATCCAAACATAAATAACAAATGAATCATTTAAAATATCTATATAGTTCAATCGAAAAATGTCATTCTAAGAATCATTATATATTAATTATTTGACGTTGTCAACATTTCGTACGAAGATAATTCACACTCGAAAATTGTTGCGGCGCACATATAGTCCGCTTCATTCGGTGTTTAGGGTCAAGACTAAACTTAACAAGAATATTTCTGTAGCATGTCTTCGCATGGGCTAGCGTGTAGTCTAGTGGGTAGCGTGTTTGGATTACAATGCGAAGGTTCGTGAGTTCAAATCCCGGTCGACGCATAATTCCAAGCGCACTACCTGCTTGAATATACCTTGGTTACCTCAATCTCCGAAAATGAAAAATTCGTAGATAGAGGGTTGTGCGAAGAGCTAACAACTCTTCCGCAATAAATAATGAAAATGTTAAGGAACCTGAAGTTCAGGAGGCCAAGGCCCGATTTGGGCTGTAGCGCCATTGAAGAAGAAGAAGATGTCTTCAAATGCTTTCATTTAATTATAGGATACACATATATTGTACATACTATTTCAAAAATATGAAATTTGATTTGAAATATTTTTAAAAATCTTTGATTCAAATAATAAAAGTACGATATGGCTATTTGTCGTATTTGTTTTGGTTGCTCAAAATCTTTGATTTGGCGAACAAAAGTAGGTGATATGACTATTTGTCGTATTTGATTTTGTTACAAAAATTCTTTGATTCACCCAGCAAAAGTAGATGAAATGGCTGTTTGTCGTATTTGATTTGGTTAATAAAAGTTTTTGATTTATATAAAAAGAAACTTCGGCAATCATATACTTATGATTAGGTGGAACAAAGATTTTGAACATTTGGCTGGAAATCATATAAAAAGAGTAGATGAATTGATGTACTCATTAGATGATTTTTCTATTCTTTTCTTTCTGTGTGCACATAAATAAAAAAGTTGACTGGAGTCAGCACATCCTCATTGTAGGTTAGATGCCTCTAGTGCTTAGGCTTTCTCCAAAGGTGCAAGAAATATATTACACCATCTGAACTTGCAACAAGTCGTACATCAGGCCCCCACTCGAGTACCATTCGCATATCTGGGTTGGAGGACCCAAGACTCATCCAAAGATGCTAGCTCGAGATCAGTGTTTTGCGCTTCAACTTATTGGAGATGATACCATAACAGCATCTTTAGATTCCCTTGAACATCGCAGAAATGTCGGAGTATTCATACTCAACTACAGATATTTCCATGGCCGTTGTAGCCATGAAATTAGTCGTCTTATAATGTCCTAATATCAGTTCACGCGCAATACTGTTGCTGCTGAACGCGCTCATGAGTATACGGTTGAGCCACCCAAATCACGTACGGTGAAATTTAGGCAGTCGATCATATGTACCTCGAGCATCCAAAATGTGGAAAGCACTACCCGCGGCCGCTTTTCCTATTGATTATAACATCGTGAAATTTAAAGGTAACATTCACCGATTTCTTTTATCCCGTCCATCCTTATTCGATTAATGTTTATTTTGTTTATTTTCATTGTTTCATCCCTTCCTAAGCCGACTGGACTGTACGCTACAGTATTAAAGGGTGACCCCTAAAAACAACTTGGTGCCATAAATAAAATCACTAATTTTATTGGGAATTACCTTAGCCATGATTTTCGATACGGCAATAAGTAAACATTATACCACGCCAATGGCCACAGTTCCGAAGGAAGCCCTTCTTCAGAACTTCCACAATGACGCCCTTCTTCCGTTAAGTCGGATGTTTTCTTTCATTCCACACCTCAATAAAGAGTAGCAGGAATATATCGGCTGTTATTTTCGAGTCGGTTGGTAGTACGTCTATACCTGGGGCTTTCCTTCCCGCCATTGACCGAATGGCGGAAGCTATCTCTTCCTTATCTGGGGGATTGTCCCTAATAGAGGATTGGTGATTGATATTTGTTCTATTTCTGGAATATCTTCCTTTGACATGATGTTTAAAATATCAGAAAGGTATTCCTTCCATGGCCGCAACTGGTGTTCACTCATATTAAGGAGAGTTCCGTTTAAATAGTGAACCCATATCCCCAAGGTAAGCTGCAAATTCTGCCTTGTTGGTCAGATCTTCAATGGCCTTTCTCTTGTCGCGTCTAACAGCCTTTTTAAGCTGTATATGAACATCACGGTAGTTCTGCCTCAAGTTGGGCGTTCGTTTGTTGACATCGGATTGAGAGATGATTGCCAATTTGGCTTTTTTCCGATTGCCAACCTTTTCCCATGTGTCTTGCGACATCCAGGGTTTCTCACCGCTTTGCACATATCCCACAGATTCTTCAGCACTAGTTAGAAAAGTGTTTCTGGTTGCCTCCCAATTGGAGTCCAGTGTGCGCATTTCATATTCACCCAAGGTGAATGACTTTTCGCGTAGAATAGTGGTGTGCTTGGGGTCTCTGAGCTTATCCACATTAAGTTTGCGCTTCATTTGAATAATTTGTAGTCGTCGGATAGCTGCTGTGCTCAATGTCAAGCAGGCAACCATCAAGTGTTGATCGCTCCCCGTGTCAGCTCCAGGGTTTGCTCACACATCGAGGAGACATCTTCTCCATCGGCGACTTATAGCCGAATTGTACATCTGGTTGAGAGTAACACCATTAGTGGAAACCCAAGATGTTTTATGATGACTCTTATGTGGGAAAAAAGTCTCTCCGATGACCATGTGCCTAGTACTACAAAACTCCATAAATAATTCGACGTGTCAACCCAAGGATCACCATGCATCCCTATGACGTGTCCAGTGTTGTCAGAGCCAACCTAAGCGTTCATATTGCCTGAGATAATAATAATATCACCTCTTGGAACACGCTCGAAGGTGGTACACAGTTGGCTATGAAACTCCTCTTTGTCACCAGGTGTTGCGGTATTAGTTGGTGCGTAGCACTGTAGAATTGTGACGATCTGACACTGGTTCTGAGTCTACCGACGAAAATCCTGTTCGAGATTGGTTCTTAGCTGATGAGACTCTTTCTTCCTTTCGGTGTAAGGACAACTAGCATGCTATTCATGCATGCTTCACACTCAACGTGCGGAATAGTGTTTCCACTTGGGGTTCTTTCTTCTCCTGATCCAGTCTACCTAAGCTTGTCCAAGCACAAGATTTGGATGACATCGTGCTCCGTTTCGCAGTCCATTACTGATTGGCGGTGTATTCGCAGTGTGATTCCAGCGATTCCACTCATTCAATGTTCGAGCGTTCCAGAAGTGATAGTCCATAGTCCGTATTTGAATTTCAAAAGTCGTTATCGTAGAATTCGTCCGTATCCGAGGTTCTGTATCCGTTTCTCGTTTCAGTTAAATTTTAAGATAGGATAAGCGTGTTCATTTCCCATTTTTAGGACAGGCAGGCTTTTGGTGCATTGCTCCATCCCAAGGTTGTGGTGTGGGATGATGGTGGAGGAGTATATGCTAGGGAGTAATAAAGCTAACAGCATCTACCCTCCACTCAAAACATTTAAAAAGTTCTTACTCCAAATAAGTTCAGACCTTCTGTAATTGCCACACTAGAGAAACGAACATTCGATCCTAAAGAATGTATTATTAATAACATAATACTTTTGATATGTTCAATAAATTTTAATGTCGTCATTACTATTACTAAATTTTTTTTAAAACCTACATAAATTACTTCAAGCTTCTAATACAAATGTAAGCGCTGATAAATGCAATCAGCTCTCATATACCTTTTAAGGTTATTTATTTCAATATTGGGTAGTATAACCTTTTTTTATTTCCATACTACCAATAGAAATTCAAATAAAAAGGAAAATAGCACATAATAAAATAATTGAATTGTCAATTTGTTACCAAACAACAAATCCATGGCCAATGGTATTAAATTATTCGCCATCTGTTCCGAACAACTAATATAAACACGATGTAGGTGTTATCGAAAGCATAGTACCTGCAATACCGCATGAACCAAACCGAATGCAAGTCCAACATAATCGAAACGTATGGATGTGGGCTCCATGGACCGGATGCGAATTAACCATATACGTAAGTAGTCATAAGCCCTTTATTGAGCCTTCATGCAACTGGCTTGTGCCATTACCTTACCGGGTAAGAAAGTGGTACTGCCATCTACGATTGATGTTTTGGTAATTAGCTTGGTTTTATCGGTTTCTTGGCTCGAATAAGACCCATGTTAACTCTCCCGTCAAGCCAATAAATCCACGAGGAAGCGCCAACTCCCAATTCGCATGTGGAGGCGTCATCGCGAGCCGATAAAAAAGATGCGCGTGCCTAACCCATATAAGCACTAACAGCACTAAGCAGCCGCACGCCTTCTCATTAGCTCAAAAGAATAAATAAACATGCCGCCAACGCATCGAACTTGACTTAAGATAGGATGATTGAATTGACACACCTGATGCACGAGGCATTGAATCTCAAGCAAAACACCTACCAGCTACTTCTACGCAAACGAATAGCTGAGGAGGCACGTGGACGCACATTAAGTTTGGAGATCAATGAAATTTTCAATTACGCTAATAACATGAATGAAGTAGGGATTACCCATCCCTGACCGGCGATAGGCATATTTTTTCTATTTTTACAGGGGATGATTTGTGGTGTACTGTGCACTCAGTGGTGTACATCCCTCGAAAGCTCTAATGGGCCTGTGATGCAGGAAATTGAGCGAGCACTGGCTGGGTGCGGTGAAGCAATACTGAATTGCGACTCGGCGGGAGCTACGATTGCAATTTCCTGAAATTATCTAGAAAAGGGTGCGGTCCGAAATTTCGGGGGTTGGAAAAAAATATACGATATTTATTCAATAGCACGCAACAATAATGGATTGCATTCTGCGAACAATGCTGTCTCATCTCTCGGCTTGGAATAATTAACACATTTTAGGGTGATTCCTAGGGCTTTCAACGACAAAATATGGGAGTGTCTGCCAGGGGATTTCCAAACTGACTCTTCATAGTATTAAGATTCGAGGGGTGATTTTGCTTTATGGTTGAGTGGAAAATTATACAACGTGATATGCAATAAAAATTAAAATTTACCTTTTGCTCGTCGTGACGCTTCTATAAGTAAAATTTCGGAAAGAACTTAATGCTCTTCTCGGCTTACCACAAATCGAAAAAAAAATTTTGAATTGACCAATGTAATATGATGATAAACTTTTGCTATTTTTGATTTTAGCAAGCTCTGTTCTTTAGATATTAGGCAGATTTTGGATTTTACTTTGACTATGCGATACAATCAGCAATCGAACGTATAGATTGAGATTTAATTTGTGAAACCAATGACTGTGATGTTCAAGTGAACTATTTTAACACAAATTATGTATCAAATTTCTTTTGTTTATAATCTAGATGAAATCTGAGAGTATAATAAGTTTGCTCTAAGGTTTGTAACGCTTAGAAATAAGGCTCGGAGAAAAAAAATGAATGATACAGAAGTCAAAATTACACTGTACGGCATGAAAATAAGCCCTGACACCATTAGTGCTTATTCTTATGTAAAATGACCTCCTCAATCCGAATATGACCCCCGATTTCCCCATCACCCACCGTTTTCGGGGGAGGCCCTTCATCTATTTATGAAAACGATTATTTTAGAGAGTTAAAAAGATCCAAGACATAAATATTTCTAGCAAGAAGGTAGTCCCTTAAATTATAAAAAAAACATAACAGGAGTACGATTGGGCATAAAGCCCAATCGTGCGATACTCTAGATGAAAGAGAAATTTTTGTATCTTAAGAAATTTTGTAGGGGAAGTGGTAGAGAGGGTGATGACATTGAACTAATTACTTTATTATTATAATAATAAAGTATTGTGATCGACACAAAAAAAAAAAAAAGTTTGCTACCCTGAAATTTTTTTTTTTCGCGTTTCATGACTAAATTAGCCTAAAAATGCAAAAAAAAAAAATCCGTCTGTCTGTACGCCGTCCGCCGTCCGCCGTACGCCGACGTGTACGCTCAGCGTACATTAACTCCCAAACCCTTCAAGATAGAAAGTTCATTTTTGGAGAGATTGTAGATAGTTGCGGATCTCAAGCGGATACCCATTTTGGGGGGTGTACGGGTTCAGGGGGAGGCAGGGGGAGCGCTTAAACCGAAAAATACGAATTCAAATATCTCAACCATGGTAACAGCTAGGAAGCTAAAACTCAACATACATATAGAGGGGTTTATAAGACAACTTTTAAAAATAATTTAATTTTTTTATCCATTGGGGTGCGAAAAGGGGGGGCTAAGAACCAATTGTCGGCCGAATTTTTTTTTCAAATGATTATATCTTCGAAATTACTTATCGTAAAAAAATCATATTTAGAGACCGTCAAGGTGGCATATAGTTCCATCGGAACCAGCTCAGAAAGCGGCTAATTATTGTAAGGGGGAGGGTCAGGGGGGGTGCAAAGAAAAACACTTAAAAATTAATATCTCAACTATCTTTTAAGCTATGTAATTGAAACTTAAAACATATATTAAGCTATACTAGGCAAATACAAAAAAAATATAACATGTTGAAATAATAGTAGTGGGGGAAAATGGGGAACATTTCAAAAATGGCGCACTTTTCAAAATTACAAATCCTTATATCTCAAAAGATAGTACAGATTTTAAATCAAAAATTTGTCAGATTGTAGAACTACATAATAGTTAATTTTGGTAAAAATTTTAAGCTGAAAGGTGTAAGGGGAGGGAGGTGATAAGCAAAAATGTCGAAAATTTTGAGTGATTTTTTTAGGGCTCTAGTGAAAGATAAAAAGTTAAAATTTTGCATGTAAATACCTATATTTATTGTACATAGAAAAATAATATTAACTTGATCCATATTTATTATAAACCGACTCCCCCGGTCTAACGTGCACAAGGTGTTTCATGTGCATTGAAAAAAACACATAAACTGAAAATTTTTCAGTGAAATTTAAAGGTAGAAACTTGAAAATTTGCGAAATGCATTTAAAAAAAATCCCTAAATATACGAAATATTAACTGGTCGAAAACCTTTAAAACTTCTACCCCCTCCCATACAAAATTATTTTTTCGACCATTTTCAAGAAATCAATTATCACCTAACCATTAAAAGCTATCAAATTCAAATTTTGCAAAACAACTAACAAAAATAGTTAAAATGAAATTGCGTTCAAAGTCTTAAAATCGCGCTTGCCCTTCTACCCCCTCCCATACAAAAGTATGATTTCGACTAATTTCATTAAATCAACTAATAACCAACAAATTAAAAGCTATGAACTTTAAATTTCGTACGAGCATCTAACAACAAAAATGAAAGAAAATTGCATCACAAGTTTGACGATTCCCCTACCTTCTTTACCCCCTCCCATACAAAATTATTTTTTCGAGCATTTTTAAGAAATCAGTTATCAGCTAACTCTTAAAAGCTATCAATTTCAAATTTGGCATGAAAACTTATAAAAATAATTCAAATGAAGTTGCTTTAAAAGTTTTGAAATCGCGTTTACCGTTCTACCCCCTCCCATACAAAACTATGATTTCGACCAATTTCATTAAATCAACTAATAACTAACAAACTAAAAGCTACGAACTTGAAATTTGATACAAGCACCTTACAAGAGAAGCGAAATAAAACTACATATCAAATTTTACGATTCCCCTACCTTCTCTACCCCCTCCCATGCAAATGTTCGGTTTCGTGAATGTAAAATGCACCGAATCCTATGAAAATTCTATGCAACTTCGTCTATGAAACACATTCTTTACAGAGAATATTGGACGTGATTCAAGTAATTAATTAAAAAGCTATTAACATCCACCCACCCTTACTATTACCCCTACTCCTCCCCTCATAAAAACCCAAACTTACAGACACGAATGAAATATTGTTAACAGTCCTGCCCAAGAACTCCCTTTCACTTAGTCTTCCCTAACCACTCTAACCTGCATATTGACTTTCCACTCATCCGCAACTTGTCCCAAGAATAATAAAGTTTCGCCCGACTTGTTGGCAGTTTATTTTTTCACATGGCGGTAAGGTTGCTATCAAAATGTTTTATACAAAATTTAGGATTTAAAAATTTAATAGGTACTGAGAAAATTAGTGTATTGGATGTAGTGAAGTAGTGCAGTTTGTATGGGAGGTGATAGAAGAAGGGGCGAGTTTTTAATGACTTTTCAGAAATAACTATAAATATCATGCTTTTGACATGTCTTAAATTGCAGATCAGTAGTATTCATACTTTTCATGAAAATCGAATTTTTATAAAGTTGTGAAATTGTGTCATTTTGTATGGGAGGGGGTAGAAGGGGTAAAGCTAATCGCCTAATTTTTTTTGGTTTAACTAATAATTCTAAATAAATATTTAGTGCATAATTTCAGCTCGGTCAATTTTATACGCACTGAGTAAATTGGCTTAGAGCATTTTATAAAAAAGTGCAGTTTGTATGGGAGGTGGTGGAAGGAGGGGGAAGACACAAATTATTTTTATAGAGTAGATTGGAATCATCATAAAAGTATTACATTCCAAATTTCAGATCAATGTCATTTGTACTTTTCAAGGAAATCCGTTTATTGTCAGATTGCGAGATTGTGTTATTTTGTATGGGAGGGGGTAGAAGGGGTGAAGCGATTTGGCTCGTTCACGAACTTGACCTTAATTTTTTGTTAAAAACGACGTATAAAAAATTTGAACTTTCTAGCTGAACGCGTTCTCAAGCTAGAGAGGACACGGACGGACAGACGGACGGACGGACGGACATCCGGTTTTGAGATTTTTGAGTGATTATATGAACTTCTGTATCATTCATTTTTTTCTCCGAGCCTTATTTCTTGGCGTTACAAACTTTGTGGCAAACTTATAATACTCTCAGATTTCATCTAGAGTATAATCATTAAAAATTATCGATTTTTTTCATTTTTTTCCCCAATTTTTTTCACCTGTTTTGAGCATATATTCCAGATTTGTTCTTACTTTATTTATTATTCTAATCTTAATTAACCAATTTAACCCTAATTATCCTTCCCACATACACTTTACCCCATTAGCCCCATTCTACATACATAAAATCATAATCTTCGGTAGTTGTCGACTTGATCTCAGCAGAGATTGAAACGTCACTTATAATAAAGCGTAACAGTTTAGAATCCTGTAATCTTTCTTTCCAATTGATTTACTGTACAATTATGCCACGCGAGTGTAAAAATCATCACGATAGCTTCTGCTATGTTTGCGGAGAACTAACTTTCAAAGCGCAAGCCTTTTTCAGCTTCTCAAAACTGCCTAAAAATTGTACTTTTATTGCGAAGCTTGCGATCAGGACAAAGATAGGGCTCCAACAGTTTGCTGCACTACTTTTTGCAGTACCTTGGCCAAATGGCTTAAAGGTACCCGTAATTCAATATCATTTGCTGTGCCAATGATTTGGCGCGAACCTCGCTGTTATCTCACAGATTGTTACTGTCGGATTCTCTAGCAAAAGTAAGCATGCAATTTAGTAAGCAAATATCCCTTCAGCTCTAAGACCAGTTCCTCACAGCGAATCTTTGCCAATCCCACTGCTCCGAAAACCTTTAACTAGTGCCAGAAACGGATTTGACAAACTTTGAGCCACAGCATACACCATCAAATGATCCTTCCATCGATGATGAAGGGTGTTAAGCAGATTCAGTTCATCATCAACCTCACCTTGTTACTCAGTCGGAGTTGAACGATCTTGTCAGGGATTTGCAGCTACCTAAGAGAAAATCTGAACTTCTTACATCTCGACTTAAGCAGTGGAATATCTTAGAAAATGACATAAAAATCTCTTCTTACAGGACCAGGCAGTCAACCCTGAAACTACTTTTTCGGAAGATGCTCTACTCACTGGTCTGCAATTTGGCTTCACAAGATACTGGTGCTTCCTATGTTAGAGCGCGAGACAAACATCACATCATACGTAACTGGCCTCAGCGAGAAAGTCTTACTCCCGGTCAGAAAAATGTCGCCCACGATCCTCTGGTCCCGAAGGAAAATATTTACTTGCCACCTTTGCATATCAAACTTGAATTGATCAAACAGTTTGTGAAAGCAATGGACGAGACAAGAGATGCATTCCAATTTTTGAAAACTAAATTCGCTCGTCTTGGTGAAGCTAAAATCAAGGAAGAAGTTTTCATGGGCCCCCAGATTAGATAGCTTTTCCGAGATTCGACGTTTAATAAACACATGAATCGGAAAGAAAAACGACCTTGGCTTGCATTCCAAAACTTTTGTGAGAACTTTTTGGGTAACAACAAAAGTGACAATTATGTCGCTCATGTCAGCGTAAAAGACCATGGGGAGTAACATGTCTCTTCAAGTGCATTTCCTTCACTCACATCAGGACTTATTTCCTGAAAATTCTGGAGCAATTTCGGATGAGCACGGGGACGGTTCCATCAAGACATCAGCAAGTTCGAGAGAAGATTTTCAGGGGAGTAGAGTGTAAGCATGTTAACAGATTACTAGATTGGTTTTTGGCACGGGAAACTTCTACCTCAGGGTACAAAAGGGAAGCAAGCACCAAATGAAGGTGTTGCTATATATTTTTATTATTCTTGCTATGTATTTTTATTATTTAGGAGTGCTTGCCTGGAAGCTGGA
Source organism: Chorisops tibialis (assembly GCA_963669355.1). NCBI lineage: Eukaryota > Metazoa > Arthropoda > Insecta > Diptera > Stratiomyidae > Chorisops > Chorisops tibialis. The sequence continues at coordinate 267,989,405 of OY770262.1, read as the reverse complement.
ATATGTAAAACTAAAAATGAGGTCCTAAAAAAATAAATACAAAAATTAGAGGTACTAACCTCCACACTATCGGACGGTACGCATACAAAATTCAACTTTGAAACCCCCTTCAAAGTTATAATCAGAGACCGCAAGGACTGGCAATCCATGCTACCTGAAAGGAAAGACCAATCAACCATCTGGTATACACCTCTAAGGCGACTGGAGCCGGAGTCAAAGGTCCTAACATCTCGGTTTGAAATCCACTCGACAAAGAAGCCACAATCTTCCGGGTCGTACTAATTGCAATGGAGCTTTGCATCCAAGTGAATAAAAAGAGGGCTTCGCAACAAAACTATTTGTATCCTATCAGATAGTCAGGCGATTCTCAAAGCCCTACCATCCAATAAACATGAATCGAGGATAATTTGGGACTACCTTCAAAACCTAATCATCCTGTGAAAAAGGAACAACGTAACCTTAATGTGGGTACCAGGAATATGCGAATTGAGTGAAATGAAGAAGCTGATTGCCTTTCAAAAAACTGCGCATTTTATTAGTTCAGAGCCCTCCGCAGGAGGGTAGTTGTGGGATGAGGTTTTTCCAATTTATGCAACTATCTTTGGAGAATAGCGGCTCTACGGACCAGAGTTAACCATCCCCCTGTGGAATGGGGGTAGTAGAATTCACCCACAGCCAGTCGTGCTTGCCCTAAAAATGGCAAATGGAAAATCACTGGATCATAAGCTTGTCACTCGTGGTCTTAAGACCTAACTGATACCAGAAACGGATACAGCGCCTCGGATACGGACGGGTTCTCTGGTAATAGCTGCTAGAACTCGAAGACGGACTATGATTGGCTTCTGGAACGTTCAAGCATTGGATGACGGGGGAAGGGCTGGAGTCACTCAGTCCTTGCACCGCCAATCCGTGATCCACAGTGGAATGGAGAACTATATCATCCAAATCATGTGTTTGAGCGAGGTCAGATGGACAAAATCAGGAGAATAACGAACCCCGAGCGGAAACACCATTCTGTCCGTCGGTCTTGAGAGGGAAGCTAAAAATGGTGTGGCGGTAGTCCTAACACCGAGAGCGAGAAAAGCCTCATCAGCTGGGACAAAATCCCGGATAGGATTATCGTCGTCAGGCTCACGACCAGTATCAGAATAGTCACAATTCTGCAGTGCTACGCACCAATTAATACCTCAATACCTGATGACAAAGAGGAGCTTTTTAGCGAACTGAGTACCACCTTCGATACGGTTCCATCTCAGGAGGTAGAAACGCCCAGGTTGGTTCTGGCAACACTGGACTGGAACAAGTCATGGGAAAGCACGGCGACCCTTGGGTCCACGCGTCATGACCTAGGATTAATAAACCCGAAAACGGCGAATTATTTGAGGAGTTTTGTGGTACTCGACAAACGGTCATCGGAGGGACCCATGCAAGAGTCACCATAAAACATCTTGGGTTTCCCCTGATAGTGTTACTCAGAACCAGATCGAGTATTTGGCTATAAGTCGCCAATGGAGAAGATATCTCCTTGATGTGCGAGCGAAGCGTGGATCTGACGCGGGGAGCGATCACCACTTAATGGTTCCCTGCTTGATATTGTACACAGCAGCTATCCGACGACCACGAATTCTTCAAATGAAGCTTAATGTGGATAGACTTAGAGATCCGAACAAAAAGTGCGAGTACACCACCATTCTACGCGAAGAGTCGTTCACATTAGGCGGATATGAAATGCGAACACTAGGGAGTCAACCAGAAACACACTAACTAGTGCTCAAGAATGTGTGGGATGTGTGCAAGCGGTGAGAAACACTAGATGTCGCAAGACACATGGGACAAGGTAGGCGATCAGAAAAACGTCAAATTGGCAATCATCTCTCATCCGATGTCAACCAAAGAACTCCCGACTTGAAGTGGAACTACCGCGGTGCTCATAGACAGCTTTAAAAGGCTGTTAGACACGACAAGAGAAAGGCCATTGAAGATCTGGCCAGTAGGGCGGAATCTGCGGCTTACCTTGAGGATTTGGGTTCACTATTTAAAATTAAAAACGAACAAGAATTTCAACGCCAACCACCTGGTGAGAGATGTCAACGGAACTCTCCTAAATATGAGTGAACAACAGTTGCGGCGATGGAAGGAATACTTCTCTGATATTTTAAACATTTTGTCAGTAAAAGATATTCCAGAAATAGAACAACTACCAAACATTTAACCGTAACAATTCTCTATTAGGGATGATCTCCCGATAAAGAAGCGGTAGTTTCCGCCATTCGGTCAATGTCGGGAAGGAAAGCCCCAGGTATAGCCGAACTACCAACCGAACTCCTAAAAGCGGACCCGGAAATAACAGCAGATGTACTCCTCCTACTCTTTACTTGGGTGTGGAATGAAGGAAGATATTCAACTTAGTGGCAGGATGGCGTCATTGTGAAAATTTCGAAGAATGGCAACCTTCGGAATTGTGGCTATTGGCGCGGTATATGTCAACTTACTGCCGTATCGAAAATCATGGCTAAGGTACTTCTCAACAGGATTAGTGATGCCGTGAAGAGCAATATCGAAGTTTATCAGGCTGGATTCCGTAAAGGGTTGTCGTGTACCGATCACACAAATACCCTACGGATAATATTGGAGCAGTCAGCCGAAATGGATTTGCTACTACTTCTCATGTTTGTGGGTTTCAAGAAGGCTTTCGTCTGCGTTAAGCGATATTATATATGGAATGCTTTGCGAAGGGGAGGTAGAGGTATTCCAAATAAGGTCATAACTATGATTAAAGAATCCTACGAAGATGCAAGGTGTCCCGTCTTACATAGAGGAGAGCTGTCCGAGAGCTTTCCTGTGTGAAAGGGTGTCAGACAAGGCTGCATAGTATCACCAGCCTGGTGGTAATAAATGACATCTTGAAAGCTGCACTGGAAGGTCGGGAAGATAAAGGGCTTCAATGGAGATTATTTAACATCTGAAGTCATCTTGGTTATGCTGATGATGTGTGTTTGCTTGCACGTAACTGTTTGAAATTAGAGTTAAATGTTCGCTCATTGCATTCTAAATGCAACGAGGCGAGACTGAAAATAAATGTGCGTAAAACCAAGTACATGCATATGGATTCGAACACAAGCACTCCAATTGTTATAATGGACAAGATGTGGGAGAGGTGCAAGATTTTTGTTATCTCGAAAGCATTGTTAGCATGGACGGCGGAGCCGAAATAATATTAAGGCTCGTCTAAATAAAGTTCGTTGGGCTTTCGCTATCCTTTCTGCTTTCTGGCGGTTAAGAGAGATCTTCCTTCGCACGAAGCTGCGAGTTTTTGAAGCATGCGTCAAATCTGTGTTGTTATATGGTTGTACTATGTGGAAAGTGACCGTTCGACTTACCAAGAAACTACAAACTTTCGCGAGCCAATACCTCCAACGCATTTTAGGAATATTCTGGCCAGAAGTGATTTTCAACGACGAACTTTGGAGTACAACTGGACAGACTAAAATAGGTATTGTGGCAGTGGATCGGTCACACTTTGAGGAAACCAGAGCGAAACATCGTCCAGCAGGCTCTTGATTATAATCCTCAAGGAAGACGACGGGTTGGTCGAACATGTAGAACATGAAAGCCAGCAGTTGAGCAGGAGGCCAGAGGAATAAACAAGTACTGGCAACAGTTTAAGGGCGATGCTTTTTGGAAGAGAGTTGTTTCTACCCTATCTTGGAATTTTTACTGCAGAGAGGTACCACTCAGCTCAGATCAATCCACATGGGAGGAGGGTTAAATACAATTTATGGAGATCAGGCACTTGTTTCAAGTGGGAGATGACGCGAGAACATCTATACATCTGTGTAAAATGAACCGAAAACATAACAGGACATAACAGGACTGTGACTGGGCATGAAGCCCAGTCGCATGATGCTCTGGATGAACGAATTTTCCAGGTTTCGGGAGGTTTTGTGTACGAGGTGGTGGAGGGGGTAACGATATTGGGCTCAGTTTCACATCATGCTGGAGTTGCTATCAAAATATTTCGAATAGGGTTTGGGCTTTGCGAATTAAGTGCGATATAGGAAGTGATACGAAATGAGCCTCCGGGACCCTATTCCGCAAGTAGAATTTAACAAGGCTCCTCCAGGTCTGGGCAGCACTTTTGCCAGCCGCTCAGGAGCTTGGAGTGGGGAATTCGACCTGAAGTCGCGATAATCCTTGATGTGCTGTTACTATATGTGTATAAGGGAAGACTGGAATACTAGTGTGCTTTAATTGAGATTATCATATTCAAAACTCGCCTTATTCAAATTAATTTTTTTTTGAGAAATCTAAAAAATAAATATTTTATTTCCTGGATGAACTTTTGTTTTTTATTTTCTGTATTCAAATGCCCGATTTGTGCTGTAGCACCATCGTAAGTAAATAAGCAAGAGTCACGGTTTGCTTCTGAGTTATGGTCGTCGGGTTCCTCAGACTCGAAGGGCTAAAAACTCTGTTCGAAGGGCTAAAAACTCTTCCGCAATAAGTAATGAAAAGTGTTAAGGAACCTGAATGGCAGGAGGCCAAGAACCGACTTCAGCTGTAGCGCCATTGTAGATAGATATATAATGGATAGCGTGTTGATTTATAATACGAAGGTTGTGGACTCAAGACCCGGTCGACGTAAAATTGCTGCACACTGCGTTCTTGTATATATATATATATGTACCTTGTTTACCTCAAACTACGAAAATGAAAAAATTTCGTAGATAGAGGGTTGTACCAAAGGCTAACAACCCTTTTACGATAAGTAAGAAACCTGAGGATTAGAAGGCCAAGGTCCGAAATGAATTGTAGTATCATTGTAGAAGTAGAAGTCGTGTACGTATTTATAACTTATAATAAGATTTCTAATATTTGTTTTTTAATTTAATCAAATTGTTTAATCGAAAGTCAAACTTAAAGTTAATCCACCCGATGATATCACTAATTCATTACCAAAAAAAATCATCATCTTGAGAACATCTGTATTTCTGTAAATTAAGTGCTAAATATATACATAAATGGAAATAGAATTGTCCGAAAGATCAGAGCAACATCCTCAACTGGCCGACTATTTCGGATCTTAAAAAGTTGATTTAACTTAAATGAGATTTATAAGATTTTTAGATTCAGGCGAATAATCGCAAGTATTAGTTTGTATGATTGTATGAAAAAAAAATTCTCAGCATAGTTTTTTTTTGCAACTTATTTAGTTCAAAACACCGATGACGTCCTCCGAATCTGTTGATCAAAACTCTCAATAAATTACTTTAGCAATCTATTCCGCTCGTAAGTGAGACATCTGTGATAAAATGTTTCTGGACTTGTCGTTTAAAGGGCATCTGGACATATGCTAGCCGCGCCATACTTTACCATATTTTAGATTGTATGCGGATCGATTGATGTCATCTGGTAAATGTATCTAAATATCTTAGTCAAAACTTGGAGAGAATTGTTAGTAGCCGAAGCAGCAATGGTCATTTAGAAGACTTATTGAAATCGGGACTTGCAAGAAAATGAAATTTTGAAATTAGTTTTTCGTTGACTTTCGGTACGTGCGGAACAAAATATTGGCTCGAAACCCTTAAAAAAAAGATAGTTTTTCAATTAAAATGTATAACATTTAAAGGAAATTGCGTTTCTTGATTCAGTATTCGAATTTTCCGTTTTAAAATGACATTTTTTTCTCCCATAAGGTAAATGAGTTGCTTAAAGTTCTTTAATTAGTTGTCTGTTATCTAATTTTCTACACAAATTATTTATAATTGAAATGTTTCTTTTGTCTGTGATATTAAATTTTATACATTATAATTCTAGTGTAAAACTAATGGGAACAATTTACATTTAAACTAAAAAGTGTTTTACCAAATTTGTCTGAAGCAGGTGAAATATAGGACAAATAAGTTCAAACACTAAAATTGGAAAAAAAGCTCAGTGAAATTAAATTTTTAAATAATCTTGATCAGAAAAAATTAAACTAGGAAAATAAAAGTAAATTTTCTAGAATAAGAAAATACTGGGATCAATTTTAGCACCAGTGCTGTTTTAATTATTTATTAACGGTCTTACTGAACGTTCAATTCAAGCCTTGTGCCGATAGTATGCAGATAATATTCAATTCATTTGTTCCTTTTTCGAAATTCATGATTCAAAGCTAGGAATGAGAAATATGATGCTGTGTTTTGTGGGCTGAAAATAATGGTTTTTGACTTAATTGAGGTGAAGAACAGAAAGTTTTTGGTGAAAGAGCTAAGGTTTAAGGAGCACGATGGTTATCATAGTGTGTTCACATAATATTGAACGATTGGTAAGAAAAAACTTCATTCATCGCATTAAGAGATTGTTCAGCTAAAACAAATCGGAGCAGTCATACTAGAGAAAAAGAAAAATTAAAAAAAGTGGAATAGTTTTTTAAACTCGATATCTTTACTCTCGAATACTTCAAAGCTTCAGAAAGTCCAACTTTTAAATCTGGTCTAATGTGATTAGATTTCAAAGTACCCAAAAACCAGATTTAATGATATTATCTAATTCTACTATTATTTTTTTTAGATTTTCAGTACTCTTACTATTTTATATCAGTCCAGAACTAATACACGCTCGTAAGTAGTTCCGAAGTGTTAAAAAATTCATGTGCTAAATCCGTTTCATATCATTTTAGAATTCAATTATGACGACCCGAGTCCATGTGGAAACTGGCGCCCTGGAGACCCTGATTTAAATAGTTTCGATTTGATTCGACAATATGGATTGGATCAGCATAGTTCACGTTTCGAAGGAGTTACAGAAGTTCTAGGCTCGAGCATGCTTCAAACTGCCTACCACCTGGAGCGTGAATCGAATCTTACCATACATGCAGTGGATGCTTTTCCTCAAGGCGTTCCTCCAGAATTTTCGTTTGAGTGTACTTTCCGAACTGAAATGCCACCAGAAGATCCTTGGTATCTGTTCCACTTAACTGATTACTCTCGTGAATCGCATATGAGTGTTACTCTGAATCCACCCTTACAAACTCTGGAGTTGACGCTGCCTAATGTTGATGGCAATCTTCAGACTGTTGTATTTCGTGATTCAAGGGTAACCGGCGACTGCTTTTTACTGGGCTCAAATTCTTTTTTAAGTTCGAATAATTTTTCAGTTATTTGATGAATCGTGGCATAAAGTTATGTTGGGAGTAACTCAAGACACTGTAAAATTGTGGGTTGACTGTGAACTTGTGTACGGGCCTGATGGTCAAGCATATGCCCTCATCCAACCCAGAGGTCCCATAGACCATACCGGGGGATACTTTTCTGTTGCGCAGCAGGTTTATGACAGAGCTACAGTTCCGGTAAACATGATATTTAATCTTATAATAGTTAAATGTGATAAAATTTCATTTAAATTACTTTAGATCGATTTACAATGGATGGTTCTAAGCTGCGATGCGACAAGGCCCTTGCGACAGAACTGTGAAGAAATTCCGGTAAGTGAGTGAATATGCAGTATAATAGTAACACATGAAATTTATGTCCTGTAGGAATACAATGTTGCACCAGTCGAGCCCAATCGCGCAGAAGGCTTCGGCCCGAAACCATGCCCTGAGCAATGTCCCAGAGGACCACCTGGTTATAATGGAACCAATGTGAGCTTGAATACCGGATAAATGGAACTGCTTTTATACATTCTTATGTTTAGGGTCAACCAGGACCGCCGGGGCCACGGGGATATCCCGGACCACCGGGTAGGAACGGATATCCAGGAATACCAGGCTCGCCGGGATTTGGTACTGGCTCGGGTCTAAAAGGAGAGAAGGGAAGTGCTGGCATACCTGGTCCACCCGGAATATTGGGCATTCCTGGAACACCTGGCCCTCCAGGGATTGGAATTCAAGGACTTCGAGGTTTCGTTGGAGAGAAGGGGGATGTCGGCCCGCGAGGTCCCCCAGGACCACCAGGAAGAAGCATTGAACCGCAGACACCTGTATATATTCCGGGCCCAAGAGGACAACCTGGTTTGAATGGTACTCTCGGAGAAAAAGGCGAACGTGGAGAACGTGGGTACATAGGAGAACGTGGTCCACAAGGCTACACGGGAATTCAAGGGCCGCCTGGAGAACCTGGTACACCAGGTCAGCCAGGAATAAATAGTATTTCATCGGATAGCTTGACAGGGAATCGTGTCATTATTGGTCCACCTGGACCACAAGGCTTACAAGGTGTACCGGGGGCGCGAGGATTAGACGGCCAACCTGTAAGCAACCTTTTTCTATTGATTTTTAGTTATAAAACTTGTTTTGCTGCTTAGGGAAATCCAGGTATGCCAGGAATCGATGGAAAATTGGGTCCGCAAGGACCACCCGGCTTACCAGGAAGTGATGGCAATCCCGGTATAGCTGGCCAACCAGGATTCAAGGGAGAACCTGGAGAACCCGGTCTCACTGGCCCAATGGGTCCGCGTGGGTATCCAGGTGATGTCGGGCTTCAAGGTTTGCAAGGCTTACAAGGATTTAGTGGACCGCCAGGCCCGGCGGGCCCAACTGGAATGCCCGGTTTACCAGGACCTCCCGGTCCTCCAGGAGATATCACAGAGCATCGTCTCTCATATTATGCGGAAACTGGTTCGCAGCGTTCCGATGGACGCTATGGAGCTACCGGCATGCCAGGCGAAAGAGGAGCTGGTGGCGATCGAGGACCAGAAGGTCCTCCCGGCTTACCTGGTATGCAAGGGCAAGACGGAGCTCCCGGATTGCCAGGACCATCCGGTTCACATGGCTTACAGGGCTTACCGGGAGTGCCCGCAATCAATTATGCTGGGCTCACAGATTCCGATGTTAGAGATATTTGCTTATCTATTATTCGAGGTACATAATAACGTCTTCGTTTGTTTACTTTCAACTAAATTGAAAATAAAAAATTCTTTTCTTCAGACCATGTTGCTGAAATGGCTTCAACATTAGCAGGGCCACCAGGTCCACCAGGTTTATCACGACCTGGTAGGCCAGGGGCAGCGGGTATTCAAGGTCCTCCAGGTAAGTTCTAGTTTACTTTGTTGTTTATTTTTCAAAATATGATGATCATGGTAAATGCATACTTTGAGCAGGTGAACCGGGCTCCCGTGGTTCGCCTGGTGATAGAGGATTCCCAGGAATACCAGGCTTACCTGGAGAAACAGGTAGCCAAGGAGTTCAAGGCGAACGAGGGGAAAAAGGCGATCAAGGTGAAAATGGAATCGGACGAGATGGCGCTCCAGGACAAATGGGACCAATAGGACCACCAGGACATGGCATCGATGGTAGCCCTGGAAGACCAGGCGATAAAGGTGAAACAGGTATGTCTGGAGTACCAGGACCGCGGGGCCCTCAAGGATCGCCTGGTATATGCCCTGTTTGTCCGGAACAAATCTACTATCCATATCCCATGCAGCAACAGAGCAAAGGCCCTATGAATATGAATATTAAAGGATAATAAATGATTTCTTTTATATTTCTTTATAATTTGTTTTAATTTTTATTATTAATGGATGTTTCATTAGGTTCGTTATGCCCTTGACAAACGACACGAGTTAAAATACTTTAACTCTCCTTTCGATATTACTAATTCTACTATCCAATACATAATTCAGCCTACTTCTATCGAAATTGTAAATTCAAAACTAGCATTGTGTGTCAAGGGCACTCGGTTTAATGCAATATTCTTAGTAATTTAAATTTTTTTTCGAATAACCGCTTTTCAACGTTAAACTCATTTAAATTAGTTGCTTAGCCTCAAAATTAATTTTGTTTGTGAATATTAAAATTTCTGGGGAACACATCTCCGTTTTTATAAATATAATTTGTTAATCTAATTCACCAACAAACAGAACAGAATAAAACGTAGACCTTATGCGTAATCCCCCACGCGTAATCTTACGATACTCCAGGTGAAATAGAAATTTGTGTGATCTCAAGAGATTTTTTATGAGGGGTAGTAGAAGGGGGTGACAGCATTAAACTAATTTTTTTCATATCATGCTAGACCAATAATCGGAGCTATGAAAATATTTAATACAAAATTTAAGCTTCAAAAATTTAATAGGTACTGAGAAAGTTAGTGAAAATGTGCAGATAGGAGGTAATAGTAGGAGTGGGGAGTTTTTCATTGATTTTTCAGCAATAACTATGAATACTATGAAATTAACATCTCTCAAATAGCAAAAATCTTGCACCTCTTCCACATCCTGTCCGTAAAGAACAATCGGTGTGCTTGCGTTCGAACCCATGTGCATGTACTTGGTTTTACGCACATTTATTTTCAGTCCCGCCTCTTTGCATTTAGCATGCAATGAGCGAACATTTGACTCTAAGTCCGAACGGTTATGTGCAAGCAAACACACGTCATCAGCATAATCGTAATTGAAGACCTTTACCTTCCCCACCTTCCAGTGCAGCTTTCAAGATGTCATTTATTGCCACAAGAAACAGAGCTGAAGATTATATGCAGCCTTGTCTGACACCCGTTCGCACAGGAAAGCTCTCGGACGGCTCTCCTCTATGCAAGACACGACACCTTTCATCTTCGTAGGATTCTTTAATCATAGCTATGACCTTATCTGGAATACCTCTCTCGCTTAACGCTGTCGAAAGCCTTCTCGAAGTCCACAAACATGAGATGTTCGGCCGACTGCTCCAATATTATCCGTAGGGTATTTGTATGGTCGGTACAAGAGAACCCTTTACGGAATCCAGCGTGATAAACTTAGAGAGAGCTCTCCACGACATCACTAATCCTATTGAGAATAACCTTAGCCATGATTTTCGATACGGCAGTAAGTTGACATATACTACGCCAATTGTCACAATCCGGAGAACGCCATTCTTCGAAGTTTTCACATTCACGCCTTTCTTCCATTCAGTCTGATATTTTCCTTCATTTCACACCTCAGTAAAGAGTGAGAGGAGTATATCAGCTAATACTTCCGGGTCCGCTTTGAGGAGTTCGGTTGGTAGTCCGTCTATACGTGGGGCTTTCTTAACCGCCATTGACCGAATGGCGGAGACTATCTCTTCCTTATCTGAAGGATCGTTCCTAATAGAGGATTGTTGTGGTTGGGTGTTTGGTATTTATTCTGTTTCTGGAATATCTTCCTCTGACACGAATTTTAAAATATCAGAGAAGTATTCTTTCCATCGCCGCAACTGTTGTTCACTCATATTAAGGAGAGTTCCGTTGACATCTCTCACCAGGTGGTTGGCGGAAAAATTCCTGTTCGTCAACTGTTTCATGATTTTGAATAGTGAACTCGTGTTCCCAAGGCAAACCGCAGATTCTGCCTTGTTGACTAGATCTTCAATTGCCTTTCTCTTGTCGCGTCTAACAGCCTTTTTATACTGTATATGAGCATTGCAGTAGTTCTGTCTTAAGTCGGGTGTTCGTTGGTTGACATCAGGTTGAGAGATGATTGCCAATTTGCCTTTTTTCCGATCGCCAACCTTGTCCCGACATTCAGCGTTTCACACCTCTTTGCACATATCCCAAAGATTCTTCAGCACTAGTTAGGAAAGTGTTTCTGATTGCCACGTCAGAACCACGTTTCGCTCGCACATCGAGGAGACATCTTCTCCATTGGCAACTTATAGCCAAATGGTGGACCTGTTTCTGAGTAATACCATTAGGGGAAACCCAAGATGTTTTATGGTGAGTCTTTTTTGGAAAAAGGAACCCTCCGATGACTATGTGTCGAGTACTAAAAAACTCCACAAATAATTCGTCGTTTTCGGGGCTCTTAATCCAACGTCGCGACGCGTCGATCCAAGGGTCCCTACGCTTTCCCTTGATGTGTTTTAGTACAGTGCTATCAGAGCCAACATGGACGTTCACATCTCCTGAGGTGATAATAATATCGCCTCTTGGAATAAGGTGGCACTCAGTTAGCTATAAAACTACTCATTCTCACCAGATATTGCTGTATAAGTTGGAGCGTAGTACTGCAGAATTGTAACGTTTCTGACACTCGTCCTGACCCTGACCACGATAATCCTATACGAGATTGGTTCCCAGCTAATGAGACTGTTTCTCACTTTCGGTGTAAGGACGACTGCCACCGTCATTTTTGGCTTCACTCTCAGGACCAACCAAGGAGGATATATAAATAGGAGTGACTATGAGCATGATTTGCCGTGTAAGAAAATGGGAATGAAAGTATTTCCCTCTTTACTGGCGAAATGCTCGAAATTTTTCGAAGATAACCGTTTCGCTGTCTTTGTCTGGCAGGCTTAAGAATATTGCAACTAACTCTTTTCAACGTTAAATTGTTTGAATCAATTGTCAAATTTTCGAAAGGATTGTTTCGCTATCCTTGATTGGCATACTTAAAACCAAAGTAACTATCTCTGTCTCGCGTTAAATTGTCCGTTGCTAAAGTGCTTAGCTTAAACATGAACCAGAAACTAATAAAAATTGAAAAAATAAAGATTTCTGAAATCAAACAGCAAACTCCATTCTACTGAAAATTATTTTATTGCTGACTGAATATTAACAACCAAAAGAGCCTACAAATTATGGTATTTTTTTCTGTAAAAGTTTGAAGCCAAGTTAAGCTTGGACACAATTTTCGAAAATTCCTGAATCAAAAAGTATTCCCGCATGAGACAGCCTATCAGGCACTCCAATTTATATATCCTCCTTGGGACCAACGTACAGAACGGTGTTTCCGCTCGGAGTTCATTGTCCACCTGACTTCGATCAAGCAAAAGATTTGGATGTATAGTGCTCCATTTCAAGGACCGAGTGATTCCAGCCCTTCCCCCCTCATTCAATATTCGAACGTTCCAGAAGCCAATATATCCGTATCCGAGAAACTGTATCCGTTTCTCGTATCAGTTAGGTTTTAAGATCACGGGTGATAAGCCCATGATCCAGTGAGTGTCCATTTGCCATTTTTAGGTCAAGCAGGACTGGCTGTGGGTGAATTCTACTGCCCCCATCCCACAGGGGAAAACTAAACTAATAGCAATGTTTTTTATTTTTATTTTAAGTAATCCACTTTTTACCACCTATAGATCATGTTAACTGTAAAGTTCGTACGGTAACCGGATGAAACTGGTTGGATAGTTTGCGTTAGGGCAACACTGGGTGAACATTTGAAAAGAGTGAATAGTTCCACGTGTCGCTCAAAATGCAAGGCATTTATGACAATGAGGGCAAATTGTGTGTGTAGAAAAACTTTTCTGCGCTCTTTATATATTTTGTATGACAAATCGAAATAAAGAGAACGAATTCAGCTGTTACTCAAATGCACTGACTGTGAGAACAAGTTTTGTATAGAATAAACTTTTCTACGAACTTTTTATTTTGGCATATCAAGTAGAAATTCTCAGATTTTCGCGGACTATAGAATGTCCACGAAAATTTTTTTAATTTTTCATGTCAAAACAAACACAAAATGTAGTATGCAATGCAGTGGTTAAAATGTTAAAACTGTGGGATTTAACCTATCATAAAAAATAATGAAATTATTTTATTAATTATGAAAATACTAACCTTTGTATAATATTGTAAACAGTTGTGAAATATGAGTAATGTGTTGTATATCGTTTCAAGTTCTTCAAATCGTGAATAAATGCTGCTTACAGATTAATTTTAAGCTAGGATTGTCTTCTAACTCCCAAAAGACGTACAACGCATGTCATTTTTGGATCTAATTCAAAAACGATGTAGTCGATTATTCATTACCTCGATACAGATATTGATATTGGAATTGGTTTTTTTTGTATAATAGTTGAACCTTGGAGATCCTGGCAGTTCAACAAAATATGCATTTTACTTTATTATTTTAATAATAAAGTATTGTGATCAACACAGAAAAAAAAAAAAATTTGCTACCCTGAAATTTTGTTTTTTCGCGTTTCATGACTAAATTAGCCTAAAAAAGCAAAAAAAAAAATCCGTCCCGCCGTACGCCGTACATATGGACTCGTACCTCCAAGACCGTTAAAGGTAGAATGTTGATTTTTGGGTGGGTTATTAACTTGGTAAATGAGCTCCATTATCCAAATTTTGGGGAGTGTGGGGTGGAAGGGAGAGGCGGGGGGATGGAAAAAGTCGAAATATACACTTGCTAATATCTTCACCACGAATGCAGATAGAAAGATGAAAATCAACACACGCAGAGAGAAAACTGTGGGACATATTCCAAAAATAATTTAATTTTTTTATCCATTGGCGTCCGTAAAGGGGGGGCTAAAAACAAATTGTCGGCCGAATCTTTTTTTGAAATGGTTATATCTTCGAAACTACTTACCATAAAAAATTCATATTTTGGGACAATTAAGATGGCGTATAGATCCACTAGAATCAGCTTAGAAATAGGCTTATTATTGTAAGGGGAAGGGTCGGGGGGGTTGTGCAAGGAAAAACACTTAAGAAATAATATCTCAACTATCTCTTAAGCTATGTAATTGAAATTTAAAACATATACTAAGCTATACTAGCGAAATACAAAAAAAATATAAAATTTGGTCATAATAGTAGTGGGGTGAAATGGGGAGCATTTGAAAAATGGTGCACTTTTCAAAATTAGAAATCATTATATCTCAAAATTGAGTACAGATATCGAATTGAAAATTCGTTAGATTATAGAACTACATAATTTATAATTTTGATAAAAATTTCAGTTAGGGGGTGTAAAGGGAGGGAGGTGGTAAGCAAAAATGTCGAAAATTTTGAGTGAATTTTTTAGGACTCTGCTCAAAGATAGAAACTTTAAATTTTACATGTGAATACATCTATTTGATATACATAGAAAAAAAATAATAATTTGATCCACAATTGTTATGAACCGACCACCCCGGTCTAATGGGCACAAGTTGTTTCATGTGCAACGAAAAAAACACGAAAACTGAAATTTTTTGGATGTAATTTTAGGGTAGAAACTTGAAAATTTGGGAAATACATTTAAAAAAAATCCTTAAAAGTATAAAATATTAACTGGTCGAATACCTTCAAAACTTCTACCTCCTCCCATACAAATTTATTTTTTCGACCATTTTTAAGAAATTAATTATCACCTAACTATTAAAAGCTATCCATTTGAAATTTTGCATAAGAACTTATAAAAATATTTGCAAAGAAATTATTTTAAAAGTTTTAAAATCACACTTGCTCTTCTACCCCCTCCCATACAAAAGTATGATTTCGACCAATTTCATTAAATCAACTAATAACCAACAAATTAAAAGCTACGATCTTGAAATTTTGTACGAGCAGCTTACAAGAGAAAGGAAATAAAATTGCGTCACAAATTTTGCAATTCCCCTACCTCTTCTACCCCCTCCCGTACAAAATTATTTTTTCGAGCATTTTTAAGAAATCAGTTATCAGCTAACTCTTAAAAGCTATCCATTTCAAATTTTCCCTAAAAACTGATAAAAATAATTGAAATGAAATTCCTTTAAAAGTTTTGAAATCGCGCTTGCCCTTCTACCTCCTCCCATACAAAAGTATCATTTCTACCTATTTCATTGAATCAACTAATAACCATCAAATTAAAAGCTACGAACTTGAAATTTTGTACAAGCACACTACAAGAGAAAGGGAATAAAATTGCGTCACAAATTTTACGATTCCCCTACCTCCTCTACTCCTTCCCATACAAATGTTTGGTTTCGTGAATGTAAAATGCACCGAATGCTATGAAAATTCTATGCAACTTCGTCTATGAAACACATTCTATACAGAGGATATTGGACGCGATTCAAGCAATTAATTAAAAAGCTATTAACATCCACCCACCCTTACCCCTCCTCCTCCCCTCATAAAAACCCAAACTTGCAGAAATGAATGAAATATTGTTAAATTGACAACAGCCCTGCCCAAGAACTCCCTTTCACTTAGCCTTCCCTAACCACTCTAACCTGCATATTGACTTTCCACACATACGCAACTTGTCCCAAGAATAATAAAGTTTCACCCGACTTGTTGGCAGTTTATTTGAAGTAACTGCGCTCGTTTTGAAATTAAATGTTTACCAAAAGTTTGGATTAGAAAAATTTTAATTCAATAAAGAGTTTTGAATCGATTGCCAAAAGCGACTTCCATTGATTTCAATGTTCTAAATATCCTTCCAATTTAGTATTTCATGTTCTGAGATCACCTCTGCAAAATTTTTGAAAACGTCTTCAAAGTTTTGCTTATTGTCTGAATCCGTGTTATCTCCCTTTGAAATAATGTAATAATTTACAGTCCATTAAGAAGAACGTGGAGTTTGAAACCTATCGTTATAATGAATTTTGGGTTTTCTTGTACATTTTCTTTTTAAATAATTCCAATATTTGGTTTCATTTCCCAATTAACATCACAACTTGTAACGGAAACTCGGCTGAGAGCCTCATTTCCGTACAGATTTGAACTTCCTGCCGGCTGCTCATGTTTAGGAGCGTTGGAGTAGGTCAAAATTTACCCGAAGAGGCACCCATCTTTGATCCGTGCTGCAACTTGGAGAAAAGGACTCTGCTAGAGGAGTGTGTCATGGTGAGCAGTCCCAGGGCCACCTTAGGGCAGCCATCTACTCTTCCCGCATCACAGTAGTGCAAAGGAAAGATTTTTCAAAAGAAAATATTCATCGCGAAAATTTATATTTTGGTGGGAGAATCCTAAGAAACGACACAGAGATCTTGACATTAGAAAAAGAAATATTTGTGAACAAATGAATTTAATGTAAATTTAATATAAAAAATTTTGATAAATGTATGATAAAAACATAACAGAATTATGATTGGGCTTCAAGCCCAATCATATGATACTCTAGATGAGATGGAAATGACTTTAATATACCAGAAAATATGCCATCTCAAATTCTTTCGGATAATGAATAGAGAATTTTGCATGGGAGGTGGTAGAAGTAGAGGGGGAGGTTTGTATTTTTCGTATATGACACCGAACATAGCATGCAAAATGTTTTTTGCTGAATTTAAAGCTTTTAGTTTTCATTATTTTTAAAGAAATTGATCATAGTTTTCCTGAAATTGGGACATTTGTATGGGAGGTGGCAGAGGAAGTGGAGCACTTAAGATGATTTTGAAACTACTCATCATCATCCTCATCACCATGCTTTGATTCAATTTCAAAGTCGATAGCTCTCATATACTGATACGAAATGCGCAATTAAATATGTTTTCCTTTCTATTTTGTTTTATATTATTTTTTTTAATTTTTACTTTTAAATAGCATTTCATTTTTTTTTCCTATTCTGTTTCTCTACTTCTTCGCTACATGAACTCGTCATCCGTACCTGTATTTTTGCCATTAATCGTTCCTTCTATTTCTTCTTTTCTTTTATGTAATTGTTTTTCTCGCAGTAATCTAAGCATTTTTCTGTAAATATCTTTCTTTAAAAAAAAAAAAAAAAATATATATAAAAATAAATGAATAAATAAAAATAATAATAATAAATAATACAATAAAAAAAAAAAAAAAATAAATAACGACATCTCGCGCTTCAACATGAAATTAAAAACGAACTAATTGTGCTTACTGTCACCATTTCGCGCGCACGGAACGAAAAAAAAAAAAATTTAAAAAAAAGACCGTTGAGTGGAATAAAAACGCGGCGCGGAGAAGAATCGGGGCTTTTTTGCGTTTTGGTTTTTGAGGAGTTCGGAGGAAGTTGAAATTAAGTGACTAGGAGCGGAAGTGAAAAAAAAAAGCAAAGTTCGATTTTGGAAAGAGTTTCACTAAGAATAACGACAAAGTGGGCAGTGAGTTGGCCCAAATATGAAACTTGAAATTTAAAATTTTTTTGAAAAACAACAATTTTGATTGTGGATTAGTGTTTTGCTAATAATAACAATAAAGTGGGCAGTGTATTGGCCCCAAAGGTTAAACTTTAAATTAAATTTTTTTTGTTGTAAAAAAAAAAAAAAAAAAAAATACAATTAGTGAAGTGGAATCAACCGAATGATAAATCGTACACGGAGCCGAGCTACGAGGGAAACCAAAGGAAGAAAGAATCAGCAAGGTACCCAACGTCATCTAGTTTTTTTATATTAGGATTTTCTTTGGAAATATAAAAAAAATAAGTAACTCCGTAATTTTAATTCTTTTGCTCACCATTTTCTGTGTAAATAATTTTGTAGGCTTTACAGGCACGGATAAGTACGTATTTTTTTTTTTTCTTCTTCTTCTTTCCCTCTATAATATTTCAAAGTAAGAAAGAAAATATGAAGTGCTAAGTCACACAGTAGTGGCCTCGGCGCTCCCTATGTCTGGGATGCTCCCCATATGTCATCTTCTCTCCTCTGCTCGCGTCATGCCATCCTGAGCCCCGTATAGCCTAGGTGGCCATATGTGGAGCCCGGGCTGAAATGATCAGCGACGATCTGCGATTAGAGCACACACATCGAACTTGCGACAGCACCCTCAAGGATGAGGGACTCCCAGGTCAAATTTCCCCACCCCCACGCTCCTGAGCAGCCGGCAGGAAGTGCTGTCACGACCTGGGGGACCTTCATTAAAAATTCTGCATGCGGAATGGGCCTCCTGAGGCTCATTTCGTATCAATACTTGAAGGAGAAATCCTTTTCTTGAATCTATAATACAGATATTTGTATGGGAGGTGGTAGAAGGAGTGAAGCAGAGCTAATAAGTTTTTCTAAAACTTATTTCAATTACTAAGAAACAAATTCTGGCAAAATTTTAAGTTTCTAGTTTTTCTAGTTTGAATGGAAATCGATAAAATGCATTTAACAAAAATTGTGCATTTGTATGGAAGGGGGTACAAGGAGTGTACGGATCAAAACAAATTTTTTTCGTATTAATAATATTTCTAATTTTATACTTTACACAAAATATCAAGTCAATAGCTGTATCAGTTTCGAAGAAAAATAATTTAATTTAAATTTAAAAATTTCGTGAAATTTGTATGGGAGGGGGTAGAAGGAGTGAGGTGAAGTTGATAATTTTTTCAATACTGATTGGAATTATAAAAAAAATAATTCTGGACAAATTTGATTTTATAACTTTACTAGTTTCAATAAACTTCGAAAAAATACATTTATCAAAATTGTCCATTTGTATGGGAGGGGGTAGAAGGAGTAACGGGATCTGATCAATATTCATTCATATTAATGACATCTATATTATAATATTTCGACCCAAATTTAAAGTCAATAGCTGAAGTGGTTTCGGAGAAAACTTAATTTCTTTAAATTTTGAAATCTCATGAAATTTGTATGGGAGGGGGTAGAAGGAGTGGGGGGATGTGGCCCGTTCACGAACTTAAAGTTACTTTTTTGGTAAAAATGTCATAAAAAAAATTTCAGCACGATAGGTCAAAGCTATCGAGAGTAATGTTGTAGACAGACGGACAGACGGACAGACGGACAGACAGCAACTCGGAATCGAGATTTTTGAGTGACAACAAATATTTCTGTACCCTTGGCGGCTCTGTGCGCGCATTATTTCTTAGTGTTACAAACGGTAAGGCAAACACAATATACTCTCAGATTTCATCTAGAGTATAAAGACAAAAAAAACATATATAAAGTACTTATAGTCCGTTGGGGTCCTAGCGATCGCCCGCGACTTTGTCCGCTTAGGAATCGCAATAATAACATTTTTTGATAATGTATGTAGTTAGTAGTACATTATGTCGGATAAATAATCCGCTTAATTCGATGCTTCCTTGAAAACAATGCTTTGTATTTTGTTGGAATCAGAACCATAAATTATTAAGAATGAGACCATGATACTCGCATTCGTATGGGACAGGCTCATGATCAAATCAAACCCGTGATTCGAGATCATATGTACATATAAGTGTTAAGGACATGTGAATAGTTGTAGCTTACGTTAATTGAAAAAAGCCCAAATGAAATGACACTAAGCTTAAAAACATAACAGGACTTCGATTGTGCGTAAAGCCCGATTATATGATACTACCGATGAAATCGAAATTTTTGTAATCTTAAGAATTTTTGTGTGGGGAGTGATAGAAGGGATGACAGTACTAAATTAATTTTTTTCACACTATGCTAGAGTAGCTATACAAATATTTTGCACCAAATTTAAGCTTGAAAAACTGAATATGTAACTTGAGAAACTTAGTGCATTGGATTTAGTGAAATTGTGCAATTTGTATGGGAGGTGGTAGAAGGAGTGGGGGGTTTCGGGTTTCTAGAAACAACTATAATCACCATGCAATTGATATCGTACAAATTTAAGATCAGTTAGATTAACACTTTTCAAGAAAATCGAGGTTTTGCAAAGTCGTGGAATTGTGCCACATTGTATGTGAGGGGGTAGAAGGAGTAAAGCTAATCGATTAATTTTTCTCGATAATAATAACTATGCTAATTAAAGATTTAATACAAAATTTTAGCTCGATCAAAGCTATACGTACTGAAAAAATTGGTTTAGAGTATTTCATGAAAAGTGCAGTTTGTATGGGTTTTGATAGAAGGAGTGGGGGTTTTTGGTAATTTTTCTAGAAACAACTATAATCACCATGCAATTGATGTGTTTTAAATTTTAGATCAGTTAGATTCACACTTTTTAAGAAAACCGAGTTTTTGCAAAGTCGTGGAATTGTGCCACATTGTATGGGAGGGGGTAGAAGGAGTGGAGCTAATCGGTTAATTTTTCCCGATAATAATAATAATACTTATTAGGGATTAATCAGAAAATTTTAGCTCGATCAAAGTTATACGTACTGAGAAAATTGGCTTAGAATATTTCATGAAAAAGAGCAGTTTGTATAGGAGGTGGTGCAAGGAGTGGAGGGTTTTTAGTTTTTTTTTGAGAAGCAACTACAATTATCATTCAAGTGATATATTTTATATTTCAGAACAGTAACATTCACACTTTTCAAGAAAATCGAATTTTCACAAAGTCGTGGATTTGTATCAGATTATATGGGATGGGGTAGAAGGAGTAAAGCTGACATTAATAACAATGCTAATTAAGGACTTAATACAAAATCTTAACTCGATGAAAGTTACACGTACTGAAAAAATTGGAGTATAGTATTTCATGAAAAATTTAGTTTGTATGGGAGGTGGTGGAAGGAGTTGGGGGATTCAAACTATTTATATACTTGAAGATTGCATTTATAATAAAAATAATATATTTTAAATTTCAAATTAATAGCTTTCATAGTTTCCATGAAAATAATAATCTGTGAAAGTTTCATTGCAATCGGTGCAGCCGTTTTTGCGTGAAAGCCGGAAAGACAGACAGACAGAGAAATTTTTTAAAAACGTTTGATTCTGCTTAGTTATTGCTAAAATGAAGCAAAAAACTTATTTATAGCCATTTTTAAACAAATAACAGACAGACACTATAATTATATTTATATAGATTGTTAGTATGACCAAAAAATGAGACGTTTAGCTTCACTCCTTCTACACCCTCCCATATAATCTGACACAATTAAACAACTTTACAATTAAACTGCCAACAAGTCGGGCGCAACTTTATTATTTTTGGGACAAGTTGAAGATGCATGGAAAGTCAATATGCAAGTTAGATTAGTTAAGGAAGAGTAAGTGGAACCCCGTTTCACAAATGGACCACCTTTAGGGCAGGGCTGCTGTCAATTTAACACATAATTGCGATTACGATTAATAGCTCCAGCACATGTAATCAATATTTCATTTGTTTATGTAAGTTTGGGTTCTTATGAGGGAGGGGTGATATTAAGGGTGGGTGGATGTCAATAATTTTTCAATTGATTGCTTCAATTATGTCCAATATTCTCGGCATAGAATGTAAGTTTCATAGACGAAGTTGCATAGAATTTTCATAGAATTCATTCATGAAACCAATCATTTGTATAGGAGGGGGTAGAGGAGGTAAGGGAAATGTAAAATTTGTGATGCAGTTTTATTTCGCATCTCTTGTAAGGTTGTAAGGTACAAAATTTCAAGTTCGTAGCATTTAATTTGTTGATTAGCAGTTGTTTTATTGAAATTGGTCGAAATCATAATTTTGTATGGGAGGGGGTAAAACGGCAAGTGTGATCTCAAATATTTTGACGCAGTTCCGTTTCAACTATTTTCAAAAGATTTTGTGCAAAATTTCAAATTGATAGCTTTTACTAATTAAGTGATAATTAATTTCCCGTTTTGACAAAAGACCAGAAAGATCTTGAGCCTTTTGGACTCTGAAGAATCTTCCGCCGAAGTTTTTGGTCGTGATCAAATTTAACACGTTTAAGATGGATTTGCAAGAATTTCTTGATACATTATAAAGCTCTCTGTTAGCTGCAGTTGGAAAATTTCGAAACTTTTGAAACGATTGCTTCTTAGCCCGAATTGCCACGAGACATTCTTTTGTGAACCAAGAGTCCTTCGACGGCCGGATTCTCTTTTGACTGGAAGGTATGTAGAGCTTCATACCTTTCAGGATGGTCTCGGTGACAAGTTTACAGGCTTTATCGCAGTCATTAGAATCGAAGCACAATTTCCAATTGAAGGCATTGAAGAGCTCGTTCAGCGCCCCCCAATTTGCTCTTTTAAAATGCCAAACAGTGGGTGCCTTAGCTGGCAGCTGTTTTAGTGCTACAACAGGAAATTGTGCACGAATCAAGAAGCGATCCGTATTTCCAATTGGCGATAGGGATATTACAGAGAGAGAATATTTCTCATGTTGGTTGGTGAGAAATAGATCAAGAAGATTGGAGAATTGACCTGCAAAACGAGTAGGCTCATTTACCAGCTGTGTTAAGCCGTTTAACGAGGCAAAGAGCTTAGTATCACGTCTCTCTTCGTCCGTGCAGGAGGAATATTTAAGGCAGGCAGTGTTGTGAACATTGAAATCGCCCGCAATAACGATTTCAGCATCAGGGTGTGCAGTGTAAATGGACTGGATGGATTCAGACAACCCATCCAGCTCGCTAGTTGTTTTAGCTGCATTCAGTGCCGGGCTTCCATAAATATAACAGAAATACAAGATATGCCCTTGGACTAAAAGTTTTATCCAGATAAAATTAAATTCCGGATTGGAGCAGGTACCCAAATATGAAACCAATTGGAAGGGCACATCATCGCGGATGTAAAGAGCGATCCTCGTTGGCGAAAAAATGCTGGGATAAGGTGATAACCGGGAACAGAATAAAACTGCTCGCTCCCAGGTAGCACCTTGCACTCGCCAAGTGCCAATATTTCTGGTTTTGAAGTTTGGGTGTAGATGTACAGGGAGAGGTAAGTAGAACATTGACCTGATCGAACGTAAAAGTAGCCATTTACGAAAAGGGCGCACGAAAAGCAAATGTAAAAAGAGGACAAAATAAAGGTGGACTAAAAACTAAAAAGTTAAAAATAAACAGAGAACAAAAATTAAAACAATGTAAAAAAGGAAAAAACAGGAAAAAACAGTAAATTTAAAGGAGGCAAGAAACTAAAAATGTAGCAACCGAAAATAAAAACAGGAAAAACTAATGGCTAAAAATTCGTCAAGGTGTAAAAATAATAATAGAGAGAACAAAAAAAAATTAACAAACAAAAAGAACACGAAATGGAAGTGCAAACATTGCCCAGCAGAAATAAAATAAAAAAAACCAAGCGGCATACACATCAACAGTACAAACCAGTAATAACTAACGGTCCGGGGTCTGCAATTGCAAACGAGTACTAGGCCTATGTACGGGAGAACCAACACATCGAAGACCCCGGCCCGTTAGGTGACACTTAGCTGGAACTCGGAGACTTGGAGATCCGATGGCGCTGCGACACCCTCGAACAGGTCACAATGTATAATTTGATTAGATCACTCGCAACAGAAAAACGGCAAGAAACGAGCATTAAAATTATTTCGAAAACAAACAAACAAACAAAAAGGAAATGAGACGGTGTAAAGCACGCCCGGCACCGAGATGTCAACTACAAAATTTCATAAACTCAAAAAATTTCTCTTTCATCTAGAGTATCGCAGTAGTAGTTCTGTTGTTTTTTTTTTTTTTGCATTTTTAGGCTATTTTAGTCATGAAACGCAAAACAACAAAATTTCAGGGCAGCAATTTCTTTCCAAGTCACAATAAATTATTATTAAAATAATAAAGTAAAAAATAATAATTTGAACTAGAACTGTTATCGACCGAAGGGCTCCCTAACTTGCACAAGATCGCAAAATTTGTGATTGTAATATTAAGATATGATCCTGAAAATTTGGTGAATACATTTAAAAAAATCATAAAACTTCAAGATATTAACCATTTCTTGTAGATCAAGTGTCACCAATACGTGAGAAGCAATTAACTTCAGAATTTGTACGAACACTTGAAGAAATATTTGAAACAAAGCTGCATGAAAAGTTTTGCAATTCCTCCACTTTTTCTACACCCTCACATAGAAAAGTTTAATTTCGTTCAATTTCAATAAATCACCTAAGATCTTATCTGATAATTTGCTGGCTAAATTATCAGATAAGATCTTGAAATTTTGTACGAACACTTTTCAAAAGACACGAAATAAAACTGCATCGCGATGTTACTCTTCCATCCCTCCTACAAATCTATGGTTTCATGAACATAAAATGCGGAGAATTTCATAGAATTCAACCCGTCTGTGAAACTAACATTCTATAAATGGAATTTTGAACGCGGTCCAAGCAAAGAATTCACATACACACAATTCTTCGATTCCCTCTCCATACACATCCTTGCATAAATAGTCGAATGAAATATTGATTTTATGTAGAGGAGCTTTCATCGCAATGCCAATTAAGTGTTAAATAATTTAAAACAACCATGCCTTGGAACACCAATTCGCTTAGCTTCCCCATCTACTACCACCCTACACTACATATTGACTTCACACGCATCCTCAACTAGTCCCAAGAATTATAAAGTTGCTCCCGAATTGTTGGCAGATATTTTTACATTATTTATTCTTAACCCTCCCATACAGAGTGTCACAACTTCATACTGAGCCAATTTTCTTCCAATCTCACAAAGTAAATGGAGTGAAATTTTACATTCATGGAAAATTTTAGTGAAAACTAGTTGGGAAAAATAAAATAGTTAAAATTCACTTGCCTGCTATATGTACATGGGTATACATATGTACCCTTCGCCAGCGGACGGAAAATAAAACAGAATTGATCTTCTAGAAATTTATTACACATTTTGAAAATGTAAAATTTAAAAAATTAGTGGAAGATTTTGTTGATGGTTTCGATGATGAGGTCAACATCCACTCCCAGAGCGCGGAGACGGTTCTTCATGTCACCGTATTCAGCGTTGCTTTGGAGGCTCTCGACGATGCTTCCGAATTCGTCCGAGTTGATCTTTTGCATAGCGAGTTGAACGTAGTGATCGGTGGCCAATTTGGATTCAAAGAGAGCCTGCAGTTCTTCAACTGGGATAAGTTCGATGATGTCCAACAAGAGTCCGCGGAATCCTGGAGTGGCACGGGTGGCAACACGTTGGCGAACGTTACGGACTTCTGGGAATCCGAAGATTTCGGACATCATGTTGAAGTAGTAGGCAGCATCGACGTACAGATCTTGGCAAGCGAATTCCATCAACGAGCTGAATGCGCTTTGACCTTGCACGGAAGTAACCATTTTATAAAATTCGTCTGATGTTAAGTACTCCATAACGGCTATGGTTTCATCATCAGATGTCATCGCAGTCAGAACGAGGGTCAAAACCTCCTCCACTGGGATGTGACTGGCGAATTCGGCAAGGACTGGTTGGAGTCCACCTCCGTTTGGTGCCTGGCATTTTGGGCCGTCTTCGGCGAAGACTGCGCAGACTAGAAGAGCGAATACGGCTAAGACCTTCATGATTGTGTCGAGTTGAATCACAAAATTGAAACTGATTTCATTAAGAAACTTTCTGCTTTTTATACCGAATTTCAATGGTTCTTATCATCGGCAGGATGAATGCAATCAGTTGATAATTGTGATTAGATTATAGTGAGCTGATGGTAGGATTAAATTGACACAAGCAAAGATTTATTCCCTTCTGATTATGTTTTTAAAGTTTTATTTAATTATTTCGGAGCAATTCAATACTATCATAGTTACATTACTTACTGTGATATTTGTACCCATATTTTGGGTGTAGATTAGGTTTTCTGTAAAGACTAAGCAGAACACACCCGTCTGGCCTTTCTACTTTTCTGCAGTACTGGGCGAAATCAATGCCCATGTCTGATGCTCTGCACTCGTAAATGTACACATTATTTTAGAAATGAATTTCTGAACTCAATGCGCATTTGAAGGTACAAATATTACCGTAAGTAGTATAACTATGATAGTATTGAATTGCACCGAAATAATTAAATAAAACTTTAAAAACATAATCAGAAGGGAATAAATCTTTGCTTGTGTCAATTTAATCCTACCATCAGCTCACTATAATCTAATCACAATTATCAACTGATTCCATTCATCCTGCCGATGATAAGAACCATTGAAATTCGGTATAAAAGGCAGAAAGTTTCTTAATGAAATCAGTTTCAATTTTGTGATTCAACTCGACACAATCATGAAGGTCTTAGCCGTATTCGCTCTTCTAGTCTGCGCAGTCTTCGCCGAAGACGGCCCAAAATGCCAGGCACCAAACGGAGGTGGACTCCAACCAGTCCTTGCGGAATTCGCCAGTCACATCCCAGTGGAGGAGGTTTTGACCCTCGTTCTGACTGCGATGACATCTGATGATGAAACCATAGCCGTTATGGAGTACTTAACATCAGACGAATTTTATAAAATGGTTACTTCCGTGCAAGGTCAAAGCGCATTCAGCTCGTTGATGGAATTCGCTTGCCAAGATCTGTACGTCGATGCTGCCTACTACTTCAACATGATGGCCGAAATCTTCGGATTCCCAGAAGTCCGTAACGTTCGCCAACGTGTTGCCACCCGTGCCACTCCAGGATTCCGCGGACTCTTGTTGGACATCATCGAACTTATCCCAGTTGAAGAACTGCAGGCTCTCTTTGAATCCAAATTGGCCACCGACTACTACGTTCAAATGGCTTTCCAAAAGATCAACTCGGACGAATTCGGAAGCATCGTCGAGAGCCTCCAAAGCAACGCTGAATACGGTGACATGAAGAACCGTCTCCGCGCTCTGGGAGTGGATGTTGACCTCATCATCGAAACCATCAACAAAATCTTCCACTAATTTTTTTAAATTTTACATTTTCAAAATGTGTAATAAATTTCTAGAAGATTAATTCTGTTTTATTTTCCGTCCGCTGGCGAAGTGTACATATGTATACCCATGTACACATAGCAGGCAAGTGAATTTTAACTATTTTATTTTTCCCAACTAGTTTTCACTAAAATTTTCCATGAATGTAAAATTTCACTCCATTTACTTTGTGAGATTGGAAGAAAATTGGCTCAGTATGAAGTTGTGACACTCTGTATGGGAGGGTTAAGAATAAATAATGTAAAAATATCTGCCAACAATTCGGGAGCAACTTTATAATTCTTGGGACTAGTTGAGGATGCGTGTGAAGTCAATATGTAGTGTAGGGTGGTAGTAGATGGGGAAGCTAAGCGAATTGGTGTTCCAAGGCATGGTTGTTTTAAATTATTTAACACTTAATTGGCATTGCGATGAAAGCTCCTCTACATAAAATCAATATTTCATTCGACTATTTATGCAAGGATGTGTATGGAGAGGGAATCGAAGAATTGTGTGTATGTGAATTCTTTGCTTGGACCGCGTTCAAAATTCCATTTATAGAATGTTAGTTTCACAGACGGGTTGAATTCTATGAAATTCTCCGCATTTTATGTTCATGAAACCATAGATTTGTAGGAGGGATGGAAGAGTAACATCGCGATGCAGTTTTATTTCGTGTCTTTTGAAAAGTGTTCGTACAAAATTTCAAGATCTTATCTGATAATTTAGCCAGCAAATTATCAGATAAGATCTTAGGTGATTTATTGAAATTGAACGAAATTAAACTTTTCTATGTGAGGGTGTAGAAAAAGTGGAGGAATTGCAAAACTTTTCATGCAGCTTTGTTTCAAATATTTCTTCAAGTGTTCGTACAAATTCTGAAGTTAATTGCTTCTCACGTATTGGTGACACTTGATCTACAAGAAATGGTTAATATCTTGAAGTTTTATGATTTTTTTAAATGTATTCACCAAATTTTCAGGATCATATCTTAATATTACAATCACAAATTTTGCGATCTTGTGCAAGTTAGGGAGCCCTTCGGTCGATAACAGTTCTAGTTCAAATTATTATTTTTTACTTTATTATTTTAATAATAATTTATTGTGACTTGGAAAGAAATTGCTGCCCTGAAATTTTGTTGTTTTGCGTTTCATGACTAAAATAGCCTAAAAATGCAAAAAAAAAAAAAAAACAACAGAACTACTACTGCGATACTCTAGATGAAAGAGAAATTTTTTGAGTTTATGAAATTTTGTAGTTGACATCTCGGTGCCGGGCGTGCTTTACACCGTCTCATTTCCTTTTTGTTTGTTTGTTTGTTTTCGAAATAATTTTAATGCTCGTTTCTTGCCGTTTTTCTGTTGCGAGTGATCTAATCAAATTATACATTGTGACCTGTTCGAGGGTGTCGCAGCGCCATCGGATCTCCAAGTCTCCGAGTTCCAGCTAAGTGTCACCTAACGGGCCGGGGTCTTCGATGTGTTGGTTCTCCCGTACATAGGCCTAGTACTCGTTTGCAATTGCAGACCCCGGACCGTTAGTTATTACTGGTTTGTACTGTTGATGTGTATGCCGCTTGGTTTTTTTTATTTTATTTCTGCTGGGCAATGTTTGCACTTCCATTTCGTGTTCTTTTTGTTTGTTAATTTTTTTTTGTTCTCTCTATTATTATTTTTACACCTTGACGAATTTTTAGCCATTAGTTTTTCCTGTTTTTATTTTCGGTTGCTACATTTTTAGTTTCTTGCCTCCTTTAAATTTACTGTTTTTTCCTGTTTTTTCCTTTTTTACATTGTTTTAATTTTTGTTCTCTGTTTATTTTTAACTTTTTAGTTTTTAGTCCACCTTTATTTTGTCCTCTTTTTACATTTGCTTTTCGTGCGCCCTTTTCGTAAATGGCTACTTTTACGTTCGATCAGGTCAATGTTCTACTTACCTCTCCCTGTACATCTACACCCAAACTTCAAAACCAGAAATATTGGCACTTGGCGAGTGCAAGGTGCTACCTGGGAGTGAGAAGTTTTATTCTGTTCCCGGTTATCACCTTATCCCAGCATTTTTTCGCCAACGAGGATCGCTCTTTACATCCGCGATGATGTGCCCTTCCAATTGTTTTCATATTTGGGTACCTGCTCCAATCCGGAATTTAATTTTATCTGGATAAAACTTTTAGTCCAAGGGCATATCTTGTATTTGTGTTATATTTATGGAAGCCCGGCACTGAATGCAGCTAAAACAACTAGCGAGCTGGATGGGTTGTCTGAATCCATCCAGTCCATTTACACTGCACACCCTGATGCTGAAATCGTTATTGCGGGCGATTTCAATGTTCACAACACTGCCTGCCTTAAATATTCCTCCTGCACGGACGAAGAGAGACGTGATACTAAGCTCTTTGCCTCGTTAAACGGCTTAACACAGCTGGTAAATGAGCCTACTCGTTTTGCAGGTCAATTCTCCAATCTTCTTGATCTATTTCTCACCAACCAACATGAGAAATATTCTCTCTCTGTAATATCCCTATCGCCAATTGGAAATACGGATCGCTTCTTGATTCGTGCACAATTTCCTGTTGTAGCACTAAAACAGCTGC
This sequence comes from Chorisops tibialis, assembly GCA_963669355.1. Classification (NCBI taxonomy): domain Eukaryota; kingdom Metazoa; phylum Arthropoda; class Insecta; order Diptera; family Stratiomyidae; genus Chorisops; species Chorisops tibialis. The sequence goes on along the minus strand of OY770262.1, from coordinate 267,959,716 downwards.
CAGCTAAGGCACCCACTGTTTGGCATTTTAAAAGAGCAAATTGGGGGGCGCTGAACGAGCTCTTCAATGCCTTCAATTGGAAATTGTGCTTCGATTCTAATGACTGCGATAAAGCCTGTAAACTTGTCACCGAGACCATCCTGAAAGGTATGAAGCTCTACATACCTTCCAGTCAAAAGAGAATCCGGCCGTCGAAGGACTCTTGGTTCACAAAAGAATGTCTCGTGGCAATTCGGGCTAAGAAGCAATCGTTTCAAAAGTTTCGAAATTTTCCAACTGCAGCTAACAGAGAGCTTTATAATGTATCAAGAAATTCTTGCAAATCCATCTTAAACGTGTTAAATTTGATCACGACCAAAAACTTCGGCGGAAGATTCTTCAGAGTCCAAAAGGCTCAAGATCTTTCTGGTCTTTTGTCAAAACGGGAAATTAATTATCACTTAATTAGTAAAAACTATCAATTTGAAATTTTGCACAAAATCTTTTGAAAATAGTTCAAACGGAACTGCGTCAAAATATTTGAGATCACACTTGCCGTTTTACCACCTCCCACACAAAAGTATGATTTCGACCAATTTCAATAAAACAACTGCTAATCAACAAATTAAATGCTACGAACTTGAAATTTTGTACGAGCACCTTTCAAGAGATGCGAAATAAAACTGCATCACAATTTTTACATTTCCCTTACCTCCTCTACCGCCTCCTATACAAATGATTAGTTTCGTGAATGAATTTTATGAAAATTCTATGCAACTTCGTCTATGAAACTTACATTCTATGCCGAGAATATTGGACGTAATTGAAGCAATCAATTGAAAAATTATTGACATCCACCCACTCTTAATATCACCCTTCCTCCCTCCCTCATAAGAACCCAAACTTACATAAACAAATGAATTATTGATTACATGTGCTGGAGCTATTAATCGTAATCGCAATTATGTGTTAAATTGGCAGCAGCCCTGCCCTAAAGGGGGTCCATTTGTGAAACGGTTTCACTTACTCTTCCTTAACTACTCTAACTTGCATATTGACTTTCCATGCATCTTCAACTTGTCCCAAAAATAATAAAGTTGCGCCCGACTTGTTGGCAGTTTATTTGTAAAGTTGTTTAATTGTGTCAGATTGTATGGGAGGGTGTAGAAGGAGTGAAGCTAAACGTCTCATTTTTTTAGTCATACTAATAATTCCAAATAAAAATGTAGTGCATAATTTTAGCTCGATATATTTTACACGTACTTAGTCAATTTCTTAAGAGTTTTTCATGAAAAATTACAGTTTATAGGAGGAGGATTACATGCGTAATTTATAAACGGTAGATTGAAATCATCACAAAAGTAATAAATCCAAAATTTCAGACTAATGGCTTTTACTTTATTATTTTAATAATAAAGTATTGTGATCGACTTGGAAAAAAAAAATTTGCTACCCTGAAATTTTGTTTTTTTGCGTTTCATGCCTAAAAATGCCAAAAAAAAATTTGTCTGTCTGTACGCCGTCCGCCGTACGCCGGTGTGTACGCTCAGCGCACATTAGCTCCCAAACCCTTCAAGATAGAAATTTAATTTTTATGGAGATTGTACATAGTTGCTGATCTCAGGTGGATACCCATTTTGGAGGGTGTACGGGTTCAGGGGGAAGCGGGAGGATCGCTTAAATCGAAAAATACGAATTCAAATATCTCAACTATGGTAACAGCTAGGAAGTTAAAAATCGATATACATATAAAAGGGTTTTTGGGACAACTTTTAAAATTAATTTAATTTTTTTATCCATTGGGGTGTGAAAAGGGGGGGCTAAGAACAAATTGTCGGCCGAATTGTTTTTTCAAATGATTATATCTTCGAAATTACTTATCGTAAAAAAATCATATTTTGAGACCATCAAGGTAGCATATAGTTCCATTGGAATCGGCTTAGAGAGTGGCTAATTATTGTAAGGGGGAGGGTCAGGGGGTTTGCAAAGAAAAACACTTAAAAATGAATATCTCAACTATCTCTTAAGCTATGTAATTCAAACTTGAAACGTATATTAAGCTATACTAGGAAAATATAACATGTTGAAATAACAGTAGTGGGGGGAAATGGGGAGCATTTGAAAAATGGTGCACTTTTCAAAATTACAAATACTTATATCTCAAACAAGAGTACAGATACCAAATCGAAAATTTGTCAGATTGTAGAACTAAATAATAGTTAATTTTGGTAAAAATTTTAAGTTGGAAGGTGTAAGGGGAGGGAGCTGATAAGCAAAAATGTCAAAAACTTTAAGTGATTTTTAGGGCTCTGGTGAAAGATGCAAAGCTTAAATTTTGCATGGGAATACGTCTATTTAATATACACAGAAAAATAATAATAACTTGGTCCATAATTGCTATAAACCGACCCCGCCGGTCTAACGTGCACAAGGTTTTTCATGTGCATTGAAAAAAACTCATAAACTGAAAATTTTTGAGTGAAATTTTAAGGTAGAAACTTGAAAATTTGCGAAATGCATTAAAAAAAATCCCTAAATATACAAAATATTAACTGGTCGAAAACCTTTAAGACTTCTACCCCCTCCCATACAAAATTATTTTTTCGAGCATTTTTAAGAAATCAGTTATCAGCTAGCTCTTAAAAGCTATCAATTTCAAATTTTGCACAAAAACTCATAAAAATAATTCAAATGAAGTTGCATTAAACGTTTTGAAATCGTGCTTGCCCTTCTGCCCGCTCCCATACAAAACTATGATTTCGACTAATTTCATTAAATCAACTAATAACCAACAAACTAAAAGCTACGAATTTGAAATTTTATTCAAGCACCTTACAAGAGAATCCAAATAAAACTACATATCAAATTTTACGATACCCCTACCTTCTCTACCCCCTCCCATACAAAAGTTTGGTTTCGTGAATGTAGAATACACCGAATTTTATGAAAATTCTATGCAACTTCGTCTATGATACACATTCTATACAGAGAATGTTGGACGTGATTCAAGTAATTAATTAGAAAGCTATTAACATCCACCCACCCTTACTATTACCCCTCCCCTTCCCCTCATAAAAATATTGTTAAATTGAACTCCTTTAACTAAGTGATTATATGTTCGAAATTACTTACCATAAAAAACTTATATTTTGGGACCTTAAGGTGGCATAAAGATCCACCAGAATCAACTTAAAAGAAGGCTTATTATTCTAAGGGGCAGGGTCGAGGGTGGTATTTATTTATTTATCATAACGAGATAGCTTACATAATAATAAATTGCTTAATTTAATTTAATATAACCTAATATATTTAAGTTTAGCTTAATTAAGTAAACACAATTTAATATAAGTATGATAGGCACTGGTGGAAGGGTCAAACGGGGTGTGGGTATAACACGGAACGAAGTCTCAGTTTATATGTCAGCTTACTTATTGGAGGTGTATGGTATGCGCTGAATTTATTAAATACTCTACATCATCTGTTAATAGGTTCATTTTGTCCGTAATCTATACGATGTAGATATTCCTTAATGGTTTTGAATGTCTTGTCAGCTTGACATTGTCATTGAGTCTGTATTTATTTGAGATGTGGTCAACCTTAATATCGTCATTCAAAACATCTAAGGTAAAACAGGATGTGAGCATAATTCTTCTAGAACCAAGAGGTAAAAGATTTAATAATTGGAGCTTAACTGTGTAGGGTGAAAGATTTTCAAAGTTTCTAGGATCATACAAGTCCCTGAGAGCAAAAATAAGGAATTGCTTCTGAATTGACTCTATTCTGTTGCTGTATAACTGGAAGAAGGGGTCCCAAATGGGACATACATATTCCAAAATAGGGCGGACAAGAGAATAGAATAAAGATTTGGTGACCCATACATTCTTTAACTCTTTGGCTCTTCTCTTAATGAACCCAAGAAGTTTATTAGCTTTTGAAATTATTCGATTATAGTGAGATTTGAAGCACAGTTTATTGTCCAGTAGTAATCCGAGGTCCTCAATTTGATTAACACGGTGTAGTAGAGTTCCATTTAGGATATAGTCATGGTGATGATTTACATGAGAAGCTTACCATGTGGCATTTACCGACATTAAGCTCTAATTTGTTCTGACTGCACCAATGATCTAGCGCGATAAGCTTGGATTGGAGGAATTCGGCATCTGCGGGCGAGGTTATGGCATGATATATTTTTAGATCATCAGTGTACATCAGATGTGAAACACTTTTCAATACTTTTGATAGATCTGAGATGAAAACATTAAATAAGATAGGTCCCAAGTGACTCCCTTGGGATACCCCAGAGGACACTAATATTTCCTTGGAAATAAAACTTTGAAACTTAACAAATTGAGTTCTATCATTAAGATAGAATTTAAGCCAGTCAAGTATAATAACCCGAACTTTTTCGTTTTGTGTTCACAAATTCGAAAAATCTTTTGATTCTGTTCTTCACCGATTTTTTTTACATAACACTCATACGCAACCTGGGACCTAGAAGAGAACTCTAAGGCTAACGTGTCATATCTTCTCTGAAGATTTGGAGTAATCGCGCCCGTTTTCTTAAGTTTTTTAAATAGCTTATTTCTTCTATTCCCCAGTGATCTGAGGTTTTCATCTAACCAGGGTTCTAAAACTTTGTCTTTTTGTATTATTACAGGGACATAATTATCGACAATTTTAAAGATGAGAAAAGGGATGGTTCTCCAACAGCCGCCGCCGGTATCGGACGTTTCACTCCGCGCTGATCGCATTGTTATGTTTTTCTTTGTTCTCTGTTGTTTTATTTTATTTCCATTGAGTTATTCGACTACGTTATAAGTGTCGTGATTAGTCATACAATACTATAATCAAATTAAAGCATATTGTGCGCGAGTTTTTGTTGGGGGTCGCCAAGCAAAACGGCAACATCTCTACTTACCATCCAATCCATCACCTAAGTTCCTAACTGTTGGCTAACGGGTCGTGGGCTGTGGATGCATGTACCTGTGAAGGCCTATTACTACACCCATTGCTTTTTTGCAATCCCCGACCTGTAGTTGTATTGAAACTGTGGAGTGCCGTATGACATGGTTGTATGCATTTGTTTTTCTTTGGTTTTGTATATTTAGTACTATATTTTTTTTCGTTTACATATATTTTTATAGCTTATTTGTTTGACTTTGTCTTCGTTCCTTTTTTTAAATTATTGACTGCTATTAAATATATTATTGCGGGCTAGGGGTTCGCCGGGATTTCAAGTAGAAACACAATTCGTTTAAAAATAAGTGATAACTTATTTCTTTATTTATTTTTTGTTTTTAAGGAACCGAACACAATTTAGGGGATCACCCTATAATGCAATGTACAGCTGGGTTACACAAGTTAGAAAAGATTAATTTAGGTGGAGAAAGACGAAAGTGATGGTGTACATTGTCTTTAAAGCACTGGATGTTGAACTCGTTGGGAAACACTTTGGATGGTAATGTGTTCCACAGTCTTGATGTTCGGGAAATGAATGACTGCCTATATTTCACTGTACGAGAAGGCATGGACGTAACGGTGTACTCGCTTGAGCGTTCAGCTTGACGAGTACACACACTTTAATTCGATTTTCCGCTTAATTCACACTATATGGCACTACCGCCGCGTACTTTTCTATCGCTTTCACTGGTTCGTGTCTTCCGTAATGAAATCGCTGACTAGCTGACCCTCTCGCTGGAAGCTTTCGTGATTTTATACACCTCTCCCCATAATCATGAATGTTTTCGAAGCTTCCTTCGGTGTGTATGTGTGAATTATACTGGAAAGCTATAGATCTTTACTTGTGGCTTTCTACATAGTTGAGTATACGGTTCTACATAATTCTCGTCTATTCGAGAGAGATCGAGTTGCGGGGCTGCCCGGTCTGCATGTAGCAATATTTATATTTTGTATACACTCTGCGTTTGACATCTTGAAGTGTCTCTACTACTAGTCAATTTAATTTTGTCAATTTATTCTGTCTGTTTTTTTTTTTTTTTTTTCTTAAGTTTCTAGTCTTCTATTTATTGCTTTGCTATGGTAAATTTCACCATTGAGCAACCCAATATTCGGGGTTTGAGTGGTGCCTATTTATCCCGGTACATCCATACTGAAATCGCCAGACCAAATGTATTAGCACTTTGTGAGACTAAAGTGCTACCAGATAGTGAACACTATCTTACTATCCCACACATACATTTTTCCAGCAGCGGGGTATCGCTATATATATACGCGATGATATAGCTTTTCAAGTTGTTTCCCATCTAGGCACCTTCACCAATCCAGAGTTTAACTACTCCTGGGTGAAACTTCGAATCCAAAGGCAAATTATTTTCTTTTGCTATGTTTACAGAAGTCCGACATTGACAGTAGCAAACACTAGAACAAAATTGGATAAGTTGTCTGAGTCCATTCAGGCATTGTATGATGCAAACCCTGACGTTGAAATCGTTGTAGCGGGCGAGTGTAAGAGGAAGGAGGTGATAAGCAAAAATGACGAAAATTTTGAGTAATTCTTTTTTGGGCTCTGCTGAAAGATACGAAGTATAAATTTTCCATGCGGATATATCTATTTGATATACATAGAGAAAAAAATAATAGTTAACTCTACAATTATTATGCATTAACCCCCTGGTCTAACGAGCACAAGATGTGTCATGTGCAATGAAAAAAAAAATTAAAATTTTTGAATGAAATTTTAAGGTAGAAACTTGAAAATTTACGAAATGCATTTAAAAAAATTCCAAAATGTATGAAATATTAACAAAACTTCTACCCCCTCCCATAGAAAACTATTTTTTCGACTATTTTTAAGAAATCAATTATCACCTAACTATTTAAAACTATCTATTTGAAATTTTGCACAAAAACTTCTAAAAATAGTTGAAACGAAATCCCGTCTACCCCCTCCCATACAAAAGTATGATTTCGACCAATTTCAATAAATTAACTAATATCCAACAAATTAAAAGCTTCTTCTTCTCTTCTACAATGGAACTACAGCCCAAATCGGACCTTGGCCTCCTGAAATTCAGGATCCTGAACATTTTTCATAGCTTATTGTGGAAGGGTTGTTAGCCCTTCGCATAACTCTCTTTCTACGAATTTTTTCATTTTCGTGGATCGACGTGACCAAGGTATATCGAAGCAGGCAATGTGCAGGAATTAAATATTACGTCGACCGGGATTTGAAATCATGACCTTCGCATTATAAGACCAACACGCTACCCACTAGGATACACCCTACGTACCACTCTAACCTGCATATTGGTTTTCCATGCATCCTCAACTTGTCCTAAAAATAATAAAGTTGCGCCCGACTATTAGCGGTTTATTTTTAGTCCATTCCAAAAAAAGAACATCGTATTATTCTCCCTTGTTACCGCCCGATAGAGATAACCATCAACCACAGAGAAATGGAATATCTCAATCAATGAATCAATCAATTTCTTACTAAAACTCTCTTTAGGGACATGGGACAGGCACAGTTCTCTTCGATAAAACGCGATCCTGTGCATCGGCCATTAGTAGCTGCAAGGACTTGTTCATTCTTCTGGCCTTTTGCAACATGGTCGACCAACCCGACGTCTTCTTTCTTGAGGACTATGATAGACAGCTTGTTTGAAGATATTTCATTCTAGGTCATTCCTCAAAGTGTGGCCGGTCCACTGGCAATTTCGCCTTTGAATATCAATTCCTATTTTAGTCAGTCCAGTTGTACTCAAAAGATTAGACAGAATATTCCTAAAATGCATCAGAGACATTGGTTCACGAAAGCTTATAGTTTTTTGTAAAGCCTTCACTTTTCATGTAGGTCAACCATATCATAAGGTAAAAAAAAAGATTTCCGGATTCTACACTGTTACGCTTTATTATTCGTGACGTTTCGGTCTCTGCTGAGATAAAGGCATTTTTCTCAGCAGAGACCGAAACATCACGAATGATTAAGAGTAAGAGTGTAGAATCCGGAAATCTTCTCTTTCAGCTTAATATACGATAACAGTGTAGAATCTGGAAATCTTTTCTTTCAATTCGAAATGCACTGTGAAAATATTCACAAAACCATAAATCAAGCGTCAAATACTCGCATTTTCTTGCGAAGAGAGATCTGTCTTGACCTCCAGAAAGAAGAAAGGATACCGAAGGCTTGTCGAAATTTATTTATACAACCCCTATATCCGTTTTGTCTTCGACGACCATGCTTTCGAGGTAACGAAAATCTTGCACCTCTAAAAGAAGCATTCACCGGTTTGGTGGATCTCGCATTGTTGCTCTTGATATTTCCAAGGCTTTCGAAGAGTATGATCCAAGAATCATTTAGCCAAATTTAAAGCTATTCGTTTAAGTGACACTATGTATAATTTTGGGATTGAACGTTTTCGTTTAATACATGTCGTATTAAATGGTGTGGTTTTCTCTTCTAATAAAATTAACGCTGATATACCTTAGGGTTCGGTTCTTTCTAGCACACTACTTGCGTGAGTAGTGTGGTCAATTCAATCTGCAAAATTTAAATTTCGTAGATAAAGGGTTGTGCGATGGGTGGTAACTGCGGTGGGCTAACACCCCATTGAAAATAAAAATATAAGTTATGGAAACCGAAGGTTAGGCAGCAAAAGCCCGATTTGGGCGCAGTGCCAGTGAAGAAAAGAAGAAGAAGACTGCGAACAATAAATGATGGGCTAAGTATTGAAGCAGTTGAGCAGGAGGCCAGAGGAATAAACAAGTCCTGGCAACAGCTTAAAGCCGATGCGCAGGATCGCGCCTTGTGGAAGAGAGTTGTTTCTGTCCTATGCCCCTATAGGGGGTCTTAACAGGAATTTGATTGTAAGTATTGAACGATAACTCCTCCTCATGCCGAACAATTTTCACTGTTTAAATGCACTTCCTTCATTTTTTTGCATGGCTCTTGGAATGGATACGGATTACTACGTCATTTAGTCTAGTGATACCTTAATAGGTTGATTCCCAACTACGGTGGAGTTTAGATGACCTTTTCTACTGACGTGGAGAATTATAAGTGGCATTGATTTTTGCTATTTTTCCATGATGTGTTTGCAGATCTCGCTTAATGTATTATCTCGTTGAACATTTTAAAATTTCTGGTTACTCTCTTCACCAGTTCCGCTCGCTTCTATTTGCTGTAAATTATATTCTAGACAATGGCAATGTCTCCAGTTCTGAGTGCCGTGATGATGAATGCATTCTAAGTAATCATTGGTTCTTTTTCTATGATTGCGTCACTCGCGCATTAAATGTCCAAAAACCACGAAGCTCAAGTTCTTTTCTTCTACTTTGTTGGTTTCACTCTAGGGCTTCCATCTGCCCTAGGCATGTTATCTTGATCTCGTCAATAGGAAATTGATTGAATGATTTTTCTTCTTCCTTTACAGCAGCTAGGTCTTAAGTTTCCTACTTATTGCATTTCCAACATCGGCGAACTTTGTATCTCGCACTCTGTTTTTATCTCTTTATCTTTAACAAACCTTCCAGAGTTCCAACAATAATTTATCTAACTATCTAAAGTTCACTGTCTGCACCGAAAACTAAAAATCTCGTTGTTGTCCGGCTGTTGTAATCTGTAAAATTTCAGACGCAGATCCTCGTAAAGGCAGTTGCTCGCTTTATTTGCCAAGTTTGGCCATCGAAGACTGGAGCCTTTAGATATTTCTGAACCATACTCTTGGATTTGATGACGCCAGTTGTTCTTACGATTTGGACACCAGATAATGCAAACCCACTTTTGAAACGAGCTAGCGTACATAGTAGGAAATGCCAACACGAAATGCTACGAGAAACTTTATATTGTACTTAGCCATATGTGGGAAGAATAGCAGAGTTTATTATTCTCTTAGTATAGCTACTAGCTATTACTAAGTTTTTAAATAAAAGTAATAGTGTCGATAGTCGAGCGGGAGAAAATTATTCCACTTTTCTCACTACCCCTTTTGAATAAGTCAATTCGATTTGATTTTTACAAAAATATAGATAAGAATAATCAATTAAAAATATAATCAAGTTATTGATGTAATAAAAACGTAGACCGATAGTCTGTAAAGCTGTGTAATATAAATTAAATCACATTCAACGAAAAAAATTGAGCAAATTTCAAAATTCGTCAGTTCAAATTTCAAGATATCAATGCTAAATTCACTTATCGTAAGATGTTTATGATTTACGAGAAATTATTATTGGCTCAGTCAATGAACAAACAGGTGGCAGTTGGTTGCAATTTTGTTTTTTTTTGATAATGTCGACATTCTATTCAGTAGGTTGACACGTCCATAATTTAGCTATAAAGATTTAGAAAATTTATGGTCCGAGGCATTTCTTTCATGCGTCATTAATGTTTTCACAATTTACTAAGCCATAAATTCAAATTGAGTGTTAGCATTACCTCTGCCTTTGTTTTAATTTTTATAAAATACCTTTTAATCAGTTCGACTATCTTACGATCTAATCACAATATCTTCTCGGTTACTTTCAAGCGAATGTTGGTATATTTTTGCAATGCATGTTTAATATGTAAAATTACTGAATTTTTAAATTTGAGTAATTGAACATACTTAGAGGACGAATTCGTAATTGTTAAACATGGTTGTAGTTAAGCTCTAGATGAAATCTGTGATTATCTATGTGGGAACTTTGGGTCATTTCCATTAATAAAACAAAGAAACTTGGTCGTTTTTATTACACGTTTATTGATCGGCACAAAACAACTTCATTCGCTATATGCGTCTTCACTCGTTGACCTCTCGCGGCAGACTGCTTCTCTCTTTCGTTTTCCTTCTATACAGGATGGCCGGTAGTCCACAACACAGTACACACATAGTAGGATAACTCAGCTAAAAATACTACCCGGTTCCGAAAATTGCCGAAAACACACTCGTGTTTCATCTCCGATACGTGTGCTTCTTCTCTCTCAAGCTTACAGTGAACATTTAATCTGATCTTTCCATTTCATTCTCGCAAAGATTTTTTTTTATTAGACAAGAGCAAGCAAGAAAATATCGAAAACATTGAGCGGAAGAGAATCGTCGACCACCCGCCGATCATGACCCGCGTACCCACCGTCCTGGTTGAATACGATGTGAGCAAAAGCTGTAAGAACGCCATGTACGAAAATGCCTAGGATTCGGGGGGACCCGTCGCAAACGAGTACATCAGTACTTTTCTCTCTCTCTCTCTCTTTTTCGTAGGTAATGACGTCGAAATTCAGAGGTCACTCATCAAAAACCTGTTAACCCATGCAATGTACAGAGTTATTTTACTGAGTATACTGTACTGTGGTCCACACATATCCCACATCTATGTATAACTTTGCAAGGCTAACAAATACAACTCCAAGGAAAACATAACAGGCCTACAGTTGGGCGTAAAGGCCAGTCCGGCGATACTTTAGGTGAAAAAGAAATTTTTTGATTTTAAGTAATTTGGCTGGTGAAGGGGTGGAGGAGGTGACGACATTGAACTAATTTTTTCACATCATGCTAGAGTTTCCATCAAAATGTTTTATATAAAATTAATGAGAAAATTAGTATATTGGATTTAGTGAAATGGTTCAGTTTGTATGGGAGGTGGTACAAGGAGGGGCAAGTTCTTAATGACTTTTTAGAAATAACTAAAACCATCATTTCTTGACATGTTTTAAATTGCAGATCAGTAGCATTCATACTTTTCAAGAAAATCGACTTTTTATGAAATTGTTGAATTGTGTCAGATTGTATGGGAGGGGGTAGAAGGACTGAAACTAACCGTCTAATTTCTTTTTTGCCTTACTAATAATTCTAAATAAATATTTAGTGCACAATTTCAGCTCGATCAATTTTATACGTATTGAGTAAATTTGTTTATAGTATTTCATCAAATTGCAGTTTGTATGGGAGGTGGTAGAAGAAAGTGGAGGACTGAAATAACTTTTATACAGTAGATTGAAATCATCACAGAAGTAATATTTGCCAAATTTCAGATTAATAGCATTTATACTTTTCGAGCAAATTCGTTTATTGTCGAATTGCGAAATTGTGACATTTTGTATGGCAGAAGGTAGAAGGGGTTGATCGATTTGGACCATTTACGAACTGGCCCTTGCTTTTTGACAAGAAGGACGTGTAGAAAATTTGAGCACTCTAGCGCAAAACCATCTCAAGCTAGAGAGGACACGGACGGACGGACGGACATCCCGTTTTGAGATTTTAGAGTGATTATATGATCTTCTTTATAATCCATTTTTGTCTCCAAGCCTTATTTCTTGGCGGCGGAAACTTTGTGGCAAATTTATAATACTCTCAGATTTAATCTAGAGTGTAACTAGACATAATTATGGTTCCGATTAAGCTCCAATCATGTGACACACTAGATCAAACATGTATAAGTTTCAGTGACCTTAGATTACACGTATCTACTTCCATCTATCTGCTTCTCTCTATTTATAAACTAAATTTATCTACAAAATACATAATCGGCCTAACTGAGAGTCCGGTTGTTATACTCTAAACGACATCTGAATGATAGATAGAGAGATATTTGTTTATTTAACCAAATTATTCAAAAACATAATATAAATTTGATTGGGCGTAAAGCCCAATCATATGGTACTCTAGATGAAATAGGAAAGAGATTATTGTACCGGAAAATATGTCATCTCAAATTCTTTCGAATAGTGAATAGCGACTTTTGTGTGGGAGGTGGTAAAAGCAGAGTGAGGAGGTTTGTAATTTTTGTATAGAACACTGAACGTAGTATACGAAATGTTTCATGCTGAATTTAAAGTTTGTAGCTTTCATAATTTTTGAAAAAAATTTTCTGAATTTATGGCATTTGTATGGGAGGTGGCAGAGAAAGTGGGAGGTCTTGGATGATTTTGAATCTGCTTATCAACATCCTAATCACATTGCCTTGCTACTCATGTGTTTGAAAAAGGAATACATTTTTTGAATTTTCAATGCAACAAATTGTATGGGAGGTAGTAGAAGGAATGAAGCGAAGTTAATATTTTTTTTAGCATTTATTGCAATTATTGAGTGACAAATTCTGGCAAAGTTTGAAGTTTGTAATTTTCCTAGATTCAATGAAAACCGATTAAATGCATTTGTCAAAAACTGTGCATTTGTATGGGAGGTGGTAGAAGGAGTAAAAGGATCAGATCAATATTTTTTGACGATTATACTATGACCTAATTTTCAAGCCAATAGCTGAAATGGTTTTGGAGGAAAATCAATTTCTTTAAATTTCGAAATTTCATGAAATTTGTATGGGAGGGGGTAGAATGAATAGAGTGATTTGGCCCGTTCACGAACTTAAAGTTACTTTTTTGCTAAAAATGACATATAGAAAATTTTAGCAAGATAGTTCAAAGCTTTCGATGGCTATGTTGTAGACAGACGGAAAGATGGACAGACGGTCACTCGGAATCAAGGTTTTTGAGCGGCAAAAATTATTTCTGTACCCTTGGCGACTCTGTGCGATCATTATTTCTTAGCGTTACAAACGGTAGGGCAAACACAATATTCTCTCATTTCATCTAGAGTATAAAAATTGTATAATATAGCTTTTTTACAAATGAGACAAAAAGTAAGTTGGAAAACTTACAGAAGATTAAACAATGAATTTCGTCATCTGTTTGTATAAGCTTTACTTATCAAATTTAAAATAAACTGCCAACAAGTCGGGTGAAACTTTATTATTCTTGGGACAAGTTGCAGATGAGTGGAAAGTCAAAATGCAGGTAAGAGTGGTTAGGGAAGACTAAGAGAAAGGGAGTTCTTGGGTTGGGCTGTTGTCAATTTAACAATATTTCATTCGTGTCTGCAAATTTGGGCTTTTATGAGGAGAGGGATAGGGGTAATAATAGGGATGTTAATAGCTTTTTAATTGATTGCTTGAATCACGTCCAATATTCTCTGTATAGAATGCTAGTTTCATAGACGAAGTTGCATAGAATTTTCATAAAATTCGGTGTATTCTACATTCACGAAACCGAACATTTGTATGGGGGGGTAGAGCGGGTAAGGGAATCGTAAAATTTGATATGCAGTTTTATTTCATTTTTTTTGTAAGGTGCTTGTACAAAATGTCAAGTTCTTTGCTTTTAATTTGTTGGTTGTTAGTTGATTTAATGAAATTTGTCGAAATCATACTTTTGTATTGGAGGTGGTGGAAGGGCAGGCGCGATCTCAAAACTTTTGACGCAATTTTGTTTCAACTATAAGTTTTTGTGTAAAATTTCAAATTGATAGCTTTTAATAGTTTAGTTGATAATTGATTTCTTAAAAATGGTCAAAAAAATAATTTTGTATGGGAGAGCGTAGAAGTTTTAAAGGTTTTCGACCAGTTAATATTTCGTATGAGAAGGGAGTCCAACTGATTTAAAAGCGTTACGGATGATCTATACACGCTTCCACGAGCAGTTAATCTTTCTCCGGAACAAATTCATAAGGATCTCGCGACATACGGTTCCCATGTTTCCTCGAAGCATATTTCTGATATGCAAAAAAACCGGGAACATCAAAATCGGTTTTTTCGTTCCTAATACAAAAAATAACATACTCTTTTTTTTCAGCAACGGAAGTGGCATTAGAGGGAAGCTAAATAATCTCTTCATTGACGCAAAATCTTGTCACTTTAATGTCATAATTATTGCGGAAACTGGGCTAAACGGCTCCTTCAAAAATGAAGAATTACTGGACAACTACTGGACCATATACAGAAATGACAGGAACTACAGCGCAGCAGGTCTTTCAAAAGGAGGAGGCGTCCTGATTGCAGTTCATAAATCTTTATCTAGCGATATTGTTAACACAACACCATCAACACTTTTTGAACATGAATTTGTCAGAATCAAACTGATTAATAAATATGTTTACATTGGTGTTGTATATATCCAGCTTAACTCTGAAGACCAAAAATACCACGACATTCTCGACATTTTTCATAGTATCAACTGCTCTTTAGCAGAAAATGACAATATTTTCCTTCTCGGCGATTTTAATTGCCCAAGTATCTCTTTCCAGACAAATCATTCTGAAAACACTATTATACCGGAGAATCTCACGTCTGATATCGACACAACTATTATCGACACTTTGTATAATAACGACTTACATCAGGCAGTAAATTTACCCAATAAAAATGGGAGATGGCTTGACATGATTTTTATCGACGCATATAATGAAGTGATTGTTGGCTATGCCTCTGACGCTGAGAATCTTTTCTCTAATACTCAACATCACTCTGCCATCATAATAGATCTACCATACGATCACACTAATTTTGTTCACTCTTACAATAATAATATTGTTTTTGACTTCCGTAATGCTGGTTTCAATGGCATTAATAATGAATTGTCCACGATAGACTGGACTGTTCCCATCTAATGATCTTGACAATGCTATAACAGCATTCTACGATGTGATCTTTGAAATTGCTATCGAGTACGTCCCTGTAATAAAGCAAAAAGATAAATTATCGGAACCCTGGTTAGATAAAAACCTAAGATCACTGCGGAATAGAAGAAATAAGCTATTCAAAAAGCTTAAGAAAGTGGGCGCAACTTCTCCCAATCTGCAAAAAAAATATGACACTCTGGCATCAGAGTTCTCTTCTGAGTCCCGGACTGCATATGAGGGTTATGTAAAAAAAATCGGTGAAGATATCATAAGAACCAAAAAGATTTTTCGACTTCGTTAACACAAAACGTAAAAATTCAGGTTATCCCGTAACCATGTGCAATGGAATCACGCAATCTTCCTGCAAGCATGATATCTGCGATATATTTGCGGACCGTTTTCGCGACGTTTTTGGAGCCGAGCCGAATGCGACCGAAATCGAGCCCAAAATTTCGATTCCTCCACTCGTTGAAAATATTTCATTAACCACTGAGGAGGTGCTTGATACTCTTACAACTATTGATGTCGAAAAAGGTCCAGGTCCTGATCTTATTCCTCCCTTATTTTTATCGAAGTGTGCCCTTCAGCTCTCAACACCTCTATACTGCCCCTTTAACAAGTCACTCTCATTGGGAGTATTCCCATCGGCTTGGAAATCGTCGCATCTCACACCCATCCATAAGAATGGTGACAAACAAAATGTGAAGAACTATAGAGGTATAGCTATTCTATACATCTATACCGAAATTATTCGAAAAAATTATCTGCAACAAATTAACCAAAATAATCAACCCTATTCTTAATGACCAGCAGCACGGTTTTAGAAAAGAGCGCTCAACCATGACTAACCTCATGATTCTAGTATCTGATACTCCGTGAAATAAGGCTCGAGAAAAAATGAATGCTACCCCGCTGCCCCGTTCCACTTGACACACCCCAAAATTTGGATAATGGGGCTCACGTACCCAATCAACAACTGACATTTTTTTTTTAAATATTTGACGAGATTGTAGTCACTAAATAATGGTGACCCCAACAACCAATTATAAATATTGGTGAACATGCAAACCAGACAAAGAACAATTCACCATAAATATTGGTGATCCCGATATTTCAGCGAATTTAATCTCCAACGAACGATTTTTTTTTTTTGGTTTAACAGCAAGTACAACAACAGCAACAACGACAACAACATCAACGGTAACAGCGAAAATAGAAACATCAGCAATAATAACAACAGCAAGCACAACAATAGCAACAACAGGAAAATTGTAAATAGAAAATTAAAACAACATTACATCAATTCTCATCCAACTTTGAAAACTACCAGCGGCATAAGAAATTTTTCACATTATTTTTTGAAGAAATAAAATACAAAAATTGAGTAAATTTTAATCTATTATTTAAATATTAATCTTTATTATTTAAATTTTAGTATTTATTTTTCATTTTGTAAATTTTAAATTTTTTGCGATTTATAGATTTTAATATTAGTTGCGTCATGTCAAACGATAATGATTTTGAAACCTTGCCTCCTTCACCTCGAAATGAATCGTTGCTAGCTAATCCTTTTTTAGGGTTAGGTGATTCAAACAACATTGCGACTATTGCAATTCAAAGGTCTGTTTATGGAGACGTAATCCGACTGCTTGGTTTCAAGCTCTCGAGGTTCAAATCCGGTCAGCTAATATTTTGTCAGAAACAACGAAATTTAGTTACACATTAAGTATGTTGACTCAGGAAGAATGTGATAAGGTGTTGGATATTATTGAAAATTTATCCTCTACCACGCCTTATTCAGATCTGAAATTGGCTATTATGACTAGATTTGGTGAATTGGAAGATCACAAACTACAAAAATTAATTAATGGTCTTGATCTTGGAGACGATAAGCCATCTCATCTTTTAAGTAAGATGAAAGCTTTAGGTGGGTCTTCTGTTGGAGAGCCTCTTTTAAAGAAGCTTTGGCTTCAAAAATTGCCACCTAATGCTCAATCGATTTTAGCTGTAGCGAATGTTTCACTCACCGAATTAAGCATTCTAGCAGATCGAGTTATTGAAACTAATCCTAATTTCAATTGGAACGTTTCAAGTATCTCTCAACCAAAAGCTAATGAAATTAAAACTGATCGATTTAGTTTTGAAAGTTCAATCATTAATCAGATGTCCTTGTTAACTAAAAAGATTGAGTTGTTGACTTTGAAACAAAACCAATTCTTTAGAAGGAATCGATCACGTTCGAGAAATAGTTCACGTTCTTTTAGTAACAATCGCGATAATTCAACATCAAATTCAAATTTCTGTTACTATCACAGAAAGTTTGGAACTAATGCAACTAAATGTCGTAAACCTTGTTCCTTCAACAATTTAAAAAACTACTAAAAAAGTTGTGGCGATGTTCGACAACAATTCTTCAAGTCGCCTATTCATTTTAGATAATTTATCTAAATTTAGTTTTTTAATTGATACTGGAGCTGATATCTCTGTTCTTCCAGTTAATCCCAAGGAAAACAGGGTTTGTGATAAATCTATTATACTCACAGCCGCCAATTCTCCAAATATCAAAACTTTTGGATTTAAATTTTTAGATATTTCTCTCCAGTTACGAAGAGTATTCAATTGGAAATTTATCGTAGCTGATGTTGAAAAACCCATTCTTGGTGCAGATTTCCTTAAACATTTCGGTTTAATCGTGGATATCCGACGAAAATGTATTATCGATCCACTATCACGAATTAGTTCAGCAACTGGTTCTTTGGTTAATGGACAATCTTCGAATCTCGCTGTTTTGTCAACTACACCTACAAATCCAAAAGTTGAGTTGTTATTATCTACTAAATTCGAAGGATTACGACGCACATTAAATTATAGTTTCATAGAGTCGAGCACAGTGCGACACTTTATCGTTACTAAAGGTCGTCCAATCTTTGCTAGACCTCGTCGTTTAGATCCTGTAAAGCTCAGAGCAGCTAAGACCGAATTCAATCTTATGATTGAACGTGGTATTTGTAGACCCTCCGACAGTCCATGGGCATCACCGCTTCACATGGTTAAGAAGAAGGATGGTAGTTGGAGGCCTTGTGGTGATTATAGGGCTTTAAACGCTATAACTACCCCTGATACTTATCCTATCCCTCATATTCAAGACTTCTGTCAACAGTTGGAAGGATGTACATTTTTTTCAACCGTTGATTTAGAAAGAGCTTATCATCAAATTTCCATTAATGAAGATGATATTCCGAAAACAGCCATTACTACGCCTTTCGGACTTTACGAGTTTGTGCGGATGACCTTTGGTCTTCGCAATGCAGCACAAACTTTTCAAAGATTCATTTTCTCAATTTTAAATGATTTTGATTTTTGTTTTGTCTATAACGATGACATTTTAATTGCTTTTAAATCAGAAAGTGATCATTTAAATCATTTAGAGAAATTGTTCGAACGACTTAACTCTCATAATTTGGTAATTAACCAAGCTAAATGCTCGTTCTTTAAATCTTCGGTCGATTTCCTAGGTCATTCGATTGACAAAAATGGAATCAAATCAATCGCTTCACGAATCGAAGTTATATTAGCATATCCACGTCAATCTACTGTAAAAGATATGCGACGATTTTTAGGAATGATAAATTTTTATCGCCGATTTATCCCTCACGCTGCCGAAGCACAATCAATTCTTGACAGCTTCACTACTGGTAGTAAAAAAAAAGAATGATAAAACAGAATTGATTTGGACGGTTACTTCAATCGAAGTGTTTGAGCGTTGCAAAAATCAACTCGCTCAAGCTACCACTTTGGCTTTTCCCTCCACTTCTTCATCTCTTTCATTAGCAGTGGACGCTTCAGACACAGCTTTGGGAGCCGTTCTTCAGTGTAGTGTTGGGTAGGACAAGAATTTTTGTCCCATGTTTGTATGAGGGGCTCATTTGAAATTTGAGGTGGTACAATGTCCCACCTCAAATGTCCCATTCAAAAGCTCCATGTCCCATTCATACATACAATGTCCGTCCCATTCATACAATTTGCCTTTTTGAGGAGCAATGGTAGCAAATGAGCGAAAAGTTACGTATATTGCGCTTTTATGTGTGCGAGTAGAGTATTTTAACCCTACTAACACCGTTTCTTATTGAGATGCGGTAGTAAAATGACGTATTATTAGGTGTGGCATTTGTGGGTTGTGTTTATAATATACATTCTTTTTTATTTTATTTATTCTTATTTAATTTTAAAAATTAAAATACAAAATCTCTCAATCTCTCTCAAAAAAATACATTCTTATTTATTTCAGTTATTCTTATTTACACTTATTCGGTTTCACTAGGGTTAAAATATATACTAGCCATGTAAGTCAATCCAACAACAACAAGTTGTAGTCACAATAAAAATGACAGTTCCGTTCGCCAGCTTTTGTATGTAGCGGACACGGCGGGCTTCGTAAGAATCGCGTTTATTCTTAAATGCAGTGTAAAAAATAGTTCAGTTTTCCAAAATAATTTATTAATAGTGCTCAGCATGTAATTACTACACGTTGATATCAGTGCAATAGATTTTTAATCGAAAAAAGTGCGATGAAAGTTAAATCTCGGTTTCTCCCATCGAAGAGAATCTGTCATTCATGTGCAGAGTTCTCCGGTTCGTAATATTTCCGTGCTGAGAGCTTTGCTTTCAGCCATACAAATGCATGGGACAAAACCCGGTGAAGTGAGTGTGATTTGAGTGTTACAAATGTATTGGTACAGCAGCCATACAAATGCATGTTTTTAATTCAGATGCGACAAAAGCTCTGAAGTGGGACAAAAACTTTGAAGTGGGACAACAATATTTTTTGTAGTGATGGGACATTTTGACGTGCATGAATGGGACATTTGTACCACTTCTTGTATGAGTAACCCAACACTAGAGTCACTGTATAACTGAGCAACTCGGTAAAGGAGTCTGGCAGATGCGTATCAGACTTGAAACCGTTAAGTTTGAATTTTTTGGTGTATATACATATTCGGTTAAATATTTATCAAAATGCAATTGGAATTCGATTATGTGCCCTGAAAAATTAATATCATTGTGCCATTCCATTAGAAACAGCCAAAAATTCAATTTTATTTTGCAATTTTCTGCACCCACACATCTTTACCAAACAGGTTTTTAGTCTAGTTTATGATTCTGTTTGTTAACACATGGCGGAAAAACATCCCAACAGGGATTTTTGCAATCCATTCCCTTTTATTGAAAATCATTCAAATTGAGAAATCATTTAAATCGACCTAAGAAATTTGCAATGCATTCTGAAGTAATGTGAAGGCATTACATAAAGTAGCAGTTTATTTAGGGAATTTGATATGCATTGAAAGGTAATGTGAGGAGATTGCATAAAATAAATGATCATCTTCAAAACGTGCCGCGCACAAAACGAAAGATTAATAATAGAAAACATTATTATCATTATAACGCGTTTGCTTTCTAATATTCCCGTAAAATTTTACAAGTTGTTCATTGCGAGAAAAAAAATCTTAAGTCGCATTTTTCCAGCAACAAAATTAGTTAAATTATAGCAACAGAATTTAAAATACTGAATTCATATCAAAAGCAGGATCCAATTTCATCACATTTTTCAATATTAATTCAAAATGAATCGCTCCCTCAATATTAGAATACCTTCTCAAAGATTAATTTGCTTTCTATTCTTTTGTAACCATTCCATCGTAGATTCTATTGCGACCATTATATTGTCGATTTTTTTCCAATCATTACATTATTCATTCGTTTCCCTAGATTCCTATGTCGATTCTTTGTAATGCAGAAAGTAGAAAAAAAACGAATGCTTGCCTATAACATTGCAATGTTAAAATAATCTATGTTTTACGACAGGAAGTAGCTGTAATAGCTTCATGGTAAGAATCATCGGCGCGGTAATGATTCCACTCCCTACTGGTATATGTCAGAATGACTACACAGTCTACACTTATTTTCACCAACACTTTGATCTTTCGATCGTTCGATTTTTAGTACCAAATTTTTTAGCACGTTCGATTTTTGTACTAAAATAGCTATCTGCCAGACTCCTGGACCGAGTAGCTCAGTTATACAGTGACTCTACCCAACACTACTTCAGTGCATATGACAGAGAACTTCTAGCAGCTTATGTTGCCATTAAACATTTTAAATTTATGCTTGAAGGCAGAGACTTTATTTTATTTACGGATCATAAGCCGTTAATTTTTGCTCTAAAACAAAATCCTGAAAAAGCTTCGCCACGTCAGCTCAGACATTTGGATTTCATTAGTCAATTTACTTCAGATATTCGTCATGTTTCAGGTCAAAACAATGTTGTTGCTGATGCTTCGTCGAGAATTGAAGCATTAAACCTTCCAACAACTATTGACTATTCCGAAATTGCTGACGCTCAACTAATTGATTCTGAATTTAATAAAGCTAAACATTTACCTAGCTTAAAAATCATTCCGGTTGTTATTGAAGGCACCATGAATCCTCTTTGGTGCGACAATTCCTTGCATAAACTTAGACCTTACATTCCTTTAAATTTACTAACTCGCGTTTTTCGTACTGTTCATGATTTGTCGCATCCAGGAATTAAGGCTACAGTTAAACTTATGCGACAAAGATTTATTTGGCCTTCAATCAATAAAGATTGTCGTAAATGGACTAAGGAATGTATCGCCTGTCAAAAAGCAAAAATTTCTCGACACGTCGCAAGTCCTTTAGGAGATTTCAAACCAGTATCAAACAAATTTGAAACAATTCATATTGATCTGGTTGGTCCTTTACCAACTTCGAACGGTTTCAGATACTGCCTTACAGTTTTGGATCGTTTCACCAGATGGCCCGAGGCTTATCCCCTTATGATATTCGCGCAGAAACTGTTGCCTCTACTCTATTCAAAGAATATATTCCACGTTACGGAACGCCAGTTTCTATTATTACGGATCAAGGTCCTCAATTCGAATCGCGATTATTTCACGAATTAGGAAAAATGATAGGATTTAAACGCTGCATACAATCCCAAAGCTAACGGCATGTTGGAAAAATGGCACAGAGTTTTTAAAGAAACTTTAAAATGCAAGCCAAACGAAATTTGGTCGGATACACTCCCTTTTACACTTCTCGGCTTACGAACAGTAATTCGAGATGATGCCAACGCGACACCCGCCGAATTACTTTACGGTCAGAACATTAGACTTCCTTATGATTTTGTTCAAAACGAGAACAAATCGAGCACAGTGTCCGGAAGTGATTATGTAGAAATTCTTCGTGACCGGATCAGCAAATCGAGTCCACGCCCCCCGTCAAGACATGGTAATGAAACTCCTTTCATTTTTGAAGATCTCAAAACATGTACCCATGTTTTCGTGAGAACAGATTCAGTTCGCACCTCTCTTCAAACTCCATATGAAGGCCCTTTCGAAGTCATTCAAAGGAACAACAAGTTTTTCGTCGTTAAGATTAAAGACAAATCAACTTCAGTATCGATTGATCGTCTTAAACCTTGTTTTGTTAGTTCTTCCGAAGCATCAAACCCGCCAAGAATTAAAAAAAAAGTTTCTTTTGTCAACTAAATACAGAAATACGTACCATAGACATTCCTTTTTGTTTATTCTTAAATGTATATAGTGTCGAAAAGATCAAAGATCTTCTCTAGGAAGGGGGTATGTAGTGCTTACTTTATTCAACTACTTTACTTTTTATAAATTAATAAATCGTAGTAAAAGATAAAATATTTCACTTAGTTTTTTATGACATATAAAAAATAATATTAGTCGAAAAATAAATATCGTTGAAAAATGTTGTAAAAAAATAAAATAAAAAAAATAAAAATAATTTAAAAAGTTGATAATGATAAATAATTATATAAGTGTTATTAAATACTAAATAATATAATTTGTTTATATTAAATTAAAAATAAATTTAGTGATTTTGAGTCTGACATTTTTTTTTTAATATTTGACGAGATTCTAGTCACTAAAAGTCCTTTGCTAGATTAGCCCCAAGATATATGAAATTGTCCACGCTCTCCAAATTATATTCCGCAATTGTTATGTTTTGTCTGATAGGCGCGCTCCTTCTTGTTTGCGTCACTACTTTTGTTTTGCGTTTGTTAATGCGCATCCCGACTTCTCTTGCGGCGGAGTCAAGATTGACAAATACCTCCTTAGCAATAGGGAAGGATCTTGTTAGGATGTTAATGTCGTCAGCGTATGCTACTAGTTGGGTGGACTTGAATAGTAGTGTCACGTTGGTGTCTACTGGGATTTTTCGGACGACATACTCTAGTGCCAAGTTGAAAAGCATGGGGGCTAGACCATCTTCCTGCTTTAAACTACATTCCGTTCGAAAGCTGGTTTTGGAATCGGTTTGTATTCTCACTTGAGATTCAGTGTTCGTCACTGTGAGTCTTGTTAGTCGGACTAATTTTGGAGGAATTCCAAAGTCAAACATGATTTGGTACAGTACGCTCCTGTCGGTACTGTCGTATGCATGTTTAAAATCTAAGGAGATTTGGTGCACGCCTGTATTATATTCTCAGCATATTTCAAGCACATGTTTCACCGAGAATATCTGGTATGTTGTATATCGTCCGGTTCTGATATTCGCAAATTATTTCATTAGTATAAGGCTTAAGACGACGTTCAATTATTTTTGTCAGTATTTTATAGGACGTACACAACAATGATATACCTCTATAGTTCTCACAGCAGAGTTTGTCTCCTTTCTAGTAAATTGGACATATAATGCTTTTTCGCCAATCGTCGGGTATGATTTCCTCTGCCCAAATTTTGCATATCATGCTGTGCAGTATTTCAGCGACACACTTTCCACCGTTTTTCAGAAGTTCAACTGGTATTTCGTCAATTCCCGGCGCTTTGTTTAGTTTTTGGTCACATAGGGGTGATTTTAGCAAGTGTGGGTAGTGTCGATGAGTGTTGTTCTTCATCAGTTAAAGCCTCAATTCGAATGTTGTCTGTCGTGATCGGTGCTAATGGGGTGGGATTCAAAAGATGTTCAAAGTAGCAATCCCATCTCCTTTTGATTTCTTGTATGTCGCTGATTATGTTGCACTCTGCGTCTTTGCTGCGACTGGTTTTTGGTTTATATCCATTTTTTTTAAGTCTTTTACTATTGCGTATGCGTCCTTCGTTTTATTTTTATACTCTAGATGAAATCTGAGAGTATTATAAGTTTGCCACAAAGTTTGTCACGCCAAGATATAAGGCTCCGAGAAAAAAATGAATGATACAGAAGTTCATATAATCACTCAAAAATCTCTAAGCCGGATGTCCGTCCGTCCGTCCGTCCGTCTGTCCGTCCGTCCGTCCGTCCGTCCGTCCGTCCGTCCGTCCGTCTGTCCGTCCGTCCGTCTGTCCGTGTCCTCTCTAGCTTGAGAACGCGTTGAGCTAGAAAGTTCAAATTTTGTATACGTCATTTTTAACAAAAAAGCAAGGTCAAGTTCGTGAACGGGCCAAAACGCTGGGAGGGGGTAGAAGGGGTGCTTCTACCCCCTCCCATACAAAATGACACAATTGCGCAATTAAACAATAAACGGGTTTGCTCGGAAAGTATAAAAGCTATAGGCCTGAAATTTGGAATATATTACTTTTATAATAATATCAATCTACCGTACAAAAATGATGCGTGTCCTCTCCCTTCTTCTACCACCTCCCATACAAACTGTACTTGTCATGAATTACTCTAAGCCAATTTACTCAGTGCGTATAAAATTTAGCGGGCTGAAATTGTGCACCAAATATTTGTTTAAAATTGCTAGTAAGACTAAAAAAAACATAACAGGGCTACGATTACGCGTAAAGCGCAATCTTACGATACTCTAGATGAAATAGAATATTTTGTGATCCCAAGAAATTTTGTATGGGGAGTGTTAGAAGGGGTGATAGCATCGAACTAATTTTTTCCCCATCATGCTAAAGTAGCTATAAAAATGTTTTATTCGAAATGCTTACTCCAAAAATTGAATAGGAGCTGAGAAAATTAGTGTGTTAGATTTAGTGAAAATGTGCAGTTTGTATGGGAGGTGGTAGATAGAGTGGGGGGATTTTAGTGATTTTTTCAGAAATAATTAAGAATATCACAAAATTGACATCTCTTAAATTTTAGACCAGTAACATTCATACTTTTCAAGAAAATAGATTTTTCGTCAAGTTGTGAAACTGTTGTCATATTGTATGGGAGGGGGTAGAAGCAGTGAAGCTAATCAAATATTTTTTTCTGATCTTAGTACTAATACTAATTAATTATTTATTACAAAATATGAGCGCAATAAATGTTATATGTTCTGAGAAAATCGTCTTAGAGCATTTCATGAAAAAATGTAGTTTGTATGGGAGGGGGTGGAAGGAGAGAGAGGACGCAAATAATTTTTCTACTGTAGATTAAGATTATTATAAAAGTAATATATCCCAAAATTCAGATTAATAGCTTTTATACTTTTTGAGTAAATCCATTTAATATCAAATTGCGAAATTGTGTCATTTTGTATGGGAGCGGGTAGAAGGGGTGAAGCCAATCGTCTAATTTTTTTTTGGCCTTACTAACAATTTTAAATTAATATTTGGTGCACAATTTCAGCCCGGTAAATTTTATACGCACTGTGTAAATTGGCTTAGAGTAATTCAAGACAAGTACAGTTTGTATGGGAGGTGGTAGAAGGAGGAAGAGGACACGCATAATTTTCTTACGGTAGATTGACATTATTATGAAAGTAATATATTTCAAATTTCAGGTCAATAGCTTTTATACTTTTCGAGAAAATTCGTTTGTTATCAAATTGCGCAATTGTGTCATTTTGTATGGGAGAGGGTAGAAGGGGTGAAGCTAGCCGTCTAATTTTTTTTGGCCTTACTAACAATTTTAAATAAATATTTGGTGCACAATTTCAGCCCTGTAAATTCTATACGCACTGTGTAAATTGGCTTAGAGTAATTCAAGACAAGTACAGTTTGTATGGGAGGTGGTAGAAGGAGGGGGAGGACATAATTTTTTCACGGTAGATTGATATTATCATAAAAGTAATATATTCCAAACTTCAAGCCAATAGCTTTTATACTTTTTGAGCAAATCCGTTTATTGTGAAATTGCGCATTTGTGTCATTTTGTATGGGAGGGGGTAGAAGGGATGGAGCGATTTGGCCCGTTCACGAACTTGACCTTACTTTTTTGTCAAAAACGACGTGTACGAAATTTGAACTTTTTAGCTCATCGCGTTCTCAAGCTAGAGACCGAACAGACGGACGGACGGACGGACAGACGGACATCCGGTTTTGAGATTTTTGAGTGATAATATTAACTTCTGTATCATTCATTTTTTTCTCCGCGCCTTATTTCTTTGCGTTACAAACTTTAGAGCAAACTTATAATACTCTCAGATTCCATCTAGAGTATAATTAGACGATTAGCTTCACCCCTTCAACCCCCTCCCGTACAAAATGACACAATTTCGCAATTTTATAATAAATGGATTTACTTGAAAATTATAAAAGCTATTAGCCTGAATTTTGGGATATATTACATTCATAATGATTTCAATCTACCGTAGAAAAATTATTTGCGTCCTCCCTCCCTTTCCACCCCCTCCCATACAAACTACACTTTTCCATGAAAGCTCTAAGTCGATTTTCTCAGAATATATAACATTTATCAAGCTCATATTTTGTAATAAATACTTAATTAGCTTTTGCACTAAGATCAGAAAAAAATATTTGATTAGCTTCACTGCTTCTACACCCTCCCATACAATAAGATACAGTTTCACAACTTCACAAAAAATCTATTTTCTTGAAAAGTATGAATGGTACTAGTCTGAAATTTGAGGGATGTCAATTTTATAATATTCCTGGTTATTTCTGAAAAAATCACTAAAATCCCCCCACTCTTACTACCAGCTCCCATACAAACTGCACATTTTCACTAAATTTAACTCACTAATTTTCTCAGTTCCCATTCAGTTTTTGGAGTAAGCATTTTGTACAAAACATTTTTATAGCTACTTTAGCATGATGGGGAAAAAATTAATTCAATGCTATCATCCCTTCTAACACTCCCCATACAAAATTTCTTGGGATCACAAAAAATTCTATTTAATCTAGAGTATCGTAAGATTGCGCTTTACGCGCAATCGTAGCCCTGTTATGTTTTCTCATGTCGTCGTCCATTTTTTGTATTTTGTCATTATGGTACTTCCTTTATTTTCGTCTGCAGATTTTTTTCGCAGATCGCCTAAGCTCGTCATATCTTTCTTTTTTGGCTCGTATTGGTCGTTCAGTAAAAATTTTGTAAGCCTCGTTCTTTAGACATCGCGACATTCTTGGTCGAACCAATCATTATTTTTTCGCCACTCTGCAAAAGAGGTGTTAGGATCTCTTTTGCAGAGTATTTGATGCCGTCTCGTATTTTCATCCACGCATTCTCCACTGGCATATTTTGGATATTTTCATATATTGGTGTCAGGTGTTTATTACATGCTAACATGTAAGCCTGCGCCACCGTTTCGTCGTTAAGCTTGTCGACATTGAATTTGCGAGCTCAGCTCGTTTTCGAATATCCACGACAAGCTACTCGGCATCATCGATACATAGCTCTGTGGTTAGAGTCGCAAGTCGCACCGCGGAGGATTCGTACATCACTTATGCTGGAAGCATCCATTTTCTCAATTAGGACGTGGTCTATTTGGTTGAAGGTGTGACCATCTGGTGAAGCCCACGTTCGTTTGTGAATATCGCGATGTGGGAACCACGTAGAACTTACAATCATATTTTTGCTGCTTGCGAAATCAATAAGACGTTGGCCATTGCCGTTGGTTATGTCATGGAGACTGTGCCCTCCTGTTGTTCCTTTATGAACCTTCTCCTTTCCGCAGCTTTGAACTATCTTGCTGAAATTTTTTTATGTATCATTTTTAGCAAAAAAGTAACTTTAAGTTCGTGAACGGGTCAAATCACACTACTCGTTCTACCCCCTCCCATACAAATTTCATGAAATTTCGAAATTTAAAGAAATTGATTTTTGTCCAAAACCATTTCAGCTATTGGCTTGAAAATTAGATCAAAGTATAACGATGTGAATATCTTTGACGTCAAAAAATATTGATCTTATCCTTTTACTCCTTCTACCATCTCTCATACAAATGCACAATTTTCAAAAATGCATTTATTCGGTTCTCATTGCAACTAGCAAAGCTAAAAGAATAAACTTTTGTCATAATTAATTTTATTATAATTGCAACCGATTTTGTAAAAGTTATCAAGTTCACCACACTCACAATTTCACGAAATTTCGGAATTTTAAATAAATTATTTTTCTCCAAAGCTAAAAAATTAAGTTTTGAGAAAAGTATACTATTATAAATATCGTTGATGTCGAAAAATTTGGTTTTGATTCAAATACTCCTTCAACCCCCTCCCATACACAGTTTTTGAGAAATGCATTTAACCGATTTTCATTAAAATTAGGAAAATTACAAACTTCAGATTTTGCGAGAATTTGTCCCTCAATGATTGTAATAAATGCTAAAAAAATATGAACTTCGCTTCACTCCTTCTACTACCTCCCATACAATTTCTTGTTTTGAAAATTCAAAAAATGTATTTCTTCTCCGAACACATGAGTAACAAGGCAATGTGATTAGGATGTTAATAAGCAAATTCAAAATCATCCAAGACCTCCCACTTTCTCTGCCACCTCCCATACAAATGCCATAAATTCAGAAAAATTTGTTCAAAAATTATGAAAGCTACAAACTTTAAATTCAGCATGAAACATTTCGTATACTACGTTCAGTGTTCTATACAAAAATTACAAACCTCCTCCCTCTGCTTTTACCACCTCCCACACAAAAGTCGCTATTCACTATTCGAAAGAATTTGAGATGACATATTTTCCGATATAATATTCTCTTTCCTATTTCATCTAGAGTACCATAAGATTGGGCTTTACGCCCAATCATAATTCTTCTACTTCTACAATGGCGCTACAGCCCAAAGCGGACCTAGGCCTCCTGATATTCAGGTTCCTTAACATTTTTTCATTACTTATTGTGGAAGGGTTGTTAGCCCTTCGCACAACCCTCTTTCTACGAATTTTTTCATTTTCTTAAATTAAGGTGACCAAAGTATACCCAATCAGGCAATGTGCCGGAATTATATGTTGCGCCGGCCGGGATTTGAACTCACGACCTTCGCATTACAAGACCAACACACTAC
Organism: Chorisops tibialis; assembly: GCA_963669355.1. NCBI lineage: Eukaryota > Metazoa > Arthropoda > Insecta > Diptera > Stratiomyidae > Chorisops > Chorisops tibialis. The sequence goes on along the minus strand of OY770262.1, from coordinate 267,930,126 downwards.
CTACTAGGCTATACTCTAGCTTTCATCATAATTCTACTGTTTTTTTTTTTTGCATTTTAAAGCTAATTTGGTCATGAATCGCGAAAAAAAATTTCGGAGTGCCAAATTTTTTTTTCTGTGTCGATAACAATACTTTATTATTAAAATATTAAAGTAAAAATTAATTTCTTTCTTTTGCATGATCCAAATCGTTTCATTCATCTACTAGCAAACGCCCGCGACTTCGTCCGCATAAAAATCGCAATAATAAGCATTTTTTGAGAATGTAGTTAGTAATACATTATGTGTGATATATAATCTGCTTACTTTAATGGCTCTTTGAACACAATGTTTTGAATTTTGTTGGAATCATAATCATAAATTATTAAGAATGACACCATGACACTCGCATTTGAATGGGAGAGGCTCGTGATCAAATCAATCCCGTGACTTGAGATCATATATGTACGGGTTGAAGAGCGTTAAGGACATGTGAATAATTATAGCTTGTGTTAAGAAAAAAACATAACAGGAGTACGATTGGGCATAAAGCCCAATCGTGCGATACTCTAGATAGAAGAGAAATTTTTGTATCTTAAGAAATTTTGCAGGGGAAATGGTAGAGGGGGTGACGACATTGAACTAATTTTTTCACATGACGGTAAGGTTGCTATCAAAATGTTTTATACAAAATTTAGGATTTAAAAATTTAATAAGTACTGAGAAAATTAGTGTATTGGATGTAGTGAAGTAGTGCAGTTTGTATGGGAGGTGATAGAAGGAGGGGCGGAGTTTTTAATGACTTTTCAGAAATAACTATAAATATCATGCTTTTGACATGTCTTAAATTGCAGATGAGTAGTATTCATACTTTTCATGAAAATCGACTTTTTATAAAGTTGTGAAATTGTGTCATTTTGTATGGGAGGGGTAGAAGGGGTAAAGCTAATCGCCTAATTTTTTTTTGATTTTACTAATAATTCTAAATAAATATTTAGTGCACAATTTCAGCTCGGTCAATTTTATACGCACTGAGTAAATTGGTATAGAGCATTTCATGAAAAAGTGCAGTTTGTATGGGAGGTGGTGGAAGGAGGGTGAAGACACAAATTATTTTTATAGAGTAGATTGGAATCATCATAAAAGTATTTCATTCCAAATTTCAGATCAATGTCATTTGTACTTTTCAAGGAAATCCGTTTATTGTCAGATTGCGAAATTGTGTCATTTTATATGGGAGGGGGTAGAAGGGGTGGAGCGATTTGGCTCGTTCATGAACTTGACCTTACTTTTTTGTTAAGAACGACGTTCACAAAATTTGAACTTTCTAGCTCTACGCGTTCTCAAGCTAGAGAGGAAACGGACGGACGGACGGACAGACAGACAGACAGACAAACAGACAGACAGACAGACAGACGGACGGACGGACATCCGGTTTTGAGATTTTTGAGTGATTATATGAACTTCTGTATTATTCATTTTTTTCTCGGAGCCTTATTTCTTGGCGTTACAAACTTTGTGGCAAACTTATAATACTCTCAGATTTCATCTAGAGTATAAAAATCCCAAACAAAATAAGATTAAGTTTGAACACCTAACAGGACTACGATTGTGCGTAGAGCCGAATCATACGATACCATAGATGAAATCGAAATTTTTGTGATATTATGAAATTTTGTATGGGAAGTGGCTGCACTGAACTAATTTGTTTCACATCATGCTAGAGTAGCTATAAAAATGTTTTGTACCAAATTTAAGCTTCAAAAATTGAGTAGGCACTGAGAAACTTATTGCATTGGATTTAATGAAATTGTGCAATTTGTATGGTAGGTGGTGGAAGGAAAGGGGGTTTTTGGTGATATTTCGAGAATTATAATAATCATGCAATTGATATATTTTAAATTTCAGTTCTGTATCATTCACGTTTTTCCAGAAAATCGAATTTTTGTAAGGTCGTGCAATTGTGTCTCATTGTATGGGAGGGGGTGGAAGGAGTAAAGCTACTCGGCTAATTTTTTCCCGATATTAATAATGATGCTAATATAGGATAGAGTACAAAATTTAATCACGACGAAAGTTATATGTACTGAGAAAATTAGTTTAGAATATTTTATGAAAAAGTGCAATTTGTATGGGAGGTGGTGGAAGCGGTGGTAGGTCTTAAGTGACTTTTTGAGAAGCAACTATAATTAATTGGCAATTGACATATTTTAAATTTCAGATCAGTAACATTTACAGTTTTCAAGAAAATCGAATTTAAGTAAGGTCGTGGAAATGTGTAACATTGTATGGGAGGTTTTAGAAGGAGTGAAGCTAGTCGGTCATCTTTTCCTGATACTAATAATAATGCAAATTAAGGATTAAGTACAACATTTAAGCTTGATGAAAGTAACACGTACTGAGAAAATTGGTGAATAGCCTTTCATGAAAAAGTGTAGTTTTTATGGGAGGTGGTGGAAGGAGTAGGTAGTCTTAAGTGAATTTTTGTGAAACAACTATAGTCATTATGCAGTTGATATGTTTTAAATTTCAGATCTGCATCATTCACGTTTGAAAATTGAATTTTTTAAAGTTGTGGAATTGTGTCATATTGTATGGGAGGGGATAGAAGGAGTGAAGCTACTCGGTTAATTTTTTCGCGCTTTTAATAATAATGCAAATTAAGGATAAAGTACAACATTTAAGCTCGACGAAAGTTACACGTACTGAGAAAATTGGTGAATAGCCTTTCATGAAAAAGTGCAGTTTGTATGGGTGGTGGTAGAAGGAGTAGGGGGATTTAAATAATTTCTATACCATAGATCATATTTCTGATAAAAATAGTATGTTCTAAATTTCAAATGGTTTGCTTCAATGGTATGGTTTTGAAGAAAATTTGATTATTACATATTTTTGAAAATGAGTCATTTTGTATGGGTGGGGTGGAAGACGTGGGGGTATTGAAATAAGATTACACGCAGATTATATCTCGGTGCACATCTAATAAACTGTGAAAGTTTCATTAGAATCGGTTTAGCCGTTTTTGCGTGAAATCCGGAATGACAGACAGACAGAGAAAATTTTTAAAAAACGTTTGTTTTTGCTCAATTATTGCTAAAATAAAACTTACAAATAACAGACAGATACTACAATTATATTTATATGTATAGATTCCAAAGTTTTATTGATCCCATTTTACAATTGACCTATTTGTTTTTCTCTAACTATTAAGAGCGTCTTGATTTTAAATTTTCAAATGCAAAGATGATTTTAAATTTAGCAACACTGATGTATGTTTGTTTTCAATTTCAATGAATATGGATATGATAATACTCTGCCAAGGAGTATGCGGGCGGATCTTACTAACGTAAATTTTCCAAGGTCGTTTCACTCTTTCGCTATTCCAGCGGGGAAAAAAGCAGTAGCAAGTGCTTCGAACTTGCTAACCTTTCATTTTACCATTGCATGTCCGCTAAAGTAAGCTCTTCGCTTTAGCTTTAATAGAAGACATTTTAAAGCGTATTTTCCAAACCCTTATAAAGCGTATTTTTTGTATTGGGCAAAAATAACGATTTATAGCTTATACTTAAGTGTATTTTTTTTTCAAGTCGAGAAATAGATTTGAACCTGGCAGCTGTTATAAAGACAATTTCCTTTATAAATTAAACGTTTACTTATTAGGTTTACGCAGATTACAATTTACTTCGACTGACTTGTTCTAGTGTTTGAAAACGAAATTCAAAAATAAGTTATGCCATATGTACAGTATCCTAGATCGCATAGCAAACGCGTTAACCACTGATCAATCTTCATCCAGCGTTTAAGTCGGTCAAAAGTGTGTGACTATGTGCCGCTAATAAAGTGCTTTTCCCTAACATCTTTTGAAGCAATCTCGTCTTCTGCTGTTTTTAAAAAGAGTGGATCAGATCAGCATCTACAAATCATTGGTGTCTAATACATAATAAGGTATGATAAAAACCCATTCAGTTACGTAGGGACCGGTGGTTGCTAGTAATTTATTACTAGAATAATAAAGGAATGGAATGTCCAAATCGTAGCACCACGTTTCGCATGAGGAGCGGTATACTTTCAACATCAAAGAAGTACGTTTCAAGCAAAATGTGTCTATAGGCCTTACTATATACTCGAATCATGCGTAAACAGAGTGCCAGGTGCGAAAACAGAGTGCCAGGTGCAGCAAATACGCGCGTGATTGGTGTTGATCCCTATAGTAATCCCGATATACAGCTTTCAATCTTCAACAGTTGCCAAGAAAAGTAATATGGTAAGATCCAAAATACTTAATTTAATTATGTTTTTATCAAAAAAAAAAAAAAAACAATGGCACGATATATTGCTATCACTTGGGTTGAATTTAATGGCTTTCTATTATACATTAATAAATAATACATTGGTTAAGTCCAGTTAAGCCTCGAACATGTCAACCTACTGAAAAGAATGTAGGCATTATCTTAAAAAAAATTCTCCCCGCGATGCGATAAGAATTTCTCGTAAATTACGAATATTTTATGATAAGTGAACTTTGCATCGATACCTGGCTATTTTGATGTGATATTTGTTTTTACTTTAATCTACTTATTATCGTCATCATTATATTGTAGAACTAGCGATCGCCCGCGACTTTGTTCGCTTAGGAATCGCAATAATAACATTTTTTAAGAATGTATGTAGTTAGTAGTACATTATGTCGGATAAATAATCTGCTTGATTTGATGGTTCTTTGAAAACAATGCTTTGTATTTTGTTGGAATCAGAACCATAAATTATTAAGAATGAAATCATGATACTCGCATTTGTATGGGACAGGCTCGTGATCAAATCAAACCCGTGATTCGAGATCATATGTATACGTGTTAAGGACATGTGAATAATTGTAGCTTGTGTTAATTGAAAAAAGCCCAAATAAAATGACATTAAGCTTACAAACATAACAGGACTTCGATTGTGCGTAAAGCCCAATCATACGATACTACCGATGAAATCGAAATTTTTGTAATCTTAAGAATTTTTGTGTGGGGAGTGATAGAAGGGATGACAGTACTAAATTAATTTTTTTCACACCATGCTAGAGTAGCTATAAAAATATTTTGCACCAAATTAAGCTTGAAAAACTGAAAAGGTAACTTTAGAAACTTAGTGCATTGGATTTAGTGAAATTGTGGAATTTGTATGGGAGGTGGTAGAAGGAGTGGGGGGTTTTTGGTAATTTTTCTAGATACAACTATCATCATCATGCAATTGATATTAAATTTCAGATCAGTTAGATTCACACTTTTCAAGAAAATTGAGTTCTTGCAAAGTCGTGGAATTGTGCCACATTGTATGGGAGGGGGTAGAAGGAGTAAAGCTTATTGGTTTTAGTTTTTTCTTGACAATAATAACAATGCTAATTTTGGATTTAATGCAAAATCTTAGCTCTTTGAAAGTTATACATACTGAGAAAATTGGAGTATAGCATTTCTTGAAAAAGTTTAGTTTGTATGGGAGGTGGTGGAAGCAGTTGGAGGATTTAAACTATTTGTATACATGAAGATTGCATTTATAATAGAAATAATATGTTTTAAATTTCAAATTAATAGCTTACATAGTTTCCATGAAAATTTGATTATTATAAGTTTTTGAAACTGAGTCACTTTGTATGGGAGGGGGTAGAAGCCGTGAGGGAAGAAAAATAAAACCTAAAGCAGATTACTCTCCGAGGCAGACCTAATAATATGTGAAAGTTTCATTGCAATCGGTGCAGCCGTTTTTGCGTGATAGCCGGAAAGACAGACAGACAGACAGACAGAAAAATTTTTTAAAAACGTTTGATTCTGCTTAGTTATTGCTAAAATGAAGCAAAAACCTTATTTATAGCCATTTCTAAACAAATAACAGACAAACACTACAATTATATTTATATAGATAACTAGCAGACCCCGCGACTTCGCCCGCGCTAAAATTGCATTAATAAGCTATTTTTGAGAGTTTTGTTTGTAATACAATATCTGGGGAAATATAATCTGCTCACTTTAAACCTCTTTCTAAATCAATTGCAAGTATTTTTCAAATGAAAATAAGTCGATTTGATATATTATTATTGAATGTTAAGGATTTACTTCAATTTAAAGAGATTTACTGCTGTTGACATACTTACACTGACATCGATTTGAACAGATCTCAGTTTGTATCCTGTCATTGGAACAACAAAAATCACTTTTATTTCAAATAGATGTTGACATTAACAACAACGTTTGATATGAATTCAAACAGAATGTTTTCAAATAATTTTTATAATCTAGATGAAATCTGAGAGTATAATGTGTTTGCCTTGCCGTTTGTTACGCTAAAAAATAATGCTCACACAGAGTCGTTAAGGGTACAGAATTATTTGTTTCCGATCAAAAACCTCGAATCCGAGTGACCGTCTCTCTGTCCGTTCACGAACTTGGCATCACTTCTGAACAAAATCAGTGAGCACAAAATTTGGACTTTTTAGTTCAACGCGCTGTGGAACTATAGAGCGCACGGACGGACAAACGAACAGACGGTTTCGAGATTTTCGAGCAAAACTATTGACTTCTGTGTCATTCAGTTTTTTCTTCAAACGTTATTTCTTAGCGTTACAAACTTGAAAGAAAACATATAATACAGTCAGATTCATTCCATCCCGCTCCCCAATAAAACCCAAAAAAATCGAATTTTAGCAAATTTTCTTGAGAAATATTTTAACTATGGATCTTTAAATCATCATATTATAAATATATCATTTGCATAACAATGCTGATCTATAAACGAAAATTTTATCGATATCCCATCACTTGTTATGCTCCCCCCTTCGAATACCACAATTTTATAAAATTATTTTACTACTTTTCTTAATAACTATGAACTATGCTGTGATAGTGTCAATCAATCAATCAAATTCCTGTTAAGACTCCCTATAGGGGCATAGGACAGAAACAACTCTCTTCCACAAGGCGCGAACCTGAGCATCGGCTTTAAGCTGTTGCCAGAACTTGTTTATTCCTCTTGCCTCCTGCTCAACTGCTCGCTTCCATGTTACATGGTCGACCAACCCGACGTCTTCCTTGAGGGTTATAATCCAGAGCCTATTTAGCGATGTTTCGCTCTGATTTCCTCAAGGTATGACCAATCCACTGCCACTTTCGTCGTTGAATCTCAATACCTATTTTAGTCTGGCGAGTTGTACTCCAAAGTTCGTCGTTGGAGATTACTTCTGGCCAGAACATTCCTAAAATGCGCCGGAGGCATTGGTTTACGAAAGTCTGTAGTTTCTTGGTAAGTCGAACGGTCACTTTCCACGTAGTACAACCATATAACAACATGGATTTGACGCATGCGTCAAAAACTCGCAGCTTCGTGCGAAGGGAGATCTCTCTTAACCTCCAGAAAGCGGAAACGATACCGAAGGCCTGACGAGCTTTATTTAGCCGAGCCTCAACATCCTTTTCGGCTCCACCGTTCATGCTGACAATGCTTCCGAGATAGCAAAAATCTTTCACCTCTTCCACATCCTGTCCATTAAGAACAATCGGTGTGCTTGCGTTCGAACCCATGTGCATGTACTTGGTTTTACGCACATTTATTTTCAGTCCCGCCTCTCTGCATTTAGAATGCAACGAGCGAACATTTGACTCTAAGTTCGAACGGGTATGCGCAAGCAAACACACATCATCAGCATAATCTAGGTGACTTAAGATGTTAAATAATCTCTGAAGACCTTTACCTTCCCCACCTTCTAGTGCAGCTTTCAAGATGTCATTTATTACCACCAGAAACAGGGCTGGTGATAGTATGCAGCATTGTCTGACACCCGTTCGCACAGGGAAGCTCTCGGACAGCTCTCCTCTATGCAAGACGCGACACCTTGCATCTTCGAAGGATTCTTTAATCATAGCTATGATCTTATCTGGAATACCTCTCCTACGCAAAGCTTTCCATATGTAATCTCGCTTAACGCTGTCGAACGCCTTCTCGAAGTCCACAAACATGAGATGTAGTGGCGAACCCATTTCGGCTGACTGCTCTAATATTATCCGTAGGGTATTTGTGTGGTCGGTACAAGACGAAATCCGGAATCCAGCCTGATAAACTTCGAGAGTGCTCTCGACAACATCACTAATCCTATTGAGAATTATCTTAGCCATAATTTTTGATACGGCAGTAAGTAGACATATACCACGCCAATTGCCACAATCCCGAAGGTCGCCCTTCTTTGGAATTTTCACAATGCCGCCCTCCTTCCATTCAATCGGATATCTTGCTTCATTCCACACCTCAGTAGAGAGTGGGAGGAGTATATCGGCTGTTATTTTCGGGTCCGTTTTGAGGAGTTCGGTTGGTAGTCCGTCAATATCTGGTGGTTTCCTTCACGCCATTGACCGAATGGTGGAAACTATCTCTTCCTTATCTGGGGAATCGTCCCTAATAGAGGATTGTTGCGGTTGGATGTTTGGAAGTTGTTCTGGTTCCGGAATATCTTCCTCTGACAAGATGTTTAATATATCAGAGAAGTATTCCTTCCATCGTCGCAACTAGTGTTCACTCATAGTAATGAGAGTTCCGTTGACATCTCTCACCAGGTGGTTGGCGGTGAAATTCCTGTTCGTCAACTGTTTCATGATTTTAAATAGTGAGCCCATATCCCCAAGGTAAGCCCAGATTCTGCCTTGATTGCCATATCTTCAATGGCCTTTCTTTTGTCGCGTCTAACAGCCTTTTTAAGCTGTATATGAGCATCGCGGTAGTTCTGCCTCAAGTCGGGCGTTCGTTGGTTAACATCGGGTTGAGAGATGATTGCCAATTTGGCTTTTTTCCGATTGCCAAACTTGTCCCATGTGTCTTGCGACATCCAGGGTTTCTCACCGCTTTGCACATATCCCACAGATTCTTCAGCACTAGTTAGAAAAGTGTTTCTGGTTGCCTCCCAATTGGCGTCCAATGTGCGCATTTCATATTCACCCAATGTGGACGACTTTTCGCGTAGAATAGTGATGTATTCGCGTTTTTTGTTGGGATCTCTAAGTTTATCCACATTAAGCTTGCGCTTCATTTGAAGAATTTGTGGTCGTCGGATAGCTGCTGTACACAATCTCAAGCAGGCAACCATCAAGTGGTGATCGCTCCCCACGTCAGCTCCACGTTTCGCTCGCACATCGAGGAGACATCTTCTCCATCGGCGACTTCTAGCCGAATGATCGATCTGATTCTGAGTAACACCATCAGGGAAACCCAAGATGTTTTATGATGGCTCTTGTGTGGATGACCATTTGCCGAGTACTACAAAACTCCACAAATAATTCGCCGTTTTCGGGGCTCTTAATCCAAGGTCGTGAAGGGTCGACCCAATGGTCACCATGCCTTCCCATGACGTGTCCTAGTCCAGTGTTGCCTAATCCAACCTGGGCGTTCATATCTCCCGAGATGATAATAATATCACCTCTTGGAACACGTTCGAAGGTGGCACTCAGTTGGCTATTCTTTAATGTATCTTAAAGAAATATAGAATTGGAAATAGTTCGCATGATTACTAACGAATCTCTACACATAAACAAGAAATGCTGGACGAACGCAAACCAAAACACACGGCCCCATGGTCATACATATACATATGCATCCATATGCTATCTTTAAACATAAAAAAAAAAAAATCGTGCTTAAAAAAATCCCTTCTGGAGTGGGAATCGAACCCATGACCTATTGCCTAAAAAGCTAGCACGCTACCCACTACGCCACGGAAGCCTCATACATATACATCTATATATTTTTGTATACATGTATGTATATGTATGACCATGCGGCCGTGTGCTCCGATTTGCGTTGTTCCGGAATTCTTTTTTGTTTTTTTGTGTGTTGAGATAGCAGAGACTATTCCGAAGAAAAAAAGTTCATGCATGCAAATCGGGTGAATAGTTGCGAACAACAAACGAAAAAATTTCTCCATACAAAATGTACTGAAAATGAAATTTTCCAAATTTTCCAATTTTCGGGGAAAATTTGCAATTTTTGGCTTCGTTAGGATCTAAGTTGGGCTTTAACGAACACAACAAAAAACATAACAGGGCTACGATTACGCGTAAAGCACAATCTTACGATACTCTAGATGAAATAGAATTTTTTGTGATCCCAAGAAATTTTGTATGGGGAGTGTTAGAAGGGATGATAGCATTGAACTAATTTTTTCGACATCATGCTAAAGTAGCTATGAAAATGTTTTATACCAAATGCTTACTCCAAAAACTGAATGGGAACTGAGAAAATTAGTGAGTTTGATTTAGTGAAAATGTGCAGTTTGTATGGGAGGTGGTAGAAAGAGTGGAGGAATTTTAATGATTTTTTCAGAAATAACTAGGAATATTATAAAATTGGCATCCCTTAAATTTCAGACTAGTGCCATTCATGCTTTTCAAGAAAATCGATTTTTTGTGAAGTTGTGAAACTGTGTCATATTGTATGGGAGGGGGTAGAAGTAGTGAAGCAAATCAAATATTTTTTTTCTCATCTTAGTAATAATATGAATTAAATGTTTATTACAAAATATGAGCTCAACAAATGTTATATGTTCTGAGAAAATCGACTTAGAGCATTTCAGGAAAAAGTGTAGTTTGTATGGGAGGGGGTGGAAGGAAAGGGAGGAAGCAAATAATTTTTGTACTGTAGATTTAAATCATTAAAAAATTAATATATACCAAAATTGAGACCAATAGCTTTTATACTTTTTGAGTAAATCCATTTATTGTCAAATTGCAAAATTGTGTCATTTTGTATGGGAGGGGGTAGAAGGGGTGAAGCTAATCATCTCATTTTTTTTGACCTTACTAACAATTTTAAATAAATGTTTGGTGCACAATTTCAGCCCGCTGAATCTTATAAGCACTGAGGAAATTGGCTTAGAGTAATTCATGATAAGTACAGTTTGTATGGGAGGTGGTAGAAGGAGGGGGAGGACACACACAATTTTTATGCGATAGATTGATATTATCATAAAAGTAATATATTCTGAATTTCAGGCCAATAACTTTTATACTTTTTGAGCAAATCCGTTTATTGTGAAATTGCGTAATTGTGTCATTTTGTATGGGAGGGGGTAGAAGGGGTGGAGCGATTTGGCCCGTTCACGAACTTGACCTTACTTTTTTGTCAAAAACGACGTGTACAAAATTTGAACTTTCTAGCTCAATGCGTTCTCAAGCTAGAGAGCGAACAGACGGACGGACAGACGGACAGACGGACAGACGGACGGACGGACAGACGGACGGACGGACATCCGGTTTTGAGATTTTTGAGTGATAATATTAACTTCTATATCATTAATTTTTTTCTCCGAGCCTTATTTTTTGGCGTTACAAACTTTAGAGCAAACTTATAATACTCTCAAATTCCATCTAGAGTATAAAAATTTGAGCCAAATCGGACGAACTGTTGCTGAGTTACACGTGTACACACGTAGACCACTTATTTTTATAGTATAGATAATAACCATTAATATGTCATACTAGCAAACGCCCGCGACTTCGTCCGCATAAAAATCGCATTGATAAGCAATTTTTGAGAATGTAGTTAGTAATATATTATATGGGATATACAATCCGCTTACTTTAATGGCTCTTTGAACACAATTTTTTGTATTTTGTTGGAGTCAGAACCGTAAATTCTTAAGAATGATAGCATGATACTCGCATTTGAATGGGAGAGGCTCGTGATCAAATGAAACCCGTGATTCGAGATCATATGTATACGTGTTAAGGACATGTGAATAGTTGTGTTAATTGAAAAAATCCCAAATAAAATGACATTAAGCTTAAAAACATAACAGAACTTCGATTGTGCCCCATTATATGATACTACCGATGAAATCGAAATTTTTGTAATCTTAAGAATTTTTGTGTGGGGAGTGACAGAAGGGATGTCAGTACTAAATTAATTTTTTTCACACCATGCTAGAGTAGCTATAAAAACATTTTGCACCAAATTTAAGCTTGAAAAACTGAATAGGTAACTTGAGAAACTTAGTAAACTCGATTTAGTGAAATTGTGTCATATTGTAAGGGAGGAGGTAGAAGGAGTGGAGCTAATTGTTTTATTTTTCCCGATAATAGTAATAATACTAATTAGGGATTCATCAGAAAATTTTAGCTCGATCAAAGTTATACGTACTGAGAAAATTGGTTTAGAGTATTTAATGAAAAAGTGTAGTTTGTATGGGAGGTGGTGGAAGGAGTTGGGGGATTCAAACTATTGATATACTAGAAGATTGCATTTATAATAGAAATAATATATTTTAAATTTCAAATTAATAGCTTTCATAGTTTCCATGAAAATTTGATTATTATAAGTTTTTCAAAATGAGCCACTTTATATGGGAGGGGGTAGAAGGCGTGAGGGGAGAAAAATAAAACCTAAAGCAGATTACTCCCCGAGGCAGACCTAATAATCTGTGAAAGTTTCATTGCAATCGGTGCAGCCGTTTTTTCGTGAAAGCCGGAAAGACAGACAGACAGAGAAATTTTTTAAAAACGTTTGATTCTGCTTAGTTATTGCTAAAATGATGCAAAAAACTTATTTATAGCCATTTTTAAACAAATAACAGACAGACACTATAATTATATTTATATAGATTGTTAGTATGACCAAAAAATGAGACGTTTAGCTTCACTCCTTCTACACCCTCCCATATAATCTGACACAATTAAACAACTTTACAATTAAACTGCCAACAAGTCGGGCGCAACTTTATTATTTTTGGGACAAGTTGAAGATGCATGGAAAGTCAATATGCAAGTTAGAGTAGTTAAGGAAGAGTAAGTGGAACCCCGTTTCACAAATGGACCCCCTTTAGGGTAGGGCTGCTGCCAATTTAACACATAATTGCGATTACGATTAATAGCTCCAGCACATGTAATCAATATTTCATTTGTTTATGTAAGTTTGGGTTCTTATGAGGGAGGGAGGAGGGGTGATATTAAGAGTGGGTGGATGTCAATAATTATTCAATTGATTGCTTCAATTACGTCCAATATTCTCGGCATAGAATATAAGTTTCATAGACGAAGTTGCATAGAATTTTCATAAAATTCATTCACGAAACTAATCATTTGTATAGGAGGGGGTAGAGGAGGTAAGGGAAATGTAAAAATTGTGATGCAGTTTTATTTCGCATCTCTTGAAAGGTGCTCGTACAAAATTTCAAGTTCGTAGCATTTAATTTGTTGATTAGCAGTTGTTTTATTGAAATTGGTCGAAATCATAATTTTGTATGGGAGGGGGTAAAACGGCAAGTGTGATCTCAAATATTTTGACGCAGTTCCGTTTCAACTATTTTCAAAAGATTTTGTGCAAAATTTCAAATTGATAGCTTTTACTAATTAAGTGATAATTAATTTCCCGTTTTGACAAAAGACCAGAAAGATCTTGAGCCTTTTGGACTCTGAAGAATCTTCCGCCGAAGTTTTTGGTCGTGATCAAATTTAACACGTTTAAGATGGATTTGCAAGAATTTCTTGATACATTATAAAGCTCTCTGTTAGCTGCAGTTGGAAAATTTCGAAACTTTTGAAACGATTGCTTCTTAGCCCGAATTGCCACGAGACATTCTTTTGTGAACCAAGAGTCCTTCGACGGCCGGATTCTCTTTTGACTGGAAGGTATGTAGAGCTTCATACCTTTCAGGATGGTCTCGGTGACAAGTTTACAGGCTTTATCGCAGTCATTAGAATCGAAGCACAATTTCCAATTGAAGGCATTGAAGAGCTCGTTCAGCGCCCCCCAATTTGCTCTTTTAAAATGCCAAACAGTGGGTGCCTTAGCTGGCAGCTGTTTTAGTGCTACAACAGGAAATTGTGCACGAATCAAGAAGCGATCCGTATTTCCAATTGGCGATAGGGATATTACAGAGAGAGAATATTTCTCATGTTGGTTGGTGAGAAATAGATCAAGAAGATTGGAGAATTGACCTGCAAAACGAGTAGGCTCATTTACCAGCTGTGTTAAGCCGTTTAACGAGGCAAAGAGCTCAGTATCACGTCTCTCTTCGTCCGTGCAGGAGGAATATTTAAGGCAGGCAGTGTTGTGAACATTGAAATCGCCCGCAATAACGATTTCAGCATCAGGGTGTGCAGTGTAAATGGACTGGATGGATTCAGACAACCCATCCAGCTCGCTAGTTGTTTTAGCTGCATTCAGTGCCGGGCTTCCATAAATATAACAGAAATACAAGATATGCCCTTGGACTAAAAGTTTTATCCAAATAAAATTAAATTCCGGATTGGAGCAGGTACCCAAATATGAAACCAATTGGAAGGGCACATCATCGCGGATGTAAAGAGCGATCCTCGTTGGCGAAAAAATGCTGGGATGAGGTGATAACCGGGAACAGAATAAAACTTCTCACTCCCAGGTAGCACCTTGCACTCGCCAAGTGCCAATATTTCTGGTTTTGAAGTTTGGGTGTAGATGTACAGGGAGAGGTAAGTAGAACATTGACCTGATCGAACGTAAAAGTAGCCAGTTACGAAAAGGGCGCACGAAAAGCAAATGTAAAAAGAGGACAAAATAAAGGTGGACTAAAAACTAAAAAGTTAAAAATAAACAGAGAACAAAAATTAAAACAATGTAAAAAAGGAGAAAACAGAAAAAAAATAGTAAATTTAAAGGAGGCAAGAAACTAAAAATGTAGCAACCGAAAATAAAAACAGGAAAAACTAATGGCTAAAAATTCGTCAAGGTGTAAAAATAATAATAGAGAGAACAAAAAAAAATTAACAAACAAAAAGAACACGAAATGGAAGTGCAAACATTGCCCAGCAGAAATAAAATAAAAAAAACCAAGCGGCATACACATCAACAGTACAAACCAGTAATAACTAACGGTCCGGGGTCTGCAATTGCAAACGAGTACTAGGCCTATGTACGGGAGAACCAACACATCGAAGACCCCGGCCCGTTAGGTGACACTTAGCTGGAACTCGGAGACTTGGAGATCCGATGGCGCTGCGACACCCTCGAACAGGTCACAATGTATAATTTGATTAGATCACTCGCAACAGAAAAACGGCAAGAAACGAGCAATAAAATTATTTCGAAAACAAACAAACAAACAAAAAGGAAATGACACGGTGTAAAGCACGCCCGGCACCGAGATGTCAACTACAAAATTTCATAAACTCAAAAAATTTCTCTTTCATCTAGAGTATCGCAGTAGTAGTTCTGTTGTTTTTTTTTTTTTTTTGCATTTTTAGGCTATTTTAGTCATGAAACGCAAAACAACAAAATTTCAGGGCAGGAATTTCTTTCCAAGTCACAATAAATTATTATTAAAATAATAAAGTAAAAAATAATAATTTGAACTAGAACTGTTATCGACCGAAGGGCTCCCTAACTTGCACAAGATCGCAAAATTTGTGATTGTAATATTAAGATATGATCCTGAAAATTTGGTGAATACATTTAAAAAAATCATAAAACTTCAAGATATTAACCATTTCTTGTAGATCAAGTGTCACCAATACGTGAGAAGCAATTAACTTCAGAATTTGTACGAACACTTGAAGAAATATTTGAAACAAAGCTGCATGAAAAGTTTTGCAATCCCTCTACTTTTTCTACACCCTGACATAGAAAAGTTAAATTTCGTTAAATTTCAATAAATCACCTAATAGCCAGCAAATTATCAGATAAGATCTTGAAATTTTGTACGAACACTTTTCAAAAGACACGAAATAAAACTGCATCGCGATGTTACTCTACAAATCTATGGTTTCATGAACATAAAATGCGGAGAATTTCATAGAATTTAACCCGTCTGTGAAACTAACATTCTATAAAGGGAATTTTGAACGTGGTCCATGCAATCAAACAAAGAATTATTCATATACACCCAATTCTTCCATTCCCTCTCCATACACATCCTTGCATAAATAGTCGAATGAAATATTGATTTTATGTAGAGGAGCTTTCATCGCAATGCCAATTAAGTATTAAATAATTTAAAACAACCATGCCTTGGAACACCAATTCGCTTAGTCTTCCCCATCTACTACCACCCTACACTACATATTGACTTCACACGCATCCTCAACTAGTCCCTAGAATTATAAAGTTGCTCCCGAATTGTTGGCATATATTTTTACATTATTTATTCTTAACCCTCCCATACAGAGTGTCACAACTTCATACTGAGCCAATTTTCTTCCAATCTCACAAAGTAAATGGAGTGAAATTTTACATTCATGGAAAATTTTAGTGAAAACTAGTTGGAAAAAATAAAATAGTTAAAATTCACTTGCCTGCTATATGTACATAGGTATATGTACCCTTCACCAGCGGACGGAAAATAAAACAGAATTAATCTTCTAGAAATTTATTACACATTTTGAAAATGTAAAATTTAAAAAATTAGTGGAAGATTTTGTTGATGGTTTCGATGATGAGGTCAACATCCACTCCCATAGCGCGGAGACGGTTCTTCATGTCACCGTATTCAGCGTTGCTTTGGAGGCTCTCGACGATGCTTCCGAATTCGTCCGAGTTGATCTTTTGCATAGCGAGTTGAACGTAGTGATCGGTGGCCAATTTGGATTCAAAGAGAGCCTGCAGTTCTTCAACTGGGATAAGTTCGATGATGTCCAACAAGAGTCCGCGGAATCCTGGAGTGGCACGGGTGGCAACACGTTGGCGAACGTTACGGACTTCTGGGAATCCGAAGATTTCGGACATCATGTTGAAGTAGTAGGCAGCATCGACGTACAGATCTTGGCAAGCGAATTCCATCAACGAGCTGAATGCGCTTTGACCTTGCACGGAAGTAACCATTTTATAAAATTCGTCTGATGTTAAGTACTCCATAACGGCTATGGTTTCATCATCAGATGTCATCGCAGTCAGAACGAGGGTCAAGACCTCCTCCACTGGGATGTGACTGGCGAATTCGGCAAGGACTGGTTGGAGTCCACCTCCGTTTGGTGCCTGGCATTTTGGGCCGTCTTCGGCGAAGACTGCGCAGACTAGAAGAGCGAATACGGCTAAGACCTTCATGATTGTGTCGAGTTGAATCACAAAATTGAAACTGATTTCATTAAGAAACTTTCTGCCTTTTATACCGAATTTCAATGGTTCTTATCATCGGCAGGATGAATGCAATCAGTTGATAATTGTGATTAGATTATAGTGAGCTGATGGTAGGATTAAATTGACACAAGCAAAGATTTATTCCCTTCTGATTATGTTTTTAAAGTTTTATTTAATTATTTCGGAGCAATTCAATACTATCATAGTTACATTACTTACCGTGATATTTGTACCCATATTTTGGGTGTAGATTAGGTTTTCTGTAAAGACTAAGCAGAACACACCCGTCTGGCCTTTCTACTTTTCTGCAGTACTGGGCGAAATCAATGCCCATGTCTGATGCTCTGCACTCGTAAATGTACACATTATTTTAGAAATGAATTTCTGAACTCAATGCGCATTTGAAGGTACAAATATTACGGTAAGTAGTATAACTATGATAGTATTGAATTGCACCGAAATAATTAAATAAAACTTTAAAAACATAATCAGAAGGGAATAAATCTTTGCTTGTGTCAATTTAATCCTACCATCAGCTCACTATAATCTAATCACAATTATCAACTGATTCCATTCATCCTGCCGATGATAAGAACCATTGAAATTCGGTATAAAAGGCAGAAAGTTTCTTAATGAAATCAGTTTCAATTTTGTGATTCAACTCGACACAATCATGAAGGTCTTAGCCGTATTCGCTCTTCTAGTCTGCGCAGTCTTCGCCGAAGACGGCCCAAAATGCCAGGCACCAAACGGAGGTGGACTCCAACCAGTCCTTGCCGAATTCGCCAGTCACATCCCAGTGGAGGAGGTTTTGACCCTCGTTCTGACTGCGATGACATCTGATGATGAAACCATAGCCGTTATGGAGTACTTAACATCAGACGAATTTTATAAAATGGTTACTTCCGTGCAAGGTCAAAGCGCATTCAGCTCGTTGATGGAATTCGCTTGCCAAGATCTGTACGTCGATGCTGCCTACTACTTCAACATGATGGCCGAAATCTTCGGATTCCCAGAAGTCCGTAACGTTCGCCAACGTGTTGCCACCCGTGCCACTCCAGGATTCCGCGGACTCTTGTTGGACATCATCGAACTTATCCCAGTTGAAGAACTGCAGGCTCTCTTTGAATCCAAATTGGCCACCGATCACTACGTTCAACTCGCTATGCAAAAGATCAACTCGGACGAATTCGGAAGCATCGTCGAGAGCCTCCAAAGCAACGCTGAATACGGTGACATGAAGAACCGTCTCCGTGCTCTGGGAGTGGATGTTGACCTCATCATCGAAACCATCAACAAAATCTTCCACTAATTTTTTAAATTTTTCATTTTCAAAATGTGTAATAAATTTCTAGAAGATTAATTCTGTTTTATTTTTCGTCCGCTGGCGAAGGGTACATATGTATACCCATGTACACATAGCAGGCAAGTGAATTTTAACTATTTTATTTTTCCCAACTAGTTTTCACTAAAATTTTCCATGAATGTAAAATTTCACTCCATTTACTTTGTGAGATTGGAAGAAAATTGGCTCAGTATGAAGTTGTGACACTCTGTATGGGAGGGTTAAGAATAAATAATGTAAAAATATCTGCCAACAATTCGGGAGCAACTTTATAATTCTTGGGACTAGTTGAGGATGCGTGTGAAGTCAATATGTAGTGTAGGGTGGTAGTAGATGGGGAAGACTAAGCGAATTGGTGTTCCAAGGCATGGTTGTTTTAAATTATTTAACACTTAATTGGCATTGCGATGAAAGCTCCTCTACATAAAATCAATATTTCATTCGACTATTTATGCAAGGATGTGTATGGAGAGGGAATGGAAGAATTGGGTGTATGTGAATAATTCTTTGTTTGATTGCATGGACCACGTTCAAAATTCCCTTTATAGAATGTTAGTTTCACAAACGGGTTGAATTCTATGAAATTCTCCGCATTTTATGTTCATGAAACCATAGATTTGTAGGAGGGATGGAAGAGTAACATCGCGATGCAGTTTTATTTCGTGTCTTTTGAAAAGTGTTCGTACAAAATTTCAAGATCTTATCTGATAATTTGCTGGCTATTAGGTGATTTATTGAAATTTAACGAAATTTAACTTTTCTATGTGTGGGTGTAGAAAAAGTGGAGGAATTGCAAAACCTTTCATGCAGCTTTGTTTCAAATATTTCTTAACACAAATTGTGAAGTTAATCACTTCGCACATAATGGTGACAATTGATCTATTAGAAATGGTCGAAAGAAACTTTTATGTGGGAGTTGGTAGAAGTTAATATCTTGAAGTTTTGGGATTTTTATACTCTAGATGAAACCTCAGAGTATATTGCGTTTACCTTACCGTTTGTAACGCTAAGAAATAATGCTCGCACAGAGTCGCCAAGGGTGCAGAAATATATGTTATCGCTCAAAAATCTTGATTCCGAGTGACCGTCTGTCTGTCCGTCTGTCTACAACATAACTCTCGAAAGCTTTGACCAATCGTGCTGAAATTTGTATTATGTCATTTTTAGCAAAAAATTAACTTTAAGCTTGTGAACGGGCCATATCCCCCAATTCTTTCTACCCCTTCCATACAAATGCACATTTTCGGTAAATACATTTAATCGATTTTCATTCAAACTAGAAAAGTACAGCTTAAAATTCGGCCGACAATTATTTTTAAAGTTTGTCCCACAATTCTCTTTATACGTATGATGATTTTCAGCTTCCTATCTGCATTCGTGGTGGAGATATTTGCAAGTGTAGTTTTTGACTCTTTTCTTCCCCACGCCTCCATTTACCACTTGACAGTAACCAAAATTTGGATAATGGAACTCACTTACGCAATTAACTTTCCACCCAAAAACTAATATTCTAGCTTTAACGGTCCCGGAGATATGAGTCCATATGTACGGCGTACCGCGGGATGGATTTTTTCCTTTACTTTTTTTTGCATTTTTAGGCTAATTTAGTCATGAAACGCGAAAAAAACAAAATTTCAGGATAGCAAATTTTTTTTTCTGTGTCCATCACAATACTTTATTATTAGAATAATAAAGTAAAAATAATAAAATTAAACGATCGTCGAAATTTTGAAAGTGCTGGCTTTCGTATAATGTAATGTTGAGAATAATTATGGAATATAAGAAATGTGTTTTTGTTTTTTTTTTTTAAATTCTTAAAATCACGAACAAAAGTTCCATACTTATTAATTTTAAGCTAGAATTGTTCTCTAACTCTCGAAAGACCGACAACTAATGTAATTTATGGGATTTTTTTCTCATTAACTGATGCAATACATAATATATTAAAAACTAGAAAACGCCCGCGACTTCGTCCGCGTAAAAATCGCATTAATAAGCAATTTTTGAGAGTGTAGTTAGTAATACATTATGTGGGATATATAATCTGCTTACCTTAATGGCTCTTTGACGAAAATGGTTTGTATATTGTTGGAATCAGAACCATGAATTATTAAGAATGAAACCATGATACTTTCATTTTTATGGGACAGGCTCGTGATCAAATCAAACCCGTGATTCGAGATCATATATGTGTTGAAGAGCGTTAAGGATATGTGAATAATTGTAGCTGGTGCTATTTAAAACAAATAAAATAACATTAAGCTTAAAAACATAACAGGACTACGATTGTGCGTAAAGCCCAATCATACGATACTATGTATAGATGAAATCGAAATTTTGGCGGTGTTAAGAAATTTTGTATGGGGAGTGGTAGAAGGGGTGACAGCAGTGAACTAATTTGTTTCACATCATGCTAGAATAGCTATAAAAATGTTTTGTACCAAATTTAAGCTTCAAAAATTGAGTAGGTACTGAGAAACTTAGTGCATTGTATTTAATCAAATTGTGCAATTTGTATGGGAGGTGGTAGAAGGAGTGGGGGGTTTTTGGTGATTTTCCGAGAAACAACTATAACTACCATGCAATTGATATACTTAAAATTTCAGATCTGTATCATTCACACTTTTCAAGAAAATCGAATTGTTATATAGTCGTGGAATGTGTCTCATTGTATGGGAGGGGCTAGAAGGAGTAAAGCTACTTGGTTAATTTTTGTCGCAATATTAATAATAATGCTAATTAATGATTAAATTCAAATTTTTACCTCGATGAAATTTAAATGTACTGAGAAAATTCGCTTAGAGTATTTCATGAAAAAGTGCGGTTTATATGGGAGGTGGTGGAAGGAGAAGGAGGTTTTTGGTGATTTTTTGTAAAACAACTATAATAATCATGCAATTGCTACATTTTAAATTTCAGATCAGCAACATTCAGATTTTTCAAGAAAATCAAATTCTTGTGAAGTCGTGAAACTGTATCACATTGTATGGGAGGGGGTAGAAGGAGTGAAGCTAATCGGTTAATTTTTTCCTGATATTAATAACAATGTTAATTAAGGACTTAATACAACAGTTTGGCTCTATGGAAGCTACACGTACTGAGAAATTTGGTGTAAACTAATTCATGAAAAAGTGTAGTTTGTATGGGAGGTGGTGAAAGGAGTGACTAAACTCAAACAATTTCTATACCAAAAGACTGCATTTATAATAGAAATAATATATTCCAAATTTCAAACTCATAGCTTTTATAGTTTCCAAGAAAATTTGATTAATATATATTTTTAAAATTAGTCACTTTGTATGGGAGGGGGTAGAAGGAGTGAGGGGAATGAAATAAAACCAAAAGCAGATTTCATTCCGATGGACACTTAACAAACTGTGCAAGTTTCATTACAATCGGTTCAGCCGTTTGTGCGTGAAAAGCGGTCGTACAGACAGACAGACAGACAGACAGACAGACAGACAGACAGACAGACAGACAGACAGACAAAAATTTCAAAAATGTGTTTTTATGCTTAGTTAGTGCTAAAGTAGCTCAAAAAACTAACTTATAGCCATTTATAAGCAAATAACAGACAGACACTACAATTATATTTATATGTATAGATATAGGTTTTCAGAATGTGCAAAAAGATATTTTTTTTAAGGCCCATCGAGAAAGTGCTTCCAAAAACTTATAAAAACAATTTAACAGATTATTCATTATTTCGATACAGGTGGAGTTTTTAACAGACACCAAGATAATTTGGTTTGGTGATGGTTTTCACAGTGCATTTTCAATTAAAATTAAAGATTTCTGGATTTCACTCTGTTTGCTTTATTTTGTGTGGCCTTTATCAAACTGAGCAGTTCGGTAAAGGTCTCAGCAGAGCCCAAAACTTCACACAAAATAAAGCTACTCGTGGTATAATAGTCGAACTTTGGAGTTCCTGGCAGTTCAACAAAATATGCTTTTTGAGAAATCGGACTTGTTTCAAAATTTAATTTTTACCAAAAGAGTTTTGAATCGATCGCCAAATGCTAGTTCCTTTGATTTCAATTTTCTAAGTATCCTCGCAATGTAAATAACTAAGTATTTCTGTGATGCGAACCCCTCTGCGCCAAATTTCAAATTGCCGTTTCGAGAAAACGCCTTCACAGTTTCTGTTATAGCTTGAATCTGGTAATATGCTTCTCTTAAAACAATAATTCAGATTATGGTCAAAAAGATACGAATTAATGTTTCAAAGTTTTAAAACTCTAATTCAAACCTATATACATAGTTATGTAATAATTTACAGAATTAATCAAGGAGGACCTGAAGTTTGAAACCTATCGCTTAAATGAATTTTGGGTTTTCTTGAAAAATATATTTTTAAATAATTAAAATATTTATGCAAAGTATTCTGACTGAAGTTAGTTTTATTTTCATTAAGTAAATTGCTCGAAAATCCCAAGATCCAAAACTTAAATTATTCTACTGCACTATAAAATTTTTTAACTTCTGTAGAAAAGGAGACTTAAAAATAATGTCGTGGCAGCACTTCGGAGAGACATCTATCGGTAGTAATGCTGCGTTTTCTATTAAGAACAGGCCATAAGCAATTCAATAGATCATGTTATCTGAAAATGCAACTTAACTACCAACAGATGTCTATGCAAAGTGCTGCCACGACATTATTTTTAAGTTTCCGTTTCTACAAAAGTATAAAAATTGTGCAGTGCATTAGAATGTTTGGAGTTGTTGATTTTGGAATTTTCTAATAATTTATTTCAAAACTGATCTTACTTTTCAAAGTTTGTTGCATTATGCACGCCCGTTTCTCTATTTTTTATCTGCGTTTTGCTTAGTGGCAATTTCCAAAAAATCGTTTTTTTTATGTAAATATATAAATATGTATATAAATAAAAAGAAAATTTTAAAAAAAATTAAAAACACTGCAGTAATTCTTTTGGCGCCAAAATAATCGACCAGATTGAAAAAGGAGAAAAACCGTTTTTTTTTCGCTCTGGTCTGCCCGCCAAAAAGCAAGGAGTGGAAAAAAAGGTTTTTTTTTTGGGAGCCGAAACTGGAGGCGAGGAGGTCGTAGCAGGAGAAAAAGAAAAATTTTGGTTTTTGAGACGAAAAAAATAATTTTTGGAAAAATAAAGTGAAAAATATAACAGAATGATTAAAAAGAATTAACTAAATGTGTATTGTATATTGGAAAACCAGTGAAAAAAACAAAATAATAAAAATGGACGGTCCAAATAAATAATAAAACGTAATGAAGAATGGATATTAGTAGTGGATTAGCAGATTGCAGCAAGGACCCCAACGGATTATAAGTACTTTATATATGTTTTTTTCTGTCTTTCCTATCATACATTTATCAAAAAATTGTTATATTAAATTTATATTAAATGCATTTGATCATAAAAATTTCTTTTTCTAATGTCAAGATCTCTGTGTCGTCTTTTAGGATTCTCCCACCAAAATATAAATTTTCGCGATGTAAATATTTTTTTTTAAAAATCTTTCCTTTGCTCTACTGTGACGCGGGAAGAGTGGCCCTGGGACTGCTCACCATGATACACTCCTCTAGCACAGTCCTTTTCACCAAGTTGCAGCACGGATCAGGGATGGGTGTCTCTTCGGGTAAATTTTGACCTACCCCAACGCTCCTGAGCATGATCAGCCGGTAGGAGGTTCAAATCTGTACGGAAATGAGGCCCTCAGCCGAGTTTCCGTTACAAGTTGTGGTGTTAATTGGGAAATGAAACCAAATATTGGAATTATTTAAAAAAAAAATATACAAGAAAACCCAAAAGTCATTACAACGATAGGTTTCAAACTCTATGTTCTTATTCATCATCATGATCAATGGCGCGATAGCCCAAATCGGGCCCTGGTCTCCTGAAATCGTCGCCTCCAATCGTCTCGATCCAAAGACCGCGTCCTCCAGCTGCTAATTTTTAAAATGTCTTTGCTGTCTTCATCAACCGAGTCTCCCCATCACTTGCGCGGTTTGCCTACTGACCGATTACCACTCGCTTTGCCTTTAAGAGCACGTTCGGGGATTCTTCTGTCTTCCATTTGCTCTACATGGCCAGCCTACTGCAGTTTACGTAGCTTGATGAACGTTGAAGCTTCTGGCTCGTCGTAGAGTTGATACAACTCATGGTTGTATCTTATCCGCCATTCCGTTCCTTCCTTCACAGGTCTCAAAATTTTTCGGAGGACCTTTATTTCGAATCCGTTAACTGCTTTTTCGGAAGTTCGCGTTAATGTCCACGTCTCGCTGTCATAACAGAACACAGGTCGTATAATAGTTTTATAAATCCGCAGCTTATTGTTCCTGTGCCCTTTCTTAGATTTCATTATTGGAAGTACCGAATAATACGTCTTATTTGCAAGTATTATCCGTCGTTTGATTTCGTCTGTTTCATTACCGTCCTTTGTTAGATTAGCCCCAAGATTTATGAAGTTGTCCACACTCTCCAAATTATATTCCGCAATTGTTATGTTTTGTCTGATTGGCGTTCTCCTTCTTGTTTGCGTCATTACTTTTGTTTTGCTTTCATTAATGCGCAACCCGACTTCTTTTGCGGCAGAGTCAAAATTGACAAATACCTCCTTAGCACTAGGGAAGGATCTTGCTAGAATGTTAATGTCGTCAGCGTATGCTACTAGTTGGGTGGACTTGAATAGTAGTGTCCCGTTGGTGTCGACTGGGATTTTTCGAACGACATACTCTAGTGCCAAGTTGAAAAGTATGGGGGCTAGACCATATCCGTGCTTTAAACCACATTCCGTTCGAAAGCTGGTTGTGGAATCGGTTTGTATTCTCACTTGGGATTCAGTGTTCGTCATTGTAAATCTTGTTAGTCGGACTAGTTTTGGGGGAATTCCAAAGTCAAGCATGATTTGATACAGTACGCTCCTGTCGATACTGTTGTGTGCTTGTTTAAAATCTACAAAGATTTGGTGCACGTCTGTGTTATATTCCCAGCATTTCTCAAGCACCTGTTTCACCAAGAATATCTGGTCTGTTGTAGATCGTCCGGTTCTGAATCCGCCTTGGTATTCGCCAATTATTTGATTAGCCCTATAGGCTTAAGACGACGTTCAATAATTTTTGTCAGTATTTTATAGGACGTACACAACAATGATATACCTCTGTAGTTCTCACAGCAGAGTTTGTCTCCTTTCTTGAAAGTTGGACATATAATGCTTTTTCGCCAGTCGTCGGGTATGATTTCCTCTGTCCAAATTTTGGATATCATGGTGTGCAGTATTTCAGCGACACAATTTCCACCGTTTTTCAGAAGTTCAACTGGTATTTCGTCAATTCCCGGCGCTTTGTTTAGTTTTTGATCACATAGTGCTGCTTTGATTTCAGCAAGCGTGGGTAGTGTCGATGATAGTTCATCTTCGTCAGTTGAGGCTTCATTTGAGATGTTGTCTGTCGTGATCGGTGATAATGGGGTGGGATTCAAAAGATGTTCAATGTAGGAAGCCCATCTCCTTTTCATTTCTTGTGTGTCGTTGATGATGTTGCCCTCTGCGTCTTTGCAGAGACTGGTTTTTGGCTTATATCCCTTTTTTAAGTCTTTTACTATTGCGTATGCTTCCCGCGTTTTATTTTTTCTCATATCGTCGTCCATTTTTTCTATTTTGTCATTATGGTACTTCCTTTGTTTTCGCCTGCAGGTCTTTTTCGCATATCGCCTAAGCTCGTCTCATATCTTTCTTTTTTGGCTCGTGTTGGCCGTTCAGTAAAAATTTTGTAAGCCTCGCTCTTTTTGTCTATTGCATCGCGGCATTCTTGGCCGAACCAATCATTATTTTTTTGCCGTGCTTTATATCCTAAAATCTCTTCTGCGGAGGATTTGATGCCGTCTCGTATTTTCATCCACGCATTATCCACTGGCATAATTTGGATATTTTCATATATTGGTGTCAGGTGTTTATTACATGCTAACATGTAAGCCTGCGCCAACGTTTCGTCGTTAGGCTTGTCGACATTGAATTTGCGAGCTCTACTCGTTTTCGAATATCCACGACAAGCTATTCTGCATCGATACTAAGCTCTGACTAGATAGTGATCAGAGTCACAATTCGCACCGCCGAGAGTTCGTACATCAAGTATGCTGGAAGCAGCCCTTTTATCAATTAGAACGGGGTCTATTTTAGTGAAGGTGTGACCATCTGGTTATGCCCACGGTCGTTTGTGAATATCGCGTTGTGGGAAGCACTTAGAGCTTACTATGATATCTTTGCTGCTTGCGCAATCAATAAGACTATGACCATTGTCGTCGATTATGTCATGGAGACTGTGCCCTCCTGTTGTTCCTCTATGAGCCTCCTCCTTTCCGACTTTTGCATTAAAATCCCCTAAGACAACTTTTAGGTCATTCGAGGGCAGTGAATCATAGGTTGTTTCTAGGGTGGCATAAAATTGGTCTTTTTTTTATATCGTCCTTGTCTTCCGTTGGTGCGTGAACGTTGATCAACCAAGTTTTGAAAAATTTAGTCTTTATTCGGATTGCACACAATCTTTCATTTATTGGTCTGAAGCTCGTGACCTGCTGTTTAAATTTTTTGTCAACGACAAAAGCGACACCAAACTCTCTGCTTCCCGACAATTTTCCACTTGAATATATTGTGTGTGATCTCATGTCCATGATTTCGCTACCGAGCCATTTTGTTTCTTGGATGGCAGTTATGTTGATGTTGTGTTTTGCCACTTCTTCGAGGAACTCTTTCAGAGCTTCTGTCCTAAATAAGGATCGAACATTCCAAGATCCAATAGAGTAGTCCATTTTGCGTTTGCGGGGTCGTTGCCTTTGAGTCCATTCTTTCCGAGGCTGTTCTTCAGGTTTCTGGACAGTGTTCTTTTTCCGGTGATGCGTTGTCGGCGCCTCGCCCAACTTCCGATCTGGAGGACCGGTCCCACTTATTTATTACACCCTAGTAGAAAAAGGGTGGGGGTTTTGAGATAAATATGACATGCTGGAGTTCTCACAGCTATGCTGCATGTATGTCATACTTTTTGTCTACTTCATGAGACGCACTGGTGTTACTAACCATTCAGGTTAACTCCATGTACCCTCCTCCTTTCTCAAACCGGGCTTGGGACCGTCTATGGCGGAGCCTTCCCTATACTTCTGCTGAGTTTCTGCTTCGTATCTGCATCTGTAGTGGACACTTTAGCAAGTGTAGTTTTTGACTTTTTCCCTCCCCCCGCCACCCCCTTCCACCTAACACCTCCCATAATTTAGAAAATAGAGCTCACTTACCCAGTCAACAGTCCACCCAAAAACGAACATTCTACCTTTAACGGTCTCGGAGATATGAGGCGGGACGGAT
This sequence comes from Chorisops tibialis, assembly GCA_963669355.1. Lineage (NCBI taxonomy): Eukaryota > Metazoa > Arthropoda > Insecta > Diptera > Stratiomyidae > Chorisops > Chorisops tibialis. The sequence goes on along the minus strand of OY770262.1, from coordinate 267,902,405 downwards.
TTTGTTTTTTTTTTTGCATTTTTAGGCAAATTTAGTCATGAAAGGCGAAAAAAAAATGTCAGGGTAGCAAATTTTTTTTTCCTGTGTCGATCACAATACTTTATTAATAGAATAATAAAGTAAAATTATTTGAATCCCTCTACTCCTTCTACCACCTCCCATATAAACTGCACTTTTTCATTCAATACTATAGACCAATTTACTCAGTACATATAAAATTCATCAAGCTGCAGTTCTGAACAAAATATTTATTTATTATAGAATTATAAGTCAGACCGAAAATAACTAGATGATTAGCTTCATTCCTTCTACCCCCTTCCATACAATAGGACACAATTTCACAAATTTTCAAAAAGTCGATTTTCCTGAAAAGTTTTAGTGCTACTGATCTGAGATTAAAAACATGGCAAACGCATGATGTTTGTAGTTATTTCTGAAAATTTCAGTAAGAACTCCCCACTCCTTCTACCACCTCCCATACAAACTGCACAATTTTATTAAATCCAATACATTAATTTTCTCAGTACCTATTAAATTTTTGAAGCTTAAATTTTCAATAAAACATTCTGGTTCAATGCCTCTTCCTGTTCTACTACTCCCCATACAAAATTTCTTAAAAGCATAAAATGTCTCTTCATCTAGAGTATCACATGGTTTTGCCTTAAGCCCAATCGTAGACCTGTTATGTTTATACTCTAGATGAAATTTGAGAGTATTATAAGTTTGGTGTAAGGCTTGTAATGCTAAGAAATAAGGCTCGGAGAAAAAAATGAATGATACAAAAGTTGATATTATCACTCAAAAATCTCAAAACCAGATGTCCGTCTGTCCGTTCGTACGTGGGTGGGCCAAATGCATGTTTGTTTTTAAAAATGCAATAAAATTAAAGGAATTTTTTTCCATGTATTATGGCTTCATTAGTAAGAGCAAACATTCCCATTAATGATGGAACACAACTTCATTCAAGGGGCTGCCTCGGCTGGCTTCGCAGTAGCGCATTCTGTCACTCCAATTTTCCAAGACCATGTCGATGGTTTCGGGTTGCAGCTCACGGATTGCTTGGATGATATTGGCCTTAAGTGCTTGAATCGTTTCTGGATTGTTGGCATAACATCGGTTATTCGCGGTTCCCTAGAGAAAAAAGTCCAAAAGGGTCAAATCGCAACTCCGAGGCGGCCAATTGACATCACCAAGACGGCTAATAACATGATTTGCGAATTTGGTTCGTTAAAGATCGATTGTGGCATGGGCTGTGTGGCATGGCGTGCCATACTGCATGAACCAGAGGTCGTCCAAATCCATGTCTTCAATTTCAGTAAAAAAAAGTCGGATAACATGGCTCTGTAACGTTCACCGTTGATCGAAACGTTGTTCCCAGCCTCATTTTCGAAGAAAAATGGTCCACTGATGCCACCATTCCACAATCCGCACCAAACTGTCACTGTCTGTGGATGCATTGGCTTCTCTACAATAACGTGCGGGTTTTCCGAGCCCCAGATGCTGCAATTTTGCTTGTTAACGTAGCCTACGAGATGATAATGCGTCTCGTCAGAAAAGATAATTTTCGCCCAAAATTGTTGTCCAATTCAAGCTGCTCTAAGGCCCAATCTGCGAAGCGATAATGTAGCGAATGGTCGTGCGCCTTCAATTGCTGAGTCAATTGGACCTTGTGAGCGAATAATCCGAGATCTTTGTGCAGAATTCTCTTCAGGATAGTGCGTGAAATGTTGAGCTGTTGCGATCGACGGTGAGTTAATGTTCGTGGAGTGAGTCTCACACTCTCGGCTACAGCAGCCACATTCTCGTCTGTGCGAACCGTACGACGACGGGGACCATGAGTGTTGTTCACTAGCATGCCAGTCTCTCGGACTTTTTGCACAAACTTGCGGACAGCAAGCGCGGTGGGTGCTTCATTTCGGGCAAAACTTCTTTTCAAAAAAAGCACTGTTTGAGCTACACAGCACTCACTTTGGAAATAAGTTTTCAATATTTCCCAACGTTGTTCAAGTGTAAATAGACTCATTTCGTTTCGCGGAAGTATGGTACTGACTTTCTGTCAAGATTTCGAGCGGGATACGGCTTTCAGTGTCAAAATAACCTATGATTTAAAAAGAAACCACTGGATGGCCCACCCTGTAGGTCTGTCTGTCAGTCCATCCGACTGTCCGTCCATCCGTTCGCTCTCTAGCTTTAGAACACGTTCAGCTAGAACGTTCCAATTAGTACACGTTGTTTTTGACAAAAAAGTAAGGTCAAGTTCGTGAACGGGCCAAATCGCTCCACCCCCTTCTATCCCCTCCCATACAAAATTACACAATTTCGCAAAATCACAATAAACGGATTTACTCGAAAAGTGTAAATGTTATTGATCTGAAATTTGGAATGTAGTACTTTTATAATGAAATCATCTACTGTTTAAAAATTATTTGTGTCCTCCCCCTCCTTCTGCCACCTTCCATACAAACTGTACTTGTCATGAATTACTCTACTCAGTGCGTATAAAATTTATCGAGTTGAAATTATGCACCAAACATTTATTTAGAATTATTAGTAAAACCAAAAAAATTAGACGATTACTTTTACCCCTTCTACTCCCTCCCATACAAAATGACATAATTTCGTAATTTGACAATAAACGGATTTGTTTGAAAAGTGTAATCAATAGCATATTGATTGAATTTTGAATATATTACTTTCATAGTAATTGCAATCCACTGTATAAAACTGTTTTGAGTTCTCCCCTTCCTTCCACCACCTGCCGTACAAACTGCACAAAAATTAGACGGTTAGTTTCACTCCTTCTACCCCCTCGCATACAATCTGATACAATTTCACAACTTAACAAAAAGTCGATTTCCTGAAAAGTATGAATGCTACTGATCTGCAATTTCAAACATGTCAAAAACATGATGTTTCAGGTATTTCTGAAAAAGTCATTAAGAACTCTCCCGAACCTCCCATACAAACTGCACAATTTCACTAAGTCCAATGTACTTATTTTCTCAGTACCTATTAAATTTTTGAATTCCAAATTTTATACAAAACATTTAGCAACTCTAGCGTAATGTGAAAAAATTAGTTCAATGTCGTCACCCCCTCCCCCTCCCCCCTATTTCTAAGAATCAAAAAATTTCTCTTTCATCTAGAGTATCGCAAGATTGGGCTTTACGCCCAATCGTAGTCCTATTATGTTTTTTGTTATGTTTAATTGTGATTATATAAGTATTTTCATATAGTATACAAAAAAATCATAAATTCTTACTTATTACTTCCACCCTTTTACTACACTAACTAATTGTCGAGAGAAAAAACGATTCCAGAATTCTAGAGTTCCCGAACCTCGATCTTTTGAAACTCACGATCAAGTTAATGCCACTCACTAAACATTATACCACCTACACCTAAAATATTTCTGTTAATTGCAAAACACATTTATTAAGTTAAAATAAAATAAATTTTATTATTGAATTGAATTTCGTTGATTTTTTTTTTAAATATTAATATAAGATACGCGCTGGATCGATTTCAGATTTCCGAATGCGCCCTTTTATTTTTTATCTCTTGCTACACGGAAAGTCTTTGATTCATTTCATTCTTAAGAATACTCGTATTACACTCGCCTAGTTAGCGCTAGTCGAGAAAGTCCGACGAATAGTATCCATAACGATATCGACATCAACTCCTAAATCCCGAAGTCCAGTGAGCATTTCACTGTAGGGTGCGGAATTGTGTAACGACTGAACGAGTGCAGCGAATTCTGGCGATTTCATTTTTTGGAAGGCAAGTTGAAGGTAGGGATCTGTAGCCATTTTGGATCCGAACTGAAGGTGCAACTTTTCCGTAGGAACGAGATCTAAAATGTCCAAGAATAGTCCTCGAAAGCCGGGCGATGCACGAGATGTGACCCTTGGAACCGGCGGCAATCCGAAAAGAGCCGACAAGAAGTTAAAGTAGTAAGCAGCATCCACGTACAATTCGCGGCAAGTATATTCCACTAAAGCGGTGAACTCAGGAGTCTTTTGAATTTGCAGGGTTAAATTGTGGAATTTCTGTGACGAGATATGAGTCATGACCTGCTGAGTTTCCGAGTCGATCGATATGGCTGTGATGATAAGGCGGTAGATGTCGGCACTTGGAATAAGTGCAGTGAATTCTGTTAGAACGGGCTGAATACCGCCCCCATTGGGCGCCAGGCATTGCGGAGCATCAGCTGTTGCATTACTTCCAGGCGCAGGTTCAGGAACCGGTGCAGGAACGGGCGCAGCTTCAGGTTCAATAGGCGCTTCGCCAACGGGAGCTTCAGTGATAGCAGCTACTTCCGGCGGGACAATAGCGTTAGCCACTCCAAATAAGACCACGGCAAAAATTAACACCTTCATTTTCACGAAAAATTCAACTGATTCTTTTTTGGAAAAATTCTGCCTTTTATATGGCGATATATCGCAGAGGCTGAGTGGTTTTATCTTAGCGCATAAGAAGTTATCATTGTACGCGCACTTTATCTCGAACTAGAATTAGAAACTAAGCCCATAGTCATTTCTGGGGTGTGAACGCTATAAAGGTTATGGACATTCATACATGTTCTAAACGGTGTTTGTTTCAGGCAAACATTTCATTTTAAGCCTCCAGTCATTGCCGTGAAGCTTTTGTCATATGAACTTCATTTTTATTTCGTAACAACTTAAATTCATTGTTAAGTCTTCTGCTTAGAAAGATTGCAAGAAAGTGGAATGAATGCGATAAACGTTAAATATAGTTTAAATATGCGTTGATACAAACGTTACGTTGGAATATGACACCGCTGTTTGTGACGCACTGGAAAAATAGCAAAATTTTTATCATTCTTCATTTTTTTTAAAACGTTCAAATTTTAATAACTTTCAAACACAACCGTAAGGAAAAATCGCAAAAATTTCGTAAAAGAAATGCTTCCACTAAAGAAGTAGAGAAAGAAAACTTACATAAATGTTGAAAAAATGTTCCCAATACGTTTACCTAATATTTCTAATGGGAAAACGTCTAACTGACACATTCTATTTATTTCAGCATTCACTATTCGTCGTACCATTGAAGGCTGGATGTGTTAATATTAATAAAATAATATCAAGTCCTTTAACAAAAAAAGGATCATAATATTTAGTGGTACTGGAACATTGCTACTGTCCTTCAGTTTTGAGAACAAGAAAGTTTCGGGATTTTCGATAAAAAAAAATGAAGTTTGTTAAAAAAAATATGCCATCCAATCGGGGCGCAACTTTATTATCTTTGCGACAAGTTGAGGAAACGTGCGACGGCAATCTGCATTTTATTATGTTTTCCGTGTGATATTTAGCTTCATAGATGGAATAAGTTCTGTGAAATTCGGTGTAGTTTATATTCAAGAAAATATATCTTTATACTCTAGATGAAATCTGAGTGTATATAGCGTTTACCTTACCGTTTGTAACGCTAAGAAATAACGCTCGCACAGAGTCGCCAAGGGTACAGAATTATTTGTTGTCGCTCAAAAACGTCGATTCCGAGTGACCGTCTGTCCGTCTGTTTCTCTGTCCATCTGTCCGTCTGTGCGTCTGTCTGCAGCATAACTCTCGAAAGCTTTGAGCTATAGTGCTGAAAATTTTTGTGTGTCTCCCTCCCATACAAATTTAACGAAATTTCGAAAAACTAAGAAATTGATTTTTCTTTGAAACTTTTTAAGCTATTGACTTAAAATTTAGGTCAAAGTATTATGATATAGAAGTTATTAATATCACGGAATATTGATTCGATCCTCTCACTTCTTCTACACCCTCCCATACAAATGGACAATTTTCAAAAATACATATTTTCGATTTTCATTGATTCTAGTAAACCTGACAAGTCGAAATTTTGCCAAAATTAAATCCACTACAATTGCAATTAGTTTTAAACAGGGCTACGATTGCGCGTAAAGCGCAATCTTACGATACTCTAGATGTCATCCCAAGAAATTTTGGATGGGGAGTGTTTGGAAGGGTGATAGCATTGAAATAATTTTTTCCCCATCATGCTAAAGTAGCTATAAGAATGTTTTATACAAAATGCTTACTCCAAAAATTGAATGGGAACTGAGAAAATTAGTGAGTTAGATTTAGTGAAAATGTGCAGTTTGTATGGGAGATGGTAGAAAGAGTGGGGGGATTTTAGTAATTTTTTTCAGAAATAACTAGGAATATTATAAAATTGACAACCCTTAAATTTCAGATTAGTACCATTCATACTTTTCAAGAAAATCGATTTTTTGTGAAGTTATGAAACTGTGTCATATTGTATGGGAGGGGGTACAACCAGTGAAGCTAATCAAATATTTTTTTTCTGATCTTAGTGATAATACTAATTAAGTATTTATTACAAAATGTGAGCTCAATAAATTTTATATGTTCTGAGCAAATCGTCTTAGAGCATTTCATGAAAAAGTGTAGTTTGTGTGGGAGGGGGTGGAAGGAGAGGGAGGACGCAAATAGTTTTTCTACTGTAGATTTAAACCATTATGAAAGTAATATATCCCAAAACTCAGATTAATAGCTTTTATACTTTTCGAGTAAATTAATTTATTGTTAAAATGCGAATTTGCGTCATTTTGTATGGGAGGGGATAGAAGGGGTGAAGCTAATCGTCTAATATTTTTTTGCCTTACTAACAATTTTAAATAAATATTTGGTGCACAATTTCAGCCCGCTAAATTTTATACGCACTGAGTAAATTGGCTTAGAGTAATTCATGGCAAGTACAGTTTGTATGAGAGGTGGTAGAAGGAGGGGGAGGACACGCATAATTTGTATACGGTAGATTGATATTATTATAAAAGTAATATATTCCAAATTTCAGGCTAATAGCTTTTATACTTTTTGAGCAAATCTTTTAATTGTCAAATTGCGCAATTGTGTCATTTTGTATGGGAGGAGGTAGAAGGGGTGAAGCGATTTGGCCCGTTCACGAACTTGACCTTACTTTTTTGTCAAAAACGACGTGTAAAAAATTTGAACAATCTAGCTCAACGCGTTCTCAAGCTAGAGAGCGAACAGACGGACGGACGGACAGACGGACGGACAGACGGACAGACGGACGGACGGACGGACAGACGGACGGACGGACAGACGGACAGACGGACATCCGGTTTTGAGATTTTTGAGTGATAACATTAACTTCTGTATCATTCATTTTTTTCTCCAAGCCTTATTTCTTAGCGTTACAAACCTTAGAGCAAACTTATAATACTCTCAGATTTCATCTAGAGTATAAAAAGAATTATCAACTCCACCTCACTTCTTTTACCCCTCCCATACAAATTTCACGAAATTTGGAAATTTAAATTAAATTGTTTTTCTTCGAAACTATTAAAGCTATCAACTTGATATTTTGTATAAAGTATACAAATAGAAATATAAATAACGCGAAAAAAATTTTGTTTTTGATCAGTACACTCCTTCTACCCCCTCCCATACAAACGCATTATATCGATTTCCATTAAATCTAGAAAAAGTAAAAACTTAGAATTTTGCCAGAATTCGTTTTTTAATAATTGCAATAAGTGCTGGAAAAAATCATCAGCTCAGCTTCACTCCTTCTACCCCCTCCCATATAAATATTTCTATTGTAAATTCAAGAATAGCATTTCTCCTTCGAATACATATACGAGAGCTATCGACTTTGAAATTGAATCAAAGCATGGTGATAAGCAGTTTCAAAATCATCTTAAACGCTCCACTTCCACTGCCACCTCCCATAGAAATGTCCCAATTTCATGAAAATTATGTCCAATTTATTTAAAAATAATGAAAATAAAAACTCTAAATTCAGCAAAAACATTTTGTATGATATGTTTCGGTGTAGCTTGCTTGCACTCAGGATGGCGCCCCTGGTGGTATAAGCGCCCTAGCCCTCCCAACCTTGACTAGGCGGAATTATTCTTCCTTATGGTCATCGCCTAGCCCCTAAAGGAGGAGGATGGATTTTGGAGCTAGCAAATCAGAAGACCCTTAAGGTTGATTCTTAACAATCCATTTCAATTAATCTTAAATCGATGCTAATTGTAACAAGAAACTTATGACTACGGTCTTAACGCTATCTAGAAGCCTCAAGTACTCTAGGTCTTAATATGGTTACATTTCATTGTTATTTTATTTTCTTTCCTTTATATCTTTTACTGTTTCTTCTGAAAGGTGTTTGTACAATATTTTGTGTCCATAGCTTTTAATTTATTGAAATTGGTTCAAATTATATTTTGTACTAGCAATCGACCGCGACTTTATTCGCGTAAAAATCCCAATAATAAGCAATTTTGGAGAATGTAGTTAGTAATCATTATGTGGAATACATAATTTGCTTACTTTAATGGCTCTTTGAAGACAATGTTTTGTATCTTGTTGGAATCAGAGACATAAATTATTAAGAATGAAACGCGAGGGTAATTTGAAATTATATTCATATTGAAGAGCATTAAGGAAATGTAAATAGCTGTAGCTTGTGTTAATTTAAAAAAAATTGTATTACATAACATTAAGCTCAAAAATATAACAGGACAATGATTGCGCGTAAAGTTCAATCATACGATACTCTAGATGATAAAGAGATTTTTTTGATCTTAAGAAAGTGGGAGTGGTAGAAGGGGTAACAGCATTGATCTAATTTGGTTCACATCATGCTAGAGTAGCTATAAAAATGTTGGGTATCAAATTCAAACTTCAAAAATTGAAAAGGTACTTAAAAAATTAGTTTATTGGATTGTTTGTATGGGAGGTGGTAGAAGTAATGGGGGTTTTTTTTAGTATTTTTTGAGAAACAACTGTAACCATCAAGCAATTGATATTTTTTAAATTGCAGATCAGTAACGTTCATTCATTTCAAGAAAAACTAACTTTTGAAAAGTTGAGAAATTGTGTCACTTTGCATGAGGGGGGGTTAATGGAGGGAAGCTAATCGGTATAATGCTAATGCTATTTGAGGATTTAGTACAAAAATTTCAGCTTGATAAATCTTATACGTACTTAGAAAATTGGTTTAGAGTGTTTCACAAAAAACTGCTGCTTGCTTGGGAGGTGGTGGAAGAAGTAGGGGAATTCAAATAATTTGTATACCATGGATCACATCTATGATAAAAATAATATATTCGAATTTGGTAGCCCTTATAATATATGTTTGAAAATGAGTAATTTTGTATGGGAGGGGGTGGAAGGCGTGAGTGTATTGAAATAAGACCACGCGCATCTAACATCTCGGTGCACATCGAATAAACTGTGAAAGTGTCATTACTATCGGTTTAGCCGTTTTTGCGTGAAAGACGGAAAGACAGACAGACAGACAGATAAATTTTTTAAAAACGTTTGATTCTGCTTAGTTATTGCTAAAATGAAGCAAAAAACTTATTTATAGCCATTTATAAACAAATAACAGATAGACACTACAATTATATTTATATGGATAGATTCAGCAATATTAGCGGAATATGACGAATAGAAGAGTTTTATAAGCATCAATAGAAGATAGAAATGAGGAGCATTTTGGAAATTGGCCTCATTTCAAAATTTCAAACCTTTATAATTAAAATTTCGGAATGCTTGTATTGTAATGCATCGATGTATATTTTTTCCGAGAAACAATGTACAATATACCTAATTGGGCGATGTTTAAAGAAATACATGCGAGAATGAAATTGGACTTCTTCAATTTGCAAATACCAAATATTGTGAATCTCCAAAAACAAATGTTTCGAAATCTAAAGTTAACTTTTCGAATTGGGAGAAATAGCGAATCTACAATAAAATCTAGTTGTGTACCATGTTAAATTAGGTCAATCCATTTGTAGATGCATCCACTTTCTGGAGGAAGGTAAAAGTTCGAAACCATCTTCTCCTGAAATCCAAGAAAATTTGGTTTTAATTTTAAGAAGTATCCGCAGCAACTATATTCTGCAGGGATAAATATCTCCAAAAATTGTTAAAATATTTCCAGTCGACCCGGTTCCCGCAAAGCCTATCACTGCCCAGATGACAAATAAAATTCATAAAGCCAAAGCTCCATAGAAAGTGCAAATGAGGAAAACGAAATCAGCACAGCTAGGGTATTGCCTAGTGGGTAGCATGTTGGTTTACAATGCGAAGGTCGTGAGTTCAAATCCCGGTCAATGCATTACTCTAGTACACTACCGTGGTTACCTCAATCTACGAAAATGAAAAACTCGCAGATAGAAGGTTGTGCGAACAGCTAAAAACCCTTCCACAATAAGTAATGAAAATGTTAAGGAACCTGAAAATCAGGAGGCCAAGGTCCGATTTGGGATGCAGCGCCATTGGAGAAGAAATCAGCACAACGACGTACAAAAAAAAGCATCACCAAAATATACTCATTCTATCGCCTCCATAAATCCTAATTCGATTTTAACACCAGACAAAAATAAAACAGAAAATTGTTCTTCCAAAAGTTTTTATGCTTGCACAGGACTTTTTGAACATAAATAATTCAGAAAATTAGTGGAAGATTTTGTTGATGGTGTCGATGATGAGGTCAACATCGAATCCCAAAGCACGGAGACGGTTCTTCATGTCGCCATATTCAGCGTTGGCTTGGAGAGTTTCAATGATGCTTCCGAATTCGTCCGAGTTGATCTTTTGGAAAGCGATTTGAACGTACTTGTCGGTGGCCAACTTTTCTTCAAGGAGAGCCTGCATTTTTTCAACTGGGATAAGTTCGAGGATGTCCAACATGAGTCCGCGGAATCCTGGAGTGGCACGGGTGGCAATACGTTGGCGAACGTTGCGGATTTCTGGGAATCCGAGGATATTGTTCAAGAAGTTCAAGTAGTAGGGAACATCAAGGTGCAAGTCATTGCAAGCGAATTCACTCAATGAATTGAATTCGGGTTGTTGTAGAATGAGTGAAATAATTTTATAGAATTCCTCGGATGACAAAAATTCCATAACGGCTATGGTTTCATCATCAGATGTCATCGCAGTCAGAACGAGGGTCAAAACGTCATCCATTGGGATGAGACCGGTGAATTCGGCAAGGACTGGTTGGAGTCCACCTCCGTTTGGTGCCTGGCATTTTGGGCCTTCTTCAGCGAAGACTGCGCAGACTAGAAGAGCGAATACGGCTAAGACCTTCATGATTGTGTCGAGTTGAATCACAAAATTGAAACTGACTTAATGTTTCATTTTGGTGGGCTTTTATGTTGTTTCTAGTCTGCACTTCGTTCAATTTGATACGTTATCGACGCTGCAATAATCGCGATATTAATTTTGATTTACAACTTTAAAACGCACCTTGACTTACGCGGAATAAATCAATTCGATAAATGCAGACTGGTTGCCATTAATAAATCTTTTTTATTTTGGCAAAAATGAAAATTTTTTATTAGTGGAAATTTTGACTTTAACTATTTTTCCTTTTTTTGCAAAAATATTTCTATTTTTTAAAATTTGAGCTAAGCTCTTCTTCTTCAACAGCCAAACCAAATAATAAAAAAAATATTATAGTGGTTTCCTCAGTGCTTTGATCTTTTTTGCTGCTCAGTCAGATCAAATCCACAACGAACCCACTTGTTGATAATATTTCATTGTCCGCTGAAGAAGTGTTTTTTATTCTTACAACTATTGATGCCAAAACAGGATCAAGTCTGGCTCTCATCAACTATACTATCAACACTTCTATACTTTATCTTTAAGAAGTCACTTTCGTTAGGAATTTTTCGTTCCGCCTGGAAAACATCATATGTGGATTTCGAATAAAAAAAAAATTAAAAATAAAAAAAATTTTCATTTTTGCCAAAATAAAAAAGATTTATTAATGGCAACCAGTCTGCATTTATCGAATTGATTTATTCCGCGTAAGTCAAGGTGCGTTTTAAAGTTGTAAATCAAAATTAATATCGCGATTATTGCAGCGTCGATAACGTATCAAATTGAACGAAGTGCAGACTAGAAACAACATAAAAGCCCACCAAAATGAAACATTAAGTCAGTTTCAATTTTGTGATTCAACTCGACACAATCATGAAGGTCTTAGCCGTATTCGCTCTTCTAGTCTGCGCAGTCTTCGCTGAAGAAGGCCCAAAATGCCAGGCACCAAACGGAGGTGGACTCCAACCAGTCCTTGCCGAATTCACCGGTCTCATCCCAATGGATGACGTTTTGACCCTCGTTCTGACTGCGATGACATCTGATGATGAAACCATAGCCGTTATGGAATTTTTGTCATCCGAGGAATTCTATAAAATTATTTCACTCATTCTACAACAACCCGAATTCAATTCATTGAGTGAATTCGCTTGCAATGACTTGCACCTTGATGTTCCCTACTACTTGAACTTCTTGAACAATATCCTCGGATTCCCAGAAATCCGCAACGTTCGCCAACGTATTGCCACCCGTGCCACTCCAGGATTCCGCGGACTCATGTTGGACATCCTCGAACTTATCCCAGTTGAAAAAATGCAGGCTCTCCTTGAAGAAAAGTTGGCCACCGACAAGTACGTTCAAATCGCTTTCCAAAAGATCAACTCGGACGAATTCGGAAGCATCATTGAAACTCTCCAAGCCAACGCTGAATATGGCGACATGAAGAACCGTCTCCGTGCTTTGGGATTCGATGTTGACCTCATCATCGACACCATCAACAAAATCTTCCACTAATTTTCTGAATTATTTATGTTCAAAAAGTCCTGTGCAAGCATAAAAACTTTTGGAAGAACAATTTTCTGTTTTATTTTTGTCTGGTGTTAAAATCGAATTAGGATTTATGGAGGCGATAGAATGAGTATATTTTGGTGATGCTTTTTATACTCTAGATGAAATCTGAGAGTATATTGTGTTTGCCTTACCGTTTGTAACGCTAAGAAATAATGCTCGCACAGAGCCGCCAAGGGTACAGAAATATTTGTTGTCGCTCAAAAACTTCGATTCCGAGTTGCTGTCTGTCCGTCTGTCCGTCTGTCCGTCTGTCTGTCTGTCCGTCTGTCCGTCTGTCCGTCTGTCTGTCCGTCTGTCTACAGCATAACTCTCGAACGTTTTGAGCTATCGTGCTGAAATTTGTTGTGTGTCATTTTTAGCAAAAAAGAAACTTTAAGTTCGTGAACGGGCCACATCCCCCCACTCCATCTACCCCCTCCCATACAAATTTCACGAAATTTCGAAATTTTCAGAAATTGATTTTCCTTAGAAACTATTTAAGCTATCGATTCGAAATTTGGGTTCAAGTATTATGATATAGATATCATTAATATGACTCAATATTGATCCGATCCCATCACTCCTTCTACCCCCTCCCATACAAATGCATAATTTTGAAAAATGCAGTTTTTCGATTTTCATCGAAACTAGTAAAGTTATAAGAACGAATTTTTGCCAGAATTAATTTTATTATAATTCCAATCAGCACTGAAAAAATTAGCAACTTCCCCTCATTTCTTCTACCCCCTCCCATACAAATTTCACGAAATTTTGAAATTTAAATTAAATTATTTTTCTTCGAAACTGTTAAAGTTATCAATTTGATATTTCGCACAAAGTATAAAAATAGAAATATCAATAACAGAAAAAAAAATTGTTTTCATCCTTACACTCCTTCTACCCCCTCCCATACAAATGCATCATTTTTGTTAAATGCATTATATCGATTTCCATTAAAACTAGAAAAAGTATAAACTTAAAATTTTGCCAGAATTTGTTTTTTAATAGTTCCAATAAATGCTGGAAAAAATTATCAGCTCAGCTTCCCTCCTTCTACCCCCTCCCATATAAATATCTGTATTATAAATTCAAGAAAAGCATTTCTCCTTCGAATATATGAGAGCTGTCGACTTTGAAATTGAATCAAAGCATAGTGATAAGGGTGATGATAAGCAGTTTCAAAATCATCTAAAACGTTCCACTTCCTCTGCCACCTCCCATACAAATGCCTCAATTTAAGGAAAACTACGACCAATTTCTTTAAAAATAATGAAAACTAAAAATTTTAAATTCAGCACGAAACATTTTACACGCCATTTTCGGTGTCACATAGGAGAAATACAAACCTCCGCCTCTACTTCTACCACCTCCCATGCAAAGTCTCTTCTCACTATTCGAAAGAATTTGAGATGACATATTTACCGGTATATTAAAGTCATTTCCATCTCATCTAGAGTATCATATGATTGGGCTTTAAGCCCAATCATAATTCTGTTATGTTTTTTGTACGTCGTTGTGCTGATTTCTTCTCCAATGGCGCTGCATCCCAAATCGGACCTTGGCCTCCTGATTTTCAGGTTCCTTAACATTTTCATTACTTATTGTGGAAGGGTTTTTAGCTGTTCGCACAACCTTCTATCTGCGAGTTTTTCATTTTCGTAGATTGAGGTAACCACGGTAGTGTACTAGAGTTATGCATTGACCGGGATTTGAACTCACGACCTTCGCATTGTAAACCAACATGCTACCCACTAGGCAATACCCTAGCTGTGCTGATTTCGTTTTCCTCATTTGCACTTTCTATGGAGCTTTGGCTTTATGAATTTTATTTGTCATCTGGGCAGTGATAGGCTTTGCGGGAACCGGGTCGACTGGAAATATTTTAACGATTTTTGGAGATATTTATCCCTGCAGAATATAGTTGCTGCGGATACTTCTTAAAATTAAAACCAAATTTTCTTGGATTTCAGGAGAAGATGGTTTCGAACTTTTACCTTCCTCCAGAAAGTGGATGCATCTACAAATGGATTGACCTAATTTAACATGGTACGCAACTAAGTTTTATTGTAGATTCGCTATTTCTCCCAATTCGAAAAGTTAACTTTAGATTTCGAAACATTTGTTTTTGGAGATTCACAATATTTGATATTTGCAAATTGAAGAAGTCCAATTTCATTCTCGCATGTATTTCTTTAAACATCGTCCAATTAGGTATATTGTATATTGTTTATCGAAAAAAATATACATCGATGCATTACAATACAAGCATTCCGAAATTTGAATTATAAAGGTTTGAAATTTTAAAAAGAGGCCAATTTCCAAAATGCTCTTCATTTCCACCGTCGGTAGCTGCTTATAAAACTCTTCTCTTCGTCATATTCCGCTAATATTGCTGAATATATTATATACTAGCGCCTGTGCGTTGAGTCTTGAGTAAGCATTCGATTCTGTGTGAATGAAAGGAGACCTTGAAATGTACCTGTAAAATCTGGGGTTCCTGAGGATTCTATCATTGGGCCAAAACTATTTAAATTCTTCCTCCATGATTCCACAACATTCAGCTCCCAGACTCGTGAAAGAGAACTTCTACCGGTGTCCTCGGCAAGTTTTAATGCGGACGATACCATCCTGTTAGCTAGTTCAAAAATTCTGGAGAGTACTTTAGATCTGGTAAAAAGGAGGAATTAAAGTTAACGTCGACAAATGGGAACTTATTTGCTTTAGAAACGCTAGCGGCAAAGGACCCGGAAATGATGTTCAACAGAGCAAGGACATCAAATTATTATTAGACGGCAGAGACATTCCTCACAAAGATACTATTAAATACCTAGAAATAAGACTCCACCATAGATTGAAATACAGCCAACATGCTAGACATGCTGTCCAAAAAGCACGAATAGCCAAAAGGCTTTTAAGGCCTTTCTTGAAATCTAAAGCCTTGGAAAGTTCGACGAAGCGACTCATATATTTTTTTGATTTGCAAACTGGATTTTTATCCTATTGTATCTGAGGAACTCCAAATATTTGAGGGAAGAATACTGCGGCACTGTATTTCTAAATATCGTCGACCTAATAAGAAATTTTAGAGAAACTCATCTATCCAGTGAGAAACTGAAATTACTCCTTTGATGGAATATCTATGCGGTCTATAGTGACCACTTCAAATATCGAATCAACAAATTCGGAAATAAAATTTGAAATAACAAACAAATAAATAAAATACGTCGTTAAGCTAGGGGGTATATAGGAAGTCAACTCACACCAATAGATATCTCCACGTAAATTGACTTCACCAACCAAGTCAAAAAGCAGGCGTACTGAAGACTCTGATGCATATCTAAAGGAAATCCAAGCAGTCTTCGAAAGGAAAGGGAACTGTTGAATCGGGCATTCACAGCAAAAGAATACAAAGCTGGCAAAATAAATAAGGCCTGAAAACCGAAGCATCCGACGACAAAAGAACGAGAAGACGCTTGTTGTGTGTGACTGGGAGTTCGCGCCGAATTCAAAACGAACTTCGAATTGGAAAGCACGTTGAATTGGGAACGCGCCTTAAAGGAAAAAAGAACTGAACGACCGCGTTTTAGACCGGATGAGGGGAACGAAAAGTCAGTCGGTGACGAGGCCTCATGGCAAGAGAACAACAAGCTGTCCGTGACTCGTGGTCGATTTTCTCCGCCTTTCGTTTTCTGTTGTGGAGCGCAAAAAGCCCAATCGGGCACTTTTTCGGTTCATTTCGCTGTCCGCTTGCCAACATTTTGCCCGATTAATCTCGCGTTGTGCGGTGAGTGCAGATTGCATTTTCGTGCCGAAAACTTCGCGACATTTCTGCGGTTCCGTCCGTTTATTGCTTTTAGTGATTTGCATTCAATTGGTCGAGTGCTTTCCCAAGAGGGAAATCGAATCCGATGACAGTCGTTCGAATTATCGCGTCGAGTTCTTCTATCAGCATCAACTAAAATCGAAAATTTGCATTAAAAACCCCGACTTTAAGTGTTCCGCCCGCGTAAAGGAACGCGTTCACCAAATCCCAGACAAATCGCATAGGAAACCTGACGGTCATCTATCGAGTGCAAGAATTCCTGTAAAATTCGAAAAGGCCAAGCGCAGTGAAAATCGACAGTAAAAGGAAAAAAAAAAAAAAAAAGGAAAGGGGTGCTAAGCGATCGGGCCGACCATAAGTTCCCGCCATTTTGAGAGTCAGTCGTGCCGTGGTGTCAGGTAATTGATATGCAACGGATCCGTTCGATTCAAACGGATGCCGGTCCGCTTGTAGCAGTGATATGTACAGCAGTTCGGTACTGTCAAGTAGGTGGAGCTCATAACCTCAAAGAGAACGATTTTGTTGGCACCTGTGCTTCAGGTCGTCTCGCGAAAATTTCCAACAAATCGTAATTTCCTCACCGGTCCAGGAATTGCCTCCAGCCGGACGGCGAAGGTCGAAGATCGCTCGAAAGTGCTTACCAATCGAGGGTAGTTTTGTTTTCGTGGTGTGCGCTCGTGGAATTTACTGTAGTCAAGCTGTCAAGCATTTGACTGATGTCCGGAGGTCAACGTTGCGTCCACAATCGATGATTCGTCAGTCTAGGGTAGCTTTAGTATCGCCGCAGCGAGCTAATATCACTTTTGGAGTAAAATCGGTCGCAGTAAACAATAACTGTGTGGAATTAGATTTACATACTTGCGATTAGGTATTTCAATATAATAAATTACAAAAATTAATCAAATTCGATATACTTAAATTTAATGAAAATTTTTATAAGAGACATTTTTTTTTTATTAATTTTGGAATTTTTTTTTGTTACTTTAGTTTTAGGGAAAAACTGTAACAATGCTGATACGCATATGTTTAAATTAGAATCTACTAGAATGGCAGTAAAGTTTTGTCTTTGATTAGAGGATATTTTCCATGTTTTAACAAAAAAAAAAAAAAAGAGGGAAAAAAAAAAGAAAGACATAGTTTTGTACAGTACGATTTAGTAGCCTTCCTTCTCATGTCTAACGTAAAATTTTTTTTTGATTGAAATCTATTTTACGACCGATCTTAAATCAAATGCTACATTTATTAAACTCGATAAAATTGATTTAAATGAATCAAGTATAGTATAAACAGAAATAAAAAAAAATAAAATCAACGCGATATCCAAAGAGAATTCAAATCGAGATAGAACAATGTTAATACAAAGAAATAGCTACGATCTATTGAACTTGAAAATTTAAGAAAAACAATAATCAAATAATCAAATCAATTTAATGAAATAAAAATATAATGTTCGCAAAATAAAATACGAAAAAATCAAATTTGATTGTCAAATGTTATCTAGATATTCGAACATTACATTACGCACAATACTATATCGCATTCAATTATTCAAGTAAAACTAAATAATACTCGACTATCAAAAACTCCATGTTTCATGAGCAATATAACGTATTTTGTCTTGCGATATATGAGAAAAAAAAAAAATTAAATACATTCAGGGTTTAGTTTATTTCTTTTCTGTAAACTGTATAAAACGCAAACAAACGCATAATGTTTTATTAATTTACGTATATTTAAAAAGTTTATATTATGTATACAAAAAGAATTTTTGCAATTATTTTTTTTTGAAACTAAAGAATATGCATAGAAAAATCAAATATTGGTGATGCATCAAAAGAAACAAATATGTAAAACCTTTTTTTTTCAAGTTAATTTTAAGCTTAGAGAAAATTACCTAGTAACAATTTATTGAAAATAAAAAATTGTAGAGCGTTATTAAGATGATTCATTGAATTATAAATGGAAAAAACAAAATGATTCGATAATTTGATCAGTAAGAGGTCTCTCTAACTTCCACGAATCCTCCTCCTCTCTTTTGGGGCCATACGATGAAGACATAGTGGAAGATGTATGGCTAAGGTTGGGTGGGCAGGTTGGCGTCAAACCATCTGACGCCGTCGTCGAAACATCTGGTCGGGTCAATATCCAAGACCAGATGAAGTCCCTTTTTTTTCGTGTCTTCCCGACTTGGATAAGTCGACGCGGCGAGCTAACTACTCGCGATTCTTTTGTTATGACAGGCCACTTGGGTTTTATGACCTTCTTCTGCAGCGAACCCCCCCACACGCCTACTGCAGCTAGACTCGGCATCAGCTAGCGCGTCGCACCAGCACGTAGATTGTCACTGAGATGGATGTAGGTGGTTCTTAGCCCTGTCGATCCCGAACCTTATTTTTCCTTTTGAATTATTTTGGCTTTATGGTCAAAATAATTCACTCCTAGGCCTCCGTTACATAACACGCTCAACATGAAAAGTTCAAGTTCAAGTTATATTTATTGCCATAATATAAAAACGATGTTCATAAATATTTACACGTTTGATTCAGTGATATATAAAAAACAATTTAACGTATATATTATGTACTCATTAGGTCTATATAATATGTATAGGGTTATCCAATAATATGTGTTATTTTGAATAGCCCGCTATTTCGGTAGATGTCACTTTTGAAGCTGTCATTTTTTGACACTTGACAAGTAGAAACTACACCATTAATAAAAATGGAACGATACACGTTTCAACAACGCATTGAAATTATTAAAATTCACATTATTAAAATTCACTATTCTTGACTGATGAGGCCCATTTCCACCTCGGTGGCTACGTCAACAAGCAAAACTGTCGCATCTGGGGCTCGGAAAACCCAAGAGGTATTGTTGAAAAGCCTCTCCATCCTCAACGTGTGACTGTTTGGTGCGGTTTATGGTCCGGCGGGGTCATTGGACCTTTTTTTCGAAAATGAGGCTGGAGCAACAGTTACGGTGAATGGATTGCGCTATCGAGAGATGATTAATGATTTTTTATGGCCGGAATTGGATGATATTGATCTGGACAACGTTTACTTTCAACAAGACGGCGCTACGTGCCACATAAGCACCAAAACCATTGATCTTTTACGGAAAAAGTTTCGAAATAACACCTCTTATTGGATAATATTATTAGGGTGTGTTAATAATATTATTAGGGTGTGTAAGTTTATCCATTCTCTTGGATCACATATTAGAAACATATACCATAAAGGGTACGATTTCGGATTCAGAATATATGGTCAAGTTTGAGAACAGTCTCGTTCTACTTTTATATTTTTTGGCAATACAATGACGAAAATTTCTATCTTTTTAGCTATTGTTGGGGATATAGAAAACCACATTGGAAAACCGTAAGACATGATAGGTCTTATGAGCTGCTTGTACAGGAGAAGTTTTGTTTTCATATTAAGTTTTGTTCTGTTGTGTATTAATGGTGCCAATACGTTGAATGACGTACTAGCTTTCTTTAGTATTGTATTTGCGTGATTGTTCAATTTAAATAAGTTATTTGTATGAAGTTCAAAATATTTCAAGTCATCTTTTAGGGAAATAACTCTCCCATTGTGTTTAAGCTCGAGTGACTTACGGAATTCCTATGACTCTGCCCGCTAGCATTTCTTAAACAAATTACCTGAGATTTGTCCTGATTAATAGTAATACCCCAGGTTTATTAGAATTTGTTAATTAGTTGCAGGTGGCTCTTGACTTTGGAGAGAGCTAGTCTAGGATCTCTAGAGCTCGTACAAATGACCGTGTCATCCGCGTAAAGTAGGGTTAGTGAATTTTCTTCAATATTATGAGGAAAATCGTGAAGAAAAAAATTGTAAAGTTTTGGTCCAGTAATGGTCTATAACTGGGCAACTCCTGAGTTGACAGTAACGAAGGCGGATCTATGTCCTTCTATATCGATGTAAAGCTTTCTGTGCTGCAGAAAACTGTATTACACTCGGAGCGTTCTCCTTGGAGTATTTGCTACTGTGAGTTTGTACAGTAATCCCTTTGTCCACACTAAGTCAAATTGCTCGTCTGGAATAATCGACTTTTCTTCGTAGAATTCATCGAAGTTGGATGCTATAATTATTTCCAAAATTTTACCAGTATTAGATAACAAAGATATTGGCCGGAAGTCACTGATGTCGTTGGAACTCCGTGATTTTTTTGATAGGAATTAGTTTGGCGACTTTCCACAAATCGGGGAAATATCCGTTACTAAGGCAATTATTTAATATTATTAGCAAGAAACTTTGGGCATTATTTGATATTCTTTTACGGATAAAGTTGGAAATACCATCTGGGCCAGCTGATTTCTTGTTGTTAATACCTCGGATTATATAATCCAATTATTCTAGCGTTAAGAAAGGAGCGTCTGGCTCAGTGTAATTAGAGGTATTCAACATGAAAATACATATAAACGATGGGTAAAGCTACCTTACATTCAGGACACGACGGATAAGATCGGGAAAATCATTCGCAAGTCCAACATCAAGACAACAATCTTTACACCAGGGAATTTTAGCAAACCAGAAGGATAAAAAAACCATTGGAGACTGAAGGAGTGTACAAAGTGCCTTGCGGCTCATATGATGAAGTTTACATAGGAAAAATGGGACGTACAGTCCGAACAAGGATCAACAATCACTAAAGATGCACACGGAAAAACCAAATACAGTCATTAGTGATCACGGAACATGCAACGACAGAGATCCATACAATCGATTTCGACAATGTGCAAATTCTTCATTGTTTTCGACGTATAGTGCGAGAGGCCATTGAAATTTCCAAACATCCCCAGAACTTTAACCGATACACCGGATACCAGCTATCAGCAGTTTGGCTACCAGCTTTAAAATTTGGTAAGAACAAAATCCGTTCCCAGAATCCATAACTAATTAAACTACCTGATAATAATAATTGAACCATAATTAACTAATTTAACCCTAAATTACCCTTCCCATACCCAATTAACCTCATTCTGTATAAAATAAGAGTCTTTTTTGGTTTGTCGATCATTTTGATAAAGGTTTCAGCAGAGACCGAAACATAACACATAATAAATCAAACAGTGTAAACTTCGGAAATCTTTCGTTTTTATTTTAAATGAATATAACTCAAAAGTTTATGTACACCCTGTACAAATAGAATTACTGTGTATGTTATGGGTCAGTACATTTTAAATCTATACACATAAATATACATAACTGTTTTGTCGGACTGTTATTTGTTTATATATGGCTATGAATTAACTCCGCCATAGCCGGTCCCAAGCCCGGTTGGGAAAGGAGGAGGGCGCATGGAGTTACCCTGAATACCCAGTAACACCAGTGCGTCTTAGAAAGTAGGCAAACAGTATGACATAGTTGGACTTGCAGCATAGCTGTGAGAACCCCAGCATGTCATATTTAGCTAAAAACTCCCACCCCTTTTCTATAAGGGTGTAATAAATAATTAGGACCGGCATACCCAAGCTAGGGTGTAGCCTACTAGGTAGCGTGTTGATATTATAATGCGAAGGTCGTGAGTTCAAATCCCGGTCGACGGTCGAAAGCATACCCAAGCAGGCAGCGTGCTGGAATTATGCATGGACCAGATTTGAGCTCACGATCTTCGCATTGTAGACTAACCCGCTACACCCTAGGTAACAGAAGTTCATCTAATCATTCATAAATATCAAAACCGGATGTCCATCCGTGTCATCTCTAACTTGAGAACGAGTTGAGCTAGGAAGTTAAAATTTTGTATACGTCGTTTTTGACAAAAAAATTGTGACCAGTCGCTCCACCCCTCCACCACCTCCCGTACAAAATGACACAATTTTGCAATTGAAAATAAAAGGATATGCTCGAAAAGTATAAAAGCTGTTGATCTGAAATTCGAAATATATAACTTTTATGATAATTTCAATCTATCGTATACAAATTATTTATGTCATCCCTCCTTTCACCACCTCCCATACAAACTGCACTTTTCATGAAATACTGTAAGCTATTTTACTCAGCACGTATACAATTTATCGAGCTAAAATTGTGCACTAAATATTTATTTAGAATTATTAGTAAGACCAACAAAAAATAAACTGCCAAGTCGGGCGAAACTTTATTATTTTTGGGACAAAATGCGCATGCGTAGAAAGTCGATATGCAGGTTAGAAGGGTTAGGGAAGACTAAGTGAAAGGAGCTTCTTGGGCAGGGCAGTTCTCAATTTAACACTTTCCGGAAACGTTCAAAAGCTCCATATTTCATTGGTTTATTTATGCAAGTTTGAGTTTTCATGAAGGGAGTGGGGAGGGTGATAGTTAGGGTGGGTGGATGTTAATAGTTTCTTAATTGATTGCTTGAACCAAATCCAATATTCTGTGTATAGAATGTCAGTTTCATAGACGAAATTGCATAGAATTTTCATTGGATTCGGTGAATTTTAAATTCACGAAACCAAACATTTGTATGGGAGGGGGTAGAGGAGGTAGGGGAATCGTAAAATTTGTGATGCAGTTTTATTTCTTTTTTTTTTGTGAGGTGCTTGTAAAAAATTTCAAGTTTGTAGCTTTTAATTTGTTAGTTATTAGTTGATGTAATGAAATTGGTCGAAATCATACTTTTGTGTGGGAGGGGGTAAAAGGGCAAGTGCTATCTCAAAACTTTTAACATAATTTTATTTCAACTATTTTTCTAAGTTCTTGTGCAAAATTTCAAATTGATAGCATTTAATAGTTAAGTGATAATTGATTTCTTAGAAATGGTCGAAAAAAAAATTTTGTATGGGAGGGGGTAGAAGTTTTAAAGATATTCGACCAATTAATATTTTAAACTCTTGGAAATTTTTTTTAAATGCATTTCGCAAATTTTCAAGTTTGTACCTAAAAATTTCATTCAAAAATTTTCAGTTTATGTGTTTTTTTCATTGCACATGAAATACTTTGTGCACGTTAGACCCCCACTTCGGTGCATAACAATTTTGGAACAAATTATTATTTTTTTTCTATGTACATTAAATAGATGTGTCGACGTACAAAATTCCAACTTTTTATCTTTTACCAGAGCCATAAAAAAATCACTCAAAATTTTCAACATTTTCGCTTTCCACCTCCCTCCCCTTACACCCCCCATCTTAAATTTTTTACCAAAATTAAAGACTATATAGTTCTACAATCTGACAAATTTTCAATTTGATATGTGTACTCAATTTTGAGATTTGGTGATTTGTAGTTTTGAAAAGTGCGCCATTTTTTAAATGCTCCCCATTTCCCCCACTACTATTATGTCCATATATTATATTTTTTTCATATGTCACTAGTAAAGCTTAGTATTCGTTTCAAGTTTCAATTACATAGCTTAAGAGACAGTCGGGATATTAATTTTTAAGTGTTTTTCCTTGCACCCCCCCTGACCCTCCCCCTTACAAGAATTAGCTTCTATCTAAACTGATTCTAGTAGATCTTGATGCCATCTTAATGGTCTCAAAATATCAATTTTTTATGAGTAGTAATTTCGAAGATATAATCATTTGAAAAAAAAATTCGGCCGCCAATTGGTTCTTAGCCCCCCCTTTTCGCACCCCAATGGATAAAAAAATTAAATTATTTTTAAAAGTTGTCCCACAAACTCCTCTATATGTGTGTTGATTTTTAGCTTCCTAGCTGTAACCATGGTTGAGATATTTGAATTCGTATTTTTCGGTTTAAGCACTCCCCCTGCCTCCCCCTGCCTACCCCTGAACCCGTACACCCCCCAAAATGGGTATCCGCCTGAGATCCGCAACTACCTACAATCCCTCCAAAAATGAACTTTCTATCTTGTAGGGTTTGGGAGTTAATGAGCGCTGAGCGTACACGTCGGCGTACGGCGTACGGCGGACGGCGTACAGACAGACGGATTTTTTTTTTTGCTTTTTTAGGCTAATTTAGTCATGAAACGCGAAAAAAAAAATTTCAGGGTAGCAAATTTTTTTTTTTTCCCAAGTCGATCACAATACTTTATTATTAAAATAATAAAGTAATTAGGCGATTAGCTTCACTACTTCTACTCCCACCTACACAATCTGACACAATTTCACAAGAAGTAGATTTTCTTGAAAAGTATGAATGCTATTGATTTGCAATTTAAAACATTTCAAAAGCATGATGTTTATAGTTATTTCTGAAAGAGTCATTAAGAACTCGCTCCTCCTTCTACTCCCTCTCATACAATGTGACACAACATCACATCTTTTCCAAAATTAGATTTTCTTGAAAAGTTTGAAAGTTACTAATCTGAAATTTAAAATATATCAATTGCGTGATGATTTTAGCTGTTTTTCAAAAAATCACTAAAAACCCCTCACCTCCCATACAAACTGCATAATTTCACTAAAAACAATACACTATTTTCTCAGTATTTATACAATTTTTGAAGCTTAAATTTGGTAAAAAACATTTTTAAAGCTATTTACATTAGAGCGATGTGAAACAAATTAGGTCAATGCTGTTACCCCTTCTACCACTCCCCATATAAAATTACCTACGATCACAAAATTTTCGATTTCATCTATTGTATCGTGTAATTGGGCTTCGCGCACAATCGTAGTCCTACCATGTTTTTAAGTTTAATGTGGGCTTTTTTAATTAGCACAAGCTACAACTATTCACATGTCCTTCACGCTCATCCATACATACATGATCTCAAATCACGGCATCGATTTGATCACGAGCCTGCCCCGTACAAATGCGAGTATCATGGTTTCATTCTTAATAATTTATGATTATGATTCCAACAAAATTCAAAACATTGTGTTCAAAGAGCCATTAAAGTAAGCAGATTATATATCACACATAATGTATTACTAACTACATTCTCAAAAATTGCTTATTATTCGATTCTTGCGCGAAAAAAGCCGCAGGGGATCGCTAGTGAATAATAAATAATAGATATTGGTAGAACCGGACAGGTAAGTTTTCAATTACCTTGTTATTTTATTATGCTGGTGGCTTTCAAAAGATACATATAAGACGAGGGTGGCTGCAATATTCAGTTTAGTATTTTTAAGAGCTTCAAAATGGTTAAGTCGGTAAATGGAAATATTTTTGCTGTATTCTGTCTAGTTAGTTTTGTAATTGGAGAGACAACAACCGAAGGGGAAAATGTGAAATTAAATATTACGCCAGCACCCCCAGTATCCAAAATATTTAATATTAAAAATTCTTTTAGCGATGATGGCAGTTTTCGGGTGGAGTAAGTTTGTGATGGTAATAATAATAGAATAATTCAATCAAATATTGATTTTTTTTTTCAATTTCATATTCTGTTCTAAGAATGACAGGAACTGGTTGCAATATTGATATTGAAGGCCATTTAAAGGAGATAAATGGCACAACATCCCTCGATCTCTTAGGTTACTATGAATTTAATGACATTGAATTTAGCTTCAGTGCTAATGAATATGGTTACTATGAAAGTAAGTTGAAAATTGAATCTAATTATAAAGTGATTCGACTGACTTTATTAATCGTATCTTTTAGTTTATCCGTATTCTGTATCATTCAAAGTCATGGCCTCTATACTTGGATAATATGATCAAGCTGAACCTCAGAAGAATAACATTGATTTAAAACGAAATGTTAATCAATATAAAAAAAAAAATCTATATCGTGACAAATACAGCGTTAAGATCTTGTATTGCGCAAAAAGTTTTTTCTTTACATTTTACAATCTATACATATAAATATAATTGTAGTGTCTGTCTGTTATTTGCTTATAAATGGCTATAAGTTAGTTTTTTGCTATATTTCAACAATAACTAAGCTGAAAAACACATTTTTGAAATTTTTGTCTGTCTTTAACGCACAAACGGCTGAATCGATTGTAACGAAACTTACACAGTTTGTTAGGTATGCTGCGAGATGTAATCTGCTTTTGGTTTTACTTCACTACCCTCACGCCTTCTACTCCCTCCTCTGACTCATTTTCCAAAATATATAATAATCATTGTACTAAATTATTATTACTATCGGGAAAAAACTAAATCGATTAGCTTCATTCCTCTCATGCAATGTGTCACAATTTCATAACTTTTCAAAAACTCGATTTTCTTGAAAATTATGAATGTGTGTGATGATCTGCAAATTAAAATAAATCAATGCATGATGATTATAGTTGTTTCTCAAAGAACACAAAAACAATGTATTATTATATTCCTTCTACCACCTCCCATACAAACTGCACAATTTCAATAAATCCAATACACTAATTTTCTACGTACGTTTTCAATTTCGAAGCTTAAATTTCGTGCAATATATTTTTATAGCTACTCTAGCAGAATGTGAAACAAATTAGTTCAGCACTTTCACCCCTTCTACCACTCCCCATGTAAAATTTTTTAAGATCAAAAAAATTTCGATTGCATCTATGGATCGCTTGATTGGGCTTTACGTACAATCGTAGTCCTGTTATGTTTTTAAGCTTAATGTTACTTTATTTGGGCTTTTTATACTCTAGATGAAATCTGAGAGTATATTGTGTTTGCCTTACCGTTTGTAACGCTAAGAAATAATGCTCGCAAAGAGCCGCCAAGAGTACCGAAATATTTGTTGTCTCTCGAAAACCTCGATTCCAAGTTGCTGTCTGTCCGTCTGTTTGTCTACAGCATAACTCTCGAACGCTTTGAGCTATCGTACTGAAATTTGTTGTGTTTCATTTTTAGCAAAAAAGTAACTTTAAGTTCGTGAATGGGCCACATACCCCCACTCCTTCTACCCCTCCCATACAAATTTCATGAAATTTCGAAATTTAAAAAAATTGATTTTTCTCCGAAACCATTTCAGCTATGGACTTGAAAATTAGGTCATAGTAAATTAATATAAATATCATTAATCTCAAGAAATATTAATCTGATCTCCTTACTCCTTCTACCACCTCCCATACAAATGCACTTATTCGGTTTGCATTGTAACTAGCAAAGCTTAATGAACCTAAACGGTCTAAACATTTATTGCGATCAAAAATTCTGAAGACATAATTAGTTAAACAAGAATTCCGCCAACACTTTATTTTTGGCCTTCTGTTTTCGGACCCGAAGGATACAAGACATAATGGAGGCGCTTAGATGCCAAGGGGTATAAGTGCAGAAAATGTAATTTCTTTTAAAACGCTCTTAAAGTTAAAAAGCTTTATCAAAACATTCAGCTGTTCATTCAATGGTATATTTGCTGACCGATAGTGTCGCTTTTAGAATTCTCAGACAATCATATACCTTGGCCACCAACTAAAACTACCATTCATCTAACAAACAGCACACCTAACTCCATTTTTAGGAATTTATCACTTATATCCCTTGACATCTAAGCGCCTCAATTTATTTCGGCTCTTTTCCCCATAAACCAATACATCAGAGTGAACTTCCTATTACGAACAACGACTTTTGTATGGCTGTGGTTGTAAAAGGAGTTGAAATCGTAATGATTTTTTCACAGAAAACTAAAACCAAGACAGTAATATTTTTAAAATTTCAGATTAGAAACTTTTATTCTACCCAAAAAAAAACCATTAAAGTTATAAGATAGTGCCATTTTGTATGGTAGGTGTTCATAATGATGACGAGATTGAACTACTAATGGTTTGGTGAATGTTTTCACAGTGCATTTCGTATTGAAAGAAAATATTTCCGGATTCTACACTGTTACGCTTTATTATTCGTGACGTTTCGGTCTCTGCTGAGACCTTTATCAAACTGATCGACAATTACAAAACATAATTATATAGAAGGAAGGGTAATTAAGGTTAAATTAGGTAATTAAGGTTAATTAATTAGTATCAGGTAGTTAAATTAGTTAAGGATTTGTGGGTACGGCTTTTGTTCTTACCAAGGCAGGTAGCCAACCTGCTGATAACTTGTATCCGGTGGCTCGGTTGAAGTTCTGTGGATGCTTCGAAATTTCTGTTGCCTCTCGTACTATTCGTTGATAATATTGATTTGTCCTGGCCAGAATTTGCACATTGTCGAAATCGATTGTATGGTCCTCTGTCGTTACATGTTCCGCGATCGCTGATGATTGTATCTGGTTTTTTCGTGTGCATCGTTGGTGCTCGTTGATCCTCGTTTGGACTGTGCGTCCCGTTTCTCTTATGTATACTTTATCGCAAGAGCCTCATGGTACCTTGTATACTCCTTCAGTCTCCAATGAGGAATTTTAGGAAACCAGAAGGACATTCTGGTTTCCTAAAATTCCTCGGATAGTAGTCGGGGTAGTGAATGTTGTTTTGATGTTGGATTTTCGAAGGATTTTTCCAATCTTATCCGTCGTACCCTGGATGTAAGTTAGTTTTACCCATCGTTTGTCTACATTTCCTTCTTCAGTGTCTTCTCGTTCAGTTGTTCTTGGATGCTTCGGTTTCCACGCCTTGTTAATTTCACTCGCTTTGTATCCATTTGCTGTGAATGACCGATTCAACTGTTCCTTTTTCTTTCGTAGACTGCCCGGATTTCCTTCAGTTATACGTCAAGCTCTGTGTATTAGGGTCTTCAGTACGCCTGTTTTCTGGCTTGGGTGGTGATGTGAATGAGCATGGAGATATCTGTTGGTGTGAGTTGGTTTCCTGTATACCCCGAAGCTTAGCGACCTATCATTCCTTTCGACGAGTACATCCAAGAATGGCAGTTTCCCGTTGCTTTCGATTTCCATGATTAACTTAATTTTCTCGTGGTGTGAGTTCAGGTGTGCTAAGAATTTGTCGAGCTCTTCCTTCCCATGTTGCCAAATAATGAAGGTGTCATCCACATACCGGAGATATAATTTCGGTGTTAATGGAGCTGAGTCCAGGGCGTTCTTTTCGAATTCCTCCATGAAAATTTCCGCTACCACCGGTGAAATTGGAGATCCCATTGCCGCTCCTTCCGTTTGCTTGTAGAGTTTCCCTGGAGCTGAAAAGAAAGTGTTATTTAAACAAAATTCTATTAAGTCATACCTGTTATTCGGAATTAGTTTCCTGATTATGCTTAAGGTGTCTTTAATGAGGATATTGGTGAAAAGTGATTCCACGTCTAGGCTGACTAAAATATCAGTTGGTTCCAAGTTGATTTTCTGAAGAATCTCTAGTAGATGAGCGGAATTTTTGACAGAGCGTGATGTGTTACCTACTAGTGGACGTAACTCTGTCGCGAGAGACTTAGCCAGTTTTTGGGTAAGTGAATTTACCGAACTGACGATGGGTCGAAGTGGGGTATAGGAAGCTAAAAATCATCACATGTATAGAGAGAATTGTGGGACAAACTTTAAAAATAATTTAATATATATATAAAATGGATAAAAAAATCCATTGGCGTCCGAAAAGGGGGGGGGGGCTAAAAACATTATCGGTCGATTTTTTTTTCAAATGATTATATCTTCAAATTTCAAAATCAAGTTACCATAAAAAATTCATATTTCGGGACGATTAAGGTGGTATACAAATCCACTAGAATCAGAAGGGGGAGGGGTGCAAGGCAAAACGCTTAAAATTTAATATCTTAACTATCTTTTAAGCTACGTAATTGAAACTTGGATCATATATTAAGTTATACTACCGAAATGCGGGAAAAAAATATAACATTTTGACATAATAGTAGTAGGGGAAAATACGGAGCATTCCAAAAATGGTGCGCTTTTCAAAATTTTAAACCATTATATCTAAAAATGGAATACCGATATCAAATTGAAATTTTTTCAGATTGTATATCTAAACATTCTTTAATTTTGGTAAAAATTTTAATTTGGTGGAGGGAGGGAGGTAGTTAGTAAAAATTTCGAAAATTTTGAGTAATTTTTTTCGGACTCTGATGAAAGATACAAAGTTTAAATTTTGCACGTGGATACATCTATTTAATAAACATGGAGAAGAAGTAATAATTTATTCCACAATTGCTATGCTATGGTCTAACGTGAACAAGGTGTTTCAAGTGTAATGAAAAAATCCCAAAAACTGAAAATTTTT
Source organism: Chorisops tibialis (assembly GCA_963669355.1). Classification (NCBI taxonomy): domain Eukaryota; kingdom Metazoa; phylum Arthropoda; class Insecta; order Diptera; family Stratiomyidae; genus Chorisops; species Chorisops tibialis. The sequence goes on along the minus strand of OY770262.1, from coordinate 267,871,931 downwards.
GAATGAAATTTTAACGTAGAAATTTTAAAATTTGCGGTATGCTTTAAAAAAAACCCTTAAAAATTTTATATATTAACTAATCGAATACTTTTCAAACTTCTAACCCCTCCCATACAAAAGTTTTTTTTTGATCGTTTCTACGAAATGAATTATCACCTAACTGTTAAAAGCTATCAATTTGAAATTTTGCACAAAAACTTAGATGAAACAAAATTGCGTTAAAATTTTTGAGATCCCGCTTGCCCTTCTACTCCCTCCCATACAAAAGTATGATTTCGACTAATTTTAATAAAGAAACTAAGAACCAACAAATTAAAAGCTAAGAACTTGAAATTTTGTAACGGCACCTTACAAGAGAAACAAAATAAAATTGCATCATAAATTTTACGATTCCCTTATCTTCTCTACTCTCTCCCATACAAAAGTTTGGTTTCGTAAATGCAAAATACACCGAATTTTATGAAAATTCTATTCTTGTCTATGAAACTGAAATTCTATACAGAGAATATTGGACGTGGTTCAAGCAAGCAATTAAAGAATTATTAACATCCGCCCACTCTTACTATCACCCCTCACCCCTCCTCTTATAAAAACTCAAACTTGCATAAATAATCAATCAATCAAATTCCTGTTAAGACCCCCTATAGGGGCATGGGACAGAAACATCTCTCTTCTACAAGGCGCGATCCTGACCATCGACCATAAGCTGTTGCCATGACTTGTTTATTCCTCTGGCCTCTTGCTCAACTGCTCGCTTCCATGTGCTACATGGTCGACCAACCCGACGTCTTCTTTGGAGATTATAGTCCAGAGCCTGTTTGGCGATGTTTCGCTCTGGTTTCCTCAAAGTGTCACCGATCCACTGCAACTTCCGCCTTTGAATCTCAACGCCTATTTTGTTCTGTCCAGTTGTACTCCAAAGTTTGGCGTTGGAGATTACTTCTGGCCAGCATATTCCTAAAATGCGTTGGAGGCATTGGTTCTTGAAAGTTTGCAGTTTTTTGGTAAGTCGAACGGTCACTTTCCACGTAGTACAACCATATAACAACACGGATTTGACGCACACGTCAAAACTCGCAGCTTCGTGCGAAGGGAGATCTCTCTTAACCTCCAGAAATGGGAGAGGATACCGAAGGCCTGACGAGCTTTATTTAGACGAGCCTCAATATCCTTTTCGGCTCCACCGTCCATGCTGACAATACTTCCGAGATAACAAAAATCCTGCACTTCTACAACATCTTGCCCGTTAAGAACAATCGATGTGATTGCATTCGAACCCATGTGCATGTACTTGGTTATACGCACATTTATTTTCAGTCCCGCGTCTTTGCACTTAGAATGCAACGAGCGAACATTTGACTCTAAGTCCGAACGGTTATCAACACAATCAAGGTGACTTACGATGTTAAATAGTCTACATTGAATACCTTTACCTTCCCCACCTTCCCGTGCAACTTTCAAGGTGTCATTTATTACCACCAGAGATAGGGCTGGTGATAATATGCAGTCTTGTCTGACACCCATTCGCACAGGAAAGCTCTCGAACAGCACCCCTCTATGCAAGCCACGACACCTTGCATCTTCGTAGGATTCTTTAATCATTGCTATGACCTTATCTGGAATACCTCTCCTACGCAAAGCATTCCATATGTAATTTCGCTTGATGCTGCATAAGTAAACGAATGAGATGTTGATTAAACATATGTACTGAAGCAATTATACTGGTATCCGCAATTTAGTGTTAAATTGACAACAGCCCTGCCCAAGAACCCCCTTTCGCTTAGCCTTGCCTAACCACTCCGACTTGTATATTGACTTTCCATGAATCCTAAACTTGTCCCAAAAATAATAACTTTTCGCCCGACTTGTTGGCAGTTTACTTGGATATAACACTGAACGTACTATACAAAATAGTTCATGCTGAATTTAAAGTTTGTAGCTTTCATAATTTTCGAGGAAATTGAACAATTTTTGTCTGAATTAATGGCATTTGTATGGAAGTTGGCAGAGAAAGTAGGAGGTCTTAGATGATTTTCTTGCCGCTTATCATCATCATAATTACATTGCTTCGTTACCATACATATGTTCGAAGGAGAAAAACTTTTCTTGAATTTTCAATTCAAAAATTTGTGTGGGAGGTAGTAGTAGGAGAGAAGCAAAGTTCATATTTTTCTTAGCATTTATTGTAATTATTAAGGGACAGCAACCGAATAAATGCATTTTTGAAAATTGTGCATTTGTATGGGAGGTGGTAGAAGGTGTAAGGAGATCAGATCAATATTTTTTGAGGTTAATGATATCACTATACTACTTAATTTTCAAGTCAATGGCTGAGATGTTTTCGGAGAATAAACAATTTCTTTAAATTTCGAAATTTCATGATATTTTTATTGGAGGGGGGTAGGAGGAGTGGAGGGATGTGCCCCGTTCACGAACTTAAAGTAACGTTTTTGTTATAAGAGATATATGAAATATTTCAGCACGATAGGTTAAAGGTTTCGACAGTTATGTAGTAGACAGATTGACAGACAGACGGACGGACAGACGGACGGACAGACGGACGGACAGACGGACGGACCGACGGACGGACAGACGGACGGACAGACGGACAGACAGACGGACAGACGGTCACTCGGAATCGAGGTTCTCGAGCAACAACAAATATTTCCGTACCCTTGGTGCCTTGGTGTGATCATTTTTTCTTAGCGTTACAAACGGTAAGGCAAACATAGTATACTCTCAGATTTAATCTAGAGTATAAGCAAATAGATTTTCTACACTCCAAATAAAACACTCATAACAGTTGTATGCGATAACCAGCCAATCACTCAATTGTTATAGAACAGCGGACTGTTAGCATTGTGAAGTCAAAATCACATCAATACTCCTGCTGTCGCAGGCACCATGCACTGGGCACAAGGAAGCTTCATTTCTACCCCCACGCATCTTGGCAGCAATATTTAACAGCACGGCAGAAAGTACTCATCCAAGTATATTGCACATCAAGACGTTCGACACTCTTGATCTCAACCAACTTGCACTTACAGCAAAATCGATTGGACTCCCAAATGAATTGAATACGCATCACCATTATGTCACCAGCTACCTTCTCGTCGTTACGGTCATTACATCGTTATCTATATTCTGTATCATCATAGAAAAAGGTCAAAAAGATCAAGAAAACGCAAGATTTACAGTGGAGCCTATCAGTCCGGTACCTGCTAGAAGAAATATCCCGGAGCCTTGTAGTGGCCCCTTGCAAGATGTTCAAACGTGAAAAAATCTAAAATCTACAATATATGACACCCGCTATCAGCACATTAGGAATCGTTCTTATTATTTCTCATGTATGAAAACACCCGCCGCTATCGCACTAGGAATGCAACAACCGAGAATTTACCTATTCTCATGCACGTCAGGAAAAGCAACATTCCAGTTCACACGCTGACGATGCATTTTAATTACATATAAGTCAAGCGTAATTTTTGTAAAAATCAGAATTAATTTATAAATCATGCAAATCGTTTGTTCTCATTAACAATTTCTGTTTCAAATTTAAACTAGTTTATGACTTATGTAATGTCACTATGACTAAGTATTAAACATACAGGTTTATATTTCCCAGAATGTAGTGTGCGGGATAGCATGAAAATATTAGAATATACGCTTGCAAAGATTGAAATTTAAACCGAAAACATTTATTAGATTTCTTCATAAACCGTTTAAATTTTAAAACATTAGGGAAGTTATTTTGAACAACGAAGTTTATATTTCAGTCCTATGCGAAACTAATATATGGATAAAACCAAATGGTTTTAAAAAATCTGCCAACAAGTCGGGCGCAACATTATTTTTCTTGGGGCAAGTTGAGGATACGTGGGAAGACAATATGGAGGTTAGGGTGGATAGAGAAGACTATGTGAATGGGGGATTTCTAGGGCAGGGCTCTTGTCAATTATTTTACGCATAACTGTGATTGCGATTAATATCTTCAGTACATAGAATCAATATTTCATTCGTTTATATATGCAAGTTTGGTTTTGTATTGGGGGAAGGTGCGATAGAAGGGATGGTTATTTGTCAATAATTTTTAATTGATTGTTCGAATCACGTTCAAAATTCACTGTATAGAATATTAGTTCCATAGACGAAGTAAATACTATAAAATTCTCGGTGAATTTTATATTCTTAAAACCATACATTTGAATGAGAGGGGATTTCACTCAAAAATTTTGATATTTTTTTTGTTTTTTTCAACACACATGAAATACGTCATGCCGGTTAGGGCCCCCCTTTGGCGGATACCAGTTTTGGTTCAAATTGATAGTTTCACTTTATGTATATTAAATGGATATGTTAATCAATCAAATTCCTGTTAAGATCACCTATAGGGGTATAGGACAGAAACAACCCTTTTCCACAAGGTACGATCCTGAGTATTGGATTTTAGCTGTTGCCAGGACTTATTTATTCATCTGGCTTCCTGTTTAACTGCTCGCTCCCATGTGATACATGGCTGACCAACTCTACGTTTTTCTTGAGCATTTTAATCCAGAGCCTGTTTGGCGATAATTCGCTCTGGTTTCAACAAAGTGTGACCGATCCACTGCTACTTCCATTTTTGAATCTCAATGCCTATTTTGATCTGTCCAGTTGTATTCCAACTTTCGTCGTTGGAGATCACTTCTGGCCACAATATTCCTAAAATGCGTCGAAGGCATTGGTTCACGAAAGTTTATAGTTCCTTGGTAAATCGAACGGTCACTTTCCACGTAGAATAACCACATAACAACACGGATTTGACGAATGTGTCAAAAATTCGAGGAATTTTCTCTTAACCTCCAGAAAGGGGAAAGGATACCGAAGGCCTGACGAGCTTTATTTATACAAGCCTCAATATCCTTTTCGGCTCCGCCGTCCAATCCTTAGACAGGTCATTATTGAACTGCATTTTTAGTAGACGCTGATATTGGGACCATTTGGTCTTGGAATAACATGGGATCATGCGTTCTTGTCTAATGAAAGCAAGGCTGTTTGATATTTGCAATTTCACTGGTAGGTGATAAATAGTGGAAAGTTAACAGTTTGCTGATAATTCTTCTTTCCGTAGGGAGCGGTATATCGGCTATTATTTTCAGGACCGCTTTGAGGAGTTCGGTTGGTAGTCCATCTGTACCAGGGGCTTTCCTTCCCGCCATTGATCGAATGGCGGAAACCATCTCTTCCGTATCTGGATTATCGTCCCTTATAGAGAATTGTTGCGGTTGGATGTTTGGTAGTTGTTTTGTTTCTGGAATATCTTCCTCTGACAAGATGTTTAATATGTCAGAGAAGTATTTCTTCCATCGCCGCAACTGCTATTCATACATATTAAGGAGAGTTCCGTTGACATTTCTCTCCAGGTGGTTGGCGGTGAAATTCCTCTTCGTCAACTGTTTCATAATTTTAAATAGTGAACCCATGTCCCCTAAGTCTATTGACATTATGCTTGCGCTTCATTTGAAGAATTTGGCATGGCATCCCAAATATGGAAATAGGAGTTGCTGTTCAAAAGAGGCAACTATGCAAAAGTATTTCGAGGAAGGAGCCATGGAAGCTCCAACATTTGCCACTTCTACCAAAAGGAAACAAACCTCCTGGAGAACCATCGTCATATCTTCCAATATGTTTACTTGATACGTTGGGAAAGATCCTTGAGCGAATTATTAACAACAGACTGCTCGTACTAGTAAAGAAAAAAGGGGCACTGTCAGACCACCAGTTGGGATTTAGGAAATCGCGTTCAACTATTGACGCCATAAAAGTGGTAGTCGATACTGCAGCGGAGGTGATATAAGGAGAAAGATGGCGATGGGGGACAACAAAATATTGTTCAGTAGTGACACTGGATATTAAAAATGCCTTTAACTTGTCAGATTAGTCCCTCATAAACAGCCAGGATGGATACGCCACACTACATGTTGAGAATATTCGCAAATTATTTCACCAATAGGAAGTTGAGGTACCAAACTAATGAGAGGTTAAGGTACTACAACGTCACCGCGGGAGTCCCATAAGGGTCTGTACTAGGTCCTCTCCTGTGGCATATTATGTATGATGGAGTTCTTCGACTATCATTGCCGCAAGGAGTAAAATTAATCGGGTTCGCTGACGACATCGCTGTTGTTACCGTGGCTAAGCACATCCACGAATTAGAGTCAGCAACAAATGAAACCGTATCACAAATTAGAGACTGGAGAGAGTCCGCTGGCTTAGAATTAGCTTATCAAAAAACGGAGGCTGTTCTAATAACAAGCCAAAAGAAAATTGAATACGTGAACATTCAGGTCGGCAGTCAAATCATCAAATCCAAGGAGGAAATTAAATATCTAGGAGTTATGCTCGATAACAGATTAAAATTTAAAGTTTACGTGGACTTCGCGAGCAAAAAGGCGTCACAAAAGCAGGCAGCCCTTTCCCGAATACTGCCAAATATCGGTGGACCAGGATATGCCAGATGGATACTACTTTCGAGAGTATTCAGCTCGGTTCTCCTGCTCGGGTTTGGTCGGCGGCGCTATCGACAAAGGAAACAAAGAAAAAGATGTCATCAACATATAGGCTCTGTGCGATAAGAGCAATCAACAGTTTCCGAACAATATCAGACGAAGCAGCCTGTGTTATAGCCGGAATGATCCCCATTGACATTTTCGCGCATGAGATGCTAAGGATCTACGAAAGAAGATCCTCGATCCAACAATAGGCAGCTGTTGCCAAGATAATAAAAGAAGAGGAAAAGGTAACATCAATAGCTATGTGGCAAGCCAGGTGGGACAACGCTACAAAAGGCAGACGGACCTATAAGCTAATCCCCGAAAATGAGGTCTGGACAAAGCGGGTGTATGGGGACTGCAACTATCACATCACGCAGTTCCTATTAGGTCCCGGCGGCTACCGCAAATACCTACATAGGTTCGAACACGATAATTTGCCTTTTTGTCCAAATTGCCCAGATCGAGAAGAAGACACAGAGCACGCAGTTTAGAAAAAACTATCATTCCAATAATATTGCATTTTTATCAAAAAAACAAAAATATGTTGATCAACACACTTCGCTTTAACTAAAAGAACTTAAGAATTTCTTGATCACCCTGTATCTCCGCGTATATTGAAAATTGACCATCTCCGTGGAACAATTTTTTTCTCAAAATATGTCTAGGAACAACCCCTTACAAGGTGGTGCACGGAGTACCAAACACCCTGTATAACTGTCATGAATATTGTTTCGATAACTTAAAATAAATGTTATGCAGTTGACTATATGGTAACCAAATTAACAAGTCGTTTCATTTTTCTTCAAATCTCACAGTAGTGACTCCTACGTGATCTGCAAAGAAGCCGGTTGAGGTTGCTCCTATATTTTCTGAATTAGATCCATTTTCAATAATTTTTTATTTACACTAGATAAAATTTGGAGATATTATAAATTTACCACAAAGCTTGCAACGCTAACCAATAAGGCTCGGAAAAAAAATGAATACCACAGAAGTTCATCTAATCATTCATAAGTTTTAAAATCGGATATCCATACGTGCGTCCATCCGTGTTCTCTCTAGGTTGAGAATGCGATGAGCTAGGAGGTTAAAATTTTGTACACGTCATTTTTGACAAAAAAGCAAGGCCAAGTTCGTGAACGGTCGAAAAAATAACTAATTAGCTTTACTCCTTCTACCCCCTCCCATACAATATGACAAAATCCCCGACTTTTCATAAATTTGATTTTCTTGAAAAGTGTAAATTTTATTGTTCCGAAATTTAAAATGTATCAATTCCATGATAATTGTAGTTGTTCCTAAAAAAATAGCTAAAAACCCTCTTCACCTTCCACCACCTACCATACAAACTGCACTTTTTCAAGAAATAATCGAAGCCAATTTTCTCAGTAACTTCCATCGAGCTAAAATTTTGATTTAAAACTCTAATTAGCATTATTATTGATGTCGGTAAAAATTAACCGATTAGCTCCACTTCTTCTACCCCCTCCCATACAATGTCATACAATTCCACGACATTGCAAAAATTTCATTTTTTTGAAAAGTGTGAATGTAATTGATCTGAAATTCAAAACATATCAATTCCATGATTATTATATTTGTTTCTGGAAAAAACATCAAAAAAACCCCACTCCTTCTACCACCTCCCATACAAATTGCACAATTTCACTAAGTCCAATGCGCTACATTTTTCAGTACCTATTCAATTTTTCAAGCTTAAATTTGGTGCAAAATATTTTTATAGCTACTCTAGCATAATGTGAAACAAATTAGTTCAGCGCTGACACTCCTTCTATCACTCCCCACACCAAAACTTTTAAGATCACAAAAATTTCGATTTTATCGGTAGTATCATATGATTGGGCTTTACGCACAATTGAAGTCCTGTTATGCTTTAAGTTTCACAGTTCAGTAACACAAGCTACAACTATTCACATGTAATTAATGCTCTTCAACACGTATATGATCTCGAATCACGGGGTTGATTTGATCACAATCTGTAATCTGTCCCATACAAATGCGAGTATCATGGTTTCATTCTTAATAATGTATGGTTCTGATTCCAACAAAATACAAAGCATTGTGTACAAAAAGCCATTAAAGGAATCAAATTCCCGTTAAGACCCCCTATAGGGGCATAGGACAGAAACAACTCTCTTCCACAAGGCGCGATCCTGAGCATCGGCCTTAAGGTGTTGCCAGGACTTGTTACATAGTCGACCAACCCGACGTCTTCCTTGAGGATTATAATCCAGAGCCTGTTTGGCGATGTTTCGCTCTGGTTTCCTCAAAATATGACCGATCCACTGCCACTTCCGCCTTTGAATTTCAATACCTATTTTAGTCTGGCCAGTTGTACTCCAAAGTTCGTCGTTGGAGATCACTTCTGGCCAGAATATCCCTAAAATGCGTCGGAGGCATTGGTTCACGAAAGTCTGTAGTTTCTTAGTAAGTCGAACGGTCACTTTCCACGTAGTACAACCATATAACAACACGGATTTGACGCATGTGTCAAAAACTCACAGCTTCGTGCGAAGGATGATCTCTCTTAACCTCCAGAAAGGGGAAAGGATACCGAAGGCCTGACGAGCTTTATTTAGCCGAGCCTCAACATCTTTTTCGGCTCCGCCGTCCATGCTGACTATACTTCCGAGCAAAAATCTTGCACCTCTTCCACATCCCGTCCGTTAAGAACAATCGGTATACTTGCGTTCGAACCCATGTGCATCTTCTTGGTCTTACGCACATTTATGTTCAGTCCCGCCTCTTTGCATTTAGAATGCAACGAGCGTACTTGACTCTAAGTCCGGACGGTTATGTGCAAGTAAACAGATGTCATCAACATAATCAAGGTGACTTGAGATGTTAAATAGTCTCCATTGAAGACCTTTACCTTCTCCATCTTCCAGTGGAGCTTTCATTCATTTATTACCACCAGAAACAGGGCTGGTGATAATATGCAGCCTTGTCTGACACCCGTTCGCACAGCGAAGCTCTCAAACAGCTCTCCTCTATGCAAGACGCGACACCTTGCATCTTCGTAGGATTCCTTAATCATAGCTATGACTTTATCTGGAATACCTCTCCTACGCAAAGCATTCCATATGTGATCTCGCTTAACGCTGTCGAAAGCCTTCTCAAAGTCCACAAACATGAGATGTAGTGGCGAACCCATTTCGGCTGACTGCTCTAATATTATCCGTAGGGTATTTGTGTGATCGGTACAAGACGAACCTATACGGAATCCAGCCTGATAAACTTCGATAGTGCTCTCGACGACATCACTAATCCTATTGAGAATTACCTTATCCATGATTTTCGATACGGCAGTAAGTAGACATATACCACGCCAATTCCTACAATCCCGAAGGTCGCCCTTCTTCGGAATTTTGACAATGACGCCCTCCTTCCATTCGGTCGAATATCTTCCTTCATTCCACACCTCAGTAAAGAGTGGAAGGAGTATATCGGCTGTTATTTCCGGGTCCGCTTTGAGGAGTTAGGTTGGTAGTCCGTCTATACCTGGAGCTTTCCTTCCCGACACCCAATGGCGGAAACTATCTCTTCCTTATCTGGGGGATCGTCCCTAATAGAGGATTGTTGCGAATGGATGTTTGGTAGATGTTCTATTTCTAGGATATCTTCCTCTGACATGATGTTTAAAATATCAGAGAAGTATTCCTTCCATCGTCGCAACTGGTGTTCACTCATATTAAGGAGAGTTCCGTTGACATCTTTCACCAGGTGGTTGGCGGTGAAATTCCTGTTCGTCAACTGTTTCATGATTTTGAATAGTGAACCCATATCCCCAAGGTAAGCTGCAGATTCTGCCTTGTTTGCCAAATCTTCAATGGCATTTCTCTTGTCGCGTCGAACAGCCTTTTTAAGCTGTATATGAGCATCGCGGTAGTTCTGCCTTAGGACGGGCGTTCGTTGGTTGACATCGGGTTGAGAGATGATTGCCAATTTGGCTTTTTTCCGATTGCCAACCTAGTCCCTTGTATCTTGCGACATCCAAGATTTCTCGCCGCTTTCACATATCCGACAGATTCTTCAGCCCTAGTTAGAAAAGTGTTTCTGGTTGCCTCCCAATTAACGTCCAGTGAGCGCATTTCATGTTCACCCAATGTGGATGACTTTTCGCGTAGAATGGTGGTATATTCGCGTTTTTTGTTGGGATCTCTGAGTTTATCCACATTAAGCTTGCGCTTCATTTGAAGAAATTGTGGTCGTCGGATAGCTGATGTACACAGTATCAAGTAGGCAACCATCAAGTGGGGATCGCTCCCCACTTCAACTCCACGTTTCGCTCGCACATCGAGGAGACATCTTCTCCATCGGCGACTTATAGCCACATGGTCGATCTGGTTCTGAGTAACACCATCAGGGGAAACCCAAGATGTTTTATGATGACTCTAGTGTGGAAAAAGGGTCCCTCCGATGACCATTTGCCGAGTACTACAAAACTCCACAAATAATTCGCCGTTTTCGGGTCTCTTAATCCAAGGTCGTGATGCGTCGACCCAAGAGTCATCATGCCTCCCCATGACGTGTTCTAGTCCAGTGTTGTCTGATCCAACCTGGGCGTTCATATCTCCCGAGATGATAATAATATCTCCTCTTGGAACACGGTCGAAGGTAGCACTCAGTTGGCTATAAAACTCCTCTTTGTCACCAGATGTTGCGGTATTAGTTGGTGCGTAGCACTGCAGAATCCTGACGTTTCTGACACTGGTCCTGAGCCTGACGACGATAATCCTATCCCAGATTGGTTCCCAGCTAATGAGACTGTTTCTCGCTCTCGGTGTAAGGACGAACGCCACGCCATTTCTGGCTTCACTTTCAGGGCCAATGTACAGAATAGTGTTTCCGCTAGGGGTTTGTTCTTCTCCTGATCCTGTCCATCCGACCTCGCTCAAGCCCAAGATTTGGATGTTATAGTGCTCCATTTCACGGTCGATCACTGCACTGATTGGCGGTGCAAGGACCGAGTAACCCCAGCTGTTCCCCCGTCATTCGCTGTTGGAACATTTCAGAAGCCGATCATAGTCCGTTTTCGAATGCCAAAAGTCGTTACCGTAGAATCAGTCCGTATCCGAGGCGAAGTATCCGTTTCTCGTATCAGTTAGGTATTAAGATCAAGGGTGATAAGCCCATGATCCAGGGAGTGTCCATTTGCAATTTTTAGGGCAAGCAGGACTGGCTGTGGGTGAATTCTACAGCCCCCATTCCACAGGGGGATAGTTGACTAGTTGACGCTAGTCTCCAAAGATAGTTGCAGGAATTGGTAAAACCTCATCCTACAACTACCTTGCGGGGGAATAAAGTAAACAGATTATTTATCTGGCATAATTTATTACTAACTACATTATCAAAAAATGTTTATTTTGCGATTGTTACGGGGAAAAAGTCGCGGGCGATTGCTAGTTTAAAATATATCAATTGCATGATGATTATAGTTGTTTTTGAAAAAATCACTAAAAGCTCCACACTCCTTCTACCACCTCCCATAAAAACTGCACAATTTCACAAAAACAGTGCACTATTTTTCTCAGTATCTATTCAATTTTTGAAGCTTAAGTTTGGTACAAAACATGTTAATAGCTACTTTAGAGATTTCCGTGGCGTAGTGGGCAGCGTCCTTGCTTTTCAGTCAATAGGTCGTGGGTTCGATTCCCACTCAAGACGGGATTTTTTTAAGCATTTTTTTTTTTAAATGGGCAATCGGTGTAAAAGTGAAACAGTTCCACTTCAAGAAGGCTACTCAGGATACTTAGTAGCTGGATTCCGTTCGCTTTCTATCATTCTGTCCCCCATAAAATCTGCAAATATTTGTCAGTAGCAGCCATTACAACTGAAAAATATATACCAGCTTCTCCACTCGTTACGGTCGTTCTCACTCCTCTTCCCCTACCTTCCTAATTCCATTCCTTCCCTCCATGACTATGTTTTTGAATTGCACATAAAGGCCAAGATTGCCTATAACACAGGTTATTCTTTAAAAAAAAAAAAGATTGATGTGAAACAAATTAGGTCAATGCTGGTACCACTTCTACCACTCCCCATACAAAATTACCTACGATCACAAAATTTTTGAATTCTATAGTATCGTAAAATTAGGCTTCACGCACAATCGTAGTCTTGTCATGTTTTTAAGTTTAATGTTATTTTATTTGGTTTTTTTTTTTAATTAACACAAGCTACAACTATCCACATGTCCTTCACGCTCATCAATACGTAAATGATCTCAAATCACGGCATTGATTTGATCACGAGCCTCCCCCGTACAAATGCGAGTATCATGGTTTCATTCTTAATAATTTATGGTTCTGATACCAACAAATTAGAAAGTGTTGTGTTCAAAGAGCCATTACACTAAGCAGATTATATATTCCCCATAATGTATTACTCACTACATTCTCAAAAATTGCTTATTATTGCGATTCTTGCGCGAAAAAAGCCGCAGGGGATCGCTAGTGAATAATAAATAATAGATATTGGTAGAACCGGACAGGTAAGTTTTCAACTACCTTGTTATTTTATTATGCTGGTGGCTTTCAAAAGATACATATAAGACGAGGGTGGCTGCAATATTCAGTTTAGTATTTTTAAGAGCTTCAAAATGGTTAAGTCGGTAAATGGAAATATTTTTGCTGTATTCTGTCTAGTTAGTTTTGTAATTGGAGAGACAACAACCGAAGGGGAAAATGTGAAATTAAATATTACGCCAGCACCCCCAGTATCCAAAATATTTAATATTAAAAATTCTTTTAGTGATGATGGCAGTTTTCAGATCGAGTAAGTTTGCGATAGTAATAATAAAAGTTCAACTAAATATTTTATCTTTTTCTCAATTTCTTTCTTTGTTCTAAAGAATCATAGGCAAGTGTTACAGAATTGAAATTGAAGGCATTTTAAAGAGAACTGGCACAAAATCCCTTTCTCTACAGGGTTTCTATGAATTTAATGATATTAAATTAAGCTTCACTGCTAATGATTATGGTTACAATACCAATAAAAGTAAGTTGAAAATTGGATCTAATTGTAAAATGATTCGACTAACTACAATTAAATCGTATCTTTCAGTTTTTCCGGGCCCTGTACCAATCAAAGGCATGGCCTCTAGTTGAATAATATGATCAAGCTATACGTCAGAAGAATATTACTAATATAAAACGAATTTGTCAATCAAAATAAAAAAATCTATATCGTGGCAAATACAGCGTCAAGATGTTGTATTGCGCAAACATTTTTTTCTTTAAATTTTATGTGTACAATTTATACATATAAATAGAATTGTAGTGTCTGTCTGTTATTTACTTATAAATGGCTATAAGTTAGTTTTTTGCGTTATTTCAACAATAACTAAGCATAAAAACACGTTTTTGAAATTTTTGTCTGTCTGTCTGTCCGGCCGTCTTTCACGCACAAACGGCCAAACTGATTGTAATGAAACTTGCATTGTTTGCTAGGCATATTCCGAGATATAATCTGCTTTCAGTTTTATTTCACTCCGGTCACGCCTTCTACCCCCTTCGACACAAAGTGACTCATTTTCCAAAATATAGAAATATGGAAGCTATAAGAGCTATTAATTTGCAAATTTATTTTATTTATTTTATTTTTAATTTATCACTTCATCAACATATGATTACTTACAAAAAATTAATTACAACATTACTTATTTTTTAACAAAGCTGACTTTATCTGAGCAATATTTAGATTGAAATCAATGTTGCTATAATTAGTGTAAAAAGCCCGTGAAATAGAGGTTATCGGTTCGTGCTGGCCGTAATTAGTTCGATGGAAACGAATGTCGAGGAGTACGTAGTCTCTCAAGGAACGGTAGGGAATTTTGAAGGAGAGAGCTCCAAGCAAGCTGGGGGAGTCAATTTCGCCTGAAATTAATTTGACTATGACTGCAGTACCAAGAACAGATCGCCTATCTTCGAGTGAATCCAACGAAAGCAGTTGAAGTCGTTCTTGGTAAGGGGGGAGACATATTGGGTTTGACCAGGGAAGTCCCTTAACAGCAAATCTCAAAAATCTTCGCTGCACGGACTCAATTCTATTCTTATGAATATCATAATAAGGAGTCCACACCGGGCAGGCATATTCGAGAATTGATCGCACAAAAGTACAGTAAAGTGTCTTTGTGATGTAAGGGTCATTAAAGTCCTTAGACCATCGTTTTACAAAGCCCCAAATGGAGTTAGCCTTGATAAGAATATAGTCAACATGATCGTCGAAGGTAAATTTATCAAAGCAATTTCCTCTAAAACATACACAAATTCAATTGGGTCCTTTTTCCTAGAAAAAGATGCAGTGGTGTACTTTCCAATGTTTAAAGGCATACCGTTTAGTGTACACCAGTCAAAAAATAGCCTTAAGTCATTTTGCAAAAGTAAATTATCATTCGTACAGGTGATAGTACGAAATTTGATATTTTTGATATTTCATTTATTTGGTAAATACTACAAGATTATGAATCTTTTATAAGTACAATAATATGTGGTGAAAATTCAGAACTAATAGAATTCAAATTAATTAAATTGTGTGGAATGATGGAAGATATCCGACTGAATGGAAGGAGGGCGTCATTGTGAAAATTCCGAAGAAGGGCGACCTTCGGGATTGTGGCAATTGGCGTGGTATATGTCTACTTACTGCCGTATCAAAAATTATGGCTAAGGTAATTCTCAATAGGATTAGTGATGTCGTCGAGAGCACTCTCGAAGTTTATCAGGCTGGATTCCGTAAAGGGTCGTCTTGTACCGACCACACAAATACCCTACGGATAATATTAGAGCAGTCAGCCGAAATGGGTTCGCCACTACATCTCATGTTTGTGGACTTCGAGAAGGCTTTCGACAGCGTTAAGCGAGATAACATATGGAATGCTTTGCGTAGGAGAGGTATTCCAGATAAGGTCATAGCTATGATTAAAGAATCCTACGAAGATGCAAGGTGTCACGTCTTGCATAGAGGAGAGCTGTCCGAGAGCTTTCCTGTGCGAACGGGTGTCAGACAAGGCTGCATATTATCACCAGTCCTGTTTCTGGTGGTAATAAATGACATCTTGAAAGCTGCACTGGAAGGTGGGGAAGGTAAAGGTCTTCAGTGGAGACTATTTAACATCTTAAGTCACCTTGATTATGCTGATGACGTGTGTTTACTTGCACATACCCGTTCGGACTTAGAGTCAAATGTTCGCTCGTTGCATTCTAAATGCAAAGAGGCGGGACTGAAAATAAATGTGCGTAAAACCAAGTACATGCACATGGGTTCGAACGCAAGCACATCGATTGTTCTTAATGGACAGGATGTGGAAGAGGTGCAAGATTTTTGCAATCTCGGAAGCATTGTCAGCATGGACGGCGGAGCCGAAAAGGATGTTGAGGCTCGGCTAAATAGAGCTCGTCAGGCCTTCGGTATCCTTTCCCATTCTGGAGGTTAAGAGAGATCTCCCTTCGCACGAAGCTCCGAGTTTTTGACGCATGCGTCAAATCCGTGTTGTTATATGGTTGTACTACGTGGAAAGTGACCGTTCGACTTACCAAGAAACTACAGACTTTCGTAAACCAATGCCTCCGGCGCATTTTAGGAATATTCTGGCCAGAATTAATCTCCAACGACGAACTTTGGATTACAACTCGCCAGACTAAAATAGGTATTGAGATTCAACGGCGGAAGTGGCAGTGGATCGGTCATACTTTGAGGAAACCAGAGCGAAACATCGCAAAACAGGCTCTGGATTATAACCCTCAAGGAAGACGTCGGGTTGGTCGACCATGTAACACATGGAAGCGAGCAGTTGAGCAGGAGGCCAGAGGAATAATCAAGTCCTGTCAACAGCTTAAAGCCGATGCTCAGGATCGCGGCTTGTGGAAGAGAGTTGTTTCTGTCCTATGCCCCTATAGGGGGTCTTAACAGGAATTTGATTGATTGAAATTATAACTAAATACATTGAGCTATATATAGAAAGAGTATAAAAATATATAAATATAAATATAATGAGAAAAATAACTAAGATAATAATAATAATAATAATAATAATATAAAACAAAATCATTAGAAATTCGCAATTATTAATTAATTAATTAAGAAAATGTTAAGAAGATATTAAGAAGAAGAAGAAAAAGAAGAAAACGCCAAAAGTATGCTTATAGGGAATATTAAAATCAAATTATGAAGAATAGATTAAAACTCGAGGGAATACACAAATCGCCTGAACGTACCCGGATCATCGACACGCTGAATATGAGGTGGAAGATTATTCCAGATTCTTATGGTCTGGACGAAAAAGGAACCCTCTCCGACCGTCTTAAAGAAACGCGGAGCAAGAAGTTTACGATGTCTGTTGGTTTTTAGAGGTATTAGGAACTCGCATAAATACTCGAAAGAGAGAGATCTCCATTCGCACGAAGCTGCGAGTTTTTGACGCATGCGTCAAATCCGTGTTGTTGTATGGTTGTACTACGTGGAAAGTGACCGTTCGACTTACCAAGAAACTACAGACTTTCGTAAACCAATGCCTCCGACGCATTTTAGGAATATTCTGGCCAGAAGTGATCTCCAACGACGAACTTTGGAGTACAACTCGCCAGACTAAAATAGGTATTGAGATTCAACGGCGAAAGTGGCAGTGGATCGGTCATACTTTGAGGAAACCAGAGCAAAACATCGCAAAACAGGCTCTGGATTATAACCCTCAAGGAAGACGTCGGGTTGGTCGACCATGTAACACATGGAAGCGAGCAGTTGAGCAGGAGGCCAGAGGAATAAACAAGTCCTGGCAACAGCTTAAAGCCGATGCGCAGGATCGCGCCTTGTGGAAGAGAGTTGTTTCTGTCCTATGCCCCTATAGGGGGTCTTAACAGGAATTTGATGATAAATACAGTGGCTCCCTATGCTGTAAAATGTTGTGTACGAAAATTAGTGCTCTGCGCTTAAGGAAAGAGGGTAATGTGCAGCCTAGAATGCTCATCTGATATTGTGATATATGATCAAAACGCCTTAGTCCAAATACATAGCGGATACAATCGTTGAAGGCCACATTTAAACTGTGTTGGCAGTTGAAATCATGTTTGGGAAATACTAGACTACCATAAGAAAAAAAGGGTATAATAAGGGATTTAACGAGCTTCAATCTGGTATGCATAGGAAGGACACTAGCAAACACCCATAGTCTTCTCAGACTACCATATACCTTTTTTAGGATAGAATCGACTTACTTACAACCGGACATGACCGAATCCAGGTTTCCTCCTAAATCCGTTACATGGATTTGGAATACGAGGGGTGTACCGTTGACTATAGGGTGGGGAAGGTCCCAAGTTTTAGGATTATCTAGTCCGGCATAAAATACATTACATTGAGGTTTTTGCTCGTTGAGCGTAAGATGGTTAAGTTGGGACCAGCTTAATATGCGAGCAATATCCCGATTTAAGCGTTCATCACAGTCCTCAACTAATTCAACTGGCCTACTTAAGCAGAAATATTTTTGCCTCGTCAGCATATAAAAGAATATTGGAGTTAGAGATTACCGAACTCGCGTCATTAATAAATAAAATAAACAGGAGTGGGCCGAGATGGCTACCCTGAGGTACACCAGAAGTGTTTGGAATAACCGATGAAAAAGCATCTCGAAATTGCACTTGTTGGGTGCGACTAGAAAGATAGGATTTTATCTAATTAGTAAAAATAGTAGGAAATCCAAGTATGCAAAGCTTGTGAATCAGTATTTTGTGATTAATCTTATCAAATGCTTTGCTAAAATCTGTATATATGCAGTCAACTTGTTTGCCTGCTTCAAAAAAAAAAATTCGAAAATTCTAGTAAATTTGTTATTGTGGATCTACCTTTGATGAACCCGTGTTGGGTTGGGCTTATTATTGATTTGCAATGAAAGTACATTGCGTCACAAACAATTGCTTCGAATAATTTTGGAACACAAGACAGCTTGGCTATTGGCCGGTAATTGCATACGTCGTTCCGTTTACCTTTCTTAAATACAGGAGTTATTGTTGACTATTTCCACAAATTAGGGAATACCCCACAATGAAGAGATGAATTAAATAAGGACCTAATTGGAGATAAAAGTGCAGAAGAGCACCTTTTAAGTAACAGATGTAATTCCATCTGGACCACTATTAAAACTTTCAGTGATGTTCGTGATAAACTTTGATATAGTGGGTTCATCAATAAGAAGATCCTTCATCTCCAGTGTAGTAGAGGGAAATTTTGTCAAGTATTGAAAATTATTAAAATCAATACCACAGTCTCGGGCATCAAAAGCAGCCCGAAAGTGATCGCCAAAAAAGTTGCTAATCCTTTTAGGGTCATCACTAACTTCACCATCAAAAGACAGAGTCGCAGGGAAACCATCTGTGCGCCTCTTAGAGTTCACAAAATTCCAAAACAGCTTAGGTTCATCTTTAATAGACTTCTTCATATCGAGCAAATAGCACTGATAGGCCAATTTTGATTTATTAGTAAATAAATCGCGTAGCTCGGAGTAGCACATATAGTAAGATTCATTCCTTGAGAGACAGTACCTCTTCCATGCTTGAGTTTTCAACTTTTTCAGATTAATTAAACCGTCGTCAAACCATGGTAATCTTTTAGGTGAACTATTACTCGTAACCGGCACGCACCTAGTGAAGTAACTGAAGAGGATATTGTAGAAATTATTAACAGCAGTATCAATGTCTGTTTCGTTAAGTACGCCCGACCAATCACATTTCAAGATATCTTCATTCAAGGCAACAAAGTCATCTTTGTTAAAGTTAAATCGATGAGAAACATCAGTGTTCAAATTCTTAACATTATCAGCAGCAGTATTTGAAGAAAAAATCACGTGGAACGCAGGATGGCGTGCTGATTCTGGAAGCAAAGGCGAGTTGCATCTGTTGATAGTTAGGTGACTCACATCCGAACAGAACACCAGGTCGAGGAATGTTCCAAAACAGTTAGGTATTGCATTGGATTGATGTAGGCCTGTTGAAAACATACTATCCAAAAATTTTTCATCTTGTAG
This sequence comes from Chorisops tibialis, assembly GCA_963669355.1. Taxonomy (NCBI): domain Eukaryota; kingdom Metazoa; phylum Arthropoda; class Insecta; order Diptera; family Stratiomyidae; genus Chorisops; species Chorisops tibialis. The sequence goes on along the minus strand of OY770262.1, from coordinate 267,852,359 downwards.
TGAGCAGGTTGAAAACGCTGGCAGTAGGCAATCGTCACTGTCGGAATAAGACCAATTAACAAGAGGCATGTTGAAGTCACCAAAAATTAGTAGCTCATCTCGAGATTGCATAAGATTGCTGACATACTCAATCGCATTGTAGGCATATTATTTCTATTATAAATACAATCTTATAGTATACTCCTTCCACCACCTTCCATACAAACTGCAGTTTTCATGAAATATTGTAAACCAATTTCTTCAGTATGTATAACTTTCAACGAGATCAAATGTTGTATTAAGTCCTTAATAAGCATGAAAATAAATCGATTAGCTTCTTTCATTCTACCCTCTCTCATACAATGTGTCACAATTTCATAACTTTTCAAAAATTCGATTTTCTTGAAAAGTATGAATGTTACTGATCTGCAATTTAAAATACATCAATTGCATGATGATTATAGTTGTTTCTCAAAAAATCATTAAAAACCCTTTACTCCTTCTACCACCTCCAATACAAACTGCACAATTTCAATAAATCCAATACACTAATTTTCTAAGTACGTACTCAATTTTTGAAGCTTAAATTTGTTACAAAATATTTTTATAGCTACTCCAGCATAATGTGAAAAAAACTAGTTCAACGCTGTCACGCCTTCTACCACTCCCCATGCAAAATTTCTTAAGATCAAAAAAATTTCGATTGCATCTGTAGATCGTTTGATTGAGCTTTACGCACAATCGTAGTCATGTCATATGTATTTTACTTATATATTTTAATAATAAAGTATTGTGATAAACTTGGAAAAAAAAATTTACAACTTTGAAATTTTGTTTTTTTGCGTTTCATGACTAAAATAGCCCAATCAATCATACCGAAAAAATTATAAAAATTTCACAATTTTTATGCACCGATCTCCCTGGTCTTACGTGCACAAGGTGTTTCATGTGAAATGAAAAAAAAAACACATAAATTGAAAATTTTAAGCTAAAAACTTGAAAATTTGCAAAATACATTTAAAAAAAATTTCTAAAAGAATAAAATATTAAATCGTCGAATACCTTTCAAACTTCTACCCCCCATACAAAATTAATTTTTCGACCATTTTTAAGAAAAATAAACTGCCAACAAGTCGGGCGAAACTTTATTATTCTTGGGACAAGTTGCGGATGAGTGGAAAGTCAATATGCAGGTTAGAGTGGTTAGGGAAGGCTAAGTGAAAGGGAGTTCTTGGGCAGGGCTGTTGTCAATTTAACAATATTTAAGTTTGTTTAAGTTTGATAAAGGTCTCAGCAGAGACCGAAACGTCACGAATAATAAAGCGTAACAGTGTAGAATCCGGAAATCTTTTCTTTCATAATATTTAATTCGTATTTGCAAGTTTGGGTTTTTATGAGGGGAGGAGGAGGGGTAATAGTAAGGCTGGGTGGATGTTAATAGCTTTTTAATTAATTGCTTGAATCACGTCCAATATTCTCTGTATAGAATGTGTTTCATAGACGAAGTTGCATAGAATTTTCATAAAATTCGATGTATTTTTCATTTACGAAACCGAATATTTGTATGGGATGGGGTAGAGAAGGTAGAGGAATCGTAAAATTTGATGTGTTGTCTTATTTTGCTTCTATTGTAAGGTGCTTGTATAAAATTTCAAGTTTGTTGGTTATTAGTTGATTTAATGAAATTGGTCGAAATCATACTTTTGTATGGGAGGGGTAGAAGGGCAAGCGCGATTTCAAAACTTTTAACGTAATTTCATTTCAATTATTTTTGTAAATTCTTATGCGAAATGTCAAATTGATAGCTTTTAATAGTTAGGTGATAATTGATCTCTTAAAAATGGTCGAAAAAATAATTTTGTATGGGAGGGGGTAGTAGTATTAAAAATTTTCGAACAATTAATATTTCGTATATTTAGGGATTTTTTTCAAATGCATATCGCAAATTATCAAGTTTCTACCTTAAAATTTCACTCAAAAAATTTCAGTTTATGTGTTTTTTTCAATGCACATGAAACACCTTGTGCACGTTAGGCCGGGGGGGTCGGTTTATAACAATTATGGAACAAGTTATTATTATTTTTTTATGTACATCAAATAGACGTATCCACATGCAAAATTTAAACTTTGTATCTTTCACCAGAGCCCTAAAAAAATCACTCAAAATTTTCGACATTTTTGCTTATCACCTCTCTCGCCTTACACCTCCCAACTTAAAAAGCTTACCAAAATAAAACATTATGTAGTTCTACAATCTGACTTTTGATTTGATATCTGTACTCCTTTTTGAGATATAAGGATTTGTAATTTTGAAAAGTGCGCCATTTTTGAAATGCTCCCCATTTCCCCCCACTACTATTATTTCGATATTTTATATTTTTTTTGTATTTTCCTAGTATAGCTTAATATACGTTTTAAGTTTCAATTACATAGCTTAAGAGATAGTTGAGATATTCGTTTTTAAGTGTTTTTCTTTGCACCCCCCGTGACCCTCCTCCTTACAATAATTAGCCATTTTCTAAGCTGATTCCAATGGAACTATATGTCACCTTAATGGTCTCAAAATATGAATTTTTTACAATGAGTAATTTCGAAGATATAGCCATTTGAAAAAACAGTTCGGCCCCCCTTTTTCGGACGCCAATGGATAAAAAAATTAAATTATTTTTGAAGTTTGTCCCACAACCCTCTCTATATGTCTACTGATTTTCAACTTTCTATCTATATTCTTGAGGGAGATATTAGCAAGTGTAGTTTTCGACTTTTTCCCTCCCCCCGCCTCCCTCTTCCACCTAACACCCCCCAAAATTTATAAAATAGAGCTCACTTACCCAATCAACAATTCACTCAAAATCGAACATTCTACCTTTAGCGGTCTCGGAGATATGAGTCCATATGTACGGCGTACGCCGTACGGCGGGACGGATTTTTTTTTTTGCATTTTTAGGATAATTTAGTCATGAAACGCGAAAAAAAAAATTTCAGAGTAGCAAAGTTTTTTTTTTCTTGTGTCGATCACAATACTTTATTATTAGAATAATAAAGAATAATAATAAAAAGAAATAACTTCTTTCCATTAAAACAAAAAAAAAATAAGTTAATAATATAATAACGTTTTTCAATGTTTTTTCTGTAAGCATATTTTTTTGAAATGGAGGTTCTTATGAACTCTTAAAGCAGTGCGCAGGTCCCTTAAAAAAAAGATGGAATGTTGTCCCATCCGTTTTCACTGCCTCTGTAAATAAGAAAAAGTTATTAAATCTTGAATCAAAGAGAAGTTGCACATTTACCAAAAATTGCTTCAATAACATTGCTGTATTCTTTTAAAGATAATTTGCCATGTACCCCATCAAAATTAAAATTTAATATAATTTCTTCTGTGAAAATACGGCGAAGATTCTTCTTTAGGCCTTGGAGATGAACTAGCTGCTTTATGATCATTACCTCTAAGTGGCAAAGAAGAATTATATCTATTCACATATATTCCAATATCTCACTTTCCTTACATATTTGGACTTGTCTGTTCTTATTTCGTTTTCTAAGTCTTTCAGTTCCTGTACCGTTGACACAGGAAAAGTTATTTTGGTGTCGACTGCAGTATTTTTTTGGGTAATTTGCTTCAAATATGCAAGTACTTCTGCTAACCCCGCGATAATTTGTTTATTTTGTTCTAAAAACATAATTCGATAATTTTACTTTATTATTTTAATAATAAAGTATTGTGATCGACTTGGAAAAAAAAAAAATTTGCTACCCTGCAATTTTGTTTTTTCGCGTTTCATGACTAAATTAGCCTAAAAATGCAAAAAAAAATCCGTCTGTCTGTACGCCGTACGCCGGTGTGTACGCTCAGCGCACATTAACTTCCAAACCCTTTAAGATAGAAATTTCATTTTTGGAGGGATTGTAGATAGTTGCGGATCTCAGGAGGATACTCATTTTGGAGGGTGTACGGGTTCAGGGGGAGGCGGGGGGGAGCGCTCAAGCCGAAAAATACGAATTCATATATCTCAACCATGGTAACAGTTAGGAAGCTAAGACTCAATTTTCTTCTAATTTGCCTTCACATCTACCTTTACTATCTACTGTGCCTCGACCGAAAGCCCTTTTTATTTCTCGACTTGATCCCCGAACATCCCCCGATGATATTATTAACTATTTAATATCAAAAAAAATTTATTTTAGCCGGATCAGCAGTAAAATGTGTAAAAATTAGTAAAGATGATAGTTCCATTGCCTCGTTTAAAATTGTAATAGCCAATAATGAACTTTTTAATCGATTATTAGATAATAATTCTTGGCCGTCTGGAGCATTTGTCAAAGAATTTACTTCACGTCGTATTAGATCAATGGGATCTGGTTCAAAAAACTCAGACAATTGTCCATTTACTATCAAAACGTAAATGGACTGCGCACTAAAACTCAGGCGATATTTGCTTCAAGCCAGAATTCTTCCTATGATGTTATTGCTTTTTCTGAAACGGGACTAAACTGTAGTTTTTCTGACAGTGAGCTCTTTAGTTCAGACTTCCAAGTCTTTCGTAGGGATCGTTATGATTCCGATTTGAGATTGAAAGGTGGTGGGTTGTTATTAGCAGTCCGTAACTGCACTAATTGTGTAGTTGTTGACGTGCCGAACCCTCACTGTCTGGAGATCTTGTGTGTTAAACTTATATTTAGCAATAAGGATATTTATGTCTTTTTGACATTTTCTAGTCCTTTTACTTTATACGAAAAAACAGTTGACTGTATAACATTTGTTCATAGAACTATGAATATGTCTGACGAACTCATTTTATTGGGTGATTTTAATATTCCAGGTCTTTCTTGGTCATTTTCTGACGATGATTCTACGCTCTTAGTTTCGGATGCTTCTTCATCGCTTGAACGTTTTCTTGTAGATAGTATATTTGCACTTGGTCTCCACCAACTTAGTCTCGTTCGGAATTCCTATGGAAGGCAGCTTGACCTGGTTTTTTATTCTGACTACTGTGCCTGTTCCGTGGAAGAGAGCTTATCATCAATTTCGATCATTGATGTCCTACACCCTCCCATTAATATATTTCTTATGATTGACGAGGAGCATATTTTTATGCCTAGTGAGAAAGAACTAACTTTTGATTTTAACAAAGCCGATTTTTCACGGTTAGCCAATCTTATCTCTAATTTCAACTTTGATGAAATTTTTGACAATCCCGATTTTGAGGGTGCCGTAGTTGATTTTACATTCTTATTTTAATAATAAAGTATTGTGATCGACTTGGGAAAAAAAAATTTGCTACCCTGAAATTTTGTTTTTTCGCGTTTCATGACCAAATTAGCCTAAAAATGCAAAAAAAAAAATCCGTCTGTCTGTACGCCGTCCGCCGTCCGCCGTACGCCGTACGCCGACGTGTACGCTCAGCGCACATTAACTCCCAAACCCTTCAAGATAGAAAGTTCATTTTTGGGGGGATTGTAGATAGTTGCAGATCTCAGGCGGATATTCATTTTAAAGGGTGTACGGGTTCAGGGGGAGGCGGGGGGAGCGCTTAAACCGAAAAATACGAATTCAAATATCTCAACTATGGTAAGAGCTAGGAAGCTAAAACTTAAGATACATATAAAGGGGTTTGTGGGACAACTTTTAAAAATAATTTAATTTTTTTATCCATTAGGGTGCGAAAAGGGGGGGCTAAGAACCAATTGCCGGCCGAATTTTTTTTTCAAATGATTATATCTTCGAAATTACTTACCATAAAAAATTAATATTTTGAGACCAATAAGGTGGCATATAGGACCACTAGAATCAGTTTAGGTAAAAGCTAATTATTGTAAGGGGGAGGGTCAGGGGGGTTGCAAAGAAAAACACATAAAAATCAATATCTCGGCTATTTATTAAGCTATGCAATTGAATCTTGGAACCTATATTAAGCTGTACTAGCGAAATACGAAAAAAATATAACATTTGGACAAAATAGTAGTGGGGGGGGATGGGGAGCATTTCAAAAATTATGCACTTTCCAAAATTTCAAACCATTATAATTCAAAATTGAGTACAGATATCAAATTAAAATTTTGTCAAATTGTAGAACTAGATAGTTTTTAAATTTGGTAAAAATTTTACGTCGGGAGGTGTAAGGGGAGGGAGGTGGTAACCAAAAATGTCGAAAATTTTGAGTGATTTTTTAGGTCTCTGGTGAAAGATACAAAAGTTAAATTTTCCTTGGATGCATCTAATTGTTGTACATACAGAAAAAATAATAAAAATTCCACAATTGTTATGCACCGACCCCCCTGGTCTACCGTGCACAAGGTGTTTCATGTGCAATGAAAAAACCGCATAAACTGAAAATTTTTGAATGAAATTTGAAGGTAGAAACTTGAAAACTTGCGAAATGCATTTTAAAAAAAACGTTAAAAGAATGAAATATTAACTGGTCGAATACGTTGAAAGCTTCTACTCCCTCCCATACAAAATGAGTTTTTCGACCATTATTAAGAAATTAATTATCACCTAATTAGTAAAAGCTATCAATTTGAAATTTTGCACAAAATCATTTGAAAATAGTTGAAATAGAACTGCGTCAAAATTTTTGAGATCACACTTGCCGTTCTACCCCCTCCCATACAAAAGTATGATTTCGACCAATTTCAATAAAACAACTGCTAACCAACAAATTAAAAGCTACGAACTTGAAATTTTGTACGAGCACCTTAAAAGAGAAAAAAAAGAAAATTGCGCCACAAATTTTGCGATTCCCTTACCTCTTCTACACCCTCCCAAACAAAATTATTTTTTCGACCATTTTTAGGAAATCAGTTATCAGCTAATTCTTAAAAGCTACCAATTTCAAATTTTGCACAAGAAAATATAAAAATAATTGAAATGATATTACTTTAAAAGTTTTGCAATCGCGCTTGCCCTTCTACCCCCTCCCATACAAAAGTATCATTTTGACCTATTTCATTGAATCAACTAATAACCTACAAATTAAAAGCTACGATCTTGAAATTTTGTACGAGTACACTACAAGAGAAAGGAAATAAAATTGCGTCACAAATTTTACGATTCCCCTACCTCCCCTACTCCTTCCCATACAAATGTTTGGTTTCGTGAATGTAAAATACACCGAATCCTAGGAAAATTCTAGCAACTTCGTCTATGAAACTGACATTCTATACAGAGAATATTGGACGTAATTCAAGCAATCAATTAAAAAACTATTAACATCCATCCACTCATAAAAACTCAAACTTGTATAAATAAACGAACGAAATATGGATTATATGTACTGGAGCTTTTGAACGTTTCCGCAAAGTGTTAAATTGACAATTGCCCTGCCCAAGAACCCCCTTTCACTTAGTCTTCCCTAACCACTCTAACCTGCATATTGACTTTCCACATATACGCAACTTGTCCCAAGAATAATAAAGTTTCGCCCGACTTGTTGGCAGTTTATTTATTATATTCTCTACCAATTTTTTGTTGCTTCAGTTCCTTTTACTTATCGGAAGAATATTTCATTTTTGTATCCTTGGTACACGAGTGAGTTGCGTGCGATACGCAACTCTCGTAATGCTGCGTGGAATAGGTATACTAGGACAAAGAATGACACTGATTTTCGTACGTATACAGAATACTATGACTTATTTAAAGATTTATCTAATCATTTATATGCTGAATATTTACTTAAAGTGCAGTCGGATATTATTAGGGATCCCTTGAAGTTTTGGAAGTTTGTTAATTGTAAGCGCAAATCTGACGGTTATCCAGTTTCTTTCCAATTCCTTGGCAACAATAGTAATGATCAATTTACTATCTGTAATTTTTTTGCCACATTCTTCAGTGGATCTTTTTCTGGTAGTAACTTTATCCCTGACATGTCGTACTTTGATAGCTTTAGAGGTACTGCTTCAACTACTGTCTCTCTATTGCTGAGCCTCCTCTTTCAAAGGTCGCTAAAAATTGGAATTTTTCCGAACGTATGGAAGGCCTCCTTTATCATTCCGACTCACAAAAGTGGAGCAAAATCTGCTGTTGTCAACTATCGACCAATAGCTAAGCTGTCAGCTATTCCAAAGCTTTTTGAGTCTGTAGTATATGAGTGCCTCTCGTTTCACTGTAAATCCCTGATTTCAAGTAAACAACATGGATTTGTCAAAAACAGGTCAACTGTCACCAATCTGATGGAGTTTACGAATAAATCCATTGTTGATATTGAGGAGGGTAAGCAGGTGGATTGCATTTATACTGATTTTAGTAAGGCTTTCGATAAATTACCCCATTCCATTATTTTGTTGAAATTAGACATGTTGGGTTTTCCTACATGGTTTATTAATTGGATTAAGTCGTATCTACTTAATAGAACTTATCAAGTTCTCCTTCGTGGTTTTACTTCTAAGCCATTTACTGCGCATTCTGGTGCTCCGCAAGGAAGTCATTTGGGACCACTTTTGTTTGTCTAGGCCATTAATGATGTTGCATCTGTTTTTAAATATTCTGAAGTACTTATTTATGCAGACGACATTAAGATCTTTAGGTCCCTTAGTTCCAACTCTGACAATTTTCTTCAAGAAGATTTGATTAATTTTAGTAATTGGTGTCGCCACAATGATCTTCGTTTGAATGTGGATAAATGTCGTGTTATGTCATTTACTAGGAAAGTCTCACCGTTTGTAATTATTTATAGTCTTAATGACTGTATGTTGGATCGTGTCAACTCTATTATTGACTTAGGTATTACGTTTGACCATAAACTTGATTTTAGCTTGCATATAAATAAGATTGTGCAAAAAGGTAATTCTATGTTGGGATTCACCACACGCTTATCGAAGGAATTTAACAATCCCTTTGTTAAATTGATTCTTTATAACACCTTCGTTAGATCTCATCTTGAATATGCTTCTCAAGTTTGGTCTCCTTTTTATGCTGATCACATTGGTAGAATTGAATCAATTCAACGTAAATTTGTGAGAATAGCCTTATGCCACCTTAATTGGAGTGACAGACTGCGTCTTCCTCCTTACATCGAGCGACTCAAGCTTTTAAATATGTCGTCACTTTCAAAACGACGTGAGGTAGCTGATGTAGTTTTTGCTCATCAACTTCTTACAGGGTTAGTTGATTCTTCCACGCTTTTGGGCTTAATGCAGTTTGCAGTTGGTCAATTTTTACCCAGGCAGCCTAGACTTCTTCAGATTTGCTTTCATCGGACAAACTATGGTATGAATGAGCCGATTTCGCGTCTCGCGACTTCTCTATTGATAAGCTTTGTTTAAAGCGTAGACTTAATACTAGTTGATGCCAATGTTTTGTCAATTTTTGTCCTGTGTTATTTATATTTATGTTTTTGGTGTAGGGATGTTATTGTTTGTTTCGTCCCTTCACTAAATGATGAGCCAGAGGATAATTCGATTTCCACATCTTAATTTGGAACCGTTTTATGGCAATTTCTTGCATTAAGGAATTCTGATAGTGAACTTTCAACACACATATAGAGGGGCTTGCGGGACAACCTTTAAAAATAATTTGATTCTTTTATCCATTGGCGTCCAAAAAGGGGGGGCTGAAAACAAATTGTCGGCCGAATTGTTTTTTCAAATGATAATATCTTCGAAATTACTTATCGAAAAAAATTCATATTTTGGAACCATATAGTTCCATTGGAATCAGCTTAGAGAGTGGTTAATTATTGTAAGGGGGATTGTCAGGGGGGGTGCAAGGAAAAACACTTAAAAATTAATATCTCAACTATCTCTTAAGCTATATAATTGAAACTTAAAATTAAAATATACTAGGAAAATACAAAAAAATATAACATCTTGAAATAACAGTAGTGGGGAGAAATGGGGAGCATTTCAAAAATGGCGCACTTTTCAAAATTTTAAAACCTTATATCTCAAAAAAGAGTACAGATATCAAATCAAAAATTTGTCAGATTGTAGAACTACATAATGGTTAATTTTGGTAAAAATTTTAATTTGAGAGGTGTAAGGGGAGGAAGGTGATAAGCAAAAATGTCGAAAATTTTAAGTGATTTTTTTTTTAACTCTGGTGATAGATACAAAGTGTAAATTTTGCATGTGGATACGTCTATTTGATGTACATAGAAAAATAATAATAACTTGATCCATAATTGTTATAAACCGACCCCCCCGGTCTAACGTGAACAAGGTATTTCATGTGCATTGAAAATAAACTGAAAATTTTTGAGTGAAATTTTAAGGTGGAAACTTGAAAATTTGCGAAATGAATTTAAAAAAAATCCCTAAATATACGAAATATTCACTGGTCGAAAATGTTTAAGACTGCTACCCCCTCCCAAATTTTGCATAAGAACTTACAAAAATAATTGAAATGAAATTACGTTAAAAATTTTGAAATCACGCTTGCCTTCTACCCCCTCCCATACAAAAGTATGATTTCGACCATTTACACCGAATTTTATGAAAATTCTATGCAACTTTGTCTATGAAAAACATTCTACACAGAGAATATTGAACGTGATTCAAGCAATTAATTAAAAAGCTATTAACATCCACCCACTCTTACTATTACCCGTGCTCCTCCCCTCATAAAAATCCAAACTTGTAGAAACGAATGAAATATTGTTAAATTGATAACAGCCCTACCCAAGAATTCCCTTTCACTTAGCCTTCCCTAACCACACTAACCTGCATATTGATTTTTCACTCATCCGCAACTTGTCCCAAGAATAATAAAGTTTCGCCCGACTTGTTGGCAGTTTATTTATACTGGCATAAATATTATTTTTTGTGGTTACCTTCTATTAATTGAAACTATGTTTGCATTTACGCAGGCATGAACGTTTCGTTTACTTTCTTCTATTGTTTTTTCAGAATTGCTAGAGGGCTGGTGTGATGCGTTATCACTTTGTGAGCTCGTCAAAGTTTCATTAACTCTACCATAAATGAATCCAGCTTCCTTTCTACTCAGCCGTCTTAACTGCCGCTTACTAAATCCTGTTTCCATTTTTTCTTACGCTTAACGTTCAATTTGGAGTTAACAAAAAATGCAACAACAGACTCGAACGCAGAGCTATTTAAGTAGAAAAAGGTTGAAGAGCACCGAGTCTATAAAGAAAAAATAATTACGCTTACCTTGTATGTAGAAAAAATCACCTTACAACGGGGGGATTTAAAAACGAATTGCCGGTGCACTCAAAGTAAATTGTATAATTGACATGAAAGATCCAGACCATTCACACACACATTCACACCATTTCACAATTTCCCGGAATATTGCATCATGCAAGCCAGCATAACTTAAAGGCACTTTTCAGTTATCTTGTTGCATTACCATTTGCCTATATTATCATCAATAAACTGCTTGCACTTCCGCATTACCTTTTAGGTACTGTAATGTAGAAGTGGAATCGGTTCCTTGTGTTATTGGGCAACTGTTGAATTCTTCATTAGTTACTCTTTCAATCGAAATACATCGATGAAACATGAAGGAATATTGCCAACTGCTTCCAAAAAGTCCGACTGGGAATGAACTGAATTTATGTGTGCGCCCTGTCATAATACAATCGTATCGCGAAGAGCGAGAAAGATGTCTTTTGTTGTTTTGAAATAAACGCGTACACTTTCTTCTGACAGCGACTGTATTGAACTACAACGGGGGCTCTTTCTAATGTACTATTACTTAGAAATAATTTATTTTTTTTATTTTTTTTTTTGTATTAATTATCATTAAAATAAAATTTAGAAATTTGAATAAGAAATTAAAATGAGTGATTACTTATTTATGTAGAGACCTTTCGTACAGAAATGAAACACATTACCCGAGTACTATGCTGTAAAAATATAGATACCTCGTAGTACTAGAATCCTCAATTTTTGCAGTCCTCCTCACCACTTCTCACTTCAAATTTAATCAAATTAAAATCAATCAAAACACAATATACACATAGTCACAAAATTGAAGGCACAAGCAATAAATATGAAAACTCTATCATATATAAACTAATGTCACTTTAGTATCACAAATTTTTCTAATTTTTATTAAATTGAAGACTAAAAATACAAAAATGAATAAAAAAATTAATTAAATTCAATTTTTTAAAGAATTCAGTAACAAAAGAAAAAATTAAAAAAAAATTCAAGGCCCAAAATTAGAGGCACAAACTTCAAGATCACTAGAAACATATAAAATAATTTATTATTAGTAGTTAGTTGGATATCCTTTGGCTTTGATTACTGCTGTTAGTCTTCTAGGCATACTTTCCGCTAACTTTTTTGTTACGGTTGGGCTAATATTTTGCCATTCCCTTGTTATTATTGACTTCAGATCGGATTTATTCGCAATTGAAAATTTTCGGATTTGTTGCTCAAGTGATGACCACAAATGTTCAATCGGGTTAAGGTCTGGTGACTGAGGTGGAGTTTTTAATTGTTTCGGCGTATTATAAAGCAACCACATATTTAAAATATGTGCGGTGTGCTTTGGATCATTATCTTGTTGAAACCAAAACACATCCGATAGTCCTAATTTAATAGCACTTGATTAAATTAAATTCCTTTTCAGAATATTGAGGTATTTCAATTTGTCCATAGTGGTCTCAATAAATTCCATGTTGCCGATTCCTCCTGCAGACATGCAGCCCCAAACCATCACATTACCTCCTCCATATTTTACGGTTCCGCACAAAAATTTATTTCTTTAGCTCGGTACTCACTTTCCTCCAAACTATTTGTCTGCCATCAGAGCCAAACAGGTTGAACTTACTTTCATCACTGAATATTATGTTTTTCCAGAAATCTGGATCCTCATTCACGTAAGTTTTCGCAAACTCTAACCGTTTTTTCTATTTGCTTCTGATATAAATGGCTTTTTACGGGCTTCCATTTAAACCATAGTTTCGCAATGTTTCTTTGGATATTGGTTTTTGGATCATATGAGAAGCTTCAGCCCTCAAATTCGGCTTCTTTGGATATTTTTCTATTTCCCGTCGAATGTATTGCTCATCTTTAATTGACAGTAACTTTTTTCGTCCGCGTCCCGTTTTATTAATTAAAGTTCCGTCATTTTTCCATTTGTGGACTACAGTTCTTATTGAAGAAAATGATCTCCCTACTATTTTCCCTACTTCCCGATATGTTTTACCTTCACAAACAAGCTTAATAATAATCTTTCTTTCCGCAACTGTGGTTTCTTTTCTCCGTTTATCCATTTCAGCTTTTTTTTTATTTATTTAAGTACAAATATATTTTTTTTATTTTTTGAAAAACAATACACTTAACTTAACCGGCTAGCTCAGTCGGTAGAGCATGAGACTCTTAATCTCAGGGTCGTGGGTTCGAGCCCCACGTTGGGCACCAATATTACGGTTTTTCCCCGATTGGGAAAAAACGTACTTGAATCACAAACCCCTCGCACTAGGGGCGGAACGCGGCCTGTCCGGCCAACCCGTGAAGATGGATCATGGGCGCTAGTGGCTCGTAATTTAGGCGGCGTTCCATCTTATTTTATCTCGGGCCTGTGCCGAAAGAAAAATATCACGAAGTAGAGAAATTATAGTTTCGCGAAAGGCAAGACAACTGATCACAGTTCTTGGGGTTCGAGAATTTAACACTAGATTTCTTGTTTAAAACACAATCGGATTTTTATTGAATTCACTGTTCGTTATCTTAATCCTATAGTTATTATGTTTCACTAGCAAAAATCTTATTCTAAAAAAAATAGTCTTAACGATTACCTTATTTCTATCTTAACTTAGCACTTTTCCGTTGGGGCCCGTCGTTGCTGTGATCCAACGTCGTTTCGCGCATCTGCTTCGCTGGTTTTGTTCTTCGGTTTTTTCTTTCCTTTGGCGACGAACTAGTTTTCCTTGTCGTTGTCCAAGTATCGATGACTCTGACTTGAATTTCCGATGTTACTTTCTGCTCCACTCACTTGTCTTCACAATGAATTTTCTCTACTCTACTTGCCACCTACTTGTGGCACTTTTCAAATTCAAAAACGAAAAAAACTAACTTTTATTTTCTGAACGAGTAGAATTGCTCGTCAGGTTCAACTACTCTCGACCAGATCCAGGGATGAAGCAGAACGTTATATACCTCGGTCCACTTTCCGCCAAAACTCTTTGCGGGAAAATCATTCGGTGATTCCCAACCGTTTTTGATTAACCCCGGTCATCACCCTCATCGAAGTTCGATCGAGTTCATCTTTTCATCATTCGCCGCTCCTATAAATATGAAAAATTTTCCCCTCCGTAGCAACGTAACTTTTCTCGTCGAGTGGGTAATGCTGGTTTCTCTCCGACTCCGAACCGCGGCTAGCGCCTCTCGTGACGCAATTTGCGACTAGTTGTTTTCTCGTATCAACTGACAGTTCGCATTTGCTTACCTTTTGGTTTTAAGTGTAGCCGCGATAAATGTAGTTTTTCGTCGTGTTATTTCTTAGTTCGGTAATTTCAGGGAATATGGTGCGCCGAATCCAGTCATACTGCCCCCCAATCATTCCAGGTAAGTGTCTGTGATGGTGATAGTGCTGACGCAGGACGTAGCTCGGTTGTCAGTGTCTAAGGTTGTCGTGGATTGGCAATCGACGTGCCAGCCAGAATGCTGTAGATCGCGCCCCACGAATCCAAGTCTCCGACTTCTGGATCGTTCGTTATGGCGTTGTGGTTGGGGTGTTGCCGTGATTACCGGACTTTCGTCCGCAAGCGAAAATCCGTGCAAATATGCACTCGCGGATTTTGTGTCGTTTTATTTGTGATGTTTCGTGATCGCCGGGTTTTCGTCTGCAAAGCGAGAATCCGCGTAAAGTATTTGCACTCGCGATTTTGGGTTGATTTGATCGTGATTGCCGGGTTTTCGTCCGCAAAGCGAGAATCCGTGTAAAGTATTTGCACTCGCGTTGTTGTTTTGTTCGTGATGTTCTGTGATCGCCAGGTTTCCGTCTGCAAGCGAAAATCCGTTTACTATTTGCACTCGCGTTGTTGTTTTGTTCTTTGTTCGATTGTTGTTCGAAATTGCGCGCACTGATCGAATTTACGCGCACTCAGGGGCTGTTCTTAGACAATAATTACAAAATCCTTCTTACATTAATCCTACTTCAGAGTCCTAGTTCTCTTGCCTTTCTTGTGCCGTCTTTTGCTATTTTATTTTTAGTTGCAAGTTAACTAGTCATAGTGTTGAAGGCTGCTACGGAAGGTGCGGCCTGATCGTGATCGAGGTAAGTATTTAATCGAAATCCAGTCTTAAATTGTTATTAACTTGTTCTTTATCTCTCTTTCAGGTAGTCCTGGCCCTTGTTACGGTGGACAAGTCACTAACGTTCACCTAAAACTCAATATTTGTAAAGAATGAAAAGTAATTGCATCATCAAATTCTACGAAATATCTTGTTAGATGCACGTGGTCCTTCAATTTTGTGTAGCTCGCAAGTGGTACAGTTGACATCAAAATAGCAAACTTTGTGATAGATTCAATTTTTTTTGTATTAATTTGGTGTACATTATAAAGAAGATTATGCACCAATAGAATAAAATGCCAATTCAATAAATTTACTACGATTGTAGTAACATTGAATAATATTTTGGCATTTATAAAGAAATTTTTAATTTTAAATAAATACACAAAAATTCTTAGTAGAAAATACGATAATATCACAAGAAAATATGTATTGGCCATCAAATACTAGACCAAAGTTAAGAGTCAAAATAATTTTGGAAATTATCATCAACTCATAGTAATTTATGACAACGGAAAAACCCGTTTAACTATTTATTACGCATTCTCAACATTTTCTTTCTTAGGTGAAGGTCCTGATGATAATGATACCACCGCAGACCGTATTTCGTATACCTGTTACGTCTTCAATAAATAGTCAAATACTAAGACTAATTAACTGAGAAATAGCATTCGGAATTATTAAGATTTTTTTATTTCTAGTAATTCAATGATTGCAGGTAGTAAAAGGTTAAAGTTGATTGAACTCATGATCCGGGCATCGAAAAACATAATTAGGATTACGCAAAACGCGGTTACATACATATTTACGAAACATTGTTTTCGCATATTGTATTATCGAAAGAAATTACGTTTTATTTTCTAAATCAAGCATTTTAAAAAATGTTTTCTCTAGAGTATCGAATGATTGGGTCTTACGCCCAATCATAATTCTGTTGTGTTTTTTTGGTCTAATATTGTCTACTAAAATATGCTTTGGTCACACGTTTAACTTGACGACAAAACTACAATACTTTTTTTTTTTACATAAGTTCCGGTTTTGAGTAAAAAGCAAGAACCGTCACTTTTTTTGGAAATAAAATCGAAACTATATTAAAAGTAGTTTTTGTTGATTCCAGTTAAGAAAGAAAAAAGAATCCCTACACGTGTTATATACCATATGATTGACAATATCCCACTTCTAGAACTTTCACTCCCTCGGCTTTCTAATTTGCTTTTGAAATTCACGAATAATATTGTAACTGTTTGTTCTGGTAATGCTGTTTTAAATTCGAAGTTATCAAATTTTCTCCTAAGATTATGCTATCGATATGGCTTCGAATAAATTTATTGAAGCATATTTTGAGGCGAATACACTAAGTCTATAATATTAAAGATATTAACTTGAGTTTATGAAAATTGCAGATTCCGTTTGCCCCGAAATTATTATTGTTATTTTTAAGAATGCAGCAAAAGCGGCTATTTCATAAAATCAGTACAGTACTAATAGAAAAGAAAATTTAATTATGGTCTTTAGTAGAAGAATGGAACCGCGATTATTAAATAAGTAGTAAGAAATAAATTTATTCACTTTTTTGTACACTTAAGAGTTATACATTTAAAATGACAGGTCGCAAGCATTTCGTATGCGGTGTAATCTCCATCGTTGTCAAGTATAGCCTACCACCTTGTTGGGATACTTTCCACCAGCCTTTCCGCGTAGTGTGTGGACGCAGATGATGAAATTTTGTGGATACCAGTAACTTCGAATCGTGGGTAGGGTTTTCGGCGAGCTTCAATAGGGCCTCCGGGGACTGGAATGGCCAGTTCACTGTCTCGACGCCATTTTTTTCTTTCTAGGACTTGAAGAATTCGGCTTCTATGTTTTGAGTCATTCTCCTTTCGCAAGACCCAATTATCGGTTCCTGATCAATTTTTAAAGTCCTATTTTCTGGCGTTCAAACTTTGGGTGAAGAGCTCCAAACAGCCGAAACCACATTCGAAGAAGCATTCCCAAACATTCACATTTGGTGAATGCTTAACAGAGCGCTGGAATACATGCTTCCACTTCACAAGTAACTTTTTAATCAATTTTGCAGCCGCGGAATACGATAATTTTGGCCCGTTTTAGTTGAAAACAAAAATACCACTTCGTCGCTTCGTTCCTTCCTTTTGACAGAGACATACCTAGTCCTGTCATAAATATTGATACAAGTGTAAACGCGAATTTTGCGGCTGATAACCTAAACACATCCCAATGTTATGTTGCAAGTTTTGAGAGTTGATACCCACTTGGAAAAAGAAGCATTCTGCATGCATGAAAGTAACATTCTTCAGAAGTAAAGAATGCATGCCTGTCCGTATCCCCATTCGTTTCCTTTTTACATTAGCATGTCCGCTTTAAGAAGACCTGCCATTTAACTTCGCACGAAGTGATTCAGAATGGATGCCAAGTTAGGAATAAAGAAGTCTTCTCTTTAGCTTCGCACGAAGTGATTCAGAATGGATGCCAAGTTAGGAATAAAGAAGTCTTCTCTTTAGCTTCGCACGAAGTGATTCAGAATGGATGCAAACTTATATCTGCGGTTGGCCAGTTCGGAATCTTTCTTTTTAAGAAAAGCTAAGAGTATGTTTTTTTCTATGGATAACAGTAAGCTTTTGTACATTTATCTAAAATGTCCTCAATGTAAAGCATAGAAATCTTATACCTGAAGAAAAAATAAATAAAAAAGCTTGGAACTGAAGTTTGGAACATACATATACGTTTAATAAAGAATAAGATAAGAAAAAAAAAAATTTTTTTTTAATTGATAGTAACAAATTTATATTATATAATTAACAACAAATTTATTTTGCGGTTTTTAATTAGTACGTATTTTTATAAAATCTATTTTTGGCAAGTTTGAAGCCAAGCTTCATTTCTTCTTCGTATTCGCTATTGCCGAATTTTTCATTTTTGACAGCATCTGAGTGAAAAAGAACATATGGAAACAATAAGTATATTTTAGAATGTTTAAAGTTAAAAATATTTACCATAAACAAGGTTTCAAAATAGCTTGTAATTTTTTAAACCTATTTTGTTTTTGCGGCCATCCCAATTTAGTTTTCGTAAGATATCCTCTAAAAAGAACTAGGAGAAGCATTTGTTTAATTTTGCTTTCCCAACTGTTCCTCTGATATAATTAATCTGAAAGTACATATATAATAATACAATTATAATAGTAAAACATAACAGGGCTACGATTGCGCGTAAAGCGCAATCTTACGATACTCTAGATGAAATATAATTTTTTGTGATCCCAAGAAATTTCGCATGGGAAGTGTTAGATGGGATGATAGCATTGAACTAATTTTTTCCCCATCATGTTAAAGTAGCTTTAAAAATATTTTATACGAAATGCTTGAATGGAAACTGAAAAAATAAACTGCCAACAAGTCGGGCGAAACTTTATTATTCTTGGGACAAGTTGCGGATGCGTGGAAAGTCAATATGCAGGTTAGAGTTGTTAGGGAAGACTAAGTGAAAGGGGGTTCTTGGGCAGGACAGTTGTCAACACTTTGCGGAAACGTTCAAAAGCTTCAGTATATATAACCAATATTTCGTTCGTTTATTTATGCAAGTTTGAGTTTTTTGAGGGGAGGGATGAGGGTTGATAGTAAGGGTCGGTGGATGTTAATAGTTTTTTAATTGACGTCCAATATTCTCTGTATAGAATGTCAGTTTCATAGAAGAAGTTGCATAGAATAAGATTCTGTGTATTTTACATTCACGAAACCAACATTTGTATGGGGGTAGAGAAGGTAGAAGAATCGTAAAGATTGTGACGCAATTTTATTTCCTTTCTGTTGTAGTCTTCTCGTACAAAATTTCAAGTTCGCAGCTTTTAACTTGTTGGTTATTAGTTGGTTCAATGAAATAGGTAGAAATGATACTTTTGTATGGGAGGGGGTAGAAGGGCAAGCGTGATTGCAAAACTTTTAACAAAATTTCATTTCAATTATTTTTATAAGTTTTCCGGCAAAAATTGAAATGGATAGCTTTTAAGAGTTAGCTGATAACCGATTTCTTAAAAATGCTCGAAAAAATAATTTTGTATGGGAGGGGGTAGAAGAGGTAAAGGAATTGCAAAATTTGTGATGCAATTTTCTTTTCTTTCTCTAGTAAGGTGCTCGTACAAAATTTCAAGTTCGTAGCTTTTAATTTGTTGTTTATTAGTTGATTTAATGAAATTGGTCGAAATCATACTTTTGTATGGGAGGGGGTAGAAGGGCAAGTGCTATTTTGAAACTTTTAAAATAATTTTATTTTAAATATTTTTATAAGTTCTTATGCAAAATTTCAAATTGATAGCTTTTAATAGTTAGGTGATAATTAATTTCTTAAAAATGGTCGAAAAAATAATTTTGTATGGGAGGGGGTAGAAGTTTCAAAGGTATTCAACCAGTTAATATCTTATACATTTGAGGTTTTTTTTTAAATGTATTTCCCAAATTTTCAAGTTTCTACCTTAAAATTACATCCAAAAATTTTCAGTTTTCGTGTTTTTTTCGCTGCACATGAAACACCTTGTGCCCCTTAGACCGTGCTGGTCGGTTCGTAACAATTGTGGATCAAATTATTATTTTTTTTCTGTGTATATAAAATAGATGTATCCACATGCAAAATTTAAAGTTTCTATCTTTGACCAGAGTCCAAAAAAAATCACTCAAAATTTTCGACATTTTTGCTTACCACCTCCCTCCCTTTACACCCCCTAACTTAAAATTTTTACCAAAATTATAAATTATATAGTTCTATAATCTGACGAATTTTTGATTCGATATCTGTACTCAATTTTGAGATACAACGATTTCTAATTTTGAAAAGTGCACCATTTTTGAAATGCTCCCCATTTCCCCCCACTACTATTATGACCAAATTTTATATTTTTTTTATATTTCGCTAGTATAGCTTAGTATATGTTTTAAATTTCAATTACATAGCTTAAGAGATAGTTGAGATATTAATTCTTAAGTGTTTTTCTTTGCGCCCCCCCTGACCCTCCCCCTTACATTAATTAGCCTATTTCTAAGCTTATTCTAATGGATCTATACGCCATCTTAATTGTCCCAAAATATGAATTTTTTATGGTAAGTAGTTTCGAAGATATAACCATTTCAAAAAAGATTCGGTCGACAATTTGTTTTTAGCCCCCCCTTTTCGGACGCCAATGGATAAAAAAATTAAATTATTTTTGGAGTATGTCCCACAACCTTCTCTACATGTATGCTGATTTTCATCTTTCTATCTGCATTCGTGGTGAAGATATTAGCAAGTGTATTTTTCGACTTTTTCCATCCCCCCGCCTCCCCCTTCCACCCCACACTTTCCAAAATTTGGATAATGGAGCTCACTTACCAAATTAACAATCCACCCAAAAACCAACATTCTTCCTTTAACGGTCTTGGAGGTACGAGTCCATATGTACGGCGTATGGCGGGACGGATTTTTTTTTTTGCTTTTTTAGGCTAATTTAGTCATGAAACGCGAAAAAACAAAATTTCAGGGTAGCAAATTTTTTTTTTTTCTGTGTCGATCACAATACTTTATTATTAAAAAATAATTAAGTAATTAGTGAGTTAGATTTAGTGAAATGTGCAGTTTGTATGGAAGGTGGTAGAAAGAGTGGGGAAATTCTAGTGATTTTTTCAGAAATAACTACGAATATTATAAAATTGACATCCCTGAAATTTCAGACTAGTGCCATTCATACTTTCCAAGAAAATCGATTTTTTATGAAGTTGTGAAACTGTGTCATATTGTATGGGAGGGGGTAGAAGCAGTGAAGCTAATCAAATATTTTTTTCTGATCTTAGTGATAATACTAATTAAGTATTTATTACAAAATATGAGCTCAATAAATGTTATATGTTCTGAGAAAATCGTCTTAGAACATTTCATGAAAAAGTGTAGTTTGTATGGGAGGGGGTGGAAGGAGAAAGAGGACGCAAATAATGTTTCTACTGTCTCAAAACTCAAATTCCTGTTAAGACCCCCTATAGGGGCATAGGACAGAAACAACTCTCTTCCACAAGGCGCGATCCTGAGCATCGGCTTTAAGCTGTTGCCAGGACTTGTTTATTCCTCTGGCCTCCTGCTCAACTGCTCGCTTCCATGTGTTACATGGTCGACCAACCCGACGTCTTCCTTGAGGGTTATAATCCAGAGCCTGTTTTGCGATGTTTTGCTCTGGTTTCCTCAAAGTATGACCGATCCACTGCCACTTTCGCAGTTGAATCTCAATACCTATTTTAGTCTGGCGAGTTGTACTCCAAAGTTCGTCGTTGGAGATCACTTCTGGCCAGAATATTCCTAAAATGCGTCGGAGGCATTGGTTTACGAAAGTCTGTAGTTTCTTGGTAAGTCGAACGGTCACTTTCCACGTAGTACAACCATATAAGAACACGGATTTGACGCATGCGTCAAAAACTCGCAGCTTCGTGCGAAGGGAGATCTCTCTTAACCTCCAGAAAGGGGAAAGGATACCGAAGGCCTGACGAGCTTTATTTAGCCGAGCCTCAACATCCTTTTCGGCTCCGCCGTCCATGCTGACAATGCTTCCGAGATAGCAAAAATCTTGCACCTCTTCCACATCCTGTCCATTAAGAACAATCGGTGTGCTTGCGTTCGAACCCATGTGCATGTACTTGGTTTTACGCACATTTATTTTCAGTCCCGCCTCTTTGCATTTAGAATGCAACGAGCGAACATTTGACTCTAAGTCCGAACGGGTATGTGCAAGCAAACACACGTCATCAGCATAATCAAGGTGACTTAAGATGTTAAATAGTCTCCATTGAAGACCTTTACCTTCCCCACCTTCCAGTGCAGCTTTCAAGATGTCATTTATTACCACCAGAAACAGGGCTGGTGATAATATGCAGCCTTGTCTGACACCCGTTCGCACAGGAAAGCTCTCGGACAACTCTCCTCTATGCAAGACGCGACACCTTGCATCTTCGTAGGATTCTTTAATCATAGCTATGACCTTATTTGGAATACCTCTCCTACGCAAAGCATTCCATATGTAATCTCGCTTAACGCTGTCGAAAGCCTTCTCGAAGTCCACAAACATGAGATGTAGTGGCGAACCCATTTCGGCTGACTGCTCTAATATTATCCGTAGGGTATTTGTGTGGTCGGTACAAGACGACCCTTTACGGAATCCAGCCTGATAAACTTCGAGAGTGCTCTCGACGACATCACTAATCCTATTGAGAATTACCTTAGCCATAATTTTTGATACGGCAGTAAGTAGACATATACCACGCCAATTGCCACAATCCCGAAGGTCGCCTTTCTTCGGAATTTTCACAATGACGCCCTCCTTCCATTCAGTCGGATATCTTCCATCATTCCACACCTTAGTGAAGAGTGGGAGGAGTATATCGGCTGTTATTTCCGGGTCCGCTTTGAGGAGTTCGGTTGGTAGTCCGTCTATACCTGGAGCTTTCCTTCCCGCCATTGACCGAATGGCGGAAACTATCTCTTCCTTATCTGGGGGATCGTCCCTAATAGAGGATTGTTGCGGTTGGATGTTTGGAAGTTGTTCTGTTTCAGGAATATCTTCATCTGACAAGATGTTTAAAATATCAGAGAAGTATTCCTTCCATCGTCGCACCTGGTGTTCACTCATATTAAGGAGAGTTCCGTTGACATCTCTCACCAGGTGGTTGGCGGTGAAATTCCTGTTCGTCAACTGTTTCATGATTTTAAATAGTGAACCCATATCCCCAAGGTAAGCCGCAGATTCTGCCTTGTTTGCCAGATCTTCAATGGCCTTTCTCTTGTCGCGTCTAACAGCCTTTTTAAGCTGTATATGAGCATCGCGGTAGTTCTGCCTCAAGTCGGGCGTTCGTTGGTTGACATCGGGTTGAGAGATGATTGCCAATTTGGCTTTTTTCCGATTGTCAACCTTGTCCCATGTGTCTTGCGACATCCAGGGTTTCTCACCGCTTTGCGCATATCCCACAGATTCTTCAGCACTAGTTAGAAAAGTGTTTCTGGTTGCCTCCCAATTGGCGTCCAGTGTGCGCATTTCATGTTCACCCAATGTGGATGACTTTTCGCGTAGAATGGTGGTGTATTCGAGTTTTTTGTTGGGATCTCTGAGTTTATCCACATTAAGCTTGCGCTTCATTTGAAGAATTTGTGGTCGTCGGATAGCTGCTGTACACAATCTCAAGCAGGCAACCATCAAGTGGTGATCGCTCCCCACGTCAGCTCCACGTTTCGCTCGCACATCGAGGAGACATCTTCTCCATCGGCGACTTATAGCCAAATGGTCGATCTGGTTCTGAGTAACACCGTCAGGGGAAACCCAAGATGTTTTATGATGACTCTTGTGTGGAAAAAGGGTCCCTCCGATGACCATTTGCCGAGTACTACAGAACTCCACAAATAATTCGCCGTTTTCGGGTCTCTTAATCCAAGGTCGTGAAGCGTCGACCCAAGGGTCACCATGCCTCCCCATGACGTGTTCTAGTCCAGTGTTGTCTGATCCAACCTGGGCGTTCATATCTCCCGAGATGATAATAATATCACCTCTTGGAACACGTTCGAAGGTGGCACTCAGTTGGCTATAAAACTCCTCTTTGTCACCAGATGTTGCGGTATTAGTTGGTGCGTAGCACTGCAGAATTGTGACGTTTCTGACACTGGTCCTGAGCCTGACGACGATAATCCTATCCGAGATTGGTTCGCAGCTAATGAGACTGTTTCTCGCTCTCGGCGTAAGGACGAACGCCACGCCATTTCTGGCTTCACTTTCAGGGCCAATGTACAGAATAGTGTTTCCGCTAGGGGTTCGTTCTTCTCCTGATCCTGTCCACCTGACCTCGCTCAAGCCCAAGCAAGATTTGGATGTTATAGTGCTCCATTTCACGGTCGATCACTGATTGGCGGTGCAAGGACCGAGTAACCCCAGTTCTTCCCCCGTCATTCAATGTTCGCACGTTCCAGAAGCCAATCATAGTCCGTTTTCGAATGCCAAAAGTCGTTACCGTAGAATCAGTCCGTATCCGAGGCGATGTATCCGTTTCTCGTATCATTTAGGTCTTAAGATCACGGGTGATAAGCCCATGATCCAGTGAGTGTCCATTTGCCATTTTTAGGGCAAGCAGGACTGGCTGTGGGTGAATTCTACAGCCCCCATCCCAGAGGGGGATAGTTAGCTCAGGTCCGTGGAGTCGCTAACTCCAAAGATAGTTGCAGGAATTGGTAAAACCTCATACTACAACTACCCCCTTGCGGGGGTTTCTACTGTAGATTAAGATTATTATAAAAGCAATAAATCCCAAAATCCAGACTAATAGCTTTTATACTTTTCGAGTAAATTAATTTATTGTTAAATTGCGAATTTGCGTCATTTTGTATGGGAGGGGGTAGAAGGGATGAAGCCAATCGTCTAATTTTTTTTCGCCTTACTAAAAATTTTAAATAAATATTTGGTGTACAATTTCAGCCCGCTAAATTGTACCTATATATGCACTGAGTAAATTGGCTTAGAGTAATTCATGACAAGTACAGTTTGTATGGGAGGTGGTAGAAGGAGGGGAGGACACGCATAATTTATACGGTAAATTGATATTATCATAAAAGTAATATATTCCAAATTTCAGACCAATAGCTTTTATACTTTTCGAGCAAATCCTTTAATTTTCAAATTGCGCAATTGTGTCATTTTGTGTGGGAGGGGGTAGAAGGGGTGGAGCGATTTGGCCCGTTCACGAACTTGACCTTACTTTTTTGTCAAGAACGACATGTACAAAATTTGAACAATCTAGCTCGACGCGTTCTCAAGCTAGAGAGCGAACAGACGGACGGACGGACGGACGGACGGACAGACGGACAGACGGACGGACGGACAGACGGACAGACGGACATCCGGTTTTGAGATTTTTGAGTGATAACATTAACTTCTGTAATATTCATTTTTTTCTCCGAGCCTTATTTCTTAGCGTTACAAACCTTAGAGCAAACTTATAATACTCTCAGATTACATCTAGAGTATAAAAATAATTACGAATTCGCCATGCAAGTTCTTCTCGCGGCAAATTTTCTATTTCCGCTTCAACTTTATTTAATTGTTCCTCATTGCATATCGGAAAGATATTATAGTTTTGAGTTTCTGGGAAGATCTTAGAACCAATCCGCTCAAGGAGTACAGTTTGTAGATTCAAATGGTTTTCTTGCTTTTCCAGCATATTTTTCATAGTTTTTATCTCAACCGATTGCGATTGTATTTGACTTTGTAAATAATAGACTAAATAAAATAACAAAATTAGTCATAACGTTATAATTTCTTGCAAATGATTTGTTACTCGTATTCATTAAAATGTTTTTCCCTTCGCAGGATGCAGTATTTTCAAGGGAATTAGTAGCTATTACTATAGAAAATAAATTGAAAAACATTTTAACATGTTTTCTGTGTGATCAAATCTTACGGGTATGTTGCTCTACGTCTTCACGTTTCAAGTCTGCTGTTGCGTTACTTCTAAATATTGCTCGCGGCACGAATTGCGTATTTTTTTTAGCGCTCGACATTTTCTGTAAGCCAAACAAATATACACATACAATCAGGAGAGGCTTGGAACAATCGATTAATTTATTTACGTCAAATTGCATTATGGTGTAGTACGGGAATAAGTACAAACTTATTCTCAAATGGTAAACATGCAATTTTATGGAGGATATTATCAACTTCAAATTTCGTTTCCTCATTACTGAGATCGCTAGCAATACAAATTTCGAGATTTCGGAAAGATTCGAATGGCTTTTCAAAAAAATTTCTAACATTAAGAAATTTGTTGCCAATAACGTAGTCTTTTCCATCGGTGTCGTTGAAAAATCCTTTAATTTTGATTGGTGTCAGCGAGTTGGTGAAACATAAATTATTAGCAGCAGAATCAGATAAATTGAAAAATTCGCTTTTACAATTTCTATAAATGGGCAAAGATGTACTAGCCATTTTTTACTCGATATTCGTCGAAGGCCTGTCTGCTTTTCGATTGTTTTACTTTAGATCGTTCTATAATACGGTTATGGAGCTGTTCCAAGATCTTAGAAGGTCGTCGGCAATCCTTTTTCAACATCTGCATAAAGTTCTCAAATTTATATGCGGAAAAATTGTCTACACTACCATATAATTTTATAGAATGGGTTAAATGCAGCAAATTGTGTACATTATAGGTCACTTTATCGATTCCGTACAAAACTGAAAAAGCTCGTACAAAAGTTTGCAACATTTCTTGTGCACAATCTACATTTTTTTTGCAATTTACAGGGCAAAAAATTAACCTGTATGCGCAATGTAATAGCAAAAAATTATTAAATAAATTGGGGTCAATAATACTTTTCAACACAACAACTCCTGTGTGTAAAATGAATTGGCGAAACTCCGTTGCCTTCCACCTATGAATTTCATCGAAACCTCTGGGTTTCCTACAAAACTCAATAGGTATGAACCGTTTCATTATTAATATGTCCATATGTTCAAATTTAATTTTT
The DNA here is from genome assembly GCA_963669355.1 of Chorisops tibialis. Taxonomy (NCBI): domain Eukaryota; kingdom Metazoa; phylum Arthropoda; class Insecta; order Diptera; family Stratiomyidae; genus Chorisops; species Chorisops tibialis. The sequence continues at coordinate 267,825,653 of OY770262.1, read as the reverse complement.
GTTCAGCATTCAATTTTTCGCAGTTATGTTTACCTTCCCAAATAAAAGTTAATATTTTCTTGACCACTCCTAAGTCAATAAGATGCATTACATCCAAAGGCATTTGAGTAACCATTTTGATTTCTACTTCTTCTAAAATGTTCTTATTAGTTTGGAAGTAATTTAAGTGATGCGTTCTGTCAACTCGGTTCTTAAAATCAACATCTGTTCTCAATTCTGATGATACTGTGCTGTACGATAAACGCTTATTAATTTTTTTGGCTTTTTGAATGCATTTAGAACATCCACTTGCAGCAGTATGACCAACAGTGCCCACCAAAAAGGCTCGAGCTGGAGCATCTGCAGTAAATAATCTTATTTGCAGTTTCCAATATTTTTTACCTATAATAATTCCATTCTGGGAGATGTATTGTAATTCATCAACAAATTTGCTCAAATATTCATTTACGTTTGCTGGTTTTGTGGGAACAATATATGCTCCAATCGAAAATGGTGCAATGGTACGACATTCCGATATCGCCCCTAATATCGGCCATAAAGTCTTCCTCGAACTTTTAAACAGAGGTAAGCCGTCAATCCCAATATCTATTAAAATTTCGTCGTTTGACATTTGTGGAAATGTACCAATTAATTTGAGCGCTTTTTCTATCCCGAAATGGAAATATTGTCCTGGTTATACTTCAGAGATCTGAATTTGTCTATATTTAGTCTCCAGTAAAGTTTTCGAGGATGTTGGCACATTAATACCTTCTGCGGATAAAATTTTTAAAAGGGCACCGCAAACCGTTCTTGGTATTCTATATTGAATACACCAGTCTGCTAAATTGTCAAATAAACTATTTTCTAGATTCTTCTCTACTGCTATTTGAATATCGAATACCCTACTTTCAAGTTGAATTTGCGAACTACCAGCTGTTTCATATCGTGCGTGTTCGGTATGATTTTTAATTTTGGTGTATATTTTATTCCAAGCTTCTTTTTTTTTTTTTTGCTACGAGCCTTCTCATATGTCTCTTTCTTATACCGGCTACTTTTGAATTCATCTCCATAAAATATTTTCAAAATAAACCTATATTATATTTTTTTTATGTAAAAATATTGAGTACTCACCATAAATATACTTACTTGCTTCTTTTTTTCTTTCTTTATTTTCAATTAACAAAAATAAAACTACAATTCAATTAAGTTGAATTCATAATTATATAATTTCAATATATGTATGCACTGAAAGATGATACTCAGCCTACTAATTATTGATTTAGACAAATTGACTGCGTGCTCATTTGTCACCGAAAATATTCTTCTTGATTCCTTCCCTAGAAGGAATCGTGAATCGTAATTTTGACCGTTAGAAATATTCTTCTTTATATCTTCCCAAGAAGGGATATTGTATGCCTGCCGGATGAATTCCGCGAGAAGGCCTTCTGAAATTTCCATCTGGGTACGTGCTATACAAACGTGCCAAACGATCCCAGTATAGCTTAAGCCGTCATGATGGAATGATCTGACAAAAAGAACCGTATAGCTGTTATTGGCACATAAGGGTGGAATAGAAGGAGCTCGTATTTTTTGATTTATTAAAACCATTGAATATCACGTGTGTTTTTGTGTATCATACTGTTAAGTTGGTTGCTGATACTAGAAATGTAATCGACAATAAAAAATTCGGCCGGTATCGCACGGTTCGAACGCCACAGACCATCAATGGTCCCGACAAATCAATCAAAATCCTGTCCATAGACAAAAAATCATGGCTCCTGAAATGGATATAGCGCCAAAAACCATGACCAGGATCGTTAAACAAGACTTGAGACTTGGGGCTTCTAAACGACAAACAGGACAGTGCCTTACCGTTGAATTAAAAAAGAAAACAATCGGAGAAAGATTAAGACACCTGATATCGATGTACGGTAAAGAGAATTACAAAAAAAATGACGAAACTTTTAATAAGCAGAAAGATAAGATGTATGCACGATCCTCCAATGAAGCCAGTGAACTGGTGCCAATGATTGAACATCGCATCAGTGATGGTGGGGAGTATCCTATGACGATGTCACTTCCTTAGATTTTTGTGAAAAGAGTGTTAAAACAACGGCAAAAAACTATCAGCGAGAGATTTTAAGGAATGTAGTGCAGCCCTTGAATCAAACTATGTTCCAAAACCAAACCATGGATATTCCAACAAGACTCTACGCCCGCTTATAAGTCCAAGACAAGTCAACAGTGTCTTGCAACTCGTGTACCTGAGTTTATTATACTCTAGATGAAATCTGAGAATATATTGTGTTTGCCTTACTGTTTGTAACGCTAAGAAATAATGCTCGCGCAGAGCCGCCAAGGGTACATAAATGTTTGTTGTCTCTCAAAAACCTCGATTCCAAGTTGCTGTCTGTCCGTCTGTCCTTCTGTCTACAACATAACTCTCGAACGCTTTGAGCTATCGTGCTGAAATTTGTTTAGCAAAAAATTAACTTTAAGTTCGTGAACGGGTCACAGCCCCCACTCCTTTATCAAACTGGATTTGATAAAGGTCTCAGCAGAGACCGAAACGTCACGAATAATAAAGCGTAACAGTGGAGAATCCGTAAATTTTTTCTGTCAATTCGAAATGCACTGTGAAAACATTCACCAAACCAACTTTGTTATTAATATATTTCTTTAATTAATTTAGGATATCTATGATAATGATAATATCGCCGAAACATCTTCAAACAAGAATTCACTTTGCAAATATTGAGGTATAATTATTTGTAAAAATATATTTCAACTACAAAACTACAATAAAGTTTGATTCAAATACGTTGTATGCAATAACTCAAATGGATCCGAAGAAAATCTTTTTGTTGTGAATGGTCGACGAATGGTAGAATTCCAATTTGTTTTTGAACAGTTTAAAGTGATATGAAATCATTCACTACGTTTCGGTTGTTTATTAGCATATGTAAAATTGATTTCTGAAGTTCGCAAAGGCTTTAAATCAGTGTACAAATTAAAATGTCATATGTGTCGCACTTCTCTCGAACTTCAAAGTACAGAGACAAATGCTGAGTGACGTGGATTTGAACGAGTTAGCTATTATTGCGGCACATTCAACAGAAGTGGCTACAATAATCTAGATCAAAAATTTTCCAGCATGTCTATTCCATTTTTGACTCCAAAATCATATCGTAAAGTTCAAAATTTGGTTTCCGACTGGCTGGATATAGTGTCCGAAAAATTAATGCTGGATGCCGCAAGTCTAGAGATAGAACAGGCAAAACTGTGCGGTAACGTAGACAATAATGCGGTTCCCTTTATAACTGTAATTTCAGATGGTTGTTGGTCCAAGAGGTCATATCGCATCAACTATTCTGCTCTTTCGGGTGTGGCGACAATTGTAGGTCAATTTACAAAAAAGCTCCACAAGCATGGAAATGAACATTCTTCTAGAGGGATTTAAAACTTCGATTGAAAAATGTGGATTAGTTTACTCTCGTATGATTGCAGACGGCGACTCCAGCACTTATAACAAAATATCACAACCTAGGCCTTATGCTGATGTAACAGTCGGAAAAATAGAGTGTAAAAACCATTTGCTACGAAACTACTGTCGGAAGTTGAAATTGCTCTCTCCTTCTACGCAATACCCTTTGCAGCTGAGAAAATTGCTTCATAATAATATGCAACGTTTTTTTTGCAGTCACCAGTGGATATTGTAAAAACGAGAAATGCGGTTTTGATCAGAAAATTCGAAACATGCACGAGGGCATATTAAACGGTCCTCATCATGTTCTTGGAAATCATGCACATTGTAAAGATACGCCTTATTTTTGCAAAAAAAAAAAAAAAAACAGTGCTTGCCGAAAACAATTATGTATCAGATACTAAAGGCCGCCTCATATTTAGTTCAAAATTCAAGAACTTTTATTCATGATGTAGACAGGAATATAGTTCAATCATTTAACAATGTACTCGCAAAAGCCGTTGGAGGAAAAAGGATAAATTTTTCAACGAGGTGAGGAAACCAAAGTCGATGTTCTGCATCGCTTGTATCTTTTAATACAAAATCGCGGTTATACTCAAAACTACAAAAAGAAAGTTTTGGTAAAAAGTCCAACTCCATAACAAATAAAATGGAAACTCTAATGGCTAAGCACAACCTTAAATCGATTTGAAAGCGAAAATATGTAAATACTCGAAACTGGTCAAAAAGGAAACATTTTACCTATGACGAAAATAGGGAAAAGCCAGATATGGATCACGATTGTTACATCGTATGTAAGGAGAAACTTGTAAAAGATTTACAAGCGAATACCTTAAATAGAAAATGATACCATTTTGCAAGCAAATAGTAGCCAATGGATTGAGTTGAGACGAAAATTATTAACGACTTCGAATTTTAGAAAAATCTTTAAAAGAAGGCTATTAGTTGCGCTCCTCTAATCCAAAACCTTCTCTATCCGAAGCAGATGCAAAGATGTTTCCAAAATGGTATCACAGGATATAAATAGGGCCGGTCTCTTCCTAGATGTCTGTCAGATATTCATAGGTGCATCTGCGGACGGTATAAATGAAGAATTTATCGTGGAAATAACATGTCCCTATTCCGCTCGCGGTATTTCAGTTCCCGATGCTATTGCCAAAAAAAAAAAATAAAGCATTAAAAAATTATGAATGAAAACATAACAGAATTATGATTGGGCATAAAGCCCAATCATATGATACTCTAGATGAGATGGAAATGACTTTAATATACTGGAAAATATGTCATCTCAAATTCTTTCGAATAGTGAATAGGGACTTTTGCATAGGAGGTGGTAGAAGTAGAGGGGGAGGTTTGTGTTCTTCATATATGATACCGAACATGGCATGGATAATGTTTTTTGCTGAATTTAAAATTTTTAGTTTTCATTATTTTTAAAGAAATTGGTCGTAGTCTTCCTGAAATTGGGGCATTTGTATGGGAGGTGGCAGAGGAAGTGGAACGTTTTAGATGATTTTGAAACTGCTTATTATCACCCTTATCACCATGCTTTGATTCAATTTCAAAGTCGATAGCTCTCATATATTCGAAGGAGGAATGCTTTTCTTGAATTTATAATGCAGATATTTGTATGGGAGGGGGTAGAAGGTGTGAAGCGGGGCTGATAGTTTTTTCTAGCACTTATTTTATTTATTAAGAAACAAATTCTGGCAAAATTTGAAGTTTGTAATTTTTCTAGTTTGAATGGAAATCGATAAAATGCATTCAACAAAAATTATGCATTTGTATGGGAGGAGGTAGAAGGAGTGTACGGATCAAAACAAATCTTCTAGTTTCTATGCAAATCGGTTATATGCATTTACCAAAATTCTGCATTTGTATGGGAGGGGGTAGAAGGAGTATCCGAATCAAAACCAAATTTTTTGACATCGATTACATATAAAAGAGTTTACTTTTCTCAAATTTTAAAATTGATAGCTTCGACGGTTTTGAAGAAAACTAATTTAATTGAAATTCCGAAATGTTGGGCAATTTCTATGGGAGGGGGTAGAAGAAGCGAGGTGAAGTTGATAATTTTTTCGAAATTGGTTGCAATTGTTATAAAATTAATTATGACAAAAATTCGTTTTAGCTTTGCTAGTTGCAATGTAAACAGAATAAATGCATTTCTGAAAATTGTGCATTTGTATGGGAGGAAATTGAAGGAGAAAAGGATCTAATCAATATTTCTTGACGTTAATGATATTTAAATCATTATCAATCAAATCAAGTTCCTGTTAAGACCCCTTATAGGGGCGTAGGACAGAAACAACTCTCTTCCACAAGGGGCAATCCTGAGCATCGGCCTTAAGCTGTTGCCAAGGCTTGTTTATTCCTCTGCCCTCGTGCTCAACTGCTCGCTTCCATGTGTTACATGGTCGACCAATCTGAAGTCTTCCTTGAAGATTATAATCTAGAGCCTGTTTGGTGATATTTCGCTCTGGTTTTCTCAAAGTATAACCGATCCACTGCCACTTCCGTCTTTGAATCTCAATATTTATTTTATTCCGGCCAGTTGGACTCCAAAGTTCGTTGTTGGAGATCACTTCTGTCCAGATATTCCTAAGATGCGTCAGAGGCATTGGTTCACGAAAGTCTGTAGTTTCGTGGTAAGTTGGTGCGGTCACTTTCCACGTAGTACAGCCATATAACAAAACGGATTTGACGCATGCGTCAAAAACTCACAACTGCGTGCGAAGGGAGATCTCTCTTAACCTCCAGAAAGGGGAAAGGATACCGAAAACCTGACGAGTTTTATTTAGACGATCCTCAATATCCTTTTCGGCTCCTCCGCCGTCCATGCTGACATTGCTTCTGAGATAACAAAAATCTTGCACCTCTTCCACATTTTGTCTGTTAAGAACAATCAGTGTGCTTTCACCCATGTGCATGTACTTGGTTTTACGCATATTTATTTTCAGTCCCGCCTCTTTGCATTTAGAATGCAACGGGCGAACATTGGACTCTAAGTCCGAACAATTATCTGCAAGCAAAGACACGTCATCAGCATAATCAAGGTGACTTCAGATATTAAATAGTCTCCATTGAAAACCTTTACCTTCCCCACCTTCCAGTGCAGCTTTCAAGATGTCATTTATTACCACCAGGAACAGGTCTGGTGATAATATCCAGCCTTGTCTGACACCTGTTCGCACCAGAAAGCTCTCGGAGAGCTCTCCTCTATGTAAGACGAGACACCTTACATCTTCGTAGGATTCTTTAATCATAGCTATGACCTTATCTGGAATATCTCTCCTACGCAAAGCATTCCATAACTAATCTCGCTTAACGCTATCGAAAGCCTTCTCGAAGTCCACAAACGTGAGATGTAGTGGCGAACCCATTTCGGCTTCTACTTCTACAATGGTGCTACAGCCCAAATCGGACCTTGGCCTCCTGATATTCAGGTTCCTTAACATTTTTCATTACTTATTGTGGAAGGGTTGTTAGCCCTTCGCACAACCCTCTTTCTACGAACTTTTCATTTTCTTAGATTGAGGTGACCAAGGTATATCCAAGCAGGCAATGTGCCAGAATTATATATTGCGCCGACCGGGATTTGAACTCACCTTCGAATTACAAGACCAACACACTACCTACTAGCTATACCCATTTCGGCTGACTGCTCTAATATTATCCGTAGGGTGTTTGTGTGGTCGGTACAAGACGACCCTTTACGGAATCCAGCCTGATAAGCTTCGAGAGTGCTCTCGACGACCTCACTAACCTTATTGAGAGCTAGCAAACGCCCGCGACTTCGTCCGCGTAAAAATAGCAATAATAAGCAATTTTTGAGAGTGTAATTAGTAATACATTATGTGGGATATATAATCTGATTACTTTAATGGCTCTTTGAAGAAAATGGTTTGTATATTGTTGGAATCAGAACCATAAATTATTAAGAATGAAAGCGTGATACTCCCATTTTTATGGGACAGCCTCGTGATCAAATCAAACCCGTGATTCGAGATCAGATACGTGTTGAAGAGCGTTAAGGACATGTGAATAATTGTAGCTGGTGGTATTTAAAAAAAAAAAAAAACAAAAAAAAACAAATAAAATAACATTAAGCTTAAAAACATAACAGGACTACGATTGTGCATAAAGCCCAATCATACGATACTATGTATAGATGAAATCGAAATTTTTGCGGTGTTAAGAAATTTTGTATGGGGATTGGTAGAAGGGGTGACAGCACTGAACTAATTTGTTTCACATCAAGCTAGAGTAGCTATAAAAATGTTTTGTATCAAATTCAAGCTTCAAAAATTGAGTAGGTACTGAGAAACTTAGTGAAGTTAATTTAATGAAATTGTACAATTTGTATGGGAGGTGGTAGAAGGAGTGGGGGGGGGGTTTGGGGGGATTTTGGTGATTTTTCGAGAAACAACTATAACTATCATGCAATTGATATACTTTAAATTTCAGATCTGTATCATTCACACTTTTCAAGAAAATCGAATTGTTATATAGTCGTGGAATGTGTCTCATTGTATGGGAGGGGGTAGAAGGAGTGAAGCTACTATGTTACTTTTTTCCCGATATTAATAATTATGCTAATTAACGATTAAGTTCAAATTGTTACCTCGATGAAATTTAAATGTACTGAGAAAATTCGTTTAGAGTATTTCATGAAAAAGTCCGGTTTATATGGGAGGTGGTGGAAGGAGAAGGGGGCTTTTAGTGAATTTTTGAAAAACAACTATAATCATCATGCAATTGATATATTTTAAATTTCAGATCAGTAACATTCAGAACTTTCAAGAAAATCAAATTCTTGTGAAGTCGTGGAACTTTGTCACATTGTATGGGAGGAGGTAGAAGGAGTGAATGTAATCGGTTAATTTTTTCCCGATATTAATAATAATGTTAATTAAGAATTTAATACAACATTTTAGCTCGATGGAAGTTACACGTACTGAGAAATTTGGTGTAAAGTGATTCATGAAAAGTGTAGTTTGTATGGGAGGTGGTGGAAGGAGTGAGAAAACTCAAACAATTTATATACCAAAAGACTGCATTCATAATAGAAATATTCCAAATTTCAAATTAATAGCTTTTATAGTTTCCAAGAAAATTTAATTAATATATATTTTGAAAATGAGTCGCTTTGTATGGGAGGGGGTAGAAGGCGTGAGGGAGTGAAATGAAACCAAAAGCTGATTTCATTCCTATGGACACCTAACAAACTGTGCAAGTTTCATTACAATCGGTTCAGCCGTTCGTGCATGAAAAGCGGCCGGACAGACAGACAGACAGGCAAAAATTTCAAAAATGTGTTTTTATGCTTAGTTATTGCTAAAATAACTCAAAATAAACTGCCAACAAGTCGGGCGAAACTTCATTATTCTTGGGACAAGTTGCGGATGAGTGGAAAGTCAATATGCAGGTTAAAGTGGTTAGGGAAAGCTAAGTGCAAAGGGGTTTCTTGGGCAGGGCTGTTGTCAATTTAGCAATATTTCATTCGGTTTGGTGAATGTTTTCACAGTGCATTTTGAAATGAAAGAAAAGATTTCCGGATTCTACACTGTTATGCTTTATTATTCGTGACGTTTCGGTCTCTGCTGAGAACTTTATCAAACTGCCATAAAAAAATCACTTAAAATTTTCGACATTTTTGCTTATCACCTTCCTCCCCTTACACCTCTCAAATTAAAATTTTTACCAAAATTAACCTTTATGTAGTTCTACAATCTGACAAATTTTTGATTTGATATCTGTACTCAATTTTGAGATTTGATGATTTGTAATTTTGGAAAGTGCGCCATTTTTGAAATGCTCCCCATTTCCCCCCACTACTGTTATGTCCACATATTATATTTTTTTCGTATGTCGCTAGTAAAGCTTAGTATACATTTCAAGTTTCAATTAAATAGCGTACGAGACAGTCGAGATATTAATTTTTAAGTGTTTTTCTTTGCACCCCCCCTGTCTCTCGCCCTTTCAATATTTAGCTTCTATCTGAACTGATTCTAGTAGATCTGTATGCTATCTTAATGCTCTCAAAATATCAAGTTCTTACGGGAAGTAATTTCGAAGATATAATCATTTGAAAAAAAAATTCGGCCGAAAATTGGTTCTTAGCCCTCCTTTTTCGCAACCCAATGGATAAAAAAATTAAATTATTTTTAAAAGTTGTCTCACAAACTTTTCTCTATGTCTGTTGATTTTTAGCTTCCTAGCTGTAATCATGGTTGAGATATTTGAATTCGTATTTTTCGGTTTAAGCGCTCCCCCTGCCTCCCCTGAACTCGTACACCCCCGAAAATGAGTATCCGCCTGAGATCCGCAACTACCTACAATCCCTCCAAAAATGAACTTTCTATCTTGAAGGGTTTGGGAGTAAATGTGCGCTGAGCGTACAGCTTTGTGACCGAATGGCGGAAACTATCTCTTCCTTATCTGGGGGATCGTCCCTAATAGATGATTGTTGCGGTTGGATATTTGGTAGTTGTTCTGTTTCTGGGATATCTTCCTCTAACAAGACGTTTAAAATATCAGAGAAGTATTCCTTCCATCGCCGCAACTGGTGTTCACTCATGTTAAGGAGAGTTCCGTTGACATCTCTCACCAGCTGGTTGGCGGTGAAATTCCTGTTCGGCAGCTGTTTCATGATTTTGAATAGTGAACCCATATCCCCAAGGTAAGCCGCAGATTCTGCCTTGTTTGCCAGATCTTCAATGGCCTTTCTCTTGTCGCGTCTAACAGGCTTTTTAAGCTGTATATGAGCAACGCGGTAGTTCTGCCTCAGGTCGGGGTTCGTTGGTTGACATGGGGTTGAGAGATGATTGCCAATTTGGCTTTTTTCCGATTGCCAAACTTATCCAATGTGTCTTGCGACATCCAGGGTTTCTCACCGCTTTGCACATATCCCACAGATTCTTCAGCACTAGTTAGAAAAGTGTTTCTGGTTGCCTCCCAACTGGCGTCCAGTGTGCGCATTTCATATTCACTCAATGTGGATGAGTTTTCACGTAGAATAGTGGTGTATTCGCGTTTTTTGTTGGGATCTCTGAGTTTATCCACATTAAGCTTGCGCTTCATTTGAAGAATTTGTGATTGTCGGATAGCTGCTGTACACAATATCAAGCAGGCAACCATCAAGTGGTGATCGCTCTTCACGTCAGCTCCACGTTTCGCTCGAACATCGAGGAGACATTTTCTCCATCGACGACTTATAGCCAAATGGTCAATCTGGTTCTGAGTAACACCATCAGGGGAAACCCACGATGTTTTTTGATGACTCTTGTGTGGAAAAAGGGTCCCTCCGATGACCATTTGCCGAGTACTACAAAACTCTACAAATAATTCGACGTTTTCGGGTCTCTTAATCCAAGGTCGTGACGCGTCGACCCAAGGGCCACCATGCCTCCTCATGACGTGTTCTAGTCCAGTGTTGTCTGATCCAACCTGAGCGTTCATATCTCCTGAGATGATAATATCTTGGAGCATGTTCGAAAGTGGCACTCAGTTGGCTATAAAACTCCTCTTTGTCACCAGATGTTGCGGTATAAGTTGGTGCGTAGCACTGCAGAATTGTGACGTTTCTGACACTGGTCCTGAGCCTGACGACGATAATCCTATCCGAGATTGGTTCCCAGCTAATGACACTGTTTCTCGCTCTCGGTGTAAGGACGAACACCACGCCATTTATTGTACCGAAAGGTATCAAGACATAAGTATCCTTCGTAAATGCAAGAAATATCTTACGCCTCACGACCTAGCTACCATCTACAAGGCTTACATTCGACCTCGCTTAGAGTACAATTCGCATTTATGGGCTGGGGCACCCAAAACACATCTTGCGCTGCTCGATCGCGTACAAAAACATGCGTTCCGATTAATTGGAGACGACATCATTACAATTTCTATTGACTCCCTCGAGCATCGTAGGGACGTTGCAGTACTCAGCATTTACTACCGCTACTTTCATGGTAAATGTAGTGCGGAACTTAGATCACTTATTCCTCCACTTTACAGTTTTCCCCGAAATACTCATCAAGCTAAATGCGCGCACGAGTTTACCATCAACCCTATTCCTACTCGTACAGTGAAATATAGGCAGTCATTCATCCCCCGAACGTCCAGACTCTGGAACGCATTGCCTGCTAGCATATTTCCAAGCAAGTGTGACCTTCAGCGCTTCAAAAATAAGGCTGCCACATCATGCGAACTCTCATTATATGAACAATGCAAAAGTTTACGTGGTGATAGCTGCAAACAGAAATTCGCCAACATAAATAAACTTTCGTCTACAAATTGTAATACTACAGCTTAAAAAAATCATTCAATTGAATTGATAAACTCAAAAAGGGATTATTGTTATCAGTGATTTTTGGCAAACAATTTCCAAATTTTAATTTAACTAAATCGTAATAAAAGCTTGTAATCTGACAGATTTGCTATTTGCAGCGCAAGTGATAAGGAATTCGAAAATATTTTTGACTATAAAAGCACCATTTTGATCCAAATTAAAACAGTTTTAATTTTGTGAAGCAAATCAAAACAACATGAAGGTCTTCGTTTTCGCTTTGGCTACTCTCTTCCTTGGAGTTAACTCCTACGACATAGGTAAGTAATAATCAGTGAATCATGCTTTACGTGCTTAATCAACTCGAATAAACATTAAATTCATTCACGCAGTCCGTCAAGATGGTGCAGAATGTCGTGCTCCAAACGGTGGTGGTCTCGTACCAGTCCTTGAAGAATTCATGGCAATGGTTCCAACTGAGGAAGTCTTAACTGTGCTCTTGACCGCCATGACATCCGATGAAGAAACCATGCGCGTTATGGAATTCTTGGGATCACAAGAATGCCATGACATCATCCATGAGATTCAATCCGCTCCAGCATTCACCTCATTGGTTCGCTTTGCTTGCAGCGAATTGTACATTGATGCTGCCTACTACTTCAATTTCTTAGCTGGTATGTTCGGATTCAACGAAATTCGCAGTCCACTCGTACAACACGTCAATGTTGCTCAACGCGCCACTGGATTCAACGAAGTCCTTAACGAGATCCTTGCACTAATCCCAATTGAAAAAATGCAGGCTCTCCTTGAAGAAAAAATGTCCACCGACTACTACGTTCAAATGGCTTTCCAAAAGATCAACTCGGACGAATTCGGAAGCCTCGTTGAAACTCTCCAGGCCAACGCTGAATACGGTGACATGAAGAACAAGCTCCGCGGTATGGGAGTCGATGTTGACCACATCCTCGAAACCATCAACAAAATCTTCCACTAATTTTCTGAACGTTTTGTCACAAAACAAAAGTGAAAGCATAATAAATGCCAAGGAGATAAATTTTCTGTTTTATTTTTCCCTCCTCACAAACTGTGTTGTGTTCCAATTTTGAAATCGATAGCTGTCATAATTCGTATTCGAAAAGGAATACTTTTTTTGAATTTCTATTTTAGAGTATGGGAAGAGTAGAGAGAGTGAGGCGGAAATGATCATTTTTTCACTATTTATTGCATATAGTCCAGTTGAACTCCGAAGTTTGTATTTGGAGAAAATAGAAAAAATCTAATCTAATCTGTAAATATAAGTGAAAAGCGTGGTTGGTTCACGAAAGTTTGCAGTTTCTTGTCAAAGTCGAACGGTTACTTTCCATGTAGTTCAACCATATATCAACACGGATTTGACGGCGCATGCGTCAAATGCTCGCATATGTGTCAAATATTCGCACATGAGAAGTGAGATTTCTTAACCTCCAGAGATATTTGATATTTTATTTATTTAGTGTATCCACAGACGCGACTGGTCAGTTTGTTATGATGTGGATGCCTATGAAGAGAATTATTTTGACCCTAAAGCCAAAATAATTCTAAAGGAAAATTAAGGTTCGGGATAGACGGGGCTGAGATTCACCTACATCCATCTCAGTGACATTCTTCGTGCTGGTGCGACACGCTAGCTTGATGCCGGGTCTAGCTGCGGGAGTCGTGGGGGGGGTTCGCTGCACCAGAATGTCATGAAACCCAATTGGCCTGTCATAACAAAAAAAGAATCGCGAGCTTTTGAGCTCGCCGCGTCGGCTTATCCAGGTTGGTTGGACAACGATAAAAAAAGGAACTTCTCCTGGTCACGGATATCAACCCGACCAGATGTCTCGACGACGGCGTCTGATGGTGTGACGCCAACCTGTCCACCCAACCTAAGCCATACATCTTCCGTGAAATTTTCCTAGTATGGCCCCAAAAGAGAGGAGGAGGATCCGTGTAGGTTAGAGAAGGCTCATTCAGTGACAACACTAGTTATCCATTATAGTAGGTTCTTATATAACAATTTATTCTTTATTCAAAATTAAAATAAACAAACTTCATCTGACAAAAAAAGGATTCTCCTTTCTTCCTACATCTTAACTATTTAAATATTTCCGAGTGCAAGTCCATTCAAATAATAAACCCAAAATATTTAAGCATTTTTTTTTATCCTACAATCAATTAATTCCAATAGAATTGCGAAACTATGTAATTCGGAAGCAAAATAAACATTTTTGAATTTTTGGGATTCCTTTTCCATTATCCGGATAATTATAAACAAATGTGAATTCGGAATAGCGGTTAGTAAATTGTAAATACATATAAATTTCCGAGAAAGAAAGAGAACAAAAAAAAAAATCGGGACTATTGTATTATTTATTTTGGTTTTCTTATTTTTCTTCTTTTTCTTCCCCCCCCCCCCTTTTTTTCGTTTTCTTTCTTTTTAACAAACAAAGAAGGTCTTTATTTCTGACAAAAATAATAATCTATACACAAAAAAATTAATATATACCTATATATAAATCTCTTAAAATTAATCATTTCTTAATAAAACTTCAATCAAAGTCCTGTTAAGACCCCCTATAGGGGCATAGGACAGAAACAACTCTCTTCCACAAGGCGCGATCCTGAGCATCGGCCTTAAGCTGTTGCCAGGACTTGTTTATTCCTCTGGCCTTCCGCTCAACTGCTCGCTTCCATGTGTTACATGGTCGACCAACCCGACGTCTTCCTTGAGGATTATAATCCAGAGCCTGTTTTGCGATATTTTGCTATGTTTTCCTCAAAGTATGACCGATCCACTGCCACTTCCGCTGTTGAATCTCAATACTTATTTTAGTCTGTCCAGTTGACTCCAAAGTTCGTCGTTGGGGATCACTTCTGGAAAGAATATTCCTAAAATGCGCCGGAGGCATTGGTTTACGAAAGTCTGTAGTTTCTTGGTAAGTCGAACGGTCACTTTTCACGTAGTACAACCATACAACAACACAGATTTGACGCATGCGTCAAAAACTCGCAGCTTCGTGCGAAGGGAGATCTCTTTTAATTTCCAGAAAGGGGAAAGGATACCGAAAGCCTGACGAGCTTTATTTAGCCGAGCCTCAACATCCTTTTCGGCTCCGCCGTCCATGCTGACAATGCTTCCAAGATAGCAAAAATCTTGCACCTCTTCCACATCCTGTCCGTTAAGAACAATCGGTGTACTTGCGTTTGAACCCATGTGCATGTACTTGGTTTTACGCACATTTATTTTCAGTCCCGCCTCTTTGCATTTAGAATGCAACGAGCGAACATTTGACTCTAAGTCCGAACGGTTATGTGCAAGCAAACACACATCATCAGCATAATCAAGATGACTTAAGATGTTAAATAGTCTCCATTGAAGACCTTTACCTTCCCCACCTTCCAGTGCAGCTTTCAAGATGTCATTTATTACCACCAGAAACAGGGCTGGTAATAATATGCAGCCTTGTCTGACACCCGTTCGCACAGGGAAGCTCTCGGACAGCTCTCCTCTATGCAAGACGCGACACCTTGCATCTTCGTAGGATTCTTTAATCATAGCTATGACCCTATCTGGAATACCTCTCCTACGCAAAGCATTCCATATGTAATCTCGCTTAATGCTGTCGAAAGCCTTCTCGAAGTCCACAAACATGAGATGTAGTGGCGAACCCATTTCGGCTGACTGCTCTAATATTATCCGTAGGGTATTGGTTTGGTCGGTACAAGACGACCTTTTATGAAATCCAGTCTGATAAACTTCGAGAGTGCTCTCGACGACATCACTAATCCTATTGAGAATTACCTTAGCCATAATTTTTGATACGGCAGTAAGTAGACATATACCACGCCAATTGCCACAATCCCGAAGGTCGCCCTTCTTCGGAATTTTCACAATGACGCTCTCCTTCCATTCAGTCGGATATCTTCCTTCACTCCACACCTTAGTGAAGAGTGGGAGGAGTATATCGGCTGTGATTTCCGGGTCCGCTTTGAGGAGTTCGGTTGGTAGTCCGTCTATACCTGGAGCTTTCCTTCCCGCCATTGACCGAATGGCGGAAACTATCTCTTCCTTATTTGGGGGATTGTTGCTTTTGGATGTTTGGTAGTTGTTCTGTTTCCGGAATATCTTCCTCTGACAAGATGTTTAAAATATCAGAGAAGTATTCCTTCCATCGCCGCAACTGGTGTTCACTCATGTTAAGGAGAGTTCCGTTGACATCTCTCACCAGGTGGTTGCCGGTGAAATTCCTGTTCGTCAACTGTTTCATGATTTTGAAAAGTGGACCCATATCCCCAAGGTAAGCCGCATAATCTGCCTTGTTTGCCAGATCTTCAATGGCCTTTCTCTTGTCGCGTCTAACAGCCCTCTTAAGCTGTATGTGAGCATCGCGGTAGTTCTGCCTCAAGTCGGGCGTTCGTTGGTTGACATCGGGTTGAGAGATGATTGCCAATTTGGCTTTTTTCCGATTGCCAACCTTGACCCATGTGTCTTGCGACATCCAGGGTTTCTCACCGCTTTGCACATATCCCACAGATTCTTCAGCACTAGTTAGAAAAGTGTTTCTGGTTGCCTCCCAATTGGCGTCCAGTGTGCGCATTTCATATTCACTCAATGTGGATGACTTTTCGCGTAGAATAGTGATGTATTCGCGTTTTTTGTTGGGATCTCTAAGTTTATCCACAATAAGCTTGCGCTTCATTTGAAGAATTTGTGATCGGCGGATAGCTGCTGTACACAATCTCAAGCAAGAAACCATCAAGTGGTGATCGCTCCCCACGTCAGCTCCACGTTTCGCTCGCACATCGAGGAGATCTCGTTCTGAGTAACACCATCAGGGGAAACCCAAGATGTTTAATGTTTTTCTTGTGTGGAAAAAGAGTCCCTCCGATGACCATTTGCCGAGTACTACAAAACTCCACAAATAATTCGCCGTTTTCGGGTCTCTTAATCCAAGGTCGTGACGCGTCGACCCAAGGGTCACCATGCTTCCCCATGACATGTTCTGGTCCAGTGTTGTCTGATCCAACCTGAGCGTTCATATCTCCTGAGATGATAATAATATCACCTCTTGGAACACGTTCGAAGGTGGCACTCAGTTGGCTATAAAACTCCTCTTTGTCACCAGATGTTGCGGTATTAGTTGGTGCGTAGCACTGCAGAATTGTGACGTTTCTGACACTGGTCCTGAGCCTGACGACGATAATCCTATCCGAGATTGGTTCCCAGGTAATGAGACTGTTTCTCGCTCTCGATGTAATGACGAACGCCACGCCATTTCTGGGTTCACTTTCAGGGCCAATGTACAGAATAGTGTTTCCGCTAGGGGTTCGTTCTTCTCCTGATCCTGTCCACCTGACCTCGCTCAAGCCCAAGATTTGGATGTTATAGTGCTCCATTTCACGGTCGATCACTGATTGGCGGTGCAAGGACCGAGTAACCCCAGCTCTTCCCCTGTCATTCAATGTTCGAACGTTCCAGAAGCCAATCAAAGTCCGTTTTCGAATGCCAAAAGTCGTTACCGTAGAATCAGTCCGTATCCGAGGCGATGTATCCGTTTCTCGTATCATTTAGGTCTTAAGATCACGGGTGATAAGCCCATGATCCAGTGAGTGTCCATTTGCCATTTTTAGGGCAAGCAGGACTGGCTGTGGGTGAATTCTACAGCCCCCATCCCAGAGGGGGATAGCTAGCTCAGGTCCGTGGAGTCGCTAGTCTCCAAAGATAGTTACATGAATTGATAAAACCTCATCCTACAACTACCCCCTTGCGGGGAATCTAATAAAACTTACATCACAAAAATTACTCCTGGTAAGAATTACCCGTATATGTGTAGTTCAATTGCCGAAAATAAGTCGCAGTCAATTTCAGCTCTTCCTTTTTATACTCTAGATGAAATCTGAGAGTATATTGTGTTTGCCTTACCGTTTGTAACGCTAAGAAATAACGCTCTCACAGAGCCGCCAAGGGTACACAAATATTTGTTGTCGCTCGAAAAACTCGATTCCGAGTGACCGTCTGTCCGTCTGTCTGTCTGTCCGTCTGTGCGTCTGTCTACAGCATAACTCTCGAAAGCTTTGAGCTATAGTGCTAAAAATTTGTGTGTGTCATTTTTAGCAAAAAGGTAACTTTAAGTTCATAAACGGGCCAAGTCGCTCCACCCCTTCTACCCCCTCCCATACAAAATGACACAAATGCGCAATTTGACAATAAACGGATTTGCTCAAAAAGTATACAAGCTATTGGCCTGAAATTTCGAGTATATTACTTTTATGATAATATCAATCTATGGTATAAAAATTATGCGTGTCCTTTCCCTCCTTCTACCACCTCCCATACAAACTGTACTTGCCATGAATTACTCTAAGCCAATTTACTCAGTGCGTATAAAATTTAGCGAGCTGAAATTGTGCACCAAATATTTATTTAAAATTGTTAGTAAGGCTAAAAAAAATTAGTAGATTAGCTTCACCCCTTCTACCCCCTCCCATACAAAATGGCACACTTTCGCAATTCGACTATAAATGGATTTGCTCGAAAAGTATAAAAGCTATTAGTCTGAATTTCGGGATGTATTACTCTAATAATGATTTCAATATACAGTATAAAAATTATTTGCGTCCTCCCTCTCCTTCCACCCCCTCCCATACAAACTACACTTTTTCATGAAATGCTCTAAGCCGATTTTATCAGAACATATAACATTTACCGAGCTCACACTTTCTGATAAATACTTATTTAGCATTATCACTAAGATCAGAAAAAAATATTTGATTAGCTTTACTGCTTCTACCCCCTCCCATACAATATGACACAGTTTCACAACTTCACAAAAAATCTATTTTCTTGAAAAGTATGAATGTTACTGGTCTAAAATTTAAGAGAAGTCAATTTTATGATATTCTTAGTTATTTCTGAAAAAATCACTAAAATCCCCCCACTCTTTCTACCACCTCCCATACAAACTGCACATTTTCACTAAATCTAACACACTAATTTTCTCAGCTCCTATTCAATTTTTTGGAGTTAGCATTTTGTATAAAACATTTTTATAGCTACTTTAGCATGACGGGGAAAAAATTAGTTCAATGCTATTACCCCTTCTAACACTCCCCATACAAAATTTCTTGGGATCACAAAAAATTCTATTTCATCTAGAGTATCGTAAGATTGCGGTTTACACGCAATCGTAGCCCTGTTATGTTTTTTTGATAAGATGTAATAGCAATCCTCGTACATTAGGAAAGAAATTGATGTATCATCACCACACGATATAGTTCAATTGCATATTTTAATTTATGATGCCGAAAAGACACGGAATTAAATTGCAGGATAAAAAAAAATTGTAAAATCACATCAATGGAACTACGTTCGAAAAGAAATTAATTCTATTTTTAGAGCACTTTCCGACTTTAGTTGATTTTTCTTGATTCGCGCGAGTCATGGCAAAATTGATTTTTGTTGTCGCGTGCTGCAGCGGCGGCGTTGACGGTGATGATCGAGCCGAAAAAAAATTTATCAGAATGCGCGCACTTGTTTTTTTTTTCTTTTTCATTCCGGACGCGATATCCGAATCGCATCGTGAATTTCTTAATTTTTTGAAAGAAAACAATAAAACAGTGGTCTCAGGCAGGCACACGCGCATCTCGCACCACCAATCAAAAAAAAACAAGTCTCTGCTCAGTCCCGACCGCGTGCCGACTGCCCGTTTCCGGCATCTCCCAAAATTTTTTTTTCTTCCGTTCGGTGACGTTTTCCTTGCCGTAGGTCTCTGCTGACCTTTTTAGCACGTTCCATGATTGGGTAATTGTTGGGGATTTTTTTTAAGGTCAGCAACAGATGGCGTGAATTCGTCACACATAACAAGTTGATTCACTTGAGCAGACAATCACCTATATTTTAATGCTGCGCCTAATAATCAAACAATTATTTCACAATTATTCATTCAAAAGGAATTTTTCACATAAACGAAAACCGATTGCTATAAAATTCATTCAATCCCCTTCATATGATCGAATGCTCGTATATATTTGGCGGCGGCGGTGCGATCGAGCGTCTTACATATAATCTTCGATCAGATCATTTATGATTTTCCAATTTTAAAAAAAGAAACTTCAATTTCGATATTGACTTTTATTTTATTAATGTACAAATAAATTTAATATAAATATAAATAAACTGCCAACAAGTCGGGTGTAACTTTATTATTCTTGGGACAAGTTGAAGAAGTGTGGAAAGTCAATATGCAGGTTAGAGTGGTTAGGGAAGACTTAGTGCAAGGAGGTTCATGGGCAGGACACTTGTCAATTTAACAATTAACTGCGGATACGATTAATAGCCCTAGTATACTGAATAAATATTTCATTCGTTTATTTATGGAAGTTTGGGTTTTTATAAGGGAAGGGGAGGGGTGAAAGTAAGAGTAGTTGTATGTTAATAATTTTTTAATTGATTGTTTGAATCACGTCCAATGTTCTATGTATAGAATGTCAGTTTCATAGACGAAGTTGCATAGAATTTTCATAAAATTCGGTGTATTTTACATTCACGAAACCGAACATTTGTATGGGACGGGGTAATCGTAAAATTTGATATGTAGTTTTATTTCGCTTCTCTTGTAAGGTGCTTGTACAAAATTTCAAGTGCTTAGTCTTAAATTTGTTGGCTATTACTTGATTAATTGAAATTGGTCGAAATAATACTTTCGAAGGGCAAGCGCAATCTCAAAACTTTTGACGCGATTTCGTTTTAACTACTTTTAAACGATGGCTTTAAATAGTCAGATGATAATTGATTCTTTAAAAAAGGTCGAAAAAAATAATATTGTATGAGAGGGGGTAGAAGTTTCGAAGGTATTCAACTAGTTAATATTTCATACTATTACAGATTTTTATACTCTAGATGGAATCTGAGAGTATATTGTGTTTGCCTTACCGTTTGTAACGCTAAGAAATAACGCTCGCACAGAGCCGCCAAGGGTACAGAAATATTTGTTGTCGCTCAAAAACCTCGATTCCGAGTGACCGTCTGTCTGTCTGTCCGTCTGTGCGTCTGTCTACAGCATAACTCTCGAAAGCTTTGAGCTATAGTGCTAAAAATTTTTGTGTGTCATTTTTAACAAAAAAACAACTTTAAATTCGTGAATGGGCTACATCCCCCCACTCCTTCTACCCCCTCCCATACAAATTTCATGAAATTTCAAAATAAAAAAAAATTGATTTTTCTTTGAAACTATTTAAGCTATCGACTTAAAATTAAGGCCAAAGTATCGCGATATAGATATCATTAACATCCCAGAATATTGACCCGATCCCTTTACTCCTTCTACCCCCTCCCATACAAATGGACAATTTTGAAAAATACATATTTTCGATTTTTATTGAAACTAATAAAGCTGAAAAGACGAAATTTTGGCAGAATTAATTTTACTATAATTGCATTTATTTTGAGAATAATTATCAACTTCACTTTACTCCTTCTCCCTCCTCCCATACAAATTTCACGAAATTTTGAAATTTAAATAAAATTGTTTTTCTTCGAAGCTGTTAAAGCTATCGACTTGATATTTTGTATAAAGTATACAAGTAGAAATATTAATAACATGAAAAAAATGTGTTTAAATCCGTACACTCCTTCTACCCCCTCCCATACAAATGCATAATTTTTGTTAAATGCATTTTATCGATTTCCATTCAAACTAGAAAAAGTACAAACTTCAAATTTTGCCAGAATTTCTTTCTTAATAATTAAAATAAGTGTTAGAAGAAATGATCAGCTCCGCTTTACTCCTTCTACCACCTCCCATACAAATATCTGTATTAAAAATTCAAGAAAAGCATTTCTCCTCCAAGTATATGAGAGTTATCGACTTTGAAATTGAATCAAAGCATGGTGATAAGGATGATGATAAGCAGTTTCAAAATCATCTTAAACGCTCCACTTCCTCAGCCACCTCTCATACAAATACCCCAATTTCAGGAAAACTATGACATATTTCTTTAAAAATAACGAAAACTAAAAACTTTAAATTCAGCAAAAAAACATCTTGCATGCCATGTTCGGTGTCACATACGACAAATACAAATAATTGTGTATATTTATAGTTTCCAAGAAAATTTAATTAATATATATTTTGAAAATGAGTCGCTTTGTATGGGAGGGGGTAGAAGGCGTGAGGGAGTGTTATTGCATAACAATTGTGTTTTTTTCCTATGTATATCAAATTTCAAAAGCAAATTTTGTACTTTGTATCTTTTGCTGGAGCCTTAAATAAATTACTCAACATTTTCGACATTTTTGCTTACCCCCTCTCTCCCTTACATCCCCTAACATAAATTGTTTACCAATGCAGTTCCACAATCTGACGAATTTTCGATTTGAAATCTTTCCTCAGTTTTGAGATATAACGGTTTGAAATTTTAAAATGTGCACCATTTTTAAAATGCTCCCCAATTTCCACCATTATGTACTGCTATATCCAATTTTACTTTATTATTCTAATAATAAAGTATTGTGATCGACACAGAAAAAAAAATTTGCTACCCTGAAATTTTGTTTTTTCGCGTTTCATGACTAAATTAGCCTAAAAAACCAAAAACAAAAATCCGTCCCGCCGTACGCTGTACGCCGTACATATGGACTCGTACCTCCAAGACCGTTAAAGGTAGAATGTTGGTTTTTGGGTGGATTGTTAATTTGGTAAGTGAGCTCCATTATCCAAATTTTGTGGAGTGTCAGGTGGAAGGGGGAGGCGGGGGGATGGAAAAAGTCAAATAACTATCATGCAATTGATATACTTTAAATTTCAGATCTGTATCATTCACACTTTTCAAGAAAATCGAATTGTTATATAGTCGTGGAATGTGTCTCATTGGGAGGGGGTAGAAGGAGTGAAGCTACTCTGTTAATTTTTTTCCCGATATTAATAATTATGCTAATTAATGATTAAGTTCAAATTTTTACCTCGATGAAATTTAAATGTACTGAGAAAATTCGTTTAGAGTATTTCATGAAAAAGTGCGGTTTATATGGGAGGTGGTGGAATGAGAAGGGGGTTTTTAGTGAATTTTTGAAAAACAACTATAATCATCATGCAATTGATATATTTTAGATTTCAGATCAGTAACATTCAAACCTTTCAAGAAAATCAAATTCTTGTGAAGTCGTGGAACTTTGTCACATTATATGGGAGGGGGTAGAAGGAGTGAATGTAATCGGTTAATTTTTTCCCGATATTAATAATAATGTTAATTAAGAATTCAATACAACATTTTAGCTCGATGGAAGTTACACGTACTGAGAAATTTGGTGTAAAGTGATTCATGAAAAGTGTAGTTTGTATGGGAGGTGGTGGAAGGAGTGAGGAAACTCAAACAATTTATATACCAAAAGACTGCATTTATAATAGAAATATTCCATATTTCAAATTAATAGCTTTTATAGTTTCCAAGAAAATTTAATTAATATATATTTTGAAAATAAATCGCTTTGTTTGGGAGGGGGTAGAAGGCGTGAGGGAATGAAATGAAACCAAAAGCAGATTTCATTCCTATGGAAACCTAACAAACTGTGCAAGTTTCATTACAATCGGTTCAGCCGTTTGTGCGTGAAAAGCGGCCGGACAGACAGACAAAAATTTCAAGAATGTGTTTTTATGCTTAGTTATTGCTAAAATAACTCAAAAAACTAACATATACCTACAACACACTACAATTATTTTTATATGCATAGATTACCTTAGCCATAATTTTTGATATGGCAGTAAGTAGACATATACCACGCCAATTGCCACAATCCCGAAGGTCGCTCTTCTTTGGAATTTTCACAATGACACCCTCCTTCCATTCAGTCGGATATCTTCCTTCATTCTACACCTCAGTAAGGACTGGGAGGAGTATATCGGCTGTTATTTCCTGGTCCGCTTTGAGGAGTTCGGTTGTTAGTCCGTCTATACCTGGAGCTTTGTGACCGAATGGCGGAAACTATTTCTTCCTTATCTGGGGGATCGTCCCTAATAGAGGAATGTTGCGGTTGGATATTTGGTAATTGTTCTGTTTCTGGGATATCTTCCTCTGACAAGACGTTTCAAATATCAGAGAAGTATTCCTTCCATCGCCGCAACTGGTGTTCACTCATGTTAAGGAGAGTTCCGTTGACATCTCTCACCAGGTGGTTGGCGGTGAAATTCCTGTTCGTCAACTGTTTCATGATTTTGAATAGTGAATCCATATTGTTGCGAACTATTTTTTTTTGTAAATTTCTTTTCTTTAATCTTTACCAGAATTCAATTTTTACTCTTCCCTCATTTAGGTCGCAGTTTATTGCTGTATTTTTTTGTTATGGTTTTGCTCTCATACTGTTCCTAGATACAATTAGGTTACATATTATATTTTTTTTTTTCATAAACATGAAATAATAACACCACCAAATAACAAATTTAAAAGAAAATAATAATAATAATCAAATTAGTTCGCGCCAAATAATTCACCGAAAAATTATGGACATAAAAACTCCCATGGCAGCACTGCTATAAAATATTTTGGCGCCAAAACTATCGATGATATTGGAAAGAAAGCCGTTGAAGCTCGCGTCTGCCGGCTAATTGCAAAGAAGTGAAAAAGTTTTGGAGGAGAACAAAATAGACTGTGTTCGAGGAAGGAACAGAACTATAGGGAGTGGAGGAGCTTTTTGGGTGTTGAAGGTTGAAAAGTGAATAATATATCAAAAAAATAAAAGGTTGAAAAGTGAATAATATATCAAAAAAATAAAAAAACGAGAACAAAAAGTGAAATAATACAAGACTTAAAAAAAAAACATAACAGGGCTACGATTGCGCGTAAAGCGCAATCTTACGATACTCTAGATGAAATAGAATTTTTTGTGATCCCAAGAAATTTCGCATGGGAAGTATTAGAAGGGATGACAGCATTGAACTAATTTTTCCCCATCATGCTAAAGTAGCTATAAAAATGTTTTGTACAAAATGCTTACTCCAAAAATTGAATGGGAACTGAAAAAATTAGTGAGTTAGATTTAGTGAAAATGTGCAGTTTGTATGGGAGGTGGTAGAAAGAGTGGGGCGACTAGAGTGATTTTTTTCAGAAATAACTAGGAATATTGTAAAATTGACATCCCTGAAATTTCAGACTAGTGCCATTTATACTTTTCAAGAAAATCGATTTTTTGTGAAGTTGTGAAACTGTGTCATATTGTATGGGAGGGGGTAGAAGCAGTGAAGCTAATCAAATATTTTTTTCTGATCTTAGTGCTAATACTAATTAAGTATTTATTACAAAATATGAGCTCAATAAATGTTATATGTTCTGAGAAAATCGTCTTAGAGCATTTCATGAAAAAGTGTAGTTTGTATGGGAGGGGGTGGAAGGAGAGGGAGGAAGCAAATAATTTTTCTACTGTAGATTAAAATTGCTATGAAAATAACATATCCGAAAATTCAGACTAATAGCTTTTATACTTTTCGAGTAAATCCGTTTATTGTCAAATTACGAAATTGTGTCATTTTGTATGGGAGGGGGTAGAAGGGGTGAAGCTAATAGTCTAAATTTTCTTGGGCTTACTAACAATTTAAAATAAATATTTGGTGCACAATTTCAGCTCTCTAAATTGTATACGCAATGAGTAAATTGGCTTAGAGTAATTCATGACAAGTACAGTTTGTATGGGAGGTGGTAGAAGGAGGGGGAGGATACGCATAATTTTCGTACGGTAGATTGATATTATCATAAAAGTAACATATTCCAAATTTCAGGCCAATAGCTTTTACACTTTTCGTGCAAATCCGTTTATTGTCAAATTGCGCAATTGTGTCATTTTGTATGGGAGGGGGTAGAAGGGGTGGAGCAATTTGGCCCGTTCACGAACTTGACCTTACTTTTTTGTCAAAAACGACGTGTACAAAATTTGAACTATCTAGCTCAACGCGTTCTCAAGCTAGAGCGCGCACAGACGGACGGACGGACGGACGGACGGACGGACGGACGGACGGACAGACGGACGGACATCCGGTTTTGAGATTTTTGAGTGATAATATTAATTTCTGTATTCATCATTTTTTTCTCCGAGCCTTATTTCTTGGCGTTACAAACTTTAGAGCAAACTTATAATACTCTCAGATTTCATCTAGAGTATAAAAAAAAGAGAACGAAAGAAAATACTTATAACAATAAAATATCAAACAATTAAAACTTCAGTTTAATATTTATTTTTTTTTGAGTGAGTCAACTAAAACAATAAGAATAAGTGCATCGCCTCAACGATCGAGTCGACAGGGAAGAATAAAACTGGAAGCAGCAAGGGCCCCAACATACAATAAGTTAAGTACTTAGTCTTAGTTTTTTTTATTTAAGTCACAAAAAAAAAAAAAATATATAAAAATAAAAACTTCTTAATAAAAAAATGTAATTTATGTTTAAAACAATTGTTTTTTTTTCTGTGCGAAAACGCATTTATATTTCTCTCTTATATTTTCAATTATTTATGTGTTAAGATTAGTGTGAGTATTTAGGAACAGGTATCCAGATTTTTTGTTATTTGATACAATTCTCGACATGAGTGAGTGAATAACTCATGAGAGGGTTCCCAGGCTTCGTCCGGAAATCGGGTAGGTATTTACCGATGACATGAGGATGTGCGAAAATGTAGATTTCCGCGAAGTACAAGTAGCGGCATTCAGGACACCCCGCTAAGCGCTTATACCGCATAAAGTAGTACGGTATCATGATCCGTTCCCCATTCCGTTTTGTATCAGCACGAACTAGGATGAGGATTTCTTAGGTCAATGACCCACCCCAAGCTCCTGAGCCGTCGGCAAAATCGTGCTGCCCCGGCCTAAGAAATTCCCATCATCTGGAGCAGGATGAAGGATTTTCTTCATCCCGTAAGAATATCCCCAAGGTAAGCCACAGATTCTGCCTTGCTTGCCAGATCTTCAATGGCCTTTCTCTTGTCGCGTTTAACAGCCTTTTTAAGCTGTATATGAGCAACGCGGTAGTTCTGCCTCAGATCGGGCGTTCGTTGGTTGACATGGGGTTGAGAGATGATTGCCATTCTGGCTTTTTTCCGATTGCGAACCTTATCCCATGTGTCTTGCGACATCCAGGGTTTCTCACCGCTTTACACATATCCCACAGATTCTTCAGCACTAGTTAGAAAAGTGTTTCTGGTGGCCTCCCAATTGGCGTCCAGTGTGCGCATTTCATATTCACTTTTCGCGTAGAATAGTGGTGTATTCGCGTTTTTTGTTGGGATCTCTGAGTTTATCCACGCGCTTCATTTGAAGAATTTGTGATCATCGGATAGCTGCTGTACACAATCTCAAGCAGGCAACCATCGAGTGCGATCGCTCCGCACGTCAGCTCCACGTTTCGCTCGAACGTCGAGGAGACATCTTCTCCATCGGTGACTTATAGCCAAATGGTCGATCTAGTTCTGAGTAGCACCATCAGGGGAAACCCAAGATGTTTTATGATGACTCTTGTGTGGAAAAAGGATTCCTCCGATGACCATTTGCCGAGTACTATAATACTCCACAAACAGTTCGCCGTTTTCGGGTCTCTTAATCCAAAGTCGTGACGTGTCGACCCAAGGGTCACCATGCCTCCCCAGGACGTGTTCTAGACCAGTGTTATCTGATCCAACCTGGGCGTTCATATCTCCTGAGATGAACACGTTCGAAGGTGGTCTTCAGTTGGCTATAAAAATCTTCTTTGCCACCAGATGTTGCGGTATTAGTTGATGCGTAGCACTGCAGAATTGTGATGTTTCGGACACTGATGCTGAGCCTGACGACGATAATCTTATCCGAGATTGGTTCCCAGCTAATGAGACTGTTTCTCGCTCTCGGTGTAAGGACGAACGCCACGCCACTTTTGGCTTCACTTTCAGGGCCAAATACAAAATAGTATTTCCGCTCGGGGTTCGTTCTTCTCCTGATCCTGTCCACCTGACCTCGCTCAAGCCCAAGATTTGGATGTTATAGTGCTCCGTTTCACGGTCGATCACTGATTGGCGGTTCAAGGATCGATTAACCCCAGCTCTTTCCCCGTCATTCAATGTTCGAACGTTCCAGAAGCCAATCATAGTCCGTTTTCGAATGCGAAAAGTCGTTACCGTAGAATCAGTCCGCATCTGTATCCGTTTCTCGTGATCCAGTGAGTGTCCATTTGCCATTTTTAGGGCAAGCAGGACTGTCTGTGGGTGAATTCTACAGCCCCCATCCCATAGGGGAATATTTAGCTCAGGTCCGTGGAGTTGCTAGTCTCCAAAGATAGTTGCAGGAATTGGTAAAATCTCATCCTACAGCTACCCCCTTGCGGGGATCCAAAATTAAATCATTATACTATTACCTAATTTCCAAGTCAATAGTAGAAAAATCAATTTCTTTAAATTTCAAAATGTCATTAAATTTGTATGGGAGGGGTGGAAGGGGTGGGGAATATGGCCCGTTCATGAACTTAAAGTTACTTTTCTGCTATGAAAAATTTCACCACGATAGTCCAAAACTTTCGAGAGTTATGTTGTAGACAGATGGACAGACGGATAGGTGGACAGACGGACAAACCGTCACTCGGAATCGTGGTTTTTGAGCGACAAAAAAATTGTCTGTACACTTGGCGACTCTGTGCGAGTATTATCTCTTAGCGTTGCAAACGGTAAGGCAATCACAATATACTCTCAGATTTCGTTTAGAGTATAAAAGGTAATAAATATTACGCAAACAATTATTTTCGACCATTTCGCCCTTCTATTAATTGCTTTCTATTTTTTCCAATCGAAATTTGAGTGACAATTTTTATGCTTTACAATATTCTACTGTATATTATTCCATTCTAAACAATTATCAAGGTTATTTTTCTTTAGGGGGTTGATAATATTTACCTAGTTTTAATTCTAATAATCTCTTACTATGAATCAGATTTCTTCGATAGTCATATATGAAAATTTTATTAAAGACTATTTCGACACGTCGGTGAAAATCAGTTACTAGGCTGCCTAATTAATTTAGATTCAAATAAAATTAAAATCATGATAAAGTGATATCGTAATCCGAAAGGTATCAAGGCAGCCACATCATGCGAACTCTCATTATATGAACAATGCAAAAGTTTACGTGGTGATAGCTGTAAACAGAAATTCGCCAACATAAATAAATTTTCATCTACAAATTGTAATACTACAGCTTAAAAAAATCATTCAATTGAATTGATAAACTCAAAAAGGGATTATTGCTATCAGTGATTTTTGGCAAACAATTTCCAAATTTTAATTTAACTAAATCGTAATAAAAGCTCGTAATCTGACAGATTTGCTATTTGCAGCGCAAGTGATAAGGAATTCGGAAATATTTTTGGCTATAAAAGCACCATTTTGATTCGAATTAAAACAGTTTCAATTTTGTGAACAAATCAAAACAAACATGAAGGTCCTCGTTTTCGCTTTGGCTACTCTCTTCCTTGGAGTTAACTCCTACGACATAGGTAAGTAATAATCAGTGAATCATGCTTTACGTGCTTAATCAACTCGAATAAACATTAAATTCATTCACGCAGTCCGTCAAGATGGTGCAGAATGTCGTGCTCCAAACGGTGGTGGTCTCGTACCAGTCCTTGAAGAATTCATGGCAATGGTTCCAACTGAGGAAGTCTTAACTGTGCTCTTGACCGCCATGACATCCGATGAAGAAACCATGCGCGTTATGGAATTCTTGGGATCACAAGAATGCCATGACATCATCCATGAGATTCAATCCGCTCCAGCATTCACCTCATTGGTTCGCTTTGCTTGCAGCGAATTGTACATTGATGCTGCCTACTACTTCAATTTCTTAGCTGGTATGTTCGGGTTCAACGAAATTCGCAGTCCACTCGTACAACACGTCAATGTTGCTCAACGCGCCACTGGATTCAACGAAGTCCTTAACGAGATCCTTGCACTAATCCCAATTGAAAAAATGCAGGCTCTCCTTGAAGAAAAAATGGCCACCGACTACTACGTTCAAACGGCTTTCCAAAAGATCAACTCGGACGAATTCGGAAGCCTCGTTGAAACTCTCCAGGCCAACGCTGAATACGGTGACATGAAGAACAAGCTCCGCGGTATGGGAGTCGATGTTGACCACATCCTCGAAACCATCAATAAAATCTTCCACTAATTTTCTGAACGTTTTGTCACAAAACAAAAGTGAAAGCATAATAAATGCCAAGGAGATAAATTTTCTGTTTTATTTTTCCCTCCTCACAAACTGTGTTGTGTTCCAATTTTGAAATCGATAGCTGTCATAATTCGTATTCGAAAAGGAATACTTTTTTTGAATTTCTATTTTAGAGTATGGGAAGAGTAGAGAGAGTGAGGCGGAAATGATCATTTTTTCACTATTTATTGCATATAGTCCAGTTGAATTCCGAAGTTTGTATTTGGAGAAAATAGAAAAAATCTAATCTAATCTGTAAATATAAGTGAAAACCGTGGTTGGTTCACGAAAGTTTGCAGTTTCTTGTCAAAGTCGAACGGTTACTTTCCATGTAGTTCAACCATATATCAATACGGATTTGACGGCGCATGCGTCAAATGCTCGCATATGTGTCAAATATTCGCACATGAGAAGTGAGATTTCTTAACCTCCAGAGATATTTGATATTTTATTTATTTATTGTATCCTCAGACGCGACTGATCAGTTGATTCACTTGAGCAGACAATCACCTACATTTTAATGCTGCGCCTAATAATCAAACAATTATTTCACACTTATTCATTCAAAAGGAATTTTTCACATAAACGAAAACCGATTGCTTGAAAATTCATTCAATCCCCTTCATATGATCGAATGCTCGTATATATTTGGCGGCGGCGGTGCGATCGGGCGTCTTACATATAATCTTCGATCAGATCATTTATGATTTTCCAATTTTAAAAAAAGAAACTTCAATTTCGATATTGACTTTTATTTTATTAATGTACAAATAAATTTAATATAAATATAAATAAACTGCCAACAAGTCGGGTGTAACTTTATTATTCTTGGGACAAGTTGAAGAAGGTTCATGGGCAGGACACTTGTCAATTTAATAATTAACTGCGGATACGATTAATAGCCCTAGTATACTGAATAAATATTTCATTCGTTTATTTATGGAAGTTTGGGTTTTTATAAGGGAAGGGGGAGGGGTGAAAGTAAGAGTAGTTGCATGTTACTAATTACTTTATTATTTTAATAATAAAGTATTGTGATCGACTTGGGAAAAAAAAAAAATTTGCTACCCTGAAATTTTTTTTTTCGCGTTTCATGACTAAAATAGCCTAAAAATGCAAAAAAAAAAATCCGTCTGACTGTACGCCTTCCGCCGTACGCCGTACGCCGACGTGTACGCTCAGCGCACATTAACTCCCAAACCCTTCAAGATAGAAAGTTCATTTTTGGAGGGATTGTAGGTAGTTGCGGATCACAGGCGGATACCAATTTTGGGGGGTGGACGAGTTCAGGGGGAGGCAGGGGGAGCGCTTAAACCGAAAAATACGAATTCAAATATCTCAACCATGGTTACAGCTAGGAAGCTAAAAATCAACATACATATGCAGGAGTTTGTGGGACAACTTTCAAAAATAACTTAATTTTTTTATCCATTGGCGGGCGAAAAGGGGGGGCTAAGAACCAATTGTCGGCCGAATTTTTTTTTCAAATGATTATATCTTCGAAATTACTTACCATAAAAAATTGATATTTTGAGACCGTTAAGCTGGCATATAGTTCCTTTGGAATCAGCTTAGAGAGTGGTTAATTATTGTAAGGGGGAGGGTCAGGGGGGTGCAAAGAAAAACACTTAAAAATGAATATCTCAACTATCTATTAAGCTATGTAATTGAAACTTAAAAACTTATATTAAGCTATACTAGGAAAATACAAAAAAAATATAACATGTTGAAATAGTAGTAGTGGGGGGAAATGGGGAGCATTTCAAAAATGGCGCACTTTTCAAAATTACAAATCCTTATATCTCAAAAAAGAGTACAGATATCAAATCAAAAATTTGTCAGATTGTAGAACTACATAATGGTTAATTGTGGTAAAAATTTTAAGTTAGGAGGTGAAAGGGGAGGGAGGTGATAAGCAAAAATGTCGAAAATTTTGAGTGATTTTTTTAGGACTCTGGTAAAAGATACAAAGGTAAAATTTTGCATGTGAATACCTATATTTAATCCACATAGAAAAATAATAATAACTTGATCCATATTTGTTATAAACCGACCTCCCCGGTCTAACGTGCACAAGGTGTTTCATGTGCATTGAAAAAAACACATAAACTGAAAATTTTTGAGTGAAATTTTAAGGTAGAAACTTGAAAATTTGCAAAATGCATTTCAAAAAAAACTTTAAATATACGAAATATTAACTGGTCGAAAACCTTTAAAACTTCTACCCCCTCCCATACAAAATTATTTTTTCGACCATTTTTAAAAAATCAATTATCACCTAACTATTAAAAGCTATCAATTTGCAATTTTGCATAAAAACTTACAAAAATAATTGAAATGAAATTACGTTAAAAGTTTTGAAATCGCGTTTACCCTTCTACCCCCTCCCATATAAAAGTATGATTTCGACCAATTTCATTAAATCAACTAATAATCAACAAATTAAAAGCTACGAACTTGACATTTTGTACGAGCATCTTACAATAGAAAAGAAAGAAAATTGCATCACAAGTCTTACGATTTCCTTCCCTCCTCTACCCCCTCCCATACAAAATTATTTTTTCGAGCATTTTTAAGAAATAAGTTGTCAGCTAACTCTTAAAAGCTATCAATTTCAAATTTTGCATAAAAACTTATAAAAATAATTCAAATAAAGTTGCTTTAAAAGTTTTGAAATCGCGCTTGCCCTTCTACCCCCTCCCATACAAAACCATGATTTCGACCAATTTAATTAAATCAACTAATAACGAACAAACTAGAAGTTACGAACTTGAAATTTCATACAAGCACCTCACAAGAGAAACAAATAAAACTACATATCAAATTTTACGATTCCCCTACCTTCTCTACCCCCTCCCATACAAATGTTCGGTTTCGTGAATGTAAAATACACCGAATTTTATGAAAATTCTATGCAACTTCGTCTGTGATACACATTCTATACAGAGAATATTGGACGTGATTCAAGCAATTAATTAAAAAGCTATTAACATCCACCCACCCTTACTATTACCCCTCCTCCTCCCCTCATAAAGACCCAAACTTGCAGAAACGAATGAAATATTGTTAAATTGACAACAGCCCTGCCCAAGAACTCCCTTTCACTTAGCCTTCCCTAACCACTCTAACCTGCATATTGACTTTCCACTCATACGCAACTTGTCCCAAGAATAATAAAGTTTCGCCCGACTTGTTGGCAGTTTATTTTTTACTCATACGTAACCCGGGACTTAGAAGAGAACTCTGAGGTCAGCGTGTCATAACTTCTCTGAAGATTAGGAGTAATCGCGCCTGTTTTCTTAAGTTTTTTAAATAGCTTATTTCTTCTATTCTGCAGTGATCTGAGGTTTTTATTTAACCAGGGTTCTGAACCTTTGACTTTATGTTTAATTACAGGGACATAATTATCGAAAATTTTAAAGATCACATCATAAAACGATTTTATGGCATTGTCAAGATCATTACATGAGAAAAAGGATGTCCAGTCTTGATAATCTTCACCACGAATGTAGATAGAAAGCTGAAAATCAGCAAAAATATGAAGAGGATTGTGGGACAAACATTAAAAATAATTTATTTTTTTTGCATCCATTGGCGTCCGAAAGGGAGGGGGCTAAAAACAAATTGTCGGCCGATTTTATTTTTCAAATGATTATATCTTCGAAATTGCTAATCAAAAAACATTTTTTGGGACCATTGAGGTAGCATATAGATCCACCATAATCAGCTTAGACAGAAGCTAATTATTGCAAGGGGAGCGTCAGAGGGGTGCAAAGAAAACCATTTAAAAATGAATATCTCCACTGTCTTTTAAGCTATGTATTTGAAACTTGAAACGCATAAGCTTTACTAGTGAAATATGAAAAAAATATAACATGTGGACATAATATCTAGGGTATAGCCTAGTACGTAGTGTGTTGGTCTTGTAATGCAAAAGTCGTGAGTTCAAATCCCGGTCGGCGCAATATATAATTCCGGCACATTGCCTGCTTGGATATACCTTGGTCACCTCAATCTAAGAAAATGAAAAATTCGTAGAAAGAGGGTTGTGCGAAGGGCTAACAACCCTTCCACAATAAGTACTGAAAAATGTTAAGGAACCTGAATATCAGGAGACCAAGGTCCGATTTGGAATGCAGCGCCATTGTAGAAGAAGAAGGAGGACATAATGGCATTTCGAAAATGGAGCACTTTTCAAAATTATAAACCACTAGCAGACCCCGCGACTTCGTCCGCGCTAAAATCGCATTAATAAGCTATTTTTGAGAATGCTGTTAGTAATACAATATCTGGGGAAATATAATCTGCTCACTTTAAACCTCTTTCTAAATCAATTGCAAGTATTTTTCAAATGAAAATAAATCGATTTGATATATTATTATTGAATGTTAAGGATTTACTTCAATTTAAAGAGAATTACTGCTGTTGACATAATTACACTGACATCGATTTGAACAGATCTCAGTTTCTTTCCTGTCATTGGAACAACAAAAATCACTTTTATTTGAAATAGATGTTGACATTAACAACAACGTTTGTTATGACTTCAAACAGAATGTTTTCAAATAATTTTTATAATCTAGATGAAATCTGGGAGTATATTGTGTTTTCCTTGCCGTCTGTTACGCTAAGAAATAATGCTCACACAGAGTCGTTAAGGGTACAGAATTATTTGTTTCCGATCAAAAACCTCGAATCCGAGTGACCATCTCTCTGTCCGTTCACGAACTTGGCATCACTTCTGAACAAAATCAGTGAGCACAAAATTTGGACTTTCTAGTTCAACGCGCTGTGGAATTATAGAGCGCACGGACGGACAAACGAACAGACGGTTTCGAGATTTTCGAGCAAAAATATTGACTTCTGTGTCATTCAGTTTTTTCTTCGAACGTTATTTCTTAGCGTTACAAACTTGAAAGAAAACATATAATACAGTCAGATTCATTCCATCCCGCTCGCCAATAAAACCCAAAAAACTCGAGTTTTGCGAATTTTCTTGAGAAATATTTACACTATGGATCTGTAACTCATCATATTACAAATATATCATTTGCATAACAATGCTGGTCTATAAAAATTGTATCGATATCCCATCACTTCTTATGCTCCCCCCTTCGAATACCACCACTACGCCACGGAAGCCTCATACATATCCATATACATATTTTTGTATATATGTAAGTATATGTATGACCAAGCGGCCGTGTGCTCCGATTTGCGATTTTCCGGAATTTTTTTTTTTTTTTGTGTGTTGAGATAGCAAAGATTATTCCGAAGAAAAAAAATTCATGCAAATCGGGTGAATAGTTGCGAACAACAAACGAAAAAATTTCTCCATACAAAATGTACTGAAAATGAAATTTTCCAAATTTTCCAAATTTTCCAATTTTCGGGGAAAATTTGCAATTTTTGGCTCCGTTAGGATCTAAGTTGGGCCTTAACGAACACAACAAAAGAAATTTGAGCCAAATCGGACGAACGGTTGCTGAGTTACACGTGTACACACTTATTTTTATATACATGTGAGATCATAAGAAAAACAAAAGCTTTTGGTTATGAATTAATGTTTATTGGGATCAGTTTCGATTATATAATTATCGTTACGCGTCCGCACGCCACCGCGGTTGGATCAGAACTGCTTACTCCTATTCCTCTTCTCGCTGTCTCCTTTCTCATTCTCACACGGCCCTTCCTGATAGTCATCCGACTCGGATGAAGCGCCGGCCCAAGGCTTCATTTTATCTGCCGCTGAATATGTCTGTCCAGGCCCATCGAATTCGCTTTGCTTGCTGAGGCGATAACGATCCCGTGCTAATACTTCTTCAACGCGATACGGACCTAAGTATTTTGGCTTCACCTTTTGCCCGGTTCCAAATTGTGTCTTTAGTATGGCTACGAATGAACCAACGCTATACTGCTGAGCCCGTCTTCTTCGTAAATTATAACTCTTACGATTTTCACCTTGCATTTTGAATATCTCATCTCGAGCTCGGCAGCGAAGCTGCTGTCTCTTATCGTCAAAACCTTTCCTTAACTCATCCTCGATGATCCTTGCTAACATCACATCATCTGGAAATCTCATCTTTACGCCCGTTAATACCTCAAAAGGCGTTGTGCCGATGCTCCGATGAAATGTGCTGTTCAGGTATCTTTGTGCTTTATCCACGTGCTTAAACCACTCCTCTGGATTCTCAATCGACAGCTTCGTCAGAACTGGGATGATCACGCTGTTGACTCTCTCGCACTGTCCATTTCCTCGAGAAATACCTGTACATATTAGATGCAATTCAATATTGTTGTCGGCACAATATTTTCGAAATACGTTGGATGAAAACGCCGCACCCCTGTCGGTCACGAATCTTCTGGCATATCCGAACACCGCAGATATCACCTCCAACTTCTTCAGCGTTTCTTCTGCTGACGTCGATTTCGTTGGAAAGATCCACGTAAACTTCGAGAAGGCGTCCACAACAGTCAACACATAATTGTAACACTTACGCGTCGACGGCAGTGGCCCCAAATGATCCAAGTGTAAGGTGTCCAACGGTTCATCACCCTTAGGAATTGGATGCAATATTCCTTCTTGTTTTCCCATCTTGCGATTGGTAACGATGCATTCAACACAATTTCCAATACACCGCTGAATTTTCTGCTCGACGTGAGGTATGAAGAACTCATCACAGATTAGTTCCTTCGTTTTCTTCACTCCAAAATGTCCTCGTACATGGAACCGATTGATCACCTCTGTCTGCATACTGTCTGGGACGACCACTTTTCTTTTACCATCCGTTTCAACGTATAATATGTCATCATGACATACATAATCTTCATGCGGGCCCGATTCTAAAGCTTGCTTCATAGCCTTCACGAACTCATCGCTGTTCTGGGCAGCTCGCACCTTACTCGTCACATTGCTCGCAGTCACTACCATTGTTGTTCTCGTTAAGGTATCTACATGTACCATTCTATCAGCCGGACGATGCTCTATCGTATACGTGAACTCCGACAAGACGATAGCCCAGCGCGCGATCCTTGCGTGAATCTCTTTCTTTTGCATGGTCAACTTCACAGCCGCGCAATCAGTTACGATCTTAAATTTGATGCCAAGCAAGTATACTCTGAATTTCTTCACTGCCTCCACTATGGCCAGAAACTCTAACTCGTATGAGTGATACTTCTTCTCTGCATCGTTCGTCGTACGGCTATAATAGTAGCATGGATGCATTTTATTATCCGTTGACTGCTTTTGAAGCAGAATTGCTGCCAAACAGTCTTTACTCGCATCCGTGTGGAGCTCAGTTTCCGCACTCGGATCAAATAAGCTGAGTACCGGACTACTGGACAACGCCTCTTTAATATCGTTGAACGATTTTATTTCCTCCTCTTTGAAATTAAACACAGCATTCTTTCTTAACATCATGCTCAACGGTCGTGTTCTTTTTGCGAACTCAGGCACGAACTTTCTGAAATAGCTGGCCAGACCATAGAATCTCTGCAATTGTGCGACCGTTGCTGGTTGAGGAAATTTCATTACCTTGTCAACTTTATGCGGCGACGGTTCAATCTTCCCTCCACTCACAACGTACCCCAAATACTCCACCTTCTTCTCGAGGAAAACACATTTTCTCCAATTGAACGTCAACGCGTTTTGTTCCGCCACATCCAATACTCTTCTCAGCCTGACCATTCCTTCATTTTCGTCTTCAGACGGAATGATCAAGTCATCGACGAATGCTAACACTATTCCATCTCTTATTAAGTCCTCGTAAATAAGACTGATGAACCGACCAAACGTTGTGCCACTTATACACAATCCAAACGGTGTTTTACGAAACTCATACTGACCCTTATGTGTTACAAAGGCAGTGTACTTTTGGCTTTTCTCTGCCACCGGAACGTGGAAATACGAATTTTTCAGATCAAGCGTAGTATAAACTCGCGCCGTCGCCAGTCGATCCAATTGATCCTCAATCAACGGCATGGGAAAGCGATCTCGGATTATATTACTGTTTAGACCCCGATAGTCTATGCATAGTCTGTATGTACCATCTTTCTTTCTTACAACCACGACTTGACTGGCGAACTCACTAGTAGACGGCCGAACTATGCCTTCACTTAACCAATTATCTATTTGGTCATCTACGATCTTTTTTTCCAACGGAGCTAGACGCCTTGGACGATTGTAAATCGGTGTCTCATCGGCTAGAACGATCACCGTTTCAATTCTTGCCGGCGGACCCTCTTTTGGCTTGTAATTGTCAATCAGTTCACCTATAATTTTTTTGAACTTTAAAGGTGCATTTATCTCGTCACAATCGCCCACACATTCAATATTCAGCAGCTGCTTTTCATCACAATTTATCCGATCATCGCGTGTAACTGATTTCTCATACTCCGTGTTGTCATCACGCGTACCCGTTTTAACGTTTGCTTGACCATACGGTCGAATCACAACGCGATCTGGGGCAATCGTATAATCCACTGTTTTTAAAAATTGTCTACCGATTAACATCGCAGCACCCATTGCATTTTCCGACACGATATAAAACTCGATTTCAAACGGTACTTTGTCTATGTTTGTCTCTAAGATGACTTTTCCAAGAGCACGCCCGATTGCGCCACTGAATCCGCGAATTCTTATATCAGACGGAACCATCTTGGGACACACCTCTTTAATGTCATCCCATAAGTCACTCTTAATTAGATTCACGTCACTATATGTATCAATTACTGCTTTTATTTCTAATCCACCGACTGTAGCCATGGTAATAATTTCATCTCCCACGAGCCGCTCAATGAAATTCACACTAGGATCACTTTTATTATGTGTGGCACGGTTAGGACATTGTCGGGACATATGGCCATGGATTCCACACGAGAAACACTTTCGCCCTTTGGATTTCTCCGGACACTCATCAGCCCGATGACCCGTTCCTGCACAGCAGAAACATTTAATTTTTTCGACGGAAAACCGATTCTTTTGCTTTTCGACCGACCCGTTACTTTTCTTTATTGTATTTTTCATTTTTGTTTTCTGGAGCACTTTTTCGTACACTTGCAATTTTACTTTTAGCTCGGCTATTGTCTTCGCCTCATACAACGACATTTTGTTCACCGCGTCATCACTAACGCCATCACAAATGTATTCACACACGGTAGCTTCATCCATGCGTCCCGCCTTAGCTATGCGTTGCATATCATACACGTAGTCCGAAAAATTCTCGTCCGTTCTTTTCCGTCTTTCAACTAAGTTTTTATGCACCTCTAACACACTAAGCTTTTTTCCAAATTCTGCTACCAGCGCGCTCTTCAACTTTACCCAACTGTTTATCTCACTCTGTGCTAGGACAAACCTACGCGCCGTTCCCACTAGTAGTTTTTTCCCATATATTAGTTTCTGGTGATCATTCCACCCAACACTTATGCACATTGCTTCGAACTCTTCCGTCCATATGCAAATATCCTGTCCTACTTCCGCGCCAAATTTCTCGATACTATCTTCCACATCGCGAAACGTATATGTACAAGAGGGAACTCGATACATACGCGACTCATCTTCTGCACCGTACACCCCTGTGTTCGGCCCTGGCAGTGATGATCGCGACACATTATGAACGATTGTATTCTCGTTTGGTTCATTCTCGACGTCGCTAACTTTATTTTCACTTATAGGGTTTCGCTGGTCGAATTCCACAATACGCAATGCCAGTTCTTCTTTCGTGCCATTTTCAGTTATCCCGCGAATACTGCACTCCCGAACAAGGCCATTCTTTGTGTAAAAATCCGCCCATTCCCTTTGCTCCAACACCACGCGTGCCATTCTAGTTTTTTTTTTTTTTTTTTTTTTTTTTTTTTATACTCGGTTTTACACACCCAGAAACCACCGGCTTATAAACAATCGCTGTTCGCGTAAACCGCCGTACACACACTATCACGACGATGGACGCCACTCTACCGATTCGAATTTCACGTTTTCTCGATTTATAACCATATAACGAAGGCTGATCCCGGTTGAGCCCCCATGTGAGATCATAAGAAAAACAAAAGCTTTTGGTTATGAATTAATGTTTATTGGGATCAGTTTCGATTATATAATTATCGTTACGCGTCCGCACGCCACCGCGGTTGGATCAGAACTGCTTACTCCTATTCCTCTTCTCGCTGTCTCCTTTCTCATTCTCACATACATATATGTATAAGAAGATAAGAAATAGTTCGCATGATTACTTACGAATCTCTACACACAAAAAAGAAATGGCGGAGGAACGCCAACCAAAACACACGGCCACGTGGTCATACATATACATATGCATCTATATGCTATCTTTATACATAAAAAAAAAATAAAAATTCGTGCTTAAAAAAATTCGGCTTGGAGTGGGAATCGAACCCATGATCTATTGATTGAAAAGCAAGCACGCTGCCCACTACGCCACGGATGTCTCGAATATCGAATGAAAAGTTGTGAACAAAAAACGAAAAAATGTCTCCATACAAAATGTACTGAAAACGAAATTTTCCAAATTTTCCAATTTTCGTGGAAAATTTGCAATTTTTGGCTCCGCTAGTATCTAAGTTGGGCTTTAACGAACACAACAAAAAAAATTTGAGCCAAATCGGACGAACGGTTGCTGAGTGATGCGTGTACATACGTAGACCACTTATTTTTATATATAAGATTATATCTCAAAATTGAGTATAGATATCCAATCAATGCCAGATTGTAGAGCTATATAGTCTTTAATTTTAGTAAAATATTTAAGACAGGGGATGTAAGAGGAAGGAGGTGGAAAGCAAAAATGTTGGAATTTTTGAGTAATTTTTCTAGGGTTCTGGTAAAACATACAAAGTTTAAATTTTGCACGTCGATACATCTATTTGATATACATAGACAAAAAATAGTAATTTTTTCCAAAATTTTTATGCACCGAAGTGGGGGTCTAACGTGCACAAGGTGTTTCATGTGCAATGAAAAAAACATATAAACTGAAAATTTTTGAGTGAAATTTTTAGGTAGAGACTTGAAAATTTGCGAAATGCATTTAAAAAAAATTTCTAAAAGTTTGAAATATTGGTCGAATATTTGTAAAACTTCTACCCCCCCCCCCATACAAAATTATTTTTTCGACCATTTATAAGAAATCAATTATCACCTAACTATTAAAAGCTATCAATTTCAAAATTTTGCACAATAACTTAGAAAAATAGTTAAAATAAAATTACGTTAAAAGTTTTGAAATCGTACTTGCTCTTCTACCCCCTCCCATACAAAGGTATGATTTCGACCAATTTCAATAAATCAACTAATAACGAACAAATTAAAAGCTACGAACATGAAATTTTGTGCGAGCATCTTTCAAGAGAACTGAAATAAAGTTGCGTCACAAATTTTACGATTCTCCTATGTCCTCTACCTCCTCCCATACAAATGCTTGGTTTGGTGAATGTAAAATACACCGAATCCTATGAAAATTCTATGTAACTTCGTATATGAAACTGACATTCTATGCAGAGAATATTGGACGTGATTCAAGCAATTAATTAAAAAAGTGTTAACATCCACCCACCCCTGGATAACAAAATTAAAATATTTTTAGAGTTTATCCCACAACCCTCTCTATACGTGTGCTGATTTTCAGTTTCCTATCTGCATTCGTGGTGGAGATAATAACAAGTGTAGTTTTTGTCGCTTTCCTTTCACCCACCTCCCCCTACCACGTGACACTCACCAAAATTTGGATAATGGAGCTCACTTACCCAATTAACAATCCACCCATAAACGAAAATTCTAACTTTAACGGTCACAGAGATATGAGTCTATATGAACGGCGTATGGCGTACGGAGGGACGGTTTTTTTTTGTACTTTTAGGCTAATTTAGGCATGAAACGTGAAAGAACAAAATTTCAGGGTAGCAATTTTTTTTTTTTTGTTCTGTGTCGATCAAAATACTTTATTATTAAAATATTAAAGTAAAATTAATATAACGAATAAACTGAATTTTGAAGTTTATTCTATTCGTGCTCCAGAGGTAGTGCCCCGATTTCATGCTGAGGTGTCGTCTAGGTTCTTGACACTTGAGCATTTACAGGGGTCATCAAATAAATATTTTACAGAAGGCAAAGTACGATAATACTTTAAGTGAAATACGATAATCGCTGAAGGTGATTATGTATGAAAACAATTGATAAGAAATTATAATAACAAACGTAACAGGACTACGATTGGGGGTACAACACTTTTTTCTTCGCCAAATGCGGCCGTTTTTCCTTGATAACAGCATTCAGTCGATCCAATAATTGAGTATAATATGCTGCCGTTATTGTTTTTCCTTTCTCCAAGTAGTCGGAGAAAATTATTCCTTTGGAATCCCAAAAAACTGTTGCCATAACCTTTCCAGCCTATGGAACGGTTTTCGCCTTCTTCAGTGCGCTTGAACCGGCTTCCATCTATTGTTTTGACTGTTGTTTGGTTTCTGGAGTGTAGTGGTGGATCCATGCTTCATCAATAGTTATGAATCGACGAAGAAATTCATTTGGATCACGCTGAAACAGTTGCAAATTGTGCTGTGAACTTGACACGCGATTGCGTTTTTGGTCGATTGTGAACAAACGTGGCACCCATCTTGCAGATAGCTTCCGCATGTTCAAATGATTTTTCAAAGTATTCCAAACACGGTCATATGAGATGCTTACTGCCTTAGCTATCTCACGCACTTTCACTCGACGATCTCCTAGTACGAGATCATGAATTTTGTCGATCATTTCTGGCATGGTGACCTCATTTGGACGACGTGGGCATTGTAAGATCTCTGTGCTTCAAAACCACTTATAAATCATTGCAATTGATGGTGCAGAGTCCCCATAATGTTTATTTAATTTTTCTTTGCTTACTTTAGCTGTTTTGCCTTTTAAAAAGTTATGTTTAGTCAACACACGAAATTCGTTTTTATCCATTTTTGAAATTTGTTAAAAGTTGACTTGCGTAGACAGCAGTTTCACAAAAACTAAAAAATGTATCAGGCTAAGTCTTGGCAGGTAATCTAGTTAAGGATAAAGCAGGTAAAAAAACACCAAATTCCTTACCTACACTCTCCTTCTTCATTTTTACACGTCATTATCGATCCACCCTCATATACTTTTCGAGAAAATCCGTTTATTGTCGAATCGTAAAATTTCATCATTTTGTATGGGAGGGGGTAGAAGGGGTAAAGCTAATCGTCTAATTTTTGTTTTGGTCTTACTAATGATTCCACGTAAGTTATTAGTGCGCAATTTAAGCACGATTAATTTTATACGCATTGAGTAAATTAGCTTAGAGCATTTATTGAAAAAGTGCAATTTGTATGGGACGGGGAGAGGGAGGACGCAAACTATTTTTATATGGCAGATTAAAATCATCATAATATATTCCAAATTTTGGACTAATAGCTTCGAGCAAATCCGTTTATTGTCGAATTGCGAAATTGTGTCATTTTGAATGGGAGTGGGTAGAAGAGGTGGAGTTAATTATATAATTTTTTTTCGGTCTTACTAATAATTCTTAGTAAATATTTAGTGTGCAATTTCAGCTCGATGACTTTTATGCGCACTGAGTAAATTAGTTTGG
Source organism: Chorisops tibialis (assembly GCA_963669355.1). Classification (NCBI taxonomy): domain Eukaryota; kingdom Metazoa; phylum Arthropoda; class Insecta; order Diptera; family Stratiomyidae; genus Chorisops; species Chorisops tibialis. The sequence continues at coordinate 267,782,066 of OY770262.1, read as the reverse complement.
AGTACTTCATGAAAAGTATAGTTTACACGGGAGGTGGTGGAAGGAGGTGATAACACTCATAATTTTGATGGGGTAGATTGAAATAAGCGTACAAGTAACGTATTCAAATTTCAAACTAATGGCTTTTATACTTTTCGATCAAATCCGTTTATAAAATTGCGAAATCTTGTAATTTTGTATGGGAGGTGTAAGAAGGGGTGGAGAGATTTGGCCCGTTCACGAACTTGACCTTACTTTTTTGTCAAAAATGACATGTACAAAATTTGAAGTATCTAGCTCAACGCGTTCTCAAGCTAGAGAGCGATCGGACGGACGAGTTTTATATGAACTTCTGTATCATTAATTGTTTTCATTTAGCGTTACAATCTTTAGAGCAAACTTATAATACTCTCAGACTTCATCTAGAGCATAAATAAAATGCCAACAAAGCGGGCGAAACTTTATTATTCTTGGGACAAGCTGCGGATGGGTGGAAACTTAATATGCAGGTTAGATTGGTTAGGGCAGAATAAGTGAAAGGGAGTTCTTGCCGGGGCTGTTGTCAATTTAACACTTAATTATAGATACAATTAATAGATGTACATATAATCAATATTTTATTCGCTTATGCAACTTTGTGTTCTTATGAGGAGAGAGGGGAGGAGTGATAGTAAGGGTGAGTGGATTTTAATAGTTATTTAATTGGTTGCTTGAATCACGTACAATATTCTCTGCATAGAATGTCAATTTCATAGGGGATGTTGCATAGAATAGTCGTGAAATTCGGTGTATTTTACACTCACGAATCCAAACATTTGTATGAGAGGGGTTAAGGGAATCCTACAATTTGCAATGCAATGTTTTTTTTTCTCTTGTAAGGTGCTCGTACAAAATTTCAAATTCGTTGTTTTTAGTTTGTTGAATATTAGTTGACTTAATCAACTCGGTCGAAATTATACTTTTGTATGGAATGGGGAAGAAGGTCAAGCGCAATTTCAAAACTTTTGATGCAATTTTGTTTTAACTATTTTTAAAAGTTCTTATAAATTTTAATTCGATAGCTTTTAATAGTTAGGTGATAAATAAATGGTCGAAAAAATAATTTTTTATGGGGGGGGGGGGTAGGACTTTTAAAGGTATTCGAAAAGTTAATATTTCATACTTTTAGGGATTTTTTTTAAATGCATTTTGCAAATATGGAAGTTTCTACCTTAAAATTTCATTCAAAAATTATCAGTTTTTGTGTTTTTTTCATTGCACATGAAACATCTTGTGCACGTTAGACCCCATTTCGGTTTATAACAATTGCAGAACAAATTATTAATTTATTTCTATGTATATCAAATAGATGTATCCACAAGCCAAAATTTAACCTTGGAGCCTCAAAATTTTCGACATTTTTTCTAACCACCTCCCTTCCATTACACCTCCCTCCCATTACACCTCCCTCCCATTACACCTCCTTCCCATTACACCTCCCTCCCATTACACCACCCAACTTAAAATTTTTCCGAAATTTAAAGCTATGCAGTTTTATAATTTGACGAATCTTCGATTGGATATCTGTACTCAACTTTGAGATATAACGCTATGAAATGTTGAAAAATGCATCATTTTTGAAATCCTTCACATTTCCCCCACTACTGCTACGACCAAATTATATATATATAATAATTTTATGTATTCAGCTAGTATAGCTTAATATATGTTTTAAGTTTCAATCCGGTAGCTTAAGAGATAGTTGAGACATTCATTTTTAAGTGTTTTTCTTCGCACCTCCCCGACTCTCCCCTTACAATAATTAGCCTCTTTCTAGACTGATTTTGATGGATCTGTATGCCGCCTTAATGGTCCCAAAATATATTTTTTTATAGAGGGTAATCTCAAAGAAATAATCATTTGAAAAAAAAAAATCGGCATATAATTTGTTTTTAGCCCCCCTTTTCGGACGCACATAGGTAGATAAAAAAATAAAATTATTTTTAAAGTTTGTCCCACAACCCTCTCTACATTTATGCTGATTTTCACTTTCCTCGTAGTGGAGATATTAGCAAGTGTAGTTTTCGACTCTTCCCCCTCCCCCCGCCTCCCCGTTTCACTTGACATTCCCCAAAATTTAGATAATGGAGATCACTCAGCCAAGCAACAATCCACCCAGAAACAATCTTTCTACTTTCAACGGTCTCGTAGATATGAGTCCATATATACGGCGTACGGCGGGATTGTTTTTTTTTTGCATTTTTAGGCTAATTTAGTCATGAAACGCGAAAAAACAAAATTTCAGGGTAGCAAATTTTTTTTTCTGTGTCGATCACAATACTTTATCTATACATCTATACATAGTAATATAATTGTAGTGTCTGTCTGTTATTTGCTTATAAATGGCTATAAGTTAGTTTTTTGAGTTATTTTAGCATTGTCTCTGTCTGTCTGTCTGTCCGACCGCTTTTCACGCACAAACGGCTGAACCGATTGTAATGAAACTTGCACAGTTTGTTAGGTGTCCATCGGAATGAAATCTGCTTTTGGTTTCATTTCACTCCCCTCACGCCTTCTACTCCCTCCCATACAAAGTGGCTCATTTTCAAAATATATATTAATCAAATTTTCTTGGAAACCATAAAAGCTATTAATTTGAAATTTGAAATATATTATTTCTATTATAAACGCAGTCTTTTGGTTTACAAATTGTTTGAGTTTCCTAACTCCTTTCACCACCTCCCATACAAACTACACTTTTTCATGAATTACTTTACACCAAATTTCTCAGTACGTGTAACTTCCCTCGAGCTAAAATGTTGTATTAAATCCTTAATTAACATTGTTATTAATATCGGGAAAAAATTAATCGATTAGCTTCACTACTTCTACCCCCCTCCCATACAATGTGACACAGTTCCACGACTTCACAAGAATTTGATTTTCTTGAAAAGTCTGAATGTTACTGATCTGAAATTTCAAATATATTAATTGCATGATGATTATAGTTGTTTTTCAAAAAATCACCAGAAACCCCTTTCTCCTTCCACCACCTCCCATATAAACCGCATTTTTTCATGAAATACTCTAAACGAATTTTCTCAGTACATTTAAATTTCATCGAGTTAAAAATTTTAACTTAATCTTTAATTAGCATTATTATTAATATCGGGAAAAAAACTTAGCCGAGTAGCTTCACTCCTTCTTCCCCCTCCCATACAATGAGACACATTCCACGACTACACAATAATTTGATTTTCTTGAAAAGTATGAATGATACAGATCTGAAATTTAATGTATATCAATTGCATGATAGTTATAGTTGTTTCTCGAAAAATCACCAAAAACCCCCCACTCCTTCTACCACCTCCCATACAAATTGCACAATTTCATTAAATTCAATGCACTAAGTTTCTCAGTACCTACTCAATTTTTGAAGCTTAAATTTGGTACAAATCATTTTTATAGCTACTCTAGCATGATGTGAAACAAATTAGTTCACCCCTTCTACCACTCCCCATACAAAATTCTTAACATCTATACATAGTATCGTATGATTGGGCTTTACGCACAATCGTAGTCCTGTTATGTTTTAAGCTTAATGTTATTTTATTTGTTTTTTTTTTTAAATAACACCAGCTACAATTATTCACATGTCCTTAACGCTTTTCAACACGTATATGATCTCGAATCACGGGTTTGATTTGATCACGAGCCTGTTCCATAAAAATGAGAGTATCATGCTTTCATTCTTAATAATTTATGGTTCTGATTCCAACAATATACAAACCATTTTCTTCAAAGAGCCATTAAAGTAAGCAGATTATATATCCCACATAATGTATTACTAACTACACTCTCAAAAATTGCTTATTATTGCTATTTTTACGCGGACGAAGTCGCGGGTGTTTGCTAGTTATTAGAATGAAAATGTAAAATGTAAAGCAACCATAATAGCTATAGGCAAGTATACGATCTTTTTAAATGAAATGTGAAATGGGAAAACAATCGGATTGTTTAGGGCAAGTATTTATGACAAGTTTACAGTTTTTGATGACATAACTCACGCGGAAATTTTTCCAAATTCAATACATCAGTGAATTTCAGCCCTGTACGTGAAAATTTAATTTCGCAGGCACTTTATATGAGAACACGACGAATGGATGGAAGCGGGAAAGCTTTAGAAATTGCTGTTGTTGATGTTGTTTTTGTCTCCGATGTATACTTTCAGTATTTATTCGCCTAATATTAGGTATTCTTAAATTAGAATTGATTTACAAATTCTTAGTTAGGTGCAAAAATTAAAGACCAATTTAATTATAAAACACTTAGTCTTAAGTTTTTTTTTTACGAAAAATAGTAAAATCTGTTTATGTTCTGTAACAGGAATTTATTAAAACTGTGAAATTTGAGAAAATAGAAAACTTGTACACAATATAAACTTCATTAGATATTAAGCGCCTATCGCATAAAAAAAAATTATTTTAATATTATCCTAGTTATTTATTATTAACTAGCAAACGCCCGCGACTTCATCCGCGTACAAATAGCAATAATAAGCAATTTTTGAGAGTGTAGTTAGTAATGCATTATGTGTGATATAAAATCTGCTTACTTTAATGGCTCTTTGAAGAGAATGGTTTGTATGTTGTTGGAATCAGAACCATAAATTATTAAGAATGAAAGCATGATACTCCCATTTTTATGGGACAGGCTCGTGATCAAATCAAACCCGTGATTCGAGACCATATACGTGTTGAAAAGCGTTAAGGATATGTGAATAGTTGCAGCTTGTGTTAATTAAAAAAAAGCCCAAATAAAATGACATTAAGCTTAAAAACATAACAGGACTACGATTGTGCGTAAAGCCAAATCATACGATATTATTAATAGATGAAATCGAAATTTTTGCGGTGTTAAGAAATTTTGTATGGGGAGTGGTAGAAGGGTGACAGCACTGAACTAATTTGTTTCACATCATGCTAGAGTAGCTATAAAAATGTTTTGTACCAAATTTAAGCTTCAAAAATTGAGTAGGTACTGAGAAACTTAGTGCACTGAATTTAATGAAATTGTGCAATTTGTATGGGAGGTGGTAGAAGGAGTGGGGGGTTTTTGGTGATTTTTCGAAAAACAACTATAACTATCATGCAATTTATACACTTTAAATTTCAGATCTGTATCATTCACACTTTTCAAGAAAATCGAATTGTTACATAGTCGTGTAATGTGCCTCATTGTATGGGAGGGGGTAGAAGGAGTGAAGCTACTCGGTTAATTTTCTTCCCGCTGTTAATAATAATGCTAATTAAGGATTAAGTTTAAATTTTTACCTCGATGAAATTTAAATGTACTGAGAAAATTCGTTTAGAGTATTTTATGAAAAAGTGCGGTTTATATGGGAGGTGGTGGAAGGAGAAGGGGGTTTTTGGTGATTTTTTGAGAAACAACTATAATCATCATGCAATTGATATATTTTAAATTTCAGATCAGTAACATTCAGACTTTTCAAGAAAATCGAATTCTTGTGAAGGCGTGGAACTGTGTCGCATTGTATGGGTGGGGGTAGAAGAAGTGAAGCTAATCGGTTAATTTTATCTCGATATTAATAATAATGTTATTTAAGGATTTAATAGAACATTTTAGCTCGATGAAAGTTACACGTACTGAGAAAATTGGTGCAAAGTGGTTCATGAAAAAGTGTAGTTTGTATGGGAGGTGGTAGAAGGAGTGACAGACCTTAAATAATTTGTATACCAAAAGACTGCATTTATAATAGAAATAATATAGTCCAAATTTAAAATTAATAGCTTTTTAAGTTTTCAAGAAAATTTGATTAATATATATTTTTGAAAATGAGTCACTTTGTATGGGAGGGGGTAGAAGGCGTGAGGAGAGTGAAATAAAACCAAAAGCAGATTTCATTCCGATGGACACCTAACAAACTGTGCAAGTTTCATTACAATCGGTTCAGCCGTTTGTGCGTGAAAAGCGGTCGTACAGACAGACAGACAGACAGACAGACAGACAAAAATTTCAAAACTGTGTTTTTATTCTTAGTTAGTGCTAAAATAACTCGAAAAACTAACTTATAGCCATTTATAAGCAAATAACAGACAGACACTACAATTATATTTATATAGATTGTTTGGTGGAGTAATCAAAATTCCCCTCGAGAATTTTGTCGATTCAACACACACTCCAAATATTACGGGCTGCCTCTGTGTATAAAACAAGGTTGTAAATCTTTTATAAGTATAATAAATGTGGTAAATACTCAAATCTAATAAAAATAAACTGTCAATAAGTCGTGCGCAATTTTATTATTTTTGAGACAAGCTGAGGATGAGTGGAAAGTCAATATGCAGATAAGATTTGTTAGGAAAGACTAAGAGAAAGGGGGTTCTAGGGTAGGGCTGTTGTTAATTTAACACTCAATTGCGAATACGATCTATAGCGCCAGTACATATAATCAATATTTCATTCGCTTATTTATGCAAGTTTGGGTCTTTATGAGGGGAGGGGTAATTGTAAAGGTAGATGCATATTAATAATTTTTTAATTGATTGCTTGTATCACGTCTAATATTTCATAGACGAAGTTGCATCGAATTTTCATAAAATTCAGTGTATTTTACATTCACGAAACCAAACATTTGATAGTATAGCAAAGACGAGAAACTAATTTTATCATCCACATCGAGAAGTTGGATTACTATTTTTTTTGGTTGCATTGAAATGGAAGCCGTGTTGGAAAAATTAGATGAGTCGAGATATGACCAACGAATGCGTTAATATAAACCAAAAAATTTGTACTGAACTTAATAGAAACTTTCATCGCGACCTGTACACCTGTACGCGCTAGTATACCGGTTAAATTAAAAATATAGTGGAAATAGAAAAACTATAATACGAAAATGCCAACACTCAACAGAAAGGTGAGATCACTTACAAGTACATCTGGAACTGTTGGCGACGAGCTTATTAAACAATTATGGTTAAGCACACTAAAATAGGTATTGAGATTCAACGGCGGAAGTGGCAGTGGGTCAGTCATACTTTGAGGAAACCAGAGCAAAATATCGCAAAACAGGCTCTGGATTATAATCCTCAAGGAAGACGCCGGGTTGGTCGACCATGTAACACATGGAAGCGAGCAGTTGAGCAGGAGGCCAGAGGAATAAACAAGTCCTGGCAACAGCTTAAGGCCGATGCTCAGGATTGCGCCTTGTGGAAGAGAGTTGTTTCTGTCCTATGCCCCTATAGGGGGTCTTAACAGGAATTTGACACTACCACACTTAATAAACATTGCCCTTATTTCGCAGATGGACAAAGATATCCATAGCATACTGGACACCGCAGATAAGATATGGGAGGCCATGCAAAATAGTCATAACGTGTCAGCTGTGGTCAAAGGTCCAAAACAGAAGAATCATCACAAAATTCTCAATTCGAAATTTTGGAACAAAAGATCGAAGAATTAAAGAGAATGATTACCAGCAACAGAATTTTAGCAGAAAATCTTGGTCCACTTCTAGTGGACGAAAGCCTTCTGGCAATCGATCTAATTCTAGAAGAAGAGGATTCAACAGCCGAGGACCATTATACTGGTTTCATTTCAAGTACGGGAATCAAGCTCGAAAATGTACAGAACTTTGCAAATTCGATAAGGATTCCACCCCGTCCAGTTCCTTTTCGACAAACTAATTCATCCCATCGTCATTGCACCAGACAGTTTCTTACAAAAATGCACCGTCTTTTCATCAAAAACAGACGAAATAAATTGAATTTTCTAATAGACACTGGCGCAGTATTACCAATTTATGTGATCTCAAGAAATTTTGTATGGAGAGTGGTAGAAGGGGTGATAGCATTCAACTATTTTTTTCCCATCATGCTAAAGTAACTATTTTATTCAAAATGCAACTTCCAAAAATTGAAAAGGAACTGAGAAATTGTTCAGTTTGTGGAGGAATTTAGTGATTTTTTCAGAAATAACTAGGAATATTATAAAATTGACATCTCATAAATTTCAGATTAGTGCCATTCATACTTTTCACGAAAATCGATTTTTGGGAAGTTATGAAACTGTGTCAGATTATATGGTAGGAGGTAGAAGCAGTAAAGCTAATCACTTAATTTTTTCTAATCTTAATAATAATACTATTCAAGTATTTAGTACAAAATGTGAGCTCGATAAATGTTATATGTTCTCAGAAAATCGACGTAGAGTGTTTCATGAAAAAGTGCAGTTTGTATGGGAGGCGGTGGAAAGAAAGGGAGGCCTCAAATAACTTCTATACAGCAGATTGAATTTATTATAGAAGTAGTATAGTCAAAATTTCAGATCAATAGCTTTTATACTTTTCGAGTACTTTAATGTCAAATTTCGAAATTGTGTCATTTTGTATGGGAGGGGGTAGTAGGGGTAAAGCTAATCTTCTAATTTTTTTTCTGATTTTACTAATAATTCTAAATAAATGTTCAGTGCACAATTTCAAATCGATAAATTGTATACGTACTGAGTAAATTGGTTTAGAGCATTTTATGAAAAAGTGCAGTTTGTATGGGAGGGTGGTGGAGGGAGGGGGAGAAAACAAATAAATCTTATACAGTAGAATGGAATCATTATAAAACTATTGTGTTCCAAATTCCAGATCAATAGCATTTATACTTTTCGAGAAAAGCCATTTGTTGACAAATTGCGTAATTGTGTCATTTTGTATGGGAGGGGGTAGAAGGAGTAGAGCGATGTGGCACGTTCACGAACTTGTCGTTACTTTTTTGTCAAAAACGACGTGTACAAAATTGGAACTTTTTAGATCAATGCGTTCTCAAGCTAGAGAGGACACGGACAGACAGACGGACGGACAGACGGAGAGATGGACGGACGGACAGACGGACGGACGGACGGACATCCGGTTATGAGATTTGTAAGTGATTATATGAACTTCTGCATCTTTAATTTTTTCTCCGAGCCTTATTTCTAGGGGTTACAAACTTTGTGACAAACTTATAATACTCTCAGATTTCATTTAGAGTATAATAAACTAAAACTCTAAGGAATACATAAATCGACTGAATTTTCTCGAATCACCAACACACTGAATATGAGGTGGATTGTTCCAGATTCTTATGGTCTGGACCAAGAAGGAACACTTACCAAGTAAGACGGTTGAAAGAAACGCAGAACAAGAAAGTTACGATGTAAAATGGTTTTTAGAGCTATTAATTAGATTAGTAAGATATTATGCAAGGAAATTAGTGATCTGCGCTTCAGAAAAGAGGATAACGTGTACCCTAAAATGCTCATCTGATATTGTGATACTTGGTCACAACGCCTTAGTCCAAAGACAAAGCGGGTACAGTCGTTGAAAGCCACGTTCAGCCTGTATTGATAATTGGAATATGTTAAGGGAATACTACACTACCGTAAGTAAAAAAAGTTATAATTATAGCATCAACTTGGTGTGCAAGGGTAGGACACTTGCAAGCACTCATAGTCTTCGCAGACTACTAGGATAGAAGCAACATGCTTTCATCCACTCACAAATGAGTCTAGAGTTACTCCTAGATCATAAATGTTGGTTTGAGGGGTGTACCAGAGAGAGAGAGGATACCTATGGCTTGAAGAAATTTATTTCTATGAGCCTTTCAACTCCACCGTCCATGCTGACAATGTTTCTAAGGAAAAAAAATCTTGCACCTCTTCCACATCTTGTCCATTAAGAACAATCGAACACAAGGTTCGAGCCCATGACCATGTATTTGGTTTTACGCACATTTATTTTCAATCCTGCCGCTTTGCATTTATAATGCAACGAGCGAATATTTGACTCTAAGTCCGAATGGTTATGTGCAAAAAAGCACACATCATCAGCATTAACAAAGTGACTTAAGATGTTAAACAATCCACACTATCTTCCCCAGCTTCCCGAGCAGCTTTCAAGATGTCATTTATTACCACGAGAAACAGGGGTGGTGATAACATGCAGCCTTGTCTGACAACCGTTCGTACCGGGAAGCTTTGGGCCAGCTTTCCTCTATGTAAGAGTAAATTCCACAAACATGAGATGCGGCGGACCGCTCCAATATTATCCGTAGTGTATTTGTAAAGTTTGAACAATATAACCCTTTACGGAATCCAGCCTGATGAACTTCAAGAGTGCTCTCAATACAATCACTAATCCTATTAATAATTATCTTTATCATGATTTGGGCACTAAGTAGACATATCCCACGCCAATTGTCAAAATCCTGAAGATAGACCTTCTTCGGGATTTTCACAACGAAGCTTTCCTTCTAATCAACCGGATATGTTCCTTCATTGCACATTTCAGTAAAGAGTGGGAGGAGTAAATCGTCTGTTATTTCCGGGTCCACTTTGAGAAGTTCGGTTGGTATACCTAGGCCAGAAACTATTTATTCCTTATCTAAGGGATTGTCCCTAATAGAGGATTGTTGTGTTTGGAAGTTGGACACTTGTTCTCTTTTTGGAATATCTTCCTCTGACAAGATGTTTAAGATATCAGAGAGTATTCCTTCCATCGCAGCAACTGATGTTCACTCCTATAAAGGAGAGTTCCGTTGAAATCTATCACCATGTTGTTGGCGGTGAAATTCCTGTTCATCAACTTCAAAGTACTATTATTTCCTAGCTTAACAAACTTTAGATTGAATACAATCTACACTCAGATTTTATTTAGAGTATAAAAATCCACCTATCTTTAGGCCGTACGTCTCTTAAAGTTCGACTCGTATCTTCAAAACTTCTAGGGATAAGGATACACCATTTCGTTGTTATCAGTCTTTTCAGTAGTATTCTGCTCAGCAGACGTCATCCCCAACAACAAACTTGAGAGTACAACTGAAAAATAAGCGAAAATGGCAGTCGATCGGTTACACTTTGAAGAAGCCAGAACAGACCAAATGTAGCAAGCTCTGGATCATACCCCGTCGCGTCGGGTATGTGGACCAATTCGTATATATAGTTGAGCCGTTGTGGCCAAAGGAAAAAAGAAATTCTGTCAACAGCTAAGGCCCGATGGTCAGGATCGCGCTTTGTGAAAGAGAACTGTTTCGGTAATGTGCCCATTGAGGGTGTCTCTTAACAGGATATGGATTAAATGTTACAAATTTATAGCTAAACTTTATTTTATTGTATATCCAAATCATTAACAATTTTTCTAATATCTGAAACAATTGCTTCAACATCAACGCCCATATCTATAATATCCTTAAAAATGATCTGAACATCTGATCGTTCGAACAAATTGCTTAAAATTTCCAGATTCTCATCTGAACGTAATGCTTCAACGGCTAGTTTGAAGAACTCGTCGTTGATCATTTTATCTTTGAATAAAGCTTTAACTTTTTTCCACTCAATCACATCGAAGATATCAAGTAAGGTTCCATGAAGTCCAGGTCGTGCTCGATTTTCGTCTCGAATAACAGGCCGTTCGACTGGCGGTAGTCCTAAGAAACCGCCAATGATATTAATGTAGTAGATTGCATCTAGATACAATTTATCGCAAACGAACCGCACTAGAGTTATGAATTCGGTCGATTTTTGGATATCTTTCACAAAAGCGAGAAATTTGTCAGATTGCGTATAAAGCACAACATTTTGCACTTGATTATCTGTAGTAAATGCTGTTAATACTATCATGAGGACTTCTTCAGCTGGCACTAGACTTGCAAATTCAGAGAGCGCCGATTGAAGACCTCCGCCATTTGGTGCTTCACACTGCAATGTTTCATATTCTACAGTTGAAATAAATAAATTAGATTCATTCTAATCCGTAAATAAAATTACTTACCTGTCTGTGCTTGCGGACTAGCAAAGCCAATTGTTAGGGCCGATAGCAGAATAATTCCCACCTGCATTTTGGGCTTTAAAAATTAATACTGAACTAAAACACACAATATTTCACTTTATATACTTGAGAGTGCTTGCGAAATGGTTGTGTCCTCAACATTATCTTTATATCGAACAGTACAATGTCACCGATCAGATATCGAAAAAAAAGTAATTAGGGCAACTGAGTGCGAAGGTACAGAATCTTGTACTTGAATAGCGATAAGTTGATTGCTTATGATATATGCATCTGCGTTTACTGAAGTCAGATTAGAATGATAATTGATTTCGAAATATACCATTACTTTAAATTGTATGATAGCATATGACGTTAATATATGTTTCAAAATTGATTTAAAATATCTGCCAACAAGTCGGGCGCAACTTTATTATTCAAGGGGCAAGATGTGTTGGAATCCGATACGCAGGTTAGAAGATAGGAGGAACTAAGTGAATGGGGGCTCTAGAGTGGAGCTAATGTCATTTATTTAATACTTAAATGCGATTACGATCAATGGCTCCATATAATTAATAAATCATTCATTCGTTTACTAACGCAAGTTTGGGTTTGTATGGGGGGAGGAAGGAGAGTAGAGTGATATAAAAGGTGGGTGGATGTTAATACTTTTTTAACTGATTGCTTGAATTACGTTCAATATTCTCTGTATAGAACAGGTAAGTGAATCGTAAAATTTGTGATGCGGTCTTATATCGTTTCTCTTGAAATTTGCTTGTACAGAATTTTCAGTTCGTTGCTTTTAATTTGTTGATTTTAAGACGTTTGTTGCAACTTAATTTCACAGATTTTAAATAGTTTTTGTGCAAAATTTGAAGTTGCTAGCTTTCCGTGATTTGGTGATAATTCTTAAAAATGGGCGAAAGAAACCTTTCGCATGGAAGAAGTTAGGAGTTTTGAAGGACCAGCTAATATTTTATACTTTTGCATGCTTTTTGAATGCATTTCGCAAATTACTTTATTATTTTAATAATAAAGTATTGTGATTGACACAAGAAAAAAAAAATTGGTACCCTGAAAATTTTTTTTTCGCGTTCGTTTCATGACTAAATTAGCCTAAAAATGCAAAAAAAAAATCCGTCCCGCCGTACGCCGTACATATGGACTCATATCTCCGAGACCGTTGTAACGAAAACCCTTTTCACCAAAATGAAAAAAAAACATAACAGGGCTACGATTGCGCGTAAAGCGCAATCTTACGATACTCTAGATGGAATAGAATTTTTTGTGATCCCAAGAAATTTTGTATGGGGAGTGTTAGAAGGGATGATAGCATTGAACTAATTTTTTCGCCATCATGCTAAAGTAGCTATGAAAATGCTTACTCCAAAAATTGAATGGGAACTGAGAAAATTAGTGAGTTAAATTTAGTGAAAATGCGCAGTTTGTATGGGAGGGGGTAGAAAGAGTAAGGGGATTTTAATGATTTTTTCAGAAATAGCTAAAAATATTATAAAATTGGCACCCCCTAAATTTCAGACTAGTGCCATTTATACTTTTCAAGAAAATCGATTTTTTGTGAAGTTGTGAAACTGTGTCATATTGTATGGGAGGGAGTAGAAGCAGTGAAGCAAATCAAATATTTTTTATTTGATCTCAGTAATAATACTAATTAAGAATTTATTACAAAATATGAGCTCAATAAATGTTATATGTTCTGAGAAAATCGTCTTAAAGCATTTTACGAAAAAGTGATGTTTGTATGGGAGGGGGTGGAAGGAGAGGGACGACTCCAATAATTTTTCTTCTGTAGATTTATATTATTATGAAAGTGATATATCCAAAAATTCAGATTAATAACTTTTACACTTTTCGAGTAAATCGATTTGGCCCGTTCACGAACTTGACCTTACTTTTTTGCTAAAAACGACGTGTACAAAATTTGAACTATCTAGCTCAACGGTTTTAATAATAATTTTAAATAAATATTTTGTACACAATTTCAGCTTGATAACTATTATACGCACTGAGTAAATTGGTTTAGAGCATTTCATGAAAAAGTGCAGTTTGTATGGGAGGTGGTGGAAGGAGGGGGAGACACCAATTATTTTTATAGAGTAGATTGGAATCATCATAAAAGTATCACATTCCAAATTTCAGATCAATGTCATTTGTACTTTTCAAGGAAATCCGTTTATTGTCAGATTGCGAAATTGTGCCATTTTGTATGGGAGGGGGTAGAAGGGGTGGAGCGATTTGACTCGTTCACGAACTTGACCTTACTTTTTTGTTAAAAACGACGTATACAAAATTTGAACTTTCTAGCTCAACGCGTTCTCAAGCTAGAGAGGACACGGACGGACAGACAGACGGACAGACAGACGCACAGACAGACGGACAGACAGACGGACAGACAGACGGACGGACGGACTTACATCCGGTTTTGAGATTTTTGAGTGATTATATGAACTTCTGTATCATTCATTTTTTCTCCGAGCCTTATTTCTTGGCGTTACAAACCTTAGAGCGAACTTATAATACTCTCAGATTCCATCTAGAGTATAAAAAAAATAAATAAAACGAAAAGACCTGGGGAGAAGGTCTTTCGGGAGTTGGGTGACGATCACTTTTGGATCGACCGGCAAGCAGTGTAGTGGTTTAAAGTATATAGTGGCGAGAAAAAAAAAATATATATAATATAGTGAAGTGTGAGTGATAAAGTTTTGGGGTTTTTGATTATTATACTCTAGATGAAATCTGAGAGTATTATAAGTTTGCCACAAAGTTTGTAACGCCAAGAAATAAGGCTCGGAGAAAAAAATGAATGATACAGAAGTTCATATAATCACTCAAAAATCTCAAAACCGGATGTAAGTCCGTCCGTCCGTCTGTCTGTCCGTCTGTCTGTCCGTCTGTCTGTCCGTCTGTCTGTCCGTCTGTCTGTCCGTCTGTCTGTCCGTCCGTGTCCTCTCTAGCTTGAGAACGCGTTGAGCTAGAAAGTTCAAATTTTGTATACGTCGTTTTTAACAAAAAAGTAAGGTCAAGTTCGTGAACGAGTCAAATCGCTCCACCCCTTCTACCCCCTCCCATACAAAATGGCACAATTTCGCAATCTGACAATAAACGGATTTCCTTGAAAAGTACAAATGACATTGATCTGAAATTTGGAATGTGATACTTTTATGATGATTCCAATCTACTCTATAAAAATAATTGGTGTCTCCCCCTCCTTCCACCACCTCCCATACAAACTGCACTTTTTCATGAAATGCTCTAAGCCAATTTACTCAGTGCGTATAAAATTCACCGAGCTGAAATTATGCACTAAATATTTATTTAGAATTATTAGTAAAACCAAAAAAAAATTAGGCGATTAGCTTTACCCCTTCTACCCCCTCCCATACAAAATGACACAATTTCACAACTATAAAAAGTCGATTTTCATGAAAAGTACGAATACTACTGATCTGCAATTTAAGACATGTCAAAAGCATGATATTTATAGTTATTTCTGAAAAGTCATTAAAAACTCGCCCCTCCTTCTATCACTTCCCATACAAACTGCACTACTTCACTACATCCAATACATTAATTTTCTCAGTACCTATTAAATTTTTAAATCCTAAATTTTGTATAAAACATTTTGATAGCAACCTTACCGCCATGTGAAAAAACTAGTTTAATGTCGTCACCCCCTCTACCACTTCCCCTACAAAATTTCTTAATATACAAAAATTTCTCTTTCATCTAGAGTATCGCACGATTGGGCTTTATGCCCAATCGTACTTCTGTTATGTTTTTTTTTTGTTTTTTGACTCAGGTATGTACCCGCTTCGTTTTCTTGTTACACTAGAGTTAATTCCGAATATCAAGTACTCCATGACTGAGTAAAGGAGTTTTTTTGGGCCGTCCCGAGAAAGACTGGCTAACCCGTTCCTCCCACATGTGTCTTGTATACGCAGCGCGCAATCTTGAGACCAGGCATCTTCCGGGATTCTTCCCCACTCCCCACACCCACGCTCCTGAGCATCCGGCGAAAGTCGCGCTGTCGTCCCGTTTAGAAAAAAACCTGGTCCAAAAATTCTGCTAACGGTCTGGACCGTTGTTTCAGACCGTTACAGTGGCGCCCAACAACGTGGCCGCATGGCCGAGAAGATGTAGGAGGAGTCATTTTATATAAAAAAAAAAAAAAAACCGTAATTTTTGTTTTTCCTTACCTTATGTGTGTCGTATTAGATTTGCGAGAAAAATCCGTGTTAGGAAAAAATAAACTGCCAACAAGTCGGGCGAAACTTTATTATTCTTGGGACAAGTTGCGGATGAGTGCAAAGTCAATATGCAGGTTACAGTGGTTAGGGAAGGCTAAGTGAAAGAGAGTTCTTGGGCAGGGCTGTTGTCAATTTAACAATATTTCATTCGTTTCTGCAAGTTTGGGTTTTTATGAGGGGAGGAGCAAAGGTAATAGTAAGGGTGGGTGGATGTTAATAGCTTTCTAATTAATTGCTTGAATCACGTCCAATATTCTCTGTATAGAATGTGTTTCATAGACGAAGTTGAATAGAATTTTCATAAAATTCGGTGTATTTTACATTCACGAAACCGAACATTTGTATGGGAGGGGGTAGAAAAGGTAGGGTAATCGCAAAATTTGATATGTAGTTTTATTTTGCTTCTCTTGTGAGGTGCTTGTATAAAATTTCAAGTTCGTAACCTTTAGTTTGTTGGTTATTAGTTGATTTAACGAAATTGGTCGAAATCATAATTTTGTATGGGAGGGGGTAGAACGGCAAGCGCGATTTCAAAACTTTTAAAGCAACTTCATTTGAATTATTTTTATAAGTTTTTCTGCAAAATTTGAAATTGATAGCTTTGAAGAGTTAGCTGACATCTTATTTCTTAAAAATGCTCGAAAAAATAATTTTGTATGGGAGGGGGTAGAGGAGGTAGGGGAATCGTAAAACTTGTGATGCAATTTTCTTCCTTTTTTGTTGTAAGATGTTCGTACAAAATGTCAAGTTCGTAGCTTTTAATTTGTTGATTATTAGTTGATTTAATGAAATTGGTCGAAATCATACTTTTGTATGGGAGGGGGTAGAAGGTCAAGCGCGATTTCAAAACTTTTAACGTAATTTCATTTCAATTATTTTTGTAAGTTTTTATGGAAAATTGCAAATTGATAGCTTTTAATAGTTAGGTGATAATTGATTTCTTAAAAATGGTCGAAAAAATAATTTTATATGGGAGGGGGTAGAAGTTTTAAAGGTTTTCGACCAGTTAGTATTTCGTATATTTAGAAATTTTTTTTAAATGCATTTTGCAAATTTTCAAGTTTCTACCTTAAAATTTCACTCAAAAATTTTCAGTTTATGTGTTTTTTTCAATGCACATGAAACACCTTGTGCGCGTTAGACCGGGTGGGTCGGTTTATAACAATTATGGATCACGTTATTATTATTTTTCTATGTACATTAAATAGACGTATCGACATGCAAAATTTAAACTTTGTATATTTCACCAGAGCCCTAAGCAAATCACTCAAAATTTTCGACATTTGTGCTTATCACGTCCCTCCCCTTACACCTCCCAATTTAAAATTTTTACCAAAATTAACCATTATGTAGTTCTACAATCTGACAAATTTTTGATTTGATATCTTTACTCTTTTTTGAGATATAAGGATTCGTAATTTTGAAAAGTGCGCCATTTTTTAAATGCTTCCCATTTCCCCCCACTACTATTATTTCAAGATGTTATATTTTTTTTGTGTTTTCCTAGTATAGTTTAATGTACGTTTTAAGTTTCAATTACATAGCTTAAGAGATAGTTGAGATATTAATTTTTAAGTGTTTTTCTTTGCACCCCCTCTGACCCTCCCCCTTACAATAAATAACCAATCTCTAAGCTGATTCCAATGGAACTATATGCCACCTTAACGGTCCCAAAATATAAATTTTTTACAATAAATAATTTCGAAGATATAATCATTTGAAAATATAATTCGGCCAACTATTTGTTTTTAGCCCCCCCTTTTCGGACGCCAATGGATAAAAAAATTAAATTATTTTTAAAAGTTGTTCCACATACCCTTCTATATGTGTGTTGAGTTTTAGCTTCCTAGCTGTTACCATTGTTGAGATATTTGAACTCGTAATTTTCGGTTTAAGCGCTCCCCCCGCCTCTCCCTGAACCCGTACACCCTCCAAAATGGGTATCCGTCTGAGATCTGCAACTATCTACAATCCCCCCAAAAATTAACTTTCTATCTTGAAGGGTTTGGGAGTTAATGTGTGCTGAGCGTACACGTCGGCGTACGGCGGACGGCGTACAGACAGACGGATTTTTTTTTTTTGCATTTTTAGGCTAATTTAGTCATGAAACGCGAAAAAACAAAATTTCAGGGTAGCAAATTTTTTTTTTCCCAAGTCACAATATTATTATTATTAAAATAATAAAGTAAAAGGAAAAAAAAACATAATAGGACTACGATTGCGCGTAAAGCGCAATCTTACGTTACTCTAGATGAAATAGATTTTTTTCTGATCCCAAGAAATTTTGTATGGGGAGTGTTAGAAGGGGTGATAGCATTGAACTAATTTTTTCCCCATCATGCTAAAGTAGCTATAAAAAATGTTTTGTACAAAATGCTTACTCCAAAAATTGAATAGGAGCTGAGAAAATTAGTGTGTTAGATTTAGTTGAAATGTGCAGTTTGTATGGGAGGTGGTAGAAAGAGTAAGGGGAATTTAGTGATTTTTTCAGAAATAACTAAGAATATTATAAAATTGACATCTCTTAAATTTAAGACTAGTAAAATTCATACTTTTGAAGAAAATAGATTTTTTGTGAAGTTGTGAAACTGTGTCATATTGTATGGGAGGGGGTAGAAGCAGTGAAGCTAATCAAATGATTTTCTCTGATCTTAGTGATAATGCTAAATAAGTATTTATTACAAAATGTGAGCTCGATAAATGTTATATGTTCTGAGAAAGTCGGATTAGAGCATTTCATGAAAAAGTGTAGTTTGTATGGGAGGGTTTGGAAGGAGAGGGAGGACGCAAATAATTTTTATACTGTATATTGAAATCATTATGAAAGTAATATATCCCGAAATTCAGACTAATAGCTTTTATACTTTTCGAGCAAATCCATTTATAGCCGAATTGGGAAATTGTATCATTTTGTATGGGAGGGGGTGGAAGGGGTAAAGCTAATCGTCTAATTTTTTTTACCCTTACTAACAATTTCAAATAAATATTAAGTGCAGAAATTCAGCTTGCTAAATTTTATACGCACTGAGTAAATTGGCTTAGAGTAATTCATGACAAGTACAGTTTGTATGGGAGGTGGTAGAAGGAGGCGGAGGACATGCATAATTTTTATACGATAGATTTATATTATCATAAAAATAATATGTTCCAAATTTCAGGCTAATAGCTTTTATACTTTTCGAGCAAATCCGTTTATTGTCAAATTGCGCATTTGTGTCATTTTGTATGGGAGGGGGTAGAAGGGGTGGAGCGATTTGGCCTGTTTACGAACTTGACCTTAATTTTTTTGTCAAAAACGATGTGTACGAAATTTGAGCTTTCTAGCTCAACGCGTTCTCAAGCTAGAGAGCGAACGGACGGACGGACGGACGGACAGACATCCGGTTTTGAAATTTTGAGTGATATTAATATTAATTTCTGTATTCATCATTTTTTTCTCCGAGCCTTATTTCTTGGCGTTACAAACCTTAGAGCAAACTTATAATACTCTCAGATTCCATCTAGAGTATAACTAGGCAAAGTTCGTGCTTTCAATTTTTTTTTTTTTGACTCAGATCTGTGTGGCGCCATGGATGGAGAATACGACGCGATAGTTTTGGGCACCGGCCTCAAGGAGTGTATCCTGAGCGGAATGATGTCCGCTTCAGGGAAAAAGGCGCTCCACATCGTCCGGAACACGTGCCACGGCGGCGGGTTGGCTTCAATTACGCCGCTCGAGGAGCTCTCCACGCGCCTTAGCATCGCGTCCGATCTAATGGGTATTTTTGAAAAGCGCCGATTCCGTAATTTTTTAAGGTACGTACAAGATTTTCGAGAGAACGACATAAAAACGTGGAAAAAGTTCGATCCAATGGAGACAAACGTGCAAGATCTCTATGATAAATTCAGCCTTGATAAAAATACTCAAGATTTTTCGGGTCATGCATTGGCACTGTTTCGGGACAATAGATATTTAAATGATCCGGCCATAAATATAATTCGCCGGATTAATTTGTATTCGGATCCGTTGGCACGATACGATAAATTTCCGTATCTATATCCGATATACGGTTTAGGTCAAATACCGCAAGACCTTGCACGCTTATCCGCTATTTATAGTGGTACCTACATGTTGGATAAACCTATCGATGAAATTGTTGTTGGTGAAGGTGGTAGAGCGATTGGCGTACGTTCTGGGAACGAAGTTGCCAAAGGCACACAAGTTTACTGTGATCCCAGCTATGTACCGGACAAGGTTCGTAGGACAGGTGCAGTAATCCGATGTCTTTGTCTACTCGAGCATCCGATTGCGAACACCAAAGATGCTTTTCCGACCCAAATCATAATACCGTCTGAGCAAGTTGGTCGTAAATCGGACATTTTCGTTTCGATAGTGAATTATACGCATCAGATCGCGGCCAACCCTGATAGCCAAACATCGAAGAAACACCCATGAAGAGTCGATGAACAGTTTCGAAACCTTTTGGTGAAAATAGATAATCAGCCTGGAGAAAATTCACCTATATACCTCCTATCTGTGAATACATGAGACTGTTTCCTTTTCTTTCTAACAAGCAGTAAACTACATCGCGATCTCTCTATCGCACTCATTGGTGCATTGTAGGTTCTATCTCATGATTGAATAGCGAAATCAATGAGAGTGAAAGAGATAGAAAAATGTTTGTTGTTATGAACGTTCATTAATAAGTATTAATGAATGTTTGATAACCATTCATCGATGAAGGGTATTGCCTAAATGTAGATGAAGTTCCTATTACCGATCAGCGATGAGTGGTAACCGAGAGTTCGCAGTGAAATGTATATTACCTCTCAGCGATGAGTGGTATTGTATAGTTCCATCGGAATTTTAGATGTCTCTTCGATTACGACTGATATTAATAAATTATAAGTGAATTCTCCATGATCGTAAACAGCTTTTGGAAAGAAAGGTGTTGACATATCCATATTTATACTCTAGATGAAATGCCACTGATTTGAAAATTTCAACTTAACCATTTTGATTGATTGATGGATATTTCTTTCTCTAAAAAAATCGAAATCTCCCCAATCCTTCTCTCATACAAACTCCACAATTTCATGAAATATAATTCGCGAATTCTTTCAGTACCTCTCAAAATGATAAAGTTCAAATTCGATGAAAATTATTTTGTATTTAAGTAAGTAGCTTTCATAGGGTCTGTTGCGTAGATCGCCTCCTCGTGGTGCAGACTGGGTAACGCTAAAAGATCTACGGATAGGGGGGAGAAAGTCGAACAGCTTGCTGTCGGCTCCGTATCCTATCAAGATAGGGGGGATCAAGCTGAAAGCTAGCTTTCAGCTCCGTAACCTATCTATGGTCTAAGGCGGATGTGGTAGGGGGGAACAAATCGCTCAGCTAGCTGTCGATTCCGTATCCTACCGCAGCATCGATAAAATTGGGATCTGGTCTGGTCATGTTTCAGGCAGAAACAAGCCTTCCCCTGGTAATGCGGAGCTCTGCCGGGGGTGACTCTACTTTCTCGCGCTAATCGTGGGAACCATATGGAAAAACCTAAAGTAACCGAAAGGGCAGATGCATCCCCTAAAGCATCAAAAACAACGGCCGAAGTCGTAAATGATGATGAAAAAACAAAAACCACCCCTCAACAAGAAATGTGTGAAATGACAGAAGAGACAATTCCTCCAAGCACACAAAAGATTAATAGACCACCACTTAAGGCGGAAAGGAAAACTCCTAGCAAGCCTCTAGTGGACGAGCAAATGTTATCAGCCGAACTGAAACAATTAACTCTAGCCGAAAAGAAAAAAAGGCTAAGCGGAGCAGCCCGGAAACGATACTCATACCATCGTAATCAAGGGAAAACTGTGAGTGAAGCGTACGATCTTGCGTGCCAGCCGCTCGAAAAGACGCTATCACCAGCACAAATACAGGCGAGAAAGAGAGGCAGAACCTCTTCAACAACACCGCCATCTGTGGGAAGTGGGTTCAAAAGACCCAAAACCACAATAAAAAGCGTAGTGCATGAATCTGCAGCAGAGGCTCAGCCCTCCACGTCAGGAACAAGCTATAGAGACGCAGTTAAAGGGATAAGGATCGGTATTATACATACCGAACATCCTCATAAAATCCTAACAGCAGAGCAACTTACTACGACTCAGGAACTCATTCTGAACGAGATTCCCAAAGCGACAACCGAAGGGATAATTCCACAATTTGGTGGACTCAGCCTTAAGCCGGGTTGGATGCTGATCATATGCCTTGACGAGCAGACAGCATCATGGTTAGAAAAGACAGCTGCAAGCATCAAGCCGGACGAGTCAACGAACATACGGGCAGTCCGAGAGGAGAATATCCCGCGATTAGAAATAATCACGGGGTATTTTCCTCACGAAAAGAAAACACCAGAGGAGATAACCACCCTCATTGATGCTCAAAACGCTGGTTTTTGCGCCTCCAACTGGAGAGTGTTGAGTAGAAAGGTAGAGGGCACAAACACCATTGTAACCTTTTCCATCGACGGCCAATCGATGGAAAAGCTTAATCAAAGGGGGCATAGAGTATGCTATAAATTCTCCAGCATCACTCTTCGCCCTAAGGCCAAGGAGTTCAAAAGCGGCGAGCCGCGGATGAACAAAGATGGCCCAAACTCTAAAGAAAATTAGAGTAATTCAAGCGAATCTCCATCGCGCAGCGGCGGCCATGGATATTCTAACATGGAGATTCGCAAAAGAGGAATATCACATTGCCCTAATACAAGAACCAAGAGCCGCTATGGGGAAAATATTTGATATTCCTAAAAAAATGGGTAAGTTGATCTTTGATAGAAGAAGTGACAGGCCTAGAGCTGCAATTCTGATATCATCAGAAATAAATTACCTAAATATACCTATGTTCATCCGTACAGATTTAGTAGCGGTATTGGTGAATATACCAAAGGTAGGAGGAAGCCAAAAGGTTATAATCGCCTCGGCCTACTTTCCAGGGGAGGAGCTAGAGGCTCCACCACAAGGAGTCATGGAGCTGGTAAGTTACAGCAAGGCAAACAACATACCAGTTATTCTTGGTTGCGACGTGAACTCTCATCACACGATCTGGGGTAGCAGCGATATAAACAAACGAGGTGAGTCACTCTTAGAATATATAACTACTAACAACCTAGACGTAATTAATAAAGGTAATTCACCAACCTTTATAAACTCAATTAGGCAGGAAGTACTGGATCTAACCATTACTAGCCCCTGCCTGGTAGACAAGTGCGTGAATTGGCACGTATCAAAGGAAGCCTCACTATCAGATCATAGGCATATCTGTTTTGATGTTGAGACTTCAATTGAATATATCAGGGAACACAGAAATCCGAAACGCACCAATTGGAGTCTGTACCAATCAGTCCTAGAATATGAACTAGGAATCGCAGAAGAATCAATAAGTAGCCTAGACTGCATTGATAAAATGGCGAACAAAATCGTAAACAATATTATTAATGCTTACGAACAAAGTTGTCCTGTTCTACATAAAAAAAGGGCCAAACAAACACCTTGGTGGAACGAGGAACTTGCGAAAAAACGCAAGGAAACTAGGAAATTGTTCAACAGAGCAAAAACCTTCGGGAATTGGGACGAATATAGAGTGTCCCTAACCGAATACAACAAACTTCTCAAAAAATTTAAGAAAGAGTCGTGGAGTAGATTCTGTGAAGAAATAGACGATCTCCCAGCGGCCTCAAGACTTCAAAAGGTGTTATCAAAAGACACCCCCAAAAGATAGATATCGGACTTCTAGAGAGACCTGACGGGTCCTCTACCAAAAGCAGTATGGAAACCCTTGAGGTGTTATTGGCAACACACTTCCCAGGCTGCAGAATAATAAACAGAAATGAAGATTTAGAAGCGGAGCAAAGGACATATTGTCAAACTCCGTCCAGCAAAAGTGCTGCTGAAAAAATCTTCACTCCGGAAAAGATAAGATGGGCGATTAACACCTTTAAGCCTTACAAATCAGCCGGAGTAGACAAAATATTCCCCGCTTTATTGCAAAAGGGGTTAGAGATCTTATTGCCAATAATGATAAAGATCTTTAAAGCCAGTTACAG
Source organism: Chorisops tibialis (assembly GCA_963669355.1). Classification (NCBI taxonomy): domain Eukaryota; kingdom Metazoa; phylum Arthropoda; class Insecta; order Diptera; family Stratiomyidae; genus Chorisops; species Chorisops tibialis. Next base: position 267,757,956 of record OY770262.1, on the reverse strand, counting down.
TTGGGGATACATCCCCAAAATATGGAGGAAAGCAAGGGTGGTATTTATACCGAAGGCAGGCAATCGCCCTATTGATCAGCCCAAGTCATATCGTCCTATAAGCCTAACCTCCTTCTTCGTCAAAACGATGGAGAAATTAGTGGATGCACACTTAAGAACAGGGCCTAACAAGGTTCGTCTTAACAAAAATCAACATGCCTACCAAAAGGGCAAATCAACAGAGTCAGCTCTTCACGATTTGGTAAGACAAATCGAAAAGGCGAAAGACTATAAAGAAATTGCGCTTTGCGCATTCCTAGATATAGAGGGAGCATTTGATAATACTCCCCATGAAGCCATTATAGCGGCAGCTAGGAAAAAAGGGCTGGAAACGGCCACAATTAAATGGATACATGCCATGCTAAGAAGCCGAATGACTATCACGGAATTGGGTGATAGCTCACTGACTGCACAGACCTATAGAGGATGTCCCCAAGGTGGGGTACTATCTCCACTTCTATGGTCTATTGTAGTGGATGAACTCCTGGACCATCTAGCGGAACAGGGTTACGAGGTTATAGGATATGCTGACGACCTCGTCATTATTATTAGAGATAAGTATGGTTCTATTATATCGGAAAGAACACAATCTGTCTTAGATATGATAATGAACTGGTGTCGGTCTAAAAACTTGAACATCAACCCAAGTAAGACTGAGTTGGTACCATTTACAAATAGAAGGAATATCCACATCACACCCCCTTCAATAAATGGAACAATTATACCCCTTTCAGAAGAGGTAAAATATCTAGGAGTTATACTGGATAGAAAACTCAACTGGAACAAACATATAGAATGGACTTATGCCAAAGCCCTAAAGGCATTTTGGGCCTGTAGAAGCTTATTTGGTGGGAAATGGGGACTTAAGCCCAAAATAATTTACTGGTGTTACAGAACAATCATTCTTCCAATAGTCACATACGGATCAACGGTATGGTGGACTAAAACGTTGCAAAGAAAAGCACAGCTCACGCTACAAAAAATCCAAAGGCTAGCTTGTCTTGGCATCACAGGTGCGATGAAAACCTATCCCACAGCGGCAATGGAAATGTTCCTTAACATTCCTCCGATACATCTCCAAATAAAAAGGGAAGCTATCAAAGGGGTGTTACGCTTACAAAGGGAAAACAACTATAAGCCAGGGGATTTTAGAGGCCACCTCAAAATCCTAAATAACCCAAAATGGGAGGCTCTAGCCTCCACTTTGTCGGACGAAATGCCGACAAAATATAACTTTGAAACCCCATTCAAGGTTATTATTGGTGAACGCACGGACTGGCAATCCACATCACCTGAAATGACAGAGGGTTCAACCATCTGGTACACAGACGGTTCGTGCACCTCTGAGGGGACGGGAGCTGGAGTTAAGGGACCTAACTTCTCGGTTTCAAAATCACTCGGCAAAGAAGCCACAATCTTCCAGGCTGAACTAGTGGCAATCGAGCTATGCATCCAAGAAAACATAAGAAGAGTTCATCGCAACAAACCAATTTATATCCTCTCGGATAGTCAGGCAGCTCTAAAGGCCCTATCATCCAACAAACATGGATCGAAGCTAGTTTGGGACTGCCTTCAAGACCTAATAATCCTGGGAAAAAGGAATGACGTAACCTTAATGTGGGTGCCAGGACACGTAGGAATTGAGGGAAATAAGGAGGCAGATCGCTTAGCTAAAAACGGTGCGGAAGAAAACTTAATTGGCCCAGAACCTTTCTGCGGAAAACCAAAAGGATTTCTTAACTCCTCAATTAAAAAGTGGGTCCAAGAAGAACATATAATCCACTGGAATAGACTTCCTGGTTTATCAACCTCGAAAAAATTAATCCTACCACATAAAAACAAAGTGGAGGATATCCTGAGATTCAGCAAAAGGGACATCAATACTCTAATCGGGCTAATGACGGGGCATAGTGGAGTAAACCATCACCTCAAAAAAATGGGCTTAGCTGAAACCGACATATGTCGTCTCTGTCTCGAAGACTCGGAAACGACAATACATATCCTATGCCACTGCGAAGCAATGGCAAGGAGTAGACTCAAGATTCTTGGGAAGGGCATCCTTTCCACCGAGGAACTAGCCAACATGGCTCCCTCACTAATACTCAAATTAGCTAAAGCTACTGGGATATGGTAGGGAAATGGGGCAATCACCGTACAATAGGTCGGAAAGACCGCAGTGCACTCACGTAGTCCCCATACTATAAAAAAAAAAAAAGTAGCTTTCATATAATAATTTATAAAAAAAAAATTATATTTTTCTTGATCATATATATATTTGTTCTTATCAATTACTTAATTTTTTTTTGTTTCGCTGCATTTTTGTGATACCGGTTGTGGGCTAAATGAATATTGTGCCGGACATCTGCATCAAATTTTTTTCGGCCTTGTTTCAGACTGCATGAATCTATGGAATACAAATTACATGTTGTGTTAAGTACAATTCAAAAAATATTTAAATTTAAAAACCCTACCAAATAAAAATTTATTAAAAAATTGTAAGCTAGACAGAGATCTTTTGCCTAGACGTCCATCTAAGTTAAATTCAATATAGACGTCGTCAGTTGCAATTAATCTGAAAATCTTGTCCATGTCCGTCGAAGTTCCTTGCATCCTTTTCAAATAGAGGCTCTGTTAAAAAAAACATATTGACATTATAAGTAGTTCTCATTTGAATATAAGCTTACCATTTTTGTCGCAAAATTTGGATTCGTAGGCGTACTTCTACGTCGCTCAGTGCATCCAAACTTTTGATTGGAAAGATAACCTCCAATTCCAAGTCGATTTCATCTTTTTCGTCACCATTCAGCTTTTTTATTTCCTTACTGATGTTTTTCGTAAGTATAACTGCTGTTCTCAGCAACTTATTATCGGCGAGTTTTTCCGCATCTGCCAGTGGTGCTTCCACTTTTGCCTGAAACGGAATTTCTACCAAATTATTTCGAAAATTAATGTTTTTCATGCGATTATATTTTACGCGTACATTTTTAATATCTGCTATATCGTTCTCTATTTTATTAAGCTTGCTTAATGTTAGCTGGAGGCCGGAAGTAACAGAAGCTTCAAAATCGGAACTAGTGCTAGCTATTCCACCTGCAAGACCATAAAATAAAAATATTACAATATTCTACATGTAGGTAGAAAAGTTTCTTATCATCTTACTGGTAGAAGGTAATTGTTTTTTTTTTGGGAAATGGGCTTTTGTGACACAGCTTCACTATCCTTCTGGAAATCATCCTGCACATTGGGTCGCGTTTGTTTTTGAGTGGATACAGCATAGCCAGGTAACACACCATCGCTATTCATAGAGTTGACATAGCCATCTATTATAGGTGAAAGCGGTTCAAATCTTTTATTCGGCGCTGATTAAGAACAATAAGAGTTAATAATATGTGAAACATATTATATAATATTATTATGGTCATACTTGTACTAGATAATTGTAACCTTTTTTTTGGATATTTTTTTGAGAGTACCGACTGACTTTCTTCCAGCACGTCGCAGTTAACAGGTTGATTTTCAATGTTGATATATTACACCTTATCTGGTGTCATATCTTCGGTATTCATTGATTTTTCATACACCATATCTACTATAGGTGAAAATGGTTGAATTTGTTTTCTTGGTACTAAATTATAAAGGAATCGGTATGAAAATTGATAGCAAAATTATTAACACTTTTAAATGCATTTACCTCTGGGATGCGGATGATTGTTGACAGACATACTTTTGATTGCAGGTTATTAGTATTGTTGTTTATTTAATTTTAGGAGGTGTAACTATTACTTTAATAAATTTTTTTTATAAATATTATTATGTTGATATTATTATAATTTATTTTCTTTATTTTATTTGTGACGGTTAATATTAGTTGGTTATTTTAGTTTATATACTCATGTGCATATATATTTATGTTTATATAATTATAACTTGTTATTATGTTATTTATTTATATTATTTATTTCGTTATTATTATTTAATCTAATCTAAGATTTTAATACGTGTTGTACTAATTGTTACATATGGCATAACTTATTTTTGGAATTAAAAGAATATGCGATATGGCAACGCTAGATCTTCCTCTTCCGTTTCGAGACGTCAGAATAAGTCGGTCGGAGTAAATTACAGTCTAAGTAAAACTAATAAATAAACATTATATTAATAAAGGAAATTGTCTTTATAACATTTGGCGACGAGGATAAACCATAAAAACATAACATATAACATAGAACGTGAAAAGCAAATAAGAAAACTATTGAAGAAAAAAAAATAGTTTGGTTAAGTGTTCGCACGAGGTGGAAAATCTGAATGCCGGGTGATCCTGAAAATCAAGCATCGTACTCAGAAGACGAGCTCCACGAGTCAGAATCGAAAGAATTATTCAAGCGCATAGCCAATCGTGAAAAACGCACAATGATTGGAAATATAGAGCCGTATCTGCCGGGGACGTGTTTTACAGAATACGAAGAGCGGGTAAGCCAATTTTTTTTGCTTAATGACGTAAAAGAAGAAAAAAAGGTAGCCTTTTTAATCACAATGATTGGACCGGAAACGTATTTGATTCTAAAATCGTTAACGATGCCTGATTCACCTACTTCAAAAAGTTATTCGAGCCTGATGGCAATATTAAATAACCATTTTGCACCCAAAGTTAATATTACGGCAGAGCGATACAAGTTCCATAAATGTGAGCAGCGAATGTCCGAGCCAATTTCATCATTCATAGTTTTCTTGAAGGCGTTGGCTCAAAGTTGCAATTTTAACACATTTTTAAATGACGCATTACGCGATCAATTCGTATGTGGAATCCGAAACGTAAAACTCCGTACAGTACTCTTAAGCGAGCAAAATCTAACCTTCGAGACAGCTTGCGAAAAATCGCTGAATTTCGAAATGGTCGAGACAGAAAATAATTGCTTACAGCCTTTGCCTCAATATGCAATGTATGAAAAAGTAAGAAGAAAACCCCGCTGGCAATTAGAGTCTGATTTTGAATCAAACGAAAGCCGAAAATTGAGCGCAAAATCATGTCGCCGCTGTAACCAAGCACATACAGTCGAAAATTGTCCCGCAAAAAACTGGGAATGTTTCAATTGCGGAAAAAAGGGTCATACGTCAAGTGTTTGTAAACAACCTCCTGTCAACCAACGCAACACATATAAAACGTCAAGGCAAAACAAATTAGGAAACATGGAAGAAGCAGTGAACGAGCCTTGTGATGGGTTCGATCAGATTCAAAACATAGAACCCGATTCTATGGCAAAAACTAAGTAGGTCGCAGAAACCAAAGAAGTAGCAGAAACCGAGAAAGTATTAAAATCATGTCAAGAATTGTCAATAAAATTTATAAGTGCGGCGCAAATGAAACTAATAGTGGAGGATCAAGAACTGCTTATGGAGGTCGACACAGGAGCGTGCGCATCTTTAATTTCACAGAGTGTATTTAAATCTAAGTTTCCAAAGATGATTTTAGAAAAATGTAACTGCAGGTATAATTCTGTTACAGGTCAGGCGGTAACTACGCTAGGGAAAATCGATGTGGAATTATTAGTAATAGATAATATGCGAGGAATTGATCAAGCACTCATAGGACGTCCTTGGCTAAATGTGCTGTGCCCGAACTGGAAGTCAACTTTTGAATTAAATGAGCTTACGAATTTTGTAAGTAACTTTTCAATTTTGGACACCATCCGAAAACAATTCCCAAATATCATCTCCAACTCATCAAACCATATTAGAAATTATGAAGCAGAAATAGTACTTAAAACAGAGGTGGAACCTATTTTTCATAAATCCTACACGGTACCTTACAAGCTTCGTGACAGCGTGGAAAGCGAACTGAAACGACTTGTGTCAGAAAATATATTGGAACCAATAAAGTTCAGCTCCTGGGCTTCTCCAATAGTCATTGTCCCAAAAAAGGACTCGCTTCGAATATGCATCGACTGCAAAGTGACGATAAATAAATATGTTCAAACAGAACATTATCCGTTACCCAGAACAGATGACTTGTTCGCTAGTCTTGCGAACGCGTCTGTTTTTTGTGTTATAGACCTCTCAGGTGCATATTTACAATTAAAAGTGTCTGAACAGTCACGTAAATACCTTACAATAAATACCCACATTGGGTTATTTCAGTATAAAAGATTACCATTTGGTGTTGGAAGTGCCCCATCCATTTTCCAGTCCGTAATTGACCAGGTTTTATTAGGAATAAAAGGGGTGAAGTCTTATTTAGATGATATATTGATTGGAGCGAAAAATTTTAAAGAGTGTAAAAATAGATTATTCGAAGTATTAGGTCGGCTCAATGACCATAACATACAAATTAATATAGCAAAATGTAAATTTTTTGAAGCATCAGTTTCATTTCTAGGTCACACGATTTCAAAAGAAGGTATTAAACCTAATGAAGATAAAAAGTCGGCAATAGTAAATGCTCGATCCCCTACGAATCTGTCTGAATTACAATCATACTTGGGATTACTGAATTATTACGGGCGATTTATACCAAACTTATCCACAGAATTAAAAGATTTATATCAGTTGTTACGGAAAGGAGTAAAGTTCGAATGGAGTAAAATATGTCAAAACAGTTTTGAAAAAAGTAAACAACTTCTTTTAAAAAATGTATTATTAGAACTTTACGATCCAGACAAACCGTTAGTTGTTTCAGCAGATGCCAGTCCTTACGGAGTAGGTGCAGTCTTAGCTCAAGTTACAAATGGCATAGAAAAACCAGTGCTATTTGTATCTAGCACCCTGTCACCTGCTGAACAAAATTATTCCCAACTTCACAGAGAAGCTTTGGCGATTGTTTTCGCTGTAAAACAATTCCATAAATACATTTATGGGCAACATTTCACAATATGTTCCGATTCGCAAGCGCTGAAGGAAATATTTAATCCAACTAAAGGCACGTCTACGGTATCCGCATCTAGATTACAAAGATGGGCAGTGTTACTGTCAATGTACACGTACACCTTTAAATATCGTCCGGCAAAAGAAATGTCTCATGCTGATGTTCTTTCGCGTTTACCTCTACCCAGTAAAACTGAAATTGATGACGAAACGTTAAATCAATTAATAAGTAATTACGATCTTCCGATAGATGTGATTCTAATCAAATCAGCTCAACAGAGTGATTCAATATACCAAAATATCTATAAATATACATTAACGGGTTGGCCAAAAGATGTACCACAAAACCTAAAGTATTTTTTCAAGCTGAGACAACATTTTTCAACTGATGATGGTTACTTATTTTACTTTGATAGAATTGTCATTCCTAATTCAATAAAAGATCAAGTTTTACAAATGATTCACGAAACCCACTCTGGAATATCAGCAATGAAAAATTTAGCGCGTTCTTATGTCTGGTGGGTAAGAATGGATAAGGATATTGAGGAATACGTTGCTCCGTGTTTGTATTGCCAACAAACCCAAAATGTGAGTAAAGAAATAGTACTTACGCAATGGCCAAAATGTAGTCATCCTTTCGAGTGCATTCACATGGATTTTTTTCATTTAGAAGGGAAAACCTTCCTTATCATTGAAGATGCGTATTCAAAATTCATTGACGTCAATATTATGTCGAAAACGACGGCAAAATCCTTAATTGACAGATTACGAGTATTTTTTGCCTATTTTGGACTACCGAAAGAAATTGTAAGTGACAATGGGCCACCTTTCAATTCACATGAATTCAATGAATTCGGTAAAGCTAATGGAATAATAATAACTAAATCACCGCCATTTCATGCGCAAAGTAACGGATTGGGTGAACGTGGTGTCCAAACTTGTAAAAAAGTTCTCAAAAAACTAATTTTAGAACAAAAAAATATTGATATTACTGAGTTGTTAAGCAGATTCTTAATATTTTATAGGAATACTCCATGTTCGGTAACTCACAAATCTCCCTTTGACATGATATTCACTTATAAAACTAGAACATTGTTGTCCCTCTTAAACCCAAAGAAAAATACGAATATGTATGAAAATTGTCAAGATTCATGTAATAATAGCAAGCAATCAAAGCATAGTGTGAATGTAAATAAACATACAACTAGAGATAAGTATTTTATAAATAAGATTAACTATAAAATTGGGGAGAAAATACTATATAGGAATCATTTTAGGGAATATATCAAGTGGATTCCTTCAATAGTCCTAAAGCAAGTAACTTTCTGCACATATTTAATAAAAGTCAATGAAAATATAAGATATGTCCACGAAATTCAGATACGAAGGTCAACATTGGATGACAAATTTCACCCATCGGTGAATCACATCCCAAAACAATCATTGGCCAGTGATCCACCTGATATAGCCCCTGGAAGATTAGTTACAGAAAATAAGGACACTACTATATTAAGATCAAATGAATCTGGAATTAAAATTCCTTTGCGAAAATCAAAAAGAATATGTAAAATACCAGACAGGTTTCAATTCAAACGGAAGTAAAATCAATAGTGTATAAGAACTTGTTCGCAATAAGTAATTTTGAATTTTGAAATTTTATATAATTAATCGGGGAAGATGTTACATATGGCATAACTTATTTTTGGAATTAAAAGAATATGCGATATGGCAACGCTAGATCTTCCTCTTCCGTTTCGAGACGTCAGAATAAGTCGGTCGGAGTAAATTACAGTCTAAGTAAAACTAATAAATAAATATTATATTAATAAAGGAAATTGTCTTTATAACACTAATTTTGGAAGAAATTTTAGTGAAAATAAACTGCCAACAAGTCGGGCGAAACTTTATTATTCTTGGGACATGTTGCGGTGGAGTGGAAAGTCAATATGCAGGTTAGAGTGGTTAGGGAAGACTAAGTGAAAGGGAGTTCTTGGGCAGGGCTGTTGTCTATTTAACAATATTTCATTCGTTTCTGCAAGTTTAGGTTTTTATTAAGGGAGGAGGAGCGGTAATAGTAAGAGTGGGTGGATGTTAATAGCTTTTTAATTAATTGCTTGCATCACGTCCAATACTCTCTGTATAGAATGTGTTTCATAGACGAAGTTGCATAGAATTTTCATAAAATTTAGTGTATTTTACATTCACGAAACCGAACATTTGTATGGGAGGGGGTAGAGAAGGAAGGGGAATCGTAAAATTTGATATGTAGTTTTATTTTGCTTCTCTTGTAAGGGGCTTGTATAAAATTTCAAATTCGTAACTTTTAGTTTGTTGGTTATTAGTTGATTTAATGAAATTGGTCGAAATCATAGTTTTGTATGGCAAGGGGTAGAAGGGCAAGCGCAATTTCAAAACTTTTAAAACAACTTCATTTGAATTATTTTTATAAGTTTTTCTGCAAAATTTGAAGTTGATAGCTTTTAAGAGTTAGCTGACAACTTATTTCTTAAAAATGCTCGAAAACATAATTTTGTATGGGAGGGGGTAGAGGAGGGAGGGGAATCGTAAGACTTGTGATGCAATTTTCTTTCTTTTCTATTGTAAGATGCTCGTACAAAATTTCAAGTTCGTAGCTTTTAATTTGTTGATTATTAGTTGATTTAATGAAATTGGTCGAAATCATACTTTTCTATGGGAGGGGGTAGAAGGGCAAGCGCGATTTCAAAACTTTTAACGTAATTTCATTTCAATTATTTTTGTAAGTTTGTATGTAGAATTGCAAATTGATAGCTTTTAATAGTTAGGTGATAATTAATTTCTTAGAAATGGTCGAAAAAATAATTTTGTATTGGAGGGGGTAGAAGCTTTAAAGGTTTTCGACCAGTTAATATTTCGTATATTTAGGGATTTTTTTTAAATACATTTTGCAAATTTTCAAGTTTCTACCTTAAAATTTCACTCAAAAATTTTCAGTTTATGTGTTTTTTTCAATGCACATGAAACACCTTGTGCACGTTAGACCGGGGGGATCGGTTTATAACAATTATGGATCAAGTTATTATTATTTTTTTATGTACATCAAATAGACGTATCCACATGCAACATTTAAACTTTGTATCTTTCACCAGAGCCTCAAAAAAATCACTCAAAATTTTTGACATTTTTGCTTATCACCTCCCTCCCCTTACACCTCCCAACTTAAAATTTTTATCAAAATTAACTATTATGTAGTTCTACAATCTGACAAATTTTTGATTTGATATCTGTATTATTTTTTGAGATATAAGGATTCGTAATTTTGAAAAGTGCGCCATTTTTGAAATGCTCCCCATTTCCCCCCACTACTATTATTTCAAGATCTTATATTTTTTTTGTATTTTTCCAGTATAGCTTAATATAAGTTTTAAGTTTCAATTACATAGCTTAAGAGATAGTTGAGATATTCAGTTTTAAGTGTTTTTCTTTGCACCCCTCCTGACCCTTCCCCTTACGATAATTAACCACTCTCTAAGCTGATTCCAATGGAACTATATGCTACCTTGACGGTCCCAAAATATGAATTTTTTACAATAAGTAATTTCGAAGATATAATCATTTGAAAAAAAAATTCGGCCGACAATTTGTTTTTAGCCCCCCCTTTTCGGACGCCAATGGATAAAAAAATTAAATTATTTTTAAAAGTTGTCCCACAAACTTCTCTATATGTGTGTTGAGTTTTAGCTTCCTAGCTGTTACCTTGGTTGAGATATTTGAATTCGTATTTTTCGGCCTTAGCGCTCCCCCCGCCTCCCCCTGAACCCGTACACCCCCGAAAATGGGTATCTGCCTGAGATCCGCCACTATCTACAATCCCTCCAAAAATGAACTTTCTATCTTGAAGGGTTTGGGAGTTAATGTGCGCTGAGCGTACACACCGGCGTACGGCGTACGGCGGACGGCGGACGGCGTACGGCGGACGGCGGACGGCGTACGGCGGACGGCGTACAGACAGACGGATTTTTTTTTTTTGCTTTTTTAGGCTAATTTAGTTATGAAACGCGAAAAAAAAAAATTTCAGGGTAGCAAATTTTTTTTTTTTTCCAAGTCGATCACAATACTTTATTATTAAAATAATAAAGTAAAATTGGTTGAAACAAGAATGTAGAATAGGTATGAATAAATAACCATTCTCAAAAGGAATACAATTACATTTGTATTCAACTTCATCCCGAAATACAGTTGTAATTTCTTGTAAGTTCAACTCCTTGCAAACACATATGCCCAAATAGGGATAAGAATTCACAGGAACAGTAAATAAGGGTTCAATTGTTTGAAATTTATACCCTATAATGGTTTCTTTGCCGTTAGTTTTTCCAAAAGCAATTACTTTCATAAAAAATCCTTTAGCAATACAGAAATTATCTTTGTTGTTGCCCAGGATCAAATTTAAGCTAAACTTTTGATTCTTTTGGCACTCATCAAAATCATTATTCCCTTCATTTTCATTCAATCTATTAAAAAATTTACTGAAGAATTTGATTAGGCTTACGTACTATTCTTTTAATATATTGCATATAATTTTCAAATTTGTAAGCAGAAAAGGAATCAATAGGACCGTACTGCCGAACACAATCTGTTAAGTGAAGTAAGCCATGAACATTGAAGCTAATAGTTTCTTCACCATAAATGGTTGGAAAGAGGCTAATGAACTCTGCTAGAATATTGCTGGCAATATCACAATTTTGAGAAGCGTGAATTGCAGCTAACATTCTTACTGCGGTATGTAAAAGCAGAAAATGGTAGTACACATCATCCGCGACTGAGCCCTTAAGAACATATACGCCAATATATAATAAAAAATATCTGAACTCCGTTGCCTTCCAATAAGTTAAATCCTCCAGTGTCCTACAAGTACGACTAAATTCAGATGGCTATCTTTGGGTACAGATTTGATTCTGAACTCGATTTTACGCCCGTTTACGTTGAACCGTTTAATACGTGTATTATAATCCTTAGTAACTTCCGAACGTTGCATTTTTACAAAATGTTTAATATTTTGAAAATTGTTAACACTAGTTACATACCCTTCGCCATACGGTCAGAAACCGACCACCCCATGCGGCGTGCCTAAGCCGGTGACACGTAAAGAAGATTGGCCTGAACATCAAAAGAACCCGAAGCCGATTGTGTGAAGCCAATCGTGTGAGGTCGATCGTGTGAGGTCAATCCTGGAAGGTCAACCGTGTGAGGTCTCCTTAGACCTCCTTACAATAGATAGGTCATAAATTAAGATAATTTTGTAGATAGCGTCCGGTAAGGAAATGTATTTAAACCCGAACCAAGGACCAATAAGACGCACAATTTTGTTAGCACCAATAGAGTAAGGTTAAATTATAAATAAAGAATTTACTTTTGAAACAAGAATTCCTTTTTATTGACCTTGCCTTTGAGATTAACGTGTGACCCGGTAAAACCGCGAGATAATTTTGAAGTAAGTCTTGATAAGAATCAAGACTTACGAGTGAAGAAGACAGTTCCCGAACCCGGAAACTTAATTCACTTAATATTTCTTAAACTGTTTTTGTTTGACCTTTCTTAGATGAAGACTAGTCATCGAATGATCAAACTGAATTGGAGTACTTCTATTTATAACCCCTCCATAATGACAATCAACAGCTGGTAAAATTAAATTGTAAAATTTATAGTAAATACAAGATTCAAAACTGCAAAACGTCATATGGGTCCAGATAAATTCTATGATTTATTTAACACTGATTTTACACCGCATTCGGCCACCACTGCGTGGATTCGGGTTACAGTTAAACGTACTCGTATTACTCTCGAGGTACATACCCCTATTGAAGAGACAAGTCTCTTCGGTCAACCTTAAAGGCGGAGGTATGGGTCCTAAGACCTGGAACTTTGCCATCTACACTCATAGTAACACTTTCCTCATTGTAACACACTTCCGAATAGCGAGCTAGTTGATTTCTTTAATTCCAATATCAATCGGATATTAAAGAGTCTTCCCCTAGCAACTTACGTATAAGTGTTAAATAAAACTTACCCATCTTGATTTGAACCCTGGAGTACTTGATCTAAAGGCATGCGTCACTACCTCCATACCAAGACCCCTTTCGTATGACACAACTCTAACTTTGGATCAATTTCTACTACGATTGACATCAAAGCATAATGGACAAAAAAAAATAATCAATCCATTCAACAAGCTTGACTCTTGACTCTGTCGTTAGCGTGTATTTATAGATTGTGGAGATCGACACATGAATGCATCAGCCAGCATACAGGTGAATCATCACGTGCTTGCGGACTCATTATACAAAGATCGCTTTTACCATATATACGCATATTAAACAATGTCGAGTATGTGGTCTGACTAGCGCAAGGTGAGCGCTACCGCTTCTTGCACATGTGGTTACAGGTTCAAAGCCCCTTTGGTGTTAGCAGTTTTTTTTGATAAAAGCAATTTAAGTACCGAGTGCAACTATTAAAATACATTCCCAGGGCAATCAATCATATCAGATTCATATGGAATTCAATATCAATTCCTGTTAAATTTCAATCGATCAATCACTAGTATAGGATATATAGGATTAATACAACGCAAAGACCGAGAAAACACGTAGAGAAAGTCAGCTGAGAGTGTAGGGTGTCTGTAGTGGCATATTGCTGAGAGATAAAAGGCGATTACGTAGAACAGCTGTTAACAGGAACCAGAGAGAGAGGGAGAGAGTCAAACAATCAACCGATCAATCAATCAATCAATCAATCAATCAATCAATCCAATTAAGTAGTTGGAAGTCCTATTAGAGGTGATTAATCTAAAAGTTCCCACTGTCTTCAAATATTCCTACGCCCACGTGCAAAACCCTCAGGTGATCAAGGGAATCCCTCAAGGTCATTGACCTCCATGATCCCCATTCAAACCCCTTAGATTACACGGGGATTCCCTATGACGTCACCAACACCTGTTTCAAGGTCATCTCAAGGTCTTTACCCAGGCCCCAAGTGCCCCATTACCTAATTTTTCCCCGGGTCCCAAGTGCATCTAAATCCCGTCCCCAAGTGCACTAATACCTACTCTAGCACTTATTTCAATTACTAAGAAACAATTTCTGGCAAAATTTAAAGTTTTTTTTTTTTCTAGTTTGAATGGAAATCGATAAAATGCATTTAACAAAAATTATGCATTTGTATGGGAGGGGGTAGAACGAGTGTACGGATCAAAACAAATTTTTGTCGTTTCATTAATATTTCTATTTGTATACTTTATAAAATATTTCAAGTTGGTAGCTTTAACAGTTTCGAAGAAAAATAATTTAATTTAAATTTTAAAATTTCGTGAAATTTGTATGGGAGGGGGTAGAAGGAGTGGGTGAAGTTGATAATTTTTTCAAAATTGATTGTAATTATAAAAAAATTAATTAAGGCAAAAATTTGATTTTATAACTTTGCTAGTTTCAATGAAAATCGAGAAAATGCATTTTGCAAAATAGTCCATTTGTATGGGAGGGGGTAGAAGGACTGACGGGATATTCAGTCATATTAATGACATCTATATCAATATACTTTGACCCAAATTTCAAGTCAATAGTTGAAATAGTTTGGGAGAAAAATCAATTTAATTAAATTTCGAAATTTCATGAAATTTGTATGGGAGGGGGTAGAAGGAGTGGGGGGATGTGGCCCATTCACGAACTTAAAGTTACTTTTTGGCTGAAAATGACAAAAAACAAATTTCAACACCATAGGTAAAAGCTATCGAGAGTTATGTTGTAGACAGACGGACAGACAGACGGACAGACGGACAGACAGCAACTCGGAATCGAGATTTTTGAGTGACAACAAATATTTCTGTACCCTTCGCAGCTCTGTGCGAGCGTTATTTCTTAGTGTTACAAACGGTAAGGCAAACACAATATACTCTCAGATTTCATCTAGAGTATAAAAATTCAGTCCTTCGGATCTAGATAAAGCTTTATTTCAAGAAAATCACCAAGCCTTTTGATTGTGCCGAAAAGATGTGAACACGGATCGAGTTTGCTAATGATTTGAGATATTCCTTGCTATCGCTATGAATCCCACAATCATGACAAAAGTAGTTTTACATTGCAACCCGCCTCTTCAAAATCCTAACTATCACAGTTGGTATTGATGAAATTACTGAGAGAAGAAGCGTGAAGAAATCGAGAACTTATTCTGAAATATATGAACATTTTTATTTGCGTACTCTTTAGACAAGCATCGCGCTATTCTCGTCGTTCCTGAAATTTATCAATTGGGCAAATTGCCTCCAATTCTTTTGAAACTTTTTCAGCCATTCCTTCAATTTACGATATTTCACCCATCGTTTCGCTCACAGCATAAATCTATTTCAAATAGCGTTCTCAGTAATTTTTTATACCTTCAGAAATGTGGATGAGCATCAACAATCTGAATGAATGCTAATTGAAATTACACAAGTTATTTTTTTGCAATAATTGCCTGCAAGTTAAGTTTCAACTCATCACTGAATTTCGGTAGTAGGAACATGCTCGTCGAACTGGATGTCTGTCGCGTCTCCAACGATCGGCATCAAGACCGTGTTAAGCTTTTTCCTTCAAATCGCTATTTTCGGAAACACATTCTTGAATAAATATAGCGCCTTTCACTAACTCCTCCAGACTGAAAGTGCCCCTAATGCAACTGAACTGCTCTCGAGCCGATAATTTACCACGCAGTTTACCACCGAATTCAAGATATTTAAGTTCGATTTCGTTATGTTTTAAGGTATTGCGTCATCTCTTGATACTAGGCGAAATCTTCAAGAACTCAGCAATATCTGGTGACAAATTGTTAGAAAGAGAAAACTGCCCGCGTAAATATTTTAGTAGACGAAAATTTACCAAGTGTTCCGATATGAAGTTGACTCAGCATGCTTCTTATCGTATTCTGCGTTACATTGAGCACACTCCTTAATCAACTGTGAGATCTCTCTGCGCATGTCAGTAGCTACGCCCTTTAGCCAGAGTTTAAAAGATCTTTAAACTTAAACGCACAGCAACAGTTTACTATCGAGATTTTTAAAAAGTTTGAAATGAGTTGCGCGGCGAAAACGTCAAAACCAAATGTGGAAACGGTCGATTCCACTTTTCCAAAAAGATTAATTTCTGCTTTGTCGGGATTTCGGGCCACAAAACAGGTGAGTTTAACCTGAATATTTTCTAAGAACTTGTAACGAAATTTGCGGAGCCGCAGATTCTGGGATTCTCCGAGCTGCTCAGAAGCGTTGCGGCGGGATAAAAATGATCCGACGCAGTATCAATTGTGAATTAGTGCTACAAATAAACAAGCGAGAAGGTTAGGCGAAGCGTGTAAGCTTTATGTGATGTTCGACAGCCCCAGGGCCCCCACTTGAGACTTTTTCTCCTCGCCCATTCTTACCAAACTAAAGACCAAACATTTTTTTTATTCCCTAAAAGTAATGCTCGCACAGAGAACCCAATTACAAGGAAATATTTGTTGTCGAATGTCTACAAAATATCTCTCGAACACTAGCGCTTATGCTAAACGGTGAGGTAGATTTGATTTCCTCCATCGGTAAATGGATTCAGAGCTCCCTTTCGAGTCCTATACTACTGATAAAGCTTACGATATCACGCAGAGGAATGGTCAAAAATGCACTTGGGTTTATGAAACGTTCACCGAAACGAAGGAGTCTTGTTCACAAGTGGTTCACATTCACAGTGATATGCAGATATGCTCTGGTATTCGCTTCATTGCACATTCTGTAGAGATTGTCCTCTGAGCGTTCTATGAAGATGTTTCTGCATGTAACAGTGTCAAATTAAAGTCCACGCTGATTATGTTGCTTATTGCCTTTACTAAAGTTTATTATCATTTAATTACAAATATCACCACATTACCTCACATTTATTTCAAGAATTCAAAAAGTCTCGTCCGATCGTTTGTTCGAGCTTTGGTCTCCTGACCTTCAGGTTCCTAAACATTTTTCATTCTTTATTGTGGAAGGGTTTTTAGACCTACGCACAACCTTCTTTCTTCGAATTTTTCATATTTCAAGATTGAGGTGACTAAAGTATAACCAACCAGGCAGTGTGCTGGAATTATGCGTCTACCGGGATTTGAACTTACGACCTTCGCATTGTAGGCCAACACGCTACCTACTAGGCTACACCCTTGCTGCTTTTATTTACATATTCCAAAAAATATCACAGCTTTTTCCATCTCCGCCAAAATTTTAATTATAGATAAATATGAGTTATAAAGGGTGTCCTATTAAGACAACCTATTTTGAAATTTAAAAAAAAAAAGCAGAGTTTATTGGAAAAGCTCTGATGTTTATAGTCTATATGAAATCTGAGAGTATTATAAGTTTGTTCTAAAGTTTGTAACGTTGAGAAATAAGTCTCGGAGAAAAAAATTAATGATACAGAAGTTAATATTATCACTCAGAAACCTCAAAATCGTATGTTCGTCCGTCTGTCCGTCCGTCCGTCCGTCCGTGTCCTCTCTAGCTTGAGAACGCGTTTAGTTAAAAAGTTCAAATTTTGCAAACGACATTTTTAACAAAAACGTAAGGTCAAGTTCGTGAACGGGCCAAATCGCTCCACCCCTTCTACCCCCTCCCATACAAAATGATACAATTGCCCAATTTCACAATGAACGGGTTTGCTCAAAAAGTATAAAAGCTATTAACCTGAAATTTGAAATATATTACTTTTATGATAATATTTAATCTACCGTATAAAAATTATGCGTGTCATCCGCCTCCTTCGACCATCTCCCATACAAACTGTACTTATCATGAATTACTCTAAGCCAATTTACTCAGTGCATATAAAATTTAGCGGGCTGAAATTGTGCAACAAATATTTATTTAAAATTGTTAGTAAGTCCAAAAAAAATTCAACGATTAGCTTCACCCCTTCTACCCCCTCCCATACAAAATGACACAATTTCGCAATTCGACAATAAATGGATTTGCTCGAAAAGCATAAAAACTATTAGTCTGAATTTTGAGATATATTACTTTCATAAAAATTTAAATCTACAGTATAAAAATGTTTGGTGTCTTTTCTCTCCTTCCACCCCTTCCCATACAAACTACACTTTTTCATGAAATGGTCTAAGCCGATTTTCTCAGAACAAATAACATTTATCGAGCTCACATTTTGTAATAAATACTTAATTAGCATTATCACTAAGATCAGAAAAAAATATTTGACTAGCTTCACTGCTTTTACCACCTCCCATACAATATGAAACAGTTTCACAACTTCACAAAAAATCTATTTTCTTGAAAAGTATGAATGTTACTAGTCTAAAATTTAAGAGATGTCAATTTTATGATATATTTAGTTATTTCTGAAAAAATCACTAAAATCCCCCCACTCTTTCTACCACCTCCCATACAAACTGCACATTTTCACTAAATCTAACACACTAATTTTCTCAGTTTTTATTCAAGTTTTAGAGTAAGAATTTTATATAAAACAATTTTATAGCTTCTTTAGCATGATGGGAAAAACATTAGTTCAATGCTATCACCCCTTCTAACACTCCCCATACAAAATTTCTTGGGATCATAAAAAATTATATTTCATCTAAAGTATGGTAAGATTGCGCCTTACGCGCAATCGTAGCCCTGTTATGTTTTTATACTAGTTTCAATATACGGTATAAAAATTATTTGTACTCCTACCCCTTCTACCACCTCTCATATAAATTCCACTTTTTCATTAAATACTATAAGCCAATTTACTCACTACATATAAAATTTATCGAGCTGAAATTTTGAACAGAGTATTTATTTGGAATTATTATTAAGACCAAAAATAATTTGATGATTATCTTCACACCTTCTACCCCCTCCCATACAATATGACACAATTTCACAACTTTATAAAAAGATTTTTCCCGAAAAGTTTGAATGCTACAAATCTGCGATTGAAAAAATGTCAAATGCATGATGTTTAAAGTTATTTCTGAAAAACTCACTAAGAAGTCCCCACTCCTTCTACCACCTCCCATACAAACTGCACAATTTCACCAAATCCAAGACACTGATTTTCTCAGTACCTATTAAATTTTTGAAGCTGAAATTTTCAATAAAACATTCTGATAGCAACTCGAGCATGATGTGGAAAAATTGGTTCAATGCTGTTACCTCCTCTACCACTCCCCATACAAAATTTCTTAAAATCAAAAAAATACTCTTCATCTAGAGTATCGCATGATTGGGCCTTACGCCCAATCGTAGTCTTGTTATGTTTAAATAAAGGTTTGCTCTCCGCCCCCGATTCCGTCGAAACATGCGACTAAAAGTCGTCAACTCTAACATATTTTGCTAATTTTTTTGGTAATTAAATCAATTATTAGTGTACCTAATTTATTTTACAGTTTTGTGATATAACACTGCGTTTTGGGACTCAACTTATTCACGCTCATAAAGCAGTACTTTCAGCAAGCAGTTCATTTTTTAAAGCAATGTTTCAAGGTAAAACATCACCGCTATGATTATCAAAATTAATTATAATTAACTAATTATTTATTTTTTTCTCTAATTTAGGTGAATTTGCTGAGAGCAAACAAGAAGAGATTGTACTTTGTCATGACACGAATTACACAGTCATGTCCGCCATTATCGATTATATGTATTCGGGTGTGATTTCAATATCTGTGGAGAATGCTGCGTTACTATTAAGCAATTTGGATTATTTACAACTGGAAGAAGCAAAGGAACACTTTATGAAATCGTTAGTTTCGAATGTTGATGTCAGCAATTGTGTAGGATTGTTTGTTCAAGCAGGTAACTAAATTATGGTTGCCGAAGGTTTACATGAATGAGGTTCCACCATATTACATAGAAAATAGCTACAAAATACAATACAGCCGTCTATCTGATCGCCGTACATATGGACTCACATCTCCGAGATCATTAAAGATAGGAAGCTCATGGGTGGATTGTAAGTGGTAGTTCCAAATTGGTGCAAGTGAAAACAAAGCACATGAAAGGGGAGGGCTGGAGTCAAAAACTACACTTTCTAACGTCTCCACTACTAATGCATTAAGAAAACTGAATTTCGACATTCGTATGTATTGGTCAATGCAGAAAGAAACATAATAGACGTGTGTGAACTTGGCCCCCCCAATTTCGATTTTTTAAATTTTTCTTGTTGCAATCGTTTGGTGGTCGTTTGGTGGTGATTGGTAGTCACTTTTTTTCGTTTGGTGGTAATCCGTATTCCTAGAAATCACGTTTACTTTATTTAGCGTGAACTTAGCCCCCCCAAAACACATTTTCTTAAATATCTGGAGTTACAGTTATCTTAGCTTAAAACAAATTATGCCATTCGTTTGGTGGTCGTTTGGTGGTGTTTGGTAGTAACATTTCAACATTTGGTAGTTATTCAGTTAGCTGTAATAAATGATTTTCTTAAAAAGCGTGAAGTTAGCCCCCCATTATGTGTTTTTGTAAATAACTGGAGTTACGATATTCTTACAGCAAAACGGATTTCACTAGTCGTTTGGTGGTCGTTTGGTGGTGATTGGTAGTCACCTTTTAAACTTTGGTACCCATTCACATAGCAATAGTAGGCAAATATCGAGTTTTCGTTAGAGCTTTATTCCGAAAAAGGCACCCGAAATAGAATTATGAATGAAAATTTCCCCAATATTTTTGATTTTTGAATTTTTCTTATTGCATTCACTTGAGAATCGTTTGGCGGTGTCTGGTACTCTAATTTCATCTTTTGGTGGTGATTAGTATAGACACAGCATCGAATTCCCGCAAGAGCTTTTTTCAAAAAAAGCAACTCGAAATGGATTCATGAATGAAACTTACCCCCAAATGTAAAATTTTTTAATTTTTCTTTTTGAATTCACTTGGCAGTCGTTTGGTGGTATTTGGTAGTCTAATTTCATTGTTTAACGGTGATTAGTATAGTTAGAATATCGAATTTCCATTAAAGCTTTACTTCAAAAATAGAAACCTGAAATATAATTATGAATGAAAATTTCCCCAATATCTATGATTTTTGAATTCTGACTATTGCATTCGCTTAATGGTCACTTGTTGGTGTCTGCTCGTCTAATTTCATCGTTTGGTGGTGATCAGTACAGTAACGGTATCGAATTTCCTTGTGAACATTTTTTCAATAAAAGCATCGAATCTAATTATTAATGAAACTACCCCCAAATTTAAAATTTTTAAATTTTTCATTTTGGATTCGCTAGGGGGTCGTTTGATAGTGATTGGTAGTCTACTTTTATCGTTTGGTGGTGATCAGTACAGTAACGGTATCGAATTTCCTTGAGAACATTTTTTCAATAATAGCATCGAATCTAATTATTAATGAAACTACCCCACAAATTTAAAATATTAAAATTATTCATTTTGGATTCGCTAGGGGGTCGTTCGGTAGTGATTGGTAGTCTACTTTTACCGTTTGGTGGTGATCAGTACAGTAACGGTATCGAATTTCCTTGAGAACATTTTTTCAATAAAATCATCGAATCTAATTATTAATGAAACTACCCCCCAAATTTAAAATTTTTCAATTTTTCATTTTGGATTCGCTAGGGGGTCGTTCGATAGTGATTGGTAGTCTACATTTATCGTTTGCTGGTTACAGTAACGGTATCGAATTTCCTTGAGAACATTTTTTTAATAAAAGCATCGAATCTAATTATTAATGAAACTACCCCCTAAATTTAAAATTTTTAAATTTTTCATTTTGGATTCGCTAGGGGGTCGTTTGGTAGTGATTGGCAGTCTACTTTTATCGTTTGGTGGTGATCAGTACAGTAACGGTATCGAATTCCCTTGAGAACATTTTTTTAATAAAAGCATCGAATCTAATTATTAATGAAACTACCCCCCAAATTTAAAATTTTTAAATTTTTCATTTTGGATTCGCTAGGGGGTCGTTTGATAGTGATTGGTAGTCTACTTTTATCGTTTGGTGGTGATCAGTACAGTAACGGTATCGAATTTCCATGAGAACATTTTTTCAATAAAATCATCGAATCTAATTATTAATGAAACTTCCCCCCAAATTTAAAATTTTTAATTTTTTCATTTTGAATTCGCTAGGGGGTCGTTCGGTAGTGATTAGTAGTCTAGTTTTATCGTTTGGTGGTGATCAGTACAGTAACGGTATCGAATTCCCTTGAGAACATTTTGTCAATAAAAGCATCGAATCTAATTATTAATGAAACTTCCTCCCAAATTTAAAATTTTTAAATTTTTCATTTTGGATTCGCTAGGGGGCCGTTTGTTGTGGTCGCTAGTCTGCTTTTGTTATTTGGTGGTGATAAGTATAGTTACAATATCGAATTTCCTTGGGCGCTTTTATTCAATAAAAGCGTCGAATCGATTTATCAACGAAACTTACCCCCAAATTTAATATTTTTGAATTATTCTTTTCGAATTCACTTAGTGGTCGTTTGTTGGTGATCGGTAGTAATCAGTATAGATACAGTATCGAATTTCCTAGAGCGATATTATTTAATAAAAGCACCTATGCAGTTTGGCATTGAAACCAAATTCAGTAATTGTTTGGTCATAAGCTTTCTTCCTTTCTTTAATTATTAATGAATGTATGGGATAACGCTTTAAAGTACGTTTAAACCATCAAAATCCATGTCCGTATATAATGACGTCTATTAGTTGTCTAGGTTTTTATAGAGATGAGATGGGCTGTGTATATATTATATTTTGAGTAAAATTGGTCATATTTATTATTTGGGCGGAATGAAATGAAAGTAATTTTATTAACTTTGCTTTACTTTTTATTAATTTTTATATATATGGCAGCATGTGGCTCAATTTTAGTGTCACTTGAGCATCTTTTGACAGAGTTGCACATGCCGTCAAAGCACTCCCAGCGTCCGTTTGTTCTTATGCAATACGCAACGTAGTGATTTCCTCCAACAAATTTGATGATTCCAGCTAGACTGAAATAAAAAAAGTTAATGATTGTTAGCATGACTGTATGATCATATTAAGACTTCTGAAAACTTCTTGATTTGTCAAACTAACCCAAACTCCTCCTCCGAAAAGTCGATCAGCATTGGGAAATCCTTTAGTTTGCATTTTAAACCACTTGTATCTCCTATGTTTCGTCGAATGTCCAGTTCAATGAAAATATGTTGGTTAGCTAGTAGTGAAATATTACAAGTTTTGTTGCAGTTATTCATGCTACATATTTCATTAGAGCTACGGGAATGAGCCGCATAGATAGCTTGTTCAAGTGCGCCAAATCCAAATTCGGATATAATCTTATGCGAAACACCCAAAGAATGGATACCTCGCATAGTTATTTTTTTCGAACAAGTGTTATTTTGACATGTGGAGAGCCATCGTGCACTGGGCTCATTAGCCATTAAATTTGTCCACATTGTTGCCACATTATCTCTTGTGTCAATGGTTTCAGACAGTATAATGTTCCCAATTTGATGGTTTATCGTTGAGGCATATAGCTTTTTTAATATTGATGTCCTCCCTTGCAATACACTATTATCAGTTCCGTTTATGATAAGGCGTGAAACGAATTGTAATGTTTCGTTTGATGATTCGTTCACGAAATTTTCATAACAGTCATGATCAATGGCACTAGTGGTAAGTATTGCAATAATGGCATCAAACGGACAAGTATTTTGCAAGTAAATTGTTATTCCATTTATTGTCTCCGGACTTGATAAATTTCCGTTTTTCAAGAGAAATGATTTCGTTGAATTCTTTTTTTTCGAGAAATTAATTCGAGGATAAGGTGCAAAAAACTTACTTTTTCTTTTTGGTGATTTCTCCAGCACTGTTTCCTTATAAGGTGCAATTATCTGTTTTTTTTTTTGACTCGAGATTTGTACTACGGTCAGTTTCATTAAAAACTTGCTTAGGAGCCTTATTTCTCCAATTTTCTGTGGCCATGAAGTCCTTGTGTTCAATATCATTTTTATTTACTGCTAAGTCATCTAAAACTAATTTCTGTTTTTGAAGGTTTAAGTGCACCAATTTTGAGGCAAATATTTGGGATCCTCCCGTTAAATCCTGTAGGTGTACTTTAATAAATTTATCGATTCTTATTGGCCTATTGAAATTTTTTAAGGTATTCTTTTTTAATTCATTAAAGTACCCTTCCACTTCCGCCGATGATGCATGTTTATCTTTGCAACCGAAATACGTTGTCATTACCGCAGACCATAAAGGAAACTCTTTGGTTTTGGATCCCAAATTTTCAAAAAAATCTTTTAAATAATAGGTGTACAACATTCCATTTTTGGTTTCCGAACCAAGTTTTGCTCTGTTCTGTATATTATTTATCCATTGGAAAATATTGTTATCACAATCGTCATTATCAACTTTATATTGGTCTTCCAAATTTATATTATCTTCTTCAATGTCCACATACTCGTAAGATGTTAAGATGTTTCGGTTCTTCAAAAACATGTCTAGTTGATTTCTACAATATATAGCTGCAAGTGGATCGGTAGCATATCCATCATATTTATGAATTGCCACTGTGCATATTAGCAGAAATATGTTTTCGAATTCTTCAATTGTAGTACAATCAATTAATAGACTTACACATCTTACAAAAAAATCACGTATCTCGGGATGATTTATGCTTTTGAAACATTTCCAGTTGCATACAGCATGAATGAAATGAGCTACATCTACTCTGACGAAAGTTGAAGGTTTTTGTATCATTGCTGTATCCTTTGCCGTTAAAATTCGGAAGCAAGTCTCAACGTAAGCTTTTATAGTTTGATTGTTGAATGCAAGAGTTTGGGCCGTTACAAGAGATCTAGAGTAGTCGGAAACTGATACCTTTGGTTTTGGTGCACCATCTCGCAGCCATGTTTTCAGCCAATATTCCAATTGCTCAGTATCATTTTTTTCTGAAAGCATTTGGGTTACTGGCACTGTTATATTACTAAAAGTAACTACAACTGTAGTTAAAAATATGTGTCCTGATAAGCCATCTTTTCGTATTAATTTTTTAACTAAGCTGCCAGTTGAATCTATACTTACTTTTGCATTATTTTTAACATACCTGCAAAACTCTTTATAGTTGTGCATTTGAGCTGGAGCTCTATACATAACAAAAAATTTGTAGGATGCAATGGCTTGTATCGATCCTGTGAAAGGAAAAGTAGTTCGCATGTCTTCTATTGCTCGAATGACGTCGCGTCCGTCGAATTTTTTAACGCCTAACGATCGATCAATACATTCTTTCTTAGCATGTCTTAGCACATTGGACTTATACAAAATTGGTGCTGGACCATCACCAAGTGTCATCTCCTGCCTTGCAGTTCTCTTTCGCCAAATAGAGCATCCTTCAGCAACTAATTCATTGGATATTTCCAATCTTTTTTTACCCTTTAGGGGTCTAGTAACAGGATCGTGGAAGGAACTTGATGTGTCGTTCGTTTTAATTCGGATAATAACGTCATTTGTTCCAATTGGTTCACTTTCGATGTAACCAAAAAATGAATTGCCACATGATTTGCTTGTACATTTTCCAACAATCGTTAAAAAGTATTTTGGAGATAACTTATATATTTTTGCTCTTTTGAATGTGTACGCACATGGAAGTCGAAATTGACGATAAAACATTGTAAAGATCATGTCTGTCCATTCCCCTTTTTTTAAAATAAAATACTGTCTCTCACCGTATACAACAGTTTCCGGTTTTATTTTTTGCCACTGTTCATATGTTAGCAATATTTCGAACGAACTGCTTGGTTTCAAATATTCTGAATCAGAAATGGATTCAATGCTTTTATCCGACATGGAATCATCTGAAGTGTTATCAGAGCTACAATCATTTTTGAAATTATACTCCACATCAATTCCTAAGTCAGTCCTAGCCTTTGATAAAATGCACCTCCTGTTTTCTCTCACATTTATATATACACTATGAGCAGTCCATTTTCCACTTAAATTACTGCTCATTTCTTTCCACACATTGGCGGTATATTCCGGAATATTCTTCGAATTGAAATAATGTATATATTTCTTCACAACGCTAATAGCTTCATTCACTGTCACTTTAGATTTAGGAGCCATTATTGTTATAATAAACTAATAAGTGTACTACTCGTATGTATCAATATTAACAAATAAAATTAATTTTCTTTTTACCGAATTTATACGATGGATGCACGCACAATCTAAAATTTATCTGTTTTTAATTTTGAGTGCTTCTGGAAACATTAAATTTCTTAGTAAGTAACTGTATTCAGTGCAACGAAAAGAGGAAGCAATAAAGACCAGAGAAAGCAGGGATTCCAAAACATTTTTCGATCGAGAATATTCAGAACTTTTTTTGGAAGATGCAGAATAATTTATATAGTATATTTTACGGCAGACTACTTCTGGTCAAAATTTATGGGGATTTTATAATAAATAAAACTATATTGAAATTGTACTTCAAATTTTATTTGATAAAATATAAATATTACACAGTGGAAATACAAATAAACATAATAGGACTAGGATTGGGCGTAAAGCAGTATCGTGCGATACTCCAGATGAAAGAGAAATTTTTTAATTTTAAGAAATTTTGTAGGTGAAGTGGTGGAAGGGGAGACAACATTGAACTAATTTTTTTACGTAACGCTAGAGTTGCTATGAAAATATTTTATATAAAATTTAGGGTTCAACAATTTAATAGGTACTGAGAAAATTACTGTATTGGATTTAGTGAAATTGTGCAGTTTGAATGGGCGGTGGTAGACGGCGGACAGGCGAGTTCTTCATGACTTTTTCAGAAATACCTATAAACATAATGTTTTTTACATGTGTTAAATTGCAGATCAGTAGATTTACACTTTTCAGAAAAATTAATTTTTTGTAAAGTTTTGAAATTGTGTCATATTGTATGGGAGGGGGTAGAAAGAGTGAAAGAGTGGTCTTACTAATAATCTATACATCTAAACATCTATACATAGTAATATAATTGTAGTGTCTGTCTGTTATTTGCTTATAAATGGCTATAAGTTAGTTTTTTGAGGTATTTCAGCACTAACTAACATTATTATTAATATCGGGAAAAAAACTTAACCGAGTAGCTTCACTCCTACTAACCCTTCCCATACAATGAGACACATTCCAAGACTATATAACAATTCGATTTTCTTGAAAAGTGTGAATGATACAGATCTGAAATTTAAAGTAAATCAGTTGCATGATAGTTATAGTTGTTTCTCGAAAAATCATCAAAAACCCCCCACTCCTTCTACCACCTCCCATACAAATTGCACAATTTTATTAAATTCAATGCTCTTTCTCAGTACCTAGTCAATTTTTGAAGCTTAAATTTGGTACAAAAATTTTTATAGCTACTCTAGCATGATGTGAAACAAATTAGTTCAGTACTGTCACCTCTTTTACCACTCCCCAGTCCTGTTATGTTTTAAGCTTAATGTTATTTTATTTGTTCAAATAACGTCAGCTACAATTATTCACATGTCCTTAACGCTCTTCAACACGTATATGACCTCGAATCACGGGTTTGATTTGATCACGAGCCTGTCCCATAAAAATGAGAGTATCATGCTTTCATTCTTAATAATTCATGGTTCTGATTCTAACAGTATACAAGCCATTTTCTTCAAAGAGCCATTAAAGTAAGCAGATTATATATCCCACATAATGTATTACTAACTACACTCTCAAAAATTGCTTATTATTGCTATTTTTACGCGGACGAAGTCCCGGGCGTTTGCTAGTTCTAAATAAATATTTATTGCATAATTTCAGCTTGCTAATTATACTCTAGATGAAATCTGAGAGTATTATAAGTTTGCCACAAAGTTTGTAACGCCAAGAAATAAGGCTCGGAGAAAAAAATGAATGATTCAGAAGTTAATATAATTACTCAAAAATCTCAAAACCGGATGTCCGTCCGTCCGTCTGTCTGTCCGTCTGTTCGTCCGTCCGTCCGTGTCCTCTCTAGCTTGAGAACGCGTTGATCTAGAAAGTTCAAATTTTGTACACATCGTTTTTGACAAAAAAGTAAGGACAAGTTCGTGAACGGGCCAAATCGCTCCACCTCTTCTACCCCCTCCCATTCAAAATGACAAAATTACGCAGTTTATCAATAAACGGCTTTTCTCGAAAAGTATATATGGTATTGGTATGAAATTTGGAATATGATACTTTTATAATCATTTCACTCTACTCTATAAAAATTATTTGTGTCCCCCTCCTCCTTCCACCACCTCCCATACAAACTGCACTTTTTCATGAAATGCTCTAAGTCAATTTACTCAGTGCGTATACAATTGATCGAGCTGAAATTGTGCACTAACTATTTATTTATAATTATTAGTAAGACCAAAAAAAAATAGACGATTAGCCTTACCCCTTCTACCCCCTCCCATACAAAATGACACAATTACGGAATTTGTCTATAAACGGATTTTTTTCGAAAAGTATACATGTTATTCGTATGAAATTTGGAACATATTACTTCTATAATAATTCCAATCTGCTGCATAAAAATAAAAACATTTCTCTTCATCAAGAGTATCGCACGATTGGGCTTTACGCACAATCGTAGTCCTATTATGTTTTTTATATGCATAGAGTAAATGGGTTTAGAGCATTTCATGAAAAAGTGCACTTTGTATGGAAGGTGGTGGAAGGAGGGAGACAACACAAACGATTTTTATACAGTAGTTTAAAATCGTCGCAAAAGTAATATATTCCGAATTTCAGAGCAATAGCTTTTATATTTTTCGAGCACATCCCGCTTATTACCAAATTGCGAAATTGAGTCATTTTGTATGGGAGCAGGTAGACGAGCGATTCGGCCCGTCCACGAACTTCACCTTATTTTATTATCAAAAACGACGTGTACAAAATTTGAACTTTCTAGCTTAACGCTTCCTCAAGCTAGACAGGACAAGAACGGATGGACGGACAGATGGACGGCCATTCGGACGGACATCCGGTTTTGAGTGATCATATGAATTTCTGCATCATTCATTTTTTTCAACAAGCTTTATTTCTTAGCGTTACAAATTTTGTGGCAACTTATAATATTCGAAGAAATTAAAATACAGCTCTTCCGGAAATTCGACGCTGTAACTATACTAATCACCACCAAACGATGAAATCAGATTATCTACCACTATCAAACGACCCCCCAGCGAATCCCAAATGAAAAATTTAAAAACTTTAAATTTGGGGGGTAGTTTCATTAATAATTAGATTCGATGATTTTATTGAAAAAATGTTCTCAAGGAAATTCGATACCGTTACTGTACTGATCACCACCTGTTTTTCGTGCGACGAATCACAGCACGACGGATAATTCTGGTAAAAACGGAGAATAATTCCTTTTGTGAAATTCGTGCGAATAATCACAACACGAATAATAGTTATCGTAAACCTGAGGATAATCTCGATAAGAAACTCCTAACGTTTGTGAAATTCGTATGAATAATCCCAACACGAGTAAGAGTTATCGTAAACTGAGGATAATCTCGATAAGAAACTCCTAGCAAGAAATAAATGCAAATTACAACACAATAATTAAACACTACGGAATACTTTAGCAATTTAATTCACTTGTGAAATGGATCGTTACAAAAGGTTAGAATGCGAGAAAGATGTATAATTTGAACTTAATTGATTGGAAGTTAATGAGCAAGAGAATTCAATTTTATTTGTCGATAGAACAAAGGCTAGCTTTCAAGTCCCAGTAAATTCTAAATTCCATCAGCAACAGGTTGCAAAGAAACGGCTCCTTATGTAAGTAAGTGCACTGACCCGCATTCCATTCGACCGCTCAGCTGTTGAGTGCATTTACTTACATCTGCGATGCGACCAGCTGTGTGGGTGCCCATTGCGCTTTCGGTGTATGCGGCGCTGTAGGCTGCGCTGTATATGCTGCGCTTATGCTGAATTGCAACGAATGTCAATTTGAAGTGTCAAGTGGTCCTGTGTTATAGATTTCTGCAGGTAAGTAGAAGTTATTAATTGCAAATTTAATTCAATTATTTGTAGATGATCAACGCCAAACACCACCAAACGGTAAAAGTAGACTACCAATCACTACCGAACGACCCCCTAGCGAATCCAAAATGAATAATTTTAATATTTTAAATTTGTGGGGTAGTTTCATTAATAATTAGATTCGATGCTATTATTGAAAAAATGTTCTCAAGGAAATTCGATACCGTTACTGTACTGATCACCACCAAACGATAAAAGTAGACTACCAATCACTATCAAACGACCCCCTAGCGAATCCAAAATGAAAAATTTAAAAATTTTAAATTTGGGGGGTAGTTTCATTAATAATTAGATTCGATGATTTTATTGAAAAAATGTTCTCAAGGAAATTCGATACCGTTACCGTACTGATCACCACCAAACGATAAAAGTAGACTACCAATCACTATCAAACGACCCCCTAGCGAATCCAAAATGAAAAATTTAAAAATTTTAAATTTGGGGGTAGTTTCATTAATAATTAGATTCGATGCTTTTATTGAAAAAATGTTCTCAAGGAAATTCGATACCGTTACTGTACTGATCACCACCAAACGATGAAATTAGACGAGCAGACACCAACAAGTGACCGTTAAGCGAATGCAATAGTCAGAATTCAAAAATCATAGATATTGGGGAAATTTTCATTCATAATTATATTTCAGGTTTCTATTTTTGAAGTAAAGCTTTAATGGAAATTCGATATTCTAACTATACTAATCACCGTTAAACAATGAAATTAGACTACCAAATACCACCAAACGACTGCCAAGTGAATTCAAAAAGAAAAATTAAAAAATTTTACATTTGGGGGTAAGTTTCATTCATGAATCCATTTCGAGTTGCTTTTTTTGAAAAAAGCTCTTGCGGGAATTCGATGCTGTGTCTATACTAATCACCACCAAAAGATGAAATTAGACTACCAGACACCGCCAAACGATTCTCAAGTGAATGCAATAAGAAAAATTCAAAAATCAAAAATATTGGGGAAATTTTCATTCATAATTCTATTTCGGGTTGCCTTTTTCGGAATAAAGCTCTAACGAAAACTCGATATTTGCCTACTATTGCTATGTGAATGGGTACCAAAGTTTAAAAGGTGACTACCAATCACCACCAAACGACCACCAAACGACTAGTGAAATCCGTTTTGCTGTAAGAATATCGTAACTCCAGTTATTTACAAAAACACATAATGGGGGGCTAACTTCACGCTTTTTAAGAAAATCATTTATTACAGCTAACTGAATAACTACCAAATGTTGAAATGTTACTACCAAACACCACCAAACGACCACCAAACGAATGGCATAATTTGTTTTAAGCTAAGATAACTGTAACTCCAGATATTTAAGAAAAAGTGTTTTGGGGGGGCTAAGTTCACGCTAAATAAAGTAAACGTGATTTCTAGGAATACGGATTACCACCAAACGAAAAAAAGTGACTACCAATCACCACCAAACGACCACCAAACGATTGCAACAAGAAAAATTAAAAAAATCGAAATTGGGGGGGCCAAGTTCACACACGTCATAATAGGACTACGATCGTGCGATACTCTAGATGAAGGCGAAATTTCTTTATTTTAAGAAATTTTGTAGGGGAAGTGGTAGAGGGAGTAACAACATTGAACTAATTTTTTTACATCACGATAAGGTTGCTATCAAAATGTTTTATTAAAAATTTAGGATTCAAAAATTTAATAGGTACTGAAAAATTTAGTGTTTTGAATTTAGTGAAATTGTGCAGTTTGTATGGGGGATGGTAGAAGGAGGGTGGAGTTATTAATAACTTTTTTAGAAATAACTGTAAACATCATTTATTTGGCATAGCAGATCAGTAGCGTTCATACTTTTCAGGCAAATCGACTTTTTGTAAAATTGTTGAATTGTGTCAAATTGTATGAGAGGGTGTAGAAGGAGTGAAGCTAATTGCTTAATTTTTTTTTGGTTTTACGAACAATTCTAAATTAATCTTTAGTGCACAATTTCAGCTTTATCAATTTTATACGTACTGAGTAAATTTGTTTCGAGTATTTCATAAAAAAGTGCAGTTTGTATGGGAGGTGGTAGAAGGAAGGAGAAGGCTTGAATAATTTTTATACAGCAGATTGGAATTATTATAAAAGTAATATATTCCAAATTTCAAATCAATAGCATTTATACTTTTGGAAAAAATCCGTTTATTGTGGAATTGCGAAATTGTGTCGTTTTGTATGGAAGGGAGGAGAAGGGGTTAAGTTAATCGTCTAATTTTTTTTGATCTCACTAATAATTCTATATAACTGTTTAGTGCACAATTCCAAATCGATAAATTGTATACGCACTAAGTAAATTGGTTTAGAGTATTTCATGCAAAAGTGCAGATTGTATGGGAGGCGGTGGAAGGAGGAGGAGAACACAAATAATTCTTATAGAATAGAATGGAATTATTATATCATCTAGAGTATGAAAAGCAAATATAAATTAATTTTTGTATCCAGTGGGGTCCGAAAAGGGGGGGCTGAGAACAAACAGTCGGCCGAAGTTTCACACTCTACATGAAATCTGAGAGTATTATAAGTTCGCCACAAAGTGTGTAACGCTAAGAAATAAGGCTCGGAGAAAAAAATTAATTATAGAGAAGTGCATATAATCACCCAAAAATCTCAATTCCGGATGTCCGGCCGAGTCTTCTCCACCTTGAGAACCCGTTAAACTAGAGAGCTCAAATTTTATACATGTCGTTTATGACTAAAAAGTAAGATTAAATTCGTAAATGGGCTAAATCGCTCCACCTCTTCCACCCCGTCCCATACAAAATTACTGAATTTCGCAATTTGATAATAAACGGAATTGCTCGAAAAGTATAAGATCTCAAATTTGGAACATAACACTTTTATAATAATTTCAAAGCACTGTATGAAAGTTATATAAGTCTTCCCCTTCTTTCCACCACCCCCCATACAAACTATACTCTTTCATGAAATGCTCTAAACCAATTTACTAAGTGCGTATAAGATTTATCGAGTTGAAATTGGGCATTAAATATTTATTTAGAATTATTGGTAAAAAAAATTAGACGATTTCTTCCCTCTCCCATACAATCTGACACAATTTCACAACTTTTCAAAGAACTGATTTCCCTGAAAAGAATGAATGCTACTGATCTGGAATTTAAAGCACGTCAAAACATGATGTTTATGGTTATTTATTAAAAAGTCATCAAAATCTCGCCCCATCTTTTACCACCTCCCATACAAAGTGCACAATTTCACTAAATCCAATAGACTAATTTTCTCAGCACCAATAAAATTTTCGTATCCTAAGTTTTGCATAAAACATTTTAATGGCAACTCCGGCGTGATGTGAAAAAATTAATTCAATGTCGTCACACCCTCCACCACGACCCCTACGAAATTTTTTCTAATCAAAAAAATGCGCTTTCATTTAGAGTATCGTACGATCAAATATTACATCGTCGGAATTACTAAATGCAAAAAGTTTTAGAACCGTTTAGGAAATAGAGAGCGTAACTAAAATTTACTTTGAGGGTTCCAATACTTTTAAGGGGCATGGTCAGAGTGCGCAATGAAAAACAGTTAAAAATGAATATCACGACTATCTCTTAAGGGATGTGATTAAAATGTTGATTATATATTGAGCTTCACTGGCGGAATGCGAGAAAAATATAAAATTTGGTCATAATAGTAGCGGGCGGAAATGGAGAGCACTTTTTAAAATTTCAAACCATTATTTCTTAAAATCCAATACAGATATTAAGTTGAAATTTTGGCAGATTATAAAAATAAGTGATCTGTAATTTTGGTAAAATTTTTACGTTGGGGGTGTGTGGTGTTGCAAAATGTTGAAAATTTTCAGTAATTTTTTAGGGCTCTGGTAAGAGCAACAAATTTGAAATTTTTCACGTGCATATATCCACTTGGTATACACAAAGAAAAATTGATAATTTGAACCAGAACTGTTACATACCGAGGAGGCATTATCCTGCACGAGGTTTTTCATGTGTATTGAAAAAAAAAAAAAATTAATTTTTGATTGAATTTTTATGCTAGAAACTCGAAAGTTTGTGAAATTCATTTAAAAACATTACAGCGTAAAGCCCAATCATATGATACTTTAGATGAAATAAGAGAAGAGTTTATTGTACCGGAAAATATGTCATTTGAAATTCTTTTGAGTAGTGAATATTGACTTTTGTATGGGAGGTGGTAAAGGCAAAGGGGGAGGTTTGTAATTTTTGTGTATAACAACAAACGTAGTATGCAAAATGTTTCATGCTGAATTTAAAGTTTGCGGCTTTCATAATTTTGGATGAAATTGAACAATTTTTGTCTGAATTTTTGGCATTTGTATGGGAGGTGGCAGTGAAAGTTAGGATAATTTTGAATCTGCTTATCAACATCCTAATCACAGTGCTTTGTTTTTCATGTGTTCGCAGGAGAAATACTTTTCTTGAATTTTTAATACAAAAATTTTTATGGGTGGTGGTAGAAGGAGTGAAGCGAAGTTCATATTTTTTAGCATTTATTGCAATTATTACCTTTTCTAATTTCAATAAAAATGGATTCAATGCATTAACCAAAATTGTGCATTTGTATGGGAGGGGGTAGAAGGAATATCCGAATCAAAACCAAATTTTTTGACATCAATCATATTTATAATAGTATACTTTTTTCAAAATTTATAGTTGATAGCTTCGACGGTTTTCGAGAAAAATAACTTCGTTCAGATTCCGAAATTTCGTAGAATTTGTATGGGAGGGGGTAGAAGGGGTCTGGTGAAGTTCACAAATTTTTGTAAAATTGTTTGCAATAAAATTAATTATGACAAAAATTGGTTCCTTTGGCTTTGCTAGTTGCAATGCAAACCGAATAAATGCATTTGTATGGGATGGGGTAGCAGGAGTTAGGGGATCAGATCAATATTATTTGACCTTAATCATATTTACATCTTCATACAATGGCCTAATTTTCAAGTCAATAACTGAAATAGTTACAAACGGTAAGGCAAACACAACATACTCTCAAATTTCATCTAGAGTATAAACATAACAGGGCTGCGACTGGACGTGAGGCTCAATCATGCGATACTCTAGATGAAGAGATTTTTTTTTGATTTTAAGAAATTTTGTATGGGGAGTGGTAGAAGGGGTAACGGCATTGAACCAATTTTTTCACATCATGCTAGAGTTCCTATCAGAATGTATTATTGAAAATTTCCGCTTCAAAAATTTAACAAGTACTGAGAATATCAGTGGTTTTAGTGAAATTATGCAGTTTGTATGGGAGGTGATAGAAGGAGTGAAGGGTTTTTAATGATTTTTTGAGAAATAGCTATAATCATCATGCAATTGATTGATTTTAAATTTCAGATCAGTAACTTTCATATTTATCAAGAAAACCGAATTTTGGAAAAGATGTGATATTGTGTCACATCGTATGAGAGGGGGTAGAAGGGAGAAAGCTAATCGGTTTACTTTTCCCCTATTGGAATTATAATACTAATTGAGGGTTTAGTGCAAAATTTGAGCTCGATAAATCCTATACGTACTGAGCAAATTGGTTTATTGTATTTCATGAAAAAGTGAAATTTTGTATGGGAGGTGATGGAATGAATGGTAGGATTCAAATAATTTATGATAAAGATAATACATTCTGAATTTCAAATTAATCGCTCCTCTTCTTTTAAAGAATATTTGATTACTACATATTTTTGAAAATGAGCCAAACGCAGATTACATCTCGGTGCATACCTAGTAAGCTGTGAGAGTTTCATTATAATCGATTCAGTCGTTTTCGCGTGAAAGCCGGACAGACACAGAGACTGAGAAGAATTTTAAAAATGTGTGTTTCTTAGTTATTGCCCAAATAAAGCAAAACATTAACTTATAGTCCGTTATTAACAACTAAAATGTTCGGTTATCCAAAGCACCCGAGAGTTTAGCATAGTTTTCTTTCTAAAATGGGACGCAATATTTAAATGTTGCCTGTGGTGAAAACTAAGCAAATTTAACTCAAAACATAAGCGACACGAGTAGTCTAGATGCTAAATAAGCGCTACAGTTGTCTCTTGATTCCAATTAACGGTATTTTCTTTTTCATAGACTTAATGAGCACGGCGTCGTTGGAAGTTTTGCAAGAAGCAGCACTTCGTTGCATTGTAGACAATTTTCATAAAATTTTCAACTCGAAGGATTTCAAGGAGCTCACAGCCGAACATGTAAAACGCTTTATTTTCCATACTTTCAAGTTTGTTATTAATATTTAAATTGCAGCTACAAAAAATTTTACCGAAAGTGCTAAATGCGAAAGCTGATACAACTTATAAGGCGATCATGGGCTGGATTAATCAGGATTTTGAAAGTCGGAGCACATATTTTGAGTGCCTTGTGAAAAATGTTTCTGTCGAACATTTAACTCTATCGGAATTTCGTAGAAACATTTTAGAAAATGAATTTTTAAAGAATAACACATTCGGATGCAAATGGCTTGTTCAAACGCTTTTGGGAAACGAGTCACCTGTATTGCAGGGAGTTTTGCATATCTTTAATCGCAGAGGTGAAATATTGGAATACGATTTCGGTAGAAAAGCATTGACGACAAGAGACTCCGGTCCGAGATTAACGTCAATAACTAAATATAAAGATGAATTTTATGCAATTAATGAGAATTATGAACTTATTAAAATCGAAGCGAGTACGTACCAGATCACATCATTACAAAAACCGGACACGTTCGAGGGATGTTCACTTTGTGCAGGATATGATCAAGTGTATATGATTGGTGGTGGACCTGTATGCGGACCACCATTGAAAAGTTGCTCAAGCTACGATTGTGAACAAAATCAAAAAGTGGAAATCGCTGACATACTGAATGCAAGACAATATGCCGGTGTTTCTTTTTACAGTAAGTTAATTTCTTTTTAACCAATATTTTGCGTCACTAGCTTCCTATCTTTATTTTTAGATTCGGCTGTTTACGTATTTGGTGGAGGATGCGAAATTGTTGAACGATTTGACCCGAGAGAAGGGTACTGGTGCATTGCCGGTGAAGCTCCTCTTCAATCTCTGTGGGCATCGGCTACCACATTGGGCAATTTAATTTATTGCTCAGGTAGCAATGCAGTATTACAGTATGACCCAAGAGTTAAGAGGTGTACTCCCATCAAAAAGCAGTTTGTATTATAATTTTAGATTGATAACAACTCTCTTAGGAAATATGAAAGCCAAAAACATTTTGTTTAAATTTCAGCGAAGGGCTTTCTCTTACATCTTTAGACGGTCGTCTTTATATTGGCCATGATGGTGGAATTGCAGAATACTTTCCATCCACAAACACCTGGGGTATAGTTTTACAACACACATTCAATTATCCATTGATATCGGGATGAATTGCGGACTATTTTTTTTTTTAATTTTTTAAATGTAAATTCTTGACTTACGATGTTTTTTTCTTTAATTATGATGAAGCTGATGTAGCTAAATCTGCGAACTACGAAATAAATTACTTTAATTTGGAATCATTCAATCACACGTTTTTGCATGAGCGATTTTTTGTATTTTTGTGTCGACTTTCTCTTGACAGAACTGATATATTCGAACAATACACCCAAATTTTAGTGGAGAATTTGAAGTATTCAAAACTAAAAGTTCTTTTTTTTCTAGCGGGATTAAAAGTGACATTTTATGCTAAGTTTGCCAGGTCATACTTAGAGTCACTCCATGCAAGAAGAAGTAGAGTTTGCCAGATGTGGATGTCACAATCGACACCTGCGAATTCATCATCATCATCATCAATGGCGCGACAGCCCAAATCGGGCCCTGGCCTCCTGAAGTCGTCGCCTCCAATCGTCTCGATCCAAAGACCGCGTCCTCCAGCTGCTAATTTTTAGAATGGCTTTGCTGTCTTCATCAACCGAGTCTTCCCATCGCTTGCGTGGTTTGCCTACTGGCCGGTTACCACTCGCTTTGCCTTTAAGAGCACGTTTGGGGATTCTTCTGTCTTCCATTCGCTCTACATGGCCAGCCCACTGCAGTTTACGTAACTTGATGAACGTTGAAGCTTCTGGCTCGTCGTAGAGTTGATACAACTCATGGTTGTATCTTATTCGCCATTCCGTTCCTTCCTTCACAGGTCCCAAAATTCTTCGAAGGACCTTTCTTTCGAATGCGTTAACTGCTTTTTCGGAAGTTCGCGTTAATGTCCACGTCTCGCTGCTATAACAGAGCACAGGTCGTATAATAGTTTTATAAATCCGCAGCTTATTGTTCCTGTGCACTTTCTTGGATTTCATTATTGGAAGTACCGAATAATACGTCTTATTTGCTAGTATTATCCGTCGTTTGATTTCGTCTGTTTCATTACCGTCCTTTGCTAGATTAGCCCCAAGATATATGAAGTTGTCCACACTCTCCAAATTATATTCCGCAATTGTTATGTTTTGTCTGATTGGCGTTCTCCTTCTTGTTTGCGTCATTACTTTTGTTTTGCTTTCATTAATGCGCAACCCGACTTCTTTTGCGGCGGAGTCAAGATTGACAAATACCTCCTTAGCACTAGGGAAGGATCTTGCTAGAATGTTAATGTCGTCAGCGTATGCTACTAGTTGGGTGGACTTGAATAGTAGTGTCGCGTTGGTGTCGACTGGGATTTTTCGGACGACATACTCTAGTGCCAAGTTGAAAAGCATAGGAGCTAGACCATCTCCCTGCTTTAAGCCACATTCCGTTCGAAAGCTGGTTGTGGAATCGGTTTGTATTCTCACTTGGGATTCAGTGTTCGTCATTGTGAGTTTTGTTAGTCGGACTAGTTTTGGAGGAATTCCAAAGTCAAGCATGATTTGGTACAGTACGCTCCTGTCGATACTGTCGTATGCTTGTTTAAAATCTACGAATATTTGGTGCACGTCTGTGTTATATTCCCAGCATTTCTCAAGCACCTGTTTCACCGAGAATATCTGGTCTGTTGTAGATCGTCCGGTTCTGAATCCGCCTTGGTATTCGCCAATTATTTGATTAGTATAGGGCTTAAGACGACGTTCAATTATTTTTGTCAGTATTTTATAGGACGTACACAACAATGATATACCTCTGTAGTTCTCACAGCAGAGTTTGTCTCCTTTCTTGTAAATTGGACATATAATGCTTTTTCGCCAGTCGTCGGGTATGATTTCCTCTGTCCAAATTTTGCATATCATGCTGTGCAGTATTTCAGCGACACAGTTTCCACCGTTTTTCAGAAGTTCAACTGGTATTTCGTCAATTCCCGGCGCTTTGTTTCGTTTTTGATCACATAGGGCTGCTTTGATTTCAGGAAGCGTGGGTGGTGTCGATGATGGTTCATCTTCGTCAGTTGAGGCTTGAATTGAAATGTTGTCTGTCGTTATCGGTGCTACTGGGATGGGATTCAAAAGATGTTCGAAGTATGAAGCCCATCTCCTTTTGATTTCTTCTGTGTCGCTGATGATATTGCCCTCTGCGTCTTTGCAGAGACTGGTTTTTGGTTTATATCCCTTTTTCAAGTCTTTTACTATGGCGTATGCGTCCCGCGTATTATTTTTTCTCATGTCGTCGTCCATTTTTTGTATCTTGTCATTATGGTATTTCCTTTGTTTTCGTCTGCAGGTCTTTTTCGCATATCGCCTAAGCTCGTCATATCTTTCTTTTTTGGCTCGTGTTGGTCGTTCAGTAAAAATTTTGTAAGCTTCGTTCTTTCTATCTATTGCGTCGCGACATTCTTGGTCGAACCAATAATTACTTTTTCGCCGTGCTTGATATCCTAATACCTCTTCCGCGGAGGATTTGATGCCGTCTCGTATTTTCGCCTTACACAATTCACCATTTGTGTAGTGGTGAGTTTAATGATTTCTCTCTAAAATTTCATTCACCATAAGATAAATTGTTGCTGCAAAGTTTTTGTTTGTAACTTTTTGGTTAAGTATTATAAACCGCGCACAGTTCAGAACCCACCCAGTAAGTAACAATACCATTGCCGAACAATGAAAAAGCGCCTCTAGTGTTTCATGGAGTAACTATAGTCATACTCATAATATAGGAATTTAAGTGCCTGTGAACTTTGTTCTTGAAACACTGTCGTGTGTTGGCTGAAAAACGGAAGCTAATAATACCTTACATAGATTAGTAGTTCGGAAAAACCGAGGACGAAAAACACAGGCCAGTTACTAAATCTGACATCAGAAAGAAAGCTCAAGGTTGATAAAGAACTTGCGATATACGTATCAGCTTTAAAGAAGAAAGCAATGAATCTTTCAACTTCGAATGCAAAGATATGTTCGACTGAAAAACAACTAAGACGGGAGCAATAGTTTGAATATCCCCTCAACCCGAGCCCATCATGAACAGTAGACAGAATAGCAGGTATCTACAATTGATGTAACAAAAAAAGAAAAGAAAAAAACATAACAGGGCTACGATTGCGCGTAAAGCGCAATCTTACGATACTCTAGATGAAGTAGAATTTTTTATAATTCCAAGAGATTTTGTATGGGGAGTGTTAGAAGGGGTGATAGCATTGAACTAATGTTTTCCCCATCATGCTAAAGTAGCTATAAATATTGTTTAATACAAAATGCTTTCTCCAAAAAATGAATAGGAGCTGAGAAAATTAGTGTGTTCGATTTTGTGAAAATGTGCAGTTTATATGGGAGGTGGTAGAAAGAGTAGGGGGATTTTAGTTTTCCAGAAATAACTAAAAATATCATAAAATTGACATCTCTTAAATTTTAGACCAGTAACATTCATACTTTTCAAGAAAATAAATTTTTTGTGAAGTTGTGAAACTGTTTCATATTGTATGGGAGGGGTAGAAGCAGTGAAGCTAATCAAATATTTTTTTCTGATCTTAATGATAATCTATACATAAAAATATAATTGTAGTGTCTGTCTGTTATTTGCTTAAAAATGGCTATAAGTTAGATTTTTGAGTTATTTTAGCACTAACTAAGCATAAAAACACATTTTAGAAATTTCTGTCTGTCTGTCTGCCTGCCTGTCTGTCTGTCTGTCTGTCTGTCGACCGCTTTTCACGCACGAACGGCTGAACCGATTGTAATGAAACTTGCACAGTTTGCTAGGTGTCCATCGGAATGAAATCTGCTTTTGGTTTCATTTCACTCCCCTCACGCCTTCTACCCCCTCCCATAAAAAGTGACTCATTTTCAAAAATATATATTAATCAAATTTTCTTGGAAACCATAAAAGCTATTAATTTGAAATTTGGAATCTATTATTTCTATTACAAATGCAGTTTTTTTGTGTATAAATTGTTTGAGTTTCCTCACTCCTTTCACCACCTCCCATACAAACTACACTTTTTCATGAATTACTTTACACCAAAATTCTCAGTACGTGTAACTTCCATCGAGCTAAAATGTTCAATTAAATCCTTAATTAATATTTTTATTAATATCGGGAAAAAAATTAACCGATTAGCTTCACTCCTTCTACCCCCTCCCATACAATGTGACACAGTTCCACGACTTCACAAGAATTTGATTTTCTTGAAAAGTCTGAATGTTACTGATTTGAAATTTCAAATATATCAATTGCATGATAGTTATAGTTGTTTCTCGAAAAATCACGAAAAACCCCCCACTCTTTCTACCACCTGCCATACAAATTACACAATTTCATTAAATTCAATGCATTAAGTTTCTCAGTACCTAATCAATTTTTGAAGCTTAAATTTGGTATAAAACATTTTTATAGCTACGCTAGCATGATATGAAACAAATTAGTTCAGTGCTGTCCCCCTTCTACCACTCCCCATACAAAATTTCTTAACACCGCAAAAATTTCGATTTCATCTATTAATAGTATCGTATGATTTGGCTTTACGCACAATCGTAGTCCTGTTATGTTTTTAAGCTCAATGTTATTTCATTTGTTTTTTTTTAAATAACACCAGCTACAATTTTTTTCACATGTCCTTAACGCTTTTCAACACGTATATGATCTCGAATCACGGGTTTGATTTGATCACGAGCCTGTCCCATAAAAATGGGAGTATCATGCTTTTATTCCTAATAATTTATGGTCCTGATTCCAACAATATACAAACCATTTTCTCCATAGAGCCATTAAAGTATGTAGATTATATAACCCACTTGAAGTATTACTAACTACACTCTCAAAAATTGCTTATTATTGCTATTTGTACGCGGACGAAGTCGCGGGGGTTTGCTAGTTTTAAATAAATATTTAGTGCACAATTTCAGCCCGCTAAGTTTTATACGCACCGAGTAAATGGGCTTAGAGTAATTCATTTTAAGTACACTTTGTATGGGAGGTGGTAGAAGGAGGGAGAGGACACGCATAATTTTTATACGGTAGATTAATATTATCATAATAGTAATATATTTCCAAATTTCAGGTTAATAGCTTTTATACTTTTCGAACAAATCCGTTTATTGTCAAACTGCGGAATTGTGTCATTATGTATGGGAGGGGGTAGAAGGGATGGAGCGATTTGGCCCGTTCACAAACTTGACCTTACTTTTTTTGTCAAAAACGACGTGTACGAAATTTGAACTTTCTAGCTCAACGCGTTCTCAAGCTAGAGAGCGAACGGACGGACATCCGGTTTTGAGATTTTTGAGTGATAATATTAATTTCTGTATTCATCATTGTTTTCTCCGAGCCTTATTTTTTGGCGTTACAAACTCCAGAGCAAACTTATAATACTCTTCATCTAGAGTCTAAAAGAGAAATAAGATTCGGCGTAGAGCCCAATCATGTCATACTCTAGATGAAATGCCAAAGAATTTAAAGTACCGGAAAATATAACGTCATCTCAAATTCTTTCGAATAGTGGATAGTAACTTTTGTATGGGAGAGCTGGTACGAGTAGTGGGCGGATGTTCGTTCGTAATTCTTGCATATGGCACCGAATACTGCTTGGAAAATATTTCGCGCTAAAAAAAAAAAAAAAGGAAATTGGACATTTTTTCTGAAATTAGGGCATTTGTATGGGAGGTGGCAGATGGAGCGGGAGGCTTTGAACTATTTTTAAACTGCTTATCTTATCAATATTCTTATCAGCATCCTTATCACATTGCTTTGTTCGAATTTTAAGGTCGATAGATTTCATATGTTCGAGGGATAAATGCTTTTCTTGAATTTCTAAATTAGAAATTTGTATGGGGCGGGGTAGAAGGAGTGAATCAATCAATCAAATTTTTGTTAAGACACTCTATAGGGGCATAGGACAGAAACAACTCTCCTCCACAAGGCGCGATCCGGAGAATCGGCTGTTGCAAGGACTTGTTTGTTCTTCTGGCCTCGTGCTCAACTGATCGC
This sequence comes from Chorisops tibialis, assembly GCA_963669355.1. Classification (NCBI taxonomy): domain Eukaryota; kingdom Metazoa; phylum Arthropoda; class Insecta; order Diptera; family Stratiomyidae; genus Chorisops; species Chorisops tibialis. Next base: position 267,714,731 of record OY770262.1, on the reverse strand, counting down.
TTCCATGTGCTACATGGTCGATCAACCCGACGTCTTCCTTGAGTATTATAATCCAGAGCCTATTTGACGATGTTTCACTCTGGTTTCCTTAAAGTGTGACCAATCCACTGCCACTTCCGCCTTTGAATCTCAATATCTATTTTGGACTGCCCAGCTGCACACCAAAGCTCGTCGGTCATTTCTGGCCAGAATATTAATACAATGCGTCGGAGACATTGGTTCGCGAAAGTATGCAGTTTCTTGGTAAATTAAACGGTCACTTTCCACGTAGTACAACCATATAAAAAGTAGAATTTGACAGATGCGTCAGAAACTCGCAGCTTCGTGCGAAGGGAGATCTCTCTTAACCGACAGAAAGGAGAAAGGATACCGAAGACCTGACGAGCTTTATTTATACAAACCTCAATATCCTTTTCTTCTTCGCCGTCCATGCTGACAATGCTTCCGAGATAACAAAAATCTTGCACTTCTTCCACATTTTGTCCATTAAGGACAATCGGTGTGTGCATGTACTTGGTTTTACGTACATTTATTTTCAGCCCCGCCTCCTTGCATTTAGAATGCAACGAGCGAACATTTGACTCTTAGTCCGAACGGTTATGTGCAAGCAAACACACGTCATCAGCATAATCAAGGTGACGTAAGATTTTAAATAGTCTCCATTGAAGACCTTTACCTTTCCCATCTTCCAGTGCAACTTTCAAGATGTCATTTATTACCACCAGAAGTAGTGCTGGTGATAATATGCAGCCGTGTCTGAAACCCCTTCGCACAGGAAAGCTCTCGGACAGCTCTTCTCTATGCAAGACGCGACACCTTGTATCTTCGTAGGATTCTTTAATCATAGCTATCACCTTGTCTGGAATATCTCTACTCCTACGCAAAACATTGTATATTCAATCTCGCTTGACGCTGTCGAAAGCCTTCTCGAAGTCCACAAATATGAGATATAGTGGTGAACCTATTTCGGCTGACTGCTCCACGGATAATATCCGTAGCGTATTTGTGTGGTCGGTACAAGACAACTCTTTACGGAATCCAGTCTGATAAACTTCGAGAGCACTCTCCACGACATCACTAATCCTATTGAGAATTACCTTAGCAATGATTTTCGATACGGCAGTAATCCATATACCACACCAATTGCCACAATCCCGAGGGTCACCCTTCTTCGGAATTTTCACAATAACGCCCTTCTTCCATTCAGTCGGATCTCTTCCTTCATTCCTCACCTCAGTAAAGAGTGGGACGAGTATATCGGCTGTTATTTACGGGTTCACTTTAAGGAGTTCGGTTGGTAGTCCGTCTATACCTGGGGCTTTCCTTCCCGCCTTTGGCCGAATGGCGGAAACTATCTCTGTCTTGTCTGGGGGATCGTCCCTAATAGGGGATTGTTGCGGTTGGATATTTGGTAGTTGTTCTGTTTCTGGAATATCTTCCTCTGACATGATGTTTAAAATATCAGGGAAGTATTCCTTCCATCACCGCAACTGGTGTTCACTCATATTAAGGAGAGTCCCGTTGATATCTCTCACCAGGTGGTTGGCAGTAAAATTCCTGTTCGCCAACTGTTTCATGATCTTAAATAATGAACCCATATCCCCAAGGTAGGCCGCAGATTCTGCTGTGTTGGCCTGATCTTCAATGGCCTTTCTCTTGTTTCGTCTAACAGCCCTTTTAAGCTGTATATAAGCATCGTGGTAGTTCTGCCCCAAGTCGGCAGTTTGTTGGGTAACATCGGGTTGAGAGATGATTGCCAATTTGGCTTTTTTCCGATCGCCAACCTTGCCCCATGTGTCTTACGACATCCAGGGATTTTCATCGCTTTGCACATATCCCACAGCCTCCTAAGCACTAGCAAGAAACGTGTTTCTGGTTGCCTCCCAATTGGCGTCCAGTGTGCTCATTTGACACTCGCCCAATGTGGATGAAGTTTCGCGTAGAATGATGACCATTAGGGGAAACCAAAGCTGTTTTATGGTGAGTCTTGTGTGAAAAAAGGGTCCTGCGATGATCAGTTGCCGAGTGCTACAAGACTCTACAAATAATTCGACATTTTAGGGTCTCTTAATCCAAGGTCAAGCTAGGGTATAGCCTAGTAGGTAGCGTGTTGGTCTTGTAATGCGAAGGTTGTGAGTTCAAATCATGGTCGGTGCAATATATAATTTCAGCACTTTGCCTGCTTGGATATACCTTGGTCACCTCAATCTACGAAAATGAAAAAAATCGTAAAAAGAGGGTTGTTCGAAGGGCTAACAACCCTTCCACAATAAATAATGAAAAACCCTTCCACAATAAATAATGAAAAGTGTTAAGGAACCTGAATATCAGGAGGCCAAGGTCCGATTTGGGCTGTAGCGCCATTGTAGAATAGAATAGAATAATCCAAGGTCGTGACCTATCGACCCAAGAGTCACCGTGCTTACCCATGGCGTATTCTAGTCCAGTGTTGTCAGAGCCAGCCTGAGCGTTCATATCTCCTGAGATGATAATAATATCACCTCTTGGAACACGCTCGAAGGTGGCACTCAGTTGGCTATAAAACTCCTCTTTGTCACCAGGTGTTGCGGTATTAGTTGGTGCGTAGCACAGTAGAAAAGTATCGTTTCTGACGCTGGTCCTGAGCCTGACGACGATAAGCCGAGATTGGTTCCCAGCTGATGAGACTGTTTCTCGCTCTCGGTGTAAGGACGACCATGACTTCATTTTTGACTTCACTCTCAGGAGTAACGTACAGAATGGTGTTTCCGCTCGGTGTTTGTTCTACTCCTGATCCTGTCCACCTGACCTCGCTCAAGCCCAACGTTTGGATGTTATAGTGCTCCATTTGACGTTCTATCACTGATTGGCGGTACAAGGACCGAGTGACCTCAGCCTTTCCCCCGTCATTCAATTTTCGAACGTTCCAGAAGCCAATTATAGTCCGTTTTCGAATGCCAAAAATCGTTACCGTAGAATCTGTCCGTATTCGAGGCGCTGTATCCGTTTCTCGTATCAGTTGGGATTTAAGATTAGGCTGTTAAGCCCATGATCGAGTGAGTGTCCATTTGCAATTTTTAGGAGAAACAGGACTGGCTATGGGTGAATTCTATTGCCACCATCCCAAAGATAGTTGCAGAAATTGGTAAAACCTCCTCCTACAACTACGTTAGTACTTGCCGTCAAAGCCATAAGCTCATTTCGGACATGCCTGAAGGTACGAAGTATATTTTTGAGCGCAGCCAAAACGGCGTTATCTAAGGTAAACCTGGCAAATCTCAATTGTTCACGATAACGAATCCGCTTGGCAAAATGGTTAAGCAACGAGGTTTTTAAAACAGTGGGATTGCAATGACGGAAAACTGAAAAAATCAGTTGAAATCGATAAAAGTTTATCGTCGATGGCCGTGCGAGATGATGGCCTTTTTGTAGCAGTTGAGACCATGTTTACCGGATCGGTTTCAATTTAAATTGCATTTAGTTTGCAGGTTTGTAACTTATCCTTTGTCATGTTGTATTTTAAATTAATTTAATTGTCATGTTACAGCGCGTTCTATACATTTCCCATGCCCACTCGGTGTTTGTCACGGGTCCTGTATTTTTGCCAATCACGAATCAAGAAGGTCCTCCTATATCTAGCGATTCTGAGGCAGCTGTCTTGTCGATTTCCGTCGACAATAAAGAGTGCATTCATAGCCTGCACTATAGACGTAAGTTTATTGACGTCAAATCCCAGTCGATTTATAATTTATTTCAATTTTATTTCAGATACGGAATTAGGAATTTTAAATAATTGTAAATCGCAATGGAAAATTTTTAAATCTAAAATTTCTGATTCGCTTTCAAAACGTGTGGACGATTTATTTCCCAGCATTAATGCAATGTGTCATATACCTATGCGGGTTGCAGGTATCTAGTTGCATCCTCTAGGAATACGGAGAATGTGTCTGGTGAAGACGCGTTACTGGACCCCCGTTAAATTTAGGATTCTCCTGATTTCTGTTACTGATTTTTGCCTTAAAGTGTTTTTGGTTTTTTAGGTAAAGTACGTTCCAAAAGTTATTATCATGCTTATTAATATAATAAAAGTGATATTGATTCCGTATGATACATTTTTATGATATTCCAGTTCATCAATTCTGTTTATGTTTTTTGCATTTTCTAGGACAATTTTGTGTAAAATTATTTTATCGATAAATTATTGTGGGATAATTTGATAGTCCACTTTATTTGAATTTAATTACAATTGTGGGATAATTTTAGATGATTCATTCATTAAGATTTACGAGTCCTTTCCTCGTCGCGGCTTAGTCTCAACCAGAGTACAACAACGAGTAAGAACACTCTGTATATTGCCTGGGTTAACATGTTTTTCACGTGCTACCTCTGAAAGATCCGGTTTTTCCCTCTGAATATAAAGAGAGCAACGTGTTCCGCCTAGTCCGCGACAATTCTTATCTCTCATTCACGTACATCGCGTTGTTGCAGCTTTTGCTCGCGTCGTATTCAACTTGGACGGCAGGTGCGCGTGTTGAGTTGGGGAGGAGAGGGTTGAAAGAAAAAAATGAAGTGTAATAAAAAATATATATTTAATTAAAAATTAGGATGAATTTACGACGAAGGTCCAGTTCCAACTGAAGTCTCTGCTGCGCGAGAAAATAGTCGAGCGCGATCAGAAAAACGAAAAGTGCATCTTCAGCACAAACGCGAATCGCGCGAGAAATATTCGAGCGCGTTAAAAAACAACAATAGTGCATTCTTGGCACAAACGCGTTAAAGAAAAATGATAGAGGCGAAAAATGCCCTTATCGGCGCACACGCGACAGTAGCATCAGCCAAAGCACATACGAGTTCATGCCGGCTGACCATGAGCAGACGTATCATGTTACACACATGAAGAACGATAAAGTACACGGTGATCGTCTTCATGTGCATAAAAATGCTACGTAATCGCCATGTGATCGCTGTGGTATGCTGATAAGGTGAAAGATGATGTGTGGTCACAACACGCGGGTCATGGTCGGCGGTTCTTACAATTTCGCTTGCTCTTGTCTAATAAAAAAAAATTTTTCCGAGAATGAAATAGAAAGATCAGATTAAATGTTCACTGGAAGCTTGAGAGAGAGAGGAAGCACACGTATCCGAAATGAAACACGAGTGTGTTTTCGGCAATTTTCGGAGCTGGGTCGTATTTTTAGCTGAGTTGTCCTACTATGTGTATACTATGCTCGCAATACCCTACACTCGTCCCCCCCCTACCACTACGATGACATTTGACCTCGAATGGCCTCGTTGTCGTTCTGATCTTCCGATTCTCCTTCGGTATCGTCGTATTGGTCTTCTTGTATCCACAGCTTCATGTGATCCGCTGCCGTCGATGTTTTCAATGGTCCTTCGTGTTCTCTAATTTTGCGAACTATGAACCGGTCGTGGCGCAGTACTTGAATCACCTCATATGGCCCAAAAAACTTCAATGCCATCTTCAGACCGGGTCTTGAAGCTGTTCGTTGATTGGCGACTAAATCTCCTTCACGGTATATCGTAGCCTCTTTTCGCGCTTTATTATAGCTGCGCCTATTTTCTTCCCGTATTCTTTTTATCTCCTCTCTAGCCGCAACTCGGAATCCATCACGTTTCTCGTCGAAACTTGTGATCCACTCCTTCTCGATAAAATCGCGAATATTATGATCGTCTCGAACAGAGCGAAAGAAGACAGAGTGCGCAAACGGGCTATGTTACCCATAGATCAAAAAATTTTTCGCATTAAAAACTCTTACCTCCCAAATGACCGATTTTGATTGGCTAAAACTTTAAACAGCTGATTACTAACCCATATTTTACACGTCGATTGTTCGCATATGTGCGTGGATATTGCACGCATATTGGTGAGCTCAGTTCGAGAAGTTCTTTCCCGTTTGCCAACTGTGTACGTATAATTAAACTGTGGTCTCGAATTCGCGCCTGCACCCCGAACAGGCGTCGATCCTATGCTTCGTTCGATCGTCGTGTTCAGATACAGCAGCGCTGTGCTCAGGTACCTGAACCATTCTTCTTGTTTTGGCGCTGACAGCTTGGTGAGTAACGGAATCAGCATGCAATTTACGCGTTCGACTTGCCCATTTGCTCACGGAATCCCAGTCTTGATCAGCACACGCTGTATATTCGCGCGTTCACAGCATCCCTCGAAATCATTTGACGTGAACGCAGAACCTCGATCGGTCACAATCCTAATCGATATTCCAAACTCTTGTATCGGGTTTTAAAAGATTCCGTAAGTATTAATTCCGTTTTTATTAGCTAATTTAAGTAACACGTACCATCACGTTGGCGTGCTGAAAAGCAAGAGAGGGAGATGGCACAGTCGGCCGCTGACGTTATCTTCGTAGTACCCGATCATATAACTTCTACCGCTTAGTAATACCAAATTAGTTCAACCGCTGTAACAGTTGATTTATTGATATTGATCGAAATCATACTTTTGCATGACAGGGGATGGAAGAGCAGGGAGGATGCCAAAACTTTTGATGCATTTTTATTTGAAATATTTTTAGAAGTGTTCTTATCAAATTAAGATTTTAATGGTTTGGTGATATTTCATTGCTTACAAATGGTCGAAAATATACTTTTGTACCGGAGGGGAGAAGTTTTAGAGGCATTCGACTAGTTAATATATTAAACTTTTAAGCATTTCTTTTTAAATAAATTTTACAAAATGTGCAAAATTTTAACTTCGTATCTTTTACCAGAATCCTAAAAATTTTTTGATATTTTGGCCCATCAACTCGTTCCCGTCCCACCGCCATCTTACATTTTTTTTTCGAAAATTATAGATGATATAGTTCTAATATTCGACAAAATTTCATACCTATTTCGGATTTTGAGATTAAAACGTTTGAAATTTTTTAAAATGTACCATTTTTGAAATGCTCCCCATTTCCTCCACTACTATTATGAGCAAATTTTATATTTTTCTTGTATTTGGCTGGTACAGCTTAATCTACGTTTCAAGTTTCAATTACGTAGCTTAAGAGATAGTGGAGACATGAATTAATTAAAAATTTTCATTGCACTCCCCTGACTTTCCCCCTTACAATTATTCGCCTACCATTTAGTATATTATAGTGGAACTGTACGCTACCTAATTGATTCCGAAGATATAATCATTTGAAAAAAACGCACCCCCCCCACCCTTTTCAGACGGCAATGGATAAAAAAATTATTTTTTCCACAACTCTCCTTACACCTAGGCTGATTTCCAGCTTCCTATCAGCATTTGCAGTGGAGATATTAGCAAGTCCCCAAAATTTAGATAATGGAACTCTCTTACCCAATCAACAATCCACCTAAAAACGAACATTCTACATTTAACAGTCTCGAAGGTATGAGACCATATATACAGCGGGACGGATTTTTTTTTTTTTTTGCATTTGTGGACTAAGTTAGTCATGAAACGCGAAAAAACAAAATTTCAGGGTAGCGAAAAATTGAAATTGAATATTTTTTAATATTTCATGTTATATCAAGGATATTTGGAACTTCAAGGCGTTTGAGCGTCGTCCAGTAGCTGTCCGATTCTAATGAAATTTTGCACAGCCTGTTCTTATTTTGCTGATTACGACATGATTAGGAGCAGAAAATTTTAGCTTTCGGAACAAACCATATAGCTAAGGGCTACTCTAATATACACTAATATTTTGTAGGGAGGAACAATAAGACTCTAGTCATGTACCCTCTGTACTATACATGAAAAACTACAACAATAATGGTTATGCCCTTGCCGAACCATAAACATGTCACATATATGTGTATAACATCAAAACCTTGCGAGATAGATTTTATTGAAATGCATGGCATGTACATATTTCATAACGTACTAGAGCAAAACTAATTCTCTGCAAGATAACCAAGCATACCACCTAATTCTAATCACACACGTTGCTCAATGTAATCTTAATAACCTTAAGAGTCCGAAATTTATCAGATATTTGGGATTTATGAAAAAAAAAAAGATATTTGTCGGCAAACATGTATAAAACTCTTGTCTACGGATAAGTCTTCATTTATAAATATATTTTTAATTACTGACTCCCAGTTAATTTAAAATACAGCTCGACAATTACGACTGTTAGGTGTCCAAGCAAATATGGGGTGATAACAGAATTACCAAATTCCTATTGGCTATTTGCTGGCACATAAAGCATGAAACTGATAAGGACGCAGTAGGAAATGGAATCTTTACTGCATTGATTACGAAAATACGAAAATAAAAGTATTTATAGCTCTATTCGTAAATTCGTTGTCCGAAAATGAAAGTAGATTATTCAAAATGAGAAAAAAAATACAGAGCTGCAATCGCGAGTAAGCCCTAATTACGCGATAATTTATACTCATATGTATACCATTTATCTTATATGAAAAAGGAATTTTAACTGAATTAATTTTATTTAATTATTGTAATAAAAAAGAAACTTTGTCCCCAAAAATGTACTACCTCTTCTTCGATATTTGCCAACATCGCACCAGAATTGATTTGATATTTGTAGTACTATTAAAGTTTCACAAAAGTTAGTATGTTTATAGGATTGCATACGTACGTGAATTGATTTACGGAAATTAGTCCTAACTAGCATGTTTTAATTAATTCGTAGATAGATGAGAGAAACTGTAAGACCAATTTTAATTTTGTATCTATTGGGATCTATAGCGGAGCGTGGAGTATGGCTCCTGCATGCTCGTTGGCTGACACGGCTTAGGTCGTCGGCAACCGGAGTGGATCTCTGCCATCTCCTCCACTACATAAAATTTCCTGCAGCGGTTGTAATGAGAAAATCAGGGTGTCAGAGGGGTGGCTGAAAGCCCCGATAAATTATCTGCCAACAACTCGGGCGAAACTTTATAATTCTTGAACAAGTTGCGGATACGTGGAAAGTCAATGTGCAGGTTAGAGTGGTTAGGGAGGACTAAGTGAGAGGGTGTTCACGGACACGGCTGTTGTCAAGCTAACACTTAACTTATGAAAATTGTGGAAAAAAATATTTTTTTTTTCTATGTATATCAAATAGATATATGAACATGCAAAATTTAAACACTCAAAATTTTCGACATTTTTCCTTAAAATTAAAGACTATGCAGTTCTATAATCTGACGAATTTTCGATTTGATATCTGTACTCAGTTTTGAGATATAACGGCATGAAATTTTGGAAAGTACACGATTTTGAAATGCTCCCAATTTCCCCCACTACTACTATACTACAACAATAGTATTTTCTTTAGTATAGTGGTATAGCTTATTTATTTAGGGGAACACTTGAGAGCACCGTGACCTTTTTGGTCTATTGTGCCTTTATTGCTCTGTTCCCCTACCATAATAGCTTTGGCTAATCTAAGAATATTTAAGGGAGCCATATTGACTAGTTCATCAGTTGTAAGGAAACCCTTTCCTAGAAGATTGAATCTTTTCCTTGCTACTGCCTCACAGACATGCTGTGTCGTTTCTGAGTCTCTAAGGCAGAGACGGCAGATGTCGTTTTCAGCGAGGCCCATATTTTCGAGGTGGTAGTTTACTCCATAGGCCCCGTCAATCACTATCAGAATTCCTTAATGAAAGAAATTGCCATAAAATCGATTCCAAGTATAAAAGAATGGAAATCATTTTATCCTTTGGCTCATCATTTAGTGAAGGGTCAAAACTAACATCAATATCCCTCCACCAACACATTAATAAACAGAGCACAGTAAATAAGACAAAAACTGATAGAAATTGGTGTCAACTAGCGTTAAGTCTACGTCTTAAACATACTTTATCTATAGAGAAGTCAAATACATCAATATTCTCGTTAACTACTTTTGCAAGACCCGAAATCGGTTCAATCATACCATAGTTCGTCCGGTGAAAGCAAATCTGCAACAATCTAGGATTCCTCGGTAAAAATTGACCAACAGTAAATTGCATCAAACCCAAAAGTGAGGAGGAATCAACCACCACAGTGAGAAGTTGATGAGCGGAAACTACGTCAGCAACTTCATGTCGTCTCGAGAGTGATGACATATTTAGTAGCTGAAGCCGGTCAATATAAGGAGGAAGACGAACTCTGTTATTCCAATTGAGGTGACATAAAGCTATTCTCACAAATTTGCGCTGAATAGATTCAATTCTGCCAATATGAACATCATAATAGAGAGACCAAACTTGAGAAGCATACTCAAGATGAGATCTGACAAAGGTGTTATACAGACTCAACCTAACAAAGGGATTGTTAAATTCCTTGGATAAGCGAGTGGTGAAACCCAGCATAGAATTACCCTTTTGCACAATCTTATTAATATGCAAGCCAAAATCAATCTTTTGGTCAAATGTAACGCCTAATTCAATAACTGAATTAACACGATTAAAATACAGTCATTGAGACTGTAAGTTACTATAAACGGTGAGAATTTCCGAGTAAATGACATTACATGACATTTATCCAAATTCAATCGAAGGCCATTAATGCAAAACCAGTTACTAAAATTTAACAAAGCCTCCTGAAGAAGATTGTCTGAGTTAGAACTAATAGATCTAAAGATTTTAATGCCATCAGCATAGATGAGTACTTACGAATATTTAAAAACAGAGGCTACATCGTTAATGGCCAGGATAGAATAGAAGTGGTCCCATATGACTTCCTTGAGGGACCCTAGAATGCGCAGTAAATGGCTTAGACGTACAATCACGAAAGATAACTTGGTAGGTTCTATTAAATAGATAAGACTTAATCCAATTTAGAAACCATGTCGGAAAACCCAACTATCTTAGTTTTAACAAAATTATTGAATGGGGCAATTTATCAAAGACCTTACTAAAATCAATGTATACACAATCCACCTGCTTACCATCCTCAATAGCCAAAACGGATTTATACGCAAACTTCATCAGATTAGTAACAGTAGATCTATTCCTGACAAAACCATGTTGTTTACTCGAAATTATTGATTTACAGTGAAACGACATGCATTCATACACTATAGACTCAAATAGCTTAGGAATAGCCGACAGTTTAGCTATTGGCCGATAATTTTCAACAGCAGATTTTGCACCGCTCTTGTGAGTTGGTATGATGAAGGACGACTTCCACACATTTGGAAAAATCCCCGTTCTTAAGGATCTTTGAAAGAGATGAGAGAGTGGTTCAGCAAGAGAGAGACGAAAACGCTTAAGGACAACAGCAGGAACACTATCTGGGCCAGGAGAAGACACATCTTTATGACGGTAGATGTGATGGACTATATCATTATAGAATAAACTGCCAACAAGTCGGGCGAAACTTTATTATTCTTGGGACAAATTGCGGATGGGTGGAAAGTCAATATGCAGGTTAGAGTGGTTAGGGAAGACTAAGTGAAAGGGGGTTCTTGGGCAGGGCAGTTGTCAATTTAACACTTTGCGGAAACGTTCAAAAGCTTCAGTATATATAATCAATATTTCGTTCGTTTATTTATGCAAGCTTGAGTCTTGTGAGGGGAGGGGTGAGGGTTTATAGTAAGTGTCGGTGGATGTTAATAGTTTTTTAATTGATTGCTTGAATCACGTCCAATATTCTCTGTATAGAATGTCAGTTTCATAGACGAAGTTGCATAGAATTTTCATAAGATTCTGTGTATTTTACATTCACGAAACCAAACATTTGTATGGGAGGTGGTAGAGGAGGTAGGGGAATCGTAAAGATTGTGGCGCAATTTTATTTCCTTTCTGTTGTAGTGCTCTCGTACAAAATTTCAAGTTCGTAGCTTTTAATTTGTTGGTTATTAGTTGGTTATATGAAATAAGTCCATATGATACTTTTGTATGGGAGGGGGTAGAAGGGCAAGCGCGATTGCAAAACTTTTAATGGAATTTCATTTTAGTTATTTTTGTAAGTTTTCGTGCAAAATTTGAAATGGATTGCTTTTAAAAGTTAGATGATAACTGATTTCCTAAAAATGCTCGAAAAAATGATTTTCTATGGGAGGGGGTAGAAGAGGTAGGGGAATTGCAAAATTTGTGACGCAATTTTCTTTTTTTTTTCTTAAAAGGTGCTCGTACAAAATTTCAAGCTCGTAGCTTTTAATTTGTTGGATATTAGTTGATTTAATGAAATTGGTTGAAATCATACTTTTGTATGGGAGGGGTTAGAAGAGCAAGTGCGATTTTAAAACTTTTAAAGTAATTTAATTTCAAATATTTTTATAAGTTTCTGTGCAAAATTTCAAATTGATAGCTTTTAATAGTTAAGTGATAATTAATTTCTTAAAAATGGTCGAAAAAATAATTTTGTATGGGAGGGGGTAGAAGTTTTGTAGATTTTTGACCAGTTAATATTTTATACTTTTAGGAATTTTTTTTAAATATAATTCCCAAATTTTCAATTTTCTACCTTAAAATTATATCCAAAAATTTTTTGTTTTCGTGTTTTTTTCGCTGCACATGAAACACCTTGTGCCCCTTAGACCGGGGTGGTCGGTTCGTAACAATTGTGGATCAAATTATTTTTTTTTTCTATGTATATCAAAAAGAGGTGTGCGCATGCAAAATTTAAAGTTTCTATCTTTGACGAGAGTCCTAACAAAATCACTCAAAATTTTCGACATTTTTGCTTACCACCTCCCTCCCTTTACACCTCCTAACTTAAAATTTTTATCAAAGTTATAAATTATATAGAATGAATTGAATTATAACGGTTTGAAATTTTGGAAAGTGCACCATTTTTGAAATGCTCCCCATTTCCCCCCACTACTATTTTGTCCAAATGTTATATTTTTCTCGTATTTTTCTAGTATAGCTTAATATAAGTTCTAAGATTCAATTACATAGCTTAATAAATAGCCGAGATATTGATTTTTAAGTGTTTTTCTTTGCACCCCCCCTGACCCTCCCCCTTACAATAATTTGCTTTTATCTAAACTGATTCTAGTGGACCTATATGCCACCTTAATGGTCTCAAAATATCAATTTTTACGGTAAGTAATTTAGAAGATATAATCATTTGAAAAAAAAATTCGGCTGAGAATTTATTCTTAGCCTCCCCTGTTTGCACCCCAAAAAAAATTAACTTATTTTTAAAAGTTGCCCCACAAACCCCTCTATATGTTTGTTGAGTTTTAGCTTGCTAGCTGTTGCCATGGTTGAGATATTTGAATTCGTATTTTTCGGTTTAAGCGCTCCTCCCGCCTCCCCCTGAACCCGTACACCCCTTAAAATGGGTATCCGGCTGAGATCTGCAACTATCTACAATTCCCCCAAAAATGGACTTTCTATCTTGAAGGGTTTGGGAGTTAATGTGCGCTGAGCGTACACGTCGGCGTACGGCGGACGGCGTACAGACAGACGGATTTTTTTTTTTGCATTTTTAGGCTAATTTAGTCATGAAACACGAAAAAACAAAATTTCAGGGTAGCAAATTTTTTTTTTCCAAGTCGATCACAATACTTTATTATTAAAATAATAAAGTAAAATTGGTAAATCAGACAAAGAAGTCGAAGTAGTATCTCTAAAGTCATCAAAATACGCCATATCAGGAAAAAAGCTACTACTAGTAAAAAATAGGCCGATTAGAGTACTGATGTGACTTTTGCTAAATTTTAGAATAACCTCCACTTTGTTTTTTGTGGTAGGATTAATATCTTTGAGATTGAAAGAGCCTGGAAGTCTATTCTAGTAGGCTCTGGTCCAATAAAATTTGTTTCTGCGTAATTTTTTGTGAGGCGGTCTCATCATCAATGGCGCGACAGCCCAAATCGGGCCCTGGCCTCCTGAAGTCGTCGCCTCCAATCGTCTCGATCCAAAGACCGCGTCCTCCAGCTGCTAATTTTTAAAATGGCTTTGCTGTCTTCATCAACCGAGTCTTCCCATCGCTTGCCTGGTTTGCCTACTTGTCGACTGGGATTTTTCGCACGACATACTCTAGTGCCAAGTTGAAAAGCATAGGAGCTAGACCATCTCCCTGCTTTAAACCACATTCCGTTCGAAAGCTGGTTGTGGAATCGGTTTGTATTCTCACTTGGGATTCAGTGTTCGTCATTGTGAGTCTTGTTAGTCGGACTAGTTTTGGAGGAATTCCAAAGTCAAGCATGATTTGGTACAGTACGCTCCTGTCGATACTGTCGTATGCTTGTTTAAAATCTACGAATATTTGGTGCACGTCTGTGTTATATTCCCAGCATTTCTCAAGCACCTGTTTAACCGAGAATATCTGGTCTGTTGTAGATCGTCCGGTTCTGAATCCGCCTTGGTATTCGCCAATTATTTGATTAGTATAGGGCTTAAGACGACGTTCAATTATTTTTGTCAGTATTTTATAGGACGTACACAACAATGATATACCTCTGTAATTCTCACAGCAGAGTTTGTCTCCTTTCTTGTAAATTGGACATATAATGCTTTTTCGCCAATCGCCGGGTATGATTTCCTCTGTCCAAATCTTGCATATCATGTTGTACAGTATTTCAGCGACACAGTTTCCACCGTTTTTCAGAAGTTCAACTGGTATTTCGTCAATTCCCGGCGCTTTGTTTCGTTTTTGGTCACATAGGGCTGCTTTGATTTCAGCAAGCGTGGGTGGTGTCGATGATGGTTCATCTTCGTCAGTTGAGGCTTAAATTGAAATGTTATCTGTCGTTATCGGTGCTACTGGGATGGGATTCAAAAGATGTTCGAAGTATGAAGCCCATCTCCTTTTGATTTCTTCTGTGTCGCTGATGATATTGCCCTCTGCGTCTTTGCAGAGACTGGTTTTTGGTTTATATCCCTTTTTCAAGTCTTTTACTATGGCGTATGCGTCCCACGTTTTATTTTTTCTCATGTCGTCGTCCATTTTTTGTATCTTGTCATTATGGTACTTCCTTTGTTTTCGTCTGCAGGTCTTTTTCGCATATCGCCTAAGCTCGTCATATCTTTCTTTTTTGGCTCGTGTTGGTCGTTCAGTAAAAATTTTGTAAGCTTCGTTCTTTCTATCTATTGCGTCGCGACATTCTTGGTCGAACCAATCGTTATTTTTTCGCCGTGCTTGATACCCTAATATCTCTTCCGCGGAGGATTTGATGCCGTCTCGTATTTTCATCCACGCATTCTCCACTGGCATATTTTGGATATCTTCATATATTGGTGTCAGGTGTTTATTACATGCTAACATGTAAGCCTGCGCCACCGTTTCGTCGTTAAGCTTGTCGACATTGAATTTGCGAGCTCTACTCGTTTTCGAATATCCACGACAAGCTATTTTGCATCGATACTTAGCTCTGACTAGATAGTGATCAGAGTCACAATTCGCACCGCGGAGAGTTCGTACATCAAGTATGCTGGAAGCAGCC
Organism: Chorisops tibialis; assembly: GCA_963669355.1. Lineage (NCBI taxonomy): Eukaryota > Metazoa > Arthropoda > Insecta > Diptera > Stratiomyidae > Chorisops > Chorisops tibialis. The sequence goes on along the minus strand of OY770262.1, from coordinate 267,699,426 downwards.
CTTTTCTCAATTAGAACGTGGTCTATTTGGTTGAAGGTGTGACCATCTGGTGATGCCCACGTTCGTTTGTGAATATCGCGATGTGGGAAACATGTAGAGCTTACTATGATATTTTTGCTGCTTGCGAAATCAATAAGACGTTGGTCATTGTCGTTGGTTATGTCATGGAGACTGTGCCCTCCTGTTGTTCCTCTATGAGCCTCCTCTTTTCCGACTTTTGCATTAAAATCCCCTAAGACAATTTTTAGGTCATTCGAGGGCAGTGAGTCATAGGTTGTCTCTAGGGTGGAATAAAATTCGTCTTTAGTTATATCGTCCTTGTCTTCTGTTGGTGCGTGAACGTTGATCAACCAAGTGTTAAAAAATTTAGTCTTTATTTGGATTGCACACAATCTTTCACTAACTGGTCTGAAGCTCGTGACCTGCTGTTTAAATTTTTTGTCAACGACAAAAGCGACTCCAAACTCTCTGCTTCCCGACAATTTTCCACTTGGATAGATTGTGTGTGATCTCATGTCCATGATTTCGCTACCGAGCCATTTCGTTTCTTGGATGGCAGTTATGTTGATGTTGTGCTTTGCCACTTCTTCGAGGAACTCTTTCAGAGCTCCTGTCCTAAATAAGGATCGAACATTCCAAGATCCAATAGAGTAGTCCATTTTCCGTTTGCGTGGTCGTTGCCGTTGAGTCCATCCTTTCCGAGGCTGTTCTTCAGGTTTCGGGACAGTGTTTTTTTTCCGGTGATGCGTTGTCGGCGCCTCGCCCAACCCCCGACCTGGAGGACTGGTCCTACTTATTTATTACACCCTAGTAGAAAAAGGGTGGGAGTTTTGAGCTAAATATGACATGCTGGAGTTCTCACAGCTATGCTGCAAGTCCAACTATGTCATACTTTTTGCCTACTTCCTGAGACGCACTGGTGTTACTGGCCATTCAGGTTAACTCCATGTTCCCTCCTCCTTTCTCAACTCGGGCTTGGGACCGTCTATGGCGGAGTTTTGTGAAGCGGTCTGCCTCTGCATTTCCCTCAATCCCCGTATGTCGTGTGACTCACATTAACGTTCCTTTGTTCCTCCTTTTCTGGATGATTAGGTTTTGAAGGCAGTCTCAAGCAAGCCTCGATCTGTGTTTGTTGGATGCAAGAGCTTTGAGAACTGCCTGACTATGCGATAAGATATAAATAGATTTATTGCGATAAGTTCTCCTAATGTTCTCTTGGATACATAGCTCCATTGCAATAAGTTCGGCTTGGAAGATTGTGGCTTCCTTACCAAGAGGTTTTGAAACCGAGAAATTAGGATCTGAGACTCAGGCTGCAGTCCCCTCCGAGGAGCGCGAGTCATCTGTGTACTAGATGGTTGATCCCTTTTCCATATTAGGTAGCACGAATTGCCATTCCTTGTGCTCACTGCTTATTACTTTGAATGAGCTCTCAAAGTTGAATTTTGTTGGCAAAATATCTTACAGTGTTGAGGCTAGAGCCTCAATTTTCGCATCCTTTAGAATTTGGAGGTGGCCTCTGAAATCTCCTGATTTATACTTGTTATCACTCGGATACCCTTTAATTGCCTCATTTTTTATTTGGATATGTATCGAAGTGATGTTTAGGAATATTTCCATTGTCGCAGTAGGGCAGGTTTTCATTGCACCTGTGATACTAAGACACGCTAGTCTTTGAATTTTTTGTAATATAAGCTGCGCTTTTTGTTGTAACATTTTAGTCCATTAGACTGTTGATCCGTATGTGACTATCGGGAGGATGATTGTTCTGTACCGTCAGTAGATCATCTTGGCTTTTAATCCCCATTTTCTGCCAAAAAGGCTTTTGTAGGCCCAAAACGCCTTTAATGGTTTGGCGTGAGTCCATTCTATATGTTTATTCCAGTTGAGTTTTTTATCAAGTATCACACCTAAATATTTAATCTCATCTGAAAAGGGTACTAACGTTCCAATTATAAAAGGAGTTGTTATGCAAATTTTCCTTCTATTCTAGAAGGTACCATCTTAGTTTTTACTCGGGTTCAAGTTCTTAGACTGACACCAGTTCATTATCACTTCCAACGCAGATTGCCTTTTTGACAAAGTTGCATCATATTTGCCTCTTATAATAATAAAAGGTCATCGGCATATTCTATTACCTTGTAGCCTTGTTAGACGGTCTAGGAGCTCATCTACTACGATTGACCAAAGAAATGGAGTTTATACTCCTTTCTGGGAACAGCCCCTAAAGATCTGTGCAGTCAATGTGCTATCACCTAGATCCGCGGTTGTCAATCGGCTCCTTGCATGGCATGTATCCATTTTATCGTGGCCGACTCAAGTCCTTTTTTTCTAGCTGTCGCTAATATGGCATCATGTGAAGTATTGTAATGCACAAAGGGCAAAGCCTTTAGCCTTTTCTATTTGCCTACCTAGACCATGAAGGGCTGACTCTGTTGATTTGCCTTTCCGGTAGGAATGTTGATTCTTATTAAGACATACTTTACTAGGTCCTGTTCTTATGTGAAGGTCCACTAGTTTCTCTATTGTCTTGACGAAGAAGGAGGTGAAACTTATAGGGCGATATGACTTGGGTTGATCAATGGGACGATTCCCTGCCTTCGGTATAAATACCACCCTTGCTTTCCTCCAAATAATTGCGATATATCCCCATGTAAAACTTGCTTTAAAGATCTTTATCATTGTTGGAATTAAGTTCTATATCTCTTTGTGCAGTAAGGCAGGGAAGATTTTTATTACTCCGACTGATTCGTTGGGCTTAAAGGTATTGATCGCCCATCTTATCTTTTCCGGAGTGAAGATTTTATCAGCAATACAATTGCTGAATGGAGTTTAACGATTCATCCTTTCCTTTTCTGACTCTTTATTATTGTTAATTAGTTTGCAGCCTGGGAAGTGTGATGCCAGTAACACTTCAAGTATTTCCATTCTGCTTTTTCTTAAGGATCCATCTGATCTCTCTTAAAGTCCGATATCAGTCGGGGTGTCTTCTGCTAACACCTTTTGAATTCTCGAGACCGATCTATCTCATCACAAAGTCTTCCTCATGACTCTCGTTTTGACTTCTTCAGAAGTTTATTGTATTCAGTAGGGGAGTTTTTGTATTCGTCCCAGTTGCCAAAGTTTTTTGCTGTATTGATTAATTTTCTAGTTTCTCTGCGTTTTGCTGCTAGTTCCGCGTTCCACCAAGTGTTGCGAATCATTTTTTTTGCATTGCAATATATTTATTTTCTTGTTTCTAGGGGCTTTACTTTCACTATCATCCTTTTTATGCTCAGCCGCGTTTATTCACTTGTTCCTAAATACATAGGTAGTTTTTATGTAATTGAGACAAAATAACAATAATTTAAAAGAAATCAAAATCAAAAAAAAATAATTAACATGTATAAAATTAATTAGGGCAGTACTGCAATAATTTTTTTTGGCGCCAAAATTACCGATCAGAAGAAAAAACTGGTTTTTCTACTTCTGGTCTGCCCGCCAAAAACGAAAACAGAAAAATTTGCCAGGGAGTCGTTACTAGGGACTCGACTAGAGAGGTCAAAAAGAAGGAGGATTGGAAAAAAAAAGTTTTTTTTTTTTGCTTGTGATATTGAAGAAAAGATGGCGTGTGAAAAAAAAGAAAAAATTTAAAACATATATAAATAAATAAATAACTTGAATATAAAAAAAAAAAGATTTTGGATCTTAAAGTAAAAAATAAATAAAAGAAAAAAAAAACAATAGTGAACCTAATAACCTAAACTGATAATAACAATTGAACTATATAAAAAAAAATGTGCTCGAGGCGTATGATGGCGTGAGATGACTCCAATGCAGCAAGGGCCCCATCGAAGAAAAAAGAAACAGTTTTTATATATTTTTTATTAATTTTTTTTATTACTTAAATTTCATTATTTCTTTATTCATTAAACTTTAAAATATTATTTCATGCTTTTTTTTATGTTAATATTTCTGTCCGTATTTAGGAACATTTTTTTTTGTGTTTTTTCGACTATTTCTGTTTTTTGGTTTCTTGTCTCTCGAAGGATGAGTGAGGAGTAAGGCCTCATATGGGAGCTCTGAGATGGACTGCCTGGTGACGTTTTCCTACAGCTTCTCGAACTACGATTTTTTTTCGTTGATCCTTGATTACAATAAATTACAGCACGAACAAGGAAGGGTGACCTTCCAAGTACCTCCTCCCACCCTTATTGCTCCTGATCTAGCCGGCAGGAAGTGCTGATCAAACTTGGAAGAAACCCCTTTAAAAATCTGTAGCAGGATGAGGTCACTCAAACTTCGTCCCGTTACACAAGGTGCTTGTTTAACTCTTTTCTTGTGCTTTGTTCATAGGCATATATTACATTGTCAACGAGAGTGTTCACCATATGATCATTGCAATCTGTACTGCTTATTGATTCTTCTGTACTTCCTACTTCGTACTCAAGGATTGCCTGGTAAAGATTCCAGTCGGTACGATTTGGGTTTCTATATTGACTTATGTATCTAACTGAAGTCCTTATCTTAAAACAGATGTGCCTGTGATCTGAAAGTGATATTTCCTTGGATACGATATTGTCACACTTGTCAGCTAGGTAGAGGCTTGTTATGGTAAGATCAAGTACTTCCTACCTGACACTATTCATGAATTTCGGGGTATTGCCTTTATTTATTATGTCAAGATTGTTAGTAGTAAGAATCCAAAAGTGACTCATCTCTTTTGTTAATATTACTTCTTCTCCAAATTGTGTGGTGTGCGTTAGCGTCGTAGCCCAGAATGCATGGTATGTTATGGATCATATATGCCACTCCTTGAGGCCTAGAAGTGGAGCATTTACTTTTTCACCAGGAAAGTATGCTGAGGCGAATATCGCCTCTTGGACCCGTCCTACTATTGGAATTTTTATTAGGACCGCTACGAAATCTGTTCTAATGAAAATAGGAATATTTAGATATTTAATTTCAGATGGCACGAAAAGTGTAGGCCTGTCGCTTCTTTTGTCATAAGTCAACTTTCTCATTTTTTGAGGAATTCCAATAATTTTGCCCTGCGCAGCCCTTGGTTCTTGTAGGAGGGCAACATGGAATTCCTCCTTAGCAAATCTCTACGTCAGTACGTCCATGGTCGCTGCTGCACGATGGAGATTCGCCTGAATAACTTTTGGAGAAGGTTATTATGGTGTTTATGCCCTATTTCCTCATACTGAGGACTTCCAGTTTTAAGTACACAAACCATCGTTTTGAGCATCGATGAGGGTGGTAATTTCCTCTGTCGAGCCTTTTTCGTGGGGGAAATATACCGTGATCATTTCTAATCGTGGAATATTTTCCTCCCGGACAGCCCTGATGTTGGTAGAGTCGTCCGGCTTGATGTTCACTGCTGTACGTTCCAGCCAAGATACTGTTTGCTCATCCCGGCAAAAAATTAGCATCGAACCTGGCTTGAGGCTAAGTCCACCAAATTGTGGCTTTGTTCCCTTCTTGACTGCTTTTCGAATTTTAGCCAGGATGGATGTTTGGATTGCAGCTGGCTGCTCCGGAGTTAGGATTTTGAGCGGATGCTCGCTATGTATAATAACTATTTTAACTCTTTTGACTGCGTCTCTATAGCTAGTTTCCGAGGAGGGCTGAGCCTCTTCAGCAGGTCTATGCGTTACGCGTTTGTTTGCGGGCTTGTGCCTCTTATTTACACTTCCGGCAGAAGGTGGTGTTGTTCATGAGGTTCTACCTCTTTTTGTCGTCTTTTTCTGTGCTGGTGCAAATGTATCTTGCTTTGACTTACAGGCAAGGTCATATGTCTCGTTCATGGTCTTCCCATGGTTACGATGGTACATGTACCGTCTCCTAGCGGCACCACTCAACCTCTTTTTGTTCTCTTTTAGACTTAATTGCTTAAGCTCTGCTGATAGAAGTTGTTCGTCCAGCTGAAGTTTCTTGGCGGTTTTACTATCCGCTCTAAGTGGCGGTCTATTGAGCCTTTGAGTGACCGGAGAATTAACATATACAGCCACTTCAAGCGTAGTTTTTGGAGGGGTGCTTGATCCACTTACCACTTTTTTTGCGGTATTAGCCGCTGTTTGGGATGCCTTGAGGGAAGCATCAGCCTCTTGTTTATTTTCATTACTATTCATGTGAATTCCACGAGGCATTACCAAGGGAAGGCTTATTAAAACTGGAGGGCAGCTGGTATCCAGAGTTCGCATGTTAATGGTTAGTTGTCATAAGTTTCAATTACATAGTTTAGAAGACAGTTGAGATATTCTTTTTTAAGTGTTTTTTTTTGCAGGCCGAAGTTGTCTATAACACAGATCATTCTATAAAAAAAAATAAGTATCCTCAAATTTACCCAAGACTAGCGAAGTTGCGTTCGACTTATTGGTAAATAATTTTCACATTATATCATACTACATTTGCTATCACAATAATAATAAAATTTGAATTTCAAGGCTTATCACGTGCTTGAACTTGTTATATGTATGGGCATACAATGTTGCAGTATTACGAGCGAAGATTGTGATACTTTGTTGCAAGAAGAATTGTTGAGTGGGATTGCGATAAGGTATTTGTTTGTGAAACTGGTTGGTAGGCTAGATTTAAGAATTTAAAATGTAATCCCGAACGGATTAATCCGTCTTAGTTTTTAGTGTTACTATAGACCTCAAACGTAAGGCATCAGCCAAATAATAAATAGTCTTTTCGGTATTTTCGTGTTTTTCATTTTAGAAAAACTCTTTCGATCACGTCCCAATCAAATCCTGAACAGAACAGGGAATAACTGGTGGCCGTGGTGGAATATGTACGCTAACAAGTGCATTCAGTGATCGAACCAGTGAAGGAGCTTAATAGCGGAAAAAGTGTGAATTCCTGATCATCGACATCGATTTACGAAACATCGAGTTACGGTAACCCCTATGCAACGAGGAGCAACACCAAACAGCACGGCAAAGGATCGGAGAAATCTCGAATCAGCGGGCAATCCAAATAGCATTGCAAAAATGGGAATGTACATTATTATTGTTCCACTGTAAGTCTTTCTATTTCTCAGATGAAATGTGAGAGTATATTGTGTTTGCCTTACCGTTTGTAACGCTAAGAAATAACGCTCGCACAGAGCCGCCAAGGGTATAGAAATATTTGTTGTCGCTCAAAAACCTCGATTCCGAGTGACCGTCTGTCCGTCTGTCTGTCTGCCCGTCTCTCTGTCTGTCCGTCTGTGCGTCTGTCTACAGCATAACTCTCGAAAGCTTTGAGCTATAGTGCTAACAATTTTTGTGTGTAATTTTTAGCGAAAAAGTAACTTTAAGTTCGCGAATGGGCTACATCCCCCTACTCCTTCTACCCCCTCCCATACAAATTTCATAAAATTTCGAAATATTGAGAAATTGATTTTTCTTTGAAACTATTTAAGCTATCTACTTGAAATTTAGGTTAAAGTATAATGATATAGATGTCATTAATATCACGAAATATAACCGATCCCCTTACTCCTTCTACCCGCTCCCAAACAAATAGACAATTTTGAAAAATACATATTTTCGATTTTCATTGAAACTGGAAAAGCTAAAAAGACGAAATTTTGTCAGAATTAATTCTACTATAATTGCAATTTATTTTAAAAATAACTATAAACTTCACTTCACTTCTTCTACCCCCTCCCATACAAATTTCACGAAATTTTGAAATTTAAATCGAATTATTTTTTTTTTCAAATTATAAAGGACTCAAATAATTTTTATACAGTAGATTGAAATCATCATAAAAGTAATATATTCAAAATTTCAGATCAATAGCATTGATATTTTTCGATTAAATCCGCTTATTGTAAAATTGCGAAATTGTGTCATTTTGTATGGGAGGGGTGAAGCTAATCGTCTAATTTTTTTTTTTGGTTTTACTAATTCTAAATAATTATTTAGTGCGCAATTTAAGCTCGATAAATTTTATGCGTACTACGTAAAAAGTGCAGTTTGTATGGGAGGTGGTGGAAGGAGGGGAGGACATAAATAATTTTTTTGCAGTAGATTGAAATCATTATAAAAGTATTACTTTCCAAATTTCATATTCATAGCATTTATACTTGTCTAGCAAATCCGTTTAGTGTCAAATTGCGAAATAGTAGCATTAGGTATGAAAGGGGTAGGGGTTTAGCGATTTGGCCTGTTTTCGAAGTTGACCTTACTTTTTTTTCAAAAATGTCATGTACAAAACTTGTGCTCTCTAGCTCAGCGAGTTATAAATTTAGAGAGGACACGGACGTACGGACAGGTGGCAGCATTGAACCAATTTGCTTCACATTATACTAGAAAGCTATAGAAATGTTTGGTACCAAATTTAAGCTTCAAAAATTGAATTGAAGTACTTCGAAAATTAGTGTATTGGATTTAGTGAAATTGTTCAGTTTGTATGCGAGGTGGTAGAAGCCGTGCAAAGATTTTAGCGATTTTTTGATAAACATCATGCAATTGATGTATTTTAAATTGAAGATCAGTAGCATTCATACTTTCAATAGAATCAAATTTTTTAAATTTTGTGAAATTGTGTTACATTGTGTGGGAGAGAGTACAAGGATGGACGCTAATTAAGGATTTAGCACAAAATTTGAGCTCGGTAAAAGTTGTACATACTGAGAAAATTGGTTTAGAGTATTTCATGAAAAAATGCAGTTTGTATGGAAGGTGGTGGAGAGAGTGGAGAAATTTAAATAATTTATATACCATGGACCATATTTATGATAAAAATAATACTATATTCAAAATTTCAATTTGCTAGCTCTAATATTTTTTCAGAAAACTTTATTATTATATATTTTTGAAAATGAGTCATTTTGTAGGGGAGGGAGTAGAAAGCATGATGGGATGGAAATATAACCAAAAGCAGACTACATTTCGGAGCATTCCTAACAAACTGTGCAAGTTTCATTACAATCGGTTCAGCCGTTTGTGTGTGATAGACGGCCGGAAAGACAGACAGACAGACGCACAGACAGAAATTTCAAAAAAGTGTTTTATGCTTAGTTGATGTTGAAATGAAGCAAAAAACTAACTTATAACCATTTATAAGCAAATAGCAGACAGATACAACAATTATATTTATATTCTAGCAAACCCCCGTCACTTCGTTCGCGTACAAATATCAATAATAAGCAATTTTTGAGAGTGTAGTTAGTAATACATTATGTGGGATATATTATCTGCTTACTTTAATTGCTCTTTGAAGAAAATGGTTTGTATATTCTTGGAATCAGAACCATAAATTATTAAGAATGAAAGCATGATACTCGCATTTGTATGGGACAGGCTCGTGATCAAACCCGTGATTCGAGATCATATACGTGTTGAAGAGCGTTAAGGACATGTGAATAATTGAAGCTGGTGTTAATTAAAAAAAAAACAAATAAAATAACATTAAGCATAAAAACATAACAGGACTACGATTGTGCGTAAAGCCAAATCATACGATACTATTAATAGATGAAATCGAAATTTTTGCGGTGTTAAGAAATTTTGTATGGGGAGTGGTAGAAGGGGTGACAGCACTGAACTAATTTGTTTCACATCATGCTAGAGTAGCTATAAAAATGTTTTGTACCAAATTTAAGCTTCAAAAATTGAGTAGGTACTGAGAAACTTAGTGCATTGAATATAATGAAATTGTGCAATTTGTATGGGAGGTGGTAGAAGGAGTGGGGGGTTTTTGGTGATTTTTCGAGAAACAACTATAACTATCATGCAATTGATATACTTTAAATTTCAGATCTGTATCATTCACACTTTTCAAGGAAATTGAATTGTTATATAGCCGTGGAATGTGCCTCATTGTATGGAAGGGGGTAGAAGGAGTGAAACTACTCGGTTAATTTTCTTCCCGCTGTTAATAATAATGCTAATAAAGGCTTAAGTTTAAATTTTTACCTCGATGAAATTTAAATGTACTGAGAAAATTCGTTTAGAGTATTTCATGAAAAAGTGTGGTTTCTATGGGAGGTGGTGGAAGGAGAAAGGGGTTTTTGGTGATTTTTTGAGAAACAACTATAATCATCATGGTATTGTTATATTTTAAATTTCAGATCAGTAACATTCAGACTTTTCAAGAAAATCGAATTCTTGTGATGGCGTGGAACTGTGTCACATTGTATGGGAGGGGGTAGAAGGAGTGAAGCTAATCGGTTAATTTAATCCGATATTAAAAATAATGTGAATTAAAGATTTAATAGAACATTTTAGCTCGATGGAAGTTAGGGAGGTGATAGAAGGAGTGACGGACCTTAAATAATTTGTAGAAATAATATAGTTCAAATTTCAAATGAATAGCTTTTATAGTTTCCAAGAAGATTTGATTAATACATATGTATATATTTTTGAAAATGAGTCACTTTGGGGGTAGAAGGCGTGAGGGGAGTGAAATAAAACCAAATGCAGATTTCATTCCAATGGACAACTAATAAACTGTGCAAGTTTCATTACAATCGGTTCAGCCGTTTGTGCGTGAAAAGCGGTCGGACAGACAGACAACCAGACAGACAAAGAGTCAGACAAAAATTATATTTATATGTATAGATAGTGGAGTAGTTTTTAGCCCTTTGCACAAACCTCTGTTTACGATTTTTTCATTTTCGCATATTGAGGTGGCCAAGATGTACCGACGCAAGCTATGTGCTGGAATTATATGTCGCCCGGGAATAGAACTCATAACCTTCGCATTGTAGACCAACACACTAATCAATAGGCCACAACTTAATTGGCTCGAAGATTTTCCCTTTTTGCTGGGGATGTATCAATTATCACCAGTATAAAGGGTACGTGTCACTCTTTCGAGAATCTGACTAAGGTCATTACTATAAACGAAGCATTCAAAAAATTCTTCATCACGGGATTTGGCGGTTCATTAGTCGGGAACATTTAGATTTCGATATAGAAACATGTAACCGTAATGAATTTCTTAACGAAAATTCGCGTCCAGATGAAATAGAATTTTCGATTTTCGAGCTCGAGAAGAAATTCGTAAGCCACATCATTGCGAATCATCCACACAATTCCATTTCCTTACGGTCATGTCCGTACAAGGCAAAATCTTGTGATTTTATTTGAAGTCGCCAGCATTAAAAATTTTCCATTTTTGCTAAGCTTTACGGCCAGTTATAATTCTGTTTATTTTCTTTCGCAAATAAGGGTGCTAGATACGCAGATCAAATAACTAACACAGTTGCCGATAATTCGCAATTGGCAATCTATTTACATTTAATTTTTGGAACCTAGATGAATTCCTACTTAATTGAATTATTTATTGTAAATTTAATTTACAATATTAGCTCACTGCAAACATTTAATAAATCTTACTTTATTTTTTACTTGGCTGAATTTAAGGAAATTTATAAAGACAGGTGAATGAATTCAATTAAAGTATTTTTCTGTCATCTTCATACCTTTCGCCATGAATAAAAATTGTTGATTCACGATGTTTTGATAGGGCGAAAAGTCTATTTTTAAAATATCACAAGTTTCGAATTTTTTGCTTGAAGCATTTGGGGTTCTCTAAGAAAATTTTATATGTTTCGTGGATGGGTAAACTTAAGTAAAAAGTTATCAAGGCTAAAATGTGCATACCTTCATTTTTTGAAGATTAATGGTATGGTAAAAGTTATTGCGTATATGGGCAGAATGGCTAATATTATGCCAAATAATTGTGGAATTATAAAGTAGATGATTTATATATGTATGTACTTCTAAGCAAAATGTTCTGAATAGGAACCTCTTATACGGATTTACTCTTCACTAAGGTGTGGAATGAGGAAGGATATCCGACTGATTGGAAGGAGGGCGTCATTGTGAAAATTCCGAAGAAGGGCGACCTTCGGGATTGTGGCAATTGGCGTGGTATATGTCTACTTACTGCCGTATCAAAAATTATGGCTAAGGTAATTCTCAGTAGGATTAGTGATATCGTGGAGAGCACTCTCGAAGTCTATCAGGCGTACCCTACGGATAATATTGGAGCAGTCAGCCGAAATGGGTTCGCCACTACATCTCATGTTTGTGGACTTCGAGAAGGCTTTCGACAGCGTTAAGCGAGATTACATATGGAATCCTTTGGGTAGGAGAGGTATTCCAGATAAGGTCATAGCTATGATTAAAGAATCCTACGAAGATGCAAGGTGTCGCGTCTTGCATAGAGGAGAGCTGTCCGAGAGCTTTCCTGAGCGAACGGGTGTCAGACAAGGCTGCATATTATCACCAGCCCTGTTTCTGGTGACATCTTGAAAGCTGCACTGGAAGGTGGGGAAAGTAAAGGTCTTCAATGGAGACTATTTAACATCTTAAGTCACCTTGATTATGCTGATGACGTGTGATTGCTTGCAAATACCCGTTCGGACTTAGAGTCAAATGTTCGCTCGTTGCATTCTAAATGCAAAGAGGCGGGACTGAAAATAAATATGCGTAAAACCAAGTACATGCACATAGGTTCGAACGCAAGCACACCGATTGTTCTTAACGGACAGGATGTGGAAGAGGTGCAAGATATGCTATCTCGGAAGCATTGCCAGCATGGACGGTGGAGCCGAAATAAATGTTGAGGCTTGGCTAAATAAAGCTCGTCAGGCCTTCGGTATCCTTTCCCCTTTCTGGAGGTTAAGAGAGATCTTCCTTCGCACGAAGCTGCGAGTTTTTGATGCATGTGTCAAATCCGTGTTGTTGTATGGTTGTACTACGTTTAAAGTGACCGTTCGACTTACCAGGAAACTACAGACTTTCGTAAACCAATGCCTCCGGCGCATTTTAGGAATATTCTGGCCAGAAGTAATCTCCAACGACGAACTTTGGAGTACAACTCGCCAGACTAAAATAGGTATTGAGATTCAACGGCGAAAGTGGCAGTGGATCTGTCATACTTTGAGGAAACCAGAGCGGAACATCGCAAAACAGGCTCTGGATTATAACCCTCAAGGAAGGCGTCGGGTTGGTTGACCATGTTACACATGGAAGCGAGCAGTTGAGCTGGAGGCCAGAGAAATAAACAAGTCCTGGCAACAGCTTAAAGCCGATGCTTAGGATCGCGCCTTGTGGAAGAGAGTTGTTTCTGTCCTATGCCCCTATAGGGGGTCTTAACAGGAATTTGATTGATTGATTGATACGGATTTAGTGACTTTTCGTTTTAGCCCCTTTCTTTGATTATTTTGATGCAGTTCGTTAGTCGTTTATCAGTAACAGCAGTGTTTCTTAAACATGAAATATCAAATTCCCTCAGCCCTTCTCACCACCACAAATTTAATAAACGCCAGTTTTCAGGCCATTAGATTCAAATAAATCGCAGAGAGCGGTTAGAACTTGAAAACTTGTTAAATTTATATGGGTATTGATTAGTAGAAGCTGAGATAAAAATATTATTATTGCACTCTAATGCAATGAAAATTGAATGAGCAGACTTTCAAGTCGACTCTCATTTCAAAATTTGTTTAGAAAGTTCGGGCATTATTGTAAAAGGAAAAAATGTTTGATTTTTGAGTTTATACTCTGGATGAAATCTGAGAGCATTGAAAGTTTTCCAAGAGAAAAAAGGCTCGGCCAAAATATTAGCCCTCAAAAATTTCAAAACCGTTCGTCCGTGTGTCAGTCCGTGTCCTCTCTAGCTCGAAAACACGTTGAGCTAGAAAGTTCAAATTTTGGACACGTTGTTTCCAACAAAAAAGTAAGGACAAATCTTGAATGGGCCAAACCGCTCTATCCCTTCTACCCTGTCCCATAAAAAATGACACAATTTCGGGATTTAACATAAAACGGATTTTCTCGAAAAGTATTTAAGCTATTGATCTGAAATTTGTAATATATTATTTTCAAAATGATTTCAATCTATGGCATAAAAATTATTTGAATCCTTCTACTCCTTCCACCACAGCCCATACAAACTGCACTTTTTCATGAAATACTAAAACTAATTTACTCAGTGCGTACAAAACTTATCCAGCTGGAACTGTGTGTTAAATATTTATTTAGATTTATTAGCAACATCGAAAAAAATTAAACGATTACATTCACTGCTTCTACCCCCATACAATATAACATAGCTTCACAACTTTACTAAGGGCAATTTCCCTGAAAAGTAGGAGTGCTACTGATCAGCAAAAGCATGATGTTTATAGTTATTTCTGAAAAAATCATTAAGAACTACCTACTCCTTCTACCACCACCCATACAAATTGCACAATTTTATTAAATTCAATACACTTCTTTTCTCAGTACCTATTTGAAATTTGGCAGTTTGTATGGGAGGTGGTAGAAGGAGTGTGAATGAATTCACATAAATACTTTTTAGAAATATCTGTAAACATCATTTCATTCAAGTATTGTAAATTGCAAATCAGTTCCTTTTCAGGAAAATTGACTTTTTGTTGAATTGTGTTAAATTGTATGAGAGAGGGGTAGAAAGGTTAAAACTAACCATCTAATTTATTTTTGGTCTTACTAATAATCTATATAAATATAATTGTAGTCTGTCTGTGATTTATTTATAAATTGCTATAAATAAGTTTTTTGCTTCATTTTAGCAATAACTAAGCAGAATTTAACGTTTTTAAAAAATTTCTCTGTCTGTCTGTCTGTCTTTCCGGCTTTCACGCAAAAACGACTGCACCGATTGCAATGAAACTTTCACAGATTATTAGCTCTGCTCTGGGAGTAATCTGCTTTAGGTTTTATTTTTCTTCCCTCACGCCTTGTACCCCCTCCCATACAAAGTGACTCATTTTCAAAAACTTATAATAATCAAATTTTCATGGAAACTATGAAAGCTTTTAATTTGAAATTTAAAATATATTATTTTTATTATAAATGCATTCTTCAAGTATATAAATAGTTTGAATCCCCCAACTCCTTCCACCACCTCCCATACAAACTAAACTTTTCATGAAATACTATACTCCAATTTTCTCAGTACGTATAACTTTGATCGAGCTAAAATTTTGTATTAAATCTTTAATTAGCATAATTATTATTATCGGGAAAAATTAACCGATTAGCTTTACTCCTTCTACCCCCTCCCATACAATGTGCACAATTCCACGACTCTGCAAAAACTCGATTTTCTTGAAAAGTGTGAATCTAACTGATCTAAAATTTAAAACACATCAATTCCATGGTGATTATAGTTATTTCTAGAAAAATTACCAAAAACCCTACACTCCTTCTTCCACCTCCCATACAAACTGCACTTCTTCATGAAATACTCTAAACCAATTTTCTCAGTACGTATAACTTTGATCGAGCTAAAATTTTCTGATGAATCCATAATTAGTATTATTATTATTATCGGGAAAAATTAACCGATTGGCTCCACTCCTTCTACCCCCTCCCTTACAATATGACACAATTTCACGACTTTGCAAAAACTCGATTTTCTAAAAGTGTGAATCTAACTGATCTGAAATTGATTATTATATCTTTAATTAGCATAATTATTATTATCGGGAAAAATTAACCGATTAGCTTTACTCCTTCTACCCCCTCCCATACAATGTGCACAATTCCACGACTCTGCAAAAACTCGATTTTCTAGAAAAGTGTAAATCTAACTGATCTAAAATTTAAAACACATCAATTACATGGTGATTGCAGTTATTTTTAGAAAAATTACTAAAAACCCTCCACTTCTTCTACCACCTCCCATACAAACTGCACTTTTTCATGAAATACTCTAAACCAATTTTCTCAGTACGTATAGCTTTGATCGAACTAAAATTTTGTACTAAATCTTTAAGTAGCATAATTATTATTATCGGGAAAAATTAACCGATTAGCTTTACTCCTTCTACCCCCTCCCATACAATGTGGCACAATTCCACGAATTTGCAAAAACTCAATTTTCTTGAAAAGTGTGAATCTAACTGATCTAAAATTTAAAACACATCAATTCCATGGTGATTATAGTTATTTCTAGAAAAATTACCGAAAACCCTACACTCCTTCTACCACCTCCCATACAAACTGCACTTTTTCATGAAATACTCTAAACCAATTTTCTCAGTACGTATAACTTTGATCGAGCTAAAATTTTCTGATGAATCCATAATTAGTATTATTATTATTATCGGGAAAAATTAACCGATTGGCTCCACTCCTTCTACCCCCTCCCTTACAATATGACACAATTTCACGACTTTGCAAAAACTCGATTTTCTAAAAGTGTGAATCTAACTGATCTGAAATTTAAAAGATATCAATTGCATGGTGATGATAGTTGTATCTAGAAAAATTATCAAAAACCCCCCACTCCTTCTACCACCTCCCATACAAATTTCACAATTTCACTAAATCCAATGCACTAAGTTTCTCAGTACCTATTCAGTTTTTCAAGCTTAAATTTGGTGCAAAATATTTTTATAGCTACTCTAGCATGGAGTGAAAAAAATTAATTTAGTACTGTCATCCCTTCTATCACTCCCCACTCAAAAATTTTTAAGATTACAAAAATTTCGATTTCATCGGTAGTATCATATAATGGAGCTTTACGCACAATCGAAGTCCTGTTATGTTTTTAAGCTCAGTGTCATTTTATTTGGGCTCTTTTCAATTAACACAAGCTGCAACTATTCACATGTCCTTAACACGTATACATATGATATCGAATCACGGGTTTCATTTGAACACGAGCCTCTCCCATTTAAATGCGAGTACCATTCTATCATCCTTAATAATTTATGGTTCTGACTCCAACAAAATACAAAACATTGTGTTCAAAGAGCCATTAAAGTAAGCGGATTAAATATCCCATATAATGTATTACTAACTACATTCTCAAAAATTTGCTTATTAATGCGATTTTTACGCGGACGAAGTCGCGGGCGTTTGCTAGTTCTAAATAAATATTTAGTGCACAATTTCAAATCGATGAATTGTATATGCACTCAGTAAATTGGTTTAGCGCATTTCATGAAAATGTGCAGATTGCATGGGAGGTGGCGGAAAGAGAGGGAGGATACAAATAATTCCTATACAGTAGAATGGAATTATCATTAAACTATTATATTCCACATTGCAGATCAATAGCATTTAAACTTTTCGAGAAAAGCCGGTTTTTTGACAAATTACGTAATTGTGTCATTTTGTATGGGAGGGTTAGAAGGGGTGGAGCGATTTGACCTGTTCACGAACTTCTCCGTACTTTTTTGTCAAAAATGACATGTGCGAAATTTGAACTTTCTAGATCAAAGCGTTCTCAAGCTAGAGAGAAAACGGACATACAGACAGACGGACATCCGGTTTTGAAATTTTTGAGTGATAACATGAACTTCTGTATCATTAATTTTTATTGCGAGCCTTATTTCTTAGTGTTGCAAACTTTGTGGCAAACTTATAATACTCTCAGATTTCATCTAGAGAATAAATATGAAAATAACTAACTTATAGCATTGACACATATACCCGTCAGCACGAAAAGTGTCATCAGCACAAAAAAAACTCCATCACGAGCACGAAAAAAGACCATACTTATCTCGATAAGAACGAAATACTGCCATTTATATTTGATTAGAATAACTAAAAGCTATCTTTTGTAAAATTAAATAATTTCAATTTGACATTCTTTCTGTCAGCTGCTTAATTTTTTCCCGTGTTTTGACATATTGGTGTTTTCCGAAGCAACATAGTGGAAAATTCTTTTGAAAATGAGTGCAAATCGCAAACGACGAAAACAAAGAAAAACATAACAGAACTATGATTGGGCTTAAAGCCCAATCATATGATACTCTAGATGAGATGGAAATGAATTTAATATACCGGAAAATATGTCATCTCAAATTCTTTCGGATAGTGAATAGAGACTTTTGCACGGGAGGTGGTGGAAGTAGAGGGGGAGGTTTGTATTTTTCGTATATGACACCGAACATAGCATGCAAAATGTTTTTTTGCTGAATTTAAAGTTTTTAGTTTTCATTATTTTTAAAGAAATTGATCATAGTTTTCCTGAAATTGGGGCATTTGTATGGGAGGTGGCAGAGGAAGTGGAGCATTTAAGATAACTTTGAAAGTGCTCATCATCATTCCTATCACCATGCTTTGATTCAATTTCAAAGTCGATAGCTCTCATATACTTGAAGGATAAATGCTTTTCTTGAATTTATAATACAGATATTTGTATGGGAGGTGGTGGAAGGAGTGAAGCAGAGCTAATAATTTTTTCTAGCACTTATTTCAATTACTAAGAAATAAAGTCTGGCAAAATTTGAAGTTTGTACTTTTTCTACTTTGAATGGAAATCGATAAAATGCATTTAACAAAAATTATGCATTTGTATGGGAGGGGGTAGAAGGAGTGTACGGATCAAAACAATTTTTTAGTATTATTAATATTTCTATTTGTATACTTTATACGAAATATCAAGTTGATAGCTTTAACATTTTCGAAGAAAAATATTTTAATTTAAATTTCAAAATTTCGTGAAATTTCTATGGGAGAGGGTAGAAGGATTGAGGTGAAGTTTATAATTTTTTCAACACTGATTGCAATTATAAAAACATTAATTCTGGCAAAATTTCGTATTTTCAGCTTTACTAGTTTCAGTGAAAATCGAATATATGTTTTTCTCAAAATTGTCCATTTGTATGGGAGAGGGTAGAAGGAGTAAGGGGATCCGATCAATATTCCGTCATATTAATGACATCTATATAATAATACTTTTGCTTAAATTTGAAGTTGATAGCTTAAACAGTTTCAGAGAAAAACCAATTTCTTAATATTTCGAAATTTCATGAAATTTGTATGGGAGGGGGTAGAAGGAGTAGGGAGATGTGGCCCGTTCACGAACTTAAAGTTTCTTTTTTGCTAAAAATGACACACAACGAATTTCAGCACGATAGCTCTAAGCATTCGAGAGTTATGTTGTAGACAGACGGACAGACAGCAACTCGGAATCGAAGTTTTTGAGCGACAACAAATATTTCTGTACCCTTGGCGGCTCTGTGCGAGCATTATTTCTTAGCGTTACAAACGGTAAGGCAAACACAATATACTCTCAGATTTCATCTAGAGTATAAACACCGTGTGGACTGATTGAATGATCCAGAATTTGTTTGAGATTTGGGGACAATTTGCAAACAAACTTCGCTCAAACCGAAAAAACAATCCACTATACAATGAGATGGCTCTTAATATAGGTAATAATTGAATAAAATAACTAAAATATTCAAAGATTGCTCGTTCCCATAAAATGAACACACTCTGGGATGGGGGCTGTAGAATTCACCCACAGCCAGTCCTGCTTGCCCTAAAAATGGCAAATGGACACTCACTGGATCATGGGCTTATCACCCGTGATCTTAAGACCTAAATGATACGAGAAACGGATACATCGCCTCAGATACGGACTGATTCTACGGTAACGACTTTTGGCATTCGAAAACGGACTATGATTGGCTTCTGGAACGTTCGAACATTGAATGACGGGGGAAGACCTGTGGTTACTCGGTCCTTGCACCGCCAATCAGTGATCGACCGTGAAATGAAGCACTATAACGTCCAAATCTTGGGCTTGAGCGAGGTCAGGTGGACAGGATCAGGAGAAGAACGAACCCCTAGCGGAAACACTATTCTGTACATTGGCCCTGAAAGTGAAGCCAGAAATGACGTGGCGTTCGTCCTTACGCCGAGAGCGAGAAACAGTCTCATTAGCTGGGAACCAATCTCGGATAGCATTATCGTCGTCAGGCTCAGGACTAGTGTCAGAAACGTCACAATTCTGCAGTGCTACGCACCAACTAATACCGCAACATCTGGTGACAAGGAGGAGTTTTATAGCCAACTGAGTGCCACCTTCGAACGTGTTCCAAGAGGTGATATTATTATCATCTCGGGAGATATGAACGCCCAGGTTGGATCAGACAACACTGGACTAGAACACGTCATGGGGAGCCATGGTGACCCTGGTGTTGACTCTTCACGACTTTGGATTAAGAGACCCGAAAACGGCGAATTATTTGTGGAGTTCTGTAGTACTCGGCAAATGGTCATCGGAGGGACCCTTTTTCCACACAAGAGTCATCATAAAACATCTTGGGTTTCCCCTGATGGTGTTACTCAGAACCAGATCGACCATTTGGCTATAAGTCGCCAATGGAGAAGATGTCTCCTCGATGTGCGAGTGAAACGTGGAGCTGACGTGGGGAGCGATCACCACTTGATGGTTGCCTGCTTGAGATTGTGTACAGCAGCTATCCGACGACCACAAATTCTTCAAATGAAGCGCAAACTTAATGTGGATAAACTCAGAGATCGCAACAAAAAACTCGAATACACCACCATTCTACGCGAAAAGTCATCCACATTGGGTGAACATGAAATGCGCACACTGGACGCCAATTGGGAGGCAACCAGAAACACTTTTCTAACTAGTGCTGAAGAATCTGTGGGATATGCGCAAAGCGGTGAGAAACCCTGGATGTCGCAAGACACATGGGACAAGGTTGGCAATCGGAAAAAAGCCAAATTGGCAATCATCTCTCAACCCGATGTCAACCAACGAAGCCCGACTTGAGGCAGAACTACCGCGATGCTCATATACAGCTTAAAAAGGCTGTTAGACGTGACAAGAGAAAGGCCATTGAAGATCTGGCAAACAAGGCAGAATCTGCGGCTTACCTTGGGGATATGGGTTCACTATTTAAAATCATGAAACAGTTGACGAACAGGAATTTCACCGCCAACCACCTGGTGAGAGATGTCAACGGAACTCTCCTTAATATGAGTGAACACCAGTTGCGACGATGGAAGGAATACTTCTCTGATATTTTAAACATCTTGTCAGATGAAGATATTCCGGAAACAGAACAACTTCCAAACATCCAACCGCAACAATCCTCTATTAGGGATAGTTTCCGCCATTCGGTCAATGGTGGCAAGGAAAGCTCCAGGTATAGACGGACTACCAACCGAACTCCTCAAAGCGGACCCGGAAATAACAGCCGATATACTCCTCCCACTCTTCTTTAAGGTGTGGAATGATGGAAGATACCCGACTGAATGGAAGGAGGGCGTCATTGTGAAAATTCCGAAGAAGGGCGACCTTCGCGATTGTGGCAATTGGCGTAGTATATGTCTACTTACTGCCGTATCAAAAATTATGGCTAAGGTAATTCTCAATAGGATTAGTGATGTCGTCGAGAGCACTCTCGAAGTTTATCAGGCTGGATTCCGTAAAGGGTCGTCTTGTACCGACCACACAAATACCCTACGGATAATATTAGAGCAGTCAGCCGAAATGGGTTCGCCACTACATCTCATGTTTGTGGACTTCGAGAAGGCTTTCGACAGCGTTAAGCGAGATTACATATGGAATGCTTTGCGTAGGAGAGGTATTCCAGATAAGGTCATAGCTATGATTAAAGAATCCTACGAAGATGCAAGGTGTCGCGTCTTGCATAGAGGAGAGCTGTCCGAGAGCTTCCCTGTGCGAACGGGTGTCAGACAAGGCTGCATATTATCACCAGCCCTGTTTCTGGTGGTAATAAATGACATCTTGAAAGCTGCACTGGAAGGTGGGGAAGGTAAAGGTCTTCAATGGAGACTATTTAACATCTTAAGTCACCTTGATTATGCTGATGACGTGTGTTTGCTTCCACATACCCGTTCGGACTTAGAGTCAAATGTTCGCTCGTTGCATTCTAAATGCAAACAGGCGGGACTGAAAATAAATGTGCGTAAAACCAAGTACATGCACATGGGTTCGAACGCAAGCACACCGATTGTTCTTAATGGACAGGATGTGGAAGAGGTGCAAGATTTTTGCTATCTCGGAAGCATTGTCAGCATGGACGGCGGAGCCGAAAAGGATGTTGAGGCTCGGCTAAATAAAGCTCGTCAGGCCTTCGGTATCCTTTCCCCTTTCTGGAGGTTAAGAGAGATCTCCCTTCGCACGAAGCTGCGAGTTTTTGACGCATGCGTCAAATCCGTGTTGTTATATGGTTGTACTACGTGGAAAGTGACCGTTCGACTTACCAAGAAACTACAGACTTTCGTAAGCCAATGCCTCCGGCGCATTTTAGGAATATTCTGGCCAGAAGTAATCTCCAACGACGAACTTTGGAGTACAACTCGCCAGGCTAAAATAGGTATTGAGATTCAACGGCGAAAGTGGCAGTGGATCGGTCATACTTTGAGGAAACCAGAGCGAAACATCGCAAAACAGGCTCTGGATTATAACCCTCAAGGAAGACGTCGGGTTGGTCGACCTTGTAACACATGGAAGCGAGCAGTTGAGCAGGAGGCCAGAGGAATAAACAAGTCCTGGCAACAGCTTAAAGCCGATGCTCAGGATCGCGCCTTGTGGAAGAGAGTTGTTTCTGTCCTATGCCTCTATAGGGGGTCTTAACAGGAGTATTATATTATATTATTATAAAATGAACAGGAAAACGAGATATGAGTGTCAGCGTCATGGAAGTCAGAAAATAAACAATCTCACACAAAAATACAGGTAAAGTTTCGCATGTAATTCTCTACACATTCGAATTGAAACGATTTCGAAACACATCACGCTCTGTCAAAAATTCCGCTCATCTAGTAGAGATTCTTCAGAAAATTAACTTGGAACCAACTGATATTTTAGTCAGCCTAGACGTGGAATCACTTTTCACCAACATCCCGATTAAAGACACGTTAAGCATCATCAGGAAACTCATTCCGAACAACAGGTATGACTTAATAGAATTTTGTTTAAATAATACTTTCTTTTCAGCTCTAGGGAAGCTCTACAAGCAAACGGAAGGAGCGGCAATGAGATCTCCAATTTCACCGGTGGTAGCGGAAATTTTCATGGAGGAATTCGAAAAGAACGTCCTGGTCTCAGCTCCATTAAAGCCGAAATTATATCTACGGTATGTGGATGGCACCTTCATCATTTGGCAACATGGGAAGGAAGAGCTCGACAAATTCTTAGCACACCTGAACGCACACCACGAGAAAATTAAGTTCACCATGGAAACAGAAAGCAACGGGAAACTGCCATTCTTGGATGTACTCGTCGAAAGGAACGATACGTCGCTAAGCTTCGGGATATGCAGGAAACCAACTCACAACAACAGATATCTCCACGCTCATTCACATCACCACCCAAGCCAGAAAACAGGCGTACTGAGACCCTAATACACAGAGCTCAACGTATAACTGATGGAAATCCGGGCAGTCTACGAAAAGAAAAGGAACAATTGAATCGGGCATTCAGAGCAAATGGATACAAAGCGAGCGAAATTAACAAGGCCTGGAAACCGAAGCATCCAAGGACATCAGAACGAGAAGACCCTGAAGAAGGAAATGCAGACAAACGATGGGTAAATCTACCTTACATCCAGGGCACGACGGATAAGATAGGAACATTTTTTCGAAAATCGAACATCAAGACAACATTCACTACCCCGACTACTATCCGAGGAATTTTAGGAAACCAAAAGGACAAAAAACCATTGGAGACTGAAGGAGTATATAAAGTACCATGCGGCTCATGCGATAAAGTGTATATAGGAGAAACGGGACGCACAGTCCAAACAAGGATCAACGAACACCAACGATGCACACGGAAAAACCAGATACAGTCATCAGCGATCGCGGAACATGCAACTACAGAGGACCATACAATCGATTTCGACAATGTGCAAATTCTGGCCAGGGCAAATCAATATTATCAACGAATAGTACGAGAAGCCATAGAAATTTCGAAACATCCGCAGAACTTCAACCGAGACACCGGATACAAGTTATCAGCAGTTTGGCTACCTGCGTTAAAATTTGGTAAGAACAAAATTCGTACCCAGAAATCCTTAACTAATTTAACTACCTGATACTAATTAATTAACCTTAATTATCCTTCCCACACTCAATTAACCCTCTTGTCTATATAATAATTGTCTTTTGTAATTGTCGATAGGTCTGAGCAGAGACCGAAACATCACGAATAATAAAGCGTAACAGTGTAGAATCCGGAAATCTTTTCTTCCAATTTTATTTCGTTTCTTATGTAAGGTGCTCGTACAAAATTTAATGTTCGTAGCTTTTAATTTGTTAATAACCAACAAATTAAAAGTTGATTTAATGTAGTTGTTCGAAATCTCTATTTTGTATGGGCGGGGGGTGGATAGAAGGGCAAACGTGATCTCAATATTTTTGACGCAGTTTTGCTTCAACTATTTTCAAAAGTTCTTAATCTAAATTTTAAATTGATAGTTAGGTGATAATTGATTTCTTTAAAATGGTCGAAAAAATACTTTTGTATGAGAGGGGGTAGTATTCTTAAATATATTCGGCCAGTTAATTCAAATATTTAGGGATTTTTTTTTAAATGTATTTTGAGAAATTTTCAAGTTTCAACCTTTAAATTTCATTAAAAACATAACAATGCTACGATTGCGCGTAAAGCGCAATCTTAAGATACTCTAGATGAAATAGCATTTTTCGTGATCACTAGAAATTTTGTATGGGGAGTGTTAGAAGGCACGATATCATTGAACTAATTTTTTCCCCATCATGCTAAAGTAGCTATAAAAATGTTTTATGCAAAATGCTTACTCCAAAAATTGAATGGGACTGAGAAAATTAGTGAGTTCGATTTAATGAAAATGTGCAGTTTGTATGGGAGGTGGTAGAAAGAGTGGGGGAATTTTAATGATTTTTTCAGAAATAACTAGGAATATTATAAAATTTTTACCCCTTAAATTTCAGACTAGAGCCTTTCATACTTTTCATGAAAATAGATGTTTTGTAAAGTTGTGAAACTATGTCATATTGTATGGGAGGGGGTAGAAGCAGTCAAATATTTTTATTCTGATCTTAGTAATAATGCTAAACAGGTATTCATTACAAAATGTGAGCTCGATAATGTTATATGTTCTGCGAAAATCGTCTTAGAGCATTTCATGAAAAAGTGTAGTTTGTATGGGAGGGAGTGGAAGGAGAAGGAGGACGCAAATAGTATTTCTATTGTAGATTGAAATCATTTTGAAAGTAGTATATCCCAAAAGTCAGGCCAATAGCTTTTATACTTTTCGAGCAAATCCGCTAATTGTCAAATTGCGCAATTGTGTCATTGTGTATGGGAGGGGGTAAAAGGCGTGGAGTGATTTGGCCCGTTCATGAACTTGACCTTACTTTTTTGTCAAAAACGACGTGTACAAAATTTGAACTATCGAGCTCAACGCGTTCTCAAGCTAGAGACCGAACAGACGGACGGACGGACTGACAGACGGACGGACGGACAGACGGACAGACGGACATCCGGTTTTGAGATTTGTGAGTGATAATATCAACTTCTGTATCATTCATTTTTTTCTCCGAGTTTTATTTCTTAGCGTTACAAACCTTAGAGCAAACTTATAACACTCTCAGATTTCATCTAGAGTATAAAAATTTCCGTTGGGGAGGAGGGAGCTTATAACAATTGTGGAACAAATTATTATTTTTTTTCTATGTACACCAAATCGATGTATCCACGTGCAAAACTTAAACTTTCTATCTTTCACCAGAGCCCTAAAAACAACATTCAAAATGTTCGGAACTTTTTTTTACCACCTCCCTCCCCTTACACACTTGAAGTTAAAATTTTGACCAAAATTAAAGACTACGTAGTTCTATAATCTAACGAATTTCATTTGATATATGTACTCAGTTTTGAGATATAACTGTTTGAAATTTCGAAAAGTGCACCATTTTTGAAATGCTTCCATTTCCCTCCACTACTGCTACGACCAAATTTTATATTTTTGTTGTATTTCACTAGTATAACTTAAGACATGTTTTAAGTTTCAATTACATAGCTTAAGAGATAGTTGAGGTATTAGTTTTTAAGTGTTTTTCTTTGCACACACCCCTCCTTCCCTGAACCTCCCCCTTACAATCAATAGCATTTCTCTCAGCTAATTTTGGTGGATCTGCCGTCTTAATGGTCACATACTATGAATTATTTATAGCAAATAATTTCGAAGATATAATCATTCAAAAAAAAAAAAGTTCAGCCGACAGTCTGTTTTAGCCCCCCTCTCCCTTTTCGGACACCAATAGATAAAAAAGATAAATTTTTATTATTTTTATGTTTCCCAGCCTTCCCTATACTTCTGCTGATTTTCTGCTTTCTATCTACATTTGTAGTGGA
The DNA here is from genome assembly GCA_963669355.1 of Chorisops tibialis. NCBI lineage: Eukaryota > Metazoa > Arthropoda > Insecta > Diptera > Stratiomyidae > Chorisops > Chorisops tibialis. The sequence continues at coordinate 267,673,329 of OY770262.1, read as the reverse complement.
CACTTTAGCAAGTGTAGTTTTCGACATTTTTCCTCCCCCTGCTTCCCCCTTTCACCTGACACTACCCAAAATTTGGATAATGGAGCTCACATACTATATTGACAATCCACCCAAAAGCGAACATTCTACCTTTAATAGTCTCGGAGATATGAGTCCATATGTACGGTATACAGCGGACGGCGTACGGCGGGACGGATTTTTTTCCGCATTTTTAGGCTAATTTAGTCATGAAACGCGAAAAAAAAATTTCAGGGTAGCAAATATTGTTTTGTTTTCTGTGTCTATCACAATACTTAATTATGAAAATAATAAAGTAAAATTTGCAATAATTTTAATTGTTGAAATCGATGTGAGCTAGCAAAATCGAGATTCAATAAATTCAGATACTTAAGTTACTGATTTGGTTTGCTGCAGCTGACATTGATCACGTCGATTGCGATTGTTTAATCCCTTAAATCCTTGCAAAAAATTTACAGTCAGTTTTTGATAAGATATCTCGAGATAGCGAAAACTTAATTTTGACAGAAGTATATATACTAAAAAGTAGAGCAGATTTAACAGTTACGTTGGCAAACATGAAGTGGTTACTTATTGGTGTCGTTTTTGTTGCTGTGGCCGGGCAGCTAGAAGGAAGTTTAAGTAATTATTTTCGGCATAATTTTGCTAAATCTTAATTGACTATTGAAAGGAAAGATTTTCAGAAGCTACACTGTTACGCTTCATTCTTCGTGACGTTTCGATCTCTGCTGAGACCTTTATCAAACTGAACAGTTCTCAGCGGAGACCGAATAACAGTGTAGAATCCGGAAATCTTTCCTTTCAGTTCGATATGCTCTTTGTGGAAACATTCACCAAACCATTAATTGATTGTTCTTTAGTTCCACCACCACCGGGCGATCAGTGTGTTGGTCCTGCTGGTCCAGACGTAGGACTAGGGAAAGCAGTGCGCGAGTTAATCGATCTTCTGCCCCTCGAGCAAATGCTGGAGATTTTCATGACTGCCGTTAGCAATGACGATGGGGTTATGAGAGCCATGGAATATATCGAATCACCTGAATTCGTGTATATCATTCGCGTTATGCATAATGCACCTGAATTCAGTGACGTAATGGAATACTTATGCGAAGAAACCTTTTTCGATGCGTACTATTACTTGAACTCGTTGGGGGAAATTTTCGGCTTCCCTGCAATGCCACGTCCGTACGGGAAAAGAGTTCGTCGAGATGCCGAAGAACGTGTGGGATTCAGGGGAATGATGTTGGATTTATTTGACGTAATTCCAATGGATGAGATGCGAGCAACCTTCAGGAATCGCTATGAAAACGATGAATTACTTCGCAAGGCGATGGCCAAGATCGGTTCGGAGGAGTTCAGAAGAATCGGTGACGCTATTCAAGCAACTCACGAATACGCCGATCTGTGTCGTAGGTTGTCTGCTGTAGGAGTCGATGTCGATCTAGTCCTTGATACTCTGATGGCATTCTTCAATTGGTAACTACTAATGTAACCTTAAATTGAAATAAACTAAAGCATAAAAACCATTTTGGAGTCTATTCACACTTAAGGATTTTCAATACCGCATTTTAATTCGTGAATGTTTGTTTATTTGTTCTTCTAAAATTCATTGATATCGCTCAATATCATGCTATAATATAATTTATGAAAGCAAAACCAAATATGGGGTCCCATACAAAATGACAAAATTTCGCAAATCGTCAATAAACGAATCTTTTCAAAAAGCATAAAAGCTATTGATCTGAAATTTGGAATGTAATACTTTCATAATAATTTCAATCTACTGTATAAAAATGATTTTTGTCCTCTCCCTCCTTCCACCACCTCCCATACAAACTGCCCTTTTTTATGAAATACTCTAAATAAATTTACTCTTCCATACAATTTGACACAATTCAACAACTTTATAGAAATATGATTTTCCTGAAAAGTATGAATGCTACTGATCTGCAATTTAAAATATGTCAATTAAATGATGTTTACAGTCATTTCTAAAAACGTCATTAATAAATTCACACTGCTTCTACCACCTCCCATGCAAACTGCACAATTTCACTTAATCCAATACACTAATTTTCTCAGTGCCTATTAAATTATTGGATCCTAAATTTTGTATAAAACATTTTGATAGCAACTTTAGAGTAATGTGAAAAAATTAGTTCAATGTCGTCACTTCCTCTACAAAATTTCTAAAAACAAAAAAAAATCTCTCTCATCTAGAGTATCGCACGATTGGGTTTTACGCCTAGTCGTAGTCCTGTTATATATTTTTTTTGTTTTTTGTGCACCCTACCTACCTATCTACCTTATCCCACATGGTACAGAGCCTAACCTTATTGCAATGAATATCCCGCTTAGGTCGCGGTGCACCAGATTCATCAAGCTTTTTTACGTCTGGGATTCTCGTAATATGTATATCAATTTTTTATCTCCAGTAACAATTCGATGCAAAATATCTTTTCTTTGTTGTCTTTGGAGTAACATTTCACAAACGGATTTTCGACGTTCGATGTTTCTTTCGGTTAATTCATGTGTAACTCATTTACTAACTTATAGAATAATTTCCATTGATGATGATGATGCAATGGCGCTACAGCCCATATCGAGCCTTGGCCTCCCAGATGCACCACTTCCAGTTCTCTCGGTCCGACGACCGCGTCCTCCAGTTTGAAAAATCGAGAAGCGATATGCAGTCTGTGTCGACTGAGTCCTCCCATCGCTTTCGTGGCTTCCCCTGCGGTTGGTTATTTTGAGCTTTACCCTTGAGCACTTGTTTTGGGGATATAGATGCTGGTGGGTCGTCAAATAGTTGATACAGCTCATCAGTCAATCACCCATATTCCTGATAAGACCCCCTATAGTGGCATAGGACAGAAACACCTCTCTTCCATAAGGCGCGATCCTGAGCATCGGCCTTAAGCTGTTGCCAGGACTTGTTTATTCCTCTGGCCTCCTGCTGAACTGCTCGGTTCCATGTGTTACATGGTCGACCAACCCGACGTCTTTCTTTCTAGCATCCATCATAATCCAGAACCTGTGTGGCGATGTTTCGCTCTGGTTTCCTCAAAGTATGACCGATCCACTGCCACTTCCGCCTTTGAATCACAATACCTATTTTAGTCTGGCCAGTTGTACTCCAAAGTTTGTCGTTGGAGATCACTTCTGGCCAGAACATCCTTAAAATGCGTCGGAGGTATTGGCTCACGAAAGTCTGTAGTTTCTTGGTAAGTCGAAGGGTCACTTTCCACGTAGTACAAACATATAACAACACGGATTTGACGCATGCGTCAAAAACTCGCAGCTTCGTGCGAAGGGAGATCTCTCTTAGCCTCCAGAAAGGGGAAAGGATACCGAAGGCCTGACGAGCTTTATTTAACCGAGCCTCAACATCCTTTTCGGCTCCGCCGTCCATGCTGACAATGCTTCCGAGATAGCAAGAATCTTGCACCTCTTCCACATCCTGTCCGTTAAAAACAATCGGTGTGCTTGCGTTCGAACCCATGTGCATGTACTTGGTTTTACGCACATTTATTTTCAGTCCCGCCTCTTTGCATTTAGAATACAACGAGCGAACTTTTGACTCTAAGGGCGAACGGTTGTGTGCAAGCAAACACACATCATCAGCATAATCAAGGTGACTTAAGATGTTAAATAGTCTCCATTGAAGACCTTTACCTTCCCCACCTTTCAATTCAGCTTTCAAGATGTCATTTATTACCACCAGAAACAGGGCTGGTGATAAGGAAACTATCTCTTCCTTATCTGGGGGATCGTCCCTAATCGAGGATTTTCGCGGTTGGATGTTTCGTAGATGTTCTGTTTCTGGGATATGTTCCTCTGACAAGATATTTAAAATATCGGAGAAGTATTCCTTCCAACGCCGCAACTGGTGTTCACTCATATTAAGGAGAGTTCCGTCGACATCTCTCACCAGGTGGTTGACGGTGAAATTCCTGTTCGTCAACTGTTCCATGATTTTGAATAGTGAACCCATATCCCCAAGTTAAGCCGCAGATTCTGTCTTGTTTGCCAGATACAGCTCATCAATCAATCAAATTCCTGTTAAGACCCCCTATTGGGGCATAGGACAGAAACAACTCTCTTACACAAGGCGCGATCCTGAGCATCAGCCTTAAGCTGTTGCCAGGACTTGTTTATTCCTCTGGCTTCCTGCTCAACTGCTCGCTTCCATGTGTTACATGGTCGACCAACCCGACGTCTTCCTTGAGGGTTATAATCCAGAGCCTGTTTTGCGATGGTTCGCTCTGGTTTTGTCAAAGTATGACCGATCCACTGCCACTTTCGCCGTTGAATCTCAACACCTATTTTAGTCTGGCGAGTTGTACTCCAAAGTTCGTCGTTGGAGATTACTTCTGGCCAGAATATTCCTAAAATGCGCCGGAGGCATTGGTTTACGAAAGTCTGTAGTTTCTTGGTAAGTCGAACGGTCACTTTCCACGTAGTACAACCATATAACAACATGGATTTGACGCATGCGTCAAAAACTCGCAGCTTCGTGCGAAGGGAGATCTCTCTTAACACTTCACCCGCTGCCGACTCCAACTCCTGGAATACCTCCTTAACGCCAAGTATTGATCAGGCCAGAATATTTACGTCGTTTGCGCACGCCACCAACTGTGCGGATTTTACGAGTAGCGTACCTCTGGTGTCCACTATGGTTACTGAAGTTGACTTTCTGAGGACGTATAAATATACTTAGATTTAAGGAAGCCATGTTGGCTACTTTAACCTTTTCCTAGAAGATTGAATTTTTTTCTTCCTACTGCCTCGCAGTGAGATAGGACACGCTCTGTCTTTTCTGAGTCTCAGAAACAGAGGCGGCAGGTGTCGGTTTCAGCGAGGCCCATATTTTTGAGGTGGTGGTTTACTCTACTATGCCCTGTCAATAGGCCGATTAGTCACTTTTGCTGAATTTTATAATATTCTTTACTTTGTTTTTTTTGTGGTAGAAAAACTATCTATGAGATTGATAAGCCTGCAGTAGATTTTATACTCTTGTTCAATTAACTCTCTAGGTATAAGGTTGAAGCGTCCTTTTGGTTTTCCACAGAATGGCTCTGGTCCAATAAAATTTGTTTCTGCGCCATTTTTTGCGAAGCGATCTGCCTCTTCATTTCCCTCAATCCTCGTATGTCCTGGGGCCCATATTAACTATAATATAATATAATATAATTTGTTTCTCCTTCCCAGGATGATTAGGTTTTGAAAGTAGTCCCAAACAAGCCTCGATCCGTGTTTGTTGGATGCAAGAGCTTTGAGAACTTTGACTATCCGATAGGATATAAATATATTTGTTACGATGAGCTCTCCTTATATTCTCTCGGATACATAGCTCGATTGCAATAAATTCGGAAGATTGTGGCTACAAGAGGTTTTGAAATCGAGAAATTAGAACATCTGCCTCCAGTCCCCTCCGAGGTGCGCGAGCCATCTGTATAGCAGACGGTTGATCCCTCTTCCATATCAGGTAGCACGGATTGCCATTCCTTGTTTTCTCTGATTATTACTTTGAATGAGCTTTCAAAGTTGAATTTTGTTGGCAAAGTGTCTGACAGAGTTGAGGATAGAATCTCAATTGTCGATTTTTTTAGAATTTGAAGGTGACCTCAAAAATCTCCTGATTTGTAATTGTTATCCGTCTGTACGCGTAACACCCCTTTAATTGCCTCCCTTTTTATTTGTAGATGTATCGGAGGGATGTTCAGGAATATTTCCATTGCCACAGTAGGGCAGGTTTTCATTGTACCTGTGATACTAAGACACGCTAGTCTTTGAATTTTACTTTATTATTTTAATAATAAAGTGTTGTGATCGACTTGGGAAAAAAAAAAATTTGCTACCCTGAAATTTTGTTTTTTCGCGTTTCGTGACTAAATTAGCCTAAAAATGCAAAAAAAAAAAAAAATCCGTCTGTCTGTACGCCGTCCGTCGTATGCCGTCCGCCGACGTGTACGCTCAGCGCACATTAACTCCCCAACCCTTCAAGATAGAAAGTTCATTTTTGGAGGGATTGTAGATAGATGCGGATCTCAGGCGGAAACCCATTTTGGGGGGTGTACGAGTTGATGGGGAGGCGGGGGGAGTGCTTAAACCGAAAATTGCGAATTCAAATATCTCAACCATGGTAACAGCTAGGAAAGTAAAACTCAACATACATATAGAGGGATTTGTGGGACAACTTTTAAAAATAATTTAATTTTTTTATCCATTGGGGTGCGAAAAGGGGAGGCTAAGAACCAATTGTCGGCCGAATTTTTTTTTCAAATGATTATATCTTCGAAATTACTTGGCATAAAAAATTTATATTTTGAGACCGTTAAGGTGGCATATAGGTCCACTAGAATCAGTTTAGATAAAAGCTAATTATTGAAAGGGGGAGGGTCAGGGGGGTGCAAAGAAAAACACTTAAAAATCAATATCTCGGCTATTTATTAAGCTATGTAATTGAATCTCAGAACTTATATTAAGCTATACTAGAGAAATACGAGAAGAATATAACATTTGGACAAAATAGTAGTGGGGGGAAATGGGGGGCATTTAAAAAATGGTGCACTTTCCAAAATTTCAAACCGTTATAATTCAAATTTGAGTACAGATATCGAATCAAAAATTTGTCAGATTATAGAACTATATAATTTATAATTTTGATAAAAATTGTGAGTTAGGGGGTGTAAAGGGAGGGAGGTGGTAACCAAAAATGTCGAAAATTTTGAGTGATTTTTTTAGGACTCTGGTCAAAGATAGAAACTGTAAATTTTGCATGTGGATACATCTTTTTGATATACATAGAAAAAAAATGATAATTTGATCCACAATTGTTACGAACCGACCACCACGGTCTAAGGGGCACAAGGTGTTTCATGTGCAGCGAAAAAAACACGAAAACCGAAAATTTTTGAATGTAATTTTAAGGTAGAAACATGAAAATTTGGGAAATACATTTAAAAAAAATTCCTAAAAGTATAAAATATTAACTGGTCGAATACCTTCAAAACTTCTATCCCCTCCCATACAACATTTTTTTGACCATTTATAAGAAATTAACTATCACCTAACTATTAAAAGTTATCAATTTGAAATTTTGCATAAAAACTTATAAAAATATTTGAAATAATATTACTTTAAAAGTTATAAAAGCGCACTTGCCCTTCTACCCCCTCCCATACAAAAGTATGATTTCGACCAATCACATTAAATCAACTAATAACCAACAAATTAAAAGCTACGAACTTGAAATTTTGTACGAGCACCTTACTAGAGAAAGGAAAGAAAATTGCGTCAAAAATTTTGCAATTCCCTTACATCTTCTACCCCCTCCCATACAAAATTATTTTTTCGAGCATTTTTAAGAAATTAGTTATCAGCTAACTCTTAAAAGCTATCCATTTAAAATTTTGCACGAAAACTTATAAAAATAATTGAAAACGAAATTCCTTTAAAAGTTTTGCAATCGCACTTGCTCTTCTACCCCCTCCCATACAAAAGTATCATTTCGACTTATTTCATATAACCAACTAATAACCAACAAATTAAAAGATACGAACTTGAAATTTTGTACGAGAGCACTACAATAGAAAGGAAATAAAATTGCGCCACAATCTTTACGATTCCCCTACCTCCTCTACCACCTCCCATACAAATGTTTGGTTTCGTGAATGTAAAATACACAGAATCTTATGAAAATTCTATACAACTTCGTCTATGAAACTGACATTCTATACAGAGAATATTGTACGTGATTCAAGCAATCAATTAAAAAACTATTAACATCCACCGACACTTACTATCAACCCTCACCCCTCCCCTCACAAGACTCAAGCTTGCATAAATAAACGAACGAAATATTGATTATATATACTGAAGCTTTTGAACGTTTCCGCAAAGTGTTAAATTGACAACTGCCCTGCCCAAGAACCCCCTTTCACTTAGTCTTCCCTAATCACTCTAACCTGCATATTGACTTTCCACGCATCCGAAACTTGTCCCAAGAATAATAAAGTTTTGCCCGACCTGTTAGCAGTTTATTTTTTAAGTTAAGCTGCGCTTTTTGTTGTAACATTTTAGTCCACCAGACTGTTGATCCGTATGTGAATAATGGGAGGGTGATTGTTCAGTAGATCATCTAGGGGTGTAAACCTCATCTTCTGCCAAATAGGCTGTTGCAGGCCCAAAACACATTTAATGCTTTGGCGTGAATCCATTCCATATGTTTGTTCCAGTTGAGTTGGTTATTAAGTGTCACTCATAAATATTTGATCTCATCTGAAAAGAGTATTGACGTTTCATTTATAGAAGGAGGTGTTATGCAAATTTTCCTTCTATTTGCCTCTAATGATAATAACAAGATCATCGGCATATCCTATTACCTCATAGCCTTGTTCTGTTAGGAGCTCATCTACTACGATTGACCAAAGAAGTAGAAATAATACTCCTCCCTGGGGACAGCTTCTATAGGTCTGTCCAGTCAACGTGCTATCACCTAGATCCGCGGTTGTCAATCGGCTCATTAGCATGGCATGTATCCGTTTTATCACGACTCAAGTCCTTTTTCCCTAGCTGCCACTAAAATGACATCATGTGGAGTATTGTCGAAAGTTCTTCAATATCTAGGAATGCACAAAGGGCAATTTCTTTGTAGTCTTTAGCCCCTAATATTTATCTAACTAGACCGTGAAGGGCTGAATCTGTTGATTTGCCTTTCTGGTAGGCATGTTGATTCTCATTAAAACATACTTTACTAGGTCCTATTCTTATGTGAAGGTCCACTAGTTTCTCCATCGTCTTGACGAAGAAGGAGGTGATACTTATAGGGCGATGTGACTTGGGCTGATCAATGAGACGATTCCCTGTCTTCGGTACAAATACCACCCTTGCTTTCCTCCAAATAATTGGCAGATATATCCATGTGAAACTCGCTTAAAAGATCTTTATCATTGTTGGCATTAAGATCTTCAACCCTTTCTGCAGTAACCCAGGGAAGATTTTACTTACTCCGGCTGATTTGTAGTGCTTAAAGGTGTTGATCGCCCATCTTTTCTGGAGTGAAGATTTTACCAGCAATACTATTATTGAATGGAGTTTGATGATACTCCTTTCCTCTTCTTTCGACTCTTCATTATTGTTAATTAGATTGCAGCCTGGAAAGTGTGTTGCCAATAACACTTCAAGTGTTTTCAATCTGCTTTTTGTTAAGGATCCATCTGATCTCTCTAAAAGTCCGATATCAGTCAAGATGTCTTTTGCTAACACTTTCTGGAGTCTCGAGACCGTTGGGAGACCATCTATCTCTTCACAAAATCTTCTTCATGACTCTCTTTTTGACTTCTTTAGAAGTTTATTGTATTCAGTAAGGGAATTTTTGCATTCGTCCCAGTTAACAAAGGTTTTTGCTCAATTGAACAATTTTCTAGTTTCTATGCGTTTTGCCGCTAATTCCGCTTTCCACCGAGATGCTTGTTTTGCCCTTTCCTTGTGTTGGACGGGACCGCTTTATTTGAAGGCATATACCAAATTGTTAACGAGTTTGTTCCCAATATGGTCATCGCAGTCTGGACTGCCTAGTAAAGATTCCAGTCGGTACGTTTTGGGTTTCTATATTGGCTCTTGATCTAACTAAAGTCTGAAGTTATCTCAAAACAGATATGCCTGTGGTTTGAAAGTGATACTTCTTTGGATATGTGGCAATTGTCACACTTGTCAGCTAAGCAGGTGCTTGTTATGGTAACATCAAGTACTCCTTGTCTGGCAATATTCATGAATGTCTGGGTGGTGTATTTATTTATTATGTCAAGATTGTTAGTAGTAAGATAATCCAAAAGTGACTCTCCTCTTTAGTTAATATTACCGCTTCCCCAAATTGTGTGGAATGCGGCAGCGTCGCAGCCCAGGATGCCTGGAGTGTTGTCGATCTAACTATATGCCATTAGGTGCTTGACGCCTTGAGGAGGAGCATCTATCGTCTCACCAGGCTGAGGCAAATATCACCTCTTGGACCCCTCTTGCTGTTGGAGTTTTCATTAGGACTGCTATTAAATCTGTTCTAATGAAAAGAGAAATATTTATATATTTAATTTCAGGTGACATAAGGAGTGCAGCTCTTGGTCTGTCGCTTCTCTTATTATAAATCCACGTACTTATTTTTTGTGTAATTCCAATGATTTTACCTTGTGCAACCCCTTCTTTGCAAATCTCCACATCAGTACGTCTATGACCGCTGCTGCACGATGGAGATTCGCCTGAATAAATTTTAGGTTATTCAGGCTTTTGGCCATCTTCCCTTGATTAGGGCGTAGAGTCACACTCGAGATTAACTCCGTAGTAGGAGTCTTTACAGGAGAATTCCAGAGAAGTGCTTCAGAGGCTTGTACTTCCGTTTAATGATTTGGCTTATAGAATGAGGAAGAGAAAAATGCCATACTTCATCTGTTATACACTTGCCCTGCTCTCTCTAGAAGAAGGAGAAGCCACCTAGTCTTACACTTCTTCGATAGTCTCGGTAATCTGGCAAATGCGGAAGCCATGAGCTTCATGGAAAAATCTCTGGTTGGTTAACCGAGTCGGAGTCTTTTCTAAGATCATGTGGCATCACAACGGATTTGCTTGTGGTTTACTTGCACACTTTACTTACTAGTTATTTCTGAAAAAAATAAAAACTTCAAACTACTACTAAAATTTCACTAAATCCAATACACTAATTTTCCCAGAACTTACTAAATTTTCGAAGCTTATATTTTGTATGAAAATTTTTGATAGCAACGCTAGCATGATGTGAAAGTATTACTTCAGTGCCGTTACCCCTTTCACCACTCTCCATACAAAATTTCTATTTTCTCTAGAGTATTGCACGATTGGACTTTACGCGCAATCGTAGTCCTGTTATATTTCTTACCACGTTCGGTGTCATATACAAAAATTACTAACAATCCCCTTCTCCCATCTCCCATACAAAAGTCACTGTTCACTATTCGAAAGAATTTTAGATGACATAAAACAATTTCCCATTTCATCTAGAGTATTGCATGTATGGGCCTTACGCCGAATTGTAATTCTGTTATGTGGTTTGGTGAATGTTTTCACAGTGCATTTCGAATTGAAAGAAAAGATTTCCGGATTCTACACTGTTAATCTTTATTATTCGTGACGTTTCGGTCTCTGCTGAGAGTTTTTGATAAAGGTAAGCAGGTAGGAATGCCCTTAATCAGTAGCCCAATTTATTGAAATATCATTCCCCAGATTAATTTTAATTACAAATTCCCTGTACGTGCTGGTCAAAATGTAGTTCGGTACCATTTCCTAAACATCCATTTAAGGAGTGATTTCATAATGAATTAATGTAGCCTGCTACTTATGACTGCAATTTGATTTCAAATGACTATTACACGTAGAGTGCAGGAAGATTGTGCTTAACATACATTTTGTCTAAGGAATTTTCATATTACTTGCAATCGAGGGGATCATGAAGCATATGCATGCGGCCAAATTCAATAATTGTATTATAGTTGTCACTTTGGACCCTTTTATCTTTCAGTCATGTCTTAATAAGTGAAACAATTTATAACTTTTTTTTAGCCAGCAAAGATTTTTGGTTTTCATGCTGAACTGCGATCCAACTACTGCATCTGTCTCTAATCAAATATTTGCACACCCATACGAGTATGTATAAGATACCAGAACGAATACGGATAATCCCAAAACCAAAATCATAGCCAGAAATCTTCAAAAATTAAAAAAAAAAAAAATTGTAAAGTCATTTTATACCTTCTCAATCGCAATCCTGAGCATCGTCCAGTTCCGTATCCACATTACACCTTAAGGCTTTTTTCATCGCCATTGGAATGGCGGAAATTATTATTTCCTTGTATGCGGGATCGTCCGTAATGGATTTTTGCGGTAAGGTTTTCTGTTTCTGAAATATGTCCATCATACAAAATATTTTACAACGCAAGCTGCATCGACTTCTCTGGTTGGTTATGAGATTCCTATTCGTTAATTGTTTCATAATTATGTTTCACTAAAACAGGCGGAGCGCCAAGTGGGTAGTTTTTGCAATATTTTGGGTCTTCACTCCATTCATCGTCCGGCCGAAATATTTTTTTCAAATGAAAGGATTAAAAGACCAAAAGTTTCGCAGGAAAAAGCTAATCCGACTAACGATTAACGTAAATATAATATGTACATAAAAACATCAATAATGATGTAAGCCTAGTAAAATTGAGGTCATTTAATTAACCTTTTGTTACGTTTTGCGATAATTCGGAAAGATAGAAAGCTAATTATTCTTTTCCAGCTTGCTTATAATTAACCGACATGGTTCTCTCCAATAATAACTGCCAGACAGAATAGCAGCGCATAACTAGCTCTTGGCAATACAAGCTTTATCTACTGTATTGATTAGGGCTGTGATTAAATGTGCCACGAACAGGAAAATCACTTCGAGATCAACATTCTTCCATGAGCGTTCCTATTTCAATTTTTAATGAAAATTCTTACAAAATTAATTGGATGAGAAACATCGTTATGGGTAAAGCTTTTGAGCAAAACGTAAAAATTGCTGAAAAATCAGGAAAAAAATTTCAATATAACAAAGTAATGCCCATTGACAGGCAGTGCGATGTAAATTATATATTTCATTAATCATTTAATTTCCTGTTAATACCCCCTGTAGGGGCATAGGGCAGAAACAGTTCTCTTCCACAAGGCGCAATCCTGAGCATCGGCCTTTAGTTGTAGCTAGGACTTGTTTTGTCGGTGTATGGACCAAGTGACCACAGGCCTTCCACCACCATTTAGTGTTCGAACGTTCCAGAATCCAATCATTGTCCGTTTTCGAATGCCAAAAGTCGTTACCGTAGAATTCGTCCGTTTCCGGGGCACTGTGTCCATTTCTCGTATCAGTTACGTTTTACGATCACTGGAGATAAGCTCATGATCCAGTGAGTGTCCATTTACCATTTTTAGTGCATGCTGGACTGGCTGTGGGTGTATTCTACTGCCTCCATCCTCAGGGGGAGTCGCATTAATAACAAAGTACTAAACTTTCAAGGAGTTTCTGTCTCTTTCATAATTCATTTTGGATTAGAAAAAAGAAACAGCAAAATCCTGATTGAGCGTAAAGTCCAATTATGTGATACTCTAGATTACATAGATTAGAGTTTAATGCACTAGATTATAGGTTGAATCAAACTTTTTCGAATGCTGAATGTCGTTTGTATGGGAGGTGGTAATTGGTGATAATATTTTTCGTGATAAATTTTATATTTGTGACTTTAATAATTTTGAAGAAAAGTGATAAATTGATTTTTCTGAAGTTGTGACATTATGTATGGGAGGTGGTAAGAGGAGTGAAACGATAATTTTGAAACTACTAATGAACACTTTTATCATCATGCTCTGTTTCCATGTTATTAATGATGTGGACATGTGGACAGATAGAATATCGCCAGATAGACCATCACGAGAATCCAAAGATTTTAAGCAATAAACACATTTTTGTTCCCCTTACTCTACATCAGAGTTTTTTCTCATTTATCTTTATTATTTGCCAGCAAAATTTTCATATCTTCATAATTTTTTCAGATGCGGGAAAGTCAATAATGATGGATGTAGATAGGAGGACGAGAAGACTGTATTAGAGGCGATGTATTGTTTATTTTATTGTGTATATATCTCTATCAATTCAATGGAATGGCGAGCAAATGTGAAACTTTAAAGAGTTCATGCTCCTTAAAGTCCCACATTTACGAAAGTAGGCGAAATGTGAAAAAATCTATTATTTGATTGTTAAAATTATCAATGGTTTGAACTCACGATCATCGTACAACACGGTTTATTTCGAAACAGGTTAAGCTATTTCTGATGATTTTTATACTCTAGATGAAATCTGAGAGTATTATAAGTTTGCCACAAAGTTTGTAACGCCAGGGAATAAGGCTCGGAGAAAACAATGAATGATACAGAAGTTCATATAATCACTCAAAAATCTCAAAACCGGATGTCCGTCCGTCCGTGTCCTCTCTAGCTTGAGAACGCGTTGAGCTAGAAAGTTCAAATTTTGTACACGTAATTTTTAACAAAAAAGTAAGGTCAAGTTCGTGAATGGGCCAAATCGCTCCACCCCTTCTCCCCCTCCCATACAAAATGACACAACTGCGCAATTTGACAATAAACGGATTTGCTCGAAAAGTGTAAAAGCTACTGACCTGAAATTTGGAATATATTACTTTTATAATAATATCAATCCATACCAATACCATATAAAAATTGTGTGTGTCCTCCCCCTCCTTCTACCACCTCCCATACAAATTGTACTTATCATGAATTACTCTCAGCCAATTTACTCAGTGCGTATAAAATTTAGCGGGCTGAAATTGTGCACTAAACATTTATTTAAAATTGTTAGTAAGGCCAAAAAAAATAGACGATTAGCTTCACCCCTTCTACCCCCTCTCATACAAAATGACACAATTTCGCAATTCGACAATAAATGGATTTGCTCGAAAAGTTTAAGAGCTATTAGTCTGAATTTTGAGGTTTATTACTTGCACATTAATGTTAATCTAAATTATAAAAATTATTGGCGTCCTTTCTCTCCTTCCACCCCCTCCCATACAAACTACAATTTTTCATGAAAAACTCTAAGCCAATTTTCTCAGAACATATAACATCTATCGATTTCACATTTTGTAAGAAATACTTAATTAATATTATCACTAAGATCAGAAAAAAAATAATTGATTAGCTTCACTGATTCTACCCCCTCCCATACAATATGACACAGTTTCACAACATCACAAAGGATATATTCTTGAAAAGTATGAATGTTACTAGTCTGAAATTTAAGAGATGTCAATTTTATGATATTTATACTCTAGATGAAATCTGAGAGTATATTGTGTTTGCCTTACCGTTTGTAACGCTAAGAAATAATACTCGCACAGAGCCGCCAAGGGTACAGAAATATTTGTTGTCGCTCAAAAACTTCGATTCCGAGTTGCTGTCTGTCCGTCTGTCCGTCTGTGCGTCTGTCTACAGCATAACTCTCGAACGCTTTGAGCTATTGTGCTGAAATTTGTTGTGTGTCATTTTTAGCAAAAAAGTAACTTTAAGTTCGTGAACTGGCCACATCCCCCCACCCCTTCTACCCCCTCCCATACAAATTTCACGAAATTCCGATATTTTCAAAAATTGATTTTTCTTTGAACCTATTTAAGTTATCGATTTGGAATTTGGGTTAAAGTATTATAATATAGATGTCATTAATATGACTGAATATTGATCCGATCCCGTCACTCCTTCTACCCCCTCCCATACAAATGCATAATTTTGAAAAATGCAGTTTTTCGATTTTCATTGAAACTAGCAAAGTTATAAAAACGAATTTTTGCCAGAATTAATTTTATTATAATTACAATCAGCATTGAAAAAATTATTAACTTCACCTCACTCCTTCTACCCCATCCCATACAAATTTCACGAAATTTTAAATTAAATTATTTTTCTTCGAAACTGTTGAAACTATCAACATGATATTTTGCATACAGTGTAAAAATAGAGGTATCAATAACGAGAAAAAAATGTGTTTTGATCCGTACACTCTTTCTACCCCCTCCCATACAAATGTATAATTTTTGTTAAGTGCATTATATCGATTTCCATTAAAACTAGAAAAAGTATAAACTTAAAATTTTGCGTGAATTTGTTTTTTAATAATTTCAATAAATGCTAAAAAAAATTATCAGCTCTTCTTCACTCCTTCTACCCCCTCCCACACAAATATCTGTATTATAAATTCAAGGAAGCATTTCTCCTTCGAATTTATATATTAGAACTATCGAATTTGAAATTCAATCAAAGCGTGGTGATAAGCAGTTTCAACATCATCTCAAATGCTCCAATTCCTCTGCCAGCTCCCATACAAATGCCTCAATTTCAGGAAAACTATGTCCAATTGAAAATAATGAAAGCTCCAAACCTTAAATTCAATACGAAATATTTAGCATACCACATTAGGTGTCATATCCAAAAATTACAAACCTTCCTCATCTGCTTCTACCACCTCCCATACAAAAGCCACTATTCAATATTTAAAAGAATTGGATTGACATATTTTCCGGTACATTGAACTCTTTCTCATTTCATCTAGAGTATCATATGAGCATAATTCTTTTATGTTTTTAGTTATTTCTGAAAAAAACACTAAAATCCCTCCGCTCTTTCTACCACCTCCCATACAAACTGTACATTTTCACTAAATCTAACACACTAATTTTCTCAGTTCTTATTCAATTTTTGGAGTAAGCATTTTTTTAAGCTATCACCCCTTCTGACACTCCCAATACAAAATTTCTTGGGATCATAAAAAATTCTATTTCATCTAGAGTATCGTAAGATTGCGTATTACGCGCAATCGTAGCCCTGTTGATCTGTGTTATAGGCAATTTCAACCTTTATGTGCAATGCACAAACACAGTCATGGAGGGAAGGAATGGGATTGGGAAGATAGGAAAAGGGGAGTGAAGAAGTAAAAGATAAATCTACTTCCACCAATTTATGTGAATTCAATAATTTTGTTGCTCAATCCTCAGATCGTCATAATACTGTTCAAGTCATATATACCGATTTTTCAAAACCTTTCGACACTGTTAGTTGTAAAATTCTGCCCCAATTCCCAATTCTTTTATTCGCTGATGACCTCAAATTATTCCGGGAAATTTTTTCTGTCTCTGATGGCATGATTCTTTAGGCTGATTTGTTTGCTGTCTCTCGTTGGTGTTCAAACAATGATATTTCTTTGAACATAGAGAAGTGTTTTGCTATGGATTAATTGTATGAGGCCACTTCCTCTGTTCTCTCTTACTGTATTAATGGATCCATCCTTACGGCAGTAACTACAATAAAAGATCTGGGAGTGGTCTTAGATCGCAAACTGAAATGCGTCAATTGTAGTGATTGAACGGCTACAGCGCTATGTTGCGTTTCGTCCCAGGCTTGCTTATGTCAGTAAGGCTTGTGTAAGCAGGCCCTGCCTTAGACGCTAAGGGAATACCGCAAAGCGGCCGTGCTGGCCACTGAACTATCTAGACCCCACGGCTTATTCGGTTAGTAGCGATGCAGTATAAGCCGCCACACAATCATTTCGCCGAGATTATTAAAAAGTCATACAGACTTGCTGGGTTTATCCTCCGTACGACAGTCCAGTTTAACTGTCCAGGAATAACTGCTCTACTATTTTCCACTCTCGTCGGTAGCATTTAAGAATATTGTCCCATCGTCTGGAGCCCTCATCATTCTTGCCATGGGGCCATCGAATCTGTTCAGCGTAGACTCATTCTACCCTATTTTTATAGACTAAGAAAACCTTAAATCGACTACAATGGCAGACTTGAAGTACTTCGCCTACAGCCTCTGCATTTAAGATGGACCAACCACAATGTTTGCTTTCTCTTCAAGCTTTGCAGCTATCTGCTCAATACCCACCTCTGTGACGACCTGAATTTTAGACCAGGAATAGTCTCATCTTCTATCCTTCTCGAGCTTCTTCCTAACCATACGATCACTCTCCGATGTTAAGAATGCAAAGGAACCATGACCGGCTCCACCTTGGGTCTTCAGCCACTTCTTTTCCTGTATTGTTGCTCTTGTCCCTCTGCGGTGCGCGATCCAACTGTATACCAGATGGTAGATTCCTCTTCCATGTCAGGTAGCATGGATTGGCAGTCCTTGCGTTCTCTGATTATAACTTTGAAGAGGGTTTCGAAATTGGATTCTGTCAGCATAGCGTCCGATAGTGTGGAGGTTAGAACCTCTGTTTTTAGGTCTTTTAGGATTTTGAGATGACCGCTAAAATCCCTTGATGTGTAATTCTTTTCCCTCTGTGTGGGTAACACCCCTTTGATAGCCTCCTTTTTTATTTGAAGATGTATCGGAGGGATGCTTAGGAACAATTTCCATTGCCGCCGTAGGACAGGTTTTTATTGCTCCTGTGATACCAAGATAAACTAGCCTTTGGATTTTTTGTAGCGCAAGCTATGCTTTTCGTAGTAAAATGTTTGTCGATCTTGTCGTTGATCTGTATGTTACTATTGGAAGAATGATTGTTCTGTAACACCAATAAATCATTTTGGGCTTTAACCCCTATTTTCTGCCAAATGAGCTTTTGCAGACCCAAAATGCCTTTAATGCTTTGGCATCAATCCATTCTAGATATTTTACCTCATCTGGAAAGCGTATTAGCGAATTGAAGGAATTGATTTATTGAAGGAGGTATGATGTGGATTTTCCTTCTATTTGTAAATGGTACTATCTCAGTCTGACTTGGGTTGATGTTCAAGTTCTTACACTGACACGAGTTCACTATCACCTCTAAGACTGATTGTATCCTTTCCGATATTATTAAATCATATTTGCCTCTAATGATAATTATGAGGTCATCGGAATATCCTATTGCCTAGTGTCCTTGTTCTGTTAGACGGTCCAGGAGCTCATGTACTATAATTGACCAAAGAAGTGGAGATAGTGCCCCACCTTGGGGACAGCTCCTTTAGATCTGTGCAGTCAATGTGCTATCACCTAGATCAGTGATTATTATTCGTTTATCACCAGTTTATCGTGGCCGTTTTCAAACCCTTTTTCGTAGCCGCCGCAATTATGACTTCATGGGAATTATATTGTTAAATGCTCCTATATCTAGGAATGCGAAAAGGGCAATTTCTTTACAGTTTTTTGCCTTTTCGATTTGTCTTACCAAACCATGAAGGGCTGACTCTTTTTGGTATGCATGTTGATTATTTGCCTTTTTGGTATGCATGTTGATTTTTGTTACAGCAGACCTTGTTAGGTCCTGCTCGTATGTGGATGTCCACTAACTTCTCAATCGTTTTGACGAAAAATGAGGTAAGGATTATAGCGCGATATGACTTAGGCTGACGATTCCCTGCCTTCGGTACAAATACCACCCTCGCTTTCCATCAGATTTTCGGGATGTATCCTCATACAAAGCAGGCTTCAAAGATCCTTATTATTATTGGCATTAGGATGTCTAACCCCTTCTGCAGTAATGCGGGGAATACCTAGTCCAGCTAATTTGTAGGGCTTAAAGGTGTTGATCACCCATCTGATCTTTTCCGGAGTGAAGATCTTACCAGCAATGCTTTTGCTGAACGGAGTTGGATGATACGTCTTTTCCTCAGTCTCTAAATCTTCATTATTGTTAACTATTTTGGAGCCTGAAAAGTGTGTTTCTAATAACACTTCAAGTGTTTCATGCTGCTTTTGGTTCATCTGATCTCTCTAAAAGTCCGATATCAGTCGAGGTGTCTTTCGCTAACACCTTTTTGAGTCTTGAGGCTGTTGGAAGTTGATCTATCTCTTCAAAAAATCTTCTCCAAGACTTTTTTTTAACTTGTTTAGAATTTTGTTATATTCAGTAAGGGATCATATGAACAATTATTCATATGATATTTCTCACTTTGTTGTTTGCAGCGAAATTGCTGTTCATGAACATATTCCGAAACCGCAGATTCGCCTTATTAGCCAGGATCATTAGCCAAGTGTTACTAAACTCCACAAATAATTCGCCGTTTTCGCGTATCTTAAGGGGCCATATATACCGGAAAGGCGTTTTCGTTGAAGATGACGTAATTTTGAATCGGAAAGTTATGGGTGTAGCTCAAAATAGTTGTTGTTGTGTACTTTTTCTTCAGCTCACGACAATTCAGTCTTTATACTAATAAAGAAACAGGACTGAAAAGATATCATTTTCCTGCAAAGAATTTACAATCAATATCATGCTTTTCAGCAAAATTCATTAATTTTTCAGAATATAATTTTGTTAATAAAATCTTTGAAATTAGGAAAACTTTCTAAACAGTTCCCTTCGCGGGACGGTTTATTTTTCGGTTACGGCAAACGAATTATTATTTCCTCACAAACTATAAAAAAAAGATTGTTTATAAAGTTTGCCTTTTCATATTTTTTTAAAAACTTCCTGCAAGTGTTAATAACTTGAAGACCACTGAACCATTAAAACAATTTTCTCACCAATATTTTGAATATCCTTAATGCCAAAAAAATATTAAGGTTTCCAACGGCTTCGGCAAATTGATTTTCTATAAAACGCTATATTATCTGGCATAACACGCTCGAAGGTCGTATTCAGTTGGCCATAAAGTTCCTCTTTGTCGCCAGGTGTTGCGGCATACAGAATTGGTCCTGAGTCTGATGGCGATAATCCTGTCCGAGATTTACACTAAATTTCAAAAATTATTGTACATACATTTATTATCATTACTTGTACCATCTTTTCCCTGTATCTACCAAATTTCCCCTTTTCCGATGTCGTAATTAATTAAAGGTTGATAGTTGCAGAACAATTTAAGCTGAAAAATTAATGGTACCTTTTTGTGGAATCATTTATCTTTTATAGCATGACAAAGTTGAGGCTTAGCACACCTTGCTAGTCCAAAGAGAATATGTCGTAAAACTGTATGAAAGTAATTCGTCTGAGCGCCATTCCAATTTATAGCGCACAGACTCTAAAATATTAACCTCGCTGTAAAATGGAAAACTTTTTCCGTCTTTTCGAACGCTGGGCAGTGTCCCTTTGGAAATTTCGTGAGACTTTTATACAATTTTCTTCAGTTACGTATATTCTATGAACCAGATATTTTTATGATTGATGATTTCTCTTCAACATAATTAAAATTTTAAAATAATTTTAAGTTTCAAAAGATGAAAATACGGAGACGGGAATAACACGCTTCTTTCTTTCAATTACGGCAGTTCAATTCAAATCTACGTAGCTTATCATTTCGGCCATTAGGATAATTAAATGTTTATCCGCAACTTTTACCGGGAATGGGAATTCGCTACTTAGACCAATTTTCATTTTCGGGCTTGCTCGATCTCTTATTCATTAATCATTTCTCGCCGGAATTCAATTTTCAACTCACGTAATCCTTATCCAGTAAGTTTTTCGGCAATATTCCATTTATTTAGAGAAATCCACTTCCGACACTCCTGCAGGACTTAAGTTCTTTTCCTTCGAAACATTTCACTTTATTATTGAAATAATGAAATGGCCTGCCAGGTAGATCGCCTCCTCGCGGTGCAGGCTGGGTAACGCCAAAGGATCTACAGATAGGGGACAAAGTAGCATACTAGCGTCAGCTCCGTAACCCATTTAGGTGGGGGGATTAAGTTGAACGCATTGTGTCGACTTTGAAACCTATCATAGATGGGGGGGAGAAAGTCGCACTCGTGTCAGCTCCGTAGCCCATTTAGGTGGAGGGGATAAAGTTGAACATGTTGTGCGGGTCCGTAACCCATCTAAGATGGGGGGGATAAAGTCGAGTAACATCGGCTCCGTAACCCATCGATTGCAGAAACTGATGACAACTAGTGTGCGAAAAATGAAGGCTAAGTAGCTACGACGGTGACTGATGTTGATAAGGTTGCAATATTGGTTGAAAACTGATGAAACTGGTGACAATTAGTGTGCGAAACGCGATGGCAAAGTAACCACTATATTGACTGATGTTGATAAGGTTGAAACTTTCGTGGAAGAACTGATCCAATTTGATGATAACTAGTGAGCGAAACGCAGATAACTAATGATACTGACACTAGTAGTTGTATGGAGAAACCTATAAGCAGCGAAAGTTGACGCAAAACATGTTGCTCAATACGACCGACAACGGGGTGCGAAAAGTAGATGCACGGTATAGCCGACATTGCTTAGTAGGAAACTTTGGATGTAAAATTGAAGCTCAATGGATAGGGGGGACCAAGTCGGCTCCGAAACCTATCCAAATGGGGGTGAACAAGTCGACGATTGGTATATTGAACTTTCTTTTTCAAGAAGGTTTATTACACTATATTCGTCGGCTCCGAAACCCATCAAGCAAGTAGGGGGGACTAATTCGATTGTCTTGTATATTAAATTGATTTATTCAATTTAATCATACTATTGGCATCGGCTCTGAATCCTAAAGTGATAGGGGGGATAAAGTTGAACAGACCGCCAGCTCTGTAACCCATTTAGGTGGGGGGAGGATAAAGTTGAACGGTCCGTCAGCTCCGCAACCTATCAATACGCAAGGAAGAAAGTGCTGGTTTAGAAAGCTACGGCAATTCCAGTAACTACTTTTGGGGCTGATCCTCAGTTGTATGCCTCAGTTGTGTAGCCTACCAGAGGTTATCTGGTGCCTCGGGAGCTGGGGAGCCCATGGAAGGTTGCTTCCACCCCAGTGCTGGTTGAGGTCGTCTCTTGACGTATACGAGGTGGTTCTGGTGCCCATATCGCGGGAAGGGCAATATTAAATTGCTCGGCGTAAGGTTGCGTTGATCCACAATCTGTTGCCATGAACGAAAGATTGGCAGAGATTTAGATAGGTCTCGCATCAAGCAGTATGAATGCCGCACTTGCAGATGGTATAAACTGTCACCTTCGGGGGCGTTAATGATTGTCGTCAAAAACAATCCGAGTTGCTTAAGACGGCGGCGAGGTTAAGCCCTAGATGCAGGTAATAACCAAAATCAAACGAAAGGAACTGTAATAATGAAATATTGCTTAAAATAATTTAAAAATGTTAACATATTTAACATAGCACCCCCGCTAACTGCGCCTTTCGGGTGCGCCCTAGTTTTTATGGGCGCCGAGGTACAGTGGTGCCGAAAACTATGGCGCAACTATGATTTATTCCTGGGGGAAGGCGGTAAGGCGCTGCTATTGAAAAATTTCTTGAATCATTTTCTTTTTTGAGGTGCTGTGTTGACCTGCAACAGATATATCAATTGATAAAGATGTTTCTTAAACTTAAGTGTGAGATATCGGCGGAGTATACGAGTAGTGAATAAATAAAACGCTATAGCCTCTTCCGGCAAATGCGTTTTTCCGTAAATACCATCAATTCGAGTCAAAATTGCAATTGAGTCGGTGCAACTGGTGTAAATTACATTAACAAACATTAGAATTTAGTCCGAAATAGACTTTTATAAAGTTTATTGAAAAACCAAACGGGACTACGATTGGGCGTATTGCCTAATCGTGCGATACTCTAGATGAAGAGAATTTTTTATACTCTAGATGAAATCTGAGAGTATTATAAGTTTGCCACAAAGTTTGTAACGCTAAGAAATAAGGCTCGGAGAAAAAAATGAATGATACAGAAGTTCATATAATCACTCAAAAATCTCAAAACCGGATGTCCGTCCGTCCGTCCGTCCGTCTGTCTGTCTGTCTGTCTGTCTGTCTGTCTGTCCGTCCGTCCGTGTCCTCTCTAGCTTGAGAACGCGTTGAGCTAGAAAGTTCAAATTTTGTATACGTCGTTTTTAACAAAAAAGTAAGGTCAAGTTCGTGAACGGGCCAAATCGCTCCACCCCTTCTACCCCCTCCCATACAAAATGACACAATTGCGCAATTTCACAATAAACGGGTTTGCTCGAAAAGTATAAAAGCTATTGGAATGAAATTTGGAATATATTACTTATATGATAATACCAATCTACCGTATGAAAATTATGCGTGTCCTCTCCCTCCTTCTACCACCTCCCATACAAACTGTACTTGTCTTGAATTACTCTAAGCCAATTTACTCAGTGCGTATAAAATTTAGCAGGCTGAAATTGTGTACCAAATATTTGTTTCAAATTTTTAGTAAGACCAAAAAAAATTATACGATTAGCTTCACCCCTTCTACCCCCTCCCATACAAAATGACACAATTTTGCAAATTGATAATAAATGGATTTAATCGAAAACTATAAAAGCTATTAGCCTGAATTTTGGGATATATTACACTCATAATTATTTCAATCTACCGTAGAAAAATTATTTGCGTCGTCCCTCCCCTTCTACCCCCTCCCATACAAACTACACTTTTTCATGAAATGCTCTAAGTCGATTTTCTCAGAACATATAACATTTATCAAGCTCATATTTTGTAAGAAATACATAATTAGCATTTTCACTAAGATCAGAAAAAAATATTTGATTAGCTTCACTGCTTCTACCCCCTCCCATACAATATGACACAGTTTCACAACTTTACAAAAAAACGATTTTCTTAAAAAGTATGAATGGCACTAGTCTGAAATTTAAGGGACATATATTTTATAATATTCCTAGTTATTTTTGAAAAAATCACTAGAATCCCCCCACTCTTTCTACCACCTCCCATACAAACTGCACATTTTCACAAAATCTAACTCACTAATTTTCTCAGTTCCCATTCAGTTTTTGGAGTAAGCATTTTGTATAAATTTTTTCATAGTTACTTTAGCATGATGAGAAAAAAATTAGTTCAATGCTATCATCCCTTCTAATACTCCCCATACAAAATTTTTTGGGATCACTAAAAATTCTATCTCATCTAGAGTATTGTAAGATTGCGCTTTACGCGCAATCGTAGCCCTGTTATGTTTTTTATTTTAAGAAATTTTGTAGGGGAAGTGATAGAGGGTGTGACGGCATTGTACTAATTTTTTCACATCACGCTAAGGTGTCTATCAAAATGTTTTATATAAAATTTATTATTCAAAAATTTAAAAGGTACTGTGAAAATGAATGTATTGGATTTAGTGAAATTGTGCAGTTTGAGTGGGAGGTGAAGGAGTGTGGAGCGATTAATGACTTTTTTAGAAACAACTGTAAATATCATTTAATTGCCATATTTTAAATTGCAGATTAGTGACATTCATACTTTTCAGGAAAATCGTATTTTTGTAAAGTTGTTGAATTGTGCCAAATTGTATGGGAGGGGGTAGAAGGAGTGAAGCTAATCGCCTAATTTTTTTTGGTCTTACTAATAATTCTAAATAAATATTTAGTGCATAATTTCAGCTCGATAAATTTTATGCGCTCTGAGTGAATAGGTTTAGAGCATTTCTTAAAAAAGTGCAGTTTGTATGCGAAGGGGTGGAAGGAGGGGGAGGGCACAAATAATTTTTATGCAGCAGATTGAAATTATTATAAAAGAAATATATTCCATTTCAGATCAATAGCTTTTATACTTTTCGAAAAAATGCGTTTATTGACAAATTGCGTAATTGTGTCATTTTGTATGGGAGGGGTAGAAGGAGTAAAGCTAATCCTCTAATTTTTTTTGGCCTTTTTAGTAATTATAAATAAATAGTTAGTGCACAATTTCAGCTCAATCAATTTTATACGCACTGAATAAATTGGTTTAAAGCATTTCATGAAAAAGTGCAGTTTGTATGGGAGGTGGTGGAAGGAGGGGGAGGACATATGTAATTTTTATACAGTAGAATGAAGCTAGGGTATAGCCTAGAAGGTAGTGTGTTGGTCTTGTAATGCGAAGGTCGTGAGTTCAAATCCCGGTCGGCGCAATATATAATTCCGGCACATTGCCTGCTTAGATGTACCTTGGTCACCTCAATCTAAGAAAATGAAAAATTCGTAGAAAGAGGGTTGTGCAACCCTTCCACAATAAGTAATAAAAAATTTTAAGGAACCTGAATATCAGAAGACCAAGGTCCGATTTGGGCTGTAGCGCCATTGTAGAAGAAGAAGAAGAATGAAATCATTATAGAAGTATTATATTCCAAATTTCATGTCAATAACATTTATACTTTTCGAGAAAAGCCGTTTATTGATAAATTGCGTAATTTTGTCATTTTGTCATTTTTGTCAAAAACGATGTGTACAAAATTTGAACTTTCTAGATCAACGCGTTCTCAAGCTAGAGAGGACACGGACGGACAGACGGACGGACGAACAGACGGACGGACATCCGGTTTTGAAATTTTTGAGTGATTATATGAACTTCTGCATCATTAATTTTTTTCTCCGAGCCTTATTTCTTAGCGTTACAAACTTTGTGGCAAACTTTTCATACTCTCAGATTTCATCTAGAGTATAAACAACTCCATATAAAATTTAAATAGATCAAATTCAAATTTAAAATTTGAAAATATATAAGCTAAGGGAAATTTAAAAATTTTAAATTCAAGCCTTGCTTTATCTTTTTTTTCATGTTACACCGGAACTAGAGGGATTCCCATTTCGAACTGAAGCACAGCTCCGGTGAGGAGGTACATATATTGGTTTTTGGGAATTAAGGAGGAAGGGACGGAATATTTCTGTGCCATACTCTATCAAATGCCTTGGATATATCGGCAGCGATAATACAAAATTTACCAAACTGGTAAATTGTTCCGATGTTCAGTGAGAGTGGTTAGAAGGTCTGCTGTGGAACGTTTTTTGCGGAATTAAGACTGTTTGTCTTCAATAATATCATTAAAGTTGAGATATTCTATAACTGTATTGTTGATATTTGGACGAAAATCAGCAAGATTGATGCGTTCTCCTCTTATTGGGACTGGATGAATATTTGCAAGCTTGCATGAAGATGGGACAGTGGAGGACGATAAGGAGAGACGGTAATGTTTTCATAGTGGTTTAGCAAGAGAAGCGCAGCAATTTTAAAGGACAAGGGCAGAGATTTGAACTGGACTGGACGATTTACTTGCGTCTAGATAATTAAGAACTCGGTATACATTACGCTGATGAATGTTAGTTTGTCCTAAGAAAGAATTTAGCGGAGTATACTTAGGAAGGATAGATTTGGTTAGCGGTAAAGAATAATTGGCAGCAAATTGAACCGCTAAGATGTTTGTCTTCATGGATCCGTAATAGCCTTATTGTTGTAGATTAAAAATGGAATTGATGATGCAGAACTACCTCTGATGGAACGAGCAAGAGACCAGAAACTTTTGCCCTTAGGATATTTCAAAAAAATTTTACCTCATTTTCTGGTCATGTAAATATTTTTCTCGTTGTAGGCTGGATTTACAGATATCTTCTTCTTCTTCTTTTATTAAATTGGTACTGACACTCTACATCCAAAATTTAATAAGTTTCTTCTCCCGCGAATTTGCCACGATATGCTACATATTTTAAATACATGTTTATCCAAGGTTACCTTTCCTATGTCATGGAAAGTTGCCTCAGTACTGACGATTCCAAAACCGAATTCTCCTAATGCGGTCACTGATTTCCGGTCTATTAGTATTTTGTGCTTTTTATCTGAAGTTCTCGAGAGAGTTATGTTCATTCAAATACTGGAGTTTTCAAAGAAGGAGAGCTTATTGACACGCTGGCAATCTGGGTTCCGGACGGAAAGTAGCTGTGAGTCGGCGCTTCTTAAAGTAACTTCCGATATAAGATCCGCCATGGATTCGAATCTGGTAACGCACCTTGTTCTACTTGATTTTTGTAAAGCATTTGTCCTTGTAGACCATAATATAATCCTTGACAAATTATTATCAAATTTCAACTTTACCCCTGCACAATTTCTTGTATGACCGCTGGCAGGCAGTGCGAGTCGGTGATGATGTCTCTTCTTCCCTACCTCTCTTGCGAGGTTTTTTTTTTACAGAATAACCTGTGTTATAGGAAATTTCGGCCTTTATGTGCAATGCACAAACATAGTCATGGAGGGAAGGAATGGGATTAGGAAGGTAGGGGAAGACGAGTGAGAACGATCGTAGCAAGTGGAGAAGCTGATATATATTTTTCAGTTGTACTGGCTGCTACTGACAAATATTTGCAGATGTTATGGGGGACTGAATGATAGAAAGCAAACAGAATCCATCTACTGAGTATCTAGGCCTTCTTGAAGTGGAACTGTTTCACTTTTACATCGTTTGCCCATTTTATTTCGAATAATTTTTCATCGCCAGTAGCAACTGAAAAATTCGTGCTTAAAAAAATCCCATCTGGAGTGGGAATCGAACGCACGACCTATTGACTGAAAAGCAAGCACGCTGCCCACTACGCCACGGAAGCCTCTAGGTGTACCACAAGGCTATATACTGGGTCCATTACTGTTCAGCTTCTACATCAATAATTTGCGAAACGTACTGCAAGACTGTAATATTCACATGTATGCTGACGATGTTCAGCTTTACTTAAGTAGACCGGTGGGTCTTATTGATGACTGTGTTGGGCGTATTAATGACGATATCGCAAGAGTTTTTGTTTGGTCAACCGAAAATAGATTAATACTTAATGAGAAAAAGTCACAATGTATCGTCAATTATCCAGGAATTAAGAATCTGGAATCATTAAATTTGCATTGAGTTATGATGAATGGTGCATGTCTTGTTTTTAATTCTGTTGTTAAAAATTTAGGAATTACGCTGACCTACTGCAATCCTGTATCTACCATTTTAAGAAAAGTGTACGGTGGTTTGCGTCGGCTATGGTTTTTCGCTAGCATCTTGCCGCTTAGCATTCGACTCAAACTTGTGAAATCCCTAATAATTCCTTTCTTCACGTATGGTAGTTGAACATTTCCTAAACTCGACTCTATTTGCCAGCGTAAATTAGACATTGGCTTTAATGATTGCACACGCTTTGTTTTTTTGTTGCGACGCCGTGACCATGTATCACCCTTCAAGCACGCTATACTCAGCTGTACGCTTTTGGTACACTTGAAACATGAAATTCTCACATTTTCGTTTGATATTATTTATACAGGGTGAGCCTTCTTATTTGGGTGACTTCATTATACTCAACTAGATACCTTAAACTTCGTGTTCCGCGTTTTTTCAAATGAGTTTTTGTAAATGACTTACTTCGTGCAAACAATTAGACATTGGAATGATCTTCCTGAAAAAGTTCGGCGTGAAGTTGATCCTATTGCATTCAGAAAGCTTGTATTATATAAAACAAATTTCAGCACGAAAGCTCAAAGCGTTCGAGAGTTATGTTGTAGACAGACTGATAATCAAATGTTGAAAATATAACCTTTCTTGGGCGGTAGGCTCGAGTCGCCTTCATCATAATTACGCCGCTGGAAGTTGAAAGCAAGCTATACTCAATACTGAGATTGAGACTTCTGCTTTACGAGTACAAGCGTAAGTATCTTCAACCCAGCAAAGAAAGCTTTTTTGTGACAATTTTGTACTTTTCATCTTCCACTTACATATTTCGAATTTGATGCATTTTCTGCTAATTTCTGATACGTTTTGGTGCCTTATTCAAAATTTTTTAAATTTCAGACAACACACAACTAATGTAAACGGTCATAGCAGTAGTACATCGACTGAATCAGAAGTCGGGGTAACTCTTCATAGTTGACGTAGATGGATCCGCAGATGCGCATTTTCGGAAGCTCTCATATAAAAAAAAACTAGCCCTATTAAACCTGTCGCTCTGAAAGTTTCGCAGGGGCGCTGCAGCTCTTAATTACACAAATGTGGACAACCACTTGAAATGCAGTATTGTCCTGTAAAAGCCATCACGATTAGTGGCGTTAAATTACTCAACGATATACGAATATAACTTGCATGGTACAACCATAATGCAAATGTCCTTGAAACTTCGACCATAAGAAAGACAAATTCCAACAATTTTTCATTTTCTCTTCCAGTTTGAAATTGGTATGCCTTCCATAAAGATTATTATAAATGAGATTATCTAATGAGTTTCAATGTTACAAATTCTTTTGTGTTTTTGTTTTCTGCATACCATGTTTTCCTTCAGATCTCTATACGAAAAGAAGCAGAACAGGCTTAAAATAGAACCAGTGGATTCAGTGCCACGCAATGTAGTAGCTAATTTAAATTTTATTAGATTGAAAGAAATAAAATTTACACTGATTTCGTACGATCATCAATTCAAGTAAATTTTAACTTAACTCAGTTACTACTAGTGTCCTTTGTAATGCATGGGACCCAAGGCTTTGTGTAATTTAAAATAATTCATTTCAGATTGTATTCAAATAATAATACAACGATTGAAACAACAATACAGGGACAGCTATTTTATTTTTGTGAGATTCTGAAAAGTAGAATTACGATCACGTCATTTCGTCACGAAAACTTTTAATTTATATTAAAAATAAATCTTTAATAATCATTATAAATGAGAAGATCTAATAGATAGATAAATATTGATAAAAATCTAGGTTTAATCGAATAATAAATTTGTCAATGAACTAACTGATGAGTCCATTAAAAGTTACAAACAACTTTTGATCTCATTGACCAGAATTAATTATGTGACAAAATCACGATATGGATTGTGATGGTAACAATTAATTTCGAGCGAAATATTGACCGCATTTTATTATATTGATGTCCGAGAAAGTTTACATCCTATATTTACTTCATTATTTTTAGGAATGCTGTGTTATTCAAAGTTAAATCGCAACAAAATTTCAATTAACTTAAGTGCATATACCCATAAATTATATTGTCCACACTATATAGTTTATTGGTAAATTTTATTTGCAATAATTTATAAAAACAAAATAAATTGATCAACAGTGGAATTCATTATAATCCTTTTACAATATAAATTTAACAATTGTTGTATTCCAGACAGACGAAAATAAAGCAAGCACCATGGTTTTATGTAGTATACTGGATTTATATATATATATATATTTGCCTTAATAATTAAAATGAAATTCAATAATGCACATATCAGGAAATTATTCAGGATTAAGTTATTATGTAATCTGATGAACGAAAAGCTGTTAATTTCATGATGTAACAATCAGGTTGCTAAAGCCTTGTGAACTAGATGCAAATAGCAGTATTCACTACTAATTAGTTTTTAAATTCAAGTTGATTACATTTAAAGATATACATTGTGACCAGCAAGTACCGGGCATCTGTAATTAAAATTAGTTTGAAAATGATTTTTCAAAAGAGAATTCGTTCCGGAGGGACAAATGGTCAATAAGAGTACTATTTAACCATATTGAAGTGTTTGCGTAAGCAACTCCTTAAAAAACGGCCGGAATTGTGGAAGGTGAATTCATGGATTTTCTACGATGAAAATGCGCCATCGCATTGAGCCTCAATTCTGATCGAATTTGAGGTTAAAAAGGCGACGAATTCCATTAATCAACCGAATTTACCAAATTTGACTCTATGCGACTTTTTTCTATCTTCGAAACTGACATTACCGCTCCATGGAACCCGTTTTCAGTTGATTGAGGACATAAAACAAAAATCACCGTAGACTACTCAGGTGTACCCATTCAACCAGCTGCTGTAACCAAACTGATTAAAAGACCGCAGTGATTTTTGGGATAATAATTAAGGACAGTCCTGCCTGATTACCAAACAAAAATAAAAAAGTCGAAAACTACACTTGCTAATATCTCCACCACGAATGCAGATAGAAAGTTGAAAATCAGTAGAGATATAGAGAAAGTTGTGGGACTAACTTTAAAAATAATTTAATTTTTTTATCCATTGGCGTCCGAAAAGGGGGGGCTAAAAACAAATTGTCGGCCGAATTGTTTTTTCAAATGATTATATCTTCGAAATTACTTACTGTAAAAGATTCATATTTATACTCTAGATGAAATCTGAGAGTATTATAAGTTTGCTCTGGAGTGTGTAACGCCAAGAAATAAGGCTCGGAGAAAAAAATGATGAATACAGAAGTTAATATTATCACTCAAAAATCTCAAAACCGGATGTCCGTCCGTCCGTCCGTCCGTTCGCTATCTAGCTTGAGAACGCGTTGAGCTAGAAAGCTCAAATTTCGTACACGTCGTTTTTGACAAAAAAGTAAGGTCAAGTTCGTGAACGGGCCAAATCGCTCCACCCCTTCTACCCCCTCCCATACAAAATGACACAAATGCGCAATTTGACAATAAACGGATTTGGTCAAAAAGTATAAAAGCTATTGGCCTGAAATTTGGAATATATTACTTTTATGGTAATATCAATCTACCGTAAAAAAATTATGCGTGTCCTCCCCCTCCTTCTACCACCTCCCATACAAACTGTATGTGTCATGAATTACTCTAAGCCAATTTACTCAATGCGTATAAAATTTAGCGAGCTGAAATTGTGCACTAAATATTTATTTAAAATTGTTAGTAATGCCAAAAAAAGTTAGACGATAAGCTTCACCCCTTCTACCCCCTCCCATACAAAATGGCATAATTTGGCAATTCGACTATAAATGAATTTGCGCGAAAAGTATAAAAGCTATTAATCTGAATTTTGGGATATATTACTTTTATAATAATCTAAATCTACAGTAGAAAAATTATTTGCATCCTCCCTCTCCTTCCACCCCCTCCCATACAAACTACATTTTTTCATGAAATGCTCTAAGACGATTTTCTCAGAACATATAACATTTATTGAGCTCATATTTTGTAATAAATACTTAATTAGTATTATCTTTAAGATCAGAAAAAAATATTTGATTACCTTCACTGCTTCTACAATATGACAACAGTTTCACAACTTGACAAAAAATCTATTTTCTTGAAAAGTATGAATGTTACTGGTCTAAAATTTAAGAGATGTCAATTTTATGATATTCTTAGTTATTTCTGAAAAAATCACTAAAATCCCCCCACTCTATCTACCACCTCCCATACAAACTGCACATTTTCACTAAATCTAACACACTAATTTTCTCAGCTCATATTGAATTTTTGGAGTAAGCATTTTGTATAAAACATTCTTATAGCTACTTTAGCATGATGGGGAAAAAATTAGTTCAATGCTATCACCCCTTCTAACACTCCCCATACAAAATTTCTTGGGATCACAAAAAATTCTATTTCATCTTTAGTATCGTAAGATTGCACTTTAGGCGTAATCGTAGCCCTGTTATGTTTTTTTTTACCATTAAGGTGGCATATAGTTCCATTGGAATCAGCTTACAAAGTGGGTAATTATTGTAAGGGGAAGTTTCGGGGGGGGGCAAATAAAACCAATTACAAATGAATATCTCAGCTATCTCTTAAGCTATGTAATTGAAACTTAAAACGTATATTAAGATATACTAGGAAAATATAAAAAAAAAGTATAACATGTTGAAATAATAGTAGTAGGGGGAAATGGGGAGCATTTCAAAAATGGCGCACTTTTCAAAATTATTAATCCTTATATCTCAAAACACAGTGCAGATATCAAATCGAAAATTTGTCAGATTGTAGAACTATATAATAGTTCATTTTGGTAAAAATTTTAAGTTGAGGGGTGTAAGGGGAGGGAGGTGATAAGCAAAAATGTCGAAAATTTTGAGTGATTTTTTCAGGGCTCTGGTGAAAGATACAAAGTTTAAATTTTGGACGTTGATACATCTATTTGATATAAATAGAAAAATAATAATAACTTGTTCCATGATTGTTATAAACCGACCCCCCGGTCTAACGTGCACAAGGTGTTTCATGTGCATTGAAAAAAACACATAAACTGAAAATTTTTTAGTGAAATTTTAAAGTAGAAACTTGAAAATTTGCTAAATGCATTTTAAAAAAATCCCCTAAGTATTTGAAGTATTAACTGGTCGAAAACCTTTAAAACTTCCACCCCCTCCCATACAAAATTATTTTTCGAGCATTTTTAAGAAATCAGTTATCAGCTAACTCTTAAAAGCTATCAATTTCAAATTTTGCATAAAAACTTATAAAAATAATTCAAATGAAATTGCTTTAAAAGTTTTGAAATCGCGCTTGCCCTTCTACCCCCTCCCGTACAAAACTATGATTTCGACCAATTTCATTAAATCAACTAATAACCAACCAACTAAAAGCTACTAACTTGAAATTTTATACAAGCACCTTACAAGAGAAGCGAAATAAAACTACATATCAAATTTTACGATTCCCCTACCTTCTCTACCCCCTCCCATGCAAATGTTCGGTTTCGTGAATGTAAAATACACCGAATTTTATGAAAATTCTATGCAACTTCGTCTATGAAACACATTCTATACAGAGAATATTGGACGTGATTCAAGCAATTAATTAAAAAGCTATTAGCATCCACCCACCCTTACCCCTTCTCCTCCCCTCATAAAAACCCAAACGTGCAGAAACGAATGAAATATTCTTAAATTGACAACAGCCCTGCCCAAGAACTCCCCTTCACTTAGCCTTCCCTAACCACTCTAACCTGAATATTGACTTTCCACTCATCCGCAACTTGTCCCAAGAATAATGAAGTTTCGCCCGACTTGTTGGCAGTTTATTTAATTCTGTGTGTAATTCATTTAACTTGTTTGCTATTAAATAGTCAACGAAGTTCCGG
The DNA here is from genome assembly GCA_963669355.1 of Chorisops tibialis. Lineage (NCBI taxonomy): Eukaryota > Metazoa > Arthropoda > Insecta > Diptera > Stratiomyidae > Chorisops > Chorisops tibialis. The sequence goes on along the minus strand of OY770262.1, from coordinate 267,639,256 downwards.
CAATACTTGCTTATTCAAGAAATGCTAACAAGCAAGAGTATAGACAGGTATTTTCTCTACAGACAGGTATTTTTCTAACGAACATTAATTACACTTATACTTATAATAATAAACCGTAGTAAGCGAAAAGTCTGTACATTTAAGATATTTTGGAGAATAAAAAAAGTTATCTTTTTAGAATTTTACTTTATTACTAGCAAACGCCCACGACTTCTTCCACATAAAAATCGCAATAATAAGCAATTTTTGGGAGTGTAGTTAGTAATACATTATGTGGGATATATAATCCGTTTACTTTAATGGCTCTTTGAACACAATGTTTTGTATTTTGTTGGAATTAGAACCATAAATTATTAAGAATGATACCATGATACTCGCATTTGAATGGGGGAGGCTCGTGATCAAATCAATGCCGTGATTTGAGATCATATCCGTATTGAAGAGCATTAAGGACATGTGAATAATTATAGCTTGTGTTAATTAAAAAAAAAGCCCAAATAAAATACCATTAAGCTGGAAAACGTAACAGGACTACGTTTGTGCGTAGAACCAAATCTTACCATACCATAAATGAAATCGAAATTTTTGTGATACTATGAAATTTTGTATGGGGAGTGGCTGCAATAAACTAATTTGTTTCACATCATGCTAGAGTAGCTATAAAAATGTTTTGTACCAAATTTAAGCTTCAAAATTTAGTGCATTGAATTTCATGAAATTGTGCTATTTTTATGGGAGGTGATAGAAGGAAAGTGGGGTTTTTGGTGATATTTCGAGAAACAACTGTAATCATCATGCAATTGATATATTTTAAATTTCAGGTCTGTATCATTTATGCTTCGATTCGAATTCGATTTTCTTAAATTTTTGTAAGGTCGTGGAATTGTGTCACTTTGTATGGGAGCCGGTAGAAGGAGTGAAGCTACTCAGTTAATTTTTTCCCGATATTAATAATGCTAATTAAGGATTGAGTACACAATTTTAGCTCGATGAAAGGTATATGTATTGGGAAAATTAGTTTAGAATATTTCATGAAAAAGTTCAGTTTGTATGGGAGGTGGTGGAAGGAGTGGTGGGTTTTAAGTGACTTTTTGAGAAGCAACTATAATTAATTTGCAATTGACATATTTTAAATTTCAGATCAGTAACATTTACAGTTCAAGAAAATCGAATTTAAGTAAAATCGTGGAATTGTGTTACATTGTATGGGAGGGGGTAGAAGGAGTGCAGCTAATTGGTTAATTTTTTCCCCCCGATATTAATAATAATGCAAATTAAGGATTAAGTACAACATTTAAGCTCGAAGAAAGTTACATATACTAAGAAAATTGGTATATAGCATATCATGAAAAAGTGCAGTTTGTATGGGAGGTGGTGGAAAGAGTAGGTGGTTTTAAGTGGATTTTTGAGACACAACTATAATCATTATGCAATATATATATTTTAAATTTCAGATCTGCATCATTCACGCTTTTCAAGAAAATTGAATTTTTGTATAGTCGTGGAATTGTGTCATATTGTATTGGAGGGGGTAGAAGGAGTGAAGGTACTCGGATAATTTTTTCCCGATATTAATAACAATGCAAATTAAGGATAAAATACAACATTTAAGCTCGATGAAAGTTACACGTACTGAGAAAATTGGTGAATAGCATTTCATGAAAAGGTGCAGTTTTTATGAGATGTGGTGGAAGGAGTTGGGGGATTCAAATCATATGTATACCACAGATCAAATTTCTGATAAAAATAGTATGTTCTAAATTTCAAATGATGCGAGAAAATGTGAATCATTTAAAAAATGGTGCACTTTCCAAAATTTCCAACCATTATATCTCAAAACTGAGTATAGATGTCAAATCGAAACTTATCAGATTGTCGAACTACAAAGTCTTTAATTTTGGTACAAGTTTTAAGTTTGGGATTGTAAGGGGAGGGAGGTGGTAAGTAAACATGTCGGAAATTTTGAGTGATTTCTTAGAGCTCTAGTGAAAGATGCAGGGCTTAAATTTTGCATGTGGATACATCTATTTGATATACATAAAAAAAAATAATAATTTGTTCCACAACTATTATAAACCGATCTACCGGTCTAACGTACACAAGGTGTTTCATGTACATTAAAAAAAATACAAAAACTGAAAATTTTTGAATAAAATTTTAAGGCAAAAACTGGAAAATTTGCGAAATGCATTTGAAAAAAAATCCCTAGATGTATGGAATATTAACTGGTCGAATACCTTCAAAACTTCTACCTCCTCCCATACAAAATAATTTTTTCGATCATTTTTAAGAAATCAATTATCACCTAACTATTAAAAGCTGTCAATTTGAAGTTTTGTATAAGAACTTACAAGAACAGTTGAAATGAAATAACGTTAAAAGTTTTGAAATCGCGCTTGCACTTCTACCCCCTCCCATACAAAAGTATGATTTCGACCAATTTTCAATAAATCAACTAATAACTAACAAATTGAAAGCTACGAACTTGAAATTTTGTATGAGCATTATGCATTTTATACCATTGACATATAGCGGTTCTAATTATAATTTAGCTAATTCGTAATTTAGCTCGTCTTCATCATTAGTAGATCGGTTACACATAGCACTTTGCTAATTAAAAAGAGCCACTCTCTCATCTGTCATATTTATACAAAGTTCAATTGCATAGCCAATAGACAATACAATTTTGCAAGGAAGGACATAAAAGGACAAAAATCATCTTTAGCCATGTTTTGGAATCGTTTGCAAGTCATACTCGTATTTCATAACTTGGCGTTTAAATAACGCTTCAAAAATTTCATATAAATCAGAGCTGTCAAAAAACTACTTTTCTTCTTCTATCTAGAACGAAAAAGCTTTTATGAAAGCTCCAGCTCTAGCGCAATCTTCATCGTTATAGCCTAAATAAGAGAAAAAACAGGACTACGATTGGTCGTAAGGCCAAGTCGACAGTTTCGAAGAAAAATAATTTTATTGAAATTTCATTAAATTTGAGTAAGAGAGTACACGGAGTGAAGCTGATAATTTTTTTCAAAATCAATTACAATTATTAAAAAAAAAATTTGATAAGAATTATTTTTTCAACCTTTGCTAGTTTCAATCTAAATCGATTAAATGCTTTCTTCAATATTGCGTAATCGTATGGGAGGAGTAAGAATGAGGACAATGAGTGAGCGACTCAAAACAATTTTTTTTTGTGTGTGCTCGTCTGGCATTACGTAATTGACTTTTTGTACTTCTTCAACACTACAGCCCGAATCGGGCCGTAGCCTCCTGACCTTCAGATTCCTTAACATTTTTGATAATTTATTGTGGAAGAGTTGTTAGATCTTCGCACAAAATTCTATTTATGAATTTTTCATTTTAGTAGATTGAGGTGACCAAAGTATAACCAAGCAGGCAGTGTGCTGCGTCGATCGGGATTTGAACTCACGATTGCAGACCAACACGCTACCTACTAGTCTACACCCTAGCTACGTAATTGATTTACTGTACAGGATTCAGAGTTAGCTACTTTGTATTTATATACAGTTGCAAGTGAGATTGAATCCTGTCAATAAAAAAAATTTATCTGATGTAAAAAACAGGACAGTCAGAGAGATCACGAAATTTTAATAATATTACCATAAATAAATATATAAAAAATAAAAGGCTATAATATAATTTACACACTAAATAAATATCGATAAATTTCAACAAGAAACTAATTGTTAATGTAAATTGAATCAAGTTGAATTAATCAAAAATTAAAGGAGTTGAAAGCAGAGATCTCCTTGGTACTCACATAATTAATTTTGGCCTAATTTTCAAGTTGACGGCTGCAATTCATACGGAGGAAAAGCTTTGTCTTCAATCAATCAAGCAAATAATTCCCTGTTAAGGGGCATAGAACAGAAACAGTTCTTTTCCATAAGGCACGATCTTGAGCATCGGTCTTTACTCGTATCCATCACATGTTTATTTTTCTGGCCTCCTGCTCAACTGCACGCTTCCACGTCCTAATATGAGGTCAACTAGTCCAGCGTCTTCCTAGAGGATTATAGGATAGTCCATAGTCTGTCCTTCGATGTATTATTCCGGTTTCCTCAAAGTGTAACTAATCCACAGCCAGTTCCGCCGTTTAATCTCAGTGCCTATTTTAGTCTCTCCAGTTGCACTCCAAGGCTCGTGGTTGGAGTTCATATCTTATCAGAATAACCCTAAAATGCGTTAAAAACATTGGTTCAAGAAATTTTCCAGTTTTTTGATACGCCTAACGTTCACTTTCCATGTAGTACAATCATATAACAACATAGATTTGACATGCGTCAAACACTCGCAGTTTCGTTCGAAGTGAGATCTTTGTTAATCTCCAGAAAGGGAAAAAACACTGAAGGCCTGACGAGCTTTAATAATACGAGCCACAATAGCTTTTTCGGCTCCACCGTGCCTGCTGATAATGCTTTCAAGGTAACAAAAATCTTGCACCTCCTCCACATCTTGTACGTTAAGAGCAATCGATGCGCTTGTGTTGGAATACATGTGCATTTTTACATTTGGCTTTAAGTCCGGTTATGCGCAAGCAATCATACATCATCAGCATAGTCATTGTGACTTAAGATGTTAACCAGTCCCCACTGGAGACCTTTATCCTCCCCACCTTCCAGGGCAGCTTTCAAGATGTTATTTATTACCACCAGACACAGCGCTGCTGTCAGACAAGGCTGCATACTATGCAGCCTTGTCTGACACCAGTTTGCACTTGAGAGCTCTTGGACTGCTCTCCTCTAGTTAAAACGCGACATCTTGCATCTTCGTAGGATTATTTAATCATGGCTATGATCATATCTGGAATATCTCATCTATGCAAAGCATTCCATATGCAATCTCGCTTAATACTGTCTCTCGGAAAAAAAATCTATAGCTTAAAATGTTTAAATTTCATGCAATTTTTATGGGAGGGGCAGAAGAAAAGGGGGATGCTCACAAACTTATAGTAAATCTTTCCTCAAAATGATAGAAACAAAATTTCAGCACGATGTTTCAATGCTTTCGAGATTTATGTTATAGACCGACTGAAGGATAGACGGTAACTCGGTATCGAGTTTTTTGAGCGACCATATTATGTAACCATGGCGACTCTATGCGAACATTATTTCTAAGCGTTACAAACGATAAGGCAAACACAATATACTCTCAGATTTCATTTAGTGTATAAAAGTAAATAAATAAAAAATTGAACTAAGACTGTACCATTGAGCGAAACGGGTTCCCTAATCTTACAAGGATTGAATTTGAATAGGCTGTAATTTCTCCAAATATTTATTTACTTCATGTTTAATCTGTTTAATATTTTATTGTTAGTATATTTTTTTTACAAACAATTTTTATATAATTATTTTAATAAATTTCTTATTATACAAATAATTTCTGATATTTATTTACATTATTTTTCAATATATGTGGTGGGTAATAATAATAAATATATTTTCTTTTTCGATCAGGTAAACTTGAGAATTTACTAATTATGTACAAAATTATAAAACAGCAACAAAACTTTAGTAGTTGTTTGTGGAATTTATACAATTTTAATTTTATTTAAATATCTTATCACAGAAATATAACTTTGATATTTTAATTTTAAATTATTATATTTATATACATATTACATAATTTTTAGTTTTGTAGGTAATTAATCGCTTAAATTAAAAATGAGTTGGAATTAAATTTTGCTTTTTTAGTTATAAGGATTAGGTAGTTTATAAGCATTTATTTATGTCCATAGTAACTTAAAATATCTGCCAACAAGTCCAGCGAAACTTTATTATTTTTAGGACAAGTTGAGGATGCGTGAGAAGTCAATATACAAGCTAAGGTGGAAAGGGAGACTAAGTGCAGGGCTGTTGTCAATTATGATTTAACACATATCTGTGATTACGATCAATAACTAAAGTACATAATCAATATTTCATTCGTTTATTTATGCAAGTTTAAGATTGTATACAGCAGTGGCGGCTTATGACCTGTCCGATAGGTGAAGCGCTCAGAAAAGTTTTTTAAAATTAAAACTAAAAAAAACGCGAGAGTTATAATGTAGACTGATGCATAGACGGACAGAAGGACAGTAGATCATCTTACCATCTAAGCTTTTGCAGGCCCAGAATGCCTTTATGCTATGGCATGAGTCCATTCTATGTATTTGTTTCAGTTGAGTTTGTCATGAAGTATCACACGGAGATATTTGAACTCATATGAGAAGGGTATTGGTGTTCCATTAATAGAAGGTGGTGTTAAGTGGATTTTCCTTCTATTCGTAAATTGTACTTTATCAGTCTTAGCGATGTTGATGTTCAAGTTTTTAGACTGAGACCAGTTCATTATTACCTCTAAGGCAGATTGTATCCTTTCCGAAATTATTAGCCCATATTTGCCGCTAATAAGTATGATGACGGCATATCCTATTACCTAGTTCTGTTAGACCGTCCAGAAGCAAATAACTACAATTGGTCTGTGCAGTCAGTGAGCTGTCAACTAGATCCGTGGTTGACATTCGGCTCTTTAGCATGGGCGTGTATCTATTTTATCGCGGCCGATTCCAAACCCTTTTCCCATGATGCCGCTATTATGGCTTCATGGGGAGTGATGTCAAATGCTCCTTCTATATCTAGGAACGCGCAAAGGGCAATTTCTTTATAGTCTTCTGCCTTTTCGATTTGTCTTACTAGACCATGAAGGGCTGACTCTGTTGATTTGCCTTTTTGGTAGGCATATTGATTCTTATTATAATAGACTTTGTTATGCCCTGTTCATATGTGAAGGTCCACTAATTTCTCCATCGTCTTGACGAAGAAGGAGGTAAGTCTTATAGGGCGATATGACTTAGGCTGATCAATGGAGCGATTTCTTGCCTTTGGTACCAGGACCACCCACGCCTTCCTCCAGATTTTCGGGATATAACCCCATATAGAACTGATATTCTTATCATTATTGGCATTAGGATCTCTAGCCCCTTCTGTAGTAATGCGGGAAATATTTTATCTACTCCAGCTGATTTGCAGGGTATAAGGGTATTAATTGTCCATCTGATATTTTCCGAAGTCAAGATTCTACCAGCTATTGCTGAAGAAAGTTTGATGATGTCTCTACTAAATCTTCATTGTTGTTAATTATTTTGTAGTCTGGAGAACGTGTTGCCAATAATACTTCCTAGTGTTTTCACGGTACCTTTAGTTAACGACCCATTTGGTGTCTATAAAAGTCCGATATCAATTGGGGTGTCTTTTGTTAATACCTTTTGGAGTCTAGAGGCCGTTGAGGGATCATCTATATTTCTTCACAAAATCTTCTCCATGAATCTTTTTTTTAACCTTTTCAAAAGTTTATTGTATTCAGTAAGGGAATTTTGATTCGATTGGCTTGACATTTTGACACAACAAAGAAAATACGTAAATTTACATATACAGTTAATTTCGTTACATTTGGGCATAAACTGTGTCTGTGCCAGCGTTTTGAATTTCGGAAATTGCCGAATTTTGGCTAAGAAGACCTTTTTTTTAAACATGATTTTTAAATAGAATAACTTTAAATGATTTAGTTCGACGACAGCTACGTTTTTGGTCCAAGTGCATAATAAAAACATAACAGGACTACGATTGGGCGTAAAGCCTTTAGCTTTATGCCCAATCTTGCGATACTCTAAATGAAGGAGACATTTTTTTGATTTTATAGAATTTTGTAGGGGAAGTAGTACAGGGGTTGACGACATTGAACTAATTTTTTCTCATCACACTAAAATTGCTATAAAAATGTCTTATACAAAATTTAGGGTTCGAAAATTTAATGGGTACTAAGAAAATTAATGTATTGGATTTAGTGAAATTGTGCAGTTTGTATGGGAGGTGATAGAAGGAGTGGCGAGTTCTTAATGACCTTTTCTATAACTGTAAACATCATGCATTTGGCATGTTTTAAATTGCAGATTAGTAGCATTCATATTTTTCAGGAAAATCGACTTTTTATAAAGTTGTGAAATTGTGTCAGATTGTATGGTAGGGTTAGAAGGAGTGAAGGTAATAGTCTAATTTTTTTGGCCTTACTAACAATTCCAAATAAATATTAACTGCACAATTTCAGCTCGATAAATTTTATACGTACCGAGTAAATTGGTTTAGAGTATTTCATGAAAAAGTACAGCTTGTATGGAAGGTGGTGGAAGGAAGACACGCATAATTTGTATACGGTAGATTGATATCATCATTAAAGTAATATACTCAAAATTTCAGATCAATAGCATCTGTGCTTCGAGCAAATCGGTTTAATGTCGAATGGCGAAATTGCGTAATTTTGTATGGGAGGGGGTAGAAGGGGTAAGGCTAATCGTCTAATTTTTTTTGATCTTACTACTAAATTTAAATAAGTTATTAGTGCATATTTTGAGCGCGATAAATTGTATAGGTGCTGAGTAAAATTGGTTAAAGCATTTCGGAAAAAAGTGTAGTTTATACGGAAGGGGGTAGAAGGAGAGGTAGGATGTAAATAATTTTTATATGGTAGATTGAAATTATCATAAAAGTAGTGCATTCCAAATTTCAGACTAATAGCTTTTATACTCTTTGAGCAAATCCGTTTATTGTTGAATTTCGAAATTGTGTCATTTTGTATGGGAGGGGGTAGAAGGGTTGAAACTAATCGTCTAATTTATACTCTAGATGAAATCTGAGAGTATATTGTGTTTGCCTTACCGTTTGTAACGCTAAGAAATAACGCTCGCACAGAGCCGCCAAGGGTACAGAAATTATTGTTATCGCTCAAAAATTTCGATTCCGAGTTGCTGTCTGTCCGTCTGTCCGTCTGTCTGTCTGTCCGTCTGTCCGTCTGTCCGTCTGTCTGTCTGTCCGTCTGCCTACAGCATAACTCTCGAACGCTTTGAGCTATCGTGCTGAAATTTTTTGTGTGTCATTTTTAGCTAAAAAGAAACTTTAAGTTCGTGAACGGGCCACATCCCCCCACTCCTTCTACCCCCTCCCATACAAATTTCACGAAATTCCGAAATTTCCAGAAATTGATTTCCTTTGAAACTATTTAAGCTACCGATTTGAAATTTAGGTAAAAGTATTATGATATAGATATCATTAATATGACAGAATATTGATCTGATCCTGTCACTCCTTCTACCCCCTCCCATACAAATGCATAATTTTGAAAAATGCAATTTTTCGATTTTCATTGAAACTAACAAAGTTATAAAAACGAATTTTTGCCAAAATTAATTTTAATATAATTGCAATCAGTATTGAAAAAATTATCAACTTCACCTCACTCCTTCTACCCCCTCCCATAAAAATTTCACGAAATTTTGAAATTTAAATTAAATTATTTTTTTTCGAAACTGTTAAAGCTATCAACTTGATATTTGCAGAAAGTATAAAAATAGAAATATCAATAACGAGAAAAAAATGTGTTTTGATACGTACACTCCTTCTACTCCCTCCCATACAAATGTATAATTTTTGTTAAGTGCATTATATCGATTTCCATTAAAACTAGAAAAAGTATAAACTTAAAATTTTGCCAGAGTTTGTTTTTTAATAATTGCAATAAATGCTAAAAAAATTATCACCTCTTCTTGACTCCTTCTACCCCCTTCCATGCAAATATCTGTGTTTTAAATTCAAGAAAAGCATTTCTCCTTCGAATATATTAGAACTATCAAGTTTGAAATTTAACCAAAGCGTGGTGATAAGGATGATATGATAAGCAGTTTTAAAATCATCTTAGACGCTCCACTTCCCCTGCCACCTCCCATACAAATGCCTCAATTTCAGGAAAACTATATCCAATTGAAAATAGTGAAAGCTGCAAACCTTAAATTCAGCACGAAATATTTTGCATACCACATTAGGTGTCATATCCAAAAATTACAAACCTTCCTCCTTTCCTTCTACCACCTCCCATACAAAAGTCACTATTAATTATTTAAAAGAATTTGAGGTCACATATTTTCCGGTACATTGAACTCTTTCTCATTTCGTCTAGAGTATCATATGATTGGGCTTTACGCCCAATCATAATTCTTTTATGTTTTTTTTGTCTTATTAATAAGTATTTAGTGCACAACTTCAGTTCGCTAAATTTTATACGCACTGAGTTAATTGGTTTAAAGTATTTCATGAAAAAGAACAGTTTGTATGGGAGGTGGTGGAGGCGGGAGGTCACGCGTAATTTTTATACGGTAGATTGATATCATCACAGACGTAATATGTTCCAAATTGGAGACCAATAGCTTTTATACTTTTCGAGAAAATCCGTTTATTGTCAAATTGCGCAATTGTATCATTTTGTATGGGAGGGGGTAGGAGGGAATTTGAAATATCTAGCTCAACGCGTACTCAAGCTAGAGAGCGAACGGATGGACGAACGGTTTTGAGATTTTTGATTGATTATATGAACTTCTGAATCATTCATTTTTTTCTCCGAGCCTTATTCCTTAGCGTTACAAACTTTAGAGCAAACTTATAATACTCTCAGATTTCATCTACAGTAACATAACTGGGTTGCGATTGGGCGTAAAGTCCGAACGTGCGTGATGGGAGAGAGATTTTTTGTTTCAAGAAATTTTGTTGGGGAAGTGGTAGAGTACTATTTTTTTCACATCCAGAGTTGCCATCAAATTATTTTATAAGAGATTTAGGATTTAAAAATTTAATAGGTACTGAGAAAATTAGTGTATTGGATTTAATGAAATTGTGCAGTCTGAATGGGAGGTGGCGAGTTTTTAATGACTTTTTGATAAATAACTATGAACATGATGCTTTTGACATGTTTTAAATTGCAGATCAGTAGCATTCATATTTTTCAGGAAAATCTACTTTTTTAGAAAGTTGTAAAATTGTGTCAGATTGTATGGGAGTGGGTAGAAGGAGTGAAGCTAATCGTTCAATTTTATAATTTTACTTTTTCGTCAAAAACGATGTGTACGAAATTTGAACTTTCTAGCTCAACGCGTTCACAAGCTAGAAAGCGCACAGACGGACAGACAGGCGGACGGATAGACATCCGGTTTTGAGATTTTAGAGCGATAACAAATTATTGTGTACCGTTGGCTCCTCTGTGCGAGCATTTGAGCCGTTCACTGCACAAATCGATTAACTCCATAAAACAAAATGTGGATAAATGCGATGAAATAATGTACAATGTTTTTTAATATTCCCTTTAAAATATAAATTCAAATAAATATTGCAGAATGCATAAATACAGATGTAGCTTTCATCTAAGCGTCTATATCCACCTGCTCGAAGTTGTATTCGCCTATAGTAATGTTCTGCCTCTTTGGGACAGTCCTTCGTGTCTGGGTCATGTATTTAGTTTTCGCTTCATTGACCCTGAGCCCTACTTCACCCGCTGCCGACTCCAACTCCTGGAATACCTCCTTAGCACCAAGTAATGATCGGGCCAGAATATCCACGTCGTCTGCGTGCGCCACCAACTGTGCGGATTTTACGAGTAGCGTACCTCTGGTGTCCACTGAGGTTACTGAAGTTGCCTTCCTGACGACATACTCGAGCACCAAGTTAAAGAGCGTGGGGGCGAGACCATCTCATTGTTTGAGACCTGACTCCATTGGAAAGCTGTGAGTCAACTCGTTTTGGATTTTTTCTTGGCACTCATTGTTTTCTATCGTGGCTTTTATTAACCGAACTAGTTTCGGTGGGACACCTAGTTCAATCATTATTCTGTACGGTCGACACTATCGTATGCTTGGCAAAAATCGACGAACAGTTGGTGCGCATTAATAATTATAATTTTCGCAACGCAAACGGTCACCTTTTTTGTATGCCTGACATATAAAGCTTTTCCTCCAGTCGTCGGGTAATTTTTCAGTTGTCCGGATTTTAACAATTAATCTAAATACTCGACTGGTGAGCTCTGTTCCACCTTCTTTCAAGAGCTCTGCGGGGATTCCGTCAATTCCGGGCGCCTTGTTCGATCTTAAATTATGTAAGGCTGTCTCTACTTCATCATAAGTTGGTGCAATAGGCAGATGATCTCCATCTGGATCTTCCGGAATTATAAAAGGTTCAGTCTGTGATGTCGTTCTATTTAAGTGAAAAAACTAATAAAGTTAAATTCAGTATTGAAATTTTTAAGTTTTTATTACATGAAAAAGTTAATTATTTTATATTTTTATTACAGATTATTAATACAAACTAATATTATCAGTTCTGTTATAATATATTATTTGTGATTAATTCTCCAGCAATACAAATAATTTCTTCTTCATCAGCTGTATGTGAGGTCTCGTCATTTCGATTTGTTCTCAAGTTTTTAAAGTCAATAGTATATCATGTTTAACAGAAGGAATGAATTTTAGCTGGTCCAGTATGACAGATACAGATTTACTGATATTTATTTATTTAATGGAATTAAATTCTAAATCTTCATTATAGTCATATTTAAAATGTATGAGGTGGAGTTTGAATCTTTCTAACTTTATCCAGCGCGTTTTAAGCCAGCTTACGAGAAATCTTGTAAAGATTATTCTTCTGTTACAGATTGAATTTTCTAAATGTTTTGTTGATAAAAAATTGTGGTGAGTCATTTTGATTACACTAAATGACGCTTTCTTTTTACTTGTTTTGATTATATTGTACCAATCATCTGGTAAGAAAATGTATTGAATTTTTTTCGCATGTGACTCAATAATGGCAAAATCTGAATCATTAGGCAACACTTAACAAAAATTTCATTTCAATTGACTCAGCTCTTATTTCCGTACTTTGAACATGCTACTGAATTTGAGTTAAATTATTGCAACGATTTATATTAGAGTACGGAGTTAATGGATTGGAAATGGAAATGGACTTTGAAATAAATTATTTATAATTCACTGGCCAAAAAATGTTGTCGTTTAATGTAAAAAAAACGAGAGTAGGCGAAGGCTTGACAGCTTGTGAAAATATTTTAAAAATAAAATTTAAATATTAATAAAAATTAAATATTAAAAAAAAAAAAAAAAAGATGGCATCAACTGAGAAGCAATTGTGTAAAGTGTGCAAGAAACCTGCGAGTGTTACGGGAAATAAAATGATAATATGTGATGGACAGTGTAAACAATTGGTTCATAAAGTTTGTTCCGGACTAAATAAAAAAGAATTAGCACATTTAGAGGCTGACGATAGTGCGTTGTGGTTTTGTGCTCCATGCAAGCTTGACAGGCAGAAAAGACGTTCTACAATGGTTCGAAATAGTGTTGAATCTATAAACAGCGATTTTGATGGCTTCCAAGGTAAGCAATGTACCACTAGAGTTAATCTAGATCATTGGTTCCCAACTGGTGGGCCGCGGCCCCCTTGGGGGCCGCGAGAGCTATGTTGGGGGGCCGCGAGCCTCTCTCTTGAAAACAAGAAAAAACCTATTAAAAATAATATTTGGACAAGAAGAAATCATGGAATTTTATATAAAAAATACTCTTGAAAAACATATCATTGTATATTCGTATTTTAGAAATTTTCCATCTTTGTAAAAGTTTATTCATTGAAAATAAAACTGTTACGAAAACAAAGATTTTCAAAGTAAGTGTTGCATAAAGAAATTAAAATCATATGTCATTCAAATTGGTTCATATCTATCAACACTGAAATGAGCTGACAAACTGTGTGTGAAAAGTACAGGTAATTGATCTATTTTATAATCAATTGTATGAATATTTTAATTCAAAACGTTTTTCAATTTAAATTCTTAGGACATGGCTCCGAAAAAAAGAAAATACGATGAAAGTTACATCCAATATGGCTTTACTGAAATCGAAGTCAAAGGTGAATCACGGCCACAATGCGTATTGTGTGCGACTGTTCTTAGCAATGAAGCATTAAAACCGAACAAGCTAGAGAGGCACTTGAAAACTAGTCATCCACAATTCGCTGCAAAACCGAAAGAGTTTTTCCAATCAAAGCAACAGGACTTGAAAAAAATGAAACTTGGACCAAGTGGCACGCGATATGAATCAGCCGAAAACACATTGACAGCGTCGTTTGAAGTTTCATATTTGATTTCGAAAGCAAAAAAACCACATACGATTGACGAAACGCTGATAAAGCCGTGTTTACTAAAAGTGGCCGAACACGTTTTGAACAATGAAGCAAAACAGAAAATTCAAGACATTGCTTTGTCAAATAACACCGTGAAATCACGAATTCAAAAGATGTCGGATGATGTCGAAGAGCAGCTTCTGGATAAATTGAAACTGTCACCATATTTTGGTTTGCAGTGCGATGAATCAACTGATATCTCCCAGTGCTGCCAATTGCTTGTTTTTGTTCGATTTCTTGATATAGCCGACGATACAATCAAAGAAGATTTTCTATTTTTACACGATTTGGAAACAACATCGAAGGCAAAGGATGTCGTAAAAGAAGTGGACGACTATTTTGAAAGCAAGGAAATTTCGTGGAAAAAATTAGCAGGTGCCTGTACAGATGGAGCACCTTCAATGATTGGTTGTCGATCTGGTGCAGCAGCACTAATCAAACAAAAAAATCCACATACCGTCACAAGTCATTGCATTATTCATCGCCAAGCATTAGCAGCCAAAACTCTGCCAGCAGCTTTGAAACCAGCGATGGAACTCGCTATTAAATTAGTGAATACAGTGAAGAAAAGTCCACTGAACGCGCGCATTTTCAAACATTTGTGCAATGAAATGGAATCAGAGCACGAAATCCTTCTTTTCTATACTGAAGTTCGTTGGTTATCGAGAGGCAATATGTTGGAACGTTTGTTTGAGCTGAAAGAGGAACTCAAAGAGTTTCTAAGAGAGAAAAAGATGAACGATCTGTTGGTGGATTTGATTGACCCAGTGTTTGAACTACAGCTGGCATACCTTGTCGACATATTTGCGCATTTAAATCAACTGAATCTACAGTTGCAAGGCTCAGGCAATCGAAAGTTGTGCGAGGCGGGAAATATTTTTGGTTTCGAAGACAAATTGCGCGCATTCATTTGCAAAATTGATTTGTGGATCAAGAAAGTCGAAATGGAAAACTACACAAACTTTCCAACGTTTGAAAAGATTATGCGCAGTACAGATGAAAACATTGTATCAAGCATTCAGCACCAGATTATCGAACACCTTCAAGCGCTCAAAGGTGAATTTTCGCATTACTTTCCGGAATTCAACCAAGAAGAGCCCGAAATTTTGCGACGAATGATTCGAAATCCATTCATTGTGAATGTGCTGGAATTGCCCGACGAAATTCAAGAAGAACTCATCGAACTTCAGAATGACCGCAGCTGCAAAGAAAGTTTTGATTCTGGCATCAATCTGGAAGAATTTTGGTGCAAAAAAGCAAAGTCATATCCAAAAATTCGTGAAAAAGCAATTCAATATCTTGTCATGTTTTCGACTACATATCTTTGTGAACAAGGATTTTCCAGTATGCTTCTGATAAAGAACAAGCAACGGAGTCGATTGGATTGTGAAGATGATATGAGACTGGCGTTGAGCACAATTGAACCACGTATACCTCAACTTGTCAAATCAATGCGAGCACAAAAATCATCGAGTCAATCAACAAGTCAATCAACTAAATAAGTAATAAGTTATGAAATAACTAAATATTTGAAATATTTAATCATGAACTAAAAACTAAAAATTGCGATTGACAAAAAAGATGAACTACTAAATAAAAATTTGATAATTTAATGAACTATCAAAAATTTTGTTTTCCTTTAAATATGTTGTAAAATCTAACCAAAAAATAGGGGGGCCGCGACCACTTTTGAATTTGGCGTTTTGGGCCGTGAACATGAACGAGTTGGGAACCACTGATCTAGATACTTTAAACAACAAGCTGGACTCAATGCTTGCATACCAGTCGAAACTAGAAGGAAAAATTAGTTCTCTCCAGACCGTACTTGAAGATTACAAATTATTGATGGAAGACTTACAGCAAGAAAATATTTCTATCAGAAATAAAAATGTTCAACTTGAAGCAGCCTTGAATAACTTGGAATACAACATTGATGCACAAAAACAGGACAAATTGTCATCAACATTTGAGATCGCGGGAGTTCCAGTAGCTGAAAGTGAAAATTTTGCAACCATCTTCCAGAATCTTCTGGCAAACTTGGAAATTCCGCCAGCTGATGCTACTAATTTCGCTATCGAGTCGCGACGTTCAGCCCGCGGAAGCCCGAAGTCTGGTTTCCCGCCAGTTCTGGTTTTCAAAACTAGTACTAAAGCACTTCACGACGAAATTTTAATGAAAAGTCGAACTATAAAACTGACAGCAAGCCAACTTGTTGTTACCGGAGACAAACGACCAATATATATAAACTCATCACTAACACCACGTAATAATTTTCTCTTCAAGAAAGCAAGAGACATAAAACGGAATGGCACAATTAAATTTGTTTGGGTAAAACATGGCAAAGTTCTTATTAGAAAAGACCAAAAATCTAAAACAACTCATTTGAAACATCACTCACAATTAGATGCATTTGAATAGCTACTCCCTGCCATTTTACCCAAATGTCTACAAGATAGAAGAAAGAAAATTAACTACACTGCATTTTACTGGTCCCGAAACATTTAAAATTGTTTATTTAAACGCACGAAGCTTAAAAAATAAAATCTCTGATGTGGAATACATATTAAATTCAACAACAAATCGTATCCATGTCTTAATAGTGGTTGAAACTTGCCTAAAATCGGACTCTGCAAATTATTGCTCGATAAACCACTACAACAGCTATTTTGCCTGTAGATCAAACAGAGGTGGAGGTGGTGCAGCTATTTTTGTTCACAACTCTCTACATCATAGCCTAATTCTCAATAATAGTAACAATAACGACAGCTTCATCGGAATAAAATTACTCTCCAACACAAAACCTCTGAGTGTGATAGGAATTTATCGAGAACCAATTACGACCACTACTGAAATAAACTATTTCCTAAGCAAATTCGAAGAAATCCTAATGTCAAATAATACACCCACACTCATTGTTGGCGATATGAACTTTGATTTACTTGATCTGACACCAAATATAAAAAACTATATGGACATATTCAACACAAACAACTTCTACTTCTGTAATTACAAAATTGCTACTCGAATTCCTACCAATACTAACCTCGATCATGTGCTAACGAATGACCTCACACAACAACTAAACTTACAACTAGTCCCGTATGAACTACTCGATCACAAAGTTATTTTCATTGAACTAGAAAATACTACCTTCCAACACAATACGGAGAATGATAACAATATAAAGCGATATCGCAAAAAGGTAGACTACAACAAATTAAAGCAAATTATTGCCAATAGTCCAATTGCGGTAGACACTACGAAATCTACCTCTATTATGTTGTCATCGTTAGTCAATGAACTGCATGATCGCATCGGTAGTAGCACGTCAAGAAAACCTGAACTCCCTGCAACAGCAAAATTTACAAAACCATGGATGAATGAAAAATTATTCAAAACAATTAAGGCAAGACACTTCTGGTTTAGCAAATGGAATGATGACAAAACTAACGATGTACTGAAATGCGAATACTTATACTGGAGAAACAAAGTAACATCATTAAAAAGAAATATTAAGGATGCATACTATAAGACTAAATTTAGCAATAATATCGACAGTGTCCAAGGTACATGGAACACTATCAAACAGTGCATTTATGATAAAAATATTACTAGAAAACCATCTCCGCTTCTTCAGAATCTCGATAACGATGAATCAAAAACTAAAGCAATAAATGATGTTAATGAATACTTTACAAATGTAGTTCAACTCTTAATAGCTAACTCCAATAATAGCATATTTCACGAAAGTTACGCTTCGGTGAGTCCATTTCACTTTGAGAAAACAAACTACATTGAAATAATAAAAATCATCAGCAAACTGAAAAACACAGCTTCCACAGGCTACGACGACATTTCAACTAAAACTCTAAATAAATGTAAGGAACATCTTGCTAAACCAATATCAGCAATCATCAACTCTTCGCTAGTCTCAGGTGTTGTTCCCGATAATTGGAAAATTAGTAAAGTAGTTCCAATTCACAAATCTGGCGATATACATGACCTAGGGAATTTCAGGCCGATAAGTATACTACCGTCAATAGAAAAAATACTTGAAATAGTTGTGAAGAACCGGCTTTAGGAATACTTTCAAAATAATCAACTAATATCTAAGAACCAATACGGATTTAAGCCTCAATCTGACACCAAAGCAGCTCTTTTTGACATAATTTCCACTATTCAATCTGCGATTGATAACCAATACAACACAGCTGCTGTCTTCATCGATTTATCAAAAGCTTTTGACACGGTAGATCACGATATCTTACTTAAAAAGTTATTCGCTGTAGGAGTTAGAGGTATAACTTATTCATGGTTTAAAAGTTATCTTACCGGAAGGTTGCAATATGTTGAACTCGACAATTTAAAAAGCTCAAAACTTCCAGTTGTCACAGGTGTTCCGCAAGAAAGTGTCTTAGGACCTATCCTTTACAATCTATACTCAAACTCCATAACCACACTTGAGTTAAATGGCAACATATCCCTCTATGCAGGTGATATCGTACTAACCTATAAAGCAACAAGTCTAAATGCCTTAGAACGAGAAATTAACATAGACCTCGAGCAAATAAACCAATGGACAAGTAAACACAAGCTCGTTGTTAATATTAGGAAAACAAAATACATGCTTTTTAACGACTCATCATCGCTTGATATAAACTTCAACCACGAAAAAATTGCAAAAACCGATGAATTTAAATATCTCGGAATCATTTTAGACTCGCAACTCACCTGGGATTCTCATATTCAATCCATCAGGAAAAAAATTGCTCCGATAGCTGGTATCTTCAAAAGGATAAGCAATAACGTTCCTGAAGTACACAAGAGCGCTATATTGCATTCACTATTTCTGAGTCACATTCAATACGGTATAGTTATTTGGGGCTCAGCATTTAAATCTAAGCTTATACCAATTCAACGATTACAAAACAAAGCTATAAAAAACTTATTCAGCATTAACAAAAGAGAACGAACAAAAACTATCCATCAGTCTCATCATCTTCTTACTCTAGAAGAACTGCACCATCTGGAATCCGCGAATCAAATGAATATGATAAAAAATCATCTCACAAATACGAACTTAATTCTGGAATATCACAGCGATAACCATGGGTACAATACCAGACGGGCAGATGACATCTACCTTGAAACTGCGCGCACTACACGATATGGCGCAAATGGGATAATGACTAGGTCGATTAAAAACTACAATGAACTTCCACAGACGATCAAGAGGGATCCAGATAAATTCAAATCTAAATTAAAAGAATATTTATTAAACTTAAGCTCATAATTTAGCTAATCTAAATTTAAATTACATTAACTTCTTTCTTTCATTTTTAACTCTTGCTATTATATCTTATTTTCATTTTATTGTTTCCTATTTAATATCTTATTTTTCTTGCTCACTTTGCATTTTCTGTTTATTCATTATTTGTCATCAAATCACTAAATGTAATTTATAAATACAATCCATACGAGCTATGCTCACGGATGATTTTACGAAATAAATTATTAAATTATTAATTATTAATTAATTATTATTAATCTTTATTATTTGGGTAATTTATTATAAATATAAAAACTGAACCAGGTGCTTTGACATTTAAATTTAAGATATTTCAAAAAGTGGAGTTAATCGATTTGTGCAGTGAACGGCACATTTCTTGGCGTTACAAACTTTAGAGCAAAATTATAATACTTTCAGATTCCATCTAGAGTATAACAAATTTTAAAAATTTGAATGTTTGCATATCGGAAAAAAAAATTTTTTTCTGGAATATCACAAAAACTAGAGCTGATTGAGACAAATTATGGTTATTTCCGAAATAAGCGTCCCCGAATCACCCTAAGAAAGCAACTGCTTACCCTGCAAAAAAAAGGACTGCCTACACTTTTCTTGAAAACTATAAGAGCTAATATTTTGAAATTCAGAATTTATTATTTTAATCATAAATGTTATCTATGGTATACAAATTATTTGAATACCTCCCATCCGTCCACTACCCCCGACCAAACTACAAATTTTCAAGAAATACAATAATCCGACTTTCTCAGTACATATATCATTTATCGAACTCAAACTTTGTACTAAATAATTAATTAGCATTATGATTAATATCGGTAAGAAATAAGCCGATTACCTTCGCTCCTTCTACACTCTCCCATACAATGTGATACAATTACTCAACTTTTGAAGAATTCGATTTTCTTGAAAAGTATGAATGCTACTGCTCTGCAATTTAAAATATATAAATTGTAGGATGATTGTGGTTGCTTATCAAAACCAATAAAACCCCCCACTACTTCTACCACCTCCAAACAAACTACACAATTTCACTAAATTTAAAACTTAAATTTGGTACAAAACATTTTATAACTAATCTAGCATGATGTAAAAAAAATAGTTCAGTGCTATCACCTCTTCTAAGACCCCCATGAAAAATTTCTTGAGATTAAAATAATTTCTATTTCATTCATAGTATAGTATGATTGGGCTTTACACACAATCGTTGTCGTGTTATGTTTTTAAACTTAATACTATTTTATTTAGTTTTTTTTTTAGAAAATACACAAGCGACAGCTATTTACGTTTCCTTAAAGCTCTCCAATACGTTTATGATCTCAAATCACACCAGTGAGCACGGGCCTGGCCCATACAAATGCGAGTGTCATGGTTTCACTCTTAATAATTTATGGTTCTGGTTCTAACAAAATACCAAACATTGTGTTCAAACGTCCATTAAACTAAGCACATTATACATTCCACATAATGAAATCGTTTTTTATTGCGATTCTTATGCGAACAAAGTCACAGGGGGTCGTTAGTAAATAATAAAAATAAAATAGAATGCTTATAGTATGTTCCTCACTGGCATTCAGATATAATAATGCAGGTTACTAGTTGGGAATTTCCTGGATGATTTTAAACAATTTATACCAATTTTTTTTTAACCCTCTACATAAAATCTGCATACGTTATCCTTTTGTACTATGTAGATAAATAAATATTGCAAACTGAATGCAAAATGTAAATCTAAACATGAATGTATGTTATAAATAAACGCAAGGCAAACCCTCAAATTAATTTGCTTTTACAAACTAAGACCAAACACATTTTTGAAATTTCCATTTATCATACATAATATTGTTTCACTAAATTTATGGCCAGATTATGATGGCAATGTTTATTTATGAATCGAGTACTTGTTTTGGTTTGTTCGAAAAATTAATAGTCACTATTGACTTGTATGCGTATTATGTTAATTTAAGCCCTGATTAAAAAAGTTTTCATTATCAAGAGTGGTATTCCTCGATCGTTCCGCTTGCCTAATGCACGTAAATCATTTAAATGCTTAGCTTTTTAGTTGTATAATAGCAAAATGAAATTAATGTGCTTTTGGCATTTAAGTAGATTAAAAATAATTACGTTTTTCCTTCGAAATACACATTTTCACCACCTAGATTTTGTAAAAACAAAAGTTTACCTAAAATTTTAAAGATATCAATCGTTCTAAGACTCCTTTAAGAACGCCATCGGCTGAAGCTCTAACTGTAGGACATAGTTTTCAATGGCTATTGATAGTTATATCTTTCTCATCTCATCATTTTACTTTATTAATAACTAGCGATCGCCCGCGACTTTGTCCGCATAAGAATCACAAAATAAACATTTTCTGAGAATGTAGTTAGTAGTAAATTATGTCAGATAAATAATCTGCTTAGTTTATTGGCTCTTTGAACACAATGCTTTGTATTTTGTTGGAATGAGGACCATAAATTATTAAGAATGAAACCATGATACTCACATTTGTATGGGACAGGCTCGTAGTCAAATCAAACCCGTGATTCGAGATCATTTACGTGTTGAAGAGCGTTAAGGACATGTGAATAGTTGTAGCTTGTGTCAATTAAAAAAAAAGCCCAAATCAAATGACATTAAACTTATAAACAAAACAGAACTCCGATTGTGCGTAAAGCCTAATCATATGCTACTACCGATGAAATTGAAATATTTGTGAACCTAAGAATTTGTGTGTGGGGAGTGATGGAAGAGGTGACAGCACTGAACTAATTTATTTCGCATCATGCTAGAGTGGCTATAAAAATGTTTTGCACCAAAATAAAGCTTGACAAACTGAAGAGAGAAATTTAGTGCATTGGATTTAGTGAAATTGTGCAATTTGTATGGGAGGTGGTATAAGGAGTGGCGAGTTTTTGGTGATTTTTCTAGAAACAACTATAATCATCTTGAAATTGATATGTTTTAAATTTCATTTCTGGAACATTCACACTTCTCAAGAAAATCGAATTTTCGTGGAATTGTGTCACATGGCATGGGAGGGGAGTAGAAGGAGTAGAGCTAATCGGTTTCCCCGATATTAATAATAATTCTTATTAGAGATTTAATACAAAATTTTAGCTCGATGAAAGTTATACGTACTGAGAAAATTGGTTTAGAGTATTTCATGGAAAAGTGCAGTTTGTATGGGAGGGGGTGGAAGGAGTAGGGGGTTTTTAGTTAGTTTTTTTTAAAAACAACTATAATTATCATGCAATTCATATATTTAAAATTTCAGAACAGTAACTTTCACATTGAAAAGTGTGAAAATCAAATTTTTCAAAAGTTGTGGATTTGTGTCAGATTATATGGGTGGGGGTAGAAGGAGTAGAGGTAATTAGTGGATTTTTCCCTGATATTAATAATAATGCTAATTAAGGATTCAGTACAATATTTTAGCTCGATGGAAGTTATACGTAATGAGAAAATTGGTGTATAGTATTTCATGAAAAAGTGCAGTTTGTATAGGAGGTGTTGGAAGGAGTAGGAGGATTCAAGCAATTTTTATACATAAGGATTTCAGTTAAAATAGAAATAATATATCTTAAATTTCGAGTTAATGGCTTTTATAGTTTCCAAGAAAATTTGAATATTATAAATTTTTGGAAATGAGTCACTTTGTATGGGAGGGGGTGGAAGGCGTGAGTGGAATAAAATAAAATCTAAGGCAAATCACTTCTGGATAACACATAATATTCTGTGAAAGTTTCATTACAATAGGTTCAGCCGTTTTTACGTGAAAGCCGGAAAGACAGACAGACAGAGAAATTTTTTAAAAACCTGTGTTTCTGCTTAGTTATTGTCCAAATAAAGCAAAAAACTAACTTATAGCCATTTATGAGCAAATAACAGACAGACACTACAATTATATTTATATATATAGATAAAGTATTGTGATCGACGCACACAAAAACCGAACAGAATTTCGATTGGGCGTAAAGCCTAATCATGTGATACTCAAGATGAAATGGGAAAGAGTTTAATGTACCGGAAAACATTTCATTTCAAATTCTTTCGAATAGTAAATTTTGTATGGGAGGTGGTAGAAATACAGAGAGGAGGTTTCTAATTTTTCTATATGACATCAAACGTGTTATGAAAAATGTTTCGTGGTCAAATTTAAATTTTGTAGCTTTTATAATTTTCAAAGATATTGGGGAATTTGTATGGGAGATGGCAGAGTAAGTGAATGGTTCTGAATGATTTTAAAACTCAACATCCTTATCACCAATTCAAAAGTAGATAGCTCCCATATGTTCGAATGAGCAATGTTTTTTTTTATTTTTAACACAGAAATTTGCATGGAAGGGGTAGAAAGAGTGAAGCGAATTTGATTTTTTTTTTAGCATTTATTCCAATTATTGAGTGCCAAATTCTGATAAAAAGTGTCTGCTTTTCCCAGTATCAATGGAAATCGATATAATGCATTTAACAAAATTATTCATTTGTATAGCAGGTGGTAGAAGGAGTGCACGGACCAAATCAAAATTTTTGGGCGTGAATAATATTTGCGTAATCACACTTGCTTATGTCTCCTCTACGAATGCAGGCAAAAAGAAGTATGTATGTATGTATATTTATTGCGTATGTTTTCAACTTAAATTTAATTAATGATTTCGTTTTCAGAGCTTAGACTAAACATTGTCTCTACAACTTTGTTTTGTACTGAGTAGCAAATGTGCAGATTTATTACTAACAATTTTAGTAGGTTTAATAAGTTTGGGAAAAAGTGCAAAACCCAATGTTTAAATTATTAATTCTACTTATTTAACTAAAATTAAAATTAACTTAAAACTAATGACTATTCTAATCGAAGATCGATTCGATTGTGGTGATGCCGCAATTCAAACATTTACTTTTAAATTTGTATTCTAGTTCATTGGTAAGATCATTAATCTGTTGCGTTTTTGCTAATTCGTGCAAAAGACGAGTTGAGAAGTACCACGGTTTATTTAGAATAATTTTAAGGAACTTATTTTGTATGATTTGCAGTTTTTTGCGATGGGTAGCTGCACAGATTTTCCAAACAGGAGCTCCGTATGTTAATGCTGGTTGTACTACTATTTTGTATAATAGCAGCTTATTTTCTTGGGACATTTGGGACTTTCTATTAATCAGTGGATACAAAATTTGAATGTTTTTAGCTGTTTTTGAGATAGTTTGGTCAACATGATTTTGGAAAATTAGCTTTAGACCATGATACAGGCTCTCCAAGTACGTTGATTGTAGGTGGAGGTAAGTAACGTGAGGATCTACGTTTCGTGAAGAATATAGCCCGCGTTTTGCTAGTATTAAGCTTAATTTTCCATTTGTGGAAGTATTCTGAGACTTTTTCGAGTTGATCTTGTAGGTTGTTTATTATTGTTTGATAATCTGGAGCTGCAGATAAAATAGCGGTGTCATCTGCATATGTTGCTAGTTTCGCAGGAATTAAGTTTAGGGATGTCCGCTGTGAAGATATTATATAGGGTGGGGCTGATACAAGAACCTTGTGGGACTCCTGAATGGATAGCTCTATGGCGAGATAATTTATCTTTCACTTTAACAGTGAAATTTCTGTTGCTAAGAAACGAACTTATTAATTGACACAGGTAAGGAGAAAAAGAGAGTTTCACTAGTTTGTAAACCAAGCCGTCGTGCCAAACGGAGTCGAAGGCCTTTTCGATATCTAGAGTTATCATGCCAACAGATTCTTTGGCGTGCAGTGATTTTTGTATTTGCGACTTAACTCTAGAAAGCTGCTGTGTTGTTGAGTGCTTTGCACGGAAACCAAATTGGAAATCAGGAATAACGTTAAGCTCCTCAATTTCATTACGTAACCGGCTTAGAATTATTTTTTCAAATATTTTCCCCAGGATGGGCAGTAAACTTATTGGTCGATAGCTGTCAGGTTGTGTTGGGTCCTTACCTGGCTTTGAAATCGGAGTTACTGTTGCTATTTTCCAAGCCTGGGGGAAATATCCTATTTTAAAACAACAGTTGTAGATGAAATTGAGGTTGACAACTGCGATTTTCGGTAAATTTTTCACCATTGGTATTAGTACTCCGTCTATACCAGGAGCCTTTTTTGATTTAAGAGTTCGTAAGATGCTTCTTATTTCTTTTGGTTTGCTGAGTGTCGATGCTAATATTTGCGGTGAGAAGATTGTGGAGATGTTTCCTACGACTTCTTCGACTTGTTTTTCGGTGTCTTTATTACCAAGTCTTTGAGTAATATTATGGTAACTTAGGAAATTGTCTGCAAGTACATCGGCTTTGTTTTGGTCGTCGCAAATAGTCTCATTATTACTGTTAAGTGGAGGCATAATTCTATGACCCTTACGGAAAAGTTTATTGAGCTGCCACAGCTTCGTGCATCCCTTCCGTAGGTTTGATAGCATGTTGCCCCAGCGTCGATTTCTAGTTTGCCTAATGTTGTCTTGGATTTGTTTATTGCAACTATTGACTTGTGATTTTAGGTAGGGATCTCTGGTTCGATGCCATTGCCGCCTTAATATATTCCTGTGCTGGATTAAGGTTTTAGTATTGTTGTCTATTTGCAGACTATAATCAGGTACGGTTATATAGGGTGTTGAAGCTTTTGCTGCCTCGAGAATTCTAGAGGTTATTTTTGCTATTTTCGCATCGATGTCATTTTGGGAAATTGAGCTTGAAAGATCTAACTTCTCAGTGCTGATAGATTTTTTAAGGATTCGTTGGTATTTTTGCCAGTTAGTTTTAGAGTAACATGGCAAGGTTCTAATTGATCTTGCTATAGGTTCGTTAAGTGATATAGTGAAAGATACGGGGAGATGGTTAGATGAAAGTTCATTTAGAGTGATTGGAGGTGTTACTGAAGACAGTCCGTTGCTTAATAGTAAGTCTAAGGTAGAGCATCTACCTTTTGCTGGATAATGAGTTGGCTTTGATGGCGTGTGAACTACCATATTCGATTTAGTTATTTGATTGAACAAAATCTTGCCAGCTTGATTTGCATTAAAGCAGTTCCAGTGGCGATGTCTAGAGTTTAGATCGCCGCAGAGTAACGTGCTAGAGGAGTTTTTAAACAAAATTTTTATATCCCTCTCAAATAAGTTGAGTTTTACTTTAGTAAGCTTAGTCCCTGGAAAGTAAGCTGCGATTATATTAATTTTCTCGTCAGTTAGTTTAATACCAACTGTTTCAATAATTTTAGTGTCTATTTGAGGAAGTAACGTATGTTTTATGTCGTTACGAATAAATATTGCGACACCACCGCCACCGCGATCAGTTCTGTCGGTCCTATAAATTCTGTATAAAGGGTCGTGAAATTTATCGTTCGAGTGTAGCCAAGTTTCCGTTACGGTAAGAATATCGACATTATTAGATTTTAAAAAGTTGAGTGTTTCAATAATTTTATTTCTAATACTCTGTGCGTTCCAGATGATAGTGTTGATTTCCGATCTAGGCTTATCCATATAGAAACTTGGCTGCGAGCTCTACAATTACATTAAATTGGTCGTTTTTAGTTTGGCATTTAGCTAAGTTATTGATTAGTTCTTTGGATAATAGGATTAGTTCATTAGTGGTAAACAATTCATTATGGTTAATGTTAGAGTTGTTATTTGTATTGGAATTGTTCCAAACATTATTAATATGTTCTGTGCTGGTATTTATTGTGGTATTGTGTTGTTGACATCTTGTAGTACGAATTGTCGGGAATTCGTTCGCGTTAAACGTGTAGCTTGGTGTTTTTTTGGTGTCGGTTTTGTGTTTTTGTTTTTTAAATTTAAATATTCGTGGCGCTTTTTGCAGTCTGGATGGCTAGCAATGTGATTTCCTCCACAGTTAGCACAAACAATCTCCTCATCCTTCTTCGTTGTGCATTGCGTATGCTGATGTTGTTTTCCGCAGAGTAAACATTTTGTAGGCAGGTAGCAGTTCGATGATCCGTGTCCAAACAGCTGGCAATTACGGCATTGTGTCGGCTGCTTTGATTTTTGACTGTAGTACTTCCAGTGTACCACTACACCCGTGACAGCTTTAATTTTACGTAAGTCACCTATTTTAAAGGTGCCTCGCTCGAAATAGATTAGATACATCGCTTGCTTGTCGTAGTATTTTTGTTTGAGATTGAACTTCTTGACTTTTTGGCAGTTGACACCGATTTCATGGAGCTCGGCCTTTAAGTCAGCTGTATTCATGTCGGGAGCTCCAGATAAGACAATTTTAGTTGGTCTATCCTCTCTAGTCGGGTGAGTGTAGAAATGAACCTTTTTTTCCTTTAAATATTTTATGGTTTTGTCGAAATCTTCCTTTGATTCGACCAGTAATTTGCGGCCTATCGACATTAGCTTAATGACGAATTTGGTCACTTTAATTGAGTGCATTATTATTTTTATTGTTTCGACTTCCAGCGAAGGCAGAACAATCGGCGGAGTACGTGTTATTTTTGGTTTTGTTGTTGCTGTTGCAGGTGTGGGATTAGTCGTTGATTTATTTACGGTTTCTTCGTCGTCGTCTGATAATACAGCGTAATAATTAGTATTTTTCGCCATCGTAAGCGGTTTGTTTCGCTTCGGGTAGCTGAGTTTTTCTCTGTTGTAAGTGTCAGAGGAGTCCTCGCGGACCCTCTTTAGGTTTTCGCACTGACTGTTTTTAATGATTTTGATCGGTTGAGTTTTATACTTGATCAAACCTCGCGCACAAAATCGTTACGGCACTTTAGACGTCGAACTTTTATCGAACTTTTATAGCTAAGCACAACTGGACACTACGGAAAGTCGAGATGGACTGCAGGTAAAAAGATGAAACTCGACTTTTGGATATTCTGGTTAATTGGGAAAAAATAGTTTTTGTGTCCAGCGGAGTCCGAAAAGAGGGCCCAAAAACAAATTGCCAGCCGATTTTTTTCCAAATGATTATATCTTCGGAACTGCTAAACCCAAAAAGTTCATATTTTAGGACCAATTGACTTTCCGCATATCCTCAACTTGTCCCACGAATATTAAACCTGTCGGCAAATAATAACAATCTAAAAACAAATAATAATAAACTGCGAACACGTCGCGCGAAACTTTACTATTCTTGGAACAAGTTGCGGATGCGTGAAAAGTCAATATGCCTGTGGTTAGGGAAGACTAAGTTAAAGGGGGTTCTTGGGCAGGGCTGTTGTCGATTTAACACATAATTGCGGATACGATCAATAGCTCCAGTACATATATCAATAGATCATTCCTTTATTTATGCCAGTACGAGTTTTTATGAGGGGAGGAGGGAGGGGTAATAGTAAGGGTGGGTGGATGTTAATAATTTTTTAATTGAATGCTTGAATCACGTCCTATATTCTCTGTATAGAATGTCAGTTTCATAGGCGAAGTTGCATAGAATTTGCATAAGATTCGATGCACTTTACATTCACGACACCAATCATTTGTATGGGAGGGGATAGACGAGATAAGGAAATCGTAAAATTTGTGATGCAGCCTTATTTCGTTTCTACTGTAAGGTGCTCGTACAAAGTTTCAAGTTATTACCTTTTAATTTGTTGGTTATTAGTTGATTTATTGAAATTGATCGAAATCATACTTTTGTATGGGAGGGGGTAGAAGGGCAAACGCGTTATCAAAGCTTTTGACGCAGTTTCGTTTCCACTATTTTGAAAAGTTTTTGTGCACAATTTCAAATTGATAGCTTTTAACACTTAGGTAATAATTGATTTCTTAAAAATGGTCAAAAAAATAATTTTGTACGGGAGGGGGTAGAAGTTTTGAAGGTATTCGACCAGTTAATATTTCATACTTTTAGGTATTTTTTTTTAAATGCATTTCGGAAATTGTCAAGTTTCTACCTTAAAATATCATTCAGAACAAATTATTATTTTTTTTCTATATGCATTAAATAGTTGTCTCCACACGCACAATTTAAACTTTGTATCTTTCACCAGAGCCCTAAGAAAATCACACAAAATTTTCGATACTTCTGCTTACCACCTCCCTCCCCTTACATCACCAACTTCAAATTTTTACCAGAATACTATGTAGTTCTACAATCTCACAAAATTTCAATTTGATACATGTAGTCAGATATAAGATATAGGTTTGAAATTTTGGACTGTGCACCATTTTTGAAATGCTCCACATTTTCCCCCACTACTATTATGTCCAAATTTTATATTTTTCTCATAATTCCCTAGTATAGCTTAATCGAAGTCTCAATTATGTAGTTTAAGAGATAGGGGAGATATTAATTTTTAAGTGTTTTTATACACAATTCACGGAGCTCAAGTAAACATCACTCGTACCTTTCCGTGATTTTTTTTCCAACCCTTTCAGGTAAGCGATCATCACAATCCTTTATTATAAACTAGCAGTTCCGAATGGCGTTGCCTGTTCCCCGCTGTGGCATGATAATTAATTTGCATTAAATAAACTTGGTTTTAATGAGAAACACAGATTCTCCCCACACAGACACATACGCACACTGATACCTGAAAATGAAACTGTAGGTCACCTCTTTCTATGCGTAAGTCTGTTTGGGCGCTGCCCAATCATGTGATACTCTAGATAAAAGAGAAATTCTACCATTTTAAGAAATTTTGTGAGGGGAGTGATAGAAATAGTGACGAAATTGAATCAATTTTCCACATCATGTTAGAGTTGCTATCAAAATGTTTCATACAAAATTTAAGCTTCCATAATTTAATTGGTACTGGGAAAATTAGTACATTGTATATATACTGATTAGAGTAAGGCTTTTGATAAATTACCTCCTTCCATTATATTTTTGAAATTGAACTTGTTGGGTTTTCCTACTTGGTTTATCAATTGGATTAAATCATATCTAATTGATAGAACTTACCAAGTCCATTTTCGGGGCTGATGCGCATTCTGGTGTTCCTCAAGGAAGTCATTTGGGGCCACTTCTTTTTATCCTGGCCATTAATGATATTGCATCTGTTTTTAAATATTCGGAAGTACTCATTTATGCTGATGACATTAAAATCTTTAGATCTCTTAATTGCAACTCTAACAATTTTCTTCATGAGGATTTGATTAATTTTAGTAACTGGTGTCGCCATAATGGTCTTAGGCTGTCATTTACTAGAAAAATCTCTCCGTTTGTCGATCGAGTTAGTTCCATTATTGACCTAGGTGGTACATTTGACTAAAAAATTGGTTTTGATTTGCATATTATTAATAAGATCGTGCAGAAGGGTAATTCTATGTTTGGAATTACCACACGGTTATCCAAGGAATTTGAAAGCTCGCTTGTTAGACTAAGTCTCTATAACACCTTCGTAAGATCTCACCTTCAATATGGTTCTAAAGTTTGGTCTCCTTATTATAATGAGTACATTGGCAGAATCGAATGGATTCAGCGTAAATTTGTAAGAATAGCCTTTTGTTACCTTAATTGGAACGACAGAGTTCGTCTTCCTCCATATACTGATTGATTTCAGCTATTAAATATGTCATCGCTTTCGAAACGACGTAAAGTAGCTGATGTAATTTTTGCTTATAGCCTTCTTACAGGGTTAGTTGATTCCTCCAACCTTTTGGGTTTGATGTGCTTTGATGTTGGTCAATTTTTACCAAGGTATCCTATATTGCTGCGGATTGGTTTTCACCGGATAAACTATGGTATGAATGAACCGATTTCGCGTCTCGCGAGAGAAGTTAATAAGAATGCTGGTGTATTCGACTTCTCTATTGATAAGCAGTGCTTAAGACGTAGACTTAACGCTAGTTGACACCGATGTATGTGAATTTTTTTTGTCAATTTCTTGTTTCTATTATCTGTACTTGGTGTTGGGATATTAATGTTTGCTTCGTTCCTTCACTACATGATGAGCCAGAGGATAAATCGACTTTCAATTTTGAAATTTGGAATCGATTTATGGCAATTCCTTGCATTAAAGAATCGTGAAAGTGATATTAGTGAAATTGTTCAGTTTATATGGAAGAAGTGAGGGTTCTTAATGGCTTTTTTTTAAAAAGAACTATAAATTATATTAATTTTAATTTAATGTAAAAAATTTAATTTTTATTATATTAATAAATATGCATTTGACATATTCTAAATTGCAGATCAGTTGCTTTTATACTTTTCAGGAAAATCGGCATTTTGTAAAGTTGCGAAATTGTGTCATATTGTATGGGAGGGGGTAGAAGGAGTGAAGCTAATCGACTAATTTTTTTTTTGTCTTACGATAATTCTAAATAAGTATCTAGTGCACAATTTCAGCTCGATAAATTTTATACGTACTGATTAAATTGGTTTATAGTATTTGTTGAAAAAGTGCAGTTTGTATGGGAGAAAGAAATGTGAGGATCCGAATGATTTTTGTACCGACGATTCAAATCTAGAAGTAATACATTCCAAATTTCAGATCAATCGCTTTTATAGTTTTCGAGAAAATCCATTTATTGTCAAATTCCGAAATTGTTTCATTTTGTATGGGAGGAGGTAGGACGGGAGGAGCAATTTGGCCAGTTTACGAGCTTGCAGACGTATAGATTTAAAAACAAAAAAGACTTGCAAACATTATATCTCATTATTATAGATGAATAACTGAAAACGTCACGACGAATATTATTCCAGCCTCCGAAAATCATAACAACAATGGACTGCAGCATGAGCTTCCATACGACAGAACTATGGATGTCCCTTCAGGTATCCAAATTGAGCTAAACTCATATATTACAGGATCAATACTTCAATATTAAAATATAAAAAAAAAAAATTAAAAATATTAAAATAGATAATTGGAAACTAAAAGTATTACTGATGTTTTGACGTATATTAAATGCATGTGAAAAATCTTACCTGTTTTAATTTCTTTTTAATGCGAATATTTAAATTTCAATACTTAAGATTTTCGGGTCGCTCGAATAAGTATGACCCTCAGTTAATTTTTGACTCGAGTTAACATTGCTTATTTGAATAAAATTTTTGTGGGCTCATATAATTGATTAGTTGAGTGATAACCAGGAACAAATCATATTTTAGCATATCTTGAAACGTTAAAACTCACACAACATCCAAACAACAACTACTTCACGACTGGAAGCGGGACTATTGAGTTCGCAAGACAAAAATATAAAAATAATTTAAAAAATTTCAATTCAATTAATGGATAACTCGCATGAATTTACTTTGAATCCTTTTTACAAAGCTTTTACGTGAAACTTATAAGTTAGCTAATCCTTAAAACAAATTTTACCAATATTTATTACTATTTCCTGCAAAATGACTCTATCACACTTACATTGCCTTTGAGCGCTGCTTAATAGTTTTTAAAATGGTGCAATTGCATTTCATTGGATAAATATTATTGAAGAGCTGAAACACAGAATTTGGCGATAGTTTTAGAAAACTCCAAGAATAATGTTTCAAATGTTGATGTCTTTTCGTACTTGGGAAATTCATTTGTGCGTAAATACATTTTTAAATCTATAGCTTTGCATAATTCTTATGGTTGTTAGGAGCTAAATTTTACTTAATTTATTAGTTTATTGATGGACGAGAATATGGTATTATTTCGGCTGTTTATAACAATTTCTTTCTAATGAATTTCTTAATTACTGGATTTTTCTTTTCTAAACCTGTAAAATGTTTTCCTTATTATCTTGATACTGATCACTAAATTGAAGCATTTATATTACTGCAAATTTAAAGGTATTATCTCTTACTGATGTACTTGGGAAAAAAAAATTTCTTCATTTATTTATTTTTTCATAATTAGATTAAAAATTCAAATCGCGTTAGAACAGTTACTTAAAGCATATTTTTAGCTTTATTTATTTATTTGTAACTATTAATTATGTATATAAGAATGGCACACATTGTTCATAGAAATTGTAATCTAACTCGCAATTTTTAATTCATATCGCCGGGCTAGATAGCAATTTAAATAACTCCATTTTTAGAAATTTGAAATGAGATTTAATTTATTTTATTTGTTGAGAGAAAAAGACTAAGCGGGTAGAAAATAAATGTTGTTGTACTTTTAATATTTGAATTCAGCATTAAGAAATTTTCGCGAAACACAATTTTATAATATAACTTATTAATACAAATAATTATAATAATAATACGGAATATTATCAAAAACGTGGTAGATATGATTCTAGCCAGGAGTTTGCTTTAGATATCATACGGTCTAGATGGAAATTGAAAAAAGTTTGCTATCCATTGCAATACCAAGATCCAGGTTTCCATTAATTGTGTTTAGGACTATATTGTTAAAGATGTAATTATGACGTATAGGAAAAATAAGAAAATACAAACAGAGAAAACTTGGGAGAATTTATTGAAGTTTGACTCATTCACTTCGACTGTTCACAAGGATGAAAATCTTTAAATTGTGTTAAATTAATAACACAGCACAACAAAATCAAACTTTTATTTTGCTGCATGAAATATTTTAATGCTTTTTTACTAATTCGAGGTCGCTAATTTCAAATCTACCACCAGTTTTTTCGAGCATCTCCTGTTTTTGAGATACAGCTACTACGTGCACATTGAGTCACATCAACTTTCGTCTATTACTGTCGCGTTTTAGATAAATCTTTGCAATTCCTATCATGTCTTCATCAAGAAGCGTCTGCATTAACGATCCAAATAGTTTTACTTTATTATTTTAATAATAAAGTATTGTGATCGACTTGGGGAAAAAAAAAAATTTGCTACCCTGAAATTTTTTTTTTCGCGTTTCGTGACTAAATTAGCCTAAAAATGCAAAAAAAAAAAATCCGTCTGTCTGTACGCCGTCCGCCGTACGCCGGTGTGTACGCTCAGAGCACATTAACTCCCAAACCCTTCGAGATAGAAAGCTCATTTTTGGAGGGATTGTAGGTAGTTGCGGATCTCAGGAGGACACTCATTTTTGGGGGTGTAAGGGTTCAGGGGGAGGCGGGGGGAGCACTTAAACCGAAAACTAAGAATTCAAATATCTCAAACAAGGTTACAGCTAGGAAGCTAAAAATCCATATACATATAAAAGGGTTTATGGGACAACTTTTAAAATTAATCTAATTTTTTTATCCATTGGGGTGCAAAAAGGGGGGGCTAAAAACCAATTGTCGGCCGAATTTTTTTTTTCAAATGATTATATCTTCGAAATTACTTAGCATAAAAAATTTATAATTCTAGACCATCAAGGTGGCATACAGATTCACTGGAATCAGCTTACGTAGAGGCTAATTATTGTAAGGGAGAGAGTCAGGGGGGGTGCAAGGAAAAACACTTAAAAATCAATATCTCGACTATTTGTTGAGCTCTGCAATTGAAACTTGGTACTTATATTAAGCTATACTAGAGAAATACGAAAAAAATATAATATTTGGACTAAATAGTAGTGGGGGAAAATGGGGAGCATTGAACTTTCCAAAATTTCAAACCATTATATCTCAAAATTGAGGGCAGATATCACATCAAAAATTTGTCAGACCATAGAACTATATAGTTTTCAATTTTGGTAAAAAAATTAAGTGGGGGGGGGTGTAAGGTGAGGGAGGTGGAAAGCAAAAATGTTGAAAATTTTGAGTAATTTTTTTAGGGCTCTGGTAAAAGATACAGAGTTTAAATTTTGCAGGTCAATATATCAATTTATTGTACATACATAAAAAATAATATAAATTCTACAATTGCTATGCACCGACCCCCCTGCTCTAACGTGCACAAGGTGTTTCATGTGAAATGAAAAAACACATAAGCTGAAAATTTTGAATGAAATTTTAAGGTAGAAACTTGAAAATTTGCGAAATGCATTTAAAAAAAATCCCTCAAAGAATGAATTATTAACTGGTCGAAAATCTTTAAAACTTCTACCCCCTCCCATACAAAATTATTTTTTCGACCATTTTCAAGAAATTAATTACCACCTAACTATTAAAAGCTATCAATTTGAAATTTTGCATAAGAACTTACAAAAATAATTGAAATGAAATTACGTTAAAAGTTTTGAAATCGCGCTTATCCTTCTACCCCTCCCATACAAAAGTATGATTTCGACCAATTTCATTAAATCAACTAATAACAAACAATTTGCAAGCTGCGAACTTGAAATTTTGTACGAGCACCTTACAACTAAAAAGAAAGAAAATTGCATCACAAGTCTTACGAATCCCCTACCTCCTCTACCCCCTCCCATACAAAATTATTTTTTCGAGCATTTTTATGAAATAAGTTATCAGCTAACTCTTAAAAGTTATCAAATTCAAATTTTGCATTGAAACTTATAAAAATAATTCAAATGAAATTGCTTTGAAAATTTTCAAATCGCGCTTGCCCTTCTACCCCCTCCCATACAAAACTATGATTTCGACCAATTTCATAAATCAACTAATAACCAACAAACTAAAAGCTATGAACTTGAAATTTTATAAAAGCACCTTAAAAGAGAAGCGAAATAAAACTGCATATCAAAATTTACGATTCCCTTACCTACTCTACCCCCTCCCATACAAATGTTCGGTTTCGTGAATGTAAAATACACCGAATTTTATGAACTTCGTCTATGAGACACATTCTACACAGAGAATATTGGACGTGATTCAAGCAATTAATTAAAAAGCTATTAACATCCACCCACCCTTACTATTACCCCACCTCCTCCCCTCCATAAAAACCCAAACTTGTAGAAACGAATGAAATATTGTTAAATAGACAACAGCCCTGCTCAAGAACTCCCTTTCACTTAGTCTTCCCTAACCACTCTTACCTGCATATTGACTTTCCACACATCCGCAACTTGTCCCAAGAATAATAAAGTTTCGCCCGACTTGTTGGCAGTTTATTTGTAATATCTGTGATGAATATGTTACGTTTGAGTGTCTCTGATTTCGTAAAACAAGCATATTTGGAGTATGTTGGTTTTCCATTGGAGACAAAAAACAAGCACTTGGTGCCCAATGTTGTATGCAAAATCTTTGTTGAGGAATTACGTTTATGGGCCACTAAGAAGAGAACCTCTTTCAAGTTCCGGTCTCCAATGATCTGGCGTGAACCTTTCAATCATCGTGATGAACTGCTACTTTTGTGTTGTGAATATATCATGAGTCAACAAGAATAGCCGCTCTAAATGGATTTACCCCAAATCAACATTAGCTTTTAGACCTGCAAGGAGTTCGAATGATCCATTTTTATCACTACCATCTACAGCTAAAGAAAGCTCTGACGAATTGGATAAGCTAAGCTACGCGAGCAATGACGAGTTTGTCCCAGAAAACCATTTCGAACCCAGACCATTCAATCAAAACGAGCTTAATGATTAATTAGAGACCTTGGACTGTCGAATCTTCTTTCGAATTACTAGCTTCCCGGTTGAAAGAAAGAAATCTCATAATTGAAGAAACTAAAGTTTCGTATTACCGCACTCGAGAACCAGGCTTACTACATTTTTTCGCTGAAGAGGATGATTTTGTGTATTACACAGATACTTCTGGTTTGGTATCTGCCATGGGCTTACTGAGATATGATTCTACGAATGGCTTTTATTTATCGACTCGTGAAAACATAATTTGAAGTGTGTACTATTGCAAAATGGAAATAAACTAGACTCCTTACCGATCGCACATTCAACCAAAGTTAAGGAAGAATACCCTACAATAGCATAGGTCATGAACACACAAAGTATGATGAACATAAATGAGGAATTTCTGTTGATCTTATGATGATTAATTTCCTTTTAGGACAACAAGGCGGCTATATCAAATATCCTTGTTTCATTTGTTTATGGGATAGCAGAGCTAAAGCAGAACATTGGACAAGAAAAGAATGGCCTTCTAGGTAAGCACTAGTTCCAAGTAGCTTTAATGTTATAAATGTACCTCTTGTGTCACGAGATCGAATCATATTGCCACATCTGCATATTAATCTTGGCCTGAAGCAACAATATGTTAAAGCCCTAAACAAAGACGGTGAATGTTTCAAGTAGATTTCAAGAAAGTTTCCGAATATGAGTTCAGAAAAGCTCAAGGCAGGCACATTTGACGGCCCACAAATTCGCGAATTGGTGAACGATCCTGATTTCAGCAGTTCAAAAATTCGGAAGAAGGCATGGGATTCGTTTTTTTTTTGTTATTCAAAATTTCTTAGACAATAAACAGGATGATGATTACGTTGAGCATGTTGAAGAGATGTTGTCTCGCTTCCAGAGATTTGGATGCAATATGAGCATCAAAGTACACTTCCTGCACAGCCATTTAGATCGTTTTCCTGAAAATCTTGGTTATTTGAGTGAAGAACGGGGCGAACGATTCCAACAAGATATTCGGACTATGGAGGAACGACGCCACGGTCTCTGGAATGCACATACGATGGCCGACTTTTCGTCATTCAACAACAATAGTAAATCATATTACAGAAAATGCCAGAGTTTGTAGTTTGATTTATAATTAAATATTTTTGTACGGTGAGTGAATCTTTTTCTCAAAACCACTCCCCTCCCTCCTTCCTTATAATTCAAAAGCTGGAGCTGATACATAAAACTGATAACATATTTGAAATCAGCGTCAAAAATTAGCTCAGAATCTTGTAAAATATTCCATGTAACAGACATGCTGTTGGACAGTGTAATTGACCCCTGGAACCCATATTTCCTTGTGTCTTTGTTGCAGATATTTTTTCAATTCATTTAGAGTTTCACAGACATTGAAAAACTATAACAAACTCTGCGGACCGCATTGATTACATTCTTAAGTTTAGAGAGTCGAAATTCGTGCCAACGATATTTGCTACGTTTCAAGAGTTTCTTACGAACACATATTTTAGGAAAATCCTCTGCAATTATTCAAAGTATATATCATCCAGAAAGATCAAAATTTAAAGCAATAAAATTGGGCTTATGAACTTTTCTAAAACTTTAGACGCGGTTAATTTATTTATTTATTACATTGAATTATCTCGATTGACCCTTTACATGACAGATATATGTCGGCCTCACTTTAAAACTATTTAACTCGATTTTTTTGAGAAAAAAATTACTAAAAATTTTCGACATTTTGGTCCAACAGCTCCCTCCCCTTTCGCCCTCCAACTTTAAAATTTTACCAAAATTACAAATCATATAGCTCTACATTCTGAGAATTTCAACTTAATATCTGCATGGATTTTTAAATATAACTGTCTTAAATTTTGAAAATGACGCAATTTTTGGAATGCTCCCCATTTCCCCCACTACTATTAGCACAAATAAGTTTCCGCCGTTTGAAAAAAGATGGCTCTACCAGAAGGTTATGTTGAAATTGTCAGATGTATAACGTAATATCGTAAGTTTGGACATCTGGTACCAACATAACATAATTTTGTTCGTGCGAAAATGCCAAGGTTTGTGCCGAAGAAGCGTCATTTGCGGGAACTTTTGATTCACTTCTTAAATTTGAAGAAATCTGCAGTTGGAGCGCATCGGTTGCTTGTAGAAGCATATGGTGAGACTGCTTTAAGTGAGAGAAGTTGTCGTGATTGGATTCAAAAGTTTCAAAACGGTGAGTTTGACGTGGAAGACAAAGAACGTAGGTGAAGGCCGAAAGTATACGAAGACACGGAATTGGAAACATTATTGAAGGAAGATTCGAGCGAAACGCAAGAAGAACTTGCACATACATTAGAAATGGCTCAACAAGCAATTTTACATTGTTTAGAATCGTTGCAAATGACTCAAAAACAATGAAATTGAATTCCATATGAACTGAAACCGTGAGACGTTGAACGCCGATTTCGCATGTGTGAAATGCTGCTTGCCAGGCGTAAAGGGTTTTTTTGTATCGTATAGTTTCGGAAGCATTGTCAGCATGGACGGCGGAGCCGAAAAGGATATTGAGGCTCGTTTAAATAAAGCTCGTCAGGCCTTCGGTATCCTTTCTCATTTCTGGAGGTTAAGAGAGAACTCCCTTCGCATGAAGCTGCGAGTTTTTGACGCATGCGTTAAATCCGTGTTGTTATATGGTTGTACTGCATAGAAAGTGACCGTTCGACTTACCAAGAAACTACAGACTTTCGTGAACCAATGCCTTCGACGAATTTTGGGAATATTCTGGCCAGAAGTGATCTCCAACGACGAACTTTGCAGTACAACTGGCCAGACTAAAATAGGTATTGAGATTCAAAGACGGAAGTGGATCGGTCATACTTCGAGGAAACCAGAGCAAAACATCGCCAAACAGGCTCTGGATTATAATACTCAAGATAGACGTCGGGTTGGTCGACCATGTAACACATGGAAACGAGCAGGAGGCCAGAGGAATAAACAAGTCCTAGCAATAGCTTAAGGCCGATGCTCAGGATGGCGCCTTGTGGAAGAGAGCTGTTTCTGTTTTGTGCCCCTATGAGGGGTCTTAACAGGAATTTGATCGATTAATTGATTGATAATCACTGGTGATGAAAAATGGATCCACTAAGATAGATATAAAAGAGGAAATCATGGGGAGTTGGCTATGCGTCAACATCGACAGCCAAACCAAATATTCATGAAAAAAATCACACTGTACGTGATGTGATCAGCTTGATGTCGTGTATTATAAGTTGATCAAACCGGGCGAAACCAGTACTGGAGCTCTCTACCGAACACAATTAATGAGATAGAGTTCAGCACTCAAGGAAAAACGCGCTCACTACTACTCCAGACACGAAAAAAATTATTCTTCTACATGATAATGGTCGTCCGCATGTTTCAGCGCCAGTCAAAACCTATTTGGAAACAATTAATTGGGATCTCCTACTCCACCCGCCGTATTCACTAGACATTGCCCCTTCTGATTATAACTTGTTCGGGTCAATGGCACATGGCCTGTCGAAGCAGCGCTTTACATCATATGAAGATACTAAAATATGGGGTCGATTCGTGGATAGCCACAAAAAATGAAGAGTTCTTCCGACGTGGTATCCGAATCTTGCTAGAAAGATGGGCAAAAGTAGTGATGATGGACAATATTTTGAATAAAGGGTAATTCACCGTTCTTTCATAATATATTCCCAATTTTCGATAGAAAACGGCAGAAACTTATTTGTACTCCTAATATTATGTGGAAATGTTATATTTTTCTCACATACCGCCAGTAGTAGTAGTTTAATACATGTACAAAGTTTCAATTACATGTCTTACGGATAAGTCCAAATATATAAGTTTTAAGTGTTTTTTTCACCCCCTGAGCCTTCCCTTTGCAAGTATTGCCCCCCCCTCCCCTCTCCCCCCTCTTAGTTGATTATGATTAATCTATGAGCCCACTAATTGGTCATAAAATGTTAATTTATTGCGTTCAATAATGTCGGAGTAACAGTCATTCAAAAATAAAATTTCGGCCGATAATTATTTTTTAGCCTTTTGTACCCTTGCGAAAAAAAAATTAATTTATTCTCACCTGTTTTTCTCTATACAATAATGTACCCGGATGGTGAGTTTCATT
Source organism: Chorisops tibialis (assembly GCA_963669355.1). Lineage (NCBI taxonomy): Eukaryota > Metazoa > Arthropoda > Insecta > Diptera > Stratiomyidae > Chorisops > Chorisops tibialis. Next base: position 267,598,484 of record OY770262.1, on the reverse strand, counting down.
TTTCTATCTATATTCGTAATGGAAACATTATCAAGCGCAGTTTTCGACCTTAAACTTCCTCCGCCTTCCCTTTTCACTCCCACACCCTCCCTCTCACTCCACAAAACTTAAGCAATGAAAGTTCTCCGCCCAATCTACAACACACCCAAAAATGATTTGTCTATCTAAATACAAGGGTTGTGGAGATATGGGTCTATGAATGTCATTGAAGCGTACATGTAAAGGTCGGATTTCGCTGGTGCGGCTAGCGGCTGCGTCTGGTCGCAACGGCTGATCGCACCGTACTGCTCTTATGTGTTTCTTTGTTTCTGATTTCCTTGATGCGTTCAGCCGCTGCGATATTTATTGATCGCAATGCGACTGCGTTTCGACTGCTTCCGAAGCAGTCCAGTCGCAAGCCGCAGAGAGCCTGTGTTGTGGTGATAAGTGTGAAAAATGCCGGGAATAAAGTTTAGTGTTGAAGAAGATGAACATTTAATTGAAAATGTTCGAATTCATAGGCCAATTTACGACCCAGAAGAAAATGACTACAAAAATATTGACATAGAAGACAATATTTGGGTAGTAATTTCAAAAGTTGTGGGCAGAAAACGTAAGTAAATGTAGTTTAATGCAACGAATTCGCAATGAAACCGAGTATAATTTTTTTTTAAGCTGAAGAATGCAAAGGAAGGTGGCGCAATATTAGAGATACGTTTCTCAGGCAGCGAAAAAAAAACAAAGGAAAAACAGGCGATTCGGCAAAGAAGAAAAGCAAGTGGTAGTTGTTCAAGTTTATAGGTCCACATGCAATATTCAAGAAACTGACACCGCCATAGACGATGTCGATCATGGGGAGAAAGGAGAATCTTCTGAACACATGTTTGACGACGACGATGAAATCGGAGAGCTGTCGCCAAGTAGTTCTTCCAAACTCAACAATATTTCATGTCACGAAGAGACCGATCTGCGCAGTGGAACAAGTACCTCATGCAGTTTTGTGACAAATCCAAATTTGAGAAAACGGAAAGCACTAACCGATTTCGAGAAACGAGCTAATGAAAGAATGGAACTCATCAAAGCTCTAGCACAAACAACTGCAGTAGAAGACGATGTTGATTTGTTCATGCGAAGCATTGCTTTGTCTGTTAAAAAATTGCCGGCTAGTTTCATAGCACAAGCGAAGTCTAATATTCTTTCCGTCGTTACTGAGCTCGAGAAATCGGCAACTTTATCGGAAGGATTTACCAACACTTACATTATGCCTGTGGAACTAATTCCTGGAAGCACATTATTTCCAGCTTCGCATGCTGACCCTGCAATATAGGCAAGGAAATGAAGATATAGGTAAGGGAGATTCAAGGTTGTAATAACTTAAAAAATGATATGGAGTTAAATTTTTGCTTATTTAATTGTTAAGCGAAGACATTTTTTTTTTGTTTATTACATATATCGAATAGTAAAATAACATTTTCCAGAATAAAATTAAGTTTGTGATATTATAATGTGTTATTTACTCGACCGATGACAAAAACTATTGATTGCTACTAGCAACACGCGATACATGATCTTCTTGCCATTGAACAGTTCCTTCATTGCTGAAAAACTCGGCAAACTGTTCTCTTATTTCAAATCCTTGAGCGTTTGCAAATCCTCCTCTGTTTGATAGCGATGAAAAATTATGCGATAAATTTTGCGTTGGATCATATTCATAATAAGGACACTCCTTTTTTTCCAAATATGCTTCGCGTAATAAATTATGTAAACAAAGCGTTACTAGTATTAGTTTTTCGCATGTTTCAGGTTTCACAGCAATTGGTGTATAATAAATCCTAAAAACTTGACACAAAAGTCCAAATGCGTTTTCTGTGACTCGTCTCGCTCTAGACAACCTGTAGTTGAATACAGTTTTTTTTTTATCTGACCTAGCCACTGTCCTGGTGTAGGGTTTCATAAGATGCCTATGTATCTGGAAGGCTTCATCTCCCACAACAACATACGGTACGAGTCTCTCAGAGTATGGTAATTTGTCATCTGGCGGTAATAACTTGCCTGAATATACACTGTTACCCATTTTTGACTTTGAGAAAATTCCACTGTCTCCTTCTTTTCCATAAGATCCCACGTCGACACATAAAAATTCGCAGTTTGGACCTACCATCGCCAGTAAAACCATGGAAAAATATTCTTTATAATTAAAGAATAGAGAACCACTGCGCTTTGGACAAAACATGCGAATATGTTTGCCATCAACTCCCGCTATACAGTTGGGAAAGTTCCATTTATTCCAAAATTCGTCGGCTTTTTTTTTTAATTCATTTTTAGTTGGCATTTTGAGAAAAAGTGGAATTAATGCCGCACTCATCACTTCCAAAGTCGCTTGAACAATAACGCTAATGTAGCTAGATGATATTCGAAAAGCAAATGATAGTGATCGAAAAGTTTCTCCAGTGGCAAGAAATCTGTAACATGCTTTGATATAATCGCAATGAAAATTAGTTTTGTATTCCAATACCTGAGAGTTAATGCTAATTTTTCTTCTGGTGAAATAGGATTTTTAACTGGGTTTGTTGTAGGTTTTCTAAGGTCGGATTCCACGAGACTCAAAATAAATTGAAATTGTTCCTTATTTAATCTGAAGAACTCTCTAAATTTTACACTATCACTATTTAAATGATTACTTATCAGCAACTTAAAATATCCTTCACTATTTCGTGCTTTGTACAAATTATTACTTGGTTTTCGGAATAAACGTAGCATATCCTCTTCTTCCTCATCTTCTAAGAGTAATAAAGCTGCGGCTAGGCGCTGATTTTGGCTTGCGCGTACGTTCATTCTGTCGAAATACTCAAATGTTACTAAAGGTTTCTATAATTTTGCCTATAGTAATCGCAATCACAACCGCACCAACCAAATCATGCCATCGCAACGGTCAGCCGCAACGACTAGCCGCTGCGATCAGACGCAGCGGCTAGCCGCACCAACGAAATCCGACCTTAAGGCGTACACATAGACGGATTTTTTTTTTTTTGTATTTACTTTATTAGTCTAATAATAAAGTAGACCGACACAGAAAAAAATAATTTGGTACCCTGAAATTTTGCTTTTTCGCGTTTCATGACTGAATTAGCCTAGAACCAAAAAAAAAAAAAATCCGTTCCGCCGTACATATGGACTCATATCTCCGAGAGCGTTAAGGATAGAATATTCGATTTTGAGTGAATTGTTAATTGTGTAAGTGAGTTCCATTATCTAAATTTTGGGGAATTCCAGGTGTCAGAAACTACACTTGCTAATATCTCCACTATGAATGCAGATATGAAGCTGAAAATCAGCACAGATATAGAGATGGTTGTGGGCCAAACTCTAAAAATAGTTTAATTATTTTTATCCATTGGCGTCTGAAAAAAAGGGGTGCCCAATTATTTTTTTTAAGTGATTATATCTTCGAAATTACTTACCATAAAAAATTCATAATGATCCACCAGAATCAACTTAGAGGGAGCCTAATTATTGTAAGGATGATGGTCGGACGGGCTTGCAAAATTTAGGCTAATTTAGTCATGAAACGCGATGAAACAAAATTTTAGGGTAGCAATTTTTTTTTCTGTGTCAACCACAATACTTTATTATTACAATAATAAAGTAAATATGATATTCATAGTGCAATAGCAGCAAATAATTCTGCAAAATAATGTAAGAGGGTTGTTTTCAACAAATAAGGGTTTTAAGCGATTACTGTAAAATTTTAGTAGATAATGAGTTATGAAGTCATGATATTTGAATGGAGCTGACCTGTGCGCACATGGGGTTAGGAGTTCCAACGTCCAGGCTTATCGTTTAAAGGGATTGCGATTTTTCAGATCATAAATATATTGCACTCGGGTTTGCTATGGGATGAGGTTTGGGAATTCAATTAATTTTTAAAGTGAAACCCCAAACGCCATATACCAAATCTTACACGGAAAAAAATATGCATAGCATAATTTCCTAATCAACATAGGTGGAGTTTTTAAGGTAAAAAGCTCCATAAACATGGCATATTTAATGATTTTATAAGGTTAGTTGTGCTCTATATTATGGTAAAATGTTATTTTACTATCCATACAATCCTTTCACCCTGTTTATTAGCTGCTATTTCAGCTATGTGCAAAGACATTTAGTTTTATGCTGTTTTAGCCTTATACATAGCTAATATTCCATTTTGCCATGGTAGCATGTATGTTTCATTTAAAAGTTAGATTGACAAATGAAATGGGTAAATTACTAAAATGTTTAGGTATACTCGTTCCGTGCTCCTTTCGTATGAAAAAATTTCTTGGTACATAATTCGTACGTCTGTTATGTTCGACATGTTATAAGTCAAATGGCTTCCGAAGAATAGTTTGCTTGGGTATGGCTTAGAGGGTACCGTGTCTGCAATCCGGAGGTATAATTCTACCATACTGCCTACATGGGTATATCTGGATGAGTTCAATCTGCGAACATGAAAATTTGTGGATAGAGGTTTGTTCGAAGAGCTAACGATCCTTTCATATAAAGATTAAATGTTAAGAAACCTGATTTAGGCTGTAGTGCCATTGGAGACGAAAAAGAAGAGTTTACGTTTGTCCACCTAACTAAAATTAATATTTAAAATTGACGTTATTTTAGTTGATCGTACGATGGTTTTCTTTGATAAACAACTTCATACAATGGAGTTTTACCAAAATAAATAGCAGTACTACCTATACATTTGGTCAATTTCATTCACCTATGTATTATAGTAAATATTCCTTTTTACATTACTACTACAGAAAGAGCCATTTTTATAGGTAGAAACCTATAAAAAACGGCAAAACCAGCTATTTTTTTTTCCGTGTAGGTGTATCAATTTACCACAAAAAAAAAACTGAAAATTACACATTTTTTATGGAAGGTAGAAGAAGAGGGAGAGAAATTTAAATAATTTTGCTCTCTTTTACTATGCAACCAAATCAAAATAGAACAATTTCATTTCAAAGCAAAACAATAGTTTTCGTATGGTGAAATTATGACATTTGTATGGAAGGTGGTAGAAGGCGTGTGGGGATTGAAATTAAACCAATGGAAGTTTCATTACAAACGGTTCGGCAAAAAGTCAAACAACAGTTTCACAGCTGTCGCAGACTTAGTTCCAATTTTTTAGATCGAGTTGTTCAGCCTCACAAAACCGTTCAGACAAAATTACATGTCAAATGAGAATTTAAATTAAGTGGAACGATTTTAAAACCAGGGGAATTTAATTTCACATTTGCATTTGTAAATCATTAAACTTAAATCTTGGAGTTAAATTATAAATACAAAAATTTAGCATAAATTTCATTGTTTAGAACTGCAACACTCAGAGTTGGCAATTAATATAGTTATATTATTATTTTAAATAAGAACATTGAAATGTGGAAAACTTTTTAACCAGTCCCCTCCGTGGAAAGGTTTATTTTTCAGTTATGGGAAAAAATTAACACTTCCTTATCAATCAATCAATCAAATTCCTGTTAAGACCCCCTGTAGGGGCATAGGACAGAAACAACTCTCTTCCACAAGGCGCGATCTTGAGCATCGGCTTTAAGCTGTTGCCAGGACTTGTTTATTTTTTTTATATTTTTTTTTTATATTTTATAAGGAAGTGCAACACTTCCTTATAAAATATAAAAAAAAAGTTTGTTTATAAAATTTGCATTATTACAATTTTTTAAAAACTTCCATCACGAAAGTATTAATAACATCAAAACCAATCAGCCTATCATATTGCGAATAAACCAGTTGCCTTGATTTAAGGATATTCGAAAAAAAAGGTTAAGGCTTACCAGCTTCGACAAAATTGTTTGTTTATAAAACACTACATTTTCACTTAATTATGCAATTTCGTGTAAGTTTAAAATTTTATTCAAAGAGCCATATGTTAGCTTTTGAAAATGTGAAATCCTCATTTTCGGAGCTAGAATTTCAAAATTTCTTTTTTCTAATTTTCGGATTTTTTTTTCATATTCTATTTAATAAATAAATAATGGCAGGAAAGTAAGCAAATTGAAATGGAGATGAATCACAAATTGAATTTCGATAAAAAAAAAAGCTCGAATTTAAGTGAATTGCTATCTAGGCCGACGATATGGACCTTCTTTGCTTATAAACTTAAGAATAGAATAGAATAGAATGGAATATATAGATACTTACAACAAATTTTATATATTACAAATTCTTTTTTACATTTTTATTATTATTTACAAAATTTCAATAATAAAATATTTCCGTATTTCCTTAGACAATATCGTTCGCTTAGCACTCTTGTTCGTCATCCTGATAATCCGTAATTTCTTTGATTGGCACATTATGAGATAATTGTTGCATGACCATTGCGGGTTCTTTGCGCTCCTTTAGTTACAAGTAAGTAAATCGTTCGATGTGGTGGTTTTCCCGTTTTTCAGAATAACAAATCACAGATAGATCATCGTTGATGTAGAGTTGCCATGTTGTTGTTAATGACGTTGATATATGCACAGAAGGAGTAGAGGAAGAGTTATATAACAGCATCACAGTTGGTTTCCTACATGAGTCGAATCGGTCGGTAAAGAATGATTCTATTGAGATAATGAGAACTTGAATTGAACTCGCTTTGCATAGTTAGATTTTCAAATCATAGAAGATTTGTCTGTCATGTAAGCAAGTATGTGTGTATGTGTTTTAGAATTTTAATGAATTTCGGATGCTTGTTAATTGTTTATGATATGTTAGCCGAGTGTTTTTTGTGATGCAATCTGATGATATGGATCCAAATGTTTTGAAGACTCTTTTGCAAATTAATTCATTTCGAAATTTTGAAAAAAAATAATAATTATCTCTAAATACATATACTCAAGAATTATTTAAGTCTTTCGAACCAATTTCTGCGGAGAGAGTCTTCAAATTTAATGTACTTAAGTGAATACATACAAAATATAATAGTTAAGGATATACACGTGCCATTAATCTTGTCCGTATCGAACTTTGGACATAATACGGGATATTTTTAGACAGCACTAGTGCTAAATTCGTTGCATTTTTACTTAGGAACTTATTACTGGTGAAGTGCAAAGGATAAAGTGAATTAATACGAAGGGTACGAAGAATAATCGATTTAATAAAACGACGAACAATAGGAAGTATTTCACTGTCAATAACATTTTAGCCAGTGAATCAAAGATATACGATAAGTGTAATGACGCTTAATGAAGTTGCATGTAAGCTGGGGAAGTTTTAAGAATTTCCCGGAATATACATTTATTTCATGGTTTTAGGTCCCAAATCAATGAGGGATCATGATTTAGTGCCTGATGCGTAGTATAATCGCCATGGATAAAGCAAGAGAAGAAATAAGAACTGGGTAATAACATACAGGAATTATATGTCATGCAGAAGTGAGAGGACAGTATTTTTATCAAAATTCTGCATAAGAAATGAATAATTGGTATGTGGTCATGATCTCATCATTATTATTAGAGGCAAGTATAATTTAATAATGTCGAAAAGAATGCAATCTGCCTTGGAGGTGATAACCAACTAGTGTCAGTCTAAGAACTTGAAAATCAACCCGAGTAAGACTGAGATAGTGCCATTTACAAATAAAAGGAAAATCCACATCATTCCTCCATCAATAAATGGAACACCAATACCCTTTTCAGACGAGATAAAATATCTATGTGTTATACTGTATAGCAAACTCAACTGGAACAAACATATAGAATGGATTGATGCCAAAGCACTAAAGGCATTTTGGGCCCGCAAAAGGTTATTTGGCAGAAAATGGGGATTACAGCACAAGATAATCTAATGGTGCTACAGAACAATCGTCCTCCCATGCGGATCAACAGTCTGGTGGACTAAAATATTACAACAAAAACCACAGCTTACGCTACAAAAAATCCAAAGGCTAGCTTGTCATGATATCACAGGAGCAATGAAAACCTGTTCTATTGCGGCGATGGAAATGTTCCTAAACATCCCTCCGATACATCTCCAAATAAAAAAGGAGACTCTCAAAGGGATGCTACGCATACAGAAGGAAAACAAATACAAATCAGGCGAATTCAGAGGTCATCTCAAAATCCTAAAAAACCCAAAAATAAAGGCTCTTACCTCCACATTATCGGACACAATGCCGACGAACTTTGGAACCCCATTCATAGTTGTAATCAGAGAACCCAAGGACTGACAATCCATGCTACCTGAAATGGAAGAGGAATCAACCATCTGGTATACAGATAGCTCGCTCACCTCTGAGGGATTGAACTGGTCCTAACTTCTCGGCTTCAAAACCAGTCGGCAAAGAGGCCACAATCTTCCAGGCTGAACTAAAAGCAATGGAGCTATGTATCCAAGAGAATATAGGGCTCACCACAAAAAATATATTTGTATCCTATCAGATAGTTTCTAACTAGTGCTGAAGAATCTGTGGGATATGTGCAAAGCGGTGAGAAACCCTGGATGTCGCAGGACACATGGGACAAGGTTGGCAATCGGAAAAAAACCAAATTGGCAATCATCTCTCAACCCGATGTCAACCAACGCACGCCCGACTTGAGGCAGAACTACCGCGATGCTCATATACAGCTTAAAAAGGCTGTTAGACGCGACAAGAGAAAGGCCATTGAAGATCTGGCAAACAAGGCAGAATCTGCGGCTTACCTTGGGGATATGGGTTCACTTTTCAAAATCATGAAACAGTTGACGAACAGGAATTTCACCGCCAACCACCTGGTGAGAGATGACAACGGAACTCTCCTTAATATGAGTAAACACCAGTTGCGGCGATGGAAGGAATACTTCTCTGATATTTTAAACATCTTGTCAGAGGAAGATATTCCGGAAACAGAACAACTACCAAACATCCAACCGCAATAATCCTCTATTAGGGACGATCCCCGAGATAAGGAAGAGATAGTTTCCGCCATTCGGTCACTGGCGCGAAGGAAAGCTCCAGGTATAGACGGACTACCAACCGAACTCCTCAAAGCGGACCCGGAAATAACAGCCGATATACTCCTCCCACTCTTCACTAAGGTGTGGAATGAAGGAAGATATCCGACTGAATGGAAGGAGGGCGTCATTGTGAAAATTCCGAAGAAGGGCGACCTTCGGGATTGTGGCAATTGGCGTGGTATATGTCTACTTACTGCCGTTTCAAAAATTATGGCTAAGGTAATTTTCATTAGGATTAGTGATGTCGTCGAGAGCACTCTCGAAGTTTATCAGGCTGGATTCCGTAAAGGGTCGTCTTGTACCGACCACACAAATACCCTACGGATAATATTAGAGCAGTCAGCCGAAATGGGTTCGCCACTACATCTCATGTTTGTAGACTTCGAGAAGGCTTTCGACAGCGTAAAGCGAGATTATATATGGAATGCTTTGCGTAGGAGAGGTATTCCAGATAAGGTGATAGCTATGATTAAAGAATCCTACGAAGATGCAAGGTGTCGCGTCTTGCATAGAGGTGAGCTGTTCGAGAGCTTCCCTGTGCGAACGGGTGTCAAACAAGGCTGCATATTATCACCAGCCCTGTTTCTGGTGGTAATAAATAACATCTTGAAAGCTGCACTGGAAGGTGGGGAATGTCACGGTCTTCAATGGAGACTATTTAACATCTTAAGTCACCTTGATTATGCTGATGACGTGTGTTTGCTTGCACATACCCGTTCGGACTTAGAGTCAAATGTTCGCTCGTTGCATTCTAAATGCAAACAGGCGGGATTGAAAATAAATGTGCGTAAAACCAAGTACATGCACATGGGTTCAAACGCAAGCACACCGATTGTTCTTAATGGACAGGATGTGGAAGAGGTGCAAGATTTTTGCTATCTCGGAAGCATTGTCAGCATGGACGGCGGAGCCGAAAAGGATGTTGAGGCTCGGCTAAATAAAGCTCGTCAGGCCTTCGGTATCCTTTCCCCTTTCTGGAGGTTAAGAGAGATCTCCCTTCGCACGAAGCTGCGAGTTTTTGACGCATGCGTCAAATCCGTGTTCTTGTATGGTTGTACTACGTGGAAAGTGACCGTTCGACTTACCAAGAAACTACAGACTTTCGTAAACCAATGCCCCCGGCGCATTTTAGGAATATTCTGGCCAGAAGTAATCTCCAACGACGAACTTTGGAGTACAACTCGCCAGACTAAAATAGGTATTGAGATTCAACGGCGAAAGTGGCAGTGGATCGGTCATACTTTGAGGAAACCAGAGCGAAACATCGCAAAACAGGCTCTGAATTATAACCCTCAAGGTCGGGCGTCGGGTTGGACGACCATGTAACACATGGAAGCGAGCAGTTGAGCAGGAGGCCAGAGGAATAAACAAGTCCTGGCAACAGTTTAAGGCCGATGCTCAGGATCGCGCCTTGTGGAAGAGAGTTGTTTCTGTCCTATGCCCCTATAGGGGGTCTTAACAGGAATTTGATCAGATAGTCAGGTGGTTCTCAAAGCCCTAGCATCCAATAAATACGGATCGAGGAAAGTTTGGAACTGGCTTCAAAACCTAATCATCCTGGGGAAAAAGGAACAACGTAACCTTAATGTGGGTACCAGGACATCTGAGCGATTCTGCGGAGAAACAAAAGGGCACTCCAACCCTATACTTAGAAAGTGGGTTGAACAAGAGCATAAAATCTACTGGAATAGACTTCTAGGTTTATCAATCTCAAAAAAATTAATCCTACAACAAAAGGACCAAGTAGAGGATATTATGAAATGCTGCAAGAGTGATATTAATACTTTAATCGGGCTAATGACGAGGTACAGTGGAGTAAATCACCACCTCAAAAATATGGGTTTAGCTGAAACCGATATCTGCCGCCTCTGTCTCGAAGATTCAGAACACATTCTATGTCACAGTGAAGCAGTAGCAAGGAAAAGACACAATCTTCTCTGAAAAGTATCCTTTATACCGAGGAACTAGCCAATGGCTCCCTTAAAGATACGCAGCCAAAGCTATAGAGTTATGGTAGGGCAAAGCGGCAATAAACGCACAATAGGCCGGGAAGGTCGCAGTGCTATCACGTGTTCCCCAAATAATAAAAAAAAATGTGCCATGTACAGCGAAGTAAAGAGCTTAAGTATCTCTTTTTGACGGAGCGACTTGCAAATAGGTACGAGCCACTTTTCTGGAATTTTACGATTAGAGAGGTACACTTGAATGTTATTTTGTATGTTTCTTTAGGTACGTATTTAAGCACTTTATCGACGTAAGTAAATTACACATATGTGACTGATTCAATCGTGTATGGGATATTAATGTTACAAAATAATTTATATTATTTCGATATTTTAGGTAACTAAGAACTTTGTTCTATACGGTTATACCAAATCCATTGTTTCAATTTCAAAATTTGGGATGACATTCACCAAATGTTTTTACCGAAAAATGCAAATCGCAATAGACGATCTAAAATATATTTTAGCGATAAGAGGAGATTACTTACGAGAAGAATTTTGGGACTAGAAATTGAATTAGTGCATAAATAGAATGCAGAGATTTCTCAGGCATGTGAAACTAATATCAAAATATAACATCATTAATCTTATTATTGAACAATACATTGAACTATTTGAACGTGTATATCCTTGAACTTAAAAAAAAAAAAATAATGCAAGTATACATATTACTTACTTGTAGAGGCACACGTTGGTGGAGCGAAGTTGATTTACTTTTACCTTTCTTGAACGAACACAAAAGCAATTCTCGCATACCTTTCCGAAAGTTACGACTAAGAAATGCATAGAGCAGTGGATTCACACCTGAATTGAAGTATGTTACGAGAAATGTCAAGGGTGTGAATAGAGCGTTGAAATTCGAGTCGCCTTTATAAGTGTCCGACCTGTAAAACGAGAAAAGAATAGTTTGTGTAAATAAAATAAGAAGTCTATCAATTTTGAAATTTTATTAATGTTCTTTTTATACTACAGATGCAATCTGAGTGTATATTGTAATAGCTATTCCGTTTGTAATGCTATGAAATAATGCTCGCACAGAGTCGCCAAGGCTATAGAAATATTTGTTGTCGTTCAAAAAACTCGATTTTGAGTAACCGTCTGTCAGTTTGTCCGCCTGTCTACGAATATAACTCTCGAACGCTTAGAGCTATCGTGCTGAAATTTGTTTTATGTTATTTTTAATAAAAAAGAAACTTTAAGTTCGTTCTAACACCTCCCATACAAATTTCATGAAATTTCGAAATTTCATGGAATCGATTTTTCTCCGAAACTATTTAGGCCATCGACTTAAAAATTAGGTCAAAGTATAATGATGTAAATATCAATAACGTCAAAAATATCGATCCAATCACCTCGCATTAATTTCAAATACGTTACTAAGGCTACCGACACACGATGCGAGTTAATATATATTAACTTCCTATTTTGATATAAGTAGGCCGAATTATGTATAGGATAATGACACTAGTAATATCGAAAAGCGAGATAATATATATTAACTCGCATCGTGTGTCGGTAGCCTAAGAGACCTAAAAGCCCGCCATTGCGTTACAAATAAAGATATACAATATACTGAAAGATGAAGACAGCGAAGCACAGATACGAAAATCCATTGGGAACAATCCACCTCCTTAGAACTCTGCGCTACAGGACTGTGTTAAGTTGTTTTTATTCGCTATGTTACAACAATATAATAAATTTATAAGGACTATTACCTACATAAAGATATTCTCAAATTTGACGTTAACGTTACACCAGTGAACCGAATGTTCATCAATTTCGGAGTCGAGTCCGTGGCGGTTCGTCAGGTGAAGCTCGGCGACCCGTCCGCTTTACGATTCTATTTTTAATAAATTAAATCTAACATCCATAATAAATTCTGAAATTTCTAGCATCGATTTAAAAATTCTAGCTTCTGCGATCCGACTCGATCTTTTTAGTCCTTGCCTTCCATTAAAAATGAGTTAAGACATAAAGATAACTCACTCCATTACTAGCCTCGCATCCAAGTGAATTCGATGTCAGTGCTTGCAAGAACTAAAGTTCTAAGTGAGTAATAACGTAATACGGCAATTTCGAAATTTCGACTTATATAATGAACTGGTTATAATCAGACCGGATACATGCGATTGTAAGAAAAGGATTTCTTGAGCGTAGTAGAATTGAATTGATCTCTTGATGGTGTTTGGGACATTTTAGCTTCTTTTAGAAACAATTAGTACCCTACAACAAGGTTCATGAATCAATGAATCCCTAAGTAAAGCATAAGTTTTTTATGATTTATGAATGAATTTTGGACATTTTGGATACTTTCTTTTAAAATGTCATATTAATCGCCGAGGGTATTTAAGTAATTGGATGAAAATTCAATTAGTTTTAAGGCTTATCGTATCTTCCGAGTGGATTTTGCTAAATTTCAAATCAACAAGCGAACTATGTTTCTTTTAAGATTGCAACTGAAGGAAAAAGAAAGAAGGAAAAACTCGAAAACGCATGGTGGGAAAGGCAGATCTTGCGAATGAACTATTTCTTCAGCTGAGGCAACTGCAAATTCGCTTCACCTACCGCCTTGTCGACGACTTACTGGTGGAGCACATTCCTGCCTTGCTAGCTTGTGTGTCTTATTCGATAACGACGGCATCGTCATGGAAGCTCTGAGGCGCAGATCTAATCGACTGTGGGATTTTCCTCAGCTTCTCTTGCTGTTTACGCTGTGTGGCCGAGAGCATGCTAACCATTCGGGACAAACGTGACGAAAAGTTTTCCAATCCGCCAAATGTCTGAAAAGAAGCAGATTTGGAGCATGCTTCAAAGGTGCTTCAACTGAATTTTATTGTAAGTGCTTACTTCTAAAGACATGCAATGTTAAAATTTATATGGAGTGTAAAGGGATTTGGAGCACTTCACTGCTTCGTAAGTTGCGCTCTGTAATGCATTCTGGAGATCTCGATTTCCCGCTGGGCTGCTAGGCCCAGGATACGCTTAGTTTCATAGGAAGAAAACAAACAACGTACATACATGTATACCTTTTAGAAACAGATTTTTCTTGTACCAAGGTCAAGAGGTCTAGCTACGTGTAGCCTAGTGGGTAGCATGTTGGTCTTGTGATTCGAAAGTCGTGAGGTCAAATCTCGGTCGATGCAATATATAATTCCAGCACATTGTCTGCTTGGATATACTTTGGTCACCTTAATCTACGAAACTGAAAAATTCGTAGAAAGAAGGTTGTGCGAAGGGCTAACAACCCTTCCACAACAAGTAATGAAAAATGTTAAGGAACCTGAATGTTAGAAGGCCAAGGTCCGATTTGGGCTGAATTGCCATTATAGAAGAAGAAAGTCAAGAGGTCAAGAACTGATTTCGACTTTTACGCCATTAATTGATAGAATTTTTAAGAAATATCAGACTTATTGTTTTCAGACTACTTATGAATACTAAGTAATTACTAACTTTTATTTTCTTATTTCGACAGCAAAGTATGTGAAATATTTATTTGGCGGTTTTTCCTAATATTTCATTACGTCACTCCGTGAGTCTCATAATACAAATTACCCTATGTCAGGTCTATGTCTACCAAAAATTTATCATCTCATAAATTTCGAATGACTTTGAGTGAAATTCATACGCAAATCAACTTTATGTGGTTGAACTTTAATAATGCGGTACTGACTTTTATCCTCATAATTTCATAATTTATATTAGTACGGTGGCTTTCGCTATAGCAAAGAGGCAATAATTTTATACATATCCTATTTAACAATTTATGAAACACTGGTACAGATTTTAACTCACTCCACGGTATGTCTATGTGAATTTTACGTCGTAAATGTATGAATCGCACGGTACTTTTGATTTAATTAAAAAGTTTTTGAATAATTTTGTATTACGTCCTATAATTAAAGGAATTGGATCATTACATGCGTTTGTATATACAAATTGCATATTTTCTAAGATTACACATTTGCGGTGATATTGAAGGAAAGAAAGGATTGTACTATGTGGAAAATGACGGTTTGACTTACCAATAAACTGTAAATTTTCGTGAAACAATTCCTGTAACATGTTTTAGGAATATTTTGGCCAGAAATGATCTCCAACGACGAACTTTTGTGTACAACTTGACTGACTAAAATAGGCATTCAGATTCAAAGGCGGAAGTGGCAGTGGATCGGTCACACTTTGAGCAAACTAGAGCCAAACACCGCCACACAGGCTCTGGATTATAATCCTCAGGGAAGACGTCGGGTGGGTCGACCATGTAGCACATGGAAGCGAGCAGCTGAACAAGAGGCGAGAGCAATAAACAAGTCTTGGCAACAGCTAAAGGCCAATGCTCAGGATCGCGCCTTGTGGAAGACAGCTGTTTCTGTCCTATGCCCCTTAGGGCGTCTTAACAGGATTTTGACTTGATTGAATAACCCAAAATTGATTCAAAACAAAAATTCAACTTAACCAAATCACTCTACTTTTTCTACCACGTGCAAATTTATAATATAGGAGGCAATGTATAGAACCGTAAGCTTATTTACTAAATTGGCTTGGTTTAAAGCAGGATTTGTTCTTTACAATGTAACGCAGACTCGCACATAGTCGTCAAGAGGTACAAAACCATTTGTTATCGCTTGATAACCTCAAATCACAATAAATCTGGAAGCAATCAAGCTGAAAATCAAATCTACACTTCTTCTAT
Source organism: Chorisops tibialis (assembly GCA_963669355.1). Lineage (NCBI taxonomy): Eukaryota > Metazoa > Arthropoda > Insecta > Diptera > Stratiomyidae > Chorisops > Chorisops tibialis. The sequence continues at coordinate 267,582,836 of OY770262.1, read as the reverse complement.
GTCATCCCATATAAGATTTGAGAACTTTGAAACTTAAAGAAATCATTATTTCCTCGAAACCATCAAAGCTATTGACTGATTGCAAGTTTGACCAAAGTGCCATATATTGATGTAAATACCATTAAAGTTAAAATTATTTTCGCAACTTGAAAATGATCCAATTTTCTTGATCTTTCTAGAAATAATAACGTTTGATTTTTAATTGTAATCTCCTGAAAAAAATTGGATTACCGCATTTCTTCTAAATACACAATTCTAAGACATACAATACACCAATTTTTCTTGTATAACTCAAAACTCTCTTACCCAGATGTAGTTATGTCCGTCCGTCCGCATTAGAATTTTATAATTTATGTAAAAAACATAACAGGACTACGATTGGGCTTAAAGCCCAATCGTGCGATACTCTAGATGAAAGAGATTTTTTTCTTATCTTAAGAAATTTTGTACGGGAAGTGGTAGAGGGGGTGACGACATTTAACTAATTTTTTCTCATCACGCTAAAGTTGCTATCAAAATGTTTTATACAAAATTTAGGATTCAAAAATTTAATAGGTGCTGAGAAAATTAATGTATTGGTTTTAGTGAAATTGTGCAGTTTGTATGGGAGATGGTAGAAGGAGTGTGAATTTATTAATGACGTTTTTAGAAATAACTGCAAACATCATTTAATTTACATATTTTAATTTGCAGATCAGTAGCATTCGTACTTTTCAGGAAAATTGTATGGAAGGGGGTTATTTAGAGTATTTCATAAAAAAGTGCAGTTTGTAGGGGAGGTGGTAGAAGGAAGGGTACGACTTAACTAATTTTTATACAGCAGATTGAAATTATTATAAAAGTAATATATTCCAAATTTCAGATCAATACCTTTTATGCTTTTTAAAAAAATCCGTTTATTTTCGAATTGCGAAATTGTGTCATTTTGTATGGGAGGGGGTAGAAGGGGTGAAACTAAATGCCTGATTTTTTTTGGTCTTACTAATAATTCCAAATAAATATTTGGTGCACAATATCAGCTCGCTAAATTTTATACGCGCTGAGTAAATTGGTTTAGAGTATTTCAAGAAAAAGTACATTTTGTATGGGAGGTGGTAGAAGGAGAGAACGAACACGCATTATTTTTATATGGTAGATTGATATCATCATGAAAGTAATATCTTCGAGACCAATAGCTTTTATACTTTTCGAGCAAATCCGGTTATTGTCATATTGCGCAATTGTGTCATTTTGTATGGGAGGGGGTAGAAGGGGTGGAGTGATTTGGCCCGTTCACGAACCTGTCCTTACTTTTTTGACAAAAACGACGTGTACAAAATTTGAACTTTCTAGATCAATGCGTTCTCAAGCTAGAGAGGACACGGAAAGGGGGACGGACGGACGGACCTCCGGTTTTGAGATTTTTGAGTCATTATATGAACTTCTGTATCATTCATTTTTATCTCCGAGCCTTATTTTTTGGCGTTACAAACTTTGTGGCAAACTTATAATACTCTCAGATTTCATCTAGAGTATAAACATTAAAAAAAAGCTAGGGTATAGCCTAGTAGGTAGCGTGTTGGTCTTGTAATGCGAAGGTCGTGAGTTCAAATCCCGGTCGACGCAATATATAATTCCAGCACATTGCCTGCTTGGATATACCTTGGTCACTTCAATCTACGAAAATGAAAAATTCGTAGAAAGAGGGTTGTGCGAAGGGCTAACAACCCTTCCACAATAAGTAATATAAAATGTTAAGGAACCTGAATATCAGGAGGCCAAGGTCCGATTTGGGCTGTAGCGCCATTGTAGAAGAAGAAGATAAACATTAAAATCTCTTCACTGCTTTTGACACCTTCCGCACAAACTGCATAATTTCACGAAATATACTACAATTCTCTCAGCAGCTGATAAATTTATTAGAATTAATTTTGGTTCAAAACTTTACTTTAGAAAGATATGAAAAAATTATTTCAATTCCTTCACTCCTTCTGGCATTTCCGATATACAAGTACAAATTTGACAATACGCATTAAGCCAAATAGGAATTTCTTTCAAGATATTATTGTACAAATGCAAAATTATAGCTATCGATTTCCAAACAAATGACACAATGCCGATAGACTCTCAGATCCTGGATAAAGCATTGTGGCAAGCAAAAGGACCAAGCAATGTGAAAGTTCTTAGATTAAATCCTGATTGACACATAAAAAAAATCAATACACTGCTTAGTATTATCTCGGCCAATTCAATTTGATGAAATTTTGTTCAAATTTGTGGATGGGGGCTGAGTGATTGGCTCGTTATCCACGACAACTTAATATACAGGTCAACAAAGCTGAATTTTGACAAAATTGCTGTAGAATAAAAACAATTCAGAGGTCGATAGCGTTCAGCAAGAAAATAGGCTTTGCTAAAAGGAGATAGAAAGGTAATTTTGCTGGAATATTATCATTCCAACCTATTGCAGGTATGTCGTTTTACCTGAACAAGTAATTTCAAGCTTTTCAATGGGTCACATTGTAATGGATGTATCAATAAGAGGTGTAGGGTTAGAAAAGCCCATTATCTGATAGCTGGTCTCTTGACAGTTGTCAAATGGTGAAATTTGTTATATATAAGCGCGGGAAATTTATCATGGAATGCTACACAGTGAAAGAAAAATTAGAAATCGTTGATTTTTATTACTAGAATTCGCGTTCAATCGCAGTTACGATGCGCAAAACTCAAACAAATTTTGTGCCAGCTGGAAGGTGTGTGCGCAGCTTAATCAAAAAACTCCAAGAGACTGGCCCAGTGCAAGATGTGAAGACACCGAAACGACTTCGCCCCGGACAATGTTGAAAACACCCCAATTCGTAACCGTGCTCAAGAACTCGATCTCTCCACGTCCACACTGCAGCGAATATTGACGAAAGATTCGGCTCTGCAAGCGTACAAGGTCTAATTGACTCAAGAACTGCGGACCACCAGCAGCGCCGTACGTTCTCTGATTGGGTCTTGAAAAACATGAATGATGATGGTGATTTTTGCAAAAAAAATCGTTTTTTTTTTGACGAGCCGCATTTGGGGATCCGCAAAACCACGAGTGATTCAAGGAAAGCCAACGCACTCACAACTAGTGACTATTTGGTGCGGATTGTAGGCCGAAGCAGTCATAGGGCCATACTTTTCTGAAAATGATGACGGAAAAGTCCTTACAGTCAAGCTACAGACGTATGATAAACAATTTGTTCTAGTCAGAGATGGAATAAATGGACACAACTCCATGGGACACAAGAGGCGCTTTATCACAGTTTGGCAAGGTAATGCCCGATATTTGGAGCGAAATTTAAAAAAGTGTTAACCTTTTTTTGTTGTACTTTCTTAACTTCAAGAACTGAACGCAGTATTTTATACTGAACTTAAGTCACAAACAGTAATTTTGAAGGAAGAATTTGTCTCAGGATGAATGAAATTAGCAAAAGTAAACCACTAAACTCATCACTCCTCAAATGGTGAATTGGAGCATGTGAATTCGCAGGTGTCGAGTATGACATTTGTGCCAAACTCTCATACAGTGTTTGTGTTTCTGTGGGGTGAGTTTAATGGACGACCTCTACAACAAGATGGTGCTACGTGCCATACAAGTTCCAAAACATTCGACTTATTGCGCACGAAGTTCTCTAGTCGCCTAATTTCGCATTTTGGAGACATCAATTAGCCACCAGGATATTGCGATTTAACACAATTAGACCTGTTTCCTTGGGGTTATGTTAAGACTAAGGGCTACGCTAACCATCCGCAAGCAATTTGCGCTGGAACAGAGCAAAATTTTTGTAGTATATCATGAGCTGATGAAACCGAGTGAGACCATCACGGGAGATCACCATCGACTACAACTGATGTATTTGAGCCGAGCATTGAATGAAAAACGACCAGAGTACAAAGATACGCTCGGTCACATGTTGCTTAGGTTATGCAAATCGACCTGGAAATACTGAATGGGGACATCCTACCGCACCCGCAGTATTCTCCCGTCCCAATACTAATCTTTGAGAAATTGATAATTGGTGCTAAAAATACTAATGGTACGACGGCATTTATCTACAATTAAAAGTATTGTTAGATATAGTCACAATACCACTTAAGTATCGTCGGTACTGCATTGCGAAAACGAACTAACTCCGCAAAAGTCTGGATGCTAAATTCTATAATACAAAATTGGAACTGGTTGCTTTTATTTGATTTGTATACTCTAGATGAAAGCTAAACGTATTATAATTTTGCCTCAAACTTTGTAACGCTATGAAATAAGGGTCGGAGGAAAAAATAAATGATACAGAAGTTCATATTATCACGCAAAAATATCAAAAACGGGTGTCTGTCCATGCGTCTGCCTGTCCATCCGTGTTTTCTCTACCTCGAAATCCCATTGAGATAAAACGTTAAAATTTTCTTAACAACGTTTTTAACAAAAACTATTATCAAGTTCGTGAATGGACGAAATCGTTTCACCTCTTCTATGGTACACCCTTCCATAGAAAATGACACAATTTCGGAATTTGCCAATAAACTGATTTTCTCGAAAAGCATAAAAGATGTAGATCTAAAATTTCGCATATATTAATTTCATGATGGCATCAATCCATAGTATCCAAAAAAATGAAACGCCCCACTCTTTCCACTACCTCACATATAAATTGGACTTTTTGTTGACATACTAAGTATACTAATTTACTCAGTACGTATAAAATTTATCGAGCAGAAATTTTGAACAAAATATTTATTTAGAATTATTAGTACGTCCGAGAAATATTAGATGAATAGTGGCACTCTGTGTACCCCCGCCCATATAATATGACACAATTTCACAACTTACAAAACGAAAATTTTCTTGAAAAGTAAGAATGCTATATATCTGCAATTTAAAACATGACAATTGAATGATATTTATTGTTATTTCTGTAAAATCCAATAAGAACTCCCCACTCCTTGCATCACCTCCCATACAAACTGCACAATTTCACTAAATCCAATGTACTAATTTGTTTAGTTTCTATTAAATTCTTGAAGCTTAGATTCTGCATAAAACATATTGATTCTAACTCTAGCATGATGTGTAAAAATTAGTTCAATGCTGTCGTGCGAGGCGACAAAATCAATCCCTACCCTTCGTCAGCAGTAACATGTGTTGAAGATAAAAATAAAAAGTTATCTTGCACAAATCTTGATACTGCAGTCGTTGGTCACAATAATCCCCCTTTCCTTGACCCACTTGTTCCCCCGTTCGTAAAGCTATCAAAGAATTCGGCAAGTTCCGAGGAGAACAGATATTTACTATCACGGTTGAGAGAACATAGAATATTTGACAATATGCTGCTGTATCTTGCTTATATGCACAATAAATCTGACTCGACCTGTATAAATGGCAAAACGAAAACCAGTCTGATACTGTCCATTCAACAGGAAGGACTTCCAACGGATCTAGAAGCTTTACGACGGCTCCATACACGCTTCCACGAGCAGTTCAATCTTTCTCCTGGCCAAGTCCATAAGGATCTTGCCACATACGGTTCCCATGTTTCCTCGAAGCATATATCTGATATGCAAAAAAGTCGTGAAGATCATAATCGGTTTTTTCGTTCCTAATTCTAAAAATAATATACGAATTTTCTAACACAACGGAGGTGGCATTAGAGGGAAGGTAAATAATCTCTTCATTGATGCGAAATCATGTCACTTTAATGTGATTATTATTACAGAAACTGGCCTAAATGACTCCTTCAAAAATGAAAAAATACTGGACAGTAGCTGGACCGTATACAGAAATGATAGGAATTACAGCGCAACGGGTCTGTCAAAAGGAGGGGGTGTCCTAATTGCAGTTCACAAATCTTTATCTAGTGAGATTGTAAGCACAACACCAACAAAATCTTTTGAACATAAATTTATCAGAATCAAACAGACAAATAAATATATTTACATCGGTGTTGTATATATCCAGCCTAACTCTGAAGACTACAAATACCACGACATTCTTGAAATTTTTCATAGTGTCAATTGCTCCTTAACATAGAATGACAACTTTCTTCTCGGCGATTTTAATCGCCCAAATATCTCTTTTCAGACTAATCATTCCGATAACACTATTATACCGGGGAATCTTCTGTCTGATATTGACACCACTATTATCGACACACTATATAATAACGACTTACATCAGGTAGTGAATTTTCCCAATAAAAATGGGAGATGGCTTGATATGATCTTTACAGACGCATATGATGAAGTGATTGTTAGCCCTGCCTCTGACGCAGAGAATCTTTTCTCTAATACACAACATCATTCTGCTATCATAGTAGAACTAGCATGCAACAACATTAATTTTGTTCACTCTTACAATAATAATATTGTATTTGACTTCCGTAATGCTGATTTCAATTGCATTAATAACGAACTGTCTTCGATAGACTGGACATCCCTTTTCTCAAGTAATGATCTTGACAATGCCATAACAACGTTTTACGATGTGATCTTTAAAATTGTATATAATTATGTACCTGTAATAAAACAAAAAGACAAAGTTTCAGAGCCCTGGTTAGATAAGAACCTTAGATCACTGCGGATTAGAAGAAATAAGCTATTTAAAAAACTTAAGAAAACAGGCGCGATTACTCCTAATCTTCAGAAAAGTTATGACACGCTGGCCTCAGAGTTCTCTTCTAAGTCCCGGGTTGCGTATGAGTGTTATGTAAAAAAAATTGGTGAAGATATCATAACAGAACCAAAAAATTTTTTCGAATTTGTTAATACAAAACGAAAAAGTTCGGGTTATCCCATGACCATGTCTAATGGGATCACGCAATCTTCCTGCCGGCGTAATATCTGCGATATGTTTGCTGACCGTTTTCAAGAGGTTTTTAGTGCCCAGTCAGATTCAACCCACAGTGAACCCAACGTTTCGGTCCCTACACTTATTGATAATATCTCATTTTCTATTGAGGAGGTGCTCGATGCTCTTAAAACTATTGATACCAAAAAAGGTCCAGGTCCTGATATTATTCCTCCCCTATTTTCATCTGCAAAGACGCAGAGGGCAATATCATCAGCGACACAGAAGAAATCAAAAGGAGATGGGCTTCATACTTTGAACATCTTTTGAATCCCATCCCAGTAGCACCGATAACGACAAACAACATTTCAATTGAAGCCTCAACTGACGAACATGAACCATCATCGACACCACCCACGCTTGCTGAAATCAAAGCAGCCCTATGTGACCAAAAACGAAACAAAGCGCCGGGAATTGACGAAATACCAGTTGAACTTCTGAAAAACGGTGGAAACTGTGTCGCTGAAATACTATACAACATGATATGCAAAATTTGGACAGAGGAAATCATACCCGACGACTGGCGAAAAAGCATTATATGTCCAATTTACAAGAAAGGAGACAAACTCTGCTGTGAGAACTACAGAGGTATATCATTGTTGTGTACGTCCTACAAAATACTGACAAAAATAATTGAACGTCGTATTAAGCCCTATACTAACCAAATAATTGGCGAATACCAAGGCGGATTCAGAACCGGACGATCTACAACAGACCAGATATTCTCGGTGAAACAGGTGCTTGAGAAATGCTGGGAATATAACACAGACGTGCACCAAATATTCGTAGATTTTAAACAAGCATACGACAGTATCGACAGGAGCGTACTGTACCAAATCATGCTTGACTTTGGAATTCCTCCAAAACTAGTCCGACTAACAAGACTCACAATGACGAACACTGAATCCCAGGTGAGAATACAAACCGATTCCACAACCAGCTTTCGAACGGAATGTGGTTTAAAGCAGGGAGATGGTCTAGCTCCTATGCTTTTCAACTTGGCACTAGAGTATGTCGTCCGAAAAATCCCAGTCGACACCAACGGGACACTACTATTCAAGTCCACCCAACTAGTAGCATACGCTGACGACATTAACATTCTAGCAAGATCCTTCCCTAGTGCGAAGGAGGTATTTGTCAATCTTGACTCCGCCGCAAAAGAAGTCGGGTTGCGCATTAATGAAAGCAAAACAAAAGTAATGACGCAAACAAGAAGGAGAACGCCAATCAGACAAAACATAACAATTGCGGAATATAATTTGGAGAGTGTGGACAACTTCATATATCTTGGGGCTAATCTAGCAAAGGACGGTAATGAAACAGACGAAATCAAACGACGGATAATACTTGCAAATAAGACGTATTATTCGGTACTTCCAATAATGAAATCCAAGAAAGTGCACAGGAACAATAAGCTGCGGATTTATAAAACTGTTATACGACCTGTGCTCTGTTATGGCAGCGAGACATGGACATTAACGCGAACTTCCGAAAAAGCAGTTAACGCATTCGAAAGAAAGGTCCTCCGAAGAATTTTGGGACCTGTGAAGGAAGGAACGGAATGGCGAATAAGATACAACCATGAGTTGTATCAACTCTACGACGAGCCAGAAGCTTCAACGTTCATCAAGCTACGTAAACTGCAGTGGGCTGGCCATGTAGAGCGAATGGAAGACAGAAGAATCCCCAAACGTGCTCTTAAAGGCAAAGCGAGTGGTAACCGGCCAGTAGGCAAACCACGCAAGCGATGGGAAGACTCGGTTGATGAAGACAGCAAAGCCATTTTAAAAATTAGCAGCTGGAGGACGCGGTCTTTGGATCGAGACGATTGGAGGCGACGACTTCAGGAGGCCAGGGCCCGATTTGGGCTGTCGCGCCATTGATGATGATGATGATTTTCATCAAAGTGTGCCCATCAACTTTTAAGACCTTTACATTTTCTCTTCAACAAGTCACTGTCATTGGGAACTTTCCCCTCGGCTTGGAAATCATCGCACCTCACACCTATCCACAAAAATGGAGACAAACGAAAAGTTGAGAACAACAGAGGTATAGCAATTCTATCAGCAATACCGAAATTATTCCAAAAAATTGTCTGCGATAAATTAACCAATATGATCAATCCTGTTCTTAATGACCAACAGCACGGCTTTAGAAAACGTCGCTCGACTACAACGAATCTCATGATTCTTGTATCTGATACGCTCTGCGAACTTGAAAATGGGCATCAAGTCGATACAATATACACCGACTTTAGCAAAGCGTTCGACCGAGTTGATCACAATGTCCTGATTTTAAAGTTAAAAAAATTGGTGTGACAGGATCCTTACTTGACTGGCTTAAATCCTATCTTAATAATAGAACTCAATTTGTTAAGTTTCAAGGTCTTATTTCCAAGGAAATATTAGTGTCCTCCCAAAGAAGTCACTTGGGACCTCTCTTATTTAATGTGTTCATCTCAGATCTATAAGAAGTATTGGAAAATGTTTCACATCTGATGTACGCTGATGATCTAAAAATATATCATACCATAACCTCGCCCGCAGATGCCGCATTCCTGCAATCCAAGCTTATTGCGCTAGATCATTGGTGAATTCAGAACAAATTAGAGCTTAATAACAGTAAATGCCACGTTATAAGTTTCTCACGTAAATCATCCTCATATCACCATGACTATGTCTTAAGTGGAACTCAACTGCACCGTGTTGATCAAATTGAGGACCTCGACTTACTACTATACAATAAATTGTGCTTCAAATCTCACTATAATCGAATAATTTCGAAAGCCAATAGACTTCTTGGGTTCATTATTGGGACCCTTTTTTTCCAGTTATACAGCAACAGAATAGAGTCAATCAAGAAGCAATTCCTTCTTTTTGCACTTAGGGACTTGTATGATCCTAGAGACTTTGAAAACCTTCCACCCTACACAGTTAGGCTGCAATTATTAAATCTTTTACCGCTTGGTTCTAGAAGAACTATGCTCACATCCTGTTTTGCCTTAGATGTTTTGAATGGTGATATTAAGGTTGATCATATCTCAAATAAATTCAATGTCAGGCTGACGAGACATTCAAAACTACTTAAGGAAAATGCACATCGTACTGATTACGGACAAAATGAACCTATTAACAGATGCTGTAGAGTATTTAACAAATTCAGCGCCCACTATACACCTCCAATAAATAAGCTGACATATAAACTGAGACTACGCTTCCGTTTATAAGGTCCCCACATCCCGCTTAACCCTTCCACCAGTGTCTATCATATATCATATATGTATATCAAATTATGTTTAATTAATTAAGGTAAATTTATATATATTAGGATATATTAAAATAAATTAAATTAAGCAATCTATTTGTAAACTATCTTGTTATGATTAATAAATAAATACCCCTTCTACCACTACCCCATAAAAAATGCCTTGAAAAAAAATTTCTTAGTTAATTATTGGGCCTAATCGCACTCCTGTTATGTTTTATTCATCATCATCGTCATCAATGGCGCGACAGTCCAAATCGGGCCCCGACCTCCTGATCTCGTCTCGATTCTAGGACCGCGTCCTCCTGCTGCTAATTTTTAAAACGGCTCTGCTGTCTGCATCAACCGAGTCCTCCCTTCGCTTGTGTGGTTTGCCTATTGGCCGGTTTTCACTCGCTTTGCCTTTAAGAGCACGTTCGGAGATTCTTCCGTCTTCCATTTGCTCTACATGGCCAGCCTACTGCAGTTTACGTAGTTTGATGAACGTTGAAGCTTCTGGCTCGTCGTAGAGTTGATACAATTCATGGTTGTATCTTATTCGCCATTCCGTTCCTTCCTTCACAGGTTCCAAAATTCTTCGGAGAACCTTTCTTTCAAATGCCTTAACTGCTTTTTCGGAAGTTCGCGTTAATGTCCACGTCTCGCTGCCATAACAGAGCACAAGTCGTGTAATAGTTTTATATATCCGCAGCTTATTGTTCTTGAATTTTATTATTGGAAGTACCGAATAATACGTTTTATTTGCTACTATTATCCGTCGATTGATGTGGTCCGTTTCATTGTCGTACTTTGCTAAATTAGCCCCAAGATATATGAAGTTGTCCACACTCTCCAAATTATATTCCGCAATTGTTACGTATTGTCTGATAGGCATTCTCCTTCTTGATTGCGTCATTATTTTTTTTTTGTGCTTTCGTCAATCCGCAACTCGACTTCTCTTGCGGCGGAGTCAAGATTGACAAATACCTCGTTAGCACTAGGGAAGGATCTTGCTAGAATATTAATGTGGTCAGCGTATGCCACTAGTTGGGTGGACTTGAATAGTAGTGCCCCGTTGATATCGACTGGGATTTTTCGGACGACATACTCTAGCGCCAAGTAGAATAGCATGGGGGCTAGACCATCTCCCTGCTTTAAACCACATTCCGTTTGAAAGCTGGTTGTGGAATCGGTTTTGGGATTCAGTGTGGAATCATTGTGATTCTTGTTATTCGGACTAGTTTTAGAGGAATTCCAAAGTCAAGCATGATTTGGTACAGTACGCTCCTGTCGATACTATCATATGCTTGTTAAAAATCTAGGAAAATTTGGTGCACGTTTGTGTTATATTACCAGCATTTCTCAAGAACCTGTTGCACCTTGGTATTCGCCAATTATTTCATTAGTTTTCAGCACCTTGCAAAATTATTAGACCCAATAGCAAAATAGCATTTTGTTTTTCGTTTTAAGTTATGATGACTTAAAGTGTTTGCAATAGTTGGCCGTTATTTTTGATTAATCACTTTCCCTGTCCGTTAGGAAATGAAATACAAACTTATTTAATAAGTATTCCTTAAACTAAAAAAAAACAAATATGAGTATACTTAATATTTAATTTTGATAAGCTCCCGATAGGGTTCATGCCCGGCGAATTTCCCGACCAATCAAGGACAGTAACATTATTTTCAGCCAAAAACTGTGTATAATCTTGGCTTTATGGCACGGCGCTCCATCGTGCATAAAAATAAGATTTTCGTCTTCCTTAAATCAGTTTCCCATCTGCGGTAGCAGTTGCTCGCTCAACACTCGTTGGTACTGATCGGCTTTGAGGGTGCCTTCTACAATACACAGAGGTCTCGGCTCCTTGGCGCTGATCACAGACCGCGACTGACGGACGATGTTTAATTGTGGGTACAATGCACTCCGAAAGAAATTTTTCACCCGGTCGTCGTCTCACAAATTTCGTTTTTTCAGCCATAACCTGAAAACTGGATTCATCCGAAAAACATACCTGATAAACAGAAGGAAGAACACAATTATTTAAAATTTCCCAGTGAAAGTTTTAGCAAAATAAAACCACTGAATTATAATTTATAGTCATCAATGGTGAAGTGCTTGTACTTTTTAGCCCATTAAAAACTTTTTTTTTTATCATGGTGGGTGTCAGTCTTAGTTTCTTCGCAGGTCTTCTGGCAATGAGGTGCTCTTCAGCCCATCTACGCTGGATAGTTCGCTGCGAAACCGTGATGCCTGCTTTTTGGATTTTTTTAATTATGACTTTAGCAGGTAATTTTGTGTTTTGTTTGCAGTAATGGCGTATTATTTGGGCAGTTCGCACAGTCGTTATTCGGAGTCGACCGCATGCGCCCTTCCGTTTGCGTCAAATCATCACCTGCATCCATTCTTTTCTTAACATTTCTGCAACCCTGTATTGGGACAAGTTTGCCGCCGTTAATAATCCATAAATTTCCCCAACCTTCAATTGCGACAAGTCACCTCGCTTTCTCATCGCTATAAAACACAATATGCCCAAGACCTCGGTAATAAAATATAGATTCTACAAAATAGAAACTAATCAACTTACCTGTTATCCAATTTCCCAAAAAAAAATTATTATTACTACCTTAATTCACAAATATTGCGCCCTTAGTTATAACAAGTGATTATTTTAAAAAAACTGACCGGGTATGTTATTCCACCAGGAAATTTTTTACCGTTATTCGAGTTGCTAGGCAACAATGTTAACATTAAAGCGTTGCCAACACAACAAAGAAAAAGAAAACCACATAATCATCTTATCCAAAGTAAAACGAATGATTTGTTGACAATGGGTCTAATAATTTTGCAAGGTACTGTAAAGCTAAATTTGTTTTCTTAATCAAGGGGTTTTGTGAGGGTCATAAAAAACAATTAAAAACAAAAGATAATTGAACAAATTTGGTGTTTTAATAATTTTGAAAACCTTATGCAATTTTTAAAAAATTTCTAAAGATAGAGAATGTGAGTTATGCGATTGATTTCTCATACATACAGTGGCTCACACTGCAGCTACAAATTTGAAATTTGTTACGCTGTTATTGGAAAACTATGTAAAATATTGACAAGATTTAAATGCCATGTTTTAAAAAAATATTTATTGTTTAAGTTAGGAACTTCAAAAATAACACAATTGCTGTTTGTAATACTTAATTAACAAAAATTATGAAAATACTACTTAATTCTATGTAACGGCTTATTTCATGCAAAACTTAGGCCTTAAGTTACAGAAAAAAAGTTAAATTTTATACAAAATTCAGTATTTGGTATGGTAGCACCTTGCATTTATTACATCTTGAAGTCTCTTTGGCATAGAATCCATAAGTTTTTGGGTAGTTTCTGGGGTAATTTTCGTCCACTCCTCCAAAATAGTTTTTCAATTGTTCCTTTTTGCAAATACTATGTTTCCGAATATATTTTCCAAAATTGTCCATAAATTTTCTATTACATTCATATCTGGACTCTGTGTCGGCGGGGACGTAACATGTGGGCAGTTCCAAATCAGCACTCAGGAGCAATTTTTTTTTTTTTTTTTTCAAAATGTTGAGGTACATGGTTTTGTCCATGTTAACTTTAATGAACTCCAAATTTCCAATCCCGGCTACCGACATACAGGCCGAAGCCATTACGTTTCCGCCGCAATGCTTCATTGTAGCTTTTAAATTTTCTTTTTGTAGCTCAGTATTAGGTTTCCGCCATACGTATGCCATGCTATCAGAGCCAAAGATATTAAATTTAGACTCGTCTGAGAATATGACGCTGTTCCAGAAGTCCGAATTTTTGTTGGCGTGCTCTCTAGTAAAGGCAAGGCGACTCAGCTGGTTTTTTCTGCTCATGAATAGCTTTTTTCTAGCTACACGACTATTGAAGTTGTGGTCTCGGAGCACGCGGCGGACAGTTTCTGAACTGCATGACTTACCTAGTCCTTGCTGTATCTCCGCGACTAGTTTTAGAGCCGCTAACTTTGGGTTCGCCTTGATTTTACGTACAATAAATCGTTAGTCAGACGAGTTGAAAATTTCGTTTGACCCTTATCTTGAATACGATTTTCATGAACGAAGCGTTCAATGATACTCTGCACTGTGGTGGGACTCAAATTAACAAATTGATCAATTTTCCGCTGGGATAGCCCGTCCTTGAAATGACTTATCACTAATTCTCGCTGCTCAATTGTCGTGCGAAGAAGGGCGACCTTCGGGATTGTGGCAATTGGCGTGGTATATGTCTACTTACTGCCGTATCAAAAATTATGGCTAAGGTAATTCTCAATAGGATTAGTGATGTCGTCGAGAGCACTCTCGAAGTTTATCAGGCTGGATTCCGTAAAGGGTCGTCTTGTACCGACCACACAAATACCCTACGGATAATATTAGAGCAGTCAGCCGAAATGGGTTCGCCACTACATCTCATGTTTGTGGACTTCGAGAAGGCTTTCGACAGCGTTAAGCGAGATTACATATGGAATGCTTTGCGTAGGAGAGGTATTCCAAATAAGGTCATAGCTATGATTAAACAATCCTACGAAGATGCAAGGTGTCGCGTTTTGCATAGAGGAGAGCTGTCCGAGAGCTTTCCTGTGCGAACGGGTGTCAGACAAGGCTGCATATTATCACCAGCCCTGTTTCTGGTGGTAATAAATGACATCTTGAAAGCTGCACTGGAAGGTGGGGAAGGTAAGGGTCTTCAATGGAGACTATTTAACATCTTAAGTCACCTTGATTATGCTGATGACGTGTGTTTGCTTGCACATACCCGTTCGGACTTAGAGTCAAATGTTCGCTCGTTGCATTCTAAATGCAAAGAGGCGGGACTGAAAATAAATGTGCGTAAAACCAAGTACATGCACATGGGTTCGAACGCAAGCACACCGATTGTTCTTAATGGACAGGATGTGGAAGAGGTGCAAGACTTTTGCTATCTCGGAAGCATTGTCAGCATGGACGGCGGAGCCGAAAAGGATGTTGAGGCTCGGCTAAATAAAGCTCGTCAGGCCTTCGGTATCCTTTCCCCTTTCTGGAGGTTAAGAGAGATCTCCCTTCGCACGAAGCTGCGAGTTTTTGACGCATGCGTCAAATCCGTGTTGTTGTATGATTGTACTACGTGGAAAGTGACCGTTCGACTTACCAAGAAACTACAGACTTTCGTAAACCAATGCCTCCGGCGCATTTTAGGAATATTCTGGCCAGAAGTAATCTCCAACGACGAACTTTGGAGTACAACGCGCCAGACTAAAATAGGTATTGAGATTCAACGGCCAAAGTGGCAGTGGATCGGTCATACTTTGAGGAAGCCAGAGCGAAACATCGCAAAACAGGCTCTGGATTATAACCCTCAAGGTCGGGCGTCGGGTTGGTCGACCATGTAACACATGGAAGCGAGCAGTTGAGCAGGAGGCCAGAGGAATAAACAAGTCCTGGCAACAGCTTAAAGCCGATGCTCAGAATCGCGCCTTGTGGAAGAGAGTTGTTTCTGTCCTATGCTCCTATAGGGGGTCTTAACAGGAATTTGATTGATTGAATTGTCGTGCGACGAAATTTTTTAAAAAAGCACTTCTTGTCCTTTACACGTAATATATCACACTAAATATTGACTACAGCTATTTGCCAATTCTTGAAAAAAAGTAAAGAAAAAGAAAGTCCCGTTATACAGCGCGACACGATCGGACAGAAGTGGAGACAAGTATCTGCATGAAATAAGCTGTGGCCTGCGTTTCTGCTGCACCATCGGTCTTTTCAGCGTTAAAAGTGTCTGAATTTATTTTTGTAAACTTTTTTTTTATTTATTGTAATCAATAAGCATGTTTTTCTATATCTACATCCAAAATTTCATGATTTTCTAATTAGTTTTTAAGATACAGTGTTGTGTAGTTAAAAAATAGCACTGCACGAAATAAGCTGTGAGCCACTCTATGTACAGTGGCTCAATTAAGTAATCGGACAGTACCGCGGTGTAAAGATTTTTGTCTGTAACTTTATGAAAAATCAATTTAGGAAAAAATTAAATGCATCTATATTTACTAGGTAACAATAGTTTATAAAATAAGAAAAAATATATTTCTATTTTATTTACAAAAAAAAATTATAAGCCAAAATTCAAAATATATGATTGTTAAATTCCAATTAAATATTCGGACAATTCAAATAATGATAGTAAATTAAGTATAAAAAAGCTTTTTTTTTCTTATTTTAGTATTTTGTTGGAAAACGATTTTTTTCCATTCGTTCTCCAGAGCCACTTTAAGCTCTGCCTTCGAAGAAATTACCCGCGATTTCAATTTGTTTTCTAAATAGGCCCACAAATGTTCGATTACATTTATATCCGGAGATTGTGGGGGCGTTTTCATCACGTGAGGACAATTATACAATAACTACATGCGCGTATTGTGAGCTTTGTGTTTCGGGTCATTGTCTTGATAGAACGAAAATGTCCCAGAACTGCCCACTATCTACACTTCCTTTAAAATTTTCTTTTAAAATGGATATGTACTTGTGTTGGTCCATTATGCCTGGTCCAGAGGCAGCCATACAGCCCCAAACCATCAATGATCCAGCTCCATGTTTTACGGTCAGTTGAAGGTTAACAGGTTTGAACTCCTCATTTGGTCGTCTCCACACATATGTTTGTCCATCTGACCGGAAAACATTAAATTTGCTCTCGTCAGTAAATAACACTGTGCTCTAATAGGAAAACTCACGCGATTTATGCTCTTTAGCGAACTTAAGTCGCTTTAGCTGATTTTTCTTATTTACAAAAGGTTTTTTGCGTGAAAATCTGCCGTTAAAATCGTCACTCCGTAGAACTTCTCTCACAGATTCTGTACTTGCAGTAATGTTGATGTAGATAGACACTTCTGTCAATTTTGTCGCACTCAGCTTGGGATTTTTCTTTACTTGCTGCACGATCCACCGGTGTCATCTGCCTCTGAAAATTTTTTCGGCAGTCCGGATCTAGGATTATTTTCAATACTTTTATTAATTTCAAACCGTTTAATGATGTCATGAACTATCGAATGGCTTCTACCGATGATTTCCCCAATTTCTCGCACAGACATCCCGTTTTTGTGATATTTGATGACCAATTTCCGAACTTCGTTAGTAGTTTCTTTACCTCGACGACCCATGCTAGTTTTGTATGAGAATTGACTATAAAAATTTCGCAACAAGTAATTTATTCTTTTCGTTTACACTTTGACTACCGTTAATCACACTTAATTTGTTATAATTCGGGGAATTCCCTTCTCAAATGTCAAAAGAAAACCAGTGTTGCCAGGTGTCCGAATATTTAATTGGAATTTAACAATCGCATATTTTGAATTTTGGCTTATAACTTTTTTGTTGATATAATAAAAACCTATTTTTTTTTAGATTATAAACTAGTGTTATCAAGTAAATGTATATGCATTCCATTTTCTCCTAAATGAGACAATTAATCCTTACCCTTCATCGTCAATAACATATATTAAGGATAAAAATGCAAAGTCTTCTAACGTAAATATTAAATCTGCAGTTACTGGTCACAATAACCCCCCTTTCCTTGACCCACTTTTTCCTCCAGTCGTAAAGCTCTCGATGAACTCTGCAAATTCTGAGGAGAATAGATATTTATTATCACGATTGAGAGAGCACAGAATATTTGACAACAAGCGGCTGTATCTTGCGTATATGCACAACAAATCTGATTCAACCTGCATTAACGGCAAAACAAAAACCAGTCTGATGCTATCCATTCAACAAGAAGGGCTTCCAACGGATTTAAAAGCGTTGCGGCTGATCTACACACGCTTCCACGAGCAGTTCAATCTTTCTCCTGACCAAGTTCATAAGGATATCGCGACGTACGGTTCCCATGTTCCCTCGAAGCATATTTCTGATATGCAAAAAAGCCGGGAAGATCAAAATCGGTTTTTTCGTTCCTAACTCAAAAAATAACCTACGTTATTACGCAGGTGGCATTAGAGGGAAGATAAATAATCTCTTCATTGACGCGAAATCTTGTCACTTTAATGTCATAATTATTACGGAAACTGGGCTAAACGACTCCTTCAAAAATGAAGAAATTCTGGACAACGACTGGACCATATACAGAAATGACAGGAATTACAGCGCAACAGGTCTTTCAAAAGGAGGAGGCGTCCTGATTGCAGTTCATAAATCTCTATCTAGCGAAATTTTTAACACAACACCATCAACACTTTTTGAACATAAATTTATCAGAATCAAACTGATCAATAAATATGTTTACATTGGTGTTGTATATATCCAGCCTAACTCTGAAGACCAAAAATACCACGACATTCTTGACATTTTTCATACTGTCTACTGCTCTTTGGCAGAAAACGACAATATTTTCCTTCTCGGCGATTTTAATCGCCCAAGTATCTCTTTTCACACTAATCATTCGGATAACACTATTATACCGGGGAATCTCACGTCTGATATTGACACAACTATTATCGACACTCTGTATAATAACGACTTACATCAGGTAGTAAATTTACCAAATAAAAATGGGAGATGGCTTGATATGATTTTTACCGACGCATATGATGAAGTGATTGTTGGCCATGCCTCTGACGCTGAGAATCTTTTCTCTAATACTCAACATCACTCTGCCATCATAGTAGATCTACCATACGATCACATTAACTTTGTTCACTCTTACAATAGTAATATTGTATTTGACTTCCGTAATGCTGATTTCATTGGCATTAATAATCAATTGTCCACGATAGACTGGACAGCCCTGTTCTCATCCAATGTTCTTGACAATGCCATAACAGCATTCTACGATGTGATCTTTGAAATTGCTATCAAGTACGTCCCTGTAATAAAGCAAAAAGATAAATTACCGGAACCCTGGTTAGATAAAAACCTAAGATCACTGCGGAATAGAAGAAATGAACTATTCAAAAAACTTAAGAAAGTGGGCGCAATCTCCCCCAATCTCCAAAAAAAATATGACACGCTGGCTTCAGAGTTCTCTTCTGAGTCCCGGACTGCATATGAAGGTTATGTAAAAAAAATCGGTGAAGATAGCATAACAGAACCAAAAATATTTTTCGACTTCGTTAACACAAAACGTAAAAGTTCGGGTTATCCCGTAACCATGACCAATGGAATCACGCAATCTTCTTGCAAGCATGATATCTGCGACATGTTTGCTGACCGTTTTCGCGACGTTTTTGGAGTACAGTCGGATTCGACCGAAATCGAGCCCAACATTTCGGTTCCTCCACTCGTTGAAAATATTTCATTAACCATTGAGGAGGTGCTTAATACTCTTACAACTATTGATGTCAAAAAAGGTCCAGGTCCTGATCTTATTCCTCCCTTATTTTTATCGAAGTGTGCCCTTCAGCTCTCAACACCTTTATACTGGCTCTTTAACAAGTCACTCTCATTAGGAGTATTCCCATCGGCTTGGAAATCGTCGCATCTCACACCCATCCATAAGAATGGTGACAAACGAAATGTGAAGAACTATAGAGGTATAGCTATTCTATCAGCTATACCGAAATTATTCGAAAAAATTATCTGCGACAAATTAACCAAAATAATCAACCCTATTCTTAATGACCAGCAGAACGGTTTTAGAAAAGGGCGCTCAACCATGACTAACCTCATGATTCTAGTATCTGATACACTCTGCGCACTGGAAAATGGGCATCAAATTGACGCAGTATACACTGACTTTAGCAAAGCCTTCGACCGAGTTGATCACAACATCCTGATTTTAAAATTAAAAAAAATTGGTGTTACACGATCCCTTCTTGACTGGATTAAATCCTATCTTAGTAATAGAACTCAATTTGTCAAGTTCCAAGGAAATCGTAGTGTCCTCTGGGGTACCCCAAGGAAGTCACTTGGGACCTCTCTTATTTAATATT
Organism: Chorisops tibialis; assembly: GCA_963669355.1. Taxonomy (NCBI): domain Eukaryota; kingdom Metazoa; phylum Arthropoda; class Insecta; order Diptera; family Stratiomyidae; genus Chorisops; species Chorisops tibialis. The sequence continues at coordinate 267,562,818 of OY770262.1, read as the reverse complement.
TTCATCTCAGATCTATCTGAAGTATTAAAAAATGTCTCGCATCTATTGTACGCTGATGATCTGAAAATTTATCATACTGTTACCTCACCCGCTGATGCCGCATTTTTGCAATCCAAGCTTATTGCACTAGATGAGTGGTGTAGTCAGAACAAGTTAGAGCTTAATGTCGGTAAATGCCACGTGATAAGCTTCTCACATAAAAGATCCATATACCTACATGACTATTTCCTGAGTGGATCTCAACTACATCGTGTGGATCAAATTGAGGACCTCGGCATTCTACTCGACAATAAACTGTGCTTTAAATCTCACTATAACCGATTAATCTCAAAAGCCAATAGACTTCTTGGATTTATTAAGAGAAGAGCCAAAGAGTTTAAGAATGTATGGGTCACTAAAACATTATTCTGTTCCCTTGTCCGTCCTCTTCTGGAATATGCATGTCCCATCTGGGACCCCTCTTTCCAGTTATATAGCAACAGAATAGAGTCAATACAGAAGCAATTCCTTCTCTTTGCTCTTAGGGACTTGTATGATCCTAAAGACTTTGAGAACCTTCCACCGTACGCAACTAGGCTTCAAATATTAAATCTTTTACCTCTTAGTTCTAGAAGAACTATGCTCACATCCTGTTTTACCTTAGATGTTTTGAATGGCGATATTATGGTAGATCACATATCAGATAAATTCAGACTCAATGACAATGTCAGGCTGACGAGACATTCAAGACTACTAAAGGAATATCCGCATAGTACAGTTTACGGACAAAATGAGCCTATTAACAGATGTTGTAGAGTAAATTCAGTGTACACTACACACCTCCAATGAGTAAATTGACATATAAACTAAGACTGCGCTCTGTTTTATAAAGTATCCCAAACCCTGTATAACCATCCTTCTACCAGTGTCCATCTTACTAGTTAGATTAAGTTACGTAAGTTAAATTGTCTTAAGTTACATTAAATTAAATAAAATAATATAAGTTAATTATTATGTAGCTAAATATCTTGTTATGATAAATAAATAAATAAAAATAAAGAGTTACTGACAAAAGTTTTCGTCTCGTAGCTCTGTCCGATTACTTAATTGAGCAACTGTATGTTCATACATATATGAAATGGTTTGCGTTGGAAAGGTATTCCAGATAAGATCATCCTTCGATATTCAAAAGGTATTAATATGAGGACTAAGTAAACCTTCGTAGGGATCATAAGAAATAATTGATAACAAAAGATAAAAAATGTGGTGTTTAAATGATTTTAGAGGTTTTTTGCAGTTTTACAAAGATGGAGAATGTCAGTTTTGCTTTTAGACCCCTATATGTATCATACTAACAAATATTGTCGTACTAATAGATACATACTCTGTTTTCAACTTTGAAATACTCTGATTCAGTTATACATATTGCGGTTCAATTCGCAATTTAGTTTAAAATTAAATATTCATAACACATACGGATAAATCATTAAGGAAAAGAATTACTCACCAATATTGCCACATTTTCCTAGCGTGGTACGGTAAATTGCACAATGCAAACGTCAGGACAACAATAATTAACATTCGGATTACACCACGTCGTGCTCGCAGGACATTAGTCGATGAATGAGACATTTGAGCAAGTTGGGTTCCGTGTCGTTGGTGGAAGCTTTGCTTCTTCCACGTTGAAACCACAACTTTATCGGATTCCACAGAGACCTGCAGACCAGCATATAAATCCACGATGATGCGAAAAATTGTTTTTGTTGTTCGTTAATCCACCGCACATCACAAATTCCAACCGTACAGAAGAATGGCACAATTAATACGTAGTTGAGTCGATTTGGGTGAATCCCCGTGGAGTAGATATAAAACCGAGAAAGATAAATAACAATATTTAAAAAAAAAAAGAATAATGTAATTAGGTAATATTTTTTGTTTGTTTTACGTGTGTGAACGTTTTTTTTTTTTACAGAATGACCTGTGTTATAGGCAATTTCGGCCTTTATGTGCAATGCACAAACATAGTCATGGAGGGAAGGAATGGGATTGGGAAGGTTGGGGAAGGGGAGTGAGAACGACCGTAGCGAGTGGAGGAGCTGGTATATTGCTCAGTTGTACTGGCTGCTTACTGACAAATATTTGCAGATGTTATGGGGAACTGAATGATAGAAAGCGAACAGAAACCATCTGCTGAGTATCTAGGCCTTCTTGAAGTGGAACTGTTTCACTTTTACACCGTTTCCCCATTTTATTGCGAATAATTTTTTTATCACCAGTATCAACTGAAAAATTCGCGCTTAAAAAAATCCTGTATGGAATGGGAATGGGAGAAGCAAGCACGCTGCCCACTACGCCACGGAAGCCACTTGGTCCCCCCAATTTCGATTTTCTTAATTTTTCTTGTTGCAATCGTTTGGTGGTGATTGGTAGTCACTTTTTTTCGTTTGGTGGTAATCCGTATTAGAAATCACGTTTACTTTATTTAGCGTGAACTTAGCCCCCCCCACAAACACATTTTCTTAAATATCTGGAGCTTCAGTTGTCAGCGTAAAACAAATTATGCCATATGTTGGATGATCGTTGGGTGCTGTTTGGTAGTACCCTTTCAACATTTGGTAGTAATTCAATTAGCTGTAATAAATGACTTTGTTAAAAAGCGTGAAGTTAACCCCCATTATGTATTTTTGTAAATAACTGGAGTTACGATATTCTTACATTAAACCGGATTTCACTAGTCGTTTGGTGGTGATTGGTAGTCACCTTTTATAGTTTAGTAACAATTCACATAGCAATAGTAGGCAAATTTCGAAATGAGCTTTAAGCTTTCAGATTTTGTGTGAAGTTGCCCCTTCCACCCCACCCCCCCCCCAATGTAAAATTTTTATTTTTTTCTTATTGCATTCGCTTGGGGATCGTTTGGTGGTGCTTGGTAGCCCAACTTCATTGTTTGATGGTGATCGGTATAGTTACAATATCAAATTTCCATTAGAGCTTTATTCCAAAAATAGCAACCCAAAATAGAATTATGAATGAAAACTCCATAATTTTTCTGATTTTTGAATTTTGCTTGTTGCATTCGCTTCGGAATCGTTTGGTTTGGCGGTGTCTGGTAATCTAACTTTATCATTTGGTTGTGATTAGCAGCATCGAATTTCCGCAAGAGTATTATTTCAAAAAAAGCAACTCGAAATGGATTTATGAATGAAACTTACCCCCAAATGTAAAATTTCTTAATTTTCCTTTTTGAATTCGCTTGGCAGTCCTTTAGTAGTCTAATTTTATTGTTTAACGGTGATTAGTATAGTTACAATATTGAATTTCCTTTAGAGCTTTATTTCAAAAACAGAAACCTGAAATATAATTATGAATGAAAATTTCCCCAATATTTATGATTTTCGATTTTAATTATTGCATTCGTTTGACGATCGTTTGGTGGTGCTTGCTAGTCTAATTTCATCGTTTGGTGGTGATTCGTATAGTTACAGCATCGCATTTCCTTGAGAGCTTTTTTCAAATAAAAGCATCGAATCGAATTATGAATGAAACTTCACCCCAAATTTAAATTTTTTTAATTTTTAATTTTAGATTCGCTGGGGGTCGTTTGGTAGTCTGATTTCATGGTTTGGTGGTGATTAGTAACACATCGATCCTATTGACATGCAAACTAGTCAACAATCATCGGAATGGACGAAAAAAATGAGCCAAAACCAAAAAAAAAACACGCTAAAGCTGCTCGAAAATCAAGACGATGCTCATTGTTTTTTGATATTCGAGGTTTGATCCATCTCGAATTCGTTCCGAAGGACAGATGTCAATAAGGAGTACTATTTAACCATATTGAATCGTTTGCGTGAGCAAATCCTTAAAAAAAGGCCGGAAATGTGGAAAGAGAATTCATGAAATTTCCACTATGAAAATGCGCCATCGCATTAAGCTTCAATTGTGACCTAATTTGAGGCCGAAAAAGCAACAAAAATTGCTTCATTCAACCACCGTATTCACCAGATTTGGCACCGTGTGACTTTTTCCTATCCTCGAAACTGAAATTACCTGTTTTCAGTCGATTGAGAACATAAAACGAAAATCGCCGTGGACTACAGAGGTGTACCGATTCAACCACCTGCTGTAAATAAAATGATTAACAGACCGCGTTAATTTTTGGGATAATAATTAAGGACAGCCATACCTGCTTACAAAACAAAAAAACAAAAAATTTGAAATATTATTTCCCAGACCAATTTTAATTACGAATTACCCTTACTTTTTTATCGCAATGTAATAATATTATCTACTATCTAGATGCGATTAAAAGTTCTCTTGAAATATCAATTCAAATAATTTAGAACGTTGAAAGTTGGTAGAATGGGTTAAATTTGTTACGCTCTATTTTGATAGATAATATTAGAATTCTAAACGACAAATTTTCTGTTTGAAATATTCCTAGATAAACCTTTTTCTATTATATGACACAACAATATACACGGAGGAGCGATTTCATTTCTTAACATAACTGACCATACTTTATCGGCAAAAATATTTTATAGAACTTCTTAGCACACCGAAAGTTTCAATGACATTTTATGAGGTAAATGAATGAATATTTGTGAAATTTCATGGCAGAGAGTTTATCGCAAGTCGTATACTTATTTACCTTAGAAGGAAGACATAAAATTTCTATCGGTAAACGCAAATCAGATCTTAAAATGTGAATCATCAAAGGGAGACAAGAGTAAATAACAAGCAATGGTTTATATCATCTAAAAGTCCTGAAATTTTACTCTGAATGTGGTTATTTATTTAAATATGCCTTTTAGAAGCAGTAAATAGATTGAAGATATGAGTTGTATCCATTTGTTTGAAAATGAAAATTATGTTATCCTTATGAAATTCTCCTATTTATGGACTATAGAAAACTTTGAAGCAATTTTATTTGAGTAGTCCACCGTTAAGACTAAGTTATTTTTTTTTAATTATATGGACCACAATGAAGTTTCAACAACTTTGGATTTTTGTTGTATTTCTTGAAGTAAATACTTTTCTAGAATATTTTTACATGTCAGCACTAAGCCGTTCATTGAATGTTCGCGATTTTCGTTTGCACACTCATTAACCTACTCATCGACTGTTCTCGACAGGAGAGGAACAATGACCGGGAAAACACGTATCGCAAAGCAGAGGCTCCATTATAGATATAACCTTTGCTTGCAATTTCCTCCTAAGAAATACGAAATGGCATCTTAGCGAGAAATATGCACTCAGCAATCATCAGGCGATTATAATTGATACAAAACAAGGAAAAGCCATACATCGACCTAAATTAATATGACCAAAAAGATAAAACTATTCGACAAGGACATATTAGAAGGAATGATGAAAACCAACAACACAATTCGCAGGGAAATAGCAAAGATCCTCATGAAATAACTGACCTACAATATGATCACAACGTGCGACACAGCCATGACGAGAAGGACAACTCGTGGAAGAAGTGGACCATGCTATTGGTGAAACGAAGAAATAAAGACACTCAGGGCAAAGTGCTTACAAGCGCGACGCAGAGTTCAATGGTCAAGGGGAAGAGCCGATTTACAGGGCCGATTGAACACTTTCAAAGTGGCGATACGAGACTTAAGCAAGGCGATTAAACAGACTAAGGCAATTTGTTGCAAAAATCTCTGTAACGAAACGGTTATAAATGCCTGGGGTATAGCATATATGTGATGTATGAGAGAGAGAGACGAACGATTAAACGACATTTCAATGAAGAAGCTCAAGCAAAGCAGACGCGTGTTTTAAAGATCGGTTCCACACAAGGTGTAGTGGAAAATATTACAGTGAAAACATTACAGTGGCGACGAGGGTAAACATTAAAACGTGAAATAAGAAGTACATCCCAGTGAAAACGTTTATCATACAATAAAACGGAATGGGAAAAGGTAAAAGACACGACAGTTCGAGTGTGCCGTACGAGGAAGCCGATCGTCGAGAAAGCAACATGGCGCTTACAAATTTCATGCTTTCTACGAAACAATTTGACGCCAGCACCGATGACTGGACAATTTTCAAGGAAAAATTGTTTCATCTGCTAAAAATTGCCAGCGTGGAAGATCACGACAAAGTGAGTGTATTAATATCAGTAATATCACCAAAAGCATATAAGTTAGTGCGTGACATGTGCACTCCCGCAAAACCTGAAAATAAAACATTTGAAGAGTTGTGCGGTATACTAGACCGGCAATTTGCCCCAGCAATTAACATTTGGCTTGAAAGAAAAAGATTTTTCGATACTTCTAGAAATGCAGATGAATCGATAAAACAGTGGCATGCCAGAGTCATGGAATTATCCTCAAACTGTAGTTTCGGCTCGGAAATTGCAAATCTGATTAAATTCAAGTTCATAATGGGACTTTCGGGTAAACTGTTTCAACGCTTGAGTGAAGACAAAGACATCAGCTTGGAACACGCACTAACAATTTCTCAAACATTTGAGATGAGATAATGTGAAGGCAGCATTAATAAAGTGCAATACCACAAAAAAGTTTTTTCGTCGGACACTGACGTGCGTCACGCACACAAACAACTAGCAACCGACCAACAAAGGCAAGAAAAAAATGTGCAAAACGTCAAGTGTTGGAGGTGTCATAAGTTAGGACATCATCCGTCAACATGCAAGTACCGTGAATACAAGTGCAACATCTGCTCAAAGAAAAAGTCATCAAGTCTCTATTTTCTGACGGTATTGAACAACAATCGAACGAAACTATAATAACACAGGACATCGCAGCAGAAAAAGAAAACAATAATTCGAAAAACAGCACAACGGTGACATCTAAAAACAGGAGAAGTATCAAACTTTCCCAAGACCAGAAACTAAATTTTGTTAATTCATTTAAACCAATTTCAATTTCAGTAGCAATCGACGATGTAAATTGTGTTCTCGAGTTAGATAGCGGTGCCAGTATCTCTGTTATTTCGGAGCAGCTTTATAAAAAGGAATTCACAAATAAGCCGTTAACGCAGACAAATATTAAAATCAAAACATATTCAGGAGAGAATCTTGCAATTTTGGGTCAATTTAGAGCCTTGGTCACTTATGAAGGCAAGTCATGTGAGTTAGACATCTTTGTAGTTCCCAAAACAACTTCAAATATTCTGGGTAGGGACTTTTTAACAAAATTTAAACTGGGATTTCAATTATTAACAATATAACCAGTAGTTCGCAATTAGAGAGGGTTCTCAATCGCTATGAGGACATTTTTGACAAGTCTCTGGGAGAATTCAAGTACGAGATAATAAACTTGGAATTAAATACTTCCAAAATCAATCCAAGATTTTACGAACCGCATTAGCATATGCTAAACGTGAACTAGTGGAGAAGGAACTTCTGGAATGGTGCAGGACTGGCTTAATTGAAAAAGTGGATAATTCAGGGTGGGGCACTCCAATTGTCGTAGTAGCGAAAACAAACGGAATACGTCTATGTGGCGATTACAAGACGACTATTAATCCTTACCTTAAAGATTATAACCATCCTTTGCCTAGGATCGAAGACATTTTTGCGTCTTTGGATGGCATAGTTTTCGCCAAGTTAGACATAAGACAAGCTTTCATGCAATTTAAATTAGATGAACCGTCTCAAATGTTATGTGCCACAAGCACTCATTTAGGTATTTTTAAAATGAAAAGGATGCCTTATGGTATCAAGCCTGCGACTAGTATTTACCAGCAAAAAATGGAGAAAATTTTAGCCGGTATCAAAGGGGTCCAAGTTTATGTAGATGATGTGTTAGTATCAGGCAAATCAGATGATGATCTGTTAACAAAACTAGAGTTAGTATTCGAAGCATTCCGAAATGGTGGATTAAAGATATCCAGGGAGAAGTGCACATTTCACTCGGATTCGATAAATTATCTTGGACACACGATTGACGCGAGAGGATTATCAAAAAAACAAAGATTGAGTAGACTCATTTTTGAAAACGAAGGAGGCAGAGAATGTTAAACAAGTCAGAGCATTCTGTGGAATAGCCAATTACTATGCTAAATTTGTCGACAATATTGCAGGCAAATGGGTGTCATATTTATGATTGATTAAAAAAAATAGTAACAAATTCACCTTTAATGAAAAATGTAAAAGGGCCTTTGAAAATATTAAATCAAAAATAGCTGAAGATATCGTTTTAGCGCATTATGACCCCAGTATGCCTTGAATTCTTACTACTGATACCAGTAAGCACAGTGTGGCTGGTGTATTATCAATCGTAGATGCGAATGGTAATAATAAACGCCCAGTAGTATTTATTTCAAGGAGCCTTAACAAAAGCGAATTGAATTACTCAGTGGTAGATAAAGAGGCACTGGCCATTGTATTTTCATTAAAAAAATTACATTTGTACCTTGCTGGAAGACCGTTCAAGCCTGCAAACTGATCAACGATCTCTTCTACGAATCTTCAGCCCAGACAAAGGTGTTCCAGTAATGGCATCAGAAAGACTCAAACGTTGGTCTATTCTGATTTCAGGATATCAGTACACTATTGAACACGTAGCTAGTAAAGATAACGTAGCAGATCCCTTATCCAGGTTAGCCAATGCTGAGGACAAACACTATGAAAACATAGAAGAAGAAATTAAATTTCTAGGGGAAAAAGAGGAATTTCCTATAAAAATAAAAGACATTCAAGAACTGACTCAATCGGATCAAATCCTGCGCAGAGTATTTTCTGCCATTAAAAGAGAGACACTTAGAAAATTAAGGGGGATAGAGTATGTCCCATACGTTCGACGTGCAACAGAATTGAGCATTAGTTCTGATCTAATATATTGGGATGAAAGGATCATAATACCAACGAAACTTAGGGACATCATACTTCGTGAGTTACACTCGAATCATATGGGAGTCGCTAAAACGAAGACAGTAGCGAGAAGCTACTTTTGGTGGCCATTGATGGATAGTCAAATTGAAGAATACACAAAATCTTGTGAAGCATGCTTGATCAACTCAAACAATCCTGTAAAGCGGAATTGATAAGTTGGGAAATCCCAATGCGAGCACGGGCAAGAATACATATTGACTACGCTGGTCCTAAATGGGGACTGTGGTTCTTGATTATTGTAGACTCAAAATCAAAGTGTATTGAAGTATTTAAAACAAAACATCCCACAAGTGAGTTTACCAAGACAAAACTAAGAGAATCATTTGCAAGGTACGGCCTGTGTGACATGATAGTTTCTGATCATGGTTCAGTATTTTTATCTGATACAATGCAAGACTTCTTCTATTCAAATGGAATTGTTCATAGAACACCACCAACGTATTTTCCAAAAACTAACGGGCAAGCTGAGAATGCCGTGAAAACGATCAAAACGGCTTTGTTAAAGGCATTGCACGATCGCAGTCAGACGGAAGGTGAGATTGAAATCTGCCTGCAGAACTTTCTGCTAACCTATAGAACAACTGAACACTGCGCTACGAAGGTACCTCCTTCGGTATTGATGTTCGGGAGAAAATTAAAGACTCGATTAGATCTATTACGTCCAGAAGTGCTTGAACAGAATCATTTGCTCGATTCCGAGAAATCGGAAATGAACATGCAGGCTAGTCAAGCCAATCAAAGAAAATGTTACCGAGGTAGAAAACGTATAAAATTAAGGGTAGGACAGAATGTGATGGTAACTGAGCATAGAAACAACAACATGACTTGGAGTTCTGCTAAAGTGATTAAGGTTCTAGGACTAAGAATGTATATTTGCGAGCTTCGAGATAGCAAGAAGACCTTAAAACGTCACATTGATCAGATCAGGCCGCAAGAAAATTATATAAGCCCGGATCTAGATCGGAAACACAATAATAACGATAATAGTACTGAATAATATTTTCGAATTTAAAAATATAAAACAGTTTGCATTCCGTGAATATTAATTGAATTATGTAGCTTTTACTTTCCATTATCTAATCCTTATTTTAAGAACTTAAATGTATGTACAATATATATATATAACTGTATTATTATTATTATTCAACTAATGTAACTTGAAAATATTGGTGGAGGAGTTGTGATGTATGAGAGAGAGAGACGAACGAATAAACGACACTTCAGTGAAGAAGCTCAAGTAAAGCAGACGCGTGTTTTAAAGATCGGTTTCACACAAGGTGTAGTGGAAAATATTACAGTGAAAACATTACAATATACGATTGTAATGAAAAGGCGGAAGGGTCATAGGTCCCCACAAATAACTTACCCGATAATACTAAAATCAATAGTAGATCATCTGATCCCCAAAGGCCACTACTATGTGTATCATAACCAGAGAGATCAGCATAGAGTCCATTCCTGCAATTACGTCGGAGGAAATATTTGAGGCTTGCAGAAAGATAGGAAACAACGAGGCACCTGGGCCCGATTACATTCCAAATATGCCATAAAAGTTGCTGTTCAGAAAAAGTCCGAAATCTTTTAACAACCATACAAAAGTGTTTAGAGAAAGGAGTCTTTCCCGAACCATGGAAGCTATAACATTCGGTAATGTTAGCAAAAGGAAACAAATCTACTGGAGAACCATCGTCATATCGCCTAATATGTTTACTAGACACGTTAGGGAAGATCATTGAGCGAATTATAAACTACAGACTGCTCTTAGTAGCAGAGGAGAAAGGAGCACTGTAAAACTACTAGTATAGATTTAGGAAATCGCGTTCAACTGTTGACGCCTTAAAAGTGGTAGTCGATACTGCAGCTGGCTATACAAGGAGGCGATGGGAGATAAAGAAATATTGGGCAGCAGTGACACTGGACATTAAGAATGCACTTAATTCGGCAGATTGGTCATTTTGTATGGAGATCGTTAGCCAGGATGGATACACCATACTACTTGTTGAGAATAATTTCAAACTTCTTCTACAACAGGGAATTGAGGTACCAAACTGATGAGGGATTAAGGTACTAAAACGTTGCCGCGAGAGTTCCACAAGGATCGGTATTGGATTCTCTCCTGTGAAATATCATGTACGATGGAGTTCTTCGACTATCGTTGCCGCAAGAAGTGAAATTAATCGGGTTCGCTAACGACATCGCCGTTGTTAACGTGGCTAAGCACATCCATGATATAGAATCAGCAACAAACGTAGCAGCAAAACGGAGGCTGTTCTAATAACAAATCGAAAGAAAATTGAATACATGGACATTCACGTCGGCAGTTAAACTATCAGTTCCAACGAAGCAGTAAAATATCTAGAAGTTATGCTCGAAATAGACTAAAATTTAAAGTTCACGTGAATTTTGCGAAAAAAAAGGCGTCACAAATGCAGGCAGCTGCCAAATATCAGTGGACCTGGATATGCCAGAAGGATTCTACTTTCCAGAGTAGACGGCGTTAGCAGCAAAGGAAATAAGGAAACATGACAGAATTATGATTGAGCGTAAACCCCTCCTCACCTCTTCCAAGTCCTGCCCGTTAAGAACAATCGGTGTGCTTGCGTTCGAACCCATGTGCATGTACTTCGTTTTACGCACGTTTATTTTTAGTCCCGCCTCTTTGCATTTAGAATGTAATGAGCGAACATTTGACTCAAAGTCCAAACTGTTATGTGCAAGCAAACACACGTCATCAGCATAATTAAGGTGACTTAAGATGTTAAATAGTCTCCATTGAAGACCTTTACCTTCCCTACCTTCCAGTGCAGCTTTCAAGATGTCATTATTACCACCAGCGACAGGGCTACTAAGCTCAAGATTCCATTTTCAGGTGATATTTTCTGATGGAAAGAAATGGAACTTAGATGGACGGATTTAATTCTTACTGGCGCGATCTGAGGAAGGAATCTCTCTATTTCTCGAAGAGGAATTTTGGTGGCAGTTCTGCGATGTTGTGGGGAGCAGTTTCTGCAGCAAGGCGTTTGGATATACAATTTATTTCAACGCGGATGAACAGTAGAGATTACATCCAAGTACTTGAAAACAGTTAACTGCTATTTCTGGGAGAACATGGCGAAAAGAACTGAATTTTCCAACAAGATAATGCCAGAATTCATCCCAGTTGTGAAACAATGGGTTGGATGGAGACAAATTCCATTAGGGTGATGAACTGGCCGGCATGTTCTCCCGATCTGAATCCCATTGAAAACATTTAGGGAGTTCTTGTAAGACGGGTATATGCTGAAAATCGCCAGTATGAATCACTGGTGGAATTGAAAGCTGCAATCCTTGATGAATGACAGAAACTTAACCCTGAAATGTTAAAGAAATTAATCCAATCGATGAAAAAAAGGATTTTGTCATAAAATCCAAAGGAGGCCCTATTAATTATTAAGTTTTTGTATAAAATCTTTTATTTAAAATTTATATGAAATAAACACTTTATTTTGTTGGAAACTTCAACTGGGTTATATAGTATATGAAACGAGCAAAAAATGTATAATAGCTGGAACTATTGCAAAAATAACGAATCCTTGCAATAATTTAACTACAAATAATTTCAGCACCAGGCTTTCTACATTTAGCAATCAAATACAAAAGCATAATAATTCCGAGTGGAAATAACCTAAAATTTCTACGTGGGTTATAAATATGAAACGGAGTGTAGTATACTTTTATCGAATTTAAAAGTTGATAGTATTGACGGTTTTGGAGAAAATTAATTTAATTGAAATTTCGGAATTTCGTGCAATTTGTATGGGAGGTGGTATAAGGAATGAGGTGAAGTTGATAGTTTTTCCAAAATTAGTTTCAATTGTAATAAAATTAATTATGACAAAAATTGGTTCTTTTGGCTTTGCTAGTTGCAATGCAAACCGATTAAATACGTTTATGAAAATTGTGCATTTGTATGGGAGGTGGTAGAAGGAGTAAGGGGATCAGATCAATATTTTTTGAAATTAATGATATTGTTACATGTAGATCTGGCAATGATCTTCCCGAATATGCCAGAACCATATAGAACAGTCCCCCAATATGTAAAAAGCTATAACCAAATATCTAGAACATTCTAGTTGAGACACACACACACCCAACGAATAAACCACAGAAGGTTCGAGAATTGGAAAAACCAGTATAAATACCCGCAGCTTTCAGACAGCAGCAGTCAATCAGCGACACCTATCGGTGGAAGAACGCGAACCGGTACAAGAAAGCGAAATATCGGATTGTGTTTTTCTTGAAATCCCGGCGGACCCCTAGCTCGCAACAATTGGTGTCAGAAGTGGGATTTCAAGGATGAATTCGGGTTAAAAATCGCGAGTGAAATTAAAATTTTCGAACGAATAATTTTGTGAGAGCGAAAAAGTGAAACTAAAATTCTCGAACGGACAGTGAGAATTTTGTGAAATCAAATATTCTCGAGTGCTTTAGTGAGCAGTGACTTTAATTAGTGAAGTAAATTTAAGTGAATTCGAATCGCGGAATAATTTGAAATAATCGGTAGTGAAAATGCCGCGTTGTCTAAAGGACTTAAAATTAACGGAGCTGAAGGAAGAGCTCGGTAGACGCGAGTTACCTACGACAGGGAGCAAGTCTGAACTTGTCAACCGTATGATCGAGACACTTGAGGCTGAGGGTGAGGATGCAGATAGTTTTGAGTTCCAAATCAAAGAAGCTCGTGGAGAGGAGTGTTCTGGTACATCGGATGCTCTAACACAGTTAATGCAACAAATGATGAACAAATTAAATCAACAATCTGCGGATATGAATCAGAAATTAGAGCAACAATCAGTGGACATTAAACAACAATCAGCGGACATTAATCAGAAATTAGACCAACAAAATCAGCTGTCAGCGGACCTTAATGAAAAATTAGATCAGACCTCAAACGACCTCAACCAAAAATTGGAGCTGCAAAATAATAGAATAGACACCATATGTAAGGCAATAGAAGAAAACGTAGAGAAGAAACTTCGACTCTTCGAAGAACAAATTACGGAAAGGATATCCGGGATTGTACAAGAAGTCGAACGCCTAAAAAGGGACTTCGATAACATGAAAGCGGCTGGAGTCGTCAAGGCAGAGCATGTTCCGCACAAGGGTTTCAAAGCTCCAATATTCGATGGACAAACACCGTGGGCGATTTATAAGATCCAATTTGAGGCTGCCGCAAGAAACAACCATTGGAATGATCTGGAACGAGGAACGGCTCTTATATTGGCGTTAAGAGGTCCACCAGCAGAATTTCTTCAAACGATTCCGCAGGAGCAACAACAAGATTTTTCAACGTTAGTCCAGACACCAGACCACATGCGAGAAATCTACAAAACACAGCTGTACAACCGAACTCAAAAGAATGGTGAAACACTTCAAGAGCTGGCACGCGATATTGAACGACTCACACTATTATCGCTGCCCAATGCGCAAACAGAACAACGCAACGATACAGCTGTTTTCGCATTTAACAATGCTGTACAGGACAGAGAGCTGCAATAGGCGTTGAAACTGGCAGGTAAGAAAACGATTGGCGAAGCCTTAGTATATGGGCTGACGTTCGAAGCTGCCAAGCAAAGCTCGCGGAGTAACTATCGAGTCCGGGAAATAGTAAAAGAGTGTGTGTGCCAGAAAGCAGAGTACACCAAGCGGAGCGAAAGATCTGGTGCCCCCCGACGCTGGAATTGTGGACAGGCAGGACACTTGAGACTCGACTGCCGTAAGCCCAGAAAAGTGATCAACTATTGTTCCGGCTGCGCTGCTAAGCAACACGAAGGTAGATCTTGGTCAAGAAGTAGTCGTCAGTGTTCAAATCTTACACACGGTTTTGATAAAAGACGCCGGAGTCGATCGAAAACCCCGAGTCGGCAAGATCGATTGCAACAAGAACAATACATCGGGAAAGTTCATGGAAACAAAGATAGACATTCGAATAAGGATCGCGAGCGAGCGGCTAGAAGTCGTGACGGTCAAGTACCGCATGCCAATAATCGTGACAAGGCCGAACATAAAAAGCGACGTGATCGAGAAGATCGCGAAAGGAAGAATGCGGAACGTGAAAAGGAAAGTAAACGTGCTGCTAAGGATGAGAAGGAGCGCGCAAAGGACATGGAGAAAGAACGCGAACGTGAGAAGGAAAAAGAAGTCGGAAAAACCATTCAGAGGATAACGACCGAACCAAAGGATGGATGGAATCAGCGAAAGCCTCGTACTAAAATGAAAGTGGTACATCTCGACCGACTAACAAAGTACCATGGTGCCATTGAGGAAGTGAACGACTCTGATCGGGACGAACAGGGACTAAGGAGAGGGTAATGTTATAGATCTGGCAAAGATCTTCCCGAATATGCCAGAACCATATAGAACAGTCCCCCAATATGTAAAAAGCTATAACCAAATATCTAGAACATTCTAGTTGAGACACACACCCACCCAACGAATACACCACAGAAGGTTCGAGAATTGGAAAAACCAGTATAAATACACGCAGCTTTCAGACAGCAGCAGTCATTCAGCGACACCTATCGGTGGAAGAACGCGAACCGGTACAAGAAAGCGAAATATCGGCGGTATTGCCATATAGTGTGAATTAAGTTAAAGTGTAAATTAAGTAAAAGTGCCAATAAATAAATTATCCCTTATTTTTAATCGGATTGTGTTTTTCTTGAAATCCCGGCGAACCTAGCTTAATATAATATAATAATATTTATATCAATATACGACCTAATATGACCTAATTTTCAAGTCAATAGCTGAAAAGGTTTCGGAGAAAAAAAAATTTCTTTAAATTTCGAAATTTGATAAAATTAGAATGGAAGGGGGTACAAGAAGTAGAGGGATGTGACCCGTTCACGAACTTAAAGTTAATTTTTTTTGCTAAAAATTACATATGACAAATCGCAGTGTGATAGGTCAAAGCGTTCGAAAGTTACGTTGTAGACAGACGGACAGACAGACAGACAGACGTTCACTCGGAATCGAGGTTTTTGAGCGACAACAAACGGTAAGGCAAACGCAATATACTCTCAGGTTTCATCTAGAGTATAAAAATGAAGGCTGATACACTGCCCATACGTGTTATGGTTTCGCATCAGCTGTTCATGAAACTGAAACGTCGCCCCATGTTTCATAAAAAGTATGCAAAATAGTACGCAGTTCCTGCATTAAAATATTCGCCAAATCAATTAAATCACTAATTCGCGTGACAGCGTTCGATTTTATTGATGATAGCAACGATTTTCATAAATTTAAATTCGAATTTTTCACGTTGCGATAGACCTTATCACGAATGCACAGGGAAATTTAGCTTAGATATTCACAAAATATAATAACAGCGGCGCAAACAGGTTTAAGTATCTACTGTAATATTTTCCTAAGAACTTTCTTTTCATGGTACACCATGGAAAATTTGTGAATTTCGTGTACCACGAAAGGTCTCAATACCACGTTTATATCAGGTTGTAAGCCACGTATATGCGTGGTATGGGAAGATACACTGATGGTTTTGTCAATACCAGGTATTGTGTACCAGCAGTGTATCATAGGTAATATACGGTTGTGAGCTAGGGGGTTCACCGGATTTCAAAGAAAACACAATTCGTTTAAAAATAATAGATAATTTATTTATTCGCAGTCTTTTTACTTAATTTTCACGTTAACTTAATTCGCCTTAAATCGCACTACCGATATTTCGCTTTCTATCGCTTTCACTACCGTTCGCGTTCAGATGTCGCTGACTGACTGAATCGGCTGTCTGAAAGTTGGCGGATATTTGTACTGAATCTCCCAGACAGGTGTCGTTGTGTGTGTGTGTGTCTAGACTATTCTAGATTGCCTACGTTATGGAGTTTACTGGAAGTTGCTAGAAATTTGTTTATGGCGTTTTACATGTTGAGGGACTTTTCTGGATGTTTCTGGGAACATCGTGGTTGCCAGATTTATAACATTACCCTCTCCTTAGTCCCTGTTCGTCCCGACCAGAGTTGTTCATTTCCTCAATGGCACCATGGTACTTCGTTAGTCGGTCGAGATGTACCACTTTCATTTTGAACAGGGTTTTCGCTTATTCCATGCATCCTTTGGTTCGGTTGTTATCCTCTGAATGATTTTTCTGGCTTCTCTTTCCTTCGCACGTTCGCGTTCTTTCTCCATGCCCTTTTCGCGCTCCTTCTCCTCCTTGGCCGTACGTTTACTTTCCTTTCTAAGTCCCGCATTCCTTCTTTCGCGATCTTTCCGATCACATCGCTTCTCATGTTCAGCCTTGTCACGATTATTCGCATGAGGTACTTGACAGTCACGACTTCTAGCCGTTCGTTCGCGATCCTTATTCGAATGTCTATCTTTGTTTCCATGAACTTTCCCGATGTATTGTTCTTGTTGCAATCGATCTTGCCGACTCGGGGTTTTCGATCGACTCCGGCGTCTTTTATCAAAACCGTGTGTAAGATTTGAGCTCTGACGACTAGTTCTTGACCAAGATCTACCTGCCCGATCTCTATCTTCGCATTGTTTAGCAGCGCAGCCGGAACAATAGTTGGTCGCTTTTCGGCAGTCGAGTCTCAAGTGTCCTGCCTGTCCACAATTCCAGCATCGGGGGGCACCAAATCTTTCGCTCCGCTTGGTGTACTCTGTTTTCTGACTGTCCATATACTAAGGCTTCGCCAATCGTTTTCTTACCTGCCAGTTTCAACGCCTGTTGCAGCTCTCTGTCCTGTACAGCATTGTTAAATGCGAAAACAGCTGTATCGTTGCGTTGCTCTGCTTGCGCATTAGGAAGCGATAACAGTGTGAGTCGTTCAATATCGCGTGCCAGCTCTTGAAGTGTTTCACCATTCTTTTGGGTTCGGTTGTACAGCTGAGTTTTATAGATCTCTAGTATGTGGTCACTGCCGAAATGAATATCCAATGTCTGGACGAACGTTGAAAAATCTTGTTGTTGCTCCTGCGGAATCGTTTGAAGAATCCCTGCTGGTGGACCTCTTAGCGCCAATATAAGAGCCGTTCCAGATCATTCCAATGATTGTTTCTTGCGGCAGCCTCAAATTGGATCTTATAAATCGCCCACGGTGTTTGTCCATCGAAGATTGGAGCTTCGAAACCCTTGTGCATAACGTGTTCTGCCTTAATGACTCCAGTCGCTTTCACGTTATCGAAGTCCTTTTTTAGGCGTTCGACTTCCTTTACAATCCCGGATATCCTTTCCATAATTTGTTCTTCGAGAATTCGAAGTTTCTTCTCTACGTTTTCTTCTATTGCCTTACCCATGATGTCTATTTTATTATTCTGCAGCTCCGATTTTTGATTGAGGTCCTTTGAGGTCTGGTCTAATTTCTGATTAATGTCCGCTGATTGTTGTTTAATGTCCACCGATTGTTGTTCAAATTTCTGATTCATGTCCGCAGATTGTTGATCTAATTTGTTCATCAGTTTTTGCATTAACTGTGTTAGAGCATCCGATGTATCAGAGCACTCATCTCCACGACCTTCTTTGATTTGGAACTCGAAACTATCTGCATCCTCACCCTCAGCCTGGAGTGTCTCGATCATACGGCTGACAAGTTCAGACTTGCTCCCTGTCGTAGATAACTCGCGTCTACTGAGCTCGTCCTTCAGCTCCGTTAATTTTAAGTCCTTTAAATAACGCGGCATTTTCACTACCGATTATTTCAAGTTTTTCCGCGATTCGAATTCACAAAATTCTCACTGTCTTCTTATCCGTTCGAGAATATTAATTTCACTCGCGATTTTTAACCCGAATTTATCTTTGAAATCACACTTCTGACACCAGTTGTTGCGAGCTAGGGGGTTCGCCGGATTTCAAAGAAAACACAATTCGTTTAAAAATAATAGATAATTTATTTATTCGCAGTCTTTTTACTTAATTTTCACGTTAACTTAATTCGACTTAAATCGCACTACCGATATTTCGCTTTCTATCGCTTTCACTACCGTTCGCGTTCAGATGTCGCTGACTGACTGAGTCAGTCAGGCTGTCTGAAAGTTGGCGGATATTTATACTGAATCTCCCAGACAGGTGTCGTTGTGTGTGTGTGTGTCTAGACTATTCTAGATTGCCTACATTATGGAGTTTACTAGAAGTTGCTAGAAACTTGTTTATGGCGTTTTACATGTTGAGGGTCTTTTCTGGATGTTTCTGGGAACATCGTGGTTGCCAGATTTATAACATTACTATACATATGATGGAATCAGAGGGAAATAAGATGGAAATTTGCACACTCGTAACGAATGTGCACAAGGATCATCGGAGAATCAAAAGAGAAAGGAAAACAGAAGCAATACAAGGAGCACAGCATAAATTGCTAGCCAGCTCCACGAAGTAATACCTAACGGACGTCCTGCGGGGAGAGTGGTGAAGTCTGTGTGCGTGGTTTAGTACGCAGGCACACATCGGGTGACAGATCTCTGTCAGGATCAGGTATGTGAATCGTGCATACCAATGGTACGGGCTATTGGAATTTAATGAAGATTCCACACCTCCCTGGCGTAACCAGAAAAAAAAACACTTTACAGGAACAGCGGAAAATCTTCTAGAATGCATGTGATGTGGTGTAAAAAGGGCGAACGTTCGTGATAGGGACACAGCTGAACAAATTTTTAGAAAATTCTTTTATGTTGTGTATTTTACCTTAATTTTTTCTCATAGGTAGGTATATCACATACTCGTATATTGTCAAATACATTCTAACCATAAAATAAACATATCCAGAATTTATCAAAAAATATATCAGATAATTAAATTAGCACACTAAATTCAAAAAGATTATGCCGCCACACTCATCAAATAAAATTTTAGCATCATATATAATATTATTGTTAAGCGATATATAAAAAGACAAATCGCAATGCAATAAAAGAGCCTATTATTCAACACCGATAAATCGCAATTTAAAGCATTATCCAACGTATAAATGCGATTAATATGAGCATCCATAAAAATATATTTGCGCATGCAAAACAAGAAACTGAATACAACGTATTCTATGAATATTGGGTGTCCCATTAAGACCGTCTATTTTGAATTTAGCCCCATTTTTTGTCTCGGTCGTGCAGCATTTCGAGGATATTTTGTTCCATACATAACCTCCATGTCTACACTCTTTACTGAAATAGAAACATCAGAGCTTTTCAAATAAACATTGCGTTCTTTTCAAATTTCAAAATAGACTGTCTTAATGGAACACCTCTTATATCTATTATTATTTTTATTTTAATTATAATTATTAATTAGGCATTCAACCCATCGGGGATTGCCAAAATTCATATAAAACAAAAATTACGAAAAACCAAATTATTTCGTACAACAGTTTGATCTGTTCGATCGATTTCAACAAAAAAAAGCTCAAGCATTGCAATTCAATTCGAGAGTCTGAAAAAACGATGGCACTTAATTCATTGTTCTTGTCGAATCGAGCATGAAACGAAAGCTATTTAGTGGCACACAATTGCAATGGGCGATTTGACTAATTGATTTATTTCAAGCACTTAAGAGCATTTTCTAGGCGAAATGATAAATTTACTATGTATGGGTGTAATACGTCACCTGTGTGTTTCCGTTCAACTGTTGGGGGTAAATGAAAATGAGAAAAACATTATTTTATTTGACCAAAAAAAAAAAAAATTTTATAAAACTTATATTCAAAAAATAAGGAATTTGCAACAGTTCGTGACTGATTTATGCCTAAATAAATCTTAAGCATTGTTTCAGATGCGAAAGACAATGTCGTAAATACGTACAGCGTCTTATTATTGGACTCAAAGTCACACTAGCAACTTATGCTATTTATTACCGGATTTCTGCGTTTGACTGACTCTTTTTATAGCGTTATTAAATTTCGTTATAGCTTCTAGGGCGGGAAGCACTTTATCACACGGTTAGGTACATATAAGGGATATAGACAACGAGCACAACTAATGTCATTATATTAGTGTTGGTTTAATATGGCATTTACAAATTTAACCCACCTAAAGGCACAATTTATTACCGTGCCCATGTATTTTACTCGCTGTAAGCAGTCTTGCAATCAAATGAAGCAATGTGTTTTCTGTGCGAAGCATCTTTCGTAAATGGAAATAAACCTAAATAAATCTTTTCCACATTCGCTACAATGTTAACCGAAGTTAGACTTAAAGCCATTCTTGCAACTTGTTCTAATGATATTCGCATATATAGCTTGCTACGAGTACACGTATTCAACTCTCATATAATAAGTATATCGCCACTTACGAATCCTTTCCATCTGACAAGCCACTGGTAAATGGTGACATATCTATCGGGCATTATCAAATGTTTATCCACCTGTTACAGTTCATTGTCAATTGTGTTGCTGGAGGCAGATAGCACTTGAAATACCTTAATTTTATTGATTTATACGTCAATGAATCAATCAATTGGAGCATAATACAGAAGCAGCTCTCTTCTACCAGGAGTAATCCTGAGCAGTTGTTCCCTGGACTTATTTATTCCTCGGGTCTGCTTTAAACTGCTTGATTACAGTTTCTACGTGGTTGACCAACCCGACGTCTTTCTTGAGGATTTTAATCCAGAGCTTGTTTGGAGGTAATATGTTCTGGCTGGCACTATGTGTGGCCGATCTTCTACCATTTCCACTTTTGAGTCTCAATGCCTATCTTAGTCTGTCTAGGTGTAATCCCAAGTTCGAGCCAGAATATACCTTAGATACTTTGAAAGCAGCTTATTGATCTTTTTCCATTCATTTTTTGTTAAGGGGCGCAGGACAGAAGTAATTCTCGTCCATAAGACGCGATCTTGAGCATTGGGATTTAGCTGTTGCCAGGACTTGCTTATTCCTCTGGCCTGCTGCTCAACTGCTCGCTTCCATCTGCTCCATGGTCGACCAACCTGACGTCTTCCTTAAGGATTATAATAAGAGTTTGTTTGGCGATTGGTTTCCTCAAAATGGGATCGATTCACAGCCACTTCCGTGAACATTTGACTCTACTTCCGAACAGTTATGTGCAAGCAAACACACGTCATCAGCACAATTAAGGTGACTTAAGATGTTAAATAGTCTCCATTGGAGACCTTTATCTTTCCCGCCTTCCAGTGCAGCTTCAAGATGTCATTTATTACCACCAAAAAAAGGGTAGTGATAATATGCAGCCTTGTCTGACGCTCGTTCGCACAGAAAAGCTCTCGGATAGAACTCCTCTATGCATCTTCGTACGATTCTTTAATCATAGCTATGATCTTATCTGGAATACGTTTCCTACGCTAAGCATTTCATATGTAATCTCGCTTAACGCTGTCGAAAGCCTCCTCGAAGTCTACGAACATGAGATGTAGTGGTAAACCCATTTCAGCGGACTGCTCCAAAACATATAATAACAGCTCGAACTGCCACAGTGACTAGTCGGTGTTGCTTTTTCGTCTTTAAATCGTCTTAAACCTACTAATTTATTTCGTTTCTATCCGTTTTGTATTTTGGTTCAGTTAAGTAAGAAGTTTCTGTTCTCAGCTCCGTCCGTGTTGCTCTGATTGTTTTTCCGTTTTACAATAATTCCGATTGATAATTCGGTGCATAACTTTTTTCATCATCGAAATGCAGTGCAAAAAGTGCAGCGTCACTATAAACAGCTCAGCTGTTGCTGCCCGTTGCGGTGGTATTTGTGCGTGCGCTTACCATATCGGCTGCATTGACGACGGTTTGACATCTCCGAAGTTCGTTGCTGCGATGAATTTACCGGGCATGTCGTGGAGTTGTGAGGAGTGTCGAGCTACCGGTCTGTCTGTCATCAATCGTAAGCTAGGCGAACTTACGTCTTCCGTGTGTGGTCTGATAGCGAGGGTTTCATTGATTTTGAATCAACCTGCATGTCCCTCGTCTATCGCTGGATCTCCTGCGTCGGTGTATTCAGCTCCCTCAACATCATCGTCTAATGTCAGACTCATCGATAAATCTGGCATAGCTAAACGCCTTCGATCTGCTGTGTCATCATCACCATCTGAAAGCGCAACCATTACATCTCCGTCAGTTCCATCGAAATTAGCGACTCGTGATGTTCATCCTAAGAAATTTCAAGATACCAAGTCTGTGCCTAAACGTATCGACAAAGGCCTCGGGCCTAAGCTGAGCTGTCATCTAGACCAACACTCGGATGGTCTTGATAAGCTTCAGCCAGTTCTCTCGGTTCCTGTCGAGGGCCAGCAGCAGCAACTACAACAACAACATGCTGCTAGCACCACTTTTGCTTCAAGTTCTCTTGCTAGCCCACCGGTATCGGCTCTCGCTCTATCAGCTGCTCCTTTGGATCGCTGGGTATATGTCTCCCGATGCCATAAAGAGACCTCAGTTGATAGTATTCTAAACTACACTCGAACTAAACTTGATCAACCTACGATAACTTTTCCGGCCTTCAAACTAACACGCAAAGATGTAGATGAGGAACGCCTTAACTTCGTCTCTTTCAAAATCAAAGTTGCGGACTGTTTCTACAAGCAACTTACTTCTGAGAATTTTTGGCCTGACGGTATCATCGCCAGAGACTTCACTCCGAGGAATTCTAAGAATACAACTTTTCCGCTGGCTCCTCAAGCATCGGCAAGAACTTAGCTGCTACTAATTCTAATTCTAGAACTAATAATTCTTCAAACCTCAATATTTTTTATCAAAATGTACGTGGTCTAAAAACCAAGCTGCAGGATTTCTGGTCTTCAGTTTATGTAGATGCACCCGACCTATTTTGTGTTTCGGAAACTTGGTTAAATGCTTCCATTAGCGACTCGGAATTGATTCCCGATAATTATAATCTCTTTAGATGTGATCGCGATCTGGCAAGATCTGATAAGGAGGATGGTGGTGGAGTTATGGTTGGTGTCAACACCCGGTTTACTTGTCATTCCTGCCCTGGCCTCGACACATTCCCGATTGAAAACATTCTGGTTAAAGTCTGTTTGTCCTCGTCACATTCACTCTACCTGTGCTGTGTATACATCCCTTGTCAAACCGAGCTCTCTGTTTACGAAAATTTCCTTGACCTATTTTCAAACTTCATCAATAATCTTAGTGCCTATTCTTCGATTTTTATCTGTGGTGACTTTAATATGACCGCCACCTCGTGGTCCAACAATTACACACTGCCTATACCTACAACTTCTCGTCTTAACGTTTGTGTTTCGTCTTTTTTCGAACTATGTTCCCTCCAACAACACAATAGTATACCCAACTCTAACGATAAGCTACTTGACCTTGTATTTTCGAATACGGATGCTTCTAATGTGTTTATTTCGTCTTTCGATGGGTTTGTTCCCATTGACTCCCATCATCCACCTTTAAACATTATTGTTACTATTCCGCTCAAAGTCTTTTCGCCTTTTATCTCGATGACATCTAAAAGAAATTTTAGGAAAGCTAACTACAGCGCCATAAAAGCGGAACTTGGCTTGGTTGACTGGGACGCTATATTAAATGATCTTTCGTCTGAGAATGCTTTGACACTCTTTCTTACTATACTTGACGAACTCATTGCACAACATGTTCCACTGCAAATCTCTGCTAAGAGAACTTATACTGACTGGTTTTCTAAATCTACAATTCAATTACTTCGAAATAAAACGATTCTTCGCCGCAAGTACAAGCAATCAAATCTTATTTCTGACTACCAAAACTATTCTTCGCTCAGACTGCTTGCCAAGAACTCCATTACAAATGATTGGAACCATTACCTTAGTTTCATTGAGTCTTGTTTAGCTCGTAATATGACTAAGCCCTTCTGGTCGTACATTGAGAAAAATAGAAAGACGTCCCCGCTTCCCTCTATTATGCGTTATGGAAACATCTCTGCTGGGGATCCTCAAGGTATCTGTGATCTTTTCGCTTCATACTTCAGCTCTGTTTTCTCTTTCACCGACAAGGATCTTAATTACGATTTCTTTGTTGAGAGCCATGAACCTTTGGGCTTCATCCCTATTTCTTCGGTCATGTTGCAAATTGCATTACTCTGCTGGATCCAAACACCAATGGTGGACCGGATGGTATTCCCAATTGGTTCACCAAATCTCTTTGTGATGAATTATCTTCTCCACTTGCGTTGATTTTCAACAAATCTCTCAGTGATGGTTTCTTTCCTAGTGCTTGGAAGCTAGCTACCGTGATCCCAATTTTTAAAAAAGGAGACAAGAATAATGTTACAAACTATCGGCCGATTTCAACACTTAACTGCTTCGGAAAAATATTCGAACGATTAGTTCATAACTCGATCTCAGAACATCTTTCTCATCTTATTTCTTCAAAGCAACATGGGTTTCTTAAAGGCAAGTCCACGACTTCAAATCTCCTCGAACTTACTAATATTGTTGCTAAATCCTTTGAAAGCCGTAGATCCGTGCACACCATATACACTGACTTTGCCAAAGCATTTGACTCTGTGAATCCTAAGATACTCATATCTAAATTAAAGAAGTACGGTATCTGTGGTTCGCTTCTCAGCTGGATTTCTTCATATTTGTCTGATCGAAGTATGAGAGTGACTTTTCTCGGCAAATTATCACCGATTTTTTCGGTTAACTCCGGAGTTCCTCAGGGTTCCATTCTCGGTCCACTCTTATTTCTTGTTTTCATAAATGACTTACCATCATTTTTATCTTCTGACTGCCTTTTATATGCTGACGACCTCAAAATATTCCGAGTGATCGAATCTCTTTCTGACTGTCTGGCACTGCAAAGTGACCTTTATTCTCTATCTGAGTGGTGTCTTAACAATGACATTTCTCTTAACATTGAGAAATGTCTTTTCATGAAGTTCACTTGCCAACTTAACCCCCTTAACTTTACCTACATAATTAACTCGACTCGTCTTTCTGAGGTTAGCACTTATAAGGACCTTGGTGTTCTATTTGACAGTAAGCTAAAATTTACGCATCACTACGCTGAAATCTCTGCTAAAGCCTATCGGCTCTCTGGTTTTATATTGCGCTCCACTAAATCCTTTTCGAGTATAACCGTTGCTGTTTTGCTGTTTAAAACATTAGTTCGTCCTATCTTAGAGTACTGTTCTCCCATTTGGAATCCCCATTACCAGTGTGATATTGACCTTATTGAGTCTGCCCAGCGTAAATTCACTCGATCTCTATTCTTTCGCTTTGAAATTCAGCAAGTTTCTTATGCAAATCGTTTGGCCGAACTTGATCTTCCATCCCTTTATCAGCGACGTATTTTAATAGATCAGTGTACACTATACAAAATCGCTAATGGTATCATCACCTCACCTTTGATTATCGAACTATCGTTCCGGGTTTCTACTGCTACGAGGAAACGTGATACTTTCAATCTCCCTCGTGCACTACATAATGTTTATTATCATTCGCCTTTTCCTAGATTTCAAAGGATGCATGATTTCCTGCAGCTTGGTTCTTTAACTGTTCCTTATAGTTTATTTTTACGCACACTTAAACACATTCTTGACGTATCTTGATTAATGTAATTTCTAGTAATCTTTAATTTTGTTGTTTATATTATTTTTATTTTATTTAGATTTATTATTATTATTATTACTATTGTTTCTTCTTTTCTTTTAAATTTGATCGTACTCATTGTTATCATTTCCTTTTAGTCATTTGCTATTATAGTAAGTCTTATTTGTTCATAAAATTTTTGCTCCATTTCTAAATGGCGGCTTTACATTATCGGAGCTATCTGTGTTAAAGCTGTAATAATAAATAAATAAATAAATAAATAAAACTCTCCGTAGGGCATTTAAATGGTCTGTACAAGATAACCCTTTACGGAATCCACCCTGATGAGCTTCGAGAGTGTTCTCTACAGCATTACGAATCCTATTGAGAATAGCCTTAGTCATGATTATGTACACAGCAGTAAGTATGTATATACCAAGCCAATTGCCACAATCCCGAAAGCCACCATTCTTCGGGGTTTTCGCAGTGACGCCCTCCTTCCATTCAGCCTGATATCTTCATTCAGTAAAGAATGAGAGGGGTATATCGGCTGTTATTTCTAGGTCCCTTTGGAGGAGTTCGGTTGGCTTTCATTCCCACCATTAACCGAATGGCGCAAGGTATTTCTCCCTTTCCTGGGGGATCGTCCCTAATAGAGAATTATTGCGGTTAGATGTTCAGCAGTTGCTCTGTTTCTGGAATATTTTCCTCTGATAAGATGTGGTTACCTTCCAATTGGCGTCCAGTGTGCGCATTTGATATCCGCACAATGTGGATGGCTTTTCGTGAAGAATGGTGGTGTACACGCCCTTTTTGTCTCTAAGTTTATCAACATTAACCGTGCGCTTCATTTGAAGAATTTGTGGCCATCAGATAGCTTCTACTATGGCGCTACAGCCCAAATCTTTCTACGAATTTTTCATTTTCGTAGATTTGAGGTGACCAAAGTATATCCAAGCAGGCAATATGCTGGAATTATATATTGCGCCGACCGGGATTTGAACTCACGACCTTCGCATTACAATACCAACACGCTATCCACTAGGCTATACCCTAGCTATCAGATAGCTACTGTGCACAATTTCAGACAAGGTCCCCACGACAGATCCATGCTTCGCTCGCACATCGAGGAGACATCTTCTCCATCGGTCCATCTGTGACTCTTGTGAGGAAAAAGGGTCTCTACGATGACCATTTGCCGAATATTATGAAACTTTGCAAATAATTTGTGTCAACCCAAGGGTCACCATGCTTCCGCATGAGGTGCTCTATTCCGATATTGTCAGAGCAAACTTGGGCATTCATATCTCCCGAGATGATAATAATATCAGCTCTTGGGACACGATCGAAGGTGGCACTCAGTTGGCCATAAAACTCCACTTTGTTGCCAGGTGTTGCGGCATTAGTTGTTGCGTAGCATTGCAGTATTGCTGACACTGGTCCTCAGCCTGACAACGATAATCTGATCCGAGACCAGTTCCCAGCTAGTGAGACTGTTTCTTGCTGTCGCAACGCCATTTTTGGCTTCACTCTCAGAACTAACCTACAGAATAGTGTTTCCGCTCGGGATTCTTTCTTCTCCTGCTCCTGTTCACCTGATCTCGCTCTAGCACAAGATTTGGATGTTATAGTGCTCCATTTCATAGTCGATTACTGATTGTCGGTGCATGGAGCGATAGATCCCCGCCCTTCAACAGTCATTCAACGTTGGAACGATCCAGAAGCTAATCATAGTCTGGTTTCGATTATTAAAACTCGTTACCGTAGAATCTGTCCGTAGCCGAGGCGGATTATTTGTTTCTCGTATCAATTTGTTTTTAAGATCACGGGTGATAAGTCCATTGTCCAGTGAGTGTCCATTTGCCATTTTTAGGGCAAGCAGGACTGGCTGAAGGTATATTCTACTTCACCCATCCCACAGCGGGATGATTGGTTCTGGTCCGTGAAGTCGCTTAAAGTCTCCAACGATAGTTGCGTGAATTGGAAAAACCTCATCCTAAAATTACCCCCTGCGATTCCGTGCAGTGCTACAAAATTAGAACACGAATTTAAGGAGAATGATCTCAGTTAATCCCTAGAAAAGGAAAAGATACCGGTCTGACGAGCTTTATTTATACGATCGTCAAAATATTTTTCGGCTGTACGTGATTTTATTTGCTAGAAAAGTGCTAACGTGTCAGACGGCTAATTTTCTCATAGTCAAAATGATTGTAGATTTTTGTAATTTTGAAAAATGATAAGATTTGAATAAACAAAAGCATAGCTACTCTAGATCGTGGTTTCGCCAGGACAATCCCATGCTGAAAGAAAGGCAGAACTGTAAGCAATCAAACGCGTCACAGGTTGTGGATAGTGGACAACCGGCGTGGGTTGCTTAGTTGCCGAATAAGTAACAGGCGATCATTTTCCAATTTCTCGTCCTAAAAATTTTCTTCATTGTGAAGTCCATCTTATTCCCGAAATCCTCATCTTTTTCGACATTCAAACCAAGGTGTACAAGCATCGTGCAAAGGTTTGCATGATATCAGGTGTATAAAAGTTATATCACGAACGATCTTCTACGGGCACCGGGCGACACCCCTTTGATAGCTTTACATCCGTACTGGAGCTCTGCGGATGCGGACTTTCTTCAAAATGTAAACACTGCTTTTTCCGGACGTAGAATTCACTGGACGTGGAACCCCAGTCGACGAGCAATCAGCTGGTAGCATGTTGAGCGAATGGAAATGGAATATGAAAACATTCAATTATTGATACCAACAGACCAACATCAACAGGCCTTCCTTGCCTGAGAGTGGAAGAAATCATGTTAGGGGAAATCAATGGCCTCGGACCGAAGATACCAGCAATTGATAAAACCTGACTTAAAGAATAAATTCGAATACTTCTCAGGAAGCAAGAATCGCTGATGGTATAATACCGAAGGAGGCCCACCGACAAGAGCCTGAACACAATGAAAGTTGGACGACGCAAGAAATGTCACAGTCCCGGCATTAAAAAGAGAGAGATCGGATGGTAGCACACCAGAACAGGTCTCAAACAAAGTGAAAAGGATTAAGAAACCAAAGTGTGGACGTACAAGGGTTCAGACGTCCACAAAAGGAATCAAACCGATACACGGGAACAGTGCATCAGCACAGATAACATAAGACCCAACCCGACACCGAACAGTTCCAAAGCCTCATTTAAATCTTTTGTCACAAATGAAGGAAGCTGTACTTTCAGCAACCAACGATCTCGCTTAATGAGGAATAGATAAGATAGATCAAAACTGCAATTTTTGACGAAATAGACAAGATTGAAGGAGACGGACTGCACCCTCCGTTTGTTCCAGAAAACCAGAAAAATGGACGGCTTAGCATGACGTGCAACAACAAGTAAACGAGGAACTGGATTTTCAGTATAGTCTTTACTTTAAAACTGTGGGTGGATGTACAGCTGCAGGTTGTGGATGAGGCAGATGTACCAAAAACCACTGTACCTATATATGTTGCATACGTTTCTCTGAAAGTGGAACTATCTGGAAATAAATTTCCTCAAAGATTATGCAGGCAAAACCAAGGTGGCGGATATACTTTTGTTTCTTCGGTAGATGAAACATTCGTTGCTGATCCAATTAAAATCCGGTGCCGTCTTTTCTTGAGCTTGTCAAAAATCCAAGTGAGGATCAAGGGGAACAGGATTGGAACGGGACCAGAGAATTTGATGTCAGAAGAGGCGGTCGATAGTGATAAAGCTCATTACTCAGCAAATACCCTCCGTGAAGAAACTGCTTAGAAACAGGCAGGAGTAATCAAGATGCGGCCTGAAGCTTTTAAAGGCGAGGCATAGAAAGCTTCCGGGTATGGCCCGAGCGGATGCTTTCTATCCTCCAAGGGCATGAATCTGGACAGGCCAAGAAAAATCCACCAACTTAATCGGTCTAGGAAGGAAGGATAGAGGATTTTAAAGTTGCAGCCAACAAAGCTGGCTCTACACCACCAAAACCCACGCAACAATAAAATTGAATTTTCGGTATCTTCAAGCAAACATGACAAAGTGGCAACAGCTGTTATTTCACGAAGGTCTACTGACATTGCTCTTATCCAAGAGCTTTATTTACTGCCGTATCAGTTAAGAGGCTTAAATGTAGACGAGGTTCTCTATGATCCTAAAAAAGGTTCCAGGACTCTGCACCAAGGATTTAGTGGCAGCGTACGTAAGGCTGCATCTTGGGGTTGGTACAACCTTGCGAATGCTTAGAACCCGTCTGAAACACCATTAGGGACTTAATGTACTCATGCGAAAGAAAAACGGGCAAGCAGATTATATTTATTTAAATAAAAAAATTCATCAAAACAATGATTACTTGCAAAATATTGTTAAAAAAACATAACAGGCGTAAAGCCCAATCGTGTGATACTCTAGATATAAGAGAACTTTTTTTGATTTTAACAAATTTTGTAGGGGAAGTGGTAGAGGGGGAGAGACATTGAACTAATTTCCTCACATCACGCTAGAGTTGCTATCAAAATGTTTTATACAAAGTCTAAGATTCAGAAAGGTTCACATCAATCAAACCTCTTATCAATCAGGAAAGTCCAATACTTATGCATTACAAAGCTTGGTTAGTAAAATCGGGAACTCGATGAAAGACAGAGCAATCGAAGTAGTGTTTTCTTGACATAGAAGGGGAATGCGATAATATGGCATGTGCTTGTATCTACCAAGCAGCCAAAAGGAGTGAGATTGATGCAAAAAACTGCCACTGGATCATGGCTATGATTGAAGGCAGAATTATAAAACCAGCACCATCAGATAAAATTTTAACTGTTGTTAAAGGGTGCCCGCAGGGTGAGATATTTTCACTGGTAGTTGACGAACTTCTTTAAGAACTTACATACTCTAGTTTCGAAATCCAGGGAAATGCAGCTGACCTGGCCGTCCTTATAAGGAGCATGTTCGAAGAAGCTATTGCAGAAAAAGTACAAGATGCTTTAAGCCAAGAAGCAACCTGGTGCATAAAAGTAGGATTGGATATTAGTCTAGAACACACTTGTTGATTTTAACAAAAAGAGCATCAAAACCAAATAAAAGTTCGGGAATGGACTACATCTCCTACTTCTCCTTACGCTTCACATACGAATTTCACAAAATTTCGAAATATCAAGCAATAGATTTTTTTCTTGAAACTATCAGAGCCAAAGGCTTGAAAATTTTAACAAAATATAATGATTTCAATACTGGATTGGTGAATGTTCTCACAGTGCATTTCGAATTGAAAAAAGTTTCATAAAGGTCTCAGCAGACACCAAAACGTCATGAATGATAAAGCGTAACAGTGTAGAGTCCGGAAATCCTTTCTTTCGATTTCAATACTGTTTATGCTTGGACAAGGGCTTCTCCTTGTCCTGATGTGAAACTAAAAAAAAGACTTTGGAGTACTGAGCAAGGTATAACTTAAAAGCTACGGTTTATCTATACATACAAATACAATTGTAGTGTTTGTCTGTTATTTGCTTATAAATGGCTATAAGTTAGTTTTATGCTTTATTTCAACAATAACTAAGCTTAAAACCTCGTTTTTGAAATTGTTGTCTGTCTATCTGTCCGGCCGTCTTTCACATACAAACGGCTGAACCGATTGTAATGAAACTTCCACAGTTTGTTAGGAATGCTTTCTATCCCCACCGATACAGAATAATACAGTTTAAATAAACTGCCAACAAGTCGGGCGAAACTTTATTATTCTTGGGACAAGTTGCGGATGTGTGGAAAGTCAATATGCAGGTTAGAGTGGTTAGGGAAGGCTAAGTGAAAGGGAGTTCTTGGGCAGGGCTGTTGTCAATTTAACAATATTTCATTCATTTCTGCAAGTTTGGGTTTTTATGAGGAGAGGAGGAGGGGTAAGGGTGGGTGGATGTTAATAGCTTTTTAATTAATTGCTTGAATCGCGTCCAATATCCTCTGTATAGAATGTGTTTCATAGACGAAGTTGCATAGAATTTTCATAGGATTCGGTGCATTTTACATTCACGAAACCAAACATTTGTATGGGAAGGAGTAGAGGAGGTAGGGGAATCGTAAAATTTGTGACACAATTTTATTCCCTTTCTCTTGTAGTGTGCTTGTACAAAATTTCAAGTTCGTAGCTTTTAATTTGATGGTTATTAGTTGATTCAATGAAATAGGTAGAAATGATACTTTTGTATGGGAGGGGGTAGAAGGGCAAGCGCGATTTCAAAACTTTTAAAAGAATTTCATTTCAATTATTTTTATAAGTTTTTAGGCAAAATTTCAAATGGATAGCTTTTAAGAGTTAGCTGATAACTGATTTCTTAAAAATGCTCGAAAAAATAATTTTGTACGGGAGGGGGTAGAGGAGGTAGGGGAATTGCAAAATTTGTGACGCAATTTTATTTCCTTTCTCTTGTAAGCTGCTCGTACAAAATTTCAAGTTCGTAGCTTTTAATTTGTTGGTTATTAGTTGATTTAATGAAATTGGTCGAAATCATACTTTTGTATGGGAAACTTTTAAAATGATTTCTGATAGCTTTTAATAGTTAGGTGATAATTAATTTCTTAAAAATGGTCGAAAAAATAATTTTGTATGGGAGGGGGTAGAGGTTTTGAAGGTATTCAACCAGTTAATATTTTATACTTTTAGGGATTTTTTTTAAATTTATTTCCCAAATTTTCAAGTTTCTACCCTAAAATTACATCCAAAAATTTTCAGTTTTCGTGTTTTTTTCGTTGCACATGAAACAGCTTGTGCCCATTAGACCGGGGTGGTCGGTTCGTAACAATTTTGGATCAAATTATTATTTTTTTTCTATGTATATCAAATAGATGTATTCACATGCAAAATTTAAAGTTTCTATCTTTGAGCAGAGTCCTAAAAAATTCACTCAAAATTTTCGACATTTTTGCTTACCACCTCCCTCCCTTTACATCCCCTAACTTAAAATTTATATCAAAATTATAAATTAGGTAGTTCTATAATCTGACGAATTTTCAATTCGATATCTGTACTCAATTTTGAGATATAATGATTTCTAATTTTGAAAAGTGCGCCATTTTTCAAATGCTCCCCATTTCACCCCACTACTATTATGACCAAATTTTATATTTTTTTTGTATTTCGCTAGTATAGCTTAGTATATGTTTTAAATTTCAATTACATAGCTTAAGAGATAGTTGAGATATTAATTCTTAAGTGTTTTTCCTTGCACCCCCCCCCGACCCTTCCTCTTACAATAATAAGCCTATTTCTAAGCTGATTCTGGTGGATCTATACGCCATCTTAATTGTCCCAAAATATGAATTTTTTATGGTAAGTAGTTTCGAAGATATAACCATTTCAAAAAAAGATTCGGCCGACAATTTGTTTTTAGCCCCCCCTTTACGGACGCCAATGGATAAAAAAATTAAATTATTTTTGGAATATGTCCCACAGCTCTCTCTATACGTGTGCTGATTTTCATCTTTTTATCTGCATTCGTGGTGAAGATATTAGCAAGTGTATATTTCGACTTTTTCCATCCCCCCGCCTCCCCCTTCCACCCCACACTCCCCAAAATTTGGATAATGGAGCTCACTTACCAAGTTAATAACCCACCCAAAAATCAACATTCTACCTTTAACGGTCTTGGAGGTACGAGTCCATATGTACGGCGTACGGCGGGACGGATTTTTTTTTTTTGCTTTTTTAGGCTAATTTAGTCATGATACGCGAAAAAACAAAATTTCAGGGTAGCAATTTTTTTTTTTCTGTGTCGATCACAATACTTTATTATTAAAATAATAAAGTAAAATGTATAATAATCAAATTGAAATTTTGAATACATTATTATACTCTAGATGAAATCTGAGAGTATTATAAGTTTGCTCTAAAGTTTGTAACGCCAAGAAATAAGGCTCGGAGAAAAAAATGATGAATACAGAAATTAATATTATCACTCAAAAATCTCAAAACCGGATGTCCGTCCGTCCGTCCGTCCGTCCGTCCGTCCGTCCGTCCGTCCGTCCGTCCGTCTGTGCGCGCTCTAGCTTGAGAACGCGTTGAGCTAGATAGTTCAAATTTTGTACACGTCGTTTTTGACAAAAAAGTAAGGTCAAGTTCGTGAACGGGCCAAATCGCTCCACCCCTTCTACCCCCTCCCATACAAAATGGCACAATTGCGCAATTTGACAATAAACGGATTTGCACGAAAAGTATAAAAGCTATTGGCCTGAAATTTGGAATATGTTACTTTTATGATAATATCAATCTACCGTACGAAAATTATGCGTATCCTCTTCCTCCTTCTACCACCTCCCATACAAACTGTAATAGTCATGAATTACTCTAAGCCAATTTACTCATTGCGTATACAATTTAGAGAGCTGAAATTGTGCACCAAATATTTATTTGAAATTGTTAGTAAGCCCAAAAAAATTTAGGCTATTAGCTTCACCCCTTCTACCCCCTCCCATACAAAATGACACAATTTCGTAATTTGACAATAAACGGATTTACTCGAAAAGTATAAAAGCTATTAGTCTGAATTTTCGGATATGTTATTTTCATAGTAATTTTAATCTACAGTAGAAAAATTATTTGCTTCCTCCCTCTCCTTCCACCCCCTCCTATACAAACTACACTTTTTCATGAAATGCTCTAAAACGATTTTCTCAGAACATATAACATTTATTGAGCTCATATTTTGTAATAAATACTTAATTAGTATTAGCACTAAGATCAGAAAAAAATATTTGATTAGCTTCACTGCTTCTACCCCCTCCCATACAATATGACACAGTTTCACAACTTCACAAAAAATCGATTTTCTTGAAAAGTATAAATGGCACTAGTCTGAAATTTCAAGGATGTCAATTTTACAATATTCCTAGTTATTTCTGATAAAATCACTCTAATCGCCCCATTCTTTCTACCACCTCCCATACAAACCGCACATTTTCACTAAATCTAACTCACTAATTTTTTCAGTTCCCATTCAATTTTTGGAGTAAGCATTTTGTACAAAACATTTTTATAGCTACTTTAGCATGATGGGGAAAAATTAGTTCAATGCTGTCATCCCTTCTAATACTTCCCATGCGAAATTTCTTGGGATCACAAAAAATTCTATTTCATCTAGAGTATTGTAAGATTGCGCTTTACGCGCAATCGTAGCACTGTTATGTTTTTTATCATAAATGTGATCCATGGTATACAAATTATTTGAATTCATCCACTCCTTCCATCACCTCCCATACAAACTGCACTTTTTCAGTACTTATAACATTTATCGAGCTCAAATTTTGTACTAAATCCTTTATTTAGCATAATTATTAACATCGGGGAAAAAAAATAAACCGATTAGCTTCCCTTCTTCTACCCCCTCATACAATGTGACACAATATCAAATCTTTACAAAATTACATTTTCTTCAAAAGTATGAAAGTTGCTGATCTGAAATTTTAAATATATCAATTGCATGATGATTACAGCTGTTTCTCAAAATCACAAAAAATCCTTAATACCAATGCATAATTCCCAAAACTGTATTTATTCGATTTTATTTGAAGCTAGTGACGCTAAATGAACAAATTTTTGCCAAATGCAACCAATTTTGAAAAAATTATTAACTTTCCTTCACTCCAATACACCTCCTTTATACAAATTTCACGAAATTTTGAAATTTAAATTAAATTATTTTTCTCCGAAACTTGTTTAGTAATAGAAATATCATTGGCGACGAAAAATTTTGTTTTGATGCATACTCCTTCTACCACCTCCTATACGAATGCATAATTTTACTAAAAGAATTATATCGATTTCCATTAAAACTAGAAAAATTAAAATAATAGATGAACTTAACATTTTATCAGAATTAATCCCTTAATAATTGCAATATATACTGAAAAAAATTATCAGCTTCGCTGAACTCACTCTACCCCCTCCCATGCAAATATCTATATTATAAATTCAAGAAAGAAATTTTACCTTCGAACACATGAGAGCTAGCGACTTTAAATTTGAAACAAATCATGGCGATAAGCAGTTCCAAAATCATATACAATCCAATATTTTCTCTGCCACCTCCCATACAAATGCCCCAATCTCAGGCAAGCTATGTCGAATTTCTTTGAAAATAATTAAAACTGCAATTTTAAATTCAGCACGAAACAATTTGCACGCCACGTTCAGTGTCATATACAAGAATTACAAACCTCCTTTCTCTGCTTCTACCACCTCCCATACAGAAATCACAATACACTATTGAAAAGAATTTTAGATGACATACCTATTTTCCGATACATTAAACTCTTTTCCCATTTCATCTATAGTATCTATGATTGGGTTTTACGCCCTACCATAATTCTGTTTTTGTTTTTTTACTGCAATTGACTTTTAAAATAATAAAATTCTTATGTTTAAGTTTTCCTAGTGGATTGCATTAGTGGAATAGTTTAAATGAAAAGGCACTTCAACAGCCTCTTAAGATTTTACCTTTTTAAACAACTTTTTTATATTCCACAGTTAAGAACAAAATAAAGTTCGGTATTGTCAACAATTCCTTGAGCATTTCTTTTCATTTTTTTCAATATTTCTTCGCTTTTATTTGACACAATTTGCGGCTCCTCCTTTACCTTTGTAGTACCTAGAGCTCTATTAAAAAGTTTCCCAAGGAGCACAAATGCGAACAATCCGAAAACAGAAAGTTCTACCAATTACATTCTGATGACGTTCTTTAAAATTAAGAGCGCGAGTCCCTTACCAAACAAATTAATTTAAACGGTTGACCTATGACGTAGACAAAAGCGCAATATAGCATTCCTACTTATCCCAGTGGACCGACAAAGTAAAGAAGTGGTTTGTAAAAATTAAATGAAAATTGCTTTTTCATGTTTCACAAAAGCCGACTGACGACTATTTCTTCAAAATAATTTAATGAATGACAAGGATAAAGCGCCGAAAGGTCGACACGAAAACAATTAGAAATTTCTTTAATTCAAACTCCATTAAGGAACACGCTAGAAGAATTATTTGAATTCTTGATTTTTAACTCACCTGGCTTTCAGTCACTCCGACAGCTCTTTTTTCATATCTACTGCTCGGTTTTCGGAAGAGATGTGTCCCCGAATACGAGGGCGAACATGTTGAAGTATTCTGCAGGGCTATGTGGCGCTCCAATCCTCTAGAACTTTTCCAAAGTGCTATCGCTATTCTACTGTAAAGTGCCTGGAAAAAAAATTATAAAAGTTTTATGATAGATGTATTCAATTTCGTATGAAGCACTATCGTCTTCCAAGAGATCCAATAAGAAACGTGATGAACAAAACTTATATCCCAACGAATGACTCAAAAAAAAACAAAAACTTTTGTTAAACGGAAAATGGTCAGAAGTTTCATCTCCTTAGAATACTCAATTGGCTTACTAAGATGGAATGCTTCAGTATAGAAAACGAAGTTACCGAACTTTGCCCTAGCCGAGTGAGCTAGAGGCCCTTAGATAAGCTGTGGCAGAATGTGGATATTATATTAGACCCGTCCATATTACTAAACAGGAAGAAAGAAAAGCTTATTGTTTTAGCTTATATCCTTAATCGGAAGATATGATGTTAGACTAAGCGGTTTATGATTTTCACTTACATATAGCAGGGACTCAGATTACTACAATGTTTTTGGTTTTTTTTCTCAAGGGCAAACAATTAAGTTTTTATTTACTTCCATTTAATTTTATTATTTTATTAATAAAGTATGGTGAAATTTTATTTTTTTCGCATTTCATGACTAAAATAGCCCAAAAGGGCAAAAAAAAAAACAGAATTATAATTGGGCGTAAAGCTCAATCATATTATCCTCTAGATGAAATAGAAAAAAGGTTATTGTACCGGAAAATATGTCATCTTAAATTCTTTCCAACAGTAAATAGTGACTTTTGTATGGGAGGTGGTAAAAGTAGAAGGGGACGTTTGAAATTTTTGTATATAACACAGAACGTAGTATAAAACATAACAGGGCTACGATTGCGCATAAAGCGCAATCTTACGATACTCTAGATGAAATAGAATTTTTTTTCATCAAAAGAAATTTTGGATGGAGAGTGTTAGAAGGAGTGATAGCATTGAAATAATTTTTTCCCCATCATGCTAAAGTAGCTATAAAAATGTTTTATACAAAATGATTACTCCAAAAATTGAATGGGGACTCAGAAAATTAGTGAGTTAGATTTAGTGAAAATGTACAGTTTGTATGGGAGGTGGTAGAAAGAGTGGGGGGATTTTAGTGATTTTTTCAGAAATAACTAGGAATATTATAAAATTGACAACCCTTAAGTTTCAGATTAGTACCAATCATACTTTTCAAGAAAATCGATTTTTTGTGAAGTTGTGAAACTGTGTCATATTGTATGGGAGGGGGTAGAAGCAGTGAAGCTAATCAAATATTTTTTTCTGATCTTAGTGATATTACTAATTAAGTATTTATTACAAAATGTGAGCTCTATAAATGTTATATGTTCTGAAAAAAATCGTCTTAGAGCATTTCATGAAAAAGTGCAGTTTGTATGGGAGCGGGTGGAAGGAGAGGGAGGACGCAAATAATTTTTCTACTGTAGATTTATACCATTATGAAAGTAATATATCCCAAAACTCAGACTAATAGCTTTTATACTTTTCGAGTAAATTAATTTATTGTTAAATTGCGAATTTGCGTCATTTTGTATGGGAGGGGATAGAAGGGGTGAAGCTAATCGTCTAATTTTTTTTCGCCTTACTAACAATTTTAAATAAATATTTTTTGCACAATTTCAGCCCGCTAAATTTTATACGCACTGAGTAAATTGGCTTAGAGTAATTCATGACAAGTACAGTTTGTATGGGAGGTGGTAGAAGGAGGAGGAGGACATGCATAATTTTTATACGGTAGATTGATATTATTATAAAAGTAATATATTCCAAATTTCAGACCAATAGCTTTTATACTTTTCGAGCAAATCCTTTAATTGTCAAATTGCGCAATTGTGTTATTTTGTATGGGAGGGGGTAGAAGGGGTGGAGCGATTTGGCCCGTTCACGAACTTGACCTTACTTTTTTGTCAAAAACGACGTGTACAAAATTTGAACAATCTAGCTCAACGCGTTCTCAAGCTAGAGAGCGAACAGACGGACGGACGGACGGACAGACGGACAGACGGACGGACGGACAGACGGACAGACGGACAGACGGACATCCGGCTTTGAGATTTTTGAGTGTTAACATTAACTTCTGTATCATTCATTTTTTTCTCCAAGCCTTATTTCTTAGCGTTACAAACCTTAGAGCAAACTTATAATACTCTCAGATTTCATCTAGAGTATAAAAATGTTGCATGCTGAATTTAAAGTTTGTAGATTTCATAAATTTCGAAAAAATTGAACAATATTTGTCTGGATTTATGGTATGGTTTTTATGGTTTTATTTGTATGTGAGGTGGTAGAAAAAGCGGGAGGTTTAGGATGATTTTGAATCTGCTTATCAACATCTTTATTACATTGCTTTGTTCCAATTTTAAACTCGCTAGCTCTTATATGTACCGAGGAGAAATACTTTTCTTGAATTTCCAATACAAAAAGATTTGTATGTGAGGTGGTAGAAGGAGTGAAGTGATCTTCATATTTTTTAGCATTTATTACAATTATTAACGGACAAATTCTGACAAAATTTTAAATTTGCACTTTTTCTAGTTTCAATGAAAATTGATTAAATGCACTTACTAAAATTGGGCATTTGTATGGGAGGGGATAGAAGGAGTATTCGAGTCAAAACCAAATTTTTTGACATCAATGATATTTGCAATAGTATACTTTTCTCAAAATGTAAAGTTGATAGCTTTGACGGTTTTGAAGAAAAATAATTTAATTGAAATTCCGAAATTTTGTGAAATTTGTATGGGAGGGGTTAGAAAGAGTCAGGTTTTCCAAAATTGGATTAATCATGAAAAAAATTGTTTCTTTTAGCTTTGCTAACTGCAATGAAAACCGAATAAATACATTTTTGAAAATTGTGTATTTGTATGGGAGGGGGTAGAAGGAGTAAGGAGATCAGATCAATATTTTTTTACGTTAATGGTATTCACATCTTTAAACTATGACCTAATTTTCAAGCAATAGCTGAAATGGTTTCGGAGAAATATCATGAAATTCGTGTGGGAGGGGGTAGAAGGAGGAGGGTGTGTGACCCGTTCGCGAACTTAAAGTTACTTTTTTGCTAAAAATGACATATGACAAATTTCAGCACGATAGGTCAAAGCTTTTGAGAGTTATGTTGTAGACAGACGGACAGACGTTCACTCGGAATCGATGTTTCTGAGCGACAACAAATATTTTTGTGCCCTTGGCTACTAGCGAGCATTATTTCTTAACGTTACAAACGGTAAGGCAAACACAATATACTCTTAGATTTCATCTAGAGTATAAAAACAGAAATCTGATTAGTTAAGGAAACTGAAAGTCAGGAGGCCAAGGACCGATTTTAGTTTTGGTGTCAGTGAAGAAAAAGTGAAGTCCAATCATGCGATACTCTAGATGAAATGGAAAAAAGTTTAATGTACCGGAAAATCAGTTATCTAAATTATTTTTGAATAGTTAATAGTGACTTTCGTGAGGGAGGTGGTGGCAGGAGATGAAAATGTTTATAAGTTTTCAATGTGATACCGAAAGTGGTAAGCAAATGTTTCGTGATGCGTATAATGCTGGATAGTATTAAGCTAAATTATACATTGCAAGCCCGTGCGCAGAAGCTAAAAAGCTCAGGCTGAGTTCATTAATAAGGTTACTGATATAATTCTACTTGGAGATATTATAAGCTTTCCACCACTTCTTCCACCTTTTATATAAATGTCACAGTAAATAATTCTTAAGAATTTGAGGTGACATATTTTCTAGTGTAGTAATCTCTATCTTATTCAATTCAACATGATTCTGTTATGATTTTTATTATGTATAATACAAACAGATAATGTTTAACCCTTTATTTTATCGACGAAAAATCCCCAATTATTGTTTTATTTCCTGGATTGAACGTTTTTTCGCCAATCGTTCAATGTGTGTGGTATTGAATGGTGTGGTTTCCCCTTTTTATAAAATTAACGCTGGTGTCCTTCAGGGTTCGGTACTTTTTTCCCACTCTTTCTCCAATATTTATTAATGATTTGCGATATTATACATAGCTTCGCTGATGACAGCACATTAGACTTTTCTATCACTTCAACACTGCTTCCTTAGCCCATGTACTAGCTTAGTAGAACAACGTAGGTATATGATTCAATCATTGAATGACGACTATGCTAAAATTTTTAGTTGGGGCAATAAGAATCAAGTTGAATTTAATGCTTCGAAAACCCAGTATTGTCTTGTGTCCCACAAACGTGACTCTAACCTTGACCCAATCAGCTTCGGAGGCCAGTCATTAACCATTAACTCTTTAAGTGTAAGTTTGTTAGGTATCCAAATCACAGATATGTAACTTATCTTGGAGCGATCATATATTTAACATCATCAAGGTTAAATCTTAATGTTTGGGATACCTAAAACGTTGTAAAAACTCCTTCACTGCTTCTGGGTTACTGACAAGGCGTGTGTTAGACCACGTCTTGAATTTAATTCCCACCAATGACCGGGAGCTACAAAAACTTCTCTCTTCTATCTTGGTAGTATCCAGTCTCGGACCATTAAACTATAGGAGGTTCTGACATCACTTTGTCGCTCGGTTCACTCGAGCATAGGCGAATTGTAAGCTCCCTAACCAATTTGTATCGCTACTACAATGGAGATTGTTTGGACGAAATGTCCAATCTCTCAAGTATGCATTTACCCCGTAATACTCGAGCTGCGCTCATAAGTAATCTCTCAAACCCATTTTCGGTCGCACTGTCAAATTTCGTGATTCGTTATTAAACCAGACTGTTCGAACTGCCCATCTCAGGATTCCCGCATGACTACAAAAATTCAAAAGAAATATTCATAGCCATCTCCTTCTC
Source organism: Chorisops tibialis (assembly GCA_963669355.1). Classification (NCBI taxonomy): domain Eukaryota; kingdom Metazoa; phylum Arthropoda; class Insecta; order Diptera; family Stratiomyidae; genus Chorisops; species Chorisops tibialis. The sequence goes on along the minus strand of OY770262.1, from coordinate 267,520,514 downwards.
TGTCCCCTTAATTTTCAAGAACCATCATCCTTCTCCCTCACCGGAGCTGTGCTTCAGTACAAAAGGCCAACCCTTCTAGTTCAGGTGTCACATAAAAAAAAATATATTATTGGTCATACATTGTGATGTAACTCCTTAAGTTAAGTTTTACTTTTTTCAAAAATGTTATTATTTTAATTCGGCGATTGAAAATAGCTACAGTTAGGATAAAATAATGCGAAATAAAGTTCAAATTTTAACATTAAAAATCAAATATCAATTATTTTCAACATAATAAAATAAAGTACATTAATTAGCAAAACACTACATTTACTTACTGTCATCACTAGTAACGGTGTAACATACAAGAGTCCAAAATTAATTAAATCGAGCAGCTTTGAATTGAACATCTTTCGATCAAGAATGCATATATCCTCTTTTATTCCATCGCTAGTATGGACATTCGTAATAGTTTTACTAAAAATAAATTTTGGTGTTGAATATACTGCGGAAGTTATCCAAACTCCAACGATAACCATCTGAAACGGAAAAGAAAAAAAAATTATTCCAACAAGTAATTTTCCCGAAATTCTAGTATCCAGCAAAAATGCACAAATGAGCTCGAGCACAGGCACACGAACCAATGAACAATATGTGGATGGCAAGATTTTTGTTATCTCGGAAGCAGTGTCAGCACGGGCGGCAAAAAGATTGGGCCCCGTATAAGGAAAACTCGTCACACCTTCAATTTCTTCTCCTCTTTCTCGAGGTGAAGTGAAATACTTCTTTGCGCGAATAGTGGTGTGATGGTTTATTTGAGCAAGAAATATAAAATCAGTGTGGCGATGCCAAGATTTTTAAATTAAACTTTTACAATAAACTTTAAATTACATTTAGAACGATTTAGATTGTGACAAATAACTTTTCATCGAATTTAGTAGTAAATGTAATTCAATCACAGTAAACAACTTTGAACAAAAATGAAATTTTCAAAATACTTTGCCTCTCAAGACTGAATAATCTCACACACTAACCAAGAGAAGAAATCAAACAGCTGAAGAATGAATACATCAGTGACTATCTGAGAGATATAACAAATAATAAAAGTACAGACTATTCTCTCTGGAAGGCAACTATAAATCTAAAAAAGCCTATCATGCAAATTCCACCAAGAAGAAACACGGATGAGATCTGCGCTAGAAACTACGTACAAAATGCAAAAAGGTTCACAGAATATCTTGAAAGCATACTATCAGTTTGGAACTAAGGGCACTTATTACTCCACTTCATATTTTTCCACGACATACTTGTAAAGAGGAAAATACGCACGAGTATACTGTCAAACTTTTATCTTCCCGTACAGTGAAATTTAGGTGGTCATTCATTTTCCGAATATCCAGACTTTGGAACGCATTACCGGCTAACGTTTCTCTAAACGGGTATAACCTCCAGTCCTTCAAGAATAAAGTTCACAGTCATTTCCATCTCACTTCAACCGAATTACCATAATACTCCCAATTTTCACTCTCTTCCTTCACCGTCTGAACTGTTCTATGCATTAAAGGATAACCCCGTAAGATATAACCGGTGCTTTAAAAAAATAATTTCCAACCGAATGCGGTTTGTTCACTAAAAGCTCCTGGACTCGATTTAATAAACGGATAGATCCCAAAGCAGCTTCCAAGAAAACGTATTGTAAAACTGACAAACCTAATAAATGCATCCTTTAGGTTGAAATATATACGTGCAGAAACTGTGCAAAGTAGCTGACGTCATTATGATTCCTAAGCCCACCTTAACGGTCTTTCTTGATGTGGATAAGGAACTCATACACAAACTTAAAACTATCCTTCCCACATAGTTCACAGATATGTTAAAATCATATCTTGGGAGTATAAATTGAAAACCACCGTTCTTTTTTTCAAAAGTTCGAGCCCTTATGATGCAAAAATGTTTAAATATTTGTTCCTCGAAGAATTGCCCGTCGCTTGCCACATCTTGTTTGCCATTTTTTTGGTAGCACAAAGATTCCGCGTCGAAAAACGTGCTCTTGTGTTGAGTCGATCCACTAATCGACCCAGTTTTTGGCTTCTTAGTAAAAACGAAAGTGCTGCTAAGCCTTGAATACGGCAGGAGGGGTAGGACGTCCCAATCAGTGTTTCCAGGTAGGTTTGACAGCCTGAGCAACATGTGGACAAGCGTTGTTGTGCAGGAAAATCACTTTATAATGTGTTTCCTTGTATTGCGCAATCGGACTTCACTAATAACAAAATCAAGCACACTCTATTTTACATCAACAATCAAGTGATACCCTACTCAAACACGGCTAAGTACTTGGGCCTGACACTAGATACCAAGTTTAGTTGGATATCTCACGTCGAGAAAAGATATCTGCCAACAAGTCGGGTGCAACTTTATTATACTTGGTAGAAGTCGAGGATACGTGGAAATTCAATATGCAGATTAGAGTGGATAGGAGGGACAAAGAGAAGGAGGTTTCTAGGGCAAGGCTAATGTCATGTATTATATATATCAATACATTTAAGACTTAAATGCAATTATGAATCAATAGCTCCAGCACATAACTATAATCAATATATCATCCATTTATTTACGCATGTTTGGATTTGAATGGAGGGAGTGATACCAGGGCTGTAATCCTAGGCTATACGGGGTATACGCCACATACCCTCTGCTCATTTCCTTCAAAAAGCGTATACCCTCTGGTAACCGGGCTGTATACGGTGGTATACGTTCGACGTATACTTTGTATTACTTTATTATTCTAATAATAAAGTATTGTGATCGACACAAGAAAAAAAAAATTTCCTACCCTGAAATTTTTTTTTTCGCGTTTCATGACTAAATTAGCCTAAAAATGCAAAAAAAAAAATCCGTTCCGCCATACGCCGTACATATGGACTCATATCTCCGAGACCATTAAAGGTAGAATGTTCGTTTTTGGGTGGATTGTTGATTGGGTAAGTAAGCTCTATTTTCTATTTTGGGGGTGTTAGGTGGAAGGGGCAGGCGGGGGGAGGGAAAAAGTCGAAAACTACACTTGCTAATATCTCCACCACGAATGTAGATTGAAAGTTGAAAATCAGCATAGATATAGAGAAGGTTGTGGGACAAACTTTAAAAATAATATAATTTTTTTATCCATTGGCGTCCGAAAAGGGGGGCTAAAACCAAATTGTCGGCCGAATTGTTTTTTCAAATGATTATATCTTCGAAATTACTGATTGATTCTTTTAGGGCTCTGGTGAAAGATACAAAGTTGAAATTTTGCATGTGAATACCTCTATTTGATGTACATACAAAAATAATAATAAGCTGATCCATGATTGTTATAAACCGACCCCTCCGGTCTAACGTGCACAAGCTGTTTCCTGTGCATAGAAAAAAACACATAAACTGAAAATTTTTGAGTGAAATTTTAAGGTAGAAACTTGAAAATTTGCGAAATCCATTTAAAAAAAATCTCTAAATATACGAAATATTCACTGGTCGAAAACCTTTAAGACTTCTACCCCCTCCCATACAAAATTATTTTTTTGATCATTTTTAAGAAATCAATTATCACCTAACTATTAAAAGCTATCAATTTGAAATTTTGCAAAAAACTTACAAAAATAATTGAAATGAAATTACGTTAAAAGTTTTGAAATCGCGCTTGCCCTTCTACCCCCTCCCATACAAAAGTATGTTTTCGACCAATTTCATTAAATCAACTAATAACCAACAAATTAAAAGCTACGAACTTGAAATTTTGTACGAGCACCTTACAATAGAAAAAAAACAAAATTGCATCATAAGTTTTACGAGTCCCCTACCCCCTCCCATACAAAATTATTTTTTCGAGCATTTTTAAGAAATCAGTTATCAGCTAACTCTTAAAAGCTATCACTTTCAAATATTGCATAGAAACTTATAAAAATAATTCAAATGAAGTTGCTTTAAAAGTTTTGAAATCGCGCTTGCCCTTCTACCCCCTCCCATACAAAACTATGATTTCGACCAATTTTATTAAATCAACTAATAACCAACAAACTAAAAGCTTCGAAATTGAAATTTTATACAAGCACCTTACAAGAGAATCGAAATAAAACTACATATCAAATTTTACGATTCCCCTACCTTCTCTAACCCCTCCCATACAAATGTTCGGTTTCGTGAATGTAGAATACACCGAATTTTATGAAAATTTTATGCAACTTCGTCTATGAAACACATTCTATACAGAGAATATTAGACGTGATTCAAGCAATTAATTAAAAAGCTATTAAGATCCACCCACCCTTACTATTAGCCCTTCTTCTCATGAAAACCCAAACTTGCAGAAACGAATGAAATATTGTTAAATTAACAACAGCCCTGCCTAAGAACTCCCTTTCACTTAGTCTTCCCTAACCACTCTAACCTGCATATTGACTTTCCACTCATCCGCAACTTGTCCCAAGAATAATAAAGTTTCGCCTGACTTGTTGGCAGCTTATTTTTTTATATAATTAAGCATGTAACGTATGTTTATTTACATGAATATATTATATTTATTATTCGCATCAACAAATTCGACTCTCTGCTTAAGAATTGTTTTTCGAAATGATTATATCTTCGAAGTTACTTACCATAAAAAATTCATATTATGGGACCATTAAGGCGGCATATAGCTCCACCAGAATCAGCTTAGAGAGAGGTTAATTACCGCAAGGGGAGGATCTGGGAGGGGGAGTGGGGTACAAATAAAAACACTTCAAAGTGAATATCTCAACTATCTATTAAGCTATGTAATTGAAACTTAAAACATATATTCATCTATACTAGCGAAATACGTAAAAAATATAACAAGTTGGAATAATATTAGTGGGGGGAAATGGGGAGCATTTCAAAAATGGCGCACTTTTCAAAATTACAAATCGTTATATCCCAAAATTAAGTACAAATACCAAATTGAAAATTTGTCAGAGCTATATAGTCGCTAATTTTGGTAAAAATTTTAAGTTGGGAGGTGTAAGGGAAAGGAGGTGGTAAGCAAAAGTGTCGAAAATTTTGAGTGATTTTTTTAAGGCTCTGGTGAAAGATACAAAGTTTAAATTTTGCATTTGGATACATCTATTTGATATACATAGAAAAAAAATAATAATTTGCTCCTTAATTGTTATAAACCGAATTCTCCGGTCTAACGTGCACAAGGTGTTTCAGGTGCATTGAAAAAAACATATAAACTGAAAATTTTTGAATGGAATTTTAAGGTAGGGAAATTTCCAAAATATATTTAAAAAAAAATCCTGAAATATATGAAATATTAACTGGTCGAATACCTTTAAAACTTCTAACCCCTCACATACAAAATTATTTTTTCGACCATTTTCAGGAAATCAATTATCACCTAACTATTAAAAGCTATCAATTTAAAATTTTGCACAAGAACTTCTAAAAATAGTTGAAACAAAATTGCATCAAAAGTTTTGAGATCGCGCATGCCCTTTACTACCTCCCATACAAAAGTATGATTTCAACCAATTTCATTAAATCAACTAATAACCAACAAATTAAAAGCTACAAACTTGAAATTTTTTACGAGCACCTTACAAGAGAAAGGAAATAAAATTGCATCACAAATTTTACTATTCCCTTACCCGCTCTACCCCCTCCCACACACAGTTTCGTGAATGTAGAATACAGCGAATTTTAAGAAAATAAATAATAATAATAAATAATAATTAATCACATATCCTGTGAAATGAGAAAAAGGCTGATTTCTTAAATTCTTTCTTTGGATTTAAAATTTATTATACTGGTTGATGAATCAACAACGTTCAGTAACAAATCAACCCTAGTAATTTATTTGAAAGCATATCTAGGAGGAGAAAGCCAAAAATATATGTCTGTCGATTTTACGATTGTAATTCACACAATCGTAAAATGTCGCAAGACTTTTTCAAACTTTGAATATGCACGGTTTAAGTGAAGATTTAAAAAAAAAAAAATACTAAATAGCAATTTCCACATATATACAAAATTGTTAACAAAATTGATCGCCAAGCGAACTTTGTTTTGCACTAGGAGCACATCTTTGTAAGCATATAATAAAATGTAGTGTAGGATAATTGAATTGCAGTTCAATATTATTGATGATTTTGTAAAGCTAGCGGCATCAGTCACCAATGACCACTATAGCTTTGCTGGATTTACGACTACAGCCGTGGGTGATACATAGGGTGGTTGGAAGTTAATACTTTTCTAATTGATTGCTTGAAACACGTTCAATATTCTTTGTATAGAATGTTAGTTTCAAAATGCAACTTCGTCGCATTTTATATTCAAGAAATCGAACATTTGTATGGGAGTAGAGGAGGTGAGGGAATAGTAAAATTTCTGTTGCAGTTTTATTTCGTTCTCCTATAACGTAGCTCGTACAAAATTTGAAGTGCGTAGCTTATTATTTGTTAGTTATTAGTTGCTTTATTGAAATTGATCGAAATCGTGTTTTTGTACGGGATGGGGTAGAAGGGCTGGCGGAATTTTAAATTTTAAAACGTTTGATTCAACTCGATTTACAATATTTAGCAAGTTTTTATGTAAAATTTCAAGTTGATAGCTTTTAGTGGTTTGGTGATAATTGATTTCTTAAAAATGGGCGAAGAAAACCACTAAAAAAACCACACTTGCATGGGAGAAGGTAGAAGTTTTAAAGGTTTTTTTTTTTTTGATTAAACATGAAACACCCCGTGTCGGTTAAGACCCCCTTTCTGTGGATAACAGTTTTAGTTAAGTTTATTACTTATTCTTTATGTATGCCAAAAGGATGTATGATGCGATCGAAAAATTTTATTTTTACCAGAGCCCTAAAAAAATGACTCAAAATTTTCAACATTTTGCTCCATCACCTCACTCACTGAAAATAAATATGCGTGAAACCAAGTACATGGACATGGGTTCGAACACAAGTACATTGATTGTTGTTAATGGACAAGATGTGGAAGAGGTTCAAGATTTTTGTTATCTCGGAAGCATTGTTAGCATGGACGGTGGAGCCGAAAAAGATATTGGGGCTCGTCTAAATAAAGGTCGTCAGGCCTTCGCTATCATTTCCCCTTTCTGGAGGTTAAAAGAGATGTCCCTTCGTACGAAGCTGCGTCAAATGCTTGTTGTTATATGGTGGTACTACGTGAAAAGTGACCGTTCGACTTACCAAGAAACTTCAAACTTTCATGAAACAATGCTTACGACGCATTTTAGGAATATTCTGGCCAGAAGTGATCTACAACGACGAACTTTGGAGTACAACTGCACTAACTAAAATAGGCATTGAGATTCAAAGGCGGAAATGGCAGTGGATCGGTCAAACTTTGAGGAAACCAGAGCGAAACATCGCCAAACAGGTTCTGGATTATAGTCCTCGAGGAAGAGGTCTGGTTGGTCGACCATGGAAGCCAGCAGTTGAGCAGGCCAGATGAATAAACAAGTTCTGGCAACAGCTAAAGGCCAATGATCAGGATCGCGCTTTGTGGAAGAGAGTTGTTTCTGTCCTATGATCCTATAGGGAGTCTTAACAGGACTTTGATTGATTGAGCTCCCTCCTCTTTCAGCCCCCAACTTAAAATATTATTCGAAATTATAAGTTGTATAGCTCTACAATCTGACAAAATTCAACATAATATTTGCATTGAATTATGAGATATAGCGGTATGGAATTTCATAAACTGCTCCAATTTTTTAAATGCTACCTATTTCCCTCCCCCTTAATATTTTTATTGGCAAATGTTATATTTTTTCAAATGGCAGTGGTACAAATTTATACATGTCCTAATTTTGAACTAAGGGCGGATGTTCGTACGACGCGTTGTATAGAGAGACGATTTTTTTTTTACATTTTTAGGCTAATTTAGTGAGGAAAGGCAAAAAAATAGAATTTCAGGGTAGCAAATTTTTTTTTCTGTGTCGATCACAATACTTTATTATTAGAATAGTAAAGTAAAATTGCAAAAAACGCCTGTCTGCTTCTACCAACTCCCATACAAAAGTCACTATTCACTATTCGAAAGAATTTGAGATTACATATCTTCCGGCACATTAACCTATTTTCCATGTCGTCTAGAGTATTGTATCATAATTCTATTATGTCTATACTCTAGATGAAATCCGAGAGTATTACAAGTTTTCCACAAGGTTTGCAACGCTAAGAAATAAGGCTCGGAGAATCATATTATCACTCAAAAATCTTAAAACCGAATGTCCATCCGTCCGTACCTCATTGTATTTTAGTTCAAATTTTATACACGTCGCTTTTGACAAAAAAAAACTAAGGTCAAGGTCATGAACGTGTCAAATCGCTTCACCCCTTCTACCCACGCATTTTCACAAACTTTAAATAATAAGATTTTTTGGAAACCATAAGAGATGTTGTTTCGAAATTTGAAACTTACCATTTTGAAGGTGATTTCAATCTACGGTATAAAAATTATTTGAATCTTCCTACTCATTCTACCGCCCTCCATATAAACTAAACCATTTCACGAAATACTTTAAACAAATTTACTCAATACGTGTAAAACTTGTCACGCTGAAATTATGCCGTAAATATTAAATTAGCATTATAAGTAAGATCGAAAAAAAAAATTAACTGATTAGCTCTACTCCTCCTACCCCCTCCCATATAATATGACAAAAATTCACAACTTTATAAAAAATCAATTTTCTTGAAAAGTATCAATGCTACTGATCTGCAATTGAAAACATGTCAATTGTATGATGATTTTAGTTATTTCTGAAAAATAAAAATCATTAAAAACCTCATACTTCTTCGATCACCTCCTGTATAAACTGCACAATTTCACTTATTCTATTACACTAATTTTGTCAGTACCTATTAAATTTTTGAAGCTTATATTTTTTACAAAACATTTTGATAACAATTCTAGCATGATATGAAGCGAAATTTCCTAAGGTTACGATAATTTCTATTCCATCTCAAATATCGCAGCTAGGATGTATCGTAGTGGGTAGCGTGTTGGTCTACAATGACAAAGTCGGGAGTTCAAATATCGGTCAACGTATAATTTCAGCACACTACTTGCATGGGTATATCTCGGTCACGTCACCTCAATCTGCGAAAATGAAAATTCGTTGAAAGAGGGCTGAGCGAAAGCCTAACAACCCTTTGACAAAAACAAATACAATGTTAAGGAACCTCACGGTCAGAAGGCCAAAGCCTGGTTTGTAGTGCCACTGAAGAAGAAGTAGCAGAATATTGCATGATTGGGCTTTACACCCGTCCTGCTATGTTTATACTCTAGATGAAATCTGAGAGTATTATAAGTTTGCTCTAAAGTTTGTAACGCCAAGAAATAAGGCTCGGAGAAAAAAATGAATAATACAGAAGTTATATTATCACTCAAAAATCTCTAAACCGGATGTCCGTCCGTCCGTCTGTCCGTCTGTCCGTCCGTCCGTCCGTCCGTTCGCTCTCTAGCTTGAGAACGCGTTGAGCTAGAAAGCTAAAATTTCGTGCACGTCGTTTTTGACAAAAAAGTAAGGTCAAGTTCGTGAACGGGCCAAATCGCTCTACCCCTTCTACCCCCTTCCATACAAAATGACACAAATGCGCAATTTGACAATAAACGGATTTACTCGAAAAGGCCTGAATTGGCCTGAAATTTGGAATATATTACTTTTATGATAATATCATTCTACCGTATGAACTATGCGTGTCCTCCCCTCCTTCTACCACCTCCCATACAAACTATACTTGTCATGAATTACTCTAAGCCAATTTACTCAGTGCGTATAAAATTTAGCGAGCTGAAATTGTGCTCTAAGTATTAATTTAAAATTGTTATTAAGGCTAAAAAAAAATTAGACGATTAGCTTCACCCCTTCTACCCCCTCCATTCAAAATGACACAATTTCGCAATTCGACTATAAATGGATTTGCTCGAAAAGTATAAAAACTATTGGTCTGAATTTCGGGATATATTACTTTCATAATGATTTCAATATACAGAATAAAAACATTTAACAGTCCTCCCTCTCCTTCCAACCCCTCCCATACAAAATACACTTTTTCATGAAATGCTCGAAGCCGATTTTCTCAGAACATATAACATTTATCGAGCTCAATAAATACTTATTTAGCATTATCACCAAGATCAGAAAAAAATATTTGATTAGCCTTACTGCTTCTACCCCCTCCCATACAATATGACGCGATTTCACAACTTCACAAAAAATCTATTTTCTTGAAAAGTATGAATGTTACTGGTCTAAAATTTAAGAGATGTCAATTTTATGATATTCGTAGTTATTTTTGAAAAAATCACTAAAATCCCCCCACTCTTTCTACCACCTCCCATACAAACTGCACATTTTAACTAAATCTAACACACTAATTTTCTCAGCTCCTATTCAATTTTTGGAGTAAGCATTTTGTATAAAACATTTTTATAGCTACTTTAGCATGATGGGGAAAAAAATAGTTCAATGCTATCACCCCTTCTAACACTCCCCATACAAAATTTCAAGGGATCACAAAAAATTCTATTTCATCTAGAGTATCGTAAGATTGCGCTTTACGCGCAATTGTAGCCCTGTTCTGTTTTTAAAATTATTTTTAGGAAAAAAACTACGCAATATTACTCCGAAGGTAAAATACTGATTCGCTCCTACCCAATTGTTACATCAGTTGACACGCGTTATTGTACAACACAATAACCAAAACTTCCACGCCAGATGCCGAAACGAGATTATTAAAGCCAGAACCGAATCTCCAATCCAATTTAGCAGGTTTTATTATGAATCGAATTTTAATATTTCCCATTTTATAGCGGGTGTGCGTTCAGCAGTTTGCTGCTCGGTTCTCGTCAGAAAACAATTATTAGAGTCGAGATTAAATTTTACGGGCAGAGCTGAAATAATAATGAAAGGACAATTGATAGGCTTTGAGTGACGATCGACTTCTGGGGGTGTTTCGGCATGAATGTGCAATTTTAATCAGCGACCAACGCCATAGACGTATGGCTTTAGCCGATTATACCGACACGATGGATAGGTTGCTGTCGAGCCATCTATTTTTAGGACCTACACTGCTTAATGGGTGCCAGGCATACCGAAACGAAAGTACAGTGGTTTCCCTCATCCCCGGCACTTTGAGAAGCTGCCAGGTCCGAGCTATTAGGAACCATAGCTGATTGCTCTTGTCTCTAGTCGGAACAAACTGCAGGGATCATTAATGAATGACGCCTGATCGGAATTTGCACTGTTTCGAACGCCAAGTATTATCGAGCAGTTTCCCTCTCGCGTATCTAGATATCCAGACGTTACACAAACTAGACGTCTAATAATTGCAGAATTGAATTAAAGGCACACGCGTTGAGATTCATGTTACGAGCAACAAGGGGCCGACTTTCCATTGATCAGCGATGAGTTTTCAGTTTCCAATAATAAACATCAAGAAAATTGATGATTTGAAAACAAAGCGAAACAATATTTTATGGTTTGTTTTTTCAATGATTATTTCAATGACGACAAGAGCCATATGCACAACAAGAATTACAACTTCAACAAGATAATATAAGAAAAAAAAAATGTTCGATAATATGGACATCTGTAAATAGAAATTAATTTGATTGATAATAAGATGTTCCAAGAATTAATAACGAGACTCCCACATTAAAACGGGATTCACAAATTCGATACGACAATATTACGTACCAATTTCTTTACCAAATATCAAACTAAACATCGTTTTGATCCCTTCGTAGAATTCGATTTTAAATTATGTAGCGAATGATAGCAAAATTGGTAAGAATCAAAGTTTTCAAATTAAACGTAAATATACTGAACTTAGCCCATATCTAAGGGATCAAAGGTTGATTTGTGAAATAATTTTTTTTATTTCTTTTTTCGTTTTTCAATTATATTTTTCAATCTGAAGATTCATATCTCACATTAATTACACTCAGTTTCGAAATTAAAATGAAGTCAACTTTTCTTCAAATCTTTAATAAAAAAAAAAAACAATCTCAATTTCTAAAACATAACAGAATTATGATACTCTAGATGAAATAGGAAAAAGTTTATTGTACCGGAAAATATGTTATCTAAAATTCTTTCGAATAGTGAATAGTGACTTTCGTATGGGAGGTGGTAAAAGCAGAGGTTAAGTTTTGTAAATTTTTTTATTTAACACCGAACGTAGTATACAAAATGGTTCAGGCTGAATTTAAAGTGTCTAGCTTTCAAAATTTTCGAGGAAATTGAACAATTTTTGTCTGAATTTATGATATTTGTATGGGAGGTGGCAGAGAAATTGGGAGGTTTTGGATGATTTTGAATATGATTATTAACATCCTAATCATATTGCTTTATTACTCATATGCTCGAAGAAAAAATATTTTTCTCGAATTTCCAATACAAAAATTTGTATGGGAGGTGGTAGAAGGAGTGAAGCAAAGTTCATATCTTTTAGCATTTATTGTAATTATTAAGGGACAAATTTTAAGTTAGTTAAAATTCCGGAATTTCATGAAATATATATGGAAGGGGGTAGAAAAAGTGAGGCGAAGTTGATAGTTTTTCGAAAATTGGTAGCAATTACAATAAAATTAATTATGAAAAAAACTGGTTCTTTTAGCTTTGCTAGTTGTAATGCAAACCGAATAAATGCATTTTTGAAAATAGTGCACAGGAGGTAGAAGGAGTAAGGGGATCAGATCAATATTCTTTGACGTTAATAATATTCAGGTCGTCATACTATGACCTAATTTTCAAGTCAATAGCTAAAATGGTTTGGGAGAAAAATTATTTCTTTTAAATTTCAAAATTTCATGAATTTCGTATAGGAGGGGGTAAAAGGTGTGGAGGGATGTGGCCCGTCCACGAACTCAAGGTTACTTTTTTGCTAAAAATGATATGTGACGAATTTCGTCTATCTACAACATAACTCTCGAAAGCCTTGACCTATAGAGCTTTCGAGAGTTATGTTGTAGATAGACGGACAAACGGACAGACAGTTACTCGCAATCGAGGTTTTCGAGTGCCAACAAACGTTTCAGTTCCCTTGCCGGCTCTGAGCGAGCATTATTTCTTAGTATTACAAACGGTAAGGCAAACACGATATACACTCAGATTTCATCTAGAGTATAAAATAAACTGCCAACAAGTCGGGCGAAACTTTATTATTCTTGGGAGAAGTTGCGTATGTGTGGAAAGTCAATATGCAGGTTAGAGTGGTTTCGGAAGACTAAGTGAAAGGGGGTTCTTGGGCAGGGCAATAGTCAATTTAACACTTTACGGAAACGTTCAAAAGCTCCAGTACACATATATAATCAATATTTCGTTCGTTTATCTATGCAAGTTTGAGTTCTTATTAGGGGAGGAGTGGGGGTGATAGTAAGAATGGGTGGATGTTAATAGTTTTTTAATTGATTGCTTGAATTACGTCCAATATTCTCTGTATACAATGTCAGTTTCATAGACGAAGTTGCATAGAATTTTCATAAGATTCGGTGAATTTTACATTCACGAAACCAAACATTTGTATGGGAAGGGGTAGAGGAGGTAGGGGATTCGTAAAACATGTGACGCAATTTTATTTCCTTTCTCTTGTAGTGTGCTCGTACAAAGTTTCAAATTCGTAGCTTTTAATTTGTTGGTTATTAGTTGATTCAATGAAATAGGTCGAAATGATACTTTTGTATGTGAGGGGGTAGAAGTGCAAGCGCGATTGCAAAACTTTTGAAGTAATATCATTTAAATTATTTTTATAAGTTCTTGTGCAAAATTTGAAATTGATAGCTTTTAAGGGTTAGCTGATAACTGATTTCTTAAAAAAAAAATAATTATGTATGGGACGGGGTAGAAGCTTTCAAGGTATTCGACCAATTAATATTTCATTCTTTTAGAGATTTTTTTTAAATGCATTTCGCAAATTTTCAAGTTTCTACCTTCAAATTTCATTCAAAAATTTTCAGGTTATGTGGTTTTTCATTGCACTTGAAACACCTTGCGCACGGTAGACCAGGGGGGTCGGTGCATAACAATTGTGGAATTTTTATTATTTTTTTTGTATGTACAACAAATAGATGTATCCACATGGAGAATTTAAATTTTGTATCTTTCACCAGAGCCCTTAAAAATTCACTCAAAATTTTCGACATTTTTGGTTACCCCCTCCCTCCCCTTACACCTCCCGACGTAAAATTTTTGCCAAATTTAACAACAACCCAGTTCTACAATTTGACAAAATTTGAATTTGATATCTGCCCTCAATTTTGAATTATAATGGTTTGAAATTTTGGAAAGTGCATAATTTTTGAAATGCTCCCCCACTCCTATTTTGTCCAAATGTTATATTTTTCTCGTATTTCTCTAGTACAGCTTAATATAGCTTTTAAGATTCAATTACATAGTTTAATAAATAGCCGAGATATTGATTTTTAAGTGTTTTTCTTTGCACCCCCCCCTGACCATCCCCCTTACAATAATTAGCTTTTATCTAAACTGATTCTAGTGGACCTATATGCCACCTTGATGGTCTCAAAATATCAATTTTTTACGGTAAGTAATTTCGAAGATATAATCATTTGAAAAAAAATTCGGCTGACAATTGGTTTTTAGCCCCCCCTTTTCGCACCCCAATGGATAAAAAAATTAAATTATTTTTAAAAGTTGTCCCACAAATCCCTCTATATTTATGTTCAGTTTCAGCTTCCTAGCTGTTACCATGGTTGAGATATTTGAATTCGTATTTTTCGGTTTAAGGGCTCCCCCGCCTCCCCCTGAACCCGTACACCCCCGAAAATGGGTATCCGCCTGAGATCCGCAACTATCTACAATCCCCCCAAAAATGAACTTTCTATCTTGAAGGGTTTGGGAGTTAATGTGTGCTGAGCGTACACGTCGGCGTACGGCGGACGGCGCACAGTGGTGCCAGAGCGAAAAAAATTCGATTTTCGAAAGCGCTAATTTCGATTATCTAGTTTTTGATTCTCACACTATATAAGCTACAGGATCTAGGAACAGCATGTTTTTTTTCCTGTTTCAAGTCTATTCCCATTAATTTAGGTCAACTCTCATAATAATGGAAGTTTGACCAAATTACACACTACTCTAAATGAGTGATATATAACTGTAAAAGCGGGAGATAAAAATTGTGAAATTTTTTCCCTGCTCTACGATGGCCAACTAAGCCACACATCAGTCAAACTGGGCAAAAAAAAATTAGAGCGCTTTACAACGTTATAAGTAACGAATTTTAAATAAGCATTGAGAACAGCTATGATTACAAAAAAGCTCCGGCTTCCTCCGAAATGTGGAAGGTCACTTTTCAAACTAGACGTGTTAAAGTAAAGATTAGAACAAAAATCACCTGCCTTTATCTGCGTATCCGATCATAGTGCGCCTTTGTTTGTTGCACTTTCTTGTTTACTCAATTGGCTCAAATAATGCCTGTCCCAACTTCAAAACACTTTTAATTCGAGTTCAGTCTAGTTGCTAACGTTTTTCTAGTCATGAGCTCTATCAAAATTAAATACCGCGATTTGTGTGAGTGCTTGTGGTGTGGTACAAACTTCGACGTATTCCTTCGACAAAATCACCCTGAACTTGACGAGGAAAACACTTCTTCAATGCTGGCAACTCTAAGCAAGAATTTTTTGCCTCATTTCAATAAAAAAAAAGAAATGGTAAATCGGGACCGGGCGAGGTTCAAAAAAAAATTCAGCGAGTGGATGGAAAATGAATATGTTTTTAACATACGAGACCAGGAATTCACTGCATGTTTGGGGAGACCAAGTAAAGACTTTGATGATTGTGGTAAAAAAAGCAAGAGAAATAAAATACGCAAGCTTCAAGCATCGTACCCACAAAGCTTGATTAACGCAGCTGCGATAAATGAAGACCACGATAAACCCGAAGCTTTGTCAGCCGATCAGGCATTAGCTATATTTCTCCAGGCCAACCTGACAAAATATCAGTACAAGGTGATTCGACAAGCGCTAAAAGACCTTGGGAGCCATGTATTTCCAAGTTATAAAAAATTAATCCTCGCAAAGAAGCAGTGCTACCCTGAAAATGTGTCAATTAATGAAACATCTGCAATGGTCCCTGTTGTGATCCTACCTTAATGTAATACCTTGATTGTAGTTTGTGTATAGCAAAGTCACCACACAAACTGTAGTCAAGTTAACAAAATAACGTAGTTGGCTTAGAAAAAGATTGGGCATAACAGGAATCAATTCAATTGTTAGTTATAAATTAATTTTCATCGGAATAAATAAAAATACCAAAAATATATTCTACCAGTAATTCTTTTATTCTAATGGCTCATCGTCGCATTTAAAAATCAGCTCATCGCTTTACATTTTGGTCCAATCGAACCGGATTTTTGGTATTGTATAATTATTTTATTATTTCGAGTGAATTTAAAAAAAAATGGAGAACTTAAAAAATCAGCGTAAAAGTGTTATCGGACAATTAACACGTGTGAAAAATATTGTGATATCGGCAAATGGTCCTTTGTCCGATACCGAATTAAAAGTGCGATTAACTTTCATAGAAACATTGTTCGATAAATTCGAGAAGTTGCAAACCGAAATAGAGCAACTTGATGAAGAAGAATTTAATACGGATGCTCGCGAAAAATTTGAAAACAGTTTTTTCACTTTGAAGGTTATGATTTTAGATTTAATTCAGAACTTAGATAAATCCGTTAAAAACGAGTGTATCAATCCGAATTTAAGTATTGCGGCTAATGCTTACGAAAAACGGGTCAATTTGCAACAATTGCAATTACCGATTTTTAGCGGAAATATTCGCGAATTTAAGACATTTTATGAGACATTTTGTAAATTCGTTCATGATGACGAAACTAAAAGCGACATTGAAAAGTTTACCCATTTGCGTAATTGCCTTCGCGATAGTGCGGTTAAAGTTATTGAGGCATTAGAGACTTCATCGGTCAATTATCTGAAAGCTCTAGATCTTTTAAGGGATCGATATGAAAACGATCGAGAGCTGCTCCAAATACATTTTCGGGATATTATCAGCTTGGAAGCAAAATCTAGTTCAAAATTAAGACATTTTCTAGATTCAATTAATGCCCACATTCGGTCTGTCTTGTCAATAGCAGATAAGGCGACGCTCTTCGATTCCTTATTGATATATTTAATGTCGTCGAAATTAGATAATAACACGCGTTTCGAGTGGAAAAAAGAAATTCCTTTAAAGACTCTGCCAAATTTAGATGACTTTACAAATTTCTTAAAGAAAAGGTGTCAAATTTTGGACGATTACAATGACACCAAAACTGATGAACAATCGTCAATAAAACCGAAATCTTTTCGCAAAACGTCGTCGTATGTATCGTCGCGAGTGAAAACGTGTGCATATTGTTCGGTTTCTGATCATCTCATATACACTTGCAAGCGTTTTAAAGATTTATCGGTTGAACTTAGGTCGAAAGAAGTAAAACGAATGAACTTATGCCGGAATTGTTTAAAGTCAGGGCACTTCGCGTCGTCGTGCCAGTCTTCAGTATGTCTTAGCTGTTCCGGTAAGCACCATACTCTTCTACATTCGGGCAACATCTCAGGACCTTCCACATCTATGGAGCCCCTCGCACGAAATTCTAGTCGTATGGATCAAAACTCATTTTGTTTAGGTGGGGAGAGTCCACCTGAAGGTCATGTTCTCCTGGCGACGGCAATTATTAAAATCTCAGGAGATCCTTCTAGCGGTATTACGATGACAACGTGTCGTGCATTGCTTGATTCAGCGTCACAAACTAATTTTATGTCAGAACGTTTGGCCCAACAATTAAGACTGAAGCGAAGGAAAATCAATAGTTCAATCGGAGGCATTGGAACTACCGGCATTAAGGTTAAGCAATCCGCATCTATTACGATACAATCACGGTGTACAAGCTTCAGTACTACGATAAACGTTCTTATAATCCCTAAAATTACGGAACAACAGCCAATTCAAGCTATCGACATCAATCAATGGCCTATTCCGAATGATTTTGAGTTAGCAGATCCTGATTTTAATAATCCCCGTGCAATAGATCTGTTGTTGGGTGCTGACCTATTCTTTCAAGTCTTGGACTCAGAGCGTCATTCTTTAGGCAAAAATCTTCCAAGTATGCAGAAGACGTTGTTTGGATGGGTGATTGCTGGTAGAACCAGCAAAAATGTATGTTTATCGGCTAGTATATCCTCTGATAAGTCTAACGTCGACCACAATTTGTCAGAGCAAGTAAAATTATTCTAGGAGTTAGAAGAGGTTCCGCAGACAAACTCCAGAATGACTATAGAAGAAATTGAGTGCGAAGATTTCTTTAAACGAACATTCTCCAGAGACAAATCTGGACGTTTTATAGTTCGACTTCCCTTTCGCTCTAGCTCACTTCAGCTAGGAGAATCTTTTGAAATCGCGAAGCATCGGTTTCTCAATTTGGAGAGAAGATTAAATAGGGAACCTGATATCAAGAAAATGTATTCTAATTTTATTGACGAATACAAAGTACTTGGTCACATGGAGCCAAGTGACATCAATAACAACTGCAATCTAAATTATTATTTACCGCATCATTGCGTCCTGAAACCAGATAGCTCGAGCACAAAGCTACGTGTAGTTTTTGACGCGTCGTCAAGAACGAGTACAGGAATATCATTAAATGACATCCTTATGGTAGGTCCAACCACACAAGATGATATATTTGCTATTCTTTGCCGTTTTCGCACTCACCGATACGTCTTCACGGCGGACATTTCGAAAATGTACCGACAAATTCTTGTTCATCCGGAAGACAGAAAATATCAGAAAATAATTTGGCGAAATAATCCATCAGAGCCTTTGCAGGAATTTACACTTAACACCGTTACGTATGGAACTTCAGCAGCCCCATTTCTAGCAATTAGATGTCTTCGGCAACTCGGCATGGAGGTTCAGGACAGAAATCAACAATTATCAAACGTTATTGACAAAGATTTCTATGTCGACGACCTAATTACTGGTGCGGATACTTTAGCTGATGCTCAGCGCCTGCAAAGGGACATAATTGCAATCTTGCATAAGGGATGTTTCGAATTGCGGAAATGGTGCGCTAACCACGCACGGTTATTGGATCATATTCCATCAGAACATTGTGAGACGCAATTTCTATTTAATGCTAACGATGCAGTAAAAACGCTAGGCATGATTTGGCAACCAAAAAGAGATAAGTTCCATTTTAATCGACCACATATTAAAGAAGCTTCTCGCACCACGAAACGATCTGTGTTATCAGATATGTCAAGAATCTTCGATCCACTTGGATTGCTAGGCCCAGTAATTATTTTGGCAAAGTTATTTATTCAAGAACTTTGGGCCTCAAATCTTCACTGGGATGCTCCCTTACCTGACGATTTGCAACAGAAATGGATTGACTTTCGTCAGCAATGGAGTGCTGTTGATAATGTGGCAATCGATAGATACATTTTATCTCAGAACAACGCTAACGTAATTCAACTTCATGGTTTCAGCGACGCTAGTGAAAGGGCTTATGGCTGCTGCATTTACTTTCGAACTGAAGATCATCACAACAATATTGTAGTCAAACTAATGTGCGCGAAATCAAGAGTGGCCCCAACCAAGAAAGTATCACTTCCACGTTTGGAATTATGCGCAGCTGAGTTGCTGGCTAAATTAGTTAATCGTTTGCAGTTAACGCTGAAAGTACGGGTGGATCGTACATATTATTGGACGGATTCCACAATCGTGTGCTCTTGGATTGCTGCACCTGCAAATCATTGGAAGACGTTCGTAGCAAATCGTGTGTCAAATATCCAGCATCTAACCAATCAACAAAATTGGCTGCACGTTGATTCCAAAAATAATCCAGCCGATATAATATCCAGAGGTATGTCGCCACTGGAACTAATGAATTCAAAACTTTGGTTTTTTGGTCCCGATTTCTTAAGTAAGTCAGAATCCGCATGGCCAAACACGGTTCCTCATATAGCAGATACAAGTATTGAACGTCGGGATATGAAATCATGCCTCATTATAGTTGAAGGTGAAGAGGATTTAATCCTGAGGATCAAATTTCACAATTCATTCGAAAGTCTTCAACGAATTTTTGCCTATTGTCAGCGTTTTATATCAAACACAAAACTACAACGATCGGATCGATCGGTCGGTCCTCTGAGTGCAGCAGAACTCAACGCAGGCCTGCATCTCATTATCAGAGCAATTCAAGTAAAAGAATTTAAGTCCGAGCTTCGATGTTTGGAATCAAATCAAATCGTAGATGCAAGAAGCAAACTTAAATTTTTAAACGCTTTTTTAGACGACAAGAAAATAATACGCGTGGGTGGCAGGTTGGACAATTCGTCGCTGTCCTATGATTCGAAGCATCAAATTATTCTACCAAAACATCACTTCACCACCCTGTTGGCATCCTATCTTCACAGGAAACATCTTCATATTGGAGCTCTTGCCTTATTAGCACATATGCGACAGAGGTTCTGGCCACTAGGTGGAAAAAATTAAACTCGTTTTACAGTCCACAAATGCTTACGATGTTTCAAATCAAAACCAAGGGACATTCATCAACTTATGGGCAACTTACCGCAGCATCGATGTCAACCACCATCTCGACCATTCCTGAACGTCGGTGTGGATTTCTGTGGACCGTTCAGTACACATTATAAGATCCGTGGGAAAACACCAACGAAAACATACGTAGCTATATTTGTTTGTTTTGCCACCAAGGCAGTCCATTTGGAATTGGTAACAGATCTAACTTCAGCAGCCTTCTTAGCAGCTCTCAAAAGATTTATTGGCCGCAGAGGAGTTTGTGCCAATATCTATTCGGACAATGCTACTAACTTTGTTGGAGCTAGCAGGGAATTAAAGGAGTTTCGCAGTTATTTTCTTTCTACTACTTATCAAGCTGATGTTAAAGATATGTGCTTAAAAGAATCAATTACATGGCATATGATACCACCGCGCTCTCCCCATTTTGGTGGTCTTTGGGAGGCGGCGGTAAAGTCCGCGAAATATCATTTGCGACGTATTTTAAGCAATGCCTCGTTGACATTTGAAGAATTGAATACGATTGTCATCCAAGTCGAAGCCGTGTTAAATTCACGGCCAATTACAGCTATTTCGGCTGATCCTAATGATTACAATGCATTAACACCCGGCCATTTTCATATAGGCTCTCCACTTACGGCGATACCCGAACCGAAGCTTACGGATGTTGAACCAGGGCATTTAAAACGATGGCAGAAAGTACAACAGTTACAGCAGCACTTCTGGCATCGCTGGTCAACAGAGTATCTCCAATAATTATAACAGCGTCAAACATGGCATACGAAATCAATCAACATTGACATCAATACTCTAGTTCTTGTTAAAGACGAAAACTTACCACCACAAAAATGGCTATTAGGACGAGTAGTCGACACTCATTCTGGACAGGATGACTTGATTCGAGTTGTTACGGTTAGAACCAAAAATGGCATAATTAAACGAGCTATAAGTAAAATTTCTCCATTGCCATTATAAAATATTTATATTATTGTTTACACTTAAATATCACAGTTTGCTTTCTTCTCACATTTGATTTATATAAAAAATGCATTTATTTGAATTACTTAGTTGAAAAAAAATATTTATTATATTATTTTCAAGGTGGCCAGGATGTTGTGATCCTACCTTAATGTAATACCTTGATTGTAGTTTGTGTATAGCAAAGTCACCACACAAACTGTAGACAAGGTAACAAAATAACGTAGTTGGCTTAGAAAAAGATTGGGCATAACAGGAATCAATTCAATTGTTAGTTATAAATTAATTTTCATCGGAATAAATAAAAATACCAAAAATATATTCTACCAGTAATTCTTTTATTCTAATGGCTCATCGTCGCATTTAAAAATCAGCTCATCGCTTTACAGTCCCTTTGCAGAATGTGCTTGACCATACTGCCAAACGAATTCTGGAAACAAAACCTCCAGAAGTACTAGAAAAATTAAATAATCACGAATTAATATTGACGACGAAATGGGGATTCGACGGTGCCTCAGGCCAAAATGAATTTGCCCAAAAATATTTGATCGACAATAACGAAATAAGTGACTCGAATTTATTTATGACGTCAATAGTTCCCCTGAAGCTCATAATCCCAATTGATGTTGACCAAAATGGATCAATTTGGGAAAATAACCGACCTTCCTCAACAAGACATTGCAGGCCCTTGAGATACAGTTTCCAGAAAAAGACACTTGATTTGGCACGAGCTGAAAAAAAACGGGTTGAAGAAGAAATAGAGAAGTTGGAAGCTACCGAAGTGGTGATCGGCATTACTGTCATCCGTATTCGACATATTCTGGTGATGACAATGTTGGACGGCAAGGTAGCGCAAGCCATCACAAATATGAAGTCTGCAAGTGCCTGTTACATATGCAGTGCTCTACCATCCGAAATGAACGACTTGGCAAAAATCCAGCAAAAACCTCTTAATGTGAATGCTCTCGAATTTGGTATCAGTGTATGGAATACATTCTTCACATTGCCTACAAACAAAAATTTTGAAAAATGGAGGACTACAAAAGACACGCGAGTCATGCACGAAAACGAAAAGAAACGTATTCAACAAGAGTTTGTTGGGAAAGTCGGCATCAAAGTAGACTTCGTTAAGCAGGGCTACGGATCTTCAAATAATGGCAACACTGCCAGACGTTTTTTCAATGATTGCAAGGTCACAAGTGCAGTAATGGGAGTCGACGAAACTCTAATCCACCGGATCGCTACCATACTGGAAGTCATAAATAGCAATGCAATGATCGACCCAGAAAAATTCCGGCTCTTCTCAAAAGAAACAGCAGAGATGGCCATTGAGAAGTATTCATGGTACTATATGCCATCCACGGTACATAAGATTTTGTTGCATGGTGCTGAAATAGTGCAGAAGTCGATTCTCCCAGTCGGAATATTGTCGGAAGAGGCACAAGAAAGTAGAAATAAGGACTACAAGACTGTTAGGATCAGAAACTCGCGGAAAATGTCTCGTTTATCTACCAACGAAGACGTGTTCCACAAGCTACTGGAGACTTCGGATCCTTTTATCACGAACATGAGACCCGAACCAAAGAAAAAGCACCTGGAAATGAGTGAGCTAAGGAGCTGTTAATCTAATTTCCTTGAATTTGAAATCGTAAATATCTTTTCAATTTGAACTACCTTTGACTTTGAATCTCTAGTTTTATTATTTACCAAATTCTCCAGTCTCTTAAGCTTTCTTGAATTACTTTATTATTTTAATTTTAATAATAAAGTATTGTGATCGACACAGAAAAAAAAAAAATTTGCTACCCTGAAATTTTGTTTTTTCGCTTTTCATGACTAAATTTGCCTAAAAAAGCAAAAAAAAAAAATCCGTCCCGCCGTACGCCGTACATATGGACTCGTACCTCCAAGACCGTTAAAGGTAGAATGTTGATTTTTGGGTGGGTTATTAACTTGGTAGGTGAGCTCCATTATCCAAATTTTGGGGAGTGTGGGGTGGAAGGGGGAGGCGGGGGGATGGAAAAATTCGAAATATACACTTGCTAATATCTTCACCACGAATGCAGATAGAAAGATGAAAATCAGCACACGTATAGAGAGAGCTGTGGGACATATTCCAAAAATAATTTAATTTTTTTATCCATTGGCGTCCGTAAAGGGGGGGCTAAAAACAAATTGTCGGCCGAATCTTTTTTTGAAATGGTTATATCTTCGAAACTACTTACCATAAAAAATTCATATTTTGGGACAATTAAGATGGCGTATAGGTCCACCAGAATTAGCTTAGAAATAGGCTTATTATTGTAAGGGGAAGGGTCGGGGGGGGGGGGGTGCAAGGAAAAACACTTAAGAATTAATATCTCAACTATCTCTTAAGCTATGTAATTGAAATTTAAAACATATACTAAGCTATACTAGCGAAATACAAAAAAAATATAAAATTTGGTCATACTAGTAGTGGGGTGAAATGGGGAGCATTTGAAATAAACTGCCAACAAGTCGGGCGAAACTTTATTATTCTTGGGACAAGTTGCGTATGAGTGGAAAGTCAATATGCAGGTTAGAGTGGTTAGGGAAGGCTAAGTGAAAGGGAGTTCTTGGGCAGGGCTGTCGTCAATTTAACAATATTTCATTCGTTTCTGCAAGTTTGGGTTTTTATGAGGGGAGGAGGAGGGGTAATAGTAAGTGTGGGTGGATGTTAATAGCTTTTTAATTAATTGCTTGAATCACGTCCAATATTCTCTGTATAGAATGTGTATCACAGACGAAGTTGCATAGAATTTTCATAAAATTCGGTGTATTTTACATTCACGAAACCGAACATTTGTATGGGAGGGGGTAGAGAAGGTAGGGGAATCGTAAAATTTGGTATGTAGTTTTATTTGCTTCTTTTGTGAGATGCTTGTATGAAATTTCAACTTCGTACCTCCTAGTTTGTTGGTTATTAGTTGATTTAATAAAATTGGTCGAAATCATGGTTTTGTATGGGAGGGGGTAGAAGGACAAGCGCGATTTCAAAACTTTTAAAGCAACTTCATTTGAATTATTTTTATAAGTTTTTCTGCAAAATTTGAAATTGATAGTTTTTAAGAGTTAGCTGACAACTTATTTCTTAAAAATGCTCGAAAAAATAATTTTGTATGGGGGGGGGTAGAGGAGGGAGGGGAATCGTAAGACTTGTGATGCAATTTTCTTTCTTTTCTATTGTAAGATGCTCGTACAAAATTTCAAGTTCGTAGCTTTTAATTTGTTGATTATTAGTTGATTTAATGAAATTGGTCGAAATCATTCTTTTGTATGGGAGGGGGTAGAAGGGTAGGCGGGATTTCAAAACTTTTAACGTAATTTCATTTCAATTATTTTTGTAAGTTTTTATGCAAAATTGCAAATTGATAGCTTTTAAAAGTTAGGTGATAATGATTTTTTAAAAATGGTCGAAAAAATAATTTTGTATGGGAGGGGGTAGAAATTTTAAAGGTTTTCGACCAGTTTATATTTCGTATGTTTAGGGATTTTTTGAAGTGCATTTTGCAAATTTTCAAGTTTCTACCTTAAAATTTCACTCAAAAATTTTCAGTTTATGTGTTTTTTTCAATGCACATGAAACACCTTGTGCACGTTAGACCGGGGGGGGGGTCGGTTTATAACAATTATGGATCAAGTTATTATTATTTTTCTATGAACATCAAACAGACGTATTCACATGCAAAATTTAAACTTTGTATCTTTCAACAGAGTCCTAAAAAAATCACTCAAAATTTTCGACACTTTTGCTTATCACCTCCCTCCCCTTTCACCTCCCAACTTAAAATTTTTACCAAAATTAAACATTATATAGTTCTACAATCTGACAAATTTTTGATTTGATATCTGTACCCTTTTTTGAGATATAAGGATTCGTAATTTTGAAAAGTGCGCCATTTTTGAAATGCTCCCCATTTCCCCCCACTACTATTATTTCAACATGTTATATTTTTTTTGTATTTTCCTAGTATAGTTTAATATAAATTTTAAGTTTCAATTAGATAGCTTAATAGATAGTTGAGATATTCACTTTTAAGTGTTTTTCTCTGCACCCCCCTGACCCTCCCCCTTACAATAATTAACCACTTTCTAAGCTGATTCCAAAGGAACTATATGCCAGCGTAACGGTCTCAAAATATAAATTTTTTATGGTAAGTAATTTCGAAGATATAATCATTTGAAAAAAAAATTTGGCCGACAATTGGTTCTTAGCCCCCCCTTTTTGCACCCCAATGGATAAAAAAATTAAATTATTTTTAAAAGTTGTCCCACAAACCCTTCTATATGTATATTGAGTTTTAGCTTCCTAGCTGTAACCATGGTTGAGATATTTGAATTCGCATTTTTCGGTTTAAGCGCTCCCCCTGCCTCCCCCTGAACTCGTACACCCCCCAAAATTGGTATCCGCCTGAGATCCGCAACTATCTACAATCCCTCTAAAAATAAACTTTCTATATTGAACGGTTTGGGAGTTAATGTGCGCTGAGCGTACACGTCGGCGTACGGCGGACGGCGTACAGACAGATGGATTTTTTTTTTTTGCATTTTTCGGCTAATTTAGTCATGAAACGCGAAAAAACAAAATTTCAGGGTACCAAATTTTTTTTTTTTTCCAAGTCGATCACAATACTTTATTATTAAAATAATAAAGTAAAATGGTGCACTTTTCAAAATTAGAAATCATTATATCTCAAAATTGAGTACAGATATCGAATTGAAAATTCGTCAGATTATAGAACTACATAATTTATAATTTTTAAGTTAGAGGGTGTAAAGGGAGGGAGGTGGTAAGGAAAAATGTCGAAAATTTTGAGTGAATTTTTTAGGACTCTGCTCTAAGATAGAAACTTTAAATTTTGCATGTGAATACATCTATTTGATATACATAGAAAAAAAATAATAATTTGATCCACAATTGTTATGAACCGACCACCCCGGTCTAATGGGCACAAGCTGTTTCATGTGCAACGAAAAAAACACGAAAACTGAAAATTTTTGGATGTAATTTTAGGGTAGAAACTTGAAAATTTGGGAAATTCATTTAAAAAAAATCTCTAAAAGTATAAAATATTAACTGGTCGAATACCTTCAAAACTTCTACCCCCTCCCATACAAAATTATTTTTTCGAGCAATTAATTATCACCTAACTATTAAAAGCTATCCATTTGAAATTTTGCATAAGAACTTATAAAAATATTTGCAAAGAAATTATTTTAAAAGTTTCAAAATCACACTTGCCCTTCTACCCCCTCCCATACAAAAGTATGATTTCGACCAATTTCATTAAATCAACTAATAAGCAACAAATTAAAAGCTACGAACTTGAAATTTTGTACGAGCAGCTTACAAGAGAAAGGAAATAAAATTGCGTCACAAATTTTTCAATTCCCCTACCTCTTCTACCCCCTCCCGTACAAAATTATTTTTTCGAGCATTTTTAAGAAATCAGTTATCAGCTAACTCTTAAAAGCTATCCATTTTAAATTTTGCCTAAAAACTTATAAAAATAATTGAAATGAAATTCCTTTAAAATTTTAGAAATAGCGCTTGCCCTTCTACCCCCTCCCATACAAAAGTATCATTTCTACCTATTTCATTGAATCAACTAATAACCATCAAACTAAAAGCTACGAACTTGAAATTTTGTACAAGCACACTACAAGAGAAAGGAAATAAAATTGCGTCACAAATTTTACGATTCCCCTACCTCCTCTACTCCTTCCCATACAAATGTTTGGTTTCGTGAATGTAAAATGCACCGAATCCTATGAAAATTCTATGTAACTTCGTCTATGAAACACATTCTATACAGAGGATATTGGACGCGATTCAAGCAATTAATTAAAAAGCTATTAACATCCACCCACCCTTACCCCTCCTCCTCCCCTCATAAAAACCCAAACTTGCAGAAATGAATGAAATATTGTTAAATTGACAACAGCCCTGCCCAAGAACTCCCTTTCACTTAGCCTTCCCTAACCACTCTAACCTGCATATTGACTTTCCACACATCCGCAACTTGTCCCAAGAATAATAAAGTTTCGCCCGACTTGTTGGCAGTTTATTTTTAATTGTAATTATTTTTTTTTTAATTATTTATTGTTATAATGTAATTATTTATTAATTTAATTATTTTAATTTAAATATACACTCAAAATACTTGTTGCTACTTGATTTGTTGACTTGTTTGTTACAACCAATTCCGAAAATTTCAGAAATTTTTATCTTGCCAATAGGCTTTCATTTCCGCATTAGTTATATAATTTCCTTCAATAAAAACAGTTGAACTTGATGAATTTTTTTGTTCTGAATCGAATGAGACCGGCCCCAGGTTTCTATGTTAATCCGTTCTCGAGATATTGAATTTTTTCCGCTTTTATGCCATTCGGCCCCACTGTGCGGCGTACAGACAGACGGATTTTTTTTTTGCATTTTTAGGCTTCAGGGTAGCAAATTTTTTTTTTCCCAAGTCGATCACAATACTTTATTATTAAAATAAAAAAGTAAAATGAACTTAAGCACCCCTGTTTGTCAACAGTCGATTTACAAAGATTAAAATAATAAGTGACCGCACAATTTAATCTCGTTAGTAAGCTAGTTAGTAGTTAAATATCTAATCATGATGCCGAGTGAGACAGGATCGATTTGACCCCTATAAATTCACACGATATCACAATCGCAAGGTGCACTCGTATTATAGCGAAATTCATTATCCTTTATTGAGACGAACTGATACGAGAAAAATATTTTGATTCAACATATTTCAATAAATTTAAATCAATTTCATATTTTTTTATCAATCCACTACTGGATTAAATGTGCCTTCTGTATTTGGTTCTACTGAACACGAAATTATTGAAAACAATCTCGCATTGTAGCATATCGCGAGTGGGTGCGGTTGAACGTAAACTAACACAAATGGTCCAATAAGCAAACAATATAGCAGGCAATTGTTGACATTTAGTGACTTTTCACTCATTCGTGCGGTCAAAAAAATTTATTCCACTTCAAATAATGCCGTCCGAAAAATAGCAGCTCTGATATTTTATGTATACATGAGTTAATGGTCGAATGCAAATTTTCAGGGCCCCATTGAAATGCAAAGTCGAAGCAAACACAATAAAAAGCTCCCTACGGTGTCACTTTATTATTTTTTCAGTTGAACAGAGTTCAAGAGAAAAGTAACGAAATGATAGAAACATAGGCGTTAATAAGATGTGAAACTTATTTGGAAAAAAAAATTATTAGTAATAAAGGATGTATGCGTGAGTTTCTTATCCACTCACATCATTCGATTTAAAATAGGTTTTCCCTCTACCTCAGTCAACATGCCTTCAAAATCATTGTTTATACTCTGAATGGAGTCCGAGAGTATTCATTACAAGTTTGCTTTAAAGTTTTTAACGCTAAGAAATAATGCCCTCGACACATAGTGATCGTTGAGGGTATAAGACTCGGATTATAAAAAGCATTGCATAGAAGCTGATATTATCACAAAATCGGATGTCCTTCACTCCGTCGATTATCTCATTCACGTGGAGTGTACTATAGTGTAGTGTATCTTAAAACTCGCTTGTTATATGAATGTTCACCTGGTGTCGTAGAGTATTGTAGTAGAAATGAAATTAACAATTGCAGGAAAACTGATCGTAATTAATAAATCTTCAAACACAAAGTATTCAAAAGTGACGTAATCATTTAAAGTAGTTTCCATAAATTCACAGAACATATTTTTTTTTAAATTAAGAATCTTAAAAACGAAAAATCTTGAGAATTTTTCGGAAGAGAAAATATAACTCCTCAAACTTCCTTTTATCGAAAGCTTGAAAAACTGTATATTTTCGACAACATTTGCAATTTTTTTTTCACATTAGAGTACAAAGCAGGAATCCTCAAACTTTAGTGTTTTTGTCGTAGTACAAAATTCACTACGACCCAAAAAACATGGCGATAAGAATGCAATAGAAAATCAGTATCATACAGGCAACTGTCGCCTATCGCATCAATCTCATATTCTTATAAAATGCGATAAGGCCTACTAGGAAAATGGTAGACACTAATTCGAATTCTCGTTATACTCCAGATGAAATCTGAGAGTATATTGTGTTTGCCTTACCGTTTATAACGCTAAGAAATAATGCTCACACAGCATCGCCAAGGGTACAGAAATATTTGTTGTTGCGCAAAAGATTCAATTCCGAGTGACCGTCTGTCTGTCCGTCTGTCTACAACATAAAAAAGCTATGAGCTATCGTGCTGAAATTTGTCATATGTCATTTTTCGCAAAAAAGTAACTTTAAGTTCGTGAATTGGCCATATCCCGCACTCACATACAAATTTCATGAAATTTCGAAATGAAAAGAAATCGATTTTTCTCCGAAACCATTTCAGCTATTGACATGAAAATTAGGTCATGGTATAACGATGTGAATGTCATTAACGTCAAAAAATATTGATCGAACCCCCCCCCCCCCCATTCTTTCTATTCCTCCCATACAAATGCACAATTTTCAAAAATGCATTTATTCCGTTTTCATTGCAACTAGCAAATCCAAAATATACAAATTTTGCCAGAATTAATTTTATTACAATAGCAACCAATTCTGGAAAAAGTATCAACTTCACCTCAATCTTTCTACCCCCTTTCCATACGAATTTTACGAAATTTCGGAATTTCAATTAAATTATTTTTCTTCAAAACCGTCATATACTGCTACAAATATCATTGATGTCGAAAAATTTGGTTTTAATGCGAATACTCCTTCTACCCCCCACCCCCCACCCCATACAAATGCACAATTTTGGCAAATGCATTTAATCGATTTTCATTGCAACTAGAGAAACTACAAACTTCAAATTTTGCCACAATTTGTTCCTCAGTAATTGCAATAAATGCTATCATAAAAGAAATATGAACTTTACTTCACTCCTTTTACCACCTCCCATACAAGTTTTTGTATTGGAAATTCAAGATAAGTATTTCTTCTTTGAACATATGGGAACTATCGACTTTAAAATTGTAAGAAAGCAATGTGATTAGGATGTTAATAAGCAGATTCAAAATTATCCAAAAACTTCCATTTTCTCTGCCACCTCTCATACAAATGCCATAAGTTCAGACAAAAATTGTTCAAATTCCTCGAAAATTATCAAAGCCACAAGCTTGAAACTGAGCATGAAACATTTTGCATACCACGTTCGGTGTCACATACAAAAATGACAAACCTCCTCCATCTGCATCTTCCATCTCCCATACAATCAAATTCCTGTTAAAACCCCCTATAGGGAGTGTTTATTTCTCTGGTCAAATGCTCACTTTCATGTGTAACATGGTCTTCCTTGAGGATTATAATCCAGAGCCTGTTTGGCGATGTTTCGCTCTGGTTTCCTCAAAGTATGACCGATCCACTGCCACTTCCGCCTTTGAATTTCAATACCTATTTTAGTCTGGCCAGTTGTACTCCAAAGCTCGTAGTTGGCGATCACTTCTGGCTAGAATATTCCTAAAATACGTCGTTGAGGAAAGTCTGTAGTTTCTTGGTAATTCGAACGGTCACTTTCCACGTAGTACAACCCTATAACAACACGGATTTGACGCATGCTTGAAAAACTCTCATACAAAAGTCTTTATTCACTTTTCGAAATATTTAATGACATATTTTCCGGTACATTAAACTTTTTCGCATGTCATCTAGAGTATCGTATGATTGGCCTTTACGCTTAATCGTAATTCTGTTATGTTTTTGTTATCATCGCATTTATGTATTTTTATGGCAAGACATAATTCATATTGAAACTAAAATAAACTGCCAACAAGACGGGCGAAACTTTATTATTCTTGGAACAAGTTTCGGATGAGTGGAAAGTCAATATGCAGGTTAGAGTGGTTAAGGAAGGCTAAGTGAAAGGGAGTTCTTGGGCAGGGCTGTTGTCAATTTAACAATATTTCATTCGTTTCTGCAAGTTTGGGTTTTTATGAGGGGAGGAGGAGGGGTAATAGTAAGGGTGGGTGGATGGTAATAGCTTTTTAATTAATTGCTTGAATCACGTCCAATATTCTCTGTATAGAATGTGTATCATAGACGAAGTTGCATAGAATTTTCATAAAATTCGGTGTATTTTACATTCACGAAACCAAACATTTGTATGGGAGGGGTAGAGAAGGTAGGGGAATCGTAAAATTTGATATTTAGTTTTATTTTGCTTCTCTTGTGAGGTGCTTGTATAAACTTTCAAGTTCGTAATTTCTAGTTTGTTAGTTATTAGTTGATTTAATGAAATTGGTCGAAATCATGGTTTTGTATGGGAGGGGGTAGAAGGGCAAGCGCGATTTCAAAACTTTTAAAGCAACTTCATTTGAATTATTTTTATAAGTTTCTCTGCAAAATTTGAAATTGATAGCTTTTAAAAGTTAGGTGATAATTGATTTTTTAAAAATGGTCGAAAAAATAATTTTGTATCGGAGGGGGTAGAAGTTTTAAAGGTTTTCGATCAGATAATATTTCGTATATATAAAGATTTTTTTTAAATGCATTTTGCAAATTTTCAAGTTTCTACCTTCAAATTTTACTCAAAAATTTTCAGTTTATGTTTTTTTTTCAATGCACATGAAACACCTTGTGAACGTTAGACCGGGGGGGTCGGTTTATAACAATTATGGATCAAGTTATTATTATTTTTCTATGTACATCTAATAGACGTATTCACATGCAAAATTTAAACTCTGTATCTTTGAACAGAGTCCTAAAAAAATCACTCAAAATTTTCGACATTTTTGCTTATCACCTCCATCCCCTTTCACCACCCAACTTAAAATTTTTACCAAAATTAAACATTATGTAGTTCTACAATCTGACAAATTTTTGATTTGATATCTGTACCCTTTTTGAGATATAAGGATTCGTAATTTTGAAAAGTGCGCCATTTTTGAAATGCTCCCCATTTCCCCCCACTACTATTATTTCAACATATTATATTTTTTTTGTATTTTTTCAGGACAGCTTAATATAAGTTTTAAGTTTCAATTACATAGCTTAATAGATAGTTGAGATATTCATTTTTAAGTGTTTTTCTTTGCACCCCTTCTGACCCTCCCCCTTACAATAATTAACCACTCTCTAAGCTGATTCCAAAGGAACTGTATGCCACACTGACGGTCCCAAAATATGAATTTTTTACGATAAGTAATTTCGAAGATATAATCATTTGAAAAAACAATTCGGCCGACAATTTGTTTTTAGCCCCCCTTTTTCGGACACCAATGGATAAAAAATTAAATTATTTTTAAAAGTTGTCCCACAAACCCTTCTATATGTATGTTGAGTTTTAGCTTCCTAGCTGTTACCATGGTTGAGATATTTGAATTCGTATTTTTTGGTTTAAGCGCTCCCCCCGCCTCCCCTTGAACCAGTACACCCCCAAAAATGGGTATCCGGCTGAGATCCGCAACTATCTACAATCCTTCCAAAAATGAACTTTCTATCTTGAAGGGTTTGGGAGTTAATGTGCGCTGAGCGTACACGTCGGCGTACGGCGTACAGACAGACGGATTTTTTTTTTTTTCATTTTTCGGCTTTTAGCTTCCTAATTTAGTCATGAAACGCGATAAAACAAAATTTCAGGGTAGCAAATTTTTTTTTTTCCAAGTCGATCACAATACTTTATTATTAAAATAATAAAGTAATTGTATAATTTAATTTGACGATAACAGAAAAGGAGGTTTTTAGAATTGGAAAAAAAAAATATTTCCAAAGAAAGCAGAAATAAAAACAGGCATTAGCCTCCGGTATGTTTCACCTCCATTCACATCGATCTCGGTTCAATTACCACGTCCTTCACCTTGAGAATCTTAGTAGTGATTTGATGTCTGCGTCAATAGAATCTTTCCTGAGCTTCTGTGATTTTCCGACCGGTCTTTGTCCATTAACTTTTCCTTTTTGTGTGCGTTTGGTAATTCTTCCGTCATCCATCCGCTCCACATGACCAGTCCATTGTAACTTCTGAAATTTTATGAAGGTTAACACTTCTGGACAGTCGAAAATGGCATACAATTCACTACTGTATCGTATTTTTCAGATAGAGTTTTCCCTCACAGGTCCGAGGATTCTTCTGAGGACCTTTCTTTCAAAGGCGCTAAGTAATTTTTCGGATGCCTGAGTTTACGTCATAACGTCATTACATGCATGGCCTTGATGGGTTTCTCAAAAGCTTTCGACAGCTTTGATCATTCCTTACTTATCAAAAAGCTTCCATCTAGTTTTACGTTTTCGGGCAACGCAACGAAGTTCTTGATAAACTTTTTATCCTTCCGATATCGACGAGTTAAATTGGGTGAAAAAATGTCATCCTCTACGCACCTCTCTAGTGGCGTTCCTTAGGACTCCATCATAGGACCACTCTTATTCAGTTTATTTATTAATGATTTATCAGAGGTAATTGAAGATAGTAATTATCATTTTTATACCGATGACGTACACCAGTAGAGCTATAGGCTTGGTTGAAGTTGTGCATCGCACATCGATAGCGACATTGATGGAATTTACAAGTGGTCTTTATAAAATAATCTACCGTTGAATGTCGACAAATCTCAATATTTCATCTATTAAGCCATTTGCAGGAACTATCTTCGTCAAATTTCCCAGTTGTCGTGGTAAATGTCTCTTCTTTGCAGTTGCTAACACTAGTACGTAACTTGGATATCATGATAGATTGCTCTATGAGCTGCTGTGACTATACTATAGCACTTTTTGGTAACATTTATGCAGGATTACGACGGCTCTGGCTGTTTGCTAATATTCTCTCTACTGATATGCGATTGATGCTGGTTAAGATTCTTTCAATACCTCTTTTCACTTATGAAAGAATGATGTTTTCCATTCTAGATTCTATTTGTACACGCAAATTCGAAGTTGCCTTTAATGATTCTATTCGTTTTATTTACGGGTTATGGCGATTTTTGCATGTCCCCCATGTTCGTGATTCCTTATTGGGTTCATTTGCAAAACCGATGCGCTCTGATTCTTCTGTTCTGAGTGATAACATCTGGGAAGGCTACGTATCGGACAAATAGGCTTATATTCCTACAGTCTGCCCGTACGATTGACCTATATAAGTTATTGCGAATATGGATTAGGCGCTTCCGTTTTTACCAAAAAATTAAAAAAGGATAATTACGTTGTTCATGGCTTACGGGCCGGAACTGTTTGGGTTAATACTTAAAATGATTTGGCTGCTCAAAGTCCGTTCGGCGGTTACAAGATGTTCGGATATGGACGCAAAAATGGCGAATATGCTGTGGATAATTGTACTGAAATGAAGAGTGCTATTGTTAAAGACTCACTAAAGAACAACTCGTAAATTTCCCTGCGGCGTATAGCAAAAACACTCAAAATTAAATGTCTCGACTATCTCTTAAACTATGTATTTGGAATCTATATTAAGCTATACTAGCGAAATACGAGAAAAATATAACGTTTGGACATAATAGTAAGGAGGCGGGGGAATAGTAAGCATGCCAAAAATGGTGCACTTTTCAAAATTTCAAACCGTTATAACTCAAAAGTGAGTACAGATATCAAAATAAAATTTTTTTAGATTGTAGAACTACATACATAGTTTTTAAATTTGGTAGAAATATTATGTTAGGGGTGTAAGAGGAGGGAGGTGGTAAGCAAAAGTGTCTAAAATTTTGAGTGATTTTTTACGGCTCTGGTGAAAAATATAAAGTTTAAATTATCCATGCAGATACATCTATTTGATATATATAGAGGAAAAATAATAATTTGTACCACAATTGTTATGCACCGGAGGGAGGGTCTAACTTTTTTGCAAAGCAAGTTCGATCACTGAAAATAAGGTAAGGATAATTTTTGATTTGAAAATTTGATGTTCCGTCCCTATACAGTAACTCCAGCTACACATAAATATGAAATTCAAATAATTCAAAACAAGCACTTGAAAATTATTTTGAAAAAACCACTTCGTTAAGCTATTAGGTTGTTGCAGATGAAATGGCGACTTTGCTAGTGAAACTCTTAACAAACTTAACTCTTAAAAAACTTGTTAAAAACCGACCTCCCCGGTCGAACGTGCACAAGGTGATTCATGCGCAATGAGAAAAACACAGGAACTGAAAATTTTTGAATGAAACTTGAAAATTTGCGAAATGCTTTTAGAAAAAAATCCTAAAAGTAGAACTTCTACCCTCTGCCACATAAAATTATTTTTTCGACAATTTTTAACAAATCAATTATCACCTTACTATTAAAAGCTATCAATTTGAAATTTGCACAAAAATAGTTGAAACGAAATTGCGTTAAAAGGTTGGAGATTGCGCCTGCCCTTCCACCTCCTCCCATACAAAAGTATGATTTCGACCAATTTTATTAAATCAACTAATTAATAACGAACAAATTGAAAACTACGAACCAGAAATTTTGTATGAGCAACTTACAAGAGAAACGAAATAAAACTGCATCACAAATTTTATTATTCCCTTTCCTCCTCTACCCCATCCCATACAAATGTTTGGTTTTGTGAATGAATAATACACCGAACTTTATGAAAATTCTATGCAACTTCGTCGAGAGTTATTACTTTGGTGTTAGCATATAAAGTTTCCTTTTCATTTGTACGATCGTTATACGTAAACATAAATCTTTCGCGTCTTTATTGACTCATAAGGAGCATTACTATGGTTCCTATACTCTAAAACGGCACGCGTCGTACGGCAGAATATTTTGTTAAAAGTGTATTTCGAATCTACCGGTTAGTATACATATGTCCAACATTTTGTAACGCGTACTGTCTATATGCTCTCCATGTTTTTTTCTGCTATATATTTATAGATATATGAAACCATGAAAGAAAGAAGTACAAACCCAACTGAAAATAAAGCGCTTCAAAATCAGCATTGAAACACGCTTGTTGTTGCATTTATTGCTTCCTTCTGCATGGCCATTTTATTCATCTGTTTCAATTTTTTGTACTAAATGACATTTTAAAATTGCGTCATTTGCTTTTCTCCAACTAATAAGAGTTTCTTGATTTAAAGTTTCTAATCGCACATAAAATTTTAAACACCGAAGGATTTTTCCTAACATTCAAATTCATCTAATTTTCCCGGTGGTCACTATGTCAAAGTATATGCAGGCGGGTCTTACTAAGTAAATATCTTTCACTCTTTAACTATCCCACTGGGAAAAAAAAGCGTTTGCGAAGTATTTTAAATGCGCTTAATTAATCGCGAGAAAGTGCTTCGAATTTGCTAACATTTCATATAGACATTTTAATATTACATGTCCGCTGAAGTAAGCGCTTCGCTTCAGTTTTACCAGGAGCGATTTTAAAGCGTATTTTCAAAGCCACTTTCAAGCGTATTTCTTCTACTTCTACAATGGCGCTACAGCCCAAATCGGACCTTGGCCTCCTGATATTCAGGTTCCTTAACATTTTACATAACTTATTTTGGAAGGGTTTTTAGTCCTTCGCACAACCCTCTTTCTACGAATTTTTCATTTTCGTAGATTGAGGTGACCAAAGTATATCCACGCAGGCAATGTGCTGGAATTATATATTACGTCGACTGGGATTTGAACTTACGACCTTCGCATTACAATACCAACACTCTATCCACTAGGCTATACCTTAGCATATTTCTTGTATTGAGCAAATAGTGCGATTGAGAGCTCATAAGTGGTGTAACAAATAAGCAATAGATTTTTTCGATAAATCGATTCAATCCTCGGATCCTAGATCGCAAAGCAGATGATCAATGAGCCATATTCACGAAACGTTTAAGTCGGCCAAAAACATGTGACTATAAACCGCTATTAAAGTTCTTTGCCCTAACGTCTTTAGAAGCGATCTCTCTTTTACAAACCGATCAGTATTTACAGATCATTGGTGCCTAATGTTTAATAAGTTAATGTATAGACTTATTCAGCCACGTAGGGACTGTTGGTTGCTAGTTAAGTGTTAAATTGGCAACAGCCCTGCTCTAGAACCCCTTTCAATTAGTCTTCCCTAACCACTCTAACCTGCATATTGACTTTCCATGCATCCTCAATATGTCCCAAGAATAATAAAGTTGCTCTCGACTTGTTGGCAGTTTATTTTGTTTCAGAATAGAAATCACTATCAGATTAAGGTATTTTAATGGCAACATTAGTATAATATGATAAAATCCGTTCCATACCGTCACGCCTTCAACTACCTTTGATACAAAAGTAGCAGTTTGTCAGTAAGTGCTTAAAGATTTTTCTAGGTAATTCTTCTTTAATTAGACATACCATAATTTTATAACTACGAAATCGATATAGCAGAAAACCCACCCCTTCTACCACCTCCCGTACAAAGCATAAAAATTCTTAAAGTTAAGAAAATTCTTTATTTCATTTAGAATGTCGCGCTTTAAATGCAACCGTAATTTTGATGTTTTTTGTTTTGTTAAATTTAATTTAGAAAACAACTGTGTAAAATTCTTAAGTCTATAAGACTGCTCTTGACTAGATGGGGTTGAGCAACCCAAAAATTGATCTGTGAAACAGCAAGTCACAGCAGATGTTAGGGGGTAGCCTAGTGGTTAGCGTGTTGGTCTACAATGCGAAGGTCGTGAGTTCAAATCCCGATCGACGCATAATTCCAGTACACTGCCTGCTTGAGTATACCGTAGTCAGCTTAATCTACGAAAATGAAAAATTCGAAGGTAGAGGGTTGTGCGAAGGTCTAACAACTCTTCCACAATAAATAATGAAAAATGTTAAGGATCCTGAAGGTCAGGAGACTAAGGCCCGATTTGGGCTATAGCGCCATTGTAGAAGAAGAAACAGCAAGTCGCTTTACACTGGAGCGTATTGAATGTAAAATGCATTCTCCACAAAATTTCTTTCACGTATTTTGGATACATACGTAATTTTCAAATGTTTAACAGCAACATCCGCTTCTTTTTTTTCTGTCCATCCTGTTTATTGTAATAATTCATTATTTTAATGCTTGTTTGGTTTAGTAATAAAAGGTGACTCTTGCAGAAAAACCAAAAATAAATTGCTCTCAAATATCATAATCATATCATAATTTTTTGCTCATTATCCAAACAGTAAAACGTTTTAATCATTCTTTTTTTTTTTTTTTT
The DNA here is from genome assembly GCA_963669355.1 of Chorisops tibialis. NCBI lineage: Eukaryota > Metazoa > Arthropoda > Insecta > Diptera > Stratiomyidae > Chorisops > Chorisops tibialis. The sequence continues at coordinate 267,481,821 of OY770262.1, read as the reverse complement.
TTTGTAAACAGACTATTCTTCAAAAAAAAGTTGAACTAGGCTTTTGAGTTTAATTAAACTAATTCTAAATTGTGCAAATGTACAAATTATGTTAAAGAGCGGAAACATAACTTTTATACGCAACCATTCTCACAAAAAACGGACTCAATTTTATTATTAGAATAAAGAAATACGACATTGTCGTAACCGTCAGATTGCTTATTCGCACGCTCTAATATCATACAATAAAAATCTAAAAAACACAAAATCTTACCCTTAGACGTGACGGCGTTAATATTTGTTTACACGTAATTGGATGAATTATTGCGAAATATCGTTCCATACAGATGACGACCAGAATAAATATCGACGCTGTATAGCTTAGCGAGTGTATGAATTGATACATGCGGCAAAGGAATCCGCCAAAAACCCAGCTGAAATTATACAATAAAAAAATCGTAAATTTAATTAGTCAGTTGTTCCGAAATCTAGTTAGTTCTATTGAAACGATAAAATATCATAATTTTATTTCAAAAGTTCAAGTGTCGCAAAAAGTCTCCCCCCTCGTATCTAAAAAAAAAAGTTTGATACACAACGAAATACGTTCGGATAAAATTTAATTAAAAAAGTACAAAGTGGAAGCATAACTTGCAGATGACTGAACCAACATCATGATAAAAATGTACGTAACTAAAACATTGACAACTTTTACTATGCTTACCTGTCAATCAAATAAATTGTTAAATTTTGCATGACACAAAAAACTCCGACACAAAAATCTGCTACCGCTAAATTTGCCAGAAAAAAGTTGGTAATCGATCGCAAGCGCCTTGAAAGTGTCACGACGAGAATGACTAGAAGATTGCCTGAAAAAAAAGGAATAGAAAAGGACGAATGAAAAGTTTCCTTGCGAAAAGAATTGCCGATTAAATTTAAAATGAGCTTTAATACTTAAGGGAAAAAAAAAACTTTTCTTATTACGAGAATTATAATTTTGTTTTGTATAGCAAGCGGAATAACTTATAGGAGTCGCGACCCTTTAATGCTTTAGCGCGTGACAGGATGACAAGTTGGATCTATATTGTTATAATTTAGAATTACCATAATAACAACTGGGCGGGAAACAAAATTTGTTTTGTGTTACTTTCGAAAATCTTGGTGATTTGTTATTTTGAATGGATCTAAATTCAAATGTTTTCGCTCGATTTGCTCTTTGAGATTAAATACATAGCTCAGAATAGATGAATGTATAGTTTTTTTGTCAAATGTGTTCTGGCAGATATTAATATTTTGAACTATGTCGAATATTAATCTGACAATTTCTTATACATATATATAGTCTTTCCACATTTAGGAACTGGTGTAATTCGTGAATTGTTTTCGTGTGTTCCCTCATGCTGATATTGTATAAATTTTTATTGCTCGGTTTTAAATTCTTTGAACACATTGCAGTTCGGAATTGAAGGTGGAACCACAGATTGTTCTACAATATTTCATTTAGATTAGAAATAGAGATGTAAATATGGCGTTTTATAATTTTTCGGGAGCATTATCTCGTATTTTTCGAAATATACCGGCAATCGGTGCAAATTTTCTTCTCACAGCATCGAGATGTGAGTCCCATGATTGGTGTTCGTCGATGTGAACTCCAAGATACTTGAAGCTGACAACCCTATTAACAGTTTGTCCGTTGAAAACAGTGGCGCTGCGTCCATTGATGCAAGAGAAGCAGGACAGCTCAGGACAGCTTTTTTCTCACGAGCCAACAACAGCTGAAATCCTTCCACAAGGAAAAAGATGCGATTTTAAGAAAGCATACAAGACCGCCGGCCAATACGGATAAAATCTTTTCGCGCGACTTTCATAGGAAGGGGAGATGCGTCGCATTAAGATGCTTCCACCTTTCCTCTCATTGCTTTTAGTCGCATATACAAGAGAACGAGACCGTCGGCCAATATACGTAAAACTTTCGCTCGCGGCGAGCGCAAGTTCGACTTCTATAGGAAGGAGAGATGCGTTAACGCAATTGCTTCCAGGCAGTGCTTTCAGTCGCAAGCTCTCTCGATGAAAGCATTGTCAGTATTTAAATTTCTGTACTAGCCGAAAAATTATCAGGAAAAAAAATGTGAAGAGGTAGATCTGGCAATATTGCCCATATTTGTCGTGCTTTGAGTGGAATCGAATCGGTTTAAACTTCGGCAGATCGTGCGACATCTTTTTTTCGATGTCTTTACCTTTTTGTACTCAAGATGAAATCTGAGAGTATTATAAGTTTGCCACAAAGTTCGTAACGCCAAGAAATAAGGCTTGGAGAAAAGAATGAATGATACAGAAGTTCATATAATCACTCAAAAATCTCAAAACCGGATGTCCGTCCGTCCGTGTCCTCTCTAGCTCGAGAACGCGTTGAGCTAGATAGTTCAAATTTTGTACACGTCGTTTTTGACAAAAATTTAAGGTCAAGTTCATGAACGGGCCAAATCGCTCCACCCCTTCTACCCTCCCACATACAAAATTACACAATTTCGTAATTTGACAATAAGTGGATTTACTCGAAAAGTATAAATGCTATTGATCTGAAATTTGGAACGTAATACTTTTATGATGGTTCCAATCTACTATATAAAATTTATTTCTATCCTCACCCTCCTTTCACCACCTCCCATACAAACTGCAGTTTTTCATGAAATGCTGTAGACCAATTTACCCAGTGCGTATAAAATTTATCGAGCTGAAATTATGCACCAAATATTTATTTAAAATTATTAGTAAAATAAAAAAAAAAGGATGATTACCTTTACCTCTTCTACCCCCGCCCAAAATGAAATAATTTCGTAATTTGACAATAAGCGAATTTGTATATGTATAAATGCTATTAATCTGAAATTTGGAATATACTACTTTCATAATGATTCCAATCTACTGTATAAAAGTTATTTGAGTCCTCCCCTTCCTTCCACCACTTTCCATACAAACTTCACTTTTTCATGAAATACTATAAACAAATTTACTCAGAACGTATAAAATTGAACGAGCTTAAATTGTGCACTAAATATTTACTTAGATTTATAAGTAAGACAAAAAAAAATTAGACGATAAGTTTCGCTCCTTCTTTCCCCTCCTATACAATCTGACACAATTTAACAACTTCACAAAAAACCAATTTTCTTGAAAAGTATGGATGCTACTGATCTGCAATTTAAAACATATCAAAAAGATGATAGTTTTAGCTATTTCTAAAAGCAATTAAAACTCCCTCCTTCTGCCACCTCACATACAAACTGCACAATTTTACTAAATTTTCTCAGTACCTATTAAATTTTTTATAAAACATTTTGGTGGCAACTCTAGCGTGATGTGAAAAAAGTAGTTCAATATCGTCACCCCCTCCACCACCAAAAATTTCTCTTTCATCGAAAGTATTGCACGATTGGGCTTTACGCCCAATGTTATGTTTTATTAAGAAAATAAATAAACTGCCAACAAGTCGGGCGAAACTTTATTATTCTTGGGACAAGTTGCGGATGAGTGAAAAGTCAATATGCAGGTTAAAGTGGTTAGGGAAAGCTAAGTGCAAAGGGGTTTCTTGGGCAGGGCTGTTATCAATTTAACAATATTTCATTCGTTTCTGCAAGTTTGGGTTTTTATGAGGGGAGGAGGAGAGGTAATAGCAAGGGTGGGTGGATGTTAACAGCTTTTTAATAATTGCTTGAATCACGTCCAATATTCTCTGTATAGAATGTGTTTCATAGACGAAGTTGCATAGAATTTTCATAAAATTCGGTGTATTTTACTTTCACGAAACCGAAAATTTGTATGGGAGGGGGTAGAGAAGGTAGGGGAATCGTAAAATTTGATATGCAGTTTTATTTCGCTTCTCTTGTAAAGTGCTTGTATAAAATTTCAAGTTCGTAGCCTTTAGTTTGTTAGTTATTAGTTGATTTAATGAAATTGGTCGAAATCATAGTTTTGTATGGGAGGGGGTAGAACGGTAAGCGCAATTTCAAAACTTTTAAAGCAACTTCATTTGAATTACTTTTATAAGTTTTCATGCAAAATTTGAAATTGATAGCTTTTAAGAGATAGCTGATAACTGATTTCTTAAAAATGCTCGAAAAAATAATTTTGTATGGGAGGGGGTAGAGGAGGCAGGGGAATCGTACAATTTTGATGCAATTTTCTTTCTTTTCTATTGTAAGGTACTCGTACAAAATTTCAAGTTCGTAGCTTCTAATTTGTTGGTTATTAGTTGATTTAATGAAATTGGTCGAAATCATGCTTTTGTATGGGAGGGGGTAGAAGGGCAAGCATGATTTTAAAAATTTTACCGTAATTTTATTTTAACTATTTTTCTAAGTTTTTGTGCAAAATTTCAAATTGATAGCTTTTGATAGTTAGGTGATAATTGATTTCTTAAAAATGGTCGAAAAAATAATCTTGTATGGGAGGGAGTAGAAGTTTTAAAAATATTCGACCAGTTAATATTACAAAATTTTAGAGATTTTTTTTAAATGCATGTCCCAAATTTTCAAGTTTCTGCCTTCAAATTTCATTCAAAAATTTTCAGTTTATGTGTTTTTTTCATTCCACATGAAATACCTTGTGCACGTTAGACCCCCACTTCGGAGCATAACAATTTTGGAACAAATTACTATTTTTTTTCTATCTATATCAAATAGATGTGTCGACATGCAAAATTTAAACTTTGTATCTTTTACCAGAGCCATAAAAAAATCACTCAAAATTTTCAACATTTTCGCTTTCCACCTCCCTCCCCTTACACCCCCAACTCAAATTTTTTACCAAAATTAAAGATTATATAGCTCTACAATCTGACAAATTTTTGATTTGATATCTGTACTCAATTTTGAGATTTGATGATTTGTAGTTTTGGAAAGTGCGCCATTTTTGAAATGCTCCCCATTTCCCCCCACTACTATAATGTCCACATATTATATTTTTTTCATATGTCGCTAATAAAGCTTAGTATACATTTTAAGTTTCAATTACATAGCATAAGAGACAGTTGAGATATTAATTTTTAATTGTTTTTCTTTGCACCCCCCTGACCCTCCCCCTTTCACTAATTTGCTTCTATCTAAACTGCTTCTAGTAGATCTATATACTATCTTGATGGTCTCAAAATATCAATTTTTTATGGGAAGTAATTTCGAAGATATAATCATTTGAAAAAAAAATTCGGCCGACAATTGGTTCTTAGGCCCCCCTTTTCGCACGCCAATGGATAAAAAAATTAAGTTATTTTTAAAAGTTGTCTCATAAACTCCTGTATATGTATGTTGATTTTTAGCTTCCTAGCTGTAACCGTGGTTGAGATATTTGAATTCGTATTTTTCGGTTTAAGCACTCCCCCTGCCTCCCCCTGAACTCGTACACCCCTCAAAATTGGTATCCGCCTGAGATCCGCAACTGCCTACAATCCCTCTAAAAATGAACTTTCTATCTTGAAGGGTTTGGGAGTTAATGTGCGCTGAGCGTACACGTCGGCGTACGGCGTACAGACAGACGGATTTTTTTTTGTGCATTTTTAGGCTATTTTAGTCATGAAACGCGAAAAAAAAAAATTTCAGGGTAGCAAATTTTTTTTTTTCCCAAGTCGATCACAATACTTTATTATTAAAATAATAAAGTAAAACTAGAAGCTTAAGCTAAGGCTTGAATTAATTAATTATTCAACATTTTTAAAGCTTATATTTAATGAAAAAAGGTTAAAGGGTCTGTCAAAGTAAGACGTCACCAAAATATTTCTTCGAATTTCTGTCCGTTACTACCCTAGCAAATACTATGCCATATATTGAAGGGATTGAACAATATGGATTGTCCGTTAATTTATTAATTCAGGCGCTTTAAGCTCCTGTGTGGTAGTACAGGAGAATGTAAATCGTTTTTTTTATGTCACGTTCGTGATTCCTGGGTGCTCTCAACATTGTTGTTTCAAGCAGCTGACGAGAGGTTTTTTAGTAGTATTTATAATATATTGCTTAAGTGTAATAAACCAATATATTTAAAAAATAATTGCTTCCCCTAGCTATAAACTCACGCCACGCCACTGGTTGAAAAAAGTTTCTGGTGGCTTATTGAAGAAAATATTCTTGGTTTTCTCCGAATTAGCAATTTATATATGTGCATTGATACATTCATTGATTTTGTCGAGGTCCTTGTTGGTACTATCTTGGAGTACTGGTATATTAGTTGCAGTACATTTTAGTGCTATGTCGTCTGCAAAGAGTGATATTGCGCCATTGAGGTCCAGTTTTGGAATAGAGATCGTGTAAATGTTGCATAGAACTGGACCCAATACACTTCCTTGTGGAACGCCATAAGTGACGGTAGAACAGGCTTCAGTGGCGTAGTGGACAGCGTGCTTGCTTCTTAGTCAATAGCTCATGGGTTCGATTCCCATTCCAGACAGGGGATTTTTTTAAGCACAAATTTTTCAGTTGCTACTGGTGATAAAAAATTATTCGAAATAAAATGGGGAAACGGTGTAAAAGTAATAACAGTTCCACTTTTAGAAGGCCTAGATACTCAGTAGATGGTTTCTGTTCGCTTTATATCATTTAGTCCCCCATAACATCTGCAAATATTTGTCAGTAAGCAGCCAGTACAACTGAACAATATACCAGCTTCTCCACTCGCTACGGTCGTTCTCACTCCCCTTCCCCAACCTTTCCAATCCCATTCCTTCCCTCCATAACTGTGTTTGTGCATTGCATATAAAGGCCGAAATTGCCTATAATACAGGTCATTCTGTAAAAAAAAAAGAACACTTCTAAAATTGTCAACCACGACATATGAGGATCTGGAAGGAAGATAACTTTCAAAACAGCTGTACGGAGTCCCACGAATTCCAAGTGCAAAAAGTTTTTTGAGCAGAATTTGATGATCTACTGTATCGAACGCCTTAGACAAATCAACAGAAATAGCAGCTGTATGAAATTGTTTATATGCATTTTATGCGGTCCTCCCCATAATGAAATCAAGGAAGGTCCATCGAAACAATAAACTACGCATCTACGAGATATTAATTCGTCCTGTGCTGCTATATGGATGCGAAACGTGGACCTTGACACGGTTTTCGGAGAAGTTAATCGACACTTTTGAGCGAAAAATTCTTCGGAAGGTATACGGAGCAATTAAGAAAGGAGATGATTGGCGAATTCGATACAACCATGAGCTGTATCAACTATTTGACGACCCACCAGCATCTATATTGATCAAGTGCAGTTTGTATGGGAGGTTGTCGAAGGAGTGGGTGAATTCAAATAATTTATGCTATGTTACATAATCACATTTATGATAAAAATACTGTATCCTAAATTTCAAATTAATATCTATCTTCCCAAAAAAATTTGATATGAAATATATAATTTTTGAAAATAAGTCATTTTGTATGGGAGGCGGTAGAAGGCAAGAGGGGATTGAAATAAAGCCCAAAGCATATAACCTCTCCAAGCATATCTAACAAACTGTAAGTGTCATTAGAATCGGTTCAGCCGTTTTTGAGTTAAATCTGGACAGACCGAAAGACAGAGAAGAATTTCAAAAACGTGTTTTTATGCTTAGTTATTGTCTAAATAAAACAAAACACTAACTTAAAGGCATTTATAAACAAATAACAGACAGACACTACAATTATATTTATTTGTATAGATTATAGAGTATTCGCATTTCACTCCTTAGAAGTAAAATTTTTGAAAATCTGAAAATTACATTTAGTTTAGGGCAAGGAGGATATACCTAGTCCTGCCATAAGTTCTGTCACATAATTTCTCACATTGGCAACAACTTTATTTTATGAGTGACATTTCAATATCGGCCAGTTTTATAAACGTCATAATGTTGTTGACAGTTGATGGTCATTTAAAGTGTGTTCGTTAACGTGTGAAGATGGAATGGGGTGTAATAGAAAACCGAACTGCAGTGATTGCACTACATAAGTGTGGAAAATCCGCGAGTGAAATTTTCAAGTTGTTGTGCCCGTTAACAATAACGCAAAGATTTGTGTATCGTGCGATCCAGAGATATAACGCGATCCAGACTATTGAAGATCGACCTCGTTCTGGACGTCCGCGTGATGTACGTTCTTCTGCTGCCATCAAAGCGGTCGAGAGTCGAATTCGTCGAAATCCGCTTCGTAAACAACGAATCATGGCTCGAGAGATGAACATCTCCACCCGAAGTATGTCTCGCATCATAAAATCTGACCTCGGGATGAGTGCCTTTCGACGATCAACGGGACATTTGCTGACTGAGCAGTTGAAGCAAATTAGGAGCACCAGATCGAAAGAGCTCCTTCGGCGGTACGGCAACAACAAACATCGAGAAATTTTGTTTACCGATGAAAAAATTTTTACGGTGGAGGAACATTTCAACCGCCAAAATGATAAGGTGTATGCCCACAGCTCCATAGAAGCCCGACAAGTTGCCACTAGGGTACAGCGAGGACATCATCCAGCATCAGTCATGGTATGGTGGGGTGTCAGCTACGAAGGGGTCACCGAGCTTCATTTTTGCGAAAAAGGCGTAAAAACTGCAGCGAAAAATTATCAAACGGACATCCTGGAGGGATGTGTGAAGCCGCTGAACTCTACGCTATTCAACAATCGACATTGGGTTTTCCAGCAAGATTCTGCGCCAGCCCACAAAGCTCGAACCACACAAGCGTGGTTGGAAACCAATATTCCACAGTTTATAAGGGCGACGGAATGGCCTTCTGGGAGCCCAGATTTGAATCCCCTGGACTACAAACTGTGGGCGGAGTTAGAGTCCATGGTGTGCACGAGACGACACCCAAATATCGAGAGCCTTAAGCGATCTTTGACAGAAGCAGTAGCTAATTTTCCGCTAGAAACAGTGCGTACTGCTATCGATGACTGGCCCAACAGATTAAAGAGCTGTGTTAAGGCTAAAGGCGGCCACTTTGAATAATTTGTTGCTTATTTTACTTCCATTAGTATGCCAAAATAAAATATATTTTCCTTTGTCAAAAACTCTTTTTCATTTATACAAAAATTGCCCATATACGTGTGACAGAACTTATGGCACGACTAGGTATAAACATAAAAGGGCTACGATTGCGCGTAAAGCGCAATCTTGCGATACTCTAGATGAAATAGAATTTTTTGTGGTCCCAAGAAATTTCGCATGGGAAGTATTAGAAGGGATGACAGCATTGAACTAATTTTTCCCCATCATGCTAAAGTAGCTATAAAAATGTTTTGTACAAAATGCTTACTCCAAAAATTGAATGGGAACTGAAAAAATTAGTGAGTTAGATTTAGTGAAAATGTGCAGTTTGTATGGGAGGTGGTAGAAAGAGTGGGGCGATTAGAGTGATTTTTTTCAGAAATAACTAGGAATATTGTAAAATTGACATCCCTGAAATTTCAGACTAGTGCCATTTATACTTTTCAAGAAAATCGATTTTTTGTGAAGTTGTGAAACTGTGTCATATTGTATGGAAGGGGGTAGAAGCAGTGAAGCTAATCAAATATTTTTTTCTGATCTTAATGCTAATACTAATTAAGTATTTATTACAAAATATGAGCTCAATAAATGTTATATGTTCTGAGAAAATCGTCTTAGAGCATTTCATGAAAAAGTGTAGTTTGTATGGGAGGGGGTGGAAGGAGAGGGAGGAAGCAAATAATTTTTCTACTGTAGATTAAAATTGCTATGAAAATAACATATCCGAAAATTCAGACTAATAGCTTTTATACTTTTCGAGTAAATCCGTTTATTGTCAAATTACGAAATTGTGTCATTTTGTATGGGAGGGGGTAGAAGGGGTGAAGCTAATAGTCTAAATTTTTTTGGGCTTACTAACAATTTTAAATAAATATTTGGTGCACAATTTCAGCTCTCTAAATTGTATACGCAATGAGTAAATTGGCTTAGAGTAATTCATGACAATTACAGTTTGTATGGGAGGTGGTAGAAGGAGGGGGAGGATACGCATAATTTTCGTACGGTAGATTGATATTATCATAAAAGTAACATATTCCAAATTTCAGGCCAATAGCTTTTATACTTTTCGTGCAAATCCGTTTATTGTCAAATTGCGCAATTGTGTCATTTTGTATGGGAGGGGGTAGAAGGGGTGGAGCGATTTGGCCCGTTCACGAACTTGACCTTACTTTTTTGTCAAAAACGACGTGTACAAAATTTGAACTATCTAGCTCAACGCGTTCTCAAGCTAGAGCGCGCACAGACGGACGGACGGACGGACGGACGGACGGACGGACGGACGGACGGACGGACGGACGGACAGACGGACGGACATCCGGTTTTGAGATTTTTGAGTGATAATATTAATTTCTGTATTCATCATTTTTTTCTCCGAGCCTTATTTCTTGGCGTTACAAACTTTAGAGCAAACTTATAATACTCTCAGATTTCATCTAGAGTATAAAAATATTCCCACATGAGACAGACTATCAGGTACTCCTTTTATATATCCTCCTTGGTTTAGGGTCTAAGAAAGGCACATTATCTAAAATTCATAAATCGTTGCAAACTTTGCAAAGATATAATGATTAGTCAATTATGTAGTGAGTTTCGCCTATTTCGAAATTCAGGTGTCAAATTTGGAACATTTGTTCAAAATTTTGTTTTTCCAGGTCAAACTGTTGCGTCAATACAGCCAAGGTTCCTCCTCTGACACCTTTAGGGTCAAATTTCGTAAGACCCTAAAGTCGCTTTCGTCGGGAGCCTCTATTTCAAGTTTTCACAACTATGCTAAGATTCGGTAATTCCTCAAAAAGAGTTTTTTCACCTTGGTATGATTATATAATTATTGTGATTCTTCGTAGACTGTAATTTTCTATGTACCATAGTTATTTAACCAAAATTTGAATTACCGAATTTGACCCTTCTTAACCATCTCAACTCATTACCACGAATTCGAATATCTCAATTTATTCATGGCTGATTTCGAAGTTTGTACTGGAATAGAAGACATAAATTTATTTACTTTTTCGAATATTTCATGCTTTCTAAAAAAAACATCTACTGCTTCTATTTGGTACTAAATTTATCCCTACGCTTTCCGATAAAGCGCCATGGTCCGCAGTCATAAATAAAGGGATCGGTTTCCAATATAAAACTAGGAAAAAAAGGGAAAACACAAAACTACACTCCAGGAAGTTGTCATCTCCCTCATGCATACGGTCCCAAAGATATGGCATTGCATCCGCTAGATGACCGCAAAATGCTTTCAGTGGAAAGTTAGAAGCGGATATGAGATTCCAACCCCTTGAGGTTCTTTCCTTTCAAGTTTATGAATTCCATCTCGTGCCAAGGAATTGTTTCGAGTTGTGTGATGTGGCCGAATCGCAGCAATGTTGCTTTCACACGTGACGGCTCCGACATGGACTCAAAGCTCCACTTCATAGTGCCGAAACGAAATATTAGATAACCGTATGGGAATTAGTTTGTGAAAATTTGTTGTTACGAGACCTTTTTGGATTACTAGCGCACATGAGAGAAATAACAATTTATTTTTATTCACTTTTGGAATGTTTTCGGTCGAGGAGATACTTGAAATAACTTTTTGAGTGTACGAATCAGGTGAAGGACGTGATACTACTAAGGAAATTATGTTTTCAATGGCGGAATTTTCATTCAATATTTTGATTTTGATTTCGAGCGGCAATGAATTTCGAATTTTTCTCTTGTTAGGTTACGGTGACCAACTTTATTTGAGAAAAAAGAGAATATAAATAAACTGCCAACAAGTCGGGCGAAACTTTATTATTCTTGGGACAAGTTGCGGATGTGTGGAAAGTCAATATGCACGTTAGAGTGGTTAGGGAAGGCTAAGTGAAAGGGAGTTCTTGGGCAGGGCTGTTGTCAATTTAACAATATTTCATTCATTTCTGCAAGTTTGGGTTTTTATGAGGGGAGGAGGAGGGGTAAGGGTGGGTGGATGTTAATAGCTTTTTAATTAATTGCTTGAATCGCGTCCAATATCCTCTGTATAGAATGTGTTTCATAGACGAAGTTGCATAGAATTTTCATAGGATTCGGTGCATTTTACATTCACGAAACCAAACATTTGTATGGGAAGGAGTAGAGGAGGTAGGGGAATCGTAAAATTTGTGACGCAATTTTATTCCCTTTCTCTTGTAGTGTGCTTGTACAAAATTTCAAGTTCGTAGCTTTTAATTTGATGGTTATTAGTTGATTCAATGAAATAGGTAGAAATGATACTTTTGTATGGGAGGGGGTAGAAGGGCAAGCGCGATTTCAAAACTTTTAAAGGAATTTCATTTCAATTATTTTTATGAGTTTTCAGGCAAAATTTGAAATGGATAGCTTTTAAGAGTTAGCTGATAACTGATTTCTTAAAAATGCTCGAAAAAAAAATTTTGTACGGGAGGGGGTAGAAGAGGTAGGGGAATTGCAAAATTTGTGACGCAATTTTATTTCCTTTCTCTTGCAAGCTGCTCGTACAAAATTTCAAGTTCGTAGCTTTTAATTTGTTGGTTATTAGTTGATTTAATGAAATTGGTCGAAATCATACTTTTGTATGGGAGGGGGTAGAAGGGCAAGTGCGATTTTGAAACTTTTAAAATAATTTCTTTGCAAATATCTTTATAAGTTCTTATGCAAAATTTCAAATGGATAGCTTTTAATAGTTAGGTGATAATTAATTTCTTAAAAATGGTCGAAAAAATAATTTTGTATGGGAGGGGGTAGAAGTTTTGAAGGTATTCGACCAGTTAATATTTTATACTTTTAGGGATTTTTTTTAAATGTATTTCCCAAATTTTCAAGTTTCTACCCTAAAATTACATCCAAAAATTTTCAGTTTTCGTGTTTTTTTCGTTGCACATGAAACAGCTTGTGCCCATTAGACCGGGGTGGTCGGTTCATAACAATTGTGTATCTAATTATTATTTTTTTTCTATGTATATCAAATAGATGTATTCACATGCAAAATTTAAAGTTTCTATCTTTGAGCAGAGTCCTAAAAAATTCACTCAAAGTTTTCGACATTTTTGCTTACCACCTCCCTCCCTTTACACCCCCTAACTTAAAATTTTTATCAAAATTATAAATTATGTAGTTCTATAATCTGACGAATTTTCATTTCGATATCTGTACTCAATTTTGAGATATAATGATTTCTAATTTTGAAAAGTGCACCATTTTTCAAATGCTCCCCATTTCACCCCACTACTATTATGACCAAATTTTATATTTTTTTTGTATTTCACTAGTATAGCTTAGTATATGTTTTAAATTTCAATTACATAGCTTAAGGGATAGTTGAGATATTAATTCTTAAGTGTTTTTCCTTCCACCCCCCCCCCCCCCCCCCCCGACCCTTCCCCTTACAATAATAAGCCTATTTCTAAGCTGATTCTGGTGGATCTATACGCCATCTTAATTGTCCCAAAATATGAATTTTTTATGGTAAGTAGTTTCGAAGATATGACCATTTCAAAAAAAGATTCGGTCGACAATTTGTTTTTAGCCCCCCCTTTACGGACGCCAATGGATAAAAAAATTAAATTATTTTTGGAATATGTCCCACAGCTTTCTGTATACGTGTGCTGATTTTCATCTTTCTATCTGCATTCGTGGTGAGGATATTAGCAAGTGTATATTTCGACTTTTTCCATCCCTCCGCCTCCCCCTTCCACCCCACACTCCGCAAAATTTGGATAATGGAGCTCACTTACCATGTTAATAACCCACCCAACAATCAACATTCTACCTTTAACGGTCTTGGAGGTACGAGTCCATATGTACGGCGTACGGCGGGACGGATTTTTTTTTTTGCTTTTTTAGGCTAATTTAGTCATGAAACGCGAAAAAACAAAATTTCAGGGTAGCAAATTTTTTTTTTTTCTGTGTCGATCACAATACTTTATTATTAAAATAATAAAGTAAAAATTAAAAAGGAGTATAAAAAAACGATCGCACAAAAATCATCTACTTTGTATTTTTTTTAAATAGCCGTCACTACGGGAAGAGAGTTTAAATCTCTTTCCAATTTTTGAATAGTACAAACACTGACTAAAGAGCCTTCACTTAAAGGATTTTAGAAAAGGTGTTGTAAAACTACTGGAAATTGTGATAATGGCAAGAAATATCCCAGCAAACATTTAAACGAGCGCTCATAAATTTATTATCGAAAAACGATCGTTTTGCATGCGCGAGCTGCAATATGCTTGAAAACAAATAACATGATGAGTAATCTAAACGTTCGAAAACCGAGCAGGAGGGTAAAATAAAATTATGTAAACCAAATGTAAACCAATCTCTGTAGAGTTTACATCACACGTGCGATATGCGAGTCCGAAAATGATGTCGACATAGCTATGTCTATAGGCATGTCGCACATTTCGTTTGTGCGTGAAATGTTCAAAGCATTAACAACAAAAATAGAAAGGCAATTCCGATCTTCGATTATACATTTTCTTATATACTCGTTTTTTGTAAGAGTTTTATAATTCATTAATGAATAGTTAAAAGTAATTCATTAATGAATGTCCATTTAGATCGCTTGATGACTCGTTAATGTATCGTTAACGACCCTCGTTAATGATCAAAACACTCGTTAATATAATTTATAAACGAGTGTTTAATGAATTATTTTTTTTGCTGGGATGCCTTTAAAGGATGTTGCAAGTATTGAATTTTTGAATGGCTTAATGGTGATGGTGATGGTGAATCGACTGCAGCTGAGTTAAAAAATCCTTTAGTGATTCAATGATGCAGTGCGCGTCCAATTGAAAAGTAATTGCATACTTTGACTTGTACACATTCTAAGTCGAAACCCCAAAAGTCTATAGCATGATGAATCGTATTGCTTAATAAATGTCCTGGAAATCCCAGCACCGTTCAAAAATCTCCCGACTATCCGACTAAGCACATTACATTAATCCTGGGTGTAGCCTAGTAGGTAGCGCGTTGGTCTACAATGCGAAGGCCGCGAGTTCAAATCCCGGTCGACGTATAATTTCCGCATACGCTTACGTGGGTATATCTGAGTTACCTCAATCTGCGAACATGGAAATTCGTAGAAAGAGGGTTGTGCGAATGGCTAACAACCTTTCCACAATAACAGCAATTTAAAAAAAAATGTTAAGGAACCCAAAGGTCAGGAGGCCAAAGCCCGAATTGGACCGTATTGCCATTGAAGAAGAACCGCATTATGTTGAGTATTATCAAAATTGTTGTTACAATGTTTTGTTACGACTCCATCATCAAAACTACATAACTGCCCAAATGAATGAGGACCAATAACGCCATACACACTGAATAGTTTGCAAGAATTCTAACGAAAATTTTCAGCCGCAGTAATGAACTGTTGGCAGTATGGAACTATCGGCAATTGATGGAAATGAAATAAAAAAAATTCCATAATTTGGAAATAGTCATAGTGCTGCCTATAATTGTTAATGGGATTTCTTAAATTTTTTGCAATGACAATTTTTCATAAACTTGAACATCAACCCGAGTAATTCCCAAGATAGTACCATTCATAGAAGAGAAATTTACATAACACCTCCTTCTATAAATGGAACGCCAATACCCTTTTCAGCTGAGGTCAAATATCTAGGTGTGATACTTAACAGCAAATTAAAATGAAACAAACATATAGAATGGACTCCCGCCAAAGGCGTTTTTGGCCTGCAAAAGCTTATTTGGCAGAAGATGGGAATTACAGCCCAAGATGATCTACTGATGCTACAGAACAATCATACTCCCAATAGTCACTTACGGATCAACAGTCTAGTGGGCTAGGCTACTACAACAAAAAGCGCAACTTATTACTACAAAAAATTCAAAGACTAGCGTGTCTTTGTATCACAGATACAATGAAAATCTAGCCTACTGCGGAGATGGAAATATTCCTAAACATCTCTCCGATACATCTCCAAATAAAAAAGGAGGCTATCAAAGGGGTGTTACGCATATAGACGGATAACAACTACAAGTCGGGGGATTTTAGAGGTCCCTTCCAAATCTTAAAAAATCCGAGAATTGAGATTCTAACCTAAACACTGTTCGACACTATGCCGAAAAAATTCAACTTTGAAACCTCATTCAAAGTAATAATCAGAGAACGCAAGGAATGGCAATCCGTGCTACCTGATATGGAAGAGGAATCAACCATCTGGTACACAGATGGCTCGCGCACCTCGGAGGGGACTGGAGCCGAAATCATAGGTCCTAACTTCTCTTGTTCCCAAACCTCTTGGTAAGAAAGCCACTATCTTTCAAGCTGAACTTATCGCAGTGGAGCACTGTATCCAATAGATTATAAGGAGAGCTCATCGCAACAAATTTAGCTCTAGCATCCAATAAATACGGATCGAGGCTTGTTTTGGACTGACTCCAAAACCTAATCATCCTGGTAAAAAGAAACAAATTAGCATTATCGTGGGTCCCAGGACATACGCGGATTGAGGGAAATGAATAGGCAGACTACCTCGCGAAAAATTCTGTGGAAAACCAAAAGGACACTTCAACCTTATTCTTAGAGAGTGGATTGTAAAAGAGCATAGAATCTACTGAAATAGGTATCAATCGCAAGGAAATTTATCCTACCACAAAGAAAAAAAAACAAAGTGAAGACTATTCTAAAATTCAGCATGAGTAATATTAGTACTCGGTCAATTGACGGGGCATAGTGGAGTAAACGACCACCTCAAAAATATCAAATATCAAATTCATGTTCGTCTACTGTTTGACAATTTTAAACAGTGAGCCCCTCTCCCCAAGGTAATGTGCAGATTTCGCCTTATTGGCCAGATCTTCAATGGCCTTTCTATTGAAGCGTCTAGAAGCTCTTATGCTCTATATGAGCGTCGCGGTAGTTTCGTCGTAGTTCGAGAGTTCTTTGGTTGCCATCGGTTGAGATGATTCCCAATTCGGCATTTTTCTGATCACCGACTTTGTCCCATGTGTTTTGCGACATCCAGGGTTTCTCACCCCTTTGCACTTATCACACAGAATTTTAAGCAGAAATGTTAGAAATGCGATTGTAGTTCTCTCACTTGGCCTCCAGTGTGCACATTTCATATCCGCCCAAAGTGGATGACTTATTGCGTAGAAAGGTGGAATACTCGTGTTTTTTGCTGTGGTCTCCAAGTTTATCCACGTTAAGCTTGAGCTTCATTTGAAAAATTTGTGGTCATTCTACTGTTGCTCTAGGGTGTAGCCTAGTGGGTGGCGTATTGATCTACAACACGAAGGTCTTGAGTTCAAGTCCCGGTCGACGCACAATTCCAGCATACTACCTACTTGGGCATACCTTGCTTACCTTAATCCACGAAAATGAAAAATTCGTGGATAGAGGGTTGTGCGAAGGGCTAACAACCCCCTCAACCACAATAATTAATGAAAATGTTAAGGAGTCTAAAGATCAGGAGGCCAATGCCCGATCTGGGCTATAGTACCATAGTAGAGTAGAGGCTGTTGCTCTGCACATTCTCAAGCAGGCAACTATCAAGTGATGATTGGTCCCCACGTCAGTTCCACGCTTCGCTCGCACATCGAAGAAACATCTTCTCCGTCGGCGACTTCTGGCTAAATGCTTAGTTCTGAGTTACACCGTCAGGGAAAACCTGAGATCTTTCGTACTATTGGTGTACGAGACAAAAAACGAAGCTGCAAATCTACAAAACTAAAATAAGACCAGTACTCTGTTATGACAGTGAAACGTGGATATTAATACCAGCATAAGAAAAAATATTTAATGTCGAAGGTATTACGATGAATCCTTGGACCGGTGAGACACCAAGGCGTATGGCGAATTCGTTACAATCAGAAATTGTATGTTATCTTCGAGGATCCAGAAGTCTCCACTCTCATCAAACTTCGAAAGCTACAGTGAACTGATCACGTACAGCAAATGGAGGAGAGAAGACTATCTAAACATGCACAAAAAGGAAAGGCGGAAGGAAATGGCCAGCCAGAAAACCAAGAAAATGCTAGGAGAATTCAATGCAAATCGCTTTTGAAATTTTCGGAATGGAGGACGTGGTCATTGGACCGAGAAAATTGGGGACGAAGCATGGGAAAGGGAGAAGGGAAGACTTGGGTTCTACCGCAATTAATAATTATCAATTAATTGTATCAACGAATTTAATTGAATTTCAACAATTTTGATTTATGCCAACAGCGAAAACACCCAATCATTATGTGTGAATTTTACTAATACAGCACTCCGTTGAAATCCATAATTAATTTCTGAAGAGAGAATTAATTTGATTTCTACTGGAGTGCGTTTAATCGGTTCCGATCAGGACCAGGAACAAATTCATTATCTTTGAAAAATGGTTCACCGAACAATTTAACTAGTATACTAAAACTGTAGTATTACACTATTACCATAGTTTATGTCTTCAGATTTCAAAATGGCATGCATGCTGTATCCTCTGTGAGAATATGGGAAAACTTAAACATTTTCCCATGCACCTAGACCTAGATATATAGGATATTTGGGTATGCCACAGGCTGCGTTTCTGAACCTCATCGAATTCGGTGCCTGTCGGTGCTGATATTATCATACGATGGGATTTCGAAAATAGAGTCGATTATTATTTCGAGCTCGACGAATTATGTAAACGTAATTAGTGATTGTCAGGAACTACAATGGAACTCATCCCTGCTGTGCTTGCTAACGTCGACATTATCGCTCCTAGAAAATCCAATAATTCCGTGAAAACTATGATTATATTGCTCTAAGCACAGTTTATCGTTGTAATAGGAACTAGTAAAAAGCACAACCATCTAAACAAGGAAGCAGTACTGTTTGAAAGCTGCAAATATTTGACTTTGTCGTATGCGAAATACGCACATAATGTACAATATGCATTTCTGGATCTTCTTTGTCAGCGTAATAATCTTCATAAATTACATTTTACTAGCAGCGCATTTATTACTCTCTGCGTTGGATTCTATATCCTTCGATATCCTTCGCTTACATAAAATATTACATTTACCTCAATGCAAACTTTTCGCCAAAAGAAAGGAAATCCATTATGGGGCGATTTCAAACTGTGCGTGATGGCACGTACTGCTACTATACTTGTATAGTATCTTAAGCGCAGTATAACTAAAAGGAAGTACGAACCAACGAAGTTAGCATTTTTTATCGTCAGCTTTTATAGGAAATACGAACGTAGTCACGTTAATGTTATAAAATGGTTAGGTGCACCATTTTATGAATGGATTTCTTTCTTTAAGGATTAGAAAGGCTCAAAATGCACACAAAGTTCTAAACATAGGAAACATTATCATTTTGAGATTTATAAAATAGATAATGTTGAAATTAAACATCGAAAATCGTAAATTGCCAATAACAAGATTTTAGTTATAATTTTCTTAATTTCACCTTTTCATTAGAAAAATTGTGAAAGCAATTAGATTTGATTGAGACGTTCTCGTCCGTTGACCGATATTTGTAACTCTACACATTGGCCAAACTGTATGGCAAGTATCACTTGGTCAACTTGTGGATGAAGAAGTTGACGCTGGTTAAGGAGTTGTTGGGCTTTGCGGCTTGCAGTTGCCTCTTGCCACTGGATTAACGGTTGTCCCATATCAAAGGCTTTCATGTGTCAAGCTCCCCATTCAAAAATTGATCAGATATTATATTGACTATCCTCTCAACAAGAGTCAATCTTGACAGTATCTTTATACTTTAGATGGAATCTGAGAGTAGATTGTGTTTGCCTTACCGTTTGTAACGCTAAGAAATAATGCTTGCACGTAGCCGCCAAGGGTACAGAAATAATTACTGTCGCTCAAAAATCTTGATTCTCTCTGTCTGTTTGGCTGTCTGTCTGTTTGGCTGTCTGTCTGTTTGGCTGTCTGTCTACAACGTAACTCTCGAAAGCTTTGACCTGTCGTGCTAAAATTCATATCATATGTCATTTTTTTTGCAAAAATTCATATCATATGTCATTTTTTTTTGCAAAAAGGTAACTTTAAGTTCCACATCCCCCCACTCCTTCTACCCCCTTCCTTACAAATTTTATAAAATTTCGAAATTTACAGAAATTGAAACCATTCAGCTGTTGACTTGAAAATTAGGTTATAGTATAATGATGCGAATATCATTAACGTCAATAAATATTGATCTGATCCCCTTATTCCTTCTACCCCCTCCTACACAAATGCAAAATTTTCCAAAATGCATTAATTCGGTTTGTACCTCCCATACAAATGCCATAAATTCAGACAAAAATTGTTAAATTTTCTCAAAAATTATGACAGCAACAAACTTCAAATTCAGCATGAAACATTTTGCATACCACGTTCGGTTTTAGATACAAAAATTACAAATCTCTCCCCACCGCTTCTACCACCTCCCATACAAAAGTCACTATTCACTTTCCGAAAGAACTTGAGGTGACATATTTTCCGGTACAATAAACTCGTTCTTATTTCTAGAGTACCACATGGTTGGGCATAAAGCCCAATTCTGTTATTTTTTTCTCCGAGCCTTATTTCTTGGCGTTACAAACGTGTTATAATACTCTCAGATTTGATCTAGAGTATAAACATAACAGGATTACGATTGGGAGTAAAGCGCAATCATGCGATAATCTAGATGAAAGTGAAATTTGTTGATTTTAAGAAATTTTGTATGGTAAGTGGTAGAAGTTTTGACGGAATTGAATTAATTTTTTCACATCACTATTAAGTTGGTATCAAAATACTTTAAACAAAATTTAAGCTTCAAACATCTTACAGCTTTTGAGAAAATTATTTTATAAAATTTAGTGAAATTGTGCAGTTTGTATGGGAGGTGGTAGAAGGAGCAGAGGGTTTTCCGTTTTTTTTTTCACTATTATTTATACGTGACATTTCTAAAATTTAAGACCAATAATATTCACACCTTTCAAGAAAATCGGTTCTATGTAAAGTTCTGACAATGTCACACTTTGTATGGGAGGAGGTAGGAGTGAAGCTAGTCAGTTAATATTTTTCCATCTTACTAATAATTCGAAATAAATATCTAGTGCACAATTTCATCTCGATAAATTTTATACGTACTGAGTAAATTGATTTATGGTATTTCAACAAAAAGTGCAGTTTGTATGGGAGGTGTTAGAAGGATTGGGGCGATTCAAATAATTTTCATACGGTGGACTGTTCTAGCTCAACGCGTTCTCGAGCTAGAGAGGACAAAAAAAACGGACGGGCGGACATATTCGATTATGAGATTTTTGAGTGATAATATGAACTTCTGTGTTATTCGTTTATTTTTCCGAGCCTTATTTCTTAGCGTTACATTCTTTGTGACAAGCTTATAATACTCTCAGATTTCATCTATAGTACTTATAAACACAATAAGTGAATAAAATCAAAAAAGAATATTTGCGATTCGTATGGTGAAGTACGCAGAATTCAAATTCGTATCGTAATTGATATTTCACCCGAAATCTACTACAGAGATATCTTCTTTTTGCTTTGCACTTTACACTTCAATTTACAACAGCTTTTTCAGCGTACGCAAAATGAAATATTCTTTAAGGGCTGGAGGCACTTCACGTACATCGAAACCTTGAACAGTCAAAAATTCCTTAACATCTTCTCTTTCACTGTATTTTTTTAATTGTAAACCACCCTTTCAACAAGAAATATTATAAACTAATCACCATTAATTCGATCAAATCTCAAATATTTTCGAAACAACTCAATGATAATAAATTTAAAATTCTCTTTAAATTTCACTAAATTTCATTTCTTTGTTCTACTTAAGTTAATTAAGTCCGTGAATTTTTTTCCTGGAGCACAATAGCAAAGTCTGGAAGGAATTTTTCGAAACTGATCGCAGCAGGCAAAGCAAATGAATCCTAAGAATTCTTATTCTCATATCCCCCTAATGTATTGAAACTTTGTTATCTACTTCCTTAGAAAAGAAGCCAAAGAAGACAATTTTATTATATCCTTTATCGCTTAAGGCTATTAGCTCAGATTCATTCATCCGAAACATTTCTGTAATCATTACAGTGCTTTAATAAAATATGAATTCCGTAATATCCTGTTTATTGTATTTAAAGCAATTTTTGATATTTTGAAGTTGGAGAAAAAATTTATACATAAATATTTAACCATTTTCCAATTAGGGTGAATGGTATGTTGTAGATCTATCATACAAGAGGAGGTCAAAAATTTCACGGAATAACAGGGAAGGGTGGTGAAATTAAACAAGTTATTATTTTTCCTTTTCAATATCTTCTCCCTTAAGCCTAAAAAATTTATCACATCT
Source organism: Chorisops tibialis (assembly GCA_963669355.1). NCBI lineage: Eukaryota > Metazoa > Arthropoda > Insecta > Diptera > Stratiomyidae > Chorisops > Chorisops tibialis. The sequence continues at coordinate 267,459,575 of OY770262.1, read as the reverse complement.
CTCACAAAGTTTATTATTCCTACCTAAAAATATGTTTTATCAAGGCCTTCAAAATAGACTGAAATTCCGACTTCACCTCTTCATCGTTGGTAAATTTTCTTCACCGAATTCTTTCTTTAGTTTTGGGAACAAATAATAATCGGATGGGGCCAGATCTGGACTATAAGGTGGGTAGTTCAATATTTTATAGCCGCATCCCTGTAGTCTTCTAGAATGCATGCGCTAAGCGCATGAAAATAGCACAAAGCATTTAGTAGATGACTTGAACTTTTACGCATTTTTTTTAAATGAATTTCTCAAATTTTTTCCTATCTTAAAAATTTCAATCAGAAATTTTTAGTTTTCTTGTTACCGTGTACAACCAAATCGCTCTAAATAGCGTGATACCCATAGCAAACAGATAGCCTTGCGCTATTGCATGAGATATCGAATTTCAAGAAAAAGCGTTTGCGCTTCAGGAACCATTCTCTGGCGTTGCTGGCTGCGCTAGACGCATGCGAACAAAAAAGCGTATCGTGTGGACGTAGTTTTATATGAGTTTACGCAAATGCTGCATGTGCGTCATTGAACTTAATGCATGCGCTTTTAGTGTAGAACGCATGCGCTAAGAGATAAGCGTTCTCAGTGTGTACTATGCACAATAAGTCCATTGTATGTCCCACGATCAGTTAGAGTCCATTAAAAGAAATATTTTTATCTTGCAGATCATATTTCCTTGACTGCAATTGTTTGAGGATGATGATTCTGAATGATGACCCTTGCGACACACTCTAGTATCGAATTTTAAGTCGACATCAGCTACACCGCATCTAAATACCAAGACCCCTCCGCATCGTTAAAAAAAATTAAGAATAAGCACCCTGAATCTTTCGTGTCTGTATAACACAGGTTCAACATATTCCGGTATCATTGGCACCTCTTTCATAGCACAGGTCCGGCCTTCGTTCAATACCTTCCACATCAGTCTAAGTTCATGTATAGCATTGATACTAAGCTCCGGTCCATGGAGTCGCCAGTCTCTAAGGGCACTTCACTGAAATCGTCGAAGTTTTCTAGACTAGTAACTACCACTCTACGGGGCATATATTTTTAGGTCTACAATCCAAAGAAATTTATTTATTGGATTTTGAGATGCAACGGTTTCAAATTTTGAAAAAAGCACAATTTTTTAAACACCTCCCGCTACTGTTACGTCCGAATCTTACATTTTTTTTCCTAATTTCCTAATGTTCACTAATGTAGCTTAATACAGGTTCAACTACATATCTTAAAAGACAGTCGAGATATTACTTGCTAAGTGTTTTTCCTTGCAACCCCTCTTAACTCTCGCTCTTAGAAATATGTGCTCCCTTTAATGACGATAATGATGAAGTTATAAGCAGCCTGATACAACTATTTGTAAAAAAAAATCGGCGGCCGACAATTTCTTTTTCACCCTCACCTCCCTTTCGGCCCCAAATGAATAAAACAATTAAATTATTGTAATCTTTACGTTTGTCACACAAACTCCTTTATACGTGTATAGATTTTCAGCTTTCTGGCTAGAACCGTAATTGAGATATTGCTATTTGTAGTTTCCGGTTCTAGCTAGGGTGTAGCCCAGTTGGTGGGTGTTGGTCTACAATTCGAAGGTCTAGAGTTCAAATCCCGGTAAACGTACAATTTGAGCACACTTCGCCACCTCAATCTTCGAAAGTAAAATTCGTAGATACACTAACAACCCTTTCACAATAACAAATAAATAAATGTTACTGAATGAAACTGAAGGTCAGGAGACCAAAGACCGATTTGGGCTTAAGTGCTATTGAAGAAGAAGTTTACGGTTCATCAGCTCCCTTCGGATCCCCCTATATCCTAAACTCGGCTGAGTTAGCACCTCATCTGTAACCCACCCCAAAATTAACTTGCTATCTTCAGAGATTTGGGAGTTATTACGCCCAGAGTGTACACGTATGGTGTACGGTGTACAGATACATTTTTTTTTTGTGCATTTTTCGGTTAAATTAGTAATAAAGGATAAAAAATAAAAATGTTTCATTCCAGCTAATTTTTTTACCAAGTCGATCAAAATACAAATTAATAAACCGAAATTGTATCAAGCATTGATAAGTTTTTCTTCTACTTCGACTCAGAGAAATCAACTTCTTCAATTGAATTTCGAGAAAGCAACTTCGCTTCACACAAAGCTAACACAGAGAAAAGCAACTAAAACTTGAAAATTTGTTTTAAAACATTCCAATCGTTTTATATCCGCGGGAAAATTACAGTTACCTAGTTTTAAGTCGCGAATTATCTCGATTGCTTTGTTCTTCGTTCAAAAGTCTTTTTCAAAGTATTGAGTCCCTTTTGGAACGGAACGTGTTATAAATTATTTTTATGTTTACAGATAGTGCAACGCGTATCTGAACGATCTCATTTTCTCATTTTCCTTTCAAAGTCACTCGCTTTCCTGATATAAATATAACTGAAATCTTCGAAAGATTTATGAGCAACACGTGCTTCTTTCGTAGCTATGTTATTAAAATAAATGTCCTGAAATTTCCCTGGGAGTCTCTTTCTTCAATGATTTCGAAAAGGAGATTAGAAATCTTTTGACGAGTATTAAAATATTTAATTATAATATATTGCATATAAAGTAGCTGCCAATGAAAATGGCATAATTTTCACGATATCACTACTACAAAGTAACAGTGAGGTGTATGGAATATCAATTCTTGAGATAATAGAAGTTTTTTGGTAGTTACGCTTACGTTGTAATAAATGCCAGACTGGTTTATTCTTACTCATAGTGTCGTCGTGATATTTATGAAGGTCATTTTATAAGACTTGACATTAGCCACAGATTGACATTATTCACTTAAAATGGTAATTTTTGTACTTATCTCACTGTTGCTTTGTGGTAGCGAAATGGTATATTGCAAATTTGTATACAATGGGAAAGGCCTTTCTAGTCTTTGGAGCACTTCGGCCTCCGCTTAAACTCTATTTAGCGTAAAATTCAGAATTCTATGGAAGCTAAAAGTTCTTATTTTGTAGGATTTAAACCTTTTTGCGGCTCACTTCTATTGCATTTTATGATTTCTGATTAATTTCTAGAGTGTGGATGTTGGAAACTTTTTGTGGGTTTTTCAAAAATTGTTAGAAATTGAAATCAGATAAATTATATTATAAAATAAACTGCCAACAAATCGGGCGCAACTTTATTATTATTGTGACAATTTGAATATGCATGGCCAGTCAATGTGAGTTGTTAGTTGAGTTAAAGTGGTTAAGGAAGAGTAAGGTGAACCCCCTTTTACAATTGGAACCTCCATTCACAAGTGGACCCCCTTTAGGGCAGGGCTGCTGTCAACAAAAAAATACTGACAAAAATAATTGAACGTCGTCTTAAGCCCTATACTAATCAAATAATTGGCGAATACCAAGGCGGATTCAGAACCGGACGATCTACAACAGACCAGATATTCTCGGTGAAACAGGTGCTTGAGAAATGCTGGGAATATAACACAGACGTGCACCAAATATTCGTAGATTTTAAACAAGCATACGACAGTATCGACAGGAGCGTACTGTACCAAATCATGCTTGACTTTGGAATTCCTCCAAAACTAGTCCGACTAACAAGACTCACAATGACGAACACTGAATCCCAAGTGAGAATACAAACCGATTCCACAACCAGCTTTCCAACGGAATGTGGTTTAAAGCAGGGAGATGGCCTAGCTCCTATGCTTTTCAACTTGGCACTAGAGTATGTCGTCCGAAAAATTCCAGTCGACACCAACGAGACACTACTATTCAAGTCCACCCAACTAGTAGCATACGCTGACGACATTAACATTCTAGCAAGATCCTTCCCTAGTGCTAAGGAGATATTTGTCAATCTTGACTCCGCCGTAAAAGAAGTCGGGTTGCGCATTAATGAAAGCAAAACAAAAGTAATGACGCAAACAAGAAGGAGAACGCCAATCAGACAAAACATAACAATTGCGGAATATAATTTGGAGAGTGTGGACAACTTCACATATCTTGGGGCTAATCTAGCAAAGGACGGTAATGAAACAGACGAAATCAAACGACGGATAATACTAGCAAATAAGACGTATTATTCGGTACTTCCAATAATGAAATCCAAGAAAGTGCACAGGAACAATAAGCTGCGGATTTATAAAACTATTATACGACCTGTGCTCTGTTATGGCAGCGAGACGTGGACATTAACGCGAACTTCCGAAAAAGCAGTTAACGCATTCGAAAGAAAGGTCCTCCGAAGAATTTTGGGACCTGTGAAGGAAGGAACGGAATGGCGAATAAGATACAACCATGAGTTGTATCAACTCTACGACGAGCCAGAAGCTTCAACGTTCATCAAGTTACGTAAACTGCAGTGGGCTGGCCATGTAGAGCGAATGGAAGACAGAAGAATCCCCAAACGTGCTCTTAAAGGCAAAGCGAGTGGTAACCGGCCAGTAGGTAAACCACGCAAGCGATGGGAAGACTCGGTTGATGAAGACAGCAAAGCCATTCTAAAAATTAGCAGCTGGAGGACGCGGTCTTTGGATCGAGACGATTGGAGGCGACGACTTCAGGAGGCCAGGGCCCGATTTGGGCTGTCGCGCCATTGATGATGCTGTCAACATAACACTTAATTGCGAATACGATAAATAGCTCCAGCATATGTAATCAATATTTCATTCGTTTATGTAAGTTTGGGTTTTTATGAGGGAGGGGAGGGGTGATATTAAGGGTGGGTGGATGTCAATAATTTTTCAATTAATTGTTTCACTTATGTCCAATATTCTCGGCATATAATGTAAGTTTCATAGACGAAGTTGCATGAAATTTCATTCACGAAACCAATCATTTATATGGGAGGGGTAGACGAGGTAAGGGAAATGTAAAATTTGTGATGCAGTATTATTTCATTTCTCTTGTAATGTGCTCGTACAAAAATTTTAAGTTCGTAGCTCTTAATTTGTTGGTTAGCAGTTGTTTTATTGAAATTGATCAAAATTATACTTTTATATGGGAGGGGGTAGAATGACAAGTGCGATCTCAAAAATCGTGGTTCCGTTTCAACTATTTTCAAAAGATTTTGTGCAAAATTTCAAATTGATAGCTTTTACTAGTTAGGTGATAATTAATTTCTTAAAAATGGTCGATAAAATAATTTTGTATGAGAGGAGGTAGAAGCTTTGAAGGTATTCGACCAGTTTATACTTAATTTTGTTAAAGATTTTTTTTAAATGCATTTTGCAAATTTTTATGTTTCTACCTTCAAATTTCATTCGAAAATTTTCAGTTTATGTGTTTTTTTCATTGCACATGAAACACCTTGTGCACGTTAGACCAGGGAGGTCGGTGCATAACAATTGTGGAATTTTTATTATTTTTTCTGTATGTACAACAAATAGATGTATCCATATGGAAAATTTAAATTTTGTATCTTTCACCAGAGCCCATAACAAATCACTCAAAATTTTCGACATTTTTGGTTACCACCTCTCTCCCCTTACACAATCTCGACGTAAAATTTTTACCAAATTTAAAAACTACGGTTTGTAATTTTGGAAAGTCCACCACTTTTGAAATGCTTCCCATTTCTCACCACTACTATTTTGTCCAAATGTTATAATTACGGCAAAAGTCGTATTTCTCTAGTTTAGTTTAATATAGGTTCTAAGATTCAATTACATCGCTTAATAAATAGCCGAGATATTGATTTGTTAAGTGTTTTTTTTTGCACCCCCATCCCGACCGTCCCCCTTACAATAATTAGCTTCTATCAAACTGATTCTAGTGGATCTGTATGCGCCGTTAATGGTCTCAAAATATAAATTTTTTATGGTAAGTAATTTCGAAGATATAATCTTTTTGCACCCCAATGGTTAAAAAAATTAAAAATTAATTAATTTAATTAAAGTTGTCCCACAAAGCCCTCTATATGTATGTTGATTTTTAGCTTCCCAGCTGTAACCACGGTTGAGATATTTGAATTCGTATTTTCGGTTTAAGCGCTCCCCCCGCCTACTCCTACCCGTACACCCTCCAAAACGCAACTATCTACAATCCCCTTAAAACTGAACTTTTATCTTGAAGGGTGTGTGTACGTTCAGCGCACATTAACTCCCAATGTGCGCTGAACGTACACACCGGCGTACGGCGGACGGCGTACAGACAGAAGGATTTTTTTTTTGCATTTTTGGGCTATTTTAGTCAAACGCGAAAAAACAAAATTTCAGGGTAGCAAATTTTTTTCCCAAGTCGATCACAATACATTATTATTAAAACTAGCAAAATACCCGCAACTTCGTCCGCGTAAATATCGATACAATGTGCTTTTCATAGTAATGTACGGTATATTTCATATATAATCTGCTTACACTAATTTCTGCGAAAAATGTTACCCCGTTTTAACCCTTACATATTTTCTTGAGAGTTCAGCACCTTTTATGTTCTATTCCAAAAAAATTTCTGCGAACTAAATTCTAGAAAAGAAATCACTATTAGTGTAAGGCCTCTTTTGCCAAAATCAAAATATAATATTAAAACGCAGCAATAGATTTTTCTCTTAATTTCAATTAATAATTACTTGTACGTATTTTAACTTCCTTTACTTAGAATTACTCACTGACAAAAATCAAAATATAATGTCAAAAATCACCAATAGACTTTTTCACTTATAGACAATCAACAGCATATGATTGAAAAAACTGAATTGGATAAACTTTCTATGTTTTCGTCATAAGCAGCACTTGACGTTTGACACAATACATAATACATACTATATAACGAATGAACCCAGCGAGAAGTCGTACCCACTAAGCACTTTAAAAACCGTAAAAGATATGGTATTTCCCTAAGGTGCGAATACCAACCAAATCGCCAGCCTATTAATACATCTATTGTTTTTGTGTCTCACATCTTACGTACTAAAATAGCCCCCGCAGGATACGCTGGCTAATCATATACGATAGATACCACGCTAGGGACGAAATTTTACTGTTTGAATGTGTGAGTAGGTTACGCAGGTTGGTTGCTACAGGTAGCCGAAATACCTACGACATCAATGGCTTTTTGGCATAGCCTGTTCTTAACAAATCTCAGCCGATGTAGGATGGCTACGATTTTGCTGGTTTGGCCGGCCATGTACCAGTCCAAAGTGGCTACCTACGCTTTTTACATCCACTTTTGTTGGGTTCTCTCTGAAGATCCCTGCTAATTAAGGATTTAATACAAAATCTTAGCTCGATCAAAGTTATATGTACTGAGAAAATTGGAGTATATTATTTAATGAAAAAGTTTAGTTTGTATTGGAGGTGGTGGAAGGAGTTGGGGGATTCAAACTATTTATATACTTGAAGATTGTATTTATAATAGAAATAATATATTTAAAATTTCAAATTAATAGCTTTCATAGTTTCCATGAAAATTTGATTATTATAAGTTTTTGAAAATGAGTCACTTTGTATGGGAGGGGGTAGAAGGCGTGAGGGGAGAAAAATAAAACCTAAAGCAGATTACTCCCAGAGGTAGAGCTAATAATCTGTGAAAGTTTCATTGCAATCGGTGCAGCCGTTTTTGCGTGAAAGCCGGAAAGACAGACAGACAGACAGACACTACAATTATAGGTATATTTATATGTATAGATAATAAAGTAAAATTACGGTATACAAAAACAAAGCATTTGCTTTATTATTGTAATAATAAAGTATTGTGATCGACACAGAACAAAAAAAACTGCCAACAAGTCGGGCGGAACATTATTATTTTTGGGACAAGTTGAGGATGCGTTGTTAGGGAAGACTACGTGAAAGACGTTTCTAGAGCAGGGTTGTTGTCAAATTAACACTTAATTGCGAATACGATCAATAGCTCCAGTACATATAAGCAATATTCCATTCGTTTTATGGAATTATGGAAGTTTGGGTTTTTATGAGGGGAGGGGTGATAGTAAGGGTGGGTGGAGGTTAATAATTTTTTAATTGATTGCTTGAATCATGTCCAATATTCTCTGCAAAGAGATAATTATAGAGTGGACCTAATTATAGAGTGGACAAAATAATAATTACAGTATGAGAAATTGTTTTGAAAAATTTAATTCTTTTCAAGAGAAGTTTTCAGTTTTATTTTTTTTATAATTTCAACTTAGTAATTTATTGCGTGACCCTTATTTTATTTCTTTGCAACGAGCCGGCATCGAATCCACTAAACGTTCACAACTTTCTTTTGAAATCAGGTGCCACTCTCTTTTTACTGCAGTCCACAATTCGAACTTATTTCTGGGATAATGTGCATAAACCTTATCCTTGACTTGCTTCCACAAGTTCTCAATAGGATTACAGTCCGGTGACTGCGAATCGAGAACCGACATTTTTTTGCGCCGCAACCACTCCTTCACGATTTTTGCAGTGTGCGTCGGATAATTATCGTGTTGAAATGTTCATCGAAGTGGCATGTCTTCCTCTGCAAATGGCAGCATTATGTCCTTTAGTATTTCTAAATAACTGCCCACACCATTATGCTACCTCTCCCATGCTTAACGGTCTTTTTGGTATATTGTGGATCAAATGGTTTGTTGGGAGGACGCCTAACATATTCATTTCCGTCCGATCCGAAGATGTTGAACTTGCACTCGTCACTCCAGAGAATGTTTCGCCATTTTCTCGTGCCGTCTTCTCCGCTCCAATCTAAATGGGCCCTTGCAAAATTTAGTCGGTTCCGTATGTTTTTTTAATTAGGAGAAGCACTTTTCTTGGTGATCGAGCTGGTAAGTCTGCGTCCAATAATCTTCTATGAATTGTTCTAGCACTGACTTATTTGTTTCCCGCAAAATCGCGACCAAAGACGCTAAAGGATTCCTTTTAGAGACGCGCACAATTTTTCGATCCAATGAAGGAGTGGTTTTCCGTGGTTGGCCGCGATTTTCTTCATCATTCTTCTCCTTCATGGCATTCTGGACCATTCCCAAAGAACAGTGAGAAATTTGTGCAATCTGTCGAAGAGAGTAGCCATCGTCCCTTAGGCGTTGCATTTCAATCCTCTTTTCTGCGAAACAGTGCTTATTTAGGCACATGTTTCAACTAAAGAACTATTACAAAATCAGATAATTTGAACTTGTTAGAAAAATTTTCACTTAACTTACTCGAAAGAAAATAAATTTGGAAAAAAAATTAAAAAGTAGCCCGAAAGTACTTTTTTCAAAACACTGTATCTATTATTTTGTCCAACGTGAAAGTGGTTCTTTGACTATCAAATTCAAATTGACATGTCCGCATAAAACATATGAACAGGCTTGCTACTTAAAACAATGGCTTCCCAATCTAATGGTTCATTGCATTTGATTACGTCACTTGAAAAGCATTGCCAGCTGAAAAAATAGATGTTTTACAAGAAACTTAGGAGTGTATTTATTATTTTGACCACCAGTGTAATTACAGTGTTTGTGTGAGGCAATCCCAAAAAATTTTGTTCTTATCGAGATGCTGATGATTTAGTTCTCTATAAGGCCAAATACAACTCTCATCTCTGGACAGCGCAGCGAAAATAACACTCTTCTATCCAGATCATGCTCAATCTCGAGCTTTAAAATGGAAATTAGATTCCGAAGCCATATCGAAGACAGCCGAAACAAACGCTCGGACCGATGCACTCGCACATGAGTAAGTTCTGATTCCCGCTTTGCGACCAGCACAGTAAATTTCCAATATTCGTTCATATACCGTTCGACGCGAATATAATACACGTCACCACCCGAAATGTTTCCAAGTTGAAGACAAATATATGTAAACCGCCTATTCCGGCTTAATCCTTCCAAACCCTAGGTCCCTTCTTTGTTCCCTCTTCACTAGTCCTCTGCTTCAGCACAAAATGAAAATCCGTTCAATTCTGATGATAATGCAATAGCTCTACAGCTCATATCGAGCCTTGGACTCCCGGATTCACCTCCTCCAGTTGTCTCGGTCCAACGACCGCGTCCTCCAGTTTGAAAAATCAAGAAGCGATCTGCAATTTGCGTCGACTGAGTCCTCCCATCGCTTTCGTGGTTTCCCTTGCGGTCGGTTGCCTTGAGCTTTGCCGTTGAGCACTCGTTTTGGAATTCGTTCCTCGTGCATTCACTTCACGTGGCCAGCCCATTGAAGCTTGTGGAGTTTGTTAACGATAAATGCTGGTGGGTCGTCAAATAGTTGATACAGCTCATGGTTGTATTGAATTCGCCAATCATCTCCTTCCTTAACTGCTCCGTACACTTCCCGAAGAATTCTTTGCTCAAACGTGTCGATTAAATTTTGCGACACCCGCGTCAAGGTCCACGTTTCGTATCCATATAGCAGCACAGGACGAATTAATATCTTGTAGATGCGTAGTTTATTGTTTCGATGGATCTTCCTTGATTTCAATATGGGGAGGACCGCATCAAATGCTTTGATAGCTGCCGTGGTTCTTCTTTGAGTTTCATGTCGGTCATTGTCGTCCTTTGTGAGAAGGGCAAGCAGATATATGAATTCATCCACCAGCTCAAAGTTGTATTCGCTCATAGTAATATTCTGTCTCTCTGGGGCAGTCCTTTGTATCTGGGTCATATATTTAGTTTTCGTTTCATTGACCGTGAGCCTTACATCACCCGCTTCCGACTCTAACTCCTTAACACAAAGTATTGATCGGGCTAGAATATCCACGTTGTCTACGTATGCCACCAATTGTGCGGATTTTACGAGTAGCGCACCTCTGATGTCCAATGACGTTACTGAAGTTGCTTTCCTATCGATATACTCGAGCACCAAGTTGAAGAGCATGGGAGCGAGACCACCTCCTTGTTTGAGACCTGCTTCCATTGGGGAGTCAACTTGTTTTGGATTTTTACTTGGCACTCATTGTTTTCCATCGTGGCTTTTATTAACCGAACTAGTTTCGGTGGGACACCTAGTTTAATAGTTATTCTGTACAGAGCATTACGGTCGACACTATCGTATTCTTGGCAAAAATCGACGAACAGTTGGTGCACATTAATATCATATTCCCAGCGTTTTGCTAGCACCTGTTTTACTGAGAATAACTGGTCCGTTGTCAATCGTCCGGATCTGAAGCCACCTTGATATTCTCCGATGATGTTGGTAGCGTATTCACTGAATCTTCGTCCAATAATTTTCATCGAAATTTTGTAACAAGTACATAACAATGAAATTCCTCTGTAATTTTTGCAACGCAGACGGTCACCCTTTTTGTATACAGGACATATAATGCTTTTCCACCAGTCGTTGGGTAGTTTTTCAGTTGTCCATATTTTAACAATTAATTTAAATATTCCACTGGTGAGATCTGTTGCACCTTCTTTCAAGAGCGCTACAGGGATTCCGTCAATCCGGGCGCCTTGGTTGGAGCAATTGGCAGTTGATCTCCATCTGGATCTTCCGTAATTATAAAAGGTTCAGTCTGTGATGACATTCTAATTAACAATGTTCGGAAATACTGGCCCCATCGTGCATTGATTTCGGTTGCGTCGTGAAGTTGTCTTCTTCGTGCTTGGAGAGGGTAGTTTGCGGTTTGTAACCTTGTTGTAATGATCGTGTGTGGCCGCAAACCCTAAAGCAATTACCTGGTTAGCTCCTTTTTTGGAAATTAACGCGAAGCGAGCACCCTTTGAAATTCTCCTGGGATACGGCCCTGACCTATAAGCTCCCAGGCCTGGAATTCAAAAGGCGATTTAACGTCAAAAATACGAGTCAACTGAGAGGAGTAGAGACGATGGAGATTACACGCGGTTTTTTGGGGTGAAAAAAAGAAGAATCGAAGTAGGAGTCGTGAAAGGTGGACGTCGCACGGTCTGCAAGCTCAAAGAGGCGCGTCGAGATAGCTAGCGGAGTCGAGACGATCGATAGACACGCTTTTTTTTATCACCGCATTTTCTTTCGTTATGGAGTTTTTTATCGTTCTTGTCGCTAAAGAAGTTAATTAGGGAGTTATTCTTTAACTGGTGCGGATACGATGCATTGCATAAGAATTTCGGTGAATATTCGCTGAGACAACGTACAAAGCGCGTTCTCATCTCAACATCCGTTAGCCTTGCGGAAGTGCGGGTCGTTGTGAAAAGCCTTCGAAGAAATTGTGACCCCAAGCCAAAGTGAAATCGCACGAATCTGGTATTTTATAAGATTTGTAAATTCTCAGTTGGATTCCATGTAAAGAAGCCCCTATCTATTTTTCTGGCCGTGCCTGCATTTTGCCAGAAGGTCATCAGGGTCAGCCACGTTTGACCTTGTGAAAAGACAAAAAAAAAATTGCAACGTGGCACAGACCGAAAAGGAACAGCAAGGAAGAAAGGAAAGGAGTTCGCGAGAAAGGACGCAAACCTGAAACCTAAGCAGCTGAGTTATAATTTGGCAAGCTAGAATTCTAGACAGGCGTCACTCTGCGCTTATATGAGATCGTTTTTTTTTTGAGACGATGGAGAGACTTACATGAAGTGTGAAAAATTTTCATCCGAAATTTCTAGAGCTAAATAGAACGCGTTTTCTGGTGTAAATGAACTTGAGATTTTTTTTGAAAAGGGTTGGGCGAAGAAGTTCACAGTGGGTAGTTCGCAAAATTCCAGAGACTTAACAGAATAGTTTAGTGTCTTAAAAATAAATAAAAAAAACGAGTTGATTTTTTTATTCAAATATGAATGTTATCGTCGAGAAGTTTCTCTAAAATTTTGTGTTCATTTTAAATTTTATATGAATTGATATTTTTGGTTTTGCTTTACTTGAGCATTTAATTGTCCTGACACAGGCGTAGTTATTAACAGAAACCGAGACAAGGAGGCTTCGCGGTGTTCGATAGCCGTGGCTGCCGGTCAAAACAATATTTTTTGGAGCTTTGTGCTACTCCCTATTCAACCCCGACCGTTTCGTAAACACGGGAAACAATTAGTCGAAATGAAATATAACAGAGACGTGTGATCGTATCGTGATCGTCGATAAGAAATATCAAACGGTGTATGTGCGCGTTCCAAACAGTGTGGGAGCTGGACTCTTATTGATAAATGCTCGTCGCCGATCCGACTGGAATCAACCCAGCATAAAGCATCGAAGAAGAACAACGGCATCATCAGCCAAAACCTTAGGATACAATCAACCATCGTTGCCACGATTCACCATACTAGAGTCATCAACCACTACCGAGATCGCAGCACTTATCATCCTGTCAGCAGCAGTTAATTATTTGAATTCATCCATGTTTCGTATGAGGATATTCCTCTCCATGCAGGAGCTTCGATAAAATTTTGGCCTTCATATACCACCGGAGGCCCGAAGATGAGTACAACATTTTAAATTACGTCACATATTGGGTTATCTATAATTTTGATTATATTCTTGCATGAAGCTAAATTTTAGTTAATGCTTAAAGCATTCATTTGTAGTCCGGTTAGATTTTTCAGGACTCTAGAATTTAACTGAGACACTTCGTTTATTTGGTTTGTTTTGGTAGAAAGATATAATTGATATCAGACCGTCAACTACCGTTGTTGTAACAATAGGAGTTAATTTTGATGATGAAAGAGATTTGATCAAAACTCATTCTTAGAGTATATTTTGTTTCAGTAAAAGTAGATTCGGCAGACCAGACGGCGAATGTCTAGAACAGTTTAACTTATCGTTTGTATAAAAGGAAAAGGAAATTTAAGGAATGAGATAGAAAAGAATATTTAATAGTTTGATTTTCTTATAGATTTGTTTCGTTAATTACTCAACAAATAAAAAAAAAGAATTATAATGTATAATTAGTAAAAGTTTTGTTTGGATTCGACAGAACCTTTCCCGTTTCAGGAGGAACAACCAACGGTCAACTAGTATAGACTAGCCACGTATGTAGACCTCACAGAAGACGGATATGGGCACACTCCTCAATGATTAACCCAGCAGAATGACCAGTAGCCCACCGTTGCGGTGGAGAGCCCAACCCCCCATACAGAGTTTTTCCTTCAGAGAACTTTCTGCCCCTTGCTTGAACTTTATCTAGGCCTTCTGCCACCTATATCCTTGTTCCCTCAGGCTCCTTCCACTTACATTATTTGAAAACGCTGCATGAAATTTTTATGTCTTGGATGAGGCTTCCGTGGCGTAGTGGGCAGCGTGCTTGCTTCTCAGTCAATAGGTCGTGGGTTCGATGCCCACTCCAGACGGGATTTTTTTAAGCACGAATTTTTCAGTTGCTACTGGCGATGAAAAATTATTCGAAATAAAATGGGCAAACGATGTAAAAGTGAAACAGTTCCACTTGCAGAAGGCCTAGATACTCAGTAGATGGACTCTGTTCGCTTTCTATCATTCAGTCCCCCATAACATCTGCAAATATTTGTCAGTAAGCAGCCAGTACAACTTAGCAATATACCAGCTTCTCCACTCGCTACGGTCGTTCTCACTCCCTTTCCCCAACCTACCCAATCCCATTCCTTCCCTCCATGACTGTGTTTGTGCATTGCACATAAAGGCCGAAATTGCCTATAACACAGGTCATTCAGTAAAAAAAAAAAGATGGCAAAATCCACCACATGCAACAGCCAATCTCAAACTTTCATGACATTGTCTTAGTTCTTTCACGGTATTAAATGCTGCGCGCACATCGTTTTTCTTCAAGTTCTCGTCCACGGATAAAATTTCCGTTCAGAAGTGTCACAAAAAAACCCCCCTAAAATAACTAATCCTACTAAATAGCTAACCACATATTACAACCGATAATTCTAATATCCTTTCTTATGTTGCAAATATGTTAGAGGAGCAGATAAATAGAACTTCGCCGCAAGGCGCGCAATGACAAAGGGCCAAATATGTACCGTGACAAATTAAATTAGAGTACTAAACTAGGAAGTTTCCCCTAATACAGTACAAGTAGTTAGGGACAAACTTCACCTCGAGGTAATAAAGCTTTCCTGTGAACAATAAAGGCTAATATCCAATTTTCATGCGGGACTCCATTTACATCGAAGTATCCAACCTCTTACGTTTCGAAAACTTAAGTTTCTATCTGTTTCAACACACACATTTTCACATATATGTATTCCCGGCACACATTATGGATTATACTATACGTAATCGGACCACATCCAAGTAATGTACAAGAAGGGCGACTTTAATATCTCTGAAGAGAGTAGGCCTAGTACACTATACGAGTTTTAAATGGCTATAAACGTCGCTCTTTATTGATCTTCTCTCTTTTCATTGCACAATTTCTTTTCAGGATGTTTGAGCCAGAATTCACTGAGCTTAATTAAATTCATTTTAGGGATTTAATGGAGCTTAAAAGCTTACAAATTATTAATCTTTCGAAAAACGGCTTTCCATACTTTATTTTGTGGATTTGATAAAGTATAGCAAACATTTTTGAAAATGCCATAAAACTACTCACTCGTAACGACAAACTTTTTTTACCATACATCGGCGAAAAAAAAAAAAAAATACGGAAAACTTTAAAGTATTCATCAATTTACGCCATTTGTAGCAATGGAGATGGATTAATTCCCGTAAGCTGAAAGTTTTGCAATTTCAGTATTTTGTTACGGAACGTGATTCTTATTGGGAAGATGGATACAATGATTTAGTGTGGACAAGTAATTTTTTTTTTTGTAAAAGTAATCCTTTTACAAAAAAATTTTATGCCACATCAAATTGTTTCAGTTCAGAAGATGAAGGTGAGAATGCATTGTCTGGTTGTGTATGTAACAATCTTCGTAAAAAATGTAACGTGTATAGGTCGGTAGACATTTGATTATGAACAGAAAGTAGCACTGATCCCGAAAAAATCAAATCATCTTCCATCTTTCTCAATTTTTAACTTTTCATGCCGAAATTGAAATCAGTGACCATAAATATGGAAAAAATGTTGCAGCTGGTATCACATATGTATGTCGTAGACAAGGTGATTAAGTAAAAATTCCAGCTAAAAGCTGCTTTTGATTGAAAATAACGCAAAAGAGCCTAAAAGTTGCGATTTGGTAGCTAAATCTGTAACCCATTCAATTCTAAAGGGTATGAGGCTCATCACACCCTCTAGCCTTAAAAGGAGCAGGTCGTCGAAAGGTGCTTGGTTTACAAAGGAGTGTCTCGTTGCAACTAGAGAGAAGAAGTATTCGTTCCAAAAATGTCGAAAAAACTCGACTGTCGGGAACAGAGACTCATTTATGTTGGCAAGAAGCACATGCAATAGAATGGAACGTTTTAAGTTCGAGCATGACCACAAACGTCAGCTTAAGATCTTTGAAAACCCCAAGAATTACAGATCCTTTTGGGTATTTGTGAAATCGGTCAACAATAATTTTATGTCATCCCCAACACCTTCTCTTCGTGAAGGTGACCGAATAGTTGTCGTTTTAGTGGCAAAACCAGCCTTTTGGCACTGTGTTTTGTCAGGAACTCTAAACTTTCTCACTCAGACTCATAGTCTCAATCAACTACCACCCTCTGAAATCACGCTACCACCCCTTCGTTTTAGAACTAGGGTTATTTCCAAGATCCTGCAGAAGCTCAAATTTAACAAGTCTGCAGGTCCGGATGACTTCACTCCATTGTCCTTAAGAAATGCGCTTCCTCTTTAGCTAAACCCCTTTGCAATATTAACCATTTTTCCTTATCTTCAAGGTTCGGTCTACAGACCTGGAAAGTTGCGAATATTCAGAAGATTCTCAAGAAAGGATGCAATGCAAACCTTGCTAACTATCGCCCTCAGTGTCTTAAAAGGTAATAGAAACTACTATTAATCGCCGAATAGTATGTTACAATTTTCCTCGGATGGGAAAATGTAAATCAAGCCCTCACACCAAAGGGGCAGAAAGGACTTGGTCGGCCAACCCTTGGGGACGGGTCGTGGGCACCAGTGATCCTTTCTATAGGTCGCATTCTCGAGATTATAAGAACTCTCGCGATGGCTAGTGCTAAAAAAAACGATCACAAAATCTTCACAGTTTAAAAAAGAGCAAAAGAGTGACTTTCAAGCAAACCAAAATAACAATTGTATTAAATTACTTCTCTACAATGGTACTACAGCCCAAATCGGGTCTTGTCCTCCTGACCTTCAGATTCCTTAACATTTTTTCATTGTTTATTGTAGAAGGGTTGTTAGACCTTCGCACAACCCTCTATCTACTTTCCTCGACCAAGGTATACCCAGGCAGTTAGTGCGCTGGAATTATGCGTCGACCGGGATTTGAACTCACGACCTTCGTATTGTAGATCAACACGCTACCCACTAGGCTACACCTTAGCTTGGATTACTTAGCTTAAATTACTTGCACACTGCTTCGTCGATAGTAGGGGCCCTTTACCGTCGATGTCCTGTTGCTCGTTCTTGTCTTTCATCGAATTAACTCGAATTAATTCTTCGTTGATAAAGTTCCTATAATTTTTATGTCGTCTCGCCGTTTCCTGCTCGAAATCTCCACCGTGATGTTGGCAGAGATATCCAAAACAAACACTGACTCTATTTTTATTTTACGCCACCAACTCATAGCACTTGCAAATTCAAAACTTCAAATTGTTCAAACAGGATTCAGGGAAACTTGTAGGTACTTCCGTGCACTTAGCTATCACTACAAGAGATCGCGACAAGCTCGATTTCTTACCGTCAAGCTACGTGGCGAGATTCTCAATGGATCCCTTTGAACTTAAAGCCGTGGTCATTTAAATCCGGGCTTTCAACTTGCTTTGTTCTCGCATTTAACCTTGCATTGGTACTCGTTATGTATGGCAAATTATGTGGGTGTATTATTTATAAACATTTGCCCCAGCTTAGGATTTATTCTCGCAGTAGCAGTGCCCCCAAGACTGCCAAAAATTACGTTTTCCCCTCGCTGTCGATGCTTTTTTGGCGTCGTGTTTGGTGTCTAGAAGGAGGACCGAACCTGATAATATAAGTCCATTCCCTGGATTGGTACCGAGTGATCGAAATTCTGCACGGATGTCGGACTCGATGTTTTCCTTGGAAACGTTGACTCGTGATTCGACGCTAATATTTTACAGATATTTTCAATTTAAAATTTTAACTAACTACTCAAATAATATTTCGTTTCTTTTAGCTAATCTTATTGCTGCGCAATATCCCGAGATTAAGTGTAGTTCTTGCCCAGAAATGCAAAAGGGGCTACGCGACATATTCGCCTGATCGTGATCAAGGTATGCCATTAGAATTTCGACACTTACCATCATCATCAATGGCGCGACAGCCCAAATCGGGCCTTGGCCTCCTGAAGTCGTCGCCTCCAATCGTCTCGATCCAAAGACCGCGTCCTCCAGCTGCTAATTTTTAAGATGACTTTGCTATCTTCATCAACCGAGTCTTCCCATCGCTTGCGTGGCTTGCCTACTGGCCGGTTACCACTCGCTTTGCCTTTCAGAGCACGTTTGGGGATTCTTCTGTCTTCCATTTGCTCTACATGGCCAGCCCACTGCATTTTACGTAGCTTGATGAACGTTGAAGCTTCTGGCTCGTCGTAGAGTTGATACAACTCATGGTTGTATCTTATTCGCCATTCCGTTCCTTCCTTCACAGGTCCCAAAATTCTTCGGAGGACCTTTCTTTCGAATGTGTTAACTGCTTTTTCGGAAGTTCGTGTTAATGTCCATGTCTCGCTGCCATAATAGAGCACAGGTCGTACAATAGTTTTATATATCCGCAGCTTATTGTTCCTGTGCACTTTCTTGGATTTCTTTATTGGAAGTACCGAATAATACGTCTTATTTGCTAATATTATCCGTCGTTTGATTTCGTCTGTTTCATTACCGTCCTTTGTTAGATTAGCCCCAAGATATATGAAATTGTCCACATTCTCCAAATTATATTCCGCAACTGTTATGTTTTGTCTGATAGGCGCTCTCCTTCTTGTTTGCGTTATTACTTTTGTTTTGTTTTCGTTAATGCGCAACGCGACTTCTTTTGCGGCGGAGTCAAGATTGACAAATACCTCCTTAGCACTAGGGAAGGATCTTGCTAGGATGTTAATGTCGTCAGCGTATGCTACTAGTTGGGTGGACTTTCGACACTTACAACATACATTCATTTCTTGTTTTTCTTTTTAGTTAGCAGATGACTTACGACCCTTTACGCTGGAACCGTAATAAGTAAACTAAACTACCTTGTGTAAAAAACTCTTGCATACACAAATTCGGCGAAGGGGTAGTGCTGGCGCTTAACATTGCGTTTGATAAAGTTTAGAATCAATCTCTTATAGTGTAACGGAACGAAGTCTACAGACTTCATCTTACCACCGATTTTTAATAAAGGGTGTACTTCAGGTCGAGCAGCACATTCTGCCGGCTGGCTCAGAAACTTTGGGGGTGGAAAAATGGAACCTGGAAAATCGTTCTTCTTGATCACAGCACGACTTATAAAAATATAATAAAAACCTGAGAAGTTGAATCCGAAGAGTATCCCAAATACGTATACGCTCAGCGCACATTAACTCCCAAACCCTTCAAGACAGAAAGTTCACTTCTAGGTGGATTGTAGATTGTTGAGGATCTCAGGCGGATACCCATTTTGTGAGTTGTAAGGTTTAAGAAGGAGGCGGGGGAGCGCTAAAACCAAAAACTAAGAATTCGAATATCTCAACCATGGTTCTAGCTAGGAAGCTGAAAATCAACATATACAACAGGGGAGGTCAAACATTTCGCGGAATGAAGAGAATGGACAAGGGAGAGGGAAAATATTTTTACCTGGAGGTATTCTAACACTCAATACAGGTATATACACAAAGTTTCTGTCAAACCGAATTACAAATATTTTAGTTATCGCCAAATCAACAAGCCAATCGGAAAGAAAACGCTACCTTTGGACAAAATTAAGTTTCGTTCTATCATAAAGTTCCTCCAAGGAAAACGCCACAAATCACTTTAGAAGAAATGTCATCTGTTTACGCATACTCTTGCCCTGGAAAAATTATGATTTATAAGTGGGATAATCTGATTATTGCGGCCACTTCCTCAAAAATCGTCAAAAAAGCAGAGAAGCTTGCTCTTGAAGATGCTCGTTTAAAGAAGATACAAATCGCAGAAATGGTTTGAGTATCAGATACAATCATTTTGGATATCCTTCACGATCATCTCGGCATGACGAAAGTCAGCGCAATATGGGTATCGAGAATATTCTCAGTGGTTCTGAAAAAGCGGTGCGCCGAGTGTTCACGTGAGTTTTTGGATCTCTGTAGCGACAGGGACTAAACTTTGAAACGGATTATTACTGAAGACAAAACTCGGGCTCATCGCTATGAGCCTGAATCAAAGCAGGTGTCAATGCAGTGGCTTCGTAAAGGCGCTTCAGCCCCAGGAAGTCCAAGGTCTCACAATTCGCCGGAATAATCATGGCCACTATTTTTTGGGATTCAGAGGGTGTTTTGATGTTCGACTATAAAGAAAAAGGACAAATTATCACAGGGAATACTATGTAAAACTGCTAAAAAATTGAAAGGATGGCATCAAAGAAAATCGAAAAGGAAAGTTGACTCGAGGTGTGCTGCTTTTGCACGACATCGCACCTGTTCACAAGAGCCACGTTGCAATGGTTGTTCTACAGAAATGGGACTACGGAATATTGAACCACCCCCCTTGTAGTCCAGATCTGACCCCTTCCGATTACTATTTGTTGCCAAAACTGAAGAAAGAACTTTGGGAAGAAAATTTATCAACGATTAAGACGTGAAGTCGGCAATTTCAGCCTATTTTGAAGGACATTTTTTAAAAGGAATAATTAAACTATTTGAGAGACGTGTTATATCTATAAGGCTTTAGAGAGATTATTTTAAAAAGAAAAAATAATAACTTGTTCAATTTTACCACCCTTCCCTGTCATTCCGCGAAATTTTCGACCTCACCTCGTAAATAGAGGAGTGGGACAAACTTTAAAAATAATTTAATTTGTTTATACATTGGGGTCCGAAAAGGGCGGAGGATTTTTTTTAAATGATTATATCTTCGAAATTACTTACCATAAAAAAATCATATTTTGGGACCATTAAGGTGGCGTACAGATCCACTAGAATCAGCTTATAGAGAGGCTTATTATAATTGAAACTTGGAATCAGTGATGTTATTCTAGGGAATTTTTCCCTAGATTTAGGGATTTTTTAAACAAATAGGGATCGAGGGAAAATTCAACTAGATCTAAAGATTTTTACCCACAAAACAGATTTAAGACTAGAATGGATGCTTCATTTAGAAAATATTATTTCAAAAGACTTTTGACCTTCACAGTATTATCATATTTTTGACACGCAGTGTACTGTGCGCGTAATACAGCTGAATTGTAGCTAAATTCAGGTTATTCACTGACGTTAAGTAATTCTGGGAAGTTCCCTATCAAACATATGAATGGTTTAGATTTTGTGTACAATAAACAATGGAAAGTTCATCAGATAATGAGTAAAAAAGGAATAATAAAGAATTGTCAAGATTTTATGATTACTGCTGCAATAGAAATGCAAAAAAGATTTCCATTATCTGATCCTTTCTTTAATGCTTTGATATTCTTTCAACCTGAAATAGCTTTAACTTCAAATAAACCCGACGAATGCTTATCACTTAAAGTAATATGCGGTTCATTTGAAGATTTTAATGCTGATGATGATGTTGATTTAGAATGGAATAGAATTTCTATCTATTTCGAGGAATAATCGCATGAGAAAGCACAATTACTTAATTTGGCTATACCCGATTTTTGGCATCATTTATCTATCACTGTAAATTTTATGGATGAACATCCTTTTTGTAATGTATCAATCCTAGCAAAACTTTGTCTTAGTCTACCACATAGTAATGCGGAAACAGAAAGAATTTTTTCGATTGTTGACGATGTAAAAACGAAAAAAAGCAATAAAATAGGGCCGAGTGTATTGAATTCTGTTGCATTAATAAGAAACTCGTCTGATAAATTTTGTACCAGCTTTAAAGCTGTAAAGGAACATATCATAATGAAATCTAAATATGTTAATAATGATGAATAAATGTTCGTCCATTGCATTTTTTTAATGAAAGAATTTCTATTTTGATTTTATTTTATAATCAATTTAACAAACAAAAATGAATAAAATACTGTATGCATATTGCACTATTTATTATAATTTAATTGCTCTAATCACTACTTACTATGAAATATATTTTGTGTGTTATTTCAATTTGCTTTCTATTTCGAAATTATTGCAAATTTCACATAAAATAAATTTTTAGGGAATTTTAAAGAATTTTAGGGGTTTTTTCGGTGTCTCTTAGGGAATATTTACATTGAGTCAATAACATCACTGCTTGGAATATATATGAAGCCATACCAGAAAAATACAAGAAAAATATAAAATTTGGTCGTAGCAGCAGTGGAGGGAAATGGGGAACATTTCAAAAATGGTTCACTTTCCAAAATTTCAAACTGCTATATCTCAAAATTGAGAAATTGAAATTTTGACAGAATTTTGGTAAAAATTTTAAGTTGGAGAGTGTAAGGGGAGGGAGGTGGCAAGCAAAAAATGTTGAAAATTTTGATTAATTTTTTTCGGGCTCTGGAGAAAGATACAAAGTTCAAATTTTCCATGTGGATATATCGATACGATATACACAAAGAAATAATAATTTTTTCCCCAATTGTAATGCACCCGAAGGGGGAGGGGGGGGGGTAGAGGAGGAGGAGGTCCTATGTGCACAAGGTGTTTCATGTGCAATGAAAAAATCACAAAAACTTAAAATATTTGAATGAGATTTTAAAGTATTTGCGAAATGCATTTAAAAATTGAAAAAAATCAACTACTAACCAACAAATTAAAAGCTAAAAACTTGAAATTTTGTACGAGCAGACGTGACGCAGCTTTTCAGCTTTCTTACTTTGGTCCTTGGTGTCAACTTCTCCGGATCCTTTCGATGAATATTTTTCTAATCTTTGTAAAAAACCATCCATATTTTACAAAAAAAAAAAAATTTCCCGATCTCTTGTTGACTTGCGTCGACCGCTCTCGTCAACCATTCTAGCGCTTATCTCAGAAAAAAAAAACAATTCTTGCTTCGTCCTCGTCTCGAAATAATTACCAATTTAATTTTCACCGATTTTCGATAATGGTGATGCCTTCGATTCCACGTGTTTGTATACTCTAGATGAAATCTGAGAGTATTATAAGTTTGCTCTAAAGTTTGTAACGCCAAGAAATAAGGCGCGGAGAAAAAAATGGATAATACAGAAGTTAATATTATCACTCAAAAATCTCAAAACCTGATGTCCCTCCGTCCGTATCCTCTCTAGCTTGAGAACGCGATGAGCTAGAAAGCTCAAATTTCGTACCCGTCGTTTTTGACAAAAAAGTAAGGTCAAGTTCGTGAACGGGCTAAATCGCTACACCCTTTCTATCCCCTCCCATACAAAATGACACAATTGCGCACTTTGACAATAAACGGACTTGCTCGAAAAGTATTAAAGTTATTGGCCTGAAATTTCGAATATATTACTTTTATCATAATATCAATCTACCGTACAAAAATTATGCGTGTCCTTCCCCTCCTTCCACCACCTCCCATACAAACTGCACTTTTTAAAGAAATACTCTAAACCAATTTACTCAGTGCGTATAAAGTTTAACGAGCTGAAATCGTGCACTAAATATTTATTTAAAATTATTAGTCAGACCAAAAAAAAATAGATGATTAGCTTCACCCCATCTACCGCCTCCCATACAAAACGATGCAATTTCGCAATTCGACAATAAATGGATTTACTCAAAAAGTATAAAAGCTATTAGTCTGAAATTTGGAATATAATGCTATTATGATAATATCAATCTACCGTATAAAAATTATGCGTGCCCTCCTCCACCTTCTACCACTTCTTATACAAACCGTACTTGTCATGAATTACTATAAGGCAATTTACTCAGTGCGTATAAAGTTTAACGAGCTGAAATCGTGCACTAAATATTTATTTAAAATATTTAGTATATATATAGTAGATATATTTATTTAAAATAATTAGTAAGGCCAAAAAAAATTAGACGATTAGCTTCACCCCTTCTACTCTCTGCCACACAAAATGACACAATTTCGCAATTCGACAATAAATGGGTTTGCTCGCTATTAGTCTGAATTTCGGAATATATTACTTCCATAATGATTTAAATCTACAGTATAAAAATTATTTCCGTCCTCTCTCCTTCCACCCCCTCCCATACAAACTACACTTTTTCAGGAAATGCTCTAACCGATTTTCTCAGATCGTATAACATTTATCGAGCTCACATTTTGTAATACTTATTTAGCATTATAACTAAGATCAGAAAAAAATATTTGATTAGCTTCACTGCTTCTACCCCCTCCCATACATAATGACACAATTTCACAACTTCACAAAAAAATCGAATTTCTTGAAAAGTATGAATGTTACTGGTCTAAAATTTAAGACATGTCAATTTTATGATATTCTTAGTTATTTCTGGAAAAATCACTAACATCCCCCCACTCTTTCTACCACCCCCATACAAACTGCACATTTTCACTGAATCTAACACATTTTCTCAGCTCCTATTCAATTTTTGGAGTAAGCATTTTGTATAAAACATTTTTATAGCTACTTTAGCATGATGGGGAAAAAATTAGTTCAATGCTATCGCCCCTTCTAACACTCCCCATACGAAATTTCTTGGGATCACAAAAAATTTCATTTCATCTAGAGTATCGTAACCCTGTTATGTTTTTTCTTTATAACTAATTATACTCTAGATGAAATCTGAGAGTATAATTAATTGTGTTTGCATTACCGTTTGTAGCGCTAAGAAATAATGCTCGCAAAGAGCTTTCAAGGGTACAGACATATTTGTTGTCTCTCAAAAACCTCGATTCCGAATTGCTGTCTATTCGTCTGTGCGTCTGTCTACAGCATAAATCTCGAAAGCTTTGAGCTATAGTGCTAAAAATGTTTGTGTGTAATTTTTAGCAAAAAAGTAACTTTAAGTTCGTGAATGGGCTACATCCCCCCACTCCTTCTACCCCCTCTTCGAAACTGTTAAAGCTTTTAAATTTAAATTTTTTTTTGTAAAGTATACAAATAGAAATATCAATAATACGAACAAAATTTGTTTTGATCCGTACACTCCTTCTACCCCTCCCAAACAAATGCATAATTTTTGTTAAATGCATTTTATCGATTTCCATTCAAGCTAGAAAAAGTACAAGCTTCAAATTTTGCCAGAATTTGTTTCATAATAATTAAAATAAGTTGAAAAAACTATCAGCTCCGCTTCACTCCTCTACCACTTCCCATACAATTATCTGTATTTTAAATTCAAGAAAAGTATTTCTCCTTCAAGTATGTGAGAGCTATCGACTTTGAAATTGAATCAAAACATGATGATAAGGATGATGATAAGCAGTTTCAAAATCATTTTAAACGCTCCATATCCCCTGCCACCTCCCATACAAATGCCCCGATTTCAGGAAAACTATGACCAATTTCTTTAAAAATAATGAGAACTAAAAACTTTAAATACAGCAAAAAACATTTTGCATTCCATGTTTGGTGTCATATACGAAAAATACAAACCTCCCCCTGTACTTCTACCACCTCCCATGCAAAAGTCTCTATTTACTATTCGAAAGAATTTGAGATGACATATTTTCCGGTATATTAAAGTCATTTCCATCTCATCTAGAGTATCATATGATTGTGCTTTAAGCCCAATCATAATTCTGTTATGTTTATACTCTAGATGAAATCTGAGAGTATTATAATTTTGCTCTAAAGTTTGTAACGCCAAGAATTAAGGCTCGGAGAAAAAAATGAATGATGCAGAAGTTAATATTATCACTCAAAATTCTCAAAACCGGATGTCCGTCCGTCCGTCCGACTGTCCGTCCGTCCGTCCGTTCGCTCTCTAGCTCGAGAACGCGTTGAGCTAGAAAGCTAAAATTTTGTAAACGTTGCTTTCGACAAAAAAGTAAGGTCAAGTTCGTGAACGGGCCAAATCGCTTCACCCCTTCTACCCCCTCCCATTCAAAATGACACAATTGCGCAATTTGACAATAAAGGAATTTGCTCAAAAAGTATAAAAGCTATTGGCCTGAAATTTTTAGTATGTTAATTCTATGATAATATCAAGCTACCGTATAAAAATTATGCGTGTCCTCCCCCTCCTTCTACCACCTCCCATGCAAACTGTACTTGTCATGAATTACTCTTAGCCAATTTACTCAGTGCGTATAAAATTTAGCCGTCTGAAATTGTGCACCAAATATTTATTTAAAATTGTTAGTAAGGCCAAAAAAAATTAGACGATTAGCTTCACCCCTTCTACCCACTCCCATACAAAATGACACAATTTCGCAATTTGATATTAAATTGATTTACTCGAAAAATATAAAAGCTTTTAATTTGAATTTTGAGACATATTACTTTTATAATAATTTAAATCTACAGTCGAAAAATTATTTGCGTTCTCTTTCTCCTTCCACCTCCTCCCATACAAACTACACTTTTTCATGAAATGCTCTAAGATGATTTTCTCAGAACATATAACATTTATTGAGCTCATATTTTGTAATAATTAAGTGCTTAGTATTATCACTAAGATCAGAAAAAAATATTTGATTAGGTTCACTGCTTCTACCCCCTCCCATATAATATGACACAGTTTCACAGCTTTACAAAAAATCGATTTTCTTGAAAAGTACGAATGGCACTAGTCTGAAATTTAAGGAATGTCAATTTTATAATATTCGTAGTTATTTCTGAAAAAATCACTAGAATTCCCCCACTCTTTCTACCACCTCTCATACAAACTGCACATTTTCACTAAATCTAACTCACTAATTTTTTCAGTTCCCATTCAATTTTTGGAGTAAGCATTTTGTATAAAACATTTTCGTAGCTACTTTAGCATGATGGGAAAAAAATTAGTTCAATTCTATCATCCCTTCTAATACTTCCCATACAAAATTTCTTGGGATCACAAAAAATTCTATTTCATCTAGAGTATCGTAAGATTGCGCCTTATGCGCAATCCTAGCCCTGTTATGTTTTTTATATCAAATTGCTTTCAAGGCAATTGGTGGTCAGTTCATTTAAAAATGATAACAATATTTTTTTTCAACATCTATTTTTGCAACAATTGCTAAAATTAAAGCCTTTAAGCTTCAACTCGTCTATCCTTTAATGGATTGAGAACTTCGTCTTTGTGCACTTCATACGAGTAGTACTAGACTTAGGTATCTCCGCCCCTTTTTCTATTGATTCCGGTATACCACGAGGCTCAATCTTATCACCCATCTTCTTTTTGATCTCTATAAACTACCTTTTGTCGTTAACTCTCAATATTATCCAAAGTTTTGCTGATGACAGCTCACTTGAAAACATCTTTCAGTTTGACTCCCTTCCGAAGACACATCCGACTTCAGTGTCCTCATGCAGTAATGAGTCAATTGGTGCATTAAACACTGATCACAACTTAATACTAGAATGAAGCAGGAAGAACAGAGCAGAGTTTAAAGCCTCGAAAACCCAGTCCTGTCTCCTATCTTTTTAACATAATGTTCCGTCGTCGACCGCTACAATCTTCTTCAGAGACGTTTAGATTCCACATTCTGCAAACTTTACGTTTATTGACGTAAAATCTAACAGGAGTCAGCACATTTACATCGCTTTTGATGCCTCGAAATGTTTAGGTATTCTACGGAAGTGTAAGAAATACTTTTTGCAGGTGAACTGGCTGCAATCTATAAGAGTAATATCAAGTGACATTTTGAGCTTAACTCGCATTTTTGGGATTGGGCTCCAATACCCTTGCTCAATCGTATCCAAAAATATGGGCCTCCGTCTAATTAGAGATGAATCCATATCGACTTCTAAGGACTCCCTCATCGTCAAAATGACGGAGCACTCTGCATTTATTATATCTCATACTTCCTCTTTTACATGTCCCGCGTAATACTCGCGAAGCTGCACATGCTCACAAGTACACTGCAGCCCTTCATCCCTCGGACGTCAATGATGTAGAATGCATTACCGGGCAATCCATTTCCAGCGAATTGCAACCTCCAACAATTCAAAAACAACGTTCATCTCCATTTCAGACTTATCCCTCCTCCTTATTTCGGTCTCCGTAAAAAATGAGATTTATCACTGGTTCGACAACGTCAATCACCAAAATATACTCGGACAATGTTTGGCGTTAGTAGTATTTCAAAGAATATCTATTCTTCCTTGGATTGTCTAAAACATAAAACGGACGGACCTAGTTCAAGTTAGTATGTTTTCGAAACGTCATCAATGTTATTACACTGTAACATATTATCTGCGGTCATTTTGGGCATCTTTTTTCTACCTTTTGCTTATTCCCGAGAGATTATCCTGTCGTTTTATTTACTATGGGTGCAAAGGTTCGTGATGAGCTTTTCCATCGGTGTCAAAATTTTCTCATGAATTATGATTTAGTGCTTTTTATTTCCCAATAGGAATGCTTTTTACGGTTGTGAGCGATAAACAATATGAACATTATATACTTGAACTGATTTAAGTTTTCTTTGCTAAGGAATCACAGAGCCAGGAAACGATTCGGAAAGGATGTTTGTGGAAAAGAAAGATAAGATAAATGTCTTTTAGGTGCGCCCATATTAAACTGTCGCACAAACAGTTCGGGTAGGAATAGGAATGTGTCCAATAAGGAAAAGAAAAATAATAAGGTCTTGCGGCTACTTTACAGAACAGTCACATTTCAATTTGCTTCTGGTCTTTGACTGTAGAATTTTCCGAGATACTTGAACGATGAGAATGGAATGAAAGAGATTTTGCAAATCTTTGTATGTTGAAATGCAACCCTTTATTTTGTCAGCTTTCGACTTATTTCTCCTTGAAAAAGGTCAAGGCTAGTCCTTATTCGAATTTTCGGTCTCCTGTATAGAAGTAAATCTTACAGAAATAGCTTTTATGGCGGTGGATTTAGAATATTTTTTTTTATGGTGAGGTTAAACAGAGCGCTATATCTTAAGAGATTCATGCGTTGAATGAAGCGATTCGTAAGCCTAGTATTTGGGTTGAAAGGCTTGTTTCTCGGATCTTAACAAATATTTCATTTTCTATTTATAAGTAGGCAGTACTGTTCTTATTTGTTTGAAATTTTGAATTTTTGCCATTAACTTGAGCTTTTTTAGGCTTCGTATATCGGTTGGCTAAGTTATGAAGAAAGGATACAATGGTTTTTTAGATACCGAATGGTAATTTACCATGTCTGGCGTATATTTTCTCCTTTATGGCGTCGCTGGATTCGAAACACCTCAATTTATCAAGCGGTATTTTGTATTTTTGTTATTCCTGAGTAGAATGGTTGCGTTTCCAGACAAGTACGAAAACAAGTATATTCAAAGATAAACAAATAACAATAATTTTCGTTTTTCCAACGTACACAACGTAGACAAGTAAAAATGCGAAATTTTGGGTTTGCTTGGTAAACATGTAAATATTACGGAAAACTAAGTCTAAGAGTTTTATGATAATGGTACTCTGAAAAGTTGAACTTTTCATGGATTATTAGATCCAAGGTGAGTAAAATCTTCTTTCGGAATAAATCAATAGGTATTTTCTAAGACGATTTCCAAAAATCTACCAGGATCATTTTAGTAGCACATCATAATTCTATGAATAGCTTTCCTTATAGAAAAATTAAATAGAGAGAAAGAGAAATAGAGAAGGAGTGTTTGGCTGTAGTTTTAGCATATCGGGCGCAATTTATACATCATTTCATCAGCGCATTATACCATAGGAAAATGAATTACCAATGAAACGTGGCATCCTGCACAGAATATCGGATAGTTTTATCCGCACGGGGACTAAGTTTGAGCCATCGATATTTATGAACTCATGGGCCGCTTTATTGATGGCATTTCATTCATGTTTGTCAGTTATTTATCACCACGCCATTAGTTAACTACCAATTAGCCTTTGTTCGCGTTTCGTTAGATATTATAGTGAATGGTATACACTGCATTATGAGAGTACCATCAAATAGCCTTTCCGGTTTTCTGGGTTATTTATGGCGCTAATAGCTCAACTTTGTATCTAACGTTGATAGTGTTGATTTCAATCTCTTTCCGTTCTATTTAAAATACATGGGAGATAGAGATGGCGAAAGTGATTGAAGAGATGGAAGAAAATTGGAAATTGTAATATTTGTACTTCAATTCAAATTTCGAGATTTATAACGAAATCGATATTTTGCAAGACGTCAGGTTCAGAAACAAGTAAGAAGCAACGTTAAATCATAGTAAGGGAAACATCTGAAGAAAATGCTTCAAGCATGGTATAAATTGCAACCACTTCAAATTCGTTCAACATTCGTACGATACGGTTAAGGAATGAATCACTAGAGCATTCACTACATACCTTTTCCGACCAAATCGTAAAATCTAGTGAAAATATCCTCAACTGTATCATGCGAATCTTAACATGGGCATAATGAAGGCATTGCGTACCACGCCCACAACAGGACTTGAAGCCATTTTGGGTCTTCTTCCGCTGAATGCAGTAATTCTGGAGAAGCAGTAATTCTGAAAGCATTACGGCTATAAGACTTATATACAGTGCTGTAGTCCCATTGGGAGGGTATAAGCTGTTGTAAGTCTGGAGTGGTCACCGGTGATCGATGTTGCTAAATTTACGAAATCATCAATAATATCGAACTGCAATTTCATTATCCTACGCAAGAATTTATCATACTGTTGCATGTTCGCCCTAGTCGTTCATCAAATATTCGCAGTCATCCACTATACTCGAAAGTAAAGTGAAATGAGAGCTCTACTTGTTTATCATCTACACTGAATCAATTTAGTGTACGCGTACGAGCACTATAATGAACGTTCCCACAGTATGTCGCTCTTCAAACGTTCCAGACCAGCAGTTCTGCAGTAGTGACGGAATACCTGCACTATTTTCCTCGAATTCCGATCATGAAGGTCCTCACAATATAGAACGCACAATCGTCGAGTATTCGGGGACTGTACAGATTCTCATAGGCAAATTTCGATAACGAAATAATTGCAACGGTCGCGTCTGCAATCAGACACCCTGTGAGGAATTTTCTATGATAAAATTCTTCACACGGAATAATTGCGACAATCGCGTCTGTAACCAAACGCCCTGTGAGGAATTTTTTATAATAAAATTCTTCACATAAAATTCTTCCCACGAAATTTGCTTATGTTAGCTTCATGTGCCTTCTGCTCGCGTTCATTTGACACCTTGCATTTGTTTTTTGTACATCGTTTTTTACTTTATCTCTAGCATTCGAATTATTTTGTAAATATCATGTACGCGGATTAATATGTATAAATAAGCGACACTTTTGAGAATAAAATTGCAGTTTTTTATCTATCGTTTAATAAAAGGGTGTTTTCTTGTCTGCTTTCGGCTAAACTGGTTAAAGTGCTAGTTTAGCCATTCCTTCAATATATTTCCAACTTAAGCCAATTAGTTACAAGTGCTACATTGGTCCTAAGTTTTCTTACTACCTATTTTGGTTAATGAGCCAAAATATCATCGCTACGCATCAGGGACCTTAAGCATTCCACCAACTAGTAAACTACACGTAAAGACTCGACTGACGGGAAAAAGAATCGAACAAGAACGAAAAAGTTCTGAACACCTGCTTGGTCTTTTCCAAAAAAGCACCGACAGCGATCGGGCGACAGAAGAATTACTAGGGCGAGGATGAAATGCTCTATAGGTCTCAACGAACAGTAATCAAAGAACATGTGTACCCTAGCATGTGCGATCATCGAAGGTCTTCAACAACAAAACTACGGGGAATATAGAGAAGCGGCCAACTGTGTTCGGGCGACACGGAAAGACTCGGGTAACGATAAAATACTTTACACCAAGCAATGACAACAACACGTATGGCCTCGTACGAATGAGAAAAGATTCGGGCGATGAAGAAATGCTTTATAAAAAAGCAATGAACAGCGCTTGATCGAGAAGAAAAAGGTTCACACGACAATGGTAGAAACAACGAAGAAGGCCGACTATGGCCGACAGGCACCGACAACGATCGAAACATCGGAGAAGGTCGACTATGGCCGACGGGTGCCGAAAATCATCGAAATAACATAGAAAGCCAACTGTGTACGACGGGGAAAGAATGAGTGGCAAACTAATAAAGAATTATACAAAAAGGCAAGCGCCCGAGAAGATAGTCAGCCTGGTTTATAGCCGTAGACGAGTGAGTCGATGTTTTGAAAACGAAGGAATTAAGCGAAAATGTCTTAAGTGCGATTTATTTAAATAAAATAAAATTTTGCGTTTAAATTAATGTGAACTGGTGGTTTTATTTTTTACTGGAAACCCAGCGACTCCTTGCGCACTTCAATATTATACACTTATAAAGATGTGCTCCCAGTGCAAAATATAGTCCGCATAGATAGATAGATAGATATTTTGTTTATTAACCAAATTATTCAAAAAAATTTTACAATGTAGAACTCTTACAAAATGGTAAAAATTTTGGAAAAACTTACAAAAGATTAAAACAATGACTTTCGTCGTCTGTTTGCGTAAACTTTACTTCATCAAAATTAAAGAAAATAGAAAAAAAGGAAAAGACAAAGTAAACAAAAAAGAATAAATAATAATAATAAGTAATTTGCATTGGATTAGTAGTTTTACATAGTTTACTAGTCTTACTAGTCTTCAACGCTCCTGAATTGAATTCCCGAACTAGGCTCCAGCGCTAGAACCAGGCAGCTCTTACATAGAGAACTAGATTTTCCCATCCCGTTTTTTGATAGCCATTTAAAATAGCACATAACTCCTATAAGCCCACTACTGTCTTTTCAAAATATTTTTTCCTAATTTCTTTTAAAATAGGACAAATCCCTAGAAAGTGTAATACATTTTCCTCCGCCTCTAAATTGCAAAGAGTACAATTTTTTCTTAAACCTTCTCTGTGTTTTGC
Organism: Chorisops tibialis; assembly: GCA_963669355.1. Taxonomy (NCBI): domain Eukaryota; kingdom Metazoa; phylum Arthropoda; class Insecta; order Diptera; family Stratiomyidae; genus Chorisops; species Chorisops tibialis. The sequence continues at coordinate 267,426,649 of OY770262.1, read as the reverse complement.
TGAATTTAGAACGATTAACCCACATCTTGCTTTAAAAAGCCATGCGATATCACTTTTGCTTATAGTGTCAGAAAAATACAAATGACCAATGTTATGATTAAGATGACTATAAATTCCATGCGAACTTCCCCGGGCGCTTTCTAAATCATTTAGTACTTGCGCATTTCTTAACCCCTCCAAAATTTTATTTTTAATATTCCTCCAATAATCTGCATTTATAATATCATTTCTTAACGTGAATCCAAGAGTTTCGCATAACTGAGATAGTTCTGTAAACCAAAATACTTTTTTTTCGACAACTTTTATTGCAAGGATAAATGGAAGTCGCTTAGAAGAATAATGAAATAAAATTTTGCATATATATAGTTTCAGTGTAGTTCTAAAGAGTATAAGTGCATTTGTGGCACGCCGGTTTCTAGATTTAACATATAATCTGGTGTCGAAATTGGAAAGCCAAATAACCGCTTTAGAAAATACCTCTGAATTTTATCAGTATCGCTGAAATGGGAGAATCCCCAAACCTGAGCCGCATAGCAAAATATGGATCTAGATACAGCTAAAAATAAATCGTACTTGACAGAAAACTTAATATCTTTTTTTGCTATGAGACTACTCCAAATAGTGTTCATGCTGGTTTTGGCTTTCTTCTCCCTATCTATTAGATGCTGCTTAAATGATAACCCTGGGCTGAGAATAACTCCTAAGTATGTATATGAATTTAAGATTTCTATATCAGCACCATTTATAAACCATTTTTCGCTCAATGCATTTTTGCCTCCTTTTCGGAAAATCATTATTTTGGATTTTTCCAAATTTATTTCCAAATTCCAAAGCACTGAGTAGTCATGTAGACGATTTATCATTTTCTGCAGAACTAATGTATCGTCTGCTAGCAATATTAAGTCATCTGCGTACATTAATACTCTTACTAGAATATCGTCGACATATAACCCGCCCCCGATATGCTCATGTTAAGCATCAGCGCGAACAGAATAGGGCTCAGTAGACATCCTTGCTTAACACCCATTTCTGTGCTAAAATGTGGTGATAAATTTTTACCATCCCATACAGCTACCTTAGTGCCATTATATAAACTTTTGATCAGGTTTAAAAATTTTGAAGATACCCCCATGTTACTAAGTTTATAAAATAACGCGTTTCGTGATATCATGTCGAAAGCAGCTCGGAAATCAACAAAAAAAGCATATGTTTTTTTCTTTTCCAAACGTTTTAAATGAATTATGCTAGTCAGGTTGAAAATATTATCGGTTGTCGAGTAGTTCTGCCTAAAATCAGCTTGAAATTCATTTAGTATACCATGCTTTTCTACCCAAGTACCAAGTCTATTGCACATTATTCCCATTAAAATTTTAACTATACAATCCATAAAAGATATTCCCCTATAGTTTTGCACATTGTTCGGGTCCCCCTTCTTAAGTATTGGATAATTCAATGTATTTAGAAAGCTTTCTTCTATTTTTCCACTTTGGAGCATATTATTATATACAGCTGCAAGCATTTCCAAGAAGCAGTCAGGAGCATTAATATACATTTCATATGGCACTCTGTCCTCTCCTGGCGCCTTTTTATACTCTAGATGAAATCTAAGAGTATATTGTGTTTGCCTTACCGTTTGTAACGCTAAGAAATAACGCTCGCACAGAGCCGCCAAGGGTACAGAAATATTTGTTGTCGCTCAAAAACCTCGATTCCGAGTGACCGTCTGTCCGTCTGTCTGTCTGCCTGTCTGTCTGTCTGTCTGTCTGTCTGTCTGTCTGTCTGTCTGTCTACAGCATAACTTTCGAAAGCTTGGAGCTATAGTGCTAAAAATTTTTGTATGTCATTTTTAGCAAAAAAGTAACTTTAAGTTCATGAATGGGCCACATCCCCCGACTCCTTCTACCCCCTCCCATACAAATTTCATGAAATTTCGAAATATTAAGAAATTGATTTTTCTTTGAAAGTATTTAAGCTTTCGACTTGAAATTTAGGTCAAAGTATTTTGATATAGATGTCATTAATATCACAGAATATTGACCCGATCCCCTTACTCCTTCTACCCCCTCCCATACAAATGGACAATTTTGAAAAATACATATTTTCGATTTTCATTGAAACTAGAAAAGCTAAAAAGACAAAATTTTGTCTACTATAATTGCAATTTATTTTAAAAATAATTATCAACTTGACTTTACTCCTTCTACCCCCTCCCATACAAATATCACGAAATTTTGAAATTTAAATTAAATTATTTTTCTTCGAAACTGTTAAAGCCATCAACTTGATATTTTGTATAAAGTATACAAATAAAAATATTAATAATGCGAAAAAAATTTCTTTTGATTCGTACACTCCTTCTACCCCCTCCCATACAAATGTGTAATTTATGTTAAATGCATTTTATCGATTTCCATTCAAACTAGAAAAAGTACAAACTTCAAATTTTGCCAGAATTTGTTTCTTAATAATTGAAATAAGTGTTAGAAAAAATTATCAGCTCCGCTTCACTCCTTCTACCACCTCCCATACAAATATCTGTATTATAAATTCAAGAAAAGCATTTCTTCTTCAAGTACACATATGAGAGCTATCAACTTTGAAATTGAATCAAAGCATGGTGATAAGGATAATGATAACCAGTTTCAAAATCATCTTAAGCCGTCCACGTCCTCTGCCACCTCCCATACAAATGCTCCAATTTCAGGAAAACTATGACCAATTTCTTTAAAAATAATGAAAACTAAAAACTTTAAATTCAGCAGTTCGGTGTCATATACGAAAAATACAAACCTCCCCCTCTACTTCTACCACCTCCCATGCAAAAGTCTCTATTCACTATTCGAAAGAATTTGAGATGACATATTTTCCGGTATATTAAATCCATTTCCATATCATCTAGAGTATCATATGATTGGGCTTTAAGCCCAATCATAATTCTGTTATGTTTTAACTTTACTTTAGACAACACCTCCTTTACATCTTCAAGTACTATTTCTCTATCTAAATCAGGATTCTCAATATAAGGTTCCGCGTAATGCATCACTTGTGTACAGAGCGGCGGGCTTAATAAATTTGCAAAATAGGCAGCATAATCACAAGCCTTTGGAGCGCTTCCTATCTGATGTTTCCGATTTTTCAATTCATTTACAAAATGCCACCATTCCTTACCATTTTTAATAGAGTTTATTGTCTTACTTAACTTCTCATAATATAGTTTAATTATTTTCTTACATAACTCCTTATACCTTCTATTCGCTGCCAAATACCTCGTTCTATCTCCATCATCTCCTGAATGTCTCCACAAGCGTAGCATTAAAAACGAAGTTTTTCTTGCTGCAATGCATCCGTAATCAAACCACTTGTTCTTACTATTACCTTCACCACTCCTCTTTGCTCCCTTTGCTACTTGTCTTATCATATTAACTAAGCTATCTGTATGAACGGCACTAGTCTGAAATTTAAGGAATGTCAATTTTATAATATTCCTAGTTATTACTGAAAAAAATCACTAGAATTCCTGCAGTCTTTCTACCACCTCCCATACAAACTCCACATTTTCACTAAATCTAACTCATTAATTTTCTTAGTTCACATTCAATTTTTTGAGTAAGCATTTTGTATAAAACATTTGTGTAGCTACTTTAGCATGATGGGGAAAAATTAGTTCAATGCTATCATCCCTTCTAACACTTCCCACACAAAATTTCTTGGGATCACAAAAGTTTCTATTTCATCTAGAGTATCGTAGCCCTGTTATGTGTTTTATAACGTTCACACTATTTATAAGTATAAATTCAACTTTAATTAATTTCTTCATTAGATTAGTGTTAAACCCATACAAACTCCAGCCAATTCCTCTTCCTAATACACTATTAGTATAAGTCCGCATAGTAATCAAAGGGTTTGCAATAGCAATTCAAGTATTTTACTGACTGTATACCATATATAAAAAATAAACTGCCAAAACGTCGGACGCAACTTTATTATTCTTGGGACAAATTGAGGATGCGTGGAAAGTCAATAGGCAGGTTAGAATGGTTAGGGAAACCTAAGTAAAAGGGGGTTCCAGGGCAGGACTGTTGTCAATTTAACACTTAATTGTGAATATGATCAATTGCTCTAGTACATTTACTTAATATTTCTTATGCAAGTTTAGGTTCTTATGAGGGGAGGAGGGAAGGCTGATAGTAAGGGTGCCTGGATATTAATAATTTTTTAATTGATTACTTGAATCACGTCCAATATTCTCTGTATAAAATTTCAGTTTCATAGGCCAGGTTGCAAAGAGTTTTCATGAAATTCGGTGTGTTTTACATTCACGAAACCAAACATTTGTATGGGAGGTGGTAGAGGGGGTAAGGGAATCATAAGATTTGTGATGCAGTTTTATTTCGTTTTTCTTGAAATGTGCTCGAACAAAAGTTCAAGTTCGTAGCATTTAATTTGCTGATTAGTAGTTGATTTATTGAATTTGGTCGAAATAATACTTTCTAGGTAGAAGGGCGGGCGCGATCTCAAAACTGTTGACGCAATTTCATTTCAACTATTTTTAAAAGTTTTTGAGCAAATTTTTAAATTGATAGCTTTTAATAGTTATGTGATAATTGATTTAAGAAATGGTCGAAAAAATAATTTTGTATGGGGGTATTGAATAGAATTTGTTTGAAATAATTTAACAAATTTTTAAGTTTCTACCTTAAAATTTAATTCTAGAATTTTCAGTTTATGTGTTTTTTTCCATTACTTCTATAGGGGGTCTTACCAGGCATTGGGGCACCTGAACGAAAGGGTGAAATTTTCACATATGTAGCTGACCACCAGTCTTTCCAGGCCTTTAAAAAGGTACGAAGTTAGGTTGATGGATCGGAATGCATTCAGAATGTTATGGGAGGCTCTGCCTCAAAAATTGTTGTGTGAAGAGTTCTCAGTAAACCTCATCGGGACAGGTTATAGCGGTCTTTCCATAGCACTAAAATCCAAGCAAGCACTGGCTTTTTCATTGCCTTTTAAATGCTATCACCAATATGTAACACGTGCAGCATTTCTTAAGGCAAAATAAAAGCGGTTATTTCAAATTATTAGATTTTAATACAAACGAAAATAAAATACAATAGTTGAAACCTGTGCGAAAACACTTCAACCCATACACAAACTAGGCAATAGATTTAAGCGAATAAGATGCCGAAGAAGGTGCTCGCATGCCGCAATGAATTAAACGTTTAACATACGAATTCTCATATTATCATGCAAATACGACTGGCATGACATTATCTTAACTTAACGACTCCTAGTAAGTGTTTTCCACCCTCTACACATTACGTTCTTTTGAAGCGGGCAAATGGTGCGACTCGATTAAATTTAATTTGTTCGAAGTTTTATTACGAGGATGGCTGAGTGGAGCAATTCCGAAAATAACTGAACTATACATCAGATAATTTGTTTGGTTTTCAATTACGAATGACGCCAGCGTTCTCGGCACAGTCGAGGCGCTAAAACGCCTAATGGTTCACAGAGCACACGTTAAAACTGCAATAGTCTGACGTGGTCGGTGGAGCCATTCTGAGATGCATAAGTACCACGTTTTATCCTTCGATAGCGAAAACAATGGCTAATTTCTAAGGAATCAATTAAATGAAAACGAGAATTTACGTAAATTACATACTCGTACGTCTTTAGATGCACAGATATATCATGGAATGAAATTTGTATTTGTGAAATTCACTTCCAACTGTTTATATTGGGTGACGAAGATCGTAGGACTGGGGAGGCCATTAAATGGTACACTATTTAAGCTGAGCTGATTAAAAGTGAGATTATAGACACGAAGTGTTTTCCTTTATTCCAAGTTTAATTGAGATACTTGAAGTTTGCAGTATTTTTATATTCCAGATGAAATTTGAGAGTATTATAAGTCTGTACTTAAGTTTTTAACGCTAAGAAATATGGCTCGGAGAAAAAAATCCATGACACAGAAGTTATCACTTAAAAATCTCAAAACCATATATCCGGCCGGCCGTCCGTCTGAACGTCTGTCCGTCCGCGCCCTCTCGAGCTTGAGAATGCGTTGAGCTAGATGGTTTAAATTTTGTACATGTAATTTCAAAAAAAATCAGGTGAAGTTCGTGAACGCGCCAAACCGCTCCACCCCTTCCACCCCTCTCATACAAAACGACTCATTTACAAAAATTTGAAATAGTATTCATATTTTGTTGGAAACTATCGTACAAGAGCTAATTGTTTGGCATGTAGAGCATATTACTCCTATTTTTTTTTTCGTAAATATGATCTGGATGGTATAAATTAAATGATATAAAATATAAATTTTTTCCGAATCCACTCCTTGCATCACCTCCCATATAAACTGAGCTTTTCCACAAAATGCTATAAACCAATTTTCGCAGTACGTAATAATTACCATTATTATTGAGACCAGAATAAATTAACTGATTAGCTCACTATCTCTACCCCCTCCGATTCAATGTGACACAATTTTAAAGCTTTATGCAAAATCGATTTTCTTGAAAATCATGAACTGGCCTGAAATTTGAATTATTAACAGTATAATGTTAAATTTAATTCTGAAAAAATCATTACATCTTCCCACTCCTTCTACCACCTCCCATACAAACTGCACAGTTTTATCAAATTAATACACTAATTTTCTCAGTTTCTATTTCATTTTTATAGCATAAATTTTGTGTAGAACATTTTTATACTTTAGATGAAAGCTGAGAGTATATTGTGTTTGCCTTACCTAAGAAATAATGCTCGTACAGAGTCGCCAAGGGTACAGAAATATTTGTTGTCGTTTGTCTGTCCGTCTGCTTAAAAAATAACTGTCAAAACCTTTGACCTATCTATTTTTGTCACAATTAATTTTATTAAAGTTTTAACCAATTTTGGAAAAACTATCAACTTCACCTCACTCTTTCTTTTCCCATAAAAATTTTACGAAATTTCGGAATTTCAATTAAATTATTTTTCTTCTGTCAAAGATATTAACTTTAAGTTTTGAAAAAATTTTACTATTACAAATATCATTGATGCGAAAAAAATTGGTTTTAATTCGAGTGCTCCTTCTACCCCCTCCCATACAAATGCACAATGGTAAATGCATTTCAACTGGTAAATGAATTTAATCGATTTTCGTTGAAACTAAAAAAAAGTACAAACTTAAAATTTTGCCAAAATTTGTCCCTTAATAATTGCATTAATGCTAAAATAAGTACGAGCTTCTTACCACTTCACATACAAATTTTATTATTGGAAATTTAAGAAAAGTATTTCTCCTTCGAACATATGAGAGCTAGCGACTTTAAAATTGTAACAAAGCAATGTGATTAGAATATTATTAAGCAGATTCAAAGTCATCCAAAACTTCCCACTTTCTCTGCCACCTCCCAAGCAAATGCCATAAAATCAGACAAAAATTATTCGACTTCCTCGAAAACTATGAAAATTACAAACTTTAAATTCCGCATGAACAGTTTGTTTACTACGTTCGGTGTTATATACAGACATTACAAACTTCCTCCTCTGCTTTTACCACCTCCCATACAAAAGTCACTATTCACTATTCGAAAGAATTTGAGATGAAATATTTTCCAGTACAATAAACTCTTATTTCATCCAGAGTATTATATGATTGGGCTTTACGCCCAATAATAATAATAATAATGTTATTTTTATAGCTACTCTTGCATAATATTATATCACCTCTTGTACCATAATTTCTATGTCATCTGGAGTATGATTGCGATTTGCGCGCAATCCTAGCTCTGTTGTGTTTATTTATATGTTTAATTTATGAACTTAGTCGATAAATAGTTTGCTCGCTCGTGAGAGCTGATATGTACTCAACCGCCTCTAAGCAAATCCCGCAAACAAATAAAACTATGCACATCGTGGATTATCATCAAACACCTATGACCGAAATGGACAATTTATCGAAAATGCAACCGAACACTAAGCAATTCTATGCCAAAATCTTGAATAAATATTTGACATCTAATTCCGGACCAGGTACATATATCGCGTAACATCACACAAGCATACGGGTTAAATTTGATAATTCATAATTCAACATCGTGATGAATATATCGAGCCCTTAACTCGGTACAGTTCACCTAGTAACAATTAAATTACACAGCCGAGCTTAGTGGTCTCTGAAAACCGATTTATGAGGTGATAGCATTTCTTCTATGGTATTTCCTTTAATGTTCATTTTATCGCATAACATAATCGAATCAAATGTATTCCACCCTTGTTTTCGAAGCATCTAACGATCAATAAAAATTTATCTAACAACCCAAAACTCTTCATCAGGCAAAAGGTCACAACCCATCAACCAAACTCTGCGCTTTCAGGAGTTCAGAACTGTCGCCCCGAAATTCTCCTAAGATTAATTAAAGTCAACATAACTGTACTAGCTATCATGATCCAAATATCTTGTTACTGACATACTAGAGTAGAAGCAATGGCACTTTATATATGACTTTAGTCCCAAAAATTTAGTCATCGATTAAATAAAAAGATATCGGACGTCTGATATGGCTTCCTGAGAAATTAATAGGGTTGTTTATTGATAATTGAGAGTGGAATACGTAGTTAGTTACATATTGAGAGGAGTTCTGCCAAAACTCAAAAGTTTATTATTCCATGGCGAGATGTGATTCTTCTGATTGAATTTCAACTTTTTTATCGGTACAGGAAGCAGCTATATATGACACAAGAGCTTTTCAATGGATTTCCTCTTCAAGGCATTCGAAATATTCGGTCTTGTCACGCAATTGTCATTCTATTTATTTTGTTATTCTACTCAAATATCAAACGCCTCTAATTGCAAATAGAAAGTTTTCTTAGAATTATCGTACAGCTGTGAATTGATATACAGCCTAACTCTGAAAACAAAATATAAATTATTTGCATAGGATAACCTTTTTCATAGCTAAAATTTTCTACTGGAATTGGGGGTGCAGATAGAAAAGCAAAGACTATCCTTAAAAAATATTTACACTCTTTTATAAATAATTCTTAACATTTGCTCGTTTAGCGAATCAAAAGAATACCCGGAATTTTTAAGAGATTGAAAAATAATCCTTACATTTTACTGAATTGATTGAATTCAGGATAAAAGTAAGAACAAAACCAGCAATTTGAAAGGAATCTAGAATGTTGTGACTAATAGAAAATCCAATATCATTTGATATACATATTTTATTATAAAACAGATATACCGTGTTGAAACCCTCTAATTGCTTCAAATTAACCCGCTGAGTGCTTGGTAAATAAATAAATTCGGCTATTTTCCGATTTTCAGTGTTGCTGTAAAAATAATTATTTAAACAGCTTATTGTGCAAAAACAGTTCTTGATCGTAAAAGTGAAATCGTCAGCAATAGTTACTGGAAACTAGATTTCCGCCAGATCGGATCTATCAGTTCCTCGTATGCACAGTCCTATATATTAGGCTTCTCACCGTCGGAAGTACTCCCAACAAGAGAAGTATAAAATCCAAGTACCAATTGTTTACAATTGCTAAAATTACAATTTTAAAATATATAAAGAAAATATTCAATTATGGCATAAACAGATTTTTGGAAGATACGTAAATTTTACCCATGACAGTCATTGATGGGTTTAAAATACGGCAATCGGGGTGCGATACAACCAAAAACTCACTTATCTCGATAGACATGCATACAAACAAGAAAACCAAATTAACAGAAAAACATAACAGAGCTACGACTCTCTAGATGAAATAGAATTTTTTATGATCCCAAGAAATTTTGTATGGGGAGTGTTAGAAGGGGTGATAGCATTGAACTAATGTTTTTGCCATCATGCTAAAAAATTGTTTTATACAAAATGCTTACTCCAAAAATTTAATAGGAACTGAGAAAATTAGTGTGTTAGATTTAGTGAAAATGTGCAGTTTGTATGGGTGGTAGAAAGAGTGGGGGGATTTTAGTGATTTTTTCAGAAATAACTAAAAATATCATTAAATTGATATCTCTTAAATTTTAGACTAGTAACGTTCATACTTTTCAAGAAAATAGATTTTTTGTGATGTAGTGAAACTGTGTCATATTGTATGGGAGGGGGTAGAAGCAGTGAAGCTAATCAATTATTTTTTTCTAATCTTAGTGATAATGTTAATTAAGTATTTATTACAAAATATGAGCTCGATAAATGTTATATGTTCTGAGAAAATTGGCTTAGAGTATTTCATGAAAAAAGTGTAGTGTAGGGAGGGGGTGGAAGGAGAGGGAGGACGCCAATAATTTTTCTAATGTACCTAGATTGAAATTAATGTGAAAGTAATACACTTCAAAACTCAGACTAATAGCTTTTATACTTTTAGAGCAAATCCATTTATTGTCGAATTGCGAAATTGTGTCATTTTGTATGGGAGAGGGTAGAAGAAGTGAAGCTAATCGTTTAATTTTTTTTGGCCTTATTAACAATTTTAAATAAATATTTAGTGCATAATTTCAGCCCGCTAAATTTTATACGCACTGAGTAAATTGGCTTAGAGTAATTCATTATAAGTACAGTTTGTATGGGAGGTGGTAGAAGGAAGGAAAGGACCCGAATAATTTTTATACAATAGATTGATATTATCATAAAAGTAATATATTCCAATTTTCAAGCCAATAGCTATTACAGTTTTCGAGTAAATCCGTTTATTGTCAAATGGCGCAGTTGTGTCATTTTGTATGAGAGGGAGTAGAAGGGGTGGAGCGATTTGGCCCGTTCACGAACTTCACCTTACTTTTTTGTTAAAAATGACGTTTACAAAATTTGAACTTTCTAGATCAACGCGTTCTCAAGCTAGAGAGGATACGGACGGACGGACATCCGGTTTTCATATTTTTGAGTGATTATATGAACTCCTGTATCATTCATTTTTTTCTCCGAGCCTTATTTCTTAGCGTTACAAACTTTGTGGCAAACTTATAATACTCTCAGATTTTATCTAGAGTATAAACATAACAGGACTACGAATGGGCGTAAAGCCCATTCGTGCGATACTCTAGATGAGAGAATTTTTTTTATTTTAAGAAATTTTGTAGCGGAAGTGGTAGAGGGGGTGACGACATTGAACTATTTTTTTCACATCACTCTAAGGTTGCTATCAAAATGTTATATACAAAATTTAGGATTCAATAATTAGATACTGAAAAAATTAATGTATTGGATTAAGTGAAATTGTGCAGTTTGTATGGGAGGTGGTAGAAGGAGTGTGAATTTATTAATGACGTTTTTAGAAATATCTGTAAACATCATTTAATTGACATATTTTAAATTGGAGATCAGTAGCATTCATACTTTTCAGGAAAATCGTCTTTTTGGAAAGTTGTTGAATTGTGTCAAATTGTATGGAAGGTGGTAGAAAGATTGAAGCTCATCGCCTAATTTTTTTTTGTCTTACTAATAATTCTAAATAATTGTTTAGTGCATAATTTCAGCTCGATAAATTTCATACGTACAGAGTAAATTTTTTTAGAGTATTTTATAAAAAAGTGCAGTTTGTATGGGAGGTTGAGGAAGGAGGGGGAGGACTCACCTAATTTTTATACAGCAGATTAAAATTATTATAAAAGTAATATATTCCAAATTTCAGATCAATAGCTTTCATGCTTTTTGAAAAAATCCGTTTGTTGTCAAATTGCGAAGTTGTGTCATTTTTTATGGGAGGGTATAGAAGGGGTGAAACTGAATATCTAATTTTTTTTGGTCTTACTAATGATTCCAAATAAACATTTAGTGCACAATTTCAACACGCTAAATTTTATACGCGCTGAGTAAATTGGTCTAGAGTATTTCATGAAAAAGTACAGTTTGTATGGGAGGTGGTAGAAGGGGGAGCGGACACGCATAATTTTTATATGGTAGATTGATATCATAAAAAAAGTAATATGTGACAAATTTGAGACCAATGGCTTTTATATTTTTCGAGCAAACCCGTTTATTGTCAAATTGCGCAATTGTGTCATTTTGTATAGGAGGGGGTAGAAGGGGTGGAGCGATTTGACCCGTTCACGAACTTGCCCTTACCTTTTTGTCAAAAACGACGTGTACAAAATTTGAACTTTCTAGATTAACCCGTTCTCAAGCTAGAGAGGACACGGACGGACAGACGAATGGACAGATGGACGGACGGACATCCGGTTTTGAGATTTTTGAATGATTATATGAACTTCTACATCATTCATTTTTTTCTCCCTACCTTATTCCTTAGTGTTGCAAACTTTGTGGCAAACTTATAATACTCTCAGATTTCATCTAGAGTATTAAAACGTTACAGGACTACGATTGCGCGTAAAGCCCAATCATGAGATGCTCTAGATGAAAAAGAATTTTTTTGATTTTAAGAAATTTTGTAGGGAAAGTGGTAGAGGGCGACATTGAACTATTATTATTATTATTATAGCAGCTAGGTCAATACGATATATTGAGCTAAATACAATCTACTGCATAAGAATTAAATGTGTCCTCCGTTCCTTCCAACCTCCTCCCATACTAACTGCACTTTTTCATGAAATGCTCGAAACTAATTTACTCAGTGCGCATAAAATTTATCGAGCTTAAATTTTTCACTTAATATTTATTTGGAATTATTAGTAAGACCAAAAGAAATAGACGATTAGTTTCACTCCTTCCACCCCCTCCCATACAATCTGACACAATTTCACAACTTTACAAAAAGTTGATTTTCCTGCAAAGTATGAATCCTACTGATCTGCAATTTAAACATGTCAAAAGCACGATCCTTATAGCTATTTTTGAAAAAAGTCATGAAGAAATCTGCCCTCCTTCTGCCACCTCCCATACAAACTGCACAATTTAACTAAATCCAATTGTGCGAACCAATCAAAATCGTTCATTATTGGAAAGTTGAAATTTCTGATAAGAAAAACTCGGAGTATATGGGAAAAATAGGAATTCTGTTAAATTTGTCTTCTTTTAACTCTAATTCATCGGGAATATCGTTTAATGGTATGCGGATGAGTAACGCCGTGTCCGTGTGGCAGCGTAGACCTCGTATGTGGGCTCTAGCGATGGAATATGAATGCATTTTTTGACATAGATAGGTCTAATTGGTCTAATTTGTTACCGTGGGTCACTTTAACAGGTGCCCATAATCTGAACTAAGCAGTATGCACAAAAATGTCCGTTATCTGAGTTATGGGCGCCTGGTATTTCAGGTCGAATTAGTATGAGAAATCGTAAAATCTTACAGTCCTTCAACCACGATCTGATGAAATCTAATTTGCCGAAGGTGAACGTAAGCAGGGTAGCGACAGCTCACGACGGTGTCGAAAATATTTGTTCTGTCGAGGCAAGAATAAAAGTAAAACGCGCTCTACTCGTCATCGCCTACATTTTGCCAAATACTTCGATTAACAAAAATACGCGAGTTTTTCGTCTTTTCCTTTTGTTTAATTGTACCTACTGCTGGTAGAGATAATGGGCGCCTATCGGTCGGAGTTGATTTTGCAGGATTTGCACTTGTTGGCTCCCCGGATTTTGAATTTTATGTTGTTACTGTTGACTAGCGAGAAGGCGAACACAAGAACACAAGAAAAGACTTGGAGCTGTGCTGCTCAGGATTGCGCACCATGCGCGGAAGGCTACCAGTCTTATCGAGTTTAGGTTTAATGGGATTTAGCGCGAGCGCTGGCTAGCTACCGATTTAGAGAATAAGGTAGTCAATTTTCAATAGACGATTCCCAAGGAATTTCGCAACGAGTCGCCACTCTATATTAATAATTTTTTCCATAGAAACTAATTCTAAGCTATTTACCATTGATCAAGTTTAAACAGAATATTTTAAAAGAATAGATTTCTAGGTACTTACCGAAAAAACAACAGCAAAACACCAACGAATACAACGTGATAAAAATGATTTTCACATCTGTTCTATCGAAAACAAAATCATGTTTAGCACTATCATCACCAGGGAAATTTGCATTCGCTCCAAAATTATTCGTGATATTCCCAAATGCGAAATCACTGATATTGTTCGCAGTTAAATTAATAAAATTCTCATGCGTCATATGTTGATGATTAGTTTGGCTGAAACTTGCTGTAGTCTCAGGTGCGAAATATTGTTCCTTGCCGGAATAGTGCTGAGCTGTGTAATCGTAGAAGCCAGCTCCTCCAATTGAACTGCTTACACTGCTGCTATTCGTCGGGCCGTCGTATTCGTTGCTTAACGACATGTTCCACTATAATCGCATTAAAACTGGAAGATAAAACGCTTGTGGAATCTTCGCCTCAGCCCACGAGCGAAAACCGAAAGCTATGCTAAAAGTAATTCAAGGCTTATCTGGTGCATTGATAGAATACAAAATCCTGTCCTTATTATTTCGAGTTAGGTGTATGAGGAAATCCTTTTCTGTGTTCGGAGTTTCTTTAAAGACAAAATGATTATCTTTACGCCTCCATTCGAAAGGCTGTTTCGTTTTAACGCTCCTCAGCATGTGTGCGCTAAGTTCTTGTCTATTTCGATTCGGTTTCTTTACAGGATGAACTTTATTTGGCGTGTCGATGGCACGTTCACCTGGAATTGACATTCACTACGGTTCTGCTGATTTCGAAATATCATGCAGGCTTGCTCACATCTGAAATTGAAAGAGATATTCACTTTAGTTCTATGAAGCTGTATCTAAACCAATGGTTAGGTTAAATTAAGACTTATTTACAATTTTCAAAAAAAAAAAAAAAAAAAAATATGTATTAGATGTTCATTACCGTCAGACAGAGTAAAACCAAAAAAATGCCATCGACAGGACGTTTTCAGAAAAATGATAATGAAAGTGGGCGGATATACGAGTATGAAAAGGAAAAAAAAATTGACATAATGAAACATAATAGAATCGCAATCATGGGATAAGAAAAAATTACTAAATTTTGTATGGAGGATTGGGGGCGGGTGGAATGATTGTTCTTTAATATCGCAAAAAACCTTATCACGATGTAAAGTATGCCTAATTAGAGCACAATTGCCTTGGAAAATGATTGTGCTAATACCGAGGGATGCTTCTAATACATTTTTTACGAAAGACTAACTAGAAGTATCTTCGAAACAATTTATTTTCAATTTCAGATTAAGAGTTACGGTTTTTTCCATGAAATTCGTCTCATTGTAAGGTTTCGACAATGTTTCATTTTATATGGGAGGGTCCAAAAGTGCTGGGGCTGCAGCTCATTCACAAACTTGAAATTTTTTCCATAAAAATAACGTAAGCAAAATTTCAACCTTTTATTTTCTCAAGCTAAAAAGCGAACGTACGGACTGTCGAATATATAGAGCTTTACGCGGGACGAAGTTACCTTCTGTTTCAGCCACTTGGTGAAAGATGTCTAGGAAAACGTTCTTAATATGAATGACGCATAGTTGCGGCGATGGAAGGCATACTTCACAAACATCTTTTCAAAGGAAGATATTCCAGAGACAAAACAATTACTGGTGATAAAAACTTATTCGCAATAAAATGCAGAAACGGTGTAAAAGTGAAACAGTTCCACTTCAAGAAGGCCTAGATACTCAGTAGATGGTTTCTGTTCGCTTTCTAACAGTCAGTCCCCCATAACATCTGCAAATATTTGTCAGTAAGCGGCCAGTACAACTGAGCAATATACCAGCTTCTCCACTCGCTACGGTCGTTCTCACTCCCCTTCCCCAACCTTCCCAATCTCATTCCTTCCCTCCATGACAGTGTTTGTGCATTGCACATAAAGACCGAAATTGCCTATAACACAGGTCATTCCGTAAAAAAAAAAAAAAAATACCAAAATCCATCCGCAGCAATAATCTGTTAAATGGAAGAATGATTTCCGGCATGAACGGACTACAAACCGAGCTCCTCAAATGTAGAAATACTGTATAGGGATGGACCCTCTCTTATCAGAGTTTGGACACCTGGTTCCAGCACAGAGTGCAAAATTATGATAGATACCTCAAGGTACATGCGATCCTTTCACTTCACACTTCAGCTCTGTTTTCTTTTCCACCGACAAGGATCTAAACTACGATTTCTTTGTTGAGAGCCATGAGCCTGTGACCTTCATCCCCATTTCTTCGGTCGATATCGCAAATTGCATTGGTCTGTTGGACCCAAACACCAATGGTGGTCCGGATGGTATTTCTAACCGGTTCACGAAATCGCATTGTGATGAATTATCTTCTCCGCTTGCGATAATTTTCAACAAATCTGTTAGGGAAGGTTATGTGGCGATACGACGTCGTCGACACATTCCAGCGTTAATGACATTGGACCTACATAGGTGTGCTTATCGCGCACAAGCAAACGGTCCCCTTTTGCATATCGACAGATATGCTGACGATACACTGTGTGTATCTCGCGGACCGCTACGTGCTTTTCGCGCACATGTAGACGGTCCCTTTTTTCATATCGCCAGCTGTCCAACTACGAAGCTATCCAATGGCATGGCCAACAACGCGCGCAATCAGCAGTTAATTTGTGTTTATCGCATTATACGAAACCGAAAAGTATGCAGCCAGGCACGCTGCAGAGTCAGCAAAAGGCTGGAATATAAATGCAGTCGCGCTTGCCTTTCAAGGAGTGAAGTCAAGTCCCAGTCAACGAGCATTACTTTTTAATCGAGGTTACCGACGACGCGTCAACCTTCTTATTGCAATAAAGTTGTTATTTAGTTTTATTCACTCGTGTTTTTATTCACCACCTCGTCCGCGCTCCCAGGCCCAAAGTTACTTACTATTCCAGAGCATGGAAGCCGGCTACCGTGATCCCAATTTTTAAGAAAGAAGACAAGAATAACAATAAAAACTATCGTCCAATCTCTACACTGGACTGCTTTAGAAAAATATTTGAACGATTAGTTCATAGCTCAATCTTCGAACATCATTCTCATCTTATTTCTCCAAAGCAACAAGGCAACTTCAAATCTCCTCGAACTTACTAATATTGTTACAAAATCCTTTGAAAGCCATACATTCATGAACACCACGTATACCAACTTTGCCAAAGCACACATATAACTCTGTGAATCCTAAGATACTTATCTCAAAATTAAAGAAGTGCAGTATCTGTGGTTCGCTTTTTAATTGAATTTTTTCATATTTATCTGATCGAAGTGCTCGTATGAGAGTGACCTTTCTCGCTAAGTAATCACCCATTTTTCCGGCGAATTCTGTAGTTCCTCAGGTTTCCATTCTCGGTCCTCTCTTATTTGTTGCTTTCATAAATGACCCACAATCATTTTTATCTTCGGGCTGTCTTTTATATGCTTACGACCTCAAAATATTCCGAGTAATCGATTCTCTTTCTGTCTGTCTGACAATGCAAAGTGACCTATATTCTCTAACTAAACGTGGTGTCTTAACAATGACATTTCCTTTAATATAGAAATATCCGTTCATGAAATTTACTTGCTAACTGAACCCCCCTCAACTTTACCTACATAGTTAACGCGACTCGTCTTTCCGATGTCAGCACTTATAAGGCCCTTGGAGTTATATTTGACAGTAAACTAAAGATTACGCATCACTATGCTGAAATCTAAGCATTTTAGAGTACTGTTCATCCATTTGGAGTCCTCATTACCAGTGTGATATTAACCTTATTGAGTGTGCACAACGGAACTTCACTCTACTTTATAGCTTTGACATACAGCATGTTTCTTATGCTAATCGTTTGGCCGTTTCCTTATCGAACTATCATTCCGTATTTCCACTGCTACGAGGAATCGTTCATTATCAGATCATAGGCATATCTGTTTTGATATTCAGACTTTATTTGGCTGTATAGGAAAATAGGGTTTCTAAACGTACCAACTGGAATCTTTATCAGTCAGTCCAAGAGTACCAACTAAGTATCGAAGAGGAATCAATAAGCAGCCCAGAGTGCATTGATAAAATCACGAATAAATTCGTAAACAATATTATTATTGCTTACGAACATAGTCGTCCTGTTCTACACAAAAAAAGAGCCAAACAAAGACCTTGGTGGAACGAGAAACTAGCGACAAAACGTAATCATACTAGGAATTTGTTCAATAGAGCAAAGACCTTGGGGAACTGGAACGAATACAGAGAGGCCCTGAATTTAGCTGTACCCTATTCTGAAAAGCAGTGCTTCTAATGACATATCCAATCTGAGGCCCATTTCAATGCTATCAAATATTAGCAAAATTTTTGAAAAATGCACCCAAATGAAATTAAATAATTTTTGCAGTGAATTTATTCCCAACAGACAATTCGGTTTCGAGAAATCTCATTCTTATATTTGCAAGATAATATTATAAAAAATCTGCTGCAGAAAAAATGTATAGTTGCATGTTCGTTTGACTTAGAAAAAGCGTTCGATTCTGTGTGGATGTATGGTTTAATATATAAACTTTTAATGACAGGATGTCCGCAAGCACTTATCAGAATTATTGCTGACTTTTTAACAGGCAGAAAGCTTTTCAAAGAGACAGCGAACTCCAATTTGACAATCATACCTATTAATGATGGAGTAACGCAAGGATCTATTCTCGGGCCAAAGCTATTCAATTTTTTTATTCATGCGTATTGGGCGTAAAGCCCAATCATATGATAATCTAGATGAATAGGAAAGAGTTTATTGTACCGGAAAATATGTCACCTCAAATTCTTTCGAGAAGTGACTTGGTATGGTGGTAAAATCAGTAATAATAAAGTATTGTGATCGACACAGAAAAAAAAAATTTGCTACCCTGAAATTTTGTTTTTTCGCGTTTCCTTATATCTCAAAACAGAGAACAGATATCAAATCGAAAATTTGTCAGGCTGTAGAACTACATATTCGTTAATTTTCGTAAAAATTTTAAATTGGGAGTTGTAAGGGGAGGGAGGTGATAAGCAAAAATGTCGAAAATTTTGAGTGATTTTTTTAGGGCTCTGGTGAAAAATACAAAGTTTAAATTTTGCATATGGATACGTCTATTTGATGTTCATAAAAAAATAATAATAATTTGATCCATAATTGTTATAAACCGACCCTCCCGGTCTAACGTGCACACGGTGTATCATCTGCATTGAAAAAAACACATAAACTGAAAAATTTTGAGTGAAATTTTAAGGTAGAAAATTGAAAATTTGCGAAATGCATTTAAAAAAAATCCCTAAGAATACGAAATATTAAGTGGTCGAAAACCTTTAAAACTTCTACCCCATCCCATACAAAATTATTAAAAATTAATATTATTAAAAGCTATCAATTTGAAATTTTGCATTAAGACTTTTCAAAATAGTTGAAACAAAATTGCGTCAAAAGTTTTGAGATCGCGTCTCCTCTTCTACGCCCTCCCAAGCAAAAGTTTGATTTCGACCAATTTCATTAAATCAACTAATAGCCAACAAATTAAAAGCTACGAGCTTGAAATTTTGTACAAGCACCTTACAAGAGAAATAAAATAAAACTGCATCACAAATTTTATGATTCTCTTACCCGCTCTACCCCCTCTCAAACAAATGTTCGGTTTCATGAATGTAAAAGACACCGAATTTTATGAAAATTCTATGCAACTACGTCTATGAAACACATTCCATACAGAGAATATTAGACGTGATTCAAGCAATCTATTCAAAAGCTATTAACATCCATCCACCCTTACTATTACCCCTCCTCCTCCCCTAATAAAAACCCAAACTTGCAGAAACGAATGAAATATTGTTAAATTGACAACAGCCCTACCCAAGAACTCCCATTCACTTAGTCTTCCCTAACCACTCTAACCTGCATATCGACTTTCCACTCATCCGCAGCTTGTCCTAAGAATAATAAAGTTTCGCCCGACTTGTTGGCAGTTTATTTGTATATAACACCGAACGTAGTGAACAAAAAGTTTCATGCTGAATTTAAAGTTTTTAGCTTATATAATTTTCTAGAAAATTTAAAAATTTTTATCTGAATTCATGGCATTTGTATGGGCGGAGAAAGTGGGAGGTTTTGGATGATTTTGAATTTACTTATAAACATCCTAATCACTTTGCTTTGTTACAATTTTAAGTCCGATAACTCTCATATGTTCGAAGGAGAAATACTTTTCTTCAATTTCTAATAGAAAAGTTTGTATGGGAGGTGGTAGAAGGAGTGAAGCGAAGTTCATATTTTTTTAGCATTTAATGCAATTATTAAAGCACAAATTCTGCAAAAATTCTAAGTTTCTAATTTTCTAGTTTCAATCAAAATCGATTAAATGCATTTACCAAAATTGTGCATTTGTATGGGAGGGGGCAGAAGAACATAACTCTGGGAAGCTTTGATCTATCATGCCGAAATTGGTCATATGTAATTTTTAGCAAAAAAGGTAACTTCAAGTTCGTGAACGGGCCACATCCCCCGACTCCTTCTACACCCTCCCGTACACAGTACACAATTCATGAAATTTCGAAATTTTAAGAAATTGATTTTTCTTCGAAACTTTATAAGCTATAGACTTGAAATTTGTACCAAAGCATAATGGTGTATAAATCATTAACGTCACAAAATATTGATCCGACCCCTCATTTCTTCTTCCACCTTCCATAAAATTGCTCAATTTTGAACCATCCGTTTTTTCGAATTTTTATCAGAATAAATTTTATTATAATTGCAATCAGTTTTGAAAATATTTTTATTTTCACCTCAATCCTTCTACTCCTCCCACAAAAATTTCACGAAATTTTGAAATTACAGTTAAATTATTTTTCTTCGAAACTGTCAGAGCTATCGAAATTTTGTGGAATGTATAAAAATAAACATAATAGGACTACGATTGGGCGTAGAGTATCTCACGATTGGGCTTTACAAAAGAAAATTTTGTTATTTTAAGAAATTTTGTAGGGGAAGTGGTAGATGGGGTGACGACATTGAACTTTTTTTTACATCACGCTAAGCATGCTATCATAATGTTTTATACAAAATTTAGGATTCAAAAATTTGATACGTACTGAGAAAAATAGTGTATTGGATTTAGTGAAGCTGTGCAATTTGTATGGGTGGTGGTAGAAGGAGTGTGAAGTTATTCATCACTTTTTTATAAATATCTGTGAACATTACTTAATTGACATATTTTAAATTGCGGAACAGTAGCAGTACTTTTCAGGAAAATCGCCTTTTTGTAAAGTTGTTGAATTTAAGTTTACTGACATTTATTGAAGCTATACATATTTACATTTGCGTTACAATAATAATGAACAATTATAGCAACAACTCACATAAGTCATTGTGACTTGTGTGTGAGAGTTCAGATTATGTATTTTAAATAATTTTATTTATAATATATCTTTTAAATCTTATTTATTTATTATCTATTATTAAGCATTTGCGTATGAGAAAATTAATAAATTAAACTAAAATTTTCTAAATTAAACTAAAAAATCTTAAATTCTAGTGAACTATATTCGTTTTATAATATTAAATAACTTAAGTGTGTATACTAATTACAGCTAATCACCATTATTTGAAAAGGCATTATAGGAATTTGGGTTATCAAATATAAATGTTTTAATTACCATTTTGTAGTTATGCGAATTTATTATATTTTTAATTTCAGCTGGTACTTTGTTGTACGCTTTGGGCCCTAAGAAACTAGGGTGCCTCTGTGTTAATGATTTTTTAGTTCTAGCTATACGGATAGTTCTAAGTGACTGACTTCGTAAATTATACCTTGTGTGAAATAAAGGAAAATCTTCTTGGTGACAAAAAATGTACTTCAATAAAACAGATGCGAACAGTTGTCGAACATTCATTACATTAAATTGTAGAAAAGCTTGTGTAGTAGAGTAGAGTTTATTATGATTTAAGCATATTTTAATAATTTTATTATGAATGTTATATAAAGGCGATAACGTAGCCGTGAACGTACTTCCCCAAACTAGTATCCCATATTGCAAAATGCTCTGAAATAGCGCAAAATACACTATTCTTAATTGTTGTATATCTAATATTTTCCGAAGGATTAAAAATAAATAAAAGGTTTTACGGAGTCTTTTGCTAATACATGATACGTGTTTGTCCCATTTTAATTTACGATCAATTACTACCCCTAGTTACTTGACTTCTGAGACACACTCTAAATTACAATTATAAAACTTCATGGAATGATGAGAGTTGTCCAAACTTGCAAATTCACCGAACCGAATGAATTTCGTTTTATTTAGATTCAGTGACATTTTATGTAGTGTCAACCAGTCATATACGGTTTTTAAGCCGACGTTTGCTTTATCAAAAGTGTGAGTCCAATTGTTACTTTTAAAAATGAGTACTGTATCGTCAGCAAAGGTCACTATGTGTCCTTCTATAACGCTTGCATCCAGCTTACATAGCTCATTAATATATATTAAAAATAAAATTGGACCTAACACTGTACCTTGCGGAACTCCATATTTAACGTATATTGGACTACTTAAATTTTTATTTATTTTCACAACTTGAGTTCTATCGGTCAAATAAGATTGGAACAAGGAGTATACATTACTCCTGAACCCGATAGATCTAAGCTTAGCAAGGAGGAGAGAATGATCAACAGTATCGAAAGCTTTTTTAACATCTAAAAACAAACCTAAAACTTTTTCATTTTGATCAAGTGCATTAGTAATGTACTCCGTAACATCGTAAATAGCATCAGAAGTATTTGAGCCAGCCCTGAAACCATATTGATTTGTAGCTAATATCAGATTTTCATCAAGGAATTTTACTAACCGTTTTTTTATGGATTTTTCAAAAATTTTTGCGAGGCTAGACAATAGAGATATAGGCCGGTAGTTTCCACAATCTTTTCTGTCACCTTCTTTAAATAAGGGTATAACTATAGCATTCTTCAATTTATTAGGGAAAATACCTTGCGATATACAGACGTTGAAGATATGAGAAAGCGGCTGAGAAATATAGCTGGCAACTAATTTTAAGATATTTGTAGTGAATCCGTCTAAACCTGGAGCTTTATTATTTTTCAATCCAACTATGTTCGCTTCAATTTCATTCCTGGTAATTGGATAAATGTGAAATGATGAGAGCGGTGGATTGGTGACTGCGCTACTTAATGATGTGTTAGGCAGAGTCTTATTCGAGTCAATAATTTTTTGACCAACAGTAGCGAAGTGCATATTTAGTACTTCAGCAATTTCGGAAGGATCAGTAACTAAAGAGTTATTTTTATCTTTGTCAATTATTTGAGTAATATTCGGCAACTCAGTCTTATTAGTGCGGGTGGCAGCTTCATTTATTGTTCGCCATAACTGCCTTGGATTTCCAATTGCCTTACCTATTTCCTTTTTAAAATACTGGGATCTGGCATATTTAATTATGGAATTTAATTTATTTATATATGTTTTATATTCAATTTTAAGATGTGCAATTTTAGCTGGGGATTCCCTTAGGGTGATTTGTTTATTAATGTTTGCAGCTAATCTGTTTCTTTTACGTATAGATGATATTATACCTCTTGTTGCCCATGACTTTATTGGTCTAAGTAAAGCAGACTGTTTAGTCGAAATGAGATATTGGGAGTTTGTAATATGTTTGTTTAAGATTTCAATAAAAAGATTTGTTATTTAATCTCCATGGAATGAATTATAAACAGGCTTCCAATCTTCCAATTCAATACTGTTCTTTAATTTTCTCAAGTCAATATTGGTTCTTACTTTTGCACTATTACCTACATCTTTTGTTTTATTAAAATATATTTTTGCTAACGTACTATAGTGATCAGTAATAAAAGTTTCTAAGATTGCTGGTGTAAAAACGTATTTGGTGTCACATTTTACGAATATATGGTCAATGCATGTATTGTTTCCTTGTTCCACTCTTGTTATCCCATTAAGGTGTTGGAGGAAACCAAAATTCATTAGTGTATCGAGGTATTCATTTACTATGTTTGATGGAATTTTTTTCGAGATATCTATGTTTATGTCCCCAATTATCACATGATTCGGTGATTCTCGTTTTATGTTCAAGAAATCATCCAGAGAGTTAACGAAATTTACAATATCAGTACTAGGCGACCGGTAAATACCAGTAACATTAATTTTACTGTTATTCTCTAAATGGGAGGGGTTAGAAGGATTGAATCACCTAATTTTTTTTTGGTCTAACTAATAATTGTAAATAAGTATTTAGTGCATAATTTCAAATCGATAAATTGTATACGCACTGAGTAAATTGGTTTAGAGCATTTCATGAAAAAATGCAGTTTGTATGGGAGGAGGTAGGAGGAGTGTAGCAAAGCTGATATTTTTTTTAGTAGTTATTGCAATTATTAAGGGAAAAACTCTGAAAAAATTTGCAATTTATACATTTCCTAGTTTAAATCGAAATCGATATAATACACTTAACAAAATTATGCATTTGTATGGGAGGGGGTAGAAGGAGTATATCATAATTTTATTATGTTTCTCTAATTATTCAGTTATAATGAAGTATCTATTTAAGTCTCAATAAAGAATTTTGAATCTTGATCAACCAAGAACATACACATGGTTTCGAGCACAAGCAAACCGATTATTCTCAACGGACAAGATGTGGACGATGTGGATGATTTTTATTATCCCGGAAGAATTGTTAGCGTAAATGGCGCAACCGAAAAAGATATTGAGGCTCGTAAATATAAAGATCGTCATACTTTCGGTATGCTCTCCCCTTTGCGTACGTTCTAAGCTTCTATAGGGGCATCGACTTTTAGTTGTTGGATCCCTTTGAAAAACATGCAACATATTTTGGTAAAACACAAATATCACACATTTTACCGGCTGCATATGCAAAATATAATATTTACTGAAAGTATCTCACACTTTTGTTCGTA
Source organism: Chorisops tibialis (assembly GCA_963669355.1). NCBI lineage: Eukaryota > Metazoa > Arthropoda > Insecta > Diptera > Stratiomyidae > Chorisops > Chorisops tibialis. The sequence goes on along the minus strand of OY770262.1, from coordinate 267,401,852 downwards.
TTGTATGATTGGGATTTCGTCCTTTGATTTCCATAACAGATTTAGTACGTCCGCAAGTGGATTTTTTTAATAATAGGCTTGTGCAAAAACCAGATAGAGCTTAACCCAACTATTCGGGCTATCGGTAACATCGAAAACAGCGTCAAAAGGTAAATACAGCGTAGCACGTAACTAAATTTGCTTGCAATTCGTTTGTCCAATTAAAAATCAACTGCTAAAAAAAAAAAACATTCCGCGTGTGTTCGATTGATTTATGCAACACGTGACCGTAAAAAATCAATATCATCCACCAAACAAATATTGAATCTATAGTTGCAAACTTATTGAATGTGCTGATTTAATTTTAACATCAAACTTGACCACTCAAATTGCAACCCGCTCGACCACCATTCTCGATTTGTGCCAGTTTATTTGTCCTATGATCAAATAAAACTATAAATTTAGATACCACACTCTTATCAAGATTACGCCGTGATAAAATCTTTTAAAGTTAAAATTAGTCACATGCCACTCTTAAAACATATCACAAAGTTTATATATAGCTGTGTGAAATGGATGATAGCTTAGAGTATTCGTGTGCAAAGATTCAACGGGAGTTTTTTTCTTCGAAACCGAAGTAAAGGATTATCTATGAGATACTTAGCGAAATGTTGACCATACTAAAAAGGAAATTGTCGAAATGAATGGAATATGGGTGCCATTTTATAGAAAAGAAAAAGGTAGGTACTCGTAGCCGAGTTGATATATGGACCGCAAATACTTGGAAGTACTTGGACAACAAATTGCACGTTGACAAGGATTTATGGGACTGTTGCCACTGCGCTTAACACATCGTATTACGGCTTCGTAGAAAAGTGATATATTTTCTTTCCGGCAAAGTAGACAGAAAGTTTGCACTTTTCATCCTGTTTTTTTATTCCTCTCTCTCTCAGCATTTTAATTAGATGAAATTTATTTGTTTAAAAGTAACCAACAACGAGAATTTTTTCGAGAGAAAAACTAATTTGCAAAAAACCATTCCTCTGTTTCAACGTACCGTACCGACATGCATCCTACATATATACCACACATAGTGAAACTTGCACTTTAGTATGGTAATATAAATTCGATTTCGGTTGATAAATTAATGATGATACTTTTATTTTATTTTTTAAACACTCTGTAATAACAATGAATTAATATTTTAATGGTCTTTTATTTTCGAAAAATTAAATTTGTTTTCGTTTTCATTGCATTGTTCTTTGGCCAGCCTCACGCTTCCTCGCTGACTCATTCCTGATGGTATGCCCACTCCAACTCCATTCCATCATCTTTATCTTTCTCGTTATGGGTTGCACTTCAAAGCTAGTGTTAAATCAATACTAATGGATTTAACATTAGCATTGAATGGTCAGAGTTTCTTTTTTTAAGATATCTGTGAACTTTTCTATATAAACCGACATAACTGTACAATGCATTATAGGGTGGCCCCCTAAATTATAATAGGTGCTATAAAAAAAAATCGTCTGCAATGCTGCTATTGTTGCTTTGTTAAGTTAGATGTTTGCATCAGTCCCAGCGCAGTCGTTTGCTACCATTATATGGGTTATATACATGAGGTGTACGATTTGTTTCTAAGACCCAATCAGAGAACGTACGGCGCTGATGGTGGTCCGCCAGCTGCTGTTCTTGAGTCAATTGGATCTTTTGTCAATATTTGCTGCAGTGTGGACGTGGAGAGGTCGAGTTCTTGAGTACGATGACGAACGGAGATGTTTGGGTCCTTTCAACACTGTCCTCAACTGCGGCGATATTTTCTGTCGAACATCCGGGATGAACTCGTTTCGGGGTCTGCACATCTTGCACTGAGGCAGTCTCTTGGAATTATTTGAGTAGGTTGTGCACACAAGTCTCAGAAGGCGTATGATTACGATCATAATTTGTTCGAATGTTGCGAATGAACGAAAATGTTCGTAATAAAATTCAACGACGCGTGTGATAGACAATGCGAAGGACGTGAGTTCAGATCCCAGTCGACGTAACATATAATTCCAACACACTACATGCGTGGGTATATCTACGAAAATGATAATTTGTAGACAGAAGTTTGTGCGGAGGGTTGACAACTCTTCCACAATAACAAATAAATGTTATGTTAATTTCACGATTTGGCCCGTAGCACCATTAAAGAAGAAGATTATCTAAGCTCACCAGTTGTGTGGAACTCCATGCTATTTCTGGTTTCTTCGAAACATACTTCTTTCACAATTTCATATCAGACGGTTGTGGGCTTGTGGTGATAGCTGGCATCCTTTTTGTACTCTAGATGGAATCTTAAAGTTTGTAACGCCAAGAAATAATGCTCCCACAGAGGCGCCAAGGGTAAAGAAATATTTATTGTCGTTCAAAAATATCAAAACCGATTGTCCGTCCGTCCATCTGTGTGCTCTCTAGCTTGAGAAAGCGTTGAGCTAGAAAGTTCAAGTTTTGTAAACGCCATTTTTGACGAAAAAGAATGGTCAAGATCGTGAACGAACCAAATCGCTTCACCCCTTCTACCCCCTTTCATACAAAATGGCACAATTTCGCAGTTTGAAAATAAACGGATTTGCTCGAAAACTATAAAATCTATTGAAATTTGGAATATATGTATTACTTTTATGATGATTTCAATCTACCGTATACAAATTATTCGTATCCTCTCCCTCGTTGGATTCAACGCTATAAAATGGGCTTTGAAGGCAAGGAGCGTCCCGAAGCAGTAAAAAAGTTGGAAGATTAAGTGGAGGCATTACTGGACGAAAATTCATTCCAAATGCAACAGGAACTTGCAGATTCATTAGGCGTGACTCATCCAACCATTTCAAATACTTTGAAAACATTGGAAATGATGCGAAAGCAAGGAAATTGGGTTCCATACAAGTTGAAGCCAAGCAAAGTTGATCGGATTTTTTCCACATGCGATCAGCTATTCATAGGCTAAAAAGGAAGGATTTATTGCATCACATTGTCACTGGGGATGAGATGAAGATCCATTACGATAATCCAAAGCGAAAAAAATCGTGGAAATACCACAGCCATGCATGAACATCGAAGGCCAAGCCCAACATCCATGGCTCGAAAATCATGCTGTGTATTTGGTGGGACCTACAAAGTGATTTGGCTCCACAACAGCGCTCGTCCACATGTTTCTTAGGTTGTGAAAACCTACCTAAACACGCCGTACTCAACAGATATCGGCCCTTCCGACTACCACCTATTCCGATCGATGACGTATGGCCTGGCTGAGCAGAACATCGATTTCTATGAAGAAGCCAAAAAATGGGTCGATTCGTGGATCGGTTCAAAAGAAGACCAGTTTTTTCGACGCGGAATCCGTATGTGGCCAGAAAGATGGAAGAAATTTATGGCTAGTGATGGACAATTCTTCGAAAAATAAATATTGAACCATTTTTGCACAATAAATGCTCGAATTTTGGTAAAAAAATGCGGTTTGCTATTTATACTCCCAGTACTTTCACGCAATTCTTCTATTATTCCCATACAAATTCTTGCATAAATAAACGAATGGAATATTAATTTTAAGTTTTTTTTTTAAGCACCGCACATAAGTTAGGGGGCTGCCCTTTAATGCACTGGTTGCATAGTCAAGTCGGCATGGGGTAGGTGAGCGATGGAGTTACAAGAGAGTTTAAAATGTCGGTGGATGTTAACTGTGAAACACTGAATGTTGTAAGTTGATGCGAGTACGTGGGGCGGCAATGAGCTCCACAGTCTTGATGTTCGGGAAATGAAAGACTGACTATACTTCATTGTACTTTGTTGTTGCGGTTTAACACTAAATTCATGAGCGCGTACGACTTGCCGAATCTTCCTGAGATAGTTGAAAAGAGGAGCGATAAGGTTGGACATTCCTTCGCTGCATTTACCGTGGAAATATCGATAGTAAACGCTGAGTACCACGACGTTTCTACGATGTTCGAGGGAATCTATAAAAGCTGTTGTAGTCTCACCCCCAACGGAACGCAAGCTTTTGGATTGATCGAAATCCCAGTTGAAGGCTAAATAATTGACAACACTTTTCCCATTAGCTACCACCCTAATCTGCATATTGAGTTACCACGCATCCTCAACTTGTCCCAAAAATAATGATGTTACATCCGACTTGTTAACAGATATTTTACATTCCAGACGGATTCTTAGAGCATTATACGTCCGATCTTCAGGTTGTAACGCCAAGAAATACTGCTCACAGAGAGGCGCCAAGAATACAGAAATATTTGTTTTGGCTCGAAAATCTAGAAGCCGGATGTCCGTGCGTTCGCTCTCTAGCTTGAGAGCGCGTTGAGCTAGGAAGCTCAAATTTTATTCTTGGTAAAAAGATACGGTCAAGTTAGTGAATGGGCCAAATCCTTCACTCCTTCTACTCCATCCCAAACAAACTTCGCCATTTCATGAAATACTGGGTACCAATTTTCTTCATACCTATTAAAGCTCTGAAACTCAAATTTAACAAAAAAGTAGTTTGGTAGTGATTATGGTGCGATGTGAAAAAATAAAATCGATCCTGCCACCACTTCGATCACCTCCCAAACAAAACGAAACAATTTTACAACTATACATACGATAGTAATATGTCAATTGTCTTGGAAACTATAAAGGATACTGATCTGAAATTTACATAAATCCATTTCTATAACGATCTTAGGTACCTCTTTAATAGCACCCACCCCTTCTGCCACCTCCCATACAAAAATCGCAGTTTAGCGATACGCGTGATAACAATTTTCAACACAATGAAACTCTAATTAAACGTAATATCCTTTTATGAGTACGTTCCTGGTATGGTGGCAAAATTACCTTCTAAAGACTATGAGACTTTCATTCCATATAGAATATCGCATAGTTCTGTTTCATTTAACAATATGTCTGCGAATAAACTTGAACATCGCTGATATGAAAGAGAGCCTCAAACTGTTCAAAACTATCACAAAGCGAAGATGCACTTGTGATATGATGTGCTACAGTAGCCATTGTACAGAATCATTCATAATACTATCTGATTGTCACTTCGAATGATATCCATACTTCAGGTCATCTGTAATTCTGAATGATGTACTTGACCAAACAGATCTAATGTCTCAAATATATAGTATCCATATAGGATAATTAAATTTTCTTTGACTTAATAAATTCTTTGAACTGAAAGTTTTCATTTATATGTAGATACATATACCAACCGAAAGTGTTCTATGCATACTGTGAACAAAAGACCCTTATTTCAAGGTAAATACCGAACCTTCAATCTTGTATCTAAAGCAAGAGCTTCCGAGCTTCACCACAAAGACAGAAAGGAAATCGATCCTAAACATAGCCTCAGGAGTTGTTAATCTTCGAACAACATTCACACAGCTTAACTTAATCTAACCGTATGATAAATGGGAACATATCGCCATTCCAATAAGGGTGCAAATCAAATTATAATCAAAGTTTCTATTGTTTATTTGTGAAGTTATGCAGTAATGTGGATCCGCATTGTGTGCTTGTAACACCTGTTGCTTGCCTTTGTCTTCTAGCATTATCTCGTTACAAAAAAAAAAGTTAAATAAAATACATCCAAACTTTTCCTATTGCTACATGGTGAAAAATTTAGGTTGTTTTAGCTAAACTAAAGAACTGATTTCGTAATTTAAACAAAAATTCCAAGAATCTCTGTCGTAAATTTAAATTTCAGTCTATTAGTAATTTTTTTTTAATTTGACACCGGAACTAAAGGGGTTACTTTTTTGTACTGAAGCACAGCTCCGGTGAAGTGAGAAGGATATTGGTGTTTGGGAATTAAGGGGATAAAGATGGAAGTAGTTATGAATATTGCTCTTGAATTGTTGAATGGAGTCTTGGGCGAATGCTGAGACAGGCAGCGAGTTCCGTACTCGAACAGTCGGGTTAAAAAGAATCACGAAATATGACAGTGCGACCGAAGATGGGGTTGAGAAAATACTTATAAGCGCGTGAAGCAGCTCGAGTATTACGGGGTAAAGTCATGCATGGTAAGATGAAAGATTTTGTTCGAACAATCTCCAATGTAGTAAAGATATAAAAGGGTTAGGGAGCCTACAGTACGTCGATGCTTGAGTGAACTGAGCGATGAAGAGATGTCAGAATATTATATAATTGTATGGCTCGAGACTGGATACTATCCAGATAGGAGGGAGAAGATTTTGAAGCTCACGCGCATAGATGGGAACTAATTTGAATACGTGGTATAAAATAAGCGTTATAAATTTTGATTAATCTAAAAGCAATGAAGGAGTTTTTGCAGCGTTTTAGCCCAAACAATTAGATACTTCTTTGGCGATGTTTAGTATACAAGGTGAAGTAGAAACTCTATTTTTCAATTAAATTCAATTGTATTTTTTTATTACTTGAAATAAACATAATTAATCTAAATATTGTCCATTCTTATCGATGACCTTTTGCCATCTTTCTGGCAGAGCGATGATTCCATCTTCGTAGAACTTCTGTGGGTTCTGGCCAGCAAATGCACACAAGTGGTTTTAGTAGTCCTTTTTTGAATTAAATTTTTTTCATTTTAGGGAGTTTTGAAGAGTTCGATATAAATGGTGGTCTGAAGGTGCAAAAACCGAAGGTAAAACACGATTTTTTTTCTCAAAATTCGAGTCTTTATTGTGCAAAAATGGTTAAATATTTATTATTCAAAGAAATGCCCATCGCTAGCCACAACATTTCCAATCTTTCTGGCAACATACGGACTATCACCCTCACCATAAGTTTTAACAATCATTCAACGCGCCTCAGTCGCAGATTTTTTTGAATTGAATGCAAAAAGCAAACTTCCTGCAAATGACGCTTATTTGGCTCAAACTTCGCCATATTCACGCTCAAAAAAGTATATGACGCCGATAAAAGTTCTAATGATGAGGAGTTATTGACAGATGCCTAAGTTTACCATGTGACGTTTCTGATCCGCCATTGTTGGTCAGCATTTACCACTGGCGCCATCTATTGGGAAACGGCGCCTTTCAATTTGTATTACCGATAGTTGATTTAATAAAATTGGTCGAAATTACTCTTTTGTATAACAGGGGGTTCAAATTTTCCACATGCATACATCCACATGTGGAAAATTTGAACTTTCTATCTTTTTAGCTTACTTCTTTAGCACTGCTTATCAATAGATAAGTGGAATACATCAGCATTCTTATTAAGCTCTCTCGTGAGACGTGAAATCGGTTCATTTATACCATAGTTTGTCCGGTGAAAATCAATCCGCAGCAATCTAGAATACCTTGGTAAAAATTTACCAACATTAAACCGCATCATTATAATAAGGAGACCAAACTTAGACCCATATTCAATATGGTCCTCTCGAATCAAGTTAAATATTTATGTCTGATTCTTGATAGCAAGTTATCCTGGAAGGCCAATATTCAATAATGAGCAAAAAAGACTACGGTAGCGTTCTTCACTTGCAAGAAGACATTCGGTTTGAGATGGGGCCTTAAGCCACACCTCATCCACTGGATGTATACCAGTACTGTTAGACCAATTATTTGCTATGGTGCGCTGGTGTGGTGGCCGGCGGTGGTACTAAAAACCAACCTGGCACCCTTACAGCTGATCCAACGGATGGCATATCTGTGCATAACAGGTGCTCTTAGAACCACACCGACTGCAGCTCTGGAGGTGATTCTCTCACTACCTCCACTTGATCTTTTTATAAAACAAGCAGCGGGTCTAGCAAACTCCCTTTTAGACCGCGCGTATGATTGTATGAACCAACCGCAGGTTGAAAAACGGAAGTTTCACATTAAGTTTCCTGAACGAAACGAATGGGAAACAAATACGATACTCAGCACCTGTATAGGTCCTCATCTCTATACGGACGGATCTTAAACTAGCCAGGGGACAGATGATTTATTCCCACGACCTCGACATCCAAACTTCATTTCATCTTCCAGAATACGCGACAGTGTTCCAAGCAGAAGTGTTAGCCATTAACGAGTGTACAAAAATTATTCTTGATAAGCAGAACAGTCTCGGAAATTGTTACATTTTCTCGGACAGCAGGGCTGCGCTTCAGGCACTACAATCCTACAGGACTACGTCCAAACTAGTGTCCATTTGTAGACACAATTCAAATCGCCTAGCTGCCATAACGGAAGTTTTTCTAATTTGGATACCGGGTCATAGTGACCTGCTAGGTAACGAGGCGGCAGACACGCTTGCACGGCAAGGAACTGCAAACATCAATTCGACTAGGAAGTCAGTCGATGTAGCACCAACAGTGCTGAAGACTAGCTTCAAACAGACTATTTTGGATTTTTTCTTGGCGGGGTGGCGACAGCTGGAAAGCTGTAAAACGGCCAAATCCTTTTGGGAAGAACCGAACAAAAATATTACAGCTCAGCTGTTACAACGTAGTCGCTATAGTATCCGAACTATTGTCGGCCTGACCACAGGCCATTGCTTGCTAAGGCTGCACGCATTTAGGATGCGGATCACGAGCGACAGCTTGTGCAGAGGTTGCGAGGAAGACGAAGAATCTATCGAACACTATCTTTGTCACTGTCCGCAAATCTCCAACAGTCGTGTCCTTTGCTTAGGCTCCAGATTCTTCTCAGAACTAGACGACCTCAGAGGCGTCCAACATTCGAGCCTGTTAAGGTTCGCAAACCGAACCAAGTGGTTAGAGCAAGAGGAGTGACTTCCAACTTATAACAATAGGGGGAGTACAATGGGCCCAACTAGATGGCCTCAGTGCTTGTGGTTCCGTGCAACCACCCTCCTACAACCTAAACCTAAACCTAGAACCATATTCAAGGTGAGATCTACCGAAGGTTTTATAGAGACTTAGTCTAACAAGCGAATTGTTAAATTGCTTGAATAAGCGTGTGGTAAATCCCAACGTAGAATTACCCTTTTGCTCAATCTTATTTATATGCAAACCTAAATCAATTTTATGATCAAATGGAATACCTAGGTTAATAATGACTCGATCCAAAATACAATCTATAAATTAGCACAAACGGAAAGAGTTTCCCAGTAAATGACATTACATGACACTTATCCAAATTCAGTCTAAGATCATTGTGGCGACACCAGTTACTAAAATTAATCAAATCTTCGTAAAGAAAATTGCCAGAGTTGGAATTAAGAGTCATCAGCAGAAATGAGTACTTCCGAATGTTTAAAAACAGAGGCAACATCATTAATGACCAATATAAACAGAAGTGGTCCCAAATGACTACCTCAAGGAACACCTGAATGCGTAGTAAATGGCTTGGAAGAACAACCCCGAATACTTACTTGATAAGTTCTATTAGATATGACTTAATCCAATTGATAAAACAAGTAGAAAAACGCAACAAGTCCAATTTCAACAATATAATGGAGTGGATTAATTTATCAAAAACCTTACTAAAATCAGTATATGTATATACAATCAACCTACTTACCCTCCTCAACAGCCAAAATGGATTTATTTGCAAACTCCATGAGATTAGTGATAGTGGACCTATTTCGTCCTTGTTCACTCGATATCAAAGATTTACAGTGAAATGACATACACTCATACACTATAGACGCAAAAAGTTTTGGAATAGATGACAGTTCAGCTACTGGTCGATAGTTTACAATATCAGATTTTGCTCCACTTTTGTGGTTCGGTATGATAAAGGAGGCCTTCCCCACAGCAGGAAAACTCCCAGTCTTAAGGGATCTCTGAAATAGTAGAGAGAGCGGCTCAGCAATAGATAGACAGCAGCGTTTAAGGACAACTGCTTGAACTTCATCAGGGCCAGGTGAAGAAACATTCTTAAGGTGAGAGATGTGATTAACTACATCATTATAAAAAATCGGTATACTAGACAAAGTGGTTGAAGCAGTATCTCTATAGCCATAAAAGTTCGATATACCAGTGAAAGATTCACTGAAGAATGTGGCGAAAAAAAATACAAATAGTGTACTGATCGTTACTATCGCTGCCAAGGAATTCAAGAGAAGCTGGATGACCATCAGATTTACGCTTGCAATTAACAAATTTCGAAAATTTCAAGGAATCTCCAATAATATCCGACTGCACTTTAAGTAAATATCCATAATACAAGTGAGTAGATAAATCTTCGAATAAGTCATAATATTTTTCAAACAAACGAAAATGAGTGTCATTCTTCGTCCTAGTATGCCTATTCCAGGCAGCATTGCGAGAATTGAGAATGGCACGCAACCACAGATAAGACAATGAGATATTCTTGCGATAAGTGAAAGGAACTGTAGCAACAAAAAATCGGGACAGGATATAATAAAAATCAACAACAACACTCTCAAAGTGGGGATTGTCAAAAATTTCATTCAAGTTGAAATTAGAGATTAGGTAGTTCAACTGCGAAAAATCTGCCTTAATCAAATCGAAGAATAGCTCTTTCTCACTAAGAAATATATTAATAGGAGGGTCAATCAATCAAATTCCTGTTAAGGCCTCCTACAGGGGCATAAAACAGAAACAACTCTCTTCCACAAGGCGCAATCCTGAGCATCGGCCTTAAGCTGTTGCCAGGACTTGTTTATTCTTCTGGCCTCCTGTTCAACTGCTCGCTTCCATGTGTTACATGGTCGACCAACCCGACGTTTTCCTTGAGGATTATAATCCAGAGCCTGTTTGGCGATGTTTTGCTCTGGTTTCCTCAAAGTATGACCGATCCACTGCCACTTCTGCCTTTAAATCTGAATACATATTTTAGTCTGGCCAGTTGTACTCCAAAGTTCAGATCACTTCTGGCCAGAATATTCCTAAAATGCGTCGGAGGCATTGGTTTACGAAAGTCTGTAGTTTCTTGGTAAGTCGAACGGTCACTTTCCACGTAGTACAACCATATAACAACACGGATTTGACGCATGCGTCAAAAACTCGTAGCTTCGTGCGAAGGGAAATCTCTCTCCAATAGGAGGGTGCAAGGCATCAATGGTCGAAATTGAGGTTACGCTCTCTTCCGCGGAACAGGCACAGTAATCAGAATAAAAAACCAAGTCAAGCTGTCTTCCATAGGAATTCCTAACAAGGCTGGAGACGAAGTGCAAATATACTATCAACAAAAACAAATTCAAGCGAGGACGAAGTATCGGAAACTAAGAGAGTAGAATCATAAGGTCTTCAGAACGTGAGGGTTCGGCACAATTAATGCAGCTTTGGACTGCTGGTAATACTCCACAACCTTTTAATCTAAGATCGGAAACATATCGATCTCTACGAAAGACTTGGAAGTCAGAACTAATGAGCTCACTGTCAGCAAAGCTACAGTTTAGTCCCGTTTCAGTTAGAGGAATAACACCATAAGAAGAATTTTGTGTTGAAGCAAATTGACGTCAAAGACAAAATCATTCGCTAAAACAATATCTTTAATTTGTCTTTAGACATAAACATGCAAATGTGCACTGTTTTAGCAATCCATAGAATTTTTATGAATAAGTGAAAGTTTTGAACTTTGTATGAAGAATTTTTCGTAAACGAAAAGCCTGATCGCTTCCACTTGTTCGCATACCCAAAGTCTTTTTCGAGACTAAACTTTTTGCCCACTACACTTTTTTCAACCCTTTAACCATATTCGAGATTCTCGATGCGTAGAGTCTATCTAAAATAGCTAAAATGGATAGTAAGATGGCAATATGGATACTTGACGCTAAGGACAAAATTAATGCTTAGAGTATCTTCTATGATCAATCTCAAACATATCGATTGAAATGTGGTGGTTTTTTAAAAAACTATATGCAATAGTTAATATGGTTTTATTTCCAGCTGGATTCCTGTTCTGTTTGGATAAATATGTATGTATGTATATCAACTTTATTAGCTCAAAAAAAAAAAAACCTAAATTAAGCACCGTGTACAATAATGCTCTCTATTATCTGCAAGAAAAGTGGCCGGAATATTAAACAATTTACAGCCCGAAGACTCCTTCAACCAACATAAATGAATTTAATCCCAAACGGATAAGAAATATTGTAGTCTCATCCTTTTTCTAATCCCAATTGGTATCTTGGCATATGTATTTTCACAAAATTAGTATGTCGCTAATATCTAATAGATTTATGTATTATTGCTCCGTCATTCGATTACATTTCAAGTCATTAGGACTAATAAATTATCGTTATTTGAACCGCAAATCTCCTAAAACGTTCCCAAGATGAAATCAACCATAATAGATTCGGGACATCGTTATCCGGCACGAAAATTTATCCACATCTTTAGAGAAGATAGTGTTAAGGGCTCGGTTCTATCGAAACGAGCGTAAACAAAAATGTTTGTGTAAACCAGATACGGTCGGATCGAAAAAGGAGCGTGGCTAACATTATCGAAAGTTTTTCGAGTTTAAAGCTCGCAATGGCATTTTAATTCCTCCGTTGGAAAATCCTTTCAAAACGAAATTCAAGACATGGGTATTTTATTGGAATGTTTTAATATTTGAAATTCAATAGGAAAGATAAAAAGGATATTAATACCCAAGGAGAAATACAAGAGGAGTCAAAAGAATTTACGAAGAACACATTGGCGGAAGTTGTTTCTTTACAATACGATACGTTATTTTATTACATTTGCGAACGTACTATGCAAGGTAGGATTACGCCAATGAATTTATCGAAACATGCTACAAACTCTTAATATTTATGGCGTTTCCTTTCTTTTGCATAAAAGTTTAGCATGTTTCGTGATCTAGTGACCTTCTCTCCTACTAAAGAGGTTAGAAACTCGAAAATATCGATAATCGTATCGGCAATGAGCACTGCGTGATAATAAGAGAGTTCCGTGAAGAGGTTAGATGTATCTATTTTTATACTCTAGATGAAACCTGAGAGCATATTGTGTTTGCATTACCGTTTTTAAGCTAAGAAATAATGCGATAATAAATAAATAATGCCCACATAGAGTCGCCAAGGGTACAGAACTATTTAAACCTCTGTCTATCTGTCCGTCTGTCTACAAGATAACTCTCGAACTTCAATTTTAGCAAAAAAAAAAAACTTTGAGTTCGTGAATGGGCTACATCCCCCCACTTCTTCTACCGCTCCCTGACAAATATCATGAAATTTCGAAAATGAAAGAAATTTATTTTTCTCCGAAACTATTTACGCCATCGCATTGAAAATTGCGGCAAAAATTTCGCGGAATGACAGGGAAGGACGATGAAATTAAACAAGCTATTGTTTTTCCTTTTCAATATATTCTCCCTTAAGCCTGATACATTTATCAGATCTTTCACAAAGTTTAGCAATCCCTTCTAGGAAAAACAAGTTTCTCCACTTTTTGTCTAAATTATCCAGGGTAAGAGTTCCGATGAACAGATGACATTTTTTCTAAAATGATTTGTGGCATTTTTCCTTGGTTGGTAAGGAACTGCCAGGGATAAATATATGCGCCCTTCTTGCCCATCCCCTACGAAGTTTTTGACCTCTCCTCGTGTAAAACTATAAATATCATTAACGTCAATTAATATTGATCCAATCCCCTGACTTCTTCTACCCCTTCCCATACAAATGTACAATTTTCAAAAATTCAATTATTCGATTTTCATTGGAACTAGGGGAGTTACAAGAACGAATTATTGCCGGAATAATTATAATATTTAATATAGTTTCAAGCAGTTTTGAGAAAATCATCAGCTACACCTTACTGTTTCTACTCCCTCCCATACAAATTTTACGAAATTTCGTACTTTCAAAGCTTTCGACATAAAATTTTAATAAAATTATAACAACGCGCATATCTTAAACGTGAAAAATTTTTGTTTTGATCCGCATTCTCCTTCTACCTCCTCCAATAAAAATTCATAATTTTGGTAAATATCAACTCCGCTTCACTCCTTTCACCCCCTCCCATACAAATTTTCATATTATACTTCAAACATATGAGACCAATCCACATTAAAATTGGAACGAAGCATAGTGATGATGATGCTGATAAGGATACTGATAAGCAGTTTCGAAATCTTCCACTTTTTCCGCCACCTCTCATACAAATCAATGTACAATTTCATTAAAAATTATGAAAGCTACAAATTTTGAATTCAGCGCGGACTATTCGCATACAAAATCCGGTGTCATATACAAAATTTACAAACATCCCCCTCTGCTAATATCACCTGCCATACACAAGTCACTATTCACTATTCAAAAGAATTTGAGATGATATCATCTTTTTCATAACATTAAACTCTTTCTCACTTCATCTAGAGCAGGGTTACTCAAACTGTTCTGGTCGCGGAACTCTTAGAAGCTTTTCCAAAAATCACGGAAATCTTAATTTTACTTTATTATTCTAATAATAAAGTATTGTGATCGACACAGGAAAAAAAAAATTTGCTACCCTGAAATTTTTTTTTCGCGTATCATGACTAAATTAGCATAAAAATGAAAAAAAAAATCCGTCCCACCGTACATATCAATCATATTTTGGGACCATTAAGGTGGCATGGAATCAGCTTATAGAGTGGCTAATTATTGTAAGGGAGAGGGTCAGGAGGGGTGCAAAGAAAAACACTTAAAAATGAATATCTCAACTATCTGTTAAGATATATAATCGAAACTTAAAACGTATATTAAGCTATACTAGGAAAATGCAAAAAAAATATAACGTGTTCAAATAATAGCAGTGGGCGTTAATGGGGAGCATTTCAAAAATGGCGCACTTTTCAAAATTACGAAACCTTATATCTCAGGAAAAAGTACAGATATCAAATCGAAAATTTGTCAGATTGTAGAACTCCATAGTGGTTAATTTTGATAAAAATTTTAAGTCGGGAGGTGTAAGGGGAGGTAGGTGATAAGCATTAATGTGGGAAATTGTGAGTGATTTTTTTAGGGCTCTGGTGAAAGATACAAAGTTTAAATTTTTCAAATGGATACATCTATTTGAAATACATAGAAAATAATAATAACTTGATCCATAATTGTTATAAACCCACCCCCCCGGTCTAACGTGCACAAGGTATATCATGTGAATTGAAAAAACACATAAACTGAAAATTTTTGAGTGAAATTTTAAAGTAGAAATCAGTTCGACTTGTGCATTCGATCAGTGCACAAGTACTTCAGTGATTTTCATAATTTGCACCGTTACGCCAGTTGTTCAATCGAAACAGTGTCACTTGAAACCGGTTTTATATCGCTACAAGAAGCAAAACGAAGCGGAATCGGGAGGGAGCAAATGCTCCTGAGGGATAAACTTAAATTCCCACGTAATGAAAACAATAACATGCTGAACTACAAAAATAAATTTCACCCTCTTGCAAGCACGCTTGACGAGGAACCAGCAGCTGACAACCAATCAACAAGTCAACACAACAAGGTAAAAATTCCACCTATTACTTTTCCTGACCTAAAGCGCGAAACCATTAGTGCTATAATGTCCACCTTGAATATTACGAGCTACAAAATTAAGCTCATGTCTATTGGGATTAGAGTGCTTCTGGAGAAATTAGACGATTTTGGAAAACTAAGCGACCATCTGACAACTAAAAAAGTCAACTTTTTCACTCACCAACGACCAGATTTACGTCCAACAAAAATTGTTCTCTCCGGACTCCATGACATGCCGTACGATGAGCTTTTGAAGCATCTTAAAGGACACTGCAAACTGCCATGTCTTGACATCAAGAAATTCAACACTGATGTCTCGAAACGACGTAACTGCTCTCCAAAATACCTAATTCTACTTGAGAAAGGCACGCAACTCAAAGATCTACGTGAATTCAAAACAATAATGCATACTGTCGTTCACTGGAGCTATCATGCCAAAAATAAAAATAACATAACTCAGTGTCGTAATTGCCAAATGTTTGGACATGGATCTACCCACTGCCATTTGCCAACGAAATGCATGATTTGTAGCGAAAAACACAATCATAAAGACTGCCCACTCAAAGAAGGACAAACGGATTTAATTAAATGCGCGAATTGCACCTTAGCACACCTCGCTAACGATCGTAGCTGCAAGAAACGCGAAGAATACATTCTTATCAAGGAACGTACTAGTCGACAAAACAGTAAAAGTAATAAACAACACCCTCGATCTGAATCCAACACTTTTGGTGCATTTGACAGAAATTTTCCCGCAATGCGAACAACATCGAAAAATACAATGACATCTCAGGAAATAAACAGACCCTCTTTTAGCAGTATTGCCAGGAATATACCCACGGCAATGAAGGGGGTAAATTTGCACCTAACTCTAGTGACGACTTATTCTCGCCTGAAGTTCTAGTACAAATATCGACGGAGCTAATCAGTAGACTCGCTACATGTAAGACTAAGCAAGATCAATTTAACGTCATAATTAATTTAGCAACCAGATTTTTATATGGATAGCTTAGGTAGTATTCAGATTATTCTTTGGAATGCTCAGAGCATCCGCAATAAGTTTATTAAAACATTTGACTTCATTGTATCCCAAAATACAGACATATTTGTTATTACGGAAACTTGGCTTCACTCTAATGATAAATTATACCATCCGAATTACCATATTTATAGAAATGATAGAATAGGAACAGGCGGTGGAGTAGCCATATGTATTAAAAAATCTACTTTCCATTCCCATGACGAAAATTATAAAACAATAGCAATTAAAGTTGATGAAATTAATACTACGATTATTGCAGCCTATTTTCCTGGTTCCAAGCTCAACGCGATTAAACATAAGCTTTTTGAAAAAGACCTCGAGCACCTTGTTAGTTCTCAACAAGGGTATATTTTATACGGCGACCTAAATTCCAGACACAGGCTGTGGAACTGTGTAAAAGCAAATAAAGCTGGAAAAATTCTCTTCAACCTTATATGTAGAAGAAACATCTTTATTCACACCCCTTCAGGATCAACCTGCTATCCACCAAGAGGCAAAAAATCAACTCTCGATCCCGTTATCAGCAATGGAAGAGCAGATATTTCGCAGCCTATAACTACCTGCGCATTGCCTCACCTTCCGGTATCCTTTTCTATTAAAGGAAAAATCAGCACTCAACATCGCTTGAATGAAGTGCTATGTTTCAAAGAAACTAACTCGTCCAGATACCACGGAGTACTAAAGAAGCTTACCCCAATAGGTTCCCTAAACCTTGCTGACATTACTTGTTCCGAACAAATAGATAACTTACTCTCAAAGTTTATCAGCAATTTATGGAAAGCTGTAGAACATAGTACCCCAAGGAAAAGCAAACATTGCCATACTCACATTGAAATAGATATGGAAACCAAAAGTAAAATTCGAGAAAGAAACGCACTTCGTAGACACTGGCAAAGATGCAGAGACCCAAAATCTAAATCCCAAATCAACTACCTAACGAAAATTATTCGCTACAAGCTGCGTAACTCCAAATGGAACACCATGCTATCCAATCTCGAGAGGGGCTCACAAACTGTGTGGAAATTAAATAAATTGTTTAATCGAAGACTGGCAAACACCATCCCCACTCTTCTTGATAAAAACAATAAAAAGATATATAATGACTCGGAAAAATCCGAATTGTTAGCAGACTATTTCTATTCCGCGCATCGCACCTCTGAGCATATGGGTACCAAAATCAACAATGACTCTGTTAATAACTCTCTCAAGAATATTCCACCAAGTTTTGACTTACCACCAAAGGCACTATGCAAGCCTCGAGAAATTATCACCATTTTAAAAAAATTTAAAAATAATAAAGCGCCAGGATGCGACAAACTCCCCAATCTTCTGCTTAAGAAACTTCCCAAGAACTGCATTATTGCACTAAATTTGATAATAAACGCTTGTATTAAACTCAGCTACTTTCCCTCTTCCTGGAAACATGCTGTGGTTGTCCCCATACCAAAATCCCGTAAAGATACAAGTAATCCTAAAAACTTCAGACCTATTAATTTACTTCCGGCAATCAGCAAAATTTTTGAACGGGTGATTGCGCGTCGCATTGAAGATTTTCTTGACAACTCTGAAGTGATCCCTAATTTCCAGTTTGGATTCAGACGTGGACACTCGACCAATCACCAACTATATAGAGTCACTAAAGATATTCGAAAATCTCTGCACAATAAGAAATCTGTAGGCATGGTTACGCTTGATATTGAGAAGGCCTTCGATAGTGTTTGGCACGAAGGCCTTCTTTTCAAATTATTGAAATTCTCTTTTCCTTCTTACCTAACGAAAATAATTCAATCCTTTCTACTGAACAGGATCTTCTCAGTAAAAATAAACTCAAGCTTCTCCATCCATCGACCAATACCTGCGGGCGTTCCAGGAGGCTCCTGCCTAAGTCCAACGCTGTACAATATTTATACTGCAGATATTCCAATTCATCCAAAATGCGAGCTAGCGATTTTTGCAGATGATACATGTCTTTATGTAAGTGACAATGACCCCGATAAAATTTTATTATGCCTGGAAAGATATTTAGAACTGTTGTATCAGTACTATTATCGCTGGAAAATTAAAATCAACCCATCTAAAACTCAGGCCATGTTCTTTACAAAGAAGAGAAAACGATCCAATCTCCCAAACCGCGACATAAATTTTATTGGTCAAAATATTACTTGGTCCGACACCCTTACGTACCTTGGTGTCGTGTTGGACAAAAAACTGACCTTCAGCAGTCATATTGAAAACGTATGCTTCAAAGTTTCCAAATCTATTTATTCGCTTTATCCACTTATTAACCGCAAATCGAAACTTTCTCTGGCTAACAAGATGCTAATTTTTAAGCTTGTTCTGCATCCTAGGCTATCTTATGGCTCACCTGTCTGGAACCAGTGTGCAAACGCCCATAAAAATAAATTACAAGTTTCACAAAATAAGTGTCTGAAAATGATTCTCAAAAAACCTTTTTACTTTTCGACCAAGGCCCTCCACGAAATAGCCAATGTGCCTACTGTACAAAAATTAGTTGTTAAGAGATTCTCATCTTTTGCTCTCAGGTCCCAAATGGTCAAGAACACGCTCATTTCAACTCTTCTCAATCAATTGCAATAAAGTGCAGCCAAGTATCTCTTGATTTATCATAAGTTAGGTTAAGTTAAATTTAAATTTAGTTTTAAGTAGTTATTAAGTTATACACGCAAGGTTTTTTTTTTTTTTGAAAATTTTTCCTTGGTCAGTTTAATAATAATAATAAAACCCAGAGTTCTAATCAGCAAATGTCTACAAAATTCTCTCTAGTTGCTAAGATCTTGTAATCGGTTCTCTAAAATAAGTTACTCTGTGTTATACAAACTGATATGTAATGATGAAATAAATGAATTTGAATTTTAAAGTAGAAAATTTGCGAAATGCATTTAAAAAAAAATCCCTAAATATACGAAATATTAACTGATCGAAAATCTTTGAAACAACTTTGAAAAAATTTGATAAACTGAAATTTTGTTTTTTCGCGTTTCATGACTAAATTAGTGCAAAAAAAATCCGTCCCGCCGTACATATGGACTCATATCTCCGAGACCATTATATGTAGAAAGTTCGTTTTTGGGCAGATTGTTGAATGATGAGCAAGAGGATAAATCGATTTTCAATTTGTAAATTTGGAATCGATTTATGGCAATTCCTTGCATTAAGGAATTCTGATAGTGATTATTATTATATTTCCGAATTACGGGGAATACCAATTATTTTGTAGCATACGTTCAAGCGTCATAAAAGGTTTGCATTCAAATTTGTTCATTTTGAAATTTTATTACCTTTCCTTCGAACTTCATTTTTCCTTTACAGTCTCTTTTTTAAACACGTTTGCTTGACACCTGCACCACACGAAACACGGTTTGCAAAGTGACAGATATGCGAGATTCGCGGATTTTTAAATTTTTCAAAATCGTCAGGCATCGCATTCTCGCATCACACAGCAATGTGTACTGCCAGATGGATTTACCTGTTAAGAAAAAGATTTAACAAGTCGTGCGAGTATTGGACGAGTCTCAAATCGCTCAATCACACTCAATGTACACCCCACCTTGTTTATTGTCACTTACTGCTGGACTCAGCCTGTTGATCACAGGACCTACTCGTTCACTCATTTCAGCGTTCCATCGCATTCGCCTACCGACCCCCTACTCGCTTACTGTTTCGAGTCTCCGATTCAAATAGCAACACAAAACTGACTGCTTCGTCACCAACGCTCCCGCTTTTTATATCGTTTTTGTCGACCGCTTTCGGCCGAATCATTTCCTTATTGATCGCTATCGTCCAAATTATTTCCTTGTCGGCCGTTCGCTGCCAGTTTCTTCTATAAGTCATTCCCTAGTCGGCCGAATCATATCCCTGTCGGCCGAATTTATACATCATTACCTTTTTAGCCGATCACTGTTGGCCGCTTCTATACATCATTGTCGATGAGTAATATGTGCACCCGTAATTGTTGTTGCTTTCTCGGTAAGCACTTGTAGGTGTTTTAGTACTGGAAAATTGTTGTTGCGAAACCCACTTTGGGTACCACTGATCTAGAGTATCGCACGATCGGGCTTTACGCCCGATCATAATTCTATTGTTTTTTTTAGATTTGTGTTGCTGGATTTCAATCAACTACCATTTTTCCGGTATGTTACTTTTCATCAAAATGTTGCTCTTGTAGATATGTGTTGCTTTATTGATTTTCTTTGCCCACATAACATTTGCAACCAGAATAAAAAAATGTGTTTTTCGTATTAGTAGCTAATTAGTAACAGCGATTCCATGAGCGGATTTTGAAAGATATTTCATTAATCAGTATTTAATGGTAAAGGATTAATTTGCATGGCGAATAGCTTGAAATTTTCGTATAAAAATTGGACGAAAGAGATTGAGATTGAAATGAACAACTGGCTGACCCAACGTTGACAAGAAAAAAAAAGCTCAAGTTAGTTCTTGGGCCCTTGAACTTCAGGTTCGTGAACATTTTGTTTGTTTTAGTCCTTCGCACAATGCTCTGTCTGCGAATTTTCAATTTCGCAAATTGTGCTGGCCCCGGTTTGAATCGATTATTTATGAAAGGCCTTAGGTAACTTTTTTTTATCAATAAACTTTTATCAAAAAAATCAATAGTCTATATGTTTACTCATCGTTTGTGAAAGGACTCATGTTTGGTTCTATCTTTAACAGAAAGCTTTAGAAAAAAAAAGTTGAAGCAATAAAACATTTAAGGAAGGAAAATAAATTTTTTTTCCTAAACTTTACTCTTTGAAACAAGAGGCCTTTCAGAAATAGTCGATTCATATATTCATGCAGGAAGTGTGCTGGAATTATGCGTCGATCACTATTTGAACTGAGACTAATACGCTTCCCACTAGGCTACACCGTTGCCTCGTAAAAATATTGACAGTCGTTTAGGTAATAGCTAGTTGCGAAAACCGACAAACATTTAATGGAAAGCGATTCGTCCACTATAGTGGCCATTTGAATTGGTGATTCGGGTTTGTTAATAAAGTTCGACAAATATTTATCATTATTCACGTCTATTACTGCTTGAATAATGTTCCGAAATAGCTTAAACTGCTAGACTTCTGAATAAAAAATGCCACAATTTATTCCCAGGACAAACTCGCCCCACCTCAACAGCAATGCCCACCTCCGATACGATTCCATACTTGATTTGGTGTATTCCGAACGATGTAACACGATGTTTGGTAAATCAAAACTTTTACGTCTTTCGGCCCGTAGGGGCAATAAATAGTCGGTTGGCTGTCAGAGTTCAAATTTGTTCATAAGAGTGGCAAACAAAGTGCCGAGGCCAATCATATTTATGGACGAATATTAAGGAAAACTTGTAGCGTTTGACGGTTAGAATTCATGTAATATGGCTAACTTGTACGGCACCAACATGATATCCATATGTTCGCCAACATTATGCGCATTGAAACCCGAGAGATTTTAGTTTACATACGTCGTATTCTGGTAGCTATATGTGTAGAATCGGGAGAAAGTAGTTCCGTATTTATGTGGGCCAGGAACATCAGCCCTTGCATAGCAAGAGGTCAACCATGGGTTTCCCCTTTGGTAGCGATTGATAATTGAGTAGATTTGCCGTACATATTTGTATACAAGGGCACGCAATTTGAGTACGGCAGTATTTTATTCGTAGTCGGTTAAAGGTTGTGAGTTGTAATGAGATATTTTTGAATCAATTTTCGACATACGTTCAATAGTCCGTCATTTAATTTTCGAGTATTCTAAACGAAGGGGATATTAAACGGGAATCACAAGGCAGACTATAATCAATTCCACGAATAGAGGGAAGTTTCCAGGACAACAAACAAGCGCTGAAGTAATATTTCTCTTGGCTTTGATTCCTTGCGGAAGTAGTCCTTCGAGGTTTATATTTTTATTTATATTCTCAGTAATGCCTGGCTGGTAATTTCAAACAGAATTTCTTAACATGCAAATTCGATGGGGCATGGAATGAGCTTTAAGCTGGCGAAGTATAAATTTTGATAGTACGTGTTACATTACGTTCCCTTTTAAGTTTAATCACATACAGGTTTTACATAGAAAGTCTCGTGGCAAGCAGATTGCAAGTGTTCGAAAACCATTTTGACGGAAGGCATTCTGGTTTACGTAAAATAAAGGAGCAGTAAAATTCGCGTTCAAGATTGCGTGATTGCGGGTCGTGCCGCTAAACTTTTCACATCTATCAACGGTTTAGTATAAATGGTAAACAGCCCTACTCATCTACTTGATATCGCAGGTACGGTCGGCCATAGCAAAGTACAAATGGAGCAGTTGCACCGGGTGGCAAGCTTAAGGGGAGCAACATCATCAAAAGACCGAAATGGTGAAATCTATGAAAGGAAAAGAAACACATTTCGCCAACAAATAATGTGTTACGTCCGAACCTCGCAGCATTGCTGCCAGTAAGTCCAGGCTGGACACCATCCTGCGAAAGCCGTGATGGAAGGGGTGAAAAAAAGGTAGACGGTAGAGGTTCACGTTGCTTACCGGCACAATTTGAAGCCCCACGTTGGGCTCCACTGTAACGAAATGAGACTCCATTTCGCCAACAGATAACAGACTTCTTCCGGATCTTACAGCATGGTGAGGGGCTGTTTTGTTCTTAGTACCAGGATGCCTTGCTTCACAGGACAATAATTTGCAAAAGGCAGCCTTACGAATGTACCGGTACGCAATATGAGCTCCTAGCGTCTTCCTTTCATCACAGCGCTTCAAGTAGGGTGTCTTCTCCAGAAAGTAAATCTTTCCCCACTCCCTACCCCCCTCCCGAACTTAGCTCTGAATTTTCGTACAATGTTCAAGCAGATGTTTCCGTCAACACTGCAAGCACCGTTTCATAACAATTTTGTGACATTGTTGTGATTGAAGAAAAAAAATGTATCAAACTTCTAGCGCGACTGCTTACGTATACGACGCTGGAATAGCTCCTTATATCTCAGCGTTATATACATGTTACTGCACTCGTCCGGTATTCAAAA
This sequence comes from Chorisops tibialis, assembly GCA_963669355.1. Lineage (NCBI taxonomy): Eukaryota > Metazoa > Arthropoda > Insecta > Diptera > Stratiomyidae > Chorisops > Chorisops tibialis. Next base: position 267,378,443 of record OY770262.1, on the reverse strand, counting down.
CTTCTCATGGCTTTCAAAATCAGCAGTTTAAAATTCGTTGTTCAGAAATCTTTTGGAATATTTCATTACAAAAGTATGACAAAAATAATTTCTGTTTTTTTATTGTCACACATATTTGTAGTTATCATGTCTCGGACTCTCATATTTTTTCATTACTTGTAACTCTGTAAAATTTTTGTCAAAAAATTTCTATCCAAAATTGTCACAAATTTATTCTCATATGTCACACATTTAAACTCTTTTGTCACACAATTTTGAAGAAAAATTTGTCGATATTTTGTGACATTTATCGTGGGCAATACAAAAACTATGACGAGATCTGCGTCGAATGAAAATATATCAAATGTACTGTAGCAATAAGTGCACGAATGTTGTTGTTTGGCTCTTTCTGGCGATCAAAAGAGATCAGAGTGACACTATTGTTGTGAAGTTGTAGCAAACGGACGTAGAATTTTTGAAATTCAGAAAGCAATGAATAGTAGCAACATAGCTTGAAGATATGAAGTAAAATATCACTAAATTGACTCTCGGCTATAAGTTATTTGGAACGGTGCACTATCATTAAAATGAGCTGGCCGACAATTTAATTTTAATCGGTTCTGATCGCAGGCCAGTCTTCGAAATCGGTTGATCTCTTTTTAACCACCCACCCAATAAAGTATGATGTCTCAAGTTGGTATATCCGACCATTTCATGATTCGAGCACAATTTCCAATCTCAGCAAATAAATAAACCGACTAGAAGAGACAACGTAGCACGGTATACGACAATTTAAGAAAGCCAATTGGAAGACAATTAATGCCTTCTACCGCGTCTTTGATTGGAGGCTATGCTTTCAATCTGGCAATTGTGACGTCCTCATAAAATGCATCAGGCTTTTTATTTTATGTTTACTTCTACTTCTATAATGGCGCTATAGCCCAAATCGGACCTTGGCCTCCTGATATTCAGGTTCCTTAACATTTTTCATTACTTATTGTGGAAGGGTTGGTAGCCCTTCGCACAACCCTCTTTCTACAAATTTTTTCATTTTCGTAGATTGAGGTGACCAAGATATATCCAAGCAGGCAATGTGCTCGAATTATATATTGCGCCGACCGGGATTTGAACTCACGACCTTCGCATTACAAGACCAACACGCTACCTACTAGGCTACACCCTAGCTTTTTTTTTATTTTATGTAGTCTCATAAGAAGGATCAGATGCTCGAAAGATTAGTGGTTCACCGACGAGTGCCGCAAAGCAATTAAAGCCAAGAAGCTGTATTTTCAAACTAATCAGAAACAATCCGACAGGGACTCATCAAAAGTGTCAAGAGAAAATCTTAATGCTTGCTAAATTTGAATATGACCAGAAAAGCCGACTTGAGATCATTCAGAATCCCAAAAGCACAAGATCTTTCTGGTTTCTTGTGAAATCGGTTTCATCAACACCTCCTCTTCGCTATGGAGTAAACCTTTTTGTAGCAAGCTTCGCTAGAAACTCCAAGCTAACATCATTGAAGCCCTTCGTTCTTACCGGGATCTGGTTTCTTGCTTCCACCACTTCGTTTTCAAACTACGGTTATTTCCAGGATCCTGCAGGAGCTCAATATTCACAAGAATGCTGGGCCAGGTGACATATACACTATCGTCCTTAAAAACTGCGCTTCCTCTCTAGCAAAATCTCTTCGTAATCTCAACCATATTTCATAAACTTCAGGGTGCTTTCCGAAGATCTGGAAGGTTGCGAATGATCACCTAATCAAACCAGTACTCAGTACTTTCGTAAGCAATGAAAACTGCTGTCAATCACAAGATAGTTAACTTTCTTGTAAATAAAAATCTCATCCATGATCGCCAATACGAATTTCGCTCAGACCGTATTACAAAACGATCTCTTGGTTTATCTGACCGAGCGTTAGAATTCCTGCATCCACTAATTTGGGGAAGGTCAAGTACTTTTCTTGAAATTGCTAAAGCGTTTGACATAATTTGGCACAAATGTCTCTTAGCTAAGCTAAATGCCTGTGGTTTCAACGCATCATTTCTTAAATCGTTTGAGAGATTTCTCTCCGAGAGCTCTACATGAGTCGTACTGGACGGAATAACTTCTGCACTCTTTTCCATCGATTTGAATTTTGTATTCCACCATCCTTCTGGTCTTCATAAACGACTTTCTGCCATCTACTCTCAATCCCATTAATTGATTCGTAGATGACAGTACTTTAGAGAACATCTACCAATTTAACTCCCCGAAATACGCACGTACGTCGTCGGTGGCCTCATGCAATCACTGAATTCTGATCTCAGTTTAAACCTGGAATGGGGCAGAAAAACTAGAGTAGAGTTTAATGCCTTGAGAACGCAGTCCCGTCATCTATTTTTTAAGCAGAACGCTCTGACGTCAACCGCTAATATGTCCCTAAATAACGTCTAGATTTCGCCTTTTCCAGACTTTACGTTACTTGGTGTACAATTTAACAAGCGCCTTGATTGGAGCCAACATATCCACGAAGCCACTCTTGATGCTTCGAAAAGTCCAGGTATTCTGCGGAATTGTAAGAAATACTTTTCTGCATTGGAACTAGCTGCCATCAATATTGGACCACGTCTTCAAAATAACTCGCATGTTGGAACTGGGGCCTCGAAATCACTCTTAGTTTTACTTGACCGTATCCAGAAATATGCATTCCGATTAATCGGAGATAAGGGACTATATCGGCCTCAATATACTCCCTCGAGCATCGTCAAAATATCAAAGCATTCTGCATTTATTCTAGATATTTCCATGGTAAATGCAACAAAGAACTAAAAGCCCTAAAACCTCCTCTAATAAATGCCCCCCGAAATGCTGCCAAGCTACACGCTTACATAAGTTCATTGTTATGCCCTTGGCGTGGAGAGCAGTGAAATGTAGGCAATCCTTCATCTCTCGGACGACAGTAATGTGGAACTCATTACCTGGCATTATATTTCCAACGAAATACAACCTTCAGTAGTAGTTTCACCGCCACATCAAACTCTTCCGTCCTGAGTTTCCCTACTAATTTTCCCTTACCCATTTCGACTTAACTGTGCATCACTCATTAAGGGGTGAAACCATAAATTTATTTCGATAGCGTAAAAAAACAGTTGCAACGAACGTATGCTAAGAATTGCCAAGGCTTGTATTACAAAATGTTTTCCCCCATATGGTTTATAGACAATCTATAAAGCTAATATAGCGCCTTATCTTGAATGTAATCTTATTTCATGGACAGGAGTTGAGAAAAAACCGCTTTTCTCTTCTACTTCCAAACTCGGTATATTCAATTAATAGCAGACCCCACCATAATGTCAGCCTCACCTTTGTATCACTCTTACATAGCTCAGTAAAAAGTATTCTATCTCACTGCCCCTTAATACTAGTTCAGATTCATCCTTCTACAATGGTACTACAGCCCAACTCGGGCCTTGGCCTCCCGACCATCAGGCTCCTTAACATTTTTTTCGTTATTTATTGTGGATGGGTTGTTAGCCATTCGCACAACCCTCTATCTACGAATATTTAATTTTCTTAGATTGAGGTAACCAAGGCATATCCAAGCAGTGTGTGCAGGAATAATATTACGTCGACCGGGATTTGAACTCACGACCTCCGCATTGTAAGACCAACATGCCATCCACTAGGCCTAGTTCTTAGTTCAGCTTCATGCCCGCATAAAAATTCCGTGATTTAATCCAAAGCAGCATAATATAAATAGGAGCGCGCGTTCCAGCTCTTAGTTTCCAAAACACTAAAATATTCACCCGTCTGAAACAATTGAAGATCATCATCATCATTGGAATCTATTGAATAAATAAAAAATAATAATCAAATAAAAGAGCAATTTTGTAGGGGAGTGGTAGAAGGGGAGACGGCATTGAACTATTTTTTTTACATGCTGCTTGAGTTTCTATAAAAATATTTTATACAATATGTATACTACTTCAACAATTTAATAGGTACTGAGAAAATTAGTATATTGAATTTAGTGATATTGTGCAGTTTGTATTGGAGGTGTTAGAAGGAGTGGGCAGTTCTTAACGATTTTTCAGAAATAACTATAACATCATGCAATTTTCAAGAAAATCGAGATTATGTAAAGTTCTGACATTGCGTTATGTTATATGGGAGAGGTAGAACGAGCGGAGGTAATCGTTTAACTTTTTTCGGTCTTACTAATAATTCCAAATAAATATTTATTGCGTAATTTCAGCTCGATAAATTATTTATACGTACTGAGAAAATTAATTTATATTATGTTTATACCATTGATTAAAATCATCATAATAATATTTTCATATATTTCAAATCTCAGATCAATAGCTTTAATACTTTTTGAGAAAGTCAGGTTATTGCCAAATTGAGAAACTGCGACATTTTGTATGGGAGGGGGTAGAAGGGAGCTATTTGTCCTATTAACGAGCTTCACCTTCATTTTTGCCAAAAAATTACATGTGAAAATTTTGAATTTTCTAGTTTTTTGATGTATGTTTTCACAGTGCATTTCGAATTAAAAGAAAAGATTTCCGGATTCTACACGGTTACACTTTATTATTCGTGACGTTTCGGTCTCTGCTGAAAGTTTGATAAAGGTCTCAGCAGAGACCGAAACGTCACGAATAATAAAGCGGAACAGTGTAGAATCCGGAAATCTTTTCTTTCAATTTTCTTGTTTTTCGCGTTCTAAAGTTAGATTGCGAACACATATGTTACTTAGGAGTATTTGCACCAAAAATGTGGCCAAAAGTAAAAAACGTAATGTTTGATAATCTTCACACTAAACATCTGCATCCTTTCCTAACATCTACTATTCCATATGTCTTCCCTTTTTCTCTTCAAATCTTTAACAGTCAATCATAATTCTTTTATATTTTCTGTTATTTTTTAAACTATAGATAAGTTACTCCTTGTGTGAAAAATATTTCATATGTAATTATTTTTGTACATGTTCCGAAGAATTTCGAGTTATTATTCCTTTACCAAAATTAAGTTCTAAGTTTCCTTAAAATGATAGGAAAAAATGAAAGGAAAAAATCCACTTTCTTTCACAATTTTGTTTATGTATTTTCTTTGGTTTTGCATATCAACTCGTTTCTTTTTAGTATCTTCTAGGACTATAATAGACGTGACTAAAATGTGATTATATAACATAACTCAAGAATGTTCGTGTAAGAATTTAGATGAAAAATTTTTGGAGAAAAATTCTATAGAATTGATCAAATTTCCAGATGGCGGACTTGGCCCATTAAAACGTACTTTAAGTCATTTTAAGTCACACTTTAAGCAAAAATGGGCAGCTGCTTTTTATAAGAACGTTTTCTGAAATGGAATGAACAGTGGCTTTACAATTAAATTAAATTTGACTTCTGGACTATAAAGGAACCAGGACAACCAAGAAAGGAATTTGTCATAACACAAGTAAGCGTAGGAAAGCAAAAGAGTTGAAAGACCAGGTACCTGCTGAATAGTTAAGCTATGCTGCTTAAAAGAGTCAATGTGCTAAAGGAAATACAGAAGTGTATAAAGTCATAAAAGATATAACTTTAACACCGTCAAGAGCTCCTAAAGTTCCGAAAGCCTTTATCTTCGAAAAATACGAATGAAGACACAAAGCATACACCATCTGAGGCCTTGGCTATCTTCGTGGAGAGAGATTTATTACATAAAGCAAATAAGATTACTTATTCTTGCTATTTTGTAATACAGAAGGCAAAAAAGAAAGGAACAATCAATTAGTGCTAATGAGACATGAGCTGAAATTATGTTACAAGATTTGCTCGACCATACTTCTTTGCTATTGTACAAGTAGTTCGAAAAAAATCATGCATCCCAATTCAAACAGAAGTTTGAAAATATTACAGAAAGTGATGCAAATATTTTTCAAAGCTCGCTTGTTCTGTGACGACTAAAATTGGTGAAACAAAAAAAAAAAACCAAATACCAACTACTATCAGAATAATTCAGATTACGGTAGATACCAAGGTTTACAATGCAGCAATCAATACGTCTTCTACTACGAGATGCTATATTGTGGCCTAACATCCAAAGACTTTGAATAGTTTGAGCAAAATAAAGGAGATTAATCTTGAAATCCTGCGATTCGAACTATCAATACTTCATGCTAGAGTTAGATTAGATTAGACCAGAAAGAGAGAAAACAACAAATTCAAAAAGCATTTGCAGATGAAAAGCGCCCTTTAGTAGATATTTGGCTTTACCTATTATTCTAAATGGGTTTGGTGCCAAAACAACCAAGAGCGTGAAAACTGAAAATAAAAATCCTGCAGCAAAATTAAGTTTAAATACTAATTTTATTTTTTAATATCGATCGTGATAATAACCAATACAACTTAAAAACAACTTCAACCTTTGCGCGAGAAATAAACTAAAACGATTGAGAGAATGTGAAATAATAATAATTTTTCATTTTTTTACGAGAATCCTACTATTTCGACGATCACTTGAATCACTTTTTTGAAAATGGTGATTTGATTAAAAACGAACGAAAACACGCCAGTAATTTGTAGGGATTTTCCGACGATGCAGATGGTCGCCACAGATATACTAAAAGCAGGGATTGAGACCTTTAATGGCGGTAATATGCCAATAAGATTTCCTGCTGATTCTGCTGCAGCTTCCTGAATTACCGGGATAGACAAAAACGTAATCCAAAGAGTGGAGATCCTTGAATCAATGATGATTGATGTAGAGAAGTTTGGAGTTTACACCTATGATACTGCTAAACTGTATGTGCAACTATATGGGTGGTTTCCACCGTACACAAAATTTTAATACACAGTGCTGTTGTCATTTCACATTTCGTATAACCAACTCGGTACTCACAGAAGAAGCTGCCGAAACTAGGAATAAACACTTCAACCTCTCTAAAATTTTCACGAGTGACATGCAATAGAGTCATATTAAGGCTTTTATCAACTTCCGATCCATTACTAAGTAAAAAGTAAGTAGACCACAGCCACGTAAGACTAAACCATTCTCTACTGAAATCATAAGCCGTTTGCTTCCCGAAACACAATTTGACCGATGTGGGAGCAGCGACGAAGAAGAGAATAATTAAAACAGCGAAGCAAATTTTGATGACTAGTAGGGAAATTTAAATAATTTAGCTCCGTTTTTACTACAACCAAATCCGATCACAACAGTTTCGCTTAAAAAAAATGTTTTTCATATGGTAAAATTGTGACGCTTGTATGGGTGGTGGTAGAAGGAGCGTGAGGATTGGAATAACATCGAAAGCAGATTATCGATCAAATCAAATTCCTGTTAAGACCCCTTATAGGGATAGAGATGTAGATACGAAGGTATAGGACAGAAACAACTCTCTTCCACAAAGCGCGATCCTAAACAAATCCTGGCAACAGCTTAAAGCCGATAGCTGTTGCCAGGACTTGTTTATTCCACTGGCCTCCTGCTCAATTGCTCGTTTGCTACATGACCAACCCGACATCTTCCTTGAGGATTAAATTCCAGCGCTTAATTGGCAGATTATGGTCCAAAAAAATTTTCATTAACAGCCGTTTTTGAGTTAAATACTGACAGACATACAGACAAAAATCTCAGAAACGTGTTTTTATGCTTAGTTAGTGTTTATAAAAAGAAAAACATTAACTTAAAGTCATTTACAACAAATAACAGAAAGACAATACAATTATATTCCTTCCCTCTATGACTGTGTTTGTGCATTGCACATAAAGGCCGAAATTGCCCAAACCACAAGTCACTCTATAAAAAAACAGGGCGCGTAAAACGCAATCTTAAGATACTCTAGATGAAATAGAATTTTTTGCGATCCCAAGAAATTTTGTATGGGGAGTATTAGAAGAGGAGATAGCATTGAGCAAATTTTTCCCCATCATGCTAAAGTAGCTATACAAATATTTTACACAAAATGCTTACTCCAAAAATTGAATAGGAGCTGAGAAAATTAGTGTGTTAGATTTAGTGAAAATGTGCAGTTTGTATGGGAGGTGGTAGAAAGGGTGAGAGGATTTTAGTGGTTTTTCCAGAAATTTATTTATTTATTTATTTAGCCTACCGTACAAAGTCCTTACAGGCCAGATTATTCAAAATACAATTTAACATTAATTGAGAGGAAAAAATATATATATATATATATCATACTTAAATATCAAGTCAATAAAACAATAAAATTAGTAAATTGACGTAAACTTAAAATAAAATTAAACTTAAAATAAAATTAAAATTAAAATTAAAAAATTAAAAAAAAAAAAAAAGGAAAAGAAAAACTAAGCAGAATTAAAACATAAACATACAGTCAGGTACGATTTAAGGCGTCTAATACCATTTCTCTAAAGCAGTCTCTATTAAAGCTGATATCAATAAAATTTGCAACCGAATTAAAATTAAATATGCTGCGAGTTAAGGGCTCATTGGATCCGTAAACCGTCTTATGAGCAGGATATGCCAAAAAATCACGAATACGTAGAAGTCTCTCAGGAACATAAATGGAGATTTTATAAAGCAGCTCAGGAGAATTAATTCTATTACAAAGAATATCTCGCAAAAACACTATTGACTGTTGTTTTCTTCGAACATCTAGAAATTGCAAGTCGACTAGCTTACAACGATTTTCGTAACACGGCAAAACGAGTGAATCTTCTCTGAACACCCTCAATTCGTCTACTATGAATGGCATAAGAAGAATCCCAAATGACCGAACAATATTCCAGAAGGGGCCTCACCAGCGAGCAAAAGAGTGATTTCAAAGTATATGGATCTTGAAAATCAACTGAATTTCTCTTAACGAAACCCAAACGAGAATTAGCTCTTGCAACCATGCGATCGATATGAGCAAAAAAACTTAAATTATGGTCTAATAATACACCTAGATCATTTGCTTCCAGGGATCGATGTAGTTTTGTATTCTCCAGAAAATAGCAATTCAGAATGGGTGAGAGACAACGATAAATAGACATTATTTTACATTTAGAAAAACTTAACTCCAAAAGATTAAATTTACACTAATCAACAAATGAATTAATCTCACTTTGAAATTTTTGGCAATCTTCTAGGTCTTTAACACGAATGAAAATCTTCAAATCGTCGGCATAGCCCAAACAGGAACAATACTGAAAAATAGAGAAGACATCATTTATGAACAATATGAATAAAAGTGGCCCTAAGTGGCTACCTTGAGGAACCCCCGAATTGACACGAATACTTCTAGATAGAAAAGAATCAATTTTGACATATTGGGTTCTATTGCTCAGGTAAGAAGTAAGCCAATCAAGCATTTTGGAATGAAAGCCAAGAGCATACAACTTAGACAGAAGGAGATTGACATGCACTCTATCAAATGCCTTAACGAAGTCCGTATACAGAACATCAACTTGACACCCTGCCTCAAGTGAGTTAGTGGAAAAATTAGTAAAGAGAGCAAGGTTAGTTAAAGTTGACCTTCCAGCAACAAAACCATGTTGACAGGTTGAGATGTGTTCTCGAACTAAAATAAAGCTTATCTTTTACCAAACTTTCCAAAAGTTTGGGAATCGCAGATAGTTTAGAGATAGCTCGATAATTTTCAACTAGATGTCTAGGTCCTGATTTATAAATGGCAGTGATGTAGGAAACTTTCCACTGGTCTAGAAATTCACCACTTTGTAAAGAGAGATTAAATATAGTTGTTAATGGAATTACCGGAGAATCGCGGCAAAACTTTAACATAGATGCAAGAATATTATCCGGGCCAGGACTTGTACTATTTTTTAATTTACACAGTGCGGCATAAACATCATCTTCAGATAATCTAATTAAGCCAATATCAGTTATAGAACTAATACTAGCATATCGGTTAGGATTAAAAGGTATACTATTATTATCATAGACCGATTGGAAGAAAACTGCAAATAAATCACAAGACGACGATATGTCACCAGAAATTTGATCTTTATATTCCATATCAGAAGGGTAACCGAGGTGTTTTCGCTTCGAGTTTACAAAAGTCCAAAAATAACTGCTATCCGATTTTATTTTAGATTCAGCAGTCATTAAGTAATTCTGAAATAAGAATTTATTTAGAACCTCATACTCTCTACGTATTCGAAAAAAGTTATTACGATGAGCAATACTATCCGTGGTTATGAACTGCTTATGCGCTTTATTTCTTGCGTTTTTTAACCTAGAGAGTCGAGAGTTGTGCCAGGGTAGCTTGGTAGAACTCTTCTTTACTTTAGGAACGAACCGAGAGATACCTTCATTAAGTATAGAGGTGAAGTGAGCGTTAATGTCCTTTAAATTCAAATGTTCGAAAGAATGTAACCAATCGATTGAGCCAAAATAACTATTTAAACCAAAATAATCCGCTTCAGAGAAACAGTAGAATTCGTCATTAATACTCTTCGATTCCTCACAAAATTTGTAAAATTTAACTTTAAAATCAATAGCTTTATGGTTAGCAGAATTGTTCAAAAGATGGATACTAGCCTCTTTAACTTCAATAATGTTAAAGGACGTTAAACTATTATTTACAAATACCAAGTCTAAAATTCTACCGTTACAGTTAATAATATCATTCAATTGCTGAAGATTATTTGAAAACATAGAGTCAACAAAAATGAATTCAATATCCGATTTCACATTAAATGGAATCAATATATTATCTTCTAAGCATCTCTCCCAGCGCACGTTCTCAAGATTGAAATCTCCAACAACACAAATTTAAAACATGCCTAAAGCATAAAGCTTACCGTAATTTCTGAAAAAGTCTTTAAGAACTTGCTCCTCCTTCTATCACCTTTCATACAAACTGCACAATTTCACTAAATCCAATACACTAATTTTCTCTTTATCTATGGAATTTTCGAGTCCTAAATGTTGTATAAAACATTTTGATAGCAAGTTTGGCGTGATGAGAAAAAATTAGTTCAATGTCGTCAACCCCATTACCGCTTTATTTAAAAAATTTCTTAAATTAAAAAATGTCTCTTTCGTCTACAGTATCGCACGATTGGACGATTCATGAAACGTGGAAAAAATATGAGGACAACAATTTTTTTTTTTCTTATTTTATAATAAGAGTAGCTCTGTAGTTTTAATTTGAAGCTCGAAGGAAATGGGATACGTAGAAAAAATTGCATCACAGAGAAAAGTTAGTTGTCACTGAAAATGAAAAAAAAATGCCAATGAAAATCCCTTGAGTACAATTGGAGAGACCAGGATCGCACTGGATCGATCGGTTACACCTTGAGAAAGCCAGAGCGAAGCACCTCTCTCTCATCAAGGTTTTAGTCTCGATATTGCTTGTAGCACTATTACTGGAGTTCACTTTAAAGTCTTCCTAATTTTTACTTCAAACCCTCGTATCCTGTTTCCAGATTTTCCTAACATATCATTGTTATCCTAGTAATACAGTCGTTATCTATAGTCCGCAATTTCTCATAGCCGATGCGATTTCAAATTAAACCAATCATTCAAATGCTTGATTTAAATCAAGCTATACTTATCAACACTTATACTCAAGCTTCGTTTTAACTTTTTTCTTGCACAAAATTTATCTTTTAAATATTTAAAAAAAAAAAAACGCTGTCACTCTAGCCATTCTTATTAGATGTGAAATTTCTTTTGAGTATCTTTAACATAAATAACAAATAGAAAAGCATTCAATCAATCTTTCAAATTCCTGTTAAGACCCACTATAGGGGCAAAGGATAGAAACCACTCTCTTCCACAAGGCGCGATCCCGAATATCTGCTGTTTAGCTGTTGCCAGGACTTGTTTATTCCTTTGACGTCCTGCTAAACTGCTCGCTTCCATGCAACATGGTCGACCAACCTGACTTCTTCCCTAAGGATTATAATCCAGAGCTTGTTTGGCGGTGTTTCACTTTGGTTTCCTCAAAGTGTGACCGATTCACTGCCACTTCCGCCTTTGAATCTCAATGCCTATTTTACTCTGTCCAGTTGTACTCCAAAGTTTGTCTTTGGAGATCATTTCTGACCAGAATATTCCTAAAATGCGTTGGAGGCAGTAGTTCACGAAAGTTTGCAGTTTCTTGGTAAATCGAACGGTCACTTTCCACGTAGTATAGCCATATCACAACACGGATTTGACGCATATGCTAAAAATCCGCAGCTTAACCTCCAGAAAGGAGAAAGGTTACCGAAGGCCTGACAAGTATTGCACAAACAAAATTTCCATGAATACAAAATCTTTCGCAAATACGATAGAAAATACCCCTATATGGATTACCTATTTATAAAAGTACATATCTATATCCATTTCTCGACACGGCAGAAAAAACAACTTAAAATTGTATTTTCAACGAAAATGTATTAAGTACTAAAGCACCCACTTACAAAAAATATATAAAATATTCATACCAGATCGTTTTCTTCGTTACAATTCAATCTCAAAAACAGAAAATAAATAATAAGTTAAGTATGGAATGTTCAAGTTGAGTATGTTACAGCCATAAAGGAAATAAATTATGCCTTACAAAAGCGCTGCAATCCACGCGTAACTCTAAAGAAAACACCTAAAAATGCAAATTAAAAAAACAACCTTTTCATCATAAGAACAAAAATTTCAAGCAATTTCATTTTAAAAACATAACAGAATTATGATTGGGCGTAAATTCCAATCATAAATACTGAAGATTTGGGGATCTAATGTACCGCAAAATAAATCATTTGAAATGGGTAGTGGTAGAAGCAGAGAGGGGAGGTTTGTAATTTTTGTATATGACACCGAACGTGGCATGCAAGGTCTTTCGTGCTGAATTTAAAGTTTGTAGTTTTCATTATTTTCAAAGAAATTGGACATAGTTTTCCAGAAATTGAGGTATTTATATGGGAGGTGGCAGAAGAAGTGGAGGGTTTCAGATAATTTTGAAACCCACATAATTATTACCATGCTTTGTTGAATTTCAAAGTCCATCGCTCTCATATGCTCGAAGGAAAAATACTTCATTTGAATTGATAATATAGACATTTGTATGGGAGGTGGCAGAAGGAGTGAACCAAGGCTGCTAATTTAGCATTTATTGCAATTATCAAGGGAAAAATTCTGGCAAAATTTTAAGTTTGTGTTTTTCTTAGTTTTAATGGGAATCGCTATAAAGTATTTAACAAAATTGTACATTTGTATGGGAGGTGGTAGAAGGAGTATTTGGATCAAAACAAAATTTTTCATCATCAGTGATATCTCTATTATTATACTTTTCACAAAAGTTCAAGTCGATAGCTGTGAGAAGGAAAATAATTTAATTGAAATTTCAAAATTTCATGAAATTTGTATCGGGGTACAAGGAGTGTGGTAAAGTTAATAATTTCTGCAAAACTGATTTCAATTATAATAAAATTAATGCTGACAGAAGTTTGTTTTTTCAGAGTTGTAGACCGATGGACAGACGGTCACTCGGAATCGAGGTTCTGAATGACAATAAATATTTCTGTACCCATGGTCGCTCTATGCGAGCATTATTTCTTAGCGTTACAAACGGTAAGGCAAACACAATATACGCTCAGATTTCATTTAGAGTATAATTATTGCTCTCGAATGACCTTCAAGTGACAATAGTCACACCCATAGAATAATATTTCTATAAATAGGAAAAAAAAATCGCTTTAGAGTGTTGTTCTATTGAAATTTTTCTAATTTCAAACGTCCCGTAAATATACAAATTCCAATTATGCCGAGAAAAATTTCAGCTAGGACATTTTTCGCATTTTCCTTATCCACTGAAAGCTATTTATCGATTTCAACCGAATAAATCCAATAAAACTGTTGACAATCGAAATTAAATTTCCTTTTCTGTCTGTCCAATCATTTTAGTAACTAAAACTCTCTAAATAAGGCGTTATGTTCGGGTCTCGTAAGCACCTTTATATCCTTTTAACTAGGGTTGATGGCTAAAACCGACGTAGTGTCTACTGAAGACAATAATCGGTTAAACTAATCTTTCGAACAAGTCCTTAAGCAATTACCAGGAATATTGGGGATGAAAAATCTTATTAGATAGCCGTATTTATAGCTATTTCTCATAACTGGATTAATGGATTTTGGAGGTTTTTTTTTTTTTTTTTTTTACAGAATGACCTGTGTTATAGGCAATTTCGGCCTTTATGTGCAATGCACAAACACAGTCATGGAGGGAAGGAATGGGATTGGGAAGGTTGAGGAAGGGGAGTGAGAACGACTGTAGCGAGTGGAGAAGCTGGTATATTGCTCAGTTGTACTGGCTGCTTACTGACAAATATTTGCAGATGTTATGGGGGACTGAATGATATAAAGCGAACAGAAACCATCTACTGAGTATCTAGGCCTTCTTGAAGTGGAACTGTTTCACTTTTACACCGTTTGCCAATTGGATTTCGAATAATATTTCATCGGCAGTAAATTCGTGCTTAAAAACTTCCTACTGTCTGGGGTGGGAATCGAACCCATGACCTATTGACTGAGAAGCAAGCACGCTGCCCATAACGCCACGGAAGCCTCACATCTAAAGTATTATAACGATACCATAATACACAAATGTGTTAAGTGACAAATTTTAAAAAATCGGGTTAGGTGGCGAAATTCGTGTGTTTGTGTACTATCAAATGCATAGTTGTGACAAGTGATGAACTGATGAACTCGCTTTACAGCGTCTTGCCGGTAGTAGTAAGTACATTCATTATATAAGAGCTTTGAGTCAAATCAAAGTTTCAAATGCGTTATCTGAAAATCAACAGATAGTAAATTTGTGCACTATGGTATCCACAAGTTTGCTCACAAGTTTATAACGCTAAAAAATAAGGCTCGGAAAAAAAGGGACTGGGCGGAAGTTTATTTCATTGCACAAAATCTTCAAAACCGGCTGTCCGTCTGTCGATCCGTTCGTCTGGTTGAAGATCTGTCTGTCAGTCCGTCCGCCCATTCGCTTTCAAACTTTAGAACGTATTAATCTAGAAAGTACAAAATTTCAAATTTAGCACATGGAAGCGAGCAGTTGAACAAGAGCCAAGACGAATAAACAAATCCTGGCAACAGCTAAAAGCCGATGCTCAGGATCGCGCCTTGTGGAAGAGAGAGGTAAGAACCTTAGTTACGGCCCAGATATGTAGCGTTTCTATTTTATCAGCAGGAGAGCAATTTATTTCGAACACTTGAATAATACAACTTCACACAAATTGATTTTGTATGGAATCAATGTGAACGTCATAATGTCATGTTTTATATGATAAGTTATGGACATTAGAGACGAGGCATTTATAGCAACGAGTCTTATTGCATTCTATACGAAAATCTTTTCATACCTGAACTATGTGAGTCGTAAATTGTTTAGTAAAGAAATATCATTCCTTTGATCAATCCTAGGATTTCTCGGCATTGCGAATGAAATTGGTTTTTCTTACGTACAGATGCACATAAATACAATACACAGAATAATGTATACATACACTCGATATTCACTTATGTGTGAGATGTGAAAATAAGCCCCATTTGAATCGATTCGCTGAAATTGAGAATGAAAAATTCTAGTAACGTGGAATGATGACTGCTTGATCACGAGAAACGATAGTGTAACTGCTTGGCAAGTCATATCGAATAAAAAGCAATCTAACATTGAAACTAAATAGTTAAGGTTTTCGACTATCCGTCCTATATTTTTCTTAGATCTGACGACTGTGGTACCTCCCGTGCATGCCCTTATTTGATGACAAATACTGAGAAAATTTAGTCCATTTGTTTCGGCACCAGAAGGATTCAACACTACAAAATTAGGTTTCTTACTATTTCGGATCTTTCTCTGCCCGATTTAAGTGACCTGATATATCTTGGAAACGACTGGGATCCAGTTCCCTTCACACATTAGGATTGATTATGCTGACCCAAAATTATGTCACATTTAGGTTCTGCAGAATGGTGACACTGTTTGTATCCTTAACAAATAAATTGAATATGTCTTATTGTTTTCGACCGAAATTTCACCATAACTTTTTTGGATTGGATCTTGAAGATTTATAGTATATGTAGACTCAGAACATAGAACTATAGTTGGGTGTGAACTCCAGTCATGAAATAAAGATATGTGTGACTTTGAACATTATTATATTATAATTTGTACTATCCGGATGGTAAGAGTGATGTGCTGTTTGTAAAGTAACTCCACATATGTGTGAAGTTGATTAGCCATTTTGTGCTTGGGCAATACTGGATAGACCTCAGGAAAAATAGTACGATATCAGTTCTTTCTCAAACGCACGACAACTTAGGATAATAGCTATTGCGGTACTATAAACACATGTGCAAAATGTAACATCTGGAAACTCGAAGCTGTCAGCTATGAAAAATACACAAACTGTATTGCTGATAGAAACACTGAGCACCATTCACAAAGCGAAAAGCTGGATTGGCCCATGTTACGAAAAAGAAGTGAAATACGAGAAATAGCGGATCAATTGTGACGTGACCAAATTAATGTAACACGGATAAGAATTCAAAATTACCGATTCGAAAAAGAATTTTCTCTCCCGACAAATATACAAAATCCAATTATTGGAAGTACCGAATACTACGTCTTGTTTGCCATCAATGTCCTCCTTTTGATTTCGATGGGCTCGCCTTCATCCTTCGATAGGTTCGCCCCTAGGTATATAAAGTTGACTAAGTTTTCTGGGTTTCTTTAATATTTTGTCTGATTGACGTCTTTTACCAAGTTTGTGTAATAAGTTTTGTTTTGTTTTCATTAATACGTAGTCCAACTTCCCTTGCTACCGAGCCAAGGTTTACAAATACTTCCTTAGGACTCTCCAGAGATCTTGCAAGGATGTCTATATCGTTGGAATATGCTACGATTTGTGTGGATTTGAAGCATAGTGTTTCCTTGGTGTCAATGGGAACAACGTATTCGAGTGTCAAATTGTAAAGCATTGGTGCGAGGCCGCCACCTTGTTTAAGGCCGTTGTCTGATTTAAAACTGGAAGTCAGATCATTTTCTACTCTAACTTGTTACAAAGACTCAGTCATTGTTATTGTTGTAAGTCGAACCAGTTTCGATGGGACTCCAAACTCTAATATGATGTTATAAAGTACGCACATGTCGATACTGTCGTAAGCTTGCTTGAAGTCAACAAACATAACAGTGCCACGATTGCGCGTAAAATGCAATCTTAAGATACTCTAGATGAAATAGAATTTTTTGCAATCCCAAGAAATTTTGTATGGGGAGTGTTAAAAGGGGTGATAGCATTGAGCGAATTTTTCCCCATCATGCTAAAATAGCTGTACAAATATTTTATACAAAATGCTTACTCCAAAAATTGAATAGGAGCTGAGAAAATTAGTGTGTTAGATTTAGCGAAAATGTGCAGTTTGTATGGGAGGTGGTAGAAAGGGTGGGAGGATTTTAGTGATTTTTTCAGAAACAACTAAGAATATCATAACATTGACATTTCTTAAATTTTAGACTAGTAACATTTATACTTTTCAAGAAAATAGATTTTTTGTGAAGTTGTGAAACTGTGTCATATTGTATGGGAAGGGGGTAGAAGCAGAGAAGGTAATCAAATATTTTTTTTTGATCTTAGTGACAATACTAAATAAGTATTTATTGGTAAAATTGGTAAGTTGCTTTACGATAAAAGAAGCGAGAGGCCAAGGGCGGCACTTCTTATATCATCTGAAATTAAATACCTAATCATTCCAAGTTTCATTAAAACAGATCTAGTAGCTGTATTGCTGAAAATACCAAAGGCAGGAGGGACCCAAGAGGTAATAATAGCCTCAGCATACTTTCCTGGTGAGGAGTTAGAGGCTCCACCTCAAGGCGTCATGGAACTAGTGGAGTACAGCAGACAACACAAACTACAGGTTATACTGGGCTGTGACGCGAACGCACACCACACTATCTGGGAAAGTAGTGATAGCAACAAAAGAGGTGAGTCACTTTTGGAGTTTCTTACTACTAACAACCTAGATATAATCAATAGAGGAAACACACCGACCTTCATAAATTCAATAAGGCAGGAAGTACTTGACCTAACTATAACAAGCCCCAGCCTGGTTGACAAGTGCGAAAATTGGCACGTATCTAAGGAAGCTTCATTATCAGACCACAGGCACATCTGTTTTGATATTAAGACTTCATTTAGTTACATAGAACAATACAGAAATCCTAAACGTTCCAACTGGAATCTTTACCAGACAATCCTAGAGTACGAAATAGGTATAGAGGAAGAAACAATAAGCAGCCCAGACTGCATTGATAAAATCACAAATAAACTCGTAAACAATATTATCAATGCTTACGAGCAAAGTTGTCCTGTTCTACACAAAAAAAGGACCAAACAAACTCCTTGGTGGAACGAGGAATTAGCGGCAAAACGCAAACAAACTAGGAAATTGTTCAATAGAGCAAAAACTTTTGGTACCTGGGACGATTATAGAGAGTCCCTCACTGAATACAATAAACTTCTAAAAAAGTTAAAAAAAGAGTCTTGGAAAAGATTCTGTGAAGAGATAGATGATCTCCCAACAGTCTCAAGACTCCAAAAGGTGTTATCAAAAGACACCCCGACAGACATCGGACTTTTAGAGAGACCAGATGGTTCCTTAACCAAAAGCAGCATGGAAACTCTTAAAGTTTTATTGGCAACACACTTCTGCAAAATAATTAACAATAATGAAGATTTAGATGAAGAGGAAAGGATGTGTCGTCAAACTCCATACAGCAAAAGTATTGCTGGTAAAATCTTCACTCCAGAAAAGATTAGATGGGCGATCAACACCTTCAAACCCTATAAATCAGCCGGAGTAGATAAAATATTCCCCGCATTATTGCAAAAGGGGTTAGAGATCCTAATGCCAATATTGACAAGGATCTTTAAAGCTAGCTTTATATGGGGATACATCCCCAAAATCTGGAGGAAAGCGAGAGTGGTATTTATACCGAAGGCAGGGAACCGTCCCAGTGAACAGCCAAAGTCATACCGCCCTATAAGTCTTACCTCCTTCTTTGTCAAAACAATGGAGAAATTAGTGGATACCCACATAAGAACGGGACCTAACAAAGTCTGTCTTAATAAAAACCAACATGCCTACCAAAAAGGCAAATCAACAGAGTCAGCCCTTCATGGTTTGGTTAGACAAATCGAAAAGGCAAAAGACTATAAAGAAATTGCCCTTTGTGCATTCCTGGATATAGAAGGAGCATTTGACAATACTCCCCATGAAGCCATAATAGCGGCAGCTAGGAAAAAGGGTCTGGAAACGGCCACAATAAAATGGATACACGCCATGCTGAAAAGCCGAATGACAACCACGGAACTAGGTGATAGCACAGTGACTGCACAGACCTATAGAGGATGTCCTCAAGGTGGGGTACTATCCCCACTACTTTGGTCAATTGTGGTAGATGAGCTCCTGGACCGTCTAACAGACCAGGGATACGAGGCAATAGGATATGCTGATGACCTTGTTATTATCATTAGAGGCAAATATGATTCAATAATATCGGAAAGAATACAATCAGCCTTAGAGGAGATAATGAACTGGTGTCAGTCTAAAAACTTGAACATTAACCCAAGTAAGACTGAGATAGTACCATTCTCAAATAGAAGGATAAACCGCATTGTACCTCCTGTAATAAATGGAACAACAATACCCTTTTCAGATGAGGTAAAATATCTAGGTGTTATACTGGATAACAAACTCAACTGGAACAAACATATAGAATGGACTCATGCCAAAGCACTAAAGGCATTTTGGGCCTGTAAAAGCTTATTTGGTAGAAAATGGGGATTAAAGCCCAAAATGATTTACTGGTGTTACAGAACAATCATTCTCCCTATAGTCACATACGGTTCAACGATATGGTGGACTAAAATATTACAAAGGAAAGCGCAACTTACGCTACAAAAAATCCAAAGGCTAGCTTGCCTTGGTATCACAGGTGCAATGAAAACCTGTCCGACAGCGGCAATGGAAATGTTCCTTAACATTCCTCCGATACATATCCAAATAAAAAAGGAAGCTATCAGGGGAGTGTTACGCATACAGGAGAAAAACAATTATAAGTCAGGGGATTTTAGAGGTCACCTTAAAATCCTAAAAGGCACGAAAATGGAAGTTATAACTTCCACATTATCGGACGCGATGCCGACAAAATTCAACTTTGAAACCCCCTTCAAAGTTATAATCAGGGAACGCAAGGACTGGCAATCCATGCTAACTGATATTGTAGAGGGAGCAACCATCTGGTATACAGATGGCTCCCGCACATCTGAGGGGACAGGAGCCGGAGTCAAAGGTCCTAACTTCTCGGTTTCAAAACCACTCGGTAAAGAAGCCACAATCTTCCAGGCCGAACTAATTGCAATGGAGCTATGCATCCAAGAAAATATAAGGAGAGCTCATCGCAATAAATCCATTTATATCCTATCGGATAGTCAGGCGGTTCTCAAAGCTTTAGCATCCAACAAACATGGATCGAAGATAGTATGGGAACGCCTTCAAAACCTAATCATCCTGGGAAAAAGGAATGATGTAACCTTAATGTGGGTACCAGGACACATGGGAATTGAGGGTAATGAAGAGGCTGATCGCCTTGCAAAAAAAGGCGCAGAAACAAATTTTATTGGTCCAGAGCTATTCTGCGGAAAACCAAAAGGGTACTTTAACCCCATACTCAAAATATGGGTAGAAAACGAACATAAAATCTACTGGAATAGACTTCCAGGCTTGTCAATTTCAAAAAAACTGATCCTACCACAAAAAAACAAAGTTGAGGATATTTTAAAATTCAGCAAGAAGGATATTAGTATCCTAATCGGCCTAATGACGGGGCACAGTGGAGTAAACCACCACCTCAAAAATATGGGCTTAGCTGAAACCGACATTTGTCGCCTTTGTCTAGAGGACTCAGAAACGACAGTACACATCCTATGCCACTGTGAAGCAGTAGCTAGGGAAAGACACAGTCTTCTTGGAAAGAGCTTCCTTTCTACGGAGGAACTAGCCAATACGGCTCCCTTAAAGATTCTCAAATTAGCAAAAGCTATTGAGTTAAAATAGGGTGAAGGGGCTATAAACGCACAATAGGCCAAGAAGGTCGCAGTGCTCTCGCGCGTTCCCCTAGTAATAATAATAATAAAGTATTTATTACATCGGCTTTGAGCATTTCATGAAAAAGTGTAGTTTGTGTGGGAGGGGGTGGAAGGAGAGGGAGGACGCAAATAATTTTTTACTGTAGATTGAAATCATTATGAAAGTAATATATCCCGAAATTCAGACTAATAGATTTTATACTTTTCGAGAAAATCCATTTATTGTCGAATTGCGAAATTGTATCATTTTGTATGGGAGGGGTGAAAAGGGGTGAAGCTGATCGTCTAATTTTTTTTGGACTTACTAAAAATTTTAAATAAATATTTGACGCACAATTTTAGACGGCTAAATCTTATACGCACTGAGTAAATTGGCTTAGAGTAATTCATGACAAGTACAGTTTGTAGAAGGAGCGAGAGGACACCCATAATTTGTATACGGTAGATTTATATTGCCATAAAAGTAATACATTCCAAATTTGAGGCCAATAGCTTTTATGCTTTTCGAGCAAATCCGTTTATAGTCAAATTGTGTCATTTTGTATGGGAGGGGGTAGAAGGGGTGGAGCGATTTGGCCCGTTTACGAACTTGACCTTACTTTTTTGTCAAAAACGACGTGTACGAAATTTGATCTTTCTAGCTCAACGCGTTCTCAAGCTAGAGAGCGAACAGACGGACGGACAGACGGACATCCGGTTTTGAGATTTCTGAGTGATAATATTAACTTCTGTATTATTCATTTTATTCTCCAAGCCTTATTTCTTAGCGTTACAAACCTTAGAGCAAACTTATAATACTCTCAGATTTCATCTAGAGCATAAATATCTGGTGCATATTAATATTATATTCCCAGCACTTTTCCAGCACCGGTTTAACTGAGAATATCTGGTCCGTGGTCGATCGTCCAGCTCTAAATCCGCCTTGGTACCAATTACTTTGTCAGCATAGGGATTAATTCTCTTTTCCAGAATTTTCGTCAAGATTTTATAAAACGTACACAACAGAGATATTCCTCGGTAGTTTTCGCAGCAGAGTTTGTCATCTTTTTTATAATTTGGACATCTGATGCTCCTGCGTCAATCTTCAGGAAGTGTTTCCTGCGTCCATATGTCCGTGACTAATCTATGTAGGAGATGCGCTATGCAGGTGTCGCCGGCTTATAGAAACTCGGCTGGGATTTGATTAGTGCGCGGCGCTTTGTTGTTTGGGAGGTTTCTCAGGGCTGTTTTTACGTCTTCGAGTGTGGGTGGACTCAAAACAGATCCTCATCAACATCAGTTATACTTGCTATTATATCTGCTTCTGCTGTTCGTGCGGAGTCGCGCTCGCATTGAGGAGGCGTTCAAATTATTGTGCCCATCTTTATTTTATATCTTTATAATGTTGCCTTCTGTAACCTTGAAGAGGGTCGTCTTCGGTTAGTATCTCCCTTTCATCCTATTATCAAGGGAATACGCGGTTCTTGTGGTGTGTAATTTAAAATGTTCGTCCATTTGTTTTTAAATTTCGTCAGTATTGTACTTCCGCTTTTTTTTGTGCATATTCTGTTTGTAAATCGTCTAAGATCTTTATATTTGTCCCGTTTGGCACGTATCGGCCGTTTTGTTAATATTTTGTAAGCTTTATTTTTTCGCTCTAACGCATCTTGTCATTCATTGTCGAACCAATTTTGCCCCGGGTATGTTGTCCTATCACCTCCTCTGCAACAGATGTAATGCCATCTTTGATAAATTGCCACATTTCTTCTATAGGCATGCTGGCGTTATTGTTCAGTATTGGAGCAAAGTGCCTCTCTAAGGCTGATACGTACTTCGCAATTACTTCCTGATCCTTGAGTTTTCCTATGTCGAATTTGGGAACCGGTTGTGCTTTCGAGTGTTCTCGGTTTGGGGTTCGACATCGGAACTTGGTCTTTACAACACATAACTTAATCTCAATATATTTTGGGCTAACTTTTGGAGTATGATGAGAAATAAAATACCAGAGATTGAAGTTCATTTACTGCAAAACCCTGAACAAGATATATTGGTGTTCAACGCAACATGGCAGTACAGCACTGAAATTAAGTATTTAAATTTTAATGGCTATATTGGAGTTCATAATTGATATGACGAGGAAAAAAGAAGAAGCACGGTTATCTTCATAACAAATACATACAAATTCAATACATTATTGACAGACCAAAGATTTAACACAATAATAGTTGAAATCCTTGTAGCGATATCGACACTTAGTTTCTTCAGTATTAAATCGACCTACTACTTAAAATTTCTATCGTTTATATTAAAAATACTTTTTGCACTAGTAATTATTAGTAGTAAGCGACGTGTTGAAAATAATAGATATAAAAATAAAAATAGATAATGATATAATTGAAAATTATTATAAAAAATAATTCCACATTGTTTTAATAATAATATAATAATAAATATTTAAAATGTTATTTTAAATAATAAATAAGTTAGAAACAATAATTCTAAATAAAATTAATTTAAATATTACTCCGTGAGTTTTATATAATTAAACGTTTGGTGTAATATCCTCTTGAAAAGTTTAGCGACGAAAATAGGAACTTTCTATAAATCACCCTCACATACTAATCAGAACTTGTTGGACCATCTGGATCAAATCTACTCTAATTAAAAGAATATAATAAT
The DNA here is from genome assembly GCA_963669355.1 of Chorisops tibialis. Classification (NCBI taxonomy): domain Eukaryota; kingdom Metazoa; phylum Arthropoda; class Insecta; order Diptera; family Stratiomyidae; genus Chorisops; species Chorisops tibialis. The sequence goes on along the minus strand of OY770262.1, from coordinate 267,354,714 downwards.
CCTAGCAGGTAATATTATAAATCTATTTGATTCTGGTACTGCTACCAACTATTATATGGACATGATCCCTGCAAATAATTTTACGACTATTGATACGACCTTTGCCTCAAGAATTATAGACTCAAACTTTAATTGATCATATAGTCTCGAATATGAGTAACTATCTCTAGCTGGCCTGGCCGCAGCTTGATCGCAGCGTTCTATAGCTAAAAATTTCCATAGCAAAAGTTCAAGCGTGGTCTTATCACCCATGATATTAAAACATAACTGGTACGAGAAGCGCCTCGGATACGAACGGATTCTACGGTAACGAAAACGGACTATGATTGACTTCTGGAACGTTCGAACGTTGAATGACGAGGGAAGAGCTGGGGTCACTCGGTCCTTGCACCACCAATCAGTGATCGACCGTGAAATGGAGCACTATAACATCCCGATCTTGCGCTTGTGCGTCAGGTGAAATGGATCAGGAGAAGAACGAACCTCCTGAGAGTCCTGAGAGTGAAGCCAAAACTGGCGTGACGGTCGTCCTTACACCAAGAGCGAGAAACATTCTCATCAGCTGCGAACCAGTCACAAATCGGATTATCATCGTCAACCTCAGGGCCAGTTTCAGAAACGTCACAATGCTTCAGTGCTACGCACCAGCTAATACCGAAACACCTGGTGACAAAGAGGAGTTTTATAACCAACTGAGTGCCATAATCAAGCGTGTTCCAAGAGGTGATATTACTATCATCTCAAGAGATATGAACGCCCAGGTTGGCTCTGACAACTCTGAACTAGAACACGTCATGGGGAAGCATGGTGACCCTTGGGTCGACGCGTCAAGACATTGGATTAAGAGACCAGAAAACGGCGAATTATTTGTGGAATTTTGTAGTACTCGGCAAATGGTTATGGGAGGAACTCTTTTTAAACACAAGAATCACCATAAAACATCTTGAGCTTCCTCTAATGGTGTTACTCAAAACCAGATTGACCATTTGGCTTTAAGTAGCCGCTGGAGAAGATGTCTCCTCGATGCACGAGCGAAGCGTAGAGCTAAGGTGGGGATCGAGCGCCACTCAATGTGCACAGCAGCTATCCCACGGCCATAAATTCTTCAAACAAGCGCAAGCTTAATGTGGAAAGGCTTAGAAACCACAATTATATACACCACAATTCTACGCGAAAAATCATTCAATTGGGCGAATATGAAATGCGCACACTGAACGCCAATTAGGAGGCAACCAAAAACACTTTTCTAACTAGTGCTGAAGAATCTGTGGGATATGCGCAAGGCGATGAGAATCCCTGGATGTCGCAAGACACATGGAACAAAGTAGGTGATCAGAAAAAAAGCCAAATTGGCAATCATATCTCTACCCGAAGTCAACCAAACACCTCCCGATTTGAGACGGAACTACCGCGATGCTCATATACACTTTAAAAAGGCTGTTAGATGTCACAAGAGAAAGGCAATTGAAGATCTGGCCCACAAGGCAGAATCTGCGGCTTCCCTTGGGGATATGGATTCACTTTTGAAATTATTAAACAGTCGACCAACAGAAATTTCGCATCCAACCACGAGGTAAAAGATGTCAACGCAAGTCTCCTAAATATGAGTGAGCACAAGTTACGGCGATGGAAGGAATACTTCTCTGAAAACTTAAACATCTTGTTCGAGGAAGACATTCCAAAAACAGAACAACTACCAAGCAACCAACCGCAACAATCCTCTATTAGGGACGATCCCCCAGATTACCATTCGGTCAATGACGGGAAGGAAAGGCTCAAAGCAGACCCGGAAATAACAGCCGACATAATCCTCCCACTCTTTACTGAGGTGTGGAATGAAGGACGATATTCAATTGAATGGAAAGAGGGCATCATTGTGAAAATTCCGAAGAAGAGCGTCCTTCGGCATTGTGGCAATTGGCGTGGTATATGTCTACTTACTGCCGTATCGAAAACCATGGCTAAGGTAATTCTCAATAGGATTAGTGATGTCATGAAGAGCACTCTCAAAGTTTATCAGGTTGGATTCCGTAAAGGGTCGTCTTGTACCACACAAATACCCTACGGATAATATTGGAGCAGTTCACCGAAATGGGTTTGCCAATATATCTCATGTTTGTGAACTACGAGAAGGCTTTCGACAACATTAAGCGAGATTACATATTTAATGCTTTGCGCAGAATAGGTATTCCAGATAAGGTCATAGATATGATTAGAGGAAATGGACAAGATGAGGAAGAGGAGCAAGATTTTTGTTATTTCGGAAGCATTGTCAGCATGGACGGTGGAGCCGAAAAGTATATGGAGGATCATCTAAATGGAGCTCGTTAGGCCTTTGGTATCCTTTCCTGTTCTGGAGAATAAGAGAGGTCTAGCTTCGCACGAAACTCCGAGTTTTTGACACATGCGTCCAGTCCATGTTGTTATATAGCTGTACTATGTTGATAGTGACAGTTCGACTTATCAAGAAACTGCAAACTTTAATGAAGCCAGAAGTGATCTCCAACCACGAGCTTTGGAGTACAACTGGACAGACTAAAATAGATATTGAGATTCTAAGGGGAAGTGGCAGTGGTCACACTTTGAGGAAACCAGAGCGAAACATCGCCAAACAGGCTCATTGTTATAATTCTCGAGGAAAACGTTGGGTTGATCGACCATGTAGCACATGAAAGCGAGCAGTTGACCAGTTAAATGCCGATGCTCAGGATCGCGCCATGTGGAAGAGACCTGTTTCTGTCCTATGCCCCTATAGGGGTCTTAACAGAAATTTGTAGAACGCTTCAATATTTCCAAACAAATACGAACAAGGAACCCCTTATGGATCTCTCAAGATATTCTAAAATTGTCTGATAAAAAAAGAAGCATAAAAATGTCGTACTGATAAGAAAACTAAAATAGCTTACGAAAAGCTTAAAAAATGATAAGCCACCCTGTATGAAAAGCTAAAGAAACCCATCTAAGCCAAATCTTCATAAATGCTTCTGGAACCCCTTAAAAAATTGAAAGTTATTAATGAATACCTAGGAAGAGAGACGATTAAAAAACGGTAATCCACTAATTACTAACTTTAAATAAAACTGAAAGGAACTCGAAAACTATCGCAAACGCTATGAATTAACATTTAGCTGACAAACTAATCTAATACTATACTACTATATCTCCGCATGAGAATCGCATCAATAAGCAATTTTTGAGATTGTACATATAATCTGCTTAGTTTAATGGCTCTTTGAACACATTTTGTTGGAATATGTACCATAAATTATTAATAATGTAACTATGGTATTCGTATTAGCTAGGGTGTAACCTAGTAGGTATCGAGTTGGTCGTGCGAAGGTCGTGAGTTCAAATCCCGGTCGGCGCAATACATTATTCCAGCACATTGCCTGTTTGGATATACTTTGGTCACCTTAATCTACGACAATGAAAAAATTCGTAGAAAGAGGGTTGTGCGAAGGGCTTACAACCCTTCCACAATAAGTAATGAAAAATGTTAAGGAACCTGAATATCAGGAGGTCAAGGTCCGATTTGGGCTGTAGCGCCATTGTAGAAGAAGAAGGTACTCGTACTGGTATGGGACATACACGTGCTAACTGAGGCGATTTATGATCGTATACGTATTAAAGAGCGTTAAGGAAATGTAAATAGTTGCTGCGTAAGTTAATAATAAAAAAAAAATTAAAAAAAAGGACTACAATTGTGCGTGAGGTCCTAAAATGAAAATAAATAAAATACAGCACAATACAAAAACAATTAACGGTTCGGGGTCCACAGCGAACGAACGAAAGACCCATGCAGTGCTAGGCCTTCGCAAGGATACAAATAATGCACCAAAATCCCGCTCCGTTAGCCGACACTTAGCTGGAAATGGTGGACAATCCAACGACGTCGTAACCACCCGAAGACGTGCACAATTTAAAGTTTATAATTTAAAAATAATAATGGCGGCAGTAAAACGATACGATGACACAAATCAATCAATCAAATTCCTGTTAAGACCTCCTATAGGGGCATAGGACAAAAACAACTCGCTTCCACAAGGCGCGATCCTGAGCATCGGCTTTAAGCTGTTGCCAGGACTTGTTTATTCCTCTGGTCTCCTGCTCAACTGCTCCTTTCCATGTGTTACATGGTCGTCCAACCCGACGCCTTCCTTGAGGGTTATAATCCAGAGCCTGTTTTGCGATGTTTCGCTCTGGTTTCCTCAAAGTATGACCGATCCACTGCCACTTTCGCCGTTGAATCTCAATACCTATTTTAGTCTGGCGAGTTGTACTCCAAAGTTCGTCGTTGGAGATTACTTCTGGCCAGAATATTCCTAAAATGCGCCGGAGGCATTGGCTTACGAAAGTCTGTAGTCTCTTGGTAAGTCGAACGGTTACTTTCCACGTATTACAACCATATAACAAAACGGATTTGACGCATGCGTCAAAAACTCGCAGTTTCGTGCCAAGGGAGATCTCTCTTAAACTCCAGAAAGGGGAAAGGATACCGAAAGCCTGACGAGCTTTACTTAGCCGAGCCTCAACATCCTTTTCGGCTCCGCCGTCCATGCAGACAATGCTTCCGAGATAGCAAAAATCGTGCACCTCTTCCACATCCTGTCCATTAAGAACAATCGGTGTGCTTGCGTTCGAACCCATGTGCATGTACTTGGTTTTACGCAAATTTATTTTCAGTCCCGCCTATTTGCATTTAGAATGCAACGAGCGAACATTTGACTCTAAGTCCGAACGGGTATGTACAAGCAAACACACGTCATCAGCATAATCAAGGTGACTTGAGATATTAAATAGTCTCCATTGAAGAACTTTACCTTCCCCACCTTCCAGTGCAGCTTTCAAGATGTCATTTATTACCACCAGAAACAAGGCTGGTGATAATATGCAGCCTTGTCTGACACCCGTTCGCACAGGGAAGCTCTCGGACAGCTCTCCTCTATGCAAGACGCGACACCTTGCATCTTCGTAGGATTCTTTAATCATAGCTATGACCTTATCTGGAATACCTCTCCTACGCAAGCATTCCATATATAATCTCGCTTAACGCTGTCGAAAGCCTTCTCGAAGTCCACAAACATGAGATGTAGTGGCAAACCCATTTCGGCTGACTGCTCTAATATTATCCGTAGGGTATTTGTGTGGTCGGTACAAGACGACCCTTTACGGAATCCTGCCTGATAAACTTCGAGAGTGCTCTCGACGACATCACTAATCCTATTGAGAATTACCTTAGCCATAATTTTTGATACGGCAGTAAGTAGACATATACCACGCCAATTGCCACAATCCCGAAGGTCGCCCTTCTTCGGAATTTTCACAATGACGCCCTCCTTCCATTCAGTTGGATATCTTCCTTCATTCCACACCTTAGTGAAGAGTGGGAGGAGTATATCGGCTGTTATTTCCGGGTCCGCTTTGAGGAGTTCGGTTGGTAGTCCGTCTATACCTGGAGCTTTCCTTCCCGCCATTGACCGAATGGCGGAAACTATCTCTTCCTTATCTGGGGGATCGTCCCTAATAGAGGATTGTTGCGGTTGGATGTTTGCAAGTTGTTCTGTTTCCGGAATATCTTCCTCTGACAAGATGTTTAAAATATCAGAGAAGTATTCCTTCCATCGTCGCAACTGGTGTGCACTCATATTAAGGAGAGTTTCGTTGACATTTCTCACCAGGTGGTTGGCGGTGAAATTCCTGTTCGTCAACTGTTTCATGATTTTAAATAGTGAACCCATCTCCCCAAGGTAAGCCGCAGATTCTGCCTTGTTTGCCAGATCTTCAATGGCCTTTCTCTTGTCGCGTCTAACAGCCTTTTTAAGCTGTATATGAGCATCGCGGTAGTTCTGCCTCAAGTAGGGCGTTCGTTGGTTGACATCGGGTTGAGAGATGATTGCCAGTTTGGCTTTTTTCCGATTGCCAACCTTGTCCCATGTGTCTTGCGACTTCCAGGGTTTCTCACCACTTTGCACATATCCCACAGATTCTTCAGCACCAGTTAGAAAAGTGTTTCTGGTTGCCTCCCAATTGGCGTCCAGTGTGCGCATTTCATTTTCACCCAACGTGGATGACTTTTCGCGTAGAATAGTGGTGTATTCGGGTTTTTTTGTTGGGATCTCTGAGTTTATCCACATTAAGCTTGCGCTTCATTTGAAGAATTTGTGGTCGTCGGATAGCGGCTGTATACAATCTCAAGCAGGCAACCATCTGGTGGTGATCGCTCCCCACGTCAGCTCCACGTTTCGCTCGCACATCGAGGAGACATCTTCTCCATCGGCGACTTATGGCCAAATGGTCGTTGCCGATGACACAAAATAATATAATAATTGATTGAAAAACGCTTATAATAATTAATAAAAAAAAACTTGGTGTGACGGCTGAAAGCACGTCCGGCACTAAGCACTGTGATCAGCTCTCTCCCATAAGAAGTATAAGAAGGAAGTGGTGTGATTGAAAAAATTTCATCATGCTATCAAAATGTTCCAAACAAAATTTAAACATAAAAAATTTAATAGGTACTAAGAAAGTTAGTGTATCGGATTTGGTGAAATTGTGCAGTTTGTATAGGAAGTGACGGAAGAAGTGGAGTAATTTCTTTTTCGGAAAACACTATAAGCATTACGAAATTAACATGTTTCAAATTGCAAATCAGTAGCGTTCATACTTTTCAAGAAAATCGAATTATTGCAAAATTGTGTCATATTATACGGAAGGGGGTAAAAGGAGTGAAGATAATCGGTTGAATTTTGTTTGATCTTACCAATAGTGCTAATTAAATCTTTAGTATCCCAATAAAATAGTCCAGTTTGTTTGGGAGGTGGTGGAAGAAGAGAGAAGACTCAAGTCATTTTATATGACTTCTACTTCCTCCCATATAAAATGACTCATTTTCAAGGGTAGAGTGATTTGGTCCATTCACGAACCTTACTTTCGTCAAAAACGGCGCGTACAAAATTTCAACTTTCGCACGAACATCCAGTTCTGAGATTTTTGAATGATAATATGAACTTCTATGTCATTTCTTTTTCCCGAGCCTTATTTTTTTAGCATTTTAAACTTTGTGGCAAGCTTATAGTACCCTCAGATTTAATCTATACATCTATACATAGTAATATAATTGTAGTGTCTGTCTGTAATTTGCTTATAAATGGCTATAAGTTAGTTTTTTGAGTTATTTTAGCACTAACTAAGCATAAAAACACATTTTTGAAATTTGTGTCTGTCTGTCTGTCTGTCTTTCTGTCTGTCTGTCCGACCGCTTTTCACGCACAAACGGCCGAACGGATTTTAATGAAACTTCCACAGTTTGTTAGGTGTCCATTGGAATGAAATCTGCTTTTGGTTTCATTTCACTCCCCTCACGCCTTCTACCCCCTCCCATACAAAGTGACTCATTTTCAAAATATATATTAATCAAATTTTCTTGGAAACCATAAGAGCTATTAATTTGAAATTTGGAATATATTATTTCTATTATAAATGCAGTCTTTTGGTCTACAAATTGTTTGAGTTTCCTCACTCCTTTCACCACCTCCCATACAAACTACACTTTTTCATGAATTACTTTACACCAAATTTCTCAGTACGTGTAACTTGCATCGAGCTAAAATGTTGTATTAAATCCTTAATTAATATTATTATTAATATCGGGAAAAAATTAACCGATTAGCTTCACTCCTTCTACCCCCTCCCATACAATGTGACACAGTTCCACGACTTCGCAAGAATTTGATTTTCTTGAAAAGTCTGAATGTTACTGATCTCAAATTTCAAATATATCAATTGCATGATGATTATTGTTGTTTTTCAAAAAATCACCTGAAACCCCCTTCTCCTTCCACCACCTCCCATATAAACCGCACTTTTTCATGAAATTTCATCGAGGTAAAAATTTGGGTTTAATCCTTAATTAGCATTACTAGTAATATTGGGAAAAAACTTAACCGAGTAGCTTCACTCCTTCTTCCCCCTCCCATACAATGAGACACATTCCACGACTATACAATAATTCGATTTTCTTGAAAAGTATGAATGATACAGATCTGAAATTTAAAGTATATCAATTGCATGGTAGTTATAGTTGTTTCTCGAAAAATCACCAAAAACCCCCCTCTCCTTCTACCACCTCCCACACAAATTGCACAATTTCATTAAATTCAATGCACTAAGTTTCTCAGTACCTACTAACTTTTTGAAGCTTAAATTTGGTACAAAACCTTTTTATAGCTACTCTAGCATGATGTGAAACAAATTAGTTCAATGCTGTCACCCCTTCTACCACCCCCTATACAAAATTTCTTAACACCGCAAAAATTTCGATTTCATCTATACATAGTATCGTATGATTGGGCTTTACGCACAATCGTAGTCCTGTTATGTTTTTAAGCTGAATGTTATTTTATTAGTTTTTTTTTTTTTAAATAAAACCAGCTACAATCATTCACATGTCCTCAACGCTTTTCAACACGTATATGATCTCGAATCACAGGTTTGATTTGATTACGAGCCTGTCCCATAAAAATGGGAGTATCATGTTTTCATTCTTACTAATTTATGGTTCTGATTCCGACAATATACAAACCATTTTCTTCAAAGAGCCATTACAGTAAGTAGATTATGTATCCCACATAATGTATTACTAACTACACTCTCAAAAATTGTTTATTATTGCGTTTGCTAGTCTGGAATATAAAAACAAACACCCCAGAATACTAAACTAACTACTTGTAGGTATGATAATGTAACTCGCATCGAAATTCGTACTGCAGTTTTTACGTAATACTGTAGAAAACAAACAAACATACAAATAAGTCAAAATTACGCCGACTGTTTGGTTCAATAAATTTTTCAATAACATTTTCAATGAACAGCTTTTTTTCACCGATATTATTAGTAGGAATTTAAACAAAAAACAAATTCTCAGTTAATAATTTATCCCAGATGCTTATAAATGAAGCATATTTCACTAGAAGTAGTAATGCAACTAAACAAACCCTATAACTTAAACTTTCTTTACATCACTTTATGTTATGTTGTTCAAACGGAAGTTTGTTTCGAAAGTGTATTTATATTTCAAGACTCTACGGTTTTATTACGCTCATGTTGTGTAAAACTATTTCGTTCTAATGTAAGAAAGTCTAAGTTTTCCAAAGTATATACCTCAAATTTCATTAGTAGAGTCAAATTTATATAAAAGTAATATACTGAAGTGTTGTTATGGCTTAAGAGTTTCATTTAAATTAATATTCAATCTAGTTAAAATAAAAAAAGAAAAAACTTTACGAACTTCACGTCAGTTTATATTTAAAGTGTTGTGTAATAGTAATTGTAATAGCTTATGCTTGATTACTGCTTTACAGATTACTACTAATTTATGATTGTTTTTTATTTTAAAAATATAATAGTGGGTGTCTCATTAAAACCTATTTTGAAATTTGAAAAAAACGCAGTGTCTATTCGAAAAACTCTGATGTTTTTATTTCAGTAAAAAGTGTAGACATGAAGGTTATGCATGGAATAGAATATTCGACAAACACTGCACGACCGACACAAAATGGGGCTAAATTCAAAATAAGTGGCCTTAATGGGACATCCTTTATTATATCGTATATGTGTCTATCATGTATGTACAAAACTCACTTTGTTTGCGTAAAGCCCAATCATATGATCTTCTTTTTCAATGGCACTACAGTCCACGATACTATAGAAGAAATCGAAATTCTTGTGATCTTAAGATATTTTGTAAGGAGACTGGTGGAAGGGGCGACATCATTGAACTTATTTGTTTCAAATCATGCTAGAGTATCTATTAAAAGGTTTTGTACCAAATTTAAGCTTAAAAATTAAATAGATACTGAGAAAATTAGTGCATTGGTTTTAAAGATATTGTGTAGTATGTATGGACTGATAGTAGGAGTAGAAGGTTTTTATATAATCATCACGCAATTGATATATTTTAAATTTTAGATCAGTAACTTTCATACTTTTCACGAAAATCGAATTTTGTAAAAGATGTGATATTGTGCCACATTGTAAGAGAAGGGAAGAAGCTAATCGGTTTACTTTTCCTCGCTTTTAATTATAATAGTAATTAAGGATTTTGTGCAAAATTTAAGCTCGGTGAATATTGTACGGACTGAGCAAATTGGTTTATAGTATTTCATGAAAAAGTACAGTTTTTATGGGAAGTGTTGGAAGGAGTGGGGGATTCAAATAATTTGTATACCATAGATAGTGATGAGCACTATAGATTGTTTTTACTATGGATAGTCCCATCGATAGTCAACTGAATTATCGGATAGTCATCGATAGTTAGTTCAATGAGCCATCGATAGTTATTCGGATGAAAACTACCGATAGTTGTGCAAATTAGAACTATCGATAGCTTCTATTCGAATGCAAACTCGAAACTTTCAATAGTTATTTGAGTAAGAACTTGCGAATTTTGGTTTCTTTCAATAAATGCTTTCGATATTTTCGTCACGATTGATTGAGCAATATCTATACTACAAGGGAATGAAATAAACAATTACTGTCAAAAGCAAATATTCACTGGTTAGTAAGTGAATATTTGCTTTTGACAGTCGGCAATTCACGGATTGAGAATGAAACAAATCGAGGAAGATTCAACGGAAGTGATAAAACTTTCAAGGTATTATTGTCGTGTAAGTAAAAGCTAGGGTATAGCCTAGTAGATAGTGTGTTGGTCTTGTAATGCGAAGGTCGTGAGTTCAAATCTCGGCCGGCGCAACATATAATTCCGGCACATTGCTTGCTTGGGTATTCCTTGGTCACCTCAATCTAAGAAAATGAAAAATTCGTAGAAAGAGGGTTTTGCGAAGGGCTAGCAACCCTTCCACAATAAGTAATGAAAAATGTTAAGGAACCTGAATATCAGGAGGTCAAGGCTCGACTTGGGCTGTAGCGCCATTGAAGAAGAAGAAGTAAATTAAAAGTCACTTAGAAATACATTTCGTTGACAGCAAGCAGTTATCTTTAAAAACGTAATCGTTGGAGACAACAACAACAACAATTTTGCGAGCATCGAAATGGGTAATCTTATAACGCAACCTGTTCCATAGTAAAATTTTAAAATCTATATAATTTGTGACATTTATTACATTTATCAATTGAAGTCAAAAACATTATTTATAAACATAACAGGACTACGATTGCACGTAAAGCCCAATCTTGCAATACTCTACAGAAGGGCAGCATTAAACTAATTTTGTTCACATTATACTAGAGTACCTATAAAATGTTTCAAACAAAATTTAAGCTTAGAAACTTTAATAGGTAATTTGAGTAATAATAAAAACTTCTGTATTATTAATTTATTTCTTCGAACTTTAGTTCTTAGCGTTACAAACTCTCAGATTTCACCACGAGTATAAAAATATGCATAAATTTCAAATAGGATTACAAACAAGTAGTAAAATATTTATTTTCAATAGATTCAAGAAACAAATGTTTACACAAACATACTTGCACTTTCAACAATAAAAATAAGAAAATTGTTGTATCTAAATAATAATAATAATAAAATTTATTGTTTCTTGATTTTTGTAACAATGTACATAAATACAAAATTAAAGAAAGGGTTTAGGGTTCAGACACACATTGTCTTTTCAACTACAATATTCATATTTTGCTTGAAGCTTGAGGTACATTAATTCAGTATAAAATTATAGTTAAGGGAAAAAGTGAAACAAATCAAAAGCCCTGCAAAAAGTTTAACTAAAACTAACTTAAAACTAATCTATTTAAATATCTTAAAATTAAGTTTATTAATTTAGTTTTTTAAAAATTCAGCGATTAGTGGATTGTTGCAATATTCGCTGCGGGTTAAAAAATTGTTTGTTAATTCGTTTGCCCTAATTACTTTATTATTTTAATAATAAAGTATTGTGATAGACTTGGGAAAAAAAAAAAATTTGCTACCCTGAAATTTTGTTTTTTCGCGTTTCATGACTAAATTAGCCGAAAAATGCAAAAAAAAAAAATCCGTCTGTCTGTACGCCGTCCGCCGTCCGCCGTACGCCGACGTGTACGCTCAGCGCACATTAACTCCCAAACCCTTCAAGATAGAAAGTTCATTTTTGGAAGGATTATAGATAGTTCCGGATCTCAGGTGGATACCCATTTTGAGGGGTATACGGATTCAGGGGGAGGAGGGGGGAGCGCTTAACCCAAAAAATACGAATTCAAATATCTCAACCATGGTAACAGCTAGGAAGCTAAAACTCAAGACACGTATAGAGGGGTTTGTGGGACAAAATAAAAATAATTTAATTTTTTTATCCATTGGTGTCCGAAAAGGGGGGGCTAAAAACAAATTGACAGCCGAATTATTTTTTCAAATGATTATATCTTCGAAATTACTTAACGTAAAAAATTCATATTTTGAGACCGTTAGTGTGGCATATAGTTCCTTTGGAATCAACTTAGAGAGTGGTTAATTATTGTAAGGGGGAGGGTCAGGGGGGGTGCAAAGAAAAACACTTAAATTAAATATCTCTACTATCTCTTAAGCTATGTAATTGAAACTTAAAATTTATATTAAGCTATACTAGCAAAATACAAAAAAAATATAACATGTTGAAATAATAGTAGTGGGGGGAAATGGGGAGCATTTCAAAAATGGCGCACTTTTCAAAATTACGAATCCTTATATCTCAAAAAAGGGTACAGATATCAAATCAAAAATTTGTCAGATTGTAGAACTACATAATGTTTAATTTTATTAAAAATTTTAAGTTGAGAGGTGAAAGGGGAGGGAGGTGATAAGCAAAAATGTCGAAAATTTTGAGTGATTTTTTTAGGACTCTGTTGAAAGATACAAAGTTTAAATTTTGCACGTGAATACCTCTATTTGATGTACATAGAAAAATAATAATAACTTGATCCATAATTGTTATAAACCGACCCCCCGGTTTAACGTGCACAAGGTGTTCCATGTGCATTGAAAAAAATACATAAACTGAAAATTTTTGAGTGAAATTTTAAGGTAGAAACTTAAAAATTTGCAAAATGCATTTAAAAAAAATTCCTAAATATGTGAAATATTAACTGGTTGAAAACCTTTAAAACTTCTACCCCCTCCCATACAAAATTATTTTTTCGACCATTTTTAAAAAATCAATTATCACCTAACTTTTAAAAGCTATCAATTTGCAATTTTGCAAAAGAACTTATAAAAATAATTGAAATGAAATTACGTTAAAAGTTTTGAATTCGCGTTTGCCCTTCTACCCCCTCCCATACAAAAGTATAATTTCGACTAATTTCATTAAATCAACTAATAATCAACAAATTAAAAGCTACGAACTTGAAATTTCGTACGAGCATCTTACAACAAAAAAGAAAGAAAATTGCATCACAAGTTTTACGATTCCCCTCCCTCCTCTACCCCCGCCCATACAAAATTATTTTTTCGAGCATTTTTAAGAAATAAGTTGTCAGCTAACTCTTAAAAACTATCAATTTCAAATTTTGCAGAAAAACTTATAAAAATAATTCAAATGAAGTTGCTTTAAAAGTTTTGAAATCGCGCTTGCCCTTCTACCCCCTCCCATACAAAACCATGATTTCGACCAATTTCATTAAATCAACTACCAATCATCAACCACAAACTAGAAGTTACGAACTTGAAATTTTATACAAGCACTTCAAAAGAGAAGCAAAATAAAACTACATATCAAATTTTACGATTCCCCTACCTTCTCTACCCCCTCCCATACAAATGTTCGGTTTCATGAATGTAAAATACACCGAATTTTATGAAAATTCCATGCAACTTCGTCTATGATACACATTCTATACAGAGAATATTGGATGTGATTGAAGCAATTAATTTAAAAGCTATTAACATCCACCCACCCTTACTATTACCCCTCCTCCTCCCCTCGTAAAAACCCAAACTTGCAGAAACGAATGAAATATTGTTAAATTGACAACAGCCCTGCCAAGAACTCCCTTTCACTTAGCCTTCCCTAAGCACTCTAACCTGCATATTGACTTTCCACTCATCCGCAACTTGTCCCAAGAATAATAAAGTTTCGGCCGACTTGTTGGCAGTTTATTTTTATTAGTTTTACTTCAGCCATATCGTGTAACTTTATTGTGGAGTAATGCCAAGGTTTGTCGAGTAGAATCTTTAGCCATTTGTTTTGAACAATTTGTACCTTGGTTTTATGAATGTTGGCACAAGAATTCCAAATGGGTGCAGCATACGTGATTGCTGGTTGGACAACAGTTTTAAATAAAAGCAGCTTATTTTCGTGGGACAGTTCGATCGTCTATTGATCAGAGGATACAATATTTTTATAGTTTTTGTCGCTTTAGATACTACTGATGTGTAGATGGAACGTGAGCTTGAGATCAAAGGTAATGCCCAAGTATTTAATAAATTTAGCCCACTTGACAGGTTGTCCTAGTACATTTAAGGTAGGAGCTGGGAGGTATCGCGTAGCTCGTCGTTTTGTAAAATATATGCATTGTGTTTTGTCTGCATTAATTTGAATTTTCCACTTGCTGAAGAATTTATGGATGTCATCAAGTTGGGCCAGGAGATGTTTTATGATGGTATTCGGGTCGGATGAAGAAGAGTAAATAGCAGTGTCGTCTGCAAAAGAAGCGACTTGGCATTCTGTTCTTTGAGGGATGTCAGCCGTGTAAATGTTGTATAGTGCTGGGCTGAGACAAGAGCCCTGAGGAACACCAGCAGGAATCTTGTGTTGGGATGAGCATTTGCTCTGGACTTTTACAGTAAATGATCTGTGCGTGATAAATGATCGAATCAGTTGCACCATATACATGGGCACAGCGAAATTGTGGAGTTTGTAGATGAGACCTTCATGCCATACTGAATCGAACGCTTTTTCGATATCGAGAGTAATCATTCCTGTAGAGTTTTTGCTTCAAAACCCTTGATGATGTCAGTTTTGACTCTATTAAGTTGATGATTTGTGGAGTGCTTTGATCTACAACCGAACTGAGAGTTAGGTATGATTTTTAGATTTTCCATAATTATGTTTAGGCAAAGCAGAATTATTTTTTCAAACAGCTTACTCATGACTGATAGTAGACTTATAGGACGGTAACTTGTGGGTTGGGCAGGGTCTTTACCCGGTTTGAGAAAGGGTATAATTACTGCATGCTTCCATATTTCAGGGAAGTAGCCGATTTTGAGACAGCTGTTGAAGATGAAATTCATGAAAATTATGGCAACGTTAGATAGATTTTTGACCATTAGCGTTGAGACATTGTCTAGACCAGGCGCTTTTCTGGGTTTCATTTTGCGTAGAATCTGCCGGATTTCTTTAGGTTTACTCAGTACTTCAGGATTTAATTCCTGGACTGAATTGTATCTAAATTTGCATCTTTGATTCCGTTTTTGCGATCTTTAGAGATCCATCCGGCTTTTGAAAACATTCTCCTATATGGGGCAGAAGTGTGCGGAACACACAAAAATTTCGTTGCAACTTTCGTAACATTCGGAAATACCAATTAGTTTTTCTTCCAAAAAAGAAAACGATTTTCATTTCGGAGTATAATCCAGAGCCTATTTGGCGATGTTTCGCTCTGGTTTCCTCAAAGTGTGGCCGATCCACTGCCACTTCCGCCTTTGAATGTCAATGCCTATTTTAGTCTGCCCAGTTTTACTCCACAGTTTGTCGTTGAAGATCACATCTGGCCAGAATATTCCTAAAACGCGTTTCTTGATAAGTCGAACGGTCACTTTCCATGTAGTACAACCATATAGCAATACACATGCGTCAAAAACTCTGTAGTTTCGTGCGAAGGAAGATCTCTCTTAACCTCCAGAAAGGGGAAAAGATATCGAAGGCCTGACGGGTTTTATTTAGACAAGCCTCAATATCTTTTACGGCTCAGCCGTCCATGCTGACAATGCTTCCGAGATAACAAAAATCTTGTACCTCTTCCACATCTTGTCCGTTAAGAACAATCGGTGTGCTTGCGTTCGAATCGATGTGGACATACTTGGTTTCGCGCACATTTATTTTCAGTCTCGCCTCGTTGCATTCAGAATGCAACAAGCGAACATTTGAGTCTAAGTCCGAACGGTTATGTGCAAGCAAACACACGTCATCAGCATAATCAAAGTGATCTAAGATGTTAAATAGTCTCCATTGAAGACCTTTACCTTCCCCACCTTCCAGGGGCGTCGATCCATAACAATTGCGGAATTTCTATTATTTTTTCTGTACGTACAACAAATAGACTTATCCACATAAAAAACTTTAACTGAAAGATACAATTCACCAGAGCCCTAAGAAAATCACTCAAAATTTTCGACACTTTTGCTTTTTTTACCAAAATTTAAGACTATGTAGTTCTACAAGTTGACAAAGTTTCAATTTGATATCTGCACGCAGTTTTGAGATATAACGGTTTGAAATTTTGGGAAGTCCACCATTTTTGAAATGCTCTCCATTTCCCCTCACTACTATTATGTTCGAATGTTATATTTTTATCGTATTATGCTGGTATAGCTTCTTATACGTTCCAAGTTTGAATTACATAGCTTAAGAAATAGCCGAGAGATTGATATTTAAGTGTTTTTCTTTGGACCCCCTGACCCTCTAGTGGATCAGTATGCCACCTTAATGATCCGAAAATATGAATTTTTTATGGTAAGTAATTTCAAAGATATAATCATTGTGGTGGTAGAAGGAGTGAAGCGGAGCTGATAATTCTTTCCAACACTTATTTTAATTATTAAGAAATAAATTCTGGCAAAATTTGAAGTTTGTACTCTTGCTTGTTTGAATGGAAGTCGATAAAATGCATTTAACAAAAATTATGCATTTGTATGGCAGGGGGTAGAAGGAGTGTACGGATCAAAACAAATTTTTTTCGCATTATTAATATTTCTATTTGTATACTTTATACAAAATGTAGCTTTTCGAAGAAAAATAATTTAATTTAAATTTGAAAATTTCGTAAAATTTGTATGGGAGGGGGTAGAAGGAGTGAGGTGAAGTTGATAATTATTTTTGAAATAAATTGGAATTATAGTAGAATTAATTCTGACAAAATTTCGTCTTTTCAACTTTACTAGTTTCAATGAAAATCGGAAATATGTATTTTTCAAAATTGTCCATTTGTATGGGAGGGGGTGGTAGGAGTAAGGGGATCGGCTCAATATTTCGTGATATTAATGACATCTATATCATAATATTTTGACCTAAATTTCAAGTCGAAAGCTTAAATAGTTTCAAAGAAAAATCAATTTTTTAATATTTCGAATTTTCATGAAATTTGAATGGGAGGGGGTGGAAGGAGTGGGGGGATGTATTCCATTCACGAACTTAAGGTTACTTTTTTGCTAAAAATTACACACAAAAATTTTTAGCAGTATAGCTCAAAGCTTTCGAGAGTTATGCTGTAGACAGACGCACAGACGGACAGACAGACAGACAGACAGACGGACAGACGGTCATTCGGAATCGAGGTTTTTGAGCGACAACAAATATTTCTGTACCCTTGGCGGCTCTGTGCAAGCGTTATTTCTTCGCGTTACAAACGGTAAAGCAAACACAATATACTCTCAGATTTCATCTAGAGTATAAAAATTAAATTATTCTTAAAGTTTGGATACAAACCCCTCTATATGTATGTTATCTTCAGCTCCCTAGCTGGAACCATGGTTGAGATATTTTAATTCTCAGTTTTTGATTTTAGTGCTTCGCCCGCCACCCATGAATCTTTACACACCCCAAAATGGGTGTCCGCCTGAGATCCGCAACAATTTGCAATCACCCCAAAAATGAACTTTCTATCTTCAAGGGTTTGAGTTTAATGTGCGCTGAGCGTACACGTCGACGTACGGCGGACAGCGTGCAGACAGATTTTTTTTTGTTTTTTTGTATTTTTAGGCTATTTTAGTCATGAAACGCGAAAAAAAAATATATCAGGGCAGCAAATTTTTTTTCAAGTCGATCACAATGCTTTATTATTAAAATAATAAAGTAAAGTTTTGAAATAATAAAGTAAAATGGGGTTAAATTTAAAATAATTCAATCGCATTTAATGGGACACCCTTTATTATATATGATTTAATTTTTTTTCTTTAGGCACCGAGTTTAATTTAGGGAGCTACCGTTTAATGCATTGCACAATTAATTCGGTAAAGGAAGTGGATAAGATTTGGACGACGGTGAAGATTATTCTTGAAGGACTGGAGGTTATACCTACTTGGGACATTAGCCGGAAATCCATTTTAAAGTCTGGACGTTCGAGAGATGAATGGCGGCGTTGAACTGTACTGTAATTTACTCTATTTTTCCTTCCCCATTCCAAGATTAAGTCGAGGTCGGTGTTCAGTGAACCGAATAACTCTCTGCGTTTGGAAGCAACAGATTGCTTGTGAGATTCCGCAGCAGATTCGAATTCAAATGTGTTATTTAAAGCACTGCCAGCAGTTTGGCAAAACTATGGATTGCATTGAGAGTAGAAAGCAAAAGGTCATTAACCTATAACAGAGTGGGCGATAAGACAGAACCCTGAGGGATACCCGAGTTGATTGGGAAGGAGGAGGATGTAACGCCATCTAATACGACTAGTACAGTACGATTGGACAAGAAACTCTCAATCCATTGAATAAGGGAAGTATCGAGTCCTATGGCCTTGAGCTTAACAAGAAGACATTACTGCCAAACTCTGTCTAAAGCTTTAGCAATGTCCAGTGCGAGAACTTGACCTTCGCCGTATTTATGCAAGCAGGAATTCTAACGTTCCGTCAAGTAGACCAAGAGATCTCCCGTCGACCTTCCAAAACGGAAACCGTATTGGCGATCTTGGATAAGCTGTTTATTTTCGAGATATTTAAGGATTTTGCGATTAACAGCTGTTTCCATTACTTTCGAGAGCACTGAAGTAATGGCTATTGAGAGGTAGTTAGCGGGATTCGCTTTACATCCTTTCTTGGGAATTGGCTGAAAATTCGCAACTTACCACAATTGTGGAAAGCACCGGGAAGAGTAAGATAGATCGAAAAGATTGCGTAGGAGTTTAGCCAGAGAAGAGGAGCACATTTTAATGGTAATTCCATCGTATATGAGTCTTTCATGTATGTACAAAACTCACTTTATTAATTTTAATTTTCAACAATCAAGGTAGTTTGCTCTTTTATGTTTAATTATATATTTAGTAGTTTAAGGACAGTAGTAGTAATGATTCACATTGAATTTAAAATAAGAGCAGAGTTTATTTGTACTTTCTCAGTTTCTAGATTTAAGTCTAATTCTAATATCATTGATAGCGTACTTGTAGCTTAGTAATTAATAATTTAGTTTTAAGTATTTCCTGTTGGTAAGTAGCGTACGATTTATATACTATGTTTCTCAAAGTAATGAACTCTTATATCTAAGGGATATTTGTCCATTCTTATAATAAACTAGCGCATGTACTCGTGCTTCGCACGATTGCATAGGAAGCAACTTTGAATGAAGACAGATATTGGTTCGATTATCTTTTTTCTCTTCTATCTCACAATTTGATTTGTCCAACAGGTTTGCAACTGATTTATCATCATAATGGATAGCATCTTCTTCATCATGTATCAAATCTAAAATGTCAACAATTTCTTGTTTCATGTCAGGTGCCCAAACTTCAATTTCACATTCCCAATTAATTATCGTAGAAAAAGGAATGGTCACTAAAAATGGTTCTTTGCAATGAATTTGCTTGTATAGTGAATAGAGAAAAGTTATGGTTTGAATAGTTTAACAAAACCAATTTCGGCAAGAATAGTGTATACACCCTGACTTCACAAACGCAACCAGTTACTACCCTTTAATTGGAAAAAATGCAACTGCATACCAGTTTCTGATATATAGATAGGCTGCTGTTCGCACTTCTTTTTCAAATCGGTTTTTGGTTTATCTGGAGGTGGTGTAAAACATCGTACATTTTTTAATTCTTCTTCTTTTCCGTTTAGTTCTATGTATTAATCAGTTGCTTTATTCAGGCCTGGAATATCATCAGAATCCTCCTCCCGTGTTGCCTTATCGTATAAAAATTCTCTCCATTTCACAAAATAGAAAGTGGTGCGATGATTTTTAACGCGCTGCACAATCATCCATTCCCAATTTACGTCATTCTCGTAACATTTTTCCTTCAAATCCATATTTTCTGCATCTGCACCGCTGTGAATTTGCTTGTGACGTTGAAAACGCTTGAATTGACTGTCGCCCTCATCTAAGGTTTCACCCGAATTCCATGGTTCTTTCATATCATATCCAGCTGAGCTTCCATAATACATTCGCAACGAAAATATGACTGATTGTGCCACTTGACGAAATACTCACACGTTCTAGAAACGTTTAGCTTCTTGGATGTAGATGGGTCCGCTATTTTCTTTTCTGCCTATCTCCATGCTAATATTTTTGTTATAATTAATCAATGACACATTAGTGGCATTGTACAGATTATCGTAAATTTTGTTCAATGAATTATCATAAATTAAGTACAGTAGACAGTAGCATGGAATCTAACTCTTTTGACTATTCCTTTGTACTCCGACTACCGACTTGTGAGGTTGCTTAACCTGTTGCCCAAGAGTGTAAAGAATTATAAGACAAATAAAGTGTAACGAATTATTAAATAAATAAAGTATTAAGGAGGATTATTTAAATAAATATATTATTGAATAACCGACCTTCCCTGGAACCTCGGGACGACTACATCTAGAACATTTCCAATCGCATTCTGGAATTAGCTGACGGCCAAGACTCACTGCAAAATAACTCTATACCATCCTTACAACGACAAAACTCTTGATGACATTATATTTAATTGAATTGAAAAGTAATTTTAATCCAATTCGGTGGTTTTAGTAGGCCACTTTTAATATAATTCTTTCAAACTATAGTTACTCCATGGGACACATAGTTTGGCAAAGGTGAAGCCCGATATTTGGAGCGAAATTTAAAACAAAGTGTCACCCTCCTTTTTTTTGATACGTTCTTAACATCAAGAACTGTACAAAGTTTTTAATGCTTAACTAAAAAGTCACAAACAAAATTTTTGAAGGAACAATTCACCTTAGGTTGAATGAAATTGGTGAAAGAAAACCACTAAACTCACCACTCCACGAATGGTGAATTAGGGAAAGTGAATTCGCAGATCTCGATTGTGGAATTTCTGCCAGACTCTACAGTTGAGCGGTAATCAATAGACATTAAAACTATAGGCCATCAATAAAACTTTCGAGCTAGATTGTGATTAAAAAATTGTAACGTGAAACAAATTCTCAATAAGTATATATCTATCTATCTATCTGTTACTTCTGCTGACACTAAATATCTTCCTTTTTCTACATTCATTAATTCAATCATTACTTGAGATTAATTGTTACAATAACAAAAAATCGTAAGATGAGGCTGTCCTACCTAAATTCTAATTAATGGAAATATAAACAGCAAGATATTTGTCTCCATTAATTCCCGAATTAGTAGAATGAATTATTCATGCGAACAATTTCAATAGTATCGCAAGTATAAAGCCAATCTTATATTAATGAATTCGCAACTAATTATTTTTAAAACAATCCTAGATATGTTTCATATGACGGGACCCAATGAAATTATTTCATCAATTATAAAAATTTCACTAATGAATTGAATTTTTGTAATAAATTTTTTGACAGAAAATACTTTCCAGGTGTAATTTATTGCCAAAATAATTCTGCCAACACTACAATAATCTTTCGAATTTCTTATAAAACTTGAGCGAATAAACGACCCAAAAAACAACGAAAATATAATTTAACAAGTTTATAGATTAAATTAAATTATTAAGAGGTGTGAAGCACTCTCGTGAATGCTTATTGAGTGAAAATTGGGAATGAAAAAACCCAATTTTGACTTCACCGTCTCCTTCGAACTTTCATTGTGGCACGCTTCAGGTCTATCCCATCAGGTGAATAACGAATTAAAATCTTCATTATTTCGCAGAACTTCGGACTCAATACCCAACGCACGGGAAGTGATAGAGTAAGTTGGAGTATTGTGAAATACCCTTTTCTTTTTTTCATTTTTAGTATTTATTGCTGAAATCATTGGCAATAGTTCCTTATTTAAATATTATTGCTATAATAATTTATAGAAAATGTATATTTCAATAAGTGAACTCATGTCGAAAATCACGTTTTTCGAAACTGGATGGTAATGTGATATAGACTGGATGTGAAATGTGGTATACGTTTGCACTCAAGCCATTGATGCCATTTCATGCTGAATTTAAAGTTAGTAGCTTTCATAATTTTCGAGGAAATTGAACAATTGTTGTCGGACTTTATGGTATTTGTATGGGAGGTGGCATAGGGAGTGGAAGGTTTTAGGTGATTTTGAACCTGCTTTTTAACATCATAATCACATTGCTTTGTTACAATTTCAAAGTCAATAGCTCTCATATGTTCGAGGGAGATATATTTTTTTTTTTTTTTTTTGATTTTCCAATACAAAACATTTTATGGGAGGTGGTACAAGGAGTGAAGCGAAGTTCATATTTTTTTTTTTTTTGTATTTA
The DNA here is from genome assembly GCA_963669355.1 of Chorisops tibialis. Taxonomy (NCBI): domain Eukaryota; kingdom Metazoa; phylum Arthropoda; class Insecta; order Diptera; family Stratiomyidae; genus Chorisops; species Chorisops tibialis. The sequence continues at coordinate 267,332,160 of OY770262.1, read as the reverse complement.
TTGCAGTTATTCAGGGACAAATTCTAGCAGAATTTCAAGTTTGTTCTTTTTCTAGCTTCAGTGAAAATCGATTAAATGCATTTGCAAAAATTGCATTTATATTGGAGGAGAGGGAGTATTCGAATCAAAATCAAATTTTTGACATAAATGATATTTGTAATAGTATACTTTTTTCAAAATCTAAAGTTGATAGCTTTGTCAGTTCTGAAGAAAAATTAATTAATTGAAATTCCGAAATTTCGTGAGATTTGTGATGAGTGGAAGGAGTGAGATGTTTTTCCAAAATTGGTTGCAATTTTAATAAAATTAATTATGACCAAAATTGGTTCTTTGAGCTTTGTTAGTTGTAATGTAAGCCGAATAAATGCATTTTTGAAAATTGTGCGTTTGTATAGGAGGGGATAGTGTTGGAAGTGTGATTTTTATTCAATCAAGTAGTATTCTGTTTACTTGTCAATTTTTTCTTCCTTTTGTTTCTTTGCCTTTTAATAAAACTTTCAAAGCTGATACATTATTTTTTTTACTCGCTCAACATCGCGTTCCCATACATAAGATTGTTCTACTGGATTACAACAGGTTATGGGCCCAGAGATCCTAGTAAAGGAATAATCGTGTCAAAGTTTAATCTAAAAAATCGCCGTTTTTTAAGTGCCGGGAACCCCGCAAAAGTGACACGTACGCGATGGGAAGAGACATTAATTTTGAAAAATTAAAAGGCCGCGAAAACTACGCGCAGTGGGAGTTGAACATGCTAGCGTTCCTGCGTACCCGCGATTTGGCGAAGTGCATTAAATCGAGTCCGGATACTGAGAAGGATACCGATAAGTTGGAGCGTGCGATCGGGTGGCTGTTTCTAGCGTGTGAGGATAACGTCAAGCACCACTTTGGGAAGGAAGACTCTCCAATAGAAATCTGGACAACGTTACACAAAACTTTTGCCGAGACTGGCCAGGACTTAAAGTTAAGTGCGGTGGTCGCTCTGACGACGACGAATCTTGATGAATGCGAGTCGATCGACGATTACATCGGACGCATGATGGATGCGTGGCGTCGATGTACGGAAGCCAAAGTCGTTTTCGATGACAATACAGTGGCGCTGTTCATGGTCGCGCACCTGGGCCCCCGATTCGAATCATTCAAACAGAGCCTCATCGGTAGCGGACAGGATCTTACAATAGACATTGTGAAGAAGGGCCTTTTAGGATTGACACCAGTGGATGGTAAATCAGAGACGGCGTTCTATAGTGATACACGCCGGAGAGAGCCATCGGGCGCTACCGGTCGCGGCGATAAAAGGCAATCGCGAGATTTGAGTAAAATCAAATGTTTTGGCTGTGGAAAATTAGGACATTATAAAAATAAATGTCAAAAGAAAGGCAATGCAACAAACGACAGTGGAAATCCGATAGCCGGTAAGAAATCCAGCGACGCAAAATACGCCCATAGTTTCTTGGTCGTAAATGGAGCGAGAAGCAGCGATGATTGGTACATCGATAGCGGTGCATCGCGTCATATGACATCGCGACGTGATATTTTGGCCGATTATCGTACATTAATCGATCATCCCGACATTTCTTTGGCGGATGATCGGAAACTTTGCGTTGCTGGTTGCGGAACAGCGCACATTGTTGTGAACGGAGTTGACATCACGGTACGCAATGTATTATACGTGCCAGGTTTGAAGACGAATTTGTTATCCGTCGAAGCCATCATGACCGCCGGAAACCGAGTCATTTTTGATGACGGACTAATGAGCGTTTTTAGTCGTCAGACCTGTGAATTATTGATGACAGCTAAGCCGTCAAATGGAACGTTCAAAATCGATGCGAACCACATAAAATGCATGCTCGCAAAGGATAACGATCTTGTCGAATGGCATCGAAAGCTGGGTCACATGAGCTATGGCGGTCTGGTGACAATACAGAAAGCGGACAGTTCTATAAAATTCAGCGGAACGAGAGAATCTCGCAGCGGGTGCATTAATTGTGCTGAAGGAAAACAGTCACGTGCATCATTTCGCAAAAAAGAGGTTGTGATCAAGACGAAGTACATTCTTGAAATGATTCACATGGATGTTTGTGGGCCGATGAGTACATCGCTTGGAGGAGCTAGATTTTTTCTTGTAATTGTGGATGATTTTTCACGTAAAGTTTTCGTTACTTTTTTGAAAGAGAAATCAACTGTTGTCAACGCATTTCGTAGTTTCAAGGACGGAAAATCAAGCGTTTGCGGTCTGATAACGAAGGGGAGTTCGTAAATAAAGAGATGGAAGATATTTGTGCCGAGAAAAAACTGTTCCTTATACGCCACAACAAAATAGCGTAGCTGAACGCATGAACTGCACACTGGTAGAACGTGCGCGTTGCATGTTGTCGGATGGCGAATTTGACAGAAAACTCTGGGATCAACCGATCAGTGAATCGTTCGGCTAGCGATTGTACACCGGAAGAAATTTGGTCTGGCCAAAAGCCCGACTTGTCGACATTGAGGATCTTCGGGAACCCATCAATGGTTCAGGTGCCGAAGGTGAAACGATCGAAATGGGATCCGAAAGCGATTGAGATGCAATTTGTTGGTTATGCCGATAATCAAAAGGCGTTTCGCTTCTACGATCCATCAACAAAGAGAATCATCATCAGTCGAGATGCGATATTCCTGACCCCAAGAGTTGCGAGAATCGGTTCGTAGTTTGTTGTTGACAGTGAAGATGATGAGTCAACAGTTTCAGTTGGGGTAACAAAGTCGACAGGTGTGGAAAAAGCAAAAGAGGCTGGAAACCTCGAGAGAACTCATGACAAAAGTCAAGGGGGGAACTCGGCGGAGAATCCCTCGATAGTTGCCAGTCAACGCGACAAAATAGAGTCATTAAACTCAATCGAGAGCCAGAATAGAGAAACCACCAACGTAAATATTTCATTTGGCGATTTTGAAGATGATGAGTCCGAAGATGCATACAATGATGATAACTACGAACCATCGATAAATGTTGTTCCACCAGCAAATGGCGTATTACGACGTTCAACCCCAAACACGCGTCCCGTTGTTCGGGATGGCTTCATTTCATACTTCGCACACGACTGCGTGGTGGAGGATCCCTTGACTCGTGAAGAAGCTCTTAACGCTCACGATGGTCGTCAATGGATGGACGCAATGAAGCAGGAACTGGAGTCGTTCGCACAAAATGAAACTTGGACATTAGTGGATTTGCCGAAAGGAAGATGGCCCGTGAAAACAAAGTGGGTTTTCAAACGTAAACGTACCGAGGATGGTACCATCGTGCGACACAAGGCACGCTTGGTGGCGAAGGGATGTTCCCAACGATTTGGCATCGACTACGTGGAAACTTTTTCTCCCGTCGTTCGATATAGTTCGATTCGGCTGTTTGCTTTAGCTTCACAACGAGGTATGGGAATCGATCAAATGGATGCCGTATCGGCATATTTACACGCTGAATGAAGAAATTTATACTCTGCAGCCCGAAGGATTCGAGGATGGCTCGGGCAGAGTCTTTAAGCTACACAAGGCTATGTATGGGCTGAAGCAAAGTGGACGTCAGTGGAATCATTGTCTGGACACCGCCTTGCTGTCATTCAACTTGAAGAAACCATTAGAAGACCCATGCGTTTACTATAGCGACGACGGAAATTTGATAGTCGCAATTTATGTGGACGATTTTCTTCGGTTCGAGTCGAATTGAAGGCAAAATTATCGAGTACATTCCATATAAAGGATTTGGGCAGGGCAAACACCTGCGTTGGCTTGACTATCGAATACGGTCAAGGGACCATCAGTATCAATCAGGAGGCGTATGCTAGAGAGGTACTCGAGAGATTCGGCATGGGAGATTGCAAACCTGCGTCTTCTCCATGCGATATGTCACAGAAACTGGTCAGTGGATCGGACGGGTCCAATTCTGACATGCCATATCGTGAAGCGGTAGGAAGCTTGTTGTTTCTTGTCCAAGGAACAAGACCAGATTTGGCATTTGCTATCAGCAACGTGAGCAGATTTAATGATAAGCACGACCATTCCCACTGGACCGCTGTGAAGCGCATCATGCGCTATGTCAAGGGTACCATTGGATATCGCTTGGTCTATTATTGTGATTCATTGGAACCAATTTATGGATTCGTCGATGCGGACTGGGGAAATGACACGGACGAGCGTCGTTCATTCTCTGGTTACGCATTTTTATTGGCTGGAGGTGCTGTGACTTGGGCGTGTAAACGACAATCGATGGTAGCAGTGTCAAGCACCGAGGCAGAGTACGTAGCAATGTCGTTTGCAGCTAAAGAAGCACTCTGGCTGATACGTGTGATTCGTCAATTCGAGGAACTGCAAAGTATCATCATCAGGTGTGATAACCAGAGTGCAATAGTCGTTGCAAGCCGCGAGGCATTCAGCGCTCGTACAAAACATATTGACGTGGCATATCATTTTTACCGACAACATGTCGCCAACGGAATCATCACGCTTGAATATGTTCCGTCTGCCAGCAATGTAGCTGATTTTTTGACTAAAGCTGTCGGCGGAAGCAAAATGATACGTGGAGCAAAAGGACTTGGATTGTTGTGTACCAACGGTGAAACTTTAAAGCAGAGTAGATAGACAATTTTTTTGGCCTTAAGCCAGTTTATCATTCCATCAAATAATTTGATATTAAAATATATATGTTCACCGATTGGCACAAGTTGGGGTGTTGGAAGTGTGATTTTTATTCAATCAAGTAGTATTCTGTTTACTTGTCAATTTTTTCTTCCTTTTGTTTCTTTACCTTTTAATAAAACTTTCAAAGCTGATACATTATTTTTTTTACTCGCTCAACATCGCGTTCCCATACATAAGATTTTTCTACTGGATTACAACAGATAGGAGGTAGAAGGAGTAAAGGAATCAAATCAATATTTTTGACGTTAACGATGTTCACATCATTATAATTTTTGATATTTCGAAATTTCATGAAATTTTTACGATCTTAAAGTTACTTTTTGCTAAAAATGACAAATGACAAATTTCAGCACGATAGGTCAAAGCTTTCGAGAGCTATGTAGTAGACAGACGGACAGACGGTTACGCGGAATCGAGGTTTTTGAGCGCTAAGACATATTTCTGTACCCTTAGTGACTCTATGCGAGCATTATTCCTTAGCGTTATAAACAGAAAGGCAAACATACTACACTCAGATTTCATCTACAGTATGCAAATGAAACTATTATACGACCTGTGCTCTGCTATGGCAGCGAGACGTGGACATTAACGCGAACTTCCGAAAAAGCAGTTAACGCATTTGAAAGAAAGGTCTTCCGAAGAATTTTGGGACCTGTGAAGGAAGGAATGGAATGGCGAATAAGATACAACCATGAGTTGTATCAACTCTACGACGAGCCAGAAGCTTCAACGTTCATCAAGCTACGTAAACTGCAGTGGGCTGGCCATGTACAGCGAATGGAAGATAGAAGAATCCCCAAACGTGCTCTGAAAGACAAAGCGAGTGGTAACCGGCCAGTAGGCAAGCCACGCAAGCGATGAGAAGACTCGGTTGATGAAGATAGTAAAGCCATCTTAAAAATTAGCAGCTGGAGGACGCGGTCGTTGGATCAAGACGATTGGAGGCGACGACTTCAGGAGGCCAAGGTCCGATTTGGCTGTCGCGCCATTGATGATGATGATGAAAATTTTTAGCGCTGAAAAATTTTATGTACTCCATACACACTTAAGTCTTGTTTGGTTGCTGTTTTAAAATGTATGCGACAAAAATTTTGATTTCTGCGTCCATTTTAAAATCTGATGCGAAATCATAATCTTTGCATCTGCATCATCTGGCATATGCGATTCAAGGAACGAATTTTCCCCTACAGTCATTACTTGGCCATCTGGGCCATAGAAAACTGGCAGGTCACTGTAATTCGTTGCAGTTTCATTCACAGATGAGGATTGATTTAAGTATTTATTGCGTTATGCAAGCAAACAGTTAACAAAATTCACGGTCTTCTGTTCGATTTGTGCGGAATAACATAAAAAAAAACTGCCAACAAGTCGGGCGAAACTTTATTATTCTTGCGACAAGTTGCGGATGCGTGAAAATTCAACATACAGGTTAGAGTGGTTAGCAAAGAGTAAGTGAAAGGGAGTTCTTGGGAAGAGCTGTTGTCAATTTAACAATATTTCATTCGTTTATGTAAGATTGGGTTTTTATGAAAGAAGGGGTGATAGTAAGGGTGGATGGATGTGAATAGTTTTTTAATTGATTGCTTGAATCACATCAAATATTCTCTGTATAGAATGTCAGTTTCATGGACGAAGTTACAAAGAATTTTCATAAAATTCGGTGTATTTTACATTCATGGGAGGGGGTAGATCGGGTAAGGAGATCGTAAAATTTGTGATACAGTTTTATTTCATCTTTCATGTAAAAAATTTCAAGTTCGTAGATTTTAATTTGTTGGTTATTAGTTTATTTAATTAAATTGGTCGAAATCATACTTTTGTATGGGAGTGGGTAGAAGGGCAGACGCGATCTTAAAACTTGACGCAATTTTGTTTCAACTATTTTTAAAAGTTTTAATGCAAAATTTCAAATTGATAGCTTTTAATAGTTAGGTGATAATTGATTTCTTGAAAATGGTCGAAAAAATAATTTTGTATGGGAGGGGGTACAAGTTTTGAAGGCATTTGACCAGTTAATATTTCGTATATTTAGGGATTTTTTTAAATGTATTTCACAAATTTTCAAGTTGCTAGCTTTAAATTTCACTCAAAAATTTTAATTTTATGTGTTTTTTTCAATGCACATCAAACACCTTATGCACGTTAGACCGGGGGGTCAGTTTATAACAATTGTGGAAGAAATTATTATTTTTTTTGTATGTATATCAAATAGATGTATCCACATGCAAAATTGAAAGATATAATCAATTGAAAAAAAAATTGTTTTTAGCCCCCCCTTTTCGGACGCCAGTGGATAAAAAAAATAAATTATTTTTAAAGTTTGTCCCACAACCCTCTCTATATCTCTGCTAATTTTCAGCTTCCTATCTGCATTCCTGGTGGAGATATTAGCAAGTGTGGTTTTTGACTCTTTCCCTCCCCTAGCCTCCCCCTTCCGCCTAACAATCCTAAAAATTTAGAAAATGGTGCTCACTTACCCAGCCAACAATCCACCCACCAATCCACATTCTACCTTTAACAGTCTCGGAGATATGAGTCCATATGTACGGCGGACGGCGTACGGTGGGACGGATTTTTTTTTGCATTTTTAGGCTAATTTAGTCATGAAACGCGAAAAAACATAATTTCGGGGTAGGAAATTTTTATTTTTTTCTGAGTCGATCTTTGTGATTTATTATTAGAATAATAAAGTTCAACTCAGTACTTCCGAAACCATGAAACCGAACAGCCAGCCAACAATTCAGAGTTCAGTTCTTTACGTGTAGCTTTTGTTCTTGTGAGAATAAGTAGAAATCTGAAAAACAAAATATTCAACAATTTTTTCCGTCTATTTGGAGGCAGAACCCACGACCCAGCTTATCGCCCATATCGTAGTACGGCAACGGGGAAACTTATGCGTACCGCCATCACCGAGTTCCGTCTGACTCAAATATTTTTAAACTGATCCAAAAGAGCCAAAATTGCGTTTCGCAATTCTCCAAATTGGGATTCGCATAGGCAATCAAGTCCGAGACGAAAAACTTTTTCGTCGATTTAGCCAGAACGCAATTGAAGATTGAAACCTGGTAGCGATCTGCCCCTTCGGCAGGCAAATCTGTATACAAATTCTTCATGAATCCGCCACTCTTGCAGTAGAGTTCGGTGAAGCCGCCACTTGCGATCACCAGGCATTGCTGACCTTTCGGCCATGCAACCAACTACACCACTGACTCAAATCGTTCGGCTGCTCCCGCAACCACTCCGACAGCTGCAGCTTGTGATCCTCATCGTATTTCTGCTTGTACGTCCGATATTTAGGCAGGATTTGAAATCCAATGTACAGATTTTCTGAATCAAAGTTATGTAGCTCAAATTGAATACAACACTATTTTGGTAATGATTACTGTGAGATGTTAGGAACATAAATTCGATCCAGCCACCTCTTCAGCTAGGGTGTAGCCTAGTGGGTAGCGTGTTGGTCTACAATGCGAAGGTCGTGAGTTCGAATCCCGGTCGATGCATAATTCCAGCACACCACCTGCTTGGGTATACCTTGGTCACCTCAATCTACAAAAAATTAAAAATACGTAGATAGAGAGTTGTGCGAAGCTCTAACAGCTCTTCCACAATAAATAATGAAAAATGTAAAGGAACAAGAAAGTCTGGAGGCCAAAGCCTGATTTAGGCTGTAGTGCCATTGTAGTAGACCTCTTCAGTCACCCCAACACAAAACGATACATTTTCACAACTTTATAATATGTAGATTTTTTTGGAATATATAAAGTTGATCTAAAATTTAAATCCATTCTATACAGATTTTAGATACCACTGTGAATATCTCCTACCCATTCCCATACAAAAATCGAACAATTTTCAAGATAATTAAACTAAATATACTTTTATAGGTAGGATATAACATGAAAATCACCTTGCAAAGTCATTGAAACTTTCATTTCACCTAGAGTATTGCAGGATAGAGCTTACTCGGAATCGTAGTTCTGCTGTCAAGTCGAATCCCAATTTCAGAAATGCACTTTCTTGGGTAGAAAAGACGTACGGAATGAAAAACAGAGATGGCTAGAAAATTAGCCTGTCCAACTCTAAAAAAAGAAGTATCGATTTCCATAACGACTATTTAATTACTTTTTTTTATAGTAACTTGCTCCGTACTTCTACAAACTTTGAATTAAACTATCAGATTTCATCAGGGGTACGAGAAAAACGTCTGTGAGAAACTTAACTTCTTCCAACCATTCATTTTACACGTACTTAACCATGTACGATAGTTATTGGCGTAGACATTTCAATTATTTTATCGTTATGCGATGTGAGCAAATAATGAACCGAACGGAATAGTCACGCCAAGTTCAAAGTAATTTATGGTGAACTCTGAAAATCACTCTAAATTGGCTCTATAAATTTCTGCCGCCTCTTTCAGGTGTCGAGACTATCTCAAATTTGAATGAGTGCCAGTTTTATATCTGTACCTTTGTAATATGAAATCGATATCTAGAATAGCTAGAATTGATCAATGGCGTTTATTTCACACATAGAAGACGGCAGAATTTGTACTCTTACTTGAGGATCTCAGTCCAGAATTTGTTTAGTGGGAGTTCGGTTCCGCCTCCACCAAGGTGTAATTGAGTAATTCATTGTTTCCGAGTGAATAGTACATAAAAATATTTGCTAAAAAGTCGAACAGAACTTCATTATTCTTGGGATAAGTTGAGGATGCATGGGAAGTCAATATGCAAATTAGGGTAGCAAATAGGTAAGACTAAAAGAATAAGGTTTCCAGGGAATGGCTGTTGCTTATTATTTAACACTTAACTGGAATTACTATCTATAGCTCCTCCACGTAAAATCAATGTTCGACAGCAGAATTAGGTTGATAATTGTTTGATTGCATAAACCTCGTTCAAAATTCTCTATATCTGTACCTCGGAGGTGAACTGCGCTATGCAATTTTATTCAACTTTTCAGAAGAGCAGTGTAAATGCTAATACAAGGTGTGGCGATTAATAAATCTTTTTTTTTTTTAAAAAAACAACAGAATAATGATACTCAAGATGAAATGGGAAATAGTTAAATCTACCGGAAAATATTTCTCTAATTCTTTAGCATAGAGTATAGTGACTTCTGTATGGGAGGTAGTAAAAGCAGAAGGTGGAGGTTTGTAATTTTTGTATATGACACCGAACGTGGCATGCAAAATGTTTGGTGTTGAATTTAAAGTGTGCAGTTTTTATTTTCAAAAAAATTGGACATAGGTTTCCTGAAATTGGGGCATTTGTATGGGAGGTTGCAAAGAAAGTGGAGGATTTTATATGATTTTGGAACTGCTTATCAACATCCTTATACTATGCTTTGTTTCAATTTTAAAGTCGATTGCTCTGGTATATTCGCAGGAGAAATGCTTTTCTTGAATTTATAATATAGATATTTGTATGAGAGGGGGTAGAAGGAGTACAGCGAAGCTGATTATTATTTCAGTATTTATTGCAATTGTTAAGGGAAAAATTCTGACAAAATTTTAAGTTTGTACTTTTTCTAGTTCTAATGGAAATCGATATAATGCATTTACCAAAATTATGCATTATATGGGAGGTGGTAGAAGGAGTATACGCATTAAAACAAAATTTTTCGCCGTCAAAGATATATCTATTATTAGATTTTCAACAAAACTATAATTCGATAGCTTTGATAGTCTCGAAGAAAAATAATTTAATTTAAATTTGAAAATTTCGTGAAATTTGTATGGGAGGAGGTAGACGGAGTGAGGTGAAGTTGATGGTTTTTTTAAAAAACTGGTTACAATTATAATGAAATTAATATTGGAAAAAAATTGTTCAATTGGCTTCACTAGCTTTAATGAAAATCGAATGAATAAATACGTTTTTGAAAATTGAGCATTTGCATAGAACGGGTTAGAAGGTGTGAGGGGATGGAATCAATATTTTGTGATATTAATGATACGTACATTGTTATACTTCGACCCGAATTTCAAGTCGATACCTTAAACAGTTTCAAACAAAAAAATCAATTTCTTAAAATTTGGAAATTTGTATGGGAGGAGGTAAAAGGAGAGTGGGATGTAGCCCGTTCACGAACTTAAAGTTACTTTTTCGCTAAAAATGGCACACAACAAATTTTAGCACGATAGCTCAAAGCGTTCGAGAGTTATATTCCAGACAGACGGATAGACAGTTACTTGGAATCGAGGTTTTTGAGGGACAACAAATATTTCTGTACCCTTTGCAACTCTGTGCGAGCATTATTTCTTAGCGTTACAAACGGTAAGGCAAACACAATATACTCTCAGATTTCATCTAGAGTATAAAAAACACGTCAAAATTGGGAGAAAGGTAAGAAATTATTTATTCATTCTCTCCATCTTGCAATTTGTAGATGATCTCCCTCAGAAACCGTACATCTTTTGAGGTGGTCCAATCATCAAGCCATTTGTGGATATCTTCGTAATTGTTGAAGTGTTGCATGGAGAGTGCGTGAGACATCGATGGAAACAAGTGGTAGTCAGAAGGGGCCAGACTTGGTGAGTACGGCGGATGGGGCAAGAGTTCCCAGACAAGTGCAAAAAGGGTGTCTTTGACCCAGACAGAAATTTACGCTAATCGAAAATCGTTTAAACATTAATAGCGTTTTGAAAGGTTGCCATAGCAACAAAATGACATAAGAATTTAGACTGTGAGCCAACCCTTATTTTCAACGCCTTAAACAAATTAAGAATTATTAACCGCCACACTTGGTAAAATCTTTTTGTATAATACTACAGAATTAAATTTATTTCGGTCAGCAGAACACATAGACTATATCTTATGAGGTCATTAGTTAGTAGAGTATACCTTTGGAAAGCTTTGAAAGAGATGAGTGAACAAATCCAACTTTTATAAAAAACGGCACCAAGTCAACATAGAGCAGTTTAACTCCGAGGTCCAGATATAGAATATTGGTTTCACAGACGAAGTAAATTCTTTGAAATTCCGCGCATTTTATATTCGTCAATCCATACAAACATACTAGGGTGTAGTCTAGTGGGTACTGTGTTTAGTTTACAATGCGAAGGTCACGACGCATAATTCCAGCACACTACCTGCTTGAATATACCTTGGTTACCTCAATCTACGAAAATGAAAAATTCGTAGATAGAGGGTTGTGCGAAGAGCTAACAACTCTTCCGCAATAAATAATGAAAAATGTTAAGAAACCTGAAGGTCTGGAGACCAAGGCCCGATTTGGACTGCAGCGCCATTGAAGAAGAAACCATACATTAGTGTGGGAGGTGGTAGAAGAGTTGGGGGGCATCGAAAAATTCGTAATGCAGTTTTCTTTCACTTTGTTGGAAAGGGGTGTTCGTACAAAATTGCAAGTTAGTAGCTTTAAATTTTTTGGTTACTGTTGATTTATTGAAAATGGTAGAAATTTCAGGGGGTCGAAGAAGTGAAAGGATTGCAAAAATGTTGATGCAACTTTGTTTTAAATATTTTTAAAAGTGATTGTACAAATTTTCTAGTTAATAGTGTTACATGACAACTCTAAGCCGTTCTTCAAATATTGGCAATCTATAGCTGCCTACTATTTTGCACACATATCATTGACAATCAGCGATCAAAAATTGCTAGTAACCTCGAGGGAGTACTCAGGAGCAAGCGAAAAGCTAACAGACGAAAAGCAGGCGAACAGCACATGAAAATCACACGAAAAACAGACGAAAAGCAGATGAGAAACAGACGAGAAACTGACAGACGAAAAGCAGGCGAAAGCAGGTGAAAATTAGGCAAGTGGCGGGCGAACAGCGGCCGACAAGAACCATATAAACAGACGAGCATTAGCAACGATACAGTTATCAATTGGGAAGCGAAAGAGTCAAGATCGGATCGTCGCGTGGTCAAGTCGACGGATTCAGTTGTGAGTTGATACTCAAGTAGGAGAGTCAGCAGGTGAGAGCGATCAATGAGTGTGGCTGCGGTCGGTGGCCGGGATGCGTGAATGCCGTTTGGTCGGCGATCGGGGCGGAGCTTAAAGGCAAGCGACAGTAAGCTAGGCGGAGTTCAAAAGCAAGCAGTGACCGGGTAATGCCTGCGATCGACAGGCAGGAGTAAGTCCTATTGTCAACAGGCGGAGTTCAACACGCTACAGTAAGCGGGTAATTGCCCCACAGGCAGGAGTAAGTTCCGCGATTAACAGGCGGAGTTCAACAAGCTACGATAAGCTGGTAAGTCATGTGATCGACAGGCGAAGCTTAACAACCGACTGTAAGCAGGTAAGTCCTGTGATCGACAGGCTGGAGTAAGTTCTGTAATTGACAGGTGGAGTTCAACAAAAGAAAGTAAGCGTACTTACTCGCTAGGCATAGATAAAAAAGCGACAATTTGTGAACGAGTAGCGAACGAATAGCGAACGAATGGCGAACGAGTAAGCGAACGGAGTTTGAACAAGATCTCAGCAAAGATCGAAACGTCACGAACAATAAAGCATAACAGTGTAAAATCCGGAAATCTTTTCTTTCAATTCGGAATGCACTGTGAAAACATTCACCAAACCAGAATAAGCGAATGGTTAGCGCAAATATTAAAGGTGCTATAGTAAACAAAAAGTGTAAAAGTGATTTAAATACCAGCTTCACCACTCGCTACGGTCGTTCTCACTCCCCTTCCCCAACCTTCCCAATCCCATTCCTTCCGTCCATGACTGTGTTTGTGCATTGCACATAAAGGCCGAAATTGCCTATAACACAGGTCATTCTGTAAAAAAAAAAAAAAAATTTAAATTGAACTTGTTTATTTTACTTGAAATCCAGCAACCCCCTCAATATCAATGGCGAGACAGGGCAAATCGCCCTGGCCTCCTGTTCAGATTTCTGGACAGTGTTTTTTTTTGGTGATGCTTTGTCGGCGCCTCGCCCAACCCCCGATCTGAAGGACTGGTCCTACTTATTTACTACACCCTGGTAGAAAAAGGGTGAAAGTTTTCAGCTAAATGGGAGATGCTGGAGTTCCCATAGCTATGCTGCGAGTCCAACTATGTCATACTTTTTGCCTAATTCCTGAGACGCACTAATGTTACCGGCCATTCAGGTTAACTCCATGCTACCTCCTCCTTTCTCAATCAGGCTTGGGACAGCCTATGACGGCAACCCCTTGCGCACTTCAATAGCTTCTAAGATGTTGTAATAATTGATTTACTAAAAATGGTCGAAATAATACTTTTGTAGAAGAGAAGGTAGAGCCAGTTAATAGCTATCTTGAACATTTATGCATTTTTATACTCTAGATGAAATCTGAGAGTATTATAAGTTTGCCACAAAGTTTGTAACGCTAACGGAGAAAAAAATGGACGAAGTTAATATTAGCCTGCCCATCTTCCCGTTTACTTTCTAGCTCGACAATGCTTTGTGCTAGGAAGTTCAAATTTTCTGCCTGTCGTTTTTGACAAAAAAAAAAAAAAATTAGATAGAATTCGTGAACGAGCCAAATCGCTTCAGCCCTTTTACCCCTCCCATATAAAATGACTCGTTTTCAAAAATGTTCTATAATCAAATTTGCTTGGAAACTGTAAGAGCTAATAATTTGAAATATGTAACTTACGATTTTGTTCACAAATGCAATATATTGTATACAAATTATTCGAATTTCCCCACTCTTTCCACGAACTCTCACACAAACTACACTTTTTCATGAAACACTATAAACCAATTTTATCAGTACGTATAATTCTTAGCACCAGTTTTGCACTAAATACTTAATTTGCAATGTTATTAGGATTTGGAAAAATTTAACCATTATCTTCAGTGCTTTTACCCCCTCCCATATATGTAATTTGAATCAATTTCACAACTTTACAAAAAGTGATTTACTTGAAACTCATAATGTTCAAAGTTATTTCTGAAAAAAAACAACATTAAAATCATCCCACTCTTTCTACCACCTCCCATACAATTTCACTAAATCTAATACAATAATTTGCTTAGTACCTATTCAATTTTCGAAACTAGTGGAGATAAAATGACCATCAGTCGCATTTCACGAAATCCGAACTTGCTGTAGAATAATTACATTAAGAGCGACATTGTAACTTGAACATAAGAAAAAAATACCAACTGTCTTGAAAATAAACTAGGTAGGACGGCAGTATTAAAGACAAAATAAGTTGATTTAATTTTTTTGTGACTTTCGACCCTTTCTAGTGAAGATGAAAATACGAACAAATGAAAGAAGTTCACGCCTTACTTCTCTACACTTCATTGTTCTTCTTATCACTTTATTATTGGCAAGCCAAATAAACCTAAACAAAGCTCCGAGAATACTTTCTACTATCTTTGAGGCGTTAGGACTTAGCTACTGAATCTTCAAGATAAACAAAGTTAATAGCAAGCATAGAATGATGCTCCCAAATCCCAATTACCTCTCGGCTTTGCACGAACTTAATCCGTTCACAAATCTGAGACGGTATTGTCTGGGTTTCTTTTCGCTCGACGAGAACGTGGAAGGAGTCCAATGAAATAATATCTGTAGTATACAGGTTTGTGAGCATTAACCTCTAGACAATAATATCTTATTTGTCTAAAGTTCGTTCAACAATTAAAGATTTAATTAGTAAATTAAGGTAGATTTGTATTGGAGGAACTTCACGAAAAGATTTCACCAATAAAATGATATATACTACTAATTCAAATTCTCAAGGATTAAATATCATTAAATTTAAGGAGATGTACAATATAATAAAAGTATGAAAGAAAACTAATTGATTTCTTGTTTACAAATTGTGAAATAATTGTGAGCTGTTATGTTTCTATGAAAATCAAGTCAAGTTTTATGAAAGCACCGGTAGATATGCTAGTATAAGAATACTAATATAGTCCAACCAATTTCATGTTTCATATCATTTAGCTTATTACTGTTAAGAAATAGATGAAAAGTAAATAAATTTTTAGCATTGTAATTATACTCTAGATGGAATCTGAACGTATATTGTGTTTGCCTTACCGTTTGTAATGCTAAGAAATAATGCTCGAACAGAGTCGCCAAGGATACAGAAATATTTTCTACGCTCAAAAACCTCGATTACGAGTGACCGTCTGTCTACAACATAACTTTCGAATGCTTTGAGCTATCGTAATGAAATTTGTGTTATTCCATTTTTAGTAAAAAAAGAAAATTTTAGTTCGGACTACATTTCACCAGTTCTTCTTACCCCTTCCATACAAATTTCATGAAATTTCGAAATCAAAAGAAAAAGATTTCTCTCCGAAACTAATAAAGCTTGAAAATTCAAAGTATAATGATATGAATATCATCAACGTCAAAAAATATTGATCCGATCTTATTACTACTTCTATTCCCTTCCACATAGATGCACAATTTCTAGAAATACATTTATTCGATTTTCATTGCAACTGGCTAAACTAAAAGAACGAATTTTTGCCAGAATTCATTGTTTTACAATCGCAATAAATTCTGGAAAAAATTTTCGATTTCACCTCACTTCTTCTACTCCCTCCCATACAGATTTCACGAAATTTTATGAATTCCAGTCAAATCATTTTTCTTCAAAACCGTAAAATTTATCGACTGGAAATTATAACAATTATGGGGGGAAAATTTTTCTTACTTTTTCTGTATGTATAACAAATAGATGTATCCACATGGATAATTTAAAGAGCCCCAAAACAATGACTCAAAATTTTCGACAGTTTTGCTTACCATATCCACAACCAAACTGAAAATTTTTACCAAAATTAAGAACTATAACTAGAATTAGAACTACAATTTGACAAAATTTCAATTTGATATCTATATTTAGTTCTGAGATAATTTTGGAAAGTGCACCATTTTTGAAATGCTCCCCATTTCCCCACACTACTATTATTTTAACATGTTATATTTTTTTTTGTATTTTCCTTGTATAGCTTAACATATTTTTCAAGTTTCAATTACATAGCTTAAGAGATAATTGAGATATTCATTTTTAAGTGTTTTCCTTTGCACCCCCTGACCCTCCCCTTTACAATAATTAGCCTCCTTTTAAGCTGATTCTGGTGGATCTGTATGCCACCTTAATGGTCCCAAAATATGTATGAATTTTTTTTGGTAAGTAATTTCGAAGACATAGTAATTAAAAAGAAATTTTGTCAATTTGCTTTCCCCCCCCCCCTTCCCCTTCTTTTGGACCACAATAAATAGAAAAATTAAATGATTTTTACAGTTAGTCCCACAAACCCTTCTATGTACACGTTGATTTTCAGCTTTCTATCTAAAACCATGATTGAGATATTTGAATTCTTAATTTTCGGTTTTAGCGCTCCTCTGCCTCCCCCTTAACCGATACACCCCTCAAAATTGGTGTCCGCCTGAAATCCGCAACCATCTACAATCCACCCAAAAATGAACGTTCTATCTTTAAGGGTTTGGGAGTTAATGTGTGCTGAGCGTACACATCGGCGGACGGCGGACAGACATGCATTTTTAGGCTATTTTAGTCATGAGACGCGAAAAAATAAAATTTCAGGGTAGGCATTTTTTTTCAAGCCGATTACAATACTAAAGTATAATAAATTATTAAAATAATAAAGTGAAAAGGTGAACAGTAAAGCCGAAACACTGCCGTATTGTGATAGTAATACGGAGGCTCTAAAGTTATTTATACTGTCATACTAAACCTAACCAAAGATTGGATATATGGGACAGGAAATAGGAGAAAAGCAAAGGTGGATCACTGGCTTTATAGCATTGCTAATACGGCTGCTTTTGAGCTGTAGCTTAAGGTATTTTTTCGTCAGGCTGTAAACGAGTCGAAAGCTGCGCCGCATAAGAGGGCACTAAAGTTCTTCGTGCTGTACTACTAAATCGAAGATCGCTAATAAGATATCTATATAGCTATAAGCAGAAGAAACTATATACGGAGAACAGCAAAGCTGAAACAGTGGGACGCCAAAGTTCCTTACATTATCATATTAAACAAAACCCAAGATCACATGTATGACACAGGAAACAGGAGAGCAGTAACTTTGAATCATCGCCTCATGACAATGTTATTATCTTTTACACCCTCCCCTCCTTCCTTGGGGTGCAACGAATCGCAAATTATCCAAAAACAACTTAACCTGACGCTACCACTCACTACTTCTTTTTTTTTTTGTAGTTTTCTAATATCCAAAAGATAACTCTTTTTCTTAATACAAAAAATTCTAAAAAAAAATTCTAAAAAAAAATCTCAATGCTTGAAAATAAGAAATGAATTGAAAGAAAAGATTTCCGGATTCTACACTGTTACGCTTTATTATTCGCGACGTTTCGGTGTCTGTTGAGACCTTTATCAAACTCAGCAGAGACCGAAACATCATGAATAGTAAATTGTAACAGTGTAGAATTTGGAAATCTTTTCTTTCAATTCGAAATGCACTGTGAAAACATTCACCAAACCATAAGAAATGAATTGTTTTCGACTTTTCAAAAGCAGTGTGAAGAAATTGCCAAAACATTGAATGAGAGCCCATCACAGAAGATGCAGAATTAAATGCAGCCGGTAGATTCCGAATTGAATAAATTTAAGCTACAATAATCGAGCATCCAAATTGGCGAGTCGAAGAACTTCAGAAGGTGGGACATCATTTTGATTTCATGACTGGCTACAATTTAGCATCATAAGATACTGATATGCTAAGAAAGCAATGTATGGAGCTGGCCGATAAATATGCTACCGACTTAGATGGGATGCATAAAGGATTTTCGTATGCGTTCCTTTCCGCATCGGTAGATAATTCAGTAAACTCAAGTTAATTAAAAACGTCTAAGGAGGGCTTCCACGAGTCACGCTGTTTTCAATCGAACACGAAGTATATGAGTCACTAATTATTGATAAAATTATCGATAATCTCGCATCCTTAAAAGTTAGAAAAGATAAATTAGATGGACAAAACGTAGGATATGCTCTCATATCTAGGAAATACAATGACAAAAAACTGTGGCGCCAAAACTGATGTAAATAATAAACTTAACAAGGCGTCAGCAACAATTACAGCCAATATAGAAAAGCTCAAAAAATCCAGCACAACCAAGTTTATAACCAACACCATCACCCAGCAACTACAGGTTGTCATTAACAAGTGTCTATGAATAATATGTAAAATATTCAGATCAAACATCACCAGCAACACAGGCTTTTGAAACGAACGAGAAAACATTAATGAGACAAATCAAGAAGAGAAGAATAGTTGGGTTGCGCAACCATAAGAAAGCATTCCAATAGTACCACAAAGTTGGCATTAGGGTGGAATCCTTAACGTAAAAGACAACCTGGACGGCCAAAATACTTCTAGAGATAACTAATACTCCAAGAAGGACAATGAAAACTGTCCTGGGAATGTGCGAAAATAACAACAGCGAACACATCAAGGGCCGTGTATCGTAAAAGCCGATATTTTACGAAAATTTCCTATTTTTGAACGAATATTCCTGATTAATAGTGCGAGATAATAAAAGCTTTTATTTTTCATTTTATTCTTTAATTCATTTCCAAAAGTTTGGATTGAACATAATTTAAAAATTGCATTTTGGAATTGAAATATGACCAGCAATCCGCTTATAGTTTTCAAAAACTGCAAAAAACCGCGATTTGCAAACGAAAACCTAGATTTGAAAATATAAATATCCACTTTTCGTTGCTATAAAAATAGAAAAGCATAACAGAACTATGATTGGGCGTAAAGCTCAATCATATGATATTCTAGA
Source organism: Chorisops tibialis (assembly GCA_963669355.1). Lineage (NCBI taxonomy): Eukaryota > Metazoa > Arthropoda > Insecta > Diptera > Stratiomyidae > Chorisops > Chorisops tibialis. The sequence continues at coordinate 267,312,766 of OY770262.1, read as the reverse complement.
TGAAATGGGAAGGAGTTTATTGTATCGGAAAATATGCCAACTCAAATTCTTAGTGCGGTAAAAGGTAAGAGTTTGTAATTTTTGTGTATATGGTAACCGAACGTAGTATGCAAAATTTTTCATGCTGAATTTAAAGTTTGTAGCTTTCATAATTTTCGAGGAAATTTATCATTTTTTGTCTGAATTAGTAGCATTTGTATGGGAAGTAGCAGAGAAAGTTGAAGGTTTTAGATAATTTTGAATCTGCTTATCAACGTTCTAATGGCATTGCTTTGTTATAATTTTAAAGTCGATAGCTTTCATATGTTCGAAAGAGAAATACTTTTCTTGAATTTTCAATACAAAAGTTTGTATGGGAGGTGGTAGAAGGAGTGAAGCGAAGTTCATATTTTTTAGCATTTGTTGTAATTATTAAGGGACAGATTTTGACTAAATTTTAAGTTTGCACTTTTTCTAGTTTCCATGACAAACGATTAAATGCATTTATCAAAATTGTGCATTTGTATGGGAGGGGGTAGAAGAAGTAATCGAATCAAAACCAAATTTTTCGACATCAATGATATTTGTAATAGTATACTTTTCTCAAAATTTAAAGTTGATAGCTATGAAGGTTTTAAAGAATAATAATTTAATTAAAATTCCGAAATTTCGTAAAAGAGTGAGGTGAAGTTGATAGTTTTTCTAAAATTGGTTGCAAGTGTAATAAAATTAATTACGACAAAAATTGGTTGTTTTAGCTTTACTAGTTGCAATGCAAACCGAGTAAATGCGTTTTTCAAAGTTGTGCATTTGTATGGGAGTGGAGAGAAGGAGTAAAGGGATCAGATCAATATTATTTTAAGTTAATGATATTCACATCATTAAACTATGACCTGATTTCCAAGTCAATAGCTGCCTTAAAATTTGGTAAGAACAAAATCCGTACCCACAAATCCTTAACTAATTTAACTACCTGGTACTAATTAATTAACCGTAATTAACTAATTCAACCTTAATTACCCTTCCTTCTAAATATTAATTGTATTTTGTAATTGTCGATCAGTTTGATAAAGGTCTCAGCAGAGACCAAAACGTCACGAATAATAAAGCGTAACAGTGTAGAATCCGGAAATCTTTTCTTTCATTTCGAAATGCACTGTGAAAACATTCACCAAACCATTAAAGTACCTTTTTTGCTAAAAATGACATATGACAAATTTCAACATGATAGGTTAAAGCTTTCGAGAGTTATGTAGTAGACAGACGGACGGACGGTCACTCGGAATCGAGGTTTTTGAGCTACAACAAATATTTCTGTACCCTTAGCGGCTCTGTGAGAGCGTTATTTCTGAGCGTTACAAACGGTGAGACAAACACAATATACTCTCAGATTTCAGGAGATATTTGATTTTTTATTCTTTTTTGGCAGAATAATGTTTGATGTGTTTTAATTCTTAGGAAAAATTGGATATAAATTCACGCAATCAATTAGAGTTTAGGAACATTTAAATGTACATCGAACTTTCAAAGAATTTTTTTCCAGTCAGCTCCTGGCCATCCAGCTAATCAAATGGCGCTTTTTCAGTGAATTTATCACAACTTCTACTATTTTGAGCGATTCGCATATTTGATCAACTCAAAATGATCTTATCTTTAACGAAAACGCATTTTTGGAGCTCACCCCACCTTAAGTAGGATATGCCAAGTGGAGGTCCCATACTCTCAGTAGGGGTAACAGAAAAAAAATGGTAAACTGTCGAAAATTGATATCAAGATGAAGTATGCTTCAAAACTACATAGCTTACACTGTATAAGGACGACATAAACATTCTTCTAAGACCTCAAGATATAGACAGAAGGGTGACCCTTAGCTACGACGGGAAGTCAAAAATTTCGCGGAATGAAGGGGATGAACAAGGGAGGGGGGAAATATTCTTACATGAAGGTATTCTAACACGCAATACAGGTATAAATACAAAATGTATGTCAAATCGTATCACTAACATTTTAGTTATCGCCAAATCAACAAGTCAATCGGAAATAATACGCTAACTGTGGACAAAATATAGTTTCGTGTTGTCATGAGGTTCCTTACCAAGCGAGGACAAACGCCACAAATCATTTTGGAAGAAATGTCATCTGCTTACGGGGACCCTTGCCCTGGAAAAACCCATGGTTTACAAGTGGTATAGTTTATTTAGGTGGACAGTCAATTGAAGATGAGAAACCCTCGGACCAGCCGATTCTTGCACGAAACTTGATCTCGTTTGAAGAAGAAACAAATCGCGAAAATGGTTGGAGTATCAGATACAATAATTTTGAATATCCTCCACCATCATCTCGGCATGTCTAAAGTCAGCGCAAGATGGATACCGAGAATGCTCTCAGCGGCTCAGAAAAAACAGCAAATGGATGAAATTTTGACCCAAATTGTAACTAGAGACGGAACTTGGGTTCATCATTATGAGCCTGACATAAAGCATGAGTCAACGCAAGGATTCCGTAAAGGTGCTTCACCACCCAAGAAGTCCAAGGTCTCCCAAAGTGCCGGAAATTATGGCCAATATTTTTTGGGATTCAAAGGGAGTTTTGATGATCGGCTATAAAGAAAAATGACAAAATATCACAGGGGATACTTTGCCACCCTGCTACAAAAACTAAAAGATGCTATCAAAGAAAAAGAAGAGGAAAGTGGACTCGAGATGTGCTGCTTTTACACAACAACGAACCTGTTCACAAGAGCCATGTTGCAATGCAGAAATACAGAAATGCGACAACGGAATATTGAACCACCCCTCTTATAGCCCAGATCTGGCTCCTTCCGATTACTATTTGTTCCCAAAACTGAAGAAAGAATTTCGGGGAAGAAAGTTTACCAACGATGAAGAGGTGAAGTCGGCAAATTCAGCCTATTTTAAAGGCCTGGATAAAACATTTTTTTAATTTAATTGAATTAATAAACTTTGTGAAAGATGTGATAAATTTGTTGAGCTTAAGGGAGAATATATTGGAATGACAAAATAATAACTTCTTCAATTTTACCCCCTTTTCATGTCATTCCACGAAATTTTTGACCTCCCCTCGTTTATGGTCTGTTCCGAAAGTTAAAGTTGCTGCTCCCACCCCTAATCTTGTTCTAATTAACAAAAAAAAATAGTCCATACAAAATTTAACTTGAATCGGACGACGCTCAAGCGTCTTGAAGTTGGAAAAATCCTTGAAATAACATGAAAAATTTAGAAATATTTTACTTTATTATTCTAATAATAAAGTATTGTGATCGACGCAAGAAAAAAAAAACTTTGCTACCCTGAAATTTTTTTTTTCGCGTTTCATGACATGAAAAATGCAAAAAAAAAAAAATCCGTCTGTCTGTACGCCGTCCGCCGTACGCCGTACGCCGTACGCAGTCCGCCGTACGCCGACGTGTACGCTCAGCGCACATTAACTCCCAAACCCTTCAAGATAGAAAGTTCATTTTTGGAGGGATTATAGGTAGTTGCGGATCTCAGGCGGATACCCGTTTTGGGGGGTGTACGAGTTCAGGGGGAGGCAGGGGGAGCGCTTAAACCGAAAAATACGAATTCAAATATCTCAACCTTGGTTACAGCTAGGAAACTAAAAATCAATATACATATAGAGGAGTTTATAGGACAACTTTTAAAAATAATTTAATTTTTTTATCCATTGGGGTGCGAAAAGGGGGGGCTAAGAACCAATTGTCGGCAGAATTTTTTTTTCAAATGATTATATCTTCGAAAGTACTTCCTATAAAAAATTGATATTTTGATACCATTAAGATGGCATATGGATGTGCTAGAATCAGTTTAGATAGAAGCTAATTATTGTAAGGGGAAGGGTCAGGAGGGCTGCAAAGAAAAACACTTAAAAACTAATATCTCGACTATCTCTTAAGCTATGTAATTGAAACTTGAAACGTGTACTAAACTTTATTAGCATAATATAAAAAAAATACAACGTGTGGACATAATAGTAGTGGGGGAAAATGGGGGGCATTTCAAAAATGGCGCTCTTTCCAAAACTACAAATCACCAAAACTCAAAATTGAATACAGATATCAAATCAAAAATTTGTCAGATTGTAGAACTATATAGTCTTTAATTTTGGTAAAAAATTTAAGCTGGGGGGTGTAAGGGGAGGGGAGGTGGAAAGCGAAAATGTTGAAAATTTTGAGTGATTTTTTTATGGCTCTCGTAAAAGATACAAAATTTAAATTTTGCACGTCGACATATCTATTTAATGTACACAGAAAAAAAATAATAATTTGTTCCAAAATTGTTATGCACCGAAGTGGAGGTCTAACGTGCACAAAGTGTTTCATGTGCAATGAAAAAAACATATAAACTGAAAATTTTTGAATGAAATTTTTAGGTAGAAACTTGAAAATTTGCAAAATGCATTTTAAAAAAATCTGTAAGAGTTTGAAATATTAACTCGTTGAATATCTTTAAAACTTCTACCCCCTCCCATACAAAATTATTTTTTCGACCATTTTTAAGAAATCAATTATCACTTAACTTTTAAAAGCTATCAATTTGCAATTTTGCATAAAAACTTACAAAAATAATTGAAATGAAATTACGTTAAAAGTTTTGAAATCGCGCTTGCCCTTCTATCCCCTCCCATACAAAAGTATGATTTCGACCAATTTCATTAAATCAACTATTAACTAACAAATTAAAAGCTACAAACTTGAAATTTTGTACAAGCACGTTACAAAAGAAACGAAAAAAACTGCATCACAAATTTTACAATTCCTCTACCTCCTCTACCCCCTCCCATACAAATGTTTGGTTTCGTGAATTTAAAATACACCGAATCCAATGAAAATTCTATGCAACTTCGTCTATGAAACTGACATTCTATACAAAGAATATTGGATTTGGTTCAAGCAATTAATTAAAAAACTATTTACATCCACCTACCCTTACTATCACCCTCCCTTCATGAAAACTCAAACTTGTATAAATAAAGGAATGAAATATGGAGCGTTTCCGGAAAGTGTTAAATTGAGAACTGCCCTGCTCAAGAAGCTCCTTTCACTTAGTCTTCCCTAACCACTCTAACCTGCATATTGACTTTCTACGCATGCGCATTTTGTCCCAAAAATAATAAAGTTTCGCCCGACTTGTTGGCAGTTTATTTTTTTTAATAACAACAATTTCTATAAGGAAAACACATTTTTATTTAAGGCTGTAATTATTTTTTCCTAAGAGAGGATTTAGTAGCAGTTGGGTAGTTTTTACCGTCTTCGGCAAAGATCTGAAGAAATTGTTTCTGATTCATCATTCACAATAACTGCCTTATCAAGTTTTTCAATTCTACATCTGTGACCAGGATCATCCTTTCATGTTAAAGGGTCCTTGTGGAGGAAATCGGTGCTGATAGAAAGTTTTTTTCTTAACAGAAGTTACAAAAGATGAAAACTTGTTATTTTTAAAGGAAGAAAAATAATTTTGGTGCAGAATTCACCTCGTTATTTGGGTTTTTTTCTTCTTCCTGTTCTTCACCTTTCTTTGCTTCCAGCAAAACTTAAAACATATTTGCCTTAAACGTTGTTGGAATGATGCCATCCAATAAGGATAGAGTCACAGTTTTGGGATTTAAGTACTAGAAATGGTTTGAAAATTTTTTAACATCACCAAAAGTTAACGGTATTTTAATTAGAGTTTAACAATTAGAGTTTAACAATTAGAGTTTAACAAGTATTTAATAAAAAGAAAAATGAATTTATGGTGAATCTGTAAAAACTACAAAGGAATAAGATTTTATACAGAATGGGGTTAATAAGGTGCGGTAATTAGGGTTAATTTAGATAACTCAGATAATTAAATTAGCGCATAATAATAAATCGCATAACAAAATTCACACGGTAAATATTTCAAAGTCTTCATGGTCGATGAGGGTCGCCTCGCAATTGTTCGATTGAGCTAAAGTTCTGAACATATCGTTTTTTTGTTGATTGAAACTAGATAGGAGGGTGGGAGAAAAACTTTTAGAAAGTTGATAAATAAGGGCCAAATTATAATAAGAACAACGAAGGTACACATGACGATAATAGTCTGTTCTAGTTTTATAGTAACAAAACGTGGACGTAAACGCATCATTCAAAGTATGATACACAAAAGAACACATTTTAAGTACTCGTACATATCAACTTTTTTTATTGTTTCTAAATAAAAGGGGTGCCAAGATCAACTTATGACCCGGGCGCTATTTTCCCACCGCACGGTCGTGATTCCATGTGTTGAAAATTTGATACCAACAATTTTCAGCGAAGAAAGAAAACCGTACTTTGGAAATTATTACAATAAATTTTGAAATGTCTCCAAGCTAATCAAGTTCTCAATTTATCACAAAATAAACGAATAAGTTATGTTTGATTCCTTCTTCGCCAGCTTTACTTTTAGGACATTCCGTTGGCATTGTAGCATGATGGATAGCTATTTTCTTATCCGAATTGCTACAAAAGCTGATTAATGGCACAAGTTGAAAATATATGTAGTCGCAAACTTAACATAAGTCTTAAATATTCGTTTTACTTCAGCCATTTGTATGCTATGCAACGATGAACTATTTATAGTAGAAATGCATTAAGGATTTTCTTTCTTGGCAATCATATTGGAATCTCAATATCGGATAACAAAGAACTTAAACTTTCTTCGGAGCACTAACGTAGTTCAAATAAGCTGAACCGTAATTAGGTATGTACTAGAATTGTAGAATTTTGCGACTATTCTAGATATCAGCTTTATGAAATAGCTCATAACGAATTGCATCTGACAGAGTTTTTACGATTTCAATTATACAATTATAACGAGCAAGTGATGGACGATGTACGGAAATCGAAAATTTTGAATTTTTTTGTCTGTCAAGGTAATTTTTACGTATTTTCTGCCAGTCGTGTCAAATATATTAAGAAAAGAAAACCAATGTTTTACTTGTTTGCTAGATTCATAAATAGTTCAAAAATATTGTAGTTTAAAAATAATGTACATATATATAAGTTTAAGTCAAGGAGGTTGGAAAAACTGTAGGAAAAAATATAAGGCCTGATTTCATAGTGGCAAAATTAGACCTAATTTTACTTTATTATTTTAGTAATAAAGTATTGTTATCGATTTAGAAAAAAAATTGCTACCTTGAAATTTTGTATTTTCGCGTTTCCGGACTAAAATAGCCTAAAAATACAAAAAAAAACATAATAGGACTACGATTGCGCGTAAAGCGCAATCTTACCTTACTCTAGATGAAATAGATTTCCTTCTGATCCCAAGAAATTTTGTATGGAGAGTGTTAGAAGGGGTGATAGCATTGAACTAATTTTTTCCCCATCATGCTAAAGTAGCTACAAGAAATGTTTTATATAAAATGCTTACTCCAAAAATTGAATAGGAGCTGAGAAAATTAGTGTGTTAGATTTAGTTGAAATGTGCAGTTTGTATGGGAGGTGGTAGAAAGAGTGGGGGGATTTTATTGATTTTTTCAGAAATAACTAAGAATATTATAAAATTGACATCTCTTAAATTTTAGACTAGTGCTATTCATACTTTCCAAGAAAATCGAGTTTTTGTGAAGTTGTGAAACTGTGTCATATTGTATGGGAGGGGGTAGAAGCAGTAAAGCTAATCAAATAATTTTCTCTGATCTTAGTGATAATGCTAAATTAGTATTTATTACAAAATGTGAGCTCGATAAATGTTATATGTTCTGAGAAAATCGGATTAGAGCATTTCATGAAAAAGTGTAGTTTGTATGGGAGGAGGTGGAAGGAGAGGGAGGACGCAAATAATTAATTATACTGTATATTGCAATCATTATGAAAGTAATATATCCCGAAATTCAGACTAATAGCTTTTATACTTTTCGAGCAAATCCATTTATAGCCGAATTGGGAAATTGTGTCATTTTGTATGGGAGGGGGTAGAAGGGGTGGAGCTAATCGTCTAATTTTTTTTACACTTACTAACAATTTTAAATAAATATTAAATGCAGAAATTCAGCTCGCTAAATTTTATACACACTGAGTATATTGGCTTAGAGTAATTCATGACAAGTACAGTTTGTATGGGAGGTGGTAGAAGGAGGAGGAGGACACGCATAATTTTTATACGGTAGATTTATATTATCATAAAAGTACTATATTCCAAATTTCAGGCTAATAGCTTTTATACTTTTCGAGCAAATCCGTTTATTGTCAAATTGCGCATTTGTGTCATTTTGTATGGGAGGGGGTAGAAGGGGTGAAGCGATTTGGCCCGTTAACGAACTTGACCTTACTTTTTTGTCAAAAACGATGTGTACGAAATTTGAGCTTTCTAGCTCAACGCGTTCTCAAGCTAGAGAGCGAACGGACGGACGGACGGACGGACGGACATCCGGTTTTGAGATTTTTGAGTGATAATATTAATTTCTGTATTCATCATTTTTTTCTCCGAGCCTTATTTCTTGGCGTTACAAACCTTAGAGCAAACTTATAATACTCTCAGATTCCATCTAGAGTATAAAAACTGCCTGTCTGTACACCGTACGTGCACGCTCACTGCATATTATCTCCGAAGCCCTTAAAAGATAGAAAATTCATATGTGGGTGGATTGTAGATAATTGCGGATCTCAGGCAGACACCCATTTGGAGGCGTGTAAGGGTTAACGGGGAGCGCTAAAACCGAAAATTAAGAATTCGAATATCTCAACCACGGTTGTACGAACCTGAACATCAACATATATATATGCATGTAAAAGGGTTTGTGGGACAAACTTTAAAAATAATTTAATTTTTTATCCATTGGGGTCAAATGATTATATCTTCGAAATTATTTACCATAAAAAATTCAAATTCTGTTAACATTAAGGGGGTTACTGACTAGACCGATTTCCATACAAAATGCGGTACCATTTTCTCGGGAACGGCTGGACCGATTTTAACAATTTTTTGTACACTTATTACTTTGAAGAAACTAATGCCATGCAGCAGAGGAATTTCAAAAATATTCAAAACTAAGTCATTTATAATCTGTGAAAGTTTCAAATTTTCTCATGTTGTTTTAAAAAGAAAAAAAAAATATTTATTACCAACTATTTGAAATTTCCTCTGTACTGTAGATAGCTAATACTGCTAACTATCCACCCAAAAAAATCATACTGATATCTGTTATCATTTTCGAGAAAAATGTACCGATGTTGATAAAAAGGTGAAAATAAAAACTTTCCAAGAGAGCGACGAAACTAAAAAACTGGTAGTACGATTTACACCGACCTTTCTAGCTTTGAATTAATTTTTTGACCACTTTTTCCCTTCGGAAAAATCTGCGGTTTGTTTTATTTTGTGTTAAATTGAATGAAGAATGAAACAGTCGATTGTACTGTTCCTACGGTTAAAACTAAAACTCGTATCCCACCATTTGTGATTACTTCAATGGACATCAAATCGGTTAAAGCCCTGCTTCATTCTTCTAATATTAGTGATTATACCGTCCAACATATGTCCGTTGGTATCAAGTTAAAAGTGAACACAGCAGAAAACTACGACACTCTAACCAAAGTCATGGTCGACCAAAACATTGAGTTCTATTCTCACTCTAATAAAGAAGACAGACCTATTAAAATAGTGCTAAGTGGACTACATTCGATGGAGGCCAATACGTTGAAATCATATTTCGCCAACAACGGCCTGAAAATCCTTGACATCAAGCCTTTTGACCTGAAGACCAAAAGATTTAATCAACAAGCGACTTACCTGGTCTATTTTGCATATAATTTCATTAAACTATCTGACCTACGCACCCAATTTAGAACTGTGATGAACACCATATTACAGTGGAATTACTACAGGCAGAAAAATAAAGGCCCAACTCAATGTCGCAACTGCCAGAAGTACGGGCACGGCTCTTCGCACTGCAACTTACGACCGAGATGCATGATATGCGGCGACCAACACAAACACTACACGTGCGACGCGTTGCAAGACACTCAAATCAAGTGTTCAAACTGTGTATACTATGGTTCAAACTGTGGAGGGAACCATCTACCTAATGACCTCAGCTGCGCGAGCAGAAGGCACTACATTGAGGTAAGAGAAAAAATTAAAGCCAGTAAAAATGGAAACGTACGCAGAGCTCCGATGCCAAATGCACCTGACCTAGGTGTAATAAACTTCCCTCCTATTAGAAGACAACTACAAAAGCAAATAGCATAGTCTACTACACCATTGAAAGTCTCTTACGCATCGACTGCACGCAATTCAATACTAGCAACAACATTAGCGGCAGCTGCGAACAACGCTGAATCCCTATTCTCAACGAGCGAAATCATTGAGATAACAAACGAGGTTCTCTCTAGCCTGGCTAAATGTAGAAATAAACAAGAGCAATTGCAAGCAATAGTTCAACTTGTATCTAAATATATATATGGCTAAACACGCTCTTAAGTGCATGCTATGGAATGCTCAAAGCATTCGAAACAAAATCGTTGAAACCTTCTGTTTTATCAAAGAAAATAACATTGACATTATTATTATAACAGAGACATGGCTTAAGCCAACTGATAAATTGTATGATCCCTTGTACTCAGTCTATATAGACATGATAGAGAGAATCATTAGACATATAGACATGATAGAGAGAATCATTGCGTTGCAATAATCATTAACAAACAAATACATCACTCTCTCTTGCCTATTCCAATAACCGAAGAAATCGGCTCGTTATCGGTTAAACTTGTTGACATGGACCTTATCTTAACAGCCAGTTACTTTCCAGGAACTCATGTCACGTCTGAAAAACTAAAAAAATTCAAATCTGATCTAAAAAACCTCACAAGAACAAAAAATAAAATGCTATTGTGCGGAGATTTCAATGCCAAACACCAGCACTGGAACTGTCCCCGAACCAACAAAGCCGGTCGAATACTCTTCGATGAACTAGCCAAGGGAATTGGAATAGTTCTTCCTCCATCTGAACCTACATACCATCCACCTAAGGGGCTTTCTTCCACCCTAGACCTAATTATAATTTTTGGACTAATTAATGTATCCCAACCAGAAACTACACAAGACCTCTCGTCTCCACATCTTCCGGTGCTGTTTTCCCTCTTGGACGAAGTACCATTGAATAATAACGCAGTAAAAATCCGTAACTATTCTAAAACGCGATGGAAAACCTACCACCGTCTCCTGAGCAACTCCTTACGTATCGATAAGCTCGACCTGTCAAAAACCACCCCCGCAATAATTGACGAAATGGTGAATAACTTCTCGTCCAAAGTCATTGAAGCCGCCGAAAAATCAACTCCAAAAGCAACAATCAAGGAAAACATTACTACACTCCCTATAGAAATCAAAAATCTCATCTCTGCTCGTAACCAAAACAGACGGTAATGGCAAAGATGTAGGGAACCCGCCTTAAAAAAAGAAGTTCTCATCCTGCAAAATGAGAAAAAATATGAAATATCTCAACTGAGAAACAAAACCTGTCCTAGAAGGGTTAAACAAAGGGTCCACAAAATTCTTGAAAATTAATAAAGTTCTAAAAAATAGGGGAAGAAGTATACCTTATTTAAAAGTCAATAATAAAAACATTTATACAGCGACAAAGCAGAAATATTAGCGGATAAATTCCACTCCGCTCATGACATCGCTGTAAGTAATTCTGCCCACGACCAATTCACCAATAATATCAATAATCAAATTGATAAATTTCTGTCGACTCCCTTAACAACATCCGAGCGATTCCTTCTTTGCAAACCTGCTGGTATCAGAAACATACTGCGCAGATCCAAAACCAGGAGAAGCCCCGGAAAAGACGACATACCTAACATTCTTTTGCAAAATCTCCCCAAAAAAGCAGTGGTTTTCTTGAGGTGTTCCTCAAGGATCGTGTCTAAGTCCACTACTCTTCAACCTATACACCTCCGATCTTCCTAAACACTCCACTTGTGAGTTAGCGACTTTTGCAGATGACACTGCTGTTTTCACAACATCAGTGGACCCTGAAATCATAATCAACAACCTGCATAAACAGTTTGCCCAAATTGCAGCGTATCTCACCAAGTGGAAAATAAAATTGAACACAGCGAAAACCGCAGCAATTTTTTTCACGAAAAGAAGAGCATCCCAGTATCCCAGTATCTACCACCCCTTACACTCCACCTTGGCGGAGAAACTATACCATGGTCCAATAACATCAAATACCTTGGGATGTACTTAGACAAGAAACTGACATACCATCACCAGATCTCATACGCTGTCTCCAAAACACTAAAGCTTATCAGGATATTATGCCCTTTGATAAACCGGAAGTCAAAACTATCGATAGCAAATCAACTGCTTCTGTACAATGTGGTAATGCGACCATGTCTCTTGTACGCGTGCCCTATTTGGAATGGATGCGCCCAAGCACACAAAAACAAATTACAAATAACGCAAAACAAATGCCTTAAGCTTGTACTGAACAAACCCTGGTATTTCTCAACTAGACGCCTTCACCAACTGGCTGTTACAGACCTAGTCCAAACTCAGTGCAACAAACTGGAAAAAAATTTTTTAAGTAGTTGCAAGAACTCGATCAACCCACTGATTCATTCTATCATGGAATAGTATTTAGCATTTAGTTTAAGTTAAGGTAGCATAAGTTAGTTAGTAGTTTCCTTTTACTTTTCAGTTAAAATTTACAAAAGGTTTTTTAGTTTTCCCCTCTTTCCTTAAAGTATTAACTAGAACAATCAAATGAATTACAAACCACTAATCCTAAACTCAACCATAAGTTGCAAAGGTTAATTCAATACCTGATCTCTAACATTAACAATCTAGCGTAAGCATCATATTATAAAAAACTTGGGAAATAAATTATATTATGAATTATGAATGAAGAATGATAATCAGCCCAAAAAGAAAGAAAAAAATATATTTTTTTTTCCATGTTCAAGTCAGTAACCTTATTAAGATGGCATAGGGTAATTAATGTAAGAGAGCAAGTCGGGGAGGGGGGGAGAGGAGAGAATTAATATCTCGATTATCTCTTAAGCTATGTAATTGAAACTTGGCACACATATTACGCTATACTAGCAAAAAAATATAAAATTTGATTGTAACAGTAGTAGGGCGAAATGGGGAGCATTTCAAAAAGGGTGCACTTTCCAAAATTTGAAAAAGGTATTATCTTAAAATCAAATTGAAAATTTGTCAAATTGTAGAACTGCATAGCCTATAATTTCGGTTAAGAGAAGGAGTGTAAGGGTGTCAGATGGGGGAGGTGGTAAGCAAAAATGTCCAAAGTTTTCAGTAATTTTTTTAGCAAAGTATTTGGAATATATTACTTTTATGATGATTTCCATTTACTAAATAAAAAATTATTTAAGTCCTCTATTCCTTCCACCACCTCCCAAACAAATTGTATTTTTTCAAGAAATACTCCAAACCAATTTACTCAGTGCGTATACAATTTACGAAGCTGAAATTGTACATTAATAACATATTCAGAATTATTAGTAAGGCCAGAAAAATTTGACTATTAGCTTTACCGCTTCTACCCCCTCCCACACAATCTGACGCAATTTCACAACTTTACAAAATGTGGATTTTCCTGAAAAGTATGAATGCTCGTCCTCGTCGCAGCGCTACAGCCCCTTTCGGGCCTTGGCTTCCCGTAACCGAAGTCTCCATCGATTTCGGTCCAGTGACCGCGTCCTCCAATTTTGAAATCCGAGCAGCGATGAACAGTCTTCGTCAACAGAGTCGGACCAGCATTTCCTGGGTTTTCCCACTGGCCTCCGGCCCTCCGTTTTTCCCTCGAATACCTTTTTAGGTATTCGAGTTTCGTCCATCCTTTGTATGAATGCTACTGATTTACAATTTAAAACATATCAAAAGCATGATGTTTATAGTTATTCCTGAAAAAGTCTTTAAGAACTCACCTCATCTTCTACCACCACCATACAAACTGCACAATCTCACTAAATATAATACACTAATTTTCTCAGTGCCCATTCAATTTTTGAATCCTAAATTTAGTATTTTCATAGCAAATTTAGCTTGATGAGAAAAAATCAGTCCAAAGTAGTCAACCCCTTGTGCGACTTCTCCTACAAAATTTCTTCAACTCAAAAAAAAAATCTCTTTCATCTAGATTGAGCTTTACGTCAAATTGAAGTCCTCTTAAGTTTCTTAAATGAATTTTACAAATTTTCAAGTTAGTAGCTTTAAATTTCACTAAAAAATGTTGATTTATTGTGTTTTTTTTTTTTTTGTTTTTCAATACACGTGATACACCAAGTGCAGGTTAGCGCCCCCTTTTTGATTGATAATATTTTTGGTTCAAATATACTTTTTGTATATACATATGTATATCAAATGGACGTATGCACATACGAATTTAAACAGTACACCTTTCACCAGAACCCTATAAATAAACTGCCAACAAATCGGGCGAAACTTTATTATTCTTGGGACAAGTTGCAGATGAGTGGAAAGTCAATATGCTGGTTAGAGTGGTTGGGGAAAGCTAAGTGAAAGGGAGTTCTTGGGCAGGGCTGTTGTCAATTTAACAATATTTAATTCGTTTCTGCAAGTATGGGTTTTTATGAGGGGAGGAGGAGGAGATGCTAATAGCTTTTTTTATTAATTGCTTGAATCACATCCAATATTCTCTGTATAGAATGTGTTTCATAGACGAAGTAGCATAGAATTTTCATAAAATTCGGTGTATTTTACATTCACGAAACCGAACATTTGTATGGGAGGGGGTAGAGAATGTAAGGGAATCGTAAAATTTGATATGCAGTTTTATTTCGCTTCTCTTGTAAGGTGCATGTATAAAATTTCAAGTTCGTAGCTTTTAGTTTGATGGTTATTAGTTGATTTAATGAAATTGGTCGAAATCTTAGTTTGGTATGGGAGCGGGTAGAAGGGCAAGCGCGATTTCAAAACTTTTAAAGCAACTTCATTTGAATTGTTTTTATAGGTTTTTATGCTAAATTTGAAATTGATAACTTTTGAGAGTTAGCTGATAACTGATTTCTTAAAAATGCTCGAAAAAATAATTTTGTATGGGAGAGGGTAGAGAAGGTAAGGGAATCGTAAAACTTGTGATGCATTTTTTCTTTCTTTTATTTTCTAAGGTGCTCGTACAAAATTTCAACTTCGTAGCTTTTAATTTGTTGATTATTAGTTGATTTAATGAAATTGGTCGAAATCATACTTTTGTATGGGAGGGGGTAGAAGGGCAAGCGCGATTTCAAAGCATTTAACATAATTTCATTTCAATTATTTTTGTTAGTTTTTATGCAAAATTTCAAATTGATAGCTTTTAATAGTTACGTGATAATTGATTTCTTAAAAATGGTCGAAAAAATAATTTTGTATGAGAGGGGGTAGAAGCTTTAAAGGTTTTCGACCAGTTAATATTTCGCATATTTAGGGATTTTTTTTAAATGCATATCGCAAAATTTTCAAGTTTCTACCTTAAAATTTCACTCAAAAATTGTCAGTTTATGTGTTTTTTTCAATGCACATGAAACACCTTGTGCACTTCAGACCGGGGGGTCGGTTTATAACAATTATGGATCAAGTTATTATTATTTTTCTATGTATATCAAATAGACGTATCCAGATGCAAAAATTAAACTTTGTATCATTCACCAGAGCCCTAAAAAAATAACTCAAAATTTTCGACATTTTTGCTTATCACCTCCCTCCCCTAACACCTCCCAACTTAAAATTTTTACCAAAATTAACCACAATGTAGTTCTACAATCTGACGAATTTTCCATTTGATATCTGTACTCTTTTTTGAGATATAAGGATTTGTAATTTTGAAAAGTGCGCCATTTTTGAAATGCTCCCCATTTCCCCCCACTACTATTATTTCAGCATGTTACATTTTTTTTGTATTTGTCTAGTATAGCTTAATATATGTTTTAAGTTTCAATTACATAGCCTAAGAGATAGTTGGGATATTCATTTTTAAGTGTTTTTCTTTGCACCCCCCTGACCCTCCCCCTTACAATAATTAGCCACTCTCTAAGCTGATTCCGATGGAACTATATGCCGCCTTGATGGTCCCAAAATATGAATTTCTTACGATAAGTAATTTCGAAGATATAATCATTTGAAAAAACAATTCGGCCGACAATTTGTTTTTAGCCCCCCCTTTTCGGACGCCAATGGATAAAAAAATTAAATTATTTTTAAAGTTTGTCCCAAAACCTTCTCTAAATCTCTACTAATTTTCAACTTTCTACCTGCATTCGTGGTGGAGATATTAGCAAGTGTAGTTTTCAACTTTTTCCCTCCCCCGCCTCCCCCTTCCACCTAATACCCCCAAAATTTAGAAAATAGAGCTCACTTACCCAACCAACAATCCACCAAAGAACGAACATTCTACCTTTAACGGTCTCGGAGATATTAAACCATATGTACGGCGGACGGCGTACGGCGGAGACGGACTTCTTTTTTTGCATTTTTAGGCTAATTTGGTCATGAACGCGAAAAAAAAAAATTTCAGGGTAGCAAATTTTTTTTTCTTGTGTCGATCACAATACTTTATTATTATTATAATAAAGTAAAAATAGTGAAATTTTTCGACATTTTTGCCCATCACCTCGTTCCCCTTATACCCTCCATCTTAAATTTTTTAGATCATATAGTTATACATACAATATAACAAAATTTTAACTTATCACCTGATTTGAATTTTGAGATATAACGATTTGAAATTTTGAAAAGAGCACCATTTTTGAAATGCTCTCCATTTCCCCCCACTACTATTGTGACAAAATTTTATATTTTTCTTGCCCCTCACTAGTATAGCTTAATATACCTATGTTTTAAGTTTCAATTACATAGCTTAAGAGATAGATGAAATATTAGTTTTTAAATGTTTTTCTTTCCACCCCCTGACCCACCCCTTTAGAATTATTGGTATCCCTTTTAGTAGATTATAGTGGAACTGTATGCCACCTAATTGGCCTTAAGATAACTTTTTTTCTTATCAAGTAGTTCCGAAGATGTAATCATTTGAAAAAAATAATTGCCGATAATTTGAAATTAAATTGTTTTCAGAGTTTGTCCCACAACCCTCTCTATACCTATGCTGATTTTCAGCTTCCTATCTCCATTCGTAGTGGAGATATTAGCAAGTGTAGTTTCTGACTCTTTCCCTCCACCGCCTCCCACTTCCACCTGACACTCCAGAAAGTTTAGATAATAGATCTCACACCCAATCAACAATCCTCCCAAATACGAACATTTATTTTTAACGGTCTCGGAGCTATGAGTCGATATGTACTGCTACTAACTAGAGTACAGCCTAGTGGGTAGCGTATTGGTCTCCGGTCAACGCAATTTATAATTCCAGCACATTGCCTGCTTGGATGTACCTTGGTCACCACAATCTACCAAAAATGAAAAATTCGTAGAGAGAGGGTTGTGCGAAGGGCTAACAACCTTTCCACAATAAGTAATGAAAAATGTTATGAAACCTAAATGTCAGGAGGCCAAGGTCCGACTTGGGCTATAGCGCCATTGTAGAAGAAGAAAATGTACGGCAGATGACGGACAACGTACGGACGGATGGTTTTTTATTTTTTATACTCTAGATGAAATCTGAGAGTATTATAAGTTTGCTCTAAAGTTTGTAACGCCAAGAAATAAGGCTCGGAGAAAAAAATGATGAATACAGAAATTAATATTATCACTCAAAAATCTCAAAACCGGATGTCCGTCCGTCTGTCCGTCCGTCCGTCCGTCCGTCCGTCCGTCCGTCCGTCCGTCTGTGCGCGCTCTAGCTTGAGAACGCGTTGAGCTAGATAGTTCAAATTTTGTACACGTCGTTTTTGACAAAAAAGTAAGGTCAAGTTCGTGAACGGGCCAAATCGCTCCACCCCTTCTACCCCCTCCCATACAAAATGACACAATTGCGCAATTTGACAATAAACGGATTTGCACGAAAAGTATAAAAGCTATTGGCCTGAAATTTGGAATATGTTACTTTTATGATAATATCAATCTACCGTACGAAAATTATGCGTATCCTCCCCCTCCTTCTACCACCTCCCATACAAACTGTACTTGTCATGAATTACTCTAAGCCAATTTACTCATTGCGTATACAATTTAGAGAGCTGAAATTGTGCACCAAATTTAAAATTGTTAGTAAGCCCAAGAAAATTTAGACTATTAGCTTCACCCCTTCTACCCCCTCCCATACAAAATGACACAATTTCGTAATTTGACAATAAACGGATTTACTCGAAAAGTATAAAAGCTATTAGTCTGAATTTTCGGATATGTTATTTTCATAGCAATTTTAATCTACAGTAGAAAAATTATTTGCTTCCTCCCTCTCCTTCCACCCCCTCCCATACAAACTACACTTTTTCATGAAATGCTCTAAGACGATTTTCTCAGAACATATAACATTTATTGAGCTCATATTTTGTAATAAATACTTAATTAGTATTAGCACTAAGATCAGAAAAAAATATTTGATTAGCTTCACTGCTTCTACCCCCTCCCATACAATATGACACAGTTTCACAACTTCACAAAAAATCGATTTTCTTGAAAAGTATAAATGGCACTAGTCTGAAATTTCAGGGATGTCAATTTTACAATATTCCTAGTTATTTCTGAAAAAAATCTCTCTAATCGCCCCACTCTTTCTACCACCTCCCATACAAACTGCACATTTTCACTAAATCTAACTCACTAATTTTTTCAGTTCCCATTCAATTTTTGGAGTAAGCATTTTGTACAAAACATATTTATAGCTACTTTAGCATGATGGGGAAAAATTAGTTCAATGCTGTCATCCCTTCTAATACTTCTCATGCGAAATTTCTTGGGATCACAAAAAATTCTATTTCATCTAGAGTATCGTAAGATTGCGCTTTACGCGCAATCGTAGCCCTGTTATGTTTTTTATTTCATTTTTAGGCTAATTTATTTATAAAACGCGAAAAAACAAAATTTCAGGGTAGCAAATTTTTTTCCTGTGTCCATCACAATAATATAGTAAAATTGCAACCATAGATACCTTCGAAAATTATTTTATTTCGATTTATATATGTAGTTACAACTACATACATATTAGGGAAAAAAATAATTACAAAATTTTCTCTAAAAGTAGAACTCTTTGGTAAGCAGAGATATTTTTCGAAAACTTCAAAATCAAAAATATATCCCATGTGAGATAACCTATCAACGCCTCCAACCTCCTTGACACGAACAGACAAAAATTCCAAATTTGAGCTTGCTGTCCTCTACTTCTCCGAAATAGTCATTATCAATGATTTTTATTTCTTACTTATTTTCAATATACAGATTTTTTCCCGAAAGACTTTATTATTCGCATATATAGTACCCAAGTTTATTTATCGCAGCCTACACCCATTAAAAGTTTATACAAAAGCTAACAACTGTGTTGATTTACAATAACAAAAAAAAACTTAATGAAACCAATTTTCGTTCTTATGTTTATGTTTCATTCTTAGTTTGACTACGTTATCTAAACAGAACGAAAATAGCAAATTTCAGTAATTTTCTGCAAACTTTTCTCCTGTCGGTTATATTGTACTTATCCATTAACGAGTTGTCTTCTCTCTTAATGTTAGTTGCTTGCACAGTGATGTCGAAATAGCTATATAGCTTTAGCTTCAGTAATGCAATGAACTTTCTTAAATTTTTCTTAACTTCTTCAATTAAATGTGAAAAAGATCGCAGCTGAACTCATCAAAGTTACTTTCATTTATCTTTACTTAAAACAAACAAAAAAAAAAAAAAAACTTTTAATTATCGGTGAATCTATTTCAGTTCTGCTTCTATATATAAGCCTCTCTTTTTAAGGGGTTATAACAACTTTCCTTAATTTCGTTTTATTCCTTCAATTTCCTGAAAACCCGAAACTCATCGGGCTCGAACTTCGTTACAACCATATTTTTGAGATGAAATCAAAAAACAATATCGTGAAATCCCTAATGGAGAAGTAACAATTTTTCGGAAGTTCTGACCTATATGATTTATTTCATGTTTTGTTCAAATTTAGCTTGCGATAATTAGATAGCAGGGAGAATTGTTACCCGGCAATATTTATGCTGGACCAATTTATCCTTGAGAATTTATAGGTATAATTACCCACAGAGAGAAAATGGAAAACAGAATCGAAATCAAAACAAAGGAAACGAAATTGAGGCATGAAATTCAATTAGAAACGCCACAACTGCCAAAGGAATGACCATCTATTTTAAATTCAGGCGTTCTAGGAAAGGCTCAATAAAATTAAGAAAAAAAAAAAACAAGTAATTGAATTTCTCAAGGAAATTTTGAAAGTCAGTCCCAAAAGAACTTTCAATACACGTTTTATTGAGAATCGCAAAAATTTATCTTTCGTTTGAATATACATAAATTTAAATCCAACTTTCTCTGTATTGCCATAACCCAAGTTTGAATTACAATACATATCTATGTTACATACAGACAGATAATACGATTGATATGCCGTTCGATATTATTCTGTAAACCAGGAGTGGTAGTAGCAAATGATATCAGATAGGAGCAGGAATATTAAACTAGGTGTTAGTCAGTCAGTCCGGATACATCAGTACTCCATATAAGCAGTTCAATGTAGGCTTCTCAAAGTCGAATGTACACCCAACAAAAAAGCCACTTTGCTCCAATCGCATAAATTATTATTGAAGGAACATGAAGAAAATGCTTATGACGAAAGGCTATAGTTTTTATGAAGCTCTGGAACTTATACTTTAAAAACTTTTGATTAAAAATTAAAATCAATTACTTCGATAAAAAATATTTATTTTTGAAAGTCTTACCGCACTTTTATACAGGATAGTCTTTTTGAAAAAAAAAAGATTTCCGAATTCTACACTGTTACGCTTTATTATTCGTGACGTTTCGGTCAAACTGCTGGTCTCAGCAGAGACCGAAATGTCTCGAATAATAAATCGTAACAGTGTAAAATCCGGAAATCTTTTCTTTCAATTCGAAATGCACTTTGAAAACATTCACCAAACCAAGGATGGTCTTTTTTTATTCAATTGCAAATACTCCGAATTTGAGTAAGTTCCGTGTACTCTAGATTTTTTTTTTACAGAATGACCTGTATTATAAGCAATTTTGACCTTTATGTGCAATGCACAAACGCAGTCATGGAGAAAAGGAATGCGATTAAGAAGGTAGAGGAAGGGGAGTGAGAGTAACCGTAACGAGTGGAGAAACTGGTATATTATTGAGTTGAACTGGCTGCTACTGACAAATGTTTGCAGATGGGATTATGGGGGACTGAATGATAGAAAGCGAACAGGAACCATCTTCTGAGTGTACTTCTTGAAGTGGAACTGTTTCACTTTTACATCGTTTGCCAATTGGATTTCGAATAATATTTCATCGGCAGTAAATTCGTGCTTAAAAACTTCCTACTGTCTGGGGTGGGAATCGAACCCATGACCTATTGACTGAGAAGCAAGCACGCTGCCCATAACGCTACGGAAGCCTCACATTTAAAGTATTATAATGATACCATAATACACAAATGTGTTAAGTGACAAATTTTAAAAAATCGGGTTAGGTGGCGAAATTCGTGTGTTTGTGTACTCTCAAATGCATAGTTGTGACAAGTGATGAACTGATGAACTCGCTTTACAGCGTCTTGCCGGTAGTAGTAAGTACATTCATTATATAAGAGCTTTGAGTCAAATCAAAGTTTCAAATGCGTTATCTGAAAATCAACAGATAGTAAATTTGTGCACTATGGTATCCACAAGTTTGCTCACAAGTTTATAACGCTAAAAAATAAGGCTCGGAAAAAAAGGGACTGGGCGGAAGTTTTTTTCATTGTACAAAATCTTCAAAACCGGCTGTCCGTCTGTCGATCCGTTCGTCTGGCTGAAGATCTCTCTGTCAGTCCGTCCGCCCATTCGCTTTCAAACTTTAGAACGTATTAATCTAGAAAGTACAAAATTTCAAATTTAGCACATGGAAGCGAGCAGTTGAACAAGAGCCAAGACGAATAAACAAATCCTGGCAACAGCTAAAAGCCGATGCTCAGGATCGCGCCTTGTGGAAGAGAGATGTTTCTGTCCAATGCCGCTATAGGTGGTCTTAACAGGAATTTGATTAATTACAAGAATTTAGAGGAACACAATATCTAAAAGAAATTCTGGAATGTATAAAAACAACATAAGGACACCTTAGAAGAGCGATTGCTAAAAAGTGATAGGCACCCATAGAACGCTTCCTGCGAAACAATAAGAGCTGGCTTTGTGACCTTCCATCAATACCAAAGGATGAAAGGTGACAGAGCTTGTACAGAATCAAATACGACTGAAAAAGTTTCCAGTGCATCTGAAGTGAAATTATCTGCATCACCCACTCGCGTTACCACCATTAAGAAAGCTCGAACAGTTCTCGCAGAGCCGAAAACGTTATCTTGTGATCAAGCACTCTCTTTAGTGCGTGATGCTGACCTTTCTGCACCTCAGTATAATGTCATACGCGACCAAGTAAAAAATCTTCACCCTTATTAATAACTAATTTAACCCATCGTATAGGAGGCGAAACAAAAGTCCTACCCAGCTGGAATATCTATTATAGAATCTTCAGTAGTAATTGATATGCAATCCCTAATTGATCAGACTATAACACGATTATGTCGTGCGTAAAAGAACTTTAATCACTCTTTGAAAGATTCTTGAAATTCGGATTCTAATGAAGTGGGGATGCGATAGGGTGGATCAAAACAGATATATGTAGCGATTTTCAGAAAAAGGGCACTCGGATGATATTTCAATTGTACCTAATCCAATGTATTGTGGTAACGAGAATTCTAAACGCATCAACTGGCAAAAATCTTTTGCATCTTGTTCTCTATAATGTCGCAGAAAAAATCTAATTTGTGTTAGGAAGCTGACGGAAATAATAAATCAAGAAGTAAATTTGATCATAAATCAGGTTGACTTACTGAAACCCCAAAAAAGATTCTTTGGATACCTTAGAAGTGTTTGTAAAGGCCAAACTAAATTTAGGTATGATTGATGGAAAAGCATTATAATCTTATCCTTCATCCGCCGACTGATTTTTGTGTGGAGCAACTCCAAAAGAGATGAATAAGTCGGAAATAATTGCCTCAAAGAGTATAAATCCACAAACATTGAGCTTTGGAATGTCACCACTTCAATCTTAGATTTGATTTAAAAAATGCGTCCGTTTTCAGTTTTGGATATAAAACTAAGGTCAAAAGAACAAATATTAGCCAAGAAGCTCTAAAGTTGCTAGAAAAGCCAAGTGTGATCCTAAAGCGATTCCAGCCAAGGAGTGTCAGATTCAGAATGACAGTTAAATTTACAGGATAAGTCATGTCCAAAATAATGAAATGTATACGAGAGTTATTTGTATAATAATTAAATTTATAGCATAAGTTACGTTAAGAATTATAGTGAAGAAGATTATTACAAAAGTAAGTTAAATAAAAAATCTATTACTAAAAAATAAAAATAAAATGTTCTATTCCAATTTTTCATCCCATAACGAGAGATGGTGTAAGGTGGCGAAAATTCTGATATCAAAACATAGACAGATCTTAATAAAATTCAATAAAGATGTGGAATTGCACCTCTCAAGACCCATTAATATTTTCAATGCAGTAATTAAATCCCGCTAGATTGCGAAAATGTCATACTGTACACTCTTTCTATCTGCTCCAATATACAATGACTCAATTTCGCAATAAGACAATAAGCTGATTTCCTCGAAAAGTAAAAGCTATTGATCTTCAACAAAAATAATATAATTTTTATGATAATTTCCAAAAAAAATTATTCGAATCCTGTGCTCCTGCTACCACCTCACAGACAAAGTGCACAACTTCATCAAATGCAGTACACTTAATTTTTGAATCTTAAATTTTGTATAATAGAATTAGATAGCCATCACCCCTTGAATTAATCCCCATAAAAAATTTCTGAAAATCAAATTCTTTCTCGCATATGGTACAATGTGGCACATTTTCACAACTTTACAAAAATTTAATTTTTTGGAAAAGTATGAACGTTACTGGCCTGAAATTTGAGAGATGTTAATTGCGTAATATTTGTAGTTATTTCTGAAAAATTACTAAGGCCCGCAATCCTTCTATCTATTATCGAAGCTTTACGTGCTATCATATCTCTGTTATATTTATACTCTAGATGAAATCTGAGAATGTGATAAGTTTGCCACAAAGTTTTTAACGCTAAGAAATAAGGCTCGGAGAAAAAAATAAATGATACAGAAGTTTATATTATCACTCAAAAATCTGAAAACCAGATGTCCTCTCTAGATCGAGAACGCGTTGACCTAGGTAGTTCAAATTTTGTTCAAATCGTTATTGACAAAAAAGTAAGGACTGTTTCGTGAACGGGTCGAATCGCTTCACCCATTCTACCCCTTCCCATACAAAATGACCCAATTTCAGAACTTGACAATAGACCAATATCTCGAAATGTGTAAAAGCTATTGACCTGAAATTTGGAATATATTATATTTATATCAATTGGAATCCACGATATAAAAATTATTCGAATCCCCCTACTCCTTCTACTACCTCCCATATAACTGCACTTTTCATGAAATAATATAAGATACGAGATATTCTACAAACAGGACCATATATCGAAATAGAGATAGATCCAACCGCTGCCCTCTACCGGAAATTAACCTTACCCATCAAGAGAAATCCAATATTAGCGTAAAAAATATGCCAAGCTAATCCCTTCACACCCTCATACACCGAAAATTTACGGACTTCTGAAAATTTACAAGGAGAATACCCCCATCGTCAGTTCGGAACAATCACCTACCAAAAAACTGGCTAAGACTCTCGCGACTGAGTTACGCCCACTGGTAGGTAACACATCGCGCTCTGTCAAAAATTCCGCTCATCTAGTAGACATTCTTCAGAAAATCAACTTGGAACCAACTGATATTTTAGTCAGCCTAGACGTGGAATCACTGTTCACCAACATACCGATTGAGGACACCTTAAGTATCATCAGGAAACTCATTCCGGACAACAGGTATAGAATTTTGTTTAATTAATACTTTCTTTTCAGCTCTAGGGAAACTCTGCTAGCAAACGGATGGAGTGGCAATGGGATCTCCAATTTCACCTGTGGTAGTGGAAATTTTCATGGAGGAATTCGAAAAGAACGCACTGGGCTCTACTTCATTAACACCGAAATTTTATCTACGGTATGTGGATGACACCTTCATCATTTGGTAACATGGGAAGGAAGAGCTCGACAAATTCTTAGCACACCTGACCTCACCACGAGAAAATTAAGTTCACCATGGAAACAGAAAGCAACGGGAAACTGCCATTCTCGAATGTACTCGTAGAAAGGAATGGTACGTCGGTAAGCTTCGGGGTATATAGGGAACCAACACACACCAACAGATATCTCCACGCTCATTCACATCACCACCCGACTCAAAAAACAGGTGTCCTGAAGGCCCTAATACGCAGAGCCCGATGTATAACTGAAGGAAATCCGGGCAATCTACGAAAGGAAAAGGAACAGTTGAATCGGGCATTCATAGCTAATGGATACAAACCGAGCGAAATAAACAAGGCGTGGAAACCGAAACATCCAAGGACAGAAGAACGGCAAGGCACTGAAGAAGGAAATACAGACAAACATTCTGGGCATGATGGATAGGATAGAAAAAATCCTTCGAAAATCCAACATCAAGACAACATTCTCTACCCCGACTACTATCTGAGCAATTTTAGGAAACAAGAAGGACAAAAAACCATTGGAGACTGAAAGAGCGTACAAAGTACTTTGCGGCTCATGCGATAAAGTGTACATAGAAGAAATCACGGAAAAACCAAATCCAGTCATCAGCGATCGCGGAACATGCAACGACAGAGGATCATACAATCGATTTCCACAATGAGCAAATTCTGCCCAGGACGAATCAATATTTTCAATGAATAGTACGAGAAGGCGTTGAAATTTCTAAACTTCCACAGAACTTCAACCGAAACACCAGATACAAGTTATCAGCAGTTTGGCAACCTGCCTTAAAATTTGGTAAGAATAAAATCCGTACCCAGGATTCCTTAACTAATTTAACTACCTAAAACTAATTAACTAATTTAACCTTAAATTACCCTTCCTACACCCATTAATTCCATTCTGTATGAAATAATAGTCTTTTGTAATTATCGATCAGTTTGATAAAGGTCTCAGCAAATACCGAAACGTCACGAATAATAAAGCGTAACAATGTAGAATCCGGAAATCTTTTCTTTCAATATTAACCAATTTACACAGTACGTAATTTATCGAGCTTAAATTGTGCACATCATTTAGAATTATTAGTAAAACCCAAACAACATAATAGATGATTAGCTTCACTACTTCTACCCCCTCCCATACAATATGCCACAACTTTTCAAAAACTCTATTTTCCTGAAAAGTTTGAATGCTACTAATCTGCGATTCAAAACATGTCAAATGGATAATGTTTATAGCGTTTTTTTGAAAGAACTCCCCACTCCTTCTACCACCTTCGATACATATTGCACAATTTTACTAAATCTAATACACTAATTTTCTCAGTACCTATTAAATTTTTGAAACTTTAATTTTCAATAAAATGTTCCGATAGCAACTCCGATAGCATGTGAAAAAAATGGTTCAATGCCCTTATCCCTTCTACCACTTCCCACATAAAATCAAAAAATTGCTCTTCATCTAGAGTATCGCATGTCTAGGCCTTACGACTAATCGTAGTCCTTTAATGGTTTTATATTAGGCTCACGATTTATCCTTAAGGCTCGCATAATTGGTCTTTAAACACAATGCTTTCTATTTTGTTGGTATCAAAAACATAAATTAATAATGAAACCGTAATACTCTCATTTGCATGGGA
Source organism: Chorisops tibialis (assembly GCA_963669355.1). Taxonomy (NCBI): domain Eukaryota; kingdom Metazoa; phylum Arthropoda; class Insecta; order Diptera; family Stratiomyidae; genus Chorisops; species Chorisops tibialis. The sequence goes on along the minus strand of OY770262.1, from coordinate 267,285,842 downwards.
CAGGCTCGTGATCAAATCAATCCCGTGATTTGAGATCATATACGTATTGGAGAGCGTTAAGGACATGTGAATAGTTGTAGCTTATGATAATTAAAAACAAAAGCCCAAATAAAATAACATTAAGCTTAAAAACATAACAGTACTACGATTGTACGTAAAGTCCAATCATACGATATAATTTGTGATCTTAAAAAGTTTTGTATGCGGAGTGGAAGAAGGGGTGACAGCACTGAATCGATTTGTTTTACATCACGCTAGAGTAGCTACAAAAATGTTTGTTCCAAATTTAAACTTCAAAAATTGAATAGGTACCGAGAAAATGAGTGCATTGTTCTTAGTGAAATTGTGCATTTTGTATGGGAGGTGGTAGAAGGAGTGGGGATCTAAGTGATTTTTCGAGAAACAACTATAATCATCGTGCAATATTGTAAATTTTGAAATCAGTAACTTTCATACTTTTCAAGAAAACTGAATTTTGGAAAAGATGTGAAATTGTGTCACATTGCATGAGAGGGGGAAGAAGGGGAGAAGCTAATCGGTTTACCTCTTCCCGATAATAATTATAATACTATTAAGGGTTTCATACATTTCGTTTTAGTTTGGTAAATTTTATACATACTGAATAAATTGGTTGATAAAAAAGTGTAGTTGGAAGGTGGTGGAAGAAGTGGGGGGAATCAAATAATTTGTATACCGTAGATCACATTTATGATAGAAATAATGTATTCTAAATTTCAAATTATTCGCTCTTATGGTTTTCAAGAAAATTTGATTATGATATATTTTTGAAAATGAGTCATTTTGTATGGGAGGGGGTAGAAGGCGTGGGGGTATTGAAATAAGACAAAATGCAGATTAAATCTCGAATCATACCTAATAAACTGTGAAAGTGTCATTACAATCCGTTCAGCCATTTTTGCGTGAAACAAGGCAGACAGACAGAGAAGAATTTTAAAAACGCGTGTTTCTGCTTAGTTATTCCTAAATACAGCAAAAAACTCACTTATAGTCATTTAGTAACAACTAACAGACAGACACTACAATTATATGATATGGGAAACTAAAGTGCTATTATAAAATTCGCAATACATATGCCATAACCTTATTAAAATTTTAATCATATTTCAAATATGGCATAAAGCCTTGTAAAGAATTATTATGGAAATTTCAATATAGCTCTAAAAGATATGCGATACCGTCATTAATCTCTGTCGCTAGTGCAGGTCCTGCGTAAGACAGGACAGAATTCAATGCATTGAGTGTAACTGGATGCTCATCGATAAATAGAAACTCAAAACTTCTTTAGTCTATCGACATCGGAAATTCCTTATATATCACAGAGTATCATCCTAACAGACAATGAACATAAGAAATCAGTACAAAAATGATGGATGCGTTCGTATTTCTGCATCACTGCAGTCGTATTAAATGTTTTTTATAGTTAACTTCATAGGAATCATTATTAATCAGATAATAAAGCGACGATAATCAATGCCTGGTAATTTAGTTTTTAATTTATTTTAATGAAAAATTTGGTATCCGGTTATTGGTAAGCCATCATTTATAAAATCCAATTATCCACTCATGGCCGATGTGTGGAGTATTGCAATAAAATATCGTCCAATAACCGACCATTGAATTCGAATTTTCGATCCTAGTAGCCTGTTAAATAGAACATGACTCCAAATTTATGTTAAGAATATCTGCCTAAAATTTCGGCAAAACTTTATCATGATTAAAACTAATTGGACAATGCAATTTGGATAATCGACAAGAGGGAGCCAAAACCATGATAAAATGCAATTTGGTATTTGCGACAAAGAACTGAACTAAAGGGATTGTCCTTATGAACTGAAGCAGAATTGAGATATATAATATTGTAGCCTTCCAGAATGGGCGGCTAGTTCCATATTCGGGTTAAAAACGAATCAGAAAATTTTACAGTGTAATCGAAAACAGCTTAAAGCGCCAATTAAAGTAAGTCTAATTTAATTTATTACCAAAAAACTAATCTTCAAAGTTGAAATATTTGCCAACAAGTCGGACGCAACTTTAATACTACTTGGACTGATTCGGTATGCGTGAAAAGTCAATAAGCAGATTAAGGTGGTGCTGCATTAGGAGGACGAGAAGGTTGAGATTCCAGGAGTATTGTCAATCGTCTAACACGCAACGTAATTATTAATAGAATAAGAAATCCCAAACGCACACTAAAGGTTAAAGCTGATAGACAAAGACCAGTTGGGAAACCTCGGAAGTGCCGAGAGGAATCCAGGTGGCAGCAAACGAGGATTTTCAAGCTGGCGGACGCATTCACTGATCAGAAAAGGATGGAAGCGAAATATACATGCGGCAAGTTCCTGATTTGGACGGTAGCGGCATCGTAAGAAAGCTAAGGTGTAGCGGTAGCATGTTGATTTTACAATGCGAAGGTCGTGAATTCAAATCCCGATCGGCGTAATTCAATTCCTGCACACTACCTGCTTGGATACGCAAAAACGGCTGAACCGATTGTAACGAAACTTTCACAGTTTATTGGGCATGCTCCAGGATGTAATCTGCTTTTAGTTTTATGTCACTCTCCTCACGCCTTCTACCCGCTACCATACAATGTGACACATTTTCCAAAATATGTAAAATCTGATTTTTTCCGAAACTATAAGAGCTATTAATTTGAAGCTTAAAATATATTAATTCTATTACAAATCCCATCTTTTAGTTTACAAATTATTTCAATCCCCTACTCCTTCCACCACCTCCCATACAAACTATACTTTTTCATTAAATACTATACACCAATTTTCTCAGTACGTATAACTTCCATCAAGCTAAAATTTTGTACCAAATCCTTAATTGGCATTATTACATATATCGAGAAAAAATTAATCGATTAGCTTCACTCCGTCTACCCCCTCCCGTACAATGTGACACGATTCCACGACTTTACAAAAATTCCATTTTCTTGGAAAGTTTGAATGTTACTGATCTGAAATTGAAAATGCATCAACTGCATGATGATAGTAGTACTTACTCAAAAAACTACTAAAAACCCCTCACTCCTTCCACCACCTCCCATACAAACTGCACTTTTTCATGAAATACTCTACATTAATTTTCTCAATACGTATAACTTTCATCGGGCTAAAATTTTATATCGAATCCTTAATAAGCGTTGTTATTAATAAAAAATTAACCGATTAGCTTCACTCCTTCCACCCCCTCCCATACAATGTGACACAATTTTTCAAAAATTCGATTTTCTTCAAAAGTGTGAACGTTACTGATCCAATATTTAAAATATATCAATTTCATTGTGATTATAGTTGTTTGTCGAAAAATCACCAAAACCACCCCCCCCCCCCCTCTCTACTCTTGCGTGATGTGAAATCAATTAGTAGTCACCTTTTCTACCACTCCCCATACAAAATTTCTTATCGCAAAAATTTCGATTTCATCTATACATAGTATCGTATGATTGGGCTTTAAGCACAATCGTAGTCCTGTTATGGTTTTAAGCTTAACGTTATTTTATTTGGTATTTTTTTTAATTAACACAAGCTACAACTATTCATATGTCCTTAACGCTCTTCCATACTTATATGATCTCAAATCACGGGATTGATTTGATCACGAGCCTGTCCCATACATATGCGAGTATCGTGGTTTCAGTCTTACTAATTAATTTATGGTTCTGATTCTAACAAAATACAAACCATTGCGTTTAAAGAGTCTTTAAACTAAACAGATTATATATTTCACATAATGTACATATTACTAACCACATTTTTGCTTATTTTGCGATTCATCCGCGGACAAAGTCGCGGGCGATCGCTAGTCCACAATAAATAATGAAAAAAAAAATATTAAGGAGCTTGAAAGTCAGGAGGCCAAGGCCCGATTTGGGCTGTAGTGCCATTGTAGAAGAAGAAGACATAGTAAGAGAGTTAGTAATAACTTTCCTTTCAGCACTACGAAAATTTTGCAAGCATATGGAAGGAGTTGCAATAGGGTTTTCCAATTTTACCAAAGTTAGCGGAAATTTTTATTATTTTTATATTTTTTAAATTCGAAAAATGGTATCTTTCGATAACATATTCATCACTTAGCAATACGGTAAAGAAAAACTAGGGATATTCGAAACCAACCGTAGCTTAAAACACGAAAAAATCAAGTTCATCATGAAAACTGCAAGCACCTTCAATCCTGGATGAATTAGTATTAGAAAAATCGCGAACTTTGATTACTTTTTGGATTGCGGGCCAAAAAGTACTCAAATTCCATCTGACTCTGTCTATTGTCAGATGCATAAAACTGAAGGAAATTCACACAATTTTCGAAAGGAAAGAGAACAGTTGTACCGGGGAAAAAAGAGAATTTCGAGCAAGTCAGCACAAACAAACGTATAACCAGCTTATATCCAGGGCACGGCGGGTAACATATCACTATCCAGAATGACATAAAACATTGGAAACAGAAGAAGAATACAAATTAACTTGCGGAAAAATCAAATGCAGTCATTGGCACAGAATCGATTTCGACAATGCTAATTTTCGGAAGGTCAAGTCATTATTCCCAATGCTAACCAATTATCCATTATTATTCAATCAACCCTAAGTATCTCTTTTACTTCGAATTAATCTTCTTTATAAATACCTCTTTGGGTTTTCGATTAGTTTGATGTAGTCCCCAGCAGTGATCAAAACGTCACGATTAATAAATCAGGACAGTGTGAAGTATTCCCTGTAATGAAATTTCTTTAATAGTTTTCTACTAGTAAAATTTAATTTTTGGGTTAAAGTACGGCATGCAATAAAATGGAAAACTTTTGCGCACCAGAAACGTGATTTTAGATAAAATCTAAGCACGTGCCTTCACCTTATTTTGCGATACTTTCCAAGTAAATAAAAGTTAAAAGAAAGAAGTGCAATAATGTTATCGTTCTTTTTTAATGGGAACAAAAAGTACATTTGATAGAAACTATCCGGTAAAAAGTCATACCCGCCAAGCACTTTAACAGCAGACGTAACTTACTAATAAATCTACAGTTTTTTGATTGGTGTTACGCACTAAGATCACCGCCGTAGATATGGTACGAATGGCGACCATGTTACATAAAATATTTTAATTCAAAATTGTTATATTTAGTAACTATCGAAAGGCAAGCGAACATTTCATGTGCGACATAGTGTGAGAATAAAATGGCCGGAATTCGCGCCCGCATGTATTTGTTGTTGCCCCTCGAAAAGGTGTACTTTGAGGTGCAGATGTGCTTTCATCACTGCAGAACCGCTGCCGATAGGAGACCTCGAAAGTTTGATGAGCGATATAGTGTAGGAATGTCAATGATCGGAATTCGCGCCCGCGTGTATTTATTTATGTTAGTTGAAGACCTCGAACATGATCGGAATTTGTGGTCGTATATTTCGTTGTTGTGTTGGTCTTAGGTGTTCTTTGTATTATCACAGTGTTGTGGTTGAAGGCCTTAAGCATTCGCTGAGTAGCATAATTTTCGCACGCGTGCATTTATTTCCTTTTGTGAACAGTTGTAGATTGCGAACATGCGATGAGCAACTAGAGCTGATATGCAACAATAATAATAGAAACAGTGAAATGACTGTCATGAAAAGAGCTATAAACTGTCGACTGCCGCAGTACAGCATCGGTCATCAGTGAAGTAAGCAGCATCGAAGCATCGCAGCAACGAGTCCATCAATAAAAAACATAAAAAGGTACCCATCGTACGTAGCGAAGATGTATTTTTTTTTTTTTTTTGGTAGCAGAATGACTGTGTTATAGGCAATTTCGGCCTTTATGTACAAAGACAGTCATGGAGGGAAGGAATAGGATTGAGAAGGCAAGGAAAGAGGAGTGAGAACGACCATAACAAAGTGGTGTAGCTGGTACATTTTCCAGTTATAGTGGGAAATATTTGCAAATGTTATGAAGGATTGAATGAAAATGAAAGCAAATAAAACCATCTACTGAGTTTATAAACCTTCTAGAAGTAGAACTGTATCATTTTTACAGCGTTTCGATATTTTGTTCCCAATAATTTGTCATTGCCAGTAGCAACAGAAAAATTCGTGCTTAAAGAATCTTACTGCCTGGAGTAGGAATCTAAGGTGCTAGGATGTAGCCTAGTAGGTAGCGTGTTGGTCTTCTAATGCGAAGGACGTAACTTCAAATCCCGGTCGACGCAATATACAATTCCAGCACATTGCCTGCTTGGATATACCTTGGCCACCTCAATCTACGAAAAAAATTAAAAAAGAGGGTTGTGCGAAGGGCTAACAACCCTTCCACAATAAGTAATGAAAAATGTTAAAAAAACCTGAATATCAGGAGGCCAAGGTCCGATTTGAGGCTGTAGCGCCATTGTAGAAGTAGAAGTAGGAGTAGGAATCGAACATCCGACCGATTAACTGTGAAGCAAGCTGCCCACTTCGCCACGGAAGCCTATGAGGGATTAGATTTAGCAAAATAAAGTACAGAACAGATTTCAATTCCTTCTTTTTCCTTATTAATTTTTTTTAGCTTACAGAAAGGTATGGCAGGTACGGACAGAGTACGTAAGTCATTTTCCATTAATAATATTAAAATAATAATAATAATAATAAAATATAAAGAGAAAATGAAGTGCTAAGCCGCACATTACGTCATCCATCTTTCTCCCTCTGCTAGTTGGTCATATACCGAGCCCAGGCCAAAACAATAACAGCAATTAGAACACACTTATATTCCCTCCTCTCTACAGCACCCCAGGGATAAGATGTCTTCCAGAACAAAGTCTCATACACCCAGGCTCCTGAGCGGCCGCTACACGTTAAATATAACATACACCTCACTTTAATTTTGAACTCAATTTGCTTTTTTTTTATCATCCTACAGAAAACATTTTTTCACAATACATTATGTAATAAATTTTCAATTGACGACGTACACACTAGATAAATCAAAAGCACTTATATTTTAGATACGAGAAGCAACATAAAAAGTAACGACAAACGACACAAGAAAATGTAAACTAAGGAAATTTAAAAATAAATCAGGCGATGAAATTTTCGATATAAAATTTGAGCTTGACAAAATTTTTGGTAATGCCTCTCTGGAGTTGTAAATTTTCAAGCATCTTTAAAACTACATGCGTAAAAGATGTTTTTCGGAGTATTGAAAAGAAAAAACTGGTGAAGTCATTATGAAAGACCAGCCAATGATATTCAATATTTTAGCCTGAATGAACCCGAAAATTATGTCGCTGATTGTATCTACGATACAAAACACACGTACATATATGCATATGTTTCAATAGCAAATTATTGTTTAGATCTACTCTGTATAGATGAAATCTGAGAATGTAATATGTTTAGCCCGAAATTAGAAGAAAGGGCGAAAAATAAAGGAATTTTGCGTAACAACAATCTTCAAAAGAAGTGACCCATTTCTTCGTCCGTCCAAACACGTAATAAATCGAAAAAACGTTGATCAAGGAAACCGTGCGGCGGTTGTTGTTGTGAGAATGGATATCAAACACTTCGAAATTGATACTAATTCCTATATGATATTTGATTTTATAGTCATTATAATCAGGGCCGGTTCTACTAAAATGCGAATGGAGCAGTTGAACCGGGGGCATGTATGAGGGACGGCATCATCAAAAAATCCAGCCAAAGCCAGCCATGTACTTTCGAACCGCTTCTGTGGCCAAATTTTATCATTGTCAAAATCAGTTTCTCGACAAAATTATGTCTAAATATAACAGAATTATGATTGGGCATAAAGCCCAATCATGATACTCTAGAGTTTATTGTTCCAAAAAATAAAAAGTTCTTTCGAATAGTCTATAGTGGCTTTTTTATGGGAGGTGGTGAAAACAGAGGGGGAGGTTTGTAATTTTTGTATATAACACCGAACGTAGTATGCATAATGTTTCATGCTGAATTTAAAATATGTAGCTTTCATTAATTTCGAGGAAACTTGAACAATTTTTACCTGAATTTATGCATTTGTGTGGGAGGTGGCAGAGAAAGTGGGAGGTTTTGGATGATTTTGAATCTGGTTATCAACATAATAATAATATTGTTTTATTACAATTTTAAAGTCAATAGCTCTCATATGTTCGAAGGAGAAATACTTTTCTTGAATTTCTAATACACAAATTTGTATGAGAGCTGGTAGAAGGAGTGAAGCAAAGGTCATATTTTTTTAGCATTTACTGCAATTATTAAGGTACAAATCCTGGCAAAATTGAAAATTTGTACTTTTTCTAGATTCAATGAAAATTGATTATATGCATTTATCGAAATTGTCCATTTGTGTGTGTGTGTGTGTGTGTGTGTGTGTGTGTGTGTGTGTGTGTGTGTGTGTGTGTGTGTGGTGGGGGGGTTGGGAGGGGGTATATTATACTTTTCTTAGAAATTAAAGTTGATAGCTTTGACGGTCTTGGAGAAAAATAATTTATTTGAAATTCCGAAATTTCGTGAAATATGTATGGAAGGGGGTAGAAAGAGCAAGGTGAAGTTGATAGTTTTTCCGAAATTGGTTGTAATTGTAATAAAATGAATTATGATGAAAATTCGTTCTTTCAACTTTGCCAGTTGCATTGAAAACCGAATAAATGCATTTTCGAAAATTTGTACACATGTATGGGAGGGGGTAGAAGGAGTAAGAGGATCAGATCAGTATTTTTTGACGTTAATGATATTCATATCATTATACTATGACCAAATTTGCAAGTCAATATCTAAAATGATTTCGGAGAAAAATGAATTTCTTCAAATTTCGAAAATTCATGAAATTTGTATGGGAGGAGGAAGAAGGAGTGGGGAGATATGACCCGTTCACGAGCTTAAGCATACTTTTTTGCTGAAAATGACATATGACAAATTTCAGTACGATAGGTAAAAGCTTTCGAGAACTAGCTATGTTGTAGACAGACGGACCGACAGGCGGATACTCGGAATCGAGATTTTGAGCGACAACAAATATTTCTGTATCCTTGGCGACTTCTTGCGAGCAGTATTTCTTAGCATTACAAACAGTAAGGCAATCTCAGATGTCGCCTACAGTTTAACAATTTCTTATTGCTCTTCTTCTTTTTTTTTTAGGAAAAGAAATAAAAAGCTGTTGTATAATTTAATTATTTGTCAGCAAAAATATAATTGAAAATTTAACCGATTTTGCATAAAATTTTTATCATTTGCTATGCATCCAATACCCGACAAACTTAGCGTTTAGATCGTAATAAATATTGTGACAAATTTATCGGTATAATATATCAATCAATCAAAATCAATCAAATTGCTGTTAATACCCCCTATAGGGGCATAGGACAGGAACAACTCTCTTCCACAAGGGGCGATCCTGAGCATCGGCCTTAAGGTGTTGCCAGGACTTGTTTATTCCTCTGGCCTCCTGCTCAACTGCTCTATAATATATAACGTATATCAACGGATTTAGTCAAATTTAAGTCCAAATTTTTTTGGCAAAATTTTCAAAAATTTGACGTCCAAATTGTCGAGCTTGAAGTCGAAATCACTGTTTCATACAACTTTGTCTTTTTTTCATTTTCACATTTCTGTATAAACTATTTAGAATATGGCTACCTCAAATTTGATTTTCTCACACAATTGCTACTTGGCTTTTGGTTTAAAAACTGTCCGCCTGTAGCTTGTTGTCTAAACTGAAAAAGCGGTATGTTTCGTTGTCTAATTTATTGTTAAAATAGTATGTCTATGAACTTTCGGTTCATACTGTCACACAATTTTATCGTTGAAATGTCATGCCACTATGATTTTTTTTTTGCCAATTAGCTCCGCAAAATTTTTGTTAAAAACTTATAACCGCCTCTTCAAGAAGATATATGTATCTATAAACCCACGCCTATATGAGTCAATTTTCTGTGACCATTCGACTCTGGCCAGCTCAGTTAAAGTTGGGTCATGTTGTCACAGCCCATACAGTTGTAGAAAACTATGTTTGGGAGGGGGACGAAGGAAAAACCAATAACGAACTAAATCCCTGATGACGTACAGACTCATTATATGCGCGTGCAAATTTTAAGTTTTAATTTTAATGTTTAATTAGTCGGTTTATTTATTTAATTAAAAACATAATAATTTTTACAATAAATTAAACATCCACTACCTTAAAATATATATACATAAAAATATACATATCCTAACTTCGTAAACAGTCCTCGGTCACGCCTGTAAAATTGCGGATCACTTGCGGTACAATATGTTCTTTCAAATAATATCCAATTCCAATTCTATTTCGTCAAATTGAGTATCGTTTTCATTTTTGACACTTTTACTGGTCAAATCCGCTCCGTCGAACCAAATTAATAGTGCATCCAAAAGGCTCAACATGAAAATCATCTTAGGGATAGCTCATCAAAAGATGAGTCCGGTACTGGTTTCGTAACTACACGAATATTTCAATACTATGAACCAAAATCTGAAATTCCTTTCGCATCTATTTCGTGGACTGCAGTACGATGGGCAGTATATTAAATTGGCGTCACCTAGAGTGATTAAGACCTAAATGATACGAGAAACGGATACATCGCCTCGGATACGGACTGATTCAACGGTAACGACTTTTGGCATTCGAAAACGGACTATGATTGGCTTCTGGAACGTTCGAACATTGAATGACGGGGGAAGAGCTGGGGTTACTCGGTCCTTGCACCGCCAGTCAGTGATCGACCGTGAAATGAAGCAATATAACATCCAAATCTTGGGCTTGAGCGAGGTCAGGTGGACAGGATCAGGAGAAGAACGAACCCCTAGCGGAAACACTATTCTGTACATTGGCCCTGAAAGTGAAGCCAGAAATGGCGTGGCGTTCGTCCTTACGCCGAGAGCGAGAAACAGTCTCATTAGCTGGGAACCAATCTCGGATAGGATTATCGTCATCAGGCTCAGGACCAGTGTCAGAAACGTCACAATTCTGCAGTGCTACGCACCAACTAATACCGCAACATCTGGTGACAAAGAGGAGTTTTATAGCCAACTGAGTGCCACCTTCGAACGTGTTCCAAGAGGTGATATTATTATCATCTCGGGAGATATGAACGCCCAGGTTGGATCAGACAACACTGGACTAGAACACGTCATGGGGAGGCATGGTGACCCTTGGGTCGACCCTTCACGACCTTGGATTAAGAGACCCGAAAACGGCGAATTATTTGTGGAGTTCTGTAGTACTCGGCAAATGGTCATCGGAGGGACCCTTTTTCCACACAAGAGTCATCATAAAACATCTTGGGTTTCCCCTGATGGTGTTACTCAGAACCAGATCGACCATTTGGCTATAAGTCGCCGATGGAGAAGATGTCTCCTCGATGTGCGAGCGAAACGTGGAGCTGACGTGGGGAGCGATCACCACTTGATGGTTGCCTGCTTGAGATTGTGTACAGCAGCTATCCGACGACCACAAATTCTTCAAATGAAGCGCAAGCTTAATGTGGATAAACTCAGAGATCCCAACAAAAAACTCGAATACACCACCATTCTACGCGAAAAGTCATCCACATTGGGTGAACATGAAATGCGCACACTGGACGCCAATTGGGAGGCAACCAGAAACACTTTTCTAACTAGTGCTGAAGAATCTGTGGGATATGCGCAAAGCGGTGAGAAACCCTGGATGTCGCAAGACACATGGGACAAGGTTGGCAATCGGAAAAAAGCCAAATTGGCAATCATCTCTCAACCCGATGTCAACCAACGAACGCCCGACTTGAGGCAGAACTACCGCGATGCTCATATACAGCTTAAAAAGGCTGTTAGACGCGACAAGAGAAAGGCCATTGAAGATCTGGCAAACAAGGCAGAATCTGCGGCTTACCTTGGGGATATGGGTTCACTATTTAAAATCATGAAACAGTTGACGAACAGGAATTTTACCGCCAACCACCTGGTGAGAGATGTCAACGGAACTCTCCTTAATATGAGTGAATACCAGTTGCGACGATGGAAGGAATACTTCTCTGATATTTTAAACATCTTGTCAGATGAAGATATCCCGGAAACAGAACAACTTCCAAACATCCAACCGCAACAATCCTCTATTAGGGACGATCCCCCAGATAAAGAAGAGATAGTTTCCGCCATTCGGTCAATGGCGGGAAGGAAAGCTCCAGGTATAGACGGACTACCAACCGAACTCCTCAAAGCGGACCCGGAAATAACAGCCGATATACTCCTCCCACTCTTCACTAAGGTGTGGAATGATGGAAGATATCCGACTGAATGGAAGGAGGGCGTCATTGTGAAAATTCCGAAGAAGGGCGACCTTCGGGATTGTGGCAATTGGCGTGGTATATGTCTACTTACTGCCGTATCAAAAATTATGGTTAAGGTAATTCTCAATAGGATTAGTGATGTCGTCGAGAGCACTCTCGAAGTTTATCAGGCTGGATTCCGTAAAGGGTCGTCTTGTACCGACCACACAAATACCCTACGGATAATATTAGAGCAGTCAGCCGAAATGGGTTCGCCACTACATCCCATGTTTGTGGACTTCGAGAAGGCTTTCGACAGCGTTAAGCGAGATTACATATGGAATGCTTTGCGTAGGAGAGGTATTCCAGATAAGGTCATAGCTATGATTAAAGAATCCTACGAAGATGCAAGGTGTCGCGTCTTGCATAGAGGAGAGCTGTCCGAGAGCTTTCCTGTGCGAACGGGTGTCAGACAAGGCTGCATATTATCACCAGCCCTGTTTCTGGTGGTAATAAATGACATCTTGAAAGCTGCACTGGAAGGTGGGGAAGGTAAAGGTCTTCAATGGAGACTATTTAACATCTTAAGTCACCTTGATTATGCTGATGACGTGTGTTTGCTTGCACATACCCGTTCGGACTTAGAGTCAAATGTTCGCTCGTTGCATTCTAAATGCAAAGAGGCGGGACTGAAAATAAATGTGCGTAAAACCAAGTACATGCACATGGGTTCGAACGCAAACACACCGATTGTTCTTGATGGACAGGATGTGGAAGAGGTGCAAGATTTTTGCTATCTCGGAAGCATTGTCAGCATGGACGGCGGAGCCGAAAAGGATGTTGAGGCTCAGCTAAATAAAGCTCGTCAGGCCTTCGGTATCCTTTCCCCTTTCTGGAGGTTAAGAGAGATCTCCCTTCGCACGAAGCTGCGAGTTTTTGACGCATGCGTCAAATCCGTGTTGTTATATGGTTGTACTACGTGGAAAGTGACCGTTCGACTTACCAAGAAACTACAGACTTTTGTAAACCAATGCCTCCGGCGCATTTTAGAAATATTCTGGCCAGAAGTAATCTCCAACGACGAACTTTGGAGTACAACTCGCCAGACTAAAATAGGTATTGAGATTCAACGGCGAAAGTGGCAGTGGATCGGTCATACTTTGGGGAAACCAGAGCGAAACATCGCAAAACAGGCTCTGGATTATAACCCTCAAGGAAGACGTCGGGTTGGTCGACCATGTAACACATGGAAGCGAGCAGTTGAGCAGGAGGCCAGAGGAATAAACAAGTCCTGGCAACAGCTTAAAGCCGATGCTCAGGATCGCGCCTTGTGGAAGAGAGTTGTTTCTGTCCTATGCCCCTATAGGGGGTCTTAACAGGAATTTGATGAGAGTGATTCAGTGGCGTATTCGGCATCGGAATAGCTGCTCTCGTCATCACTCAGCTCGTAATCGGCAGTTAAAATCACACATCTTGATTAATTCGTAATCGTCATTAATAATCGAATCTATATTATTTCCAATAATTAATCCTTGACTATCCGTTCAAAAAACCTAAAATTTAAGTCCATCCATTGAAAACTAATGTTAAACTTTTTCCGTCGAAACTAAATTTTGAACTTTTTCTGTCGACACTAGATTTGGACTTTTTCTGTCAAAACTAAATTTTTTAACCAAGGAGGATATATAATAAGGAGTAACTATGAGCATGCTTTGCCTTATAAGAAAATGGGAATGAAAGTACTATTTCCCTCCTTTACTAGCAAAATGCTCGAAATTTTTCGTAAAAAACGTTTCGCTATCTTTGTCTGGCACACTTCAAAATATTGCAACTAACTCTTTCCCACGTTAAATTGTTCGAAACAATTGACAAATTTTCGAAAGAATTGTTTCGCTATCCTTGTTTGGCATACTTAAACCCAAAGTAACTATCTCTGTCCCGCGTTAAATTGTCCGTTGCTAAAGTGTTTAGCTTAGAAGTGAACCAAAAACTAATAAAAATTTAAAAAATAAAGATTTCTGAAATAAAACAGCAAACTTCATTCTACTGAAAATTATTTTATTGCTGACTGAATATTAGCAACCAAGAAAGAATACAAATTATGGTTTTTTTTTTGTAAAAGTTTGAAGCCAAGATAAGGTTGGACACAATTTTCGAAAATTTCCGAATCAAAAAGCATTCCCACATAAGAGAGCCTACCAGGCACTCCGTTTTATATATCCTCCTTGGGAGTAACTATGAGCATGCTTTCCCTTGTAAGAAAATGGGAATGAAAGTATTTCCCCCCCTTACTGGCGAAATTTTCGATATTTTTCGAAACAATCGTTTCGCTATCTCTGTCTGGCACACTTAAGCCTATTCCAACTAACTCTGTCTCGCGTTAAATTATCCGAAACAAATGTCAAATTGTTTCGCTATCCTTGTTTGGCATACTTAAACCAAATGCAACCATCTCTGTCCCGCGTTAAATTGTCCGTTGCTAAAGTGCTTAGCTTAGACACGAACCAAAAACTAATAAAAATTGACAAAAATAAAGATTTCTGAAGTAAAACAGCAAACTCTATTGTACTGAAAATTACTTTATTGCTGAATGAATATTAGCAACCAAGAGAGAATACAAATTATGGTTTTTTATACTCTAGATGAAATCTGAGAGTATATTGTGTTTGCCTTGCCGTTTGTAACGCTAAGAAATAACGCTCGCACAGAGCCGCCAAGGGTACAGAAATATTTGTTGTCGCTCAAAAACATCGATTCCGAGTGACCGTCTATCCGTCTGGCCGTCTGTCCGTCTATCTGTCTGTGCTACAGCATAACTCTCGAAAGCTTTGAGCTATAGTGCTAAAAATTGTTGTGTGTCATGTTTAGGAAAAAAGTAAGGTCAAGTTCGTGAACGGGCCAAATCGCTCCACCCCTTCTACCCCCTCCCATACAAAATGACACAAATGCGCAATTTGACAATAAACGGATTTGCTCAAAAAGTATAAAAGCTATTGGCCTGAAATTTGGAATATATTACTTTTATGATAATATTAATCTACCGTATAAAAATTACGCATGTCGTCCCCCTGCTTCTACCACCTCCCATACAAACTGTACTTGTCATGAATTACTCTAAGCCAATTTACTCAGTGCGTATAAAATTTAGCGAGCTGAAATTGTGCACTAAATATTTATTTCAAATTGTTAGTAAGGCTAAGAAAAAATAGACGATTAGCTTCACCCCTTCTACCCCCTCCCATACAAAATGGCACAATTTCGCAATTCGACTAAAAATGAATTTGCTCGAAAAGTATAAAAGCTATTAGTCTGAATTTCGGGATATATTACTTTCATAATGATTTCAATATACAGTATAAAAATTATTTGCGTCCTCTCTCTCCTTCTAACCCCTCCCATACAAACTACACTTTTTCATGAAATGCTCTAAGCCGATTTTCTCAGAACATATAACATTTGTAGAGCTCACATTTTGTGATAAATACTTATTGAGCATTATCACTAAGATCAGAAAAAAATATTTGATTAGCTTTACTGCTTCTACCCCCTCCCATACAATATGACAAAGTTTCACAACTACACAAAAAATCTATTTTCTTGAAAAGTATGAATTTTACTGGTCTAAAATTTAAGAGATGTCAATTTTATGATATTCTTAGTTATTTCTGAAAAAGTCACTAAAATCCCCCCACTCTTTCTACCACCTCCCATACAAACTGCACATTTTCACTAAATCTAACACACTAATTTTCTCAGCTTCTTTTCAATTTTTGGAGTAAGCATTTTGTATAAAACATTTTTATAGCTACTTTAGCATGATGGGGAAAAAATTAGTTCAATGCTGTCACCCCTTCTAACACTCCCCATACAAAATTTCTTGGGATCACAAAAAGTTTTATTTCATCTAGAGTATCGTAAGATTGCGCTTTACGCGCAATCGTAGCCCTGTTATGTTTTTTGTAAGAGTTTGAAGTCAAGTTAAACATGAACTGACTAACAAAAATTTTCAATTTTTTTTTAAATATATACTCCCTACTTGATCAACGAAAAAAAAATATTAACTCCAGTGAATTTTGACACGATCGTTACAAACTTTTTGACAAAAGTGCAGCAAATTTAATTCTAATGTCAAAATTTTAAACTTTAGTGTCACCAATTTTATTGACAATCAACGCTTTTCTGTGATATTTCTTTCGAAATTTATTGACATTGTTGAGCATCGGATGCAATAACGAACTATGGCGATGTCACCGGATATAAGTAAGTTTTTCTAACTAAAGTTTGATGTTCAGGATCGCGTCTTGTCGCAGATAACTGTTTCTGTTCCATAAGGAGTTTTAACAGCAAATTAAATTGAAATAAAGCTCGCCAAGTCTTCTATATTCGCTGCCTTTTGGAATATTAAAAGAGATAAAGCATGCGTCAAGAACCTGTTGATTTGCGTTTGTTCTACAAGGAGGTTAATATTTGGAGGCGCTCGTTTCAATGAATGGGCCACACCTCACGTAGAAGATGCATAAAAAATTGTCAATTAGTATTCTCAACACTCAAAAACAATGTATAGGGGAACCCGGGGCATAATGGGGTATCGGGGCGCAATGAAGTTCGTCGTTTTTCGGTGTCAAGGAGGTGCTGTCAGCGAACGGCAATAATTAGTACTAGACCATCCTGTTATTGCTGAACTACGGCAGCCATGTTAACTTAGTTTTCTTGAGCATTGGTGAAGTTTTCGTTCGTTTTTTCTTTGCTCTTGTATTGAAACACTTTATGATTTTGTAACCACAGTAAGCTATACATACTTGTTTAAGTGACAACTATAGTAGGCACATGCTTGAAGTACGTTTAATTGCTTTAGTTTCGTGTAATTAAACATTATTTTACGTACTTCTCAATAATATCAGTTAATATTTTAAACTTTTAAGCATTTTTTTAATGAATTTTACAGATTTTCCAGTTTGTCTTTTTTCAATACACATGAAACACCTCGTGCAGGCTAAGGCCCCCTTTCATAACATAACTGTTCCGATTGAAATTATTATTTTTCCTTTATGTACATATATCAAATATATGTATGCACGTGCCTACATGGCAATTCTCAAAGAATAAAATTGGCAGCCTAAAAAGCAATTCTTACGAGTAAAAATAACATAACCGCTCAAAAATCTTAACATCTGGAAGAAAAAGATCGATATCTCAGCTCAGAATGAGTTAAATTGAACATCAAATCCCGCAAATTCTTCGTCAAGATGTCTACAATACAACGAGATCGTAAACCATTTAGACCATCTTTTTTTGAAAAAAACATTAAGAAAAAATTTACTCGAAAACATATCTTGCAATGATTTCATCAGATGAAATTTCTATGAAACCGGCTTTGTTTAAAGTAATAAGAGGCGATGTCGCAAGTTTTGGTAGAATATCTTTTTTGCATTTTGTGAGATACTCATTTCCTTCAAAAAACACAAATTCTTTAAAAATTTCTAAAAACGACTTCAATAACAGTCTATATCTCAGGTTTCGATAAACATAATTTAACTATGTCTAACCACCCCATTCAAATGACATTTGTTTCTATTTTTGAAAAAAAAAACCTGTTCATTTGTTTTCTTTCAATATTATTGTTTTAATGTGATTATTATATTATAATGTATTTTTAGAAAAATTTTCAGCACCCCTAACAAACATTTTTGTGTTTTCAAATCATATTTTCAACTTAGTACTCCGTTCTGCCCCGTGTTCCCTTACAGGATCAGCTATTTCGAAGGGCGTGATATCAATAAAATGATCCGGGCAGCAAATTAGCTTGGACCGGCACTGATTGTAATTATTTTCCAAATTCCGTGTTCCAAACAAAAAAATCCTAATTGATTAGTATCGAGAATATACTTTTACAAGCTTCCTATAAAGTAGAAATAGTTATTGCTTTTGAATGCCATTTTCAAAACAAAGTATTCTCCTTAATAGAAATCCGTACATAGATATTTCAATCTGCAACTATTAACCGGGAATAAATGACTAATGTTTATTGATCTTTCAATTCCAGATGCAATTAAGTATCCATGTAGCGGAGTGTTGAAAACTAAATTATAGACAAAATTAAATAATGTATCTACGTATAGACTCGCAGAAATTATAATTCCTCATCGACGGCACATAAATTAAATCATAATTATACTTACGCAGCTACTTTATTAAGGAAGCCGAGTCGAAAAATTTATGGTTACCAAAATATTATTCGTGCGAATTTTGAAAATGACTTAAAGTTCACGAGCTGGAATGATTCCATAAATTTGTTGATGAAAATAACCTTTACAAGATAACTTATATAAATGCGCGTTCGCATCGAAAATAATTTCTTTATACATTCCAAAATATTTAAGAAATTATCGATTTCATGCTCAGCCGAGGACGTAATGTGTCGACAAATTTTTATTGCTTACATTTACTTTTTCATTTGAATGAATCGAAAATCAAAGAAATATTTCAACCTTGTAAATATAATAATAGTAGCGGCACGATTGAATTTATATTAATGGGCCGTATATACCGAAAAGGCGTTTTCGTTGAAGATGAGATAATTTCGAATTGATAAACTAAAGGGAATATCTCAAAATAGTTGTAGTGGTGATAAATTGGCTGAAAAAGATTCACCCAGTTAGTTAGATAACCAGGAGCTGACTAGAAAAAAAAGTGACTTCTAAAATTTTAAACACCATATAATTGGTTGCGTAATATTTATTATATGTGTTTTTTCGGCTCATTACAAACTAATTTTTATACTAATAAAGAAAAAGGGTCGAAAAAAATAATTTACATACAAACCCAGCACACAATTTAACGAGCGCTCGTAAATAACGATCCAAAACCGAGCATTTTGTGTCACACAAAACAATGAAAACGATGATCTCAAGTAAACCAATCATTGGTATATATATAAACACGAAGGGTCACACGAATTGTTGTTATAAACAAGCAGTTTTCATCTCACCATGTGCATCGATGGTGCCAAAAATTATTTGGTTAAATTTAGTTTGCAGAGGATCGTACTCGAGTGCTTGTGTGTAAGGCAATCCGTGAAATTCAACGGCAGAAAAAGCATTTTCGATCTTCTATTGTTTGGATTTAAAATTCCAGTTCGTTAATAAATCGTTAATTTGTCATAAATAATATCGTTTATAAATCTTAAACGATATTCGTTAATGAATTAGAATAAAAATCATTAATGATTTATTGATAATGATTATATGTTTGCTTATATACTCGTTTCTTGTAAGCGTTTTACAACTCAATAATGAATCGTTAAAATGATTCATTAACGAATATCCATTTAGTCCGCTTGATGAATCATTAATGTATCGTTAAAGATCAAATCGCTCGATAATTTAATTCACTAACGATTATTTAACGAATTATTTTGTTTGCTGAGAAGAATTTAAAATCAAAATCAGCTTTTTCAGAATGTAATATTATTAATGAAAACTTTGAAATTTAGAAAACTTTGTAACCACTTCCTTCCGTGGAAAGGTTTATTTTTCGGAAATGAGAAAAAAATTAACACTTCCTCAGAAAAAATTAAAAAATATTT
This sequence comes from Chorisops tibialis, assembly GCA_963669355.1. Lineage (NCBI taxonomy): Eukaryota > Metazoa > Arthropoda > Insecta > Diptera > Stratiomyidae > Chorisops > Chorisops tibialis. Next base: position 267,266,031 of record OY770262.1, on the reverse strand, counting down.
CTTTACAAAAATTGGATTTTCATATTTTTTACAAACGTCCTGCACGGAAGTGTTAATAACCTTAAAACCAATCATCCAATCACATTGCTATTAAACCATTTCCCTCACCAAGGTTTTGATTTTATTCTAAAAAAATTTAAGGCTTTCAACGACTTCGGTTAAATTGTTCGTTTATAAAACACTTAAATTTCACTGAAATATGCAATTTCGTGTATACGCCCCGTTAAGATAGAATAAGTCCAAAGTTGCAATGTTCTTTGGGTCGTTCTTGATACTGTCCATTACACAGTGGATGTCAAGTTTAAAAAATTGTTAAATTGAGACCAAAGCTCATTTTGTCGGGACATATCACCAAACAGTATAATAAATGTGAGGAAATTTTTTCTTTCAACAAATATGTTCAAGCAGCCAGACCTGTCGCTGTGCGAAAGAGCTTCGGATCTTATAGATACCGATTGTCAACCTTTTATATTCCTTTATCCTGATTGATACCCTAACCAATAATGGCGAAATTCAATGAACTGAGACGCCCTATTCGTTGAGGTTCTAAGAACCTATTTATCAACATTTTTCTGCTTGTCAAGTGTTATGCCGGAACTTATTTATGTACATATCTTTTCTTAATTAGATCACATTACTCTATACGACTTAGTTCATATTATTAAATGAAAGATACGAATTCTGTGGCATCTTATACCTAATATTATTATTGTAGAGGATGTCCTTTTTGTTCATTAGAAAAATATGTTTATAGATCTAGTATTCTTTTCTTTTCAGAGACATAATAAATATATTAGAAAAAAAGCTATGTGGGAAAAAAAAGGGAACATTTCTTATTTCTAGGTTACCATCGTGACCAAAATGAGATGAAAAAGAAGCACGACATTAAGAACTTAGAGAAATATCGACTGATACTCAAGATTAACTAGTAATTATACTCTGTTCAAAAAAAAAAAACTGTAAAATTACTGTACACGAATATAGGAAAATTAAAAGATAACTTTACAGTACAGTACATTTGCTGTAGTGTAGTTGTAAGAAAATTAAATATTACTCCTGTAATATTGTGGCTCAGGTAATTGACTGATGCTTGCCTGGGTAGTGAATTTGCATTTTTTGGTAATAATGCTACAATTTTTTATTTTTCAGCTTTTATAGTAAAATTATATATTTATATATTGTTTTATATACTATTGTTTTAAAATTCAACGACGTCTCCCAAGTTAATGGCGTTCAAAAAATTTGATAAGAAAATAATTCGCACTGGATCAATGTTGCGGCGCATATAAAGTCTGATACATTTGTTACAATAATGCCTCTTTTTGATCGGAGTTCGCTTACAAATTGGTTAAATATGTAATCATTTATTTAATTAAACTCTTGAAAATTATTATAGTTACATACTTACACACACATACAACACTGCAGGATGAGATCACGCCACAAGAATCAGGTGCGATATTTTCGTCTCTGAAAATATGAATATCAACAGTTTAATAATTTGCTTACTCAACAATATCTTTTTGTTTATATAGAAGCACAAAATCAATTCTATATCTTTTTGTTTATATAGAAGCACAATATCAATTTTCGTCTCCGAAAATATGAATATCAACAGTTTAATAATTTGCACACTCAACAATATTAATTCAATTTCTTTTTGCTTATACCGAAGCATAATATCAATTCCATTTTTTGACTACGTAAGTTATTTGTAAGAAAAGATGTTTGAATCTATCAGAGGTTCTTGGCAGTCTTAAAACTTAAGCCCTGGGACACACATCTAAAAATCTAGAATAAAAGTTTTTCCATTTAAAAGTAAAGTTTTTTTTTCTTTTGGTGATCCTTATATTTTGTAGTTTCCGTGGTTCTAAGAAAAGCCCCTCTAAAATCGCAGAGGAAGATTTTACTCCATTTTTATGTGCGAAAATAATATGAGTGTATACTCGTTAGGACTAATTGGAGTCCGAAATTATATTATTTTATATATTGCGTGAAGAATTTTTCAAATTCTTTATAATTGCTCTTATCGAATTAATTGTTTTCTTATGTTCACTAATTGGAGTTCACTCCGCCTTCTGCTAACTCTTGTGTTGTCTTTTGTGTTTGTATTGTCCTTTGTGGGTTTTTATACTCTAGATGAAATCTGAGAGTATATTGTGTTTCCCTTACCGTTTGTAAGGCTAAGAAATAACGCTCGCACGGAGCCGTCAAGGGTACAGAAATATTTGTTGTCGCTCAAAAATCTCGATTCCGAGTGACCGTCTGTCCGTCTGTCCGTCTGCCCGTCTGTCTGTCTGTCCGTCTGTGCGTCTGTGCGTCTGTCTACAGCATAACTCTCGAAAGCTTTGAGCTACAGTGCTAAAAATTTGTGTGTGTCATTTTTAGCAAAAAAGTAACTTTAAGTTCGTGAACGGGCCACATCCCCCCACTCCTTCTACCCCCTCCCATACAAATTTCACGAAATTCCGAAATTTTCAAAAATTGATTTTTCTTTGAAAGTATTTAAGCTATCGACTTGAAATTTCGGTCAAAGTATTATAATGTAGATGTTATTAATCTGAATAAATATTGATCCGATCTCTTTACTCCTTCTACCCCCTCCCATACAAATGCATAATTTTGAAAAATGCATTTTTTCGATTTTCATTGAAACTATCAAATTTATAAGAAAAAATTTTTGCCAAAATTAATTTTATTATAATTGCAATTAGTATTGAAAAAATTATCAACTTCACCTCACTCCTTCTACCCCCTCCCATACAAAATTTTGAAATTTAAATTAAATTATTTTCTTCGAAACTGTTTAAGCTATCAGCTTGATATTTTGCATAAATTATAAAAGTAGAAATATCAATAGCGAGAAAAAAACTTGTTTTGATCCGTACACTCCTTCTACCCCCTCCCATACAAATGCATAATTTTTGTTAAGTGCATTTTATAGAATTCCATTCAAACTAGAAAAAGTACAAACTTAAAATTTTGCCAGAATTTAATTTTTAATAGTTGCAATAAATGCTAAAAAAATTATCAGCTCCTCTTCACTCCTTCTACCCCCTCCCATATAAATATTTGTATTATAAATTCAAGGAAAGCATTTCTTCTTTGAACATATGAGAGCTATCGACTTTGAAATTGAAAAGCCTGGCGATAATGATGTCGATAAGCAGTTTCAAAATCTTCTAAGCCCCTCCACTTCCTCTGCCACCTCCCATACAAATGCCACAATTTCAGGAAAACTATGTCCAATTGAAAATAATGAAAGCTACAAACCTTAAATTCTGCACGAAATATTTTGCATACTACATTAGGTGTCAAATCCAAAAATTACAAATCTTCCTCCTCTGCTTCTCCCACCTCCCATACAAAAGTCACTATTAATTATTCAAAAGAATTCGAGGTGACATATTTTCCGGTACATTAAACTCTTTCTCATTTCATCTAGAGTATCATATGATTGGGCTTTACGTCCAATCATAATTCTGTTATGTTTATATTGAAATTTTCTCATGAAAATATATTAAGTTACATTCGTACCAGTTATTGTCGTTTGCTGAAAAAATTGTGAAATTGCCTACAATGTAGCAAACAATCTACTATTAAGCATAACTCTGTAAGAATTTATACTATGTTATCTATATAATAATGCAAAACTCTGCATATATTTAAGATCACGTGAAGTAGGTGACTACGTTTGGCCGAGATAATTTCGTCGGTATCGGTTGAGTGGAAAAATTTGCCTGCTACGCGGACGGCATGGGTTCGATTCCCGGCTGATATTCTTTGTTCCGATTTTTTTTTTTTTTTTTAAAGGCTCATATAAGGAACATGTGTCATCTAAGGAAGGCGTCAAATTGTATGGAAGGGGGTAGAAGGAGTGAAGCTAATCGCCTAATTTTTTTTAGTCTTACAAATAATTCTAAATAATTAGCTCGATAAGTTTCATACGTACCGAGAAAATTTATTTAGAGTATTTCATAAAAAAGTGCAGTTTATATGGGAGGTGGTGGAAGGAAGGAAAGGACTCAACTAATTTTTTTACAGCAAATTGAAATTATTAAAAAAATAATGTATTCCAAATTTCAGATCAATAGCTTTCATGCTTTTTGAAAAAATCCGTTTATTGTCGAATTGCGAAATTGTGTCATTTTGTATGGGAGGGGGTGGAAGGCGTGAAATCAAATGTCTAATTTTTCTTGGTTTTATTAATAATTACAAATAAATATTAAATGCACAATTTCAGCTCGCTAAATTTAAACGCATTGAGTAAATTGGCATAGAGTATTTCATGAAAAAGTACAGTTTGTATGGTAGGTGGAAGAAGGAGGGAGAGGACACGCATAATTTTTATATGGTAGATTGATATCATCATGAAATTAATATGTTCCAAATTTGTTACCAATAACTTTTACACTTTTTGAGCAAATCCGTTTATTGTCAAACTGCGTAATTGTGTCATTTTGTATGGGAGGGGGTAGAAGGGGTGGAGCGATTTGGCCCGTTCACGAACTTGCCCTTACTTTTTTGTCAAAAACGACGTGTACAAAATTGAACTTTCTAGATCAACGCGTTCTCAAGCTAGAGAGGACACGGACGGACAGACAGACGGACGGACGGACAGACGGACGGACAGACATCCGGTTTTGAGATTTTCGAGTGATTATATGAACTTCTGTATCATTCATTTTTTTTCTCCGCGCCTTATTTCTTAGCGTTATAAACTTTGTGGCAAACTTATAATACTCGCAGATTTCATCTACAGTATAATAAAGCCAATGTCGCGTAAAAGAAAGCCCTTTTATTACATTGCACAGATTTTAAGTTCTGGATTGAGTTTGGCAAATCAGTCAGAGTGTTTGGGAACAAATATAAATAATTAAAAATTCTCATATATATTATTTCTTAAAGGAGAAATTATTTTTATTTATTTATTTTTTGACTTATTCAGCAATAAACATAACAGAATTATGATTGGGTGTAAAGCCCAATCATATGATACTCTAGATGAAATATTTACTTACCTTTTGTTTGGGAGGTGGTAAAAGCAGAGGGGGGAGTTTTGTAATTTTCGTATATAACACCGAACGTACTATACAAAATGTTTCATGCTGAATTTAAAGTTTATTGCTTTCATAATTTTCGAGGAAATTGAACAATTTTTGTCTGAATTTATGGTATTTGTATGGGAGGTGGCAGAGAAAGTGGGAGATTTTGGATGATTTTGAAACTGATTATCAACATTCTAATCATATTGCTTTGTTACAATTTTAATGTCCATAACTCTCATATGTTCGAAGGAGAAAAACTTTTCTTGAACTTATAATATAAAAATTTGTATGGGAGGTGATAGAAGGAGTGGGGTGAAGGCGATATTTTTTTAGCTTTTATTACAGTTATTAAGGGACAAATTCTGGCAAAATTTCAAGTTTCTATTTCTTCTAGTTTCTACGAAAATCGGTTAAATGCATTTACCGAAATTTTGCATTTGTATGGCAGGGGTAGAAGGAATGTGCGAATCAAAGCCAAATTTTTTGATTTCAATTATATTTAAAAAAGTATACTTTTCTCAAATTTTAAAGTTGATAGCTTTGACGGTTTCGAAGAAAACTAATTTAATTGAAATTCCGAAATTTCGTAAAATTTGTATGGGAGGGGGTAGAAGACGTGAGGTAAAGTTGATAGTTTTTCCAAAATTAGTTGCAATTATAATAAAATTAATTATGACAAAAATTGGTTCATTTGGCTTCGCTAGTTGCAATGCAAACCGAATAAATGCATTTTTGAAAATTGTGCATTTGTATGGGAGGTGGTAGAAGGAGTAAGGAGATCGGATCAATATTTCTTGAGATTAATGATATTTATATCATTATACTATGACCTAATTTTCAAGTCAATAGCTGAAAAAGTTTCGGAGAAAAATCAATTTCTTTAAATTTCGAAATTTCATGAAATTTGTATGGGAGGGGGTATAAGGAGTGGGGGGATGTGGCCCATTCACGAACTTAAAGTTACTTTTTTGTCAAAAATGACATTAAACGAATTTCAGCACGATAGGTCAAAGCTATCGAGAGTTATGTTGTAGACAGACGGACAGACAGGCGGACAGATAGCAAGTCGGAATCGAGATTTTTGAGTGACAACAAATATTTCTGTACCCTTGGCGGCTCTGTGCGAGCATTATTTCTTAGTGTTACAAACGGTAAGGCAAACACAATATACTCTCAGATTTCATCTAGAGTATAAAAAATTAGGTATGCCTTATAAAATGTCCTTCCTTTTCGTAGAAAATACGAGTGCGAAGCGCGGGTGCAAGTGCTTGTTTTCAATATACAAAATAATAATAAAAGTAATAATACCTATATGGAGAGAAAGGGTATACAGCTAGGGTGTAGCCTAGTGGGTAGCGTGTTGGTCTACAGTGCGAAGGTCGGGAGTTCAAATCTCGGTCGGCGTAGAATTTCAGCACACTATTTGCGTGGATATATTTTGGCTTGGCTACCTCAATTTGCAAAAACGAATGATGATAGATAGAGGGTTGTGCACAATAACAAAGAAATTGTTACGGAATCTGATGGTCAGGCGGCAAACCCCGATTTTGCCCTTAACGCCATTAAAAAAGAGAACAAAAAGCAATCATTGCGAGTAGATGTAATTTTTTTTTAATTTACAAAACGGGTTAGAATGTTTTGAGTGCATGTACTGCAGAAAGTCATTATGATACTACTGCAATATTACAGTACATGTAGAATAATTTTAAACTAATGTAACGTAAAAGGTGTACTGTAAAATTGAAAAAAAAAATATTGTAAGATTACTGATCCGTACGTTATAAAAACTTACAGTACACTTGCTGTAATTTTACATCAACAATTTTTAACAGTGTAAGATTCACTGAGAAAACGAGCTTTGAGGAGTTTGTAACCGAGCTCAGCTCAAATAAGTAGGAGCGCGTATAGTAACAACATGGGTGTTAAGGCTTTTCTAAACAAAGCTTTGTTAGTCCTTCGGTAATATTTTATCTTGAAGCTTAATATTATTTCGATAAGCTTAAGCGTAATCGAAGCATTGCATCAGAATTTCTATCCCACCACTCGATATACTCTGTAATACAAATAAAATAAAGTAACTACAGCAATTCAAAGGTGAAAGCTGAAGTGGATCAAATGGAATCTAGAACGACACTTCGTAAAATAAACTTAAGTTCGAGATCTTGCCTAATGTTATACCATTGACGCATAGCACAGCTAAATTATAATTAAGGCCTAAATTATCATTAAATCGCTATGTGTCATACGCGTATTTAGCGAAATTACCAAAATAGTGATCATTTATCAGCTAAATTATCTCATCATGCTCTCAGCTAAATCATCTCATTTAGCTAAATCCTCTCATTTTTCTCATAATTTAGGCTATAACGATGAAGAATGTAGTACTAGAGTTGGAGCTTTCATAAACGCTTTTTCGTGCAAGAGAGAAGAAGAAAAGTCATTTTCTGACTGCTCTGAATTATACAAAATCTTTGAGTCGTGATTTAAACGCCCAGCTATGAAAGACGACTTGCAAACGATTCCAAAACAGGACTAAGAATCGTTTTTCTTCTTTTGCCGTCTTCCATGCAAAATGTTGGCTATGCAATTAAACTTTTTAAAAGTATGACAGATGAGTGTGTGGCTTTTTTTAATTAGCAACGTGCTGTGTGTCACCAATCTACTAATGATGAAGATGAGCTAAATTACGAATTGACTAAATTATAATTTGGACCGCTATGTGTCAATGGTATTATTAGCGTTTAAGTTAATTTGATGTTTGACCAATTACTTTATTATTTTAATAATAAAGTATTGTGATCGACTTGGGAAAAAAAAAAAATTTGCTACCCTGAAATTTTTTTTTTTCGCGTTTCATGACTAAAATAGCCTAAAAATGCAAAAAAAAAAAATCCGTCTGTCTGTACGCCGTCCGCCGTCCGCCGTACGCCGTACGCCGTACGCCGACGTGTACGCTCAGCGCACATTAACTCCCAAACCCTTCAAGATAGAAAGTTCATTTTTGGAGGGATTGTAGGTAGTTGCGGATCTCAGGCGGATACCCATTTTGGGGGGTGTACGGGTTCAGGGGGAGGCAGGGGGAGCGCTTAAACCGAAAAATACGAATTCAAATATCTCAACCATGGTTACAGCTAGGAAGCTAAAAATCAACACACATATAGAAGAGTTTGTGGGACAACTTTTAAAAATAATTTAATTTTTTTATCCATTGGGGTGCGAAAAGGGGGGGCTAAGAGCCAATTGGCGGCCGAATTTTTTTTTCAAATGATTATATCTTCGAAATTACTACCCATAAAAAAATGATATTTTGAGACAATTAAGATGGCATCAAGATCTACTAGAATCAGTTTAGATAGAAGCTAATTCTTGTAAGGGGGAGGGTCAGGGGGGGTGCAAGGAAAAACACTTAAAAATTAATATCTCGACTGTCTCTTAAGCTATGTAATTGAAACTTGAAACGAATACTAAGCTTTACTACTGACATATGAAAAAAATATAATATATGGACATAATAGTAGTGGGGGGAAATGGGGAGCATTTAAAAAATGGTGCACTTTCCAAAACTACAAATCACCAAATCTCAAAATTGAGTACACATATCAAATTGAAAATTTGTCAGATTGTAGAGCTGTATAGTCTTTAATTTTGGTAAAAAATTTAAGTTGGGGGGTGTAAGGGGAGGGAGGTGGGAAGCGAAAATGTTGAAAATTTTGAGTGATTTTTTTATGGCTCTAGTAAAAGATACAAAGTCTGAATTTTGCACGTCGACACATCTATTTAATGTACATGGAAAAAAAATAATAATTTGTTCCAAAATTGTTATGCACCGAAGTGGGGGTCTAACGTGCACAAAGTGTTTCATGTGCAATGAAAAAAACACATAAACTCAAAATTTTTGAATGAAATTTTTAGGTAGAAACTTGAAAATTTGCGAAATGCATTTAAAAAAAATTTCCAAGAGTTTAAAATACTAACTGGTCGAATATCTTTAAAACTTCTACCCCCTCCCATACAAAAAATTTTTTTCGACCAATTCTAAGAAATCAATTATCATTTAACTATTAAATGCTATCAATTTGAAATTTTGCACAAGAACTTGCAAAAATAGTTGAAATAAAATTACGTTAAAAGTTTTGAGATAGCACTTGCCCTTTTACCCCCTCCCACACAAAAGTATGATTTCGACCAATTTCATTAAATCAACTAATAACTAACAAATTAAAAGCTACAAACTTGAAATTTTGTACAAGCACCTCACAAAAAAAAAGAAATAAAACTGCATCACAAATTTTACGATTCCCCTACCTCCTCTACCCCCTCCCATACAAATGTTTGATTTCGTGAATGTAAAATGCACCGAATCCTATGAAAATTCTATGCAATTTCGTCTATGAAACTGACATTCTATACAAAGAATATTGGATTTGGTTCAAGCAATCAATTAAGAAACTATTAACATCCACCCACCCTTACTATCACCCTCCCCCCTCCCTTCATGAAAACTCAAACTTGCATAAATAAACCAATGAAATATGGAGCTTTTGAACTTTTCCGGAAAGTGTTAAATTGAGAACTGCCCTGCCCAAGAAGCTCCTTCACTTAGTCTTCCCTAACCACTCTAACCTGCATATTGACTTTCTACGCATGCGCATTTTGTCCCAAAAATAATAAAGTTTCGCCCGACTTGTTGGCAGTTTATTTTGCGTTTGTCGTAATTAATTTTCTGTATTTATTCTGTTGTAAAATTAGAATATTCTTACTCGGATTTACTGAAGGTGCTTGACAATCGTTAAAGCCTTTAGTTGCATTTAGTACTCTCTCCAACTTGTACCCGTAAGGGATTATAGCAGACAGACCGGTGCAGAATTTTTTGGGAGAGAGATACTTATACTGTAGATGAAATCTGAGAGTATTAGAAGTTTGCCTCAAAATTTGAAACGCTAAGAAATAAGGTTCGAAGAAAAAGATGGTTGAAACAGAAGTTAATATCATCATTCAAAAATCTTAAAACCGGATGTCCGTCTGCTCGTCCGTCCGTGTCCTCCTGTGGTTTGTGGTAGACTTCGATTTTTGTTGGGGTCTGCAAGTTCACGCTCCTTCTGAAAAATTTGTGGCCGTCGAAAAAATTCTGAGCATATTCTTAACCAAAAAATCATGAAGCTTTCGATTTGATTCTGAGTGACACCGCTTCTCCGCAGGATGAAAGGCAAATTAGTTCAAAACCATTTGGAATATCTCCACGATCATCTTGGCATGTCTAGAGTCAGCGGAAGATGGGTACCGGGAATGCTCTCAGCGGTTTACAAAAGCAACGCGTCGACTGTTCACGAGAGTTTTTGGATCTCTGTTGCGAGATCAGGAATGCAATTTTTGACTCGGATTGTTAATGGAGTCGAAACTTGGGTTCATCATTATGATTATGAATCAAAACAGGAGTCAATGCAGAGGCTGTGTAAATGCATTTCACCCTCCAAAAAAATTCAAGGTTTCACAGTCCGCCGGAAAAATCATGGCCACTATTTTTTGGGATTCAGAGGAGGTTTTGATGATCGACTATAAATAAAAGGGACAAAATATCACAGAAGGATGTTGTGCCAACCTGCTACACAAATTAAAGGATGCAATCAAAGAAAAAAGAAGATGATAGTGGACTAGAGGTGTTCTGCCTATGCAGGACAACTCACCTGTTCGCAAGAGCCACATTGCAATGGCTGTCCTACAGAAATGCGACCAAAAATATTGAACCACATAGTCCAGATCTGAACCCTTCAAATTACTATTTATTCCCAAAACTGAAAAAAGAACTTTGTGGAAGAAAATTTACCAATGATGAAAAGATGGAATCGGTAATTTCAGCCCATTTTGAAGGCCTTGTTAAAACATTTTTATACTCTAGATGAAATCGTAGGGTATATTGTGTTTGCCTTACCGTTTGTAACGCTACGAAATAATGATCGCACAGAGCCGCCAAAGGTACAGAAATATTTAATATCGCTCAAAAACCTCGATTCCGACTGGCCGTCTGTGCGTCTGTCTACAACATAACTCTCGAACGCTTGAAGCTATAGCGCTGAAATTTGTTTTATCTCATTTTTAGCACAAAAGAAACTTTAGGTTCGTAAATTGGACACATCACCCCACTCCTTTCACCGCTTCCCATTCAAATTTCGTGAAATTTAAAAATTTTTTTTTTTTTTTAAAACTATTCACGCTCTTGATTTAAACTTTAGGTCAAAGTATAAAGAGGTAAAGGGTGGTCCAACCATAATGTAAATAAAACAAAAAGTTTTGAGAGAATTATCTTAATATTTTTTATTATGATAGAAGGATTTATGACAATTATGTGTGAAACAAAATATCGCCCAAATGCTCGCCACGGCTACGGTGGCATACTTCTATCCGATGGTCCATATTTTCAATGACTCTGAGACATAACTGAGGTTCAATGTCGTTAATGTGCTGAATTATCTCATCCTTTAGCTTGGCTTATTGACGTACACTTTTTCTTTTAAATATCCCCAGAGAAAGAAGTCCAACGGTGTCAAATCACATGATCGTGGCGGCCAATTAACATTGCCACAACGTGAGATAACGCGGGCATTGAATTTCTCGCGCAAAAGAGCCATTGTTTCGTTGGCTGTGTGGCAAGTGGCACCATCCTGTTGGAACCACATATCGTCCAGGTTTATATCCTCAATTTCTGGCCACAAGAAATCCGTTACCATCTCGCGATAGCGAACACCATTCACGGTAACTGCTTGGCCGTCCTCATTTTCGAAGAAGTACGGCCCGATGACGCCGTCAGCCCATAAACCGCACCAAACAGTCACTCTTTGTGGATGCATCGGCTTTTCAACAATCACTCGTGGATGCTCATTCGCCCAAATGTGGCAATTCTGCTTGTTAACGAATCCACTGAGGTGAAAGTGTGCCTCGTCGCTGAAGATGATTTTCACGAAATGCATTTTGGTTTGAACGCCCATTTTCGTAAAAGGCTTCAACAACCTTAACGCGCTGCTCAATTGTGTACCTCTCCATGGTTGCATTTGTCAAACACTGAAAAATAAAAATGTCAAATTAAGTTGGGCGAAAAACTTGACCTTAAGGTGTGACTCACAATTAACATCGTGCATTATGATTGGACCACCCTTTATATATTACTAACATAACAAAATATTAATCCGATCACTCCACTCCTTCTACCCCCTCCCCCCCACACTCCCATGGAAAAATGCACAACTTTGAAAAATTCATTTTTTTCGATTCTCATTCAAACTTTTATTATAATTGCAATCATTTCTGAAAAAATTATCAACAACAAACCTCCAATACGAATTTCACGAAATTTCTAAATTTCAATTGAATTATTTTTTTCGAAACTGCCAACAGTGAAGTTTTGTGAAAAGTATGATAATTGAAATATATTTGACGACGTAAAATTTTATTTTGATTCGTAAGCTCCCTCTACCCCCTCCCACACAAATGCATAATTTTGGTAAATGCATTATTTCGATTTCCATTAAAACTAGGAAGAGGACAAACTTAAAATTTTGCCAGAATTTATCTTTTAATAATCTCAATAAATGCTGGAAATTATTAGCTTCGCTTCACTCCTTCTACCATCTCCCATATGTATATTATAAATTCAAGAAAAGCATTTCCCCTTCGAACATATGAGAGTTATTGACGTTGATATTGAAACATAGCATGGTGATAAGGATGTTGATAAGCAGTTTCAAAATCATCTAAATTTCTCCACTTCATCTGCCACCTCCCATACAAATGCCCCAATTTCAACAAAATTACGTCCAATTTCTTAGAAAATAATGAAAACTACAAACATTAAATTCAGCACGAAACATTTTGCATGCCTCGTTCGGTGTCATATACGAAAATTACAAACCTCCCCCTCTACTTCTACCACCTCCCATACAAAAGTCACTGTTTACTATTCGAAAGAAATTTATATTTCCCGGTAAATTAAGCTCTTTCCCATTTCATCTAGAGTGTCATATGATTGAGCTTTGCCCCAAATGCCCCCATTCCTATCATTCCGCGAAAATTTTTCACCTCGTAGGTACATGTTTTTTTCGAATATAAAATATTACGAGTAGTATAATAGTATCTTGCATAAATTTCATTGATTTATTCTCATTACTGCGAATTTCTTTATGAAATTTTCAGGGTTTTTCAAAAATAGATTTTTTCAAGTTACGCAAGTAATATGTAGTATCATCTCATATCGATGTTCACCTTGTCGGTTACACAACGCTATAGCATCGTCATTATTGCGAATGTCCTTATGAAATTTTCAAGGTAGACACTCAAAAGATAGTACTTGCGAATGAGCACCTTTTTGAAAAAATTGATATTTTTGTACGTAATATTCTTTTCTTTATGTATATCGAATGGATGCATGCACATGCAAAATTTTAAATTTATATATTTTACCAAGCCCTAAAAAAATTAGTGAAATTTTTCGAAATTTTGGCCCACCTCCCTTTACACACCCAAATTCAAATTTTTATAGGTGACATAGCTCTCCAACTTGACAATATTTCAACTTAATGCCAGTTAGCTCTCCTGCTGTCACCCTAACACTGGCCTGACGATTTTTGAGCACCATTTCCTTCACTTTTTGAATGTTTTCGTCAGTTGAAGAAGTCGAAGGTCCTCAAGAACGAGGCATGTCTTCGAGGATCTCTCGACCGTCCTTAAAGGCATTGTACCACTCGTAGGCTCGTGTTTTTGATATTACTGAATTACCCTAAGGCTTTTCCAAAATTGGTAACGATTCCGCACACAAAATTTGGTTCGAAAAACGAAATTTCAGGCAAATTCTAAGTTTCATATTTTTATCCATTGTAAAAATCAAGTGAAATTAAATGGAAAACCGAAAAAGCCTGCTGCTGTAAACAAACTGATTAACAAACCGCGCTAATTTTTGGGATAACAATTTAGGACAGTCCTACCTTCTTACAAAAAAAAAAGTATGGAATATCATTCCCCAGAGTTATTTTATTTACAAATTATCGGTACTTTTTTGTCACAATGTATGTTTTGAGTTTTAATTACATAGCTTAAGAGATAGTTGAGATATTAGTTTTTAAATGTTTTTCCTTGCACTCCCTGACCCTCACAACTATTGGCCTCCCTGTTAGTAGATTATAATGAAAATGTATGCCGCCTAATTGGTCTTATTGTTTCGAAGATATAAACATTTGAAAAAACAATGCGGCCTACAATTTGTTTTTAGCTGCCTCCTTTTCGGATAACAAAATTAAATTATTTTTTAAAATCCTCTCTATACCTTAGCTGCTTTTCAGCTTCCTATCTGCTTTCGTAGTGCAATTTTCGACTTTTTTCTTACCTCCGCCTCCTCCTCCCGGCAGACACTACTCAAAATTTAGATAACGGAGCTCACTTACCCAATCAACAATATACCCAAAAACGAACATTCTACCTTTAATGGTCTCAGAGATATGAGTTCATATGTACGGCGTATGGCGGACGGCGTACAGTGGGACGGATTTTTATTTTTTTTATTTTTACATTTTTAGGCTAATTTAGTAATAAAACGCGAAAAAATGTCGATCACAATACTTGATTATTAGAATAATAAAGTAAAACTTTCAGATCCAAAAAATATTATTATTATTTCTGAAAATGGGCTTAAAGGCTTCCCCATGTAAACAAATGTCAATATTAAATAGATGACTACATCTTGGCGTGAAAGTTTATCAGCGTCGGTGGCTTAGTAGTAGAATGCTCGCAAAGCGTTCGAGCGACCTGCGTTTCGATTCCAGATATAGCTGAGTGGTCCGGCGGTCTGCAAATATCAGTTTTCCATATCCACAGTCCTTTTCTGATTCAAGGAATTTATTTCTGCTCTAAAACATTGATCTGATTAATTAAAATAGATTTCGATATTAATTCTGAACGCTAGTTTCCAATTTAACCGCTCTTATGCATTCAAAGCAATAAAATTTTATGTGCAATGAAGATGTGAAGTACGTATTTAGTAAAATTATCAATAACATCATAAAAGCATTTACATACAATGGCAAATATGTATTTACCTAAAAAATCGAAGAAGAATAAAATACTATTATCCATAATGATTATTGGATTAATCATATCATTGTTTTAGAGCAGTAATAAATTACTTGAATCAAAAAAGGACAGCACATATGGCAAACTTATAAATCCGGTCCGCCGAACCCCTAGTTTTTTTAATTAGCATGAAAAGATGTGGAAGGAGTTTTCGAATTTAGCTAACGACTTCCAATCTATATTTTATTGCTATAAATTCATCTCTATGACATCACACGAAATCAATGTTTTTAAGCAACAACAAACATTTGGCAGTTTTTTAGGAGCATTATTTTTTAGTGTTTCTAGAGTGTAAAGATTAATTCTCGATTATTTTTATCTCTGCAGTTTCGGTAAAAGTCAGGACAACATTTTTTAATAACTTACCTTGGGATAAATATAGCCAGGGTGTAGCCTAGTGGGAAGCGTGTTACAATGCGAAGATCGCAAGTTCAAATCCTGATCGACGTATAATCCCAGCACACTGACTACTTTCTCCATATCATGGGCACATCAATCTATGAAAAAGAAAAGTTCGTAGAAAGAGGTTTATGCGAGGGACTAACAACACAATAAGTAATGAAATTTTTAAGAAGCCTGTAGAGCCAATATTTCGAAAATGTAGCTTCCAAGAAGACCTTAATACCTCCACTTCCTCTTCCTATACCGACATAGCTGTGCATTGCATTAAAGGGTGACCCCTTAAGTTATACTCGGTGCTGTAAAAAAAAAAAAACCTAGTGGACATGTTAACAAATTATTTTTTCAAAGAAATGGCACCCTTATTTAGTACTGTTACAGTTTTAATCTTCATTTGCAAAAATGGTTTCATGTCCCCTTGAGCATTTGACTCAAGCCGAAGATTCATGTTAGGAAACCATTCCGTAATCCATTCCGTTCTGACTTTGTCGTTTACAAGTCAAACCGAGTGATGATTTATTTAATTGAAATTACCATATTGAGTAATAAAATACGTAAATAAATTTCAGCCTTGTTTCATAAATGTTTGACTTTTAAAGTGCTTATGCTTAACATTAAAGTAACTAAGCTTACATAATATTTATGGAACATTTTGAATAAATCGGAATAAGGAGAGGCAACATGAAATTCTCATATCACATAATCGTATCATAATATCAGCAAAGAACATGATGAATGAAATTATCAAATAATTCCTGGTTGACATTGTGCCTTTCTTAGCATTACTCTGATTATATTATTTAATCATAGAACTTTAGAAGCAACAAAGACAAATTACAGAGACAAAAGCAACATGGTAAAAATGCAGAAGTTAGTACTCTTAGGAAGGAATTAATTTGCTCCGTAGCATTTTCGTTGTTGTTAGAGAATAGGCTTAAAGTACATTTGTCCAAAGCCATTCGGGATTTTAGAACTCGAAAAACGTTTTTCCCCTTATAACAAATGACGACATTTTTTTTTTGTCAAAGACTGTTTAAACAATATAATTAAAATTGCAATCTCTCTGTATTTACCAGAGTTTTAAGAAAATATACATGCTATTAGGCTTGAACGCAATCAGAAACGACCACAATCGATGATATTGATTGGTGGAGTGGGATAAGAGACAATGGTTGGAAATAATAAAAAAATAAAGTAACGAACCGAATTAAGGGCGAGAATAAGCTACCACACTCCCTAGGGTGATTTGATTTCCTTCCTTTCCATGATACCGGAAGAAACTTTGTAAAAAAAAAAAATATTTTGGAGATAGGAATATTTCATTTATATTTATCTATTTATTCATAAAAACATAAAAGCTTTTGTCTTTGAGCTATAAAGTTCCGCAATGATGGAATTGCAGACAGACAAGACACTTAAGACTGGATGGACTGCCGGAAAAGCAGAAGAATCAATTTGCTCAAAATGTGCCCCTAGAACAATTTTGCGACATAATTGGAGAAATCAAGGAAACATGACCAAGGTGGGTGGAAGTTCTTAGGCAGATCTAACAAAGCAAAGTGAAAGACATGAAGTTCCAAGAAGTTGGGATTGCAGCCGTACATTTCAAAAATTTCGATAACAAAAATGAGAGAATTAAAGTATTTTTTTTTTTAAATATAATTAAACTCTGTTCTAACAAGAGGCAGAGGTTGGCATTTCCATAAAGAGGCACAATATCTACACCAAAATTTTAACTTCTTCTTGTACATAGCAAAACAAATCATCTACTATATTCGGCAGATTACATAATTCTACAAATCTACGCTACCAAAAAACAAGACTGATTCGAAAGTATACTTTAATAATGTATTAAATACTTTTAACGTGATCGAGATTAAAATTAATGTACATATCCAATTGTCATTAGCACAGAATCTATTAAACTTCAAAAGTCTTTCAATGTTTGATAAAAGCTCACAAAGCTAAGATAGAATAATACATATATCATGTGAAAACATCACAAATCCACAATCACGAAACGCACAGATTATAGCATTAAATAGGATTACTGACGGGCCCTGGTCGTTATATTCAATCTACAATATAAGTTTGTAGCCAGTAAATTTTCAGGCTAATCCAAATGTTAGAAGAACATAAAACGTATATTTAACGTTTACCGAAAACGATTATTACAAGCTCCCAAATCTCCAAATCAATTAATTCAGACTAGTGTTAAATAGTACAACTTTCTAGTACAGAACGTAATCTTAAATTCATTTCGTGATCCATTTATCATTATTTGTCCCCCTTTGAATTGAAACTTCTTGACGAACAATAGGCTGGCACGAAACAAATAAATAAATGCACAAGTAAGAAGGATTTAAGATTATTTATGCAAGATTAGCTAATTTAAATCGATAATTAGTATTGAAGATAAGAATTAAAATGTCTGTGGGGATTAACTTCTGGCATTATTTCTCGTCCTGCTGCGGGATTGTTACATAGAAGTACTTTCAGGTTAATGCCTTAATACGCAACTCACATTGCATAGTGCAAGTTTTCGTTTTCCATACTCGATTGAAGGATTCGATTTTGATTCTGGAAACAAAAGGCACATGTTTTCATTTCCTGGATTATAGCAACAGCTGCAACAGCCATTTAGAAGGTTTGACCAATTGTTTGTATTAAAAGTATTATGAAGCGTAATTTAGAATTTATCGGAGTATTCCTTCTGGATTACATATTATAGATACAAAAAAAAATGATAAGGTTTCGATCTTCTTTAAGTTTACCTTTTCCTTTTAATCTTCCTGTTTCTTAACTTTCGTAATTAATGTCTCCATAATAAGTTATGTATCATATTTGACCCCATAAAGCCCTACTTAAGAGGCTTTAAGACTGAATAATTGCTAACTCAGTATCGTAAATTGTTAATTATATATAAGCTGCAGATAGCACAGAATACCCAAATCACATAAGGAATAAATCAATGAAATTTATGTAAGATATAACTTATACTACTCGTAATATTTAGAATTCGAAAAAACATATACATACAAGGGGAGGTCAAACATTTCGCGGAATGACAGGGAAGTGAAATCAAATAAGTTATTATTTTTCCTTTTTAATTATTTTTACTTAAGCCTAATACATTTATCACATCTTTCCCAACCTATTGGCAGCAAAGTTTCGCGAGGAACTCCACACTACCATCTTCAAACCAAACACCTCCTATCGCCACACCTTTTGGATTGTCACTGTCTAGGATTCTGCAAAAGCTCAACGTTCACAAGTCCGCTGACCCTGATAACATTCCACCATCACCCTTAAAATAGCTAGGGTGTAGCCTAGTGGGTAGTGTGTTAGTCTTGTAATGCGAAGGTCGTGAGTTCAAATCCCGGTCGACGCTATATATAATTCCGGCACATTGTCTGCTTGGATATATCTTGGTCACCTCAATCTACGAAATTGAAAATTCGTAGGAACAGGGTTGTGCGAAGGGCTAACAACTCTTCCACAATAAGTAATGAAAAATGTTAAAGAACCTGAATATCAGGAGGCCAAGGTCCGATTTGGGCTGTAGTGCCATTGTAGAAGAGAGAAGATTACCCTTAAAATGTGCTCCTCTTCTCTGGCTCAGCCTCTTCGCAATCTTTTCCATCTATCCTACTCTTCTGTGTGCTTTCCACAGTTTCGGAAAGTCGCAAATGTTCAGCCAATTCCGCAGAAAGGAAGCAAAGCGAAGTGCTTTCGAAAGTGATGGAAACAGCTGTCAATCGCAACATCGTTAAATATCTTGAGGATAAACAGCTTATCCACGATCACCAATACGATTTCCGTTCTGAAAGATCGACGGGAGATCCATTGGTCTACCTGACGAAACGTTGAAACTCTTGCTTGCATAAATACGGCGAAGGACAAGTTCTTGCGCTTGATATTGCAAAGGCTTTTGACAGAGTTTGGAATGAATTTCTTCTTTTTAAGCTCACGGCCATTGGCCTTGATGTTTTCCTCATTCAATGAATTGAGAGTTTCTTGTCCAAATGCACTATACGAGTAGTATTAGATCGCGTTACTTATTCCTCCTTCCCAATCAATTCCGGTATCCCTCAGTGTTCTATCTTATCGCCGACTCTGTTATTAATATTTATTAACGATCTTTTGTCTTCTACTCTCAATCCAATCCATAGTTTTGCGGATGACAGTACTTTAAATAACACTTATGAATTTGACTCTGCTGCGGAACCAAACAAGCATTCTATTGCTTCCAATCGCAGAGTGGTATTCCGTTCGTTGAAATCAGATCTCGATTTAATCCTGGAATGAGGCAGGAAAAATAGAGTAAAGTTCAATGCCGCTAAGACATAGGCCTGTCCTTCGCTTAAACGTGATGTTCCAGCGTCGCCTTCTAATGTAGTTTTTAATGGCGCACAACTTTGCTCTTCCAAAGATTTTATCCCTTTAGGCGTAAAGTTCAACAACCATATCGATTGGTGTCAACACAATTTTGAAGTTGCCCTTGATGCCTCCAAACGCTTAGGTAATCTTCGTAAATGCAATAAATGCTTTACACCTCACGACATAACTACTATCCACAAGGCCTACGTTTGACCTCGCTTAGAGTACAACTCGCATCTTTGGGCTGGGGCACCCAAAACTCACCTTACGCTGCTCGATCGAATTCAAAAACTTATGTTCCGACTTATTGGAGATGAAACCATTATGGCTTCTATTGACTCCCTCGAGCATCGCAGAAATGTCGGTGTACTCAGCATTTACTATCGTTACGTCCACAGTAAGTGCATTTCGGAACTATGCGCACTTAATCCTATACTTTACACTTTTCCAGGACATACTCGTCAAGCGGAACATGTGCACGAGTATACTGTTGTAGTATAGAAATGGAGAAAGGTATTAGTCTGGCTCTGAACCATAGCATAAACTCGAACCGCCGGTAGTTCGGATCGCTTCCGTGTACAAAACAATGTAAATCCGAATTACCGGTGGTGTTTGAGTTTGATTATATAGGCGAGAGAGCGAAAGAGAAAGAGAGAGACGCGATGCGCGTCGAGAAAAAAAGATGATGAAATAGTTTAGTTAAGCAAGGGAAGCGAAGCCGAAACAACGTGATTGTTAAATAAAGATAATTTAATAAAAAAAAGTGTTTTACTAAACTGTCAAAATTTTTTCTTTCCGTACAGTAAAATTTAGGCGGTCATTCATTCCGGGTAGAATGGGTATAACCTTCAGTCCTTCAAGAATAATGTTCGCCGTCATTTCCGTAATACACCAAAATTTAGTCCACTTCCTTTACCGACTTAACTGTGCAATGCATTAAAGGGTTATACTCGGTGCCTTAAAAAAATTAATAATTCCTTCTAAAAAACATAACAGGACTACGATCGTGCGGTACTCTAGACGAAAGAATTTCTTTATTTTTTTTTTTTTTTGATTTTAAGAAATTTTGTAGGAAAATTGGTGAAGGGGGTGACAAATTTGAACTAATTTTTTCACATCACGCAAGATTGGCAATCAAAATGCTTTATACAAAATTTAGGATTCTAAAATTTAATAGGTACTGCGAAAATTAGTGTATTGGATTTAGTGAAATTGTGGAGTTTGTATGGGAAATGCTAGAAAGAGGAGCAAGTTCCTAATGACTTTTTCAGAAATAACATCATGCTTTTGATATGATCAAAATTGCAAATCAGTAGCATATATAATTTTCATGAAAATCAACTTTTTGTAGTTGTGAAATTGTGTCAAATTGTATGGAAGATGGTAAATGGAGAAAAGATAATCGTCTAATATTTTTTTGGTCTTACTAATAATTCTTAATAAATATTTAGTGCTCAATTTCAGCTCGATAAATTTTATATGTACTGAGTAAATTTGCTTAGAGTATTTCATGAAAAAGTGCAGTTTGTATAGGAGGTGGTGGAATAAGGAGGAGGACACAAACAATTTGTATACGGTAAATTCAGACCGTCATAAAAGTATATATTCCAAATTTCAGGTCAATAGATTTTATACTTTTCGAGCAAATCCGTTAATTGCCAAATTACGAAATTGTAATTTGGAGCGATTCAGCCAGATCACGAACTTAACCTTACTTTTTCATCAAAAATTACGTGTGCGAATTTTTCTCAAGCTAGAGAGTGCACAGATGGGACGGACGAACATCCGGATCTGAGATTTTTGAGCGAAAACAAATATTTCTATACCCTTGGCGCCTCTGCGCCATCATTATTTCTTGACGTTATAAACTTTAGAGCAAACTTCTAATAATCTCAGATTCCATCCAGAGTATAAAAATGTTTTATCAAGGCTTTCAAAATAGACTCAAATTACCGACTTCACCTCTTCATCGCTGGTGAATTTCTGTCCCGAAGTTCTTTCTTCGGTTTTGGGAAGGAAGGGGCCCCTATAAGGCGGGTAGTTCAATATTTCGCGGTTACTTTTCTGTATTACAGCCATTGCAACGTGGCTCTTGCGAGCAGGTGCCTCGAGTCGACTTTCCTCTTTTTATTTCTTTGATGAACTCCTTTAATTTTTGTAGCAGGTTGGCATAGTATCCCCTGTGAAATTTTGTTTTTTTTCTTTATAGTCTGAATCCCAAGATATTGTGGCCATGATTTTTCAGGGGAATTGTGAGACCTTGGACTCCTTGGGTGGTGAAGCGCTTTTACGGAATCACTAAATTGACTCCTGCTTTGATCCAGGCTAATATTGGTGAACCCAAGTTTCTTCTCCAGTAACAATCCGGGTCAATATTCCATCCCTGTTCTCGCTACAAAGATCCAAAAACTGTTTCTGAACCGCTGAGAGCATTCTCCGTACCCATCTTGCGCTAACTCGAGACATGTCGCGATGATCTCGGAGGATATTCAAAATGGATGTATCAGATACCCTAATCATTTTTGCGATTTGTTTGTTCTTTAAACGATCTATTTGAGAACAAGTTTCTCCACTTTTTCGACGATTTTTGAGGAAGTGGCCTCAATCGGCCGGCCCGAGTGTTTTTATCTTCAAGTGACTCTCTGCCTTGCCTGAATAAACTATACCACTTATAAATCATCGTTTTTCCAGGGCAAGAGTCCCATTAAACAGATAACATTTCTTCCAAAATGATTTGTGGCGTTTTTGCTTGCTTGGTAAGAACCTTTCACGAAACTTAATCTTATCCATAGTTACCGTTTTCTTTCTGATTGACTTGTTGATTTGGCGATAACTAAAGTATTAGTGAATCGATTTGACAGAGATTTTGTATTTATACTGGTATTGTGTGTTAGAATACCTCCAGGTAAAAATATTTCCCACTCCCTTGTCCATCCCCTTCATTCCGTGAAATTTTTGATCTCCCCTGGTATGTATACTATACTGTATAGATGTAGGGGAACTCGGAGCAGAACGGGGTACTAAGTTCATAATATGTTTTAAAAACTCAAAAGGATTAATTAAGGCAGCTGTAAATTTTTCGAAAAGTACTTCATAATTTAATAGTAACAAAAATGCATTAATATCGCAAGAAAACAAAAGATCAGAATTTTAGTACTCAAAAACAGACAATAATGTACCCCGGGCTCGGAACAGAACGGGGTGGAAAGGACAAGTAATTATAAAAACATAAAACTAGTAGAAGTGCAGAATAAATAAGTTTACTATTTATTTATTTCGTTTTAAGTGACTATAAAGGTTTAACTACTCTTTACGTTGATTCAGTTCTATTAACAAAATTCACTCACACAGCCTCATAGTTCTCGCTATCTACTTCCGCACAGGAATTGTGTGTCCAATTTTTATACTCTAGATGAAATCTGAGAGTATATTGTGTTTGTCTTACCGTTTGTAACGCTAAGAAATAACGCTCGCACAGAGCCGCCAAGGGTACAGAAATATTTGTTGTCACTCAAAAACCTCGATTCCGAGTGACCGTCTGTCTGTCTGTGCGTCTGTCTACAGCATAACTCTCGAAAGCTTTGAGCTATAGTGCTAAAAATTTTTGTGTGTCATTTTTAGCAAAAAGTAACTTTAAGTTCGTGAATGGACTACATCCCCCCACTCCTTCTAGCCCCTCCCATACAAATTTCATGAAATATCGAAATATTAAGAAATTAATTTTTCTTTGAAACTATTTAAGCTACCTACTTGAAATTTAGGTCAGATTATTATGATATAAATATCATTAATATCACATAATATTGACCTGATTCCCTTACACGTTCTACCCCCTCCCATACAAATGGACAATTTTCAAAAATACATATTTTCGATTTACATTGAAACTAGTAAAGCTGAAAAGACGAAATTTTGTCAGAATTAATTCTACTGTAATTGCAATTTATTTTAAAAATAATTATCAACTTCACCTCACTCCTTCTACCACCTCCCATACAAATTTCACGAAATTTTGAAATTTAAATTAAATTATTTTTCTTCGAAATTGTTAAAGCTATCAACTTGATATTTTGTATAAAGTATACAAATAGAAATATTAATAATGCGAAAAAAAATTGTTTTGATCCGTACACTCCTTCCACCCCCTCCCATACAAATGCATAATTTTTGTTAAATGCATTTTATCGATTTCCATTCAAACTAGAAAAAGTACAAACTTCAAATTTTGCTAGAATTTGTTTCTTAAGAATTGAAATAAGTGTTAGATAAAATTATAAGCTCCGCTACACTTCTTCTACCACCTCCCATACAAATATCTGTATTACAAATTCAAGAAAAGCATTTCTCC
Organism: Chorisops tibialis; assembly: GCA_963669355.1. Lineage (NCBI taxonomy): Eukaryota > Metazoa > Arthropoda > Insecta > Diptera > Stratiomyidae > Chorisops > Chorisops tibialis. The sequence continues at coordinate 267,241,743 of OY770262.1, read as the reverse complement.
TTCAAACATATGAGAGCTATCGACTTTGAAATTGAATCAAAGCATGGTGATAAGGATGATGATAAGCAGTTTCAAAATCATCTTAAACGCTTCACTTCCTCTGCCACCTCCCATACAAATGCCCCAATTTCAGGAAAACTATGACCAATTTTTTTCAAAATAATGAAAACTAAAAACTTTAAATTCAGCAAAAAACATTTTGCATGCCATGTTCGGTGCCATATACGAAAAATACAAACCTCCCTCTCTACTTCTACCACCTCCCATGCAAAAGTCTCTATTCACTATTCGAAAGAATTTCAGATGAAATATTTTCCGGTATATTAAAGTCATTTCTATTTCATCGAGAGTATCATATGATTGGGCTTTAAGCCCAATCATAATTCTGTTATGTTTGCATATAGAGCAAGCGACCCAAACCTGAACTTGCTTTGAGTAAAATTCGGGATACTTCACTATTCCGCCCCACCCGTTCCTCGCTAGGCACACGATTCAGGTTAGGTTGGTAAGGTCACTTGAGAAAGAGAAGTAAACAAACGTTTGACTACACGAAATTAAAGACAATTAAACGTACTTCAAGCACGTATTAACTATAGTTGTATTGTAAACAAGTACGTATGCCTTACCATAGTTACAAAATCATCAGAAGTTTCAATAAAGTAGCAAGAAAACACAAAACGAAAACTTCACACACCAATGCTCAAGAAAACTAGATTAACATGGTAGTTGAGCAGTAAAAGATTCGTCCAGTTGTAATTATTGCCGCTCGCTGGCAGCTCCTTGACACTAAAAAATGCCGAACCTCATTCCGCCCCGGTACTCCGTTGTGCCCCGGGTTCCCTTACATATATGTAATTTGGATTACTAAATATAAGCCTATTAGACTAAATAACCATTAACATTAGATAATAACAGATTATGCAAAAATATGATAGATTTCAATTGTTCAGCAGTTAATTAACAACATAGCTGAGCACATAAAAGCATAAGCTGTAAGATAATTAAACACCATTTTATGTGAATATTAGTCCTGGCAACAGCTTAAAGCCGATGCGCAGGATCGCGCCTTGTGGAAGAGAGTTGTTTCTGTCATATGCCCCTATAGGGGGTCTTAACAGGAATTTGAAATTTGATTTTATGTGAATATTATCAAATTGTTAAAAAAAGTGTGTTCACATTAGTATCGAAAAGAGGAGTCATTCAGTGGTCAATTGACAATAAAATAAACGTATAATTCTTACCATCAAACGAATATGTTGCCACAACTAAACAACTATATTGAATGACCCATAAGTATCATAGATATGAGACTCTGATAGGCCTCCATACTCATACGAAAGACTTATTACTGTTTATGGCTACTGAGTGCACAATAATATGATCATTACTTCGTAATAGCTTAATCAGATTCAATACGGTAGCGCGTTTTCACACTAAAATAAATCACAAACATTAGAAAGATTTTCAATCCGAGAAATAAAGTTTCTATTAAACTCAGCACACTGGCCACGCAACCTAATGAAGATATCTCGCTACTTAAACCACAACTTAAACTACAACTTAAAAAGTTAAATTAAAATTATTTAATTATATTAAAATTGCTTAATTCCCAGAGCCAAAGGCTAAAGGCAAATATTTTCGCATCAACCAACTAAATGCTATAATTCTGCTTAGTAATTTACAGGCACGCATGAAATAATATCAGCTTACACACATTACCCAACATTACCTGCTGGAAAGATGATACGATCATATTCCAAATAAAATATAAGCCGAATATATCTCGCGTCATATTAAAACGTAGAAAAAGGAAAATCGATAAACAAAATTCAAATATATGTAGATTTTAGAGCATTTCATGCGAATATATTATTATCAACATAATTTTGATTTTCAAAAGGAAACTATCGAACTAATAAATTCCAATCGAGATATTCTATATTTATTATAATTCTGTTATGATTATACTCTAGATGAATTCTGAAAGTATATTGTGTTTGCCTCACCGTTTATAACGCTAAAAAATAACGCTAGCATAGAGCCGCCAAGGATACAGAAATATTTGTTGTCGCTCAAAAACCTCGATTCCGAGTTGCAGTCTGTCCGTCTGTCTGTCTGTCTGTCCGTCTGTGCGTCTGTCTACAGCATAACTCTCGAAAGCTTTGAGCTATAGTGCTAACAAATTTTGTGTGTCCTTTTTAGCAAAAAAGTTACTTTAACTTCGTGAACAGGCTACATCCTCCCACTCCTTCTACCCCATCCCATACAAATTTCATAAAATTTCGAAATAATAAGAAATTGTTTTTCTTTGAAACTATTTAAGCTATCGACTTGAAATTTAGGTCAAAGTATTACGATATACATGTCATTAATATCACGGAATATTGGCCCGATCCCTTTACTCCTTTTAACCCCTCCCATACAAATGGACAATTTTGAAAAATACATATTCTCGATTTTCATTGAAACTAGTAAAGCTGAAAAGACGAAATTTTGTCAGAATTAATTAATTTCTAATTTATTTTAAAAATAATTATCAACTTCACCTCACTCCTTCTACCCCCTCCCATACAAATTTCACGAAATTTTGAAATTTAAATTAAATTATTTTTCTTCGAAAGTGTTAAAGCTATCAACTTGACATTTAGTATAAACTATATGTTTATATCGCGAGTGAACTCTTTTGTTCACCCGCCCACGATAATTTTATTTCACACGAAAAAACCAATGAATGCAATATCCATTGATGCCTTGTAATTTTAGTTACGCGAAAAAACCAATGAATGCAATATCCATTGATGCCTTGGTAGTATTTCGGTGCTTGAACCGATATACCTGCGGTGAATTAGTCTTACTTATTGTAAGGAATAAAAACACACTTGATTTAGTTTTTTATCATTTATTTCGCTGGAGCCCTCAATCGACCGGCCCGTTTGAACAACCAAAACTGAATGAATAATTGTCGCCACAAATTCTTACACTGGAGGCTTATCTTTAGTTTTTTGATTATTAATCATTTTCCCGCGGCGTGTGTATTACAATTTAAATACATACCACGGACGCGAGAAAATGCTGACGGAAGGTCTAGATCTTTAAGTTACTACCATGACTAAAGATACGCACAGAAGGTGCTTGCCATGCAGTATTATCAAAAATTATCGGTTGATATTAAATATCATATTCTAAACAATATGCACAGAAAGTGCTGACATGAAATGATACAAAGTTAATGTCTTGAATTTAAGAAATATGACGATGTGTAAAAAATGAACAAGAAAAATAAATATATGTTGACCGGGCTTAAACACTATACAAATAGCAATATTAATAATACGAAAAAAATTTGTTTTGATCTGTACACTCCTTCTACCTCCTCCCATACAAATGCATAATTTTTGTTAAATGCATTTTATCGATTTCCATTCAAACTAGAAAAAGTACAAAGTTCAAATTTTGCCAGAATTTCTTTCTGAATAATTGAAATAAGTGTTAGAAAAAATTATCATCGCTTCACTCCTTCTACCACCTCCCATACAAATATCTGTTTTCTAAATTCAAGAAAAGCATTTCTTCTTCAAGTATATGAGAGCTATCGACTTTGAAATGTAATCAAAGCATGGGGATAAGAATGATGATAAGCAGTTTCAAAATCATCTTAAATGCTCCACTTCCCATAAAAATGCCCCAATTTCAGGAAAACTATGACCAATTTCTTTAAAAATAATGATAACTACAAACTTTAAATTCAGCAAAAAACATTTTGCATGCAATGTTCGGTGTCATATACGAAAAATACAAACCTCCCCCTCTACTTCTACCACCTCCCATGCAAAAGTCTCTATTCATTATTCGAAAGAATTTGAGATGACATATTTTCCGGAATATTAAAGTCATTTCCATCTCATCTAGAGTATCATATGATTGGGCTTTACGCCCAATCATAATTCTGTTATGTTTTTTAAATGAACTTTGCAAATTTTCAAGTTTGTAGCTTACGATTTCAATCAAAAATGTTTGGTCTTTAAGTTTTTTTTTTTTTTCAAACATGAAGCACCGCGTGCGCTTCGGTACAAAACAGTTCTGATGCAAATTATTTTTATTTTTTATATATATCAAAAAGATGTATGTATAAAATGTCAACTTAATATCTTTGACTAGAGCCCGCCAAAAAATAGTGAAAGTTTTCGACATTTTGAACTTCCCTCCATCTGCACCCAAAAATACAATTTTTACTAAAATTAAAGGTTATAGAGCTCGACAATCTGAAAATATTTCAACTTGATAACTGTATTTTATTTTTATACTCTAGATGAAATCTGAGAGTATTATAAGTTTGCCACAAAGTTTGTAACGCTAAGAAATAAGGCTCGGAGAAAAAAATGAATGATACAGAAGCTCATATAATCACTCAAAAATCTCAAAACCGGATGTCCGTCCGTGTCCTCTCTAGCTTGAGAACGCAATGATGTAGAAAGCTCAAATTTTGTACACGTCGTTTTTGTCAAAAAAGCAAGGACAAGTTCGTGAACGGGCCAAATCGCTAAGCCCCTTGTACACCCTCCCATACAAAATGACACAATTACGAAATTTGACAATAAACGGATTCGCTCGAAAAGTATAAAAGCTATTGGTCTGAAATTTGGAATATATTACTTTTATGATGATATCAATCTAGCATATAAAAATTATGCGTGTCCTCTCCCTCCTTCTACCACCTCCCATACAAGCTGTACTTTTCCATGAAATACTCTAAGCCAATTTACTTAGTGCGTATAAAATTTAGCGAGCTGAAATTGTGCATTTAATATTTATTTGTAATTATTAATAAGACCAAGAAAAATTAGACATTTGGTTTCACCCCTTCCACCTCTCCCATACAAAATGACACAATTTCGCAATTCGACAATAAACGGATTTTTTCAAAAAGCATGAAAGCTATTGATCTGCTATTTAGAATATATTACTTCTATAATAATTTCAATCTGCTGTATAAAAATTAGTTGAGTCCTCCCCTTCCTTCCACCACCTCCCATACAATCTGCACTTTTTTATGAAATACTCTAAATAAATTTACTCAGTACGGATGAAAATTATCGAGCTGAAATTATGCACTAAATAATTATTTAGAATTATTAGTAAGACCAAAAAGAAATTAGGTGATTAGCTTCACTCCTTCTACCCCCTTCCATACAATTTGACACAATTCAACAACTTTTCAAAAAGTCGATTTTCCCGAAAAGTATGAAAGCTACTGATCTGCAATTTAAAATACGTCAATTAAATAATGTTTACAGTTATTTCTAAAAACTTCATTAATAATTTCACACTCCTTCTACCACCTCCCATAAAAACTGCACAATTTCACTAAATCCAATACACTAAATTTCTCAGTACCAAGTAAATTTTTGAATCCTAAATTTTGTATAAAACATTTTGATAGCAACCTTAGAGTGATGTGAAAAAATTAGTTCGATGTCGTCACCCCATCTACCACTTCCCCTACAAAATTCCTTAAAATAAAAAAAATGCTCTTTCATCTAGAGAATCGCACGATTGGGCCCAGTAGTAGTCCTGTTATGTTTTTTTGTTTGAGATTTAACAGTTCGAAATTTTGAAACGTGAACGATTTTTGTAATGCTCCCCATTTTCTGCAACTGCTATAATGTTCAAATCTCATATTTTACATATGATCGCTAATATTGTTTTAGGACACAATTTCGATTCAATTACATAGCACAAGTGATAGTGGGGATATTAATTTTTAAGTGGTTTTCTTTGCAACCCTTCATCGCCCCTCTGGCCCTCCCCCTTACAATAATTAGCATCCCTCTAGGCTGATTCTGGTGAATCTATCTGCCATATTAATAGTCTCAAAATGTCAAATGTTTATGGTAACTATTATAATTCTGGAGATATAACCATTTGAGAAAACAATTCGTCGAACAACGTTATTTTCAGCCCCCTCTTTTCGGACCCCAATGGATAAAAAAATTAAATTATTTTTATGGTTTGTCCCACAAACCCTTCTACGTGTCAAATTAACACAACTTTAATGTTTTGTTACAATTCCTTTACCGACATACATCTGTGCATTGCATTATTAGAGGACCCTTAAGTTATACTCGGTGTCTTTAAATAAAAAAGGGAAGGAATGGGACAAAAACTCATTTTAATTGATGTCCTGATAATGTAACATTTAATTGGACAAAGTTGTTGTTTTGAATGAATAGTTTATACCTATATTAGGATGTTTATTGACCACGGACTGTTGAACTTCTAAAACTATATTGCCAACGTTACACGTTTGTGGAGGTTTTCAAACGGAATAATGCATCTTGGTTGCAACGTCATGACCTAGTCTTAAGGTGGGATTTCGCTGGTGGACGTTAGTTGTGATAGTATTATTTGGTTCATGAAAGTGCAACTGCGATTAACATGTGACACGCCATGAGAAAAGGGACCTCATCTTGCCAGAGGGCAAAACTGAGCATTTGCCACCATTGGAAAATACACAAACTCTGAAGAGAACTACGAAAAATTCGCGTGAAAATGTTACAAATTAACGAAATTATAACATTTTGAATATTGCATTTCCAAATAATTGAGGTTTAAGTTCCGCTATATTTCCGGACATATTAATTGTCCATTTAATTGCAACTGCTAGGGTGTAGCCTAGTGGAAAGCGTGTTGGTCTACGATGCGAATGTCGTGAGTTCAAATCCCGGTCGACGCATAATTAAAGCATACTGCTTGCATGGATATACCTTGATTACCTGAATCTACGAAAATGAGAAATTCGTAAATAGAGGGGTGTGCGAAGAGCTAACAACCCTTCCACAATAAAGAATGAAAATGTCAAGGAACCTGAATAGCAGGAGGCCAAGGCCCGATTTTGGCTGTAGCGCCATTGAAGAAGAAGATAATTAAACGTTCGTCTACAATGCGAAGGTCTTGAGCTCAAATCCCAGTCGACGTATAATTATAATTGGGCATACCTTGGTTACCTCAATCCACGAAAATGAAAAATTCGTAGATAGCCTGTGTGAAGGGCTAACAACCATTCCATAATTAATATTGAAAAAATATTAAGGAACCTGAAAGTCCGATGGCCAAGGACTCAGGCTGTAGTGCTATTGTAGAAGTAGAATCACAAATTTTACAATATAGCGAGAGTTGAGAGCAAGCATATAGACATGTTTTGTCCAAAGCAACACTAAGCTTTCCATGATCTTACTAGCGACGGTAGGCCTAAATTGCGAATTTTCATGGGTCGAATTGAGATCTTATGGAAAAGAAGGAGACAATGGCTTCTTTTCAAAGTCAAATATGGGTAAAAGGTTATATATTGGGATAAGTTATTACCTCCAGAGTGAAAAATTACTATTCTCTGAGAGACAACTACCTTTTGTAGTTATGGGAGACGATAACTTTTAGATACATAGGCATCAAATGAAACCCTATAGCAGAGCAGTGGCTAGATCGGATAAGAAAAAATCTGTATTCAACTACAGGTTGTCCAGAGCAAGGTGACTGACAAAAAAGACTCTTGTGTCAAGCTTCTAGAATTTACTATGCATCAATTGCTGTTAAAATTGAAACATGCATAAAACTAATACTAGTGACGCTCTGTTTATATGGAAAAAAATCGGATATATAGTCATGCAATCAATTAGATTTTAGAACCATTCGAAGATACATCGAATTTTCACAGGCAATTTTTTTCCAGTCAACTCCTAACCATATAGCTAATCGGATGGAACTTTTTCAGGCAATTTATTACTACTAGAAATATTTAAGCTACCTTATATAATTTTTCAATTCAAAATAACTCTTCATCAACGAATATGTCATTTTGGGGCTGACATGGCAAGTGGAATTCCTGATCTTTCATTCTAAAATGCACTGGCTATCAGCAGTCTCTCGCATCTACAACCCTGATGCTCCTCCTCGAATCAGAAACCATCGCATTCGACAAGGATTACAATTAAATGAAAGTGTACCTCTTGCAATGCAGTTTTGGCAGTCCGAAACGTCTTTGCTGGCTGTCCCAAGAAATCTTCATACCAAGATCCCTATCGTTATTTCAGCCAACCTCACAACGCATCTCTCCGAATAATGTAACGCTCAGAACACCCATTCAAAATCTCCAACTTAGTCCAATGACCTGTGAGTACACCACTTTACTGAGTCCTTTTTCACTTCTTGGTTTTTTTTTTACATTCAAGCCTAATATGACCACGCTACCAATAAATTTTGATAAAAAAATTGAAAAACGCAATTATCTTTGGCAGAAAAGAGCCGGTAAGGAACAATTTTTAATTATCCCATTTCAGGCTATAGTGCCTACAATTATGGAGAAAATGAACCCAAGGACAACATACTTTTATAAGGGTTCTTCTGTCAGCAATTTGAAAATTGCTTTAATTCCTGACCGAAGTTGAGTCTCTTCAGATCTTGCATGTTTTTGAAATATTACTGAATCGAAACATGAAAAAAATGAGAAATAATTTTTTTTTCTTTTCAATGGCGAACCCTTCAATTCGTCAAACCAGCAATATGGCCAAGATACGAGTATAATCGGTCAGAGATTTTCGTCCAAGTTCCCTCTAAAAAAAATATCTGCGTCAGACACTTTCGTTAAATTGCTTCAATTTTCAGAGTTTATCATTAAGTTTATCTTCTTTCAGAATTGATCATTATACGGGTATCTGGAAATTCTCTGAAAACTTCGTTGTGAATCCAAAATAGTTGAAAAATTGGAGAATGGTTTTACATGAATTATCTGAATGGATGATGCATGTTTGCTGAATGATACTATCTATGTCATATTAAGATTATACCATACCAGAACCCACTAATACTAATGCTCGCACCAAGTTTCTATACGGCACGGATAAGAAATACCCCGACGCGGTTTTGTAAATAATTCGCTGATATTATTTGATAACTCCAAGCGAATAAAATAAAATAAGTCGTCCTTAAAAGTCGACGACAATTTGCATCGGAAATTGCAATATGCATATTCCGATCAGATATTTTAAGGTTATTAAGAAATGTAACATTAAATTTAAATCGACGAAATGATAAATGCCTCTTGAAAATCAAACTAATTTTAATTTTTTCTGGATTACAATTGAGAGCAAACTAACTTTTGTACGTTTCCGGCACTACATTTTCACAATAAAATGCAATTCCAAGTGTTTCTTAAATCACTGCACAGACAGAAAAGGAGACAATGCAAGAATATACGAGGGGAGGTCAAAAATTTTGCAGAATGAAAGGGATGGAGAAGAGAGGGGGGACTCACTACATGTAAAAATACGAAGTTTCTGTCAAACCGAATCACTAGCATTTTAGTTATCACCAAATCAACAAGCCAATCGGAAGGAAAACGCTAACAATGGACAAAATTAAGCTTCGCGCTGTCATAAAGCTCCTTACCAAGCAAAGAAAAACGTCTCAAATCATTTCAGAAGAAATGTCTCATCTATTTCCGGGGACTCTTGCCCTGGAAAAACGATGATTTATAAGTGGAATGGTTTATTCAGGCAAGGCAGAGAGTTAATTGAAAATGATAAACAATTGGGCCAGCTGATTGAGGCTACTTCCCCAAAAATCGTCGAAAAAGTGGAGAACCTTGTTCTGGAAGATGTTCGTTTAAAGAACAAACAAATCGTCTACGATGATTTCGGCATGTCTAACGTCAGCGCAAGATGGGTACCGAGAATGCTTTCAGCGGTTCAGAATAAGCAGCGCGACTAATGTTCACGCAACTTTTGGATATCTGTAGCGAGGACGGTGATAAAATGTTGACCCGGATTGTTACTGGAGACGAAGGAGTCAATACAGTGGCTCCATAAAGGCGCTATACCCCCCAAGAAGTTCAAGTTCTCACAATTGCCGGAAAAATTATGGCCACCATTTTTTGGGATTCAGAGGGGGTTTTGATAATCGAGTATAAAGAAAAAGGACAAAATATCACAGGGGATACTATGCCAACCTGTTACAAAAATTAAAGGATACCATCAAAGAAAAAAGAAGAGCAAAGTAGACTCGAGGTGTGCTACTTTATAACGACAACGCACCTGTTCACAAGGGCCACGTTGCAATGGCTGCTCTGTAGAAATGCGGCTACGGAATATTGAACCAACTCCCTTATTGTCCAGATCTGGCCCCTTTCGTTTAATATTTGTTCCCAAAACTGAAGAAAGAACTTCGGGGAAGAAAATTTACCAAAGCAGAAAAGGTGAAGTCGGCAATTTCAGCCTATTGTGAAGGCCTTGATAAAACATTTTTTGTAAAAGGAATTAATAAACTTTGTGAGAGATGCGATAAATGTATTAGGCTTAAGGGAGAATATATTGAAAAGGAAAAATAATAACTGGTATAAATTTTACACCACTTCCCTGTCATTCTGCGAAATTTTTGACCTCCCTCATAATTATGAGAAAATATTTTCTTATAGAAATTACCATGTAAAAAGTTTCCCGGTGAGCAAAAAGTTTTATCACAAATTGTTTAACTATAATACATAACCGTTAAAATAAACTGCATTATGCTGGATAAACAACTTAGAATATTAAAAAAAAAAGTAATATCATTTATGTATAAATTAAGTTTATATTACAAGAAGCTTATGAAAATTCACTGTAAATGATTTTGGCAATTATGCTGTTCAATGTTTTCACTTCTAGCTAGGGTGTAGCCTAGTAGGTAGCGTGTTGGTCGTGTAATGCAAAGGTCGTGAGCTCAAATCCCGGTCGGCGAAATACATAATTCCAGCACATTGCCTGCTTGAATATACCTTGGTCACCTCAATCGACGAAAATGAAAAAAATCGTAGAAAGAGGGTTGTGCGAAGGGCTAACAACCCTTCCACAATAAGTAATGAAAAATGTTAAGGAACCTGAATATCCGGAGGCCTAGGTCCGATTTGGGCTGTAGCGCCATTGTAGAAGTAGAAGAATGTTTCCACTTCACGTGTCGGCCGCGAGACTTTAAAAAAAAACATAACAGGGCTACGATTGCGCGTAAAGCGCAATCTTACGATACTCTAGATGAAATAGAATTTTTTGTGATCCCAAGAAATTTCGCATGGGAAGTATTAGAAGGGATGACAGCATTGAACTAATTTTTCCCCATCATGCTAAAGTAGCTATAAAAATGTTTTGTACAAAATGCTTACTCCAAAAATTGAATGGGAACTGAAAAAATTAGTGAGTTAGATTTAGTGAAAATGTGCAGTTTGTATGGGAGGTGGTAGAAAGAGTGGGGCGATTAGAGTGATTTTTTTCAGAAATAACTAGGAATATTGTAAAATTGACATCCCTGAAATTTCAGAGTAGTGCCATTTATACTTTTCAAGAAAATCGATTTTTTGTGAAGTTGTGAAACTGTGTCATATTGTATGGGAGGGGGTAGAAGCAGTGAAGCTAATCAAATATTTTTTTCTGATCTTAGTGCTAATACTAATTAAGTATTTATTACAAAATATGAGGTCAATAAATGTTATATGTTCTGAGAAAATCGTCTTAGAGCATTTCATGAAAAAGTGTAGTTTGTATGGGAGGGGGTGGAAGGAGAAAGAGGAAGCAAATAATTTTTCTACTGTAGATTAAAATTGCTATGAAAATAACATATCCGAAAATTCAGACTAATAGCTTTTATACTTTTCGAGTAAATCCGTTTATTGTCAAATTACGAAATTGTGTCATTTTGTATGGGAGGGGGTAGAAGGGGTGAAGCTAATAGTATAAATTTTTTTGGGCTTACTAACAATTTTAAATAAATATTTGGTGCACAATTTCAGCTCTCTAAATTGTATACGCAATGAGTAAATTGGCTTAGAGTAATTCATGACAAGTACAGTTTGTATGGGAGGTGGTAGAAGGAGGGGTAGGATACGCATAATTTTCGTACGGTAGATTGATATTATCATAAAAGTAACATATTCCAAATTTCAGGCCAATAGCTTTTATACTTTTCGTGCAAATCCGTTTATTGTGAAATTGCGCAATTGTGTCATTTTGTATGGGAGGGGGTAGAAGGGGTGGAGCGATTTGGCCCGTTCACGAACTTGACCTTACTTTTTTGTCAAAAACGACGTGTACAAAATTTGAACTATCTAGCTCAACGCGTTCTCAAGCTAGAGCGCGCACAGACGGACGGACGGACGGACGGACGGACGGACGGACGGACGGACGGACGGACGGACGGACGGACGGACAGACGGACGGACATCCGGTTTTGAGATTTTTGAGTGATAATATTAATTTCTGTATTCATCATTTTTTTCTCCGAGCCTTATTTCTTGGCGTTACAAACTTTAGAGCAAACTTATAATACTCTCAGATTTCATCTAGAGTATAAATATAATGTCAATACTAGCCAGTGGCGACTTGTGAGTTACGGCAGAGTAGATAAAATGAATCGGAAAATATCACTTTCGTGCAATTCTAGATTATGAAATGCATAAAACTCAAAGCATGCAATAAAACAATCAATTTCCTGTTAAGCCCCCTATAGGGGAACGCGATCCTGAGCATCGGACTTTAGCTATTGCCAGGACTGGCCAAGGCACGATATGGGCTGTAGCGCAATTGCATAATCATCAGAACTTGCTTATTCCTCTGGCCTCCTACTCAAATGCTTCCATGTGCTATATGGTCAACCAACCCGACGTCTGTCTTGAGTATTATAATCCAGAGCTTGTTTGGCGATGTTTCGGGCTGGTTTCCTCAAAGTATGACCGATCCACAGCCACTTCCACCTTTGAATCCCATTGCCTATTTTAGTCTGTTCAGTCTTACTCCAAAGTTCGGTATTGGAGATCACTTTTGGCCAATATATCCCATTGGTTCACGGAAGTTTTCTGTTTTATGGTAAGTCGGACGGATACTTTCCATGTAGTACAACCATATAACAACACGGAATTACAGCATCCGTGAAATATTCTCAGCTAGATGCAAAAGGAGATCTCAATTAGCCTCCAGAATGGGGAAAAGATACCGAAGGCTTTACGAGCTTTATTTATACGAGCCTCAATATCATTTTCGGCTCCACCGCCCATACTGGCAATGCATTCGAGGTAAAAAAAAAATCTTGCACCTCTCCCAGATATTTTCTATTAAGAACAATCGGTGTGCTAGTTTTCGAACCAATGTGCATGTACTTGCTTTTAAGCACATTCATTTTCAGTCTGGCCTCTTTGCATTTAGAATGCAACGAGCAAACATTTTTCCGAACGGTTATGTGTAAGCGAACGCACTTCAGCAGCTTAATCAAGATGACTAATCATAGCTATAATCTTATCTGGAGTACCTCTCCAACACAAAGCTTTCCATATGCAATCTCGCTTACCACTATCAAAAGATGTAGTGGCGAAAACTTTTCGGAGGACAGCTCCAATATTATCCGTAGGGTATTTGTATGGTCTGTAAAAGACGAGATCCAGCCTGATAAACTTCGAGAGTGCTCTCTCCGACATCACTAGTCCTATTAAGAATGACCTTAGTCACGATTTGCGATACGACAGTAAATAGACATATACCACGCCAATAGCCATAATCCCGAACGTCGCTACTCTTCTGCATCTTGACAATGACGCCCTTCTTCCAAGAAATATATATCTCCCTTCATTTTACACCTCAGTAACGAGTGGAAATAGTATATCCGTAGTTATTTCAGGGTCTGCTTGGAGGAGTTCGGTTGGTAGTTCGTCTACACCTGGGGCTTTCTTTCCCGTCATTGGCCGAGTCGCGAATACTATTTCTTCCTTATCTGGGTGATCGTCCGCAACAGAGGATTATTGCGATTGGATACTGAGCAATTATTCTGCTTCTGGAACATCTTCCTCTGATGAGATGTTTAAAATATCCGAGAAGTATTCCCTCCATCGCTGCAACTGGTGTTCACTCATATTGGGGAAAGTTCCATTGACATCTCTCACCTGGTGGTTGGTGATGGAATTCCTGTTCTTAATTTAAAATAGCGAACCCTTATCCCCAAGGTAGGCCATATTGGCCACATCTTTAATAGCCTTTTCTTGTCGCGTCTAACTGCCTTCATAAGTTCTACATCGAGGTAGTACCGTCTCAAGTCGAGAGTTATTTGGTTAATATCGGGTTGTGAGATAATTGCCCATTTGGCTTTTATCCTTGTGTATTTCGACATCCAGAGTTTCACACCACTTTGCACATATCCAACCGATTTCTTAGCACTTGTTAGAAATGTTTTTATGGCTGCTTCCCAAGTGAGCGCATTTCGTAACCGCCCAATGTGGATGACTTGTCGCGTAGAATGGTGGCATTCTCGCTTTTTTTTTGGGGTTCTCTTGCACATCGAGGAGACATTTTCTCTATTGGCGACTTATGGTCTTGGTTGAACTTGTACTCTTTCAACTCTGTACGAGTCGATTTGAGTAGAAGGAGACCAAACAACACTTGCATGTTCAAGTAGAGGCAACACCAGCGCACAGAAAAGAATCTTACACAGATATTGCTCATTAAATGCCTTGATTTTCCTCTTTATGAAACTTAGCATAGCCATACCTCTGTTCGAAATTTAATGTATATTTATATTACGAGACAATTCAGCGTCGAATATTACTCCAAGATCTTTGATTTGAGAGACACGCTTTAAATTTTCATTGCTAATAATATAGACAAAATGAAAGGTGCCAGACTTTTTTCTAGAAAAGGTTATTACTGCACATTTATTAATATTCAATTGCATAGCGTTATTCAATCACCATTCTGATAAAATATTAATATAGCTTTGCAATATGATGCAATCTCGATTTGATTCGATAGTTCTGACGATTTTTAAATCATAAGCATAAAAGGATAAGTTGCATTCGTTCAAAAGTAATGGCACCTCGTTAATAAAAATCTATATAAATATAATTGTACTGTCTGTCTGTTATTTGTTAATAAATGGCTATAAATAAGTTTTTTGCTTCAATTTAGCAATAACTAAGCAGAATCAAACGTTTTTAAAAAATTTCCCTGTCTGTCTGTCTGTCTGTCTTTCCGGCTTTCACGCAAAAACGGCCGCACCGATTGCAATGAAACTTTCACAGATTATTAGGTCTGCCTCGGAGAGTAATCTCCTTTAGATTTTATTTTTCTACCCTCACGCCTTCTACCACCTCCCATACAAAGTGACTCATTTTCAAAAACTTATAATAATCAAAATTTTCATGGAAACTATGAAAGCTATTAATTTGAAATTTAAAATATATATCATAAATCCAATTTTTAAGTATATAAATAGTTTGAATCGCCCAACTCCTTCCACCACCTCCCATACAAACTAAACTTTTTCATGAAATACTATACTCCCATTTTCTCAGTACGTATAACTTTGATCGAGCTAAGATTTTGTATTAAATCCTTAATTAGCATTGTTATTAATGTCAGGAAAAAACTAACCAATTAGATTTACTCCTTCTACCCCCTCCCATACAATCTGACACAAATCCACGACTTTCCGAAAATTCGATTTTCTTGAAAAGTGTTACTGTTCTGAAATATAAAATATATCAATTCAATGATAATTGTAGTTGCTTCTCAAAAAATAACTAAAAACCCTCCACTCCTTGCACCACCTCCTATACAAACTGCACTTTTTCCTGAAATATTCTAAACCAATTTTCTTAGTACGTATAGCTTGGATCGAGCTAAAATTTTGCATTAAATCTTTAATTAGCATAATTATTATTATCGGGAAAAATTAACCGATTAGCGTTCTCCTTCTACCCCCTCCCATATAATGTGGCACAATTCCACGACTTTGCAAAACCTCGATTTTCTTGAAAATTGTGAATCTAACTGATCTGAAATTTAAAAGATATCAATTGCATGGGGATGATAGTTGTATCTAGAAAAATTACCAAAAACCCCCCACTCCTTCTACCACCTCCAATACAAATTGCACAATTTCACTAAATCCAATGCACTAAGTTTCTCAAGTTATCTATTCAGTTTTTCAAGCTTAAATTTGGTGCGAAATATTTTTCTAGCTACTCTAGCATGGTGTGAAAAAAATTAATTTAGTACTGTCATCCCTTCTATCACTTCCCACACAAAAATTCTTAAGATTACAAAAATTTCGATTCCATCGGTAGTATCATATAATGGGACTTTACGCACAATCGAAGTCCTGTTATGTTTTTAAGCTTAATGTCATTTTATTTGGGCTTTTTCAATTAACACAATTTACAACTATTCACATGTCCTTAACACGTATACATATAATCTCGAATCACGGGTTTGATTTGATCACGAGCCTCTCCCATTCAAATGCGAGTATCATCCTATCATTCTTAATAATTTATGGTTCTGACTCCAAAAAAATACAAAACATTGTGTTCAAAGAGCCATTAAAGTAAGCGGATTAAATATCCCATATAATGTATTACTAACTACATTCTCAAAAATTGCTTATTAATGCGATTTTTATGCGGACGAAGTCGCGGGCGTTTGCTAGTTATAAATAAAACTGGCCCTAATATGCTACCTTGAGGAACGCCAGAGGAGACTGTAGTCATTTTGAATAATTGCGATGAAAATCCAACTTTTTGTGTACGATCCGCTAAGTAAGATTTCAACCAATTCAAGAAAACAACTCTACTTTCATGACGCTCTAACTTAAATAGAAGCATACTGTGGTCTTGAATAGAAGCAGACTGTGGTCGACTACACCAAAAGCGCTAGAAAAATCTGTGTATGTACATAGAATCTACCCGTATACTTTTACTAATGTTTTGTTTTATGAACGTAGAATATTCCAAAAGATTGCAAACAGTTAACTTACCCTTTAGAAAGTCATGTTGGCAAGGATGAATAAAAGCAGTTTCTATTAGTACTCCCGAAACAAGTTTTTCAAAAAACTTGCCAATAAATGATAAAATGCTTATTCCTCTATAGTTACGAATGTAACATCCATCTCCAGACTTAAAAATAGGTGTTATATGCGCCAATTTAAAACATATAGGAAAAATGGATTGCTGAAGGAACGCATTAAACAAAGGAAGCAATAAACGAGGTAAAGTGGAGGCGGTTTTATTCAGGAAAATTGATGGAATGAGATCAGGTCCTGCACCTTTATGAATATTTAGATCGAGCACCGCACAAATTATTTGGTCAATATTCAGGATCACGTTAGTTAATTTCGGATCCAGGGAAGGTATATGAGAAAACTTACCAGGATCAAACTTGAAAGCCTTGATAAGTTTGGAATCAAAGTTGGTAGCGAAAAAGTTTGCAATTTCTTCAGAATCAGAAGATGAGCGATCACCAAATTTCATAGAAGCCGGATAGCCACTTGTACCGCGTTTGTCATTAATACGTTGCCAAAACATTTTAGAGCGATCAATCAAGCTGTTTACTATTTTACGATTGTGGAGTCTTATGGATTCCTTTTCACTAACATCGAATTATTCGCGCAGATGCAGAAATGTAGTATGATCCTCGACTGATTTAGATTTAGACAATTTCCTGTAGGATTTCTTACGTAATATTCTAAGGCTTTTATCCATATGCGAGGGACAAGACAACTTGGTTGTAATACGCTTAGGGGTGTGCTTATTTATTATATGTATTACAGAGGCAACAAGATTTTCGGCCCTTTCATTCACATCAACAATATTATTGACTGATGATTTTAAATTAGAAATTTCAAGATTTATCATTTCGTAGTCAGCGTTGGTAAAATAATAGGCTATGATCTTGTTAGGGTCACTACGAAAATCATATATATATAGAAGAGAAATAATTTAAGGACAGAATATTGTGGAAAACACTCGTCTTTTTAGTCATAGAGGTTGCTTCTGTTAAAAATTTGAAGCAAAACTGGTGAAAACGATATTCAAAACATTTCCGAATTTTCTCGCATATTTGAGTGAATTTGGGATAAAAATGAAATTTGATGCTCATTTATGTTAAGTGGGGCAAATACAGAATTAAAAATTGCACTGGCCTCCCATTTAACACCACTGAGATTTGCGTCGCCATACAACAAGAACTCATCACCTGGAAGGATAGATGAATGTATTACTATGATGGATTCCGCAAGGTCAGCATACTGCTGCTCAGTAGAATCAGGTTAAGCCAAAGATGATTTATGGTTTGACTATTGGTGGAAAAAGAGTACCTCCGATGATCATTTGCCGAGTATAATACAAAACTCCACAAATAATTCGCCGTTTTCGGGTCTCTTAATCAAAAGTCATGACGCATCGACCACCGACCATTCCCATTACGAGTTTTAGTCCTATGTTGTCGGAGCCAACTTCTAGGCGTTTGTATCTCCTGAGATGATAATAACATCACTTCTAGGAACATGCTCATATGTGGCACTTCGTTCGTCGTAAGAATCCTCTTTGACACCAGATCCTGACGACGATAATCCTATCCGATAGTGGTTACCACCTGATGAGATTTTTTCTCACTCTCGGTGTAAGGACGACCACTACACCATTTTTGGCTTCACACTTAGAATCAACGCACAGAATGGCATTTGGGGTTCGTTCTTCTCTTGATCCTGTCCATCTAACCTCACTCAAACTCAAGATTTGGATGTTATAATGCTAGAATCCGTCTGCATCCCAGGCGCTGCATCCGTTACCCCTATCAGTTAGATTTTAAGATCACAATTGATAAGCCCATCTCCCGTGATATTTAAAAAACTTGCGAAGCGGTCCAACTTCGGTTTCTCCGCTTTTATCTGCACGGTTTACCGTGGAATGATAACTTGACTCCTTACAAGGATCGCCTAGTCTTAATAAGATTGAATTCGCCTCATAGCAGGATAGCCATTTAAAGCACAATTTTTATTTTTAAGTTATTGCCTGAATTAATTGACCGTTTTGAGATTTTGTGTCAGCTGAACTAGAGCGCACCCTCCCACTCCTCGAAAAACTTCGAACTTTTCCGACCTGACTTCCACAAAACTAATTACGGCTCTTACGAACTTATCAATAGCAACGTTTGTCCAACTTCTTCTACTTTTACAATGGCACAACTGCCCAAGTCGGGCCTTAGCCTGCAGACATTCAGGTTCATTAACATTTTGCATTATTTATTGTGAAAGGGTTCTTAGATCTTCGCCCAACCCTCTATCTTAAAATTTTTCACTTTCGTAGATTGACGTGACCAAGGTATACCTAAGCAGGCAGTGTGCTGGAATTATGCGTCGATCGAGATTTGAACAACCTTCGTTTTGTAGACCAATACGCTACCCAAGGGGCTACATCCTATCTAATTTGTCCACCAGCTATTCCAATTAAGTCGACTTCAACTTGCTGAGTTGAAAATATTTTTAGAAGTTTTGTGCCTTGTTATTGCTTACGTACTTAATTATAGCGTTTTCTAGCTATTTAAATTAAGTTAATTTTTATAAATTGATCTTGTAGTCAGAAGCAGTTTGATAAAGGTCTCAGCGCCGACCGAAACGTCACAAATACGAAAGCACAACAGTATGAAATCCGGAAATCTTTATTTTCAATTCGAAATGTAATGTGAAAACATTCTGGTTTGGTGAATGTAATTTTTTTTAGCTTAATTAGGACCTTGTTTGGTTTTGTAGTTGCAGCGGCTCTGTGTCTAGCTTTTTTAAATTCTTTAAAGAAGTCGTACATTGTCTTATTGCAAGCAAAACATTAGCAAAGAAAACGGCCGATGAGTTATTCTAATCAATGGATTTTTTTTCAGCCTGGACACAAATCACTTTTTATCTCCTATCAACGTAAGAACCTACATTCAGCTTAGGCGTATACTTAGACCTCATGCGAAATTTATTATTTACCATAAATCTATAGCACACCACAAATTGTGCAAATTGATATAAGATAGCATCGATAATTTTCATTTTGTAATAAAATACAAAAATTAAAATAAACAACATGTCGATTTGATAGTTCACATCTGTTTTAGTGGCTTAAAATATTGAGAATAACAAATGGCCAAAATTAATGATAATAACTTCCAGCATCGGTAACATGCAATGGAAACATACCATGCTCTTCAGATTAGAGTCCTATATAATCCGGTGTCCGCTTCCTCACGCTCAAAAAAAAAACATAGAAAAGCTATCACATAAATTACAATCTCCTTTGCGTCCGAAGTAAAGAGGACAGAGGAGTCACATAAATCACTGACCACTTTTTGATTGCAGAAGCTCACTTTTTTCAAACTACACAATCTGCCATCCGAAAACCACAGAATCACTGTGCACTTTTTCCAAATGATTTATGAATTTCCAACTGTGGTCGAGTTCCTTTCAGGACACTGCTAAAAGTAACGACACCTAACAGACACTAAAAAGAATCCACCGCGGGAAACATGTGGTTACGCTGAGCGTGAACCGCCTTTGGTATTTGAAAATTCGGAAACGGTCGCTTAGCCAAGTGCAAAACCGACACAGACCGCGTCCAAATGTTGACTGAAAACTGAAATGTTGTTAGCCGGCAAAGTCGAGAGCTTGATGTGCAGGAATTGGCGCTGTTACGGAAAACTGCTTTTCCGAAATAAACGAAAAAAAAAACGTTTTTGCAGCAAAACCTTCGACAATGTTTTTCGTCGTGTGTGGAGTAATTTTTGATTTGCGCAAGCTCGACATTATTTCGGATCCCTACGGATTGTTGCCCCTTTATGTGTGAATTCAATTTAGGGGTCAAATTTCACTCCAAATTTAGAAAAAAAAAAATTGATTTTTTTTCAGATTATTGGCAGAATTAATTTCAATCAACTTTTAATAATATTATTTTAAAATTTTCTACTATTACGACTACTTATCTCTCATATTGAAAACCTTGTAAAGGAACTAGTGCTTGCAATAGCGCTCTATTAAGTATAAGAACTGAAAGTTACAGGCTTCGTAAAAAAATCTTTCAAAGATTTAATTTCTGACTAATTTCGCTGCTCAATTCAGTCAAGATTTTGTCTTAATCATCTCTTTGTATTAAATTTCTCCCCAGCAATCATTTATCTTAATTATAATGACTTCTAGTTTGTCTTTGCTGGATTCGGTAAGAGCAGTCTTTTATGAAGCTTCATAACTTAATGATTCAACGGCAAAAGTGATATATCATTTTCACATCTGGTGTGGCACTATTAAATTGTGTCCCATTGTTATTTTTTGTTCAGATTGAGCATACTACGGTTGAATGATTATGTCGACATACAAAATTTATCAAAATAATCGAAAGAAAAAGGTGGAACATTATTGTATACAAGCGACGGACTGGCTGGCGTCCAGAATAGCTTCCGTTCAGAGCTCGACAACAAAAACTTGCCATACGGATATACCGGATAAGAAAGCATCTTTTGATAGGAGGGAATGTTAACATAAATGGTCATGAGATAGGCATAACATCAGTCGTGCAATTTGACGACATATTTTTGTTAAAAAACATAATAGGACTACGATTGCACGTGAAGCTCTCATGTGGTACTCTAGATGAAATAACAATTTTCGTCATATTAAGAAATATCGTATGCAGATTGGTAGAAGGGCTGTGATACGAAATGAGCCTCCGCGGCCCCATTCCATATACAGAATTTAATGAGGTCTTCCAGGTTGGGACAGCACTTCCTGCCAGCTGCTCAGAAGCGTGGGTGTGTGGAATCCGACCTGGAGTTGCGCTCGTCCTTCAGGATACTGTGGATTCAGTGTGCGCTTTAACGTCTTAGCGAACTATGTCGTAGGGGATCGCAGGGAGTTCGTATAATAAATCACCTCACGATGTATAACCCACTCTTCTACTTATCTTAAACATCAAAATCACGTAGATCACCCTGTCACGAGCATAACCCATCCGACACACAATGCGCCAGCGCTATGACATTTGATCTCGTACCAATAACAATAATATAAAAGGATCAGGTCACATGGTCGCAGCCTTTTGAGGTAATTAAAGATCGTACGAATGGTACATGTCTTCTTTGCATAACACAGATGGTATGCTATCATGCAATAAGTGTTCTTCTTCTACAATGGCACTACAGCCCAAATCGGACCTTGGCCTCCTGATATTCGGGTTCCTTAACATTTTTCATTACTTATTGTGGAAGGGTTGTAAGCCCTTCGCACTATAATAAGTATCCTTACAATAACAATAACATAAAAGGATCACATCACTTGCTAGCAGTTGGACACACGTGATCCATTTCGGTAATTGAAGTTCGTACAAATATTATCTTAGGACAATACCAGGAAACACTGCAATATTTGGTGACCTTCCGCGAAGTCAGCGCTTTTCTAGCAAGGAATCGAGATAGTATAAATAGATCAGGATAACCTGATCTCGAGGCATAGAACCATATATTAAACGCATAACGTGAACCTTCCGACAGAAGCCACGAGTTCACGGCTGTCTTTAGCAGTCACGGATTGTTTTTGTGACGACAATCATTAACACCCCCGAAGGTAGCAGTTTATACCAAATGCAAGTTTGGCATTCATACTGCTGGATGCGAAACCTATCTAAATCTCTGCCAGTCTGTCGGTCATGGCACCGGGTTGGAGAACGCAGCTCCACGTCGAGCTCCGAGGAACTCTGCTCGCGATATGGGCTACCATAACCACCACGTGTTCCATTAAGCGGACCTCAACCATTTCCGGGGGTGGAAGCAACCTTCCATGGGCTCCCCAACTCCCGTGGTACCAGAAAACTTCTGGTGAGGCTTCGTAACCGTGCAGGTTACTCCAGTTAAGTTTCATGCAACTCGTGACTGATCGCACTCCTCAGGTACGAGGCGACAGCGCTCCCCAAAAGGTAATACCGGAATTGACCTTGGTCGTTCACCCGGTATTTGATAACTGCAGTTATCCCTCCTTGGTCGTTCACCCGGTATTTGATAACCGCAGTTATCCCTTCCTTGCGTGTAGAAAAAACATATAACATGTAGAGGACGGACAAGACGACACAACACCGAGTAGTTAAACAATTAAGACACCCTACCCTGACATGCTTCCGCCCTTCTTCTTTTAAATGCCTCCCGTGCGAAAACGCGGAGGCACTCAAAACTTTCTCTGCTGGCGAGGCACCTCCCTATGTCCAGCCCCGCCCCATCAACCACAACAGCCATAGCTTCCAGCTGTCTTAGATCTGCATATCTTGGATATTCGGCCAAGATATGCAGCCAGCTTTCTACCGGTGCACCACACACACATCCACTCGTTTCAGATGAATAGAAATTCATTGAGGCTGCCATGGCCCGTCAAGAGATAACCCAGACTCAGACAAAAGTCAAAGTCCCGGTTATCCCTCGCAAAGTTTGCGGTCGCAATAAATTTATGCGTCACCCTTCCCTTGTCGGTACCGTCCCATCTGGCTTGCCACAGCGACGTGACCTTAAGTTCGGGGAGCTCTGTGCATTCGCGAAGGCTACTCTCCCTAACCTCCTCAGAGGTTAACCAATCGTTAACCAGCAATGGGAGTCCCTTCCGGATCTTGTAGATGATAGCACGACGCTTCACCTCCAAGTCCAATGGCAGAGCACCCATGAGTACCTGCATGGCCGCGGTTGAAACCGTACGGCATAAAGGCAAACATGTACTCAAGACTACTCTTTGGCACGAGTTAATTGAGTTGGTGCCTTCACCAGTCGCCAGTGTTCCGTACAACACCGCCGATCTATACGTTGCACAGCAACAAACAAACCGTCGTATATGGTACAAACAGATCGCCTGGAAAGACCCCACTCACAACGCAGAGCCCTGCGGATCTGGTTAATACTAGTGAGGAGACGCCCCCTGAGCTCTCGTAGGTGAGGCTTGAATCCCAACCCCTTGATGCCCAGGTATTTGACTTCAATCTCATACCTGAGCCCTGTACCCTCCAGCTTTATCGAGGGTTAACGATTTTGTGACAATGAGCCCTTCAGCATCAAAGTCACCGTCTTATCCCTCGATATTGCCACTCCAAACTTCAGACCCCATTCCTGAACGGTTGACGTCAAAGCCTCACCCTTACGCTCAAGCTCAATTCTGGAGTTTCCCTCCACCAGTATCAGCAGATCATCAGCGTGTGCCGCGAAACTGAATGAATCCGCGAGCTGCACAGACAGGTCATCCTTTATCAGATTCCAAATGAATGAACCACTGATGGAGCCCTGCGAACAGCCACGCTCCACTACCTTCCATACAGTGTCGCGGAGACCCCTCACATACGCTGTTCTGTCAGAAAAGTAGCTCCTTCACAGGGCCATTTCCCGACAGTCACAGGATCGAAGCTTGTCAATCACCACGTCCCAACTTAAATAGACAAATGCGCCCTTGAAATCTACAAAGATTCCAAGGACGTACTTGCTAACACTCAGAGTGACGCAGTTTTTCACGTGCATCCACGCATCCTCCGTACTTTTCCGGGCACGGAAGCCGAACTGCCGTTCAGGCTCCAGATGGTTAGTTTTTTCCTCGAGTCTCCGAACCATAATCCTCTCCAGGACCTTGCCAAGGACCGGGAGAAGAGAAATGCCGAGGATTACTCCTAACGTTATCTGGTGACTTAAGGAGGCGACCACACGCGCAATCTTCCAACCTGTAGAAAAAACACGATCCTTAAAGCATCGCTTGAAGACGCAAGTTACGTACTCAGGAATGGCACGCCAGATGCTTTTACACATCTCACCTGTCATTCCGTCGACCCCAGGCGCCCTTCCGGATCTGACCCTGCTGAAACTGGCGCCAATCTCTTCGAGTTCAAGTTGAGGGGTCTCTCCTTCAACCATTACCCGATCATGGCGAGCTTCTCTCAGCTCAGGCTCCGGAGAGAATCCATCCAATAGTGCTTTTACACACTCATTCCATGTTGACATAATGTTGCCTCCAAAATTAATGCCACACATTTCAGGCTCAGATCGCTTTCCCCTGCAGATCTTGTAGACTTGACCCCAGGGATCACGAGAATTCGCACGGACAAAGCGCTTCCAATCGTCCTCCTTGGATGATGTAATCAACGCACGATACTCGTACATGCCTCGCTGGTTTTCGAGTTTAAGCTGGAGCGCATTAGATTGGCTCCTCGAACGGGCTGTTTGAAATTTCTTCCTCAGAGACCGGACTCGGGCTCGCTTCCTCGCCAGATCTGCGTTCCACCACTTGACATGCTTCGGATTTTCCTTACGGATTCTCCGAAACATGCCATCATTAACTCGCACCATCCACTCTTGGATAGTCAAAATTTGACTATCCAAGTCAAGCAGCGCGAAGTCGCTTAAAGGCATCCCATTCGCCTCAACCCTCAGGCGTTCACCAAGAACACCCCTTGGTACGCCACGCGACCTCGCGTGGGGGATCGCCTTCACACACAGCCGAGTCGTAAGAAAGATTTACGACCACTAGGCTGTGATCGCTAGTCCCCCATCCCGCACAGATGCTCCACCGAGACTTAAAGACCATCGCTGCAAGGTTGGCCAAAGTCACGTCAATGTCGCTCATCCCCCTGGGTCCGTCAAACGTGTAAGATTCACTCGGCTCGTTCATGACATACATGTCATTCGCGAGGATCCAATCGACAAGGTCCTCTCCACGACGCAGTCCAAGATGGCTTGACGTTCTGTCAGCAATCTTACTGAACCACATCGGGGAGGGGGCATTGGCGTCCATCCCAAAGATGGCAGGCACCTGTTGGACAACTACGTCCATGTATGCCAGGTACGGGCCGAGCTCCCTCCCGAACCTGCAATACACGCTCGACAGATACAGAGGCTCGAAGGGCCCGGTAACCCGAACACAAACCCCCACTACCTCGTTAAATGTTCGAGTGTGGCGCATTTAATATTCCGATCGCAATCGAGGCAGTTCGTAATAGGCAGTCGACAGTAATAGTGACTGTAAGCAGTTTGTAACGTTCTTCCTTCAACTTTCCGGAGTTCGGTGTGAACAGCCGACAAGTTCACATCGCCGAGTAAGCATCAGACGATATAAACGCCGGTTGCTCAGAATTTCTTTTTTTCGCAGTTCCAAAAAAACGCGTCTCCTCACAAAGTTACCTTAGTATACGGTCGCCTAATCTTCGGTACAATAAAAATTGGAGAAAACGTGTAAGAAAACTGATTTCGTGGGGTACCCGAAATGGAGGGCCACAGTGAGAAAAAAGACAAATATTCAAATGTGAACAACTAAAAAAGAAAAATAGTGAGCTGAAACTTAAATCAAAAAAAAGAAAGATTCCGCAATCATAAATACATCGGAAGGTCAATATGCGGAACCGATAAACCCAAATCAAGAAGCAGAATCCATGTACTTAGATAACGGTTGGCTTCGGTGAAAAAGCGGAAAAGAGTGCACTACGCAAACGGAAGAGAGAATTTCATGACTCCAGGCTCGAGAAACTACTACGCAGATCTTGACAATCAATTAGACAAAAGTTACCCCAACAACAATGGTAATGTAATGAGCAACCTTACTGAAAATAGTAATATGGTAGAGGTGGTAGAGTCAGTGAGCGCACTAATAAACATAACCGGACTAAGATTGGGCGTAAGGCCCAATCATGTGATACTCTAGATGAAGAGAAATTTTTTGATCTTAAAAAATTTTGTATGGGGAGTGGTAGAAGGGGTAACAGCACTGAAAATTTTGGCTTCAAAAATTTAATAAGTACTGAGAAAATCAGTGTATTTAGTGAAGTTGTGCACTTTGTATGGGAGATGGTAGAAGATGTGGGCAGTTCTTAGTAAGTTTTTCAGAAATAACTATAAACATCATTAATTTGTCATGTTTTCAATGGCAGATATGTAGCATTCAAACTTTTCTGGAAAATCTAACCTTTGCAAAGTTGTGAAATTGTGTCATATTGTATGGGAGGGGATAGAAGGAGTGGAGCCAATCATCTAAATTTTTTTGGTCTTACTAAAAATTCTAAATAAGTGCTTCGTATAGCTCAATAAATTTTATATTTACGGAATAAATTGGTTGATAGTATTTCATGAAAAAGTGAAGTTTATATGAGAGGTGGTAGAAGGAGTAGGAGGACTCAAATAGTTTTTATACCGTAGATTGAAATTGGCCTAAAAATAATGTCCCATATTTCAGTTCAATAGCATTTATACTTTTCGGGAAAATCGGTTTACTGTCAAATCTCGAAAATGCGTCATTTTGTATGGAAGGTGGTAGAAGGGGTAGAGCGATTCGGCCCATTCACGAACTTGACCTTACTTTTTTTGTCAAAAACAACGTTTTTCAAAATTTGAAAGTTCTAGGTCAACGTGTTCTCAAGCTAAAGAGCAAACAGACGGACGGACAGACGGATATCTGGTTTTGAGATTTTTGAGGATAAAATTAACTTCTGTATCATTCAGTTTTTTCTACGAGCCTTATTTCTTAGCGTTACAAACTTTAAAGCAATCTTATAATACTCTCAGATTTCATCTAGAGTATAAAAGTACACCCACAAATATTTTACTTTCGCAGGGAAATAATTTTGCCCAGCTATCATGCTCTTTGACGTAGATATCAAAGACTTGAACATAAAATTGAAAAGTAAACACCTAGATCTCGAGAAATTGTAAGCTTTTTGTTCAGGATTCAAAAATTCACAAAGAAATTTTTCAAAACCTTAAAACAGGTAGCGACATCGAAATGTACACACATACACAGCTGACCAAAATAAATCAACGATGTTATTACTTACATAAAGGTGTTGATTATAAGTATTCTCCCGCTGAAATTATGTGTAACATTTATTCAAAGAAAAATCCGTATAAATTGTTAATAAGCGTGATTCATCGTCATCTTTTCTTAGTAACATATCTAATTTTTTTTACTAGAAAGCTGTCTAGAGACATTTGTTTTTGCCGACGCTTCAAAATTTGGTAAAAATGTGACACCGCATTATCATTGAATAAATTTGTAGCGCGCATAGCCACTGTCTGATTATGGTGATGCTTCTCAATGTACGAAGCAGCACTTTCCCATGCTTTCAGGATTTCTCTTATTCCGCCAGAAGGTTGTTGCTTTGTTGTTTCTCCTCCTCCACGCCTTCTTGCTGTGAAGCAACTGTCTCACACCCAACAACGTCACATTCGACAACGCTCTCTGGCCAAAACTTCTTCCAAGCAGAAGTGAGAGTTCTCTTGGTAACTCCTTCCCATGCCTTTTCGATCATCTTGAAGCAGGCAATAATGTGGAAGTGATATTTCTAAAACTCTGTAAGAGTGAGATTGATCCCTTCAGTCATCTCAAAACAACGCTTAAAGAGTACTTAGTATAGAGCTTCTTCAAATTAGAAATAACCTGCTGATCCATTGGCTGGAGTAACGGAGTTGTGTTGGAAGGCAAAAGCTAGGGTGTAGCCTAGTGGGTAGCGTGTTGGTCTACAATGCGAAGGTCGTGAGTTCAAATCCCGGACGCATAATTCCAGCACACTACTTGCTTGGGTATACCTTGTTTACCTCAGTCTACGAAAATGAAAAACTCATAGATAGAGGGTTGTGCGAAGAAACAACTCTTCCGCAATAAATAATGAAAAATGTTAAGGAACCTGAAGATCAGAAAGCCTAGGTCCAATTTGGGTTGTAGCGCTATTGAAGAAGAGTAGGAGTACGGGGATCAGATCAATATTTTTTATTATTATATATTATTTATAATTTGACCTGATTTTCAAGTAAATAGATCAAATAGTTTCAAAGCAAAATCAATTTCTTTAAATTTCGAAAATTTGTGAAATTTGTATGAGGGGGTAGAAGGAGTGTGGGGGATATGGCTCGTTCACGAACTTTACTTTTTTACAAAAAAGGACATATGACCAATTTCGGCACAAAAGGTCAAAGTTTTCGAGAATAATGCTGTAGACAGACGGTCACTCGGAATCGAGGTTTTTGAGCGACAACGAATATTTGGTTATCCTTGGCGACTTTGTGCGAGCATTATTTCTTAGCGTTAGAAACGGTAAGGCAAACACAATACACTCTCAGATTTCATCTGGAGTATACAAATATATACGAGCATTTCGTATCAGGTGACAGCACAAAAATATTTTATACCACATTCAAGCTTCAAAAATTGAATAGGCACCTACTGATAAAATCAAAGTTTTCGATTTAGTGTAATTGTGCAGTTTGTACGGGAGGTAGAAGAAGGGGTGGGGTTTTCAGTAATTTCTTCAGGAGTAACTTTGCAATGCACATCTTTTAAATAAAGGACCAGTAGCATTCATACTTTTTAAGAAAATCGATTTTTTGTAAAGTTGTAAAAGTGTCTCCCCCCTTTATATGGGAGGGTGCAGAATCGAATCGTTTATTTTTTTACGATCTTAATAATAATGCTGGTTTCGTATTTAGTACAAAATCAGAGATTGTTTTGAGCAAACTGGTTTAAAGTATTTCATTAGGAAGTGTAGTTTGTATGGGAGGTGGTGAAAGGAGTTCATTGGCGAATAAGTTTTATACCATACAACACATTTAAAATTTAAAAATTCCAATTTATTATTATATAATTATATTTATTAGCTCTTATCGTTTCACAGAAAAATGTTTTTATTATCAATTTTCTCAATGTTTCATTTTGTATGAAATAGGTTAAAAGGGGTTGATGCGATTTTTCTCTTCCTTTTTTGTTAAAAATGACGTGTAAAAATTTGAATTTTTTAGCTCAATGCGTTTTCAGGCTAGAGAGAAAACGGACGGATGGATGCATATCAAGTTTAGAGCTTTTCGATTGGTAATACAAACTTCTTATTATCTCTAGAGATGAAATCTGAGAGTGTTATAAGTTTTCTATCCAGTTTGTAACGCTAAGAAATAAACCGCGGAGAAAAAAATTAGTGGCAGAGAAGATCATTTAATCACTCAAAAATTTAAAAACCGGATGTCAGTCCGTCCGTCCTTGCGCTAAGAACGCGTTGAGCTAAGAAATTCAAATTTCTTACACGTCATTTTTGATGAAAAAGTTAGGTAAAGCTCGTGAACGAGCTTCACCCCTTCTATCTCCTCACATACAAAATGACAAAATTTAACAATTTGACAACTAACTGATTTTCTCAAAAAGTACAAAAGCCATTGATTTGAAATTTTGAATATAGTATTTTTATGATTATTATTCTAATCTACTGTATAAAAATTATTTGAATTCTTCTACTCCTTGCACCACCTTCCATACAAACTGCACTTTTTCTTGAAAGCTATACACCAATTTTCTCAGTGCGTATATCGAGCTTAAATTTTGCAATAATTAATTAGCATTAAAAAAAAAAAATAAACTGATTAGCTTCTCTCCTTCTACCCCCTCCCATACAAAGAGACACATTTTCAGAATTTTCCAAAAAATCGATTTCTCTTAAAAAGTATGAATGTTACTGGTTTGAACTATAAGGAATGTCAATTAAATAACGGTCATAGTTATTTTTGTAAAAATCAATAAAAACCCCACACTCCGTCTACCACCTCCCATACAAACTGCACAATTTCATTAAATGTGATACACTGATTTTCTCAGTACCTGTTCAATTTTTGAAGCTTCAAAATTTGTACAATACATTTTTGTAGCTAGTCTAGCGTGATGTGAAAAATAGTAATTTAATGGTGTTATTCCTTCTACCACTCCCCATACAAAATTTCTAAAAGTCACAAAAATTTCTATTTTATTAATTTGATCTAGAGTATCGTATGATTGCGCTTTACGTATCATAGTCCTGTTATGTTTATCTCCGATCCTTAGTTTTAGAATTACAAACTTTGAAGCAAACTTATAATACTTTCAGATTTCATATTGAGTATAATTAAACATAACGTAAATACGGGGTAAAATCCAAACGTGCGATACTCTAAACTACTTCGAAAAATTATTACATTACTTCTGGGAGGTAATAAAAAAGTGGCAACGTGTTTTTATCATTTTTCACCAGATTTTTGGTTTAACATATGAATGACAGTGGCCGAGTCTTTGTCTAAGTCAGAGTAGGAAATGATTTCACTTCCAGATTTAAGATCGACAATGGACTTAAGCAAGGTGGCAGCCTTGCACCAATGCTTTTCAATTTGACACTCGAATATGTTGTTCGGAAACTTGGCGTTGATACCAAGGGAACACTATGCTTCAAGCCCACACAACTCGTAGCATATGCCGACGATATAGATATCCTTGCAAGATCTCTGGAGAGTGCTAAAGAGGTATTTGTAAACCTTCACTCGGTAGCAACGGAAGTTGGACTACTTATTAGCAGATTAGGTAGAAGACGTCAATCAGACAAAATATTACAGTAGGAGACTACAACCTAGAAAACGTATGCAACTTTGTATTCCTAGGGGCAAATTTATCGAGGGATGGAAGCGAACCGATCGAGATAAAAAGAAGAACACTGATGGCCAATAAGGCGTATTATTCGGTACTACCAGTAATTAAAAACGGGAGACTGAACTTAACCTACATAAAACTATTAAAAGATCAATGCTGTGCTATGGCAGCGAAACGTGGACATTAACTCAGCCATCCGAAAAATTAGTGAACGCCTTTGAAAGACAGGTCCTCGAAAGAATCCTCGAACCTGTCCTCACAGACTCAGTCTGGAGAAAACGATACTATATAGAATTAATTGTCATCTTCGACAATCCAGAAGTGTCATAAAATTTAAGAAGCTAGAATTGGCTGGTTATATGGAGAGGAAGGATGACGGACACACTTCCAAACGCACATTAAAGGGCAAAGTTGATGGACAGAGGCCACTTGGAAAATCACAGAAGCGCTGGGAAGATTCTATTGTATTGACAGCTAATTTCTGCTAAATTTGAACCTGGAGGACGCGGTCAGTGAACCGAGAAGCATGGAGGCATAGTATACAGGAGGCCAAGGTCCAATTTTGTAACGAAATGGAGACATTGCTGAGACTTCCAGATAATTAACAGATTTAATGGGGCTCTTCCAGGCCTGGCAGCACGATTTGCCGGCAGTCAGAAGCTTGGGTGTGGGCAAACACGAACCAGTGGAGCACACCACCCTTAAGGGTGCTGCGGAAAATAACGATAAAAACGCGTCGAAAAAAATGCTCTTCTTTTGAGCCAATCCACGAATCGACCCAATTTTTGGCATTTTTGTTAGAATAGATGTGCTGTTCAGCCATGTCATGCGTCATCGATCGGAATAGGTCGGAAGGGGCGGTGCCTGGCAAATACGGAGGTACGATGTTCCATTTCAGTGTTTCCAAGTAGGTGTTCGTAAGGTGAGCAACAAGTGGCCGAGCTTTGTAGTGCAGCAAAATCACA
The DNA here is from genome assembly GCA_963669355.1 of Chorisops tibialis. NCBI lineage: Eukaryota > Metazoa > Arthropoda > Insecta > Diptera > Stratiomyidae > Chorisops > Chorisops tibialis. The sequence goes on along the minus strand of OY770262.1, from coordinate 267,209,539 downwards.
TTGTCGTGTCTCTACTCGTATTGCGACCATTTCTCCTTCAATGCTTGGCTCAAACGCATTAGTTGTTTTTTGTAGCAATCGTCCGTGATGGTTTCACCCCGCTGCAACAACTCATAGTATACAAGGCCGAGTTGGTCCCACCACATACACAGCATGATTTTCGAGTCATGGATGTTCGGCATGGCCGCGGTATCTCCACGATTTTTTACGTTTTGGATTATCGTAATGGGTCGACTTAGCTGTTCGCATGTGAAAAACGCTGTTCGCTGTTCGCTGCAAGTTTTTGTTGCATTTGGCATGAATCTTCTTCTAGTAATGCCACCAATTATGCATCTTCGAACTTTTGAACCCTTCCGGGACGCTCCTTGTCTTCCACGCCGAAATAATCCATTCGCTACATGTTTTTTCACTAATAGCACCCTCACCATAAGTTTCAACAAACATTCTACGCGCCTTGGCCGCAAATTTTTTTGAATTGAAGGCGAAAATCAAAACTTTTCGCAAATGTCACTTGTTTGGCTCAAACTTCGACATACTCGCGCACAAAAAAGTAAATGACGCCGATAAAACTTCACAAATCTAATGATGAGGAGTTATGAGCAGATGCGTAAGTTTACCATGTGATGTTTCGGATCCGCCATTGTTGATCATAATTTACTGCTGGCGCAATCTATTGGGAAACGGCGCATTTCAATTTGTACTCCCGATATGGTTTGGTTAATGTTTTCACAGTGCATTTCAAATTAAGAGAAAAGATTTTCGGATTCTACACTGTTACGCTTTATTATTCGTGACGTTTCGGTCTCTGCTGTTGATAAAAGTCTGAGCAGATACCGAAACGTCACAAATCATAAAGCGTAATAGTGTAGAATCAGGAAATCTTTCTCTTTTTACTCCCGATATTTTAATTTCATGGTCTTATAAACATCGCAATAGCGGAGTGTTTATTTTCTCAACTAAATAATAATTATTCATTTATTTTAACTGTAAGATTATACAGTAAATAAACTGCCAACAAGTCGGGCAAAACTTTATTATTCTTGGGACAAGTTGCAGATGAGTGGAAAGTGAATATGCAGGTTAGAGTGGTTAGGGAAGACTAAGTGAAAGGGAGTTCTTGGGCAAGGCTGTTGTCAATTTAACAATAGCTGTGTTTTTTTGCGGACGAGAGTAGAGCAGGTTAAGATACTCCTCAAAAAAACGATCCAGAGTAGAAGTTCAGTGCTAAAGTATTGAGCTGGAAAGTTGTTGCACCTGGAAACAATTTGACAAGTTTACTTCGAATTGCCAGTTGTGAATTAGGTAACAGGTAATTTCTGTAAAATATTGTGAATTTTCGACGATAATTCAAAACTTTTCCTTATCCAATTATGAGTGCAAATAGGAAAGTGTTTCTATTGGAACTATTAGAATCAAGTGATGCGAGGGTTTCGCCTCGGCCCCAATAACGACGAGATCTATAAAAAAAATCGAATTATTCACCCAATAAAAATTGAAATCGTTACTTTACCTTTTAGTTTTTGGATTGATTTACATTTTTCACAAGAAAAAAATTTTCTCCCTGCGTATCTTCGAAAAATAACTGCGATGAGAATACGTTATTTTGACAGAAATGTCAAATTTCATTGCTGCCAATGGCTGGGAAATTAAAGTCCCAAGTTATAAAAACTTCTGAGCCCTCTATCAGTGAACACAGGAACTATTTATCCAGAGTATATTAGCTACCCCAGTGGTCTAACTGGGGTAGCTAACCTACTCTGGATAGATGATTTGTTGTTGCTTTCAATGCAGTTACGCTAATCTGCTCTGGATACAGCCGCAAAAAAACACGGCTAATATTTCATTCGTTTCTGCAAGTTTGGGCTTTTATGAGGGGAGGGGGGGGGGGTAATAGTAAGGGTGGGTGGATGTTAATAGCTTTTTAATTAATTACTTGAATCACGTCCAATATTCTCTGTATAGAATGTGTTTCATAGACGAAGTTGCATAGAATTTTCATAAAATTCGATGTATTTTACATTCACGAAACCGAACATTTGCGTGGGAAGGGGTGGAGAAGGTAAGGGAATCGTAAAATTTGATATGTAGTTTTATTTCGCTTCTCTTGTAAGGTGCTTGTATAAAATTTCAAGTTCGTAGGTTTTAGTTTTTTGGTTATTAGTTGATTTAATGAAATTGGACGAAATCATAGTTTTGTATGGGAGAGGGTAGAAGAGAAAGCGCGATTTCAAAACTTTTAACGTAATTTTGTTTCAATTATTTTTATTAGTTTTTATGCAACATTTAAAATTGATAGCTTTTAAGAGTTATCTGATAACTGATTTCTTAAAAATGCTCGAAAAAATAATTTTGTATGGAGGGGGTAGAGAAGGAAGGGGAATCGTAAAACTTGTGATGCAATTTACTTTCTTTTTTGTTGTAAGGTGCTCGTACAAAATTTGAAGTTCGTAGCTTTTAATTTGTTGGTTATTAGTTGATTTAATGAAATTGGCCGAAATCATACTTTTGTATGGGAGGGGGTAGAAAGGCAAGCGCGATTTCACAACTTTTAACGTAATTTTATTTCAATTATTTTTGTAAGTTCTTACGCAAAATCTCAAATTGATAGCTTTTAAGAGTTAGGTGTATGTATGTATGAATGTATGTATATATTTAATTCGAATGTTTTAACATGATTAATATAATTAGGAATTTCATTATCAGAGCTTAGACTAATAATTGTCTCTACAACTTTGATTTCAACTGAGTAGCAAATGTACAGATTAATTAAATAATAAGAGAAAATGTTGAAGTTTTGGGAAAAAAGTTCAAAACCCAATGTTTAAATAACTAACTAACCCTACTTATATAACTAAAACTAAAAATAACTTAAATTTAAAAATTATTCTAATTGAGAATTGATTCGATTGTGGTAATGCGGCTATCCATACATCTATTTTTAAATTTAGACTCTAATTCGAGGGTAAGCTCATTGATCAGTTGGGTTTTCGCTAATTCGTGTAAAAGGCGAGTTGAAAAGTGCCATGGTTTATTTAAAATAATCTTTAGGAACTTATTTTGGATAATTTGCAGTTTCTTGCGATGGGTAGCTGCACAGATATTTCAGATAGGTGCTCCGTATATTAAGGCTGGTTGTACTACGGTTTTGTACAATAGCAACTTATTTTCTTGGGACATTTGAGACTTTCTATTAATCAAAGGGTACAGAATTTTAATGTTTTTAGCCGTTTTCGATATAGTTTGGTCAATGCGATTTTGGAATATTAGTTTAGGATCAAAATAAACTCCAAGATATTTTACAGTTTTTGACCATTGAACGGGTTCGCTAAGTATGGTGAAGGTAAGTAGCGTGAGGCTCTACGTTTTGTGAAATATATGGCCTGCATTTTGTTGGTATTAAGCTTAATTTTCCATTTGAACAAATAGTCCGAAACTTTTTCGAGTTGGTCTTGCAGGTTGTTTATTAGTGCTAGTGGGTCTAATGCTGCAGATAAAATAGCGGTATCGTCTGCAAATGTGGCTAGTTCGCATGATGTTAGTTTTGGGATATCGGCAATAAAGATATTATATAGCGTAGGGCTGATGCATGAACCTTGTGGTACTCCGGCGTGGATAGGTTTGCGGCCAGATAACTTATCTTTCACTTTAACAGTGAAGTTTCTGTTGCTCAGAAACGAGCGTATTATGTGACATAGGTAAGGAGGGAAAGAAAGAGTTACCAATTTGTAAACTAATCTGTCGTGTCAAACGGAATCGAAGGCCTTTTCAATATCAAGCGTTATCATACCGACGGATTCTTTGGAGTGCAAGGACTTTTGTATTAGCGACTTTATTCTGAAAAGTTGCTGCGTTGTTGAGTGTTTTGATCGGAAGCCGAATTGAAAATCGGGAATAATTTTAAGTTCTTCAATTTTATCTATCAACCGGTTGAAAATAATTTTTTCAAAAATTTTCCCTAGAATAGGTAATAAACTTATTGGTCTATAGCTATCAGGTTGTGTTGGATCCTTACCTGGTTTAAGAATTGGAGTTACTGTAGCTATTTTCCAAGCCTGTGGAAAATACCCTACTTTAAGACAACAGTTGTAAATAAAATTCAGATTGATAACTGCAATTTTCGGCAGATTTTTCACCATTGGTACAAGCAGACCTTCTATACCTGGGGCCTTTTTTGTCTTTAGGGTTCGTAGGATGCATCTTATCTCTTTTGGTTTACAAAGAACTGATGGTGCTATTTGTGGTGGGAAAATTTGGGAAATGTTTACTGCGACTTCTTCAACTTGTTTTTCAGTGGCTCTATTACTAAGTCCTTGAAAAATACTGTGGTAATTTAGAAAATTGTCTGCGAGTAGTTCGGCTTTGTTTTGATCGTCACAGATAATCTCATTATTATTTTTAAGTGGCGGCATAATATTTCGGCCCTTACGGAATAGTTTATTAAGCTGCCATAGCTTCGTGGATCCCTTTCGTAGGTTAGAGAGCAGGTCGCCCCAGAGTTAGGTGATAATTGATTTCTAAAAAATGGTCGAAAAAATAATTTTGTATGGGAGGGGGTAGGAGTTTTAAAGGTTTTCGACCAGTTAATATTTCGTATATTTAGGAATTTTTTTAAATGCATTTCGAAAATTTTCAAGTTTCTACCTTAAAATTTCACTCAAAAATTTTCAGTTTATGTTTTTTTTTCAATGCACATGAAACACCTTGTGCACGTTAGACTGGGTGGGGGTCGGTTTATAAAAACTTTGGATCAAGTTATTATTATTTTTCTATGTAAATCAAATAGACGTATCTACGTGCAAAATTTAAACTTTGTATCTTTTACCAGAGCCCTAAAAAATCACTCAAAATTTTCGACACTTTTGCTTGTCACTTCCCTCCTCTTAAACCACCTAACTTAAACTTTTTACCAAAATTAACCATTATGTAGTTCTGCAATCTGAAAAATTTTCGATTTGATGTTTGTACTCTTTTTTGAGATATAAGGATTTGTAATTTTGAAAAGTGCGCCATTTTTGAAATGCTCCCCATTTCCCCACACTACTATTATTTCAACATGTTATATTTTTTTTGTATTTTCGTAGTATAGCTTAATATAAGTTTCAAGTTTCAATTACAGAGCTTAAGAAATAGTTGAGATATTAATTTTTAAATGTTTTTCTTTGCAACCCCCAAACCCCCCCGACCCACCCCTTAAAATAATTAGCCACTCTCTAAGCTGATTCCGATGGAACTATATACCACCTTGATGGTTCCAAAATATGAATTTTTTACGATAAGTAATTTCAAAGATATAATCATTTGAAAAAACAATTCGTCCGACAATTTGTTTTTGGCCCCCCTTTTCGGACGCCAATGGATAAAAAAATTAAATTATTTTTAAAGTTTGTCCCACAACCTTCTCTATATGTCTACTGATTTTCAACTTTCTATCTGCATTCGTGGTGGAGATATTAGCAAGTGTATTTTTCGACTTTTTCCCTCCCCCCGCCTCCCCTTCCACCTAACACCCCCCAAAATTTAGAAAATAGAGCTCACTTACCCAATCAACAATCCACCCAAAAACGAACATTCTACCTTTAACGGTCTCGGAGATATGAGTCCATATGTACGGCGTACGGCATACAGCGGGACGGATTTTTTTTTTTGCATTTTTAGGCTAATTTAGTCATGAAACGCGAAACAAAAAAATTTCAGGGTAGCAAATTTTTTTTTTTCTTGTGTCGATCACAATACTTTATTATTAGAATAATAAAGTAAAATTGAATCTGATCGATTTTTCCTTCCTTGAGCTAAAGCATAAATGCAATGGCGCTACAGTCCATATCAAGCCTTGGCCTCCTTCAGTTGTCTCGGTCCAACGACCGCGTCCTCCAGTTTGGAAAATCGAGTAGCGATTTGCATCGACCGAGTCCTCCCATCGCTTTCGTGCCTTCCCCTATGGTCAGTTGCCTTAACCTTTGCCCTTAAGGATTCGTTTTGGAATTCGTTCCTCGTGCATTCGCTCCACGTGGAGCTTGAGGAGTTCGATCACGATAGATGCTGATGGGTCGTCAAATAGTTGATGCAGCTCATGGTTGTATCGAATTCGCCAGTTATCTCCTTCCTTAACTGCTCCGTACACCTTCCAAGGAATTTTTTGCTCAAGCGTATCGATTAAATTCTCCGACACCCGCGTCACGGTCCACGTTTCGCAATTAATATCTTGTAGATGCGTAGTTTATTGCTTCGATGAACCTTCCTTGATATCATTACGGCGAAGACTAAAAGGAGCTAAAGCACAGTTTTTCCTAATAAATAAACAAACGTCTTAATATGTGATATTGATTTCCGGTGAAACACATTCTCTTTTTCATATTTAATTTTACTCCCGGTCCCTGTCTTGTACTGTTAAACAATCTACAAAGTTCAACCACTTCAAGGTAAATACTTTTATTGCGTCATCTTTCCGAAAACATTCAATTAGAAAGATGGACAGCTATTTAATCAACAGGTTTCCATTAAGTATAAGTTCAGGACGATAATTCTGAGAGGTTTTTTGTTGCTTCCGCGTCCACACATAGAAATGTGGTATTCGTTGAGATGGTTTTTGTGTCTGTTTCATCAACAAAGTAGAATGTTTTTAAAGTGTGTCCTTAAAGTGACAACGCTAAAAAAAATTTGTTTGCCCTATCTAGGGTAATTTCAGACGAAAGGCGGAACATTTGTTGAAACTTATTCAGAAAGTTCCTTGGCACCAACTGTTAAAATCCTACAATCATAGCAATTACCTTAATGACAGCAACAACGTTGACAAATGGTTTTCAATTCATTCAACTGTCGGGCACTTTTGTTAGCTGTTTCAAAGATGCATTGCTACGGATTTTTGATTTAGCGAGGGAACAAATTGTGTTGATGGTAAGGAAATGAGAATGTTTCATTAGTATTAACAAAACTTTGTTTTTTTAAGTCAAGCAATTTAATTAGAAAGGGAACCCAGCAGAAAGTTTTATAAATAATTAAATAGCCATGATTTGAAGTGCTGCACTCGCAAATGGACAAAGGGATTACGATTCTCTGGAGTTATGCCCTTTATATTATCCATTACCCTCAAACCATACTTACCAAAGGTTATACACTGATCTTGTCAAAAAATTACGGGGCACTATTTTCTATATTCGTAAGCATTGGACTCAATACCATCGGATTATTAACCAAACCGTTAGAAAGCTCAGAATACTTTTAGCATAAATTTGAAATAAGGCCAAATGCTATTCCCTCTCAATTCTGGGTAACAATATTGTAAAATCACACCTCCACTTCCAAATTACTTTTATGCAATTATATTATGACTATAATTTTCATTATTCTGTGTTTTTTGCCAAATTACAATTCACTCCAAATAGTTAATTACCCTAAAATGTTTTTCTGTGCATCAACGAGCAACACAGTACGAATTGCATACATTAATTAACTCACTAATTGAAGTTATATCCGAAATAAAAATAATATTTTAATATAAATGTAGCTGTAGTGTTTTATCAAAATTTTATTGCAACTCCAACGAGTTCTACAAATGCAATATTATTTATAAATTATAGATAAAAATAATCTTTTTCTCAATGTGAAACTTAAATTGAAATCGATTTCTCGGCAATTTAATTGTTTGTTAATGTGCACAACCGCACGTCTCTAATGTTCAGACCATTTAATTATTTTCTTGTGAGTTCTTATTGAGAACTTATTACATCCTTGAACAAACTCGGATTTTTTATTTACTTTAAGCTTTAGAAAGCTACGTAAGAGAAAGCATCCCATTCAGTTCCTTGATTAATTTTACCAGCACAGATTTAGTATTCGATTTCCGTTTAACTCGTATTTTCACATGTGCGGTGACTAAAGAAATTGTCTCCTAATGCTTAAAATGCGACGAGCTAAACATACTAATGGGCACTTAATGGGTAAGGTCAAGGTAAGTGAAAATGTTTTCAATTTGTAGATAATTATCGGAAAAGCAATAGACTGGGTAGTTATTAGAGTTACTCTAATATTTTGAAATAATCTATATATTTTATTTTTATTTTTAATTTATCATTTCATCAACATATAATTACTTACAAAAAATTAATAACAACATTACTTATTTTTTAACAAAGCTGACTTTATCTGAGCAATATTTAGATTGAAATCAATGTTGCTATAATTAGCGTTAAAATCCCGTGAAATAGAGGTTATCGGTTCGTGCTGGCCGTAATTAGTTCGATGGAAACGAATGTCGAGGAGTACGTAGTCTCTCAAGGAACGGTAAGGAATTTTGAAGGAGAGAGCTGCAAGTAAGATGGGGGAGTCAATTTCGCCTGAAATTAATTTGACTGCGACTGCAGTACCAAGAACAGATCGCCTATCTTTGAGTGAATCCAACGAAAGCAGTTGAAGTCGTTCTTGGTAAGGGGGGAGACATATTGGGTCTGACCAGGGAAGTCCCTTAAGAGCAAATCTCAAAAATCTTCGCTGCACGGACTCAATTCTATTCTTATGAATATCATAATAAGGAGTCCACACCGGGCAGGCATATTCGAGAATTGATCGCACGAAAGTACAGTAAAGTGTCTTTGTGATGTAAGGGTCATTAAAGTCCTTAGACCATCGTTTTACGAAGCTCCAAATGGAGTTAGCCTTGATAACAATACAGTCAACATAGTCGTCGAAGATAAATTTATCATTAAAAAGTACGCCTAAATCGCGAACTATGCTTAATTTTTGCAAAGCAATTTCCTCTAAAACATACACAAATTCAATTGGATCCTTTTTCCTAGAAAAAGATGCAGTGGTGCACTTTCCAATGTTTAAAGGCATACAGTTTAGGGTACACCAGTCAAAAAATAGCTTTAAGTCATTTTGCAAAAGTAAATTATCATTCATACAGGTGATAGTACGAAATATTTTTGCATCATCAGCATATAAAAAAATGTTAGAGTTAGAGATTACCGAACTCGCGTCATTAATAAATAAAATAAACAGGAGTGGGCCGAGATGGCTACCCTGAGGTACACCAGAAGTGTTTGGAATAACCGATGAAAAAGCATCTCGAAATTGCACCTGTTGGGTGCGACTAGAAAGATAGGATTTTATCCAATTAGTAAAAATAGTAGGAAATCCAATTACGCAAAGCTTGTGAATCAGTATTTTGTGATTAATCTTATCAAATGCTTTGCTAAAATCTGTATATATGCAGTCAACTTGTTTGCCTGCTTCAATCGCTGGGATGACAAAATTCGAAAATTCTAGTAAATTTGTTGTTGTGGATCTACCTTTGATGAACCCGTGTTGGGTTCGGCTTATTATTGATTTGCAATGAAAGTACATTGCGTCATAAACAATTGCTTCGAATAATTTTGGAACACAAGGCAGCTTGGCTATTGGCCGGTAATTGCATACGTCGTTCCGTTTACCTTTCTAAAATACAGGAGTTATTGTTGAGTATTTCCACAAACTAGGGAATACCCCACAACGAAGAGATGAATTAAATAGGGACCTAATTGGAGATAAAAGTGCAGAAGAGCACCTTTTAAGTACAACAGATGGAATTCCATCTGGACCACTATTAAAACGCTCAGTGATCTTCATGATAAACTTTGATATAGTGGGTTCATCAATAAGAAGATCCTTCATCTCCAGTGTAGTAGAGGGAAATTTTGTCAAGTATTGAAAATTATTAAAGTCAATACCACAGTCCCGGGCATCAAAAGCAGCCCGAAAGTGATCGCCAAAAAAGGTTGCTAATCCTTTTAGGGTCATCACTAACTTCACCATCAAAAGACAGAGTCGCAGGGAAACCATCTGTGCGCCTCTTAGAGTTCACAAAATTCCAAAACAGCTTAGGCTTATCTTTAATAGACTTCTTCATATCGAGCAGATAGCACTGATATAAATATAATTATAGTGTCTGTCTGTTATTTGTTTATAAATGGCTATAGGTTAGTTTTTTGCTTTAGTTTAGCAATAACCAAGCAGAAACACACGTTTTTAAGATTCTTCTCTGTCTGCCTGTCCGAATTTCAAGCAAAACTGGCTGAACCGATTGTAACGAAACTTTCACAGTTTATTAGGTATGCTTCGAGATGTAATCTGCGTTTGGACCTATTTCATTAACCCCCCCTCCCCCCGCCTCCGCCTTCTACCTCATCCCATACAAAATTACTCATTTAAAAAAAAATTATTAATTAGATTTCAGTTCGACTTGTGCATTCGATCAGTGCACAAGTGATTTTCATAATTTGCACCGTTACGCCAGTTGTTCAATTGAAACAGTGTCACTTGAAACCGGTTTTATATCGCCACAAGAAGCAAAACGAAGCGGAATCGGGAGGGTTCCCCGGAGAAAATGCTCCTGAGGGATAAACTTAAATTCCCACGTAATGAAAACAATAATATGCCAAACTACAAAAATAAATTTCACCCTCTTGCAAGCACGCTTGACGAGGAACCAGCAGCTGGCAACTAATCAACAAGTCAACACAACAAGGTAAAAATTCCACATATTTCTCTTCCTGACCTAAAGCGCGAAACCATTAGTGCTATAATGTCCACCTTGAATATTACGAGCTACAAAATTAAGCTTATGTCTATTGGGATTAGAGTGCTTCTGGAGAAATTAGACGATTTTGGAAAACTAAGCGACCATCTGACAACTAAAAAAGTCAACTTTTTCACTCACCAACGTCCAGATTTACGTCCAACAAAAATTGTTCTCTCCGGACTCCATGACATGCCGTGCGATGAGCTTTTGAAGCATCTTAAAGAACACTGCAAACTGCCATGTCTTGACATCAAGAAATTCAACACTGATGTCTCGAAACGACGTAACTGCTCTCCAAAATACCTAATTCTACTTGAGAAAGGCACGCAACTCAAAGATCTACGTGAATTCAAAACAATAATGCATACTGTCGTTCACTGGAGCTATCATGCCAAAAATAAAAATAACATAACTCAGTGTCGTAATTGCCAAATGTTTGGACATGGATCTACCCACTGCCATTTGCCAACGAAATGCATGATTTGCAGCGAAAAACACAATCATAAAGACTGCCCACTCAAAGAAGGACAAACGGATTTCATTAAATGCGCGAATTGCACCTTAGCACACCTCGCTAACGATCGTAGCTGCAAGAAACGCGAAGAATACATTCTTATCAAGGAACGTACTAGTCGACAAAACAGTAAAAGTAATAACAACACCCTCGATCTGAATCCAACACTTTTGGTGCATTTGACAGAAATTTTCCCGCAATGCGAACAACATCGAAAAATACAATGACATCTCAGGAAATAAACAGACCATCTTTTAGCAGTGTTGACAGGAATATACCCACGGCAATGAAGGGGGTAAATTTTGCACCTAACTCTAGTGACGACTTATTCTCACCTGAAGTTCTAGTACAAATATCTACGGAGCTAATCAGTAGACTCGCTACATGTAAGACTAAGCAAGATCAATTTAACGTCATAATTAATTTAGCAACCAGATTTTTATATGGATAGCTTAAGTAGTATTCAGATTATTCTTTGGAATGCTCAGAGCATCCGCAATAAGTTTATTGAAACATTTGACTTCATTGTATCCCAAAATACAGACATATTTGTTATCACGGAAACTTGGCTTCACTCTAATGATAAATTATACCATCCGAATTACCATATTTATAGAAATGATAGAATAGGAACAGGCGGTGGAGTAGCCATATGTATTAAAAAATCTATAAAGCACACACAACTTCCCATTCCAATGACGAAAATTATACAAACAATAGCAATTAAAGTTGATGAAATTAATACTACGATTATTACAGCTTATTTTCCTGGTTCCAAGCTCAACGCGATTAAACATAAGCTTTTTGAAAAAGACCTCGAGCACCTTGTTAGTTCTCAACAAGGGTACATTTTATGCGGCAACCTAAATTCCAGACACAGGCTGTGGAACTGTGTAAAAGCAAATAAAGCTGGAAAAATTCTCTTCAACCTTATATGTAGAAGAAACATCTTTATTCACACCCCTTCAGGACCAACCTGCTATCCACCAAGAGGCAAAGAATCAACTCTCGATCTCGTTATCAGCAATGGAAGAGCAGATATTTCGCAGCCTATAACCACCTGCGCATTGTCTTCGCCTCACCTTCCGGTATCCTTTTCTATTAAAGGAAAAATCAGCACTCAACATCGCTTGAATGAAGTGCTATGTTTCTAAGAAACTAACTGGTCCAGATACCACGGAGTACTAAAGAAGCTTACCCCAATAGGTTCCCTAAACCTTGCTGACATTACTTGTTCCGAACAAATAGATAGCTTACTCTCAAAGTTTATCAGCAATTTATGGAAAGCTGTAGAACATAGTACCCCAAGGAAAAGGAAACATTGTCATACTCACATTGAAATAGATATGGAAACCAAAAGTAAAATTCGAGAAAGAAACGCACTTCGTAGACACTGGCAAAGATGCAGAGACCCAAACTCTAAATCCCAAATCAACTACCTAACGAAAATTATTCGCTACAAGCTGCGTAACTCCAAATGGAACACCATGCTATCCAATCTCGAGAGGGGCTCACAAACTGTGTGGAAATTAAATAAATTGTTTAATCGAAGACTGGCAAACACCATCCCCACTCTTCTTGATAAAAACAATAAAAAGATATATAATGACTCGGAAAAATCCGAATTGTTAGCAGACTATTTCTATTCCGCGCATCGCACCTCTGAGTATATGGGTACCAAAATCAACAATGACTCTGTTAATAACTCTCTCAAGAATATTCCACCAAGTTTTGACTAACCACCAAAGGCACTATGCAAGCCTCGAGAAATTATCACCATTTTAAAAAAATTGAAAAATAATAAAGCGCCAGGATGCGACAAACTCCCCAATCTTCTGCTTAAGAAACTTCCAAGAACTGCATTATTGCACTTAATTTGATAATAAACGCTTGTATTAAACTCAGCTACTTTCCCTCTTCCTGGAAACATGCTGTGGTTGTCCCCATTCCAAAATCCGGTAAAGATACAAGTAATCCTAAAAACTTCAGACCTATTAGTTTACTTCCGGCAATCAGCAAAATTTTTGAACGGGTGATTGCGCGTCGCATTGAAGATTTTCTTGACAACTCTGAAGTGATCCCTAATTTCCAGTTTGGATTCAGACGTGGACACTCGACCAATCACCAACTATATAGAGTCACTAAAGATATTCGAAAATCTCTGCACAATAAGAAATCTGTAGGCATGGTTACGCTTGATATTGAGAAGGCCTTCGATAGTGTTTGGCACGAAGGCCTTCTTTTTAAATTATTGAAATTCTCTTTTCCTTCTTACCTAACAAAAATAATTCAATCCTTTCTACTGAACAGGACCTTCTCAATAAAAATAAACTCAAGCTTCTCCATCCATCGACCAATACCTGCGGGCGTTCCACAAGGCTCCTGTCTAAGTCCAACGCTGTACAATATTTATACTGCAGATATTCCAATTCATCCAAAATGCGAGCTAGCGATTTTTGCAGATGATACATGTCTTTATGTAAGCGACAATGACCCTGATAAAATTTTATTATGCCTGGAAACATATTTAGAACTGTTGTATCAGTACTATCATCGCTCGAAAATTAAAATCAACCCATCTAAAACTCAGGCCATGTTCTTTACAAAGAAGAGAAAACGATCCAATCTCCCAAACCGCGACATAAATTTTATTGGTCAAAATATTACTTGGTCAGACACCCTTACGTACCTTGGTGTCATGTTGGACAAAAAACTGACCTTCAGGAGTCATATTGAAAACGTATGCTTCAAAGTTTCCAAACCTATTTATTCGCTTTATTCACTTATTAACCGCAAATCGAAACTTTCTCTGGCTAACAAGATGCTAATTTTTAAGCTTGTTCTGCAGCCTAGGCTATGTTATGGCTCACCTGTCTGGAACCAGTGTGCAAACGCCCATAAAAAAAAATTACAAGTTTCACAAAATAAGTGTCTGAAAATGATTCTCAAAAAACCTTTTTACTTTTCGACCAAGGCCCTCCACGAAATAGCCTACTGTACAAAAATTAGTTGATAAGAGATTCTCATCTTTTGCTCTCAGGTCCCAAATGGTCAAGAACACGCTCATTTCAACTCTTCTCAATCAATTGCAATAAAGTGCAGCCAAGTATCTCTTGATTTATCATAAATTAGGTTAAGTTAAATTTAAATTTAGTTTTAAGTAGTTATTAAGTTATACACGCAAGGTTTTTTTTTTTTTGAAAATTTTTCCTTGGTCAGTTTAATAATAATAATAAAACCCACAGTTCTAATCAGCAAATGTCTACAAAACTCTCTCTAGTTGCTAAGATCTTGTAATCTGTTCTCTAAAATAAGTTACTCTGTGTTATACAAACTGATATATAATGATGAAATAAATGAATTTGAATTTGAATTTGAATTAATTAGATTTTCTTGGAAACCAATATAATTTGAAATTTAGAAAATTATTTTTATTATAAATGGAATCTATGGTATACAAATTATTTGAATCTCTCCGCTCCTTCCACCACCTCCCACAAAAACTGCACTTTTTCATGAAATACTATAAACCTGTTTGCTCAGTACGTATAACATTTATCGAGCTCAAATTTTCTACTAAATCCTTAATTAGTATTATAATTTATTTCGCAGAAAAGTAAGCCAATTAGGCTACCCCCTCTCATACAATGTGACACAATATCACATCTTTTCCAAAATTTGATTGTCTTGAAAAGGATGAAAGTTACTGATCTGAAATTTAAAATATATCAATTGCGTTATAATTATAGTTGTTTCTCAAAAAATCCCCAAAGCCTCCAACTCCTTTTACCACCACCCATATAAACTGTACAATTTCTTATTCAAAGGCGAATCAACGGAGTCAGCCCTTCATGGTTTGGTAAGACAAATCGAAAAGGCAAAAGGCTATAAAGAAATTGTCCGTTGCGCATTCCTAGATATAGAAGGAGCTTTTCACAATACTCCCCATGAAGCCATAATAGCGGCAGCTAGGAAAAAGAGTTTGGAAACGGCCACAGTAAAATGGATTCATGCCATGCTAAAGAGCCGAATGACAACCACGAATCTAGGTGATAGCACATTGACTGCACAGACCTAAAGGAGCTGTCCCCAAGGTGAGGGGCTGTCTCCACTTCTTTGGTCAATTGTAGCAGATGAGCTACTGGACCGTCTAACAGAACATGGATACGAGGCAATAGGATATGCCGATGACCACGTCATTATCATTAAAGGCAAATATGATTTGGTAATATCGGAAAGAATACAATCAGCCTTAAAGGTGGTAATGAACTGGTGTCAGTCTAAGAACATGAACATCAACCCAAGGAAGACTGAGATAGTACCATTTACAAATAGAAGGAAAATCCAACACTAATGCCCTTTTCAGATGAGGTAAAATATCTAGGTGTCATACTGGATAGCAAACTCAACTGGAACAAACATATAGAATGGTCTCATGTCAAAGCACTAAAGGCATTTTGGTCCTGCAAAAGCTTATTTGGCAGAAAATGGGGACTAAAGCTCAAAATGATTTACTAGTGTTACAAAACACTCAATCTTCCAATAGTCACATACGGATCAACGATATGGTGGGCTAAAATTTTAGAACGATAAGCACAGCTTACGCTACAAAAAAATGCAAAGGCACAGGAGTAATGAAAACCTGTCCTACAGCGGCAATGGTAATGTTCCTAAACATCCCTCCGATACATCTTCAAATAAAATAGGAGGCTATCAAAGGGATGTTACGCATACAGAGGGAAAACAATTACAAACCAGGGGGCTTTAGAGGTCACTTCAAAATACTAAAAGACCCAAAATTAGAGGTTCTAACCTCCACACTATCGGATGCAATGCCGACAAAATTCAACTTTGAAACTTTTACTATTGGCCCAAAGTCATTCTGCGGAAAACCAAAAAGGCATTACGAGCCTATATTTAGAAAGTGGGTTGAACAAGAACATAAAATCTACTGGAATAGACTTCCAAGCTTGTCAATCTCAAAAAAACTAATCCTACCACAAAAAACAAAGTGGAGGATATTCTAAAATTCAGCACGAGTGATATTAGTACTCTAATCGGCTTAATGACAGGGCACAGTGGAGTAAACCACCACCTCAAAAAAATGAGATTAGCTGAAACCGACATATGTCGCCTCTGTCTAGAAGACTCAGAAACGACAGAACACATCCTATGTCACTGTGAAGCAATAGCAGGTCGCAGTGCTCTCACGTGTTCCCCAAATTATATAAAAAAAACAATTATATAAATAAAAGTCTCCATTTGTACTGGAGATAGTAGAAAGTGTAGTTTTTGACTCTATCCTTCCCCGCGTACCCCTTTCAACTGACAATCTTCTAGGTAATGAAACTCAATTACCCAATCTACAATCCACTTAAAACGTAACTTCCTATCTTTAAGGATCTCAGAGATATAAGTTCATTAGTGCGGCGTACAGACAGACGGATTTTGGTTGTTTCATTTTTAGGCTTAAAAATTAGCTCTTAATATTAGGATTTTTTTTGGCATCTTGGTTGTTTGCATCGGTGTCGCTTTTTAATATTTCTAATACAACATTTAATAAGTGGGGAGAAATCACATTATTAATAATAGTCGTAAACAGGCCAGGGACGAAACGCAACAAAGCGCAGTAGACGTTCACTCGCTACAGAATTATACGATTGGTGGTACAATGTGGTATTACAATGTGATATGCAAGAATTGGCCTTGTAACAGCTTTCTTTTCACTTGCTTTAGTTACTATCGATTCAAAAAATTTCGCCATGTTACTGTAATTTTTTATGTTTATACTCTAGATGAAATCTGAGAGTATATTGTGTTTGCCTTACCGTTTGTAACGCTAAGAAATAACTCTCGCACAGAGCCGCCAAGGGTACAGAAATATTTGTTGTCGCTCAAAAACCTCGATTCCGAGTGACCGTCTGTCCGTCTGTGCGTCTGTCTACAGCGCAACTCTCGAAAGCTTTGAGCTATAGTGTTAAAAATTTTTATGTGTCATTTTCAGCAAAAAAGTAACTTTAAGTTCATGAATGGGCTACATCCCCACTCCTTCTACCCCATACAAATTTCATGAAATTTCGAAATATTAAGAAATTGATTTTTCTTTGAAACTATTTACGCTATCGACTTGAAATTTAGGTCAAAGTATTATGATATAGATGTCATGAATACCACGGAATATTGATCCGATCCCCTCACTCCTTCTACCCGCTCTCATACAAATGAGCAATTTTGAAAAATACATATTTTCGATTTTCACTGAAACTAGTAAAGCTGAAAAGACGAAATTTTCCAAAACTGATTCTACTATAATTGCATTTAGTTTTAAAAGGAATTATCAAATTCACATAATTCCTTCTACCCCCTCCCATACAAATTTCACGAAATTTTTAAATTTAAATTAAATTATTTTTCTTCGATACAACTTGATATTTCGTACAAAGTATCAAAATAAAAATACCAATAACGCGAAAAAAATTTGTTTTGATCCGTACACTCCTTCTACCTCCTCCCATACAAATGTATAATTTTTGTTAAATGCATTATATCGATTTTCATTAAAACTAGAAACAAAACTAGTGCAAACTTAAAATTTTGCCAGAATTTGGTTTTTAATAATTGCAATAAATGCCAGAAAAAATTATCAGCTCCACTTCACTCCTTCTACCCCCTCCCATACAAATATCTGTATCATAAATTCAAGAAAAGCATTTCTCCTTCGAACATATGAGAGCTATCGACTTTGAAATCGAATCAAAGCATGGTGATAAGGATGATGATAAGCAGTTTCAAAATCATCTTAAACGCTCCACTTCCTCTGCCACCTCCCATACAACCGCCACAATTTCAGGAAAACTATGTCCAATTTCTTTAAAAATAATGAAAACTAAAAACTTTAAATTCAGCAAAAAACATTTTGCATGCCATGTTCGGTGTCATATACGAAAAATACAAACCTCCTCCTCTACTTCTAGTACCTCCCACGCAAAAGTCTCTATTCAATATTCGAAAGAATTTGAGATGACATATTTTCCGGTAAATTGAACTCTTTCTCATTTCATCTAGAGTATCATATGATTGGGCTTTAGGCCCAATCATAATTCTGTTATTTTTTTTTTTGACTCCATCTTTCATACCTCAAGAGAAACCCTTACAATGCGCTTCCGATTCATTACAAGGAAATTCGTTAGAGACTATTTCCGAAAGCTTCCATAATCTTCTCTTCTTGATATTCATATGTACACTATTATTAAAATAATACCGCACAATTTACGCCACGCTGCCAAGAAAGTTTATGCAAAGGCTCTTATTTCTTCATTTCCTTACAAAACTTGACAAACCACATAGCTGTCACACTGCAATTTGTTTTCTTAGAATACATTGCTAAATGCAAGCCTTGAAAAGCATTGATTGTGTGGTATACCTATACAACGTAAAATATTAGCGGTCTCGATTGAACTCTGTCGTGTTAATTTATCACTTGTAGGTGCACTACTGGCATAAACATTTTAAAATCCCTGAAGCCGTGCAATGCCGACCGCACTCCTGATAAAAAGGTAAAATTCCAGGCAAATGCCTGCCACATGGTAACTCTTTTCCCACCTCAACGGAGCTGTTTTCCATAATTAAATGTCATCTAACAAACCCACACGAATTGAATGGCCCTTATTATAAGGATTGGTGGCATATCATCTGAGTAAAACTAATTCTAGCTTGAATGTCAGCACACATCTCGAATATCTGTTGCAATAAATCTAACACTGAAAATTAATGTTTCTTTGAGGCACATATAATTAACAGGACACTAAGATATTTCTAGGTAGAACTCAAAGCATGAAATGATTGCGTTAAATGAGTGTTAATTGCTACACCATATCATCGTACTTCGTTGTGCGTTCCAAATAAGCTCTGTAAATAACAATCTTATACCATTGACACATAGCGGTTCTAATTATAATTTAGCTAATTCGTAATTTAGCTCGTCTTCATCGTTAATAGATTGGTGACACACAGCACATTGCTAATTAACAAGAGCCACTCACTCATCTGTCATATTTTTAAAAAGTTGAATTGCATAGCCAATGGACAATACAATTTTACAAGGAAGGCAACAAAAGAAGAAAAACGATCCTTTGTCTTGTTTCATAATCGTTTGCGATTCATCTTTCATAGCTAGACGTTTAAATTACGATTCCAAGATTTTGTATAATTCAGAGCTGTCAGAAAATGACTTTTCTTCTCTCTTGCACGCTGAAGCTTTTATGAAAGCTCCAACTCTAGTACTACATTCTTCATCGTTATAGCCTAAATTATGAGAAAAATGAGAGGATTTAGCTAAATGAGATGATTTAGCTGAGAGCATGACGAGATGATTTAGCTGCTAAATGATCACTATTTGGTAATTTAGCTAAATAAGCGTATGACACACAGCCGTTTAATGATAATTTATATACTATTATAATACCATTGACACATAGCCATTTACCATTATAATACCATTGACACATAGCGCAGCTAAATTATAATTAAGGTCTAAATTATCATTAAACGGCTGTGTATCATACGCTTATTTAGCTAGATTACCAAAATAGTGATTATTTAGCAGCTAAATCATCTCGTCATGCTCTCAGCTAAATCATCTCAATTAGCTAAATCCTCTAATTTTTCTCATAATTTAGGCTATAACGATGAAGAATGTAGTACTAGAGTTGGAGCTTTCATGAAAGCTTCGTCGTGCAAGAGAGAAGAAAAGTCATTTCCTAACAGCTCTGAATTATACAAAATCCTGGAATCGTAATTTAAACGCCTACCTATGAAAGATGAATCGCAAACGATTCTAAAACAGGACAAAGGATCGTTTTTCTTCTTTTGTCCGCTTCTTTGTAAAATTTTATTGCCTATTTGCTATACAATTCAACTTTTCAAAAATATGACAGATGAGTGAGTGGCTCTCCTTAATTAGCAAAGTGCTGTGTGTCACCAATCTACTAACGACGAAGATGAGCTAAATTACGAATTAGCCAAATTATAATTAGGACCGCTATGTATCAATGGTATTAACTTACTTATTCGTAGGCATACATAACTAGCTACCTAAAAATCGTATTGAAAGCAATTTTTACATAATTGAATATATTTCGTCTTCAGACTAAACAACTGATAGGACAAGCCATTGTATGCAAAAACCTTGAACGTCATCATCATCATTTTTTCTACCCACATAAACTGACGACAACCCCAATCATACCATTCTCGGCATGAAATGGGAAACAGTTGAATGCACTAGAAAATATTTTATCTTAAATTCATTAGAATCGTTCAATTTGTATGGTAGGTGAAAGAAGGGACGAAGTTCATAGCCTTTGTATATTTAATTGCACGTGATATGAAAACTTTTCTTGTCAAAGTTCATGTGTGTAACTTTAGCAATTTTCCAGATCGGTAAATGGTTTTTTTCTGGATTGAGGTTTCCGTGGCTTTTGTATAGGAGCTGGTAGGAAGGGTTGAAGGATTTAGACGGTATTGAAGCTGCTAATCAAGGTTTTTATACCTTTAATGAAATATGGGAGTATTATAAGTATGCCACGGGTGGTATGGGTGGTTGGATGGGTATAGACAGGGTAGGCATCTGATCGGCGACATTAGGCAACGCCCAGTGTTGTAACTGTCATATACACATCAATTGTGCTCATCATACCTCCTCGTGGTAGCCACCGGATCCTGGTCTTGTCCATCCGGACTTGACTTGCTGAACTGATGGGCGCGAGTGCTAATGAAACAGAAAAATTCTAGCACTATAATAATATGGCCCTCCAAGTTGGGGGTTGGGCGATGTGTTAACAACTCATCCTCGGAAAAAACACACCCGTTTCGAAACCTGAAGCAAGGCCTCGGACTGGATTGATTCAACGGCAACGACCACGCAAACGAAAAATGGACTATTCCTTCGGATCTTGGAACGTGCGATCCCTGTACAGAGCAGGAGCAGTGAGAGAGCTTCTGGAGCAGGCAGTCAAATACAATATATACATAATTTCACTCCAAGAAACTAAATTGTTAGGTAACGAGATTAATGAACGATTGTGTGCAATCCGCATCAAAACAAGTTTTTTTAATGTTTGGCTTATTAATGTCCACGCCCCAACGGAAGACAAAAACGACGAAGTTAAAGACGATTTCTACAGCACCTTAGAATCAACATTCGACTCCCTTCCGTCGAATGATATTAAAATAGTATTAGGTGACTTTAACGCGAAAGTGGGCAAAGAAGAAGCATACATAGGGACAATTGGAAGGCACAGTCTCCATGATATTAGTAACGACAACGGCCAGAGGCTGACTGATTTCGCCAGCAGCAAAAACCTTATTGTAAGCTCGACATGCTTCCCGCATAGTGACATTCATAAGAGAACGTGGGCTTCACCCGACGGAAGAACATTCAACCAAATAGACCATGTTCTAATAGAGAAAAGGACGGCCTCCTGCATTCTCGACGTGCGTACATGTCGAGGAGCTAATTGCGACACAGACCACTATTTGGTAAAGACCAAGTTTCGATGTCGAATCGCAAACCGAGGACACTCAAAAATACAACCGGTTCCTAAATTCGACATAGGGAAACTCAAAAACGAGAAAATAGTTGCGAAATATACGTCAGCCTTAGAGAGGCACTTCGCGACAATGCTGAATACCACTATCAGCATGCAAATAGACGAAATGTGGCAAAAAATCAAAGATGGCATTACATCTGTCGCAGAGGAGGTGATAGGACAACAACCCCGGCGCAAAAGAAATGATTGGTTCGACAACGAATGCCAAGATGCCTTAGAACGAAAAAATGAAGCTTACAAAATATTAACGGAACGGCCGACACGAGCCAAACAGGACAAGTACAAGGATCTTAGACGATTTGCAAACAAAATATGCAGACAAAAAAAACGGAAGTACAATAATGACGAAATTAAAAACATGGACGAACAATTTAAATTACACAACACAAGAGCCGCGTATTCCCTTGTCAAAAGGATGAGAGAAGGTTACAAGCCGAAAACGACCCTCTGCAAGGATGCAGAAGGGAACATTATAAGTAACGCGGAAGATATAAAGCTAAGATGGGCACAATATTTTGAACACCTTCTTAACCCGAGCCCATTACCTACACGAACAGCAGGAGCAGATACAATAGCAGGAATAACTGATGTAACAGCTGATGAAGGATCCGCTTTGAGTCCTCCCACACTCGAAGAAGTAAAAACAGCCCTAAGGAACCACCCAAACAACAAAGCGCCGGGCACTGATCAAATCCTAGCTGAACTTCTGAAAGCCGGCGACACCTGCATAGCGCATCTCTTACATAGATTAGTCGCGGACATATGGACGCAGGAAATACTTCCTGAAGATTGGCGCAAGAGCATCAAATGTCCAATTTATAAAAAAGGTGACAAACTCTGCTGCGAAAACTACCGAGGAATATCTCTGTTGTGTACGTCTTATAAGATCTTGACGAAAATTCTAGAAAAGAGAATTAAGCCCTATGCTGATAAAGTAATTGGTGCATACCAAGGCGGATTTAGAGCTGGACGCTCAACCACGGACCAGATATTCTCAGTTAAACAGGTGCTGGAAAAGTGCTGGGAATATAATATTGATGTGCACCAGATATTTGTTGACTTCAAACAAGCATACGACAGTATCGACAGGCGCGTACTGTATAAAATCATGTTGGAGTTTGGAGTCCCACCGAAACTGGTCCGACTGACAAGAATGACAATGACTGAGTCTTTGTCACAAGTCAGAGTAGAACATGATCTGACTTCCAGTTTTAAAACAGACAACGGCCTTAAACAAGGTGACGGCCTCGCACCAATGCTTTTCAACTTAACACTTGAATATGTTGTTCGGAAACTTCCCGTTGACACCAAGGGAACACTATGCTTCAAATCCACACAACTCGTAGCATATGCCGACGACATAGATATCCTTGCAAGATCTCTGGAGAGTGCTAAGGAAGTATTTGTAAACCTTGACTCGGTAGCAAGGGAAGTTGGACTACGTATTAATGAAAACAAAACAAAAATTATGACGCAAACTAGGAAAAAGACGCCAATCAGACAAAATATTACGGTAGGAGACTATAACCTAGAAAACGTAGACAACTTCATATATCTAGGGGCAAATCTATCGAAGGATGGAAGCGAACCCATCGAAATTAAAAGAAGGATAGTGATGGCAAACAAGACTTATTATTCGGTACTTCCAATAATCAAAAACAAGAACGTGCACAGGAAAACAAAACTTAAGCTATACAAAACAATCATAAGACCTGTGCTATGCTATGGCAGCGAAACGTGGACATTAACTCAGGCGTTCGAAAACTACTTAACGCCTTTGAAAGAAAGGTCCTCAGAAGAATCCTCGGACCTGTGAGGGAAGACTCGATCTGGAGAATACGATACAATAGAGAATTGTATGCCATCTTCGACAATCCAGAAGTGTCAACCCTCATAAAATTTAAAAAGTTACAATGGGCTGGTCATGTGGAGCGGATCGATGACGGAAGAATTCCCAAACGCACACTAAAAGGGAAAGTCAACGGACAAAGACCGGTCGGAAAACCACGAAAGCGCTGGGAGGATTCGATTGACGCAGACAGCAAATCACTGCTAAGATTTTCAAACTGGAGGACGCGGTCACTGAACCGAGATGGATGGAGGCAAAGCATTCAGGAGGCCAAAGTCCGATTTGGGCTGTAGCGCCATCGTAAGTAAGTAAGTATAAGTATGCCACAAAGAAATATGACTCGCAGAACAAAAATGAATGATACAGAAGTTTATATTACCACTCAAAAATCTCAAAACCGGATGTCCGTCCGTCTGTCTGTTCCGTTCGTTTCTTCTCTAGCTGGATGACGCGTTGAGCTAGAAAGTTCAAATTTTGTGCACGTCGTTTTTGATAAAAAAAGTTAGACGAATAATCGCATTTCTTCTACCCCTCCCATAAAATATGAAACAATTTCACAACTATACAAAAAGTTGTTTTTCTTGAAAAGTATGAATGCTACTAATCTGCAATTTAAAACATGTCATTTGAATGATGTTTATAGTTATTTCTGAAAAAGTTATTAAGAACTCCCAATTCCTTCTACCACCTCCCATACAAACTGTCAAATTTCACTAAGTACAATACACTAATTTTCGCAGTAAACATATGATTTTTGAAGATTAAAATTTCAATTCAACATTTTCATAGCAACTCTAGGATGATGTGAAAAAATTAGTTTATTGTCGTCACCACTTCTACCACTCCCCACACAAAATTTCTCTTTCATCTACAGTATCTCATGATCGGGCTTTACTTCAATGGTAGTTCTGTTATGTTTTTTTACAGAATGACTTGTGTTATTGTCAAACAAAGGAAGTACCATAATGACAAAATACAAAAAATGGACGACGACATGAGAAAAAATAAAACGCGGGACGCATACGCAATAGTAAAAGACTTAAAAAAGGGATATAAGCCAAAAACCAGTCTCTGCAAAAGACGCAGAGGACAACATCATCAGCGACACACAAGAAATCAAAAGGAGATGGGCTTCCAACTTTAAACATCTTTTGAATCCCACCCCATTAGCACCGATCACGACAGACAACATTTCAATTGAAGCCTTAACTGACGAAGATGAACCATCATCGACATGTGACCAAAAACTAAACAAAGCGCCGGGAATTGACGAAATACCAGTTGAACTTCTGAAAAACGGTGGAAATTGTGTCGCTGAAATACTGCACAACATGATATGCAAAATTTGCACAGAGGAAATCATACCCGACGATTGGCGAAAAAGCATTATATGTCCAATTTACAAGAAAGGAGACAAACTCTGTTATGAGAACTACAGAGGTATATCATTGTTGTGTACGTCCTATAAAATACTGACAAAAATAATTGAACGTCGTCTTAAGCCCTATACTAATCAAATAATTGGCGAATACCAAGGCGGATTCAGAACCGGACGATCTACAACAGACCAGATATTCTCGGTGAAACAGGTGCTTGAGAAATGCTGGGAATATAACACAAACGTGCACCAAATATTCGTAGATTTTAAACAAGCATACGACAGGAGCGTACTGTACCAAATCATGCTTGACTTTGGAATTCCTCCAAAACTAGTCCGACTAACAAGACTCACAATGACGAACACTGAATCCCAAGTGAGAATACAAACCGATTCCACAACCAGCTTTCGAACGGAATGTGGTTTAAAGCAGGGAGATGGTCTAGCCGCTATGCTTTTCAACTTGGTACTAGAGTATGTCGTCCGAAAAATCCCAGTCGACACCAACGGGACACTACTATTCAAGTCCACCCAACTAGAAGCATACGCTGACGACATTAACATCCTAGCAAGATCCTTCCCTAGTGCTAAAGAGCTACTTGTCAATCTTGACTCCGCCGCAAAAGAAGTCGGGTTGCGCATTAACGAAAGCAAAACAAAAGTAATGACGCAAACAAGAAGGAGAGCGCCTATCAGACAAATCATAACAATTGGGGAACATAATTTGGAGAGTGTGGACAATTCCATATATCTTGGGGCTAATCTAGCAAAGGACGGTAATGAAACAGACGAAATCAAACGACGGATAATAATTGCAAATAAGACGTATTGTTCGGTACTTCCAATAATGAAATCCAAGAAAGTGCACAGGAACAATAAGCTGCGGATTTATAAAACTATTATACGACCTATGCTCTGTTGTGGCAGCGAGACGTGGCCATTAACGCGAACTTCCGAAAAAGCAGTTAACGCATTTGAAAGAAAGGTCCTTCGAAGAATTTTGGGACCTGTGAAGGAAGGCTTCCGTGGCGTAGTGGGCAGCGTGCTTGCTTCTCAGTCGATAGGTCGTGGGTTCGATTCCCACTTCAGACGGGATTTTTTTAAGCGCAAATTTTTCAGTTGCTACTGATAATGAAAAATTATTCGCAAGAAAATGGGGAAACAGTGTAAAAGTGAAACAGTTCCACTTCAAGAAGGCCTAGATACTCAGTAGATGGTTTCTGTTCGCTTTCTATCATTCAGTCCCCCATAACATCTGCAAATATTTGTCAATAAGCAGCCAGTACAACTGAACAATATACCAGCTTCTCCACTCGCTACGGTCGTTCTCACTCCCCTTCCCCAACCTTCCCAATCCCCATTCCTTCCATCCATGACTGTGTTTTGTGTTTGTGTATTGCACATAAAGGCCGAAATTGCCTATAACAAAGCTCATTCTGTAAAAAAAAAAGGGACGGAATGGCGAATAAGATACAACTATGAGTTGTATCAACTCTACGACGAGCCAGAAGCTTCAACGTTCATCAAGCTACGTGAACTGCAGTGGGCGGGCCATGTAGAGCGAATGGAAGACACATAAAAATTTCTATTGAACCCTTTCTTTCATTTCTTTTCGCATTTCAGATCCTCAGCTAAACATTTGGTCCATCGAGCCAGATTCTTAACTCCAAAGTAGTTTTATAATCCACAACCATATCTTGATCGTTTAACGTACACGTTAGACACTTGGTCGCTAGCGCACGGTTATCTTTAGCAATCGCGGATTGTTTTTGTGACGACAATCATTAATGCCCCCGAAGGTTGCAGTTTATACGAAATGCAAATTTGGCATTCATACTGCTGGATGCGAGACCTATCTAAATCTCTGCCAGTCTATCGGTCATGGCACCGGGTCTAAACTCCACGTCGAGCTCAGAGGAACTCTACCACAGCCACCACGATACTCTCCGAAGGGCCTTCTTAGTGGATGCAACCTTCCAACCTCCCCGACACCCGTGGTACCAGAATACCTCTGGTCAGGTTTCGTAATTTGAAAATTACTACCAGTTGAGTTCCTTGCTACTCGTGACTGGTCACACTCCGCATCGGGATACGTGGGGACGGCACTCCTCAAAGGTTATACCGGAATTGACCTTGGTCGTGAAGACTTTTTTTTTTTAAAGTTCACCGAACCGATCATTCCGAAAATATCTGGGAACTCGAAAGACGATCATTCCGGATTCCGCCACCTTGATCTGAATAAGTCCACCTTTTCCAATTTTTCCAATCCAAACACGTTCGCGAGATTTTAGTGCCGTGTCCGGAAACAAAAAGACTTGCTAGAACTATACAAGACAATACTTTCGGGAAGTTTCAAGACATTATAACTACCATTTTCCGCAAAATGGAACCTCTTCTTGGCCAGCAAGAAATTATTATTGCCAAGTTTGAGCAAACGAAACGAAATTTCGGCAAAGTTTCGAAGCAAAATTGCACCGCCGGTTCTCTTGAAGGTCGAAAGGCGCTCATGTCATCGGTCGAAATACAATCGTCGAAGAATGTCGTTGACGAACACTACGACTATGTCGACAAAATTTATCACGAGCTGCTCGGTCGCATTAACGATTGAGCGAAGGAGTTGGAACCGGAGGAATTATGCAAAGTGGGCTTTGTTCCACGATTTATTCGTCACCGTAGTGCACGAAAACTCTACATTAGGAGATGTGCAGAAATTGCACTATTTAAAGACGTCGGCTTACGGTGAATCTGAGCTTCTAATAAAACATTTGGCCATAACCGACAAAAACTACCAATCCGCGTGGGAATTAATGTGTCGTCGCTATCAGAACAAGCCGTTAGTCAATACGCAGCTGACTAATTTTTCAAATCCGCCTGTGATATTGATCGAGGCTCCTAAGCCATTGAAGTCTCTCCTCGACATGACTTCCGAGTGTTTAGCGTCTCGAAACAATCTCGGACTCCCCACTAACGGCTGGGATGCGATTCTGATACATCTGTTAGTACGTCAACTACGAAAGGAGACGTAGCAGCTATGGGAGCAATCAATTAGCGACACCTCGACCCTGCCAACGTGGGAAGACTTTTGGAGTTTCTTGGAAAGCCGTTTCCGTACTTTGGAAGCTCTCGGTCCCATGAAACACCGACCAGCAACAACACCTTGTTCTTACACAAAAGCGTTTTTTGCAACCCAAAGCACTTGGAAGTGTTTGGTTTGTAGCGAAAATCATTCCGCATATCGGTGCAAAACTTTTCTACGGATAGACGTAAGATCCAGATCCGATACTGTGCGAGCTAAACAGGCTTGCTTTAACTGCCTTGGACACAGTCATCGAAAGACAAGCTATCCCAGTGCAACGCGGTTGTCACATTGTGGGAAGGCACATCATTCGTTACTGCACGCATCGTTGCCAGCAGGCACCAGGGTATGCAATTCAACTTTTTAAAAATATGACAGATGAGTGAGTGATGGAATTGAAATTTCAGTAACTTCAGAAGAACTAATTTTCCTGCCATATTAATAACCTTTTTATATTAAATTAAATAAATAAATAAATTAAAAGAAAAAATTTCCGGATTCTACACTATTAAGCTTTATTATTTGTGACGTTTCGGTCTCTGCTGAGATAAAGTTTGATAAAGGTCTCAACAGAGACCGAAACGTCACGAATAATAAAACGTAACAGTGTAGAATCCGGAAATCTTTTCTTTTAATTCGAAATGCACTGTGAAAACATTCACGAAACCAAAATAAATAAATGTCTAATTAGATCAACATTATCTTGAAAATTCTTTTTACGCGTTTCGCCAAATTGTGACTTCTGTATGGGAGGTGTCAGAAGGAGTTGGAGAATTCCAATAGAAATAACCTCTAAAAATAAAATAACTTTTTCAAGAAAAACGACATATAGGGTTATCCAATAAGAGGTGTTATTTTGAAACTTTTCCCGTAAAAGATCAATGGTTTCGGTGCTTGTGTGGCACGTAGCACCGTCTTGTTGTAGTAAACGTTGTCCAGATCAATATCATCCAATTCCAACTGTTGCTCCAGCCTCATTTTCGAAAGTAAGGTCCAATGACCCCGCCGGACCATAAACCACACCAAACAGTCACACGTTGAGGATGGAGAGGCTTTCAACAATAACTCTTGGGTTTTCTGATCCGCAGATGCGACAGTTTTGCTTGTTAACGTAGCCACCGAGGTGGAAATGGGCCTCATCAGTCAAGAATAGTGAATTTTAATAATTTCAGTGCGTTGTTGAAGCGTGTATCGTTCCATTTTTATTAATGGCGTAGTTTCTACTTGTCAAATGTCAAAAAATGACAGCTTCAAAAGTGACATCTACTGAAATAGCGGGCTATTCAAAATAACACCTCTTATTGGATAACCCTATATAATTGTATAAAGTTGTGCAATTGTGCCATTTTCTATGGGAGGTGCGTTAAAAACTTTAGAGCAAACTCTCAGATTTCATCTGGAGTATAAATTAGATCAACGATGGAGTTAGATAATTGCCTACATGAAAATTAAGAGTAATACTGCAACACTATAAAATTCTAGAATAGATTTATGCAAATTAGATAACGAATACCCTTTCAGTTTATAAATCTACAGAATCTCACGGCTTAAAGGGAAAAAAAATCCTAAACGTTTACAACAGAGCTATAAAATTTATTTACGTCTAAATATGATAATCCTTAAATTTCTTTCGAAGCCATTAGCATCCATGAACTTTTCATAGAAGAATTTTGAAATTTTGCTAGATTGAATACCAATCTATCATAAATTTGAAATCGAAAGGCATGATCTGGATAAATAAAGTCCTAGAATATACGTACGCGTGCAAAAGAATAATAAGGTTTGAGTTCATCAAAGGGAATGGATTTAAAATAAGCCGGCTGACCTGGCAACTAAATCCCGGCGAATGCTTGCCCCATTTTCGTAAATTCCATGACATAAAAAGTTTCAATTTCTCAGAAAATATCAATAAAGAAAATTGATATTTAAAATTTTTCGTATAGGAATAAAAGCTACTCCGTATAAGAAGAAACGAAACCTATGGAAGTTGTGTTTGCTTCTTTTGATAAATTTGTATATGGTATACACAAATATATAGATAAGCCCTAAAGTCGATTTAATGCTCTTTGTTATGACGAAAGCTTTGAATTATTGATATCTGTCTTTATTGAGAACTTACTTGAAAATTCATTTACAAATGTCTTATTTACAAGTTAAGGACATCGAAAGCGTCTGTAATAGGCACATTTGAAAGAAATCCGTAAAATCCACAAGGCAATAGATTTTGCGAGTTAGTTAAGAGCATTATTTAGAATTTTGGAGTACTGGGGACTCAAGTTTTGGAGTGAGATGTACCATCAAGGATCATCATTAATTTGAAGAAAATGTTATGTACTAAGTATAGATTACTTTTTTATCAAAGTATTGACTTACGTCAATGACTTATTATGGGAAGAAATAAAATTCAAATAGTTATCCGTTGGTCTATTCAGGGGCGATTTGACTTTTTCATGACAGGGGTGGGAAAGGATTGACTGAGTACAATAATTCAAAATATAGAAATTTTCTCAAAATACGTTATAGATCGGAATGTTCAAAAAGATTTCAACTTTAGTAAATAAAATTGGCGTGATTCAATTTATTATTTATTGGTCATGTTGGCCTGTAATATAATATTCTTCGAATTCAATGGCCTAATGCCAGCGTCGCTTCCACTTCAGAAAGTCTGCGTCAAGACGGTCGAATAGGTAGGGTGACACAGCACTACGGTGTTGCTCTTAAACAGAAAGTGTGCGTAACAATGCGTTATATTAACGAAGGACCGATTTTGCGAACTTCGCTACGTCAATAAAACATGGTACTGCGAATTAACAGTAGAGCCAGTTGTGAAGAATGCCTGCTGCACCCAACATTGATAATCAAAGAGCACAATGAGCAATGTCAACACATTTGACCTCAACTTTACTTCAGGAGCCCTAGGAAAAAATATAACAACGGAAAGCAACAAGAATGCAAAGTGCATATAATTTTAGAACGCTGTGTAACTAAGTCGAAGGACGAAAAATAAATTTCTAAATCTAGTACCAAACGGATCCTGTGTAGTGGAACGATAAAAATATTAGAGGACAGAACAGCCCCGATCGGATATACCATTCTGTACTTTGGTCCTGATTCTTCTTCAATGGCACTACAGCCCAAATCGGGCCTTCAGGTTCTTTAACATTTTATTTGTTATTTTGAAAGGGTTGTTAGCCTTTAGTCCTGATTGTGAAGCTAAAAACAGCGTAGCTGTTGTCCTTGCACTGCAACCAAGAACCAATCTTAGATAGGATTATAGACGTCAGGATACCACAATTCTGCAGTGCTACGCACCAACCAATACCGCAATTCCGGGGGAGAAAGAGGGTTAATATGGTCAAAGACCTGCGAACATGTTCATCTAACGAGATATGAATAGCCAGATTGGCTTTGACAACACTGGACAAGAACATGTCATGGGGAAGCATGGCGACGCTTAGGTAAATGAGTCACGACCTTGGATTAAGACACCCGAAAACGGCGAATTATTAGTGGAGTTTTGTAGTACCGGCAAATGGCCATCGGAGGGTCCCTTTTCTCACACAAGAGACACCATAAAGTCTTGGGTTTCCGCTAATTGTGTTACTCAAAACAAAATCGACCATTTGGACAAAAACGCCGATGGAGAGGATGACTCCTAGATTTGAGAGCGAAGCGTGGAGCTGACGTGGGGAGTGATAGCTATGATCAAAGAATCCTACGAAGATGCAAGGTGTCGGGTCTTACATAGAGGAGAGCTGTCCAAGAGCTTCCCTGTGCGAACGGGTGTCAGACAAGGCTGCATATTATCACCAGCCCTGTTTCTGGTGATAATAAATGACATCTTGAAAACTGCACTGGAAGGTGGGGAATATAAAGGTCTTCAATCGAGACTATTTAACATCTCAAGTCACCTTGATTATGCTTATGACGTGTGTTTGCTTGCACATAACCGCTCGGACTTAGAGTCAAATGTTCGCTCGTTGTATTCTGAATGAAAAGAGGCAGGACGGAAAATAAAATCAATTACATGCACGTGGGTTCGAACCTTGTGTTGATGATTGTTCTTAATAGACAAGATGTGGAAGAGGTTCCAAATTTTTGTTGCCTCGGAAGCGTTGTCAGCATGGACGGCGGAGCCGAACAGGATATTGAGGTTAGCATAAATGAAGCTTGTCAGGCCATCGGCATCCTTTCCCCTTTCTAGAGTTTAAGAGAGATCTCCCTTCGCGCGAAACTGCGAGTATTTGACGCACGCACCAAATCTGAGTTGTTGAATAGTTGTGCTACATGGAAAGTGATCGACTTATTAATAAACCGTAACCTTTCCTGGAGCAATGCATCCAACGCTATTTAGGGGTATTTTTGCCAGGAGTCATATCTAACGACGTATTTTGGAGTAAAATTGGAAAGACTAAAATTGGCATTGAGAATCAAGGCAAAAAGTGGCAGTGGATCGGTCACACCATCAAAAAACCAGAGCAAAACATCGCAAAATAAGCGCTGAATATAATCCTTAAGGAAGACGTCGGGACGGTCGACCATGCAGCACATGGAAGTTGAGCAGAAGGCCAGAGGAATAAACAAGTCCTGGCGGCAACTAAAGGTCATGGCTAAGGATTGCACCTTGTGGAGGAGAACTGTTTCTCTCCTATCCCATTGGGGGTCTTAACAAGAAATTGATGCAAGAGGGTAGAATTAGCGAGCGGAATCGAAGTTTTGTTTTAACATTTCTGGTATTCATGTTAGTGCATAATACTTTGGTCAAATTTTCAATCCGATAGTTGATAGTTTCGGTGAAAAAGAAATAACTTGAAATGTGGAAATTTCGTGAAATTTTTATGGGAAAGGATAGATGTGCGATGTGCCCCATTTGCGAGGTTAAAGTTTCATTTTTGCTACAAGGGATGTAAAAGCTCGATAGCTCAAAGCGTTCGAGAATGCTGAAGACCGACGGATAGATTAGCAAATGAATAGACGGATGAACGACCACGAGTTGAGGCTTTTGGGCAACAACAAATGTTCGTCGTATTCAATTCTGTGTGCAACTCTGCCCCTCTCGGTCAGGTGCCCATACCAACACGACTTTCTGAAAGGAGGGTCTACAGATACCGCTTCACAGGTAGAGAAAAGCTTTTCGTCTTAAAGAGGCTGCACTCGGTGCCTTTCTTGACGTGTAAAGAGCATTTAAACACGTCAACGTTGATGCTATATTTGATGTCTTGCGCACCCATGGCGTGGAACCTCTCTTGACTTCATGGATAGGCTCTTTGCTCACGAAATTTCGAATGGGTAATGATACAAGAAAAGGCTCGGTTCAGAAATGTTCTCCACAAGGCGGTATTGTATCGGCTCTCTTGTGAGTCGTAACTACCACCCCTTTTCATTTAAAATTGAAACGGCTACCCCACAATAGCATTTGCAGACGATCTTAGCGACATGCAATATGCAATATGCAGTCCTTTTTACAACTGTTAGACAGCAGGGCATTGCGTAAAGAACTTACCATTAACCCTTAACAAACAGACCTGGATCTTTTCTCCAGAAGAAGAAGACCATACATTTTCAATCCACCAACCGGCGTCTCCCTATGGTCCTCTTAAACCAGGTGAAATTTGTAGACCTTATTCTAGATAGCAAATTATCATAGAGTAAAAAAATATGCCCACAATATTTATGTTCCAAATGACTGGGGAACAGTGACACGTGCAAGAGTTAACCAGCTGTTCCAAGTTGTTACATTGAGGAAGGAAAACTTTTTTTCATCCAAATGTTTAGAGAAGATCATAACGAGACGGCTAAGGCTTGAACGGTTTTAGCATTTTTGCAAAAAATTTAATTACGAAAGAAGAACTACCAAAGTATTCACCGATTTATAAATTTTGTACCAACCAGGAAACATTATTAGTTTCGAAGTGTGGCATCACTTTTGACTCTCATAGTATATCCTACCAATGCATCTCGACTTTTTTAAAAATCTCCAAACCATCACAAGAGCTGCCAACGAGATCCACGTACCAAATGTATAAGCTTAAATCGGCTGTTTGCTTATAGATGGCGTTAGTGACCGTATTAAGCTACCATGGACACGTCATACTTTTTTTTAAGAGTATGACATCTGTCAACATTAGTAAGTGCACATCGTCTTCCATTTCATACAACAACATATATTTCTCATTTCGTAATCATATCTAGTTTTGTGCCTGTAAAAGAGCATGAGCGAGAAACTCTGCTTTTTTGCTTCAATTTGAAGAAACCGGCTGAAATCTGAGAGTATTCCAAGTTTGCCACAAAGTTTGTAACGCCAAGAAATAAGGCTCGGAGAAAAAAATGACTGATACAGAAGTTCACATAATCACTCAAAAATCCGAAAGCCGGATGTTCGTCCGTCCGTATCCTCTCTAGCTTGAAAACGCGTTGAGCTAAAGAGCTCAAATTTTGTATACGTCGTTTTTGACAAAAAGCTAAGGTCAAGTTTATGAACAGGCCAAATCGCTCTACTCCTTCTACCCCCTCCCATACAAAATGATACAATATCACAATTTGACAATAAACGGATTTGCTCGAAAAGTATAAATTTTTTTGATCTAAACTTTGACATGCAATACTTTTAGGATGATTTCAATCTCCTATATAAAAATTATTTGTGTCCTCCTGCTAGTTCCATCACCTCCCATACAAACTGCAGTTTTTCATGAAATGCTCTAAACCAATTTACTCAGTGGGTATAAAATTTATCGAGCTGAAATCGTGCACTAAATATTTATTTAGAATTATTAGTAAGACCAAGAAAATTCAACTTTACGCCCAATCGCAGTCTTGTTATTATACTCTAGATGAAATCTGAGAGTATTATAAGTTTGCCACAAAGTTTATAACGCTAAGAAATAAGGCTCGGAGAAAAAAATGAATGATACAGAAGTTCATATAATCACTCAAAAATCTCAAAACCGGATGTCCGTCCGTCCGTGTCCTCTCTAGCTTGAGAACGCATTGATCTAGAAAGTTAAAATTTTGTACACGTCGTTTTTGACAAAAAAGTAAGGACAAGTTCGTGAACGGGCCAAATCGCTCCACCCCTTCTACCCCCTCCCATACAAAATGACACAACTGCGCAATTTAACAATAAACGGATTCACTCGAAAAGTATAAAAGCTATTGGTCTCAAATTTGCAACATATTACTTTTGTGACGGTATCAATCTACCATAAGAAAATTATGCGTGTCCTCTCTCTCCTTCTACCACCTCTCATACAAACTGTACTTTTTCATGAAATACTATAAGCCAATTAACCCAGTGCGTATAAAATTCAGCAAGCTGAAATTTTGCACTAAATATTTATTTGGAATTATTAATAATACCAAAAAAATTAGACATTTAGTTTCACCCCTTCTACCCCCTCCCATACAAAATGACACAATTTCGCAATTCAACAATAAACGGATTTTTTCAAAAAGCATGAAAGCTATTGATCTGAAATTTGGAATATATTACTTTTATAATAATTTCAATCTGCTGTATAAAAATTAGTTGAGTCGTCCCCCTCCTTCCACCACCACCCATACAAACTGCACTTTTTTACGAAAAACTCTAAATAAATTTACTCTGTATGTATGAAATTTATCGAGCCGAAATTATGCACTAAATAGTTAGTTAGAATTATTAGTAAGACCAAACGGAAATTAAGCGATTACCTTCACTCCTTCTAACCCCTTCCATACAATTTGACACAATTCAACAACTTTACAAAAAGTCGATTTTCCTGCTACTGATCTGCAATTTAAAATATGCCAATTATATTACAGTTATTTCTAAAAACGTCATTAATAAATTCACGCAAACTGCACAATTTCACTAAATCCAATACACTAAATTTCTCAGTACCAATTAAATTGTTGAATCCTTAATTTTGTATAAAACATTTTGATAGCAAACTTATAGTGATGTGAAAAACTTAGTTCGATGTCATCACCCCATCTACCACTTCCCCTACAAAATTCCTTAAAATAAAAAAAATTCTCTTTCATCTAGAGTATCGCACGATTGGGCTTTACGCCCAGTCGTAGTCCTTTTATGTTTTTTAGACTAATTTGAGTCACGCGAAAAAAAAAAAAATTCAGGGTAGTCATTTTTTTCTGTGTCGATCACAATACTTTATTATTAGAATAATAATAAATTAACTTACTAAAAATTTAATTTTTTCGATTGTATTTCTATATTTTCCGCACCGAACTTAAATTTTTGTTGTTTACAACACAATAATCAGCATTGAAAGAAAAGATTTCCGGACTCTACACTGTTACGCTTTATTATTCGTGACGTTTCGGTCTCTGCTAAGACCTTTATCAAACTCATCTCAGCAGAGACGGAAACGTCACGAATAATAAAGCGTAATAGTGTAGAATCCGGAAATCTTTTCTTTCAATTCGAAATGCACTGTGAAAACATTCACCAAACCAATAATCAGCATACTTGTATTTTTTTATCTATTATGATAATATTAGTTTTGTTTTGCATCCATTAGCATGTTAGTTTAATAATTTTACATTGATTCCTATGAGATTAAAATTTTTAGCCATCTGGTTAGAGTATACTTTTCAAATAATGTTACGAACTTTTATCGTTAGCGTCAATTTACGCCTTGAATCTTAAACAAATAAATTTTCCGGTTACTAACAACTAATAATGTCTGTTCGTAAATCCTGTCACTACTATATCCATCTGGTAATTCTCAAAGACCATTATCAGAAAGCGAGTGAAATATTTTCACCGTATCAGTTGCGTGTGATTTACAAATGTGGTTATACCACACTATCAGCGACATATCCGATTTAAAGTAATGCTACTTATGCTCTGCATGTGTAATTTTATTTTTCTATCGTTACATTTAGAATTTGTCGATAAGGTAATAACTGTCAGTAGTTTAGATAGCAATTTGCTTTTGGTTGTTTGGAATTTAGGTGAATTTAGGAGAAAGGTGAGTCTGAATTTAAGATCATTTTCACTATAAAGTCGGGAAAAGACGACATTAAACTCACAAGAAAGTTACATGGACATCTTGCACGCATATATATGGAAAAAAGCCGCTCAACCTGACAGGTTGATCTAACTCTTTCAGGTGCCTTGTTCTTTTTTCTTCATAGAGTAACTCTAGTTAAAAGTAGCAAGCTCTGCAACACTATGTCGGAAAAACACAATAAATATTTAAAATAATAACTTCATTTTATCTTTTGTAATTAACAACATGCAACGTAAATAAATACGAGAAAGAAGCATAGGGAATTTAAGGATAGGTCACGTTCATTTAAAAAACTATTGGCTTAACGTTAAAAATATGCTACGCTTTTGTTGAAATTATTTGGTAATCCATTCGAATGGGAAGATTGAATTTCAGATGAGAATTTATACATTAATGTATGGAAAGCAAATACAATATATTCCTATGTCCTTTCGTATTTGTATTGGACTACATCTAAGAAAGCAATTGAACGATCTAAAAATCATGACCAGAATACGTTATAAGTGCTTGTCATGAGTTTGAGAGTATACCGAAATTGATAGCTAATAGAATAAGACCTTCGTCTTACAGCTTGTTTTGGCTTCTAGATTGGTACGTTTATTTTGCTAGAATTTTTAAATTAAGAAAACCAATTCAGAAACTTCTTTCAAACTATGAACATGAAACCAAGTACGATTTTGTAATAGTAAATTTAGCCACCAGCTGGAAACACCATCTCGGGACATCTTTGAGAGCAACATTCGGATTCCTGCGGATATTATGTTTGAAACGCCACCAGATCATCCAGTATTTCTAAAAGGATTATGTTTCAAATTTTCAACGTCAATAACACATGATCCTCAACTTGGTCAGGAATAAAATATTTCATGATAGCAATTTGGTGTGGCTTTTTAATCCTCATTACCGAAAGGAAACCAAAACTCCTGCGTGGTTGGGAAGGGCCTTATCAAGTCATTACAATAATGCATATTATATTATACATCACTGATAGGGTGTAACTTAGTGGGTAGCGTCTTCTTCTTCTTCAATGGCGCTACAGCCCAAATCGGGCCTTGGCCTCCTGAACTTCAGGTTCCTTAACATTTTCATTATTTATTGCGGACGAGTTGTTAGCTATTCGCACAACCCTCTATCTACGAATTTTTCATTTTCGTAGATTGAGGTAACCAAGGTATATTCAAGCAGGTAGTGTGCTTGGAATTATGCGTCGACCGGGATTTGAACTCACGACCTTCGCATTGTAAACCAAACACGCTACCCACTAGACTACACCCTAGCTTAAGTGGGTAGCGTGGTCGTGAATTAAAGTCCCGAACGACGTACATATAGTTGTAGCACCTCAATGTTCGAGAATGAAAAAATCGTAGATAGGAGGTTGTGCAAAGGGCTAACAAGCCATCCGCAATAAATATTGAAAGTTTTAGAGAACCTGAAGATCAGAAAGCCAAGTCGATTTAATCTGTAGATCCATTGTATATAAATAGATTATACCGCATCCAACTATACCGAAAACTATAATACATACTAAAATGAAAATGGATAGTTTGGCAAAATATCATAACAATACTGTGGTCAGCTAGCATTGTATTAAAAGAGGATAGCTTTATATGGCAAAACGAAGCCTCATCTATTGCTTGCGATATTCAACGGTCTACTACCCAGTAAACAATTTAACGAGCGCTCGCAAATAACGATCTTAAAACGAGCATGAAATGCCTCGAAACAAATAAACTGCGTGATGATCATAAGCAAACCAAACAAAAAGGGTCACACAACTTCGGTCTTGTTATACACCAGCGGTTTTCATTTTACCATGCGCATCAACAGAGCCAAAAATTATTTGGTGCCGACATCTCAAAATATTTCAAACGCAAACGGTGAAAAACTGGGGTTTGCAGAGGTTTCAGCGTGTGTTTTCGGGGGTGTGTCCGTAAAATGTTCAAAGTCATAAACAACAAAAACAGGATAAAAGGCAATGGCGATCGTCTCTTGTTTATCTTTAAAAGCCAAGTTCTTTAATAAATCGATAATATTTCATAAAAAATACCGTTTATGAAGTAATGCATTAAAATAAAAATTATTAACGACACATTAATGATTCATTGACAACGACTACATACTTACTTATAAAGGGTGGGCCAAATACAAGTTTCTTTTTAAAAATGCAATAAAATGAATAAAAATAAAATTTTTTTTCCATGTATTATGGCTTCATTAGTAAGAGCAAACATCCCTATTAATAATGGAATACAACTTCGTTCAAATGGCTACCTCGGCTGGCTTAGCAGTAGCGCATTCTGTCAGTCCAATTTTCCAAGACCATGTCGTTGGTTTCGGGCTGTAACTCACAGATTGCTTGGATGATATTGGCCTTAAGTGCTTGAATCGTTTCTGGATTGTTGGCATAACATCGGTCCTTCACGGTTCCCCAGAAAAAAATTCCAAACGGGTTTTCCGAGCCCCAGATACGGCAATTTTGTTTGCTAACGTTTCCTTCGAGATGAAAATGCGTCTCGTCAGAAAAGATGATTTTTCGGCCAAAATCGTTGTCCAATTTAATCTGCTCTAAGGCCCAAACTGCGAAGCGATAACGAAGCGGATGGTCGTGCGTCTTCAATTGCTGAGTCAATTGGACCTTATAAGAGAATAATCCGAGATCTTTGTGCAGAATTGGGTGCTTCATTTCAAAAAAACGCACTGTTTGGGCTACACAGCACTCACTTTGGAAATAAGTTTTCAATATTTCCCAACGTTGTTCAAGTGTAAAGCGACTTTTTCGCGGAGGTATGATACTGACTTTCTGTAAAGATTTCGAGCGGGAAATAGCTTTCAGTGTCAAAATAATCTATGATTTAAAAAGAAGCCACTGAATTGCTCACCGTATATACTCGTTTCTTGTAATCGTTTTACAAGTCAATAATGAATTGTTAAAAGTAATTCATTAACGAATGTCCATTTAGTCCGCCTGATAAATCGTTAATGACTCGTTAACGACGCTCGTTAATGACTCGTTAACGACTCTCGTTAAAGACGCTCGTTAACGATCAAATCACTCGTTAATATAATTCACTAACGATTTTTTAACGAATTATTTTGTTTACTGGATATAATTCATTACCGATTCTTTAATGAATTATTTCCTTTGTGGTTTGATCCTTAACCACTATTCATGAAGCAGACTAAATGGAAATTCGTTAATGAAGAACTTTTAACGATTCATTAACGAATTGTAAAACGCTTACAAGAAACGAGTATATAAGCAAGTATATAGTCGTTGTCAATGAATCATTAATGTAATGATGTAGTAAACGATTTTCATTTTAATTCATCAATGAAAACGATTCATAAACGATATTATTTATGAAACAACGATTTGTTTCAGAACGTGGCTTTTAAAGCTAAACAAGAGAAGATCGCAATTGCTTCTTGTTATGTTTCTGTTGTTTATGACTTTTGAACATTTCATGGTCAAACACCCACAATCACACGCGGAAATATCTGCAAACTCGTGATAAATCGTCTACATGAATACTCAGTGCTTTGGAAATTAATTTGGAAAAATCCAAAATAATTATTTTCCGAACAGGAGGCAAAAATGCATTAAGCGCAAAATAACTTATAAATTCTGATGAAATTCAAATCATTAAATCTTATACTACATAATTAGGAGTTATTCTCAGCCCAGGCTTATCGTTTCAGCAGCATCTAACAGATGGGGAGAAGAAAGCCAAAACCAGAATGAACACTATTTGGAGTAGTCTCATAGCAAAAAAAAAAGAAAATAAGTTTTTTGTCAAGTACGATTTATTTTTAGCTGTATCTAGATCCATATTTTGCTATGCCGCTCAGGTATGGGAATTATTCTATTTCAACGATACGGATAAAATTCAGAGGTATTTTCTAAAGCGTCGCCGATGGAGAAGATGTCTCCTCGATGTGCGAGCGAAACGTGGAGCTGACGTGGGGAGCGATTACCACTTGATGGTTGCCTGCTTGAGATTGTGTACAGCAGCTATCCGACGACCACAAATTCTTCAAATGAAGCGCAAGCTTAATGTGGATAAACTCAGAGATCCCAACAAAAAACTCGAATACACCACCATTCTTCGCGAAAAGTCATCCACATTGGGTGAACATGAAATGCGCACACTGGACGCCAATTGGGAGGCAACCAGAAACACTTTTCTAACTAGTGCTGAAGAATCTGTGGGATATGCGCAAAGCGGTGAGAAACCCTGGATGTCGCAAGACACATGGGACAAGGTTGACAATCGGAAAAAAGCCAAATTGGCAATCATCTCTCAACCCGATGTCAACCAACGAACGCCCGACTTGAGGCAGAACTACCGCGATGCTCATATACAGCTTAAAAAGGCTGTTAGACGCGACAAGAGAAAGGCCATTGAAGATCTGGCAAACAAGGCAGAATCTGCGGCTTACCTTGGGGATATGGCATCACTATTTAAAATCATGAAACAGTTTACGAACAGGAATTTCACCGCCAACCACCTGGTGAGAGATGTCAACGGAACTCTCCTTAATATGAGTGAACACCAGTTGCGACGATGGAAGGAATACTTCTCTGATATTTTAAACATCTTGTCAGATGAAGATATTCCGGAAACAGAACAACTTCCAAACATCCAACCGCAACAATCCTCTATTAGGGACGATCCCCCAGATAAGGAAGAGATAGTTTCCGCCATTCGGTCAATGGCGGGAAGGAAAGCTCCAGGTATAGACGGACTACCAACCGAACTCCTCAAAGCGGACCCGGAAATAGCAGCCGATATACTCCTCCCACTCTTCACTAAGGTGTGGAATGATGGAAGATATCCGACTGAATGGAAGGAGGGCGTCATTGTGAAAATTCCGAAGAAGGGCGACCTTCGGGATTGTGGCAATTGGCGTGGTATATGTCTACTTACTGCCGTATCAAAAATTATGGCTAAGGTAATTCTCAATAGGATTAGTGATGTCGTCGAGAGCACTCTCGAAGTTTATCAGGCTGGATTCCGTAAAGGGTCGTCTTGTACCGACCACACAAATACCCTACGGATAATATTAGAGCAGTCAGCCGAAATGGGTTCGCCACTACATCTCATGTTTGTGGACTTCGAGAAGGCTTTCGACAGCGTTAAGCGAGATTACATATGGAATGCTTTGCGTAGGAGAGGTATTCCAAATAAGGTCATAGCTATGATTAAAGAATCCTACGAAGATGCAAGGTGTCGCGTCTTGCATAGAGGAGAGCTGTCCGAGAGCTTTCCTGTGCGAACGGGTGTCAGACAAGGCTGCATATTATCACCAGCCCTGTTTCTGGTGGTAATAAATGACATCTTGAAAGCTGCAGTGGGAGGTGGGGAAGGTAAAGGTCTTCAATGGAGACTATTTAACATCTTAAGTCACCTTGATTATGCTGATGACGTGTGTTTGCTTGCACATACCCGTTCGGACTTAGAGTCAAATGTTCGCTCGTTGCATTCTAAATGCAAAGAGGCGGGACTGAAAATGAATGTGCGTAAAACCAAGTACATGCACATGGGTTCGAACGCAAGCACACCGATTGTTCTTAATGGACAGGATGTGGAAGAGGTGCAAGATTTTTGCTATCTCGGAAGCATTGTCAGCATGGACGGCGGAGCCGAAAAGGATGAGGTTCGGCTAAGTAAAGCTCGTCAGGCCTTTGGTATCCTTTCCCCTTTCTGGAGGTTAAGAGAGATCCCCTTCGCACGAAACTGCGAGTTTTTGACGCATGCGTCAAATCCGTGTTTTTATATGGTTGTACTACGTGGAAAGTGACCGTTCGACTTACCAAGAAACTACAGACTTTCGTAAACCAATGCCTCCGACGCATTTTAGGAATATTCTGGCCAGAAGTGATCTCCAACGACGAACTTTGGAGTACAACTCGCCAGACTAAAATTGGTATTGAGATTCAACGGCAAAAGTGGCAGTTGATCGGTCATACTTTGAGGAAACCAGAGCAAAACATTGCAAAACAGGCTCTGGATTATAACCCTCAAGGAAGACGTCGGGTTGGTCGACCATGTAACACATGGAAGCGAGCAGTTGAGCAGGAGGCCAGAGGAATAAACAAGTCCTGGCAACAGCTTAAAGCCGATGCGCAGGATCGCGCCTTGTGGAAAAGAGTTGTTTCTGTCCTATGCCCCTATAGGGGGTCTTAACAGGAATTTGATTTTGATTCTAAAGCGTTTATTTGACTTTCCAGTTTCGACACCAAATTATATGTTAAATCTAGAAACCGGTGTACTAAAAATGCATTTATACTCTTTAGAACTATACTTAAACCATAAATTCAAAATCTTATTTCATTATTCTGCTAACCGACTTCCATTTATCTTTCCAAGAAAAATTGTCGAAAAAAAGTATTTTGGTTTACAGAAATATCCCTGTTATGCGAAACTCTTGGGTTCACGTTAAGAAATAACATTATAAATGCCGGTTATTGAAAAAATATTAAAAATAAAATTCTAGAATGGTTGAGAAATGCGCAAGTAATAAATGACGTAGAAAGCGCCAGGTGGAAGGCAAAAGTGATATCGCATGGCTTTTTAAAGCAAGATGTTGGCTCACCGTTCCAAATTCCGCAAAACACAGGGAAGGTTCAAGAAATAATTGTACTCTTTGCAATTTAGAGACGGAGGAAAATGTATTACACTTTCTAGAAATTTATCCTATTTTAAAGGAAATTAAGAAAACATATTTTGAAAAGACAGTACTCGGGTTAGAGGAGCTATGTGCTATTTTAAATGGTTATCAGAAAACTGGATGGGAAGAAGATTTACCTGGTTCTATCGCTGGAGCCTAGTTCAGGAATTCAATTCATGAGCGTTGAAGACTATGTAAAACTAACTTTAGCTCGCGTTTGAATGTATCACCTAGATCTAAGCAATATAATACATAGAGAGCTATAGTATGCTAATTTTTTCATATACCTCTATTTCACTCCTGTAAAATTTAATTGAAGACTAAACGATAATTAAATAAAAAGCCAGATAAATGTAAAATCTTATAAATTTCAAGCTTAAGTTAATAACTTTCATATTTTCATATTCTAGATGAAATCTGAGATTATTATAAGTTTGCCACTAAGCTTTTAACGCCAAGAAATAAGACTCGGAAAAAAAATGAATGATGCAGAAGTTCATATGATCACTCAAAAATCTCAAAACCGGAGTTTCGTCCGTCCGTCCGTTCGTGTCCTCTCTAGCTTGAGAACACATTGAGCTAGAGAGCTCCAATTTTGTGCACGTCGATTTTGATAAAAAAGTAAGGTGAAGTTCGCGAACGGGCCAAATCCTTTCAACCATTCTACCTCGTCCCATACAAAATTACACAATTTCGCAATTTGACAATAAACGGATTCGCTCGAAAAGTATAAATGATATCGGTCAAAAATTTTGAATGTTATGCTTTTATGATGATTTCAGTTTACTCAAAATTATTTATGTCCTACCCGTTCTTCCACCACCTCCCATACAAACTGCAATTTTTCATGAAACGCTCTTAACCAATTTACTCAGTGCGATTAAATTTTATCGAGCCCAAATTGTCCACTAGATATTTATTTAGAGTTATTAGTAAGATAAAAAAAAATTGGACGACTAGCTTCACTCCTTCTACCCCTCCCATATAATATGACACAATTTAACAACTTTTCAAAATTTCGATCTTCGTAAAAAGTATGAATGCTACTGATCCCCAATATAAAACATGTCAAAAGATCCATGCTCATAGTTATTTATGAAAAAGTCACTAAGAACTATCGACTCCTTCTTCCACCTCCCATACAAACTGCACATTTTCACTAAATCCAATACACTCATTTTCTCAGAATTAATTTTTTGAATCTTAAATTTTTTCAAAT
Source organism: Chorisops tibialis (assembly GCA_963669355.1). Lineage (NCBI taxonomy): Eukaryota > Metazoa > Arthropoda > Insecta > Diptera > Stratiomyidae > Chorisops > Chorisops tibialis. The sequence goes on along the minus strand of OY770262.1, from coordinate 267,164,649 downwards.
TCACTACTATCATGTCCAAATGTTATATTTTTCTCGTATTTGCTAGAATAGCTTAATATATGTTTCAAGTTCATTTTTAAGTGTTTTTCTCTGCACCTCCTCCCTCTTTGATTCTCCCCCTTACAATAATTAGCCTCCCTCTAAGCTGATTCTAGTGAATCTGTGTGCCACCTTAATGGTCCCAATATATGAAATTTTTTTCGTAAGTAATTTCGAAGATATAATTAGTTAAAAAGCCCCTTCTCGGACGCCAATGGATAAAAAATTTAAATTATTTTTAATGTTTGTCCTACAAGCCCACAACTATTTACGATCCTCCCAAAAATGAACTTTCTGTCTTGAAGGGTTTGGAACGTTGAGCGTACACGTGCGGTGTACAGACAGACGGATTTTTTTTTCTTGCATTTTTAAACTATTTTAGCAATGAAACGCGAAAAAACAAAATTTCAGAGCTGCAATTTTTTTTCCAAGTCGATCCCAGCACATCATTATTTAGGATCCATTTGTTGAATACCTTCATGCAATCTACTCAAAATATCCAAGGATGTTATCAGTGGCTGACATACTAAAAGAGAACTAGACATCACAAAACTATCACGAGCAAAATCTTCGTAAAAGTTATCAACAAAAGAATAACAAAATTTATAAACGAAAATGGTGGATTTGATCGGAATCAGTATGGCTTCCAGGAAAAGAGCAACATTACTTCAGCACTAATCGACGCGATACAATTCATAAATGATGGTCTTGACAAAGGCTTTTCGTTAAGTTAGTTTTTATAGACCTTAAAAAGGCATTTGACACTGTAGACTATAGAATATTGCTGCAAGGTCTCAATGAACAAGGTACACGAGGAAAAGCTAACGATGTAATAAAAAACTATCTCCTAGGACGTACTAACATAACAAAAAACTTGTACAAATTCAGTGATTCCAAACCCATGGAATTCCACAGGGTTCAATTCTTGGCCCCACTCTTTTTCTACTTTACACCCATAACATTCAGTATATAGGTCTAAGAGCGAAATGCATAGTACATGCGGATGACACACTATTGCTCTGCAAAGCAAGAAATCAGCCAGAATTGGAATATCTTATCAACACTGACCTCAAGATCTTTAAGATATGGCTATTGGGCAATAGGTTAACCATAAATGCATCGTAGACCAATTTAATGATATTTAACCAAAGCTGATATTGATCTGAACGGGTATCAGACAAGGCTGCATATTATCACCAGCCCTGTTTCTGGTGGTAATAAATGACATCTTGAAAGCTGCACTGGAAGGTGGGGAAGGTAAAGGTCTTCAATGGAGACTATTTAACATCTTAAGTCACCTTGATTATGCTGATGACGTGTTTGCTTGCACATACCCGTTCGGACTTAGAGTCAAATGTTCGCTCGTTGCATTCTAAATGCAAAGAGGCGGGACTGAAAATAAATGTGCGTAAAACCAAGTACATGCACATGGGTTCGAACGCAAGCACACCGATTGTTCTTAATGGACAGGATGTGGAAGAGGTGCAAGATTTTTGCTATCTCGGAAGCATTATCAGCATGGACGGCGGAGCCGAAAAGGATGTTGAGGCTCGGCTAAATAAAGCTCGTCAGACCTTCGGTATCCTTTCACCTTTCTGGAGGTTAAGAGAGATCTCCCTTCGCACGAAGCTGCGAGTTTTTGACGCATGCGTCAAATCCGTGTTGTTGTATGGTTGTACTACGTGGAAAGTGACCGTTCGACTTACCAAGAAACTACAGACTTTCGTAAACCAATGCCTCCGACGCATTTTAGGAGTATTCTGGCCAGAAGTGATCTCCAACGACGAACTTTGGAGTACAACTCGCCAGACTAAAATAGGTATTGAGATTCAACGGCGAAAGTGGCAGTGGATCGGTCATACTTTGAGGAAGCCAGAGCGAAACATCGCAAAACAGGCTCTGGATTATAACCCTCAAGGAAGACGTCGGGTTGGTCGACCATGTAACACATGGAAGCGAGCAGTTGAGCAGGAGGCCAGAGGAATAAACAAGTCCTGGCAACAGCTTAAAGCCGATGCGCAGGATCGCGCCTTGTGGAAGAGAGTTGTTTCACCCATCACTGGAGTTCTACAGCGTAACCATTAAACTATTAAACCCAAACCAATAAAAGAAATTATGTATAATGCGTTTACTTTATCAAGTGTAACCTATGAAATTTTAATATGGAGCCAAACCTCTACGTATTACATGGAAAGAATATTGAGGATTATGAACAAAAGCATTAAGGCCGTATATAATTTACCACGTCTGATACCTTCAGCGGATCTTTACGCAACCTACAACACGCACGCTAAACTTGCATCAAACATTAAACCTGGAGAGGACAAAATTAATGTACAATATAATAAACCAAGGACTAAAATCTTCAATAATCATAACGTACAACGCAGATATTCACAATTTCAATAAACGGAATGCAACCTTGATAAGAAATCGAAATTGTAGTACGAATCGACTAAGGAAGGATCCTATCTACGAAGCAATACGTTATTACAACTCCTTGCAAATCTATATTCGACAGACGAAGAACATCAAGTGCCTCAAGATCGCTGCAAAGAAATTCGTGAGTATACTAAATTGACTTGGGAAACAATCCTTATTGTGGACAAATAAATAAATGTTTTTTGTTGTTTTTTTTTTTTAATAATAATAAATAAATCATTGAATTAAAAAAATGGAGGTAATGCGTACGGCAGGTATGCAATGTAGACGAGCCAGATCTGTATTGAAAGCGAATACCTTCAAGAACATTTTTATTGATCGAAGAAAGAGATACTGGGTTTAAGGCAGCAATATCCGAGATTACTTTGCATCTTGGAGGTAAAGCTTCGGACGATTTAAACTTTAATCCCCTTGTGATTTTTCAGTTCAAGAGCTTTCAAAAATATATGCAAAGAGAAACGTCCTGTTAGGTCTAACAAAAATGCCTGGGTTACTTCAAAGATGTTCCGTAAAAAAGTATTTCGAAACTAATAATCTTTCTCATAAAGCATTATTAATAATACATAAGCGATCCCATAAATCTCATGACATTAAGGTAATTTTCTTGCATCCGAATACTACCGCGACGTACATACATTCCAGCAATTAATAAAAGCTACTGAACCATGTGTTCTCTCCTGAAGTCAATTAAAGAATTTTAATAAATGAATGGGTGAAAATATGAACAATGTGCTGAGGAAAATATGGCCAGATTTTGTTACGATTGATGACTTTGATCAAGAACCCATTGAAAAGAATTTTCTTGGATTAGCCAGGTAAATATAATTTACAGCAGTAAATCAAACCGACGTATAGGGATTACTCAGCTTCGGTAAAGATACACTGAGTAATGAGGAACTTCAACAAATTGTGGGCTGAGATGTTCATCACCGCGATATTAATATTTAAGTGTTTTTCTTTGCACCCCTCCCTGACCCTCCCCATTAAAAATATGGCCTGCCGCTAAGCTGATTATAATTGACCTACGAGTATGAGCCACCTATATTTGGTTGTAAAATATAAACTAATTCTGTTAAGTAACTTCGAAGATTTAGCCATTTGAAAAAAAAATTCAGCCTATAATTGGTGTTTGGCACTCCTCTTTATACCCCACAAAAATAATAATATATTTCACTTTTTTCCCCATAAAAAAATATAATCAAATGTTGAGTTTCAGCTTTCCATCTGTATTTGTAGTGGAGAAATTAGCAATCGCAGTTTTCGACATTAACCCTCCACCATTCGCCCAAAATTCATCAAAATTTAATTAATGAAAGTTCCCACCCTGTCTACAGTTTACCCAAAAAATACTTATCTATCTATAAGGAATTCAGAGGTCTTTGAGTGTTTGAATGTCGTTGGAGCGTACACGTGAGACATACGGCGTACAGACAGACGGACTTTTTTTTCTTTTTCAGGCTAATTTAGTCATGAATCGCGAAAAAACGAAATTTCAGGGTAGCAGTTTTTTTTTCTGCGTCGTTCACAATACCTTATTATTAGAAAAATAAAATAATATATGGAAAAGAAGGCTAAAAAGACTGCTCGAATCCAGCCTTAATATTTGGAATCAGAGAGATCCAAATACTTTGAATACCCGTATTAGAATAAAAAATTTTTTCGAAAGACAGTTTCAACAAAAATTAAGAAATCTAAAACCAGGACCTACGGTGTGCCGGAACATACATAGGATAGTTGGAAAAAATAAAACTAAGCCGATTGAAACGGTGTCAGACAATCATGTACACTATAATACGGTAGAGAATAAATTAAAAGTTTTCGAAAACTTCTATAAGTAATTCTACAACGAGAGAACTTCTGTATTCTCTCATGGTAACCCCAATCTTGAGCTAAATAAAATTGGTAACTTTAAAGAAAATAGTATAACTTATGATGAATTTGCTCCATTTACCAATTCAGTAACAATAGTAGATGAATTAGCGGGCTGAACTCACCATTCATTAGAATGAATACATTAAATAGCTATAAAGACTCTGAATGGTCAGAAATATGCAGGACCGAATAAAATTTCAAACTTAATAATAAAGAAACTTTCAAGCAAGGCAAAGATCTTTTTGCAGGTAATCCTCAACAATTGTATAAATTGTGATTATTTTTCAACACAGTGGAAAATCGATAAGATAATACCTCTGCAAAAAAGTCGAAGTTCAACAGACGTAAGAAACTTTTGGCAAATTTATCTACAGTCAAACTTAAGAAATTTATTCGAAAAAGCCGTAGCTGCAGAGCTAGATGAATTTTGTCAAAAGAAAAATAGTTCCTGAGGAACAATTTAACTTTAAAATGAACTATTCAACAGAGCATACACTTTTAACGGAACAGAATAGAATTAAAATGAACTAAAGAACTAAAAAAGCGACAGTGTTCTGCTCGCTGGATATTATAAAAGCTCTTTATTCGGTTTGGTCAAACGGACTTTTGTATAAGATTATTACCATAAATACTCCTCCGCATATCTTAGGATCCTATATAGCTTCCTAAAGAATAGAATTATGTTTTTTCCTCCTGAATAATGATAAATGGGGAATCATACCGCAGGGATCGATATTAGGACCAAGACTGTATAATATATATTAACTTGTATAACTTTACGCATCATGAAACGAATAAGAGAAATAATGCCATTTCCACCGCGCTACTATACGCAGACGACACCTTTATATATGCTGGATCTAACAACCCTGACTCAGTCTTGAACTATGTCACTAAGCACTTAGAATCCATCAACACTTATTATAAGACTTGGGGAATTGAAATTAACTCACGAAAATCTAATTTCATATGTTTTAGGCTAATTGAAAAGGACGTAGCAACACAATTAAAAATAAACTGCCAACAAGTCGGGCGAAACTTTATTATTCTTGGGACAAGTTGCGGATGAGAGCTAATTCGACTGATGGCATGTGTGTATAGCAGGTGCTCTTATAACCACACCAACTGCAGCACTGGAGGTCATTCTCTCACTACCTCCACTTAATCTTTTTATAAAACAAACAGCGGGCCCAGCTGCCGCTGGATTAAATAAACTCCTAACAAATCGAGCGAAACTTTAATATTCTCGGGACAAGTTGCCGATGAGTGGAAAGTCAATATGCAGGTTAGAGTGGTCAGGGAAGGCTAAGTGAAAGGGAGTTCTTGGGCAGGACTGTTGTCAATTTAACAATATTTTATTCGATTCTGCAAGTTTGGGTTTTTATGAGGGGAGGAGGAGGGGTAATAGTAAAGATGGGTGGATGTTAATAGCTTTTTAATTAATTTCTTGAATCACGTTCAATATTCTCTGTATAGAATGCGTTTTATAAACGAAGTTGCACAGAATTTTCATAAAATTCGGTGTATTTTACATTCACGAAACCGAACATTTGCATGGGAGGGGGTAGAGAATATAGGAGAATCGTAAAATTTGATATGCAGTTTTATTTCGCTTCTCTTATAAGGTGCTTGTATAAAATTTTAAGTTCGTAGCTTTTAGTTTTTTGGTTATTAGTTGATTTAATGAAATTGGTCGAAATCATAGTTTTGTATGGTAGGGGGTAGAAGGGCAAGCGCGATTTCAAAACTTTTAGAACAACTTCATTTGAATTATTTTTATAAGTTTTTATACAAAATTTGAAATTGATAGCTTTAAGAGTTAGCTGATAACTGATTTCTTAAAAATGCCCGAAAAAATAGTTTTGTATGGGAGGGGGTAGAGAAGGTAGGGGAATCGTAAAACTTGTGATGCAATTTTCTTTCTTTTCTGTTGTAAGATTCTCGTACAAAATTTCAACTTCGTAGCTTTTGATTTGTTGGTTATTAGTTGATTTAATGAAATTGGTCGAAATCATACTTTTGTATGGGGTAGAAGGGCAAACGCGATTTTAAAACTTTTAACGTAATTTCATTTTAATTATTTTTGTAAGTTTTTATGCAAATTTTCAAATTGATAGCTTTTAATAGTTAGGTGATAATTGATTTCTTAAAAATAGTCGAGAAAATAATGTTGTATGGGAGGAGGTAGAAGTTTTAAAGGTTTTCGACCAGTTAATATTTCGTATATTTAGGGATATTTTTTACAATGCATTTCGCAAATTTTCAAGTTTGTACCTTAAAATTTCACTCAAAAATTTTCAGTTTATGTGTTTTTTTCAATGAAACACATGAAACATGAAACACCTTGTGCACGTTAGACCGGGGGGTCGGTTTATAACAATTATGGATCAACTTATTATTATTTTTCTATGTACATCAAATAGGCGTATTCACATGCGAAATTTAAACTTTGCATCTTTCACCAGAGCCCTAAAAAAATCACTCAAAATTTTCAACACTTAACACCTCCCTCCCCTTACACCTCCCAATTTAAAATTTTTACCAAAATTAACCAATATGTAGTTCTACAGTCTGACAAATTTTTCATTTGATATCTGTACTCTTTTTTGAGATATAAGGATTTGTAATTTTGAAAAGTGCGCCATTTTTGAAATGCTCCTTATTTCCCCCACTTGTATTATTTCAAGATGTTATATTTTTTTTGTATTTTTCTAGTATAGCTTAATATAAGTTTTAAGTTTCAATTACATAGCTTAAGAGATAGTTGAGATATTCATTTTTAAGTGTTTTTCTTTGCACCCCCCCTGACCCTCCCCCTTACAATAATTAAGCACTTTCTAAGCTTATTCCGATGGAAATATATGCCAGCTTGACGGTCTCAAAATATGAACTTTTTACGATAAGGAATTTCGAAAATATAATCATTTGAAAAAATAATTCGGCCGATAATTGGTTTTTAGCCCCCCCTTTTCGGACGCCAATGGATAAAAAAATTAAATTATTTTTAAAAGTTGTCCCACAAACTTCTCTATATGTGTGTTGAGTTTTAGCTTAATAGCTTTCACCATGGTTGAGATATTTGAATTCGTATTTTTCGGCTTAAGCGCTCCCCCCGCCTCCCCCTGAACTCGTACACCCCCCAAAATGGGTATCCACCTGAGATTTGCAACTATCTACAATCCCCCCAAAAATGAACTTTCTATCTTGAAGGGTTTGGGAGTTAATGTGTTTACGGCGGACGGCGGACGGCGTACAGACAGACGGATTTTTTTTTTTTGCATTTTTAGGCTAATTTAGTCATGAAACGCGAAAAAACAAAATTTCAGGGTAGCAAATTTTTTTTTTTCCAAGTCGATCACAATACTTTATTATTAAAATAATAAAGTAAAACTAGCAGCTGAAGGACGCGGTCTTTGGATCGAGACGATTGGAGGCGACGACTTCAGGAGGCCAAGGCCTGATTTAGGCTGTCGCGCCATTGATGATGATGATGATGACTTTTGCATGGGAGGTGGTAGAAGTAGAGGGAGAGGTTTCTATTTTTCGTATATGACACCGGACATGGCATGCAAAATGTTTTTTGCTGAATTTAAAGTTTTTAGTTTTCATTATTTTTAAAGAAATTGGTCATAGTCTTCCTGAAATTGGGGATTTTGTATGGGAGGTGGTATAGGAAGTGGAGCGTTTAAGATAATTTTGAAACTGCTTATCATTATCCTAATCACCATGCTTTGACTCAATTCAAAAAGTTGATAGCTCTCGTATACTTGAAGGAGACATTCTTTTCTTGAATGTAAAATAGACATATTTGTATGGGAGGTGGTAGAAGGAGTGGAGCGGAGCTGATAATTTTTTCCAACACATATTTCAATTATTAAGAAACAATTTCTAGCAAAATTTGAATTTTGTACTTTTTCTAGTTTGAAGGGAAATCGATAAAATGCATTTAACAGAAATTATACATTTGTATGGGAGGGGTAGAAGGAGTATACAAATCAAAACAAATTTTTTTCGCATTACTAATATTTCTATTTATATACTTTGTACAAAATATCAAGTTGATAGCACAGTTTCGAAGAAAAATAATTTAATTTAAACTCCAAAATTTCGTGAAATTTATATGGGAGGAGGTAGAAGGAGTGAGTTGATATTTATTTTAAAAATAAATTGCAATTATAGTAGAATTCATTCTGACAAAATTTCGTCCTTTCAGCTTTACTAGTTTCAATGAAAATCGAAAACATGTATTTTTCAAAATTGTCCATTTGTATGGGAGGGGGTAGAAAGAGTAAGGGGATCAGGTCAATATTCCGTGATATTAATGACATCTATATCATAATGCTGTCACTTAAATTTCAAGTCGATAGCTTAAATAGTTTCAAAGAAAAATCAATTTCGATATTTCATGGAATTTGTATGGGAGAGTGTAGAAGGAGTGGGGGGAAGTAGCCCATGCACGAACTTAAAGTTACTTTTTTGCTAAAAATGACACACAAAAATTTTTAGCACTATAGCTCAAAGCTTTCGAGAGTTATGCTGTAGACAGATGCACAGACAGACAGACAGACAGACGGACAGACGGTCACTCGGAATCGAGGTTTTTGAGCGACAACAAATATTTCTGTACCCTTGGCGACTCTGTGCGAGCGTTATTTCTTAGCGTTACAAACGGTAAGGCAAACACAATATACTCTCAGATTTCATCTAGAGCATTATGATGATTATTGTACTCCATAAAAATATTAAAATTAAAAAACGAAAACAAATCCTGAATTGCAACAATAAAAAGTCTGCGTACAAATATTTCTTTTCAAAATAAAACAATTGTTTTTCCTCGTTAATAGCTTGCGGATATCCCCTCGTCTCTTTATTACTCCCCACAACCGTTTTTGCATGGAATCTACCAGCTTCTTAGTGAACTCTGGGGTTACTGAATTCCACTCGTGTATCAGAACTTCCTTGAGCATTACCTTCGACGTTATTGTGTGCGCTCGAATCCTTTGTTCCAAGTGATACCACAAATGATCTATTGGATTAAGGTCAGGAAATTGGGGCGGCGTACGAATCTGATTTTGGGCATTATACAGCAACCAGAGTCTTACTACCTCCGCAGTGTGCTTAGGGTTGGAAGTCTTGTTGGAAGTAAAAGTTGTCGCTTAAGCTCAAATGCTCTGCACTTTTCTTCAAATTGCGCTTGGGAATATAATAATAATGTAGTCTATTTTATTCATAATGCTTTCAATAAACTCCATTTTACGAACTCCTCCACTAGCCATACACCCCCATATCATAACACCGCCACCACCCTGCTTTACTGTTGGACAGAGATATTTTATGTCGAAGGCCGCGCCAGTTTTTCTCCATACAATTTTCCGACCTTTGATTCCAAAAATACAAAATTTACTTTCATCCGAGAAAATAACTTGTTTCCAAAATTCTTTTGGCTTATTTATGTGTTCTTTAGCAAAGGCCAGCCGCTTGAGTGTGTTTACTGTTGTTATAAATGGCTTTCCACGGGCAACGCGTTCGTGGTACCCATATTTCCTAAGAATTTTACGAACACCATCATCAGAAATAGACTTGCGGTACTTTGCTTTGATGTCCTTTGCCATATCAGCTGCAGTTAATCTAGGATTAGCCTTCATCGTTCGGAGCAAACTCCGAGTTTGCTGAGGGCTCAACTTTGGAGGACGGCCAGATCTGGGTTTTGAAACCAAAACTCCTGGGTTTTTGAAGTTGACTCGTTGGACAGATGAATGACTTCTGCTAACTATTGCACCTATTTCACGATATGATATACCTTTTTTTCACAAATCCACGATAATTTTCCTTTCCCCAAATTCAATTTCCCTTCGTTTATTAGACATCTCTTACTTAACGTTTTTTAGCAATTATTTTTTACGCAAACCTTAGAAAAAAACATCAACTTTCCTACACAAACTGTATTGTTATTAATGATTTAACTGCAACTCAGAGACTTTGACTTCCCTTTATACGCTTTGTACGCAGACTTTTTATTCCTAGAATTTCAGACTATTTTTCGTTTCCGAATTTTACGGTTGTTTTAGAGTACAGTAATTCTCATTTTTGTTTTGTTTTATGTTCATAATGAAGTAATGAAAAATAGGAAAAAAAAATATTTCGGAATAAAATGTTAGAAACGATGTTTTTTATATATATGTCGGATGTGTTGGGTATGTACACAAACTTTTTCTGCCGAGTGTATATAGAGTTACCCGGTTACCCTTCGAACTTCACAGCGTACATGATCTATAGTTCGGTCTTATTAATTTCCATTACATTGCATTTTTTGTAGTAATCAATCAGTTGATGAATAAATGAATAATTGAAAGGATGCGGTGTGGGGGAGGTATAAGGTAGAAAACGACACTTCCTAATATCTCCACTACGAATACAGATGGAAAACTAAAATTCGACATTCGAGTAAATTAATTTATGGGAAAAAAAGTAAAAGTCAAATAATTTTTTGATCCAGTGGGTTACGAAAATGGGGGCTAAGATCCAATTGTGACACAAGTTTTTTTTTTCAAATGATTATATATTCGAAATTACATTACGCAATAAGTTCATATTTTAAAACCAATTAGGTGGCACATATGGCAAGCACAATCAGCTTAGAGAGAGGCCATTACGTAGGCCGCTATTTAAGTTTTGAGCCTAATAATGAAACGACAGTAATTTCTTATTGGAAATGACTTTATTGTTTTTCAAAGTAGTCTCCATGATGATAGATACACTTTTGCATTCGCTTAAACCAATTTTCGTAACACTTTTTCCACTCCGATTGAGGTACCTCCAAAACATGGTTTTCGAATGCATCAACGGCTTCTTCAGGCCTCGAAAAACGACCGCGCAATTTATTCTTGATATTCGGGAATAAAAAGAAGTCATTAGGTGACAAATCAGGGCTATACGGAGGATGACCCATGAATTCGACGTTTTGACCAGTCAAATAGGCGGTTGTTGCAGCCGATGTGTGAGAGCTCGCATTGTCATGATGAAGAATGATCCTTCGTTGCCGCTTCCTTTTTCGTATTTCGCCAAACACTTTTGGCAAACAAATGGTTGTGTACCATTCAGAATTAACCGTTCTTCGTTCCTCTAACGGTACGGTTGCCACATGTCCAGTTATTCCGAAGAAACAGGCGATCATTTGCTTCGAAGTGCTCCGCGCACGAACAACTTTTGTCGGATTTGGCTCGTCGTGGAAGACCCATACGGTGGATTGGCGTTTTGTTTCAGGCTCATATGCATAGATCAAAAATTCGTCACCTGTGTAGATGTTATAAGCAGCTGTTGACGCACCGCAATTGTATTTTTTGATCATTTCCTTGCACCACTTGACACGAGCATCTTTTTGATCTTGTGTCAATTTATGTGGGATCCAACGTGAACAAATCTTCTTCACAGCTAAATGTTTATGCAAAATCTTGTTGATGGTCGTCATACTGATGCCCACGGATGCCTCAATCTCCCGATAGGTCACATGACGATCTTCCAATATTAGTTCGCGAACAGCAGCAATGTTTTCTGGCACAATAGCTGATTTTGGACGATCTGCACGATTTTCGTCCCTTATCGAACTACGGCCACGATCAAATTCGTTGTACCAGCGTTTCACAGTGGCCACGGATGGGGCTTCATGACCAAAAGTCGAAGTGAGTTGATCAATGCACTCCCGTCGTGATAATCCACGTCGAAATTCGTAAAAAATCATCGCACGAAAATGTTCCCGAGACAACTCCATTTTTTCGCTGAGACAAAATTTTGAGCAGACTGTAGAAAACAGAAGTTATGCTCCAATGTCAAAACGCTCTGAAGTACGTTATGATTGAAAAGATCATACTTTTCATTTGAAACGTCTGATGGCGCCTATCAACACTGCGTATAGGTTAGGCTCAAAACTTAAATAGCGGTCTACGTACTTGAAACAATGAGGGTCAGGTGGGTGCAAAGAAAAACACTTAAATGAGAATATATCGACTATCTCTAAAGCTATTTAATTGAAACTTGAAATTTATATTAAGCTGTACTAGCGAAATATAAAAAAAACATAACAGGACTACGATTGGAAGTAAAGCCCAATAGTGCGATACTCTAGATAAACGAAAAATTTTGCAGGGGAAGTGGTGGAGGGGGTGAAGACATTGAATTCATTTTTTAACATCACGCTAAAGTTGTTATCAAAATGCTTTACACAAAATTTAAAATTGTTAAATTGTGTCAGATTGTATGGGGTAGAAGGAGTGGAACTAATCGTCTACTTTTTTTTTGGTCTTACTATTATTCTAAATAAATATTTAGTGCAAAATTTCAGCTCGTTAATTTTATACGTACTGAGTAAATTTGCTTAGAGTATTTCATGAAAAAGTTCAGTTTATATAGGAGGTGGTGGAAGGCACGGGAGGACTCAAATAATTTTTATACAGTAGGTTGAAATCATTATAAGAGTAATATATTCCAAATTTCAGATCAATAGCATTTACACTTTTCGAACAAAAATTGACAAATTGCGAAATCGTGTCATTTTGTACGGGAGGGGATAGAGGGGGTAAAGCTAATCGTTTAATTGTTTTTTTGGTTTTACTAATAACTCTAAATAAATATTTAGTTAACAATCTCAGCTCGATAAATTTTATACCCACTGAGTAAATTGGGTTCGAGCATTTCATGAAAAGAACAGTTTGTATGTGAGGTGGTAAAAGGAGGTGGAGGACACAAATAATTTCTATGGAGTAGAACGAAATCATCATAAAAGCATTACATTCCAAATTTTAGATAAATAGCATTCATACTTTTCGAGCAAATCCCTTTATTGTCAAATGGCGAAATTGTGTCATTTTGTATGAGAGGGGATGGAGCGATTTGGCCCGTTTACGAACTTGGCCTTACTTTTTCATCAAAAACGATGTGTACAAAATTTGACGTCTCTAGTTTAACGCGTTCTCAGGCTAGAGATGAATCGGACGGACGGACATCCGGTTTTGAGATTTTTGAGTGATTATATGAACTTCTGTATCATTAATTTTTTTTCCGAGCGTTACTTCTTGGCGTTACAAACCTTGTGGCAAACTTATAATACTCTCAGATTTCTTCTAGAGCATAATTACATTTGGATATAATAGTGGTGGGGAATTGGAGAGCGTTTCAAAAATGGTTGATTTCAAACCATCATATCTCAAAATCCGATATAGATTGTTGTCAAGTTCTAGAGTTATATGATTTATAAGTTTTATAAAAATTTGAAATTGGAGGGATTTTAGTAATTTTTTAAGGCTCAGGTAAAAGATACAAAGATCAATCTTTGCAGGTGCATACATAGCAAAAGTATGATTTCGACCAATTTCAATAAACCAACTAAAAACAAGCGAATTGAAAGATACAAACTTGAAATTTTGTTTCAACATCTTACAAGAGAACCGAAATAAAACTGCTTCAAAAATTTTGCGATTCCCCTTCCATACAAATGTTTGTTTTCATTAATATAAAATACTCCGAATTTCATAGAAGTTCTATCAAACTTCGTTTATGAAACTAACATTCTATGCAGCGAATTTAGTGCGTGATTCAAGCAATCCATTCCAAAATTATTACCATCTACCCATCCCTTCTATCGCACCTCCTCCTCATACAAACCTCAACTTGCATATAAATATGTACATATAATTTGATTCAATGTACTGGAGCTATTGATCGTAAATGCTAAATAATTGACAACAGCCCTGCCCCAGAACACATATTCGTTTAGTCTTCCTTATCCACCCTAACTGCATATTAACTTTCCACGCATCCTTAACTTATTCCATGAATAATAAAGTTTCGCCAAACTTGTTGGCAGATCATTTTTCGATTGAATGGAAACGTTCCCTGCGTGTACTGATCATCGACGTAAACATGTCTCTGAACCTAGTAAATAGGCACGAAATCTGCGCATGGATAAACGTGCCAGACAAGACATGTTTCTTTAGGAAATTTATTTTTTTAAATCAACCATCTACCTATATAAACGTATTCTTAAGCTGCATACTATACTAGGTATGCAGATTAAGAATACGTTAAAACTTTTTTAATTATTCTGTTCAAGTTATCTATATGTATAGTGTTAAAAGTGAAAAACGTACATCGCAAAACACCTGAAAGCTTGATAGTAAATAAATTTCTCAGGATAGTAATAGTTTTCAGATTAATGTCGTACGTAATTGGAAATTCAATGAAATCTACAAGAAAATTATTGAACCGTTGTCATTGATTTATTTGTAACGTATAGAAACTATATTAGATGATATAAGACATACCTGATTCCTTTCTGCGCCAACAGACACTGCCAACTCGCGTATCATTAACTATACTGTGCAGATCCATCACTAACCCTTGTAAGGACCGCATCTGAAACAATTAAAAAGTTTGGTGTTTGCATGAAATATTCATTAGCTCATCGCTTATCCCATATGTAGTTCGATCCATCTTAATTAGATGCATACATTACTCGTAGGAGCGAATATCTCGAAGCAAAAGAGATTCCAATGCATTGTTAATCATTTGCCCATTCAGCTAACTTTAATTGAAGGACGCGAAGTAAAAAAAAACGAAAATCAGGAATAACATTCTGTTATGTTACATTTCGTCCACTCTTCGCTTTTCACAAGTCTCCGCAAGCAGTTCTCATTCGGTTAATCCGGCACAGACGACATGAAAGCCCAAGCCATTCAACCGAAAACCATTGAAATCACCAATCCTCATGATAAATGAGGACGCAAGACCGACACTGGTGCTTGTTGGCTTGTGTGGTTCCAGGGGATGCTACATTAGACATTACTTAACCCACTTGTATAGGTGTACATATGTTTCGAAAATTGGGTAACTGGAGACAACTCAAGCCTTGAGGACTCAGCCTTGATGCAATAAAGTTGCATAATTAGAGCTTGGTAAACTTTGTCCTGTCACTCCATTTTCCTCCTGAGATTCACATGAGACGGCAACTATGTGGAAGATACTGTCCAGGGAGAATGGGATCTTATCCGCAGAAGAAATGTCTGCAGAAACTTCCCAAGATACAATTTATGCATGTTCCCTGCCAACTCAGTTGGAAATAATAAATCATAGGGCGGAGAGCTTCTTCGATGGCATTCGGCTTTCCCTCGAAACGATATCTTGGAATGAACTTGACTTAGCATAAAAATATCTAGAGAAAACGGTAAACCGGCATTAATTTCGAATATGCTAAGAACATTTGTATTTTATACGCTTGAAAACGAGAATTTCATTTTTATTTATCACGTATGTGAGGTCGATTTGCTGGCTTTAAGTTTAACCTTAATATCGTACATATGCATGGGTATATAAAAAAAAGCTACGATTGCGTGGTAAACCGATATCAAGCGACTTTCTTGTAGGCGAATTAGGAAAGTTGACATAACATATGGATTAGGGAAGAAACAAAATTTTCAGACATTATGGTTTGTGTAAAAAAGTTAATTTAGTTGTTTATGCTCTTGATGAAATTTCAGAATAAATTGTGTTATATTATTTTTATTAAGTTTGGAGGTGTAAGGGGGTGGGAGGTGGCAAGCAAAAATGTCCAAAACTTTGAGTGATTTTTTTAGGGTTCTGGTGAAAGATGCAAAGTTTAAATTTTACATGTGGATACATCTATTTGATATATGTACATAGAAAAAAAATAATAATTTTTTCCACAATTGTTATAAACTAGTTATAAACCGACCCCAACGATCAGTTTCATGTGCATTGAACGAAAAACACATAAACTGAAAATTTTTGAATGAAATTTTAAGGAAGAAACTTGAAAATTTCCAATATTTATACCCCCTCCCATACAAAATTTTTTTTTCCAACATTTTTAACAAATCAATTATCACATAACTAGTAAAAGCTATCAATTTAATATTTTGCATAAGAACTTTTAAAAATAGTTGAAACGAAATTGCGTCAACCACCCTTACTATCACCCCTCCCCCTTCCCTCATAAAAACCTAAACTTGCGTAAACGAATGAAATGTATGTATGTACTGGAGCTATTAATCGTTTCCGCAATTAAGTGTTAAATTGATGACAGCCCTGCCGAAGAACTCCCTTTCACTAAGTCTTCCCTAACCACTCTAACCTGCATATTGACTTTCCACGCATTCGCAATTTGTCCCAAGAATAATAAAGTTTCGTCCGACTTGTTGGCAGTTTATTTTGCGATTCTTACGCGGACAAAGTCGCGAGCAATTGCTAGTAAATAAATAAAAAAAGCTCCCGAAATCTTGGCTTGACTAGTATGCTTTGATTGAGTCTTTCATTAATTTATTTGCATATTTAATATAATATTCATCAGCCACAGCTCTAGAAACTATTACCAAACTTTAAAAGCTAAATCATTCTCGTAATTTAATCGATTAGGACAAGTCATGGATTGCCTTGTTGTTGTAAACTGATACCGTATCCAATAATTACCCGCAATTGACATTGCAATAGCATAAATTAACGACGTGCTAATCAACACATTCTGTTGACTTCGAAGTATATTCAAAGTTCTGTACAACTAAGGCTTAGATGATGATTCCGATTTCCTTTACAAATGGCCTGGATTTGAGAAAACCAATTAAGATCTGATTTGTAGCGAACAATTTAAAGTCCCTTTTCCGTAGCTTTCGCTGCACAGAATGTCAAATAATAGCTACAGGATTTGGCTGCATGGAATCCCTGTTGAACTCTCTTTTGATGATTTTAATTGATTAAGTGTCTGCCATGCTCTGCGCTGCAATATTTCCTTTTGTTGCTTTTAGTTAAGGAATGGTGAGAGATAGCCTGTGATACTATAGAAATCCCAATACAAAAACAATGTTTTCGTTTCCAACAAATTGAGGATCTCTTTATCTCTTTGTGGACGAAAAATCAAAGAATTCAACCCATTGACATTTGCCATTGAAACTTCTTTTTATGGCACATTTTTTTTTCGTTTATGTCCATTTGTATAACAGAATTCAGTGCTAATTATTTTGAAGAAAACTAATTAATTTTCTAGTTAATGAAAACCAAAACCATAACTATGTATTTGATGGATTTTGAAATGAATACGAAATAATGGATAAGTTTATATCTATATCTATACATAGTAATATAATTGTAGTGTCTGACTGGTATTTGCTTATAAATGGCTATAAGTTAGTTTTTTGAGTTATTTTAGCACTAACTAAGCATAAAAATACATCTTTGAAAAGTTTGTCTGTCTGTCCGACCGCTTTTCACGCACAAACGGCTGAACCGAATGTAATGAAACTTGCACAGTTTTTTAGGTGTTCATCGGAATGAAATCTACTTTTGGTTTCATTTCACTCCCCTCACGCCTTGTACCCCCTCCCATACAAAGTGACTCATTTTCAAAATATATATTAATCAAATTTTCTTGGAAACCATAAAAGCTATTAATTTGAAATTTGGAATATATTATTTCTATTATAAATGCAGTCTTTCGGTTTACAAATTGTTTGAGTTTCCTCACTCCTTTCACCATCTCCCATACAAACTACACTTTTTCATGAATTACTTTACTCCAAATTTTTCAGTACGTGCAACTTTCATCGAGCTAAAATGTTGTATGAAATCCTTTATTAACATTATTATTAATATCAGGAAAAAATTAACCGATTACCTTCACTTCTTCTACCCCTCCCATACAATGTAACATAGTTCCACGACTTCACAAGAATTTGATTTTCTTGAAAAGTCTGAATGTTACTGATCTGAAATTTCAAATATATCAATTGCATGATGATTATAGTTGTTTTTCAAAAAATCACCAGAAACCCCCTTCTCCTTCCACCACCACCCATATAAACCGCACTTTTTCATGAAATACTCTAAACGAATTTTCTCAGTACATTTAAATTTCATCGAGGTAAAAATTTAAACTTAATCCTTAATTAGCATTATTATTAATATCGGGAAAAAAAATTAATCGATTAGCTTCACTCCTTCTACCCTCTCCCATACAATGTGACACAGTTCCACGACTTCACAAGAATTTGATTTTCTTGAAAAGTATGAATGATACAGATCTGAAATTTAAAGTATATCAATTGCATGATAGTTATAGTTGTTTCTCGAAAAATCACCAAAAACCCCCCACTCCTTCTACCACCTTCCATACAAATTGCACAGTTTAATTAAATTCAATGCACTAAGTTTCTCAGTACCTACTCAATTTTTGGAGCTTAAATTTCGTACAAAACATTTTTATAGCTACTTTGGCATGATGTGAAACAAATTAGTTCAGTGCTGCCACCCCTTCTACCACTCCCTATACAAAATTTCTTAACACCGCAAAAATTTCGATTTCATCTATACATAGTATCGTATGATTGGGCTTTACGCATAATCGTAGTCCTGTTATGTTTTAAAGCTTAATGTTATTTTATTTGTTTTTTTTATTAAACTAGCAGACCCCGCGACTTCGTCCGCGCTAAAATCGCATTAATAAGCCATTTTTGAGAATGCTGTTAGTAATACAATATCTGGGGAAATATAATCTGCTCACTTTAAACCTCTTTCTAAATCAATTGCAAGTATTTTTCAAATGAAAATAAATCGATTTGATATATTATTATTGAATGTTAAGGATTTACTTCAATTTAAAGAGAATTACTGCTGTTGACATAATTACACTTTTATCGATTTGAACAGATCTCAGTTTGTTTCCTGTCATTGGAACAACAAAAATCACTTTTATTTTAAATAGATGTTGACATTAACAACAACGTTTGTTATGACTTCAAACAGAATGTTTTCAAATAATTTTTATAATCTAGATGAAATCTGGGAGTATATTGTGTTTGCCTTGCCGTCTGTTACGCTAAGAAATAATGCTCACACAGAGTCGTTAAGGGTACAGAATTATTTGTTTCCGATCAAAAACCTCGAATACGAGTGACCGTCTCTCTGTCCGTTCACGAACTTGGCATCACTTCTGAACAAAATCAGTGAGCACAAAATTTGGACTTTCTAGTTCAACGCGCTGTGGAATTATAGAGCGCACGGACGGACAAACGAACAGACGGCTTCGAGATTTTCGATCAAAAATATTGACTTCTGTGTCATTCAGTTTTTTCTTCGAACGTTATTTCTTAGCGTTACAAACTTGAAAGAAAACATATAATACAGTCAGATTCATTCCATCCTGCTCCCCAATAAAACCCAAAAATCTCGAATTTTGCGAATTTTCTTGAGAAATATTTACACTATGGATCTGTAAATCATCATATTACAAATATATCATTTGCATAACAATGCTGGTCTATAAACGAAAATTGTATCGATATCCCATCACTTCTTATGCTCCCCCCGTCGAATACCACCACTACGCCACGGAAGCCTCATACATATCCATATACATATTTTTGTATATATGTAAGTACATATATGTATGACCATGCGGCCGTGTGCTCCGATTTGCGTTTTTCCGGAATTTTTTTTTTTTTTTTGTGTGTTGAGATAGCAAAGATTATTCCGAAGAAAAAAAATTCATGCAAATCGGGTGAATAGTTGCGAACAACAAACGAAAAAATTTCTCCATACAAAATGTACCGAAAATGAAATTTTCCAAATTTTCCAATTTTCGGGGAAAATTTGCAATTTTTGGCTGCGTTAGGATCTAAGTTGGGCTTTAACGAACACAACAAAAGAAATTTGAGCCAAATCGGACGAACGGTTGCTGAGTTACACGTGTACACACTTATTTTTATATACATATATGTATAAGAAGATAAGAAATAGTTCGCATGATTACTTACGAATAACTACACATAAAAAAGAAATGCCGGAGGAACGCAAACCAAAACACACGGCCACATGATCATACATTAACATATGCATCCATATGCTATCTTTATACATAAAAAAAAAAGAAATTCGTGCTTAAGAAATTCCCGTCTGGAGTGGGAATCGAACCAATGATCTATTGACTGAAAAGCAAGCACGCTGCCCACTACGCCACGGATGTCTCAAATATCGGATGAATAGTTGTGAATAACAAACGAAAAAATTTCCCCATACAAAATGTACTGAAAACGAAATTTTCCAAATTTTCCAATTTTCGTTGAAAATTTGCAATTTTTTGCTCCGCTAGTATCTAAGTTGGGCTTTAACGAACACAACAAAAAAAATTTGAGCCAAATCGGACGAACGGTTGCTGAGTGATGCGTGTACATACGTAGACCACTTATTTTTATATATAAGATAACACCAGCTACAATTATTCACATGTCCTTAACGCTTCTCAACATGTATATGATCTCGAATCACGGGTTTGATTTGATCACGAGCCTGTCCCATAAAAATGGGAGTATCATGCTTTCATTCTTAATAATTTATGGTTTTGATTCCAACAATATACAAACCATTTTCTTCAAAGAGCCATTAAAGTAAGCAGATTATATATCCCACATAATGTATTACTAACTACACTCTCAAAAATTGCTTATTATTGCTATTTTAACGCGGACGAAGTCGCGGGCGTTTGCTAGTATATAAATATAATTGTAGTGTCTGTTTGTTATTTGTTTATAAAGGACTAACTATGCAGAAACACACGATTTTAAAATTCTTCTTTGTCTGTCTGTCTGTCCGGCTTTCACGCAAAAACGGCTGAACCAATTATAATGAAACTTTCACAGTTTACTAAGTATGCTTCGAGATTTAATTTCAATAACCATACAAAATGACTCATTTTCAAAAATATATAATAATCAAATTTTTTTTAAAAACCGTAGGAGCGAGTCATTTGAAATTTAGAAATATTATTTGTATCATAGATGTGATATATGGTTCACAAATTATTTGAATGCCCCACTCCTTCCACCACATCCCATACAAATTACAGTTTTTCATGAAATACTACAAGCCAATTTGCTCAGAACGTGTAACATTTATCGAGCTCAAATTTTGTACTAAATCTTTCATTGGTATTATAATTAATGTCGGAGAGAAGTAAACCAATTAGTTTTTCCCCTTCTACCACCTAACATACAATGTGACACAATATCACATCTTTTCCAAGATTCGATTTTCTTGAAAAGTATGAAAGTTAGTGATCTGACATTTAAAAACGCATCAACTGCATGATGATTGTAGTTATTTCTCAAAAAATCACAGAAAAAACTCCCCACTCCTTCTACCACCTCCCACACAAACTGCACAATGTCACTAAAACCAATGCACTAATTTTCTCAGCATCTATTCAATTTTTGAAGCTTAAATTTGGAACAAAATATTTTTATGTCTATTCTAGCATGATGTGAAATAAATTAGTTCAATGCTTTTACCCCTTCTATCACTCCTCAAACAAAATTTCTTAAGATCATGATTGGGCTTTACTCACAATCGCAGTCCTATTATGTAATTAAGCTCAATGTTATATTATTTGGGCGTTTTTTTAAATTAACATTTGATCACGAGCCTGTCCTATACAAATGCGAGTATCATAGTTTCATTCTAATAATTTATAGTTCTGATTTAAAAAAAAATACAAAGCATTGTGTGCAAAGAGCCATTAAGCTAAGCAGATTATATATCCCACATACATTCTCAAAAATTGCTTATTATTGATATTCTTACAAGGACAAAGTCGTGAGTGATCGCTAGCATTAGATATAAACGAATATTATGTAATGCCACATAACTAAGCAGTACAAAAAAGAGATTAGATACCAATTGCGTGATATGATATTTCACTTATTTGGTGAATACTTCAAGATTATAAATCTTCTAGAAGAACAAAAACACGTGGTTGAAACTCGGAGCTAATAGAATTTAAATTATAACTAAATGCAATTTTGCAGTTATATATAAAAAGAGAAATAATAAAAAAAGCAATAATTGTAATATAACATTATGCTTAAAAAACAATAAATCATAAAACAAACAGGAAAATAACTAAGATAATGAAAAAAAAATACATTAATAATTCGCAAATTATTAATTAATTAATTAAGAATATATTTAAAAAAAGAAGCCAGAAGTAAGTTTATAGTAATATTAGAATCAAATTAAAGACAAAAAGATTAAAACTCAAGGGAATACACAAATCGCATGAACCTACCCGGATCATCAACACGCTGAATATGAGGGGGAAGATTATTCCAGATTCTAATGGCCTGGACAAAGAAGGAACCCTTACCAACCATCTTAAAGAAACGCTTAGCAAGAAATTTACGATCTCTGTTGGTTTTAAGAGGTATTAGGTACTCGCAACCTGAAGTAACGCCTCGGACGCCGGTTCCTAAATTCGACATAGGAAAACTCAAGGATGAGAAAGTAGTTGCGAAGTACGTATCAGCCTTAGAGAGGCACTTCGCACCAATACTGAACAACAACGCCAGCATGCCAATAGAAGAAATGTGGCAAAATGTCAAAGATGGCATTACATCTTTCGTAGGATAGGACAACAACTTTGGCGCAAAAGAAATGACTGGTTCGACAACGAATGCCAAGATGCCTTAGACCGAAAAAACCAGGCTTACAAAATATTAACAGGACGGCCGACACGAGCCAAACGCGATATAATGATCTTAGACGATTCGCAAACAAAATATGCAGACAAAAAAAAAACGGAAGTACAATAATGACGAAATTAAAAACGTGGACGAACACTTTAAATAACACAACAGAAGAGTCGCGTATTCCCTTGTCAAAAGAATGAAAGGGAGATACCAACCGAAAACGACCCTCTGCAAAGATGCAGAAGGGAACATTCTATGTAATGCGGAAGATATAAAACTAAGATGGGCGCAATACTTTGAACACCTTCTTAATCCGAGCCCATCATCCCCACGAATAGCGGCAGCAGATACAATTGCAGGTATAACTGATGTAACAGCTGATGAAGGATCCGCTTTGCGTCCTCCCACACTCGAAGAAGTAAAAATAGCCCTGAGGAACCACCCAAACAACAAAGTGCCGGGCACTGATCGAATTCCAGCTGAGCTTCTGAAAACCGGTGACTCCTGCATAGCGCAACTCATACATAGACTAGTCACGGACATATAGACGCAGGAAACACTTCCTGAAGATTGGCGCAAGAGTATCATATGCCCAATTTATAAAAAAGGTGACAAACTCTGCTGCGAAGACTACCGAGGAATATCTCTGTTGTACGTCGAAAGTTCTGGAAAAGAGAATTAAGTCCTATGCTCACAAAGTAATTGGTAAATACCAAGTCGGATTTAGAGCTGGACGATCGACTACGGAGCAGATATTCTCAGTTAAGGGGGTTCAATACTTGAAAATCATGAAAAAAATGAAAAAAAAAATTTTGTTGGCTTAAAAATATCTACAACTCTTTCTGCACATTTTGCAACTTGTCCCGTTTCAAAATTCCAATTAGAAGTATTTTATTTTTAATTTTTAATCTAAAGGGTTTGAAGCGATTAGAGTCGGTCCCGGTTCTTTCAAACGCTTCTCCTGAAAAATCACGTTTTTCACCTTTTAGGAACACAGATCTCAGGTAAATATCACGCGATTGAACTGAAATTTGGTACAAATGTTCTACGATAAATGATCTATGCCCTAACAGAGCCGATTTAAAAAAAAAATTAAAAGTAAAAATGTTATATTGTGTTAAAGTTGCGAAAAATGACTAAAAAATGTAAACTCTTATCAATAATTCCCAAAGCACTATTTTGCCAAAAAGCTTCCGTCAGGGCATAGACAATATTGTCAAGAATCATTTGTCCAAATTTGAAAAAAATCGGTTGAGCCATTCCCGAGTTCTGTGTTCCAAAAAAAACGCCTGTTTATAGGCGGGAGGGGGGTGGAAGAAGGCAAATATTGAACCCCCTTAAACTGGTACTGGAAAAGTGCTGGGAACATAATATTGATGTGCACCAAATATTTGTTGACTTCAAACAAGCATACGACAGTATCGACAGGCGCGTACTGTATAAAATCATGTTAGAGTTTGGAATCTCACCGAAACTGGTTCGGCTTACAAGAATGACAATGACCGAGTCTTTGTCACGAGTCAGAGTAGGAAACGATCTGACTTCCAGTTTTAAAACGGACAACGACCTTAAGCAAGGTTACGGCCTCGCACCAATGCTGTTCAATTTGACACTCGAATATGTTGTTCGGAAACTTCCCGTTGATACCAAGGGAACACTATGTTTAAAATCCACACAGCTCGTAGCATATGCCGACGATATAGATATCCTTGCAAGATCTCTGGAGAGTGCTAAGGAGGTATTTGTAAATCTTGAGTCGGTAGCAAGAGAAGTTGGACTACGTATTAATGAAAACAAAACAAAAATTATGACACAAACTAGAAAAAAGACGCCAATCTGACAAAGTATTACGGTAGGAGACTATAACCTAGAAAACGTAGACACCTTCAAATACCTAGGGGCAAACCTATCGAAGGATGGAAGCGAACCCATCGAAATAAAAAAAAGGATAATGATGGCAAACAAGACTTAATATTCGGTACTTCCAATAATCAAAAACCAGAATGTGCACAGGAAAACAAAACTTAAGCTATACAAAACTATTATAAGACCTGTGCTATGCTATGGCAGCGAAACGTGGACACTCAGGCGTCCGAAAAACTACTTAACGCCTTTGAAAGAAAGGTCCTCAGAAGAATTCTCGGACCTTTTAGGAAAGACTCGATCTGGAGAATACGATACAATAAAGAATTGTACGCCGTCTTCGACAATCCATAAGTGTCAATTCTCATAAAATTTAAGAAGTTACAATAGGCTGGTCATGTGGAGCGTATGGATAACGGAAGAATTCCCAAACGCACACTAAAAGGAAAAGTCAACGGACAAATACCGGTCGGAAAACCACGGAAGCGCTGGGAGGATTCGATTGACGCACACAGCAAATCACTACTAAGATTTTCTAACTGGAGGACGCGGTCACTGAACCGAGATGGATGGAGGCAAAGTATTCAGGAGGCCAAGGTCCGAATTGGGCTGTAGCGCCATCGTAAGTATGTAAGTAAGGTACTCGCATAAATACAGTGGCTCACTTTGCTGTAAAATATTATGGAAGAAAAATAGTGATCTGCGCCTAAAGAAAGAGGGTAATGTGTAGTCTAGAATGCTCTCTGATATAAAACTGTAATTTTCTTGATTCTAGTTGAAACAGATCCTTTTTTACAGCGAAAAAAAAACGAGATTTCAGATTTCGTCAAAAAATTCGAATGAATTTCTACGGCGGCTCGTCAAGCACGGCAGGTTCAGCAGATAAAATTAACCGAAAAAGTATATTTCTTTCATAAAAGCGTACAAAATATTTAATTTTGTACACTTTTAATGCATTACTAGCAATTCAGCTGCATATGATTCGAAGCATTCATTAAAATATTGATTTATTAATATTTTTAGAACTATTTATCAGGATTTAACTTTGAACACATCAAAAATTCTGCAATTTTACTTGAGCGGCGCCGTGCGATCATCCAACGTGGTTTATCACTCTTGCTCTTGACTTCTTTCTCATGCTTAACAGTTCACATGAACTATTGACACGGCAAATGAGCTTCTGTCTAGTTTTTATTAGGAAATTGTATTGGGATAATCGAACAGCTAGGGATCCGCGGAGTTCTATTGAAATTTCAAATAGCTACTCATATTTTTTTTTCTTTTAACAACCTTTTTTAAGGATTTAGTGTTACCATACAGATGTTCTTTTTTTGTTGCAGAATAATTAAGATTTTATAAATGGAAGAGATGTCTTTCAATAGACACACTTTTATTACGCGAGGTAATGATTTCAGAGTCGCCGACTGGAAGCTTGAGTTCGTGCTCTTCTTGGTGCGGAGCGACAGTAGATCTACCCGAGAAATGTGTATTTAAGAGAAGATCAATGGTTTCGTCTTTCGAGCAGGTCCATGACACATCGGATTTCTGCATGTAGCTGGGCAAGAGAGGTAAATTTTGCAAAGTCTTAACGCTTCGGATGTCTCTTCTGTCCTACCGCAAAAAATTTTCCAGGATTCACTCTGCGGTTTCCTCAAGTTCTTTTTATAACAAAGAAGGGCTTCCTTATATTCCAATATAATATATATATATATGATACCCTAGCTGGCTCAATGAGTAGAACGCTGGACTCTCACTCAAGAGATACAGGGTTAAAATCCCAATTACGGCTATTTTCTTCAATAAAAAGCTCGTCAATCCAGCTAGGGTAGATTGTCCGTTGGAAGATGGCAATTCTGACGGACTCCCCTCCCCCACCCCAATCTACTCCCATTCCTAATACTAACACCACACCACCCACATCTAAAATGCAAATAATACAAGTCTATGCACCAACATCTAGTCATTCGGATGACGAAATCGAGGACTTCTATAACGAAATAACTTAAGCCTGGGACAGCAATAACAGTCATTTCAAATTCTTTATCGGAGACTTCAACGCTATAGTAGAAAAGAACGAAGAACAAGAAATATTGGTAGGGAAATTCGGACTGGGCCAAAGGAACGAAAGAGGGGAGAGATTGGTCCAATTTGCCCACCAGTACAACCTCTACATAGCGAACTCGTTCTTTAAGAAACAACCAAGCAGGATATGGACGTGGCAAGCCCCAAATGGGGCGACAAGGAACGAGATTGACCTGATCCTAACGAATAAAATAAGGACAATCAAACACGTCTCCACGCTTAACAAATTCAAGACAGGTAGCGACCATCCTCTAGTAAGAGCAAAAATAACCCTAAACCTAAGATCTGAAAGGGCAAAATTAGTCAAGAAGCCAACAAAACCAGGCTTTAACAACGACAACATCAAAAATAATATTGATCGATACCAGTCTATGCTAGAAGATGAAATGAGAGACAGAGACGCTTCACACCTCGCAAATGCCATCTCGAAATGCGCCAAGGAAGTGGGCGGACCAGGGACAGAAACCAGAAATCACAAACTATCAAACGAAAAAAAGTACACTACTAAAGAAAAGACGCGAAATGAAATCATCTTCAAACATGCAAAGAATAGAGTACACGGAAGTGTGTAAAACAATTAGAAAGAAGATAACAGAGGACATCGCCAAGTATAACGAAAGATTAGTAGAGAATGCCATCGAGAACAACAACAGCCTAAGGAAAACAAAGAAAGCGCTTGTAATTGGCAAAAAAACAGGTGATAGCACTTAGACAAGGGAACACCAGGGTGACAGATAGGCTAAAAATAGTAGAAATGATAACTAACTTCTACAGCTCCCAACAATAGAACAACAACAACTGGAACAGTAGACGATGCCACCCCTGAAGTTCTTATAGATGAAGTGGAATCTGCGGTCAAATCAATCAAAACAGGCAATGATTGCATCACCGCTGAAATATTGAAGTACGCTGTCAGAGGAATCTGGAAAATACTGGCCGAGGTATACACCAACTGCCTCAGAACCAGACACATTCTTGAAAATTGGAACAGCGCAAACATAATACTAATCCACAAAAAGGGTGATAAGGAAGACATCAAAAATTACAGACCAATAAGTCTGCTACCTGTCTTCTACAAGGTATCACCAAAGTAATCAACAACCGAATACAAGCAACTCTGGATGTTGAACAGCCACGAGAACAGGCTGGTTTTAGAAGTGGATACAGTTCAATTGATCACATTCACACCTTGAGAGAGACCATGAGCAGGGCTAAAGAATACGAACTGCCCCTAGCACTGGCATTCATAGACTTTGAGAGAGCCTTTGACTCAATATACCCTGAGGCGATAATAAGAGCACTATCCAATCAAGGTATAGAGAAAACATACGTTGAAACGCTCTCAAACATTTACAGGAACGCCAAGGCAAAGGTCAAAGTGTTTGATGACACACCAGAATTCCGCACACAAAGAGGTATTAGACAAGGCTATTCAACGCCACCCTGGAAAACATCTTTCGAGAACTACATTGGGAAGAGAAGGGTCTGCAAGTTGACGGGGAACGCATCAGTCACTTGAGATTTGTCGACGATATAGTCATAATTGCTCAGAGCCAAGAAGAATTGCAACTACTATTAAATGAACTTAGCGAAGCCAGCGAAAAAGTGGGCCTAAGAATGAACTTGAGTAAAACTAAGATAATGCCCAATGAACATCTAGGAAGTCAAGTTGAAATAACATTGAATAACACCAGGCTAGAAATAGTAGAGGAATATGTCTACCTTGGCCAGCTAATACATCAATCAGGAGATTTAATACCTGAAATTAATAGGCGAATCAAACTAGCGTGGAGCGCATTCGGGAGAAACTCCATCATATTCAAATCCAGAATGAAACTTCACTTGAAAAAGAAAACGTTTGATCAGTGTATCCTACTCGTCATGACATACGGCTGTGAGACATGGACATTAACAACAGGAGTCACACGCAAACTACAGGTGGCGCAAAGAGCTATAGAAAGATGCATGCTAGGCATCACTAGAAGAGATCGTAAGAGACTGACTTGGATAAGAGAAAGAACAAAAGTTACAGATGTAATCCATAGAATTAGATCCTTAAAATGGCAATGGGCCGGACACATAGCAAGGTTAACTGACAACAGATGGACTGCTAAGATAACACAATGGTACCCAAGAGGGATAAAACGACCAAGAAGACGCCCGAAATTACGATGGGATCATGACATCAGAAAACTAGCAGGCGTCACCTGGACAAGGATAGCTCAAAATAGAGAAGACTGGAAAGCAATGAGGAATCGATATGTAAGGGAGGCTACACCATAATACACATGTATATATGGTTGAACAAGCTGTAGATGATGATGATGATGATGATATATATTATAGTCCAGTCTGAAGTCTCTTTGGCTCACTTGGTCTTATTAGAAAGTCACAAGGAACTTTTCCCGAATTTCGTCACTCCACTATGGTGGCTTCTGGTTACCTTTTGACTTCCTAGTGGGACAATAGCATTACATTACCCCATTTCAAGTCCTTGTGCGGTTAGACATGAGCCCATCAAAAGCAGCAGTGGTTTCCAGAAGGCTAGGAACTTCGAAGGGAAGCAATTCCTTGATAGTTTTCCCGTACTTTGACCTAATAGTATTCCTGTAGTTCCCGAAGACCGGTTTGTTGGGAGGATAGTCATAAAAGCCGAATTGGAGGTATTGATGGCGTGAAAAGGAATGTTCATTCGACACCAAATGCGCGATATTCTATGAGACTAGGGTAATGACTGTCTGTTTCTAGCTATAAGAGTGGGTTCTCCCTCTATAACAGAGTAGTAGGTCGGTGATTGAGAAGTAGCCAAGCAGTACTCCGCCTCTTTCGTTGATATCGGAGCTACCCCATACTGTATGATGTGCGTTAGCGTCACATCCAATAATGAGGGCTACTTTAAGTCTCCATGCTTCAGTAATCAGACCTCCTAAATTATACAGAGCGAGTGGCCCAGGGTGATCATGAGCCAAATAAGCCGAAACCAGCCAGTAGTTTGATTTCTGCCAGTGACAATATCCTGTAACGAGAGAGTAGAAATATGTTCAAAAAGCTCTTTGCAAGGATACAAGATGATTTCTTGAGTAGATGACAGTATAGAATTGATTACTATTGAGTTCACAGATAAGGTTCCCAACAACCTAATGTTCTTGTGTCAAGACTAGCAAATTGATATAACTCTTTTATTGCATTCTATGTACTCGTAAATCAACTTAGCAGTTGTTATCAATCCCTTTTTCATAAATATCTTCAATGTTCAAACTTTTCCACCCGAACAATTTTATTATAAGTATAAATTGTTATAAGTGACATTTAAATTGATATCTAGTATTCATGTCACAGTCACAATTCGTAACACAAAGGACAATTGATTTTATAACTTTCATCGTCTTATTTTTCAATTTATCTTAAATCGATTTCATTCATTTCCTCGTATCACAACTTTCAACTATCTAATTTGTCATTTCTCATAACTTTTGCTCATAGCTCAACTTTTATTTAACAATAATAAAAAGAACAATCCTAAAAATCCTGGAAAATAAGAATTTCCTCAATGCCGTCATCACACTATTATATAAGAACTAACTTGATATTGAAAATTTCCATTACGTTTTTCTTTTATCGAATTGAAAAGGAAACGGAAATAAGAAAAACGAGATTTTAAATTCTTGTATGTTTTATATACCATACCATATAATCGCTGAAAGCTGTGTAACGTGTGTCACTAAGAAGATGTACAAATGCCAGACATTGATCGCAGTTTAAGTTTCAGGAAGTTTGTGTGCATAATATTGCCATTGGTAGAATCATACATCTGCATTGAATTGTCCAGTCAACAAACTTATCAGTCTTGCATTCATTCTCAAGAGACGTTGCACAATATCATGACTTTGAAAAGATATTTACTTAAAAATCTAAAACTACGCTTATCATCCGGAAGACGTTTGTATGGAAATTTTATAAAATAATTTAAAATATTTGAAAATAAAACTATAAAGAATTTGGTCATGAAATAGTCGACAAATAGAATTTGGAAATATTTTTTCATTGCATTTTTTGCATTACCAGTTTTTCGTTTTGTTGATGTTGATGTTTTTTTCTATTGCGTCTTATTTATAGTAGCTCATTCTTATTCTCAAGGATAAAATTAATTTAAACTTGGTTATCAGTATTGTTCTTATTTTTGAATATTGAGTGAAAGTCAATCAACTGAAAAAATGTTTATACTCTACATATATTGCCTTATCGCTTATTATGCTAAGAAATAAGGTTCGAAGAGAGGGTATAGAAATGTTTGGAGTCGCTGAAAAAAATGTGAATTCTAGTAATCGACTGACTGTCCTCGAACGCATTGAGCTACTGAGCTCAAACTTTTTTTTCATTTCATTTCTACCAAAATAAAAATTTGAGCTCTGGAATGAGCCACAGTACTCGTTCTAGTGACGAAAAGAAAATTTGTCCCGATCAGTTCACTCCTTTTACCGCTTCCAATATAAATAACCAAATTGCGAAAGTTATGCATCATTTATAAAGTATACTGAATACGAAACACGCTACCACCCCAAGTGTTGACAAACCAATACAACATCTAGAAATTAAAGGTGAATATCAACCACATCTTTCGACTGAATTGTCCCAATCCTTAACTGCCTCTTTTTTGCCTTTTTACCGGTACTGTATTTTGCACAAGACAGTAATCTCTTCAGTTCCGGTGATACCCAAAAAAAAATTATATTGGCAACTACAGATGCTATTGTTTTGGAATCTATGGAATAAAATTATTCGAATTAGTCACTTCCACCATCTCCCATACAAACTCTGCAATGTATCACCAAATTTAAATTCAAAAATGAAAAAAATATGAAAGAAATATTTCCGAATTCTACACAGTTAAGCTTTATTATTCGTGACGTTTCGGTCTCTGCTGAAACCTTTATCGAACTGCTCTCAGCAGAGACCGAAACGTTACGATTATTAAAGCGTAACAGAGTAGAATCCGGAAATCTTTTCTTTCAATTCGAAATGCACTGTGAAAACATTCAAAAAAATATTTTAGAAGTATTATAAGTAAGAACAAGAAAAAACATTATTTTCGCTCCTTCCACCACCTCCAATACAACATGAGATATTTGAATACAATATGTTGATTTGCTTGAAAAATGCAAAAGATACTGATCCTAAAACAGAAAAAAGTCATTTTACTTTATTATTCTAATAATAAAATATTGTCCTCGACACAGAAAAAAAAATAAATTTGCTACCCTGAAATTTTAGCCTAAGGATGCAAAAAATAAAAAATAAACTGCCAACAAGTCTTTATTATTATTGGGACAAGTTGAGGATGACTAGCAAGTCAATATGCAGGTTAGAGTGGTTAAGGAAGATTAAGTGGAACCCCCTTTCACGAATGGAAATCCTTTAGGGCACAGCTGCTGTCAATGTAACTCATCAACGACCTTCTGTCGTCCACTCTCAATCCAATCCATAGTTTTGCGGATGACAGCACCTATGAATTTAACTCTGCTGCGGAATCACACAAGTATTCTATTGCTTTCAATCGCATGAAGTTATTCTGTTCGCTGAACTCAGACCTCAGCTAAATCCTGGAATGGGGCAGGAAAAATATAGTAGAGTTCAACGCTTTTAAAACACAGGCCTGTCATCTATCCCTCAAACGTAATGTTCCTGTATTATCTCAAAATGTTACCTTTCGTGGCACACAACTTTGTACCTCAGATAACTTCACACTTCTTGGCGTTGAAATTAATGACCACTGGGCTCAGCACATCTTTGATGTTGCCCTCGGCGCTTCTAAACGTCTAAATGTTCTCCGAAAGTGCAAAAAGTATTTCACGCCGAACTACCTCGCAACCACAATTCGCATGTTTGGGCAGAGGCACCCAAATCTTACCTCGCGTTGCTCGACCGTATTCAAAAACATGCGTTCCGACTGATTGGAGATGAAACCATCACGTTCTCTATCGATTCTCTCGACCATCGCAGAAATGTCGGAGTACTCAGCATTTACCATCGCTACTTCCATGGTAAATGCAGAGCGGAACTAAGCACACTCATCCCTCCACTCTATATTTTACCCGAGATACTCGTCAAGCTGAACTCTCACACGAGTACACCGTTAAACCCTTGCCTTCTCGTACAGTGAAATATAGGCAATCATTCATTTCCCGAACATCAAGACTTTGGAACACATTACCATCCAAAGTGTTTCCCAACGAGTTCAACATTCAGTGCTTCAAAGGCAATGTACACCATCACTTTCGTCTTTCTCCACCCAAATTAAACTGATCTAACTTGAGTTTTTTTTTCTCCAATTCCTATACCGACACAGCTGTGCGTAGCATTATAGGGAAACCCCCTAAGTTGTGTTCGGTTCCTTAAAAAAAAATACTTAATTGCGAATACGATCAATAGCTCCAGTACATGTAATCAATATTTTATTCGTTTATGCAAGTTTGGGTTTTTATGAGAGCGGAAGGGTTATAGTAAGACTGGGTGGAAATGAAAAATTTTTTAATTGATTACATATTCTCTGTATAGAATATAAGTTTCATAGGCGAAGTTGCATAGAATTTTCATAAAATTCGGTGTATTTTACATTCACGAAACAGAACATTTGTATGGGAGGTAAGGAAAAGTTTTATTTCGTTTCTACTGTAAGTTGCTCGAACAAAATTTCAAATTCGTAGCCTCTAATTTGTTGGTTAGTAGTTGATTTATTGAAATTGGTCAAAGTCATACTTTTACTGCATGGGAGGGGATAGACGCGATCTCAACGTTTTTGACGCAGTTTCGTTTCAATTATTTTTAAAAGTTTGATAGCTGGTTTGGTGAATGTTTTCACAGTGCATTTCGAATTGAAAAAACAAATTTCCGGATTCTACACTGTTACGTTTTATTATTCGTGACGTTTCGGTCTCTGCTGAGTTTGATAAAGGTCTCAGCAGAGACCGAAACGTCACGAATAATAATGCGTAACAGTGTAGAATCCGGAAATCTTTTCTTTCAGTTTGATATCTTTTAATAGTTAGGTGATAATTGAATTCTTAAAATGGCCGAAAAAATAATTTTGTATGGGAGGTAGAAGAAGGTATTCGACTAGTTAATATTTCATACCTATAGAAATTTTTTTTTCTTAATGCATTTTGCAAATTTTCACGTTATTACAAAATTTTCAGTTTATGTGTTTTTTTCATTCCACATGAAACACCTTGTGCACGTTTACTGTAAGTCCGCCGAAATGGGTTCTTATGTTTGTGGACTTCGAGAAGGCTTTCGACAACGTTAAGCGAGATTACATATGGAATGCTTTGCGTAGGAGAAGTATTCCAGATAAGGTCATAGCTATGATTGAAGAATCCTACGAAGATGTAAGGTGTGGCGTCTTGCATAGAGGAGAGCTGTCCGAGAGCTGTCCGAGAGCTTTCCTGTGCGAACGGGTGTCAGACAAGGCTGCATATTATCACCAGTCCTGTTTCTGGTGGTAATAAATGACATCTTGAAAGCTACACTGGAAGGTGGGGAAGGTAAAGGTCTTCAATGGAGACTATTTAACATCTTAAGTCACCTTGATTATGCTGATGACGTGTGTTTGCTTGCACGTAACCTTTCGGACTTAGAGTCAAATGTTCGTTTGTTGCATTCTAAATGCAAAGACTGAAAATAAATGTGCGTAAAACCAAGTACATGCACATGGGCTCGAACGCAAGCACACCGATTGTTCTTAACGGACAGGATGTGGAAGAGGTGCAAGAGTTTTGCTATCTCGGAAGCATTGTCAGCAGTCGAAAAGGATGTTGAGGCTCGGCTAAATAAAGCTCGCCAGGTCTTCGGTATCCTTTCCCCTTTCTGGACGTTAAGAGAGATTTCTCTTCGCACAAATCTGAGAGTTTTTAACGCATGCGTCAAGTCCCAGTTGTTATATGGTTGTACTACGTGGAAAGTGACCGTTCGACTTACCAATAAACTACAAACTTTCGTGAACCAATGCCTACGACGCATTTTAGGAATATTCTGTCCAGAAGTGATCTCCACCGACGAACTTTGGAGTACAACTCGCCAGACTAAAATAGGTATTGAGATTCAAAGGCGGAAGTGGCAGTGGATCGGTCATATTTTGAGGAAACCAGAGCGAAACATCGCCAAACAGGCTCTGGATTATAATCCTTAAGGAAGACGTCGGGTTAGTCGACCATGTAGCACGTGGAAGAGAGGAGTTGAGTAGGAGGCCAGAGGAATAAACAAATCCTGGCAACAGCTTAAGACCGATGCTCAGGATCGTGCCTTGTGGAAGAGAGTTGTTTCTGTCCTATGCCCCTATAGAGGGTCTTAACAGGAACTTGATTGATTGAAAGTTTCCAAGAAAATTTGATTTTTATATATTGTTGAAAATGAGTCCCTTTGCATGGGAGGGAGTGTGCGTGAAAGACGGTCGGACAGACAGACAACAACTTCAAAAGCGTGTTTTTATACTTAGTTATTGTTAAAATAAAGCAAAAAACTAAATTATAGTAATTTCTAAGCAAATTACAGACAATCACTACAATTATATTTATATGTATAGATGACAACATAATACTTTGCTAAAAAAAATTTGTTCTCTTTTATTTGAACCGTCGACTTTAAACATTAATAAAGAAAGCTAAGCCAGAAACTTTCGAAAAAGAAAATCAATGCCATTCATTTCACTTTGAGATCTTATCTAAATGAATTCTGCAGGATACTGTTTCTACGAAATAGAACAAGAGTTTGAAGAAAGCCGTTAACTATGTATGATGTTATTCTTAAGTAGTAAAAAATATATTAAAATAATATCGTATTTATATTTTGTATAATAAATAAACGACTATAGCTATCTTGACTGAAATAAGAATCATTCAATATCAAGGTTTTTTAATACAGAGCCCAATGACCGACGAATGTTGATATATCGAATTTCAAATAAACATGCTAACTATCAGTACTTATAAGTTTATTATGGTAAAGAACTTAAATAGAGAAATAAATAGCCGATCAAAAATATCGCGAGAACCGGACAGGTAAGGTTACAACTACCTTGATATTGAATTATGCTGGTGGCTTTCAAAAGATACATATAAGACGATGATGGCTGCAATATTCAGTTTAGTATTTTAAAAAGCTTCAAAATGGTAAAGTCGTTAATTGGAAATATTTTTGCTGTTTTCTGTGTGGTTAGTTTTGCAATTGGAGAGACAACAACCGAAGGCGAAAATGTGAATTTAAATGTTACGCCAGCGCCCCTAGTATTTAAAATAATTAGTATAAAAAATGCTTTTAGTGATGATGGCAGTTTTCAGATCGAGTAAGTTTGTGACAGTAATAATAAAAGAATCGTTCAATGAAATGTTTATTTTTTTTCAATTTCATACTTTGTTGTAAAGAATGATAGGCAAGGGTTACAGAATTGAAATTGACGGCCACTTAAACGATATAAATGGCACAAAATCCCTCTCTTTCAAGGGTTTCTATGGATTTAATGATATTAGATTAAGCTTCAATGCTAATGAATATGGTTACAACACCAATGAAAGTAAGTTGAAAATTGGAACTAACTATAAAGTGATTTAACTAAATATTATTACATCGTATCTTTCAGTTTTTCCGGCTGCTCTACCGGTCAAAGTAATTGCCTCTATAGTTGGTTAATATGATCAAGATGTAAGTCAGAAGAATAACAGTAATATATTACAAAATTGTTAATGAAAATAAAAAAAATATCGTGACAAATACTGCGTCAAGATCTTGTAATGCGCAAAAAATAATTTTTTTTCTTTAAATTTTATCTGTATATTATGAATAATAAACAAGTGAACCGACACAGTGATACAACTTTCTTTTAATTTTATTGTCATAGAACTGAAATTCACACAAAATTTGGAGAAGCGCAGCAGGGGTTCCCTTCGATTTAACTAGGAAACTGAGGCGAGTTTCTTTAGGCAATTTAGCTTTTGTATGAGAATATTGATTTTATTTTACACTGAGCTATTAAGAATCTAAAAACATTTTGAGAACTCCAATATTTTCTGAATCCGACAATATAACTTTTATAACAAATTAATTTACAATAACTATTTTTGTATCCATTGCGGTCTCTCATTTTCGTACCTCTGCTCACCGCCGGGGAGTTCCGTGTAGCCATATGCGAGGCTCGGAGCCAAAACGATCGATAATGGTTAAGTAGACACGTATTTCCTTCTCTACTGCAACCCAAGAATGGGTCAAATTTTCCCACACCCAAGCTCCTGAGCAGCCGGAAGGAAGTGCTGTCTGGACCTGGAGGACCCACCTGAAATCCTGTATGCGAAATAGGGTCCCGGTGGCTTCATTTCATATCACACCTACCAGTGGCGTGGCGTGACTTTATAGCTAGGGGAAGCAATTATTTTTTTAAAATTGGTTAATTACGCTTAATATACATACATATATTATAAATATTACTAAAACCTCTCTCGTTAGCTGCTTGAAACATTATTAATGTTGAGAGACGTATTGACGTTTGTTTCAGTATTTTGATTCCCACGCTACCAATATTTAATTACAATATTTCATGTGTTTAACCCATTTTTTGATTTTTCTGTATTAAATATTGGTAGACTTTTTATCAGCAATAAGCAAAACAACGACAATTGAATAAAATCTAAATACAAAAACAAAATAAAATTAAAACATTTTCATTCAATTGAAAATGGGTATTAATAATTCTATAACTAAGTATTAAATACTATTGAGTCTTTTTACTCTGCAATACATAAAATAATGCAACAATAAATAAAACTAATGCAACAATAATCAAAAATGATTCAACAATAAATACTCTCCATGCATCAATAATGAAAATTAATTTCAGCAACGAAAATTCATACAATTTAAGAAATTAAAAAATGAAATAAATAAATGAACTAAAGCACTAAGGTAACAAATAAAGATATTTTATAAATCCTATAATTCAAAAAATTCTACAAAATGATTTATTCATTTATAAATTAAATCTATCCGCCTATTTTTGAACGCAAAATCATCTATTACATTTTTATAAAAGTTTTGCTCGCGTAGACAAGATTTTAAGGTAACCTTTTCGATCGATATTAAGGCTAATTCGCTAAGTCGTTGATTGCTTGTGCAGTTTCTTATAAATGTTTTTATTCTTTTCATGAAAAACTACGTTTTGCGGACGCACTATGTTAAAATGAGGCATATTAATTTATAAAATTGAATGAAGATCTCTTTTAGGTTGTTGTGAAGAAAATAATTAAAAATTTCTTGAAAAGATTTTCCTTTCAAATCTGGATCAGAATAAAGCACAATGAGCTCTGATTTTAATGAAATTGAATCAAATAAATCACTATAAGTTTCTGTTAAATTCAAAACAAAGACTTTTTTATTTTTTTGATACAATATATAATGTCAGTTTGCTTAGATTGAAAAATGTCAAAGAGAATATCAGTTTATGGAAAAATATTTGAAAATAAGTTAAGAAGAAATACAAATTGAAAGTTTGTAAGCAGCTGTAGCTTTAGCAAATTAATTTATTTCCGCAGTTAAATTTTTGAACAATATTCAAAACATGATCGCATAAACGCAACGCGGTACGATCATCAGAAATGTCATTAAAGCCTACAAAAGATTCTTTTAAAGCACCGGAGGAAGCTGCTGAGATCGACATAAAATATTGGTGGTTTCGTCTAATATAATCGCAATAAATTTTGATTGTTGAATGTCATTACAAATTTCTTTTAATAAAGTACTTGAAATACTTGTAATTAAATCATTTTGAATATATTTTGATGTACCTGAAAAAACTGTTGCTTGCTCTAAGTGAGCTCGTAAAGCAGGATTATATTTAGCTAATAAATTTACTAGCTCAGTATAATTTCCTCTATTTGACGAATTTATACTTTCATTGTGCCCACGGAACGCCTGTTCTTGACATCCTAAATGACACACAATGTCAATTAAAATTTTAATAATCTCTCTATTTTTTGTAACTTTCTCATTGTGTAAAATTACTGAAGATCTATGTTGGTTACTTAACAAATCTTCAATTCTTGGACCTGAACCAAATTTAGAAAACAAAAGTACTGATTTTAAATGATCAACGCTTTTTGTGCCATGTCTATCTACGGCTTTATGAAAATTATTTAAATCGCAATACCCGGTGGTTCGCCAAACATTTTTATCATTAAAAAATAATAGACATGGCCAGCAAAATAACTTTTGTTTGGTCTTCCAACCGGTAACCCATTCGGTCTCTTCATAAATTTTACTCGAAAAATGCCTAGTGCATTTCTTTGTAATGGATGTTATTTCCAAAACAGGTTTTGGACGACCCTTTTCGATAATATCTTTTTTTTCTGCGAAAGATCGGGATCCAAAAGATAATTCGAAAAGGTTATCAATAATGCAGCAATGATCCACCATGTTAAATAACCAAAAGCTACTTTCAAAAAGATGTATAAAACAAATTACCTGCACCAGCAAAATAAAAACAAGGGACTACAGTAAATTGCACTACTCGGCAGTTAATAAACAAAATGCTAACACTTTTTAAAAACAGCAAAATTAAACCTAAGCAACAGCAAACTACAAGGCAAAGCAAAGGACCACACTAAAAACTGAGCCCTATCGCACTTAAGCTAAAAGCCATTGAATAGATTTAAATGGAAATGAAATGATCTAAAAACAAAAATACACTTGTACAAACAAGTTATAGAAAAAAAAACGATTCACATGCACCCCTACTACCACCAGATTGGAGCTTAAAGCATCTTAATTAATAAATTAACGGACATTCCATGTTGTTCAATCCCTTCAATAGATGGCATTTATTTGCTAGGGAAGTAACGGACCGAAATTCAAACAAATATTTTAGTGA
Source organism: Chorisops tibialis (assembly GCA_963669355.1). Lineage (NCBI taxonomy): Eukaryota > Metazoa > Arthropoda > Insecta > Diptera > Stratiomyidae > Chorisops > Chorisops tibialis. The sequence goes on along the minus strand of OY770262.1, from coordinate 267,124,926 downwards.
CGTCGTGCCTTGACAGACCCTTCAACCTATTTTTATTAAATATAAGCTTTAAAAATGTTGATTAATTAATTAATTCTAGCCTTAGTTTAATCTCATAGGTTTTATTTTCTTAGTAACAAAAGGTAAAGACGTCAAAAAAAGATGTCGCCCGATCTGCCGAAGTTCGTTCAAACCGATTCGTTCTCGAAGAACGATAAATATCAGAAATATTGCCAGATCTACTTTTTCACATTTTTCTTCCTGATTATTTTTCGGCTAGTAAAGAATTTTCAATACTGGCAATACATTGATCGAGAGCCAGAGCTTGCGATTGAAAGCACTGGCTGGAAGCAATTGCGTTAACGCATCTCTCCTGCCTATAAAAGTTGAGCTGCGAGCGAAATGTTCACTTGTGTTGGCCGGCGGTCTCGTTCTCTTGTATATGCGACTAAAAGCAATGAGAGGAAAGGTGGATGCATTTTTATGGGTCGCATCTCCCCTTGCTATTGAAGTGGAACTTTTGTTCGTATTTGCAGGCGAAAATTGCGCCGGCGGTAATGGCTCGTATATGCGTTCTTTAAATCGCATCATTTTTCCTGTGGGATGCTTTGAACTTTCGATGGTCAGAAAAAGCGTGAGAAAAAAAACTGTCCTGATTATGTAAATGCTGTAAACAGTGGTAGACGAAAATAATGCGCGCTTGCTTTTTAAGAAATTTTTTATTAAATTTTCATATTCGTGCTGATTCTAGTTTAGCTTTTCTAAACTGAGTAAAGGGCAAAACGCAAGGGAAGCATTGCTTCCGTTGCATCAATGGACGCCACGCCACTGACACCTACCCATATCCACTTCCACCCACAATGTTATACATTATAATTAAACTACTTTTGTAATAAAATGATTCATATACGAATATAATTCAGTTTAGATCTTAATAGCTAGAGTACACAAGAGCAACTGCTACGTTAACTTCAAGTACAATATGTTTTCTTCTTCTACAATGGCGCTACAGCCCAAATCGAACCTAGGCCTCCTGATATTCCCGTTCCTAAACATTTTTCATTACTTATTGTGGAAGGGTTGTTAGCCCTTGGCACAACCCTCTTTCTACGAATTTTTCATTTTCTTAGATTGAGGTGACCAAGGTATATCCAAGCAGGCAATGTGTCGGAATTATATATTGCGCGGACCGGGATTTGAACTCACGACCTTCGCATTACGAGACCAACACGCTACTCACTAGGCTACACCCTAGCTACAATATGTACATACGATATAATACCTAGTATATATTAGAGTGAATACAATATATAACATCATTCTTTTACTTATAAGTATTGTGATCGACATAGAAAAAAAAAAATTTGGTACCCTGAATTTTTTTTTCGCGTTTCATGACTAAATTAGCCTAAAAATGCAAAAAATAATCCGTCCCGCCGTACACCGTCCGTCGTCCGCCGTACATATGGACTCATATCTCCGAGACCATTAAAGATAGAATTTTCGTTTTTGTGTGAACTGTTAATTGGGTGAGTGAGCTCCATTATCCAAAGTTTGGAGAGTGTCAGGTGAAGAAAAAGAGTCAAAAACTTCACTTGCTAATATCTCCACCACGATCGCAGATAGGAAGCTGAAAATCATCATACCTATCGAGAGGATTGTGGGACAAACTTTAAAAAACAATTTAATTTGTTTAACCATTGGCGTCCGAAAAGGGGAGGGGAGGGGGCTACAAATAAATTGTCGTCCGAATTATTTTTTTTTTAAATAATTATATCTCCCAAATTACTAATCACAAAAAATGCATATTTTGGGACCACTAAGATGGCATATAGATCCACCAGGATCAGAGGCTAATTATTGCAAAGGTCAGGGGGGGTGCAAAGACAAACACTTAAAAATTAATATCTCAACTGTCTCTTAAGCAATGTAATTGAAACTTGAAACGTATAATAAGCATCACTAACAAAATATTGAAAATATATAACATGTGGACATAAAAGTAGTGGGGGAAATCGGACCATTTCAAAAATAGCGCACTTACCAAAACTACACATCATTATATCTCAAAATTGAGTGCAGATATCAAATCAAAAATTTGTCAGAATGTAGAGCTATATAATCATTAATTTTGGTAAGAAATTTAAGTTGGGGGGTGTAAGGGGAGGAAGGTGGAAAGCAAAAATGTTAAAAATTTTAAGAAATTTTTGGAGCTTTGGTAAAAGATACAAAGTTTAAATTTTGGACGTCGATACATCTATTTGATACACAGAAAAAAATTATAATTTGTTCCAAAATTGTTATGCACCGAAGTGTGAGTCTAACGTGCACAAGGTGTTTCATGTACAATGAAAAAACATAACAGTATTGATTGGGCATTAAGCCCAATCAAATGATACTCTAGATGAGATGGAAATGACTTTAATATACCGGAATATGTCATCTCAAATTCTTTCGAATAGTGAATAGAGACTTTTGCATGGGAGGTGGTAGAAGTAGAGGGGGAGGTTTGTATTTTTCGTATGTGACACCGAACATGGCATGCAAAATGTTTTTTGCTGAATTTAAAGTTTTTAGTTTTCATTATTTTTAAAGAAATTGCTCATAGTTTTCCTGAAATTGGGGCATTTGTATTGGAGGTGGCAGAGCGTTTAAGGTGATTTTGAAACTGCTTATCATCATCCTTATCAACATGCTTTGATTTCATTTCAAAGTCGACAGCTCTCATATACTTGAAGGAGAAATGCTTTTCTTGAATTTATAATACAGATATTTGTATGGGAGGTGGTAGAAAGAGTGAAGCGGAGCTGATAATTTTTCTAACACTTATTTCAATTATTAAGAAACACATTCTGGAAAAATTTTAAGTTTATACTTTTTCTAGTTTGAAGGGAAATCGATAAAATGCATTTAACAAACATATAAGAATTATGATTGGGCGTAAAGCCCAATCATATGATACTCTAGATGAAATGAGAAAGAGTTCAATGTACCTGAAAATATGTCACCTCCAATTCTTTTAAATAATTAATAGTGACTTTTGTATGGGAGGTGGTAGAAGGAGAGGAGGAAGGTTTGTAATTTTTGGATATGACACCTAATGTGGTATGCAAAATATTTCGTGCTGAATTTAAGGTTTGTAGCTTTCATTATTTTCAATTGGACATAGTTTTCCTGAAATTCACTTAGTCTTCCCTAACCACTCTAACCTGACTTTCAACGCATCCGCAACTTGTCCCAAGAATAATAAAGTTTCGCCCGACTTGTTGGCAGTTTAGTTTTGTTATTACAATTAACGACGTATCTCTAGGGAAGGCTTCTATTTCTTTGGGGTTATCATTCTGCAATTCGATGGTTGATGATATCGTTGGTTATGATTAGAGTTCGGATCCTGGATGTCCTGATGTTTGGTTGATTGCCTTTTGATGTGTATAGAGTTCCTAACGTATTTTGATCCATTCTTCTTCCACTTCTACAATGGCACTACAGCCCAAACCGGACCTTGGCCTCCTCACATTCAGGTTCCTTAACATTTTTCATAACTTATTGTGGAAGGGTTGTTAGCCCTTCGCACAACCCTCTTTCTACACATTTTTCATTTTCGTAGATTGAGGTGACCAAGGTATAACCAAGCAGGCAATGTGCTGGAATTATGCGTCGACCGGGACTTGAACTCACGACCTTAGCATTACAAGATAAACATGCTACCCACTAGGCAACACCATAGCGTTTGCTCCATTAACGGCTATAATATAAGATCTCTGGTCCTTTTGTTTCGTGATGGTTCCTTTAGTCCAGTATTTACCTGTAGATCGAAGTTTTATCTATACTTTATCTCTGTTTGTTAATTTTTGAATTTGTTTAGTTCCTTATTTATAAAACTTCTTAGCGTGGTTACGTTGGCGTTCTATTACGTTACATTTGTTTGCTTTTTCTGTTCGTAGTTAATTGATGGAATATTACATCTTAATCATCGGCAGTATAGTCTTTGTCCTGTGCTATATCCTATTTTATTATAAGTTTTCGCCGCAGTTCAATGATTTTTTAATCATCGTTTTCGCAATCTTAATAGTCACTTCAGCTTTTCCGTTTCCCGAGACGTGTTAAGCCCATCGCGGTTTCTATCACCTGCATCGGCATTCCCAGTAACAAACTGAGATGTCGCGTAATGATTATCCGTTCGTCTTGATACGATTGGACTAATAAATCCCATCCGCGTGTATAATTATCGCTTGTATTGGTGAAGATAGCAATTTTCCGCGATGCGTTACCTAATAGAGTCGCCTTAAAATATTTTAGCTTTTCGATGTTGTTGAGATCGCGGTGATCTCCGATCATAGTAAGGAAGGTGTCCTTGAAACCGAGCCATTGCTCATATCTGCCGTCGAATTGCGGAAGTGAAGCCTCGGGTAACTTTACTCGCGCAGCGCGGTGCGTTGTGTCATTGTTGTCTTCCGAGTTTGGTATGGTCGAGGAACGCGGGTTCGTGGAGGCTATAGTTATAGTATAACTCCATGGGACACTAGAGGCGTTTTTCCATAGTTTGGCAAAGCTGAAGCCCTGTTTTTGGAGCAAAATTTAAAAAAAATGTCGATTTTTTTTGGTACGTTCTGAACATCAAGAATTGTGCGCAGTTTTTTATACTTAACTAAAAAGTTACAAATAAAAATTTTGAAGCAACAATTTATCTTAGGATGCATGAAATTGGCAAAAGAAAACCACTAAACTCACCATCCCACGAATGGTGAAATGGGGACGGTGAATTCGCAGGTGTCGGTTGTGCCATTTCTGCCATACTCAACATCTTACATGGAGGTACTCTAATGGAGGCTAGCAGTGTTTTAACTTCACTCAATAAATCAAATGCTTTATTTTGCATTACTATTCTGTCCGGTGTGTGTTCCGTTTTCTTGTCGAGGCGATCTATCTCGTCGCATATTTCGTCGAATGTCGCAAGCACTTCTCTGAATTTTTGTACGCGTAGGTTCAGTTTAATGATGTCAGTTGTCTGCTTACTGCGATATTCGTTAAAAAATGTATCAAATGCCGTCGTTTGTGCCCTAATGACACTTCCTCTTTTAAGAAAGATCTTGAATGCTTGCTCGCTTGCCATTCTTTCGATGGATTCTTGAAGTTGTCGAATGGAATCTTGTGCTTGATGAAGGATCTAATACCTATACAAATCTCTTGTTGGACAGTCTCAGAGGGCTATCATTTAATGTTTCAACGAATCACTTCACTACTGCAATGGCGCTACAGCCCAAATCGGACCTTGGCCTCCTGATATTCAGGTTCCTTAACATTTTTCATTACTTATTGTGGAAGGGTTGTTAGCCCTTCACACAACCCTCTTTCTACGAATTTTTCATTTTCGTAGATTGAGGTGACCAAGGTATATCCAAGCAGGCAATGTCCTGGAATTCTATATTGCGTCGACCGGGATTTGAACTCACGACCTTCGCATTAAAAGACCAACACGCTACCTACTAGGCTACACCCTAGCTGAATCACTTCACTAGATTCACTGTAAGCCCGAATCGCAGTGGTGATCCGGCTCGACGGACCAAAAAATATACCCTGGGTAAACTCGCGATTGCTACTTGAAAATGGGAGTCGTATATTCCTTTAAATCACTTTGTTTTAATTTTTGATTTTAATTTTTTAATGCACTACATTACATTACACAGAATCTAGTTAATTGTTTTTCTTTATTTTTAGAAAATGTATAATTGAAACTATAAAAATGGCGATCGGAAGACATGACGATGTTTTCTCTTCTAAAATTCGTCTTAGACCAGTTAAAAAAAATTAATTTCCAGCAAAAACGTGAGACGGAGAAAAAGCCTTTCAGTAACAAAAGTTCGGCGTCTTTAAACATTTCATCGCCAAAACACGGGTCTTTCTTAGGGGTTTTTCCGAACCTTTTAACTAGGGAGTTTTGTCATCGTAAAGAGGTTTGTGTCTTATTTTATAAATTGGGATTGTCTGGCGGTATTGTTTCACCGTCGTAAAACAGCCGCCAGATTACAATATCCGAATTTTTTCCATATCGTCGCAGTCAACGGTCCAGATGTATAGATATCGTATTTATATTTTTTACAATAAATAAACATCTATCTATCTTGATTGAAATAAGAATCATTCAATATCATAGTTTTTTTTTAATACAGAGCACAATGACCGACGAATGATGATATACCGAATTTCAAATAAACATGCTAACTATCAGTTACAGTGGGCGTCAAAATAAGTATACACTTCATTTCGATATGCATTCTACTTAAATTTTGACCACCATGCCGAACTTCATCAAGTATTTGATGATTATTTAAGTTCTCATTGAGATCCATTTTATATAGCTAATCGACACTTGCAGTAAGTTTACAACAACAAAAAATATGGAGGAAAAACAAAAAATAGTCCATTTTTCTAGAGAGGCCTAGCGCTAAAGGATTTCAAAGAAAAAAAATTCCCGTTATCTTTTGTATTTTGTAGCCATGGTGATCTATCGTCTTATTAGTTATTCCCTGCGCGTAAATTGTGCAGATTAGAGTGTATGAAGTACAAAAACGCTATTTTACATTTAATTTGATGAAAATGGGTAGGCAAACTTCTTCGGAAACGCGAGAACTTGTCATAAAATTTAGAATCGAAGAGAAATCGTTACGTCATAACACCGTCGAAAAAATTATTGACAAATTCGAGATCTTCGGTAAGTTAGAAAATCGGACAGGTCCTAGTAGACCAAAGCGGCTCAGTGATATGAAAACACGCCAGTTTGTAACAACCGTTAGACAGGATCCGAAAACTAGCGCCGTGAAAGTAACGGAAGACCTCTCAAGGTCATCAGAACGCTATGTTAGTGCCAGCATAATCAGACGGACATTGCACAATAATGGTCTATTTGGAAGGGTTCCGTGAAAGAAGCTATTCATATCCAAACCAACAGCGGCGCCTTGATTTTGCCAAAAAGTACGGAAATCATCATAATTCATTTTGGAAAAACGTTTTATTTAGTGATGAAAGTAAGTTCGAAGTTTTTGGGAGGAAAGCGCCGACTAGGATATGGAGAAGAAAAAATCAGGAGTTCGTAGATAAAAAGACTGTGTCGACAGTGAAACACGGTGGTGGTTCGGTGATGGTGTGGGGGTGTATGGCGGCAAGTGGAGTTGGCAGATTGGTATTCATTGATAATACAATGAATAAAATAGGATACCTAAACATATTGAAAGATAATTTGGGTCCTTGTGTGGAAAAATTGGGGTTGGATCGTACGTGGATATTTCAACAAGACAACGATCCCAAACATACGGCCAAAATAGTTAAGGAATATTTGCTTTATCATGCACCTAAACAATTGGACCACCGGACCTTAATCCCATTGAACATTTATGGGAATATCTGGAGCGACAAATACGACAGAGAAACATAACTAGCATAGGCACCCTAAAAAATGCTTTACCGGATGAATGGCAAAATATTTCACCGAAAGTGACATCAAAATTAGTGGACTCAATTCCAAGACGTCTAGAGGCTATTCTGAAGGCAAAAGGAAAGCAAACTAAATACTGATGGCTGGGTTTTGAGTATTATTTTTAATTTTTATTACAACTATACACTTTATTTTGACGCTAGAAAAAGAAACTATTTTTTGTTTTTCCTACATATTTTTTGCTGTTGTAAACTTACTGCAAGTGTCGATTAGCTATATAAAAGAGACATCAATGAGAACTCAAATGATCATCAAATACTTGATGAAGTTCAGCATGGTGGTCAAAATTTAACTAGAATGCATATAGGAATGAAGTGTATACTTTATTTTGACTCTCACTGTAAGTATACTTATAAGTTTATTATTGTAAAGAACTTAAATAGAGAAATGAATAGCCGAACAAAAATATCGCGAGAATCGGACAGGTAAGGTTACAACTACCTTGATATTGAATTATGCTGATGGCTTTCAAAAGATACATATAAGACGAGGATGACTGCAATATTCAGTTTAGTATTTGAAAAAGCTTCAAAATGGTAAAGTTGTTAATTGGAAATATTTTTGCTGTTTTCTGTTTGGTTAGTTTTGTAATTGGAGAGACAACAACCGAAGGGGAAAATGTGAATTTAAATGTTACGCCAGCGCCCCCAGTATTTAAAATAATTAATAATAAAAATACTTTTAGTGATGATGGCAGTTTTCAGATCCAGTAAGTTTGTGATAGTAATAATCAAAGAATCGTTCAATGAAATGTTTATTTTTTTTTTTCAATTTCATACTTTGTTCTAAAGAATGATAGGCACTGATTACAGTATTGAAATTAACGGCCATTTAACAGAGATAAATGGCACAAAATCCCTCTCTCTCGAGGGTTTCTATGAATTTAATGATATTGAATTAAGCTTCAGTGCTAATGAACATGGTTACAATGAAAGTAAGTTGAAAATTGGATCTAGTTATAAAGTGATTCGACTAATTATTAAATCGTATCTTTCAGTTTTTCCGATTTCCCTACCAGTCAAAGTTATTGCCTCTATAGTTGGATAATATGATAAAGCTGTACTCCAGAAGAATAACAGTAATATATTACGAAATTGTTATTCAAAATAAAAATCTATGTCGTAGGAAATACAACGTCAAGACCTTGTACTTCGCAAAAATAATTTTTTATTCTTTAAATTTTATCTGTATATTATGAATAATAAACAAATGAACCGAGCCCATAGGAATCGTAAACTGACACAACTGATTTTCTTTTAATTTTATTGTCATGAAAATGAAATTCACACAAAATTTGGAGATGCGCAGCAGGGGCTCCCTTCGACTCAACTAGGAAACTAAGGCGAACTTCGTTAGGCCTTTTATATGAAAATATTGAACAGGGACACTGAGCTCTTAAGAAACTAAAATCATTTTGAGAACTCCAATATTTTGTGAATCCAACAATATATAACTTTTAAAATAAATAATTTACAATAACTATTTTTGTATCCGTTGCGGTCTCTCATCTTCGTACCTCTGCTTGCGTCGTACCGCTGTGGGATTTTGTGTAGCCTAGGTGGCCATATACGAGGCTCGATGCCAAAACGATCGACGATGATTAAGTACACACATATTTCCCCCTCTACCGCATCCCCAATGGGTAAAATTTTCCCACACCCAAGTTCCTGAGCAGCCGGAAGGAAGTGCTGTTTCGAACTGGAGGACACTTAAATCCTGTTGGCGAAATAGGGTCCCACTGGCTTCATTTGGTATCACACCTACCTCCTCTTCCACCCACAATTTAAAAATTTTACCAAAATTATAGATCATATAGCTGTACAATCCGATAAATTTTTAATTTGATATCTGTTTTTAATTTTGATATATAACAGTTTTGAAATTTGGAAAAGTGCACCATTTTTTAAAATAAATTATAAATTTTGTATTTTTTCATACTCTGCAAGTATTGCTAAAATATATGTTGAAAGTTTCAACTACATAGCTTAAAACACAGTCGAAATATGTGTTTTTCTCTGCACACCCCTGATCATCCCTTTTACTTGTATTGGCCTCCTTAAAGTTAATATAGTGGAGCTATATAACACCTAAACGGTCCAAAAACTTATTGCGCTCAGTTGTTCCGAAAATATATCAGGAAGACAAATTCAAAACCACCGTTTATTTATTTATTTATTTATTCATTTTTTTTTTTTTTTTCAAAATTCGAGCTTTTATTTTGCAAAAATTTTTTTTTTTTGTTTAAATATTTATTATTTAAAGAAATGTCCATCGCTAGCCACAACTTTTTTCCCATCTTTCTGGCAACATACGGATTCCGTGTCGAAAAATCTGCTCTTCTTTTGAGCCGATCCACGACTGGACCCAATTTTTGGCTTCTTCGTAAGAATGAAAGTGCTGCTCAGGCAGGCCATGCTTCATCGATCGGAATAGGTGGTAATTGGAAGAGGTGATGTTTGAAGAATGCAGCGGGGAGGGTAGGATGTCTCTTTTCAGTGTTTCCAGGTAAGTTTTCCAACCTAAGCAACATGTGGCCGAGCGTTGTCGTGCAGCAAAATCACTTTGTCGTGTCTCTTTTGGTACTGTGTCGTTTCTCTTTCAACGCTCGGCTCAAACGCATCCATTGTAGTAGTGTATAGTGATCTTCCGTCATGGTTTAACTCGGTATCAGTAGCTCATGAGATACTACAGCAATTTTCTCCCTTCCACCACCATGTCGGTACTCAACGTCAAAATCACTGCTCTCGAAGCTTTAAAATCACTCATGACATGTTCTTCCACTAAGAGCAGCCTCGATGGAAGTGCTTGAGAGCATTCGACTCGTCTCAGCCGCAATTTTTTTTGAATTGAAGACAAGAAGCAAAACTTCCTGCAAATGACGAGAATTTGGCTCAAACTTCGACATATTCATGCACAAAAAAGTATATGACGAAATTCACAAATCTAATGATGAGCAGTTGTTGACGATAACTATTTGAACAACAAAATGTGCCCGACAATTTATTTTTAGCCTCCTGCTTTTGGACCCGACTGCTCTTTTTTCCCATGAACCAATATATCCGAGTGTCTAGTATCAGCATTTTTATCTGCATTCGTACATGATATTAGCCAAGTGGAGTTTTTGACTCTAGCCCTCGTTCCGCATTCCCCTTCCACTTGACACTCCCACAAATTTAGATACTGGAAATACAATCCATCCGAAAATGAACTTTCTATCTACAAGCATCTCGGAAATATGAGTATTATAGTCATGAAATGTGGGATATGTGCAAAGCGGTGAGAAACCCTGGATGTCGCAAGTCACATGGGACAAGGTTGACGATCGGAAAAAAGCCAAATTGGCAATCATCTCTCAACCTGATGTCAACCAATGAACACCCGACTTGAGACAGAACTACCGCTATATACAGCTTAAAAGGGCTGTTAGACGTGACAAGAGGAAGGCCATTGAAGATCAGTCCAACGAAGCAGAATCTGTGGCTTACCTTGGGGATATGGGTTCATTATATAAGATCATGAAACAGTCGACGAACAGGAGTTTCACCTCCAACCACCTGGTGAGAGATGTTAGCGGAACTCTCCTTAATATGAGTGAACACCAGTTGCGGCGATGGAAGCAATACTTCTTTGATAATTAAACATCTTGTCAGAGAAAGATATTCCAGAAACAGAACAACTACCAAACATCTAACCGCAACAATCCTCTATTAGGGACGCTCTCCCAGATAAGGAAGAGATAGTTTCCGCCATTCGGTCAATGGTGGAAAGGAAAGCCCCAGGTATAGACGGACTACCAACCGAACTCCTCAAAGCGGACCCCCGAAATAACAGTCGATATACTTCTCCCACCCTTTACTGAGGTGTGGAATGAAAGAAGATATCCGACTGAATGGAAAGAGGGCGTCATTAACATCTTAAGTCACCTTGATTATGCTGATAACGTGTGTTTGCTTGCTGTTCGGACTTAGAGTAAAATTTGCGCTTGTTGCATTCTAAATGCAAAGAGCGTGACTGAAAATAAATGTGCGCAAAACCAAGTATGCACATGGGTTTGAAGAGGTGCAAGATTTTTGTTATCTCGGAAGTATTGTCAGCATGGACGGCGGAGCCGAAAAGGATCTTGAGGCTCGTCTAAATAAAGCTCGTCAGGCCTTCAGTATCCTTTCCCTTTTCTGGAAGTTCGCACAAAGCTGCGAGTTTTTGACCCATGCGTAAGATCCGTGTTGTTATATGATTGTACTACGTGAAAAGTGACCGTTCGACTTACCAAGAAACAGCCGTGAACCAATGCCTCCGACGCATTTTAGGAATATTCTGGCCAGAAGTGATCTCCAACGACGAACTTTGGAATACAACTGGCCAGACTAATTAGGTATTGAGATTCAAAGGCGGAAGTGGCAGTGGATCGGTCATACTTTGAGGAAACCAGAGCGAAACATCGCGATACAGGCTCTGGATTATAATCCTCAAGGAAGACGTCGGGTTGGTCGACCATGTAGCACGTGGAAGCAAGCAGTTGAGCAGGAGGCCAGAGGAATAAACAAGTCCTGGTAACAGCTTAAGACCGATGCTCAGGTTCGCGCCTTGTGGAAGAGAATTTTTTCTGTCCTATGCCCATATAGGAGGTCTTAACAGGAATTTGATTGAGTCATGGAATGCGAGAAAAAAAAATTCAGGATAGCACATTTAAATTTTTCTGTATCGATCACAAAACTTTATTGTTATAATAATAAAGTTTTAAAACTTTTTACTTATACAATGAGGTGTGGTCCTTACCTACACAAAATCTTTCAGGTGTAGTGTAAGTTGACCTATTGAGATAAGAACATCAAAAATTGCAAAAATCTCTTAAGAACTTGGAAGAAGTATGATTGCGAGTAAATTCCCACCATGCAATACTCTAGGGGAATTTTTCTACCATATCAATAAACTGTTTATAAAAGTATACCTAGTCGTGCCATAAGTTCTGTCACACGTATATGGGCAATTTTTGTATAAATGAAAAAGAGTTTTTGACAAAGGAAAATATATTTTATTTTGGCATACTAATGGAAGTAAAATAAGCAACAAATTATTCAAAGTGGCCGCCTTTAGCCTTAACACAGCTCTTTAATCTGTTGGGCCAGTCATCGATAGCAGTACGCACTGTTTCTAGCGGAAAATTAGCTACTGCTTCTGTCAAAGGTCGCTTAAGGCTCTCGATATTTGGGTGTCGTCTCGTGCACACCATGGACTCTAACTCCGCCCACAGTTTGTAGTCCAGAGGATTTAAATCTGGGCTCCCAGAAGGCCATTCCGTCGCCCTTATAAACTGTGGAATATTGGTTTCCAACCACGCTTGTGTGGTTCGAGCTTTGTGGGCTGGTGCAGAATCTTGCTGGAAAACCCAATGTCGATTGTTGAATAGCGTAGAGTTCAGCGGCTTCACACATCCCTCCAGGATGTCCGTTTGATAATTTTTCGCTGCAGTTTTTACGCCTTTTTCGCAAAAATGAAGCTCGGTGACCCCTTCGTAGCTGACACCCCACCATACCATGACTGATGCTGGATGAAGTCCTCGCTGTACCCTAGTGGCAAATTCTCGGGCTTCTATAGAGCTGTGGGCATACACCTTATCATTTTGGCGGTTGAAATGTTCCTCCACCGTAAAAATTTTTTCATCGGTAAATAAAATTTCTCGATGTTTGTTGTTGCCGTACCGCCGAAGGAGCTCTTTCGATCTGGTGCTCCTAATTTGCTTCAACTGCTCAGTCAGCAAATGTCCCGTTGATCGTCGAAAGGCACTCATCCCGAGGTCAGATTTTATGATGCGAGACATACTTCGGGTGGAGATGTTCATCTCTCGAGCCATGATTCGTTGTTTACGAAGCGGATTTCGACGAATTCGACTCTCGACCGCTTTGATGGCAGCAGAAGAACGTACATCACGCGGACGTCCAGAATGAGGTCGATCTTCAATAGTCTGGATCGCGTTATATCTCTGGATCGCACGATACACAAATCTTTGCGTTATTTTTAACGGGCACAACAACTTGAAAATTTCACTCGCGGATTTTCCACACTTATGTAGTGCAATCACTGCAGTTCGGTTTTCTATTACACCCCATTCCATCTTCACACGTTAACGAACACACTTTAAATGACCATCAACTGTCAACAACATTATGACGTTTATAAAACTGGCCGATATTGAAATGTCACTCATAAAATAAAGTTGTTGCCAATGTGAGAAATTATGTGACAGAACTTATGGCAGGACTAGGTAGAATATTATTATAAGAACACGATTATCTTTGGTTGCTCATCCAATTTATTGTTGAGGTCTTTTGACTTTGTAGTTCCATCTTCGTCATCATTTGCATCATATGCGTCATCGGGTCGTCATCGAGAACTTTCTGCTACTTTATCTTGGACGATTTGCTGCACGATTTGTTGATTGACTCCCTGTTCGATGGGGAACTCACAAATGTCGACATTGTGCCCATCTGCTTCCAATGCTTCGATCATTCGGTTTGCCAGCTCATTCTTGTAATGCGGCATTTTGATTTATTTCGCGACACAAAATTCTCATATAAAGGGTTATCCAATAAGAGGTGTTATTTTGATATTCAAAGAAAAATGGTAATTTTTGAGATAAATGATCGGATGTTTATTTCATTGTAAAGAGAAAGGTATGCCGTTAATAATGAAAAATAACATCAGCCAAATGGCCACCACTACCACGCTTACAGGCGTATCCTTTCCATGAAATTTTTCATAACCAAATCGCAAAGTGGCTGCCCTATATCCTCGATAGTCTCACGAATTCCATCGTTGAGGTCTTCAATCGACGCTGGGCTGTTGGCGTAGACCTTATCTTTCACGTAGCCCCAAAGGAAGAAGTCGCAAGGTGTTAAATCACAAGATCTCGGTGGCCAATTGCGATCGCCTATTCGAGAGATAACGCGGTCCGGAAACTTTTCCCGTAAAAGATCAATGGTCTCGGTGCTTGCGTGGCACGTAGCGCCGTCTTGTTGAAAGTAAACGTTGTCCAGATCAATATCATCCAATTCCGGCCATAAAAAATCATTAATCATCTCTCGATAGCGCAATCCATTCACCGTAACTGTTGCTCCAGCCTCATTTTCGAAAAAGTAAGGTCCAATGACCCCGCCGGAACATAAACCGCACCAAACAGTCACACGTTGAGGATGGAGAGGCTTTTCAACAATAACTCTTGGGTTTTCCGAGCCCCACATGCGACAGTTTTGCTTGTTGACGTAGCCACCGAGGTGGAAATGGGCCTCATCAGTCAAGATGATTTTTCGATGGAATTCCGGATCATTTTCATGCATTTCAAGGACCCAATCAGCAAAGACACGGCGTAGTTGATAATCGGCCGGCTTTTTTTCTTGTGTTAACTGAACTTTATAAGCCATAAGACCCAAGTCTTTATGCAAAATACGGTATAATGACGTTTGTAGAATGCCCAATTCCAAAGAACGACGAGGAATGGACAAACCTGGGTTTTCTTCAACACTTTGGGCTACAACAACAATATTCTCAGTTGTTCTTGAGCGACGTGCACGGGTTTTATTCTTCACATCACTAACTTGTTCCAACAGATCCAATTTTTCCACCAATTTCTGTATTGCGGTCCGACAAGGTGCTTGACGACGACCCAAAAATGTTTTAGTTTTACGAACCGTCTCTGCCAAATTTTCACCATTTTTATAGTGAATTTTAATAATTTCAATGCATTGTTGAAGCGTGTATCGTTCCATTTTTATTAATGGCGTAGTACCTACGTGTCAAATGTCAAAAGTGACATCTACCGAAATAGCGGGCTATTCAAAATAACACCTCTTATTGGATAACCCTTTATTCCGCTGAGAATTTTCCGCACAATATCTTGGCTAATTATTCGAAAAGATCACGCCGCGGAAGTAAATCACAAAAATAGTCACTCTGTCCGATAATTTTTTACCGGTCACTCGATTTCAATCACAAATTTCAAATTTCGATTTCAATCACAAACTTCCACGTGATCACTTGATTCACAGTAAGACTTCCCGAAAATGCTACGTTTGTCCGCACTAGAATTTTCTATTTTCACAATTATCACTCGGGATTTTCAAAATTACCATTTATGATTTTCGCTTGAAATCCTACTTCTGACTCCAATTGAAGTGAGCAAGAGGTCGCTGGATTTCCAGTAAAGAAACAAAATTATCAGTGTTATTAGTTCAATGCAAAACTTTATTTTTAACTCAACTAATTATACTGTAGATGAAATCTGAGAGTATATTGTGTTTGCCTTACCGTTTGTAACGCTAAGAAATAATGCTCGCACAGAGCCGCTAAGGGTACAGAAATATTTGTTGTCGCTCAAAAACTTCGATTCCGAGTTGTTGTCTGTCCGTCTATGCGTTTGTCTACAGCATAATTCTCGAAAGCTTTGAGCAATAGTGCTTAAAACTTTTGTGTGTCATTTTTAGCAAAAAAGTAACTTTAACTTCGTGAACGGGCCACATCCCCCCACTCCTTCTACCCCCTCCCATACAAATTTCACGAAATTCCGAAATTTCCAGAAATTGATTTTTCTTTCAAACTATTTAAGCTATCAACTTGAAATTTTGGGTGAAAGTATTATGATATAAATTTTATTAATATGACTGAACATTGATCTGATCCCGTCACTCCTTCCATCCCCTCCCATACAAATGCATAATTTTGAAATGTATTTTTTCGATTTTCATTGAAACTAGCAATGTTATAAAAAATTAATTTTTGCCAGAATTAATTTTATTACAATTACAATCAGTATTGAAAAAATTATCAAATTCACCGCACTCCTTCTACTCCCTCCCATACAAATTTCACGAAATTTGGAAATTTAAATTAAATTATATTTCTTCAAAACTGTTAAAGCTATCAACTTAATATTTTGTATAAAGTATATAAATAGAAAGATCAATAACGTAAGAAAAATTTGTTTTGATCCGTACACTCCTTCTACCCCCTCCCATACAAATGCATAATTTTTGTTAAATGCATTATATCGATTTCCATTAAAACTAGAAAGAGTACAAACTTACAATTTGGCTAGAATCTGTTTTTTAATAATTGCAATAAACGCTAGAAAAAATTATCAACTCCGCTTGACTCCCTCTACCCCCGCCCATATAAATATCTGTATTATAAATTCAAGAAAAGCATTTCTTCTTCGAATAAATTAGAGCTATCGACTTTGAAATTGAATCAAAGCATGGTGATAAGCATGATGATAAGCAGTTTCAAAATTATTTTAAATTTTCCACTTCCTCTGCCACCTCCCATAAAAATGTCCCGATTTCAGGAAAACTATGTCCAATTTCTTTAAAAATAATGAAAACTAAAAACTTTAAATTCAGTAAAAAACATTTTGCATGCCATGTTCGGTGTCATATACGAAATATACAAACCTCCCCCTCTACTTCTACCACCTCCCATGCAAAGGTCTCTATTCACTATTCGAAAGAATTTGAGATGACATATTTTCCGGTAAATAAAGTCATTTTCATCTCATCTAGAGTATCATATGATACTTTACTTTTTATGCTTTACGCCCAATCATAATTCTGTTATGTTTTTAATTCGCTTTTACACTCACTCACAAATTATCGCTTCTAAATCTTTCACTTCCGACCCTCCATATGACTCACTCGTCGACGGGTCCAAGCGAGACTCTTTCACTTCTGAGTCCGAGCTCAACTGTACTGTTTCACCAGCGTATGCTCGATTTAGTATATCGCCTTCTATTCGTTCGTATCACGTTCGCTATTCGTTTTTTTACTTGTTCGCTATTCGTTTGCCATCGGCCACCTGTTGGGTTTTTTCGTTCCCAATGTCATGTAAATCGCTGTTCATTGCTGTTCATCGTTACCCGAATGCTTTCTCACTCATACGAGGCCATACGTGTTGCTGTTGTTGTTTTCCATAAAGCATTTAATCATCGCCCGAGTTAAGACGATCGCATTCGCCCGCTTCTCTTCGTTGCCTGTGTTGATTCGATTGCACTTCGTCATTGCCCGAGTCTTTTCCTTCTGAGTCTCAACTCAACTGCATTGTTTCACAAACGCTTGCACTATTTATATCGCCTTCTATTCATTCGTATCATATATATTGCTATTCGTTTGCTATCGGCCACAGTATCGCCTATATTTGTTTAACGTGAAGTGCTGGGCCCGAGAGCTTCTACCATAATTGTTTAACCTCACGGTTGTCTTTAGCAACGCGGATTGCTTAAGACGACAATCATCAACGCCCCCGAAGGTGGCAGTCTATACCAACAGCAAGTTTGGCATTCATACTGGCACCAGGTTGAAGGAACGCAACCCCACGCCGGGCTCTGAAGAACTCTGCCCGTGATATGGGCTACCACAGCCACCACGTTTTCGTTAAGACCTAAACCATCACCGGAGGTGGAAGCAACCTTCCATGGGCTCCCCGGCTCCCGTAGTACCAGATAACCTCCGGTGAGGCTTCGTTACCAAAGCTACTGCAATTGAGTTACTTGCAACTCGTGACTGGTCACACCCCTAAGATTCATGGGGACGGTACTCCCCAAAATCAGTTACTGGAATCGCCGTAGCTTTCTGGACCAACACTTGAATCCCTGCGAAAGTTCGAGTCAGTGGAGTCGCCTAAGTCTCCAAAGGTACTCGCATGATTCGGCAAAGTCCTCCACATGCAACTACCCCCCTGCCGCGGCCATCGGCCACAGTCGGCTTACTGCGTTTTCTTTGTCATGTAAATCGCTGTTCATTGCTTTTCATCGTTACCCGAATCCTTTCTCGCTCATACGAGGCCATACGTTTTGCTGTTGTTGTTTTCCATAAAGCATTTAATCATCGCCCGAGTTTACTCGATCGCATTCGGCCGCTTCTCTTCGTTGCCCGTGTTTTTTTTTTTTTGTCCGTCAAGCACTTCGTCATCACCCGAGTCCACCCATTCGCTGCCGTTCGTCAGCGGTCGTCTCCGAGTCTTTTCTCTGTTGTTGTTGTTGTTGAACATTCCATTAATTTTATGATAAGCAAGTAGAGAGCACAGTGGATGACCGCGGATATAAGACTAAAGCTAACATGCAATAACATATATTATTTAGTTGAAACTGTTTCCCGAAAGCCTACTTCATTTCAGATATGTGATCCTGACCGTGACACTGACAACATTCGTTTCCAGTGAAGAGAATCGCAAGTTTCAGTAGTAATTTCAGGATAAACCCAAAGCTATTTACCTCGAAAATCGTAGATGGTAACAATTTTATTATTTTTACTACTCGACAACTTGTAACGAAAGTAGTCCTGCAAAACTTGGGAACGGTGTATGAAATCGTTGTTTAGTCTCACACAAAATTCTTTTCACTTACAGATTTTAGCGGCATATTCCTCGACAAAGAGCGCGATTTTTGCCGGCTAGCTAGGAACATGGGGGTGGAAGTGCCAAGGAATTATTTATCCACTCTCCTAATGCGCTAACACCTAGGTTCACGCAACCGATTACCTACCAGTTGAACATGCGAATTTCACCTTTTCCGGAAAGAGATACAAATTATGCATGGATCACCAAGAGAGGACACATTCTGCGATTTCACTACTCTAACTTTTCGGGATTTCTCAAAGGAACAAAGAAACGTTAAAACAGACACCACTATGATCGCTATCAAATTTTTTGAAAATATCCTTTTCTCCGAACGATTTTATTATTAGTCCGGAAAAATAATGTAAAAAAAAGTTGTAATGTTATGACCAACCCTAACAACGTTATGGAAATTATTTTATAAACTATCATACCTAGTTTGAAAATGAATGAGCGCTTTTCACACCAACATAGACGCAAGCATAGCAGAATCTCAAGAGGTTTCCCATCTAAATATTCATCCATTAAACATTTGTTTAACTCTAAAACTGAATTTCGTTTAGAACAAAAGCCCTCATTAAGCAAAACCGAAAAGACAGCAGAAAGAAAAGGTATAAAATTAATATCCAAAAGAAAATTCTCCAAATTATTCTTCTCCCTCCCTGCAATTCACTTGGTCCTGAAAAAGTTTGATTCCGCAATGAATCTTATTTTAAGACTGCCAAAGACACGGAAAGAAAAACCTAAATCCTAGTCGACACCTAGCACAACGTAACCCTCAGAAGTGGACCGCATCATTAAGAATTCTCGTGACCACTCCATTTCTAGAACCATTTCAACAGGATTTGATTATGTTGAAGAGCTTACAGTATCCGGAACGTTTTTTTTTTCGTGATATATCACAGGAAGGTCGTACAAGAGATTACCAATTGCCTGCCAAGGCTCTTATCACAATTTAATTTCAGTCCATAATCGACGATAGTCTCTAGCCCTTGAAGTTGAACATCTTTCGGCATCCCAAAGTAATTGGCTTGGAGGCCTTTATGCAAAAATGGAAACCGGTCTAATTTAACGGCTCCTTTAGCATTGGTAAATCTATCGAAGTAATGTCCAGCAGGACAAAAATTTAAATGTTGTGCAGGTTACGTGTAACCGGCTGCTAGGAAATAACTGAACAGTTTTCAGTACAGGATCGAATACGAAATGCTAAAAACATTGAAAATTTTCTCCTCGGGAATTCGACATGCGCAGGATAAAAAGAAGGACGTCGGGGAAATGCATTTCTCCACTCCTTAAATTGAAATAAATTTATTCGCATGAATTCAGAGAACGTTGACTTTCAAGTGGAGCCGGATGCACAGAAATATTTTTCAATAATTCTATCTCTACTTGCTCTACATACAGCGATACTTACTACAATTTAAATAAAATATTATTCGAATTGGGTTTGTAATTTTCTTCAGCAAGAAATTTAAATTACAATCATATTCGACAATGGTTAACGACAAGCACTTCAAGTTTAGCACGTACGTAAAGCCATGACCGAATCAAATTAGGCCACCTAAGTGTGGCAGTAGTATCGGCACTTGAGCTGATAAAAGGAACGAGTCCAATGTGGACGTAGCAATAAACGATAAGCAGTTCAAAGTTTAGGGGTATGGGATGTTATCATGTTACAATATATTGTCCGAAGGAAGATAAAATAAATTCTATTTTATCCTTAGATAAAAAAACATGCAGATAGCAAATAGAAACAAACCCAATTTAGTAAAAAAATAAGAGAACAGATCTCAAATACCATAACTGATCCCTAAAAATTATTTCCGCAAAGAAACTCGATATATAAATTTAATTAATGTGGACGTTAGTCCCAAATAATCGTTTTTGTTGAAGTTAAAGGCAAATAATTTGGGATCGAAAAATTTTTCAAAATATTTCCATCACTAACCAATTGGCCGAATCATACAAATAGCTCCCGGGGTGAAGGGAAAAAAATTCGATCCGGGAATCCGATGTGCCTTTAAAATGCCATGAAATTTAATCGATTGCGTAAAAGCTTAAATTTTTTAGGCTGAAAACCCATAAATTTGTATCCTAGTTTAGATTAGAAACTGAACGAACACGAAAAAATCACAAAATATCTGCCAACAAGTCGGTCGGAATTTTATTATCCTTGGGACAAGTTAAGGATACGTGGGAAGTGCTTGGAATTAATTTTTCATTCAATTTATTTGTGTAAGTTTGAATTTGTATACCTATAGGTACGTGCGGGGGGAGGAGGTGGAAGAAGAAGTGGGTGGATATATAATAATTGAAGGGTTAAGTGGATAAAGGGGTTAGTAAATATTTTCAATGTTTTGGGATAAGATCCTTCAAAGTTTTATGAATGTTACTTTTACATTGTATTCTTCTTCAATGGCATTACAGCCCAAATCGGGCATTGACCTTCTGATTTTCAGGTTCTTTAACATTTTCATTACTTATTGTGGAAGGGTTGTTAGCACAACCCTCTATCTGCGAATTTTTCATTTTCGCAGATTGAGGTAACCAAGGTATATCCGAACAGGCAGTTTGCTGGAATTATGCGTTGACCAGGATTTGAACTCACGACCTTCGCTTACCTTCTATCTACGAATTTTCATTTTCGTAGATTGATAGATAGGCTACACCCTAGATGAAGTAAATTCTATGAAATTCGGGATATTATTAGCCTTTTATATTGAAGTGCGCAAGAGATCGCTGGATTTCAAGTAAAAATAAAACTAAGTAGCTTTTGATTTAAAATCTCCACAAACTTTATTTTTCGCTGTAAACGTTAACTTAAACACTTTTCGCTCCCTCTACCGCTTTTTTCCGGCTCTTTCCCTTCCGACTATCAACTCTTTCGCTTTCTAAAACGTCGACTGAATCCGTCAACTGCTCGATCTCAACTAACTCTTTTCACGAACGCTCGCCCTTTTTATACCCAGCACAAATGACCATCGTCCATACCATCGTCCACGCCGTCGACGTCCATAGCGACTCCACAGCGACCGTCGTCTATACCGTCATCTACAATGTCGCCATCCATAGCAGCTCCACTGCGACAGTCATCTGTACCGTCGCCATTCAAAGCGACGATGTGTTTCTGACTGTCGCCCCCCGTACGATGACGTGTTCCTGACTGTCGGCTTTCTCCGAGTTGATGTATAATATCTGCGCGCGTGTGTGTGTGGAGAATTGTTGTTGACCAAAATAGTGAAAGTTTGCGATCATGCGATGAGCCACTAGGGCTGGTATGTAACAATATACATTGTGACCATAAAGTACCCGGAATTTGTAATTGAAATTACTCTGGAGAATGATATTTCAAAATTTTTTTTTAGTAAGCAGGTAGGACTGTCCTTAATTATTATCCCAAAAATTAGCGCGGTCTGCTGGTCAGTTTGCTTACAGCAGCTGATTGAATGGGTACACCTCGGTAATCCACGGCGATTTTTGATTTATGTCCTTTTTTTCCTCGATTCCGATTATTGTTGACTGGTTTGCATGTCAAACTCATAGATAATAATTAAGGACAGTCCTACCTGATTACCAAAAGAAAACATTTAAATATAATTCCCCAGAGAAATTTTATTTACAAATTCCGGGTACTTTATGGTCACAATGTAAATGAAACCATAAATTTTAATGGGATTTAAAAAATTTGTGATGTAGTTTCATTTCACTTCCTTTGAAAGATGTTCATGAAAGATTTGAAGTTCAAAGCTTTTAATTTGTTAGTTATTATCGTAGTTGATTTATTGAAATTGATCGAAATTATAGTTATGTATGGGAAGGGTCGAAGTAGTGTCTACTTCTACAATGGCGCCACAGCCCAAATCGGACCTTCGCCTCCTGATATTCAGGTTCCTTAACGTTTTTTTCATTACTTACTGTGGAAGGGTTGTTAGCCCTTCGCACAACCCTCTTTCAACGAATTTTTCATTTACTTAGATTGAGGTGACCAAGGTATATCTAAGCAGGCAATGTGCCGGAATTATATATTGCGTCGACCGGGATTTGAACTCACGACCTTCGCATTACAAGAGCAACACACTACCTACTAGGCTATACCCTAGCTGTTGAAGCAGTGTGAAGATTTATAAAAATTTAAAAAACTTCAAAAGTATTAGCACAAATTTTGAGTTTGAAAGCTTTTAATGTGTTGGTGATAATTGATTTATTCGAAATGGTCGAAAAAATACTTTTGTGTGTGGTAGATGGGTAAAAGGTTAATGTTTGGTCGAATACATTTAAATTTTAATATTTTGAACTTTTGTAAATCTTTTTTAAATTTGCAAATTTGCAAATTTTTAAGTTTCTAGATTAATATTTCAATCAACAAATTTTCGTTTCTCAGTTAATTTTTTTTAATACCCAAAACCCATTTGCAGTTTATGCTCCGGTTCGGTGCATTATTTCGGCAATTGGTGTCGAAATAAAGCCTAAATTCACAACAAACTTTTATAAAAACAGAGCAGGACTACGATTGCGCGTTAAGGATAATCCAGATGAAATAGAAATTGTTGTGATCATAAGCAATTTTGTATGGGAAGTGGTAGAAGATGTTTCTTACATCGTGATTGAGTAGCTATAAAAATATTCTATACAAAATCGAAGCTTCAAAAATTGAATAGGTACTGAGAAAATTAGTGAATTAAATTCAGTGAAATTAGGCATTTTTTATGGGAGGTGGTAGAAGGAGTGTGGGGTTTTTAGTGATTTTTATAGAAATAACTACGAATATTTTGCAATTGGCATCTCTTAAATTTCTGACTTGTAACGTTCATACTTTCAAGAAAATTGATATTTGAAAGTTGAGAAATTGTGTCATATTGTACGAGAGGGAGTAGAAGCAATGATGATAATCAGCTAATTTTTTTTCGATCTTAATATTAATGCTAATTTAGTATTTGGTACAAAATTTGAGTTCGCCAAATGTTATACGTAATGAGAAAATTGGTTTTTAGTATTCATGTAAAATTGCAGTTTGTATGGGAGGTAGTGGAAGGAGTGGGTGGATTCGAATAATTTTTACACCATACATTACATTTAGGAAAAAAACAATCTATACATATAAATATAATTGTAGTGTCTGTCTGTCTGTCTGTCTGTCTGTCTGTCTGTCTTTCCGGCTTTCACGTAAAAACGGCTGCACCGATTGCAATGAAACTTTCACAGATTATTAGCTCTACCTCTGGGAGTAATCTGCTTTAGGTTTTATTTTTCTCCCCTCACGCCTTCTACCCCCTCCCATACAAAGTGACTCATTTTCAAAAACTTATAATAATCAAATTTTCATGGAAACTATGAAAGCTATTAATTTGAAATTTAAAATATATTATTTCTATTATAAATACAATCTTCAAGTATATAAATAGTTTGAATCCCCCAACTCCTTCCACCACCTCCAATACAAACTAAACTTTTTCATTAAATACTATACTCCAATTTTCTCAGTACATATAACTTTGATCGAGCTAAGATTTTGTATTAAATCCTTAATTAGCAGGGATCTTCAGAGAGAACCCAACAAAAGTGGATGTAAAAAGCGTAGGTAGCCACTTTGGACTGGTACATGGCCGGCCAAACCAGCAAAATCGTAGCCATCCTACATCGGCTGAGATTTGTTAAGAACGGGCTATGCCAAAAAGCCATTGATGTCGTAGGTATTTCGGCTACCTGTAGCAACCAACCTGCGTAACCTACTCACACATTCAAACAGTAAAATTTCGTCCCTAGCGTGGTATCTATCGTATATGATTAGCCAGCGTATCCTGCGGGGGCTATTTTAGTACGTAAGATGTGAGGCACAAAAACAATAGATGTATTAATAGGCTGGCGATTTGGTTGGTATTCGCACCTTAGGGAAATACCATATCTTTTACGGTTTTTAAAGTGCTTAGTGGGTACGACTTCTCGCTGGGTTCATTCGTTATATAGTATGTATTGTATATTGTGTCAAACGTCAAGTGCTGCTTATGACGAAAACATAGAAAGTTTATCCAATTCAGTTTTTTCAATCATATGCTGTTGATCGTCTATAAGTGAAAAAGTCTATTGGTGATTTTTGACATTATATTTTGATTTTTGTCAGTGAGTAATTCTAAGTAAAGGAAGTTAAAATACGTACAAGTAATTATTAACTGAAATTAAGAGAAAAATCTATTGCTGCGTTTTAATATTATATTTTGATTTTGGCAAAAGAGGCCTTACACTAATAGTGATTTCTTTTCTAGAATTTAGTTCGCAGAAATTTTTTTGGAATAGAACATAAAAAGTGCTGAACTCTCAAGAAAATATGTAAGGGTTAAAACGGGGTAACATTTTTCGCAGAAATTAGTGTAAGCAGATTATATATGAAATATACCGTACATTACTATGAAAAGCACATTGTATCGATATTTACGTGGACGAAGTTGCGGGTATTTGCTAGTATTTTATAAATTTCCAAGAAAATCTTATTACTGTAAATAATTTAAAATGAGCTAGAGTGTAGCCTAGTGGGTAGCGTGTTGGTCTTGTAATGCGAAGGTCGTGAGCTCAAATCCCGGTCGACGCAATATATATTTCCAGCACGTTGCCTAATTGGATATACTTTGGTCACCTTAATCTACGAAAATGAAAAATTCGTAGAAAGAGGGTTGTGCGAAGGGCTAACAATCCTTTCACAATAAGTAATAAAAAAAAATGTTAAGTAACCTGTATTTCAGAAGGCCAAGGTCCGATTTGGGCTGTAGCGCCATTGTAGTAGAAGTAGAATTGAAAATGAGTCATTTTGTATGGAAGGGGGTAGAAGGGGTGGAGCGATTTGACCCATTCACGAACTTCACCTTACTTTTTATCCAAATCACAGATAACTTATCTTGGAACGATCATATATTTAACATCGCCAAGGAAGTATCTAAATGCTTGGGTCACCTAAAACGTTGCAAACACTCCTTCATCGCGTCTGGGTTACTGACAATTTATGAGGCCTATATTAGACCACGTCTTAAATTTAATGCCCACCTATGGGCGGGAGCTGCAAAAACTTCTCTCTCCTATCTGGATAGTATCCACTCTCGGACTATTAAAATTATAGGAGATCCTGACATCACTTCTTTGCTCGAATTACTCGAGCATAAACGAACTGTAAGCTCCCTAACCCTTTCTTATCGCTACTACAATAGAGATTGTTCGGACAAAATCTCTAATCTCTTGCCCCCATGAATGCTCTCACCCCGTAAACTAGAGCTGCTTCACGCGCTCATAAGTATTCTAACCCCACCATCGTTTTTAAACCGGACTGTTCGAATGACTACACCATTCAGCAATTCAAAAGAAATATTCATAGCCACTTCCGTCTCTATCCCCTTAATTCCCGAAAACCAACATCCTTCTTCCCTCACCGGAACTGTGCTTCAGTACAACAGGGCAACCCCTCTAGTTCGGTGTGTGTCACATAAAAAAAAATCCACGTGTTAAAAATTTGAACTTTCTAGCTCAACGCGTTCACAAGCTAGGGTCGCCCTTCTTCGGAATTTTCACAATGACGCCCTCGTTCCATTCAGTCGGATATCTTCCTTCATTCCACACCTCAGTAAAGAGTGGGAGGAGTATATCGGCTGTTATCTGGGTCCGCTTTGAGGAGTTCGGTTGGCAGTCCACCTATACCGGGAGCTTTCCTTCCCGCCATTGGCCGAATGGCGGAAACTATCTCTTCCTTATCTGGAGGATTGTCTCTAATAGAGGATTGTTGCGGTTGGATGTTTGGTAGTTGTTCTGTTTCTGTGATATCTTCCTCTGACAATATGTTTAAAATATCAGAGAAGTATTCCTTCCATCGCCGCAACTGGTGTTCACTCATATTAAAGAGAGTTCCGTTCACATCTCTCACCAGGTGGTTAGCGGTAAATTCCTGTTCGTCAACTGTTTCATGATTTTGAATAATGAACCCATATCCCCAAGGTAAGCCGCAGATTCTGCCTTGTTTGCCAGATCTTCAATGGCCTTTCTCTTGTCGCGTCTAACAGCCTTTTTAAGCTGTATATGAGCATCGCAGTAGTTCTGCCTCAGGTCGGGCGTTTGTTGGTTAACATCGGGTTGAGAGATGATTGCCAATTTGACTTTTTTCCCGATTGCCAACCTTGTCCCATGTGTCTTGCGACATCCAGGGTTTCTCACCGCTTTGCACATATCCCACAGATTCTTCAGCACTAGTTAGAAAAGTGTTTCTGGTTGCCTCCCAATTGGCGTCCAGTGTGCGCATTTCATATTCACCCAACGTGGATGACTTTTCGCGTAGAATAGTGGTGTATTCGCGTTTTTTGTTGGGATCTCTGAGTTTATCCACATTAATCTTGCGCTTCATTTGAAGAATTTGTGGTCGTCGGATAGCTGCTGTACACAATCTCAAGAAAGCAACCATCAAGTGGTGATCACTCCCAACGTCAGCTCCACGTTTCGCTAGCACATCGAGGAGACATATTCTCCATCGGCGACTTATAGCCAAATGGTCGATCTGGTTCTGAGTAGCACCATCAGGGGAAACCCAAGATGTTTTATGATGACTCTTGTGTGGTCGTCAATATAGACGAATCAAAAATCGAGATCTCTCAAAATCGAGAAAATGAAGCGTTGAAATGTTTGTGCTGCATTTCGAAGTCCGAAAGTTATTCTTACGAACTCAAATAAACCAAAAGGCATTGTAATTATCGTTTTTGGAATGTCTTCCTCATTCACGGGTATCTAGTGATATGCTCTTTCCAAATCGATAGTAGAAAAAATGGAAGTACCAGAATTGGGTGGTTATCCGGAACTGTTAATGCGTTTAATGACCATGTGTAACGGTGATGCCCATGCGCTATCGGATGGTCTGCAAGTACCGCGAAAGACCATATTGTTAAATTCCGCTTTTGCTGCTTCTAATTTATCTGCATCAAGTCGACATGGCTTGGCGAAAATTGGGCGTATCTTGGTCACGATAAAATATCGTACTTTATGCGTTTCGGTAAAACCATAATCCGTGGGACGTCTTAAGTTTTCATTAGCTTGAAAGAGTTTTTCAACTCTTGAATCCATTGCTGCCAAATATACGGCTGCCAAAGTTGACGATGGTCCTGGAACAACATTACGTGTTGTTATGCAAATTTTCGTAAGGATCAATAACACATTTGCGTTTGATGTCGACGATAAGACTGAAATGGTTCAAAAAATCTGCACCGATAATTGACTTCTCTACATCAGCGATGATAATCCTGACTATTGACCAAATAACTTCTGCACTGCTTAATATAAATATTCATAAAGGTGCTGGACCTGATCTCATTCCCCCAATTTTCCTGAATAAAACCGCCTCCACTTTACCTCGTTTATTGCTTCCTTTGTTTAATGCGTCGCTTCACAATCTATTTTTCCTATATGTTTCAAATTGGCGCATATAACACCTATTTTTAAGTCTGGAGATAGATCTGACATTCGTAATTACAGAGGAATAAGCATTTTATCATCTATTGGCAAGATTTTCGAAAAGCTGGTTGCGGGAGTACTAATAGAAACCGTAAGTCCTTTTATTCATCCTTGCCAACATGGCTTCCTAAAGGGTAAGTCAACTGTTTCCAATCTTTTGGAATATTCTACATTCATTAGGCAAAAAATTGGTAAAAGTAATCAGGTAGATTCTGTGCATACAGATTTTTCCAGCGCCTTTGATGTAGTGGACCACGGTCTGCTTCTATTCAAGTTAGAGCGTTATGGAATTAGCGGTATTTTCTTGGAGTGGTTGAAGTCTTACTTGGCGGATCGTACACAAAAAGTTAGATTTTCATCGCATCTATCCAAATTGACTACAGTCTCCTCTGGCGTTCCCCAAGGTAGCATATTGGGGCCCCTTCTATTTATAATTTTTATTAATGACGTGCCATTACTTTTAAACGAATGCAAGTTATCCTTTTATGCTGATGATTTAAAAATCTTCAGAACCATCGAATCAAATCGAGATTGCACTATATTGCAAAGCAATATTAATATTTTATCAGAATGGTGTTTAAATAACGCTATGCAATTGAATGTTAAGAAATGTGCAGAAAAAAGTCTGGCACTTTTCAATTTGTCTATAATATTAGCAATGAAAATTTAAAACGTGTTTCTCAAATCAAAGATCTTGGAGTAATATTTGACGCTAAGTTGTCATTCAAATCCCATATAGATAAAATTTCAAATAGTGGTATGGCTATGCTAGGTTTCATAAAGAGGAAAGTTAAGGAACTTAATGACCCACACCTGTGTAAGACTCTTTTCTGTGCGCTGTTGCTGCCTCTGCTCGAATATGCAAGTGTTGTTTGGTCACCTTCTACTCAAATCGACTCGTA
The DNA here is from genome assembly GCA_963669355.1 of Chorisops tibialis. Taxonomy (NCBI): domain Eukaryota; kingdom Metazoa; phylum Arthropoda; class Insecta; order Diptera; family Stratiomyidae; genus Chorisops; species Chorisops tibialis. The sequence continues at coordinate 267,095,703 of OY770262.1, read as the reverse complement.
CAGAATTGAAAGAGTACAAGTTCAATTTCTACTGTTTGCTTTATAAAGTCTTCAGTTTAGTAGCTACCGGTTGCCCTCTTACAAATGTCGGCTACTTCTGCTCAATATGACTACTCTCGAGAGGAGAAGAGAGCTTGCTTCTGCTACGCTTGCTTTCGATCTGATTAAGTCAAACATGATTTCGAGCGAGCTCCTTTCCCGCTTTATATTTGTTGACCACAGGTTCAATTTTCGAGACAACAGGATCTTGAAAAGTGAAACTTATCCTACCGAATATTTGATGAATAATCCTATTGCTTGCGCCATAAAAAATTTCAATTTGAATTCAGACTGCTTTAATAGTTCTGTAAGCAGAAACACCTACAAAGATAAAATAGTGACTAAATTTAAGACATTATTTGTAAATAATATTTAAGTCTTAGTTTTAATGCAGTCTTTTTTGGTTTTAATTGTTTATGTTTGTTGTAAGTAATGGTAAAAACTTTTTTTTCATAAGCTTAGTATTAAGATTGTTTTTAATTATATTTTTTGTAAAATAGACTTAACTTGTCTACCTATATTAAATTAATTAAATTTCCACTCGAAAATTCTTCGCAGCTGAAGAGAGACTTGTAATATTTTTGAACCATAAGTCTTAATTTTTGTTGCGTTTGTGGCTGATAAAATGAATGTATTATCGCAAACTTTGTGTTGTAAAACACTAGATGGGAGAACTGAAAATTCAGCTCCGGTGTCTATCAAAAAACTTAATTTGTATGTTGGATCTGATATAAATAGGCGACACGAAATCGAATCTGTGTTAGTTGTCGCCGGGACTGACAATCGACTCATTAGGTACATGTAATGCCAAACTACTGTTGGATCGAAAATCACATGATTGCGAATTTACTATTATCAACGACACTAACTCAATACCAGCGGATGGAATATTGGGATCAAACTTTTTGAAAAATCAAGCTATCATAGACTGTATTAACAACTGTTTACAACTACAATGTGAAAATGATACCGAAACCGTGAAGGAAGCACCGGTAGAGCGATTACCTAACGAAACCAACCATCGGATTAAAAGTGTAGCAGAAGAAATAATTTATAAGGGAATAACCAGTGAAAACGAAAAAGAAATAGAAAATATTAATGAAAATGGTACAAACGTTACGGAGGATGAAATTTATAACAAATATCCAAGAGCAGATAGCAAGAAGCTTTTTAGCTTAAATCCAAGAGAAGAACAAATTATTCGGTATCCCACAAACTTGGAAAAGGATATGATCTGCTTGCGGCAGGAAATGAGACCAGGGGTATATTGCAGCAGTACACTAGTTAGACCAGTTGATGGACACGTATTTATTGGTATTATTAACACAACTGTAGAAAGAATAGACGTTGACGATTTCAAGCCCACTTTCGAAAATCTAGATGATTACTATGTGCAGCCTTCAAGCAAACCAGTACGGTTTCCTTTCAGTTCCACTCGAATGAAAAATATGAAAAATACTCTGAAATTACCAGAGGACTTAAACGAAGAAGAACGGGAAAGCGTCTCTCAGATTTGCTACGAATACAATGAAATATTCCACCTACCAGGAGACAAGTTAACATATACCGATTTCAAGTATTTTAAACTACCGCTGGAAGAGAATACGGGCCCTATCAATAGAAAACAATATCGAATGCCAGAAGCTCATAAATTAGAATGCCAGAAACAAATCGAGGAGATGTTATCCGATGATATAATAGAACCCAGTACTAGTCCTTTTAACTTCCCTGTAATTTTAGTGCCAAAAAAGACTAAAGACGGCGAAAAGAAATTCAGAATCTGCGTCGATTTTAGAGAATTAAATAAAAAATGCATTCCATATTCATACCCACTACCACGTATCGAAGATATTTTGGACAGCTTAGGTCATTCACGATATTTCACTACGCTTGACTTAGCCAGTGGGTATCACCAAGTTCTAATTGATAGCTGTGACCGCGAAAAAACCGCGTTTAGTGCCAACTATAACCACTACCAATACAAGCGATTACCGTTTGGATTAAAAACAGCGCCCCCATTTTTTCAGTCAATGCTAAACCAAATAATGACCGGTCTCCAGGGCGTAAAGTGTTTCGTGTACTTAGACGACGTAGTAATATTCGCGAAAAACCTCAACGAGCACAATCAGAAGCTCAGAGATGTGTTTGAACGGTTTCGACACAGTAACTTGAAACTACAACCATCCAAGTGCCAATTTTTGGCTAAAGAGGTGATTTACCTAGGTCACGTGTGTTCTGAACACGGTGTTAGGCCAGATCCCTCATTAACTGAGAGTGTAACGAATTTTCCAAGACCAAGAAAAGTCCGCGAAGTGCAGTCATTCTTGGGACTGGCAAATTATTACAGGAAATTCATTCCAAATTTCTCACAGATAATGGCACCTATCAACAAGTTACTAAGGAAAGATGCCCCATTCTCATGGAATGAGAACTGCGAAATAGCGTTTAATACAATAAAAACCAAATTAAGTACTCGACCGTTACTAGCCTACCCGCAATTCGACAAAGAATTCGTATTAATTACTGATGCAAGTGGTGAATCGTTAGGGGCCGTATTAGAACAAGAGGGCAAACCTGTCGCTTATGCCAGTAGAACTCTGAATAAAGCAGAGCAAAGATATTCTACTTCAGAGCGGGAACTGTTGTCTATAGTGTGGGCAACAAAAAACTATAGGTGTTACTTATTGGGTAGACATTTCAAAGTAATAACGGACCATAAACCTCTTCAAGGAATGTTAAAGGTAATAGATACAACTTGCAGGATGCTAAGGTTTCAACAGAAACTTTCGGAATTCGATTTCGAAATAGAATTTTTGCCTGGGAAAAGTATCTCCCATGCCGACGCTCTCAGTAGAATGCCGAGTGTTTCGCATAAAACCGAGCAACCTACACTTGAATCCTGTCTAGTACCTACTCGCTCTCAAACTCGAACAGCGGCAGAGGAGAGGACCAACACGATAGTAGGAAGCGGGGAGGGAGTAAAAGATGACGGCAATGAGGATGAAAACGCCACGGGGGAGATACCAGGCATTGTAAGCGTGTCCCAACCACAGCAAATTCAACAAATCTTAAATGATTATCATGACTCGCGATTCGGTGGACACTTTGGAAAAAATAAAACGTTAGCTAGAATTAGGCGCAGGTATAGATGGCCAGGAATGGGAAAATACGTTAAAAACCATATAAGAAAATGTCCAAAGTGTCAGAAGAATAAGAACTCGCGGCCTGTGAAAATGCCCATGGTAATCCCGCCGGTATCAGAAAGACCTTTCGAAAAAATATATATAGATTTAGTAGGTCCTCTCCCTACCTCACATAACGGTAAGAAGTACATTTTGAGTATGATGGATGATCTCACACGTTTTGTTGATTTTGCTGCCCTTCCTGATCAAGAAGCGAACACCGTGGCTAGAATTTTATTCGATCAAATAATTAGTCGTTACAACCTACCAAAACAACTGGTAACTGATCAGGGTGCAAATTTCACGAGTGATATATTTAAGTCCTTATGTAAGCTTCTCAAAATCAAAAAGTTGCAAACAACGGCGTATCATCCCCAATCAAATGCTGTTGAAAGACAGCACTCATGGCTTGGAAACTACTTGAGATGCTTTGTAGACGACGATCCTCTCAATTGGGATAACTATCTTAGAACAGCGGCTCACGCGTATAACAACACCGTACATGCTGGAACAAAATTAACACCCATGGAGACGCTATTTGGTTTCACTTCAGAAATACCGAGCAAATTAAAAAAGAATGTAGAGCCAGTGTATAATTACGAAAAATATCACTTCGAGGTACGGAACAAGCTACAAAAATCTTTCCAACTGGCGAAGTTGAATCTCGAAAACTCGAAGGTTCAGTCGAAAAAATACTACGACAGAAACATAAATGTGTCTCGGTTCCATGTCGGAGACGATGTACTGCTTAAAGATCCAGCGAGATCAGGAAAGCTTAGCGCATTTTTTAGAGGCCCTTATAAGATAATTCATGTGCACTCACCCGAAAACGTTTCAATCCTTATCAGAAAGAAACTAAAAAGGGTCCACGTGAACAGAATAAAACTTTGGCATCATTAGGAAAAATTTCAAATTTCCATAGCTTGTTAATAATTAAACTTCTAAATTTCAGATCGAACAGTGGAAGAGAAGGATAATCAATAAAAACTAATCGTAAAAAACTAATAGGTAAAAAGTAACTAACAAATTATTATTATGCGTTTAAAATTGTGTGCGACATAGAAAAAAGAAGAAAATAATCATTTTTTTTATTTCAAAATTTCTAGTGTAAAAAAAAAAAAAAAAAAAATAAAAAAAAAAAAATATAATAATTAAATTATAAATTACTGTAATTGTGATGAAATACAAAAAAAAAAAAATTTATATGATTCTTTTTTTCTTCTTTATTCTAGTGTGTAACAAACAAAAATCTATATGAAATTTATTATAAATTTTAAATGAAAAATTTGATTCGGCAGTTTAAAAAATTTAGAAATCGTGATCGGAATTATTGGCTTAAAAAAAAAAAAAAAAAAGAAGAAAATAATCAATTTTTTGTTCGAATAAGAAAATATGAAACATAATTATATCTATATATAAAATTTAAAATGGAAATATTTCTTACGAATTTTTTATATAAATATTTTACATACATAAAAATACGACATTCATTCACGAAATTATTTAAGAATGTGCAATTGGCCCAAACAAAAATTATCAAGAGATGTTATTGAGAGAGAAAAAAAAAGGGTTTTTTTTTATTTTTGAAAGAAAGGATTAAAGTGTTTCTGATTTTTTGAAATGTATGAAATTATAAGAAGAAGAAAATAAATACTAAAGAAAGAGAAAATAAATTAAAATCCATTTTTATTAATATTTTGTTTTTTAGAGGATAAATATAGAAAAAAAAAAGAAAATTTTTTTTGTATAGTGTTACTTACGTAAGGAAATTATAACATTGTCATATAATGTTCAAACATTATAACTTTATCTCTAAACTATATTATTATACATATATACATAAATAAAGGTTAATCGAAGAAAAAAAAAATATTTATAATAACAATATACATATATGTAAAAGAAAAACCAAATTTTAAAAAATATTACTTTTGTTATAACACAACAAAAAAAAAAAAAAAAAAACAACACTTTTGGTTCGGAAATCAATTACTAAAATAAATATTAACCATAAATTTTATAAAAAAAAATGAACTGTAGAAATACTTTTCTGATTGCTATGTTGGTGATGGTAATAACATTACCACGCGCAGACCCGGAGTAAACAGTGAGACGAATACGAGATCCAGACGCGATGTTGGAGGAAATCGGGACGATTTATTGGTACAGAAGGCACTGGACAATTTTACCGAGAATTCTCTTACCTAATTTCAATGCAGACTATGAATTTTTGAAAAACAGCACGGGAATTGTTGGTGCACTATGCCAGCAAGAAATGAGAGACGTCTTGGAGGAAGCTGGTAGGGATCATGGTATAGCTCAGCTAAGACAAATACGTCAACAGTTTTCGAGGCGATCATGAAGGATTTGGACGAGTTGTCGTCGGCTGTCAAGAATGATGCATCGAGTGTTGGAGCAGCTATCTAAAGTACCCCAAAGTTCGAGGATGAAGATTCAGCGTTTGTTGGTTAGCGAAGCTCTGGTTTCATTGCTCGAAGACGACGAAGTCGAAATTAGTTCTAATCACAAACGACGATACCGTAACGTTAACTGGTTTTCAGAATCATTTAGCCGATCGGCAGAAAAACGACAAGACTTAACTCGAAGAGCCACAAGAGGAACTGGTCGGAAAATGTAAACGATGGATGGAAGTCGTCCAACAAGATCAATTCACCCAATATCGACTAGCGCGACATCTGGCTAGTAGCGAACTTTTAAATGAAAAATATTTGAGTTTAGTACCCGAAAGGACATCACATATGGAGTTTTGGTAACGCTATTTATTCAAACATGCTTTACTTAAAGATGCACTGGGCAATGCAGAGATGGCCGACCGGAGAGAAAAAATTGAAATCGATTCGATAAATCCAGTTTCGTCACATAAAAATATTATACAGACGGAAGAGCCGAAACTTGCTTGTGCTGAAAATGAAAAAGTCGACGAAGTCAGTATACCTGTTAAAGAAAATGCGAAAATAATTGAAGAAAACTTGACCGAAGACGATATCAATTGGGAAGCGAAGAGATTTCGTGCAACAGACTAGTGGAACAGGTAATTCAGGAATGTGGAAAACGAAAAGTTTTTATTCTAAGCGACGATATTGTTATCAACGAAACAAACAACAGAAAACAACAACGAAACAAACAAAACTACTGCCAAAACGTCACCGGAAAATCAATCGCCACAGGACATATCATGGATAAACGCGCAGCCATCAGCAGAAACTAGTTCCCGCAGCATAACCACACCACATCGCAATCGGCAGGTCATAGAGTTAGTGTAAATAATCACTGTTTAGTATAGTATAGCATAGTATGAAAATTTTATGTAATAAAAATAAAAACGCTTTATTAAAACAAAAAAAAAAAAAAAAGTTTATATAAAATCTTATACCGAGCTATTCAATTGAATTTATTAAAACGAAATAAAGTAAAAACTAAAAGATATCACCATATGCAACTGTCTGTGTGCACCAAAATTTAATACTTAAAGAATTTAAAATATGAAAGTAAAATTAATGAATGAAAATGGTAACAAAATATTTTAAAAAATATTAAAAATTAAAAAAAAAAAAGAGATACAAAAACGAAATTAAAGCATAAAATAAAAGAAATGAATAAAAACTCTTAAAATAAATAAATAAACTGACGATCGATCCAACCGGTGGCAAGTTTTTTGAAGAAGGGAGGAATGTCAGGGATCATGCCCTGACGATATTGCATGATGTTGAATCGACAGGTCATTGTCTTAATGTATAAATTCAACATCATGCAATATATCAGCACATGCCATGCGTCCACGAGCCGCAAAGTTGCGAAAACTCACATGGTGTTGAATATCCGTAATATTGGAAAAATGTACAATCAATGTAAATTCGACACCATGTGAGTTAAGCGACCTTAGGATCGCCGGCATGTGCGTCCGGTCGTCAGCAAGATTGACCGGATCGAAAAGTAAAAGTGACGATCGATCGGGGAGTTGAATACTGGCTCTGATTGGGAGCAGTCAAAAAAGTGAAATAAAGTGTTATTACAAGTTATTACAACAAGTTGTACTGGGAATATTGTAATAATTAATAATTATAAAGTGTGAAATAAAGTTATTACGTGTGAACAAGACAACATATAATAATAATCTTTTATTTGGTAACTCGACCCAACAGTACTACGTAAGAGCAAAGATTGACGGAATAAATATATATAGCTGCTATATACCACCGAGTGTTGGCAACGATGAATATGAAAGGATTGTCGATGGACTCACGATCGATGTTAAATCAACAAGCCCAAATATCATTGCTGGTGACTTCAACGCATGGGTCACGGAATGGGGAAGCAAACGCCCGAATGGGAGAGGAAATATGCTACTCAAGGCCTTTGCGTCGCTTGACGTCATCGTTTTAAATAGTGGGCGCAAAAACACATTCGAAAAAACGGGCGAGGCTCTGTAATAGACATTACATTTGCAAGCAGAACATTAATCCAGCACACAGAATGGCGGTTAAGTGATGCATACACGCATAGCGACCATCAGGCAATAATAGTGACAATTGATTCTGGTAGAAGAAATCGTCAAAAGCGCCAACATGCGAAAGCGCAGACAAAAGGATGGAAAGATAATACACTAGATGAAGAAATTTTCAAGATGGTACTGAATGCCGAACATGACCCGCAACAAGGTATAGAAAATCATGCTCAAAGTGTAGTAAACGAACTGACTAAAGCCTGTGACGCGGCAATGGTGAGAAGAAAAGCTCACAACGTACGGAAACCAAACTACTGGTGGAACGATAACATTGCTCGGCTACGCACTAGATGTCACAAAGCTAGACGACAGCTGCAGCGGAAAAGAACAACAGTAAATAGTAGTACTCTAAACGATATATACAAAGAAGCCAGGTCAGACATTAAAAAGGCAATTAGGCAAAGTAAACAAGGATGTTTCAGAGAGCTTTGTAACAACATGAACAGTAACTTATGGGATGGAGCATATAGGGTAGTAATGTCGAAACTGAAGGGACCAAGGGGACAAGCACCAACGTGTCCTATACTTATGGAGAAAGTGGTCGAATCGCTATTCCCGAAACGCTTCGATAGTAATGCTCCGGCAATAATAGAATGCCCCACTGAAGTCAATAACGAACCAACGGTGGTGACTGCGGAGGAGGTACTCCAAGCAGCTAAGTGGCTCGAGAACAATAAACCACCAGGATTAGATGGCATTCCAAATAGAGCGCTTAAACTAGCTATAAAGCTTAATGCAGACGTCCACGCAGAAATGTACACGAAATGCCTAAAGGATGCTATTTTTCCCAAAATATGGAAACGCCAACGTTTGGTTCTGCTCCCGAAACCAAACAAACCACCCGGAGAGCCGAGTTCTTACAGGCCGCTGTGTATGCTTGACTCATTGGGAAAATCCTGGAACGGTTAATTCTTAACAGATTAGAACAACATCTACAAGAGAATGGAAACATTTCAGAGAATCAATATGGATTCCGCAAAGGGCGCTCTACAGTCGACGCAATAAAAAAAGTGATAGACATTGCTGAAATGGCCATTGAAGGCAGTAGATGGAAGAATGGTTCTAAAGAATACTGCGCTATAATAACACTAGACGTAAAAAATGCATTCAATTCGGTGACGTGGCCTCACATAATTAATGCTCTATTAAAATTGGAAACTCCACCATACCTCCTACGAATGGTCAGGAGATATCTCGCAGATAGAGTATTACTATATGACACCGAAGAAGGAGTGAAGAAGTATAGCATAACATGTGGAGTCCCACAGGGCTCAGTACTAGGACCCGTGTTATGGAATATACAATATGATGACATCTTACGACTTCCAGTACCAAGAGGTGTACAAATAATTGGCTACGCGGATGATATAGCAGTCATTGTGGTAGCAAAAGACTTACAGAGCATCAAGAACGTAAGCACCAACGTGATTTCTGACATTAAGAACTGGCTTAGGGCATCTAATCTAGAGCTAGCTGCACAAAAAACAGACGTAGTTCTTATTACAAGCAAAAAACAAAGAGAGCATATAACATTAATTATAGATGGACTTGAAATCGTATCCCAACCATCCATTAAATACTTGGGTTTTACGATTGACGTAAGATTATACTTCAAGACAAACATCGAAACAGTCTGCGCAAAAGCAGGACGAGTGAACTCCGCCCTATGCAGAACAATGGTGAACATTGGAGGACCAAGCCAAAACAGGAGGATACTTCTTTCAAGAGTGACGCGAAGTATCATAATGTATGCTGCGCCGGTATGGAGCGAAGCACTACGATACAAATCTTACGCGAATGTGTTAAAAAAAACCCCATAGAGTAAGTGCGTTAAGGGTATGCAGTGGATTTCGCACAATTTCATATGACGCCGCGAATGTCATAGCTGGTGTAATGCCGCCAGACATACTAGCTGGTGAATCACAACGATTATATCACAAAAAGAATACGATAAATCGATGCTTAACAGTGGAAGAGAAAAAAGAAGAGCAACGGATAAGTACCAATGCCTGGCAACTGCAATGGAACACCGTAAACAAAGGCCGCTGGACGTATAGACTCATAAGAGATGTAGATAAGTGGGTCGGACGGAAGCATGGTGAAGTAGAATACTACATGGCCCAATTTCTGTCAGGGCATGGCTGTTATAGGAGCTGTTTGCACAAATATGGCCATGATTCCTCTGCGTCATGTCCAAGTTGTACAGATGCAATAGAAAATGCAGAGCATGTATTCTTTCATTGCCCAGTCTACGAAATGGATAGAAGGAGAGTCGAGGACATCGTTGGAGAAAATATTAACCCCGATAACATAGTTCCACATATGCTGAGCAGCAGCGAAACCTGGAATGCGGTGACTCAGATGTGCGTTCTCACCGAACTGAGGAGACTCGAAAGACTACGTAGGGAACCATCTGAGATAGAAGTGCCTACAACAGCTACATAGAACAGTTGGTAGTTGAATAAGATAGGCAGTGACATATACAGGGTGACATAAGACACTTTGACAGTAAATTGACGTTTGAGTTTTATGCTCCTCCCTCCTCCTGACGAAATACTTAACGGTGGTCCCGGGAGGTAGTGGGTTTGGCAAGGGGTTTTTAGCGGGTTCAAGTCTCGCACTTCAAGGCTTTCGATGCTTTTCCCCGCGTTAAAAAAACACCAAACATGGTAAAAACAGAATCCATTTTTGTTACGTGATGATGAACGCGACGATCTATGCAAGTTATTCCGTGAACGAGATCGATTGCTACTATGTTGCATAGCCATCGAAAACTTTGCAACTTGATCAGCTAGTAACGAGATTTGCCTTTGCAAATTCTCTAAGCTAACTTGTTCATATACTACACCATTACAAATTGCTGCTATGTTTGAATTGGACTCTGTTTCTATAATTTTGTCAGCAAGGACACTCAATTTTTCAAGAGTCATATCTGCGACTGCTAAAATTGTCTGTGCGTTTTTAGGCAATTTCTGCAGCCACAGTTTATTTAGAAGCGCCCCTCCGACCGAATCGCTTGCCAAAGATTTCATGTAGGCTAAGAGCAAACTAGGTTTGCGATCTCCAAGCTCCATATTGTTGAGTAATTTATGGAACTTGTAGTTCTCCGTTTCACCAAAACGAGCAAGCATTTTCGCTTTTAAATCAAGATAGGGCGTCTCGTCAGAAATATTTTCAATAATATCGCTGATGGGTTCACTCTTCTTGATTTAGCATGTTCATATGGGTATGCATGAGTAAACTTGGCTATTTCACTTGTAATTCTAGCTGAGCCAAACTGAATTTCAAGTGCTGTAACTCAAGCTGCTAGATTTCTAGTCCAAATGCTGCTGTTGTTGTTGATGTTGCTGCTGCTGTTGCTTTTGCTGCTATAGTTGCTGACGTTGATGTTGTTGTCATTGCTACCGCTGTTGCTGCTGTTAGATTGCTGCAGATTTGCTTTCACCGGAATAACTATGATATGAGTGAACCAATTTCGCGTCTTGCAAGAGAAGCTAACGAGAATATTGATGTATTCGACTTCTCTATAGATAAAGTATGTTTAAGACGCAGACTTAACGCTAGTTGACACCAATTTATATTAGTTTTTGTCTATTTACTGTGCTCTGTTTATTAATGTGTTGGTGTAGGGATATTGACGTTTGTTTTGTCCCTTCACTAAATTATGAGCCACAGGATATAATGATTTCCATCTTTTATACTTGGAATCGATTTTATGGCAATTCCTTGCATTACGGAATCCTGACAGTGATATTGTTACTAAGAATCCTGCTCGCTGCTTCTTTTGTTCACCAATAAATTGATTATTGGTTATTGTCGGGGTCACCAATTTAGGGGTTGTGCGTTAATAAACTTCAACACTTTTATTTAATAATTAAAAAATTATTTAATCTTTTAACAATTATTTAGTTTTTTGCAACAATTAGTTAAATGTAACTATTTAATTTTGTAATTTAACAACAATTATTTAAATACAACTATTTATTTCAATAAAATATTTTTCAATATTTATTTAGCAATAACTTTTTTATCAACTGACTTTTCATTTTTTATTTTTTTTTAGAGCCAAGATTTCAAATTGCGTGCTACTGTAAGTTGATTTACAGTAGCTGAGTTTAAATCCTGTTCATTATGAAAAACTATATAATATTAGACGAGCGCACCTCATTACTACTTCGCGCAAATCTACAAATTTTGATTTTTGTAGTTTGAGATGACCAATATAGGTATACCCAAGCAAGCAGCGAACTGGAATTATACGTTGATCGAGAACTCACGATCTTCGCATTGTAGACCAACACGCTACCCACTAGGCTACACCCTAGTTAGGCAGGGTGGGCTGGTGGCGATAAAAACCACAGTGTAAGTATGTATACATACAAAGTTTACAGACTGAAACAAACCTCTCGAAATAAACACACCAATATGCGTACAATCTACGCGCACAGCAGGGTTGCGCATCTGGCACTCTAATCCTACAAGACTATGTCCAAACTAGTGTCCATTTGTAGACACAATTTGGATCACCTAGCGGTCATAACGGAAGTTTTTCTAATTTGGATACCGAGTTAGACACGCTTGCACGGCAAGGATCAAATCACTTCGGGAAGAACCAAATTCTTTCGGGAAAAACCGAATAAAAATAAATATTACAGCTCAGCTGTTACAACGTAGTCGCTATAGCGTCCGGACTATTGTTGGCCGGACCACAGGTCCTTGGTTGCTAATGTTGCAAGCATTTAGGATGCGGATCGCGAGCGCCAGCCTTTGCAGACGTTGCGAGGAAGGCGAGCAATCTATCGAACATTATCTCTGTCACTGTCCGGAAATCTCCAACAGTCGTCTCTTTTGTTTAAGCTCTAGATTCTTGTCAGAACTAGACGATCCCAGAGGCGTCCAACACTCGAACCTACTACGGTTCGCAAACCGAACCAAGTGGTTAGAGCAAGAGGAGTGACTTTCATCTTATAATAAATAAGGGGAGTACAATGGGCCCAACTAGATGACTTAGTGCATTGTGGTTCTATGAAACCACCCTCCTACAACCTAAATCTAAATCTAATGTCCTTTCGACGGCATTGTTAGTATTTTACGCGAAAGAAAAGCACCTTGCGCAAGGTTCGAGCTACCGATTAGGCTCCCTATATTAACTATATCGGGGCTGAATATGAAGATGAGTATTTTCAGGAAAAAAAACAGGGCGAAATGCCAATAGGAAACCTTCAATTTAAAATGAATGGTAAATTCAGTATTTGTTATGTTTCGAACCGTGTTTTGCAATATTTAGAAACTGACCATTTCCACATCCAATTGCCCTTCTCCACTTCCTGTGTTGATCCCATCCAGCTTTCAAAACTTTGTTTCTAAAAAATAATTTACGGTACTTACAGAAATAAATACAGAAAAATAAATAGGTCCTGGCGGCAACTAAAGGTCGATGGTCAGGATCCCACATTAAAAAAAAAAAATGAACAATTTGATTGATAGAAATTCCCGCTTTCATTTTCACGTCAACACAGACAAAACTTAGACAGTAGTTCGCGCGCATCTTTCGAATGTGCTGATTGCATTGAACGTTTTCACTGCTTCTGCTACAATCAGTGCCCCGATTCTACGGCATTTCGGTTAAAATGCGAAATTTGACAGCGCCTGTCGCTAAGTTTTCGCGAATTGTCAAAGTCACTTTGCGGACGACGTAAAAGTGATTGAAAAATTCCGAAAATTTTAATTAAAAAAGGACGTGAACCGCATAAAAATGACTGCGAGGCGTCTTTAAGCGGTTTCTTGTGTTTCACGCCGTTCAGGAATGTCCGGAAAATGTGAAAACTGTGACGAGTGAGTTCACTTTTTGTGCGTGACCTCCATTCGAAGGAGGAAAAGAAAATTTCGATCGATCGATATTTCCTTGCCGTGTCGACACAAAAGTTCCTTGCTGCTTCGCTGGTGTCCTGTGACGGACTTTTCTGCTGGTTGTCACAGAGAAGGAACACTCCTTTCGCTTCGGAATACGCGGAACATGAAAATATTTACGAAAAACATCGGTTTAGGTGAGTAAATCGCTTTCGAAGCATCCAGTGAGTCCTTTTAATCGAAAATTCGCTGCTAATCGGATGCGATAGCAGACAGACGATGTTCAGATTGAAGCGCAATAGAAATGGGGTATTTCGGAAATTTCCTATTTCAAACATTTTAGATTTCAAAAATTTGATTTGTTTTTTTTTTATAGTAATTAAGAAATTAGTTTCCTGGCGATATGTTTACAAATAAGGAATAAAACGTCTTCTGGCTTCAGCTAACGCAATCAAGTGGAAGGAAATGCGATGAAATGGAAACCGCTATCGTGTAAAAAAAAAACATTTCGTTCCCACAACGACCTTGTTTGGCTTGAGGAGATTTAATTAGCGATTTCCTGGCCTCTCAGTCATTCAATTTTGTCATAATAAAAACAGAAGCACGTGCCTTATCAGCTTAACGCCCCCATTGAGTGTTTTCATTCAGGAGAAGGGCCGTCTGGCCTCTGATTGTTCAAGCTATGCATTGTATATCCACTTTGCACAACAGCTGTTCTTCATATCGCGAGATTCGGGCAACAAATGCTTTTAACGATAACAGAAATCAACGATTCTGTGTGCGAGAAAGCATTTCGCAATGCTGCTGAGTAAGCCATTCGTCAGATTACGGACGCATCCGATAGCAATGAGGTGCTTAAGCTGCAAATGAATTACGAATTGCTTTGTTTTCTTTTTCCGTTTGCATTAAGGCGGTCGAGTACCGATTAACTTAGATTCGTGTGCGGTGCTGGATTATCTCCGTTTTCTGACGTCATGTTCTTAAGGTCCGTTGAAGTTTGCACTAAAAATTTGGTCGTATTTCTGAATGTTTGGTTTCAACTCAACTGTGGAATCGACTCGTAGTAACCATTGGTTCGACTCTCCGCCTTCAATAGGGTTGACAAAGCTTCAATTAGATTATGAGCAAATATCGGCTCTTAACTCCCCATACCAGAATCGTCAGTAGTTTCAATTATACGTCTGCAAGTGCTAGTTGCTGGTCTTGCCCGCACGGCGTCTTCTTTGGAATCCGCGTGACCAGCTACTTGCGATTTAGTCGTTGATATTGCTAGATCGTCGAAGGTTTGCTGTTTGTTATTGTATCGCCATCCGATTAATTTTCGAATTGTCTTACACTCAAATTTGTTTAGCATGGTTTTTAACACTCACATGCCAGGTTTCTCGGTTTTTTTTTATTTGGGAACACATGAGAGAACTGCGACCTTCGCGACCTATTTTGCGTTTATTGCTCCTTTACCCTACCATAACTCTAATCTAAGTATCTTTAAGGGAGCCATGTTGGCTAGTTCCTCGGTAGAAACGAAAACTTTTCTTAGAAGATTGTGCCTTTTCCTTGCTACTGCTTCACAATGACATACGTTGTGTTTTGTCGTTTCTGAGTCTTCGAGACAGAGCTAAAACAAACCCATCAAACAAAATAATTCATTAAAGACTCGTTAATGAATTATATTAACGAGTGTTTTGATCGTTAACGAGCGTCGTTGACGGTACATTAATGAGTCATCACGGACATAAGTGGACATTCATTAATGAATTGTAAAACGCTTACAAGAAACGAGTATATAATCAAAGATCGCAATTGCTTCTCTGTTTCTGTTGTTCATGCTTTGAACATTTCACGCATAAACGAAATATGCCTATAGACATAGCTATGTCGACATCATTTTCGGACTCGCATATGGCACGTGTGATGTGAACTATGCAGAGTTTGGTTTAGATAATTTTATTTTACCCTCCTGCTCGGTTTTCGAACGTTTAGATTACTCATCATGTTATTTATTTTTCAAGCATATTACAGCTCGGGCATGCAAAACGATCGTTTTTCGATCATCAATTTATAAGCGCTCGATAAAATGTTTGCTGGGAAGCTTTCTACATCCCAAGCTAAGCAGAACTGACGTAGCGGCCATTTTGAATGACTCCAGTGAGTGTGTCGTCATGGATTTTTCCGTTTCAAAAGACCACCTGTATTATTTTTGTACAATCTTATCGTAAAAACACGTTTTACCGGAAAACAACAGAGAAGCACAAACTGATATAATAATTACATGATGAGGACTATTAACAAAGTATCTTGGTAAGCTGAACTATCTTTAACACTGAATTTAAGAATAAACGCGATTCTTACGAAGCCCACCGTGTCTGCTCCATATAGAAGCGAGCGAATTTGTATGGAACTGTCATTTTTGTTATGACTCCAACTTGTTGTTGGATTGACTTACATGGCTTTGGCTAAACCCATATTTTTTAGGTTGTGGTTTACTCCACTGCGCCCCGTGATTAGACCGATTAGAGTACTAATATTACTCTTGCTGAATTCTACAATATCCTCCACTTCGTTTTTTTTTTTGTGGTAAGATTAATTTTTTTGAGATTTCCAAACCTGGAAGTTTATTCCAGTAGATTTTATCCTCTTGTTAAACTTTCTAAGTTTAGGGTTGGAGTGCCCTTTTGGTTCTCCGCATAATTTCTCTGGTCCAATAAAATTTGTTTCTGCACCGTTTTTATACTCTAGATGAAAGAGTATTATAAGTTTGCCACAAAGTTTGTAACGCTAAGAAATAAGACTTGGAGAAAAAAATGAATGATACAGAAGTTCATATAATGACTCAAAAATGTCCGGATGTCCGTCCGTGTCCTCTCTTGCTTGAGAACGCGTTGATCTAGAAAGTTCAAATTCTGTACACGTCTTTTTTGACAAAAAAGTAAGGACAAGTTCGTGAACGGGCCAAATCGCTCCACCCCTTCTCTCTCTCTCCCCTCCCATACAAAATGACGCAGTTGCACAATTTGACAATAAACGGATTTGCTCAAAAAGTATAAAAGCTATTGGTCTCAAATTTTGAACATATTACTTTTATGATCCTCCTTTCACCACCTCCCATAAAACTGTACTTTTTAACGAAATTCTCTAAACCAATTTACTCAGTGCGTATAAAATTTAGCGAGCTCAAATTGTGCGCTAAATATTTATTTGGAATAATTAGTAAGACCAAAAAAAATTAGACATTTAGTTTCACCCCTTCTACCCCCACCCCCACAAAATGACACAATTTCGCAATTTGACAATAAACGGATTTTTTCAAAAAGCATGAAAGGTATTATAAACTTTTATAATAATTTCAATTTGAGTCCTCCCCTTCCTTCCACCACCTCCCATACAAACTGCATTTTTTACGAAATACTCTAAATAAATTTACTCAGTACGTATGAAATTTATCGAGCTGAAATTATGCACTAAATAATTATTTCAAATTATTAGTAAGACTAAAAAAAATTAGGCGGTTAGCTTCACTCCTTCTACCACCTCCCGTACAAACTGCACAATTTCACTAAATCCAATACACTAATTTTCTAAGTACCTATTAAATTTTTGAATCCTAAATTTTGTATAAAAAACATTTTTACTTACTTACTTACTTACGATGGCGCTACAGCCCAAATCGGACTTTGGCCTCCTGAATGCTTTGCCTCCATCCATCTCGGTTCAGTGACCGCGTCCTCCAGTTTGAAAATCTTAGCAGTGATTTGCTGTCTGCGTCAATCGAATTCTCCCAGCGCTTTCGTGGTTTTCCGACCGGTCTTTGTCCGTTGACTTTCCCTTTTAGTGTGCGTTTGGGAATTCTTCCGGCATCCATCCGCTCCACATGACCAGCCCATTGTAACTTTTTAAATTTTATGGGGGTTGACACTTCTGGATTGTCGAAGATGGAATACAGTTCTCTATTGTATCGTATTCTCCAGATAGAGTCTTCCCTCACAGGTCCGAGGATTCTTCTGAGGACCTTTCTTTCAAAAGCGTTAAGTAGTTTTTCGGACGCCTGAGTTAATGTCCACGTTTCGCTGCCATAGCATAGCACAGCTCTTATGATGGTTTTGTATAGCTTAAGTTTTGTTTTCCGGTGCACATTCTGGTTTTTGATTATTGGAAGTACCGAATATTAAGTCTTGTTTGCCATCATTATTCTTCTATTTATTTCGATGGGTTCGTTTCCATCCTTCGATAGGTTTGCCCCTAGGTATTTAAAGGTGTCTACGTTTTCTAGGTTATAGTCTCCTACTGTGGTATTTTGTCTGATTGGCGTCTTTTTCCTAGTTTGCGTCATAATTTTTGTTTTATTTTCATTAATACGTAGTCCAACTTCCCTTGCTACCGAGTCAAGGTTTACAAATCCTTCCTTAGCACTCTCCAGAGATCTTGCAAGGATATCTATGTCGTCGGCATATGCTACGAGCTGTGTGGATTTGAAGCATAGTGTTCCCTTGGTGTCAACGGAAAGTTTCCGAACAACATATTCGAGTGTTAAGTTGAAAAGCATTGGTGCGAGGCCGTCACCTTGTTTAAGGCCGTTGTCTGTTTTAAAACTGGAAGTCAGATCATTTTCTACTCTGACTTGTGACAAAGACTCAGTCATTGTCATTCTTGTCAGTCGGACCAGTTTCGGTGGGACTCCAAACTCCAACATGATTTTATACAGTACGCGCCTGTCGATACTGTCGTATGCTTGTTTGAAGTCAACAAATATCTGGTGCACATCAATATTATATTCCAAGCACTTTTCCAGCACCTGTTTAACTGAGAATATCTGGTCCGTGGTCGAGCGTCCAGCTCTAAATCCGCCTTGGTATTCACCAATTACTTTGTCAGCATAGGGCTTAATTCTCTTTTCTAGAATTTTCGTCAAAATCTTATAAGACGTACACAACAGAGATATTCCTCGGTAGTTTTCGCAGCAGAGTTTCGTCACCTTTTTTATAAATTGGACATATGATGCTCTTGCGCCAATCTTCAGGAAGCATTTCCTGCGTCCATATGTCCGTGACTAATTGATGTAGGAGATGAGCTATGCAGGTGTCGCCGGCTTTCAGAAGTTCAGCTGAGATTTGATCAGTACCCGGCGCTTTGTTATTTGGGTGGTTCCTTAGGGCTGTTTTACTTCTTCGAGTGTGGGAGGACTCAAAGAGAATCCTTCATCAGCTGTTACATCCGTTATACCTGCTATTGTATCTGCTGCTGCTGTTCGTGTAGGTGATGGGCTTGGGTTAAGAAGGTGTTCAAAATATTGTGCCCATCTTAGTTTTATATCTTCCGCGTTACTTATAATGTTTCCTGCTGCATCCTTGCAGAGGGTCGTTTTCGGTTTGTATCCTTCTTTCATCCTTTTAACAAGGGAATACGCGGCTCTTGTGTTGTGTAATCTAAATTGTTCGTCCATGTTTTTAATTTCGTCATTATTGTACTTCCGTTTTTTTTGTCTGCATATTTTGTTTGCAAATCGTCTAAGATCCTTGTATTTGTCCTGTTTGGCTCGTGTCGGCCGTTCCGTTAATATTCTGTAAGCCTGATTTTTTCGTTCTAAAGCATCTTTGCATTCGTTCTCGAACCAATCATTTCTTTTGCGCCGGGGTTGTTGTCCTATAACCTCCTCTGCGACAGATGTAATGCCATCTTTGATATTTTGCCACATTTCCTCTATTGACTTGCTGGCGGTGGTATTCAGCATTGTTGCGAAGTGCCTCTCCAAGGCTGATACATATTTCGCAACTATTTTCTCGTCTTTGAGTTTTCCTATGTCGAATTTAGGAACCGGTTGTGTTTTTGGGTGTCCTCGGTTTGCGATTCGACATCGGAACTTTGTCTTTACCAAATAGTGGTCTGTGTCGCAATTAGCCCCTCGACACGTATGCACGTCGAGAATACAGGAGGCCGTCCTTTTCTCTATTAGAACATGGTCTATTTGGTTGAATGTTCTTCCGTCGGGTGATGCCCACGTTCTCTTATGAATGTCACGATGCGGGAAGCATGTAGAGCTTACAATAAGGTTTTTGCTGCTGGCGAAATCAGTCAGCCTCTGGCCGTAGTCGTTACTAATATCATGGAGACTGTGCCTTCCAATTGTCCCTATGTATGTGTCTTCTATGTCCACTTTCGCGTTAAAGTCACCTAATACTATTTTAATATCATTCGACGGAAGGGAGTCGAATGTTGATTATAAGGTGCTGTAGAAATCGTCTTTAACTTCGTCGTCTTTGTCTTCCGGTGGGGTGTGGACATTAATAAGCCAAACATTAAAAAAACTTGTTTTAATGCGGATTACACACAATCGTTCATTGACGGATTTGAAGTTGGTAACTTGGTGTTTAAACTTGTTGTCGACGATAAACGCAACTCCAAATTCCCGGCTTCCCGATGATTTCCCACTTTTGAAAATTGTGTGCGATCTATAGTCAGTAATCTCGTTGCCTAACAATTTAGTTTCTTGGAGTGCAATTATGTTTATATTGTATTTGAATGCCTGTTCCAGAAGCGCTCTCACTGCTCCTGCTCTGTACAGGGATCGCACGTTCCAAGATCCGAAGGAATAGTCCATTTTTCGTTTGCGTGGTCGATGCCGTTGAATCAATCCAGTCCGAGGCGTTGCTTCAGGTTTCGAAACAGGTGTGGTTTTTCCGAGGATGAGTTGTTAACACATCGCCCAACCCCCAACTTGGAGGGCCATCTTATTATAGTGCTAGAATTTTTCTGTTTCATTAGCACTCGCGCCCATCAGTTTAGCAAGTCAAGTCCGGATGGACAAGACCAGTATCCGGTGGCTACCACGTGGAGGTATGATGAGCACAATTGATGTGTATATGACAGTTACAACACTGGGCGTCGCCTAATGACGCCGATCAGATGCCTACCCTATCTATACCCATCCAACCACCATAAAACATTTTTATAGCAACCTTAGCGTGATGTGAAAAAATTAGTTCAATGTCGTCACCCCCTCTACAACTTCCCCTACAAAATTTCTTAAAATAAAAAAAATTCTCTTTCATCTAGAGTATCGTACGATTGGGGCTTACGCCCAGTCGTAGTCCTGTTATGTTTTTGCAAGTCGATCAGCCTCTTCATTTCCCTCAATTCCATATCTCCTCAGACCCACATTAAGGTTACGTTGTTCCTTTTTTCCAAGATGATTAGGTTTTGAAGACAGTCCCTCGATCCGTGCTTATTGTATACTAGGGCTTTGAGAACCGTCTGACTATCCAATAAGATATAAATAGATTTGTTGCAATGAACCCTCCTCATATTCTCATAGCTGCATAGCTTCATTGCAATTCGTGCTGCCTGGAAGATTGTGGCTTCTTTATCGAGTGGTTTTGAAACCGAGAAGTTAGGGCCTTCAACTCCGGCTCCAGTCTCCTCAGAGGTGTGCTAGCAACCTGTATACCAGATGGTTGATTGCTTTTTCATTTCAGGTAGCATGCATTGCCAGTCCTTGCGTTCTATGAGTATAACTTTCAAGGGGGTTTCGAAGTTGAATTTCGTCAGCATAGTGTCCGATAGTGTGGAGGCTAGAACTTCTATTTTTGGTTTTTTTAGGATTTTGAGGTGACCGATGATTTGTATTTCTTTTCCCTCTGTATGCATAACAACCCTTTGATAGCTTCCTATTTTATTTGGAGATGTATCGGAAGGATGCTTAGGAACATTTCCATTGCCGCCGTAGGACAGGTTTTCATTGCTCCTGTGATACCAAGACAAGCTAGCCTTTGGATTTTTTGTAGCGTAAGATGTGCTTTTCTTTATAAAATTTTAGTCCACCATATCGTTGATATCCATATGTGAATATTGGAAGAATGACCAATAAACCATTTTGGGCTTTAACCCCAATTTTCTGCCAAATAAGTTTTTGCAGGCCCAAAATGCCTTTAGTGCTTTGTCATCAATCCTTTTATATGTTTGTTCCAGCTGAATTTGCTATCCAGTATGACACCTATGTAGATATTGTACGACATCTGAAACCCACTGGCCTGTCATAACAAAAGCTTGAGCTTTTGAGCTCTCCGCGTCGTCTTACCCAATACGGGAGTACAACAAAAATTTGGACTTCATCTGGTCGCGGATATTAACCCGACCAGATGTCTCGACAACGGCGTCAGATGGTGTGACGCCAACCTGCCCACCCAACCTAAGCCATACGTCTTCCTCAAAACTTCCTCGTATGGCCCCAAGGAGAGAGAGGGGGGGGGAGCCTCTGGAAGGTTAGAGGAGTGCCTTCAAATGAAAACTTTACTGTCTCATTTTAATTCAATACAATTCTACAAAAGTTATCATTATAATAATATGTGATTTTACGTTGTACATTTCATTAAAAAAAGGAAAATTAAACGAGATTTCTATCTTATTCGTTTTCAACAATTTAAGTAATAAGTTTTGTTTTTTTTTTTGTGGTATTGAATAATAATAATCGTTGTATTTTCTTGCTTTATAAAGTAGCTATTCTAGGAACGAGATATTTATTTATAGGTAAATGTATAAAAAAAATAGATTAAATAATTTGCTTGCAATAATATCCTAAAGGACTGTCGACCTATTCAATGTATTTACAGTACAACTTAATTTTGAAATGTATGTTTTTCTTCCTTTTTTTATTATTTTCTTTTTATTATTTGTGTCTACAAAAAAAATGAAATTGTTTTTATACAATAGTTCCCGTCACTGTGGGCACCTAGAGGAATTACCGGAACTAGCGAATTTAACGGCGCACTTTAAGAGTCTCCGACACGAATGTCCCGCATAGGTGCAATAAAGGTATAAACACTGCACATAGAATTTCACCTTCTGGTTCATGCGATGGTTGCAACACGGTGACTATCATCTGTCTTTTTTGCACGCAGTCGTTTTTTTTTTTTCTTAATCGGCAATAAATTTCACGAATATTGTAATTATTACTTCCATAAATAATTTGTCCGAATATAAAAAAAACTCAAAGCGAAACTTCTCTACCTCCTTTCTTTTTTAAAAAAAAAGTTAAAAACCCGTACGCTTGCAAATCTCTTTCCGAGGTTAGCACACGGCCCGACGTCTGACCCGCTCGCCTCGAACTCCAATCCAAGAAGAACCAAAAAAATCGTAACTCGCAGCTAACAGCTATGTGTCGCCTCCTCACCTTTTTTTTTCTTCCGCCATGCGATTTGTGACCTCTCAAAAAAAACTCTGCCACCTAATCTCCAAAGTTTTCGAACATCGTCAATCCCTTCTCTGCGGCTAGATGGCGTGCAACTCGTCACACATAAAAACCTTTAAAAGTGAAAAACCATCGGAAAGCCGAATTTTACACTGTTTGATTTGTGTGTGACCTTTCGGTCTCTGTTGAGATCGTTACAGAGACCAAAACGTCACACATACTTAATCAAAAAGTGTAAAACCCGGAAATCTGTCGGAATTTTTGCGGATTTTCCTCCTTTTCGTAAATGGTACTATCTCAGTCTTACTTAGGTTGATGTTTCAATTCTTAGACCGACACCAGTTCATTAACAATGCAGATTCTTCCTTTCCGACAAAATTACGGCATATTTACTTCTAATGGTAATGACAAGGTCGTAGGCATATCCTATTACCTCATAGCCTTCTTTCGTTAAACGGTCCAGGATTTCACAGAAGTAGAGATAGTGTCCCTCCCTGGGGACAGCCCCGATAGGACAGTGGTTGTCATTCGGCTCTTTAGTATGGCGTGTATCCATTTTATCGTGGCCGATTCAAGACCCTTTTTCCTAGCAGCCGCTAATATGGCGGCATGTGGAGTGTTGTCGAATGCTCCTTCTTTATATATCTAGGAATGCGCAAAGGGCTATTTCTTGGAGTCTTTACCCTTTGCAACTGTGAAGGGCTAACGCAGTTGATTTGCCTTTCTGGTAGGCATGTTGATTGTTATTAAGGCATACGTGTTAGAACCTGTTCTTATGTGAATGTCTACTGATTTCTCCATCGTCTTGATGAAGAATGAGGTAAGACTTATAGGGTGATATGATTTAGGCTGGGAAGATTCCCTGGATTGGTTACAAAGAGCTCCCTCTCTTGCCTCCAAATTTATGGGATCTATCAATAAAAAAAACTGGTTTTAGAGATCCATATCGACCCCCTTCTGCAGTAATGCGGGGAATACTTTCGCTACTTCGGCCAATTTGAATGGCTTAAATGTGTTAATTGTCCATCTAATCTTTTCCGGAGTGAAAATTTTACCAAAGATTTAACCAATCCAGTTTGTAAGAATACCAATGCAGCAAACTGTTCGACTTTATTACGGAGCCGACAGCAAGCTTTTCGTTTTCTACTTCCACAATGGCACTACAACCCAAATCGGACCTTGGCCTCCTGACATTCAGGTTCCTTAATGTTTTTCATTACTTTTTTTTTTTATGTGTCACCGGAACTAGAGGGGTTGCCCTTTTGTACTGAAGCACAGCTCCGGTGAGGGGGGAAGGATATTGGTTTTTGGGAATTAAGGGGATAGAGACGGAAGTGGCTATGAATATTTCCTTTAAATTGCTGAATGTTGTAGTCATGCGGGAACACTGAGATGGGCAGCGAGTTCCATATTCGAATAGTCCGGCTTAAAAACGAATCACGAAATTTGACAGTGCGACCGAAGGTGGGGTTGAGAGAATACTTATAAGCGCGCGAAGCAGCTCTAGTATTACGGGGTAAGGGCATACGTGAGGGCAAGAGATTAGAGATTTCGTCCGAACAATCTCCATTGTAGTAGCGATACAAAAGGGTTAGGGAGCTTACAGTTCGTCTATGCTTGAGTGAATCGAGCGAAGAAGTGATGTTAGAATCTCCTATAATTTTAATAGTCCGAGACTGGATACTATCCAGATAGGAGAGAGAAGTTTTTGCAGCTCCCGCCCATAGGTGGGAATTAAATTCAAGACGTGTTCTAATATAGGCCTTATAAATTGTTAGTAACCCAGAAGGGGTGAAGGATTTTTTACAGCGTTTTAGGTAGCCCAAACATTTAGATACTTCCTTGGCGATGTTAAATATATGATCGTTCCAAGATAAGTTATCTGTGATTTGGATACCTAACTTCTTAACACTTGAAGAAGAGGTTAATGGCTGGCCTTCGAAGGTGATTGGGTCAAGGTTAGAGTCACGTTTGTGGGACACAAGACAGCACTGGGTTTTCAAAGCATTAAACTCAACTTGATTCTTATTGCCCCAACTAAGAATTTTAGCCAAGTCATCATTCAATGACTGAACCATGTACCTACGTTGTTCTACTAAGCTAGTACATCGGGCTAAGGACGCACTGTTGAAGTGATAGGAGAAGTCTAAAGTGCTGTCATCGGCGAAGCTACGTATAGGATTGAAAGTTGAAGATAGCAAGTCATTAATAAATATCAGAAAAAGGGTGGGAGAAAGAACCGAGCCCTGAGGGACACCAGCGTTAATTTTATAAGAAGAGGAAACCACACCATCCAATACCACACGCATTAAACGATTGGCTAAAAAACTTTCAATCCAGGAAATAAGAGAGTCACCCAAACCAATTGCTTAAAGTTTGATTAAAAGGGCAGTGTGCCATACTCTGTCAAAAGCCTTGGAAATATCAAGAGCGATAATACAAGATTCACCAAACTGGTGAATGCTCTTGTTCCAACATTCAGTGAGGGTGGTTAAAAGGTCTCCTGTGGAACGTTTTTTGCGGAATCCATACTTTTTGTCGTCAATAATATCATTGATGTTGAGATATTCTATTACTCTATTGTTGATGATTGTTTCCATGACCTTGGACAGAATTGAGGTTATTGCTATTGGGCTATAATTAGCGGGATTGGTGCGTTCTCCTTTTTTTTTGGAATGGGCTGAACATTTGAAAGCTTTCATGAAGATGGGACAGTGGAGGACGATAAAGAGAGACGGTAAAGTTATTTTGGAAGGATTGTTAGCCCTTCGCACTACCCTCTGTCTACGAATTTTTCATTTTCGTAGATTGAGGTGACCAAAGTAAATCCACACAGGCAATGTGCTGAAATTATATGTTGCATCGACTGGGATTTAAACTCACGACCTTCGCATTACAAGACCAACACGCTACCCACTAGGCTACACCCTAGCTTTTCGACTTGTTCTCTCCTATCTGTAGATCTTTTTGCATTACCCAGTCTGCACCGTGAGGAGGCGATCTACACGGCAGACCGCGACCCAGTTGCTCGAGTACCAAATGGTACAAAATCTCCAAAAGAGAAATCACACAGTACTCTTGTCCTTCGACATTGAGAAAGCATTTGAACGCGCCTTCCTGGAGTATTCTCTTCGAGAGTAATTTAGGTGACGAACACTTCTACCCATCGACAATAGAGTGCCGCGAGGTTCATCGCTGTCTTTTATAATGACTACGCCAATTTGCATCCCTCTAGATCCCATCACCTTGCAGGCGCTTATGTAGATAATTTTTACATATTTGCATCAGGAACTCATGTTGCGATTAAGAGTACTCTAAACTTCAGATGAAGGATCTATAAATATCTTCACATTTAAAATCGACGACCTTTGCGTTTGCTGAAAAATTTCATGTCGTGTCCAGCACTTCTATATCGATGATTTTTTTTTAGATTAGGATGGTGGACCCCATCTAAAAAAAAAACTACTGTATCCTAGGAATCATCTTCACTTGCGATCTATATTGAAACCTGCACGTAGATTCCCTAACAAATCGCCAGCAAAGCATCCATTAATTCAAGATTCCTCAACGTAGCCAGCTGGGCTTTCTCCTCACGCTCCCATATTTTTGACGAAATAAAGTGATGAAGCAGACTTGATTCATTCATAATTAGAGTAGTCGCGCTGCCCAAACACACCTTCGCACCACCCTATGCTCCAACAGTTCTCTCCTAGCATCCCCTATCGACATCGTATATCGTCAAGATATCACTCCTGCCTCCATCTATCTCGCCCGACATAATCATTTCCTAGAACCACCCCCCCCCTCCCCTCCCCCTGCCACCATCTATCTCGCCCGACATAATCATTTTCTATAATCACCCCTCAGCTTTGGCCTCCTGACCTTCAGATTCCTTAACATTTTGTTTGTTATTGTGAAAGAGTTGTTAGCCCTTCGCACAACCCTTTATCTTCGAACTTCCACTTTCGCAGATTGATGTGGTCAAGATAGATAGATATTGTGCTGAAATTATACGTTGACCGGGACTTAAGCTCCCGACCTTTTCATTGTAGACCAACGCTACCCACTACGATACAACCAAACTTAATGCGACATGCATTATCTTAATCGCCCTCCATCTCTGTTGGTATCCCTGGCATCGAAGCGACTGATCTGCAAGTGAATTGTGATAATACTGCAAGTAATACTAACACCAATCGATGCGTAGCTAAGCCCTACTTTAGCCAGCTGTGCTGGATGGAATTTTTGAGCTCATCTGGAGTAGCTTCAATTTTTTTTCACTATGCTGGATCGTCGGCTTAAGGTGATCAAACAAAAACAACGTACGTATCGTATGAAACCAAATAGTAAAAGCTCAAAGCTGGCTAACTTGGAGCTTACTCAATTCAATCGACGTAAGCTGACGTATTTTTCATACATCAATAACTATATTTCGATCCGGTCGATGCTAGTTAACTAGTAACCCACTGAGCTCTGAAAATAGTGCCAAAATTTTCCCAAGGTTAATCATCATAAACACCTGAAATTATATTAGAATACCTTGGATTTTAATCGGAATTAATCAGGTCATGGAATTAATCAAACGCAGCGATTTTTAAATATTCAGCTAGTCTTGAGCTCCATTAACTATATCTGGGTCTTCCTACCGGATTTCTTTTTTTAATTAAGAATATCATCTACATTTCAGTGATCATTTAAAAATAAATAAGTCACTGAACGATTGGCAAAAATGAACGTCATGCGTAAGCTCCGTGGTGGGAGCGGCGGTAGCTCTGAAGATCCATCTGCAGACACATCGCATACTCAGCTCAGTCTGATGCATTTGAAAAAACTTTTCAACGAATATACTCATCCGAAAGAGCCTTTAAGTGAATTGGAACGCGACTGTAAACTTTACAATATGCTACCATTATTTTGCAAGGTATTTTATATTTTTCAATTCTTAACAAAAGTTAACAATTTGGTTGTGCAGGTTTTCAGCACGACA
This sequence comes from Chorisops tibialis, assembly GCA_963669355.1. Lineage (NCBI taxonomy): Eukaryota > Metazoa > Arthropoda > Insecta > Diptera > Stratiomyidae > Chorisops > Chorisops tibialis. The sequence goes on along the minus strand of OY770262.1, from coordinate 267,067,942 downwards.
CCAGCTTGTGATATGAGCGAAAAATTCTGGGATATTGTAGCATTTTGTCAGCAAGTTTCGCGCCTTATGGTATCGGAAATACGAAAACGGGCCTCGAACCAAAGTACCGAAGCCGCTTCAATAGCAATCGTTAAGTTTCTTGAAATTGAAAATTGCGAGGAATCGAGCAGTGGATGGATGTTACTGTCGGCGTTAAATTTACTCGCTAATGGTGATGTTTCATTGATACAGGTCGGTATGAACAGAATGAAAAAAACGTGAATGTGTAAAAGGACTTGAATGAAGAATGCAGATTGCTTATATGTTTAAAATTTCGGTAACTGTGCAATATTTTTTAGAATTCTAATTTTATTCGTAGGTCATGACCTCGGCATCAGTTCCTTCCACTCTGGTCAAATGCTTGTATTTGTTTTTCGACTTGCCCGATCTTGAGGAAAGAGCGGACGAAACAGCGAGTGAATTTTCTGCCATTGAGAGACGAACACTATTGCAGAAAATATTCGTTCAAGTTCTAGTCAAATTATGTTCATATCCTTATCCGGCAGAGGAATTGGCCCGAATGGATGATCTTACGCTGCTGTTTTCAGCGATCACTTCGCAATGCCCGCCGCATAATGTCATGTGGCGTAAGAGTGCTGCCGAAGTACTAACCACACTGTCACGTCACGGACTTACAGATCCTGTCGTCAATTATATTCACAGTAAGTATTCAAGCAATGCGGAAAATAGTCAAGAAGAAGTTTTATGCATTTTCCGTTTTAAGGTAAAGGATGTGTTGCTTTGTGTGTTGATAATATGCAACGGTTACCACAACTAAAACCACTCGAAGTAGTCGAGATGTTTGTTACCGTTTTCTGTTTTCTCAAAGATTCTAGTCAAGTATCGCAGATTTTATTGGACGATTTCAAAGCCTCGCAGGGATATTTATTTCTCTCCGAGTTCCTATTGAAGTATTTTCGTGAATTTCGTAGTTTGAACTTTAATCCTAACGTAAAACCTTTGCTTTCAGATTGGAAACTGATCGGCAGCGTTCAATTGAGGTGCAAGCTGCCATTCGAAATTTAGTTCTTATGATTTCGTCGCTTTGTATGTGTGGCTACACCGAATTACGACCTTCACAAAATCAAAGCAATACGCTGTTTAAAATGCAAAATTTTCAAATGCCACAGGCAACATCGCGCGAAACAAGTGTCCGAAATATTTTTGCATTTCAAGTATTACAGACGGTGTTTTTGAAATCATCATCGCCGGCTCTTTGCTGCACAATTCTGGACGCTATTTCGACTGTCTATCACTCGGACAATGCAAATTATTTTATTTTGGATTCGGAGAACACGCTCAGTCAATTCACCGAACGAATTCATCTTAAGGGTCATCAGATCCAGGAAAAATTCTTCGATCTCTTGGAATTCATTGTGTTCCAATTGAATTTCGTACCCTGCAAGGAATTGATTTCGTTGTCGATTTTATTAAAAGGCAATCAATCGACAAGCTGCAGTATTCTGTGCCTGAAGACTCTTTTAAATATTCTACGACACAATAACGTCTTCAAGGATGTGTACCGAGAGGTTGGCATTTTGGAAGTTTTCGTAACATGTTTACTTCGCTACTCGGAATATGTGCGAAAAGTCACCGACGATAATGAAAGCATCGAAGTCGATTCGACCGATGATCATAATGATTTGCTTGGAAAACATGTTCTTGAAGCTTTGACGCTCCTTTTGAGCGGAAATAATAACAATGCGAATGTTTTTCGAGAGAGTGGCGGCGCTAAATGCATTCACGATTTAGTGAAATTTAAGCACTGTCGGCCGCAGTCGTTGGGCATAATACGGGAATTGATCTTATCGTCGGGCGGTGATGACGATATGCTTTTTATTTTGAGCACAATGCATTCGGTGCCGTCGCATCAAGTCGAATTTAAAATACAAATTTTGAATATGTTGCTCGGCTGTTTGAAAGACAGTCATAGAACGAGAACTGTTTTCCGTAAGGTCGGCGGATTTGTTTACTTGACCAGCGTGTTTGTGTCGTTAGATGGAAAGCTGAACGACACGTTAGAACTGCCCGAAAAAGAGAATCAAATCAGTCAATATGATCTGATTTTGTTATTGCAAATCGTTTGCCAGACACTTGCCACGGCAATGAGATTTGAGCCGGCCAATGCGAAATTTTTCCATCATGAAATTTGCAATGCATCGCTCTGCGAAACGCTCAGATTATTGGGCTGCTTCGGTAGTAAAGCGGAGCTGAAAAAATGCGGTGAAGAATTCAAGTCGTCGGAAGAATGTCAGAAATATTATCACGGGATTTTCGGTGGAGATATCTTAAATTTAAGGTAACGATTGCAATTGAAATTGTACTCGGAATTAATTTTCTTTTTTAGCTTCTCAGATGATATCCCGAAGTCGTTGTCTTTCGCTTGCGTCATTTATCGATTATTGTACAGCATTTCGTTGGATAATTTCGATAAGCCAAACTTAAACGGGGTGATTTCATTATTTGCAACGCCGAATTTAAAATCACCAACGCAAGAGTTACAGGCAGCTATACCAAACATGCTTAATCTTACGCAACCGTCAGCAGAGCCTCGAATTGTTCATCCTGGAGTGGTTATTTGCATTCTGCAACTTTTACCGTCGGTATGTCATGCTACGGATCCGGAAAAGGCCTTGAATTTGCAAATTTATTTGGCCGAAATCCTCAAAAGTTTGGTTAGAAGGTAAGAATCTGGGTTGCATCAGAGTGGCTTTTTAAAAATTCGAAAATTTTTACAGCGAAAGAAACCAGCAAATTATGTGTGACCATGGACTTGCAGGATATCTCTTGAAAATTTGTCGAAATGCTCTTAGTGAGGAGCAAAATCCGCTTCACGTGCCGCTTCAATACATTTTAGAAAGGCTGGCGGCACAGGCACTGCAACCTACAGAATTACGAGAATTTTTGCGTCTTGGCGAGCCATTGTCGTGCGAAAACATTGACATGGACAAACCGTACAATTCGGGCGGAGCAGTTCCACTAACGCGAATCAAAACGTTGGTATCGATGACGACTCCGCGCGATTTTCGAGCTCACGGTTCGAGTACTCTGCCGCCGTTTGTAGAAATGGATATGTCGGCCGAAGGATTTGGCTGCTTGTATCTACCAAGTCTGGCTCCGCAGGCTTCAAATACTGGCGGAACTATCGATGCAAATACTATTGGCGGCATTGGAGCCGGCGACCGAATATTTCCGCCACAAACTGGACTAACGTATTCGACATGGTTCTGTGTCGAAAAGTTTTCCGATTCGAAAACTGATCCTCATTGCGTTCGTCTTCTGACACTAATACGAACCGCAAATAATCCACGTGAAGAGAATTTGGTTTGTCTTTCAATTCTCCTTTCAGCCAGAGATAAAGCCATAGTAGTATCAACTCAGGAAACACTTGTTACGCCGAGTAAGATATAATTGTTCTCATATTACCGTCTTCTTAGTTCCGGTGTGATTATAAAGAAAAATTTGTTTAATTTCACAGATATTGGCGACTGGGAACCCGAAGGTTCAGATGACAGCAGTGCACGGATATGGTGTCCGGATCTCTTGCACGAAGGACAATGGCATAATTTGATAGTGGTTCTGAATCGTGCAGTTCTTAAGAATTCCAGTTTTTCACTTTTCCTAGATGGACTCGTAAGTTTATTTCTCTCGATTCAAAACTAGATTCAATGTCGGTGTTTCCATTTTACAGCACATGCACACTCAAAAGCTGCATTACATATCGCAAAATCCTGGAGCTGGTTCTGTTAACTTGACCGTTGCGAATCAAGTTTACGGATACATCGGTACTCCGCCGATATGGAGGCGATACTCCCGCCTTTGTTGGAAGCAGGGAGTGTGTCATCTTATTGAAGATGTTTTGCCTCAGCAGACAGTTGCGACAATCTTTGCTTTGGGTCCGCATTATATGGGCTCGCTGCAAGCTCCACAAATTGGAAAACAAAATGAGCCGCTATCGCCGCTGGTACCAGAAGAAAAAGTCTTGCTTGGCTTAAATGCAAAAGCAATGTCTCAACTAACTTTGGCCAAAATTCGAAAGGTATACAGTCGAATGGATAACAAATCGATTGCAAAACAGCTCGGAATGAATTCGCACGAAAATGCTACTCCGATTAAGTAATTATTTTCCATTGTGCTCTGTAGACAAATATTTTAATAGGTTTTTGTAATCTTTATAGAATTCTGCACAATTCAGCAGGTCATTTGGCAGGACCAGGTCGATCACTAGGCGGAGTTGTAGTTGGTTACCTTGGAGTTCGCGTATTCAGTCCTCATCCAGTTTCAGCTATGATTGATACGGTCGGAGGATGTAACGTGCTCTTGGGAATTATTGCGATGGCACAAGATGTTGAAAGTTTGTATGCCGGTGTTAAAGCTTTGACGTGTGTTGTTCGAAGTAATCGCGCAGCTCAGAGTGAAATGGATCGAAAAAGAAGCTATCAGGTTTAATTTGATTGCTTCACCAAAAATTCAAAGATTTCAACAATTACAATTCATTTCAGACACTTGCAATGTTCTTCAAGAAGAAGAAAAATCTACTGAACTCTCACATCTTACATCTCACGTTTGGTTTAGTCGGAACGGTGAATAGCGGACAGGAGATGTCAGCTATTCCAAACATTACCGCTTTCCAGGTGAGAGCTATTAAACGTAGCGCACACGAAAATTGTTCTAACATAAATTACGATTAATCTAGGATTTACTATGTGACTTGGAAATATGGCATGGGGCGCCGAATGGACTACTTCGGTCGCTTCTCGAGCATCTTCTCGAACTGACAGTTGAATCGAGTGAAAAACGCACCAACATCAAAATCATGCGAGATTTGCAATTGATTACAAAACTTCTTCACATTATCACCGAAATTACCGATCATGCAACACGCGAAATACTCTTTTCGCTCATTGAAACATTGCTGGGTGGACAACCGCGACATAGTGATCTGCTGTTATTCGGGCAATATATTGCAGCTAAATTACCGAAGACGGAAAGTTCCGAGAAGGCTTCTATTGTGCCAACAATGAGCGGAGACGATTCGATTGCTCAGAACATTTATCTGCGAAATCGATGCTTGTCTTTGCTTCATTCATTGCTTTTCACCGCCAGGAATACCGTCAATTATATTATTTGTGATGATATTTCAAAAATTCTTGGAATGGATTGGCTGTTATTGTTCATGCAGCCGTACGTACATTTCACTTCAGTCATCATTGCTGTGCGTATTCTCGTAGTAATCTGCGCCAATGAAAGCTTTCTTGTACGATTCCGTGATAGTACGAATAACGGAGGATACTTGAAATTCACCGAATTGATTTCGCAAAAGAAGAATATTTGTTTGGGCTCGTCTCAACTGACTTCATCGTCGGCACAAGCAAATGGTTCGGTTATAGTTCAACCGAATTCGCAACTTCCATCACAAATTGCCGGCGAAGTTCGAACATCAGTTCTTCATATTCCCGGCTTTCAAATGCTTGAGTGGATTCTTCAGCATCATCTCGACGTGCCAGAACTTTACTTTCTTATTACCGCCCTTATAATGGGCCAGCCCGTCAAACTGTTGGCATCAGAGCACACGAAATTTGATTTAGACCGAGTATGGTCGTTTTTATGGGGTGCTCCCGTCTCACATGCTTCAGCGTCATCGATTGCTCCAAAAGTGAATGTCTGCCCGGAAGCTGTTTGCGTCTTGCTAGGAATGGTCCGGGCCATTGTGGACTCTACAGAATCGGTTGAATGGCTACATAATCACCCCGAAACGATTATTCAAGTACTGTTTTCACTCTACCATAACCTGCCAGACTTCATGCCGGTCATGATGTCTGCCGAAGTTATAAATTCGCTCGTTGCAGTCTTGTTTCCAATACCGAAAGATCAAGAAGATTCAGATCCGAATAGTGGTGCATCGACACCGGAAGATAAGTCATTAACGGGATGCGTGATTATAAATCCCGCTCTCCAGCAAGAAATTCAGCTGACCAATCATCCCGTACGTAAGTTTGTGATTGATTTTCTTCGTGTCATAGTTGTGGACTCGTTGAGTCTTTCGATGCACGGTAAAACAACACCAGTCATCGATATGGTGCTGGATGCTTCACCAGAATCTGCCGACATGTCATTACAAGTTGAATTCCAGACCGAAATTACGACAGCATTAATCGAACATCTTTTGGCGGCTGATGTTTTAGTAGGTGAACAGGCGGCGTTACCAATAGTTCCACTACTACAATCGCATGTCCAGAATATCGCTCCGAACGTATTTTATTTTACGGCACGAGTCGTTGACAAACTTTGGCAAGGATGCCTCAATAAAAATCCGCATGATATCTTCGATTTCGTAATAAAGCTGATTGCACAAGCCAAGCGGCGATCTTCTGCACTATCACTCGAACAACTCCATCATTCATTGAACCGATCGATTTTGTATCTTTTGTCACGGCCTACCGATACGCTAACCGAACAGATGTCAGTTTTGGAAGCTCTGCACAAAATCATCACTCATCGTTTATTGATATTCGGAGCTGGCAATCATGAACTGGACTTTATCGGCTGCTTAACTTATTGCCTATTACAATTGACTTCGGATATGAAAATCATTCTGGATACTGGTTCGGGCAATCGCAGTACAACTTGGCACGTGAATCCACAAAATGAACTGATCGAATCGCGCGACGATCATTTGAATCAGCTTCAAGGACGAAATCTTATAGTTGGTGCATCGTTTCGAGTCTGGGAGGAGCTGTATGTTTGTAAGAAGCCAGCAATTGAAGAAGTATTCAAAGTTTCGCTAAGTACACCGCTAAATAATTCGAAAGCTCCGGATTTGAACGCGACCCGGGAACAAGTCATGGAATTGGCATCGAAACTGTGGTTTAATTATGTTGACGCTGAACGCAAAGCTTCGTATCGTATTCCGTGGGAATTACACAATCAGATACAGTCAAAGATTCAGAAAGTCACAGGCGGCTTAACACGATTGGCGAGCCGGACTAAAGTCAAGAAGGATGAGCTGGTGAGAACTAAGTCGTTGATTAGTAAGCCACATGCTTTCGACTGTACTGGAATTCATGTTCAATTGATAAGGTATGTTTTTTTTTACATTGTTTTTACACTTTTTATATTTTTAGTCATTGGTTCATTGATTGTCGTGTCAGTTTCGTCGATTTTTTTGGTAGGGCCCCCAGTTTTTGTATATGACAAACTTGAGCGCATTAGGCTGACCATTGTTTGGCAACAGAGATTTCTGACTAAATCCTACAAGATCGGTATTCTGATTCTGATCTGTAGACGGAGCTCCTAGTGTACATTCTGTCACAAACATAACGGAAATTTTTTAAATAACACTGAAAATGTTATCAATCTTAAAAATTTATTTTATCTCCTTTGAAAGAGGCTCCATTCGAAGCGATACACTTCTCGCAACGTACCTCGTTTTTCCTTTAGTGTTTTTTTTTCTAGCTAGTCATTAATTAATTATCGTTCCTTTTTTTTTGATTCCCTTTCTTTTCATTCATTTTTTAAAAAAGAAAAGAAATATCAGTCTTCAAATCTGTGAATGGTTAACTTTACGATCGGTCAGATTAACGTTCGGGGTCTGCACTCTGCCTATCTGCCGCTATATATCCATACACAAATTGCAAGACCGGATATTCCAGCATTTGGCAAAAGTAAGGTGTTGCTGGGAAGTGAACAGTTTTATTCTGTTCCCGGATATCACCTTGTCGCAGCTAGGTGTCGCATTCTACATCCGCGATGACGTGTCTTTCCAATTAGTTTTCCATTTAGGAAATTGCTCTAATCCAGAGTTTAATTACATCTGGATAAAATTACTGATCCAAAGACGTATCATGTACTTTTTTATGTTTATAGAAGCCCAGCAATGACTGCAGCGAACACTTTATCAGAACTGGATGGGTTATCTAAATCCTTCCAGTCTATATACACTGAAAACCCTGATGCTGAAATCGTTATTGCGGGCGATTCCAATGTTACATAACATTGCCTGGCTTAAACTTTCCTCCACTACAAATCAGAGGAACGCGATACTGAACTTTTTGCCACAACTGATGGAGCTTACTTGTTTATCAGACATCGCAAGGCATTTTCCTAACCTTGACCTATTTCTCACCAATCAACCTGAGAAATATTCTGTCTCTGTCATATCCCCATCGCCAATTGGAAATACTGATCATTTCTTGATTCAATTTCCAGTTGCAGCAACTACACCGCTGACAGTCAAGGCACTTCGAAGAAACATTTGGCATTTCAAAAGAGCCAATTGGGGGGCGCTAAATAATTTCTTCAATGCCTTTAATTGGAAGTTGTGCTTCGATTCCAATGACTCCGATCAAACCTGTAGAAGTGTCACTGAGATTATCTTGAAGGATATTAAGCTCTACATTCTTTCTAATCAAAAGAGTGTCAGACCGTCGAAGGATTCTTGGTTCAATAAAGAATGTCTCGATGCCGTCCAGACCAAGAAACAAGCTTTTCAAACATTTAGAGGCAATAAAACACCTGCCAACAGAGAATTTTTCAATGCGTCAAGAAATGCCTGCAAATACATACTCAATCGTGTTAAATTTGAGCATGACAAAAAACTTCGACGGAATATCCTTCAGTGCCTCTAGACTCTAGGTGTTACTGGTCCTTTGTCAAAATGGTCAACAACAATTTAATTTTTTCTTTAATACCACCTCTAGTTGATGTCGACCGAACCGTGGTTGATCCTAGCGAAAAAACTAACTTACTCGCCTTCCACCTAGGTCAGAAACGTCATAATTCTGCAGTGCTACGCACAAATTAATGCCGCAACATCTGGTGACATAGAGGAGTTTTATGGTCAACTAAGTGCCACCTTCGAGCGTGTTTCAAGATGTGATATTATTCTCATCTCAGTAGATACGAACGGCCAGGTTGAACGCCCAGGTCTGACATTACTCGACTAGAACAAGGGGGAGGCATGATGACCTAGTGATTGACGTGTCACGATCTTGGATTAAGAGACCTGAAAATGTGGAAATATTTGTGGAGTTTTGCAGTACTCGCCAAATGATCATCGGATGAACCCTTTTCCCACACAAGAGTCAGCATAAAACATCTTGGCTTCTCACTGCCTGCGTTGCATTTTCGCACGAGACTTATTTCTTGAACCCTTAAAGAGCCCAATATCCACAAATCTGCTGGTCCGAACGGTATTCCCCCATTACCCTTAAAAAGTGCTCCTTTTCTTTAGCTAAACCTCTTCGCAATCTTTTCTATCTTTCTTACTTTTCTGGGTACTTTCCACGTATGCGGAAAGTTGCGAATGCTTAACCAATTCCCAAGAAAGGAAGCAAAGCGAACTCCGACAACTACCACCCAATAGCCATTACTTCAGTGCTCTCGAAAGTAATGGAAACTGCTGTCAATCGTAAAATCGTCAAATATCTGGAGGATAGATAGCTCATCCATGATCGTCAGTATGGGCTCCGTTCTGGACGGTTGACGGGGGATCTTTTAGTTTACTTGACAGAGCGTTGGAACTCATGCTTACATAAATATGGCGAAGGTCAATTTCTCAAATTGACATTGCAAAAGCTTTTAACAGAGTTTGGCATGAATGTTTCTTAGTTAAGCTAAGGCCATATGCCTTAATGATACTCTTGTTCAATGGCTTGAGAGTTATCTCTCTGCATGCACTATACGAGTAGTACTAGATGGCGTTACTTCTTCCTCCTACCCAATTAATTCCGGCATCCCTCAAGGTTCTGTTTTATCGTCAAAACTTTTCATAGTTTTCTTATACGACCTTCTGTCGTCTACTCTCAATCCAATCCATAGTTTTGCAGATGAAAGTACTTTAGATAGCACCTATCCGGAATCAAACAATCATTCTATTGCTTCCAATCGCAAGAAGTCATTTAGTCATTTATTTACTCGGATCTTAACTTAAGCCTGAAATGGGGTAGGAAAAATAGAGTAGAGTTCAACGCATTCAAAACACAGGCCTGCCATCTATCCCTCAAACGTGATATTTCAGTGTTGTCTCACAATGTAACCTTTGATGGTGTACAGCTTAGCACTTCGGAGAATTTCACACTGTTAGGCGTCAAAATTAATGACCACCTGAATTGGGCCAAGCATATCTTTGATATTGCCCTTGACGTCTTGGTGTTCTCCGAAATTGCACGGTCAAACCTTTGCCTTCTCATACAGTGAAATATAAGCAGTCATTCAATTTCGTCAAGACCTTGGAAAGATTTGCCAGCTAGTTTGGGAAACAAACTAGTTTCCCAACAAGAACAACCTGCGATGCAAGAACAATATCCTTCATCATTTTCGTCTCTCTCCACCTTAATACTTCCACTTCCTACACCGACATAACTATTGCATTAAAGGGTGACCTCTAAGTTATACTGGGTGCCGTAAAAAATAAACCGAACGCTTTTTATAAGAGTATTCGAGAATAGGCTTCAACTTCGTCTCTTTTATGGCTTCTATCGATTCATGGTATGTACGAAGTGATAATTTCAGCTTTGGGAAGATGATGCGATATTTGGTGAATACGGAGCTGGTTCGATGATATTTGTTGCGTTTTTGACCGAAAATTCGTGCACAATTATCGCTTTTTACAAGTCCTGCGATGCGACTCATGTCAAAATTGTCCATTAGAATGGTATGAACTGATTCATGAGAGATGTTTAGTACGTGTCTTCTCTTCTACAATGGCGCTACAGCCCAAAACGGGCCTTGACCTTCTGACGTTCAGGTTCCTTAACATTTTTCATTACTTATTGTGGAAGGGTTGTTAGCCCTTCGCAAAACCCTCTTTCTACGAATTTTTTTTTTTTAATTTTCGTAGGTTGGGGTGACCAAGGTATATCCAAGCAAGCAATGTGCTGGAATTATATATTGCGCCGACCGGGATTTTAACTCTCGACCTTCGCATTACAAGACTAACACGCTACCTACTAGGCTACACCCTAGCTGTTTAGTACGTGTGCTAACTCTTAATACCAAGAATGAGGCAAATCTTCCAGTACTTACCAATCATCTTTGAGTGCTCTGTACCACTTGTTGGCCCGTAATTTGATAAAACGTTTTCACCGTAAGCCTTTTCCATCATTTTAAATGAATCTGCACACTCTTATGAAACACACAATTTCAAACAAACACTTTGCTTAATAGCTTAATCCATAGTTAAAAATCTGTGAACGTACTTGAAATCAACTAACAAAACTAGCAGCTGTTAATAAACTAATCGACAGACACAACCCTCTATCTACGAATTTTCATTTTTGTAGATTGAAGTAATTAAGGTATACCAAAGCAGACAGTGTATTGGAATTATTATTATGGGATTTGAACTCATGACTCATGTAAATCAACACGCTATCCACTAGGCTACACCCTAGCTAACTGGACTAACAGGTAGACAGGATCACGAAAAGAATGCACCCCGATCGGAAACACCATTCTGCACGTTGGTCGCGAGTGTGAGGCCAAATATGGCGTGACGGTCGTCCTTACATCGAGAGCGAGGAACAGTCTCATCAGCTGGGAACCAATCTCGGATAAGATTATTGTCGTTATCCTCAGGACCTAGGTTAGAAACATGATAATTCTGCAGTGCTACACACCAGTTACGGCCTCAACACCTGGTGACATAGAGGAGTTTTATGGCCAACTAAGTGCCACCTTCGAACGTGGTTCAAGAGGTGATATTATTCTCATCTCAGTAGTTACGAACGCCCAGGCTGGAACACCGAAAATTGAGTATACCACCATACTACGCAAAAAGTCATCTACATTTGGCGGATATGAAATTCACACACTAGACGCCAATTGGGAGGCAACCAGAAACACATTTCTAACAAATGCTGAAGAATCTGTTAGATGTGTGCAAAGCGATGAGACGCAAAACACAAGGGACAAGGTTGGCGGTCGGAAAAGTGCCGAATTACCAATGATCTTTCAACCCGATGTCAACCAAAGATCTCCCGAACTGCCGCGATGCTCACAGCTTGAGAAAGCTGTTACGCGCGGCAAGAAAAATACCATTGAAGATCTGGCCCATAATACGGAATCTGCAGCTTACCTTGGAGATATGGATTCGCTATTTGAGCGAGTGAGCGGCTACAACGCTGTGTTGCGTTTCGTCTCAGGCCTGCTTACGACGGACTCGTCAGTAAGGCTTGTGTAAGCAGGCCCTGCCTTAGACGCTAATACCGTGCAGGTAGTAAGATTTGAACCCGGTGATTTTCGAGTTGCAAAGCGGCCGTGCTGGCCACTGAGCTATCTAGACCCCACAGCTTAGTTGGTTAGAAGCGATGCAGTATAAGCCGCCACAGCTATGACGAACAGGAATTTCACCGTCAATCACATTATGAGAGATGTCAGCGGAACTCGCCTAACATGAGTGAACACCAGTTGCGGCGATGAAAAGAATACCTATCTGATATTTCAAACATCTTGTCAGAGGAAGATATTCCAGAACCAGAAAAATTGCCAAACATCCAACCGCAACCATCCTCTATTAGGGTCGATCCCCAGATACGGAAGAAATAGTTTCTACCATTCGGCCAAAGTCGGGAAAAGAGTTCTAGGTATAGACATGAAGGGTCGTTATGTGCAGACTATTCAAATACCGTACGGATAATGTTGGAGCCAGCGTGTAGTCGAGTAGCATGTTGGTCTACAATGCGAAGGTCGGGAGATCAAATCCTTAGACGTATCATTTCAGCACACTACTTGCGTGGGTATATCTTGGCCACCTCAATCTACGAAAATGAAAATTCGTAGATAGAGAGTTGTGCGGAGAGCTAACATCCCTTTCACAATAACAAATAAAATGTTAAGGAACCTGTAGGTCAGAAGGCCAAAGCCCGATCTGGGTTTCAGTGCCATTGAAGAAATAGATGTAGAAGACGATAATAGCGGAAATGGCGCATATCTACTAGTTGCCCGGGCCAAGCAGGCAGTGTGCTGGAGTTATGCGTCGAACGGGATTTGAACTCACGATTTTCGCATAGCAGACCAACACGCCACCCATTAGGCTGCACCCTAGGTATAATCGTCTTCGTTGAATGTAATCCGTGAACTAAACGACGCGTGATATAGGGAAGGAAAATCGACTGCATACTGCCATCCATCACGACCCACTCTCTCATGAAAATCTATAAACAATTCGGACACCCACTTCAAAGTGCATCAATAGTAGTTTTGTGTGTTCTTTGCTTCGCTTTCGACTAATACCGCTCCACTTGTGCCGATCGGTCACCAATATGGTATTACTGCACCAAGAGAGGACCTAGCGGCGTGGGAGGCACTCTGTCCAGCGATTGCGCGCAATTCAGCTCATCCAGCGTCTACCACCTGGCCGAACTGGAGGAACTCCACCTCACCAACCAGTTTTGCGGTGATCGCTTTCAAACGTTGTAGCTACTTCGATATCCTTCTTAGGGCTTCCGTCGAAACTCCCTCCTCCACGAGGGTGTCCTCTATCTCCGAGGGGAATTCAGCAGCCTCGTGGTAATACTTATCGTGCCACTTAACTTGGTTCGTCACCTTTGCCCCCACTCCGAACCGACACCATCTTCCTTGGTCCCTTCGCTTCCGGTACCCTTTGGCCACCTTGGGCCTCTCCACCACGAGTTCCCCGGAGCTCAGGGCAGCTGCAGTCTCCTCTTTCCCTCTCTCTTTCATTGCCAGTCACTTCCTTTGTCCATGGATTCGGAGTCGGCGCTTTTCTCCGTCACCCTAATGGCTTAATCCGGAATTTTCTTCGACCTCAGGATTGGACCCGAGGACATAATTTCCATCAGGGACTCGACAGGGATAGTCTTTTCTGCTCCTTATACTTAGCACTATTTCCCTTTTTGGGCTGAAAACCCTTACGCGGCATAATGCCTATGGGCCAAAATTCCCCTTCCTGGTGTTCTAAAATGTCCGCTGGCTGCCAAGAGTTAACTTCTCACCGCTGAAAATCGGTCACAAATATCAGGAACACTTGGTAAGCCGTTTGGGCAAAATATACGAGAAAGACCCCTGGCCGTCTGGGGGTTAAAAATCAGAAAGTGTTTCTTTTGGTGTCCCTAAAAACTACTGCGGGTCAGAAATACCCAAAATGGCGCCGGGAGCACTTAATTACGCCCTGGACCCCAAAAGAACTGGTCGCAAAAGGGATAATACGCCCCACTACTGTTCCAGAGCTATACCTGAAAGATTAACATAACTGCACTGTTCTGGAGTGGTCACTGCACAACAGCAAATCACCATTTGATTGCTCTGATTGCTCCGAAGGGTCTACTCACTGTGATGGAGCTGGGTCATTACAGTTCCGGAGTAGTCACAGTGATTTTAGTTAGTCTATCACTGTCAGTTGAGCTCCGGGGTTGTCACACTGAAAAAATCACAGGTTGTCACATCACACCCCATCTCTTTTTCAGATACGATCATAGCTATGATTAAATAATCCTACGAAGATGAAATGTGTCGCGTCTTACATAAAAGAGAGCTGCCCGAAAGCTTTACTGTGCAAACTGACTAATTGGAGATGAAACTGTTACGGTTTCAATTAACTCCCTCGAGCATCTCAGAAACGTTTGAGTACTCCGCATTTACTATCGCTACTTTCATGATAAATGTAGTGCGGAACTTAGATCACTCATTCCTCCACTTTACACATTTCCCCGAAATACTCGTCAAGCTAAACGCGCATACGAGTATGCTGTGAACCCTATTCCTACTCGTACAGTACAATATAGACAGTCATTCATCTCCCGAACGCCCAGACTTTGAAATGCATTGTTGGCTAACGTTTTCCCAAGTAGATAAAACCTCCAGTCCTTCAAGAACAATCTTCACCGTCATTTCCATTTCTCCCCACCCTAATTTCCATAATACACCCAAATTGTGTCCACTTCCTTTACCGAATTAATTGTGCAATGCATTAAAGGGTGATCTCCTAAATTATGCTCGGTGCCTTAAAAAAAACAGGTTCAGACATGGCTCCATATTATAACCATCCCTGTTTCTGACTTCGCTCGATAGAATCACGCTAAAATAATTTAATTCATTTTGCAGAGATCTTTGGGAAATGCGATGCAAACAGCATACCCAAATGCTTCATCACACACAGCGTTATGTGTATCAGGATTGGATACAATCTGAGATTGAGCTAACCCGTGAACGAGGACTTTGGGGACCAGAAAAGGGTTCCTCGCTGGACAAGTGGATGCTTGACTCGACAGAAGGGCCACATCGAATGCGAAAGAAGACCATGCGAAATGATATATTTTACCTACAGTATCCCTATCGACCAGAAATCGATCTACCAGATAATGTAAGTTCCCCCTCCTCCTCCTCCCCCCCCCCTCCCCCAACCCTCTTCACTCCCTTCCCCCGTACTGCTTATTCAATTCAAATTATTATTCTATTGCAGCGTCAACTTAAATACAAGGTAGCGACAAGTTTCGACAGTAAAATTTATTACACTCACTGTCAGCAGCCACCACGAATACTCTGCGAAACAACCGACGTCAATCAGGACAGTAATAAAATGCTCAGCAAAGGCGAAAGTCCGCCTCAAAGTCCAACTGAACAAGCAAACGAATCGATGGAAGCTGCACCAGAAGATTTAGACGAAGAAGAAGAGGACGTGTCAATGGTGTCTGATAATCAAACATTCCTAAGACTGCTCGAAGAGCAAGAAAAGATTTCGTATATGTTCCGATGTGCTCGAATACAGGGGCTGGACACCACTGAAGGTTTACTTCTATTCGGAAAAGAGCATTGCTATATTGTGGACGGATTTACTCTGTTAAAGAATCGCGACATTCGAGATATTGACACATTACCTCCCGGATCGTACGATCCTATTATTCCCAACTCCGGCGGATCGACCAGATCACCGAATTTAAGACAATGCTCAAAGTTTTCGTATGAAGAAATCCGCGAGGTTCATAAGCGGCGTTATTTGCTGCAGCCAATTGCTCTAGAAGTTTTTTCGGATGATGGTCGGAACTATTTATTGAGTTTTCCGCGAAAAGTTCGAAATAAAGTATGGGAGAAAAATTTCATTAAATATCCAGATTTGTAAAATTTTCATTTTCATAGGTCTATCAACGATTTTTATCTCATGCAACTGCAATAGCCGATAATGCTCAGCAATCGGTCGCGGGACAAAAACGCACGGCTAGTGTTGAACAAACCTCAGGAATATTTAGTAGCTTAATCGGTGAAACATCGGTAACGCAAAGATGGGTGGTATGTAGAAATAAGTTTTTATTTCAGCAATTGGGTTTAATTAAATTTTTCTTTTAGCGTGGCGAAATTTCCAATTTCCAGTACTTGATGCATTTAAATACTCTTGCTGGACGATCATACAATGATCTAATGCAGTATCCAGTGTTTCCTTGGATTTTAGCAGATTACGATTCGGAAGAGTTGGATCTGTCTAGTCCGAAAACATTCCGGGATTTCTCTAAACCGATGGGCGCTCAATCCAATGAACGATTAGAACAATTCCAGAAGCGATATAAGGTTTGTCGAACATTAATTTCTGACGAAACTGATTTATTTTGAATATGATGCTTTTTCGCAGGAGTGGGATGATCCGCATGGAGAAACACCGCCGTATCATTACGGTACGCATTACAGTTCAGCAATGATTGTTTGTTCGTATTTGGTTCGGCTGGAACCCTTTACACAACATTTCCTACGGCTGCAAGGCGGCCACTTTGATTTGGCAGATCGCATGTTTCATAGTATTAAGGAGGCGTGGCTTTCAGCTTCTAAGTACAATATGGCCGATGTTAAAGAGTTGATACCGGAGTTTTTCTACCTTCCGGAATTCTTAGCCAATTCAAATAATTTTGATCTTGGTAAAGATCCTTTTTCAATACAAATAGCAAAGTGAAAATAAATTTCGATTTTAGGAACTAAACAAAATGGAGACTCTCTCAATCACGTTGTTCTCCCACCATGGGCAAAACAAGATACGAGAGAATTTATCAGGATGCATCGTAGTGCCTTAGAGTGCGATTATGTTAGTCAGAATTTGCATTTGGTAAGTTTTTGCTGGCAGTAATGTTGAACGCTTTTAAAATGAATTCAATCATTTTATTCAACAGTGGATTGATCTTATATTCGGCTGTAAACAACAGGGCTCCGGTGCTGTTGAGTCTGTAAATGTTTTTCATCATTTATTCTATGAAGGAAACGTGGATATTTACAAGTACGATTCAAGAAATTCTTTCTACTCTATTTTTCATTACAATTCCAACTATTTCAGTATCGACGACCCTCTGAAAAAGAACGCAACTATTGGATTCATCAATAACTTCGGTCAAATTCCAAAGCAGCTCTTCAAGAAGCCTCATCCATCGAAAAAAATGACAAACTCCAGACATTCCGTAATAGATCCGACTCCTCTAATGTCGAATGCCGTTGTTCCACAGGGCGATAAATTATTTTTCCATAACTTAGATAACCTCAAGCCCAGTCTGCAGCCAATTAAAGAACTCAAAGGACCCGTCGGCCAAATTTTACAGCCCGATAAAACAGTTTTTGCAGTTGAACAGAACAAAGTTATGATGCCGCCGTCATACACTCGTTACATTTCGTGGGGTTTTGCAGACCATTCGCTACGAATTGGTATCTACGATTCAGATCGAGCTCTTTTCGTGTGCGAGGCGGCCGCACAGAATTCCGGCGAGATCCTTTCTTGTGCTTGTCCCAATGCAAAAATGTTAGTCACGGCCGGAACAAGCTCGGTCGTTACTATTTGGAAATTCGATGGAAATCGAAAAACACTTTCAGTTCGTCACTCTTTACACGGGCACACCGATGCTGTAACATGCTTGGCAGCTAATTCAGCGTACAATGTGATTGTATCGGGATCGAGAGATGGCACAGCTATAGTTTGGGACATGTCGCGTTTCACTTTTGTGCGGCAGCTTCGAGGACATGTTGGTGTCGTTGCTGCTGTAGCTGTAAATGATTTAACTGTAGGTTTTCATAATCTAAACTCTCTTCTGTATTAAATTTCGAATTCTTATTTCCAGGGTGATATTGCAACATGCTCAGCCACTTGGCTTCACGTCTGGTCAATTAACGGCGACGCTTTAGCTACTGTTAACACAAGCGTGGGCAGTGCTGATCGAATGCAACAAATTCTTTGCGTCGGATTTTCTTCGATACGTGAATGGGATCAGCAAAATGTTGTAATTACAGGTTCAACAGATGGAGTAGTTCGGGTAAGAGTTCTATTACTTGACATCCTGATCGAGAAATTTCTTAATTATCGACAATTTCAGATGTGGTCTTTAGAATATGTTCAAGTTCCAATCGAACGTAAATTAAAGCGATCGCAAGAAATCAATTCGGTAGAAAAACCACAAGAAGAAGAAAAGCAAACAGACAAGACGAAAAAATTGGATCTATTCAAGCAAATGAGTTTGTCAACTGAAGGCAATGGTATGTAACAGAATTCATGAATCCTATTTGATTCTAATACGAAAAAAACGTTGCACATTTTTTCTTAGAAATCGCTAAATCCGCTTCGGAAAGCAGCATATCTGAGGCTTGTGATATATCTGACAATACTGCGAAGTCGAACGAATCGGATAAAAAAGAAAATGGTGCTTTGGCAGCGAAGGAAAGTGCGACTGAAAAGAGAAAAAACAGTATGGCTGGGACAAAATCTTTGCACGAGATGAAATATGCTGTTGAAGAGGAAAGATGCGCGTTGGAAAAAGCTGGAAGTTTAGGTAAGTTATATATATATATAAGCTTATCATAAAGTTTGTAACACCAATAGTGATTTCTATTCTAAAAAAAATGTGACCCGTTTTTGCCCTTTAAGATGCAAAATTATTGCAGTTTTGCACTCATTTTGTTCAGTTTGGTCCATCAGGTCAATTTACAATAGAACGCTTTAAGTATATTTGCATTTTTGCTTTTTATCGTGTTGGCTGATGCGTGGCGGACAGCTGATTGCCCTCCGTAAATGTCAGAACAAAGCTGCGAACAACTTGGATCGGTTTTATTTGTCTTGTTATCGTACTATTTACGTTTACAACTGTTTAAGCATTGGTGTTGATGCACAAGTTGTTTTATATTTCTCTAAAACTCTTAAATGTCATTTCTGTTTACTAGAAGAAGGGTCTGTTGCCGCTGTTGTCAGAAGATTTTTTTTCATTGTGTCGTACAATACAGATCAATTGAGTTGCACCGCTGAAAAATTCGGGGAAGAAATGGTTTTTTTTTTCAGAATGGAAATCACTATAATAAATAATGCTCGGAGAAAGAAATGCATTTTTTTACGGTGACCGAAATAATTCAGGGACAACCACAGCGGTAATATTAGATCGACATGGGTAAGGAAAACAAATGGAAATAGGGAAGTTAGAAAGGAAACTTTTGGAGGGTTAAGTCTAAAATGGTGATGGAGGTTGTTTTTTATTGGGGATTGTACTCCGCTGGTAATAAATTGTCCGGTTATGCATTGCACATTACTGTCGTCTGAGGAATGAGGGATTGCCTAAATTTCACTGTTCTCCACGACAAATGCTTCACGGTGTACTCCTAAGCGCTCCTACCTCCTGTAATATTTACCATGGAAATATCTGTAAGAGTAGTCCGACATTTCTCGTGTCAGCCGTAGAAGCCGATACGATTTCATCTCCAATTAGACGGATCGCATGTTTTTGGATACGATCGAGAAACGCTAGGTGTGACTTTTGGGCCCAAACACCCTTAGAGATGGTAGCTAGTTCAGACTCACAAAGGTATTTCTTACCCTTTTGCAGAATACCTAAAAGTTTCGAGGCATCAAGAGCGACTTCGTGAATGTGTTGACTCCAATCAATATGATTGCTAAATTTTACACCAAGTAACGTAAAATCTGCAGAAGGTGGAGTCTGAACACCACTGAAGAACATTATAGTGGACGACGCCAGAACATTATGTTCCTGCCCGATTCCAGTATTAAGCTGAGGTTAGAGTTTAATGAACGTGTTGATTCATTTCGGCATGAGGACACTGAAGACGGCCGTACCTCCGCAGGAGAGTCAAATTGGAAGGTCCTGTCAAGTGTGCGGTCATCAGCGAAACTATGGATAGGATTGAGAGTTGACGAAAGAAGTTCGTTTATTAAAACTAAAAAGAGAGTGGGTGATAAGACTGAGCCTTGAGGGACGTCGGAGTTAATGGAAAAGCGGGCGAAGCAACTCCATCTAGTACAACTCGTATGGAGCGCTTTGAGAGGAACCTCTCAATCCATTTAATTAAAGACGAGTTAAAGCCAAAGTCTCTATGCTTAGCTGTGAGATATTTATGCCCAATTCGCAGATTTGTATATGCAAGAGTTCCAACGTTCAGTTAGATACACTAGGAGATCTCCTGTAGAGCGTCCTGAGCGGAAACCATATTGGCGATCGTGGATTAGGTTTTTTCACTGTTCCGAGATTAATAGCAGTTTGATTAATAGCAGTTAATCAAACTATTGAGGTAATGGCAATAGGACAATAATTAGCGGGGATCATTTTGCATCCTTTCTTGGGAATCAGCTAAACATTCGCGACTTTCCAGATCAGTAGAAAGCACTCTCAAAATTATAAAAGATGATAAAGATTGCGAAGTGGTTTATGCAGAGAGGAAGCGCATTTCTTAAGGACATTGGGCGGGATGTCATCCGAACCATCAAGCTTGTTAACATTGAGCTCTTGCGGGATCTTGAAAATAACATTAGTTTCAAAACGAAGGGGTGCAGCATGAAATCAGAGTACGGTAGTTGAGGGAGACTTGTCTGATGAAAGTGTAGAGTTCCTAGCGAAGCTCGCTGCCAAAAGGTTTGCTTTTTCCACGGGATCGACAACTGTTCGGTCACCATCACGAAGAGGTGTTGAGGATGATAAAAAATAATTGTTGACCGATTTCACAAATAACCAAACAGATCTGGAGTTCTTCGGGTTTTCAACGATCTTCAGCAGATGTATTTGGTCATGCTCGAACTTAGCACATTTTAAAGTTATATTGCATGTGTTTCTTTCCAATTTAAATGAGTCTCTGTTCCCGGCAGTCGGATTGTTTCGATATTTTTGGAACGACTGCTTCGTGGCTTTAGTTGCATCACAGTTCTTTGTGAACTAGGAATTTTTCGATAGCCTGTTCATTTTGAAGAATGAGAGGGGGAGAAAGAATGGGGGGGATGTAGCCCGTTCGCGAACTTCAAATTTCTTTTTTGCTAAAAATGAGCACAAATTTCAGCACAATAGTCCAAAGCTTTCGAGAGTTGTGTTGTAGACGGACGGACAAACCGTCACTCGGAATCGAGGTTTTTGAGCGACAACAAATATTTCTGTACCCTTGGCCGCTCTGTGCGAGAATTATTTCTTAGGCTTTAGATCGTGTTTAAGCGATGTGGATGGTAGGGCGGTATAGGACAGGCCAGCATGACACGGAAATTCATGTCGTTACTTAAAAAGTTACAAAGCGGATGTCCGTCCATTAACGCGTGAGTTCAAATTTCGTACACGTAATTGCTGAAAAAAGTGATATCTAGTTTGTGAACGGGCCAAACCCTCCATCCCTTTTACTTTATCTCTTACAAAGTGTTACATTTTCGCAACTTTGTGATAAGTACATCTTCACAGAAAGTGGTAGGACTTCAGAAAATTAGTCCAAAAAAAGAGAAAATATCATATCAGTCTCACCAGGTGGTTGGCGGTGGAATTCCTATTTGGCAACAAATAGTATCTGCAAGATAAGCCGCATATCTTCAATAGCCCTTTTTTAAGCTGTATATGAGCCTCGCAGTAGTTCTGTCTCAACTCAGAAGTTCTTTGGTTGATATCTGTTTGAGAGATGTTTGCCAATTTGGTTTTTTTTCCAATCGCCAGCCTTCAGCCATGTGTCTTGCGACTTCGAAGGTTTCTCACCGCATTGCGCATATGCCATAGATTCTTCAGCAGTAAGAAATGTGTTTCTGCTTGCCTGCCTATGGGCGTCCAGTTTGCGCATTTCATATCCGCCCAATGTCGATGACTTTTCGCGTAGAATAGTGATACACTCGCATTTTTGTTGGGGCTCCAAGTTTATCCACATTAAGCTCGTGCTTCATCTGAAAAATTTGTGGCTGTCGGACAGTTGCTGTGCATAGTCTCAAGCTCGGTGAGACCAATCTCGCGAAGAGAAGATGTACGCTTAGTTCAGAAATTGAATTACACGTAGCTCACGAACGAAAATACCTCCTTAGCACTAGGGAAGGATGTTAATGTCGTCAGCGTATGCTACTAGTTGGATGGACTTGAATAGTAGTGTCCCGTTGGTGTAGACTGGGGTTTTTCGGAAACGACATACTCTAGTGCCAAGTTGAAAAGCATGGGGGCTAGACCATCTCCCTGCTTTAAACCACATTCCGTTCGAAAGCTGGTTGTGGGATCTGTCTCCTTTCTTGTAAATTGGACATATGATGCTTTTCGCCAGTCGTCGGGTATGATGTCCAAATTTTGCATATTATGTTGTGCAGTATTTCAGCGACACAGTTTCTACCGTTTTTCAGAAATTCAACTGGTATTTCGTCAATTCCCTCGGTTTTGGTCACATATGGAGGCACACTATTTTTTTTTTTTTGCATTTTATTAAAAAACATTATTCATTTAATATTTAAGTGCAAATAATCTGTTCGTGATGGCTTCAAAGAAAAGAAGTCCCATTTGGAATCATTTTGATGAAATAGTTGAGAGTAAAGGGAAGCTCTTTAAATGTAGATATTGCCGAAATACGCTAAGCTGTGCTGGTGGATCCTTGGGAAATCTAAGAAGTCATATGAAGTCCAAGCATCCAATAGTTCCCTTCGAGAAAAAATTTCGTGAAACATTAGAGGAGCCTACAACTTCAAGTACTAATTTCCAAAAAAAACTAGTAAATTCGAAGCTTCTGCCAGTTCTAGTGCGAGTACGAGTACTTCATTTTTGAAAGATAGTGCGATAATGCAAGTGCAAACGTGTCAAACAAGTATTGGTAGCTATGTGCGGGTTGTAAGGCCAGTGGCTCCTAAGAGGTCTGCGGAGTATGACAGGCAGTTGGTGAAAATTATAGTTAACGAAAATCATCCTTTTCTCACCACAGAGAGCAAAGAATTTCGAAAATTCGTCGAAATGATAAGTACTGGTTATTGTCTACCGACCAGAAATCGATTGCAAAAAGCTTTATACCTAAACCTTATCTATTAACGTTAGATACGAGGGTTGCCTTTTATGTTTCGGGATTAGAGAACAAAAACAAATATTAATCATCGAAAATCACTTTATTGTTTTTCAAAATATTCCCCATGAAGATCTATACACTTTTGCATGCGTTTGAACCAATTGTCGAAGCACTTTTGCCACTCTGATTGAGGTATCTCCAAAACATGCATTCCGAATGCAGCAACCGCTTCTTCAGGTGTCGAAAAACGTTGACCTCTCAGTTTGTTTTTTACGTACGGGAATAAAAAGAAGTCATTCGGTGCCAAGTCAGGACTATACGGCGGATGACTCATCAAATCGATGTTTTGGGTGCTCAAAAATGCAGTTATTTGAGCCGATGTGTGAGAGCTTGCATTGTCGTGGTGAAGAGTGATCCGTGTTCGGCGGTTGGTTTTCCTGATTTCTTGGAAGACAACTGGCAAGCAAATGGTTGTGTACCACTCAGAATTGACTGTTCTGCGTTGTTCTAGTGGTACGGTTGCGACATGTCCAGTTTTTTCCGAAAAAACAGGCGACCATTTGCTTGGAAGTGCTTCGTGCGCGAACATCTTTTGTTGGATTTTGCTCATCTTGAAACACCCATTCAGTCGACTGCTGTTTACTTTCGGGCTCATACGCGTAAATCCACGATTCATCACCTGTCACGATATCATAGACGTGTTTCGAAGCACCGCGATCGTATTTTTTGAGCATTTCTTTCGACCAATCGACACGAGCCTTTTTTTGAGCGATTGACAAATTGTGTGGGATCCAACGCGAACAAATTTTTCTGACAGTCAAATGTTTATGCAATATTGAATGTATGCTGGTCCCATTAATGCCTGAGGTTGTCTCAATCTCACGATAGGTCACATGACGATCTTGCAATATCAGTTCGCGCACAGCATCAATGGTTTCCGGAACAACAACTGATTTTGGACGACCTTCACGAAATTCGTCTTGGAGTGAACTACGACCACGATAGAATTCACCATACCATCGATAAACACTGGTCCTTGATGAAGCTTCATCGCCAAAAATCGAATTAAGTTCATCCATGCACTGTTGCTGAGTTAATCCACGTCGAAAGTTGTAAAAAATAATCGCACGAAAATGTTCACGATTTAATTCCATTTTTGGGCTGAGATGAATCTTTTAAGTTACTGTAAACAACACAAATAGCGCTCGTATGTCAAAACGTTCTGAGTACGTATAACCTCAAAAATGTCCAACTTTACGATAGAGCTGTCAGTTGCCAGATTGCAACACGAGGGTTGCCCAATCCCGAAACATAAAAGGCAACCCTCGTATTGTAAAAGCTGATTTGATCAATTCTTTAGCAGTTTGTTTGACAGCATACGGATGGACGTTAGTCTCCAATGAAAGTTTTGTGGCAGTTACTGCTCATTTCATTGAAAATGAATCTTTTGAATTACGATCTGCTTTACTGGCTTGCATTTCATTTAGTGAAAATAAAACTGCCAGTAATATACCTCGCTTAATGAAAGATAAGGTAGCTGAGTTTGGTCTTGAAATTAAAGTCGTAGCAGTCGTTACCGATAATGCTGCTAATATGAAAGCAACAGTTCGTTTAAATAATTGGAGAACAATTTCTTGCGTCGCTCACTCCCTTAATTTGATGGTGCAAGCAGCATTATCGAAAAAGACACCTATCGAAGGTTTGCTAGAAAAGGTGAAAAAAATAGTAGAACATTTAAAAAAAAAGTCCTCCTCCTGTCCTTCCCAATTTACATTCTATACAAGAACAGATAAATCTTCTTACCTTGAAATTGATACAAGACGTATCAACAAGATGGAATTCAACTTTCAAAATGTTGAATAGAATATTATAAATAAAAGATGCTGCTCACTTCGTAGTGGAGTTTTTCCTATGTCATGGAAATACTCAACTATAATGCCCTTGCTTAAGTCTGGTAAAAGAGACAATGTAAGTAATTATAGGCCTATAGCGAATCTTCCATGTGTTGCTAAGCTATTTGAATCTATTGTGTGTGATGTAATGTATTTCCATTCCAAGTCGATTATTGGATCATTCCAGCATGGCTTTGTCAAGGGCAGATCCACTGTGACTAATCTTATGGAATTTTCGAACTTCTGTCTTTCTGCTATCGAAAACGGGAAGCAGGTCGATTGTATATACACTGACTTTAGTAAGGCCTTTGACAAAATTGACCATAATATTCTTGTGCACAAGCTCGGCCTGCTTGGTTTTCCTGATATTTTTGTCCTTTGGATGAAGTCGTAGCTTAGTGATCGCATTCAGAAAGTACACTTTCGTGGAGCCTTATCTTCTGAAATATTTAATACTTCAGGCGTTCCCCAAGGTAGCCATCTAGGACCACTTCTATTCCTTCTCTTTATTAATGACGTGAGTTCGTTTATCTCTAACTCGAACATTCTTCTCTATGCCGATGATGCGAAAATCTTTAAGATTGTCTCCAGCAGCAATGATTGTCTATTATTGCAAAATGACATCTCGCGTTTTCATGACTGGTGCTTACTTAACAATTTACATCTCAACATTAATAAGTGCACTGCTGTTTCGTATTCTAAGAAGAGAATATCAATGAATTTTGACTATGTTGTAGATGGATGCTCTTTACTTCGTTCTGACAAAGTACGTGATTTGGGCGTACTATTCAACTGTAATTTTACCTTTGATGATCACGTGAATCACATTGCTGGTAAAGCGAACGCTATCCTTGGGTTTGTTAGGAGACAATCGAAAGAATTTAATGATTTCTTTACAACGAAAATGTTGTATTGTGCATTTGTCCGATCTATCCTAGAATATGCTAGTCCTATCTGGTCACCATTTTATTCCGTTCACATAGATAGGATCGAAGCAGTTCAGCGTCGGTTCTTAAGGTTTGTCCTTCAGAGCTTCCCTGGTCCGATCCACTTAGGTTACCGCCATATGTTGATCGCTTAAATCTGCTGTCTATGGATTCCCTTGAGAAAAGACGGATACAAGTAAAAAGTCAGCTTTCTTGAGGTTAATAATGTTTGATTTTGCAAAAAGTTTAAATTTTCATGTACTTAATTCTGTTTTATTATGTTTTATTATTGTTTTATTATTTTTATTCTTTTTTTATTGTTTTCAACTGTGGATAAATGTAGTAGTCAACTTTTTTTTGATGAAATAAATAATTATTATTATTATTATTATTATTAATTTCTTGCTTGGCTTTAGAGGGTAGTAAGCTTCTTACTATTTCCTCTGAAGAGTAGTTAGTTTTAAATAAGTTTGGTAGATATTTTGGAAATATAACAACGGACGTTAGTTTTGAAAAAAACTGTATCTATTTCTAAAGTACTAATTTTTATCCGGACTATAAGCAAACACATCGACAAATGGCTGTCTATTACTGACCTACCAATGCAACTTGAGTCAGTTCTTCAAGTTCTTAAAGTGCAATCTAGATTTTCTTATCTAAAAGACAGTGAAATTTATATGCAGGCAACAATTCTAAATTCACGTTTCAAGCAGCATGAAATTACGACCGACATATATAATACCGCTTACGAAATCCTTGTCTGCAAATTAGCCGAAATCAAAACATCAATCACCTTACCGTCACCATCAATAACAGAGGAAGTTCTTACAAAAAAATTACGATTATATGAAGAGTTTGATATTCAATTAAAAAAAACGCAGAATCAAGTTCTAACGATCCACGATCCCGAGGTATTATGGAATTCGATAAATACATCAGTAAGCCGATAATCAACTGGAAAGAAAGGCCTTTACAGTACTGAAGCGAAAAAAAACTTACTTATTCTCGCTTATATCAGTTTGCCAAAAGAAAATGTGTGTAACCGCTACATCAGTGCTTTGCGAATGCATTTTTTCAAAAGCTAGACAAACATTGACAACGAGAAGATTTCGGCTTAATATAATAATGATGTTAATATAAAATAACATTATAACACTTCATTTTGAATTTTTGTTTAAGTTGTTACATGCAGACCTGGCAGCCCCGCAACTCGATCTCTCTCGAATATACAAGAATTATGTAGAACAGTATACTCAACTATGTAGAAAGCCACAATTAAAGATCTAGAGCTTTCCAGTATAGTTCACACATACACACCGAAGGAAGCTTCGAGAACAGTCATGAGTATGGGAAGAGATGTATAAAAGCACGAAAGCTTTCAGCGAGAGAGTTAGTCATTTTTAGACGCGAACCAGTGAAAGCGATAGAAAAGTACGCGGCGGTATTGCCATATAGTGCGAATTAAGCGGGAAATTGAATTAAAGTGTGAATAAGTAGATTATCACTTATTTTTAAACGAATTGTGTTTTTTTTAATTGAATTCCCGGCGAACCCCTAGCTCGCAACATTATTTATATATATGTCGGATCGGGTTATGAATACTCGAATTTTCTTAAATTAAATTAAATTAAAAGGCACGATACAACGGAACACTTAAATCAAAACGCTATTTTTTCCCTCGATGTTCGTTTTTTTTAGTTAATTTTCTCGAACTCCTTTTTTTCACGGCCGACTCCGCTTATCGTTTCTCTCAGCCTGTTACGCTTGAAATTTTTAATCTGCTAAGTATTTCTATTTTCCAAATATTCCTACAATCGGCCATTATGACATTGTATCGACCCGATACGGTAACTACTCTTCATTCTCAATAATTTCATCGTCAATCTTTTTATTTGCACTAACTTCGTCATCAGTCCCGAACATTTCACTTTCACTGTCCTCTAATTCTGTATCAGCTGTCTGCGTCCATGGCTTCATATGGTCTGCGGATACAGTTGTTCGTCGCGGTCCTTCATGGTCACCCACCTTCTCTACGACGTAGCGATCATGTGAATTAACAGTTATTATTTCATATGGTCCGAAAAATTTGGGATGAAGTTTTATTCCTGTGCCGAATTGGGTTGTCTGGAATCTCCTATTTCATATTTTTTAGCCTGTTTTCTATGTCGATTATAGTTTTTCTTATTTTCTTCTTGTATTTTCTGTATGCAGCGAATCGCGTCTTCTCTTGCATCGATGCGATCTGCATAATACGTATTCACAAACTCTTCTTCTAATGTTTGTTTTAATTGTAGCTCCTCTTTTAATCGCATCTTTTCGCCAATCATGATTTCAAACGGTGTGCGACTAATGCTTCGATGATATGTAGAGTTGAGAAATTGTTGTAGGTTATCTACGTCCTTCCACCATTCACCAGGTGCATCTATTGTCAACTTCGCCAAGGTAGGAATAATCACACGATTTATACGCTCGATCTGACCATTCGCCCTCGGCACACCAGTCGTAATCAACACGTGCTCTATATTCTCTTCTTTGCAATAATTTTCAAACACGCTTGATGCGAACGCGGTACCTCGGAAATAATTCTTCTCGGATTAGCAAATGTTGTTGCTTGGATCTTCAACTTGGCGACTACCTCTGCTGTTGTGGTCGACTTGGTTGGGTACAACCATACGAACTTTGTGAATGCATCTACTATCGCGAAAATATGTTGATATGCCTTCTTCGTCGATGCTAACGGTCCCAAGTGATCGATATGATATGTGTCCAGTGGAATTGCTTTTTTCTCAATTGGGTTGAGCCACCCATCCGCCTTGCCCTGCTTTTTATTCACAAGTACGCATTTCACACAATTATTTATTACTTTATTTATTTTTTCACGCATATTGGGAAACCAAAAGTCTTGCTGTAGCTGGTATTCGACCTTAGCCCACCCAAAATTACCTCTTTCGTGTGCTTGCTTTATGACGTCATACTGCATGGACTTTGGAACTATCATTAACTCTGTTCCATTTACTTCTTTGAATAACACGCCTCTGTTTAACATCATCGAATCACTTTTTCGGCCCGTCTTTACTGATTCCATTACTTTTTTTAGTTCGTCATCTTCCTCTTGTGCTTTCTTTATTCTTAACGTCAATTCGCCTCGGCCTTCCTGCACCATCATGACTTGTATGGGGTTTCTGTTCAATGCATCCACATGTTTCATTGACGTTCCCGGCCTATGCTCTATGGTATAATCGAATTCGCCTATCAATAAAATCCAATGGGCTACACGTAGACAAAGTTCTTTTTTTGGCACTAGTACGATCGGACTCGCACATTCGGATACACTTGGGCGTACGATATCTTTTATTATCCATTCGTCAATCATTTCATTAACCAGTTTTCTCTGCTCTGCTGCCAGACGTCTCGGATTCTGGAAGACTGGGGCGTCGTCGGTGAGAACTATCCTCATCTTGACTCCTGTATCTTTCGCTTGTGTTGGCGTATAGTTTTCTATCAAGTTCTTAACTCTCTCACGAATTACACCATCTATTACATGATTAACTTCCACACATACTATATGAAGTTCTTCACAAATATTTATATTCATCACTGCTCTCACGTCATCGTCGCTCGCACTATCGACATTATCCGCTGGTCTCTTCTTCCACAAAAAAACTTGTTTATCATTCCATACAATCACTGCTTTTTCCGAAAGTTCGCCGCCAATTAATACGTCATTTCCCAAAAATTCATCGGGCACTACGTCAAATGAAAATTTGTATATTTGTTCGTCTATTATAACGTTTGCATCAAACGACCTAGTGTGTGTTGATTCACGGCGCCGACACTATCAAAAGGTATGATCGTTGTCAGGGTAATTGGTACTCCTAAACGATCATAAAAACTCGCGCGTACCAAATTCAAATCACTTCCCGTATCTAACATAGCTACAGCATCTTTGCCTGCAACTTTAATTGTTTTGTACGTTTTCCTGTCATTTGACCGTAACGCGTCACACCGCACTTTTTCATTTTGTTTAGCATTTTTAAAACATTTATTGTCCATATGTCCATGTTCGCCACACTTAAAACACTTTAGTCCTTTCGACTTATCTGGACACTCTGCACTTAAATGAGATATTCCACCACAATTATAACATCGTTTCTTCCTCTCGCTGTTGGAATTATTACTGGTCTTTTTCGTCGTCTCACTTCTCACTGTTTTGGCAGTCACTCTATTTTTATTTAAATTCTTCTGCTCTTCATATATCTCCAATCTACTGCGCAGCTCTTTTATTGTTCGTGCACCATAGAGAATCGTTTTAGCCTCGTCGTCAATGATCCCGTCGACAATATATTGGATCACTGCCTCTGGTTCGATGTCAATATGACTGGCTATCGATACCAATCTGTATACATATGCTTGATATGACTCGTCACTACGTTTTTGCTCACTATTCAATTCCGCATGGATTTTTTTGCTGTTTGTAGTTTTGGTAAATTCTTTTACCAATGCTGTTTTCAAATCTAGCCATGTCCTCGCAGCGCACTCAAAATCAGCAAACAGTCTTGCAGATCCCCGCAGCAATTTCCTTAGATATATGACTTTCTGTGCATTCGTCCCCGCACACATCTCTGCCGTCTGCTCGAATTTCGACATCCAATGGAGTACATTCTCTCTTTTATCGCCACTAAATATCTCGAGCGCGTCTTCTACATCTCTAAACGTCAAGTTTGTCGTCACAGGCCATCTGCCTTCGGTCGCGTCTTCATATTCACGTCGCTGGTGGCTGAAAGCTTCGCGTTTTGTTTCAACCGCGTCAACATGATCATCGCCTGAGCTTTCAGGTAACTGGTCATCGCCTTCCAGTGCTGCTTTAATTCGTCCAATTAATACGTCTTTTGTCCCTGTTATCTTGAGGCCTAACTTCGCGAGATAAACCTTCAATTTTTTCACAGACCAAGCACCATAAACTATTTCTTCTACTTCACTGTCGTCGTCATTATGTTGCTCTGACGTCTCAGAGTTTGTTGGCGTATTCTCGTTCTTCGCACGGTTTATTCTTGCAATTAATACCACCTTTGAACCACATATGGGCAATCCCATTCCACTCGCTATTCGTCTCAATTCGCCAAGTTTTAAGCTGCCTGTGTCTATTTCTGTATTTAATTCCTGATTGTTCGATACCATTTTGAATGTTAGATTTTCCACACGATAACACTAATCGTTACTATTAAATCAACACTCCGTCGTCTGGACCGTCGTCACTATTGGAATCGATACTCGTCTTCGATTGAAATTCGCGTTATCGTCGTTCTAATCGTGCTTTATTACGATTTAATTTATGTCGAATTCCGATTGATGTTACTATCCGATTCCGGTTGAGCCCCCAAATTGTGGGATCGGGTTATGAATACTCGAATTTTATTAAATTAAATTAAATTAAAAGACACGATACAACGGAACACTTAAATCAAAACGCTATTTTTTCCCTCGATGTTCGTTTTTTTTAGGTAATTTTCTCGAACTCCTTTTTTTCACGGCCGACTCCGCTTATCGTTTCTCTCAGCCTGTTACGCTTGAAATTTTTAATCTGCTAAGTAATTCCAAATATTCCTACATATATATTTATATTTAGATATTTATTTATGTTTTCCGCACCTTATTATAATACAGGGTGTTTGGTACTCCGTGCATAACCTTGTAAGGGGTTATTCCTGGATATATTTTGAGCAAAAAATTGTTCTACGGAGATGGTCCATTTTCAATATCCGCGGAGATACAGGGTGACCAAGAAAAGTGTTTCGGACCTGTACCCTCACTCACTCAAAACGATATATGTGTTATAGCTTGTTTTTTAGGGAATCAAATTACCTTTCATTTGGTGTAATAGTCCGTATTGTACCTGTACCCAATCCCGAGGTATTTGCTTCAGACCACAAATTTTTGATACTTTGACCCTCAAAATTCTGTGATCAATGTAGTTTTTCTCAAAAAAACGCATTATAAAAATGTCATTTTAATGTTTTTGTTTTATGTGCCATATTATTGCCTACAAAAGATGCATACATACTTATGACTTAGGTTTTCCCGTTTTCCAGGTAATAAGCGAAAATACATATGGCTTAAAAATAAAATATGCCATAAACCAACCCTCGTTCTAAAAAAACTACCTGAAATGTTGTTAAACTGAAATATTCTTTGTGTCCTTTAATTACTATTTAAATTATCGATGAATGTCCTTTAAATAGTATTTAAATTATCGAGGAAATGAATTAAATTAAAATGAGTTTCAACACAACGACGCTGTCCGACGCTTGCCATTGCAGTTAAATGTCTCTACGTGGAAAATTTGAAGTGTCCTCAAAGCAGAGCGGTTGCATTCCTACCACCACACACCAGTGCAGGAGCTGGTACCCATTGATTTGCCCAAAAGGATGGAGTTTTGCAATTGGCTCCTTGAACGACAACTAAGTGACGAGAATTTTATGAACAACATTCTTTGGACTGATGAGTCCCAATTCACCAGGGACGGTATCACAAGCTTCCACAACTTACACACATGGGCTGAGAGCAATCCACATACAAGAAGAGAGGCATCATTTCAGCACAGATTCAGTGTCAATTTATGGGCAACGGTTTTATTGGTCCTATTAGGCTTCCGCCTACCCTAAATAGTTCCAATTACTTGCAGTTTTTGACAAATGATCTACAAGAGTTATTGGATGATGTGCCACTGCAACGATTGGCTTCCATGTTTTACCAAGACGATGGTGCTCCAGCTCATTACGGCCGACAAATCAGAGATTGGTTAAATTCCAATTATAGCAATCGCTGGATCGGTAGAAATGGACCGATACACTGGCCTGCAAGATCTCCTGATTTAACTATTATGGATTTCTTTGTATGGGGACGGATGAAGGACCTTGTCTACGCAACGGAAGTAGTAACGTTGCAGGATCTAAACACCAGAATCAATGCGGCAGCAACAGAAGTAAGGCAGCAGTTGAGGAGTATGAACACAAAGAGAACACTGGCAAAACGAGCTTTAGCGTGCATTCAAAATGAAGGTAGCCATTTTGAACATTTATTGTAATTAAGGAAATTTGAAATAAACCGTAAAAACCATTCTTAAGTTCTTTTAGTTCAAGCGGAGAGTGTTGATCAACCTATTCTTGCTTTTTTGACAAAAGTGCTACATTATTGGAATGATAATTTCTTCTAAACTATAAAACTTATGCATCTTTTGTAGGCAATAATATGGCACATAAGAAAACAACATTAAAATGACATTTTTATAATGGGTTTTTTAGAGAAAAACTACATTGATCCTAGAATTTTAACGGTCAAACTGTCAAAAATTTGTGTTCTGAAGCAAATATCTCAGAAATGGATACAGTTACAATGCGGACTATTACATGAAAGGTAATTTGATTCCCAAGCTATAACACTTTGAATTGTGATTATAAGTTTTCAAGATATATCGTTTTGAGTGAGTGAGGGTACAGGTCCGAAACACTTTTCTTGGTCACCCTGTATCTCCGTGGATATTGAAAAGTGACCATCTCCGTAGAACAATTTTTTGCTCAAAATATATCCAGGAATAACCCCTTACAAGGTTATGCACGGAGTACCAAACACCCTGTATAGAGTACCTAATTGCGGACGTTGAATTGTTTACTTTTTGTTTTTTAACTACTTTACTACTTACTACAGAGAACTATGCAAATTATTATTATTATTTTTTTATTTTTTTGTTATTTCAAATAACAAAAATTTTGTTTTTTTTTTATAAAAGTAATTTCTGTTTCTTTTACTATTTCTTTAGTTATGTGATGCTGATAAAAGTAATTTTCACTATCTTTTACCATTAAATATACAATCGATCGTCTGTCCTGCCCTACAACGGGGGTGAACTAAACGAACTAAGATAAAGAACTATACCGTTTTGATGAACTAGAACTAATGAACTAGTTCACCAAGCAATGGTATCGAAAACTATTTGAGATATATTTGCTCCGATCTCCTCCTATAAAACATTTCATACTGTATACAATTTGTAAATAATGAAAATAAATTTTATTTTCTTTTCAAAGTCGAAAAGAGTGACGCAGCTGAAGAACGAAAGGAACAAGAGCGTACGATACGTCCGAGTAAATCGGATACAAGTTTGACTGATTCTTTTGTTGTTATCGATAATGACTATAAAAAGAGAAATACCAGCGAGAATGTTTTGCGGCAAGGTGATATTTTCCATTCACATATAAATTTCTATGCTAATCACTAAATTCTAGGCTTTAAGTGGCAACGACAATTAGTATTCCGATCGAAATTGACCATGCATACAGCGTATGATCGAAAAGATAATGCAGAGCCTGCAAGTATTACATCGTTGACAGTTTCCAAGGATCATAAAGTATTATATGTTGGTAGGTTAACTTTATATCAACTAATGCAGAGTTAGAGCATTAACGTTCAATCTTTAATTAATTAGGCGATGCTCGCGGTAGGATATTCTCGTGGAGTGTAACTGAACAACCGGGTCGTGGTGTGGCTGATCATTGGTTGAAAGATGAAGGTACCGATCAATGCGTTAAATGTCATGTGAAGTATGTTTATCAATTTACTTTTCTACAAAATTCTAACTCAAAATTTCACTTAGATTCAACATCTATGAACGCAAACATCATTGTCGTAATTGCGGTCAAGTGTTTTGCAATAAATGTAGTCGCTTTGAATCGGAAATATCACGTTTACGTATTTTGAAACCCGTTCGTGTTTGTCAAGCGTGTTACGGTTCACTACGGCAAAATTCTACCGAGTCTTAAGAGTTCATCTCTTTTACATCTCGACCTTCTCAATCACTCATTAATAATTGATTTCTATTGTATTGCATATTTATAAATAAGTAAATAAGTGTATCATTGATTAGTAGAAACAGAAAAACAATAATAATCGCTATAGTTGTAAAGGTGACTAAAAAGAAAAAAAAAATATAACAATAATAGTATTGAAGTTTTTAGAAAAAATCTATATAATTAAAAAAAATATATTACATATTGTTAAGTATATAAAATGATGAAATATATTTATCACTAGGCACGATAATTAACACAGAAAATTGTACATGCAAAAAAGAGAAAACATTTAATTATGTAAGTAGACAAAATTCTTCATTACTCTTGTATATCCCCGATTTAGATTAAACCTTTTGTACAATCCCGTCCCCAATCCAAACTCTTCACACTGCATCTAAAACTCTCTCTCTCTTTTCGTGAAATTTGATTTTGTAAATTACAAAAAAAAAATATAGTTTTCTGTCTTTATTACGTTCTTAACAACTAAAAATCAAAACAAATGACAGAAATTAGATGAAATCTATAATAGAAAAAAAAAAACAATTATTTGCTTTCGACTTTTGTAAGACTGAATTGATAACTATATGAGAAATTTTACTAACTGTCTTTTAAACTATTTATATATTCAAAAATTCTTAACCAAAAATCTTTTAATTTTATTTTTATATTTGTATTTATCAATTATTAACGAATTTTAATTGTGATTTATTATTTATTAGACGAAAATAACCAAAATTATTTTATCAGACGAGTAGTTTTAAGATAAATTTTTTTATATTTTACGCAAACTGTTTATTCTGCTTATTTATTAACAATCATGTATGACGTGTATAAAAAAAAATTTGAGATTATAAGCATGAAATATTTTTGTTTAATTCTTTTTTTTTTCGATGGAGCTTACCCGCAATATTATTAATGCTGAATATCACGTTAGTCATGTCCGTGACCAAGATATCAAGTCTCGATTAGTCAGTCGCTTTTTACATCGGTTCTCCGAAGTGTAGAAAAATGGTTATTATGTATTGTTTCCTTCCGGCTGATATCTGTAGAATATGACACTAAAGATAATCAAAAATAAGTCAGAGAATGATCCGCTTTCTTCGTATCAACTAATCTGTCCTGGCGGTTGACGCTTTGCTGAATAAACCGATTTCATCTCTAATATATAGCAATACTTAGATTGGTGAAAATTTTCACAGTGCACATTGTTCTGATTTAATAATCGTGACTTGTCGATCTCTGCTGAAATCTTTTTCAAACTGATCCATATAAGCTTTCAAGATGTCAGAAACAAGGCTGGTGATTATATGCCGCCTTGTCTGACATCCATTTGTAAAGTAAAGTTCTCAGACAGATCTCATTTATGTAATACGCAACATCTTGCATCTTTGTAGAATTTATAGCTATGATCTTTGAAATACTTTTCCTACACAAAGCATTCCAAACTGAAATCTTACTTATCACTGTTGAAAGTCTTCGCGAAGTCCATAAACATGAGATGTAGTGTAGTGGCGAAACCATTTCGGCTGACATTGAATTTAGTATACCGCTTAAATTTTATAATTTTTTTTTTTTTCGATAAATATTATTGGATTTCACATTTGTATATACCTACATAAAGATTGGTGTAACATTTATTTTCAACCAAACCATTAGTATTTTATATAAAAGCTATTTTTAAATTAACAGATTAGTTTTAAATCCTTGACTTGGTTCTTGTTCATATTTGTGTTATCTTTATAAAAATCGGCAACTAAATAAGACAGTATTAAAATAAATAATAGACAACCCTTTTAACAAATAACCAACCTATCCTCAGTTAATCATAAAAAAAAGAAAACTATCTGTAATCAAATCCTAAAAATTTTGTGTACAATGACATATAAAAAAAAAAAAGTAACTAAATATTTGTAAAGAGTAGAAACTGAAACAATAATTAATATGGAGAATATAAAGACAAAATTATTAAAAGTTAAAAATTTGTTTTATTTTAAAAATACTTCACTTGTTTATGTGTTAAGCCTAGTACTGTGCTATTCGCTTGCGATAAAATTTATCTCCAATTCCATACAAAGCACTTCAAAATTTATTATATTATCTCATGGCGAAATTTATCGTAATCTTTCATTTCAGCTGTACTGTATTCATCCCGCAAGGGGGTAGTTGTAGGATGAGGTTTTACCAATTCCTGTAACTATCTTTGGAGACTAGCGACTCCACGGACCTGAGCTAACTATCCCCCTCTGGGATGGGGGCTGTAGAATTCACCCACAGCCAGTCCTGCTTGCCCTAAAAATGGCAAATGGACACTCACTGGATCATGGGCTTATCACCCGTGGTCTTAAGACCTAAATGATACGAGAAACGGATACATCGCCTCGGATACGGACTGATTCTACGGTAACGACTTTTGGCATTCGAAAACGGACTATGATTGGCTTCTGGAACGTTCGAACATTGAATGACAGGGGAAGAGCTGGGTAACCCCAGTCGGTCCTTGCACCGCCAATCAGTGATCGACCGTGAAATGAAGCACTATAACATCCAAATCTTGGGCTTGAGCGAGGTCAGGTGGACAGGATCAGGAGAAAAACGAACCCCTAGCGGAAACACTATTCTGTACATTGGCCCTGAAAGTGCCAGAAATGGCGTGGCGTTCGTCCTTAGGCCGAGAGCGAGAAACAGTCTCATTAGCTGGGAACCAATCTCGGATTGGATTATCGTCGTCAGGCTCAGGACCAGTGTCAGAAACGTCACAATTCTGCAGTGCTACGCACCAACTAATACCGCAACATCTGGTGACAAAGAGGAGTTTTATAGCCAACTGAGTGCCACCTTCGAACGTGTTCCAAGAGGTGATATTATTATCATCTCGGGAGATATGAACGCCCAGGTTGGATCAGACAACACTGGACTAGAACACGTCATGGGGAGGCATGGTGACCCTTGGGTCGACCCTTCACGACCTTGGATTAAGAGACCCGAAAACGGCGAATTATTTGTGGAGTTCTGTAGTACTCGGCAAATGGTCATCGGAGGAACCCTTTTTCCACACAAGAGTCATCATAAAACATCTTGGGTTTCCCCTGATGGTGTTACTCAGAACCAGATCGATCATGTCTCCTCGATGTGCGAGCGAAACGTGGAGCTGACGTGGGGAGCGATCACCACTTGATGGTTGCCTGCTTGAGATTGTGTACAGCAGCTATCCGACGACCACAAATTCTTCAAATGAAGCGCAAGCTTAATGTGGATAAACTCAGAGATCCCAACAAAAAACTCGAATACACCACCATTCTACGCGAAAAGTCATCCACATTGGGTGAACATGAAATGCGCACACTGGACGCCAATTGGGAGGCAACCAGAAACACTTTTCTAACTAGTGCTGAAGAATCTGTGGGATATGTGCAAAGCGGTGAGAAACCCTGGATGTCGCAAGACACATGGGACAAGGTTGGCAATCGGAAAAAAGCCAAATTGGCAATCATCTCTCAACCCGATGTCAACCAACGAACGCCCGACTTGAGGCAGAACTACCGCGATGCTCATATACAGCTTAAAAAGGCTGTTAGACGCGACAAGAGAAAGGCCATTGAAGATCTGGCAAACAAGGCAGAATCTGCGGCTTACCTTGGGGATATGGGTTCACTATTTAAAATCATGAAACAGTTGACGAACAGGAATTTCACCGCCAACCACCTGGTGAGAGATGTCAACGGAACTCTCCTTAATATGAGTGAACACCAGTTGCGACGATGGAAGGAATACTTCTCTGATATTTTAAACATATTGTCAGAGGAAGATATCACAGAAACAGAACAATACCAAACATCCAACCGCAAAAATCCTCTATTAGAGACAATCCTCCAGATAAGGAAGAGATAGTTTCCGCCATTCGGCCAATGGCGGGAAGGAAAGCTCCCGGTATATGTGGACTGCCAACCGAACTCCTCAAAGCGGACCCGGAAATAACAGCCGATATACTCCTCCCACTCTTCACTAAGGTGTGGAATGATGGAAGATATCCGACTGAATGGAAGGAGGGCGTCATTGTGAAAATTCCGAAGAAGGGCGACCTTCGGGATTGTGGCAATTGGCGTGGTATATGTCTACTTACTGCCGTATCAAAAATTATGGCTAAGGTAATTCTCAATAGGATTAGTGATGTCGTCGAGAGCACTCTTGAAGTTTATCAGGCTGGATTCCGTAAAGGGTCGTCTTGTACCGACCACACAAATACCCTACGGATAATATTAGAGCAGTCAGCCGAAATGGGTTCGCCACTACATCTCATGTTTGTGGACTTCGAGAAGGCTTTCGACAGCGTTAAGCGAGATTACATATGGAATGCTTTGCGTAGGAGAGGTATTCCAGATAAGGTCATAGCTATGATTAAAGAATCCTACGAAGATGCAAGGTGTCGCGTCTTGCATAGAGGAGAGCTGTCCGAGAGCTTTCCTGTGCGTACGGGTGTCAGACAAGGCTGCATATTATCACCAGCCCTGTTTCTGGTGGTAATAAATGACATCTTGAAAGCTGCACTGGAAGGTGGGGAAGGTAAAGGTCTTCAATGGAGACTATTTAACATCTTAAGTCACCTTGATTATGCTGATGACGTGTGTTTGCTTGCACATACCCGTTCGGACTTAGAGTCAAATGTTCGCTCGTTGCATTCTAAATGCAAAGAGGCGGGACTGAAAATAAATGTGCGTAAAACCAAGTACATGCACATGGGTTCGAACGCAAGCACACCGATTGTTCCTAATGGACAGGATGTGGAAGAGGTGCAAGATTTTTGCTATCTCGGAAGCATTGTCAGCATGGACGGCGGAGCCGAAAAGGATGTTGAGGCTCGGCTAAATAAAGCTCGTCAGGCCTTCGGTATCCTTTCCCCTTTCTGGAGGTTAAGAGAGATCTCCCTTCGCACGAAGCTGCGAGTTTTTGACGCATGCGTCAAATCCGTGTTGTTATATGGTTGTACTACGTGGAAAGTGACCGTTCGACTTACCAAGAAACTACAGACTTTCGTAAACCAATGCCTCCGGCGCATTTTAGGAATATTCTGGCCAGAAGTAATCTCCAACGACGAACTTTGGAGTACAACTCGCCAGACTAAAATAGGTATTGAGATTCAACGGCGAAAGTGGCAGTGGATCGGTCATACTTTGAGGAAACCAGAGCGAAACATCGCAAAACAGGCTCTGGATTATAACCCTCAAGGAAGACGTCGGGTTGGTCGACCATGTAACACATGGAAGCGAGCAGTTGAGCAGGAGGCCAGAGGAATAAACAAGTCCTGGCAACAGCTTAAAGCCGATGCTCAGGATCGCGCCTTGTGGAAGAGAGTTGTTTCTGTCCTATGCCCCTATAGGGGGTCTTAACAGGAATTTGATTGAGTTAAATTAATTACGGATTTTGTTCTTACCAAATTTTAAGGCAGGAAGCCAAACTGCTGATAACTTGTATCTGGTGTCTCGGTTGAAGTTCTGTGGAAGTTTAGAAATTTCAATGGCTTCTCGTACTATTCGTTGATAATATTGCTTTGTCCTGGCCAGAATTTGCACATTGTCGTAATCGATTTTATGGTCCTCTGTCGTTGCATGTTCCGCGGTTGCTGATGACTGTATCAGGTTTTTCCGTGTGCATCGTTGATCCTTGTTTGGACTGTGCGTCCCGTATCTCCTATGTATACTTTTTCGCATGAGCCGCAAGGTACTTTATGTACTCCTTCAAACTCCAATGTTTTTTTGTCCTTCTGGTTTCCTAAAATTCCTTGGGTAGAGAAAGCTGCCGTTATATTGGATTTTATTATTATTATTATTATTAAGAATTAATTCGGCAGGCAGCATGCTGATATGCCTAATATCAATTGTGGCATACAAAATCATTTACATTTTTACATTTTAGAATTATTTATAGATATAATGATATGAATTATAAGAAAAAAAAAAATTTTAAAAAAAAAAGAAAAGAATTATAAAGAAAGTAATTAAGATAAGTTAGATTAAAAGAAAAAGTTCAATAAATTCAATTTCAAAATGGTATGACCAAAAAATTAATAAAAACTATGTAGCATTAAAGAAAGAGTTGTAGTTATCCAAACGATTTTTAAAGCTGTTAGTGGTAGATGCGCTAATTACTTCACTTGGTAGGTCGTTCCACATGTCCACCACTCGATTGGGTAGAAAATTACGAAGAGGCATTGTACTCGAACTTTGGATTGACTTTTTAATTTTATCTTTATGTCCTCTTAGCTGACAATTTGTGTTTTTAGTATACAATCTCCTAATATCTTCACAGTTGTAGTGTCCGTTAAAAATTTTATAAGTGTCGATGATATGGCCGCGTTGACGTCTTTGTTCCAGCGTCGGAAGACGAAGATACTGCAACCTTTCTTCGTAGTTTAAGCTTTTTACTTCCCGAGGGATTTTTGTCGCACGTCGTTGGACTTGCTCTAGCAGGTATATATCCTTCTTAAAATATGGATTCCATATTTGAAACGCAAATTCCAGAATTGGTCTAACGTATGCTTTGTAGATTTTTAGAAACAGGTCTGCATTAATATTCTTAAAAGTTTTTCTAACCAAATATATCACTGAGTTCGCTTTTTTCGTTATGTTCACTATATGGTCTTCCCATTTTAAGTCACTTCGAATAGTTACGCCAAGATCATTTACACTGTCCACTGAAGCGAGTATAACTCCATTTAACAAGTATTGAATTCGGGGATTTGTTATACCAATATGGAGCACTGAGCACTTTGAAGAATTCAAACTTATACACCATTTATTTGACCATTCTATTATTTTGTTTAAGTCCGATTGTAACTCAACACTGGCCGCCAGCGGATTCCCGAAAATTCTTCCTACCTTATCCGTCGTGCACAGGATGTTAGGCAGTTTTACCCATCGTTTGTCTGTATTTTCTTCTTCAGTGTCTTCTCGTTCTTTTGTCCTTGGATGCTTCGGTCTCCACGCCTTGTTAATTTCGCTCGCTTTGTATCCATTTGCTGTGAATGCCCGATTCAACTGTTCCTTTCGTAGACTGCCCGGCTTTCCTTCAGTTAAACATCGGTTCACTTGCTGGTTTGAAAATCGTGACCTGCTGTTTAACATACTTATTTGTTACACTCTGGTAGAAAAAGGGTGGTAGTTTGCCGCTAAATATGACATACACAGCTATGCTGCGAGCCCAATTATACTTTTTGCCTACTTCCTGAGACGCACTGCTGTTACTGACTCCATGATCTCACCTCCTTTCTTGACCGGGCCTGGGACCGGTTATGACGAAGTTAGAAGCAGTACTTTAATTATATTGAATTCCCTCGCATCCTCAACTAGTCTCAAGAATGATAAGATTGCCCCCGACTTGTTGTTATTTTAATATCTGATCAATTGGTTAACAATATAAAGTTTTGTATTGTAATAAAAAGGTTACTCAATTACCTACAAAATAAGAAAGAATGAAGTTTCTGCAACAAATATAACTTGAGATAGTTCTGATAGGTCTGAACAGCACTTTCACCGGCCACTCAGGAGCTTGGGGTGGAGAATTCAACCTGAAGTCGTGCTCATCCTTGTTGTGCTATTACTATAAGGGAAGACGGGAATCTAGTGTGCTCTAATTGCCGATCATTTTGGCCTTGGGCTCCATATATGCACATATAAGCCACTTGAAGCCCGAGGGCGGTACGATGGGAGCAGAGGGGCGAAAATGGACGAAGAAAAGCGCCACCTATCACAGAGAGCACATAGCCACATTTGTTTTATTATATCTTATAACTAGAAAAAATTTATTGAAATAGACTGACGCATGTACTCTTTCCTATACCTTACAGAAAGATAAAAAAAATTTTAGATGTAACAATAATATTAATTTTTTTTAGTTATATAGAATCTCTAATATAAAATCGCTAACTATAAGAAATTTCGTCGGGTAGCGCTGCTTGTGTTATCTCTCTTCTACTTGATGTGTTCATGAACATGCTTTGCCTTGTAGGAAAGTATTCCCCCCTCCCTTACTGGTGAAATGCTCAAAATTTTTCAAAACAATCATTTCACTATCTTCGTCTGGCACATGTAAGCTTATAGCAACTAACTTTGTCCCGCGTTAAATTGTCGGAAACAATTTTGTCAAATTTTCGAAAGAATTCTTTTTATCCTAATTTCGCATACTTAAGCCTAATGCAACTATCTCTTCTACTCTACTACAATAGCGCTACAGCCCAAATCGGACCTTGGCCTCCTGACATTCAGGTTCCTTAACACTTTTTTCATTACTTATTGTAGAAGGGTTGTTAGCCCTTCGCACAACCCTCTTTCTACGAAATTTTCATTTTCGTAGATTGAAGTGACCAAGGTATATCCAAGCAGGCAATGTGCTAGAATTATATATTGCGCCGACCGGGATTTGAACTCACGACCTCCGCATTATAATACCACCACGCTACCCACTAGGCTACACCCTAGCTACTAGCTAACTATCTCTGTCCCGCGTTAAATTGTCCGTTGCTAAAGCGCTTAGGTTAGACACGAACCAAAAACTAATAAAAATTTAAAAATAAATATTTCTGAAATAAAACAGCAAACTTCATTCTACTGAAAATTATTTTATTGCTGTCTGAATATTAGCAACCAAGAGAGAATACAAATTATGTTTTTTTTTGTAAAAGTTTGAAGCCAAGTTAAGCTTAAACACAATTTTCGAAAATTTCCGAATCAAAAAGTATTCCCACGTGAGAGCCTATCAGGCACTCCATTTAATATATCCTCCTTGTTCACTGCACTATATGTTATTGTTTTGTTTTTGTTTTGCATTAGTTTTGCTTTATTTATAAAAAAAAATTATAATGTTCTCTTCAATCTTCAATCATTAGAATAGGACCTTGTCTTTGAATTCACTTCACTGAGTCACTGTTCAAAATATTTTGTGTAGCACAAAAGGGATTGCAGCCAGAAAAAAAAACTTTGGTTTCTCGAAGAAAAACTTTTCGCCAAACCATTCCTCTCCTCCCAAAAAAAAATATCAATCGAAAAAAACCCATTTTATTGTTCGCGTTGGCTTTTATAATTTCGAAAATTAAAAACTTAGTGGCCTTGCTCATAAAAATTTCGATAGCTCTTACATTTCCCAAGAAAATAAAGTTCTTATGAAATCGCTTTGTTGTATGAAGGAGGGTAGAAAAGGTAGAAGTATTTGGCCCAAACACAAACTCGTCCTTAGTTTTTCGACAGAAATACACAAAATTTGACTGTTCTAGATTAACGCGTTTTAAAGTCAGAAACCGAACGGATAGACATCAGATTTTCAACTTTCTGAGTAATAGCGTGAAGTTCCGTTCAATCTGTTTTTTTTTTCTTAGCAAAATCTGATAATACTCTCAGATTTCAGCTATAGTTTAAAAATTCGAAGGATAAACGAAAATTGTGATACAAAATTTTATCACATTTAATTGCTTTCGATTTTTTTTTTTTTTTTTTTAATTGTT
The DNA here is from genome assembly GCA_963669355.1 of Chorisops tibialis. Classification (NCBI taxonomy): domain Eukaryota; kingdom Metazoa; phylum Arthropoda; class Insecta; order Diptera; family Stratiomyidae; genus Chorisops; species Chorisops tibialis. Next base: position 267,023,559 of record OY770262.1, on the reverse strand, counting down.
GACTAAGATATCAGATACTATGAAGCGTGTTATCATTTGATACCAATTTCTCATCAATAATGAATAATTTGTTTGCCACATTTCTATATTTAGCCGGGTATTGTATGTTAAAAAATAAGAAAATTATATTGCTAGATAATATGATGTTTATGCAAAACAGTTTGCTACATTTAATCCTTTTATTTCCGTTCTGAGAATTCCCTTACGGTAGAATAACATATCCCAAGTGTCTTAAGCATGTAAGCCCGAAAACAACAATATAGCTGAAAACCCTTTAAGGAATTACGCATAAGGCTTGGTCACAGATAGACTTCCTTTCAAATAGAAATTCCGTCTTCTAAGACGATTCTATATTTATCTTGTCGGAGTTTTGAATAACATCCTTCGAGCAATTGTGCTGCCATCGTGGACACAAGCGAACATGACAACGATTTCACAAAATAATTGCCGAGATGAGTTGATGAAATGAAATCGTTTGCATCAGAGGAATAAAAAATTTACGATGGGAATAGAAACATTCGGACACAGTGACAACGGTAGACCACAATCAGACTCCCCCCATAGTCCGGGTACTATAGGGAGAGTTTCCCGTAGAATGTTGGCAACAACAAATCGCTACTGATGGTGTCCTCTCGTATGTATGTAACCAATCCCTATGACACAGCGTCCTATAAGAGGTGAAAGTCGTAAAGGATGCATGACAAGGTCTCCATACGTGAGCCTATATGAGCTATGACACCGGACACAAACGTGAGAATGCGATCAATTTCGAATGCTTTGGACAAAAAAATTGGATTCTGGTTCATTTGCCAGAAAAGGTATGGGACACAGGATATGCCACATTTCCGAGTTCACACGCGACTTGAAGCCGCCTTCCCCGAAAATTCGGCCATTAGCTCTATAGGAAGGGCGATGTTCGATGAAAAATTCATTTTAAAGCTAACATAATGCAATTAGGGATGATCGATCCTTGAATAAGAAGAGAAGTATCTCGAAGGAGATTTGAATTATCTATGTTGCAGCGAATGAGAGATGAAACTGCTCAGAATTGCGAATAAGAAGCTTAGAATAAAGTCAAATACATAATGCTGAAAAGGAAGTAGAACTAAATATACATGAATCGTTTTAGATATTTTATTATAATTAGAGCCCGGATTTATATGCAATTGCATATAGTTGCATATTTTAGCATATTCAGCCTTTAATGCATATTTTTGCATATTTCTGTTATTTCGGCATATTTCGACAAATTACTTCACACGTTTGCTTATTTTCTATTCAAACTAAGGCCAAAAAGTTAAACCAGAAGCTCGGTTTACTTAGAGTTACTCTATAAAGAAGGAGACACCTCTCAATACCCGGGTGTCTTGTTTTTCATAGAGTAACTCTTGGTTTACTTAACTAGCGAGTCGTCCAAGAAATACGGTGCGACACTGTTGTAATTTCTTTGAAATTCAATTTGGAGCACTACCATGTTTTAATACAGTTGACTCCTGATTATCCGAATCATGATTAACCGAACTCTGCATTATCCGAGCTGCCATTGACCAGACATTTTTGGGGAATTCCCCATTTTTGACACATACATACATAGCTAGTAGCTTTGAATTGCATAGACTGCTCAGTGCTCTGTTCGACCGCTCTGTTCGCCCGCTTTTGCTCGTGAAAAAAAGTGCAGTTTCTTTTTTGATTAATTTAAAATGCCTAAAACAAGTACATCCCTAAGTGTGAAATTACGCGGATGGATTGCATCTGAAAATAAAAGTGGAAATATTTTTACTACCAATGATAAAATCATATTTTGCAATGCCTGTTCCAAACAAATTCCCTGTAATAAAAAATTTCAACTGGATCAGCATATAAAAACGGGTAGGTTGTTCAAAATGAATTATATTTTAGAAACTTTGAGATAGATTGCGTCAAATTAAACTTTTAGATGCGCATTTATCAGCCGTGAAAAAAAATGTATCTAAGCAGCAGCTTTTAACCAGCAGTTCATTTGCATCTACATCAACGGCCAGGACCAATTTTCTTGAGGATCTATGTTACGCTATGGTTGCGTCAGATATCCCTTTGTTTAAATTAAAGCAACCCTCTTTAAAAGGTTTTTTAGAAAAATATACCAACCAAAGCATTCCAGACGAAAGCACTGTAAGAAAAAAATATATCAAAATTTGCTACACAAAAGTAATTGAAAAAATAAAACAAAAAATTGGCAAAAATGTTGTCTATATTATAGTTGATGAAACTACAGATGCTAGAGGGTTATATGTTGGGCATTTGCTTGTGGGTGTTTTTAGTAAAGACGGTCCAGGACGCCCTTATTTACTGTCATCTAAAGAACTGGAAAAAACAAACAGCGAAACGATTTGTCGTTTCATTAATGATGGATTAAAGCATCTGTGGACTGACATTGGAATGGAAGAACGCGTTCTTCTCTTAGTCACAGATGCCGCACCATACATGATAAAAGCAGGTAAATCATTAAAAACATTTTACAGCAAACTAGTTCATGTTACATGTGTTGCTCATGCGTGCAACCGTCTGGCCGAAAAAGTCAGAGAGGTGTTTCCAGAAGTAAATACATTAATAGACAATGGGAAAAAAATCTTTTCGAAAGCTCCAGCTCGCGTCTCCATTTATAAAGAAGTAATGGATAAACCTCTACCACCAGTAGCAGTTATTACGCGGTGGGGTACTTAGTTAAATGCGGTTCTGTTCTATGCAGATAATTTTAGCAAATTTAAAATTGTAATAAGCAGATTGGTCCAGAATGACGACGCACAGAGTGTTCAAAAAGTGCAAAATGTACTTGATGGTACAGTGTCAAAAGACTTAGCATATATAGCCTCAAACTTATCGTTCATTTTGCAAATAATAAAAAAACTTGAAACAAGGAACTTATCACTTGATGAAAGTTTAAATATAATTAAGGAATTCAAAGAAAAAACGAACCTAATACCAGGCGAAAAGGGAATGGCTCTAAAAAATAAGCTTGAGAACATTTTGTCAGAAAATGAGGGATTGAAATTATTGGAAAAAATAAATCGAATTTTAAAAGGTGGATCGGAACATCTCGATATGGATCCTTTATTGATATGCGCCTATAAATTTGCACCAATTACATTAGTGGAGGTCGAGCGATCATTTTCTATCTTTAAGAATGTTTTGACTGACAGACGTTATAGCTTCAAACAAGAAAATTTGGAAATGATTCTAATTATTAATTTTAATGATCTAGAGTAGAACAATATTTGTTTGACTTGCAATAACATATTTTCATTTGTATATTTATATATATTTTTTTACAAGAAATAAAGTTTTGTTCGTGATAAATTAAGTTGTAACTGTATGGCGTTTAACATTAAAAATTTTATTTTATTAAATCTCTATACAATAATTTGAGAAATGGCTAAAACAGTTAAGTTTTTGAAAGAATGATCTTGCAAATACGATCATTTTTTGAAGAGAATAATACTATCAACACATATTTTTTAGTGCATATTTCATTGCATATTTGAACAATTTTGTCTGCATATTTTATGGCATATTTTAGTACTTTTCACTGCATATAAATCCGGGCCCTAATTATAATATTTCGTACATATATACACCTAGAGCTAGAATGAACAAAAAAAATCATTAAAATTAAAAAACTTTGATCGAGGCGTAATAAATTAAAAAAAAAATGCCCGAATTTTAAAATCTTTGACTAAAAACAGCTGATGCACCAAAATTAGATTTTCCTCTGAGGGGCCCACTTAGGTGCGTTTTAGAATTTGCCATGACGTCGAATGAAGAATTCGGCGATTGGAAAAGATTTGCCTTGGCACCTACTTCCATAGAAGTTCCGAATCCTGGAATTTTATTGACTCCAACCGACGCTCCATGTCCTAGCGCATTATTGTAGTTCAAACCGCCACCGTGAGTCTTAAAAGCGAATCCATTGCTCAATTTGGTGTTGTTGGAAAATGCGTGTGCATTGACGCTATGACTGTCGTTTTTGAAAAGATCTGTATTAACGACGTGTGCAGTTGTAGTTGCAACTCCTGGAACAATAGTTTTCGAATATGATACTCCATGTCCATTTCTGAAAGAAAGTTTAAATATTCAAAAAAAAAAACAATAAGGAAAAATTATTTTGTTTACTACAAACTTACGCATTTGCATTTGTAAAAACTCCGGCATGAGGAGACCCGCCCAAGGAATTTCCTCCAGCAAATCCTCCTACTGTAGCGTTACAAGAGTTTAAGTCGAATTGCTTGCTGGCTAATACATTGATGTCCTGCCCACCAGCCGGATTCGAAGTAGCACTTACATTCATTTTACTGAGAGATTATTTAAAATTGTATGGACTGCAGCGAAAACACTGATACTGATTTCTATCCATCCATCTATTTTATAGGTCTGATCAGAAGGCATAGCTCGAAGAACTTTCGGTATTTTCCCTATCGTAATGTAAAAATAACTTACGATACGTCATGGAAGAAAGAAACAATGAAGTGGGAATCACTCACTGGTTAAGCGGTGATTCCCTCTTCAAGCATATGTACATATTAATAACCTCGATATTTTGGCAATGGAGTGGTTAGTAGTGATATCAGCATTTTCTTTTTTTATACTATACGTCATTTTTTTACTTAATATTTTTTAGAAGAAAAATCCCCCAGTCAATTTTTTTGTGATTTTTGGATAACATAATTATCATACGATTAGATTGTGATACTGAGAATCGAAGATATTTCATTTATTAGTACCGATGAATGCCACTAGCTTATCGCTCTTAAATTCCTGGTTTAACGCTTTATTATTAACTAACGATCGCCAGCGACCTTGTTCACGTAAGAAACGCAATAATAAGCGATTTTCACACATTCTATGTCACTGTGAAGCAGTAGCTAGGAAAAGACATAATCTTACTGGGAAAGGGTTTCTTTCTACCGAAGAACTAGCCAATATGGCTCCCTTAAAGATCATCAGATTAGCTAAAGCTACTGAGATATGGTAGGGTGAAGGGGCAATAAACGCACAATAGGCCGAGAAGGTCGCAGTGCTCTCGCATGATCCCCTATTTAAATAATAATAAATAATAATAATAAGCTCAAAAACATTACTGGACTATGACTGCGCGTAAGGCCCAATCATACGATATTCTGGTTGAAATAGAAATTTTGTGATCTTAAAAAAATTTTGTACGGGGAGTGGTAGAAGGGGTGACTACATTGAACTAATTTGCTTCACATCATGGTAGAGTAGCAATACAAATGTTTGGTACTCAATTCAAGCTTTAAAAAATGAATAGGTACTTGGAAAATTCATCATCATCATCAATGACACTACAGCCCAAATCGAGCCCTGGCCTCCTGAAGTCATTGCCTCCAATCGCCTCGATCCAAAGACCGCCTCCTCCTGCTGCTAATTATACTCTAGATGAAATCTGAGAGTATTATAAGTTTGCCATAAAGTTTGTGACGCCAAGAAATAAGGCTCGGAAAAAAAAATGAATGATACAGAAGTTCATATAATCACTAAAAAATCTCAAAACCGGATGTCCGTCCGTCCGTCCGTCCGTGTCCTCTCTAGCTAGAGAACACGTTGATCTAGAAAGTTCAAATTTCGTACACGTCGTTTTTGACAAAAAAGTAAGGTCAAGTTCGTGAACGGGCTCAATCGCTTCACCCTTTCTACCCCCTCCCCTACATAATGATACTAATACGCAATTTCACAATAAACGGATTTGCTCGAAAACTATAAAAGCTATTGACCTGAAATTTGGAATATAATACTTTTATGATAATATCAGTCTACAGTTTAAGAATTATGCGTGTCATCCCTCTCCTTCCACCCCCTCCCATACAAACTACACTTTTTCATGAAATGCTCCAAGACGATTTTCTCAGAACATATAACATTTATCGAGCTCACATTTTGTAATAAATACTTAACTAGTATTATCACTAAGATCAGAAAAAAATATTTGATTAGCTTCACTGCTTCTACCTCCTCCCATACCATATGACACAGTTTCACAACTTCACAAAAAATCGATTTTCTTGAAAAGTATAAATGGCACTAGTCTAAGATTTAAGGGATGCCAGTTTTGTAAAATTCCTAGTTATTTCTGAAAAAATCTAAAAATCCCCCCACACTTTCTACCACCTCCCATACAAACTGCACATTCTCACTAAATATAACTCACTAATTTTCTCAGTTCTTATTCAATGTTTGTAGTAAGCATTGTGTATAAAACAATTTTTATAGCTACTTTAGCATGATAGCGAAAACATTAGTTCAATGCTATCACCCCTTCTAAACTCCCCATACAAAATTTCTTGGGATCACAAAAAATTCTATTTCATCTAGAGTATCGTAAGATTGCGCTTTACGCGCAATCGTAACCCTGTTATGTTTTTTAATATGGCTTTGCTGTCTTCATCAACCGAGTCTTCCCATCGCTTGTATGGTTTGCCTACTGGCCGGTTACCACTCGCTTTGCCTTTAGGAGCACGTTTGGGAGTTCGCTTGTCTTCCATTTGCTCTACATGGTCAGCCCACTGCAGTTTACGTAGCTTGATGAACGTTGAAGCTTCTGGCTCGTCGTAGAGTTGATACAACTAATGGTTGTATCTTATTCACCATTCCGTTCCTTCGTTCACAGGTCCCAAAATTCTTCGGAGGACCTCTCTTTCGAGTGCGTTAACTGATCTTTCGGAAGCTCGCGTTAATGTCCACGTCTCACTGCCATAACAGGGCACAGGTCGTATAATATGTAGTTTTATAAATCCGCAGCTTATTGTTCCTGTGCATTTTCTTGGATTTCATTATTGGAAGTACCGAATAATACGTCGTATTTACAAGTATTATCCGTCGTTTGATTTCGTCTGTTTCATTACCGTCCTTTGCTAGATTAGCCCCAAGATAAATGAAATTGTCCACACTCTCCAAATTATATTCCGTAATTGTTATGTTTTGTCTAATAGGCGCTTTTCGTCTTGTTTGCGTCATTACTTTTGTTTTGTTTTCATTAATGCGCAACCTGACTTCCTTTGCGGCGGAGCCAAGATTGACAAATACCTCCTTAGCACTAGGGAAGGATCTTGCTAGGATGTCAATGTCGTCAGCGTATGCTACTAGTTGGGTGGACTTGAATAGTAGTGTCCCGTTCGTGTCGACTGGGATTTTTCGGACGACATACTCTACTGCCAAGTTGAAAAGCACGGCGGCTAGACCATCTCCCTGCTTTAAACCACATTCCGTTCGAAACCTGGTTGTGGAATCGGTTTGTATTCTCACTTGGGATTCAGTCTTTGTCATTGTGAGTCTTGTTATTCGCACTTGTTTTGGAGGAATTCCAAAGTCAAGCATGATTTGGTACAGTACGCTCCTGTCGATACTGTCGTATGCTTGTTTAAAATCTACGAAGATTTGGCGTCCCGCGTTTCATTTTTATACTCTAAATGGAATCTGAGAGTATTATAAGTTTGCTCTAAGGTTTGTAACGCCAAGAAATAAGGCTCGGAGAAAAAAATGAATGATACAGAAGTTAATGTTATCACTCAAAAATCTCAAAACCGGATGTCCGTCTGTCCGTCTGTCCGTCCGTCCGTCCGTCTGTTCGCTCTCTAGCTTGAGAACGCGTTGAGCTAGATTGTTAAAATTTTGTACACGTCGTTTTTGACAAAAAAGTAAGGTCAAGTTCGTGAACGGGCCAAATCGCTCCACCTCTTCTACCCCCTCCCATACAAAATAACACAATTGCGCAATTTGACAATTAAAGGATTTGCTCGAAAAGTATAAAAGCTATTAGCCTGAAATTTGGAGTATATTACTTTTATAATAATATCGATCTACCGTATAAAAATTATGCATGTCCTCCCTCTCCTTCTACCACCTCCCATACCAACTGTACTTGTCATGAATTACTCTAAGCCAATTTACTCAGTGCGTATAAAATTTAGCGGGCTGAAATTGTGCACCAAATATTTATTTAAAATTGTTAGTAAGGCGAAAAAAAATTAGACGATTAGCTTCACCCCTTCTACCCCCTCCCATACAAAATGACGCAAATTCGCAATTTAACAATAAATTAATTTACTCGAAAAGTATAAAAGCTATTAGTCTGAGTTTTGGTATATATTATTTTCATAATGATATAAATCTACAGTAGAAAAATTATTTGCGTCCTCTCTCTCCTTCCACCCTCTCCCATACAAACTACACTTTTTCATGAAATGCTCTAAGACGATTTTCTCAGAACATATAACATTTATAGAGCTCACATTTTGTAATAAATACTTAATGAGTAATATCACTAAGATCAGAAAAAAATATTTGATTAGCTTCACTGCTTCTACCCCCTCCCATACAATATGACACAGTTTCACAGCTTCACAAAAAATCGATTTTCTTGAAAAGTATGAATGGCACTAGTCTGTAATTTAAGGGATGTCAATTTTATAATTTTCCTAGTTATTTCTGAAAAAATCACTAAAATTCCCAAACTCTTTTTACCACCTCCCATACAAACTGCACATTTTCACTAAATCTAACTGACTAATTTTCTTAATTCCCATTCAATTTTTGGAGTAATCATTTTGTATAAAACATTTTTATAGCTACTTTAGCATGATGGGGAAAAATTAGTTCAATGCTATCACCCCTTCTAACACTCCCCATCCAAAATTTCTTGGGATTAAAAAAAATTCTATTTCATCTAGAGTATCGTAAGATTGCGCTTTATGCGCAATCGTAGCCCTGTTATGTTTTTTCATGTCGTCGTCCATTTATTGTATTTTGTCATTATGGTACTTCCTTTATTTTCGTCTGCAGGTCTATATCGCCTAAGCTCGTCACATCTTTCTTTTTTGACTCGTGTTGGTCGTTCAGTAAAAATTTTGTAAGCCTCGTTCGTTCTATCTATTGGATCGCGACATTCTTGGTCAAACCAATCATTATTTTTTCGCAATGCTTCATATCCTGATACCTCTTCTGCGGAAGATTTGATGCCGTCTCGTATTTTCAGCCACGCATTCTCCACTGGCATATTTTTGATATTTTCGTATATTGATGTCAGGTGTTTATTACATGCTAACGTGTAAGCCTGCGCCACCGTTTCGTCGTTAAGCTTGTCGACATTGAATTTGCGAGTTCTTCTCGTTTTCGAATATCCACGACAAGCTATTCTGCATCGATACTTAGCTCTGACTAGATAGTGATCAGAGTCACAATTCGCACCGCGGAGAGTTCGTACATCAAGTATGCTGGAAGCAGCCCTTTTCTCAATTAGAACGTGGTCTATTTGGTTGAAGGTGTGACCATCTGGTGATGCCCACGTTCGTTTGTAAATATCGCGATGTGGGAAGCACGTAGAGCTTACTATGATATTTTTGCTGCTTGCGAAATCAATAAGACGTTGGCCATTGTCGATGGCTATGTCATGGAGACTGTGCCCTCTTGTTGTTCCTCTATGAGCCTCTTCCTTTTCGACTTTTGCATTAAAATCCCCTAAGACAATTTTTAGGTCATTCGAAGGCAGTGAATCATAGGTTGTCTCTAGGGTGGCATAAAATTCGTCTTTAATTATATCGTCCTTGTTTTCAGTTGGTGCGTGAACGTTGATTAACCAAGTGTTGAAAAATTTAGTCCTTATTCGGGTTGCGCACAATCTTTCACTTACTGGTCTGAAGCTCGTGACCTGCTGTTTAAATTATTTGTCAACGACAAAAGCGACTCCAAACTCTCTGCTTCCCGACAATTTTCCACTTGGCTAGATAGTGAGTGATCTCATGTCCATGATTTCGCTACCGAGTCATTTCGTTTCTTGGATGTCACTTATGTTGATCTTGTGTTTTGCCACTTCGTCGAGGAACTCCTTCAGATCGAACATTCCAAGATCCAATCGAGTAGTCCATTTTTTGTTTGCGGGGTCGTTGGCATTGAGTCCATCCTTTCCGAGGCTGTTCTTCAGGTTTCTGGGCAGTGTTCTTTTTCCGGTGATGCATTGTCGGCGCCTCGCCCAACCCCCGATCTGGAGGACCGGTCCTACTTATTTATTACACCCTAGTAGAAAAAGGGTGGGAGTTTTGAGCTAAATGTGGCATGCTGCTCCGCCATAGACGGTCCCAAGCCCGAGTTGAGAAAGGAGGAGGGTAAATGGAGTTAACCTGAATGGCCAGTAACACCAGTGCGTCTCAGGAAGTAGGCAAAAAGTATGACATAGTTGGACTTGCAGCATAGCTGTGAGAACTCCAGCATGTCATATTTAGCTCAAAACTCCCACCCTTTTTCTACTAGGGTGTAATAAATAAGTAGGACCGGTCCTCCAGGTCGGGGGTTGGGCGAGGCGCCGACAACGCATCACCGGAAAAAGAACACTGTCCAGAAACCTGAAGAACAGCCTCGGAAAGGATGGACTCAACGGCAACGACCCCGCAAATGAAAAATGGACTACTCTATTGGATCTTGGAATGTTCGATCCTTATTTAGGACAGGAGCTCTGAAAGAGTTTCTCGAAGAAGTGGCAAAACACAACATCAACATAACTGCCATCCAAAAAACGAAATGGCTCGGTAGCGAAATCATGGACATGAAATCACACACAATCTATCCAAGTGGAAAATTGTCGGGAAGCAGAGAGTTTGGAGTCGCTTTTGTCGTTGACAAAAAATTTAAACAGCAGGTCACGAGCTTCAAACCAATAAGTGAAAGATTGTGTGCAATCCGAATAAAGACTAAATTTTTCAACACTTGGTTGATCAACGTTCACGCACCAACAGAAGACAAGGACGATGTAACTAAAGACGAATTTTATGCCACCCTAGAGACAACCTATGACTCACTGCCCTCGAATGACTTAAAAATTGTCTTAGGGGATTTTAATGCAAAAGTCGGAAAAGAGGAGGCTCATAGAGGAACAACAGGAGGGCACAGTCTCCATGACATAACCAACGACAATGGCCAACGTCTTATTGATTTCGCAAGCAGCAAAAATATCATAGTAAGCTCTACGTGCTTCCCACATCGCGATATTCACAAACGAACGTGGGCATCACCAGATGGTCACACCTTCAACCAAATAGACCACGTTCTTATTGAGAAAAGGGCTGCTTCCAGCATACTTGATGTACGAACTCTCCGCGGTGCGAATTGTGACTCTGATCACTATCTAGTCAGAGCTAAGTATCGATGCAAAATAGCTTGTCGTGGGTATTCGAAAACGAGTAGAGCTCGCAAATTCAATGTCGACAAGCTTAACGACGAAACGGTGGCGCAGGCTTACATGCTAGCATGTAATAAACACCTGACACCAATATATGAAAATATCCAAAATATGCCAGTGGAGAATGCGTGGCTGAAAATACGAGACGGCATCAAATCCTCCGCGGAAGAGGTATTAGGATATCAAGCACGGCGAAAAAATAATGATTGGTTCGACCAAGAATGTCGCGACGCAATAGACAGAAAGAACGAAGCTTACAAAATTTTTACTGAACGACCAACACGAGCCAAAAAAGAAAGATATGACGAGCTTAGGCGATATGCGAAAAAGACCTGCAGACGAAAACAAAGGAAGTACCATAATGACAAAATACAAAAAATGGACGACGACATGAGAAAAAATAAAACGCGGGACGCATACGCCATAGTAAAAGACTTAAAAAAGGGATATAAACCAAAAACCAGTCTCTGCAAAGACGCAGAGGGCAATATCATCAGCGACACAGAAGAAATCAAAAGGAGATGGGCTTCATACTTCGAACATCTTTTGAATCCCATCCCAGTAGCACCGATCACGACAGACAACATTTTAATTGAAGCCTCAACTGATGAAGATGAACCATCATCGACACCACCCACGCTTCCTGAAATCAAAGCAGCCCTATGTGACCAAAAACGAAACAAAGCGCTGGGAATTGACGAAATACCAGTTGAACTTCTGAAAAACGGTGGAAACTGTGTCGCTGAAATACTGCACAGCATGATATGCAAAATTTGGACAGAGGAAATCATACCCGACGACTGGCGAAAATGCATTATATGTCCAATTTACAAGAAAGGAGATAAACTCTGCTGTGAGAACTACAGAGGTATATCATTGTTGTGTACGTCCTATAAAATACTGACAAAAATAATTGAACGTCGTCTTAAGCCCTATACTAATCAAATAATTGGCGAATACCAAGGCGGATTCAGAACCGGACGATCTACAACAGACCAGATATTCTCGGTGAAACAGGTGCTTGAGAAATGCTGGGAATATAACACAGACGTGCACCAAATATTCGTAGATTTTAAACAAGCATACGACAGTATCGACAGGAGCGTACTGTACCAAATCATGCTTGACTTTGGAATTCCTCCAAAACTAGTCCGACTAACAAGACTCACAATGACGAACACTGAATCCCAAGTGAGAATACAAACCGATTCCACAACCAGCTTTCGAACAGAATGTGGTTTAAAGCAGGGAGATGGTCTAGCTCCTATGCTTTTCAACTTGGCACTAGAGTATGTCGTCCGAAAAATCCCAGTCGACACCAACGGGACACTACTATTCAAGTCCACCCAACTAGTAGCATACGCTGACGACATTAACATTCTAGCAAGATCCTTCCCTAGTGCTAAGGAGGTATTTGTCAATCTTGACTCCGCCGCAAAAGAAGTCGGAGTGCGCATTTACGAAAGCAAAACAAAAGTAATGACGCAAACAAGAAGGAGAACGCCAATCAGACAAAACATAACAATTGCGGAATATAATTTGGAGAGTGTGGACAACTTCATATATCTTGGGGCTAATCTAGCAAAGGACGGTAATGAAACAGACGAAATCAAACGACGGATAATACTTGCAAATAAGACGTATTATTCGGTACTTCCAATAATGAAATCCAAGAAAGTGCACAGGAACAAGAAGCTGCGGATTTATAAAACTATTATACGACCTGTGCTCTGTTATGGCAGCGAGACGTGGACATAAACGCGAACTTCCGAAAAAGCAGTTAACGCATTCGAAAGAAAGGTCCTCCGAAGAATTTTGGGACCTGTGAAGGAAGGAACGGAATGGCGAATAAGATACAACCATTAGTTGTATCAACTCTACGACGAGCCAGAAGCTTCAACGTTCATCAAATTACGTAAACTGCAGTGGGCTGGCCATGTAGAGCGAATGGAAGACAGAAGAATCCCCAAACGTGCTCTTAAAGGCAAAGCGAATGGTAACCGGCCAGTAGGCAAACCACGCAAGCGATGGGAAGACTCGGTTGATGAAGACAGCAAAGCCATTCTAAAAATTAGCAGCTGGAGGACGCGGTCTTTGGATCGAGACGATTGGAGGCGACGACTTCAGGAGGCCAGGGCCCGATTTGGGCTGTCGCGCCATTGATGATGGTGGCATGCTGGAGTTCTCACAGCTATGCTGCGAGTCAAACTATGTCGTACTTTTTGCTTACTTCCTAAGACGCACTGGTGTTACTGGCCATTCAGGTTAACTCCATGTCCCCTCCTCCTTTCTCAAACCTGACTTGGGACCGTTTATGGCGTAGTTTACGAATCTCCATGTTATTGTATCCATGGCTACTGCTACTAGATGAAGATTCGCTTGAATAACTCTAATTTTGGTTTGAGTTAAGGTCATCTTTATTGAGCTGCGGCTCGCCGCTTTTGTGCTCTTCGACCATTGGGCGGAGAGTCACGCTAGAAATTTTTAGGAGACTCGGTGCCCCTTTAGTTTAAGCCTCTCCATCGATTGGTTGTCGATGGAGAAGGTTATAATGGTGTTTGTGCCCTCTATTCTCCTACTAAGCATCTTCCAATTCGAGGCGCATAAGCCTGCATATTGGGCATCATTGAGGGTGATAATTTCTTCTGACGTGTCTGTCTCATGAGGAAAATATCCCGTGATTATTTCGAATCGAGAAATATTCTCCTTACGGACTGCCTTGATGTTCGTGGGCTCGCCCGGCTTGAAGCTCTAAGAAGATTCAGCACTTTCCTTATCGTAATATAAAAATAACTTACGATACATCATGAAAGAAAGAAACAAACAATGGAGTGAGAATCACTCACTTGTTATGCTGTGATTGCATTTAACTTTGATATTTTGCAATGGAGTGGTTGGTAGTGATAGCAGCATTTTCCTTTTTTAAATTTTGTATCATTTTTTTACTCGATATTTTTTAGAGGAAAAACCCCAGATAATTTTTCTTGTTTTATTACTACCGAAGAATGTCTCTAGTTTATCGGTCTTCATTTCCTGGCTTAACGCTTTATTATTCGCCATCGACTTTGTCCGCGTAAAAATTTCAACAAAATTATTTTTTTTTAAATGTAGTTTGTAATATTCATTATGTGGGATATATACTCTGCTTAGTTTAATGGAGTTTTTTGTTTTACAGAATTACAGCAATTTCGGCCTTTATGTGCAATGCACAAACACAGTCGTGGAGAGAAGGAATGGAATTGGGAAGGTAAAGTAAGGGGGGTAAGAACGTCCGTAACGAGAAGCTGGTATATTTTTCAGTTGTACTGATATTATGGAGGATTGAACGATAGAAAACAAACAGAAACCATCTACTGAGTATACAGCACGCTGCCCACTATACCACGGAAGCCTCAAGATTTATGGTACAAATAATATATTCTGGTCTGTTGGGTAGATCGCCTCAACGTAGTGCACACTCGGTAATGCTAACATAACAGAGATATTCCTCGGTAGTTTACGCAGCAGAGTTTGTCCCCTTTTTTATAAATTGGGCATATAATGATCTTGCGCCAATCTTCAGGAAGTATTTCCTGCGTCCATATGTCCGTAACTAATCTATGTAGGAGATGCGCTACGCAGGTGTCGCCGGCTTTCGGAAGTTCAGCTGGAATTTGATCAGTGCCCGGCGCTTTGTTGTTTTGAGTGGTTCCTCAGGGCTGTTTTTACTTCTTCGAGTGTGGGAGGACTCGAAGCGGATCCTTAACCAGCTGTTACATCAGTTATACCTGCTATTGTGTCTGTTGCTGCTGTTCGTGCGGGTGATGGGCTCGGATTAAGAAGGTGTTCAAAGCATTGCGCCTATCTTAATTTTATATCTTCCGCATTACTTAGAATGTTCCCTTCTGCAACCTTGCAAAGGATCGTTTTCGTTTGGTATCCCCCTTTCATTCTTTTAACAAGAGAATACGCGGCTCTTGTGTTGTGTAATTTAAAATGTTCGTCCATGTTTTTAATATCGTCATTATTGTACTTCCGTTTTTTTTGTCTGCATATTTTGTTTGCAAATCGTCTAAGATCCTTGTACTTGTCCTGTTTGGCTCGTGTCGGCCGTTCTGTTAATATTTTGTAAGCTTGATTTTTTCGGTCTAAGGCATCTTGGCATTCGTTGTCGAATCAGTCATTTCTTTTGCGCCGGGGTTGTTGTCCTATCTCCTTCTCTGCGACAGATGTAATGCTCTCTTTTCCACATTTCTTCTATTGGCATGCTGGCGTTGTTGTTCAGTATTGGCGCGAAGTCCATCTCGAAGGCTGATACGTACTTCGCAACTACTACCACCTCCCATACAAATGCATAATTTTGGTAAATGCATTATATCGATTTCCATTATAACTAGAAAAAGTACAAACTTCAAATTTTGCCAGAGTTTGTCCCTTAATAATTGCAATAAATACTTTAAAAAACTATCAGCTTCGCTGCACTCCTTCCACTCCCTTTCACACAAATATATACACTATAAATTCAAGAAAAGCATTTTTTCTTCGAACATATCTGAGCTATCGACTTTAAAGTTGAAATAAAGCATGGTGATAAGGATGCTGATAAGCAGTTTCAAAATCATATAAAACTCCACTTTCTCTACCCCTTTCCGTAGAAACGTCCCAATTTCAGAAAAACTGCGTCCAATTTCTTGGAAAATAATAAGAACTACAAATTTTAAATTCAGCATACCCAATCATAGTTCTGTTATGTTTATACTCTAGATGAAATCTGAGAGTATATTGTGTTTACCGTACCGTTTGTAACGCTAAGAAATGATCGCTCAAAATCGCCAAGGGTACAGAAATATTTGTTCTTGCTCTAAAATCTCAATTCCGAGTGACCGTCTATCCATCTGTCTGTCCGTCTGTCTACAACATAACTCTCGATAGCTTTGACCTATCGTGCTGGAATTTGTTGTATGTTATTTTTAGCAAAAAAGTAACTTTAAGTTCGTGAACGGGTTACATGCCCCCCTCTCCTTGTACCCCCTCTCATACAAATTTCATGAAATTTCGAAATATAAAGAAATTGATTTTTCTCCGAAACCATTTCAGCTATTGACTTTAAAATAAAGTCATAGTATAATGATATAAATATTTTTAACCTCAAGAAATATTGATATGATCTCCTTACTCCTTCTACCACCTCCCATACAAATGCACAATTTTCAAAAATGCCTTTATTCGGTTCGCACTGCAACTAGTGAAACCAAATGCACCAATTTTTGTCATAATTAATTTTTTTATAATTGCAACTAATTTTGGAAAAACTATCAACTTTACCCCACTCCTTCTACCCCCTCCCATACAAATTTTACGAAATTTCAGAATTTCAATTAAATTAGTTTTATTCTAAACCGTCAAAGCTATCAACTTTGATATTATATTATATTATATTGGAGGTTCAAGAAAACCTTTTCTCCTTCGAACATATGAGAGCTATCGACATTAACAAAGCAATGTGATTAGGATGCTGATAAGCAGATTCACAATCATTCAAAATCTCCCACTTTCTCTGCCACCTCCCATACAAATACCATAAATTCAGACAAAAATTGTTCAATTTCCTCGAAAATTATGAAAGCAAGAAACTTTGAATTCAGCATGAAATATTTTATATACTACGTTCAGTGTTACATAGAAAAATTACAAACCTCCCCCTCTGCTTTTACCACCTCCCAAACAAAAGGTAAGTAAGTATGTCATCCAGAGTATCATGTGATTGGGCTTTACGCCCAATCATAATTCTGTCATGTTTTTTATCCTGAAATTAGAACTGTAACAAGGGAAAAAAGAAGAGACATGATGGAACAGCTAAGATTCATTCCTTCTGTTAAACATGATTACTATAAAAACTTGAGAATAAATCGAAAGAAAGACTTTATTAATATTGCTGATGAATTAATCACAAATAATATATTATAACAGAACTGATAGTATTAATTGTTATGAAAAAGCCGCGATAAAAATATAAAATAATTTCATTTTCCTGTAATAAAAACCTAAAAATTTGAATACTGAGTTTAACTTTATTACTTTTTTCACTTGGGAAATCAATTAACTCCCCAATCACATAAAAATTGTTACATTACTAGCGATTACTTTTTGGTCATTCTTTTTTATTAATTTTATATTCTCTTAGACAAAAGCTCACATCTGTATTTATGCATTCCACTATATTTATTTGAATTTAAAATGAATTCATTGCATTTCTCCAATTTTCGTTTTATGGAGTTAATCGATTTGTGCAGTGAACTAGAGCTAGAGTAAGCAAAAAAAATCATTAAAAATAAAAAACTTTGATCGAAGCGGAAATAAAAAAAAAATGCCCGTGTTTCAAAATCTATAAACAACGCCAAGATTATATTTTTCTTTGTGGTCCCCATCCAGCTGTATTTTTGCATTTGCCATTAAGTCGAGTGAAGATTTCTTCGATTGGAAAATATTTGTCGTGGCACCTACATCCACAAAAGTTCCGACTCCCGGAGTTTTACTAATTCCAACTAAGGCTCCATGTCCGAGCACATTTTTATAGTCCACACCGAAACCGTGATTCTCAAGAGCGGGGCCACTGTTCAAGTTCTTCTTGTTGGTAAATGCGTGTGCGTCGACTTTATAACTATCGTTTTTGAAAAGATTTGTTTTAGCGCTGAGTGTAGTTATAGTTTCGATTCCTGGAACAATAGTTTCCGAAAATGATACTCCCTGTCCGTTTCTGAAAGAAAATTTAATTATTAAAAAAAAATTAAACTTATTTTGTTTACGATAAACTTACGCATTATTATAGTCCAGACTGAAACCGTGAGTCTTAGAAACGGGGCCATTGTACAATTCCGTCTTCTTGGTAAATGCGTGTGCGTTGACGCTATGACTATCGTTTTCCAAAAGATTTGCATTGACGCCGAGTTCAGTTCTAGTTGCGGCTCCTGGAAAAATAGTTTTCGATAATGACACTCCAAGTCCGTTTCTGAAAAAAAAATTTAATTGTTAAAAAAAAAATTAAATTTATTTTGCTTACGACAAACTTACGCATTTAAATTTGTAAAAAGTCCGGCATGAGCAGACCCGCCCTGGGAATTTCCTCCAGCGGTTAATCCTACTATGGCGTTGCAAGAGGAGTTTAATTCCAATTCCTTGCTGACCACTACATTGATGTCCTGTCCACCAGCCGGATTTGGAGTAGAGCTTACACTCATTTTAGTTAGAAATTATTTAAAATTTTATTGATGGCACCAACTGCAGCCAAAACTGCAACGAAACTGATACTGATTTGTATCCGTCCATCTATTTTATGGGTCTGATCAGAAGGCATAGCTCTAAGAACATTCTGCACTTTCCTTATCGTAATGTAAAAATAACTTACGATACATCATGAAAGAAAGAAGCAATGAAGTGGGAATCACTCACTTGTTATGCTGTGATTGCATTTAACTTTGATATTTTGGGAATGGAGTGGTTGGTAGTGATAGCAGCATTTTCCTTTTTTAAATTTTGTATCATTTTTTTTATTTAATATTTTTTAGTGGAAAACCCCCCGATAATTTTTCTTGTTTTATTACTACCGAAGAATGTCCCTAGTTTATCGTTCTTCATTTCCTGGCTTAATGTTTTATTATTCACCATCGATCGCCCACGACTTTGTCCGCGTAAGAATCTCAATAAACTTATTTTATTTTTATATTCTAGATGAAATCTGAGAGTATATTGTGTTTGCCTTACCGTTTGTAACGCTAAGAAATAATGCTCGCACAGAGCCGCTAAGGGTACAGAAATATTTGTTGTCGCTCAAAAACTTCGAATCCGAGTTGCTGTCTGTCCGTCTGTTCGTGCTGAAATTTTTTGTGTGTCATTTTTAGCAAAAAAGGAACTTTAAGTTCGTGAACGGGTCACATCCCCCCACTCCTTCTACCCCCTCCCATACAAAATTTCACAAAATTCCGAAATTTTCAAAAAATTGATTTTTTTTTGAAACTATTTAAGCTATCTACTTGAAATTTGGGTTAAAGTATAATGCTATAGATGTTATTATTATGACTGAATATTGATCCGATCCCATCACTCCTTCTACCCCCTCTCATACAAATGGACAATTTAGAAAAATGCATTTTTTCGATTTTCATTGAAACTAGCAAAGTTATAAAATTAAATTTTTGGCAGAATTAATTATTTTATTATTGCAATCAATATTGAAAAAAATATCAACTTCACCTCACTCCTTCTACCCCCTCCCATACAAATTTCACGAAATTTTTAAATTTAAACTAAATTATTTTTCTTCGAAACTGTTAAAGCTATCAACTTCATATTTTGCATAAAGTATAAAAATAGAAATATCAATAACGAGAAAAAATGTGTTTTGATCCGTACACTCCTTCTACCCCCTCCCATACAAATGTACAATTTTTGTTAAGTGCATTATATCGATTTCCATTAAAACTAGAAAAAGTACAAACTTAAAATTTTACCAGAATTTGTTTTTTAATAATTGCAATAAATGCCAAAATTATCAGCTCTTCTTCACTCCTTCTACCCCCTCTCATACAAATATCTGTATTATAAAGCATTTCTTCTTCGAGTATATTAGAACTATCGAATTTGAAATTGAATCAAAGCGTGGTGATAAGGATGATGATAAGCAGTTTCAAAATCATCTTAAACGCTCCCCTTCCTCTGCCACCTCCCATACAAGTGCCTCAATTTCAGGAGAACTATGCCCAATTGAAAATAATGAAATCTACAAACCTTAAATTCAGCACGAAATATTTTGCATACCACATTAGGTGTCATATCCAAAAATTACAAACCTTCCTCCTCTGCTTCTACCACCTCCCATACAAAAGTCACTATTAATTATTTAAAAGAATTGGAGGTGACATATTTTCCGGTACATTGAACTCTTTCTCATTTCATCTAGAGTATCACATGATTGGGTTTTACGCCCAATCATAATTCTTTTACGTTTTAAAATGTAGTTAGTAATATTCATTATGTGGGATATATAATCTGCTTAGTTTAATGGCTATTTAAACACAATGTTTTGTATTTTGTTGGCATTAGAACCATAAATGACTAAGAATGAAATCATAATACTCGTGTTTGTATGGAACAGGTCCGTGTTCACGGGAGTGTATTGAGATCATATACATATTGAAGAGCGTTAAGCAAATGTAAAAAGTTGTAGCTTGTGTTAATTCTGATAAGAAGTATAAATAACATTAAGCTCAAAATCATAAAAGAACTACGATTGTGCGTAAAGCCCAATCATACGATACTATAGATGAAATAGAAATTTTTGTAATCTTAAGAAATTTTGTAAGGGGAGTGGTAGAAGGAGTGATAGCATTCAACTTATTTGTTTTACATTATGTTAGAGTAGCTATAAAAATGTTTTGTACTAAATTTAATTTTCCAAAATTGAATAGATACTGAGAAAATTAGAGCAATGCTTTTAGTGAAATTGTACAGTTTGTATGGGAGGTAGTAGAATGAGCAAGGGTTTTTAGTGATTTCTTAAGAAACAGCTGTAATCATCATAGCCAGGGTGTAGCCTAGTGGGTAGCGTGTTGGTTTACAATGCGAAAGTCGGGAGTTCAAATCCCGCATAATTCCAGCTCACTGCCTGCTTGGGTATACCTTAGTCACCACAATCTGCGAAAATGAAAAATTCGTAGATAGAGCGTTGTGCGAAGGTCTAACAACTCTTCCGCAATAAATAATGAAAAAATGGTAAGGAGCCTGAAGGTCAGGAGGCCAAGGCCCGACTTGAGCTGTTGCGCCATTGTAGAAGTGGAAGTAATCATCATGCAATTGATATGGTTCAAATTTCAAATCAGTAACTTTCATGCGTTTTTAAGAAAATCGATTTTTCGAAAAGATGTGATATTGTGTCTCATTGTAGGACAGCGGGTAGAAGGGGAGAAGCTAATCGGTGTACTTATTCTTATAGTACAAAATTTGATCTCGATAAATTTTGTACGTACTGAGCAAATTGGGTTATAGTTGTTTGGTGAATGTTTGTGCATTTCGAATTGGATTCTACAATGTTACGCTTTATATTGATAAAGGTCTCAGCAGAGACCAAAACGTCACGAATAATAAATCGTCACAGTATAGAATCCGACAATCTTTTCTTTTAATGGTTTATAGTGTTTCATGAGGCTTCCATGGCGTACTGGGCAGCGTGCTTATTTTACAGTCAATAGATCGTGGGATCAACTTCCACTCCAGACAGTGAATTTCTTTAAGCACAAGTTTTCAGTTGCTACTGGCGATGAAAAATTATTTGAAATAAAATGGGCAAACGATGTAAAAGTGAAATAGTTCCACTGCAAGAAGGCCTAGGTACTCAGTAGATAGTTTCTGTTCGCTTTCTGTCATTCAGTCACCATAACATCTGCAAATAATTGTCAGTAGGAGCCAGTAAAAAAAAAATGAAAAGTGTAGTTTGTATGGCAGGTGGTGGAAGAAGTGGAGGTTTCAAATAATTTGTATACCATAAATCAGAATTTTCTTTACAGAATCACCGCAATTTCGGCCTTTACGTGCTATGCACAAACACAGTCATGTAGAGAAAGAATGGGATTGGGAAGGTAGGGGAAGGGGAGTGAGAACGACCGTAACGCGTGGAGTAGCTAGTATATTTTTCAGTTGTACTGATGTTATGGAGGATTGAACGATAAAAAGCGAACAGAAACAACCATCTACTGAGTATACAGCACGCTGCCCACTATACCACGGAAGTCTCAAGATTTATGGTAAAAATAATATATTCCCGTCTGTTGAGTAGATCGCCTCCACGTAGTGCAGACTGGGTAATGCTAGAAGGTCTACAGATAGGGGAGAATATGCCGAATATCTTGCTATCGGCTCCGTATCCAATCCTTCCGTCAATAAAAAGCTTATCAGACCGCCACTTAAAGCGGATAGTAAAACCGCCAGCAAACCACAAATGGACGAACAACTGCTATAAGCAGAGCTGAAGCAGTTGAGTCTGAAAGAGAGTAAAAAAAGGTTAAACGGTGCCGCTAGAAGAAGGTACATGTGCCACCGTAATCACGGCAAGAATCCAAACGAGATATGCGACCTTACCTGCATGCCAATGTAAAATACATTAGCACCGGCACAGAAAATGGCGACAAAAAGACGTTGAACCTCATCAACAACACTGCCTTCTGCCGGGAATGAAAATAAGAGTAATAAGACCAGAAACAAAATCGTCATGCATAGACCTGCAGAAGAGGCTCAGCCATCCACGTCGGGCGCTAGCTATAGGGACGCAGTCAAAGGTGTAAAGGTGGGTATTTTACATACCGAGCATACGCGCAAAATCCTAACTCCAGAGCAGCTAGCTGCAATCCAAAAATCCATCCTGGTCAATATTCCAACAGCAGCCATAGAGAGAACAAAGCTAAAATTTTGTGGGCTTAGCCTCAAACCAGGGTGGATGCTAATTGTGTGCGGAGACGAGTAAACCGCATTGTGGCAAGAGACAATAGCTAAAAACATCAAGCCGGACGACATCAGGGCTGTCCGGAAGGAAAAGATTCCGCGATTAGAAATAATCACGGGATATTTCCCCCTCGAAGAAGACTTGACAGAGTTAATTACAACTCCCATCGACGCTCAAAACGACGGTTTGTGCGCCTCAAACTGGAAAGCCCCAATCGGTCAATCGTTGGACGGGCTTAAACAGAAGGGGCACCGAGTCTAGTTCGAATTCTCGAGTGTGACTCTACGCCCTAAAACAAAGAAGGTCAGATGCGGCAAGCCGCAATCTACCGACGATGGCCAAGAGACTGAATAGCATTAAAGTTATTCAGGCAAATCTTCATCGTGCAGCAGTGGCCATGGACGTACTGGCGTGGAGATTTGCAAAAGAGGAATTCCATGTTGCCCTCTTATATGAACCAAGGGCCGCGCAGTGTATAATTATTGGAATTCTACAAAAATAGGTTAAGTTGATTTATGACAAAAGAAGCGAAAAGCCAAGGGCGGCACTTCTTGTGTCATCTGAAATTAAATACCTAAATATTCCAAATTTCATTAGAACAGTTCTAGTAGCTGTATTGGTGAAAATACCAAAGGCAGGACGGGCTCAAGAGGTGATAATTGCCTCGGCATACTTTCCTACCCATTTTTTTTACGAAAATCGGTATCCAAAAACACTTAAATAACTTTCGTCGGCGAATTTCCAAAACAAACTATAGCCGAGGAGGTTTTCGTTCCCCTTTTTAAACTAAAATCAGAAAACCACAATAACTCAAATTTCGTTATCTAATTGATAACGCGCGCTCGTTTCTATTATTATAAATTCACTTTTATCTATAATACATCGTGACAAATACATTCTTATCCACAAAAAAAAATTCAAATACAATTATTCTATTTTTAGTAAATATATATGAAACCTAGTTATTAAATTAATAAAATGTTCTTTTATCAATCCCTCTTACAGCTCCTTATCTATATCATAAGAACTATGTACACTTCTTAACCACAAAATTCCGAAGCAATTATTCCGTTTTTTTTTCCACATATGTATTTAGATTGATGACGTTGTGGCAACCCCAATTAATGATGATGTTATGGCAACCCTAATTGATGATGACGTCGTGAAACCCCAAATTGATTACGTCATGAAAGGGGCGTTAGCCTCAAAGTGGGATCAGAGGGGGAGTTGCTCTAAAGGAGGATCAAGGGGGGCGTCGACCTTGACAATAATCGGATGCACTTTATCAATAATCAATATCTAATTGCGTCTAAGTTTTATAGAATAAAAGTTATTCGAAATGAAAGTGAAACGTAATAGTGTGATTGCGTTATATTTGGCTGGAAAATCACAACCAGCTATTGTTCGTGAGCTCAGCCGTCTCAAAAAGAATAAAATGTTTGTGTATCGCACCATAAATCATTATAATGATACAGGCAGCATTGTCAAACGCTATGGTGGTGGACGAAAAAAAACAGCAACATCACCTGAAATGGTTCGGAAAGTGAAGGCTCGACTTGAACGAAATCCTCATCGTAGTGGTAATCGAATTGCCAAAGAACTGAAAATATCCCTGCGAAGCATCCGACACATATTCCAAAATGAGCTCGAGGTAAAGCCTTACAAGTTTCAAAAGGCCCACGATCATACACCAAAGCAAAAAAAAGTTAAACTCGAAAGAGCAAAGGAGTTGTTACGCTTGCACGAACGTGGCGAATTTCCAGACATTGTGTTCTCTGATGAGAAAAATTTCCCTATTGAGCAGTTCAGAAACTCTCAAAATGATCGTGTTTACTTAATTGAATGCACGTAAGGAAATTTGAGCCTACGAACGGCCACCCGAAGCAATTTTCCATCTCAAGTAATGGTATGGCAGCTGTGACCGATGGACGCTGTCCAATCGTTTTCATCGAGCCTGGTGTCAAAGTCAATGCGACTTATTTTCGGGAAAATGTATTGGAAGCTGCTTTAGAGCCGTGGGCACGCAAACAATTCGGTCGTAGACCATGGACGTTCCAACAAGACTCGACACCGTCTCATAAAGCTCGTGTGAACCAAGAATAGTTAAAAAACCATGTTCCACACATCATTTCATCCACACAATGGCTTCCGAATTCACCAGATGCAAATCCGATGGACTATTCCATCTGGGGCATTTTGGAGAGCAAGGTGAAGACTAAAACATATGCCAGTATGGATGCGCTGAAGAAAGCCATTGTACGGGAATGGGCCAAAATACCGCAAGATCACATTCGTGCAGCATGCAACTGATTTTTTAACCTTTTGAAGGCCATAGTCGAGGCAAAAGTGGGCCACATTAAGCTAAAGTGAATGGATTCTGAAATTTTGATTATTTCCACACATTTTTGTAATTTAAATCAATAAAAAATAATTTCACACAAAAAAAATATGGCCGTTTGAATAGATAACACTTCAATCGCTTAACCCTGTATTATGGATTTCGACAAAAACGGAAAATTTCGCGGTTCGCTTCAGAATTTTGTGTACTTTTCAATGAAGCCAAGAGCTCAGTTTCGACCTCTGGAAAGAAAGAGTTCCTTTTGCTTTAGGCTTTCATATAAATTTCCAAATTATTTATTTTTCCCGATTATAAATCGGGAATATATAGGTATAGCTTGGCAATTATTTATTTCAAATATACCTTCTAAAAAATAGCGGCTTGCGAAAACCGTTAATATTTTTGGAAATTTCTTCTGCATCAAAAATGCTTTCTCATTTTATTGCGGAGTGTAATTTATTAAGGAGAAACTTTGACATTATTATATCTATTAGATAATCAAATTATTATATTGTAATCCTCGAAAATGACTAAGCAAATGCAATCATTGTGTTCCCGCTTCCGATTAATATCTTTACTGACCACAAAACCATTCTACATTTCAATTGAAGTTACCCGAGGCCAATAAACATACAGGGCTCGAATAAAGAAGAAAATTTATCTATTACAGAATAATAGCATACGATAATAGCCAAACATATACATATGTACGCACACAAATTCATTTTGATTGTCGAACAATAAAAGTGAAGGATGATCCTGAATTTAGTCTCGAGATTGTAAAAGGGCAGAAAATCATGAAAAGATGATGTTGAAGAAAACCGATTTCCTGGAAAAGCACGCATATATGAATAGTACTGTAGGTCTTATGAACTACCCCATCTCAAATAGACAAAAGCGGAAGGGGTAGCTCTGTTTACTATAATCGCCCTTTGATACGTTAATACCTTCATGTGAGTCTGACCACATGTTACCTATATAGGAGTCACGCATAGTGCACGTAATAAGAAAACAAGTGTGAGTACAGCAGTTTTTCACCATCTCCCGGATACACAGGAGGATTCCAGGATTTCATCATGTATGGAGGAAATCTTTTAGCTTGATAGTGTGATGATATGTTTTGATGGTGCTTTGTTGATGTTCATCGCCTCCAATGTTAGTGCCATGTTTTTGTTTGTTTATGCCTTTTGTTTTATTTTGCTGGCCTCAAAGTATATCAAGCGAAAGTGATAATCAACAACAATGTGTTGTTGGGGTTGGATGATATGGAAAGGGTATATTGCTGTTGTGTATTTATTACATTTTTATCATATCAGAAATGAAAATCGACTTTCAAGTCTTTCAAAGTTTCGGGCGAAAGATGTGTGGGAAGTCAATATACGGGTTGGGGTGGTTAGGGAAGACTAAGTGAATGGAGGATCGAAGGCAGGGATGATGTCAATTATTTAACACTTAACTGCGGATCAATCGCTCCAGGACATTGGACCAATACCTATCTCATTCGTTTATACACTGCTGAGCATAACTATAAACGCAGTCAAAATATTCTCATTTTTGCAATTTATTTAGTTAAATAACGTTAATTGATTATGAGAGATTAGAGAAAAAGAGTAGCAAACAAAAATAATTATCAACAACTGATCGCTATAATTACCGTTGGTTTAATTTTGCTGAAATTTAGCCGGAGCATAACTATAAAGGCAGTAAGTAGATTGTCATTAGTTTGTGCCATCAACTGTTGATAACAAGTCAAATTTATTCAAAAATTATTATACTCTAAATAAAATCTGAGAGTTAATTGCGTTTGCCTTACCGTTTGTAACGCTAAGAAATAATGCCCGCACAGAGCCGCCAAGGGTACAGAAATAATTGTTGTCGCTCAAAAACCTCGATTCCGAATTGCTGTCTATCCGTCTCTCCGTCTGTCTACAACATAACTCTCGAACGCTTAAAGCTATCGCGCTGAAATTTGTTGTGTGTCATTTTTAGCAAAAAAGTAACTTTAAGTTCGTGAACGGGCCACATCCCCCACTCCTTCTACCCCCTCCCATATAAATTTCATGAAATTTCGAAATTTAATGAAATCGATTTTTCTCCGAAACCATTTCAGCTATTGACTTGAAAATTAGGTCATAGTATGATGATATAAATATTATTGACCTCAAGAAATATTGATCTGATCTCCTTACTCCTTCTACCACCTCCCATACAAATGCACAGTTTTCAAAAATGCATTTATTCGGTTTGCATTGCAACTAGCAAAGCTAAATGAACCAATTTTTGTCATAATTAATTTTATTGTAATTGCAACTAATTTTGGAAAAACTATCAACTTTACCCCACTCCTTCTACCCCCTCCCATACAAATTTTACGAAATTTCGGAATTGGAATTAAATTAGTTTTTTTCAAAACCGTCAAAGCTATCAATTTTAAAATTTGAGAAAAGTATAAGGTAAATGTTCCAGTGGTGGACACTGTCCCTAAGTTAGCCACCCGGTTTTTTTTCCTGAGTTTTGTTGTCAGTGCGCTCAAACTACTGTCATCGGTAGCTCTCAGTATCAGCTTGCTTTCTATACCCTATAGACGTGTTGATACGTAGTTTTTGTTGCTCAAAAAAAAAATATTGAAATTTCGAATTTTCGAAGTGAATTTTTTAATTTTTTAAGTGAATAATTGGTACATTCAGTCAAGGGAAATAAATTTTTCTTATTTGTTTTTTCATTCTCTGTCATATTCTGCAATCAAAAATAGCCCTAGCTCAATTTATTCTATTTGACATGTTAATCTGTCGAAATGGCGGATGTTCCTAAGTTGGACACCGTTGATGTTCCTATGTTGGACAGTGTTGGAGTATTATTCACATTTTCGATATTTTCGTATTTTTTTTTAATGTTTATGGATTTTTTTGTGATATTTAGTTCAAAATGAGTCTCAAACGTACTGAAATCATTGCACCATCAGTTTTAGTGGCAGCAATTAAACGGGTATTGGTCCAAAAAGAATCGAAAAAATCAGTTTCGATTGATTTGAATATTCCTCGTTCAAGTTTAATTCGATATGTGAGCAATGTTCAGTGTAAAATTCAGGACATTACAACCGCAACTGGTGAAGAAATATTGCAAGTTCTGGATACAAGTACAACAATGGGGCCCAAGCCTGTATGTTTTTATGATTTTGTTGCGATTTTTTTGCTTCCATTTAATTTGTCATTTTTTTTTTGCATTTGAAGTGTGCAAACATTCAAAACAGCTTCTTCACTTGCATTCATTGCGATTCTGAATATTCGGAGGAAGAAGAGGCATGATTTTTCGGTTTTTTTGCTTTTTTTTCCATTTTTCTGTTCATTTTTTGATTTTTTTTGGCTCTTCATCGATTCATTTTTACTAAAATTCGTTTGATTTTAATTGTTTAATTTGATAAAAAATAAAAAAATACAATCAACGCTACGAATTGCCATCGATTTTTAGTTCATTTGGTAGAATTTCTGAAAATTAGGGCGGGGGGGGGTGTCCAACTTAAGTACACTTTTCGTAAAATTACGATTTTGACTTTTTCCACAATATTTTATATATCGCTCATAAAATGGATCAAATTTATCTATCGCCTTGATAGATCGATGCGCAAATCAATAAGCTTTTCAACGGTACCATCGGTTTTGATCTACGGTCATTTGTGACAATTTTATGGCTGATAAACGAAAGGGGTGTCCACCACTGGGACATTTACCTTACTATTTTAAATTTAACTGATGTCAAAAAATTTGGTTTGACTCGGATATTCCTTCTACCCCCTCTCATACAAAAGCAGAATTTTTGCAAATGCATTTAACCGACTTTCATAGAAACTAGAAGAAGTAGAAACTTGAAATTTTGCCAGAATTTGTCCCTTAATAATTGTAATAAATGCTAAAAAAATATCGCCTTCACCTCACTCCTTCCACCACCTCCCATACAAATTTTTGTATTGGAAGTTCAAGGAAAGTTTTTCTCCCTCGAACATATGAGAGCTATCGACTTTATAATTGTAACAAAGCAATGTGATTAGGAAGTTGATAGGCAAATTCAAAATCATCCAAAATCTCTCACTTTTTCTGCCACCTCCCATACAAACACCATAAATTCAGACAAAAATTGTTCACAATACAAGCCACTCTATGAAAAGCACTGCTCAAACTGCTACGGATCATGGACTAAATGTGAAAATGGACAGTCCACAGGGTGTTAAGGAGTTCTAAGCACAATTGTCGCCAAAAGCTGAAATCGGCATCACGTACTTTAGCACGCCATAAGTCAGCAAGGCTAGAATTCGCCCGAACATAACTTCTTTGAGGTAAATTGTTGAGCACTAACGTTTAATGCGAATTTTAACTATTATTTGTTCCTTAAAACCATTTCTTTTGACGAGAAAAGGTGGTTCTTGGATGGCCCAGATTGTTTCAATTAGTACTGTCGTGATTTGCGAAAGGATCCCAAATTTTTTCAAAACGCAATTTCAGTGGAAGCAGTTTAATGATTTGGGGAGCTTATTGTGCAGATGGAATGTTGGAACTCGCGTTTCCCAGTTCTCGAAAGAAGTGATCCGAGTACATAGAGGTATCGCTCATGAATTTGTTGCCATTTATGAGAATCAGAGGCGCTGATTATTAGGTTTTTCAACAGAACAACGCCAGAATTCTTGTGAGCCGTATCACTTATTTCTGGTTTGTAGGACCATAGCGTTTAACTGATGTCAGATCCGATTGCTGACCAGACCTTAATCCATTAGAAAACATTTGAGGAATCCTAAAAAGAGAATTTTATGTAGAAAACAGGCAGTTTGAAAATATTCAACAGGAGAAAATGTCTGTTATTAACACTAGGCAGAATATCGAAGACAAAACAATAAAAAGTATGGGGAGCGATCACCACTTGATGGTTGCCTGCTTTAGATTGTGTACAGCAGCTATCCGACGACCACAAATTCTTCAAATGAAGCGCAAGCTTAATGTGGATAAACTCAGAGATCCCAACAAAAAACTCGAATACACCACCATTCTACGCGAAAAGTCACCCACATTGGGTGAACATGAAATGCGCACACTGGACGCCAATTGGGAGGCAACCAGAAACACTTTTCTAACTAGTGCTGAAGAATCTGTGGGATATGCGCAAAGCGGTGAGAAACCCTGGATGTCGCAAGACACATGGGACAAGGTTGACAATCGAAAAAAAGCCAAATTGGCAATCATCTCTCAACCCGATGTCAACCAACGAACGCCCGACTTGAGGCAGAACTACCGCAATGCTCATATACAGCTTAAAAAGGCTGTTAGACGCGACAAGAGAAAGGCCATTGAAGATCTGGCAAACAAGGCAGAATCTGCGGCTTACCTTGGGGATATGGGTTCACTATTTAAAATCATGAAACAGTTGACGAACAGGAATTTTACCGCCAACCACCTGGTGAGAGATGTCAACGGAACTCTCCTTAATATGAGTGAACACCAGTTGCGACGATGGAAGGAATACTTCTCTGATATTTTAAACATCTTGTCAGATGAAGATATTCCGGAAACAGAACAACTTCCAAACATCCAACCGCAACAATCCTCTATTAGGGACGATCCCCCAGATAAGGAAGAGATAGTTTCCGCCATTCGGTCAATGGCGGGAAGGAAAGCTCCAGGTATAGACGGACTACCAACCGAACTCCTCAAAGCGGACCCGGAAATAACAGCCGATATACTCCTCCCACTCTTCACTAAGGTGTGGAATGATGGAAGATATCCGACTGAATAGAAGGAAGGCGTCATTGTGAAAATTCCGAAGAAGGGCGACCTTCGGGATTGTGGCAATTGGCGTGGTATATGTCTACTTACTGCCGTATCAAAAATTATGGCTAAGGTAATTCTCAATAGGATTAGTGATGTCGTCGAGAGCACTCTCGAAGTTTATCAGGCTGGATTCCGTAAAGGGTCGTCTTGTACCGACCACACAAATACCCTACGGATAATATTAGAGCAGTCAGCCGAAATGGGTTCGCCACTACATCTCATGTTTGTGGACTTCGAGAAGGCTTTCGACAGCGTTAAGCGAGATTACATATGGAATGCTTTGCGTAGGAGAGGTATTCCAAATAAGGTCATAGCTATGATTAAAGAATCCTACGAAGATGCAAGGTGTCGCGTCTTGCATAGAGGAGAGCTGTCCGAGAGCTTCCCTGTGCGAACGGGTGTCAGACAAGGCTGCATATTATCACCAGCCCTGTTTCTGGTGGTAATAAATGACATCTTGAAAGCTGCACTGGAAGGTGGGGAAGGTAAAGGTCTTCAATGGAGACTATTTAACATCTTAAGTCACCTTGATTATGCTGATGACGTGTGTTTGCTTGCACATACCCGTTCGGACTTAGAGTCAAATGTTCGCTCGTTGCATTCTAAGTGCAAAGAGGCGGGACTGAAAATAAATGTGCGTAAAACCAAGTACATGCACATGGGTTCGAACGCAAGCACACCGATTGTTCTTAATGGACAGGATGTGGAAGAGGTGCAAGATTTTTGCTATCTCGGAAGCATTGTCAGCATGGACGGCGGAGCCGAAAAGGATGTTGAGGCTCGGCTAAATAAAGCTCGTCAGGCCTTCGGTATCCTTTCCCCTTTCTGGAGGTTAAGAGAGATCTCCCTTCGCACGAAGCTGCGAGTTTTTGACGCATGCGTCAAATCCGTGTTGTTATATGGTTGTACTACGTGAAAAGTGACCGTTCGACTTACCAAGAAACTACAGACTTTCGTAATCCAATGCCTCCGACGCATTTTAGGAATATTCTGGCCAGAAGTGATCTCCAACGACGAACTTTGGAGTACAACTCGCCAGACTAAAATAGGTATTGAGATTCAACGGCGAAAGTGGCAGTGGATCGGTCATACTTTGAGGAAACCAGAGCAAAACATCGCAAAACAGGCTCTGGATTATAACCCTCAAGGAAGACGTCGGGTTGGTCGACCATGTAACACATGGAAGCGAGCAGTTGAGCAGGAGGCC
This sequence comes from Chorisops tibialis, assembly GCA_963669355.1. Lineage (NCBI taxonomy): Eukaryota > Metazoa > Arthropoda > Insecta > Diptera > Stratiomyidae > Chorisops > Chorisops tibialis. Next base: position 266,991,513 of record OY770262.1, on the reverse strand, counting down.
AGAGGAATAAACAAGTCCTGGCAACAGCTTAAAGCCGATGCGCAGGATCGCGCCTTGTGGAAGAGAGTTGTTTCTGTCCTATGCCCCTATAGGGGGTCTTAACAGGAATTTGATTGATTGAGAATATCGAAGACAAAACAATAAAAAGTATGGTTATTTCACTACATAAATTTCAAAAATAAGCATATTTTGACTGCGTTGATAGTTATGCTCTGTAGTGTACAGTGGCTCACAGCTTATTCGAGCAGCTAGAAAATCGAAATTTGTTACGCTGTTATTGGAAAACTATGTAAAACATTAACAAGATTTATATGCCATGTTTTAAGCAAATATTTATTGTTTAAGTTAGGAACTTCAAAAATAACACCATTGTTGTTTGTAATACTTAATTAACAAAAACTATGAAAATACTGCTTATTTCATGCACTTAAGCATAGGCCTTAATTGACAGTAAAATAAACTGCCAACAAGTCGGGCGAAACTTTATTATTCTAGGGACAAGTTGCGGATGCGTGGAAAGTCAGTATGTAGGTTAGAGTGGTTAGGGAAGACTAAGTGAAAGAGGGTTCTTGAGCAGGGCAGTTGTCAATTTAACACTTTGCGGAAACATTCAAAAGCTCCAGTATATATAATCAATATTTCGTTCGTTTATTTATGCAAGTTTGAGTTTTGTGAGGGGAGGGGTGAGGGTTGAGGGTGGATGTTAATAGTTTTTTAATTGATTGCTTGAATCACGTCCAATATTCTCTGTATAGAATGTCAGTTTCATAGACGAAGTTGCATAGAAATTTCATAAGATTCTGTGTATTTTACATTCACGAAACCAAACATTTGTATGGGATGAGGTAGAGGAGGTAGGGGAATCGTAAAAATCGTGACGCAATTTTATTTCCTTTCTCTTGTGTGCTCGTACAAAATTTTAAGTTCGTAGCTTTTAATTTGTTGGTTATGAGTTGGTTCAATGAAATTGGTCGAAATAATACTTTTGTATTGGAGGGGGTAGAAGGGCAAGACCGATTGCAAAACTTTTAAAGGAATTTCATTTCAAATATTTTTGTAAGTTTTCACGCAAAATTTGAAATGGATAGCTTTTAAGAGTTGGCTGATAACTGATTTCTTAAAAATGCTCGAAAGAATAATTTTGTATGGGAAGTGGTAGAAGAGGGAGAGGAATAACAAAAATTGTGACGCAATTTTCTTTTTCTTTCTTGTAAGGTGCTCGTACAAAATTTCAAGTTCGTAGCTTTTAATTTGTTGGTTATTAGTTGATTTAATGAAATTAGTCGAAATCATACTTTTGTACAACCCCGTCGCAAAAGAAATGATTGATTCGACAACGAATGCCAAGATGCCTTAGAACGAAAAAATCAACGGCCGACACGAGCCAAACAGGACAAGTACAAGGATCTTAGACGATTTGCAAACAAAATATGCTGACAAAAAAAAACGGAAGAACAATAATGACGAAATTAAAAACAATGACGAACAATTTAAATTATACAACACAAGAGCCGCGTATTCCCTTGTCAAAAGGATGAAAGAAGCATGCAAACCGAAAACGACCCTCTGCAAAGATGTAGAAGGGAATGTTATAAGTAACGCGGCAGATATAAAACTAAGACGGGCGCAATATTTTGAGCACCTTCTTAACCCGAGCCCATCACCTACACGAACAGCAGCAGCAGATACAGTAGCAGGTATAACTGATGCAACAGCTGATGAAGGATCCGCTTTGAGTCCTCCCTCACTCGAAGAAGTAAAAACAGCCCTACGGAACCACCCAAACAGCAAAGCGCCGGGAACTGATCAAATGCCAGCTGAACTTCTGAAAGCCGGCGACACCTGCATAGCGCATCTCCTACATAGATTAGTCGCGGACTTATGGACGCAGGAAATACTTCCTGAAGATTGGCGCAAGAGCATCATATGTCCAATTTATAAAAAAGGTGACAAACTCTGCTGCGAAAACAACCGAGGAATATCTCTGTTGTGTACGTCTTATAAGATTTTGACGAAAATTCTAGAAAAGAGAATTAAGCCCAATGCTGACAAAGTAATTGGTGAATACCAAGGCGGATTTAGAGCTGGACGCTCAACCACGGACCAGATATTCTCAGTTAAACAGGTACTGGAAAAGTGCTGGGAATATAATATTGATGTGCACCAGATATTTGTCGACTTCAAGCAAGCATACGACAGTATCGACAAGCGCGTACTGTATAAAATCATGTTGGAGTTTGGAGTCCCACCAAAACTGGACTGACAAGAATGACAATGACTGAGTCTTTGTCACAAGTCAGAGTAGAAAATGATCTGACTTCCAGTTTTAAAACAGACAACGGCCTTAAACAAGGTGACGGCCTCGCACCAATGCTTTTCAACTTAACCCTCGAATATGTTGTTCGGAAACTTCCCGTTGACACCAAGGGAACACTATGCTTCAAATCCACACAACTCGTAGCATATGCCGACGACATAGGTATCCTTGCCAGATCTCTGGAGAGTGCTAAGGAAGTATTTGTAAGCCTTGACTCGGTAGCAAGGGAAGTTGGACTACGTTTTAATGAAAACAAAACGAAAATTATGACGCAAACTAGGAAAAAGACGCCAATCAGACAAAATATTACATTAGGAGACTATAACCTAGAAAACGTAGACAACTTCATATATCTACGGGCGAATCTATCAAAGGATGGAAGCGAACCCATCGAAATTAAAAGAAGAATAATTATGGCAAACAAGAAGTATTATTCGGTACTTCCAATAATAAAAAACAAGAACGTACACAGGAAAACAAAACTTATGTTATATAAAACGATTATACCACCTGTGCTATGCTATGGCAGCGACGTGGACATTAACTCAGGCGTCCGAAAAACTACTTAACGCCTTTGAAAGAAAGGTCCTCAGAAGAACCCTCGGACCTGTGAGGGAAGACTCGATCTGGAGAATACGATACAATAGAGAATTGTATGCCATCTTCGACAATCCAGAAGTGTCAACCGTCATAAAATTTAAAAAGTTACAATGGGCAGGTCATGTGGAGCGGACGGAGGACGGAAGAATTCCCAAACGCACTAGAAGGGAAAGTCAACGGACAAAGACCGGTCGGAAAAACCACGAAAGCGCTGGGAAGATTCGATTGACGCAGACAGCAAATCTCTGCTAAGATTTTCAAACTGGAGGACGCGGTCACTGAACCGAGATGGATGGAGGCAAACTTCCACAAATAGACAGTAAAATAATTGAAACAGTTGGTATTGAACTAATTGACGAGAAAATTAAAATAATAGCAGTTTCCGGGAACTAAGCTTACTAAAATAAAACTCAACTTATTTGAGAGGGATATAAAAATTTTGTTTAAAAACTCCTCTAGTACGTTACTCTGCGGCGATCTAAACTCTAGGCATCGCCACTGGAACTGCTTTAATGCGAATCAAGCTGGCAAGATTTTATTCAATCGAATATGGTAGTTCACACGCCATCAAAACCAATTCATTAGCCAGCAAAAGGTAGATGCTCTACCTTAGACTTACTATTAAGCAACGGGCTGTCTTCAGTAACACCTGCAATCACTCTTAATGAACTTTCATCTAACAATCTCCCCGTATCTTTCACTATATCACTTAACGAACCTATAGCAAGATCAATTAGAACCTTGCCATGTTACTTTAAAACTAACTGGCAAAAATACCAACAAATCCTTAAAAAATCTTTCAACAATGTGAAGTTAAATCTTTCAAGCTCAATCTCCCAAAATAACATCGATGCGAAAATATCAGAAATAACCTCTAGAATTCTCGAGGCAGCAAAAGCTTCAACACCCTACATAACCGTACCTGATCATAGTCTGCAAATAAACAACAATACTAAAACCTTAATCCAGCACAGGAATATATTAAGGCGGCAATGGCATCGAACCAGAGATCCCTACCTAAAATCACGAGTCAATAGTTGCAATAAACAAATCCAAGACAACATTAGGCAAGCTAGAAATCGACGCTGGGGCAACATGCTATCTAACCTACGGAAGGGATGCACGAAGCTGTGGCAGCTCAATAAACTTTTCCGTAAGAGTCATAGAATCATGCCTTCACTTAACAGTAATAATGAGACTATTTCTGACGACCAAAACAAAGCCGATGTACTTGCAGACAATTTCCTAAGTTACCATAATATTACTCAAGGACTTGGTAATAGAGACACTGAAAAACAAGTTGAAGAAGTCGTAGGATACATCTCCGCAATCTTCTCACCGCAAATATTAGCATCGACACTCAGCAAACCAAAAGAAATAAGAAGCATCTTACGAACTCTAAAATCAAAAATGGCTATAGACGAAGTACTAATACCAGTGGTGAAAAATTTCCCGAAAATCGCAGTTATCAACCTCAATTTCATCTACAACTGTTCTTTTAAAATAGGATATTTCCCCCAGGCCTGGAAAATAGCAACAGTAACTCCGATTCCAAAGCCAGGCAAGGACCCAACACAACCTGACAGCTATCGACCAATAAGTTTACTGCACATCCTGGGGAAAATATTTGAAAAAATAATTCTAAACCGGTTAAGAAATGGAATTGAGGAGCTTAACATTATTCCTGATTTCCAATTTGGTTTCCGTGCAAAGCACTCAACAACACAGCAGCTTTTTAGAGTAAACTCGCAAATACAAAAATCCTTGCACGCCAAAGAATCTGTTGACTCTAGATATCGAAAAGGCCTTCGACTCCGTTTGGCACTACGGCTTGGTTTACAAACTAGTGAAACTCTCTTTCCCTCCTTACCTGTGTCAATTAATAAGTTCGTTTCTTAGCAACAGAAATTTCACTGTTAAAGTGAAAGATAAATTATCTCGCCATAGAGCTATCCACTCAGGAGTCCCACAAGGTTCTTGCATCAGCCCCACCCTATATAATATCTTCACAGCAGATATCCCTAAACTTAATTCCTGCGAACTAGCAGCATTTGCAGATGACACCGCTATTTTATCTGCAGCTCCAGATTATCAAACAATAATAAACAACATACAAGATCAACTCGAAAAAGTCTCAGAATATTTCCACAAATGGAAAATTAAGCTTAATACTAGCAAAATGCGGGGTATATTCTTCACGAAACGTAGATCCTCACGTTACTACCTCCACCTACAATCGATATACTTGGCGAACCTGTATCATGGTCTAAATCTGTGAAATATCTAGGAGTTTATTTTGACCCTAAACTAATTTTCCAAAATCATGTTGACCAAACTATCTCAAAAACAGCTAAAAACATTCAAATTTTGTACCCACTGATCAATAGAAAGTCCCAAATGTCCCAAGAAAATAAGTTGCTTTTATACAAAATAGTAGTACAACCAGCCTTAACATACGGAGCTCCTATTTGGAAAATCTGTGCAGCTACTCATCGCAAAAAACTGCAAATCATACAAAATAAGCTCCTTAAAATTATTCTAAATAAACCGTGGTACTTTTCAGCTCGTCTTTTGCACGAATTAGCAAAAACGCAACAGATTAATGATCCTACCAATGAACTAGAATACAAATTTAATAAACTGCCAACAAGTCGGGCGAAACTTTATTATTCTTGGGCCAAGTTACGGATGCGTGGAAAGTCAATATGCAGGTTAGAGTGATTAGGGAAGACTAAGTGAAAGGGGGCTCTAGGGCAGGACAGTTGTCAACACTTTGCGGAAACGTTCAAAAGCTTCAGTATATATAACCAATATTTCGTTCGTTTATTTATGCAAGTTTGAGTTTTGTGAGGGGGGGGGGTGAGGGTTGATAGTCAAGGTCGGTGGATGTTAATAGTTTTTTAATTGATTGCTTGAATCACGTCCAATATTATCTGTATAGAATGTCAGTTTCATAGACGAAGTTGAATAGAATTTTCATAAGATTCTGTGTATTTGACATTCACGAGACCAACATTTGTTTGGGAGGGGGTAGAGGAGGTAGGGGAATCGTAAAGATTGTGACGCAATTTTATTTCCTTTCTGTTGTAGTGTTCTCGTACAAAATTTCAAGTTCGTAGCTTTTAATTTGTTGGTTATTAGTTGGTTCAATGAAATAGGTCGAAATGATACTTTTGTATGGGAGGGGGTAGAAGGGCAAGCGCGATTGCAAAACTTTTAACAAAATTTCATTTCAATTATTTTTATAAGTTTTCCGGCAAAATTTGAAATTGATAGCTTTTAATAGTTAGGTGATAATTAATTTCTTAAAAATGGTCCAAAAAATAATTTTGTATGGGAGGGGGTAGAAGTTTTAAAGGTATTCGACCAGTTAATATTTTATATTTTTAGGAATTTCTTTTAAATGTATTTCCCAAATTTTCAAGTTTCTGCCCTAAAATTACATCCAAAAATTTTCAGTTTTCGTGTTTTTTTCGCTGCACATGAAACACCTTGTGCCCATTCGACCGGGGTGGTCGGTTCGTAACAATTGTGGATCAAATGATTATTTTTTTTTTCTATGAGAATCAAGTAGATGTATCCACATGCAAAATTTAAAGTTTCTATCTTTGACCAGTGTCCTAAAAAAATCACTCGAAATTTTCGACATTTCTGCTTACCACCTCCCTCCCTTTACACCCCCTAACTTAAAATTTTTATCAAAATTAAAAATTATGTAGTTCTATAATCTGACGAATTTTCAATTCGATATCTGTACTCAATTTTGAGATATAACGATTTCTAATTTTGAAAAGTGCACCATTTTTGAAATGCTTCCCATTTCCCCCCACTACTATTATGACCAAATTTTATATTTCGCTAGTATAGCTTAGTATATGTTTAAAGTTTCAATTACATAGCTTAAGAGATAGTTGAGATATTAACTCTTAAGTGTTTTTCTTTTCTTTCCCCCTTACAATAATTAGCCTATTTCTAAGCTGATTGTGATGGATCTATATGCCACCTTAATGGTCCCAAAATATAAATTTTTTACGGTAAGTAGTTTCGAAGATATAACCATTTCAAAAAAGATTCGGCCGACAATTTGGTTTTAGCCAATGGGTAAAAAAATTAAATTATTTTTGGAGTTTGTCTCACAGCCCTCTCTATACGTATGCCAATTTTCATCTTCCTATCTGCATTCGTAGTGAAGATATTATCAATTGTATTTTTCAACTTTTTCCATCACCCCGCCTCCCCCTTCCACCCCACACTCCCCAAAATTTGGATAATGGAGCTCACTTACCAAATTAACAATCCACCCAAAAACCAACATTCTACCTTCAACGGTCTTGGAGGTACGAGTCCATATGTACGGCGTACGGCGGGACGGATTTTTTTTTTTTTTGCTTTTTTATGTTAATTTAGTCATGAAACGCGAAAAAACAAAATTTCAGGGTAGCAAATTTTTTTTTTTCTGTGTCGATCACAATACTTTATTATTAAAAAATAATAAAGTAAAATTATCAACTCCAACTCACTCTTTCTAACTCTTCCCATACAAATTTCGCGAAATTTCAGAATTTCAATTCTTCAGAACCGTCAAAGCTATCAGCTTTATATTTTAAAGAAAGAAAACCATTACAAATATTATTGATGTCGAAAAACTTGGTTTTGATTCGAATACTCCTTCTACCCCCTCCCATACAAATGTTCAATTTTGGTAAATGCACTTAATCGATTTTCATTGAAACTAGAAAAAGTACAAACTTAAAATTTTGCCAGAATTTCTTCTCGGGGACATCCTCTATAGGTCTGTGCAGTTACTGTGCTATCACCTAGATCCGTGGTGTCATTTGGATCTTCAGCATGGCGTGTATCCATTTTATCGTGACCGTTTCCAAACCCTTTTTCCTAGCTGCCGCTATTATGGCTTCATGGGGAGTATTGTGGAATGCTCCTTCTATATCTAGGAATGCACAAAGGGCAATTTCTTTATAGTCTTTTGCCTTTTCGATTTGTCTTACCAAACCGTGAAGGGCTGACTCTGTTGATTCGCCTTTTTGGTAGGCATGTTGGTTGTTATTAAGACAAACCTTGTTACGCCCCGTTCTTATGTGGATGTCCACTAATTTGTCCATCGTTTTGACAAAGAAGGAGGTAAAACTTATAGGGCGATATGATTTTGGCTGTTCGCTGGGACGGTGCCCTGCCTTCGGTATAAATACCACTCTCACTTTCCTCCAGATTTTTCGGATGTATCCCCATACGAAGCTGTCTTTAAAGATCTTTATCAGTATCGGCATTAGGATCTCTAACCCCTTCTGCAATAATGCGGGGAATATTTTATCTACTCCAGCTGATTTATAGGGTTTAAAGGTGTTGATCGCCCATCTGATCTTTTTCGGAGAGAAGATTTTACCAGCAGTACATTTGCTGAATGGAGTTTGACGACACATCCTTTCCTCTACCTCTAAATCTTGATTATTGTTAATTATTTTGCAGCCTGGGAAATGTGTTGCCAATAACACTTCAAGAGTTTCCATGCTGCTTTTGGTTAAGGACCCATCTGATCTCTCTAATAGCCCGATATCTGTCGGGGTGTGACAACACCTCTTGGAGTCTTGAGACCGTTGGCAGATCATCTATCTCTTCACAGAATCTTCTCCAAGACTCTTTTTTTAAATTTTTTAGAAGTTTATTATATTCAGTCAGGGACTCTCTGTACTCGTCCCAGGTACCAAAGGTTTTTGCTCTATTGAACAATTTTCTAGTTTGTTTGCGTTTTGCCGCTAATTCCTCGTTCCCCCAAGAAGTTTGTTTGGCTCTTTTTTTGTGTAGAACAGGACAACTTTGTTTGTAAGCATTGACAATATTGTTTACGAGTTTATTTGTGATTTTATCAATGTATGGTAGTCTGAGCTGCTTATTGTTTCTTCTTCGGTACCTATTTCGTACTCTAGGACTGACTGGTAAAGATTCCAGTTGGTACGTTTAGGGTTTCTGTATTATTCTATGTAACGAAATGAAGTCTTAATATCAAAACAGATGTGCCTGTGGTCTGATAATGAAGCTTCTTTTAATACGTGCCAATTTTCGCACTTGTCAACCAGGCTGGGGCTTGTTATGGTTAGGTCTAGTACTTCCTGCTTTACTGAATTATGAAGGTCGGTGTATTACCTTTGTTTATTATATCTAGGTTGTTAGTAGTAAGGAACTCCAAAAGTGACTCACCTCTTTTGTTGATATCACTACTTCCCCAGATAGTGTGGTGTGCGTTGGCGTCACAGCCCAGTATTACCTGTAACTTGAGGAGTCTGCTGCCACTAGTTCCATGACGCCTTGAGGTGGAGTATCTAACTCCTCACCAGGAAAGTATGCTGAAGCTATAATTACTTCTTGAATCCCTCCTGCCATTGGTATTTTCACCAATACAGCAACTAGATCTGTTCTAATGAAACTTGGAATATTTAGGTATTTAATTTCAGATGACACAAGAAGTGCCACCCTTGGCATCTCGCTTCTTTTTTCATAAATCAACTTACCTATTTTTTGTGGAATCCCAATAATTTTACCCTGCACGGCCCTTGGTTCTTGTATGAGGGCAACATGGAATTCCTCTTTTGCAAATCTCCACGTCAGTACGTCCATGGCCACTGCTGCACGATGGAGATTTACCTGAATAACTTTAATGCTATTCAGGCTTTTGGCCATCGTCGGTAGGTTGCTGCTTGCTGCTTCTGACATCCTTAACCTTAGGGCATAGAGTCACACTCGAGAATTTATACCAGACTCGATGCCCCTTCTGTTTAAGCCCCTCCATCGATTGGCCGTCGATGGTGAAGGTTATAATTGTATTTGTGCCCTCTTTCCTTCTACTAAGGACTTTCCAATTTGAGGCGCACAAACCTTCGTTTTGAGAGTCGATGAGGGTTGTAATTTTCTCTGTCGAGTCTTCTTCTTGGGGAAAATATCCCGTGACTATCTCTAATCGCGAAATATCCTCTTCCCGGACCACCCTGATGGTGGTGAAGTCATCCGGCTTGATGTTTTTGGCTGTTGTTTCTAGCCCCAATGTGGTTTGTTCGTCCCCGCACATAATTAGCATCCATCCTGGCTTAAGACTAAGTCCACAAAACTGTGGCTTTATTTCTTCTATGGCTGCTTATTATTATAATAATAATATAATAAATTCTAAAAAAATATGAATCTTGCATCAATCCGTCTACCGACTCCCATACAATTGTTTTATTGGAAATTGAAGAACTGCACTTCTCCTTCGAACATATAAGAGCTATCGACTTTAAAATTGTAACAAAGCAATATGATTAGGATGTTGATAAGCAGATTCAAAATTATTTAAGTCCTCCCACTTTTTCTGCCACCTCCCATACAAATGCCATAAATTCAGGCAAATTAATCGATCAACAAAAGAAAGTCTTTATATTGCGATATTTCTAATTTTATTATTATTGTTCATAATATAATACAACTTCAATTAATTTATTATGCTAAGCAACATACAAAGATAATAACCACATTAATATTTTTTTTTAACAATATGTTTATTTTATTATACTTAATTGTTATGCAATTATTTTCTAAATCTTAATCATAGAAATCATAGTTTTTTTCTTAATTTGGACAATTAACCCTTGAATAATTTACCAAACGACTTGAAGCGATGTTTTAGCACTAAGTCATCATTATCTTTTTTTTTACCTTAACTATACACAATTAATGTTTAATTCATTTTATATTAGTTTTCATTTTAACTATTTACTATGTATTACTCATTATATTAATGTGTTGCTTTTATTAAATTAATATGCAATAGTTAAATAATTCGAAAAGGTATTTTGTTCAGAATTTCAATTATTATAATCAGAGTGAAAATAATGAATGCATTTTGCTTCCTATGCAATATTACTGAAAAAAACCAAAATACTGCTAAGATTATGAAATTTTTGAGTATTTCAAGTGATGAGTGTATGCAAGCTTTAATTAAGAATGTCTTGAAAATAGTGTTTAGTTTTCTTTCTTCATTAGAAATCTTCCGAAAAGAAATTATTCCGACATAAGAAGTTAAAACGAAAATTGTGTAAAATTTTGAGCTATCATCTTAATCCAAATGACAAGAAAGGAATCATTAGCAAAATGTGTTTGTAAGATGTTATCAAAAGCTCACTATATTTTCATTCTCTTAAGCACATCCTTTTCCGACGGGAGATTCATTTAGCATTCAATCAACTTAATCCAAAAGACACCTGATGGCTTTCAACCGTGAGCGAAAACATGTGTTAGCCATTTCCATTATTGCGACATGTTCGTCATCACTCAGATCCTTCCGGCAAAGTTATTTTTTCATCTTGGACCCCATTCTCGGTACCCTTCCCAAGCGGCAACAAGAATCTGTCTACCTTCTCCGAAACTCGCGTAAAAACAAGTTCCCATACATTTTTTTACGAGCTTGCTCATAGCCCACTCCCGGATCTTCTTTTAGCCGGCTTCAAATCAAAACACATTCGAGCTGAACGTCAGATAAAATGCTGAAAATATCCTTGAGGGCTGAACGGGATGCTATAGTTTAGCCACGGCAAATAAAATGAAAACATTCGGCGGCATGAAATGAAAATAAAAATTTTCCAAGTCGGAACTAATTACTTATCGATTGCATACTGCTCCATAGAGTACATGTCGCGAAGGAGTCGAGCAATCGGTACGTTTCCGATGGTTTCCTTGAAAAACAAGGCCTCAATGGTTGATGCTCGAATTGTTCGCAGCGATGGTAGGAGCAGAAGGAGTCGACCGAATCGTGTAGGCTGTCGTGGATAGCGTAAGCGTACGTGATCGGAGAGAATGCATTGGGCCTGATCCTGTAGCATTTCGACAGGCTGGACATCGCACAGTCCCGGTGTTTCTGGAGAGAAAAGAATTATTGCTTTCATGCAGCCAACTTCACTTCCGTCTGGAGTTATTTGCCGGAATCGGCACAGAATCTCTTGGATAGTTTTCATTTCGATCGTTGTTGCTTCGTCTTGTAGAACGCGCTCCTTTATCATCGGACTCTCCAGAATTGGCGCCAAGTCCAGCGGAACACTCCATTGTGCAAGATTTAGAAGAAATAATTCCTTCCACGATTCCTGGAAAATATAATAAACTGATGATTTCCATAAAATAAAATGAAAAGATAATTTACATTAATAGGAGATGGATGATAAAACCTAACTTTGATGAACTCCGGAATCAATTGATTGATGCGTCATGGAGCCTTCAGTTTAACTAAACGACTGTTATGCCGAACTCTGTCAAAAGACTTCGGAATTTCAAAGGATAGAGATGAATGAAAGCACGAGTTACAACAATCATTCAAACAGACTAAACTGTCTCCACAGGAATATGACCAGTATTGAAAATCATGAACGATTCGGTTACACTAAGGCGATTAACTATTATAAGAATTACAACAATTTCATTTATTTATCTAATAGAGAAAAAAAATCTGGAGCCTTAAATGAAATTGACTATAAAACCGGCCTAAGTTTAGTCTAGTGGCCTACAATGCGAAGGTCGTGAGTTCAAATCCCTGTCGACATATAATTCCACCACACTGCCTACGTGGGTCACCTCAATCTACGAATATGAAAATTTGTAGATAGAGGGTTGTGCGTTGTTCCTCAATAATAAAAACACGCGTTCCCATTAATTGGAGATGAGGCTATATCGGTCTCAATAGACTCCCCCGAGCGTCATCAAAAATGGGAGCACTCTGCATTTACTACAGATATTTCCATGGTAATTGCAGTTAGAAACTAAGAGCCCCAATATCCCATCCATTTAATGTCTCCCGAAATACTCGCCAAGCTGCAGGGTGACACAAATACACTGTGAAGCCCCTCCCGTGGAGAATAGTCCTTCATTCGTCGGACGACAGTGATGTGGAATTCATTACCAGGCAATCTCTTTCCAACGGGATAGGTTTAGGTTTAGGTTGTAGGAGGGTGGTTGCACTGAACCACAAGCACTGGGGCCATCTAGTTGGGCCCGTTGTACTCCCCCTATTGTTATAAGTTGGAAGTCACTCCTCTTGCTCTAACCACTTGGTTCCGTTTGCGAACCTTAACAGGCTCGAATGTTGAAAGCCTCTGAGGTTTTTTAGTTCAGAGAAGAATCTAGAGCCTAAACAAAGGAGACGACTGTTGGAGATTTGCGGACAGTGACAAAGATAATGTTCGATAGATTCTTCGTCTTCCTCGCAACCTCTACACAAGCTGTCGCTCGCGATCCGCATCCTAAATGCGTGCAGCCTTAGCCTGTGGTCAGGCCGACAATAGTTCGGATACTATAGCGACTACGTTGTAACAGCTGAGATGTAATATTTTTGTTCGGTTCTTCCCAAAGGGATTTGGCCGTTTTACAGCTTTCCAGCTGCTGCCACCCCGCCAAGAAAGAATCCAAAATAGTCTGTTTGAAGCTAATCTTCAGCACTGTTGGTGCTACATCGGCTGACTTCCTAGTGGAATTGATGTTTGCAGATCCTTGCCGTGCAAGCGTATCTGCCGCCGCGTTACCTAGCAGGTCACTATGACCCGGTATCCAAATTAGAAAAACTTCCGTTATGGCTGCTAGGCGATTTAAATCGTGTCTACAAATGGACACTAGTTTGGATGTAGTCCTGTAGGATTGGAGTGCCTGAAGCGAGAAAATGTAACAATTTCCGGGACTGTTCTGCATATCAAGAATAATTTTCGTACACTCGTTAATGGCTAATACTTCTGCTTGGAACACTGTCGCGTGTTCTGGAAGATGAAATGAAGTTTGGATGCCGAGGTCGTGGGAATAAATCTCTGCACCTGTCCCCTGGCTAGTTTAAGATCCGTCCGTATAGAGATGAGAACTTATACAGGTGCTGAGTATCGTATTTGTTACCCATTTGTTTAGTTCAGGAAACTTAATGTGAAACTTCCGTTTCTCAACCTGCGGTTGGTTCATGCAATCATACTCGCGGTCTAAAAGGGAGTTTGCATTTCTAATGACGTTTAGAATTTTTCCATGACCAATTTGTGGCGCTGACCACCGCTGCTTGTTTTATAAAAAGATCAAGTGGAGGTAGGGAGAGAATCACCTCCAGAGCTGAAGTCGGTGTGGTTCTAAGGGCACCTGTTATGCACAGACATGCCATCCGTTGGATCAGCTGTAAGGGTGCCAGGTTGGTTTTCAGTACCACCGCCGGCCACCACACCAGCGCACCATAGCAAATAATTGGTCTAACAATACTGGTATACATCCAGTGGATGAGGTGCGGCTTAAGGCCCCATCTCCAACCGAATGTCTTCTTGCAAGCAAAGAAGGCTACCGTAGCCTTTTTTGCTCGTTCTTGAATATTGGCCTTCCAGGATAATTTGCTATCAAGAATCAGACAGAAATATTTAACTTGATTCGAGAGGACCATATTGATACCTGGAATGTTTGGTGGATTGAAAGGAAATGGTCTTCTTCTTCTGGAGAAGAGGACCAGATCTGTTTTTTGTGGGTTAATAGTAAGTCCTTTATCTAGTGCCCAGCTATCTAACAGTTGTAAAGCGGATTGCATGAGGTCTCCTAGAACTTGCTAAAACGTACCAGTTAGCATGATGACAAGATCGTCTGCATATACTATTGTGGGGTAGCCTTTCTGATTTAAGATGGAAAGGGGTTCATTCACTGTTAAGACCCACGATATTAAACCGCCCTGTGGCGTTCCTTTGTGAACAGAGCCTTTTCTTGTCTCGTCACCCATTCGTGCTACGATTTTCCGTGAACGAAGAAGCTTTGCTATCCATGCAGTCAGGAGAGGTTCCACACTATGGCTGTGCAAGGCCTCAAGTATGGCATTAATGTTGAAAGCTTTCTCTACGGCGGCTACCGTCACATGCAAGACGGTATCAGTGGATCTACCTTTCAGATAGGCGTGTTGGTGGGGGCATCTAACCGAGAGGTTCAGATTTGCCCGCAGGTAGTTGTCCACCAGTCTTTCTAGGCCTTTAAGAAGGAACGAAGTCAGGCCGAAAAGCCTTCGGGATGTTGTGGGAGGCTCTACCTGGTTTAGGTATGAAAACTACCTTAACCTCTTGCCATAACTTCGGTATGTAACAAAGACTGATGCATGTTTCATATATATCTACCAGGTACTGAATTATTGTTTCATCCGCGTTCTGGATCATCCAACGGGATATAACCTCCAACAATTTAAGAGCAACGTTCACCGCCACTTCAAAAGTTTCCCTCCTGTATTTTCTTACTAATTTTCCTATATCCACTTGTTTCCCCGTACCCATGTCGAATTGACTGTGCATCGCGTATTACAGAGTTAGGGGGTTGACCGTAAAGCAAAAAACAAATAAAAATGTTAAGAAACCTTAAGGTCAGGAGGCCGAGGCCCGATTTGGGCAGTAGTGAAGAAGAATTGTTAGCTTTTTCAATCAGAGCCGGCATTAAGGCATTCTCTTCTGTCCAGATGGGAAAGAAACATGATAATAATTAATTCGCTTCTCATCTCAGGATTTTGTTTTCTTGATGTGAGAGACCGGTTCCATATACATATTACGTCTAATTTTAAAATAGCTTTAATTAAATTACCTGCAATAATAACTGTTGATCGCTTTTCGATAACGTCTGGAAAGGCATCAAACATCGCACCCATCTTACAGCCATGAACAACAATCGAGCAGTTGTTTCTTGAAGCATTTCCCAGGATAAAATTCTCGAGTCCATGCCTATCAAAGTGTGCGGCAAAGCTGGAAACATAATTGAATTGTGGACTTGATACTGAATAAATTCCTGACACTTATCGGGACTGAGAAGGAGCTCGAGGAAACCATTCTGTCGCGTGTTTTGTTGTGCTGGGGGAGTGGTGGAAGGCGTTGTTTCGACATTCAGTCGAGGACTTCCTGTTTCCTCCGAAGCCGGTCCACCAACACTCGATATGGATTGGATGGTGTGAGTTGGTGACGGCGATAGATGGTGAAGTGGTTTGTAGAAATCGCTCGTATTGGATGAAGCCAAATCGAAGGACGATGCGGGATCGGAGAGTTTAGAAGAGTCCATTAAACCATGGTGAACACCAGGTAACAGTGGTGTAAAGCCCAATGAAGGAGGCTGATTGTGGTGATGATGGTGATGAAGTTGTGATGGATGATGCGGATGAAATCCTTGGTGTTGGGCTGATATGTGAGACGTATAGTTGAACGAAGCTGAAACATTTGTGACTAGTGAAACCGGAAGGTGTGGATTTTGATGCTGTAGTTGTCCTGAGCCGTGATGCATTTGGGGATGAAGTTTAGGCTTTCTGGGACCTCTTTCATGTTGAACAGCTGTAAATAAATAATTTTCGAGTGTTAAGTTGAACTTGATGGAGTATTGAGTGGTCGAGGGTGCATAATGTGGGATGAAGTCACGTAAAAAATTAACTACATAAAATCGATTTAAGTAAATTTGTAGAAGTTGCTATTTTCTATTCTTTTCCAAGTTGGAAAAATGGTTCGAAAAATTCACTTGAGCTCCTAGTGAATTTTTTAAGGCTGAGCTAGCGAACGCCAAGGTATAAATACATTGCTTGACGTGGCTTTACATATAATTGGCTTCAGCTAACGTTCGTTCAGTCTTTTTGTCTTTAATAGTGGCTTTCATCAAGTTTAGCAAGTATGAAATTATGCACACAAACTTGAGTGACTTGAGCTCTAACCCAGGCTACACAATGTCTTAATTCTGCCAAAATGTTTTTTCTTGTCGTTTTTGCCCCAATTCGCCAAGCTATCTAGATTGAGCCAATTCATTTTTTTCTTTGGATGTATCAAAATGTCTTGTAATCGCTTAACGCCATTTAATAATGAAATGTCATTCACGATAAGCGTTAAAAATAATTTCACTACAATTGGATGATTAGTTTTTGCTTGTTGTTGCTAAAACAAACAGAAATTCCAAATATTGACTCATTGAGTTCGTTATGACCAACTATGTGGGTTGTAAATAATTTCTAAAACATTTTATAAAATACAGAATTTGAATTTTCCTTTTATTTTCACGTAAAAGAAATTTGGAACAAGAGAACAATAAGGTTTTACCTAAATTACCAGAAATATTTTTACTGAATTATCCTTCTTTCAATTGCAGCCCCTTGCAGTTTACTCTTTAGTAGCTTAAATTATTTTCTAAGTTATAAACTGATATAAGCTGATATCCATATCAAATGAGCAATTGATTCAGAAAATATTATTTTTGAAACCTTGTTCACAATGTCATTTGTCAATAAATTTACATTATTCGAATTTAAAACACATAAAAAATACATATACAAATAGTTTTACATTTTTATACTTTAGATGAAATCTAAGATTATTTTCGTACCATTTCCATCGTAAACGAGTCGTTTAAAAGCCAAAAAATTGACAAAAAACGTTTCAAGACAATTTTTCCTTTCATGTGGCATTAACCGCTAAGTGGTAGAGAAGCATTTTTATGCAATAATGCTTTCCCCCTAAAAATGGCAAATGGAAACTCACTGGATCATGGACTGATCACGCGAGATCTTAAAGTTTGTCTGATACGAAAAACATAACAGAATTATGATTGGGCGTAAAACCCAATTTATGATAGTTTATTATTATTATATATTATTATATTATTATGGTTTGGTGAATGTTTTCATGGTGCATTTCGAATTGAAAGAAAAGTTTCCGGATTCTACACTGTTACCCTTTATTATTCGTAACGTTTGGGTCTCTGCTGAGACCTTAATCAAACTGTCCAGTTTGATAAACGTCACGAATAATAAAGCGTTACAGTGTAGAATCCGGAAATCTTTTCTTTCAAAGAGTTTATTGTACCGGAAAAAATTGTTATCTAAAATTCTTTCGAATAGTGAATAGTGACTTTTGTGAGGGAGGTGTTAAAAGCAGAGGGGGAAGTTTGCAATTTTTGTATATGACACCAAATGTAGTATACATATGTTTCATTCTAAATTTAAAGTTTGCAGCTTTCATTTTGAAAAAATTGAATAATTTTTTTCTGAATTCATGGCATTTGTATGGGAGGTGGCAGAGAAAGTGGGAGGTTTTGGATGATTTTGAATCTGCTTACCAACATCCTAATCACATCGCTTTATTACAATTTTAAAGTCGATAGCTCTCATATGTTGGCCAGAATGTAGCCTGGGGTCCCTTATTAAGGGACAAATTCTGGCAAAATTTTAAGTTTGTACTTTTTCTAGTTTCAATGAAAATCGATTAAATGCATTTACCAAAATTGAGCATTTGTATGGGAGGAGGTAGAAGGGGTATTCGAATCAAACCCAAATTTTTCGACATCAATGATATTTTTAATAGTATACTTTTCTCAAAATTTAAAGTTGATAGCTTGAACGGTTTTGAAGAAAAATAATTTAATTGAAATTCAGAAACTTCGTGTTTTGTATGAGAGGGGTAGAAAGAGTAAGGTGGAGTTAATAGTTTTTCCAAAATTGGTTGCAATTGTAATACAATTAATTATGACAAAAATTGGCTCTTTTAGCTTTGCTAGTTGCAATGAAAACCGAATAAATGCATTTTTGAAAATAATGCATTTGTATGCGAGGGGGTAGAAGGAGTAAGGGGATCATATCAATATTTTTTTACGTTAATGATATTCATATCTTTATAATATGACTTAATTTTCATGTCAATAGCTGAAATGGTTTCAGAGAAAAATCAATTTTTTCAATTTAGAAATTTCATGGAATTTGTATGGGAGGGGTAGTAGGAGTAGGGGATGTGGCCCGTTCATGAACTTAAAGTTACTTTTTTTTCTAAAAATAACATATTACAAATTTCAGCACGATAGGTTAAAGCTTTTGATAGTTATGTTGTTGACAGATGTACAGACGGACAGCTGGTCACTCGAAATCGAGGTTTCTGAGCGACAACAAATATTTCTGTACCCTTGTCAACTCTGTGCGAGCATTCTTTCTTACAAACGGTAAGGCAAACATAATACACTCTCAGATTTCATCTATAGTATAAAAATCTGCCAACAAATCGAGCGCAACTTTATTATTCTTGGGACAAGTTGAAGATACGTGTTAATTCAATACGCAGATTAGAGTCGATAGGGAAGTCTATGTGAACGGGAGTTCTAGGGCAGGGCACCTAGTGCAGATTAGCGCCCCCTTTAATGGACAATCGTTTTGGGTAAAATTAATAATTTTCTTTATGCATATTTTAACAGAGCCCTAAGCAAATTTTGAGAATTTTCGAAATTTTGGCACACCACCTCGTTCCCGTTACACTCCCTCTTAAAATTCTTAAGAAAATTATAGATTAAATTAAAATTTAACAAAATTTCAACTTAATACCTGTTTTGAATTTTGAAATATAGCGGTTTGAAATTTCAAAAAGAACAACATTTTTGAAATTCTCCCCATTTTGCCCCACTACTATTACGACCAAATTTTATGTTTTTCTTGTATTCGCTAGTACAGCTTAATATATGTTTTAAGTTTTAATTATGTACATAGTTGAGCCGCTCAGTGCACAAGTCGATTAACTCCATAAAACAAAAAGTTGAGAAATGCGATGAAATAATGTAAATTGTTTTTTAAAATTCCCTTTATAATATAAATTCAAATATATATTGTAGAATACATAAATACATATATAGCTTTCATCTAATGGTATATAAAATTAATAAGAAAGAATAGCCAAAAAAATAATGTCAGTAATGTTATAAATTTCATGTGACTGGTGGAGTTAATCGATTTGGCAACTGAAAAAAGTAATAAAGTTAAATTATGTATTAAATTTTTTAAGTTTTTTATTACAGAAAAAGTTAGTTATTATATATTTTTATTACAAATTTTCCATAAAAATGAGTGTTTACAGTGCTGTTATAATATATTATTTGTGATTAATTTATCAGCAGTACAAATAATGTCTTCTTCATCAGATGTATGTAAGGACTCGTCATTTCGAATTGTTCTTAAGTTTTTGAAGTAATTATGGTTAACAGGAGGAATGACTTTAAGCAGATCCATCATGTCTCTCCTTTTTTTCCTTGTCACAGTTCTGCCTTTAGGATATAATAAAGGCTGATCTACATTTTTCATACTTTGTGGCCTACCTACTACAGATTTCCTTATGTTAATTTCGTTAAATTCTAAATCTTCATTATAGTCATATTTGAATTGTATGAGATGGGGTTTGGACCTTTCTAACTTTATGCAGCGTATTTTAAGCCAATTTACTGGAAACCCTGTAACGGTTGCTTTTCTGTTAATGATTGAGTTTTCTAAAGGTTTTGTTGAAAAAAAATCTTGGTGGGTCATTTGGATTAGATTAAAAGATGCTTTCTTTTTGCATGTTTTGATTATATTGTACCAATAATCTGGTGAATAAATGTTTTGAATTTTTTTCGCATGTGACTCAATAATGGCAAAATCTGAGTCATTAGGTAAATAGCTGTGACCACTTACCAAAAATTTCATTTCAATAGACTCAGCTCTTATTTCCGTACTACAAATTTCAATAAACTTAAGACAGTTTTAATATTTCTATTTTGCCCGGTACACGAATCAGAATATGTTATTATTTTTTCAAAGTTTGCAGCATAAGTTTTTATGTACTTTGTTAGACACGATGAAATTTCTTGAGACCCACGAGATCCTTCAGTTTCTGGCCAAACAAACATGTGGCTTATATTTTTACTGAATTCATGACATCCGAAATTATAAACATATAAATTTCGCTTATAATAAGCTACAGATGTGGTCAGTTTAGGAAACGCTAAAGCTTTTTCTAAGTCGAAAGAAAATACGAAAATTTTTTCTGGTGCTGCTATGTGATCGGCAGCCATTTGACTGCGAGCCCGTTCTGCCTCTTTTAAGTGGGTTTCCTTTTCAATTTTTGCCGTCTTAATTCCCTCACCGTCTGAAGATTGAATTTTTATTTGCAAAGCGTCACAAGTTTGACACGTATCTTTTGATGGTTGTTTAAAATGTAAATTAAATTTTGTAGGGAACACATTACATTAATATTTTTTTTTCACTGGTACTACATTTTCTTTTTCACATTGTGTGACGTATGGTTCGTACATTTTCATAATATTTAAGTCAGGATTTAAATATTGTCGTCTTGGATTATGAGCTCTGGTGTAGTGACTACTGTAGGCTGGGAATGACTTTATATGTTTGATAACATTTGTGTCATCTATTTTATTGCTTGCAACACGGCCTTTACGCTGATCAACCAAAAAAATAACTTGTTCTACAGAACAACACTTGTATATCCGCCCGTCACTCACCTGATAAGTGTCTTTAAAATATTTTTTGCAAACGGGAATATCAGTTTTGTCTTTTCGAAGGTAATATGTGCAAGAACGTGATCTTTGTTCTTTAGTTTTGTTCGTGGGACGCCTTCTTTTTATTTCTTTAACTTTAATACAGCCTCTTAAAAAAATATTTTGGTCAAGTTGACTATGTAAATTATAAAATGCCTTCATGGCAGCCTCTCTCTCATCTGAAGGAATTTTTTTGTTGCACTTTTTACGGCATCTTCATATAATATCGATAAATGTTTTTGCAGGTATTAAATTACCTCCTCTATTCCTGTATGCCAAACCTTTTGTTGTTTTATACTTCTGTAAATTTCGTGCCTAATTCAGGATTACGACTTCTTTTCCTCCCAATCAATGTGTTTGTTGGGATATTTGTACTATTACAATCAGATGAATCCGAGGAAAACAATAAAAGTTTTCGTGAGCTAGACTTTCTGTTGATAAATCGTATTGAAGAACCATCAGATGATTCACTGTTTTCCACATCCACATTGTTATTAATCTCACTCATCTTGACTATAACGGTACAATATTTATTTCTTTATAATTATCAAGAAATAATTTTTTATAATAATTCAAACCTAAATACGATCTGCGAGTAATGTTGTGAAAAGGCCAAAAAAATACGTAGTCCGTGTAATATTGGTAAAGTAGAAGTTAAAATAAATCCAATTATACTTTATTTTTAAAATAATTAATTCCACTTCACAAGTACGGGATCCTGCGGCAATTAGACTGTGCTTGACTAACTTATTTTACTTTAATTCTGGTAAGAAGGCACTAAAATTTGACATTATCATGGAACGCTTGCTAGTGTATTTGAGATGCACAAAAAATTTACGGTAACTGCAAATTGATAACTGTTATCATTCAACGGTTGCTAGTGGTGCATTGCAATTGCGTTATTGAAACGATTTACATAAGAGTATGGAGTTAATCAAAATGTCTTCTGAAATAAATTACTTATTATTCAATGGCCCAAAAAATTTTGTCGTTTAATGGTGTTAATCTTTACTATTCAGGAAAGTTATAATAAATATAAAAAGTTATGACTATTCCAAGTGCTTTGACACTTAAATTTAAGATTTTTCAAAAAGTGGAGTTAATCACTTTGTGCACTCTGAACGGCTCAGTTAAAGAAATAGTTGAGATACTAGTTTTTAAGTGTTTTCTTTGCAACGTCCTGATCCTCCCTATTGCAATTATTGGCCTACCTTTTAGTAAATTATAGTGAAACTGTGTGTAGCCTAATAGGTCTTAAAAAAAATTTGTTTTGATCAAGTAGTTCCGAAGATATAATCACATAAAAAAAAAATGCGGCCGACAATTTGTTTTTAGCCCCCCCCCCCTTTCCAGACGTCCATGTATATAAAAATTAAATTATTTTTAAACTTTGTCCCACAATCCTTTCTATACCTATGTTGATTTCCAGCTTTTCATAGTGCAGATATTAGCAAGTGTACTTTTTGACTCTTTCCCTGCCCCCGCCTCCTCCCGACTCCCTCTTCCACCTGACACTCCCCAAAATTCAAATAATGGAGCTCACGTACCCAATTAAAAATCCACCCAAAAACGCACATTCTACCTTTCACGGTCTCGGAGATATGAATTTATATGTACGGCGTACGGCGGAAATATTATATAAAAATATTATAAAGCAGTTTTGAAGAAATTATCAATTTCACCTTACAAATTTCACGAAATTTTTAAACTAAAATTGAATTATTTTTCTTTAAACTGTCATAGCTATCGGCTTGATGTTTTGTGAAAAATCCAATAACAGAAAAGTCATTGACGACAAAAAATTTTGTTTATATTCCTTCTACCACCTCCCATACAAATGCATAGTTTTATTAAACGCATTATATCGATATCCATTAAAACTAGAAAAAATACAAACTTAGAACTTTGCTAGAATTTTTCCCTTAATAACTGTAATAAATGCTGAATTATCAGCTTCGCTTCACTCCTTCTACCGCCTCCCACACAAATATCTGTATTATAAATTCAAGAAAAGAATTTCCATTTCGAACCATCGACTTTGAAATTGAAACAAAGTATGTTGATAAGGATGTTGAAAAGCAGTTTTAAAATTGTCTAAAACCATCCACTTCCTCTGCTACCTCCCATACAAATTCCCCAATTTCAGGAAAAATTTCATGTAAAATTTCTTTGAAAATAATGGAAACTTCAAATTTTAAATTCAGCACGAAACATTTTGCATGTCACGTTCGGTGTATTACAAAAACTATACAAAAACTACAAACCTTCCCCCTCTGCTTCTACCACCTGCCATACAAAAGTCACTATTCACTATTCGAAAGAATTTCAGATGACACATTTTCCAGTACATTAAACTCTTTCCTATTCCATCTAAAGTATCATATGATTGTGCTTTACGCCCAATCAGAATTCTGTTTTTCATTAATTTTTTTACCAATAAAAATAGGCGAATGCGACGAAAATTTTCATTGAAATCTATTTTCATCTAATGATTGATTAATCGGATCAAGTACAAATTATTTCAAAGTTATATTAAATTTCTGTTAAGATCCGTTATAGGGGCAAAGGACAGAAACACTTATCTTACGCATAGCGCGATCCTGACCATCAGACTTTAATTGTCGCCAGGACTTGTTTATTTCTTTGGCCTCCTGTTCAACTGCTCGTTTCCAACGACCAACCCGACATCTTCCTCGAGGGCTATAATATTAAGCATGCCTGAAGATGTTTTGCTCTGGTTTTCTCAAAGTGTGACCAACCCACAGCCAATTCCGCCATTGAATATTAATGCCTATTTTAGTCTGGCCAGTTGTACTCCAAAGTTCGCCGTTGGAGAACTTATCTGGGTAGAATATCCCTAAAAGCCTAACGATTACTTTTCATGGTGTACTACCAAATAACAACACGTATTTGTTGCATTCATCATTAATTCGCAACTTCGTGCGAAGGGAGATCTCCTTAACAAATTTACTTGAATCAAAAATCTCCAGACCTCCGCGCCGGACGCTTAGCTTAATTTCTAGTCGTGCTTAACACTTATTGCACTGTTTCACAGTTACAAATGAATTCATTTTCCATGACAACGATTATTTGGTGCTCATGGAATTTTTATATATCCCGCCATAGCTTCATTTTTCGATATCCTCGAGCATAGAAGATATTCAGGTCGATGAATAGTTTAGTCGGTCAGTATCCTCAGCTTACCCCCTGTTTTGGTCCCTGGTTATAAGCAAAGCTGTACAATTTGAAACACCATTGGGAGTATTAATACCAGTACTGGTACTCATATTTGTACTTACATACATCACCCAAGTATAGTACTTTTGAAATACTTGCAACAAGTATCATATAAATTTGGACTCAGTACCAAGTATTACGTACTTGTAAGTGCCAAATTACTTAATCAGTATCTACTTTCAAGTATTTTGCAATCTTATTATTATTTGCTTAAAAAATATTTGTTTTAAGGTCGTTAAAATACTGGAGTGACCCTTCAATGAGTGGTATTGAATCGAAATAAGTATGAAAAGTAGTAAAAATAGGGAAGTAAATACCAAGAACCAAAACTATTCATCATCGAAATTGTTGAAATGTTGGTTTTCGTGGAAAATTCGTCTTGTACTCTCTTTCACAATCTTATTGCTAGCTCTTCTTCTTCAGCTTTATTTCCAAAAAAATGCCGATTATTTATTGCTGTGCAATAGTATTTTAAATATGTCTTAATTTGAGTTTCAACGAATTACAACTGTTACTTGAAACAAAATGCCTAGAGTTGCTCGTCATATTTTCTGAAGATTTGAACCAGCTAATTTTTTGCAGAGGTTCTTGTAATTTTTCAAATCTTGTAAAACTACATCTCGAATTTCGCTGATATACTTAAAACTTTCATATTACCTGCAAATGTTTTGTCTGACCATTTTATGATTCGGGCACAGTTTCATTTCAGAGCAGAAAATCCACCAACTACAAAGACACCACGTAGAATGGTACGGCACTATAAGAAAACCAATTGGGAAGATCTTAATTCATTCTACCGTGTCTTTGATTGGAGTCTATGCTTTCAGTCCGGAAATTGTGATACCGTCTCGCAACTTGTGACCGAGACAATCTTAAAAGGCATTCCATGCAATCTCAAAAGGATCAGACCTGCAAATGATTCACGGTTCAACAATGAGTGCCTCGAAGCAGTTAGAGCCAAAAAGCAGTATTTTCTTACCTTTCGCAACAATCCGATAGTAGAAACCACAGACGCATTAAAAGTGGCAAGAAATGCCTGCAATAAAATTTTAAAGCGAGCTAAATTCGAACATGATCGGAAACGTCGCCTTAAGATCATTGAGAATTTCAGAAACTCAAGATCTTTCTGCTCGTTTGTGAAACCGGTCAAACAGAATTTCATCACATCTTCAACACCTCCTCTTCTTGATGGCGACCGAAGCGTTGTTAATCCTGTTGAAAAGGCAAACTCGAAGCTTCCACAGTCGAACCAGAGTCCTCCGTACTTACCGGACTCTGGTTTCTCGCTGCCACCACTTCGTTTTCGAAATAAGGTTACTTCCAGGATCCTGCAGGAGGTCAATATTCACAAGTGTGCCGGGCCAGATGGCATCCCCTCTATTGTCCTTAAGAACTACGCTTCCTCTTTAGCTAAACCTGTTCGTAATCTCTACCATCTTTCATACTCTTCAGAGTGCTTTCCTGAGATCTGGAAGGTCAGAAAGGAAGCCAAGCGAAACCCCGCTATTTACCGCCCCATATCCATTACCTCGGTGCTATCGAAGGTAATGGAAACTGCTGTCAATAGAAGGATAGTCAAGTTTCTTGTGGATAAAAATCTCATTCATGATCGCCAATATGGATTTCGCTCGGGTCGTTCTACAGGCGATCTCCTGATCTATCTTACCGACCGTTGGAATTCCTGCATCCGCAAATTTGGTACAGGTCGAGTACTTGCTCTTGACATTGCCAAAGCGTTTGACAGAGTTTGGCCTTAACACTTCGTTTCTTCAATGGGTTGAGAGTTTCTTCTCCGAGCGCTCTATTCGACTCGTACTAGACGGAGTAACTTCTGCACCCTTTTCTATTGAGTCCGGCATCCCTCAGGGCTCTGTTTTATCTCCCACTCTCTTTTTAGTCTTCGTAAACGAACTTCTGTCGTTTACTCTCAATCCTATTCATTGTTTTGCACATGACAACACACTAGATAATATCTACCAATTCGACTCTCATGCATACGCTCGTCCGACATCGGTGGCCTTTTGTCGTAATGAGTCGATACAATCACTGAACCTCAGTTTAATCCTGGAATGGGGCAGACAAATCATAGAAGAATTTAATGCCTTAAAAACGCAGTCGATCACTAATATGTCCTTAAATGGCGTACAGATTTTACCTTCTGCAGTCTTTACGTTACTAGTTGTAAAATTTAACAATCTCGTTAATTGGACCCAACACATTTACGAAGTCGCTTTTGATGCTTCGAAATATCGGGGTATTCTGTGAAATTATAAGAAATACTCTTCTGCCTTCGAACTAGCTATAAGGCTTATATCCGCCCATGTCTTGAATATAACTCGCATGTTTGGGCTGGGGTCCCAAAATCACACTTAGCTTTGCTCGATCGTATTCAAAAACACGTATTCCGATTAATTGGAGATGACGCTATATCGGCCTTAATTAACTCCCTCGAGCATCGTCGAAATTTCGGAGCACTCTACATTTTCTATAGATATTTTTATGGAAATTGCAGTAACGAAATAAAAGCTCCAATACCCCCTCCGTTTAATGCCCTCGAAATACTCGCCAAGCTGTACGCTCACACGAGTACACTGTGAAGCCCCTGCCGTGGAGAACAGTGAAATTTAGGTAGTCCTTTATTTCTCGGACGACAGTGAAGTGGAGTTCATTATTATAAGCAATCTCTTTTCAACAAGATACAACCTCCAAAAATTTGGGAACAACGTTCACCGCCACTTCAAAATTTCCCCCCTGTGTTTCCCTACTAATTTTTTTGTATCCACTTGTTTCCCCGTACCCATGTCGACTTAACTGTGCATCGCGCATTACAGGGTGACCTCCTAAGTTATTTTCAATGGCCGTAAAAAAAAACTGCAACCGATTGTCATTTGTTACGATTTTAACGTAGTTCGTTCTATCTTCCATTTCTCATGAGAAACTTAATTGTAATTGCCTCATAATAATAATAAACAGACTGAAAAATACTTAAAAGTGCAGGCTAACTACTTTGATTCATATGTACATGTCGTAGTCCAGGAATACTTGGTCCATTCGTTTTTAAAATACCAGTGCTAGGGTATTCAAGTATACTAATACCTGTTCGTAATACTTGTATGTACTAGTATGAGCTGAAGTACCGAAATACTTTAGTACTATACTGTTTTGGGTGCTAGGATGTAGCCCAGTGAGCAGCGTTTTGGTCTACAATGCGAAGATCGAGAGTTCAAATCACGGTCGACGTATAATTCCATTGCGCTGCCGGCTTGGTTATACCTTGGCCACCTCAATACATGAAAATGAAAAATTCGCTGATAGAGGGTTGTGCGAAGGACTAACAGCCATTTAACAATAACAAATATAACAAATAAAATATTAAGGAACCTGAAGATCAGAAGGCCAAAGTCCGATTATGGCCGTGGTGTCATTGAAGAAGATACAGCTTTGATTATAAATATAACAGCTGTGAAAATATTCGTAAATGTTACAGTCGCCTAGAGCAATGTCTACTGAAACTTAAGGAAAAGCTTGCCAGATTTTTTGCACCTGCGGATGTAGCTAAAAACTCAATTAACAACGACACTTCAGTTGAAAAGTTTGTATTTAAACTTTTCTTTGGTTTGTTTCAAAACATTCTACCAAGATAAAGGTAAAGTTCACTTCACTGCAAGGATTTTCAACTCGGAATCTTAAACTAGGAAACGCTTTCCAACGTACCATCGCATACTGTTCATATGGAAATGTATATGCTCACATACATGACACTTATTCTTCTGAAGGGGGTGTTTCGAATCTAAACTTCATTCCTCTCGAAACTTTGTATAATTTCTCTGTTGATGTTGACACACGCGCACACACACTCACATATGTGAAATACATAGAATGTTAAGTTTAAGGACTTTCTTGAAAAGTTCGCTTGGTTTCTTCCCGCAAGTTTTGCAAGTCGAATGAGGGTAAAAGGACTCCTTTAATAATCCAGCCAGTGCTCCTGTCTAGAGTATCAACGCTTGCTTCTTCTCATTGGAGTAGCCTTGATTTTGTCAACAAACTCTGCAATGGGTTTAGATGAGTATTTGAGATATGTAAATAATGTGTGCAATTTTACTAACATGTGGGTCGATTATCCTAAAAATTCAGTTTCAATTTACGTTTGCTACGGAAGAGCCTTCAGTTTCCAGTGCAATCACGTATTTGTTACATTATTCCAAATAGCAAACGGTACGGTACGATAAAAATATCTCCAATTAGAAAGGATTTTTCTCGCAATTTTCACTGGCTGAGTGGATAGTGTGGGAAAATCCAATGCAGTTCGCCATATGCGCTGAACTCAATTTCAAACAAGCGAAATGCCAAAATGTCATGTTCCCGGTTTGAGGAGCCTTTTGACATACACGAGGATTAAAATCTACCGGGGCTTTACGACGCTATAGACACGTCACTGCAGTTTAGTTCGTTGTAGGCATATCCCCAAAATTCCACAGGATTTGCATGCCCCACGAGATTACACGAGTGTGTAAATAGGAAATTCTGTCATTTGGAAATAGAATTGAAATTCACCCCGGCAAATTTGTTCACTGGCGCGATATCGCGTTTAGCTTTATCATAGGGGTCATTGTAATGGATGTTGCTGGATTACATGGGAAGATACGGGCAGGGTAGAGGACTGAAGGTGTTGAATGGTAACAAAATGACGGATAGTAGATATGATTACGAATTTCTGGAGAGAAAATCTGTAAAAAAATAAAATATCTGAATGCTGCATATCAGGCACGGATCTAGGAATTTGTGACAGGAAAAGAAGACTTTTGAAATCTTTCATATCTAGTAGAACCCGAAAATTCGACAACTTCTAAAATGCGGGCAAATGCTCGAAATTTGATTTAAACGATTATTGCTTATTACGACCGAAATCCCCCTATGCGATGGGTGCAGTAAGATTCACCCACTGCCAGTCCTGCTTGCCCTCAAAATGACAAATGGACACTCACTGGATCATGGGCTTATCACCCGTGATCCTAAAATCTAACTGATACGAGACACGGTTACCTCAGATGTGAACATATTCTACGGTAACGACTTTTGGCATTCGAAAACCGACTTTCGAACATTGAATGATGGAGGAAGGGCTGGGGTCACTTGGTCCGTGCACTGCCAATCAGTGATCGACCGTGAAATGGAGCAATATAACATATAAATCTTGGGGTTGAGCGAGGTCAGGAGGACAGAATCAGGAGATGAACGAACTCCGAGCGGAAACACAATTCTGTACGTTGATCCTGAGAGTGAACCCAAAAATGGCGTGGCGGTCGTCCTTACACCGTGAGCGAGAAATAGTCTCATCAGCTGGGAACCAATTTCGGATAGGATTATCGTCGTCAGGCTCAGGACCAGTGTCAGAAACGTCACAATTCTGCAGTGCTACGCACCAACTAATACTAAAGCACCTCGTGACAAAGAGGAGTTTTATAACCAACTGAGTGCCTCCTTCGAGCGTGTTCCAAGAGTTGATATTATTATCACCTCAGGAGATATAAACACCCAGGTTAGCTCTGACAACACAGGACTAGAACACGTCATGGGAAAGCATGGTGATCTCTGGGTCGACGCGACCTTGGATTAAGAAACCTGAAAACGGCGAATTATTTTTGGAGTTTTGTAGTACTCGGCAAATCGTCGTCGAAGGGCCCCTTTTTCCATACAAGAGTCACTTGGGTTTCTCCTGATGGTGTTGCTCAGAACCAGATCAACCATTCGGCAATAAGTCGCCGATAGAGAAGATGTTTCTTCGATGTACGAGCGAAGCGTTACAAGGTTTGGCAACCCTGCAGAAAGGAACCGTTATATTGCATTTTTTAAAAATTGAGCTAATCGCTATAGTACGCTTGTGCTTGATGCATTTGTCATCATTTGAGTTTAATTTTTAGTGTAGTGAACATGGATTGGGGTGACAAAGAAAATAGAATTGCTATGATTGCACTTAATAAAGTAGGAATGCAACCAAGTGATATTTGTAAGACTCTGCATACCCTTGGTATAAGCCGAATGTTTGTATAGCTTGGAAAAGTCAGAAAGCTTGATGAGTTGGGTCCGCATGAGCTTACTGAGCAAAACATGACCTCATGTATCAAGAATAATGTTAAAAAAAGTAAACGAGTTGCAGTATGAGATCCTTTCTCATCCACCTTATTCACCACACCTCTCGCCAACCGATTAACACTTTTTTAAATATTTGGATAATTTTTTGGCGGAGAAACAATTTAACAATGAAGCAGCTATTAAAAATGCCTTCGAGGATTTTCTTCCGTCTAGAAAATCGGACTTCTACGAAACTGGCATAAATGCACTTGTATCTCGTTGGGAGAAGTGTATTGCATCTGCTGGTAGCTATTTTGATTAATGAAATTAAGTTTTTTAAGAGTTAAGTTTGTTAAGAGTTTCACTAGCAAAGTCGCTATTCCATCTGCAATAACCTAATAGCTTAACGAAGTGTTTTTTTCAAAATAATTTTCAAGTGCTTGTTTTGAATTATTTGAATTTTATATTTATGTGTAGCTGGAGGTACTGCATAGGGACGGACCATCAAATTTCCAAATCAAAAATTTTCCTTACTTTATTTTCAGTGATCGAACTTGCAAAAAAGTTAGACCCTCCCTTCGGTGCATAACAATTGTGGAACAAATTATTATTTTTTCTCAATGTATATCAAATAGATGTATCCACATGCATAATTTAAACTTTGTATCTTTCATCAGTGCCCTGAAAAAAACCACCTCCCTCGTCTTACACACGCCATCTTAAATTTTTACCAAAATTAAAAGCTATGTAGTTCTACAATCTGACAAAATTTCAATTTGATATCTGTACTCAGTTTTGAGATATAACGGTTTGAAATTTGGCAAAATGCACCATTTTTGAAATGCTCCCCCCACTGCTATTATATCCAAACGTTATATTTTTCTGATATTTTGCTAGTATAGTTTAATATGTGTTCCAAGTTTCAATAACATAGCTAAAGATATAGTCTAGATATTCCTTTTTATGTGTTTTTCTTTCCACCCCCCTTCTCCCCTTCCCTGACCCTCCCCCTTACTATAATAAGCCACCATCTAAGCTAATTCTTATGGATCTATGTGCCACCTTCATGGTCCCAAACTATGAATTTTTTATGTAAAGTAATTTCGAAGATCTAATCATTTAAAAAAAAAAATCGGCTGACAATTTGTTCTTAGGCCCCTCTTTTCGGACCCCAATGGGTAAAAAAAATTAAATTATTTTTTAAGTTTGCCTCACAAACCCCTCTATATAAATGTTGATTTCAGGTTCCTAGCTATTATCATGGTTGAGATATTCGAATTCTTATTTTTCGGTTCTAGCGCTCTCCCCGCCTCCCCCTCAATCCTTACACCCCTCAAAACGGGTGTCCGCCAGAGATCCGCAACTATCCACAATCCACCCAAAATTAAACTTTCTATGTTGAAGGTTTTGGGAGTTAATGTACGCTGAGCGCTTACGTACGGCGGACGGCATACAAACAGATGGATTTTTTTTTTTGCATATTTAGGCTGTTTTAGTCATAAAAAGTGAAAAAACAAAATTTCAGGGTAGCAATTTTTTTTTAAAGCCGATCACAATATTTTATTATTAAAATAATAACGCAAATTGGCATACTTTCCCAAATTTCAAAACCGTTATATATCAAAATAAACTGCCAACAAGTCGGGCGAAATTTTATTATTCTTGGGACAAGTTGCGGATGAGTGGAAAGTCAATATGTAGGTTAGAGTGGTTAGGGAAGGCTAAGTAAAAGGGAGTTCTTGGGCAGGGCGTTTGTCAATTTAACAATATTTCATTCGTTTCTGCAAGTTTGGGTTTTTATTAAGGGAGGAGGAGGGGTAATAGTAAGGGTGGGTGGATGTTAATAGCTTTTTAATTGATTGCTTGAATCACGTCCAATATTCTCTGTATAGAATGTGTTTCATAGACGAAGTTGCATAGAATTTTCATAAAATTCGGTGTATTTTACATTCACGAAACCGAACATTTGTATGGGATGGGGTAGAGAATGTAGGGGAATCATAAAATTTGATATGCAGTTTTATATTAAAATTTCAAGTTCGTAGCTTTTAGTTTGTTGGTTATTAGTTGATTTAATGAAATTGGTTGAAATCATAGTTTTGTATGGGAGGGGGCAGAAGGGCAAGCGCGATTTCAAAACCTTTAAAGCAACTTCATTTGAATTATTTTTATAAGTATTTATGCAAAATTTGAAATTAATAGCTTTTAAGAGTTAGCTGATAACTGATTCTTAAAATGCTCGAAAAACTAATTTTGTATGGGAGGGGGTAGAGGAGGTAAAAGAATCGTAAAACTTGTGATGCAATTTTCTTTCTTTTCTATTGTAAGGTGCTCGTGCAAAATTTGAAGTTCGTAGCTTTTAATTTGTTGGTTATTAGTTGATTTAATGAAATTGGTAAAAATCATACTTTTGTATGGGAGGGGGAGCAAGAGCGGTTTCAAAACTTTTGACGCAATTTTCTTTCTAATATTTTTATAAGTTTTTGTGCAAAATTTAAAATTGATAGCTTTTAATAGTCAGGTGATAATTGATTTCTTAAAAATGGTCGAAAAAATAATTTTGTATGGGAGGGGGTAGAAGTCTTAAAGGTTTTTGACCAGTTAATATTTTGTATAGGTGGTTGGATGGGTATAGACAGGGTAGGCATCTGATCGGCGTCATTAGGCGACGCCCAGTGTTGTAACTGTCATATACACATCAATTGTGCTCATCATACCTCCTCGTGGTAGCCACCGGATCCTGGTCTTGTCCATCCGGACTTGACTTGCTGAACTAATGGGCGCGAGTGCTAATGAAACAGAAAAATTCTAGCATTATAATAATATGGCCCTCCAAGTTGGGGGTTGGGTGATGTGTTAACAACTCATCCTCGGAAAAAACACACCCGTTTCGAAACCTGAAGCAAAGCCTCGGACTGGATTGATTCAACGGCAACGACCACGCAAACGAAAAATGGACTATTCCTTCGGATCTTGGAACGTGCGATCCCTGTAGAGAGCAGGAGCAGTGAGAGAGCTTCTGGAGCAGGCAGTCAAATACAATATAAACATAATTGCACTCCAAGAAACTAAATTGTTAGGTAACGAGATTAAT
Organism: Chorisops tibialis; assembly: GCA_963669355.1. Lineage (NCBI taxonomy): Eukaryota > Metazoa > Arthropoda > Insecta > Diptera > Stratiomyidae > Chorisops > Chorisops tibialis. The sequence continues at coordinate 266,957,869 of OY770262.1, read as the reverse complement.
GACTTAAGATCGCACACAATTTTCAAAAGTGGGAAATCATCGGGAAGCCGGGAATTTTGAGTTGCGTTTATCGTCGACAAGAAGTTTAAACACCAAGTTACCAACTTCAAATCCGTCAATGAACGATTGTGTGCAATTCGCATCAAAACAAGTTTTTTTAATGTTTGGCTTATTAATGTCCACGCCCCAACGGAAGACAAAGACGACGAAGTTAAAGACGATTTCTACAGCACCTTAGAATCAACATTCGACTCCCTTCCGTCGAATGATATTAAAATAGTATTAGGTGACTTTAACGCGAAAGTGGGCAAAGAAGAAGCATACATAGGGACAATTGGAAGGCACAGTCTCCATGATATTAGTAACGACAACGGCCAGAGGCTGAATGATTTCGCCAGCAGCAAAAACCTTATTGTAAGCTCGACATGCTTCCCGCATCGTGACATTCATAAGAGAACGTGGGCTTCACCCGATGGAAGAACATTCAACCAAATAGACCATGTTCTAATAGAGAAAAGGACGGCCTCCTGCACTCTCGACGTGCGTACATGTCGAGGGGCTAATTGCGACACAAACCACTATTTGGTAAAGACCAAGTTTCGATGTCGAATCGCAAACCGAGGACACTCAAAAATACAACCGGTTCCTAAATTCGACATAGGGAAACTCAAAAACGAGAAAATAGTTGCGAAATATACTTCAGCCTTGGAGAGGCACTTCGCGACAATGCTGAATACCACTGTCAGCATGCCAATAGAAGAAATGTGGCAAAAAATCAAAGATGGCATTACATCTGTCGCAGAAGAGGTGATAGGACCACAACCCCGGCGCAAAAGAAATGATTGGTTCGACAACGAATGCCAAGATGCCTTAGAACGAAAAAATGAAGCTTACAAAATATTTACGGAACGGCCGACACGAGCCAAACAGGACAAGTACAAGGATCTTAGACGATTTGCAAACAAAATATGCAGACAAAAAAAACGGAAGTACAATAATGACGAAATTAAAAACATGGACGAACAATTTAAATTACACAACACAAGAGCCGCGTATTCCCTTGTCAAAAGGATGAAAGAAGGTTACAAACCGAAAACGACCCTCTGCAAGGATGCAGAAGGGAACATTATAAGTAACGCGGAAGATATAAAACTAAGATGGGCACAATATTTTGAACACCTTCTTAACCCGAGCCCATCACCTACACGAACAGCAGCAGCAGGTATAACTGATGTAACAGCTGATGAAGGATCCGCTTTGAGTCCTCCCACACTCGAAGAAGTAAAAACAGCCCTAAGGAACCCAAACAACAAAGCGCCGGGCACTGATCAAATCCCAGCTGAACTTCTGAAAGCCGGCGACACCTGCATAGCGCATCTCCTACATAGATTAGTCGCGGACATATGGACGCAGGAAATACTTCCTGAAGATTGGCGCAAGAGCATCATATGTCCAATTTATAAAAAAGGTGACAAACTCTGCTGCGAAAACTACCGAGGAATATCATCTCTGTTGTGTACGTCTTATAAGATTTTGACGAAAATTCTAGAAAAGAGAATTAAGCCCTATGCTGATAAAGTAATTGGTGAATACCAAGGCGGATTTAGAGCTGGACGCTCAACCACGGACCAGATATTCTCAGTTAAACAGGTGCTGGAAAAGTGCTGGGAATATAATATTGATGTGTACCAGATATTTGTTGACTTCAAACAAGCATACGACAGTATCGACAGGCGCGTACTGTATAAAATCATGTTGGAGTGTGGAGTCCCACCGAAACTGGTCCGACTGACAAGAATGACAATGACTGAGTCTTTGTCACAAGTCAGAGTAGAAAATGATCTGACTTCCAGTTTTAAAACAGACAACGGCCTTAAACAAGGTGACGGCCTCGCACCAATGCTTTTCAACTTAACACTCGAATATGTTGTTCGGAAACTTCCCGTTGACACCAAGGGAACACTATGCTTCAAATCCACACAACTCGTAGCATATGCCGACGACATAGATATCCTTGCAAGATCTCTGGAGAGTGCTAAGGAAGTATTTGTAAACCTTGACTCGGTAGCAAGGGAAGTTGGACTACGTATTAATGAAAACAAAACAAAAATTATGACGCAAACTAGGAAAAAAACGCCAATCAGACAAAATATTACGGTAGGAGACTATAACCTAGAAAACGTAGATAACTTCATATATCTAGGGGCGAATCTATCGAAGGATGGAAGCGAACCCATCGAAATTAAAAGAAGGATAATGATGGCAAACAAGACTTATTATTCGGTACTTCCAATAATCAAAAACAAGAACGTGCACAGGAAAACAAAACTCAAGCTATACAAAACAATCATAAGACCTGTGCTATGCTATGGCAGCGAAACGTGGACATTAACTCAGGCGTCCGAAAAACTACTTAACGCCTTTGAAAGAAAGGTCCTCAGAAGAATCCTCGGACCTGTGAGGGAAGACTCGATCTGGAGAATACGATACAATAGAGAATTGTATGCCATCTTCGACAATCCAGAAGTGTCAACCGTCATAAAATTTAAAAAGTTACAATGGGCTGGTCATGTGGAGCGGATGGATGACGGAAGAATTCCCAAACGCACACTAAAAGGGAAAATCAACGGACAAAGACCGGTCGGAAAACCACGAAAGCGCTGGGAAGATTCGATTGACGCGGACAGCAAATCACTGCTAAGATTTTCAAACTGGAGGACGCGGTCACTGAACCGAGATGGATGGAGGCAAAGCATTCAGGAGGCCAAAGTCCGATTTGGGCTGTAGCGCCATCGTAAGTAAGTAAGTAATATTTTGTATAATAAGGGATTTTTTAAATGCATTTCGCAAATTTTCAAGTTTCTACCTTAAAATTTCACTCAAAAATTTTCAGTTTATGTGTTTTTTTCAATGAAACACCTTGTGCACGTTAGACCGGGAGGTCAGTTTATAACAATTATGGATCAAGTTATTATTATTTTTCTATGTACATCAAATGGATGTATCCGCATGCAAAATTTCAACTTTGTATCTTTCACCAGAGCCCTAAAAAATCACTCAAAGTTTCCGACATTTTTGCTTATCACCTCCCTTCCCTTACACCTCCCAACTTAAAATTAAAAATTAAATTTACCAAAATTAACCATTATGTAGTTCTACAATCTGACAAATTTTTGATTTGATATCTGTGCTCTTTTTTGAGATATAAGGATTTGTAATTTTGAAAAGTTCGCCATTTTTGAAATGCTCCCCATTTTCCCCCACTACTATTATTTCGGCATGTTATTTTTTTTTTGTATTTTCCTAGTATAGCTTAATATACGCTTCAAGTTTCAATCACGTAGCTTTAGAAATAGTTGAGACATTAATTTTTAAGTGTTTTTCTTTCCACCCCCTGACCCTCCCCCTTTTTATAATTAGCCACTCACTAAGCTGATTCCGATGGAACTATATGCCGCCTTAATGGTCTCAAAGTATGAATTTTTTACGATAAGTAATTTCGAAGATATAATCATTTGAAAAAACAATGCGGCCGACAATTTGTTTTTAGCCCCCACTTTTCGGACGCCAATGGATAAAAAAATTAAATTATTTTTAAAATTTGTCCCATAATCTTCTCTATATCTGTACTGATTTTCAACTTTCTATCTACATTCGTGGTGGAGATATTAGCAAGTGTAGTTTTCGACTTTTTCGTCCCCGCCTCTTCCTTCCACCTAACACCCCCCAAAATTTAGAAAATAGAGCTCACTTACCCAATCAACAATCCACCCAAAAACGAACATGCTACCTTTAACGGTCTCGGAGATATGAGTCCATATGTACGGCGTACGGCGGGACGGATTGTTTGCATTTTTAGGCTATTATAGTCATGAAACGCGAAAAAAAAAATTTCAGGGTAGCAAATTTTTTTTTTTCTTGTGTCGATCGCAATACTTTATTATTAGAATAATAAAGTAAATTAAATTTTGTCAGACTGTAATGCTATATAATCTATAATTTTGGTAAAATTTGTAGGTTGTGGGTGGAAGGGGAGTGAGGCGTGATACGAAATAAAGTCACCGGGGGCTCTATTTCACATACATGATTTAAGAGGGTCCTCCAGGTCGAGATAGCAGTTCCTTCCAGCTACCCAGGAGCTTGGGTGTTGGAAAATTTGGCCTGGAAGACGCCCCATTTTTGGGATACGGTAGAAAAGGAAATGCGTATGTACTTAATCATCATCTAAAGTTTTGTCCCCGAGTCTCGCATATGGCCACCTAAGCTACACGAAACCCCACGGCAGTAGGACGCGAGCAGACGTACGAAGATGAGTGACCGCAATGGATACAAAAATAGTTATTGTAAATTAATTTATTTTAAAATTTTTTAAAGTGGTTGTTAGATTCAAAAAACATTGGAGTTCTCAAAATGCTTTTAGTTTCTTAAGTTGCCTTCAACGAATTCCAATATTCTCATACAAAAGGTAAATTGCCTAACGAAATTCGGGATCCCTTGCTGCCCATCTTAAAATTTTGTGTGAATTTCAGTATCATGACAATAAAATTAAAACAAAACCAGTTGAGTCAGTTTACGATTCTTATGGGCTCGGTTAGTTTGTTTATTATTCATAATATTCTACAGATAGAATTTAAAGAAAAAAAAAATTATTTTTTGCGCAGTACAAGTTCTTGACGTTGTATTTGTCACGATATATATTTTTTTTATTATTTTGATTAGCAATTTCGTAATATATTGCTGTTATTCTTCTGGGGTACAGCTTGATCATGTTATCCAACTATAGAGGCAATGACTTTGAATGGTACATCAGTCGCATAAACTGAAAGATACGATTTAATAGTAGTTAGTCGAATCACTTTATAATTAGATCCAATTTTCAACTTACTGCCACGGGCGTTGTATCCATATTCATTGGCAATGAAGCTTAATCTAAAATCATTGAATGTATAGAAACCCTCGAGAGAGAGGGATTTTGTGCAATTTATCTCCTTTAAATGGCCGTCAATTTCAATTCTGTAACCCTTGCCTATCATTCTTTAAAACAAAGTATAAAATTGAAGAAAAAAAAAAATAAAACAAAAAATATTTGATTGAACGATTCTTTTACTATTACTATCGCAAACTTACTCGATCCGAAAACTGCCATCATCGCTAAAAGAATTCTTAATATTAAATATGTTAGTTAATGGGGGCGCCGGCGTAACATTTAAATTCACATTTTCCCCTTCGGTTGTTGTCTCCCCAATTACAAAACTAATCAAACAGAAAACAGCAAAAATATTTCCAATTAACAACTTTACCATTTTGAAGCGCTTTAAAACAATAAACTGAATATTGCAGCCATCCTCATCTTATATGTATCTTTTGAAAACCACCAGCATAATAAAATAACAAGGCATGTAATTGTAATCCTACCTGTCCGGTTCTCGCGATATTTTACTTTATTATTTTAATAATACAATATAATATAAAGTATTGTGATCGACTTGGCAAAAAAAAAAATTTGCAACTCTGAAATTTTATTTTTTGGCGTTTCAGGACTAAATTAACCTAAAAATAAAAAATAAATCCGTCTTTCTGTACGTCGTATGCCGGTGTGTGCGCTCAGCGCACATTAACTCCCAAACCCTACAGGATAGATTTTTGGGTGTATTGTAGATGGTTTGGTGAATGTTTTCACAGTGCATTTCAAATTGAAATTGTATTGCAGATGGATGCGGATCTCAAGTGGACACCCGTTTTGAGGGGTGTAAGGGTTAAGGGGGGGAGCGCTTAAGCCGAAAATTAAGAATTCAAATATCTCTACCATGGTTATTGCTAGGAATCTGAAAATCAGCGTATATAAAGGGGTTTATGAGACAAACTTTAAAAATAATGTAATTTTTGTATCCATTGGGGTCCGAAAAGGGGGGGGGCTAAAAACAAATTGTCAGCCGAATTTTTTTTGAAATTTTTGGAAGCATTAAGGTGGCATACAGATCCACTAGAATCAGCTTAGAGGGAGGCTAATTATTGTAAACGGTTGGTGGTCGGGGTGGGGGGGGAGGGGAGATTGGCGGGAGAGCGCAAAGAAAAACACTTACAAATCAATATATCGGCTATTTCTTAAGCTGTGTAATTGAAATTTTGAACATATTGTTGCGAACTAGGGGTTCGCCGGTATTTCAAGTAAAACACAATTCGTTTAAAAATAAGTGATAATTTATTTATTCGCACTCTAATATAATTTCTCGATCACTTTGCACTTTATGACAACACCACCGCGTGTTTTTCTATCGCACTTAATGACAACACCGTCGCGTGTTTTACTATCGCTTTTCTGGTTCGCGTCTTCCATAAATGTCGCTGAATAACTGACTCCCGTCTGAAAGCTTCGTGCTTTTAGACATTTTTCCCCCAATTCTCGAACCTTCCGTAGTATATATCGTCGGGTGTATGTCTCAACTATACTGGAAAGTTCTAGATCTTTAATTATGGCCTTTTACATATTGGGGGATACTGTTCTACATAATTCTTGTATATTCGGGAAAGATCAAATGGCGTGGTTGCCAGATCTATAACAATATAACAAACTATTGTAAAGAACTATGACAAAACACATAACATTTGAACATAATAGTAATGGGTGAAAATGGGAAGCATTTCAAAAATGGTGGACTTTACAAAATTTCAAACCATTATATCTCAAAACTGAGTGCAGATACCAAATTGAAATTTAATCAGATTGTAGAACTATGTAAATGGTTTTTTTAAATTCGTTAACAATTTTGAGTTATGCTAGGGTGTAGCCTAGTGGGTAGCGTGTTGGTTCAAATCCCGGTCGACGCATAATTCAAGCACACTGCTGGCTTGGGTATACCTTGATCACCTCAATCTACGAAAATGAAAAATTCCTAGATAAAGGGTTGTCCGAAGGTCTAACAACCATTCCACAATAAATAATGAATAAATGTGAAGGAACCTGAAGATTGGGATTCCAAGACCCGATTTGGGCTGTAGCGCCATTGTAGAAGAAGAATTTTACGTTTGGGAATGTAAGAGGAGTAAGGTCATAAGCAAAAATGTTGAACATTTTGAGTGATTTTTTAGAGCTCTGGTGAAAGATACAAAGTTTATATTTTCCACGTGGATACATCTATTTTATATATGTACATACAGAAAAAATAATAAAAATTTCCCAGTTTTTATGCACCGATTCCCCCGGTTTAACGTGAACAAGATGTTGCACGCGCAATGAAAAAACACAAAAACAGAAAATTTTTGAATGATATTTTAAGGTAGAAACTTGAAAATTTGGGAAATACATTCAAAAAAAACTCAATAATAGTACGAAATGTTTACTGGTCGAATTCTCTCAAAACTTTTACCCCTCAAAACAAAATTACTTTTTCGATCATTTTTAAGAAATCAATTAAAACCTAACTATTACAAACTATCAATTTGAAATTTTCCACAAGAACTTTTAAAAAACTGCGTTAAAAATTTTGGAGATCGTGCACCCCCCACCCCACTACCCCATCACAAACCTTACGATACCTTTACCTCCCCTGCCCCTCCCATACAAATGTTTGGTTTCGTAAATGTAAAATATACCGAATTTTATGAAAATTCTAAGCAAATTCGTCTGTGAAACGGACATTCTATGCAGAGAATATTGGACCTGATTCAAGCAATCAATTAAAGAATTATTAACATCCACCCGCCCCTCATGAGAACCCAAACTTGCATAAATGAATGAAATATTGATTATATGTACTGGATCTATTGATCGTATTCGCAATTAAGTATTAGATTGACAGCAGCTCTGCCCTAAAGAGGGTTCCCTTTGTGAGAGGGGGTTACACTTAGTCTTTCTTAACTATTCTAACCTGCATATTGACTTTTCATGCATCCTCAACTAGTCCCAATAATAAACATAACAGAATTATGATTGGGCTTAAAGCCGAATCATATGATACTCTAGATGAGATGGAAATGACTTAAATACACCGGGAAATATTTCATCTCAAAATCTTTCGAATAGCGAATAGAGACTTTTGCATGAGAGGTGGTAGAAGTAGAGGGGGAGGTTTGTATTTTTCGTATATGACACCGAACATGGCATGCAAAATGGTTTTTGCTGAATTTAAAGTTTTTAGTTTTCATTATTTTTAATGAAATTGGTCATAGTTTTCCTGAAATTGGAGTATTTGTATGAGAGGTGGCAGAGGAAGGGGAGCGTTTAAGATGCTTTTGAAACTGTTTATCATCATCCTTATCACCATGCTTTGATTCAATTTCAAAGTCGATAGCTCTCATATACTTGAAGGAGAAATGCTTTTTTGAATTTATAATACAGATATTTGTATGTATTAAGAAACAAATTCTGGCAAAATTTGAAGTTTGTACTTTTTCTAGTTTTAATGGAAATCGATAACATGCATTTAACAAAAATTATGCATTTGTATGGGAGGGGGTAGAAGGAGTGTACGGATCAAAACAAATTTTTTTCGTATTATTAATATTTGAATTTGTATACCTTATACAAAATATCAAGTTGATAGCTTTAACAGTTTCGAAGAAAATTAATTTAATTCAAATTTCAAAATTTCGTGAAATTTGTATGGGAGGGGGTAGAAGGAGTGAGGTGAAGATGATAATTATTTTTAAAATAAATTGCAATTATAATAGAATTAATTCTGACAAAATTTCGTCTTTTCAGCTTTACGAGTTTCAATGAAAATCGAAAATATGTATTTTTCAAAATTGTCCATTTGTATGGGAGGGGGTAGAAGGAGTAAGGGGATCCGGTCAATATTTCGTGATAGTAATGACATCTATATCATAATCCTTTGACCTAAATTTCAAGTCGATAGCTTATATAGTTTCAAAGAAAAATCAATTTCTTATTATTTCGAAATTTCATGAAATTTGTATGGGAGGGGGTAGAAGGAGTGGGGGGATGTAGCCCATTCACGAACTTAAAGTTACTTTTTTGCTAAAACTGACACACAAAAATTTTTAGCACTATAGCTCAAAGCTTTCGAGAGTTATGCTGTAGACAGACGGACAGGCGGACAGACGGACAGATGGCCACTCGGAATCGAGGTTTTTGAGCGACAACAAATATTTCTGTACCCTTGGCGGCTCTGTGCGAGCGTTATTTCTTAGCGTTACAAACGGTAAGGCAAACACAATATACTCTCAGATTTCATCTAGAGTATAATGAAGTTGTACTGCATGAGTCTATTTCAAGAAAAAGCGCATGCGCTTAGGGTACCATTCTCTTGCGTTGCTAATTGAATTGAACGAAAAAGCGCATCGTGTGGACGTAGTTTTATATGCGTTTATGTGCGTCATTCAACTTAATGCTGTGCTTTTTTTCTCGAAGGCATGCGCTTAGCGCACGAAAATGAAGCATCATGTAGACGTAGCTTATTACCTCGTAATCCATTTTTTCAATCTTGGATTCACGAGCCATTTCCATGGTAGGAATGAATCGATTGAAAAATACGTCGACAGCCGCAGGTATTTCTCCTGATTCCCGATTCAATATTATACGCAAGATATTGATTCTCACCTAGGATGATAAATGCTGGTGCCGCCCGACACTTTATGAAGACTATAAAATTGGTTATGATGGATGAATTTGTATTTCCCATTTTTTATAAAATTTGGAGATAAGATCGAGTCGCTTCTGTAGATTTCTTATAATCAGGGACGGGTCGTAACTTTTGGATTATACCTGTAGCAGTGTCATCAGCGAAAGCCACCAATTCGCAATTGTTAGTTTTAGGGACTTCTGCAATGTTGGACTAAGTTCGGATCCTAGAGGAACCCCTGCAAGAATAGATCTGGAATCGAAGAGTTTATTTCCAATTTTGACAGTGAACGATCTATTACTCAGAAAAGAGCTGATTATTTGGCAAATATACGGTTCGAAGGAATTGTTCATTAATTTATAAACTAGTCATTCTTTCAAAATCTAAGCTCGCCATTCCGATAAACTTTTTAACACTTAGTGACTGTAGAATTTCTGGTTTATTTTAAAAAGTTGATGAGTGATGGAGTGGTCCGAACGAAAGCCACATTGATGATGGGCAATTATACTAGGGCCTTCGACCAAGTTCAATATGCGCTTCGAATTTCTTTTCGAAAATTTTACCCATAATTGGTAGCAGGGTTATGGGGCGATAGCTTTTCGGTTGAGAGGGATCCTTGGTTGGTTGTATGGGTACCACTGTTACTATCTTCCATGCCTGTGGAAGTAAAGAATTTTTAAGCAGCAATTATAGATAAAAGTTAGATATTTTATTAATATTTTTTATCATTGGAACATTTTTTATTTTATTATCCATACCAGTAACTAAACTTTTTTTTTTATAGAATGACCTGTGTTATAGGCAATTTCGACCTTTATGTGCAATGCACAAACACAGTCATGGAGGAAAGGAATGGGATTGGGAAGGTGGGGATGGGGAGTGAGAACGACCGTAGCGAGTGGAGAAGCTGGTATATTGCTCAGTTGTGCTGGCTGATTACTGACAAATATTTGCAGATGTTATGGGGGACTGAATGATAGAAAGCGAACAGAAACCATCTCCTGAGTATCTAGGCCTTCTTGAAGTGGAACTGTTTCACTTTTACACCGTTTTCCCATTTTATTGCAAATAATTTTTTATCACCAGTAGCAACTGAAAAATTTGCGCTTAAAAAAATCCCGTCTGGCGTGGGAATCGAACCCACGACCTATTGACTGAGAAGCAAGCACGCTGCCCACTACGCATTTTTTATTTTGTTATCCATACCAGTAACTAAACTTGATTTATTTTTTTAACTTCTGCTTGCTTAGTTAGTAATGAGGCTGATGAGATTATTTGGAGGATATTCGAACTAACTTGCCTTACATCGTTTTCTGTAGCAGTATTACCGAGTCCTTAAAAAAGGTTTTGTTTCTCTAGGAAATTGCGAGCTAGTAGCTCCGTTTTCTCTTTATCGTTCACTCTTATAAGATTATCATGGTTCTGAGGTAGCATCATATTTTTCCCTTTTTTTTTTAATATGTAGCTAATTCAGTTGTCATAATTTTAAATTTTCTCAAGAAAATATCTGCGGCGCAGTTTTTGCACAATGCAACAAATGCAGTACATTTTTCATTTTAGAAAAAAAAAATAATAATAATAAATAATTTCCAAATATGCCGTAAGATTTATTTCAGTGAGTTATTTTTAAATTTCCTGGCTTAAAATGTTTCGATTTACGCTAGCATTCAAAAAACAATTCACATTTTCAATTGTGCTTTTCTGTTACAAGAAAATGAAAACATTTGTTTTTTCTTTTTTGAAAAATGGATGCAAATATTTGATACAGATTAATTCTTCTTCTTCTACTATGACGCTACAGCCCAAATCGGACCTTGGCCTCCTGATATTCAGGTTCCTTAACATTTTTTCATTACTTATTATGGAAGGGTTATTAGCCCTTCGCACAACCTTCTTTCTACGAATTTTTTAATTTTCGTAGAATGAGGTGTCCAAGGTATATCCAAGCAGGCAAAGTGCTGGAATTATATATTGCACCGACCGGGATTTGAACTTCCTACCTTCGCATTACAAGACCAACACGCTACCTACTAGGCTACACTCTAGCTTACAGATTAATTAGAGATTATCAAAACAAATGTTTTATTGTGAAAAATTAAAATTTTGAGCAATATCGAGGCTTATAGAGTATGGCAAACATATAGCAGAAAGTGAAAAAATTTATTTAATACCAAATTCCGACAGTTTGGTCTATTTAACACACGTTAAAGTAGTTGTATCTCTTTGGTTCAACTCTTTCAAAAAATATATACTTCAAAATTGTCGGTGATTAATAGGTTTTCACTATGCTACAGATTTAATAGTTTAAACCTGAAATATCTCCTCTTATCGCCGAAACAAATTGCGACTATTTTTTAATTATCCTTCCCTAATGTGCATCCTTCAAAAGACAACCGTAACAAAACATGGCTGGCATTAATTACACCGTGGGAAAACATCTGGTAGATTCCAGGTATATCCCGCTATTTGCTCATTTCACAAATCAATTTAAAATAATGCCGTGAAATCGCACCCCATGAATCTCTAGAGGCTGTTCAAGTGGCAGAATAAGACTAAAAACGGCTTTTCCCCTCACTTAATTTCATTGCCCGCACCCTAAATTGTCTCCCATCTGCCACTCGGTAGTCTACGAAAAATATAACCATGACGTGGAAAAGTGCACATTTCTCAAATTATCATCCCCCAATAAATAAAAATGTTTCGCGCGAAATGATCCAGAAGAATCCTTGAAGCTTAACGAGGACTTTTCGTCGGCCTCAAAAAGCTCTCCATTTCTCTGAAAGATGTCGTCTTGGAAGTATGGTGGGTGGGTCGCTACCAAAAACCAACATTACCACCTATTAAGATGCTGCCAGTATGTATGAAGTATTCACCCCAACCGGATGACAAAACGGGATGACAAATTTGAGTTCTGCTCTAGGCTCACTCCTTCACATCAATCCGCACACCATTCCACAGTGCCGTACCAAGTGAAGTTAAAGTTTTCGCGCTAGCAGGCACATATCCCTTAAGTTAGTCGTTCTAGCGTGCAATAGGTGAAGACTGGAGCAGGAATCTTTTATGGAAGAAGATTAATCCGATGATGTAATGACTGAACGATGAGGGACAAAAGTGGAAAAATGACTGAAATCCTGACAACGAGTTTGATATACACTTGAAGTTCGAAGGGGCGTATTGTTGATGGTTGCTCGCATTATGGCAATGATGGCGTGAGATAATGCGCATATGTGACAACGCAGTTTTGGTGTACAATTTTTGTTACAGTACGTCGGGAAGGATGCGGATTCCATCGACAATATACGATTAGACAGTCCCGACGCCAGAGAATTCCAGCAGCTGATATAGTTTGTGCTTCTTCTGGTTTTTGGATGAAAGATGTAAAAAAGATATTTCAGGTTCATTGAACATTTTAATATTGGTTGGTAGATTGATGTCATTCGTGTTTGATAACATATTCTCCGAAGAAATTCTGGGAATCTCTACACGTTATAGAATAGAAAGTTGTCAGCGAAATCTTTAGTAATGTGGAAAAAATTCAAATGATATTGAACAATGTTTCATTCCGATAATATAGATTTCTTGTTTAGAATCGTTTATATGTTTCGGGATTAACCTAATTTTTCGGGGCTTTTAGATATTTGAGATTGGTTTATATTTATTAGTACAATTAAATAATTTGCTTTTTAATAACAAATACCTTCAAGAAATAAATTTCTGCTCAGACATTAGTATAAACGAAGAGATTTCTTCCAGTACGGAATATTTTTTTTAACTCATGTTTAACTGAAAATGTAGTACTAAACAAACAATTTGGCCAAAGAAATCGAATATCCCTAGACTGAAACCTTGGTGAGGTAACTAGTTTATGTGATTCAATGATTGGTTTTGGAGTTATTACCACTTTGGAGCAGGAAGTTTTCAAAAATATATAAAAATGCAAACAAAACTACGATTGTGCGTAAAGCCCAATCATACGATAATAAAATGGAAATCTTTTCAAACATTTAATAGGTACTGAGAAAATTAGTGTATATTGGGTTTAGTGAAATTGTGCAGTTTGTATGGGAGGTGGCAGAAGGAGTAGGGGTTTTTCCGTGATTTTTTGAGGAACAATCATTAGCATCATGCAATTGGTATATTTTAAATTTCAAATCAGTAACATTCATACTTCTTATGAAAAACGAATTTTTGAAAAGTTGGTATATTCAGTCAGCTCCTGCAAAATTAGGAGGCAGGTATCTTTTTCGTCTCACATATGTATATGTAAAACTTTCATGCAGCAGATATAAATAATACGAACATTCAAATTCGTCGTCTGAAGGATCAAGGTTCTAATGAAATATATTAAAATGGTAGAATTTCTTATAACTAGAAAATTTGTATGTTAGGATACGGTGATTATCAGAAAAAAGATAAGGGATACGGAGCTTAAGGGGCCATAAATACCGAAACGACGATTTCGTTCAAAATTGGGTATTTTCTTATGGTCATTCCTGACAAACCACGCAACATAATAAAAAAATTATTTTTATCATGTTAATCTTTGATAAGTGTGCAAGGATCGACATTGAAAAAATTTTTAAAATTATATTTAGGAAAAAATTTATCAGTACAACTCCGGGTTTGGTTTTTGAAAAACGCGAAAACTACACTTTTGGTACGGAGTTTTATAATATAAATAATTCAGGCGATAACTATAGATCCTTTTTTGCAATAATGGCACGAAGGCCTTCTTTTTAAATTATGGAAATTCCCTTTTCCTTCTTACCTAACGAAAATAATTCAATCCTTTCTACTGAACAGGACCTTCTCAGTAAAAATAAATTCAAGCTTCTCCATCCATCGACCAATACCAGCGGGCGTTCCACAAGGCTCCTGTCTAAGTCCAACGCTGTACAATATTTATACTGCAGATATTCCAATTCATCCAAAATGCGAGCTAGCGATTTTTGCAGATGATACATGCCTTTATGTAAGGGACAATGACCCTGATAAAGTTTTATTATGCCTGGAACTGTTTATCAGTACTATCATCGCTGGAAAATTAAAATCAACCCATCTAAAACTCAGGCCATGTTCTTTACAGAGAAGAGAAAACGATCCAATCTCCCAAACCGCGACATAAATTTTATTGGTCAAAATATTACTTGGTCCGACACCCTTACGTACCTTGGTGTCGTGTTGGACAAAAAACTGACCTTCAGCAGTCATATCGAAAACGTATGCTTCAAAGTTCCCAAATCTATTTATTCGCTTTATCCACTTATTAACCGCAAATCGAAACTTTCTCTGGCTAACAAATGCTAATTTTTAAGCTTGTTCTGCAGCCTAGGCTATCTTATGGCTCACCTGTCTGGAACCAGTGTGCAAACGCCCATAAAAATAAATTACAAGTTTCACAAAATAAGTGTCTGAAAATGATTCTCAAAAAACCTTTTTACTTTTCGACCAAGGCCCTCCACGAAATAGCCAATGTGCCTACTGTACAAAAATTAGTTGATAAGAGATTCTCATCTTTTGCTCTCAGGTCCCAAATGGTCAAGAACACGCTCATTTCAACTCTTCTCAATCAATTGCAATAAAGTGCAGCCAAGTATCTCTTGATTTATCATAAGTTAGGTTAAGTTAAATTTAAATTTAGTTTTAAGTAGTTATTAAGTTATACACGCAAGGTTTTTTTATACTCTAGATGAAATCTGAGAGTATTATAAGTTTGCCACAAAGTTTGTAACGCCAAGAAATAAGGCTCGGAGAAAAAAATGAATGATACAGAAGTTCATATAATCACTCAAAAATCTCAAAACCGGATGTCCGTCCGTCCGTCTGTCTGTCTGTCTGTCCGTCCGTCCGTCCGTGTCCTCTCTAGCTTGAGAACGCGTTGAGCTAGAAAGTTCAAATTTTGTATACGTCGTTTTTAACAAAAAAGTAAGGTCAAGTTCGTGAACGAGCCAAATCGCTCCACCCCTTCTACCCCCTCCCATACAAAATGACACAATTTCGCAATCTGACAATAAACGGATTTCCTTGAAAAGTACAAATGACATTGATCTGAAATTTTGAATCTAATACTTTTATGATGATTCCAATCTACTCTATAAAAATAATTTGTGTCTTCTCCCTCCTTCCACCACCTCCCATACCAATTGCACTTTTTCATGAAATGCTCTAAGCCAATTTACTCAGTGCGTATAATAGTTATCAAGCTGAAATTGTGTACAAAATATTTATTTAAAATTATTATTAAGACCAAAAAAAATGAGACGATTAGCTGTACCCCTTCTACCCCCTCCCAGACAAAATGACACAATTTCGTAATTTTACAATAAACAGATTTGCTCGAAAAATATAAATGCTATTGATCTGAAATTTGGAATATATTACTTTTATGATAATATAAATCTACTATACAAAAATTATTTGAGTCCTCCCCTTCCTTCCACCACCTCCCATACAAACTGCACTTTTTCATGAAATACTCTAAGCCAATTTACTCAGTGCGTATAAAATTGACCGAGCTGAAATTGTGCACTAAATATTTATTTAGAATTATTAGTAAAACCAAAAAAAAATTAGGCGATTAGCTTTACCCCTTCTACCCCCTCCCATACAAAATGACACAATTTCACAACTTTATAAAAAGTCGATTTTCATGAAAAGTATGAATACTACTCATCTGCAATTTCAGACATGTCAAAAGCATGATATTTATAGTTATTTCTGAAAAGTCATTAAAATCTCGCCCCTCCTTCTATCACCTCCCATACAAACTGCACTACTTCACTACATCCAATACACTAATTTTTTCAGTACCTATTAAATTTTTAAATCCTAAATTTTGTATAAAACATTTTGATAGCAACCTTACCGTCATGTGAAAAAATTAGTTCAATGTCGTCACCCCCTCTACCACTTCCCCTACAAAATTTCTTAAGATACAAAAATTTCTCTTTCATCTAGAGTATCGCACGATTGGGCTTTATGCCCAATCGTACTCCTGTTATGTTTTTTTTTTAAATTTTTCCTTGGTCAGTTTAATAATAATAATAAAACCCACAGTTCTAATCAGCAAATGTCTACAAAATTCTCTCTAGTTGCTAAGATCTTGTAATCTGTTCTCTAAAATAAGTTACTCTATGTTATACAAACTGATATATAATGATGAAATAAATGAATTTGAATTTGAATTTGAATTTAATACATAGAGTTAAAAAAGTGCATTTTTTATTGATTTTTTTGTTCAAATTTATGTATTAAAACTGATGAATTTGTTTTTTTTGTGATATCAAAGAATGAAATGTTGTAAAGCTTATTCAATGAATTCGTTATTAGGTTTCATAGAAAATACTTCATAATTCTTTCAAAATCTATCAGTCAATTCCGCTGGGAAAATTCAAGCTCAGTATGCCTTGAGATGACATATAGAGCAGGGGTTGGTCAAGGAGGATATATAAAAGGAGTACCTGATAGTCTGTCATCATTTTTTTTTGTTATCTGGAAAAAGGCTCTGAATTTATGATTTGAATGTCGCAGTTTTTACTTATAGTTTTTATTCTAATAATAAAGTACTGTGATCGACACAGAAAAAAATTGCTTCCATGAAATTTTGTCACACCACGTTTCATGACAAAATTAGTTTACAAATGGAAAATGGGTGGTCTTAAAAGAAATGATCGGCCGATTTTTTTTTTTTTTCAAATGATTATATCTTCGGAGCTGCTAAACGCAAAAATTTCATATTTTAGGACCATTTATGTGGTATAAAGTTCCACCGGTATAAAGTTCCACCATGAATGACTTTGAAAGATGCCAATACTTATGAGGGAAACGATTAATGAGGGTGCAAAGAAAAACATAGGAAAATTAATATCTCAACTATCACTACACTTCCACCTCACACTCCCAAAATTTAGGTAATGGAACTCACGTATCCAACCTTTAATCGACGCAAAATGAACTTCCTATCTTTAAGGATCTCGGAGAAATGACTCCATATGTGCTGCGGACGGCGTACGGCGTATAAACAGACGGATTTTACTTTATTATTTTAATAATGAAGTATTGTGATCGACTTGGAAAAAAAAAATTTGCTACCCTGAAATTTTGTTTTTTCGCGTTTCATGACTAAAATAGCCCAAAAATGCAAAAAAAAATCGTCTGTCCGTACGCCGCACGCCGATGTGTACGCTCAGCGCACATTTACTCCCAAACCCTTCAAGATAGAAAGTTCATTTTTGGAGGGATTGTAGATAGTTACAAATTTCAGGCGGATACCCATTTTGGGGAGTGTACGGGTTCAGGGGGAGGCGGGGTGAGCGCTTAAACCGAAAAATACGAATTCCAATATCTCAACCATGGTTTCAGCTAGGAAGCTAAAAATCAACATATAGAGGGGTTTGTGGGACAACTTTTAAATATAATTTAATTTTTTTATCCATTGGGGTGCAAAAAGGGGGGCTAAGAACCAATTGTCGGGCGAATTTTTTTTTCAAATGATTATATCTTCGAAATTACATATCATAAGAAATTGATATTTTGAAACCATTAAGGTGGTATACAGATCCACTGGAATTAGTTTAGATAGAAGCTAATTATTGTAAAGGGGAGGGTCAGGGGGGTGCAAAGGAAACCACTTAAAAATCAATATCTCGGATATTTATTAAGCTATGCAATTGAAATTTGGAATTTATATTAAGCTATACCAGAAAAATACGAAAAAAATATAACATTTGGATAAAATAGTAGTGGGGGGAAATGGAGAGCATTTCAAAAATGGTGCACTTTACAAAATTTCAAACCGTTGTATTTCAAAACTGAGTGCAGACATCAAATTCAAATTTTGTCAAATTGTAGAACTACATGGTATTTAAATTTGGTAAAAATTTTACGTCGAGAGGTGTAAGGGAAGTGGTAACCAAAAATGTCGAAAAGTTTGAGTGATTTTTTAAGGGCACTGGTGAAAGACACAAAGTTTAAATTTTCCACGTGGATACATCTATTTGTTTTACATACAGAAAAAATAATAAAAATTCTACAATTGGTCTGCACCGACCACCCTGGTCTAACGTGCACAAGGTATTTCAAGTGCAATGAAAAAACACATAAACTGAAAATTTTTGAATGAAATTTTATGGTAGAAAGTTGAAAATTTGCTAAATGCATTTAAAAAAATGAAATATTAACTGGTCGAATACCTTGAAAGCTTCTACCCCCTCCCATACAAAATTATTTTTTCGGCCATTTTTAAGAAATTAATTATCACCTAACTAGTAAAAGCTATTAATTTGAAATTTTGCACAAAATCTTTTGAAAATATTTGAAACGGAACTGTGTCGACATTTTTGAGATCGAACTTGCCGTTCTACCCCCTCCCATACAAAAGTATGATTTCGACCAGTTTCAATAAAACAACTGCTAACCAACAAATTAAAAGCTACGAACTTGAAATTTTGTACGAGCTCCTAACATGAGAAATGAAATAAGACTGCATCACAAATTTTACATTTCCCTTACCTCCTCTACCCCTCCCATACAAACGATTGGTTTCGTGAACGAAATTTTATGAAAATTCTATACAACTTCGTCTATGAAATTTACATTCTATGCCGAGAATAAGACGTAATTGAAGCAATTAATTGAAAAATTATTTACATCCACCCATCCTTAATATCACCCCTCCCCCCTCCCTCATTAAAACCCAAACTTACAGAAACAAATGAAATATTGATTACATATGATGGAGCTATTAATCGTATTCGCAGTTAAGTGTTAAATTGACAGCAGCTCTGCCATAAAGGGGGTCCACTTGTGCATGGGGGTTCCTTAACCACTCTAACTTGCATATTGATTTCCATGCATCTTCAACTTGTCCCAAAAATAATAAAGTTGCGCCCGCAGTTTATTTTGTATTCTAGATGAAATCTGAGAGTATTATAAGTTTCCCATAAAGCTTGTAATGCTAAGAAATAATGTCCGGAGAAAAAATTAATTATACAGAAGCTCATATTATCACTCAAAAATCTCAAACCCGGAGTCTGTCTCTCTGTTCGTCCGTGTTCTTTCTAGCTCGGGAATGCGTTGAGCTAGAAGGTTACAATTTTTTACACTTTGTCTTGACATAAAAAGTAAGACTAAGTTCGTGAACGGGTTAAATCGCTTCCCCCCTTCTACCCCCTTCCATACAAAATGTCACAATTTCGGATTTTAACAATAAACTCATTTTCTCAAAAAACATACAAGTTATAGATTTGAAATTTAGAATATATTATTTTGATGACAAAATCAATCAGTATAAAAATTATTTGAATCGCTCCACTCCTTCTACTACCTTCCATACAAATTGTAATTTTTGTTGAAATACCATGAAACAATTTACTCAGTAGGTATAAGAATTATTCAGCTGAAATTATCGATAAATATTTGTTTAACATTATCAGTAAGTCTAAAAGAAATTAGACGATTAGCTACACTTCTTCTACTCCCTCCCATACAACACGACACAATTTCATAACTTCGCAAAAAGTCGATATTCTTGAAATATATAAGTGCTACTTATCTACAATTTCTTCTACTTCTACAATGGCACTTCAGCCCAAATCGGGCCTTGGCCTCACGACTTTCAGGCTCCTTAATAATTTTCGTTATTCATTGCGGAAGGATTTTTAGACCTTCGCACAACCCTCTATCTTAAAATTTTTCAGTTTTCAAAAATCTGTAAAAGAAGGCAGAATATTAGTTGCACTCCTCTAATCCAAAACCTTCTCTACCCGAAGCAATTTAGCTCCATTGCAACAAGGTATGGAAACTTGAATGAAGCGACTGCATTGAAAGATGTTTCCAAAATGCTATCAAAGGATATAAATAAGGCTGGGCTCTTCCTAGATGACTGTCACATATTCTTAGGTGCATCTTCGGACGGTATAAATGTAGAATTTATCGTGGAAATAAAATGTCCCTATTCTGCTTGTGGCATTTCAGTTCCCGATGCTATTGCACATCCACCGTACGTCATAGCGGCAATAAAGCGAAAAAAAGAGATCTAAATTAATACTTATAATAATAATATTTACTAAGTAAAAAAGTATACAATAAAAGTTCGAAATTCATATTTATTTTCTCATTATTTGTATATTTATTGCTATTTAAGAAATTATTTATTCAATTTATTTTTGATTAATTAATTCACTAGTGATATTATAAAAACATAACAGGACTACGATTGGGCGTAAAGTCCAATCGTGCGATACTCTAGATGAGGGAGAAATTTTTTTTATTTTAAGAAATTTTGTAGGGGAAGTGGGAGAGGGGGTGACAATATAGAACTAATTTTTTCACATCACGCAATCGAAATATTTTATTCAAAATTTAATAGCTACTGAGAAACTTAGTGTATTTAATTTAGTGAAATTGTGCAGTTTGTATGGGAGGTGGTAGAAGGAGGATGGAGTTATTAATAACTTTCTTAGAAATAACTGTAAACATCATTTATTTGGCATAGCAGATCAGTAGCATTCATCCTTTTCAGGCAAATCGACTTTTTGTAAAGTTGTTGAATTGTGTCAAATTGTATGGGAGGGGGTGGAACGAGTGAAGCCAATTACCTAATTTTTTTTGGTCTTACGAACAATCCTAAATAAATGTTTAGTGCACAATTTCAGCTCCATCAATTTTATACGTACTGAGTAAATTTATTTAGAGTATTTCATGAAAAAGTGCAGTTTGTATGGGAGGTGGTAGAAGGAAGGGGAAGACTTCAATAATTCTTATACAGTAGATTAGAGTTATTATAAAAGTAATATATTCCAAATTTCAAATCAATAGCATTTATGCTTTTGGAAAAAATCCGTTTATTGTGGAATTGCGAAATTGTGTCGTTTTGTATGGGAGGGAGTAGAAGGGGAAAATATCGAAGGGTTAATATGTAAGTATTATATTCAAAATTTCAGATCAGTAGCATTTACACTTTTGGAGAAAAACCGTTTTTTGTCAAATAGCGAAATTGTGTCATTTTGTATGGGACGGGGTAGAAGGGGTGAAGCTAGTGGTCTAATTTTTTTTTTGGTCTTAATAATAATTTTAAATGAATATGCAGTGCTAAATTTAAGCTCGATAAGTTTTATACGCACTGAGTAAATGGCTTAGAGTATTTCTTGAAAAAGTGCTGTTTGTATGGGAGGAGGAGGACACATATAATTTTTATACGATAGATTGAAATCATCATAGAAGTAATATATTAAAAATTTCAAACTAATGGCTGTTATGGATTTCGAGCAAATCCTTTTATTGTCAAATTGCGTAATTGTAATTTTGTATGGGAGGGAGTAGAAGGGGTGGCACAGTTGAATCGGACATTCACAGCAAACGGATACAAAGCGAGCGAATTTATCAAGGCGTGGAAACCGAAGCATCCAAGGACAAAAGAATGGGAAGATACTGAAGAAGGGAATACAGAAAAACGATGGGCAAAATTACCTTACAACCAGAGCACGACGGATAGATAGGGAAAATTCTTTGATAATCCAACATCAAGACAACATTCACTACCCCGACTTCTATTCGAAAAACCATTGGAGACTGAAGAAGTATACAAAGTACCGTGCGGCTCATGCGAGCTCATGGATCAACGAGCATCAACGATGCACACGGAAAAACCAGATACAGTCATCAGCGATCGCGGAACATGCAACGACATAGGACCATACAATCGATTTCGACAATGTGCAAATTCTGGCCAGGACAAATCAATATTATCAACGAATAGTACGAGAAACAATAGAAATTTCTAAACATTCACAGAACTTCAACCGAGACAGCGGATACAAGTTTTCAGCAGGTTGGCTACCTGCCTTAAAATTTACTTACTTACTTACGATGGCGCTACAGCCCAAATCGGACTTTGGCCTCCTGAATGCTTTGCCTCCATCCATCTCGATTCAGTGACCGCGTCCTCCAGTTTGAAAATCTTAGCAGTGATTTGCTGTCTGCGTCAATCGAATCCTCCCAGCGCTTTCGTGGTTTTCCGACCGGTCTTTGTCCGTTGACTTTCCCTTTTAGTGTGCGTTTGGGAATTCTTCCGTCGTCCATCCGCTCCACATGACCAGCACATTGTAACTTTTTAAATTTTATGAGGGTTGACACTTCTGGATTGTCGAAGATGGCGTTCAATTCTCTATTGTATCGTATTCTCCAGATCGAGTCTTCCCTCACAGGTCCGAGGATTCTTTTCTGAGGACCTTTCTTTCAAAGGCGTTAAGGAGTTCTTCGGACGCCTGAGTTAATGTCCACGTTTCGCTGCCATAGCATAGCACAGGTCTTATGATTGTTTTGTATAGCTTAAGTTTTGTTTTCCTGTGCACGTTCTTGTTTTTGATTATTGGAAGTACCGAATAATAAGTCTTGTTTGCCATCATTATCCTTCTTTTAATTTCGATGGGTTCGCTTCCATCCTTCGATAGATTTGCCCCTAGATATATGAAGTTGTCTACGTTTTCTAGGTTTTCTAGGCCTTAAAATTTGCTAAGAACAAAATTCGTACCCAGAAATCCTTAACTAATTTAACTACCTGATATTAATTAATTAACCTCAATTAACTTATTTAACCTTAATTACCCTTCCTTCTATATAATAATTGTCTTTTGTAATTGTCGATCAGTTTGATAAAGGTCTCAGCAGAGACCGAAACGTCACGAATAATAAAGCGTAACAGAATCCGGAAATCTTTTCTTAGAATTTAAAAAGCACTGTGAAAACATTCACCAAGCCACAATTTGTTTAAATTAATTTATTTTGTAATTGTGTATGCTTTGTATAAAGCATTTTGATAGTTACACTAGTATAATGTGCAAATATGAGTTCAGTGCCGTCAGCCCTTCCAGTACTCCTTACACAAAATTTACGACAATTTATATTTTATCTAAAGTATCTTATGATCGAGTTTTATGCGCAATTGTTGTCCTGTTATTTCTTTTTTTAATTTTAGGCTAATTTATTCATAAAACGCGAAAAAAAACTAAATTGGAGGGTTGTAATTTTTTTGTTTTGTCGATCACAATACCTAATTATTAGAATAACAAAGTAATTGAACGAGCTCTCACAACCAAATAAGCCCTATTATAAATTTTTTCATTTCTGCATTACATAATATGCGCATATATGCATTATTATAATCATTACACATGTCTCAAAACATGAGCAACATTAAAACTGTTCCTTTGATTCTTTATCACCTATCTACACGTCTACCTAAATGCTGGCTTACGGATAGATGATCAAAGGGATATGTGGCTGTTTTATTTCAAAGTAGCAGGTAATTTCATGCCATCATACTAAATTCAAAACACATGAAATAGTTTCTGGATTTGTCCATCCTTTTCTATTTTCTTCGTTTACTTATGTTTTCATAATTATCTTCTTCCACGTTCCTTCCCATCTTCACGCTGCGATGCAACCAAAAAATTCATCGAAAAGTTTCCCCGCCAGCACAAACAAACAAGTCTTCCGCTCATTGCTGAGAGTAAATATTTTATCACTTTCTTGCTTTGAAATTCATTCAAAACTGACTGAAATCGAAACAGTCTGTCGGTATACATGGCCCCTTAACACTGAAGCTCCATTGCGACTGATTTGAAGGTTTCTGCTAAGCGCATAAAAGGCCCAAGTTCTTAAGTAAAAGCGTCGTGCATATGTAGACCTGCAGAAGAGGCTTAGCCCTCCACGTCGCGCACTAGCTACAGAGACGCGGTCAAAGTGATTAGGATCGGTATCATATATACTGAACATGCACTCAAGTTTATATCTCCAGAACAGCTTGGTGTTATTCAAAAATCTATCGTGGCCGGTATTCCAAAGCAGATAAAGAGAGAATTAATCCACAATTTGGTGGACTCAGCCTCAAGCCAGGATGAATGCTAATTGGTTGCCAAGATGAGCAAACCGCATGTTAGTTGGAACGAGCAGCTGCGAATGTCAAGCTGGACGAGTCCACTACCATCAAGGCCGTTCGAGAGGGGAATACTCTGCGTTTAGAAATAATCACGGAATATTTTCCTCACGAAGAGGGTTCGTCAGAGGAGATAATCACTTCAAAGTTATTCAGGTGAATCTTCATCGTGCAGCAGCGGCCATTGATGTATTAACATGGAGATTTGCAAAGGAGGAATTCCATATACAAGAATCTAGAGCCGCAAAAGGTAAAATTATTGGTATTGCTCGGAAAATGGGTAAGTTAATTTTCTTTTCATCCGAACAGATTTAGTAGCAGTCCCGGTGAAAATACCAGAGGCAGGAGGGGTTCAAAAGGCGATACTTGTCTTGGTCTACTTTTCTGGTGAGGAGTCAGATGATCCACCTCAAGGCGCTAAGGAGGTACGGAGTATAGTAAGACCCACAACATACCAGTCATATTGGGCTGCCCCGCTAACGCACACCACACACTTTATGGAATTAGTAATATTAACAAAAGAGGTGAGTCACTTTTTGATTATCTTACTCCTAACAATCTTGACATCATGAAAAAAGGCAGCACCCCAACCTTCATAAATCAGCTAGGCAGGAAGTACTTGACCTTACCATAATACGCCCCTACCTAGCAGAAAAGTGTGAAAATTGGCACGTTTCCAAAGGAGCATCACTTTCAGATCATAGGCATATCTGTTTTGATATAAAGACTAGCTATATTAGCAATTATATATACTCAAAAAGTACCAACTGGAATCAATACCAGACAATTCTTGAGTACGAAGTAGTTAGCTAAAAAGAATCAATAAGCAGTCCGGACTGCATTCATCAAGTAGCTAAAAAACTCGTTGAAAATATTAGAAATGCATACGTACAAAGTTGTCTACACAAGAAAAGGGCCAAACAAGCACCTTGCTGCAACGAGAAACTAGCGGCAAAACGCAAAGAAACTAAGAAATTGTTCAATAGAGCAAAAACCTTTGGTAACTGGATAACTGCAGAGATTCCCTTACTGAATACAACAAACTT
Organism: Chorisops tibialis; assembly: GCA_963669355.1. NCBI lineage: Eukaryota > Metazoa > Arthropoda > Insecta > Diptera > Stratiomyidae > Chorisops > Chorisops tibialis. Next base: position 266,932,307 of record OY770262.1, on the reverse strand, counting down.
TCAAGAAAGTTAAAAAAAGAGCCATGAAGAAGATTTTGTGAAGAGATAGATAATCTTCCAACGGCCTCAAGACTACAAAATTTGTTATCAAAAGACACCCCGATTGATGTCGGACTTTTAGAGAGACTAGATGGGTCCCTAACTAAAAGTAGCGTGGCTTCACTAGAAGTATTATTGGCAACGCATTTCCCGGGCTGCAAAAAAATTAACGACAATGCATATTAATAAGTAGATGAAAGAACGTATCGTCAAACTCCGCTCAGCAATAGCATTGCCGGTAGAATCTTCACTCTGGAAAAGATCAGATGAGCAATTAATACCTTTGAGCCCTAAGAATCAGCCAGGGTAAATTAAATATTCCCCGCATTACTACAGAAGGGGTTAGGAGTCCTAATGCGCCAATAATGATAAGTATCTTTAAAGCCAGTTTTATATGGGGCTATATGCCGAAACTCTGGAGGAAAGTGAGGGTCGGCTTTGTACTTACTGCAGGGAATCATCCCCTTGATCCGCCAGAGACATATCGCCCAATAAGTTTTGCCTCATTCTACGTCAAGACGATGGAGAAATTAATGGGACTTCATATAAGAGCAGGTCCTAACAAGGTTAATAAGAATCAACATGCTTACCAAGAACGTAAGTCAACAGAGTCAGCCATTCATGGTCTAGTAAGACAAATCGAAAAGGCTAAAGACTATAAAGAAATTACCCTTTGCGCATTCCTAAATATAGAAGGAGCATTCGACAACACTCCCTATGACGCTATAATAGTGGCAGCAAGGAAAAAGGGTTTTGAGTCGGTCACGATAAAATCGATATACGTCATGCTATAGAGTCGAATGAGAACTGCGGATCTAGGTAACAGTACAATGGCTGCAAAGACCTACTGGGGCTATCCCCAAGGAGGGGTACTACATCCACTTCTGTGGTCAATTGTAGTCGATGAGCTTCTGGACCGTCTAACAGAACAAGGCTACGAGGTAATACGATATTCCGATGACCTCGTCGTAATCATTAGAAGCAAATATGACCTAATAATTTCGGAAATATTACAATCGGCCTTAGAGGTGATAATAAACTGGAGTCAGTATGAAAACTTGAACATCAACCCAAGTGAGACTGAGATCGTACCGTTAACAAATAGAACGAAAATCTACTTAACACCACCCAGCAAACATTTTAACGAGCGCTCGTAAATAATGATCTTAAAACAAGCATGAAATGATACAAAACAAATAAACTGTGTCATTATCTTAAGCAAACCAAGCAAAAAGGGTTGCACAACGTCGATCTTGTTATGTACAAGCAGTTTTCATTTGGATCATATTGCAGCAAAACGATCGTTTTCTATCATTATTTATGAGCGCTCGTTCAAATGTTTGCTGGGTTGTTTAGCTTCAAAATTCAAGTTCTTTAATAAATCGTTAATGTTTCATAAATAATATCGTTTATGAATCGTTCATGATATTCATAAATGAACTAAAATAAAAATCATTAACGATACATTAGTGTGGTTTGGTAAATGTTTTCACAGTGCATTTCAAATTGAACTAAAAGATTTCCGGAATCTACACTGTTACGCTTTATTATTCGTGACGTTTCGGTATCTGCTGAGACCTTTATCAAACTGATGTTACCCAAATACCCAAACTGATGTTTGATAAAGGTCTCAGCAGAGACCGAAATGTCACGTAACAGTTTAGAATCCGGAAATCTTTTCTTTCGATACATTATTGGTTCATTGATAACGATTATATATTAGCTTATATACTCGTTTCTTGTAAGCGTTTTTCAATTCATTAATGAATCATCAAAAGTAATTCATTAACGAATGTCCATTTTGTCCGCTTGATGAATTGTTAATGACTCGTTAACGACGCTCGCTAACAATCAAATCGCTCGTTGATATAATTCATTAACGATCCTTTAATGAATTATTTTCTTTTCTGGGCACTTTCAAAAAAAGGAACACCAATACCCTTTTCAGATGAGTTCAAATATCTAGGTGTGGTATTTGATAACAAACTCATCTGCAACAAACATGTAGAATGGTCTCATGCCAAAGCATTAAAGGCGTTCTGGGCCTGCAAAAGCTTATTTGGCAGAAGAGGGGAATCACAGCCCACTTGTGCTACAGAAAAATCATCCTCCCAATAGTTACATTCGGATCAACAGTCTGGTTGACTAAAACATTACACTTCCGCTACCAAAAATTAAAATACCAACTTGTCAACGTAAATCCGTCAATATCCGGCATTCTAAATTTAATAACATCTCCGTATTTCCCTTATTATCTTATAATATACGAAATTAAAAAACCAAGTAACAGAAAATTATTTAGTTTTTAAGTTGTCGCAATGATGAAGCACATGAAATGGCTTCTAATTTCCATAATAAAAGAAATCATAAAGTATAAAACAACTTGTTGCCAACTGAAATCACTGAAAATCAAATTAATTGATTTCAACAATCAGAAGGCAATCAAAAATCCTCTTTAAGGGTTGCAAAAAGGTATCTACCAAAAATAAAATATTCAAATGAAATTCAACCGACAAAAAGCCAACATCGAATTCTTCTGAGATCCCGGCCGTGTATCCGTTCTCATTTAGGTACAGAGCTCACCTCCAAGTTATTTCAAACCGTACTTGAAATTCACTACCGCCCGCTAAATCCTGAATATTAAATAATTTACATAAACACTAAGTAATGGCATCCAGTCAGAGGATTACGAAACAGGAAAGTCTCCGAAGTAATTCGCAGCAACGAACAAGTGGCTAAGGGGTGCAATGTAGTCTTGTGAGAGCAAAGATATTTGTTGAATTACCTATACAGTAGTAGTACAGTGAAATCCCTTCAAGAACAACACACCGCAGCATGGATCAGCATGGAAACAAGGATAACAAAAATCGTTGTTGTTTGTCTGTTGAAATTCACACGCTCTTTTCGGGTTGTCACTTGAGCAACACGACACGCTAAATCCCTTATGGCTTGTCGTTGGCAGCGAACTGAACACGACTATCAAGCAAAAATAAGCTCGCAACTCGACAAGATACGAAGGGGACGAAAAGGCGAGCTCATATCTGATGGAAGGATATCAAGAGCCCGGAGCACTTTCCCAGTAAATTGAAATTCTTCGTTGGGCGAGCATAATACACGGCAACTATGGAATGCGAAGGAGCAGAGAATATCTTGTGGTCGAAGTTCTGTGGTTAAAAGTTCCGAGTGTTGAAAGGTCATTTGATTTTGAGGGTGGACAGTCGACTTGATAGGCGATTTGATAACTTTGTATTTTTCAAAGGCCATCGATTCAAAGTTTAAATTTTATATTTTTGTACATATATATAACTATTTATGTATAACGTCTCAAATTACATACTTGTTGCTTAATTTTCAGTTAATTCAGAAACTTACACTTACCGTCTTTATTCATAGCCGATTGGAAACATTTCGCCAGTCGGCAGGCACGGCATTGATTTCGATGCGTTTTATCTACAGGACATCGTCCCTTTAGATCACCCGTTGCTTTACACGTGTATATCCTGTTCCTGTGAATACTGCGCTTGAAGAATCCCGAACATCCTGGCCAAAAAAATAAAAAATAAACATCGAAATCATACTCGAATTTAATTTCTCTGATTAAATCTCACCATCGCAGCTATAAATGCCGTAATGCTTTCCAGAACTTCGATCTCCGCACACTTTGCAGGGAATATCCAAAAGACGGTCTCCTGCGAAACAGAAAATAATGAGTTCAAGTCGTTAGCAAATAGACCGATGGTACAATATTAAGATCAATAAAATAATCCTTTAAAAGTAAAAACCAAGACAGTTCCATCCCAGAAAAAAGTAGATACCTACATAAGTGGCAAATATACTAAACAAGAAAATCCTTTTTGCGAGATTTTTCTTTAATTGTTACCTATTGCTAATTTTCCCAAGCGAACCCTTTATTTTTTGTTTGGCAGCGAATTTTGTGTCCTTTTTCTGTCGATTTCTGTGGGCAATTGAAGTCTGTCGGAACCGACGACGAAAAAAAAACCGCCCTGCAAAAGAATACGCAAGAGAAAAAAGTACATCCCGAAAAGTACTAAGCAACGGAAAAAAATTATTCTTGAGAGGAACGGATTTAAATGAAATTATCTCGGATTACGTAGGAAATTAGACAAAGTGACAGACGGAGGGTTGTCCTAAGTGGCTTAGGGTTAGGGCACACGCCTCTGAGAGTGGGCGACGACTTTTTGTTGTGGAAGGGCAAACGGGTGGGATTAAGTCATGATGCGTGTGGCCTAATGTTCGTGTTTAACATGCAAAGGGTCGTATAGTTCATTTTACATTTCAGAACATTTTCAAGTGTTTAATTTCACTGATCCCGGCAATATGGGGTTCTGAAGTGTGTGAGATTTCGTATTTACAATAATAATAACAAAACAATATTTTCGTTTCTCATAAGCCTGCTTATTATATGACAAACATGGTACGAATGGTGAAACAAGGACACGATAAATGAAATAAAGGATAACAATAAAGAAATAATGAAGTACGCTAAAAACATAATATGACTACGATTGGACGTAAAGCCCAATCATGCGACACTCTAGATAAAGGGATAATTTGTGATTTTAAGAAATTTTGAATGGGGAGTGGTAGAAGGGGATTGGTAGAAGAGAACTCCGCTGTAGCCGGTCCCAAGCCCGGTTGAGAAAGCAAGAAGGAGGATAGAGTTAACCTCAATGGCCAGCAATACCAGTGCGTCTCAGGAAGTAGGAAAAACATAACAGAATTATGATACTCTAGATAAAATGGGAATGACTTTAATATACCGGAAAATATGTCATCTCAAATTCTTTCGAATAGTGAATAGAGACTTTTGCATGGGAGGTGGTAGAAGCAGAAGGGGAGGTTTATATTTTTCGTATATGAAATCTAACATGGCATGCAAAATGTTTTCTGCTGAATTTAAAGTTTGTAGTTTTCATTAATTTTAAATAAATTGGACATAGTTTTCCTGAAATTGGGGCATTTGTATGGGAGGTGGCAGAGGAAGTGGAACGTTTTAGATGATTTGAAAACTGCTTATCATCACCCTTATCACCATGCTTTGATTCAATTTCAAAGTCGATAGCTCTCATGTATTCGAAGGAGAAATGCTTTTCTTGAATTTATAATACAGATATTTATATAGGAGGGAGTAGAAGGAGTGAAGCTGAGGTGATAAATTTTTCTAGTATTTATTGCAACTATTAAAAAACAAATTCTGGCAAAATTTTGAGTTTGTAATTTTTCTAGTTTTAATAGAAATCGATATAATGCATTTAACAAAAATTATGCATTTGAATGGGAGGGGGTAGAAGGAGTGTAAGGATCAAATCAATTTTTTCCCCGTTATTGATATTTCTGTTTTTATATCTTATACAAAATATCAAGTTGATAGCCTTAACAGTTTCGAAGAAAAATAATTTAATTTAAATTTCAAAATTTCTTTAAATTTGTATGGGAGGGGGTAGAAGGAGTGAGGTGAAATTGATAATTGCAATTATAGTAGAATCAATTTAAGCAAAATTTCGTCTTTTTAGCTTTTCTAGTTTCAGTGAAAATCGAAAATATGTATTTTTCAAAATTGTTCATTTGTATGGGAGGGGGTAGAAGGAGTAAGGGGATCGGATCAATATTCCGTAATATTAATGACATCTATATCATAATACTTTGACCTAAATTTTAAGTCGATAGCTAAAACTGTTTCGAAGAAAAATCAATTTCATTATATTTCGAAATTTCATGAAATTTGTATCGGAGGGTGTAGAAGGAGTGGAGGGATGTAGCCCATTCACGAACTTAAAGTTAATTTTTTGCTAAAAACTACACACAAAAATTTTCAGCACTATAGCTGAAAGCTTTCGAGAGTTATGCTGTAGACAGACGCACAGACGGACAGACGGACAGACGGACAGACGGACAGACAGACAGATGGACAGACGGACAGACGGACAGACGGTCACTCGGAATCGAGGTTTTTGAGCGACAAAAAATATTTCTTTACCCTTGGCGGCTCTGTGAGAGCATTATTTCTTAGCGTTACAAACGGTAAGGCAAACACAATATACTCTTAGATTTCATCTAAAGTATAAAAATTTTTAATTTTAATTTATTTATCAAACAAGGCAATGTAATCCATAATAATAATGATTAGCTTAATTTAGTTAGTTTAACATAACTTAATACAATTTAAATTATAATACAATTAATATGATAGGCACTGGTGGAAGGATTTTTAAGTAGGAAGTGGATTGTCTGATAAAGCATAACGCAGCCTCAGTTTGTATGCTGGCTTACTAATTGGAGGTGTGTAGTGCACACTGAATTTGTTAAATGTTCTACAACACCTATTAATTGGTTCGTTTTGACCGTAGTCAGTACGATGTAGGTATTCCTTAAGAGGTTTTGAATGTCTCGTCAGCCTGACATCGTCATTGAGTCTGATTTTATTTTTAAGATGGTCAACCTTAATATCGCCATTCAAAACGTCTAAGGTAAAACAAGATGTGAGCATAGTTCTTCTAGAACTAAGAGGTAAAAGATTTAACAAATGTAGCCTAACTGCATAGTGTGGGAGGTTCTCGAAGTCTCTCGGATCATACAAGTCCCTAAGGGCAAACAGAAGGAATTGCTTTTGGATTGATTCTATTCTGTTGCTGTAAATCTGGAAAAAAGGATCCCAAATGGGACATGCATATTCCAAAAGAGGGCGAACAAGAGTGCAGAATAATGATTTGGTGACCCAAACATTCTTAAACTCCTTAGGTCTCCTCTTAATGAACCCGAGAATTTTATTGGCTCTTGAGATTATACTGTTGTAGTGAGATTTAAAGCAGAGTTCAGTGTCGAGTAGAATGCCCAAGTCCTCAATTTGTCCTACTCGATGAAGTTCAGTACCATTTAGAAAGTAGTTATGGTAGCATGTGTTTTTTTTTGCGTGAGAAACTTATCACGTGACATTTACCGACATTAAGCTCTAACTTGTTCTGGCTGCACCACTCATTTAGAGCAATAATCTTGGACTGCAGGAATAAAGCATCTGCGGGGGAGGATATGACATGATATATTTTTAGATCATCAGCGTATAACAAATGTGGAATACCTTCTAATACTACCGAAAGATCTGCAATGAAAATATTAAATAAGAGAGGTCCTAAGTGACTTCCATGGGGTACACCCGACGACACGCCTATTTCCTTGGAAATACAGCTCTGAAACTTAATAAATTGAGTCCTGTTGCTAAGATAGGATTTAAGCCAATCAAGTAAGGATCCAGCCACACCAATCTTTCTTAACTTTAAAGTCAGGATATTGTGATCAATTCGATCGAAAGCTTTACTAAAGTCTGTGTATATTGCATCAATTTGATGTCCCTTTTCCATTGCACATAGTGTATCAGATACAAGACTCACGAGGTTAGTCACTGTTGATCGCCCTTTTCTAAAGCCGTGCTGCTGTTCGTTTAGCATAGGGTCGATCATAGTGGTCAATTTATCGCAGATAATTTTTTCGAATAATTTGGGGATAGCTGATAGAATTGCTATACCTCTGTAGTTCTCAACCTTGCGTTTGTCTCCATTTTTATGGATGGGTGTGAGATGCGACGATTTCCAGACTGATGGGAAAATTCCCAATGACAGTGACTTGTTAAAGAGAAAGTGAAGAGGTGATGAAAGTTGATGTGCACATTTTGATAGAAATAGAGGAGGAATAAGATCAGGACCTGGACCTTTTTTGATATCGATGGTAGTAAGAGCATTAAACACCTCCTCAGTGAACAATGAGATATTGTCAATTAGTGAAGGAATTGAAATGTCGAGTTCGTTTTGGGTTGAATCCGTCTGGCTACCAAAGACTTCGCGAAAACGGTGAGCAAACATATTGAAGATATTACGCCGGCAGGAAGATTGCTTGATTCCACTGGACATGCTTACAGGGCAGCCCGAGTTTTTGCGTTTTGTATTAACAAAGCCGAAAAATTTTTTAGGGTCTGTTATAATGCCTTCCCCAATTTTTTTTACGTAATTTTCATACGCAATCCGGGACTTAAAAGAGAATTCGGATGCCACCGTGTCATATCTACTCTGAAGATTAAGAGTGTAGGCGCTCCCTTTCTTAAGCTTTTTAAAAAGCTTATTCCTTCTATTCTGCAGTGACCTGAGGTTTTTATCTAACCAGGGTTCTGATACCTTATCTTTTAGTTTGATTGAGGGGACATGATTGTCGACAATTTCAAAGATCACCTCATAGAAAGATGCTATGGCCGTATCAAGATCATTAGATAAGAAAAGAGAAGACCAGTCTGTCGATGACAATTCATTATTAATTCTAATGAAATTAGCATTTCGAAAGTCAAATACAACATTATTGTTGGATGAGTGCACAAAATTGGTGTCTTCATATGGTAGATCTACTATGATGGCAGAGTGATGTTTTGTATTAGAGAAAAGATTCTCAGCGTCAGAGGCAGGGTTAACAATCACATCATCATAGGCGTCGGTAAAGATCATGTCAAGCCACCTTCCACTTTTATTGGGGAAATTTACTACTTGATGTAAATCATTATTATACATCGTGTCAATGATAGTGGTGTCAATATCAGACGTAAGGTTGCCCGGAATAATTGTATTATCAGAGTGGTCAGTGATAAAAGAAATGCTGGGGCGATTAAAATCGCCAAGGCGAAAAATATTATCATTTTCCTTTAAGGTACAATTGACAGTATTAAAAATATCCAGAATATCATGGTATTTGTAGATTTCAGAGCTTACTTACTTACGATGGCGCTACAGCCCAAATCGGACTTTGGCCTCCTGAATGCTTTGCCTCCATCCATCTCGGTTCAGTGACCGCGTCCTCCAGTTTGAAAATCTTAGCAGTGATTTGCTGTCTGCGTCAATCGAATCCTCCCAGCGCTTTCGTGGTTTTCCGACCGGTCTTTGTCCGTTGACTTTCCCTTTTAGTGTGCGTTTGGGGATTCTTCCGTCATCCATCCGCTCCACATGACCAGCCCATTGTAATTTTTTAAATTTTATGAGGGTTGACACTTCTGGATTGTCGAAGATGGCATACAATTCTCTATTGTATCGTATTCTCCAGATTGAGTCTTCCCTCACAGGTCCGAGGATTCTTCTGAGGACCTTCCTTTCAAAGGCGTTAAGTCGTTTTTCGGACGCCTGAGTTAATGTCCACGTTTCGCTGCCATAGCATAGCACAGGTCTTATGATTGTTTTGTATAGCTTAAGTTTTGTTTTCCTGTGCACGTTCTTGTTTTTGATTATTGGAAGTACCGAATAATAAGTCTTGTTTGCCATCATTATCCTTCTTTTAATTTCGATGGGTTCGCTTCCATCCTTCGATAGATTTGCCCCTAGATATATGAAGTTGTCTACGTTTTCTAGGTTAAGATTTCAGAGCTAGGCTGAATATAAACAACGCCGATGTAAATGTATCTATTAATCAGCCTGATTTTGATAAATTTATGTTCGAAAGATGTTGTCAGTGTTGTGTTGACAATCTCACTAGATAGAGAATTATGAACCGCGATTAGGACACCATCTCCTTTTGTCAGACCTGTTGCGCTATAATCCCTGTCATTTCTGTAAATGGTCCTGTTGTTGTCTAGTATCTCTTCATTTTTGAAAGAGTCGTTAAGCCCAGTTTCCGTAATAACTATGATATTGAAGTGGCATGATTTCGCGTCAATAAAGAGTTCATTTATCTTTCCTCTAATGCCACCTGCGTTGTGATAGAAAAGTCGTAGGTTATTTATGACATAGTTGGACTCGCATCACCGCTAGTCCAGTCGGATTAGATCAAAAAAGGTCTGTTTGGCGAAATGCTGCGATCTCGATGCTTTCTTTTTAACCTCATTGTTTTTTTTGCGTAGATTACGATAAAAATAGTGCGGCCACTGGGGGAGTGGAGGGAAAAACTCGAAAAATAGCAAAATTCGCAAATTTTCGTCTGTTTTAGAGGTTTTTTGAGTTTTATTACGTTATACTAAGCAATATCGAAAAAATACAAATGAGGTTCAATAGCAAACACTTGGACCTTTCATTTGAGTGGTACATTGTTAAATTCGGTTTATTTAAACCTGAGATATAGACTGTTATTCAAGACGTGTTTGACAATTTTCAAAGAATCTGTGTTTTTGGAAGGAAATGAGTATCTCATAGACTGTAAAAAAGATGTTCTACCAAAACTTGCGGCATTGCCTCTTAATAAATGCACTTTAAGTTTTGAATAACAGTCTACTCTCAGGTTTAAATAAACCGAATTTAACAATATACCACTCAAATGAAAGGTCTAAGTATCTGCAATCGAACCTCATTTTTAGTTTTTCGATATTGTTTCGTATAACGTAATAAAACTCAAAAAACGTCTAAAATAGACGAAAGTTGGCGAATTTTGCTATTTTTCGAGTTTTTCCCTCCACTTCCCCAGTGGCCGCAATATTTTTATCCTAATCTACGCAAAAAAAAACAATGAGGTTAAAAAAAACATAGAGATCGCAACATTTCATCCCAAAAATATAATCTGACTGGCTACGCTGTGAGAACTTCAGCATGTCATATTTAGCTGAAAATTCTCACCCTTTCTCTACCGGGGTGTAAAAAATAAGTAGGATTGACCCTACAGGTCAATAAAATGCTATATTAATTATGACACAAAAGTAGATAAGGCCGATTGTGTACAATTACTTTATTTACTAATATTCAAATCGGTTTGCTCATAACAACGGTTGAAATCTCTGGAAACAATATCAATTAATTAGTTCTTTAAGAAACAGTGTAGAAAAAGTCATGAAACCGTAGAGATCTAGTATATAAGCACAATGATATTGAAAAGTAACAGCAGATCGGGAGCATCAATATTACCCATGAGTAAACCATGAGCGAACAAAACATTGATGACCTGTCTACGTCCAGACCGATTATCTAAACACAACAATTTCAAACGATCAAAATAAGGTGGGAGAGATTCAGGGTTATTCCAAGGAAGGTACCGCAAGAAAAAACGAAGAAAACGCTTTTGAACACCTTCAATACGATTAATATGGACAGCATAATGAGGGCACCAAACAGGGGAAGCATATTCTAAAATAGGTCTTATCTATGAGACAAAAAAGGGATTTAAGTACGTAAGGGTTAGTGAAATCACGAGTATAACGACGTACGTAGCCAAGCATTTTATTAGCCTTACTCACGATAGTGTCATAGTGCAAGGTGAAGCTCAGCTTACAACCAAAAATAACACCAAGATCACTAATATGATCAACCCGGTTCAAGTCAGTATTATTTTAAGTGTATGAGGTAAAAATAGGTGTAAGGTTACGAGAGAAGGATAAGACATTACATTTACCAATATTTAAGATTAACTTATTAAGAACACACCAGTTACAAATGATATCAAGACCACGTTGCAGAGATAAACAATCAGTTTCAATATCAATTTTTTTTCAAAATTTTAATATCGTCAGTAAAGTAAAAATAAAGTTAGTATTTGGTAAACCAAAGGAAAGGTCATTTACAAATAAAATAAAAAGTAGTGGACTGATGATGACTTCCTTGTGGCACACCAGACGTACCCTTGATATTATAAGGAAAAAAATCCAAAAAGTATAGGAGAAAATTCTAATTTATCCAATTTCAGAAGTAGAATTTCCTGAGACAATTTATCAAACGCCTTGCTGAAAACCGTATAAATACAGTCAACTTGAGATTTATCTTCTATACAGTAATTTTCGAGATTGGTAAAGGATAGTAGATTAGTCACAGTTGATCGTCCCTTAAGGAACCAATGTTGCTTAGTTGAAAGTGATGAATTAAAATTGAAAGAAATCACTTCAGTCAAAATATTTTCAAAAACTTTAGGTATTTCTAAAAGCTTGGCAATAGATCTATAATTCTTAATGTCAACAGTGCTACCCTTTTTATGAACAGGTATAATAAAAATTGTTTTCCAGATGTGTGGGCTTGGTAAAAAGTAATAAAAGAGGGTCAATGTGGGTACCAGGGCATATGGGATCGGTTGAAGAGGCTGATCGCTTAGCAACGGTGCAGAAACAAATTTTATTGGTCCAGAGCTGTTCTGCGGAAAGCCAAAAAAGAAAATGGGTAGAACAAGAATATAATATCTACTGGAATAGACTTCCAGGCTTGTCAATCTCAAAAAAACTGATCAACAAAAAAACAAAGTGGAGGATATTCTAAAATTCAGTAAGAGGGATATTAGTACCCTAATCAGCCTAATGACGGGGCACAGATGGAGTAAACCGCCACCTCAAAAATACGGGCTTAGCTGAAACCGACATTTGATGCCTCTGTCTCGAAGACTCAGAAACGACAGTACACATCCTATGTCGCTGTGAAGCTATAGCTAGAAAAAGACACAATCTTCTTGGAAATGGTTTCCTTTCTACCGAGAAACTAGCCAACATGGCTGCCTTAAAGATACTCAAATTAGCTAAAGCTATTGAGTTATGGTAGAGTGAAGGGACTATAAATGCACAATAGGCCGAGAAGGTCGCAGTTCTCTCACGTGGTCCCCAAATAATAATAATAATGAAAGAGGGAGACTTAAGACATCAGCACACAAAATGGCACTGGGAATCCCGTCCAGTCACAAACTATAAGAGATTTTAATTTGCCTAAGGGACTGAAAAATTGTAGCATCACTGATCGTTATAAAATTACAGCGAGGGATTGTATAGCTAGGCAAGGATCTGGACAAAGCACCAAAATCCGATGAGCCATCGTTCAGGATAAATGATTGAGCAAAGTAGTCAGCAAATAAATTAGATATGATATCGGGGTTGTCAGAATAGTTTCCATCAATCGATAAACTCGCCGGAAAACCATCGTTTTTGAGTTTAGTATTAAGAAGTTTAGAATAAAGCACAGAAAGAATTCGGATTATTTGTACTTTCTCAATGTACTGTAGTGATTATTCACTACCCGCCTTTTCGTTCCTATAGATCAAATATCTATAGAAGCCATCCATGAATTGCGTTATGATTATTTTCTTCGCTTTGCCAAAAGTGCTCTAGTGTTCTTTTTGTGTAGAACACCCGAGCCGCCAAATCCCAATGCATTTCAATGGCAATACGACATACAATATACGGAAAACTTATCTAGGTGTTCGTATATTGTTATTTGGTGTTGTTGTATTAAGTGTAAAACTTTTCGTGCGACCTAAGCATGTTACGCTTATGCGAGAAATTAGATCCATTTCATAAATTTATTGAATGACCCGAAATAGATTTATGAAACGATTGGGTGGCCTTGGTATCCAAACCAAGAAAACCTAGATAAATTTTTGAAAAGAAAGGTAGGTAATGTGGGCGAATGGACTTTCGCGTACTCGTATTCTGACCACACATAAAATCAGACGGGCCAAGCCGGGGCCGCATAAGTATAGTACAGTCGTCAGTATAGTCAGATCTGGATAAGTCCAAATCTGGTACTTAAAAATAAAAACGTTGTGTTTTCCTTAAAAGTTTGTGTATTTCGGAACACCACATTTTGTGTGTTCTCCTCAAGACTACTTTGGTGGAAGACTACAGTACCTATTGTAAGCTAAAATCGCGTATTGTTTGAAATTCTACCTAGCTATAGAGAAATCATAGTAAGAAGCAGACGACCTACTATTACAGTAAGTTTTCCACGAACGATGTTTAACACGCTTCATATGACACAGGTGTTCATCACACCAGGGTGCACGTTTTACTGAGTTGATGTTGTTTACAGAGATTGGAACACAAAGTAGGAAAGAATCAAATAAAATATCGTAAAAACGAGACAAAGAATCATCTAACTTATTAAAATTAAGAAGGAAAGACCAACCCACATTAATTATGAGGGAATGTAATTTTTCAAAGTTTGTCTTACGAAAATTGAAATGCGTCTTACAAGGAAAACTATGGTTAGTTTGCTCTAAAATGAAATTAACTTCTAAGGATGATCAGGAACTTCAGGAACAAGCGGAGAACCAGAACGTAAAAGTGCAGTATTTGATGGATCAAAAACGAAAATAAGGCCAAGAATTCGTTTACGTATATAACGTATATGAACATCCAAAATATACCAGTGGAGAATATGGGGATAAAAATACGAGACGGCATCAAACCATACAGAAGAGGTGTTAGGATATCAAGTACGACGAAAAAATAATAATTGGTTCGACCAAAAATGTCGCGATGCAATAGACAGAAAGAAAAAGGGTTACAAAATTTTGACTAAACGACCAATACGAGCCAAAAAAGATAGATATGACGAGTTTAGGCGAAATGGGAAAAAGACCTGTAGGCGAAAACAAAGGAAGTACCATAATGACAAGATAAACTGCCAACAGTCGGGCGAAACTTTATTATTCTTGGGACAAGTTGCGGATGCGTGAAAAGTCAATATGCTGGTTAGAGTGGTTAGGGAAGACTAGGTGAAAAGGGGTTCTTGGGAAGGGCAGTTGATAATTTATCACTTAATTGCGGATACGATCAATAGCTCCAGTACATACCTATAATCAATATTTCATTCGTTTATTTAAGCAAGTTTGAGTTCTTATGAGGGGAGGGATGAGCAGTGATAGAAATGGTGGGTTGATGTTCATAATTTAATAATAATAATAATTTATTTCATCAAAAAATTGATTACTACATTTATGCACAGTTATGCGCAGTTGGAAACAATAAAAAAAGAATAAAACAGAATTAGATACACAAAAATTTTAACTTTTTTACAAAATCAAACATAATTAACTTCAAGAAAGCTTATTTATTACTTGTGGAACACTCAAGTGAAAATCCAATTGCGAGAAGAAGTTATTGAAATCTCTTAAAATGAATGAAACTGGTCCATAAAACCCGTAGTTCGTGCGATGCTGCTGAATTCTACAAAGCTCATAATTTCGCAAAGGACGACATGGGACGTTGAATTTAATCATAGACAGCAATTTGTCAGAGTAAACTATACCTGAAATGACTTTAAAACCAAAAACAACTCTGGCATGGATCCGCCTTTTCCCAAGGGAATCCATAGACAGCAGATTTAAACGTCCAGCATATGGCGGCAACCTGAGTGTATCGGACGAGGGACAAACCTTAAGAACCGACGCTGAATTGCTTCAATCCTACCTATGTAAATGAAATAATATGGCGACCAAATAGGACTAGCATATTCTAGGATAATGATAATAATAATTGGTCCGATCGAATGCACAATAAAACATTTTCGTTGTAAAGAAATCATTGAATTTTTTCGATTGTCTCCTGTCAAAACCGCAATCGCTTTATCAGCAATGTGATTCACGTGATCATCAAAGGTAAAATTACAGTTGAATAGTATGCCCAAATCACGTACTTTGTCAGAACGAAGTAAACAGCATCCATCTACAACATAGTCAAAATTCATTGATATTCTCTTCTTAGAATACGAAACAGCAGTGCACTTATTAATGTTGAGATGTAAATTGTTAAGTAAGCACCAGTCATGAAAACGCGAGATATCACTTTGCAATAATAGACAATCATTGATAATCTTAAAGATTTTCGCATCATCGGCATAGAGAAGAATGTTCGAGTTAGAGATAAACGAACTCACGTCATTAATAAAGAGAAGGAATAGAAGTGGACCCAGATGGCTACCTTGCGGAACGCCTGAAGTATTAAATATTTCAGAAGATAAGGCACCACGAAAGTGTACTTTCTGAATGCGATCACTAAGATACGACTTAATTCAAAGGACGAAAATATCAGGAAAACCAAGCAGGCGGAGCTTATGCACAAGAATATTATGGTCAATTTTGTCAAAAGATTTACTAAAGTCAGTGTATATGCAATCGACCTGCTGTCCGTTTTCGATAGCATAAAGACAGAAGGTCGAGAATTCCATAAGATTAGTTACAGTGGATCTGCCTTTGACAAAGCCATGCTGAAATGATCCAATAATCGACTTGGAATGGAAATACATTATATCACACACAATGGATTCAAATAGCTTAGCAACACATGAAAGATTCTCTATAGGCCTATAATTACTTACATTGTCTCTTTTAGCAGACATAAGCAAGGGCATTATAGTTGAGTATTTCCATGACACAGGAAAAACTCCACTACGAAGTGATGAATTAAAAAGGTACCCAAGGATAGGTAAAAGGGATAAATTACATTTTTTGATCACAGAAGAAGGAACACCATCTGGTCTACTGGAGAAATTAATAGCAACTTTATCAACGTATTTAAAAATAATGGAGTCGTCAATGAAAAGATCTTTTGGAAGGAAACTTTGACATTTTTAATTGATTGCTTGAATCACGTCCAAGATTCTCTGTATAGAATGTCAGTTTCATAGGCGCATTTGCATAGAATTTTCATAAGATTCGGTGTATTTTATATTCACGAAACCAAACATTTGTATGGGAGGGAATCTGAATCATAAAATTTTTAACGCAGTTTTATTTCGTTTCTCTTGTAAGGTGCTCGTACAAAACTTCAAGTTCGTAGCTTTTAATTTGTTGGTTATTAGTTGATTTATTGAAATTGGCCGAAATCATACTTTTGTATGGGAGGGAGTTGAAGGACATGCGCGATCTCAAAACTTTGGACGCAATTTTGTTTCAACTATTTTTAAAAGTTTTTGTGCAAAATTTTTAATTAATAGCTTTTAATAGTTAGGTGACAATTGATTTCGTAAAAATGGTCGAAAAAATAATTTTGTATGCGAGGGGCTAGAAGTTTTGAAAGAATTCGATCAGTTAATATTTCATACTTTAACGGATTTTTTATTAATGCATTTCGAAAATTTTAAAGTTTCTACCTTTCAAAAATTTTCAGCTTAGGTGTTTTTTTTCATTGTGCATGAAACAACTTGTGCACTTTTGACCCCCAATTCGGTGCATAACATTTGTGGAACAAATTATTATTATTATTATTATATTTCTCTATGTATTGTTATAGATCTGGCAATGATCTCTCTCAAATCTGCCAGAACTATTTAGAATATTCTTCCAACATGTAGAGGGCCATAGTAAAAACTTCTAGTAAATTCTCAAAGACACAAACAATGACACCCGACGCCATCTAGAAACTTCCAGAATAGTCCAGACCCAGCAGAAAAACATACACCAGAGAAGGTTCGAGACTCGGATAAATCCATTATAAATAGCCAGAGCTCACGACAAGGAGTTAGTTACTCAGTGACAGTTTCATGGAAAACACCTATCGGTATAAGTAAGCGAAAGTGATAGATCGGCGGTATTCCTGGGTTGTGCGAATTAAGTTTTTAGAGCGAATTTAGTAAAGTGATCGGGAAATTGTGTATAAAGTGCAATAAATAAATTATCCTTATATTTTAAAACGAATTGAGTTTTCTTTGAAATCTGGCGAACCCTAGCTCGCAACAATTGGTGTCAGAAGTGGGATTTCAAGGATAAATTCGAGTTAAAAATCGCGAGTGAAATTAAAATTCTCGAACGGATAATTTTGTGAGAGCGAAAAAGTGAAACTAAAATTCTCGAACGGACAGTGAGAATTTTGTGAAATCGAATATTCTCGAGTGCTCTAGTGAACAGTGACTTTAATTAGCGAAGTAAAATCGCGGAACTAAAATTCTCGAACGGACAGTGAGAGTTTTGTGAAATCGAATATTCTCGAGTGCTTTAGTGAGCAGTAACTTTAATTAGTGGAGAAAATTTAAGTGAATTCGGATCGCGGAAAAACTTGAAATAATCAGTAGTGAAAATGCCGCGTTATTTAAAGGACTTAAAATTAGCGGAGCTGAAGGAAGAGCTCAGTAGACGCGAGTTACCTACGACAGGGAGCAAGTCTGAACTTGTCAGCCGTATGATCGAGACACTCCAGGCTGAGGGTGAGGATGCAGATAGTTTCGAGTTCCAAATCAAAGAAGATCGTGGAGATGAGTGCTCTGGTACATCGGATGCTCTAACACAGTTAATGCAACAAATGATGAACAAATTAGAGCAACAATCATTGGACATTAAACAACAATCATTGGACATTAAACAACAATCTGCGGACATGAATCAGAAATTAGAGCAACAATCAGCGGACATGCATCAGAAGTTTGAACAACAATCGGTGGACATTAAACAACAATCAGCGGACATTAATCAGAAACTAGAGAAATTAGACCAGACTTCAAAGGACCTTAACCAAAAATTGGAGTTGCAAAATGATAAAATAGACACCATGGGTAAGGCCATAGAAGAAAACGTTGAAAAGAAACTTCGAATCTTCGAAGAACAAATTACGGAAAAGACATCCGGAATTGCAGAAGAAGTCGAACGCCTAAAAAGAGACTTCGATAATGTGAAGGCGACTGGCGTCATCAAGACAGAACATGTTGCGCACAAGGGTCTCAAGTCTCCAATCTTCGATGGACAAACACCGTGGGCTATTTATAAGACCCAATTTGAGGCCGCCGCAAGAAACAACCATTGGAATGATCTAGAACGGGGAACAGCTCTTATATTGGCGCTAAGAGGTCCACCAGCAGAGGTTCTTCAAACGATTCCGCAGGAGCAACAACAAGATTTTTCAACGTTAGTCCAGACATTGGATCTTCATTATGGCAGTGACCACATGCGAGAGATCTACAAAACGCAACTGTACAACCGAACTCAAAAGAACGGTGAAACACTTCAAGAGCTGGCACGCGATATTGAACGACTCACACTATTATCGCTGCCCAATGCGCAAACAGAGCAACGCAACGATACATCTGTTTTCGCATTTAACAATGCTGTACAGGACAGAGAGCTGCAACAGGCGTTAAAACTGGCAGGTAAGAAAACGATTGGCGAAGCCTTAGTATATGGGCTGACGTTCGAAGCTGCCAAGCAAAGCTCGCGGAGTAACTATCGAGTTCGAGAAATAGTAGAAGAATGTGTGTGCCAGAAAGCCGAGTACACCAAGCGGAGCGAAGGATCTGGTGCTCCCCGATGCTGGAATTGTGGACAGGCAGGACACTTAAGACGCGACTGCCGCAAACCCAGAAAAGCGATCAACTACTGTTCCGGCTGCGCTGCTAAACAAAGAGGAGGAAGGGGCGAACCGTCACGAGAGCACGCTTCGCCTAATGACAGTCCGGGAAACGAGTAAAGGCCAACTTCATGGGGCAGAAGTTGGCTGGTAGAATCGACGCCCCCGGAACCATCATCGCAGTTTCTCGACTACATCGTTGTGAAAACGACTTATGTATGAGTGGTCGAGTCGACAAATTAAACTGCATCATAACAGTCGACACAGGCGCAACACGGTCAGTGCTAAGATCTGACCTCGTAGATCGTACTTGGCTTCACAACACCAAGAAGTACGCACTTCGCACTGCTACAGGAGAAACTACAACGGTCCATGGAGAAATAGCTCGTGACATACAACTTGGGGATTTGACCTTCTCGCATGTATTCGTGGTAGCTGACATTACCGATGAGTGTATCCTTGGAATGGATTTTCTGAAACCACACGGTATATAGCTGGACTTAGGACAACGAATAATGAAGTGGCGGAATATTGAAATCCCGATGGAAATAACATCCTCCAAAACAACAAAGCTGCGAGTTGTATTATGCGAAGATGCGGACATACCAAAGTCATCTGAGAATGTTATTTGGGCAGAGCTCGATGGTGATCCCGGGAACCACCGATTCTACCTCATAGAACCGGAAACGACACCTGCATTACGAAGTCTGATACTAGGAAAAACGCTCGTAAAAAGGAATGAGAGAATGATGGTACCAATAAGAGTCCTGAACGTTGCGGACAGCACTACCAGCGTAAAGAAAGGAGATGTAATTGGCAGCTGTGAACCAATATCGGCGGTGACGAGTATCGACAAGGCAGAACCACATAACGTACCCTCTAAAAATAAGCCAAGAAGGAAGGACAATGTAACATCAACACTTCTTCAGTCAACCAACCTTAGAGGAGAACAACACAAGCAAGCAGTAAATCTAATCGAAGGATTTAGCGACGTCTTTTCCACCGGTGATGACGACTATGGCAGAACAAACTTAGTGAAACATCGTATCGATACCGGAAGTGCTACACCGATACGTCAACCTCTAAGAAGAGTACCATTAGCGAAACAAGGAGAAGTCAATTCAATGGTCAAAACTATGGAGCATCAGGGAATCATCGAAGAATCAAAGAGCCCGTGGATATCGCCAGTAGTGCTGGTAAAGAAGAAGGACGGCAGTACCCGTTTTTGTGTGGACTACAGGCGACTGAATGATGTTACGAAAAAGGATAGCTATCCACTACCAAGAATCGACGATATCATGGACACCCTGACTGATGCTAAATGGTTCTCGACGTTGGATCTGAAAAGTGGTTACTGGCAAGTGGAGATAGATGAAAAAGATAGAGAGAAAACAGCATTCTCTGTCGGCAGTGGACTGTGGCAGTTCATCGTAATGCCATTTGGCCTGTGCAATGCTCCAGCTACGTTCGAAAGACTGATGGAATTCGTTTTGCGTGGTCTGAGTTGGAAAACTTGTCTCGTTTACCTGGATGATGTGATCGTTATCGGCAGAACATTCAAGGAACATCTGAAAAATCTACAGGAAGTCTTCCAGCGGCTGCGAGCGGCAAAATTAAAGCTGAGTCCGAAAAAGTGCACTTTGTTTAGTGCAGATGTCAAGTACTTGGGTCACATCGTTTCAGCTGATGGCGTAAAGACAGATCCGGAGAAGATACTGGCGGTGAAAAATTGGCCCACTCCGAGTGATAAACACCAGTTGCGCAGCTTCCTAGGCTTAGCGACATATTACTGACGATTTGTAAAAGACTTTGCTAACACGGCGAAATGTCTGCATCAGTTAACAGAAAAAGGGAAGCCATTTACATGGAGTCAACAGTGCCAGGAAGCATTCGAGAGGATAAAAGACCAACTCTGCGACTCCCCAGTTCTGGCGTATCCAAAACCAGGTCATGGTTTCATCATAGACACTGACGCCAGCAATGTCGGTATCGGAGCAGTACTATCACAAGAGATCGATGGGCAGGAGAGAGTGCTATCTTACTACAGCCGAGTACTCTCAAAATCAGAAAGGAACTATTGCGTAACTCGCCGAGAGCTACTAGCCATAGTAGAAGCAACAAAACATTTTCACAAATACCTCTATGGTCAAAAGTTCCTTCTTCAAACGGATCACGCATCGCTTAAATGGCTACTTCAGTTTAAGAACCCCGAAGGCCAAGTAGCCAGATGGATCGAAAGGCTCGAATCCTACGATTTCGAGATTGTTCATCGAAGAGGAAGAATCTGTGGTGCTCCAACACATTATTAAATTCACTTGTTGATAAAAATCACTTTGATTTTTATTAACGAGAAATTTTCGAATTAGTAACTTTTGTTTTCGAAAATTAAAAATTTTATAGATATGAAATCAGTCGAAAATAGAAAATTGGATGAAAAATAAATTAATTGCTTGTTAGACATTAAAAATAAAACGTTACTATTAATTTTAAATATTCATAAATAAAATATATAAAAAGAAAAATAAGTAATTACTAATAATAAATGTGTAACAAAAATATATATTGCAGTGTTCAATTAAAATATCAAATATTGTGTTGTTTAATTAATTATATGTGATAAATAAAAATAATAAATTATCATAATAAAATATTTGCTGAATTAAAAGTTTATAATAAAAATATTAACACATCCAGCAAATAATTGGTGACCCCGACAGGCGACACGCCTGATAAATATAAAGAGCATAAGTTTATTCGATTGCACATAAACATTGGATCGATAGTCGAAATATACAGATTCGCATCAACATCGTCGTATTTCACCATAAAAATAACAAGAAAATAGAGAAGCCCAGGCATAATTATCTAAAACATCGGCCGAGATCCAAATTTTTTGAAGGAACTTTTTGATGCTCTTTGTAATTAAGAAGAATCATAAACAGCAACAACGGCAACAGCAACTGTGGCAATAGTAACACTAGCAGCAGCAGCAACAGCAATAGCAACAACAACAACGGCAACAACAGCGGCAACAGCAGTAGCAATAGCGACAACAGCAACAGCGGCATCAGCAACAGCAATAGCGGCAACAGCAAAGCAGCAAGAATAGTAAATATATAATTATAAAGAATTAACTGGAATTAAACGAATCCATAGTGAAATACAAGGAACCGATACAAGAGTCAACTCAAAAATAATGGAAGACAAGATTATTGCAGATACGTAGTATTTATTATAAGTTATTAAGTTATTTTAGATATTTTTCTTATTAATACTCAAGTTGTTCTGTCTCATCAATTCGATTTTTCGAAAGTTTTCATTCTTCGTCAAAATTTTCAAATATTTTTTCATTTCAATATGGAAAATAATAATGGAATTGCGCCACATACTCCACCTTTTCCTAATTTGGACGCACCTAATCCATTTCAGGGATTAGGTGATTTTAATATGTCATCTGTTGCTGTACAAAAAATATCTTTTTGGAAAAGAAATCCAGTGGCATGGTTCAATGCCTTAGAAATTCAGTTCAGGTCAGCAGGCATATCGTCCGAAACTACGAAATTTACTCACACGATAAGCATGTTGACCCAGGATGAATGTGATAAGGTTTTAGATATCATCGCAAATACTTCTTCAGAAACACCTTATTCCGATTTAAAGGCAACGATCATCGCTAGATTTGGTGAATCTGAAGATCGTAAACTTCATAAATTATTAAATGGCCTTGATATTGGTGATGATAAACCATCTACTTTATTAGCTAAAATGAAATCACTAGCTGGAAATTCAGTTGGTGATTCTCTTTTAAAGAAACTTTGGTTGACTAAACTTCCTCAAAGTGTACAATCAATTTTAGCCGTTGCAAATGTGCCATTGAATGAATTAAGTATTCTGGCAGATCGTGTTTTTGAAAGTTCCCTTGGTTTCTCTTTCAATGTTTCAGGCGTATCACATTCTAATGACAACAATAGAGGAACTGATCGTTTAGCATTCCAGAACACAATCCTTCATCAAATGTCATTATTGACTAAACAAATCGAAACTTTGTTTGAAAGGCAAAACCATTTTGCCAGACAAAGTCGTTCATATTTTAGGAATCGTTCGCGATCACGAAGTAAATCTCGTGATAATACCGATTGATGTTATTATCATCGAAAGTTTGGTGTTAACTCGACTAAATGTCGACAACCATGTTCCTTTAAGTCAACAAAAAACTAAGTAAATTGTCGGTAATGACGACAACCGACAATTTAACTACTTCAAGTCGTCTATTTATTTTTGACAAATTATCGAATTTTAGTTTTCTCATCGATACCGGTGCTGACATTTCAGCCCTTCCAGTCACAGCGTTTGCTGATTTAACTTGTGACAACTCATTAGTATTAACAGCGGCTAACTCAACCAACATTAAAACTTATGGGTTCAAGGAAATTGAAATTTCCCTTCAGTTACGAAGAGTTTTTAGATGGAAATTCATTGTAGCTGACGTAGAAAAACCTATCCTTGGTGCGGACTTTCTTAAATTCCATGGTTTAATTGTAGATATTCGTCAAAAATGTCTCATTGACCCACTTTCGCGAATTATCTCTACAACCGGCACTTTAGTCAAGGGACCATCTTCTTCCCTAGGTGTTTTATCGACCTCAATTTTAAATACTAAAGTTGAGCAAATTTTATCAAAACATGAAAACGTTCGTCGATCTTTAAACTACAGTAACTTAAAATCGAGCACAGTACAACATTTTATCGTTACTGAAGATCGCCCCGTTTTTGCTAGACCACGTCGTCTAGATCCAATTAAGTTAAAAATTGCTCGAGCCGAGTTTGATCGAATGATTGAACGCGGTATTTGCAGACCTTCTGATAGCCCATGGGCATCACCTCTGCATATGGTTAAGAAAAGTAATGGTACTTGGAGACCTTGTGGAGATTATCGAGCTCTTAATGCGATAACCACACCTGATACCTATCCAATCCCTCACATTCAAGACTTTAGCCAACAATTAGAAGGATGTAAAGTTTTTTCAACTATTGATCTTGAAAAAGCGTATCACCAGATACCCATCCGAGAAGAGGACATCCCAAAAACAGCGATTACAACACCTTTTGGGTTATACGAATTTATGAGAATGACTTTTGGATTGCGTAATGCAGCGCAAACTTTCCAACGTTCTATCTTTTCCATTTTGAAGGATTTTGATTTCTGTTTCGTCTATATTGACGACATCCTAATCGCTTCAAAGTCAGAAAGTGAACATCTAAAACATTTAGATATGTTATTCGAGCGACTAAACTCACATAACTTGATAATTAATCAAAATAAATGCTCATTCCTTAAATCATCGGTTGATTTCCTTGGTCATACGATTGACGAATTTGGATTCAAACCAATCGCTTCTCGAGTTGAAGCTATTTTAAATTATCCTCGACCAACTACAGTTAAAGATATTAGGCGTTTCCTTGGGATGCTCAACTTTTATCGACGTTTCATTCCACACGCTGCTGAAGCACAATCCACATTGGACAGCTTCACTAATGGCAGTAAAAAGAAAAATGACAAGACAGAACTTCAGTGGTCGAAAACTTCTATCGAAGCCTTCAACAGTTGCAAAGAACAACTGGCTCATGCCACTACACTAGTTTTTCCATCGTCATTTTCAACATTATCTTTAGCAGTAGATGCATCGGACACTGCAATAGGAGCTGTACTTCAACAGCGACTTTCTGAAGACTGGAAACCTTTAGCCTTTTTCTCTAAAAAACTATCCTCCGCTCAAAGGAAATATAGTGCTTACGACAGAGAGTTATTAGCGGCCTATGTATCAATAAAACATTTTAAATACATGCTTGAAGGCAGAAACTTTATCTTGTTTACTGACCATAAGCCGTTAATTTTCGCGTTAAAACAAAATCCGGAAAAAGCTTCACCTCGACAACTAAGACATCTTGATTTTATCAGCCAATTCACATCGGATATTCGACATGTTTCTGGAAAAGACAACATAGTTGCTGATACGTTATCAAGAATCGAGATACTTAATCTTCCTACAACCATAGATTATGCAGAAATTGCTAATGCTCAAGCAACAGATTTTGAATTAACCAAAGCCAAAACTATACCCAGCCTTAACTTCATTCCTGTTTCAATTGAAAACACAACTAATCCCCTTTGGTGCGACTCATCTAGACAACAATTAAGGCCGTATATTCCTACAAATTTACGCTTCAATGTCTTTCGTAAAGTTCACGATTTGTCTCATCCAGGAATTAAGGCTACTGTAAAACTAATGAGGATTAAATTTATTTGGCCCTCAATCAATAAAGACAGCCGTAACTGGACTAGAGAATGCATTGCTTGTCAAAAAGCTAAAGTTTCACGACATGTCAAAAGTCCGCTTGGCCACTTTGAACCAATTTCAGAAAAATTCAATACTATTCATATCGATCTGGTTGGTCCTCTTCCAATTTCAAACGGCTATAGATACTGTCTAACAGTCATTGATCGCTTCACTAGATGGCCAGAAGCATATCCAATTCATGATATTCATGCAAGAACAGTCGCTAATACTATTTTCAAAGAGTACATACCACGTTATGGAGCTCCAGTTTCAATCATTACAGATCAAGGCGCTCAATTCGAGTCACGATTGTTTACTGAATTAGGAAAAATGATTGGTTTCAAACGTTGTAGAACGACAGCTTACAACCCAAAAGCTAATGGAATGCTTGAGAGATGGCATAGGGTTTTTAAGGAAGCAATATTATGCAAACCAAATGACAGTTGGTCGGACAGACTTCCTTTAATCCTTCTTGGTTTGCGTACAATAGTTCGCGATGATGCTAACGCGACTCCAGCCGAATTACTTTATGGTCAAAATATCAGACTTCCTTATGATTTTGTTAATCAAACCGTTGAAAATCAAAATGCATCCGCAAGCGAATTTGTTGAAATTCTTCGAGATCGCATTAATAACATCAAGCCTCAGCCTCCTTCAAGACATAATCATGAAACCCCTTTCATTTTTAAAGACCTCCAAACTTGCAGCCATGTTTTTATTAGAACCTATACAGTTCGAACTGGTTTACAAACTCCTTATGAAGGACCCTTTGAAGTTCTTCAAAGACACAAAAAATATTTTGTAGTCAAAGTAAAAGAGAAACCAACAACAGTGTCAATTGATAGGCTTAAACCATGTTACAAAAGCTCTTCTGAACAAATCAATCTAGCGATGATTCACAAGAAAATAACTTTCGGTAAATCGGAAATTCAAACATTTCGCTCCACGGACAAAACTTGTTTAATTAATAGATGTATCAAGAAGGTTCATAACCTTCTCTAGGAGGGGGGTATGTGGTGCTCCAACACATTATTAAATTCACTTGTTGATAAAAATCACTTTGATTTTTATTAACGAGAAATTTTCGAATTAGTAACTTTTGTTTTCGAAAATTAAAAATTTTATAGATATGAAATCAGTCGAAAATAGAAAATTGGATGAAAAATAAATTGATTGCTTGTTAGACATTAAAAATAAAACGTTACTATTAATTTTAAATATTCATAAATAAAATATACAAAAAGAAAAATAAGTAATTATTAATAATAAATGTGTAACAAAAATATATATTGCAGTGTTCAATTAAAATATCAAATATTGTGTTGTTTAATTAATTATATGTGATAAATAAAAATAATAAATTATCATAATAAAATATTTGCTGAATTAAAAGTTTATAATAAAAATATTAACACATCCAGCAAAAATCCACGGTAATGCCGATGCGCTTTCACGTCGTCCTTGTCCACCGAACTGCAAGCATTGTCACCGTGTAGAAGGAAAAGAAGCCGGAGAAACCATTCAGAGGATAACGACCGAACCAAAGACTGGATGGAATCAGCAAGAACTGGAAGACGCCCAGCGTAAAGATCCAGATATTTCTCCGATCATGGCATGGAAGGACGAAAAGAAACGGCCTGAGTGGAAAGACATCTCACAATTCAGCGAAACCTTAAAGTGTTATTGGGCACAATGGAGCTCCCTTCACCTAGACGGCGGATTATTAAAACGAAAATGGGAAAACGCTGACGGAACATCATATCACATGCAAACCATCGTCCCGCATTGTAAAATCGAGGAGGTTTTGAAGGAATATCATGGAGGTACCTCTGGTGGGCATTTGGGTGTAAATAGAACCTTGGCAAAGATACGAGAAAGGTTCTATTGGATCCATCTCCGAGATGATGTCGAAAATTGGTGCCGTAAATGTACTACGTGTGCATCAAGTCAGGGCCCACACCGCAGATCCAGGGGAGAAATGCAACAATACAACGTGGGAGTCCCATTTGAGAGAATTGCTGTGGATATTGCTGGACCATTTCCGGAATCAGAAAATGGTAATCGCTACATTCTAGTGGTCATTGATTATTTCAGCAAGTGGCCTGAAGCCTACGCAATTCCAAACCAAGAAGCAGTAACCGTCGCCGAACAAATTGTTACCAACTGGGTGAGCAGATTTGGAGCTCCACGTGAACTACACTCCGATCAAGGGCGCAATTTTGAATCCCAAATATTCAAACACGTGTGCCAAATGCTGGGAATAAACAAAACCAGGACAACTCCATTATATCCACAGTCCGATGGAATGGTGGAACGTTTCAATAGGACATTGAACTCAAACCTATCCAAACTCGTCAGCGAGAGGCAACAGGACTGGGATCAGCACATCCCTCTATTTTTAATGGCCTACAGAACATCGGTGCATTCAACAACAGGAGAAACCCCGTCCCGAGTCATTTTCGGAATGAATATTCGAGTCCCTGCGGAATTAATGTTTGGAGTGCCACCAGACCAACCAACGAATGCCAAAGATTACGTCTCGGATCTTCAATGTCGACTAAACACAATTTATAACCTGGTCAGAGATAAAATTGATTTGGCGACCGACCGCATGAAGACGAGGTATGATCAACGGGCGAATTCATCAGGATTCCAAGAGGGTGATTTAGTTTGGCTATACAATCCCAAACGACAGAAGGGCAGATCGCCGAAACTACAGCGCAACTGGGAAGGCCCTTACCAGATCATCAACCGGTTAAACGATGTCGTCTATCGGATTCAATTACATCAAAAACCCCGTACAAAAATGAAAGTGGTACATCTCGACCGACTAACAAAGTACCACGGTGCCATTGCGGAAATGAACGACTCTGTTCGGGACGAACAGGGACTAAGGAGAGGGTAATGTTATAGATCTGGCAATGATCTCTCTCAAATCTGCCAGAACTATTTAGAATATTCTTCCAACATGTAGAGGGCCATAGTAAAAACTTCTAGTAAATTCTCAAAGACACAAACAATGACACCCGACGCCATCTAGAAACTTCCAGAATAGTCCAGACCCAGCAGAAAAACATACACCAGAGAAGGTTCGAGACTCGGATAAATCCATTATAAAGAGCCAGAGCTCACGACAAGGAGTTAGTTACTCAGTGACAGTTTCATGGAAAACACCTATCGGTATAAGTAAGCGAAAGTGATAGATCGGCAGTGTTCCTGGGTTGTGCGAATTAAGTTTTTAGAGCGAATTTAGTAAAGTGATCGGGAAATTGTATATAAAGTGCAATAAATAAATTATCCTTATATTTGAAAACGAATTGAGTTTTCTTTGAAATCTGGCGAACCCCTAGCTCGCAACAGTATATTAAATAGATGTATTCACATGGAAAATTTAAACTTTGGATCTTTCACCAGAGCCCTAAAAAACACTCAAAAATTTCGACATTTTTGCTGATCACCTCCCTCCCCTTACATCCCCGCCTTAAAAGTTTTACCAAAAATTAAAAACTATATAATTCTACAATCTGACAATTTTATATCTGTACTTTTCTTTGAGATATAATGGTTTGAAATTTTGAAAGGTACACCATTTTTGAAATGTTCCCCATTTCCGCCCACAACCATTATGACCAAACTATATTTTTTCTTTGTATTGCGCTAGTATAGCTTAATATATGTTGCAAGTTTCAATTACATAGCGTAAGAGATAGTTGCGATATTCATTTTTAATCATTTTTCTTTGCATCCCCACCTTGGTCCTCACCCTTACAATAACTAAACTCCGTTTAAGCTAATTCTTGTGGATCTGTATGTCACTTTAATGATCCCAAAATATGAATTTTTTATGGTAAGAAATTTCGAAGATATAATCATTTAAAAAAAGCCTCTCTTTCAGCTACCCTTTTCGGACCCCAATGGATAAAAAAATTAAATTATTTTTAAAGTTTGTGGCACAGAGTAGTTCTATGTATAAGTTGATTTTCAATTTCCTAGCTATAACCATGATTGAGGTGTTCGAATTCTTTCGGTCTAAGCGCGCCCCTAGCCTCCGACTTAACCCGTACACCACCCAAAGTGGGTGCCCATCTGAGATCCTCAACCATATACAATCCACCCAAAACTGAACTTCCTATCTTGAAGAGTTTGAGAGTTAATGTGCGCTGAGCGTACGCGTACGGCTTACAGACAGACGGATTTTTAAACTCTAAATGAAATCTGATAGTATTATAAGTTTGCCACAAAGTTTGTAACGCCAAGAAATAAGGCTCGGACAAAAAAAAAGAATGATACAGAAATTCATATTATCACTCATAAATCTAAAAACCGAATGTTTGTCCGTCCGTCTGTCTGTCTGTCCGTCCGTCCGTATCGTCTCTAGCTTGAGAGCGCGTTAAACTAGATGTTTTAAATTTTCTACATGTGAGTTTTGACAAAAAAGTGAGGTCAAGTTCGTGATTGGGCCAAATCGCTCCACCCCTTCTACCCCTCCCATTCAAAACTACATAATTTCTCAATCTGACAATAAGCGGATTTACTCGAAAAGTATAAATGCTATTGATCTATAATTTGGAATGTAATACTTTTATGATGATTTAAATGTACTGTATACATATAAGTTATATGAGTCCCCCCCCCCGTCCTTTCACCACCTCCCATACAAACTGCACTTTTTCATGGAATACTCCAAACAAATTTATTCAGTACATACAACATTGATCGAGCTGAAATTGTGCACTAAATATTTATTTAGAATTATTAGTAAGACCAAAAAAAAATAGACGATTAGTTTCACTCCTTCTACCTCTTTCCATAAAATCTGACACAATTCAACAACTTCTCAAAACGATGATTTTCCTGAAAAGTATTAATGCTATTGGTCTGCAATTTAAAACATATTACAACATGACGTTTTTCGTTATTTCTGAAAAACTCATTAAGAACTCGCCACTCCTTCTACCGCCTGCTATAGAAACTGCACAATTTCACTAAATCAAATACACTAATTTTCTCAGTACCTATTAAATTTTTGAATCCTAAATTTTGTTTAGAACATTTGCATGGCAACTCTAACGCGATGTGAAAAAATTACACCACTTCCCCTACAAAATTTCTTAAAATGAACAGATTCTCTTTCATCTAGAATATCGTACGATTGGGCTTTTTGCATTTTAGGCTATTTTAGTCATAATCGCAAAAAATCAAAATTTCAGGGTAGCAAATTTTTATACTCTAGATGGAATCTGAGAGTATTATAAGTTTGCTCTAAGGTTTGTAACGCCAAGAAATAAGGCTCGGAGAAAAAAATGATGAATACAGAAGTTAATATTATCACTCAAAAATCTCAAAACCGGATGTCCGTCCGTCCGTCCGTCCGTCCGTCCGTCCGTCCGTGCGCTCTCAAGCTTGAGAACGCGTTGAGCTAGATAGTTCAAATTTTGTACACGTCGTTTTTGACAAAAAAGTAAGGTCAAGTTCGTGAACGGGCCAAATTGCTCCACCCCTTCTACCCCCTCCCATACAAAATGACACAATTGCGCAATTTGACAATGAAGAGATTTGCTCGAAAAGTATATAAGCTATTAACCTGAAATTTGGAATATATTACTATTATGATAATATCAATCTACCGTATAAAAATTATGTGTGTCCTACCCCTCCTTCTACCACCTCCCATACAAACTGTACTTTTCATGAATTATTCTAAGCCAATTTACTCAGTGCGTATAAAATTTATCTAGCTGAAAATTTGCACCAAGTATTTATTTAAAATTGTTAGTAAGGCCAAAAAAAAATTAGACGATTAGCTTTACCCCTTCTACCCCCTCCCATACAAAATGACACAATTTCGCAATTTGACAATAAATGGATTTACTCGAAAAGTGTGAAAGCTATTAATCTGAATTTTTGGATATATTACATTCATAATAATATAAATCTACAGTAGACAAATTATTGGAGTCCTCCCTCTCCTTCCACCCCCTCCCATACAAACATCACTTTTTCGTGAAATGCTTTAAGACGATTTTCTCAGAACATATAACATTTATCGAGCTCATATTTTGTAATAAATTCTTAATTAGTATTATCACTAAGATCAGAAAAAATTATTTGATTAGCTTCACTGCTTCTACCCCCTCCCATACAATATGGCACAGTTTCACAACTTCACAAAAAATCGATTTTCTTGAAAAGTATGAATGGCACTAGTCTGAAATTTAAGGCATGTCAATTTTATAATATTCCTAGTTATTTCTGAAAAAATCACTAAAATTCCCCCACTCTTTCTACCCCCTCCCATACAAACTACACATTTTCATTAAATCTAACTCACTAATTTTTTCAGTTCCCATTCAATTTTTGAAGTAAGCATTTTGAATAAAACATTTTTATAGCTACTTTAGCATGATGGGGAGAAAATTAGTTCAATGCTATCCCTTCTAACATTCCACATACAAAATTTCTTGGGGTCACAAAAAAATTCTATTTCATCTAGAGTATCGTAAGATTGCGCATTACGCGCAATCGTAGCCCTGTTATGTTTTTTTTCCAAGTCGAACACAATACTTTATTATTAAAATAATAAAGGAAAACTGTCTTACGAAATGTTTTTTTGATATTTGTAGTAGAATAGTTCAAATTGAATAATTATAAATTAAGACAATTAAGTACCGGGAATTTGTAAATAAAACGCAAAATTTTTAATTACGAGGGGAGGTCAAAAATTTCGGAATGACAGGGAACGAGGTAAAATTAAACAAGTTATTATTTTTCCTTTCAAATATATTCCCCCTTAAGCCTAATACATTTATCACATCTTTCACAAAGTTTAATAATTCCTTATAACAAAAATGTTTTAGAAATGCCTTCGAAATAGGCAAGCGGGTAGTTGTAGGATGAGGTTTTACCAATTCCTACAACTATCCTTGGAGACTAGCGACTCCACGGACCTGAGCTAACTATCCCCCTGTGGGATGGGGGCTGTAGAATTAACCCACAGCCAGTCCTGCTTGCCCTAAAAATGGCAAATGGACACTCACTGGACTATGGGCTTTTCACCCGTGATCTTAAGTTCAAACTGATACGAAAAACGGATAGAGCGCCTCAGTTACGGACTGATTCTACGGTAATGACTTTTGGCATTCGAAAACGGACTATGATTGGCTTCTGGAACGTTCGAACATTGAATGACGGGGGAAGAGCTGGGGTTACTCGGTTCTTGCACCGCCAAGATCGACCGTGAAATGGAGCACTATAACATCCAATTCTTGGGCTTGAGCGAGGTCAGGTGGACAGAATCAGGCGAAGAACGAACCCATAGTGGAAACATTATTCTGTACTTTGATCCTGAAAGTGAAGCCAAAAATGGCGTGGCGTTCGTCGTTACACCTCGAGCGACAAATAGTCTCATTACCTGGGAACCAATCTCGGATAGGATTATCGTCGTCAGGCTCAGGACCAGTGTCAGAAACGTTACAATTCTGCAGTGCTACGCACCAACTAATACCGCAACATCTGGTGACAAAGAGCAGTTTTATAGCCAACTGAGTGCCACCTTCGAATGTGTTCCAAGAGGTGATATTATTATCATCTCAGGAGTTATGAACGCTCAGGTTGGACCAGACAACACTGGACTAGAACACGTCATGGAGAGGAATGGAGACCCTTGGGTCGACGCGTCACGACCTCGGATTAAGAGACCCGAAAACGGTGAATTATTTGTGGAGTTTAGTAGTACTCGGCAAATGGTCATCGGAGGGACCCTTTTTTCTACACAAGAGTTAAAGTAAAACACCTTGGGTTTCCCCTGATGGTGTTACTTAGAACCAGATCGACCATTTGGCTATAAGTCGCCGATGGAGAAGATGTCTCCTCGATGTTCGAGCGAAACGTGGAGCTGACGTGGGGAGCGATCATCACTTGATGGTTGCCTGCTTGAGATTGTCTACAGCAGCTATCCGATGACCACAAATTCTTCAAATCAAGCGCAAGCTTAATGTGGATAAACTCAGAGATCCCAACAAAAAACGCGAATACACCACTATTCTACGCGAAAAGTCTGAAAAGTCATCCACAATGGGTGAAAATGAAACGCGCACACTGCACGCCAACTGAGAGGCAACCAAAAACACTTTTCTAACTAGTGCTGAAGAATCTGTGGGATATGTACAAAGCGGTGAGAAACCCTGAATGTCGCAAGACACGTGGGACAAGGTTGGCAATCGGAAAGAAATTAAATTGGCAATCATCTCTCAACCCGATGTCAACCAACGAACGCCCGACCTGAGGCAGAACTACCGCGATGCTCATATAGAGCTTAAAAAGGCTGTTAGACGCGATAAGAGAATCGCCATTGAAGATCTGGCAAACAAGGCAGAATCTGCGGCTTACCTTGCGGATATGGGTTCACTATTCAAAATCATGAAACAGTTGACGAACAGGAATTTCACCGCCAACCACCTGGTGAGAGATGTCAACGGAACTCTCCTTAATATGAGTGAACACCAGTTGCGGCGATGGAAGGAATACTTCTCTGATATTTTAAACATCCTGTCAGAGGAAAATATCACAGAAATAGAACAACTACCAAACATCCAACCGCAACAATCCTCTATTAGAGACGATCTTCCAGATAAGGAAGAGATAGTTTCCGCCATTCGGTCAATGGCGGGAAGGAAAGCTCCAGGTATAGACGGACTACCAACCGAACTCCTCAAAGCGGACCCGGAAATAACAGCCGATATACTCCTCCCACTCTTTACTGAGGTGTGGAATGAAGGAAGATATCCGACTGAATGGAAGGAGGGCGTCATTGTGAAAATTCCGAAGAAGGGAGACCTTCGGGATTGTGGCAATTGGCGTGGTATATGTCTACTCACTATCAAAAATTATGGCTAAGGTAATTCTCAATAGGATTAGTGATGTCGTCAAGAGCACTCTTGAAGTTTATCAGGCTGGATTCCGTAAAGGGTCGTCTTATACCTACCACACAAATACCCTACGGATAATATTAGAGCAGTCAGCCGAAATGGGTTCGTTTGTGGACTTCGAGAAGGCTTTCGACAGCGTTAAGCGAGATTACATATGGAATGCTTTGCGTAGGAAATTTATTCTGGATAAGGTTATAGCTATGATTAAAGAATCCTACGAAGATGCAAGGTGTCGCATCTTGCATAGAGGAATGCTGTCCGAGAGCTTTCCTGTGCGAACGGGTGTCAGACAAGGCTGCATATTATCACCAGCCCTGTTTCTGGTGGTAATATATGACATCTTGAAAGCTGCACTGGAAGGTGGGGAATGTAAAGGTCTTCAATGTAGACTATTTAACATCTTAAGTCACCTTAATTATGCTGATGACGTGTGTTTGCTTGCACATAACCGTTCGGACTTAGAGTCAAATGTTCGCTCGTTGCATTCTAAATGCAAAGAGGCGGGACTGAAAATAAATGTGCGTAAAACCAAGTACATGCACATGGGTTCATGGGCTTGCGGCACACCGATTGATCTTAACGGACAGGATGTGGAAGAGGTGCAATATTTTTGATATCTCGGAAACATTGTCAGCATGGACGGCGGAGCCGAAAAGGATGTTGAGGTTCGTCTAAATAAAGCTCGTCAGGCCTTCGGTATCCTTTCCCCTTTCTGGAGGTTAAGAGAGATCTCCCTTCGCTAGAAGCTTCGAGTTTTTGACGCATGAGTCAAATCCTTGTTGTTATATGGTTGTACTACGTGGAAAGTGACCGTTCGACTTACCAAGAAACTACAGACTTTCGTGAACCAATGCCTCCGACGCATTTTAGGAATACTCTGGCCAGAAGTGATCTCCAACGACGAGCTTTGGAGTACAACTGGTCAGACTAAAATAGGTATTGAGATTCAAAGAGGGAAGTGACAGTGGATCGGTCATACTTTGAAGAATCCAGAGAAAAACATCGCCAAACGCTCTGGATTATAATCCTCAAGGAAGACGTCGGGTTGGTCGACCATGTAACACATGGAAGCGAGCAGTTGAGCAGGAGGCCAGAAGAATAAACTAGTCCTGGCAACAGCTTAAGGCCGATGCTCAGGATCGCGCCTAGGCTGAGATTGCCAACTTCACCTCTTCATCGTTGGTAAATTTTCTTCCCCGAAGTTCTATATTCAGTTTTTGAGACAAATGGTTATCAAAAGGGGCCAGATCTGGACTGTAATGAGGGGTGGTTCAATATTCGCATAGTCGCATTTCTGTAGGGCAGCGATTGCAACGTGTCTTTTGTGAACAGGTGCGTTGTCATGAAAAAGCAGCACACCTCGAGTTCGTTTTCCTCTTCTTTTTTCTTTGATGACATCCTTTAATTTTTATAGCAGGCTGGCATGGTATTCCCCTGTGATATTTTGCCCTTTTTCTTTTTCTTCTATAGTCGATCATCAAAACCCCCTCCGAATCCTAAAAAAATGGTGGCAATGATTTTTGAGGTGGATTGTGAGACCTTGGACTTCTTGATGGGTGAAGCGCCTTTACGGAGTCACAGCGTTGACTCTTGCTTTTATTCAGGCTCATACTGATGAACCCCAGTTTCGTCTCCAGTAACAATCTGAGTCCGAATTTCATCCCTTTTCTCGTTAGAGAGATCCAAAAACTCGCGTGAGCACTCTACGCGCTGCTTTTTCTGAATAGCTGAGAGCATTCTCGGTACCCATCTTGCGCTGACTTTAGACATGCCGTGATGATCTTTTTTTCCATTTTTCATCAAAACCCCCTCTGAATCCCAAAAAAATAGTGGCCATGATTTTTCCGGCGGATTATAAGACCTTGAACTTGTTGGGGTTGGAGCGCCTTTACAAAGCCACTGCATTGACTCTACTTTGACTCAGGCTCATAATAATGAACCAAACTTTCGTCACCAGTAACAATCAGGGTCAAAATTTCATCCCTGTTCTGAACACTCGACGTGCTGCTTATTCTGAACCGCTGAGAGCATACTCGACACCCATCTCGTACTAATTTTAGATATTCCGAGATGATCGTGGAGAATATTTAAAGCGGCTGTGTCTGATTCTCCAGCCATTTGTTTCTTCTTTAAGGCGAGCACTACCTACAAAATTGAAAAAAATCGATTTTTCTTATTTCCGATTAATAATGTAGACTGGATTCTAAATTGATTGCTCAAAACCGCACCCCTCTCGGATGAATAGAAGTGTTTCAAATAATGATGTGAACTTGTGGAGTCATGTATATTGGCGCATCGCTTGCAGCTTGGCGCTCAGTTCACTCCCCGGCCGCGCCGGCCCACTAACCTAATCACCACTCCCCACAACCAGTCCCACTACCCCGGTAAATCAGTTTTTTTCTTTATAATCAATAATTTTATATTACTACAATATTTATATATTTACATTTGTTGAATAACTAAAAAAAACTTTTATTTGATTTTTTGCTTCTCCTGAAAAGTAGTGTTAATTAGGTACACTTTTCTAAAAAAAACTACACAACCTATTCACTTAATTTTTGTTTTGTTGGAAAGGATACACTACTGGCTGACAATCCAGTAGAGGGTTTTTTTAAATTTCGACTATGACTTTTTTTACAAGGTTTTTTCTTGCACGAGAAAATTATTAAACTTTGTAGTTTTCTAGAAAATTCCATGTAAATTGTTTTTAATCGCCATCTACCTTATTTGCTAAGTTTCGAGTAAAATACATGCCTGCAAAATTTGGTCGAAATCGGCCAAGTAGTTCCTGAGAAAAGTGTACTTCAATTTGCACTGAAAATGGTCTTGGAAGTGCTCCCCTTAAGCGAGCATCTTCGAGAACAAGTTTCTCAACTTTTCGGACGATTTTTGGGAAGTGGCCTCAATCGGCCGGCCCGAGAGTTTATCATGTTCAATTGACTCTCTGCCTTGCCTGAAATAATTTATCGTCCAGGTAAAAATATTTCGCCCTCCCTTGTCCATCCCCTCATTCCGCGAAAATTGTTGACCTCCTCTCGTAATTGTCAATATTTATTTTGTCGCCTTCTAAGTAATCCCCATTAGATGCAAGACACATATGCCAGCGTTTATAAATACCTTTTGGTATGGCCTTCAACTTCTTCGGCGAATTTTATTTTATGTCCTCGATCGACTGACTACCTCCTCTGTTCTCTCTTACTCTATTAATCCATCCTTACAGCAGTAACCACAATAAAGGATCTAGGAGTGGTCTGTGATCGTAAACTTAAATTCGTCAATCATTTCTCCGAGATTACTAATAAGGCATACAGACTTGCTGGCTTCGTCCTCCGCACGACCGTCCAGTTTAATCGTCCAGGAACAGCTGCTCTCCTATTTTCCACACTCGTCCGTAGTATTTTGGAATACTGTTCCACCGTCTGGAACCCACACCATTCTTGCCATGTTCGAACCATCGAATCTGTTCAGCGTAGATTCA
The DNA here is from genome assembly GCA_963669355.1 of Chorisops tibialis. Taxonomy (NCBI): domain Eukaryota; kingdom Metazoa; phylum Arthropoda; class Insecta; order Diptera; family Stratiomyidae; genus Chorisops; species Chorisops tibialis. The sequence continues at coordinate 266,894,534 of OY770262.1, read as the reverse complement.
CTCGAACCCTTTTCTATAGATTAAGGAAGCCTCATATCGACTACAATGGCAGACTTGAAGTACTTCAACTACAGCCACTGCATTTAAGGCGGCCCTTCCTCGATGCTTGCTTCGTCTTCAAGCTGTGAAACTACCTGCTCAATACCCACCTCTGTGACGACCTGAACTTTAGACCAGGAATAGTCTCAACAAGGAATTCAGACATCTTCAATCCTCCACGAGCCTCTCTCGATGTATACCATCACTCTGCGATGCTAAGAATGCAAAGGAACCATGACCGACTCCAATTTGGTTCTTTAGCTTCTTCTTTTCCATTATTTAAGAATAGAGTTAAATCTATCATCTTCAATGTTTATATTTTCCTCTTTGCTATTCTTTTATTTTCCGCTTTTGTTTAATTGAAATTGTAATCTTTTTGTTCAAGAGCCCAAATAAATAAATAATAAATAAATAACTGAAAACGGGTTCCACGGAGCGGTAATTTCAGTTTCGGGAATAGGAAAATGTCATACGGCGCCAAATCTGGTGAATACGGTGGTTGATTGATGCAATTTGTTGCCTTTTGGCCTGAAATTCGGTCACAATTGAGGTTCAATGCGAAGGCGCATTTTCATCGTGGAAAATCCATGACTCCTTTTATAATTCCAGCCGTTTTTTTACGGATTTGCTCACGCAAATGCTTCAATACGGTCAAATAGTACTCCTTATTGACCACCGGAATGAATCATAATTCGCACGATCAAGGATGTCCAAAGTGACCTGTTCACGGTACTTTTTTGAGGAAAATTCAACTTTTTCGGAACGAGTCGAGAAAGGATGCATTTCTTGGCCAAAGTATCCACCAAAATAGGACGAATAGACTCACGAGAGATGTTAAGCTTTCCTATTATATCCCTAACGCTGACATGACGATTTTTGAGCATCATTCCCTTCACTTTTTGAATGTTTTCGTCAGTTGAAGAGGTTGGAGGTCATCCAGAACGTGACATGTCGTCAACGATCTCTCAACCGGCCCTAAGGGCATTGTACCACTCGAAGGCTCATGTTTTTGGTATCACTGAATCACCGTAAGCATTTTCCAATATTCGCAACGAAATTTGAGACAAATTCTTTCTTCCATATTTTTATCCATCTTAAAAATCGCCGTGGACTACTGAGGTGTACCGATTCTACCAGACTAACTGATTAACAGACCTCGCTAATTTTTTGAATAATAATAAAGGACAGTCGTACCTGCTTACCAAAAAAAAATAAAAAATTTGAAATATCATTTCCCAGGGTAATTTTACTTACAAATTACACTTTATTGTCTTAATGTATTCCTGACTGCAACAATTTGTTATCGGATTATTTTAAACTAAATCTGTTTAAAACTGACGCTACTTAAGTTATGGAAGCATCCGTAGTGAGTTAGAAACGGGGGAAACTGTAAGACGGAATTTCGTAATAAATAAATTAAAGTAAATTAAATTGCTCGTTATTTATTTCCTGAAATCGCAACAGTTGTGTTTGACTTCCTTTATTTTATTATAACAAAAATAAAAATTTACCCGTTCCCATTTTCCTGAAGCACTTAAATCCAAAGGTATCCAGGATGTAATTAAAACTGAACACTCACACAGACACACAATTAGCACAATAAATTATCACTATAAATGCGTACGAATGAAAAAACAACTGAATGAAAATCACGTAATCGACATCGGAAAGCACTACACGAACGAAAATACGCACATATTCACACGTAAAAGAGGAAAGCAATCAATCCGCACTTTATTATGAAAAAAACCTAAAGATCCGATTACCAACCACGTCCATCACAATTCTGAGACTAATTGAATTCTTGGAGTCGAGAATTGAAGATGAAGGCTCCCGAAAGTAACTTAAAACAGTCACTGACTCCCGCGACTTCTGCAGGGCTTGCATCCCGTATTCATCCGAATCCGGACCCTTCCTTATCGCGCCAGAACTAGGCAAAGTCCTGTACACCACATAGCTACAGCTCATATACCTACATACATTTGAATAGCTGCGGCTTCGAGCCATTCACCGCAAAGTGTCAAGACCCAAGTACACATTTATAGGACCATTGTTGTACATACATATCCCAGCAATGGGGTGGTATGGCGAGGGTGAAGCTGTACATTGCTGTATCACACATCACTTCACATCACCCACGCACCCAACCTCTCGAATCATAATCAAGTGACCTACCAGCTTAATGTATACGAAAGCCACAACGAATCGGAGGGATGGTGCAGAGCGAGAGCACAGTGCTCATGTAACCAAGACTTTACAACAGATAGACTTTGATCGAAATTTAAAATGAGGGATGAACTAGTGCCAACCCTCACTCCGGTCCGTAGCCAGCAGTAAATGTGTCCTTCATATACGGCAATGCTACCTCAACTTATCGAGCCGGGGCGTGGTTGACTCCGACCAGACAATGTCAGAGAGTAATTTTGCAGCAATATGAGAGGGTTGATTTGCTGACTGCAGCACAAATTCATAAGGAACTGTGTCTGTGTATGCGAATGACATACTATCCTTGGAGGGTGGAGCTTCCTTTCAACTCGCTTGGCGAAAAACGCTAAACTTTTAAGATTATTCGACGGGAGGTTCGCTCAATAAATCGGGACCATCATTCCAGTAAGAAGTTGACTGCTGCCACGTCATTGAAAACAGACATTTTATTTTTATTCCTGCGGTTACCAACATACTAACCAGCCATAGAAGCAGTAAGTCGCTTGCCTATACACAATTGCACTGTAGGCTCCGCCCATGCTCCAATACATTCCCGAAACACTCGTCCATTAGACGAACAAGTAAACGTAAAAAAGGCATAAAATCAGGACACATCCTTACGTCGTCATGCGGTATGTGATTCCGGGTAGACATCCTGATATGGAGAAAATGTAAAAATGGCCCCAAGTACATAGCCCAACGTGGGATGGAGCTTTTCGAGCTTTTTGATTTGTGTGATTTGATTGCATCCTGCTACGAGAATGGGATGAGGATACTTTCACGGGTCAACCATCCTGTTAAACCGAAAAATTGATGGGTTACTTGTTGTGGAACTTTGGAATTTCGTTATTAGTGAGACAGTGAAAGAAATAGGGGATGGACGAAATGTATTAGAGCGGGAACGTCAGAAAAACGACATTAAATTCAAGGTGATCATTTTAAAGCTAAGAACTGTTTAGAAGAAATTACTGCAGTTACTGTTACTAGCTAATTTTGTGGATTTGTGATACAGACGATCCATTTGATTTTAACAGGGATAAAGTTCCTTACGTTGAAATAAAAAAAAATTTCTTCCATAATTTTTATTGGCAGACACTTCATTTTATTCTATTGTTCGATATTTACTCTAAGTACGCTTACAAAAACTATATAAGTATTTCCTTTTTCATTTTGTCTTTGGCAGTGTTACATCGGTATTTGTTACAAAAAAAAATATAAAATAAAAAATGGACGACAATGAAATCTTTTAAAGACCAAACGATTTATCAAAACAAAATAACAAAAAACTTCATTTGAATCCATGATACACAAACGTTACTTAAAACAAACAGGACCCACTTGAAAGCCGAACGCTTGATTTGGATCGCCGTAGTCCATTGGATAGAAATCGATAATCGGTAGATAATGAACACGCTTCGTTCGAATCTCAAAAATAGTTTCAGATCTGGCCCGTCCAGACTAAAAAAAATAAAATTGTTAAATTTAATACTTAATTGAATTTCAACCAATCTATACTTACTCTACATCCATCCGCTAAAATTGTCGGCTTAATGAAAGTTCCATCCTGTGCAATTTCCATTTCATTGTCGCCCAAAAGTTTGATAGCTTCGTCGAAATTATTTAATTTAGTGCTAAACCAGCCAACACTATTGATACATGAATATGTGAAATTTTGATATCCTTCTTGCGACAGTAGCCTTAAAAATGTCATCTGAACTACGCCAATGGTCTCGTATGTGACTCTAAAACCGCCTCGTAAGTTCGAATACCAGTCGTCTTTTCCGTTCTCTTTTCGCCATGGAATATTGGGCATCTGCGAGCTGTGGACATCGGGGAAAACACACGTTTCACCTTCGGCCGTCATATTACAATACGCATATACAGCGTCATCAGGCATACCCAGATTTGGGTCGATCCAGTACCAGCCATCTTTGAATTGTGGATGACCGAAGTACAAATCGCGACAAGTTCGAACTGGATTTTCTCGAGTGCCTACTGGTTTTCTTATTCTGTCTAGTTCTTGACGCATTGAATAAATCGAACTGTACATATCCAAGAACTTTGGTCCCAGATCGTCCTTGCTTTTCTTCTTCTTTTTTCGCGGTGCACTATTTTTATCAACACCCATCAATTCGATTAAATCGTCATCATCGATTTCTTCCAAATCTGGATCATCCTCTACAGCTCGCCTTCTTCGGGTTTCACCTTTGTCGGGCGAGAATTCATTTAGTTGAAACAGAAGCTCTGGAGGAAGTAAGGGCGCTTCGGCCGGAGGACCCGGTGCTCCTGGAGGACCTGGTGGCCCGACGTCTCCCTTCGAACCTGTAACTCCTTCGTTTCCTTTGGGACCGAGAGGTCCTGATTCTCCTATTGGCCCTGGTGGTCCATCATTACCTTTGAATCCTATTAGTCCGATAGGACCGAAATCTCCTTTCTGACCTTCGGGACCTTGTGGCCCACGAATACCACGATCCCCTTTTTCGCCCAGATCTCCTTTAATACCGACTAACCCCAGTTCACCTCGATGACCCTTAGGTCCACGACGACCTCGTTCACCTTTCGGGCCTCTTGGACCAGCGTCTCCTATTTTTCCTGAAAGCCCTACAGCTCCAACTTTTCCTGGTGTTCCTGCTTCTCCCTAAATTTCATAGAATTAATACAACCAATAAAACAGTACCAATAGCATGTATACTTACTACTGGACCTGGAGATCCCCGAAGTCCTGGTGACCCTTGCGGACCTGGTAGGCCTTGAGGTCCGGTCAATCCAAGTGGACCTATTTGCCCAGTTACACCTCTATCTCCTTTATCGCCCGGGAGGCCAGTATTTCCTTGCATTCCTGCAGGGCCTTCCGGGCCTTGTTTTCCAGCAGGGCCTGGTTCTCCCACTCGACCTGGTGGCCCGAAATCACCCGGAAGACCAGTTTCTCCAGCCTTACCATCATCGCCCTCTCTACCAGGATCTCCCTTCGACCCTGGTAATCCCGGCTCACCCCGGTTTCCTGGAAATCCTCGCACTCCAATATTTCCTTTTGGGCCCTCTGGTCCTGGATGTCCAGCCTTACCGGGAGGACCAGGTAATCCTGATTTACCTTCTTCTCCTTTAGGACCAGTATTTCCACGTTCTCCGTCTTTTCCTATGCGACCAATTGCGCCAGGTGGCCCAAGAGGGCCAGGTTCACCAGGAGAGCCTTGTGGACCAGGAGGTCCTACAGGACCAGGGCCGCCATCTGATCCGGTGGGCCCACGTCGACCTGGTTCACCAGGTGACCCTGCAGGACCTGACAACCCTGTTAGTCCATCATCTCCTCTTTCACCTTTGATTCCTGATGGACCCGGAAGGCCCTGTATGCCTGCAGGACCTGCATTGCCAGGTAATCCAATTCTACCCTCCTCTCCTTTAACTCCTCTTCTTCCTATTTCGCCGGGCGGTCCTTTCTCACCAGGTGTGCCTGGAGGACCTGGTTCCCCTCGCAGCCCTTGAGTTCCTTGTGATCCAACAGGTCCCTGTCAATATCTGCTTATAAGCAATCAGCAAAAAATTTTAGCTATTCATATTTACCATTTCACCTTGGCCTCCCTTTAAACCTTTCTCGCCAGGCTGACCAACATCACCTTTATCGCCGTCTTCTCCTGGAGTTCCAACTGGGCCTGGGGGGCCAGGCATTCCTCGCAACCCGGCCAGCCCATCTCTGCCCATGGGTCCTATTAAACCAGGCTCTCCTCTTTCGCCCTTACTGCCAGGTGCCCCAGGATTACCGGGCGGTCCATGTCTTCCTTCAGCGCCTGTAGGTCCATCAGCACCAGATACTCCTTGCTGACCTTTATCACCAATTGCGCCTGGTTGACCTTGTGGGCCAAGTTCGCCCTTGAGACCTGGCAAACCTGGTTGACCTTGATGTCCTCTTTCGCCTGGGAATCCTGGCAATCCGACCGCACCTGGTGGGCCTGATTTCCCAAGTAAACCTGCCACACCTGGTTGTCCTTCTTTTCCTGCTTCTCCCGGGGCACCAGATTCACCTGGAAGCCCGGGTAATCCAGGAACACCTGATTCACCAGGCGGGCCAGGCTCGCCGGAAGGTCCGTTTGGTCCAATAACACCTGCCAAACCTGTTGGTCCCGGTTTTCCTGTTTCACCCTTTAAGATAAAATTTTGTAAAATAAAAATTATTATAACTACACACCATACTTACTGGTGATCCTCTTTCACCATGCGGTCCAACCGGACCATCTTTTCCGTTATTGCCGGGAGGTCCTGGCATTCCGATAAAACCGCGTGGACCCTCCAAACCCTGTGCACCAGCTTCACCCTGAGGCCCGGGAGCGCCCGGCTGGCCAGTGTCACCTTTTGGACCAGCAACTCCTTCATTTCCTCGACGACCTCTACCACCCCTGAAACCTCGCGGTCCGATTTCACCACGCTCACCTTGTTGACCTAAGTGTCCTCGATCCCCTTTCGCACCAGCCGATCCTGTAGAGCCAGATGCTCCCTTATCTCCCTTCTCCCCAGATGGTCCGGGATATCCAGGGAATCCTTGGACACCTTGTTTTCCTTTTTCTCCCGTAGCACCGATTGCTCCAGTTTCACCTCTAGGTCCTTCAAATCCTTTGGGACCTTCGGCTCCTTCATTTCCATTGCTTCCGACGGGACCGATTGGTCCTCTTTCACCTTGTGCTCCAAATTCTCCCTTTTCTCCATCTATTCCCCGATCGCCTTTGTCTCCTTTGTCACCTATTGGTCCCCTGGGCCCATCATCGCCTTTGATTCCGCGCGGACCTGGAAAACCTACCGATCCTTGAACTCCTTGAATGCCTGTATCTCCTTTTGCTCCTATTGCTCCGGAGTTTCCGGGACGACCAGGCGACCCATCGATGCCTGGCAGACCAGGCAATCCTGGTTTTCCTGATGGCCCGGATATTCCGGGTGGTCCCAAATTTCCTTGAGGACCAGGAGGTCCTAGTGGCCCATTAGGACCTGTTTGTCCTGGCGCTCCCGGTTGTCCTTGCGGGCCAGAGTTTCCTTTAGTTCCGGGTTGACCTTCGGTACCTGGAGCACCAGGATTACCTGTTGGCCCTGGAAAACCTCGGGATCCAGCAAATCCGCGCGGACCCTGTGGTTAGACAAATCATTATAGTTTTATTTTAGGGCAAGAGCCCTTCAACATAAAAAAAAACAACGGAGAGAGATAAGGAAACTAGTGGTATGTATGGACAGGGAATGACGAAACTAAGATCATAGTATGGAAATTATATAATTATATTATATCGCGTATTCCTGGAGGAAAATCCAGCATGAAAAACGCAACCCGTTGTTAAAAAAAAAACGGAAAGCGACAAGGTTATTTTTATACTCTATATGAAATCTGAGAGTATATTGTGTTTGCCTTACCGTTTGTAACGCTAAGAAATAATGCTCGCACAGAGTCCCACGGGTACAGAAATATTTGTTGTCGCTTAAAAACCTCGATTCCGAGTTACCGTCTGTCTGTCTGTCTACAGCATAACTCTCGAAAGCTTTGAGCTATAGTGCTAAGAATTTTTGTGTGTAATTTTTATCATAAAACTAACTTTAAGTTCGTGAATGGGCTACATCCCCCACTCCTCCTGCCCCTTCCAATACAATTTTCATGAAATTTCGAAATATTAAGAAATTTAATTTTCTTTGAAACTATTTAAGCTATCGACTTGAAATTTGGATTGATTATGATATAGATGTCATTAATATGACGGAATATGGATCCGATTCCCTCACTCCATCTACCCCCTCCCATTCAAATGGACAATTTAAAAAAATACATATTTTCGATTTTCATTGAAACTAGTAAAGCTGAAAAGACGAAATTTGTCAGAATTAATTCTACTATAATTGCAATTAGTTTTAAAAAGAATTATTGACTTCACCTCGTTCCTTCTACCCCCTCCCATACAAATTTAAATTAAAGCATAACAGAATTATGATTGGGCGTAAAGCCCATCTTTGAAAAGACCATTGGATAATACTTCGTACTTTGATTAAATTTTTGAAATATTAAATAACCAATTTCAATAAATTAAATAATTATAATGAACAACTTTTGGTGATTAAATTACCACCCTTTTGGGAAAATCAGATCCGACTTAGTTATAGTTTCTCAAGGTAGAGAGTCAATTCCGAATTAAATAAATAACGCAAGTAAATATGACTACTTAATTTCGGCTTTAGATTCGGCTGCAATGGAATTAGTAGCCAATATTTTAGTCAATCCACCTATGAACAATAAATACGATTACTTGAAAGAAACTCTGTTAATGAGATCGCGTGACACTGAAGAAAAGCGGAAGTACACATTTCTTCATAAAATTGAACAACTTCTTCTACTTCTACAATGGCACTACTACAGCCCAAATCGGTTCTTGGTCTCCTGACATTCAGGTTCCTTAACATTTTTCATTATTTATTGTGGAAGGTTTGTTAGACCTTCGCACAACCCTCTTTCTTCGAATTTTTCAGTTTCGTAGATTAATGTAACCAAAGTATGCCCAAGCAAGCAGTGTGCTGAAATTATGCGTCGACCGAGATTTGAGCCCACAACCTTCGCATTGGAGACCAATACACTACCTACTAAGCGACATCCTAGCTAAAATTGAACAAGGTGACTTAAACCACCTGAACTTTTCCGACGGATGGAAAATATAACTGATGGTTTGGTGAATGTTTTCACAGTGGATTCAAACTGAGTTTGATAAAGGTCTTAGCAGAGACCGAAACGTCACGAATAATAAAGCGTAACAGTGCAGAATCCGGAAATCTTTTCTTTCAATATAACTGATGGTAATAGTCTCATCAATAAACCCTTACTTCATAAGTTGTGGCTTAGTCTATTGCCAGGCTCGAATTAACGCAATTGAAAACGCTTCTGAATTTGAAGAAATTTTTAATATTGTAGATCGGATTAATGGCACTTCGATTCATAATTTCAAGCAAAGTGAATGCATTGCAACCAACAGCAACGATAATAACAATTCTTCTATGAACTCCTTACAATCGCTAGTAAAAAGTTTATTTCAGCGAATTGATGACCTCCAAACTCAATTAACTTGATCTCGCAATCGTTCTTTGAGTTCGAACAGAAATAATTTCAGATCTCAATCAAAAACAAATTCACAAGGCAGTTCAAGTGCAATCTGTTGGAACCATCGTCGTTTCAAGGCAGATACAACCAAATATGCATCTATCTGAAATTACGAGAAAGCAAAAAAACTAGCCTGTCCAACCTCGATGACGGCATCTGGTACGGAAGGAATTTCACACCGCTTATTCATGTGTGACAAGTCATCCAAAATTCTCTTTCTCATTGATACAGGAGCAGAAGTTGCAACTCTAGCTAGAGCAGTGTTCAAAAAACAAAAGTCAAATCTAACTTCAAATTACACTGTAAGAGCCCTGACACCATTCTTGCTGATTCTTATGTAAAAACATAACAGAATTATGATTGGACGTAAAGCCCAATTAAGACAGATATTTGTATGGTCGAAGTTGATAATTTTTTTTTGCATTTATTACAATTCATAAGGGACAAATTCTGACAAAATTTTAAGTTTGTAAATCTTATAGTTTTAATGAAAGTCGATTTAATGCATTTACCAAAATTATGCGTTTGTATGGGAGGTGGAAGAAGGAGCTTACGGATCAAATCAAATTGAAATTTCAAGTTTTCGTGAAATTTGTAATTTGTAATTTTTTTCAAAACAGATTGAAATTATAATAAAATTAATTCTGACAAGAACTCGTTTTTCAGCTTTGCTAGTTTCAATGAAAATCGAATAAATATATTTTTCAAAATTGTGCATTTGAATGGGAGGGGGTAGAAGGAGTAAGGGATATCTACATCTTTATATTTTGACCAAAATATTGATAGCTTAAATAGTTTCGAAGAAAAATCAATATCTTAAAAATTCGAAATTTCATGAAATTTGTATGGGAGTAGGTAGAAGGAGTGGGGAGATGTAGCCCGTTTTAAAGTTTCTTTTTTGCTAATAATGACACACAACGAATTTCAGCACGATAGCTCAAAGCATTCGAGAGTTATGTAAATGCAAAAAAAATCCGCCCCGCCATACGCCGTACATATGGACTCATATCTCCGAGACCGTTAAAGGTAGAATGTTCGTTTATGGGTGAATTGTTAATTGGGTAAGTGAGCTCTATTTTTCAATTTTGGGGAGTGGTAGGTAGAAAGGGGTGGCGGGGGGAGAGAAAGAGTCAAAAACTACACTTGCTAATATCTCCACCACGATCTCAGATGGGAAGCTGTATTGTGAAAAAATGGCGAGCATTTCAAAAATGGTGCACATTCCCAAATTTCAAACCGCTATATCTCAAAACTGAGTACAGGTATCAAATTAAAATTTTGTCAGATTGTAGAACTACATGGTCTTTAATTTTGGTTGGGGGTGTAAGAGGAGGGAGGTGGTAAGCAAAATTGTCGAAAATTTTGAGTGATTTTTTTAGGGCTCTGGTGAAAGACACAAAGTTTAAATTTTGAATGTGGATATAACTACTATATATATCTAGAACAAATAATAATTTGTTCCACATTTATTATGCACCGAAGTGGGGGTCTAACGTATACAAGGTGTTGCATGTGCAATGAGAACACATAAACTGAAAATTTTTGAATGAAATTTTAAGATAGAAACTTGAAAATTTGCGGAATGTATTTAAAAAAAAATCCCTAAAAGTATGAAATATTAACTGGCCGAATACCTTCAAAACTTCTACACCTGCCATACAAAATTATTTTTTCAACCATTTTTAAGAAATCAATTATCACCTAACTATTAAAAGCAATCAATTTGAAAATTTGCACAAAAACTTTTGAAAATAGTTGAAACGAAACTGCGTCAAAAGTTTTGAGATCGCGCCTGCCCTTCTACGCCCTCCCATACGAAAGTATGATTTGGACCAATTTCAATAAAAACAAATTATAGCTAAGAACTTAAGTCATAGACGAAATAAGATTCGAAATATTTGCAAAGAATTTTATACATTCAGAATCTAAACCCTCACAAAAAATTATAGATTAATAATACGCTAAAACTCGAGAAAAAAAAAAACATCTTGCCGCTTTCCGTTTTTCATGCTCGATTTTCCTTCAGATGGCACCACACGCAAGCAATAATTTTCATACTATGATCTTAGTTCCGTTAACCCCTACCCATATATACCATATTGTATTTCTCTGTTGTTTCTTTTTGTTCCCTTTTGTGCCGTTGGACTTTCAATCGATAGTTTTTTGATATTCTTACCAATTCACCGGGTATCCCAGTAAGACCAGGAGGTCCTTCTTCTCCCATCATGCCTTCGACTCCCTGTTGCCCTTTCTCTCCTTGTAATCCTGGAATACCTCTATGCCCTTTATCTCCTAGTAGACCAGTATTGCCGATTGGGCCGGGTTCGCCTTTTGATCCAATAGGTCCAGCTGAGCCTCGTTCTCCATCTCTCCCCGATCTTCCACGCCTACCTTCACGACCGGGAGGCCCAGCAGGTCCGGGCACTCCCCTAGGACCCTAAAAATACAAAATATTATTAAGTAGCGTTCCAAAACAAAAAACAAATCACAATCGTACCGGTTCTCCAACATCACCTTGTTCGCCCTTAGTTCCTTGCTGACCTGGAGGTCCTACTGGCCCTCCTAGTCCAGTTAATCCCATCGGGCCATCTGGACCCCTCATTGCCATCTGGAATGTATCTAATCGTTTATCTTAATTTCAGACCCATAAGATCGAGTCCACCAAACATTACCATATGCTGAGATAAGATTTGCCGCATTGCTTCAGCTTGAGTATCCGGTCCTTTTTCGCTGCCTCCACTTTGACTAATCTGAAATAAAGAACTTGGTCAACTAGTTTGATTTGCTGGTTTGATTACATACCGGCACCATAAATACATGACCAGGCGGGCCAGGAGCACCTGGTTGCCCTGCAAAGCCATCTCGTCCGGTATCTCCCTTCGGCCCAATTACACCTGGTAAGCCTGCAGAGCCCGTATATCCTCTGGGTCCAGGATGACAAATCTCTGAGTTGATCCCAGAGTGAGGCATTACTGCTGTCCGATTGAAGTTACCATTGATTGTTACTGAAGTAATATTTTTCTGTGAGGGTTTTCCGTCGTAAGAACCAATTGTATTATTTAAACTTGTTGGCAATGCATCAAATCCCAAAGTAAAATTTTTTTGTTTAGGACTTGAAATAGGTTGATCTCCATTTTTTGACTTCTTTCCCTTCTTCTTTTCGGTTTCTGCGCTAATATCCGCATTCAACTTGTCTAAATCCATGTCATAGTAATCTTCAATATCTTTGTCATCGATATTATCCGTATATCCATCTAAAGTATCAATTTCATTTTGCCTTGGAGTAGTAACGGGACCAACAACATTTTGCGCGCCTCCTCCAGAGATCTGTCCACCCGAGCTAAAGTTACTTGAAAATCTGCCACCGGCCGCTGTAGACGAACCACCGATTGTACCAGAATGCACGCCAATGTTTAAATTTTCGCCTGAAACAATAAATAATTATTCACAAGACACAACTTTACCTCCTGTTCCGACTTTACCAGACCGGCTGGACTGAATTGTATAAGAGCTGCCATCTCGTCCACCTGCACCACCTCTTTCCGACATTTCACTACCAGTAGAATGTGCACCCGCAGTATATCCACCTCTTCCGGATTGAGAACTGCGGGAACCGCTGCTTGTTACGCGATATCCTGAGTCGAAGGTACCACCACCGGAACCATCACTGCCACCATAGCTTAAATCGACACCACCTCTACTATTGTACTGATTCGAACCACTTGAACCACCTTGCGATCTAGAACTACTGCTAGAAGTAGTCCATGACGTACTGCCGCCTCTCGTTGAAGTGGGTATCGGATTGGGTGTAACTGTAAATGAGCCACCATTTTGTCCCGAAGATTCGGTGTATGTTGATGAGGTAATAACGTTGCCTCCATCATTCGTAGTGCTTGATCTTGAGATGTAAGAATTTCGTCCTCTCCCCGATCCTTGTCTCGCGCCAGCTCCAAATGACGAACAATCCGGAGCGTATTTTGCACAAATCTCAAAGCCTGCATCCGGAGTATCCGTAATATGCATCATTTGTACATCACCTGTAAAGTATCCTTGCTCTTCCATTAGCTGAACACCAGTTAAAATCAGACCATCGGTTGCAATTGTAGAATCTGTCTGTCGATGAACCCTTCTGGTGATCTGCTTATTGCAATCTAACGTTAGCGTAACAGCGTTGCCTTTCATGCTGAATCCCAAGCGATGCCATCGATCATCCGTAATGCCAACATTAAACTCAATCGTGTTCAATTTGTCATAAGGTGCATCCATCTCTTGATAAAACAGGGAGATCTCTCTACCCACCATTACTGATAATACCTCTTCACTTTCGGAAGAGTATACTGTGAAAATGGGCACCTTGGGCAGATTTGGCGTAGCACGAATAACCAAAAGTATCGAAAAGTCTACTGGAAAACCATTGGGAAAAGCTTGAGCACTTCCGATCGTTAAAATGGTGTCTCTATTGATTTTATACGCTGGAGACGGATGAATTTGGAATTGATTCTTTTCAGCTCCACACATTCCATCGGTGGCATTAATACCGGCTGGAACGTCAGTCATACCGAATTCCTTAATCAGATCCACTAGGCCATCTGAAATAGCAATAAAGATTACGTCAGTACGTTAGATACATTTTTTTTTTAAATACAGTTTTCCGGGTCAAGAGGAAAACATTGAACTTTTATTTTGAATCCGATAACCAGAAGATTACTAGTTTTTTTGGAGCTGAGATAGTAATTCAAAAACCACAATAGCTAAAATAAAAATAATCATCTGTTCGGTTGACTTAAATAAATTTAAGTAGATTCGTAATGCTTTTAATACGTGTGGGACAGATTATTGTATAAAAAATATTCTTAGGTCATTAGTAAGATCCTTAGGGATGGTTCATAACTTTTTCAGATGTAGAATTAAAAAAAATTTTGAATCAATGGAACCTGGATAGTGGTCGTTAAGAACCACTACGGTCAGGTTAGGATTTGTGAGGTCAATCAAAAGACAGTAAATTGCAATTTAATAATTGATGAGCATCCTTTACCTGCAATAGAAGGAATTTTCGCATCAGATGGAGAAAATTGAGTGAAAATTATCTAACTAAAGCGTATTAGACGATATTACGAAGGGAGCTCAACAATTTCGCGGGATGAAGGGGATGGGTAAAGGAGCTAGGAAAGATTTTTACCTCGAGGTATTCTAACACTCAATACAGGTATACATACAAAGTTTCTGTAAAATCGAATCACTAATATTATAGTTATCGCCGAATCAACAACTCAATCGGAAAGAAAACGCTAACTATGGACAAAATTGAGTTTTTGTCATAAAGTTCCTTACCAAGTAAGGAAAAACGTCTCAAATCATTTCAGAAGAAATGTCTTCTGTTTACGGGGACTCTTGCCCTGGCAAAACGATGATTTATAAGTGGCATAGTTTATTCGGCAAGGCATCGCAAAAATGGTTGGAGTATACACTCTTTTGAATATCCTTCACGATCATCACGGCATGTTTAAAGTTAGCGCAAGATGGGTACCGAGAATGATCTCAGCGGTTCAGAAATAGCAGCACGCTGAGTGTTCACGCGAGTTTTTGGATCTCTGTAGCGAGAACAGGGATGGAATTCGGTCTCAGATTGATACTGGAGACGAAACTTGAGTTCAACATTATGAGCCTGAATCAAAGCAAGAGTCAACGCAGTGACTCCGTAAAGGCGCTTCACCCATCAAGAAGTCCAAGGTCTCACAATCCACCTCAAAAATCATTGCCACCATTTTTTTGGGATTCAGAGGGGGTCTTGATGATCGACTATAGAAGAAAAAGGAAAAGGACAAAATATCACAGGGGAATACTATGCCAACCTGCTACAAAAATTAAAGGATGCCATCATAGACAAAAAAAGAGGATAGTGGACTCGAGGTGTGCTGCGACAACGCACCTGTTCACAAGAGCCACGTTGTAATGGCTGCTCTACTGAAATGCGAACATGAAATATTGAATATTGCACTGGCCCCTTCTCAAAGCTGAAGAAAGAACTTCAGAGAAGAAAATTGACCAACGATGAAGAGGTGAAGTCGATAATTTCAGCTTATTTTGAAGGCATAGATAAAACATTTTTTTGTAATTAATTAATAAACTTTTTCAGAGATTGTATTAAGATTAACATCCCTCCGATACATCTACAAATAAAAAAGGAAGCTATCAAAGGGCTGTTACGCATACAGAGGTAAAACAAGTACAAACCAGGGGATTTTAGAGGCCACCTCAAAATCCTAAGAAACCCAAAATTGGAGGTTCTAACCTCCACACTATCGGATGCTATGCCGACAAAATATAACTTTGAAACCCCCTTCAAAGTTGTAATCAGAGAACGCAAGGACTGGCAATCCTCGCTACCTGAAATGGAAGACGGATCAACCATCTGGTATACCGATGGTTCGCGCACCTCTGAGGGGACAGGAGCCGGAGTCAAAGGCCCTAACTTATCGGTTTCAAAACCACTTGGCAAAGAAGCCACAAACTTCCAGGCTGAACTAATTGCAATGGAGCTATGTATCCAAGAGAATATAAGGAGAGCTCATCGCAACAAATCAATTTATATCCTATTGGATAGTCAGGCGGTTCTCAAAGCCCTAACATCCAATAAACACGGATCAAGGTTAGTTTGGGACTGTCTTCAAGACCTAATCATCCTGGGGAAAAGGAACAACGTAACCTTAATATGGGTACCAGGACATATGGGAATTGAGGGAAACGAAGAGGCTGATCGCCTTGCAAAAAATGGCTCGGAAAAAAACTTTATTGGTCCAGAGCCATTCTGCGGGAAACCAAAAGGGCATCAAAGCTCGACACTTAAGAAGTGGGTTGAACAAGAACACAAAATCTACTGGGATAGACTTCCAGGCTTATCAACCTCAAAAAAACTAATCATACCACAAAAAAACAAAGTGGAAGATATCCTAAAATTCAGGAAGAGCGATATTAGCACTCTAATTGGCCTAATGACGGGGCATAGTGGAGTGAACCACCACCTCAATAATATGGGTTTAGCTGAAACCGACATCTGCCGTCTCTGTCTCGAAGACTCAGAAACGACAATACATATCCTATGCCACTGTGAAGCAGTGGCAAGGAAAAGGTATAATCTTCTGGGGAAAGGTTTCATTTCCACCGAGGAACTAGCCAACATAGCTCCCTTACAAATACTCAAATTAGCTAAAGCTATTGAGTTATGGTAGGGTATAGGAGCAATAATCGCACAATAGGCCAAAAAAGGCCGCAGTGCTCTCACGTGTTCCCCTAATATAAATAAATAAAATAAATAATTAAGATTAAGGGAGAATATATTGAAAAGGAAAAACAATAACCTGTTTAATTTTACCCCCCCCCCCTCCCCCCCACCCACCTTCCCTGTCGTTCCGAGAAATGTTTGACCTCCACTCGTAACTTCAAGAGCACATAAAGCCTTATAAATACCAACTAGATTAACATATGGTACAGCATACGCAGGGGGTAGTTGTAGAATGAGGTTATACCAATTGACGTAACTATCTTTATAGAATAGTGACTCCACGGATCTGAGCACACCATCCTCCTGTGGAATGGGGCAATAGAATTCACCCACAGCCAGTCCTGCTTGTTCTAAAAAGGATAATGAACACTCACGTGATCTCAAAACCTAACTGATACGAGAAACGGATACAACGCCTCGGATACGGATTCTACGGTAACGACTTATGGCATTCGAAAACGGACTATGATTGGCTTCTGGAACGTTTGAACATTGAATGACGGGGGAAGAGCTGGGGTCACTCGGTCCAATCAGTGATCGACCGTAACATGGAGCACTATGACATCCAAATCTTGGGCTTGAACGAGGTCAGGTGGACAGGATCAGGAGAAGAACGAACGTCGAGCGGAAACACCATCCTGTACGTTGGTCCTGAGAGTGAAGCCAAAATGACGTGGTGGTCGTCCTTACACCGAAAGCGAGAAACATTCTCATCAGCTGGGACCCAATCTCAGATAGTATTATCGTCGTTAGGCTCAGGAGCAGTGTCAGAAACGTCACAATTCTGCAGTGCGACGAACCAACTAATACCAAAACACCTGGTGACAAAGAGGAGTTTTTTAACCAACTGAGTATCACCTTCGAGCGTGTTCCAAGGAGTAACATTACAATCATCTCAGTAGATATGAACGCCAAGGTTGGCTTTAACAACACTGGACTAGAGCAAATGATGACCCTTTGTTCAACGTATTACGACACTAGAGACCCGAAAGCGGTGAAATGGCAGCAAATGGCCGCAAATGGTCATCGAAAAGACCCTTTTTCCACACAAGGGTCATCATAAAACATCTTGGGTTTCCTCTGATGGTGTTACTAAGAACCTGATCGACCATTTGGCTATAAATCGCCGATGGAGAAGATGTCTCCTCGATATGGGAGCGAAACGTGGAGCTGATGGGGGAACGATCATCACTTGATGGTTGCCTGCTTGAGATTGTGTACAGCAGCTATCCAATCAATCAATCAAATTCCTGTTAAGACCCCCTATAGGGGCATAGGCCAGAAACAACTCTCTTCCACAAGGCGCGATCCTGAGCATCGGCTTTAAGCTGTTGCCAGGACTTGTTTATTCCTCTGGCCTCCTGCTCAACTGCTTGCTTCCATGTGTTACATGGTCGTCCAACCCGACGCCTTCCTTGAGGGTTATAATCCAGAGAATGTTTTGCGATGTTTCGCTCTGGTTTCCTCAAAGTATGACCGATCCACTGCCACTTTCGCCGTTGAATCTCAATACCTATTTTAGTCTGACGAGTTGTGCTCCAAAGTTCGTCGTTGGAGATTACTTCTGGCCAGAATATTCCTAAAATGCGCCGGAGGCATTGGTTTACGAAAGTCTGTAGTTTCTTGGTAAGTCGAACGGTCACTTTCCACGTAGTACAACCATATAACAACACGGATTTGACGCATGCGTCAAAAACTCGCAGCTTCGTGCGGAGGGAGATCTCTCTTAACCTCCAGAAAGGGGAAAGGATACCGAAGGCCTGACGAGCTTTATTTAGCCGAGCCTCAACATCCTTTTCGGCTCCGCCGTCCATGCTGACAATGCTTGCGAAATAGCAAAAATCTTGCACCTCTTCCACATCCTGTCCATTAAGAACAATCGGTGTGCTTGCGTTCGAACCCATGTGCATGTACTTGGTTTTACGCACATTTATTTTCAGTCCCGCCTCTTTGCATTTAGAATGCAACGAGCGAACATTTGACTCTAAGTCCGAACGGGTATGTGAAAGCAAACAAACGTCATCAGCATAATCAAGGTGACTTAAGATATTAAATAGTCTCCATTGAAGACCTTTACCTTCCCCACCTTCCAGTGCAGCTTTCAAGATGTCATTTATTACCACCAGAAACAGGGCTGGTGATAATATGCAGCCTTGTCTGACACCCGTTCGCACAGGGAAGCTCTCGGACAGCTCTCCTCTATGCAAGACGCGACACCTTGCATCTTCTTAGGATTCTTTAATCACAGCTATGACCTTATCTGAAATACCTCTCCTACGCAAAGCATTCCATATGTAATCTCGCTTAACGCTGTCGAAAGCCTTCTCGAAGTCCACAAACATGAGATGTAGTGGCGAACCCATTTCGGCTGACTGCTCTAATATTATCCGTAGGGTATTTGTGTGGTCGGTACAAGACGACCCTTTACGGAATCCAGCCTGATAAACTTCGAGAGTGCTCGCGACGACATCACTAATCCTATTGAGAATTACTTTAGCCATAATTTTTGACACGGCAGTAAGTAGACATAGACCACGCCTATTGCTACAATCCCGAAGGTCGCCCTTCTTCGGAATTTTCACAATGACGCCCTCCTTCTATTCAGTCGGATATCTTCCCTCATTCCACACCTTAGTGAAGAGTGGGAGGAGTATATCGGCTATTATTTCCGAGTCCGCTTTGAGGAGTTCAGTTGGTAGTCCGTCTATACCTGGAGCTTTCCTTCCCGCCATTGACTGAATGGCGGAAACTATCTCTTCCTTCTCTGGGGGATGTCCCTAACAGAGGATTGTTGCGGTTGGATGTTTGGAAGTTGTTCTGATTCCGGAATATCTTCCTCTGACAAGATGTTTAAAATATCAGAGAAGTATTCCTTCCATCGTCGCAACTGGTGTTCACTCATATTAAGGAGAGTTCCGTTGACATCTCCCACCAGGTGGTTGGCGGTGAGATTCCTGTTCGTCAACTGTTTCATGATTTTAAATAGTGAACCCATATCTCCAAGGTAAGCCGCAGATTCTGCCTTGTTTGCCAGATCTTCAATGGCCTTTCTCTTGTCGCGTCTAACAGACTTTTTAAGCTGTATATGAGCATCGCGGTAGTTCTGCCTCAAGTCGGGCGTTCGTTGGTTGACATGGGTTGAGAGATGATTGCCAATTTGGCTTTTTTCCGATTGCCAACCTTGTCCCATGTGTTCTGCGACATCCAGGGTTTCTCACCGCTTTGTGCATATCCCACAGATTCTTCAGCACTAGTTAGAAAAGTGTTTCTGGTTGCCTCCCAATTGGCGTCCCGTAGAATAGTGGTATATTCGCGTTTTTTGTTGGGATCTCTGAGTTTATCCACATTAAGCTTGCGCTTCATTTGAAGAATTTGTGGTCGTCGGATAGCTGCTGTACACAATCTCAAGCAGGCAACCATCAAGTGGTGATCACTCTCCACGTCAGCTCCACGTTTCGCTCGCACATCGAGGAGACATTTTCTCCATCGGCGACTTATAGCCAAATGGTCAATCTGGTTCTGAGTAACACCATCAGGGGAAACCCAAGATGTTTTATGATGACTCTTGTGTGGAAAAAGGGTCCCTCCGATGACCATTTGCCGAGTACTACAAAACTGCACAAATAATTCGCCGTTTTCGGGTCTCTTAATCCAAGGTCGTGACGCGTCGACCCAAGGGTCACCATGCCTCCCCATGACGTGTTCTAGTCCAGTGTTGTCTGATCCAATCTGGGCGTTCATATCTCCCTAGATGATAATAATATCACCTCTTGGAACACGTTCGAAGGTGGCACTCAGTTGGCTATAAAACTCCTCTTTGTCACCAGATGTTGTGGTATTAGTTGGTGCGTAGCACTACAGAATTGTGACGTTTCTGACACTGGTCCTGAGCCTGACGACGATAATCCTATCCGAGATTGGTTCCCAGCTAATGAGACTGTTTCTCGCTCTCGGCGCCACGCCATTTCTGGTTTCACTTTCAGGGCCAATGTACAGAATAGTGTTTCCGCTAGGGGTTCGTTCTTCTCCTGATCCTGTCCACCTGACCTCGTTCAAGTCCAAGATTTGTATGTCATAGTGCTCCATTTCACGGTCGATCACTGATTGGCAGTGCAAGGACCGAGTAACCCCAGCTCTTCCCCCGTCAATCAATGTTCGAACGTTCCAGAAGCCAATCATAGTCCGTTTTCGAATGCCAAAAGTCGTTACCGTAGAATCAGTCCATATTCGAGGCGATGTATCCGTTTCTCGTATCATTTAGGTCTTAAGATCACGGGTGATAAGCCCATGATCATGTAGGAGAATAATTTTGTCGTTTCTGAAGTAGTAATGGGCTCAATCTCATTAATTGTGTTCGGTAGAAAGCTCCAGTAATGGTTTCGTCCGGTTTGAGCAACTCATAATGCACGACATCAAGCCGATCTCAACAAATACACAGCATCAGTTTTTTTCCATGAATTTTCGGTTTGGCTGTCGATGTTGAAGCTTGGCCAGGTGGTTTCCATCGAGGTTTTTGAGCGACAACAAATATTTCTGTAACCTTGGAGACTCTGTCCGAGCATAATTTCTTAGCGTTACAAATTGCTAGGCAAACACAATATACTCTCAGATTTGTTTTTCCGCGTGTCATGACTAAATTAGCCTAAAAATGCAACAAAAAACATTCGTTTGTCCATGCGCCGTACATATGGACTCGTATCTCCAAGACCGTTAAAAGTAGAATGTTGATTTTTGGGTGGATTATTGATTGGATAAGAGAGCTCCACTACCAAAATTTTGGGAAACGTCAGGTGGAAGAGGGAGTTGGGGAGGAAAGGAGTCAAAAGCTGAGCTTGCTAATATCTCCACAACGAATGTAGATAGGAAGCTGAAAACCAGCATACGTGTAGAGGGTATTGTGGGACAAACTTCAGAAATAATTTGATTTTTTTACCCATTGGGGTCGGAAAATGGGGGCTAAGAACAAATTGATATTTTTCAAATTATTATATCTTCGAAACTACTTGATCAAAAGAAATCCCTATTTTAAGGCCCATTAGGTGGCATATACTATAATCTACTAAAAGGGAGGCCAATAAAAACAAAGAAATACACTTAAAAACTAATATCTCAACTATTTGTTAAGCTATGTAATTGAAACTTAAAACATATATTAAGCTATACCAGCGGAATACAAGATAAATATAAAATTTTGTCGTAATAGTCGTAGGGGGATATGGGGAGCATTTCGAAAATAGTGCACTGGTAAAAATTTCAAACCGTTATATCTCAAAATCCAATATAAATATAAATTAATTTGAAATTTTTCGGATTGTAGAGCTGTATGATCTTTAATTTTTATAAAGTGGCTATTTTTACTCTAGTCAAAACTTAAAAAAATACTCATTAAAAAAAATATCTAGCGGGAATAGGGGGGGGGGGCATTTTCCCAACATTTTGTCATTTACTTAATGTAAGTCACGTGCACAGATTTACTTATTATTATGAAAAATATCAATGTAATTAATTTTTAATTATTTCTGGTGCCTTGAATCACCCCTGTGTTGCCAAACGTAGTCCAGAGCTTAAAGTTTGTATCCCATTGGATTTATTTGTAAATTGCTTTAAATCTTCTTCTTTATGAATAACTTCAAATCATCTTGTGTTTGGACTATTGGCGCCATAAAGTTGTCCATGTGAAAATACATTGTCATTTTGGGAAAAAAGCTAATTCGCAATGTACTAAGAAAATGTTCAAAAGGAAGTTACATCGGCCGAAAATCGAACCCGGGCCGCCCACGTGAAAGTCGAGCATTCCACCACTAAACTACCGATGCTAGTGATCTTTTTTTGCCAAAATCTAGCCGCAATTTTTGAATCTACTTTAATTAGAGTCAAACAGCCCACGAAATTATCACGGCAAAACTTAGTAATTTACTGTGAGTCATGTGACTTCAAATACATACATGCATAGTTTTTGCTTATTATATAGAAGATTGAAGTACTAAAACAATATTTGTTTAATTAATGTCATTTAATTTTTGGCGTAACATCAAGGAGGATATATAAAATGGAGTGCCTGATAGGCTGTCTCATGTGTATTTTTGATTCCGCAATTTTCGAAAATTGTGTCCAAGCTTAAGTTGGTTTCAAACTTTTACAAAAACAATACAATAATTTGTAATCTCTCTTCGTTGCTAATACTCAGTCAGCAATAAAATAATTTTCAGTAGAAGTTTACTGTTATTTTTTTTTCAGAGATCTTTAGTTTATCAATTTTTATTAGTTTTTGCTTCGTGTCTAAGCTAAGCAACTAACAATTTAACGCGAAACAGAGATAGTTACATTGTGTTTAAGTATGCCAAACAAGGATAGCGAAACAATTCTCTCGAAAATTTGACAATTGTTTCGGACAATTTAACGCGGGACAAAGTTAATTGCAATAGGCTTAAGTGTGCAAGACAAAGATAGCGAAACGATTCTTTCGAAAATTTTCGAGCATTTTGCCAGTGAGGGAGGGATATATGGTATGTTCATTCCCATTTTCTTACAAGGTAAAGCATGCTATTAGTCTCTCCATACTATATGTACATTGTGACAAAAAATTACCGATAATTTGTAATTAAAAACATAACAGGATTGGGACCACTCGTGCGATACTGTAGATGAAAGAGTTTTTTTTAGTTTAAGAAATTTTGTAGGGGAAGTGGTAAAGGGGGTGACGACATTGAACTAATTTTTTCACATTACGCTAGAGTTGCCATAAAAATGTTTTATAGAAAATTTAGGATTCAATAATTTAATAGGTACTGAGATAATTAGTGTATTGGATTCAGTGAAATTGTGCAGTTTGTATGGGAGGTGGTAGAAGATGGGGCGAGATCTTAATGACTTTTTTCAGGAATAACTAAAAACATCATTTTGAAATTAAAAGAATTTCCGGATTCTATACTGCTACGCTTTATTATTCGTGACGTTTCGGTCTCTGCTGAGACATTTACTAAACCCTAAAAACATCATATTTTCGACATATTTTAAATTACAGATCAGTAGCATTCATACTTTTCAATAAAATCGACTTTTTGTAAAGTTGTGAAATTGTGTCAGAATGTATGGGAGGAGGTAGAAGGAGTGAAATTAATCGTCTAATTTTTTGTAGTCTTACTAATAATTCTAAATAAATATATAGTGCATAATTTCAGCTCGATAAATTTTATACGCACTGAGTTAATTGATTTCATAAAAAAGTGCACTTTGTATGGGAGGTGGTTGAAGGAGGGGGAGGACACAAATTATTTTTCATACAGTAAATTGAAATCATCATAAAAGTATTACATTCCAGAATTTTTTTTTTTTTTTGTAAGCAGATATGTAGCACTGTCCTTAATTATTATCCCAAAAATTTGCATGGTCTGTTAATCAGTTTGTTTACAGCAGCTGATTGAATCGGTACACCTCAGTAGCCCGCAGCGATTTTTTAAATGGATAAGAATATGGGACATAGAGTTTAGTCTCAAATTTTGTGCTTCCAACCAAATTTCGTGTGCGGAATCGTTGCATATTGGAAAAGGCTTACGGTGATTCAGTAATATCAAAAACATGCATCGTTTTGGACGACCTTCGACCTCTACAACTGATAAAAACATTTACAAAGTGAAGGAAATGGTGCTCGAAAATCGTCAAGCTAGTGTTAGGGAGATAGCAGGAGAGCTCGACATCTCTCGCTAGTCCATTCGTTCGATTTTGGTGGATACTTTGGCCTTGAAACGCATCCTTTCTCGACTCTTTCCAGTAATGCTGAATTTTCTTTAAAAAAAAGTACCGTGAACAGATCAATTTGGACATGCTTGGTAGTGCAAATTCTGATCCCACGTTCATGGAGCGCTTCATAACTGGTAATGAGACATGGGTCTACGAGTTTGACATGAAAACCAGTCAACAATCATCTAAATGGATGAAAAAATGAGCCGAAACCGAAAAAACCACGCCAAAGCTGCTCAAAAATCAAGACGATGCTTGTTGTTTTTTGTCGATATTCGAGGTTTGATCCATCATAAATTCATTCCGGAGGGACAGACAGCCAATAAGGAGTACTATTTGACTGTATTGAAGCATTTGTGTGAGCAAATCCGTAAAAATGGCCGGACCTATCACCTCTCACCCCTCCCCTCATAAGAACACAAACTTGCATAAATAAACGAATGAAGTACTGAATATATCAGGCATGTCGCTACTAAAGCTATTGATCGTATTCGCAATTAAGTGTTAAGTTGACAACAGCCCTGCCATAGAACCCCCTTTCACTTAGTCTTCCCTAACCACTCCAACCTGCATATTGACTTTCCATGCATAATCAACTTTTCTCAAGAATAATAAAGTTTCGCTCGACTTGTTAGCAGTTTATTGGTTTCGAATCAATTACTGGGTACTACTTAAATAAAAATAAATTGCTTTACTTTGTTAAATGTCCTTCCTTTTCTTAAGAAACATCCGCGCAAAAATGAGCCCGTGCAAAGCGCGAGTGGATATGCTAGTATTACATAAACGTTAAGAAAAAAACCTGTGTGAGAGTGGGTGCTCCAACCCCTTGAGACGTAAGTATGTCAGTGGCATTATTTACCTATGTATATAAAATAGTTTTGTAATATTGATATCTTTTAACATTTATTGTAATTAACAAATGACAAATACTGAAAAACTTTATGTTTCTATCTTCCGTGGAACAGAAAATAAAACAAAAATCGGTAGTAATACCTTTTTATACTCTAGATGAAATCTGAGAGTATTATAAGTTTGCCACAAAGTTTGTAACGCCAAGAAATAAGGCTCGGAGAAAAAAATGAATGATACAGAAGTTCATATAATCACTCAAAAATCTCAAAACCGGATGTCCGTCCGTCCGTCTGTCTGTCTGTCTGTCCGTCTGTCCTTCTGTCCGTCCGTGTCGTCTCTAGCTTGAGAACGCGTTGAGCTAGAAAGTTCAAATTTTGTATACGTCGTTTTTAACAAAAAAGTAAGGTCAAGTTCGTGAACGAGCCAAATCGCTCCACCCCTTCTACCCCCACCCATACAAAATGACACAATTTCGCAATCTGACAATAAACGGATTTCCTTGAAAAGTACAAATGACATTGATCTCAAATTTAGAATGTAATACTTTTATGATGATTCCAATCTACTCTATAAAAATAATTTGTGTCTTCCCCCTCATTCCACCACCTCCCATACAAACTGCACTTTTTCATGAAATGCTCTAAACCAATTTACTCAGTGCGTATAATAGTTATCAAGCTGAAATTGTGTACAAAATATTTATTTAAAATTATTATTAAGATCAAAAAAAAGAGACGATTAGCTGTACCCCTTCTACCCTCTCCCATATAAAATGACACAATTTCGTAATTTAACAATAAACAGATTTGCTCGAAAAATTTAAATGCTATTGATCTGAAATTTGGAATATATTACTTTTATGATGATATAAATCTACTGTACAAAAGTTATTTGAGTCCTCCCGTTCCTTCCACCACCTCCCATACAAACTGCACTTTTTCATGAAATGCTCTAAGCCAATTTACTCAGTGCGTATAAAATTTACCGAGCTGAAATTGTGCACTAAATATTTATTTAGAATTATTAGTAAAACCAAAAAAAATTAGGCGATTAGCTTTACCCTTTCTACCCCCTCCCATACAAAATGACACAATTTCACAACTTTATAAAAAGTCGAGTTTCGTGAAAAGTATGAATACTACTGATCTGCAATGTAAGACATGTCAAAAGCATGATATTTATAGTTATTTCTGAAAAGTCATTAAAAACTCGCCCCTCCTTCTATCACCTCCCATACAAATTGCACTACTTCACTACATCCAATACACTAATTTTCTCAGTACCTATCAAATTTTTAAATCCTAAATTTTGTATAAAACATTTTGATAGCAACCTTACCGTCATGTGAAAAAATTAGTTCAATGTCGTCACCCCCTCTACCACTTCCCCTACAAAATTTCTTAAGATACAAAAATTTCTCTTTCATCTAGAGTATCGCATGTTATGTTATGTTTTCTCTTAATTTCAACCTTATTTTCGGAGTAGATAAGGAAAATTAGCTCGTTTGTATGAATTAACTATTTTTTCTAGCATTATCTCAATGTTCACTGAAAAGATCAACCGCGAAAAGAACAGCACTAAAAAGGGTCAATTAAAATTGCAGCAAAAACGCACTGATCTTGCCGTACAGCCTAATGTGATTTATAGGATTTTTGCATCATTCAATTTAATTCGAATAATTGAACAGTGACCGACCGTAATACGACTGTGTAGCCACGAATCATTAGATACTTTGTATAAAAATTGATCGACTTTATTCTAGCTAAGAAATAGAAACATCTGATAGATAAAATACTCACTCTGATTGGCTGCGATTGATACTGTCATGCAATTGAATAATATCGCTAGCACGCAAATTAACAGCTTCGACCATCTGTTTTCTCTTCTAGATCTAGCACTCCGCAAATCTAGGAGCAAAGCTCGCATTTTTATATTCATCTCCACATCCACATTGAGATTCCAGTTCACTGATTTATTTCTATATTACAGGAAACACCACTATTTTTATTGATTCTACAATCACAAATTAATTTTTTTGTTAACACTTTGCCGTTGTAATTTATTTAATCCCGTAAATAGTTAATAATAAAAAAATTGGTATCACTTCCCAAAAAAAAAATATAATCGTTACAACTATTCGGAAATATTGGAAAATGTAGATTTAGGGGAAAATAGATGAAAATTGGTCTCAATTATTGAGGTTGAAAGGGTGAATAGGCTTTAATTGGCAAGGAATTTAAAGTGAAATTGTCGCCAGAGAAGAGGGACAGATTGATTTATTTTCCTTAAATATTTTTACATGGCGAAAGTTATTAACCCTATTGAGACGAATGGCCTAGTTTTTGATTAATAAATAGTAACTATGTATTTGTTCAGTACAATTTCATTTACAAAAAACATAAAATCAATTATGCTCTCACGATTTTATTACGCATTTCATTAAAAATATTAACATGTGCGTGAGTGTGTATGTTAAAAATTTCGATTATTAGAATAAATCATTTCAATTTATTTAAGAAGTTAATAAAATGAAAATTCGACAGTTTAAGAAACCAGTCTAGTGAGTGTTTCAAATCCCGATCAGCGCATACTTGCAGAAATCTGTACACCAATCTACAACGATTACAATTCATAGATAGATTTTTGTCCAATGAGAATTCAAAGAAAAAAATAAGTATATTGGAATTCCAAATTCAAGAGGCGAAATTTGGCGCTAACCAACACACCAAGCCTCTTAAAATGTGGGCATGGCTTTCTAATGTATCTATTTTTTTGTACCTAAAAATTTTCTTACTTCGTATTCAAAAGGTGCAATATCGTTATTGAATCTTATCTGATTATCGATAGAGACTTTTTGCCAAAGTTCGCAACTCAAACTTCATCTTTGTATCTTAATGGTGGTGGAAGGCAAAGATGGATTTTAGCTTTAAAATAAGTAGATACAGTAGAGGACTTAAAAGTTTGGGAGATCCAGTCAGCTTTATTATAAGATAGTCGTCAAAACAAGTAGTTATACCGAATTTATGCTCTACTTTTGAGCTTTGACATTCTGCTATTTTCGATTTTTGCATTTTATCCATTTATTCTGTTTCGATTGTAACATTTCATCCTGCCAGCTTGAAGTTATTTCACAATATCAAATAAAAATATTAAGGAACCTAGAGATAAGAAGGCCTAAATGTAGATGTAGTGCTATTGAAGAAGAATCAACAGAAGAATAAATAGAACAAACGAGACTCACTAATCTGTGTTATTATATGGTTGTACTACGTCGAAAGTGACCGTTCGACTTACCAAGAAACTACACACTTTCGTGAACCAATGCCTCCGACGCATTTTAGGAATATCCTGGCTAGAAGTGATCTCCAACGACGAACTTTGGAGTACAACTGGCCAGACTAAACTAGGTATTGAGATTCAAGGGCGAAAGTGGCAGTGGATCGGTCACACTTCGAAGAAACCATAGCGAAACATCGTCAAACTCTGGATTATAATCCTCAAGGAAGACGTTGGTCGACCATGGAAACGAGCAGCAGGCCAGAGGAATAAAAGTCCTGGCAACAGCTTAACGTCGATGCTCAGGATCGCACCTTGTGGGTTGAGAGGTGTTTCTGTCCTATGACCCTATAGGGGTCTTAACAGGAATTCGTTTGAGTCGCACACTTTACTTTACTAGACTTTACATCGGGTATTAAGGCTTCTCCATATATTTCTTCTTCTTCTTTATTTTTTCTTTGCTAAATTTTACAGCTTAAAAATTGTGAGTCAAGTCCAATCCAGTAATTTCTATTGTTTCAAAGTTTAATTCACAGTTCCAATATTTCGAATTACAGAGCAGAAATTTTTACCTTTGAAATTATTTTACGATCTTTATTTTTATAGTACTACAGCCCAAGTTGGGTCTTGACTTCCTGACTTTCAGGTTCCTTTACATTTTCATTTCTTATTGTGGCAAGGTCTTTAGCCTCCGCCCTGTCCTTTTCCTGCGAATTTAAATATTCGCGAACTGAGCTGGTTCAGATACACAGGCAATGTGCTGAAAATATCGGTCGACCAAGATTTGAACTCACAACCTTCGCATTTTACAACACGATAAGCTATAATTAGATGAAGTTTTATAGATTACCAATTATAAAAAAAAAGTGTAAATGTGTTCAAATACGAATCAAAAATGATTCTTCACTTCTTTTCCTTTTCATATATTTAAAAAAAAAAAAAAATCGCTTCAACTTCAAGTGAAAAGCTATTACACTAATTTTCGTATCCTTTTCAGAACCCGGCTATTCCATGGACTATTTTCTTAGGACTACAATTCTTCTTGCGCTCTAAACATATTCAATACCATTCCATCATTTTCAGATAATACAATAGTAATGCTAAGATTACAAAATTTTATATATTTCGCGACTTGGACCAAGCATCGTTAGATTTAAGCCGACTGGATCATTACGGAAATTTCAAAATCATACTAAGTTAATTCGGCACGACTCTACAGACAAAAACTTCTAAATAAAAGATGGAATACTGTTCCATAACTGGCACTATGGACCATTAAATCTATGATAACATTTTGGCCCTAACGAGGAAGTTGCAAGTCTTTATCGCTCGACACTTTTCGGATTAGCTACAAAAAAAAAAAAAATTTGAACCATCGATTTTGTAGTTAAAAAAAAAATTATGCTCAATAATGAACAATTAAAAAAAAAATCCTTAATCCACAATACTAACACTGATCGACACTTCTTATTCTGAACCTGTCACAAAATTTCACAACACCATTTGCCAACACTTTCTCTTGTAAAATTCGTTGTGGTTAACTGAAACGAACTAAAACCAGCGCGCGTTGCTAATCTACCAACCGACAAATTGGAACTGATTCGAATCTTCGAATGTTATTAGAATCGGAGTGCCTAGTTTTAGTTATCAATTGATAAAGCTTACCATTTAGAATACAAATCTAAAATCTGCTCCAAATTAGAAAACTTCTATGGCTTTGCCGCAGCAGCATCTTTGCCAATGGTATCAATGGTCAAGACCATAGTGTTGGTTTGCTATGATCTATGAAATATATAAATCTAAAATGGACTCCTCGATGAATGAACATACTACAAGAGTCAATCAGTGAACCGATAACTTTAAGACAAATCGACCATTGATTAAACGACATTCACATGTTAGATATCATCGTTCAATCGCTGGTAGAGACATTGCCACACTTTCCATATCTGAAGCTGAGTGCTTCTTGATCATATGGGAAATACATTAAAGATTATTGTTTGTCTTCATTATGCACTAGCGTAGTTTGGTACGTAGAACGTTACACTATCGCGTCATACTGATGCTTTTTGCTTACACTATACAAATAGCATCAGTACGTATCAAATTAAGAGTATATTATTGCAAATTAATAAACAATAGAAGTGAATAGGAGATTCGTTTCACATCTTATAAGAATGCCTTTTATTCTTCGGGGATAAAATTGAAATGACGATCAAAGCGCATCATACACAGAGCTATTAATGTTTCAAATACAAATAAATAAAAACTACCAGCCAGCAGTCATAAGATAAAAAAAAACATAAAAGGGCTACGATTGCGCGTAAAACCCAAACATAGGATACTCTAGAAATAGAAATTGTGCCATATTGTACGGGAGAGGGTAGAAGAAGCGAAGCTAATCGTATTATTTTTTCGCAGTTTCTCTAATAATTCTACTTAAATATTAAGTACAAAATTTGAGCTCGATAAATCTTATGCGTACTGAAAGTATTCATGAAAAAATCCCTACGGTTAGAAATTTTGGTGTAAATTTTATAAAAACACATATAAAACCTTACAAATTATTTATAAAATGATATTGTTATAGATCTGGCAACCACGCAATTTGATCTTTCTCGAATTGACAAGAACGATGTACAACAGTATCCCTCAATATGTAAAAAGTCATAATTAAAGATCTAGAACTTTCCAGTATAGTTGAGACATACACCCGACGACATACACAACGGAAGGTTCGAGAATTGGGGGAAAAATGTATAAAAACACGATGATTTCAGTCGGGAGTTAGTTATTCATTCAGCGACATTTATGGAAGACGCAAACCGTTGCAGGAAAGAGATAAACAGTACGCGGTGGTAGTGCCAGATAGTGCGAATTAAGTTAAAGTGCGAAGAAATAAATGATCATTTATTTTTAAACGAATTGTGTCTTACTTGAAATTCCAGCGAACCCCTAGCTCGCAACAATTGGTGTCAAAAGTGGGATTTCAAGGATAAATTCGGGTTAAAAATCGCGAGTGAAATTAAAATTCTCGAACGGATAATTTTGTGAGAGCGGAAAAGTGAAACTAAAATTCTCGAACGGACAGCGAGAATATTCTCGAGTGCTTTAGTGAGCAGTGACTTTAATAAGTGAAGTCAATTTAAGTGAATTCAAATCGCGGAAAAACTTGAAATAATCGGTAGTGAAAATGCCGCGTTATCTAAAGGACTTAAAATTAACGGAGCTAAAGGAAGAGCTCAGTAGACGCGAGTTATCTACGACATGGAGCAAGTCTGAACTTGTCAGCCGTATGATCGAGACACTGGAGGCTGAGAGTAAGGATGCAGATAGTTTTGAGTTCCAAATCGAAGAAGCTCGTGAAGAGGAGTGTTCTGGTACATCGGATGCTCTGACACAGGTAATGCAACAAATGATGAACAAATTAGATCAACAATCTGCGGACATAAATCAGAAATTAGATCAAAAATCTGCGGACATTAATCAGAAATTAGACCAACAAAGTCAGCTGTCAGCGGACCTCAACCAAAAATTGGAGCTGCAAAAAAATAAAATAGAAATCATGGGTAAGGCAATAGAAGAAAACGTAGAGAAGAAACTTCGAATCTTCGAAAAATAAAGAGACTCTCAAGCTCTCAGTTTGATAAAGGTCTCAGCAGAGACCGAAACGTCACGAATAATAAAGCGTAACAGTGTAGAATCCGGAAATCTTTCCTTTCAAGATTCTGCAGCATATTATACATACCTGAATGCAAAACATCTATTCTATACGCTTTTTTCACTGATAAACATGTCCACTCGTACTATTTTACTACTACTACTACAATGGCGCTACAGCCCAAATCGGACCTTGGCCTCCTGACATTCAGGTTCCTTAACATTTTATTCATTACTTATTGTGGAAGGGTTGTTAGCCCTTCGCACAAACCTCTTTCTTCGAATTTTTCATTTTCGTAGATTGAGGTGACCAAGGTATATCCAAGCAGGCAGTGTGATGGAAGTATATATTGCGCCGACCGGGATTTGAACTCACGACCTCCGCATTATAATACCAACACGCTACCCACTAGGCGTACTATTTGTGTACTATTTTGCGCACTTAAAATAAAGAAAAAACATAACAGGACTACGATGAGATACTCTAGATGAAAGAGAAATTTATTGATTTTAAGATATTTTGTAGGAAAAGTGGTGGAGGGGATGACGACTAATTTTTTCACATTCCGCTAGAGTGGCCATCAAAATGTTATAAATATATTATATATAAAAATTTAGGATTCGAAAACTGTAAATTTTGTCAGTATCTACTGACAAAATTTGTGTATTGGATTTAGTAGAATTTTGCAGTTTGTATGTAAATAACTATAAACATCATGCTTGTAACATGTTTTAAATTACAGATCAGTAGCATTCATACTTTTCAGGAAAATCGACTTTTTGAAAAGTTGTGGTATTGTGTCAGATTGTATAGGAGAGGGTAGAATCGTCTAATTTTTTTTTTGGTCTTATTAATAATTCAAAATAATTATTATAGGGTAGCTAGGGTGTAGCCTAGTAGGTAGCGTGTTGGTATTGTAATGCGAAGGTCGTAAGTTCAAATCCCGGTCGGCGCAAAATTCTAACACATTACTTGCTTGAGTATACCTTGGTTACCTCAATCTACGAAAATGAAAAATTCGTAGATAGAGGGTTGTGCGAAGGGCTAACAACCCTTCCGCAATAAATAATGAAAAATGTTAAGGAGCCTGAATGTCAGGAGGCCAAAGTCCGATTTGGGCTGTAGTGCCATTGTAGAAGTAGAAGTAGAAGATAGTAGATAGTAATCGACTGAACTTGCGATTTCCGTAGAAGGACAACGAAACAGATGTCTACAAGATTTCCGTTTGAATAAAATAGTCACGGCGGGATCTGATCGGGAAACTGAAGTCCACATACGCTACGTCCTTTAAACACCTATAACAGTATTTAACAAAAAAAGCAAAAACATTCAAACTCTATTTTTATGTAAGCATTAACGCTGATTTGACTGATATCGGACCGTTCGTTAACAAAAAAAAATTAAAAAAAAAATAAGGGTGGCTTACCCCTTTATGGGGTGCATCCTTATCAGACTATATTGCTTTTGGATCGTGCTCGCACGATATATATTCATCAAGTGTTTCTACGGAAATCGAAAGTTCAGTCGATTATTCGCCAAACTTTGGGGGGTGTTTACCCTTTAAACGCTCATCAGTTCCGATAAAAAAATGAGTGTCCCTTAGATTTTCGAGCTTTACAACACCACTTTATCCCCGTAGTTGTAGGATGAGGTGATACCAATTCTTGCAACTATCTTTGGAGATTAGCGACTCCACGGACCTGAGCTAACTATCCCCCTGTGGGATGGGGGCAGTAGAATTCATCCACAGCCAGTCCTGCTTGCAGTTAAAAATGGCAAATGGACACTCACTAGATCATGGGATTATCACCCGTGATGTTAAATCCTAACTGATACGAAAAACGAATACAGCGCCTCTGATACGGACGGGTTCTACGGTAACGACTTTTGGCATTCGAAGACGGACTATGATTGGCTTCTGGAACGTTCGAACATTGAATGACGGGTGAAGAGCTGGGGTCACTCGGTCCTTGCACCGCCAATCAGTGATCGATCGTGAAATGGAGCACTATAACATCCAAATCTTGGACTTGAGCGAGATCAGATGGATAGGATCAGGAGAAGAATGAACCCCGAGCGGAAACACCATTCTGAACGTCGGCCTTGAGAGTGAAGCCAACAATGGCGTGGCGTTCGTCGTTACACCGAGAGCGAGAAACAGTCTCATCAGCTGGGAACCAATCTCGGATAGGATTATCGCCATCAGGCTCATGCCCAGTGTCAGAAACGTCACAATTCTGCAGTGCTACGCACCAACTAATACCGCAACACCTGGTGACAAGGAGGAGTTTTATAGACAACTGAGTGCCACCTTCGATCATCTTCTATGAGGTGATGTTATTATCATTTCAGAAGATATGAACGCTTAGGTTGGATCTAACAACACTGGACTAGAACATGTCATGGGAAGGCATAGTCACCCTTGGGTCGACGCGTCACGACTTTGGATTAAGAAACCGGCGAATTGTTTGTGGAGTTTCTTAGTACTCGGCAAATGGTCATCGGAGGGACCTTTTTTCCACACAAGAGTCATCATAAAACATCTTGGGCTTCCCCTGATGGTGTTACTCAGAGCCAGATCGACTATTTGGCTATAAGTCACCGATGGAAAATATGTCTCCTCGATGTGCGAGCGAAACGTAGAGCTGACGGGGGAACGATCACCACTTGATGGTTGCATGCTTGAGATTGTGTACAGCAGCTATCCGACGACCACAGATTCTTCGAATGAAGCCCAAGCTTAATGTGGATAAACTCAGAGATCGCAACAAAAAAACGCGAGTACACCACCATCCTACGCGAAAAGTCACCCACATTGGGCGAATATGAAACGTGCACACTGGACGCCAATTGGGAGGCAACCAGAAACAAGTTTCTAACTACTGCTGAAGAATCTGGGGGACATGTGCAAAGCGGTGAGAAACCCTGGATATCGCAAGACACATGGACCAAGGTTGGTGATCGGAAAAAAGCCAAATTGGCAATCTCTCAACCCGATGTCAACCAACGAACGCCCAACCTGAGGCAGAACTACCGCGATGCTCATACACAGCTTAAAAAGGCTGTTAGACGCGACAAGAGAAAGGCCATTGAAGATCTGGCAAACAAGGCAGAATCTGCGGCTTACCTTGGGGATATGAGTTCACTATTCAAAATCATGAAACAGTTGACGAACATGAATTTCATCGTCAACCACCTGGTGAGAGATGTCAACGGAACTCTTCTTAATATGAGTGAACACCAGTTGCGGCGATGGAAGTGATACTTCTCTGATATTTTAAACATCTTGTCAGAGGAAGATATTCCAGAAACAGAACAACTACCAAACACCCAGCCGCAACAATCCTCTATAGGGACGATCCCTCAGGTAAGGAAGAGATAGTTTCTGCCATTCGGTCAATGGCGGGAAGGAAGGCTCCATGTATAGATGGACCAACCGAACTCCACAAAGCGGACCCGGAAATAACAGACGATATAATCCTCCCACTCTTTAGTGAAGTGTGGAATGAAGGAAGATATCCGACTGAATGAAAGGAGGGCGTTATTGTGGAAATCCCGAAGAAGGGCGACTTTCGGGATTGTAGCAATTGGCGTCAAAAATCAATAGGATTAGTGCTGTCGTGGAGAGCACTCTCGAAGTTTATCAGGCTGGATTCCGTAAAAGGTCGGCTGTACCGACTACACAATTACCCTACGGATAATATTGGAGCAGTCAGTCGAAATGGGATTGCCACTAAAACTCATGGTTGTGGACTTCGAGAAGACTTTCGACGGCGTTAAGCGAGATTACATATGGAATGCTTTGCGTAGGAGCGATATTCCAGATAAGGTCATAGCTATGATTAAAAAATCCTACGAAGATGCAAAGTGCCGCGTCTTGCATAGAGGAGAGCCATCCGAGAGCCTCCCTGTGCGAACGGGTGTCAGACAAGGCTGCATATTATCACCAGCCCTGTTTCTGGTGATAATAAGCGACATATTGAAATCTGCGCTGGAAGGTAGGGAAGATAAAGGTTTTCTATTTAACTATTTAACATCTTAAGTCACCTTGATTAAGCTGATGACGTGTGTTTGCTTGCACATAACCGTTCGGACTTACAGTCAATTGTTCGCTCGTTGCATTCTAAATGCAAAAAGGTGGGACTGAAAATAAATGTGTGAAAATGTGCGTAAAACCAAGTACATGCACATGGGTTCGAACGCAAGCATAACCGTATGTTCTTAACGGGCAAGATGTTGTAGAAGTGCAAGATTCTTGTTATCTCGGAAGTATTGTCAGCATCGACAGCAGAGCCGAAAAGGATATAAGGATATTGAGGCTCGTCTAAATAAAGCTCGTCAGGCCTTCGGTATCCTTTCTCCTTTCTGGATGTTAAGAGACATCTCTCTTCGCGCGAAGCTGCTAATTTTTGACGCATGCGTCAAATCCGTGTTATTATATGGTTGTACTACGTTGGAAGTGACCATTCGACTTTATAAGAAACTATGACTTTCGTGAACCAATGCTTCCGATGCACTTTAGGAACATTCTGGCCAGAAGTGATCTCCAACGACGAAAGTTGGTGTACAACTGGCCAGACTAAAATGAGTATTGAGATTCAAAGGCGGAAGTGGCAGTGGGTCGGTCATACTTTGAGGAAACCAGAGCGAAGCATCGCCAAAAAGGCTCTGGAATATAATCCTCATAGAAGACGTCGGGTTGGTCGACCATGTATCACATGGAAGCGAGCAGTGGAGCAGAAGGACGGAGGAATAAACAAGCCCTGGCAATAGCTTAAGGCCGATGCTCAGGATCGCGCCTTGTGGAAGAGAGTTGTTTCTGTACTATGCCTTCATAGGGAGTCTTAACAGGAATTTTATTGATTGATTGACCACTTTAAATGGGTGCACTCTTATCAGACTATATTGGTTTTGAATCGTGCTCGCACGATATATATTTTTGCCAAGTATTATAGTATTGGTTGTGCGAAGGGCTAACAACCCTTCCACAATAAGTAATAAAAAATGTTAAGGAACCTGAATATCAGGAGGCCAAGGTCCGATTTGGACTGTAGCGCCATTGTAGAAGTAGAAGTATTATTGAAATTAATTGAGTGCTTTTACGAAAATCGAAAGTTCAGCCGATTATTCGCCAAACTCTGGAGGGGTGTTTCACTCTTTAAATGCTTATCACTGCCGATAAAAAATAGGTGTCCCTTAGATTTTTGAGCCCTGTAACATACATATATGAAAATTGTCAAAATCGGCGTGGCACACTATTTCCTTTAAAAAAAAGGGGGTTCTATGGGAGGGCTGTTTTCAATTTAACACATAATTGCGGATACGATCACTAGCTCCAGTACACATAATCAATATTTAATTCGTTTATTTATACAAGTTTGGGATCTTATGAGGGGACGGGGGAAGGGTGATAATAAGGCTGGAGTTGAATCACGTTCAGTATTATTTGTATGGACTGTTAGTTTCATAGGCAATGTTGCACAGAATTTTTATGAAATTCGATGTATTTTACATTCACGAAACCAAACATTTGTATGGGAGGGGGTAGAGGAGGTAAAGAAATCGTAAAATATCAAATATATGTATCCATATGCAAAATTTAAACTTTGTATCTTTCATTAGAGCCCTAAAAAAATTACTCAAAATTTCCGATATTTTTACTTATAACCTCCTTATATTGCCCATCTTAAAATTTTTACCAAAACTAAAGAATATGTTGTTTTACAATCTGACAAAATTTCAATTTGATATCTGTACTCAGATTTGAGATATAACGGTTTGAAATTTTGGAAAGGATACCATTTTTGAAATACTCTCCATTTTCCCCCACTATCATTATGTCCAATAGCTTCCTAGCTAACCGACCATGGTTGAGGTATTCGAATTCGTAGTTTTCTATTTTAACGCTTCCCCGCCTCCTCCTTAACCCTTACACCCCCCCCCCCCCCTCCAATGGGTGTCCGCCTGAGATTCGCAACCATCTACAATTCACCCAAAAATTAACTTTCTGTCTTGAAGGGTTTGGGAGTTAATGTGCAGTGAGCGAACACGTACGACGGACGGCGTACAGACAGACGGATTTGTTTTTTTGCATTTTTAGGCTAATTTAGTCATACAACGCGAAAAAACAAAATTTTAGGGTAGCCAATTTTTTTTCCCAAGTCGATCACAATACTTTATTATTACAGTAAAATTTAATCTGATTATTCAACCATCAGCTCCGCAGGGTAATAGCTACTGGTCTAGAAAGCTTCGGCTTCCAGTAATATTGACTTTGGAGAATTCCGACTTCACGGACCCGAGCAGATCGACCAGTATCGAAATTCATGCAGGAACTTAAGACTGAAGTGGGGGTGCTTGCGGAGACTAACGAATACCGCACCAAAGACTTAAAGCCTAATACTACGGGGGTTGTGTTGGAGACATCTGACTGAAATCTGGAAGGGAGGTGCACGAGGGGTGGATCCTAACCGAAGATTAGTAACAAGGGACCAATAGCAATAGTGAATGTGGCAAAAGAACATTCTTTGCCTTACCTGTTGATGCTTACCTAAGTTATCGCAGAGACATACAGACAGACATCGCTGAGATATCTATTTTTTTAATTCCTGAAAACCCTTTTGTTTCTTCAACGACTCCTATTTTACGTTGTTGAATTTAATGCCAGCTAGGGTTTTTCCAACGAGTATAACCTTCAATGCTCCAACTAAAACGTCTTCTGCCATTTTCGTTTCCCACCGCCAAAATGTTTCTCTCGCAACCTGTCTTACTCCGAGCCTACACCGATATAACAACTGTGCGTTGCATCAACCAAATGAAACACTAAGTTGAAATTTAAATTAATAGTTTTTTACCATATAAAGAACATTGGTAGGTTCAAATGAAATCCCACTTACGAAAATCCTGGGACAAGTTATTTTCCTTTTTATACCAGAGTATATACATGAACACTCTTTACTATGCATATCTATATATCCATTTTCGCAAAAACTGTAAGACGCACCCCTGAGGATTACACGCCCAGTTGACTGAAAATCACTAATCTAGAATATCGCATTATTGTGCTTTCCGCTTTGCGTAGTTTTTCAATTCAATTAAAAAAACAACAACGTAAAATAATACTCGATGCAAACGTCTTCATTTCGCTTAAATATTGATTTCACTGAAAAGTCCATCACGATTTTGTCAACCCTTTTGCTAAAATCAATTTGTTCGTGCCAATTTAGCTAAACAAATATAAACCGAGTTATGACGAGCCAAAATGGTATCAGCAAGGATCTGATGCTCCCAAGTAAATATTTGCGAATCAAAAATCAGGCCTCAGTCTCAGCTTCTCGTCCTTCGCAGATTCCATCTCATAGCTCTCTAAAATGCCAGTCACATTCATCAGATCCGCTTTCTGATACCTTCTTCCATATCTAATAAATTTATCATTTGCGATAGTTACCCCCGATTATTTATCTTGCTCAGACCGCACCTTTCAATCGATACAGCCGCGTGTACTTTTTGAGTTGGACTGCTCAAAAGGAAGGTACACGCTTCTATATAGAAGGTGACAAGGACGAGTAAGTAAATAATACAGACGTGTCGCCTTTGTGCTATTTACGTAAACTGATCCTATCAATTTGCGAGGCTTTAGAGAAATTGTGTCACTTAGTTGCATTAAGTGAGTGCTATCGTCGCACGAGCGCTAAATGTTTCTCTTTCGTATTTCGATAGACTTACAGATTATTCCGAAGGAAGAAAAATCACGAAGGCTGGCTTCCGTATGTAGGCAGAGGTGAGTTATAGTGTGTGCCGATGATTAAGTGCCACACGATCATCCTCGTGTCACATAATCGAAGATTAAGGACGAATCCCTATTCTGCTATGCTTTTACTGGGCCGTACGATTTTCACCCAACGAGTGGTAGGATTAAGGGAGCGTCGAGTGGCAGCACCATTTACAGGACTGCTGGTCCAATCGAATGGAAAAACTCAACACTTCCAAGTGGTTTGTTCAGAGATTTCCTGACCTGCTGCGTGACTATGCAAAAATTATAAGTGCTCGACCATTAATACTCTTCCTAGAGATTGTCATCATATCGCGAGTTAAATTGTTTGTGGACAAATAGTCGAGCGAGCAAAAAAAAACGACGGACCGACAGAAATGTAAAAATTACCGTGGGAATTATTACAACTTGTCCTCCGAGTTCTATTAATGCCCGCAATTTCAAAGTATAATCCTTACCTCGTCCTACGCTATATGACACTGTTAAGCCTCACTTTATTCCCTGCCGCTGGCAACCAAACGAAAGGAAGGAGAGAAGCGAAGGTGCTTCCATCTGACAAGACACAAAACCAAACTCATCCCTTTCGGATTTGGGTTTTACTTTGAGCTCGCTGAGCTAATTAATCACAACCGCAAGACACAAGGATACGATTCTGTATACTCTTGACGGAACCGACGAACAACGGCGAACCGTTACCTTAAACGACAGGAACAACAAAGACCTCCATAAACTTGAACCATAATTCACATGATATCCCACTTATTGGTTTTTCCATGTTCAGAAGTGAGTAAAAGGCCAAGGTGTTACGGAACAAGGCACTGAATAGCCTTAGTTCGAAGGACTCCACCGCACACCATCGCTCACGTTCAAAGTATTTACGGTAATTATTACCACAGATCAGGCAAGGGGGTGGTCGGTGCGAATGAGTGAGCATAGGCAGGATCTCGAAATCACTCCTTACAGCAGGAAGCCTGCGAGCAATTGTTGAACCCGAGATGTCAGCATCCCAATGCGGTAGCAACTTAGCTCGATGGGAACCGAAACATCTGGACGTCCTTTATTTCTCGCTGAAATGTTGTTTGCCCCGCCATTCACGATTTCTTGTAATCATTTGCACGACATAAATTTCGCTCGTACTCGTTCGTTCAGTTCATACAAATTTCTATTTGTGCTACGCAAACCGTCTAATTTTTTTATCTCATGCTATGTGATAATTAGAGGTCATTATTTGCCATCAGCATTGCAAAGGAGCATTACAGCATAGCTGACATTGGATTGGATTAGGGAAATTAACGACGTACACAAATCACAAAGCGTGTTACTGTAACAGATTAACACGAAGAGATCGCTTCTACAATGGAATTTGTGGATAATACAATGATATCATAACTAGGTAATGTATTATAAAAAAAAGTATGATTTTGAATTTTTTTTTCATTATGTAATACTCTTCCTGTGCCATATTTTTACATGGCAAAACTAAATTAAAATAAGAGAGAGTATTGTGTTTGATGTAGTGTTAGTCAGCAGCAGCAAGCAGTTCATGTCTTTCTTCCTCCCGAAAAATATTCACTCCACTCACTGTGCAAGAGCTCGCAGCCGACCGAAAAATTCGCATTTTTCCCATGCTGACACGAATCTGAAATACCGGGCACACAGAACTATGGTCTGGTCAGACTCCATTCGGCATGATAATTGTTAAATTTCCAGCCGGATCTTTCACCGAGCTCGTCGACATTTTCTCCGTCTATTGCTGGTTTGAGATTATGGGCGCCTGTTGTTCGGAGCTCCTTTGCGGTATTTTTACTTGTTGGCTGAAATTCGTTACCGCCGAGTCTATCTCTCTCGCACTTGTGTGTGCATATATATGTATATACGCTCACGACGATGTCTGCGACATTTGCTTTGTCGAGAGGACAATAAACGGAAAACGCGCTCAACTCGTCCCCGTCCACATTTCGAGGACAACACTTCGAATAAAGAAATAGTTTTGCTTACTTCTCGGTTGAGATTATGGGCACCTATTAATCGGAGCTCGTTTTGTGGGAATTTCACTTGTTACTTTTGTATGGAAGGTGGTAGAAGGGCAAACGCGATCACAAAACTTTTCAACGCAAGTGCGATCTCAAAACGTTTCAACTATTTTTAAAAGTTTTTGTGCAAAATTGCAAATTGATAGCTTTTAATTAATCGTTAGGTGATAATTTATTTCTTAATAAAGGTCGAAAAAACAATTTTATATGGGAGGGGGTAGAAGTTTTGAAGGTATTAAACCTATTAATATTTAAATTTTTAGGTATTTTTTTACATGCATTTCGTAAATTTTCAAGTTTCTACATTCTACATTATCATTCTAAAATTTT
Organism: Chorisops tibialis; assembly: GCA_963669355.1. Lineage (NCBI taxonomy): Eukaryota > Metazoa > Arthropoda > Insecta > Diptera > Stratiomyidae > Chorisops > Chorisops tibialis. The sequence continues at coordinate 266,852,234 of OY770262.1, read as the reverse complement.
CAGTTTTTGTGTTTTTTTCATTAAACATGAAAAACCTTGTGCACGTTAGACACCCCTTCCCTTCGGTTCGTAACAATTGTGGCACAAGCTATTATTGTTCAAATAGATGTATCCACATGGAAAATTTGAGCTTTGTATCTTTCACCAGAGCCCTAAAAAATCACTCAAAATTTTCACCCTTTTTGCTTACCACTTCCCTTCCCTTACAGCCCTAACTTAATTTTTTACCAAAATTAAAGACTAAGTAGTTTTACAATCTCGTTTGAAATTTTGGAATGTGCACCATTGCTGAAGTGCTCTTTACTTTCCCCACTACATAAAAACCACTAATTCGTGATCAGCACCACAAATTGGTCATGGCAAAATTTAATAAAGCCATTAGAGACGCAAACTTCCTTCTAGATTGCGAGTATGATTGCATGAACTAACCGCAGGTTGAGATACGGAAGTTTCACATTAAGTTCCCTGAAAAAAAAACAAATGGGCAACAAACACGATAATCAGCAACTGTATAGGTCCTCATCTCTGTACGGACGGATCTAAAACTAACCAAGGTACAGGTTCAGGGATTTATTCGCACGACCTCGACGACCACACTTCATTTCATCTTCCAGAATACGCGACAGTGTTCCAAACGGAAGTATTAGCCATTAACGAGTGTATAAAAATTATTCTAGATATGCAGAACAGTCTCGAAAATTGTTATATTTTCTCGGGCAGCAGGGTTGCGCTTCTGGCACTCCAACCCTACAGGACTGCGTCCAAACTAGTATCCATTTGTAGATACAATTTGAATCGCTTAGTGGTCATAAAGGAAGTTTTTCTAATTTGGATACCGGTATGACTAGACCTGCAAGGACGAGGCATTAGACACTAGGAAGTTTCTGCAAACATCAACTCCACTAGGAAGTCAGTCAATGTAGCACCAACAGTGCTGAAGACTACCTTCAAACAAACTATTTTGAATTCTTCCTTGGCGGAATGGCGGCAGCATGACATAATATAATATTAATATATTATAATATTACACCTCAGCTAATACAACGTAGTCGCTATAGCATCCGAACAATTGTTGGCCCGACCACAGGTCATTGCTTGCTAAGGCTGCATGCATTTAGGATGCGAATCGCGAGCGACAGAGGTTGCGAGGAAGACGAAGAATCTATCGAGCATTATCTCTGTCACTATCCGCAAATCTCCAACAGTCGTCTCCTTTGTTTGGGCTCTAAATTCTTCTCAGAACTAGATGACTTCAGCCAATAGCATCCAACATTCGAGCCTACTGTTCGTAGGATTAAGAGACCCGAAAACGGCGAATCATTTGTGGAGTTTTGTAGTACTCGGCAAATGGTCATCGGAGGGACCCTTTTTTCACACAAGAGTCATCATAAAACATCTTGGATTTCCCCTAATGGTGTTACTCAGAACCAGATCGACCATTTGGCTATAAGTCGCCGATGGAGAAGATGTCTCCTTGATGTGCGAGCGAAACGTGGAGCTGACGTGGGAAGCGATTACCACTTGATGGTTGCCTGCTTGAGATTGTACACGGCGGCTATCCGACGACCACATATTCTTCGAATGAAGCGCAAGTTTAATGTGGATAAGCTCAAAGACCTCAACAAAAATTACGAGTACACCACCATTCCACGCGAAAAGCCAACCACATTGGACAAATATGAAATGCGCACACTGGATGCCAGTTTTTAACTAGCACTGAAGAATCTGTGGGATATGTGCAAAGCGATGAGAAACCCTATATGTCGCAAGATACATGGGACATGGTTGGTAATCGGAAAAAAACCCAATTGGCAATCATCTCTTAACCCGATGTCAACCAACGAAAGCCCGACCTAAGACAGAACTACCGCGATGCTGCTATACAGCTTAAAAAGGATGTTAGACGCGACAAGAGAATGGCGATTGAAGATCTGACCAATCTCCACTTCCTATACCGACATAACTGTGCATCGCATTAAAGGGTGACCCCCTAAGTTATACTCGGTGTCATAAAAAAAAAAAGAAGAAGGCAGAATCTGGGGCTTACTTTGGGGATATGTGTTCACTATTTAAAATCATGAAACAGTTGACCGCCATCCACCTGGTGAGAGATGTCAACGGAACTCTCCTTAATATGAGTGAACACCAGTTGCGGCAAGGAAGGAATACTTCTATGATATCTTAAACATCTTGTCAGAGAAAGATATTCCAGAAACAGAACAACTACCAAACATCCAACCGCAATAATCCTCTATTAGGGACGATCCCCCAGATAAGGAAGAGACAGTTTCCGCCATTCGGTCAATGGCGGGAAAGAAAGCCCCAGGTATATACGAGCTACCAACCGAACTCCTGAAAGCGGACCCGGAAGTAACAGCCGATATACTCCTCCCACTTTTTACTGAGGTGTGGAATGTCGTCTTGTACCGACCAAACAAATACCCTACGGATAATAATGGAGCAGTCTCCCGAAATGGGCTCACTACGACACCTCATGTTTGTAACTTCGAGAAGGCTTTCGACTAGCGTTAAGCGAGATTACATATGGAATGCTTTGCGTACTGTAGAGGTCATAGCTATGATTAAAGAATCATACGAAGATGCAAGGTGTCGTCTCTTACATAGAGGAGAGCTGTCCGAGAGCTTTCCTGCTATTATCACCAGTTCTGTTTATGGTGGTAATAAATGGCATCTTGAAAGCTTCACTTGAAGGTGGGGCAGGTAAAGGTCTTCAATGTAGACTATTTAACATCGTAAGTCACCTTGATTATGCTAATGACGTTTGTTTGCTTGCACAAAACCGTTCGGACTTAGAGTCAAATGTTCGCTCGTTGCATTCTAAATGCAAAGAGGCGAGACTGATAATAAATGTGCGTAAAACCAAGCAAGCAAACTGAATGTTCTTAACGGATAGGATGTGGAAGAGGTGCAAGATTTTTTGTTATTTCGGAAGCATTGTCAGCATGGACGGCGGGCTCGTCTTAATAAAGCTCGTCAGACCTTCGGTATTCTTTCCCTTTCTGGAGATTAAGAGAGATCTCCCTACGCATGAAGCTGCGAGTGTATGACGTACGCATCAAATCCCTGTTGTTATTTGCTTGTACTACATGGAAGTGACCGTTCGACTTACCAAGAAACTACAGACTTTCGTGAACCAATGCCTCCGAAGCATTTTAGGAATATTCTGGCCAGAAGTGATGTTTAGCGATAAACTTTGGAGTACAACTGGCCAGACTCATATAGGTATTGAGATTCGAAGGTGGAAGTGCCAGTGGATCGGTCACACTTTGAGGAAACCAGAGCGAAACATCGCCCAACAAGCTCTGGATTATAATTCTCAAGGAAGACGTCGGGGTAGTCGACCATGGAAGCGAGCAGTTGAGCAGGAGGCCAGAGGAATAAACAAGGTCCTGGCAACAGCTTATATCCGATGCTCAGAATGCAAAAGGATGATGCAAAAAGATGCAAAAGGTGAAAAACTTAAAAACTTGGAGTTTCCAGAGGAGACCTCGTATTTTTGTGTGTCAAGTTCTTTAATTAATCGTTAATCTTGCATAAGAAATATCGTTTATGAATCGGTAGCGACATTCATTAATGAATCAAAATAAAAATTATTACTAATTTACGATGGCGCTACAGCCCAAATTAGATTTTGGCCTCTTGAATGCTTTGCCTCCATCCATTTCGGTTCAGGACTGCGTCCTCCAGTTTGAAAATCTTAGCAGTGATTTGCTGTCTGCGTCAATCGAATCCTCCCAGCGCCGTGATTTTCCGGCCGGTCTTTGTCCATTGACTTTCCCTCTTAGTATGCGTTTGGGCATTCTTCCGTCATCCATCCACTCCATATGACCAGCCCAAATCATTAACAACACATTAATGATTCATTGATAACGATTATATGTAACGATACGATGTCAAATATTGAATTTAACTTATATCGTATATAGCTACTGCTAATATTAATGCGCCATTAATAACATTCTGATGTATCATATACTTTTAAAGATGTTTCTAAAATTACCAGTTTTAAACAGATAGATACAGTTAGTACCAAACTACAAGAATTACAAGAATTTAACATAATGTTACCAATATAATGAATATAAAATTGTCAATCACTGTCAAAAGAAATAAGTTAATAAAAGACACAGTTGTTGATCAGTAGTCCAATAGACAGCACGCATTTTTATTTCATCCTGCACATCAACTCAGGTTAACTACATATATACTTGTTTATATATTCGTAATTTTTTTTTTAACGAATGTCCATTTAGTCCGCTTGATGAATCGTTAGTGACTCGTTAACGATGCTCGTTAGTGACTCGTTAACGATGCTCGTTAGTGACTCGTTAACGATGCTCGTTAGTGACTCGTTAACGATGCTCGTTAGTGACTCGTTAACGATTAAATCGCTCGTTTCTATAATTATTGAAAGATTCTTTAACGAATTAATTGTTTGCTAGATTAGGTCAACCTGTCAAAGTGGGCGCTTTTTAGTTTCATATGCATGCGTGCTACGTGTTCGTGTAATTTCTTAGTGATTTTATCTCGAAAATATCTTTTATTTGAAGCACTTTTAAGTGTTGAAAATTTAATTTGATAGTTTTTACAACACAATTTTTAATCAAATTTGCTTACTTACGCATGCTGGAAAATAGGTGGGCGCTTTTCCAAATTTAACAGAAAAGTTGACCGAACTCTATTACCAGGTGACTTGATCTTTCGTCTGCATAGAGAAAAATGTCGAGGAATCCAAAGGTCAGGAATCCAAGACCCATTTTCTACTTTAACGCCATTGAAGTAGACAAATATATAAGATATGATTCCAAAGAGCAAGAAAGTACTTTATTAAGAAACTTGAACTTTATTGACTAGAAATTGTAATTGCAGCACTTTTATGTTCGTAGCTTCCATACTATACGGAGCGCTTTTAAGTTTGTTTTCCCCATAAGCTCTAGATTCCATATTGAATTCGAAAATTATTGCAAATGTTGTGCTAAGATACGGCTGGTGTATAAGATAAAAGCTTTTTCAAATGAACGAGGACAACAATCGAAGGAACTAGACAGGATTATTTTAAAAGCTTTTCTTATGAATACAACTTAAAAGTTTTATTCTAAGTGTACTTTTTTCTGATTTTTTTTTCGTTTTTTTCTTCTCAAAAAAAGAAGCAACAAAACTTGAAGTTTTAAATTTTTTCGGTGAACGTTTTTGCAGTGTATTTTGAATTTTAAGGAAAGATTCCGGATTTCACACTTTTTTGATAAATTAATCGTGACGTTTCAGTCTTTGGTGAGACCATTATCAAAAAGTTTGAGTCTGAAATCCGGCAGCCATTTTTTTAAATAGTAGGATGTGAAAGAAGCAATGAAACAATTTTGTGATATGAAGTAAATTAAAGAATATTAAGAATTCTGTTTGTAATGATTTCGACTATATCTTCTAATATCGAATTTGAATGTTTTTTTTTTGAAAAAAAAGTGAAAGAATTTCTCAATTTTCTGCATGACCAACGCAATCAACCGCATGACCAATCACAATCACACTGCTTGATACCTTAATTACCTTAATCTACGAAAATAAAAATTCATAGAGAAAGGGTTTGTGACGAAAACTCAGCTGAAGGCTTCATTCCCGTCCAGATTTTTGATAATGGGGCTTCTCCGGGTCGGGCAGCACCTGTTGCCGGCTGCTCAGGAGCCCGGGCGTGGAAAATATGACCCGAAGGTGCGACCATCCTAGATGGGTGCTAAGAAAAATGAAGTGGTGGTGAATGAGGAACGAACGGCGGCCAGCAGCCCCAGGGCTTCCAATTAGCCGTCTAACCTTGACGCATTTTTATGGATAGGCGACACGGAAAAAAAAAATATATATGCACCACCCCTCGACCTGTACACTTTGGACAATTGAAAATTTAATATTGTAATTTTTTTTAAAAAATAATACTTTAATGCAAACGAGAAAAAAAAATATTTTTATGTACCTTTACAATCTATCTTACTCATTGGGGCCCATCGGTGATAACGCGTTCGATCTCGTTCTCCACTCTCGCTCGAATTTCCTGCTGCCGATGCTGATCCTTAAGTCCTTAAGTCTGATCCGCTCAGCTCTTTCCTTTTCCCCCGGTGCTGTTTTTTTCTTAATTGCTATTGCTAGGCCGTCAAGGCACTTTCTCCTTTTTTTTCTTCAAAAATCCCTTTTTTTATTTGTCTTTTCTAAGCCAGACAAAAAAACCGTCCGTCCCCTCTCGAGATGCAATTCAGACCCCCGGTTTTTTTTTGCCGCCAAAAAATTTTTTTATTTTTATACTCTAGATGAAATCTGAGAGTATATTGTGTTTGCCTTACCGTTTGTAACGCTAAGAAATAACGCTCGCACAAAGCCGCCAAGGGTACAGAAATATTTGTTGTCGCTCAAAAACCTCGATTCTGAGTGACCGTCTGTCTGTCTGTCTGTCTGTGCGTCTGTCTACAGCATAACTCTCGAAAGCTTTGAGCTATAGTGCTAAAAATTTTTGTGTGTCATTTTTAGCAAAAAAGTAACTTTAAGATCGTTAATGGGCCACATCCCCCCACTCCTTCTACCCCCTCCCATACAAATTTCATGAAATTTCGAAAAATTAAGAAATTGATTTGCTTTGAAACTATTTAAGCTAGCGACTTGAAATTTAGGTCAAAGTATTATGATATAGATGTCATTAATACCACGGAATATTGACCCGATTCCTTTACTCCTTCTACCCCCTCCCATACAAATGGTCAAAAAATACATATTTTCGATTTTCATTGAAACTAGTAAAGCTGAAAAAACGAAATTTTGTCAGAATTAATTCTACTATAATTGCAATTTATTTTAAAAATAATTATCAACTTCACCTTACTCCTTCTACCCCCTCCCATACAAATTTCACGAAATTTTGAAATTTAAATTAAATTATTTTTCTTCGAAACTGTTAAAGCTATCAACTTGATATTTTGTACAAAGTATACAAATAGAAATATTAATAATGCCAAAAAAATTTGTTTTGATCTGTACACTCCTTCTACCCCCTCCCATACAAATGCAGAATTTTTGTTAAATGTATTTCATCGATTTCCATTCAAACTAGAAAAAGTACAAACTTCAAATTTTGCCAGAATTGGTTTTTTAATAATTGAAATAAGTGTTAGAAAAAATTATCAGCTCCGCTTCACTCCTTCTACCACCTCCCACACAAATATCTCTATTATAAATTCAAGAAAAGCATTTCTCCTTCAAGTATATGAGAGCTATCGACTTTGGAATTGAATCAAAGCATGGTGATAAGGATGATGATAAGCAGTTTCAAAATCATCTGAAACGCTCCACTTCCTCTGCCACCTCCCATACAAATGCCTCAATTTAAGGAAAACTATGACCAATTTCTTTAAAAATAATGAAAACTAAAAACCTTAAATTCAGCAAAAAACATTTTGCGTGCCATGTCCGGTGTCATATACGAAAAATACAAACCTCCCCCTCTACTTCTACCACCTCCCATGCAAAAGTCTCTATTCACTATTCGAAAGAATTTGAGATGACATATTTTCCGGTATTTCCATCTCATCTAGAGTATCATATGATTGGGCTTTAAGCCCAATCATAATTCTGTTATGTTTTTTTGCCTGCAGTTAGTAGCGGTACTGCAGTTTTTCAGCACGAAATGCATTCAATGCCGTTGTGCAGTGGCGCGATGTTTTTTTTTTTGTTAATCTTTACACTACTGGTACTTTTTTTTCTTTTCAAGATTTTATTTTTTTTATTACATTTAATTGAGAATTTAATTCAAAAAGGTTCGAGATGGTGATGTATAACATTCGTGGGGACGACCTCGACCCAGGAGAAGTGTCTCATCACAAGCCGGGCTAATATATATAATTTGATACGAAGAAAAATCTAACTATTTGGTTATATGAGTAGCGATAATATAGAAAATTATACGTAAAATTATTTCATAAACAAAGCGAGGTTTCCTTAAATATTACTTCGGCCTTCATTCTTTTCTCACTGCATATTTACAGACACAGTACATATACTTATATTCACTCAATTATAAGCTAGGAATAATTCGGATACCGCGTATTTATTCAATAATAAATGCATAATCGGATATTTGTAAAAAAAAAAAAATATATATAGTAAACATAGTATAGTTAATAGAGAAATTATTTACTTGGATCAAACTTTATTTGGATATCATTATGAGACGATATATGATAAGCAATTTTTAAATTGTGACAAACATGACAATTGTCAAGATTTATTCGGTTAGGAAGTGAAACTAGGTTCGTATATCCTTTGCGTGATAGATGCCGAGGATATTTTGTGACTCGTCTTCCAGTTAGTATGACACATTTCCAACCCTAGTCTTAACCTTTGCCTTCACAAACTTGGGAGCAAGTTTGGCTGCAAAATGGTCAACAGCACTGCTTTGTACGTGGTTTCGCACAAACACGACTTGTCCTATCGAAAAGGACTTTATTTTACTACGGAGATTGTAGTTATTGGCGCCTTTCCTTTATGCTCGTTCTAGATTTTTCTTTACTGATTCTTGAACACGTCGCAGCCGCTCGATATGAGGGGGTAAAAGGAGTGACGAGATCGGATCAATATTTAGTCATATTAATAACATAAACATCATAATACTTTGACCCAAATTTCAAGTCGATACCTTAAACAGTTTCAAAGAAAAATTAATTTCTTTCTTAGAAAGAGTAGGGGGATGTGGCCCGTTCACGAACTTAAAGCTACTTTTTTGCTAAAAATGACACACAACAAATTTCAGCACGATAGCTCAAAGCTTTCGAGAGTTATGCTGTAGACAGACGCACAGATGGACAGACGGACACTCGGAATCGATGTTTTTGAGCGACAACAAATATTTCTGTACCCTTGGCGGCTCTGAGCGAGCGTTATTTCTTAGCGTTACAAACGGTAAGGCAAACACAATATACTCTCAGATTTCATCTAAAGTAAAAATCCGTCCCGCCGTACGCCGTACATATGGACTCGTACCTCCAAGACCGTTAAAGGTAGAATGTTGGTTTTTGGGTGGATTGTTAATTTGGTAAGTGAGCTCCATTATCCAAATTTTGGGGAGTGTTAGGTGGAAGGGGTAGGTGGGGGGATGGAAAAATTCGAAAAATACACTTGCTAATATCTTAACCACGAAAGCAGATAGAAAGATGAAAATCAGCATACGTATAGAGAGGGTTGTGGGACAAACTCCAAAAATAATTTATTTTTTTTAAGCATTGGCGTCCGAAAAGGGGGGGGGGGGGGGGGGGGGGGCGGGGGGGGGGGGGCTAAAACAAATTGTTGGCCGAATATTTTTGTGAAATTGTTATATCTTCGAAACTACTTACCATAAAAAATTCATATTTTTGGGACAATTTGGGAATTGTAGATAGTTGCGGATCTCAGGCGGATATCCATTTTGGGGGGTGTACGAGTTCAGGGGGAGGCGGGGGGAGCGCTTAAACCGAAAAATACGAATTCAAATATCTCAACCATGGTAACAGCTAGGAAGCTAAAACTTATAACATATATAGAGGGGTTTGTGGGACAACTTTTAAAAATAATTTCATTTTTTTATCCATTGGGGTGCGAAAAGGGGGGGCTAAGCACCAATTGTTAGCCGAATTTTTTTTTTTAAATGATTATATCTTCGAAATTACTTACCACAAAAAATTGATATTTTGAGGACATTAAGGTGGCATATAGGTCTACTGGAATCAGTTTAGATAAAAGCTAATTATTGTAAGGAGGAGGATCAGGGGGCGCAAAGAAAAACACTTAAAATCAATATCTCGGCTATTTATTAAGCTATGTAATTGAATCTTAAAACTTATATTAAGCTGTACTAAAGAAATACGAAAAAAATATAATATTTTGATAAAATAGTAGTGGGGGAAAACGGGGAGCATTTCAAAAATGATGCACTTTCCAAAATTTCAAACCGTTATAATTTCAAATTGAGTGAAGATATCAAATTAAAATTTTATCAAATTGTAGAACTAGGTAGTTTTAAAATTTGGTAAAAATTTTACGTCGGGAGGTAGAAGGGGAGGGAGGTGGTAACCAAAAATGTCGAAAATTTTAAGTGATTTTTTAAGGGCTCTGGTGAAAGATATAAAATTTAAATTTTCCATGTAGATACATCTATTTGTTGTGCATACAGGAAAAATAGTAAAAATTCGACAATTGTTATGCACCGACCCCCCTGGTCTACCGTTCACAAGGTGTTTCATGTGCAATGAAAAATCCACATAAACTAAACATTTTTGAATGAAATTTGAAGGTAGAAACTTGAAAACTTGTGAAATGCATTTAAAAAAAATGTTTAAAAGAATGAAATATTAACCGGTCGAAAACCTTGAAAGCTTCTACTCCCTGCCATACAAAATGATTTTTTTCGACCATTTTTACGGAATTATTTATCACCTAATTAGTAAAAGCTATCAATTTGAAATTTTGCACAAAATCATTCAAAAATAGTTGAAATCGAACTGCGTCAAAATTTTTGAGATCACACTTGCCGTTCTACCCCCTCCCATACAAAAGTATGATTTCGATCAATTTCAATAAAACAACTGCTAGCCAACAAATTAAAAGCTACGAACTAGAAATTTTGTACGAGCACCATAAAAAAAAAAGAAAAGAAAATTGCGTCACAAATTTTACGATTCCTCTACCTCTTCTACTCCCTCCCATACAAAATTATTTTTTCGACCATTTTTAAGAAATCAGTTATCAGCTAACTCATAAAAGCTATCAATTTCAAATTTTGCACAAAAACTTATAAAAATAATTGAAATGATATTACTTTAAAAGTTTTGAGATCGCGCCTGCCCTTCTACCCCCTCCGATACAAAAGTATCATTTCGACCAATTTTATTGAATCAACTAATAACCAACAAATTAAAAGCTACGAACTTGAAATTTTGTACGAGCACACTACAAGAGATCAAATTCCTGTTAAGACCCCCTATAGGGGCATAGGACAGAAACAACTCTCTTCCACAAGGCGCGATCCTGAGCATCGGCTTTAAGCTGTTGCCAGGACTTGTTTATTTCTCTGGCCTCCTGCTCAACTGCTCGCTTCCATGTGTTACATGGTCGACCAACCCGACGTCTACCTTGAGGGTTATAATCCAGAGCATGTTTTGCGATGTTTCGCTATGGCTTCCCCAAAGTATGACCGATCCACTGCCACTTTCGCCGTTGAATCTCAATACCTATTTTAGTCTGGCGAGTTATACTCCAAAGTTCGTCGTTGGAGATTACTTCTGGCCAGAATATTCCTAAAATGCGCCGGAGGCATTGGTTTACGAAAGTCTGTAGTTTCTTGGTAAGTCGAACGGTCACTTTCCACGTAGTACAACCATACAACAACACGGATTTGACGCATGCGTCAAAAACTCGCAGCTTCTTGCGAAGGGAGATCTCTCTTAACCTCCAGAAAGGGGAAAGGATACCGAAGGCCTGACGAGCTTTATTTAGCCGAGCCTCAACATCCTTTTCGGCTCCGCCGTCCATGCTGACAATGCTTCCGAGATAGCAAAAATCTTGCACCTCTTCCACATCCTGTCCATTAAGAGCAATCGGTGTGCTTGTGTTCGAACCCATGTGCATGTACTTGGTTTTACGCACATTTATTTTCAGTCCCGCCTCTTTGCATTTAGAATGCAACGAGCGAACATTTGACTCTAAGTCCGAACGGGTATGTGCAAGCAAACACACGTCATCAGCATAATCAAGGTGACTTAAGATGTTAAATAGTCTCCATTGAAGACCTTTACCTTCCCCACCTTCCAGTGCAGCTTTCAAGATGTCATTTATTTCCACCAGAAACAGGGCTGGTGATAATATGCAGCCTTGTCTGACACCCGTTCGCACAGGAAAGCTCTCGGATAGCTCTCTTCTATGCAAGACGCGACACCTTGCATCTTCGTAGGATTCTTTAATCATAGCTATGACCTTATCTGGAATACCTCTCCTACGCAAAGCATTCCATATGTAATCTCGCTTAACGCTGTCGAAAGCCTTCTCGAAGTCCACAAACATGAGATGTAGTGGCGAAACCATTTCGGCTGACTGCTCTAATATTATCCGTACGGTATTTGTGTGGTCGGTACAAGATGACCCTTTACGGAATCCAGCCTGATAAACTTCGAGAGTGCTCTCGACGACATCACTAATCCTATTGAGAATTACCTTACGATTTTTGATACGGCAGTAAGTAGACATATACCACGCCAATTGCCACAATCCCGAAGGTCGCCCTTCTTCGGAATTTTCACAATGACGCCCTCCTTCCATTCAGTCGGATATCTTCCATCATTCCACACCTTAGAGAAGAGTGGGAGGAGTATATCGGCTGTTGTTTCCGGGTCCGCTTTGAGGAGTTCGGTTGGTAGTCCGTCTATACCTGGAGCTTTCCTTCCCGCCATTGACCGAATGGCGGAATCTATCTCTTCCTTATCTGGGGGATCGTCCCTAATAGAGGATTGTTGCGTTTGGATGTTTGGAAGTTGTTCTGTTTCCGGAATATCTTCATCTGACAAGATGTTTAAAATATCATAGAAGTATTCCTTCCATCGTCGCAACTGGTGTTCACTCATATTAAGGAGAGTTCCGTTGACATCTCTCACCAGGTGGTTGGCGGTGAAATTCCTGTTCGTCAACTGTTTCATGATTTTAAATAGTGAACCCATATCCCCAAGGTAAGCCGCAGATTCTGCCTTGTTTGCCAGATCTTCAATGGCCTTTCTCTTGTCGCGTCTAACAGCCTTTTTAAGCTGTCTATGAGCATCGCGGTAGTTCTGCCTCAAGTCGGGCGTTCGTTGGTTGACATCGAGTTGAGAGATGATTGCCAATTTGGCTTTTTTCCGATTGCCAACCTTGTCCCATGTGTCTTGCGACATCCAGGGTTTCTCACCGCTTTGCGCATATCCCACAGATTCTTCAGCACTAGTTAGAAAAGTGTTTCTGGTTGCCTCCCAATTGGCGTCCAGTGTGCGCATTTCATGTTCACCCAATGTGGATGACTTTTCGCGTAGAATGGTGGAGTATTCGAGTTTTTTGTTGTTATCAACATTAAGCGTGCGCTTCATTTGAAGAATCTGTGGTCGTCGGATAGCTGCTGTACACAATCTCAAGCAGGCAACCATCAAGTGGTGATCGCTCCCCACGTCAGCTCCACGTTTCGCTCGCACATCGAGGAGACATCTTCTCCATCGGCGACTTCTAGCCAAGACACTACAAGAGAAAGGAAATAAAATTGCGTCATAAATTTTACGATTCCCCTACCTCCTCTACTCCTTCCCATACAAATGTTTGGTTTCGTGAATGTAAAATACACTGAATCCTATGAAAATTCTATGCAACTTCGTCTATGAAACTGACAGACAGAGAATATTGGACGTGATTCAAGTAATCAATTAAAAAACTATTAACATCCATCCACTCTTACTATCACCCTCTTCCTCCCCTCATAAAAACTCAAACATAAATAAACGAACGAAATATTGATTATATATACTGGAGCTTTTGAACGTTTCCGCAAAGTGTTAAATTGACAATTGCCCTGCCCAAGAACCCTCTTTCACTTAGTCTTCCCTAAAGTGGTTCTAACCTGCATATTGACTTTCGACACATACGCAACTTGTCCTAAGAATAATAAAGTTTCGCCCGACTTGTTGGCAGTTTATTTAAATTGGAATCATCGGCGGGTATGGTCTGGACGATCCTGATATTCTGACAAATCGGAACGAGCAGATCCAGAGTACCCCATTTGGGACGTTATTATAGAATGCGACATTCAAGGTGTGAAATGTGCATTACTGGTTCGGCACGGAAGGAATCACTCGGAGATTCCCAGCAACGTAAACTATCGTGCGAATAATAGGGCTCTGAAGACTATCGGTTGCACTCATGTTATCATCTCGACGGTAACTGGTATCAAAGACTATCAATAGTATAGGATATCCCAAGCCTATGGAAAAAATTTTCACATTTCTCGCACAAGAGCTTTTCTTGAGATGCGTTGAGAGCGAAGCTTTTTGATCGGTATAAATGCAGTCCCTAGCACTGTCCGCAACTGGGATATTGCAATTGAACGTTACCGCGCGGGTGGCGGCGAATGAGCGGGGATCAAGTTGTTGCCTGCCATTGAATACACGCGCGCAGGTACCTGGGAATGAGCGGGGTTCAAGTCGAATAATTGTATGGTGTTGAGATCACAGTACACACGTTGAGATATTCGTATGTACGTTTTGGAAGACGACGATCGAGTTCACGGAGTGGATTAGGCCGCATTTCTGATTTTTGTTGTGGATGAAAATTTGAGGATATGTTCTAATGACTGAAAAAAAATAATTCTATAAGAATTCTATAAGATTTTTTTTTATAATCGGGCGATATTTTTGATTTCGGATTTGGATGATAATTTGCGGATATGTTCTAGTTGAAAAAAAAATACGTTGAAGTATTTTTTTTAAATATGCATGGTTATATATTTGTATATATATATGTATATATATACATATACATATATTTGTTTTTTGTAATGAAACTTGTGGTTTTTGCTCTTTTGTGCACTCCAGAGCAAACTTCGAAAAATAATATCTGTTGAGCTACAATATAAATTTGCCTGAAAATTTTACAAGTTATAGATAATAAGTACACAATTTTGATAATTATAATAATAATATAATAATTTTTATTAAAAATTAAAAGTTCTGATTCTGATGTTTTTCCGTAGTTCTTCTTTAATTTGGAGTAGCAATCATTGCAGTTATTTTTTTTCAAAAATTTAAATATTATATAACCAGCAAAATATCTAATGGAAGTATCTCCAATTTCAGATGTATTTATACTGCTATTTTCGACTTCTAAGATATCAGTGACTTGTTCATCAATAAAATCCGAGAAATCAAATGATTCTTGCTCGTTTTCATTTATATTAGTTACATTCTCGCTGAGGATGCCTGATATAGCGTGCTGCAAATACTCATCTTCATCAGAATCGCAATTTGTCAAATTGGATGCATAAGTTAATAGCTTCATTGACATTATTCGTCCCATCATATCATTAAACTCTGATACCGATGGGTTTCTATTAAAACCATTATGGCCACGAACTTGTCCAAAAAAATTTTCTACAATATCTTGATTTTTACGTCCAGTTAATAGAAACTCTACTGCTAGATCTGAACTAAAATAGTCATCTGCTAGCAATAAAATGGCGTTAATTGTTTGAACAAAACCAGAAAAGCAATACACTTTAACGGGGGACTTTACTTGCGACCAAAAATTTTTAGTTTCGTTCAAATATTGATAAATGTGATTGTCCTTCTCTAATGCTGATCTGTAGTATTTGACCTTGTCATATCTTATTTTGCTATAAAGGCAATCGAAAACTTTATCAATTTTCTCACAAAATAATGCTGTAGATTTGGCTTTACCTTTTATACTGTTGGAAAATTTGTTTATATCTGCTATAGTATTAATAGCTGCGCTACAGCTGTGACTGAAAACCTGAGTTGCCAATTTCACATTCATTTTTTGGAATGTGTTCGGATATATGTGACGATCTGTTAAACGGGGGCACATTTTCGTAACATTGGTACGGTCGAAATCATGAACCTCTTTAATGACATTCCAACTAGCAACTCCATCTGGTGTAACTAAATCAGTATTACTACGATTTTGAAGTAATATTTTGGCAAATATTTTAGTATTTTCATCGACATAATCAATATTGTCAATGATACTTTCTATATTTTTACTTACTTTTGTTATTGAACGAGTATTGCTGTTTTTCTTTCTATACCGAAAACTGCAATTTTTAGAGAAAAGCTTTTTTTTTAATCGCAATACTTTCTTTTGTAACATGTCATTTTCTTTTCGATAAAACTCGACATTTTTTTGATTTTTCAAGCAGTTGGCACAAAGGCCTGGGGAGATCGAAGAACACGAAGAACCTCTGCGTCTTTTATCTGGAGACCTTAGTTTCCCCAATTCTTCACTAGTAATGTCATTTGCATCATTTTTTACACCGTAAGAATCTATATTTGTCGAAGAAGAGCTACACAGACCATCTTTTGGGAGATTTTCAGGCAAAAAACACTCATCTGCAGATAAATGAGATGTGACGTCTTCTAAATGGCGATTGGGCTCAGCATTTTGTTTTAAGTTCTTTTTGGCGAAACTATAAGAATCAAAATGTTTTTCACATAACAATTTAACAGTACACTTTTCTTTTTCTGGCGACAATGAACATTTGTTTATCCAAATCTTGTACAGATCTGTACCTTTTTTTTGAAATTTAAAAAAACGTACTGTAGGTTTGCTAAGATTAGTCGTCGGACAATGTTCTAAAATGCATTTTCTCGAAACGTATGATTTAGTTTTTGATACTAATATCCTGTTTATATTCACATTTTGTTTTAATAGTAGCTCTTCTATTATAGGATAAGAAGATATTTTAAATTTTTTTTTTTCGAAGAGGGTTCCCGGAAAATGTTTATCGCATAAAAATGTTTTACATTTCTGGTCATACCACAGCCAGGGAAAAAACACTTTTTTGTTGATTTTAATTGTACCATTTGGGTAAGGCTCGAGAAGACACGAAAAGAATAACAAAAATTAGAAACAATACTAAGCGAATCCACAAAAACTTTATGTATATGTATATATATACATATATATATACAAATATATAACCATGCATATTTAAAAAAATACTTCAACGTATTTTTTTTTCAACCAGAACATATCCGCAAATTATCATCCAAATCCGAAATCAAAAATATCGCCCGATTATAAAAAAAAATCTTATAGAATTCTTATAGAATTTTTTTTTTTCAACCATAAGAAAATATCCTCAAATTTTTATCCAAAACCAATAATAAAGTAAAAGTGTTATTTTGTACGAAATTGAAAAAGTAAGGAATTTGCAGGAATTATGTGATAAAAATTTTCTCCAGAAAATTAAATGCTGGAGCAAAACTAAAAACAACTCCGTCTTATTCTTTAACTTAAAAATGTACGTAAAATTTCTGCATATGAAAGAAAGATAATAGAATAATTACTGAAAGTATTTTTTGAATCAAGAAACACAGACAAATTAATTAATCGGCCAAAATATGACATTTTTTGATTCACTAAATTAAATCTGCAGTGCACAGAAGAGCAAGACCATCGATTTCATTTACAAAAAAAAAAAAAACCAAAAAAAAAAAATCTTATAGAATTCTTGAAAATTTTTTTTCAACCATAAGGACATATCCGCAAATTTTCATCCAAATCAGAAATCGGAAATGCGGCCAGTTGAATAAAGAGAGAATCCACTCCGTGAACTTCTCGATCGTCGTCAGCCTAAACGTACATACGAATATCTCAACACGATAGAATTGTGCCTACGACTTGAACCCCGCTCATTCCCAGCTACCTGCGCAGTTACGACCAACTGCAATAGAACAGTCGATTCCAGCAGCAATCCTGCAATGGTACGCCACCGAAGCTTTAGGAAAGCTTTTCGCTCTCAACGTATCTCAACAGCGAAAAACGTGATAAATTTTTTCCATACGCTTGGGATATCTTATACTATTGATAGTCTTTGCTGGTATGTAGAAATGTTATTCAGCGGGAGAAAGGAAAGGAACGGCCATAAAGATCGAAAGACCGCGTTTCTCTTCGAAAGCTGAGAGTCTGATGTTGCGACAATCGGGCGGAGATTTTGTTAAAATAACGGCCGTACCGGAAGTGGTTCTTGCCAGGGATGCTGCATTATTGTACGGAGCCGTAGCAATGGTCACCGACTACGATTGCTAGCGCGAAAAATGCGAAGCCTAGCGCGAAAAATGCGAAGCCGTTTGCGTAGCAGATCTTCTAGCTGTCTTCCAGCAGAACGTAAGCAAAGTGAAGAGCATTTTGATCCGGGCGGTTCAGAATATTGCGAAAGAAGACTGAACCGAGAATATCGATTTAGGATAAGGATTTTATACTTGCGATTTTGGTTCGATTTTATTTCCAGAAAATGGTTGCAGACA
Organism: Chorisops tibialis; assembly: GCA_963669355.1. Taxonomy (NCBI): domain Eukaryota; kingdom Metazoa; phylum Arthropoda; class Insecta; order Diptera; family Stratiomyidae; genus Chorisops; species Chorisops tibialis. The sequence continues at coordinate 266,834,160 of OY770262.1, read as the reverse complement.
GCGACATGCTTAAGCCAGAAAATAAAGTTTCAGGTTCTGTTTAAACTAAAGATATTTAATTGTAATTTACTTTTGTCGATACATCATTTAAAATAATTCGCCTCTGTTTCTGCATTCCACCATTTACGGCATTTCCTTTTCTCCTGACTCTACCCAGATTCCTCGTACTTCTGCGACGAGATCTATATCTGCTGGAATGTTCCAAGCTCCGAATCTCCCTCAACGTTGACGTTCGCCGAAATCATCTTGAGTCTGGTGTTGGATCGAGCCATGTACCGAACGCTTTTTCCCTTTATGACGGCATCGATTATGGATTTTGGTATATCATTGCCAGTCGTCTCCAAATAACACACCATTTCGTTATTAACAAACCGCGTTTTTTGCGATTCCTTAAATTATTAAGGAATTGCAAAAAAGCGGCTATGGAGTTAATTATGCGTTCCGTTCTTTTGATTTTTCTCATCAGATTTTTCACCTTTTTATATTTAGCAATTAATTTCTGCCTGTATTTATTTCTACAAACAACTTTTGATCTGCTTTTTATTTCAGGGTTGTTCAAAGGTTTATTGACTAAACTGTGATACGATTGCGATTCGTTTTCTGGCTGCGACGAATTACCCGATTATTGGATAATGCTCTACATCATCAGAAGAGTGTTCTTGATTGTGTTCCTATAATGCAATGTTTAGAGATGTTTTTTTTTATTTTGAAAGAATAAAAATTACTACCTTTATTAGGCGTATATGATCTTTCTGTGCAATTTCTATGTAAATTAAAGAATTAATCTTGTCAAGATCCAATTATTCCACTATCATCGCCACAGCACACTGTCGCAAACTGGTCCTGAAAATTGACTGAGGGAAATGGCAATCATCGAAATGGAGGCGACAGATCTCCTATGGTATCAGGGGGTCGAAATATGTTTATAATATTTAGTTTCAGTAAATATTTGTTTTTTCTTTTGAATTAATATTTTTCGAAATTATTCAAATACTTCCGCGAAAAACAGCTGTTTTTTTCGAATATAATTAATTTTTTTTTTCGTCATGTTACTGCTTTTGATTCGTTTGACGTTTCGCTATCCTTTTCTGGCATACTTAAGGGTCTTCATGTTACGGGATGAAAGAAGCCTTCATCTCGCTTCAGATAATGGGGATTTCTTAGGTCGAGGCAGCACGATTTTGCCGGCGGCTCAGGAGCTTGGGATGGGTCGTTGACCCAAGAAATCCTCATCCTTGTTCGTGCTGATAGAAAAAAAAATGGAACGGGAGAGGAATCACGATACCGTACTACCCCCAAGCGGTTTATTCGCCTAGCTGGATGTTTTCATCCCCCGCTAATCCAAATTAGCGGGCGATAAAAAAAAAACGGCAGAATACACGATGCGAATCACGCATGACGAAAACAGCACCTACCCGATATCCAGCCAAAGCCTGGGAACCCTCTCATGAGTTCCTCACTCACTCATCATCTCAAGAAAAAGAAAAACCACGCGTAATAAATCTATTGCCGTTCCTAAGCACTTACAAGATCACACAAAAACTTAACACTCACAGTAAAAAATTATAATTTGAATTCACAATAAAAATATATTTCAAGAAATTACTAACTAATGTGATATAAAAAAAAAATGATGATATAAAAAAATTATTATTTCGTACTTAACCGTTGGGGCCCTTGCTGCATCCTGATGTGAATATGAATCTGACTCCAAATCAACACTCGTTCTGTATATTTGTATTTTTATGGTATTTTATTACTTAATTCATTTTGCATTAAAATCAACTCAATTTTTATTAAGGTTATTTATTAAATTATTAAATAGTTTTCTTTTCAATGTCACTTATTGATTTGTTAAAGTTTTTGCAATGATACTTAATGTATTTTTTTTATATTTTAATTTTTAATGTCACTTATTATATCGAATTACACTATCAAATCCACTTTCAGCTCCTCATTGTTTTACGTCCAAATTTGGAAAAAAAAACTAAACTTCTTGATCAGCCATCCTTCCCCGATCACAGTCTATTTGGTCCTCCCAAAACTTTTTTTCACTCCTTTAAATTGGGCCGGCAGACGAGAGCCTCAACGGCTTTTCTCCCAATCTCATCGATAATTTTGGCGCCAAAATATTTTACAGCAGTGCTGCCCTGGGAGTTTTTGTCCATAATTTTTCAGATAATTATTTGGCGCGAACTAATTTGATTATTATTATTATATTTTATATTGTTTTCTTTTACGTTTATTATTTTGGTGGTATTATTTCGTTATAATTTTATAGTTTATAGGCAACAAAAAAAAATATAACATGAATCCTAATTGTACTTAGGAAAAGTATGGGAACAAAACAAAAGAAAAAAACAATAAACTGTGACCTAAGTGAGTGAGGAGTAGAATTGGATACGATAAAAACTAAAAAAAATTTACCAAGAAAAAAAATGTTTCGTAACAACATCAATTCGCAACATTCAATACCGACTACCGCCATCTTGAAATTTTTTCGAATTTGTATGGAGAAACGGTTTATCAAGTTACGCGGTTTTTTGACAATTTTCACTATAAATTTAGGTGGCAATCGCTTTGTCTATTCACACAAAAGGTCCCAACCCCATAGTTTTATTATTTACTGTTTTCGTTTGTTGTAAAATCAAGCCAGAAAAATACTAGAATATAAACTACTAATTTTCGTTCACATTTTTTTCACTTCACATGACACAAAATTGGCGGAGTTATGACCACGGGACATTCGTACAACACTAAAAAATATATCACTGTTCACTCTCGATTAAAGCATACAATATTAACGATAAAATTTGATCATAAAAAGATGAACATCCAATAATTCTAGATTTCCGGATTTCTTACGTCAAATAGTTCATCCCTCTCACCACAAGACGTCGGTCTCGTCACATAGGTGCTGGACATATTGATATTCCATACAAAATATGAATATTGGAACAGAGAGAAATCATTCTCAAGTAAAGTCTAAAGCCACGACCTTTTCAGCCCTTCGTAGCTTAGTTGTTTCGCACTCGGCTCACTATTTCGCATACTTTTGCATGCTGCGAGTTCGAAACTTTTTTTTATCAATCGATTTTTTGAAAGATTTTCGAATATGATAAAACATGAAACCATGGGAAATTTAGGTTTGGATTTTTTTTTTCGTTTAGTACATTATCGTTTTATGATATACAGTTAAAAACACTTTACAAATTTCCCGTCCGGTTGAAACGACGAATGCATCTTTAAAAAATTAACTGTTTCATGTAAAATGAAATAATAAACTAAGAAAATTATTTAAATATTTGAAAAAAGAAAACGAACATAAATATAATAAGAAACTGTTTTTGTCTGGATTCGAACCAAGTGCAGAAAAAAAACAAAAGGTTATGTAGCGCCCGCTAGACCTGTGGACCATACAATCATTATTCGAAGTCCTTCTACAGTTCTACAGTTATTGTTGTTGATATAACAGGAAAGAGCAGAAAGATTAGAAGATCATAAAATAAACAACCAGAACAACTACCTGGAGAAATTTATAGAAAATGCACTAGAAACAATTCTGAGATTTCCATACAAGCATGCGTGTGGTTTTTTCCTGTTTCTACTTTTTACAAATCAGAGTATGAGCAAACGATCAAGGTATCGGCTCGTGCTTTGCAATCAAATTCGGAAACCACGCATTTGGTATTTATTATTATGTGTATTGAATAATTATTTTTTTATCTTTGGTAAAATACGATGATTTATGGTCCTGCCTTACAACTCGAATTTATTTCCTCAATGAAGCAGTCGACCTACTTTGTCATGAATTGCTGCAGTCTTCTAAAGACTGTGACCGATTCATTGCAACTTACATCTCCGAGTTTGCATGCTTATCTTGGACTCTTATGCGCGAACAGCACCCGACAATCGTCATGTTTCTTCTATTATATTTGGCATTCGGTACGTAGCATCTGCGAATGACTTCTGTTTTCGTAAAATTTTCTTTTGAATTTATTAAGATTTACATAACAGAATTATGATACTCTAGACGAATTGGGAAAGAGTTTAATGTACCGTCATCTCAAATTCTTTCGAATAGAGAAAAGTTACTTTTGTATGGGAAGTAGAAGAAGTTTGTAATCGTTGCATGTGACAACGAACGTGATATGCAAAACGTTGTGTGCTGAAATTAAAGTTTGTAGCTCTCATTATTTTCGAAGAAATTGGGCATAGTTTTCCTGAAATTCGGGCATTTGTATGGTAGGTGGTAGAGGAGGCCAATCGGGCAGACAGACGGTCACTCGAAATCGAGGTTTATGAGGGACAACAAATATTTCTTTTTGTGTGTTTTGTTTGTCCCACAATCCTCTCTATATCTATGCTGATTCTCAGCTTCCTATCTGCATTCTTAGTGGAGATATTGGCGAGTGTAGTTTTTCACTCTTTCACTCTTCCCGCCTCCCCCTTTCACCTGACACTCCCTAAAACTTAGACAATGAGCTTGATGAGTGAAAAGTCGAGCAATTTTGTGCTATTACCCTTTACAACCAACACACGCATGCCAATCCGGCGGTCCGATTATCACGTAAACTGCAAGAAGAGCTATTGCTCGGTCACATCTTCAGAATACTGCAGGAAATCGTAGTCAAAAGCATCCCGACATTACAAAATTCCTCGAATAGATTGATTGACCACGTCACAAATTGGGAAAAACTGCCAAGTCATAAAGCACAAAAATTAAAATATTCTCCCGAAAGTCGGCATTTCGAAAGAATTTCAAAAGAAAATTTTATGAAAACAGAAGTCATGCGCAGATGTTATGTATCGAATACCAAATAGACAAAACACGACCATCGTCGGGTGTCATTCGCACATAAGAATCCAAGATAAGCATGTGAACTCGGAGATGTAAGCGGCAATGAATCGGTCACAGTCTTTAGAAGACTACAACAATTCATGACCGAAACCATCTCGAATTCAAGAAATTTGTCGAGTAGATCGACTGCTTCATTGAGGAAAAACAATCGAGTTGTAAGGCAGGAAAATAAAAATGTTCTGTCGAACCATAAATCATCGTATTTTGCCAAAGGGAAATGTAAATGATTATAATAAATATTCAATATACCCAATCATAAATACCAAATGCGTGGCTTCCAAATTTCACTTCAAAGCACGAGCCGATACCTTTATCGTTTGCTCGTACTCTGATTTGTAAAAAGTAGAAACAGGAAAAAACCATCTCAAATCCCTGAAACGTGCACTACAAATATATGTCACGTATTTGATCAGGCATGCTTGTATGAAAATCTCAGAATTGTTTCTAGTGCATTTTCTACAAATTTCTCCAGGTAGTTGTTCTGGTTGTTTATTTTATGATCTTCTCATCTTTTGCTCTTTCTTGTTATATCAACAACAATAACTATATAACTGTATAAGGATTTTGAATAGCGATTGCGTGGTTCACAGGTCTAGCGGGCGCTGCCTAACATTTTGCTTTTTCCTGCCCTCGGTTCGAATCCACACAAAAACACAGTTTTTTATTTTATTTATCTTCGTTTTTTTTTTCAAATAATTAAATAATTCTTTTAGTTTGTTATTGCATTTTTCATGAAACTGTCAATTTTTAAAGATGCATTCGTCGTTTCACGGGGGAAATCCGTAAATGTTTTTCACTATACATCATAAAACGATAATGCACTAAACGAAAAAGAAAATCCAAACCTAAATTTCACACGGTTTCATGTTTTATCATATTCAAAAACTTTTGAAAAAATCAATTAAAAAAAGGTATACGCCATGGAGTTTCGAACTCGCAGCTTGCAGAAGTATGTGAAACTACCGAGCCAAACGCGAAACAACTAAGCTACGAAGAGCTGAAAAGATTGTGCTCCTAAACTTTACTTGAAAATGATTGAGAGCCATCTCTGTACCAGATGGTTGATTCCTCTTCCATTTCAGCTAACATGGATTCCCAGTTCTTGCCTTTTTTGATTATAAATTTGAAGCGGGCTTTAAAGTTGAATTTTGCCGGCATAGTGTCCGATAATGTGGAGGTTGGAACCTCTATTTTTGGGTCTTTTAGGATTTTGAGGTGACCTCTAAAATCCCCTGATTTGTAATTGTTCTCGCTCTGTATGCGTAACACCCTTTTGATAGCCTCCTTTTTATTTCGAGATGTATCGGAGGGATGATTAGGAACATTCCCATTGTCGCAGTAGGTCAGGTTTTCATTGCTCCTGTGATACCAAGACAAGCTACCTTTTGGATTTTTTGTAGCGTAAGCTGTGCTTTTTGTTGTAAAATTTTAGTCCGCCATATCGTTGATCCGTATGTGACTATTGGGAGGATGATCTTGGGCTGTAATCCCCATTTCCTGCCAAATAAGGTTTTGCAGGCTCAAAATGCCTTTAATGCTTTGGCATGAGTTCATTCTATATTTTTGTTCCAGTTGAGTTTGCTACGCAGTATAACACCTACATATTTTGCCTCATCTGAAAAGAGTATTGGTGTTCCACTTATTGAAGGAGGTATGATGTGGATTTTCTTTCTATTTGTAAATGATACAATCTCAGTCTTATTTGGGTTGATGTTCAAGTTCTTAGATGATGATAATGAACGGGTGCATTATCACCTCTAAGGCAGATTGTATCCTTTCCGATATTGATGATGATGATGCAATGGCGCTACAGCCCATATCGAGCCTTGGCCTCCCGGATGCACCTCCTCCAGTTGTCTCGGTCCAACGACCGCGTCCTCCAGTTTGAAAAATTGAGAAGCGATCTGCAGTCTGCGTCGACTGAGTCCTGCCATCGCTTTCGTGGCTTCCCCTGCGGTCGGTTACCTTGAGCTTTGCACTTGAGCACTCGTTTTGGGATTCGTTCCTCGTGCATTCGTTCCACGTGGCCAGCCCATTGCAGCTTGCGCAGTTTGATCACTATAGATGCGGGTGGGTCGTCAAATAGTTGATACAGCTCATGGTTGTATCGAATTCGCCAATCATCTCCTTCATTAACTGCTCCGTATACCTTCCGAAGAATTTTTCGCTCAAAAGTGTCGATTAACTTCTCCGAAAACCGCGTCAAGATCCATGTTTCGCATCCATATAGCAGCACAGGACGAATTAATATCTTGTAGATGCGTAGTTTATTGTTTCCATGGACCTTCCTTGATTTCATTATGGGGAGGACCGCATAAAATGCTTTGTTAGCTGCCGTGATTCTTCTTTAAATTTCAAGTCGCTCATTGCCGTCCTTTGTGAGAAGGGCTCCCAGGTATACGAATTCATCCACCTGCTCGAAGTTGTATTCGCCTATTGTAATGATCTGCCTCTCTGGGGCAGTCCTCCGTGTCTGGGTCATGTATTTAGTTTTCGCTTCATTGACCCTGAGCCCTACTTCACCCGCTGCCGACTCCAACTCCTAGAATACCTCCTTAACGCCAAGTATTGATCGGGCCAGAATATCCACGTCGTCTGCATACGCCACCAACTGTGCGGATTTTACGAGTAGCGTACCTCTAGTGTCCACTGAGGTTACTGAAGTTGCTTTCCTGACGACATACTCGAGCACCAAGTTAAAGAGCGTGGGGGCGAGACCATCTCTTTGTTTGAGACCTGACTCCATTGGAAAGCTGTGAGTCAACTCGTTTTGGATTTTTACTTGGCACTCATTGTTTTCCATCGTGGCTTTTATTAACCGAACTAGTTTCGGTGGGACACCTAGTTCAATCGTTATTCTGTACAAAGCATTACGGTCGACACTATCGTATGCTTGACAAAAATCGACGAACAGTTGGTGCACATTAATATCATATTCCCAGCATTTTTCTAGCACCTGTTTTACTGAGAATAGCTGGTCCGTTGTTGATTGTCCAGATCTGAAGCCACCTATTCTCCGATGATGTTGTTAGCGTATTCACTGAGTCTTCGTTCGATAATTTTAGTCAAGATTTTGTTACATAGCAATGAAATTCCTCTGTAATTTTCACAACGCAAACGGTCACCCTATTTTTATACCGGACATATAATGCTTTTCCGCCAGTCGTCGGGTAATTTTTCAGTTGTCCAGATTTTAACAATTAATCTAAATATTCGACTGGTAAGCTCTGTTCCACCTTCTTTCAAGAGCTCTGCAGGGATTCCGTCAATTCCGGGCGCCTTGTTCGATCTTAAATTATGTAAGGCTGTCTCTACTTCATCATAAGTTGGTGCAATAGGCAGATGATCTCCATCTGGATCTTCTGGAATTATAAAAGGTTCAGTCTGTTATGTCGTTCTATTTAACAGTGTTCGGAAGTAATGAACCCATCGTGCATTGATTTCGGTAGCGTGGCTTATGATGTTGCCTTCTTCGTCCTTATAGAGGGTAGTTTGCGGTTTGTAACCTTGTCTCATTTGTTTCACGGTATTAAATGCTGCTCGCACGTGATTTTTCTTCAGGTTTTCGTCCAGTGATAAAATTTTGTCATTGTTTATTTTGCGTTGTTTTCGTCTGCAGATCTTCTTGGCGTTTCGCCTGAGCCGTTGATAGTTGTCCTCTCTAGCTCGTGTTCGTCTTTCGAGAAACAGTCGATAGGCTTCGTTTTTCTTGGTGATGGCTTCTTGGTATTCCTCATCGAACCAGTAATTTCGTTTTCTCCGCTCTAAATGTCCTAAAGTGTATTCTGCTGCGCGGTGAATACTATCCTTAATGTTCTGCCACATTTGGTCAATACTTTCCTCAGGCTCAGCCTGAGGTAACGCCTCAATATATGCTTTGATTGTGGTCATATATTCCACTTTCGTTGTGTCGTCCTTCAGTTTTTGCATATTGATCTTTGGAGCCCAGCTCCTCTTAGTGTGGCCCTTGTTAGCTATGTAGCACCGGTATTTAGTTCGAACAAGAAAATGGTCCGAGTCACAGTTCGCGCCACGTAGAGTCCTGACATCTAGAATGCTGGAGCAGCTGCTCTTTTTTCGATGAGAACGTGGTCAATTTGGTTGAAGGTGTGCCCATCTGGTGATGCCCACGTCATTTTATGAATATTTTTATGCGGGAAGCAGGTGGAGCTTATGACTAGGTTCTTACTGCTGGCGAAGTCAATAAGTCTTTGGCCATTATCGTTCGTTGCATTATGGAGGCTATGCCCTCCTGATACGCCCCTATGAAAGAGTTCATTGCCAATTTTACTGTTGAAGTCTCCTATAAGAATTTTGATGTCATTGGAGGACAGCCCGTCAAAAGTGCTGTCAAGTCGTCATCTTTCTCCTCTGTAGGGGCATGGCAGTTAATGTACCAAACGCTGAAGAACTTCAACTTGAAGCGGATTAAGCAGATTCGTTCGTTGATCGGTATAAATTTCGTTACGAGTTGTTTGAACGCATTATCTACCACAAAGGCGACACCGAATTCTCTGCTTCCTAGCTCTTTTCCGCTGGTAAAAATCGTGCGAGATCTGCTATCGTTAATTTCGTTTCCGAGCCATTTCGTTTCTTGGAAAGCGAGGATGCTGATGTTATTACGAGACATCTCCTGAAGAAGTTCCCGCAGTGCACCCGTTCGATGTAGTGAACGCACATTCCAAGATCCAAAAGAATAGTCCATTTTCCGTTGCCGTAGTCGTTGCCGTTTGATCCGTCCAATCCGAGGCAGTATTCCGGGTTCCTGGACACTCGAGTTTTTTCCGGGGAGACGTTGTCAGCGTTTCACCCAACCCCCAACCTGGAGGGCCAGTCTGGATGGCAGTTCCGATTAGAGACGCAGAACACTCGCCTTCACTCTTCTCCGTCTGCTGTTTCGAGCAAAACACCCGGTGGCCACCGCGGGGAGGTGAAGATAGGATTCAATAGCAGAGCTGTTGATGTTATTTACAGTGGGCTTTTCACAGCATTTATGCTACGTCATGTACCAGATCACGATTACGCTCTGTTACCCTTACTACCATTCGACCACCTCCTTTCCGATATTACTAAGTCATATTTGCCTCTCATGATAATGACGAGGTCATCGGCATATCCAATTGCCTCGTATCCTTGTTCTGTTAGGCGGTTCACTAGCACATCGACTACAACTGGCCAAAGTGGAGATAGTACCCCACCTTGGGGACAGCCCCTATAGGTCTGTGCAGTTAATGTGCTATCACCTAGATCTGTGGTTGTCATTCGGCTCTTTAGATCTTTATCATTATTGGCATTAGGATCTCTAACTCCTTTTGCAGTAATGCGAGAAATATTTTATCTACTCCTGCAGATTTGTTTGGTTTAAAAGTTGTAATCGCCCATCTGATCTTTTCCGAAGTGAAGATTTTACCAGCAATGCTATTGCTGAACGGAATTTGACGATACGTCCTTTCCTCTATCTCTAAATTTTCATTTTTTTTTTTAATTTACTTACAGCCTGGGAAATGTATTGCCAATAGCACTTGAAGTGTTTTCATGCAGCTTTTAGTTAAGGACCCATTTGGTCTCTCTGTGTCTGATATCTATCGGGGTGTCTTTTGATAATACCGTTTGGAGTTTTGAGGCCGTTGGTAGTCATACATTATGTGGGATATATAATATGCTTAGTTCAATGGCTCTTTGAACATAATGTTTCGTATTTTGTTGAAATTAAAACCATAAATTATTAAGAATGAAACCATGATAATCGCATTTGTATGGGACAGGCTCGTGATCAAATCAATTCCGTGATTTGAGATCATATACGTTTTGAAGAGCGTTGAGGACATTTGAAAAGTTGTAGCTTGTGTTAATCATAAAAAGCCCAAATAAAATAACATTAAACTTAAATAGGACTACGATTGTACGTAAAGCCCCTATAGATGAAATCGAAATTTTGGTGATCTTAAGGAATTTTGTATGGGAAGTGGTACAAGGAGTGACGGCATTGAACTAATTTGATTTATATTATGCTAGAGTTTGGCGCATCCTGCAGCAACACCAACACCCCTGCTACACACCATGAACACCTGCCTAGCCAATATCGCAACCTTGAACATGCTGTGGTTAACTTCATAGGGAAGGATGACAAAAGAAAAATTCTTTCTGCGGAAGGAGCGCGGCGTGTCCAGGTGGACTGATAGTTGGGAAAATAAAAAGCGAAAAATTGTGCTGAAAGGCGGCAGAAAATGAAAAGGTGATGGAAATTTCGTGATTCGTAAGATGGAAAAGACGAAGATGAACCATCATCGACACCACCCACGCTTCCTGAAATCAAAGCAGCCCTATGTGACCAAAAACGAAACAAAGCGCCGGGAATTGACGAAATACCAGTTGAACTTCTGAAAAACGGTGGAAACTGTGTCGCTGAAATACTGCACAACATGATATGCAAAATTTGGACAGAGGAAATCATACCCGACGACTGGCGAAAAAGCATTATATGTCCAATTTACAAGAAAGGAGACAAACTCTGCTGTGAGAACTACAGAGGTATATCATTGTTGTGTACGTCCTATAAAATACTGACAAAAATAATTGAACGTCGTCTTAAGCCCTATACTAATCAAATAATTGGCGAATACCAAGGCGGATTCAGAACCGGACGATCTACAACAGACCAGATATTCTCGGTGAAACAGGTGCTTGAGAAATGCTGGGAATATAACACAGACGTGCATCAAATATTCGTAGATTTTAAACAAGCATACGACAGTATCGACAGGAGCGTACTGTACCAAATTATGCTTGACTTTGGAATTCCCCCAAAACTAGTCCGACTAACAATACTGACAATGACGAACACTGAATCCCAAGTGAGAATACAAACCGATTCCACAACCAGCTTTCGAACGGAATGTGGTTTAAAGCAGGGAGATGGTCTAGCTCCTATGCTTTTCAACTTGGCACTAGAGTATGTCGTCCGAAAAATCCCAGTCGACACCAACGGGACACTACTATTCAAGTCCACCCAACTAGTAGCATACGCTGACGACATTAACATTCTAGCAAGATCCTTCCCTAGTGCTAAGGAGGTATTTGTCAATCTTGACTCCGCCGCAAAAGAAGTCGGGTTGCGCATTAATGAAAGCAAAACAAAAGTAATGACGCAAACAAGAAAGAGAACGCCAATCAGACAAAACATAACAATTGCGGAATATAATTTGGAGAGTGTGGACAACTTCATATATCTTGGGGCTAATCTAGCAAAGGACGGTAATGAAACAGACGAAATCAAACGACGGATAATACTAGCAAATAAGACGTATTATTCGGTACTTCCAATAATGAAATCCAAGAAAGTGCACAGGAACAATAAGCTGCGGATTTATAAAACTATTATACGACCTGTGCTCTGTTATGGCAGCGAGACATGGACATTAACGCGAACTTCCGAAAAAGCAGTTAACGCATTCGAAAGAAAGGTCCTCCGAAGAATTTTGGGACCTGTGAAGGAAGGAACGGAATGGCGAATAAGATACAACCATGAGTTGTATCAACTCTACGACGAGCCAGAAGCTTCAACGTTCATCAAGTTACGTAAACTGCAGTGGGCTGGCCATGTAGAGCGAATGGAAGACAGAAGAATCCCCAAACGTGCTCTTAAAGGCAAAGCGAGTGGTAACCGGCCAGTAGGCAAACCACGCAAGCGATGGGAAGACTCGGTTGATGAAGACAGCAAAGCCATTCTAAAAATTAGCAGCTGGAGGACGCGGTCTTTGGATCGAGACGATTGGAGGCGACGACTTCAGGAGGCCAGGGCCCGAATTGGGCTGTCGCGCCATTGATGATGATGATGAAGATGGAAAAGAAAACTTTTGGCAGGAGGAGTGATGTGTGTCGATGGGCATTGATCGTCGGGAAAAGATAAAAGTGAAAAATTGTGAAACATTGTGAGGGGATAGGTGAGGTTTTGAAACAAATTGCTAATTTTTATTCAATGACAAACGAAAGTAATCATTTTTCATTCCGGTTAGTTCAAAGCGATATCGAAATTTTCTTGTGAAGAAATGAAGAAAACCAAAATAATGTGCTGTTAAAGGAAAAAAAAAAAGAAATACAAAAAAGAAAGTGTTACCACCAGGTAGTTTTCATTTTATTTTTCTCTGCTATCAATGCCTCAAGTTTCTCCATTGAAGTTATCTTAAATTCAAAAATATAAAAAAAATAGCTCCTCACATTCTGGCCAGAAAGTTTTCATATAATTATATAAGAAATCCATCGATTTGATATCGGAAATAAAGTGATGCGTTCCAAAGTGCCACACTCTGGCAAGGAGCCTTGATCCTGAAGAGTTCTCTGTTCCGGACAAAGTTCCATCTGGCCGATGGCGACACGGATATTGTGGATTCGCTGATGAAAGACGAAGACGGCAAGAATCATTTACGCATCGCACAGCGATTGCAGTTGGATCCTCCTAAATTGGATGACGTACAAAACGAAAAGTGTATTACGTCGTCATCACCGCATGCAATCTTTCTCGGTTTAGCCGGTTCGACTTCGGCCATCACATCGGAGGATAGCGGCGTACAAACACGTCCGCTACGCAATTGATTCTCGTATTTTAAGCAGAAGGAAGCGGCCGGTGTGATCTCACTATTGATTAAGGTAACCGAGTCTGCTGGCGTTTTATATGCGTTCCTACCGGGCGAATGCTTCGCCGAATTGCCGAAGCGCATAACATAACCGAGGAGGGTCTGAAGGAAGATCATCTGGTGATTGTTGTTGTACGCGGGGGAACAGCATAAATGTAGGACAACTCTTCGTTTTAATCGAATGGCTTTTAATAAGCTAGAAAAAAGAACATTTAGTTGCAGATCAAATGGCGACTTTGCTAGTGAAATTTCAAACAACTTTAAATCTTATAAAACTTCATTTTATTAATCAAAATAGGTACCAGCAGATGCAATACACTTCTCCCAACGAGATGCAAGTGAATTAATGCCAGTTTCGTAGAAGTCCGACTCTCTAGACTGAAGGAATTCCTCGAAGGCATTTTTGATTGCTGCTTTATTGTTAAATTGTTTCTCCGCCAAAAAATGATACAAATGTTTGGAAAAGTGGTAATCGGTTGGCGAGAGGTCTGGTGAATGACATGTGGATGAGGAAGAGTCTCATACTGTTACTCGTTTAATTTTTTGACCGATACTTACTTACGATGGCGCTACAGCCCAAATCGGACTTTGGCCTCCTGAATGCTTTGCCTCAATTCATCTCGGTTCAGTGACCGCTTCCTCCAGTTTGAAAATCTTAGCAGTGATTTGCTGTCTGCGTCAATCGAATCCTCCCAGCGCTTTCGTGGTTTTCCGACCGGTCTTTGTCCGTTGACTTTCCCTTTTAGTGTACGGTTGGGAATTCTTCCGTCATCCATCCGCTCCACGTGACCAGCCTAATGTAACTTTTTAAATTTTATGAGGGTTGACACTTCTGGATTGTCGAAGATGGAATACAATTCTCTATTGTATCTTATTCTCCAGATCGAGTCTTCCCTCACAGGTCCGAGGATTCTTCTGACGACCTTTCTTTCAAAGGCGTTAAGTAGTTTTTCGGACGCCTGAGTTAATGTCCACGTTTTGCTGCCATAGCATAGTACAGGTCGTATAATCGTTTTATATAACTTAAGTTTTGTTTTCCTGTGTACGTTCTTGTTTTTAATTATTGGAAGTACCGAATAATACGTCTTGTTTGCCATAATTATTCTTCTTTTAATTTCGATGGGTTCGCTTCCATCCTTCGATAGATTTGCCCCTAGATATATGAAGTTGTCTACGTTTTCTAGGTTATAGTCTCCTACCGTAATATTTTGTCTGATTGGCGTCTTTTTCCTAATTTGCGTCATAATTTTTGTTTTGTTGTCATTAATACGTAGTCCAACTTCCCTTGCTACCGAGTCGAGGTTTACAAATACTTCCTTAGCACTCTCCAGAGATCTGGCAAGTATATCTATATCGTCGGCATATGCTACAAGTTGTGTGGATTTGAAGCATAGTGTTCCCTTGGTGTCAACGGGAAGTTTCCGAACAATATATTCGAGTGTTAAGTTGAAAAGCATTGGTGCGAGGCCGTCACCTTGTTTAAGGCCGTTGTCTGTTTTAAAGCTGGAAGTCAGATTATTTTCTACTCTGACTTGTAACAACGACTCGGTCATTGTCATTCTTGTACGCCGAATCAGTTTCGGTGGGACTCCTAACTCCAACATGATTTTATGTAGTACGCTCCTGTCGATTCTGTCGTGGTCGATCGTCCAGCTCTAAATTCGTTTTGATATTCACCAATTATTTTGTCAGCATAGGGCTTAATTCTCTTTTCTAGAATTTTCGTCAAAATCTTATAAGACGTACACAACAGAGATATTCCTCGGTAGCTTTCGCAGCAGAGTTTGTCACCTTTTTTATAAATTGGACATATGATGCTCTTGCGCCAATCTTCAGGAAGTATTTCCTGCTTCCATATGTCCGTGACTAATCTATGCAGGTGTCGCCGGCTTTCAGAAGTTCAGCTGGGATTTGATCAGTGCCCGGTACTTTGTTGTTTGGGTGGTTCCTTAGGGCTGTTTTTACTTCTTCGAGTGTGGGAGGACTCAAAGCGGATCCTTCATCAGCTGTTACATCAGTTATACCTGCTATTGTATTTGCTGCTGTTCTTCGTGTAGGTGATGGGCTCGGGTTAAGAAGGTGTTCAAAATATTGTGCCGATCTTTGTTTTATATCTTCCGCGGTACTTATAATGTCCCCTTCTGCATTCTTGCAGAGGGTCGTTTTCGGTTTGTATCCTTTCATCCTTTTAACAAGGGAATACACGGCTCTTGTTTGTATAATTTAAATTGTTCGTCCATGTTTTTAATTTCGTCATTATTGTACTTCCGTGTTTTTTGTCTGCATATATTGTTTGCAAATCGTCTAAGATCCTTGTACTTGTCCTGTTTGGCTCGTGTCGGCCGTTCCGTTAATATTTTGTTCTATGGCATCTTGACATATGCGTTTTAGGTAAGTATTATAAACCGCGCACAGATCCTGATTTTCAGAACGTACCAAAAAAAAGGCCAACACTTTTAAAATTTCGCTCCAAGTATTGATCTTCACCTTTGCAAAAATGAAAAAGCGCCTCTAGTGTCCCATGGAGTAACTATATTTAAAAAGTGTTGACCTTTTTTTTTCCACACGTTCTGAACAACAAGAACTGTGCGCGGTTCATAATTCTTAAACAAAAAGCTACATACAAAAATATTGAAGCAACTATTTATCTTAGGGTGAATGAAATTTGCGAAAGAAATCATTAAGCTCACCACTATACAAATGGTGAATTGTGTAAGGCGAATACGCAGGTGTCGATTGAGACATTCATATCTGCCAAACTCTACTTCTTCTTGCATGGAGTGACTCTAAGTATGACCTGGCAAACTAAGCATAAAATGTCACTTTTAATCAGGCAAAAATACAAAAAATCGCTCATGCAAAAACGTGTGATTGAATGATTTCAAATCAAAGTAATTTATTTCGTAGTTCGCAGATTTAGCTACACCAGCTTCATCATAATTAAAGAAAAAAACATCGTAAGTCAAGAATTCACATTTCAAAAATTAAAAAAAAAATTAGTCCGCAATTCATGCCAATATCAATGGATCTCTGAATTGGTGTTCTAAAACTATACCCCAGGTGTTTGTGGATGGAAAGTATTCTGCAATTCCACCATTATGGGCACGATAAAGACGACCTTCTAAAGATGTAAGAGAGCGCCCTTCGCTGAAATTTAAACAAAATGTTTTTGGCTTTCATATTTCCTAAGTGTTGTTATCAATCTAAAATTATAATACAAACTGCTCTTTGATGGGAGTACACCTCTCAACTCTAGGGTCATACTGTAATACGCGATGCTTATCTGAGCAATAAATTGAATTGCCCAATGTGGTAGCCGATGCCCACGCCCCATGTTGAAGAGGAGCTTCGCCGGCGATGCACCAGTACCCTACTCTCGGGTCAAATCGTTCAACAATATTGCAATGTCCACCAAATACGTAAACAGCCGAATCTAAAAATAAAGATAGGAAGCTAGTGTCGCGAAATATTGGTTAAAAAGAAATTAACTTACTGTAAAAAGAAACACAGGCATGGAATCTTTCATTCAGCATGTCTGCGATTTCAACTTTTTGATTTCGTTCACAATCGTAGCTGGAGCAACTTTTCGAAAGCCATCCACCAATCATATACACTTGATCATATCCTGCACAAAGTGAACATCCATTGAACGTTTCCGATTCTTGTAGTGATGTGACCTGGTACGTATTCGCTTCGATTTTAAGAAATTCTTGATTATCAGTTGCATAAAATTCATCTTTATATTTAGTTATTGACCATAATGCCGGACCGGAGCTTCTTGTCGTCAATGCTTTTCTACCGAAACCGTATTCGAATATTTCACCACTGCCACTAAAGATATGCAAAACTCCCTGCAATACAGGTGACTCTTTTCCCAAAAATGTTTCAAAAAGCCATTTGCATCCGAATGTGCTATTCTTTAAAAATTCATTTTGTAAAATGTTGCTACGAAATTCCGCTACAGTTAAATGTTCGACAGAAACATTTTTCACAAGGCGTTCAAATATGCGCTCCGATTTTGAAAATCCTGATTAATCCAGCTCATGATCGCCTTATAAGTTGTATCAGCTTTCGTATTTAGAACGTACGGTAAAATTTTTTGTATCTGTAATTTAAATATTAATAATAACCTTGAAAGTTTGGAAAATAAAGCGTTTTACATGGTCGACGGTGAGCTCCTTGAATTTCATCGAGTTGGAAATTTTATGCAAATTGTCCACAATGCAACGAAGTGCTGCTTCTTGCAAAACTTCCAACGACGCCGTGCTCATTAAGTCTATGGAAAAGAAGATACCGTTAATTGGAATCGAGAAGCAGCTGCAACACTAATTTAGCATCTAGACTACTCGTGTCAGTTAGGTTTTGAGTGATTCGTCAAATTTGCTTAGTTTTTGCCACGGACAACATCGAAATATCGCATCCCATTTTAGAAAACTATGCTAAGTTTTCGGACGGTTTAGATAACCGAGCATTTTAGCGACATAATGTTGTTAATAACGGACTATAAATTAATGTTTTGCTTTATTTGAACAATAACTAAGAACCACACGTTTTTAAACTCTAGGTGGAATCTGAGAGTATTAAAAGTTTGCCACAAAATTTGTAACGACAAGAAATAAGGCTCGGAGAAAAAAATTAATGATACAGAAGTTCATTAAATCACTAAAAAAAACTTAAAACCGGATGTCCGTCCGTCCGTCTGTCAGTCTGGCTGTGTGTATGTCTTTTTCTTCTGTCCGACCGTGTCCTCTTTAGCTTGAGAACGCGTTGAGCTAGAGAGCTCAAATTTTGTACACGTCGTTTTTGACAAAAAAATAAGGTCAAGTTTGTGAACGGGCCATACAAAATGACACAATTTCGGAATTTAACAATAAGCGGATTTGCTCGAAAAGTAGAAATGCTATTGATCTGAAATTTGGAATATATTACTTTCATGATAATTTCAATCTACTGTACAAAAGTTTTTTGAGTCCTCCCCTTCCTTCCAGCACCTCCCATGCAAACTGCACTTTTCATAAAATACTGTAATTGTGCCCTAAATATTTGCTTAGAATTATTAGTAGGACAAAAAAAAAATGAGACGATTAGTTTCACTCATTCTACCCTCTCCCATACAATCTGACACAATTTCAAAATTTTTTCAAAAAGTCCATTTTCCTGAAAAGTATGAATGCTACTGATCTGCAATTTAAAACATTTCAAATGCATAACGTTTATAGTTATTTCTCAATAAGTCATTAAGAACTCGTCTCTCCTTCTGACACCTCCCCATACAAAATGCACAATTTCACTAAATCCACTACACTAATTTTCTCAGAACCTATAAAATTTTCAAATCTTAAATTTTGTATAAAACATTTTGATGGCAACTCTGGGGTGATGTGAAAAAATATTGTAGTTCAATGTCGTCATCCCCTCCACCTACTTCCCATACAAAATTTCCTAAAATCAAAAAATTTCTCTTTCATCTTGAGTATCGTACAGTTGGGCGTAAAGCCTGTTATGTTTAAAATTCATCTTGGTCAGTCTGTCTGTCCGGCTTTCACGTGAAAACGACTAAACCGATTATAATGAAACTTTCACACGTTTACTATGTATGCACCGAGATGTAATCTGCGTTTGGTCTTATTTCAAGCCTGTTCGCTTTTTAGCTTGAGAACACGTTGAGCTAGAACGTTCAAATTATGTATACGTTGTTTTTGACAAAAAGTAAAATCAAGTTTGTGAATGGACCAAATCGCTCTACCCCTCCCCCCCCCCCTCCCTTGGTCAAAGTTTTCCTAAAATTTGGGCATTTGTATGGGAGGTGGCAGAGGAAGTGGAGCGTTAATAGCTTTAACAGTTTCGAAGAAAAATAATTTAATTTGCATTTCAAAATTTCACAAAATTTGTATGCGAGGGGGTAGATGGAGTGAGGTGAAGTTGATAATTATTTTTAAAATAAATTGCAATTATAGTAGAATTAATTCTGACAAAATTTCGTCTTTTTAGCTTTTAGTTTCAATGAAAATCGAAAATATATATTTTTCAAAATTGTCCATTTGTGTGGGAGCAAGTAGAAGGAGTAAGGGGATCGGGTCAATATTCCGTGATATTAATGACATCTATATCATAATACTTTGACCTAAATTTCAAGTGGATAGCTTAAATAGTTTCAAAGAAAAGTCAATTTCTTAATATTTCGAAATTTCATGAAATTTGGAGTGGGGGGATGTAGCCCATTCACGAGCTTAAAGTTACTTTTTTGCTAAAAATGACACACAATTTTTAGCACTATAGCTCAAAGCTTCCGAGAGTTATGCGGTAGACAGACGGACAGACAGACAGACAGACGGTCACTCGGAATCGAGGTTTTTGAGCAACAACAAATATTTCTGTACCATTGGCGGCTCTGTGCGAGCGTTATTTCTTAGCGGTTTTTCTTAGCGTTACAAACGCTAAGGCAAACACAATATACTCTCAGATTTCATGTAGAGTATAATTAGATGATCAGCTTCACTCCAGTTATGAAATTGTGTTAGATTGTATGGAAGAGGGGCGAAAGAGTGAAACTAATCGTCTAATTTTTTTTGGTCCCACTAATAATTGTAAGCAAATATTTAGTGCACAATTACAGCACGATCAACTTTATTCGTACTGAGTAAATTCGTTTATAGTATTTAATGAAAAAGTGCGGTTTGTATGGGAGTTGGTGGAAGGACCTTTTATATAGTAGGTTGAAATCATGATAAAAGTGTTGAGTGATTATATGCACTTCACTATCACTCATTTTTTCTCCGAGCTTCTTAGCGTTACAAACTTTGTGGCAAACTTATAAGCTCTCCGATTTAATCTAGAGTATAAAAATTCGGTCGACCGTTTGTTTTTCGCCCCCCCTTTTCAGATCCCACTGGATACAAAAATTAATTTATTTATGTTTTTTATACTTTAGATGAAATCTGAGAGTATTATAAGTTTTCCACAAAGTTTGTAACGCCAAGAAATAAGGATCGGAGAAAAAAATGAATGATACAGAAGTTCATATAATCACTCAAAAATCTCAAAACCGGATGTCCGTCCGTCCGTGTCCTCTCTAGCTTGAGAACGAGTTGAGCTAGAAAGTTCAAATTTTGTATACGACGTTTTTAACAAAAAAGTAAGGTCAAGTTCGTGAACGGGCCAAATCGCTCCACTCCTTCTACCCCCTCCCATACAAAATGACACAACTGCGCAATTTGACAATAAACGGATTTGCTCGAAAAGTATACAAGCTACTGACCTGAAATTTGGAATATATTACTTTTATGATAATATCAATCTACCACATAAAAATTATGCGTGTCCTCCCCCTCCTTCTACCACCTCCCATACAAATTGTACTTATCATGAATTACTCTCAGCCAATTTACTCAGTTCGTATAAAATTTAGCGGGCTGAAATTGTGCTCCAAATATTTATTTAAAATTGTTAGTACGCCCAATAAAAATTATATAATTAAATTCACCCCTTCTACCCCCTCCCATACAAAATGACACAATTTCGCAATTCGGCAATAAATGGATTTACTCAAAAAGTATAAAAGCTATCGACCTGAAATTTGGAATATATTACTTTTATGATAATATTAATCTACAGTAGAAAAATTATTTGCGTCCTCTCTCTCCTTCCACCCCCTCTCATACAAATTACATTTTTTCATGAAATGATCTAAGTCGATTTTCTCAGAACGTATAACATTTATCGAGCTCACATTTTGTAATAAATACTTATTTAACATTATGACTAAGATCAGAAAAAAGTAATTGTTTAGCTTCACTGCTTCTACCCCCTCCCATACAATATGACACAGTTTCACAACATCACAAGAAATCTATTTTCTTGAAAAGTATGAATGTTACTTGTGTAAAATTTAAGAGATGTCAATTTTATGATATTTTTAGTTATTTCTGAAAAATTCGGTAAAATCCCCCCACTCTTTCTACCACCTCCCATACAAACTGCACATTTTCCCTAAATCTAACACACTAAATTTCCCAGTTCCTATTCAATTTTTGGAGTAAGCATTTTGTATAAAACAATTTTTATAGCTACTTTAGCATGATGGGGAAAAAATTAGTTCAATGCTATAACCCCTTATTTTGTATGGGGAGTGTTACCCATACAGAATTTTTTGGGATCACAAAAAATTCTATTTCATCTAGAGTATCGGATTGCGCTTTACGCGCAATCGTAGCCCTGTTATAGTTTTTTTTTCATAAACCAATATATCCGAATGTCGAGTTTCAGCTTTCTATCTGCATTAGTAGTGGAGGCACTTGCAAATGTAGTTTTTGACTCCAGCCCTCCCCCGCCTTCCACTTCGACCAGTTTAGGTAATGGAACTCACTTACCCATTTACAATCCACGCATGAGCTTCCTATCTTTAATGATCTCGGGGATATGAGTCCATATGTACGGCGATCAGATAGACAGCTTTATTGTATTTTTAGAATATTTTTATACTCTAAATGAAATCTGAGAGTATATTGTGTTTCCCTTAGCGTTTGTAACGCTAAGAAAGAACGCTCGCACAGAGCCGCCAAGAGTACAGAAATATTTGTTGTCGCTCAAAAACCTCGATTCCGAGTGACCGTCTGTCTGTCTGTCCGTCTATCTACAGCATAACTCTCGAAAGCTTTGAGCTATAGTCCTAAAAAATTTTGTGTGTGATTTTTAGCAAAAAAGTAACTTTAAGCTCGTGAATGGGCTACATCCCCCCACTCCAAATTTCATGAAATTTCGAAATATTAAGAAATTGACTTTTCTTTGAAACTATTTAAGCTATCCACTTGAAATTTAGGTCAAAGTATTATGATATAGATGTCATTAATATCACGGAATATTGACCCGATCCTCTTACTCCTTCTACCTGCTCCCACACAAATGGACAATTTTGAAAAATATATATTTTCAATTTTCATTGAAACTAATAAAGCTAAAAAGACGAAATTTTGTCAGAATTAATTCTACTATAATTGCAATTTATTTTAAAAATAATTATCAACTTCACCTCACTCCATCTACCCCCTCCCATACAAATTTCGCGAAATTTTGAAATTTAAATTAAATTATTTTTCTGCGAAACTGTTAAAGCTATCAACTTGATATTTTGTATATAGTATAGAAATAGAAATATTAATAATCCGAAAAAATTTTATTTTGATCCGTACACTCCTTCTACCTCCTCCCATACAAATATCTCTATTATAAATTCAAGAAAAGCATTTCTCCTTCAAGTTTTTGAGAGCTATCGACTTTGAAATTGAATCAAAGCATGGTGATAAAGATGATGATAAGCAGTTTCAAAATCATCTTAAGCGCTCCACTTTCTCTGCCACCTCCCATACAAGTGCCCCAATTTCAGGAAAACTATGACCAATTTCTTTAAAACTAAAAACTTTAAATTTAGCAAAAAAATATTTCGCATGAAACATACAAACCTCCCGATTTACTTCTACCACCTCCCATGCAAAGTCCCTATTTACTATTCGAAAGAGTTTGAGATGACATATTTTCAGGTATATTAAAGAAATTCCCATTTCATCTAGAGTATCATATGATTGGGCTTTACGCCCAATTATAATTCTGTTATGTTTTATAATATGGTGGAACCTCATTCATGAAAATCATCGGCTACCATAATTTAGTTACCTGCTTGAACAAACAATTCAATACAATTGCTGACATTAAGATTCGAAACTAGCAATTTCACAAAGTGTTCCTTTGCTTCTTCGAGTTGTAAATAATCCAAATTGCTCAATAGTAACACAACATTCTCCATAGATATTGAAATCACACCCGAATACATATAATCGATAATGGCGGACATGACTGTGTAATTCGTGTCATGACGAAGGACAATCTCTTCCTGTTTGCTCTCAGCAAATTCACCTAAATTAGAGAAAAAAAAAGATTTAATTTTGATAATAATAGCGGCGATGTTTTACCTTGAAACATTCGTTTAAAAAATGAACTGCTTGCTGAAAGTACTGCTTTATGAGCGTGAATAAGTTCAGAACCACAACGTAGTGTTATATCACAAAACTGTAAAATAAATTAGATACATTAATAATAGATTTAATTAAAAACAAAAATAGCAATAATATGTTAGATTTAAGGAATATTCGTGACTTGATTCGATCGAATCGGGGGCGGAGAGCAAACGTTTAGTTAGACATAACAGGACTACGATTGGCCGTAAGGCCCAATCATGCGATACTCTAGATGAAGAGTATTTTTTTGATTTTAAGAAATTTTGTATGGGGTGTGGTAGAAGGGGTAACGGCATTGAAACAAGTGGTAGAAGGGGTATTAAAAATTTCAGCTTCAAAAATTTAATAGGTACTGAAAAAATCAGTGTATTGGATTTAGTGAAATTTTGCAGTTTGTATGGGAGGTGGTAGAAGGAGTGGGGACTTCTTAGTGAGTTTTTCAGAAATAACTTAAAAGATCATGCATTTGACATGTTTGCATTCGCAGACATCTAGCATTCAAAATTTTCAAGAAAATCGTCATTTTGCAAAGTTGTGAAATTGTGTCATATTGTATGGGAGGGGGTAGAAGGAGTCAAGATAATCATCTAATTATTTTCGGTCTTACTAATAATTCTAAATAAATACTTTGTTCAAAATTTCAGCTCGATAAATTTTATATGTACTGAGTAAATTCGTTTATAGTATTTCATGGAAAAGTGGAGCTTATATGAGAGGTGGCAGTAGGAGTGGGGGTATTCAAATAATTTTTATATCAGAGAGTGGTATAAAAAACGTGTACAAAATTTGAGCGTTCTAACACAATGAGCTCTCAAGCTAGAGAGGGAACAGGCGGACGGACAGACGGACATCCGGTTTTGAGATTTTTGAGTGATAATATTAATTTCTGTAGCATTCATTTTTTTCTCCGAGCCTTATTTTTTAGCGTTACAGACTTTAGAGCAAACTTATAATACTCTCAGATACATCTAGAGGACGTGGTACAATAGTAAGCAGATGTGGACGTGTTGGTATGGAAGAAGAAGACCCAGTGCGATTAGCATCAGTAAGAGGTGTTTGAGAGCTACTACGAAGAAACTTGGGTAGACTTCAAGAGTGCAGACTTGTTATTAGCGGATGCTTTTGCAGAAGCTTGGCTAATATTAGAAGACGTAGATTTATTCACTCTAGTCGCTGTTCGAGTAGGACGTGAATGAAATGCAGGACTATCAATATTACTATGAATATTGAATTGCAATTATCACTCCGAAAAGCATTTCCAGTAACACCGTTCAGCATTTTATTAGAGTTGTTGGCGTCGGAAGAAATAGAAATGTGCTTGGTGCAAGGCATATTCTCACAACAAGGTGAGGAATCAACCAGTTAGTTACCATGCAAATCAGTCCCATAATTTATCCCAAGGTTAATGTAGCAGGCCATATATGCTCTAGTTTGTAAAGTGTGTCCCATTAAGACCGCCTATTTTGAATTTATCTCCATTTTTTTGTGGGTCGTGCAGCGTTCTTATTTGACACTGGTATTGTGGGAACATTAGGTTTAGTGATGGAGAATTACACGGACGCACTACGTATAGAAAATGTGAATATCCACTAACCGAATGGTGAGAATGTTTTATTTTTATTTAAAATTGAGGCGAATGAGTCAGTTCAAACCCAGAAAAGAGCTGTCTGTGTTCGTGAAGCTCGGTCTAATGAAAGCATTGCAGCTGCTCGTGAGAGTCGATTCGCCACCGTTCTCAGCAATTGAGACTTTCACGTATCAGTTGACCGCGAATTTTAACTAAAGATCTGCATTTGCATGCTAACAAGATTCAGTTGACACAACAGATGAAGCCAGCAGACCATGCGCAGCGCCAAACGTTCACACATTGGATCTCAGAGCAACAACATGCGAATGGTGATTTTTCCAAGGCAATCATCTTCTCTGATGAGGCGCGTTTCGAACTTGATGGTTATGTCAACAAGCAGAATTGTCGCATTCGGAGAGCTAAGAATCGAAGAGTGATCCTTGATCGTCCCATACATCCGCCGCAAGTCACTGTTTGGTGCGTATTTTGGGCTGAGGGAGTGATTAAACCGTTCTTCAAGAATCAGG
Source organism: Chorisops tibialis (assembly GCA_963669355.1). Lineage (NCBI taxonomy): Eukaryota > Metazoa > Arthropoda > Insecta > Diptera > Stratiomyidae > Chorisops > Chorisops tibialis. The sequence goes on along the minus strand of OY770262.1, from coordinate 266,808,562 downwards.
ACGGCAATGCAGTCACCGTCAACGGCGTTCGTTACCGTGAAATGATAAACAACGCCTTCTAGCCTCAAATTGCTCAAATGGATCTCGAAGACATGTGCTTTCAACAGGACGGCGCAACACAGCGAACGAAACGATGTAATTGTTGAAAACGAAATTTGAAGGTAGAGTTATCTCGCACCGCGGCGATGTAAATTTGCCACCAAGATCATGCGATTGGATTTCTTTCTTTGGGGTTTTTTGAAAAAGGGTAAATGCCTATAAGCCAAAAACGATTCCTGAATTGAAAGTCGATATTTGTCGCGCCATTGGTGAAATTGATTCGGTACAATGCCAAAATGTCATCCAAAATTTCGTCAAAGGGATCAACGAGTGCCATCAGTCGCGGGGTGTCTGTTTGTCGGATATATTCCACACATAGCCTCCATATCTGCACTCTTCATTAAAATAAAAACATAATAGGACTACGCTTGGGCGTAAAGCCCAATCGTGCGATACTCTAGATGAAAGAGAACTTTTTTGATTCGAAGAAATTTTGTAGGGGAACTGCAATCATCATGCTTTTGATATGTTTTGAATTGTAGATCAGTAGCATTCATACTTCTCAGGAAGATGCACCTTTTGTAAAGTTGTGAAATTGTGTCAGATTGTATGGGAAGGGGTAGAAGGGGTAAAGCTACTAGTCTAAATTATTTTTGGCCTTACTAATAGTTCTAAATAAATATTAAGTGCACAATTTCGATAAATTCTATGCGCACTGAGTAAATTGGTTTAGAGTATTTCATGAAAAAGTATAGTTTGTATGGGTGGTGGTGGAACGAAGAAAAGGACTTAATAACTTTTATATAGTAGATTGAAGTCATCATCAATTTCAGATCAATAACCTTTCTACTTATTGCGCAATTGTGTCACTTTGTATGGGAGGGGGTAGAAGGGGTGGAGCAATTTGGCCCGTTCACAAACTTGACCTTATTTTTTGTTAAAAATTACATGTACAAAATTTGAGCGTTCTAGCTCGACGTGTTCTCAAGCTATCGAACAGACGAACGGACGGACAGACGGACATCCGGTTTCGAAATTTTTGAGTGATAATATTAACTTCTGTATCAGTCATGTTTTGCTCCGAGCCTTATTTCTTAGCGTTACAAACTTTAGAACAATCTTATAATCCTCTCAGATTTCATCTATACTATAAACATCAGAGCTTTTCAAAAAACCACTGCGTTTTTTTTTTAAATTTCAAAATAGGAGGTCTTAATGGGACATTCTTTATAACTCATATTTATCTATAATTAAAGTTTTGCGGAGATGTAAGGTGATGTGATATTTCTTGGAATGTGTAAATAAACGAAGCTAGGGTGTAGCCTAGTAGGTAGCGCGCTGGTCTACAATGCGAAGGTCGCGAGTTCAAATCCCGGTAGACGCATAATTCCAGCACACTGTCTGCACGAGTATACTGTTATAGATCTGGCAACTTCCTGAATATCCCAGAACAATCCCCCAATATGTAAAAAGCCATAATCAAAGTTCCAGCAACTTCCAGAGTATACTCCAAAATGTAGGCAATTAAAGATCTAGAATAGTCTAGACACACACCTAAACGAAAGCTTCCAGAACTAAGGAGATTTGTTATATAATGTACGGAACTGTCAGACGGAAGTTAGTCACTCCGCGACATCTGTGGAAGACGCGAACCAGTGCAAGCGATAAAAGCGATACGCGGCGGTAGTGCCAGATCGGCGAATTAAGTTAACGTGAAAATTAAGTTAAAAAAATTGCGAATAAATAAATTATCCTTTATTTTTAAACGAATTGTGTTTTACTTGAAATCCCGGCGAACCTCTAGCTCGCAACAATTGGCGTCAGAAAAGTGGGATTTCAAGGATAAATTCGGGTTAAAAGTCGCGAGTGAAATTAAAAATTCTCGAACGGATAATTTTGTGAGCGGAAAAGTGAAACTAAAATACTCGAACGGACAGTGAGAATTTTGTGAAATCGAATATTCCCGAGTGCTTTAGTGAGCAGTGACTTTAATTAGTGAAGAAAATTGAAGTGAATTCGGATCGCGGAAAAACTTGAAATAATCGGTAGTGAAAATGCCGCGTTATTTAAAGGACTTAAAATTAACGGAACTGAAGGAAGAGCTCAGTAGACACGAGTTATCTACGACAGGGAGCAAGTCTGAGCTTGCAGCCGTGAGGGTGAGGATGCAGATAGTTTTGAATTCCAAATCAAAGAAGCTCGTGGAGAGAAGTGCTCTGGTACATCGGATGCTCTAACACAGTTAATGCAACAAATGATGAACAAATTAGAGCAACAATCAGTGGACATTAAACAACAATCAGTGGACATTAAACAACAATCAGTGGACATTAAACAACAAGCTGCGGACATTAATCAGAAACTAGAGCAACAATCAGCGGACATTAATCAGAAATTAGACCAACAAAGTCAGCTGTCAGCGGACCTCAACCAAAAATTGGAGCTGCAAAATAATAAAATAGACATCATGGGTAAGGCAATAGAAGAAAACGTAGAGTAGAAACTTCGAATCTTCGAAGAACAAATTACGGAAAAGATATCCGGGATTGTAGAGGAAGTCGAACGCCTAAAAAGGGACTTCGATAACGTGAAAGCGACTGGAGTCATCAAGGCAGAACACGTTACGCACAAGGGTTTCAAAGCTCCAATCTTCGATGGACAAACACCGTGGGCTATTTATAAGATCCAATTTGAGGCTGCCGCAAGAAACAATCATTGGAATGATATGGAACGAGGAACGGCTCTTATATTGGCGCTAAGAGGTCCACCAGCAGAGGTTCTTCTTCTACGATTCCGCAGGAGCAACAACAAGATTTTTCAACGTTAGTCCAGACATTGGATCTTCATTACGACAGTGAGCACATGCGAGAGATCTACAAAACACAGCTGTACAACCGAACCCAAAAGAATGGTGAAACACTTCAAGAGCTGGCCCGCGATATTGAACAACTCACACTATGATCGCTGCCCAATGCGCAAACAGAGCAAAGCAACGATACAGCTGTTTTCGTATTTAACAATGCTGTACAGGACAGAGAGCTGCCACAGGCATTGAAATTGGCAGGTAAGAAAACGATTGGCGAAGCCTTAGTATATGCGCTGACGTTCGAAGCTGCCAAGCAAAGCTCGCGGAGTAACTATCAAGTCCGAGAAATAGCAAAAGTGAGTGTGTGTGTCAGAAAGCAGAGTACACCAAGCGGAGCGAAAGATCTGGTGCCCCCCGATGCTGGAATTGTGGACAGGCAGGACACTTGAGACTCGACTGCCGTAAACCCAGATAAGTGGCCAACTATTGTTCCGGCTGTTCTGCTAAACAAAACGAAGGTAGAGATCGTGAAGGTAGATCTTGGCCAAGAACTAGTCGTCAGAGTTCCAATCTTACACACGGTTTTGATAAAAGACACTGGAGGCGATCGAAAACCCCGAGTCGGCAAGATCGATTGCAACAAGAACAATACATCAAAAGATCATGGAAGCAAAGAAAGGTATCCGAATAAGGATCGCGAACGAACGGGTAGAAGTCATGACGGTCAAGTAGTTCATGCGAATAATTGTGACAAGGCCGAACATGAGAAGCGATGTGCTCGAGAAGATCGCGAAAAAAAGAATGCGGAACGTAAAAAGGAAAGTAAACGTGCTGCCAAGGAGGAGAAGGAGCGCGAAAAGGAAATAGAGAAAGAACGCGAACGTGAGAAGGAAAAAGAAGGCGGAAAAACCATCCAGAGAATAACGACCGAACCAAAGGATGGATGGAACCAGCGAAAACCTCGTACGAAAATGAAAGTGGTGCCATTGAAAAATGAACGACTCTGTTCGGGACGAACAGGAACTAAGGAGAGGGTAATGTTATAGATCTGGCAACTTCCCGAATATGCCACAACAATCCCCCAATATGTAAAAAGCCATAATCAAAGTCCCAGCAACTTCCAGAGTATACTCCAAAATGTAGGCAATTAAAGATCTAGAATAGTCTAGACACACACCTAAACGGAAGCTTCCAGAACTAGGGAGATTTGTTATATGTATAATGCACGGAACTGTCAGACGGAAGTTAGTCATTCAGCGACATCGAATTAAGTTAACGTGAAAATTAAGTTAAAAAAAGTGCGAATAAATAAATTATCCTTTATTTTTAAACGAATTGTGTTTTACTTGAAATCCCGGCGAACCTCTAGCTCGCAACAATACTTTGGTCACTTCAATCTACGAAAATGAAAAATTCAAAGACAGAGGGTTGTGCGAAGGTCTAACAACCCTTCCACAATATATAATGAAAAATGTTAAAGAACCTGAAGATCAGGAGGCCAAGGCCCGATTCGGGCTGTAGTGCCATTGTATAGTAGAAATAAACTGTCTGATTAGATTTGTTTTAATTCTTGAAATAAATGTGAGGTAATGTGGTGATGTTTTTAAGCAAATAATAATAAACTAAGTAAAGGCAATATGCAAAAAAAATCAGTCTGGACTCTAATTTGACACAGTCACCAGGAACATTTTCATAGAATTGGAACTCTCACAGGACAATCACTGCAGAATGTGCAATGAGGAGGAAACACCAGAGCATATATACATTGTGACAAAAAAGTATGTATATTTTGTAATTAAAATTGCTCTGCGAATTTTTTTTTTTTAATTTTTTTGTTGGTAAGCAGGTGGGTGGTGTCATGAATTATTATCCTAAAAATTAGCGCGGTCTGTTAAACAGTTTATTTACAGCAGGTGGTTGAATCGGTACACCTCAGTAGTCCACGGCGATTTTTGTTTTATGTCGTCGATCGACTGAAAACGGGTTCCACGGAGCGGTAATTCCAGCTTCGAGGATAGGAAAAATTCACACGGGACTAAATGTGGTGAATACGGTGGTTGATCGATGCGATTTGTTTCTTTTTGGTCTCAAATTTGGTCACAATTGAGGCTCACTGCGATGGCGCGTTTTCATCGTGGAAAATCCATGAATTCTCCTTTCATAGTTTCGACCGATTTCTACTAGTTTGCTCACGCAAACGCTTCAAAACGATCAAATTGTACTACTTATCGCTCGGTTTGGGCTCGTTTTTTTCTCTCCATTCCGATGATTATTGACTAGTTTGCATGTCAAACTCGTAGACCCAAGGCTCATCACCAGGTATGAAGCGCTTGATGAATGTGGGTTGAGAATTCGCAAGATCAAGCATGTCCAAAGAGACCTGCTTACGGTAATTTTTTTGAAGAAAATTTAGCTTTATCGGAATGAGTCGAGAAAGGACGCGTTTCATGGCCCAAGCATCCACCAAAATGAAAGGAACGGACTCGCGAGCGATGGCGAGCTCTCCTGTTATCTCCCTAACACTGGAATTACGATTTTTGAGTACTCTTTCCCTCACTTTTTGAATGTTTTCGTCAGTCGAAGAGGTCTGAGGTCATCTAGAACGAGGCATATCTTCAAGGATCTCTCGACCGTCCTTAAAGGCATTGAACTACTCGAAGGCTCGTGTTTTTGATATTACTGAATCGCCGTAAGCCTCCTCCAACATTTGCAACCATTCCGCACAAACTCTTTGTTCCATATTTTTATCCATTGTAAAAATCCCCGCGGACTACTGTGGTGTACCGATTCAATGAGACGACAACAAATATTTCTTTACAATCGGGGTCTCTGTGCGAGCATTACTTTTAGGGAATAAAAAAATTTTTATTCTTTATTTGGATAAGAATTGGCGAGGGGAAAAAGTGGGGGTCCTGGGGCTGCCGATCATCATCGCATGAAGCTTACACGTCTCGCTTAACCCTCTCGCTCGTTCATATGTAGCACTAATCCACAATTGATACTGCGTCGGATCATTGTTATCCCACCGCAACGCTTCTGAGCACCCCACAGAAGCCCCGGAATGTGCAGCTTCGCAAAATTTCGTCACAAGTTCTAAAAAAAAAATGCACTGGTTAAACTCACCTCTTTTTTGGCCCGGAGTTCCGACATCGCAGAAAAGAATCTTTTGGGAAATGTGGAATCGACCATTTCCACATTTGCTTGTGATATTTTCGCCGCGGCGCTACTCATTTCGAACTTTTTAAAAATCTGCAGAGTAAACAGTTGCCGTCCGTTTAACGTTTACAATTTTTTTTAACTTTGGCTAGAGCGAACATGCGCAGAGACATGACAGTTGAGTGCGGAGTGCGTTCAATGTAACACAGAATATGACAAAAACTAGATGCGTTGTGTTTTTCCCCTGCGCATTTTCGTGTTCAGTGCATGCATGTGTATCGCACCTTAACTCCTGATTTACAGTGAAACGTACACTTCGCGCGGCCTACGCGGTAGCGCTGGATGATATGTATGAACTTGCTTTCCCAATCGGCGTAATACCTACAGTCACTCACAATTTAAACGATGCAGCCTAGAATTTTTGTTAGTTTCCTATAAAAAAAAAGTATAGGAATAAAGTTTCGATTAACGTCCTCAAATAGTCACACTATTGTTAATTTCCTCTTAATTCCACTGATATCAAAACAATTTTGCAGCTGAATTTAGATGAAACATAAACAATTCGGTGAATACTCTTTAAAATAGCGCCACAGCTTAAGTGATGCAGGCGGAAAATTTCCGAGAATATAACGGCTACCTCCATGCAAGAGGTAGAGTATGGCAGAAATGTCACAACCGACACCTGCGAATTCACCGTCCCCATTTCACCATACGTGGAGTGGTGAATTTAGTGGTTTTCTTTTGCATATTTCATGCACCCTAAGATAAATTTTTGCTTCAAAATTTTTGTTTGTGACTTTTTAATTAAGTATTACAAAATGCGCACAGTTCTTTATGTTCGGAACGTACCAAAAATAATTCGACACTGTTTCTAAATTTCGCTCCAAAAAGTGGGCTTCAGCTTTGCCTAGAGTCACTGTATAACTGAGCTACTCGGTAAAGGAGTCCGGCAGATAGCTATTTTAGTACAAAAACTGCATGTTCTAAAAAATTTAGTACAAAAACAGCATGTTCAAAAGATCAAAGTGTTGGTGAAAATAGGTGTAGACTGTGTAGTCATTCTGACATATCCCAGTAGGGAGTGGAATCATTACCGCGTCGATGATTCCTACCATGAAGCTATTACAGCTACTTCCTGTCGTAAAACATAGATTATTTTAACATTGCAATGCCATAGGCAAGCATTCGTTTTTTTCTACTTTCTGCATTACAAAGAATCGAAATTGGAATCTAGGGAAACGAATGAATAATGTAATGATTGGAAAAAAATCGAGAATATAATGGTCGCAATAGAATCTACAATGGAATGGTTGCAAAAGAATAGAAAGCAAATTAATCAAGGTATTCTAATATTGAGGGAGCGATTCATTTTGAATTAATATTGAAAAATGTGATGAAATTGGATCCTGCTTTTGATATGAATTCAGTATTTTAAATTCTGTTGCTATAATTTAACTAATTTTGTTGCTGGAAAAATGCGACTTAAGATTTTTTTTCTCGCAATGAACAACTTGTAAAAATTTATGGGAATATTAGAAAGCAAACGGGTTATGATAATAATAATGTTTTCTATTATTAATCTTTCGTTTTGTGCGCGGCACGTTTTGAAGATGATCATTTATTTTATGCAATCTCCTCACATTACCTTTCAATGCATATCGAATTCCCTAAATAAACTGCTACTTTATGTAATGCCTTCACATTACTTCAGAATGCATTGCAAATTTCTTAGGTCGATTTGAATGATTTCTCAATTTGAATGATTTTCAATAAAAGGGAATGGATTGCAAAAATCCCTGTTGGGATGTTTTTCCGCCATGTATCAACAAACAGAATCATAAACTAGACTAAAAACCTGTTTGGTAAAGATGTGTGGGTGCAGAAAATTGCAAAATAAAATTGAATTTTTGGCTGCTTCTAATGGAATGGCACAATGATATTAATTTTTCAGGGCACATAATCGAATTCCAATTGCATTTTGATAAATATCTAACCGAATATGTATATACACCAAAAAATTCAAACTTAACGGTTTCTACTCTGATACGCATCTGTCAGACTCCTGGACCGAGTTGCTCAGTTATACAGTGGCTCTAGCTTTGCCAAACTATGGAAAAGCGCCTCTAGTGTCCCATGGAGTAACTATAATAACAACTAGTCTCCACTCCATGTTTACAGACTATGATTTCTTACAGTGGCGTGGCATGACTTTATAGCAAAGGGAAGCAATTATTTTTATACTTCAGATGAAATCTGAGTGTATTATATTATTGCTCTAAAGTTTGTAACGCTAAGAAATAAGGCTCAGAGAAAAAAATGAATGATACAGAAATTCATATAATCTCTCAAAAAACTCAAAACCGGATGTCCGTCCGTCCGTTCGCTCTCTAGCTTGAGAACGCGTTGAGGTAGAAAGCTCAAATTTTGTACACGTCGTTTTTGACAAAAAAGTAAGGACAAGTTCGTGAACGGGCCAAATCGCTCCTCCCCTTATACCCCCTCCCATACAAAATGTCACAATTACCCAATTTGATAATAAACGGGTTTGCTCGAAAAGTATAAATGCCATTGATCTGAAATTTGGAATATGTTAGCTTTATACTAATATCAATCTACTTTATACAAAATTATGCGTATCCTCCTCCTCCTTCTGCCACCTCCCATACAAACTGTACTTGTCATGAATTACTCTAAGCATTTTGTATAAAACATTTTTATAGCTACTTTAGCATGATGGGGAAAAAATTTGTTCAATGCTAACACCCCTTCTAACCCTCCCCATACAAAATTTCTTGGGATCACAAAAAATTTTATTTCATCTAGAGCATCGTAAGAGAGTATCGTAGCTCTGTTATGTTTTTAAGTAAATTTGTTAATTACGCTTAATCAATACATTTATTGTAAATATTACTAAAACCTCTGTCGTTAGCTGCTTAAAACATTATTAATATTGAGAGCCCCCAGGAATCACGAACGTGGACGTGAGAGTAGGTATATTTAGATTCCCACGCTACCAATATTTAATTACAATATTTTATTTTAATCCGTTTTTTTTCATTTTTCTGTATTAAATATTGGTAGACTTTTCATCAGCAATAAGCAAAACAAACCACAACGACATTTGAATAAAATCTAAATACAAAAACAAAACAAAATTAAAACATTTTCATTCAATTAAAAATGGGTATTAATAATTCTGTAACTAAGTAATTTATAGAATTGAGTCGTTTTACTCTGCAATACATAAAATAATTCAACAATAAATAAAACTAACGCAACAATAATTAAAAATGATTCAACAATAATTACTCTCTATGCATTAATAATGAAAATTAATTTAAGCAACGAAAATTCATATAATTCAAGAAATTAAAAAATGAAATAAATAAATAAACTAAATCGCTAAAGTAACAAATAAAGATATTTTATAAATCCTATAATTCAAAAAATTCTACAAAATGATTTATTCATTTATAAATTAAATCTATCCGCCTATTTTTGAACGCAAAATCATCTATTACACCTTTATAAAAGTTTTGCTCGCACAGATAAGATTTTAAGGTAACCTTTTCGATCGATATTAAGGCTAATTCGCTAGGTCGTTGATCGCTTTAACAGTTTCTTGTAAATGTTTTTATTCTTTTTGGGCATGAAAAACTACGTTCTGCGGACGCACTAGTTACCGGTAATGTTAAAACGAGGCATATTAATTTATAAAATTGAGTGAAGCTCTCTTTTAGGTTAATGTGAAGAAAATAATTAAAAGTTTCTTGAAATGATTTTCCTTACAAATCTGGATCAGAATAAAGCACAGTGAGCTCTGATTTTAATGAAATTGAATCATATAAATGACTATAAATTTCTGTTGAATTCAACAAAAGACTAGAAAATTTTTCGAATACTGCTCAAATTTAGATGAATCCAATATATTTAAAAATTTGAAACTTTCTAGGGATGAAAATATAGAGTTTAATTCTACAGTAATATTATCGACAATTTCAATATAAAGACGTGTAAAGGAAAGTTGTTTTTGTTACCGTCGACCACACATCTAGCTCTCTTACAGCATTGTGGTATTTCACAAGTGGATGAACTTACCGTCCAAGATTCTTGAAAATCATTTCTAATTGAACTGAGTTTATTTTTGAAGTCTTTGTTGTATTTACTGTTACAACTTCAATTACATTAACTTATAAATAATAAGTAAAACACACTGTTTAATCGAGATCACTTTTTATATTTTGTCATATCACGTCGGAGTTCAAACAACAACTGAACTCGATTTACATATTTTCATTTTTATTCAAAAAATTATTGTCATCAAATTAAATTAATTGCGCGTGCTAACATTGCCGGCCGGACGAGAAGTTCATTGCGCCGAAATCGCTTCCTCTAATATTGCACTACTTGCACAATATCGAGTCATCGATTTCGGCTAGAACTTAACGCTCAGCAGGTCATTGGTAGCACGCAGAATTTTAGCATGTGCCATCAGGTCAGTTACATTAGCGGTTAATGTTACTAATCTGATGACACAACATCTTCTATTTTTTTGATACAATATATAATGTCAGTTTGTTTAGATTGAAAAATACCAAAGAGAATATCGGTTTGTGGAAAAATGTTTGAAAATAAGTTAAGAAGAAATACAAATTGAAAATCTGTAAGGAAACCAAAAAGACCTCTAGCACTATTAACAGTTTCAGCATCTCATTTTCCAGAATCCTTTTCAATAATATGATCAAAAAGGACTTTTAATTTATCTAAATTATCAAGAATCGTTAAAACTAATCGACCATTGAAAGTCCAACGAGTGGAAGCTAATTTTGGAAGTCTTCTTTTAAGAAACAAGTTTAAAACTACTGTTCTCTTTGTTCAGTGATTAAAAAATGTTGCAAAAGAAGTAATTGATTGAAAGAAAATTCTACATTCGCGTATATTGTCGCAAGATTTAGATAAAGCTAAGTTCATTAACATTACGTTAATCGAAACTTTATTCCTATACTTTTTTTTATAGGAAACTAACAAAAATTCCAGGCTGCATCGGTAGGTATTACGCCGATTGGGAAAACAAGTTCATACATATCATCCAGCGCCACCGCTTAGGCCGCGCGAAGTGTACGTTTCACTGTAAATCAGGAGTTAAGGTGCGATACACATGCATGCACTGAACACGAAAATGCGCAGGGGAAAAACACAACGCATCTAGTTTTTGTCATATTCTGTGTTACATTGAACGCACTCCGCACTCAACTGTCATGTCTCTGCGCATGTTCGCTCTAGCCAAAGTTAAAAAAAATTGTAAACGTTAAACGGACGGCAACTGTTTACTCTGCAGATTTTTAAAAAGTTCGAAATGAGTAGCGCCGCGGCGAAAATATCACAAGCAAATGTGGAAATGGTCGATTCCACATTTCCCAAAAGATTCTTTTCTGCGATGTCGGAACTCCGGGCCAAAAAAGAGGTGAGTTTAACCAGTGCATTTTTTTTTAGAACTTGTGACGAAATTTTGCGAAGCTGCACATTCCGGGGCTTCTGTGGGGTGCTCAGAAGCGTTGCGGTGGGATAAAAATGATCCGACGCAGTATCAATTGTGGATTAGTGCTACATATGAACGAGCGAGAGGGTTAAGCGAGACGTGTAAGCTTCATGCGATGATGATCGGCAGCCCCAGGACCCCCACTTTTTCCCCTCGCCAATTCTTATCCAAATAAAGAATAAAAATTTTTTTTATTCCCTAAAAGTAATGCTCGCACAGAGACCCCGATTGTAAAGAAATATTTGTTGTCGTCTCATTGAATCGGTACACCACAGTAGTCCGCGGGGATTTTTACAATGGATAAAAATATGGAACAAAGAGTTTGTGCGGAATGGTTGCAAATGTTGGAGGAGGCTTACGGCGATTCAGTAATATCAAAAACACGAGCCTTCGAGTAGTTCAATGCCTTTAAGGACGGTCGAGAGATCCTTGAAGATATGCCTCGTTCTAGATGACCTCAGACCTCTTCGACTGACGAAAACATTCAAAAAGTGAGGGAAAGAGTACTCAAAAATCGTAATTCCAGTGTTAGGGAGATAACAGGAGAGCTCGCCATCGCTCGCGAGTCCGTTCCTTTCATTTTGGTGGATGCTTGGGCCATGAAACGCGTCCTTTCTCGACTCATTCCGATAAAGCTAAATTTTCTTCAAAAAAATTACCGTAAGCAGGTCTCTTTGGACATGCTTGATCTTGCGAATTCTCAACCCACATTCATCAAGCGCTTCATACCTGGTGATGAGCCTTGGGTCTACGAGTTTGACATGCAAACTAGTCAATAATCATCGGAATGGAGAGAAAAAAACGAGCCCAAACCGAGCGATAAGTAGTACAATTTGATCGTTTTGAAGCGTTTGCGTGAGCAAACTAGTAGAAATCGGTCGAAACTATGAAAGGAGAATTCATGGATTTTCCACGATGAAAACGCGCCATCGCAGTGAGCCTCAATTGTGACCAAATTTGAGACCAAAAAGAAACAAATCGCATCGATCAACCACCGTATTCACCACATTTAGTCCCGTGTGAATTTTTCCTATCCTCGAAGCTGGAATTACCGCTCCGTGGAACCCGTTTTCAGTCGATCGACGACATAAAACAAAAATCGCCGTGGACTACTGAGGTGTACCGATTCAACCACCTGCTGTAAATAAACTGTTTAACAGACCGCGCTAATTTTTAGAATAATTCATGACACCACCCACCTGCTTACCAACAAAAAAATTAAAAAAAAAAAATTCGCAGAGCAATTTTAATTACAAAATATACATACTTTTTTGTCACAATGTATATATGCTCTGGTGTTTCCTCCTCATTGCACATTCTGCAGTGATTGTCCTGTGAGAGTTCCAATTCTATGAAAATGTTCCTGGTGACTGTGTCAAATTAGAGTCCAGACTGATTTTTTTTGCATATTGCCTTTACTTAGTTTATTATTATTTACTTAAAAACATCACCACATTACCTCACATTTATTTCAAGAATTAAAACAAATCTAATCAGACAGTTTATTTCTACTATACAATGGCACTACAGCCCGAATCGGGCCTTGGCCTCCTGATCTTCAGGTTCTTTAACATTTTTCATTATATATTGTGGAAGGGTTGTTAGACCTTCGCACAACCCTCTGTCTTTGAATTTTTCATTTTCGTAGATTGAAGTGACCAAAGTATTGTTGCGAGCTAGAGGTTCGCCGGGATTTCAAGTAAAACACAATTCGTTTAAAAATAAAGGATAATTTATTTGTTCGCACTTTTTTTAACTTAATTTTCACGTTAACTTAATTCGATGTCGCTGAATGACTAACTTCCGTCTGACAGTTCCGTGCATTATACATATAACAAAACTCCCTAGTTCTGGAAGCTTCCGTTTAGGTGTGTGTCTAGACTATTCTAGATCTTTAATTGCCTACATTTTGGAGTATACTCTGGAAGTTGCTGGGACTTTGATTATGGCTTTTTACATATTGGGGGATTGTTGTGGCATATTCGGGAAGTTGCCAGATCTATAACATTACCCTCTCCTTAGTTCCTGTTCGTCCCGAACAGAGTCGTTCATTTTTCAATGGCACCACTTTCATTTTCGTACGAGGTTTTCGCTGGTTCCATCCATCCTTTGGTTCGGTCGTTATTCTCTGGATGGTTTTTCCGCCTTCTTTTTCCTTCTCACGTTCGCGTTCTTTCTCTATTTCCTTTTCGCGCTCCTTCTCCTCCTTGGCAGCACGTTTACTTTCCTTTTTACGTTCCGCATTCTTTTTTTCGCGATCTTCTCGAGCACATCGCTTCTCATGTTCGGCCTTGTCACAATTATTCGCATGAACTACTTGACCGTCATGACTTCTACCCGTTCGTTCGCGATCCTTATTCGGATACCTTTCTTTGCTTCCATGATCTTTTGATGTATTGTTCTTGTTGCAATCGATCTTGCCGACTCGGGGTTTTCGATCGCCTCCAGTGTCTTTTATCAAAACCGTGTGTAAGATTGGAACTCTGACGACTAGTTCTTGGCCAAGATCTACCTTCACGATCTCTACCTTCGTTTTGTTTAGCAGAACAGCCGGAACAATAGTTGGCCACTTATCTGGGTTTACGGCAGTCGAGTCTCAAGTGTCCTGCCTGTCCACAATTCCAGCATCGGGGGGCACCAGATCTTTCGCTCCGCTTGGTGTACTCTGCTTTCTGACACACACACTCACTTTTGCTATTTCTCGGACTTGATAGTTACTCCGCGAGCTTTGCTTGGCAGCTTCGAACGTCAGCGCATATACTAAGGCTTCGCCAATCGTTTTCTTACCTGCCAATTTCAATGCCTGTGGCAGCTCTCTGTCCTGTACAGCATTGTTAAATACGAAAACAGCTGTATCGTTGCTTTGCTCTGTTTGCGCATTGGGCAGCGATCATAGTGTGAGTTGTTCAATATCGCGGGCCAGCTCTTGAAGTGTTTCACCATTCTTTTGGGTTCGGTTGTACAGCTGTGTTTTGTAGATCTCTCGCATGTGCTCACTGTCGTAATGAAGATCCAATGTCTGGACTAACGTTGAAAAATCTTGTTGTTGCTCCTGCGGAATCGTAGAAGAAGAACCTCTGCTGGTGGACCTCTTAGCGCCAATATAAGAGCCGTTCCTCGTTCCATATCATTCCAATGATTGTTTCTTGCGGCAGCCTCAAATTGGATCTTATAAATAGCCCACGGTGTTTGTCCATCGAAGATTGGAGCTTTGAAACCCTTGTGCGTAACGTGTTCTGCCTTGATGACTCCAGTCGCTTTCACGTTATCGAAGTCCCTTTTTAGGCGTTCGACTTCCTCTACAATCCCGGATATCTTTTCCGTAATTTGTTCTTCGAAGATTCGAAGTTTCTACTTGTAATATCTAAAACGTTTATTGAAATTTATCACTTTGACAAATATGGTTTTGAATTAAACTCTACGTGTACTTTTAACCAAAAAAAAACGTGGCAGGCCTTTATCCTTTGGCGACCGCTTCCAAAACTCTCACCTGCTACCACTCTTCTTCTTTCGTGTTCGAACACTGACTTCGATAGTTAAGAGTCGATTCTCGAAGTTCGATCCTCGCTCCTGGTTCGGTTCGGGTCCCGACTGACAGATCAGAATTCGATTTCATTACAGCTCGGCCAATCTGACAGTACTGATCGACCACGATCACGAGGGTTACGTTTTTTTTTCTCTCCTTTTTTTTTTTTTAAGGGCAGTCACCCGCCACCGATGAGGGCAGACCACCAGTCGTTAACAGCCACTTCCGAATCCGCGACGACTCGACGACTCCGTCGTAGGGGAGTTGAGTCAGTTGGCAGTTGTCAATATCCCGAATAACATACCGGTCATTGGGCAATTTCTTGTAGATGACATAAGGTCCACGGTATTTGGGAATTAGCTTTTTGTTCGTACCAGCAGAAGTGTCGACGTTTTTAATTACTACATAATCACCTTTCTCATATATTTTAGCAGGAATGCTCCGTTTTAGGAAGTATTTCAGATTCCGTTCTTGCGACTTTTCGATTGCTTGAGAGGCGTGTGCTCTCATTTGGTCTAGGTTTCTGTCTAAATTGGGTTGTAGTTTGTCCATTAAGTACTCAGTCAGTTCGTCAACGACTTCTCCGCGTTGTTCGACTCCGTACAGAAGTTTACTCGGGGTCTGCTTAGTAGCGGTGTGTATTGTGTTATTCAGTCCATATTCGACGCGAGATAGCATGCCGGACCAATTCGCATGGTTCACCGGTTCGCTGAGTTTGCTCAGCATTCCCTTTAAAACCCTATTAACCCGTTCCACCTGGCCATTGGCTTGGGGAGAGGCGACGGCCACTTTCACATGATCTATGTTCAGTTTAGATGTGTATGTACCAAACTCGAGAGAGGTGAAACAGGTTCCTCTATCGGTAATAATTCGTCTGGGACGACTGTAATAGTTGAAATATTTATCCATACAGTTAATGACTTCTCTAGTGCTGGTTGAGTTAACCGGATACAGCTTTACATATTTGGTAAATCCGTCAACCACCAGTAGTATGTGTTTCTTCTTAGAAGTAACGGAAGGCAGAGGGCCAAAGTGATCCAGATGCAGGGTATGGAATGGGACGGGCTCCTTAGGGATGTTATAGAGACCATGTTCATTTGCCTTAGGGGTTGCTGAGTAGATTATACATTTGAGGCAGTTCTTTATAAATCTCCCTACTTTCCCTTTCATATTAGGGAACCAATAATTTTTCTTTAATTGCTCGCAACTTTTCTCTATGCCTAAGTGTCCGATTTTCTCGTGGACCAATCTGACAACGTTTTCCTCCATTTCGGAAGGGACATATAGCTGTGATCGCCCTAATTTATCCCTCCTAAACACCAGTCCGTCAAGCAGCTCGTAACCTGGGACTGGGCCTAGACACAGCTGTTCGCGAAGTGATTTAATTTTGGTGTCACGATTTTGTGTAACTTGAATTAAGAAATCTAGTTCGTCGCCATCAACGGCAGCAATGAGGCCGTATTCGCCTGAAGAAGTAGCAGCATGGTCGGAGTCGATGTCGATTGTCGAATGAGAATCTACAAAGTTTGAGCCTACATTTTCGGAAGTTGCTAGACTAGAGTTAACGCAAGGCGTTATAGACCATTTATCAGAGGGGGTGTTCTTTTTGTTGGTGACTGAAGGTTGTTCCGAGGTTGCAGAGTGTACTGAATTTGACTTAGTATAAGACATTAACAGCGGTCGATCAGAGGCGGCATCTGTTTTTTCGTCAACAGCAGTTGGTTCGGAGTGACACATAGAATTTGGCTGGGTCGGAGGTGTTGTCGGGTTTTGTCCAGGGTGGGCATCTGTTTCTTTCTGAGGTGGCGTCAGGTTAATAGTTTGTGATTCGGAAGTGGTTGGAATGGAATATTCGGTCGGGTTAAATTCGGCAGTTTTATTCAGATCGATCGGTAAGGCTGATTCTTTTGAATTTTTTCCGTGGTGACAGCGGCTGAGGGCGTCCACGTGACACATGGATGCACCACCGCGGTGTTGTATTTTGTAATCATAATTTTCTAATTCCAGGGCCCATCTAGCAATCCTAGGATTTACATGTTTCTTATTAAGGGTCAGTGTAAGTGAATTGCAATCGGTCAGAATTTTAAATGGAATGCCTTCAAGATAAACACGGAAGCGCCTTAAAGCATATATTATGGCCAATGTTTCAAGCTCGAAGCTGTGATAACGTGATTCAGCTGAGGTGGTTGCTTTGGAAAAATACAGAACAGGATGAAATTTTCCATCATCTTGTCTTTGCATTAATACAGCTCCATATCCACCCAGACTAGCGTCACAATGTAGTTCGGTTTCTCTCTTCGGGTTATATATTGCTAGGAGCGGTGCGGCAGCTAATTTCTCGCGTAGGTTGTAAAAGGCGGAGACACATTCATCGGTGAATTTGAAAATGGCACCGTCTCTTGTTAGAACTTGTAATGGGTGGGCCACTTTCGAAAATGAAGGGATAAACTTACGAAAGTAAGCGAACAAACCCAAGCATGTTTTGAGCTCTCTTTGATTTCTTGGCATAGGGTACTGTTTGATAACTTTTACGTGAGCATCGCTTGGTCGTATTCCTGATGCGTTAACTGAGTAACCTAAGTATTCTATTTCCTGGTATGCGAATTTGCACTTATTCATTTTTAGCTTAAGATTTTTCTCGGCGGCTCGTTTTAGAACACGAGTTACTAGGTCAACATGGGCTTCGAGAGAAGTGGTGGCAATAAGAATGTCGTCCATATAGATTACTATAGACCCTGCTTCTAGCATATCTTGGAATATATCGCAAATGAAGCGTTGAAAAACAGCTGGCGCATTCTTGAGGCCGAAAGGCATCTGTAAGTACTCAAAATGACCCATAGGTGTAACAAAAGCGGTGTACTTAACCGAATTTGGGGACATTTTGACCTGGTGGAATCCGTTACGTAGGTCCAACACAGTGAAGAATCTCTTTCCTTCCAAATAGTCAATGCAATCTTCGATTAGCGGTAATGGGAAATTGTCTCGCACTGTTAGTTTATTTAGGGCTCTATAATCTACACACATTCGGAGCTCGCCGCTTTTTTTCTTTACTAACACAATTGCCGAGGCGTATGGAGATTTGCTGGGTCTGATGATTTCTTGTCGTAAGAGTTCGTCCGTAATTTTTTGTACTTCCGTTCGTTCGTAATATGATAGTCTTCGTGGCATACAGTGAAATGGTACATCGCTTGTAAGATGTATTTCCATCTCGTAGTCATGAGGGACGGACATAAGGTTTTCAGAATTTTGATAATTTTCTTCTACTGACGTACGAATTCTATTTATATCGTTTTTGCTTAGGTTTGGATTTATATTGATGATTTCAGAATCATTACATAGTGCGACAGAGGGGTCAAGACACGTCATGAAGTCATCTTCTATTTTAGGGCAAACAGTGACACTTGTGCTGGTAGATATTTTCGTAATTCTTTTTGCACTTTTCTTTCCCAATTCTTTTGTGGCTGGCAACGTACGTGGTTTTTTGTCTTTAGTATTAATTCTTCTTTGTTTTATTTTGTTGGACACACAGAAATAACTCTGACTGCTTAAGGCTTTATCATTCCATTTATTATAATTCAGTTTGCCTTTAATTTTTACATTCTTAAATTTACATAAATACCTAGTCCTGCCATAAGTTCTGTCACATAATTTCTCACATTGGCAACAACTTTATTTTATGAGTGACATTTCAATATCGGCCAGTTTTATAAACGTCATAATGTTGTTGACAGTTGATGGTCATTTAAAGTGTGTTCGTTAACGTGTGAAGATGGAATGGGGTGTAATAGAAAACCGAAGTGCAGTGATTGCACTACATAAGTGTGGAAAATCCGCTAGTGAAATTTTCAAGTTGTTGTGCCCGTTAAAAATAACGCAAAGATTTGTGTATCGTGCGATCCAGAGATATAACGCGATCCAGACTATTGAAGATCGACCTCGTTCTGGACGTCCGCGTGATGTACGTTCTTCTGCTGCCATCAAAGCGGTCGAGAGTCGAATTCGTCGAAATCCGCTTCGTAAACAACGAATCATGGGTCGAGAGATGAACATCTCCACCCGAAGTGTGTCTCGCATCATAAAATCTGACCTCGGGATGAGTGCCTTTCGACGATCAACGGGACATTTGCTGACTGAGCAGTTGAAGCAAATTAGGAGCACCAGATCGAAAGAGCTCCTTCGGCGGTACGGCAACAACAAACATCGAGAAATTTTGTTTACCGATGAAAAAATTTTTATGGTGGAGGAACATTTCAACCGCCGAAATGATAAGGTGTATGCCCACAGCTCCATAGAAGCCCGAGAAGTTGCCACTAGGGTACAGCGAGGACATCATCCAGCATCAGTCATGGTATGGTGGGGTGTCAGCTACGAAGGGGTCACCGAGCTTCATTTTTGCGAAAAAGGCGTAAAAACTGCAGCGAAAAATTATCAAACGGACATCCTGGAGGGATGTGTGAAGCCGCTGAACTCTACGCTATTCAACAATCGACATTGGGTTTTCCAGCAAGATTCTGCGCCAGCCCACAAAGCTCGAACCACACAAGCGTGGTTGGAAACCAATATTCCACAGTTTATAAGGGCGACGGAATGGCCTTCTGGGAGCCCAGATTTGAATCCCCTGGACTACAAACTGTGGGCGGAGTTAGAGTCCATGGTGTGCACGAGACGACACCCAAATATCGAGAGCCTTAAGCGATCTTTGACAGAAGCAGTAGCTAATTTTCCGCTAGAAACAGTGCGTACTGCTATCGATGACTGGCCCAACAGATTAAAGAGCTGTGTTAAGGCTAAAGGCGGCCACTTTGAATAATTTGTTGCTTATTTTACTTCCATTAGTATGCCAAAATAAAATATATTTTCCTTTGTCAAAAACTCTTTTTCATTTATACAAAAATTGCCCATATACGTGTGACAGAACTTATGGCACGACTAGGTATATATCGAAGGTTTTCAGAAAGTCGCGTCCCAAGACCATAGGCATAGGCATAATTTTATCAGGCACGACGAGTATCATGATTTCTTTGAAGTTATTTCTGAATCGCACTTTGCATTTGAATTTCCCGTAAATCTCCAATCGGGTGTTCCCAAGGCCGCGATAATTCGAATAGTAGGCATTATTGCGGATTGGTATCGGAACGGCCGATTTCCGTATAAAACTTACTGGACTACCGGTGTCAAAAAGAGAAAAACAATCTGTTAATTCTGTGTGTCCTCCCTCATCAGTGGCAAACGCTACACTTACCTTATTTACTGAGTTAACAATACTCCGCGAGTCAAAGTCATCATCCTCATCATCATCGAGTGCGGATCTGTCAGAAGGGACTTCAGTGACGTAAGCGGCAGCAATTTTGCGAGTGAAGCCCGTAATTTTTTTAGGGTTGGGGCAGTTCTTGTGACTGTGTCCCAGCTTCCAACATCTGAAGCATGCGCCAGGCGGGCGCTTCTCGTATGGGCAGCGGCTTTGAAAATGTCCGGTTCTTGAACAGTTGTAGCATCGAATTTTATCTTCGTTGACGATAGCTCTGGCAGATGCGGCAGGT
Source organism: Chorisops tibialis (assembly GCA_963669355.1). Lineage (NCBI taxonomy): Eukaryota > Metazoa > Arthropoda > Insecta > Diptera > Stratiomyidae > Chorisops > Chorisops tibialis. Next base: position 266,787,956 of record OY770262.1, on the reverse strand, counting down.
ACTGGAATAGTCCTCGGCTTAGTCGTGACCAAGTCACGAGTAGATGATCGGTTTTGGGCGGCGTTGATGATGCGTTTCTCGTGCAGATACAGCAGTTGTTTCAACTGAAGGACGTTCGTAGCATTTAGTAGTAGACAGGCCTCCGCACTTTGTAACTTTAGCCCGTCGACTATGAAGCTGACTATTTCGATTTCGCTGACGTTGGCCCTCTTTGCAATGGCTTGCATTTCGATGACGTAGCGTTGTATTGTTTCTTCATGACGGATCCAATTTCGCGTCTCCAATTGACGATAGACATCCTGTAGTCTGATGCTGCGGCCGAATTCAGCTAATAAGTCGTTTTTCAATTCTTCGTAGGTGGCTGCACGAGTAGCTTGCAGAAACGCCTTGGCGGTACCCGTCAGTAAACGTCGGAGGTTAAGGTACTTGGCTTGTGCATCTATCTCGGCGGTTGCCGAGAATTCATCAAAATCTGCTAGGAAGCTCGTAACGGTGTAAGCGTCGTCCCCGCTGAATTTGTTGATAGCGTGTTCAATGTCTGAAAAGTCCAATCTACGGTTACTCGGAAGCGACTGATTTCCCATCTCTAGGCGTTGAACCGACTGCTGTAGCTCCAGTAGTTCCTTTCTCTTTCTTAGGAAAGCGATTTCCCGGTCGATTATGCCTTCTTCGGTACTTGCGTAGCCACTGGTTGCGTTAGTTGCGGCTTGAAAAGCGGTGATGGAGGGGGCCGAGACGGTCGGAATCGGGGCCGGTAGAGCCGAGTTGTGAGCATGTGCGGAAGTTGCAGCAATCGGGGTCGAATCGGAGGCATCGGCAGCTTGTGCATAGGTAGCGTCTTTTGTCGTACCCTTCTTCAACGCTAATGGCAAAGTAGTGAGGACCGGGCAGAAATCCTGAGTGTTGGCGGCAGGTGCAGAGGTTGTGGCTGTCGGGGCCAAATCATAAGTGGCAGCGGCGTGTTCAGAAGTAGCAGGACCCTCAGCATTGGTCGTCATAACGGAGTTTCCGGCAGAAGTGGAAGCACATGTTGCAATCGCACCGACACTCGAGGCGGCGATCACGGCATCCGACACTGCATCCGAAATTATCTCGTCGATCCCGTCGTTGCTGTCGCCATCCGATGCTTCAGCGTTTTCGTTAGATTGCATGGTGCCGTAGAGCGCTCGAAGTTGGGCCACCGATGCTGTTGGCGGGGGCTCTATCCCCGACGCCCCCAGTGCTACGATTAGCTGCTGCCTGCTAAGACGATTTTTCATATTGTTCACTTCACTTTTTTTTTATTATTATTTTAGCGCGGTCACCCCACACCTGAGTTGTAATATCTAAAACGTTTATTGAAATTTATCACTTTGACAAATATGGTTTTGAATTAAACTCTACGTGTACTTTTAACCAAAAAAAACGTGGCAGGCCTTTATCCTTTGGCGACCGCTTCCAAAACTCTCACCTGCTACCACTCTTCTTCTTTCGTGTTCGAACACTGACTTCGATAGTCAAGAGTCGATTCTCGAAGTTCGATCCTCGCTCCTGGTTCGGTTCGGGTCCCGACTGACAGATCAGAATTCGATTTCATTACATACTCTACGTTTTCTTCTATTGCCTTACCCATGATGTCTATTTTATTATTTTGCAGCTCCAATTTTTGGTTGAGGTCCGCTGACAGCTGACTTTGTTGGTCTAATTCCTGATTAATGTCCGCTGATTGTTGCTCTAGTTTCTGATTAATGTCCGCAGCTTGTTGTTTAATGTCCACTGATTGTTGCTCTAATTTGTTCATCATTTGTTGCATTAACTGTGTTAGAGCATCCGATGTACCAGAGCACTTCTCTCCACGAGCTTCTTTGATTTGGAATTCAAAACTATCTGCATCCTCACCCTCAGCCTCAAGTGTCTCGATCATACGGCTGCAAGCTCAGACTTGCTCCCTGTCGTAGATAACTCGTGTCTACTGAGCTCTTCCTTCAGCTCCGTTAATTTTAAGTCCTTTAAATAACGCGGCATTTTCACTACCGATTATTTCAAGTTTTTCCGCGATCCGAATTCACTTCAATTTTCTTCACTAATTAAAGTCACTGCTCACTAAAGCACTCGGGAATATTCGATTTCACAAAATTCTCACTGTCCGTTCGAGTATTTTAGTTTCACTTTTCCGCTCACAAAATTATCCGTTCGAGAATTTTTAAATTCACTCGCGATTTTTAACCCGAATTTATTCTTGAAATCCCACTTTTCTGACGCCAATTGTTGCGAGCTAGAGGTTCGCCGGGATTTCAAGTAAAACACAATTCGTTTAAAAATAAAGGATAATTTATTTATTCGCAATTTTTTTAACTTAATTTTCACGTTAACTTAATTCGCCTATCTGGCACTACCGCCGCGTATCGCTTTTATCGCTTGCACTGGTTCGCGTCTTCCACAGATGTCGCGGAGTGACTAACTTCCGTCTGACAGTTCCGTACATTATATAACAAATCTCCTTAGTTCTGGAAGCTTTCGTTTAGGTGTGTGTCTAGACTATTCTAGATCTTTAATTGCCTACATTTTGGAGTATACTCTGGAAGTTGCTGGAACTTTGATTATGGCTTTTTACATATTGGGGGATTGTTCTGGGATATTCAGGAAGTTGCCAGATCTATAACAGTATACTCGTGCAGACAGTGTGCTGGAATTATGCGTCTACCGGGATTTGAACTCGCGACCTTCGCATTGTAGACCAGCGCGCTACCTACTAGGATACACCCTAGCTTCGTTTATTTACACATTCCAAGAAATATCACATCACCTTACATCTCCGCAAAACTTTAATTATAGATAAATATGAGTTATAAAGAATGTCCCATTAAGACCTACTATTTTGAAATTTAAAAAAAAAACGCAGTGGTTTTTTGAAAAGCTCTGATGTTTATAGTATAGATGAAATCTGAGAGGATTATAAGATTGTTCTAAAGTTTGTAACGCTACGAAATAAGGCTCGGAGCAAAACATGACTGATACAGAAGTTAATATTATCACTCAAAAATTTCGAAACCGGATTTCCGTCTGTCCGTCCGTTCGTCTGTTCGATATCTAGCTTGAGAACACGTCGAGCTAGAACGCTCAAATTTTGTACATGTAATTTTTAACAAAAAATAAGGTCAAGTTTGTGAACGGGCCAAATTGCTCCACCCCTTCTACCCCCTCCCATACAAAGTGACACAATTGCGCAATAAGTAGAAAGGTTATTGATCTGAAATTGATGATGACTTCAATCTACTATATAAAAATTATTAAGTCCTTTTCTTCGTTCCACCACCACCCATACAAACTGTACTTTTTCATGAAATACTCTAAACCAATTTTATTTTTAACCAATTTACTCAGTGCGCATAGAATTTATCGAAATTGTGCACTTAATATTTATTTAGAACTATTAGTAAGGCCAAAAATAATTTAGACTAGTAGCTTTACCCCTTCTACCCCCTCCCATACAATCTGACACAATTTCACAACTTTATAAAAGGTGCATCTTCCTGAGAAGTATGAATGCTACTGATCTACAATTCAAAATATATCAAAAGCATGATGATTGTAGTTCCCATACAAACGTTCTTAAAATCAAAAAAATACTCTTCATCTAGAGTATCGCACGATTGGACTTCACGCCCAATCGTAGTCCTATTATGTTTTTATTTTAATGAAGAGTGCAGATATGGAGGCTATGTGTGGAATATATCCGACAAACAGACACCCCGCGACTGATGGCACTCGTTGATCCCTTTGACGAAATTTTCGATGACATTTTGGCATTGTACCGAATCAATTTCACCAATGGCGCGACAAATATCGCCTTTCAATTCAGGAATCGTTTTTGGCTTATAGGCATTTACCCTTTTTCAAAAAACCCCAAAGAAAGAAATCCAATCGCATGATCTTGGTGGCCAATTTACATCGCCGCGGTGCGAGATAACTCTACCTTCAAATTTCGTTTTCAACAATTACATCGTTTCGTTCGCTGTGTGGCAGGTTGCGCCGTCCTGTTGAAAGCACATGTCTTCGAGATCCATTTGAGCAATTTGAGGCTAGAAGGCGTTGTTTATCATTTCACGGTAACGAACGCCGTTGACGGTGACTGCATTGCCGTCCTGATTCTTGAAGAACGGTTTAATCACTCCCTCAGCCCAAAATACGCACCAAACAGTGACTTGCGGCGGATGTATGGGACGATCAAGGATCACTCTTCGATTCTTAGCTCTCCGAATGCGACAATTCTGCTTGTTGACATAACCATCAAGTTCGAAACGCGCCTCATCAGAGAAGATGATTGCCTTGGAAAAATCACCATTCGCATGTTGTTGCTCTGAGATCCAATGTGTGAACGTTTGGCGCTGCGCATGGTCTGCTGGCTTCATCTGTTGTGTCAACTGAATCTTGTTAGCATGCAAATGCAGATCTTTAGTTAAAATTCGCGGTCAACTGATACGTGAAAGTCTCAATTGCTGAGAACGGTGGCGAATCGACTCTCACGAGCAGCTGCAATGCTTTCATTAGACCGAGCTTCACGAACACAGACAGCTCTTTTCGGGGTTTGAACTGACTCATTCGTCTCAACTTAAAATAAAAATAAAAAATTCTCACCATTCGGTTAGTGGATTTCCACATTTTCTATACGTAGTGCGTCCGTGTAATTCTCCATCACTAAACCTAATGTTACCACAACACCAGTGTCAAATAAGAACGCTGCACGACCCACAAAAAAAATGGAGCTAAATTCAAAATAGGCGGTCTTAATGGGACACACTTTACAAACTAGAGCATTGACTTTAGGATAAATTATGGGACTGATTTGCATAGTAACTAACTGGTTGATGCCTCACCTTGTTGTGAGAATATGCCTTGCAACAAGCACATTTCTATTTCTTCTGACACCACCAACTCTAATAACGCGCTGAACTGTGTTACTGGAAATGCTTCTCGGAGTGATAAATGCAATTCGGTGGTAGCGGATATTCATAGTAATATTGATAGTCCTGCATTTCATTCACGTCCTACCCGAACAGCGACTAGAGTGAATAAATCTACGTCTTCTAATATTAGCCAAGCTTCTGCAAAAGCATCCGCTAATAACAAGTCTGCACTCTTGAAGTCTACCCAAGTTTCTTCGAGTAGTTCTCATACAACTCTTACTGATGCTAATCGCACTGGGTCTTCTTCTTCCTTACCAACAGGTCCACATCTGCTTACTATTGTACCACGTCGTAAGGCCCTTTTTATACTCTAGATGTATCTGAGAGTATTATAAGTTTGCTCTAAAGTCTGTAACGCTAAAAAATAAGGCTCGGAGAAAAAAATGAATGCTACAGAAATTAATATTATCACTCAAAAATCTCAAAACCGGATGTCCGTCTGTCCGTCCGCCTGTTCGCTCTCTAGCTTGAGAGCACGTTGTGTTAGAACGTTCAAATTTTGTACACGTTTTTTATACCAATGTCTGATATAAAAATTATTTGAATACCTCCACTCCTACTACCACCTCTCATATAAGCTTTACTTTTCCATGAAATACTATAAACGAATTTACTCAGTACATATAAAATTTATCGAGCTGAAATTTTGAACAAAGTATTTATTTAGAATTATTAGTAAGACCGAAAATAATTAGATGATTATCTTGACTCCTTCTACCCCCTCCCATACAATATGACACAATTTCACAACTTTGCAAAATGACGATTTTCCTGAAAATTTTGAATGCTAGATGTCTGCGATTGCAAACATGTCAAGTGCATGATCTTTTAAGTTATTTCTGAGAAATTCACTAAGAAGTCCCCACTCCTTCTACCACCTCCCATACAAACTGCAAAATTTCACTAAATCCAATACACTGATTTTTTCAGTACCCATTAAATTTTTGAAGCTGAAATTTTTAATACCCCTTCTACCAATTGTTTCAATGCCGTTACCCCTTCTACCACACCCCATACAAAATTTCTTAAAATCAAAAAAATACTCTTCATCTAGAGTATCGCATGATTGGGCCTTACGGCCAATCGTAGTCCTGTTATGTCTAATTAAACGTTTGCTCTCCGCCCCCGATTCGGTCGAATCAAGTCACGAATATTCCTTAAATCTAACATATTATTGCTATTTTTGTTTTTAATTAAATCTATTATTAATGTATCTAATTTATTTTACAGTTTTGTGATATAACACTACGTTGTGGTTCTGAACTTATTCACGCTCATAAAGCAGTACTTTCAGCAAGCAGTTCATTTTTTAAACGAATGTTTCAAGGTAAAACATCGCCGCTATTATTATCAAAATTAAATCTTTTTTTTTCTCTAATTTAGGTGAATTTGCTGAGAGCAAACAAGAAGAGATTGTCCTTCGTCATGACACGAATTACACAGTCATATCCGCCATTATCGATTATATGTATTCGGGTGTGATTTCAATATCTATGGAGAATGTTGTGTTACTATTGAGCAATTTGGATTATTTACAACTCGAAGAAGCAAAGGAACACTTTGTGAAATTGCTAGTTTCGAATCTTAATGTCAGCAATTGTATTGAATTGTTTGTTCAAGCAGGTAACTAAATTATGGTAGCCGATGGTTTTCATGAATGAGGTTCCACCATATTATAAAACATAACAGAATTATAATTGGGCGTAAAGCCCAATCATATGATACTCTAGATGAAATGGGAATTTCTTTAATATACCTGAAAATATGTCATCTCAAACTCTTTCGAATAGTAAATAGGGACTTTGCATGGGAGGTGGTAGAAGTAAATCGGGAGGTTTGTATGTTTCATGCGAAATGTTTTTTTGCTAAATTTAAAGTTTTTAGTTTTAAAGAAATTGGTCATAGTTTTCCTGAAATTGGGGCACTTGTATGGGAGGTGGCAGAGAAAGTGGAGCGCTTAAGATGATTTTGAAACTGCTTATCATCATCTTTATCACCATGCTTTGATTCAATTTCAAAGTCGATAGCTCTCAAAAACTTGAAGGAGAAATGCTTTTCTTGAATTTATAATAGAGATATTTGTATGGGAGGAGGTAGAAGGAGTGTACGGATCAAAATAAAATTTTTTCGGATTATTAATATTTCTATTTGTATACTATATACAAAATATCAAGTTGATAGCTTTAACAGTTTCGCAGAAAAATAATTTAATTTAAATTTCAAAATTTCGCGAAATTTGTATGGGTGGGGGTAGATGGAGTGAGGTGAAGTTGATAATTATTTTTAAAATAAATTGCAATTATAGTAGAATTAATTCTGACAAAATTTCGTCGTTTTAGCTTTATTAATTTCAATGAAAATCGAAAATATATATTTTTCAAAATTGTCCATTTGTGTGGGAGCAGGTAGAAGGAGTAGGAGGATCGGGTCAATATTCCGTGATATTAATGACATCTATATCATAATACTTTGACCTAAATTTCAAGTGGATAGCTTAAATAGTTTCAAAGAAAAGTCAATTTCTTAATATTTCGAAATTTCATGAAATTTGGAGTGGGGGGATGTAGCCCATTCACGAGCTTAAAGTTACTTTTTTGCTAAAAATGACACACAAATTTTTTTAGGACTATAGCTCAAAGCTTTCGAGAGTTATGCTGTAGATAGACGGACAGACAGACAGACGGTCACTCGGAATCGAGGTTTTTGAGCGACAACAAATATTTCTGTACTCTTGGCGGCTCTGTGCGAGCGTTCTTTCTTAGCGTTACAAACGCTAAGGGAAACACAATATACTCTCAGATTTCATTTAGAGTATAAAAATATTCTAAAAATACAATAAAGCTGTCTATCTGATCGCCGTACATATGGACTCATATCCCCGAGATCATTAAAGATAGGAAGCTCATGCGTGGATTGTAAATGGGTAAGTGAGTTCCATTACCTAAACTGGTCGAAGTGGAAGGCGGGGGAGGGCTGGAGTCAAAAACTACACTTGCAAGTGCCTCCACTACTAATGCAGATAGAAAGCTGAAACTCGACATTCGGATATATTGGTTTATGAAAAAAAAAACTATAACAGGGCTACGATTGCGCGTAAAGCGCAATCCGATACTCTAGATGAAATAGAATTTTTTGTGATCCCAAAAAATTCTGTATGGGTAACACTCCCCATACAAAATAAGGGGTTATAGCATTGAACTAATTTTTTCCCCATCATGCTAAAGTAGCTATAAAAATTGTTTTATACAAAATGCTTACTCCAAAAATTGAATAGGAACTGGGAAATTTAGTGTGTTAGATTTAGGGAAAATGTGCAGTTTGTATGGGAGATGGTAGAAAGAGTGGGGGGATTTTACCGAATTTTTCAGAAATAATTAAAAATATCATAAAATTGACATCTCTTAAATTTTACACAAGTAACATTCATACTTTTCAAGAAAATAGATTTCTTGTGATGTTATGAAACTGTGTCATATTGTATGGGAGGGGGTAGAAGCAGTGAAGCTAAACAATTACTTTTTTCTGATCTTAGTCATAATGTTAAATAAGTATTTATTACAAAATGTGAGCTCGATAAATGTTATACGTTCTGAGAAAATCGACTTAGATCATTTCATGAAAAAGTGTAATTTGTATGAGAGGGGGTGGAAGGAGAAAGAGGACGCAAATAATTTTTCTACTGTAGATTAATATTATCATAAAAGTAATATATTCCAAATTTCAGGTCGATAGCTTTTATACTTTTTGAGTAAATCCATTTATTGCCGAATTGCGAAATTGTGTCATTTTGTATGGGAGGGGGTAGAAGGGGGTGAATTTAATTATATAATTTTTATTGGGCGTACTAACAATTTTAAATAAATATTTGGAGCACAATTTCAGCCCGCTAAATTTTATACGAACTGAGTAAATTGGCTGAGAGTATTCATGATAAGTACAATTTGTATGGGAGGTGGTAAAAGGAGTGGGAGGACACGCATAATTTTTATATGGTAGATTGATATCATGAAAGTAATATATTCCAAATTTCAGTTCAGTAGCTTGTATACTTTTCGAGCAAATCCGTTTATTGTCAAATTGCGCAGTTGTGTCATTTTGTATGGGAGGGGGTAGAAGGAGTGGAGCGATTTGGCCCGTTCACGAACTTACCTTATTTTTTTGTCAAAAACGACGTGTAGAAAATTTGAGCTCTCTAGCTCAACGCGCTCTCAAGCTAGAGAGGACACGGTCGGACAAAAGAAAAAGACATACACACAGCCAGACTGACAGACGGACGGACGGACATCCGGTTTTAAGTTTTTTTTAGTGATTTAATGAACTTCTGTATCATTAATTTTTTTCTCCGAGCCTTATTTCTTGTCGTTACAAATTTTGTGGCAAACTTTTAATACTCTCAGATTCCACCTAGAGTTTAAAAACGTGTGGTTCTTAGTTATTGTTCAAATAAAGCAAAACATTAATTTATAGTCCGTTATTAACAACATTATGTCGCTAAAATGCTCGGTTATCTAAACCGTCCGAAAACTTAGCATAGTTTTCTAAAATGGGATGCGATATTTCGATGTTGTCCGTGGCAAAAACTAAGCAAATTTGACGAATCACTCAAAACCTAACTGACACGAGTAGTCTAGATGCTAAATTAGTGTTGCAGCTGCTTCTCGATTCCAATTAACGGTATCTTCTTTTCCATAGACTTAATGAGCACGGCGTCGTTGGAAGTTTTGCAAGAAGCAGCACTTCGTTGCATTGTGGACAATTTGCATAAAATTTCCAACTCGATGAAATTCAAGGAGCTCACCGTCGACCATGTAAAACGCTTAATTTTCCAAACTTTCAAGGTTATTATTAATATTTAAATTACAGATACAAAAAATTTTACCGTACGTTCTAAATACGAAAGCTGATACAACTTATAAGGCGATCATGAGCTGGATTAATCAGGATTTTGAAAGTCGGAGCACATATTTTGAGTGCCTTGTGAAAAATGTTTCTGTCGAACATTTAACTCGATCGGAATTACGTAGAAACATTTTAGAAAAAGAATTTTTAAAGAATAGCACATTCGGATGCAAATGGCTTGTTCAAACGCCTTTGGGAAACGAGTCACCTGTATTGCAGGGAGTTTTGCATATCTTTGATTTAAGTGGTGAAATATTCGAATACGGTTTCGGTAGAAAAGCATTGACGAGAAAAAGCTCCGGTCCGGCATTATGGTCAATAACTAAATATAAAGATGAATTTTATGCAACTGATAATCAAGAATTTCTTAAAATCGAAGCGAATACGTACCAGATCACATCACTACAAAAATCGGACGCGTTCCGTGGATGTTCACTTTGTGCAGGATATGATCAAGTGTATATGATTGGTGGTGGATGGGCATATGGGTCTCCATTGCGAAGATGCTCAAGCTACGATTGTGAACAAAATCAAAAAGTAAAAATCGCAGACATGCTGAATGAAAGAGATTCTCCCGGTGTTTCTTTTTACAGTAAGTTAATTTCTTTTTAACCAATATTTCGCGTCACTAGCTTTCTATCTTTATTTTTAGATTCGGCTGTTTACGTATTTGGTGGAGATTGCAATATTGTTGAACGATTTGACCCGAGAGAAGGGTACTGGTGCATCGCCGGTGAAGCACCTCTTCGAGAAGGGTGGGCATCGGCTACCACATTGGGCAATTCAATTTATTGCTCAGGTAGATATGCAGTATTACAGTATGACCCTCGAGTTGAGAAGTGTACTTCCATCAAAGTGCAGTTTGTATTATAATTTTAGATTGATAACAACTCTCTTAGGAGATATGAAAGCCAAAAAAATTTTGTTTAAATTTCAGCAAAGGGACTTCTCTTACATCTTTAGACGGTCGACTTTATATTGGCCACGATGGTGGAATTGCAGAATACTTTCCATCCACAAACACCTGGGGTATAGTTTTAGAATACAACTTCCAATCTCCATTGGCATTGGCATAAATTGCAGACTATTTTTTTTTTTTAATTTTTGAAATGTGAATTCTTGACATACGATGTTTTTTCTTTAATTATGATGAAGCTGGTGTAGCTATATCTGCGAACTACGAAATAAATTACTTTGATTTGAAATCATTCAATCACATGTTTTTGCATGAGCGATTTTTTGTATTTTTGCCTGATTAAAAGTGACACTTTATGCTTAGTTTGCCAGGTCATACTTAGAGTCACTCCATGCAAGAAGAAGTAGAGTTTGGTAGATATGAATGTCACAATCGACACCTGCGTATTCACCTTACACAATTCACCATTTGTGTAGTGGTGGGCTTAATGATTTCTTTCGCAAATTTCATTCACGCTAAGATAAATAGTTGCTTCAATATTTTTGTATGTAGCTTTTTGTTTAAGAACTATGAACCGCGCACAGTTCTTGTTGTTCAGAACGTGTGGAAAAAAAAAGGTCAACACTTTTTAAATATAGTTACTCCATGGGACACTAGAGGCGCTTTTTCATTTTTGCAAAGGTGAAGACCAATACTTGGAGCGAAATTTTAAAAGTGTTGGCCTTTTTTTTGGTACGTTCTGAAAATCAGGATCTGTGCGCGGTTTATAATACTTAACTAAAACGCATATGCCAAGATGCCATAGAACAAAATATTAACGGAACGGCCGACACGAGCCAAACAGGACAAGTATAAGGAAAAAACGGAAGTACAATAATGACGAAATAAAAAACATGGACGAACAATTTAAATTACACAACACAAGAGCCGTGTATTCCCTTGTTAAAAGGATGAAAGGATACAAACCGAAAACGACCCTCTGCAAGGATGCAGAAGGGGACATTATAAGTAACGCAGAAGATATAAAACAAAGATGGGCACAATATTTTGAACACCTTCTTAACCCGAGCCCATCACCTTTTTTTTTTTTTTTTTTAAGGAACCGAACACAACTTAGGGGGTCACCCTATAATGCTATGCACAGATGTGTCGGTATAGGAATTGGAGAAAAAAACTCAAGTTAGATTAGTTTAATTTAGGTGGAGAAAGACGAAAATGACGGTGTACATTCCTCTTGAAGCTCTGGATGTTGTATTCATTGGGAAACACTTTAGCTGGTAATGAGTTCCAAAGTCTTGACGTTCGGGAAATGAATGACTGCCTATATTTAACTGTACGAGAAGGCAAGGGTTTAACAGTGTACTCGTGTGCGCGTTCAGCTTGACGAGTATCTCGGGGAAAATTATAGAGTGGGGGTATTAGTGTGCTTAGTTCCGCACTGCATTTACCATGGAAGTAGCGATAGTAAATGCTGAGTACTCCGACATTTCTGCGATGCTCGAGAGAATCGATAGAAGACGTGATGGTCTCGTCTCCAATCAGTCGGAATGCATGTTTTTGAATACGGTCGAGCAACGCGAGGTGTGATTTGGGTGCCCCAGCCCAAACATGCGAATTGTACTCTAAACGTGGTCTAATGTATGCCTTATAGATGGTTGCTAGGTCGTTCGGCGTGAAATACTTTTTGCACTTTCGGAGCACTCCCAGACGTTTAGAGGCGTCGAGGGCAACATCAAAGATGTGCTGGGCCCAATTCAGGTGGTCATTAATTTTAACGCCAAGAAGTGTGAAGTTATCCGAGGTACAAAGTTGTGTGCCACCAAAAGTCACATTTTGAGATAATACAGGAGCATCACGTTTGAGGGATAGATGACAGGCCTGTGTTTTAGAAGCGTTGAACTCTACTCTATTTTTCCTGCCCCATTCCAGGATTAAGCTGAGGTCCGAGTTCAGCGAACGGAATAACTCCATGCGATTGGATGCAATAGAATGCTTGTGTGATTCCGCAGCAGAGTTAAGTTCATAGGTGTTATCTAAAGTACTGTCATCCGCAAAACTATGGATTGGATTGAGAGTGGACGACAGAAGGTCGTTGATAAAAACTAAGAAAAGAGTTGGAGATAAAACAGAGCCTTGAGGGACGCCGGAATCTATTGGGAAAGAGGAAGAAGTAACGCCATCTAGTACTACTCGTATAGTGCGTTCAGAAAGAAAACTCTCAATCCATTGAACAAGGGTAGCATTAAGGCCAATGGCCCTAAGCTTTGCTATGAGACATTCATGCCAAACTCTGTCAAAAGCTTTTGCAATGTCAAGTGCAAGAACTTGACCTTCGCCGTGTTTATGTATGCATGAGTTCCAACGTTCTGTCAAGTAGACCAGAATGTCGACCTTCCAGAACGGAACCCATACTGTCGATCATGGATTAGCTGGTTATCCTCGAGATATTCAACGATTTTGCGATTGACAGCAGTTTCCATTACTTTCGAGAGCACTGAAGTAATGGCTATAGGGCGGTAGTTAGCGGGGTTCGCTTTGCTTCCTTTCTTGGGAATTGGCTGAACATTCGCAACTTTCCACAAACGTGGAAAGCACCCAGAAGAGTAGGAAAGATAGAAAAGATTGCGAAGAGGTTTAGCTAAAGAAGAGGAGCACTTTTTAAGGGTAATGGGGGGAATACCGTCCGGACCAGCAGATTTGTGGATATTCAGCTCTTGAAGGATCCTAGAAATAAGTCTCGTGCGAAAATGTAGTTTAGGCAATGAGAAACCAGAATCAGTTAGAGCGGGAGGCGATTGGTTTGAAGGTGGAAGACGTGAGTTTCTAGCGAAACTTGCTGCTAGTAAGTTAGCTTTTTCGACAGGATCAATAACGGTACGGTCGCCATCAACAAGAGGTGGTATTGAAGAAGAAATGAAATTGTTGTTGACCGTTTTGACGAATGACCAGTAAGATCTCGAGCCTTTAGGGCACTGAAGGATCTTCCGTCGAAGTTTTTGGTCATGCAGGCATTTCTTGACGCATTGAAGAGTTCTCTGTTGGCAGGTGTTTTATTACCTTTAAAGGTTTGAAATGCTTGTTTCTTGGTCTTAATTGCATCGAGACATTCATTGTTGAACCAAGAGTCCTTCGACGGCCTAACTCTTTTATAACTGGAAGGTATGTAGAGCTTCATACCTTTCAGGATAATCTCGGTGACAAGTCTACAAGCTTCATCGCAGTCATTGGAATCAAAGCACAATTTCCAATTAAAGGCATTGAAGAAGTCATTTAGCGCCTCCCAATTGGCTCTTTTGAAATGCCAAATATTTCTTCGGGGTGCCTTGATTGTCAGCGGTGTTAGTGCTGCAACTGGGAATTGTGCACGAATCAAAAAATGATCCGTATTCCCAATTGGCGATGGTGATATGACAGAGACAGAATATTTCTCTGGGTGGCTGGTGAGAAAAAGGTCAAGAAGGTTAGAAGAATGCTGTGCAACATCCGGTAAACGAGTAGGCTCATCTACCAACTGTGTTAAACCGTTTATAGAAGCAAAAAGCTCAGTATCACGCCCCTCCTGGTCCGTAGTCGAGGAGTGTTTAAGCCAGGCAATGTTATGAACATTGAAATCGCCCGCGATAACGATTTCAGCGTCAGGGTTTGCAGTGTTTATTGACTGGATAGATTCAGTTAACCCATCCAGTTCTAATAAAGTGTTCGCTGCAGTCATTGCTGGGCTTCTATACACATAACAGAAGTACATGACATGTCTTTGGATCAGCAATTTTATCCAGATATAATTAAATTCTGGATTGGAGCAGTTCCCCAAATAGGGAACTAATTGGAAAGACACATCATCGCGGATGTAGAGTGCGACACCCCGTTGGCGAAAAAATGCGGGAATAAGGTGATATCCGGGAACAGAATAAAACTGTTCACTTCCCGGTACCACCTTGCATTCGCCTAGTGCTAGTATATCCGGTCTTTTAGTTTGGGTATGGACATACAGCGAGAGATAGGCAGAGTTCAGTCCCCGAACATTGACTTGATCAATAGTAAAGCTACTCATGATCAATATTATATGATAATATAAATATGATAAGAAGCGAAAAAATATCTACGAAAATGTACGAAAAAAAAAAAAAAAAATTTTACTAATAAATTTAGCTAGAACACAAAAAAAACACAAAATTGGAACGTAAGAAAACGAAAATAAAAAAGACTAAAGACTATACATATAACAAATTTCCTAGGACAATTCACGGAAAAAAAAAAATTTTGCTATAAAATTTGCCTACAACAATTAAAAAAAAAAAAAAAATTGGAATAACAAGAAAATAAATAAATAAAAAAGTCAAATAAATTAAAATAAACACAACGCTCTGGTAACACCAAACTGAGACAATACACAAACAGAGATACAACAATACAAAGTAATTTAGCTAGATCGGAATCAACAGCGTTAAACTGTTATTTACCCGTGCAGTTCTATGCCTTCGCACGGGCAACAACAAAAACACTGCAGACTCCGTTAGCTTATACTTAGCTTCGAGATTAGAAGTGAAGCCGACGCGCACATAATAAAAAAATCAATTAAATTAAAACATAGTAGAAAACCACACTGCATTAAAATTTTGAAATTAAAACCGAAAAATGTATAAATAAAAACAACTACAAAAGAAATTAAAACAGAACTAAAAAAAAAACAAAACTAAATAAAACGAAGCGCGTCTGCACACGATCACTACACGAAGAACAGCAGCAGATACAATAGCAGGTATAACTGATGTAACAGCTGATGAAGGATCCGCTATGAGTCCTCCCACACTCGAAGAAGTAAAAACAGCCCTAAGGAACAACCCAAACAACAAAGTGCCGGGCACTGAACAAATCCCAGCTGAACTTCTGAAAGCCGGCGACACCTGCATAGCGCATCTCCTACACAGATTAGTCACGGACATATGGACGCAGGAAATACTTCCTGAAGATTGGCGCAAGAGCATCATATGTCCAATTTATAAAAAAGGTGACAAACTCTGCTGCGAAAACTACCGAGGAATATCTCTGTTGTGTACGTCTTATAAGATTTTGACGAGAATTAAGCCCTATGCTGACAAAGTAATTGGTGAATACCAAGGCGGATTTAGAGCTGGACGCTCGACCACGGACCAGATATTCTCAGTTAAACAGGTGCTGGAATAGTGCTGGGAATATAATATTGATGTGCACCAGATATTTGTTGACTTCAAACAAGCATACGAAAGTATCGACAGGCGCGTAGTGTATAAAATCATGTTGGAGTGTTGTCCCACCGAAACTGGTCCGACTGACAAGAATGACAATGACTGAGTCTTTGTCACAAGTCATAGTAGAAAATGATCTCACTTCCAGTTTTAAAAGAGACAACGGCCTTAAACTAGGTGACGGCCTCGCACCAATGCTTTTCAACTTAACACTCGAATATATTGTTCGGAAACTTCCCGTTGACACCAAGGGAACACTATGCTTCAAATCCACACAACTTGTAGCATATGCCGACGATATAGATATCCTTGCCAGATCTCTGGAGAGTGCTAAGGAAGTATTTGTAATCCTCGACTCGGTAGCAAGGGAAGTTGGACTACGTATTAATGACAACAAAACAAAAATTATGACACAGATTTTCGTAAGTATACAGAATACTATGACTTATTTAAAGATTTATCTAATTATTTATATGCTGAATATTTACTTAAAGTGCAGTCGGATATTATTAGGGATCCCTTGAAGTTTTGGAAGTTTGTTAATTGTAAGCGCAAATCTGACGGTTATCCAGCTTCTTTCCAATTCCTTGGCAACAATAGTAATGATCAATTTACTATCTGTAATTTTTTTGCCACATTCTTCAGTGGATCTTTTTCTGATAGTAACTTTATCCCTGACATGTCGTACTTCCACAAAAGTGGAGCAAAATCTGCTGTTGTCAACTATCGACCAATAGCTAAGCTGTCAGCTATTCCAAAGCTTTTTGAGTCTGTAGTATATGAGTGCCTCTCGTTTCACTGTAAATCCCTGATTTCAAGTAAACAACATGGATTTGTCAAAAACAGGTCAACTGTCACCAATCTGATGGAGCTTACGAATAAATCCATTGTTGGTATTGAGGAGGGTAAGCAGGTGGATTGCATTTATACTGATTTTAGTAAGGCTTTCGATAAATTACCCCATTCCATTATTTTGTTGAAATTAGACATGTTGGGTTTTCCTACATGGTTTATTAATTGGATTAAGTCGTATCTACTTAATAGAACTTATCAAGTTCTCTTTCGTGGTTTTACTTCTAAGCCATTTACTGCGCATTCTGGTGTTCCGCAAGGAAGTCATTTGGGACCACTTTTGTTTGTCTTGGCCATTAATGATGTTGCATCTGTTTTTAAATATTCTGAAGTACTTATTTATGCAGACGACATTAAGATCTTTAGGTCCCTTAGTTCCAACTCTGACAATTTTCTTCAAGAAGATTTGATTAATTTTAGTAATTGGTGTCGCCACAATGATCTTCGTTTGAATGTGGATAAATGTCGTGTTATGTCATTTACTAGGAAAGTCTCACCGTTTGTAATTATTTATAGTCTTAATGACTGTATGTTGGATCGTGTCAACTCTATTATTGACTTAGGTATTACGTTTGACCATAAACTTGATTTTAGCTTGCATATAAATAAGATTGTGCAAAAAGGTAATTCTATGTTGGGATTCACCACACGCTTATCGAAGGAATTTAACAATCCCTTTGTTAAATTGATTCTTTATAACACCTTCGTTAGATCTCACCTTGAATATGATTCTCAAGTTTGGTCTCCTTTTTATGCTGATCACATTGGTAGAATTGAATCAATTCAGCGTAAATTTGTGAGAATAGCCTTATGCCACCTTAATTGGAGTGACAGACTAAGTCTTCCTCCTTACATCGAGCGACTCAAGCTTTTAAATATGTCGTCACTCTCAAAACGACGTGAGGTAGCTGATGTAGTTTTTGCTCATCAACTTCTTACAGGGATGGTTGATTCTCTTACACTTTTGAGTTTGATGCAGTTTGCTGTTGATCGATTTTTACCAAGGCAGCCTAGATTGCTACAGATTTGCTTTCACCGGACAAACTATGGTATGAATGAGCCGATTTCGCGTCTCGCGAGAGAAGTTAATGAGAATGCTGATGTATTCGACTTCTCTATTGATAAGCTTTGTTTAAAGCGTAGACTTAATACTAGTTGATGCCAATGTTTTGTCAATTTTTGTTCTGTGTTATTTATATTTATGTTTTTGGTGTAGGGATGTTATTGTTTGTTTCGTCCCTTCACTAAATGATGAGCCAGAGGATAATTCGATTTCCACATCTTAATTTGAAACCGTTTTATGGCAATTCCTTGCATTAAGGAATTCTGATAGTGATTTGTGATTTATGACGCAAATTAGGAAAAAGACGCCAATCAGACAAAATATTACGGTAGGAGACTATAACCTAGAAAACGTAGACAACTTCATATATCTAGGGGCAAATCTATCGAAGGATGGAAGCGAACCCATCGAATTTAAAAGAAGAATAATTATGGCAAACAAGACGTATTATTCGGTACTTCCAATAATTAAAAACAAGAACGTACACAGGAAAACAAAACTTAAGTTATACCTAGTTCTGCCATAAGTTCTGTCACATAATTTCTCACATTGGCAACAACTTTATTTTATGAGTGACATTTCAATATCGGCCAGTTTTATAAACGTCATAATGTTGTTGACAGTTGATGGTCATTTAAAGTGTGTTCGTTAACGTGTGAAGATGGAATGGGGTGTAATAGAAAACCGAACTGCAGTGATTGCACTACATAAGTGTGGAAAATCCGCGAGTGAAATTTTCAAGTTGTTGTGCCCGTTAAAAATAACGCAAAGATTTGTGTATCGTGCGATCCAGAGATATAACGCGATCCAGACTATTGAAGATCGACCTCGTTCTGGACGTCCGCGTGATGTACGTTCTTCTGGTGCCATCAAAGCGGTCGAGAGTCGAATTCGTCGAAATCCGCTTCGTAAACAACGAATCATGGCTCGAGAGATGAACATCTCCACCCGAAGTATGTCTCGCATCATAAAATCTGACCTCGGGATGAGTGCCTTTCGACGATCAACGGGACATTTGCTGACTGAGCAGTTGAAGCAAATTAGGAGCACCAGATCGAAAGAGCTCCTTCGGCGGTACGGCAACAACAAACATCGAGAAATTTTATTTACCGATGAAAAAATTTTTACGGTGGAGGAACATTTCAACCGCCAAAATGATAAGGTGTATGCCCACAGCTCCGCAGAAGCCCGAGAAGTTGCCACTAGGGTACAGCGAGGACATCATCCAGCATCAGTCATGGTATGGTGGGGTGTCAGCTACGAAGGGGTCACCGAGCATCATTTTTGCGAAAAAGGCGTAAAAACTGCAGCGAAAAATTATCAAACGGACATCCTGGAGAGATGTGTGAAGCCGCTGAACTCTACGCTATTCAACAATCGACATTGGGTTTTCCAGCAAGATTCTGCGCCAGCCCACAAAGCTCGAACCACACAAGCGTGGTTGGAAACCAATATTCCACAGTTTATAAGGGCGACGGAATGGCCTTCTGGGAGCCCAGATTTGAATCCCCTGGACTACAAACTGTGGGCGGAGTTAGAGTCCATGGTGTGCACGAGACGACACCCAAATATCGAGAGCCTTAAGCGATCTTTGACAGAAGCAGTAGCTAATTTTCCGCTAGAAACAGTGCGTACTGCTATCGATGACTGGCCCAACAGATTAAAGAGCTGTGTTAAGGCTAAAGGCGGCCACTTTGAATAATTTGTTGCTTATTTTACTTCCATTAGTATGCCAAAATAAAATATATTTTCCTTTGTCAAAAACTCTTTTTCATTTATACAAAAATTGCCCATATATGTGTGACAGAACTTATGGCACGACTAGGTATAAAACGATTATACGACCTGTACTATGCTATGGCAGCAAAACGTGGACATTAACTCAGGCGTCCGAAAAACTACTTAACGCCTTTGAAAGAAAGGTCGTCAGAAGAATCCTCGGACCTGTGAGGGAAGACTCGATCTGGAGAATATGATACAATAGAGAATTGTATGCCATCTTCGACAATCCATAAGTGTCAACCCTCATAAAATTTAAAGAGTTACAATGGGCTGGTCACGTGGAGCGGATGGATGACGGAAGAATTCCCAAACGCACACTAAAAGGGAAAGTCAACGGACAAAGACCGGTCGGAAAACCACGAAAGCGCTGGGAGGATTCGATTGACGCAGATAGCAAATCACTGCTAAGATTTTCAAACTGGAGGAAGCGGTCACTGAACCGAGATGGATTGAGGCAAAGCATTCAGGAGGCCAAAGTCCGATTTGGGCTGTAGCGCCATCGTAAGTAAGTATCGGTCAAAAAATTAAACGAGTAACAGTATGAGACTCTTCCTCATCCACATGTCATTCACCAGACCTCTCGCCAACCGATTACCACTTTTCCAAACATTTGTATCATTTTTTGGCGGAGAAACAATTTAACAATAAAGCAGCCATCAAAAACGCCTTCGAGGAATTCCTTCAGTCTAGAGAGTCGGACTTCTACGAAACTGGCATTAATTCACTTGCATCTCGTTGGGAGAAGTGTATTGCATCTGCTGGTACCTATTTTGATTAATAAAATGAAGTTTTATAAGATTTAAAGTTGTTTGAAATTTCACTAGCAAAATCGCCATTTCATCTGCAACTAAATGTTCTTTTTTCTAGCTTATTAAAAGCCATTCGATTAAAACGAAGAGTTGTCCTACATTTATGCTGTTCCCCCGCGTACAAAAACAATCACCAGATGATCTTCCTTCAGACTCTCCTCGGTTATGTTATGACCGTGCGCTTCGGCAATTCGGCGAAGCATTCGCCCGGTAGAAACGCATATAAAACGCCAGCAGACTCGGTTACCTTAATCAATAGTGAGATCACACCGGCCGCTTCCTTCTGCTTAAAATACGAGAATCAATTGCGTAGCGGACGTGTTTGTACGCCGCTATCCTCCGATGTGATGGCCGAAGTCGAACCGGCTAAACCGAGAAAGATTGCATGCGGTGATGACGACGTAATACACTTTTCGTTTTGTACGTCATCCAATTTAGGAGGATCCAACCGCAATCGCTGTGCGATGCGTAAATGATTCTTGCCGTCTTCGTCTTTCATCAGCGAATCCACAATATCCGTGTCGCCATCGGCCAGATGGAACTTTGTCCGGAACAGAGAACTCTTCAGGATCAAGGCTCCTTGCCAGAGTGTGGCACTTTGGAACGCATCACTTTATTTCCGATATCAAATCGATGGATTTCTTATATAATTATATGAAAACTTTCTGGGCAGAATGTGAGGAGCTAACACTATTTTTTAATATTTTCGAATTTAAGATAACTTCAATGGAGAAACTTGAGGCATTGATAGCAGAGAAAAATAAAATGAAAACTACCTGGTGGTAACACTTTCTTTTTTGTTTTTCTTTTTTTTTTCCTTTAACAGCCCATTATTTTGGTTTTCTTCATTTCTTCACAAGAAAATTTCGATATCGCTTTGAACTAACCGGAATGAAAAATGATTACTTTCGTTTGTCATTGAATAAAAATTAGCAATTTGTTTCAAAACCTCACCTATCCCCTCACAATGTTTCACAATTTTTCACTTTTTCTTTTCCCGACGATCAATGCCCATCGACACACATCACTCCTCCCGCCAAAAGTTTTCTTTTCCATCTTACGAATCACGAAATTTCCATCACCTTTTCATTTTCTGCCGCCTGCTTTTTCTGCACAATATTTCGCTTTTTATTTTCCCAACTATCAGTCCATCTCTGGACACGCCGCGCTCCTTCCGCAGAAAGAATTTTTCTTTTGTCATCCTTCCCTATGAAGTTAACCACAGCATGTTCAAGGTTGCGATATTGGCTAGGTATTCTTCGTTCGAAAGGCAGGTGTTCATGGTGTGTAGCAGGGGTGCCGTCACTCCTTGTACCACTTCCCATACAAAATTCCTTAAGATCACCAAAATAGGGGCTTTACGTACAATCGAAGTCCTA
Source organism: Chorisops tibialis (assembly GCA_963669355.1). Lineage (NCBI taxonomy): Eukaryota > Metazoa > Arthropoda > Insecta > Diptera > Stratiomyidae > Chorisops > Chorisops tibialis. The sequence continues at coordinate 266,766,085 of OY770262.1, read as the reverse complement.
TTTAAGTTTAATGTTATTTTATTTGGGCTTTTTATGATTAACACAAGCTACAACTTTTCAAATGTCCTCAACGCTCTTCAAAACGTATATGATCTCAAATCACGGAATTGATTTGATCACGAGCCTGTCCCATACAAATGCGATTATCATGGTTTCATTCTTAATAATTTATGGTTTTAATTTCAACAAAATACGAAACATTATGTTCAAAGAGCCATTGAACTAAGCATATTATATATCCCACATAATTTATGACTACCAACGGCCTCAAAACTCCAAACGGTATTATCAAAAGACACCCCGATAGATATCAGACACAGAGAGACCAAATGGGTCCTTAACTAAAAGCTGCATGAAAACACTTCAAGTGCTATTGGCAATATATTTCCCAGGCTGCAAGTAAATTAAAAAAAAAAATGAAAATTTAGAGATAGAGGAAAGGACGTATCGTCAAACTCCGTTCAGCAATAGCATTGCTGGTAAAATCTTCACTTCGGAAAAGATCAGATGGGCGATTACAACTTTTAAACCAAACAAATCTGCAGGAGTAGATAAAATATTTCTCGCATTACTGCAAAAGGAGTTAGAGATCCTAATGCCAATAATGATAAAGATCTAAAGAGCCGAATGACAACCACAGATCTAGGTGATAGCACATTAACTGCACAGACCTATAGGGGCTGTCCCCAAGGTGGGGTACTATCTCCACTTTGGCCAGTTGTAGTCGATGTGCTAGTGAACCGCCTAACAGAACAAGGATACGAGGCAATTGGATATGCCGATGACCTCGTCATTATCATGAGAGGCAAATATGACTTAGTAATATCGGAAAGGAGGTGGTCGAATGGTAGTAAGTGTAACAGAGCGTAATCGTGATCTGGTACATGACGTAGCATAAATGCTGTGAAAAGCCCACTGTAAATAACATCAACAGCTCTGCTACTGAATCCTATCTTCACCTCCCCGCGGTGGCCACCGGGTGTTTTGCTCAAAACAGCAGACGGAGAAGGGTGAAGGCGAGTGTTTCGCGTCTCTAATCGGAACTGCCATCCAGACTGGCCCTCCAGGTTGGGGGTTGGGTGAAACGCTGACAACGTCTCCCCGGAAAAAAACTCGCGTGTCCAGGAACCCGGAATACTGCCTCGGATCGGACGGATCAAACGGCAACGACTACGGCAACGGAAAATGGACTATTCTTTTGGATCTTGGAATGTGCGTTCACTACATCGAACGGGTGCACTGCGGGAACTTCTTCAGGAGATGTCTCGTAACAACATCAGCATCCTCGCTCTCCAAGAAACGAAATGGCTCGGAAACGAAATTAACGATAGCAGATCTTACACGATTTTTACCAGCGGAAAAGAGCTAGGAAGCAGAGAATTCGGTGTCGCCTTTGTGGTAGATAATGCGTTCAAACAACTCGTAACGAAATTTATACTGATCAACGAACGAATCTGCTTAATCCGCTTCAAGTTGAAGTTCTTCAGCGTTTGGTACATTAACTGCCATGCCCCTACAAGCTCTTGTTCCAACGTACAGTCAGGGTGGTTAAAAGATCTCCTGTAGAACGCTTTTTGCGGAATCCATACTGTTTTTGGTCGATAATATCATTAAAGTTGAGATGTTCTATAACTCCATTGTTGATGATTGTTTTCATGACTTTCGACAAAAGGGAGGTTATGGCTATTGGACGATAATTAGCGGGATTGATGTGTTCTCCTTTTTCTGGGGTTGGATTAACAATTGCAAGCTTCCATGAAGATGGGACGATAAGGAGAGACGGTAAAGTTTGCATAGAGGTTTAGCAAGTGTAGCGCTGCAATTTTTAAGGACAAGGGCAGGGACTCTATCTGGGCGAATGTTAATTTATCCTAAAGAGTACGGCTAGAGTTTGTTGGTGGCAAACAGGAGTTGGCAGCAAATCGAGCCGCCAAGATGTTTGCCTTCACGTTAGGATTCGTAATAACCTCGTTGTTTTAGATTAAAAATGGATTTGATGATACAGAACTACCTCTGATGGAACGAGCAAGAGACCAGAATCTTTTGCTGCCCTAAGGACATCTTACAATTTTTTTGCCTCAGTTTCTAGTCATGCAAATATTTTTTTCGTTGAAAGCTGGATTTACAGAGATTCCTTTCTTTTTTGAAATTAATCCAATTATTATTATTATCCATAAGAACTTTTTTAGAGTTGGCGTGATTGGCGTCGAGATGGAGGCTGGGAGCTGGCGGAAATTGAGCGAAGGTCTGAGCTTCCGAGTGGAGAATTAACATAACTCGAGTATTTAACTGGGTCTGAAGTTAAGAAAAGATCAAAAAGATAAGATCATTGGCCTACAACGCCAGGGATACGAGTACCCCTGTCAACAATTTGGCATAGGTTATTCGATGATGCGGATAGTTCAAAATATCGGCTGGCTGGAGATGTGTTACGGAAGTGTCGAAACCAATTTATATTGTGGACATTAAAATCGCTCGCTACTGCGATTTTGGATTTAGGATGTTTGGAGCGAATTCGAATCTGAAATATTTTCAAATTCATTGATGGTGTCCAATAATAGGGCTTTGGTACAAAAAAAAAAAAACAAAGATGAATAATGCGCTTTTGGGTGAAGAGTTAACCCAAATGATATTAAATTCGGTATTCGTACAATTTCCGTATTGTTGCAGGAGTTGGTAAGCGACATTGCTGCGAATGTACAATGCAATATCGCATTGTCTAAGAAATACCGGCACCAGAACATAATTTGGAACAAAAAATTGATCCAAATTGTCGTCATTGGAAACTTTAGTTTCACCAAGTGCCAGTATTGCTGGACTTTTAGTGGTGAGGTGGCAATACACTCCAATGTGATTGAATCTCAATACCTATTTTAGTCTGGTTGTACTAAAAATTCGGCGTTGGAGATCACTTCTGGCCAGAATATTCCTAAAATGCGTCGGAGACATTGGTTCAAGTTGGAAGTTTTGCAGTTCCTGGGTAAGTCACTTTCCACGTAGTAAAACTATATAGCAACACTGGATTGACGCATGCGTCAAACACTCGCGGCTTCGTGCGAAGGGAGATCTCTCTTAACATACAGTAAGGAAAAAGGATACCTAAGGCTTGACGAGCTTTATTTAGACCAGCCACCTTTTCAGCTCTGCCGTCCATGCTGACAATGCTTCCGAGATAACAAAAATCTTGCACCTCTTCCACATCTTGTCTGTTAAGAACAATCGGTGTGCTTGTGTTCGAACCCATGTGCATGCACCTGATTTTACGCACATTTAGTTTCAGTATAGTCTTTTTGCATTTAAACTGACGAGCGAACATTTGACCAACCAATCCGAACGGCTATATAGAAGCTAACACTCGTCATCAGCATAATCAAAGTGACTTAAGATGTTAAATAGTCTCCATTGGAGACCTTTACCTTCCCCACCTTCCAGTGCAGCTTTCAAGATGTCATTTATTACCACCAGCAATGTGATAATGTACAGCCTTGTTGCACAGGAAAGCTCTCGGACACGCTCTCCTTCTTTAATTATATCTGGAATACCTCTCCTATGCAAACTATTTCATATGTAATCTCGCTTAACACTGTCGAAAGCCTTCTCAAAGTCCACAAACATGAGTTGTAGTGGCGAATCTATTTCGGCTATCTGCTTCAATATTACCCGTAGGGTATTTATGTGGTCGGTACAAGACGACCCTTTATGGAATCCAGCCTGATAAGATTCGAGAGTGCTCTCCACGACATCACTAATCATATTGAGAATTTCCTGTGCCATGATTTTCGATACATATACCACGCCAATTACCACAATCCCTAAGGTTGCTCTTCTTCAGGATTTTCACAATAACGCCCTCCTTCCATTCAGTTGTATATCTTCCTACATCCCACACCTCAATAAGGAGAGGACGGAGTATATCGACGGTTATTTCCGGGTCCGCTTTGAGAATTTTGGTTGGTAGTCCACCTATACCTGAAGCTTTCCTTTCCACTATTGACCAAATGGTGGAAACTATTTCTTCCTTATCTGTGGGATCGTTCCTAATAGAAGATTGTTGGTTGGATATTTGGTAGTTGTTCTGTTCCTGGAATATTTTCCTCCGACAAGATGTTTAACATATCAGGGAAGTATTCTTTTCATCGCCGCAACTGGTGTTCACTCATATTAAGAAGAGTTCCGCTGACATCTCTCAGCAGGGGGTTGGCGGTGAAATTCCTGTCCATCAACTGTTTCATAATTTTAAATAGTGAACCGATATTCCTAAGGTAAGCCGCAGATTCTGTCTTGTTGGCCAGATCTTCAATGGACTTACTCTTGTTCCGTCTAACAGCCTTTTTAAGCTATAGTTCCGTCTCAAGTCGGGAGTTCTTTGGTTGACATCAGGTTGAGGAATGATTGTTAATTTGGCTTTTTTTCGATCGTCAACCTTGTCCCATGTGTCTTGCGACATATTCCACAGACTCTTCAGCACTAGCTGGAAACGTGTTTTTGCTTGCCTTCCAATTGGCGTCCAGTGTGTGCATTTCATGTCCGCCCAAAGTGGATGACTTTTCACTCTCAGGACCAACGCACAGAATGGTGTTTCCGCTCGGGGTTCGTTCTTCCCTGATTCTGTTCACCTGATCTCGCTCAAGTTCAAGATTTGAATGTGATAGCGGTCCATTTCACGGTCGATCACTGATTGGCGGTGCAAGGTCCGAGTGACCGTAGACCTTCCCTCGTCATTCAATGTTCGAACGTTCCAGAAGCCAATCATATTCCGTTTTCGAATGGCAAAAGTTACCGTAGAATCCGTCCGTATCCAAGGCTCTGTATCTGTTTCTCTTATCAGGTAGATTTTAAGACCACGGGTGATAAACCCATGACCCAGTGAGTGTCCATTTGCCATTTTTATAGTAAGTGGGACTGGCTGTTGTTGAATTCTACTGCCGCCATCTTGTGGACGCGTGCAAGCATCTTGATTATATCCCGGCTAATGTATTATTTCCGTTTATTTTCTGTAAGGCCCTAACTCCGTCTGCGAAAACCAATATTTGTTGAACGGAGGCTTAGCGATGGGTTCACAGGCAATCTACAAGTAGATAGAGGTTTTAGGAGGCGAATACCCGATTTTGAGAGTATTGCCAAGAAATGAAGTTTTGTCGTGCCACAAAAACTCGTCTGAAACCATTTTTCGATCCTTTGCAGCTTCAATGTATTATATGTTCCATTGAATTTCATGTCAAATACGTGTCAATAATCAAGGAAAATTACTTGAGTTTGAAACAAGCCATTGTGAATGACAGACACTAAAGGAGCGTTCACAATTCGCCGCCTTAACCAAAAAAATCAAGAAAAGTATCCAAACACCATATTTGTCACTTTTTCTCCTGCGGTGGTTTCTTGCGACAGATATCGAGATCCCGTGGTTTAGTTATCTGACATGGCCAAATATAAATGCATCACCATTTATGGCGTAATGAATGAATGGTTGCCAGTGCCCCTTTTTGAATTGATTAACTTAAGATGACGACTTGACAGCACTTTTTACGGGCTGCCCTCCAATGACATCGAAATTCTTATAGGATACTTCAACAGTAAAATTGGCAACGAACTCTTTCATAGGGGCGTATCAGGAGGGCATAGCCTCCATAAAGCAACGAACGATAATGGCCAAAGACTTATTGACTTCGTCAGCAGTAAGAACCTAGTCATAAGCTCCACCTGCTTCCGGCATAAAAATATTCATAAAATGACGTGGGCATCACCAGATGGGCACACCTTCAACCAAATTGACCACGTTTTCATCGAAAAAAGGGCTGCCTCCAGCATTCTAGATGTCAGGACTCTACGTGGCGCGAACTGTGATTCGGACCATTTTCTTGTTCGAGCTAAGTACCGCTGTCGCATAGCTAACAAAAGCCACACTAAGAGAAGCTAGGCTCCGAAGCTCAATATGCAAAAACTGAAGGACGACACAACGAAAGTGGAATATATTACCACAATCAAAGCACATATTGAGGCATTACCTCAGACTGAGCCTGAGGAAAGTATTAACCAAATGTGGAAGAACATTAAGGATAGCATTCACCGCAGCAGAATAAACTTTAGGACATTAAGAGCAGGGAAAACGAAATGACTGGTTCGATGAGGAATGCCAAGAAGCCATCACCAAGAAAAACGAAGCCTATCGACTGTTTCTCGAAAGACGAACACGAGCTAGAGAGGACAACTATCAACGGCTCAGGCGAAACGCCAAGAAGATCTGCAGACGAAAACAACGCAAAATAAACAATGACAAAATTTTATCACTGGACGAAAACCTGAAGAAAAATGACGTGCGAGCAGCATTTAATACCGTGAAACAAATGAGACAAGGTTCCAAACCGCAAACTACTCTCTGTAAGGACGAAGAAGGCAACATCATAAGCAACGCTACCGAAATCAATGCACGATGGGTTCAGTACTTCCGAACACTGTTAAATAGAACGACATCACAGACTGAACCTTTTATAATTCCGGAAGATCCAGATGGAGATCATCTGCCTATTGCACCAACTTATGATGAAGTAGAGGCAGCCTTACATAATTTAAGATCGAACAAGGCGCCCGGAATAGACGGAATCCCTGCAGAGCTCTTGAAAGAAGGTGGTACAGAGCTTACCAGTCGAGTATTTAGATTAATTGTTAAAATCTGGACAACTGAAAAATTACCCGACGACTGGCGGAAAAGCATTATATGTCCGGTATAAAAATAGGGTGACCGTTTGCGTTGTGAAAATTACAGAGGAATTTTATTGCTATGTAACAAAATCTTGACTAAAATTATCGAACGAAGACTCAGTGAATACGCTAACAACATCATCGGAGAATAGGTGGCTTCAGATCTGGACAATCAACAACGGACCAGCTATTCTCAGTAAAACAGGTGCTAGAAAAATGCTGGGAATATGATATTAATGTGCACCAACTGTTCGTCGATTTTTGTCAAGCATACGATAGTGTCGACCGTAATGCTTTGTACAGAATAACGATTGAACTAGGTGTCCCACCGAAACTAGTTCGGTTAATAAAAGCCACGATGGAAAACAATGAGTGCCAAGTAAAAATCCAAAACGAGTTGACTCACAGCTTTCCAATGGAGTCAGGTCTCAAACAAAGAGATGGTCTCGCCCCCACGCTCTTTAACTTGGTGCTCGAGTATGTCGACAGGAAAGCAACTTCAGTAACCTCAGTGGACACTAGAGGTACGCTACTCGTAAGATCCGCACAGTTGGTGGCGTATGCAGACGACGTGGATATTCTGGCCCGATCAATACTTGGCGTTAAGGAGGTATTCCAGGAGTTGGAGTCGGCAGCGGGTGAAGTAGGGCTCAGGGTCAATGAAGCGAAAACTAAATACATGACCCAGACACGGAGGACTGCCCCAGAGAGGCAGATCATTACAATAGGCGAATACAACTTCGAGCAGGTGGATGAATTCGTATACCTGGGAGCCCTTCTCACAAAGGACGGCAATGAGCGACTTGAAATTTAAAGAAGAATCACGGCAGCTAACAAAGCATTTTATGCGGTCCTCCCCATAATGAAATCAAGGAAGGTCCATCGAAACAATAAACTACGCATCTACAAGATATTAATTCGTCCTGTGCTGCTTTATGGATGCGAAACATGGATCTTGACGCGGTTTTCGGAGAAGTTAATCGACACTTTTGAGCGAAAAATTCTTCGGAAGGTATACGGAGCAGTTAATGAAGGAGATGATTGGCGAATTCGATACAACCATGAGCTGTATCAACTATTTGACGACCCACCCGCATCTATAGTGATCAAACTGCGCAAACTGCAATGGGCTGGCCACGTGGAACGAATGCACGAGGAACGAATCCCAAAACGAGTGCTCAAGGGCAAAGCTCAAGGTAACCGACCGCAGGGGAAGCCACGAAAGCGATGGGAGGACTCAGTCGACGCAGACTGCAGATCGCTTCTCAATTTTTCAAACTGGAGGACGCGGTCGTTGGACCGAAACAACTGGAGGAGGTGCATCCGGGAGGCCAAGGCTCGATATGGGCTGTAGCGCCATTGCATCATCATGATCAATATCGGAAAGGATACAATCTGCCTTAGAGGTGATAATGCACCCGTTCATTATCATCATCTAAGAACTTGAACATCAACCCAAATAAGACTGAGATTGTATCATTTACAAATTGAAAGAAAATCCACATCATACCTCCTTCAATAAGTGGAACACCAATACTCTTTTCAGATGAGGCAAAATATGTAGGTGTTATACTGCGTAGCAAACTCAACTGGAACAAAAATATAGAATGAACTCATGCCAAAGCATTAAAGGCATTTTGAGCCTGCAAAAGCTTATTTGGCAGGAAATGGGGATTACAGCCCAAGATCATCCTCCCAATAGTCACATACGGATCAACGATATGGCGGACTAAAATTTTACAACAAAAAGCACAGCTTACGCTACAAAAAATCCAAAGGGTAGCTTGTCTTGGTATCACAGGAGCAATGAAAACCTGACCTACTGCGACAATGGGAATGTTCCTAATCATCCCTCCGATACATCTCGAAATAAAAAGGAGGCTATCAAAAGGGTGTTACGCATACAGAGCGAGAACAATTACAAATTAGGGGATTTTAGAGGTCACCTCAAAATCCTAAAAGACCCAAAAATAGAGGTTCCAACATCCACATTATCGGACACTATGCCGGCAAAATTCAACTTTGAAGCCCACTTCAAATTTATAATCAAAAAAGGCAAGAACTGGCAATCCATGTTAGCTGAAATGGAAGAGGAATCAACCATCTGGTATAGAGATGGCTCGCGCATCTCTGAGGGGACTGGAGCCGGAGTTAAAGGTCCTAATTTCGGCAGAGAAGATCTTCCAGGCCAAAATAATTGCCATGGAGATATGAATCCAACAGAACATAAGGAGGGATCATCGCAACAAAACTATTTATATCCTATCGGATAGTCAGGCGGTTTTCTAAACCCTAGCGTCCAATAAACACATCATCCTTGGAAAAAGGAACAACGCTAATGTGGGTCCAAGGACATATGGGAATTTAGGGAAATGAAGAGGCTGATTACCTTGCAAAAAACGGCGCAGAAACAAATTTTATTAGACCAGATCAATTCTGCGTAAACCAAGAGAGCATTTCAACCTTATACTTAGAAAGTGGGTTGAACAAGAGCATACAATCTCCTGCAGTAGACTTCGACGTTTATCTCACAAAAATTAATCCTATCACAAAAAAACAGAGTGGATGATATTCTAAAATTCAGCAAGCGTGATATTAGTACTATAAGGGGCGTAATGACGGGGCACAGTGAAGTAAACCACCACCACCCCAAAAATATGGGTTTAGTTGAAACCGACATCAGCCGCCTGTGTCTCGAAGACTCAGAAACAACAGAACACATCCTATGTCACTGTGAAGCAGTAGCAAGGAAAAGACATAATCTTCTAGGAAAATGTTTCTTTACTACCGAGGAACTAGCCAACATGGCTCCCTTAAAAATACTTAGATTTGCCAAAGCTATCGAGTTATGGTAGGGTAAAGGGGCAATAAACGCACAATAGACTGGGAAGGTTGCAGTGCTCTCAAGTGTTCCCCAAATCAAACAAGAAATTTCAAATTGGAGGACGCGATCACTGAATCGAGATAGATGCAGACGCAGTATTCAGGAGGCCAAGGTTCGATTTGAGTTGTAGCGCCAGCGTAATTGAGTCAGTAAATTGAACGTGGACAACACAAACCGGAATAGTCAATTCTGAAACCAAAATCAAACGAGACGGATAGCAGCGTATTGTTAATGCCTTATGCATAACTAACAAAATCTTAAAAAGAACACAAATAATGCCAGTGACGACAAAAAAAAACATAAATGGTGGTAATAGGCTGAAATATAAACTTTACACATCTTGTGACTGACATCGAGTAATATTATTTCATCTCAAAAAAAACTAAAAAAAATATTATACATCTTTTCATTATTACTCTCTAACTTACCAAAAAAAAACGAAGGACTGCCTCCATGGGCAATCAATCGATCAAAATACATTTACAATGCCACACAAAACAATTACTGGAAGTCAATATTATCAAGTATATATCTCAATTATAAAAATAAATAAATTAAAGAAGAAGAAAAATAATAATAATAAAATAATTATTAATATAAACAGACAAACTTAATAAAATGTTCATTTCTAAAATATTGACACAAAAAAAAAATACTTTTAAGGGCTCTTTTTTTCCTATTTTATCCTTATTAAATATTGTTAAATTTCTCTCTCATATCGGAATTAATAAATAGAGACTGTTTATTATACACTAATTCTTTTTTTTTTATGAAACATTATTTTTGCGGAGTTTTTTAATGTTCTGTTTTCTTTTGCCCGACTTTGATTTTAAATTGAATATGTTAAATAACAATTTCAAATACAATTATCGTTTAATATGTTCAAATTGAGTTCGTTTTCTTTTAATAAGATACGACGCGTTTATGATTCTTTTACGATTTGAGTTGAGAATAAAATAATGCCTAGTTTGTGTGTTTATTGGTGATTTTCATTTACAGCAGCAATCAAAATATTGTAGAATTCCTATGTTTTGTAGCAATTATTAGTCGTTGTTGTCCGTCTTCTTGTATAATTGAAATTGTTGGAGTAACCATTAGCTTCGGATATTTTGGGCTAAAATAACACTCGAAAAAGAATCGTTTGAACTTAGGTTTTTAGCAGTAACGGAAACTGAACTGAAACTTGTTTGAAGTTTTTAAGTTTTTTTTTTTTTGTTTTTCGCTCCTAAGAAGATTGTTGATTATTGTTGTAGTAGTATTAGTATTAGTAGTAGTAGTTGTTGTAATTATTATTATAGTTGTGATGTTTATGACGCTACTATCTGGGATTTTCCATGACAACTTGCTTAAAAGCTCCGGCCGATACACGAGATTTAACTTCGTGACTTCCTAATGATGCTGTTCCATCTCTCGCTATGTACAATTGAAGTCCAGATGCTGAAATTGTAATAATGAAAAGTCAGTAATTGCTTGTATTATCAAAAAATGTAAAGAATTTTCTATTAAGTGTGTCCGATCCTTGACGACGTGTCGCATTTATTTTTTTTGACAAAAGGGCCGGGTAACTGCACGAAAAGTTCGGGATTTGACTCAAAACAGAATTATAATTGATGATACGGTAGAGAACTAAAACGAGGAAGTTTACTTTCAAAATTTGTTTATCGCGTAGGGTCAATTACCACTTTTGTGAGGGAGGTGGTAGAAGGAGTGCTGTCCATTTTCTATTACGGAAAAGGATGCACTCACGTAATATTTTTGTTTGACTTTTCACTTCCTCAGATTTTACTACAATAGACAATGTAAATAAGGACGAGGGAAATTTGTTTCTCTTAGAAGGGGAAAAGAAGAATTCACTTAGGATAGTATTGCACAAGAGATGTGATCGTGAGGAAATTGCTTTGCCGGCGAAGCTAAGGGAGCGTTTGAGGGCGGTAGCTTCAAGGAATGAAAATTGTACTTTCATGCGAAGGGAGGGAATAGGAGTCGTACGAAGCAATCCGATCGCTGTTCTGTGACATTTCTTGACGGCAACGTTCAGTTTAGTTTTATTATTCTGATACCAGGATGTAGAACACTCCCAGTTAGAGCCTTCGAGAGTTTCAATGCAACATCTATATGAGGTCCTTTCAGCATGTGGATGATTGGGAGACGGTTAATGAGGAAGCATAAACTTCGCCTAGGAAGGTTCCAAGCCCGGTTTGAAAAAGGAGGAAAGAAGAAGAGGAGAACTATACTGAGAATGGATATAGTTGGACTCGCGGCATAACATATCCAATTCAGCTGAAATTGTCCAGCCGTGTCTGTGCGGTTGCGTACAACAAACCTGGTCCTCCAGGTTGGGGGTAGGGCGATGGGTAAACAACCTGTCCCCACAAAAACAAAACACTTGCTATGCAACCTGAAGCTTTGCCTCAGAGTGGACGGATTCAACGGAAACGACCCGACAAACGAAAAATTGAACACTTTTTCGGAACTTGAAATGTGCGATTCTTGTTGAAACCTGGAGCACTAAAATCACTCCTGGAACAATTTGATAAATTCAAAATTAATGTTGTCGCACGCCAGGAAACTAAATGACTTGGTAGCGAAATAGCGGGAATAAGGTCGCCCACATTCTTTAAAAGTTTAAAACCATCGGGAAGCCGTGAAATGGAGTAGCTTGTGTCGTTAGCAAAGCATTTAAACAGCATATCACCAACTCCAAACGTATCAACGAAAAATTACTGACGAGTCCGTTGTAAGCAAGCCTAGGACCAAACACAAATAACGCAGTTGCCGCTCACATGCTACATTGGTGACCCCGACGTGATCAACATGATCACACCTTCGTCTCGCTAGCACGCAGCACATTCTCATTCACACTGCACCCTTACTTCGCTCATATAGCAACACGCTACGCACCACGCTCTTACAACAACAACACTGCACAGCAACACGCTCGCAGAGCTGCACGTGCACAGCTGCCTTTCTAGCCACCACCAGCCACCACGATTCACCGATGTACCTGGTGGGGGAGTACTGTGGCGGCTTAAGCTTCATCGCTACTAACCGACTAAGCCGTGGGGTCCAGATAGATCAGTGGTCAGCACGGCCGCTTTGCAACTCGAAATCGCCGGGTTCTAATCCCACTACCTGGACGTCTAAGGCAGGGCATGCTTACACAAGCCTTACCGACGAGTCCGTTATAAGCAGGCCTGGGAGGAAACGCAACATAGCGCAGTAGCCGCTCACTCTCTACAGAGTTTTTGTATAGTCACATTAAAACAACCTATGACTCATTGCCCTCAAGTGACATCGAGATCATTTTAGGTGATTTCAACGTGAAGGTTGGGAAGAAGGACACTTCTCCACGCCATAAGCAATGACAACGGCTACGTCTAGTAGAGTTAGGTACGAGTGTGTCATATCGGAGAGACCAATGGAGCTAGGGTGTAGCCTAGTGGGTAGCGTGTTGGTCTTGTAATGCGAAGGTCGTGAGTTCAAATCCCCGTCGACGCAATATATAATTCCGGCTCATTACCTGCTTGGATATGCCTTGGTCACCTCAATCTACGAAAATGAAAAATTCGTAAAAAGAGGGTTTGTGCCAAGAGCTTACAACCCTTCCACAATAAGTAATTAAAATAAAAATGTTAAGGAACCTGAATGTCAGGAGGCCAAGGTTCAATTTGGGCTGTAGCGCCATTGTAGAAGAATGGAATGAGACAAACATGAAGTTTTGCGGCAAATACGGAGAGCTTCTTTTTTGCGCTTATTCGCTGGGCCCAGATATCTATTGATATAGAGATGGCTTCAAACTTGCTTTGGACGGTACCGATATCGCCCGCTGCTAAGAAGTAGAAGTTATCCGTAAAGGCACCGTAAAAATCTGCGATTCTGTGGGATGTGGAGAGGAGTCGAAGAATGAGGTTGGCAATGCTTTGTAGAGAATGAACGGCAACGTGGATCGACGGGGAGCGAACAAGAATAGTAGCCGTCGACATGCAATTTGGTTCTTCTCGACGGGATTCCTGGTTGATTGTTGGGGTTGGAGGTAAATGTTCAAATGCCTTTTCTATGCCGACGGACAGACGTACGCGGCGCTTTACTGTTTGTTGATTGTGAACTATGTGGCGTTCAAGCAGTTGGACACCACGGCGAAACCCGTGCTGCTTTTCTTCCAAGTGCAACTCTGATTTGGGAATTATTTTTCTGGCAAAAATCTTTTCTAAGACTAGAAGAAGACGTGAAGAAGAGAGATGAGCTATCTAGCACATGCGTATCCTTGCCACTTTATATGTAGAATGGGTTTGGGAATAGCTGTTTTCCAAAAGTGAAAAAAAGCCAGTGTATAGGATGTTCCTGTCAGAGAAGAAATCGAAATTTAATATTTAATTCTGATATTCTGAATGGATCTTGAGGCATTCGTAAGCTAGAGGTTGAGAAGGAAATGATTTGGTATTAAACTGCAGTTTTTCTTGGATGTGAAGGGAGGGAGGACTCTTAATTATATTTGATGAGGGTGTGGATTTGTTGGTTCAAAGGGATTCGATTTTGCCCCAGAGAGTCAGAAGTTATGTTTAGCAATTTTTGATGCACGACGAAGAATAGATTGGGATAAACTATAGAGTTGCGAATGGAGGAAGAACGTGTGAACTGTATCCGGCAAGCGTTCTTTGATTAAATAAGCAGAGGGATTGCATGTACGAACATTGATGAGGACCGACAATTTTTTTTGTTTTAGTTTGGTAAGAGTTAGACAATTCCTTGAATCGAGGGAAGCAACAAAGTGGTCCTGACAGAAGGTAGTCACTGCTCTCTGGAGTGGGGTGAAGCATCCATCCGACCAGGGCAGAGAGATCAGGAGTGAAATGTGTTATATCTGTTGCATCGCGTTTCTGAAACTTAAATTTAGTGGATGATACATCATTTTACACTACCAAGCCTCGATCCTTATTAAAACTCTGATATAACCGGTCAGGATGCGACAGATACGGTTAGATGGTGTACTTCTAGATTGTTTTGGATTCCGTCGAGAATCGCGGGTAGAGTTTTGGTTTGGTATCACTCTCGCAATATTTTAAATTGGTAGTTGGAGGGTAATAGTGATAGTCTTGACAGGGAGTTCGGAAGCTAAGTTGACAATTGTAGAAATTGTTGGGGTGGTAGTCTAAATAAGGATGCCAATTCTACCTTGAGTATCAGTCTGAGAGGGAGGAACGAATAATTTTAGTTTCTCGCTAGGCGATGATATCAGGGTTGTAGAGTGTAGGTGTTCAAGGACATGTTAATTGTTTACGTTACCGTGAGCATTCCATTGTAAAACATGGAGTTTAGGTAGTGCTATGATTTAGGTTTAGGAACTGTAGTTAGGTGGTTAATTATTGAGATTGATGGATTGAGAGATAGATTTGATTGCGTGGGGAGTATTGGCCTTCGATGGGGTCGTGTTTGGATTTAAGAGCAATTGTTGAGTGTAGAAGAATAGATATTTAAGAAGTATGTATGTTGTATGGGCTGAGTAATGGATATGTTTTTATCAAAGATTTTTCGTGAAGGTTATGGGTGCTATCAAGTTCTGTTAGGTCATCGTCTAGTGTGATTTCATGATGTGGAAGGGTCTTGTACCGGCAATAGTTAGAATGAGTTTGAGCGAGCTTGTGTTTTGGCGATACGGATGATGCAGTTCGGTTGTTTGAGGCGGGTTTTTCATTAAAGTTGGATGAATTGAAGTGCGATTTTGTTGTTGAAGGAAGCTGGCTGATGGCTGTTTTAGTGGACTCTTTCCTGTTATTTCATTAATTATTTTCGGTGAAATTTTCGATTCAGCTTGATTTAGCCAGATAGGTAAGATGCTTCGAATTAAGGTCCATGTAGCTTTCACAGAGATTCTTTGATTCGCAATAACTTTTTGATGCTTTTATATTGTAGAAAGGCGGATAGTAGGCTTTGTGCCTGTAAGATGGTTTCCTGGCAGTTATAGCGCTGCTCTGATTCCCAGCATTTGCAGCAATTCAATTGATTTTTGCACCATTTTCGGGTGTTTCCAAGTTTCTAGCTTTTGCTATATGGTCGGCTTTGTGAGCAATTAAGACTGAGATTCATGGTTATTCTGACGGATATCCAATCTTTTCACCTTCAGGGAAAGATGATCTCATTATTTTTGACTTTTAGAAGGATACCTTCAAAGCGCATTGCTGTTGCTTAACAGAAAGTAGCATCTGCAGGACGTATACCTCTTGTAACCTGAAACGGGTTGTGGTTACAATGGGTCTATAGTCAGCGCCAGAAATGCCATCAGCCTTAGCAATTAGAAATCGGATGTACGAGTTGGAATTGTTGAGAAGGTCCGACCTCTTAATTTAATTGCATTTTCCTACCACATTAATTTTTAATTTTTTTCAGCTGTCCATATCATGGAACCAGATATGAGCGAGCCGCAATCTGGATTAGATTTTCTGGACTTATTTCGTGATTGCGAGTAAAATAATACGCTCTTACGTCGTTTACGTCCGCGAAACTAACTTACTGATTCCTGTTCGGCTTCAAAGGTCGAAATCGATGTTCTACGATTGGTGCCAGCGGTTTAGAGACACCAGGAAATTTGGGTTCAATAAACATCGCAGTGCCAAATACGGGGCTGAGCATTCAACATCTTGCGTGAATAGCCAATGGCCATTTACTTGATTCATCTCCATGTGAAGTGAATGGAAGGACTATGCGTAAACGGCAGACTAAATGTGTTACGCTAAAGCAGAAGCGGTCGCTCAAACAATTACCACCACCTATCATCGCAAATAACAATTGTTAGCATAAGCCCCCGCAGGGGTTAGTTATTGGCCTTTAAAGCTTCGGCGATTCCAGTAAAGTTGCCTTTGGAGAGTTGCGTTTCCACGGACTCGAGCAGATCGATCAGTATCAAAGCCATGCAGGGATTTAGACTGAAGTTAGGGCGCTTGCAGCAACCCATGAAATCTGGTACTACGTACTAGTTGACTGGTATATAAGGTATACGGGCTTGAAAAGTCGCAAGCTGGTGAGGGAATAGGGTTGGTTTTGAGCATACAGGTCTGTGAAGTTGCGAAAGTACGGTACAAGATATCGTAGGGATTTGCGGTGATGCCTACCTCTAAAATGACCGAAATCTAAAAGGGAAATGCATGATAGGTGGATCCTAACCGAGTATTAGTAGCAACGGCACAAAAGTCGGAGGCAGCTGCTGCGGATGCAGGACACGTAGACGGATGGTAGATGTACTTTGGAGGTTCTCGGAAGAAAGTAGAGAACTGAAGTGAGCGAAATATTAGGCAGTAGCGAGCTGATGGGAACGGAATGGGTAAACGGGTCTTATGCAGGATCATGCTGGCTTTGTTCAGAAGAAGGTAGTGACCGAAGGTTAGGGAAACGTTCAAAAACTACCTAAAACCCAAATGGATCCCAATCAGAGCAAAACATGTTGTAGGAAGGCGGTAGGATGGTGGGTTGGTCCAGAAGAAAGTAGGGACCGCAGATGAGAGAAACGTTCGCAAAGTACTAAAAGATCCAAACAGATCGAAATCGGAGGTAAGCGCTGCATGGATTTGACGGAAGGTTATTTTAAATTGTTTGCATTTGGATTTGACGGATGAATTATCTGGTACGATGTGATGCAGGCAATTCAACAGAGCCATGGTTGTGTTTTTTTTTGGGGTACACGTAATGGCTGGGGCTTGGTGTCCATATCGCGGACGGTTCATTTTCCTTTATGCTGTACTATGCTACACGTCCAGTATATGGTTTTACTTTGTGCTAAACGTGGAGTTGCGTATCAATCCGTCACTCAGATTGGAAAAGATTTAGATAGGTTTTGCACTTACCGTTGTGAATACTGAATCTGCAAGTCAGTACAGACTGGGACGGGGACTAGTACGTGATTCAAGTATGTTTATACATGCGCACGATTCTGTACCTGGGGCGTTATTGATTGTCGTCTAATGCACTCCGTGTTGCGAAAGACAACTGTGGCTTGGAGACTTAATGTCAGGCTTTCCACGTAAAACAAAACATGATATGTTTCTATGCTAATAGAATATATGCATATTGAAAGCGGCACTGGAGGTGGGAAAGATAAATGTCTTGGGACTGTTTAACATCTTAAGTCACCTTGATTATGCTGATGACGTATGTTTGCTTGCACATAACTGTTCGGACTTAGAGTCAAATGTTCGCTCGTTGTATTCATAATGCATGGAGGCAGGACTGTGCATGAGTTGGAGCACAAGCGGACCGATTCTTCTTAACGGACAAGATGTGGAAGAGGTGCAAGATTTTTATTATCTCGGAAGCATTGTCAGCATGGACGGCGGAGCCCAAAAGAGAGAGAGAGACTCGCATAAATAAATCCCGTCAGGTCTTCAGTATCCTTTACCCTTTCTGGAAGATACGAGAGATCTCCTTTCGCATAAATAAAGCTCGTCATGCCTTTGGTATCCTATCCCCTTTCTGGAGGATAAGAGAGATCTTCCTTCGCACGAAGCTCTGAGTGAAACATTTTTGGGATATTCTCGTGATCTCTAACAACGAACTTTGAAGTACAACTGGCAAACCCCGCCAAATACCGTGGCTAACACTTCAGTGCTCGTGAAAGTAATGGAAACTGCTGTCAATCACAAAATCATTCAATATCTCGAGGATAACCAGCTAATCCATGATCGTCAGTATGGATTCTATTCTGGAATGTCGTCTTTTGGTCTACTTGACAGAACGTTGGAACTCATGCATACATAAACACGGCGAAGGTTATAAGTTCTTGCACTTGACACTACAAAAGCTTTTAACAGAGTTTGGCATAATTGTCGCATAGTTACGCTTAGGGCCACAAATCTTAATGCTACTCTTGTTAAATGGTTTGAGAATTTTCTGTCTGAACGCACTAAACGAGTAGTACTAGATGGCGTTACTTCTGCCTTCTTCCCAAAAAAAAAAAAAAACCCCGGCGCCCCTCAAGGCTGTTTTATCTCCAGCTCTTTTCTTGCAGATGACAGTACTTTAGATAACACTTATGAATTTAACTCTGCTGTAGCACTCTATTGCATCAAATCGCAGGCAGTTATTTAGATCGCTAAACGCAGATCTCAACTAGATCCTGAAATGGAGCAGGAGAAATAGAGTAGAGTTCAACGCCTCCAAAATATAGATCAGTCATCTATCTCTTAAACATGATGTTTCGCTATTACCTAACAATGTGGCTTTTAGTGGGGCACAACTTTGCACTTCGGATTATTTCACACTTCTAGGCGTTAAAATTAATGAGCACCTGAATTGGGCCAACAAATATTTTTGATGTTGTCTTTGACGCCTCCAAACGTCTACGTGTAGTTTACAAGTGGAAAAAAATATTTCACGCCGACCGACCTTGCAACTATCTATATGGCATACATTATACCATTATAGAGTACAACTCGCATGTTTGGGCTGGGGTACCTAAAACACACCTCGCGCGTTACTCGATCGTATTCAAAAATATGCGTTCCAACTGATTGAAGACGAGACCATCACGTCTTCTAGCGATCCTCTCGAGCATCATAGAAATGTCAGAGTACTCAACATTTACTATCGATACTTCCATGGTAAACGCAGTGCGGAACTAAGCGCACTCATCCCTCCACTCTATACTTTTCTCTAGGATACTCGCCAAGCTGAATGCGTACACCGTTAAACTATTGCCTTCTCGTACAGTAAGATTTAGGGAGCTATTCTCGAATGTCAAGACACCAGCCAAAGTATTTCCCAATAAGCACAATCTCCAGTGCTTCAAGAGCAATGTCCACCCCTCACTTTCGTTTCTTTCCATTTATATTAGCCTGTTTTTAATAACTCCTTAAATTTTTTTTCCAATACCTAGACTGATACAACTGGCAACAGCTTAAGGCCGATCGGATCGCGCTTTGTGGAAGAGAGTTGTTTCTGTCCTATGCCCCTATAGGGAGTCTTAACAGGAATTTGATTGATTTGAGATTGATACAACTATGCATAGTATTGTAGAGTGACCCCCTAAGTTATATTCGACACCTTAACAAAAAGATTAAAGTAGGCACTGAGATTGAAAGGTGGAAGTGGCAGTGGATCGGTCACACTTTGAGGAAACCAGAGTGCAGCACTGCAAACACGCTTTTAATTATAGTCCTCAAGGAATACTCCAGGTTGGTCGACTATGCAGCACATGGAAACGATCACTTGAGCAGGAGGCCACAGGAAATAAACAAGTCCTGACGGCAAATTAAGGACGATGTTCAGGATCGCGCCTTGTGAATGAGAACTGTTTCTGTCCTATGCTTTTATAGGGGGTCTTAACAGGTATGTTCGACTTTAATCAAGCTCCTAGATCGTGCTATTTAACACCTTTCGATTTTTTTTTCTCAGGGGCTTCGTTAAATTGCCGGTCTATACTAATCAGTCGACTAGCTGGAAAACAACATGTTTGGAGAATTTACGGATAGCGTGATTTGTGTGCGTGCGTCATCTAATATTGGACTTTTCGTATAACCGCTGTGAGACAAAGCTATTTGGGTGGTATTATCATTGGACTTTTCGTATAACCGCTGTGAGACGAAGCTATTTGGGTCGTATTTCTTCCGAACATTCAAATTCCTGTTAAGACCCCCTATAGGGGCATAGGACAGAAACAACTCTCTTCCACAAGGCGCGATCCTGCGCATCGGCTTTAAGCTGTTGCCAGGACTTGTTTATTCCTCTGGCCTCCTGCTCAACTGCTTCCGAACATAATAGTATTGAATGTACTTTAATGTTTTATTAAAATCTAAATACGAACACGCTTAATCGAAAACAATTTAGTTTCAAAATAAATAAATTATACATACTTTCTGCTGATTCTTCTAATAGATCTAATTTCGTATCCTTAAGAATTTCATCAATTAACGAGTCCGGATTGACTCGCGTCTCTTCCACTCGTCCTGATACTGTTGGTGCATTATCATCTAAAGCTCCCTTTTTACGTTTTTCAGCGGCTGTTTTCATTCGATCCAGCGAACCAGTTTCACTTATAACTAGTGATCCAGAACTTGGGTTTCTAAATTTAATTGATAACAAAAAAGAAAAAAGTAGAAATTGATTAAAATCAGAAATCAATAAAATGAATTCTATACATTTAAGAACAAAAACGATTTAAACTAAAAAATACTTAAAATTAATTGAATTTTAATTAAAATGAATGGAAAATACTAATTGAATGATTAATGAAAAATGAAAGGGAAATAAAATGTTAGCCGATAAGCAATTTGAAATGAATGTAAAGAAATTATATAAAAAAAGAAACAATACAATAATATTAATATTTCATGCAATTTTCTCGTGTATACAATTGAAAAGTTTCGAGAATATCGAAAATAGCAACATATTTACACAAAAAAATAACAACGAACAAACACAACATAAGAATAAATAATAATAAAATATTTTAATTTTTTTAAGCTATTCCATATGTTCTCTTCGCTATTTTTGTGTTCTGGTTTTATTAATGTACAACTGAAAATGTGGAAAAATAGTTTGTAGTAAAATTGCGTTTGGCTTAATTTAAAATTGCTATAATGGTTATTAAAATCGATTATTAAAAGGCAATTTGAAGGCGTTTTAGAAGTCATTGAGTTATTTTATTACAGCCTGTAGCCTAGTTGATAGCGTATTGTTCTATAATGCGTTCAAATTCCGGCTAACGTATGCTTCTACCACACTACCTACGCACCAGTGGCGTGGCGTCCATTGATGCAAGGGAAGTGATGTTTCCCTTACGTTTTGCCCTTTATTCACTTTAGAAAATCTAAACTGAAGTCAGCACGGATATGAAAATTTATTTAAAAATTTCTTTAAAAGAAAGCACGCATTATTTTCGTCTACCACTGTTTACAGCATTTACGTGCTCAGGAACGCTTTTTTCTCACGCTTCTTCTGACCAACGAAAGTTGGAAGCCTTCCACAGGGAAAAAGATGTGATTTTAAAAACACATATACAAGACCGCCGGCCAATACGAGCAAAATTTTCTGGGGCGACGAGCGCAAGTTCGACTATAATAGGAAGGGGCGATGCGTCGCATTAAAATGCTTCCACCTTTCCTCTCATTGCTTTTAGTCGCATATACAAGAGAACGAGACCGCCGGCCAATACCAGTAAAATGTTCACTCGCAGCGAGCACAAGTTCCACTTCTATACGAAGGAGAGATGCGTTAATGCAATTGCTTCTAGCCGGTGCTTTCAGTCGCAAGCTCTCGATCAAAGTATTGCCAGTATTGAAATTTCTGTACTAGCCGAAAAATGACCAGGAAGAAAAATGTGAAGGCGTAGATCTGGCAATATTGCCCATATTTGTCATGCTTTGAGTGACAAGAATCGATTTCAGGGGAGCACTACCTAAAAAATTGAAAAAAAAATTGATTTTTTTTTATTTCCTATTAATAATGTAGACTGGATTCTAAAGCGATTGCCGAAAACCTCACCCCTCTCGGATGAGTAGAAGTGATTCAAATAATGATGTAAACTTGTGGAGAAATGCATATTGATGCAGCGCTTGTAGCTTGGCGCAAAATAATTGCTTCCCCTAGCTATAAAGTCACGCCACGCCACGCCACTGCTACGCACGTGGTCGGTAAAATTGCATCTGGTGAGTATCCTCAATTGACATGTTGTGACCATAAGTTCTGGCATTGTACAAATTCCTGAAGCAATGCAGATTGATTATTGAGCAAACAAATTAAAAAATATTTCGTTCACAGTCTTTTTTTGTCGAATTGCTTCACTGAGGTTTTTTTACGGGATTCCCATTACAGCATATTCACCCATAAGTCCGAATATGAAGAGATAGCAAATATCATAATAAGAACCCCGCGTACTTTAATAGTACTACGACAAATGCATTGACTCTGATACATGTGGATACGAGAACCTCAAAAACTGTTACAAAATTTCTTGTATAGAGCCTATCAGAGTAAACTTATAAAAAGGACGATCAAAATGTGCTTTAGACTAGACATCTAGAGGACATGGGCTCGTGAGGGACATTAGAGACAGTAGTTGCGGCTCATCAAGTACGGCAGGGTTGGCACTGTAGCGAGAAGCAGGGAAGTAAGATCGACCTGTTTTATGTGTACAGTCTTCATTAAAATAACGTTGAAAATGCAAAAACGAAGAAAATTAAACTGAGTTTAGGAGGCTTCAGAATATTTTATCACTTTCATAAATTGATAGCAGAGAGTGGATTTTGCAGCCTGTCTCAGATGGAAACCAATGGTAACTTCAAAGCTGCATTGGATTGTAGCGAAAGCAACAAAAAACGCAACGAAAAACGCAACACTACGACATTTATTTCTGATGTATTGACAATGTTTGTTTATTTAGACAAAAGTATTCGTACCAAACGAGTTAAGCAGGACTGAAAATGAATTGAGAATGTGCATTCTCGTATAATTTAGTCAGAATGTTCCATATTCGCGTCGAACGGAGTATAAACGAATATCGAAATTTTACTGTGCGACCAAAGACAGGTTTCAAAACATACGCGTGCATGCGTACACTTGTACTGCTGAGAGAGGCAAGGAGGCAACAGATTGAAAATTAAAGTGCAAAAGGCAGCTGACGGTATGTCTGTGTTCGAGCGAATACAGACTTGAGTTAACTTTGGAATTTCCTAGCAATTTTAAAGCCCGAGATTGAACATGATTTTGATGGGAGAGCGTGGTTTCCCGAGCGCCTGCCAAGAGGTCATAGTTGTCTCGGCCTCAAAAACGACTTATAGATTGTAAGCAACTTGGAAGCTGGATCACATAAGTACAACACTGAGATGTTGCCTTAGCAATGTTGAATAAATGTTCATTCGAACACAACTTTTAAGTGACAGTGATGCCCAAGATTATAAGGCTTAGAGACATAGATAAGACCTCAGTGTCAAATAACTAAGTCTAAAGTCTTATCACGCTTGAGAGATGTGACACAACTATACCATTCGAAAACATTTGAGTCTTTGTTCAGTGATCAATCATACTGATAGGTGCGAATCAAATTCAAGACGTGGTCAAATGTAGGCATTAAAAATTGTCAGTAACCTAGAAACGGTGAAAGAGTTTTTACAACGTTTTAGGTAGCCCAAACAGTTATATACTTCTTTGGCGTTGTTAAATATATGATCGTAGATAAGTTATCTGATTGATTTGGATTTTTGCAAGCTTCCAAGAAGTTGAAACCACACCTGCAAATAGCGATAGTTCGAAGAGCTTACACGATCGCTTCTCAAGAAAGGGATAACATTTTTTGAGGACCAGAGCAGAGATCATATCGCGGCCGGACGTTTTATTTGCTTCATGATTCCTGAGAAGTCCGTACACATTTCAAGAGCGAATGTTGATTTAGGATAAGGATGCTAGAAAAGTCGTGTACTCTGTTGTAAATGAGTTAGAATCATAGGATTGCCAGGAGAATCAGTAATGAACTAGTTGTTGAATAAAAATGCAGGTGTACTGGGGACACAATTTACTTGACGAATAAAATTTTAAGCTAGCTGAGCTGATTTTTTAGTATAGTAAATTCTCTAAAGATTCTCAAAAAACCACTGCATGCGCCGCATTTGTCCCATCCGAAACGGAACTATCTGAAGAACTTCTACTTTTTTTTTTTTTTTACAGAATGACCTGTGTTATAGGCAATTTCGGCCTTTTTGTGCAAAGCACAAACACAGTCATGGAGGGAAGGAATGGAATTGGGAAGGTTGGGGAAGGGGAGTGAGAACGACCGTAGCGAGTGGAGAAGCTGGTATATTGCTCAGTTGTACTGGCTGCTCACTGACAAATATTTGCAGATGTTATGGGGGACTGAATGATAGAAAGCGAACAGAAACCATCTACTGAGTATCTAGGCCTTCTTGAAGTGGAACTGTTTCACTTTTACACCGTTTCCCCATTTTATTTCAAATAATTTTTTATCACCAGTAGCAACTGAAAAATTTGCGCTTAAAAAAATCCCGTCTGGAGTGGGAATCGAACCCACGACCTATTGACTGAGAAGCAAGCACGCTGCCCACTACGCCACGGATAGGCAATCAAAACCAAGTCCTCAAACCAGTACATGGCGCATCCTTCATGTAGCGATGGTGAAAGGTGGTGGACAGAAGTTTCTCTTTTCTTTAAGAAAATAGGAAATTCGGTTCCGTCCTTCGCAGAATACAAAACAATAGTCACACACTGAAGGAAAAAAGAGAAAATATTAGCGGTCTTAGGGGTGAGGAAAAATAGGAAGAGGACCAGTGACATTCAGACTGGCAGCCTAAAACTCGTTTCGTTTAACCGACATAGAAGACTTATGAACCTCAGCAAATGTGTTGAAGCCATAAGTGGTGTCTAGTATACCGTCATTCGCAAAATTTTGAGTATGATTGAGAGCCGAAGACAGAACGTTGGTTAATTAAAATTAAGTAGGAGATAAACCTGAACCTTGAGGGTCGCCGAAAATTATAGAAAACGGAGACGAGAAATAGCCATCCAATACAATTTGTATAGTGCGCTTTGAAAGAAAGCTCTCAATCCATGCTAAAAGAAAGAGCATCACAGTCAAACACTTCAAGCATTGAAAGTAGAGAATTATGCCAAACTCTGTCAAAGGTTTTTACTATATCAAGCGCACTAAATATATTTATACTTGCATTCTGACAAATCAGATAGTTGTCTCTGACTTGACCGAATTTCTCCATCCAGCCCTAAAAAAAAGCTTGTTGGATATTAGTAGACTAGCAGCCATCAAAGCAGCAACAACAAAAAACAAAAACCATGTAGTTTGTTATGTTAAATATCTCAGTCTTCTGTTTTTTTAGGCACCAAACTAGACTTAGGGGTTACCTCTTGATCCTGAAGCGTAAATTCCAGTAAGTTTATAAAGGGATAAAATAAAAGAATACAAAGATGCGCAAAAATACGAATTAATTAAGCAAAAACAGGATAACAAAATTGAGTGAATGTTGATCTTAAATTGTTGCATATTCAATATTGTCGGAAAAGCGGCCCACATTTTTCCTACAAGAGATAAAAACGATTGCATATACCTAGTCCTGCCATAAGTTCTGTCACATAATTTCTCACATTGGCAACAAGTTTATTTTATGAGTGACATTTCAATATCGGCCAGTTTTATAAACGTCATAATGTTGTTGACAGTTGATGGTCATTTAAAGTGTGTTCGTTAACGTGTGAAGATGGAATGGGGTGTAATAGAAAACCGAACTGCAGTGATTGCACTACATAAGTGTGGAAAATCCGCGAGTGAAATTTTCAAGTTGTTGTGCCCGTTAAAAATAACGCAAAGATTTGTGTATCGTGCGATCCAGAGATATAACGCGATCCAGACTATTGAAGATCGACCTCGTTCTGGACGTCCGCGTGATGTACGTTCTTCTGCTGCCATCAAAGCGGTCGAGAGTCGAATTCGTCGAAATCCGCTTCGTAAACAACGAATCATGGCTCGAGAGATGAACATCTCCACCCGAAGTATGTCTCGCATCATAAAATCTGACCTCGGGATGAGTGCCTTTCGACGATCAACGGGACATTTGCTGACTGAGCAGTTGAAGCAAATTAGGAGCACCAGATCGAAAGAGCTCCTTCGGCGGTACGGCAACAACAAACATCGAGAAATTTTATTTACCGATGAAAAAATTTTTACGGTGGAGGAACATTTCAACCGCCAAAATGATAAGGTGTATGCCCACAGCTCCATAGAAGCCCGAGAAGTTGCCACTAGGGTACAGCGAGGACATCATTCAGCATCAGTCATGGTATGGTGGGGTGTCAGCTACGAAGGGGTCACCGAGCTTCATTTTTGCGAAAAAGGCGTAAAAACTGCAGCGAAAAATTATCAAACGGACATCCTGGAGGGATGTGTGAAGCCGCTGAACTCTACGCTATTCAACAATCGACATTGGGTTTTCCAGCAAGATTCTGCGCCAGCCCACAAAGCTCGAACCACACAAGCGTGGTTGGAAACCAATATTCCACAGTTTATAAGGGCGACGGAATGGCCTTCTGGGAGCCCAGATTTGAATCCCCTGGACTACAAACTGTGGGCGGAGTTAGAGTCCATGGTGTACACGAGACGACACCCAAATATCGAGAGCCTTAAGCGATCTTTGACAGAAGCAGTAGCTAATTTTCCGCTAGAAACAGTGCGTACTGCTATCGATGACTGGCCCAACAGATTAAAGAGCTGTGTTAAGGCTAAAGGCGGCCACTTTGAATAATTTGTTGCTTATTTTACTTCCATTAGTATGCCAAAATAAAATATATTTTCCTTTGTCAAAAACTCTTTTTCATTTATACAAAAATTGCCCATATACGTGTGACAGAACTTATGGCACGACTAGGTATATTCCAATCAATTTTATACTGGTAAGCGCAATCAACAGCACGAGTATTACGTGGGAATTTACGTAAAACAATATTTCTACGATGTTCATGAGAGATTATAAATGCAGTGAAGGCATGATCTCCAATAAGTCCGTTAGATGAGTTTTACGTGACCTAGCCTACAAATGCGAATTGCGAGTCGGAGCTTGATATGTGACTTGTAGATGAATTCAAGATCAGATCGTGAAAAATACGCCTTGCCAGAAAACCTAGGCATCTAAGGCTACTATGTGAATGAGCTGGGTCAAGAAGTTGGAAATTCTCCAAAGGATCAAAATTCACATCATTAAAGGCTACCGATATGAAGCGATTATGAACCAAGTAACTCATTTGTTTAAGCGACACAGAAGACTTATGCACCTCAGCCATAAATGTTGTCTAGTGTACCGTCATCTGCAAAACTATGAATATGATAGAGTCGACGACTGAAAATCAAAAATAAAGCAGGAGATAAACCTGAGTCTTGAGGGACCCCGGAAATTATAGAGAACGGAGACGAGAGAAAGCCATTCAATACAATTTGCATAGTGCACTTCGAAAGAAATCTCTCAATCCATGCTAAAAAAAAGAGCATCGAAGTCAAATACTTTGAGCTTTGCAAGTAGAGATTTGTGTGAAACTCTGTCAAAGGGTTTCGCTATGTCACCTGTGGATCTTCTTGACCGGTAACCGTAGCGAAGTAGTCCTGGTCGCCTGTGGATCTTCTTGACCGGTGATCGTAGCGATCATCAATAAGTCGGCTATTCTCCAAGTACAGAGGGATTAGGCAGTTGAAAGCGTTTTGCATTACATAGAATGGAAGTGATCGCTATAAGGCGATAATTTGCGGTGTTTTAATTGGTTCTCTTTTTTGGTATTGGCTGGACATTCCCTACATTCCAGACATGAAGTAAATTTCCTGGAGAAAATGTGGCGGTTGGGTTTAGCCAAATGAAAAATAGTTTTTAACGCCGATCGGGTGAATGCCATCAAGTCCAGTAGATTTGTTAATATATTAAGACCTTAGAAGATGTTAGCGATGATAGGCATATTGGTGCCCTTTAGTCAATACAGTTGAAGGAATCCATGATGCTATTATGCTGATTGGATTTGGCAATGCAACAGCCAGATTCTATGGATCTCACTGCACTGCAAAGCAAAAGACGGATGAGAAGAAGGAGCAGAATCACCTAAAAGGCATCTGTGAGTAAGGATCACATGGCTTTTAAAGTTGCCGCCCTTACCATTCTTTGTATTGTAGTCTTTAAGCGCAGTCCACCAGGCTAGCGAAGGGCTAACAACCCTTCCACAATAAGTAATGAAAATGTTAAGAAGCCAGGTGGCCAAGGCTCGATTTAGGTTGCAGTGCCATTTTAGAATTAGAAATAGACTAGGCTAGCAAATAGGCCGTACCATAGATGTTGTACATCTACAATACCATTAAAGGTTGAAGTTTTCATTCATTGTCAAATTGTTTTGTTTGTTTTTTTCACATGCCTTACTGACTTTGTGTCCTATATGTAAACTCCAGTTAAACTGAAAGTGAAAATGCTTAACTATTTAGGCGGGAAAGGTTTGAATCAGTTGCAGTTGTTGCATTTTCCACTGACTACAGCTTAGTTCGGGTTTCGTTTTTCCCTGGAAAATTTCATTGTGAACTACCGCAGAGCGCTACGTACCACTAAAATTTTCCACGCTGTGAGTTCGGACTTTTGGAACTGTAAGAAGGCTACAGTTCGAGTAGTGTCAACAATTGCAATGGTTGTTGGGTGAAAAAAGAAAACTGATTTCGACAGCACCGAGTAAATTCTTGTCTGCAAACCAGAAACGGGGCAGCAGTGTGGTATACACTCGCTTCGTGCTAGAGTACACTGAAAAATTACGAGTAGAAAACGCTTGTTCGTTGGCACTCACACTATTAACAGTAGCACCCATGTTAACCTTATCTAAAACCTACTAAAAACATTTCCGGCACCACCTTGGCATTATCCTTTGCACACAAATTTCGAAAGGTTACTGTTACCTAGGCCTGACTAAACAGCTTTAGATATTAGTTAGTTAGGGGTGGCCCCTCAGACAAAAGGGCAAAGGATCGCCAAACCCAATTCCTATTCGGTGAACCAGCCGGAGCTTTCAATGAAGCCCTAGAGGCTCCTGAATTCCGCATTTGCTACGTTATAGAAGAAGTATGCGCCTAAGTGGCACTCCCTTTTACTAGAGGGAACAAGGCTAGTGCATAGTATGGGGTGTATCAACAAGATGTGTAGGATTTGTTTCCAAGACCCAATCAGAGAACGTACGACCCTGATGGTGGTCCGCCGGCTGCAGTTCTTGAGTCAATTGAACCTTGTATGCATGCAGGCCAAAACCTTTCATCAATAATCGCTGCAGTGTGGAAGTTGAGAGGTCAAGTTTTTGAGTACTATGACGAATGTAGGTGTTTGGGTCGTTTTTCACTGCGTCAATATTTTCGGTCGAACGTCCGGGGCGAAGTCGTTTTGGTGTCTTCACATCTTGCACTGAGCCAGTCACTGAGAATTTTTTGAGTAGGTTGGGCCCATACGCCTCAGTAGATACATGATTACTATCGAAATTTCCGTATCGTGACTGCGATTGAACACGAATTTACGTAATAAAATTCAACGACTGTGTGGCGTCCCATGGTAAATTTTCCGCATTTAGAGATGACAACTGTCAAGCGACCAGCTGTAAAATGACAGGTATTTCCAACCCTACACCTCTTGCTCAAACACCCTATAAATGAAGAATCGTTTTTTCCTCTTCCTAATCATTGCAGCTCCTGTAAAGGTCAGTAACAGGAAGGCCAAGCCTTTCCGGATGTTTCCCTATCAAACAGTATCCTGTACGGACACCTACAACGGAGCTGATCATCTAC
This sequence comes from Chorisops tibialis, assembly GCA_963669355.1. Taxonomy (NCBI): domain Eukaryota; kingdom Metazoa; phylum Arthropoda; class Insecta; order Diptera; family Stratiomyidae; genus Chorisops; species Chorisops tibialis. The sequence goes on along the minus strand of OY770262.1, from coordinate 266,736,215 downwards.
CTTCTTAGCGAGATCCAGCACGGGCAAAAATCTGTCTGATGGTATTACATGTAACACCATTCGCCCGTCTGCTGTTGGCTTTGCTAATCACATCCAACTTAAGTTGCAACTTACAAGTGTCAACTCTCTTTTTCAGGATGAATCTGCAAGGTTACACTGAAAGAAATGAATAGACAAACAAATTTTTTAGCCTACTAAATGATTTAGACAAATTGACTAATTAAATCGATCTATCAACAATTACATTGGGTGATAACACGGTAGGTAGGTAGTTTTTCTATTCATTTCTTTCAGTGGAGCTTTGCAGTTCTCAGAAATATCCCTAAGCCCTGGTACGCAGCACAGACGAATGTTGAACTTTCCCTCAGAGACACGCGACTATCAAGAACACTCTTGGATGTAGACACGACTGATTCCAGAGATTTAATAGCCACCTGACTAACAGTGAAGATGCTAATATCCTTAGTAGATACTACATTACCCTTCAGCCTTGGCCTTCTTTTGTTGCCATTTCTACCCTGAATCATACTACAATATTCCGCAAGACGCAATGATATGCTTAAATTAGGCATAAAGAGAAAACACCCCACCCAACTCCAGTTTTACTTTCGGAGCCATTAGTACAAAAGGATATGAAGGACTTCACTTCCCGTATTTCATCAACCTCTCACTTTTGCTTCGCGGGAAAGACGGTGAGGAAATTTGATCAAAATTAAAACTTCGAAGAGAATAATCTCGGTTAAGTTTTCGAAATCTTTTAGAATTAACTGACGAGTTTCTTTGAGGCGAATTTGTTTGCGGACAATGAGGTAGCAAATCAAACAGTTCTTCTAATGCAGCGGAAAGAAATGTTCTCAGAGCCCCACTTATGTATAAACAGGCCGCCCCTTACCGAAAAGATTGTGGTTTGTCTGTCCCCAGGACAGTTCACTATACAATCATTATCTTTAGATATTAAAATTGTGATGAGTGTAATCCTGCCCAACCCAATGGTTCTTGAATAACTTCAGGTTTCAGAAGGGTGGTTTCGTAGAACCACAATGCACTGTGGCCATCTAGTTGGACCCATTGAAATAGTTTTTAATCCTCCTGTGCTAGCCACAGTAGGCTCGAGTGTCAAGAGCCTAAACAAAGGAGATGACTGTTGGAGATTTGTGGATAGTGACAAAGATAATGTTCGATAGAATAGTAACTTTCGTGCGAACGTTTTCAAATGTTAACAAGAATGTTTAAACATTTTTTTTTGCGCTACCTCAGCTTAGCTATCAACTATCTCATTTGGATCCCAGGACAGTGGTTTTGAGGGTAATACATAAGCTTGTCCGTTGACAAGGAAGGGATCTGAATCTGATTTCGCGGTCCCCTTAATTTTTTAACTTTCCGAATGTGGTTGATATCGCAGTGTGCCCTTCACTGGGACGCGATACCAGGTAAAATGACGAATGGACATTCACTGGGTCATGGGCTTATTACCCGTAATCTTAAAACCTAACTGCTAGGAGAAACGGATACAGCGCCTCGGATACAGACGGTTTCTACGGTAACGACTTTTGGCATTCGAAAACGGACTATGATTGGCATCTGGAACGTTCGAACATTGAATGACATGGAAAGGGCTGGGGTCACTCGGTAAATGCACAATCATTGACCGACTGAGAAATAGAGCACTATAACAAACAAATCGTGAACTTGAGCGAGGTCAGATGGACAGAATCAGGAGAAGAAAGAACTCCGAGTGGAAAAATCATTCTGTACGTTGGCTCTGACAACACTGGACTACAACACGTCATGGAGAAGCATGCTGACCCTTGAATCGATTCGTCACGACCTTGGATTCAGAGACCCGAAAACGAGTTTTGTAGTGCTCTGCAAATGGTCATCGGAGGGACAATTTTTCCGCAAAAGTGTTATCATAAAACATCTTGGGTTTCCCCTGATGGTGTTACTCAGAACTAGATCGACCATTTGGCTACAAGTCGCCGATGGAGAAGATGTCTTTTCGATGAGCGAGTTTAGCGTGGAACTGAAGTGGGGAGCGATCACCACTTGATGGTTGCCTGATTGAGATTGTGCACAGCTGCTACCCGACGGCCACAAATTCTTCAAATGAAGCGCAAGCTTAATGTGGATAGACTTAGAGACCCCAAAACAAGCGCACCATCATGCTACGCCATAGTCATTCACGTTGGGCGGATATGAAGGACGCCAATTGGGAGTTTGTAACTAGATGAATCTGTGAAATATGTGCAAATCGGTGAGAAACCCTGGATGTGTCAAGACACATGGGAGAAGGTTGGCGATCGAAAAAAAATCGAATTGGCAATCATCTCTCAACCTGATGTCAACCAAAGAACTCCCAACTTAAACGGAACTACTGTGATGCTCACATACATCTTAAAAATGCTGCTAGATGAGACAAGAGAAAGGCTATTGAAGATATGATCAATAAGGCTGAATCTGCGGGTTAGCTTGGGGATATGGGTTCACTATTTAAAATTATGAAACAGTTGACGAACAGGAATTTCACCGCCAATCACCTGGTGATATATGTCCACAGAACACTCCTTAATATGAGTGAACACCAGTTGCGGTGATGGAAGGAATAAGCATCTTGTCAGAGGAAGATATTCCAGAAACAGAACAACTACCGAACATTCAGCCGCAACAGTCCTCTATTGGGGACGATCCCCCAGATAAGGAAGAAATAGTTTCTGCTATTCGGTCAATGGCGGGAAGGAAAGCCCCAGGTATAGAGAGACTACCAACCGAACTCCTCAAAGCGGACCCGGAAATAACAGCCGATATACTCCTCCCACTCTTTACTGAGGTCTGGAATGAAGGAAGATATCCGACTGAATGGAACGAGGGCGTCATTGTGAAAATTTTGAAGAAGGGCGACCTTCGAGATTGTGTCATTTGGCGTGGTATATGTCTACTTAAAGCCGTATCAAAAATTATGGCTAAAATAATTCTCAACAGGATTAGTGATGTCGTGGAGAACACTCTCAAAGTTTATTTCGCTGCATTCCGTAAAGGGTCGTCTTGTACCGATTACACAAATACCCTACGGATATTATTGGCGCAGTTCGCCGAAATGGGTTCGCCACTACATCACATCTTTGTGGACTTTGAAAAAGCTTTCGACAGCGTTAAGCGAGATTACATATGGAATGCTTTGCGTAGGAGATGTATTCCAGACAAGGTCATAGCTATGATTAAAGAATCTTACGAAGATGCAAGGTGTCGCGTCTTACATAGAGGAGAGCTGTCCGAGAGCTTTCCTTCGCGAACGGGTCTCAGACAAGGCTGCATATTATCACCAGCCTTGTTTCTGGTGGTAATAAAGGACATTTTGGAAGCTACACTGGAACGTTGGAAGATAAAGGTCTTCAATGGAGACTAACATCTTAAGTCGTTTTGATTATGCTAATGACGTTTGTTTGCTTGCATATAATTGTTCGGACTTAGAGTCAAATGTTCGCTCGTTGCATTCTAAATACAAAGAGGAGGGACTGAAAATAAATGTGCGTAAAATTAAGTACATCCACATGGGTTCGAACACAAACACACCGATTGTTCTTAACGGACAAGATGTGGAAGAGTTGCAAGATTTTTGTTACCTCGGAAGCATTGTTAGCATGAACGGCGGACTCGAAAAGGATACTGAGGCTCGTCTAAATAAAGCTCGTCAGGCCTTCGGTATCCTTTCCCCTTTCTGGAGGTTAAGAGGGATCACCCTTCGTACGAAGCTATGAGTATTTGACGCATCCGTCAAATTCGTGTTGTTATATGGTTGTACTACGTAGAAAGTGACCGTTCGACTTACCAAACTTTCAACAAATGCCTCCGACGCATTTCAGGGATATTCTGGCCAGAAGTGATCTCCAACGACGAACTTTGGAGTACAACTGGCCAGACTAAACTAGGTATTGAGATTCAAAGGCAGAGATGGCAGTGGATTCGGTCATACTTTGAGGAAACCAAAGCGAAACATCGCCAAAAAGGCTCTGGATTATAATCCTCAAGGAGTACGTCGGGTTGGTCGACCATATAACACATGGAAGCGAGCAATTGAGAAGGAGGACGGAGGAATAAAGAAGTTCTGGCAACAGCTAAAGACCGATGCTCAGGATCGCGCCATGTGGAAGAGATCTTAACAGAAATTTGATCGTCATTGTTAATAATAGAGAGACAAATCAATTTCTTTAAATTTCGAAATTTCTTTAAATCTGTATGGGAGGGGGTAGGAGTGGAGGATGTGGCCCGTTCACATGCTTAAAGTTACTTTTTTGCTAAAAATTTCAGCATGATAAGTTAAAGCGTTGAAGAGTTATGATGTTGTCAGACGAACAGGTGGTCAGTCGCAATCGAGGCTTTTGAGCAACAACAAATATTTCTGTACCTTTGGCGACTCTGTGGGAGCATTAATTCTTAGCGTTACAAACGGTAAGGAAAACACAATATGCTCTCAAATTACATATAAAATATTAAAACGTTGTCATAGAATTGGAACTTCAGAGGACAATCTCTCATATTTTAAGATGAGTGGTAGCTTTATTGATTTGGACGAAATGAAAACCAATAATCGAAGTCGAATATGGCATAAAAATCTGTTCCTGAGTGTAAGATAAGTGAGGAGGCTTCCTTGAAGTAACAATAAAAAAGATCAAGGCAATAAGTTCTAAATGTTTTTAAGTGACTCCAGATTTGTTTCGAGTGCAGTATCTCCTATCAAATCGGAACCAAATGTTCAATTTTTGGCACCTGAAAGGTCATACTCGAAAATTGTTTTTTTTTGTAATAAAAATATAAACAGCACAAACAATTTATCAACTCATAACCAAACCAAACTAGTTGAATTCACTTAACAGCATACCAATAGTAGATGAGATCGATTTCATCAATACACAATTCGAAGAGAACATAAAACTGTAACAAAAACTTATAACAACGTTAAAGAACATAAACCACAATAAAAAAAAAAATAATACCAAAACAAGTGTACTGTGTAATATTCAGAGAAAATTAACTATTTTTGTTTTTAAATTTAAAAAAAAAAATCCACCAACATATTAACACTAGGACGTCGTATTGTCTGTGATGCAGTCATTGGTGAGAGCGGTGAACCACAAATTTCAGCATTCGATGGTATTACAATTCCAAGACTTCCAACATTATTAACCGAATTACTATTATTGATGACTACTATCGACGATAATGATGTCGGATTCATTGTTTTATTCGCATTACAATTTTCATTCGTTTCTGATATTGATGATGATGATGGACTTGTCGTATCGACAACAATCAATGATGTCGATTGTGGTGTTGTGCTAGTTAGGATTGTTGTCGTTGTTCCAGTCGGTGTACTACTCTGTAGTATTGTTGATGGATTTACTGTTGATGTACATATGGAAGCCACTTGACGATTGCTACCATCGAGAAGGCGACGTGGTACACCCGAAATACTCCTAAGAATTGAAGAATAATTTTTTGTTTTGTTTGTTTGTTTGCTTGGAAATATTTTTTTTTTTTTGTCGATAAAAGAGAACATTATCAAAATCAAATATAGAGCGAAAAAAAACCATAAAAAAAATCGGTTGTAACGACATTCTTAAAATGTCTTTGCAATTGAAATATACAAAAGCCAAACTCATTTATTATACGCATTTAAGGGAATTCTGAAAACAATTGTTTTTGTTGTGTTCATTGTTATTAATTAGTGTATTAGTGTTTTAAAGAAATAAATGCAAATAGAAGAGAAATATTAGAGAGTTGAGGATAAGAAAAAAAAGGCTTTGTAAAAGAATAAGAAATATTAGCAGGACCATGCAGTCAGACTTTAGACTTTATTTTTGTTTCATTCGAGTTTGGTTCTGAGTAATTTAGAAACAAAATCAGTTCAGCAAGTGTAAATCTTTTTGCCGAGTTTATAATTTGATATTTCCATAATTCCTATTATTTTATTTACATATTCATTTTATCCCCTAAATTATATTTTACATTCGGATTTAAAACATATAAACATTTTATTTAAATTTAATTGTTGAAGCTTTTTGAAACATAAATGAATGTGTCATTAAATTTATAAACAGTGAGTTTATAGTAAAATATTACCTTCACCTTATACATAAATATAAAGTAAAAAAAATCGATAACAAAGTGCAAACGATGAGAAGCTTTATTGTACATTTTAATGTAATATTTAAAATGAATGTTTGTAAATTGTTTAAATTGTTTTGTAGTTACAAACATACAGCTCTGATAAGGCAAAAGCATAGTTGTTAATTTTTTTTCCTCATAATTTTCGATATAATGATGCAAGTGAAAATTGAAATGGAAAAATAGAACAAAGATACCAAAGAATAAGCTTTGATGTGATATAAATGATATAAATTGATCAGTGAACTTTTTGAAAAGATTAAACCAGACAGAATTGCATGTGGTTGATATTGCAAGTTGAAAGCTTAAAATATATTAACAATAAATTACAAATTGTCTTCTTATTCGTTGTAGTTGTCTCGGAGACATAGAGGTGAAGTGGTAAATGCTGGTAAAGATTCCTAGAGGATATCATACAGTATCTCTAAAAGCAGGGAAAGCTCACTGATATCAAATCAGATCAACAGGCCTGCCTACAAACCATACTCTCCGTCTTTAAGGAGGTCGGTCAATTGGCCGGATACCATTCGGAAACTCATCGTCTTCTAAGCAGTGCATTTATCCGATCCATCATCAAATGTAGGGCTTGTCATTCAAGTTGGACGATGTATTAATGAAAAAACCAGACTTGTTTTCAAACCTGACAAGAGATCCCGATTTGGACTGTAGCGCCGACATAATCCAACTACTAGTCTCAGTTTCCCATAGCTCGAATACCCAGGTTGTAGTCCTTGAGTATACAAGGTATAAGTCGTATTCCGTGTTCTGTTTTGATGTAGAGTATGCCCTATGGAAAGTATGACTGGAGGGTACAGTGTACACTCTCTTCTCTATTTACAACTTCAGTACTACCTATACTTCAATATATCTTTGGTTAAAGGTATTAAACCAGGGTTTTACAGGGTTCAAAAGAGAAATTCAAATCAGGCTTTTTCGGGGCAAGCATCAAAAGAAACATCATGAAATATCATTGAAAACATAGAAGTAGCTATTGGACGCAAGGGTTACTTCACCTTAATGACACTACGGCCCAAATCAGACCTTGGCCTCGGGACTGTCAGGTTCCTTAACATTTCTTTGTTACTGTGGAAGGGTTCTTAGATCTTTGTTACTGTGGAAGGGTTCTTAGCTCTTCGCACAACCCTTTAATTAATGATGCAATAGTGCTACAGCCCATATTGAGCCTTGGCTAACCCACCCCTTTAACTAGAAATTTTCATTTTGCAAATTGAGATGGCCTAGATATATCCACACGATCCTTGTGTTGGAATCATACGTCGAACGGGATTTGAAATCACGACGTTCGCATTGTATACCAATATGCTAGCTACTAGGCTAGCAAAGAAAGGCCTACAGGATAAAAGAGTACTAGGCTAGTATTCCAATAAAAACCCTATCATTGGTAATAAAAAGTGTTGTTCGTCTATAGTGTTACACATTAGCCCTAGTTGCTCGCCGTATGTTCTCGTTTTCAAATATTTCGTCATTTTTATCCGCAGAAACAATTATACGACCAGACCAATTCCAATCATGTTGACTCGTCTCATGGTCACAACCTTTCACCATGCTGATGAAATAACACGTGTACGACCTTGAGCATTCAACCATCAATCGAAGTAAACGAGCAAGAGAACGAGGTCTTAGTCGTTGTCAGTCGTCATCATCGTTGTCATTTAGTCGTTTAGCCGTCATCTTCGTCTTTGTCATCGTCAGTTTAGTCGACGTCATCGTTATCGTCGTTGTTGTTGTCCATGCCGGTTGTACTGGGTATAAGCAAGCAATCGTGAAAGAGTTTTCAGTTTTAGACTCAAAAGCGGAAGAGTCTGGTTGAGAGCGATTGGCGACTTAGTCGATATTTTTATTAAGCGAAAGAATTAGGCGATAAGTTGCCAGCGGGGAAGTCTCAAAAGTGTAAAGCGAATTAGTTAAGTGCAATAAAGTGTTACAGTTAAAGCAGACTTGTTTTTATTTTACCTGAAATCCAGCCACCCCTTCCGCACATCAATATGTTTAATGCAAGCAAGTTTTTCAAAGCGACAGGTGAAGGAGTAAAAGCTGGTTTCCCCAATTAAAGGTTAGGGGATCCATAATTGAACATTACATTGGAGAGCGAAGCTGAATTGTCGAAACTTTTATAAGGTCTGGTGAATAGTCGAAGCTTTTAACATGCTTACGCAGCTGTCGACAGAAAATAAAATAGTAAAATGCCCTAAAAAAAAACACTGATAATTACGAAAATTTTGCAAACTGGATGTACCAGGCTAATTCATCACAATAGTAGAAGGCTACTTCACTCAGATATATCCCCGCAAAGGGGTAGTTGTAGGATGAGGTTTTACCAACTCCTGCAACTATCTTTGGAGGCTGGCGACTCCATGGGCTTGAGCTAACTATCCCCCTGTGGGATGTGGGCTGTAGGATTCACCCACAGCCAGTTCTGCTTGCCCTAAAAATGGCAAATGGACACTCACTGGATCATGGGCTTATCACCCGTGATCTTAAGACCTAACTGATACGAGAAACGGATAAACCGCCTCGGATACGGACTGATTCTACGGTGACGACTTTTGGCATTCGAAAACGGACTACGATTGGCTTCTGGAACGTTCGAACATTGAATGACGGAGGAAGAGCTAGGGTTGCTCGGTTCTTGCACCGCCAATCAGTGATCGACCGTGAAATGGAGCACTATAACATCCAGATCTTGGGCTTGAGCGATGTCAGGTGGACAGGATCAGGAGAAGAACGAACCCCTACCGGAAACACTATTCTGTACATTGGCCCTGAAAGTGAAGCCAAAAATGACGTGGCGTTCAGATTATCGTCGTCAGGCTCAGGATCAGTGTCAGAAACGTCACAATTCTGCAGTGCTACGTACCAACTAATACCGCAACACCTGGTGAAAAAGAGGAGTTTTATAGCCAACTGCGTGCCACCTTCGAACGTGTTCTAAGAGGTGATATTATTATCATCTCAAGAGATATGAACGCCCAGGTTGGATCAGACAACACTGGACTACAACACGTCATGGGGAGGCATGGTGACCCTTGGGTCAACGCGTCACGACCTTGCATTAAGAGACCCGAAAACGGCAAATTATTTCTGGAGTTTTGTAGTACAAGGCAAATGGTCATCGGAGGAACCCTTTTTCCACACAAGAGTCATCATAAAACATCTTGGGTTTCCCCTGATGGTGTTACTCAGAATCAGATCGACCATTTGGCTATAAGTCGTCGATGGAGAAGATGTCTCCTCGATGTGCGAGCGAAACGTGGAGCTGACGTGGGGAGCGATCACCACTTAATGGTTGCCTGCTTGAGATTATGTACAGCAGCTATCTGACGACCACAAATTCTTCAAATGAAGCGCAAGCTTAATGTGGATAAACTCAGAGATCCCAACAAAAAACGCGAATACACCACTATTCTACGCGAAAAGTCATCCACATTGGGGGAATATGAAATGCGCACACTGGACGCCAATTGGGAGGAAATCAGAAACAGTTTTCTAACTAGTGCTGAAGAATCTGTGGGATATGTGCAAAGCGGTAAGGAACCCTGGATGTCGCAAGACACATGGGACAAGGTTGGCAATCGGAAAAAAAACCAAATTGGCAATCATCTCTCAACGAACGCCCGACCTGAGGCAGAACTGGGTTCACTATTCAAAATCATGAAACAGTTGATAAACAGGAATTTCACCGCCAACCACCTGGTGAGAGATGTTAACGGAACTCTCCTTAATATGAATGAACACCAGTTACGGCGATGGAAGGAATACTTCTCTGATATTTTAAACATCTTGTCAGAGGAAGATATCACAGAAACAGAACAACTACCTATCGTCCAACCGCAACAATCCGCTATTAGGGACGATCCCCCAGATAAGAAAGAGAAAGTTTCTGCCATTCGGTCAATGGCGAGAAGGAAAGCTCCAGGTATAGACGGACTACCAACCGAACTCCTCAAAGCGAACCCGGAAATAACAGCCGATATACTCATCACACTCTTTACTGAGGTGTGGAATGAAGGAAGATATCCCACTGAATGGAAGGAGCGCGTCATTGTGAAAATTCCGAAGAAGGGTGACCTTCGGGATTGTGGCAATTGGCGTGGTATATGTCTACTTACTGCCGTATCAAAAATTATGGCTAAGGTAATTCTCAATAGTATTAGTGATGTCGTCGAGAGCACTCTTGAAGTTTATCAGGCTGGATTCCGTAAAGGGTCGTCTTGTACCGACCACACAAATACTCTTCGGCTAATATTAGAGCAGTCAGCCGAAATGGGTTCGCCGCAACATTTCATGTTTGTGGACTTCGAGAAGGCTTTCGACAGCGTTAAGTTAAGGGGTCGCGTCTTGCATAGAGGAGAGCTGTCCGAGAGCTTCCTTGTGCGAACGGGTGTCAGACAAGGCTGCATATTATCACCAGTCCTGTTTCTGGTGGTAATAAATGACATCTTGAAAGCTGCACTGGAAGGTGGGGAAGGTAAAGGTCTTCAATGGAGACTATTTAACATCTTAAGTCACCTTGATTATGCTGATGACGTGTGTTTGCTTCCACATAACCGTTCGGACTTAGAGCCAAATGTTCGCTCGTTGCATTCTAAATGCAAAGAGGCGGGACTGAAAATAAATGTGCGTAAAACCAAGTCCATGCACATGGGTTCGAACGCAAGCACACCGATTGTTCTTAACGGACAGAATGTGGAAGAGGTGCAAGATTTTTGCTATCTCGGAAGCATTGTCAGCATGGACGACGGAGCCGAAAAGGATGTTGATGCTCGGCTAAATAAAGTTCGTCTTTTGGTATCCTTTCCCCTTTCCGGAGGTTAAGAGAGATCTACCTTCGCACGAAGCTGCGAGTTTTTGACACATGTGTCAAATCCGTGTTGTTATATGATTTTACTACGTGGAAAGTGACCGTTCGATTTACCAAGAAACTACAGACTTACATGAACCAATGCCTCCGACGCATTTTAGGAATATTCTGGCCAGAAGTGATCTCCAACGACGAACTTTGGAGTACAACTGGATCGCGCCTTGTGGAAGAGAGTTGTTTCTGTCCAATGCCTCTATAGGGGGTCTTAACAGGAATTTGAATTTGATTGACCACCATAATCTGCGAACATGAAAATTCGTAGATAGATGGTTGTGCGAAGGCCAAGCAACCCTTTTACAATCTATACATAAACATAAATGTAGTGTATATATGTTATTTATTTATAAATGCTTTATTTCGACGATATTATGTATCCCACATAATGTAATACTAACTAAATTCTCAAAAATTGCTCATTATTGCGATTTTTACGCGGACGAAGTCACGGGGAATCGCTCGTAACAAATAAAATGTTAAGGAACTTCAAATTAAGGAGGCCAAGGCCCGATTTGGGCTGTAGTGCCATTGAAGAAGAAAAGTAGCGAAAGACTGCATTAATAGCAAAATAGCAGAACATATAATTTCGTCCATTCGTCATAAGAGTTATGACGGAACAACATCTGGAGATTGAAATTTACACAGACAAAATGAACCGACTCTACCAAGGCGAAATCTCGAACCCCTCCTTCATCCCTGGGAAACCAATGATGTGGAATTCATTACCGGGCAATCTGTTTCCAGTGGCGCACAATCCCCAACAAATTCAAAAACAACGTCCAGCGCCATTACAGACTTATCCCTCGTACGTTGCCCTTCTAACTTCCCTATTTCCACTTGTTTCCCTTACACATGTCAATCTAATTGCCCATTACGCATTAAAGGGTTACCACCTAAGTTATTTAGGATACCAAAAAAAAAAGAAACCAAATTTTGCACTCGAGCAGAAATTGAAACAAAAGATTATCGAAAATCCAAACCAGTCAAAACCTTTCCTTTATTATTGGTGACCACCGAACGGTGGTTATTGTCTGCGAGTACATCAATCAAAGTTTTAACAGTAGGACTTAAGATCTATCTAACAGAATGTTGGGATTAATTTCTGGATCGCTACGGCGAGCGAAAAAAGCTTACTTTAGAAACTATTAAAGCATTTGACAGAGTCTGACACGAATCTTTCCTCACCAAATTAAAGGCAGCATACCTTAAGGCTTCCTGCTGTCAATGCATTGAAAGTTATCTTTCGGGATGCACTACTCGTGTAGTCTTGGATGCTTCCAGGGATTATCTATTTCTCGAATTTATTAACAATCTTTTAAAGAATATTTATAATCCAGGGCCGTAGCTAGGAAGGAGCATCATGATGTTTACTATTGTATTCCATGTCAACACATGTCTTATCTCCAGTATGTGCGTAGACTAGACTGATAGGACTTTATCTAGCAACGAAAGTTACAGTGAAGTTAAGGATATAAGGAAATCCCACGCTACGAAACTCCATCCAACGTCGCAGCATATGATTTGCTTATTATATTTGAATGAAACTCTAGAATTGAACTAGAGCATAAGAGTGCTTATCTTAAGTCAACTGTTAGGAAATACGCCTTTTCAAGGAAAAGACGGTGAAAATGATGCACATTGTCACACTCTCCTTATCCTTCAATAAAAGTAGACGAGAGTAGTATGAGGTACGTGACAAGCGTCAAATAAATGGTTATTAAGTGTTTCTAAACGGTTGGGATTCCAGCAGCATCTTCTGGAGCTCAAGGAGCGACTCTTTACCACGGTAGAACAGATCCGCAGAGTTCTGCTACACGGCATACATACATGTCGGTCAATTCGTTGAATGTAGGTGCCGTCAGTATGATAGGAAACCTTGGCGAGTGGTACGGGTATTCGTTTGATTACCACGTTCCAGAGTAATCGTGTGTGCCTATTTACCTGTATGTCGTGGGTGTATCATTGAACTTGGCGGTAAAGCGTCGTACAATCACATACGAAATTCGGAAGGGGCTCACGTAGCTAATTAGATATCAGGCCTTTGTGTACGCAAAGAAATCCTTGAACCCAAGGACATATTAATGTGGCAAGCCAGAAGAGATAACAGCATTTATTCGGGTCGCAAAATCCGTGAGGGGACCGTTTGATGTTCCTCCTGAATGAGACGGCGGGTTGCGCTTGTGAAGCGTCGTAAGAAAGCTGGCTGCATATCTTGGCTGAACGTCCACGATACGCATCAGCAAATTTTGGCAGCTGTATGACATGGATAACGCGGGGAGTTGGCCTGGACGTAAGTGGTTAACACACGAGTAGCAGGGCTTTTGAGTGCCTTCGCATGTTGGGCATTCTTGGCTTCTTCATATGACTTGAAATAAAAATCTTAATTTGAGTCAGCACTTAATGAATCATTAGGAAAGCTTGGCCGAACGTCCACGATATGCATCTGCATATTTTGGGGGGATCTATCTGGCAGCTGGAAGACAGGGATGTCGCGGCGAGTGGGACTAGCCGTAAGTGCTTATCGTACGAGTAGAAAGCTTTTTGAATGCATTCGCGTGCTGGGCATTCTTGGCTTCTTGACATGACTTGGAATAAAAATCTTAATTTGATGAATGAATGATCGAATTAAAAGAGACAATAAATCATGGTGGAAGACACTCTGCAGGTGAATAGCATTGGCGGTGTTCTATCTCCTATCTTATGTAGCTTTTTTGTGGATGATGGGTGGGCGACCATGATGAGCAAATGGTGCAGTACATCATCTGCTGAATAATACACGTGCGTGGCTGCGGAAGTTTTACTGCCGCAGGGATGTAGTTACTGGTTCAAAGGTACGCCGATTCTAGTAGCTGCTTTTGGTGTGTAACAACTCCACGGACCCCAGTTAGGATGTATCCTAGCGTTTATCTACAATGCGAAGCTCGGGAGTTCAAATCCCGGTCGACGTATAATATAAGCACGCTACTTGCGTGGATACCAAATATTCGCAAATATTCGTAGATTTTAAACAAGCATACGACAGTATCGACAGGAGCGTACTGTACCAAATCATGCTTGACTTTGGAATTCCTCCAAAACTAGTCCGACTAACAAGACTCACAATGACGAACACTGAATCCCAAGTGAGAATACAAACCGATTCCACAACCAGCTTTCGAACGGAATGTGGTTTAAAGCAGGGAGATGGTCTAGCTCCTATGCTTTTCAACTTGGCACTAGAGTATGTCGTCCGAAAAATCCCAGTCGACACCAACGGGACACTACTATTCAAGTCCACCCAACTAGTAGCATACGCTGACGACATTAACATTCTAGCAAGATCCTTCCCTAGTGCTAAGGAGGTATTTGTCAATCTTGACTCCGCCGCAAAAGAAGTCGGGTTGCGCATTAATGAAAGCAAAACAAAAGTAATGACGCAAACAAGAAGGAGAACGCCAATCAGACAAAACATAACAATTGCGGAATATAATTTGGAGAGTGTGGACAACTTCATATATCTTGGGGCTAATCTAGCAAAGGACGGTAATGAAACAGACGAAATCAAACGACGGATAATACTAGCAAATAAGACGTATTATTCGGTACTTCCAATAATGAAATCCAAGAAAGTGCACAGGAACAATAAGCTGCGGATTTATAAAACTATTATACGACCTGTGCTCTGTTATGGCAGCGAGACGTGGACATTAACGCGAACTTCCGAAAAAGCAGTTAACGCATTCGAAAGAAAGGTCCTCCGAAGAATTTTGGGGCCTGTGAAGGAAGGAACGGAATGGCGAATAAGATACAACCATGAGTTGTATCAACTCTACGACGAGCCAGAAGCTTCAACGTTCATCAAGTTACGTAAACTGCAGTGGGCTGGCCATGTAGAGCGAATGGAAGACAGAAGAATCCCCAAACGTGCTCTTAAAGGCCAAGCGAGTGGTAACCGGCCAGTAGGCAAACCACGCAAGCGATAGGAAGACTCGGTTGATGAAGACAGCAAAGCCATTCTAAAAATTAGCAGCTGGAGGACGCGGTCTTTGGATCGAGACGATTGGAGGCGACGACTTCAGGAGGCCAGGGCCCGATTTGGGCTGTCGCGCCATTGATGATGACTTGCGTGGATATATCTTGACCACCTCAATCTGAGAAAATGAAAATTTGTAGGCAGAGGGTTGTACGAAGGGCTAACAAACCTTTCACAATAACAAATAAATTTTAAAGAACCTGAAATATCAGGAGACCAAGGCCCGTTAGGGGCTGTAGTGCCATTGATGATGACCGCCACGGACCTGAGGTATTAGATCGGTTTCATGTTGGCAGGGACTCGACCGAGGCAGGTGCCGGTCACTTACGTGTGTCACTGCACGTGAGTGTCCAATACTTGCACCGCCTTACCAGAGGTTATCAGGTACCGCAGGAGGCAGACTGTTGCTGTCGATCCGTGTCCTTACAGTTGCCATAGTGCGTGCTTAGTGAAGCGTTCATAGCGTCGTGCACTAGGATGTAAAGACAGTGCTGCTATGGATGAGGATCCCTGCACATGGTGGCTGCTGGTAGTCCACGTTAGATAAATATTCTTTAAACCCAGTTCTTAGATTCTTTTGCGTAAAGCAACCGGGCGTCATGACCTAGAGATTGGCAGACAGTTAAGATAGGTCTCACACCCACCAGTTGGAGTGTTAAAATTGTATCGAATACAATGTAGACGATGCTAATTGTTGTTTATAATTTCTAGTATTCACGTAAAGCAGTGACATTACTGCCACGTTTTACATCGACAGCATCAAAATAGTAGGGTATAGTTAGAATTCGAATATTATTGTCAGGGCAAGGTTTCAGTTCTCCAATCATCGCAACCATGAGTCTATTGTGCTTTACTTTATGATACTTTATTTAGAGTAGTTCTAGAGTTTCTCATCCGATTTTATTTCCTTGAGGAATTGGATGATTTGAAAAAGGTCTAAATTTGAAATAGAGCTAGCATTTATGAAGTACTCCGCGAAGCACTTCAGACGTTGGTAGGTTTTTGCCTTTTTTTAGAATGTTTCTAGACAACTGCGAGTCTAGAACGTTTTCGTACTTCTCGTTAGGAAAAATCTACATTAATCGTCGGTATCAGTTCCCATTATTTTAAGGTGCACTTTCAATCATTCTTTGTTAGTATTCAAGTTGTGTTTCATACCTTATCACTCTCCAAGAAGAGTACCCCAACAGGTCATTGGTGGAAAGGCTTAATGGGATTTGCTTTACCTGCCTAAGTTTTGGAAGAACAGTCCAATGGCTTCTCTGTTGTTCTGTTCATTGTCTAATGCCCAATGGATATAATTATCAGTAGCTCTAATTTGGGAGCTAATCAAAGAAAGCGTAAATACAGCTATAGAAGGCGGAAAAACCAAAGAACAAGGGCTTTATCGTGGGTTCCCTCCAATATATTGATGAAATTCGATTATGCCAGTGACAGTGCCGAAATCGGAAAGAATTCGGAATGTATTTTTTCTTTTCTGAGGAATACAAATCACACTTTCCATATATATACTGCAAGATATCACTCCGGGGAGTTATTTGAGGATAACTAAATACTTCAAGGTCTTACTTTATTGGTTGGACGGAAATTCTCAAAGTTCATGTCTCGAAATTCGACTGCATTCGTAGCGTGTTAATATTCAATAGGAAGGTCGTGAGTTCAAATCCCGGCCGACGTATAATTCAATTCCACTACCTGCATGGGTAGCCTCAATCTACGAAAATGAGATAGATAGCTGGTTGTGCGAAGTGTTAACTGCCCTTCAATAATTCTATTTTACAATGGCACTACAGCCCAAATCGGACTTTGGCCTCCTGATCTTCAGGTTCCTTAACATTTTTCATTACTTATTATGGAACGGTTGTTAGTCCTTCGCACAACCCAATAACTACAAATTTTAATTTTCGTAGATTGAGGTAACTAAGGTATACCCAAGCAGGTAATGTGCTAGAATTATGCGTCGACCGAGATTTGAACTCACGACCTTTGCATTGTAGAACAATACACTACCCAATAGGCTACACCCTAGCCCTTCAACAATAAGAAATGAAAATAATAAGGAAACTGAAGGTCAGGAGGCCAAGGCCCGATTTGGCTTGCAGTGCTACTGTAGAACTAGACCGCATTTAATTTAAACGCTAAGTAAAAATCAATGCACAAGATCTCGGATACTGAAAAGGAACTTTACTCGAATGTCCGATTTACGATAACCAATTACAATGATGGGCCTGCTACTTCTCAACTGGACGATTATTTGTGTATTCAACAGTTTAACCGAATATTAGAAATTTTAACTTAATAGAATTTCGGAAATTTTATATTGACTACTCGTTATATTTGTAATGGAAGCTGATTATATGATAGCAAAGTTCAGCATTTCAGTGAAATTGAAATCAATCAAAAACAGATATGCGAATTTCTAGTTGAAGTTATTGCATATCAGAAAAGTATCGTTTTTTGGTTCGATTAGGGTACTTTACAGAATACTAATAACTGAGCGACAGAGAATGTAAGATTTTATAACTACAGACTCATATGTACATTTATTTGATTTATCGTAGGTAAGGATCTTCACTAAGGTGTGGAATGATGGAAGATATCCGTCTGAATGGAAGGAGGGCGTCATTGTGAAAATTCCGAAGAAGGGCGACCTTCGGGATTGTGGCAATTGGCGTGGTATATGTCTACTTACTGCCGTATCAAAAATTATGGCTAAGGTAATTCTCAATAGGATTAGTGATGTCGTCGAGAGCACTCTCGAAGTTTATCAGGCTGGATTCCGTAAAGGGTCGTCTTGTACCGACCACACAAATACCCTACGGATAATATTAGAGCAGTCAGCTGAAATGGGTTCGCCACTACATCTCATGTTTGTGGACTTCGAGAAGGCTTTCGACAGCGTTAAGCGAGATTACATATGGAATGCTTTGCGTAGGAGAGGTATTCCAGATAAGGTCATAGCTATGATTAAAGAATCCTACGAAGATGCAAGGTGTCGCGTCTTGCATAGAGGAGAGCTGTCCGAGAGCTTTCCTGTGCGAACGGGTGTCAGACAAGGCTGCATATTATCACCAGCCCTGTTTCTGGTGGTAATAAATGACATCTTGAAAGCTGCACTGGAAGGTGGGGAAGGTAAAGGGCTTCAATGGAGACTATTTAACATCTTAAGTCACCTTGATTATGCTGATGACGTGTGTTTGCTTGCACATACCCGTTCGGACTTAGAGTCAAATGTTCGCTCGTTGCATTCTAAATGCAAAGAGGCGGGACTGAAAATAAATGTGCGTAAAACCAAGTACATGCACATGGGTTCGAACGCAAACACACCGATTGTTCTTGATGGACAGGATGTGGAAGAGGTGCAAGATTTTTGCTATCTCGGAAGCATTGTCAGCATGGACGGCGGAGCCGAAAAGGATGTTGAGGCACGGCTAAATAAAGCTCGTCAGGCCTTCGGTATTCTTTCCCCTTTCTGGAGGTTAAGAGAGATCTCCCTTCGCACGAAGCTGCGAGTTTTTGACGCATGCGTCAAATCCGTGTTGTTATATGGTTGTACTACGTGGAAAGTGACCGTTCGACTTACCAAGAAACTACAGACTTTCGTAAACCAATGCCTCCGGCGCATTTTAGGAATATTCTGGCCAGAAGTAATCTCCAACGACGAACTTTGGAGTACAACTCGCCAGACTAAAATAGGTATTGAGATTCAACGGCGAAAGTGGCAGTGGATCGGTCATACTTTGAGGAAACCAGAGCAAAACATCGCAAAACAGGCTCTGGATTATAACCCTCAAGGAAGACGTCGGGTTGGTCGACCATGTAACACATGGAAGCGAGCAGTTGAGCAGGAGGCCAGAGGAATAAACAAGTCCTGGCAACAGCTTAAAGCCGATGCTCAGGATCGCGCCTTGTGGAAGAGAGTTGTTTCTGTCCTATGCCCCTATAGGGGGTCTTAACAGGAATTTGATTGATTTGAGGTAAGGATAACAGCAATTCAAACAAATTTAATACTCATCATCGAAATTAAATGAATCCTTTTTGATATCGGTCTTAATCTATTTGAAATGAAATTTATAAAAGCCAACTTGCAACATAAACACATATGCAAAATCAAAGTAAATTGAAGATTCTTAATCCTATTGAGAGAAATAATCCTATTTAATGTAATACATAGATGTTATGCAATAATATTCACTTCATACGAATAATCTCTTCATCATCGTACCTCAGAACTTCATTATATGTCGATCGCGGTCGTCCATCTGTATAATAAATTAATCCGTCGGATTGTCTCATTGGTGTCGAGCTATTTACACGATTCAGGACCTTCTCGTTTTTAACATAGCTACGCCTATAGCCCCGATCGAATTCACCTCGTAATAAATAGTCCGTATTCGGATATTTATGATCATTACGTCCGATTATTTCGTGATCATCCGATTCTATACTGGAATCGGATTCGGGTAAAGTAATCGGTCCGTCAATATCATCGACGTAAATTTCCGTTCCAGCTAGTAGCTGCTTACGGACAATAACCGGCGTCAAAAACGGATCGTATCGTACTCGTTCCGTTACATCCGGAATCGTTCCGAGCGATTTCATTCGAGCAATCGGATAATGGCTCCAAGGATTCTCTGGTTTTGCTACAATATCGTCATGATTGCCCAAAAATTTCGTATTTCCGATTTTATGTTTCACATATTTTCCGTTAATCTTCGGAACGATCGGCTGTTTAAAGATCGATTCGCGACGTAATCGTTCAAATTCGTTTTTCAATTCGATTTCTTTCTCGATTTCGATTTCCATTACCAAATTATTTAGCGATTTGATTTTCGTCAGATGATACGTAGGATAGACTTTTCGCGGTGAGAATTTACTTAGTTCTTTCGATGCACGTCGAAAATGTTCCTCCATAGGCGTAAGATTCTCCATTGATCGGATTTTAGAGAGACGTGGCGTATGAAAATTTTCATCCAATCCGGAATCATCGGTATCACCGACAAGCGGCGATTTTAAAAGTTTCGATCGCGTCGAACCGATTGGAGTATGATACTCGTCAATGCTTGTGTTCGGTGTTAAGTAGATACTACCATCGGTATCGATCGGTGACGACTTAACATTCTTTGTTGTAGGTATATGAAGCTTAATGGCATTTAATGCCCTCTGGTTTAACTTACTGAGAATTGAATACGATTTTTGGAACCTTTTTGAAAAATAAAATAAAATAAACAAATAAAATTGTACACTTTCCGAATTTTTTTTTTTCAAGAAATAAAAACCAACTTAAATTTAAAAAAAAAAATAATAATAATGAATGCAATTAAAATCAAACTAGTGATGAATTTGGTGAATTTTTTGATTACTATAGCTAAGAAAAAAAAATGCAAATAAAACAAATTAAACTAAATCTAGAGTTTTGTGAATTGGAAAGCATAAAATAGTTGCGTGGTGTTTCGAATTATTTATGTAATTAAAATAAATTTTGTTCCTTGGAAAAGTTGAAGAATGCTCAATTTTCATATATAATTAATATTAAGATTTTATCTTTGTTTACAATTAACGATATCTTAAATATTGCAGAAAATACAACATTGTGAGATATAAAGAAACATATATATATATACCTTATCAATATGTCACTGTACATTAGGAAAAATAAATAAGCTATACCGTTATATACAATATTTAACATCCTTGCTATAAATATAGTTACACCGAAAATTAGCACACTCAAACACTACAAGAACGTTCTGTTTTTTTTTTTATTATTTCTATGTTTTTTTATAGTTAAGAAAAACCAATGCCGTTGATGTTGTTTTTTGTTTTCTCATCAAATTACCTGAGCATGAAAGGTTTCATCATTAGTATAAAATATCGACGTTTTGCTATTCTCCATAAATGTTGTCCTAAAAGCCTGTGAAATATATAATTTTATGAAATATGCCTGTTTGTGTCATTGATACATAAGAGCGCGCTACAATTAGCATTAGCAACGAAGTCGATTAACATAAATTAATTGTTATTTTGTGCCTGCACAGCCCGACAGTACACGTTTATGGCAATTTCGTTTACTAGCACGCTATTTGAAACACTCACGTAGAAAAGGTATTTTATTAGGCACTTTGTTATTAAGCTATCGATTGCCAATAATTATTATCAGTTACTATTTACACCCATGCAGTTGCCTAATAATTCATTATGTCCAAGTGTTCAGTTTTGAACTGAATAATCGAAAAATATGACTTGAAAATGATTCTATAGCAGCTTGATAATTTTTTTTCGCATTAAAATAATATGTCAATTAACTTAGTTTAAAATCCCGAATTAGTACGTTCCAGTCAACACCAAGCATTTCATTTGTTGCGTTCTATGACTATGATGTATGATACTCGTATTTATCTTCTGATCTGCTAAATATTCATGCTTACTATATCTAAAGCTAATTAAGTTCAAGTAGTTCTTCAATATTAAACAATGTAATAATTGGGCAACCTTTGCAGCAGATTGTATTGCTGGCTGACTTTATTAGAGAACTTACTTTAGGTCGGTCTTATTCATTTTTCAACTCAATATACTTTCTCTGCAAATTTGTGGAGCGAAAAAGATATTTTAAATTCGTTCGCACTACCCAGCGACAAAAAAAGAAGCGATTCCTCTAAAAGCCCAATATAAACGATTCCGTTTAGCTGCAGTTCAGGAAGTTTATTTAATTAGTTTTCAGGAGAAACGCTTTTAAGGGCTTTCTGGACTGTTTAATTTTGCATATAAAAAAAGAAAGGATTAAGTTTCATAACCTGTGTGACTATGGGAATATTTATGGTAGACGCTTAGTATACCGATATTTCTACAAAGCCGTGGAATCGTTCTTGCCCCTCAGTGGCGTGGTGCACATTAATGCAATGGAAGCATTGCTTCCCTTAAATTTTACCTTTTATTTAGTCTTGAAATATTAAATTCAAATCAAAACGAATATGCAACATTATTTAAAAAAAAAAATCTAGAAAAAGAGTGAATTATTTTCATTCAACACTGCAAGTTTGTTTATGTTCACAGGACGGTTTTTTCTAACACTTTTTCTGAACAGCGAAACCCCAAAACTTTTCGCTGGGAAAAAATCGGTGACAAAACCTCGGTGAGATGCAATTTGAAAAACGCTTATACCGGACCGCCGGCCAATACGAGCAAAATTTTTTCGCGCGACGAGCGCAAGTTTTACGTTAATAGGAAGGGGAGATGCGTTGCATTAAATTGCTAACACCTTCCCTCTCATTGGATTCAGTCTCATATACGAAATAACAAGACCGCCGGCTAATACGAGCAAAATTTCCGATTGCGGCCAGCACAAGTTCGACTTCTATAGGAAGGGGAGATGCGTCGCAGTAATTGCTTCCACCCAGAATCACCTATATAAGAAAGCCGTTGCATAGAAATATTTACTACCACATGAATGTGGCAAAGACGGCCCACGGGTCATATGGCATGTATGACGATCGGTGAAGTAAATAGCTTCCTTGATTATATTTTCGGTATTATTATTGTTTGTAATAACTGTTTTTAGTGTTAATGATAATAAACGAATTAGTTTTGTACAATAACGTAAGGTAGAGTGAATACAGCAGTAGATAAAAGCGATTCACTCCTTTTTTGTTGAGACAATTGACAATTAAGAAATTTTGATTTGTGGAACCTCTTTTTATTTTCTACTTTACGAAAATTTCTTGGATTGCTGTTTGAAGGATTTCAGTTCAATAATTCTTAGTCTAACAAAATAAATTTGTTATCAAAGCTCTGCACAAAATCTTCAAAGCTTAAAATTCAGTTGAATGAAAATGCCAGAGTTTTGATGTTTCAGTCTCGCAAAATAGGCTTCACGCCTCTTCTTGAAAGATTTGGGCACTTTCACCGTCGATAAATAGGAGGATACGTTCGAAATTTATTCTGATCCAGATTTGAAACGAATTTTTTTTAAAGAAATGTTTAATTATTTTTTTCACAACAACCTAAAAGAGAGCTTCACTCAATTTTATAAATTAATATGCCTCATTTTAACACTACCGGTAACTAGTGCGTCCGCAGAAATTAGTTTTTCATGCCTAAAAAGAAGGAAAACATTTGTACAAAACTGCACAGGCAGTCAACGAATTATAGCTTTTTAATATCGATCGAAAAGGTAACCCTAAAATCTTATCTCTGCGAGCAAAACTTTTAATAAGATGTAAAAGATGATTTTGCGTTAAAAAATAGGCGGATAGACTTAATTTATAAATGAATAATTTTGCCGCATTTTTTGCTTTATATGACTTTTAAATATATTTATTGTTAATGTAACAATTAGTGCTTTAATTTATTTCTTTATTTCATTTTTTAATTTGTTGAATTATATGAATTTTTCGTTGATATTTATTGTTGAATTATTTGATGTATTATAAGGTAAAAAGACTAAATTATATTTAATACAAAGTTTTTTTAATTTAAGGAAAATGTTTTAATTTTAATTTTTTGTATATAGATTTTATTCAATTGTTGTTATGGTTTGTTTTGCTTATTGGTAATGAAATGTCTACCAATATTTAATACAAATATATTAATAAAATGGATTGAAAAAAATAAAATATTGTTATTAAATATTGGTAGGATTAGGCTACCGACACACGATGCGAGTTAATATATATTAACTTCCTATTTTGATATAAGTAGACCGAATTATGTATAGGATAATGACACTAGTAATATCGAACAGCGAGATAATATATATTAACTCGCATCGTGTGTCGGTAGCCTTAGAATCTAAATGCTGGAACAAACGACAGTATACCCACTCTCATATCCCCGGTCGTGATTCCCGGGTACTTTCAACATTAATAATATTTCTAGCAGCTGACGAGAGAGGTTTTAATAATATTTATAATATATTGCTTCAATATATTTAAAAAATAATTGCTTCCCGTAGATATAAAGTCACGCCACGCCCTTACTTTAATAATCTTGAATGCAATTATATAAAACTTCATTGTTAGAGTTATAAACTAAAAAATTCCATGTTGCCATTGAAAAGATTTTTTTTTTAAGAATGAATATTATAGAAGATGCAAACGAACTCTGTTTAATGCAGGGTGTATATGAGGCTATGAGATCAACAGTGGCCTAACCTTAATAGTAACGTATTGAGGTTAGGCCACTTTTGCTCTCTAAGCCTCACATAGTCTAGTGGGTAAGTTCTTGTACTCCACCATATTGCGAGTGCAAGTATATTTACCAATCAAATTCCTGTTACGACCCTCTATAGAATCAAAGGCAAGAAACAATTCTCTTCCACAAGCTGCAATCCTGAGCATCGGCCTTAAGTTAGCCGGGACTTGTTCTCTGGCCTCCTGCCCAACTGCTCGCTCCCATATGTTACATGGTCGACCAACCCGACGTCTTCCTTAAGGATTATAATCCAGAGCCTGTTTGGCGATGTTTCGCACTAGTTTCCTCAAAGTGTGATCGATCCACTGCCACTTCCCCCTTCGAATCGCAATGCCTAGTCTTTCCAATTGTACTCAAAAGCTCGTCGTTAGAGATCATTGGCCAAGATATCCCTAAAATGCGTCGGAGGCATTGGTTAACGAAAGTTTGCAGTTTCACTTTCTATGTACCGGGAGTTCAAAGTTAAACCCGCCGTTTCCCAATAGATGACGCCAGCAGTAAATGCTGACAAACAATAGCGGATCAGAAACGTCACTTAACTTAGGTAAACTTAGGCATCTGTCAACAACTTCTTATTATTAGATTTGTGAAGTCCTATCGGCGTCATACTTCTTACTTTTTTGTGCGCGAATGACATTCAATTAAAAAAAAATCTGCAGCTGAGGCGCGTCGAATGATTGTTGAAATTTATGGTTAGGGTGCTATTAGTGAAAGAACGTGTCGCGAATGGTTTGAACGTTATAAAATGGAGAGCGGCCCGGAGCGGTTAAGAAGTTTGAAAACGCAGAATTGGCGGCATTAATGGACGAAAATTCCTGCCCAATGCAATAACAACTTGCAGATTCAATGGGCGTGACTCAGAAAGCCATTTCACAAGGTTTGAAAAGCATGGAAATGATGTAAAACCAAGGAAATTGGGTGCCATACAAGTTGAAGCCACGAAACGTCGAACGTGGTTTTCTCACATGCGAACAGCTGTGCCAACGGCATAAAAGGAAGGGTTTTCTGCATCGCATCGTCACTGGCGATGACAAGTGGATCCATTACAATAATCCAAAGCGAAAAAAATCGTGGAGATACCGCGACCATGCATCAACATCGACTGCCAAGCCTAACATCCATGACACGAAAATCATGCTGTGTATTTGGTGGGACCAGCTCGGAGTAATGTATTATGAGCTGCTGCAATCGGATGAAACCCTCACGGGAGATCGCTACGAAAAACAAACAACTAATACGTTTAAGCCGAGCTTTGAAGGAGAAATGGCCGCAACACGAGGAGAGTCAAGACAAAGTGACAACGCTCGGCTACATGTTACTCACGTTGTGAAAACCTACCTGGAAACACTGAACTGGGACGCCTTACTTTCCCTTCTGCCCCTTCCGAGTACGACGCATGACCTAGCTGATCAGCACTTCCATTCTTGCGAAAAAGCCAAAGCTTGGGTCGATTCGTGTATCGGCTCAAGAGAAGAGCAGTTTTTCCGACGCGAAATCCTTATATTGCCAGAAATATGGGAAAAAAGTTGTGGCTAGCGATGGACATTTCTTTTGATAATAAATATTTGAACATTTTTGCACAACAAAGGCTCGAATTTTGGAAAAAAAAACGGAGGTTTATAATTATAACACACGGACGTCGAACACTCGCAGCTTCATGCTAAGGCAGATCTCTCTTAACTTGTAGAAAGGGGAAAGGATACTAAAGGCTTGATGATCTTTATTTATACGAGCCCCAATATTCGTTTACGCTTCCGAGGTAACAAAAGTCTTGCACCTCTTCCACATCTTGACCGTTAAGAACAATCGGTGCGCTTCGAACTCATGCGCATGTACTTGGTTTTACGCAAATTAATATTCAGTCCTGACTCTTTGATTTTAAATCCGAATATTATATTACGCAAACACACGTCGCCAGCATAATCAAGGTGACCTAAGATGCTAAACAGTCCCCACTGAAGACCTTCATCTTCTCCCATCTTCTAGT
Source organism: Chorisops tibialis (assembly GCA_963669355.1). NCBI lineage: Eukaryota > Metazoa > Arthropoda > Insecta > Diptera > Stratiomyidae > Chorisops > Chorisops tibialis. The sequence goes on along the minus strand of OY770262.1, from coordinate 266,709,986 downwards.
GCAGCTTTCAAGATGTCATTTATTACCACCAGAAACAGTGCTGGTGATAATATGCAGCCTTGTCTGACACCCGTTGACACAGGAAAGCTCTCGAACAGTTCTCATCTATGTAAAACGCAACACATTGTATCTTCGTAGGATTCTTTAATCATAGCTATGATCTAATGTGGAGTACCTCTCTTACTCAAAGCATTTCATATGTAATCTCGCTTAACGCTGTCGAAAGCCTTCTCGAAATCCACAAACATGAGATGTAGTGGCGAACCCATTTCGGCGGACTGCTCCTATATTATCGTTAGCGTATTTGTGTGTTCGGTACAAGACGACCCTTGACGGAATCCAGCCTGATTAACTTCGAGAGTGCTCTCCACGACATCACTAATCCAACTACAGCGACCATGGAAATATCTGTAGATGGTGTGTACTCCGCTATTTCTGCGATGTTCAAGGGAGTCTAAAGATGCCGTTATGGTATCATCTTCAATAAATCACAAATTGCTGAATTCGATCCAGCACATTTAGATGAGTTTTGGGTGCCCCAGTCCAGATATGCGAATCGTACTCGAGTCGGATCTTGATGTATGACTTGTAGATGGTTACAAGATCTGATGGTGTAAAATATTTCTTGCACCTTCGGAGAAGCCTAAGCACTTGGAGGCGCCTAAATCTACATTATGGATGTGCTGGCTACAGTTAAGTTTTTTCTTAATGTGCATACCCAGATAGAGATTCCCCGAATAATCAGGTGTTACACCATCAAAGATTAGGTCAGGCACCGACATGTTGTATTTAAGAGACAGATGACAGGCTTGTGTTTTAGTGGCATTAAACTCTACTCGATTAACCGTGTCTCATTGCAGGATTGTGTTGAGATCAGTATTTAATGAATCAAACAACTCCCGGCGCTTAATAGGCACAGAAGACTAATGAGCCTCAGTAATTGAGTTGAAGCTGTAAATGTTTTCGTACTGTCATCTGCGAAGCTGCGAATTGGCGTCGACAATAGAAGGTCGTTAATAAAGATTAGAAATAAAGTAGGTGATAAACGGAGCCTTGAGGAACGCCGAAATTGATAGGAAAGGAAGTCGGAGAGACGCCATCTAAAACAAGCTGTGTGGCGCACTTTGATAGAAAACTCTCAATCCATAACAAAAAAGAAGCATCAAACCCAAATGCTTTGAGCTTAGCAATGTAGGGATTTATGCCAGACTCTGTCTAACGCTTTCGCAATGTCTAATGCAAGTACTTGGCCTTGGCCAAATTTATATATGCACATTATTACAGCGTTCGGTTAGGTAAACCAACAAATCCCCGAATTCCGAATTAAAACCATATTGGCGATCGTCTATAAGTTGATTGCTCTCCAAGTAATGCATGACCTTGTGATTGACAGCATTTTTCATAACTTTTGACAGCACAGAAGTGATGGCTATGGCGTTATTTTGCGGGGTCCGACTTGCTTTTCTTCTTGGGTATAGGCTGCACATTCGCTTGTTTCCAGCTATATGGGAATTTTCCTGAAGAGTAGGATAGGTGGAAAAGGTTGCGAAGAGGTTTAGCCAAAGATGAGAAGCAATTTTTTAGGGTTATGGGGGGAACAAGAAATCTCAGCAAAGAATGGGAGGAGTATATCGGCTGTTATTTCCTGGTTCGCTTTGAGGAGTTCGGTTGGTAGTTCGTCTACAACTGGGGCTTTCCTTCCCGCCATTGACCGATCTTCCTTATCTGGGGGATCGTCCCTAATAGAGGATTGTTGCAGTTGGATATTTGGTAGTTGTTCTGTTTCCGGAATATCTTCTTCTGACAAAATATTTAAAATATCAGAGAAATAATCCTTCTATCGCCGGAACTGGTGTTTACTTATATTAAGGAGAGTTCCGTTGACATCTCTCACTAGGTGGTTGGCGGTGAAATTTCTGTTCGTCAACTGTTTCATAATTTTAAGTAGTGAACCCATATCCCCAAGGTAAAGCCGCAGATTCTGCCTTGTTGGTCAGATCTTCAATTTCGCGTCTAACAGCCTTTTTAAGCTGAATATGAGCATCGCGGTAGTTCCGTCAAGTCGGAAGTTCTTTGATTGACATCGGGTTGGGAGATGATTCTTTCCGATCGCATTTCGAATGCTGGAAACTTTTTCGAACTTTAATGTCTGAAATCTGGCGACGTTTTTGCCCACAAATATGGATTAAATAATTAAAAAAGCCAATTTGAAGATGAACAGAATAAAACGGAAAATTTTATTAACTAAATATTCACAAGTCCGCTGGCCCTGGTGGCATTACTCCCATTACACTTGAAATGTGTTCCTCTTCTCTGGCTAAACCCTTACGCAATCTTTTCCATCTATCTTACTCTTCCGGGTACTTTCCACAATTGTGGAAAGTTGCGAATGTTCAGCTAACTCCCAAGAAAGGAAGCAAAGCGAAACCCACTAACTACCGCCCGATAGCTTCAGTGCTCTCGAAAGTAATGAAAACTGCTGTCAATCGTAAAATCGTTTATTATCTCGCGGATAAACAGCTTATCCATGATCGCCAATACGGTTTCCGTTCTGGAAGGTCGACGGGAGATCTCTTGGTCTATCTGAGAGAACGTTGGAACTCCTGCTTTCATAAATACGACGAAGGTCAAGTTCTTGCACTTGACATTGCAAAAGCTTTTGACAGAGTTTGGCACGAATGTCTTCTTGTTAAGCTCAAGGCCAAGGCAATCACACTTTACGAGTCGTATTAGATGGCGTTACTTCCTCCGCCTTCCCAATCAACTCCGGTGTCCCTCAGGATTCTGTCTTATCGCCCACTCTGTTCTGAATATTTATTAATGACCTTTCGCTTTCTACTCTCAATCCAATCCATAGTTTTGCAGATGACAGTACTTTTAATAACACCTTTGGATTCGACTCCGCTGCGGAATCTTAGAAGCAATTGCTTCCAAACGTAGAGAGTCATTCGGTTCGCTGAAGACCGACCTCGACTTAATCCTAGAGTGGGGCAAGAAAAATAAAGAAGAGTTCAACGTCATCTTTCTCTTAAACATAATGTTCCAGCGGCGTCATCTAATTAAGCCTTTAATGGCGTACCACTTCGCTCTTCAGATGAGTTTATTCTATTATGCTTAAAGTTAAATAACCACCTTGATTGGAGCAAACACATCTTTGACGTTGCCCTTGATACCTCCAAACGCCTAGGTATTCTTCGCAAATGCAAAAAATACTTTACGCCTCACGACATAGCTACCATCTAATCTCGATTAGAGTACAAAACACACCTTGTTCTGCTCGATAGAATCCAAAAACATGCGTTCCGACTAATTAGCGATGAATCTGTTACGGTTTCTTTTGACTCCTTCGAGCATCGCAAAAACATCAGAGTACTCAGCATTTACTATCGCTACTTTCATGGTAAATGTAGTGCGGAACTTAGATCACTTAATCCTCCACTTTACACTTTTCCCCGAAATACTCGTCAAGCTAAAAGCGCACACGACTATGCCGTCAACCCTATTCCTAATCATACAGTGAAATATAGACAGTCATTTATCTCCCAAATGTCCAGACTTTGGAATGTATTGCCGGCTAACGTTTTCCCAAGTAGGTATAATCTTCAGTCCTTCAAGAATAACCTTCACCGTCATTTCCGTCTCTCTCCACCCTAATTTTCATAACACACCAAAATTTTATCCACTTTCTTTATCGAGTTAATTGTGCAATGCATTAAAGGGTGACCCCCTAAATTAAACTCGGTGCTTAAAAAAAAAACGAATATTGCATCGAATTGCTAGTTTACCCAAATTATGCTGCAAATACTTCAAATTATAATGATCCGTTAAAAGAAATTTTTTGCAGTTCTAAACCGTACAGTATTCGGTATAAAAATTAATAGTAACTTTGATGAAGTGTACAATTGATTTGTGGTTATCACAAATTTATATATATTTTGTTTTCATTTTTCAAAATTCAAACCATATTGGGAAATACTTAATAAATAAATGACTTTTGAATTATTTCTGTTCTCGCTATTGTTATAACTCATTTCGAATTATCGTTCGTCTTTGGATTTATTATTATAAATTTAATTTGAAATTGTATTTCGTTATGATTATTGTCCAGAAATCATAAAATTACTTAAACTGTTTCTTTATCTTCATAATTATAAATAAAAATAACATTTCTATGGTTCTCATATCAGCGTGTGCTTAAAACTTTAACAAAAAAAAAAAACTAATTTAAATTGTTTGATAACAATGACTACTTAGCATAAACGTTATTAAATAATAATAAAAAAAATTGATGGCACCTTATGATCGAATATAATGAAGATAGTTTCTTTTTCTTAGAATTTTCCGACTACCGCACCCGATTATTGGCGACAAGTTGACATTGAAAAATTGAAATATGATTTAAATTTTATCGCATATCGTGTAAACAAAAATAAAAACGTGCGAATATACAAAACCGAAATTTATGATGCACCTCTGAAATTTAAAATTTAAAAAGAAAACGTCTTCAGAAAACAATAAGTAACCACCACGCAACTGATTTCCTAATTCTATTTAAATTAATTTAATGAAAACATTTGTTTTCTTTTCTTCTAAAAAAAAAAAACAATCGATTAGTATCGCAAAATCAATGTACTTCAAAAATTTTTCTATTGTATTGAATGCACTTTTTTTTTTATTAGTTATTAATTATTCAAGAAAACAACCCTTACATCTAAAAATGCAATAAATTAAGTATAAAATTTCATATCAATGGAATAATGATGATTACATTATATTAAGAAAAAAAAACAGAAAACCCAAACCGTTACTACTCGCACTACGAGTGCTCTTAAAATTTTGTTTAGTTATATTATTCGATAATGGGGTTCGAAAAATACACAATAGAAATTATATTTATTTATTATTTAAAAAAGAGTTCGGTAAAACAATGTCTAAAGTCTGAAAAGTAGAATACAAATAGCTGATTATTTATATTTGTTAGTTATAAAAAAAATGGAATAGGTTTATTATTTTGTAGTTCATGCGATCGTAATTATTTTTTTTTAAATGTAATAACTTAATACCACATTAAACCAAAGACAAATAGAAGAGATGATGTAAGAAACAGAATAAAATTCTTATTTCAGGTAATTTCGTTATTTTCTTTTTTAAATCAATATTATAAAAATATAAATACTGCATAAGCTAACTACTATGAGCTATTAAGAATTTCTAATTTTCTGTATTTTATATGCTAGAATGTACTACATAAGTTTTTTTTTCTAAAAGCTGTTAAGTAACTAATAATATACTTAATTTGAATTTAGTATGATATGAATAATTGAACTCAATATGTTGTATACGCTATGTAAATATAAATATTTACTTAGTTTTGTAAATGTGTGTTGGAAATACATGCTTCAAACTTGCTTGACATTTTTCTAACGAATCATCCCGACAAATATTCTGTTTCTGTGATATCGCCTTCCCCAGTTGGGAATACTGATCACTTCCTGATTCGAGCACAATTTCCGATTACAGCGGTAAATACATTAAAAGTCTAAGTGCCTCCAAGAACCATCTGGTGTTACAAAAAAGCAGACTGGGGAGCATTAAAACAGTTTTTCAAGGCCTTTAATTGGAATTTGTGTTTCGAGTCTAATAATTGTGATATAGCTTGTCAGCTTGTAACCGAAACCATCTTCAAGGGTATGGAACTCTTCATAACCTTTAATTATAAAGGTATCAAACCGTCGCAGGATTCGTGGTTTACTAAAGATTGTCTTACGGCCATCCGGAACAAGAAAAAATATTTTCAAATTTTTAAGAGCAACCCAACGTTTGCCAACAGATCTCTTTACAACGTGTCAAGAAATATATATAAGTCGATTTTGAAAAGTGCCAAGTTTCAACACGACCAAAAACTTCGACGGAAAATTCTCGAAAGACCAAATGGCTTGAGATCTTTTTGATCATTTGTTAAAACGGTCAACAGCAACTATGTAAAATCATCTACCACCTCTTCTAGATAGGAACCGAATTGTAGTCCATCCAGTTGAGAAAGTCAACTTCTCGCAGCAAGTTTCGCCCGAAACTCCAGGCTGCCAGCGACAAACCAGTTTCCCCCGCTTGTAACACCATCTGGATTTCGTCTACCTGAGATTCATTTTCGCACACGACTTATCTCCAGAATTCTTCGTGAGCTCAATGTTCAGAAATCTGCAGGTCCCGATGGTATTACCCCCTTAGTCCTAAAAAATGGTTTTGCGTCCCTGGCTAAGTCGCTGCGCGATTTATTCCATCTCTCTTATTTCTCTGGATACTTTCCGCGCACGTGGAAAATGGCGAATGTTGAGCCGATTCCCAAGAAAGGAAACAAAGCGTTGGCCGCCAACTATCGCTCCATCGCCATTACTTCCGTTCTGTCGAAAGTGATGGAAACGGCTGTGAATAGCAAAATAGTCCGCTATATTGAAGACAACAAACTTATCAATGATCGCCAATACGGATTTCGTTCCGGACGATCCACAGGTGACCTCTTGGTATATCTGACTGACCGTTGGAACTCTTGCATCCATAAATTTGGCAAAGGTCAAGCTCTGTCGCTTGACATCGCTAAAGCGTTTGACAGAGTTTGGCACAATCGTCTCCTAGTGAAGCTCAAAGCAGTCGGCTTTAACAATAACCTCGTAAAATGGATCGAGAGTTTCTTACATGAGTAGTATTGGATGGCGTGGCATCTTCTCCCTTTCCCATAGATTCCGGAGTCGCCCAAGGCTCTGTTTTATCACCCACACTCTTTCTTATTTTTATCAATGACTTTCTGTCATCAACGCTCAATCCGATACATTTTTTTTTTTTTTTTTTTTTTTATTTAATGCATTATAATTATTGTTTTGACAAATTCCAAGTTAAATGAATTAATGCACTACTCCCCCTTTTAAGGATTATTCTTGTGATAGGGGTGAGGAGTCGATAACTAGTATATAATTTTTACAATATATTAAGCTTAGAAAAGTAAGATACTTAAATTTAAGAATTAATACATAAGTTTAAGTTACATTATTCAGATTATAATTATTTTCACAAATTATTCAGTAGGAATTTAATCTAATTCAAGCAAATTTTTCAATCTAAGATTATAGTAATAACTTTTTTTTTTTTTAAATTGATTGTTAAATGGAAAATGAAATAATATCAACTAACCAATATCTTTATAATAATACATTTTTATATTAGTTTTGAAGGTTTCAATATTACTGCTTTTTTTTATTATTGAAGGTAAGGCATTATAAAATTTGACCCCAGAGTATGAATAATGGTTTTGGCCAACTTTTGTTTTTCGTTTCGGTAGCAATATATATTCATAAGTGCCAGCCCTAGTGAAGTTTAAGTTAACCGGATGAATAAGTTTTTTGATTTCTTTGTGTATTTGAATACTTGATATTAGTTTGAATATTTGTTCAATTGAAAGTACTTGTAAGTCCGAATATAACTTATCAGAAGGATAAAGTCTACTTTTTCTCAATAGAATTTTTATTAATAATTTTTGGACGATATTAAGTGGTGAAAGAAAACTAGAGTTACTATTACCCCAAGCAATTATTCCATATTGTAGTAGTGAGTGAATCATGGAGAAGTAAAATATCCTGATAGTTTTTATTTGCAGAAAAGATCTTACTTCGAGGCAAATTGGAATAAGTTTTCGTAGACGGGATATAAGATTGGAGATATGGATTTCCCATTTAAGGTGTTCATCGAATGTAATACCTAGATATTTGGTGGACGGGACTCTTTTTAGTGGGGGGCACTGGCAATTTGTACCACACTGATTTGTGTGAATCCTGATGTCTATATTAATTGGGTCTCCATGTTGAGTCAGTTTAAATACGATATAATTTGTTTTTGAAATATTTAAAGTAAGGGAGTTATGATCTAACCATTCTTTAATATTCAATAAGCTATAATTAGCCTTTATATTGACTCTTTCCCAAGAGCAGTCTTCTATAAAAAGTACTGTGTCATCTGCAAACGAAATCAGTTCTCCTTCAATTGATATCGAATAGATATCATTAACATATAATATGAATAATAGAGGACCTAGCACTGTCCCTTGTGGTACTCCGTATTCGAACGACAGATAATTACTGTGTTTTTTCAAAATTTTAACTCTGCTTTGCAGATGACAGTACCCTGGATAACATCTATGAATTCGACTCGATTATTATCGCTCACCATGTCCCGGTAGCATCTAAACGTGCCGAACTATTTGGATCATTGAACTCTGACATGAACCTAATCTTGGAATGGGGCACGATATATAGAGTAGAGTTCAACACCTTCAAAACACAGGTCTGTCATCTTTTCCTTAAACGTGATGTCCCGGCGTCGGTTTCTAATGTAACCCTCGGTGGTGTGCTACTAAACTCTTCCGAATATTTCTCACTCCTTGGCATCAAAATAAATCACCACCTTAATTGAAACCAGCACATACTCGACGTAGCACTTGACGCTTCAAAACGCCTAAGAGTTCTTCGAAGATGTAAACAATATTTTACTCCCAGTGACCTAGCAACTATCTATAAGGCCTACAATAGACCACGCCTCGAGCACAATTCGCATTTATGGGCTGGGGCACCCTAAACGCAACTTGCGATGCACGACCGTGTCCAGAGACAGGCGTTCCGACTAATTGGAGATGAAGCCAACACGGTTTCTATAGACTCCTTAGAGCATCGCAGAAATGTCGGAGTACTAAGTATTTACTACCGGTACTTTCATGGTAAATGCAGTGAGGAACTTGCTAAACTTATTCCACCTCTGTACTCATTTCTTAGAAACACTCGCCTAGCTTCAATCGAACACGAGTTAACTGTTAAGCTTCCAACTTCCTGCACAGTGAAATATAGGCAGTCATTCATACCCCGAACTTCTAAGCTCTGCAATGCATTGCCTGAAGCTGTATTCCCATTGTCATACGACCTTCAACGTTTCAAACTCAACGTCCACCGGCATTTTAGGCTTCTCCCCCCTTTTAATCCCGTCTAACCTTAACTCTTTTTTTCCCCTTACCGACATGACTGTGTAATTTACATTAAAGGGTGACTCCCTAAGTTGTGTTCGGCTAGTTAAAAAAACAAAAAAAAATGTTTTAAACAAATGTAATAGCGAATAATTAATCTGAGTTTTGCTTAAGGGGTAGTCTGTTTGTCTACAACAAAAAGCCCGTGAGTTCTAGTCCAGTTCGATGTATTGTTCCAGAATACTATAAGGGTATATGTGAGCCCTCCCCGCAGTGAGGGGGAGGGGGGGGAGGGAGAGGGGATAGTTGTAGAACGAGGTTTTACCAATTCATGGAACTATCTTTGGAGAATAGCGACTCCTCGGACCTGAACTAACCATCCTACTGTGGGATGGGCGCAGTAGACTTCACCCACTGCCAGTCCTGCTTGCCCTAGAAATGGCAAATGGACACTCACTGGATCATGGGCTTATCACCCGTAACCTTCAAATCTAACTGTACGAGAAATGGATAGAGCGCCTCGAATACGGACGGATTCTACGGTAACGACTTTTGGCATTCGAAAACGGACTATGATTGGCTTCTGGAACGTTCAAATATTGAATGACGGGGGAAGAGCTGGGGTCACTCGGTTCTTGCATCGACAATCAGTGATCAACCGTGAAATGGAGCACTATAACATCCAAATCTTGGGGTTGAGCGAGGTCAGGTCGACCGGATCAGGAGAAAAAAAACGAACCCCGAGCGGAAACACCATTTTGTATGTTGGTCCTGAGAGTGAAGCAAAAAATAGCGTAGCGGTCGCAAAAGCATTGGTGTCAACCTACGCTCGGCAAGAGAAAAACAATCAAACGCGGCCTGAATTTCAGCTCCTTCCCATACAAAATCCGGACGGAAAGTCATCAATAATTCAGTAGCTGGCGGGGATTTCGCTTCATATATAAAATCCAACCTGAGATATCATGCAACCATCGTTCAATAGCAAGCATAAAAGTCGGCGTAAATTCTGCCGCGGCAAGCGAAACACCGTCGTAATTTTTCAATTTTCATACCGAATCTGAGCACTACTACTATGACCATAGTTCTGCGTGCCTGCTGGTGTTTCAGATTTGTTTAAGTAAAGGCAAACAGCTTTTTTGCTTACTGTTCAGTTGATATTATGGGCGCCAGTTAGAGTAATGATTTCAAGATAATGCTTTCAGTATGCACAAAATTTTAAGTTGAGTACAGCCATTAGACATATCCATGTTAAAATTGAGACTGGAACCAAATATGGTTAGGTGGATGTATGAAAGTATCACTAGAAATTTTTGGCACCTGGATTGGGGCCAATTTAAAAAACATAATAGGACTACGATTGTGCGTAAAGCCCAATCGTGCGATACTCTAGATGAAGAGAAATGTTTTTATTATTATGCAGCAGATTGGAATTATTACAGAAGTAATATGTTCCAAATTTTAGATCATTAACTTTTACACTTTTCGAAAAAATCTTTTTAAAGACAAATTGCGTAATTATGTCATTTTGTATGGGAGGGGGTAGAAGGGGTAAAGCTAATCGTCTAATTTTTTTTGGCCTTACTAATAATTATAAATAAATAGTTAGTGCATAATTTCAGCTCGATCAATTTTATACGCACTGAGTAAAATGGTTTAGAGGATTTCATGAAAAAGTGCAGTTTGTATGGGAGGTGGTGGAAGGAGGGAGAGGACACAAATAATTTGTATACAGTAGAATGAAATCATTATAAAAGTATTATATTCCAAATTTCATACCAAGAGCAGGTATACTTTTCGAGAAAAGCCGTAATTAACTGCGTAATTGTGTCATTTTGTAAGGGAGGGGTTAGAAGGGGTGGAGCGATTTGGCCCGTTCACGAACTTGTCCTTACTTTTTTGTAAAAAACGATGTGTGCAAAATTTGAACTTTCTAGATCAACGCGTTCTCAAGCTAGAGAGGACACGGACGGACAGACGGACGGACATCCGGTTTTGAAATTTTTGAGTTATTATATGAACTTCTGCATCATTAATTTTTTTCTCCGAGCCTTATTTCTTAGCGTTACAAACTTTGTAGCAAACTTATAATACTCTCAGATTTCATCTAGAGTATAAACATCTCATGCAACCATCCTGGAGCGTATAACAAGGGAATCTTTTTTCACAAGCGATAGTAGTGATACAATTCTATCAAAGATGCATTTTGTGAAGCACTTTGAAGTCACTCTAACTGAAAGACAGCATTGGGTTCTCAATCATGTCATGCAGAATGACGAGATTGCGATTTTTACTGATGGACCGAAAAATGGAAGAGGGAATAGGTTATGGCATTTTCTCTGAAAGCCTTGAACTGCAAATCTCTAGGTTATTGCGAAAATGGCGGAACTGGCCTTGCGTACAGGGGTAAATGGTAAGCGAGTTAGTTTTTACTTGGACAGCTGCAATTCAAGATACTTGAACCATTGTATGAACATGTTTGAAGAATTGGGTAAAAACCTGCACTTTGCAACTTTGTTGGGTTCCGGGTCATCAGGATATATCTGGAAACGAAATGGCGGACAGGCTGGCCAGAAACGGAACTGCCTTTGCCATCGTTTCGGATTTTTGGTATTGCCTCGAGACTCATTAAGACAATCTACGCCAACAAAGTGTGGGGAAGGAAAATCTGAAATGGTTACAAACCTACTCGATCAACACCATGAAGATGAAACAATGAACCCGCGCCGGGTTTGGTAGAGGAAAATAAATAAAAATATTGAGTTTTGACAGAAAATCCCAACAGACAGTAGTAGGTGTAGTCACGGGCAACTGTCTTAGAAAACATGTTCGAGGAGGATGAGACCGAAGAACATTTTCTCTGTCATTGCCCATGCCTCCAACAATTTGAAGACAAGTTACTTCTTTGCGGTTTCTTGAATCGATGAAGCTTATTAGATTCATCGGTAGACCAGGCTGGCTAAATGATATGTACGACCGCATGGTACAAATACGGAGACGTAGAATCTGCCTAGTGGTGGCCTACGCACATTGGTGTTCAGCCCGTTCACAAACCTAACCTAAACTAAATCATTTAAAATAACAAGCAATTGCGGATTTTTTCCCAACATGTTTCATATTACAATTACGTTATATAATTACATTGAAGAAACAAGTGTCCATTTGTAGACACAATTTGAATCGCCTAAGCGGCTATAACCGAAGTATTTTTAATTTCGATACCGGGTCGTAGCGCCTATTTAGAAATGACGCAGCAGACACGCTTGCATTAACTCCACTAGGAAGTCAGTCGATGTACCACCAACAGGGCTGACGACTAGCTTCAAACCAACTATTTTGGATATTTTTCTTGACGAAGTGGCGGCAGCTGGATAGCTGCAGAACGACCAAATCCTTTTGGGAAGAACCGCTTAAAAATATTAAAGATCAGCTATTACAACGTAGTCGCTATATCGTCCGAACTATTGTCGTTCTGATCATAAGTCTTTGCTCGCTTCAGGCTGTGGATCGCGAGCGATAGCCTTTGCAGAGGTTACGAGGAAGACGAAGAATTTATCCAACTTGCTACACATCATGAATGTTACAATCTGCGAAAATGAAAACTCGTAGATAGAGCGCAGTCAAGGGCTAACAATTTTTTCACAATAACAAATAAAATGTTAAAAAATCTGAAGGTCAGGGGGCTAAAGACCGTTTTGGACTGAAGCCTCTGCCTGAGGTGAGGAGTTCAGTTATGAGAATTGGTACTATCCGCCTTCAAGTCACCCTTCTCACTATATCAGTCTTAAAGCTTGTGCTTAAAGTGCAAGAAAATAAACTGAAGCGGTTCAACATCGGCCCGGACAATGACGGGTTGCGAGTTTTTTTTTATGTAACATCGGAACTAGAGGGGTTGCCCTTTTATACTGAAGCACAAGGGGAATGGATAATGTTTTTAAGGAATTATTGGGAAATACTGGTTTTTGGAAAATACTGAGCAGCGAGTTCCATATTCGAACAGTTCGGTTTAAAATCGAATCACAAAATTTGACAGTACGACCAAGTATTACGGGGTAAAGGCATACGTGGTCGTAAGAGATTAGAGATATCGTCCGAACAATCTCCACTGTAGTAGCGATACAAAAGGGTTAGGGAGCTTACAGTACGTCTATGCTCGTGTGAATCCAGAGATGAAGTGATATCAGAATCTCCTTTAATTTTAATGGTCCGAGACTGAATACTATCCAGATAGGAGATAGAAGTTTTTGCAGCTCCCGCCTAAAGGTCAGAATTAAATTCAAGACGTGGTCTAATATAGGCCTTATAAACTGTCTGTAACCCAGCAGCGGTGAGGGAGTTTTTACAAAGGTAACCCAAACATTTAGATGCTTCCTTGGCGATCTTAAATATATTGTTATAGATCTGGCAACCACGCAATATTGATCTTCCCGAAAGTACCAGAACTATATAGAACAGTCCCCCAATATGTAAAAAGCAATAGCCATAAACATATGGAACCATCCAGTATAGTCTAGACATAAGGTAAAAAAATTATATAAAAGTGCAAATAAATAAATTATCTCTCATTTTTAAACGAATTGTGTTTTTCTTGAAATCCCAGCGAACCCCTAGCTCGCAACAATATGATCATTTCAAGATAAGTTATCTGTGATTTGAATACCTAACATCTTAACACTCGAAGAGTTGGTCAATGGCTGGCCTCCAAAGGAGATTGGATCAAGGTTAGAATCTTTCGCTTCCGACTTTCCATGCGACTCACTCGTCCAAACCAGACTGAATATTCACCAAATCACGTTTGTGCGACACAAGAGCACTGGATTTTCGAAACATTAAATTCGACGTGATTCTTATTGACCCAATCAAGACTTTTACGGCTAAGGACGCAATGTTGAAGGAGAAGTTTAATGTGCTGTCATCAGCGAAGCTATGTAAAGGGTTGAAAGTTGAATCTAGCAAGACATTAATAAATATTAGAGAAAAGGTGAGGGAAAGAACCGAACCCTGTTGGACACTAGTGTTAATTTTATAAGAAGGGGAAACCACACCATCCAATACCACACGCATTGAAAGATTGGCTAAAAAAAATTTTTCAATCCAGAAAATAAGGTAGTCGCTCAAACCAATAGCTTTAAGTTTGATTAAAAGGGCACTGTGCCATACTCTGTCAAAAGCCTTGGAAATATCGACAGCGATAATACAAGATTCCCCAAACTATTGAATACTCTTGTTCCAACGTTCAGTGAAGGTGGTTAAAAGGTTTCCTGTGGAACGTTTTTTACGGAATCCATACTGTTTGTCGTCAATAATATCATTAATGTTGAGATATTGTATTAGGGGTTGGAATTAATTCGTAGCGTTTTACAAAAGGTGGCGTTACTCAAGTATCCGTAGTCACATATACAAAAGCAAATATTCTCCATGAAGCTACTGTGATGGCGCATCTAGTCCACTGAACGACATTTCTTTATCGAGTTTATAACATTTTGTTGTGCGTCATCAAACATGTCAACGTTCGTGCTCAAAAATCTGTTTTTGCGGGGAGTGTTGCTTCATTACTTTCACATGAAGAAAAGTGCTGCGGAAAGTCATCGCATTTCAGTAGACGTTTATGGTGAATATGCTCTAGCTGAGCAAACATGCAGAAAGTGGTTCGCTCGGTTCAAAAATGGAAATTTTGGCTTGAAAGACAAGGAGCGTCCCAGACAGCCGAAAAAGTTTGAAGATGAAGAATTGGTGACAATGTTCGATGAAGACCCCTGTCAAACGCTTGCACAGTTATCAGAATCGCTTGGAGTTGACAATAATACCACTGTAATAATATTTTCAGAATAAACCATCAAACTTTGCAAAAAAACGCTACGAATTAATTCCAACCCCCAATATTACTCTATTATTTATTATTGATGATTGTTTCCATGGCCTTCGACAGAAGTGAAGTCGTTGCTATTGGACGATAATTAGCGGGATTGATACTTTCTTCTTTTTTTGGGACTGGCTGAACGAAGACAGTGGAGGAAGATAAGGAGAGACGATGAAGTTTGCATAGATGTTTAGCAAGAGAAGTGAAGCAATTTTTAAGGACAAGGGCTAGTTGTCATTTATACCATTACTTCAACTATTTATAGATATTTTCATAATCTCCCTTTCAAATTGTTTTAAATTACACGCGTGTTTTTTATTTCAACTGAACAAAAAAGAACAACCTTCAAACTATTAAACAAAATAGAAAAGCTTTTCACTCTCGTATCATTTAGTTATTTCAAACAATAAATTTGCAAATAAACCTTTATAATTTGCATTGACCTTGTCCTCCGAAATGCGAGTAAATATTGAAAATATAAATTAAAGCCAAAACGAATACGAAACACTTGAAGAAATATTCTCTGTTTGAAATTGTTGAAAACTGCACGCAATGATAAAATTCTTTTTGTAATGTGCCAACAAATCTTTTGGATAGCCGCCAACAAATTTTGTTTTCCTTTAGAAAATTGCATGCATATTAATATCGATCGGCTAATGACATAAGAATTGCTATCGGAAAATTTGGATATGAAAAGTTTCCGAAAAAAAAAATTATAAAATATAAAAATAGTTCTATTTGGACGAGAATTGACTGGATTGAATTGACAATCGTGGTGGAATCTTCAAGAACAATGTCAATCGCCATTTTTGTTCTCCGAAAGTCTATGAGAGCATTATTCACATCCTTGCTAGGGTGTAGCCTAGTGGGGAGCCTGTTGGTCTACCATGCGACAGTCGTGAGTTCAAATCCCGATCGACATATAATTCTAGCACACTGCCTGCTTCGGTATACCTTGGCCACTTCAATCTACGAAAATGAAAAATTCGTAGATAAATAATGGAAATGGATTTTCGTTGTAGCGCCATTGTAGAAGAAGAAGATTATCCACATCATATACTAATTTAATTGTGTATTCCGTTAAAGATGACCTCCAAAGTAACATTCGGTGCCATATAAAATTTACAGTCAACACTCACTTAACGTACACAATGCGTATTAAGCGGATGCAAACTTTAGTAGCTCAGCTTAGGAGAATATCGTGGCCTGATTGTAACTAATTGTGATCTAATATACAGCGAGGCACTTTAATTCATACCGTTCCTCAACTTTACCCAAGTAAAGTATACCGCCGAACATTTTACTGGCTCATCTGGGATGGTACAAAACCTACAACAGTAAAATCTCACAAAAAAAAAATATCAGGAAAATCACTCCGAAACTTATTCACTCGCAAAATCTGTCAATTCATTCATTCGCTCCAAGGAACACACTCTACAGAAAAGCACCAATAGAGCCTTCTCTAATACCGAACAAGCAAGTGGCAGGAAAGTTTAAAAAATGGTTAGCCAGGAACCGCAAGCACGCTTAAATCAGACCAAAACAATTTCAGAAGGTCCTTCAAATTCTACTAGGACTACAGCCTTTCTTAGTCGTAAACACAATGTCTATCACAAGGACTAGGTTGTCATAGCAAGAATAGCGTCCATTGTCACTATCGGCTCTCCTCGCCAGAATTCCTTTCAAGTGATCAATTTTTAACCTTCTTATACGGAATGAACTGTGCATTGCATTAAAGGGTAAACAACCTATTCAGTGCCCTACCTTGCACCAATCTCAAATCATCAGTCAGACTGGATTATCTCACAATTGCGATAGATATTTGTGCATACATTCATAATCCGCAATCAGAATAAATTTATTTATTAATAAAAATGTAATTGGGTCAAATTACAATTAGCAATAAAAACGACTAATTTGCAATTTTAACAAAACGCTCGAAAATAATGATCTCCATTAACTAGCATTTATTTATCAATTCTTTTAGTAAATTTAATGACCATGAACGCGTACGAGCATTTATTACGATTACCAAGCCAAATCTTTTACCAAGATCAGAAATGTATGATAATTTCATAATAATTTGTTATTATTACATAAAATTGATTGTGTACTTAATATGAACTCATTAAACAATAAATGCGAGTTATACGAGGGTTTAATCAGATATGGATTGCAATTTTCTTAAAGATAAATAAATAAAGTGAATTAGCACAGGTATTTCTAAAAAAAAGCTGATTGAAATTTCTGATTTGAAGTGGTTTAGCCAGAGAGGAAACGCAGCAGACTTCTTAACAGGTCCTGTATGATTCTGGAAATAACCCCAGTTCAAAAACGAAGAAGTGGATGGTTGAATGGGTAGAAATAGGGTAGGCATCTGATCGGCGTCATTAGGCGACACGCAGTGTTGTAACTATTATATACACATCAACTGTGCTCTTCAGATCTCTATGTGGTAGCCACCGGGTACTGGTCTTGTCCATCCGGACTCGACTTTCCAAACTGATAAGTGCGGGTGCTAGTAAAACAGAAAATTTTTAGCACTATAATATGACCCTCCAGGTTGGGGGCTGGTCGATGTGTTAACAACTCATCCTCGGAAAAAAAAACTTGTTTCGAAACCTGAACAGGAGACCAAGGTTCGATTTGTGTTGTAGCGCCATCGTGAATGAAAATGAAAAACGAAGGAGTGACAACTATTTGGAAGTTGTGGGAAGGACTCTGATTTGACGATGAAAATCAAGAGTTTCTTGTGAAACTCGCTGCCACTCGATTTGAATTTTTCACAGGACCGTCAATGGTTTGGTCACCATCACGAAGAGGAGGAGGAGTGGCGGGCGATAGAATTATTGTTGACCGATTTCACAAAAATCTCAATCTTTCGAAGTTTTCAACGATCTTAAATTGACATTGTTGATCGTGCTCGAACTTAACAGAATTCTATTGTATAAGTTTATTGCCAATATAAAGCAGTCTATGTTCACGACAGTCGGGTTGTTCTGATATTTTTGGAAAGACTGCTTTTTAGCTCTAATTGCATTGAGACAATTCTTGACGGTCTGATCCTTTGGAGGCTGAAAGATATAAAAGACGTCATAACTTTTAGTATTGTCTCGGTTACAGATCTCGCGGTCAAGTCACAACTTCTCTGCTCGAAGCAAAGTCTGCAACCAAAATCTAATCTAATCTACAATGGCAGTACAGCCCAAATCGGGTCATGGCCTCCTAATCAACAGGATCCGTAACATTTTCGTTATTTATTGTGGACGTGTTGTTAGCCCTTCGCACAACCCTCTACCAATAATTTTTTAATTTTTGTAGATTGCGGCGATCAAGCAGGCAGCGTGATTTGAACTCACGGCCTTCGCATTGCAGACCAACATGCTACCCACCAGGCTATACCATAGCTGTTAGTGTGGGGTTACTCGTACATTTGGTGGTACAAATGTCCCATTCATGCAAGTTAAAATGTTCCATCACTATAAAAAATATTTTTGTCCCACCTCACAGTTTTTGTCCCATTTGAATTATAGTCATGCATTTGAATGGCTGCCGTATCATGATATTATTTGTACCACCCACTACACTGTTCTGAGAGAGTCGTGCGAATGAGGACTGAGGAGTTGTGTGAAAGCGAATAAGGCAATGACGTAGCATGTATGTATGACCAGGAGAGCTAATGAGAGATGATGCGTCGCAGTAGTGGGTAGACATACAATTTGTCTCACCACAAATGAGGTATCATCTCAAATGAGGTATCACCTCAAATGAGGTATCACCTCAAATGAAGTATCACCTCAAATGAGGTATGAAGGTGAAATTGTAGCACAATTTGTCTTATTGAGGTGCAATAGTGGTAAATGAGCGAATGAGTGCCAGGGCCACAGACATTATATTGCGCTCTTAAACTGTGTGCATAAAATGTTTAGTGTTTTAGCCCTATGTCTTTAACTCATTCGCAATTTCACATTCACATTTCATTTGAGAAAAATTGTATGTATACCACTAAGACAAATGTATGTATGCGAACCCGCCATAGGACTTGGTACATTTGAGGTGGGACATTGTACCACCTCAAATTGCAAATGAGCCCCTTATACAAATTTGGGACAAAAATTCTTGTCCTATCCAACACTAGACCGATCGGCACATGTGGAGCGATATTAGTGGAAAGCGAGAGAGCCGTGCGTATAAGGACTGAGGAGTTGTGTGAAAGCGAATAAGACAATCAGGTAACATGTGGAAATGAACAGGAGAGCTGATGAGTGATGATTTGTCTCACCTTAAATGAGGTATCACCTCAAATGAGGTATCAACTCAAATGAGGTATGAATGCGAAATGTAGCACTGTTATATGGCGGGTTTGCATGCATACAATTTGTCTTATTGAGGTGCGATAGTGGCAAATAAGCGAAGGAGGTAATGACACAAAAATATGCATGATTAGGAGAGCCTCGGCCAGGGCCGCAAATAATATATTGCGCTCTTATGCCATGTGCATAGGATGTTTACTGTTTTAGCTCTGTCTTTGCCATATTCGCAATTTCTCATTCACTCCCTATTTGAAGTGAGAAGAATTTTATATATGCGAACACGCCATGTGACTTGATACATTTGAGGTAAAGCGGTGTACCTCCTCATATTGCAAAGCTTGGGACAAAAATTTTTGTCCTACCCAATACAACTAGCTCTGCCTGCAATAAAATGTACTGTAGAAATCGTCAAATTTCCTCAATCGGCTAGCTTGAAGTACCAAACTGTTTTAAAAGGAGCCTTTGCAGCTGATGAAAACTGCGCGCACTAAATAATGGTTTAGCTTTCCAATCTGGGCAAACAGAGAGACATTCTATTTTAAAGGGAGAGATGTGAGAAAAAGGTCAAAGATGTATGTCAAGACTGGAACACACTACCACCCAAAGTGTTTCCCAATGAGTACAACCTCCAATGCTTCAAAAGCAATATTCACCGTCACTTTTGTTTCTCTTAACAAAAATTAATCTAACTTCAATTTGTTTTCAATTCCTATACCGACGTAGCTGTACATAGCATTATATGGTGACCCCCTATGTTATACTCGGTGCCTTAAAAAAAAGAAACATGGAAATCTAGGACTATCTAACCAACTGCGCTAATGCTGGATGGGAAGAGATCAAAATATCGACCCAGGTGGTTCATATGTGAAGAGTGTTTAAGCTATGCAATGTTATGAAGTTTGGGATCGCTCGCGACAACGGTCTCAAAACGTTACAATTAGCAGTATTAATACATTGAATAGAATGTGGCAAATTATGCAATTCTCTGAAGCTTTATGCTGCACTCTCCGCTGGGCTTCTATACACTAGGTTCTAGATTGTAGCATGTTCTCAAGTTTGGAAATAGTTGAAAAGTTACAGTAAATAACGATACCCCGTAAGTGAGCAAATTGCCATTAATTTTTAACGACGAGAAGAAAACTAAACTCTTATTGGCGCGACCCATCCAGCAATATATGACAAAAATTGAAATTGTACAACACAGTGGGTTTATTTACGGGCGACCTCGGTGAAGGAAACTTTTGATAACTCATCGTGCAAGTGTCCAGTCCCGGCTCAAACAAGATTGCGAGAACCACCAAAACTATAAAAATGCATTAGATGTATGCTAAAATTTGTTGAAGCAACTTGCATAGCTCCCTTGGATACAGTAGCTCTTGAAATTAACGCTCATACAAGAGAGGGTCAACAATTTGGCGGAATGAAGGGGATGGACAAGGGAGGGGTGAAATATTTTTACCTGGAGATATTCTAACACTCAAAGCAGGTACAAATACAAAGTTTCTGTCAAATCGAATCACTAACATTTCAGTTATCGCCATATCAACAACTCAATCGGAATGAAAACGCTAACTATGGACAAAATTGAGTTTCGTGCTGTCATAAAGTTCCTTACCAAACAAGGAAAAACGCCACAAATCATTTTAGAAGAAATGTCATCTGTTTACGGAGACTCTTGCCTTGGAAAAACGATGATTTATAAGTGGCATAATTTATTCAGGCAAGGCATAGAGTTAATTGAAGATGATAAACACTTGATTGAGGCCATTTCCTCAAAAAACGTTGAAAAAAAGGAGAAACTTCTTCTCGTTTACAGAAGAAACAAATTGAAAAAAATGGTTGGAGAGACGACCGCTTTGAATATCTTCCACGACCATCTAGGCATGTCTAAAGTCAGCGCAACATGGGTACCATGGGAATGCTCTCAGCGCTTCAGAAAAAGCAGCGCGTCGAGTGTTCCCGCGAGTTTTTAGATCTCTGGTAGCAAGAACAGGAATGAAATTTTGACCCAGATTCTTACTGGAGACGAAACTTGGGTTCATCATTATGAGCTTGGCTTGAATCAAAGCAGGAGTCAATGCCGTGACTCACTGCTTCACTCCCCAAAAAGCTCAAGGTCTCACAATCTGCCAGAAAAACTATGGCCACTATTTTTTGGGATACAGAGTGGGTTTTGATGATTGACTATAATGAAAAAGGACAAAATATCACAGGGGGGAAACTTTGCCAACCCGCTACAAAAATTAAAGGATGAACACGGGTTTTGTACAACAACGCACCAGTTCACAAGAGCCAGGTTTCAATGGCTGCCTTACAAAAATGCGGCTACGAAATTTTGAACCACCCATATGGTCCAGATCTGGCCCATTCCCAAAAATGAAGAAAGAACTTCGGGGAAGAAAATTTACCAACGACGAAGAAGTTACGTCGGCCCTTCTCGTCGGAACAATATCCAAATTGCTCGCGCATGAAAGTAAATGTACTTTACCCAGCTGGCAATGAGTTCAGTGGCGAACTATAACAGTTTGATGTGAAGTGAAAAGATTGAACACGAGAGGGGATTGAAAACGGTAACTCGAGAAGAGAGGTTGTGTTGAAAAGCTGACGAGGTGGAAAAAATAAAACGAAGC
This sequence comes from Chorisops tibialis, assembly GCA_963669355.1. Lineage (NCBI taxonomy): Eukaryota > Metazoa > Arthropoda > Insecta > Diptera > Stratiomyidae > Chorisops > Chorisops tibialis. The sequence continues at coordinate 266,688,185 of OY770262.1, read as the reverse complement.
GGAACCCGACAGGAGTACAAATTCTATAAAAATTGAGTGAACGGATTACAGAAGGAGATATTCGGAATTGCAATTGTATTTTTGGTTTTGGTGTGTCACCACGCGGTGAATGGAATTGGGAGGAAGAACTCCCTGATCGGCCGCGCTATGCTCCACGATAATTTCCATATCGATTCTCTGTCGTGAGAGGACGAGGTGCTCTGCAAGGGGGCACATATCGATCGCAACCTAGTTGCTGTGTTCCACGTGGTTTCCTAAATCTAATTTTCCGTAGTGGGAGAACGAGGTGCTTCGCAAGGGAGCACGAATCGATCGCTACCTAGCTGCATTGATCAATGTCGAGTTCTAAATCGTTTTCCGATTCGTTCCACATTGTCTTCTACATCTATTTTCCGTCGTGAGAGGACGAGGTGCTCCGCAAGAAGACACAAATCGATCGAAACCTAGCTGCTGTGTTCCACGTTGTTTTCGGAAATGACCTTTGTACAGACAGAGCCCTCCGAGGTCAAACAGTGTGAATGTGCGTTTAATTTTACTTTTAAGAAATTTCATTTTTGTAAACTAGTGGTCTATTGTTTTGAATTCTATATTTTAAGGATAAAGAAAGAAATCGACTTACGTAATTATAATTTGGGACTAATTCAGACCAGAGGAATTATCAATCGTAAAGTGACGTTACAAGCTTTGTAAACTACGTGCATGACGATATTGAAAGAGTACCTAGGTTTAGGTTGTAGGAGGGTGGTTTCATAGAACCACAATGCACTGGGCCCATTTAGTTGGGCCCATTGTACTCCCCCTATTGAGTATAAGATGGATGTCACTCCTCTTGTTCTAGTCACTTGGTTCGGTTTGCGAATCGTAGCAGGCTGGAGTGTTGGACGCCTCTGAAGTAGTCTAGTTCTGAGAAGAATCTAGAGCCTAAACAAAGGAAACGACTGTTGGAGATATGCGGACTGTGACAAAGATAATGTTCGATAGATTCCTCGTAACCTCTGCAAAGGCTGTCGCTCGCGATCCGCATCCTAAATGCGTGCAGCTTTAGCAAGCAATTAACTGTGGCCAGGCAAACAATAGTTCGGACGCTATAGCGACTACGTTGCAACAGCTGAACTGTAATATTTTTATTCGGTTCTTCCCAAAAGGATTTGGCCGTTCTCCAGCTGTCCAGCTGCCGCCACTCCACCAAGAAAAATCCAAAATAGTTTGTTTGAAATTAGTCGTCAGCACTGTTGGTGGTACATCGACTGACTTCCTAGTGGAGTTGATGTTTGCAGATCCTTGCCGTGCTTGTCTCATATCCTAGCAGGTCACTATGACCCGGTATCCAAATTAAAAAAAAAACTTCCGTTATGGCCGCTAGGCGATTCAAGTTGTGTCTACAAATGGCCACTAGTTTGGACGTGATCCTGTAGGAATGGAGTGCCAGAAACGCAGCCTTACTGTCCGAGAAAATATAAAAATTTCCGAGACTGTTCTGCATATCTAAAATAATTTAGGAAGAGTAGAAAGAGTACCTATATACAGAATTAAGTTGCAATCCAATGTTTTGAAGAAAGGGTTCACTTTATCGAAATTTGAAATTTTTGAAGATGGATTCCAAAAGAATTAAATTTATTAACGTCTACGTTGAAAATTTGTATTAACTAAGTGGCGCTTGTTAGAAACTATTATTCCATTACACAGTTTTTTTTGTAATAAAGGCAGTATGAAGATTCTATAAGCGCGGCACCCTCTCTTCACTTTTTATGAATTGCGGTAAGCAAATAGAAAGATCTCTCATCATTATTTAAGATATTCGAAAGAAGACGGTAGAGGATCCCGGAATGAAGAAGGTTAACTTAGCAGAAACCATCCGTCAGTCGCACCGAAGCCTCAGTGTTAAGTTTCGTATCCCATAACTTTCCCGAATATCGGCGAACCCCAACAAAGAACTTCTGTCCTTATGAGAATTTCAGGGCCTTCAGTTCTTAAAACACCCCTCGGCCCCCTATTTACCATAATAACGTTTAACTAAACGCTGCACGAAATTTTGTGTAATGGAGGAGATGACAAGACCCACCCCGGTTGCCGAAGAGCTGAGGCGTGGCAGCCGACAAGCATGCAGCGCCTTCCGTAAAACTTTTTTACGCGTAAATAAGTTATATCACAATGAACCCTAAGGGTCCTAACTTAGGCTTTGTGTGTCTTAGGGTTCAACTAATCAATTTTCTGCTAAAAACCCCCAATAGGGACCAGAAACAGTTATATTCCACAAGGCGCGATCCATATTTCTTGGCACAGGTGCTACTTGGTGAATCAAGCTGACGTCTTTCTTGTGGGTTACAATCCAGAGTTTTTTTTTTGCAATTGTTTCGCTCTGGCTTTTTCAAAATGAGACCGGTCCACTGCCATTTACGCCTTTGAATCTCAATGTTTATATTAGCTGTAGACCAAAGCTCGTCATTGGAAATGAAATCTGACTAGAATATACCTAAAATGCATCGGAGGCATTGGTTCACGAAAGTTTGCAATTTCTTTGTAAGCTTTACGGTTTGATGTAATACAATCACAATTGATACATGAGACAAACACTTACAGCTCTATGCAAAGGAAGATCTTCCACATCTTGTCCGTTAAGAAGAATCAGTAGGCTTGTGTCCGAACCCATGTGCATGGGCTTCATTTTACACACATTATTTTCAGTCCTGCCTCTTTACATTTGGAATATAATGAGCGGGCATTAAATCCGAACGGTTATGCGCAAGCAATCACACGTTATCAGCAAAATCGAGCTGATTTCAGTTTTTGAAATTTTACGATTTTCGAGAATTAAGAGGCTCAGATTCCTGGAGTATGCAATGTACCGACCTTGCATTATACCCGAGAACTATTATGATCCACTTACACTTATTCCGGATCGAACCAAGTTCACATTTATTTAAAGAGATATCTAATTAATTACACTTGAAGTAGTTTATCCTATTTTGTTTATTATTTATTTAATCTTATGGGTAAGTAATCTTATGGGTATGTAACTTATCTTTATGCATTGCGAATCATAAAATTTTTCAAATCGTAAAATTTTGATTCTCTTCTCTAAGAATATTTTTTAATAAAGACACCTACATACCTAGAGAAAGTTTATTTTATTTATCTCTTCGCAACGAAAGACATAGAAATTCTTGCATTACGTCGTGAACTTACCACAACGTTCACTTTAATCAAAGAGTTAAAAGAAGTAAAAAAGATTGAATTGGTTATTTCAAAAAGACAATAACAAATCCAAAACTATTAAGCGAAGTTTTTTTTTTTTATTTCATTTTACCATAATACCATGCAATAGCACACACACCCACATAGGCAATGTTAGCAAAATTGTTAGATTCTCAACTCAGCGATAAAAATATTTTAGTAATACAAACGTTAAACAATATTGAGTTCATTATTCAAAATTTATGTAAATGATTTAATAAATCCAAGAACTACTTAGCAAACTGTTAATAAACATGTTTTGTTTCAAAGAGAAACTCATTAAGGAAAAAAAAAAACTAATAATAATATTCTGTGTAATTAAATTTCTGTGAATCACAGAATAGATAGATAATTAAGAGCACACTTAATTTGAAGACTTACCTGGCATGACCGGAATCACCTTCTGAGCTTTGCCTAGAATGTTGACTGTGCGAAAAACTACTGTACCCGGAACCCTTAGACATCTATAAACCAAAGTGAAAATTTGATTAGCATTGTTACGATGTTTTATATGATTAGTATAATTTTGTCATCTTACTTGACTAGTATTGCTAGAATTTCTCGAGTGTCCCATTTCGACGACACCAACTTGTGTTGTGGTGACTGCGTTATTGCCACAACCAGTTCCGCCACCACCTCCTCCGCCTCCGCTACCACCAGTACCACCTATACCGCCGCTTCCTCCTCCTGGAAGCACTTGTTGTGCGCTTGTTAATGATACTAACGATGCCGGTGGATATGATTGTAGTGATTCGGAAGCAATAGTTATCGGCTCGGATGATTCCGATAGACCCGAATCCGTAACACTGGAAGGTACTAACGTATTTGTATCCAAATCGGATGCAAAATAATCGTTTTTCTTTTTTGTTAATGAACCAAAACCCGATGATGTTTGAGATTGTGTTATAAGTTCATCACGAGATGATGGTGCTGTCCGATTACTACCGACAGCACTTCCAACACCACCGCCACCGGCTATTACAGACGTAGCTGTTACAACGCCCGTTGTTGACGGTTGACGTGATGATGGTACTGTGTCTAGCGATTCATCGGTAGGAATTTGTTTACTTTTTAAGCCTGGCGTTGGACTAAAAATAAAAAATAAATAATATTAGAAAATCGTTTTAACAACAATAACATCTGAGACTTACGCTTTAAATAAAATATCACCACTAAGCATATGCATCTTAATTGATACTAGAAGCATTGAATTATCTAAACGATGACGTTGATCGTAACCTTCGAGCAAGCAACGTCTCGCTGTTTCACCCGAGCCAGCGAATTCGGCAAGATTTAAATCAATGAATCCTAATTTATAGTAGCTACGTCCACCTTTTACTTCTTTCCGGATTGAGATACGTAAAAAACTCGGATCTAGAACACCGGTCGATGCATTCGCCGACATTTTGCAAACGAATTCGAAATTTTGATTCCATTTTACAACGTGATTTTCTACTTCTTTTCTGTAGGGAGAGAAAGAGATCATTTTAATCAAAAAGGTTCCACGAAATCAATACGAAAAGAAAACCAGCAGAAATTTTATGTGGATAGCAGTTAAATATTCTAAGAAAATTAAAGAATGATTTAGTTTTCTTTGTGCGATTTTTTATATGTTCTGACAATCAAGAATTTTTTTTTATTTTATTTACATTCCGGATTCATACAGTCACTATCGTCCTACAATCAATTAACTTCCAGCTAAGACCCCCTATAGAAGCATAGGACAGAAACAGTGTTCTTCCGCAATTCACGATCCTGAGACTTGATTATTCCTCCGCCTCCTGCTCGACTGCTCGCTTCCGAATGCATGGTCGACCAACCCGATGTCTTCCTTGAGGATTATAATGCAGAGCTTGTTTGACGATGTTTCACTCTAGTTTCACCAAAGTGTAACCGAACCACTGCCACTTCCGCCTTTGAGTCTCATTGCCTATTTCAATCTGACTAGTTGTACGCAAAAATTCGTCGTTGGAAATCACTTCTGGGCAATGCGTCGGAGGCATTGGTTCACGAAATTTGCAGTTTCTTCGTAAATTGAACGGTCACTTTCCATGTAGTACAACCATATAAAAGCACGCATGCATCTAAACTCGTAGCTTCATGCGAAGGGAGATCTCTCTTAACATCTAGAAAGGTGAAAGGATACCGAAAGCCTGACTAGCTTTAATTATGCCAGCATCAATATCCTTTTCGGCTCCACTGTCTACGGCGATAATACTTTCGAGATAACATTCTTCTATTGAAGAAGCATGATACTGAGCTTTTTGCTTCCATAAACGGCTGAACGCAGCTGGTAGATGAGTGTACTCGTTTACCAGATATTGCAGGACATTTTTCCAACATTCTTGACCCTTTTCTCAATAGTCAGCCTGAGAAATATTCTGTCTCTTTTATATCTCCATCGCCAATTGGAAATACGTATCATTTCCTGATTCGTGCACAATTCTCAGTTGCAGAGGGAATATCTGGCATTTCAAAAGAGCCAATGAGGGGGGGGGGGTACCGCTAAGTCACTTCTTCAATGCCTTTAATTGGAAGTTGTGATTTGATTCCAATGACTGCGATGAAGCGTGTATATTTGTCACCGAGATTATCCTGAAAGGTATGAAGCTCTACATACCTTCCAGTCATAAGAGAGTCAGGCCGTCGAAGGGCTCTTAGTTCAATAAAGATTGTCTCGATGCCATTCAGGACAAAAACCAAATTAACCTTCAAAGGCGATAAAATGCCTTTCAACAGAGAACTCTTTAATGCGTCAAGAAATGCATGCAAATCCATACTTAAGGGCCGGTTTCACAGACACAGTTTAAACCGCACATTTGGTTTAAACTGCGATTTAACCGTACGAAATTCACGGTTTAAACCAAGAGCGTGTTTTAACTTGGAGTGTGAAACCGGGCGAAAGCGTGTTAAATTTGAACATAACCTGAAACTTCGACGTAAGATCCTTCAGTGCCCCAAAGGCTCGAGATCTTAATGATCGTTCGTCAAAGAAAGGAAGCAAACCGAACTCCGCCAACTACAATCCGATAGCCATTACTTCAGTGCTCTCGGAAGTAGTGAACCGTATCAAGTCGGGAGCCCTTTAGTGAACATCAGGTTTTTGTTCATTTTTCTTAATGATCGTTCGTCAAAGAAAGGAAGCAAACCGAACTCCGCCAACTACAATCCGATAGCCATTACTTCAGTGCTCTCGGAAGTAGTGAACCGTATCAAGTCGGGAGCCCTTTAGTGAACATCAGGTTTTTGTTTTACGACCATCGAAAATAACTTAGGGGGTTACCCTGTATTGCGCGATGCACAGTCAATTCGACATGGGTACAGGGAAACAGGTGAATATAGGAAAATTATTAGGGAAACAAAGGAGGGTAGATTTTGAAGTGGCGATGAACGTTGCTCTTAAATTGTTGGAGGTTGTATCCCGTTGGAAAGAGATTGCCTGGTAATGAATTCCACATCACTATCGTCCGAGGAATGAAGAACTTCCTAAATTTCACTGTTCTCCACGGCATCAGTTTCACAGTGTACTCGTGTGAGCGTGCAACTTGGTGACTATTTCGGGGGGCATTAAATAGAGGGGATATTAGGGCTTTTAGTTCCTTACTGCAATTACCATGACAATGTCTAGAGTAAATGCAGAGTGCTCCGATATTTCGACGATGCTCGAGAGAGTCTATTGAAGCCGATATAGCCTCATCTCCAATTAATCGGAATGAGTATTTCTGAATACGGTCATGCAAAGCTAGGTGTGATTTTAGGGCATCAGCCCAGACATGCGAGTTACACTCAAGACGTCGGCGGATACAAGCTAGTTCGGAGGCAGAAAAGTATTTCTTACACTTCCACATTTCAAAGCATCAACAGCGACTTCGTTAATGTGTTGGCTACAATCAATACGATTATTAAATTTTACACCTAGTAAAGTCTGCAGAAGGTGAAATTTGAACGCTATTTCAGAACACATTAGCGACCAACGTCGAAACGTTATGTTTCAGAGATAGTTTACAGGACTGCGTTGTTAAGGCATTAAACTCTACTCTGGTTTTCCTGCCCTATTCCAGGATTAAACTGATGTCAGAATTGTATCGACTCATTACGATATGAGGCCACTGATGTCGGATGAGCCTCCGCAGGAGAGTTAAATTGGTAGATGTTATCTAGAGTGCTGTCATCTGCGAAACAATGAATAGGATTGAAATTAGACGACAGAAGATCGTTTATGACTAAAAAGAGAGTGGTAGATAAAACTGAGCCCTTAGGGACGCCAGAATCAATGGAAAGAAGTGCAGAAGTTACTCCGTCTAGTACGACTCGAACAGAGCGCTCGGAGGGGAAACTCTCAATCCATTAAGAAACGAAGTGTTAAAACCAAAGGCCTTTAGCTTGGATAAGAGACATTTGTGTCAAACGCTTTGGCGATGTCAAGGGCAAGAACTTCACCTTCACCAAATTTGTGGATGCAGGAATTCCAATGCTCGGTAAGATGGACCAGGAGATCGCCCGTTGAACAACCCGAGCGAAATCCATATTGGCAATCATGAATGAGATTTTTATCCACAAGAAAGTTGTGGGTTGAGAAATGATTGCCAATTTCCGATCGCCAAACTTGTAACATGGGCCGTGCGACACTTTCCGTTTTGCGTATATCCCACAGATTCTTCAGAACTTGTTAGATATGTGTTTCTGGTTGCTTCTCAACCGGTGCTCAGTGGGTGCATTTCATATCCACCCTATGTGCAAGACTTTACGCGTAGAATGGTGATATACTTGCGTTTTTATTGGGATCTTCTAGTTTATCCACATTAAGCTTACGCTTCATTTGAAGAATTTGTGGCCGTCGGATAGCTGCTATGCACAATCTCAAGCAGGCAACTATTAGGGGGTGAACGCTCCCCACGCAGTTCCATGCTTTGCTCGCAAATCGAGGGACATCTTCTCCATTGGCGACTTATGGCCAAATAAGCGATTTGGTTGTGAGTAGCACCATCAGTGAGGGAATTCCAAGATGTTTTATGGAGACTCTTGTATGGAAAAAGGGTCCCTCCGATGACCATTTGCCGAGTACTACAAAACTCTACAAATAATTCGCCATTTTCGACTTTCTTAATCCAAGGTTGGGACGCGTCGACTCAAGGGTCACCATGCTTTTCTATGACGTGTTCTAGTCCAGTTTTGTCATAGTCAACCTGGGCGTTCATATCTTCTGAGATGAAAATAATATCACCTTTTGGTACACGCTCGAAGGTAGCACTCAGTTGGTCATAAAGATCCTCTTCGTCATCAGGTGTTGCGGCATTAGTTGATCCGTAGCACTGCAAAATTGTAACGTTTCTGGCCTTTGTCCTGTTACTGACGACGATAATCCTATTCGAGATTGGTTTCCAGCTGATGAGACTGTTTCTCGCTCTCGGTGTGAGGGTGAACGCCTCGCCATTGAATGGTTTTTCCGCTCAGGTTTGGTTGTTCTCCTGATCCTTCCCACATTACTTTGCTCAAGACCAAGATTTAGATGTTATAGTGCTCCATTTCACGGTCGATCACTGATTGGCGGTGTGTAGACCGAGTGACCCCAGCCCTTCCACCGTCCTCAATGTTCGAACGTTCCAGAATGCCAAAACTTATTACCGTAGAATCCGTCCGTATCCGAGCCGCTGTATCCGTTTCTCATATCAATTAAGTTTTAAGATCACGGGTGATAAGCCCATTATCCAGTGACTATCCATTTCTTATTTTTAGTGCAAGCAGGACTGGCTGTGGGTGGATTTTAGCTATGGTATCAAATCTTAAAATTGTTGGGTAGTGGTGGTATGAGATGAAATTTATAATCGTATGCTTAAAATTACGATGAATATATGAATTCCACAAGGGGTTTCTTACCTCCAAATTTGCACACTACCTAAGGCAACATTATAGGCCGTCGCTGATACATCACGTTTAAGAGAAGCATTGAACTATGCTCTATTTATCATGGCCTATTCAAAAATTGAATTCAGGTCAGCTCAACGCATCAAACGTCTAGATGCCACAGGGACGCGATGAGCGTCAGTGATGGAGTCGAATTCATAGATGTTATCGTGGGTATTGTCATCAGCAAAGCTATGGATGGGATCGAGAGTTGATGATAGAAAAAAAAGAGTGGATATTAAAATATGCGCTGTATCCGTTTCTCGTATCATTTAGGTCTTAAGATCACGGGTGATAAGCCCATGATCCAGTGAGTGTCCACTTGCCATTTTCAGGGCAAGCAGGACTGGCTGTGGGTGAATTCTACAGCCCCCATCCCACAGGGGGATAGTTAGCTCAGGTCCGTGGAGTCGCTAGTCTCCAAAGATAGTTGCAGGAATTGGTAAAACCTCATCCTACAACTACCCCCTTGCGGGAGGCCAGAGGAATAAACAAGTCCTGGCAACAGCTTAAAGCCGATGCTCAGGATCGCGCCTTGTGGTAGAGAGGGTCTTAATAGGAATTTGATTGATTGATTAAAATAGAGCCCTGAGGGACGCCGAGATCTTCTAGGAAGGCGGAAGATGACACATTACCCATTGCGATTCAAATAAGAAACCCTCAATCCATTTGACGAGGTTATTATAGCTTTAAGCTTTCCACGAGAAATTTACAGTGTGTTCAAGAAGAACGTGTCTCAAAAAAAAGCAATAAATACTACGAAATTCAATATACTCATAGTTATTTCTTAAACTGTACTAAACATGTTGATTTCGCAACTATGTTAATATGACGTCCAGTCACCGCTGTTATCCATAATTGCCTGGCATCTTTTTTGACAATTTTGACTCTATTTTTTAGCGTAATCCACACTTAGACCTCTAAAAATTTGTTTTAAACTTCGAATAAGCAGTTGCGTAGTGGATATTTTTTTTCCATTTAGTTTAGCCTTCATGAGCGACCACATATTTTCAATGGGATTTGCATCAGGACTCTGCGATGGCCAGTCCAAAGTCGTTATCCCATTTTCTGCCTTCCACGATGTGCAGAGGCGACTTCGATGTTTGGGGTCGTTGTCTTCTTGGAGAATCCAATCATCATTTTGGGGTCCATAAAGCGACTCAGCAGACTTTAACCCCTTCTTGTAAAAATTCAGCATTCAGATTCCTGGTGGAATCAATCAACTTTCCAAATCCTTTTTCAGAGAAGCACCCATAAACATGCACCTTTGCTGGATGTTTGGCGGCACGTTGCAACAATCTCTAACCGCTTTTTGTCCAAGCCTTCTTCCAGTGATTGAAGATAGCACAAGATAACCCATTAGTAAATACTAAGTTGCTACAATCACGTTCCAAATTATCCAGTACCCAACACAATCTTTTTTGTACATGTTTTTCTGTCAGTTGCGGTTTGTGCTTCCGTTTTTGATGCCAAATTTTGAGCCTGCTTCTAATTGTATTTATGGACACCCGAACTCCTTTTTTAATTAGTTTTTCCTTTGCCTGCCGCAGAGTTAATGTCGAGTTTTCTCTGAATAGCTGAGCGATCAATTTATCGTTCCTTTTTGATGTACCTCTTTTAAAGCCTCTACCTGGGTCATCATCGACATCACCATGCCCTTTATACCTCGTAATCTACTTTTGAAGCACTGGTTTTGGTATATTTTGTGACCTACCTCACATTCATGCTGGGTTCTTTGAAATGGGTAACCAGAAATAATTTCAAAACGTTTTTTATACGGACCACTCATTTCTAAACTTGTTATCTTTACGAAGGACAAACTGTACTGACCAAATGAATAAAACGCGAAATCGGCAGTGGTATATCAAACATAATTTTCCATAGCACAGAAATGTTTGAACAGGTAGGAAGGAATTACTTACACGTTCCTCTTGAACACACTGTATGTCAAACTCCGTGTAACGCCTTAGCGATGCTAACCTTCGCCGGATTCATGTAGGCAAGATTTCCAATGTTTAGTCAGATATGCCAAGATATCACCTGTAGAACGCCCGAAACGGAACTCATATTGACGATCATTGATAAGTTTGATATCTTCATGATAGTGAACTAATTTATGATTGACAACCGTTTTCATTACTTTGGACAGAATCGAAGTAATGACAATAGGGTGGTAGATAGTTAGCGGGTAATGTTTTATTTCTTTATTGATAATCTGCTAAACATTCGCCACTTCCCAAATAGCGGTTTGACCAGAAAGGAAGAACAATTTTTGAAATGATCGAAAGAAGACGAAATCCAGATGGGGTTATATGCAAGGGCCTATAGTTTCGTACGAAACTTTTTTCGAAAAGATTGCCTTTCTCAACAGAATGGAATATAATTCGGTCCACAGCTAGAAGCGGTAGTGGTGTAGGTGATTTTACATAGTTGCTGCTGCCATTTGCTATTTCGAGAATCTTTCGTCAAACAGTTTGATCATGTTCAAAATAAGCACTTTTTAAGAAACGTTTATTTCTCGACATGTATTTCTCGTAAGGACATCTGCTGACAGAAAAGGGGGTTATATTTTTCTTATTCCAGAAGGCCTTAAGGCAATCGTTTGTGAATCCTTCACCGGTTTGATTCATTTATAGCTGAATGATATGAAGAAAATACCCAAGCACGAAGTGTGCTGGAATTATACGTCGATCGTGATTTGAACTCACGATCTTCACATCATAAACCAACACGCAACCCAGTAGGCTACACTCTAGTGTTGAGTGCATGGTTTGAAGGACGTGAAATTTGAAACGACATTTAACTGTCGAAATCCATTGTTAATGTACTATTATTAAATTTTAGGAAAATCATTTTATTTTCCAATCCTTAATTTTAAATATATTTCAATTTTTTTTTTTTTTTTATAAAAACTTACCTATTACTATAATCCTGAAAGGATCCACCGTCTAATAATCGTATTTTAGCAAATAGCACCTCATTAACTAAGGCAACTTCGACTAATTCCTCCAGTTGAACTTCAACTTTAAATCTGTACTTTTTCTTTTTCATCATAAAGGCCATTCCAGGGGCACTAGGCCCAAGTAATGTCATTCACCGGATATAATCGTTCCGTTAAAATTTTGCCTATTTTGTAGGGCCTCTGGTATGAAAAAAATACTAGAGGGTAATAAAAAAAAACTCCTCCTTCCGAATCTGAAAATAAAAACAAGAAAAATGTTACAATTAAATGTTGTTATGTTAAATTATACAGTAGAGTAGAAATACACATAAGACTGGTTTATTTATTGTAAAATGCGTTAAATGCAACAAAAAACAAAAATGAAAAAAAAAAAAATATTATTAGGCAACAACTCTTCAACTTGTTCATAAAATTTCAATCCAAAAGTAGATTAACATTTCACAAGTTCGTATTACATCACCGAAATTAAACCGCGACAAGTTTCGCGTTAAATAGGTCTTAGTGCAAGGTAGGCTTTAAGTCGAATGCAACCAGCGAGCATAGTGTTTAGCAGCTTAGATGCTACTTAATTGTCGGTGTGCTATTCAGGGGTTATTAGATCGCAAAATATTGAGGTTGTAGTGACTGGCAAATGATTTTGTTTTGTTAAATATTGAATTTCATATATTCAATATGTCTTGTAGTATTAAAGCACATTGTTCGTATTGTAGATGAATTTTCGTTAAATAGATTATAATTTACTCTCAATAGGTGCCCATATGTATACGTTCGAGTAATGTCTTCGAGCATATCGTTGTGACGGCATATTTCGGAGGTACTCGCAAGTGTACAGAGGCTGGGGCAGATTTCAGAGCGATTTTAATAATAATTCTTCAAATAATTTATTTTAGTCAATATAATATTTAGTTTCAATACAGCGTTACGCACGCTCAATGAAGCCATTACATGCTTTATTTTTTTCTATTTATGAGATGTGTGTGGAGGGTGGCAGTCACATCCGCTTCAACGTTGCAAATGGTCTCTGTCGATCTCCTTTTATCGCGAAATGAAAAAAAAAATCGATTTTCCATTGTCTAATTGTTAATTTAAGTTAATCAATCAATTAAATTCCTGTTAAGACCCCCTATAGGGGCATAGGACAGAAATAGCTCTCTTCCACAAGGTGCGATCCTGAGCATCGGCCTTTAGCTGTTGCCAGGACTTGTTTATTCCTCTGCTCTCCTGCTCAACTGCTCGCTTACAAGTGCTACATGGCCGACCAACCCGACGTCTTCCTTGAGGATTATAATCCAGAGCCTATTTGGCGATGTTTCTCTCTGGTTACCTCAAAGTGTGACCGATCCACTGCCAATTCCGCTTTTGCATGTCAATGCCTATTTTAGTCTGTCCAGTTGTACTCCAAAGTTCGTCGTTGGAAATCACTTCTGGCCAGAATATTCCTAAAATGCGTCGGAGGCATTGGTTCACGAAAATTGGCAGTTTCTTGCTAAGTCGAACGGTCACATTACACATAGCACCATATAACAACACGGATTTTACGCATGCGTTAATTTAAGAACGAGGTAAATATTAACATCCGTGTGTTTTTTGAAGCATGTGATGCGTTTTGGTAAAAGTTTTTCGAAGCTTATTAAAAGTTAATTTATCTACAGTACTCTCAGTCTTGGCGCTATAACTCGACTTCTAATAGACAATGGAATCTTAACAGAACCTTAGCAATAAGTAACGCGATCATCAAAAGTAAGATACAATAGGTGGTTCCACGAGATTTTTCGATTTTTAAAAAGTTCAGTTTCATTCTGAACAGAGGGATTGCATTGAAACCTACGGAATGGGCAAGCAGTACTTCTGGCTATGAATTAATAAAATAAAATTATTAGATGTTTCTTATTTTCATATATTTCCCAAAAGATCACAAAGATTATTAATTGGCGGGAAACTAATGTAACCATTTGTCTAAGTCGTCCGGCGCGTCGAGCGGTCCAAAATAATGAAGGCATAAGTCACGTGGGAAATCGCCAGTTGATGTTTCTGACTTTTTTGTACTGGGAAATTCACCCGGGTTACGGAGGGTCCAACCATATACGAGTTCGGCGACTGTGGCATTTAGATCTTTTTTAAAGGATGCTCGAGGAATACGGTTGGTAGCACATCAACCCAACGATTAGTTGCGTAGCATTTTATAGCTGATTTCCACCACCGCGTTGAATGGCAAGAGGTTGTTCGGAGATATTTTGAACCCAAACGATCCGCCAATCCGTTGAAAAGTTCCGGACTCGAACTATCGACCTCAATCGATTGTTATGAAAAGTGATACGCCAAAACGTATGATCTAGCCGGCATACAAGGCCTTTGCTATTGCTGTGGTTGGGCAGTAATGTCGATGAGTGGAATTACTTTTGGCCACCGAATAAATCTGTCGATGCAAGCCAAACAATAGTGATATCCTTGTGAAGTGGCCCGACTAGATCATTATTTGTGTTAGAAAATCTTTTTCATGACGCTTTAAATTTTCCGATATCGCTTTTGTTGTGCCTTTGTACCTTAGACTTCTGTCAGGGAATACAACATCGAGTCTATAACCGCCAGTCATTGTTCATGTTCGACCCTAGGCACAGCAATCATCTCAACACTAGCGTTTCCTCCAGGATGTGACAAATTATGTACGTTACCGAATACTGTGCGTCAAAATTTTTGGAGAGAAACGGCCATATTTCATTTGTTGATACATCGCAACCGATGCTCTCAAGATCGTGTTTTCCCTGCAGTTTGGAAGATAGCGCGGATAATCGTGCTTTTGAAGTCTCCGGAGAAAGTCAGGAATAGCCCCCGGTCCTATCGGAGCATATCTCTTCTTCCGGTTCTTGGCAAGGTCCTGGAGAGGATTATGGTCAAAAGACTTGGGGGAGAAAGTGACCTCCGAATAGGAGTATAGCTTCCGCACCGGGAGGTGCACAGAAGATGTATGGATGCATGTTAAGAAATCGGTTGCGAGTAGTTCTAGCAAATACGTCCTTGAAATCTTTGTATATTTCATGGGCGCGTTTGACTATTTGAGCTGGGATGCGATGCTCGATAAGCTACAGAGCTGTGACTGTCAAGAAATCGCACTGTGGCAGAGCAATTCGTCTGACAGGTTAGCATGTTTAAGGGATTTACGCGATACTGTGTGGAGAGACGTCACGCGGGGCTCTCCACAAGACTCCATGTGTGGTCCATTCATGTGGAACTTAATGATGACACAGCTTGCGGACTCTCGATGAGTTTCAGCTCTGATGGCAACCGTTCGGAAATGAGGTCAAAATGTTGGAGTTGGGATATCGAGAGAAAAAACAGTGGTAATTTAGTTGAAGGGCACATTGTCGCATTCACGTCCTCATTTGATAAAGCTGGAAGGAACTGGGCTCAGATGTAGGATTAGCTGCGAGAGCTTAGAGAGCATCTCACAACGACTGTGGGACAGATCTGCAGGGTTCTGCGGAAAGTGTGGGACCTTGCCAGGCTTAGGGTTCGTCTTATATATGCCGGTCTATTCGGTGCATGCGCAGCGTATGGATCGTCGGTATGATACAAGGCCCTCGCGACTGGAACAGGTACTCAGTCCATATACGCGTGCCAACGAATAATCCTGCGAGTATGTTTACCTGTATATCGCACAGTTCCCACTGATGCCATGTAGGTACTCATGTTCCACGATTGGACTTTGAGGTGAAGCGTCGAGCTATCATCTACAAAATTCGGAACGGTTTCTCATTGATGCCTAGCGATTGGTTATCTTAGAAGACTGGGAATCGATGTTGCAAACCAGGTGGGCAACCAGTGACGAAGGTAGGATCACTTACAGTTTCATTAGAGTCGCAAGCTATGACAGAGGTAACCAGACTTTGAGTTTCCTCTCAGTCTCGGTTATTTCTTCACAGGTCGTGGCAACATTAATGTATACATACCTCCACAGGGTGGGTCGAAGTTAGACATACTGGTTGCGCCTGTGGAGCTGAGTCTGATGTCTGAATGTCCAAATATGTGGACATAAGACAGCTGAAACATATGGGTGTGGTGGGCAGTGGGGAGAGCTTGTACCCCACGCCCTGGCGAACCAACAAACATTTGGATGCCTTCGCGCACGAAGTGTCTCGAAGAAGACGGACCGAAACGAGCAGAAACAGAACGACGTGGGAAGGGTTTAATACCGCCAAACAAAAGTTAAAAAAGAAGAATTGGTTTTAAATTATTTATACGCAGGGAAGGGATAACGTAAGCTATCACATACCGGTTGAACGGCCAAGTTCAATTCCGGTCAGAGGTTTACAAAGGGACCTAAACTAGAAGTAATTTTCAACGGTACGAAATCTGACCGGAGGTTTTTCTGGTACCCGGTGCCATGACCAAAAGATTGTAATAGCAGAGATTTTGACAGATGTCGCATCCACCAGTATGATTATAGAACATGCATTTGGTATAGACTGCGACCTCTTGCGGCGTTAATGATTGACGTCACAGCAACAATCCATGTTGTTAAAGGCAACCGTGACATCGAGACTTAGTGTCAGACTGTTCAAGCTAAACAAAACAAAATATGGTATGTTCATACATCGCAATGCAGAACATTTTAAGAAACTTTAATTTAATATTTAAGGTATTTGATGTGAAATATTGTTTTAATTCCTTGTCGCCTGGGACTCTAATTTTTCGTAATCGATAGATATTGATCGACTGATTGAATCTATTCGAGAAAACGTGCCTTCAACGATGTTCTGTACTCCAAAAACAAAGCGAATGTCGGTCGAGAAATGTTCTATAACATTCAAGTGTCTAGCCAGTACTGGAAAACCCTTCTCTAGTTACTGGTCGGTGAAGATTCTAAAATTTCTCCCACCACCGTGTTAGAATTAGCACTTAAGAGCTTCCAGTCATACACACTGTATTTGTTGAGACTCTTTGTATTTTATAGAATAAAAACTAAGTGGTTGCCAGTCTCCATGGTTGTTGCAGTACAGGGCCAATGACTCTGTCTGATGGATCTACTATCAATGCGGAATGAGATGGGTGTGTAGGGTAGTAGGGTAGCATTACCTAAATCGTTATTGCATTTTAGAAAGGAGGAAGCTGCATTATTATGCCACGTAACCATAGATTACGTCGACCGCTTTCTACTGCCAGTCGCCCAAACAGTGACTTCTGGTCATACGCAAGCGCATGGAAAATTCCAATGTTTGCGATGCACTATGTACATGTAACGAGATTTGTATTTGTATGCCGACACTGCGGCTGTATTCAATTTTTTCGACAATATTGTTACACTAGAGAAACTTAAAAGCTAGGGTGTAGCCTAGTGGGTTGTTTATTGGTCTACAATGCGAAGGTCGTGAGTTCAAATCCCGGTCGACGTATAATTCCAGCACATTGCCTGCTTGGGTATACCTTAGTTACGTCAATCTATGAAAATGAAAAGTCGTAGATACTGAATTGTTCGAAGGGCTAACCACTCTTTCGCAATAACAAATAAAATGTTAAGAAACCTGAAGGTCGGGAGTCTAAGGCCCGATTTGGGCTGGAGTGCCATTGCAGAAGAAGAAGAGGAACTTAATTTGAAATTCGAATATTTGTTAACTTTTTTGAAATGACTTTTGCGTGCTTATAGTTGCTCTATTGGGACAAACATTATAACCAGTCTAGCCAACAAATTTTTTAGGGCCTAATTTATAGCACTTTTCGACAATAATGAAGGTTTTTATTGGTTAACCCTGTATCTACGAATTTTCATTTCGCAGATTGAGGTAGCCCAGATATACGTACGCAGACAGTGTGTTAAGAGTTATACTCACTACTAGGCTAAACCCTGGCTAGCATTAATATACGAGTACATTAAATGCAATTCAGATGTCAACCTCTGGCTAGTAAAATTAAGATTTGTCATTCAGCTGGCTAATTAAAAGCTGTTGAGTGAGCTTATCCGCTAACCTGTTGTTGTAGACCATACCGTGTCTCCTTGATCGTTTTCTCACAAACCAGCCTGAGAAATATCCTTCGTGGTTTGCCTAGTGGCCTGCATTCACTTTGCTTTTGAAAGCACGTTTGGGATTCTTCTATCTTTCTTTCGTTCTACATTGCTGTTTACGTAGCTGAATGAACGTTGAAATTTCTGGCTCATCGTAGAGTTGATACAACTCATGATTGTATCTTATTCGCCATTCCGTTCCTTCTTTCACAGATCCCAAAATGCTTCGGAGGACCTTTTTAACTGCTTTTTAGGAAGTTCGCGTTAATTTCCACGTCTCGCGACTATAACAGATCCCAGATCGTATATTAGTTGCAGCTTATTGTTCCTGTGCACTTTCTTGGACTTCATAATTGGAAGTACGGAATAATACGTTTTATTTGCTAGTATGATGCGTCAATTGATTTCGTTCGTTTCATTGCCGTCTTTTGCTAGATCTTGGGGCTAGATATATGAAAATGTCCACGCTCTCTAAATTATACTCCGCAATTGTTAAATTTTGTCTGATTGACAATAATGGCAACATTATTACTGAGACAATTTTAAAGGGAATGCGAATCTATATTACCTTCAACCTCAAAAGAATTAGGCCTCGCCAGTCCTGTAGTCATCACTTCCATGCTTTCAAAAGTAATGAAAATTGCTGTCAACCGCAAGGTCACAAACAATCAACTTATTGACGATCGCCAATATGATTTTCGATCTGGAAGATACACAGGTGATTGGTTTTTTTTATAGCACCGAACATAACTTAGGAGATCACCCCTTAATGCATTAGAAGCACAGTCAAGTTGGTATAAAATATGTGAAAGATGTGGTTACAAGGGAGTTTCAGAAGGAAGAAGTCTAAACTGTCGGTGGACGTTATCTTTGAAACACTGAATGCAGTAAGTTGCTGGGAACGCGTGCGGGCGGCAATACAGCCCACATTCTTGATGTTCGGGTGATGAAGGACTGCCCATATTTCACTGTACGCGTTGGTAAAGGCTTTACAGTGAACTCATGGGCGCGTACAGATTACCGAGTATGCCTGGGATAGTTGGTTTACCTAGCCGAACGATGGAATTTTTGCATATGAAAATTTAGCAAATGGCAAGTACTTGCATTAGACATTGTGAAAGCGGTTACCAGAGTTTGGCGTAAATTCATACCTTCTAATGATCTCTTCTTCAATGGCATTACAGCCCAATTCAGGCTTTAACCTCCTGACCTTCCCAATAATTAACATTTAATTGTTATTGTGGATAGGTTGTTAGCCATTCGCACAACCCTCTATTTAGGAATTTTAATTTTCGAAAATTGAGGTAGCGCAGATATACCCATGCAGATAGTGTGTTGGAATTATACGTCGACCGGACTTCGAACTCACGACCTCCGCATTGTAGACTAACACGCTACCCACTAGGCTACAGCTATGCATATTTGGCTTTGCAACTTCTTTTTTTAGTATGAATTGTAAATTTTCTATCGAAGCGCATAAGACAAGCTTATTAGATAGCGTTTCTTCCACTCCGTTTCCTATTATTCCGGCGTCCCTCAAGGCTTCATTTTATCAGCTACTTTATTTTTAATCGATATTAATGAATTTCTGTCGTAGACTCTCAATCTCAATTTACAGCTTTGCAGATGATAGTACCCTTGAAAACACTTACAGCTTCAACTCAGTTGCTGAGTCGCAGCAGTCTTCTGCGTCTTTTAAAAGCGATGAGTTATTTGATTCGATTAAATTCTGAATCGAGTAGAATTTAATGCCACAAAACACAAACCAGTCATCTTTCTCTGCCACACGACATATCGCTGCCTGATGTCATCTTTGATGGTGTAACAATTGATCATTCGGAAAATTTCTACCTTAAAAAACTTGGCTGGAACCAACATATCCGTAATGTAGCATTATACGCTTAAAAGCGCTTAGGCTTTCTAAGAAGGTGCAAGAAATATTTTACAGCATCTGATCTTGAACATCGTAGAAATTTCGGGGTACACACCATCTATTACTGATATTTCTATGTCCGCTATAGTGGTGAAATTATTCCTCTTTTATATAAATATCCGCGTAATACTCGTGCTGCTGAATGCGCTCACGACTATACGCGTTCGAGCCACCCAAATTTCGTACAAAGATATATAGAAAGTCGCTCAACCTCAAAATGTGGAATGCGCTACCCGCGGCCGTTATTTCTACACTTCTTTTATCCTGTCCTCAAGTATCTTTAAGTTTTAATCATTTTCTTTTTGTTTTTTTTTTCTTCAAATCGGGCTTTGGTCCTCTGATTTTCAAATTCCTTAACATTGTTTTATTTGTTATTGTGAAAGACTTGTTAGTACTTCGCACAATCCTCTTTCAGATTCGCAGATTGATGTGACCCAGATATGGTATACTCACGCAGGTAGTCTGCTGGAATTATATGTTGCGTCGACCGTGATTTTAACTCTCGACCTTCGCATTATAGACCTACATACTACTCACTACGATACAGCCAGGCTTTAATTTTGCTCTATACCTCCCTTTATCCCTGCCAGTATTAAAAGATAACCACTGCCTAGGGTAACACAATGTAATTAAATTGTATCTCATGTGAAATCTTTTGACCAATTTGAAAAATTACCAAAACTTAATTAACTTTTGGTAAATAATTAAAATCGGCTGAGTTCGCCCAGGTTTCAAAGCGAAATCGGTCATTGACTCCAATATAAAATGAAAATTGCGAACTATGTTTATCAGTTGAAGTTAGTAAACGATCCAATTAACAATAAACAATTGTAATATTGTGCTATTTTGCGTAAGTAAAATCGAATCTTTCCATTCATAGTTAGAACTTATTAAGTACGAGTTTTTTGTCCACAAAAACTTTAACCTTGTTAAAAAAACAGCAATTTTTCCTATTCCAATATTTACTTTTCACTCAGTTTTATCAACTCATATCATACATAGAGATACACTTTTCCATATATGTATGTCATATCTTATCAATAAAAAATAAAAATAAAAATATTATTACTTTATCGAAAGCCTTAATCAGCTAAAAAGATGTCACTTGAAACTGTTTGTGCTTTCCTTCCATAGCTTCTACGTCTTTCCACTTGTAAATATAGTTTCAATGTTTCGTCGTATCAGAAACTGCGCTGAAGGACAGGACAATTTTCTTTTCGATACGATTCAATGTCGCGATAAAAAAAAATGTGACAAGTGAGGGTGTTGCATATGAAATGTTGTGCGTGTTCGCTGTACTCTGTGATTCGCTTTTCCGCCGTGAAAAATCGAATACGAAAAGTATTGTTGTTGTGCTAGGATCGCATAGAAAGAAGCAATCATCAGTCATCGTTAGCCATGTGAATATGATGAATATCAAGTGTTTGTCTTGTCGCACCTACTGCTTGAATAAATCTCATCAATTACAATAATTAAAACAAAGGCGTTGCACTCGTCACATTTTGAAACATTCGATAGAAACTTGAGGTGTATTGATTGAATTTCCATAAACGCCCATTTTCTATTTCGATCCACTGTAAACATAGTTGAACGTTATACAAATAAAGGAGTAACGAACCAAAAAAAAATATTCGAAACTGTTCGCCATTTCATCAAAATATTTCAAAAGTAATTTAGAGCGCATGCGTCGAATCCGTGTTGTTAAATGGTTGTACTACATGGAAAGTAGAAGAATTACTAAGAAATTCCGTCACATTTATGGGATATTTTGGCCAGAAGTTATCTCCAACGATAAACTCTGGAGAACAACTGGACAGACTAAAATAGGCACTGAGATTCAAAGATGGAAGTGGCAGTGGATCGGTCACATTTTGAGAAAACCAAAGCAAAAAATCGCCAAGCTCTGGATTACAATCCTCAAGAAAGATGTCGAGTTGGTCGATCCTGTAGATAATGGCAGGGAATAGTTGAGCAGGAGGCCAAAATAATAAACAAGTCCTGGCAACAACTAAAGGCCGATGCTCAGGATTACGCCTTATGGACGAGGTCTTTTCTTTCCTAGGCCCCTTTTGAGGGAATTAACAAGAAATTGAACAATTCGCTACCATTTCCTAGTTTAGTTTATTACATCCAATAAAATAACAATCATCGATAAGAACCAAATTATGATTTATCTTCAACAATCTACACTTAATTTAAATGCAACCTAAAACAGAGCGACTCATAAGTTTTGCTCTAATTTCAGTCAAGCTACTTTATTTACGTACGTTCATTTAATAATCCAAACAAATCCAAAGCCTTTCAACTGTTGACACCAAACAATGAATTATCATTCAAGTCCATCCTAACACGAGACAGATTTAATGAGCAACACATTGCAAGAAATTGTTACTTTGTCGACATATGTTATGCAATAGCGTTCCGAGTGAAATGTTTATCCGTAACGATACGAAATTCTTCGGCTGCTGCTCCATAAATATTTTTCATAAACGATAGAAATCATATCGAGCATACTCTTGTGTACTGTAACTCGTAATTAGAAGGCCCTATTCGAAAAGAACATCTTTTTTTCTCGCTATCAATTTCTTTCGATTTCCCCGAACGATAATACAAAGATGACGATATTATGGGTCCAGTTTATTCACGCATGTATAAATTTGCCCCTTACCCTAGAGAGGAGCTGTGGAGGAGTCCAGCACTTGAACAACATGTGTTTACCATGCGACGCAATACTTCTTAGATGATATTCTTCGAGCTAAAATTTCATATGAATTGAAAGATGTGTTGGCTCAGTGATGGATGTAATATATTTTCATCCCTACAAGTTTTTCTTCATTCTCATTCGAGTATCTTTAAGATTTGTAAACAGTTCGACAGTTTTATTGAAAAAAACATTTCAGACGTTCACAAGAAGATAATAAGTGACACTCAAAGTGTAGGCTTCCGGGATTAATTTGTTTTTGTTTAGATCACAAAGCGAACATTAAGTCTTGGTATAGTCGTCGTGACACTTCCTGACGAAGTTTTCTTTGCTCTTCTTTGACATGAAAGACGCTATTATTAGTCCACTGGTAGGGATTTCAGTTTAACTTATCGAAGGCTTCGAATAAAGTTGTCCTTGCAATGTCTAAATTATACACATTCTCAGTCTAATGTGCTACGCCAAGTCCAAGTTCTGTCATTAGTTGAAATAGTGAATCACGCTTTTCGAAAGTCATTTTCCAAACAGAAAAAGTAACCCAGTTGTATCGAATGTATAATTTTGTTCGTTACTTACTCTGCACGTGGAGCAATAGTCTCTCGACAGACAATTGAAAATACATTAAATCCTGTCGTTTTTTAAAAGTATTAATAAACCATTTAGGGGTTTATTGCCAGAAAATTACTAAGCGATCGAGTTAATGCAAGATCGATGTGAAAGCGATTATCTACCTACATACGACGTATAATAACTTTGTCTGTAGTATTTTAGGACTGTAATGAAAAGTGGAGTAGTATTTTTGTGGATGGAATACACAGTAGAATATCTAGTGATAGGAATGGCGAATAAAAACCATGAGTTGTATCAACTTTACGACGAGCCAGAAGCTTCAACGTTCATCAAGCTACGTAAACTGTAGTGGGCTGGCCAAGTAGAGCGAATGGAAGCTAGAAGAATCGCCAAACGAGCGCTTAAAGGAAAAGCAATTGGTAACAGACCAGTAGGCAAACCACGCAAACGATGCGAAGGCTCGGTTGATGAAGACAGCAGAGCCATTTTATAAATTTACAGCTGGAGGACGCGGTCTTTAAATCGTGACGATTGGATGCGACGACATCAGATGACCAGAGCCCGATTAGAGCTGCCGTGTAATTGATGATGATGATGATACCTAGTGATAATAGCAATACTAGGCTTGATGCTAATCTCATTCAATATATTATGAGTTTCTTCTCCATACGAGTAGTATTAGATGGCGTTACTTCTTCTTCCTTTCCAATCAATTCCGTAGTCCCTTAGGGTTCTGTCTTGTTGCCTACTCTGTTCTTAGTATTTATTAACAACATGCATTCTATTGCTTTCAACTGCAGGAAGTTATTCTGTTCCCTGAATTTAGATCTTTACTTAATCCTGAAATGGGACAGGAAAAGTAGAATAAAGGTCAATGTCGCTGTCATCTATCCCTCAAACGTGATGCTCCAGTGTTATTTCACATTGTGACCTTTGATGGCGTACAGCTTCGCACTTCCGAAAATTGCACACTTCTAGGCGTCAGACCACTTGAATTGGGTCCAGCACCTCTTTGATGTTGCCCTTGGCGCTTCTAAACGTCTAAGTATTTTCTGTAAGTGCAAAAATATTACACGATGCACGACCTTGCAACCATCTATAAAGCATACATGAGACCACGTTTAGAGTACAACTCGCATGTTTGGGCTGGAACACCCGATTCTCTCGAGCATCGCAAAAACGTCGGAGTCAATCAATCAATCAATCAAATTCCTGTGACCCCCTAAAGGGGCATAGGACAGAAACAACTCTCTTCCACGAGGCGCGATCCTGATCATCGGCCTTAAGCTGTTGCCAGGACTTGTTTATTGTTCTGGCCTCCTGCACAACTGCTCGCTTCCATGTGTTATATGGTTGACTAACCCGACGTCTTCCTTGAGGATTATAATCCAGACCTTTTCGGCGATGTTTCTCTCTAGTTTTCCCAAAGTATGACCGATCCACTGCCACTTCCGCTTTTGAATCTCAATACCTATCTTAGCCTGACCAGTTGTACTCCAAAGTTCGTCGTTGGAAATCACTTCTGGCCTGAATATTCCTAAAATGCATCGGAGGCATTGGTTCACGAATATCTGTAGTTTCTTGGTAAGTCGAACGGTCACTTTCTACGTAGTACAACCATATAACAACACCGATTTGACCCATGCGTCAAAAACTCGCAGCTTCGTGCGAAGAAAGATCTCTCTTAACTTCCAGAAAGAGGAAAGGATACCGAAGACCTGACGAACTTTATTTAGACGAGCCTCAATATCCTTTTGGGCTCCGCCGTCCATGCTGACAATACTTTTGAGATAACAAAAATCTTGCACCTCTTCAACATCTTGTTCGTTAAGAACAAAAAAAAAAAAAAAGGAAAGGCCGGAGTATTCAGCATATCACCTTTCGAAATGTGACCGTAATTTTGTTTTCGATTAAACATATATGAATTGATACATCGAGTCACATCTTGTTGGATCAGCGTCGACGCCAGCCTCTAGAATTTTATTCCACGGTTATCTCGGATCACGGATTGTATTGACGACAACCAACGACCCTTCACAAAGTGACTGTATCAGTCTGTACCGACTGAAAGTTCGGCACTCACATTAATGGGTGCGAGACCTACCTAAAATATACATATAAATAAATAAAATAAATAGATACTTCACGAGGGGCCATCCTCCATTGCAACCTTCCAAGAGCTCTCCAACACCATTCCACTCAGTCAGGTTCGTAACTCAAAGAGTTACTTCCAGTTGAGTTTCTTATAACTGAGGTCACACACCTCAAATACATGGTGACACTCTCCAAAGCCTATACCGGAATTGACATTTGTCGTTCATGTGGTTTGGATAACAGTTGTTATCACTTCCTTTCGTAAAGGGAAAAATAATAACTCTGAACTCTTCAGCTTTCTAAAGTCTGCATATCTTGAACATTCGACCAAGATATGCAGCCAGCTTTCGCACGGCGCTCCACCAGCGCAACTCGCCGTCTCACTCAGACTCCCCTAGTGAAGGAACTCATTGAAGCTGCCTTCGCCCGTCAAGAGAAAAATCAAAGTCAAATTTCGTTTTCGCGAAATTCGCAACCCCAATAAATTTGTGAGTGACCCGACCCTTGTCGCTACTATCTCACATAGCTTGCCATATTGAGGTGACCTTAAGTTCGAGGACAGTTCAATGCTTTCGCGAAGGCTCTTCTTCATAACCACCTCCTAGATTAACCAACTTTCTTCCGGATTTTGTAAATAATCGCACGGCGCTTCACCAAGCCGAATGGCGGAGCAACCATAAGTCCCTGCGGATGTAAGTAGAAACCATACGCAATACCGGTAAGGTTCTGTGCGTGGTATTCAAACGAGTGGCCCCACCAGTCGTCAAGGTTTCGTACAATACTAGCGCCTAATACGCTGCACATGCAATGCATATATATACTGGCATATATGGTACGTACCGTACGTCTAGCAAAACCGTCTCGTGTCATAGATTCCTGCGGATGCACAGTAGCTTGCTCTCTGGACATAAAGAAGGCCTTCGACTCGGTATGGTTTGAAGGTCTCATCTTTAAAATTCTTTCAATAAACTGCTCCCGCTCACTAAGCAGAATAATCGCCAGCTTTCTTCCTAATAGAGTTGCTCGCATTTGCATTAATGACTGCCTCTCTAACCCCGTAATAGTGATGTCAGGTGTACCCCACGAATCTGTCTTCGGTCCTGCTCCATTTAATCCATTTCTAAATGACTTACCACTGTCTGTCTCAAAATTTCCTTTTCGCAGACGATGTCATCCTGTATACTACGAACGCCATCCGCGGTAATGCCATTTACAAAAAAACATCTATACAGGATCAATCAATACCTTCTAGACTGGCGTTTCAACATCAATGCAAACAAACGTAAACTTATATTGTTTTAGAAATACAGGCGGAAGGGGCCGTCGACGAATAGTTGCAGACAGTAGGAAATTTTTTCTATCGCTTACCGATAAGTGCATTGGTTATCCCTCAAGTACCTTGGAATACTTCTTCACCACAAGTATAAGATCAACCCACATATCAGATATGCTATGTACAAGGCAAAGGTAGTATTGCTCTCTTTAAATTCTTTATGCAGCTCTAAGAATCTGCAATCGAATACGAAAACAGTTATGTACAAAATGCTAATACGGCCAATTGTCAGTAACTTACTTACGATGGCGCTACAGCCCAAATCGGACCTTTTTTACAGAATGACCTGTGTTATAGGCAATTTCGGCCTTTACGTGCAATGCACAAACACAGTCATAGTGGGAAGAAATGGGATTGGGAAGGTAGGGGAAGGGGAATGAGAACGACCCGAACGAGTAGAGAAGCTGGTATATTTTTCAGTTGCACTGCCTGCTACTGACGAATATTTCCAGATACTTTGGAAAACTGAATTATAGAAAGCGAACAGAAACCATCTATTGAGTTTATAGACCTTCTTGAAGTGGAACTGTTTCACTTTTACACCGATTGGCCATTTTATTGCGAATAATTTTTCATCGCCAGTAGCAACTGAAAATTCGTGCTTAAGAAAATTCCACTGTCTGAATCGAATCCACGACCTATTGACTGTGAAGCAAGCACGCTGCCCACTACGCCACGGAGACCACCTTAGACTCCTGAATGTTTTGCCTCCATTCATATCGGTTCAGTGACCGCGTCTTCCAGTTTGAAAATCTTAGCAGTGATTTGCTGTCTACGCCAATCGAATCCTACCAACGCTTCCGTGGCTTTCCGATCGGTCTTTGTCCGTTGACTTTCCCTTTTAGTGTGCGTTTGGGAATTCTTCCGTCATCCATCTGCTCCACATGACAAGCCCATTGTAGTTCCTTAAATTTTATGAAGGTTGACACTTCTGAATTGTCGAAAATGGCATACAATTCTCTATTGTATCGTACTCTCCAGGTCGAGTCTTTCCTAAGAGGTCCGAGAATTCTTCTGAGGACCTTTCTTTCAATAAGTTAATGTTCACGTTTCGCTGCTATAGCTTACCACAGGTCTCATGATTGTTTTATATAGCTTGCGTGTTGTTTTCCTGTGTACGCTTTGTTTTTAATTATTGGAAGTACCGAATAATACGTCTTGTTTGCCATCATTATCCTTCTTTTGATTTCGATGGGTTCGCTTCCATTCTTCTATAGGTTCGCCCCTAGGTATATAAAGCTGTCTATGTTTTCTAGGTTATAGTCTCCTACTGTAATATTTTGTTTGATTGGCGTCTTTTTTTCCGAGGTTGTGTCATAACTTTAGTTTTGTTTTCGTTAGTCTATCTTCCCTTGCTACCGAGTCAAGGCTTACGAATACTTCCTTAGAACTCTTCAGAGATCTTGCATGGATATCTACATCGTCGGCATATGCTACGAGTTGTGTGGATTTCAAGCATAGTGTTCGCTTGGTGTCAACGGGAAGTTTCCGAACAACATATTTGAGTGTCAAGTTGAAAAGCTTTGGTGCGAGGCCGTCACCTTGCTTAAGGCCGTTGTCTGTTTTAAAACTGGAAGTCAGATCACCTGTTTAACTAAGAATATCTGGTCCGTGGTCGATCGTCCAGCTCTAAATCCGCAGTGGTATTCACCAATTACGTTGTCAGCAAAGAGCTTAATTCTCTTTTCCAGAATTGTCGTCAAGATCTTACAAGGCCCACACAATAAAGAAATTCCTCGGTAGTTCTCGCAGCAGAGTTTCTATAAATACGAATTATCATGCTTTTGCGCCAATCTGCAGATAGTGTTTCCTGCGTCCATATGTCCGTGACTAATCTATATAAGAGATGCGCTATGCATGCGTCGCCGGCACAGCTGGGATTTGATCAGTGCCCGGCGCTGTTGTTTGGGTGGTTTCTCAGGGCTGTTTTTACTTCTTCGAGTGTGTAAGGACTCAACGCGGATCCTTCATCAGCTATTACATCAGTTATACCTGCTATTATGTCTGCTGCTGCTGTTCGTGCGGGTGATGGGCTCGGATTAAGAAGGTGTTCAATCTCAGAGACTCAGAAACGACAGAGCATGTCCTAGGTCACTGCGAGGCAGTAGCAAGGAAAAGATTCAATCTTATAGGAAAGGGTTTCCTTACAACTGATGAACTAGCCAACATGGCTCCCTTAAATATACTTAGATTAGCCAAAGCTATAGAGTTATGGTAGGGTAAAGGGGCAATAAACGCACAATAGACCAAAAAGGTTGCGGTGCTCTTAAGTGTTCCCCTAAATAAAATAATAAAACAGAAGGTGTTCAAAGTATTGCGCCAATCTTAGTTTTATATCTTCAGCATTACTTATAATGTTCCCTTCTGCTTTCTTACAGAGAGTCGTCTTCGGTTGGTATCCCTCTTTCATCCTTTCAACATGCGAATACGCGACTCTTGCGTTGTGTAATTTGAAATGTTCGTCCATGTTTTTAATTTCTTCATTATTGTACTTCCGTTTTGTTATCTGCATATTTTGTTTGCAAATCGTCTAAGATCATTATGTTTGTCCCGTTTGGCTCATGTCGGCCGTTCTGTTAATGTTTTGTAAGCTTGATTTTTTCGGTTTAAGGCATCTTGGCATTCGTTGTCGAACCAGTAATTTCTCTTGCGCCGGGGTTGTTGTCCTATCACCTCTTCTGCGACAGATGTAATGCCATCTTTGATATTTTGCCACATTTCTTCCTTTGGCATGCTGACGTTGTTGTTCAGTATTGCCGCGAAATACCTCTCTAAGGCTGATAAGTGCTTCGAAACTACTTTCTCATCCTTGAGTTTTCCAATGTCGAATTTAGGAACTGGTTGTGTTTTTGGGTGTCCTCGGTTTGCGATTTGACATCCGAACTTGGTCTTTACCAAATAGTGATCTATGTTGCAATTAGCCCCTCGACATGTACGCACGTCGAGAAGGCAGGAGGCCGTCCTTTTCTCTATTAGAACATGGTCTATTTGGTTGAATGTTCTTCCGTCGGGCTATGCCCACGTTCTCTTATGAATGTCACGATACGGGAAGGATATCGAGCTTACAATCAGGGTTTTGCTGTTGGCGAAATCAGTCAGCCTCTAGCCGTTATCGTTACTAATGTTATGGAGACTGTGCCTTTCAATTGTCCTTATGAAAGTTTCTTCTTTGCTCACTTTCGCGTTAAAGTCACCTAATACTATTTTAATATCGTTCGACGGAAGGAAGTCGAATGTTAATTCGAAGGTGCTGTAGAAATCGTCTTCAACTTCGTCTTCTTTGTCTTCTGTTGGGACATGGACATTAATAAGCCAAACATTAAAGAATTTTGTTTTGATTCGGATTGCACACAATCGTTCAGTGCCGGAATTGAAGTTGGTAACTTGGTGTTAAAACTTCTTGCCGACGATGAACGCAACTCCAAGCTCCCGGCTTCCCCATTTTTTCCCACTTTTGAAAATTGTGCGCGATTCAATGTCAGCTACCTCGCTACCTATTAATTTAGTTTCTAGGAGTGCAATGATGTCCATAGTGTATTTGTTTGCCTGTTCGAGAAGTGCTTTCACTGTTCTTGCTCTGTACAGGGATCGCACGTTCCAAGATCCGAAGGAATAGTCCATTTTTAGTTTGCATGGTCGTTACCGTTGAATCAATCCAGTCCGACGCGGTGTTTCAAGTTTCGAATTACGTCTGGTTTTTCCGGGGATGAGTTGTTAGCACATCGCCCAACCTCCAACTCGAAGGGCCATGTGCTAGAATTTTTCTATTTCATTAACACTCGCGCTTATCAGCTCAGCAAGTCAAGTCCGGATGGATACAACCAGTACCCGGTGGCTACCACGTGGAGGTATGATAACCACAATTGATGTGTATATTATAGTTACAACAGTGGATGTCACCAAATGACGCCGCTTAGATGCCTACCCTATCTATATCCATCCAACAACAATTGTTTCCTATTTGAATTCAAATTTCTTCCACCCCTGCGGACGAATTGCAGATATTCGAAAGGAAAATATTACGGCTTGATGAAGTTTCGTAGGTCAAACCGAAAACACTATCGGAACAGTGTTCTTTATAAAAAAGGTAATATTAATCCAATCCTTCAATATATCGTATACTTGGCCAAAATAAAAGTTGACCGCTATGCCGAACACCCAAACAGTTTAGCAAGAGCCGTCCGAGCCACTTCCTCCCAGATTCAAATTCTCAGCCTAACGAGTACTACCGGTCTCCATCGAGGCTTTTGAACGATGTAAGCTCGAAATGGCTAATGTCGCCCTCTTCTGATCCCTTTCACCCCAATCAATGCTCTGGTGTAACTCCTGGATATCTCAGAGGTTTACCTCAATATTACGCTCGAGCAAATTTGCTACGTCTACGGTTAAGCGTCTGCGCACTAAAAATACGCAGATATCGTCAGGTATCACTTTTCATCTATCTCTTAAACATAACGTTCCGACGTCGGCCGCTAATATGTTCTTAAATGGCGTACAAATTTCACCTTCTGCAGACTTCACGTTACTAGGTGTAAAATTTAACAATCGCCTTGATTGGAGCCAACACATCTACGAAGTTGCTCTTGATGCTTCGAAACGTCTAGGTATTCTGCGGAAGTGTAAGAAATACTTTTCTGCGTCCGAACTAGCTACCATCTATAAGGCTTATATCCGACCACGTCTTGAGTACAACTCGCATGTTTGGGCTGGGGCCCCAAAATCACATCTGGCTCATCTTGACCGTATCCAGAAACATGCCTTCCGATTAATTGGAGATGAAGCTATATCAGCCTCAGTTGATTCCCGCGAGCACCGTCGAAATATCGGTGTACTCTGCATTTACTATAGATACTTCCATGGTAAATGCAGCAAGGAACTAAAAGCCCTAATACCACCTATATTCAATGCCCGCCGAAATACTCGCCAAGCTGCACGCTCACACGAGTATACTGTGAAGCCCTTGCCGTGGAGAACAGTGAAGTTTAGGCAGTCCTTCATTCCTCGGACGACAGTGTTGTGGAATTCATTACCAGGCAATCTCTTTCCCACTGAACATAACCTTCAGCAGTTTAAGTACAATGTTCACCGCCACTTCAAACTCTTCCCTTCTGTGTTTCCCTGCTGATTTCCCTATTTCCTCTTGTTTCCCTTACCTATGTCGAATTAACTGTGCATCGCGCATTAAAGGGTGACCGCCTAAGTTAAATTCGATAAACATAAAAAAAAAAAAAATTGTTACCCTTTATTTTATCTTAACACTATACTATTGTTACATGCAGACCTGGCAGCCCTGCCGCTCGATCTCTCTCGAATAGACAAGAATTCTGTAGAACAGTATACTCCACTATGTAGAAAGCCACAATTAAAGATCTAGAGCTTTCCAGTATAGTTCACACACACACACACCGAAGTAAGCTTCGAGAACACTCATGATTAACGAAAGCTTTCAGCGAGAGGGTCAGTCATTTTTAGACGCGAACCAGTGAAAGCGATAGAAAAGTACGCGGCGGTATTGCCGAATTATGTTTTTACTTGAAATCCCGGCGAACCTCTAGCTCGCAACACTATCATTTAATACATAGTTTATATTCTCGTTCTATTCTCTTGTTTTATGTTTGACAGATTTTGAGTACAAGGTCAAAGAAATTTTGGTGTTTCGCGAAACGTATTTTAATAGGGGAATTACCCTCCTCCCTCATTTTGGAGCTCAAAGTAATCCCTTTACTTCTTGATCTACAAAACTGAAATAGTGTCGAATTGGTCCTATTAGACTAAAAAAATCGCTTGCTTTTCAAAATGATATAGTGAATAGTGATGCCAAAAAAGTAACTATTCGTTACAAGAGTACTCGATACCGACTGAAATCCGATATAATGAGTACCGACGCAGATTTATGTTCGTTACTAAAGTAACGAAATGAGCTCCTGAAAAAGTAACTGAACTGTCGAAACGTTTCGTTACTCAAGTATTCGTTCCACATACAAAAAAAAACACCTATACCGAAAGTAACGTTTTGTTGCTTTTTTGTTACATCACAGGAAGGAAATCTACACCTGTGCATTTCGCCATACCGCCATTCCAAAACAAGAACTAGAAGGAATACTCTTACCGCAAAGTCTACCGATAAAATGATGTTTTTTTTTTGTTTCGCTTCTTTCAACACCAAGTAGAGTTGGCACTGGACTCGAGCAGTAGGGCAGGAAGTCTTTGCTAGTGTTAGACTTGTGGGATCAGTGATACCAGATTGTAGAATTCCGCATTGTTTGGAATGATACAGGGATTTTTTTTTATTTAATTTGCGGGATTTTATTGAAGAAAATTTTAGTTTACGTTAGTATTTAGAGGCATTTTCTACTAAGAAAAGGGATAATTAAAAAATCGGACGAGGTATTATTGTACGTACTAGGCCAAAGAAATCAAGAGCGATTCACAACCGATTTCTTGTTGCATAGAGTTATTGCATGGGGCACTAGAGGCAATTTCTGTTTGAATTTATGATTTGCAAAACTGAAATGTCCATCCCTGCATCATGATATGGTGGTAATTTGAAATAAACGAGTACCTAGTAACGAGCAAAATGTAACCATTACTTTCCTTAAAGTAACGAATAGTTACTTGTACCGAAAAGTAACGAAAATTGACATCGCTACTATGAAAACCCTTCGGCACGCATTTTTGTTTGGAATGATACAGGGATTTTTTTTTATTTAATTTGAGGGATTTTATTGAAGAAAATTTTAGTTTACGTTAGTATTTAGAGGCATTTTCTACTAAGAAAAGGGATAATTAAAAAATCGGACGAGGTATTATTGTACGTACTAGGCCAAAGAAATCAAGAGCGATTCACAACCGATTTCTTGTTGCATAGAGTTGATGGGACACTAGAGGCAATTTCTGTTTGAATTTATGATTAGCAAAACTGGCATACCCATCCCTGCATCATGGTATGGCGGTAATTTGAAATAAATGAATACCTAGTAACGAGCAAAATGTACCGATTACTTTCCTTAAAGTAATTAATAGTTACTGGTACCGAAAAGTAACGAAAATATGAAAACCCTTCGGCACGCACTTTCGGGCACACAGTTCAACTAAATTGATAGCCTTCTCGTTTCGATAGTCATTTAGAAACATCATGAAACCAATTAGATTTGAAAGAACTGTAGCGCCTTCGACTGAGAAAAACATTATGAATATAAGTATGTAATTAATAGTTCATAAATATCATTTTAGTGTAATCAAAACTATAATTGCGACAAATATAGTATTAATAAAAAAATGATAATGTTTTATTTATGTTTCCAAGTTGGAGATTGTCACAAATGTAACCTTGAAATTAATAACTACTCGTACAGAGCATTTTAAAACCAGAGTAATTTCATTTGTACGACAAAAAAAACATCGCTAATAAAAGTTGTTGAACAGCAAATTATAAAAAGTTTGTTGTGATGTGTATTTTTACACACAGCTCATTATTTTTAGACTGTATATTATCATACATTAATATTTTTCAAACATCTACTACAATCTTTTCTATTCTATGGCAAATATAATTAATAAAAGTTTTAGAGCTTTTAACTTTTTCATAATCATTTTCTTTTTCTCTTTTAGGGCAGCCTAAAGATAAAGAAATTAAGGTCAAGTATTAATGTTCAAATCAGAATGATTTCAGTTGACAAAAACAAAAAATCAAGTTTTAGACCTGTACAAATTATTTTTGCTGAAAATAAATTTCTCCAAAATATTTGAATTATTTAGTTTTCTTCTATTTTTTTTTGCATAAATTTTTGAAATTTTCACTAATAAAATTTAGCTATTGTTCTGTTGCCAATTTAAAAAAGGAATATTTCCATTTAAATTGGTATGCAAAAAAAAAACGCAGTCATTGTCAAATGTCGAAGTTTAATTACGTTAAATTGCCATTTGAATCTCTTGGAAGCAGAGTGTTTAACAAGTGCCACAAAAAATCGGATATAGCACGACATATACTCGTTCTACATCAACACGTTTGACCTTTTTGATGATTTTAATAAACTCGGCCAATCTACTTTTTGAATTGCTAACAAGCTTTTCGCATTTACGTAATCGGCACACATCTATATATGTTAGATACCTAAGTATAGAGTGCCTGATGTAGAAGAGTTGTCCGAAATATCGGTTTCATGTTTTTTATTTCGCATCAATGTATGTATATTTATTTTTATTTTTTTTTTTTCATTCGGACCGCAAAGCATATCCTCTTCACTATTATCATGTCTCCAACATGACCTCGAAGTAATGGTAATGAATGATTTAACGAGTAGCTTTCGTTGACTTTGCTCGCCGTTCCAGAACACTTCAGAAACATCTAGAGATTCTTTGTTTCTTAACCAATTTTTATTATTACATGTTATGATAATGGTGGATAATATAAAATTGTATGCACAAATTCGTAAAACGCAAATATTGAAAATTATGTGTATCATGATTTGCAAAATAACATACATTTCAAGTACCTCTGTTCCCAACATTTTAATTAAGTTTGACGTTAAAATTTTAATAGTTTACCAATGCTGTAATTGCCATTTCAATCGTTTTTGTGCGGCTGAATAAGCATTATTTTAACTGTGAGAGGTAATGTTAATGAAGAATGAAAAAGCGCCATAAAATCAAATAAATTTTAACGCCATCTAACGAATTAATTTTTTTGTCGTTTTTAAAAAAGCCAATAGAGTGAAATCACTTCTTACATTAAATTGGTTTTGTTTAAGTATGTAATATTTTATCCTAACATGTGAACATTAAAAGCAACTAATTCGTAGCACCTATGGACGAAACCATAGAAATTCATATGTCTAATTAGTGTTCTAAGAAACCGCACGAATTAATCCCCAATATCAGATCTGTTACTATGGGATTACTGTAGAATGGGCCAAAATCAATAATGAATAGTTTTACAAATCAAATAGAGATTAAAATCGAGATTTGTAAAGAAGGAATTACCCATCTTGTAATGCTTGAGCAACTAATAGTGATTGTGTAATATAACAAAAGAGATTTAGATACATCTTGAGCCACATAGGCAAAGCTAATATATGACGAGTATGATAATTCCTTTATGTTGGATAACCATACTATGTATATGCTAATTGGTAAGTTTGAACAAGTTTTATTGGACCTTATGCAGTCCGCTTTACAAATGTTAGACAGGTGGGCACTTGATAAGGGACATACCATTAACCCTCAAAAAACAGATCTGATCCTCTTCTCCAGAAGAAGAAGACCATATGTTTTCAATCCACCAAACATTCGGGGCATCACTATGGTCCTCTCGAATGATAGTTAGATCTTATTCTTGATAGTAAATAACCCTGGAAGGCCAACATTCAAGAACGAGCAAAACAGGCTACCGTAGTCTTCTTCGCTTGCAAAAAGACATACGGTTTGGGATGGGGCCTTAAGCCGCACCTCATCCACTGGATTGTCAGATCAATTATTTGCTATTACGCGCTGGTGTGATGCGGTGCTACTAAGAACCAACCTAGCACCTTCACAGCTAATTCAACGGATGACATCTCTGTGTATAACACGTGTTCTTAGAAGCAACTGCTGCTCTGGAGGTAAAGCTCTCACTAACTCCAATTGATCTCTGTATAAGACAATCAGTGGGCTTATATGCCATTAGATTAAAAACCTCTAATTTGTGTTCAGCACTAGAAATTGCTCACGGCAAAATTTTAAACGTCATAAGAGACGAAACTCCCTTTTAGACAGCGAGTATAATTGCATGACAACCGCAAGTTGAGAAACGGAGTTTTCGCATTAAGTTTCCTGAACGAAACAATTGGGCAATTGGGCAATTGGGTCCTCATCTCTATACGGACGTTTCTAAAACTGATCTGGGGACAGGCGCAGGCATTTATTCACACGACCTCGACATCCACACTTCGTTTCATCTTTCAGAACACGCGACTGTGTTCCAAGCGGAAGTATTAGCCATTAACGAGTGTACAAAAATTATTCTAGATATGCAGAACAGTCTCGGAAATTGTTAGATTTTCACGGACAGCAGGTCTGCACTTCTAGCACTCCAATCCTACAGGACCACGTCGAAACTAGTGTCCATTTGTAGACACAATTTGAATCGCCTAGCGGCTATAAGCGAAGTATTTCTAATTTGGATACCGGGTCATAGCGACCTTTTTGGAAACGACGCAGCAGACGGAACGTAAGACAGAACTTCACACGGACGAGAGCATAGATGGATATGGCGCAATCCTTCTGCAGGAACATGGTGCGCAATATCATCCTGTTTTCTATCTGAGCTTCAAGACGTCGACAGCTATAAAGGGAATTACTCGAGCTACGAGTTGAAGGTATTGGCAATAGTACGTTCGTTGAAGAGATTACGTGTATACCTTCTGGGTATCCAATTTGAAGTGTTTACGGACTGCCGAGCTTTCCATTTATTAATGAAAAAACGGAACTGTGTACCAGGGTTGCAAGATGGGCATTGAGTTGTCCATCATAGACCTGGAAGTTCTATGAAGAACGTAAATGCGCTAAGCAAATACCCACTAATAATGGCAATCGAGGCAGGTATTTTGTTCCGGATACGAAAAGCACAGAATGATGACGACCAGTGCCAGCTGATTTCAAAACTGCTTCAACAGGTTGAAACCTACCAAAATATTGGACAGAAGAACGGAACACTTTGCAAATTCGTGGAAGGAGTTAACGAGAGCACTAAAGTACGAAGTTATAAGATCCGTTCATTAGAACGGAATTCAGTGTGGTTCTAGCTGTGTCCAAATTTCTTAGGACCATACGAGATAAAGAAGGTCAAGCGACGCGACAGGTACCAAGTACGAAAAGTTAGCATGCACGACATCCACATCAGCTCACAATATTAAGCCATGAGCACCTGGGACGGACGACCACTGGACAAGTGAAGACAAATCGTCTAGAACAGACGATAAGCAGGAAGGCCGAGTACAGGAGCTGAATTTAACCCACGATCACTCATACATAGCGTGATTGAATTTTTGGAGGCATTAGAGTAAAGGCCGCGGCCGGAAGAAGACGGGAACCGACATTTTGACATTGAAGTCGATTTCGTTTTCTTCTCAAAAAGCTAAGCCATCCTCGCATACAGGGTGGGCCATCCAGTGGTTTCTTTTTAAATCATAGGTTATTTTGACACTGAAAGCTGTTTTACGCTCGAAATCTGGACAGAAAGTCAATATCATACCTCCGCGGAACGAAATGAGTCACTTTACACTTGAACAACGTTGGGAAACGTTGGGCCTTGCAGCAACTTGAATTGGATAACGATTTTGGCCGAAAAATCATCTTTTCTAACGAGGCGCATTTTCATCTCGGAAGCTTCGTTACCAAACATAATTACCGCATCTGGGGCTCGGAAAACCCGCACGTTATTGTCGAGAAGCCAATGCATCCACAGAGAGTGACAGTTTGGTGCGGATTGTGGAGTGGTGGTATCATTGGACCATATTTCTTCGAAAATGAGGCTGGGAACAACGTTTCGCTTAACGGTGAACGGTACAAAGCCATGTTATCCGACTTTTTTTTACTGAAATTGAAGACATGGATTTGGACGACTTCTGGTTCATGCAGGATAGCGCGCCATGCCACAATCGATCTTTTACGCACCGAATTCCCAAATCGTGTTATCAGCCGTCTTGGCGAAGTTAATTGGCCGCCTCGGAGCTGCGATTTGACCCCTTTGGATTTTTTTTCTGGAGAACCGTGAAGGACCGATGTTATGCCAACAATCCAGAAACGACTCAAGCACCTAAGGCCAATATCATCCAAGCAATCCGTGAGCTACACCCCGAAACCATCGACATGGTCTTGGAAAATTGGAGTGACAGAATGCGCTACTGCGAAGCCAGCCGAAGCAGCCACTTGAGCCACTTGAACGAAGTTGTGTTTCATCATTAATGGGAATGTTTGCTCTTACTGAAGCCATAATACATCGAAAAAAATTTAATTTTGTTCATTTTATTGCATTTTTAAAAAGAAACTTGTATTTGGCCCACCCTGTACACTGCCGGCCAAAAGTTTGAGATCATTTAAAATTTTTTTTATTATCTATAAATACTCAAAAAATATTTGAAAATAAATCGGCAACTGCACCTGTACATCTTCCATTGTCCTTACGGAATATCCAAAAACCAAATTCTTTTTTTTAATTATCAAGAAAGAGTGCAATAAACGCATTGTTGCCAAACATCAACGAAGTCCGAGTATGACTAAGTTAGAGTCATTGTTAATTTTTATGACTCCCAGGTAGTCACTTATTTAGCTGTTGTTTTATTTTAACCAACATTTATGATTGTGATAGCGTCCAAAACTAGGTGTTTTATATTAAGAAACACTACTTTGTCGAAGTTCTTCTCGCACTTGTTTGTTTTTGCCTTATTTTGTAATTACTACTGTCAAGACCCCGCATGGGGGTGTGGTTGCAGGATGAGTCTTAACCAATTCATGTAACTAACTTTGGAGATTAGCGACTCCACGGACCTGAGCTAACCATCACCCTGCGGAGCAGTAGCATTCACCCACAGCCAGTCTTGCTTGCCCTAAAAATGGAAAATGGAAACTCTTTGGATCATGGGCTCATCACTCGTGATCTTAGAGCTTAACTGATAAGCGAAACGGACGGATTCTACGGTAACGACTTTTGGCACTCGAAAACGAATTATAATTGGCTTCTAGAATGTTCGAACATTGAATGACGGGGGAACTCGGTCCTGGTACCGCCAATCACTGATCGACGAATGGAGCACTATAACATCCAAATCTTGGGGTTGAGCGAGGTCAGGTGGACAGAATCAGGAGAAGGATGAATCCCGTGCGGAAACACCATCCTTTACGTTGGTCCTGAGAGTGAAGTCAAAAATAGTGTGCCGGTCGTCCTTACACCGAGAAACAGTCTCATCAGCTGGGAACCAATCTCGAATAGGATTATCGTCATCAGGCTCAGGACCAGTGTTAGAAACGTCACAATTCTGCAGTGCTACGTCAACTAATACCGCAACATCTGGTGACAAAGAGGCGTTTTATAGCCAACTGAGTGCCACCTTCGACCATGTTCCAAGAGGTGATATTATCATCACCTCAGGAGATATGAACGCCCAGGTTGCTCTAACAATATTGGACTGGAACACGTCATGGGGAGGCATGGTGAGCCTTGGGTCGACGCGTCACGATCTTGGATTAGAAGACCCGAAAACCGCGAATTATTTGTGGAGTTTTGTAGTACACGGCAAATGGTCATCGGAGGGATCCTTTTTCCACACAAGAGTCACCATAAAACATCTTGGGTTTCCCCTGATGGTGTTACTGAGAACCAGATCGACCAATTGGCTATAAGTCGCCGATGAAGAAGATGTCTCCTCGATGTGCGAGCGAAGCGTGGAGTTGACGTGGGGAACGATCAACACTTGATGGTTGCCAGCTTGAGATTGTGCATGGCAGCTATCCGACGGCCACAATTTCTTCAAATGAAGCACAAGCTTAATGTGGATAGACGTAGAGAAACCAACAAAAAACGCGAGTACACCACAATTCTACGCGAAAAGACATTCACATGGGGCGGATATGAAATACGCATACTTGACGCCGATTGGAAGGCAACCAGAAACACTTTTTTAAATAGTGCTGAAGAATCTATGCAAAGCAGTGAGAAACCTCGATGTCGCAAGACACATGGGACAAGGTTGGCGATCGGAAAAAAGGCAAATTGGCAATCATCTTTCAACCCAATGGCAACCAACGAACGCCCGACCTGAGGCAGAACTACCGCGATGCTCATATACAGCTTAAAAAGGCTGTTAGACGCGACAAGATAAAGGCCATTGAAGATCTGGACAATAAGGCAGAATCTTCGACTTACCTTGGGGATATTGGTTCACTATTTAAAATCATGAAACTGTGGACGAACAGGAGTTTTATTGCCAACCTCCTGGTGAGAGATGTCAATGGTAATCTCCTTAATATGAAGTTTAGTTGCGGCGATGGAAGGAATATTTCTCTGATATTTTAAACATCTTGTCAGAGGAAGATATTCCAGAAACAGAACAACTGCCAAACATCCAACCGCAACACTCTATTAGAGATGATCCCCCAGATATGGATAGTTTCCGCCATTCGGTCAATGGCGGGAAGGAAAGCCCCAGGTATAGACGGACTACCAACCGAACTCCTCAAAGCGGATCCGCAAATAACAGAAGATATACTCCTCCCACTCTTTACTGAGGTGTGGAATGAAGGAAGATATCGGACTGAATGGAAGGAGGGTATCATTGTGAAAATTCCACAGAGGGCAACCTTCGGGATTAATTAACGGACAATATATTGAAGATGTGCAAGATTTTTGTTATCTCGGAAGCATTGTCAGCATGGACGGCGGAGCCGAAAAGGATATTCAGGCACGTCTAAATAAGGCTCGTCTAAATAAAGCTCGTCAGGCCTTCGGTATCCTTTCCCCTTTCTGGTGGTTAAGAGAGATCTCCCTTCGCACGAAGCTGCGAGCAGCGGAGCAGGAGGGCAGAGGAATAAACAATTCCTGGCAACAGCTTAAGGCCGATGTTCAGGATCGCGCCTTGTGGAAGAGAGTTGCTTCTGACCTATGCCCTATAGGGGGTCCTAACAGAAATTTGATTGCCATACTACGCTAGTACAGCTCAACATACATATTTTCCAATTTTCAATTACATCGCTTAAGACATAGTCGAGTTATTAACTCCCTTGCCCCATATACAAGTATTGGCATCGTATGGTATTGGCAAAGTCAATAATAGTGGAGCTCTACACCACCTAAATAGTTCCAGAATATGAACTTTTCGCGTTTAGTAATTTCGAAGATAAAAATTCGCCCTACAATTTGTTTTTATTTCCCCCCCCCTCCCTCAATTCCCTTTTTTTCGAATTCCACTGGACACAAAAAGTCGTTGAAAGCCTGTATTGACAGTTGGAATCATGTTTAGGAAATACTACTACCGTAATATTAATGACATATATCACCGCTAAATTATTAATTAAGCCTTAATTATCACTTACCGGCTGTGTGTCATAGTTAAGCTGCAGCCTAGTGAATAGCGCGTTGGTCCATAATACAAAGGTCGTGAGTTCAGATCCCGATTGGCGTATAACTCCAGCACAATGAATAAATGCGTATACCTTGGTCATCTCAATTTACGAAAATGAGAAATTCGTAGACAAAGGGATGTGCGAAGAGCAAACAACTCTTCCATAATAAGTAATGAAAATGTTAAGGAACCTGAAGGCCAGGAAGCCAAGGCTCGATTTGGGTTGTAGTACCACCGAAGAAGAAGAAGATGGGTGTGTGTCATACACTAATTTAGGCTAATTAACAACAAATTACCAAAATATTGATCATTTAGCAGCCAAATGATCGCAGCTAAATGTTCTCAATTTTCACATAATTTAAGCTACAATGATGAAAAATGTTCTAGAGCTGCCATTTCATATCCTAGGACGAAGAAGAAGACTAATTTTTTGACAGTTACGACTTATATGAAAAATTTGAAGCGTGATTTAATGGCTTAGCTATGAAAGATGGCTTGCAAACGACTCCAATACAGGTGTAAGGATTCTTTTTTTTTCTTTTGGGGCCTTCCTTGTCAAATTTTATTGCCCATTCGCTGTTCAATTTTACTTTCAAAATTAGACAGATGAGTTAGTGGCTACTCTTAATTAGGAAAGTGCTATGAGTCACCACTCTATTAAAAATGAAGACGAGCTAAATTACTAATTAGTAAATTAATAATCTAGTCCGCTATGTGACACTGGTATTAGTGAAAGGTATTTCAGGGATTTCACGAACATAATCTGGTATGCACTTGCAAACAAACACCAATAGTCTTCGTAGACTATCATATGGTGGAGTACCATTCTTAGGACATGACCGACTTCCTTCATCTCCTTCCTTCATCTACTCATGGACTAGTCACGAGTTACTCCTAGATCCATTACATGGACTTGAAACACAAGGGGTGTGTCGTTGACTATTCGAAGGAGGTGTAAAAAACAATACATTCAAAGTTGCACTCGTTGAGCATAAAGCCGTCGCCACATGATACTGTGAACGTTTGACTCAAATATTAGCCTCCAAGTTTTGAGGCAAATATTCGACAATTTCCAAGGTAAGTCTCTGTTTGATCCCACACAATAAATCCAAGTGTACCGTCCAATGAAGAAAAAATCATTTGAAGCGGGCAAAAAGACCAACAAGACGAACATCTTCCAACACAAACGTTGGACGCTTGACACTCCCTAGCAAACCAAATGGAATGCATCCCATGCATACTGATAAGAATGTGTTGACGAATACAGATGATAGTATTTCTTCGCAGCCTTTCTCATATGGAATGCATCTATGATGTATGTAGAATGCTTACGATCAGTAACGAAAAATGTGTGGGCTCATTAATCCGAAATCGCATTTTGGTTTTTTCTCTCTGAGAAAAAAGCAGCAAGCGAGCTGTCACCCAAGAAATGGTTTCGTTGTATTGTACTTCCAGCTTTCAAATATTTGAACTAATTTCCTTTTATGTAATTAATTTGTGGTTTAGTGCAACACGTTGAAATGAAACTTCGTAACTTCAACACAGCTGTTCAGTGCAGTGCGATCTATTTAAACTTTTCATTTGTGAGATTTACCTGGTCTGGATGGATATTTTTGGGATGTGAATCTGGTTTAGGGTGTGTGGTGGTTTTTTTTTCTCATTCAAGCCATTTTTCATTCCGCCGTTTCTTTCTTCGGTGTATTCGGAAATACAAGCCTTTTAAATCTATTCGGAATACATTCCGTATGCATACTCGGAATATATTCAGCATGCATTCCGAATGCATTATAAATAGAAA
The DNA here is from genome assembly GCA_963669355.1 of Chorisops tibialis. Lineage (NCBI taxonomy): Eukaryota > Metazoa > Arthropoda > Insecta > Diptera > Stratiomyidae > Chorisops > Chorisops tibialis. The sequence goes on along the minus strand of OY770262.1, from coordinate 266,644,563 downwards.
TTGAATGCACGTGGAAGCATTCTCACAGAATGAATCCAGAATACATACCAAATGAGAGTTTGGCTAGCGAGGTCGTAGCTCGCGCATCAAACACACGATGTGTCCAACCATCAAGCGTCCAACTTTGGAGGGTGTTTGTAGCAGCGTGTAGTGCCGCCTTAAGATGATTAATTTGAGACCAACTTAATATGCGAGCATTATCCCGATTTACGCGGTCAGTACAGTATTCAATTAACCTAATAGGCCTACTTAACTAGATTTGTGCATCATCCGTGTACAAATGAAGGATGCAGTCGTGTAGTCTATCCAGTAGATCATTAATATAGAGTGATTTTTTAGAGGCGGAGAACTTTAAATTTAAATAAAAACATTTTCCTGTTTTTAATACCCATGATATTTGAAAGATACTTTTATAGCATTAATGTTTGAATATGATTTCGCGCATGTGGCCGCCGCGTCTGGCGCGTACATGGCGTAATCTTAAAGTCTAATTTTTACACACTCTTTTACTGCAAGCTCTATTTCAGTAATAACGCGTCGAATGTTGGCTTCCAAGTGCTCAATAGTTTCTGGCTTATCGGCGTAGACATCATCATCAATGGCGCGACAGCCCAAATCGGGCCCTGGCCTCCTGAAGTCGTCGCCTCCAATCGTCTCGATCCAAGGACCGCGTCCTCCAGCTGCTAATTTTTAGGATGGCTTTGCTATCTTCATCAACCGAGTCTTCCCATCGCTTGCGTGGCTTACCTACTGGCCGGTTACCACTCGCTTTGCCTTTCAGAGCACGTTTGGGGATTCTTCTGTCTTCCATTCGCTCTACATGGCCAGCTTACTGCAGTTTACGTAGCTTGATGAACGTTGAAACTTCTGGCTCGTCGTAGAGTTGATAGAACTCATGGTTGTATCTTATTCGCCATTCCGTTCCTTCCTTCACAGGTCCCAAAATTCTTCGGAGGACCTTTTTTTCAAATGCGTTAACTGTTTTTTGAAAGTTCGCGTTAATGTCCATGTCTCGCTGCCATAACACAGCACAGGTCGTACAATAGTCTTATATATCCGCAGCTTATTGTTCCTGTGCACTTTCTTGGATTTGATTATTGGAAGTACCGAATAATACGTCTTATTTGCTAATATTATCCGTCGTTTGATTTCGTCTGTTTCATTACCGTCCTTTGTTAGATTAGCCCCAAGATATATGAAATTGTCCGCATTCTCCAAATTATATTCCGCAATTGTTATGTTTGAAAAAATTTTTAAATGAAAATTGTGGATCAATAGCAATACTTCCTTCGGCCTATTCACCAAATGTACGGCGTGAACGATGATAGTGTGGCTTCAATTCTTGTACAAGTTGAATCTTGTAAGCACGTAAACTAAGACCTTTACGCAAAATTTTCCATTAACTGGATAATAGTGATGTCAAGTTTCGTTACTATTCGATACCAATAACTATTCGTTACTTTAAGTAAAGTAATCGTTACATTTTATTCTTTACTAGGTACTCGTTATTTTAAATGACAGCAGGGATGGGAAAGCCAGTTTTGCAAATCATAAATTCAATTAGAAGAAATCGCCTCTAGTCCCATGCAGTAACTATATGCAACAAGAAATCGCTTGTGAACCGCATTTGATTTCGTTAGCCTAGTACGGGTATCAACACAATGATAGCAAATCCGATTTTTTAATTCTCTTCTATGTATAAAATCCCTTTAACTAACGTATATAAAACGACAATTTCAAGGAAATAACGTTTTTTCCATCGAAATTTCTTCAACAAAAGTATCTCAAATTGATAACAAAAAAATCAATCTATCACCCCGAACATTAAAAAATGTTGCAATCTGGTATCATTGATCTCACAACCCTAACACTAGTAACGACTGCCTGCTCTGTCGATCGAGCCGAACGCCACAATTTCACTCGACGACATTCTTGGTGTTGAAAGAAACGAAACGAAAAATACATCATTTTCTCAGTAGACTTTACTGTAAGGTATCCCTATTCGTTCTTTCTTTGGGATGGCGGTACGGCGTCGTGCACAAGTGTAGGTTTCCCTCTTGTGATGTAACGAAAAAGGTCACTAAACGTTACTTTCGGTGTAGGTACTTTTTTTGTATGTGGAACGAATACTCGAGTAACGAAACAGTAACGAAACGTTTTGACAGTTCAGTTACTCTTTCATGAGCTCATTTCGTTACTTAAGTACCGAGTCTAAAGCTGCGTCAGTACTCGTTACTTCGGATTTCAGTCAGTAACGAGTACTCGTGTAACGAATAGTTACTTTTTTCACATCACTACTGGATAGACACAAGTTTAATTCTTGAGCACGATAACGAATTGGCACATTTGGATCATCATCAACGCTACGCTGCACACCATCAATCGCTTGTTGTGTGCGCACTGTATGACGTTTTAAGGGATGTGTATTATTGTTTAGAATAAACGTATTGCAAGAATGACTCATTGCAAAGGCGACCCATAGTTTCTCGAATTAATCGCTCTGATGGACGATTACGAGCACCATAAAATGCACGTAATGCCCGATGATTTTCTCGAATGGAACCATGATTTTCAAAATAAATTTGAACAATTTGCAAACGTTGCTCCGGCGTGAGTCTATTCATGATGAATTGGCAAACCAAACCAACCCCAAAATAACCGGGAACTGTCAAATCGGCTGTCACAGAAAACAGTGTTGCCAATTTAAAGTTCTCCGCCTCTAAAAAGACACCCTATTTAGGATATAGGAGGATTTGACGTCCTTAGGCACATACTATGTTCAGCGGATTCAAACCAAAGACGGCGGCAATATGGGAAGTTTGGAAAATCGAATGTCAAAGAATGGACAAGTTCTGACATATTTTTTTGAATTAAATTTCCGTAATGCCGATTAAAAGCGAGCAATTAGTGATATAACGATATTGACAGCACATTGAGAACTACCAAATTTCCAGCTTCAAAGTGAGAAAAAGACTTCGAATGCCTTTTAGTATTTAATTTGCATTATGGTATCTATTTGCCGAAGGTATTATCCATTTACGATTCAATAAAAAATAATTTGTTCACAAATATTTAAACGCGAACGGTTCAAATGCATAATTCAAATAATTGAAGACTGTACAGTGGATGAATAATGCATGGGTAAGATGTGCGTGGAGGAATTATGAAATTATAAGCAAACTACGTATGTGTGAACCATTTGTTCGTATTGTGAATCTACAAACTCCGAATAGGACAGTTCAAATTCAAAACGATATTTGGCGAAATAAAAGCTGGCAAGCCGGGTCCAAGGAAAACTGAATTTCCACTGTCGTTGGGTTAACGCATAATATCACCCTTTCAGCACCGAGCCAGTGACACAATCAATTCAAACAAATTAATGTCGATAGCTTGTTTCCTAATTATCTCTAGCAAAATGGACATTCTGAAATTAGAATTGCAAATTGGAGCGCACGTATCACGTACATTTTCAATTGATTCGATGCCATTGCATAGAGCTGACCTCCCAGTTCAATGAGCCGTCAGTAGCCGCTCGGGTCGGGTAGCGCGCCGTAACAGCTGTGACGACAGAATTTTCATTGGGGAGCTCAGAAAAATTTCAAAACTCTTAACCTCGGCCTTTAACTAGTTACGAGTTTAGACTCGGCGAGCAGCTAACGATTGTGTCGTTGTCAATCAGAACGACTGCGTCCTTGGCGGCTGTAAATCGCGGATACCGCGTGTCTCCCCAGCGTCTATGAGCGGGCGCAATAACCACGTGCACTAGACCTGACCAGTTGAACGCTCGAGCGGAGCAGCTTAACTTGGGGATTGAGACTGGCAGGTGGAGGGGGGGTGCATTGTGCCAGTTCGATGTCACCTGTTCCATCGGTTGTCTAATAAATCGATCATCGATCGGCAACTACGTTTTTCCTGTTCACGTAATGCACAGAGCTATCCAGTTGCACTCGAGATTTACTTTTAAGACGCTTGTCCAATCAGCTGATTGTTTTTAAACGCTTTTCGCTTTCACTTTCCAGTAGCAACTCTTCGGGCATGATTTTCGCTTTTCGGCCGAAGCCTAAACAACAATACTGAAAGTAATGGTCTTGCGTAATTCGAGAACCGCGGTATTGTTTGCGGAAGCGACTATTTCGGGCGATTTTTGTAGGGCAAACGCATAACCAGAAATTCCAAGGAACTGAAATCAGGTGATTTCCAATGTTTGCCAGCTTCGAAGAAACATTACAAATGGAATCGTTCCGCAGATTTCCGTTTGTTTGAATCGAATCGATGGCGTCAGACTTTGGCTCCGGGCCGAACGCTCAGCAGTTGTGCAAACGTTTAAACTAAACAATTTCGGTTTTTTTTTTGCAAAAACAATATACGAGCTTCATCCTACGGAAGAGAAGCGAATTGATGGAAATTACCCAGTAAATTGCCAAGTGGCGGATAACACTCATTGAATTCGACGCTATTTATAGAGATGAATATCGTCGATCTTTTTCGCCGATCGATTCAATAGAAAATCCAATCGCGGATAAAATTACAAAAGCATTGCTTTACCCAGTGTTAAGTATTCTGTTGACATCACTGGCATAACAAAGCCAGTTAGTTGTTCGACGTTAGAGAAAACACCATCAGCTCTAGTGTTGTTTATTAGCGAACGATATGAATGTTCTTAAACTATCGCACAATGCTACGAATCACGAGAATATTTTCAAATATGGCGCGTTTATTTGCCAAACACTGCCTGACATAATTAAGCGGATTACAGCCATAAGATAAATAAAGAATACATACTCGTAGCGATCTAATCTATAAAAGTCTAGACAACACACTTTGTTGTATGGCCGAAATTTTCAACAGATTTTCAGTGGTTGAATAATTATTTTAAGAACAATAGATAAATAGAATAAAGTTTACCGCGCAAGGCGAAAGCTGAACAATCTTGCCAATAATTTTAGGAAAAATTGTGCTTCTTTTGGAAGAAAATATCGTAGCTATTTTGGTAGTAGAAGAAAAGAAAAATATTTCAATTTAACTGGTAGATAAGCGTGTTGTAGCTTTTATGATTTTCAAGGGAATTGACTCGTTTCAAATTGTTCTATTTGTATGCGAGATGGGTGAAAGAGAACGGAGATTTCACTGACCACTGGACCACTAGTCACACTATTGTTATTACCATGCTCTGTACCAATTTTCAAGTTGTTAGCGTTCATATTGAAGTGATCTCGGTCACTGGATTTCAAGTATAATTTACGAAAAATAAACTTTATATATCGCTTTCAAGTTGGTTGGATGGGTATAGATAGGTTAGGCATCTGATCGGCGTCATTAGGCTACGCTCAGTGTTGAAGTGCTCATCATACCTCCATGTGGTAGCCACCGGACACTGGTCTTGTCTATCCGGACTCGACTTGCCAAACTGATAAGTCCGAGTGATAATGAAACAGAAAGATTCTAGCACTATAATATGCGCCTTCAAGTTGGGGGTTGGGCGATTTGTTCCGAAACTTGAAGCACCGCCTCGGACTGGATTGATTCAACGGCAACGAACACGCAAACGAAAAATGAACTACTTCTTCCGAACTTGGAACGTGCGATCCCTGTACAGAGCAGGAGCAGTGAGAGCGCTTCTGGGACAGGCAAGCAAATACAATGTGAACATCAGTGCACTCCAAGAAACTAAATTGTTAGGTAACGAGGTTAATGACATTGGATCGTACACAGCTTGAAGTTGCGTTTATCGTCGACAAGAAGTTTAAACACCAAGTTACCAACTTCACATCCGTCAATAAGCGATTGTGTTCAATCCGCATCAAAACAAAATTCTTTAATGTTTGGCTTGTTAATGTCCACGCCGCAACGAAAGACAAAGAAGTTAAAGACGATTTCTACAGCATCTTAGAATCAACATTCCGACTCCCTTCCATCGAACGATATCAACATAGAATCAGGTAGGAGGGTAGTCCTCAAAGGGTTTACCGAAATTGATTTTGGTCGTTCACCCGGTATATAATAACTAGCTTTATCCCTTCCATGCGTATAGAGGAAATGTAGTTCCGTCCGCCCTATTCTGAACTACTTCAGGCCTGAGCCCCGATACCCTTCATGGCCAGCTTCGGCCCTTCTTCTTTTAAATAACTCGCGCGCGAAGTTACGAAGGCATTCAAAACTTTCTCTGCTCGCTCCTTACGCCCAGCCTCTCACCACTTCCTACAACCCCCATGCCGTCAAGCTGTCAAAGGTCTGCATATCTTCTACATTCGGCCAAGATATGCAGCCAGCTCTCTAGCGGCGCTCCGCATGAGCATCCCTCCGTTTCGCTCCGACCAATCCCTGTGGAGAAATTCATTCATACTGCCGTGGCCCATCAAAAGATAACCAATACTAAGATAGAAGTCAAAGTCTCGGTTATCTCTCGCGAAGCTTGTGACCCCAATGAATCGATGTGTGACCCTATCCTTGTCATTGATACCACACCTGGCTTGCCACATTGACGTGACCTTAAGTTCGAAGAGTTCTTTGCATTCGCGAAGGCTCCTCTCCCTACCCTCTTCCGAAGTTAACCAATTATTAACCAGCAAAGGGAGTCCCTTCCCGACCTTGTAGGTGATAACACTGCGCTTCACCTCCAATTCCAATGGCAGAGCACCCATAAGTACCTGCATAACCATGGTGGAAACCGTGCGGCATAGAGGTAAATATGCACTGAAGACTCCTTTGCACGAGTTAATCGAGTTGGTACCTTCACCAGCCGCCAGTTATTCGAACCATACCGCCGATCCATAGGTTGCGCAAGCAACGAAGAGACCGTCGTATATGACACGAACAGAACGCTGCAGAGGCCCCACCCGCAACGCAGCACCCTGCGGATCTGATTCACACTGGTGAGGAGACGCCCCCTGAGCTTTCGCAGGTGAGGCTTGAATCCCAACTGCTCGGAAACTGTAATGCCCAGGTATTTGACTTCAGTCGCATACCTGAGTTTCTAACCTCCAGTTTTATCGAATGATAACGTGTTTGTGACATTTTCACCGTCTTGTCCTTCGATATCGCCGCTCCAACCCTCAGTCCCCATTCCCGAACGGTTGCCATTAAAGCCTCACCCTTACGCTCGAGCTCAAGTCTGGAGTTTCCCTCCACCAGTATTAATCGATCGTCAGCATATGCCGCAAACCTGCATGAATCGGTGAGCTGGGCTAGAAGGTCATCGATCATTAGGTTCCAAATGAATGGGCCACTGATGGAACTTTGTGGATAGTCGCGCTCCATAACCTTCCATACAGTGTCGCGCAAACCCCTAATATATGCTGATCTGTCAGAGAAATAGCTACTACACAGAGCTATTTCTCGACAGTCGCAAGATCGTAGCTTACCAATCACTATATCCCAGCCCTTGAAATCTACAAAGATTCCAAGGACGTCCTTGCTAGCACTTCTGGTAACGCAGTCTTTCACGTGCATCCACGCATCCTCCGAGCTTTTCCCGAAAGCCGAACTCCCAGATGGCTGGTTTTCTCCTCGAGTCTACGAACCATAATCCTCTCCAAGACCTTGCCAAGGACTGGGAGAAGAGATATGCTTCTAAAAGACCGGGGATTACTCCTGTCCTTGTCTGGAGACTTAGGGAGCACTGCAATCTGCCAAACTGCAGGAAAAATACGATCTCGAAAGCATCGGTTGAAAACGCAAGGTACATACTCAGGAATGGCACACCTGATGTTTTTACACATCCCCGTACTGAAACTAGCATCAATCTCCTCGGGTTCAAGTTCGGGAATTTCTCCCTCTACTCTTACCCAATCATGAGGAAGTTCTCTCGATTCAGGACCCGGAAAGAATTAATCCAATAGTGTTTTACACACCCATTCCGTGTTGACATAATGTTACCTGCCTCTAACATTAATGCCACACATTTCGCTCTCTGATCGCTTTCCTCTGTAGATCTTATAGACTGGACCCCAAGGATCACGAGAGTATGCACGGACGAAACGTCTCCAATCATCCTCCTCGGATGACGTGATCAAAGCACGATACTTATACATGCCCCGCTAGTATTCGAGTTTAAACTGAGGTGCATTAGATTAGTTCCTCTTACGGGCTCTTTCGAATTTCTTCCTCAGAGACCGAACTCGGGCTCGCTTACCCGTCAATTCTGCGTTCCACCATCTGACACGTTTCGGATTTTTCTTGCGGATTCTCCGAAACATGCCATTATTAACTCGTACGACCCACTTTTGGATAGTCGAGATTTGACTATCCAAGTCGAGCAGCACGAAATCGCTCAAAGGAATCCCTTCAGCCTCAGCCCTCAGGCGTTCACCACGGGCCTCCCAACAAGACCCCTTGGTACGCCACGCGATTTCAAGTGGGGGATCGCCTTCACACACAGCCGTGTCTTATGAAAGATCAACGACCAGCAGAAATCTTACTGAACCACATTGGGAAGAGGGCATTAGCGTCCATCCCAACGATGGCAGGCAGGCCACGTACCTGTTGGACATCTGCGTCCATAGGGACAATTGGAAGGCACAGTCTCCATGACAACAATAACGGCCAGAGGCTGAGTGATTTCGTCAGCAGTAAGAACCTTATTGTAAGCTCGACATGCTTAACGCTTCGTGACATTTATAAGAAAACGTGGGCATCACCCGACGGACGAACATTCAATCAAATAGACCACGTTCTAATAGAGAAAAGGACGGAGTCCTGCATTCTCGACGTGCGCACATGTCGAGGGGCTAATTGTGACACAGATCACTATTTGATAAAGACCAAGTTCCGATGTCGAATCGCAGACCGAGGACACCCGAAAACACAACCGGTTCCTAAATTCGACATAGGAAAACTTAAGCATGAGAAGGTAGTTCCCAAGTACGTATTAGCCTTAGAGAGGCACTTCGCGACAATACTGAACAATAACGCCAGTATGACAATAGAGGAAATGTACCAAAACAACAAAGATGGCGTTAGAGAAGATAATAGATTGATTCGACACCGAATGCCAAGATGTCTTGGAGCGAAAAAATCAAACTTAAAAAATATTAACGGAACAGCGGGCATGCGCCAAACAGGACAAAATCTTATCCGATTTGTAAACAAAATTTGCAGACAGAAAAAAAGGAAGTACAATAATGACAAAATTAAAAAAAATGTACGAACATTTTAAAGTACACAACACAAGAGCCGCGTATTCCCTAGTTAAAAGGATGAAAGGATGCAGAAGGGAACATTAGCAGAAGCAGACATCATAGCAGGTACAACTAGTGTAACAGCTGATGAAGGATCATCTTTGGAGTCCTGCCACACTCGAAGAAGTAAAAATGTCCCTGAAGAACCACCCAAACAACAAAGCGCCGGGCACTGATCAAAATCCAGCTGAGCTTTTGAAAACCAAGTCAATCCGTTCATACACAGTCAATTAGTGAACGGTCGTGAAATATAGCATCCGAATTTTGAGTTAAGACCACATTCTGTAATTTGGTTCTGAGTATGAAACCAAAACTGGCGGGGTGGTCACCCTTACATAAAAAGCTAGAAACAGTCTTATGGGAGCTAAACTCGGATAATTCTGCAGTGCTGTACACCAACTTATACCGCAACACCTAGCGTCAAAGGAGTTTTATAGCCAACTGAGTGAGTCACCTTCGAGTGTGCTACGCGTAGTGATATTATTATACCTCAAGATATAGGTATGTAAGCCCTGGTTGTCCCTGACAATACTGGACTAGAACACGGAACGGAGAAGCTTGTTGACCCTTGGGTGGGCGTCACGAACTTGGAGTTTAAAAGCACTTGCAAAGAGGCCCATTAGCAAGTATTGAAGAAACTGTAGGATAAAAGAAACCCTGAATTTCGCAAGGCTCATGGGTCAATGTTGGAAATTGGAAAAAAGCCAATTTTACAATCATCTCTTTACCCGATGTAAACCTAAGAACTTTCGTCTTAAGGTTAAACTACTGCAATACAAATACACAGCATAAGCTGTTAGACGCGACTAGATAAAGGCCATTGAGGATTTGGCCACTAAGAGGGAATCTGCAGCTTACCTTGGGGATATGGGTTTGCTATTTAAAATTATGAAACAGTTGAAGGAATTGCCAATGCCAACCTCCAGTTGGGAGTTGTCAATGGAACCCTCCTTAACATGAACAGCAGTCCCAATTAAACCGCAACAATCCTCTATTAGGGCAGTTCTGCAGAATAAATAGTTTCCGCCATTCGGTCACAAAATATCGCCTAACCTTAACCGAAAGCAGAAGCTATTAGCATTTGACTAAAATTAATAAAATGTAAGAACTACAGGAATCTTATAGGGGAAAAAGAATTTGATTATATCAAGGCTGTTGACTACTCACATTTCTAGATTGAATGTTGATTTGTCCTAAGGATATTAGAAGGTGAGTACACAGAGGCAAGTTCATTGTTGTGAACTTAGCAGCACAATGAAAATTGGCCGTGTTTTTCTTATATATTTGCATTTACCTAGGCACAGCTTACTATACTACTGAAGGTTCTAATCTTAAAATATTTGATACCAATTGGATATTTCACACCGAACATTCACGCCCAATACAAAGTTCTATCTCCAGCTGTAAATTATATCTTAATCGCATTCTGGTAATCGATTTTTATGTCAAGTTATCGTAATTTTTGTTGCTTAATTTTTGCAGTATTTATCTTCTTTCTACTAATGACAAAATATGACTAAGAATATCACGCAAAGCAATAGTGAATGGCATTTTACAAAGTGAATAAGTTTGAGTCCACAGTTTTTTTTTATTATTTTAATAATAAAGTATTGTGATCGACTTGGAAAAAAAATGGTATCCTGAAATTTTGTTGTTTTCGCGTTTGATGACTAAAATAGCCTAAAAATACAAAAAAAAAAAAAAAAAATCCGTCTATCTGTACGCCGTACGTGTACGCTCAGCGCACATCAACTCTGAAAACCTTTCAAGACATGAAGTTCACGTTAGGGTGGATTGAGGATGGTTGCGGATCTTAGGCGGACACCCATTTTGGGAGTGTAAGGATTAAGGGAGAGGCAGGGGGAGCGCCAAAACCCGAAAACTAAGAATTTGAACATCTCAACCATACTTCTAGCTAGGAAGCTGAAAATCAACATATATATATAGAGCAGTTTGTGGGATAAACTTTAAAAAAAGGGAGGGGGTTTAAAACAAACTGTCGACCAATTTTTTTCTGAAATGATTATATCTTCGAAATTACTTTACAAAAAAATATATATAGTCATATTTTGGGACTATTAAGGTGGCATACAGATCCACCAGAATCAGCTATGAGGGAGGCTAATTATTGTAAGGGGGACGGTCAGGGGGCGTGCAAAGAAAAAACGCTTAAAAATGAATATCTCGACTATCTCTTAAGCTATGTAGGGGAAGCTGGGGCAGAACGGGATACCTAAGTTGAAAATATGTTTTAAAAACATAAAAAGATTAATTAATTTGAAAATTAGAATTTGAAACCGTGTGATAGGCGACCATTCTACCAGCGAACCACTAATGCTAATGAACTTTTCTTGCCAAAGTGTATCCACAATTTTTCGATCTACTTAAAAAATTACGAGTCAAATGAATTCACTTTTAGATATCAAGTCGTTAGTTTCGAATTAAAAAAATTGATTTTATATTATTTTCAGATCAAGCATAGAATAAACATTATTTGGATTTATGATATTTTTACTTTAGTCAAATCGTAAAAAAATTCCGACCGCGATTCGAATCTGGGGCCGCCCACCTGCCAGGCAAGATTTCCAGTGAACCACCGATACCGACGAAAACATCTCGGCAAAACTTAGTATTCTACTTAATGTAAGTCACGTTACCCCAAATATATGCACAGTTTTTGCTTATTATATAGATATGTACTGGAGCTTTTGATCATATTCGCAATTAAGTGTTAAATTGACAGCAGCCCTGCCCTGCAGGTTCCACTGGTGAAAGGGGGTTCCACTTAGTCTTCCTTAACCACTCTAACCTTCATTTTGACTTTCCATGCATCCTCAACTTGTCTCAAAAATAATAAAATTTCGCTCAACTTGTTGGCAGTTTATTTAAGTTGTCATTTAGGCCTTCAGTTTTATTAACACTTTCTGTTTGGAAATTAAAAACCATTTGTGTAAATGTATCTTAAATGTTCTGAATCTCTTAAAACTCAAATCAAAATAAGAAAGTACTTTCCAGTCTGGTTTTCTGACGCATACCGTATGAGTTATGGAAAAGATAAATAATTATCAATAACCTACTGAATAAAAAACTTTTGAGAGAACAATTTATTTTAAGAAATACACTGCAGTGTCCCTCAAGGTTCTTCTCTATCTGTCTTCTTTTTGTTTGATGTATTTTTTTTTTTTTTCGAAATTCTGCACTTTTTATTTTCAATGTATACTTTTGAGTAGTCTTACGTGTTCTCACATTAGTTACTGAGATTTTGTAGATTAACTCATCGCAAAAGCAAAATTATATACATTTTAATTTGAAATATAAGATTTAAATCTACTCAATTTCTCACATTACGGCGCATTTCAGCTTTCGCAATGAATTAAATTAAAAAAATTTGGTAACTAATGAAAGAATGAGTAAGACTTTCCGATACTGTACATTTATATTCTTGAAAAGTGTAAAATTTAGCGAAAAACACCAAACAAAAAGAAGAAATGTATAAAAGAGCTTTACATTTTATGTTATGCCACAAAAATGTTGGTGATCAATTCATACAAAATACAAAATAAAACAAACACGAGTATTTTGTGTCTGCGGAAAAAACAAAAAGCGTGATTAAATATTAATAATTATTCAAGACATCATATGGCATCTACGTTACATGTTCGAATTCAATTTATTAGTATACGCATTTGGCATATTGTAGTTCATATGCAATACTGCGTAATTTAGATTATTATTCAAGCCTTATTTTTTTATATGGATTTTGTCACTTGGGTATTTGTTTTATTTGTGGACTTAAGAAGTTAATAGTATAGTAGCGACACAAATAATGAGATCCCAGCAAACAAATTAATTCGTTAAAGTATTATTAATGAATTATATTAACGAGCGGTTTGATCGTTAACGAGTCATTAACGATTCATCAAGCAGAATAAACAGATATTCGTTAATGAATTACTTTTAACAATTCATTACTTTATTGTAAAACGCTTAATAAAAAATGGCTTTATAAGCAAGTATACAGGGTGGTTGGTACTCCGTGTGCCACCTTGTAAGGGGTTATTCCTAGATATATTTGGAGAAAAAAATTGTTCTGCGGAGATGGTCAATTTTCAATATCCGCGGAGATACAGGGTGATCAATAAAAGTGTTTCGGACCTATACCCTCACTCACTCAAAACGCTATATCTTGAAAACTAATAATCACAGTTCAAAGTATTATAGCTTGTTTTTTAGGGAATCGAATTACCTTTCATTTGGTGTAATCGTCCGCATTGAACCTGTGCCCAATTTTGAGGTATTTGCTTCAGAACTCAAATTGTGTGGTTTTTCTCAAAAAAACGCATTATAAAAATGTCATTTTAATGTTGTTTTTCTATGTGTCATATTATTGCCTACAAATGATGCACACATACTTATGATTTAGGTTTTCCCATTTTCCAGGTAATAAGCGAAAATACATATGGCTTAAAAATTAAATGTGCCATAAAGCAACCCTCGTTCTAAGAAAACTGCCTGAAATGTTGTTAAACTGAAATAATCTTATTGTCCTTTAATTACTATTTAAATTATCGAGGAATGTCCTTTAATTAGTATTTAAATTATCTAGGAAATTAAATTAATTAAATTAAAATGAGTTCCAACATAAATAGGTGCAACACTTTGCCTTTTTTAATAGGATACCTAACAAAATGAAAAGCGTATAAAAGCAAATCTTACTTCATATTTTTATCAGTTTTAGTTACATTGTTAAAAGTACAAGGTGTCACTAAAATTTAGAAAATAATTTCGAAATGCCTGAGTTCACGAATGAAGAATATGCAGACATCATTTTCATTTATGGGGAGTATCAGGGAAAAGTTTGGAGTGTCCTAAAAGCAGAGCGTTTGCATCCCTACCATCACACACCAGTGCAGGAACTGTTACCCATTGATTTGCCCAAAAGGATGGAGTTTTGCAATTGGCTCCTTGAACGACACCTAAGTGACGAAAATTTTACGAACAACATTCTTTGGACGGATGAGTCCCAATTCACCAGGGACGGTATCACAAACTTCCACAACTTACACACCTGGGCTGAGAACAATCCACATACAAGAAGAGAGGCATCATTTCAGCACAGATTCAGTGTCAACTTATGGGCAGGTGTGATTGGTGACGATTTCATTGGTCCTATTAGGCTTCCGCCTACCTTAAATAGCTCCAATTACTTGCATTTTTTGACAAATGATCTACAGGAGTTATTGGATGATATGCCACTGCAACGATTGGCTTCCATGTTTTACCAACACGATGGTGCTCTAGCTCATTACGGCCGACAAATCACAGATTGGTTAAATTCCAATTACAGCAATCGCTGGATCGGTAGAAATGAACCGATAACTGGCCTGCAAGATCTCCTAATTTAACTATTATGGATTTCTTTGTATGGGGACGGATGAGGGACCTAATCTACGCAATGGAAGTAGTAATGTTGCAGGATCTAAACACCAGAATCGATGCGGCAGCAACAGAAGTAAGGAAGCAGTATGAGGAGTATGAACACAAAGAGAACACCGGCAAAACGAGCTTTAGCGTGCATTCAAAATGAAGGTGACCATTTTGAACATTTATTGTAATTGAGGAAATTTGAAATAAACCATAAAAACCATTCTTAAGTTCTTTTAGTTCAAGCGGAGAGTGTTGATCAACATATTCTTGTTTTTTTGATAAAAGTGCTAAATTATTGCAATGATAGTTTTTGCTAAACTATGAAACTTAAGCAATGCAAATGTATACATCTTTTGTAGGCAATAATATGGCACATAAAAATCCAACATTAAAATGACATTTTTATCATGCGTTTTTTTGAGAAAAACTACATTGATCCCAGAATTTTAAGAGTCAAAGTATCAAAAATTTGTGTTCTGAAGTAAATACCTAAGGATTGGGTACAATTACAATGCGGACTATTACACCAAATGAAAGGTAATTCGATTCCCTAAAAAACAAGCTATAAAACTTTGAATTGTGATTATTAGTTTTCAAGATATAGCGTTTTGAGTGAGTGAGGGTACAGGTCCGAAACACTTTTATTGATCACCCTGTATCTCCGCGGATATTGAAAATTGACCATTTCCGTAGAACAATTTTTTTCTCCAAATATACCTAGGAATAACCCCTTACAAGGTGGCACACGGAGTACCAAACACCCTGTATAATCGTTATCAATGAATCATTAATGTGTCGTTAATGATTTTTATTTTGGTTCATTACGGAATATTTATTTATTTATTTATTTATTTATTTATTTACCGTAACAAGATATAAATATTAAACTAATATACTTTATTTTAACCTAATACAATACAGTACAAATATTTACATTAGCTTAAACTAAATTATCCTAATTCAATACAGTGCAATTAAACATAGTAGAATCCAATTCATTAAATTATTTTGTATTATTGAAATCATTTGCTTTAACGAAATAGCAATTTTAATGAATATGCACTGGTAGAAGGATAGTCAAACAGGGTGTACGTGATCAGATAAGACAGAACGTAGTCTCAGTTTGTAAGTCGGTTTACTTGTAGGAGGAGTGTAGTGTAAGCTGAATTTGTTAAATGTTCTACAGCACCTATTGATGGGTTCATTCTGACCGTATTCTGTACAATGTGGGTATTCCTTAAGAAGTTTTGAATGTCTCGTCAGCCTGACATTGTCATTGAGTCTGATTTTATTTATAAAGTGATTGACTTTAATATCACCATTCAAAACATCTAATGTAAAACAGGATATAAGCATAGTTCTTCTAGAACTAAGAGGTAGAAGATTTAACAGTTGCAGTCTATCTGCATAGTGCGGAAGGTTCTTAAAATCTCTGGGATCATACAAGTCCCTAAGAGCAAAAAGAAGGAATTGCTTCTGGATTGACTCTATTCTGTTGCTGTATAACTGGTGATAGGGATCCCAAATAGGACAAACATATTCCAAAATTGGAATATCACAAACGATTCATCATAAACGATATTTGTTATGAAAGATAAATGATGAATTAAAGAGCTTAACACACAAGCAAATTCCAGGTTTTTTACCGTTTGCATTTGAGATATCAACACGAAATAATTTTTGGTTCTGTTCATGCATATAGCGAAATGAAAACTGCTGGCATATAACAGGATCGACCCTTTTTGATTGGTTTGCCTAAGACCATCCCGCAGTTTATTTGTGTGTGTCAGTTATGGCTCGTTTTAAATTGCTATTTGCGAGCGCTCGTTAAATTGTTTGCTGAAATTCTTTTTTATAAAACCTGTTGATGTATGCAAATCTGTGGTGTGGTAAAGATACCCAGTAAACAATTTAACAAACGCTCGCAAATAACGATCCTAAAACGAGCAAACCAAACATTTTTGTAAACTTCGATCTTGTTCTATAAAAGCAGTTTTCATCTTACCATGCGCATTGACTGTGCCAAAAATGATTTCGTGTCGATATCTCAAAATATTGCAAACGCAAACGGTGGAAACGTAGAGATTTAGTTTGCAGAGGATCGTACTCGACTGCGTATGTGCTAGTGTGAGAGCGCAGCCGTGAAAAATTCAACGGCACAAACAATAGAATAGAAAAGGCATCAGTGATCTTCTCTTGTTTGGCATTAAAATTCCAGTTCTTCAAAATATCGTTAATGTATCATAAATAATATTATTTATGAATCTTAAACGATATTCGTTTATGAATTAGAATAAAAGTCATTAATAATACATTAATGATTCATTGATAACGAGTGTATACTTGCTTATAAACTTGTTTCTTATAAGCGTTTTACAATTTATTAATGAATCGTTAAAAGTAATTTATTAACGAATTTCCATTTAGTCCGCTTGATGAATCGTTAATGACTCGTTAACGACACTCGATCAAATCGCTCGATAATACAATTCATTAACGATTCTTTAATGAATTATTTTCTTTGCTGGGTTCTCTTGTTTGGCATTGAAAAATCGTTAATGTTTCATAAATAATATCGTTTATGAATCTTAAACGATATTTGTTAATGAATTAGATCAAAAAACCATTAATAATACATTATAATGAGTATATACTTTCTTATATACTCGTTTTTTCTAAGCGTTTTACTACTCATTATTGAAAGTAAAAGTAATTCATTAACAAATGTCCATTTAGTCCGCTTGATGAATCATTATTGTATCCTTAAAGACGCTCGTTAACGATCACATCGCCCGTCAATGTAATTCATTAACAATTCTTTAACGAATTATTTTGTTTGCTGGGTGACGAATACATCAAGTTTATAGTTTTTATTTTTTTTTCGTCTTAATTGGATAATATGAGTTACATGTTGTTTCAGCAGGATAGTACAAACTGCCACACAGCGGGCAGGATTCAATGCACCTCCGAGATCATGCGATATGATGTCTGCAGACTTTTCTCTCTTTGGATATATTTAATCATTTGTCTAGGCCACTTAACCGATTACAATTGATCTCACTTGAACTGGAGAAAATTATCGTTGAATCCATTGCCGAGCCATCCAAAATTTGAACTCTCAAATAAACTCTGTGTGGTGACATTTGGACAACGCTATTTCCCAAATATCTTTATATTGAATGTAAGAAGTGTTCCAAAATGTCTAATCACCTTGAATTTCAAATAAAACAGATTAATTGCTGGAATTGATCAAAATAATGTTGAACCTTTGTTATTAAACATGGAATACAATCAGCCTTAGAAGTGATAATGAACTGGTGTCAGTCTAAGAACTTGAATATCAACCTAAGTAATACTGAGTTAGTACCATTTACAAATAGAAGAAAAATGTACATCATACCCCCTTCAATAAATGGTACAATAATACCCTTTTCAGATGAGGTAAAATATCTAGGTGTCATACTAGATAGCAAACTCAACTGGAACAAACATATAGAATGGACTCATGCCAAAGCACTAAAGGCATTTTGGGCCTGTAAAAGCTTATTTGGCAGAAAATGGGGACTAAAGCCCAAAATGATTTACTGGTGCTACAGAACAATCATTCTTCCAATAGTCACATACGGATCAACGATATGGTGGACTAAAACTTTACAAAGAAAAGCACAGCTTACGCTACAACAAATCCAAAGGCGAGCTTGTCTTGGTATCACAGGAGCTATGAAAACCTGTCCCACAGCGGCAATGGAAATGTTCCTTAACATCCCTCCGATACATCTACAAATAAAAAAGGAAGCTATCAAAGGGGTGTTAAGCATACAGAGGGAAAACAAGTACAAACCAGGGGATTCTAGAGGCCACCTCAAAGTCTTAAGAAACCCAAAATTGGAGGTTCTAACCTCCACATTATCGGACGCTATGCCGACAAAATTTAACTTCGAAACCCCCTTCAAAGTTATAATCAGAGAACGCAAGGACTGGCAATCCACGCTACCTGAAATGGAAGAGGGATCAACAATCTGGTATACAGATGGTACGCGCACCTCTGAGGGGACAGGAGCCGGATTCAAAGGTTCTAACTTCTCGGTTTCAAAACCACTCGGCAAAGAAGCCACAATCTTCCAAGCTGAACTAATTGCAATGGAGCTATGTATCCAAGAGAATATAAAGAGAGCTCATCGCTACAAATCAATTTATATCCTATCGGATAGTCAGGCGGTTCTCAAAGCCCTAGCATCCAATAAACACGGATCGAGGTTAGTTTGGGACTGTCTTCAAGACCTCATCATCCTGGGGAAAAGGAACGACGTGACATTAATGTGGGTACCAGAACATATGGGAATTGAGGGAAACGAAGAGGCTGATCGCCTTGTAAAAAATGGCGCGGAAAAAAACTTTATTGGTCCAGAGCCATTCTGCGGAAAATCAAAAGGGCATCAAAGCTCGATACTTAGGAAGTGGTTGAACAAGAACACAAAATCTACTGGAATAGACTTCCAGGCTTATCAACCTCAAAAAAACTAATCATACCACAAAAAAACAAAGTGGAGGATATCCTGAAATTCAGAAAGAGCGATATTAGTGCTCTAACCGGCCTAATGACGCGGCACAGTGGAGTGAACCACCACCTCAATAATATGGGCTTAGCTGAAACCGACATCTGCCGCCTCTGTCTCGAAGACTCAGAAACGGCAATACATATCCTATGCCACTGTGAAGCAGTGGCAAGGAAAAGGCATAATCTTCTGGGGAAAGGTTTCATTTCCACCGAGGAACTAGCCAACATGGCTCCCTTACCATACTCAGATTAGCTAAAGCTATTGAGTTATGGTAGGGTATAGGGGCAATAATCGCGCAATAGGCCAATAAGGCCGCAGTGCTCTCACGTGTTCCCCTAATATAAATAAATAAATAACATGGAATATGATATCTGAGCGATTTCCTCCGCTGACAATAGGTGGTCCATTTGACGAAGTTTTCAACAACGCGTTACGTTAAAGATGGCTCCGTTTTACGTGTTTAATTTCTTTTTTCTTTATTTCTTGAATTAACAGTGGATCGTTGGCGTAAACCCTCTCTTTCGCGTATCCCCAGACAAAGATGTCTAGCGGTGTTAAATAGTAAAAACAAGACGGCCAATTAAAGTTACTTCTATTGAAAAAAATAGTCCTAGTCCGAATTTCCAATGCACTCAACACCAACCAAGCACCAGAACAAACAGGTTTCAGGAGAAAGTATTCGACAATGGACCATATTCACACACTCCTGCAAGTTATAGAAAAATACATGGAATTTCATAAAAATTTTTATATTGCATTTATTGACTACACGAAATCTCTTGATACAATTAAGCACAATACGATATCGAAATTCACAGGACCAAGAAATACCTGTAACTGAAGCGCTTAGATGCCAAGGGGTATAAGTGACAAATTCCTAAAAATGGAGTTAGGTGTGCTGTTTGTTAGATGAATGGTAATTTTAGATGATGGCCAAGGGATATGATTGTCTGTGAATTCTAAAAGCGACACTATCGGTCAGAAAATGTACCATTGAATGAACAGCTGAAAGGGGCACAAGTTCACTTGTATTTTTTATTTTACATTTTCTGCACTTATACCCCTACGCATCTGAGCGTTTCAATTCTATTCTCAAATGTGTTTTGATTACGATCACAAACTTCGACGAAATATCCTCCAGAGTTCAAAAGGCTCAAGATCTTTTTGGTCCTTTATCGAAACGGTCAACAATAAATTCATCTCTTCAGCAATGCCATCATTTGTAAATGGTTTCCGTACCGTAATTGATCCTATTGAGAAAGCTAATCTATTGGCAGCAAGTTTCGCGAGAAACTTTACACTACCAGCTTTAAACAAAGTATTGGAAACTGGTGTCAATCGCAATATCGTTCAATATCTCGAGGATAAACAGCTTATCCACGATCGCCAACATGATTTCCGTTCTGGAGATCTCTTGATCTATCTGACGGAACGTAGGAACTCCTGCTTGCACAAATGCGGCGAAGCTCAAGTTCTTGCACTTGACATTGCAAAAGCTGGTTTGGTGAATGTTTCCACAGTTCATTTCGAATTGAAAGAAAAGATTTCCGGATTCTACACTGTTACGCTGTTACTGTTTGATAAAGGTCTCAGCAGAGACCAAAACGTCACGAATAATAAAGCGTAACAGTGTAGAATCCGGAAATCTTTTCTTTCATTGCAAAATCTTTTGACAGAGTTTGACATCACCGTTTTCTTGTTAAGATCGCGGCCATTGGCCTTGATGCTTCCCTCATTCAATATTTAGGAGTTTCTTGACAAGAAACTATTAGATGGCGTTACCTATTCTTCATTCCAAATATGTCCCAACTTTTGCGTTGCTTAACAGCGGAGAGATTCCATGACGCGTAGTTGCATTGATCCTGTTCAGACTATAAACAATTGTTTACTTATAAAAAATTATGGCAAATAGATTTGAAACATGTAATTATTTCTGCTACTTGCAAAAAAAATATTGACGAGGTTCATTGCGTTACTACATGACTTTTGTATACCAGCAA
Source organism: Chorisops tibialis (assembly GCA_963669355.1). Lineage (NCBI taxonomy): Eukaryota > Metazoa > Arthropoda > Insecta > Diptera > Stratiomyidae > Chorisops > Chorisops tibialis. The sequence goes on along the minus strand of OY770262.1, from coordinate 266,623,401 downwards.
TGATCTATTCGAAACAAACACATATTATTAAAAAACACAACTCAACAATATTTCAAACATTACGACAACGTCAATTGCGAAAAAATAACGATTTACGGAAAACCAGCTACTGCTTAATTTATCGGACGAAAATGCATATCATTTCTAAACGTGTTTAAATGGAAAAACGTTGATCGACAAATCCACCCTGGAAACTCGCTGGCATTGAGTTGACTTTGAAATTTATTTTTTTACATTCCATAAATGTGAAAATTATATAAAGTTAAGTGCAGTAAATTCATCACTGCATTTTCAAATTTCACTCTTGGCAAGTTTTTCTCATACATGTGGGCTCGCTGTGCGAACGTAGAGCGCGCGCAAACATTGGAAAAACAATCAAAAGGTGCAGGCAGCATCAAGTGGGTGCTCCATTCAATCGAAGAAATAATGCAAAAATAAATGCAAAACCTCAAGTGAACCGAAAATTGATTGTTACATCATCGTAATTACAAAAACGTTGAATCGCCAAGCTGATGATGTCGGCCTTTGCAAACAGTGGCTCATTAAAAAAATTTATACACATCGCGCTAATTGACGGCATTAGTTCGCCATTCGCTGAAAGGCAAGTTTGTATCTATCGGATGAATGCTGCTTCATGGAAGATTCGCATTGTTGTTTAACACATCTTAATTTTTTCTTCGCATTATTCAAGGGATTGGTGAAATCTTTTATTGGTCGAAAGCATTTTACAAATGAAATACACGTTCAGTTCAAGGTCGTCTGATCGAGTTTATTACATACACCCGAAACATTATTTGCATATACGTGCATAGTTATATTACTTAATCGGATCAGGTATTTTCGTTTGTGCGCACAGGTAAATATAATCCGAATGAATGGCGATTTATTGGGAACGTGCTCAGTTATTGATCTACATTCGATTATAATTATTCATACATTTATGAATTCAATATTTGAATGTAACTGAAACATCACTGGGAAAAAATCGCAATCGTACGTTGGCTTACGTGAAAACGTAGAGTTTTCGAAACAAAAAATTTTCCCGAAGCCGTTGGAAACTGGAACTTTTTTTTCTCGAAAATCCTTAAATCGAAACCTTGGTGAGGGAACTGGTTTAATGGAAATGTAATTGACTGATTGGTTTTGAAATTATTAATACTTTCGTGCATGAAGTTCGTAAAAAAACATAATAAGACTACGATTGGGCGTAAAGAGAGAAATTTATTGATTTTAAGAAATTTTGTATGGGGAGTGGTAAAAGGGGTGACTTCATTGAACTAATTGATTCACATCATGACAGAGTTGTTATCAAAATGTTGTAAACAAAATTTAAGCTTCAAAAATTTGATAGGTTTTGAGAAAATTAGTGTATTAAATTTAGTGAAATTGTGCAGTTTGAATGGGAGGTGGTAGAAGGAGCGAGGGGTTTTCAGTGTGTTTTTTTTTCTCTATGAAGATTATGCAATTGACATCTTTCAAATTTCAAACCAATCATACTTTTCAAGAAAATCGATTTTCTGTAAAGTTCTGAAAATGTGTCATTTTGTATGGGCGACGGTAGAAGAAGTGAAGCTAATCGTTCAGTTTTTTACGGTCTTTCTAATAATTATAAATAAATATCTAGTGCACAATTAATTTATAGATACTGAGTAAATTGGTTTGTACTATTTCATGAGAAAGTGCAGTTTGTATGGGAAGTGGTAAATAGAATTAGGGGATTCAAATAATTTTTATACTCATAAAAATAATATATTCTAAATTTCAGATATATACTATTCATACTTTTTGAGCAAATTTGTTTATTGTGAAATTCCGAAATTGACTTATTTTGTATGAGAGTGGGTAGAAGGATGAAGCGATTTGGCCCGTTTACAAACTTGGCTTTACTGTTTCATCAAAAACAACATGTACAAAATTTGTTATTTCTAGCTCAACGCGTTCTAGAGCTAGAGAAGACATGGACGGACGGACCAGTGGCGTGGCGTGACTGTATAGCTAGGGGAAGCAATTATTTTTTAAATATATTGGTTTATTACGTTTAAGCAATATATTATAAATATTACTAAGACCTGTCTCGTCAGCTGCTTGAAACATTATTAATGTTGAGAGCACCCAGGAATCATGAACGTAATATAAAAAAACGATCCACATTCACCCCTACTACCAAACAGGAGCTTACAGCGTCTGAATTAATAAATTAACGGACAATCCATATTGTTCAATCCCTTCAATAGACGGCATTTTATTTGCTAGGGTGGTAACACATTTTAGTGATGTCTTACTCTGACAGACCCTTTAAATTTTTTTTTATTAAATATAAGCTTTAAAGATATTGAATAATTAATTAATTCAAGCCTTAGTTTAAGCTTCCAGCTTTAATTTTCTTAATAAAAAAAGTAAAGACGTCCAAAAAAAGATATCGCCCGATCTGCCGAAGTTTAAACCGATTCGTTTCCACTCAAAGCACGACAAATATGGGCAATATTGCCAGATCTACCTCTTTATACTTTTCTTCCTGATCATTTTTTATTCCAATATTGGCAACACTTTGATCGAGAGCCAGAGCTTGCGGTTGAAAGCACTGGCTGGAAGCAATTGCGTTAGCGCATCTCTCCTTCCTATAGAAGTCGAACTTGCGCTCGCCGCGACCGAAATTTTTACTCGTATTGGCTAGCGGTCTTATTCTCTTGTAAATGCGATTCATCTCCCCTTCCTATTGAAATCGAACTTTCGCTCGTCGCCCGTATTGACCGGCGGTCTTGCACATGCGTTTTTAAAATCCCATCTTTTTCCCTGTGGAAGGCTTTTAACTTTCGTTGGTCAGAAAAAGCGTAACAAAAAAAGATGTTCTGAGCACGTAAATGCTGTAAACAGTGGTAGACGAAAATAATGCGCGCTGTTTTTTAAAGAAATTTTTTAATAAATTTTCATGTTCGTGCTGATGTCAGTTTAGCTTTTCTACACTGACTAAAGGATAAACGGTAAGGGAAGCATTGCTTCCCTTGCATCAATGGACGCCACGCCACCGGGACGGACATCCGGTTTTGAAATTTTTTAGTGATAATATGAACTTTTGTATCATTCATTTTCATCTCCGAGCCGTATTTCTTAGTGTTACAAACTTTGTGGCAAACTTATAATACTCTCAGATTTCATTTAGAGCAGAAAAATATGATAATGAAAATTTTATACAGAAAACTGTTTTTAAATTTTTTAAGGAAATGTTATTTTTTTTAAACGGAAAAGTCCTTTCCGCGGAGGGGATCGGTTAGAAAGTTCCCAATTTCAAAGTTTCTATTGATAGTATGCTATTCTGAAATAGCTCTTTATTCAACTAAAAAAGCCTGATTTTAATTTAAAATTCTTCTATGAATATGATATTCGACTCTGTTTCTTTATTAAAGGGTGTATCAACAAAAGGTGTAGGGTTGGACAGGCCTATTCTTTGACATTATTTGGTCGCTTGACAGCTGTCAAATGTTGACATTTGTCATCTATAAACGCGGGAAATTTATTATGACGCTACACAGTAAAAGAAAAAGTAGAAATCGTTGAATTTTATTACAAAAATTCGCGTTCAATCGCAGTTACTATCCGTAAAATTCGAGCAAATTTTGATCGTAATCATGTACCTTCTGAGACATGTGTGCACAACCTAATCAAAAAATTCCAAGAGACTGGCTCAGTGCAAGATGTGAAGACACCGAAACGATTTCGGCCCGGACGTTCGACCGAAAAAAAAGGAAATTGTTGAAAACGACTCAATCACCGCAGTGAAGGAAATTGTTGAAAACGACTCAATCACCTCAATTCGTCACCGTCCTTAAGAAATCGATTCTCCACAAAAGATTTGAGTCTTCATGGTACAAGGTTTAATTGACTCAAGAACTGCAACCGGCGGTCCACAAGCAGCGCTGTACGTCCTCTGATTGGGTGCTTGAAAACATGAATGATGAGGCTTCAGTGGCGTAGTGGGCAGCGTGCTTGCTTCACAGTCAATAGGTCGTGGGTTCGATTCCCACTCCAGACAGTGGGCATTTTTTAAGCACGAATTTTCAGTTACTGCTGGCGATGAAAAATTATTCGAAATAAAATGGGCAAAACGGTGTAAATGTGAAAACAATTCCACTTCAAGAAGGCCTAGATACTAAGTAGATGGTTTCTGTTCGCTTTCTATCATTCAATCCTCATACCATCTGCAAAATATTTGTCAGTAGCAGTCAGTACAATTGAAAAATATACCAGCTACTCCACTTCTTACGGTCGTTCTCACTCCCAATCCTATTCCTTCCCTCCATGACAGTGTTTGTGCATTGCACATAAAGGCCGAAATTGCCTATAATACAGATAATTCTGTGAAAAAAATAATAGTAGAGATTTTCGAAAAAAAAAATCGTGTTTTCCGACGAAGATCATTTTCGTACGTTAATAATAATAAAGCTAGGGTATATCCTAGTGGGTAGTGTGTTGGTCTTGTAATGCGAAGGTCGTGAGTTCAAATCCCGGTCGACGCAATATATAATTCCAGCACATTCCCAGCTTGGATATACCTTGGCCACCTCAATCTACGAAAAATGTGAAAAATTCGTAGAAAGAGGGTTGTGCGAAGGACTAACAACCCTTCCACAATAAGTAATGAAAAATGTTAAGGACCCTGAATATCAGGAGGCCAAGGTCCGATTTGGGGTGTAGCGCCATTGTAGAAGTAGAAGGTTACGTTAATAAGCAAATTTATCGCATTTGGGGATCCGAAAACCCCCGCGTGATCCAGGAGAAGCCAACTCACAACGAGTGACTGTTTGGTGCGGATTGTGGGTAAGACATAAGACTGTCCTTTTTCGTCAATGAGGACGGAAGAGCCGTTACAGTTGTGTGCGCTACAGACGCTTGATCATTTTTTTGTGGCCAGAGATGGAGTATATGGGCATGCACGACCTCTACTTTCAATAGGTGCTATGTGCAATACAAGTTCCGAAACAATGGAGTTATGGCGCACGAAATTCCATGGTCGCTTATTTTCGCGTTTTGGAGACACCAATTGGCCACCAAGATCTTGCAATTTAACACCGTTAGACCTCTTTCTTTGGGGTTAAGGTCTACTCTAACCGTCCGCAAACATAACTTTCAAACGCTTTCATCTAACGTGCTGAAATTTATCTTATGTCATTATTAACAACAAAGTAACTTTAAGTTCGTGAACGGGCCACATCCCCCCACTCCTTCTACTCCCTCTCATACAAATTTCATAAAATTTCGAAATTTAAAGAAAATGATTTTTCTTCGAAGCCATTTCAGCTATCGACTTGAAAATTAGGTCATAGTATAATGATATGAATGTCATTACCGCCAAAAAATATAGATCCAATCCCCGTACTCCTTCTAACCCCTCCTGCACAATTTTCCAAAATGCATTAATTCGATTTTCATTGCAACTAGCAAAGCTAAAAGAACGAATTTTTACCGAAATTTTATTACAATTGCAAACAATTTTAAAAAACTTATCAACATCATCTCACTCTCAATAAAAATTTCACGAAATTTCGAAATTTCAATTATATTTATTCAAAACCAACAAAGCTATCAACTTTAAATTTTCAGAAAAGTATACTATTGCAAATATCATGTGAAAAGTTTGTATTTGATGCGAATACATCTTCTACCACCGCCCATACAAATGCACAATTTCGGTAAATGCATTTAAACGATTTTCATTGAAACTAGAAAAAGTAGAAACTTAAAATGTTCCAGAATTTCTCCCTTGATAATTACAATAAATGCTGAAAAATGTGAACTTCGCTTCACTCCTTTCACCACCTCCCACACAAATTTTTGTATTGGAAATTTAAGAAAAGTATTTCTCCTTCGCACATATGAGAGCTATCGACTTTAAAATTGTAATTGTAATTGTAAATTGTGATTAGGATTTTGATAAGCAGATTCAAAATCATCCAAAACTTTCCACTTCCTCTGCCACCTCCCAAGCAAATGCCATAAATTCAGACAAAAATCGTTGATTTCCTCGAAAATTATGAAAGCTACAAACTTAAATCCAGCATGAAACATTTTGCATAGTACGGTATCATATACAAAAATCACAAGCCTCCCCCTCTGCATATACCACCTCCCATACAAAAGTAACTATTCACTCTTGGAAGAATTTGAGATGAAACATTTTCCGGTACATTAAACTCTTTCCCATTTTATCTAGATTATCGTTCGTTTATTTAAGGATTCATGTATACTTACACTTTATGCAAATGAAATCATTAATTTGACATCTTACCTGAAAGAATAAAAATAATAATAGTTAAAAATTCATAAATTCAAAACTGTAGAAACGTAAAAATGTGAAGCGATTTGGCCCGTTCACGAACTTGACCTTACTTTGTTGTCAAAAACGACGTGTACAAAATTTGAACTTTCTAGCTCAACGCGTTTTCAAGCTAGAGAAGACACGGACAGACATCCAGTTTCGAGATTTTTCAGTGATAATATGAACTTCTATCATTTTTTCTCCAAGCCTTATTTCTTAGCATTACAAACTTTGTGGCAAACTTAATAATACTCTAAGATTTCATCTAGAGTATAAATATGTAGCATATGGTGGCATATAAGTGGGAGAAGAAATTCTATAAATTTTGGATGCAGGGTGTCAAGAACAGCGGCATTCGATTTTATGGAGTTAATAGTTGAGAACAGCATAGGTAAGTCGAAAAGAAAAATAGTAATTTGGTTTAGAATGTTTACCGTTAGATGGCGCTAAGACGATATCGGACAAGTATTAATAAAGTGCTGGTTGAATTCGTCAGCCCAAAAATTGCAGGTCGTCGGTTCCTTACCGCAAATATCATCGTTCTTTAAATTGGTCCAAATTCTCTTGGAGGGAAACGCAGGGCCAAACTTGTGACTGTAATAAGAACGCTTGGCATTCCTTATAACAGTAGTAACAGCATTTCCATTTACATAACTTCTTAGCATGATCTGTTACTAAGCAACGAGCTATTTTTCCGACAGATCGGCATATGTTAGGGGTATCCGCGATACTGTGGCTGTCCACAAGGCTCCATCAGTGGTCCATTCATTTAGAACCTAGTGATGGATGACCTTCTAGCGCAGCTCACTGATTCATGCAGGTTCGCGGCATATGCTGACGATCTGTTAATACAGGTGGAGGAAAACTCCAGACTTGAGCTCGAGCGTAAGGGTGAGGCTTTAATGACAACCCTTCGGGAATGGGGACTGAGGGTTGGCGTAGCGATATCGAAGGACAAGACGGTGACAATGATGCTGAAGGACTCGTTATCATAAACACGTAATTTTTCGGTAAAGCTGGAGGGAAGAGGCCTCACGTACGCGACTGAGCTCAAATACCTGGGCATTAAAGTTTCCGAGCGGTTGGGATTCAAGCCTCACCTGCGAGAGCTCACCCGTATGAGCTCGTGTCATATACGACGGTTTGTTCGTTGCTTGCGCAACGTATGGATCGGTATGGTACCGAACATTGGCGACTGGTGAAGGCATTAACTCAATTAACTCGATCCAAGGAGTAGTCTTGAGTACGTGTTTACCTGTATGCCTCACGGTTTCCACCGTGGCCATGCAGGTACTCATGGGTGCTCTGCCATTTGACTTGAAGGTGAAGCGTCGTACTATCACCTATAAGACCCGGAAGGTACTCCCATTGCTGGCTAACGATTGGTTAACCTCGGAAGAGGTTAGGGAGGGGAGCCTTCACGAATACAAAGAACTCCTCGAACTTAAGGCTATGTCACTGTAGCAAGCCAGGTGGGACGGTACCGATAAGGGTAAAGCGACGTACAAATTTAATGCGACCGCGAGCTTCGCAAAGGATAACCGGGACTTTGACTTTTGTCTGAGCCTGGGCTTTCTCTTGACGGGCCATGGCAGTCTGAACGAATTCCTTCACAGGGTGGGCAAGTCCGAGACGAGAGAGCGCGAGTGTTGAGCATTGGCAGAAAGCTGGTGGCATATCTTGGCCGAATGTCCAAGATATGCAGATCTAAGGCAGCTAGAAGCTATGGGTGTGGTAGTGGATGGAGCCGGCTGGACGTAGGGAGGTGCCTCGTCAGCAGAAAAAGTTTTGAATGTCTTCGCGTCTTTGCACGCGAAGCATTTAAAAGAAGAAGGGCGGAAGTTGGCCAGGGAGGGATTTAACTGTGTGTCTGTATGATGTTGTGTCGTCTTGTCCGTCCCCTGTATGTTATGTTTTTCTTACAGGCAAGGAAGAGATAACTTTGGTTATCACATACCGGGTGAACGACTAAGGTGAATTCCGGCATTACCTTTTGGAGAGCACCATCCCCACGTACCTCAGGAGTGCGACCAGTTACGAGTTGCAAGAAACTCAACTGGAGTAACCTGTACTGTTACGAAGCCTCACCAGAGGTTTTCTGGTACCACGGGAATCGGGGAGCCCATGAAAGGTAGCTTCTTCCCCGGCGATGGTTGGGGTCTTAACGAACACGTGGTGGCTGTGGTGGCCCATATCACGGGCAGAGTTCTTCAGAGCCCGGCGTGGAGTTGCGTTCCTTCAACCTAGTGCCATGACCGATGGACTGGCAGAGATTTAATTAGGTACGCATCCAACAGTATGAATGCTAAACTAGCATTTGGTATAAACTGCTACCTTCGGGGACGTTAATGATTGTTGTCATAAAAACAATCCGTGTTGCTAAAGACAACCGTGAACTTGCGGCTTAATGTCGGGCTGTACACGTAAAGCGATTAAGATATGGGTCTATGTCACCTTACGCAGTGATACATACTTATCAATAATAAGCATATTAAAGTGCCTCACCTGGTCATCCACATCTAACATATACAAAATTTCGTTCCAAGGTAATAAATTGAACTCAATGGTTAAATCTTTAATATATTTGCATGTCAGCTTTAGTCGTTCATCGAATATTCGCAATCTTCAGCTATCTACTATTCAGCTCGCACACATCATTGACGATCCGCGATTATCAATTGCTTGTGAGCTTGAACTGCTCGTGCGTTCTCAAAAGCAAAAACAGGCGAAAAGCGAGTGAAAAGCAGGCGACAAGAACCGTATAAGAAGGCGAGCATTGACAACAAAACAGTCAGTCTGAATTGTAAAGCGAGTGACTGAAGATCGAGTCATTGCGTAGAAAGCAGCGATAGTGAATTTTGAGTTGATACTCGGCAGGCGAGTGCGATCAACGACTGTGTCGTGCGATCGACTACCGGGATAAGTGAGCAAGTGTGCCGTGTGGTCAGCGGTCGGGACGGAGTTTAGAAACAAGCGCCAGTAATCGTGTAAGTCCTGAGATCAACAGGCAGGAGTAATTCCTGTGATCGACAGGCAGAGTTAAACAAACGACAGTAGGCGCGTAAGGCCTATGACCGACAGGCAGAAGTATGTCCTGTGATCGAGAGGTGAATTTCAATAAGAGAAAAGTAAAAGATGGAAAAGTTGGCGAAGGAGTGGCGAGCGAACGAATGGCGGACGAGTAGCAAATGAGTAGCGAACGAATAACGATTGAGTGGTGAACGAATGCCGAATGAATAGCGAACGAATATCGAACGAATATCAAACGAGTAGCGAACGAATGACGAACGAATAGCGAACGAGTGACGAACGAATGGCGAACGAATAGCAAACGAGTAGCGCACGAGTAGCGTACGAATAGCGAACGAATGGCGAACTAGTATCGAACGAATGGCGAACGAATAGCGAACGAATGGCGAACGAATAGCGATCGAATAGCAAACGAATAGCAAACAAGTAGCGAACGAATGGCAAGCGGTTAGCGCGAATATTAAAGGCACTATAGCAAAAAAAAAGTTTAAAAATGATTTAAATAAGTTTTCGCTTGCTTTAAATCTGCTGAGATCGAAGCGTCACGAATACAATAACAAAGTAGAATCCGGAAATCTTTCCTTGCAATTCGAAATACACTGTGAAAACATTCACCAAACTATTCCTTACACGAAAATCATAACAAGTAAATCATTATCAGTGAAGCTAGGAAGGCTCTACAATGGCGCAAATCGGACCTTGGCCTCCTAACATTCAGGTTCCGTAACATTTTTCATTACTTATTATGGAAGGGTTGTTAGCCCTTTCTACGAATTTTACATTTTCGTAAATTGAGGTGACCAAAGTATATCCAAGCAGGCAATGTGCTGGAATTATATATTGCGCCGACCGGGATTTGAACTCACGATCTTCGCATTACAATACCAACACGCTACCCACTAGGCTACACCCTAGCCTACGAAGGCTACACCTTAGCCTAGGAAGGCTCGTTTGATCAAAAAAATAATATAAGGCTTTTGTCCGTCGTTAAAACATGTCTAACAGAAAAGGTTTGTTACAAAAGCAGAAAGTGGACATGGAATTAATAATAAGTTCTAGATTTATGGACTGAAACGGATGAAGAAAACTATCTTTACGATTGTTGTGGGGTGGTACAGCTCATTTCTTCAATGAATTGAGACCTTCCTCCAGGAAGTAATTCTACCTCCTTTTCTATTAATCCGGCTTCCTTCTAGTTCCTCAGTTTTATCGCACAACCATTACAGTTGGGGGTGACTTATAGAACGATTACTCGGTGGGAGGAGGGTTGAATTTCTCGCAAAACTCGCTGCTTTTAAGTTCGCTTTTTCAACTGGATCAACGACTGAGCGGTTGCCGTCAGAAAGAGGTGGTGCAGACGATGAAATAAAATTATTACTGACGGCATCAGCAAATGATCAAAAGGATTTAGATCCTTTAGTGCATTCAAGGAGCAGGAATTCCTTGCTTCGATGTACAGATCTCTGTGGCTGAGGGTGGGTTGAGGCCTTGCTTGCTAAATGCAAGCTTTTTTGCGTGAATTGCATGAAGACAATCTTTGGTAAACCCAGAGTCTTTAGGTGGTCGAACTCTTTTGAGGTTGAAAGGAATTAAGAGCCGCATTCCTTTGAGAATTGTTCCGGTAATAACATTGCAGGCTAGATCGCAGTTATTGCATATAAAGCATCGTTTCCAATCAAAACCTTTAAAGAATGCGTTTAGTCCGCCCCAGTTGGCTCTCTTGAGGTACCAAATGATCCTCCTTGCAATTTTTATTGTCGGCGGTTTTCATGCCGATATTGGGAACTGTACACGAATTAGGAAGTGATGATTGGCGATGGTGCAATAACAGATAAGTTATATTTCTCAGGCTGGTTTGTGAGAAAAGGATCAAAGAGACTTGCGTAGTGGTCTAAAATATCAGGCAGCCGAATAGGCTTGCTCATCAGTTTTTTAAGTTCGTTGATGGAAACGGAAAACTCAGTATTTCGTCCCTGTTGGTACGTGTAATTAGAGTATTGAAGCCAAGCAGTATTATGAACGTTGAAATCGCCCGCGATAACGATCTCAGCATCAGGTTTAACAGGCTTAACTGCTGGATTGAGGGAGACAACTTATCCAATTCATGGTTGATGTTGTCTGCCGAAAGACCTGGACTTCTATACACCTAGCAGAAAAATATGATGTGCTGGCTTAGGGTTAATTTTATCCAACAAAATTTGAACGCTGGATTGGAGCAAGGTCCCATGGAAGGAACCAAATCGTAGGCAACATCATCGCGGATATATAATGCGAGACCTCTTTGTCGAAAAAAGGTTGCAGTTAAGTGATATCCAGGAACAGAATAGAACTGCTCACTTCCTGGAAGCACTTTAGTTTCGCCAAGTGATAATAAGTCAGGTCTTATAGTTTGAGTGTGAATGTAGAGTGAAAGGTAGGCATAATCTAACCCTCAAATATTCAGTTGACATTGACTTATGAGCGAATTTTATTTTGAAATTTTAATTTAAAACGAAAATTAAAATCACATAAAAATTAAGAAAAAAAAGAGCAACAACAACAAAGATAAATACTGTCACTTTTCATTTTCCTATCTTAATCCATTAGCTAGGGTATAGCCTAGTAGGTAGTGTGTTGGTCTTGTAATGCGAAGGTCGTGAGTTCAAATCCCGGTCGGAGCAATATATAATTCCGGCACATTGCCTGCTTGGATATACCTTGGTCACACCTCAATCTAAGAAAATGAATAATTCGTAGAAAGAGGTTTGTGCGAAGGGCTAACAACCCTTCCACAATAAGTAATGAAAAATGTTAAGGAACCTGAATATCAGGAGGCCAAGGTGCGATTTGGGCTGTAGCGCCATTGTAGAAGAAGAAGATCTTAATCCATTATTCCCTTTTCTACTTCTACAATGTGGCACTACAGCCCAAATCGGGCCTTGGCTTCCTGACCTTCAGGTTCCTTTACATTTTTTCATTATTTATTGTGGAAGGGTTGTTAGACCTTCACACAATCCTCTATCTACGAAATTTTTCATTTTCGTAGATTGAGGTGACCAAGGTATATCCAAGCAGGCAATGTGCTGGAATTATATATTGCGTCGACCGGGATTTGAACTCACGACCTTCGCATTGTAGACCAACACGCTACCCGCTAGGCTACACCCTAGCTTATTATTCCGTTTTACTCGATTGTATTCTACTTCTGTCCAAATGGATAGTCCTAAGCCATTTGTAGAATCGCAAAATTTTGAAATCAAACATTCCTGCACAGAAAAACATAATTTGTTATGAACATTATAAATTTCGAATATGTGTGCCAGCAAAGATTCAGGCGATGCAAACAATAATATCCTCCAATAAAGCTAATATTTAAAACAATGGTTCAGTAATGAACATCGTAGCAAAAGTTCAAAAATTTTCGACATATGTCTGTGCCAAACTTTGTTGATATAAACCAAACCAAAAACCGATTCATAAACTTGTTTTCTTCTGCGATTGTATCGTATTTCGCAAGTGACTATGCATATGCGGTTTCATCCATATAAACTGCACCAACTGAATCATTGCAATATCTGTGATATACGTTACATACTACAGATTGCCATGTTGGCTTAACTTTCGAATCTCGCCAAAATAAAGTTTTGCTTTAGAGTTAGCTTTTCAGTTGCCTGGCACGACTCCAAGACATATACGAAAAATTTCCTCAAACTTAAGAGAAAAATATTCAAGAAATGCAGATGCCTTTTGACGGATAATCGCGTGCGAAAAAAAATATCTATGAATGATGAATATATATTACAGCATCGCAATTATTGATGTTGTCATATGAATGTCGGAATCATGTCATTAAACTAATTTTAGTTGAGCGGTCATCGCTCAGCTGATCTCAGATTGACCAGACGAACGTCTCAGATTTTCAGTCAATAAATTTTTCGGTAAATAAACATGACGGAGGCGATCGACCTGATAATCGAAACGACGTATTTGTTGACTTAATGCTAAATAAATTCGCAACGGACATTTGTTAGCGGTGAATTTAGCTAATTTATAACTTAAAAAGCAAAATTTGTTGATTCTTCTGCTGCTGTCGGATGTGCATACTATATAACGTTCTACTGGACTTTAGTAGGTTATGCACATATCAAGACTTGAGCCATTGTCATTCTTGAGTGATTCTAGAAATAATTGCTAACGTAAAAATCGGATAAGGATGTCGTCATTGAGACTATCTCTGCAATGATTTCTAAACGAATGCCAGGCCCTATTGATTTTTGCATATAAAAAGATAAATTATTAGAGATAAGTGTCGACGAACGATGACAAACGATATGCCTCGAGCTTGTTGTTTGCTCTTTAAAGGTAATTTATGAACAAGACAGACATAAAGCAGGAAATCCTTGCGATGTTTGAAGAAAAACTGACGATGGGGCTCCTTTCTGAGATTGCACAGATAACGATTTTGTTAGATTGCCATTGCCACCGAGTTCCACGTACTTTATCTGAACTTGAATTTCTTAACGTGTGCAGATAAAGCGGCCGTCGTGGCATTTCGATGGGGATTCACACGTTTAGTAAGGTTTATGACATGTACGGAATGAACGTCACTACTAATGGAAAAAAAAAATTATCACCAGAGTTAGTATTTACCTAAGATTAAATCGGACAGTTTATCTGAAGCATGTATTGAATAAAGACAACTACACGAATGATATTGTAAACCTAACATTGTGTATAGTCGACAATCAGAAACTATTTTTGAATGAATTACTACGATCTTATCTATAGTCGAAATGGTAGTTTTGTTTTAGTGATGTTTAACGACTGATTTACATCTTTGCAACTTGTCAGTTTTGTTATCGGGCATATATTTCGACTTCAGGTCATAAATTCAGATAGAAAAGACTGGAACTGATTGCATATTTCTAAATTTAAATAAACTCTGTAAATTTGATTGTTTAAGATTTAAATTTCAAAAGATAACAGAATTATGACTGGGCGTGAAGCTCAATCATATGATACTCTAGATGAAATGGGAAAGAGTTTAATGTACCGGAAAATATGTCATCTCAAATTCTTTCGAATAGTGTATTGTGACTTCTGTATGGGAGGTGGTAGAAGCAGAGGGGGGAAGTTTGTAATTTTTGATATGACACCCAACGCAAAATATGCTAAATGTTTCGTGCTGAATTTAAAATTTGCAGTTTTTATTATTTTCAAAGAAATTGGACATAGTTCTCCTTAAATTGGGGCATTTGCATGGGAGGTGGTAGAGAAAGTGGAGGGTTTTATATGATTTTAAAACTGTTTATCAACATCCTTATTACTATGCTTTGTTTCAATTTCAAAGTCGATACCTCTCATATGTTCGAAGGTGAAACACTTTTCTTGAATTTTTCATATAAATATTTGTATGAGAGGGGGTAGAAGGAGCGCAGCGAAGCTGATATTACAATTATTAATGAAGAATTTTACCAAAATTTAAAGTACTTTTTCTTGTTTTAATGGAAATCGATATAATGCATTTAGCAAAATGTTGCATTTGTATGGGAGGTGGTAGAAGGAGTATACGGATCAAAACAATATTTAACGTTATTAATGATATTTTTAATATTAGACTTTCAACAAAACTTCAAGTCGATCGCTTTGACAGTTTCGAGGAAAAATAGTTTAATTAAAATTTCAAAATTTCTTGAAATTTGTAGAAGGGGTTGAAGTGAAGTTGATGATTTTTTTAGAACTGGTTGCAATTATAACGAATTTAACACTGATAAAAATTTGTTCGATTAGCTTCGCTAGTTTCAATGAAAAACGAATCAATATATTTTCGAAAATTGTTCATTTGTATAGGAGGAAGTGGAAGGAATGAGGGGATCGGATCAATATTTTATGATGTTAATGATTTATACATCATTATACTCTGGCCTAAATTTCAAGCTGACATCTTAACTAGTATCGAAGAAAAATCAATTTTTTTAAATTCGTATGGGTAGGGGTAGAAGGAGGGAGGGGATGTAGCCCGTTCACGAACTTAAAGTTACTGTTTTGCTTAAAATAAAATAAAACAAATTTCAACACGACAGCTCAAAGCGTTCGAGACTTATATTGTAGACAGACGGACAGACAGACGAACAGACGGTCACTCGGAATCGAGGTTTTTTCTGTACCCTTGGCGGCTCTGTATGAGCATTATTTCTTAGTGTTACAAACGGTAAGGCAAACACAATATACTCTCAGATTTCATCTAGAGTATAAAAAAATACCTGATTTATTCGAAAATGCTCCAACAGCTCAAATCAGTCATTGTGAATCATCATTGTTTCTTGTTTTAAGGGGAAAACCTGACGCAGACAGAAAATTGATATTTTCATTTCTTCAATACCTAATCCTTTTATTCTACTTCTTCTACAATGGCGCTACAGCCCAAATCGGACCTTGGCCTCCTGACATGCAGGTTCCTTAACATTTTCATTACTTATTGTGGAAAGGTTGTTAGCCCTTCGCACAAGCCTCTTTCTACGATTTATTCATTTTCGTAGAATGAGGTGACCAAGGTATATCCAAGCAGGCAATGTGTTGGAATTATATATTGCGCCGACCGGGATTTGAATTCGCGACCTTCGCATTACAAGACCAACACGCTACCTACTAGGCTACACCCTAGCTAATCCTTTTATTATTTTATTATATTATTATATAATATAGTGTTGCCAATAAGAGGTGTTATTCCCGTAAAAGATCAATGGTTTCGGTGCTTGTGTGGCACGTAGCGCCGTCTTGTTGAAAGTAAACGTTGTCCAGATCAATATCATCCAATTCCGGCCATAAAAAATCATTAATCATCTCTCGATAGCGCTCCATTCACCGTAACTGTTCCAGCCTCATTTTCCATAAACCGCACCAAACAGTCACACGTTAAGGATGGAGAGGCTTTTCAACAATAACTTTTGGGTTTTCCGAGCCCCAGATGCGACAGTTTTGATTGTTGACGTAGCGACCGAGGTGGAAATGGGCCTCATCAGTCAAGAATAGTGAATTTTAATAATGTGAATTTTAATAATTTCAATGCGTTGTTGAAGCGTGTATCGTTCCATTTTTGTTAATGGCGTAGTTTCTACTTATCAAATGTCAAAAAATGACAGCTTCAAAAGTGACATCTACCGAAATAGCGGGCTATTCAAAATAACACCTCTTATTGGATAACCCTATATTATCTTCCAGACATCTTCCCGTAAGGGGGTGGTTGTAAGATGAGGTTTTACCAATTCATGCAACTATCTTTGGAGAATAGCAACTCCACGAACCTGAGCTAACCATCCCCCTGTAGGTTGGGGGCAGTAAAATGCACCCAGAGCCAGTCCTGCTTGTCCAAGAAATTGCAAATGGACTTATCACCCGTGATCTAAAATCCTAACTGTTACGAGAAACAGATACAGCGCCCCGAATACGGACGGATTCTACGGTAACGACTTTAGTCATTCGAAAAGATACTACGATTGGCTTCTGGAACGTTCGAACATTGAACGACGGCAGAAGGACTGGGGTCACTCAGTCCTTGCACTGCCAATTAGTGATCGACCGTGAAATGGAGCACTATAACATGCGATTCTTGAGCTTGAGCGAGGTCAGGTGGACAGGATCAGAAGAAGAACGCACCCCGAGCCAAAACACCATTCGGTACATTAGTCTTGATAGTCAAGCCAAAAATGGCGTAGCGGTCGTCCTTACACCGAAAGCGAGAAATAGTCTTATCAGCTGGGAACCAATCTCGGATAGGATTATCGTCGTCAGGCTCAGGACCAGTGTCAAAAACGTCACAATTCTGCAGAGCTACGTACCGTACGTAATACCGCATCACCTGGTGACAAAGAGAAGTTTTATAACCAACTGAGTGCCACCTTCGAGCAGGTTCCAAGAGGTAATACTGCAATATTATCATCTCCGCAGATAGGAACGCCCAGGTTGGCTCTGACAACACTGGACTAGAACACGCCATGGGAAAACATGGTGACCCTTGGGTCGACGTGTCACGACCTTGGATTACCAATTTTTTTCAATCTATATGACGTTCCTCGACTACAACGGGCTTTATCCTTCAGAAAATTGCCGCCCTCTATTATTTCAGTTGGACCAAACAATATTTCAATGGTGAAATATAGCAAATACAACACATCCAACTCTCGCGTGACTATATGATACCGTTGAGTAGATGCGGGTTAATACGGAAAACAAATTAATAACAACCAATTGAACTATAATTAATTCATAGCACCCCAAACTCAATTTAAACATTCCATCGACGTGAAATAGTTTGCAATGCATCATGGTTGCTAAAATTTTTAAAAAATAAATAATCGATTTATTACAAAATTGTTGTTATTATTGTTACCTAATCGTATCGAATAATAATAAAAAATGAAGTGAAGTGTACCTCTGAAGTGAACCTCTATAATCATATCTTGATCTTTATACTTACATGCCAACGTAACCTAAATAAGAAAAAAAAAACTAGCTAAAGCTAAGTTACAAGATCTAGACAATTAATTTACTTTTGCTTTTCTCGCTTAGGATTTTTTTTCTCTAAAATCTGAGATTATAATGTATTTGCATTAACGTTTGTAATGTTACTAGACCAAGAGCTCAAAAAATAACAACGGGAACCGACAAGGATATGAAGTTCATGATAATTTGATTTTTGATCCTTCTTCTTAGTCACACAGCATTCTATGGACCTCATTGTCAATTTTCGTTATTATTTTTTGTTCCAGGGCTCTTGTCGCTAAGGGATTCAAATGACCGGCTGAAGAGGAGAAACCCCAATCACTGTCCAAAAAGACCAAACCTCGTCATACAACTCAGGAGATTAGGAAAAGTACTTCAGGGGCTCATAAAGAGCCGATTGCAGATATCACTAAGAAACATCTAATAGTACTGGAAGGATGAATATGAAAAAGTGGACAGCAGCGGAGATAAAACTACTATCGAAATCGTAAAGCATATGGAAACCAACGAGGGTCAAGCCATACCCCAGCTTGATGGAGCGGTATGATTCATCGAGTTTAAAATTGTGCAGTACAACGTCCAATTCACCCTAAACTAATGTAGGAAGACAGGAAGCACTATCGATAACACGAGGGAGGGAGCGAAATTGGAATTGGAGATAGTGACCAAGGTATTTCTGCCTAGGATGGTGCTCGCAGAGATCGCCCTGAAGTTGGTCCAGTGACAGAACTTCAATATTTCGACGACCGATTGAAGAGTCATTAAGGTCCGTGAACCACTGGTCGCAAACAAGTATTGATTCTTTAAATAAATCAAAAAGCCAACTATATACTCTAATGGCCTGGAGAATCGACAGTGTTTATGCACGCACTAATGAGCGAAACCCCAAGGACGATAACACAAACACTCTCGAGGCCAATGAAGTGGAAAGAGATCTGAGAATAGAAACCCTAACTTCCGCTTCGGAAAAAATTTCAATTGACACGGATGAAGAGAGCAGAAATGAGAGAGCAGATCCAGAAGCTACTCCTACCCCGTCTGCAACACTGAATCCTACTCTGACGCCTCATGATGCTGAGAGTGATTCAAATAAACAGCACTGCTCACTCTGGGGTGGGAAACTTCGATGTGGCACTAATACAAGAGCTACTGATGTCCGAAAAAGGAGCGATGAAGGGTCTAACGTTACGTTAAACTACAAGCTATTTGATTCTCAAGAGGAAGATAAGAAACGTATGACCAAGAAGAACCTTAATGTTTTCATAAAGTCAAATTACAGCACAAACTACTGAACAGTGATACTGATTGAGGTTAAAAACCAACAGCCGCCACAGCTAATTTTAAAATTCATATACATGGTCCTTGACATGCCATCTCCAACAGAAGAGCTGCACACTAACGAAGGAGGCCGCACAGTTCAAGCTCACCCTGGTAATCGGCGGGTACGCAATCGCCCACAACACCATGAGAAGGTAAGGATATCAACGAAAGAGATGAGTCTCTACTAATCTTCATACTAAATACTAACCTACTAATTGGTAACCGCGGGAGCATGCAAACTTATAATGGACCTACTAGCGAAAGCGTTCTCGACATAACAGTGTAACAGACTCGGACGGTTAAAGATTTGAAAATTGGAAAGTCCTTGACAAAACATCACTCTTCGACCACAGATATATAAGGTTCGATATGGCGTTTTGCGCCAGACAAAAGTGTAAAAGCGGCAAACGCGGACTGGAATCTGTACTCAAATATACCTAGTCGTGCCATAAGTTCTGTCACACGTATATGGGCAATTTTTGTATAAATGAAAAAGAGTTTTTGACAAAGGAAAATATATTTTATTTTGGCATACTAATGGAAGTAAAATAAGCAACAAATTATTCAAAGTGGCCGCCTTTAGCCTTAACACAGCTCTTTTATCTGTTGGGCCAGTCATCGATAGCAGTACGCACTGTTTCTAGCGGAAAATTAGCTACTGCTTCTGTCAAAGATCGCTTAAGGCTCTCGATATTTGGGTGTCGTCTCGTGCACACCATGGACTCTAACTCCGCCCACAGTTTGTAGTCCAGGGGATTCAAATCTGGGCTCCCAGAAGGCCATTCCGTCGCCCTTATAAACTGTGGAATATTGGTTTCCAACCACGCTTGTGTGGTTCGAGCTTTGTGGGCTGGCGCAGAATCTTGCTGGAAAACCCAATGTCGATTGTTGAATAGCGTAGAGTTCAGCGGCTTCACACATCTCTCCAGGATGTCCGTTTGATAATTTTTCGCTGCAGTTTTTACGCCTTTTTCGCAAAAATGAAGCTCGGTGACCCCTTCGTAGCTGACACCCCACCATACCATGACTGATGCTGGATGATGTCCTCGCTGTACCCTAGTGGCAACTTCTCGGGCTTCTGCGGAGCTGTGGGCATACACCTTATCATTTTGGCGGTTGAAATGTTCCTCCACCGTAAAAATTTTTTCATCGGTAAATAAAATTTCTCGATGTTTGTTGTTGCCGTACCGCCGAAGGAGCTCTTTCGATCTGGTGCTCCTAATTTGCTTCAACTGCTCAGTCAGCAAATGTCCCGTTGATCGTCGAAAGGCACACATCCCGAGGTCAGATTTTATGATGCGAGACATACTTCGGGTGGAGATGTTCATCTCTCGAGCCATGATTCGTTGTTTACGAAGCGGATTTCGACGAATTCGACTCTCGACCGCTTTGATGGCAGCAGAAGAACGTACATCACGCGGACGTCCAGAACGAGGTCGATTTTCAATAGTCTGGATCGCGTTATATCTCTGGATCGCACGATACACAAATCTTTGCGTTATTTTTAACGGGCACAACAACTTGAAAATTTCACTCGCGGATTTTCCACACTTATGTAGTGCAATCACTGCAGTTCGGTTTTCTATTACACCCCATTCCATCTTCACACGTTAACGAACACACTTTAAATGACCATCAACTGTCAACAACATTATGACGTTTATAAAACTGGCCGATATTGAAATGTCACTCATAAGATAAAGTTGTTGCCAATGTGAGAAATTATGTGACAGAACTTATGGCAGGACTAGGTAGTTAAAAGCAAACTAGAAATAGGAAGTCGGATTGTATTTGGAATAAATGTAGTTTGGAATACACCACAACCTTTTTAACAAACACTCCGAAACATGCCTTTGGAAGGGCATATCCTTTAAGAATATCAGCTTGGCGAAACACGTAAAAAAGTTCATACGCTGCCTAACACCGCAGAGCGCACTGAGTAAACCGTAGCAAGGGATGAATATAGAAGTTGCTCAAAGGCCTTAGAAAAGGGAACTGAGGAAAGCCAAAAGAGAAAGTTGGAGAAAATTCTGCAGCCAGATAGAGCAAACCTCAGAAGCCTCTACACTTATTTCTAAGATCCCTGCTCCGTTAGCCTTACTGAGGAACATGGATGGAAGTTGAACAAAGGACAGCAAGGGAACATTTGAAGCGATTTTAAGCACTCATTTCTGTCGAGACCCAGACACCACCTACTCAGAAGTAAGAAACATTAGACTGGAGAATGTTCCAGGACTTCTCACAGCAGACAGACTAAGGCGGGCAATAAGCTCGTTCGAGCTTTATAAACCGCCGGGACCATATGGAATAATACCAGCCAAGGTACAAAATGCGGAAGAGCTGGTGATTCCGAGGCTGGAAAGGGATGCCAAACTACGCGCCCCAAATATGGAAGGAAGCTTATGTGTAATTCATACCAAAAGCAGGCAAGGGTAGCCACGTTAACTTTAAGGACTACCGACCCAAAAGTCTTAAGTGCTTCTTTAAAAAAAAACACCAGAAAGCGTACTAGATGTATACATCAGAGATACCATAGACCCAGAGCATTTCTCACAAACACACGTATATAAAAGGGAAATCGGTAGATACAGCCATTCATGAGATGGTGATCAAACAATTAATCAAATTTCTGTTAAGACCCCCTATTGGGGCATAGGACATAAACAGCTCGTTTCCACAAGGCGCAATCCTGAGCATCGGCCTTTAGCTGTTGCCAGGACTTGCTTATCCTTCTAGCCTCCTACTCAACTGCTCACTTCCATGTGCTACATAGGCGGCCAACCCGACGCCGTCCTTGAGGATTATAATCCAGATCCTGTTTGACGATGATTCGCTCTGGTTTCCTCATATTGTGACTGATCCACGGCCACTTCCGCCTTTGAATCTAATGCATATTTTAGTCTGTCCAGTTGTACTCCAAAGTTCGTCGTTGGAGATCACTTCTGGCCAGGATATCTCTAAGACGCATCGGAGGCATTGGTTCACGAAAGTTTGGAGTGTCTACCGTAAAGAGTGTGAGGAGCATATCTGCTGTTATTTCCGAGTCCTCTTTGAAGAGCTCGGTTGGTAGTCCGTCTATATACGGGGCTTTTCTTCCCACCATTGAACGAATGGCGAAAACTGTCTCTTCCTTATCTGGGCGATCGTCCCCAATAGAGGATTGCTGCGGTTGGATGTTTGGAAGCTGTTCTGTTTCTGGAATATGTTCCTCTGATAAGAAGATTAAAATAGCAGAGAAGTTTTGCTTCCATCGCCGCAACTGGTGTTCACTCATATTGAAGAGTTCTGTTGAGATCCAGGTTGTTGGCGGTGAAATTTCTGTTCGTTAACTGTTTCATAACTTTAAATAATGAACCCATATTCCCATGGTAAGCCGCAGATTCTGCATTGTGGGCCAGGTGGTGCTAGACATCGAAATATCCCTACAGTACAAGAAGTACCTTCTAGATAATTTCCTCGACATAGAGGAAGCTTTCAACAATGTAACGACAGAGGCTATTGTGGAGGCTCTCCGCTCTGTTCAAGTACATAAAACGATCGAAACATAGCTTAAAAATACATCTAAGGTGTCGAAATGGGGCAAAGCACACTCCTGCAAAAGCACCAGTAGAGGAACGTCACAATTTTTGTGGTTACTGACTCTGAAT
This sequence comes from Chorisops tibialis, assembly GCA_963669355.1. Taxonomy (NCBI): domain Eukaryota; kingdom Metazoa; phylum Arthropoda; class Insecta; order Diptera; family Stratiomyidae; genus Chorisops; species Chorisops tibialis. The sequence goes on along the minus strand of OY770262.1, from coordinate 266,600,610 downwards.
GGGATACTCAAGGACATGAGAAGTTCGGGGGTAAATGTTGTAGCTTATGCTGATGCCGTAGTGATACCAGTATCAAGTAAGTACACAAACACAATATTCAAACTCTCGGAAGGAGCTCTCCAAAAATAACACAACTGGGCAGAAAGCATCGGGCTCAATGTAAGCCCGCCAAAAACGGAACTGTTGTCTTCACTAGGAAAACCAGTAAATAAGGCTACCGAAAATAGGAAACACGGAACTGACTCTGTCCAACTATTCAAAGTACATATTTAGGAGTAATCTTAGACAGTAGGCTAACGTGGAAACAAAACATTGAGGACTGATCAACTAAGTCCAGCATCGCATTTTACTCGTGGAAAAAGATGTTCAGTAGGAAGTGGGGACTGTGAAAGTGAGTACAACGCACAAAGGAACATACCGGCAAAGATTGGAAAGGACACAAAGCCATGCATGTCTGGGAAACAGTTCGGCCCTTAAGACCACGTCCTCAGTTTCACTGAACGTATTACTATCCTTAACGCCCATCGACCTGTGCGCAAGAAGCGTGGTATCCAAATGCGCTCTTCGACTCAACGTATCCAAGCAACTAAAAACGCGCCCGTACGGACACAGTAGCAAAAGTCTACCTGCAATAACCAGGGATTCTATGGTTACAAAGTCCAGGTTTGACAGAAAGTTCACGATACGTATACCGAACAGGGAACACTGCGAAACAAGAACCGGGTACCCTACAGGATCAATAAATCAATGAGGGATCCAAACTGAAAGGAGGAGTGGATGCAGCAGTGTACTCAATTGAGCAGGCTCGTTCTTCAGGTTACCGAATGCCTGCAGCGTTTTTCAAGTGGAAAATAAAGTAGAACTCAAAACATACCACCGCCCATTCATACCGTCAAAGACTCTACAGACGCGCAGATTATAAATCTAGCCAAAGCCAGGTGGAAAAGTACCACAACCTGTAAAACCACGAAATCAAGTGACGCGAAAAAGACAAAACTCTTGTTATCATTACCCTGGAAACAATGTGCGACATTGGTTAATATTGTTACCCTTCTACTTCTACAATGGCGAAACAGCTCAAATCGGGCCTTGGCCTCCTGACCTTCAGGCTCCTTAACATTTTTTCATTATTTATTGTGGAAGGGTTGTTAGACCTTCGCACAGCCCTCTATCTACGAATTTTTCGTTTTCGTAGATCGTAGGTAACCAAGGTATACCCAAGCAGGCAATGTGCTGGAATTATGCTTTGGCCGGGATTTGAACTCACGACCTTCGCATTGTAGACCAACACGCTACCCACTATACTACACCCTAGCTATATAATATTGTTACCCGTCAGTGCCTTATTGCAGCACATGCACACAGAATGGGTTTGGTAACGCAGGATCTTTGCAGGAATTACTAACAGCCAGGAGAGAGGAAGACGGTGGAGTATGTACGTGTTGTGCAACTGTCCAGCTCCTCCTCGGCGTACTGTTCGTCCTCACGCAGGGGTCGAGCTGCGGAATCTGTTAAATTTCGCAGCGGCAACGGAAACCTTGAAGCCTAACATGGAACTCGTAACACCGCTGAATGATACACATTAGGTTTTCCTTAATTCATGTGGTATCACTATGAATCCCAAATTTTCTAGGTGGCCTAAGGCCGCCACTCTAACCTAACCTAAACTAGCAAAACTAACTTTGAGTTCGAGAACGGGGCACATTTCCTCATTTCTTCTACCACCTCTCATACAAATTTTGCGAACTATTAAAGTCTTGAAATCTTGAAAATATGACCGCAGTATAATGATGTAAATACTAGAAATGACGGAAATATTGATACAATCTGCTCACCTTTTTCACCTCCTCCCAAAAGCCCAATTTTAAAAAATACAACACATCGATTCCCTTTACAACTAAAGTAGAAATATGCAATTTTTCCCCAAATTTCTTTTATAATAATTTCAATTAATTCGCAAATAAAAAATATCGACTCTACCACCCCTCGTACAAATTTATCATATATTAAGAATTGAATGAAAGCATTTTTCCTACGAAAACCATATGCCTTCAACAAGGTAGGGTGTAACCTAGTGTGTAGCATGTTGGTCTACAATAGAAGATCGTGAGTTCAAATCCCGATCGACGTATAATTTCAGCATGCTGCCTGCTTGAGTAAACCACCTTAGTCATCTCAATTTAAGAAAATGAAAAATCGTAGATAGAGGTTTGTGCGTAGGGCTAACAACCCTTCCACAATAAATAATGGAAAACTGTTAAGAAACCTGAAGGTAAGGACCCAATTTGGGCTGTAGTGCCATTGTAATTGAACTTCAACATTGTTGCATACTCGTTGCATGGTGATGAAAATGCTGATTATTGTTTTTTTTTCACTACTCCTTCTGCCACCTCCCATATCAGAAGAATTTAAGGTGACATGTTTGCACAGCTCATAGCCAAGAAAATAGATGCACAATACATTTAAACGGACTACACCGAATCCCTTTTTTTTAGGAAAGAAGCTAAACCGATGCAGATAAACCTCCAATATGAAGAAATCTCATGCCACTATACTAGAGCGTATGAAAAGCGAATTTTCCGTCACAAGTTATAGCAGTGATACAAAAAAACATGCACTTTGTGAAGCAATATGGAGTCCCCTGACAGACAGCAATGGATTGACAGAATGACGAGATTGCGATATTTACTGATGGTTCGAAAATGGGATAGGGAGTAGGTTTGTTTTCTTTTTTAAGGCACCGATTAGAAATGGCGATGGACATTATTTTTGAAGCGCTGAAGGTTATAAATGCTTGGAAATATGCTAGCAGGCAATGCGTTCCAAAGTCTGGACGTTCGGCAGATGAATGACTGCCTATATTTCACTGTACGAGTAGGAATAGGGTTGACGGTAAACTCGTGCGCGCATATAGCTTGACGAGTATTTCGGGGAAAAATGTAAAATGGAGGAATGAAAGATCTAAGCTCCGAACTACATTTACCACAAAAGCAGCGATAGTAAATGCTGAGTACTCTAACGTTCCTACGATACTCGAGGAAGTTAATAGAAATCGTAATGGTGTCATTTCCAATTAGTCGGAACGCATGTTTTTGGATTCGATCGAACAGTGCATGGTGTGTTTTGGCTGGTGCACCCATGGTGTGTTTTGGGTGCACCAGCCCTTAAATACGAATTGTACTCTAAACGAGGTCGAATGCAAGCCTTGAAGATGGTAGCTAACTCTTCCCTTAACTCCATGCGTTTGGAGGCAACAGATTGCTTGTGAGAGTCCGCAGCAGATTTAAATTCAAATGTGTTATATATAAAGTACTGCCACCTACAAAACTGTGGATTGGATTGAGAGTAGAAGCATTAAAAAATACTAAGAACAGAGTAGGCGATAGGACAGAGCCCTGAGGAGCACCAGAATTATTTGAAAAAGAGGACGAAGTATCGCCATCTAGTACTACTCGTAAGTGCGTTCGGACAGGAAATTCTCAATCCATGACATCTTTTCTGAAAGCCTGGACCTGCAAATGTCCAGGCATTTACCGACAAAAGTAATTGAAGCCCAATGAGTGAGACAAGACACACAAGGCAACCTGGAGTAACGATTCGAAACTGTGTTGAAGCCAACGGGAGCGAGCGAGAATAAACGGTCGCGGTGATAGGTGAAAAAAAATCGAGCATTACGAAAGTAAGTCAACCACATAAAACGAATGAAATTCAAGGAATCGATTAAAGATTGCGAAAAGTCCAACTTTTTGGCTCTTAAATTATGAAAAAGTACTACCAAGCCAACGCCTCTGAAGTACTCTTACGGAGCAATTTTTTCTTAAAAAACATTGCGAATAGTAATTTTAACACGAATTTCAAAAGTTGAGAAAAAAAAGTCTTATAATTCGACATAAAAAAATTCCAATAATTAATTCGTTTTGATATCGAACAATTTCAAACCACACGTCACTCTCAATTCAATTTTTATCAACAATTTTCTGTTGTCTTATGTCACCAACTTAAAAACATTTTCCAATATTTATTTTGTTGATTGCAAAAAAAAACTAAAATCGATATACGTATTTACAATCGATAAATCCATCGGCCTTTCGTCTAATAAAATGAACGCGAATTTGTAAAAATTTATACACACCTTATCAACAATTATTGTGATAATTACCAGTTAAATTGTACTTTTTTTTGTGCTGGTTGCTCAATAACGCTAGAATTCAATAACAATGAAAACGTTTATACCACAGCTAAAGTAACAATATAAAATTTTACCGAATGTTAAGTACAACTGCCGGTATTATCTGACCGTAGCCAGTTATATAAGGTGTGAAAGGAGCTTAGTCAATTATTATGATATCAGAAATGATTCAGAATTTGCTCAGTTATATCGTGTCTATTAGGTAATTATTTTTTTTTCGATATTTTTCATATGATATTAATGAATGTGACATTTGACAACTTATCGTAGATGAAACTATTTTACAAATTGAAATAGAAATTCTTGGTTTCGTTCTCATATATGTGAAATTACTTATCGAAAAGTACTGGTCAAGTACTTTGGTTCTGATTATGTGAGTAGGTTTGTTTTTATACTCTAGATGGAATCTGAGCGTATTATAAATTTGCTCTAAAGTTTGTAACGCCCAAAAAAGTGTTGAATCACCTCACTCCTTCCACCACCTCCCATACAAACTGCACTTTTTCATGAAATACTAGAAACCGATTTTCTCAGTACGTATAACATTTATCAATCTCAAATTTTGTACTAAAACCTTAATAAGCATTATTATTAAGATCGAAAAAAATTAACTAATCAGCTTCACTCCTTCTACCCCCTCCCATACAAAGTGACACTTTTCTTCAAATTTACAAAAAAAAACGATTTTCTTCAAAGGTATTATATTAATGTTAATGATCTGAAATTTGAGAGTTTACAGTTGCATAATATTGATTTTCACTTCTGAAAAAATCCCTAAAAACCCCAACTCCTTCTAACACCTCCCATACAAATTGCACAATATCATTAAATCTAACACACTAATTTCCTCAGTACCTGAATTCCTCAATTTCTGAAGCCTAAATTTTTGTATAAAACATTTTTATAGCCAATCTAGCGTGATTTCAAAAAAAAATAATTCAATGCTAACACCCCTTCTACCACTCCTCATACAATATTTCTTAAGCTTTACGTACAATCGTAGTCCTGTTATGATTTTTTATGCTCTAGATGAAATTTGAGAGTATTATAAGTTTGCTCTAAAGCTTGCAACGCTACGAAATAAGGCTCGGAGAAAAAAATGAATGATACTGAATTTAATATAATCACTCAAAAATCTCAAAACCGGCTGTTCGTCTGTTCGTTCTCTAGCTTGAGAGCACGTTGAGCTAGAACATTCAAATGTTGTACACGTCATTTTTAACAAAAAGTGAGGTCTAGTTCATGAATGGACCAAATCGCTCCACCCCTTCTAACCCCTCCTATACAAAATAAATGCCGCATTTTCGAGATTTGACAGTGATCGAATTTTCTCGAAAAGTATAAAGGCTATTGATCTGAAGTTTAGAATATAATACTTTTGTACCAATTTCAATCAACGGTATAAAAATTATTTGAATCCCCCTACTCCTTCTACCACCTCTCATATAAATTGCACTATTTCATGAAATACTATAAACAAATTTACTCAGTACGTTTCCTGTGGGTTGGGCAACCTATCAGGCGCGTCCTCAGGTGGTGGACGGAGGATATGGCAGCAAATATCTTTCCTGTAAAAACCATGCCGCGAACCAGCCCAAAACACTATGAGATGAAGTCCCCCCGTATTGGCCCTCAGTCCCCGGCAAAAGAGGGTGCTAAAATCACCGGGTCCGAAAGCGGATCGGGAGCTACTAGAACGGTGCAACCAGGTTCTAGTAGTGCTGTGCTACTGGCAAACACCCAGCGCACTGAGTCTTCGATGTCAAAGCTCAGTGATCTCGCTTTTATAATGGCATTAGAGGATGCAGACTCAGAACCGAGTAAGCCGATGGAGATGAGTATAGATGTTGGTCACGCTTCGACGTCGACAATATCTTGCACAACTATCTCGGCTGACCTTGCTACTGAGACGATCCAAACCCCTCAAGGCGGAATTAGCAACCGAGCCCGTCGCCGTGCTAAAACCACCATAAAAAGAAAAACTGCAAAAGCGAAGTTTGACAATGCGGTAGAGGCGAAAGTGGCTGTAATTCTGAGTCGACTGTCTTCCGGGACGGACGATTCACGAGCTGCAGAAGCTTCACGCCCAGCCAGCGTGCCGGCCGAAGTGATCAGAGCCGAGGCGAAAGGTCTTAGGACCCCAGCAACGTCTCTGATTAATAAAGCTAGTACTTCCGAAGCGAATGTGGACAGAGTAGTAAAGCCTCCTGCGAAAGAATCCTTACAAGCTCCGACCACTCCGCTGAAAGGAGTATCAAACATTGCAATGGATAGCGCTGCGGTTCCGAAACTGACGGCAACAAAAAGGAGAAATATGCTCAGAAGGGCAGCCCAACGAAGCAAGACTCATAGCTTGACTCTGGGTCCCCAATCAGCTGCGACTCCCATTTTGCAGCCGTCAGTGGAAAATGTCGAAGTGGTTCAAATAGTTTCATCCCCGCTGGCTTCGGGACGATCGGTTCATGGCACCGCATCTGGCAAAGCCAAAGAATCCTCGTCCGCGGGCACAGTCGCCGGTAAGAAGCTTGAACCACTGAAGCAGAAACATAAGCGTATCCGATCGGACGATAGTAACACGCCGATACCTGCAGCAAAAAAGAAGCAGCCGAGATCGGCTACCTATAGCGACGTCGCTAGGAGTTCCCTCCAGGCAGCAGTCATTAATACCTATGACTTGCTAGGCATTATACCAGAGTCGATGAGGCCTCAGATCTACTCTCCATTGAGGAACATTCTGAGGGAACACCTCTTAGGTAATCCACCAGCTAAACCAAGCTTTTTGAAGTACTTCGAGCCAGGTTATCTTAGGATAACTTGTGCGGACCAAAACACTCTGGTCTTCCTTCAGGAGGCGGTTCCCAAGATGAACGAGCTCTTGAAGGACATCAAGCTACAGGTGGTGGAAGGTGCCTAGGCTCCTAGACTGACAAAAGTGTCTGTATGGATCCCGGGTATCTTTGAAGACCCTGAAATCCTATTGCAGGACATTAAGCTGCAAAACAATCTTTCCACGGAGGTATGGAAGCTTTTCCATAGAGAACAAAAAGATAAGGGCCAACTTCTTGTTCTCGGAATCGACCAAAGCTCCATGGAAAGGTTGTCTGTAACGAAAAGTTTCGCGGATTGTGGACTCAACAAGGTCCACTTCAAACTACCGAAACCAAACGCGGCCAACCTAAGAAGCCGGCAAACTGTGAGTGGTTCAAGCCAATCTACATCACAGTAGAGCGGCGACCGCCACTCTCCAATAACACCTCTTAAGAGGTTACTCGGATGTTGCACTTGTCCAGGAACCGTGGTTGAGTGGCTCTTACCACATTCTAGGATGGTGCAATAAAACTTTTACAGTCCTTCACGGACCCAAAACAGGTAAGCTACGGACATGTGTCGTTGCGAAAAAAGCACTAAAATTAACTTTAATTCCGCAATTCAGCAGCCCAGACCAAACAACGACACTTTGGGAGAGGTCACTTAACGGAACACCGCAGACAGTTAAGCTAGTATCATCATACCAGCCATACGACGCAAGGGTTGTTCCAACGACTGACCTGTGCTAGCTTGTACAGTCCAACACAGGGGACTCAGTATTATGTTGTGATGCCAATGCCCATCACACGTACTAGTCTAGCACAGACTGCAATGATCGCGATAAGTCAATTCTAGAATTTCTTAGCATGAACAATCTAAATGTTTGTAATGTTGGTAATATTCCCACCTTCATAGAGTAAGAAACGAGGTTATTGATCTGACTCTGAATCACTAGTGGTCCGCAATTGAAGAGTTTCGAAAGAACCATCCTTGTCAGACCACATGTGGATAAGATTTGAAATAGTTGGGTCAACAAAAAATAGCCGATTTTACAGGAATCCAGCAAGAACTGATTGGGTTAAATATCAGGAGCTAATAAACCAAAGAATACCGGCAATAGTTCCTTACCCAATAAAAACAAAAGATTCCTTAGATAAAAGAGTAGTATCTTAACAAATACACTAACAAACTTATACAAGAGTTCCTGCTCTCAGAAGTCTGCCAAAGATAGTAAGAACACTGTCTGGTGGAATAACGATCTCGATATCCTGAAAAAACGAGCAAGGAAACTCTGACCACAAGCCATTGCTTGCTAAGGCCGCACGCATTTAGGATGCGGATCGCGAGCGACAGCTTGTGTAGAGGTTGCAAGGACGACGAAGAATCTATCAAACATTATCTTTGTCACTGTCCGCAAATCTCCAACAGTTCTCCTTTGTTTAGGCTCTAGATTCTTCTCAGAACTAGACGACCTCAGAGGCGTCCAACATTCGAGCCTGTTGAGGTTCGCAATCCGAACCAAGTGGTTAGAGCAAGAGGAGTGACTTCCAATTTATAACAATAGGGGGAGTACAATGGGCCCAACTACAACCTAAACCTAAACCTACTCAGTACGTATATAATTTATTGGCCTGAAATTTTGAACAAAATATTTATTTAGAATTATTAGTAAGACCAAAAAACTTAGAAGATTAGCTTCACTCCTTCTACCCCCTCCCATAGAATATGACATAATTTAACAACTTTGCAAAAAGTTGGTTTTCCTGAAAAGTTTTAATGCTACAGATCTGCGATTGAAAACATTTGAAATGCATTTAGTTATTTTTGAAAAACTCACTAAGAACTCCCCACTCCCTTCCACCACCTCCCATACAAACTGCACAATTTCACTAAATCCAATCCTGATTTTCTCAGTACCTATTAAATTTTTCAAGGTCAAATTTTCAATAAAATTCTGATAGCAACTCTAGCATGATGTGACAAAATTGGTTCAATGCCGTTACCTCTTCTACCACCCCCCATACCAAATTTCTTAAAATCAAAAAATGTCTTTTCAGCTAGAGTATCGCATGATCGTAGTCCTGTTAAGTTTTTAATTACATTCCAAAGATATTCAAGTACCAGTACAACTTGTACTTCGCAGCTCTGACTGGAAGAAATACTAAAATTACGAGTATCTAGTGCTAAAAGTAGTTCTCTTGATTCAAATTTGTGGTGAAGTAATTGTTATTTCAAGAGTAATAAAAATCAAATGAAACTCAATTTTTATGAAAAGTCTACGATTTGCTATATTAAACAAAATAGTTTATTTGACACAGTTTTTTCTTCTTACTTTCTTTCATACTTCTCTAACTGAACATTGTCGAATCATTTCTAGAAAAGTTATTACATATTGTAAAATTTCGTCGAAAGTGGTTCAAGTACTGAAATACTTATCATTCAAATATATGCTTATTAACTTACATGCTCGTTTAGTTATTGATCATTGTTTAGTGTTTTTATTGGCTACCATATTTGGAACTATAGAGTGCTTCATATTTAAAGAAATAAAACAATGGCATTTATTCAATAAATAAATGCAACAGAAAAATGAAAATACAGACGAGATAATAAAGAAAATAAGGCTGTGGCTAGACACTTGCACGTACAAATAAATAGTAAAGGGGTTAAAGTGTATTCCAATCTTCAGATCAGTGGTTCTCAATCGGTGGTCCGGGAGAGCCTTGGGAGTGGTCCGGCAGCACATAAAAAACCTACCAACAGTTGGGCGCAACTTTATTATAATTGGGACAAGTTCAGTATGCGTGAGAATTCAATATGCAGATTAAAGTGGATTGGGAAGTCTAAGACACACGATGCGAGTTAATATATATTATCTCATTTTTCGATATTACTAGTGTCATTATCCTATACATAATTCGGCCTACTTATATTAAAATAGGAAGTTAATATATATTAGCTTGCATCGTCTGTCGGAGGCATAAGTGAAATGGAGATTCGAGGGCAGGGTTCTTGTCAATTATTTAACACTTAACTACAATTACGGCCAATAGCTCCAGTCGTGAGTAGAGCAACAACTTTTAAGTAGATCAACAACTTTTAAGATGTGGGACTGAAAATAAATGTACAGAAAGTCAAGTACATGCATATGGGTTCGAACGCAGGCACACCGATTGTTCTTCACAGACAAGATCTGGAAGAGGTGCAACATTTTTGTTATCTCGGAAGCATTGTCAGCATGGACGGCGGAGGCGAAAAGGACATTGAGGCTCGTCTAAGTAAAGCTTGTCAGGCTTTCGGTTTCCTTTCCCCTTTCTGGAGGTTAAGAGAGATCTCCCTTCGCACGAAGCTGCGAGTTTTTGACGCATGCGTCAAATCCGTGTTGTTATATGGTTATACTACGTGGAAAGTGACCGTTCGACTTACCAAGAAACTACAGACTTTCGTAAACCAATGCCTCCGATGCATTTTAGGAATATTCTGGCCAGAAGTGATCTCCAACGACGAACTTTGGAGTACAACTAGCCATACTAAAATAGGTATTAAGATTCAAAGACGGAAGTGGCAGTGGATCGGTAATACTTTGAGGAAACCAGAGCGAAACATGGCCAAACAGGCCCTGGATTATAATTCTCAAGGAAGACGTTGGGTTGGTCGACCATGTAACACATGGAAGCGAGCAGTTGAGCAGGAGGCCAGAGGAATAAACAAGTCCTGGCAACAGCTTAAGGCCGATGCTCAGGATCGCGTCTTGTGGAAGAGAGTTGTTTCTGTCCTATGTCCCTATATGGGATCTTAACAGGAATTTGATTGAAGATATTCTTATGGACGGGCCGCGAGTATCATATAGGCTTTTTTCAAATCGCTTCTCACCGGTTTTTCTCTCGAGAATGCTTTAGGCGTGCTTTTGGGCTTTCGAGTGGTCTGTAGAGTAATGGGTTTTATGCTTAATATGTTTTATGATTGAAATCAGTTTTGAAAAAAGTATCAACTTCACCTCACTCCTTCCACCCAGGGATGTCGTCCTAGGGTATATGAGGTATACGCCGTATAACCTCTGCTCATTTTCTAGAAAAATATACGTTGTATACGCTGTTATGTACGTCGTATGCCCAGTATTTAACGTATATTTTTTTATATGAAGGTACATAAATATATTTGTATCAGTGTATTGTTTGCATTGAAAAATTCGACTGCATCATTATATTGTAAAACGAGAAAATCAATAAGAACAAACGTCGTGAGTTCCCACGGTCACCTACTCATCACCATTCGCATATGTATATCTCATTCCCATGCAGTTCTATTTTGATATGGATATGTCTAATGGCTCGACTCAACCAAAAATTTTGTATGCCACGAAATTCGTTGCCGTGAGTCTATCTCTCTTACAGGCGCCCATAATCTGAACTGAGCAAAAGGCACAAGAATGTTGACCGGCTGATGATTTATTGATGCCTGGTATTTCAGGTCGGATTTATATGAGAAATCGTAAAATTTAGCAATCCCTCAACCACGATGTTGTGAAATCTGGTAAGTCGAAGATGAACGTAAAAAGGATGTCGACAACTCACGACGGTGTCGGCGACATTTTCTCTGTCGAGACGACAATGAAAAAAAATGCCTACATTTCACGAAACACTTTGATTAAAAACACTAGTTCTGAATTATGGTCGCCTGGTATTTCAGATCGAATTCTGTATACGAAGTGATCGAATTGCCGGTCTCATTTCTGCTTTGATTGTTCACCGGGGAGGGTGGTACTTTTTCGGCAAGCGTTATTTTTCTTGGCGAGCAACCAAGTTGACCGAAATTCTTGCTTGGTACTGAAATGTGGGTGTGTTTCTGTCCGGATTTCATACAAAATCCGGACGGAAACACACCAAGAAGAGTAGAATTTCAGGTTGCGTAAAATTTAGCAATCCCTCAACCACGATGTTCTGAAATCTGGTGAGTCGAAGATGAAAGTAAAAAGAATGTCGACAACTCACGACGATGTCGGCGACATTTTCTCTGTCGAGACGACAATGAAAAAAAGACGCCTACATTTCACGAAACACTTTGATTAAAAAACACTAGAGTTCTGAATTATGGTCGCCTGGTATTTCAGATCGGATTCTGTATAGTAAGTGATCGAATTGCCGGCCTCATTTCTGCTTTGATTGTTCACCGGGGAGGGTGGTACTTTTTCGGCAAGCGTTATTTTTATTGGCGAGCAACCAAGTTGACCGAAATTCTTGGTTGGTACTAAATGTGGGTGTGTGGGTGTGACGGAAACACACCAAGAAGAGTCGAATTTCAGGTTGTGTTTGATTGTTTTTCTCTTACCGATCGCAAGTAGACACCGAGAATTTTGCTTGCTACTGAATTATGGGCGCCGAGTATTTCAGATCCGATTTTGTATATGAAAGTCAGGCAACGTTTCTTGCGGCATACAAGGCAGAGTTGAATGAATGAGTTCACTGGCTCGAAAGAATTTCTCGAAATAACACTGCAATACAATCTACGTGAAAAATGTGTCTGTTTAAATTTTTTAAATAATACTGTCAAATAAATACCATTACATTTGATTAATAGGTAATTGGAAAAACTAAAATGATGAGAAAATGAAGACGATTTAACGTGGAAAAAATCGAAACAATTGAGAGATCTTTCCGACTATAGCGAAATTATTCCAGGAAGATTAAAGCCTTACTTAAGGATGCTCTCAACGTTACCATGTTCCACAGCTGAATGCGAACTCTGTTTCAGATTGATGAACAACATAATAGCTGATTTGTGATGTTCTTTATAAATATCAAATGTGTCAAACTTAATGTTTTTTAAACGGATCACCAGTGGATCAGTTTCAACGAGAAAAATATGTCCGATCGTGGCTAGGAGCACACCGATCGTCAAATGAAGATCGAGAGTATCCAATAAAAATGAAAAAAGCTGTGGTAAGAAAAATTTTTCTTCTCCATATTCTCTGCCACCTCCCATACAAATGCTACAATTTCAGCAAAACTATGTACAATTTCCTTGAAAATAATGAAAACTTCGTACTTTAAATTCAGCACGAAACATTTTGCATGCCACGTTCGGTGTCATATATACATAAAAACTACAAACCTCCCCCTCCCACTGCTTCTATCACCTTCAATACAAAAGTAACTACCTAGTCCTGCCATAAGTTCTGTCACATAATTTCTCACATTGGCAACAACTTTATTTTATGAGTGAAATTTCAATATCGGCCAGTTTTATAAACGTCATAATGTTGTTGACAGTTGATGGTCATTTAAAGTGTGTTCGTTAACGTGTGAAGATGGAATGGGGTGTAATAGAAAACCGAACTGCAGTGATTGCACTACATAAGTGTGGAAAATCCGCGAGTGAAATTTTCAAGTTGTTGTGCCCGTTAAAAATAACGCAAAGATTTGTGTATCGTGCGATCCAGAGATATAACGCGATCCAGACTATTGAAGATCGACCTCGTTCTGGACGTCCGCGTGATGTACGTTCTTCTGCTGCCATCAAAGCGGTCGAGAGTCGAATTCGTCGAAATCCGCTTCGTAAACAACGAATCATGGCTCGAGAGATGAACATCTCCACCCGAAGTATGTCTCGCATCATAAAATCTGACCTCGGGATGAGTGCCTTTCGACGATCAACGGGACATTTGCTGACTGAGCAGTTGAAGCAAATTAGGAGCACCAGATCGAAAGAGCTCCTTCGGCGGTACGGCAACAACAAACATCGAGAAATTTTATTTACCGATGAAAAAATTTTTACGGTGGAGGAACATTTCAACCGCCAAAATGATAAGGTGTATGCCCACAGCTCCGCAGAAGCCCGAGAAGTTGCCACTAGGGTACAGCGAGGACATCATCCAGCATCAGTCATGGTATGGTGGGGTGTCAGCTACGAAGGGGTCACCGAGCTTCATTTTTGCGAAAAAGGCGTAAAAACTGCAGCGAAAAATTATCAAACGGACATCCTGGAGGGATGTGTGAAGCCGCTGAACTCTACGCTATTCAACAATCGACATTGGGTTTTCCAGCAAGATTCTGCGCCAGCCCACAAAGCTCGAACCACACAAGCGTGGTTGGAAACCAATATTCCACAGTTTATAAGGGCGACGGAATGGCCTTCTGGGAGCCCAGATTTGAATCCCCTGGACTACAAACTGTGGGCGGAGTTAGAGTCCATGGTGTGCACGAGACGACACCCAAATATCGAGAGCCTTAAGCGATCTTTGACAGAAGCAGTAGCTAATTTTCCGCTAGAAACAGTGCGTACTGCTATCGATGACTGGCCCAACAGATTAAAGAGCTGTGTTAAGGCTAAAGGCGGCCACTTTGAATAATTTGTTGCTTATTTTACTTCCATTAGTATGCCAAAATAAAATATATTTTCCTTTGTCAAAAACTCTTTTTCATTTATACAAAAATTGCCCATATACGTGTGACAGAACTTATGGCACGACTAGGTATTCACTATTCGAAAGAATTTGAGATGACATTTTTTGCCATTTCTAGAGTATCATATGATTGGGCTTTACGTAACTATTATTCGATTTAGCACACAAACTCTTTGCAACACTAAATTTACAATAAGCATTGGCAGCACTTTTTTCAAGGCATTTGATAGAGTATGGCAGCAGCTTGAGGTCATTAATTTCCGGAAAAAAAACTTTTTCAGAAGTTCTTTAACCAGACGTAATTTAATTGTTTATCAAAAATAGTATAAAATTTCTTCAAAAGGCATATCCAGTTGTGTTATTAACATCAATAAACAATCTTCGCAGCAATAAACGAATTATTTTTGAGCTTTTGTCGAATTTTATCGCCATTCCAATCGATTTGTACAGCTAAACAAATAAAATATAAAAAGATATTTCAAGGGCTGTATGTATCTATAGATCTCTACATTACAGAAAAGTTCTTGAAGTTATTTCGATTTCCCGAGCAGAAATTAATTTCAAATCGTATTTCTGATTGAATGTTTACACCTCTGACCCTCGGATATCTTGCGGAAAATGTTTAGCTACAAAGTTTAATATCGATACGCAATAAACGATTGGAATTTTGCATTATTTTCACATCTCTGATTTGTAGAATAGTTTGTATCGTAGGTCTTACGCTCGTACCGACCTTGGCGGTGTTATGTTAAATAAACACGAGTGATTCTGCTACAGTAACCGGTCATGGCCAGAACATGTGAGCACAAGGAAGTCATCATAATAATTAAAATCCGTGATGATAGCAGAAACTGGTCCATTAGTGGAAATAAGTGGCTTATTCGATCGCTACTCAACATGGCCCGCTGTAGTAAGTAAACATTCAGCCCCAGCGATTATTGGTTACAATCTGACACCGATAATTTTCACCACATGACCATAAAACTCAGATATCGAATTTATGAAGTATGCTCATAATGATATTCCGAATATGGAATGTCGGTGTTTGTTCTGTTCGCTGGGTCACGGTAATTCGGGAACCCAGAACTCTGTTTGTTGTTATGACGGACCGACGAACCGCTTTTACAGCCCGTAATCAAATTCCAGCTCACGTTTAATTAAATTTTGTTCGAACTGAAGCGTATGGGAGCGGAAATGTGTTCCTTCGCCATTCTATTCATCAAATTCTAATTGCATCAATCCAAGACATGTGATCTGAGAGATAGTCTAAATAGTTTCAGAACGGCGTCAGATACGACGTATCTTAAACAGCTTGCTCAAGACCACACAGATTCATTGGAATTGCTCCTTGGTGGGCAGTTAGGTTTCTGCTCGGCAAAATTGATGGCGATTGATTTGTGAGTGTTATTTATGGTCGGGACAAAATTCGTCAATGTGTATTTTTGTGGGTAGAGTATTGATTTTAGGAGTATTAAACCAATTAAGCGTATTTGTTATTATTGCAGTTGTCTGCGCGATATGAATCAATATTAAATTTAGGTTTTAAGCTGTGCTATCGTAACTTTGAGTGTAATTTACGAGCATAATAACTCCTTGACCTTTTCGGGGTTGTCAAAGAAAGGCACCAAATGGATAGGAGCTCCTCTCCTGAAACCAATGTGAATCGCCTAATCCAATGCAACAAGAATATGATGTCCACAAAATTATAGTGCTTTTGGTAACTAGGGCAAAGGGCAACCAAATCGATACCGAAAGAAATAACTTATTGAAAACATGCAGTACAAACTCATAGGGGTGTAGCGTAGTGGGTAGTGTGGTGGTCTACAATGCGAAGGTCGTGAGTTCAAATGCCGGTCGACGCATAATTCGAGCGCACTACCTGCTTGGGTATACTTTAGTTACCTCAATCCATGAAAATGAAAATTCGTAGATGGACGGTTGCACGAAGGGCTAACAATCCTTTAACAATAACAAATAAAAAATGTTAAGGAACCTGAAAGTCAGGAGGCGAAGGCCCGATTTGGACTGTAGTGCCATTGTAGAAGAAGAAGAAAATTAGTTTTATCCGACAAAGCCTCTCTCTGCTTTATTTCCTCTCGCTGTATCTGTCCCACTTATTTTTCCTCACCTTGTCTCTTCATCCATCTCGCTCTCTCTTACTCTGCCTTTTTCCATAGCGCAGGACCTGCAACCCATATATTCCATGTTGTCATCAAACTGGACATAAATAGGGGAGTGAGTTAGACAGTGCCCGGGAACTATTGACGCTATCTAAACCAGTGTAAGCAATCAAAATGATTGATGACTGTATAGGAGTCTAAAAGAACTTAATTCCTTACGAAGGAACCTCAGTGACGTAGTGGCTATCGGGCGTAGTGTTCTTACCCAGTCGCTGGTTGTCAGAAGCTGAGGTTAGGCCGCTACACCTAAACGGCCAAGGTTGTTTTCGAGATTGGGCCGTCACTGGAAGCTACGATATTGGAAATGAATCATATAAATAGCGGCAGGACAGTCATTCACAATCCTTCGATGAAGACAAGAGCAAGTCGCCATAAATAAAAAAAATTATGAGTGTGGGCTGGACAAACCTGGACCAGAACCAGACCCGATCCGATCGGAAGATAGTAATACGCCGTTACCGATACGATAATAAAAGCCACGATGGATATCAATGAGTGCCAAATAAAAATTCAAAACGAGTTGACTTAAAGCTTTCCAATGGAGTCAGGTCTCAAAGAAGGAGATGGTCTCGCCCCCATGCTCTTTAACTTGGTGCTCGAGTATGTCGTCAGGAAGGCAACTTCAGTAACCTCAGTGGACACCAGAGGTACGCTACTCGTATGATCTGCACATTTGGTGGTATACGTTGACGACGTGGATATTCTAACCCGATCAATACTGTGCGTTAAGGAAGTATTCCAGGAGTTGGAGTCGGTAGCGCGTGAAGTAGGGCTCAGGGTCAATGAAGTGAAAACAAAATACATGACCCAGACACGAAGGATTGTCCCAGAGAGGCAGAACATTACTATGGACGAACACAACTTCGAGCAGGTAGATGAATTCGTATACCTGGAAGCCCTTCTCACAAAGGACGGCAATGAGCGACATGAAATTCAAAGAAGAATCACGACAGCTACCAAAGCATTTTATGCGGTCCCCCGTAATGAAATCAAGGAGGGTCCATCGAAACAATAAATTACGCATCTACAAGCTATTAATTCGACCTGTGCTGCTATATGGATACGAGACATGGACCTTGACGCGGGTGTCGGAGAAGGCAATCGACACGTTTGAGCGAAAAATTCTTCGGAAGATGTACGGAGCAGTTAAGGAAGGAGATGATTGGCGAATTCGATACAACCATGAGCTGTATCAACTATTTGACGACCCACCAGCATCTATCGTGATAAGAGTGCGCAAGCTACAAAGGGTTGGCCACGTGGTACGAATGCACGAGGACCGAATCCCAAAACGAGTGCTCAAGGGCAAAGCTCAAGGCAACCGACCGCAAGGGAAGCCACCAAAGCGATGGGAGGACTCAGTCAACGCAGATTGCAGATCGCTTCTCGATTTTTCAAACTGGAGGACGCTGTCGTTGGACCGAGACAACATACGGAAGGCCAAGACTCGATATGGGCTATAGCGCCATTGCATCATCATCAATACGCCGATGCCTACAGCAAAAAAGAAACAGCCAAGCTATAGCGACGTCGCTAGAAGCACCCTCCAGGCAGCAATCATTAATTCCAACGACTTGCTGGCATTACACCAGAGTCGACGAGGGCTCAGGTCTACTCTTCATTGAGGAATGTTCTGAGGGAACACCTCTTAAGCAATCCACCAGCTAAACCAAGCTTTTTGAAGTACGACTTCGAGCCAGGTTATCTTAGGATAACTTGTGCTGACCATACACTCTGGCCTTCCTTCGGGAGGCGGTTCTCAAGATTAACGAGCTGTTGAAGGACCTCACGCTACAGGTGGTGAAAGGTGCCAATGCTCCTAGACTGACGAAAGTGTGTATGAATCCCGGCTCCCGCAGGGAGGTAGTTGCATGAGGAGGACTTTGCCGAGTCATGCTGATACCTTTGGAGACTTAGGCGACTCCACGGACTCGAGCCTTCGCAGGGAATTGAGTGCTGGTCCAGAAAGCTACGGCGATTCCAGTAACTGCTTTTGGGGAGTGACGTCCCCACGAACTTGACGAGTGTAACCAGTCACGAGTTGCAAGTAACTCCACTGCAGTAGCTTCGATTATGAAGCCTGACCGGAGGTTATCTGGTACCACGGGAAGCCCATGGAAGGTTGCTTCAACCCCCGGCGATGGTTGAGGTCCCAACGAACACGTGGTGGCCCATATCGCGGACAGAGTTCTTTGGAGCCCTTCCTGGGGTTGCGTTCCTTCAACCTGGTGCCATAACCGATAGACTGGCAGAGATTTAAATAGGTCTCGCATCCAACAGTATGAATCCCGAACTTGCTGTAGTTATAGACTGCCACCATCCGGGGCGTTAATGACTGTCGTCTTAAACAACCCGTATTGCAGAAGACAACAGTGAGGTTAAAACATAATGATAGAAGCTCTCGGACCGAGCACCTCACGTTAATCAAATATAAACGATATTGTATGGATCCCGGGTATCATTGAAGACCCTAGACTCCTATTGCAGGACTTTTCCATAGAGAACAAAAAAACAAGGACCAACTTCTTGTTCTCGGAATTGACCAAAGCTTCATGGAAAGCTTGTCTGAAGTGAAAGGTTTCGCGGGTTGTGGACTCAACACTTCAAACTCCTGAAACCAAATGCGGCCAACCTCAGAAGCCGGCAAACTCAGAGTGGTTCAAGCCAATCTACATCACAGTAGAGCGGCTACCGCCACTCTTCAACAAAACCACCTCTTAAGAGGATATTCGGATTTTGCACTTGTCCAGAAACAGTGGTTGAGTGACTCTAACCACATTCTAGGTTGGTGCAACTTTTACAGGTAAACTACGGACATGTGTCGTTGCAAAAAAAAATACTAAAATTGACATTAATTTCACAATTTAGCAGTCCCGACCAAATAACGACGCTCTGGGAGAGGTCATTTAACAGAACACCGCAGCTTGTTTAACTGGTTTCATCATACTAGCTATACAAAGCAAGAGATGTTCCAACGACTGACTTGCGCCAGCTTGTCCAGTCCAACACAGGGGACTTGGTATTATGTTGTGATGTCAATGCGAATCACACCTACTGGTCTAGCACAGACCGCAAAGATCGCGATAAGTCAATTCTATAATTTCTCAGCATGAACAATCTAATGTTTGAAATGTTGGTAATATTCGCGAAATCTGAGTGAGACGGCGGGTTGCGACAGTAAAGCGCCGTCAGAAGGCTGGAGACAAATCATGGCCGAGTGTCCACGTTAATCCAACAAGATACGGTTCAATGCTGTTTTACCTGAGTAGAATGTCTTCGAGCGGCTTTTTGGACGAACATCGGTATCATGAATGAATTCATTTACAAACGACTTGTTGCGATTGTCAGGCGCCGTCGAATAACAGGGTGCATATCTTGGTCAAATGCCTACAGGCCGTTGACAGACAGGGAGTTGCATTTACTCGTAGATGGAGGTCCCAATATCTTGAAGAATGGGAAAATGTTGCCCATATGCGCAAAGAAGGGGAAACATTTTTTTTCTCTTCCCAAGTGCCAATATGCTTAAAGAGAATGCCATCTTCACCTGAGGAGTGCTAACAATCAAGAGGTGCAAGGAACTTAACTGGAAGTAACTCATTGGGTTACGAATTCTGACCAGAGGTTTTCCAGTACCACGAGTATCGGGCACATCAGATTGCTTCCACCCGCGACAGTGGTAAGGACACTTTGGTTGAGAAACGTTGTATTTGTATCGGAATTCGACGTCAAGTTGCGTCTATTAATTAGGTGTCGAGATTCGCACGGCAAAGATTTAGATAGATCTCGTACTCACAACAAACATGTGATTATGTGTTTTAAGCGAATTTCTTTCGAAAATGCGAATCTCTATTTGGTAACCGCTACATCCTTTTAGCAATTGATTATTTCAGTAAATGCCCTCAAACATACGCCATTCCAAATCAGGAATATACTACCATCGCTGAATAAACTGTCTCCATTTGGGTGAGCAGAGGGGTTCTACACGATGATGAGGGCCGTAACTTTGGTTCGGAAACATTTCAACAGATGTGCAAGCTACTTGGAATAAATAATACTACGATGGCTCCATTGCATCCACAATCTAACGGTAGAGCGATTCAACAAAACGTTCAACACGGTTTTATTCAAACTCGTAAGTATTGTGATCAGCATATTCCACGCGACAACCGGAGAAATACCATCTCACAGATTTCTGAAGATCTTAAGTTTATAACGCCATCAGATCAGCCAGCGCTCTCAAAGGATTATTTGTTGGATTTATAACATCGACAACTCACGATCCACAATCTGGTCATCAATTAAATCTACATCGCCACCGAGAAAGTCCGGTACGATCTACGAGCCAGCTCTCCAGGTTTTCAAGAGAGCAACTTAGTAAGGCTGAGCAATACTCGACGTCAGAAGAGAAAGTCACATAAACTGCAGTGTGATTGGGAAGGACATTACCAATTTATCAGAAGAATGAATGACGTAGTAAAACGCATTCAACTATATCGAAAACTGGGTATTACTAGTATGAAGTGCATCTGGACAGGTCACAATAACAACAACGAAGACTCTATTTGGAACATGCAATAGCTATGGAGGTTGTAAAATTGTATGGTAGCACTAAGCCGCTACGTTACAATAGTACAGCTGAGTTGAGAATAATTTCAAACTTCTTTAACAACAGGAAGTTGAGGTATCAAACTGATGAGGAGGTAAGGTACTACAACGTCACCGCGGGAGTCCCACAAGGATCGGTATTGGGTAATCTCCTTTGGAATATAATGTACGATGGAGTTCTTCGACTATCGTTGCCGCAAGGAGTAAAGTTAATCGGGTTAGCTGACGACATCGCCATTGTTACAGTGGCCAAGCACATCCACGAAATAGAGTCAGTAATAAACGAAGCAGTAGCAAAAATTAAGGACTGGCTAGAGTCCGCCGGTCTATGTAGAACTAGCTGACCATAAAACGCGGGACGTGACACTAACACCAAGCAGCCGAGCTGGAACAGTAGTATCACCAACCCAAGAGGCAGAGTACTACACACCTTGCAGATAAACACAAAAAATCAGTTATCGGCCATCCCGCACCCACATTCTTCGGCGGCCACGGGAGTTCTGATGTCATAGATATTGCAGTGCTCTTCATGCATCATGAAATCAACGCCTTTGGTGAACTGTCCTCTGATCACTGTCCAGTCTTGTTCTTTTCGGGAGAAGATGATTTTGGTGCCGACAATATCACCAGTAGGGTCATCCATTTGGATAACTTCACCAACATCTTGGCAGATGCATAGAAAGATGTGGATGTGAAATGTTGAGACTATCTAAAGTCATGCGCAAATGGTATTGTGTTGTAAGAAAAGTTTTCCAGATTCTACACTTTATTATTCGTGAGGTTTCGGTCTCTGCTGAGACCTTTATCAAATGTGTTCTCCGACTCCGACAAAGTGGAATGCTTTGCTATGTCTCTGAAGTTACAATGTTCTCCAAACTACATCTTGAACACATCGAGCGTGTGGATCGTGCTGTCGGGCATACTCTAGAAGAGTCTGAGGAAAAAACCCTCTCACACTAGTCTCCCCGGTGAATTAAAACACGTCCTGGCCAGACTTGAAAATCGTAAGGCATCTGAGCCGTGCGGCATAAGCAACACCACATGTAAAACTCTCCCGCACAAGGTGATTATGCAACTTTTTGAAATACTAAATGCCATATTCATAAGTGGCTACTTTCCAATGCTGTAGAAAACAGCTGACATCATTATGATTTCAGAGCGTGCCCAGAACGCACTCTTCCGACCAATAAGTTTACTCTCTGCACTTGCCACAGTTGCGGAGAGAATCGTATTAACTCGTCTGCAGGAACACGTTACGGCGGAAGGAATTATTCCCGATGAGCATTTCGGCTTCAAGTCACAATCTACCACCTCGCAGCTCGTGAGGGTTACAGAGTCCATATCTAAGGGCTTCATCAAGAACCAGTATAGAGGAGCTCTGTTTCTGAACTTCGAGAAGGCGTTTGACAAAGCTGGGCACAACGGTCTTGTGCACAAATTTGCGGAGTGATAAACGGGGTGAAATCATCTATAAAGGAAATTAGCGCTGGGGTTCCTCAGGGTTCAGTCCAGTAACCGTTGCTGTTCTCGATATTCATGTTAAAAATACTGGAGACATAAAAAACACCTACTACGCAGCTTCCGATCTTGCCAGCCCAAACAAATCGCTCGTAAGATGCAGCAAGCAGCTGACGAAATCGTGGAATGGTTAAGCTCTGGAGGAGTGGCGTCAACCCCACGAAAAGTGAAGTCATACTTTTCAAAGCTCACATCTCCATCTTCGGAGACCAAATCCCTTGGAAACCTGTGGTGAAATACCTAGGGGTTAAACTGAATATTGCCTTGACCCTCGGACAGCACATTCAGTTCGTCCTGCAAAAGGCCAAATTAACAACCAATCTGCTCTACCCCATGAACATCGGAAGAAGCAGGCTTAAACCTCGCAGTAAATTTAACTACGAGATATCGCGATTCCTGGGTAGTTTGCCATCAAACTTAGTTCAGTGTAACCCGTCAAGTTGACCACCTGAATCGAAAGCACATGCCTCCTGCTTTAGCAAATTTCACCTGAAATTCTAACCTGAAAATGCACAGGATATAAACGTAATAAAATGATAAAACACTTAACTTAAAAGCCTATCGAAAAAAATGCTAGAAAATCCAAATTGCGTGTCCCCATGTATTTTGGCATCGAAACAATTTCAAACAAACCGAAAACACATCATTTGAAATATAATTTCGGTGTGAGACAATTTCTCAATTCATTTTTTCGTGGACAGCGTGTCTATGGTAGTATTATTAATTCATGATTTACACACGCATAAACCATCCTCTCAATTTGTGAAATTGTTTGAATGAATTGAAATTACGTGAGCCAATTTTTGTGTCGCATGAAATCGTGAAATATAGATGAATTATAAATGTTGAGCACGAAATAAATCTAAGGCCACTTTGGTAAGGTTAAAGCTAAATGTTTTGGTAGTTGTCCTTCACGACCCCATTGAGTTCATTGCCAATGACAACGCCACCCTTGATTCCTTCTACTAAACTTAGCACTGTATTCATGGACAAGGTTGTTTTCGAAATAAGAAAATGTTTTTCTTTGAGGTCAAAAGAAATTCAATGACTCTAGTTCAGGCTTTGAAGCATGAAGCTATTATATTGAGGTCAAAAGGTGATTTCCAAGACATTTAATTCTGAGCCGAACTGAATGAATCTTACGAAATACCATTGTAGTAGTCCTTTTTTGGGAAATGATTTCTGTGAAATAATACTGGCTGAGTTTTTATTCTTTACAGCCGGAGAGCTGATTGTGTTTTTTCTTTTCATTTCATTCATAAATTTCCTTTGCTTTTACTTAAACAAATGAAACACATGCGGCAACATTCGAAGACGTTTTACGTCTCGAGTACATGTCCAACCCAATGGTTAGCTGGGTCACACTATAAAGTGGTGAACCTCTCCAGATGACGTGAATGCTGCCAGCCTGAACGAACATAAGGCTTACGGCCAAAGTTGTCCATCCATCGCCTTTTAAGGTGAATTCTGTGAACAAAATCATGGCTTTCGGACGTGTTTCTGCCAAAGATGCTAGGGCCATCTTAAAATACGTCTGAGAAACCCACACGAAAAATTGGTTCCCCTCTTGTACAAAATTCCCCAGGGCTGAATTAAGAATCGACCAGGCTGAGGCTCCAGTTAAATAGTCCAGTCGCTAGCGGATGATCCGGATACCTCCGCTACACTCGTGGAATCATCATGTACAACAACACTATAAAACAAACTCCAAGGACCGGCTCCCTTAAAATGCCGGAAGGAAGCAAGTACGCTTCGTTCACGGCCCTTTGGAGCCACCAAGCAAAACTTTGACCATTAAACCTACTTTCAAAATGTGTATTGCAAGGACTATGGCTACCAAACCCGGTTAAGAATTGAAGTATTCCACCCTCGAAACAGCTATTTAGGGAGCGTGCAGAGGCTTCTGAGTCACCTTGGTGATCCCGGTACACCTCAGAACCGCAAAGTAAATGATCGCCGAATGTACAGCTTCCCCTGGACGGGCAAGAGTACGAGATGTCAGGATAAATCCCATAATGCAGTAAAAATACCAAAGACAGCCTGCACCGGTACCGAGGATATATCAAGGTCCTTTAGAGATCATCGACAAGAGTGATGCAAATGGAAGTATCACTCATAAGCGCTGGAAGAAGGGAGCAGACTTTCAGCCAACATCCAAAACAGCCTGGTCCTCTACTGATGTGCAGTGACGGCGTATAGCACGAAGGTCACGTACAACTGATCCAGTGTGCCGATAAAAGATCCACAGATTTCTAACGAGTCGCGATCACTAGATTGGCAGAAGTGTGGCCAGGCGCGAAACTCGCAGTTGTGTGATAGAATGAGATCCCAAGCCGTCCTCGAGCACGTTCATGGTTTCCTTCGGAATCACACGATGCGGAAACGATTTTGAACATAATTTGGTCCTGCAACCCAATTTTTTTTAGCCATAGCTGGAGAAACTTAAAAGAAATTCTAGACGCGCTGTAATAATAATCAACAGAAAGTTACTAGCTCCCTTGGTGAAAGCCAGGGGCATCTTCAATTATGAGCTTGGTACCATTACACTGAACGTGTACAAAAACGACGATTTGGAAGCAGAGCAAAAAGGACAGGATCCCGTTCCTCCAGTGCCCACAATGAATATGAAAAGTGAAGATTCTGCTTCCGAGCCCGAT
The DNA here is from genome assembly GCA_963669355.1 of Chorisops tibialis. NCBI lineage: Eukaryota > Metazoa > Arthropoda > Insecta > Diptera > Stratiomyidae > Chorisops > Chorisops tibialis. Next base: position 266,575,251 of record OY770262.1, on the reverse strand, counting down.
CCTGCCACCATAAAGGGTCTCCCATTAAGACCGCCTATTTTGTGTTCAGCACCATTTTTTTTGTGTCGGCCGTACAGCATTCTTGTTTGACAGTTGTATTGTGTGATCATTGAGGTTTAGCCACCAGACCATGCGCAGCGCCGAACGTTCACACACATCTTAGATCAGCCAACAAGTGAATGATGATTTTTCAAAGACAATAATCTTCACTGACGCATTTCAAACTTGATAGCTATGTCAATAAGCAGAATTGTCGAATTTGGGGAGCTGAGAGTCCAAGAGTGATCCTTGAACGTCTCATGCATCCACCGCGAGTCACTGTTCGGTGCGCATTTTGGGCTGAGAGAGTGATTGGACCGTTTTTCTTCGAGAAAGCAGACAGCAATGCAGTCACTGTCAACGGCGTTCGTCACCGTGAGATGATAAACAACTTCTTCTGGCCTCAAATTGCTGAAATGGATCTTGAAGACATGTGCTTTCAACAGGACGGCGCAACCTGCCACACAGCGAACGAAACGATGGAACTGTTGAAGACGAAATTTGAAGGGAGTGCCATCTCGCGCCGCGGCGATGTGAATTGACCACCAAGGTCTTGCGTTTTGACGCCATTGGATTTCTTTCTTTGGGGTAAGTCTATGCCAATAACCAAAAAACGATTCCTGAGTTGAAAGTTGAAATTTGTCGCTCCATTGATGAAACTGACCCGGTACTATGTCAAAATGTTGAACACATTAGTTAGCATCCGTTCAGCGAGGACGAAGTTTTGGCTTCCGACTCAGAAGAACATCACTATGATGGATGTTGAACACTGTAATGGGCCAGAAACTGAAGTTTCTACAGGTTAACTTTCAACACTCCAAAATGCTGTCAGCCTCCATACTTCTCCGGCTGAATCAGCAAAAAGAAGACATAGTTTTAATCTAAAGCATTAAATTGTTGGGAACCTTACCAGTGAACTCAAGACTGGTTTGGTGAATGTTTTCACAGTGCATTTCGAATTAAAAGAAAAAGATTTTCGGATTCTACACTGTTACGCTTTATTGTTCGTGACGTTTCGGTATCTGCTGAGACCTTTATCAAACAGTTGGATAAAGGTCTCAGCATAGACCGAAACGTCACGAACAATAAAGCGTAACAGTGTAGAGTCCAGAAATCTTTTTCTTTTTTAACTCAAGACTCCTAAACATACTTTCATCTACGCAAGAAATCAATGTCTCATGATCACCTACTTAGCTACTTAGGTAAATCTGACTCTTTCCGTTGAGTCAACTCATATCAACTCACTCACTTAATTGAGTTAATCTAAAAGTGTCAGCGCCCACTTTGACAGGTTTACCAAACTTTCTGTGATGTCTTGCTCTTTCTTCTTCATAGAATAACTCTGGCTTACTGTGCCTTCCCTCACTCAGAACATGAACAATCGAAAACAATAACTCAGTAGTAAAAAACCATCAAATTGCGTTTGTATGCGCGGCCACTCATCAAAGCCCAATCTCCGTATTGACTCTTCAAAATTGTGAAAGAAAGGGCACCGATCAAAAACAGCACATCGCATTATCACCACACCAGACCCTCGCACACAACGGCACTTTGTCACAGCGCAATAACACTTCGCACACTTACCGTGTCATGCGATGCAAAGTTGTTTTGTGGATAAATTGTTACCGATACAATTGATGCGATCCATCTCTTTTGTAGTGAGTCGCATCAATCGACTCAGTACACTGACTGGGACATATTGATTGACCCACTTATGAGTTGCCCAGCTCTACACCCACTCCACTCAGATAATCTGGTAGGTCTGATTGCTGAAGTACGGAGCCTTAAAGCGGACCTCATTAACCCACATCATATAGTAAGGGCGTAGCTCCAATATGATCGACAGACGCGGGGTGCTTGTTGACTACTTCTTAAAAACCAAAGGACTGCTCTGCAACAGAGGGCGAAACTCACTTTTCTTACTAGTAGTAGATTTTTAGACATTACCCTAGCCTCAAAAAATATCGCACATTAGGTTAGGAACCGGAAGGTGTCCAGTGAATATTCCGTTTCACATAAAGTTTCCTTAAAGAAACACATGGGCAACAAACACGATACTCAGCACAGGTCCTCATCCCTATACGGATGGATCTAAGACTAACCAAGGGACAGGTGCCGGGATTTATTCCCGCGACGTCGAAATCCACACTTCATTTTATCTTCTAGAACACGCGACTGAGTTCCAAGCGGAAGTATTAGCCATTAACGAGTGTACAAAAATTATTCTAGATGTGCAGAACAGTCTCGGAAATTGTTACATTTTCTCTCATCTGGAACTCCAATCCTACAGGACCACATCCAAAGTAGTGTCCATTTGCAGACATAATTTGGATACCGGGTCATAGCGACCTGTTAGGAAATGACGCAGCAGTCAGTCGATGTAGCACCAAAAGTGCTGAAGACTAGCTTCCAACAAACTATTTTGGATTCTTTCTTGGCGGGGTGGCGGCAGCTGGACAGTTGCAGAACGGCGAAATCCTTTTGGGAAGAACCGAATAAAAATTTTACAGCTCAGCTGTTACAACGTAGTCGCTATAGCGTCCGAACTATTGTTTGCCTGATCACAGGTCATTGTTTGTTAAAGCTGCATGCATTCAGGCGGCGGATCGCGAGCGACAGCCTTTGCAGAGGTTGCGAGTAAAACGAAGAATCTATCGATCATTATCTTTGTCAGTGTCCGCCAATCTCCAAATAGTTTGTTTAGGCTCTGGATTCTTCTCAGAACTAGACGACCTCAGAGGCGTCAAACATTCGAGCCTACTTCGGTTCGCAAATCGAACCAAATTGCTAGCACAGGAGGAGTAGAAACCATCTCATAATGAATAGGGGGAGTACAATGGGCCCAACTAGCTGGCCTCAGTGTCCTACGAAATCACCCTCGTACAACCTAAACCTAAGCCCTTACGTCTACTTATACAATCCTCCACCTTTTAATAACCCATATCCAGAGACTGGCCCATTTTCAAGAGACGTGGCCCAGCAGTATAACCGTTCGGTCTTAGAATCAAATTTTGCATTCCACATACAAAAAGGCAGGTCTGAAAGTCCTTAAAACTAAGTACATGCCCATGGGTTCAAGCGCAAGGACACCGATTGCTCTTAATGGGCAAGATACAGAAGGGTTGCGCCATTTTTGTTACTTTGGAAGCATTATTAGCATGGACGGCGTAGCCGAAAAGGATATTGCGGCTCGCATATATAAAGCTCATCAGCTTTTCGGTATCTTTTTTTCTTTCTGAAGGTCAAAAGAGATCTTCCTTCGCACCTAGCTGCAAGTGTTTGACGCATGCAGCAAATTCGTATTGGTTACACTAAATGAAAAGTGACCGTTAGGATTACCAAGTAAATGCAAACTTTCGAGAACTTCCTGTATACCTAGAAATTAGATAGCTTTATCCTTATCTGATGCGAGAAGTGAAACTGAAATATAGAAACAATTCAACTTGGTATTGCGAACAGCTCGTAAACTACAGTTAAGATAACTAAATTCTGCTTTTTAATATGAAATATAAGTTACGAGTTATCTTATCGGCTACGTTATTTATTTTTCAACGATACTATGAAATTCGCGTTGCACAAACGATAAAGCTGTATTAAGAGCACTGATTTTTTTTTGGGTTTTTTTACAGAATGACTTGTGTTATCAATCAATCAATCTCGGCCTTTATGTGCAATGCACAAACACAGCCATGGATGTAAGGAATGGGATTTGGGAAGGTAAGGGAAGGGGAGTGAGAACGACCGTAACATGTTTCAGTTGAACTGGCTGCTATTGACAAATATTAGCAGTTATTATGGGGGACTGAATGACAGAAATCGAACAGAAACCATCTACTGAGTATATAGACCTTTTGGAAGTGGAACTGTTTCACTTTTACATTTTTTGACCACTTTATTACGAATAATTTTTCATCTCCAGTAGCAACTGAAAATTTCGTGGTTAAAAAAATTCTACTGCCTGCAGTGAGAATCGTACCAACCATCTATTGATTGCGAGGCAAGCACGCTACGCACTACGCCACGAAATGAATGTCGTACTTTGCGGGTAGTTTCGTGACACGCGGCTTTGACTTTTGAAATTAAGACGCCTCGAAGAATGAAGACTCCAAGTGTGTGTTGGCAGGCGTCAAAAAATGGCAAAAGAATTAGCGCATTATTAGCACTTGTCTAGGAATAATCTGACCAGATGTGATTTCAACGTCGAACATTGGAGTACAGATAATCAGGCTTGAGATTCAAACGCGGAAGTGGCAGTGGATCGGTCGAACTTTCAGAAAGCTGCAGCAAAACATCTCCAAATTTGTTTTGGATTAACATATAACAATCAAGGAAGACGTCGAGTTGCTCGACCTTGTAAGACATGGATTTGAGCACAAAAGATCAATGATAAGGATTGCGGAAGAGAACAGGCTTAGGCCGCGTTTGCAACGATTGAATTTCGTAAAGGGGTCTTATTAAGCTTCATACAGAATGCTGGTAAAATGTAACTGAGCATTGTAGGAAGAGAAAATAGAAAGTAAGGATTTGGGTTGAGGTTGTAGGAAGGTGGTTTCATAGAACCACAATGCAGTGGGCCATCTAGTTGGATCCATTTGCTCCCCCTATTTATTATAAGATGAAAGTCACTCCTTTTGTTTTAGCCACTTGGTACGGTTTGCGAACCGTAGCAGGCTCGAATGTTGGACGCGTCTGAGGTCGTCTGCTCTGAGAAGAATCTAGAGTCGAAACAAAGATAATGCTCGGTAGATTCTTCGTCTTCCTCGTAGCTTCTGCAAAGGCTGTCGCTCGTGATCCGCAGCCCGAATGCGTGCAGCTTTAGCAACCAATGACCTGTGATCAGGCCAACAATAGTTCGGACGCCACCCCGCCAAGAAAGAATCCAAAATAGTTAGTTTGAAGTCTTCAGTACTGTTGGTGCTACATCGACTGACTTCCTAATGGAGTTAATGTTTACCACGCAAGCGAGTTCGCTGCGTCGTTTCCTAACAGGTCGCTATGACCCGGTATCCAAATTAAAAATACTTCGGTTATAGCCAATTCAAATTGTGTCTACACATGGAAACTAGTTTGGACGTGGGATTGGAGTTGCCAGAAGTGCAGCCCTGCTGTCCGAAAAATGTAACCATTTCCGAGACTGTTCTGCATATCTAAAATAATTTTTGTTCAACTGTTAATAGTTAGCTAATAATTCCGCTTGGAACACAGTCGCGTGTTTTGGAAGATGAAGAAGAAGTGTGGATGTCTAGGTCGTTAGAATAAATCCCTACACCTGTCCCTTGGTTAGTTTTAGACCCGTCCGTATAGCGATGAGGACCTGTACATGCGCTGAGTATCGTGTTTGTTTCCCATTCGTTTTGTTCAGGAAACTTAATCTGAAACTTCTGTTTGTCAACCTGCGGTTGGATCATACCATAACACTCGCAGCCTAAAAAGGAGTTTGCGTCTCTAATGATGTTTAAAATTTTGCCGTGAACAATTTGTGGTGCTGGCCATGACATCAATCAATCAATCAAATTCCTGTTAAGACCCCCTATAGAACAGAAACAACTCTCTTCCACAAGGCGCGATCCTGAGCATCGGCCTTAAGCTGTTGCCAGTACTTGTTTATTCCTCTGGCCTCCTGCTCATGCTCCATTTCACGATCGATCACTGATTGGCGGTGCAAGGACCGAGTAACCCCAGCTCTTCCCCCGTCATTCAACGTTCGAACGTTCCAGTAGCCAATCATAGTCCGTTTTCGAATGCCAAAAGTCGTTACCGTAGAATCAGTCCGTATCCGAGGCGCTGTATCCGTTTCTCGTATCAGTTAGGTCTTCACGGGTGATAAGCCCATGATCCAGTGGGTGTCCATTTGCCATTTTTAGGGCAAGCAGGACGGGCTGTGGGTGAATTCTACAGCCCCCATCCCACAGGGGGATAGTTAGCTCAGGTCTGTGGAGTCGCTAGTCTCCAAAGCTAGTTGCAGGAATTGGTAAGACCTCATCCTACTACCACGACGTAGAGGTCTTTAATCTAAAGGCAGCTAGGCTCGCTGTTTGTTTTATAAAAAGATCAAGTGGAGGTAGCGAAAGAATTACCTCCAGGGCTACAGTTAGTGTAGTTCTAAGAGCACCTGTTATATACAGACACGCCATACGTTGGATTAGCTGTAATGGTACTATGTTGGTTTTTAATACCACCGCTGGCCACTGCACCAGCGCATAATAGCAAATAATTGGTCTGACAATATTGGTGTCCAGTGGATGAGGTGCGGCTTAAGGCCCCATCACAAGCCGAATGTCTTTTTGCAAGCGAAGGCTACGGTAGCTTTTTTTGCTCGTTCTTGAATGTTGGCCTAAATTTACTATCAAGAATAAGACCTAACTTGGTTCAAGAGGACCATGATGATGATACCCCGAATGTTTGGTGGATTGAAAACATATGGTCTTCTTCTTCTGGAAAAGAGAACCAGATCTGTTTTTTGAGGGTTTATGGTAAGCTAGGGTGTAGTCTAGTGGGTAGCGTGTTTGGTTTACAATGCGAAGGTCGTGAGTTCAAATCCCGGTCGACGCATAATTCCAAGCACACTACCTGCTTGAATATACCTTGGTTACCTCAATCTACGAAAATGAAAAATTCGTAGATAGAGGGTTGTGCGAAGAGCTAACAACTCGTCCGCAATAAATAATGAAAATGTTAAGGAGCCTGAAGTTCAGGAGGCCAAGGCCCGAAATGGGCTGTAGCGCCATTGAAGAAGAAGATGGTAAGCTATCGTCATATGCAAGGCGTTGTCAGCGGACCTACCTTTCAGATAGGCGCGTTGGTGGGGGCGTCTGACCGAGAGGCTCAGATTTGCATGTAGGTAGCTAGCCACCAATCTTTTCAGACCTTTAAGAAGGAACAAAGTTTGGCTGAGGTGTCGGAAAGCCTTCGGAATGTTATCGGAGGCTCTGCCTGGTTCAGGTATGAAAAATACCTTAACCTCTTGCCTTAGCTTTGGTATGTGGAAAACACTGGTGCATTGTTTCATCCGCATTCATTCATTGGTCCTTGTCCAATCCTGGTGACTTGTAAGGTTTGAAGGAACTGAATACAATCCCTGTTTTCTGGCGTTACGACTGTGCCTACTAGTTCTGAGTTAGCAGTAACACGATAACAATTTTGACGCGAGGGCTCACAGCATCCGACAATGACTCGCCACTAAACCCCGTCCATGAACCATGAATTTCGTTTGACGGCTCTTAGCTGTTTTTATACTCTACATGAAATTTGAGAGTATATTGTGTTTGCCTTACCGTTTGTAACACTAAGAAATAATGCTCGCACAGAGCTGCCAAGGGTACAGAAATATTTGTTGTCGCTCAAAAACCTCGATTCCGAGTTGCTTCTGTCCGTCTGTCTACAACATAACTCTCGAACGCTTTGAGCTATCGTGCTGAAATTTGTTGTTTGTCATTCTTAGCAAAAAAGTAACTTTAATTTCATGAACGGGCCACATTCCCCCACTCCTATACAAATTTCATGAAATTTCTAAATCTAAAGAAATTGATTTTTTTCCGAAACCCTTTCAGCTATTGACTTGAAAATTAGATCATAGTATAACGATATAAATATCATTAACCTCAAATGAACCTAACTGAAACGACAAGGCTTCGAAGCCAAGTCCGCACACCACATACTAAATAGATTCAATCAACCGCAGCCTATGTTCAAAATCGAGCTCTCTCCAGAGTCCAGCAAAACTCCCAAAGGCGCAACGCACCCCATATACAACGTAAGGTACATACTACATCGAAAAATAACAATCGAAGAGCCGCATAAAAGGAAGTCGCCAATCCAATGCCACAACTGCCAAGAGTACGGTCACTCTAAAACCTACTGCAAGCTTCCCAATGTATGTGTAGTATGTGGTGAACTGCACAAAACCGCGGAATGCAAAGCCGACAAAAATAACCTTTCAGCGAAAAAATGCAGCAACTGCGGAGGAAACCACACCGCGAGCTATAGGGGATGCCCGGTCTTCAACTTTATAAATCAACGCATAGCCTCAAATCACCACACCCCGCCAACTAGCTCAAGGCTACCAGCAAAAACCAGTACTATACACATGCAGACTCTGGGCAGACAACATCCTCCTCTCCTCCAGCACATCTCTAACGCCCCGACGTATGCAGACGTCGCTAAGTCAAAGCAATCCGACCCCAGTAACCTTGAAGGTTCCATTTTGCAAATACTAATGACACTAACTAACAATATTCAACAGCTTAGCCACACAATGCAACAAATGCAAGTAATGCTTTCTAAGCAAACTGAAATTTTAGCAAAACTAATAAAAACATAAGTACACTAAGAATAGGTCAGTGGAACGCAAACGGCGTACTAAACCATAAACTTGAACTTGAAGCATTACTCCGCGAATACCAAGTAGATATAATTCTTCTTTCCGAGACTAAATTAACCAGCAAAAACTTTCTAAACATCCACGGCTACACCTGCCATACCGACAACCACCCAGAAGATAAATCCCATGGATGCACTGCAATACTCATAAAAAACCGCATAAAACATCACGCAATTGTCCACACGCAACTAGCTAACCTCCATTATACAGCTATCTCCATAACTACCACTCCCGGCACGTTAACAATAGCCTCAGTTTACTGCCCTCCCAAATTCGCAGTTTCTGTAAATGAATTCGACAAATTTTTCAGGTCTCTCAACAATCGGTTCTTCGCGGCTGGAGACTTTAACGCAAAATCACCCCACTGGGGATCGAGACTAGCTACCCGCAAGGGTAGACAACTCCTCAGCTCCATATACAACAACAACCTATTCTGCACTTCCGGAGGCTCTCCTACCTACTGGCCAGCCGACAGGAGGAAGATCCCCGATATAATCGACTTCGGAATCTTCAAGAACATAAACCCACAAAGAATATCTGCAACAACCGTTACCGATCTGTCATCGGACCACTCCCCTACAATCTTTGTAATCAACCACTCCCCTACAATTATTAACTTAAGACCCCACCTCACCAACTCCTGCATCAACTGGTCCAAATTTCGCAACGGTGCAGAAAAACACCTCTGTCCAAACGTAAGGCTCAAATCCTCCAGCGATATAGATAATGCCATCTCGTATCTGACCAACACTATCGCCGACTGTGCTCATTTCTCCACTCCTCCTCCAACTCACTACTCCGACAGAACCACTCCGCAGATCCATCCTGAACCTATTAAAAGACAAAAGAAAAGCAAAAAAGGAATGGCAGAAATACAGATCTCCTAAAGCTAAAGCGCTTTTAAATGAAACCACAAAAGAGCTCAAAAATAAATTGTATCTAGAAAAAAACTCACAATTCGAGGAATTCGTTGAAAATCTCGATCACCTCCCAGAAACTAACTACTCTATCTGGAAAGTGACCAAAACAATTAAAAAACCCCCGCAAACAGACTCCCCAATAAGAGACCCCGAAGGTAATTGGATCTCGGATAGCAAATACATAGCCACAGCATTCGCCCAACACTTTGCAAAAGTATTCACTCTAAACTCAACCCCTCACACTAATCCGAATATCATCCCCCTCCTCCATACCCCAAGTTCAAGACCAATGAAATTCACGCTACCAGCTCTAGTCAGAAAGATAAATGAATGCAACCCAAAAAAAATCCCCAGGCCACGACTATATCACCGGAAAAATGCTAAAAGAACTACCCACCTGCGGGAAGCTGGTGATCCTCTTCATCTTCAACTCCATGCTACGACTGGGTTACTACCCGAAAGCTTGGAAAGAAGCCCAAATCATCGTTATCCCTAAACCTGGTAAAGACAAAACCAAAATCGACTCATATCGCCCGATCAGCCTGTTACCAATACTATCAAAAATTTTCGAAAGACTCCTTCTGGACAAGATGCTCCCAGTGCTAATTCGCAGCAAGCAGATTCCAGATCACCAATTTGGCTTTAGAAATGGCCATAGCACCATTGAGCAAGTCCACCGTCTAGTGAACAGAATCAAACAAGCCCTAGAAAATAAAAGCTACTGCGTCGGTCTTTTCCTAGACGTAGCCCAAGCTTTCGACAAAGTCTGGCACGAAGGACTAAAGCACATAATCTCAACAAACCTTCCCTCGAAATTCCACAAAGTTCTCTGCAACTACCTAGACAAACGATCATTTAGAGTCTTAATAAAAGACTTCACTAGCCCCAACTTCAGAATTAATGCCGGCGTCCCCCAAGGGAGCATCCTAGGTCCCGTCCTATACCTCTTATATACAGCCGACCTTCCTACAGACCAAAACTTCTTAACATCAACTTTTGCGGACGACACCGCCGTCTTGTACTCCAACAAAAACCCCTTCATTGCATCTACAGAACTCCAATACCACACCAATAAAATAATGGAATGGGCTGATAAATGGAAAATCAAAATCAACGAATCAAAAACGGTCCAGGTAACCTTCACCCTTCGGAAAAACACATGCACCCCAATAACAATGAAAGGGAAACCAATCCCCTTGCCGACAAAACAAAATACTTAGGAATACACTTGGACCGAAGGCTAACCTGGAAATCTCATATCGAAAAAAAGAGAGAACAGATAAAACTGGAATTTAAAAAACTTTATTGGCTTCTTGACAAAAAATCCAGGCTAAACCTGAACACTAAAGTCCTAATATACAAAGTAGCAATAAAACCTATTTGGACCTACGGTATCCAACTTTGGGGTTCAGCTAAATCATCGAACGTTGAAATACTGCAACGAATGCAAACTAAAATAATTAGGGCAATACTTGGCGCCGCTCGCTATGTCAAAAACGACATAATTCAACGTAATCAAGGTCTCAAAACAATCCGGCAAGAAGCTTGCTAGTTCGCAAAAAACTACATAACCAGACTTCAATCACATAAAAACACCTTAGCGTGCAATATTCTTCGCACGCAGAAATTCTCAAGACTTAAACGTACTGACCCCCTCTCACTGCCTAACTCAGCATAAAATTTCCAATAAATACCCTGCTAGCATTATACCTTCTCAGTACAATGGGAAATACTAAAACCAAGCACGTGGACAACGCTGGCGAAGTGATCAACTCAGTGACTGTCAATCCTGTCATTGAGTCCAACCGCATTGAAGTAACCCTCATCGTCCTAACTTTCTTGGTGGGAGTATCGCTGACCTACCATCTATACAAAGACTACCGCAGAGGCCTTAAAAAGAAATACCAGTCGCACAGTCCCTCATAAATTCATCAATAACTAGTTGCAGCACACCTCCTTAACGATGTCTTTATCTACAAATTCAAATTATTAAAATGCCTATAGACCTAAGAAATTAAAATAAGTAAAATAAATCCAACTCTTGTAATAAAATTTATTTTTAAAAACTAAAAAACAAGAAAAAAAAAAAAAAAAAAAAACCCTTCAACCAAACTGGAACTTATAAATTTAATTTAAACAACTGTAAAACATCAATCTCGATTAAATATCTTGTAACAAATTATCTTAAACTGTAACCCAACAATCTCGAATAATTCTTAAATCGTTTAATAACTTATTTAAACGCACATGCATCCCAACTGTACTCTCTGTTGTTATAATTATCAATCTAATACAATTATCTTACTCTTCTCAACAGTATACTCTTTTTTGCAAAAATTCAGCCTAATTCTGCTTATTAACTATGGAATCTTCTATAGTAAACGGAATCTTCTATAGTAAACGCACAACAAACTTGTAAAAAAAAATACAACAATATGTAGCTAAAAGTAGAATTAGCATTCATAATTTTTAACTAGTCTTAAGAATCGTAATAATGTAAGCTAGAAACCGGTCACCGGTCTAATTCTATAATAAAATAAACTTGAAATAAAAAAAAAAAAAAATTAACCTCAAGAAATATTGATCTGATCTCCTTACTCCTTCTACCACCTCCCATACAAATGCACAATTTTCAAAAATGCATTTATTCTGTTTGCATTGCAACAAGCAAAGCTAAATGAACCAATTTTTGTCATAATTAATTGTATTATAATTGCAACTAATTTTGGAAAAACTATCAACTTTACCTCACTCCTCCTACCCCCTCGCAAACAAATTTTACGAAATTTCGGAATTTCAATTAAATTAGTTTTCTTCAAAACCGTCAAAGCTATCAACTTTAAAATTGAGAAAAGTATACTATTTTAAATATGAATGATGTCAAAAAATTTGGTTTTGATTCGGATAATCCTTCTACCCCTTCCCATACAAATACAGAATTTTGGTAAATGCATTTAACTGATTTTCAACTAGAAGAAGTAGAAACTTGAAATTTTGCCAGAATTTGTCCCTTAATAATTGTAATAAATGCTAAAAAAAAATCGCCTTCATCTCACTCCTTCTACCACCTCCCATACAAATTTTTGTATTCGAAGTTCAAGAAAAGTTTTGCTCCTTCGAACATATGAGACTTCAAAATTGTAACAAAGCAATGTGATTAGGATGTTGATAAGCAGATTTAAAATCATCCAAAATCTCCCACTTTCTCTGCCACCTCCCATACAAATACCATAAATTCAGACAAAAATTGTTCAATTTCCTCGAAAATTATGAAAGCAAGAAACTTTAAATTCAGCATGAAATATTTTATATACTAGGTTCAGTGTTACATACAAAAATTACAAACCTCCCCCTCTGCTTTTGCCACCTCCCGAACAAAAGGTAAGTAAGTATTTCATCTAGAGTATCATATGATTGGGCTTTACGCCCAATCATAATTCTGTTATGTTTTATACAGTGTAAGTGCTGCTTGGTAAAAATACACAAAAAAAAATGATTTCCCTGAATTTTCAGTCGAAATCAAAGCTTTATTTATTTATTTTTGGAATGTTTTCCAAGCACTCGGTAATATTTTATATAATAAAAAACTGGAAAATCATCGCAATAAAAACAGCTTACTGGCTTCCTTCATCGAAAAGGAATGCTACTGCGAAAATTTGTTGTTGTTTTATTGCCATGCTCGATATCTTGGAAGAAATCGCAAAGTATTTTTTATTGTTTACATGATAATGCTTTAAAATCGAGATAAAGCCTACGACCTACACGTTATCGAATCGCTGGGTTTTTTTTTCTTTAATTTCGAAATTCCGATATCGATTACTTCATCAGTACTTTGTGCACATGAAAGCGCGTCAAACTTCCTCGAATAGGTAGGCACAAAGTAATAACAGAAAAAAAACGAACACCTGAATGACCTCTAACGTTTTTTGAATGAATTTCAGGTGCGGCATCTTTCTATAGAAAACCGGATTTCAAAAAGCAAAATAATGTTTTTCTGTAAACCTTGACCTCAAGCAATAATTACTGCCAACGGCGCGGCAGCTCAAAAAGAACGAAAAGATCGCTTTAATGAATCTGCTGAGTGGTCTCGATATCAAAGCCGAAAAGAAGAAGACATTGAACTGCCAAGCTCGTTCCATTAGCATTACCTGACGGTTTATTTTCTTAGATATACACATATGTGCACATTTGCGGTATTCGTGTCCAAACACGTTTCTGGACATAAGTGCTAACTATGCGCTAATTCTTTTGCCATAGAGGTCATTTTTTGACGCCGGCCAAACACACTTGGAGTCTTCTTTCTTGGAGACGTCTTAATTTCAAAAGTCAAAGCCGCGTGGCTTGAAATTCCCCCCGGAAAGTACGACATTTACACGTAACCAGTGCACTTGTCGCAGCTTTATTGTTTGTGCAGCGCGAATTTCATAGTAACGTTCAAAGATAAGTAACTTAGCCGATAAGATAACTCGTAACTTATATTTCATATTAAAAATAGCAGAATTTAGTTATCTTAACTATAGTTTACGAGCTGTTCGCAATACCAAATTGAATTGGTTCTATAAAAACTGAAATTCTATTTCCCGCATCAGATAAGGATAAAGCTATCTAATTTCTAGGTATACAGGAGGTGATAAATTATGAAATAAATAAATGTAAATAGCGAAATTATTTCTTAGGAAATTGATTAGAGATTACGATGAATTCGGCATGAGGGATGGGGGGAGTAGAATACACCCACAGTCAGTCCTGCTTGCCCTTACTCGTGATCTTAAAATCTAAGTGATATGAGAAAAGGAAACATCGCCTTGGATACGTATGGATTTTACGGTGACTTTTGGCAATCGGAAACGGACTATGATGGCTTCTGGAACGTTCGAACATTGAATGACGGGGGAAGAGCTGCGATCACTCGGTCCTTCCACCGCCAATAAGTGATCGATCGTGAAATGGAGCACTACAGTGGTAGACATTCGTATGCGCGCATCTGAAAATGCATCATACATTGTGTTCCCCACTGTAAAATATTTCTAAGAAAAACTTTTTTCTCTTTTTTTGAAATTGCTATGGATGTGTAATACACGACAGTAAAACTGATGAAACTAACGGTACTACTTTGAAAAAAAAAGCGAAAAATGTGAATGGAGCTCAGTTTGAGCTGCGACATTCGTATGAGCGCATCGAGGAATTATTGAGTTTTGAACGCGCAATTTAAAGTTTTTTTGCCAATTTTATTTTAAATAGCATTAAAGAATTTTCATTGGAGGTTTGTGCAGAATATATTTTGCAATATTATTTAGTATGAGCGTTGTTTTTGCAGCAATGCCTTCTGGGAATCGCTTAAATAAGGCGGAGCAGGTTGCCATCAATTTAATAAAAGAAAAAGACTTCTTCAATAGGCAAATTGCTACTAAACTTGGTCGATCTGAATGTGCAATCAGAAATTTCTTAAAAAAAGGCAATGGCTATGGCGTTAAGGCTCCAACAAAGGGCAAAAAAAATTATCCTTGCGTGACAAAGGCAAAATTCGACACGAGGCAACAACAAATCGGCTATCTGCAAAACAAATTAGAGCTTAATGTAACACCTTCGCCAAACATAGCATGGACGAAACTTTAAGCAAAACCCCGATTAACTGCCATTCACCGAGAGAAGAGACTACAATTCTCCAAAAAATACATATCTTGGACATCCGAATGAGAAAAAAGTAATTTTTTCTGATGAAAAAAAATTCAATTTGGATGGCCCAGACTGCTACAGTTGCTACTGGCATAATTTGAAAAAACACAACGTGGTCAGATCGAAGCATAATTTCGGCGGTAGAAGCGTTATGGTTTGGGGTGCATTCTTCTGCAAAGAAAAGCTTCCAATCTGTTTCATAACCACTAGAACGAACTCCCAGATGTACATAAATCTCTTGGAAGACGTTTTAATCAATCATCTGGATAGTTGCGACGAGGAAGATGTAGTTTTCCAGCAGGATAATGCATCCATTCATGCTTCGAGGCAAACCAAGGATTGACTTTCGGACAAAAATATTTGCACACTTGACTGGCTCGCTTGTAGTGACTGTAATCCAAATGAGAACCTTTGGGGGATTCTCGCTAGCAAAGTGTACGCAAATGGACGTCAGTTTGATAGCGTAAATGCCTTAAAAGCAGCCATTCGCACGTCCTGGTCCGAAATTGGCCTGGATTGTCTAAATAATCAAACGAATTCAATGCCCAGCCGAATTGTTGGTGTCATTCAAATTAAAGGAGCCCACACAAAGTATTAAATAAAAAAAGTGCCAAAAATATGAACTTATTTATTTATTTTTTTTTTACTTATAAGTGACAAGTGCGTTCATACCATTAATTAGAATTTTGACTTTTTAAAACCACAAAAAGAAAAAAAAATTGCTAAAAATGAGTTCAAATCAATTTCTTACCAAAGAAAACATACTATATCTCTTTTAAAAGTATTAAATTTTTTTTTTTTCAAGAAATATCTCAAAAAAATTTAGTGCGGTCATACGACTGTCTACCACTGTATAACATCCAAATCTTGGACTTAAGCGAGGTCAGGTGGATAGGATCAGGATGAGGAGAAGAACGAATCCCCAGCAGAACCATGTTGAGGCGAAACCATTCTCTACAATGGTACCTGAGTGTGAAGCCAAAAATGGCTTCCCGATCGTGACACGATATGAGCCTTCGGGGATCCATTACGCATACAGATTTTTGATAAAGCTTCTTCAGGTCTGGACAACACTTTTACCGGCCGATCAGGAGCTTCGGGTGGGCAATTTGACCTGGAGTCGCGCTCATCCTTGAGGGTTCTGTCGGAATTCGGGTGTGCTCTGAGTCCTTAGCGAAGCATGCCAAGAGATCGCGGGAAATACAAGACAGGGCTTCGTCGCACATGATATGATGTGAGGTCCCCCACAAATCACCCTAGCACTACATCATGTGCGGTGAAGCCCTGTCTTGTATTCCCCGCGATCTTTGCGACATGGTTTGCTAAGGACTCAGAGCACGCCTGAATTTCGACAGCATCCTCAAGGTTGAGCGCGACTCCAGGTCGATTTCGTATCAGTGGCGCCCAACGTGGGGCGCCACTGATACGAAATCGACTTGGAGTCGCGCTCAACCTTGAGGATGCTGTCGAAATTCAGGCATGCTCTGAGTCCTTAGCAGAGATCGCGGGGAATGCAAGACAGGGCTGCACCGCACATGATGGAGTCTGGAGTCCCCTACTAATCACCCTAGCACTTAGTTTGGTGCCACTCCTTTTACCAGATTAAGAAAAGGAACTACTGATAAAGAAACATTTGAGCCCAATACTTGCTAATTAGAGCCTCCGGGGACCCATTCCGCGTACAAATTTTTGATGAAGCTTCTCCAGGTCTGGATAGCAAGTTTTGGGCACGAATGTTCCTTTATCAGTTGTTCCTTTTCTTAATCTGGTAAGTAGAGTGGCACCAAATGAAGTGCTATAGTGATTAGTAGGGGACCTCACACACCATCATGTGTGGTGCAGCCCTGTCTTGCATTCCCCGCAATCTCTGCTAAGGACTCAGAGCACACCTGAATTTCAACAGCACCCGCAAGGTTGAGCGTGACTTCAGGTCGATTTCGTATCAGTGGCGCCCAACGCTGGGCGTCACTGATACGAAAAGAGCCTCCGGGAACCTATTCCGCATACAGATTTTTGATGAAGCTTCTCCAGGTCTGAATAGCAAGTTTTGGGCCAGAATGTTCCTTTATCAGTTGTTCCTTTTCTTAATCTGGTAAGTGGAGTGGCACCAAATGAAGTACTAGGGTGATTAGTGGGGGACGTCGCACCCCATCATGTGCGGCGAAGCCTTGTCTTGTATTTCCCGCGATCTCTGCGACATGTTTCGCTAAAGACTCAGAGCACAACCGAGTTTCGACAGCACCCTCAAGAATGAGTGCGACTCCAGATCGAATTTCCCACCCCAAGCTCCTCAGCGGCCAGCAAAAGTGCTGTCCAGACCTGGAGAAGCTACATCAAAAATCTGTATGCGGAATGAGTACCCGGAGGCTGATTTCGTGTCAATCGTCCTTACACCTACAGCGAGAATCAGTGTACTTAGCTGGGAACCAAACACGGAAAGGTCTATTATCGTTAGACACAGGATCAAGTTCAGAAACATCACAATTCTACACTGCAACGGACAAACTAATGCCGCTGCCGACAAAAAAAAGTGTTATACCCAACTGAGTGCCAACTTTGAGCGTGTACCAAGAGGTGATATTATTATGATCTCAGAAGATTTGAACACCAAGGTTGTCGCTGACAATACTGGACTAGAACACGTCATGGGGAAGCATGGGGCCACCGTTTTCGGGGGAGGACCCCAACTATTTTTATCAATTTTTCCATAATTTAATAATTTAGATGGATTAAAAGGATTATTTTAGCCTTTAAATTCCTTTTGAGGTGGTAGAGTGGTGAAAATATTTAAAACATGAACATTTCTAGTAAGGAAGTAGATGTGTCCCCTTAAATTGTAAAAAAAATATTAAAAAAGATAAATTTTTCCGGTTCCAGCGCCCTTCATCCTCCCCCAAACACCACTATAAAATAAAAATTTATAACAAGAATATAGAGCAAGAATAATATATAGCAACAGTATGAATAATAAATAAATAAGGTAAGGACCTTCATTTGATGCTTCCTTTCCTTTTGTACCTTGAGGTAGAAATTTCCCGTCCCAAAAACCATCCGCAATCTGCCAACATGCCTGACCTCCCTAAAAATCTTCTCTCAAACTTTTTTTTTTTGTGTCACCGGAACTAGAGGGGTTCCCCTTTTGTACTAAAGCACAGCTCCGGTGGAGAGGGAAGGATATTGGTTTTTGGGATTTAAGGGGATACAGACGGAAGTGGCAATGAATATTTCTTTTGAATTGTTGAATGCTGTAGTCATGCCAGTTCCATATTTGAACAGTCCTGTTTAAAAACGAATCACGAAATTGGACATTGCGACCGGAGATGGGGTTCAGAGAAAACGTATGAGCGCGGGAAGCAGCTCTAGTATTACGGAGTAAAGACATACATGGGGATAAGAGATTAGAGATTTCGTCCGAACAATCTCCATTGTAGTAGCGATACAAGGGAGCTTACAATTCGTATATGCTCGAGTGAATCGAGCGATGAAGTGATGTCAGAATTTACTATAATTTTAGTGGTCCGAGACTGGATACTATCCACATAGGAGAGAGAAGTTTTTGCAGCTCCCGCCCGTAGGTGGGAATTAAATTCAAAACGTGGTAACAAAGGCCTTATAAATTGTCAGTAACCCAGAAGCGTATAGGATTGAAAGTTGAAGAGAGCAAGTCATTAATGAATATTAGAAAAAGGTTGGGAGAAAGAACCGAGCCCTGAGGGACACCAGCGTTAATTTTATAAGAAGGGAAACCACACCATCCAATACCACACGCATTGAACGATTGGCTAAAAAACTTTCAATCCAGGAAATAACGGAGTCGCCCAAACCAATAGCTTTGAGTTTAATTAAAAGGGCGCTGTGCCATACTCTGTCAAAAGCCTTGGAAAGATCGAGAGCGATATTAGAACATTCACCAAACTGGTGAATGCTCTTGTTCCAACGTTCGGTGAGGGCGGTTAAAAGGTCTCCTGTGGAACGTTTTTTGCGCAATCCATACTGTTTGTCGTCAATAATATGATTGATGTTGAGATTTTCTATTACTCTATTGTTGATGATTGTTTCCTTGATCTTCGACAGAAGTGAGGTTATTGCTATTGGGCGATAATTAGCGGGATTGATGCGTTCTCCGTTTTTTGGGACTGGCTGAACATTTGTAAGCTTCCATGAAGATGGGACAGTGGAGGACGATAAGGAGAGACGGTAAAGTTTGCATTGACCATCTGAACCGGAAGATTTGTTAGCATCTACTCGGTATACGTTACGCGGACAAATGTTAATTTATCCTAAGGAGGAATTTAGCGCACTTACATATACGTTGAAAGGCTAGAGTTTGTTGGTGGTAAAGAAGAATTGGCAGCAAATTGAGCCGCTAAGATGTTTACCTTCATGTTAGGATTACGGATCCTCACTGTTGTAGATTAAAGATGGAATTGATGATGCAGAACCTCCGATGGAACGAGCGAGATCATAATTGATTTTATCAAGGATACGGCTGATGTTCGCGTACGTCTCGTTCATATCAACAGAGTATGCTACCGGGACTGATGGTAGCTCATTCCCATTGGCAGGACAACTTTCAAGCTTGTCTTACGTCGCTCACGTGGCATCTTCAGTTCTAACATCAATGCATTTGAATAAGGGCAGAATACTAAGCCATCTTCCGAAAAAGGTAATTTCAGGGTTAACTTGTTGAGATTTATACGTCGTTTTCTAAGAGATTCCACTGCTGAATTCGAGATGCAAGAAGTTTAGATTTTCTCCTTGGTAGCTCCAAGTCCCTGACAAGATATTCAACTCCGACTGAGTAACGAGGTGAGATTGTCGATGAACTGAATCTGCTGAACATAGTTCATCATCGATGGTCGGATCATTTGATGGTACCATTTGTGGTTTAAAGTTGTCGAATCTGTTTCTACTTCTAGAGTATTTATGAGCACTGGGATTGGCAATGATTCGCTGGTCTTAAGACTGAAGGGATATTTGGATACTGAATTGTATACTTCCTTTTGCTAGAGAACCCGACGGTGGATGTCATACAAAAGTAAAAATCTGTGAAATGACAGCGAGGTTCGCGCCAAACCATGAACAAATCCTTCACACCACCTTTTACAGATGGTGACCGAATTATTACGAATCCTATTAAAAAGTCAATCTTTTAGCTGCGAGCTTCACAAGAAACTCTCGACTCTCACTATCAAATCAGTCTCCATCCAAAACCAACGCATTCTGGTTTCTCGCTTCCACCTATTCTGCTGGTCCTGATGGCATCACCCCTATTACACTTAATAAATGTTTTTCCTTTCTACCTAAACCTCTTCGTAACCTGTTTTATCTGTCATTCTCTGCAGGACATTTTCCAACCATGTGAAAAATGGCGGATGTCCTGTCAATCAAAGAAAGTTGCATTTAGTAAGTTCAGGACACACCCCACCCTCAACCAAAGAGATATGAATATCAAGGCAAGGAAATCCTGCAACGCCATAATTTGCCACGCGAAAAAACAGCATGACTTAAAGTTAAGACGAAAGGTCCTTGCATGCGCAAGGGGATCTAAATCCTTTTGGTCATTTGCTAAGGCCGTCAGTAAAAACTTTATTTCATCGTCCACACCACCTCTTTCTGACGGCAGCCGCTTAGTCGTTGATCCAGTTGAGAAGGCAAATTTATTAGCAGCGAGTTTTGCGAGAAATTCAACCCTGCCACCTAGTAATCAGTCACCCCCAACTGTATCGCCTACAGGCACCATATTGCGTGCCATAAAGTTTCGCACTTGCGTCATTGCTAAAATTCTTCAGGATCTCAATATCAATAAATCCTCTGGTCCGGACGGTATTCCTCCCTTAACCCTCAAAAAAAGCTTCTCATCTTTGGCTAAACCTCTTCGCGACCTTTTCCATCTATTCTACTCTTCAGGAAAATTCCCAAATAGCTGGAAACAAGCGAATGTGCAGCCTATACCCAAGAAGGGAAGCAAGTCGGACCCAGCAAATTATTGCCCAATAGCCATCACTTCCGTGCTGTCAAAAGTCATGGAAACTGCTGTCAACCGCAAGTTCATGCAATATTTGGAAAGTAATCAACTTTTAGATGATCGCCAATATGGTTTCCGGTCGGGAAGATCCACAGGTGATCTATTGGTTTACCTAACCGAACGCTGGAACACTTGTATACATAAATTTGGCGAAGGCCAAGTACTTGCATTAGACATTGTGAAAGCGTTTGATAGAGTGTGGCACAAATCCCTACTTTCTAAGCTCAAAGCATTTGGCTTTGATGCTTCTTTTTTGCTGTGGATTGAGAGTTTCTTATCGAATCGCGCCATACAGGTTATTCTAGATGGCGTCTCTTCGTCTCCCTTTCCTATCAATTCCGGCATTCCTCAAGGCTCCGTTTTATCACCTACTCTATTTCTAATCTCTATTAACGACCTTCTGTCGTCAACACTCAACCCAATCCACAGCTTCGAAGATGACAGTACACTTGAAAACACTTATAGCTTCGACTCAATTGCTGAGGCGCACCAGTCTTCTGTGCCTATTAAGCGCCGGGAGTTATTTAATTCATTAAATACTGACCTCAACACAATCCTGCATTGGGGCAGAGCGAATCGAGTAGAGTTTAATACCACTAAAACACAAGCCTGTCATCTTTCTATTAAATACAACATGTCAGTGCCTGATCTAATCTTTGATGGTGTGACACTTGATCATTCGGAGAATTTCTACCTACTGGGTATGCACATTAATAAAAAACTTGACTGGAGCCAGCACATCCACAACGTAGCTCTAGATGCCTCCAGGTGCTTAGGTTTTCTCCGAAGGTGCAAGAAATATTTTACACCATCCGATCTTGCAACCATCTACAAATCTTACATCAGGCCCCGACTCGAGTACAATTCGCATATCTGGGCTGCAGCACCCAAAGTTCATCTAAAGATGCTGGATCGAATTCAGCGTTTTGCGCTTCGACTTATTGGAGATGATGCCATAACAGCATCCTTAGACTCCCTTGAACATCGCAGAAATGTTGGAGTATTCACCATCTACTACAGACATTTCCATGGCCGCTGTAGCCATGAAATTAGTCGTCTTATCCCCCCTTTACATAAGTTCACGCGCAATACTCGTGCTGCCTAACGTGCTCATGAGTATACGGTTGAGCCACTTAAATCACGTACGGTGAAGTTTAGGCAATCATTCATACCTCGAACATCCAAAATGTGGAATGCACTACCCGCGGCCACTTTTCCTATTGATTATAACATCACGCAATTTAAAGGCAACATTCACCGATTTCTTTTATCCTGTCCGTCCTTATTCAATTAATTGTTTATTTTTTTAATTTTCATTTTGTTTCACCCTTTCCTAAGCCGACTGGACTGTACGCTACAGTATTAAAGGGTGACCCCTAAGTCCAACTTGGTGCGATAAAAAAAAAATCCTTAAGGAAGGAAACAAAGTGATTCCCTCGAACTACGGCTCTATAGCCATCACTTTAGTGCTTCGAAAGTGATGGAAGCGGCTGCCAATCGACAAAAAGTTACCATGAAGATAACCATCTTAGCCATGGTCGTCAATACGGGTTTCGTTCTAGGCGTTCCACTGGAGATCTCCTAGTCTATCTGACTGAACGTTGGAACTCGAGCATTCACAAATACGATGAAGATCAAGTACTGGCTCATGACACTGCAAAAGCCTTTGACAGAGTTTGGCACAAAGGTATATTAGTGAAACTGATAATCATAGGTTGTAACACCACCTTTCCCAAATGGATTGAGAGTTTCCTTTTTGAATGCTCAATACGAGTGGTAATGGATGGAGTATCTCTCCGACCGTTTCAGATCGATGCCGGCGTCCCTCAAGGCTCTGTCATATTCCCCACTCTCTTTTTAATCCTTATTAATGGCATTCTGTCAACTACACTCAATCTAATTCATAGTTTTGCCATGACCGTACTCTGGATAATACCTTTCAATTTCTGAAACTCATCGTGCTACGGTGAATTCTAAACGCATCGAATTGTACGATTCATTAAACTCAGACCTCAAATTAATCCTGGAATGGGGCAGGAAAGGTAGAGTAGAGTTCAATGCTTCAAAAACTCAAGCTTTCGTCCCCGTCTCGAGCTCACAGATATTGGCAGGGGCACCCAAGATCCAAAAGCAAGCGTTCCGTCTAGTCGGGGATGAGATTATAACAGCTTCTATGGATTCCCTCGAACATCGTAGAAACGTCAGGGAGTTTTTTTAAGGCACTGATTATAACTTAGGGGGCACCCTTTAATGCATTGCAGTTATGTTGGAATAGGAAGAGGATGAAATTTGATAGTGTTATGGAAATTTTGGGATAGAGAAACGGAAATGGCGATGGATATTTTTGAATCGCTGCAGGTTATCTGCAACTTCTAAAATGGTGCTACAACCCAAATCGGTCCTTGGCCTCCTAACCTTCAGGTTCCTTAACATATTTCATTATTCATTATTGTGGAAGGGTTGTTAGACCTTGGCACAACCCTCTGTCTATGATTTTTTTCATTTTCATAGATTGAAGTGACCAAGGTATACCCAAGCAAGCAGTGTGCTAGAATTATGCATCGACCAGGATTTAAACTAACGACCTTCGCATTCTAGACCAACACGTTATCCACTAGGCTACACCCTATCATGAAAGTTGCTCGGAAATATAGTAGCAGGCAATGCGTTTCAAAGTCTGCACGTTCGGGAGATGAATGACTGTCTATATTTCACTGTACGAATAGGAATAGGGTTGACGGTCAAGCTATACGCGCGCACGAGTATTTCGGGGAAAAATGTAAAGTGGATGAGTGATCTAAATTCCGCACTAACCATGAAAGTAGCGATAGTAAATGCTGACCAACGTTCCTACGATGCTTGAGGGAATCAATAGAAATTGTAATGGTGTCAATCCCAATTAGTGAGAATGCAAGTTTTTGAATTCGATCGAGCAGCGCAAGGTGTGTTTTGGGTGCCCCAGCCCATAAATGCGATTTGTACTCTAAACGAGATGGAATAGAAACCTTGTAGATGGTAGCTAAGTCGTCAGGGTAAAATAATTTTTGCATTTGCGAGAATTCCTAGGCGTTTGGAGGTATCAAGGCCAACATCAAAAATATGTTTACTCCAAATAAGATTGTTATTTAACTTTAGGCCTAATAGGATAAACTTATCTAAAGAGCAATTTGGTACACCATTAAAGGCTAAACTAAACGGCGACGCCGGAACATCACGTTTAAGGGAAAGATGACAGGCCTGTGTTTTAGCAGCGTTGAGCTCTACTCTATTTTTCCTGCTCCATTCCAGGATCAAGTCGGAATCCAGTGAACCGAATTACTCCCTGCGTTTGGAAGTAACAGATTGCTTGTGAGAATACGCAGCAGAGTTAAATTCAAAGGTGTTATCTAAAGTACTGTCACCTGCAAAACTGTGGATTGGATTGAGAGGAGAAGACAAAAGGTCGTTAATGAATACTAAGAACAGAGTAGGCGATAGGACAGAATCCTGCGGGACACCCGAATTAATTAGAAAAGAGAAAGAAGTAACGCCATCTAATACTACTCGTGCAGTGCGTTCTAACAGGAAACTCTCCCATCGGATGAGGGCAGCATCTAGGCCAATGGCCGTTAGCTGAACAAGGCGACAATCATGCCAAACTCTGTCAAAAGCTTTTACAATGCCAAGGGCAAGAACTTCACCTTCGCCATATTTGTGCACGAAAGAGTTCCAACGTTTCGTCAGGTAGGTCGAGAGATCTCCCGTAGACATTCCAGAACGGAAACCGAATTGGCGATAGTGGATAAGCTGTTTATCCTCGATATAGTGAATGATTTTGGGATTGACATGGATTTTGGAGTTTCCATCACTTTCGCGAGCACTGAAGTAATGGTTATCGGGCGGTAGTTAGCGGAAAATTGACTGAACATTCGCGACTTTCAACAATCGTGGAAAGCAGCCAGAAGAGTAAGATAGATAAAAAAGATTGCGAAGAGATTTAGCCAGAGAAGAGCACATTTACAGGGTAATGGAGTGAATGCCATCAGGGCCAGTGGACTTGTGAACATTGATCTTTTGCAGGATCCTGAATATGAGACACGTACGGAAATGTGGCGACGGCAGCGAAAACCCTGTTGGTGTTACGATAGGAGGGGTTTGGTATGAAGGTGGTAGCGTGGAGCTTCTCACGAAACTTACTGCTAATAGGTTAGCTTTCTCAACCGGATCAATAACGGGACTGTTTTGACAAAAGACCAGAAAGATCTTGAGCCTATCGGACTCTGAAGGATCCTGCGCTGAATTTTTTGGTCGTGATCAAATGTAACACGTTTGAGATTTGCAGACATTTTTTGATGCATTGTAAAGCTCTCTGTTAGCTGGAGTTGGAAAATTTTTAAAATTTTGGACCGATTGTTTCTTAGCCTGATTAGTTGCGAGACATTCATTTGTGAACCAAGAATCCTTCCAGCGAGGGTGTAGCCTAGTGGGTCGCGTGTTTGTTTAGAATGCGAAGGTCGTGTGTTCAAATCCCGCTCGACACATAATTCGAGTATACGGCCTACTTGGGTATACCTTGATTACCTCAATTTACAAAAATGAAAAATTCTTAGACAGAGGGTTGTGCTAAGGTCTAACAACTCTTCCACAATAAATAATGAAAAAATTATAAGAAACCTGAAGATCAGGTGGCCAAGGCCCGATTTGGACTGTAGTGCCATTGTAGAAGTAGAAGAGAAGTCCTTTGACGGCTGGGCTAGAATGTATGTAGAGGTTTTTACCTTTCAGGATAGTCTCGGCTACTCGGAGTTAACTATCGGACATTTCCACGGTAAATGCAGCGAATAACTGACGAGCCGTATCCTTCCCCTTTTCAACCTTCCCAGGAATACTCGACAAGCCGCGCGCGTCAATGAGTTCACTGTTCAGCTTTTTCCGTCGCGCACAGTGAAGTATAGGCAGTTCTTCATCACCCTACCTCCACGCTCCACGTATTCCCATCAACTTACAACATGCAGTGTTTCAAGATTAACATTCACCGACAATTTAAACTCTTACCTCTAGATTCTCTCTTGTAACCCCATCGCTCACCTACCCTATACCAACTGGACTGTGCATCCTATGCAATAAAGAAAAACTCCCAAATTATGTTCGGTGCAATAATAAAAAAGAAATTTACCGAATTCGTTTTGTCGACACAAGAATTTATAGACACAAGTTTTGTGTGATATTGAGTTCTCGTTTTATCACTGAAATTTTGCAGCCTTTAATAATTTGTTGCAGTTGAAAACTTGTCGTCGCAAAAAAACTTCCGGTGATTAAAAATTACCGAAGTAAACAGTTCACCGCGAATATTTGCCACCGTAGACCTTCTATGCGTAAATCCAGACCTGCTAGCGACTGATTTTGAACGCGAAAAAGGAATTCGTTGCTTTTAAAATGTTATTTAGAGTAAAGCCTAATAATAATGTAGAATTCACCCACAGCCAGTCCTGCTTGCCCTAAAAAATGGCAAATGGACACTCACTGGATCATGGGCTTATCACCCGTGATCTTAAGACCCAAATGATACGAGAAACGGATACATCGCCTCGTATACGGACTAATTCTACGGTAACGACTTTTGGCATTCGAAAACGGACTATGATTGGCTTCTAGAACGTTCGAACATTGAATGACGGGGGAAGAGATGGGATTACTCGGTCCTTGCACCGCCAATCAGTGATCGACCGTGAAATGGAGCACTATAACATCAAAATCTTGGGCTTGAGCAGGGTCAGGTGGACAGAATCAGGAGAAGAACGAACTCCTAGCGGAAACACTATTCTGTACATTGGCCCTGAAAGTGAAGCCAGAAATGGCGTGGCGTTCGTCCTTACGCCGAGAGCGAGGAACAGTCTCATTAGCTGGGAACCAATCTCGGATAGGATTATCGTTGTCAGGCTCAGGACCAGTGTCAGAAACGTCACAATTCTGCAGTGCTACGCACCAACTAATACCGCAACATCTGGTGACAAAGAGGAGTTTTATAGCCAATTGAGTGCCACCTTCGAACGTGTTCCAAGAGGTGATATTATTATCACCTCGGGAGATATGAACGCCCAGGTTGGATCAGACAACACTGGACTAGAACACGTCATGGGGAGGCATGGTGACCCTTGGGTCGACGCTTCACGACATTGGATTAAGAGACCCGAAAACGGCGACTTATTTGTGGAGTTCTGTAGTACTCGGCAAATGGTCATCGGAGGGACCATTTTTCCACACAAGAGTCATCATAAAACATCTTGGGTTTCCCCTGATGGTGTTACTCAGAACTAGATCGACCATTTGGCTATACGTCGCCGATGGAGAAGATGTCTCCTCGATGTGCGAGCGAAACGTGGAGCTGACGTGGGTAGCGATCCCCACCTGATGGTTGCCTGCTTGGATTGTGAACAGCAGCTATCCGACGACCACAAATTCTTCAAATGAAGCGCAAGCTTAATGTGGATAAACTCAGAGATCCCAACAAAAAACGCGAATACACCGCTATTCTACGCGAAAGGTCATCCACATTGGGTGAAAATGAAATGCGCACACTGGACGCCAATTGGGAGGCAACCAGAAACACTTTTCTAACTAGTGCTGAAGAATCTGTGGGATATGTGCAAAGCGGTGAGAAACCCTGGATGTCGCAGGACACATGGGACAAGGTTGGCAATCGGAAAAAAGCCCAATTGGCAATCATCTCTCAACCCGATGTCGACCAACGAACGCCCGACTTGAGGCAGAACTACCGCGATGCTCATATACAGCTTAAAAAGGCTGTCAGACGCGACAAGAGAAAGGCCATTGAAGATCTGGCAAACAAGGCAGAATCTGCGGCTTACCTTGGGGATATGGGTTCACTATTTAAAATTGTGAAACAGTTGACGAACAGGAATTTCACCGCCAACCACCCAGTGAGAGATGCCAACGGAACTCTCCTTAATATGAGTGAACACCAGTTGCGGCGATGGAAGGAATACTTCTCTGATATTTTAAACATCTTGTCAGAGGAAGATATTCCGGAAACAGAACAACTTCCAAACATCCAACCGCAACAATCCTCTATTAGGGACGATCCCCCAGATAAGGAAGAGATAGTTTCCGCCATTCGGTCAATGGCGGGAAGGAAAGCTCCAGGTATAGACGGACTACCAACCGAACTCCTCAAAGCGGACCCGGAAATAACAGCCGATATACTCCTCCCACTCTTCACTAAGGTGTGGAATGAAGGAAGATATCCGACTGAATGGAAGGAGGGCGTCATTGTGAAAATTCCGAAGGGCGACCTTGACTCCGCCGCAAAAGAAGTCGGGTTGCGCATTAATGAAAACAAAACAAAAGTAATGACGCAAACAAGAAGGAGAACGCCAATCAGACAAAACATAACAATTGCGGAATATAATTTGGAGAGTGTGGACAACTTCATATATCTTGGGGCTAATCTAGCAAAGGACGGTAATGAAACAGACGAAATCAAACGACGGATAATACTAGCAAATAAGACGTATTATTCGGTACTTCCAATAATGAAATCCAAGAAAGTGCACAGGAACAATAAGCTGCGGATTTATAAAACTATTATACGACCTGTGCTCTGTTATGGCAGCGAGACGTGGACATTAACGCGAACTTCCGAAAAAGCAGTTAACACATTCGAAAGAAAGGTCCTCCGAAGAATTTTGGGACCTGTGAAGGAAGGAACGGAATGGCGAATAAGATACAACCATGAGTTGTATCAACTCTACGACGAGCCAGAAGCTTCAACGTTCATCAAGTTACGTAAACTGCAGTGGGCTGGCCATGTAGAGCGAATGGAAGACAGAAGAATCCCCAAACGTGCTCTTAAAGGCAAAGCGAGTGGTAACCGGCCAGTAGGCAAACCACGCAAGCGATGGGAAGACTCGGTTGATGAAGACAGCAAAGCCATTCTAAAAATTAGCAGCTGGAGGACGCGGTCTTTGGATCGAGACGATTGGAGGCGACGACTTCAGGAGGCCAGGGCCCGATTTAGGCTGTCGCGCCATTGATGATGATAATATTAGAGCAGTCAGCCGAAACTACATCTCATGTTTGTGGACTTCGAGAAGGCTTTCGACAGCGTGAAGCGAGATTACATATGGAATGCTTTGCGTAGGAGAGGTATTCCAGATAAGGTCATAGCTATGATTAAAGAATCCTGCGAAGATGCAAGGTCGCGTCTTGCATAGAGGAGAGCTGTCCGAGAGCTTCCTGTGCGAACGGGTGTCAGACAAAGCTGCATATTATCACCAGCCCTGTTTCTGGTGGTAATAAATGACATCTTGAAAGCTGCACTGGAAGGTGGGGAAGGTAAAGGTCTTCAATGGAGACTATTTACCATCTTAAGTCACCTTCATTATGCTGATGACGTGTGTTTGCTTGCACATACCCGTTCGGACTTAGAGTCAAATGTTCGCTCGTTGCATTCTAAATGCAAAGAGGCGGGACTGAAAATAAATGTGCGTAAAACCAAGTACATGCACATGGGTTCGAACGCAAGCACACCGATTGTTCTTAATGGACAGGATGTGGAAGAGGTGCAAGATTTTTGCTATCTCGGAAGCATTGTCAGCATGGACGGCGGAGCCGAAAAGGAAGTTGAGGCTCGGCTAAATAAAGCTCGTCAGGCCTTCGGTATCCTTTCCCTTTTCTGGAGGTTAAGAGAGATCTCCCTTCGCACGAAGCTGCGAGTTTTTGACGCATGCGTCAAATTCGTGTTGTTATATGGCTGTACTACGTGGAAAGTGACCGTTCGACTTACCAAGAAACTACAGACTTTCGTAAACCAATGCCTCCGGCGCATTTTAGGAATATTCTGGCCAGAAGTAATCTTCAACGACGAACTTTGGAGTACAACTGGCCAGACTAAAATAGGTATTGAGATTCAATGGCGAAAGTGGCAGTGGATCGGTCATACTTTGAGGAAACCAGAGCGAAACATCGCAAAACAGGCTCTGGATTATAACCCTCGGGGAAGACGTCGGGTTGGACGACCATGTAACACATGGAAGCGAGCAGCTGAGCAGGAGGCCAGAGGAATAAACAAGTCCTGGCAACAGCTTAAAGGCGATGCTCAGGATCGCGCCTTGTGGAAGAGAGTTGTTTCTGTCCTATGCCCCTATAGGGGGTCTTAACAGGAATTTGATTGATTTGACAGTGAAGTATACGCAGTTCTTCATCACCCTAACATCACTGCCGCTCCACGTGTTCCCATCAACTTACAACATTCAGTGTTTCAAGATTAACATCCACCGACAATTTAAACTCTTACCTCTAGATTCTCTCTTGTAACCCCATCGCTCACCTACCCTATACCGACTGGACTGTGCATCCTATGCAATAAAGAAAAACTCCGAAATTATGTTTGGAGCAATAATAAAAAAGAAATTTACCGAATTCGTTTTGTCGACACAAGAATTTATAGACACAAGTTTTGTGTGATTTTGAGTTCTCGTTTTATCACTGAAATTTTGCAGCCTTTAGTAATTTGTTGCCGTTGAAAACTTGACGTCGCAAAAAAAACTTTCGGTGATTAAAAATTACCGAAATACACAGTTAGCCGCGATTATTTGCCACCGTAGACCTTCACCCTACTCAGTCTATGCGTAAATCCAGACCTGCTAGCGACTGATTTTGAACGCAAAAAAAGAATTCGTTGCTTTTAAAATGTTATTTAGACTAAAGCCTAATACCCAATTGAAAGGAAACATTTCCGGATTCTACACTGTTACGCTTTATTATTCGTAAAGTTTGGGTATCAGAGTTTAATAAAGGTCTCAACAGAGAACGAAACGTCACGAATAATATAGCGTGAAGGTGTAGAATCCGGAAATCTTTCCTTTCAATTCAAAAAAGTTCTAAGGTTTATCATCAGCTTTCTAACTAGGCATTGCGATTTGAAGGCGGAAGTGGTAGTAGATCGGTTACAATTCGAGGAAACCAGAGCAAAACATCTGCAGAAATGCTGTGAATTATAACCCGCCAGGGGATTCTACACAGTTACGTTTTATTATTCGCGAAGCTTCGGTTTCAGAATTTGATTAAGGTCTTAGCAGAGACCGAAACGTCACGAATAATAAAGCGTAACAGTGTGGAATCCGGAAATGCACTGTGAAACCATTCACCAAACCAATATCTGAAGTTCTCTATCCCTCTTTTATGTTGAATCTGCCAAAGGAAAACTTCACAGGGTCCTTCGGGATTTTATGCAGAAAGTTAGCATTCTAAAGTTTTGCATCAGCTCTTTTACTAGACATTACGATTTGAAGGCGGAAGTGGTAGTGGATCGGTCACAATTTGAGGAAATTCTTTGAATTATAACCCGCCAGGGGATCCTACACTGTTACGCTTTATTATTCGCGAAGTTTCTGTCTCAGAGTTTGGTAAAGGTCTCAGCAGACACCGAAAAGTCACGAATAATAAAGGGTAACACTGAAGAATCCGGAAATCTTTCCTTTCAACTCAATTTAGGATGCGAATCGCGAGCGACAGCCTTTGCAGTTGTTGCGAGAAAGACGAAAAATCCATCGAACATTATCTTTGTCACTGTCCGCAAATCTCCAACAGTCGTTTCCTTGGTTTAGGCTCAAGATTCTTCTCGGAACAAGACGACCTCAGAGGCATCGAAAATTCGAGCCTGCTAAAGTTCGCAAAGCGATGCAAGTGGCTAGAACAAGAGGAGTGACTTCCTTCTTATAATCAATAGGGGGAGTAGAATGGGCCCAACTAGATGGCCCCAATGCATTGTGGTTCTACGAAACCA
The DNA here is from genome assembly GCA_963669355.1 of Chorisops tibialis. Classification (NCBI taxonomy): domain Eukaryota; kingdom Metazoa; phylum Arthropoda; class Insecta; order Diptera; family Stratiomyidae; genus Chorisops; species Chorisops tibialis. Next base: position 266,543,422 of record OY770262.1, on the reverse strand, counting down.
CCCTCCTACAACCTAAACCTTCCTTTCAACTTCAGATATCGCTGACCTCGTCAAGGAGTTTCCTATGCCGGCCTTCCATCTCATCCCCAATTATTCACTTCTTCCGGGAGGGAATTTGTGGGCAGTTCAAATCTTTCGGTGGTTCCAGCTCCGGTGCTATGTGGACCAAATCCTGCAACATTCTGCGAATTATTGCAATGGTTTCGTTTCAACTCCTATCGTGCACTTCTCTCCAATCGTGTTGTGAAGAATCACTTCTGAGCCAACAAAAAACCCCAACCCGCTTTAATTTCAACGCTAGAGACAGCAAAATAAAAGTGCACAACGGCACTAAAATAACGAATTAGCCGGTTGCATTTGCCGCCACCCTTCACCTGGCTCGACAAGCAAAAAGTACGCCCGAGCGTGCTCCAACCTTGCACTGCTAAACGCGCAAACGAAACGCTTCGAGCTGCTGATTTGCATTTCCTGTCCTACTTCGCTCCTCGATAAATTCGTGAGCCGTGCGCCCCACAATCAAAAGATAAAAAAAAAAATTTGCAAATAAAGCGATTCGCTGGCAGAGCTGCCGAAGCGATTTCGGTGTCCTTCACGAAACTCGATTTTCTCGTCAAGCAAAGCGTGCGCTCCGTTTCGGGGCATTTCGGTGGAGAGTGCACCGAGCCAGCAGTTGAATCGCACTCAGGACGATGATTTTTTTTTTCGGTATTTTCATCTCAAGGTCGTTCGATGGGTGTCGCTTCTCGGCTTCTGCACGGGTGCAAGCGACAAACTGATAAGAAATTGTCCGCGAGTCAAGGTAAGCAAGTCGGAGTGGCCTCTGCATTCCGGCGCGGCGACGACGTTATCACATCACGAATTGAGTGCGCTTATCGGCGAGCAGGAATGAAAATAAGAAAAGCTGTGCAGTGAAGAGCTCGGATGAGTCACGGCAACCACCACTCGTTGCGTGGGTGCAACGACCACGGTGGCGCAACTTCACGCAAGGACCTTGAGACGAGGCGCCACTCTGGCCACTGCAACACCCTCGAACCAAGGACTCGCCTCCGCAACCAATGCACAATTATGGCACGGAGGCCAGGAAAATCCCTCGACGACAGTCGATGATTGCCAAACAACAAACTCGATTCGTTCGACCTTAGCCCGGGGGGCGAGGAGGAGGGACGGGTTCACGTCGCTCGCAAGGACCAATTTTCCGGTTACATAAAGCCGCGAAATGCTGACAGCTGGCGCGGAGTCCGCTTGACAGACGACGGCCCTCCGAAATGAAAACAATTTGAGAAAAATTTGTAAGTCACCTGGTCGTTCAGGAACTCGTCGGCATCGGTCGCTCCGGGGAAATTGCTGATGCGATCGCTGGAACTCTCCGGGGACGAACCTGAAATCCGACCAAGGCCGCGGGGGCTAGCACTCCTGCAACACTTTTCACTTTTTCCCTGGCACAAACACTTTACAGCACTTTTCCGTGACGTTCTTCTCGGTCACCGTTCGACGTCGAGTGGAAATTCGCCCGAACTTTTTTTTTTCTCCGCTCACCGACAAACAAGCGAGCAACCGTGAAACTTTTGTGCGGAGAATTCGGACACGGCCGGATGCGAGAATGTTTTTCACACTTTGCGAACTTTTCGGGAGCTTCGCGCACGAACTGGCCAACAATCAGACACGGTTTTTGACAAATCGATCCGCCATTTGGACTAGGAGAGACGTCGGAGACTCGAAGTTAAGTGGAGGTTTTTTTTTTTTTTTTGCTTTGCTTTGTGGGTGACACCTCGCCGCGATGCGTTGCTTAGAAAACGGCCGAGCGGAAGAAAAGCGAGCAGCGACGACGTCTGGCTGAAAGGTAACTGACGTTGACGTGTTCGCAGGCCGCTTTGTTGTTGTTTGAAATGACGGCGAAACGGATAGCGACGCAGGCGAACGGATGTTTCGGAACGGTGTGAAGTTGGTATTGAGTGGTATCAGGGGTGAACAAAAGCAAAATGGATGTCGTCGTCGAACTGCATTATCGTGTGAGATTTTTCGATTCACTTCCTGCAGTGTTAAAAAATTGCAAAAATTCAATTTGCGAAATTGAATTTTTTGCAGCCGATTTTCCTCGAATTGCGTACGTCACTAGATCTCTACAGCGAAGTGTGAAAAATATTCAAAGGTAACTGTGGTTTGAGAATAGAGAGGGTCCGAGATCACAAAAAAGTCAAAACTAGTGGTAATATTTATTTTTCGATGCCGTACTTTCGCAAATTCTACGGTGGAAATCTTCAGAAATGAGTGGCAAAAGTCGATAGAAACATTACCGCAAAGGTTCTATTCGATTTTTATCGTAAGGCTAAGAACTGAAAAACGGATTAACGGTACCGAATCAAGCTGCGAGCAATCCTGAACTTTTGAGTTTTCTTCGTGTGCCAATTCACACTAGAGTCACTGTATAACTGAGCTACTCGGTCCAGGAGTCTGGCAGATAGCTATTTTAGTACAAAAATCGCACGTGCTAAAAAATTTGGTACTAAAAATCGAACGTTCGAAAGATCAAAGTGTTGGTGAAAATAAGTGTAGACTGTGTAGTCATTCTGACATATCCCAGCAGGGAGTGGAATCATTACCGCGCCGATGATTCTTACCATGAAGCTATTACAGCTACTTCCTGTCGTAAAACATAGATTATTTTAACATTGCAATGTGATAGGCAAGCATTCGTTTTTTTCTACTTTCTGCATTACAAAGAATCGACATTGGAATCTAGGGAAACAAATGAATAATGTAATGATTGGAAAAAAATCGACAATATAATGGAATGGTTACAAATTAATCTTTGAGAAGGTATTCTAATATCGAGGGAGCGATTCATTTTGAATTAATATTGAAAAATGTGATGAAATTGGATCCTGCTTTTGATATAAATTCAGTATTTTAAATTATGTTGCTATAATTTAACTAATTTTGTTGCTGGAAAAGTACGGTGTAACTTAAGATTTTTTTTCTTGCAACGAACAACTTGTAAAATTTTACGGGAATATTAGAAAGCAAACGGAAAATGACATTAATGTTTTCTATTAAAAATCTTTCGATTTGTGCGCGGCACGTTTTGACGATGATCATTTATTTTATGCAATCTCCACACATTACCTTGCAATGCATATCAAATTCCCTAAATAAACTGCTACTTTATGAAATGCCTTCACATTTCTTTAGAATGCATTGCAAATTTCTTAGGTCTATTTGAATGATTTCTCGATTTGAATGATTTTCAATAAAAGGGAATGGATTGCAAAAATCCCTGTTGGGATGTTTTTCCGCCATGTGTCGACAAAGAGAATCATAAACTAGACTAAAAACCTGTTTGGTAAAGATGTGTGGGTGCAGAAAATTGCAAAATAAAATTGAATTTTTGGCTGTTTCTGATGGAATGGCACAATGATATTAATTTTTCAGGGCACATAATCGAATTCCAATTGCATTTTGATAAATATCTAACCGAATATGTATATACACCAAAAAATTCAAACTTAACGGTTTCAACTCTGATACGCATCTGCCAGACTCCTGGACCGAGTAGCTCAGTTATACAGTGACTCTAATTCACACTAGCCAGTGACAAAGCCAACGAGCGCGAAATATTTTGACTTTTCAAAGCATCAAAAATCTCATGTCGACATGGTTGGCACCAAAGCTTTCTACATCTGAAGCTGGGCAGAACTGACGTAGCGGCCATCTTGAATGACTCCAGCGGGTGTGACGTCATGGATTTTTCTATTCCAAAGGACCACCTGTATTATTTTTGACGAACTTGTCGTAAAAACACGTTTTACCGAAAACAACACGAAAGCATAATTAAATCAAATTAAGCACGGAAATATTACGTGAGTGCACACTTTTTCACAGTAACTAAAATTTTACAATTTTCTGTGTGAAAATTAACCTGCACAATATGAGTGACAGATTTTCTTCGGTGTGAGAAGCCGAGATTTAACTTTGATCGGACTTTTTTCAATTAAAAATCTATTGCTGTTCGCAATGACTTTTGGCCAAGGGAATAATAATTTAAACAAAGGCTTTTGGCCTAGTGAGACGTAATTTACGAATGAATCTTTATTCTAAAACTTAATCTATTTATTATAAAATTATGCTTATTCTAACATTTTCACATTCCCACAATACGTATGATCAAATCTTAAGAATTTGCTGATGATCAACAATACGTATTCTGGGAATAAGAAAATTGTTTTCATGGTGATAAGGTGCATGTTGCGGTGTCTCGCTGCACACGGACTGTATGAGGTATGATGATAAGGCGTATGTGCGGTGTCTCGTTGCACACGGAATATGTTGCGTCTAGCCTAATTCTGTTGTATGTGCAACAGGCTTGATTTCCATGAAGTTATGTATGATGAAGAATTATGTGCGGTATCTTGTTACACACGGAATGTGTTCGAGTCTAGCCTAATTCTGTTGCATTTGCAACATCCTCGGCCCCCAAATTGACGTCGACCTCGAATTTTCGTTTTGGCTTGGGTTTTGGTTTAGAAGTCTTCGAGTCGTATATCTTATTGTAGATCACGTATGTTAGAATGCTCAATACGATAAGGGCTGTGACATAAACTACTACGTACTGGTGGACATCATGTTGCGTAACCGGCTCCAAAGGAAGACTTAAGGCTTTCTTGTGGTTTTTGATTACGGCTCTGATGTCTTCAAGCTCCTGGTTGTTTGACACAGCGAAATTGTCGGTGAGTAGAAGAACATTGTGCTTTGCTGCCTTGACGATTTCGGTACTTAAGTTGAGGGCGGGAAAGAAGGTGTTTTGTACATGATCCTCTTGTGAATTATAGGCCGTGATGATAGTAGCTTCCTGTTTGATACTACATCCTGGTTGCAGTCTTAACATACCCTCCTCTTTAATTGGTTGACTAAATACTTTTTCGCCGCAAACAATATCTGGAGTTTCTTCGTTCTGGAATGAATATAGCCACGTGTTGATCTCCTGTAGCTGGCACCAATAATTTCCCGGACTCTTAGAGCGTATGTCACACGTGGGTGATATATCTACCTGACGCGTAAGCATTTTGATTTCACAGCTACTTATGTTTGAACGCATTGTGTAGATGGGGTGACGTTGTTGGCAAATCTGGTATTTTCCTCGTAATACCTTGCATGTGTTAAGCTCCACACTCGATATTGGGTAATAATGATCTCTATGTAGGTTTATCATTATATTTTCGCTAGAGGGTTGTATGTAGACAAACGTCCCATTGTGTCTAGTCGGCAAGGGTACCATTTTGAAGAGCTGGAAGGTTTCCGTTGCTAAGAGAGGAATCTTAATTTGGAATATGACCGCTAAGTCCATGGTTCTAGTTGTTATCTCCATCAGTCTATATAGAATTAGCATAGAATCTACGCTTCCTTCTTCAGGGATCACCATATTGTGCGGTAATCTTTCTCTTATTTTTCTCAATAGTGATTTTAGTTGAGAAGGCGTGATGATGAGTGGGTTAAACCTTGCGTGTCGCACATCCATTATCGATTCGATGACTGCCAACTGTGTTCGCTGGAACTCTGATATAAGGAGTAGCGCTTCGAAGGACGTTGACAAGAATATCGCTAGAAAATCCTCCCTCAAGGTCAGGTTTAGTGAAAGGGCCGAGAGAATCGTTAGCCGACTGTTTACTGTCTCAAATTGGTTACTGATTTTTCTTGTGTTTTCTTCATCACGTTTATCGTTGCTTCCGCTATTGATGTTTGATTTTTTAGTAACTCAATTACATGATTCTCATTGGTTTTCACCGCTTGTATATCCTTCTCGTACTTTCGTGCGAACTCCTCATCCAGAATCCCAAATAGTGATCGGCCCAAGCTTCCAACAAAGTCAAATGGTGATCTTTCCGTCCTTCTTCTGTCACTAATTAGGAGCTTATTATTTTGAGCAATTGTTGCAAGCCTATTATTGAACTGCTGTACCGTTGTCGCACAGCTTGTTCCAAAATTGTTAGTTCCTGATCTTTCGCATACTTCTTGTATGTTGCTAATGAGTTTAGTTATATTTTCGTTTCGCTTCCAATAGTTTTCTAAATCGAAGTAGCTTATAATATTCCATTCGCTATTGGTCATACTTACTTGACCAATTTCTTCAAAATATATTCCAGGGTGGTTCGAAAACTGTGTGATTTCAACAGGTTTCTCGCAGACTGCTAATGGAATTAAGAGTAGTGTTAGAATCATCGCCATATAAGTTATTGGCCTGATCCTTAGCTTCTTCCTCTTTTCATTTGTGTTTGAGTCTGCTTTCCTTATTACGGGAGCCCTTTCTGAGCAGTTTCTTTTCCTTTTATCGGTGGTACTACTTGTGGTTGCCTCCTCTTCTGTTTGTTACCTTAGTTTCTCGAGTTTTTCATTTAGTGGGAGGGGGCAAATCTTGTTTATTGGTCTTTTTAACGTAGTCCTTTTTGTTTTCACCGTGACTACTCGAACAATACCATCCTTTCCCAGGTACGTTTCGACTATTTTACCCAAAGCCCAGTTGGCTGGTGGTTGTTGTTCATCTTTGATCAATACAATGTCAGGCTTCCGTGGCGTAGTGGGCAGCGTGCTTGCTTCTCAGTCAATAGGTCGTGGGTTCGATTCCCACTCCAGACGGGATTTTTTAAGTGCAAATTTTTCAGTTGCTACTGGTGATAAAAAATTATTCGCAATAAAATGGGGAAACGGTGTAAAAGTGAAACAGTTCCACTTCAAGAAGGTCTATATACTCAGTAGATGGTTTCTGTTCGCTTTCTATCATTCAGTCCCCCATAAATGCAAATATTTGTCAGTAAGCAGCCAGTACAACTGAGCAATATACCAGCTTCTCCACTCGCTACGGTCGTTCTCACTCCCTTTTCCCAACCTTCCCAATCCCATTCCTTCCCTCCATGACTGTGTTTGTGCATTGCACATAAAGGCCGAAATTGCCTATAACACAGGTCATTCTGTAAAAAAAAAAAAAAATTTATGTTTACATTTTTCGTTGCATTCATCCACCTTGGTCGTTGTTGTAGTTGTCATAAATATTCCATACTCCATTTGTTCCAGAAATCTTGCTTCAGTTTCTGTACGTATTGCCATCTGTCGAGGTGCGATACATTCTCGTTTAACTTACAGGATTCCGGAGGCGTTAAGATTGCTTCCCCGATCAAAAAGTGTCCTGGTGTAAGAACTGCTAATTCCTCCACACCATGTTGTAAGGGACATAGTGGACGGGAGTTTAGACATGCCTCAATTTGGTTTAGCAATGTTGCAAACTACTCAAACGTTAGTAGTGCACTGGAGGTTACCCTTTTTAGGTGATACTTCACAGATTTGACTCCGGCTTCCCATAATCCCCCGAAGTGGGGAGACGCCGGCGGAATGAAATGCCATTGAGTGCCCTGGTTAGTCATTTCATTAGCGACTTCGTTGTTCCATTGCATCTGGCTTACTCTGGCTTCTTTTGCAAGAAGCTTATTTGCAGCAATAAAATTCGTACCGCAATCGCTGTAGAGGTTTCTGCAAAATCCTCTTCAGGACACAAAGCGCTTTTGCTGTTAGGTCGGAGACGAGCTCCAAGTGTATCGCCTTTGTGGCCATGCAAATGAAAACGGCGATGTAACCTTTGAATGTTTTGCTATATCTACCCTTCCATGCCTTTACATCTACCGGTCCGGCATAATCCACCCCTGCATTCGAAAAGGCGCGACTTGGCTGAACTCTTACGGCAGGTAAATTTCCCATAAGCTGTTCCTTAGGTTTCGCCGTATATCGGTAACATTTGATGCAGTTGTGAATATGATTACACACTAACGTTTTTGCTCTAAATATCCAGTATTGTCGTCTGATATGGGCGGGCGTTTGAGATAGTCCTCCGTGAAGTGTATTTTTGTGAGCTGCGTCTACAATAAGTGATGATAATGGATTCTTATGCGGCAAAATTATGGGATGTTTTTCTTCAAACTTTAGGCGGGAGTTTTCAAGCCTTCCCCCGACTCGCAGGATTCCATCCTCGTCTGTGAAGGGATTCAACGGAAGAAGCTTACTATCCCTTGCTAATGGTTGTTCCCGTTCTATAGCTCGTTTTTCTTCTACGAAGTCTAGATTCTGGGCCATTTTTATCAATGCTGTCGTGGCCTTATTTAACTCTGACCTGGTTAAGATACCACTGTTGATCTTTGGTTGACTTCGCCATCTCAAGCAGACTGCAACCACTCGGACTAGTTTTCTTAGTGTGGAGAATTTCAACAATAACTCTTGTTGGAACTGCATTCCGGAGGCCATAGCTGGCAATGAGACTATACCGCGGGTTTCTAAATCTGTTACCGATATTTGTTTTGGTACACGGGATAGTTGCCGTTGTTCTAACCATTGTGGTCCTGTCCACCAAAGAGGATGGTTGATGAGTTGGGCAGGCTTCATTCCTCTTGAAGCGCAATCTGCAGGGTTTTCCTCTGTTTTGATATGAAACCAGTTTTTTATCATGGTTCTTTTCTGTATTTCCGTCACTCGATTTGCGACAAATGTTTTCCATTTCGATGGTTCGCCCTGTATCCATGCCAAGGATACCATAGAATCAGTGTAACCAAAACTTTCTATATCGGTCATTTGAACTGCCTTCTCTATAGTATTGAGAAGTCTTGAAAGGAGTAGCGCTCTGCACAGCTCAAAACGGAGAGGTGATATGGGTTGCCGAATTGGAACAACTCTTGTCTTTGCTGCGATCATTGATATAACTATTTCGCCGGTATCAGTGGTGGTCCTGCTGTAGACGACTGCTGAGTATCCCTTCATGGAAGCATCGCAGAAAATAAAAAATAAAATACTCATATCAACGTGTAATAATTACATGCCGAGCACAATTATTAAAGTACCTTAGAAAGCTGAACTATCTTTAACACTGCAGAATAAACGCGATTCTTACGAAGCCCGCCGTGTCTGCTCCATACAAAAACGCGCGAATTGGTATGGAACTGTCATGTTTGTTATGACTCCAACATGTTGTTGTTGGATTCAGTTACTCGGCTTTCTATTATAGAGGGCTTTGTTGGCATGGATAATGAAAGTGAAAGTGCTAAATGCAGAAAAGGAAAAAAAAGTGATAAATAGCGATTCAGCATTCCAATGTGCTGGTTTGTACTAAGAATGGTGGAACAAGTAGCGAATGCAGGACCTTTTTTAAAATTCACAAAAATGTTTTTTTTTACTCATTTACTAGGGGTAAAACCAAGGCCCTCTAGAAATACCAGGCCGTAATGCTGAGCTGTTTTACCGCAGCTGCTGGAAATATAGCAGGTTTTGATGACGTCAGCGTTTAGGAAGTAATGACGTCGTGCCTTGACAGTTCTCTTTGACAGTTCTCCTAATTGACATTTCTTCGCTATTGGATTCGCGAGACGAAAGGTAAATCGATTTGAAATTATTAATGTCTGATTTATTTGTAGCGAAACGATGAACACATATGCGGTCAAAGGATGCGCCATATGATTAATTAGATGGGCAAGCCAGCAGAAATGCAGGAAGTAGAAATTATTGGAAGGTTTGAACTTATTGCAATAATCAGATGTTTTTATTTTAGTATTTTTTTCTTTTTTAGTGAATTAATTGGGTGATCACGGGCAATGGCTATGCTTTTTGCTACTGTAGGCTATCAAGTTGTATTGTGCGATACTGTGCCAGAACAAGTTGAAAATACCTTAAAATCTTGAATTCGGTTGTCCATTGTGGTAAATTATCGGCTCCAGAGCAGTTCAGTTGCATTAAGCGTACTTCCTGTCTGGAGGAGTTAGTTAAAGACGCTATATTGATCCAAGAATGTGTTCCCGAAAGCCGTGATATGAAGAAAAATGCTTATCACGGTCTTGATGCCGATCGTTGGAATAAAAATATTCATATATTTCAAAATAAGTTCTTGATTTCTTAATGCTTCTTATCTGTCATTTCATCAATACCAACTATGATACAATTCTTATCTGCCTGGGGATTGGAAGAACATGTATGACGATAACATCCGTGCAGGGCCATGTAGGCCGTCGCCTGAATAAGGCTCTCAGATCAAGGCGCGACGCGAATCCTGATAGCTCTTTGAGTAGTATCTCTTTGTGATAGCTATAAAACAGACTGCCAGGACGTGTCAAATTGAATTGTCAAACTGATAAATCTCATACTTGGGTGAGCTCCGACTTGCTCGGATACCTTAGGTATAGTTCAGAAAAACCTGGTATTCTACGTCATCGTTTTCAGCATTACGGCCTGGTATTTCTAGAGGGCCTTGGTAAAACTCATAGATTTAGTAATTTTAGAGCGCGGTCGACACTATTATTAACGATTTTCCACTTGGAAAATGAGGAAAATCGCATTTTAAAATCTCACTTTTGAGGTTCTAAAATGGTCATTTCCTCAACTGGGATTCCATTACAAATACAATTACTTAAACTACAAGAATTAAATATTAGAAAAACACGACCAGTTTATCAATTCGAGCGTTCCGGAAGGCAAAAAATTAAAATTATTTATCGCGTTTAAATAAACCCGAACGAATTAAAAGTTTCCATGAACGACTGACAGTTTTATTATTTAGTATTGCCAACATCGAAAATCAATTGGGATTATATAATTTCCTGCGGAGGGAAAAATTTCCTTTGAGGAAATTATGGTTCAACTTAATAATATAATTTTTTAATCATTTTCTGGAATATTTAAATCTAAATCTAATAATATTATTTGCAAAAATAATTCCCCGCATAGAACTACGTTTTGAGTAGCCCTGCGGGGCTTTTATCATTAAACCCTGTTTTTCCTGTCCAACTACGGCTACGCATTTAAATTTATATTCTTGTAGTTTAAGTAATTGTATTTGTAATGGAATCCCAGCCGAGACAAATGAGGAAATGCCCATTTCAGAACCTCAACAATGAGATTTTAAAATGCGATTTTCTTCATTTTCCAATTGGAAAATCGTTAATAATAGTATCGATCGCGCTCTAAAATCACTTAATCTATGGGTTTTTAAATTAGTAAAATTCATTTTTGTGCATTTTCAAAGAGGTCCTGCATTCGCTACTTGTACCAAAATGGTTTCATGCTAAGTGCATAAAAGTTAGTGATGGGGACTATTCCCGGATGCAAAAGATGGAGGTGAAACTTCTTTGGCTTTCATCGGAGGATCAGCTATTTTTTTTTGGAAAAGCTAGCAAACAATAGAATTGGTGGATCCCTTAAGTTCTGTGAAAGTCCCTCATCAAAATTATCGATATGATACGGAGAAGTTAAATGAAAAGGTGAGTAATCGTGAAAATAAAATTGGTCACACTGAAAATGAAGACTACCCTGTTAGCCAAACATCGATGAGACATTTCTGAAAAGTCGATGAACGGTTTCGAAACCTTATGGTAAAACATATTATCAGCCTGGAGAAAATTCACCTACAGTATGTCAAGAATGAACTTACACACAGAAAATAAATTCTATTTTTGAACTTTCCAATCTTTGTTTTGTTGTGAAATCAACTGAGTATAGCTTTGACATGGCCAGTAACAATTGAAATTCTGTGAAAGATGGAAGCAAAAAGAGAGATAGTGCAAAAATTACACATGCAAGGCAAAAAGACAGGCGAGATAGTAAGTTGCTAAAAGACAAGGTGTAAACCGTAGGTTTGTTCAACGCACTGTGTCTCGATTTAAGACAACTGGAAGTGTTAAAATAGCCAAAAAACCAGAGCGAAAAGGAACAGTAAGAACAGCTGCACTGGTGAAGAATATGCGTGAAAGAATTAGGCGAAACTGCGCAAGATCAGTTCGAAATCTAGCCAAAGAGCTGAATGTGAGCCGTAAAACCATTCGAAATGTTTTAAAAGAGGACTTGGGACAAAAGCCTTACAAAAAACATAACAGGGCTACGATTGCGCGTAAAGCGCAATCTTACGATACTCTAGATGAAATAGAATTTTTTGTGATCCCAAGAAATTTCGCATGGGAAGTATTAGAAGGGATGACAGCATTGAACTAATTTTTCCCCATCATGCTAAAGTAGCTATAAAAATGTTTTGTACAAAATGCTTACTCCAAAAATTGAATGGGAACTGAAAAAATTAGTGAGTTAGATTTAGTGAAAATGTGCAGTTTGTATGGGAGGTGGTAGAAAGAGTGAGGCGATTAGAGTGATTTTTTTCAGAAATAACTAGGAATATTATAAAATTGACATCCCTGAAATTTCAGACTAGTGCTATTTATACTTTTCAAGAAAATCGATTTTTTGTGAAGTTGTGAAACTGTGTCATATTGTATGGGAGGGGGTAGAAGCAGTGAAGCTAATCAAATATTTTTTTCTGATCTTAGTGCTAATACTAATTAAGTATTTATTACAAAATATGAGCTCAATAAATGTTATATGTTTTGAGAAAATCGTCTTAGAGCATTTCATGAAAAAGTGTAGTTTGTATGGGAGGGGGTGGAAGGAGAGGGAGGAAGCAAATAATTTTTCTACTGTAGATTAAAATTACTATGAAAATAACATATCCGAAAATTCAGACTAATAGCTTTTATACTTTTCGAGTAAATCCGTTTATTGTCAAATTACGAAATTGTGTCATTTTGTATGGGAGGGGGTAGAAGGGGTGAAGCTAATAGTCTAAATTTTTTTGGGCTTACTAAAAATTTTAAATAAATATTTGGTGCACAATTTCAGCTCTCTAAATTGTATACGCAATGAGTAAATAGGCTTAGAGTAATTCATGACAAGTACAGTTTGTATGGGAGGTGGTAGAAGGAGGGGGAGGATACGCATAATTTTCGTACGGTAGATTGATATTATCATAAAAGTAACATATTCCAAATTTCAGGCCAATAGCTTTTATACTTTTCGTGCAAATCCGTTTATTGTCAAATTGCGCAATTGTGTCATTTTGTATGGGAGGGGGTAGAAGGGGTGGAGCGATTTGGCCCGTTCACGAACTTGACCTTACTTTTTTGTCAAAAACGACGTGTACAAAATTTGAACTATCTAGCTCAACGCGTTCTCAAGCTAGAGCGCGCACAGACGGACGGACGGACGGACGGACGGACGGACGGACGGACGGACGGACGGACGGACGGACGGACGGACGGACATCCGGTTTTGAGATTTTTGAGTGATAATATTAATTTCTGTATTCATCATTTTTTTCTCCGAGCCTTATTTCTTGGCGTTACAAACTTTAGAGCAAACTTATAATACTCTCAGATTTCATCTAGAGTATAAAAAGAGGATTCATGGTCTTACGGAGCGTCAGAAACAAATGCGACAGAGAAGAAGTGGTTTGTTGCTTCAGCGGCACGCAAGTTACAATATTGTGTTCTCTGATGAAAAACTATTCATATCGCAAAAGAGCCACAGCCCACAGAATGATCGCGCATATGCAACAAGTATACAGGACATCCCAACAGATAAAATTGCTGTTGAGAGATATCAAAACACAACGTCTGTCATGGTGTGGGGGGCCATATCCGCAAAAGGCAAGCTTGTCCTCATTTTTATTGCTAAAGGTGTCAAAATCAATGCACAATACTATTTGGATAAAGTGCTTGCCAATCATTGTTACCCTCATGCATCTGAGCTCTTTGGCAACGAGCCATATTGTTTTCAACAAGACTCTGCTCCGGCTCATAAAGCAAAAACTGTTCAACGCAAGGATAATTTTCTATGCTTTATTGCGGTTGATGAATGGCCTGCATCTTCCCCGGATCTAAATCCATTGGACTTCTGTATATGGGGATACATGCTAGACAAATTAAAAAATAGAAAAAACATGAAATTGGACTAATTCAAGGGTCTTTAACAAAAATTTGGAATGAAATTCCAGACGAAGTGGTCCGTGCCGCCTGCAATAATTTGGGCAAAGGACAACACTTAAGAATTAATATCTCAACTATCTCTTAAGTTATGTAATTGAAACTTGAAACATATATTAAGGGGAGGGAGGTGGTAAGCAATAATGTCGAAAATTTTGAGTAATTTTTTAGGGCTCTGGTGAAAGATGCAAAGTTTAAATTTTGCATGTGAATACATCTATTTGATATACATAGAAAAATAATAATAGCTTGTTCCATAATTGTTATAAGCCGACCTCCCGGTCTAACATGCACAAGGTGTTTCATGTGCTTTGAAAAAAAAACACATAAGCTGAAAATTTTTGAGTGAAATTTTAAGGTAGGAACTTGTAAATTTGGGAAATGCATTTTAAAAAAATCCCTAAATATACGAAACGTTACCTGGTCGAAAACCTTTAAAACTTCTACCCCTCCCATACAAAATTATTTTTTCGACCATTTTCAAGAAGTCAATTATCACCTAACTATTAAAACCTATCAATTTGAAACTTTGCACAAAAACCTTTAAAAATTGTTGAAATAAAATTGCGTCAAAAGTTTTGAAATCGCGCCTGTCCTTCCACCCCCTCCCATACAAAAGTATGATTTCGACTGTTCGGACACCGAACATAGAATCCAAAAATTGAACGCAATTGGGTGAATGATCGAACATGCAACATAATCACCTTTAAGTAAAGCATATCCGATCTTCATCCAAACGTGCATTATGACATGTAAATAGGTGAACGATCAAGCATAAAAGCAAATTATGAATGTGTCAGCATTTTACGCGCATGAATAATGCTCGATCGTTCAACTCGTATTTTTTGCCACGAATTCCTTCCTCTGTACCAACGACTGGTGTGGTCGGCTGAGCCAATCAAATCAATCAAATTCCTGTTAAGATCCCCTATGGGGGCATAGGACAGAAAAAACTCTCTTCCACAAGGCGAGATCCTGAGCATCGGCCTTAAGCTGTTGCCAGGATTTGTTTATTCCTCTGGCCTCCTGCTCAACTGCTCGCTTCCATGTGTTACATGGTCGATCAACCCGACGTCTTCCTTGAGGATTATAATCCAGAGCCTGTTTAGCGATGTGTCGCTCTGGTTTCCTCAAAGTATGATCGATCCACTGCCACTTCCGCCTTTGAATCTCAATACTTATTTTAGTCTGTCCAGTTGTACTCCAAAGTTCGTCGTTGGAGATCACTTCTAGCCAGAATATTCCTAAAATGCGTCGGAGGCATTGGTTCACGAAAGTCTTTAGTTTCATGGTAAGTCGAACGGTCACTTTCTACGGAGTACAACCATATAACAACACGGATTTGACGCATGCGTCAAAAACTCGCAGCTTCGTGCGAAGGGAGATCTCTCTTAACCTCCAGAAAGGGTAAAGGATACCGAAGGATTGACGAGCATTATTTAGCCGAGCCTCAACATCCTTTTCGGCTCCGCCGTCCATGCTGACTATGCTTCCGAGAAAGCAAAAATCTTGCACCTCTTCCACATCCTGTCCGTTAAGAACAATCGGTGTGCTTGCGTTCGAACCCATGTGTAAGTACTTGGTTTTACACACATTTATTTTCAGTCCCACTTTTTTGCATTTAGAATGCAACGAGCGAACAGTTGACTCTAAGTCCGAACGGTTATGTGCAAGCAAACACACGTCATCAGCATAATCAAGGTTACTTAAGATGTTAAATAGTCTCCATTGAAGACCTTTACCTTCCCCATCTTCCAGTGCAGCTTTCAAGATGTCATTTATTACCACCAGAAACAGGGCTGGTGATAATATGCAGCCTTGTCTGACACCCGTTTGCACAGGGAAGCTCTCGGACAGCTTTCCTCTATGTAAGACGCGACACCTTGCATCTTCGTAGGATTCTTTAATCATAGCTATGACCTTATCTGGAATACCTCTCCTACGCAAAGCATTCCATATGTAATCTCGCTTAACGCTGTCGAAAGCCTTCTCGAAGTCCAGAAACATGAGATGTAGTGGCGAACCCATTTCAACTGACTGCTCTAATATTATCCGTAGGGTATTTGTGTGGTCGGAACAAGACGACCCTTCACGGAATTCAGCCTGATAAACTTCGAGATAGCTCTTCACGACATCACTAATCCTATTGAGAATTACCTTAGCAATGATTTTCGATACGGCAGTAAATAGACATATACCACGCCAATTTCCACAATCCCGAAGGTCGCCATTCTTCAGAATTTTCACAACGACGCCCTCCTTCCATTAAGTCGGATATCTTTCTTCATTCCACACCTCAGTAATGAGTGGGAGGAGTATATCGGCTGTTATTTCCGGGTCCGCTTTGAGGAGTTCAGTTGGTAGTCCGTCTATACCTTGAGCTTTCCTTCCCGCCATTGACCGAATTCGGTCAATGGCGGAAACTATCTCTTCCTTATCTGGGGGATCGTCCCTAATAGGATTGTTGCGGTTGGATGTTTGTTAGTTGTTCTTTTTCCGGAATATCTTCCTCTGACAAGATGTTTAAAATATCAGAGAAGTATTCCTTCCATCATCGCAACTGGTGTTCACTCATATTAAGGAGTTCGGTTGACACCTCTCACCAGGTAGTTGACGGTGAAATTCCTGTTGGATTATATATAGTGAGCTCATATACTCAAAGTAAGCCGCAGATTCTACCTTGTTGGCCAGATCTTCAATGACCTTTCTCTTGTCGCGTCTAACAGCCCTTTTTAAGCTGTATATGAGTATTGCGATAGTTCTGCCTCAAGTGCGGTGTTCGTTGATTGACATTTGCACATATCCCGCAGGTTCTTTAGCACGTTTCTAGTTTCTGGTTGCTTCCCAATTAGCGTCCAGTGTGCGCATTTCATATTCACCCAAATGAATGACTTTTCGCGTAGAATGGTGGTGTACTCACCTTTTTTGTGAGTCTCGAAGTCTATCCACATTAAGCTTGCACTTCATTTGAAAAATTTGTGGTATTCGAATAGCTGCTGTGCACAATCTCAAGGAGAAAACCATCAAATCAAGTGGTGATAGCTCCCCACGCCAGCTCCACGCTTCGCTCGCATATCGAGGAGACATCTTCTACATCGGCGACTTATAGCCAAATGGTCGATCTGGTTCTGAATAACACCATCACGGGAAACCCAAGATGTTTTATGGTGACTCTTGTGTGGAAAAAGGGTTCCTCCGGTGACCATTTGCCGAATACTACATAACTCCACAAATAATTCACCGATTTCGGGTCTCTTAATCCAAGGTCATGACGCGTCGAGCCAAGGGTCACCATGCTTCCCCATGACGTGTTCTGGTTCAGTGTTGTCTGATCCAACCTGGGCGTTCATATCTCCTGAGATGATAATAATATCACCTCGTGGAACGCACTCAACGGTGGCACTCAGTTACCTATAAAACTCCTTGTTGTCACCAGGTATTGCGGTATTAGTTCGTGCGTATCACTGTAGAATTATGACGTTTCTGACACTGGTCCTGAGCCTGACGACGATAATCCTATCTCAGATTGGTTCCCAGCTGATAAGACTGTCTATCGCTCTCGTTGTAAGGACGACCGTCACGCCATTTTTGGCTGCACTCTCAGGACCAACGTACAGAATAATGTTTGCGCTCAGGGTTCGTTCTTCTCCTGATCCTGTCCACCTGATCTCGCTCAAGCCCAAGATTTGTATGTTATAGTGCTCCATTTAACGGTCGACCACTGATTGGCAGTGCAAGGACCGAGTGACCCCAGCTCTTCCCCCGTCATTCAATCTTCAAACGTTCCAGAAGCCAATTATAGTCCGTCTTCGAATGCCAAAAGTCGTTACCGTAGAATCAGTCCATATCCGAGGCGCTGTATCCGTTTCTCGTACCAGTTGGATTTTAAGGTTACGGGTGATAAGCCCATGATTCAATGAGTGTCCATTTGCCATTTTTAGGGCAAGCAAGACTGGCTGTGAGTAAATTCTACTGCCCCCATCCCACAGGGGAAATAAAGTTTGTAACGCTAAGAAATAAGGCTCGGAGAAAAAAATACAGAAGTTCATGTAATTACTGAAAAATCTGAAAACCAGATGCCCGTGCGTCTGTCTGTCCGTCCGTGTCCTCTCTAACTTGAGAACGCGTTGAGCTAGAGAGCCCAAATTTTGTAAACGTTTTGACAAAAATTAAGCTGTAGTTCGTGAACGGGCCAATTCGCTCCACCCCTTCAGCCCCCTCTCATACAAAATGACATAATTTCGTAATTTGACAATAAACGGATTTACTCGAAAAGTATAAATGCTATTGATCTGAAATTTAGAATATAATACTTTTATGACGATTTGATTGATATAAAAGTTTTTTGAGTCCTCTTCCTTCAACCATCTCCAATACAAACTTCACTTTTTCCATGAAATACTATAAACAAATTTACTCAGTGCGTATAAAATTTATCGAGCTGAAATTCGCACTGAATATTTATTTAGAATTATTTCTAAGACCAAAAAAATTATGCGATTAGTTTCACTCCATCTACCCTCTCCATACAATCTGACACAATTTCACAACTTTACAAAAAGTCGATTTTCCTGAAAAGTATGAATGCTAAAGATCTGCAATTTGGAACGTGTCAAAAACATGATGCTTTTATTTATTTCTGAAAAAATCATTAAGAACTCGCCCCTCCTCCTACCACCTCCCATACAAACTGCAAAATTTCACTAAATCGAATGCATTAATTTTCTCAGTACCTATTAAATTTTCTAATCTTAAATTTTGTGTAAAACATTTTGATGGCAACTCTGGCGTGATCTGAAAAAATTAGTTCGATGTCGTCACCCCCTTCACCAATTCCCCTACAAAATTACTCAAAATCAAAAAATTTATCTTTCATCTAGAGTATCGCACGATTGGGCTTTATCGTAGCCCTGTAATGTTTTTACTCTCAAGTTAGGGGTTCAAATTTTATGGGAAATATGACCCCATAAATTTTACTTGCGCGGTCGTTATTTTTGATTCCACTTAAAAAAAATCATACCAAGAACAAAGTGCAATCTCTTTGAACACTGTTTCGGCCGTTGTCGGCTTTCTCTGCTGTATCGGCTGCTGTCGCCCTTCTTTGAGTCGATATGTCATTAAATATGTATATACGAGTGTGCGATGATTTTTTATCATTTTCCTAGTGTGAACTTCCAAAAATTAAAAAAAAAGAAAGTTCTCGTTTCGTGTAGTCCGTTTTCTTTCCTTTCGTCACCAAGATATCCCGAAAAAAGGAATAAATGTGCGTGTATAGTAAAGAAATCGCCGTGGGGAACCGCAGAATAAGTCCAAGCGTGGTTCCAGTTATTTAAAACTCAATCATATGAAACTCTAGATGAAATAGGAAAGAGTTTATTGTATCGGAAAATATGTCATCCCAAATTCTTTCGAATAATAGTGACTTTTGTATGGGAGGTGGTAAAAGCAGAGGGGGGAGGTTTGTAATTTTTTATATAACACCGAACGGAGTATATAAAATGTTTCACGCTGAATTTAAAGTTTGTAACTTTCATAATTTTCGAGGAAATTGAACAATTTATGGCATTTGTATAGGAGGTGGCAGAGAAAGTGGGAGGTTTTGGATGATTTGGAATCTACTTATCAACATCCTTATCACATTGCCTTGTTACTCATATGTTCGAAGGAGAAATACTTTTCTTGAATTTCTAATTCAAAAATTTGTATGGGAGGTGGTAGAAGGAGTGAAGCGAAGTTTTTACTTTTTTTTTAGCATTTATTGAAATTATTAAGGGACAAATTTTGGCAAAATTTTAAATTTGTACTTTTTCTAGTTTCAATGAAAATCGATTAAATGAATTTACCAAAATTGTGCATTTGTATGGGAGGGGGTAGAAGGAGTATTAGAATCAAAACCAAATTTTTCGACAGCAATGATATTTGTAATAGTATACTTTTCTCAAAATTTAAAGTTGATACCTTTGACGGTTTTGAAGAAAAATAATTTAATTGAAATTCAGAAATTTCGTGAAATTTGTATTGGAGGGGGTAGATAAAATGAGCTGAAGTTGATAATTTTTACAAAATTGTAAATTACAATCGTAATAAAATTAATTCTGGCAAAAATTGGTTCTTTTCGCTTTGCTAGCTGCAATGTAAGCCAAATAAATGCATTTTTGAAATTTGTGCATTTGTATGTATTTATGTAGTTGTATGTATGCATTGTATGTATGATCAGATCAATATTTTTTTGCGTTAATGATATTTACATATATCATTATACTATGACCTAATTTTCAAGTCTATGGTTGAAATAGTTTCGGAGAAAAATCAATTTCTTTAAATTACGAAATTTCATGAAATTTATATGGGAGGGGGTAAAAGGGAAGGGAGTATTTGGCCCGTTCACGAACTTAAGTTACTTTTTGCTAAGAATGACATATGATAAATTTCAGTAAGAAAGGTCGAAGCTTTCGAGAGTTATGTTGTAGACTGACGACATTGAACCAATTTTTTCACATCACGCTAGAGTTACTATGAAAATGTTTTTATATAAAATTTAGGATTCAAAAATTTAATGGGTACTGAGCAAAATAGTGTATTGGATTTAGTGAAATTGTGCAGTTTGTATGGGAGGTGGTAAAAGGAGGGGCGAGTTCTTTATGACTTTTTCAAAAATAACTATAAAGCTCATATTTTTGACATGTTTTAAATTACAGATCAGTAGCATTCATACTTTTCAGGAAAATCGACTTTTTGTAAAGCTGTAAAATTGTGTCAGATTGTATGGGAGGATAGAACGAGTGAAGCTAATAGTCTAATTTTTTTCGGTGTTACTAATAATTTTAAATAAATATTTAGTTCACAATTTCAGCTCGATGAATTTTATACACCTGATCATGAGTAAATTCGTTTAGAGCATTGCATGAAAAAGTGCAGTTTGTATGGTGGTGGAAGGAAGAGGACACAAAAAATTTTTGTATAATATTACATTTTGAAATCATAATAAAAGTATCATATTCCAAATTCCAGATCAATAGCGTTTATACTTTTCGCTGAAATCCGTTTATTATCAAATAGTGAAATTATGTCATTTTTTATGGGAGGGGGTAGAAGGGGTTTAGCGAATTGACCCGTTCACGAACTTGATCTTAATTTTTTTTCGAAAACGACGTGCACAAAATTTGAACTTTCTAGCTCAACGTGTTCTCAAGCTAGAGAGGACATGGACGGACATCCGGTTTTAAAATTTTTGAGTGATTTTATGAACTTCCGTATCATTAATTTTTTTTCTCCGAGCCGGATTACTCCGCTAAAATCTATTGTCTGAAAATCGGACTCTGTATGGGGATAGCATCCCTCCCGCATCCCATCTTCTCACATATATACTAACACTCTTATCAGCATATTGACTTTCCACTCACGCGCAACTTGCCCCAAGAATAATAAAGTTGCGTCCGACTTGTTTGCAGAAATTTTCTATCTACCAATAAAGTTGTATACCTTTTTTCATCTATGCTATTTGATTGTATCTTCCTTTTGTTTACATTGGCATCCATACTTGCCACTACATTTCCCAGTTTTGGCTATCAGGGGAGTTGATTAAATATTCTGTAGAAATTCAATACAAGCTTAACACATTCTCGCACTAATCCCGCATTGTAATTTTGCTTATTAATCTGAAATACGTCTCTGTAATTTTGTAAGCCCATAAAAAGCTCGAAGCCGACTAACTTACTCGTCAAATCAATAAATCAAAATGGCGACCTTGTTTAACATTTTTTCCCCGGGCTTTTTTTATGACAACTGGCTGTGGCGAAAAAAACATCCAGGATGTCTAATGTCCTAGAAATGTCTCCAAAGTCCTTTTGATAATTTCGCTCTAAGGATTTCTGGTTTCGAAGCTTTAAGATTTGTTAAAGCTTTCGCTTCCCGGCACAGTATGCACGAGAGGATGGATTCCCTATATTGTTAACATGTTTTCCGTGAGAGAGAACGATTCGGCGAGATAACGCCGAATTTGGACGTTATTACCTTCGTATTTATATTTTAGAAAATAGCTTAACGCTAGAGGGTGACAACTATATGGTGTTCTTAGAGCTTTGGCTCACATCGTATTCAACTTGTATGGAGCATGGTCGGCGATTCTCTTTGCTCGATTTTCTGCATATTTTCTGTGTAGCCCAATAAAATTAGTAAATTTTTTTCGTTTCAACAAATTATTGTAAAAGTTATGGCAAGAGGTTAAGGTAGTTTTCATACCTAAGCCAGGTAGAGCCTCCTACAACATCCCGAAGGCTTTTCGACCTATCAGCCTGACTTCGTTCCTTCTTAAAGGCCTAGAAAGACTGGTGGACAGCTACTTGCGGGCAAATCTGAACATCTCGGTTAGATGCCCCCACCAACACGCCTATCTGAAAGGTAGATCCACTGACACCGCCTTGCATGTGACGGTAGCCGCTGTAGAGAAAGCTTTCCATCAAAAAAAAGGTTGCGCTCGGTGCCTTCCTAGACGTGGAAGGCGCGTTCAACAACGTCAACATTAATGCCATACTTGAGGCCTTACACAGCTATAGTGTGGAACCTCTCATGACTGTATGGATATCAAAGCTTCTTCGTTCACGGAAAATCGTAGCACGAATGGGTGACGAGACAAGAAAAGGCTCTGTTCACAAAAGAACGCCACAGGGCGGTATAATATCACCTCTCCTGTGGGTCCTAACAGTGAATGAACCTCTTTCCATCTGAAATCAGAAAGGCTACCCCACAATAGCATATGCAGACGATCTTGTCATCATACTAACTGGTAAGTTTGAGAAAGTTCTGGGAGACCTCATGCAATCCGCTTTACAACTTTTGGATAGCTGGGCACTAGATAAAGGACTTACTATTAACCCACAAAAAACAGATCTGGTCCTCTTCCAGAAGAAGAAGACCATATGCTTTCAATCCACCAAACATTCGAGGTATCAATATGGTCCTCTCGAATCAAATTAAATATTTAGGTCTGATTCTTAGTAACAAATTATCCTGGAAGGCCAATATTCAAGAACGAGCAAAAAAGGCTACGGTAGCCTTCTTTGCTTGCAAGAAGACATTCGGTTTGAGATGGGGCCTTAAGCCACACCTCATCCACTGGATGTATACCAATATTGTTAGACCAATTATTTGCTATGGTGCGCTGGTGTGGTGGCCGGTAGTGGTACTAAAAACCAACCTGGCACCCTTACAGCTGATCCAACAGATGGCATGTCTGTGCATAACAGGTGCCCTTAGAACCACACTGACTGCAGCTCTGGAGGTGATTCTCTCACTACCTCCACTTGATCTTTTTATAAAACAAGCAGCGGGTCAGGCAGCCATTAGATTAAAAACCACTAAATGGTGGTCAGCGCCACAAATTGGTCATGGAAAAATTCTAAACGTCATTAGAAACGCAAACTCCCTTTTTGACCGCGAGTATAATTGCATGAACCAACCGCAGGTTGAGAAACGGAAGTTCAACATTAAGTCTCCTGAACGAAACAAATGGGCAACAAATACGATACTCAGCACCTGTATAGGTTCTCTTCTCTATACGGACGGATCTAAAACTAGCCAGGGGACAGGGGCAGGGATTCATTCCCACGACCTCGACATCCAAACTTCATTTCATCTTCCAGAACACGCGACAGTGTTCCAAGCAGAAGTATTAGCCATTAAAGAGTTTACAAAAATTATTCTTGATATGCACAACAGTCTAGGAAATTGTTACATTTTCTCGGACAGCGGGACTGCGCTTCAGGCACTCAATCCTACAGGACTACATCCAATCTAGTGTCCATTTCTAGACACAATTTAAAGCGCCTAGCGGCCATAACGGAAGTTTTTCTAATTTGGATACCGGGTCATAGTGACCTGCTAGGTAACGAGGCGGCAGATACGCTTGCACGGCAAGGATCTGCAAACATCATTTCCACTAGGAAGTCAGTCGATGTAGCACCAACAGTGCTGAAGACTAACTTCAAACAGACTATTTCGGATTCTTTCTTGGCGGGGTGGCGGCAGCTGGAAAGCTGTAAAACAGCCAAATCCTTTTGGAAAGAACCGAACAAAAATATTACAGCTCAGCTGTTACAACGTGGTCGCTATAGTATCCGAACAATTGCCGGCCTGACCACAGGCCATTGCTTGCTAAGGCTGCACGTATTTAGGAGGCGGATCGCGAGCGACAGCTTGTGTAGAGGTTGCGAGGAAGACGAAGAATCTATTGAACATTATCTTTGTCACTGTCCGCAAATCTCCAACAGTCGTCTCCTTTGTTTAGGCTCTAGATTCTTCTCAGAACTAGACGACCTCAGAGGCGTCCAACATTCGAGCCTGTTACGGTTCGCAAACCGAACCAAGTGGTTAGAGCAAGAGGAGTGACTTCCAACTTATAACAATAGGGGGAGTACAATGGGCCCAACTAGATGGCCTCAGTGCTTGTGGTTCCGTGCAACCACCCTCTTACAACCTAAACCTAAGCCTATGTTGATGTTGTGTTTTGCCACTTCTTCGAGGAACTCTTTCAGAGCTCCTGTCCTAAATATGGATCGAACATTCCAAGATTCAATAGAGTAGTCCATTTTTCGTTTGCGGGGTCGTTGCCGTTGAGTTCATCCGTTCCGAGGCTGTTCTTCATGGTTTCTGGACAGTGTTCTTTTTCCGGTGATGCGTTGTCGGCGCCTCGCCCAACCCCCGACCTGGAGGACCGGTCCTACTTATTTATTACACCCTAGTAGAAAAAGGGTGGGAGTTTTGAGCTAAATATGACATGCTGGAGTTCTCACAGCTATGCTGCGAGTCCTACTATGTCATATTTTTGCCTATTTCCTGAGACGCACTGGTGTTACTGGCCATTCAGGTTAACTCCATGTTCCCTCCTCCTTTCTCAAACCGGG
Organism: Chorisops tibialis; assembly: GCA_963669355.1. Classification (NCBI taxonomy): domain Eukaryota; kingdom Metazoa; phylum Arthropoda; class Insecta; order Diptera; family Stratiomyidae; genus Chorisops; species Chorisops tibialis. The sequence goes on along the minus strand of OY770262.1, from coordinate 266,518,698 downwards.
CTTGGGATCGTCTATGGCGGAGTTAAGTGTGAACATTACTGAACTAAAATTTAAAATGTTTCAGTTTTGTTTTTCGAAAAATCACCAAAAACACTCCCCTCCTTCTACCACCTCCCATAAAAATTGCACAATTTTACTAAATCCAATGCACTAAGTTTCTCAGTATCTATTCAATTTTTGAAGCTGAAATTTGGTACAAAACGTTTTATAGCTACTCTGGCATGACGTGAAACAAATTAGTTCAGTACTATCATCCCTTCTACCACTCCCCATACAAAATTCTTAACATCACAAAAATGCATGGCTGGAGGTAGAAAGAGTGGGACAAAGTTGATAATTGTTTAAAAATTAATTGCAATAATAATAAAAACATAACAGTGCTACGATACTCTAGATGAAATAGAATTTTTTGTGATCCCAAGAAATTTTGTATGGGGAGCGTTAGAAAGGATGATAGCATTGAAGTAATTTTATCCCCATCATGCTTAAATAGCTATAAAAATCATTTTTACAAAATGCTTACTCCAAAAATTGAATTGGAACTGAGAAAATTAGTGTGTTAGATTTAGTGAAAATGTGCAGTTTGTATGGGAGGTGGTAGAAGGGGGGGGAGGACGCTCTTAATTTTTATACGGTAGATTGATATTATAATAAAAGTAACATATTCAGGTCAATAGCTTTTACACTTTTTAAGCAAATCCGTTTATTGTCAAAGTGCGGAATTGTGTCATTTTGTATGGGAGGGGGTAGAAGCCTTGGAGCGATTTGGCCAGTTCATGAACTTGACCTTAATTTTTTGTCGACGTGTACAAAATTTGAACTATCTACCTTAACGCGTTCTCATCCTAGAGAGCGCACAGATGGACGGACGGACATCCGGTTTTCAGATTTTTGAGTGATAATATTAACTTCTGTATCATTCATTTTGTTCTCCGAGCCTTATTTCTTAGCGTTACAAACTTTAGAGCAAACTTATAATATTCTCAGATTTCATCCAGAGCATAAAAACATAACAGAATTATGATTAGGCGTAAAGCCCAATCATATGATACTCGAGATGAAATGAGAAAGAGTTCAATGCAACAGTATGGGAGGTGGTAGAAGCGGAGGACGGTTTGTAATTTTTGGATATGACACCTAATGTGGTTTGCAAAATATTTCGTGCTGAATTTAAGGTTTGTAGCTTTCATTATTTTTAATTGGACATAGTTTTCCTGAAATTGGGGCATTTGTATGGGAGGTGGCAGAGGAAGTCAAGGGGATTAAAAGATTGATGCTTATCAACATCATTATCGCCAAGCTTTGTTTCAATTTCAAAAAGTCGATAGCTCTTATATGTTCGAAGAAGAAATGCTTTCCATGAATTTATAATACAGATATTTATGTGGGAGGGGGTAGAAGGAGTGAAGAGGAGCTGATAATTTTTTTTAGTATTTATTTCAATTATTAAGAAACAAATTCTGGCAAAATTTGAAGTTTATACTTTTTCTAGTTTTAATGGAAATTGATCTAATGCACTTAACAAAAATTATGCATTTGTATGGGAGGGGGTAGAAGGAGTGCACGGATCAAAACACATTTTTTCTCATTATTGATATTTCTATTTTTATACTTCATGCAAAATATCAAGAAGAAGAAAAATTATTTAATTTAAATTTCAAAATTTCATGAAGTTTGTAAGGGAGGGGGTAGAAGGAATGAGGTGTAGTTGATAATTTTTTCAATACTGATTGCAATTATAATAAAATTAATTCTGGTAAAAATTCGTTTTTATAACTTTGCTAGTTTCAATGAAAATCGAAAAAATGCATTTTTCAAAATTACGCATTTGTATGGGAGGGGGTAGAAGGAGTGACGGGATCGGATTAATATTCAGTCATATTAATAACATTTATATTGTAACACTTTGACCCAAATTTCAAGTCGATAGCTTAAATAGTTTCAAAGAATAATCAATTTCTGAAAATTTCGGAATTTCGTGAATTTTGTATGGGAGGGGGTAGAAGGAAATGGCCCGTTCACGAACTCAAAGCTACTTTTTTGCTAAAAATGACTCAAAATTTTTTAGCATTATGGCTTAAAGATTTCGAGAGTTATGCTGTAGATAGACGGACAGACGGACAGACGGACAGACAGCAACTCGGAATCGAAGTTTTTGAGCGTATTTCTGTACCCTTGGCGGCTCTGTGCGAGCATTATTTCTTAGCGTTACAAACGGTAAGGCAAACACAATTTACTCTCAGATTTCATCTAGAGTATAACAATTTAAAATAAGGAAAAATAAGATATAACGGACAATATGTGAATAAGTACTGTAGAATCAGAACTCGTTGTAGCTAATGTTGTTATTATTGTGGCTGCAGTTGTTATTGCTTCTGTTGTTATTAACGTAATAGAAGATCCTCTCCGTCAGTTGTATTAGATGATCTTTGATTTTTCCTCTTTCAGTAAAATTGTGCCTCACAAAGAGTCTGTTGTTTAGCGTGAACAAAGCCGCGATTTGGTTTTCCTTCTTGAGTTGGTTTGTCCATTGCCGTCTCTATACTAACAGGCCAGATGGTAGAAATGATGACGTCACACATTCTGGGCACGAACAATTATGGTCTGTGATCATATGATCACATTGTTTCTTTCGAAGGAATGAAATGATGTTCTACACGACAGAAATACTACTTTATTATTTTAATAACTAAGTATTTTTTCTGGCCTTGATTTTGATATGGAGTCATTGGGTGTGAACGTAAAGAAGGAAGCTTGAAAACCGAAAAAAATTAAGATTTCGGTTATATCTTGGAGTATTCACTAGAAACTTAACTACGCTAAGGGCTTTTAGGAAATTAAAAGTTTTTTGATTACAAACATTGTAATACTTCATCGTATAATAAAACGAAAGAATAAAAATTTAACCTTTCATTGTCAAAAAATCATTTTTTTTTATCGTAAAGAAAAACATTCAATACCAAATTTTATTAAATTTTTTTTTATTATTCATGTTGGAAAATCAAAATAAGACACGGAGAATGATTGCATTTATCAACAAACAATAAATAAATATAATAATATCTTTACTAAAATGAATAAAATTCCTTCAAACAACAATGTTATTAAAATAAATAATGTATTAATGTAACAATTATGTATTTTGTGAAATAAATAAATAAAATAAAGTTCTTCCAATAAAAATAACAATAAAAAAACTAAAAACTATTTCAGTTGGATAAAAAATAATAAATCAATAATGAATTAAAATGATTAAGTCCAATAATATTATCTTAATAAATAGATATAAATAATATGAGTAAAAAAAAAATTAATTCAGGTACGTGGCCAGTTTTCTCCTTTTGGCTTTGTCTTTGAAGTTGTGAGATGCATCGGTCATATTTTTGCAATAATTCTCCAAAAATATATTGCACCATGTTAAGGTTGATTTTTTTATTAAAACTATATTACTTTTTCCGCACGCGCAATTGATTGTTTAAATCTTCTTTTAATTTGTCGAAAATAAGAGTAAATAAATACTGTCGGTGGTTATTTTGATTTCAAAACGTCTTTTCAAAGGGCTTTGAAATGAGTGTTTGAAAAATTTGGAAAGCTATTATTCCGATATTTAATGAAAAAAGTGTAGGAAATTTAAGGCCGCCGCGATTCAAGTTTTTCAGGTATGAAATATTACTTGTAATTTCTATAGCTAAATCTTTATCGGTAAACAACAAATTGCTACAGTCATTGCATTTCACAGCTTCGCTGACTTTTCTTACAACATATCCAGACACTTAAACGATGACTGAATGGACGTTTTCTTCAATCTTTACATCCTGGCTGACGAATATAACCTCTTCAGCGTTTTCAATAAAGCATGTATTTTCCTGGTTGACTACTTCAGGTTCCAAAAAGAAATTTTTTAAATCTATGGAACCACGGCTATGCGATTTTAATTTTAAAAGATTGGTAATTCTAAGATTTTTTCTGACTCTAAAATCTGTTGCATTGAAACATGATAATTACATCCATTCATTTCGCGATATTTTCCAAACCTGGCTTCTAATAAATCTGTTTGAAATTTTCCTAGCAGAATATATGAAAAACTTAAATTTTTTAAAAGATATTCAGACAACAAAATTAAAGCTGTAGTGTTATGTGAAAGTGCGGAGAGCGTTTCTTTTGAAAGTTTACCGTGGTTTTTTGCATTCTCAACTTCAGGTCTGTTGCTCCACAATTCAAGCCACTGAGCGAATGATTCTAAAAATTTATAATTAAATTGACTTACATCACGAATTGGATCTGCGTAAACCTGTGTCAAATTGCGCCCTTTATAGGGATGTTTAACATTAACCGTTGTCCATCATCTTTTAATATTAGTAAGAAATTCGATTGTATCTGACGCGTTTTCCACCAAAACTAATAATACTCTCTAGAGTATAATAAATGAACAAATTCAGGAATAAATTTAAATGAATTCAAATTAAATTAAATTAAACTTTATAGAGGGCGCTCTTTGAAAGGTAATCGTAGAAAGGACGGCTATGAGGATTGTGTTAATTTAAATAAGCGGTGGCTTAAGTGACTCCACTCGTTTATTACAGTTTGTTATAGTAGAATTATAATTTAGAAGCTAGGGTGTAGCCTAGTGGGTAGCGGGTTGGTATTGTAATGCGAAGGTTGTGAGCTCAAATCCCTGTCGACGCAATATATAATTCTAGCACATTGCCTGTTTGGATATACCTTGGTCACCTCAATCTGCGAAAATGAAAAATTCGTAGATAGAGGGTTGTGCGAAGGGTTAACAACCCCTCCACAATAAGTAATGAAAAGTCTTAAGGAACCTGAATATCAGGAGGCCAAGGTCCGATTTGGGCTGTAGTACCATTGTAGAAGTAGAAGATAGTAGAATGTGGATTTCACTTTGGGATCCAACAGGGTCTATGCGGGTTTAGGCCGCCACATTAACCTAACCTATTCTCCTTGAGAAGCTATATAGCAGTTCCAGCGATTTTTCCACTCTTCATAGCAATGGGCGAAGTAATTTTTTGTAATTTTGCGCAAAGCGCTCGTTCCAGCTTCTTGAATGTTTTCGATTGTCCTAAAATGAGTTCCTTTGAGGTGCGATTTCAGTTTCGGAAAAAGAGAAAAATCGTAGGGAGCCAGATTTGAGCTCGGGAAGTATTGCGACGTTTTTCTGAGCCATCTTCAGGGTCTATGAAGTCGCTGAGGCATCGATAAATTAGTGCATTTGGCAAAGCACTTTCTCCCTACGCTGGATTGATCAGTTGCATCGTTTCTGGTCCAGATTTATTGAGTTTCACGAAAAATTTAATTGCATAATGTCTCTAACTGAGGGCCCTTCTTATTCCACGCTACATCCATGATACTCGCCATAGCACTTAGTGGACCGCACTAAAATCACTCTAATTGCTTTTGGACTGCATCTCGTGCATTTATAAAAAATCCACTCTGTACCAAATTTGTAATAAATTGACGTAAGGGGGATGCGTAAGTGGGATGCGTACGAAAACTCAGGATCTGTATCTCGCTGCTGATGTTTGTTCCTTTGATATCGTGTGCCTTTGTGAGACATGGTTGTCCTGTCAGTTCAGATATTCTGAGCTTTTCGATTCCGACTTTGAAGTTTTTCGTCGTGACCGCCACCCCAACTTACTTGATCCACCGGTTGGGGGTGGAGTCCTCTGCGCCGTTCGTCGCCAGTTTGCTTCTACGATAATCGATGTCCCAGGAACCGAGAATCTAGAGTTCTTGTGTGTAGCTGTAACACTTGGGAACCGTAAGCTATACGTTGTGACTGTGACTGTGATGCGGTTTATAATGCGTTTGAAACATTGCTTGGTCTTCTTCATCCATCAGACGATATTTTAATTCTGGGCGACTTTAATTTACCGCAAATACAGTGGCTACGCTCTGATGATAATGAGGTTTGTATGACGCCTTCGTATTCCTCCTGTGCCCGACACGAAATACAATTTGTGGACAACATGCTTGCTACAGGACTTTTCCAAGTGTGTCCGATTTCGAATGGTCATGGTAGATTTTTGGATCTGATCTTCTCATCTGATGCCAGCCTTACGACGATTGATAAATGTCACAGCCCTTTGCTGCCTGACTTGCCTATTCATCCTGCGCTTCACGCAACATTCAACTCTCACACAGAATTTACGAACTCAAAATGCATTGCTAGTAATTATTTTAATTTCGCCAAAGCTGATTTTGAAACTTTAAATCTTGACATATCCAATTGCGATTGGTCGTCTGTGTTGAATGAATCTGATGTTGACAAAGCCACTTCTAATTTTTACACGATTTTAAATGGCTGCTTTCTGCGTTGTGTCCCTGTAGTTTGTTCGAAACCTACTAGGAGGTTTCCCTGGTTTGACGATGATTTAATCAATTTGAAAAATCGGAAAACGAAAGCTTGGAAAACTTACTCGCTCTCAAGGAGTGATACGGACTACATAATTTACATAAACCTATGTAATTGTTTTATAAGTCAGTCTCGAGCTGCATATAACCAATACCTTTTTAGAATTAAAAACTCTTTTAAAGATAAACCGAAACAATTCTGGAATTTTTTCAACTCTAAGAAAAACTCTGATGGTTATCCTTCCAGTATGTTTTTTAATGATGTAGTCAGTGCTGATCCTACTACAATTAGCAACTTATTTTCCAACCATTTCCGCACCGCCTTCAATTGCAGTACGCCGCTAACATCCGTTGGTAACTTTGAATACATGTCAAACTTTCCTTCTTCGTCCTTGGTTCCTAAAGATATTTTCATTGACGACTCCACTATTTTGAAATACATTGATAAACTTGCTATTAATTTCTCCAGAGGACCAGATGGTGTTCCTTCTTCTGTGATTAAAAAGTGCAGTTTATCCCTTTTACCTATCCTTGGGTATCTTTTTAATACCACGCTTCGTAGTGGAGTTTTTCCTATGTCATGGAAATACTCAACTATAATGCCCTTACTTAAGTCTGGTAAAAGAGACAATGTAACTAATTATAGGCCTATAGCGAATCTTCCATGTGTTGCTAAGCTATTTGAATCCATTGTGTGTGATGTAATGTATTTCCATTCCAAGTCGATTATTGGATCATTCCAGCATGGCTTTGTCAAAGGCAGATCTACTGTAACTAATCTTATGGAATTTTCGAACTTCTATCTTTCTGCTATCGAAAACGGGCAGCAGGTCGATTGCATATACACTGACTTCAGTAAAGCCTTTGACAAAATTGACCATAACATTCTTGTGCATAAACTCCGCCTGCTTGGTTTTTCTGATATTTTCGTCCTTTGGATTAAATCTTATCTTAGTGATCGCATTCAGAAAGTACACTTTCGAGGAGCCTTATCTTCTGATATAATTAATACTTCTGGCGTTCCGCAAGGTAGCCATCTGGGTCCACTACTATTCCTTCTCTTTATTAATGACGTGAGTTCGTTTATCTCTAACTCGAACATTTTTCTCTATGCCGATGATGCGAAAATCTTTAAGATTATCTCCAGCAGCAATGATTGTCTATTATTGTAAAGTGATATCTTGCGTTTTCATGACTGGTGCTTACTTAACAATTTACATCTCAACATTAATAAGTGCACTGCTGTTTCGTATTCTAAGAAGAGAATATCAATGAATTTTGACTATGTTGTAGATGGATGCTCTTTACTTCGTTCTGACAAAGTACGTGATTTGGGCGTACTATTCAACTGTAATTTTACCTTTGATGATCACGTGAATCACATTGCTGGTAAAGCGAACGCTATCCTCGATTTTGTTAGGAGACAATCGAAAGAATTCAATGATTTCTTTACAACGAAAATGTTATATTGTGCATTTGTCCGATCTATCCTAGAATATGCTAGTCCTATCTGGTCACCATTTTATTCCATTAACATAGATAGGATCGAAGCAGTTCAGCGTCGGTTCTTAAGGTTTGTCCTTCAGGGCCTTCCCTGGTCCGATCCACTCAGGTTACCGCCATATGTTGATCGTTTAAATCTGCTGTCTATGGATTCCCTTGAGAAACGGCGTATACATGCCAGAGTTGTTTTTGGTTTTAAAGTAATTACAGGTATAATTGACTCTGACAAATTGTTGTCTATGATTAATTTCAATGTTCCATATCGCCCTTTACGAAATTATGAGCTTTGTAGAATTCCGCAGCATCGCACAAACTACGGGTTTTATGAACCAGTTTCATTCATGTTAAGAGATTTCAATAACTTCTTCTCGCAATTGGATTTTCACATAAGTGTCCCACAAGTAAAAAGTCAGCTTTCTTGATGTTCATAATGTTTGATTTTGTATAAAGTTTAAATTTCTGTGTACCTAATTCTGTTTAATTGTTATTAATTAATTATATTATTAATTTATATTATTATAACTGTTGTTAAATGTAGTAATCAATTTTTTGATGAATAAATTATTATTATTATTGATTTGCAACAATAATTGATATGTGGCAGCACTACGGCTTAGACTAATAATTTCGCTTACTCTACTCAAATCTGTGCGGAAATGAAATGGAAATACCAGATTAAATATTCACTGCAAGCATGACAGAGCGAAAAAACACGTGTCCGTTTCGAAACTTAAACCGATATCTTCCCAAGTCACCATACTGCACAAACTTTGGTTCCCGGTAAGTTTACTGAAATCACCTAGCGCCAAGATAGCTCTTATGGGACAAATGACATGTGTTTGGAATATTTGCACGGTGAGGTGAAAATAGGGAAGAAAAGCTCTCGTCGGTGGTGTGCTTCAAGGAGCAGCCGGAGCTTTTCCCCAAAGGATTTTTTTTTGGGGCCGAAACTTTGAGGCTCGTATCAAATCCGGTTCTCTTTTAGTCATGGAGTTCCAGTCGTTCGGTCCTTTCGGGAGCTCTTCTGTAGTCGTCGGTCGCCGGGTTTGTTACTGCAATTGAAGAAGTCCTTTCAGTGAACAGATTGAAATTGAAAAATATTGAAAAAAAGAAAATTGGATGGTCAGTTTTTGTCCGTCATTTTCTCGGGCGTAGTGTGCATTTCACGGCTGATGATCAAAAACGGCAGAGGCACGGTGTCCTTGGTTGTGTGCAAAAGTTTCGAGTAGTTTTTGCGGTGTCGGATATTGTGAGGACAGGAAAAAAGGAGTTTCCTTGACGCTGTGCTGTCTCGCGAGTTTTTTTTCTTTCGGCTTATTTCGAGAATTTCGAATACTGCGAAGAAATCTTACTTTTCTCGGTGGTTTAATCTGTTTGATCGGTGTCGTAGTTACGTGGTTTGCCAAAGTCGTCGCAATCAACAATCTCCGGAAGTTTCGTCAATTTCAGAGGTCCGATACGTTATCGAAATTTGTACTTCGTGTTTTTTTTTGGAATTTGTAGTTTTGGCGCGTTTCTATTGGCGCATCAGTGTTTTAGTATCAGTTTCAAAAGGATGTGAAGCGAAATTTACGGGCTAAAGATACGAATCGTTTGTTTTACAGGATATCTAGAATACGCACAATTTCAACAATAGGCCGGATACGTGGAAAACATTTTAAAAAAGTAATTATGCAATTCGTCCCTACGCCTTCAAATGCAATAACTTTTTTTTTTGTTGTAAGATGTTTGATCTCCGGGGACAGGTTATTGTCTTTTTATTTTATTCGGTAAAGTGTAGTACACTTTACACGGTATCGTGGAATGGAGCTGAGAAAAAAAAACACACAACAACAACATCAACAGTAACATAAATGTTCTTACGTATTGGTCCGTACAGCCTCCAAAACCACCCACACCTTTTGGGAGCGTAAGAGCTTAAATGGAAAAAAAGGAGAATAGATCTTATGTCTTTGAAAATGTACAAGAATCGGGAGAGTATAAAGCTTATCCTGGAAAAAACGGGGAGAGCAAGCACTTGTTTCGTTTGCGAGAGAATCCGATGCGCACGTATTCTTCGGCGGTCTTTTATCATTCTCTTAAGGGTGGACGTAAAAACGGAAAGTTGAGAAGATTTATCTCAGCACGGAGAACACACACATGTTCTCAACCCTCCGTATCGCAGCCACCTAGATTCGAATCCAAACGATTGACTTCATTCCAGTTTTCGGGTTCGTTCGAAGCCTGCCAATGAAGATATCGCGACAGAACTGTCAGATAAATCCGTCATATCCTCATATCCTTCACCAATATTTAACGTGTAGTACTTCTCCGATTTTCTTCATCCTTTGTCGCCTTCGCACATTGCTCTCAGCCTAACTTAAGCCTTATCTGTCTCAATCACAGCGAGTTGTAACGTTTAATTATGATGAGAGCGTGGCCACTTGAAAACGTGTAGAGCTGTGTGATACATACCGTGGGAATCATACGGATGACGGACTGTTGACGTTCAAGTTTTTACTTTGCTTTGATTGCAAGTCAACTAATCGTGGCAGCGAAAGTTCCCATTGTTTAGTGTGGTTGACAAAGCAAAGGACGCTTGTCCTTATGCAATCAATTGACTTAAGGACGATATTTTCAAAGATGTTGAAGAACGATGAAAGTGAGTTTATTTTAGAAAGGAAATGGCTTTTAAGTAGAAGTTAAGATGTGTTATAGAAAGATAGTCCTTGATTTTTGCAGTAGAAATATATAAACTAGGTCATGGACTTTGTACCAGCTATCTAATAAAAAAGGAACGTTCAAGAAGGAACAGTGTTTCTGGAATGGATAGAGTTGTAATATTTTTATTAGCTCTCAACAAAGAACAGTGATTGGCTGGACAAGTTTACAGCAAGTAACTGAATGACCACTATACTAGTCCGATACCTGTAATTGATCATGATCCTAATCCCAACTATAACTTAAGTTAGGTGAGTCTACCACCAAACATGACATTTTTATAACATTAAAGTAACTTGATGCTCTGAATGGCCTTTAGTTATAAACGAATCAAACCACAGAAGGATTCGTCGTTCACTAACAGGCCTCAGAAACAAGAAAAATGCTTTCCAAATCTGTAAGAGGCTCGAGATCTCATTTGTTAAAACGGCCAACAACAACTAGACATCGAAGGGCACTTTCCTAGCCTTCTTGACTTATTTCTCACCAACCAACCTAAGAAATATTGTCTCTGTCATATTTTCATCGGCAATTGGAAATACTGATCATTTCTTACTGCGTGTACAATTCCTAGTTGCAGCAACTACACCGTCAAAGCCCCTCGAAGAAACATTGGGCATTTCATCAGAGTCAGTTGGGAGGCGCTAAATATCTTCTTCAATGCCTTTAATTGGAAATGGTGCTTCGATTCCAATGACTGCGATGAAACCTGCAGAAGTGTTACCGAGAAGGGTATGTAGATCTTAATAATTTCCAATCAAAACAGAGTCCGACCGTCCAAGGATTCTTGGTTCAATAAAGAATGTCTTGATGCCATCCAGACGAAGAAACAAGCTTTTCAAACATTTAGAGGCAATAAAACATCTGTCAACAGAGAACTTTTCAATGCCTCAAGAAATATCTTTCGGATCCTCAAATAGCTCAATGTCCACAAATCTGGACCGCATGGTATTCCCCCTAAACCTCTTCGTAATCTTTTCTATCTTTCTTACTCTTCAGGGTTGCAAATGTGTTCAACCGATTCCCAAGAAAGGAAGCAAAGTGAACCCCGCCAACTACCGCCCAATAGCCATTACTTTTTCAATTGACAGTGCTTCAGTGTTCTTGAAAGTAATGGAAACTCATTACTTTCAAGAGCACTGAAGCACTGTTAATCGAAAAATCGTCAATTATCTGGATGATAAACAACTCATCCATGATCGACCGTATGGGTTCCGTTCTGGACGGTCGACGAGGAATTTTTTAGTGTACTTGACAGAGCGTTGGAACTCATGCTTACATAAATATGACGAAGGTCAAGTTCTCGCACTTGACATTGCAAAAGCTTTTGGCAGAGTTTTGTATAAATGTTTCTAAGTTAATCTTAGAGTCATAGGCCTTTATGATTCCCTTGTTCAATGGATTGAGAGTTATCTCTCTGAACGCACTACACGAGTAGTATTAAATGACGTTACTTCTTCCTCCTACCGAATTGATTCTGGCGTCCCTCAAGGTTCTGTTTTATCTCCAATAATTTTCTTAGTTTTCATTAACGACCTTCTGTCATTTACTCTCAATCCAATCCATATTTTTGGAGATAGCAATACTTTAGACAGCACCCATGAATTTAACTCTGCTGCGGCATCAAACAATCATTATATTGCTTCCAATCGCAGGGAGTTGTTCAGTTCGCTCAACTCGGATCTCAACTTAATCCTGGAATAGGGCAGGAAAAATAGAGTAGAATTCAAGGCATCCAAAACACAGGCCAGTCATCAATCCCTCAAACGTGATTTTTCAGTGTTTTCTTATAATATAAACTTTGATGGTGCATAGCTTAGCACTTCGGAGAATTTCGCATTCTCTCCACCATTTCTAGATGGGGACCGAATTATGGTCCATCCAATTAAGAACTAAGTGTGGCTCTTCGAAACCACCCTTCTACTACCTAAACCTAAACTTACTGAGAAAGCTAATCGCCTGCGATTCATCTCCAGGATTCTTCGTCAGCTCAGTGCAGGTCCCGAAGGTATTCATAGTCCTCAAAAATTGTTTTTCATTCCTGGTTAAACCGCTTCGCGATTTATTCCACCTCTCTTACTCTTCTGGGCACTTTTTGCGCACGTGTAAATTGGCGAATGTTCATCCGATTCCCAAGAAAGGAATCAAAGTGTTAATCGCTAACTACCGCCCATTGCCATTACTACCACGAATTCCGTTCAGGGACGTTCTACAGGTGACCTCTTGAATTATCTGACTGAGCGTTGTAACTCTTGCCGGCATAAATTGGGCGAATGTCAAGTTCTTGCACTTCACATAGCTAAAGCGCTTGACAGAGTTTGGCACAAATATCTCCTGGTGAAGCTCATAGAAGTAGGTTTTAATAATAACTTCGTAAAATTTATTAAGACTTTCTTGTATGAACGCATCATTCAATTAGTAATGGATCGGGTGGCATCTTCTCCCTTTCTTATAGATTTCGGCGTTCCTCAACGCTCTATTCATCACTTTTTGTTTAATTATTGGGGAGCACGTGAGAGTACTGCTATCTTTTTGGCCTACTGTTCGTTTATTTCCCCTTAAACTAACGATAACTTGCTGGCTATGGCTAATTTAATTATGTTTAAGTGAGCCATGTTGGCTAGTTTATCAATTGCACGGAAATATTTTCTTAGAAGATTTTCTCTTGCTTCTGTTTCGCAGTGACATGGAATGTGCTCTGTTGTCTCTGAGTCGTTAAAATATAGGCGGCATATGTCGGTCTCCCATATTTTTGAGGTGGTGGTCAAGAGGCCGATCAGAGAACTGATATTACTCTTGCTCAGCTCAAGGATTTCCTCCATTTTGTTTTACTGTGGTAGAATTAAATTTTTTTGGAATGTTCTTTTGGCTTTTCCGTAAAATGGCTCTGGTCCAATGAAAATTGTTTCTGCTCCATTTTTTGCAACGCAGCTTACTTTTCCGTTTCGCTTCGCTATATGTCCTGGGACCCATATTACGCTTACTTTGTTCCTTTCTCCCCAAGGTTCGATGCTAGGGCTTTTGGAACTGCCTGACTATCCGATTATATATAAACAGTTTTATTGCGATGAGCTTCCTTAATATTTTCTTGGATGCATAGCTTCTTTGCAATTAGTTCGGCCTGAAAGATTGTGGCTTCTTTACCGAGTGATTTTGTAACCGAGAAGTGGAGGCCTTTAACTTGGGCTCCAGTTCTCTCCAATGTGTGTGAGCCATCTGCAAACCAAATGGTTAATCCTTCGTTTATTTAAGGTATCATGGATTGCCAGTCCTTGCATTCTCGATTATAATTCGAAAGGGATTTCAAAATTGAAATTGGCAAGACGTCAATGTGCCCGACAATGTTGAAGTCAGAATCTCTAAAATACCGCTTTTATAGCCTCCTTTTTATTTGAAAATGTGTCGGAGGGATGCATTGGAACATTTCCATTGCAGCAGTAGGACAGGTTTTCTTTGCGCTACTAGGACAAGCTAGTCTTTGAATTTTTTGTAGCGTAAGCTGTCCTTTTGTTGTAAAATCTTAGTCCACCAGACTGTTGATCTGTATGTAACTATTGGCAGTATGATTGTTCTACACAAGCCCAAGATGATCTAGGGCTGTTATCTTTAGTTGTCTGCCAAACAAAATCTTGCAAGCTCAAAACGCCTTTACTGCTTTTATTGAATGTTATGTAGATTTTTCTTCTTCTGGGTAACATCTCAGTCTTACTTTGGTTGATATTCAAGTTCTTAGACTGACACCAGTTTATTATCACTTCTAAAACAAATTGTATATGTCATATCGGACAAAGTTACGTAATATCAGGTAAATATTGATGAATATGTCGAGATCATCTGCATATCCTCGTAGCCTAATTCGTCCATCGACTACAATTGACCACAGAGCTGGAGATAGCACCCCTCCCTGGGGACATCCCCATAGGTCTGTGCAGTCAATGTGCTATCACCTATATCCGTGGATGTCATTCATCATGCCGTATAACCTTTCGATTCAAGAGACTTTTTCCTTGAACCCGCTATTATGGCGTCTTGTCGAATGCTTCTTCAATATCTCGGAATGCGCAAGGGGCGAATTCTTTCTGATCTTTAGCGTTTTCAGTTTGTCTTATTAAACCGTGAAGGGCTGACTCAATTGATTTGTCTTTCTCGTAGGCATGTTGATTCCTATTAAGGTAGACATTGTTAGGGCCCGTTCTTTCATCCACTAATTTCTTCATCGTTTTGACGTGCCGAAAAGAATACTGAGGCTCGTCTAAATAAAGTTCGTCACCTTTCCCCTTTCTGGAGATTAAGAGAGATCTCCATTCGCACGAAGCTCCGAGTTTTTGACGCATGCGTCAAATCCGTGTTGCTATATGGTGGTACTACGTGGAAAGTAACCGTTCGACTTACCAAAAAACTGCGAACTTCCGTGAACCAATGTCTCCGACGCATTTTAGGAATATTCTGGCCAGAAGTGATCTCCAACGGCGAGCTTTGGAGTACAACTGAACATACTAAAATAGGCATTAAGATTCAAAGGCAGAAGTGGCAGTGGATCGATTACATTTTGAGGAAACCAGAGCGATGCATCACCAAACAGGCTTTGGATTATAATCCTCAAGGAAGACGTCGGGTTGGTCGACCATGTAGTACATGGAAGCGAGCAATTGAGCAGGAGGTAGAGAGTTATTTTTGTCTTGTACCCTTGTAGGGGGTCTTTCAGGAATGTGATTGATTGATTGACGAAGAAGGAGGTAAGGCTTATAGGGCGGTGTCAATCAAAGACCCTCTTGTGGCGCGGTGTGGTTTAGGATAATCTTTGGGTCGATTCCCTGCATTTGGTACAAAAACCACATTCGCATTGCTCCAAATTTTTGACATGTATCCCCATATAAAACTGGCTCTAAAAATCCTTATCATTTGCTATTGCTGACCTTGTCTTCCCACCGCTTGCGTGGTTTTCCCACTAGCCTCCCACCAATAATTTTGCCCTTAAGAGCATGTGAAGATTTTTCTATCTTATTTGCTCTACATGGTCAGCCCACTACAGTTTACGTAGCTTGATGAAAATTGAAGCTTCTGGCTCATCGTAGAGTTGATACAAAGCATAATTGCCATTCGCCATTCCATTTCTTCTTTCACAAGTTCAAAAATTCTTCGGAGGACCTTTCTTTTGAATACGTTAACTCCTTTTTTGGAAGTCCGCGTTAATGTTCACGCTTCTCTGTCATAACAGAGCACAGATCTTGTGATAATTTTGTTTACATGTACTCTCCAGCTTATTGTTCCTTTGCACTTTCTTGGATTTCAAGTAACGAATAATACGTTTTTACATGCTAGTATGATCCGTCGATTGATTTTGTCCGTTTCATTGCCATCCTTTGCTAGATTAGCCCCAAGATTTACGATGATAAGTTGTCCACACTCTCTAAATTAAACTTCTTCTTCTTAATACAATCGCACTAAAGCGCAAATCGGGCTTTGGCCTCCTGATCTTCAAGTTCCTTAACATTTTTTCATTATTTATTGTGAAATGGTTTTCAGCCCTTCGCACATTGGGGGGGATTTGAACTCACGACCTTGGCATTGTAGACCAACACGCTACCCTCTAGGCTAGACATAGTTTCTCTGCAACTGCTGTATTTTGTCTGAATAGTGTTCTCCTGCTTGTTTGCGTGATTGGTTTTATCTTGCTTTCGTTAAAGCACATCCCGACTTCTCTTTCGGCGGAGTTACGATTAACGAATTCTTCCTTAGCGCTAGGGAGGGATCTTGCGAGGATGTTTATTTCGGTAGCATATGCTACTAGTTAGGTGGACTTGAATAATGTCCCATTGGTGTCGACTGGGATTTTTCGTAAGACTTACTGTAGCGGATGATGGCGCTGGCACGGATTGGTTCGTTAACAACCGAGGTGGATCGTTGCCTTCTCCTCCAATACATACATTTCCGTTCAGGTGCTATATAACCCTCCAATTCAGAAAGGGTGTCTTAAAGGCCAAATATATGGAGGCCCAGCTGAAATCAAGCGGAAGGCAGAGGATTCTCAGAAGGGCAAATTCTGTGGGTGGGTTGGGCGATCTTTGGGAGAGGATATGGGATACGGAGCTTAACGTTGAAGTTCTGACGCGACTGACAAATGGTTCCTGCTGATCCCACCTTCTTTACCAAGGGATCACTCTACCACCTTTTTTCCGAATTTTCTTCCTCACGGTAGGAGTTACTTCTATTTGTCTACCGTATGTCCCGAAAGAAAAGAGAGTGTGCCAGTTAAAAATCCGTGTTTCATAGTGTTATTAAGCAAACTGAAGTAGAATAATAGTTTGTGCTGAGCGTCACTTCATTAATACAAATTTTCTATTTTCAATTTTATTATGAAATCGAGTTTCAACCTAATATCGTTGATAGGTATTCCTTCAATATAACACTATACAACAAATTTACAAAACTGATGGAAACGTCGCTATAAGATTGACAATTCTGTCAGGGATTCGAACCAAATTTATAATTAAGGAATGCGAATTCCTTCCTTAACCTCCAAATAAAATCGAAGCCAATAGACCAATAATTATCAAAAATTACCTTGCGGAACATCTAGTCCTCTAACGAAGGGCAAAATCGACGGTAAGCAAATCGGCAATGTAGTTGATCTGCTGCACATAGCATAGCGCAGCTGGTCATGGCGGTCTTCCTTGATCTTACCTACTCCGCTTTACTTTTCAGAGCGTTGCGATACAAAAAGGAATGCAACTTGAAATCGGGAAATTTATTGGTTTGTTAAAGGTCAGCATTCAGCAATCTTGATTGATGAACATCAAATTCCTGTTAAGACCTCCTATAGGGGCATAGGACAGAAACAGCTATCTTCCACAAGGCGCGATCCTGAGCATCGGCCTTAAGCTGTTGACAGAACTTGTTTATTCCTCTGCTCAACTGCTCGCTTCCATGTGTTACCTAGTCGACTAACCCGACGTTTTCCGTAAGGATTATAATCCAGGGCCTGCGGTTGTGCGAAGGGCTAACAACCCTTCCACAATAAGTAATAAAAAATGTTAAGGAACCTGAATATCAGGAGGCCAAGGTCCGATTTGGGCTGTAGCGCCATTGTAGAAGTAGAAGTAGAAGGAACCGATATTCCCAAGGTAAGCCGTAGACTCTGCCTCGTTGGTCAGATCTTCAATGGCCTTTCTCTTGTCGCGTCTAACAGCCTTTTTAAGCTGTATATGAGCATCAGGATTGACGCGCCGGTCCAAATTTTTTTGGATTTATATTCGCTTGCAGATATCTTGTCATTTCGGTTTTTTTCCTCCTTTTAGCTACGCATCACTCCAACGATCTAATTTCACTGTCTGTCTTCACCCCCGTTCTTCACTCCAGCGCTACTGTAACCTTTTCTCGTCACTGAGCTCTCCTCTTAGCTAGATAAAGCGCATCTGCTTTCTTGCGTAGGCAATTTGAAAGTTGCTGCGCGCGAAAGTTTCAAATTTCATGTTGGTGAATATGAGCGATAGTTACAATACTTTAGTGATAATTTGAAAAGCATGGGGGCTAAACCATCTCCCAGCTTTGTTTTGGTTTTGGTCACTTTGATTCCGTAAAGTGTGGATAGTGTCGATGATGGTTCCTTAGTTGACTCCTCTATCGAGATGTCTGTCGTGATCACTGGTAATGGAGTGAGATTGCGAAGATGTTCGAAGTAGGAAGCCCATTTCCTTTCTAAGTGAATATGTTGCCCTCTGCGTCTTTGTAGAGACTGGTTTTTGGCTTATATCTAATTTTTAGGTCTTTTACAATTGCGTATGCGTCCCTCAATTTATTTTGTCTCATATGTTGTCCAGTTCTTGTACCTTGTTATTATGGCTCTTCCTTTATTTTTGTCTGCTCCTGCATATCGCTCAAGTGCGTCATATCTAGCTTGCCCCGCTCGTGTTGGTTACTTAGTAAAAAATTTATAAGCTTCGTTCTTTCCATCTGCTGCTTCGCGATATTCTCGGTCGAACCTGTCATTATTTTTTCGCCGCGCTTCATATCTTAATATCTCATCTGCAGAGGATTTGATTTTTCCATTGATGCGTTGTCGACGCCTCACCAACCCCCAAACCAGTCACACTTATTTATTGCACTTTGGTAGAAAAAGGGTGCGGTTTCTAGCTAAATTTAACATGCAGGAGTTTTTTTTTACAGAATGACCTGTGTTATAGGCAATTTCAGCCTTTATGTACAATGCACAAACATAGTCATGGAGGGAAGGAATGGGATTGGGAAGTTAGGGGAAGGGGAGTGAGAATAACCGTAACGAGTGGAGAAGCTCGTATATTTTTCAGTTGTGCTGGCTACTACTGACAAATATTTGCAGATGTTGTGGGGCACTCAATGATAAAAAGCAAACAGAAGCCATCTACTCAGCATACAGACCTCCTTGAAGTGTAATTGTTTCATTTTTACACAGTTTGCCCATTTAATTTTTCATCGCCAGTAGCAACTGAAAATTCGTGCTGAAAAAATCCCATTGTTTGGAGGGAGAAATCGAACCCAAGACCTAGTGACTGTGAAGCAAGAGCGCTGCCCACTACGCCACGGAAGCCACAGTTATGCTGCGAGTTCAACTATGTCATTTTGTCCATACCATTTTTACTTCCTTCCTTAGATACACTAGTGTTGCTGGCCATTCAGATTAACTCTTTGCTCCCTCTTCCTTTCTCAACAGGGCTTGGAATCGGCTATGGTGGAGCTAAATTTCGGATATTGTTAACATAAAACTCCACCACTGTCACCAGTCCTTAACCCGATCGGGCATATATGTTCAGTTAGATTAGATTGGATTACATGACGGTGTATGTTTAGTTTTCTTCATTGCGATTTCCTCCAGTATACGGCTTTGAAGTTCCTCATCAAGGTCCGGCCTATTGATAAAGTTTAGGATATCACGTAGACGAAAAGTTAAAAATTCACATGGGCTCACGAATCTTTGACCGAAATTGAGGGAGTCTTTTGTTCACCAGTGGTTCACATTCACTGAGAATCTGCTCTGATGTTTCGTCCTCCTCATTGCACATCCTGCAGAGACTGTCTTCTTAAAATTCCAATCCCATGAAAATGTTTCTTCATATGACAGTGTCCAGTTGGGACAGTATTTTTAAAAGATGTGTACGTTCGTGGGATTTCTCTGAAAGGCTCGATGCAAAATAATCAATTTTTTGCATTAAACAAAAGGGTTCCGCACGAAAAATTTCTGTTAGTGTTTGAGCCAATGTTTGAAATCAAGAGAAAATCTGGATAAGGAGAGGAGAGAGAAAACAGGATGATTGCGGTGCACAATATCCATTTCTAGAATACTTGCGTCCTGCAGCAATGAGCGTCGTTTCTTTGAAAATAAGTTCATCCCCATGATGGGCCTTAGCATCCCCAAGACCACCATCTAAATCGTTTCTAATTCTAGGACTCACTTATTGGTATTGTGCGTAGTAGTTAATGATCATCTGCAATAGCTTACAACATTTGGAATAAGGTACATGGTAAGCAAATTACTTGAGCATCTTAATTAGGTGAACGTTTGAAGAAACAATCGCAGAGGTAGTTAAAGGTGCTATGGCACTATGCGAGGCAGTAACCTGGCGCATATGGACAGAATTCGGAATTAATTCGAAAAAATTGTAACATTTACCAAAAAAACATTTTTACCGAAACAATTGAAAGAATTAGGATTTTTAGGAATAATTCTAGGCGAGAAACTCACAATCGAGAATATTCTTCTGAACTTGCTTGGTGGCTATATCCATAGTTAACATATTAGATATATGGTTAGGAGCAAGAGACTGCAGAAAACTTCTCAGCAGGTTCAGATTCATCTTTCTTAATCCGGGGAATACCATGTAGTACTGAAAAATTGTGCATCCCAATGTAGCAGTGTGCCCTTCACTGGAACTCGGCACAGACCATTGGGACATTGTCTCAGAGGATGACCAAAACATATTCTTTGTCGAAAAAAAAATTCTTCAGTTAGATCAAATATTCTTCGGCTCAACTGAATTTTCAACCATTCCTCTTCAAGATATCGCAAGCTTTATCACTATTACGTGACCCGATACCAAAGGATGTCATAGTAAGTCCATCATATAACGCAATGATTGAGGAAACTAAACCAACTCTACCGTATAATCTAATCATTTAATCTGTAGATATACGAGTACAATGATAATCGGGTATTCTATTGTTAATGATACCCATCTGTTTTTTCCAATACTTTTTTTTCGAATCATATCCTTTCAAGAGATTGTATTGAAAATACTGAAAGATACGTCTAACGAAAGAGTTAAAATATCATCAAGTTTATGTAATATAATAAAATTATAGATATGACAAACTAGATAAAAGAAATGTCAATCATTTTTGATTTCCACTTCGCAACGATACCCATAGCATTCATCTGAGTTACTAGGCACTCCATTGAAAACTTTTCACGTATCTTGTACGATTGCGAAGCATTTTCGAACGTCTGGCCATACAACCAATGATCCCATCATCGTCAGAGACTTTTCCATTCTATCACATCCCGTGTGGGTCAATGATGATGATGGAAAATATACTAAGAAAAAAAATTTTTTTTTTGCCTCTCAAGGACGAAAGAACATGCGGAGATTGTGCGTAGAACAGAAGTGCCAGCATGAAATCCCTTTTCAAATTAGAAACAATTGAAGGAATAGTCCAGGATTGATCCAATAAGTTATCCCGGCCGAAAAGGCTTAAGTCGGTATCTGTCGGTATGTGCTGAGTGGTTTTCTTGCTTTTTATTGAATCCTTAAAAAAAAAGGCTGGCGAATTGCTTCTCGCACAGAAATAGGGTCTCAAAGGTTGCAATTGATAGAATCGAATGTGAACGGTTCATTCATGTGATGGGTCTTTGATTGAAAGAGTGTGGGGATTAAGAGAAAGTATGTTTGTATTTCTATGGGATTTATGAAGGATGAGCTGTACCAAAGGATCAAAATCAATGGAAAATCAATAGGAAATAGTCGTAAGAGCGTGGATGTAATGGAAAGTTAATACATTCTGAATCGAAAAGTAATAAATGATAAGTATGCGTGTAATTAGATAAATATTTTAGCCCCTCCAAATGGAACGATTGTCACGACTCCCGCGTTTGTAGACTACATACCAGGAAATTCGTTTCAAGATGCAGATTAGAAAGATCATCTCTTCCTTTCTGAGATTGTTGCGGGCATTTTATACACACGGCTCATGTTGGTCTTGGAAGGCAAGTTTAAATGCTGGCATATAAATAATGTAAAAGAAGCTAGACCTGGCCAATGTTTCGTCTAATCAAAGAAATGCAACTGGATCCTACTAGTTTTAGAATGAACATGTTATCAGTCAATCAATTTTTCTATATGGGCATAGTAAAAAAAGAGATATCTTTCAAAAGGCGTAAGCACTGGTCATTAGTTACTGCTCGTTTCTATGTGCCGCATGACTTACCAACTTCGTCCTTGTAGGTTATATTCTAGAGCTTGTTTGGATATGTTTTGGTCCATTTCAGTGCGAAAAATAGCTACACTGCGTTCGAAACATTGGTTTCCGAAAGCTCACAGTTTCTTAGAAAATTTATTGGTAAGTTTTCATGTAGTAAAAACCCACGCCATTTCTGGCTTCATACTTAGGATGGGGATCACCTAGATTGACCTAGTTCCTTATTGGAACAGCTTTCAATCATCATAAGCTAAGTTTTCAATATTCGTCATTTTTCATTACTTATTGTGGAAGAGTTCACACAACCCTCTCTCTACGAATATTTTCATTTTCGTAGATTGAGGTTACTGAGATTTATTCAAGCAGGCAGTGTTCTAGAATAATTCGTTGACCGTGATTTGAAATCACGGCCTTCGCATTGTAGACCAACACGCTATCCACTATTCAGCCTTTCTGCTTTTGTGAAATGACTAATCGTTCACTAAACTTGATTCTTTTCAGCTCTGCAATTTCTTTACATTATTAGCTAGGGTGTAGCCTAGTGGGTAGCGTGTTGATCTACAATGCAAAAATAGCGAGTTCAAATCCTAGTCGACGCATAATTCCAGCACTCTGCTTACTTGGCTATACCTTGGTTACCTCAATCTATAAAAATGAAAATTCGTAGATAGAGAGTTGTGCGAAGAGCTAAAAACCTCTCCACAATAAATAAGTAATGAAAGTGTTAAGGAAATTGGAGCTCAAGAGGCCAAGGCCCGATTTGGGCTGTAGTGTCATTGTAGTAGAAGTAGAATACTTTTATATTCTTTTGAAGAGATGAAAACTTTGGTCACTTGGCTTAAGTGTAGGGACTATCTGGTTTTAGGATTGGATTGCTTATTGTTGCTTCATGAACGACGTTGAATGTAAGTAACATTATCCAATACCACATGGAGATTATTTTCCAAATTGCTGCTTACTATCCTATAATCTTCTCCTGGTCGATTATGATTTTGTCGCAAATCAGAGATCAGTGTTGCTAAAATTTTCAACAGAAATGTACTATATTTTAAAATCGCAGTCAAGGAGCGTTAATGTCAAGCGCCGAAGTCTGTTGGTTGTATACACAAGTATGCCTTTCTTGAATCTGAAAATAGCGAGGAGAAGCTTGTGATCTGTCTAGATCATACAATGAAACTTGATGGGTTGCAAAAATATATAAGTGCTAGAGCCTCCTGTAGTTTTTCTCCGGATTGCTGATCACTCACGACATATGCTGCTTCGTTTTCATAATTTCCATCCTTCTGTTGGATGGATGCAGTAGAATACATCCAAACCTAGTCCTGCTTGCCCTAAAAATAGCAAATGGATACTCACTGGATCCTGGGGATTTAACCCGTGATGTTAAAATCAAACTAATACGCGAAACGGAAACAGAATCTGGGATATGAACGAATTCTTCGCTAATAGCTTAAGGCGTTCGAAAACGAACTATGATTGGCTTCTCGAACATTCGAAAATTGAAGGACAATGGAAGAGGTTGGAACACTTGGTTCATACAACGCCAATCAGTGATCAACCGTGCAATGGAGTACTATAACTTTCACATTTAGATTCAGGTTGATGGCAAAGGCAAGGGAATGGTAATTTAGGGTTAAATTAGTTAATTAAGGTTTGTTAATTGGTATCAGGTAGTTAAATTAGTTAAGGATTTCTAGGTACGGATTTTGTTCTTACCAAATGTTGAGGCAGGTAGCCAAACTGCTGATAACTTGTATCCGGTGGCTCGGTTGAAGTTCTTTGGAGGTTTAGAAATGGCTTCTCGCACTATCCGTTGAAAAAATTGATTTATACTGGTCAGAATTTGCACGTTGTCGAAATTGATTGTATGGTCCTCTGCCGTTGCATGTTCCGCGATCGCTGATGACTGTATTTGGTTTTTCCGTTTGCATCGTTGATCCTTGTTTGGCCTGTGCGTCCCGTTTCTCCTATGTACATCTTCAGTGTCTTCCCGTTCTTTTGCCCTTGGATGCTTCGGTTTCCACGCCTTATTTATTTCGCTCGCTTTGTATCTATTTGCTGTGAATGCCCGATTCGATTGTTCCTTTTCCTTTCGTAGACTGCGCGGATTTCTTTCAGTTATGCATCTTGCTTTGCATATTAGGGTCTGCAGTACGCCTGCTTTTTGACTTAGGTGGTGATGTGAATGAGCATTGAGATATCTGTTGGTGCGAGTTGGTTTCCGATATACCCCAAAGCTTAACGACGTAGCATTCCTTTCTACGAGTACATCCAAGAATGGTAGTTTCCCATTGCTTTCTGTTTCCATGGTGAACTTAATTTTCTCGTGGTGTGAGTTCCGGTGTGCTAAAAATTTGTCAAGCTCTTCTTTCCCATGTTGCCAAGTGATGAAGGTGTCATCCACATACCATAGATACAATTTCGGTGTTAATGGGGCTGAGTGCAGTGCGTTCTTTTCGAATATATAGAGTTTCCCTTGAGCTGCAAAGAAAGTATTACTTAAACAAAATTTTATTAAGTCATACCTGTTGTCAGGGATGAGTCTCCTGATGATAGTTATGGTGTCCTTAATCAGGATATTGGTTAACAGTGATGCCACGTCTAAGCTGACTAAAATATCTGTTGGTTCCATGTTGATTTTCTGAAGAATCTCTACTAGATGTGCAGAATTTTCCACAGAGCACGATGTGTTTCCTACTAGTGGACGTAACTCAGTCGCGAGAGCCTTAGCCAGTTTTTGGGTAAGCGATTGTACCGAACTGGCAATGGGTCAAAGCGTAACATTGTAGAATCCGGAAATCTTTCTTTTCAAGAGATATTTTGTTTAAAGCCAGTCTTCAGCACAGTTGGTGCTACATCAACTAATGGAGTTGCTGTTTGAAGATCCTTGCCTGGCAAGCGAGACAACTGCGTCATTACCTAATAGGTAGCTATAAGCCAGTATCCAATTTAAAAAATACTTCGGCTAGAGCCGCTAGGCGAATCAAATTGTGTCTGCAAGTAGACACTAGTTTTGATGTAATCCTATAACATAGGAGTGCCAGAACTGTAGCCCTGCTGTCGGAGATTTCCAAGACTGTTGAGCTTGTCTAAAAGATTATTCGGCTAATATTTCTGCGAGAAGTCGCATTTTGTGAAAGATGGTAAGAAGTGTGGATGTCGACGTGATGATTCGTCTCTAATGATTTTTCATATTTCGCCATGACCAATTAGTAGTGCTGATCATGCACTAGTGGTTTTTGATCAGCAGCTATTTCTGCAATTTGTCTTGCAAAAAGATCAAGTGGAGGTAGTGAGAGAATTACCTCCAGGGCTGCAGTTGTTCTGCATATGCTATACAAAAACATACCATCCATTGGATTAGTTGTGCCTCGTTGGTTTTTAGTACCACCCCTCGCTGGTCACCACAACATGGCAAATAATTGGTTGAACTACATATACAGGCATCCAGTGGATGGTTTTAAGGTTACATCTCAATCCGAATGCCTTTTTGCAAGCGAAGAAAGGTACGGTAGCTTTTTTGTTCATTCTTCAATGTTGGCCTTCCAGCATAATTTGAATAAATATTTGAACTATTTCGAGAGGATGATAATGATACTCCGAGAACTTTTGGTGGATTGAAAACGTATGGTCTTCTTCTTCTGGAGAATAGGACCAGATCTGTTTATTGAAGACTGATGGTAAATCCTTTATCTAGTCCCCAGCATTCTAACAGGTGTAGAGCGGACTTCATAAGGTCACCTAGAACTCAATCTTGCCAATTAGCATGATGATTAATTCGTCTACATATGCAATTGTGGAGTATCCGTTCCGATTTAAAATGTTCATTCACGATTAGAATCCTGCATTTTTGTTTGAATTTCATCTGGACCTTCAGCCATCCGTACTCTTGGTCCTTGAGACATCCACCGTTTTTTTACTAAGACACTTAACTACTCACTCCACCAAATTTTGTGTGATGGAAGGGATGGCATCGATCCCCCGTTTACCAACGAGCGCGCAGAAGCCATGCTCCATTACATTGTCTGTCATAACTCTCGAACGCTATCATGCTGAAATTTGCATTATGTAATTTTTAGCAAAAGGATACTTTTGCGTGAATGGGCTTCATTACATCACTTCTTCAAACAAATTTCATAAAATTTAAATAATTTATTTTTGGTTTGGAGAATGTTTTCACAGTGCAATTAATAGGAAAGATTACCGGATTCCACACTTTTTGCTTTATTATGCGCGATGTTCCGGTCTCTGCTGAGACCTTTATCCATAAAGGTTAATATCTTTATTGAGCACTTCTTATAAGATCTTGACGAAAATTTTGGAAAAGAGAATTAAGCCCTATGCTGACACAGTAATTGGTGAATACCGAAACGAATTTAGAGCTGGACGATCGACCACGACAGAATCGAAATGGCGCGTACTGCATAAAATCATGTTGGAGTTAGGAGTCCCACCGAAACTGATTCGGCGTACAAGAATGACAATGACCGAGTCGTTGTCACAAGTCAGAGTAGAAAATGATCTGACTTCCATCTTTAAAACCTACAATGGCCTTACACAAGGGGACCACCTCGCACCACTGCTTTTTAACTCGGCACTTGAATATATTGTTCGGAAAATTCCCGTTGATACCAAGGGAACACTTTGCTTCAAATACACAGAACTCATAGCATATGCCGACTACATGTGATGCAATAACGCTACATCCCTTATCGAGCCTTGGCCTCCCGGATTCACCTCTTTAAGTTGTCTCGGTCCAAAAACTGGGTCCTCTAGTTTGAAAAATCGAGAAGCAATCTGCAATCTACGTTGACTGAGTTCTTCCATTCACTTTCGTGGCTTCCCCTGCGGTCGGTTGCCTTGAACTTTACCCTTGAGCAGTCGTTTTGGAATTCGTTCCTCGTGCATTCGCTCTACATGGCTAGCCCATTGAAGCTTGCAGAGTTTGATCACAATAGATGCTGGTGCGTCGTCAAATAGTTGATACAGCTCATGGTTGTAAAGAATTCGCCAGTCATCTCTTTCCTTAACTGCTTCGTGCACCTTCCGAAGAATTTTTTCCTTTTCCGTCCTTTGTAAGAAGGGCTCTAAGATATACGAATTCATCTACCTGCTCGAAGATGTATTCGCCCTTCATAATATTCTGCCTCTCCTTCGTCCTTCGTGTCTGGGTCATATATTTAGTTTTCGTATCATTGACCTTGAGCCCTACTTCACCCACTGCCGACTACAAGTCCTGGAAACGCTATAATAGGCTGGTCATGAGGAGCGGATGAATGACGGAAGAATTCCCAAGCACACATTAAAAGGGAAAGTTAATGGACAAATACCATCCGGAAAACCACGGAAGTGCTGGGAGGATTGGATGACGCAGATATCAAATCACTGCTAAGATTCTCAAACTAGAGGGCGCGGTCACGGAACCGTGATTGACGGAGGTAAAGTATTCAGGAGGCCAAGGCTCGATTTCGGCTGCAGCGCCATCGTAAGTAAATTATAATAAAAACAGTTTTATAAGAGGTAGTCAGGCCCGTATGGCAGAAGGAGTGGGGTCACTTCTAACTTACAAAATTTGCGTTTTTTTAGATCATAAATGCATTGATGGGCGTTAATTGAATGTAATCTGCGTATTTTTGACAATATAGGCTTTCGTGGCGTAGTAAGCAGCGTGCAGGCTTCACAGTCAATAGGTCGTGGGTTCGACTCACACTCAGGCAGTGGGATTTTTTTAAGCATACATTTTCTGTTGCTACTGGCGATGAAAAATTATTCGAAATAAAATGGGCAAACGGTGTAAAAAGTGAAACAGTGCCACCTTAAGAAGGTCTATATTCTCAGTAGAGTTTCTGTTTGGTTCTCTATCATTCAGTCTCTCATAACATCTGCAAATATTTGTTAGTAGCAGCCAGTACAACTGATAACTATACGAGCTCCTCTACTCGTTACGGTTGTTTTCACTTCCCTTCCCCTATCTTTCCAATCCCATTCCTTCCCTCCATTACTGTGTTGTGCATTTCACATAAAGGCCTATAACACAGGTCATTCTGTAAAAAAAATGTAAATACATACATATGTCGAAGATCAAATTCTTGTACTTGACATACAAAAGCTTTTAAAAGAGTTCTTAATACTACATGTGCTACATTTTGGTGTTTCTCAAGGCTGTCTCCAAATATTTTCGTAGTTTCATTATCGCCCTGTTATCGTCTTGGATTGTACCAAAGTTTTCCGAATGACAGCATTTTAGACACCACTTATAAATTCGGCTCTGCTGTGAAATCGAACAAGCAGTTTTTTGCTTCCAATCATATGGATTTAACAGAAGTTGCAAGAGTTTTGTTACTTCGGAAGCATTGTCAGCATGGACTGCGGAGCCGAAAAAGAAATTGAGGCCAGAGGAATAAACAAGTTCTGGTGACAACTAAAGGCCGATGCACAGGATGGCGAAATTGAATTTGATTTATTGATTCTTTCGGTTTGTGATTTGTTTATGCTATCGCTTTGTGATTAGTGTTCAGATAGATGAACCGGAATGAAATTGCAATCGGTTTTATAACTTGATGAAGGCCAGATATTTGTCGAGTGCTAGAATTTGTTTTCCTATCATTCGATTTAGTGCATTTCTGCCTAAACTTACGGAAGTACCACTTAATCAATAAATAAAGAATATTTAAAAATAAAAAATCCTTGGTAATTTCGAAAGGTACTAAATAGCTTTGATTATTATTTTATGTACAAGACCAATTCGAATATGTGAACAATTCGAATATGTGAAGGTTTCCAACATAGGCGCCTTCCAACATCAAATTCATGGTAAGTGCCTATCAAACTTCGTAATCTCAATATAGTGAGAAACATTTGGATTGCATCTGTAGTATGACGTGAACAATTAGTAGCACTCGCACCTCTCATACGAAACATAGTGAATTCCTCAACTTACGAGAATCTCTATTTTATCCAGAGCTTCGTCTGATATCCTTCTCTGCTGTAATTTCACCAGTAACTACACTCGCTCCTTTTTACTTTAATATCATTCATATATTTCTCTGCGCTATTATTGTTGCACGATAAGAAGAATTTGAACTTTGCCAATGATTTCATTTATTATCTCTCGTATATATGACCTTATGGTCACGAGCGCACTCTTCTCAGTCTCCTGATTAAGACAATAATAATAATGAAAATTTTGGAAACGAAAAATTAAACGTAAATTTTATATATTGCGCCTTAAAATAACTAATTTTATCGATAGATCTTCAAGCGTTTTACGAATTACTTACTTACTTACTTACTTACGATGGCGCTACAGCCCAAATCGGACTTTGGCCTCCTGAATGCTTTGCCTCCATCCATCTCGGTTCAGTGACCGCGTCCTCCAGTTTGAAAATCTTAGCAGTGATTTGCTGTGTGCGTCAATCGAATCCTCCCAGCGCTTTCGTGGTTTTCCGACCGGTCTTTGTCCGTTGACTTTCCCTTTTAGTGTGCGTTTGGGAATTCTTCCGTCATCCATCCGCTCCACATGACCAGCCCATTGTAACTTCTTAAATTTAATGAGGGTTGACACTTCTAGATTGTCGAAGATGGCATACAATTCTCTATTGTATCGTATTCTCCAGATCGAGTCTTCCCTCACAGGTCCGAGGATTCTTCTGAGGACCTTCCTTTCAAAGGCGTTAAGTCGTTTTTCGGACGCCTGAGTTAATGTCCACGTTTCGCTGCCATAGCATAGCACAGGTCTTATGATTGTTTTGTATAGCTTAAGTTTTGTTTTCCTGTGCACGTTCTTGTTTTTGATTATTGGAAGTACCGAATAATACGTCTTGTTTGCCATCATTATCCTTCTTTTAATTTCGATGGGTTCGCTTCCATCCTTCGATAGATTTGCCCCTAGATATATGAAGCTGTCTACGTTTTCTAGGTTATAGTCTCCTACCGTAATACTTTGTCTGATTGGCGTCTTTTTCCTAATTTGCGTCATAATTTTTGTTTTGTTTTCATTAATACGTAGTCCAACTTCCCTTGCTATCGAGTCAAGGTTTACAAATACTTCCTTAGCACTCTCCAGAGATCTTGCAAGGATATCTATGTCGTCGGCATATGCTACGAGTTGTGTGGATTTGAAGCATAGTGTTCCCTTGGTGTCAACGGGAAGTTTCCGAACAACATATTCGAGTGTTAAGTTGAAAAGCATTGGTGCGAGGCCGTCACCTTGTTTAAGGCCGTTGTCTGTTTTAAAACTGGAAGTCAGATCGTTTTCTACTCTGACTTGTGACAAAGACTCAGTCATTGTCATTCTTGTCAGTCGAACCAGTTTCGGTGGGACTCCAAACTCCAACATGATTTTATACAGTACGCGCCTGTCGATACTGTCGTATGCTTGTTTGAAGTCAACAAATATCTGGTGCACATCAATATTATATTCCCAGCACTTTTCCAGCACCTGTTTAACTGAGAATATCTGGTCCGTGGTTGAGCGTCCAGCTCTAAATCCGCCTTGGTATTCACCAATTACTTTATCAGCATAGGGCTTAATTCTCTTTTCTAGAATTTTTGTCAAGATCTTATAAGACGTACACAACAGAGATATTCCTCGGTAGTTTTCGCAGCAGAGTTTGTCACCTTTTTTATAAATTGGACATATGATGCTCTTGCGCCAATCTTCAGGAAGTATTTCCTGCGTCCATATGTCCGCGACTAATCTATGTAGGAGATGCGCTATGCAGGTGTCGCCGGCTTTCAGAAGTTCAGCTGGGATTTGATCAGTGCCCGGCGCTTTGTTGTTTGGGTGGTTCCTTAGGGCTGTTTTTACTTCTTCGAGTGTGGGAGGACTCAAAGCGGATCCTTCATCAGCTGTTACATCAGTTATACCTGCTATTGTATCTGCTGCTGCTGTTCGTGTAGGTGATGGGCTCGGGTTAAGAAGGTGTTCAAAATATTGTGCCCATCTTAGTTTTATATCTTCCGCGTTACTTATAATGTTCCCTTCCGCATCCTTGCATAGGGTCGTTTTCGGTTTGTAACCTTCTTTCATCCTTTTGACAAGGGAATACGCGGCTCTTGTGTTGTGTAATTTAAATTGTTCGTCCATGTTTTTAATTTCGTCATTATTGTACTTCCGTTTTTTTTGTCTGCATATTTTGTTTGCAAATCGTCTAAGATCCTTGTACTTGTCTTGTTTCGCTCGTGTCGGCCGTTCCGTTAATATTTTGTAAGCTTCATTTTTTCGTTCTAAGGCATCTTGGCATTCTTTGTCGAACCAATCATTTCTTTTGCGAAGCGTTTTACGAATGCTAACCGAAATGTGGTCAGTAGTATCACTAGTTCCCGGCCTGAATGTTTATTTATATGCACGACGCAAGCGTAATAGTTAATTACTAAATTAAGATATTTACAAGGGACCGGAAATTTCACATAATAATTAATAGAAGCGGTTTAATTTTCATCAAAAGGGATATTCTCAGCAAATTTACATCAAATCAATTTTTCTTCATCGTAGTAATTCGGCACATGTTAAAATAAAATGTTCCTTGCTAGCAAACATTTAATTTTTGGAAAAAAATAGCGAAATCATTTTACTTAAGTAGTTCTTGTGAATTTGAAATGAATTAAAATACACATCTAGATAATATTATATCATTTATTTCTTAAGCGCAAGATTTTTTTTCCGACAAATCAGTTACTGTTCAGGTTCTTCGTCATCCAAATCGTCAAATCCTTCAAAGTCACTTTCATAATCAATACTATCGTCGAAATTAGAATCACTTAGGCGATCCTTGAATTCGACTTGTCCTGATGTTGGTAATCCAGGTTCCTGAGTTTCCAAATCGTCAAATCCTTCAAAGTCAATTTCATAATCAATGCTATCGTCGAAATTGGAATCATTTAGGCGATCATTGAATTCGACTTGTCCTGATGTTGGTAATCCAGGTTCCTGAGTAGGGGCGCAGCTTGCCTCTAGGCTTGCATCATCAACTGGTAAGCCCATTTCTTCAAATTATCAAGGATTTTCAAACCGAAAAGAATTCCTGATTTTATATTTCTAAATACGAGTAATCACGTAACGTGGATCTTTCAAGCGCTTCTTGGTAATGTTCTGAAAATCACTATTTTGCTACTTTTATAAGGTCTGAAGTTAATTTAACTCTAAATTAAAATAATTTAAAGGATTAAAATAGGAAGGAAATTTTGTTTGACAGGTTTTTAATTAGTTTTGTTGGGGGTTTTCTTTACCTGAATAGGATAACTAGAATTTAATTATATTTTAAATGCGCTTAAGACGATCAATCACGGATTAGAACGAATGTAGTTTCCCTGATTTTCAAGGAAATAAATGAAAAGGTTTTTCTGGTTTAGTGACTATTCCATGGAGGGGCAAAACAGAGCGGGAGGTTTGTATTTTGCTTTTTTTTTGTATATGATATCAACATTAAAAGAAAAGATTTCCGGATTCTACACTGTTACGCTTTATTATTCGTGACGTTTCGGTCTCTGCTGAGACCTTTATCAGTTTTGATAAAGGTCTCAGCAGAGACCGAAACGTCACGAATAATAAAGCGTAACAGTGTAGAATCCGGAAATCTTTTCTTTTAATTCAAAATGCACTGTGAAAACATTCACCAAACCATGATATCAACATTTGAAAATTTCGTCAAATTTGTATGGGCAAAAATCAATTATAAGGAAAGATTTCCGGATTCTACAATGTTTGCTTTATTATGCGTGACGTTTCGGTCTCCGCTGGGACCTTTATTATACTCTAGATGAAATCTGAGAGTAAGTTTGTTACGCTAAGAAATAAGGCTCGGAGAAGAAAAATCTCAAAACCGGGTGTCCATGTCCTCTTTAGCTTTAGAACGCGTTGAGCTAGAGAGCTTAAATGTTGTACACGTCGTTTTTGAAAAAAGTTAGGTCAAGGTATCTCCTCCCATACAAAATGACGCAATAAACGGATTTGCTTGAAAAATAAAAATGCTATTGATCTGAAACTTGGCATGTAATACTTTTATGATGATATCAATCTACTTTATAAAAATTATTTGTGTCCCTCTTCTTCCACCACCTCCCATACAAATTGCACTTTTTCATAAAATACTATAAACAAATTTACTCAGCACGTATAAAATTGATCAAGCTGAAATTGTGCACTAAATATTTATTTAGAGTTATTAGTAAGACCAAAAACAAATTAGACGATTAGCTACACCTCTTCTACCCCCTTCCATACAATACAATTTCAAAATTTTTCTAAAAGTCAATTTTCTTGAAACGTATGAATGCTACTGATCTACATCTATACATGTCAAAAGCATGATATTTGTAATTATTTCTAGAAAAGTCATTAAGTACTCCCCTCCTTCTATCATCGCCCATACATTTCATTAAATGCAATACACTAATTTTCTCAGTTCCTATTACATTTTTAAATTCTAAATTTTGATAGCAACCCCAGTGTGATGTGAAAAAACTAGTTAAATGTCGTTACTCTCTTCTATCACTTCCCCTAAAAAAATTCTTAAAACCAAAAAAATCTCTTTTATCAAGAGTATCGCACGATCGGGTCTTACGCTTTTCGTCCTGTTATGTTTCTGTTTAAATCAAGTCAAAGTATAATGTTGTGAATATCATTAACATCAAGAAATATTGATGCGATCTCTTCACTCCTTCTTCCCCTTCCAATATTGAAAATGCATTTCTTCGATTTTCATTGAAACTAGCGATGCTGAAAGGACGAATATTAGCCAGAAATATTTTTAAATATGTATAATTGCAATCAATTTTGAAAAAATTATCAAATTCACCTAACTCGTTCAAATTTGAAGAACTTTTCAAAGATATCGACTTGAAATTTTGAGCAAAGCATGGCGCAGGAGTTACATACCCCCATACAATTTCAAAAAAAGCAATGCCCAATTTCTGTGAAATTTATAAAAGCTACAAACTTTTAATTCAGCATGAAAAGTTTGGCATAGCACGTTCGTTATACAAAAATTACAAACCTCCCACCCAGAGTACAACAAAGAGTAAGAACACTTTGTATAGTGCCTGGGTTAACATGTTTGTGACGTAATACCTCTGAAAAATCCGGTTTTTACCACTGAAAATAAAGAGAGAAACGTGTCCCGCCGAGTCCGCGACACTTCTTATATCTCATTCTAGTACATGGCGTTCTTACAGCTTTTGCTCGCGTCGTATTCAACTAGGTCGGCGGGTGCGCGGGTAATGGTCGACGATTCTCTCTGTTTTCGATATTTTCAGTGTGGCCCAATTGAATTATATCTTCTTATTTTTGTTTGACCAGATTATTTATTGGAAAATTTTAATGAAGATAATATGTCTTACGATTTTTATAGTAAATTGTAAATTACTGTGTGATAATATTAACTTCTGTATCATTCATATTTTTCTCCGAGCCTTCTTTCTTAGTGTTACAAACTTTAGAGCAATATTATAATACTCTCAAATTTCATCTAGAGTATAAAAAATAATACCAAAAGAAAACTTTGCTGCCACTTATATAAATAGCTATCACAATATTAAATATATATCAGTAAGAATTCAACTTTATACCGACATTTATAATAAATTGATTCGCGACTAGGTAATTGATATGTGGCAGCACTGCGGCGGAGACTTAAAATTTCTCTTGCTCTTGTCTAATAAAAAAAAATCTTTGCGAGAGTGAAATGGAAATATCAGATTAAATGTTCACTGTGAGCTTGAGAGAGAGGATGAAACACGAGT
The DNA here is from genome assembly GCA_963669355.1 of Chorisops tibialis. Lineage (NCBI taxonomy): Eukaryota > Metazoa > Arthropoda > Insecta > Diptera > Stratiomyidae > Chorisops > Chorisops tibialis. The sequence continues at coordinate 266,483,934 of OY770262.1, read as the reverse complement.
GTGTTTTCGGCAAATTTTCGGAGCCGTGTCGCATTTTTAGCTGAATGTTCCTACTCTTTGTTGTACTCTGCTCCCACCTCTGCTTTCACTCTCCATAAAATAGTCACTATTCTAAGGAATTTGAAGTAACATATGGTATATTCCTATGAAATCAAGACGTTTGTAAAATATTATTGAAAAATTGAAAAGCTTGATGATGCGAGTAAAAATTTTTTTTTTATTCTCGAATCATCACTTTCCACAATTTCAGAAAAACCATTAATCATTAATTTCCTTTAAAATTATCGAAACTACATTGATTCAAATACGTGACTGGAAAGTCAAACAAGGATCGTCCTAAACGCATTTAATATATAAATAAAATCTAATTATCCTATACAGGTAGAGAAACCCCAAAAAAACAAAAACTAATTAAAAGACTCTCAAGAAATTTACTCCCTATTTTAATCCTTTAAATTGTTTTAATTTAGAGTTAAATTAACTTCAGACCTTATAAAAGTAGCAAAATAGTGATTTTCAGAACATTACCAAGAAGCGCTTGAAAGATCCACGTTACGTTATTACTCGTATTTAGAAATATAAAATCAGGAATTCTTTTCGGTTTGAAAATCCTTGATAATTTGAAGAAATGGGCTTACCAGTTGATGATGCAAGCCTAGAGGCAAGCTGCGCCCCTACTCAGGAACCTGGATTACCAACATCAAGACAAGTCGAATTCAATGATCGCCTAAATGATTCCAATTTCGACGATAGCATTGATTATGAAATTGACTTTGAAGGATTTGACGATTTGGATGACGAAAAACCTGAACGATAACCGATTTGTCGGAAAAAAATCTTACACGTTTGTATTAGAATAGATATAAGAAAAATAAATGATATAATTTTATTGACATATTTATTTTAATTCATTCCATATTCACAAGAAGGAGCTAAATGATTTCGAAAATTTTCTCGTAAGTTTTATGTAATTTTCAAGCGTTTTGAATTACTGCTATAAGGAAAAATTGATTTAATGTAAATTTTCTGAGCATTCTCCTAACCTTTGAGAAAAGGATGAAGATTAAATTAACTTACATAGTGGACCGCAACCGCTTTTTTTAATCATTATGTGGAAATTTCGGTTCCTAGTAAATAAACTCTCAGGCTGTAAAGAATCAACACTTTCAAACATATTCCGGATAACATTCGCTTAAAAATCTATTGATGAAATTAGGTATTTAGTAGCGCAATAAATAAAATTTATGTTTAATTTTTGGTTTTCGAAATTTCTATTATTATTATTGGCTTAATCAAGAGAAAAGTGCGCTCGTGACCATGAGGTCAAACATGAGAGATATAATAAATGAAATCATTGGCGAATTTCAAATTCTTCTTGCGTGCTAAGAATGAGACTGTGGAAAAAAGGGGCGAGTATGAGGATTAAGTTGAATCCAAAAGAATAGTTACTGATGGATTTACAGCAGGGAAACATATCAGATGGTCTGGATGAAATAGAGATTTTAGTATTTCGCATTTCGAATTCACTGTATTTTGTATGAGAGTGCTACTAATTTGTTCACATCATACTACAGTTGCTATCCAAATGTTCCTCACCAAATCTGATATGTCATCAATGGCGCGACAGCACAAATCGGGCCTTGGCCTCCTGAAGTCGTCGCCTCCAATCGTCTCGATCCAAAGACCGCGTCCTCCAGCTGCTAATTATACTCTAGATGAAATCTGAGAGTATTATAAGTTTGCTCTAAAATTTGTAACGCCAAGAAATAAGGCTCGGAGAAAAAAATGAATGATACAAAAGTTCATATAATCACTCAAAAATCTCAAAACCGGATGTCCGTCCGTCCGTTCGCTCTCTAGCTTGAGAACGCGTTGAGCTTCAAATTTTGTATACGTCATTTTTGACAAAAAAGTAAGGTCAAGTTCGTGAACGGGCCAAATCACTCCACCCCTTCTACCCCCTCCCATACAAAATGACACAAATGCGCAATTTGACAATAAACGGATTTGCTCAAAAAGTATAAAAGCTATTGGCCTGAAATTTTGAACATATTATTTTTTTCATAATATCAATCTACCGTATAAAAATTATGCGTGTTCTCTCCCTCTTTTTACCACCTCCCATACAAACTGTACTTGTGATGAATTACTCTAACTCAATTTACTCAGTGCGTATAAAATTTAGCGAGCTGAAATTGTGCACTAAATATTTATTTAAAACTGTTAGTAAGGCTAATAAAAAATTAGACGATTAGCTTCACCCCTTCTACCCCCTCCCATACAAAATGACACATTTTTTTTTTGATTTCGCAATTCGACTATAAATGGATTTGCTCGAAAAGTATAAAAGTTATTAGTCTGAATTTTGGGATATATTACTTTCATAATGATTTAAATATACAGTATAAAAAAAAATTATTTGCGTCCTTCTTCTCCTTCCAACCGCTCCCATACAAACTACACTTTTTCATGAAATGCTCTAAGCCGATTTTCTCAGAACATATAACATTTATCGAGCTCATATTTTGTAATAAATACTTATGTAGCATTATCACTAAGATCAGAAAAAAATATTTGCTTAGCTTTACTGCTTCTACCCCCTCCCATACAATATGACACAGTTTCACAACTTCACAAAAAATCTATTTTCTTGAAAAGTATGAATGTTACTGGTCTAAAATTTAAGAGATATCAATTTGATGATATTCTTAGTTATTTCTGAAAAAATCTCTAAAATCCCCCCACTCTTTCTACCACCTCCCATACAAACTGCACATTTTCACTAAATCTAACTCACTAATTTTCTCAGCTCCTATTCAATTTTTAGAGTAAGCATTTTGTATAAAACATTTTTATAGCTACTTTAGCATGATGGGGAAAAATTATTTCAATGCTATCACCCCTTCTAACACTCCCCATACAAAATTTCTTGGGATATCGAAAATTCTATTTCATCTAGAGTATCGTAAGATTGCGCTTTACGCGCCTGTTTCATTACCGTCCTTTGCTAAATTAGCCCCAAGATATATGAAGTTGTCCACACTCTCCAAATTATATTCCGCAATTGTTATGTTTTGTCTGATTGGCGTTCTCCTTCTTGTTTGCGTCATTACTTTTGTTTTGCTTTCATTAATGCGCAACCCGACTTCTTTTGCGGCGGAGTCAAGATTGACAAATACCTCCTTAGCACTAGGGAATGATCTTGCTAGAATGTTAATGTCGTCAGCGTATGCTACTAGTTGGGTGGACTTGAATAGTAGTGTCCCGTTGGTGTCGACTGGGATTTTTCGGACGACATTCTCTAGTGCCAAGTTGAAAAGCATAGGGGCTAGACCATCACCCTGCTTTAAGCCACATTCCGTTCGAAAGCTGGTTGTGGAATCGGTTTGTATTCTCACTTGGGATTCAGTGTTCGTCATTGTGAGTCTTGTTAGTCGGACTAGTTTTGGAGGAATTCCAAAGTCAAGCATGATTTGGTACAGTACGCTCCTGTCGTATGCTTGTTTAAAATCTACGAATATTTGTTGCACGTCTGTGTTATGTTCACTATGAATATCTGGTCTGTTGTAGATCGTCTGGCTCTGAATCCACCTTGGTATTCGCCAATTATTTGATTAGTATAGGGCTTAAGACGACGTTCAATAATTTTTGTCAGTATTTTATAGGAAGTACACAACAATGATATACCTCTGTAGTTCTCACAGCAGAGTTTGTCTCCTTTCTTGTAAATTGGACATATAATGCTTTTTCGCCAGTCGTCGGATATGATTTCCTCTGTCCAAATTTTGCATATCATGTTGTGCAGTATTTCAGCGACACAGTTTCCACCGTTTTTCGGAAGTTCAACTGGTATCTCATCAATTCCCGGCGCTTTGTTTCGTTTTTGGTCACATAGGGCTGCTTTGATTTCAGCAAGCGTGGGTGGTATCGATGATGGTTCATCTTTGTCAGTTGAGGCTTCAATTGAAATGTTGTCTGTCGTTATCGGTGCTACTGGAATGGGATTCAAAAGAAGTTCAAAGTAGGAAGCCCATCTCCTTTTGATTTCTTGTGCGTCACTGATGATGTTGCCCTCCACGTCTTTGCAGAGACTGGTTTTTGGCTTATATCCCTTTTTTAAGTTTCTTACTATTGCGTATGCGTCCCGCGTTTTATTTTTTCTCATGTCGTCGTCCATTTTTTGTATTTTGTCATTATGGTACTTCCTTTGTTTTTGTCTGCAGGTCTTTTTCGCATATCGCCTAAGCTCGTCATATCTTTCTTTTTTGGCTCGTGTTGGTCGTTCAGTAAAAAATTTTGTAAGCTTCGTTCTTTCTATCTATTGCGTCGCGACATTCTTGGTCGAACCAATCATTATTTTTTCGCCGTGCTTGATACCCTAATACCTCTTCCGCGGAGGATTTGATGCCGTCTCGTATTTTCATCCACGCATTCTCCACTGGCATATTTGGATATCTTCATATATTGGTGTCATGTGTTTATTACATGCTAACATGTAAGCCTGCGCCACCGTTTCGTCGTTAAGCTTGTCGACATTGAATTTGCGAGCTCTACTCGTTTTCGTATATCCACAACAAGCTATTTTGCATCGATACTTAGCTCTGACCAGATAGTGATCAGAGTCACAATTCGCACCGCGGAGAGTTCGTACATCAAGTATGCTGGAAGCAGCCCTTTTCTCAATAAGAACGTGGTCTATTTGTTTGAAGGTGTGACCATCTGGTGATGCCCACGTTCGTTTGTGAATATTGCGATGTGGGAAGCACGTAGAGCTTACTATGATATTTTTGCTGCTTGCGAAATCAATAAGACGTTGGCCATTGTCGTTGGTTATGTCATGGAGACTGTGCCCTCCTGTTGTTCCTCAATGAGCCTCCTCTTTTCCGACTTTTGCATTAAATTGTTTTAGGTCATTCGAGGGCAGTGAGTCATAGGTTGTCTCTAGGGTGGCATAAAATTCGTCTTTAGTTATATCGTCCTTGTCTTCTGTTGGTGCGTGAACGTTGATCAACCATGGGTTGAAGAATTTAGTCTTTATTCGGATTGCACACAATCTTTCACTTACTGGTCTGAAGCTCGTGACCTGCTGTTTAAATTTTTTGTCAACGACAAAAGCGACTCCAAACTCTCTCCTTCCCGACAATTTTCCACTTGGATAGATTGTGTGTGATATCATGTCCATGATTTCGCTGCCGAGCCATTTCGTTTCTTGGATGGCAGTTATGTTGATGTTGTGTTTTGCCACTTCTTCGAGAAACTCTTTCAGAGCTCCTGTCCTAAATAAGGATCGAACATTTCAAGATCCAATAGAGTAGTCCATTTTCCGTTTGCGGGGTCGTTGCCGTTGAGTCCATCCTTTCCGAGGCTGTTTTTCAGGTTTCGGGACAGTGTTTTTTTTTCCGGTGATGCGTTGTCGGCGCCTCGCCCAACCCCCGACCTGGAGGACCGGTCCTACTTATTTATTACCCCCAGTAGAAAAAGGGTGGGATTTTTGAGCTAAATATGACATGCTGGAGTTCTCACAGCTATGCTGCAAGTCCAACTATGCCATACTTTTTGCCTACTTCCTGAGACTCACTGGTGTTACTGGCCATTCAGGTTAACTCCATGTTCCCTCCTCCTTTCTCAAACTGGGCTTGGGACCGTCTATGGCGGAGTTAAAAAAATCTGATATGCACTTACCGTGAATTTGATTTTGTTAGGCTAACTTTTGTTAGAGCCCTTCGCATTTCGACTCGGTCGCATGCACCTTAAATAAAGCGATTTTGAGCTCATAATCAAGACTAAAAGAAACATTGAAAATTATACAGAATCTTTATTATTTTATATTTTTCTCAATACTTTATTATTAGTATCTCAATACTTTATTATTAGTATAATAAAGTATTGTGCGCTAATAATAAAGTATTTTGATCGACACAAAAAAAATGTGCTACTCTGAAATTTTGTTTTTTCGCGTTTCATGAGTAAATTAGCCTAAAAATGCATAAAAAAAAAATCTGTCCCGCCGTACATATGGACTCATGTCTCCCAGACCGTTAAAGCTGGAATGTCGGTTTTTGGGTGGATTGTTAATTGGATAATTGAGATCCATTCGAGTTTCAGGTGGAAGGGGGAAGTCAAAAATTACACTTGCTAATATCTCCACCACGAATGCAGGTAGGAAGCTGAAAATCATCATAAGTATAGAGATGGTTGTGGGACAAACTTTAAAAATAATTAAATTTTTTATCCAATGGAGTCCGGAAAGGGTGGCTAAAAACAAATTATCGACCGATTTTTTTTGTAAATGATTATATCTTTAAAAATAATAACCATAAAAAATCCATACATTGGGACCATTAAGGTGGCATACAGATCTACTAGAATCAGCATAGAGGGTTGTTGCAAGGAGGAAGATCAGGAGGGTGCACAGAAACACACTTAAAAGTGAATATCTCAATTATCTCTTAAGCTATGTAATTCAAACTTAAAACATATATTAATCTATACTAGTGAAATATAAGAAAAATATAAAAACTGATTATGTCAGTAGTGAGGGGAAATGGGGAGCATTTAAATAATGATGCACTTTTCAAGATTTCAAACCGTTATATCTCAAAACTAAGTACAGTTATCAAATCGAAAATTCGTAAGATTGTAGAACTGCATAATTTTTAATTTTGGTAAAAATTTTAAAATTGGATCTGTAAGGGGAGGGAGGTGGTAAGCAAAAATGTCGAAAATTTTGAGTGATTTTTTTTAGGGCTCTGGTAAAAGATACAAAGTTTAAACTTTCCATGTGAATACATCTATTTGGTACACATAGAAAAACTAATAATTTGTTCCACAATTGTTCTGGATCGACCCCCCTTGTCTAATGTTCACTGGACACTTGTTGGCAGTTTATTTTATTTAATGATTAAGTAGTGCTTCCGCAAGTACAGACAGATGTATACGAAATCCAAATACAAATCCATAGATAGGAAGAAAATCAAATAACAAATCCTATCATGTGACCTTCATCAAGTTATGAAATCGATCGCAATTTTATCTGGGTTCACCTATCTTAACACCAATCACTAAGCGGTAGCACAGATGTATCACAAATCGAAACAATCAATCAATCGATTTCCTTTGAGTAGGGGCATAGGACAGAAACAGTTCTATTCCAAAAGGTGCCATCCTGAGAAACGACCTTTAGTTATTGCCAGGACTTGTTTATTCCTCGGCCCTCAGTAACCATTTCGGCTGCACCGCCTATGCTGACAAAGCTTCCGAGTTAACAAAAGTCTTGCACCTCTTTTACATCTTGTCCATTAAAAACGATCCGTGTGCTTGTGTTGACTCACTACGATTGGAAGAAATATACTGCTTGTTCAATTCCGCAGCAGAGTCATATACATAGTAGATGTTGTTCAAAGTGCTGTCATTCGCAAAACTTTGGATAGTAATGAGAGTGACAAAAGGTCGTTAATAGAAAGAGTTGGAGATAAAATGAAGCCTTGAGAGATACTGTAATCTATCGGGAAGGATTTCATGGTCATGAGCGCACTTTTCTCTTGATTAAGCCAATAATAATAATAGAAATTTCGAAAACCAAAAATTAAACATAAATTTTATTTATTGCGCTACTAAATACCTAATTTCATCAATAGATTTTTAAGCGAATGTTATCCGGAATATGTTTGAAAGTGTTGATACTTTACAACCTGAAAGTTTATTTATAAGTCATTTACTAGGAACCGAAATTTCCACATAATGATTAATAAAAGCGGTTTTGGTCCACTATGTAAACTAATTAAAACTTTCTTGACTGTGCATGCAACTGGGGAATTTTCAGAAAAATTACATTAAATCAATTTTTCTTCATCGTAGTAATTAAAATTACATAAATGTTTGTTAGCTTATGAGAAAAATTTTGAAATCAGTTGACTTCTTCTTCTGAATATGGAATGAATTAAAATAAATATTTCAATAAAATTATATCATTTATTTTTCTTATATTATTGTAGTACAAAGCTTAAAGCGCACGTAAGATTTTACCCGGTTATCGTTCTGGTTCTTCGTCATCCAAATCGTCAAATCTTTCAAAGTCAATTTCATAATCAATGTTATCGTCGAAATTAGAATCATTTAGGCGATCGGTGAATTCGACTTGTCCTGATGATGGTAATCCAGGTTCCTGAGTAGGGGCGCAGCTTGTCTCCGGGCATACATCATCAACTGGTAAACCCATTTCTTCAAATTATCAAGGATTCGATCAAACCAAACAAATTTCCTGATTTTTTATTTCAAAATACGAATAAATCACGTAATGTTGATCTTTCAACCGCTTCTTGGCAATGTACTGAAAATCTCTATTTTGCTACTTTTATACAAAAAGAAGGTCTGAAGTTAATTTAACTCTAAATTAATACAATTTAAAGGATTAAAATAGGGAGTAAATTTCTTGACAGTATTTTAATTAGTTTTTATTTTTTTGGGATTTCTTTACCTGTATAGGATAATTAAATTTTATTTATTTTTTAAATGCGTTTAGGACGATCCTTGTTTAACTTTCCAGTCACGTATTTGAATCAATGTAGTTTCGATAATTTTAAAGGAAATTAATGAAAAGGTTTTTCTGAAATTGTGGAAAGTGAAATCCGACAATGCGAGAATAAAAAAAAATTTTATTCGTATCATCATGCTTTTCAATTTTTCAATAATATTTTACAAACGTCTTGATTTCATAGGAATATACCATATGTCACTTCAAATTCCTTAGAATAGTGACTATTCTGTGGAGAGTCAAAGCAGAGGTGGGAGTTATGATACCGAACGTGCTATGCAAAACTTTTCATGCTGAATTAAAAGCTTGTAGCTTTCATAAATTTCACAGAAATTGGACATTGCTTTTTTGAAATTAGGGAATTTGTATGGGGCCGAGGAAATGAGAGGTTTTCGATGATTTTTAAACTCCTGCGCCATGCTTTGCTCAAAATTTCAAGTCGATAGCTTTGAAAAGTTCTTCAAATTTGTATAAGAGAGGGTTGAACGAGTTAGGTGAATTTGATAATTTTTTCAAAATTGATTGCAATTATAATAAAAATAATTCTGGCTAATATTCATCCTTTTAGCATTGCTAGTTTCAATGAAAATCGAAGAAATGCATTTTTCAATATTGGAAGGGGAAGAAGGAGTGAAGAGATCGCATTAATATTTCTTAACGTTAATGATATTCACAACATTATACTTTGACTTCATTTAAACATAAACATAACAGGACGCAAAGAGCCCGATCGCGAGAGAAATTTTTTTTGGTTTTAAGAATTTTTTTTAGGGAAAGTGATGGAAGAGAGTGACAACATTAAACTAATTTTTTCACATCACGCTAGGGTTGCTATCAAAATGTTTTATGCAAAATTTAGGATTTAAAAATGTAATAGGAACTGAGAAAGTTAGTGTATTGTATTTAATGAAATTGTTTAGTTTGTATGGGAGGTGATAGAAGGAGGGGAGTTCTTAATGACTTTTCTAGAAATAATTACAAAACATCATGCTTTTGACATGTAGATGTAGATCAGTAGCATTCGTATTTTTGAAGAAAATTGACTTTTAGTAAAGTTTTGAAATTGTGTTGTATTGTATGGGAGGGGGTAGAAGAGGTATAGCTAATCGTTTAATTTGTTTTTGGTCTTACTAATAATTCTAAATAAATATTTAGTGCACAATTTCAGCTTGATCAATTTTATACGGGCTGAGTAAATTTGTTTATAATATTTTATGAAAAAGTGCAATTTGTATGGGAGGTGGTGGAAGGAGAGGGACACAAATAATTTTTATAAACTAGATTGATATCATCATAAAAGTATTACATTCCAAGCTTCAGATCAATAACATTTTTACTTTTCGAGCAAATCCGTTTATTGTGTTATTTTGTATGGGAGAAGATACCTTGACTTTACTTTTTTCGAAAACGACGTGTGCAACATTTAAGCTCTCTAGCTCAACGCGTTCTAAAGCTAGAGAGGATACGGACACCCGGTTTTGAGATTTTTCTTCTCCGAGCCTTATTTTTTAGCGTAAAAAACTTTGTGGCATACTTTAGATACTCTCAGATTTCATCTATAGTATAATAAAGGGCCCAGAAGAGACCAAAACGTCACGCATAATAAAGCAAACAGTGTAGAATCCGGAAAAATTTCCTTATAATTGATTTTTCCCCGAAATTGTTTAAGCCCCCATAGAAATTTGACGAAATTTTCAAATGTTGATATCATATACAAAAAATAAATGCAAAATACAAACCTCCCGCTCTGTTTTGCCCCTCCATGGAATAGTCACTTCTTTAAGGAATTTTCCGGTAAAATGAAGGCGATTTTAAATAATTATTGAAGCGCTTTATGATACGAGTAATAATATTTTTTTTATTGGAATCTATCGGGAAGGAGGAAAAAGCAACGCTATCGGCAACAACCTAATAATTCTATTCGTATAATGTGTGCAAACGAGAAAATCTCAATTTATTGAACACATGTAGCCTTAAGATATATGGCAGTATGCTTAGCTAATCAATATTAAGTCCAAACTTTGTCAAAATCTGTTGAAATGACAAGAATTTGACCTTCGTCATATACATATATACTTATTGTCAAAAATACGCAGTTTACATTCCGTTTACGCCCATCCATATATTTATGATCTAAAGATTCGCAAATTTTAACATATGTAAGAATTTTTAGGTCATGCAAAATTTCATATACATGATCACGCGCGGGTGATGGGGAGGAGCTGTGGGGGTTTAAATTGCCTAGGATACAAAGTTCAAATTTTGCTGGACCATACATCAATTTAATATACATAAAGGAAAGATAATCATTTGAACCAAACACCGAAGTACGGCCCTAACGTGTATAAGATATTTCTTGCCCAATCATATGATACTCTAGATGAAATAGGAAATAGTTTATTCTACCGGAAAATATGGCATCTTAAATTCTTTCGAATAGTGAATTGTGACTTTTGTACGGGAGGTGGTAAAAGCAGAGGGGGAAGGTTTGTAATTTTTGTATATAACACCGAACGTAGTATACAAAGTGTTTCATGCTGAATTTAAAGTTTGTAGCTTTCATAATTTTCAAGGAAATTTAACAATTTTTGCCTGAATTTATGCATTTTTATGGGAAGTGGCAGAGAAAGTGGGGGGTTTTGGATGATTTTGAATCTCCTTCTCAACATCCTAATCATATTGCTTTGTTACTCATATGCTCGAAGAAGAAATACTTTTCTTGAGTTTTCAATACAAAAATTTGTATGCGAGGTGGTAGAAGGAGTGAAGCAAAGTTAATATTTTTTTTACAGTTATTTCAATTGTTAGGGGACAAATTGTGGCAAAATTTTAAGTTTGTACTTTTTCTAGTTTGCATTTTATCAAAATTGTGCATTTGCATTTGGGACGGGGTAGAAGGAGTATTCGAATCAAAACGAAATTTTTTGGCATCAATGATACTTGTAATGGTATACTTTTCTCAAAATTTAAAGTTGATAGCCTTGACGATTTTGGAGAAAAATAATTTTGTTCAAATTCCGAAATTTCGTTAAATTTGTATGGGAGGGGGTAGAAAGGATGAGGTGAAGTTGACAATTTTTACAAAATTGGTTGCAATTGTAATAATATTAATTTTGACAAAAATTGGTTCTTTTAGCTTTGCTAGTTGCAATGCAAACCGAATAAATGCATTTTTAAAAATTGTACATTTGTATGGGAGGGGGTAGAAGGAGTAAGGAGATCAGAGCAATATTTTTTACAGTAACGGTATTCTCATTATAATACTATTACCTAATGTTCAAGTTGGTAGCTGAAACGGTTTCGGAGAAAAATCAATTTCTTTAAATTTCCAAATTTCATGAAATTTGTATGGGAGGGGGTAGAAGGAGTGAGGGGATGTGGCCCGTTCACGAATTCAAAGTTACTCTTTTGCTAAAAATAATAAATGAAAAATTTCAGCACGATAGGTCAAAGCTTTCGAGAGTTATGCTGTAGACAGGCGGTCAGACAGCAACTCGGAATCGAAGTTTTTGAGCGACAATAAATATTTCTGTACCCTTGGCGGTTCTGTGCGAGCGTTATTTCTTAGCGTTACAAACGGTAAGGCAAACACAATATACTCTCAGATTTCATCTAGAGTATAAACATATCAGGACTACGATTGGGCGCAAAGCCCATATATGTAAATATATAAATGAGATTTTTTTTTGATTTTAAGAAATTTTATATGGAAAGTGGTTGAATGGGCATTGAACTAATTTTTTCACATTATACTAGAGTTACTATCAAAATGTTTTATACATATAAATCTACAAACTTAGTGGAAATCTAAGTATTGAACAATGTATAATGCTAGAGAGAGCTAAATATATTTATATACTGATTCATCGTCTTACCAAAAGCTCAGTTAAATTTTACCCAAACGAAATGAATAATTATGGAACAAGAAGTACCGACCAAATAAGAACACCAGCTGCTAGAACAAATCGTATTCAATATGACCCAATAAACCAGGCTATTAAAGTTTTCAACCAGACGCCTTACCACATTCGAAAAAGCAAAACTATTACAGAATTTAAAAAATCATTAAGATACCACATCCTTAACATAACATCCTTAACATAATATGAATTCTGAATTCCCTAAAAGTATGGAGTGTTGAACATTCAACATAGTTGAGTGAACTTCGACCTCCATTCTGATAGGAATTCCTGAAGCTTCCCTTATACCAATTGACGATTGTCTGGGAAGCATAATACACTCCATAAAATCATTAGATCCTGCTCTATCAAACAACAATATATAAATAAATGTAGACGCTCGAAAAAGTAAAGAAATTAACGTCAAAGGAGGCACAAGTGAACAGTAACATGTTTGAAAATATATCGAAAGAAGATACTTACCGGATCCTGAAAACACTTTTAACGAAGCTACGTGTTATTCTAAATAACTTGAAGATCGTATCTGAGGATATGCAATTATACTCAACTACTTCTACAAAGAACTGATTGTGATAAATGAAAATGCGATGGACCTGACTCTGATAATAATATAAGTCGCCAGAATAATCGAACTGAACTTGAATGCAACAAATCAGGAAAGCTACCCGGAAGCAATTTAAATTTTCATTTTCATTATTATTATTGTTATTATATATTGTTTTTGGATTTTGGTAAAATAAATAAATAATAATAATAATAGCTTCGAAAATGTAATATGTACTGAGATAATTGCTGTATTGGATTAAATTTTGCAGTTTGTATGGGAGGTGGTAGAAGGAGTGGGAAGTTCTTAATGATTTTTCCATTTTTAATTATAGCTTAGAGGGTCACCCTTTAATGCATTGCACAGTTATGTCGGAATAGGAAGAGGTTGAAATTTGGTAGTGTTATGCGAATTTTGGTGAAAAGAGACAGAAGTGGCGATGGACATTATTTTTGAAGCGCTGAAGGTTATACTTGCTTTGAAATATGCTAGCAGACAATGCGTTCCAAAGTCTGGAAGTTCTGGAGATGATTGTCTATATTTCACTGTACAATTGGGAATAGGGTTGATGGTAAAATCATGCGACCGTTCAGCTTGACGAGTATTTCGGGGACAACTGTAAAGTGAAGGAATGAGTGATCTAAGCCTTGGACTACATTTATCATGAGAGTAGCGATAGTAAATGCTGAGTATTCGGACGTTTCTGCGATGTTCGACGAAGCCAATAGAAACCGTAACAGTTTCATCTTCATTTAGTCGGAACGCATGTTTTTTGATTCGATCGAGCAGCGCAAGGTGTGTTTCGGGTGACCCAGCCCATAAATGTGAATCACACTCTAAATGAGGTCGAGTGTAGGCCTTGTAAATGGTAGCTATGTTGGGATGCGTAAAATATTTTTTGCTTTTGCGAAGAGCACCTAGGCGCTTGGAGGTATCAAGGGCAAAATCAAAGATGTGTTTGCTTCAATTAAGATGGTTATTTAACTTTATGCCTAATACGATAAACTCATCTAAAGATCTAATTGATACGCCATTGAAGACTAAATTAGATGACGAAACTGGAACATCGCGTTTAAGAGAAAGACCTGGGCCTGTGTCTTAGCAGCGTTCAGCTCTACTCTATTTTCCCTGCTTCATTCCAAGATTAAGTCGAGGTCAGAGTCCAGCGAACCGAATAACTCCCTGTGTCTGGAAGGAATAGATTGCTTGTGAGAATCCTCAGCAGAGTTAAATTCAAAGGGGTTCATGAATATATGCACCATTCAATTGATATGTTTATACTCTACATGGAATCTGAGAGTATTATAAGTTTGCTCCAAGGTTTGTAACGCCAAGAAATAAGGCTCGGAGAAAAAAATGAATGACACAGAAGTTAATATTATCGCTCAAAAATCTCAAAACCGGATGTCCGTTCGTCCGTCCGTCCGTCTGTCCGTCCGTCCGTCTGTCTGTCCGTCCGTCCGTCTGTTCGCTCTCTAGCTTGAGAACGCGTTAAGCTAGAAAGCTCAAATTTCGTACACGTCGTTTTTGACAAAAAAGTAAGGTCGAGTTCGTGAACGGGCCAAATCGCTCCTCCCCTTCTACCCCCTCTCATACAAAATGACACAATTTCGCAATTCGACAATAAATGGATTTGCTCGAAAAGTATAATATGTATTAGTCTGAATTTCGGGATATATTACTTTCATAATGATTTCAATCTACAGTATAAAAATTATTTGCGTCCTCCCTCTCCTTCCACCCCCTCCCATACAAACTACACTTTTTCGTGAAATGCTCAAAGCCGATTTTCTCAGAACATATAACATTTATCGAGCTCACATTTTGTAATAAATACTTATTTAACATTATCACTAAGATCAGAAAAAATATTTGATTAGCTTCACTGCTTCAACCCCTTCCCATACAATATGACACATTTTCACAACTTCACAAGAAATCTATTTTCTTGAAAAGTATGAATGTTACTAGTCTAAAATTTAAGAGATGTAAATTTTATGATATTCTTAGTTATTTCTGAAAAAATCACTAAAATCCTTCCACCCTTTCTACCACCTCCCATACAAACTGCACATTTTCATTAATTCTAACACACTAATTTTCTCAGCTCCTATTATATTTTTGGAGTAAGCATTTTGTATAAAATATTTGTATAGCTACTTTAGCATGATTGGGAAAAATTAGCACAATGCTATCACCCCTTCTAATAGTCCCCATACAAAATTTCTTGGAATCGCTAAAAATTTGATTTCATCTAGAGTATCTTAAGATTGCGTTTTACGCGCCATCGTAGCCCTGTTATGTTTTAAATTACAGATCAGTAGCATTTATACTATTCAAGAAAATCGACTTATTGTGAATTTGAGTAATGTTGTAGGGGAGGGTGATAAGCCCATGATCCAGTGAGTGTCCATTTGCCATTTTTAGGGCAAGCAAGACTGGCTGTGGGGGAATTCTACTGCCCCCATCCCACAGGGGGATAGTTAGTTCAGGTCCGTGGAGTCGCTAGTCTCCAAAGATAGTTGCAGGAATTGGTAAAACCTCATCCTACAACTACTCCCTTGCGGGGGTAATTATAATAATTATGGTAATTTCTTGAAAATGGTCGAGAAAGTTCTTTTATATAGGAGGGGGTAGAAGTCTTGAAGGTATTCGACCATCTTAAATATTTGTTGTGTCTTTTACTAGAGCCTTAAAAATGTTACTTAAAGTTTTCGATATTTTGGCTCCAAAGGAAGATAAAGTTCAATCGTATCTACTAAAGGGACTTAGTGGTTCGGAAGATACTGGTGAGCTCCTAATGGAGCTAAGACAATTTGAGGCTGGACACTTAGAATTTGTTTCACTGAATCAATTTTCAATTAGAAAAGCAGTAATTGACAATAGAAGGCAACCAATTTACATTGTGCATCAGCAATGGCCTCCTGAAGTCGTTGTCCCCAATCATCTCGATCCAAAAACCGCGTCCTCCAGCTGCGAATATTTGAGATGACTTTGCTGTCTTCATTAGCCGAGTCATTCCATCGTTTGTGCTCTTTGCCTACTGGTCTGTTACCACTCGCTTTTCTTTAAGAGCGCGTTTGGGGATTATTCTATTTGCCATTCGCTCTATATGGCCAGCCTTTTGCAGTTTACATAGTTTGCAGTTTCTGGCTCGTCGTAGAGTTCATACAGCTCATGGTTGTATCTTATTCGCCATTCCGTTCCTTCTTTCCCACCTCCCAAAACTCTTTGCAGTACCTTTCTTTGGAATGCGTTAACTACTTTTTCGTAAGTTTGTATTATGTCCACTTGTCGCTAGTTTCTAAGAAAATTTGATTAATGTAAATAATTGAAAATGAGTCATTTTGTATGGGAGGAGGTAGGAGGGGTGAAGCAATTTGGCCCGTTCACGAATTTGACATTAATTTTTCGTCAAAAACGACGATTTTGAAATTTGAGCTTTCCAGCTCAACGCTTTTTTAAACCAGAGAGCGCACAGATGGACATCCGGTTTTGAGATGTTTGAGCTACAACCAATATTTTTGTACCATTGGCGCATCTGGCCTGATTTACAATGAACGTAAAGCTTACGTAAGCGCTGTCAGTTGAAGTTGAAATGTATGAACTGGCAGCGCTTACGTGTAGGCTTAAGATTTACATATGATTGTAAATCAGGGGCGATCATTATTTCTTCGCGCTCCAAACTTTAGAGCAATATCATAAAACTCTCAGATTCTATTTAGAGTATAAACACAACATGAATCTATTTCCTTACGATCGCATCTATCCGATCTGGATAATACCAGTTCGATATCAAAGTAGCATATCAGATTTGCCGTACTACGCCATTGATCGCTTTGAGCTATGGTTCCCCTGCGTGCCGGCGCTTGCATCGAATTCGCTTGGATGCCAGGAGATTTTACGAGATGTGAATGTTTTGTTCTATAGAGTGAGACATCTTTATGTCTTTAGTTATCTCTCATAATACTCTAGTACGTGTTATGCTCCATGGGCCCCAGCTTCCTCATGTGGAGTCGAATTTTTGCTGCGGTATCTAATGTTTTCGCATCTTACTCTAATAAATCGGCGTAGTCGATTGTTGGGCAGTAGCTTCAACAAATATTCGGTCGATGACGATGGCTGGACGTCTTTTTGTTTTTTCGCATATCCTCGCCAGAAATTGATTTTCTACTTCTACAATGGCGCTACAGCCGAAATCGGGCTCTGGGCTCCTGACATTCAGGTTCCTTAACATTTTTTTTTTATTATTTATTGTGAAAGGGTTGTTAGCCCTTCGCACAACGCTCTATCTACGAATTTCTTATTTTCGTAGATTGAAGTGACCAATGTATATCCAAGCAGGCAATGTGGTGGAATTATATATTGCGTCGACCGGGATTTGAAGTCACGACCTTCGCATTACAAGACCAACACTAGGCTACACCCTAGCTTGAAATTGATTTTACTGAATCACAATTCTCTAGAGTAGATCAAATTTTCCTTATCTGTCATGATGCTCAGAATATCAGAAAAAACACTTCGAATTGCTATGCCAAAATCAGTGCAGATGGTGCCACCTATTATACGATATAACAATGAAATCAATGTTTTTTTTATAAAAATAGTTGACAGTAAACATTTTATATGTAAACCTTTAAATAACTTTAAGAGCCTACGACGCAATTCCAATGTTATCCTTCCACCTCCTTAACGAAATTCATGGCGTACGCTTTCACACGTGCCGAAAACATTTGAATAGAAAGAAGGTCGACTAGAACTGCCGCCGACTAGTACACATACATAAGTATGTGTTGTTTGTCGCGTGCTTCTATATCTCCAAGTCTCCATTTCTCATTCTTTGAGTTATGTCCCACCGTGTCGACAGTCAGGTGGGCACTTGTACACATCAGAAATGAAGGAAATGCGAATTCAGCACGTCTTGTACCTATTTAATTACGACGATCCTTAAAACGTTCCGTTTCCATGCATGGATGGCTGATTGTCTGACATGCTGTTCTTGCAGACGTTTATCTCACAGCAAGTTTCCACGAGTAGAAGTCCTGTCTTGCTGGCTTCATCGTATCCTTGGCAAGGACCTTTCTCGAGGTACTTTTTTTTCTGCGTCTCTCTTGAATCCGGTTATGATTTCTGTTGTTCATTGTATTCGAACACTATGCAAAGCTTTTTATGGCACGAAAAGCTCAATTTTCATCGCCCAAACTACGACGCATCGAGATAGCTAGCCCAGCTATTCCTAGTTTTTTTTCTGCTTCGTGTCATCGTCGGTCTCACAATTAGTGGAATTGTTTGTATCGTAAACGAGGCTCGTGAATTCCTTTATTATTGTGCTTCGGCTAGACCGCATCAGGCCGTTTCAATTATTGCGAACCTGTTCGACCTTAACGCTAGATTTAGGGAAAATGCTTGCGTAGCTTAGCACTGGAGTGAAATTGATGACATGCCCAATTGATTATATCAAAATGGTCAGCGATTCTGTTTGATGTTCTTCGTCCTTTTATTGAATATTTTCGGTGGACATTGATTTGTCGCTGTAATGGGAACATTTTTATTGCCGAATCTTTTCTATGGGCTGGGGGGGACCCCCGTTTTGTGGAACTCTTTCCTTGCGCCGGAAATCGTGTAGAATCTCAGAACTTTTGATTTATGATGGCAGTTTGTTGTGTAACTAAGTTTTAACGGCTGTTCGGGGGACATCTTTGTGGCTATTTTGAAACGTGCTCGGCTCGAGATATGGCAAGTCCTTGAAGTAAGGGCTCTCGAATCGTTGTGCTTGTTATGTGAAAAATCGTTCATAAGCATTTATATTTGTAGGAAATGGGATTTGTAGTATGCTCATAACGAATTTAATGTTTATTGTAAAATCCGAAACGAAATTGTGAGCTCAAGATAACTTTAATATAAATTTTAGATGGTCTTGTTTTTAGTTTTTTTTTCGATATTATGGAATGAAGTAACGAATAAAATAGGGTCTTAGGAATTTCGATTTGTTGACACTTTCTTGGGTTGAATTACATGTTTTTGTTTCGTAGGTCGTAAATGATGTGATGGAAAGTGATTTTAATTACAGCCGTGAAAGAACTATTAACTGGACACGTAAGGTTGCGAATATCTGGCTATGTAATTCACAAAATTAAAAAACTCCACGACTTTATTAAGCTGAGGTGTAGCTTAGTATGGTAGCGTGTTGGTCTATAATGCGAAGGTCGTGAGTTCAATTCTCGGTCGACTTATAATTCCAGCACAACTGCTTGCTTTGATAAACCTTGGTTATCTCAATTTAAGAAAATAAAAAAATCGTAGGTAGAGGGTTTTGCGAAGGGTTAACAAGCCTTCTACAAAAGCTATTGACAATTTTAAGGAACGTGAAGGTCGGGAGGCCAAGGCCCGATTTTGGCTGTAGTTCCATTGTAGAAGTAGAAGATGATTGTATTTATTCATTAACTGTTATTACATGTAGTTTTTAGTGTGTCTGATATTTTTTCGCGTGTTCAGTTCCCAATTTATGAAATCTAGTGAGCGGAAATTTTGGCATCGGATTTTTGACGTATTTCCACTAAGCTTCCTGGACGAAAAAACTGAGATTCGTTATAACATGTATGTGATCATTCTTATTAAGAGTGGAAGCATTGCGATTGTTTCTGGGAATGAGCTCCAACTCCAAGCGAAAGTTATAAGCCTTTAATTAAAATAGTGAAGTATGGTCAGATAAGGACGAAATAATTTCCAACTTTCGTTCAATGGCGAGAAAGAAAGCCGTAGGTATAGACAAACTACAAACCAACTCCTCAAAGTGAACTCGGAAATAACTCTTTACTGAGGTGTGGAATGAAGGAAGATATCCAGTTAAGTGGAGGGAGGTCGGTATTGTGAAAATTCCGAACAAGGGCGACCTTCGGGAATTGGGCAATTGGCGTGGTATGTGCCTACATAATGCTGTATCGAAAATCATGGCTAAGGTAATTCTCAGTATGGTTAGTGATGTTGTGGAGAGCAAGCACTCTCGAAGTCTGTTAGGCTGGATTCCGTAAAGGGTTGTCTTGTACCGCCAACACAAATACCCTACGGATAATATTGGAGTAGTCCGCCGAAATGGGTTCGCCACTACATCGAATGTTGGTAGACCTCAAGAAGGCTTCCGACAGTGTTAAGCGAGATTACATATGGAATGTTTTGCGTAGAAGAAGTATTCCTGACTAGATCGTAGTTATGATTAAAGAATCCTACGAAGATGCAAAATTTCGTGTCTTATTCAAAGGAGAGTTATCCAAAAGCTTCCCTGTACGAACAAGTACCAGGCAAGGCTGCATATTATCACCAGGCCTGTTTCTGGTGGCAATAAATGACTTCAAGAAAGCTGCGCTGGAAGGGTAAGATAAAGTTCTTCAATGGGGACTGTTTAACATCTTAAGTCAGCTTGATTACGCTGTTGACGTGTTGTTGCATGCACATAACCGTTCGGATTTAGAGTCAAATGTTCGCTCATTGCATTCTAAATGCAAAGAGGTGGAACTAAAAATAAATGTTCGTAGAACCAAGTACATGTACATGGATTGGAACACAAGCCCACCGATTTTTATACTCTAGATGAAATCTGAGAGTATATTGTGTTTGCCTTATCGTTTGAAACGCTAAGAAATAATGCTCGCACAGATCGCCAGGGGTACAGAAATATTTTTTGTCGCTCAAAAACCTCGATTCCGAGGTCTGTGCGTCTGTCTACAGCATAACTTTCGAAAGCTTTGAGATATAGTGATAAAAATTTTTGTGTGTTATTTTTAGCAAAAAAGTAACTTTAAGTTCGTGAATGGGATACATCCCCCCACTCCTTCTACCCTCTCCCATACAATTTTCATAAAATTTCGAAATATTAAGAACTTGATTTTTCTTTGAAACTATTCAAGTTATCGACTTGAAATGTGGGTCAAAGTATTAGGATAAAATAGGCTGACGAAGAAACTGCAAACTTTCGTGAACTAATGCCTCCGACGCATTTTAGGGATTTTCTGGCCAGATATGATGTCCATCGACGAAATTTGGAGTACAAATGGGCAGACTAAAATAGGCAATGAGATTAAAAAGCGGAGATGAAAGTGGACCACACTTTGAGAGAGTAAAATAGCCAAACAAGCTCTGGATTATAATCCTCATGGGAAACGTCGGCTTACTCATGCAAGCGAGCAGCTGTGTAGAGCAGGAGCCCAGAGGAATAAATAAGTCCTGGCTCTGTTTCTGTTCTATGCTTCTATAGGCGGTGTTATCAGGAAAGGAAGGTTACAGTTTTGTTTTGAAAAATCTTTGGCCGTCGGACAACGTCAGCTTCACAGTTTGCTCGCCTACCGAGGAGACATCGATTTCATTGGTGACCTCTGTCCAACTGATCGATTTGGTTTTGAGGAACACCTTCAGAGGAATCCAGAAGATCGGACTCCTCTGATGAGTTTAAGGTGGCGTCCGTATTGAAAAAGGGTTCTTTCGATAACTATTTGCAGTTTTCGGGTCTTTTAATCCAGGTTCGTGATTTTTTGAGTCAAGGATCACCATGCCTTTCCATATTGTTTTGACAGTTAAACGGTGGAAGGACACTTTTTCAAGCGCGCCTCCTTCTTATAGTAATGAATAGTTTAACGATGTGTCATTTATGATTGCCTATTAGTTCCGGCTTATTCTTTGTGATTCATTCTCGTAATTTAGCTGTCTCCCAACTTCTATCCCTATTTTCAATAGTTTCATCAATTTCCGGATTTTTCATTCTCCGTATTTCGCAGAAAGTGCCGCACAATAAAATCAACATTTATCCATTTGTTTTCTGCGCCGGACTCTATGAAAAAACGTTTCACTACAAATACCTTGGACTCTAGAACAACTGGAGACGCAGTACTGGCAATTGAATCGACTGCTATTGTTCATGCTGCCGATCTGCATCAGCGGATAAATGCTCCTGGCCTGCAGTCTGAACTTTGTGCTCTGGGCTCAGCGAAAAGTACTGATTCATGAGAAATCTCGATCATCATCAGTTATGGCCTTATTTTTTATGTTTCCGTCTTCAGCCGGAGATACCCCTTAGTCGCTTGCCTCCTGTAGGTATCTGTATTCGAACACCATCAATTCTCGGAACGGTTCTCTCCATCATCATCCCTTCCATTATAATATTCATTTGATACCTTGGCCATTAGTTCTTTTCGCCTTCCGATGTCGCATTTTGCGTCAATAATATCGATGTGAATGTTAGTACTGGCCTATTAGGGCCACCATTTTTTCGTAAAAGATCTAAATGATTCACCCTGTGTCCATCAATCCTTTATTTTTTTAAAAAATCATTGATTGTTGCTGTCTTTCATGCTCTCATTCACAAAAAAAGCGGTAAATGTAATGAATCCAATTATAGATCCGTATCCAATCCTTGATGCTTCATGAAAATCTAAGAACACTTAATCTATAACTTAATATCTGACCATTTTGTGTATTTTATAATAACAGTGCAGCATTGGTTCTGTTGAGGGCCTCTACATCCACTAATCTTCCTGAGACACCAAATTTGTAGCGAAAGCTGCTTTGGTTGGGTTTTCGGAGGGGTTGGAAGCCAACGTAAGTAGGCCAACAAATGACCCATTGCGCACCTACATATTTGTACCATGTGGACCTACATATCACTGAGTCATCCTACTTTATCTACGGAACTAATGAGCTTCATTGGTTTATGAGACCGGAGATCATTCAGCTCGGCGAAGAAGTATTCTTCGAGAATTTGTCTTCGGATTGTTTAGAGGCATGGCAGAGGAAATGTTCTACGGTCTCATCCTTTTCACCCAGCCTCTGGAAATGTCATTGTTTGTAAGGTAAAGCCTTCAAACACGTATTTTGAAAAGTCAGTGGCCCGTTACTACACCTACTAGTGTTCGTAGGGAGCTTCTGTCGAGTCTCAATATTTTTATTGATTTGCCTCTATCAAACTCACCCCATGGCATCTCCGTGGTTTCACATGAGTTTTTATGTAACCATATTTTCCCTATCCCGCAGGTTGTTTGCGTAGATTATCTTAATGACCTTCAACGCAATGCCAACATTGCCCATTTCCTCAACGGTGGTAGCGGCAGATCCGTTCATGGATAGTCTGTCCACCATTTGGCTTCCAGCTATATTTCGTTAACCCGCAACCCAACAAAGTCGCAAATTAAAATTTTTTCCGAAACTCTACCAACATGTCCAAACAACGGTTCAAGCATTTTAAATTGCAGCTGTAAGTGGAGAAGGCCTTCTGTGCAGCTTGGCTTTCCGAGTAAGAACTAATTTGCTTACCATTTACTCCTTGACGCAAGGCATGATCCACCCCTTTCGCAATAGTCAATACCTCCGATTGTAAGACCTGTTTGGTAGATGCCAGGAGATTTGCAGATCAAGGTTGTCGGAAAAAATGCAGTAACCCTCTCTCTCTTCCATTTTCGATGTCAACAAATTGCTGTCTGCCAGGTGGAGTCACTTCGTAGTTTTTCACAAAGTACATATTTGATAGTACTGTATACTACTATCGCCAGTGGAAAAAGATTTCATTTTCACACGCTCCAGGATGGTGGCATTAGATTTTTAGAAATTGATCCCACGCCATACGGCAAAAATTTCAAGTCTCACAGTCCCCATTTTTTGCTAAAAGTTTTTTTTTTACTTCTGAAGAGGCATAATTTGCTTTCTTAATTCTTTCTTCGACATTCAATAGCCATCTGAGTTTGCTCTTCAAGATGATTCTCAGATAAGTTAACCTATCTGAAAAGCATAGGGCAACTCCCACAATAGATGGCAGATTGAAATTTTCTATACGTCGTCTTTCAGTGAATAATATGAGCGTAGTCTTTTTAGGGTTGATTCTTAGCCCACACGAATTAGACCACCTGTCAACAAGGTTTAATGCACTTTCAATCAGTTCGCCTAAAGTTGTACGCTATTTCCCATATGACTAAGTCATCTGCATAGGCTACATTGCAATAACTAGCAGTGTTTAGCTACGAGAGAATACCATTCACGCCTAGCAGCCAAAGTAAAGGTGACGAAACCCCTCCTTGTGGTGTTCCCCTTTCCACTTGTTTTGTCCTAGAGTTTCCCATTATGGCAGTAATTTTTCTGCCCACCAACATGTAACGAATCTATTTAGTGAACATTGATTTTACAACATGTCCGTTTAACGTGGCTAATAGTGCATTGTTGCATATATTATTGAATGCGCCCTCTACATCCATAAAAGTACTCAAAGTGTACTCCTTGAGTTCCATGGACTTTTGAGTGGTTGATACTAACGTGCCGTTGAGGTCGGCGATATTTACTGTGGCTCTTATGTGAACATCTATCAGTCTTTCAAAGGTTTTTAGAAAGTGTATGACTACGTTTATTTGCTTTCGGTTTGAAAACCACCCTTCACCTCTTTCCACTTCGAAGGCACATATATAGGAAGAAGACTGGATTTGAAAATGTTTACCAGCCTTACAACGATGCTGTCCAAGCTATGCTGTAGCATTGAAGAAATTATTCCATCTGGTTTCGCCAACTTAAAAAACTTGAAGGTTCTTGTTGTTCATATTGTTGGCAAGCATTGGGAAATCGTACCGATTTTTCTATGACAATCGATAAGGTTGATTTGAGCTTTCTTCTCCCCAAGTTTAATTTGTACCGTCTTCGCCAATATCGTCTTTCTTGGTGTCATTCACATACATCAAATTAAAGCCAGTTTGATCATTTTAATGGTGCATGTTCTTTTTGTTTTTGTCCACCATGAGTCCCTCACTCTTCGTGTTTTCTTAATTTCTTAATGATAATTGGCCTAAATGCCTTTTGTCTAATTATCGAATGCACAACGATGGACTGTCTATCCATTCGAACCCAGCAAACAAATTTATCCGTTAAAGAATCGTTAATGAATCATATTAACGAGCGATTTGATCGTTAATGAGCGTTGTTAACGAGTCATTAACGATTCATCAAGCGGTCTAAATGGACATTCGTTAATGAATTACTCTTAATAATTCATTAATGAAATGTAAAACGCTTACAAAAAACGAGTATATAAGCAAGTATGTAATCATTATCAATGAATCATTAATGTGGCGTTAATGATTTTTATTTTAATGCATAAATGAATATCGTTAATGATTCATAAATGATATTTTTTATGAAAGATTAACGATTAATTAAAGAACTTGGCACATAAGCCCATGCGGTCTCCTCTACAAACTCCAGGCTTTTCACCAATTGCATTTGAGATATCGACACGAAACAATTTTTGGCCCTGTTCATGCGCATGGTAAAATGAAAACTTCTGGTATACAACAAGGTCGGGCGTTGAGCGACCCTTTTTGTTTAGTTTGCTTAAGATCATTACGAAGTTTATTTGTTTTGCGTCATTCCATGCTCGTTTTAAGATCGTAATTTGGATGGGCTTGTTAAATTGTTTGCTGGGAAGTGAGTCGAACGCACGTTGTTGTACGGTTGATTATAATTGCTACATAATGTTTTGCACACTTAGCAGTATTCCTTGCTCACGAATGAAATAGGAAATTCAAAGTTTCGTGAAGAATCAACCACTTGCGATATCGAAATTATGTTTGACACTAATCTTCGGTTTAATGTTCAAACTGTTTGTCTTGATTTTATTCTCAGGATTTCTACCATCTCGCGAAATACGCTCAAAAGCGTCTTCTAGTTTGTTATAAAAATCTTCTTTTTCGAACAGGAGGATGCTTCTGTTCTGGGTTCGTTCTTCTCCTGATTCAGTTTACCTGACTTCGCTCAAGTTTATGATTTCGATTTTATAGTACTAAATTTCACAGTCCCGTCTACCGATTAGCTTTGTATGAGCCGTATCACCCCACTCCTTCCACGATCATTTAATGTTCAGAAGTGTCAATCCTCATAAAATTTGAGAAGCTACAATAAGCTGGTCATGTGGAGCGGATGGATGACGGAATAAGTCCCAAACCTGCACTAGAGGAGAATGTCAATAGACAAAGACGAATTGAAAAGCCATGGAAGTTCTTGGAGGATTCTAATGACGCAGACAGCAAATCATTGCTCAGATTTTCAAACTGCAGGGTACGGTCAGTGAACCGAGAATAAAGGAGGCGGATTATAGATGAGGCCAAGACCCGATTAGGGCTGTAACGCCGTCATAAAGACCCCTATAGGGGCATAGGACAGAACCAGCTCTATTCGACAAGGGGCAATCCTGAGCATCGGCCTTTAGTTGTTGCCAGGACTTGTTTATTCCTCGGTCTCCTTAACTGCTCGCTTCCATGTGCTACATGCTCGACCAACCCGACATCTTTCTTGAGGTCTATAATCCAGAACATATGTGATAATGTAAATCCTCTGCCACTTCCGCTTTTCAATTTCAACGACTACATTATTCCAGTTGTACTCGACAATTTGTCGTTGGAGATCACTTTTGATCAGAATATCCCTAGAATACGACTTTGGCTCGTGAAAGTGTGCAGTTTCTTGGTAAATTGAACGGTCACTTTTAATGTAGTACAACCATATAACAACACGGAAAGGAAGATCTCTCTTAACCTCCACCAAGGCAACAGGATACCGAAGGTCTGACGAGCTTTATTTATATGAGCTTCAATATCCCTTTCGGCTCCGCAGTCTATGCTGACAATGCTTACGAGATAATAAAAACCTTGCACCTCTTCCATATCTTGTAAGTTAAGAACAATCGCTGTGCTTGTGGTCGAACCCATGTGCATGTACTTGGTTTTACACACATTTATTTTCAGTCCCACCTCTGCATTTAAAATGCAATGAACGAACATTTGACTCTAAGTCCGAACGGTTATGTGCGAGCAAACACACGTCATCAACATAATCAAGTGACTTTAGATGTTAAATAGTCTCCATTGAAGACATTTACCTTCCCCACCTTCCCGTGCAGCTTTCAAGATGTCATTTTTTACCGCCACAAACAGGGCTAGTAATAATATGCAGCCTTGTTTGACACCAGTTCGCACAGGAAAGCTCTTAGACAGCACTCCTCTATGTAAGACGCGACTTGCGTCTTCGTCAATCAATCAATCAAATTCCTGTTAAGACCCCCAATAGGGCATAGGACAGAAACAACTCTCTTCCACAAGGCGCGATCCTGAGCATCGACCTTAAGCTCTTGCCAGGACTTGCGTCTTCGTAGAGTTCTTTAATGATAGTTAAGATCTTATCTGGAATACCTCTATTGCGCAAAGTATTCCATATGTAATCTCACTTAACACTGTCGAAAGCTTTCTCGAAATCGATAAACATGAGATTTTGTGGCAAATCCATTTCGGCGAATTGCTCCAATATTATCCGTAGGGTATTTGTAGGGTCGGTACAAGACGAGCCTTTACGGAATCTAGACTTAGAAACTTCGAGAGTATTCTCCACGACATCACTAATCCTATTAGAATTACCTTAGCCAATTAGTCACAATCCCGAAAGTCGACATTCTTCGAAATTTTCACAACGACGTCCTCCTTCTATTCAGTCTTCCTTCACTGGACACGCCTTAGTAAAGAGTAGGAGGAGTATATCGGCTGTTATTTTCGGGTCTGTTTTGAGTAGTTTAGCCAGATCTTCAATGGCCTTTCTCTTATCGCGTCTAACATCATTTTTAAGCTGAATATGAACATCACGGTAGTTCCATATCAAGTCTGGAGTTCTTTGGTTGGAATCGAGTTGAGAGATGATTGTCAAATTGGCTTTTTCCTGACTTGCGACATCCAGGGTTTCTCACCGCTTTGCACGTATCCCACAAATTCGTCAGCACTGGTTAGAAGCGAGTTTCTGGTTGTCTTCCAATTATAGTCCAGTGTGCGCATTTCATATCCGCCCATTGCGGATGGCTTTCCGCGCAAAGTGGTTGTTTTTGTTGAGGTTTCTATATATATCCACAATAAGCTTGTGCTTCGCTTAAAGAATTTGTGGCCGTCGGATCGCTGCTTTGCACAATCTCAGGCAGGCAACCATCAAGTGGTGAGGCATCTTCTCAATCGGTGACTTATAGCTAAATGGTCGATCTGGTTTTGAGTAGCACCATCAAGGAAAACCCAAGATGTCTTATGGTGACTCTTGTGTGGAGAAAGGGCCCCTCCGAAGACCATTTGCCGAATACAACAAAGCTCCAAAAATAATTCGTGTCTCTTAATCCAAGGTTCATGACGTGTTCTAGTCCAGTGCTGTCAGAGTCAACCTGGGGGTTCACATCTCCAGAGATAATAATAATATCACCTCTTGGAACACGCTCGAAGGTGGCACTCAGTAGGTTGTAAAACTCTTCTATTTCATCAGTTGTTGCGGTATTACTTGGTGCGTAGTACAACAGAATTGCGATGTTAGGATTTAAGATTACGGGTGATAAGCCCATGATCTAGTGATTGCCCATTTGCCATTTTTAGTGCAAGCAGGACTGATGATGATGCAATGAAGCTACAGTGCAAGTTCCGCCTTGCCCTCTCGGATGCACCTCCTCCAGTTGTCTCGGTCCAACGACTGCGTACTCCAGTTTGAAAAATCGAGAAGCGATCTGCAATGTGCGTCGACTGAGTCCTCCCATCGCTTTCGTGGCTATCGGTTGCCTTGAACTTTGTCCTTGAGCACTCTTTTTGGAATTTGTTTCAATTGACCTTCATTGATTCCATTATGGGGAGGACAGCATAAGATCGTGGAAACGTATCGTATGCTTGACAAAAATCGATGAACAATTGGTGGACATTAGTAATATCTTATTCCCAGCATTTTGAGACCTGACTTGCTAGCCCCTGTTTTACTGAGAATAACTGGTCCGTTGTCGATCGTCCGGATCTGAAACCACCTTCATATCCTCCGATGATGTAGTTAGCGTATTCACTTAGTCTTCGTTCATTATGTAGGGGTGTCTCTACTTCATCATAGGTTGGAGCAATGGGCAGTTGATCTCCATCTGGATCATCGGGAATTACAAAAGTTTCAGTTTGTTATGTCGTTCTATTTAACAATGTTCGGAAGTACCGAACTCATCGTGCATTGATTTCGGTAGCGTCGCTTATGATGTTGCCTTCCTCGCCCCTTACAGAGGGTAGTTTTCGGCTTGTAACCTTGTCTCATTTCTTTCACGGTATTAAATGTTGGTCGTACGTCATTTTTCGTCAAGTTTTCGTCCAGTCATAAAATTTTGTCATTGTTCATTTTCTGTTGTTTTCGTCTGCAGATCTTCTTGGCGTCTCTCCTGATAGTTGTCCTCTCTAACATTCGGTAGGCTTCGTTTTTCTTGGTGATCGCTTCCTCATCGAACCAGCAAGCAGGAATGGCTGTGGGTGAATTCTACTGCCCCCAACCCACAGGGGATGGTTAGCTCAGGTCCGTGGAGTCGCTATTCTCCAAAGATATTTGCATGAATTGGCAAAACCTCATCCTACAACTGCTCCTCTCCAGAGTATCGTCATAATTTGGGCAATGTATTCTTATCCCGATTAAGTTAGTGTTTTGGGAACACGGGCAAGCTGGACTGATAAGTTCCACTGCTTCCATCTCTCAACGGGTTCATTAATCGCCCTTTACGACAAGCAATCATGTTGTGGAATAATTCTGATCCCATTTTCACAGAGATCTGCAGTTCTACAATTTTTATGAAATTAAGTTTTGAGTGGACTGAATATGATCAAATACTGTTGCTATTACTGCCAATCGAACTATAAAATTGCTGGAAAAGATAGACCCAATCGGTACTTGCGTCGACCACCAAACCAATTTGCCAGAAATCAAAGCATTGAAGTTGAATTATTGACTGGCAAGCTAAAACTAAAGAGCAGGAGTATTTGTTCAGCTTAGAAGAATACAAGAGATCAAAAAAATCATTAAAATTTGATACAAACTGAGCCTTAGATGTCCAGTTTGGTAGGAGGTGCTAAATAGTAATGACCAGCATTGTAACCAAATTACTTATTCAAATGTTACCCTTGAAGCCTTATTAAAGATTCTCAAAAGAAACAAATTCGAAAAGAAATATTTTCTTTATCTCTTTTTTATTATTTCAACATTGAGATAACCTTTTCGCTTGTTTTCATTTTTCAATTTGGCAATCATTTTATATTGGCCCATAATCTTAACAGTTGATTACTCACAGTATCTTTTCTATCCTCGAAGGATTTTTTTTTCGGGAGAAAATTTTGATATGTTTGAAACTTTATGTTGAAAAAAAAAAAAAAATTTGTTTTCATCATAAAATTGTTTTTATTTTTGCAAGATTCATGTCCCCAGTTTTTAAGAAAGCCGGGATATACACAATTATTTGGAATGCTTGAAATTCGTTATTTAAGGACGTCATCTCCCTTAATAGCAAATCAATATTTCGAGATCTAATTTAATTTATGTTTTATTTCAATTCCAGGATATGACATGTGGTGGTGTTGTGACATTTTGGATATTACTATTTTTGGTTTTTATTTTGGAAACGGACTTGACAATTGGTCGACCGGATGAATTACATATTGGCGGAATATTCCCAATAGCAGGAAAGGGAGGATGGCAAGGCGGTCAAGCATGCATGCCGGCTGCAAAGCTGGCATTGGATGACGTTAATGAAGAGGTCAATTTATTGCCTGGTTTCAGGCTCATACTTCACAGCAATGACAGCGAGGTAAGTGATTTGAATTTTCAATTTATTCGTTTATTATGAAAAACCATTTCGATTTCGAGTTTAATATTCTCTTATGAAGAAATCCATAAAAGTTCTTGGCTGAAATATGATAGCGTTGCTTACATATGCACGATAGAGTACATGTGAGATTGTAAGATTGCCAGAAATGGCAGACAAGGAAATCGTGCTGGCAGTATAAGACTGGTCGTAATTTTACTTAATAGTTGTCGTATTATTTTATGGTACTCATTTTGGATTATTGTGAATATTGTCATGGTATAACTTCCTGGTATGTACCAATTTAAATATACATATGTGTAAAAGGCAGCAATGATTTGAATAAATGTTTATGCTTTTAGATGATATGTTTCAATTCCCAGATTTCTTACGGCGATTTGGCTTGTTATCACGGCTAAATAGAGTTTTTTGGTCTGCCAAAATACCAAATAGGATTATAATTGCATTTCACATCAAAGATGGAATAATTTTTCATTATTTCCCTTGCAAATAATGTACATAAGTATACCTAATAAACTTTTCGTACCCAATAGCCTTCACATTATTTTCATGAAATGGGTAATTTAGAATTTTCGGAAATTTGCGTTATCTTTAATTTTTTAGAATATTTTTCATGATTACCTTCGAACTCTGTACTTAGAAGGGTACAGAAAATTGAAATGATAGCCAGAATAACACTGTAATCTCTAATGAACTCAAATTATGCGATACTCTATTCTATATAGAAGCCAGAAGTTTTAATATCGTATAATTTATTGGTAAATCAAATAAGAAATTTTAATTCAATATTTTAGAATGGCATTTTATTCACCAGAGTGTTTCTTTCTTAGGAAAAATCTAAGTAAAGATTAATTCATGGTTGAAATTCTTCGGTGATATTTTTATGGTTTTGGATTTTTTTTTGCTTTCAGACAGATTGACTCAATTAAGGCATAATTTTAAGGGAAGCAATGTTTCCCTTAAGTTCTGCCCTTTATTCTGTTTAGAAAAGCTAAACTGATATCAGCACGATTATGAAAATTTATTAAAAAATTTCTTTAAAAAAAAGCGCGCACTATTTTCGTCTACCACTGTTTACAGCATTTACATGCTCAGGAGAACTTTTTTCCTCACGCTTTTTCTGACCAGCGAAAGTTGAAAGGGAAAAAGATGCGATCTTAAAAACGCATGTACAAGACCGCCGGCCAATGCGAGCAAAATTTTCTCGCGAGACGAGCGCAAGTTCGACTTCAATGGGAAGAGGAGATGCGTCGGATTAAAATCCTTACACTTTTCCTCTCATTGATTTTTGTCGCATATACAAGCAAACGAGACCGCCGGCCAATACGAGTAAAATTCTCGTTCGCGGCGACCGCAAGTTCGACTTCTATAGGAAAGGGAGATGCGTTTATGCAATTACTTCCAGCCAGTGCTCTGGCTCTCGATGATTAGCATGAGCATTGCCAGTATTGAAATTTCTGTACTAGCCGAAAAATGATCAGGAAGAAAAATGTGAAGAGGTAGATCTGGCAATATTGCCCATATTTGTCGTGCTTTGAGTGGAAACGAATCGGTTTAAACTTCGGCAGATCGGGCAACATCTTTTTTTGGGCGTCTTTACTTTTTTTTTTATTAAGAATATAAAAACTAGAAACTTAAACTAAGGCTTGAATCAATTAATTATTCAATATTTTTAAAGCTTATATATAATAAAAAAAAGTTAATGGGTCTGTTGTGGGAAATTTTAAATTCGATAGATCAATATCTTATATATCAATATCTTTATTCTCTTCAAATTTGTTTTGATTTTCTTACAATTCAAATTACACAAATAACTAAATATAAATTATTAATTACAAAATGTTTTACTTACCCTTTGGTTTGGTAATTGAGATGTCCGCACCTCGCCAGTTCAAGTTGGAAAAGAGCAGTAATTTCTTCTGGTTACGTTGAGCTCCACAAACTTGACCACAGTGAAGTTTGTAGAGATCAAGCAAGCCGGAAGTTATTAGGTGCGCTCGGTAACAGGGTCTGTCAAAGCAAGACGTTACTAAAATATTTCGGTCCGTTACCACCCTAGCAAATAAAATGCCATCTATTGAAGGGATTGAATGATATGGATTGTCTGTTAATTTATTAATTCAGGCGCTTTAAGCTCCTGTGTGGTAGTAGGGGTGAATGTCAATCGTTTTTTTCTACATCACGTTCGTGATTCCTGCGTGCTCTCAACATTAATAATGTTTCAAGCAGCTGACGAGAGAGGTTCTAGTAATATATATAATATATTGCTTAAGTGAATTAAACCAATATATTTAAAAAATAGTTGCTTCCCCTAGTTATAAAGTCACGCCACGCCACTGATTATACTCTAGATGAAATCTGAGAGTATTATAAGTTTGCCACAAAGTTTGTAACGCCAAGAAATAAGGCTCGGAGAAAAAAATGAATGATACAGAAGTTCATATAATCACTCAAAAATCTCAAAACCGGATGTCCGTCCGTCCGTCTGTCTGTCTGTCTGTCTGTCCGTCCGTGTCCTCTCTAGCTTGAGAATGCGTTGAGCTAGAAAATTCAAATTTTGCATACGTCGTTTTTAACAAAAAAGTAAGGTCAAGTTCGTGAACAAGCCAAATCGCTCCACCCCTTCTACCCCCTCCCATACAAAATGACACAATTTCGCAATCTGACAATAAACGGATTTGCTCGAAAAGTACAAATGACACTGATCTGAAATTTGGAATTTAATACTTTTATGATGATTCCAATCTACTCTATAAAAATAATTTGTGTATTCTCTCTCCTTCCACCACCTCCCATACAAACTGCACTTTTCTTGAAATGCTCTAAACCAATTTACTCAGTGCGTATAATAGTTATCGAGCTGAAATTGTGCAAAAAATATTTATTTAAAATTGTTAGTAAGATTAAAAAAAACGAAACGATTAGCTGTACCCCTTCTACCCCCTCCCATACAAAATGACACAATTTCGTAATTTCACAATAAACGAATTTGCTCCAAAAATATAAACGCTATTGATCTCAAATTTGGAATATATTACCTTTATGATGATATAAATCTACTGTACAAGAGTTATTTGAGTCCTCCTCTTCCTTCCACCACCTCCCATATAAACTGCACTTTTTCATGAAATGCTCTAAGCCAATTTACTTAGTGCGTATAAAATTGATCGAGCTGAAATTGTGCACTAAATATTTATTTAGAATTATTAGTAAAACCGTGTTACACTTCCACCGTAACGAGGCTGAGGTCGCCTGAAAGATTAAATCGTTAACGATCAAATGCCAAAATGCGTGTGAACTTCCAAGGACTTACCACTTCCACTTCGCGAGACAATCTTTCATGCTTCCGAACTAGGGCTACCCTCAAACCGAAGGCTCACTCCGTCTCGTAGCCGGGCCGGAAGTACGAAGTAACGTAGAATAATGTCTGTAACGAGAAAGATTTATTAAAGTTCAACCAATACAGCGTAACGTAGGGCATGAAACCAATCAAACTGGAACTTACCGATCTTACTCACACTCCTGATGAATGGTGGCGTCGTCATCCGACACCCAGCCAGGGAATGGACTTAGATATCACGTCCAATTCCCCACCCGGGCACCACACGCACGACGCCAGCGGAGCACCCGATACTTACCTTGAAAAGAATCGAACACTACAGTAAAACCCGATCACTTGTACTATACACATTCACGTCGGTCAGGGAATCACTGATGACCAGCAGCGAACAACAACCGCACATAAAACAACTCGAATTAACCATTAATTCCGCGGATGTAAATATTAGCGCACAGGCCGAAAAGTAAACAGATCGAGAACTGTCAAATTTCTCGATCAAGATGGCGATCCTGCTTAGTGTTACCTATGGAGCCAAGGGGAAATATTCAAAGACAGACGGGAAATTTTTATGGAAGCTGCAACGAAATCAATTCAACCAGGGTTCGAGCAAAGGGTTTTGCAGAAACCAATACGAACAAGAACAACAATTATGAAAGTTGGATTAAGCCGAAGTTGGGGTAAATTTGAGAGGCCCAATACAGCAACAACATCAACGGGAAATTCTAAAAATTATATGAGAGGCGGGAAAAGTAAATAGGCGGTTGGATAAACCTAACAAAGAAAGTTCAACGAACATTTAAAATATTGGGGAAAAAAGCCTCTCAAAGCTAGAAGGAAAAGCCGTTGAGGATTCCGGCTGAGGCTGGATGGCAAAAAGCGAAGCCGGCTCGTCCTCTTTTATCGAGTGACCTGCAACGAGACTAGACGCAGAAGCGTGATATTTTTCGAGTGTACTAAGAAAAAAAATTGGAAGTTAATCTAACGTAAAGAAAAAGTTACCACGAGTCGGTGGTGTTGATCTTGCAAATTGGAAGTGAAGTGCGAAAGCAGAAGTTTGCTAATTGGAAGTGAAGTGTGAAAGCAGAAGTCGACGGTTACGTAACGAGGACCAGCGAAACGGCGATTTCCGAGAGCAACCAACGAGGAGTAGCAGCAAGGGCCCCAGCGAGCGGCGATTCAAAAACTATTAGCAAGGGACCAATTAATTTGCTTTTAAATACCATTTTTAACATCCTAACGAGTACTAGCTAGGACAATCGACCAATAAAGCCATTGGGCTGAATGAATTAGATTTCTTTTGCTTTCTCGTCTTTTTTTTTCTTTTGTAAAGATTTTGTAAAGATTTTGTGTGACGTTTTTCAGCCGGCTACGACGACAGATTTTTCAGATTTTTCTCAATAAGCCTTCCCGGGCTTGTAGCTCAGTCCGGTGATAAAAGGACAAGGAACGAGGCCTAAAAATCGAGTTACTGGCGCCCACGGCCCGTCTCCACGGGTTGGCCGGACAGGTCCGTTCCGCCCCGAGTAGCCAGGGGTTATTTTTCTTTTGCCCGTTTTCCCAGTTGGGGAAAGCGCGTAACAACCGAAAAAAAATAAGGTGATTAGCTTTACCCCTTGTACCCCCTCCCATACAAAATGACACAATTTCACAACTTTATAAAAAGTCGATTTTCATGAAAATTATGAATGCTACTGATCTGCAATTGAAAACATGTCAAAAGCATGATGTTTGTAGTTATTTCTGAAAAGTCATTAAGAACTCGCCCCTCCTTTTATCACCTCCCATACAAACTGCACTACTTCACTACATCCAATACACTAATTTTCTCAGTACCTATTAAATTTTTAAATCCTAAATTTTGCATAAAACATTTTGATAGCAACCTTAGCGTCATGTGAAAAAATTAGTTCAATGTCGTCACCCCCTCTACCACTTCCCCTACAAAATTTCTAAAGGTACAAAAATTTCTCTTTCATCTAGAGTATAGCACGATTGGGGTTTATGCCCAATCGTACTCCTGTTATGTTTTTTACCTATCCTTGGAATAATAATGTTACGCGCAGTTTATTTGAAGATATGTTTCATTCAAGTAGCGTTTATAAGAGTCTTATGTCTTATGTTATAGTGGAGTCAATAAAAAGAATTTTAGGGCGATATTAAATGTTTGTCGTGCCGACTACAACAAAGTTTACGCATTTCAAATGTGAGCTGATAGTTTATTCAAGTGTTATTAGCAATTTTATTTGTTTAGGAGAGGTCATACGATTTTACGATTAAACGCATTTAGATTCGACTAGATTACACGGTGGGGTAGGTTTGTTATCCAACATCACCGCTGCTACTGATAAGTCTATTAGGATATCCTCCGGAATATGGTATGATAAAGTTTGATAAAGCCATAAGGGATTTCACTAGGTTTCATGAATCGGGAATGTAGGAGTCTTTTGTTCACCAGAGTTTCATCGTTATCATTCCACATTCTGAGAGTCCAAGCGACAATGTGAAGTTATGACACCTATGAAGAGTCTAGACTGATATCCGATTGATTGCAGATATTCAGAAGTGCACTTAACTGATTTTTTTGGCACAAAAAGCTCAGAATACTTATTACCTGGTACCAGTAAAGCACACATTTTGCTTTTAGTCACATTTAGATATTTATTTGTGCAGTACTGAATGGTATCCTACAAAAAGAAAGAGGACCTACTACATTAGATTTGGAATCTTTCCTGGCTAAATGAGGGTCACTGTGTTCTTATTCCCTAGTTCTATTAGTACCAGAAGGCAATCCCTCCCGATCTTTGATTGTGTATAGGATGAGTGTACAGCTAGGATGACAGTAAGGCAGCAGCATTACTATCGGAGAAAATATAGATGGCTTGATTTTGGTATGCTTTGTTCATATTCTCACGAATACAAAGTTCTATTGCATGTACATATATCAGCTTGCAAAACAATGGAGAAGTCATGCATATTAGAGTAAATACTAGTACTGAGACGTGCTCCGAATACTCCAGCACATATCACCTTGTCCGTGTTTTAACGATATTTGTTCCAGATGATTGATGGTTTTGTTAGATTGGGTCTGTCGGCAATCCAGTCTTGACGATCTGGTAAGATCTTTAAATGGCTTTCTGAAACTATGTTCTGCTCAACTATTGAATCAGAGATAGGTATCCCAAGAAATACTTCTTTTTCAATATCTAAAGTTAGAGAAGAGCAAGCAATTTTGCGTCCTGCCTCGTCTTCAGTAGTGAATAGTATGGATGTTTTATTATGGGCTACCTTCTGTATTTCTAGATGTAGGGGAGTCAGATTAAGAAGCATCTCTAATGCTACCGGCAATAGTTCTCTGCCCAATAAAAATGCTAGATTGCTTATATAGAAAAGTTGATATGCTAACAAATTCACTAACAACATCCTACAAGAGCTCCTGCCCTCACAAATCCGTCAAAGGTAGTAAAATCGCTGTCCGGTGGAATAGCGACCTTAATATTTTGAAAAAAAAAAAAAAACGGGCCAGGAAGCTCATTAACAAAGATAAATTCAGCAAACGTGATATGGACTGGCAGCACTTACACTGGATAAAAAACAGTTAAGAGCCGTCAAACGAAAATCACTCTCTCTGAAGAAATCGATAACGTCAACGACACCGCTAGGATAAAGAAGACTCTATCCAAGGTTTAGGTTTAGGTTGTAGGAGGGTATTTTCGTAGAATCACAATGCACTGGGGCCATCTATTTGGGCCCATTGTACTCCCCTATTGATTATAAGATGGAAGTCACTCGACTTGTTTTGGCCACTTGGTTCGGTTTGCAAACCATAGCAGGTTTGAATATTGGACGCCTCTGTGGACGTCTAGTTCTGAAAAGAATGTAGAGCCTAAACAAAGGAGCCGAGATTTGCGAACAGTGACAAAGATAATGTTCGATAGATTCTTCGTCTTCCTCGCAACCTTTGTTGTCGCTAGTGATCCACATCCTAAAAGCGTGTAGCCTTAGGGACTCTATCCAAAGACTCAAACATGTCAGAATCAATTGAAAAAAATTATAGTCCCAGGACAAAGTCTAGCAAACGCATTTCCTTGGATGCTTTGAGCCCCCATCACAATCGCATGTCACCTATCTCGAAACTAGTGGATGCAGTCGTGATGCAAGAACAGGTATATATTGCGTTTAGTTCTTTCATCTTGCTATGATCCATAACACGGGTGCAACAATGATACAGTACCTTTGCAAAGCATGCATCATCTTTGCCACATACCAAAGTTATTTATTCATTTATTCATCCAA
Source organism: Chorisops tibialis (assembly GCA_963669355.1). NCBI lineage: Eukaryota > Metazoa > Arthropoda > Insecta > Diptera > Stratiomyidae > Chorisops > Chorisops tibialis. Next base: position 266,445,654 of record OY770262.1, on the reverse strand, counting down.
AGAGATTATCTCAATGGACTAAAAACATTGTAATGATGATGCAAGGGCGCACCAGCCCATATCGAGCCTTGGTCTCTCGGATGCACCTTCTCAAGTTGTCTTTGTCCAACGACCGCGTCCTCCAGTTTGAAAAATCAAGAAGCGATGTGCAATCTGCGTCGACTGAGTCCTTCTATCGCTTCCGTGGCTTCCCCTGCGGACAGTTGAGTTGAGCTTTGCCCTTGTGCACTCGTTCTGGAATTCGTTCCTCGTGCATTCGCTCCACGTGGCCAGCCTATTGAAGCTTGCGGAGTTTGATCACTAGATGCTGGTGGGTCGTCAAATAGTTCATACAGTTCGTGGTTGTATCGAATTCGCTAGTCATCTCCATCCTTAACTGCTCCATACACCTTCCGAAGAATTTTTCACTCAAACATTAAATTCTCCGGCACTCGCGTCAAGGTCCACGTTTCGTATCGATATAGCAGCACAGGACGAATTAATATCTTGTAGATGCGTAATTTATTGTTTCGATGAACCTTCGTTGATTTCATTATTGGGAGGACCGCATAAAATGCTTCGTTAGCTGTCGTGATTCTTCTTTGAATTTCATATTGTCCATTGCCGTCATTTGTGAGAAGGGCTCCTAGGTATACGAATTCATCTACCTGCTCTAAGTTGTATTCGCGCCAATAGTAATATTGTACCTCTCTGGAACAGTCCTTCGTGTTTGGGTCCTGTATTTAATTTTCGCTTCATTGATCCTGAATTCTGAAGTAGGACATAGTTGGTGGCGTACGCAAACGACGTAAATATTCTGGTCCGATCAATACTTTGTGCTAAGGAGATATTCCAGGAGTCAGAAGCACTCCGGAAGAGCTATTGAAGTTGCCTTTCTAATGACGTACTCGAGCATCAAGTTGAAGAGCGTGGGAACGAGATCATTTCCTTGTTTGAGAACTGACTCCATTAGGAAACTTTGAGTCAACTCGTTTTGGATTTTTACTTGGCACTCATTGTTTTCCAGCGTGGGTTGGAACTAATTTCGGTGGGACACCTAGTTCAATCGTTATTCTGTACATTCGACACTATCGTATGCTTAACAAAAATAAACAAACAGTTGGTGCGCATTAACATCATATTCCCAGCATTTTGCTACCACCTGTTTTACAGAGAATAACTGGTCTTCATTTCGCTTGGTGATCGCTTCTCCTCCTTCCTCATCGAATCAGTCATTTTGTTTTCTCCGCTCCATACGTCCTAAAGAGTCTGCGCGTTCAGTACTATCCTTGATGTTCCGGCTCATTTCGTCATTACTTTCTTCACGCTCGGCTTCAGGTAATGCCTCGATATGTGCTTCGACTGTGGTCATATATTCCACTTTCGTTGTCTTGTCCTTCAGTATTTGCACATTGAGCTTAGGAGGCCAGCTCCTTTTAGTATGGTCTTTGTTAGTTATGCGACAGCGGTATTTAGCTGAAACAAGAAAATGGTCCGAGTCACAGTTCGCGCCACGTAGAGTCGTGACATGTAGAATGCTGGAGGCAGCCCTTTTTTCTATTGGAACGTGGTTAATTTGACTGAAGGTGTTCCCATCTGGTGATGCCTACGTCATTTTGTGAATATTTCTATGCGGAAAGCAAGTGAACCTTATGACTAGGTTCTTAGTGCAGGCGAACTCAATAAGCCTTTGGCCATTGTTTTTCATTTTGTTATGGAATCTATGCCCGCCTGTTACGCCCCTGTGAAACAGTTCGTTGCCAATTTTAGCGCTGAAGTCTCCTATTAGAATTTTTATATCATTGGAGGGCAACCCATCAAAAGTGCTGTCAAGACTGACTAACATATTAAAATAGGAGATGCATCTAGAAATAGGTTCATTAAGTCCATAATTTGTGTGGTGCGTGATGGGATGAAAAATCATCTGCTGCTATTGGTCCTTCTAGAGATCGGAAGATGAATTAGCAATTTCGAGCAATTAATAAAATAAGAATAATATTCTTAATAAACATCGCGCATAAGAGCTTTTTTTACTGAACGACCAACACGAGCCAAAAAAGAAAGATATGACGAGCTTAGGCGATATGCGAAAAAGACCTGCAGACGAAAACAAAGGAAGTACCATAATGACAAGATACAAAAAATGGACGACGACATGAGAAAAAATAATACGCGGGACGCATACGCCATAGTAAAAGACTTGAAAAAGGGATATAAACCAAAAACCAGTCTCTGCAAAGACGCAGAGGGCAATATCATCAGCGACACAGAAGAAATCAAAAGGAGATGGGCTTCATACTTCGAACATCTTTTGAATCCCATTCCAGTAGCACCGATAACGACAGACAACATTTCAATTCAAGCCTCAACTGACGAAGATGAACCATCATCGACACCACCCACGCTTCCTGAAATCAAAGCAGCCCTATGTGACCAAAAACGAAACAAAGCGCCGGGAATTGACGAAATACCAGTTGAACTTCTGAAAAACGGTGGAAACTGTGTCGCTGGAATACTGCACAAAGTGATATGCAAAATTTGGACAGAGGAAATCATACCCGACGACTGGCGAAAAAGCATTATATGTCCAATTTACAAGAAAGGAGACAAACTCTGCTGTGAGAACTACAGAGAATATCATTGTTGTGTACGTCCTATAAATTACTGACAAAAATTATTGAACGTCGTTTTAAGCCCTATACTAATCAAATAATTGGCGAATACCAAGGCGGATTCAGAACCGGACGATCTACAACAGACCAGATATTCTCGGTGAAACAGGTGCTTGAGAAATGCTGGGAATATAACACAGACGTGCACCAAATACTCGTAGATTTTAAACAAGCATACGACAGTATCGACAGGAGCGTACTGTATCAAATCATGCTTGACTTAGGAATTCCTCCAAGACTAGTCCGACTAACAAGACTCCCAATGACGAACACTGAATCCCAAGTGAGAATACAAACCGATTCCACAACCAGCTTTCGAACGGAATGTGGTTTAAAGCAGGGAGATGGTCTAGCTCCTATGCTTTTCAACTTGGCACTAGAGTATGTCGTCCGAAAAATCCCAGTCGACACCAACGGGACACTACTATTCAAGTCCACCCAACTAGTAGCATACGCTGACGACATTAACATTCTAGCAAGATCCTTCCCTAGTGCTAAGGAGGTATTTGTCAATCTTGACTCCGCCGCAAAAGAAGTCGGGGTGCGCATTAATGAAAGCAAAACAAAAGTAATGACGCAAACAAGAAGGAGAACGCCAATCAGACAAAACATAACAATTGCGGAATATAATTTGGAGAGTGTGGACAACTTCATATATCTTGGGACTAATCTAGCAAAGGACGGTAATGAAACAGACGAAATCAAACGACGAATAATACTAGCAAATAAGACGTATTATTCGGTACTTCCAATAATGAAATCCATGAAAGTGCACAGGAACAATAAGCTGCGGATTTATAAAACTATTATACGACCTGTGCTCTGTTATGGCAGCAAGACGTGGACATTAACGCGAACTTCCGAAAAAGCAGTTAACGCATTCGAAAGAAAGGTCCTCCGAAGAATTTTGGGACCTGTGAAGGAAGGAACGGAATGGCGAATAAGATACAACCATGAGTTGTATCAACTCTACGACGAGCCAGAAGCTTCAACGTTCATCAAGTTACGTAAACTGCAGTGGGCTGGCCATGTAGAGCGAATGGAAGACAGAAGAATCCCCAAACGTGCTCTTAAAGGCAAAGCGAGTGGTAACCGGCCAGTAGGCAAACCACGCAAGCGATGGGAAGACTCGGTTGATGAAGACAGCAAAGCCATTCTAAAAATTAGCAGCTGGAGGACGCGGTCTTTGGATCGAGACGATTGGAGGCGACGACTTCAGGAGGCCAGGGCCCGATTTGGGCTGTCGCGCCATTGATGATGATGATAAGAGCTTTCTTTGTCGAACCAAAGATTGTAAACAAATTAACTGGCACCTGGTTTCATACGCCGGAAAGCCAGCGCTCCAGTTCAACTTACAAAGAGCAAATTTTGAGAAATAACGTTAAATTCGCTCAATTTCCATGGCAAGAAGTTAAGGTAGTTTTTATACTTAGACCAAGTAGAGCTTGCCATAACTTCTCGAAGGCATTCTGACCCATCAGCCTAACTTCGTTCCTTCTTAAAGGCCTGGAAAATCTGGACCTTTCGGCCAGATGTCTATACCAACACGCCTGATATCGCTTTTCATGTAGCGGTAGCTGCCGTTGAGAAAGTTTTCCATCATAAAGAGGATGCACTTGGTGGCTTTCTAGACGCGGAGAGCACATTTAACCACATCAACATTGATGCCATACTTCATGCATTACGAGGCCATGGAGTGGAACCTCTCTTTACTGCATGGATAGGTAAGCTTTTCCGCTCATAAAATATCGTAGTGCAAATGGGTGACGAGACTTGGTTCACAAAGACATGCCACAAGGTGGCATAATATCGTCCTAATTCAAAGGCGAAAGTTGCAGTCGTCTATTTGGCTGTACTATAAAGTTCATCGGTGGAGATCACTCGGCCAGAATATTCCTAACATGCGTGGGAGGCATTGGTTCACAAAAGTTTGCAGTTTCTTGGTAAGTCCAACGGTCACTTTCCACGTAGTACAACCACATAACAACACGGATTTGACGCATGCGTCCAATACTCGCAAGTCCGTGCGCAGTGTCTTAACCTTTAGAAAGGACAGATGATGCCGAAGGCCTGACGAGCTTTATTTAGACGAGCTTCAATGCTTCCGAGATAACAAAAATCTTACACTTCTTTCACATTTTGTCCGTTAAGAGCAATCGGTGTGCTTGCGTTCGAACCCATGTTCAGGTACTTGGTTTTACGCACAATTATTTTCAATCCCGCCTCTTTGAATTCAGAATGTAACGAGCAAATACTTATATCCAAGTCCGAACGGTTATGTGCAAGCAAACACACGTCATCAGCTTGATCAAGGCTATTTCCCCACCTTCCAGTGCAGCTTTCAAGATGTCATTTATTACCAACAGAAACAGGACTTGTGATAATATGTAGCCTTATGGGACACCCGTTTGCACAGGAAAGCTCTCGGACAGCTCTTTTCTATGTCAGACGCGACATCTTGTATCTTTGAAGGATTCTTCAATCATAACTATGACCTTATCTGCAATACCTCTCCAGAGTATTCCATATGTAATTTCGCCTAACACTGTCGAAAGCCTTCTGAAAGTCCATAAACATGAGATGTAGTATCAAACCCTTCGGCGGAATACTCCAATATTTTCCGTAGAGTATTTGTGTGGTCGGTCCAAGACGACCCTTTACGGAATCCAGCTTGATAAACTTCAAGAGTTCTCTGCAAGACACCACTAATCCACCTGAGAATTACCTTAGCCATGATTTTCGATACGGCAGTAAGTAGGCATATACCACGCCAATTGCCGTAATCTCAAAGGTCGCCCTTCTTCGGAATTTTCACAATGGCACCCTCCTTCCATTCATCCGACTGAATGGAACCACACTTCAGTAAAGATTGGGCTGTTACTTCCGGGTCCGGTTGGTACTCCATCTATATACTTGGGGATTTCCTTCTCGCCATTGACCGAATAGCGAGAACTATCTCTTTCTTATCTGGGGGATCGTCCCTAATAGAGGATTATTGTGCTTGGATGATTAGTAGTTGTTCTGTTTCCAGAATATTTTCTTCTGACAAAATGTTTAAAATAACAGAGAAGTATTCTTTTCATCGCCGCAACTGGTGTTCACCCATATAAAAGAGAGCTCAGTTGATATCTTGGGTGCCGGTGAAATTCCTTTTCGTCAACTGTTTTATAATTTTAAATAGTGAACCCTTATCTGCAAGGTAAATCGCAGATTCTGCCTTGTTGGCCAGATCCTCAATGGCCTTTCTCTTATCGTATCTAACACTGTTTTTAAGCTGTATACGAGCATCGCGACAGTTCCGTCTCAAGTCGGGAGTTCTTTGGTTGACATCGGGGTGAGAGATGGTTGCCAATTTGGCTTTTCTCTGATCGCCAGAATTGTCCCATGTGTCTTGCGATATCCATGGTTTCTTATCGCTTTGTACATATCCCATAGATTCTTCATCAACAGTTGGAAAAGTGTTTCTGGTTGCCTCTCAATTGGTGTCTAGTGCGCGCTTTTCATAACCGCCCAATATGAATGACTTCTCGCGTGGAATGAATGAACTCGCGCTTATTGTTAGGTCGCTAAGTCTATCCACATTAATCTTGCGCTTCATTTGAAGAATTTGTGGTCGTCGGATAGCTGCTGTGCACAAACTCAAGCAGGCAACCATCAAGTGATGATTGCTCCCCACGTTGCACTTCGAGGAGACATCTTCTCCATCGTCGAGTTATAAATGGTCGATTTGGTTCTGAGTTACACCATCAGGGGAAACCCAAGATGTTTCATGGTGACTGTTGTGTGGAAAAAGAGAGACGTGTTCTAGTCCAGAGTTGTCAGAGCCAACCTGGACTTTCATATCTCTTGAGATGATAATAATGTCGCCTCTTGAAACTCGCTCGAAGGTGGCATTCAGTTGTTAAAAAATTCCTCTTTGTCCAGGTGTTGTGGAACTAGTTGGTACGTAGCACTGCTGAATTGTGACGTTTCTGACACTGGTCCTGAGCCTGACGACTATAATCCTATCCAAGATTGGTTCCCAGCTGATGAGACTGTTTCTCGCTCTCGGTGTAAGGACGAATGCCACGCCATTTTTGGCTTCACTCTCAGGGCCAACGTACAGAATGGTGCTTCCGCTCGGGTTTCGTTCTTCTCCTGATCCTGTCCATCCGACCTCGCTGAAGCACAATATTTGGATGTTAAAGTGCTCTAATTCACTGTCGATCACTGATTGGCTTCATTTGTTGTCATTTCAGAGCAATAGTCCGTTTTCGAATGTCAATGGTTATTTATTTATTTATTAATCATAGCAAGATAGTTTAGTTTACAAATAGATTGCTTAATTTAATTTATTTTAATATATCCTAATATATTTAAATTTACATTAATTAATTAAACATAATTGTATGTACATATATGATATATGATAGACACTGGTGGAAGGGTTAAGTGGGATGTGGGGGACCTTATAAAACGGAGCGTAGTCTCAGTTTATATGTCAGCTTATTTATTGGAGGTGTATAGTGGGCGCTGAATTTGTTGAATACTCTACAGCATCTATTAATAGGTTCATTTTGTCCGTAATCAGTACGATGTGCGTATTCCTTAAGTGGTTTTGAATGTCTCGTCAGCCTGACATTGTCATTAAGTCTGAATTTATTTGAGATATGGTCAACCTTAATATCGCCATTCAAAACATCTAAGGTGAAACAGGATGTGAGCATAGTTCTTCTAGAACCAAGCGGTAAAAGATTTAATAATTGCAGCCTAACTGTGTAGGGTGGAAGGTTTTCAAAGTCTCTAGGATCATACAAGTCCCTGAGAGCAAAAATAAGGAATTGCTTCTGGATTGACTCTATTCTGTTGCTGTATAACTGGAAAAAAGGGTCCCAAATGGGACACACATATTCCAGAATAGGGCGGACAAGAGAACAGAATAAAGATTTTGTAACCCATACATTCTTAAACTCTTTGGCTCTTCTCTTAATGAACCCAAGAAGTCTATTGGCTTTCGAAATTATTCGATTATAATGAGATTTGAAGCACAGTTTGTTGTCCAGTACTAAGCCGAGGTCCTCAATTTGATCAACACGGTGTAGTTGAGTTCCACTTAAGACATAGTCATGGTGATATGAGGATGATTTACGTGAGAAACTTATAACGTGGCATTTACTGACATTAAGCTCTAATTTGTTCTGAATGCACCAATGATCTAGCGCAATAAGCTTGGATTGTAGGAATGCGGCATCTGCGGGCGAGGTTATGGCATGATATATTTTTAGATCATCAGCGTACATCAGATGTGAAACATTTTCCAATACTTCTGATAGATCTGAGATGAACACATTAAATAAGAGAGGTCCCAAGTGACTTCCTTGGGACACCCCAGAGGACACTAATATTTCCTTGGAAATAAGACCTTGAAACTTAACAAATTGAGTTGAGAATGGTGTTTCCGCTCGGGTTTCGTTCTTCTCCTGATCCTGTCCATCCGACCTCGCTGAAGCACAATATTTGGATGTTATAGTGCTCTAATTCACTGTCGATCACTGATTGGCTTCATTTGTTGTCATTTCAGAGCAATAGTCCGTTTTCGAATGTCAAAAGTCGTTTAGAATTCGTCCGTATCCGAGGCGCTGTATCCGTTTCTCGTATCAGTTCGCCTTTAAGATCACGGATGATAAGCCCATGATCCGGTGTCTACTTGCTATTTTTAGGGCAACCAGTACTGTCCGTGGGTGAATTCGACTGCCGCCATCCCACAGGGGATGGTTAGCTCAGATCAGTGGAGTAGGTCTTCTCCAAAGATAATTGCATAAATTGGTAAATCTTTATCCTGCAGTTACCCGCCTATGGGGAATGTTCTATTTAATGCAAATACATATTTGTAAATTGGAATTAAGCGAAGGTAAGAAATCAATTTCATAAGCAATTGTTGCGAAAGGGCAACATCGCATCCCTTTAATAAAAGATTAGAACAACAAAGTATAATTATTTAGTTCATGAAATATACTAAATACCTAGTGGATATGACTTACCCTTCTTTGTTAAGATACTCAGTACGATCAAATTTTACGTTTCAAATAGTTCATTCAGAATTCTTTTCACTACTGTTCTCGAGTACCATTTATGGTACTTGCAACAGTTCCTGGTATACGAGAGTACTTTTCACTGTTAGCCCACTATGTCATTAAATCTTTAAGAAGCATACACTTGCTTAAAGAAACTGCAAAGAACGAACGAAAAGCAAAGAAATCTAACAAAACTTGAAGTTCCTTAGTTTCGGTTTCGTGCACATATATGTCAACAGAAAATGGGCAATGCTTAGTACTCATATTTTCTATTCTATTTTAGGAATAAAGGCCTTAAAGGACAAAATTTTTTATACAGAAATTGCAAAAGCTCATCACGTTGCCATGTACTACAAATAGCAAGGAATTCATCTTTCAATTACATTTTTCGAAATACGATTAAGAAAACGCAAAGCAATTGCATAATGGAAGAAAAAGATGGCTGCAAGAGGATAATTATTATTTATGGAAACAATTCGGTACCAGATGCATTCCAATTCAGAGATAATCAGAGTATAAGTTTCACTTTTGCAACATGCAATTCATCTCTGGCAATTAAACAGCCTTGCATGTTGCTTAGCTATTTTCCGGTCGTTTTGTTCGTCCTTCGGTGCGGCTATTAATGTTTCAAATCACTTAGACAACGTCGTCGTTCCATTCTAATTCCTACTCAGCGTCGGTAAACAATATACACCTGCTAATTCGACTTTAATCCACCAAAGTGGGTCTATCAACGGCTGAAACCGTACACATCGACTTTCATCAGGTTCGAAATGAAAAATTTAAATTTACACGTACCTGACACGCAAACATAATTTTCGTTTCCCTATACATGATGCCGGAGTAGTTGGCATTTTACATTTGAACTTGAGGAGTTCCAGGCTGCCATTATTACCACCAAGGTAGGAAGGAAACAGCCCGAAATTGTAATAAACGTGGCAGTGAATGAATAAAACTGGTAAAACTTTAAAAGTTGAAATTTATGACCGTCGTATTTTTTGAAATGCATACACAACGTCTTGTTCCTATTATTTTTTTTATTTTTTTTTATTACTTTGCCTGAAGGACAAGAGTGGAAGCTCATTCTGGGAAAGGATTCGTCCAGAAGTAGACCGATAAGAGCAGTCGGCAGTGGTAGGCCGGAAGCAACATTTAAGCTGTTGCTCCTTGCCTAACAAGAGGCAAACAACGCTCGATGTAGGTAACGTATCATACTCATACTACGAACACGTAATTCCTCCTTTAGAAATTCTTGGATGAACTTTCAAACGGAAATGTCAAGGGTTTTACTTTTTCCCCCATGCTTATGTGCCGTACGCTACAAACGAACATCCTTCGGGGGTTAGCCCTCGAGCGCTGAACATGAAATGTAGCGTCTTTAGCTGTGACCTTTTTCAAACAAGGTCGAATATTCAAAGTTCATTAATTCTAAATAAAATTCAATTAATATTTTAGATGTTTCATATTTACGAATATTTTGGAAATGATGCCGAAAGCAAAGAAACATTGAAATGAATTTTGTGCAGATGATTTTAGCTTATGGTTTTGCCATCAGTAGATCTTCTTGGATTTCTTCGGCTAATTAGAGATAATACGATGATTTTGGATTTAAGACAAAAAACCGCACCCACATATTCAGAGCTTTATGATATACATATGTTCAACATATTAATTGATTCGTTAATGAAAAATAAATTAAAATTAGTTTGTGGCCTGTTTGAGTAACGCTGTTAATAAAAATTTCTTTAAAAGAAGAACTAAATAATCTTTAATTGTGAAAACTTCAATATGTCTGCGGTTCCCTTATATCTAATCAGAAGCTACGAAACGGGGACACCCGATGTGTATTACAACAAGTTAAGTCTCTCGGACTTTCGCTGCTTCCCCGTACTTTTGTTGTAAATTTTAATAATATAAATTTTTCTGGGATCCTCCTTGAGGCGGAATGAGTCTAAAATTTTCTGGTCTCTAATTAAAAGAAACAGGATCAAGTCAAATTTGCATCATCTATCAAGTTCGGAGATATTTCTTCTAGTCATCCGATCTTTTCTGTTTTCGGAGTTTTTTCAAAATATGCAAAGATCGCAACTACGATTTCTTCGCTCCTGACTGTAATACTCTACAAGATTTGATTCTATTTTTGCCAGCATGGATTTCTTCTTCTTCAATGGCACTACAGCCCAAATCGGGCCTTGGCCTTCTGACCTCCAGGTTCCTTATTATTTTTCATTGTTGATTGTGGATTGCTAGCACTTCGCACAACCATTAATCTACTAGTTTGTCATTTTCGTAGATTGAGGTGACCCAAGCAGGCAGCGTGTTGGAACTTTACGTCGATCGGGATTTGAACCCATGACTTTCGAACTGTAGACCAACAGGCTACCCACTAGGCTACCCACTAGGCTACCCCCTAGATTAGCATGGATTTGTCAAGTTTTAAATCTACTTCGACTAATCTTCTCCAGTTTATCACTTTCGTGGTAAAATCTCTTGAAAACCGCCGATTATTTCATGTTGCTTAAACAGATTTTACGAAAACTTTCGACTGAGTGAACTACACAATTTTAGTATAGAAAATGTGCGAATATGGTATCTCAGAAAATCTGTTTACGTCGTATTTGTCGAATCAAGTTATGAGTGTTCTTTTCCTAGGCGAATCCGTTGTTCTGGTTGGCATGAAGTTTGTGTGCATTTATGTGGAGTGGAGTAGCGCACCAGGTTCACCAACATATTAGATATATAATGTCACAACGTCTGCAATGGAACAGCGAGCAAAACCACACCGAAGAGATAGGGATAGCGATAGCGTAGCCCTAAGCACTGTTCTAAACTAACAGAGCTAAAATTTACGCATTGAATTAATCTGAACCTGACTTTGATTCCACATATAGGCGTCCTAGCTAATCAGAGGAGTCGTCTAGTTATCTGTGAGTTAACAGTGTTCAACTTACCAGTCGAAGATATAAGGATTTTGTCGGTGTATATTAAATGTCTTGTGTATGGTATTAGTTGAAGTGTTCTTGATAAAGAGAAGACATAATGTTAAACATAATAGAATTATGATTGGGCGTAAATCCCAATCATATAATACTCTAGATGAAATACTTACTTACCTTTTGTTTGGGAGGTGGTAAAATCAGAGGGGGAGGTTTGTAATTTTTCTATGTAACACTGAACGTAGTACTTATATAAAATATTTCATGCAGAATTCAAAGTTTCTTGCTTTAATAATTTTCAAGGAAATTGAACAATTTTTGTCTGAATTTATGGTATTTGTATGGGAGGTGGCAGAGAAAGAGGGGGAATTTTGGTTGATTTTGAATCTGCTTATCAACATCCTAATCACATTGCTTTGTTACAATTTTTATGTCCATAGCTCTCAAATGTTCGAAGGAGAAAAAGTTTTCTTGAACTTCCAATATAAAAATGTGTATGGGAGGTGGTAGAAAGAGTGGGGTGAAAGCGGTATTATTTTTAGCTTTTATTACGATTAATAAGGACAAATTGTGGAAAAATTTCAAGATTCTACTTCTTCTAGTTTCTATGAAAATCGGTTAAATGCATTTACCAAAATTCTGCATTTGTATGGGAGGGGGTAGAAGGAATATCCGAATCAAAACTAAATTTTTTGACATCAATTATATTTAAAATAGTATACTTTTCTCAAATTTTAAAGCTGACAGCTTTGACGGTTTTGAAGAAAACTAATTTAATTGAAATTCCGAAATTTCGTAAAATTTGTATGGGAGGGGGTAGAAGGAGTGAGGTAAAGTTGATAGTTTTTCCAAAATTAGTTGCAATTATAATGAAATTAAATATGACAAAAATTGGTTCATTTGGCTTTGCTAGTTGCATTGCAAACCGAATAAATGCATTTTTGAAAATTGTGCATTTGTATGGGAGGTGGTAGAAGGAGTAAGGAGATCAGATCAATATTTCTTGAGGTTAATGGTATTTATATCATTATACTATGACCTAATTTTCAAGTTAATAGCTGAAATGGTTTTGGAGAAAAATCAATTTCTTTAAATTTCGAAATTTCATGAAATTTGTATGGGAGGGGGTAGAAGGAGTGGAGGGATGTGGCCCGTTCACGAACTTAAAGTTAATTTTTTGCTAAAAATTACAGAAAACAAATTTCAGCACGATAGGTCAAAGCTATCGAGAGTTATGTTGTAGACAGACGGACAGACGGACAGACAACAACTCGGAATCGAGGTTTTTGAGAGACAACAAATATTTCTGTACCTTGGCGGCTCTGTGCGAGCATTATTTCTTAGTGTTACAAACGGTAAGGCAAACACAATATACTCTCAGATTTCATCTAGAGTATAAAAATATGGACCGACAAAGGGATCCCTGTGGCTCAACATTTTCAAAGGGCTTCAATTTGGATAGCAAACCATTGACTTTTACTACTATTTAACGGTAGGAAGGATGCAATTGTTGCCGTAAATTTTTTGCTTACATTCCACTTGACTAGTTGTCCTATTCTAATGAAGGCCTTCTTCAGGTCGACTGAAAGGACAAGAGTCTGTATTTGATAGTGTCGCTGCTAGGTCTAGTTCTATTATCTGCAATAGGTGGACTGTTCCCCTACCAGGTCAAAAACCAAATATTCTAGGTAGAAATTTTTTAATCTAATCTGTTTCCCATTATTTTTTCCGGACAGCTTCGATATTGTCTTCAGGATCTATGAGAATCGATTGACATCTTATCGTCCAATCCTGCTGATATCAACTGTGAGAAAAGTGTCCAGAATCGAGGATGTTATCATAAAGGGGAGTTAGTTCGACAATGCTGCTTTCAAAAGAGTTTTTGATTACTGGGTAGGAAATTTTGCCAAGACCTGGGGTAGACCTGCAATAGAGTTGAGAGCCAACTTAACTTCTATGAGACCAATAAATCTATCAAAGAAGAGGAAGTTAGAGAAAGCGCTTCGTTTGAAGTTCATTGTTATCAAAAGGAAAGTTGTTACCATTTTCATAGCTAGACAAATACGTTGGCTATTTTTTTGGAGGCAATTACTGCTAGCACGTTTTCATCTTCAGTTATTCCCGTTATACATCAAATTGAATCTACTACAATGGCACTAAAACCCAAATCGGGCCTTGGCCTCCTGACCTTCAGGTTCCTTAACATTCTTCATTACTTATTATGGAAGGATTGTTAGACCTTCGCACAATCCTTTTTCTACGAATTTTTCATTTTCGTAGATTGAGGTGACCATGGTATACCCAAGCAGGCAGTGTGCTGGAATCATGCATCGACCGGGATTCGAACTCACGACCTTCGCATTGTTGACCAACATGCTACCCACTAGGCTACATCAACTTGAATGGGTATCATGTATTCTTTTTATTTTGGACCAATTTTCTTTCAGGGTACTGTTAGAGCTTATATGATTAGCATATTCAATCCAGAGATTTCGATTAGCTTTATGAATTTTCCATTTCATTAATGCGTTGGCTTTTTTATACGCCATGCGTTTAGTTGCAGTATTAAATTGTTTAAGTTTGTACCAAGCTTTATTCCGTTCTTTATGTTTAGTGCGAGTGTTGAAGTTGAGTGCTTAGATTTTTGACGTGATTATATCTAATAGCTGAGCTCAACCAAAAATTTTGTGCGTCACAAAATTCGTTACCAAGAGTTTATCTTTTTTACAGGTACCCATAATCTTAACTAGGTTGTAGCCTAGTGTGTGTTGGTCTTGTATTGCAAAGGTCGTGAGTTCAAATCCCGGTAGACGCAATATATAATTCCCGCACATTGCCTGCTTGGATATACCTTTGTCACCTTAATCTACGAAAATGAAAAATTCGTAGAAAGAGGGTTGTGCGAAGGGCTAACAACCCTTTCACAATAAGCAATGAAAAATGTTAATGAACCTGAAAGTCAGGAGGCCAAGGTCCGATTTGGGCTGTAGTGCTATTGTATAGAAGTTGTAGATAATCTTAACTAAGCAGTAAGCCAAAAAATGTCGACCAACTCCAAATTTCCGTTCGAAAAAAATTTCACAATTTTCATACTGAATCGAATCTGACGAACTCGGCGACCTTAATTCTGCATCAAGTAACTGAAGCTCGAGTTCTTGGCCTCTCCCTCTTTCTTTCTTCTTCTGGAAAAATATTCAGTCTACTCACTGCGTTCGCAGCAGGCCGAAAAATCCAAATTTTTTCCATGTTGAATCAAATCTGCACCACTCGGCACGCAGTACTATGGTTGCTGTGTGGCTCAGATTCGTTATGAAAATTATGAAATTTCTGGACGGATTTTTTTTCCCGAGTTGGACGACATGGATATGTCTAATAGCTGGGGTCAACCAAAAATTTTGTGCGTCACGAAATTCGTTACCGTGAGTCTATCTCTATCTCTCTTTTGTGTGTATATGTTTGTTTTTACGCTCACATGTAACAACACGGATATGACGCATGCGTCGAAAACTCGCTGTTTTGTGTGAAGGGAGATCTCTCTTAATCTTCAGAAAGGGGAAAGGATACTGAAGGCCTGACGAGCTTTATTTAGACGAGCCTCAATATTCTTTTCGGCTCCGCCGTCCATACTGACAATGTTTCCAAGATAACAATAATCTTGCACCTCTTCCACATCTTGTCCGTTAAGAACAATCGGTGTGCTTGTGTTTGAAACCATGTAAATGTACTTGGCTTTACGTACATTTATTTTCAGTTCTTTGAGGAGTGCGGTTTGTAGTCCGTCTATACTTGGGGCTTTCCTTCCCTGAACGGCGTAAGCTATCTCTTCCTTATCTGGGGGACCTTCTCTAATAAAGGATTGTTGTGGTTGCATGTTTAGAAGTTGTTCTGTTTCTAGAAAATCTTCCTCTGACAAGATGCTTAAAATATCAGAGAAGTATCTATCTATCGCCGCAACTAGTGTTCACTCATATTAAGGAGAGTTCCGTTGACATCTCTCACCAGCTGGTTGACGATGAAATCTCTGTTCGTCAACTGTTTAATAATTTTAAATTGTTAACCCATATCCCCAAGGCAAGCCGCAGATTGTGCCTTGTCGGCCAGATTTTCAATGGCCTTTCTCTTGTTGCGTCTAATAGCCTTTTTGAGCTGTATTTGAGCATCGTGGTAGTTCCGTCTCAAGTCGGGAGTTCTTTGGTTGACATCGGGTTGAGAGATGATTGACTTGGCTTTTTCCGATCACCAACATTTTCCCATGTGTCTTGCGATATCCAGGATTTCTCACCACTTTGCACATATCGCACAGATTTTTCAGCAATATTTAGAAATCCAAGATGTTTTATGGTGACTGTAGTGTAGAAATAAACTGCCAACAAGTCGGGCGAAACTTTATTATTCTTGGGACAAGTTGCGGATGAGTGGAAAGTCAATATGCAGGTTAGAGTGGTTAGGGAAGGCTAAGTGAAAGGGAGTTCTTGGGCAGGACTGTTGTCAATTTAACAATATTTCATTCGTTTCTGCAAGTTTGGGTTTTTATGAGGGGAGGTGAAAAGGTAATAGTGACTAGTAATAGTGGGTGGATGTTAATAGCTTTTTAATTAATTGCTTGAATCACGCCCAATATTCTCTGTATAGAATATCAGTTTCATAGACGAAGTTGCATAGAATTTTCATAGGATTCGGTGTATTTTACATTCACGAAACCGAACATTTGTATGGGAGGGGGTAGAGAATATAGGGGAATCGTAGTTTTATTTCGCTTCTCTTGTAAGGTGCTTGTATAAAATTTCAAGTTCGTACCTTTTAGTTTGTTGGTTATTAGTTGATTTAATGAAATTGGTAGAAATCATAGTTTTGTATGGGAGGGGGTAGAAGGGCAAGCGCGATTTCAAAACTTTTAAAGCAACTTCATTTGAGTTATTTTTATAAGTTTTTATGCAAAATTTTAAATTGATAGCTTTTAAAAGTTAGGTGATAACTGATTTCTTAAAAATGCTCGAAAAAATAATTTTGTATGGGAGGGAGTAGAGGAGGTAGAGGAATCGTTAAACTTGTGATGCAATATTCTTTCTTTTTTATTGCTAGATGCTCGTACAAAATTTGAAGTTCGTAGGTTTTAATTTGTTGGTTATTAGTTGATTTAATGAAATTGGTCGAAATCATACTTTTGTATGGGAGGGGGTAGAAGGACAGGCGCGATCTCTAAACTTTTGACGCAATTTTATTTCAACTATTTTTAAAAGTTTTTGTGCAAAATTTGAAGTTGATAGCTTTTAAAAGTTAGGTGATAATTGATTTCTTAATAATGGTCGAAAAAATAATTTTATATGGGAGGGGGTAGAAGTTTTAAAGGTTTTCGACCAGTTAATATTTCGTATATGTAGGGATTTTTTTTAAATGCATTTCGCAAATTTTCAAGTTTTTGCCTTAAAATTTCACTCGAAAATTTTCAGTTTATGTGTTTTTTCAATCCACATGAAACACCTTTTGCACGTTAGACCAGGGGGTCGGTTTATAACAATTATGGATCAAGTTATTAATATTTTTCTATGTACATCAAATAGACGTATCCACATGCAAAATTTCAACTTTGTATTTTTCACCAAACCCCTAAAAAAATTACTCAAAATTTTCGACATTTTTGCTTACCACCTCCTTCCCCTTACACCCCCAGCTTAAAATTTTTACCAAAATTAGCCATTATATAGTTTTGCAGTTTGACAAATTTTCGATTTGATATCTATACTAGTTTTTGAGATATAAGGATTTGTAATTTTGAAAAGTGCGCCATTTTTGAAATGCTCCCCATTTCCCCCCACTAGTATCATTTCAAGATGTTATATTTTTTTTTGTATTTTCCTAGTATAGCTTAATATAAGTTTTAAGTTTCAATAACATAGCTTAAGAGATAGTTGAGATATTCATTTTTAAGTGTTTTTCTTTGCACCCCCGCTGACCCTCCCCCTTACAATAATTAACCACTCTCTAAGCTGATTCTGATGGAAATATATGCCAGCTTGACGGTCTCAAAATGTGAATTTTTTACGATAAGGAATTTCGAAGATATAATCATTTGAAAAAATAATTCGGCCGATAATTGGTTTTTAGCCCCCCCTTTTCGGACGCCAATGGATAAAAAAATTAAATTATTTTTAAAAGTTGTCCCACAAACCCCTCTATATGTGTGTTGAGTTTTAGCTTAATAGCTTTCATCATGGTTGAGATATTTGAATTCGTATTTTTCGGCTTAAGTACTCCCCCTCCTCCCCCTGAACTCGTACACCCCCCAAAATGGGTATCCGCCTGAGATTTGCAACTATCTGCAATCCCCCCAAAAATGAACTTTCTATCTTGAGGGGTTTGGGAGTTAATGTGTTTACGGCGGACGGCGGACGGCGTACGGCGGACGGCGGACGGCGTACAGACAGACGGATTTTTTTTTTTTTGCATTTTTAGGCTAATTTAGTCATGAAACGAGAAAAAACAAAATTTCAGGGTAGCAAATTTTTTTTTTTTTCCAAGTCGATCACAATACTTTATTATTAAAATAATAAAGTAAAAGGGTCCCTCCGATGACCATTTGCCGAGTAATATACAACTCCGTAAATAATTCGCTGTTTTCGGGTCTCTCTAGGTCATGGCGCATCGATCCAAGAGTCACCATGCTTCCCCGTGACGTGTCCAGTGTTGTCAGAACCTACCTGGGCGTCCATACCTTCTGAGATGATAATAATATGACCTTTTGGAACACTCTCGAAGGTGGCACTCTGTTGGTTATAAAACACATCTTTGCCACCAGATGTTGTGATATAAGTTGGTTCCTGACACTGTTCCTGAGCCTGACAACGATAATCCTATCAGAGATTGGTTCCTAGCTGATGAAACTGTTTCTCGCTCTTGGTGTAAGGACGACCGGAACACCGGTTTTGGCTTCACTTTCCGGGTTAATGTACAGAATGATGCTTCCGCGCAAGTTCATTCTTCTCTTGATCATGTCCACCTGACCTTGCTCAAGTCCAAGATTTGGATGTTATGGTGCTCCATTTCACGGTCGCTCACTGATTGACTGTGCAACGACCGAGTGACTTCAGCCCTTCCCCCGTCAATCAATATTCGAACCTTCCAGAATCCAATCAGTTAGGTTTTCAGATCACGGATGCTAAGCTCATAATCCAGTGAGTAGTAATAATATGAGGGTTCTAGAGCGGAAGTGAAATTAATAATTATCGGTTATCGATTAATTCTTTACCCCACCTCGCATCGCTATTGATTATTGATAAAGTGCTTCCGATTATTGATAAAATGCAGCCGAATATCGATAAAGTGCATCGATATTGATTATCAATATTGATAAAGGTCAACGCCCCCTTTGATCACCCTGTGATCCCACTGTGATTCCCCTTTGATCCCACTTTGATCCCCCTTTGATCCCACTGTGAGGGCAACTCCCCCTTTGATCACTCTTTGAGGCCAACTATTGGGGTTGCCATAACATAATCGATTGGAATTCCATGACGTCATCAATTGGGGGATTCCACAACTGGAGTTCTATGACGTTATCAATTGGGGGTTAGGTCTCATGAAGTCATCAATTGAATTAAAATATGTGATAAAAACGGAACAATTGTTTTGAACTTTTGTAGTTAAAAAGTATAGAGTTCTTATGACATGGTCAAAAAAATGTATGTGAGATTGATAAGAGAACTCTTCATTAATTAGATAATAAGGATTCAACATATATGGAACAATTGTTTTTTTGAACTCTGTGGTTAAAAATATGTTTTTCAGGATGTAGATGAAGGATTAATAATATAGAAATTGATACAAGCGAGTGTTCTCAATTAGGCAACGAAATTTAAATTATTGTGGTTGTGTGATTTTAATTTAAAAGGTGTTGTTCGAAATATGTATTATACAAACATCTATGTAAGGTCCGACCCTGCCTCGTAACGAACAACAAAGTTTCATAGCTGAATTATAATATATTGTTTCCCTTTCTGTAAAAAGTAATTGCTTTTTCTATGCTGTTCGTTACAAGCCGGTGTCGGGACTTAAAAACGAAATTTAATTTATCAGTTGGCCTGCAACGATTGTACCGGCAGTAGGATACCTTAACTTAAATTGACCATTTATCGGTATACGCGCAAATATTTATTATGATTGTATTCTTTACTTTGAAGTTGAAATAAATATTATAGTGAAGAATAGAATCGCATTCAGGTGTGATATATATCAAAGCCATCACAGCTTTTTATCTGATAGATATCTGATAGATAAAAAGCTGTGATGGCTTTGTACGAATTATCATGAATCAATATGTGAAGGAGGCTGTACTTTATTCGGTCATTTACGAGAATTTCTATTGTATACCATGAGCAAATCTATGTTAAAGGATTAGAAAAAAAACTGGGTTATATCTGTAATAAAAAAATTCTAATCAGATGATTTTAGCTGTTCTATTCTACAACTTTTGAAAAAATAATAAAAAAAAATTTTCATGATACGGATCGATTTTCAACACATACCGGTTGCTGTGTACCTCAAAATGTTAATTTATTTAAAAAATATCTTAATAATAATAAATATGATAAAAAATTTCCGGATTTATTATTCGTGACGTTTCGGTCTCTGCTGAGATCTTTTCTCGAAATATTTAATGACTTATTTGCTTGAAGATTATAAAAGTGATCCCATCCAGAAAAAGATTTTGTGAAAACGAGTTGCTTAAAATGAAAAACCCTTACTTGTACTTTTTGAAATTTTTTTTTTAAAACCAACAGGAAATAAATTATATGTTGAATGGTTAGGATTTTCGTTCCAACACAATCCATGAATTAAAAAACAGATTTATCGTAATTTATTATACTTTATTGTTAAATAACAGAAAACATTTTATAACAAAAAATCTTCATTTCTTAACCTATAGTAAAATTTTATAAGTTTTTCGATGTTGTTATATTTTCGATAAACACTATGGCAAGCGCATGTATCCGGTCCGAACTTTGCGTCATCTTTAGACCAAGGACAGTTGAAAAAGTGCCTTCCGTATTTTGAATTTTTTTTATCTCTTTGTAGTGTGATATTAAGAATAGTATATCTCTTCGATTTTTTCGCGGTGTTCATCCAAGAAGATGTAATCATATTTGATTAAAAACGATAAGTACTTTTCCGGCTCCATTTTAGCTTTATTTATATTTACTGATGAGCAGCTTCTCCTTCACTAAAAACTTTATTTTTATTCAACTGCTTCATAAGGCTCATTGGTTAGTATTAAACCCATTTTGAAAACATTCAGCAAATTCTTTTTAAATCTTTCTTCTTCTTCTGCTCTGTACGCTTCCGGATTTCTTAACTTCTCGTTTGAAAAATAGTCTTCTTTATTGACGAAAGAGCTTGTTAGTGGAAAGCCATTTATAGTTTTATAGTTAGTAAAGCCATCATCCAAAGAATTGTAATTTTCGGCCTTAAGTTATGGTTTTTAGAAAAAATTACTTCAACTAAAACAAAATATTCACCTACCACTTTAATCTTAACATGCTGAAAGGGTTTGAATATGAACCCAAATATACAACTTTGGGGGACAACTCTCGTCAACTCTCGTTGACAATATAAATACACATCTGATCCTGTACACAAAAACCAGCATCTCATCGTACACACATCAAATAGATATAGAACCAGAACAGAATCATAATGCGATGCACATCATCTTCATACAAAATAGATCTAGAACCAGCATTTCATTCTATTGTGTTATTTGAGCTGATAATTCCACACGAATCTTATCTTTGGATCATTGATTATGAGTTAGATCCCTATACTTCACCGTTAAATGACAGTCGCCTATCACTCTATTGTTGACAAGAACCGCAACTTTTAACCACAAAAAAATTCAAAAAACAATTTTTCTATTACTTTATTATTCTAATAATAAAGTATTGTGATCGACATAGAAAAAAAAAATTTGCTATCCTGAAATTTTGTTTTTTCGCGTTCCATGACTAAATTACCCTAAAAATGCAAAAAAAAATCCGTCCCGCCGTACGCCGTCCGCCGTACATATGGACTCATATCTCCGAGACCGTTAAAGGTAGAATGTTTGTTTTCAGGCAGATTGTTGATTGGGTAAGTGAGCTCCAATTTCTAAATTTTGGAGAGTGTTAGAAGGAGGCGTGGTAGGGAAAGAGTCAAAAACTACACTTGCTAATATTTTCACCAGGAATGCCAATAGGAAGCTGAAAATCAGCAGAGTTGTAGAGAAGGTTGTGCGACAAACTTCAAAAATAATTTAATTTTTTTATCCATTGGCGTCCGAAAAGGGAGGTTAAAAACAAATTGTAGGCCGAATTGTTTTTTCAAATGATTATATCTTCGAAATTACTTATCGTAAAAAATTCATATTTTGAGACCATTAAGGCGGCATATAGCTCCACTAGAATCAGCTTAGAGAGAAACTAAATACTGCAATAGGGAGGGTCAGGGGGTTCAAAGAAAAACACTTAAAAATGAGTATCTCAACTATCTCTTAAGCTATGTAATTGAAACTTGAAACATATTTTAATCTATACTACCGAAATACAAAAAAAATATAACCTGTGAAAATAATAGTAGTGGGGAGAAATGGGAAGCATTTCCAAAATGGCGCACTTTTCAAAATTACAAATCGTTATATCTCAAAATTGAGTACAGATATTAAATTGAAAATTTGTCAGGTAGAACTAAATAATTATTAATTTTTGTTAAAATTTTGAGTTGGGAGGTGGTAAGCAGAAATGTCCAAAATTTCGAGTAATTTTTTTAGGGCTGTGGTGAAAGACACACAGTTTAAATTTTGCATTTGGATACATCTATTTGATATACATAGAAAAAAATAATAATAATTTGTTCCACAGTTGTTATAAGCCGACCCCTCCGGTCTAACTTGCACAAGGTGTTTCATGTGCATAGAAAAAACAGAGAAACTGAAAATGAAATTGTAAGGTAGTAACTTGAAAAAGTAAGCTAGGGTGTAGCCTAGTGGGTAACGTATTGGTCATGTAATGCGAAGGTCGTGAGTTCAAATCCCGGTCGACGCAATATATAATTCCAGCACATTGCCTGCTTGGATATACCTTGGTCACCTCAATCTACGAAAATTAAAAATTTGTAGACAGAGGGCTGTGCGAAGGGCTTACAACTCCTCCACAATAAGTAATGAAAAGTGTTAAGGAACCTGAATATCAGGAGGCCAAGGTCCAATTTGGGCTGTAGCGCCATTGTAGAAGTGTAGAAATTGAAAATTTGCAAAATGTATTTAAAAAAAATCTTTAAATATATGAAATATTAACTGGTCGAATACCTTTGAAACTTCTACCCCCTCCCATACAAAATTATTTGTTCGACCATTTTCAAGAAATCAATTATCACCTAACTATTAAAAGCTATCAATTTAAAATTTTGCGTAAGAATTTCTAAAAATAGTTGAAACAAAATTGCCTCAAAAGTTTTGAAATCGCGCATGCCCTTCTACCACCTCCCATACAAAAGTATGATTTCGATCAATTTCATTTAATCAACTAATAACAAACAAATTAAAATCTACGAAATTGAAATTTTGCACGAGCACCTTACAAGAGAAATGAAATAAAATTGCATCACAAATTTTACGATTCCCCTACCGGCTCTACTCCCTCCTATACAAATATTCGGTTTCGTGAATATAGAATACACCGAATCTTATGAAAATTCTATGCAGCTACGTTTATGAAATACATTCTAAACAGAGAATATTGGTCATGGTTAAGAAGCTATTAACATCTACCCAACCTTACTATCACCCCTCCCGCTCCCCTCATAAGAACCCAAACTTGCATAAACGAATGAAATATTGTTAAATTAATAACAGCCCTGCCCAAGAATTCTCTTTCACTTAGTCTCCCTAACCACTCTAATCTGCATATTGACTTTCCATGCATTCGTAAATTGTCCCAAAAATAATAAAGTTTCGCCCGACTTGTTGGCAGTTTATTTGTTGTATATGGTGAATCCTCATTATCTAATTAATAAAATGAGCTCTTATCAATCACGCTACAGCTTTTTATCTACATCACACCTTTAACATTAAATTCATACAACCACGATAATTTAAATTTTGTTTTCTAATTGATAACGCGCTCGTATAAATTTCTATATTATAAATCCTTTATCTTCATCATAAGAAACACATTTTTAGCCACAAAAGTTCAAAACAAATATTCTGTTTTTTTTCGCATATATGATTCAATTGATAACGTCATGGAACCCCAGCCGTGGAACCCCAATCGATGACGT
This sequence comes from Chorisops tibialis, assembly GCA_963669355.1. Classification (NCBI taxonomy): domain Eukaryota; kingdom Metazoa; phylum Arthropoda; class Insecta; order Diptera; family Stratiomyidae; genus Chorisops; species Chorisops tibialis. The sequence goes on along the minus strand of OY770262.1, from coordinate 266,421,708 downwards.
TATGGCAACCCCAATAGTTGACCTCAAAGGGGGATCAAAGGGGGAGTTGCCCTCAAAGTGGGGTCAAAAAGGGCGTTGCTCCTTACAGTGGGATCAAAGGGTAATTGTCCTTACAGTAGGATCAAAGGGGTCGTTGCCCTAAAGTGGGATCAAAGGAGGCGTTACCCTCAAAGTGGTATCAAAAGGGGCATGACCTTAACCACAAAGATGGTGGCATAACCGCAAAGGGGCGTGATATTGACGGCATAGGGGGCGTGACCTTAACCGTAAATCACTTCCTGGTCCAGAACACCCATGTCCCTACTACTCCAGTGAGTGTCCATTTGCCATTTTTACGGCTAGAAGAACTGGCTGTGGGTAAATTCTACTGTCCCTTCCCACAAGGGAAGCTTAGCGTAGTTTCTTGGGGTCGATATTCTCTAAAGATAGGTGCATGAATTGGTAAAACCTTATCCTTAAACTACTCCCTGTGGATGACCTGCTCAAACTAGTGCCACAAATTTGAAATTTTTACGCTTTTTTCAGCGGCGATCAGGGTCAAGAGCGCTTAGCGGGCTGTCCCCAAAGGGAGGCTGCATTATATTGCCGCAACTTTTAGGTAAGGTTGAAAGTTCCTCAATCTATACTGTTTTGAGCATTGATTTGGGACGATTTTCATACAGAACTTTACGAAAAATGCAAGATAATAAAAGTCTGAGTGACCCGTAAACGTGCTCTTAAGATAAGACTGATCATTTGATAGAAGAAGATTGAAAAATATATTGGGGCCATGTTCTGTTGTTGTCACTTGGCAATGCAATTGAAGTCTGTACTGAACGATGGTCACAAGTGAACTGATGGAATATATATATATTTCCGACATATTTCAGGAATATTGTGGCCAGGAGTCATCTCAATCGGCGAACTTTGGAGGACAAATAGACAACCTAAGATTGTCATCGAGATTCAAAGACGGAAGTGGTAGTGGATCAGTCACACTTTGAGAAAGCTAGAGTTACGCAACTCCTAACAAGCTCTGGACTATAATACTCCAGGAAGACAGTTGGAGCAGAGGCCAGAAAAATAATGAGTCCTGTGCGACAACTATAGGCAGATACTCTTAATTGTGTTTCTGTCCTGTGACAGTTGATTGCTTATTTGATTGATCTTTTTTATTAAAATTTTACTTTCCAGTAAATGAATAGATATTAAACTAATGAGGAAAATCGAATTAATATAATTTTACTTTATTATTTTAATAATAAAAAATTGTGATCGACTTGGGAAAAAAAAAAAATTTGCTACCCTGAAATTTTTTTTTTTCGCGTTTCATGACTAAATTAGCCTAAAAAAGCAAAAAAAAAAAATCCGTCTGTCTGTACGCCGTCCGCCGTACGCCGTACGCCGTACGCCGTACGCCGACGTGTACGCTCAGCGCACATTAACTCCCAAACCCTTCAAGATAGAAAGTTCATTTTTGGAGAGATTGTAGGTAGTTGCGGATCTCAGGCGGATACCCATTTTGGGGGGTGTACGGGTTCAGGGGGAGGCAGGGGGAGCGCTTAAACCGAAAAATACGAATTCAAATATCTCAACCATGGTTACAGCTAGGAAGCTAAAAATCAACACACATATAGAGGAGTTTGTGGGACAACTTTTAAAAATAATTTAATTTTTTTATCCATTGGGGTGCGAAAAGGGGGGGCTAAGAACCAATTGGCGGCCGAATTTTTTTTTCAAATGATTATATCTTCGAAATTACTACTCATAAAAAATTGATATTTTGAGACCATTAAGATGGCATCAAGATCTACTAGAATCAGTTTAGATAGAAGCTAATTCTTGTAAGGGGGAGGGTCAGGGGGGGTGCAAGGAAAAACACTTAAAAATTAATATCTCGACTGTCTCTTAAGCTATGTAATTGAAACTTGAAACGAATACTAAGCTTTACTAGTGGCATATGAAAAAAATATAACATATGGACATTATAGTAGTGGGGGGAAATGGGGAGCATTTAAAAAATGGCGCACTTTCCAAAACTACAAGTCACCAAATCTCAAAATTGAGTACACATATCAAATTGAAAATTTCTCAGATTGTAGAGCTATATAGTCTTTAATTTTGGTAAAAAATTTAAGTTGGGGGGTGTAAGGGGAGGGAGGTGGAAAGCGAAAATGTTGAAAATTTTGAGTGATTTTTTTATGGCTCTGGTAAAAGATACAAAGTTGGAATTTTGCACGTCGACACATCTATTTAATGTACATAGAAAAAAAATAATAATTTGTTCCAAAATTGTTATGCACCGAAGTGGGGGTCTAACGTGCACAAAGTGTTTCATGTGCAATGAAAAAAACACATAAACTGAAAATTTTTGAATGAAATTTTTAGGTACAAACTTGAAAATTTGCGAAATGCATTTAAAAAAAATCCCCAAGAGTTTAAAATATTAACTGGTCGAATATCTTTAAAACTTCTACCCCCTCCCATACAAAAATTTTTTTCGACCATTTCTAAGAAATCAATTATCACTTAATTATTAAATGCTATCAATTTGAAATTTTGCACAAGAACTTACAAAAATAATTGAAATAAAATTACGTTAAAAGTTTTGAGATAGCACTTGCCCTTTTACCCCCTCCCACACAAAAGTATGATTTCGACCAATTTCATTAAATCAACTAATAACTAACAAATTAAAAGCTACAAACTTGAAATTTTGTACAAGCACCTCACAAAAAAAAAGAAATAAAACTGCATCACAAATTTTACGATTCCCTTACCTCCTCTACCCCCTCCCATACAAATGTTTGGTTTCGTGAATTTAAAATTCACCGAATCCAATGAAAATTCTATGCAATTTCGTCTATGAAACTGACATTCTATACACAGAATATTGGATTTGGTTCAAGCAATCAATTAAGAAACTATTAACATCCACCCACCCTTACTATCACCCTCCCCCCTCCCTTCATGAAAACTCAAACTTGCATAAATAAACCAATGAAATATGGAGCTTTTGAACGTTTCCGGAAAGTGTTAAATTGAGAACTGCCCTGCCCAAGAAGCTCCTTTCACTTAGTCTTCCCTAACCCTTCTAACCTGCATATTGACTTTCTACGCATGCGCATTTTGTCCCAAAAATAATAAAGTTTCGCCCGACTTGTTGGCAGTTTATTTTATCTTGTCTCGCACTTCTATCTTCTATACATGACAATAAATTAAATTAGCAAGTTCTAAACGAGAATATTCCAAATTTCGGTCATTTCTGGTACACTTACTTGTATTTATCTCGTTAGTTTTTACGTTGTTACAGCGCATATCAAGGATCATGTATCGCAATCATGAAGCCAGTGCTCCACAATTATGTATTTCGCCCAGAATATCAACAAACCAGAACCACTCAGTTCTAATTAGTCTGGCGGACATGAAATGAAATGGAGTAAACGATAGCCATCAGTCAATGGAGAGGTCAAACTATTACTTGGCTCGCTTCCACCGACCCGATTCGCAAATAATTTATGCCTAAGTTGCTCCATCGTAGGACAAGATGGATAGCAGAGAGGAACGTGAACTTAGGAACGCATTAAGAACGTCCTTTCGATATACAGCACAATCTGGAATCTTCGACGTCTCGAGAAATCCAATTAAGTCTATCATGTATTCTGAAAACGAAAATATCTAAACGAATTTGTCAAATTGAAAATGGAACGTTGTTCGATGCCGGCACATAAGAACCCATAAGCAATATTTCCCATCCAATACTTGAAAAAATCGTGTGTGTGCTAGAGTCAAGGTTGCCGGTTGCTATGACAGCCCCACTGCTAAAGGAAATCCCCGTATATAAATATCATTTAATTACCGAACAGATAAGGGATGAAGCCTGTGCCGAAGTAAAACGACATAATATATGAACTGCTTACTGAAATGGGCGTATAGACACAAGCTCTTCATTACCTTCCGGAAGTTGCCTATAATGGAGAATTTCGGAGCTGAAGCCTTCCGACATAACAAACCAATTACGTGGGGTACATGACCTATTAGGATCTGTTTCACTTACGCACACTTGCCAGTTTATTAATTATATAGGTACACACGCATGTAGTACTCTACTTGCCTTTTATGTTACGTTATGTGTAACCTTCTATTAATCGAAATTAGCACGCCAAAACATTGCAGAGTTTTGAGAGCTATGATAAGATAAGTTCTGTGAAACAACTTTCAAACTGAAGAAAACTTTCTGCTCTATCGATTCATTACTGGTGAACTCGACGGGCGGCAACATTCAACCTTTACAAACCTTCATAATCGCGATAGTATATCTGACATAATCTATTACAAGGATATATTTCAAAACATTATAGAAATCCTTGTGATTTTGATTCCTACTCAAATGCTCGTTTGTTTCTTTCTTTGCGCGCCTTCGATTCAGACATTCGTGAAACGATTTCTCGTCTGTAACATGGAACTTTAATTTTCCAATCAATTGACCTTTGATTAAGAAAATCCAAAAGGATACACGAGAACATAAAAGTTGTCACTTCTGATATCGCAAAAGACAGTTGTAGATTACTTTGAGTCTAGCATTTCAATTCTTACAAGTGCTACATAACACGAAATGTTTGATATCAAATCCTGCAATAACATTTCGAATAGGATTCGTTAGCTTTTAATCTAAGAATTGGCATTTATTTTTGGCGTTGTTTCGTTCTATGATTATAATCAGAACAGACTCGAAATTGGTAAGAAAAAAATTGATATTATGTCTACTCGTTCAGATGTTTATGATATGACAGGTAACAAATAAAAGCCAGCTATTTTTTATTGCGTTCTTAAAGGACCGAAATTTTCGAACTTAAGGCGCAAAAAAATGCGGACATAATGACGCTTGCAAAACTTTTATAATACAAATATCTTCAGCTATGGTAATAGGTCAGTTTGGTGTGATGCGAGGAAACTGAACTATTATTGTGACTACCCAATCCGCAATATGCTTCAATGGTTAAATTTATCACCGGCCTTTGATAGATTAGTGCGTATATGCACAAAAAGAGCTTAGTCATCAATGATCTCAGCAAACTGCAAAAGAAAATGAGACGATGGAAGTATTGGATCACTTACTGTGCAAGTGCCAACTCCTGGCTCGAAGGAGCTTGCGGTTCTTTGGATTCTTCTACTTCTAGAATGGTGCTACAGCCCAAATCGGACCTTGGCCTCCTGACATGCAGGTTCCTTAACATTTTCATTACTTATTGTGGAAAGGTTGTTAGCCCTTCGCACAACCCTCTTTCTACGAATTTTTCATTTTCGTAGAATGAGGTGACCAAGGTATATCCAAGCAGGCAATGTCTTGGAATTATATATTGCGCCGACCGGGATTTGAACTCACGACCTTCGCATTACAAGACCAACACGCTACCCACTAGGCTACACCCTAGGTTCTTTGGATTATCATCACAAATTCTCCAGAAAGCCAATGCTATTGCGCTCAAAATCTTTAAGATAAATAAGGAGTTCTTATCATCAATCGAATCGCTCGCAGTTGCATTCTAGTTGGTTTCATCTGTGGAAATAAGTGTGGACTTAGGTGGAACCTAGCCTCCACTGTAACCAATCCTAACCTAAGATGTGATCAGAAAATTTGCAGAAAAATTCAAAATCTGGTAGAAAACTGTGACTTTCTGGGAGTTGCTGCTTTCTGCACTTGCTATTCGGTTGCGTGGGATGAAGCATGGAGCACGGGATTCAATATTGCTTTATATTAACCCGCCACCAGACCATAGGCGAGAGATTAACGTGAGTGCATAGCCCGAAAGCTTCTACTACGAAGGATTAACCACACGGTTACCTTTAACAATACGGATTGTATTTGTGAAGAGAATCAATAACATAATCCTAAAAGGCATGACATAACTTTCAGTCATAAAAGAGTTAGGCCGTTGAATGAGTCTTGGTTCAATAGAGATTGTCTCGACGCCATTCAGTCCAAGAAACAAGCATTTCAAACCTATAAGGGCAATAAAACACCTGCCAACAGAGAACTCTTCAATTCGTCAAGAAATGCCTGCAAATCCATACTCAAGTGTATTAAATTTGAGCATGACCAAAAACTTCGACGGAAGATCCTTCAGTGCCCTAAAGGCTCGAGATCTTACTGGTAATTCGTCAAAACGGTCAACAACAATTTCATTTCTTCTTCAATACCACTTCTTGTTGATGGCGATCGTACCGTGGTTGATCCTATCGAAATAGCTTACTAGCTTACTTACTAGCAGCAAGTTTTGCGAGAAACTACCAATTTCCACCTTCAACTCAATCGCAATCGCTGCCTACACTACATTTTCGCACGAGAGTTATTTCTAGGATCCTTCAAGAGTTCAATATTCAGAAATCTGCTGGTCCGGACGTTATTCTTCCTATTACCCTTAAAAAGTGCACCTCTTTGTTAACTAAACTTCTTCGCAATTTTTGGTACCTTTTTTCGTATGTGGAAAGTTGCGAATATTCAGCCAATTCCCTAAGGATAGGGCTTAGTGAGGTTGTAGAGAGTATTCTTAAACTTTATTAAGCTGGATGGCGTAAAGGGTCGTATTGTACGGATACTACGAATAATATTGAAGCAGTTCGCCGAAATGTGTTCGCCACAATATCTCATGTTTGTGGTCGTGAAGATGCAAGTTGTCGCGTCTTTCAGGGGAGGAGAGCTGTCTGAGAACTTTCCTTTGCGAATGAGTGTCAGACATGGCTGCGTATTAACACAAGCCCTGTTTCTGGTGGTAATACATCACATCTTGAAAGCTTCATTGGAAGGTGTTCTTCACCTTCATGATACTGATGACGTGTGTTTGTTTGCTCATAGCTGTTTGGACTTAGAGCCAAATGTTTGGTCGTTGCATTCTAAATGCAAAGAGGTTGACGTTTTTTTTTCTAGTTACGCCAGGAAGGTGTAGTATCTTCATTAGATACCAATAGCCCGTGTCATTGGTATGCACGATTCACATATCTCATCCTTACAGGCAACTGTCAGCCAGTATGCTCCTGCGTACTAAACCAAACCCCGTACACAGACTTCAACCACTCTCCTCGCAGGACTGCCGTGAGGTATAATTTTGCGGGGCTGGATATCATTTTATGCTGTTCTTGATCTGGGCAATCTGGATAAAGTTAGTTATCGTGTCCGAATCTGCGTAGGTATTGGCGGTAGCTGCCGATAAGCAACTGCGTGAGGTGATAGTTGCAATCCCCATACACTCGCTTTGTTCAGACCTCAATGGCGAGGATTAGCTTAAAGATACCTCTGCCTTTTGTAGTGCTGTTCTATATGGTTTAATGTTGTCTTTTTCTCTTCTTTTATTTTCTTAACAACAGCTGCCTCTTATTGGATTGAGGCTCTTCTTTCGTAGATCCTTAGCATCTCAAGAATGTCAATGGGGATCATTCTGGCTATGACACAGGCTGCTTCGACCGATATTGCTCGGAAACCGCTGATTAGTTTTGTAGCGAGTGAGCGGCTACTGCGCTGTATTGCGTTTCGTCCCAGGCCTGCTTACGACGGACTCGTCAGTAAGGCTTGTATAAGCAGGCCTTGTCTTAGACACTATGGGAATACCGTGCAGGTAGTAGGATTAGAACCCAGAAATTTCGAATTGCAAAGCAGCCGTGCTGACCACTGAGCTATCTAGACCCTACGACATAGTCGGTTAGTAGCGATGCAGTATAAGCCGCCACAGTCTTATTGCGCAGAGCCACAGTCTTATTGCGCAGAATCCTTCTGGCATATCCAGATCCACCGATGTTTGGCAGCATTCGGAAAAGAGCTGCTGCATTTGTGATGCCTTTTTGCTTGCGAAGACCACGTGAACTTTAAATTTAAATTTATTATCGAGCATAACTCCTCGATATTTAATTGCGTCCTTGTTTGACTGCTGACCTAAATGTTCGCGTATTCAATTTTCTTTCGACTTGTTATTAGAACAGTTTCTGTTTTGTGGTAAGCTAGTTCTAAACCGGCGGACTCTAGCCAGTCTTTAATTTTACTTTATTATTTTAATAATAAAGTATTGTGATCGACTTGGGAAAAAAAAAAATTTGTTACCCTGAAATTTTTTTTTTCGCGTTTCATGACTAAAATAGCCTAAAATGCAAAAAAAAAAATCCGTCTGTCTGTACGCCGTCCGCCGTACGCCGTACGCCGTACGCCGACGTGTACGCTCAGCGCACATTAACTCCCAAACCCTTCAACATAGAAAATTCATTTTTGAAGGGATTGTAGGTAGTTGCGGATCTCAGGCGGATACCAATTTTGGGGGGTGTACGAGTTCAGGGGGAGGCGGGGGGAGCGCTTAAACCGAAAAATACGAATTCAAATATCTCAACCATGGTTACAGCTAGGAAGCTAAAAATCAACATACGTATACAACAGTTTGTGGGACAACTTTTAAAAATAACTTAATTTTTTTATCCATTGGCGTGCGAAAAGGGGGGGCTAAGAACCAATTGTCGGCCGAATTTTTTTTTCAAATGATTATATCTTCGAAACCACTTCCCATAAAAAATTGATATTTTGAGACCATTAAGATAGCATATAGATCTACTATAAGCAGTTTAGATAAAAGCTAATTAGTGAAAGGGGGAGGGTCAGGGGGGTGCAAAGAAAAACACTTAAAAATTAATATCTCAACTGTCTCTTATGCTATGTAATTGAAACATAAAATGTATACTAAACTTTACTAGCGACATATGACAAAAATATAGTATGTGGACATTATAGTAGTGGGGGGAAATGGGGAGCATTTCAAAAATGGCGCACAGGGGAGGGAGGTGGAAAGCGAAAATGTTGAAAATTTTGAGTGATTTTTTTATGGCTCTGGTAAAAGATACAAAGTTTAAATTTTGCATGTCGACACATCTATTTGATATAGATAGAAAAAAAATAGTAATTTGTTCCAAAATTGTTATGCTCCGAAGTGGGGGTTTAACGTGCACAAGGTTTTTCATGTGGAATGAAAAAAACACATAAACTGAAAATTTTTGAATGAAATTTTTAGGTAGAAACTTGAAAATTTGGGAAATGCATTTAAAAAAAATCTCCAAAAGTTTAAAATATTAACTGGTCGAATATTTTTAAAACTTCTACTCCCTCCCATACAAAATTATTTTATCGACCAATTTTAAAAAATCAATTATCACCTAACTATCAAAAGCTATCAATTTGAAATTTTGCACAAGAACTTAGAAAAATAGTTAAAGTAAAATTATGGTAAAAGTTTTGAAATCATGCTTGCCCTTCTACCCCCTCCCATACAAAAGCATGATTTCGACCAATTTCATTAAATCAACTAATAACCAACAAATTAAAAGCTACGAACTTGAAATTTTGTACGAGCACCTTACAACAAAAAAGAAAGAAAATTCCATCACAAATTTTACGATTCCCCTTCCTCCTCTACCCCCTCCCATACAAAATTATTTTTTCAAGCATTTTTAAGAAATCAGTTATCAGCTATCTCGATTGGCTTGCCAAGAAACTGCAAATTTTCGTGAACCAATGCCCCTGACGCATTTTAGTTATTTCCTGGCAGGATGTAATCTTCAACGACGAACTTTGGAATATAACTAGGCAGACTAAAATAGGCATTGAGACTCAAAGGTGGAAGTGGCTGTGGATCGGTCGCCCTTGGTGGAAACCATAGCGAAACATCGCCAAACAAGCTCTGGACTGTAATCATCCAGGAAGGCGTCGAGTTGGTCGACCATATGGAAGCGAGCAAATGAGCAGGAGGTCATGACAATTAAAGTCTAATACTCAGGATCGCGCCATGTAGAACAGAACTGTTTCTAACTGAAATATGATTGGTCTTAAAAAGCAATTGATTGATGTTAATTAATCAGAACAATATTTTAGAGCAGAAATTAATTACTTGAATCAAAAAGGAGTGTGCAGTGCATATGGAGAACTAATATATCCGGACTGCCAGACTCCTAGTTTTCCTAAGAATGACATGGATTAAATTTCGGTACAATAGCTAAAACCGGACGAGACTTATTTAGCAGCTAGACAGACGGTTAATCGAATTCAATGTTTTTAAGCGATAATAAACATTAGGAAACTCTTACATTTTGCAGGAATCTGGGGAGTGTGGTGTTCAGGAACGTATGGTATTACTATATCTTTTGTCATACTCGCATATGAATAGCCTTGTTATAAAATTAAATTGTGTTTAATTAGATCACGACCTTATTTATTAATCTTATACTTATATTATTATATTATAGATTTGCTAGTTATCAGCTTATTGCAAAGTTGCTTATTAATTTTATAATTTTGACATTTGATAGAAGGAGGCCGGGATTTTGACGAATTTGAACTTATCTGAAAAGTGGCTCTTTCGGTATACTTTTTGATCGAGGACATCAACCATTGTTTAGAGCACTGAACTTGTTTTTTTTTGTAAAAAAAGATTTCGAGATTTTTTTTTTGTGAAAAACTGAAATCACAATTAGATTTCATCTAGAGTACAAAAAGATTTGCGTCAAAATCTTTTTATTTCTCGGTGGATACTTTATTTTTTCCAAAGATCAAAATACTTCTGGATACTTATCTTGTTCCTGACATACATCCTGAAATATTTTTAATAAAATCTAAATTCAATGAACATTTTCTTAGAATAGATTCAAAATCCCTTTTTATTGGGAGTACCTGAAAGAAATAAAATAAAACCGCAAGGATTCAACCTGCCATTATTACGCGACTCCTAAAAATATCTTTCGTCTTTCTTGCACGAGCAGCTATATCTTACATGTAATGCGAAATCAATAAGTGCTTTGATTCAATGTTAGCATATCTTCATCAATTTGAATTTGAATTTCGTTCACGTTCAAATTCATTCTGTACATATACACTCTTGACATTGGAAACTTGTGCTTCGAGTTATTTGATTATTTTCTTTACAGAAATTTCTATGAAGTAACATCAGAATTCCAACGAAAATTCTACATTTTTCAACCGCTGCCGCAGCATTCTATCATGATACACATTCAAACGAAATTACATTACATTGAGTTTTCTTGTACACCATTTTAAGTTAACCCAAAAACGTTGGAATAGAATTCCAGGTAATGGGTGGGCACCGTCTCTTTCAATAAATATGAAAAAAAAAAAAAAGTAAATAAATCTTTTTCATAACTTTTGCCGAGCTTTCATTTTCATCACAGGCGATACGATGAAAAGTTTCTTTTAACTTCGCAATTGAGAATACGAACATTTTCTATGGGAGAGTATTCAATCAAGGAACAGTTCTTAACAATTTGCAAGTTTTCACTTTTTTTTTTTGCATTTCGCAGCAAGCAGTTTTATGAAAATCCATTCAAAGTTTATCAAAGGAATTCTGAAATAAAAACAAACGTTGTACATTTTAATTCATAACCTGGATTAAGAGGAAGAGTAAAGGTTAAATCAGATTAGAGTTACAAAATGCCACATGGGAGCTAGTGCTCTATGAATCTTGCCGTTTCACACGAATAAAAGTTTTCAATACGTAATTGCATTTGGTGCGGAAATTTTCCGTGCAAAATTTTACGTTTTTTGCTTGTAGAATTTTTGGGAGAACTCATAAATTAACTTTATCATATTCTGTGCAGATCTTGCGCTTCGTATTTCAGTCTATTTCAGCTCGAAACATATCTAGATATGTAACGCAAGCTGACAAAAGGATCTTAAGGGGAGCAATACCTAAAAAAATTGAAAAAATCGATTTTTTTTTATTTCCGATTAATAACGTAGACTGGATTCTAAATCAATTGCCGAAAATCGCACCCCTCTCGGATGAATAGAAGTGTTTCAAATAATTATGTAAACTTGGAAAGTCATGCATATTGTCGCAGCGCTTGTAACTTGACGCTCGGCACTGACCTAATCACCACCCCCACAACCAGTAACACTATTCCGGCAAACCAGTTTTTTGAATAAATAATAATTTTATATTACTACAGTATTTATATGTTTACGTTTTTTGAAATTTCATCACTTACTACTAGATAAAAGCTTTTATTTGGTTTTTTGCTTCTCATGAAAAGTAGAGTTTTTATTATTTAGGTACACTTTTCTAAAAAACTACACAACCTATCCACTTGATTTTTTTTTTGTTGGAAAGGCGACACTACTGTCTATCAACCCTATAGCGGTTTTTTCTTTTAAATTTTGACTATGACTTTTTGGTCATTATTTATTAAACTTTGAAGTTTTATAAAAGCTTCCATCTAAATTTTTTTTAATCGCCATTTATCTTATTTGCTAAGTTTTAAGTAAAATACATGTCTGCAAAATTTGGACGAAATCGGCCCCTGAGAAAAGTGTACCGCAATTTGCATTGAAAATGCTATTGGGAGTTTCCCCTAAACTTTGCCAAGGTAAAATTCTCAGTACAGGCCAAAACATGGTTTAGCCCATATTCATATTTTGGGTTTTTTGCATTTATTTGTTGGAATTACGTTGACAGTTTATTCGTCCGGAAACATAGTGAAACTGTAACATCAATTATCTTGAAACAACCTATTTTCGACTCCAATATTCAAAACGCCATAACTTTTTAAATTTTGGTTTCTGGCAGGATAAGATCCCTTTTGTCAGCTTGCATCACTTATTTATGTATGTAATGTGATTTTTGATATTTCGCGATTCGATTGGCCGAACGTACTTTTTACCAAACACTTGCAAGTATCTTTCAAACATACAGCGTGTCCAGTGGCAAATTTCAATGTTTGAAAAATTGTAAAAAGAAAACTAAACTTCCAATACAAAGTATTTTTATTTTAATTCAAAAACAACAAATGCGGATTTCATTTTTTGAAAACAACGTTCTCATAATGGCGGTGGCCACGGTATCGGGCCGTTTCGGGATTGTTTTTTTCTGGAAATAGCTACCGCACTGCATTCATGGACACATTAGCAGTATGTTATTTATTTATTTATTAATCATAACAAGATAGTTTACATACTAATAAATTGCATAATTTAATTTATTTTAATATATCCTAATATATTTAAATTTACCTTATTAATCAAACACAATTTGATATACATATATGATATATGAGTGGCACTGGTGGAAGGGTCAAGTAGGATGTGGGGATCTTATAAAACGGAGCGTAGTCTCAGTTTATATGTCAGCTTATTTATTGGAGGTGTATAGTGGGCGCTGAATTTATTAAATACTCAACAGCATCTGTTAATAGGTTCATTTTGTCCGTAATCAGTACGATGTGCATATCCCTTTTGAATGTCTCGTCAGCCTGACATTGTCATTGAGTCTGAATTTATTTGAGATATGCTCAACCTTAATATCGTCATTCAAAACATCTAAGGTAAAACAGAATGTGAGCATAGTTCTTCTAGAACCAAGCGATAAAAGATTTAATAATTGCAGCCTAACTGTGTAAGGTGGAAGGTTTTCAAAGTCTCTAGGATCATACAAGTCCCTGAGAGCAAAAAGAAGGAATTGCTTCTGGATTGACTCTATTCTGTTGCTGTATAACTAGAAAAAAGGGTCCCAAATAGAACATATGGTACATATTCCAGAATAGGGCGGACAAGACAACAGAATAAAGATTTGGTATCCCAAACACGGTGTAGTTGAGTTCCACTTAAGACACAGTCATGGTGATATGAGGATGATTTACGTGAGAAACTTATAACGTGGCATTTACTGACATTAAGCTCTATTTTGTTCTGAATGCACCAATGATCTAGCGCAATAAGCTTGGATTGCAGGAATGCGGCATCTGCGGGCGAGGTTATGGCATGATATATTTTTAGATCATCAGCGTACATCAGATGTGAAACATTCTCCAATACTTCTGATAGATCTGAGATGAAAACATTAAATAACTGAGGTCCCAAGTGACTTCCTTGGGGTACCCCAGAGGACACTAATATTTTCTTGGAAATAAGACCTTGAAACTTAATAAATTGAGTTCTATTATTAAGATAGGACTTAAGCCAGTCAAGTAAGGATCCTGTCACACCAATTTTGTTTAACTTTAAAATCAGGATATTGTGATCAACTCGGTCGAGCGCTTTGCTAAATTCGGTGTATATTATGTCGATTTGATGCCCATTTTCAAGTGCGCAGAGCGTATCAGATACAAGAATCATGAGATTCGTTGTAGTCGAGCGACATTTTCTAAACGCCGTGCTGTTGGTCATTTAGAACAGGGTTGATCATATTGGTTAATTTATCGGTATAGTTGATAGAATTCTATACCTCTATAGTTCTCAACTTTTCGTTTGTCACCATTTTTGTGGATGGGTGTGAGATGCCACAATTTCCAAGCCGAGGGGAAAGTTCCCAATGACAGTGACTTGTTGAAGAGAAAATGTAAAGGTTTTAAAAGTTGATGGGCACTCTTTGATAAAAATAGGGGAGGAATAAGATCAGGACCTGGACCTTTTTTCGTATCAATAGTTTTGTGAGCATCGAGCACCTCCTCAATAGACAATGAGATATTATCAACAACTGTAGGAACCGAAATGTTGGGTTCACTGTGCTTTGAAACTGACTGGGCACCAAAAACCTCTTGAAAACGGTCAGCAAACATATCGCAGATATTACGCCGGCAGAAAGATTGCGTGATCCCATTGGACATGGTCACGGCATAACCCGAACTTTTTCGTTTCGTATTAACAGATTCGAAAAATCTTTTTGGTTCTGTTATGATATCTTCACAAATTTTTTTTACATAACACTCATACGCAACCCGGGACTTAGAAGAGAACTCTGAAGCCAGCGTATCATAACTTCTCTGAAGATTAGGAGTAATCGCGCCTGTTTTCATAAGTTTTTTAAATAGCTTATTTTTTCTATTCCGCAGTAATCTGAGGTTTTTATCTAACCAGGGCTCTGAAACTTTATCTTTTTGTTTTATTATAGGGACATAATTATCGACAATTTTAAAGATCACATCATAAAACGATGTTATGGAATTGTCAAGATCATTACATGAGAAAAGGGATGTCCAGTCTATCGAAGATAGTTCGTTATTAATGCAATAGAAATCAGCATTACGGAAGTCAAATACAATATTATTATTGTAAGAGTGAACAAAATTAATGTTGTTGCATGGTAGTTCTACTATGATAGCAGAATGGTGTTGTATGTTAGAGAAAAGATTCTCCGCGTCAGAGTCAGAGCTAACAATCACTTCATCAATATCTCTCGTGAGTACGTTTTGGTGGATATTTTGGCCATGAAACGCGTCCTTGCTCGACTCGTTCCGATAAATCTGAATGTCTTCAAAAACATAACAGGACTACGATTGGGTATAAAGCCCAATCGCGGGATACTCTAGATAAAAATTTTTTTTTGATTTCATGAAATTTTGTTTGGAACATTGAACTAATTTTTTCTCATCAAGCTAAAGTTGCTATCAAAATGTCTTATACAAAATTTAGGATTCAAAAATTTAATTGTTACTGAAAAAATTAGTGTATTTCATTTATTGAAATTGTGCAGTTTGTATAGGAGGTGGTATAAGGAGAGGTGAGTTCTTCAGAAATCACTACAAGCACTATGTTTTTGTCACGCTTTAAATTTCAAATCAGTGGCGTTCATACTTTTTAGGAAAATCTACTTTTTGTAAAGTTCTGAAATTGTGTCAGATTGTATTGGAGGGGGTGGAAGGAGTAAGGCTAATAGTAACGAAAAACGAAGGTGAAAGACCGAATTCTTCTAAAATTTTTCATTCTTCGCCATCAGGTTATTTTAGCGAATGTTTCTTCGGATGAAGCGCAATTTTGCTGACTAAACTGTCTTCTGGAGCTTTGAGATGTTGAGTGGTGCCATCAAGCAATCGATTTTGTGAATATACATACATAGATAAGCAAATTTTCTTGGAAATTTTAATTTGATCTAAAATTTTTAATTTAGCATTTTTATATTGGATATATTTATTTCTCCGTCTATCACCTCATATACAAACTGCACAATGTCACGAAACATTTTAGTAGTTATAAAATTTATGAAGCTCAAATTTGGTGTTAAGTATTTTGGTATGTGTTATGAAAAGAAATTAGAGAACTAGTTACTGATCTGAAATTTAAATCGCATCAAATCAATATTGATGTCAGCTACTTCCATAAAAATCATTGAAATCCCGGCACACCTCCTATCATCCTCCATACAAAAGTTGCAGTTTGGCAATACGTGTTAAAACAATTTTCAAAACGATGACAGTCTAACTAATCGTAATATCGATGGCCTAGATCGAATATGTTGAATGAACAAAATCTCGAATATTTCAGAAGACCGATTAAACTGTATTCGCACATAAAGTAAGTATATATTAGAACGTCGCAAGATATGAAATAAAATCTATTTAATTGGAAATAAAACCTATATATTTGAAGCTATCCTTAAAAAATTACTCGAATTTTTCGAAATTTTTGGTCACTACTCTCCACTTACACCCACCATCGTAAAAATACTTTCAAAATTATAAATTACATAACAATGCGATCTGACGAAATTTCATCTTAACATAATACTTCAGTGGATTTCGGGATATAACGGTTTAAAATTTTGAAAAGTGCATCATTTATAAGAAACCCTCCATTTGCGCCCCCTACAGTAGTATTCAAATTTTATATTTTTCTCATATTTCCCTTGTGCAGCTTAATATATCTCCCAAGTTTCAATTTCGTATCGTGAAGGATAGTCAAGATAATGCGCAAGAGGTCGCTTAAATGATTTTTGCAAATTTTCAAGTTTCTACTTTAAAATTTCATTGAAAAATGTTCAGTTTATGTGTTTTTTCAATGCACATGAAAAACCTTGTGCTCGTTAGACCAGTGGGGTTGGCTTATAACAATTGTAGAACAAATTATTATTTTTTTCCATGTATATCAAATAGATGTATCCACATGCAAAATTTAAACTTTGTACCTTTTACCAGAGCCCTAAAAAATTATTCAAAATTTTCGACATTTTTGTGGTAAGCAAAAATGTCGAAAATTTTGAGTGATTTTTTAAGGGCTCTGGGGAAAGATACAAAATTAAAATTTTTCATGTGGATACATCTATTTGTTGTACATACAGAAAAAATAATATAAATTCCACAATTGTTATGCACCGACCCCCCTGGTCTACCGTGCATAAGGTGTTTCATGTCCAATGAAAAAACCACATAAACTGAAAATTTTTGAATAAAATTTGAAGGTAGAAACTTGAAAACTTGCGAAATGCATTTAAAAAAAATCTTCAAAAGAATGAAATATAAACTGGTCGAATACCTTGAAAGCTTCTACTCTCTCCCATACAAAATTTTTTCGACCATTTTTAAGAAATTAATTATCACATAATTAGTGAAAGCTATCAATTTGAAATTTTGCACAAAATCATTTGAAAATAGTTGAAATAGAACTACGTCAAAATTTTTGAAATCAAACTTGCCGTTCTACCCCCTTCCATACAAAAGTATGATTTCGACCAATTTCAATAAAACAACTGCTAACCAACAAATTAAAAGCTACGAACTTGAAATTTTGTACGAGCACCTTGAAAGAGAAAAAAAAGAAATTTGCGTCACAAATTTTGCGATTCCTCTACCTCTTCTACCCCCTCCCATACAAAATTATTTTTTCGACCATTTTTAGGAAATCAGTTATCAGCTAACTCTTAAAAGCTACCAATTTCAAATTTTGCGCAAAAACGTATAAAAATAATTGAAATGATATTACTTTATAAGTTTTGCAATTGCGCTTGCCCTTCTACCCCCTCCCATACAAAAGTATCATTTCGACCTATTTCATTGAATCAACTAATAACCAACAAATTAAAAGCTACGAACTTGAAATTTTGTACGAGCACACTATAAGAGAAAGGAAATAAAATTGCGTCACAAATTTTACGATTGCTCTATCTCCTCTACCCCCTCCCATACAAATGTTTGGTTTCGGCAATGTAAAATGCACCGAATCCTTTGAAAATTCTATGCAACTTCGTCTATGAAACTGACATTCTATGCAGAGAATATTGGACGTAATTCAAGCAATTAATTAAAAACTATTACCATCCACCCACTCTTACTATCACCCCTCACCCCACCCCTCACAAAACTCAAACTTCCATAAATAAACGAATGAAATATTGATTATATGTACTGGAGCTTTTGAACGTTTCCGCAAAGTGTTAAATTGACAATTGCCCTGCCCAAGAACCCGCTTTCACTTAGTCTTCCCTAACCACTCTAACCTGCATATTGACTTTCCACACATACGCAACTTATCCCAAGAATAATAAAGTTTCGGCCGACTTGTTGGCAGTTTATTTTTTTCTGTGTCGAACACAATGCTTTATTACTAGAATAATGAAGTAAAATGACACCTAGTTGAGTAGTTTCCATTTGTTGCTCGACAAAGTAAGCGATCAAATAGAGAACAATCATTTCTGAATAATCTATTTTTTCCATCCTTATCATTATAATAAACATGGTATAAAGCGCATTATTTGTTCAGATTTCATTACCATACGTACATATGCCAAGTTAGGGTACGAAAATCATATTTTGTTTCACCATAATCGTTACCAACCACATTATGCATACTATGTTTCAGCGAAATAGTATTCATAAATAAATAGCCCTTAAATTAATGTAATCTGTATAATTGATTTTGTGATATTTACAACGAACTCTAGCTAAAAGTTCCTACTCGAAATTCCAGATAAATACTGTCATTGTTTATTAATTTCTTTGTTTACAGATTTATTTATCTGTTCGAATAGAAGCAAATACATAATTCGTGCGTAGCAAATACCTACATCAATGTTTATTCAAATTCGATACATAAAATATGAACTGTGTTATTATAAATTTGTTATTAACATATGTATGTACAATACATAAATTATCAAACGAATGCTATTTGCTTTTATTGTCGACTTCTAATGAAAATTTCATATCGACTAAAATCGAAATCGGATATCAAATTTGTAATTTTGTATCCGTTTGGATATGAATGCCAGCATCACATACATGACCTATTAAACCACGTCGATCATACAAAAGGTATCATTAATAAGAACTATCACCACCAGTCCGAAAAAAAAAAACGGAAAAGAAAACTAACATCGAAAAAGGTTCATACTACTCTACAGACCGCATTTATTATAACATAAATTACCAATCCTAATAAGTACGTCTCTTGAATTTCATATTATCTAAAATCCCGTAAGAATCTCCGCAAAGACCTTGCTATCATTCATTCAGTATAATAGGACAACAGTCTTCATCAAAAGGAGCCTTTTCACCTCCGCAAGCTATGATGAAAGCCTAGTCATTTGACTATAATCGGCTTATTAAATGGGACGGCATCAGGGTACAAGGGAACTAGTCCCATATTAAATATGTATATAGGACTTATTTCCTTTTATCCCAGAGGCCGTCCAATTAATAAGATCAAAGTAAGGACTACACTGCATCGAAGTTGCATTCATTTGCATCACTACGAAAAATGCAGAGTAGTGGACAAAATAATTTAAAAAAAAACATAACAGGGCTACGATTGGGCGTAAAGTCCAGTAGCGCGATACTCTAGATGAAAGAGTAATTTTTTGAGTTTAAGAAATTTTGTAGGGGAAGTGATGGCGGGGATGACGGCATTGAACTAATTTTTTCACATCACGCTAGAGTTTCCATCAAAATGTTTTATATAAAATTTAGGATTCAAAAATTTAATAGGTGCTGAGAAAATTAGTGTGTTTGATTTAGTGAAATTGTGCAGTTTGTATGAGAGGTGGTAAAAGGAGGGGCGAGTTCTTAATGGCTTTTTCAGAAATAACTAAAGACATCATGTTTTTGACATTTTTCAAATTCCAGATCAATAGCAAAATCAACTTTTTGTAAAGCTATGCGTTAGATTGTTTGCCTACCTTCTCGCAATGAGAGAAACTAATCGTCTAATGTTTCTTGGTCTCACTAATAATTCTAAATAAATATTTAGTGCACAATTTCAGCTCGATAAATTTTATACGCATTGAGTAAATTGGTTCAGAGTATTTGATGAAAAAGTGGAGTTTGTATGGGAGGTGAAGGACGACACAAATAATTTTTATGCAGTAAATTCAAATTATCATAAAACTATTACATTCCAAATTTCAAATCAAAAGCATTTACTCTTTTCGAGCAAATCCGTTTATTGTTAAATTGCGAAATTGTTTAATTTTGTTTGAGAGGGGGTAGAAGGAGTGGAGCGATATGGCCCGTTCATGAACTTGACCTTACTTTTTTGTCAAAAACGACTTGCACAAAATTTGAGCTCTCTAGCTCAATGTGTTCTCAAGCTAGAGAGCACACGGATGGACAGACGAACGGACATCCGGTTTCAAGATTTTTGAGTGATTATATGAACTTCTGTATCATTCATTTTTTTCTTCGAGCCTTATTTCTTGGCGTTACAAACTTTGTGGCAAACTTATAATACTCTCAGATTTCATCCAGAGTATAATAATTTTCTAGTACAAAGTGTCATGTGTGCGATGCGGCCTAGTACACATTTTCCTTAATTTTTTTCATATTTATAATTTTCACTCCATCGTGTAGTTCTGCGTAAAAATAATTATAATCTGAAATACGTGCAAATATATTCGATCATAAATACAGTCTAAGTTAAATTACTTTAAATCTCGAATCATTAAACTTTTCAAATTACGAAAATTATACATCCTTCGGGTAACATTTTGAAATCGCAACTTACGAAATTTCTTTGACAGTTTCGCTAATCGGTGCATGCAATGCATTTGAACATGATGCGCAACAAGTACCTAGTGCACTAGAGTTTGTTGGCGTGTTGTCATATTCGATTGCCGGTTTACCACTTAATTGCTCACGTTTTAGTCCGATATACGTATGTATATCTAAAATACGTAAAATATATAAGATGCAATAGCCTTGTTTCCGTGCCACCTTGACTATAGTCAAGGCGCCACGAATGCTTTCCTTGTATCTGACCTTGCGATATCCTGAAGAAAAACAATCATACCAACTCAACGTCCTGATTTCTGAAGTGAAATTCAGCACGAAAGAGTTTCTGTTTTCCTCAACATTCTCCGATGGTTAAGACATTTGGAGTATGTCTCACCGTGGTTGTTTGGTCATCCTTGGAAGGTGATTTCGTTGGTTTAAATGGATTCTTTGGGGGTTTTCTTTACGAACGCTTCCGGGACTGAAGTTTTCTTTGCTCTTTGTACGGTCGGTTCCCATTTAGATTCCAAACCATTCGCTTTGTTTTCATTTCGAGTAAGATAAGTTTCACATGGTACAAGTTGGGCGCACTGTATTTGCAGTGTTGCACTTCGACGAGTAATTGTGCAATGTTTGGGATGTCCCCAGGGTACGACGTTCAATTATATTAGAAGAACCGAGACCTGAACGATTTCAATTTCACAGAGCTACAGCATTCTCGGATAGTATGGAATTTTTAAATTGCAATCTATACCTTGCTTCCCAGTCGTCACTCGGTCGACACCATTGGATACGAATACTCTCATGTACCTGAACCTGCTCTTGTGGCTCTGCTGTACTTTCACAACCAATTTGTCCTAATTGGGTTGTAGAATAATTTCTAAGGCAATGTTGAGTTGATATAATTGAAAATTACATCTTTCGAGATTTGCATAATTTGGATATGATTGAGAAAATCTGAATGAATTTCCTTGTTAGGTTGAGCTTTACAGAGATTTTCAACTCGAAATGTATCGAATTAAATATTGCTCCCGAAAAATGGCGCTCTCATTACGATTTCACTGTGTAATTTTTTATGAAGTGAATATTTCCTTTTTTTAGAGGAAAAATGGTCAATTTATTTCTATTGTTTAGCCAAAATAGTTGATATCAACTGTATGGAATTAATAGAATTGCTTGAGCTAGAAACAAAATGAATTCGATATAACACTTGTTTATAAACTACATACGTAGTCTGAAGAAAAATTATGTTTCTGCGATAAGGTTAATACGTTAAGGCAAACTATTTTACTGCTCAAAAATGATGAATATAGCAATTTTAGTAATAGGTGTGATTTATGGCTCTAAATATGCGAACTTTCTTCAAGACGTGGCCAAATATAAGCCATAACGCAGCTACGTTAGACGCAGAAAAGTGTTTCGCATACTTCCATGGTATACGTAGATGTGTCGAGTTTTCAAAAATGAGTTCCAAGATGTGGTGGCTCAAATCAAGTCAATTGTTGATCAAGTATCGTAAAGTATACAGAAGCTGAAATTCGTAAAGGACATTTGAGCAATCGACGGTAGGTGATAGAAGTGAATTCGCGAAACTTTTCATCTGCAAAATTGAATAAAGTTGAGAATAGACGACAGAAGGTTGTTTATAAATACTAAAAAGAGAGTGGGAGTACAATGACGATCCAAGTTAATTTTCCGGCCGGATTATTCATTGATACTGCTTCCTTTCTAATAACTAATCCTGGACATGTAAGTTTTTTTTATAGGTATGACCCTATGTAGTGGTATTTTGCTCTACATATTCAAGGTAAGGTTTTTTTTTTTTTACGCGGGGAAAAGCATCGAAAGCCTTGAAGTGCAGGACTTGAACCCGCTAAAAACCCCTCGCCTAACCCACTACACCCCGGGACAACCGTTAAGTATTTCGTCAGGAGGAGGGAGGAGCTTAAAGCTCAAACGTCAATTTATTGTCACATATGTCTTATGTCACCCAGTATATTTCACTTCCTATTTTATTCAACTACTTATTCCCTACGTAGTCTTTCGAGTCTCCTCAGCTCGGTGAGAACTTTCACGCACATCTGAGTCATCGCATTCCAGATTTCGCTGCTGCTCAGCATATGTGGAACTATGTTGTCGGGGTTAATATTTTCTCCAACGATGTCCTCAACTCTCCTTCTGTCCATTTCGTAGGCTGGGCAGTGAAAGAATACATGCTCAGCATTTTCTATTGCATCTGTACAACTTGGACATGACGCGGAGGAATCATGGCCGTATTTGTGCAAATAGCTTCTATAACAGCCATGCCCTGACAGAAATTGGGCCATGTAGTAATCTACTTCGCCATGTTTCCGTCCGACCCACTTATCTACGTCTTTTATGAGTCTATATGTCCAGCGGCCTTTGTTTACGGTGTTCCATTGCAGTTGCCAGGCATTGGTACTTATCCGTTGCTCTTCTTTTTTCTCTTCTGCTGTTAAGCATCGATTTATCGTATTCTTTTTGTGATACAATCGTTGTGCTTCAGCAGCTAGTATGTCTGGCGGCAGTAAACCAGCTATGACATTCGCGGCGTCATATGAAATTGTGCGAAATCCACTGCATACCCTTAACGCACTTACTCTATGGGTTTTTTTTTAAATATTCGCGTAAGATTTGTATCGCAGTGCTTCGCTCCATATCGGTGCAGCATACATTATGATACTTCGCGTCACTCTTGAAAGAAGTATCCTCTTCTTTTGGGTTGGTCCTCCAATGTTCGCCATTATTTTGCATAGTGCGGACTTCACTCGTCCTGCTTTTGCGCTGGCTGTTTCGATGTTCGTCTTGAAGGATAATCTTGCATCAATCATAAAACCCAAGTATTTAATGGAGGGTTGGGATACGATTTCAAGTCCATCTATATTTAGCGTTATATGCTCTTTTTGTTTCCTGCTTGTAATAAGAACTACTTCTGTTTTTTGTGCCGCTAGCTCTAGATTAGAAGCTTTAAGCCAGTTCTTAATGTCAGAAATCACCTTGGTGCTTACGTTTTTGATACTCTGTAAGTCTTTTGCTACCACAGTGATTGCTATATCACCCGCGTAGCCAATTATTTGTACGCCTCCTGGTACTGGAAGTCGTAAGATGTCATCATATTGTATATTCCATAACACGGGTCCTAGTACTGAGCCCTGTGGGACATGTTATGCTATACTTCTTCACTCCTTCTTCGGTATCATATAGTAATACTCAAATCTGCGAGATAGCTCCTGACCATTCGTAGGAGGTATGGTGGAGTTTCCAATTTTAATAGAGCATTAATTATGTGAGGCCACGTCACCGAGTTGAATGCATTTTTGACGTCTAATGTAATTATAGCGCAGTATTCTTTAGAACCATTCTTCCATCTGCTGCCTTCAATGGCCTTTTCAGCAATGTCTATTACTTTTTTTATTGCGTCGACCGTAGAGCGCCCTTTGCGGAATCCATATTGATTCTCTGAAATATTTTCATTCTCTTGTAGATGTTGTTCTAATCTGTTAAGAATTAACCGTTCCAGGATTTTCCCCAGTGAGTCAAGCATGCACAGCGGCCTATAAGAACTCGGCTCTCCGGGTGGTTTGTTTGGTTTCGGAAGTAGAACCAAACGTTGACGTTTCCATATTTTGGGAAAAATACTATCCTTTAGACATTTCGTGTACATTTCTGCGTAGACGTCTGCATTGAGCTTTATAGGTAGTTTAAGCGCTATATTTGGTATGCCATCTAATCCTGGCGATTTATTGTTCTCGAGCCGCTTAGCTGCTTGGAGTACCTCCTCCGCAGTCACCACCGCTGGCTCATTATTCACTTCAGTGGGGCTTTCTATTATTGCAGGAGCATTACTATCGGAGCGTTTCGGGAATAGTGATTCGACCACTTTCTCCATAAGTATAGGACACGTTGGTGCTTGTCCCCTTGGTCCCTTCAGTTTTGACATCACTACCCTATATGCTCCATCCCATAAGTTGCCGTTCATATTGCTACAAAGCTCTCTGAAACATTCTCGTTTACTTTGCCTGATTGCCTTTTTAAGGTCTGACCTGGCTTCTTTGTATATCTCGTTTAGAGTACTACTATTTACGGTTGTTCTTTTCCGCTGCTTTGTGACATGCAGTGCGTAGCCGAGCAATGTTATCGTTCCACCAGTAGTTTGGTTTCCGTACGTTGTGAGATTTTCTTCTCACCATTGTCGCGTCACAGGCTTTACTCAGTTCGCTTACTACACTTTGAGCATGATTTTCTATACCTTCTTGCGAATCATGTTCGGCATTCAGTACCATCTTGAAGATTTCTTCATCTAGTGTATTATCTTTCCATCCTTTTGTCTGCGCTTTCGCATGCTGGCGCTTTTGACGATTTCTTTTACCAGAATCAATTGTCACTATTATTGCCTGATGGTCTGTGTGCTAGATTAATGTTCTGCTCGCAAATGTAATGTCTATTACGGAACCTCTTCCGTTTTTTTCAAATTTGTTTTTGCGCCCGCTATTTAAAACGCAAAGGCTTTGAGTAGCATATTTCCTCTTCCATTCGTGCGTTTGCTTCCCCATTCTGTGGCCCATGCGTTGAAGTCACCAGCAATGATATTTGGGCTTGTTGACTTAACATCGATCGTGAGTCCATCGAGAATCCTTTCATACTCATCGTTGCCAACACTCGGTGGTATATAGCAGCTATATATATTTATTCCGCCAATCTTTCCTCTTACGTAGTACTGGTTATCAGTGTGTGGCTTATCTTGGAAAGTCTTGTCTCCACAGGCCCAGATTGCTGCCTTTTGTGTTCTGTCTGAAATCCATCCTAGATCTCCTAAGTTTCGATATTGTTCACTAATGATCGCTACGTCAAATTTCTCTTCGTATATTCTCTGCTTTAATGTGTGATTAAGATTAATCTGAACTATTTTCATGTTTTTTTACTTTTGCGTGCTTCTAGGTATGCGGGGCATATTCGACTGCTTGTAGGATGGTTAGAGTCGGCACCTCCGTTGCTTTTGCATAGCATGCAGCATGGTAGGCTATTGCAATCTCTCGCAAAATGGCCTGCTTCACCGCATTTTATGCATCTTGTACTGCGATCTTCGGTGCTTCTGCATGCTTTTGCTAAATGGCCGAAAGAAAGGCACCTGTAGCACCTCATTACATTCACCGTTTCTCTAAATCGGCAGACGACCCATCCTACTTTAATTTTCCCCTTATTGATAAGTTTATTCGCAGTTTCTGTCGGCGCTCTGATCACAGCTGTCTGTGTTCCAGCATAAGCCTTCCTAACTGACTTGATCCAAGAAGGGTTGAAGGAACTTAACCCCTCTATCTGCATACGTATAGCATCTACGATATCTTCCTTTGTCGTAATTTCATCTAGATCTTTCAGTTCTAGTTGAGTTTCTTGCGTAAAAACTTTAATTTCAGCTTTTGCCGCCAGGACCTTTTCCATCTCCTATCCTCTTCTTGAACTCCTCTGAGTCTTCATTTCGTTGCTTGTTAAGTTCCAACAGCATTTGTCCTTTTGCCGTCTTCCTTATTTTTGACACATTTTCGCTATATTTATGCAATGCTTCGTGTCCTTTCACCAATCGTAGGATGTCACTGTATGAAATCTCTCCTGTTTTGGTGATGACTATTGCATCGGGTCTAACCGCTTTAGGTTTGGATTTCATACTTAGACGTTTATCTCGCCTATTTATCTTTTTTTTATGACTTTCGTCCATCCTATTTCTTTAGGTTCCTTCTCCCTTAATTTTTCTGTTGGTACTTCATCCAGTCGTATGCTACGAGTATCTGCGGGCGCGCTTTCTTTTCTGTGCTTTTTTGTTGGGGTGGATCGTCTCAGGTGCCCTTTATCTCCCTTTTTTTGTTGTCGATCATTATTGATGCACTCTAATGATGGCGAGGTTTGATCACTTTTATCAGTCTTTCCTGCCTTTAGAAGACGAATGTCCTCTTGGGCGCTTTTATCAAATTTCCCTGTCTCCGTTTGCCGACGTATGTCCCTTGTAGCGCGTTTGTGCATAGCCACGATTGCACTCACCGCGTCTCTCATAGGTTGGTGGATCGTTCGCCTTCCACCACCCATCATTTCGACTAACTCCTTGATTTTATTACCCAGCCTATCAAGAGCATCAAACTTACGGTCTTCCTCTTCACCAATTACTATCTCCGGGGAAATTCTTCCATCAGGACATGAAGGCAATGACTGCGTTGGTGCGACGTCGTCTTTGCTCATCAATTTCTCCGGGGATCGAATTATTCGCGCACTTCTTGCAAATGGTGTTCTATCTTCTGGGTTGATACATCTATTTGTTTCTTCGTTGTTAATATTATTGCTATTGTTATTACTATTATTATTGGTTAAACTCATGTCTTAAGGGTCCCCACTGAAAGTCGTTATCTCTATTCATATGTGTAGTCACTTTAAGATCCCATGGTTGTCTATGCAAGCAGTGAGGCCATGCAGGGGTTGACACAAACCTTTACGAGGAATTGCGTTCAGGGCCGGATCATTGTTAGTCAGGAATGTTACGTCTGAGCCTACACTACCAACTGAATGATGATGAACTTCGAGCGTACTTTCAGGCCTGCCAGGGTTTTAACGGGACGGAGGCAGCTGTGGTATTAGCCTGAAAGCCATTTCTGCAGGATGTCACTCCTGCCTACTGAGGTAACAGAATAACACAGTCACCAGCCCAAATGCTATCTTGTATATATTCATTTTCCAGTATGCCATAATTAAGATTTTACTGGTCTCCATCTTAATATCCTTCTTCCGTGTATACGCCAATCTCCTAATCGAATCTTTCGATCTTGGCCTGGATTATTGCTTCAGAGTAGTCATGCGTGTCTGCGTTTTGACACTAGATTGCAAGTCTGAGCACACCAGGTTTTTCATCATGTTTACCCCTCTTACTTCCGGAGACGCTAGTCTGTTACAGCCATTCCGGTTACAATAATCCTCCCCTCCTCCTTTCTCAACCGGGCTTGGGACCGTCTATGGCGGAGTTATATTCAAGGTAAGGTGTGATCCAATCATTGTCACTAACAGTTCCAAATGTATACCTCCATTATTACAACCGCACAATAACAGAGATCTAACGTATGCTTTGCACAAAGTGTGATCTCTTTTAATCTATAGGAATGTAGTTATTTTTTTTGCAAAAAAGTAAATGAAGAAAATTTCAGCTTTATTGCTCAAATGCTCAAGAGTTGTAGTATAGTTAGATAGACGAACAAAGTGATGGTGAGACTCGAATTCGAGGTTTTTTGAGCAACAGAAAATATTTCTGTAGCCTTGTCAATTCTGTACAGCCCCTTTTCTTAGCTTTACAGACGTTACAGCCAACAGGCTTAAGTCCTGATGTATACCCTGCTAACAGTATATAATAGAAGATGCATATCTTTCGCGGATGGTAGAACAACAGCAACAACTTATCATTTGCCTATATTAATAGTCTATGTACATATTTACACGATGGCTATACTTTAAGTACGTATTGTATCATTAATTTTCCACAAGGGAAATGAAAAGGTAGGTGCTATTCAAATACACAACAAAACCACCTGAATTAATTTTTTATTTTTAAAAAAAGCAAGCCTCTGTGCGATAATTGGTTCATCCTCTTATTTCAGTCATGTTTTTCAGTTGAGTAAACAAATCCATTTCATGTAAAAACCATTTTTCGATTATTTTTCTTTTTCGTTTATAAAGGATATAAGTCTTTATGGGAGACAGAATTGCTGCATGGCGCCAGCATGAAAAGCGGAATTCCGCCAGGACATAATAAATCGCATTTGAGTTGAGTATTTTGTATAGGTATATTTGATATGTTATCTCTTTTCTGTTGCGATTGTAAATTGTGTTTCTATGAAGACAAACAGGATGAAAACAAAAAAACAAATCGATTAAATTTAAACTGGAATATCAGTACTTACTCGTATTCATAAATAAACTGCCAACAAGTCGGGCGCAACTTTATTATTTTTGGGACAAGTTACAGATGCATGGAAAGTCAATATGCAAGTTAAAGTGGTTAGGGAAGACTAAGTGGAACCCCTTTTCACAAGTGGAACCCCATTTCAAAATTGGAACTCCCTTTAGGACAGGGATAATGCCAATTCAACACTTAGTTGCGAATACGATCAATAGTTCCAGTACATCTAATCAATATTTCATTCGTTTATGCAAGTTTGGGTTTTTATGAGGGAGGGGTGATATTAAGGGTGGGTGAATGTCAATAATTTTTCAATTGACTGCTTCAATTACGTCCAATATTTTCTGCATAGAATGTCAGTTTCATAGACGAAGTTGCATATAATTTTCATAAAATTTGGTGCATTTTACATTCACGAAACCAATCATTTGTATGGGAAGCGGTAGAGGAGGTAAGGGAAATAGAAAATTTGTAATGTAGTTTTATTTCGTTTCTTTTGTAAGGGGCTCGTACAAAATTCCAAGTTCGTAGCTTTTAATTTGTTGGTTATTAGTTGATTTAATAAAATATGTCAAAATCATACTTTTGTATTGGAGGGGGTAGAAGGGCAAAAGCGATTTCAAAACTTTTGACGAAATTTTGTATCAACTATTTTTAAAAGTTTTTGTGCTAAATTTCAAATTGATAGCTTTTAACAGTTAGGTGATAATTGATTTTTTAAAAATGGTCGAAAAAATAATTTTGTATGGGAGGTGGTAGAAGTTTGGAAGGTGTTCAACCAGTTAATATTTGAGTCTTTTAGAAATTTTCGCAAATTTTCAAGTTTCTACCTTGAAATTTCATTCAAAAATTTTCAGTTTATGTGTTTTTTCATTGCACATGAAACACGTTGTGCACGTCAGACCAGGGGGGTTGGTGCATAACAATTGCAGAATTTATATTTTTTTTGCGTATGTATAATAAATAGATATATCTACTGGAAAATTTAAACTTGGTATCTCTTACCAGAGCCCTAAAAAAATCACTCAAAATTTTCGACATATTTGCTTACCACCTCCCTCCCCTTGCACTTCTCGACGTAAAACTTTGACCAAAATTCAAAACTATATAGTTCTACAATTTGACAAAATTTGAATTTGATATCTGCACTCAGTTTTGAGATATAATGGTTTGAAATTTTGGAAAGTGCAATGCTTCCCATTTTCTCCCACTACCATTTTATCCAAATATTATATTTTTTTCGTATTTCTTTAGTATAGCTTAATATAAGTACCAAGTTTCAATTACATAACTCAATAAATAGCCGAGATATTGATTTTTGAGTGTTTTTTGCACACCCCCTGGCCCTCTCCCTTACAATATTTAGCCTCTATGTAAGCTGATTCCAGTAGATCTATATGCCACCTTGGTGGTCTAAAAATAGAAATCTTTTATGCTAAGTAATTTCGAAGATATAGTCATTTGAAAAAAAAATTCGGCCGACAATTGGTTCTTAGCCCCCCTTTTTGCACCCCAATGGATAAAAAAATTAAATTAATTTTAAAAGTTGTCCCACAAACCCTTTTATATGTATTTCGATTTTTAGCTTCCTAGCTGTAACCATGTTTGAGATATTTGAATTCTTAGTTTTCGGTTTAAGTGCTCCCCCGCCTCCCCCTGAACCCGTACGCCCCCAATAATGGTTGTCCGCCTGAGATTCGAAACTATCTACAATTCCCACTAAAAATAAAGTTTCGATCTTGAAGGGTTTGGGAGTTAATATGCTCTGAGCGTACACACCGGCGTACGGCGTACAGACAGACGGATTTTTTTTTTTGCATTTGTACAACAAAATTTCAGGGTAGCAATTTTTTTTTTTCAAGTCGATCACAATACTTTATTATTAAAATAATAAACTAAAATTCATTGGCTATCAGAGTTAATCTTTGCATCGCCCCAGCGAAGAAAAATTCGGATTGCATAGAATCAAGAATGTATCATTTGAAAGAAAAAATTTCCGGATTATACACTGTTACGCTTTATTAATCGTGATGTTTCGGTCTCTGCAGAGAATAATAAAGAGTAACAGAATTCGGAAAAGCTAAAATCCGATATTTTTTAGTCAGAAAAACAGGTATTTTTTCATAAAAAACAAAAACAAATTTATTCATGTTACTTGCCCTCGCTAGCTACACACTTTTCGCAATTCTCGGGCAATTTGTGGATACAACGCCATAAAAATGGTGGGAGGGGGTATGCGATAGAAGGGTGATTACATGTTACCAATTTTACTTTATTATTTTAATAATAAAGTATTGTGATCGACTTGAAAAAAAAAAATGTGTTACCCTGAAATTTTATTTTTTCGCGTTTCACGACTAAAATAGCCTAAAAAGGCAAAAAAAATAAATCCGTCTGTCTGTACGCCGTCCGCCGTACGTCGTCTGCCATCTGCCGTCCGCCGTACGCCGGTGTGTACGCTCAGCGCACATTAACTCCCAAACCCTTCAAGATAGAAAGTTAATTTTTGGAGGGATTGTAGATATTTGCGGATCTCAGGCGGACATTTTGAGGGGTGTAACGGTTCAGGGGGAGGCGGGAGAGCACTTAAGTCGAAAACTAAGAATTCAAATATCTCAAATATGGTTACAGCTAGGATGCTGAAAATCAACATATATATAGAGGGGATTTGTGGCACAAACTTTAAAAATAATTAAATTTTTTTTATCCATTGTGGTACGAAAAATTGGGGAGGGGGGGGTGGGTCTAAAGAAAATTGTCGGCTAATTTTTTTTCAAATGATTAAACCTTCGGAACTACTTACTATAAAAGATTACATTTAGGGACCATTAAGATGGCATACAGATCCACCAGAATCAGCTTCGAAGGAGGTAAATTATTGTAAGGAGGAAGTGCAATGAAGAAAACTAAAAATGAATATCTCGACTGTCTCTTAAGGCATATAATTGAAGCTACATAACCTTTAATTTTGGTTAAAATTTTGAGTTGGAGATGTCAGGGCAGGGAGTTGGTAAGTAAAAATGTTGAAAATTTCGAGTGCTTTTTTTAGGGCTCTGGTGATAGATACAAAGTTTGAATTTTCAATCTATTTGTTATATATAAAGAAAAAATAATGATTCCACAATTTTTATGAACCAAAGGGGGAGTCTAACGTGCACCAGCTGTTTCAAATGCTATGAAAAAAAAAAACATAAAAACTGGAAATTTTTGAATGGAATTTTAAGGAAGAAACTTGAAAATTTGCGAAATGCATTTACAAAAAATTCTTGAAAGTATGTAATATTAACTGGTCGAATACCCTTAAAGCTTCTACGCTCTCCCATAAAAAATTATTTTTTGGATCAATTTTACGACCCCCTTACCTCCTCTACCCACTCCCTTACAAATTATTGGTTTCGGGAATGTAAAATACACCAAATTTTATGAAAATTCTATGCAACTTCGGCTATGAAACTGATTCTATGCTGAGAATATTAGATGTGATTCAAGCAATCAATTAAAAAATTATTAGCATCTACCGTATTTGCCGGACCATAAGACGCACTTTTTTACTCTGAAAATTTGATCTAAAATCAGGGTGCGTCTTATGGTCCGATGCGTCTTATCGTCCGGGGATTCCCGTAATTTTTGACAACCATGAAATTGAATCGGGGACTCCCGTAAATTGTAGCAACAACCGATAAGAATTTATAAATGACAATACTCACATATACACTAAAAACGATCGAAAATGATTCAAACAAATTTCATGGCATGCTGGACCGTGATGCCCCTGTTTACACAATTTCTATCAAAAAATGTGAAATATATTTTTTGCTGCTTAGTTCATATTGACTACGGCATTGCATGATGCATGCAATAGTATGCGTTAATTTTCTAGGAGTGCGTTGAATAATACAAACGGCAACATTTCTATCTATCTTGATTGTGTGTGACTGTGTGTATTCAGAAAAGTTGGGGACACGCCAGAAAAATTCCGCTGAAGAGTCATTTTGGACGAATACATTACCTCTATCTCTGTTTATTCTGATATCGGTTGTAGCAACCATGAAAATGAATCGAATATCTTCACGGAAATGCATAAATTAAGTTCGTGCAGTGAGTATTTAGTGTGGTTTAGTGAAGTACTTTTATACCTACCTATAAATAAATAAAAATATTGTTAAAATATCAGAAAATGAGTGTAAAACAAAAGAGGCTTTCTTATAATGTGAACTATAAATTAGAAGCTATAGAATATGCAAAAGAACACGGAAATCGAGCAGCAGAAAGACATTTTGGTCCACCACCTACAGAAAAAATGATTCGTGAATGGAAAAAACAAGAAGAGCAATTGAAAGGCCTCAATAAACACAAAAAAAACTTCGTTCACACTTACCAAAATGGCCGGAACTTGAAATACAAATAAAAAATTGGATATCAAATCACCGAAGTAATGGAATATCGGTTTCTACAAAAATGATAATTTTTGAAGCGAGAAAATGGGCGTCTGCAAACGGTATTGGTGATTTCACAGGATCAACTTCTTGGTGCACCAGATTTATGAAGAGGCACGACCTTTCAATGCGTTCGAAAACCAGTCTAGCTCAAAAAATGCCGGTTGACTATGAAGCTAGAATTATAGATTTTCATAGATTTATCATATCAGCTAGAAGGAAGTTTAACTTTGATCTTAGCCAAATTGCTAATATGGATGAAGTGCCTCTAACATTTGATTTTCCTTCAAATCGTACTGTGGATTTAAAAGGTACCAGATCAGTAACAATAAAAACAACAGGTAATGAAAAAGCTCACTATACTGTAGTTTTAGCATGTTGTGCGGATGGTAGCAAGCTACCACCTATGTTAATCTTTAAAAGAAAAACTTTACCGAAAGATGAAATCCCACGTGGAATTGTAATCCATGTTGAAGATAAAGGTTGGATGGATGAAATGGGCATTAAATTATGGCTACAAAGGATATGGGCAAATCGTAAAGGTGCATTGTCTAAAAGCCGCGCGTTGTTAGTGTGGGATCAATTCAGAGCGCATACAACAGATTCAACCAAAAACCTTTTAAAAAATATGAACACAGAAATAGCGGTCATTCCAGGAGGCCTTACAAGCCAATTACAGCCTCTTGATGTGTCAATTAATAAGCCTTTTAAAGATTTGATGCGGGAGGAATGGAACAAATGGATGACAAAACCAAATCACGATATGACCGTAACAGGTAACAAAAAATGGACGGTATCGATGGACGGTACAGAAGATGATTTTATCTTCGAGGAATGTGAGGATGACGAAAGCAGTTCAGAAATCATTTTAATAAGCGACAGCAGCAAGTCGAGTGAAGACGAGTTGAACAATGTATAAAAATAAACTTACAAATGTATATTATAATAATAAATTATATTACGAACAACTGAATATTTCAATTTTTTTTGGTGAAAATTGTGTCAGTGCGTCTTATCGTCCAACAAATATTTTTTTCTAAAAATTGATAGATAAATCTTGGGGTGCGTCTTATGGTCCGGTGCGTCTTATGGTCCGGCAAATACGGTATCTATCCTTATTATCGCCCCTCCCCTTCCCCTCATTAAAACCCAAACTCGCATAAATAAACGAATAAGATATTTATTATATATACAGGACTTAATGATTGCGTTTGCAGTTAAGCAAGTGCAGCAAGTGTTAAATTGATAACAGCCCTGCCCTAAGCTCCATTTTACTTAGTCTTCTCAAACCACTTTCTCTCTGTCTGTCTGTCTGTCTGTCTGTCTCTCTCTCTCCCTGTATATTGACTTTCCACGTATTCTCAACTTGCCCCAAGAATAACTTGGCGGTTTATTTATTTTTGAATTTATCACAGCGTTTGATGGTTTAGGTATAAAGGTAGTTTAGTGTTAATTAACCCAAGGCAAATTGATTTTATTATTATTATTTATTTATTTATCGTCTACTATAATATAATAAATGTAGTACTAAATCTCCGACTTTAATGCTAGGTTGACGGGTAAGCTACTTGCTTCTCTGCTACAATGACTGTAAGTAATCTCGGGACCAGATTCGCCAGAACTGGTCAAATTTTCGACGCATCATTCGCCATCGAGTTTCATTGAGGTGGAGAGTGGTTTTCATTGGAACTGTTGCCCCTAATTGGGAGTGTCCGGGATTTAAAGCATCATACGAAGAAAAATCGTCATTCAGGGGGGCAATGGAACGAGAGTTCAAGTAAGCTTCAATGTTGCATAGAAGAGTCGTGAACTATTCTGCTGTGGGAGTTGAGGCCCTAAGAATTCGTTTAAGGTTATGTTTCACACTTTTCACCCTCACCTCCCATAGACCGCCAAAAGGAGGTGCTAATGGCGGCTGAAATTGCCAAGATACTCTATCAGATTCAAAAATGTTTCGCATGTCTACATCGTAAATGATCCGATGGAACACTTCTCGTAGCTCTGCTTCTGCACTTTGAAACGTTGTACCATTATCTAAGTACAGTGTATTTGGGAGACTTCTTCATGCAGCGAACCTTTGGAATGCAGCAATAAATGAGGCCGAAGAATAATCATGAACGAGTTTTAGATGAATCGCTCGAGTAGCTATGTGAGTTTTGTGACTTTTCTAACCTAATTCCGATCCATTTCGTACTAGTAAGGGTCCGACTCTACTATGGGAGCACGGCCGAGACTTGACGACTCTAGATTCTGGTACCCTTGCCATGATCTGCGTTCTGATGTCCAATCTCTCTCGGAAGCAACGAACCCAAGGACGTACAACTGATTTTGTTAAATCTTCGTACTTATAGACTCAATATTTTTTTCGAAGAACCTTTAGCATGAGTTACATCGCACTATGTAAGGTGATCTGATAAATATGTTCAACCAATAATTGTGAAACTTGATGTTTACCGAGTACAACCGGATGGTTGCTCAACTACTTGCCAATGTGAATTAAGTATCACTTTTTAGTATTTTTCCGTGGATTCGGTATTCAAAAATGTTTGATTGGGCTAAGTATTTGGGCTTGCAGTTAGCCACTGCGGACCACACCACCACATTGGATGAGTTTCGAACTGTGACGGACTTAATCTTCTAGATGCGCAATCTGTGAGATTATTTTCAGATGGTACATGCTTCCACTTTGCTTGTGGCAATAGAGTTTGAATTTCTGCTATTCGATTGCATGGCCAGGGGAGCAACTTTAGTTTTGGCGAGCATCAGACTAATCTTGTCTTTTAAGCTTCTTGATTGAACTAGCATATAAATGACGGCAGCATAAGCCCGCTCTAGGGCGTAGCAAAACCCATTTTAGTGAAGCATGCTTGTCCTATCGTTTCCCGTCCAACGTGGAATGGATATCTGATTCAAACATGGCAATTGTTCACAAAATAATTGCCAGTTATTAGCTAATGGCTCCGGTACTGGATCATCCCACCCTATTTTGAGTCGCTACCTTGGCCAAGAATCTTTACTACTGGAGCTAGCCAGCCTAGTGGACCTAGCAATTAGAGAGAGAATTTGATGCTTGGTTGGCGATGTCCAATCTGGCATCTGTATACGGCTTAAAGGAAGAGCAGTTTTTTCGACGTGGTATCCGTACGCTGCCAGAAAGATTGGGAAAAGTATTGGCTAGCAATGGGCATTTCTTTGAATAATAAATATTCAACCATTTTTGAATAATAAAGACTTGAATTAAAAAAAAAAAATGACGGCTTTCAATTTGTACTCCCAAAAAATCAATTAATCTTCCTTCTTTTTCGATCCGTCAAACTAGATGGACGTGTTTCATTGCAGCCCAGACAAACATAATCTAGAAAATGTTTTCCAAAAAATCAATTTTCTCGTACAGCTCCTATAGGTATTGACATAACATCCATACCATATTTTCAAACCAGCTACAATCTATCCCTTTTAAATTAATTTTATACCATAAAATCAATCATTACCCGACAATTTTTCATACTAAATGGCATCTATCGTCATAAAGCTTTATCATACCAATTTCACGATTGATTCATCATCAGAACTCCTCTCGTAAAGCTTCGCAATCAGTCAAGGAATTTCATCAATGGGTCAGCAATTATCGCGACCCACTTATCAGTTTAGATTATTCTGGTCTGGTATGGTGAGAGATAGAGGGTGACAGATTTACCCAACTCGCCCCCTGCTCGATCGTCCCCATTGAAATCAAATCGAATCCGTCCAGAATTCGTTCCTAACTGAACTGTTTAATAATAAAACAAATTTCTATACCTCTGAAAGCCCCTGACAATTCCGACAAAATATCGACCACTGTCTTGTCGCCTTCTCAACGCCAGAAATTGTTCGGCACTTACTTGTGCTATTCAAATTTTTCGAAATGAAAAAAAAACGTTGTGAAGAAAGAGTTGTCATCGAGCTTAACAGGGAAGCAAATCCAGCTGACATTGGGTTCTTGCCTTCCAGTCTGTTTGAAGTTAACCCTATAAACCAAAAATAGATCAAATCCAACCACAATCGCTGGGTAAATATAAGCTGACAGGCTGTCAGAATCCGTTCGTATCGTGTCGGTAATATGTTGTGTTGCATATATACTACGTTTTGCTATCCAAATAAATTGTCAATTGGATCCCTTTCGGAAGAAAATGTTGCCTTGGAAAAGGAAAGAACCCACCGAAATACGCAGATTTTTCAGGGGTTTTTTCAGTAATCATAATAATAATAATAAGAAGGAAGAAAAAGGAACTGACTATGGCGTCTTTCAATTTACAAAACGATGTTATGAAAAGGATACGAAAAT
This sequence comes from Chorisops tibialis, assembly GCA_963669355.1. Classification (NCBI taxonomy): domain Eukaryota; kingdom Metazoa; phylum Arthropoda; class Insecta; order Diptera; family Stratiomyidae; genus Chorisops; species Chorisops tibialis. Next base: position 266,384,288 of record OY770262.1, on the reverse strand, counting down.
ATTATAAAGCCAATACGGAACCTTAGAAGGAATGAAGAAAAAAAAAAACTTCCAACTTGGTCGCCAGCTCAACATGCCATGTACCGCTCAAAACATTAATCACGTTCCAGGAGCAAAAAGAGCCTGAGCTTAGCTGATGATATCGAAAGAATCCTCAGAAATAGCCAAAGTAAAAATGAATTCATTCCAAGATAAAGAACATCCGGAGGCATACAAAAAATTTTCTTTTTCTTCGCCCCGTCCTTCCCAGGAGGGGAGGAAAAATTCCTGAGAGATGTGGGCGCTTCACATGTACACAAGGACATCCTCCCTATATAAACTGCTGTAGGACCTGGCCGAATTTATTAATGTCCAAAGCTTCATACCCACGTCAGACTACGCTCGCCGTTAAAATAATAAAAGAAGACCCAGCAGGTACACCTGGTAAAAATGTGACAGTTTCGTATCCATCGCAAAGGTTGACATGGTGAATTGTAGGATGGGTAGTAGATGGCTGTGTGGAACTGTGTGATGTTCATTTAATGAAGAGAGAAAATGACAAAAACACAGTACACACCTCCATCGTTTTCGCTGGTATCCCGGCACGCAAAATATATTCATGAAAATTTACATAGCCATATGTTTGTGTGTGTATCTCGCAAAGGAGCGTCAGTTTTCAAAACAGGTTAAATCGACGGAAATTGCATGAGGAGGTTCATACAAATTTCATTTGTACTACATCACTGAAAACCAGGGTGACACTCAGCCACTTCAGCGTGAAACAAGGCAACTCCATGAAATTGTGTTTAAATCCTATTTGGGGGGAAAAAAAATTGGTAGCTAGGTAACGATAAAAAAGCGGATCCAAACATATACGCCTGTTATTGAAATCAGGATTATCAGCGATAGGAGGTGTAGCACGGTTGCCACCAGAATTGCAACCAATTGGCTTAGCTAGGATGGAATTGGATTTGCCATGTACAGATCGGTATTGGAAAACGTAAAATTTAATTTTAATTAACAAAAGCTTAAACTTCCATAATAATTTGGTTCGAATCCTTTATTAGAAACCAACCCACGCACAAAAAAAATAACAACGTACTTAGATGAAATCACAATTAGACCCAGGCGATGCGATCTGACCTGAAATGTTGGCCAAAGTTAAGAACGATTTTCCGACTAAAGAAGAATATACTTAATCTAAGGGGATTATCCTTGTAGTCATTACAGGACTTCTTCCAAATGTTAAGTAAATCATTGAGTTTTCGGAAGGATGTAGCTGAAACCTATCTCTCCCGATTCCAAATCTCCTTGGCAGATACAAAATCAATAGGACGGAAGGATAATTTGAATTAGGGCTTTATCCGTACCCAGCTAATCTAATCTATATTTAATATGTACGGAACCTTTTAATTTCTATTAGACTTACCCATTAGATATTTTTTAACGAACCGACAAGATAATTCTCTCATCAGATTTCATTTATCTAATAAAGCTGAAAACATCGTAAGTATTTAGTGGGTTTGGTTTTTGAATATAAAAGGATACGGCCGGCATAAAATAAGGTCAGGTATTTAGTAAATACTTAAATGATAAGATTTTTCCTTAAGTGCATGTTTTATAACTCTTTCGTCGAAATATTATGAAATATTTTCGATTTCATAAATTTAACTGGCTGAGTCGTAAACTAAAGCATAATATTCCATCTATATAAATCTCGGTTTTGAAAATTCATCAGTTCTTTCTTAACACACCTAATATTGATATAAATTTCGAGCAGAGTCCAATAAAAAAATGTTTATGCGCTAATAACGTGACATAATGAAAATATTTTAAGAGGTACTCATGATCCTTCTTTACTCCGTAAATGCCTATAATTTTCGTAGCGAATAGTCCGAAAGGATAACGTCTTTCGTACTAAGTACCAAAAGTGACGCGCAACTAAAAATTCTTTCCAAAATGATCGCAATAAATTAGACGGTAATACCCGCGTTTGAAATACCAACGGATACGTTTCAAGAATAGTTAAACCAAAATTAATGAGTCTCATTAAGATGTAACGGAAATAATAGGGGTACGTGGAAGGAGTGGGTGGCGGGGCGAAAACTTTGTCCATTATGTATTGTAACATTCTGAAGAAAAGGGAAATTCATTCTCCGTTTCTAACCGCTCATACAAAATACTGGAAACTGGTAAAAAGCACTTGAGGTTGCCTTGTAATCATTACACGAGTTCTTAAAGCTCTCTCGCTACATTTCCTGCCGCCCGTAAAATTATTGGTCCTCGTTAATTTTTCATGAATTTATGCATGTAGCCCGAAACAATAACAATTAAACTTATGCCCAGGACTGAAATGGCGGTAAACGAACACACAGGTGAAATAAGGGAATACCATTTATTCACTCGACATTACAATTCTGTCCCGGTAGTAAGCCGGGTAGGGTTAGTCACGCACAGTGCCTCTCAGCAGGTACGTACATACTGTGCATACTGCGGGGAATTGATCCTTTACCTTCGTGTGTAGCATTCAAGTGGCCGAGTCTTGCGGTCAATATCGACCTAATTTTACATTTCGTCCATTATGGCCGTCACTCCATCCACCCACAATAAAGGTCATATTTGCATGATACGGAAGAATATTGACATTGGGGAAAAGAAAGGAAAAAAAAAGTGAAAATCACTTACACTTGGCTTTTTTCAGTTCTCACGTCGACTTAAAGGATGTCCAAATGGTATCCACTTTACGCTGTTATTTCACTGCTTTAACTCGTCCCATTATGCAACCCCCCGAGGACACGAAGCTCGAATTTTGTGGGGATAGAATTTTTTTTTTGTCATTTGATAATATCCTTCCTTTCGACTCGCCCACATCCGTGCATTGCGAATGCATCAGAAATGCGAGATCGAAAGGATCCTGGATACACGAACTCAAGTCCTATGTGTACCAGTCTCCGGGGAGAATAAACACGGAGGATGATAAAAGCCCCGGACTGAAGGATGTGAAAGGTTAGATATGTTCTATGAGTCGACATCAAAATTCAGTGTCTCGTTTTGCGCTCGTTTCAATAAAAATATTTTTCCTGGGCTTTATTCTCGAAGAATTAGCCAAAAGTTTAAGTTCCAGGAAAGCTAAGGTCCGATAGCCAACTTCATGAGTATGCATAAGCTTCGCTGTATACCTCCGGGTGGTTTTTTCTTCTCTCGATGTCATATTGTGGAGAATGGTAGCTAAGTACATAGGTTGTCGAGTGGATAGAACGTTGTAGATTGCTAGAAGTGAAGATGGTTTCGGGTGTTTTTCTTTCGTTTATTGTTTCTTTTTCTACGCCCTACTGTCGCTCTTTTGACATAGTGACAATGCTCATTGAGTGTTCTCCTGATTCACTTTGCCGAATTACTTGAAGAAGACGAGGCCTTCGTATTCGGGCGTTTCGCATCAAGTGGCATGTATGGTGACAGGATAAAATACATAATATCGATTGCCATTGGAAAAGGTATACGAACGTCGTTTTAAGGATATTCTGAAGATATCGTAATGACGCATTTAGCCAACCTCAGAAATGAGATTAAGAAATTTGTTTATGCAAATTGTTGTGCATACCTGGTCTACGTGACTAAATACCCAAATCAGCAAAAGTAATCGAACTCACGGACATTGCACCTGAGATCGATTACTGCCGTTAAATTATGTTGCACCTGAGATCGATTACTGCAGCTAAATTATGTTGCATCAGGAATTAATTGCACGCGCGAGTAAAAATAATGCTGATCGGCAATAAAGGTCACGTAGACTTGGAATTGTCCCGAATTCGGAATCGAAGACGCGATGAGTCTGATTTTAACCACCAACACAACCGGTGTTTTATTTTATATAGATTAAAGTTATTCTATATAGCTAAAAAGTTAAAATTAGGTCTCCGGGAGTTTAGTTTCGAAGAACTAAACTCAACAATTGGCGCAGCTGATTTTTTTTTCGAACCGACGTAACGTGTGTGTTAATTATATGAAAGGAAAAATTTTAAATTCTAGTTTTTGTGTAAAAAAAAAAAAATTTTGAATTATAGTGCGAAAATAAATTAAAACTAAAACTAAATTTATACAAAAAAAAAAAATTTTTTTTTTCTCTGTGTTTTCTGTGATTTAATGAAGAATAAGTTGTGTTTTGCAGTTGCGGTAGCTAATGTTGGTTGCTTTAGTTAATGGTGGGTAAGTACGTTCACGTTTAAATTATTATTATATTTTTATTTCATTGGTGGTTACACTTAAATATTACGCTTAACTTTCGTTCGGATCTCGAGTGCATTCAACTTGATGTGCGTTCCAATCTTTTCGTTGGCAAAATGTTGAACAGTACGGCGTACGCCTGCATAACGAACATTCGGTAAACGCTTCGCGGCTACAATTTGCACACTTTTTTGTAGTGACTAATTCGCCGCTAATTTTACCAACATTTGGATCGTCCACGTCTCCATGCACTCGAACCGCTAAAAGTCCAGTGTCCCTTTCGCGTTCTAATTGATTTATTTGTCGTGTACAGACATCTTTCATTTCTAAATAAATTCGTTTAAAATCAATTGTGGCGATCCTGACCCACTTGATTTCGTCTTCGTCGTTTATATGGTGTAAATAGTCGTACCGGTCCCGACGCAGTGGTATCGTCGTCACAGAATGCCGTGCACGTACAGCTAATCGCATGCGGCGTTAAAATTTTTGTTATTCTTATACAGTTCGACAGTCGTTGCCTTACATCGAACTGGGAATACGTCTAAATTTGACGTATTCGCCCAATTCATATTCGATATATTGTTATTTTTTCCTTTACCGTCATTGTTTTATTTAACTTCCCAACATTTGTTATTTGTATGGAGGATGTTTCTAAAATAATTGCGTATAAGGAGAGGTTGTTACAATTGGAGAAAGAAAAGAGAGATCAAGAACAAGAAATTAAAAATTTCAACGAAACACTCTTGAATGAAATTAGGAATTTGACTTCAAGAGATGTTTTCGAGCTGATCAAATCTCAAATTTCGTCTCAGTGGGGGCAGTTTACACGGTTGGAAACAACAGATGCAATTTTAGGAAAATTAACCAACGTTATAAAAGATTCCTACGATTGTAAAAATCGTGAAGTAGAAGGCCTAAAAGGTAAACTAGCGTGTAAAGAAAAAGTAATTAAGGGATTGAAGGAAACCCAATTGCAATCGGAACACGACAATAAAGAAACTGAGTTGAAAATTGAAGAACTTACAAAACAACTCAAGGTAGTACTTTCGAAGGAAAAAGAATTGTCCAAACAAATAGAAAAGAGAGATGAGTCAATAGTTTCTTACAAAGAACAGCTACACAACGTTAGTTTAAGAGAAGAAACTACTGAAGCATTTCTAAATAATAAAATCGATAATTTAAAAGAAAAGATTAGACAAAAGGATACAAAATTAGAAATTTTGGAGACTAATTTGGAAAAAATCTGGGATATACACGAAGTTCCAGATAGCCCAAAAATTTTGGAGGGCAAAACAACTGACGCTTATAGCATTAAACAACAAATCATTGAGGACACCCAAATAAAAGTAGATATGTCTTACGAAAACATTGGCAAAACAGTTGCAAGGCTAGTCCCGTACTTTACAGGGACAGCTTCGGCAGATTTATCGGGCAAAGTTTATGAGTTTCTTAACGCTTGCCAATTAGCATTCAAATGCATCGAGGCTAAGGATGAGGCGATATTCGTTTCATTGTTAACAACAAGGCTCGGAGGTGATGCATTCGAACTAGTTCGGGGACAAAACGTTAACAACTTACAATCACTCGAACAAATAATTAAAAATGTATATTTATCCGCGAGAACATTGGATAGTGTTATAACCGAATTAAAACAAACTCAGCAATATATAACAGAAGATGTGAAATCTTTTGCTAGGCGTTTGTTGCAAAAAGAAACAATGGCTAAGGAAATCATATCAGCGAGCTATAGTAAAACCGATTCTGTAGCTTTAATTCAGGAAGTGCAAAAATCGGTTAATATCGCATTTAAAGTTGGGCTCGTCGATCCAACTCTCCGGCAAGTCATGATTAGTTGTGGAGAAACTGATCTAACAAAACTGTTAGATGTGGCAATAAAAGCTTCAATGCTTATAGGTTCGCAATTCAACCACCAAATTGTTAATTCAACGCAAATGCCTTGGCAATCATGCCCGACACAAAACATCAATCAAGTGCCTTCTTACCATATTTATACACCGAGCGTCAACCCAAGTTTCGCTCATTACCCACAAACACCGCATAATAGTTCATATAGTCAAAATCTGCAACAAACAAATTTTCAAGCACCTCCCATAATAGGTAATTCCCTACAAAATTTGCATCCACAACAAAATCAATTTTCACCGCAAGGTCAATTTTCTAACATACAAAGCTCATCAGTTGAAATCCCGTTTCCAACGAACGTACCACAATCTCCACGCACTTTCAAGCTAAAGTGTGGATTCTGTAATAAACCCAATCACACTTATGCAGAATGTAGGCAGAGAAAAAACACACCGTATTGCGAAAATTGTAAGGTTTATGGCCATAATAAGGTCCTTTGTCCCCGTGGTCAAATTTTAGTGACAAACAGTACACAACAACATTCTAGACCAAAATTAAAGTGCAGATGGTGTTCTCGTTTGGGTCATGAGGAAGAAAATTGTTTTAGTAAGAAAAACTACATGAGATCGAAAGAGGGAAACGACCAGGGGGCCAGTTCCAACAACTAAACTGTGCCCCAGATCATTTAAAACTCTCGGGTGAAAATTTAATAACGGAAAACGAGGTGGTAGAAAAAATTGAAGAAACTAAAATAAATTCTGAAGCCAAAAATTCTCCCATTACAGAGAACTTAATATCTACCAACACTGTTATAAAAAATGACTCATTTTCAACTAAAAAAATCAAACTAATTCCTCAAATGCAAAAACCTATAAAATCGGTTACCACCGAACAACAAATACATAGTAAAATGTATAACATAGGTAAAAATTTAGGAATCAAGTCCGAAAACTGTATGAAAAACAGTACACTATATCTTCTAAATAAAGTAATAGAAGACGACGTATTTATTGAGTTTCCCTGCTCCCTAGCGAAATCCGGTCAGTTAGTAGTATTAGTCGACACCGGAGCCGACACAAGCTTATTAAAATATAATTCTTTAAAAAAAATCAGTGACATAGATAAAACTGAAATTAAGGAATTAACCGGAGTTTTTGGAGGCACGAGTAAAACGCTAGGTACAATCAAAATACAACTTCCACTCGAAAAGAGTTTAATATCGAGATGGCATTTGGTCGATGGCTTCAATGGAATTCCTGCGGATGGAGTATTAGGTCGCGACATTTTATGGAATCACACGATGATAGATACAGTATCAAAAACTCTGAAATTCCAGGATAAGGACCATAAACTTATTGGAGAGTTACCGTTAAAACGATTCGTCGGACACAAAAAACAGAAACGAATTCTCCACATCCAGGCTCGCACGCAAGCAGTAGTTCAATTGGAAGTACCAGCAGCCTCTGGTGAACTTTTAATCGAGGGCGAAGAAATTGATTCGGGCGTTTATTTAGCTAATGCTGTAGTGACGGTAAAAAATTACTTGATAAACGTACCGATTCTAAATTGTACATTATCAGATTACCATTTAAGCGAAGACTTTATACCCAAGTATTCAAATTTTAACCAGTACAAAATTATTGCCGAACAAAAGGAAAATATTTTCAATTTCACGAGTAAACCAGTTTCCAATAGAATAAACTTATTATTAGACTCTCTAAACCTGGGAGATTCTTTAAACAATGAGGAAAAGAACTCAATAGAAAACCTTTGTGCCCAGTACAACGATGTGTTCATTTTAAAAGGAGACCCTCTCACACACACTTCGGTCTTAACACATACTATACCGACTAAATCCGACCAACCTGCTATCAACCAAAAGCAATACAGATTGCCCGAAATCCATAAAGCGGAAATAAACAAACAGGTAGCACAAATGCTATCCGACGGCATTGTTTCTTCGAGTAAATCTCCTTGGAACTCGCCTCTCTTAATAGTTCCTAAGAAATCAGGCCCGGTTGGGGAGAAAAGATGGCGCGTTGTTGTCGATTTTAGAAAACTCAATGAAGCGACAATTAAAGATGCATTTCCACTGCCCAGAATTGAAGACATTCTGGACCAGTTGGGACACTGTCGTTACTTTACAACGTTAGATCTAGCCAGTGGCTATCACCAGGTCTTGTTAGACCCGAATGATAAACACAAAACTGCTTTCAGCACCGGATTTGGTCACTATGAATTTAACCGAATGCCTTTTGGTCTAACGGGTGCTCCAGCAACATTTCAGAGAATAATGAACCACATCTTGACTGGATTACAAGGTATAGATTGCTTCGTGTACCTAGACGACATTGTCGTCTATGGGAAAAATTTAGGAGAACACAATTCAAGGTTGGCCAAGGTTTTCGCACAACTAAGATACCATAACTTAAAACTAAATACAGAAAAATGTAACTTTTTATGTCGGGAGGTGGTATATTTGGGTCATAAGTGCTCTGAGACTGGCGCACTTCCAGACCCAGCTAAAACGAGTTGTGTTACAGAGTATCCAGTTCCAAGTAATGTTAAACAAGTACAATCATTTTTAGGTTTTATAAATTACTACCGAAAATTTATACCTAAAATGGCTGCAATATCTGCACCAATTACAAAGTTATTAAAAAAGGGTGCACTTTTCAGGTGGACACCTGAGTGCCAAAAAGCTTTTGAATTTTTAAAGGAAGCTGTGACGTCACCACCTATCTTGCCGTATCCAGACTTTACTCAAGCCTTCATCTTAACCACGGATGCGAGTAACGAAGCCTTGGGAGCAGTGCTCTCACAAGGCAAGGTAGGGGAAGATAAGCCAATCGCCTATGCGAGTCGATCTCTGAATGAGGCTGAGAAGAAATATTCAACAATCGAAAAGGAATTACTGGCTATCGTTTGGGCGGCCAATAACTTTAGAACATACTTGTTAGGTAGAACATTTACAGTCTATACCGATCATAGACCCTTGAAAGGCGTGTTTAATGTTAAAAATCCAACGTCCAGGTTAATCCGATTTCACCACAAGTTGTCGGAATACGATTACAACATCGAATATAAGCCTGGAAAGTACAATTCAAATGCAGATGCACTTAGCAGAATTTCAAAGCCTGTCCACCACCCAATTGTCGCAGTTCAAACTCGAAGTACAACAAAAGCGAAAACAGTGCAAATTACGGATAATAGCGACCGTATTTCAATTAACGAGCAGCAAAATGATTTAGAACAGATAAAAGAAAGTCATCAATTTTTAACAGAACCGAATGATATTTCCACAGTCTTGAAAGACTTTCACTACTCACCGCTTGGTGGACATCAAGGGATGAAAAAAACCTATTGGAGAATAAGACAACAGTACCGATGGAAAAACATGCAACGGGACATCGGCGATTTTATTAAAAAATGTCCCAAATGTCAAGCAAATAAAAGCTCAAAGCTGACTAAAATGCCTATGGTCATTACCGATACGCCAGCTCTACCATTTGACAAGGTATTCATGGATGTAGTAGGTCCTTTGCCTCGAACATATCTAGGTAACAGATTCATTCTAACTTTTCAGGATGATTTAACAAAGTACATGACATGTATCCCAATACCAGATGCAGAGGCAGCCACAATAGCAAAAGCTTTCTATGATGAGGTAATAACGAGATACAGAGTTCCGAAACTCCTCATTACAGACAATGGTACCAACTTTACTTCTAAACTCTTTTCGGAAACATGCAAATTACTATGCATTAAGAAACTACATATTACACCATACCATCCCCAATCTAATGGTTCTTTGGAACGAAGCCACAAACCATTGGCAGAGTATCTTCGAAATTTCGTAGATCAAGACACTCTAAATTGGGATCAGTGGCTAAGGCAAGCTATGCATGTGCATAATAATACACCTCACGCCTCAACCAAATTGTCTCCACTGAACTGTCTGTATGGGTTTAAATTTGAACTACCAACGAATTTGAAAAGACCTCCAGCGCCAGTGTATAATATAGATTATTATCCTGTGCAGCTAAAATATCAAATTCAAAAGGCACACGAACTTGCTAGGAAACATCTTAATCAAGCCAAGAGAACATCTAAGAAATGGTATGATAATGCAATAAACCCGGTAACATTCAAAGTAGGACAAAAGGTTTGGTTAAAAAATGCAACAAGATTGAATAAATTTTCACCAATTTGGAATGGGCCATACGAAGTCGTTTCAGTTAATGGGCCTGTTAATACCACAATAAAAATACGAAACAAAATGAAAAAAATTCATAACAATCGTCTAAAAATGTTTAATGAATAAGTAATTTGCAAAATCAGTAGCTAAATAACTATATTTAACACTCCAACAATAGAAACAATCTATACCTATAATTTCACTATGTAATGATATTTAGTTCAAATTTCAATTTTAATTCCGCTCGAGCCGGATAGACCCATAAAAGTAAATATAAAAAAAAAACACACGTTCAATCACCTTCTTACTAAACGCTAAGAATTATGATGAAACTTGATCACAGGAAAATGTGACACGCGTGCCTAATTTTAAATGAACTTAATTTATAATTTTAAGTGCATTTAACTTGTACTACCGCATCATCAGTAATGTTTTTGCAATTTAATTTTTTTTTATTTTGCAAATCAGCATTTTCTGGATGAATCATAAAAAAAAAAAATATATGGTTCGCTCGACCAATGAACTTAATGTTATAAAAAAATGGGCTGTTTTCTAATATTTTTTCACAATGTGAATTTAACATGTTTTCCATTTTCAGAACTGAGCACAACAAATGTTAAATGAATAAATGACAAATGAGCACATTTTTTCCCCAAATTAGAGGTCCAGAGGAATAGAAGCTCCCAAAGTCAGTTATCTTAACCAAAAAAAAGGAAGAACGCAGGAAACAAAATCCTATAAAACAAATCAATTTTCTTTTATTAGAGATTAAATTTATAAAAAAAAATAATTAAAGCAAAACAGAATCAAAATAATATAATAGAATATTTAACTTGGCGCAACACATTTAAGTTCCTAGCATTACTATTATAAAATTTATTTTATTATTTGTATTATTAATATCTAATTCAAAAGGGTATCATTTTATAATTCAAAAGGGTATCATCATTTTTTGTTTACAAAATGTTATTGTCACGCATTTGCTTAGCGACAGTTATGAACGTGTGCATCGCAGCAAACAACCAACTACCATTTATCAGTACCAGGATAGATAATACTCCTGTCGTCTTTGAAAACGTTGGAAAAGCGGTTTTCTATAAAAATATATGGACCATTCTCACTAAATTTACGCCGATGGACTTTACCTCCCTTCTAAACCTGGTGGACAAATACGACAGCAGCATCAAGGAACTATGTCGTCTAACTAATAAGTACCCGACAACAAAGGGTTTCCAAAAATCATGTAAGGTCCTTGTGAAGGAATCAGAGACCATCTCCAAACGTTTGAGGGATAACAACGATCACATGCAACACATGTTTGTGTCTCATCGGTACAAAAGGGCACTGGAATTTGTAGGAAATTTCGCCAAGTGGGCTTTCGGAACAATGGACAGCGATGACGCCCGTAAAGTTTATGGCCAACTACAGGTTCTAGACCAAAGTAGCACGGAATCATTTGCACTGCTTAAACGCCAAGTAACAGTAATGAAATCCAACTTTAACAAGCTCAGTGTTCCAATAAAAAATATCACTGATGACATCGAGGCGTTTACACAAAATTTAAGGAATTTTCAATCATTCTATGTGAATTACACCGCTACAACAAGCGAATAAATTTCGGAGCTAAGACTGAAGGCAGAAATTTACGAGGTAACTCAACTTATTACTTCAAACTTGCTCGAGGTTCAGAGTCGACAATCAACGGAACTATCAATCCTCAACGACTTATATGACAACAAGTTACATCCTTTCATATTGGATCAAGAAAGAATAGGTAACCTGCTGATAAATCTCACTGTGGCTGAAAAAACCGAACCATTCTTTCAAAACTTGTTCGTACTACACCAAGCAGCACAGATTTCAGTGTTGCCTCAAGGATCGAGCTTGTTCATAAAAATAACTTTACCACTTCCTGGACCAACGACTTATTCTATCCAGAAGGCCCACCCAGTCCCAACACTGTTCAACAACAAATGGGACCTGTTATTACAAACTAAGTTCGAGTATGTTGCTGAAGCAGATAGCTACGATTCGTTCATTACTCTGACATCGTATGACTACTCGCACTGCGTTAAAATTGCATACAATTTAACATCGTCCATTTCCGTCTGCAAGAACAATGGACCTATCTTTACGAATGCTAGCCCAGACTGCCTTATAGACCTACTGCAGCATTCGAAAACATCAAAAGTAAACTGTAAATATGCGGCGATACCGGCGACAGAAGAAGTAATTATGAAAATGGTAGCCAGCAATCAATGGCTCTACCATCTAAAAAATGTGACAACATTCAATATGAATTGTGAAGGGATAAAGTATATCGTCAAACTTCAAGACCTAGGTATACTCAAGTTATACAAAGCATGTGATTTGGTAACTAAAGACTTCAGAATACTTTTCGAAAAAGTAACTCATACAAACACCGAGTACAAAGAAGCTGCAGTGGACCACTCGGAACTTTTCGAAACGTTGAAATTTAAACTGGAATATATGGGCAAGCTTAAAGTGAGTGCTGCATCCAGTCCTTTAAAACTCTTACCACTTAAGGTGGGATCTCATCAAAACATCGCGGAAAGTCTCTCTGAAGGAAAACAGTCGCTGGACGACCTGGAGGAGGAGTTAAATCGCGCGGAACATATTCGGAGTTTAAACCAGCAATCCGGAGAATTGAAGGTTCATCGATATTACATGGCATCGTTTAGCTCGATAGTCACCATTTCCGTAATAATACTTGCAGCTATTATCATCATTCGGAGAAGAAAATCTGAAATGGCTTTGCAAGTAAACTCAGTATCAACCACTGAACCTTTTGAAGCGGAGGCGACCAGCGGAAGGACATCACCCAAACCGGGTATAATACGTGAAACCAAAAGGAAATCAACGCGTAAAAACAACATTACGTTCGCGTGCGTGTAGATGTGTCACAATAACATTTCGGCAATTATAATCAATAATTATATAAAAGAAAAAAAAAATCAATCTCAAACGATTGTTTTTACAACTTTTTGTCTTTAAATAAACTTTAACTATCAATCTATAGTGTATTTTGCAATAGCCAATTAAATATTTTATATTAAAACAATACATATATGCATATGTTTAAAATAAAAAAGAACAAAAATAACTTTTACGCTGTAAAAAGAGCACTTGTACTTTATATTAATTAAAAATAAATAAATAAAAAAATAAATAAATTTAATGTTATAATCAAGCAATTTTAATTTTTGAAAATATGTCGTTACTATATATTATCTATTTTGAATTATATCCCTATAGTTTAAGGATTTTGTTATCTAAAATATATGGAAAATATTTGAATCATCTTTATTGAATTTATGTTGTATCATCTTTATCAAAATTATGAAATATTTTGTCAGGTGTAGAACTACTATAATCAATTAAACACAGACGACTATGTCATGCTATTAAATACACCTTCTATATTATACAGTATATATTTTGCATTGATTACACTATACTACTATTAAATGTATTTTTGATAACATATATCGTGCAATAATTTAAGTTAAATTTATAGTGTTTACATTGCAAAAATTAAAAAACGAAATAAATAAATAAATAAAAAGTAAAACAAAATAATAAATAAACTTGTAACGATACAAAAAATATATATATATATATACTTGTACTTAAATAATATATAGATATATTACAACACACACCTGCTAATAATTATACGAAAAGAAAATAAACTTTTTAAATAAAATAAAACAAAAAAAAAAGTATTTGAACAAAAATATATAATCTCGTAAAAGTAAATGTTATATAAAAAATAAAAATCAATGTATATTTTAACTTTATTCATTCAATAAAAAAAAAAAAAAAATTTATAATAATAATAAATAATAATTTAATTGTAACAATTTCTGTTAGTAGATAAGTTGATTAAAAAAAAAAAAATAATAAATAGTACAGTATAAATTGCGTCTTTGATCTTGAATGCGGGACCAACGTTCAAGGATGGGGAGGAATGTTGTGCATACCTGGTCTACGTGACTAAATACCCAAATCAGCAAAAGTAATCGAACTCACGGACATTGCACCTGAGATTGATTACTGCCGTTAAATTATGTTGCACCTGAGATCGATTACTGCAGCTAAATTATGTTGCATCAGGAATTAATTGCACGCGCGAGTAAAAATAATGCTGATCGGCAATAAAGGTCACGTAGACTTGGAATTGTCCCGAATTCGGAATCGAAGACGCGATGAGTCTGATTTTAACCACCAACACAACCGGTGTTTTATTTTATATAGATTAAAGTTACTCTATATAGCTAAAAAGTTAAAATTAGGTCTCCGGGAGTTTAGTTTCGAAGAACTAAACTCAACAGTTTCTAATTGATTATTGAAATTGAAAGTACTCGTATTTAATCATTTTTAATTTTTAGATGTTTAACAATTAAATGAAGTATGTAACGCGTAAAATCGTTTAGGACAAAAAGTTTTCAAATAAAGGGTGCTTCTATTAAAGTCAGAGAACTTTAAATTGGCAGTAACGTTTTCTGTGACAGCCGATTTGACAGTTCCTGGTTGTTTTGGGGTTCGTTGGGTTTGAAAATTTATCACGAATAGACTCACGCCGGAGCAAATGGGTCGAAGGAAGCATTGCTATTGATCCACAATGTCATTTAAAAAAATTGCTCAGTGATGAAGCACACTTTTGACTAAATGGCTATGTTAATAAGCACGATGAATCTGTGAAGAGATAGATGATAGATAGAGATGGATGATCTCCCAATGGCCTCAAGACTCCAAAAGGTGTTATCAAAAGACACCCCGATAGATATCGGACTTTTGGAGAGACCGGATGGGTCCTCCACTAAAAGCAATATGGAAACCCTTGAGGTGTTATTGGCAACACATTTCCCAGGCTGCAAAATAATAAACAATTATGAGGACTTAGAGGCGGAGAAAAGGACATATCGCCAAACTCCGCACAGCAAAAGCATTGCTCGTAAAATCTTCACTCCGGAAGAGATCAGATGGGCGATCAACACCTTTAAGCCTTACAAATCAGCCAGAGTAGATAAAATATTCCCCGCATTACTGCAGAAGGGGTTAGAGATCTTAATGCCAATAATGATAACGATCTTTAAAACCAGCTTTATTTGGGGATACATCCCAAAAATTTGGAGGAAAGCGAGGGTGGTATTTGTACCGAAGGCAGGGAATCGTCCCATTGATCAGCCCAAGTCATATCGTCCTATAAGCCTTACCTTCTTCTTCGTCAAAACGATGGAGAAGTTAGTGGACATACACATAAGAACAGGACCTAACAAGGTTCATCTTAATACTAATCAACATGCCTACCAAAACGGCAAATCAACAAAGTTAGCCCTTCACGGTTTGGGAAGACAAATCGAAAAGGCACTTTGAAACCCCCTTCAAAGTTATAATCAGAGAACGCAAGGACTGGCAATCCACGCTACCTGAAATGGAAGAGGGATCAATCATCTGGTATACAGATGGTTCGCGCACCTCTGAGGGGACAGGAGCCGGAGCCAAAGGTTCTAACTTCTCGGTTTCAAAACCACTCGGTAAAGTAGCCTTTCGGATAGTCAGGCGGTTCTCAAAGCCCTAGCATCCAATAAACACGGATCGAGGTTAGTTTGGGACTGTCTTCAAGACCTAATCATCCTGGAGAAAAGGAACGACATAACCTTAATGTGGGTACCAGGACGTATGGGCATTGAGGGAAACGAAGAGGCTGATCGCCTTGCAAAAAAACGGCGCAGAAAAAAACTTTATTGGTCCAGAGCCATTGTGCGGAAAATCAAAAGGGCATCATAACTCGATACTTAAGAAGTGAAAAAGGCATAATCTTCATGGGAAAAGGTTTCCTTTCCACTGAGGAACTGGCCAACATGGCGCCTTTACAGGTACTCAGATTAGCCAATGCTATGGTAGGGTAAAGGGGCAATAATCGCACAATAGGCCAGAAAGGCCGCAGTGCTCTCAAGTGTTCCCCTAATATAAAAAAAAATATAATAAGCACGATTGCTACATTTGGAGGAAGCATAGTCCACAAACCATTGTTGAAACATCACTACATCCAGAAAAATTCACTGCTTGGCGCGCTTTATTGGCCGGTGGAATTATTGGTCCATATGTCTTCAAAAATGATGATGGTCAGAACGTTACAGTTAACGGTGAGCGGTACAGAGATATGATTACTAACTTTTTTGTACCTCAATTGGAAGGCGTTAATGTTGCAGATACTTGATTTCAACTGCACGGCGCCACATGCCAAAAAGCGCGATACAAACAATTAGATTAATTTACTGAAAGAAGAAAGACAATTTCACGAAATGGATTTGTTAACTGGCCATCTCATTCGTGCCATTTGACGCCATTACATTTTTTTTCTCTAGGGATATTTAAAATTCCATGTCTACGTCGATAAACCAGAAACTATTGAGTTCTTGGAAGCCAATATTCGAAGCGTTATTGCCGAAAAATAGTCTGATTCAATGTGAAGAGTGTGTGAAAATTGAACTTCTATATTACGCCATGTACACGCCAGTCGCGGCAATAATATGCCCGAAATCTTATTTAGTCATTAATGCCATAAGAGTATCTTTCAAATAATGCTAACTTTGTGGATATTAAATACATTTTTTTGTATTTGATTTTAATTTAAAGCTCTTCGCCTCTAAGAAAACACCCTGTGGTATGGTCAAATATCTGCCAATATGTCCAGCTCATTTTTATTATTCTTGGGACAAGCTCTTCGCATCCACCAAAGAAATAGCGCAACTGGTAGAAAGACCTACTCGTATACCTGATTTTGCACGTTAATTTTCGAATTTAGCTGATCTTTTTTTCCGAAAAGCCTTTAAGCACCCTTTAAAATATGGTGTCTCTATGTTAGCACCTGGAAAATTCGTGTTTCGTGCACAGTTTCCCATCTCCGCAATAAATCCACCGGCAGCAAAAGCTCCCTGTGAAACAGTTTAGTATTTCAAGGGAGCTAGGGAACTTGAAGACTTCTACAGTACTTTTGATTGAAGGCAATGCTTCGAATCGAAAGGCTATGTCTAGGTAGCCAAAATTCTAACCGAAACAATTTTTAAGGATATGAGGCTCCTTATACTTTCCAGCCTCAAAAGAAGCAGGCCATCAAAGGATGCCCTCTCAACTACCACCCTGTGATTCTACACTGCCACCCCTCTTGCAGGAGCTCAATGTTAACAAATCTTCTGGTCCGGATAGCATCTTCCTCATTGTCACATTTCAAAAAGTGCTTCGTCTGTGGCTAAACCACTTCGCAATTTTTCTCATCTTAAATACTCTTGAGGTCGCACAGATCTGGAAAGTTGCGAATGTTCAGCCGATACCCAAAGAGTGGTGCAAAGTGAACCTTGCTAACTATCGCCCTATTGCCATTACTTCAGTGCTTTCAGAGGCAGTGGAAACTACTATTAATCGCAGCATAGTGATCTACATTGTGGGAAAAAATCTGATCCACGATCGGCGATATGGTTTCCGTTTGGGCCACTCTACAGGAGATCTTCTACTGGATAACTGAGCATTGGAAGTCTTGCATACACAAATTCAGCGAACGGCTAGTAATTGCGCTTCACAATTCAGAAGCGTTTGACAGATTTTGTCATAAATGCCTCATAGCAAAGCTTAACGCCTTTTTTTTTAACACAGCCTTCCTTGAATGGATTGAAGGCTTCCTTCTTCTATTGATTCCGCGTCCCTCAAGGATCAGTCTATCACCCACTCCGTTTTTAGTCTTTCTAAATGACCTTCTGTCGTAAACTCTCAACCTCATTCAAAGTTTCGCTGATGACTGCACAATATACATCTTGCAATTTGACTCCCCTCAACTTAGTCTTGAAATGTTATGGAAAAACAGAGTACAGTTCATTGTCTCGAAAACCCCGTCGTATCATTTAACTATAAAATAGAATCTTCCAGCATCGGCCGTTATGATGTCCTTCAGTGACGTTGAAATTCCACCTTCCGCAGATTTTACGTTACTTGATGCCAAGTTTAACAATCGCATTGATTGGAGTCTATATCCACGAAGTACCTCTTGATACATCGAAACGTTTAGGTATTCTGGGAAAGTATATGAAATACTTTTTTGAGTCTGAAATATTGGGAGTATAAATTGAAAACCGCTGTTTTTATTTCCTGATTCGAGCCTTTATTTGGCAAAAATGGTTAAATATTTATAATTCAAGAAGATGTCCATCGCTAGCCACAACTTTTTTCCCATCTTTCTGGTAGCATTCGGATTCCGCATCGAAAAAACTACTCTGAGCCGGTGTACGATTCGACCCAATTTTTGGACGACGGAAGCGCTGCTCAGCCAGGCCATGTGACATCGAACGAAATAGGTGGTAGCCAGAAGGGGCGATATCTGGAGAATATAGCGTGTGGGGTAGGATATCCCATTTTATTATTTTCATTTGAAGGAAAAAAGCAAAACTTTCCGCAAATGATGCTTATTTGGCTCAAACTTCGACACATTCGCGTAGAAATGAAATCTGACGGTGATAAAAGTTCACAAATCTAATGATGAGGAGTTGTTGTCAGATGCTTAATTTTATCATATGACGTTTCTAATTCGCCAATGTTGATCAGCATTTAATACTGGCGCCAACTATTGAGAAACGGTGGGTTTCAATTTGTTCTTCCGATTGCTACAATCTCAAAGGTTAATATGTGACCACGTCTTGAGAACAACTTACATGTTTGGGAACGGGCCCCAAATTGTCACTTAGTGTTGCTGCCAAAACATGCGTTCCATCTAATTGGAGATGAAACCGTGTCGGCTTCTATAGACTCCCTCCAGCTACGCCTAAATTTTGGAGTACTCTGCATTAAGATATTATTTTCATTGTAAATGTAGTAAGGAACAAATGGACTTAATACCTTCTTTCTTACATGCTCCTTGTAATACTCGTCAAGCTTTACACTATAAAGCATCTGCCGTGGAGGACATTGAAATTTTGACAGTTCTTCATCCCTCAAACGCTAATGATATGGAATGCATTACCAGGCAATCTGTTTCCAGTAGCGTTCACTCCCCAATAATTCAAAAACAACGTCCTCTGCCATTTAAGACTTATCCCTCCTACGTTTCCCTTCCTCTAACTTAGTATTTCATCTTGTTTCTCTTCCTCTTGTCGATGGCTACGCAGATCACTAAAGTTTGCTTAGAATTTTTGAATGTTGAAACATCAGTGTCCTGTAGAGGCCAACTGTGTAGCCTGTGAAGAATGGATGTCAGTTTCGAAGACTCGTCCTTCAGAAAAATCTTAGCATGCCTCTGGCCAAAGACCTAGGACCATTCGAGTTGATTTCTAGTTTATACCAGGAGTTAGTGGATAGCTTCATGTTACAGAATGGCACACTGCAGTGTGTCTCAGGGTTTATTATCTTCGTGGAGTATCCGTTTTTAGCCACTGGTTTTATAAGCGTGGCTTGGAAAATGGAGGAACACTTTGCAAGACTGAATAAGATTTTAGACTTCAGGTGTAGTCAATATATTCCCGCTTCTAACGCATCGTTGGCTCTAAAGCCATCTGAATAAGGGCGCCATTTTCGAATGTGGAATAAGTTTTATTACTCTGTTTAGGTGTTAACTCCAGGTAATAGTTAGTTACCTCCAAATATTTAGATTCAGTAGAGAGAAAGGAATAGTTGTGTCTGAAAGCATGGGTGAGTTAATAAACCTGAGCAATGTTTTTGTAGTGATGGGGACCACTGTTGTCTTATTGGGTTTTATGGTCACACCATGTTTGCAAAATTTTTTATCGGATCTCAGAGTTGTAGGAGCTCGGACAGTATGCCTCCCACTCTCCCCCAACACATCATTTGCATTTTCTTGAACATTTTCTTCTTGTTTAGTTTAACCAGTAGTCCGTAGAAGGGTACTCTCCCTTGTGGCCAAACTCTGTTGGTTCGAAAAACCATTGTGGCACTAATAATCTGTGACTTCATTAGACTATTTCAGCTCATGGATGTGATTTATCTAGAGGCAACTGGTGCTATGCTGTACTTCGCTATAGCTGCTACATTCAATACAGTGGATGTGCTCTCGAATGTTCTCTCAATGTCCAAAAACGCATAAAGCGCCATTTCTATATATTCTATCGTTCCGGCTATGTCAGCCAGATTGATTAGTGCGGTTTCAGTGGGGTCGCGATGAGAAATCTGTCCAGACCCACCAGTAGGACTTTAGGAGTGATCGCATTATCACCTGTGGACTTGTAGGATTTCAACGTGCCAGTAGCCCATTTATTTGGTCAGAAAATTATGAGTGCACTTCTTCACTCCTCCTTATTTGGGACCCGGATTACAGCGGATAGTTATCTATTGGAGCCATGTGACTCTGCGTCAACTGTAATGGCCACAGGTTTGTGCCTTTTAGCATAAAGCCTGTTCATTCAGAAGACCTGTCTTTTATTGAGGTCTTTCTGGCTTTGATATTATGCCCTCACAGAATCTTCTTCGAAATTTTCGTTTGAACCCTCTCAGTTCTTAATTTTAACCTCATAAGCCCCCTCTGTATTTTTCGAAGTTAAAGAGTCTGCAAGTTTTTGCCCTCTGTACATCTAGTTTTTGTTCCACCAGTGTATGTTTCTGTTTACCATCTAAATGTCTACAATTGTTTTAATGTTGTTTATGGTTATTCGCAGATTCGTCTTCCAACTGTGCTTTGTAGTTAGCACAGCTCGTACGGTTGATACTTATAATAAATCACAGCCTCCTTTAAGCCATTTGTGTTGTCAAATCTTATCTGCTAATGATTAGACATTGAAATCTCATTGCATACGTATTAACCCACCACTTCAGTCCAGTACCTCTTGTCCAGCTTTCGTGACAGAGAAGCGTCTATTACGATTCTACTTAAATGAAAGATAGAAATCCTAGAAATCCTTAGAGGTACTCACTTCTTTTGTTTGAGTTGGTACTGCCCTAGCTGGGTGTTTGAGCCGCAAACCACCGGCAGCTTCAAGAATATATTCCCGCTTACAATCATTTCAAGTATATTCGACTATATCCGCAACCAGGTCGTTTATTCAAAACCCTGCAATTTCAAAAATCCAATATTTTTCTTTAGCTAGGGTGTAGCCTAGTGGGTAGCGTGTTGGTCTATAATGCGAAGGTCATGAGTTCAAATCCCGGTCGACGAATAATTCCAGCCTGCTTGGGCATGCATTGGTTACCTCAATCTACAAAAATAAAAAATGAGTAGATAGAGGGTTGTGCAAAGGTTTAACAACTCATTCATAATAAATAATGAAAAATGTTAAGGAATCTGAAGGTCAGGAGGCCAAGGTCCGATTTGGGCTGTAGCGCCATTGTAGAAGAAGAATATTTTTCTTTAACAGAATGCATGTTTGCCATGCTGATTTTATAGTACTTTACCTTGAGTCGCGAGACCGTTTATTGCTCCATGTTGAATACTTGGATTCTATACTAGGGCGAAGCAAAAGGCCTCGTTTGACGCTCCGTAGAGTCATTGAAATTCATGCGCAGTTCCCTTTCCAAACCTTTTCAGGTTTTTTTTGTTGCACCAAAGTAGCAGGTGGTAGGGTGTAGCCAAGTGGGAAGTGTGTTGATCTGCAATGCGAAGCGCCTGAGTTCGAATCCTGGTCGTCGTATAATTCCAGCATTCTGCCCGCATGGGTATACCCTGGCAACTTCAATAGTCGAAAATGAAAAATTCGTAGATAGAGGGTTGTGCGAAGAGTTAGCAACCCTTCCATACTGAGTAATGAAAAATGTTAGGGAACCTGAAAGCCAGGAGACCAAGGCTCTATTAGGCCGAGGTGACCCTGGGCTGTGTGAATTATTTCACTTGAGAGCAATCGGGTTCAAAATCTTTTCCTGGGGGCTGTGAGTTTCTCTGTGGTCTCTATATCCAGCTGCATCACCGTACAGGGGCTAGCGTCGGAACTAGGTGGTTTCCTTATTGGCTTGTGTGTGGCGTCTTTTTATTCAGAAGTGGATTTTAGTAGAAATGAAATACGTCCTGAAGTTCACCTTACGCATTGTTTCGTAGGATATTTTATCCATATTGAAGGTCAATCTCTGACCCACAATATCTTCTACCCTGTTCTGCATTTGCTATATTGTGATGTTAAGGACCCTGCTCTCCTTATTAAGCCTGCAACCAGAGCCGGTGCAAATGAAGCAATTGCACCGGACGACATTCTTGAGGGGAGTAAGATCATCAAAAAACCGAAATCAGTGTAACGAAATAGAGGACTTTATACCGCAAACAGATATTGCGTTTTTTCTGAACTTCACAGCATGGTTCTCGGCAAGGCGTGGAGAAGTGAAGTTGGTTCGAGGAAGATGCCATCTTTGAAAAGCCTTAATAAAAGGGGTAAAGAAAGTAAGACGATAGAGGTTCACATTGTCTATCGGTACAATCTCAAGTCCCACAACGAAATGAATGACTTCCTTCCGCCAACAGAAAATTGGTTTACGAAGAACCTCATAGCATAATGCAGGGGTTGGAGGTGAGAGGCCCTGCTTCACTGGATGTTCGGGCTATGACGTCTCCAAAGCTGGCAACGTGGACGCCTTCCGTCTTCCCTTTTTTTCTCCCTTTCGTCACAGTTTTTCAAGGATGGTGCCTTGCCAGAGACTAAATTCAATTTCTGGAAATAGTGTCATAAAATTTAATCTCAAATGTAACTCATTTAATCTATTTTATTAAAGAATTTAAAGATTTTTTGGTGGCATTTTGTCGGAATTTTTTAACGTTTGTTCAGGGTATTCAATACAAAAGCTGGGACGATAATATTTTCGAATAAAGATGTACCAAATGCCTTGTAGCAATATGTGCAAGAATTTTGTTGTCTTGGCTCCCTTTCTGGCGATTAAAAAAGGTCAACCTTTGAGTTCAAACCATGCATCAGACCCTTATTGCTGGAAGATACAAAATCTTGGCTATGAGAAAAGTTATTTAGAAGGGCGCTATCAATAAAATGATCCGTGTTGGCAAATCAACTTAAAACGGCACTGCATGTAAATTGTGCCTTTTGGGGCTAAAAAGTTTTCCCAGTTTCACCACGACCATAGGTTTGAGAATGCTTCATCAATCCAGGAGCGTGTGATCTGCCTCTGGTCATGGCTTTATTAGCTTCAGTCTTTTGGACTGACATTTGCCGTTTTGATCATGCACACACTGAATGGTGATACACGCAGATCCGGTTTCAGGATCCTCATCGTCACGGGTTATTCTATCCAACTCAGAGAAGATTGGATCTTGCAGGATTGTATGTCCTTCGTTGTTCATTGGAGTCCTGTTGCTTCCAACTTCCAAAAACCTGTTGGTGTAGTGAATAATTTCACAATGCATTTTGAACCAAAACGAAAGATTTCCGGATTTTACAGTTTGATTTATTATGTGTGACGTTTCGTTCTCTGCTGAGACCTTTATCAAACTGATTTTGATAAAGGTCTCAGCAGAGACCGAAACGTTACACATAATAAACAGCGTAGAATCTGGAAATCTTTCGTTTCAGTTCCAAAAACATCTTTGTATTATGTATCTGCCTTTCTGCTAGTTTGAGCGTGCGGCGTTCTCGTATTTGTCTTTCTTCTTAGTAGATTTTACCACGAACGTGAATTGAGCGTTTATGTACAGGAATTCAAGGCTTCTACGTATTCTCGACCTTCGCTAAGATGCTTTTTGATCTCCTCCGTGTAGCACCGAGGCGTCTTGGATTTTGAAAATAAAAGCGAGCCAGGTTTGGTGCCCATGTGGTTTGAATCGTGAGGAGCCTCGTTCGTTCCATAATTTCTGTTCAGTCAATCGAAAGTACGGAACGAACGAGCCTGTGCACTTCGCGTCCGAAGACTATGCTTTTCGTATCAATCGTATTTGTTTTCATGGTACCACTACTAGCAACTAAGTGATAGTGCCTTTAGTTTCCTATACCATCTGAGTTGGGCTTTCGTTACTAACTGATGAATCTATAATGATTCCCATTAGTAGCGCGTGAAAGAAGTGTCACTTGCAACAAGGATCGGCATTACAGCAAGGTTGATAGATTGAAACCAGAGGTCGCCTGGTATCTAGGAGCAATCGGCCGCAACTGGTCACCTCTCAGCCATGAGTCATCGGCATAGTGATTGACAATTTGTAATGAGTCACTGTTTTGAGATTGTCAGGTATGCTAAATCACCGAGTTGGCTGTGAGGTATGCGCCTACTAATCAAGTCAGCAATCTTTAATGATTATTTAATTCCGGTTGGTACCTACTAACGTGAAAACTTACTATGACATTGTATTGTAGTTGCCACCTCAAAGAAATTTCCATCCAGTTGAGGGTATGCAGCAAGTCAATATGCAGGTTATGGTTGTAATACATGAGATAAAAATGGGCTTGTAGAGTCGGACTGCTTTAAACCAAGTACATGCTCATGGGTTCGTAAGTACACTAATTGTTCTCAACGGACAAGATGTGTATGAGGTACAAGATTTTTGTTATCTCGGAAGCATTGTCAGCATGGACGGCGGATCCGAAAAGGATATTGAGGCTCATCGCAATAAAGCTCGTCAGGTCTTCGGTATCCTTTCCCCTTTCTGGAGGTTAAAGAGATCTTCATTCGCACGAAGCTGCGAGCATTTAACGCATGCATGAAAGCCGTTTTGTTATGTGGTTGTACTACGTGGAAAGTGACCGTTCGACTTACCAGGAAACTGCAAACTTTTGAACCAATGCCTTCAATGAATTTTAGGGATGTTCTGGCCAGAAGTGATTTTCAACGATCAACTTTTGAGTACTCAAATAGGTATTGAGACTCAAAGGGAGAATGGCATCGGTCAAACTTTGAGGAAACCAGAGTGAAAGATCGCCAAACAGGTTTTGGATTATAATCCTCAAAGAAAATGTCGGGTTGGTCGAACATATAGCACATGGAATTGAGCACTTGAGTAGGAGGCCAGAGGAAGAAACAAGTCTTGCAACTGCTAAAAGCCGATGCTTCCGTCATAGAACTTAAAGGGGATCCTAACGGGAATCTGATGAGAGTCGGGGTGTTACCAGTAGTTTAGCTATTAACTGCAATGTTAAGAAAAATCTAATAGAAATACGTTTGCGCATATAGATCATATTATCTGGAAAGCGTGGACAGTGCATTATTAACAATTCTCAATTCTCAATTCTTACAAATGTATAAAATCGCGCATCGTAGCGGGATGCCACGTATCCAGAACTTGTCCCAATAATAATAAAGTTGAGTTCTGCTAGCTGGCAGATATTTGACACAAACTTTTTATTTATTAAAAAAAAATAGTAACTGGACTACGATTGGTCCTGAAGACCAATTATGAAATACCGACGATGAAAGAGAAATTTTTGTTATATTAAGAAATTGTTCATGGGGAGTGGTGGAAGGGGTGACGGCATTGAACTATTTTTTTCACATATTGCTACAGTTGCTCTCAAAATGTTTCATAAAAAATGTAAGCTCTTAAAATTGTATAGGCACTGAGAAAATTAATGCATTGAATTTATTGTAATTGTGCAGTTTGTATGGGAGGTGGTAGAAGGAGCGGGGAGATCTTAATGACTTTATCAGAAATAAAAACAAACATCATTCAATTAACATTATTAAATTGCAAATCAGAAGCTCTTATACTTTTCGAGAAAACCGTTTTTTTTTTAAGTTGTGAAATTGTGTCATATTGTATCGGAGAGGGCAGAAGGTGTGACAATAATTGTCTAATTTTTTGTTGATATTACTAATGATTCTAAATAAATATTTAGTGCAAAATATCAGCTCGGCAAATTTTATACTTAATAAACTGATTTATACAATAGTATTTTATGGAAAATTTCAGTTTGTATGGAAGGTGGTAGAAGGAATAGGGATTCCAATAATTTTCATGCCATAGATTAAAATCATCATAAAGATAATACAGTTCAAATATCAAATCAATAGCTTTTATGATATTCGAGAAAATCTGTTTATTATCAAATTGCGAAATTGTGGCATTTTGTTTTGGAGGGGGTGAAGCGATTTTACCCGTTCGCGAACTTGGCCTTACATTTTGGTCGGTGGTACAATATGTGAACCTTCTAGCTCAACGCGTTCAATAAGCTAGGGAGGAGACAGCATACAGACGGTGAACTTCTGTATCAATTATTTATTTCTCCGAGCCTTATTTCTGAGCGATACAAACCTTGTGGCAAACTTATAGTACTCTTAGATTTCATCTAGATCTTAAACATTACGGCTTATCTATTTATGACTAAAGACTTGGAAACTTGCTTTCTTAAACTTAGAAATGTTCAGCATTAAAGCAAACAATAACTTTAGATATGCAATTGTGGATTAATCTTAGAAAAGAGAGATCAACACTCAAGACCTTTTTTTATTTATTTTACAAATCAAATTTTTTTTCGAAACGTTCACGATATCTTTGCGAATATAAATTTACGATATCATCCCAAAAACCGAGCGCTCTAATCTATAATGAAGGCATTAGAACCAAAACTCTATGGCATATGAAATCCAATTCTCTTCGAGAATTATTCATGAACACACAAATGTGGAAGTTTTTATTTTACGATTTTTCAATATTTCATATCAAATTTTGCTTACTTTGGCTTTCTACTACACTCCCCAAACTATGTACAGATATGGCTTACATGAAAGGGTTTTTCGAAACATCTCCGGAGACAACATAACATATTTACATCAAATCATAAGTTTTTTTTTTGGTTTCAGCAAAAAAAATAGGACGTGCTCTAGGGTTTAAGACTACAAAATTCGTCGTATCGTATTTGATTTTTGGTATATCAATTTCAGTGCTCATTCTATTCTACGAAAAAATCGGAACAATATACAGCAATATACGTGAAATGAAAGTTTATCGATTAGATACATTATTGCAGATACTTGCAACTTTCCGCGACATTTTCGTATTTTCAAGCAACACTAGCTTTTACGATTCAAAGAATTTATAGCTTTTAGAGCAAACGAAAAAAGTTTTCTATTATTGTTTTTCGAATTGAAAGGAAGAGAAATAGCGGAATTAAGTGGTTACGTTGAATTGCGAAAATGTCGAAAAGCTGGAAAATAAAACTGGAAACTGTTTTTACGAAAGACTTTCATGCGGTGTGATGAAGCCTCAAGGATTAGGAATTAGGATAGGTTGGGATTGGATAGAAACTTTTGAGATATTATCTTAAGCCATATATGTTATTTTGGTCTATTCTATCCTAAATCCTTTGTTTTAGGTGTCGTCGGAACTGGTGAGGTTAGTATTATTTCTCGAAGCATACTTCAAATGAATTTTCAGGTATTTAGTTGGTTGGGAATTAAAGGATTTGTAACGGAAATTGCACATAAATATTTTTTTTTGTATATTCCTGGATACTGTATTCTTTTCAATTCCAATATGGACAATAAATTCCACACCTGCTTAGTCTCGATTAACCCCTAGTTGGTACACTTTCACAGGAATATGCCAAGGTCTTTCAATTGGGCGTAATGGCTATTGTAGGAGTAAAGGAGCAGTAGATTAAAAATATATTGTTAAATTAAATTTAATATTAAACTAAAAATTTAAATGAATAAAGTCCACGAAACATTACGCAAACCGCGAAATTGAAACACATGTTGAATCTCAGCGTACCTTCGCAGGGGAGTCAAATTGGAAGGTATTATCCAAAGTGCCATTATCTGCGAAACAATGAATAGCATTGAGAGTAGATGACAGAAGGTCGTTTATGAAGACTAAAAAGAGGGTAGGAGATAAAACTGAACCTTGAGGGATGCCGGAATCAGTGGAAAAGAGTACAGAAGTTACTCCGTCTACCACAACTCTAATAAAGCGCTCGAAAAGAAAACTGTCATTCTATTTAAGAAAAGCTATGTTAAAACCATAGGGCTTCAGGTTGGTTAAAAGACATTTGTGCCAAACTCTGTCGAAAGCTTTAGCAATATCAAGAGCAAGTGCATGACGTTCTCCACGCTCGGTTAAATAGACACGGAGATCGCCGGTAGAATGTCTCGAGCAAAATCCATATAAGCGATCATGTTTAAGATTTTCATCCACAAGAAAGTTGACTAGCCTGCAATAGACAGCAGTTCCCAATACTTCTGAAGGCATTGAGGCGTTAAGCCAGGAATCGACCGACATTTTATATCAGTTCCAAGCAAGTAACACAGCCTGAATGACGGTGATGTCCAGACAGGAAAAAATAAAAATGAGTTGAGGATTGACAATCGAGCTTTTTTAAAGAAAGACAACAGAAGCGGAACATCTTGACGGGAAGCATAATTCTGAAAACAGAGAGCAACGATTTTCGAAGGGACTGAGATGCTTGGAAATAAAGGCACGCTGGTATCTTGATTTACATATTGCAATTTGCCTTTTTCCACAAATCATATGTGACATATGCATGTATTTCAGGTTTTTCTGAACTCCCTCCTGGCTCATGTTTCGGCCCGGAGGATGAAAAAGAATGGTTCGCCAACTGAAAAATCACTGGGACTCACGACCCTTATCCAGGGTTTGTTAGAGTGACTCGTTCCGCCCGTTTGAGTTAAGGGTTTTATAGCAACTTCCTCATTCGAGATGGCAGAAAATTCGAAAAAAACCGTTCAATTGCTCAACTGTTCCGAAGATGTTTCGACTATACACGAGGGGCTGGCTGTGCTGTCCCGTGGCGAGGTATGTAGACCTAATGAAATTAATACCGTGCTAGCATAATTTCTCGTTTTGAGGTTGATTTGGATGAGATTAATAAGAACAGGTCATAACTGATGAGGAGGATGTGACGCAATCAGTAGAGCTACTGAATGAGTTTCCAGAAATCTCCTCCAAGAACATCTTTTAGTTTGGGGTAACTGTTGATATTTAGATAAATATTAGACTTGAGGGTTTTTCTTAGAGCGCTCTATTAGAGTCGTGCTAGACGGGTTAACTTTTGCACCCTTTTCCATTGATTCCGGCGTCCCTCAGGGTTCAGTTTTATCTCCTACCCTTCTTTTAGTCTTCATAAGCGACCTTCTGTCATCTACTCTCAATCCTATTCATTCTTTCGCAGTGAGAGTACTTTTGATAGCTCCTACCAATTTGACTTCCCTGTGGAGGCACATCCAACATTGGTGGCCTCATGCTGTAATGAGAAAATACAGTCATTGAACTCTGACCTCAGTTATTTTTGAAATGGGGCAGGAGAAACAGAGTACAGCTTAATGCCTTCTGCATACTTCATATTCTAGGTGTACAGTTTAGCAATCACCTTGATTGGAGCCAACACATTTACGAAATCGCTCTTGATACTTCGAAACGTCTGGGTATTCTGTGGAAGTGTAATAAATACTTGTCTGCCTCCAAACTAGGTAATAAGACTTATATCTGACAAGGTCTTGAGTACAACTCGCATGTTTGGGCTGGGGCCCCAAGATCACATCTGGCTCTACTTAGCTGAATTCAGAAACAACTCAATTGACTTCCTCGAGCATCGTCGAAGTGTCGGAGAACTCTGCATTTACTATAGATATTTCCATGGTAAATGCAGCAAGGAACTAAAAGCCCTAATACCACCTTTATTCAATGCCCATCGAAATACTTGCCAAGCTGCACGCTCACACGAGTACACCGTGAAGCCCTTGCCATGGAGAATAGTGAAGTTCAGGCAGTCCTTCATCCTTCGGATGACAGTGTTGTAGAATTCATTACCAGGCAATCTCTTTCTAGCAGTTTAGGAATAACGTTCACCGCCACTTCAAACTCTTCCCTCCCGTGTTTTCCTGCTAATTTCCCTATTTTCAATTATTTCCCTTACCCAGCTCGAAAAACTGTGCATCGCGAATTAAACGGTGTCCCTCTAAGTTTATTTCGATAACCCCAAAAAAAGTTATTGCCAAGAATCGACGATCGGTTGCACTTTTTGGGTCAATAGAAGACATTTGTAAGCTTGGATTTGTATTCTTACAAAATGCGAACTATCTGGGATACGAAATTAGTGCCAGTGGAATAGAGAGTCTCGTTAAGTTTCCAGAGCTTACAGACGTTAGGTCACTCTTCGGTTCCCTGGGATTGGAAAAGTCTTACTAAACGAACATGACAAAAAACTGCTCCCGATCGCTTTCTAGAGCTGCAAGACAACGAAGGAAGAATCCAGGTATATGAGTATTGAATTGGAAACCTGCTACAATTTCAGCATCGCAGTTGAGTTCGTCATTTGCACCGATTGCAATAGTTGGAAATTGATCGAAACGCAAGAGAATTAAGTTCACGTGTAGCCTGATGATCTGCTAAACTCTCAGACTATCACTATTGAAACGAATACTTAAAGGGAGCAATCAATTTAGTTGATGATACCTAGTATCAAGTTTCATTCGAAGTGAAAACTTCAGTGCTTGGAATAACACTGATTTGGTTACCTAAATTTAGTGAAATATTCCTGAAATAGAAGCAATTCTTTTTGTAGCTAAAAGGCTTTGAGGTGATCTAATTAGCGATACCTAGCTCCAGCCACCTTGTTTGTATAAGCCGCGCAAGATGGAGACTGAGCATGGTGACTCACATGAAGCCTTCTTGCCTAGCAATATCTGCAGTTGGCTTCGTTTAAGCATACAGGGACCAAGTGTTCCACTCTAGACAATTGATGTATAATTCGCTTAAGAACCGCAATTGCTCGCTACTTGATCGAACTCTAGGTGCTTATAGTATTGCTAAGGGCTATCTTGAAGCTTGGTTCTATATGAATACCATTTCAGGTATAATCGTTCGGTGACGACGCATTGTAAACAAACGCGCTACCCACTAGACTACACCCTTGGTTAATGGCCGACTTACTACCTTTATCCCTTTTTAAAATTATCTAGGGACATTTTCACCTTGAGATGGTTTTCGTAAATCTCCATTATGAGATTAGCCTTACAGATGTGCCCATTCACAATATGGACAATCATTTCCAGTCCAATCTTGTCTTTGACCGAGACTTCCACGCCTCGCTCGCTAAAGCATTTATATGTGGTGAGTTTTCCCTTTCTTTCACAGAATGATCGCGCTAACCGCCCCGCCACTCTTCATTGGATTCACTTCATGGACTCTTACTCCCAGAGACGGTTCAACCTCTGAAAGCACTTTGGCCGCCATATTTTTACGTGCTGCGGCCTCAACCCGGCTTCTGACAATTCCGAACTGGTTGCTGTTGGTATGTGATGCACCATAGCCAGGACCTTCCATTCACGGCCTTTCCATGGTTCACCGCATAATATTCTTTCTGTTTATTGTTAATAGTTGATATTGACCTGTTGGATGGCTTCTGGAAGCGTATAATCTGTGGGTCTCAATGTCTGCAATGGAAACATAATATCAAGCGGAGTTCACTTTGTCCCGAGATGTATGGTATTTGCTTTTAATAGACCATTGCACATTCAAAAGCCACTCAATGTTCGCTGTCCTATTTGGTGGTATTCTTCCCTTCTCCATTGTCGCGGTTTATTTGAGAAATATGCTGGATATCATATTTTTGCCATATCCTTTCGAAATTCTTTCCCATGTCCTAGAATAGTGATTTCGCGTTTCGGCGTCTGGGAAGGCGTTTGCAGTCTCTCGGGTGTTCACGCTTCGAACGGCCTTAAAAGTCCAACTCATATTCGTGCTTATCCTTCGTTTGAGCGATTGGTCCTAGATAACCAGCGTGATCTGTTCTAAAAGGTTCCTTCCTTTTATCAGGTGGACATGAATTGTCAGGCCGTTTACCTCCTAGAATCTTGTAGAAGAAACAGTTAATACAACGATTCACGAAAAGCTTCATGTGTTCAACTACAGGAACGTCGTTGACGGAGGAGGGTTTCACCTTCACGATTCTGCAGGACCCTTATGCGCCAGATGGTTTCATAAGAGGGCATGAGGGTGTTTTTCTCGGGAAGGGAAAAGGGAGTTGCCTTCGTAGCCCGCGACCAAAATATCGAGTATCTCAGGCTCGAGCATCTGACGAGCAAGTGGGGTGTATGTGTGAGGGACCCCTTTGGTCCTTCCTACCTAGCAAGTGTGAATTTTAGATTTGAGAAGCAGCTTGACCCTTTCTTGGCATAGCTGGACGCGATAGTCTAATAAGTGCGTGGTACATCTGCCATCACAAGGATGGACGCTAATACCCTCTCCTTCATGTGGCTCAGTAAGATTGCTTAAGGCACGTCCTGCTATTGCGAGCTGCTTCGTGGAGAGGAACTTCTCGATTGGATACTCCGAATTACATGAACAAGCCAAACGATTCCTACACCGGGACGACTCGACGGACCGAGTAGGATCAGCGATATAGACGGGACCTTGGCGAACGATGGTCTTTGAGTCGCGGTGGATCATCGGAGCTAGATGAGTGATTGCCGTCAACTTACTATATGACTGTGCTGTGTGCTTAAGCGATCCCCTACGCGAAATCGGGTAGAACACCTAAAGGTGTGCTGTTAGGAGGAACGTGGTGAATGGCCGGAAGAGGATAGGATGCCTCTGGGCAATTGCATGCTGCTCGACTTGTATCTAATCTCAACTATCGTGTTCACAATGAAATGTTTCGCAGAATCGGTAAGGTGAATCCAAAGCGTGACAATTGGTGGAACGATGTATTGGTAGCATATGAGTACGGGCTTCAAGGAAGAAATTATAAGCGGCTCCTTTGAGTGGTCAAGCAAATGAGCCTCAGTTTAAACTCGATTACCATGCACGGGTGTCTTAAATTGATTACATCAATCAAGGAGGACGTTTCGTCCGTGAAAACTCTAGTGATCTCTGGGGCCAGGTCTTAAAGATCTGCAGGGAAAGCGATTGGGGTATGAAATGTCTGGCATCAATGTTAAAGACAACATTATGTCAACATAGAATGGGTGTGTGGAAGCACTAGTTGATATATCCTTTACCGGTTCGGATCCGATGGAACTTATGCATGATCGGGCAATAGCAGCGGGCGAAATGCCTGGTCCTGAGGAGATTGACCTTAGTTTCGGCGGGGTGAGATCGGGAAGGGCGCAAAAGCCCGCCGTCCTAGAGTACGTAGCTTTCGTTTTCAACCGGTTATTTCGAAGTTTTCGTTCAGGTTGGAAAGGAGCGTAGTCGTGAGAAATTCATATATAATTCCGGCACATTGCCTGCTTGGATATACCTTGGTCACCTCAATCTACGAAAATGAAAAATTCATAGAAAAAGGGTTGTGCGAAGGGCTAACAACCCTTCCACAATAAGTAATGAAAAAAATGTTAAGGAACCTGAATATCAGGAGGCCAAGGTCCGATTTGGGCTGTAGCGCCACTGTAGTAGAAGAAATGTGGCAGTTCAGGTGGGATAACAATCACGAGGATAGAGTGACGCGCAGATTTTTTGGGATCGCAAACTTCGCAAGAGAGAACCTTGACTTTGATTTTTCTCCCAGTCCAGGTTTCCGGTTGACGGGCCATGGTAGAATGAACGAATTCCTGCACAAGCAGAGTCTGAGTGAGATAGCAAGTTGCGCTTTTGAAAGCTGACTGTGAAGCTGGGGGACGAGTCACGAGTTACAAAGAATTCCAGTGGAAATACATCTCGAGCTACGAGCCTGTTCAGTATCGGTGAGTCCATGGACGGTTTCTTTTACCCCCCACAAGGAAAAATGGCTTTTCGTGTGGCTGTGTTTTAATGGCCAAATGCGAGTAGATTTCTTCGAAGTCCGACGTGCAGTTGCGTTTCTCCAACCTAGTCTCAAGACCGACAAAAAGTTGTCACATCCACCAGTATGAAAGCCGTACTAGTATTTGGTGGAGACTGATATCATTATGGACGCTATGGATTGTCGTCAAAGTAAAAATCCGTGGAGGCCAGTGAGATAAAGCCCTAGAGATAGGCTTCCACGTTAATTTAATTAAGGCGTAATATGGTTCTATGAGCGAAGGAAGCCTATACCGCAAGAGCTGATAAATTTACTGAATTAAAACTGAATAATTTTTGTCTGTATGTGAGATGACAAAAGAAGTGGGAGATTCTGGATGATTTTGAAATTGCTTATCAACATTCTAATCACATTGCTTTGTTACAACTTTAAAGTCGATAGTTCTCATATGTTCGAAGGAGAAATACTTTTCTTGAATTTTCAATATAAGAATTTGTGTGGGAGGTGGTAGAAGGAGTGAAGCGAAGATCACTTTTTTTAGCATTTATTGTAATTATCAATTATTATTAATTATTTATTAATTTGTTAATTTTTTATTATAATTTTTGAGTTTTTACCTTTTCTACTTTCAATAAAAATGGATTAAATACTTTTCCCAAAATTGTGCATTTGTATAGGATGGGGTAGAAGAAGTATTTAAATCAAAACCAAATTTTTTGACATCAATGATATTTGCAATAGTATACTGAAAATTTAAAGTTGATACCTTTGATGGTTCTGAATAAAACTGATTTTATTAAAATTTCTAAATGTGTGTGAGGTTCATAGTTTTTTTTTCAAAATTGGTTGAAATTGTAAAATTAATTCTGGCAAAAATTGTTTTTTTTAGCTTTGCTAGTTGCAATGAAAATCGAATAAATGCATTTTTGAAAATTGTGTATTTGTATGAGAGGTGGTAGAAGGAGTAAAGGGATCGGATCAATATTTTTTATCGTTAATGATATTCACATCGCTGTAATATGACCTTATTTTCAAGTAGATAGCTGAAATGGACAATGAAACAAAGAAAAATCAATTTAATTGAATTGCGAATTTTCGTGAAATTTGTATGGGAGGGGGAGGAAGGAGGGCCTTAAAGTTAATTTTTTGCTTTTTCACCACGATATCTCAAAGCGTTCGAGAGTTATGTTGTAGACAGATAAATGGACAGACAGTCGGCCAGACAGACGGAAAGACAGGCGAACAGACGGTCACTCGAAATTGAAGTGTTTAAGCAAAAACAAATATTTCTGTACCCTTGGCAACGCTGTGAGAGCATTATTTCTTAGCGTTACAAATGGTAAGGCAAACTCTCAGATTTCATCTAGAGTATAAATATAAAGTATACAGAGCGACTGCGAATTTCAATATAATCATTTTTTCTCTTAATTATTCCTCTCAATGATTTTACTAAGTCATTTTCTAATTTAGCTATTAGCTCATTATAAACATCTAATAATTAATGTAGATGTCAAACATTTTGTGTCAAAGATGAAAAGTTTCTGATAAATTTTCAGCTCGATACTGTATCGCTCTTATCTAAACCCCTCGAACTTTCAGAAAAGCCATATCATGTTTCGTTGATCCCAAACAGAACCCCAAAAGGTGTACAAATAAAGGATAACGCGTGATAACCCCTTCACTTAATCTCCCATAACTTTATCCAATTAAAAAGCAGATGAGGTCACCGAACAAACGGCCTGTGCATCCGAAGTATAATCAACAATCGAGGCGGCTTTCTATAAGGATGTGTCCATAATAAATTACTGCGGTCGCGAAAATTCGACAGGAGTCGGTTTTGCTTATCTGGGACATAATTACCGGTACCACCCCTATGATTCTTCCTTCGACCTTCGCAGCTTTTGCAAAGGACTATGGGATCTGGATGACCGCATTGCTACAAAATTAACTTTTTATCATGATTTTCCGGAAAAAATAAAAAAAAAACCCAGATATTTACTTTTCTTTTCCCGAAACAGGACAGAAAAGTTAAAGACTAGAACTTTTCTCACAGTTTTATGTACGTATTTTAAAATTTTATGGCTTGAGAATTGAAAGCGATGACATAGAAGGCATTTAAAAACGAAAAGGGAAGAAACGATATTTAGGAAGAAAGAAGCGCTACGATATGGACAGTAAGGAAATTTACGCCTTGGTTGTTTTCATTTGTTGTGAGTCAGGATGACAAATTTTTGTTGGTTTATTAAGGTCATTATAGATATTTCATTAGAATTTTGTTGGTTTTTTTGTTGACCTTGTAGTCGAAAATTGGTTTCTTAGAAGGCCAGCCACATCTTGATATTTCCAAATGCACATATTTAACTATTTTTGCTTCGAGAATTTTAAATGATTCGTCAGAGTTTTGTTTATTTGGAGAATTTCTGAAATCTTGGACGCAGAAACATCTCATAAATGTTTTATGCACGAATGAAATATAGACCTGGTAATTTGTAGTAAAGCTATATTTTCGTATACTGATAGCATGTAAAGTGAATCGTAAATGAATTGAAGCTGCAAGCACCCAACGATGAAATTATACTACCAAACACCACCAAACGACCACCAAGAGAATGCACTAAGAAAAGCTTAGAAATTTTATATTTTGGGGCCAACTTCACACAAAATCGGAAAGCTTAAAGCTCATATCGAAATATATCTACTATTGCTATGGGAATGTGTACCAAAGTTCAAAAAATGACTACCAATCACGAAGAAGTGACAACCAAAATGCTAGTGAAATCCGTTTTACTGTAAGAATACTGTAACTCTAGTTATTTACAAAAACACTGAATGGGGGGCTAACTTCACGCTTTTTAACAAAATTATTCATTACAGCTATTCGGATTACTATCAACTAATGAAAACTGACTACCAAACACCACCAAACTTGAGGAAGTTATGTTCACGCTAAATAAATTTCACGCGATTTCCAAGAATATGTACAACCAACAAAAGAAATAAAGTGACTACCAATCACAACCAAACGACTACCAACAAGAAATAAATTGCCAACAAGCCGGGCAAAACTTTATTATTCTTGGGACAATTTGTGGATGCGTGGAAAGTCAATATGCAGGTTAGAGTGGCTAGGAATGACTTAGTGAAAGGGGGTTCTTGGGCAGGGCAGTTGTCAATTTAACAATTTGCGGAAACGTTCAAAAGCTCCAGTACATATAATCAATATTTCGTTAGTTTATTTATGCAAGTATGAGTTTTTATGAGGGGAGGGGTAATAGTAAGGGTGGGTTGATGTTAATAGCTTTTTAATTAATTGCTTGAATCACGTCCAATATTCTCTGTATAGAATATCAGTTTCATAGACGAAGTTGCACAGAATTTTCATGGGATTCGGTGTATTTTTCATTCATGAAACCAAACATTTGTATTGGTGGGAGTAGAGGAGGTAGGGCAATCGTAAAATCTGTCACGCAATTTTATTTCCTTTTTCTTGTAAGGTGCTCCTACAAAATTTCAAGTTCGTTGCTTTTAGTTTGTTGGTTATTAGTTGATTTAATGAAATTGGTCGAAATCATACGTTTGTATGGGAGAGGGTAGAAAAGCAAGCGCGATTTCAAAACTTTTAACATAATTTCGTTTCAACTATTTTCAAAAGTTTTATGCAAAATTTCAAATTGATAGCTTTTAATAGTTAGGTGATAATTAATTTCTTAAAAATGGTCGAAAAAATAATTTTGTATGGGAAGGGGTAGAAGTTTTAAAGATATTCGACCAGTTAATATTTCAAACTTTTAGAAATTTTTTTTAAATGCATTTCTAAAATTTTTTAATTTCTAGCTTAAAATTTCATTCAATAATTTTCAGTTTATGTGCTTTTTTTTCATTGTACGTGAAACACCTTCGGTGCATAACAATTTCGGAACAAATTATTATTTTTTTTCTATGTACATCAAATAGATGTATCGACGTGCAAAATTTAAACTTTGTATCTTTTACCAGAGCCCTAAAAAATTTACTCAAAATTTTCAACAGTTTTGCTTTCCACCTCCCTCCCCTTACACCCCTCAACTTTTTTACCAAAATTAAAGATTATGCAGCAATCTGACAAATTTTTGATTTGATACCTGTACTCAATTTTGAGATATAATGATTTGTAGTTTTGGAAAGTGCGCCATTTTTTAAATGCTCCCCATTTCCCCCCACTACTATTATGTCCATATGTTATATTTTTTTCATATTTCACTAGATAAGCTTAGTACACGTTTCAAGTTTCAATTACATAGCTTAAGAGACAGCCGAGATATTCATTTTTAAGTGTTTTTCTTTGCATTGACAATTTGTTTTTAGCCACGCCAGTGGATAAAAAAATTAAAATATTTTTAAAGTTTGTCCCACAATCCTCTTCATACCACTGCTGAGTTTCAGCTACCTATCTGCATTCGCGGTGTAGATAGTTTTTGATTCTTTCTCTCCCTCCGACGACCTCTTCCATCTGACACTCCCCAAAATTTAGAAAATAGAGCTCACTTATCCAATCAACAATCCACCCAAAAACAAACATTCTACCTTCAACGGTCAAGGAGATATGAGTCCATATGTACGGCGGACAGATTTTTATACTCTAGATGAAATCTGAGAGTATTATAAGCTTACTCTAAAGTTTGTAACGCCAAGAAATAAGGCTCGGAGAAAAAAATGAATGATACAGAAGTTAATATTATCACTCAAAAATCTCAAAACCGGATGTCCGTCCGTCCGTCCGTTCGCTCTCTAGCTTGAGAACGCGTTGAGCTAGAAAGCTCAAATTTTGTTCACGTTGTTTTTGACAAAAAAGTAAGGTCAAGTTCGTGAACGGGCCAAATCGCTCTACCCCTTCTACTCTTCCCATACAAAATGACAGAATTGCGCAATTTGACAATAAACGGATTTGCTCGAAAAGTATAAAAGTATAAAGTATAAAATTTTGAATATGTTACTTTTATGATAATATCAATCTATCGTAAAAAAATATGCGTGTCCTCCCCCTCCTTCTACCACCTCCCATACAAACTGTACTTGTCATGAATTACTCTAAGCCAATTTACTCAGTGCGTATAAAATTTAGCGAGCTGAAATTGTGCACCAAATATTTATTTAAAATTGTTAGTAAGGCCAAAAAAAAATTGGACGATTAGCTTCACCCCTTCTACCCCCTCCCATACAAAATGACACAGTTTGATATTAAATGGATTTGCTCGAAAAGTATAAAAGTTATTAATCTGAATTTTGGGATATATTACTTTCATAATAATCTAAATCTACAGTAGAAAAATTATTTGCGTCCTCCCTCCCCTTTCACCCCCTCCCATACAAACTACATTTTTTCATGAAATGTTCTAAGACGAAGGCAAATTCACATACGTTCAAATTGGGCGTAAAGCCCAATCATATGATACTCTAGATGAAATACTTACTTTGCTTTCGTTTGGGAGGCGGCAAAAGCAGAGGGGGAGGTTTGTAATTTTTGTATGTAACAGTGAACGTAGTATATAAAATATTTCATGCTGAATTTAAAGTTTCTTGCTTTCATAATTTTCGAGGAAATTGAACAATTTTTGTCTGAATTTATGGTATTTGTATGGAAGGTGGCAGAGAAAGTGGGTGATTTTGGATGACTTTGAACCTGCTTATCAACATCCTAATCATATTGCTTTGTTACAATTTTAAAGTCGATATGTTCGAAGGAGAAATACTTTTCTTGAACTTCCAATACAAAAATTTGTATGGAAGGTGGTAGAAGGAGTGAGGTGAAGGCAATATTTTTTTTAGCATTTATTACAATTATTACGGGACAAATTCAATTTCAAGTTTCTACTTCTTCTAGTTTCTATAAAAATCGGTTAAATGCATTTACCAAAATTCTGCATTTGTATGGGAGGGGTAGAAGGAATATCCGAATCAAAACCAAATTTTTCGACATCAATCATATTTCAAATAGTATTATTTTCTCAAATTTTAAAGTTGATAGCTTTGACGTTTTTAAAGAAAACTAATTTAATTGAAATTCGGAAATTTCGTAAAATTTGTATGGGAGGGGGTAGAAGGAGTGAGGTAAATTATAATAGAATTAATTATAACAACAATTGGTTCATTTAGCTTTACTAGTTGCAATGCAAACCGAATAAATGCATTTTGAAAATTGTCCATTTGTATGGGAGGTGGTAGAAGGAGTAAGGAGATCAGATAAATATTTTTTGAGGTTAATGATATTTATATCTAATAATAGGTCATAGTATAATTACTATGACATAATTTTCAAGTCAAAATCTGAAATGGAGAAAAATCAATTTCTTTAAATTTCGAAATTTCATGAAATTTGTGTGGTAGGGGGTAGAAGGAGGGGGGGAATGTGGCCCGTTCACGAACTTAAAGTTTCGGTTTTGATAAAAATGACACACAACAAATTTCAGCACGATAGCTCAAAGCGTTCGAGAGTTATGTTGTAGACAGACGCACAGACGGACAGACAGCAACTCGGAATCGCGGTTTTTGAGAGACAACAAATATTTCTGTACCCTTGGCGGCTCTGTGCGAGCATTATTTCTTAGCGTTACAAATGGTAAGGTAAACACAATATACTCTCAGATTTCATCTAGAGTATAAAAAAATTAGACAAAAGCGCGCATTGTTTTCGTCAATCACTGTAAACACACTTTAAGTGCACAGGACAACTTTTTCTAATGCTTTTGCTGAACGACGAAAGCCCAAAGCTATCCACAGGCAACAATCGCTCTGAGATGCGATTTAAATAATGCATACACTGGACTGCCGGTCAGTACGTGGCAAAATTTTCCCGCTCGACTCGATCAAATTCGAGGGGAGATGCGTCGCAGTATTTGCTTCCAGAGCTTTCAGTCGCAAGTCATCGCATTCTTTCGTTCTAAGTATTGCCAGTATGGAAATTTTCTTACTGATCGAAAAATGATCAGGATGAAAAATGTAAAAGAGTAAATCTGGCAATATTGCCTATATTTGTTGGGCTTTGAGATGTAAATGAATCGGATTAAGGTTTTACAGATCGAGCGACTTCTTTTTTGAACGTCCTTACTTTTTTTTATTATATTAATAAAAAATATAAGTTCAAAACAATCCAAAAAAATAAAGCTTATGTTAGCTTTCCAAGATTTTTAAAGTTTATTTTTGACAAAGGTTGATGGGCCTTGCAAAGAAAAATGTCGCTATGAGATATCTTCAAATTTCAGCCCTTTATCACCCTAGCCAATATAAGACCATGTATTGACAGAGGATTGTACTGTCCGTTAGTTTAGGAGTTCAAACGCTTTCGGCTGCTATGCGGTATTAGGATGAATGTGTATCGAGGTCTATTTTAGATTTTAGATACAAATACTAATAATTCAAGGTTTGCTTTTAGTTTAACCGTCGAGTAAATAGATTTTTTTTAACGTATTTTTTTTTGCTTATTCCTTCTAAAAAGCCTATTTTGAATAAAATTATTTATAAAAAATTGATTAAAAATGAAATTATTAAAAATTCTAAAATAATGGACAGTATACCTAATCTCAGGTTGCTGCCTACTTTCGACATTTCAAATGTTCCTAGCAGTTGAAGGGAGAAGTTCTGATAATATTGTATATTAAGCACGTTACTAAATTGTATGAAGTGTAACAAGCCAATATTTTTCAAAAGTAATTGCTTCCACCAGCTATTATATCACACCACGCTACTGAAATATAGGTCTGTATGTAGTGGTTATTTTATTTTAATACCAGTACACTAGCCTGGCAGGCAACAATATCATGAAAACCTAACTGACCGCATCAATAAAACGTTTAATCCTAATACGTAAAGGACATAAATTACATACTTAGGCATGCATTAAAACTAGATTATAAGCAGACTCAATTTTTCACAGTTTTTTCTGTATACTATGCTAATCCTCCATGCATTGCATAATTTTCCAAATGTGTGATATACACTCTACATCTATTCGTATTTATAACATAAATTAAATCGTTATAATTTATATCGTATTAATTAATAAAACAAATATCCATATTGTTGTGCTGGTGCCTTAATTTTCCGTGCTTACGAAGATATATCTATGTCGACTAATCCTGAACGTAGAAGTTTTATTGACTTATTCCGGTCATTTCTCTTGATCTGCAAATAATTAGAGCCATTTCAGTCGAAACAGTTTTTCCGGAATTCAAGCCCAAATAATTCGTTGTTAAGACAAAAAAAAAAACATGTTGCGAGATTCATTATAATGACACATAAAGCTACATAAAACGACAATTATATTGGATTGGAGGGATTCATCATTAGTTGCAAAAAAAACGACCGTTTCCATATATATTACGTGTGGGGATTTGATATGTTCGAATTAATTAATTTCAAGATATGTAATTATATTTTAGGTGTCAAAACTGTCTAGACTTATAAGATATTCTATGCCATATTTATCTCAACGAAATATTGCATAATTTATTGTTCTTTTATTTTTCTTTGGCCTTCATGTATTACGTGCCGCGCTGATCTGGAAATAAATTTCAACAAAAAAGTACTTTAATCTTTTATCTGCACGCACTGATAGGAAAAACAATGGGATAAATTAATGCTTAAATTGACAAGGGATAACATACTTCGTAGGGAGTTTTAACGCATAAATAATTTACCCAAGTAAAATGTATTTTAATAAATGGCTCGGTATCTTACTGATGTACTAAATTTGTGTGTTTACCGAAAAGTTTGCTAATTCTGATTAATATTTTTGCGAAAGACACAAGTCGAAAAGCTATTTGAAAAAAATTAAACTTGGTTGTGGTGAAAACGTGTTTGAAATACTCAAGTATTTATCGCTACTTCAGAACAAAACTGTAACAACTAAAAAATGTGAATTTTGGGAAATCATCTTCTAAAATTGACTGATCCTTAA
The DNA here is from genome assembly GCA_963669355.1 of Chorisops tibialis. Classification (NCBI taxonomy): domain Eukaryota; kingdom Metazoa; phylum Arthropoda; class Insecta; order Diptera; family Stratiomyidae; genus Chorisops; species Chorisops tibialis. The sequence continues at coordinate 266,341,474 of OY770262.1, read as the reverse complement.
TGCTATTTTAGTTTTGATATTTAAAAACTGCTGCAGCAAAAAGATTTTACACGGTTAATATAGTACTTACTTTTAAGCGCAAATTTTAATTAGGTTTTGCCATATTACGTAGGCTATCCCAAAAGTACCCAGCTCTGACGTACAGATGGCGATTGTTGTTTCAATAAATGTCTGTAGTAGAAAGTACCAACTTTTGAAAGCATAAGTTTGAATTTTGATGACGTTACGTTGCTTAGGCTACCGACACACGATGCGAGTTAATATATATTAGCTTCCTATTTTGATATAAGTAGGCCGAATTATGTATAGGATAATGACACTAGTAATATTGAAAAGCGAGATAATATATATTAACTCGCATCGTGTGTCGGTAGCCTTAGTATTTGTTTCGCAGCCATGAATAGTGAACACTCTCAGTGAATTTATAAACTTGGAAAATTTTTTTATCGTTATGTGATATAATGGCCTCAGTCCAGCCAATATCAAAGTGGAGCTAGGTTGTACTCTAGGGAGTCTGCTCCTATACAATAGTAAAATATTGGTGGCATGGTCGACCTAATGAGGTGACTATGACAAAAATGGTGACAAAAGTCATAAAATCGCATTGGATGACCATCAACTGCAAATTTTCATTGATTATCTTCAGAAAGGAAAAAACAATCTACGGCGAGTATTATGCGAACTTATTGTGGAATTTGAGCGATCAAATCAAACAGAAAAAAAACGGACGCATTTGGCGAAAACTAAAGCTTTGTTCCATCAATGCACCAGTTCACACATCCGTAATCGCGATGCCCAAAACCAATTCGAATTGCTGCGCCAGATTTAGCCTATCGGATTCTTTTCTGTTTCCAAACTTGAAATAATTGCTCGGTGGTAAACAATTTGCCAACAATGAAAAGGTGAAGTCTGCGGTTAATGGCTATTTTGAGGGGCTCGATGATAAATAGGGTATCGAAGCTATTGAACATTGCTGGAAAAATTGTTGTCTCCTTTTAGCTTGAGACTATGTACAGAACTAAAGATATTTTTTTCCAAATTTGTTATGTTTCCTTTGTTAGATTAGGTACTTCTGGGACTGCCCTCTTGCTACTCTTCCTATAAGTTTAGTACGAATTCGATATTTTTTGAGCTGTGACAATCTTGTTCTGAGGTATTGAGGTATTGAGATTCAACGGCGAAAGTGGCAGTGGATCGGTCATACTTTGAGGAAACCAGAGCAAAACATCGCAAAACAGGCTCTGGATTATAACCCTCAAGGAAGGCGTCGGGTTGGACGACCATGTAGCATATGGAAGCGAGCAGTTGAGCAGGAGGCCAGAGGAATAAACAAGTCCTGGCAACAGCTTAAGGCCGATGCTCAGGATCGCGCCTTGTGGAAGAGAGTTGTTTCTGTCCTATGTCCCTATAGGGGGTCTTAACAGGAATTTGATTTGATTGATTCTAATGATAAAGTATTGTGATCAACTTGGAAAAAAAAAATTACTACCCAGAAATTGTGCTTTTTCGCGTTTCATTCAATTAAAACCCGCCGTTTCCCAATAGATGGCGCCAGCAGTAAATGCTGATCAGTAACGTCACATGGTAAACTTATGCATCTGTCAACAACTCGGCGTCATATACTTTTTTGCGCGCGAATTTTGAGTCAAATAAGCGTGATTTGCGAGAACTTTTGCTTTTTGTCTTGAATTCAAAAAAAAATCTATGGCTGAGATGCGTCGAATGATTGTTGAAACTTATGGTGAGGGTGCTTTTAGTAAAAGGATGTGTCGTAAGTGGTATCAACGCTTCAAGAGTGGTGGTAGATGAGAGAATAATAATATATCATGTACTGTTGAAAACTAGTGAAATCATCATGGGAGATCACTATCGACTTCAATTGATTGGTTTGAGTCGAACATTGACGGAGAAACGGCCACAGTACCAAGAGAGACACGACAAATTGATTTTGCTGTACGACAACGCTCGGCGACATGTTGTTTTGGTTATCAAAACCTACCTGGATACATTGAAATGGGACATCCTACCCGCTGTAATGTCCAGACATCGCCGCATTTGACTACCACCTATTCCGATCGATGGCGCATGGCCTAGCTGAGAAGCGCTTCCATTCTTATGGAGAATTCTAAAATCGAATCGATTCGTGGATCGATGGGCATTTCTTTGAATAATAAATATTTAACCATTTTTGCACAATGAAGGCTCGAATTTTGAAAAAAAAAAATCGGTCGTTTTCAATTTGTACTCCCAATATTAATACGTCTAGAATTCCGAACCCCTTTTTTATTTATTATGAAAGGAGGGGAATGAGACTTTTACCATTAAAATGGTACTGTGCCATAGGTGTACACAAATCAAAAAATCTGCCAACGAGTCGGGCGAAACTTTGTTATTCTTAGGACAAGTTGAGGATGCGTGGGAATGCAATATGCAGGATAGAGTATATAGGGAAGTCTAAGTGAATGGGGGTTCTAGGGCACGACTGTTGTCAATTATTAAGCACTTAACTGCGATTACGTTCAATAGCTTTAGTGCATTGAATCAATATTTCATTCGTTTATATATTCAAGTTTAGGTTTGTATGGGGGAAGAAGGAACGTTAGAAGAGGTGGGTGGATATTAATAATTTTTTAATTGTTTGCTTCAATCACGTTCAAAATTTTCTGTATTGAATGTCAGTTTTATACGCGAAGTAAGTTCTATGAAATTCGATGCATTTCATTTCATTTCACAGTCTGCACTGCGAGGAGGCGATCGACACAACATACCAGACGCTAATTGAACGTGCGTGTAGAACATGGAAGCGAACAGTTGAGCAGGAGACTAAGTCTTGGCGACAACTAAAGGCCAGTGGTCCTTATAGAAGAGAACTGGTTCTGTCTTATGCCCCCTATAAAGGGTCTTAACAGAAAATTAGAATTTATATATTAACTTAGTTTTAATTAGACTTGAGAAAATGCGACTTCACTGTACTTATATAAGATTTATAATCTTGTTGCATATGCCAAATAAAAATATCTATCTATTTTGTTCGTTTTATATCTACGAGAGAGCATAAATTTGTTGTAACTAAGGATCATCTTGGTTAAAATGCATCATTTTTTTCGTCATTTCTCACACAACTGGGAAGTTGCTATTCATCCTGCATTATAAGTAAATTTTAAATTCGCATAACTGCCAACTTGGTAATCTTATCCACTATTTGGAAACAATTATTCATTAACGGAGTTCAATGTAATAGTTGCAGTTGTTCTTAAAACAGTCTTGGATTGGATCTATACGTATTGTCAATATAATAGCGCAATTGTATTATCAACTAGAGATCGCCCGCGACTTTGTCCGCGTAAGAATCGCAATAATAACATTTTTTGAGAATGTAGTTAGTAGTACATTATATCGGATAAATAATCTGCTCAGTTTGATGGCTCTTTGAACACAATATTTTGAATTTTGTTGGAATCAGAACCATAAATTATTAAGAATCAGACCATGATACTCGCATTTGTATGGGACAGGCTCACGATCAAATCAAACCCGTGATTCGAGATCATATGTATACGTGTTGAAGAACGTTAAGGACATGTGAATAGTTGTAGCTTGTGTTAGTTAAAAAAAGCACAAATAAAATCACATTAAGCTTAAATACATAACAGGACTTCGATTGTGCGTAAAGCCCAATTATATGATACTACCAATGAAATCGAAATTTTTGTAATCTTAAGAATTTTTGTATGGGGAGTGATAGAAGGGATGACAGTACTAAATTAATTTATTTCACATCATGCTAGAGTAGCTATAAAAATATTTTGCACCAAAGTTAAGCTTGGAAAATTGAATAGGTAACTTGAGAAACCTAGTGCATTGGATTTAGTGAAATTGTGCAATTTGTATGGGAGGTGGTAGAAGGAGTGGGGGGTTCTGGTAGTTTTTCTCGAAACAACTATAGTCACCATGCAATTGATATCTTACAAATTTTAGATCAGTTAGATTCACACTTTTCTCGAAAATCGAGTTTTCGCAAAGTCGTGGAATTGTGTCACATTGTAAGGGAGGGGGTAGAAGGAGTGGAGTTAATCGGTTAATTTTTTCCCGAAAATAGTAATAATGCTAATTAGAGATTTAATACAAAATTTTAGCTCGATCAAAGTTATACGTACTGAGAAAATTGATTTAGAGTATTTCATGAAAAAGTGCAGTTTGTATGGGAGGTGGTAGAAGAAGTTGGGGGTTTTTGCTAATTTTTCTAGAAACTACTATAATCATCATGCAATTGATATGTTTTAAATTTTAGATCAGTTAGATTCACACTTTTCAAGAAAATAGAGTTTGTGCAAAGTCGTGAAAGTGTACCACATTGTATGGGAGGGGGTAGAAGGAGTGGAGCTAATCGATTAATTTTTACGCGATAATAATAATAATGCTAATTAAAGATTTAGTACAAAATTTTAGCTCGATCGAAGTTATACGTAGTGAGAAAATTGGTTTAGAATATTTCATGAAAAGGTGAAGTTTGTATAGGGGGTGGTGGAAGGAGTGGAGAGTTTTTAGTTATTCTTTGAGGAGTAACTACAATTATCATTCAATTGATGTATTTTAAATTTCAGAACAGTAACATTTTCATTCTTTTCAAGAAAATCGAATTTTTGCAATGTCGTGGATATGTGTCAGATTGTATGGGAGGGGGTAGAAATAGTACAGCTAATCAGTTACTTTTTTCGTAACATTAATAAAAATGCTAATTAATGATTTAATACAAAATCTTAGCTTGATAAAAGTTATACGTACTGAGAAAATTGGAGGATAGTATTTCATGAAAAAGTTTAGTTTGTATGGGAGGTGGTGGAAGGAGTAAGGGCATTCAAATTATTTATATACTTGAAGATTGCATTTTTCATGGAAATAATATATTTTAAATTTAAAATTAATAGCTTTTATAGTTTCCATGAAAATTTGATTATTATAAATTTTTGAAAATGAGTCACTTTGTATGGGAGGGATAGAAGGAGTAAGGGAGTAAAATAAAACCAAAGGAAGATTACTCCCCGAGGTAGACCTAATAATCTGTGAAAGTTTCATTACAATCGGTGTAGCCGTTTTTGCGTGGAAACCGGAAAGACAGACAGACAGACAGAGAAAATTTCTAAAAACGTTTGTTTCTGCTTAGTTATAGCTAAAATAAAGCAAAAAACTTGTGTATAGCCATTTATAAACAAATAACAGACAGACACTACAATTATATTTATGTATATAGATGTGAAAATTTTGGAGAAAATTCGCTAATCAAATTCAATAATTTCAAGGTTAAAAACATTATAGAACTACGATTGGGCTTTCCGCCCAATCGTGGATGAAAGAGAAATTTTTGATTTCAAGAAATATTGTTGGGGACGTTGTATAGGGGTTCACGACATTGAACTAACTCTTTTCCATCACGCTAAAGTTGCTATCAAAATGTTTTATACAAAATTTAGTATTCAAAAATTTAGTAGGTACTGAGAAAAATAGTGTATTGGATTTAGTGATATTGTACAGTTTGTGTGAGAGGTGGTAGAAGGAGGGGCGTGTTTTTAAAGAATTTTTTAGAAAGAATTACACACATCATGATTTTTACATGTTTTAAATAGCAAATCGGTGGCATTCATACTTTTCAAGAAAATTCACTTTGTGTAAAGTTGTGAAATTGTGTCAGATTGTATGGGGGGGGGGGGAGGGGGTAGAAGGGGTAAAGCCAATAGTCTATTTTTTTGGCCTTAATAACAATTCGAAATTAATATTAAGTGCCCAATTCCAGTTCGATTAATTTTATACGCACTGAGTAAATTGGTTAAAAGTATTTTATGAAAAGCACAGTTCGTATGGGAGGTGGTGGAAGGAAGGGGAGGACTTAAATAATTTTTATATAGTACATTGAAATCATCAAAAAAGTAATTCAGATCAATAGCACATATGTATGCTTTTAAAGCAAATCCGTTTACTATCGAAACTGTGTCATTTTGTTTGGGAGGGGTTAGAAGGGGTAAAGCTAATTGCCTAATTTTTTTTCTTCTTACTAATAATTCTCAATAAGTTATAAGTTCAAAATTTGATCTCGATAAATTTTATACGTACTTTAGAGCATTTCATGAAGAAGTGCAGTTTGTATGGGAGGGGATGGAAGGAGAGGGAGAACGCAAATAATTTTTATAAGGTAGATTGAAATCATCGTGAAAGTAATATTTACTAAATTTCGGACTAATAGCTTTTACACTTTTTGAGCAAACCCGTTTATTGTCTAATTGCGCAATTGTGTCATTTTGTTTGAGCTAATAGTCTAGTTTCTTTTTGCCTTACTAGCAATTCTAAAGAGATATTTAGTGTACAATTTCAACTCGCCAAATTTTATACATACGGAGTAACTTGGCTTAGAGTATTTCATGAAAAAGTACAGTTTGTATGAGAGGTGGTTGAAATCAGCATATAAGTAATATATTTCGAATTTCAGACTAATAGCGTTTATATTTTTCGAGAAAATCCGGTTATTGTCAAATTGCGAAATTGTGTCATTTCGTATGAGAGGGGGTAGAAGGGGTGGAGCGGTTTGGCCCGTTCACGAGCATGACTTTACTTTTGTGTCAAAAACGGCGAGTACGAAATTCAAACTTTCTAGCTCAACATATTCTCAAGCTAGAAAGCGAACGGACGGACGGACATCCGGTTTTGAGATTTTTATACTCTAGATGAAATCTGAGATTATATTGTGTTTGCCTTACCGTTTGTAACGCTAAAAAATAACACTCGCGAAGATCCGTCAAGGGTACAGAAATATTTGTTGTCGCTCAAAAACCTCGATTCCGAGTGACCGTCTGTCTACAGCATAACTCTCGAAAGCTTTGAGCTATAGTGCTAAAATATTTTGTGTCATTTTTAGCAAAAAAGTAAATTTAAGTTCGTGAATGGGCTACATCTCCCAACTCCCTCTACCCCCTCCCACACAAATTTCAGGAAATTTTGAAATATTAAGAAATCGATTTTTCGTTGAAACTATTTAAGCTATCGACTTGAAATTTAGGTGTAAGTATGATGATATAGATGTCATTAATATCACGAAATATTGATCTGATCCCCTCACTCCTTCTACCCCCTCCCATACAAATGGACAATTTTGAGAAATACTCACATACAAATTTCACGAAATTTTGAAATTTGAATTAAATTATTTTTCTTCAAAACTGTTAAAGCTATCAACTTGATATTTTGCATAAAGTATAAAAACATAACATAACATAAGCTAGTGTGTAGGCCAGCAGGTAGCGTGTTGATCTGCAATGCGAAGGTCGTGAGTTCAAATCCCAGTTGACGCTTAATTCCAGCACACTGCCTGCTTGGGTATACCTTAGTTACCTTAATCTACGAAAATGAAAAATTCGTAGATAGAGGGTTGTGCGAAGATCTAACAACCCCTCCTCAATTAATAATGAAAAAATGTTAAGGAACCTGAAGGTCAGGAGGCCAAGGCCTGATTTGGGCTGTAGCGCCATTGTAGTAGTATATAAGAACATAACTATCAATAACGCGAAAATTTATTTTGATCCGTACACTCCTTCCACACCCTCGCATACAAATACATAATTTTTGTTTCCATTAAAACTAGAAAAACTACAAACTTAAAATTTTGCCAGAATTTGTTTTTTAATAATTGCAATAAATGGTAGAAAAAATGATCAGCTCCGATTCGCTCCTTCTACCCCCTCCCCTATAAATAGTTGTATTATAAATTCAAGAAAAGCATTTCTCCTTCGAATATTTGAGAGCTATCGACTTTGAAATTCAATTAAAGCGTGGTGATAAGGATGATGATAAACAGTTTCAAAATCATAGTAAACGCTCCACTTCCTCTGCCACCTCCCATACAAATGCCCCAACTTCAGGAAAACTATGTCCAATTTCTTTAAAAATAATGAAGACTAAAAACATTTTCCATGCCATGTTCGGTGTCATATACGAAAAATGCAAAGCTCCCCCTCTACTTCTACTACCTACCATGCAAAAGTCTCTATTCACTATTCAAACGAATTTGAGATGACATATTTTCCAGTATATTAAAGTCATTCCCATTTCATCTAGAGTATCATATGATTGGGCTTTATGTTCAATCATAATTCTGTTATGTTTGAGAGATATTATTAACTTGTCTGTCATTCATTTTTTTCTCCGATCCTTATTTCTTAGCGTTACAAACTTTAGAGCAAACTGAAATACTCTCAGATTTCATCTGGAGTATAATAAGTACATCTTTTCAAATTTTATTGCAGTATAAACAATTGTTTTACAATTCTGTAACAAACATATTTTAATTTATTCATTTAAATAATATTCTTTTTCTCTTTATTTTCAGGTATGTTTCATTGACTTTTGTCTATCTAGTTGTGTACATTTACGGTGAGAAAAACCTTGGTGTTTTAGTTTTAAAAAATATGTATTTAGAAAAGCTTTTAGTTCTTTGCGTAACTTAACAAATTGAGTCCAGTATACATATTCGCATATTTCAAGACAGATGCAATTTTCTGGAATTCATTTTAATAATAGAAAAACAATTATAAGATATTATTTTGAAGTCATATAACAAAACTTAAATTACACATTTATCGGAACTATAATGGATTAATGAAAAACTGTAGGTGAAGTAAGAAGCTAACCACAAATGTTCTCAAGAACTATCCAACAAAGTAAAGACAAACGGACCTAAAATCTGTAGTTGTGATCTTTATATTTTTTAAATCTACGAAAACAAAACATTTACAGCGGATGGCAAAGATAAGATAACTCGATTTTATTTATATAAATAAATTATGTGGCATGATCATTTACTTTGAATGTTTGGAAGTGTTAAAAATTCCTTCATAAGAATTATTCGCTTTACAAAATTTCGTTATTAAATCCATGGAGTGTTGGTTACAATTTGTATTTGATCAGCCATGTGCAGTAAAATTGAGTAATGGTAAATCGGTATTTTTTGATTCCATTTATCGGAAATTTATTTCTCCAGATGATAAAACTTGTGTCCAGTACTTCTTGCTTCAGAACTACTGAGACTTTATGAAGTAAAAAGATTTGGGATCCAGATATTTAATTTTTTAGAAATTTCTCACTTATGTAGTTGGAAATATTAAAGATCGGGAATTGACATTCCGGGGTATTTTATGGGGTGTATAAGCAAATGGTGTTGGACTTGTTTCCAAAACTCAATCAGAGAACGTACGGCGCTGCTGAGGGTCCGTCGGCTGCAGTTCTTGAGTCAAGTAAGCCTTATACGCATGTAGAACCAAATCTTTCGTTAATATTCGCTGCAGCGTGGACGTGGAGAGGACGAGTTCTTGAGCGCGTTGACGAATGGAGGTATTTGGGTCGCCTTAAACATTTTCCTTCACTGCGGCGATATTTTCGGTCGAACGTCCAGGGCGAAGTCGTTTCGGTGTCTTCAAATCTTGCACTGAGCCAGTCTCTTGGATTTTTTTGCGTACACACATCTCAAGGTTCATGTTTGCTATCAAAATTTGATCAAATCTAGCGCATCGTAACTGTGATTGAACACAAATTTCTCTAATAAAATTCAATGATTGTGTAGCGTTCTATGGTGAATTTCCCGCGTTCATAGATGACATATATCAAAATTTGTCAACTGTTTAGAGATCAAGTGTCAAATGATAAGCCTTTTCAACCTTATACCTCAAGCTTAAGCACCCTATATTTCAAAATTTTTTACCTAGTATCTATTTTGTTGCTTTTCTGTCGAAAAAGAATAATTTTGGTAATTTGTGTGTGTTAGAACATTCCCACGAAACTCGAGTGAATGGATTTTCCGTGCGAAATTATATTTACTTTCTTTTAATCTCACTTGGTTTTTATACTCTAGAAGGTATATTTTGTTTGCCTTACCGTTTGTAACGCTAAGAAATAATGCTCACACTGAGCCGCCAAGGGTACAGAAATATTTGTTGTCGCTCAAGAACCTCGATTCCGAGTTGCTGTCTGTCAGTCTGTCTACAACATAACTCTCGAATGCTTCGAGCTATCGTGCAGAAATTTGTTGTGTGTCATCTTTAGCAAAAAACTAAATTTAAGTTCGTGAACGGCCCACATCCGCCCACTCCTTCGACCCCCTCCCATACAAATTTCACGAAAATCCGATATTTTCAGAAATTGATTTTTCTTCGAAACTATTTAAGCTGTTGACTTTAAATTTGGGTTAAAGTATGATGATGTATATATCATTTCGGTCACAAAATATTGAACGGATCTCTTCACTCCTTCTACCTCCTCCTAAACATATATATAATTTTCGATTTTCATTAAAACTAGCAAAGTTATAAAAGCGAATTTTTGCCAGAATTAATTTTATTATAATTGCAATCAGTATTGAAAAAATTATCAACTTCAACTCACTCCTTCTACCCCCTTCAATACAAATTTCACGGAATTTTGAAATTTACATTAAATTATTTTTCTTCGAAACTGTTAAAGCTATCAACTTGATATTTTGCATAAAGTTTAAAAATAGAAATATCAATAACGAGAAAAAAATGTGTTTTGATCCGTACACTCCTTCTACCCCCTCCCATACAAATGTATAATTTTCGTTAAGTGCATTATATCGATTTCTATTAAAACTATAAAAAGTATAAACTTAAAATTTTGCCAGAATTTGTTTTTTAATAATTGCAATAAATGCTAAAAAATTATCAGCTCCTCTTCTCTCCTTCTACCCCCTCCCATATAAATATCTGTATTATATATATATATTATATATTATATAATTTTGTTATGTTTTTACTTGGTTAATATTTAGTTTCTAGTATGAAGCTCTCACTCCCGTTCTATAATGGGGCAGTGAAAGATACCCACACCCAGTCCTGCTTACCCAAATGGTCGATGGATACTCAATGAATTATGGGCTTGTCGCCCGTGATCATAAAATCTTACTGATACGAGAAACGAATACAGTGCCTCGAGTAAGAACGGCTTCTAGGGTAACGACTTTTGGCATTCGAAAACGAACCATGATTGGTTTCTGGAATAATGAATGACAGTGAAAGGGCTAGGGTCACTCGGTTCAAACACTGCCAATTATTGATCAACCGGGAAATGAAGAACTTAAACATCCTAAAACATTAAAATCTTGGGCTTGCACGAGGTTAGCGGGACAGGATGGGGAGAGGAACGAACCTCGAGCAGAAACACCATTATCACGTTGGTCCTGTGTGTGAAGCCAATAATGGCGCAGTAGTCGTTCTTACACCGACAGTGGGAAATAGTCTCATCAGCTGGGTACCAATCTCGGATTGGCTTATAGTGGTCTGGCGGGGGAGCACTAACTGATACCACAACACCTGGTGACAAAGAGAATTTTTTTGGCCAACTGATTGCCACCTCCGAATATGTTCCAAGAGGTTATATTATTATCATTCCAGGAGATATGAACTCCCAGGCTGGCTCTGACAACACTACACTAGCACATTTTATGGTGAATCATGTTGGTCCTTGGGTCGAAGCGTCACGACCTTAGATTAAGAGATTTGAAAACGGCGATTTATTTGTGGAGTTTCTTAGTATAATATAAGTTTCATCATAAAACATCTTGGTTCTCCCGTGATGGTGTTACTCAGAACTAAGTCAATTGAGCCGCCGTTGGAGAAGATGTCTCTTCGATGTGCGAGTGAAGCATGGAGCTAACATGGGGACTGATCACCACTTATTGGTTGCCTCCATGATATTGTGCACAACAGCTTTATGATGGCCACAAATTCTTCAGATGAAGCGCAAGCTTGGATAAACTAGGAGACCCTAACAAAAAACGTAGCGTTTTTTGTTAGTAGTAGTAGAAGTAGAAGTAGTAGTTTTTGGCGAAAAGACATCCACATTTGGCGGTTATGAAATGTGACATACTGAACGCCATTTGGGAGGCATCTAAAAATATATTTATTCCAAGTACTGAAGAATTTGTGAGAAATGAGCAAGGAGAACTCTTGGATGTCACAAGACATACGGAACAAGTTTGTCGATCAGAAAAAGAAAAAAGAAGGCTGCTAGAGAAGGGCTGGAAAAGATCTGGCCAATAAGGGGTGTCTTGGGATATTAGTTTGCTATTTAAGATAACAAACAGGTATTTCACTGCCACTGAAACGAAACCGTCTTTAGTATAAGTGTGCAACGTTTGTGGCCAAGCAAGAAACTTTTCTTGGATATTTAAATTATCTTATCAAAAAATTATATTCCAGAAACAAAACAAGTACCAAACATGAAAATGCAGCAAGCTTCTATTATGGACGACCCTCCAAATAAGGAAGAAAAAGTCTCGGCCTTTTGGCCAATGACGGGAAAGAAAGCTTCTAGTATAGGCAGACTACCAACCAAACTTCTAAAATCGGACATGGAAATAACAGCCGATACACTCCATCACTATTTACTAAGGTATGGAATGAAGAAAGATATCCGGCTGAATGAAAGGAGGGCGCCATATGAAAATCCCGAAGTATTGGTATGGCAAATGGCGAGATATATCTCTTCTACCTACTGCTTTATTGAAAATCATAGCTAAGGTAATTCTCAGTAGGATGTAAAGAGCAATCTCGAATTTTATCAGGCTGGATTTCGCAAAAACCTCACAGGTAATATTGAAGCTGTCCTAATAAATGGACTTGCCACTACATCTCATATTTATACACTTCAAGAAGGCTTTTGATAGCGGTAAGCGAGATTACAAATGGAAAGATTCGCAAAGCAGAGGTATCCCAGATAAGATCATAGCAATGATTAAACAATCCTTCGAAGATGCAAGGTGCCGCGTTTTACAGAGAGGAGAGCTGACGGGTGCCACACGAGGGTGCATATTATCACTAGCCCTGTTTATGGTGGTAACAATTGACATTTTGGAAGCTGCACTTCAAGGTGGCGAAGAGTAAGTCAACTTACTTATGCTGATGACCTGTGTTTGCATGCATATAACCGTTCGAACTTAGAATCAAATGTTCGCTCGTTGCATTTTGAGTGCAAAGCGGCAGGAATAGAATGTGCTTAGAAACAAGAATATGCATATGGGTTCGAACACAAGCGCACCGATTGTTTTTATCGGACAAGATGAGGGAGAGGTGGGAGGTTTTTGTTACCTTGGAAGCATGGTCAGCATGGACGGCGGAGTCGAAAAGAATATTGAGGCTCATCAGGCATTCGGTATCCTTTCCCTTTTTTTAAATTAACCGCGAACATGGTATTTTAAATTTTGCTTCACTCTGGTTGTAGTTCTTGATGCCACCTAATAAGCCAAAAAAATTAGTTTTCATGAAAAGTTACATTGAATTTGAAAGGAAAATCGGCTCAGGGGTTACTCCATTAAAAGATTTAATTGAGTTCGTTGAAGAAATTTTAGCGACACGTATAAATTTGTTTTGAAATTTTGGAAAGATATCAATAAGTCCTGGCCACAGCTTAAAGCCGATGCTCAGGATCGCGCCTTGTCGAAGAGAGTTGTTTCTGTCCTATGTCCCTGTATGGGGTCTTAACAGGAATTTCATTGAATGATTGATTACATCTATTTTGTAAAAAAAAACATCTACAAAACTTCAACCGAGACGCCGGATACAAGTTATCAGCAGTTTGGCCACCTGCCTTAAAATTTTGTAAGAACAAAATCCGTACCCAGAAATCCTAATTATATTAATAAAAAAACTAATTTAACTACCTGATACTAATTAATTAACCTCAATTAACTAATTTAACCCCCCTTGTCTATATAATAATTGTCATTTGTAATTGTCGATCAGTTTGATAAAGGTCTCAGCAGAGACCGAAACGTCACGAATAATAAAGCGTAACAGTATAGAATCCGGAAATCTTTTCTTTCAAACATTTTCATGAAATTTATAAGTCGGCAAAATATTGCAATCCCATCTTCCATGCAAAGCCACTATTTCTAAATGTTTTTTAGAGTCATTTATAGGTAGGAGAAGTTCATGTACCTTGGTCTGGATTTCACTTAATGCACTATAAATTTCAAGATATTAGTGCATGATATTTCTCGCATATCTTGTTTCAAAGGTACATATCTCAGATTTAAAATGCCATTTTAACATTTCCATATAATGCACTATTATTAATGTCATGAATGAAAGTGTAGCTAAAGTCTAAACGCTCTAAGGTACAAGTAGTGCTTGTAACTTGGTCCGACGTGGCATGTACCTTGTGCCCACCATTTATAAAAAATTTTTTCTAAAATAATTACTTTTCATAAAAAATAATTTTTATTACGAATATAAAAATATTTATGAATACAAATAACCTAAAAATATCAATTATTCTGTACAAAATTAATATTCGAATTTTACAAAAGATAAAATGGATTTCCGGGAATTGAACTAATACCATGGTATAGAGTGGCTTTATTAATAGCGCAATAGCCAAAATTTATTCTTCGGCTACAAACTTTTAGCGAATGGATGGTTTGATGATATCTTGATACCATATAAGATACAACTAACAAATAGAACCAGGGTACAAGAACGTTATCTAGCACCGTAAAGTATTTTATTTTAACACACAATAGCCATCAATCTATTCATAATAAGAGAATTCAAAACAGGACAAACAAGAAAGATGCAGTACAAACTTCCGAGGAGAAAGTTACAAGGCTTCGCAAATCACTATAAAATCAATAACACTTAAAAAGTAAACTGCCAACAAGTCGGGCGCAACTTTATTAATCTCGGGAAAAGTTAAAGATGCGTGGAAAGTCAATATCCAGGTTAGAGTGGTTAGGGAAGACTAAGTGAAAGGAAGTTCTTGAGTAGAGCTGCTTTCAATTTAACACTTAATTGCGGATACAATCAATAGCTCCAGTACATTCTATACATATTTCATTTGTTTATTTAAGAAAGTTTGAGTTTTTATGAGGGGAGAGGGGAGGAGTGATAGTACGGGTGGGTGGATGTTAAGAATTTTGTAATTGATTGCTTGAATCACGTCCAATATTCTTTGTATAGAATGATAGTTTCATAGACGAAGTTTCATAGAATTTTCTTAAACTCGGTGTATTTTACATTCACCAAACCAGTCATTCGTATGGGAGGGGTTAGAATAGGTATGGAAATCGTGAAATTTGTGATGCAGTTTTATTTCGTTTCTCTTGTAAGGTGCTCGTACAAAATTTCTAGTTCGTAGCTTTTAACTTATTGGTTGATTTATTGAAATTGGTCGAAATCATACTTTTGTATTAGAGGTTGTAGAAGGGCAGGCGCGATCTCAAAACTTTTGACGCAATTTCGTTTCAACTAATTTTAAAAGTATTTATGCAATAAAATATATAAATAATAATAAATTTTAAAGTGATAGCTTCAAATAATTAGGTGATAATTGATTTTTTAAAAATGGTCGAAAAAAATAATTTGGGATGGGAGGGGGTAGATGGTATTCGACCAGTTAATTTTTCGTACAATTATGAATTTTTTTTTTTTTAAATATTTCACACATCTAAATATCATGTTACATGTACTTTAATTCTTAATGAATTGTTTTTTCTAGATACATCTAGAACTGATGATCCTGATCATCTTCCACTCTTAAAAAAATTTGCTCAAAGTTTAGCTTTGTCATTACTATTTATTCTTATCAAATCTCTGTCTTCTGGAAAATTTTCTCATGTATGGAAAACAAGTTATGCAATTCCAATTTTCAAGTCTGGCGACAAAACTAATATTTTAAACTATCGTCTCAGTTTTATCCAATCAACTATTCCTAAGATTCTCGAGAGTTTGCCTTGTGATTTTATCACTCCTTCTTTTAGTTCAATAATTATTGTCACCAGCATAGTTTTTGTAAGAATAAATCTAATAGTACTAATCTTATAAGCTACTAGAACTTTATCAATAAGTCACTTGATTCTTCACATCAAGTTTATGCCAGTTATACAGATTTTGCGAAAGCTTTTGATAAAGTCAACATTGACCTTTTGACAGCCAAACTGAGAGTTATTGGTTTCGATAGGCCACTTCTGAGCTGGATTGATTACTGCACTCACTTCCGTTTGCTTGCAGTGAAAATTAATATTCAATTTTCTGAACCGTTCTATCCAACGTCCGGTGTTCCACAAAGATCTTACCTTGGACCTATATTATTTCCGCTCTTTATCAATGACATTGAAAGCATATTTTATGACGTTCAATTTTTACGATTTATAGATGGCTGTAAAATTTTTAAGACTATTACATCAGCATCTGATATTACTCCTTCACAAAATAATTTGGATAGTTTTTATAATTACTGAATAAGCAATTGCATTGAAGTTAATGTTGATAAATTCTTTTATATCTACTTTAACCGATCCAAAATACCTTTAAGCAATATTTGTTATATCAACAAAGCTCTAGTGAAGGAAGTACAAACTGTACGAGACTTAGGTATTACTTTTGGTACTTCACTTAATTTTATACCTCATATTAATAATATTATAGCACAAGCACGAAGATTGATTGGTTTCATTATTAGAGACTCAAAATGCTTCAAGATTACCCTACATTCGTTTTTCAGAAGCAATATATGTTTCTACCTTATGGAATCCATACTACAAATGATATGTTGATGTCATTGAGACTGACATAAATTCTTAGCTAGGGTGTAGCCTAGTAGATAGCGTGTTGGTCTTGTAATGCGAAGGTCGTGAGTTCAAATCCCGGTCGGCGCAATATATAATCTCAGCATATTGCCAACTTGGATATATTTTGGTCACCTAAATCTACGAAAAATGAAAAATTCGTAGAAGAGGGTTGTGTGAAGCGCTAACAACCCTTCCACAATAAGTAATGAAAAATTTCAAGGAACCTGAATGTCAGGAGGCTAAGGTTTGATTTGAGTTATAGCACCATTGTAGAAGAAGAAGAAGACGCATAAATTCTTAATCTATAAAATGGGAATAAATTCTGGGAATATTATATATTCTGAGTTGATGGAGATTTTGAAAATTGCCTCATTACTGCTTTTCTATATAATCTCGTGAATATTAATATAAATGCTCCAGATCATTTATATGAAATATATTTACGTATTCCCACCAGAGTAACTAGATCATTCGACTTGTTTCATATTGAGTTTTACAGAACAAATTTTAGCTCTAATTCTCCAATAGCAAGACTACAACAACTTGGCAAGAATATCTCAGTTATTTAATTGTTTAAAACAAATATCCCTTCCCTGAAGAAATTTATTTATGGTACTTTCAAGTAGCGAATGAAAACATAATTTAATCAAATAAAGGAAGAAAAAAAATAGTTTCCAACTTATCTTTTCTAATTTCGAACTGTGTTATTGGACTTTAGTTCGTAAATAAATACATTTCGTAAATTTTCAAGTTTTAACCTTAAAATTTTATTCAAAAATTTTCAGTTCTTGTGTTTTTTCCATTGTACATGAGACACCTTATGCACGTTAGATTCCCCCTGCGGTGCATAAAAATCGTGAATGAATTATTATTTATTATATTATTATTATAATATCAAATAGTTATATCCACATGCAAAATTTGAACTTTTTATCTTTCACTAGTGTCCTAAAAAAATCACTCAAAATTTTCGACATTTTTGCCTACCACCTCCCTCCTCTTAAAACCCACAAATTAAAATTAAAAGCTATGTAGTTTTATGAGTTGACAAAATTTTCAGTGTGATATCAGTACTAGGTTTTGAGATATAGCGGCTTGTAATTTTGGAAAGTTCGACATTTTTAAATGCTCCCTATTTCCCCCCACTACTATTATGTCCAGATGTTATATTTTTCTTGTATTTCGCTAATATAGCTTAATAAATGTTCCAAGTTTAAATTACTTAGCTTAACAGATAATCGAGATATTCATTTTTAAGTATTTTTCTTTGCACCTCCTCCTCTAAGCTAACTCTTCTGGATCTGCATGCCACTTTAATGATTCCAAAATATGATTTTTTATGGTAAGTAATTTCGAAGATTTAATCATTAAAAAAAAAAATCGGCCGACAATTAGTTCTTAGCCAATGGATCAAAAAATTGTATTATTTTTAGAGTTTGTCCCACAACCCTCTCTATACCTATGCTGATTTTCAGCTTCCTATCTGCATTCGTAGTAGAGATATTAGCAAGTATAGTTTTTGACTCTTTTCCTTCCCCGCCATCCCTTTCAACAGGTAATCCCCAAAATGTAGGCAATGGAGCTCACTTACCCAATTAACAATCCACCAAAAACCAAAAATTCTACCCTTAACGCTCCCGGAGATAGGAGTCCATATGGACGGCGGGACGGATTTCTTGCATTTTTAGGCTCATTTAGTTATGAAACCCAAAAAAAAAAAATTTTAATTTTTTTTTCTGTGTCGATTACACCGGTATAACCTTTGGGGAGTACCGACCTTACGTTTCCCGAAGCGGAGTGCCACTAGTCACGAGTTGCAAGGGACCTAAACTGGTAGTAATTCAAATATGAAACCTGACCGGAGGTTTTCTGGTACCACGGGTGTCGAGGAGACCATGGAACGTTGCTTCCACCCCCGGCAATGGAAGAATGCCCTTCGGGGAGTATCGTGGTGTCTGTGGTTATTGCCCATATTGCGGATAGAATTCCTCGGAGCTCGACGTAGAGTTGCGTTTTCCAGCCCGGTGCCATGACCGATAGATTGGCAGAGATTTAGATAGATCTCATATCCAGCAGTATGAATGTCAAACTTGCATCTGGTATAGACTGCTACCTTTGGGGGCGTTAATAATTGTCATCCTAAACAATCCGCGTTGCTAAATACCACTGTGTGGCAAATCCGTTTGTGAGCAATGTACTACAAAATACAAGACTATAGGTTCTGTGTCGTTCACAATACTTTATTATTATTTTACTTTTGACGCCGAAAAACTATTTCTTCTTCCTGTGCCAAGTACGAGCTACTTCGAAAGGATGACTTATATTAAAAATTTACTAACCCATGGGGCAAAAGATTAGTAAGAACCATTTTTCAAAACGTTGTTAAATTCTTCAAAATAGCAATAGGGCCAACGTACAATATGTCCAAGGTACATGACCTCGCCCTACTTTAAAAATTATGGATACGAAAAGTTTTTATATCAAGTGCTTATAGAAAAATCAAAAAAAATTTCAATTGAATATATTGAATCTATTGATCTGATAATTAGTATGTGTTTATCATTTTCATAATAATATTTTTCTCAAAGCGAAAATTTAGATATATCTAACGTCCCTTAAACTACCACTCATTGCAATGCTTCACTTTTTAACCCTGATAATATATGTGGAATTTTTTATTTTAGATAGGAAAGGAATAACAATTAACTTTCAATAATATTTTGAAAAGATAATTATTATTAAATATTTACAATGCAAATTAAACAAAAGAGAACCGAATCTTCAGAATTTTTTTTTTTACGAAAAATCAACATTTGAATTATCGATTCCGAATAAAGCTGGCAAAAGTTCAATTTTATCGAAGAAATGTAAACATTTATTCATAAATTCTGATAACATTTTACCATTTTGATTGTGTAAAATATAAATGAAACCAAAAAAAGTGTAAAATTATATCTAAAACCTTCTGAATTTTGTCGACATCTGCCGGTTGCAAAGATATCGGAGTTGAGAGCTCACGAGTAAAATACCGCTTTTATAAATTATTGGGTAACACATGTTATGTCAATAGCTTACAAAACCTGGAAGTAATCGAGATGATAATTTCTTGGAAAACCTGTCACTCAAAAATACTGATTATGAATGAAATGAAATTGTGAATATATCTTTAGACAGAAAGTCGATATACATATGTAGATACTACACTGGAAGATATCGTTGTTATTGAAAATTTCCAGAAATTATGCTAGGAGTCGATACTGTCGTGTATTCGGTAGAAACAAAAAGGCAGAACTCTGCAAAAAATGCCATCCGTTTTTGCTTTGTTCCTCGGAGTGACTGACACGCAATTGTCATAATTCCTCTCGAACTTCGAATCGTGACTGACTGTCATCCATGAAAGGCATTTTCTATTCCTTATTATACATTTCAAATCACTTACCCGTCAGTGGTTCCAGCGTCACTTTCTTCGTTCGCTCTTCATACTTTTTAAGGAAGTTTATGGTTGCCAATCGACCGGAAAAAAGGATGACAACGAACAACCTATCACATGTCATTGGTATTTGGAGACCCGGAAAATACCGAGAAAAAAATTCTTTTTTTTCTCCACATGAAAATCTTTATCGTATTGGAGCTGTATCAGAAATAATAAAAATCCGGCGAACTGGAAGAAGTAGATTTCTTACGTCTCCACTAATAAATACTCCGAAAAGTATGCATGTAGTGACCAGAAGATTTGACCAGTTATTGAAAAAAAAAAAATAATAAAAATAAGGGTGTAGAACAATGGTGTTAGTATTAAATTTGAAAAGAAATCGGAGTAGTGGTATAGCAGCTTTTAATGTCATCGCTTTCTGTACTAGAGTTGAGTGAATATGGTTTTGTAAGAAACCATTAAATACGTGCAGAAGTAAACAAGCGGTTGATTTTCATCTTTGTGAAGCTTTTTATCCTGCAGATCTATAGAGCCAATTTTTCGTTATTCGTCTAAGATCTGTTCAAGGTTTAGGTTCTAGGGGGGTGGTTACGAAGAAACACAATGTGCTGGGCCATCTAGTGGGCCCTATAGTTACTCCATGCGACACTAGAGGCGCTTTAACTTAGTCTGGCAAATGCAATACCCGATATTTGGAGCGAAATTTAGTACGTTCTTAACATCAAAAACCGTGTGCAAATTTTAATAAATCACGAAAAAAATTTTGAAGAAACAATTTGTCTCAGGGTGGATGAAATTGGTAAACCATTAATTTCACCACTACACGAATGATGATGGTGGCTTTGCAGGTGTCGCTGCCAGACTCTGATACAGTGTGTCTCCTTCTTGCATGTATTCCCTCCATTGATTATAAGATGTATGTCACTCCTCTTGTTCCACTTGAGGCTTCCGTGGCGTAGTGGGTAGCGTGCTTGCTTCTCAGTCAATAGGTCGTGGGTTCGATTCCCACTCCAGACGGGATTTTCTTAAGCGCAAATTTTTCAGTTGCTACTGGTGATAAAAAATTATTCGCAATAAAATGGGGAAACGGTGTAAAAGTGAAACAGTTCCACTTCAAGAAGGCCTAGATACTCAGTAGATGGTTTCTGTTCGCTTTCTATCATTCAGTCCCCCATAACATCTGCAAATATTTGTCAGTAAGCAGCCAGTACAACTGAGCAATATACCAGCTTCGCCACTCGCTACGGTCGTTCTCACTCCCCTTCCCCAACCTTCCCCCATTCCTTCCCTCCATGACTGTGGTTGTGCATTGCACATAAAGGCCGAAATTGCCTATAACACAGGTCATTCTGTAAAAAAAAAAACCCACGATTTGTGAACCGAAGCAAACTCGAATATTTGACGCCTCTCAGGTCGTCTAGTTCTGAAAAGAATTCAGAGCCTAAACAAAGAAGACGACTGTTGGATATTTGTGGACAGTGACAAAGATAGCTAGGGTGTAGCCTAGTAGGTAGTGTATTGGTCTGCAATGCGAAAGTCGTGAGTTGAAATCCCGGTCGACGCATAATTCCAACACACTGCCTGTTTGGGTGTTGTTTGGTTACCTCATTCTACGAAAATGAAAAATTCGAAGATAGGGAGTTGTGCAATGGTCTAACAACCCTTCCAAAATAAATAATGAAAAATGTTAAGGAACCTGAAGATAAGGAGGCCAAGGCCCGATTTGGGCTGTAGTGCCATTGTAGAAAAAGTAGACAAAGGTAATGTTCGATAAACTGTAAGTGACTTTACGTATCGATCGTCATCCAACACCAACATTCTCGAGCGTCACATGCCAGCCGCCAACGAATTCTGCTGCGCACGCACAAGTCCACCGTCCCTTTTCTCGGACCGTCTTGTGTGGAGCAGGACACTTCGGTCTTGGCCTTCCCGAAGTCAGCACGTCTCTGCTGGATCAGTTAATAAAATTTTTCGTTATTTAAAAGTTAACGCGTTTTTATTTAAGAACCTCCGACACAGGCTAAACGTGTAATGATTGTGCAGTCATAAAACCTTGTCATATTCTGCGTTTACTAAAAATGACCGAATCGAGAATAGACCAAACCACAAGTGCTATTGAGGATGTGAAAAGCGTTTATCGCAAACAAAGTCAATAAAATGTCGGATACAATATCTGCTCCGAACGACAGCATTGACGAATTCCGTGATTACGCAACGCAGTTTGATAAACTATTCGCGGATAGCTGGATTTGCTCATATCACGAGAAAGTAGGAAAAAGTGGATCAATTATGACGCAATAAAACTAAATTAACATGGATATAAATTCAAAAGTACCGTTTGGAAAATGGATTATTAAATTTAGCACAAAATCTAGTCTAAATATATTTTATGCTAACTTGAGGAGTATTGGAATAAGATATCCGAAATTGAAGTTCATTTACAGCAAAACACCGAACTAGATGTATTGGTGTTCAATGAAACATGGCTGTACAGCACTGAAATTAAATATTTCAATTTTAATGGCTTTACTGCAGTTCACGGATGTTTTCATAAAAGCACAAATAAATTGAACACATTATTGGTAGGTCGAAGATTTAACACAATAATAGTTGAAATCCTTTTGAAAAGATGAAAATAGGCACTTTTTATAAATCACCGTTTGGCATGATCAAAACTTCTTGGACCATCTGGATCAAATCTACTCTAATTACAAGAATATAACCGCTCTGGTAGACAATAATATAAATCTATTTGATTCTGGTGCTCCTACGAACTGTTTTATGGACATGGCCCTTGCAAATGATGGTACGATTATTAATACGACCTCTGCCACAAGAATTACAGAGCTGTCTGAAACTTTATTATAAGTAACTCAACATCAACACACTCTCTCTAGCACAATACATGGCCGCAGCTTAATCACAGAGTTATAACGCTACAAATTTCGATAACAAAAGTATAAGTACAAATGATTAAGAAAATTATTAAGATCGTGGAAAAACGAAGAAGTTGCATCAATTATTGATGAGATTGTGAATTTCTCATTTGAGAAGTTATCAGAAGTGATTATAGCTGCCAAGAAACGCTCCAATATTTATACTCTAGATGAAATCTGAGAGTATCATAAGTTTGCAACGCTAAGAAACAAGGCTTGGAGAAAAAAATGAATGATACAGAGGTTCATATAATCATTCATACATTTCAAAACCGGATGTCCGTCCGTCCGTCTGTGCGCTCTTTAGCTTGAGAACACATTGAGCTAGATAGTTCAAATTTTGTACACGTCGTTTTTGGCAAAAAAGTAAGGTCAAGTTCGTGAATGGGCCAAATCCAACCACCCCTTCTACCCCCTCCCATACAAAATGACACAATTGCGCAATTTGACAATAACGGATTTGTTCGAAAAGTATAAAAGCTCTGAAATTCGGAATATATAACTTTTATTATCATATCAATCTACCGTAAAAAAATTATGCGTGTCCTTCCTCTACATCCTCCACCTCCCATGCAAAATGTATGTACTTTTTCTTGAAATACTCTAAACCAATTTACTCAGTGCCTATAAAATTTAGCGAGCTTAAATTGTGCACTATATATTTATTTAGAATTTTCAGTAAGACCAAAAAAATTAGACAAATAGGTTCACCCCTTCTACCCCCTCCCATACAAAATGACGCAATTTAGCAATACGACACTAACCGAATTTGCTCGAAAAGTATAAAAGGTATTAGTCTGAAATTTGGAATATATTACTTTTATGATGATTTCAATCTACGATGTTAAAACTGTTTGCATACTCTTTCTCCTCCACCACCTCCCATACAAACTGTCCTTTTTCATGAAATGCTCTAAACAAAATTACTCAGTTCGTATACAATTTATAGAGCTAAAATTGTGTATTAATAACTTATTTAGAATTACTAGTAAGGTCTCATGAAAAATTAGATGATTAGTTTTACCCCTTCTACCCCCTCCCATACAAAATGACGCAATCGCAATTCAACAATAAATGGATTTGCTCGAAAAGCATAGATGTTATTGATCTGAGTTTTGGAATACATTACTTTTATGATGATTTCAATCTACTACATAAAAACTATTTAAGTCCTCCCCTTCCATCCACCACCATACAAGCTGTACTTTCTCATGAAATACTCTAAACCAATTTACTCAGTGCGCATAAAATTTATCGACCTGAAATTGTGGACTTAATATTTATTTAGAATTATTAGTAAGAACAAAAAAATAGACGATTAGCTGTACCCCTTCTACCACCTCCCATACAACCCTACATAATTTCACAGCCTTACAAAAAGTCGATTTTCCTCAAAAGTATCACTGCTATTGATCTACAATTTAAAACTAAACAAAAGCATGATGTTTATAATTATTTCATTTCTGAAAAAGTCGCTAAGAACTTGCCGCTCCTTCTACCACCTTCCATACAAACTGCTGAATTTCACTAAATCCAATACACTAATTTTAACAGTACCTATAAAATTTTTGAATCTTAAATTTTGTATTTTGATAGCAACTTTAGCGTGATGAGAAAAAATAAGTTCAATGTCGTCACCCCCTATACCACTTCCTTTACAAAATTTCTTAAAATAAAAAAAATTCTCTTTCATCTGGAGTATCCTAAGATTGAACTTTACGCCCAATCGTAGTCCTGTTATGTTTTCAAACAAATTTGTATAAGAAACCCATCATGGATTTATGAAGATATTCTTAAACTACTGTCCGATGAAAAAAAACTATACAAGAAGTATAAAAAAAGTCTTTCGGAAAAAAAACTAAAAAAAAACATAACAGGGCTACGATTGCGCATAAAGCGCAATCTTACGATACTCTAGATGAAATAGAATTTTTTGTCATCCCAAGAAATTTTGGATGGGGAGTGTCAGAAGGGGTGATAGCATTGAACTAATTTTTTCCCCATCATGCTAAAGTAGCTATAAAAATGTTTTATACAAAATGGTTACTCCAAAAATTGAATGGGGACTGAGAAAATTAGTGAGTTAGATTTAGTGAAAATGTACAGTTTGTATGGGAGGTGGTAGAAAGAGTGGGGGGATTTTAGTGATTTTTTCAAAAATAACTAGGAATATTATAAAATTGACAATCCTTAGATTTCAGATTAGTACCAGTCATACTTTTCAAGAAAATCGATTTTTTGTGAAGTTGTGAAACTGTGTCATATTGTATGGGAGGGGGTAGAAGCAGTGAAGCTAATCAAATACTTTTTTCTGATCTTAGTGGTAATACTAATTAAGTATTTGTTACAAAATGTGAGCTCTATAAATGTTATATGTTCTGAGAAAATCGTCTTAGAGCATTTCATGAAAAAGTTTAGTTTGTATGGGAGGGGGTGGAAGGAGAGAAAGGACGCAAATAATTTTTCTACTGTAGATTTCGATTATTTTGAAATTAATACATCCCAAAATTCAGACTAATAGCTTTTATACTTTTCGAGTAAATTAATTTAATGTTAAATTGCGAATTTGCGTCATTTTGTATGGGAGGGGGTAGAAGGGATGAAGCCAATCGTCTAATTTTTTTTCGCCTTACTAAAAATTTTAAATAAATATTTGGTGTACAATTTCAGCCCGCTAATTGTATACGCACTGAGTAAATTGGCTTAGAGTAATTCATGACAAGTACAGTTTGTATGGGAGGTGGTAGAAGGAGAGGGAGGACACGCATAATTTTTATACTGTAGATTGACATTATCATAAAAGTAATATATTCCAAATTTCAGACCAATAGCTCTTATACTTTTCGAGCAAATTCTTTAATTGTCAAATTGCGAAATTGTGTCATTGTGTATGGGAGGGGGTAGAAGGGGTGAAGCTAATCATCTAATTTTTTTTTGCCTTACTAATAATTTTAAATAAATATTTGGTGCACAATTTCAGCCCGCTGAATTTTATAAGCACTGAGGAAATTGGCTTAGAGTAATTCATGATAAGTACAGTTTGTATGGGAGGTGGTAGAAGGAGGAGGAGGACACGCATAATTTTTATATGGTAGATTGATATTATCATAAAAGTAATATATTCCGAATTTCAGGCCAATAGCTTTTATACTTTTTGAGCAAATCCGTTTATTGTCAAATTGCGTAATTGTGTCATTTTGTATGGGAGGGGGTAGAAGGGGTGGAGCGATTTGGCCCGTTCACGAACTTGACCTTACTTTTTTGTCAAAAACGACATGTACAAAATTTGAATAATCTAGCTCAACGCGTTCTCAAGCTAGAGAGCGAACAGACGGACGGACGTACGGACAGACGGACAGACGGACGGACGGACAGACGGACAGACGGACATCCGGTTTTGAGAATTTTGAGTGATAACATTAACTTCTGTATCATCCATTTTTTTCTCCGAGCCTTATTTCTTAGCGTTACAAACCTTGGACCAAACTTATAATACTCTCAGATTACATCTAGAGTATAAACACGAAAGGCTTAAGAAAATGGCAAGCGAAGCTGTACGAAAAGCGAAGGAGAACTATTTGAGCAAAATCTTCATTAATGCTACTGGAAACCCTTCAAAAATTTGAAAAGTTATCAATAAATCCCTAGGAAAAAATGCGACGCAAAAAACAGGAGTTCATGAATTATTAACTTTAAATAACGATGACTGGATGAATTGAACATTTTGCAACTGTAGCTGATAAATTATTAGCTAATATGAATAATAAACATAAAGCAGTAACTTACTCCAGAATTTCGTTTCCTAAATAACACAAAACCATGTTTCTAAATCCCACCACCACTGAAGAAGTATTGTGTACATTATCACAGCTAAAAGTAGGCACGGTATTGATGGTGATTCCTAAGGACCCCAAGGACCTAAAAAACACAATTGCTCAGCCCTTGGCTAA
Source organism: Chorisops tibialis (assembly GCA_963669355.1). NCBI lineage: Eukaryota > Metazoa > Arthropoda > Insecta > Diptera > Stratiomyidae > Chorisops > Chorisops tibialis. The sequence continues at coordinate 266,314,534 of OY770262.1, read as the reverse complement.
TACCTAGTCAAGTCATAAATATTGGTACACTGAAAAATCGACGCCAAATGAAAACGAATTAATATTTTTCAAATTTTTTTTTCTTTTTATTGGGTTATTCAATGGCTACAAATCTTAGAACAACTTATTCGAAATGACTTCCATTTGCCTTCCAGCAGGACTTGAGACGATGCGGCCACTCATTGATCGCGAGACGCACTTCTTGAATGGGGAAATTGTCCACTGCACGGGCAAGGGCTTGCTTCAACGACTCAATATTTGGGTGTCGAGCAAAGCAAGCCCCTCTAATACGGACCACAACTTGTAATTCAACGGGTTGAGGTGTGGACTACCAGCTGGCCAATCATCCGTTGATATGAAGTCCGGAACGTTGTTTTTGAGTCACAGTTGAGTCGTTTTTGCCTTGTGAGCTGGAGCAGAGTCTTGCTGGAAAGTCCACGGCTTGTTGGCGAATTGAGAAGCTTCACAATGGGTTCCAAGACGGTCGATTGATATACTTTGGCCGATGTTTTCACTCCTTTCTCGCAAAAATGGAGCTTGGTAACGCCATCGTAGCTCACTCCCCACCATACCATTACAGATGCGATATGGTGGCCTCTTTGGACCCTCGGGATGAGTTGGGGTGCTTCTTTGGATGACCGAGCATACATACGGTCGTTCTGTTTATTGAACGATTCTTCTACGGTGAAGATTTTCTCTCCATTAAACAGAATTTGTCTGTGAGCGTTCTTCTCGTACCGGCTGCGTCACACTTTTGATTTTCACTTGCGTTTTTCCTTCAATGCGGCCGTAAGCAGTAGTCCAGTGGTTCGCTTGTACGCGCTGAGTTCCAAATCTTCTTTGATAATGTGAGACATGGATTTTTGCGAAATTTGCATTTCCCGCAACAAGATTTTCTGTTTTCGCAGCGGTTTTCGGTCGATTCGCTTCTTCACGGTGTTGATCGCTTTCGGGGTTCGGACGGCCGGATCCTTGCCGGTCTCATACTCTACCAGTATCCTCTAACAACTTCACAGCACGATACACAAAATTGTGAGTGATTTCTATCGGTCCGAAAGATATCGCCTTTTTCCATGTTGCATTTTAGTGGGCCAACTACAACAATACGATTTTCGATGTCACCCATTCCATGATTGTAAACAATTGATGCAAACAACTTTTTACGTGGCAAAGAAGCAGAAATGTCAACTGTCAAGTCGCAGTCAAGACGAAATGGATGCTCCCAATATTGCATTCGTAATGAATGCGTTTAGTTGTGTACCAATATTTATGACTTGACTAGGTATAATTAACAAACACATGGAAGAGGCAGTGTTCCCGATAATACTGAAATCTGGCAGTTATTACTCCGGTACGTAAAGGTGGTGATAAAAATAACTCTGGCAAGTATCGACCGATTGCACTACTTGAAAAAATTATCAACAAAAGGATATTAAATTTTCTAAAAACGAGTGGGTTCGATCCAAATCAGTATGGTTTTCAGGAAAATAGCAACACAACTGTTGCTCTTGTCGATGCTGTGGAATATATCAACAAGGGACTTGATGAGGGAAATTATGTGGTAGCATTATATGCTGGACTAATGAAAGCATTTGACACTGTGGATCACAAAACACATAGATGGGCTTGAAGAGATTGGAATTAGAGGAAAAACAAATGAATTATTAGGAGTTATCTTACCGATAGAAACTGTGTGACTAAAAATTTGGATGAACTCAGCGATGAGCTCTACGTCACTATAGGAGTACCACAAGGTTCAATTCTGGGTCCTACCTTGTACCTCATATACATTCATAATTTGCAGAAAGCTGGACTACACAGAAAGCATGTAATCTTCGCTGACGACAACTTACTACTATATTCAATGAGACCGAAATATGAGTTAAATTTTCGGATTAATAAAGATGTGATAAAATATCAACGACGGCTTTTAGGTAACAGGTTAACAATAAATGCTTCAAAGACGAATTACATGCTATTCAGACAAAAGAACAAATCAAACAATCATTAATCAGTCATTAAATAGAGTACCACAAACCAAATATCTTGGTTTAATTATCTATATAGCTAACATGGACCAGTCATATAGCCGCAATAAGGAAAAAAATTGCTCAAATTATTGGCATCTTAACACGATATCGATACATACACGTGAAAATGAAAGAAATTATATATATAACGAATACATAAAATCTAATATAAATTATAGATTGCTAATATGGAGCCAATATTGTGTAAGTTAATAATTATAGAACTAGAAATGCTGAGCAAATAACACCAGCTGCTCGAACGAATCGTGTTTAAAATGACTCAATCAATCAGGCTATTAAATTTTTCAACAAGATGCCTTACCACATCCGCAAAAGCAGACCTTGGCCTCATGAAATTCAGGTTCCTTAACATTTACCAAGTAAATCCAAGCAGGCAATGTGTTGATATTATACATTGCGCCGACCGGGATTTGAACTCACGACCTTCGCATCACAAGACCAACCCGCAATAATATTGCAATAAATAAAAAAAAACATTAAGATGCCACATCCTTGACACTATCCGCCATGACTAATGACTAACGACTAATTTTGAAATACATTTTTATTATATTACATAAATTCTGAAATAATGTGTTGAAATTTCCTAAAAGTGTGAGTTGTCGAACACTGAACATAGTTGAGTGAACTTCGGCCTCCATTCTGATAGGTAATCCTGTAGGTATAAAAATAAAATATTTCAGCTTTCCTTATACCAATCGACGGTTGTCTGGGAAGTATTGTACACAACATATTTTCAATAGAACCTGCTGCATCAATCAACAACAATATTATATTTTACTATCTACAGAAATTACATGAATTATTATCATTATTTTTATTTATTGTATTATTGTTTTGAGTTTTTATTTTCAGTATTTCCTTTTCTTATTATTTTTTCATTTGTTTTTATTGGAATCTTTAATATTTTTTATTTTATTGTTATTGTTGTTGTTACGAATTTATACTTTTATTTTTGAAATAAACGTAATTATTATATACCGACTTTAGCAAAGCTTTTAATAAAGTGGACCATGCTATTCTTGCTTACAAGATATACGTAGTTGGATTTCCTTTAACTTTCATAGATTGAATCAGATTTTACTTATCTAATCGTATCCAAGAAGTGATTTTTCGAGTTCATTCCTTTGCTATACCCAACACATCTAGTGTGCCACAGGAAAGCCATCTTGGACCACTTTTATTTGTTTTATTTATTAACGACGTGAGTTCGGTTATTTTCCTCTCGAAAATTTTGTTCTACTCTGACGACGCGAAATTGTTCGCTTTAACCAGAATGATTGAGCACTGCTTCAAAGTGATTTGCAATGCTTTTTTGACTGATGTATATTAAACTGTATGCTTTTAAATATTGGTAAATGTGCAAGCGTTTCATTCTTTAGGGATAAATCACCCCTATATTTCGATTATGTCCTAGACGGTAGCACACTACAACAGACGTCTCTAGTTTCCTTTCGCCACAGTAGTGCCACTAATCGAATTGTCGTGACGAATATGTATGTCAAGGCGGTTACAATTTGTCCTGATGTTCCATTTGATTGAATGTACCTGACAGATCGCCACGACCTAATAATATTCCGAATAACTTATTTAACGAAAAAAAAAAAAAAATCTTCTGCTATTGCTTTAATAGAACTCATATAAATCGAAAACTTTTATCACATTTTCCTATTACATGGTGTGTATTTTTAGCTTGCAACTTTGTATTTGATGATTTGTTGCGGGCCCTTTTCCAATTTCCCAGCAGACTTTCAGGACATATAGGTTTTCACGTGAGATGTGGTATAATGATGATCTTTCAAAGTTTCTGATAGAGTTTCTACTTTGTAATCAAATTATTTTCCAAGTAAGTTTTCCTCTAAATACATACACAACTTTTATGTCTTGAAGAAACTTTTCGTAATGATTTCTGATTTACACTGAGTATTTAATTTGAATATTTTCGTAGAAAATGTTTAGGGAAAGTTGTAAACTTCAAAGAAATATATCGTACATGCAGTAGTTTCGACAAGTAAACAGGTCGAATTTTGACAACAAATTAATCATTTAGATTGATTTCTGAATAAAAACAGTTTTCTAGATTTATTATGCAATTAATATGGATGAAAAAGATACATCATGTTTGATGGGCATTGGGAATTTTCTAATCCGGATATGACTGGCATAACGTATGGTTATGTTTTAAGGATTCTTGGTGTTTAATAATGGGTCTTAGTGAATGTAAAGTTTGAGTAAGATATTATTTTTTTTTTGATAGTGACCTTTTTTGTCATTCTACAATATTTACTGAAGTTCTTGTAACCTCAAATGTTTATAGGGCGAACCTCAAGAGACAGAATCATGCCGCAGTTTGAGGCTTTTTGCGAATTGATGAAAATTGTTAACTCGAAACTTCTGTTTTCATTTGGGTAGAGCTTTCGATGGGAAAAATCCATTAGATACCCTTTTCAGATGTTAGAGTTATGTGTGATGAAAAGTTGGTGCAAATTATTTTCTTGGCTTTTTCATGTTCTATGGTCATTTATTGCGTTGGGCATAGTTAAGTCGATATGAGTAAGGGCGGTAAGGATAAATAACAAAAACGAAGGACGGAAGTCTCTGAGGTGGCGGTGAACGTAGTTCTTAAATAAGTGCTAGGTGAGTATTACGGGGACATTAGAGGTAGGACTTAGAGCTCTAATTTTGATTTCCTTTATTTTATTTCGCGACTTTCCAGCAAATATTTTTCGATCGTCTGGTAAGTAACTGAATTATGCACAATTAAATGAGGCATTACTGAATATGTACATCGAGCATGAAAATATAATGTTGTTTTTTTTCCAAGTTAGTTCGCCATATTATTAAATGATAAGGATAACTAAAAATCGTCAAAATTTTCGGCATCCGGTTTTTGACGGACACACGATAGAGATAAAATCGCATTAACTCACTTTTCGATATTAACTCGCGTTAATATCCATTAACTTCGATATTAAGTCCCGAGTTAATATCGTTCTGTAATCTATATTAACTCGGCTAGCAAATACTCGTTCCAAAAGAAACTTTCAACTGGGGAATCTATGATACGAAATGGAAGAAAATTTCGAGGAATTTATGTTACAATGAGGTTTTATTTCGTTGACAGTGCAAAAAAGCGACAAAAAACTTCACAGTAAGACAATTTAGAGAATTTAACGGTGCGTCCATGATTTATTTGCGATACAGAATTTCCAGGAATTCACAAGGCGTAATAAAAAACATAACAGAATTATGATTGGGCGTAAAGCCCAATCATATGATACTCTAGATGACATACTTACTTACCTTTTGCTTGGGAGGTGGTAAAAGCAGAGGGGGAGGTTTGTCATTTTTGTATGTAACACTGAATATAGTATATAAAATATTTCATGCTGAATTTAAAGTTTTTTGCTCTCATAATTTTCGAAGAAATTGAACAATTTTTGTCTGAATTTATGATATTTGTATGGGAGGTGGCAGAGAAAGTGGAAGATTTTGGATAATTTTGAATCTGCTTATCAACTTCCTAATCACATTGCTTTGTTACAATTTTAAAGTCGATAGCTCTCATATTTCTTGACCTTTCAATACAAAAATTTGTATGGGAGGTGGTAGAAGGAGTGAGGTGAAGGCGATATTTTATTTAGCATTTATTACAATTAGTAAGGGACAGATTGTGGCAAAATTTTAAGTTTCTATATCTTCTAGTTTCTATGAAGATCGGTTAAATGCATTTACCAAAATTCTGCATTTGTATGGGAGGGGGTAGAAGGAATATCCGAATCAAAACCAATTTTTTTGACATCAATTATATTTATAATAGGATACTTTTCTCAAAATTTTAAAGTTGATATCTTAGACGGTTTTGGAGAAAACTAATTTAATTGAAATTCCGAAATTGCGTAAAATTTGTATTGGAGGGGGTAGAAGGAGTGAGGTTAAGTTGATAGTTTTTCCAAAATTAGTTGGAATTATAAAAAAATTAATTATAACAAAAATTGGTTCATTTACCTTTGCTAGTTGCAATGCAAACCGAATAAATGGATTTTTAAAAATTGTGCATTTGTATGGGAGGTGGCAGAAGGAGTAAGGGGATCATATCAATATTTCTTGGGGTCAATGATATTCATATCATTATACTATGACCTAATTTTTAAGTCAATAGCTGGAAAGGTTTCGGAGGAAAATCGATTTCTTTAAATTTCGAAATTTCATGAAATTTGTATGGGAGGGGGTAAAAGGAGTTAGGTTAAGTTGATAATTATTTTTAAAATAAATTGCAATTATAATAATATTAATTCTGACAAAATTTTGTCTTTTTAGCTTTACTAGTTTCAATGAAAATCGAATATATGTGTTTTTCAAAATTGTCCATTTGTATGGGAGGGGGTAGAAGGAGTAAGGGGTTCGGGTCAATATTTCATGATATTAATGACATCTATATCGTTATACTTTGACCTAAATTTCAGGTCTGTAGCTTAAATAGTTTCTAAGAAAAATCAATTTCTTAATATTTCGAAATTTCATGAAATTTGTATGGGAGGGAGTAGAAGGAGTAGGGGGATGTAGCCCATTCACGAACTTAAAGTTACTTTTTTGCTAAAAATGACACGCAAAAATTTTTAGCACTATAGCTCAAAGCTTTCGAGAGTTATGCTGTAGACAGACGCACAGACGGACAGACGGACAGACGGACAGACAGACAGAAGGACAGACGGTCACTCGGAATCGAGATTTTTGAGCGATAACAAATATTTCTGTACCCTTGGCGGCTTTGTGCGAGCGTTATTTCTTAGCGTTACAAACGGTAAGGCAAACACAATATACTCTCAGATTTCATCTAGAGTATAAACAATTCCAAAATTTAAGTTTGGAGTTTAAATTTGAAGCTTCACTCTGACGTAATGTCTAGAGCTTTCTTAGATTGATTTAATACGATATTAAAAAAAACTGTCGTATGTCAGATACAAAGTTTTCATTTTAAAATGATTTTATCTCTATCGTGTGTCGACAGCCTTAGATATTTTGAGGTTCCAGGAGTCAATAAAATGGTTTTCTCAGTGGTACTGCTAGATGCGGCTATTCTCCTATTCTCATGCTCCAAGGCTGATTATGTCATTTACGATGTCGTTCTCGCTCAATCATTATATTCCGAGGATGTTTTGTTAGTACATACATCAACCCCAACGGGGACTAGCGTACGATTCAATGATGGATCCGGGTAACGAGCCAAGAACTCGCGTTCATCCGGCCTCTTGTTTATAGAACATTATCCAAATGGCAATGAGGTCCTGCCTGGTATCCATGCAAGTATTCAAATTGGAAACTGCCTGCGTGGATATATCTACGTCATCTTAATTTACGTAAATGGTGAGTTCTATTTGTCATAAGAAAAAGATGTGGAATTCGCTCTCAGGTGTTATCCTAGTGTCCTTCTTATTTCTCAGATTTTTCACGCGCATAGTCTTGCTCGAATTTTTCGTCACTCTTTTATATGCATTGTAAATTTCTTCAGAATGGACAAACTATTTGAATTTTTGGCGCAACAAAGAGTTTAATCAACATTTCAACCGAATACGTTGAGGAAGCGCAGCATCATTTTAGGCGGAAAGCGAGTTGTGTCATATGGACTTCAACTGATGAAGTCTACAGTGTGTGATTGCCACGCATTCACATAGTAAACGCTCTGAATTTTTTTTTTCAGGAAAAACCTGCAGATTTTAAACTTTACTATGTTTAGTATGCATGTGTTTTATTGGTCATGCCTTTGTTGAGAACCATTCGAAACTCATTTCCTGTTTAGACTAGGAGTTGCTGGCTGGCTTCTAAGTACTGAAAGCAATACATTTTATTCCACGCAATCTAAAAAGGATCAAACATTCGAAAGTTTCGTGGTTTACCAATGAGCGCATCGACGCAACTAGAGCCAAGAAGCAGTCCTTTTAAGCTTTCCACAACAATCTGACAGTACAAACTAAGGACTCATTAAATTGTCAAGGAACACTTACATTCAAATTTTAAAGCGTGCTAAATTTGAGCATAACCAGAAATGTCGTCTTAAGATCATTAAGAATGCCAAAAATTTAAGATATTTCTGGTCATCTGCGAAATCTGTAAATAATAATTTCAGCACGTCTGCAACAGCTCCTCTTCTCGATGGCGACCGAACCATTGTTGATCCAGTTGGAAAATGAAACCTTTTGGCAGCAAACTTCGCAAGAAACTCAAACTTCCACCGTCGAATCAGAGTCCTCCTTGCTTATCAGACTCGGGTTTCTTGCTGTCACTACTTCGTTTTTGAACTAGAGTTATTTCCAGGATCCGGCAGGAGCTCAATACTCACAAGTCTCCTGGGCCAGATGGCATTCCCCCATTCCGTTTCCTCTCTAGCTGAACCTCTCCATAATCTCTATAATTTTTCATACTCTTCAGGGTGCTTTCCTTACATCTGGAAGGTCGCGAATGTTCAACAAATTCTTGGGAAAGAAAGCCAAACAAATCCAGTGAATTATCGCCCCATAGCCATTACCTTCAGTGCTTTCAAAAGTAATGGAAACTGCTGTCAATCGCAGGCTAATCAACTTTCTTATGGATAAAAATCTTATACATGATCGCAATATCGATTTCGCTCGGGACGTTCTACTGGTGATCTCCTTGTCTATCTTACCGAGCGTTGGAACTCCTACATCCACAAATTCGGAGAAGGTCATGCACTTACTCTTAACATTGCTCAAGCGTCCGATAGCCAAGCCGAAGATCTATGATTTTAACATAGCTTGTAAATAGATTGAAAGTTTTCTTTTCGAGCGTTCTATTAGAGTCGTGCTAAGCGAAGCAACTTCTACACCCTTTTCCATTGATTCCGGCATCCCTCAGGGCCCGCTTTTATATCCTACTCACTTTTTAGTCTTCATAAATGACATTCTGTCGTCTACTTTGAATCCTATTCATAGTTTCCGAGATGACAGTTCTTGTGATAACACTTACCAATTTGACTCTCCGGCAGAGGCACATAGATACCCTCGTGCCAATTTTGTCATTGAACTCTTACCTCAGTTTAATCCTGGGGTAGGAAAAACAGAGTAGAGTTTAATACCTTGAAAGCAAAGTCCTGTCATCTATCTCTTAAACATTACGTTCTGACGTGGGCCGCTAATATGTCCTTAAATGGCGTACAGATTTTATCTTCTGCAGACTTCACGTTACTTGGTGCACAATTTAACAATCGCCTCGATAGGATCCAACATAATTACGAAGTCGCTCTTTATGCTTCAAAACATCTAAGAAATACTTTTCTGCCTCCGAACTAACTACCATATATAAGGTTTATATCCGACTACGTCTTGAGTACAACTCGCATGTTTGGGCTGGGGCCTCAAAATCACATCTGGCTCTACTTGACCGTATCCAGAAACATGAATGTGATTAAATGGAGATGAAGCTATATCGGCCTCAATTGACTCACTCGAGCATAGGCGAAATATCGGAGTAACTTGCATTTATTATAGATACTTCCATGGTAAATGGAGCAAGGATCTAAAAGCCCAAATACTACCTATATTCATTGCCGCCAAGCTGTACGCTCGCACGAGTACACCGTGAAGCCCTTGCCACCTTGCGTAGAACAGTGAAGTCTAGGCAGTCCTTAATCCCGCGGATGACAGTGTTATGAAATTCATTACCAGGCAATCTCTTTCGCACTAAATGCAACTTCCTGTAGTTTAAGAACAACGTTCACTGCCGCTTCAAACTCTTCCCTCCTGTGTTTTTCTGCTAATTTTTCAATGTCCACTTGTTTCCCTTATCCATGTTGAGTTAACTGTGCATCGCACATTAAAGGGTGACCCCCAAAATAATTACGATAACAGTAAAAAAGCAGTGTAGCTCTGGGTCTGTAGTCTGCGTGGAGGCTCCATATTTTGCCAGGACGTCTGTCTCTATATTAACTGACATATCCGAGAATTTTGGTTATCTGGTTGTCTTGAACTAGGTTTTTAACAGCCCGAGTATATTCTAAAAAAAACTATTTCGTCTAAATTTCATACAACCAGAGTATCAGCGCTGCGGCTTGACTATCGAAGAGAATATAGATCCTCTTCTTCGAGTAACTTCAGTTCTTACTTGCTGCAACTATAGGAGTGCTTTTTAATTTCTCCCTGAACTGGATTACAAGCCCATCTGCATATCCTCGTGTTAGCGGCAAGAGTATCACCCTCCCTCTCCCCGTTCTTGTAAGCAGCAGGTTTGAGAAATTAGTATGTCTCTGGATTGAATTCAATCGCAGAGAGCTGGTTTTATACCTAGTAGGTACTACTACCGAAGCCCTCCGGTAGGAGATTAGGTCTGATTTAAGCGTCCTAATAGTCTATTTAAATGTTTAAATACTAAAGATTTTGTATGCAGCTTTCCATGCTTTTTTAATCGGTGTTCGGGTTACTACAGATAGGTTAGAGCTCTGCTAGTCGGCGTCAACTGCAATGAAGTCCATTTGAACTAGCCCAGCATTCTTCTTGCTTTTTTACTTCCTGATAATGAAGACTGCTTATGTATTTTCTCCTCCGCTGTGCCTTTAAGCTATTTGGCCAAAAAAGCAAATGGGATGATGAGTGGTGACTTCCGGTAAGGATCCAGTGGAAGATTTTGTTTCTCTACGGTCCTTTCTTATTAGCTGCATCACTGTGCATCACTCCGAATGGGCCATAAACCGATCAGTTGAGGCTCAGTATTAGTCGTTAATCAATCAAATTCCTGTTAAGACCCCCTATATGGGCATAGGACAGAAACAACTCTCTTCCGCAAGGCGCGATCCTCAGCATCGGCCTTAAGCTGTTGCCAGGACTTATTTATTCCTCTGGCCTCCTACTCAACTGCTCGCTTCCATGTGTTACATGATCGACCAACCCGACGTCTTCCTTGAGGATTATAAACCACAGCCTGTTTGGCGATGTTTCGTTCAGGTTTCTTCAAAGTATGACCGATCCACTGCCACTTCCGCCTTTGAATCTCAATACCTATTTTAGTCTGGCCAGTTGTACTCCAAAGTTTGGAATTTTTCCAGGCACACTACCACTTGCCAGGTCTAAATCCACTCAGGTTATTATCGTCCGTCTTGTCCTATTGTGCCACCATGGTTAACCAATCTGAGGTAACAGGGTCATGAGTTTCCTTTAATAACTAAGTTGGAATTGTGTTTTTATCTGATGAATACATAGGCCGGTCACTCGCAATAGAGTACCGCAATTCGAGTCCTGTTCCATTTTAGACGCCAGTAGAACTGCTGTCCATGATTTACTCTGCTCTGCTATGTTAAGTATCTAAGTATTGGGCTTACAAGTAGTTATTGTGTGATTCATTGCAGAAATTAATGCAAATTGCAAATTTTTTGATCAAGGTTTTTAATCTGCGCTATCCCATTCTAAAATTTTTGATCTTCGACAGCTGGTTGAGCAATTTAAAAACTTTTTAATCATCTTTTTCGTATATTTTCCAGATATTGAACAATCCCATTTCTAATAAAAGAAATTCGTTGAACTTAATGATGTGTTACTTCATTTTATGCTAATAACATTAATTCAACGCTAATGTTATTCGCTTTAATAAATTCATTTCCAGGCTGAACTTCACACCGAATGCCCCATTGCCATCAAATCGCATCACAAAATTGTTTCGTGCTCGTAAGCCTTTTTTTCTTGCGTACCAATTACATTAAAAGAAAAAACAAAAGATTCTGACCCTTTTTATGAGCTTTCTCTTTTCAGTATGGTCTGTCCTGCATCCCTCATCGGGTGGAAATACTCCTCTACAACGTTCGATTTTCAAACGATGTGCCATGATTACCTGCCAGTAGTGCTTGAATGTTTAATTTTGAATGAAAGCGCTCGAATGATATCGATTAGATATTAAGGCGCGTGTATGGGTTTCGTCCTGTCGTCGAGTTAATTTTTTTTCGACTCCCCGATCATCATAGAAATTACTTTGGTGTGTATCCAATCGATGAATTCTGGCAATCCATCCTGGAACAATGGAACAGCTAAAATTAATATTTGTTTAAAAGAATTTTAGAGTAGTTTTTTCCATTGCTGATTAGATCCACTGCCAGATTATGAATATTACGTGACAGAGGGACATGTGTACATATGAGAGCTACTCTTATGGTGACTTTGTTTCAATTTAATCCACTAATTTATACTGGTTTAATCAGCTAACCCACTTTTTATTCATGTTTATGGTTTTAATAATAATTTTTGTTTATACAAATTATTTGACTGATCGGACTTAGAGTCAAATGTTTGCTCATTGCATTCTAAATGCAAAGAGGCAGGACTAAAAATAAATCTTCGAAAAAACCAGATACATGCACAAGGTTTCGAACACAAGAGCATTGATTTTTCTTAACGGCAAAGATGTGGAAGAGATGAAAGATTTTTGTCACCATTGTCAGCATGGACTGCGGAGCCGAAAAGGAAGGTTCAAACAGATTTCCGCTCGCAGTGGGTTGCAAATGTTTGACGCAGGAATCAAATCTGGGTTGGTATAAGGTTGTACTATATGGAAAGTGGCTATTCGACTTACCAAGAAACTCCAAGCTTTCGTCCACCAATGGCACTAACGCAATTTAGGGATTTTCTGACCAGATGTGATCTCCTACGACGAACCTTGGAGTACAACTGGACAGACTAAAATGGGCATTGAGACTCCAAGAAGGAAGTGGCAGTTGCATCGATCATACTTTGAGGGAAACCAGAGCGAATCTTCTTCAAACAAGCCCTGGATTATAATCCTCATGGAAGACGTCGGGTTGGTCGACCAAGCAGTATATGAAAATTAGCAGTTGAGCAGAAGGCCAGAGAAATGAACAAGTCAGGGCGAGGACTAAAGGCTAGTGCTCCGGATCGCACCTTGTGAAACCGTTTCCGTTCTTTGCCCATATAGGAAATTGATTGATTATAGTTCAACATTAAGATCCTTATGAATAGTTTATAATTTTTTTATATAACTTTCACGACTTCAATTATAACACTTAATGGAATTATGATTGGGCGTAAAGCCCAATCATATGATACTCTAGATGAAATAAGAAAGAGTTTATTGTACCGGAAAATATATCATCCCAAAGTCTTTCGAATAGTGAAAAACAACTTTTATATGGGAGGAGGGTAAAAACAGAGGGAAAAGGTTTATAAGTTATATAACATTGAACGTAGTATACGAAATGTTTCATGCTGAATTTAAATTTCGTAGCTTTCATTATTTTTCGAGAAAATTGAACAAATTTGTCTGAATTTATGACATTTGTATTGGAGGTGGTTTTGGATGATTTTGAATCAGCTTGTCAACATCCCAATCATATTTGCCTTGTTACTCATATGTTCGAAGGAGGAATACATTTTTTGAATGTTCAATACAAAAAATTGTATGGGAGGTGGTAGAAGGAGTGAAGTGAAGTTCATATTTTTTTTAACATTTATTGAAATTATTAAGGAACAAATTGATTTTGTTAGTTTCAATGAAAATTGATTAAATGCATTAGCCAAAAATTGTGCATTTGTATGGGAGGGGGTTGAAGGAGTATTTGAATCAAATCCAAATTTTTCAACATCAATGCTATTTAAACTTTTCTAAAAATTTATCGTTGATAGCCTTGACGGTTTTGGAGGAAAATAATTTAGTTAAAATTCCGAAATTTCGTGAAATTTGTATGGGAGGGGGCAGAAAGAGTGAGGTGAAGTTGATAGCTTTCACAAAATCGGTTGCAATTGTAATAACATTAATTGTGACAAAAATTGGTTCTTTTAGCTTTCCTATTTGCAATGAAAACCGAATAAATTCATTTTTGAAAATTGTGCATTTGTATGGGAGGTGGTAGAAGGAGTACAAGGATCAGATCAATATTTTTTTACGTCAATTATATTTACATCGTTATACTATGGTTTCGGAGAAAACCAATTTCTTTAAATTTCAAAATTTCATGAAATTTGTATGGGAGGGGGTAGAAAGAGTGGGGGGACTTGGCCCGTTCACGAACTTAAAGTTACTTTTTTGCTAAAAATGATATACAAAAAATTTCAGCGTGACGTATCTTGTCAAAGCTTTCGAGAGTTATGTTGTAGACAGACGGACAGACGGACAGACAGACAGACAGACAGACGGTCACTCGGAATCGAGGTTTTTGAGCAACAACAGATATTTCTGTACTCTTTGCGACTCTGTGCGATTTCTTAGCGTTACAAACGGTAAGGCAATCACAATATACTCTCAGATTTCATCTAGAGTATAAAAACCTATCGTGAGGAGATCATGCTGAATATTGTAAAAATGTCAGCACTCACCACGTTACCAATGTTTATCGAATTGTTGAGCGATTTCCCGAAAACCGGACACATAAGCTATAATTTTTCAATTACTTTTCAATTTAGACTTCCCTTTTGGCTTGTCGCGCTCGGTACTTTTCAGGTTTTTCCAGCCTGAAGGGTGCAAAACTGTAAGCTACCACGCACATCCACAGGTTGCGAATAGTTTACGCTATTGAATAAGATATTTTGTGAAAAGTAACCGCGGACAAAGAGCATGTTGTTCATCCAAATAGTGCTGTTTCTTTCCATTTCCTAATCCTGGTTGTCCATTTCCCTTATCCTTCATAACATCTTATCCCAAACAACTATTTTTCGCAGTTTGGCAAACGAAAAAGAAAACCGGCGCGGGAAACTTATCATGGAGGACGCAGAAGGCAAAACACGGTTAGGGATGTCTATCCAAATGTTGGTAAGAGCTGCGACTACCGACGAGAGTTCGAGAGGTAATGACACCTCCTTACTCGTTGACAGAATAGCCTCCGCGATGATTGGACTAGGTCGTAGAAGTGATCACGTTACTTATCCATCCAATGCAGCAGTAAAGAAGCTGGCTGATGTAATGGAAACTACTACTACTTCGATTGATGGTGAGGATAGCCGCCTCAATACGCTCCTTGGCGGCATCTTCGATAGTGATGTATCGCTTGAAGACATCACGCTGACTGGGGAGGACTTGTTAAGTGATGAGGAAACTTTGAACCATCAGAGTCAATCGTCCTTGACTCTTGGGCCCCCGGTTAATGTCGATAAACGGCCGTCGTTGAAGGAAGTGGAAGCGTAGAAGACCAACTCTGATACGCCTGAAAAAAGCCGAGTTTATGAACTATCGCACGCAAACAAGAACACCATAGGACAAGACTACACAGAAGAGAAGGGCCCAAAGCTGCGGCTAGTGCCTGCTCTCCTTGAATTCTAGTTTGCTCTGATTCTGAAACCACGCTACCTGATCATTCGGGCATCATGAATAACGGTAGCGATTCGAAGCAAAAGGCGAAGAAGACAGTAAGCGCAAAGATCCCACTTCCATACTTCTTCGCCATTTGAGTCGGTAAGCGCTAAACGAAATGAGCGACTGGAGACAGTGCAGAAATTCATGCTGCGAAGAAAACAAAATCTTTACCTCGGCCTCATAGTGCCGTGGCTGCGGATAGCCTTAAGATGGCGCTCGTAGACTTGTTAGATCCCGAGGAAAAAATCGCCGAAGAAAATCAGTCCGATATTAAGAAGGATGAACATATGAACACAGGAGGTGTTTCCAAAATAAGTTTAGATGGAAGTGAATGGGTACACGACATTTTTAGAATATCGTGTACAGACCAGCGATCGTGTGACTTTGTCACAAAAGCATTAAGCGAAATGAAGCCGCTTTATGATGACGGAAGTCTAGCCATAACCCAGAAGGACAATGTTCCCCGGCTGATCTACGCTAACATTACGATAAAAGATTGGAACATCGAGTCGTCGCGATTCCTGAGGCTGGAAACTGGAAGATATGTCAGATTACTTAATCCAAGGAGGATGTTCAGTGAAAATTAGTATAAATCGAACATTAGCCATTAAAAAGAAGAAATGTTTAGTGCATTTCGGACCGTACCTAATTCTCTTTACCCTGCGAAAAAGGGGTAACGATGGCCAGAGCTGTGCAGTTAAGCCTCCACCACAGTAAAGCGGCGACTGTAAATCTGCTGGCCTATCTACTTCAGGATAGGGGCGACTTTGCGCTCATACAAGAATCGTGGATGAGTAGTGACCGCAAGATCCTATGATCGATCGCCAGTATGTCTAATGTTTATCACGTCTCTGCACCAGGTAAGCCGGGTTCATGTCACATGTAGTTATAAATAAAGACTTTAAATTAATCAAGCTCTCTCAGTTCTATAGCTGGGACTAAACAGTTGAAGTTAGGGAAAGGGTAATAAACGGTTCCAAGCGAGCCTTTCTTCCGACCTCAATCAACATTTCGTAAGATTCACCAACACTACCTTCGGATCTGTGCCGGCAGCTAATAACTTCAGAAGTCGCGGAATAGAAACGTCATCTGATTATGGCTTGTGATGCGAATGCTTTGTAGCCCAGTCCTTCCCAACATGCCTATATTAAAGGATACTCTGTGGAAACGGCTCAGGGTAGTATCAAAAATTTTAATCAATTTTTAATGGTGGGCAGAAAAATCACTCCCACAATGGGAAATGACTCTAGGACAAAACAAGTGGATGGAGGAACACCACATTGTGGTGCATTTAACCTTGTTGCCAGTTAATTTAATTCGTGTGGATTGAGAATCAACTCTGACTACACTATGCTCATACTATTCACAAGAAGTCGACATATAGAAAGTTTCAATCAGGCGGATATTACGGTTGAAATTATTGACACATAGCTTAGGAACAATTTAAAAAAATTTCGCGTCCTCATCCTGGAACGTATGAAAAGGGAATTTTCTTTCCCAAGCTAAAGTAGTGATGCAATGCTATCAGAGATGCACTTTGTGAAAAACTATGAAGTCACTTTAACTGAAAGACAGGAATGAACGGACTATGATGCCATGCAGAAAGACGAGATGGATATGTAGTGATGGTTCGACAGTGGAAGAGGGAGTAGGTTATGGCATCTTTTCTGAAAACCTTGATCAGCGAATCTTGTGATTATGCCACGGTCTTCCAATTGGAAGCAATGGCTATTGCGAAAGGGGTGGAACAGGCATGGCGTGTAGGAATTAATTGGGAAGCGAATTAATTTTTACTCGAAGCCAAGCTGCACTAAAGGTCATCTCTACTGATAGCTACAATTCAAGATGCCTGAACACTTATATGGACATGTTGGAAGATTTGGGAACACTTGGGTTCCGGGACATTAAGATATACCTCGAAAGGAAATGGTGAACAGGCTGGCCTAAAACGGATCTGCTGCTGCCACCGTTTAAGATTTTTGGCATTGTCTTCAGAGTCATTAAGACAATTTACGCCAACGAAGTGAGGGAAGGGAAAACCTCAAATGGTTATAAAGCAGCTCATCCAATACCACGAATATGCTTCACACAGCAGGATTTGACAGAGGCAAATCAATAGAAATATTGAGACTCGACAGAAACTCCTATGTAACACTAGTAGACATAGTCTCCGGCCACTGTCTTCTTAAAAAACATAATAAAATTATGATTGGTCGTAAAGCCCAATCATGTGATACTCTAGATGAAATAGGGAAGAGCTTACCGGAAAATATGTCATCTCAAATTCTTACGAATAGTGAATAGCGACTTTTGTGTGGGAGGTGGTAAAAGCAGAGGAAGGAGGTTTGTAATTTTTGTATATAACACTGAACGTATATAGTAAATAAAATTTTTCATGCTGAATTTAAAGTTTGTAGCTTTCATAATTTTTGAACAAATTTGTCTAAATTTATGGCATTTGTATGGGAGGTGCAGAGAAAGTCGGAGGTTTTGGATGATTCTTGTTACTCATATGTTTTGAGGAGGAATACATTTTTTTAATTTTCAATACAAAAAATTGTATGGGAGGTGGTAGAAGGAGTAAAGTGAAGTTCATGTTTTTTTAACATTTATTGAAATTATTATGAGACAAATTCTAGCAAAGTTTGAAGTTCAATGAAAATCGATTAAATGCATTTGCCAAAAATTGTGCATTTGTATGGGACGGGGTTGAAGGAGTATTTGAATCAAAATCAAACTTTTCGACATCAATGATATTTATAATAATATACTTTTCTCAAAATTTAAAGTTGAAAGCTTTGACGGTTTTGGAGAAAAATAATTTAGTTAAAATTGCGAAATTTTGTGAAATTTGTATGGGAGGGGATAGAAAGAGTGAGGTGAAGTTGATAGCTTTCAAATCAAAATCGCTTGCAATTATAATAACATTAATTATGACAAAAATTGGTTCCTTGAGCTTTACTAGTTGCAATGAAAACCGAATAAATGCATTTTTGAAAATTGTGCATTTGTATGAGAGGTGGTAGAAGAAGTAAAAGGATCAGATCAATATTATTTGACATCAATGATATTTACATCGTTATACTATGGTTTCGGAGAAAACCAATTTCTTTAAATTTCAAAATTTCATGAAATTTGTATGGGAGGGGGTAGAAAGAGTGGGGGGACTTGGCCCGTTCACGAACTTAAAGTTACTTTTTTGCTAAAAATGATATACAAAAAATTTCAGCGTGACGTATCTTGTCAAAGCTTTCGAGAGTTATGTTGTAGACAGACGGACAGACGGACAGACAGACAGACAGACAGACGGTCACTCGGAATCGAGGTTTTTGAGCAACAACAGATATTTCTGTACTCTTTGCGACTCTGTGCGATTTCTTAGCGTTACAAACGGTAAGGCAATCACAATATACTCTCAGATTTCATCTAGAGTATAAAAACCTATCGTGAGGAGATCATGCTGAATATTGTAAAAATGTCAGCACTCACCACGTTACCAATGTTTATCGAATTGTTGAGCGATTTCCCGAAAACCGGACACATAAGCTATAATTTTTCAATTACTTTTCAATTTAGACTTCCCTTTTGGCTTGTCGCGCTCGGTACTTTTCAGGTTTTTCCAGCCTGAAGGGTGCAAAACTGTAAGCTACCACGCACATCCACAGGTTGCGAATAGTTGACGCTATTGAATAAGATATTTTGTGAAAAGTAACCGCGGACAAAGAGCATGTTGTTCATCCAAATAGTGCTGTTTCTTTCCATTTCCTAATCCTGGTTGTCCATTTCCCTTATCCTTCATAACATCTTATCCCAAACAACTATTTTTCGCAGTTTGGCAAACGAAAAAGAAAACCGGCGCGGGAAACTTATCATGGAGGACGCAGAAGGCAAAACACGGTTAGGGATGTCTATCCAAATGTTGGTAAGAGCTGCGACTACCGACGAGAGTTCGAGAGGTAATGACACCTCCTTACTCGTTGACAGAATAGCCTCCGCGATGATTGGACTAGGTCGTAGAAGTGATCACGTTACTTATCCATCCAATGCAGCAGTAAAGAAGCTGGCTGATGTAATGGAAACTACTACTACTTCGATTGATGGTGAGGATAGCCGCCTCAATACGCTCCTTGGCGGCATCTTCGATAGTGATGTATCGCTTGAAGACATCACGCTGACTGGGGAGGACTTGTTAAGTGATGAGGAAACTTTGAACCATCAGAGTCAATCGTCCTTGACTCTTGGGCCCCCGGTTAATGTCGATAAACGGCCGTCGTTGAAGGAAGTGGAAGCGTAGAAGACCAACTCTGATACGCCTGAAAAAAGCCGAGTTTATAAACTATCGCACGCAAACAAGAACACCATAGGACAAGACTACACAGAAGAGAGGGGCCCAAAGCTGCGGCTAGTGCCTGCTCTCCTTGAATTCTAGTTTGCTCTGATTCTGAAACCACGCTACCTGATCATTCGGGCATCATGAATAACGGTAGCGATTCGAAGCAAAAGGCGAAGAAGATAGTAAGCGCAAAGATCCCACTTCCATACTTCTTCGCCATTTGAGTCGGTAAGCGCTAAACGAAATGAGCGACTGGAGACAGTGCAGAAATTCATGCTGCGAAGAAAACAAAATCTTTACCTCGGCCTCATAGTGCCGTGGCTGCGGATAGCCTTAAGATGGCGCTCGTAGACTTGTTAGATCCCGAGGAAAAAATCGCCGAAGAAAATCAGTCCGATATTAAGAAGGATGAACATATGAACACAGGAGGTGTTTCCAAAATAAGTTTAGATGGAAGTGAATGGGTACACGACATTTTTAGAATATCGTGTACAGACCAGCGATCGTGTGACTTTGTCACAAAAGCATTAAGCGAAATGAAGCCGCTTTATGATGACGGAAGTCTAGCCATAACCCAGAAGGACAATGTTCCCCGGCTGATCTACGCTAACATTACGATAAAAGATTGGAACATCGAGTCGTCGCGATTCCTGAGGCTGGAAACTGGAAGATATGTCAGATTACTTAATCCAAGGAGGATGTTCAGTGAAAATTAGTATAAATCGAACATTAGCCATTAAAAAGAAGAAATGTTTAGTGCATTTCGGACCGTACCTAATTCTCTTTACCCTGCGAAAAAGGGGTAACGATGGCCAGAGCTGTGCAGTTAAGCCTCCACCACAGTAAAGCGGCGACTGTAAATCTGCTGGCCTATCTACTTCAGGATAGGGGCGACTTTGCGCTCATACAAGAATCGTGGATGAGTAGTGACCGCAAGATCCTATGATCGATCGCCAGTATGTCTAATGTTTATCACGTCTCTGCACCAGGTAAGCCGGGTTCATGTCACATGTAGTTATAAATAAAGACTTTAAATTAATCAAGCTCTCTCAGTTCTATAGCTGGGACTAAACAGTTGAAGTTAGGGAAAGGGTAATAAACGGTTCCAAGCGAGCCTTTCTTCCGACCTCAATCAACATTTCGTAAGATTCACCAACACTACCTTCGGATCTGTGCCGGCAGCTAATAACTTCAGAAGTCGCGGAATAGAAACGTCATCTGATTATGGCTTGTGATGCGAATGCTTTGTAGCCCAGTCCTTCCCAACATGCCTATATTAAAGGATACTCTGTGGAAACGGCTCAGGGTAGTATCAAAAATTTTAATCAATTTTAATGGTGGGCAGAAAAATCACTCCCACAATGGGAAATGACTCTAGGACAAAACAAGTGGCTGGAGGAACACCACATTGTGGTGCATTTAACCTTGTTGCCAGTTAATTTAATTCGTGTGGATTGAGAATCAACTCTGACTACACTATGCTCATACTATTCACAAGAAGTCGACCTATAGAAAGTTTCAATCAGGCGGATATTACGGTTGAAATTATTGACACATAGCTTAGGAACAATTTAAAAAAATTTCGCGTCCTCATCCTGGAACGTATGAAAAGGGAATTTTCTTTCCCAAGCTAAAGTAGTGATGCAATGCTATCAGAGATGCACTTTGTGAAAAA
Organism: Chorisops tibialis; assembly: GCA_963669355.1. Taxonomy (NCBI): domain Eukaryota; kingdom Metazoa; phylum Arthropoda; class Insecta; order Diptera; family Stratiomyidae; genus Chorisops; species Chorisops tibialis. The sequence goes on along the minus strand of OY770262.1, from coordinate 266,293,176 downwards.
CTATGAAGTCACTTTAACTGAAAGACAGGAATGAACGGACTATGATGCCATGCAGAAAGACGAGATGGATATGTAGTGATGGTTCGACAGTGGAAGAGGGAGTAGGTTATGGCATCTTTTCTGAAAACCTTGATCAGCGAATCTTGTGATTATGCCACGGTCTTCCAATTGGAAGCAATGGCTATTGCGAAAGGGGTGGAACAGGCATGGCGTGTAGGAATTAATTGGGAAGCGAATTAATTTTTACTCGAAGCCAAGCTGCACTAAAGGTCATCTCTACTGATAGCTACAATTCAAGATGCCTGAACACTTATATGGACATGTTGGAAGATTTGGGAACACTTGGGTTCCGGGACATTAAGATATACCTCGAAAGGAAATGGTGAACAGGCTGGCCTAAAACGGATCTGCTGCTGCCACCGTTTAAGATTTTTGGCATTGTCTTCAGAGTCATTAAGACAATTTACGCCAACGAAGTGAGGGAAGGGAAAACCTCAAATGGTTATAAAGCAGCTCATCCAATACCACGAATATGCTTCACACAGCAGGATTTGACAGAGGCAAATCAATAGAAATATTGAGACTCGACAGAAACTCCTATGTAACACTAGTAGACATAGTCTCCGGCCACTGTCTTCTTAAAAAACATAATAAAATTATGATTGGTCGTAAAGCCCAATCATGTGATACTCTAGATGAAATAGGGAAGAGCTTACCGGAAAATATGTCATCTCAAATTCTTACGAATAGTGAATAGCGACTTTTGTGTGGGAGGTGGTAAAAGCAGAGGAAGGAGGTTTGTAATTTTTGTATATAACACTGAACGTATATAGTAAATAAAATTTTTCATGCTGAATTTAAAGTTTGTAGCTTTCATAATTTTTGAACAAATTTGTCTAAATTTATGGCATTTGTATGGGAGGTGCAGAGAAAGTCGGAGGTTTTGGATGATTCTTGTTACTCATATGTTTTGAGGAGGAATACATTTTTTTAATTTTCAATACAAAAAATTGTATGGGAGGTGGTAGAAGGAGTAAAGTGAAGTTCATGTTTTTTAACATTTATTGAAATTATTATGAGACAAATTCTAGCAAAGTTTGAAGTTCAATGAAAATCGATTAAATGCATTTGCCAAAAATTGTGCATTTGTATGGGACGGGGTTGAAGGAGTATTTGAATCAAAATCAAACTTTTCGACATCAATGATATTTATAATAATATACTTTTCTCAAAATTTAAAGTTGAAAGCTTTGACGGTTTTGGAGAAAAATAATTTAGTTAAAATTGCGAAATTTTGTGAAATTTGTATGGGAGGGGATAGAAAGAGTGAGGTGAAGTTGATAGCTTTCAAATCAAAATCGCTTGCAATTATAATAACATTAATTATGACAAAAATTGGTTCCTTGAGCTTTACTAGTTGCAATGAAAACCGAATAAATGCATTTTTGAAAATTGTGCATTTGTATGAGAGGTGGTAGAAGAAGTAAAAGGATCAGATCAATATTATTTGACATCAATGATATTTACATCGTTATACTATGACCTAATTTTCAAGCTGAAATGGTTTCAGAGAAAAATCAATTTCTTTAAATTTCGAAATTTCATGAAATTTGTATGGGAGGGTGTAGAAGGAGTGGGCGGATTTGGCCCGTTCAGGAAATTCAAGTTACTTTTTTGCTAAAAATGACACGTAAAAAATTTCAGCAAGATAGGTGAAAGCTTTCGAGAGTTATGTTGTAGACAGATGGATAGACGGACAGACAGATGGACAGACGGACAGACAGATGGACAGACAGATGGACAGACGGACAGACGGTCACTCGGAATCAAGGTTTTTGAGCAACAACAAATATTTCTGTACGTTTGGTGACTCTGTGCAATCATTATTTCTTAGCGTTACAAACGGTAAGGCAAACACAATGTACTCTCAGATTTCATCTAGAGTATAAAAATTCTATTAAAATTATTTCAGACAAATTAAATAAATACAATATAATAAATATACAATTGAATATGTGTTCAAAATTCTGTGTTTCTGTTATCCTATTTTATAGTTTCTGTATAGTATTGGCGCTATGAGACTACCAGCGGCTCCAATAAAATTTGGCAAATTGTTAAAAGCTTAATTCCTCTATAAGAATAATGGCTTTACCCTAAAGTGATTTTCTTTCGCGGCAGTGCTAATTCTTCGTTAGTGCCATTACGTGTGGCATTAGTATTTCTACTAGTTTAAGTTCCTTATATGTTTGGATAGTAGCAATGATATAAAACATAACAGGGCTACGATTGCGCGTAAAGCGCAATCTTACGATACTCTAGATGAGATAGAATTTTTAGTGATCCCAAGAAATTTTGTATGGGGTGTGTTAGAAGGGATGATAGCATTGAACTAATTTTTTCCTCATCATGCTAAAGTAGCTATAAAAATGTTTTATACAAAATGCTTACTCCAAAAACTGAATGGGAACTGAGAAAATTAGTGAGTTAGATTTTGTGAAAATGTGCAGTTTGTATGGGAGGTGGTAGAAAGAGTGGGGGGATTCTAGTGATTTTTTCAAAAATAACTAGGAATATTATAAAATTTATGTCCCTTAAATTTCAGAGTAGTGCCATTCATACTTTTTAAGAAAATCGTTTTTTTGTAAAGTTGTGAAACTGTGTCATATTGTATGGGAGGGGGTAGAAGCAGTGAAGCTAATCAAATATTTTTTTCTGATCTTAGTGCAAATGCTAATTATGTATTTCTTACAAAATATGAGCTTGATAAATGTTATATGTTCTGAGAAAATCGACTTAGAGCATTTCATGAAAAAGTGTAGTTTGTATGGGAGGGGGTAGAAGGGGAGGGACGACGCAAATAATTTTTCTACGGTAGATTGAAATCATTATGAGTGTAATATCCCAAAATTCAGGCTAATAGCTTTTATAGTTTTCGAGTAAATCCATTTATTATCAATTTGCGAAATTGTGTCATTTTGTATGGGAGGGGGTAGAAGGGGTGAAGCTAATCGTCTATTTTTTTTTGGTCTTACTAACAATTTGAAACAAATATTTGGTGCACAATTTCAGCCCGCTAAATTTTATACGCACTGAGTAAATTGGCTTAGAGTAATTCAAGACAAGTACAGTTTGTATGGGAGGTGGTAGAAGGAGGGGGAGGACACGTATAATTTTTATACGGTAGATTGGTTTTATCATAAAAGTAATATATTCCAAATTTCATTCCAATAGCTTTTATACTTTTCGAGCAAACCCGTTTATTGTTAAATTGCGCAATTGTGTCATTTTGTATGGGAGGGGGTAGAAGGGGTGGAGCGATTTGGCCCGTTCACGAACTTGACCTTACTTTTTTGTTAAAAACGACGTGTATAAAATTTGAACTTTCTAGCTTAACGGGTTCTCAAGCTAGAGAGGACACGGACGGACGGAAGGACAGACAGACAGACGGACGGACGGACGGACGGACATCCGGTTTTGAGATTTTTGAGTGATTATATGAACTTCTGTATCATTCATTTTTTTCTCCGAGCCTTATTTCTTGGCGTTACAAACTTTGTGGCAAACTTATAATACTCTCAGATTTCATCTAGAGTATAAAAATCTTATCAACACTGAGTACATTTATTATGGAGTATAAAAGAACTGCACTATGTCTACGTAGTTTTTTCAATAATATTTTTAATGAGGTTTTTTGCATAATTTCCAGCGGTCTCATGATTAATACAGCAGCGCTTCCCCAAGTTATAATACCCTATTTTATTACAGAGTGTATTAGTGCAAAATAGAATGTTTTGATTGCAGCTTTTGTTAAGAATGTCCTTACATCCCATTTTAAGTGTTGGTCAAAAAAGACGCCCAACTACCTTGTGGTAAGAGGTTTATATAGACAGTGTGATGTGCAATTATCAGAACAAACTTTGATATATATTGACGGAGGAATAGCGCGACTATTATGTGCAAAAATGGTATATGCAGTTTTTTCTACATTTAATGTCAGTAGTTTAGCATCTAACCAGTTTTTTTATTTATGAGAGGCTATAATTTGTTTTTGTCCCAACCGAATCCCAACTATTGTTCTCTACGAATAGAACAGTGTCATCCACATAAGATATTAATTCGCTGTTCACTTACTCCTGAAACAAGTCATTGACATAAATTAAAAAAAGCAGTGGGCCAAGAACAGATCCTTGCGGGATTCCATAACAAAAGGGAAGCTCATTGCTCGATTCTTGTTTGATATTTACAATTTGTTTTCGGTTTGTAAGGTAGTTTGTAATTCAGTATATTAATCCCTGTTTGAAATTACGTTTGTGTAATTTGTTATATTACAGTGTGGTATCGAATCAATAACCTTAGCTAAATCGAGAAAAACTGCACATCTAAAGAAACATTTATTTTCTTGCTGAGTAATACAACGGTATCATGCGTACTGTATCCTGGTCTAAAGCCAAATTAATTGTTCGAGAGAAGCTTGCTATTTTTAATATAAATAGTAAGTTTATGTTTAACTATTCTCTCGATGATTTTTGCGACGTTGGAAATCAGCGATATTTGACTATAGTTACTGATATTTGATTTTCATTTTTGAAAATTGGGGTGATTATTGCTTTTTTGTATACATATATCAGGAAATATTCTCGGCCGTATGCGTTAATGGCTTATTTTTAGATTTTCAATTGTAATCCCATCAAAACCTAGGCTAGTTCCTGAACAATACTGGTAAACTGCTTAAACTGTTTTGGTGTATGGATCGTATTTGAACAATTTGAAAAAAAATTCTCGGAGAGTACTTTTTCGCTGAGCTGAATGATTTTCGGTCCCTTCAACCGATGACGATCATAAGATCGGTTATCTACTCAAAACCTATTACACCAGTACAAAGTTGTAATGCAACACTGGATTTTAAAAGCTTGTCCTGTTTGAAATGTATTGAAAAAAAAAAAAACTTAAACTCAACAAACCTTGGTGTTTTTGAACAAAATGGCTGGCACAGATTTACTCGAAACCTCCAGTAATGAACAGGGAAAAATGTTTTTATGAAGATGTAAATACAAAGTAGCCCCTTGATTCTTTCTATCATTGAATAGAAATTTCCATTTAGCTTTTAGTTAAGTTAGTTATGGGCTTAATTATCATAATTTTTTTTAATTTTCTAACTTTAACTTTAAGAAAAATTAGGGTAAGCATCAAGCACCTTATTCTGAAAGTTTTAGAAATGAAATGTATTATGAACTAACACATGAATTAATCAATTTCCAACGACTAGTTCTCTAAAGTTATGGATCCAATCACAATGCTGGCAATATATATGCCGTGGTGTTCATGCTTTTTCACTGAATTGTAGGAGGGTAACTTATATGATGGAATTAAAATTTGCACAACTTTCCAGGGAATTGTTTTTCTTTCCTAACTTCAGAGTAATTCTGTGTCGTTCTACATAATTTATTGTTTCTCAGACGAAACAATATTCAAGTTCGCTCGAAGGTGTCACTAAATAAGTTATAAGAGAGTTGACAAGCTCATCCATTATATCGTCTTCCAAAAAGTACACATTGTTTGACCATTTTGAAAATGTTCACTGATGTGAAGATGGAAATTTCTCATGTACGAAGAAATCGTGCTGGAAATTGTCCCTAAATTACATTATGTCCTGTCCTGTCGCCATCTTACCATACTAATTCTCATGTCCAAGCATTTGTTCACTGTGATGCTCACAAATTGCGTGCAATTGGTAAATAATTAATTGAATCAACGGAGTTGAACGTTTCAAGTTCTGATTCGGAACATTAAATTTAATTGTTAGACGAAGTATGGTAATTTCCTAAGCTTCATGTTTGGACCATTAGAAGAGTGGATTATACTTAAATTATTTTTAATGGCTTTGAAAATTCTGTTAGAATAAAATTTTTGCCACATAATACTCGAGACACTTCTTATGCGCACTTCGTGACTCATTTCTATGCCAAACTTTTACACTCCCCTTTTACACAAATTGCACAAATTTCCGATGTTAAATAATTCTTCTTCGAATTTATTTATGGAGCTGAGCATTAGTATATCGGATATTCATAACTATTATTACTAAGTTTGTGAATCGAAAAAAGATTTGACACGTTCAAAAGTGAGGGAAAAATAAAATCATGCAGGCTTCACATCTCAAAATTTCATTCAGGATTTAGATGAATGAACATTGAATTTCAATTATTATTTATACGATGGTCTTACCATGCGATTGAAGTTCCACTCGCGAAGTTTCAATTTCGTATAAACATTGACAAATTGAAAATTTATCAAATTGGTCTCATACCTCGTTCCACCTCTCATACATTTTCGAAAATAGACAAATTTATTACTTGTAAAATAAAACTCACGACTTATCAAAAGGTGCAGCTTGGTGCGAAAGTTGTGAATTCGAATCTCATTCGAGGTAGTGTTATTGAAAAATGATGATCTATCAAAATTTTCCTACCGTGTTTTCTATTTTCTCATTTCTCATTACAAAATTAACCAACTGAAATTTTTATATGAGTTTTAATATGATAGGAAAACTTAAAATTTCATTCAATCATGGTTTGTTGCCAATGGTCAATTTTGTGAAAATTGATGACTGATAAGAAGCTAAAAATTAAAAATATCTCAGAAAGTTAATACTTCCAAACAGTTGGCATGAAATAGTGCCTGAATCATTCTGGAACAATAATACAAAATGACTTTGACAGGTTTGTGACAGTTATCACTTTACGGAATTGTTTGGAGTTCTCTCTGGTGTGTTCTCAAATAATATTTCCAGTACCTGTGTACCTTTCTGTATAAAGTTTTTCCTCTGTATACGATTTTCTTTAAGACCAGAAAGATCTAATGTCAGTCTAAAGGGATATTACTCCGAAATTAGTTTAAGACGCCACTCACATAGCCGTCACGAATTTGGATACCAAGAATAATTAGTATTATTTCTTGTTCGCAAACTATAGAGATTTTGCAATATATACCAAACCATTATATTCCATTATACTTATTATATTTCTGCTTGACATAAACTTTGGAGTAACAATATTCAGCAACATATTGTGATCAACATAGAAAGAAGAAATTTACTACCCTGAAATTTTGTTTTTTCGCATTTCATGACTAAATTAGCCTCAAAATGCAAAAAGAAAAATCCGTACCGCCGTACGCCGCACATATCTTCGAGACCGTTTAAAGTAGAAGGTTTGTTTTTGGGTGGGTTGTTAACACACTTAAAAATGAATATCTCAACTACCTCTAACGTGCACAAGGTGGTTCATGTGCATTGAAAAAAAAAACACATAAACTGAAAATTTTTGAATGAAATTTTGAGGTAGAAACTTGAAAATTGTATTGAAAAACATAACAGAATTATGATTGGGCTTAAAGTCCAATCATATGATACTCTAGATGAAATGACTTTAATATACCGGAAAATATGTCAACACAAATTCTTTCGAATAGTGGTATGGGAGGTGGTAGAAGTAGAGGGGGAGGTTTGTATTTTTCGTATATGACATCGAACATGGCATGAAAAATGTTTTTTGTTTTCAAGTTTCTAGTTTTCATTATTTTTAAAGAAATTGGACATAGTTTTCCTGAAATTGGGGCATTTGTATGGGAGGTGGCAGAGGAAGTGGAACGTTTTAGATGATTTTGAAACTTCTTATCATCATCCTTATCACCATGCTTTGATTCAATTTCAAAGTCGATAGCTCTCATATTCTTGAAGGAGAAATGCTTTTCTTGAATTCATAATACAGATATTTGTATGGGAGGTGGTAGAAAGAGTGAAGCGGAGCTGATAACTATTACTAACACTTATTTCAATTATTAAGAAACAAATTCTGGCAAAATTTGAAGTTTGTACTTTTTCTAGTTTTAATGGAAATCGATAAAATGCATTTAACAAAAATTATACATTTGTATGGGAGGGGGTAGAAGGAGTGTACGGATCAAAACAAATTTGTTTCGCATTATTAATATTTCTCGTTGTATACTTTATTTGTATCAAGTTGATAGCTTTAACAGTTTCGAAGAAAAATAATTTAATTTAAATTTCAAAATTTCGTGAAATTTGTATGGGACTGGGCAGAAGGAGTGAGGTGAAGTTGATAATTATTTTTAAAATAAATTGCACTTATAGTAGAATTAATTCTGACAAATCTTCGTCTTTTCAGCTTTACTAGTTTCAATGGGAATCGAAAATATGTATTTTTCAAAATTGTCCATTTGTATGGGAGGGGGTAGAAGGAGTAAGGGGATCGTGTCTATATTCTGTGATATTAATGACATCTATATCGTAATACTTTGACCTAAATTTCAAGTCGATAGCTTAAACAGTTTCAAAGAAAAATCAGTTTCTTTATATTTCGAAATTTCATGAAATTTGTATGGGAGGGAGTAGAACGAGTTAGCACTATAGCTCAAAGCTTTCGAGAGTTATGCTCTAGAGAGAAGCACAGACGAACAGACAGACAGACGGTCACTCGGAATTGAGGTTTTTAGCGACAACAAATATTTCTGTACCCTTGGCGGCTCTGTGCGAGCGTTATTTCTTAGCGTTACAAACGGTAAGGCAAACACAATATACTCTCAGATTACATCTAGAGTATAAAAATCCCTAAATATATGAAATATTAACTGGTCGAATACCTTCAAGACCCCCTCCCATACAAAATTATATTTTCGATCATTCTTAAGAAAAAATCTATCAATTTAAAATTTTGCGTAAAAATTTTTAAAAATAGTTGGAACAAAACTGCGTTAAAAGTTTTGAGATCTTACCATGCTTGCCCTTCTATCCCCTCCCATGATTTCGACCAATTTTATTAAATCAATAATAACCAACAAATTAAAAGCTACGAAGGAAATAAAATTGCATCACAAATTTTACGATTCACTTTCCTCCTCTACCCCCTCTCAACAAATGTTTGGATTCGTGAATGTAAAATACACCGAATCTTATGAATCTTCTATGCAATTCCTTCTCAGAAACTGTAAATCTATACTGAGAATATTGGGCGTAATTCAAGCAATCAATTAAAAAACTATTTACATACGCCCACCCTTACTAGCATCCCTCCCACCTCCCCTCATAAAATCCCAAACTTGCGTAAACGAATGAAATATTGATTATTTGTACTGGAGCTATTGATCGTAACCGGAATTAAGTGCTAAATTGACAAGAGCCCTGCCCAAGAACCCCCTTTCACCTAGTCTTCCTTCACCACTCTAGCCTGCATATTGACTTTCCACGCATCTGCAACTTGTCCCAAGAAAAATAAAGTTGCGTCCGAATTGTTAGAAGTTTAAAAAGTTGCGAAATCTTGCCATATTGTATGGGATGGGGTGGAAGAACTAAAACTAATCGTCTAATTTTTTATTCCAGTTTGAAATTGAATATGCAAAATATTTTGAGCTGAATTTAGAGTTGTTAGCTTTAAAAATTTTCAAAGAAATTTGACATTGTTTTTCTGAAATTGGAGCATTTGTATGGGAGGTGGCAGAGAAAGTAGAAAGGTTCGGATGATTTTGAAGTTCCTTATCAAAATCCTCATCATCATGGTTTGTGTCAATTTTAAAGTCTATAGCTCTCATGTTCGAATGAGCAATGCTTTTTTTGAATTACTAATATCGAAATTGGTTTACAAGGGGGTAGAAGGAGTGAAAAAAGTTGATATTTTTTTAGCATTTATTGCATTTCTAACTGCAAATTCTGCAAATTCTGCAACAATTTTAGTTTCTGCTTTTCTAGTTTTAATGGAAATCGATGTTATGCATTTAATAAAATTATAAATTTGTATGGGAGGGGGTAGGAGGAGTATATGGATAAAAACAAAACCTTTTGAAGTTAATGCTTTATAAAATATTACCATTTGCTTAAAATTTCAAGTCGATAGCCTTTTCAGTCTCGAAGAAAAATTATTTAACTGAAATTTCGAAATATTATGAAATTTGTATGGGGGCGTAGAATCACATAGTCTCTTTTACAAATTTGAAGTTTCTTTTGTGCTAAACCTCAAAAAAAAAATTCAGACCGATAGCTGAAAGCATTCAAGAGTTATGTTGTAGACAGACGGACAAACGGTTACTCGGAGTCGAAGTTTTTGAGCGACAACAAATATTTCTGTACCCTTGATTTGTGCCATCATTATTTCTTAGTGTTCCAAACGGTAAGGCAAACACAATATACTCTTAGATACCATCTAGAGTATAAAAATTTCAACTGTTTAATATTTTTAATTCGCGAAAATTTCAAATTTATAACCGCGGAAATGCTCGTTAAAATTTTTAAAATTAATACTAAAAATCAGTTTTTAAATTTGAAATCTGTATTTCGAAAAGAACATTGACTTCTTGGAAACAGTTCAAAAGCGAGCAACTAAGTGATGAAGATAAATTGCAGTATCTTGACCTCTCAACTCTAGTGCAAGGAAGACTAAGAACTGATCTCATCGAGACGTAAAGCCTAATCATGCGATGCTGTAGAAGAAATGGGTTTAATCTACTGGAAAATAATCAAATTCTTCAGAATGATGGATAGGGACTTTTGTATGGGTGGTGGTAGAAGCAAAGTTGGTAGGTTTGAAATTTTTGAACTTGATACGCAATTGTTTTGTGTTAAATTTAATGCTTGTAGGTTTAATAATTTTCAAAGATGTTTTTCTAAAATTGTATTATTTGCATAGGAGATGCTAGATGGAGTAGAAGATTTTGGCTGGATTTAAAACTGCTTTTCAATATTGTTTTCTCTATACTTTGCTCTTATTTCTAAATCGATAGTTCTTTTATATCTTCGAAAAAGAAATTCTTTTTCTTAATTATTTGATAATTTTTTATATATTGCGATTACTAAAAGAAAATTTCAATTTCAAGTCTCAACCTTTTCTACTTTCAATAAAAATAGTTTTTTTGCATTTACCAAAATTGTACATTTGAATGGGAGGGGATAGAATGAGGATTTGGATCAGAACAGAATCTTCCGACTGTGATGTAAATATCCATAGTTATACTTAAGTCGATGTCTTCAAAAATTTCGAAGTAAACTAATTTTATGGAAGTTTTATAAATTTTGTGTGGAAGAGAAGTGGAGGGCATGGGGGTTGTGTTTCCACCTTTCCTTTGTTTTAATGAAAATCGCTCAAATCCATTTTTCAAAATTGTACATCTGTGTGGGAAGAGATAAAGGATTTTTCATTAAGGACGTAACAATTTTGTATTTAAATAACATACAGAATAATTGAGATATATAGTACACATATTAAATTTAAGTATGGAATTTGATCTCGTTTATATGACCACCGCGAGTACGTTTGCTGCGATCGATTCTTTGGAGCAAATTTTCCGACACTCTTCCGCAGATATCGGCTGGAACGTTGGCAATTTCACTTTCGAATTTTGCTCCTGAGCTCTTCCAACGTTATTGAACCATATCACTGATATCAAGTCCAGTCAATCACACCTCAGGTATGGAACTCACAATCTTTTTATGGATGCAATGGAGTCTCTTGAAGCACATATAGGTTTGTTGGTGGCTATTGACAAAGCTACTAAGCCAAAAATGAGCTTCTTTGCAGAAGTTGATTCTTCGATGAAATTCAGGATTTTATTCAAAATTTTGCAGAGCCCAATCGGAAAAGTTTCGGCGCTTCAAACGATCAAGAGGATTTACTTCTTGAGCTAATTTGATCTTGTGGACTTAGAGTTTCCCAATTCCTGCGAACGGCGTGGAATCAACTGATTTGGACCATTTTGAACTGAAATATTTACGGCTGCGATATTCTCGGTACTTCGACCGGTGCGTTGTCTTACTGGCGCAATAGTGAATATGTTAACTGGAATTTATCCACTATAACACGCACAGCCTGTGTGGTGGGTCGTTTATTACGACCGAAAATTGGAGTAATCGCTTATAAAGTTGAAACTAGCGACTCAAAATTTTGGTAGCAACTTTCAATAATTTTGAAATGTTGCTCAATCGTGAACTTCACCATGATAAAAATGTAAGCCTTGTCTAATGTTTTGACATGGACAGATTAGAAAAAAGTTTAAGGGTGCGTTTGTATTTAAATACCTGCAGAAGTGGTTGATGCATTCAAAACGCATGTTTTCGAGTTACTTCATTCGGAGTAGAAAAATTGCTTTGAAAATTGGTTCAAACGCAAGCAAAAGTGTATTGATTTTCATGGAGAATATTTAAGACAATTTGCGATAATAAAAATTCGTTTATACTTGTCTATCTCAAAACTTAAGTAGTTAGAGCATTTTCCGTTTTCCGTATAAAAAATAAGTCAACTTGAAACCTTTTAGCAAGTTACTTCACTCATCTTCATTAAATATAAGAGGTTTTATACTAAGAACTCCCCTTCTTGCTTAATCACTTTCCCAGCTCTTCCGAATATTGTTATTTCCAGGACGAATTCCTTGGAAATTTCCAGCCCATTCTCAAGAAAGATTCACGTAAGAAATGCGCTAGCTACCGTTTGATTTTCATCACTTAAAGTTCATCGAATGTTGAAACAGTCAAGAGTGATGAAATATTTCAAACATCATGCTATTGTTAGAGGCTACCAATACGATTTCCACAACGTTCAATCCAGCGTTGAAAAAAAGTAATCAACGCTATTGGTATAAATAAATCCATAGTTTGATGGATTGATAACATTTCAACGAACCGTTCAATTCGTATCGTATTAGATCGAGCATTGTCTTCTCTTTATGCAATTAAAGCTGAAGTCCCGCAAGGTTCAGTTTTTTCTCCGACTCTTTTCTCAATTATGCTGGAAATATTTATCGATCAGGATTTGAACTTATGACTTTCTCATTATAGACCTACACGCTTCTCAATAGGCTGCACCTTAGCTCAGTTGCTCTGTTTATCGATATTTTGATGGACATTATTCTCGAAAAGTTTTCAATCTTTTTCCTCCTCGCTCCTCTCACCCACGCAGCACTATAGTTTCCAGCCTGTTTCCGGCTACATTGTAAACATCCAATGTTCCTTCATATACCATTCGATGCGAACATGAAACACGCTGTGTTCAGAGGCCAATAAAACATCTTGAATTTCAAGGAGAATATCAAGCGACTCTTTTGATTTAACAATCCCAGTTCATAATTTCTTTCTTCCCCCTAATTAAGGAGTTACCTTAAAAAAATTGCATTCTTCTTCAATAGTTTTGAAAGGAATATATTGAGTAAAATCTGAGTAAATATTTTTAAAAAATTATTATGAAAACGCAGTGTTTATTTGAAAAGTTCTGATATTTTTATTTTAGTAGAAAGTGTAGACATGGAGGTTATGTATAGAATAAAATATCCGAAAAACGCTGCACGTCCGACACAAAAAAAATGGGGCTAAATTCAAAATAGATTTTCTTAATGGGACACCCCTTATAGAACTCCTCTTCATTTAAATTCTATGGAATAATTACTGCCTCAGTTATTCGACTGTTCATTGCTCTGCTCTGGATTAAATAATTGCCAAAGATAATTGGCAGTATACATACCACTATAATAACTACCCTATTGCAAGTTGTGAGCTTATATTTCCTCCCTAGCATTTGAATAGCTCACCACTCTCAAATATCACACATCAGAATTTGCCGTATTATTTGCAACCGCATCATTAAGCTATCAATAGTTTAATCACATTTCAAATGCCAATTATTGAGATTTGGTCGATGACCAACACCACAACATGTATCCCAGTTGAAAGCCACAGATAGATAATTCAACATCGAAATAGCTATACGACCTGAAATATAAGAAAGCTCATCACTATGAAAAGGCATCAGCCACTTGTGAGAAAATGCCCATCATGGCCAACCGAATCCCTTTCATCCCATCAATTCCGGCGTTGTAAAATTGAAAGTCAATCAGAAGACACGTTTTCTCCTTGGTCCGCAGCAAATTTTCAAGATCTCAAGCTGCTTTTTACATCATCTTCGAATCCGATAACTTCACAAGCACCCATCGTCAAGTCCTATCAGCCGCAGATAATCTGCAATGCAATTTACGCAGTCACAGTATTCTCCGTTCCATCTAATCTTGAAAGGATATAAAGTATAGATGAATTGATGGGACGATGGATGAAAATTATGTACACACTTATTTATAAGAGTTTGTTTGCTTAGAATGGAAATTTATTTTATCTCATCCAAGTTTTCAGACCTAATGAGGAAAAAGCCTCCGAGGATAACACGAACGAAGAGCCGGGGTAAATTGGATGAGTTGCGTTGGGGAAAAAAATTCTTCCTAGTCAAAGGAAAACTTTTTTCCAACTCTAATTTGAAAAGGTTTCATTTTACCTCCTTTGCCTCGTTGGAGCTATAAATATTTTTCAGCTTATGCTCGATCGATATGAAAATTTTCCAATTTTTGTGTAATGAGAGATTTCGCGATTTGGAGAAGTTTCGCAAAATATTTATCGTACCTTCTTTTTTCGTAATGTGATAAATTAGGAGATTTTTAATAAGGGATTTGAAAAAAAGACAAGGTGAGCTACACACGTTTCAAAGGATATTTTATTTATTTTGTTGAGCGAAGAAAGGTATATAATTATTATTAATTGTTTCATGAAGAAAGTTGAAAATTGCAACCAGGGACTTGTTACATATATTTTGAAATGAAGTTTGAAACAATTAATTATACAGTGTAACTGTCAAAATAAGGACAGAGAACTTTTGATGCTGCAAAGCAATTTACACATCGAATTGTACAATTTCCTGAGATATGCAATTAAACTATACATATAGTGTGAGGGAGTATACTAGATATTGTATTTACCATCAACGAGGATTAAACGATCCACATGGTGAGGTTGTACTTTTCTTAATTTGTAATTAATTCTAATAATAAAAAAATCAAGGTGACCTACTAAAATTTTCAATTCGGATCGTTTATTTGAAAATAAAATTGTCAACGTTCTTAAAAAGGCCTGGGTGGAATCTAAAACTTGCGATAATCATATTCAGTTTTACTATTCGTTACATTTTCACCAAAATTTTTTTGAGAGCAATAATTTGGTAGAAGAAATGGACGGTTTAATAATTTTGAAATTGCTTATCAACATTTTTAACATTAGACTTTTGTTAAAATTTTAGAATCGAAAGCTCGAATATTTTCGAAGAGGAAATGCGTTTCTTGAATTTGCAAAACAGAAATTTCTATTTCCAATTTTCTTTATGGAAGGGGGTAGAAAGAGGGATGTGATCCGTTCACGAACTTAAAGTTAAATTTTTCCTAAAACTTACAAAAAAAAAGAGGCGTCGAAGAGCCTAGAACCAAAAATTACGCTTTCTTCCGCATGTCGCAACATATGTTAAGTAGGTTTGTGGGGATTAAAGTGAAAATAAATTAATTTTCGCATCCAGTTGGGTACGTTAAAGTGGGCTAAGAGCAAAATTCCAGGCACTCACTACAATTACTCACTACTGAAAGTTCATACAATATCGTAATCATATCAAATTCATGTTAACACCACCTAAGGGGCATAGGATAGAAACAACTCTCTTCTACAAGGCGCGGTCCTGAGCATCGGTCCTCAGCTGTTGCCAGGACTTGTTTATCCCCAGGCTTCCTGCTCAACTGTTCGTTTCCATGTGCTACATGCTCGACCAACCCGACGTCTTCCTTCGGGATTATATTCCAAAGCCTGTTTGGCGATGTTTCGCTCTGGTTTCCTCAAAGTGTGACCAATCCACTGCCATTTCCGCCTTCGAATCTCAATTCATATTTTAGTCTTTCCAGTCGTACTCTAAAGTTCGTCGTTGGAGATAACTGCTGGCCAGAATATTCCTAAAATGCATCGAAAGCATTGGTTTATGAAAGTTTGTAGTTTCTTGATAAGTCGAACGGTCAATTTCCACGTAGTACCACCATTTGATGCATGTGTCAAAAACTCGCAGCTTCGTGCGAAGGGAGATCTCTCCAGAAAGGGGAAAAGATACCGAAGTCCTGACGATCTTTATTTAGACTAGCTTCATTATCCTTTTCGGCTCTGCCGTCCATGCTGACGATGCTTCCGAGATAGCAAAAATCTTGCACCTCTTCCACATCTTATCCGTTAAGATCAGTGTGTGTCACCAGTGTGCTTGTGTTCGAACCCATATGCATGTACTTGGTTTTACGCCCATTTATTTTCAGTCTCACCTCTTTACATTTACCACAAGAAATGGGGCTAGTGACAATATGCAGACTTGTCTGACAAACATTCGCACAGGAAGGCTCTCGGATAGCTATCCTCTATGTAAGACGCAACACCTTGCATCTCCATAGGATTCTGTAATCATAGCTATGATCTTATCTGGAAGCTAGGGTGTAGCCTAGTGGGTAGCGTGTTGGTCTATAATGCGAAGGTCGTTAGTTCAAATTCCGGTCGACGCATAATTCCAGCACACAGCCTGCTTAGTCACCTCAATCTACGAAAATGAAAATTTGGAGGATAGAGGGTTGTGTGAAGGCCTAATAACCCTTTTACAATAAATAATAAAAAGTGTTAAGGAACCTGAAAGTCGTGACGTTTTGACCTCTGCTGAGACCTTTATCAAACTGGTTATGTCAGTTTTATAAAAGTCTCAGCAGAGACCGAAACGTCAGGAATAAAAAAGCGTAAGAGTGTAGAATCCGGAAATCTTTTCTTTCAATTCGATTTTGAGAAAATTAATGTACTGTTTTTAGTGAAATTGTTCATTAAGGGAGGTGGTAGAAAGAATGAGTGGTTTTCAATGATTTTTCGAGGAACAACTATAATCATCATACAATTGATATATTGTAAATTCGAGATCTGTTACTTTCATACTTTTCAAGAAAATCTAATTTTGGAAAAGATGTGAAATTGTGTCACATTGTGCGAGAGGAGATAGAAGGGGAGAAACTAATTGGCTTACTTATCCTCGATATTAATTATAATACTAATTAAGGATTTAGTACAAAATTTGAGCTCGATATATGTTATTAGTAATGAGTAAATTGGTTTAGAGTATATCATGGAAAAGTGTAGTTTGTATGGGAGGTGGTGGAAGGAGTGAGGGGATTCAAATAATTTGACCATAGATCATATTTATGATAAAAATAATATATTCTAAATTTAAAATTATTCGTTCCTATGGTTTTCAAGAAAATTTGATTATTATATATTTTGGAAAGTGAGTCATTTTGTATGGGAGGGGTAGAAGGCGTGGGGGTATTGAAATAAGACCAAACGGAGATTACATCTTGGTGCATACCTAATGAATTGTGAAAGTTTCATTACAATCGGTTCAGCCATTTTTGCGTGAAAGCCGGACAGACAGACAGATTGAGAAGAATTTCAAAAACGTGTGTTTCTGCTTAGTTATTGCTAAAATAAAGAAAAAAACTAACTTATAGCCATTTCTAAACAAATAACAGACAGACACTACTATTATATTTATATGTATAGATTATTGGGGAACATAATATATTTTTCGATAGAAAAATTTATCATTTCCTGCCATTTCCAATTGGCAATTTCAAATTCTATGAATTTTTTAACATGTCGAAACTCCATTGTACTGCACATTACTTTCTACCTTGACGTTTGGAAATAACTACCCTAGCACTGAATTGTCCCCACCAGCTGCAATCGATCTCATGTTCCGTTCATGAATTACAAATGCAACTAAGCCGATGTATAGGGCTTTATTAAACGTTAAGGTAAAACGATTGGTAGAAGGACTCTGCTGTAGTTTCTTGTGGCGGTTGCTCAATGTTGCTATTAAAATCTCATCATCAGTTATAATCTCGAATGTCATGCCATTAGAAATTCGTATTAGAAATTCAGGTATTGATTGAAATTTATACAATGTTGTTCAGATGGCAAGTAAAATTATGATTGAAGGAAAGGTTTCAGAGGAGTTCAAGGAATTAAACAGGATTCATTTTTTCAGGGAGCATCATAACTGGAGGGATTACCCTTTTGTGCAGAAGCTTAGTACGAAGGGAATTAAGATTGGGAGCGATAAGCTAAAAGAGTCAGTTGATATTCGCCTTAAAGTTTTGGATATTGTATGGTTTAGGAGTACATCGAGTGGTAGCGTGTTCCACATTCGCGTTGAACGGTGCATGAATGAGTATCGGAAAAGAACAGTCTTGGTAAATGAGGTCAAGTCAGATGACGTTTCGACTGTGTTCGAGCGAATTTATAGTTGAGAAGGATTCGGAATCTCCTAACAATTTTAAAGCCCGAGATTGATCATGATCTAGATAGGATAGGCAAAACTTCTGGTCAGAGGAGGCGGTTGTATTCGAGCCTAGGTCTTATAAAAGACTACCTTGGGAGTAGCTTAACGCTGGGATGTTGCCATTGGCTTGTTGAATATATTCTCGTTCAAACATAAGTTTTTTGTGTTACCATCAAGAATCATTATGTCTAGTGACATAGAACCTCGTTGCTAAAAGTCAATTAACCCAAATTCTTATTGAGTTTGAGATATATGAGACAAGTTCGTGCTTTGAACGCATTGAATACAATTATGTACTTTTTGCCTCATTCAAGAACATCAAAGAGAACTTAGCTCAGTGATCAAATCATACTCCTATGTTGTATGTTAGAGATGATGGGACGGTCCAATGATGTGCCTGAACCTAATTTCATCGAATTAGGGAATTATTTATTCCATTAGCCTTGCGTTTAGCTAGAAGAGCGAGGTCGAGATGTCATACTCTATCAAACGCTTCGAAAGTGTCCAGGGAAACAATTTAAGATTCATCAAATTGATTAGTACTGATGTTCCAATGCTCGGTCAAAACAGCCAGTTGATAGTATTTTATAGAAGCCGTGTTATTGGTCATTTATAACATCATGATTTTCTAAATATTTCAACACTCTTTGGTTAAAGACCGATTTCATAACCTTCGATAGGTCACTCTTAAAGTCCCATCGAAAATAAATAATGGCAATTGCAGTTATCGTGGTTTTTACATGGAACTCTCTAAGGAATAGCTTCCAATTATTGGGAATAGTTCCTGAAAATAGCGATATATGGAACAGCTTGCCAAGTAGTTAAGCAAAAAATAGGGCAATAGTTTTTGATGACGAGTGACATGATCTCATCGGGGTGGAAGATTTGCTTGCATCAAGGTTTTTGAGAACTTGCATATTTTTAGGACAAAAGCTGATTTACCCAAAGGATGATTGAATGAAGATATTCACATTATCTTCAAAAGGAGCTTGATTGAAAGCTCTATATGCTGCCTCCATGGCTCGAACAGGAGTCATACAGTTATTGCTAAACCACGATTTAGGCTGAGGTATAACGGGATTGTATTACGAATAATTTCATTCCTAGTTTAATGGGCTCGCTGACAGCAGAGAACGTATACTCAAAGTTTCTTGTGAAGCCTTCAGACCAATCAAAAGAATTAGAAAATTGGAGAATTAGAGAATTAGAGAAAATAGAGTGGAGATATTGACTAGAAAACGGATGGATATTAAACAATGGTCTGAGCTTTCCAACGGAAAGTTAACTGTAGATAAGTATTTATCCAAGTGAGAGAGTAGGGAAAGATCGAGAAGATTTTCAACTTGGCCCGCAATATCAGAAATATGTGAAGCTCTGTCGACAATCTGACTAAATTTGTCATAGGCGAAGCACTAAACAAATCATTCAACAGAATGGCATTGAGAACCGAAGTCAATTCACATTAAAAGGGCTCGGAACAACGATTGCAAAATCGGGATGCTGCCCAAGAATCTTATCAATCGGATCTGAAATTTTTTGAAATTTCGTTGACGGTTTCTGAGTCAGTAAGACTTGAACTTCGATATTGAAAGTATGCACGTACTTGTATTATGCTCTTGTCAACGAAAATTTTGGACCAGATGAAGTTGAATTCTGAGTTCATGCACTTTCCGAGGTCCGGAAAAAACTTTGTAAGCAATCTTCCATCAAGGCAATCCTATGAACCGGAATGATAGTCGGCCAAATTAAATTGTTCCGCATAATCGTTACTGAATGCTTGAGTTTCATTAACAGACAGTATTGCTGGTTTGAGAGACGTAAATTACCAACAAACAGACAATTGGCGCGCATGGAAATATTACAAAAATCTTTTTAAAACACTTTGACATTGAATTGCAGATCGAGGACTCAAGCAATTAAAAAGGTAGAGATCCGGAGTGCACATGTCAGTAATTTGACACCCCGAAAATCATTTCATTCAAACGAATTTCTGGTAAAGACCTGGCTGGTTTGCAAATAATGAGTGAGAAACAAGCATGCAATATGCCTTCCTCTGTCCGGAGAGTAGAGGACGCGACTGCTCGTCAGGGACTGGTGACTCGGAGCGCAATATGGTCATTGGCTCTCAACCCTACAAACCGCAGAATTTTCCCCTTCGAGTTAAATATGGACATTCCACACGGAAACAGGCGGCTGTGATCTCTAAGTCTCCGAATGAATGAATAAATAAATGAATCATCCTAAGCAGAAAAAAACTTGCGGCAATTTTCGTTCAGTGGACATTCGTCCAGCGCACCAAACCACCTCACAAACGAACCAGAGTGAATCTCTTAGTCGACAAAATCACTCACCTCATACGAAGTATATTGAGGGAGGAGCGACCTCCTGAACTCCACGAAGAACCTTCGAACGCAGATGAACCGAAAAATTGGCTTTGCGACCTCCCAACAGACTTCCAAATACAGAACAACGAATGCCATTCTCTCAAAGCACAAATCGAGGCTTAAAATTTACAAACACTCATAACCGAAAACAACTATCTATCAGAGTTCGTTCAGGTGGGCTCAAACATAGTGGCGACAACTCGGTACTATGTAACTTCATCTATCGAGCCGGAAACCCCTCCAATTTTGACATAGGGGGACACTTGGACTTCCTGGAACCTGCAGAAACGTTAATGCGCTAGTTATAATCTTCTTCTACAATGGCACTACACCTCAAATCGGGCCTTGGCCTTCTGATATTCAGGTTCCTTAACATTTTTTTTATTACTTATTTTCGAAGGGTTTTTAGCCTTTCGCACAACCCTGTATCAACGATTTTTTTATTTTCGACCAAGCAGGCAGCGTGCTGGAATTATCCGTTGATCAGGATTTGAACTCAAGACCATCGCATTGTAAATCAATATGCTACCCACTAGGATACACCTTTGCTTTAGTTATAATCTTTCCAGTCAAAATAGGTCAAGTTTTGTACAACGAGGAGATTACCCGAGAGTAACAGAGTTAGCCTCCGGTTTCTCCGATCGTAGACAAGGACGAAGTTGCGATAGTAGTTTCTCTCGTCTGTTGGAATTAAGACGAGCCTGGTCATGGTTACAGGAACTGTGGAGGAGCTCTACGGGTCACCCTCGTCCAGGTGTTTAAAACTCTTCACCACCTACGCCAAAAATACCTCCAACTTATCTACGACATCTTCGACTGGGTGTAAAGTCTCTACCACTGCACCTAATGTAGTGATCTCGAAAAGCTACTTCAACATCAGCCACGACAATCTTGCGCAGAAATCCCAGATCTGATCCCATACGACTATCTTCGACTTTGTGAGTACATGGAAGCGAGAGCTAGGATTCTTTAAGTTTCACAAATTTCATTCACCTCCCAATTTTTACCTTTCCCAACCCCGAAACCCAAAAAGGCAATTTTACGCGTAGAGATTATACCCTATGCAATGGCTTCTATCTTCAATGTGAAGCTTGAAGGTATTTTGTGCTAAGGGTCCAATGCACTAAGATGCCTAGAGCGAGCGCAATGAAAGCCGGTTTGCAGTCAAGTGAAGATCACTGATTGTGCTTCAGTAAGAGAGGTTGGTTGTGTGACTACTGAAATTCTATTTCGTGAAGTCACAAATTTAATTACACTCTGCAATAAGCCAACACTATCCCAGGAATTGCAAAATGAAACTTGTACCATGCAACATATCAGAGGTTGAAATACTGGAGGACGTTAATTCTAAGTTCCCGAAGTTCACGGACTGGGTAAGACTATCATTTATAGATGTAGAAGACGCGACACCTACTAAACAGCAACACTAGCCGGTATCGCCTGCGATTCAGAATCTCTTGTATGGCGATAGCATGTTGAAAAGGATGGGGGGAAGGTAATAGAGGTTAGTCAGAGTTCGTGGAGTTTGTCAATCCTACTGGGGAGGAAAACTGTAGAAGTCAGGTTATGTTTGGACCTTCGGAAACTCAGTGATGCCACAATGAAAGATGCATTACCTCAATTTGACGGCATATGCATACCATATAGCCAGTATTGACCAGAAGGATGTTTTTCCCTAGATTATTCCTGAAACCCGTTCCCGAAATGGCCGCATTAATAATCCCTGATTGACTTTTCTATTACACTAAGTGGGAGGTAACTAGAAACACATTCCTAACAAGCACTCAATAATATGTTAGATATCTGCAATACGGTGAGAAACCCTGAATGTCGCAAAACACAAGAAATAAAGTTGACTGTCAGAAATAAGCCAAATTGCTAATCATCTCTCAACCCGATGTCAAGTAAACAACTCCTGACTTGAGATACAAATATTATATATTGAGAGAGAAACATATTCCAGAAACAAAACTATCACCTAACATTCAACCACATCGATCCTCTATTAGGGATGATCTCATGAATAAGGAAGAAATAGTTCTGTCATTCGATCAATGATAGAAAAGAAAACCCCAGGTATAGACGGACTACCAACCGAACACCGCAAACGGAACCGGGGAGTAACAGCGGATATACCTCTTACTATTTATTGATGTGAGGAAAGACCATATCCGAATCTGAATGGAAGAAGAGCGTCCTTCTAAAAATCGGTTGTGGCAATTGACGTGGCATATGTCTACCTACAGCCGTGTCGTTAATTATGGGCAAGGTTTCAATAGGATTAGTGATGTTGTAGCGAGCACTCTCAAAATTTATCAGACTGGATTCCGTAAAGGGTTGTTTTTTGCAAACTATACAAATGCCCTGCGGATCATATTGGAGCAGTCAGCTGAAATGAGTTCGTCACAACATCTCATGTTTATGAACTTCTAGAAGGCATTTGGGAGTGTTAAGCGAGAGCACATATGGATGGCTTTGCGGAGCAGAAGGATTCCATATAAGATCATAGCAATGAATAAAGAATCCTAAAAAGACACAAGTGCTTTCTTGTGCGAACGGCCATGAGAGAAGGCTGGATATTATCACCAGCTCCGTTTCTGGTGGTAAGAAATGACATCGTGAAAGGACTGGATGGTATGGAAGATAAATGTCGTCAGTGGGGACTGTTTGCCATCTTAAGTCACCTGCATTATGCTGAGGACGTGTGCTCCCTTCCAGGACTTACAGATAAATTTTGGCTCGTTGCATTCTAAATTCAAAAAGGCTGGACTGAGAATAAATGTGCGTAAAACCAACTTGTTAATGGGTTCGAGCACAAACGCACTAATTGTTCTTAACGGATAGGATGTGGAAAAAATTCTTGATTTTTGTTACCCCGCAAGCATTGTCAGTGGAGCTGAAAAGGATATTCAGGCTCGTAGAAATAAGGCTCTTCAGGCCTTCAGTATCAGCTTCCTCTTTTGAAGGTTAACAGATATCTGCCTTTGCAAAATGGAGCGAGAGTTTGACGCATGTGCCAAATCCGTGTTGTTCTATGGTTGTACTATGTCCGTGGAAAAGCTACCAAGAAATTGTTTTCTTACGTCAACCAATGCCTCTGGAGTATTTTAAGATACTGTAGTCAGACATGACCTTCAACTTTGGAGTACAATTGGATGGACTAAAGTAGGCACTGAGATTTAAAGCCGGAAATGGCAGGGAATTGGTTACATTTTAAAGAAACCAGAGCAAAACATCATCAGTCAAGCTCTGAATTATAATCCCTAAGCAAGACATCGGGTTGGTCGATCATATCTTTATGCTAAATGGTCGAACAAACGAGCAATTGGGCAGGAGATCAGAATAATAAAGAAGTCCTGGCGACAACGCACCTTGTGGAAGAGAACTGTTTCTATGCTCCTATAGGGAATCTTAACATGAAATTGATTGATTGGTGTAACTGATATTCGGCTCAAAGTATTTTAAATGGGATTCCCCAACTTGTTTCAGAAACAATAAACTTGCGGAACACTTATTGGCAGATATTTTATTATTCAAACTGAAACACACGGTGTATGTAGTAACTTAATCCTTAAAGCTAAAACCACAAGAAAGATTTTTACTTCATCCTCACCAGAATAATGTATTTTAACAAATGAGCTTGTATTCTATTTCTGAAAATATATTTCAAATAATGCCTGCTAAATTAAGTCTTTGCACACGAAAAGATATTCCAATAGAACATCGATAATCCAGCAAATTTGTCTTGAATTTTCCGATTGTGGAGATGAAGCAAATAAACTTTAAATTTTATGCCCAATTGAATATAATATATTTTTTTAAGTTTCTTTTGAATAAATTAATTTTAGTAATACGTTGTGCTTTATAAAGTGAATTCAAGTTGCAGGAAGGTATGACAGAAAAAAAGAATTCATTGTTCTTTTGGAATTAAAAAAAAAAAAGAAATCATGGAAGCGAACGTAAAGTTATGAGTTTTTGAAATATGAATATGGATCAAGTCAAACATCCGCGCAACTGACAGGTTAAATGTATTGTTGAATATTGCTCCAACGAGTTTTTATTAACATCATTCTTAATTTCTAAGATAGTCGTCACTGACTTGGTTATTCAATTGTTTTCTCCTTTTCACCAAATTAATATTTTCGCCTTAATTAATAGTTTCACGAATTGGACATATAACTATTTACTTAGAAAACTAAGAAGAATTTTTTTCCTAGAACTAATATTAAATAAAATCTGAAATAATTTCCATAGGAACCTAAAATGTTCGCCAAAGGATTATGAAAAGGAATGATAATTGACTTGACCCTTCGCTATAGATTAGGCCTAGTCATAAGATTCTCAGGACGAAAAGGAAGTCGTTTACGTTGTCATGAGAGACAAATTGAGGGCAAAAAAGGATAAGTAGCACGACCAAAGAAATCGATTTTAATGTAGTGCTAGTATAATACTTCAGCTACGAAATAGATCTTTAGATTAACGTTTCAATGTTTAATTTTGACTTATTTAAGTGAGGTTCTAGAAGCGAAAATGAAAAATTTTACTCACCCGTTGCAATTTAGAAGTTCCCATGCAAATTTTCGTATATTTATTTAGGAATGAAGTGCTTAATCATAGCTGTTGAATAATGAATAAATGTAAATGAGTTCTATCGTGTCGCATTTGAAAACTGAGCATCGCTCTATTTTCTCAAAAAGCTTCTAAGTCGCATTTTTAATTCTTGTTTTCGTATCGATCGTATGAAAAGAATTTCGTTTAAATAACCGCAAAATTTATTTATTCGCTTTTAATATTAATTTTAACATTTTTATTTACTATAGTACTTCCCAACTTCCACTTTTTCGCTTCTGAACTTCGAGTCTTTAGCTTCCGAATCTCGACTGACTCTTCATCACAATCACTCACCTTTTTTATACCCATCCCTACGACGTACTCGCTGGAAGTCGGTCTTTTCTATTATCGTCGGGTTTTCAATAGTTGTCTCTGAATAGTAGAACAGAAGATTGCAAAAATGCGATGAGCTACTAAGGCTAACATGTAACATTACTCTCTCCTTAGCTGTTGTTCGGCCCGAACAGGATCGTCACTGTTGTTAGGGGAGCCTCGGTATTTTGCCAATCTGTCCACTTGCACTACCTTCATTTTTGAGTGAGGTATTTGGTATAGTTGGATGCGACACTACGTCATTCATTCTAGTGATAACAGGATAAGGTCCTTCCCAATTACCCTACAGTTTCGTTGACCTTTTCTTATGGTGTCTTGGATTATACAGTCACACTAAGTTGCCTTGAAAACCTGAAGAGTTGGCTCGAAGATCGTACCTGCTTTCCATGGGATTTGTCGCGAGGTGAGTACTAATCCTGACCAGATTGTGGATCGTTTCTTGTCAATGTCGAAAACACGAAACGTAGTCCTTTGAAAGCCATGACTAATCTGGTGGCGTTCCAAACATAAGATCTGCAGGGATCCTAATGTTTATTTCAAGGATGACTCGAAATGATGTTTTGCACATTGCCGCGTACACTGGCGTCCAGTAGACCATCAATAATATTGAAATTTGCTGATCTCAGTCTTGTTCTCTTTCGCGTACGAGTTTTGATAAACCCGATTTGATTGTTTTGTTTAAACTTTTCACCATATAGTGAAATTGTGGATGGAACGAGAACGTCTTTGTTGTTTTTATTATAAGAAGCTTTTCCATGTCGAAATGTTTCCGAATCAAAATTATGTCATTCATCAGAGTTTAGCTCGCTTGGAACCTCGACTCTGCTCACCCTAATTGAGTCAGTTTTTTCGGCAACGGTATTGGTTTTCCAATTTGGAATAGTGTAGAGGCCATTAAATGAAATGATAAATGATCACCAGGATGTAGCGATTACCTTTCTCTGAATCCGGAAAAGGTCGAGCGATATCAATTGCAATTTTTTAAATAGAGCTCCAACGTTGTACTCTTGCATTTTGCCCTTAGATTTTCGCTGCTTGATACACACAATTATTTACGGCTTCCACATCGTCAAGAAGGTGAAACCAGATGAATTTTCTTGATCTTGTCCAATACACACTCTGTCACACTCTGATTTCCTCTAGATGTTTCTTTTTGATACTTTTTTAGAGTGTCCTTTATCTTGAAGCGTGAAACGATGGTCTGCATAAAGTGCGATTTTCCTTCTGCAGATTCACATTTACGTTTTAATGACCTGTCTTCCATATGCAGAGAATTCCATAGTATCCAGCAACTTTTTCGAACCTCGCTGCGCTTTGAGACGGCTTTTCATTGCGCTTCGGTCCGCTACGGTTTTTCAGCCTATTATCGGGGCAATATCAGCATCATTTCGTTGTGCGTTTTCCAGGTCCTGCTGATTCCATCCATCCATGGGGCTCGCTGTTAAAAGTCGTCAACTCTCTCTAACATCTTTTTAATCAAGACGAGGGCAATGTTTGCAGTTTGATTGGCACGGTTGTCTTGAAAGCGCATCACCATTACCATGAGTTTTTCCCTTTCGATGAACTATCCCAAAAACATAGGACTCCAGTTCATCTTTCCATCTCGCAACTTGTCCTTCTAGATTTTTGAATTGGAGTAGCCGCTTCAACAATGCATGGCCCGTTCAAACTTCGAAGGATGAATGCCCATATAGGAACTTATGGAAGTGCTTTGTGGTTTCTTTGATTGATAAAAGCTCTCTTTGGGTATCACAGTTTTTTTTTTCAAAAGCTGCGAGTACTCGACCGTTAAACGTTTGCACTTTTGCCTTTGCTATAATTTCCTGTGAGAGAACTGCTCCGGTTTCTTAGCTGCTAGCATCCGTGGTAGTGTGAAGGGTTCGCGGGCCGTTTCACTTCTTCGAGTGTGGCTGGGAGGACTTATCAGCTGTTATATCAGTTATACCTGCTATTATGTCTGCTGATGCTGTTCATGTTGATGATGGGCTCGGATTGAGTAGTTCTTCAATGTATCGTAGTCTTATATCTTTCGCATTACCTATGATGTTGTCTTCTGCATCCTTGCAGAGAGTGGTCTTCGGTTGGTATCCCTCTTTTAATCTTTAAACTAGGGAATATGCGGCTTTCGTGTTGTGTAATTTAAAATTTTCGTCCATGTTTTTAATTTCGTCATTATTGTACTCCCGTTTTTTTCTGTCTGCATATCTTGTTTGCAAATCATCTAATATCATTAAGTTTGTCCTGTTTGGCTTATGTCGGCCATTCCGTTAATTTTTTGTAAGTTTGATTTTTTCGCTCTATGGCATCTTGGCATTTGGAGCACCGGGGTTGTTATTGTATCACATCCTCTGTGATACAACTACTGTCATCTGTGATGTTTTGCCAAATTTCTTCTATTGGCATGCTGGTGTTGTTTTTCAGCATTGTCGGGAAGTGTCTGTCCAATGCTGATACATATGTCGCTACTATTTTCGCGTCTTTGAGTTTTCCAATGTTGAATATAGAAACCGGTAGCAGACATCGGAACTTAGTTTTTATCAAATAGTGATCTGTGTCGCAATTACCTCTCGACATGTGTGGACGTCATGAGTGCAGGAGGCCAACTTTTTCTCTATTTGAACGTGGTCAGAATTTTATTTAGTATTAGGAAATGCATCTAACTCAATTGTGACCCCTGGCAAGATAAGGTCAATTTCTCCTTGGACGGTTACCTTTAGTAACTGAGTCACCTCGTGGTCACTGGAAAGAAGGCTTAGCCTGTCAACCTCTTTTAACCCAGGGAAGATCTTAAAAAGTTTTTGATTAACTTGAGTTTACTGAAGGATCTTTCTGCCGATGTGGAAGGAATGCTTAGACAAATCCTGCACGCAGCCTCAGTTAAATTATAATCAGGAATCAGTTGCAGCTCTTGCAAATGATACGATTTTTCAAAATTTTCCTGCCAAAGCGGGAGCAATTGGGCGTCATCAGGGAAAAAGGAAACAAATCTTATATATTTTATATGGGACTTGCTCC
The DNA here is from genome assembly GCA_963669355.1 of Chorisops tibialis. Classification (NCBI taxonomy): domain Eukaryota; kingdom Metazoa; phylum Arthropoda; class Insecta; order Diptera; family Stratiomyidae; genus Chorisops; species Chorisops tibialis. The sequence goes on along the minus strand of OY770262.1, from coordinate 266,264,621 downwards.
ATTTTGCCCTGACGCCGTCCAATTTGAATACGCTTAGTACTTCATTTAGCAGTTCCGGCCCATCTAAGTCGGTTGCATATTTCCATACAGAGCTTTCTTATCATCATCATTCTTACATCATTATACTCTAGATGGAATCTGAGAGTATTATAAGTTCGCTCTAAGGTTTGTAACGCCAAGAAATAAGGCTCGGAGAAAAAAATGAATGATACAGAAGTTAATATTATCACTCAAAAATCTCAAAACCGGATGTCCGTCCGTCCGTCCGTCCGTCCGTGCGCTCTCTAGCTTGAGAACGCGTTGAGCTAGAAAGTTCAAATTTTGTACACGTCGTTTTTGACAAAAAAGTAAGGTCAAGTTCGTGAACGGGCCAAATCGCTCCACCCCTTCTACCCCCTCCCATACAAAATGACACAATTACGCAATTTGACAATAAACGGATTTGCTCAAAAAGTATAAACGTTATTGGCCTGAAATTCAGAATATATTACTTTTATGATAATATCAATCTATCATATAAAAATAGTGATTGTCGTTCTGCTCCTTCTATCACCTCCCATACAAACCGTACTTATCATGAATTACTCTAAGCCAATTTCCTCAGTGCTTATAAAATTCAGCGGGCTGAAATTGTGCACCAAATATTTATTTAAAATTGTTAGTAAGGTCAAAAAAAATGAGATGATTACCTTCACCCCTTCTACCCCCTACCATACAAAATGACACAATTTCGCAATTTGACAATAAATGGATTTACTCAAAAAGTATAAAAGCTATTGGTCTCAGTTTTGGTATACATTACTTTTTTAATGATATAAATCTACAGTACAAAAATTATTTGCTTCCTTCCTTTCCTTCCACCCCCTCCCATACAAACTACACTTTTTCCTGAAATGCTCTAAGCCGATTTTCTCAGAACATATAACATTTGTTGAGCTCATATTTTGTAATAAATATTTAATTAATATTATTACTAAGATGAGAAAAAAAATATTTGATTTGCTTTACTACTTCTACCCCCCCCCCCCCAACTTCACAAAAAATCGATTTTCTTGAAAAGTATGAATGGAACTAGTCTGAAATTTAAGGGATGCCAATTTTATAATATTCCTAGCTATTTCTGAAAAAATCATTAAAGTCTCCCCACTCTTTCTACCACCTCCCATGCAAACTGCACATTTTCACTAAATCTAGCACACTAATTTTCTCAGTTCCCATTCAGTTTGTGGAGTTAGCATTTTGTATAAAACATTTTCATAGGTACTTTAGCATGATGGCGAAAAAATTAGTTCAATGCTATCATCCCTTCTAACACTCCCCATACAAAATTTCTTGGGATCACAAAAAATTCTATTTCATCTAGAGTATCTTAAGATTGCGCTTTACGCGCAATCGTAGCCCTGTTATGTTTTTCTCATAACACCAAACTCAAGCCAGTCACTGTGCCATCAACTAATCGTCATTTGCTCAATTATTGCATGACTAACCTCTGCTATGTACGAGTACTCGTATATAATTCGGAATCTGCCGGCTGCTTGTAATTCTGGATCTTCTGGAACAGATCTTTTTTCCTGTTCTCTTCAAACATAAAGATCCCATTCAATATTTTGGCAATTCCTTCACACTGCTTTTAAAAGTCGAAAAAATCATTTTTATTTCAAGCATTGTGTTTTTAGACTTTCTATCAAGAAAATTACTTTTCTTTTAAAAATTAGAACAATACTACAAAAAAAAGTGGTAAATAGGTACTAGTAGGTGGAGGCCGATCTATATCTATTGCAATTCGTTGTAAGAAAATCGCACCGCGGGATAGAAACTAGGATCATTGCAATACGGCAGTATCTCGACTTTGCTGTTCTTTAGTTACTTGTGTCGTATAGCTAAAGCGATATTTTGTAAAGAAAAAATAGCATCTTTTATTGAACTAGTTCACTAAAAGAACTAATTCTTTGTGTTAGGTTTTTCAGTTCATTTAGTTTTTAGGCGATTGTATCTGCAAAAATCAGCTTTGTGCAGATATAACGTGTACAAAAAAGAAAGTAGAAAGGAAAAAATTAAACTCGACTAAGTCCGAGCAGCCGTTCCCGAAATGTCGGTACAAAATGCGAAATTCAGCTTTATGCAAGATATCTCGATTCAAAAAAGAGAAGAAATAAAAAAATTCGCCCTCCTTAATACGAGCAGTTGTCCTCGAAAAAAATCTGCTAACACCGTTTTTTCTCAGACCTCCCGAGTCAAAAAGGAATAAGATGGATAAAAAATATAACCGGTTCGATTCAAGTAGCCGTTCCCACGATGTCTGGAAAAAATTATTAATTAAGTTTTTTGCAGATACATCGAGTCAAAAAAAAGGAAAGGAAGTGATAAGAAAAAAAATCACACCTGGCTCAGTCCGAGCAGCCGTTTTCGAAAATTGTGCAAAAAACTAAAAAAAATATTATTTTTTTGCAGATAATCGAGTCAAACTCAGAATCTCATAAAGTGAATTTTACAGATATTCCGAATCGAAAGAGTAGAAAATGGTGCACCCGACTCAATTCGAATATCCCTTCCTGAAATGTATACAAATGAGTAGAGGAGGTCACAAAAAAATAATGAAAAACTGAAATTTCGTTCGTGAATTCAAATTGAAAAATACAAAATGACTGATTAGTTCGATTCACAAACAATTGTGTAGTGTGTCTTCCAACTAAATGCTTACATTTGTTCGCGAAGCACAATCATATTGAGCTCATAGTTGATTCGTGAACTGAACGTATACATCAGTGCTTCAGTCTGATCAGCTTAGTTTCACAATACATCGTACGAACATTCATATAAGATGCAGTTCGCTCTTTGTGTAAGAGGTGTGACACGATCATATGGAATGAATGCTGCTTTTGCGGATGTTTTGAACGAAGAGTTAAAGCTTTTATGTTAATAATGAATTGTAAACCGTGTACGTAGACTGCAGAATTTTACATTCAGCTCACTACCAGTTCATTTCGAACTAAAGATGAAAATATTTAGTAAATAATTCATTTAGGTCAATGATGAATAGTTCAAAAAAACTAGCTCGTTCGTGAACTACACTTCTCTAATATTTTGAACTTTGGCACTCCTATTCTTTTGCATTACGCTAGTGCTACTTTTTTGCTCTGAGCATATTATATAATAGTATGTTGTATTGTGTTGCAACCTTTTGTTTCTTATGTTTCGATTCAGAAACTTCGGCGTCCCTGTATTTTCATTGAAATTCGCAAGTGCTCCACTTGCACTTTGGCGTCTCCCCTTAGGAGGGCGCCCGGGGCCTCCTCCTTAACACGGCCTTGCTAATATGTCCTTAAAATAAACTTATATCCGGGCTATTATAGTTACCATATTTTCAGCTTAATGCTGTATCACCTCTATTGGCAAAACTCGAACATAAATTTAATTCATCCATTAGACTTTAAAATTGCTTATTCCTGTCAACCTTTAAATTAAATATCCTTGCCACAAATTCAGCCCAAATGTGTACCTACAAATAACGCACGTATCCACCTAATACAATACTTCGTATACACGTTTCCCATTGCCATAAAGTTTATTCCCATTTTTTTTTTTCAGAAACTTTTAGTAGTTTTACGCGTCTATTTCGTTTAATATATGCGTGATTTTCGGGCAATTCCTATGCGTTCGCAGATAGCCCGCTAAGCTAAAGTCGAGGTGTATAATAAAATTCAAGGTGGCTAAATGAGTTTTGCCCCGGCGGTTACCTTGCCCCAATTGCGTTCACTACTTTCTATGTCCTTTTTTTACACGGCTAACCTTCATCGAACATGTTTATGTTCTATGAACTTAAGGGGTTCATGATGGTGTATATGCCATAGACTCGTATTTATATATGGTGCATACATTCGACATAAATATATTACTCTCAGACATGAAATATTCCATGACTGTGGAGATATGATGGAAACAAAGGAGCGAACTTACTCCTATAAATAATACGCATGTAGTGTCTTGCGAGTGGCACGTTCCTTTACATTCGTTCCCGAGTTGAGAGTTTCCTTAGTGGCACATGATTTAATGGAGAAAGTTAGACTACTTGAGTAACGTCCTGAGATATGAATGAATGAGTGAGTACCTTTACGTACTATATATTTGCACTTGTTTCTCAAGTTTCTACACAATGATGAAAACATGATTAATTTTTAAGAACTTGATTTTATTAAAGTTATCATATGTCAGTCATAATTAAGGAGTTTCATCCAGACTCGAATTCCAAGACGATTATAACTGATTCAAATTCGAAAGGAAGTTTTAAGTAATCTTTTACACCTTCAAATTTATGTGGAAAAGCAAATTTATGAAATTATTGACAGATAAAACGTAATACTTTGTAATGAATTAAAGTTTTGTAATAAATTTGAAGTTTGGCTTTCCAAAGTCATTATTTCGGTAATAATTTGCTGCAATAAAATTTGTTTGTGAAAAACTTTGAAATTTATCGATTTGTTTTTATCAAAATTCTTTAAAAATTCGTGACTAAGAAAATTTCAGACAGAGATTTTTATACATTTGGCATATTATTTAGATGTTTTTGCATTGGACTAGGTAAAAGATCTGATTTGGAAGATCCAAATAAGTTTCACCACTTTTATCAGTTCAATGCTGTAAGGATACTGACCACCACTTTTCAAATGTTTTGACGTATTTAAATTGTTGGAAAAACTGAGATACTTGTATGTGGCAGCTCAATCGCTATTAAGTAACTTTCCTATTTGGTAGTCCCATCCCAGATGTCACCCTATTTACGGTTAGATGAAGATTTCTTTAAAGATAAAACACTGGCAGATCAAGAAATCTGCGATGATACGGTGTACGGCGTACAGACAGACTGATTTATTATACTCTAGATGAAATCTGAGAGTATTATAAGTTTGCCACAAACTTTGTAACGCTAAGGAATAAGGCTTGGAGAAAAAAATGAATGATACAGAAGTTCATATAATCACTCAAAAATCTCTATTTCAGTCTATCGTATAAAAATTTACATGTCCTCCTCCTCCTTCCACCACCTCCCATACAAACTGCACTTTTTCATGAAATACTCTAGGCCAATTTACTCAGTGCGTATAAAATTCATCGAGCTCAAATTTAGCACCAAATATTTATTTAGAATTATTAGCAAGACCAAAAAAAATTAGATCATTACCTTCACCCCTTCTACCCCCTCCCATACAAAATGACACAATTTCGCAATTCGACAATAAACGGTTTTTCTCGAAAAGTATAAATGCTATTGATCTGAAATTTTGGAATTTATTAGTTTTATTATAATTTTAATCTGCTGTATAAAAATTATTTAAGTCGTCCCTTTCCTTCTACCACCTCCCATACAAATTGCACGTTTTCATGAAATACTCTAAACAAATTTACTCAGTACGCAAAAAATTGATGGGGCTGAAATTTTGCATCAAACATTTGTTTAGAATTATTCGTAAGACCAAAAAAAATTAGGCGATTAGCTTCACTCCTTCTACCCCGTCCCATACAATTTGACACAATTCAACAACTTTACAAATAGTCGATTTGTCTGAAAAGTATGAATGCTACTGATCTACTATGCCAAATAAATGATGTTTACAGTTATTAATAACTCCACCCTCCTTCTACCATCTCCCATACAAACTGCACAATTTTACTAAATTCAATACACTAAATTTCTCAGTACTTATTAAATTTTTGAATCCTAAATTTTGTATAAAACATTTTGATAGCAGTCTTATCGTGATGTGAAAAAATTAGTTCAATGTTGTCATCCCCTCTACCACTTCCCCTACGAAATTTCATAAAATAAAAAAATTTCTGCATCATCTAGAGTATCGCACGATTGTGCTTTACGCCCACAAAAAATATCAGGGTGCACTAACCCAAAGAGACTGGTGCTCAAAGCAATCTTTTTGAACTGACACAATACAACAACTCGTCCAAAATATCACCCGAACTTATCTAGAGACGATCAAGATATTACAATTACGGCTCGGTAAGCCCCTATTTGCAGTAAAACACTACTTCCTGCATTAGCAATCAGAAACATGTCCACATTGTATCACTACCAGGTCTGTACTACATATTCTGACTGAGTGCTTACTATCGCAAGTTATTAGAAATCATAGTAACTCAACCAACACTGATGTCGCGGCCATGCTGTATCCCATCAATTTTAATACAAACCATACAACCAAACAAATTAAGACCTGCAGGCGAAAACAAACAAAGGAAGTACCATAATATCAAGATACAGAAAATGGACGACGATATGAGACAAAATAAAACGCGGGACGCATACGCAATAGTCGCAAAACCAGTCTCTGTAAAGACGCAGAGGGCAACATTATCAGCGACGCACAAGAAATCAAAAGGAGATGGGCATTCTTCTTTGAACATCTTCTCAATCCCACCCCATTAGTATCTATAACTGCAGACAACATTTCAATTGACGCCTCAACTAATGAAGTAAAACCATCATCGACACCACCCACGCTTGCTGAAATTAAAGCAGCCCTATGCGACCAAAAACGAAACAAAGCGCCGGGAATTGACGAAATACCAGTTGAACTTCTGAAAAACGGTGGAAACTGTGTCGCTGAAATACTAAAGAACATGATATGCAAAATTTGGACAGAGGAAATCATACTGGACGATTGGCGAAAAGCATTATACGTCCGATTTACAAGAAAGGAGACAAACTCTGCTGTGAGAATTACCGAGGTATATCATTGCTGTGTACGTCCTATAAAATACTGACAAAAATAATTGAACGTCGTCTTAAGCCCTATACAAATCAAATAATTGGCGAACACCAAGGCGGATTCAGAACCGGACGATCTACAACAGACCAGATATTCTCGGTGAAACAGGTGCTTGAGAAATGCTGGGAATATAACACAGACGTGCACCAAATCTTCGTAGATTTTAAACAAGCATACGACATTATCGACAGGAGCGTACTGTACCAAATCATGCTTAACTTTGGAATTCCCCCAAAACTAGTCCGACTAACAAGACTCACAATGACGAACACTGAATCCCAAGTGAGAATACAAACCAATTCCACAACCAGCTTTTGAACGGAATGTGGTTTAAAGCAGGAAGATGGTCTAGCCCCCATGCTTTTTAACTTGGCACGTCCGAAAAATCCCAGTCGACACTAACGGGACACTACTATTCAAGTCCACCCAACTAGTAGCATACGCTGACGACATTAACATCCTATCAAGATCCTTCCCTAGTGCTAAGGAGATATTTGTCAATCTTGAATTTGCCGCAAAAGAAGTCGGGCTGCGCATTAATGAAAGCAAAACAATAGTAATGACGCAAACAAGAAGGAGAGCGATTATCAGACAAACATAACGATTGCGGAATATAATTTGGAGAGTGTGGACAACTTCATATATCTTAGGGGTTAAGCTTGGAAAGAACGGTAATGAAAGAGACGAAATCAAACGACGGATAATTCTTGCAAATGAGACGTATTATTCGGTGCTTCGAATAATGAAATCCAGGAAAGTGCACAGAAAAAATAAGCTGCGGATTTATAAAACTATTATACGACCTATGCTCTGTTATGGCAGCGAGTCGTGGACATTAACGCGAACTTCCGAAAAAGCGTTTAACGCATTTGAAAGAAAGGTCTTTCGAAGAATTTTGGGACCTGTGAAGGAAGGAACGGAACGGCGAATAAGATACAACCATGAGTTGTATCAACTCTACGACGAGGCAGAAACTTCAACGTTCATCAAGCTACGTTAGCTGCAGTGGGCTGGCCATGTAGAGCGAATGGAAGACAAAAGAATCCCCAAACGTGCTCTTAAAGGCAAAGCGAGTGGTAACCGGCCAGTAGGCAAACCACGCGGTTAATGAAGACAGCAAAGCGATTTTAAAAATTAGCAGTTGGAGGATGCGGTCTTAGGATCGAGACGATTGGAGGCGACGACTTCAGGAGGCCGAGATTTGCGCTGTTGCGCCATTGATGATGAACCGAAAAAATTCTATCAAGCCAGGGACTTTGGAACAACATCAAAAATAATAAGTCTTATCTATCTTTTTTATTACAGAATGACTTGTGGCTTAGTCATTTTTGACCTTTATGTGCAATGCACAAAAAGATTTATGCAGGGAAGGAATATAACGTGCGATACTCTAGATGAAACGGAAAAGTTTTTGATTTTAAGAAATTTTGTAGGGGCAGTGGTAGACGGGGTGACGACATTGAATTATTTTTTTCACATCACGCTAGAGGATTCAAAAATTGAATAGAAAATGAGTGTATTAGATTTAGTGGAATTGTGCAGTTTGTACGGGAGGTGGTAGAAGGAGGGGCGAGTTCTTAATAACTTTTCCATAAATAACTATAAACATCAAGGTTTTGATAAGTTTTAATTTGTAGATTAGTAGCATTTATACTTTTCAGGAAAATTGACTTTTTGTAAAATTGTGTCAGATTGTATGGGAGAGGGTAGAGGATATGAAGCTAATCGTTTAACTTTTTTTGGCCTTGCTCATAATTCTAAATAAATTTAGTGCACAATTTCAGCTCGATAAATTTTATACGTAGTGCATAAAGAGGCTTAGCGTATTTCATGAAAAAGTGCAGTTTGTATGGGAGGTGGTGAAAAAAGGGGACGAATCGATTAATTTTTATACAGTAGATTGAAATTATCCTCAAAGTGATATAGTTCAAATTTCAGATCAATAGCTTTTATGTTTTTCGAAAAATTCTGTTTCTTGTCGAATTGCGGAATTGGTTCATTTTATATGGGAGGGGGTAGTGGAGGTAAAACTAATCGTCGGACAGACGTACATTCTTTTTCGAGATTTTTGAGTGATTTCATGAACTTCTGCAGCATTTATATTTTTCTCCGAGCCTTATTTCTTAGCGTTACAAACTTTATGGCAAAGTTATAATACTCTCAGATTTCATTTAGAGTGTAATTAGCAGCCTGAGGATGCGGTCTTTCGATCGAGACGATAGGAGGTGACAATTTTAGGGCCCGATTCTGTCTGTCGCACTATTGATGATAGTAGTTATACTCTAGATGAAATCTCAGAGTATATTGTGTTTGCCTTACCGTTTGTAACACTAACAAATAATGCTCGCACAGAGCCGCCAAGGGTACAGAAATATTTTTCGTCTCTCAAAAACCTCAATTCCGAGTTGCTGTCTGTCCGTCTGTCCGTCTTTCCGTTCGTCTTTCCACAACATAACTCTCGATAGCTTTAACCTATCGTGATGAAATTTGTTGTATATCATTTCTAGCAAAAAAGTAACTTTAAGTTCGTGAACGGGCCACATTCCCCCACTCCTTCTACCCCCTCCCATACAAATTTCATGAAATTTCGAAATTTAAAGAAATTGATTTTTCTCCAAAACCATTTCAGCTATTGACTTGAAAATTAGGTCACAATATAACGATATTAATATCATTAACCTCAAGAAATATTGATCTGATATCCTTACTCCTTCTACCACCTCCCATACAACTGCACAATTTTCAAAAATGCATTTATTCAATTTGCAATGCAACTAGTAAAGCCAAATGAACCAAATTTTTGTCATAATTAATTTTATTATAATTGCAACTAATTTTGGAAAAACTATCAACTTTACCTCACTCCTTCTACCCCCTCCCATACAAATTTTACGAAATTTCGGAATTTCAATTAAATTTTCTTCAAAACCGTCAAAGCTATCAACTTTAAAATTTGAGAAAAATAATTGATGCCAAAAAATTTGGTTTTGATTTGGATATTCCTTCTACCTCCTCCCATACAAATGCAGAGTTTTGGTAAATGCATTTAACCGATTTTCATAGAAACTAGAAGAAGTAGAAACTTGAAATTTTGCCAGAATTTGTCCCTTAATAATTGTAATAAAAGCTAAAAAAAATATCGCTTTCACCCCACTCTTTCTACCACCTCCCATACAAATTTTTATATTGGAAGTTCAAGAAAACTTTTTCTCCTTCGAACATATGAGAGCTATGGACATAAAAATTGTAACAAAGCAACGTGATTAGGATGTTGATAAGCAGATTCAAAATCAACCAAAATTCCCACATTGCCACCTCCCATACAAATACCATAAGTTCAGACAAAAATTGTTCAATTTCCTTGAAAATTCTGAAAGCAAGAAACTTTGAATTCAGCATGAAATATTTTATATACTACGTTCAGTGTTACATAGAAAAATTACAAACCTCCCCCTCTGATTTTACCACCTCCCAAACAAAAGATAAGTAAGTATTTCATCTAGAGTATCATATGATTGGGCTTTACGCCCAATCATAATTCTGTTATGTTTTTTTTTGGTTTCGAGATCGGTCCAATTTTCTTTTTTACTAGTACAACTAAATTTTTTTCTCATTGGTTCGTAGTTCAAATTCTCTTGCTGTCTATTCCAATTTACGATTTTTTTTGGACTATATATCTTGAGGTCTTGGAGTGTTTATGTCGTTGATATGTAATACAATTTGGGAAGGTACTTCAACTTGGTATCAATTCAGAGTTTTTGACAGTTTAATATTTTTTTTCCGGTACTTCCCCTGGGAGCGTGGGACCACTTGGCATTTCCTGCTTATTGTGTTTGCTGCTGCACTTATTCATTCATCCATATTTTTAGAGTATTTGTCATTTGTAAGTGTTTTTTGACCGTCCATGTCGTCCTGAACTTTAAAAATTTCACTATAGTGCATATTTTGTGGAGCTGCATTTTCGCATTTTAATCTTTTTCGCCAATATACACAATTCTTAGATAAGAGAAACTGTCCACATATCCTATTTGTTGTCCATTAGGATGATATGGCTTACACTGACGTTGATGATTTCCATAGCGCTGGCTTAATTTTTGAAAAACATTTTAAATAATATTTTAAAGTAATTTTATCGGTCTTTTCCAGCTTTTATAATTTTTTCAATACTTGTGACCTTCCATAATAAATCTTGCCAGACCAATTTTGTCAGAACAGCCAAAAATAGGTATTTGGGCAAATTTTGAGATTTAGATTGGTAACACTTCTCAGATATGTTCTGAGGTTTCATAGAGATATTGAATCGGAAATGTCTTAAAAAGGGATTTTCCACAACCTCTACCCTAACAGACTTGTGAATTTCAAGAATTGTTCATGAAAATTGCCAAAATTCAAACCGCAATATCTCAGAGCAAGGTTTCTTATTGTACAACTTAAGAATGCTATAACTCGATCAATTCTTGGAACTTTGATAAAATCAAGCGATTTTTTAAAAATATTATCTAGAAATAGAAAATTCATCTAACTCAATTTTGATCCCTGGCGCGATAAGGTTCACTTACACAAGGACAGTTGCATTTAGTGGCTGAGACACCTCGTGTTCAATTGAAAGCAAACTTAAGCTTCCAGCCTGTTTTGGCCTATGGGAGACCCTTAAAAGTTTTTGATTAACTAGAGTTTACTGAATAATCTTTCTGCCGATGCGGAAGTTACGGTCTCAATTAAATCGTAATCATAAATATAATAATTTGCAAGTGCTTTAACTGCACTTGCAAATTATCCAGTTTTTCAAGATTTTCGTGCAAAGGCGGAAGTAGTTTGCTTAGACTTAGTACTTCATTTAAGAGTTCTGGCCCATCTAAGTCCGTAGCATATTTGTCGGCCAGCTCCATACAGTGCTTTCTTAGCACAATATTATCCTGTAACTAGTCATGAAACCAGAACTCTGCGCCAGGAACAAACCACCCGTTCATTTATCACCGCAATCAGGGAAGAAACTAGGAGCATTGCTATAAGGTAGTCACTCGACTTTGCTGTTCTCCTGTACCATATATGTGATCTGTGGCTTAGTTTAGTATGTCAGTATGGGAAACTTGGCACCCCCGTGTTAGTATCATAATGCCGCAGTGTATCGGCTTTGCTGCTCTTTAGTTTCTGGTTTCGTACAGCTATAACGATATTTTGTTCAGTGTGAAGTACTTCGCCCTCTCAAGACGGCACCCAGAGCAGTTGCCCCTATCGCCCCCTTTAACATGGCCCTGAGTGCCTTGAAGTATAAGAAGAATTATCAAACGCACACTTAAGCGGCAAGTCAACGAAAAAAGAGTAATTAGAAAATCACGGAAGCGATGGGATGATTCTATTGATGCAGACAGCGTATCTCTGGTAAAATTGTTAAACTGGAGGACGAGGCCTTTGATTTTATAATATTAAGTATGCACTTTAAGTTGATATCATCAATTTAATGTATGTACTTATATTGATTTAAATAACATTATAGGAGATCAGTATAGCCTTATAAGATACTTTCAACATTTATAAGAGGCTCTATTAGCCTTTGTGTTTTTCTTACAAAAAGTGTACTATACTCTAGATATCTCTTCAAAATTTCAAAAGATTCCGAAGTGCATTATTTGTGAAACGATTGATTTTCAGCCGCAGAATAAATTTCGTATGTATATCACATAAAAGGTTTGGTTTAATTTGATATTCCAGTCTCGTAGCCTATTAAGATACCCATTGCGGGTTAAGATATTTTGCAAAAGGCCGACCTTTTTATTATACCGTTCAAAGGTAAAGTTGCGCTAAGTCCTACTCTATTGATGATTATCTTTCGGAAGAAATACACAAGCGAAATGGATTACAAGATGGAGGAACGTGGACGAAAATCAAAATTTCCGTCGTTAGGATCATATTAATAATGGAGCCAATTAGATCAGAAAGCGTGTTTTGAAATTCAAGATAAGGATTATAAAAGAATTACTGCAAGTTTCATTAGACTCATAATTCTCCATTATGTGGAGAATAAGTGATGTCGTTGCCATTAAATATCTGACAATCTGCCAACAGGACTCTTATCTTGTCATCATTTCAAACATAAATAAACCATTAGCCGAATGGTTTTCATGTTAAATCCTACGTCGCATCAATAAAAAATTAATATACATCCCCGTGTAGCTGCTGGACTCACTTTTCCACAATTCGCAATGACATTTGTGCCATCTCTAGGTTTGGGAATTCGATTTTAACATCCGGCAGGTTGGCTCAGCGGAATTACATAAATTGAAAATTTACGATTCCGATTCGCCATTTGGCATGTAATTGAAAACTACTGTTCTAGTCGTTCAGCTATTCACCTGTCTATTCCCAATCCATTGGAAAATCATAAAATCGAATGGAATTTGTTGTCAATCTACCAGCCAGCCGTATTTATACAGTTTAACTGCACATTACATTTTTGTTTGTCATTACCTTTACTTCCCCATCTCTCCCTCCGGTATTGTACAAATATTTTGTTACCATTCGCTAGTACGAATCGTTACGACCTCCATTACAATTCATTGTCCTAGCCGGGACAGAAAAGGAAATCAACAGCACAAAAATAACGAACCAAGAAAAACACATGAACTTTCTCTTGCCTGAAACCGAAAGAAACCGCCTGCCGAAGGAACCATTGAAAACATTCGAAGAGAATTACGATTGTGGAAATAAATCCACAAATTACCCAAACACGCCACCCCATGTTCAGTCTTAGAGTGTGTGTGTACAGGACGTAGTCGTTTCTGCAATGTAGAAGGAAGCTAGTGCCCACTTTTATGGCAACACTAAAATCACAGAAATTCTGTCACGTAATTCAATAAACTTCGGCGTGTCTCTCTCGAAGCGCAAAGAAGATAGGACCTGTTCGAAGGTTTTATGTGAACGTAGGACCTTTTCACTCTCCAGCAAAACTCTATCCAAGGACCTTGCCAGTTTAGCTCGAACTCATCAATTCAGTAATGCACGTCTATAGTGAGCGCCTTAAGCATTTCTGTTGACAATAGGCATTTTATTATTAGAACTTTATTTATGAGGTCCTATAAGGATCGACCCGGTTAAATGCCAGCTGATACTTCCGATCCAGTGAATTGAAAAATATGACCAGGCTGTAATCGAGAATAGTAGTCTAGAGTTCAGAAATATTTGCTGTCCCCAATAGCGGCTGATTTTCAGGACCTTGTATAGTATGGGCTAAGATTCATATAAGGTCAAGGAAAGATAGTTCGGCATCTAGGTTACTGTTCAAAATTGAAAAGAAATTAATTTTCTTGAAAATTTTTAAAATAGGTGATTAAAGCCTTATCGAAACCTCGACCCAATTATCATATTTTCTTATTAGTCGAAAACAAACAGGAGTGAGAAGTATAAAGTAAACTACTTAGCACTTGCTATGATTGGTAAAGTCATATTATTGAGCAGACAATGTTGACACTTCAATCCATTTGGAAATTAACAGTGCACTCACGTATGCATGTGTTTTATGTTCTAATGCTTTAGTTTGTACGAGCAAGTTCTGTAGCGAAAGCTGTTGAGTGTCGTCATTGTAATCGTGCTCAACAATGAACACAATGCAACAATGAGAATCAAATCCTTCCAGAAGACAATGGATAGATACTAATAAAGTTTCCATGAATATTTGATAGTCCTTGGAATTGAGCTAAGTAGGAACTTACTGACATTATGCTGACATTTCTCGTTACAACTCCAAAACTAAAACTGTCGTTGTTTGAAAAACAGAAAATTAGATAATATTTCAAAGTAAGGCATTGCAAAACTGAGCGAAAAATCGTATTCGATATGTATTAGCTCAGCAATTTTGGTAGATACAAAGGAAATGCTGAGGAAGATAGTTCCATTCAGAAGGCAATGATCATGAATCGAACAACGAATCGTATACTGTTGCCTATTTGGAATCAACGAAGCAGCTAATACATCGAATAAACCAACAAAATCAAAAAATGGTTGAATCGGAAAGCAGCCTAACAAACTCAAGGACGACTTCAATCTGCATAAACAAAGGATTTTAAAGAAGAAATAAGCCAGGCTATCGTACTGTAAGCAAATCGAACACCAGTTTCAGCCGAAGCTTATACATCAACGCACTATGCTAGGAGATAAATATATCGAAATGACTAGCTCTCTAGAAGTTAAAATCAATAAAAATAAGGAGTAATCAGTGAATATTTTAGCAAACCGATGGTATCAAAGAGTCTTAAAAGTAAAAAGGAAACAATTCTGCTTCTTCAATGGGACTACAGACCGAATCGGAATTTGGCCTTCTGACCTTCGGGTTCCTTAACATTACCTACGATTTTCCATTGTTAGCAGCTTGAGGTGACCCAGATATACCAACGTAAGTAGTGTGATAGAAATATAAGTTGATCGGAATCTGAACTCACAGTCTCCACACTGCAGACTAACACGCTAGCCACTAGGCTACACCCAGGAAACAAGTGGCGTCGTCAAATCCGAAAATGTGGTTCATAAAAACCGAAAGAATTTAATATTAATGAATTTTTATCGTACTGTCTATACGCTGTGGCAATAGGGCGTGAATTAGCAGGCCTTGCTTGTCGTAAAAGTCAACCAATGATCAACTTATCCCTCTGTATGCTCTGCATACAGCACAATTCACCCACAGCCAGTTTTACCCTAAAAATACGATAGTAAAGGAATTCTTACTGGATTATGGGGCCTTGAAACTGATTCCGAATACGAACAATAGGTTCTCCTTTTCGAACAAAATTTCAATTACGGAAAAAATAAAATAAAACATTATATATATTTAATATGTAGCAACTAGAAGCATAATAAGTTTTAATATAATCAAGCTTTTAGATTTAGAAAAGGTTTCATCAGTCTCAGCCGTGTGGTGGTTGGATGGGTACAGATAGGATAGGCATCTCATTGACGTCATTGGGTGACGTCCAGTGTTGTCAACTATCAATTGTACTCATCACACGGTGTAGCCACCGGGTACTGGTCCTGCCCATCCGGACAGGGCTTGCTGTACTGATAAGCGCGTGTGGAAAAAAACGGAAAAATTTCTATGACTATACTATGATCCTCCAGTTTGGAGATTGGACAATGTGTTAACAAGTCATGCTTGGAAAACCCAGACTTGTTTCGAAACCTATGGCAAGGACTGGATTGGGTCAACGGCAAACATTCCAGCAAAAAATGGACTTCTCCTTCGAAACTTGAAACGTGCGATCCCCGTACAGGACAGGAGCAGTGAGAGCGCTTCTGGAACAGGTGATCAAATACAACATATACATCACTGCACTACTATAAACTACTCGTTAGGTAGCGAGATTACTGACTTTAGATCGCAAATAATTTTCAAAAGAGGGAAATATTCGGGAACCCGCAAGTTTGAAGTTGGGTTTATAGTCGACAACAAGTTTAAACAAAAAATTTAACCCCTTCAAGCCCGTCAATGAACGATTTTGTACAATCCACTTCACTATAAACTTGATTAATGTCCACTCCTGAATATTGTTGGCCTGACCATAGGCCATTGTTTGCTAAAGCTGCACGCATTTAAGCTGTGGATTGCAAGCGACAGTCGTTGCAGAGGGTGCGACGAAGACGAAGAATCTATCAATTTTTCTTTGTCACTGGCCACAAATCTGCAGCAGTCGTCTTCTTTATTTAGTTAGGCTCCACATTCTCTCCGAACTGATCAACCTCAGAGTCGTCAAACATTTGAGCTTGCTGCGGTTGGCAAACCGAATTAAGTGGCTAGCAGAAGAAGAGTGACATCTATCTCATAATCTATAATGGGAGTACAATGAGTCCAACTGGATGACCCCAGTATATTATAACTTTTTTGTTGAAGCACTATTGGAAGTTCTCGCTTTTCCCCTTTCGATTATTTTTAATAAATCACTTTCCGAAGGTACTTTTCCAGAAGTCTTGAAACTGGCTAATGTTATCCCTATTTTCAGGAAAGGTGACCCCGAAGATATCTGAAATTATCGCCCTGTTTCCATTCTTACTAGCTTTAGCAAAATTTTTGAACGTCTCGTTCACAATGTAATGTGTGACAAACTTGGCCATTTGATTTCGCCCTGTCAACATGGTTTCGTTAGAGGAAAATCTACAACTACCAATTTGTGCGAGTTTACAAACTTTATAGCCAAATCTTTCGAACTCCATCAGTCTGTTCACACTGTTTACACAGATTTTGCAAATGCATTCGACACAGTTAATCCCAAGATTCTAATTGGAAAACTTAAAATATATGGCGTCTCTGGTAATTTACTTGACTGGATTTCTTCCTAGTTATCTACTCGTAGTACCTTATGCGTGTAAATTTTAAGGGACATGAGTCTTATGTATTTCCTGCGTTGTTTGGTATTCCACAGGGGTCTATTCTTGGTCCACTATTATTCTTATTTTTTATAAATGACCTACCCCAGTTTTTATCTTCTTCTTGTCTCCTGTATGCGGATGACCTCAAAATCTTTCGAGTGATTAATTCTCCCTGTGATCGTGATATTTTAAAATTGGATCTTGATCGACTATATCAGTGGTGTTTGTCGAATGACCTAGACTTAAACATTAAAAAATGCTTCTCAAAGTCATATTCACCTAAAAGTGATCCTCCCGAGTTACTTTATTTAATCGATGGCACTAGCCTTTCGGAATTAACGATTGTAAAAGATCTTGGTGTGACTTTTGATGTGAAGTTGAGTTTCACTACACATTTTAAAAATATTATCAATCATGCCTATAGACTTGCCGGATTCGTTCTCCGTATTTCTTCTACTTTCGCTTGTTCTAGTACTGCTATCCTGCTTTTTATCTCTCTAGTATGTAGTATTCTTGAATACTGCTCTGTTGTTTGGAGCCCTCACCATAAGTGTTACTCAGCTGCTATTGAATCAGTTCAACGTAAGTTTACGCATTCTCTGTTCTTTCGTTCTAAAATACCATATGCTAACTACTCTACGAGGCTTATGGTACTTCATCTTCACACTTTAGACATACGCAGAAGTTACTTTGAGGTTGTAAACGGTATTATAAGGACTAATCTTGTTGACGAACTTAATTTCAGAATGGAAGTTGTTAGTACTAGAAATGCCGATATTTTTTATCCTTCACGCGCTTTATTAGACGTTTATTTTCACTCTCCTGTAGTTAGACTTCAGCGAAATCATGACAAACTACAACTTGGATCTTTGTCTATTTCTTTTAATGCTTTTAAAACTAAACTTAAGAAATTCTTGTGATATTTCTTATCGCTTGCTATTGTGTAATTGAAATGTAAATTTTGTTCAATGGCTAAATAAATAAATAAATAATAAACATATTGTGATTCTTCGAAACCACCCTCCTACTACCTAAACTTAAACCATGTTTATGCCCCAAGGGAAGACAAAGCCTACGAAGTAAAAAATATTAACGGATCAGCCGACATTCAAACAGGACGAATATACCTACTTACTTATTTTTGAAAAAGTGACTAGCAACTACTCACTCCTTTCAAAACTTCAAACTGCACAATTTCACTAAGTGCAATGTTTATTCTCTCAGTACCTGGAAACTTTTGAAGCCGCATGTTAGAAAGCGTAAGAAAAGCCAAAATGGCATAAATGGCACGTCTGCAGACGCGCTATGTGTTATTTAGTTTAATTCTATTTTAATTTGTTTTTTGTTTTTTTTATACATATTTCTATATTTATGCCTTTATTTCTGAATTTTGATACAGTGTGATTTTGTGTTCAAATTAATAAATGTTCGTTATACGTCGGCATCGGTCCCATAATTGAAGGCTAACTATCAGCTTGTGGTCTTTCAGTGTTTTGTTGTTGCCCAAGCTAAGGCCTAGAACTGCACGGGTATATAGCAGTTTAACGCTGTTGACTCCGAGCTAGCGAAAATGTTTTCGTTGTATTTTTGGTTGTGCATTATTTTGATTTTAGTGTTACCGGAGCGTTGATTGTTTTTATTAATTTTTTTACTGAATTGTTTAACAGTAGTTTGATTTTAAGTACTAATTATTTATTTTGTTGTCTTAGACGAATTTAATAGCGTATTTTTTTTTGTCCAAGGTAATTTTTAATATTTTTTTAAATCTTATTTAGTTAGGTTTTCTTATTAGCTAATTTTTCTTTTAGATGTAGCGAAATTTAGTAGTTTTTTTTTAGGTATTTTTTTTTTCTCTCTTCTATCCATTTATGTTTTTTTCTTATTTGTTTATTTTGATGGTTTGGTGAATGTTTTCGCAGTGCATTTGAATTAAAAGAAAAGATTTCCGGATTCTACACTGTTACGCTTTATTATTTGGGATGTTTCGGTCTCTGCTGAGACCTGAGTTTGATAGAGGCATCAGCAGAGACCAAAACGTCATGAATAATGAAGCGTAACAGTGTAGGATCCGGAAATCTTTTCTGTTAATTGTTCACTCTGCTTTTATTTTTATTTCTTTATTTTTTCTTTTCGCTCCGTAAAGTCAGAGTCTTGTTGATCATGGTTAACTTCATCAAATTAATAATTGGGGACTGAACTCTGCTTAACTCTCTCTGCGTATCCAAGCTGAAAGAACCGGATATCGCCTTATTCCTGTCAAACTCAAACTCAACAGTGTCAAACTCTACATCCGCGATGATGTGTCTTTTTTATTATTTCCCTATTTCGGGAATTGCTCCAATCCAGAATTTAATTATATCTGGATAAAATTGCTGATCCAAGGACACGTTATGTACTTCTGTTATGCGTATAGAAGCCCAGCAATGACTGCAGCGAACACTTCATTAGAACTGGTTAGGTTAACCGAATCTATCCAGTCAATTAACACTGCAAACTTTGACGTTGAAATCGCTATCGCGTGCCATTTCAATGCTCATAACATAGCCCGGCTTAAACACTCCTCTACTACAGACCGGGAGGGGTGTGATACCAAACTTTATGCCTCTATAAACGGTTTAACACAACTAGTAGATGAGCCCACGCGCTTACCAGATATTGCAGGACATTTTTCTAATCTTCTTGACTTTTTTCTCACCAGCCATCCAGAGAAATATTCTGTCTTCCATATCCATCGTTCACAATTCCCAGTTGCAACACTTACATCGCTGACAATCAAGGCAACCTCGAAGAAATATTTGGCATTTCAAAAGAGCCAATTGGGGGTCGCTAAATGACTTTTTCAATGCCTTTAATTGGAAATTGTGCTTTGATTCCAATTACTGCAATGAAGCTTGTAGACTTATCACCGAGATTATCCTGAAAGGTGTGAAGCTCTACATATCTTCCAGTCATGAGAGTCAGGCTGTCGAAGGATCTTGGTTCAATAAAGAATGTCTCGATACAATTCAGACCAAGAACCAAGGCTTCCATGGCGTAGTGGGCAGCATGCTTGCTTCACAATCAATAGATCGTGGGTTCGACTAACACTCCAGACAGTGGAATTTTTTAAGCACAAGTTTTCGGTTGCTACTGCGATGAAAAATTATTCGAAATAAAATGGGCAACGATGCAAAATTGAAACAGTTCCATTTCAAGAAGGTCAATATACTCAGTAGTTCCTGTTCGCTTTCTATCATTCGACTGAAATCTATAATATCTGCAAATATTTTCCAGTAGCAGCCAGTACAACTGAAAAATATACCAGTTTCTTCACTCGTTACGGTCGTTCTCACTCTCCGTCTCCTACCTTCTAAATCCCATTCCTTTTCTCCATAACTATGTTTGTGCATTGCACATAAAAGCCGAGATTGCCTATAACACAGGTCATTCTGTAAAAGAAAGCATTTTATACCTTGAAACTCTTTAATATGTCAAGCAATACCTACAAATTCATACTCAATCATGTTTAATTTGAGCATTACCAAAACTTCGAAGGAAGATTCTTCCGTGTCCTAAAGGCACGAGATTTTCCTGATCATTCGTCAAAATAGCAAACAAGAATTTCATTTCTTCTTCAATACTTCTTCTTTTGTTGATGACGACCGTATCGTTATTGATCCTGTCGAAAAAGCTAACTTACAAGCAGCAACTTTCGCTATAAACTCACGCCTTTCACCTTCAAGCCAATTGTCTCCCGCTCTAAATGATTCTGGTTTCTCACTGCCTAAACTACATTTTTTAGGATTCCTGATGGTATTCCCCCATTACCCTTAAAAAATTCTCCTATTCCTTGGCTTAACCTCACCGCAATCTTTTCTATCTTTCCAATTCTTCTAGGTGCTTTCTACGTATGTGGAAAGTTGCGAATATTCAGCCAATTCCCAAGAAAAGAAGCGAAGCGAACCCCGTCAACTACCGCCCGATAGCTATTACTTCGGTGCTCTCGAAAGTAATGGAAACTGCAGTCAATCGCAAAATCACTTACTATCTCGAGGATAGCCAGCTTATCCATGGGTTCTGTTCTGGAAGGTCTACTTGTCAGAACGTTGGAACTCATGCGACAACTCATGAAACACGGCGAAGGTCAAGTTCTTGCACTTGACATTTCAAAAGCTTTTGACAGAGTTTGGCAAGAGTGTGTCATAGTTAAGCTTAGGGCCATAAATCTTAATGATACCCTTGTTCAATGGATTGATAGTTTTCTTTCTTAACGCACTATACGAGTAGTACTAGATGGCGTTACTTCTTCCTCTTTCCCTAAACATTACAGCCTCCCTCAAGGCTCTATTTTATCTCCATCTCTTTTCTCTCATCAACGACCTTCTGTCGTCTACTCTCAATCCAACCCATAGTTTTGCGGATGACAGTACTTTAGATAAGACCTATGCATTTAACTCTGCTGCGGAATATCACAAGCATTTTGTTGCTTCCAATCGTATAGAGCTATTCCGATTGCTGAACTTGGAACTCAGCTTAATTCTTGAATGGCGCAGGAAAAATAGAGTAGAGTTCAACGCTTCCAAAACACAGGTCTGTCATCTATCCCTCAAACGTGATGTTCCAGTGCTACCTCAAAATGTGACCTTTGATGGTGGACAGCTTTGCACCTCTGAAAACTTCACTTTTCTAGGCGTTAAAATTAATGACCCCTTGAATTGGGCCCAGCACATCTTTGATCTTGCCTTTGATGCCTCTAAACATCTAGGTGTTCTACGAAAGTGGTAAAAGTATTTCACGCCGAACGACCACGCAGCCATCTATAAGGCATACATAAGACCACGTTTACAGTACAATTCGAATGTTTGGGCTGGGGCACCCAAATCACACCTCGCGTTGCTTGAGCTTTTTCAAAAACATGCGTTCATTCTTTCAAGCATTGCAGAAATTTCGGAGTACTCAGCATTTACTATCACTGCTTCCATGGTAAATGCATTGCGGAGCTAAGCGCGCTCATTCCTCCAATCAATAATTTTTCCCTAAATACTCGTCAATCTGAAGGCGCGTACGAGTACACCGTTAAGCCCTTGCCATTTCGTACATATCATTTCATTGTCAATATTTGTTTTAAGTAAAGTGCACTGCCACGAAGGTTTAACGCCAATATTGTCTTTAGCAACACGAATTGTATAAGGCGAAAATCATTAACGCCCCCAAAGGTGGCGTTTTATACCTACAGCAAGTTCGGCATTCATACTGCTGGATGCGAAACCTATCTATATCTCTACCAATCTTTCGGTCATAGCACCAGGTTGAGGATCACGCAACCTTACGCCGGGCAGTTGCTCTGCCTGCGATATGGACCACCACAGCCACCTAGTGAACGTCAAGACGATTCGGCAAAGTCTCGTACAGTATCGTCTGTATTTGTTTAACGTGAGGCGCTCAGCCCAAAGGCTTCCTCCACTATGGTTTAACCTCACGGTTATCTTTAGCAACACGGATTGTTATTGTGACGACAATCATTGACGCCCCCGAAGGTGGCAGTTTATACCATCTACAAGGTCGGCATTTATACTGCTTGAAGCGAGACCTATCTGTATCTCTGCCAATCTTTCGTTTATGGCAACAGGTTGTTGGATCACGCAACCTTACGCCGAGCTATTGCTCTATCCGCGATATGGGCACCACAGCCACCTCGTGCACGTCGAAGACGTCCTCAACCAGCACTGGGGGTGGAAGCAACCTTCCATGGGCGCCCCAGCTCCCGAGGCACCAGATAACCTCTGGTAGGAATCGCCGAAGCTTTCTAGACCAGCACTTTCTTCCCTGCGAGATAGGTTGATGAGCTGACGGACCATACGGTCTGTTCAACTTTATCACCCCTATCGTTGTAGGTTTCGGAGCCGATGCTATTAGTATGATTAAATTGATAAATCAATTTAATATACAAGCATTCGACTTAGTCCCCCCTACTTGAGTAGGATAGGTTGCGGAGCCGATGTAATATAGTAATAAGTTCAATAAATTGAACTCAATGCACCTACCATCGACGGATTCCCCCCCATCTATGATAGGTTTCAAAGCCGACACAATGCGTCCAGGCACACGGTAGTATGCGACTTTGTTCCCCATCTATAGACCTCTTAGCGCTATCCAGCTTGCACCACGAGGAGGTGGGTCTACTTCGCAAGCCGGCCATCTCGTACAGTGAAATATATGCAGTCATTAATTTCCTGAACATCAAGACTTTGGATCATATTACCAGCCAAAGTGTTTCCCAACAAGTACAACCGCCAGTGCTTCAAAAGCAATGTACACCCTCACCTTCGTCTTTCTCCACCCAAATTAAATTGGCCCAAATTTAGTTTTTTTTCTCCAATTCCTATACCGACACAGCTGTGCATAGCGTTATAGGGCGACCTCCTAAGTTGTGTTCGGTTCCTTAAACAAAAAAAAAAACTTACACTTGGTACAACCGAAAAATATCGTTTTTGGTCGATTTCACTCGCCTTCCTCTACCATTCTATTTTCATTAATCCCCTTCTCTCCATGACTGAACTTGTGTATTGCACATAAAGGCCGAAATTGTCTTTTTGCAAATAAAAACATTTTCGTAGCAACTTTAGCATGATGTGAACAATTGGCTTCAATGCCGTTGCCCTTTATGTTACTACCTATATCCTAAAGATATGAAAATTTCTCATTCATTTAGAGTATTGGGCATTACGCGTAGTCATAGTCTTGTTATGTTCCTAGATGGAATCTGACAGTATTATAAGTTTGCCACAAAGTTTGTAACGCTAAGAAGTAAGGCTCGGAGAAAAAATTGAATACTACAGAAATTTATATTATCACTCAAAACTCTAAAAACCGACAATCCGATCGTGTCCTCTCTGTCGCGCGAACAGCCAAAAAGTTTAAATTTTATACTCGTAATTTTTGACAAAAAAGTAAGGTAAAGTTTTTGAACAGGCCAAATTGCTCTACTCCTTATACCCCTCCCATACAAAAAGGCACAATTTCGCAATTTGACAATAAACAGATTTTCTCGAAAAGTATAAAAGCTATTACAATGAAATTTGTGATATTTTATTTTTATCATGATTTCAATCTACGGTATAAAAATCTACCACCTCCAATATAAACTGCACTTATCATGAAATACTCTAAACTATTTTACTCGGTGCATATAAAATTTATCAAGCTGAAGCTGTGCACTAAATACTTATTTAGAATTGTTAATAAGACCCAAAAATTGAGACGATTAGCTTTACTCCGTCTTCCCTTCCCATACAATATGACATCATTTCACAACTTCATAAAATGATGATTTTCCTGAAAGGTATGTATGCTACTGATCTACAATTTAAAACATGTAACAAACATGCTGTTAATAGTTATTTCAGAGAAAGTCATTAAGCCCCACTCCTTCCACCACCTCTCATACAAACTGCACAATTTCACTAAATGCAATACACTAATTTTCTCAGCACCTATTCAATTTTTGAATTCTAAATTTTGTATAAAAGATTTTTATAGCAACTCTGGCGTGATTTGGAAAAAATAGTTCAACCCCCTCGACCACTTCCCTGTAAATTTTTTTAAAATCAAAAAATCTCTATCATTTAGAGTATCGCGCGATTCGGTTTTACGCTCAATTGTAGTCCTGTTATGTGTTTTAATACTTGTGTACTTAGTCAACCTGAAAAAACGAATTTTCAGAGTAGTTTTTTTTGGTGTCTTTTTACTTTATTATTCGAAAAATAAAGTGAAATCCAATGTTTTCTAAACATCTGCGTGTAAATTTTTATTGCACAGTAAGTTGAAATAAAATTTGAGATGGGGGGAGGTGCCGAATTTGTCTTTATCCCTGCGGATGCTCCTTTCCTTAGCCCATAAAAATTTTCGGATTTTGTCAGATAGCTACGTAGACTACGATTAGAGTCCATTATTCCCTGGCCGAGTTTTGTTGAAAACGAAAACAAAACAAAGAAAACACAGACCTAATGTAGAAGGCACCTCAATTGTTCACATATTCTACCACTCCTTATACAGAGCGATTAGTAAGTAATAAATGCAATTTTTCTCAGATTTCATCAAGACAGAGAAACGGTAAGATGAAATGATAAGTTGTAACTAGCTATTTCTCATTTAAACCATATGGCAAAATGACAAGTTAATGATCCAGCTATCCAAACAAAACTAACTTAACCAAAACACGTACCAAACCTGTACGCATTTGATCATGATTATATCGTAATTAGGCTTATTATAGCATGATAGATAAGTACACATATAAATCTCAGTCCATTTCCTGACTTCATAATATGGAAACCGACATCCTTAAATAACGTCAAAAAGTCACTTCCTTTCGCTGTTTAAAGTTTACCATTTACGGCATTTAAAGCGACTTGCAAGCAAGCCCTTATGCAGGCAAGACGTTTAAAGAAACCCATAAGCATCCAGCCTGCGAGTTTTCCCGAATAAACCATTAGTTCATCGTATCCTTGTTACTTTCATTCCTTACATTTTTATCGTCTCTACGAAATAAAACATCTTCTTCTATGATGGGTATCTGTGATTACGACCTACTAGAATTTACGATAGCTTACATGCATAGCCATAATCTTCACTTCACCATTAAGCAAGGAGCTTCATCTCGGAGAAATTTCCTTTGAATATTTTACCCCGTATCGAGCTGATATTATTTTATGTGAGTAGGCATTTACGTATGGCTTCGAAACGTATGTACGTATACTTACACTTACTATTTGCTTGTTGATCCTGTTGCTTTAGATAGGTACGTAGCGGACAGCAACAGTTTAGCCAAAAAGTTCTATAAACGTTCAACGTTATAGTTGGGCAGGAAAACGAGTTTATCGAAAATTGTGCCTTACGACGGAAGTAGGTATTGTAATAATAGAATGCATCAAATCCGATTATGTTTTCAAAATGAAATTTTGCTAAGCACGAACATTATGTTTGCAGTGTTTGCGACATGTGGTCCCTAGTGGGAGACACCTTTTCGATTCAAACATAAGCATACATTATCTAGACATTAGGGATATTAGATATTCTAGGCAAATATGTGGTATGTTAGCTTATGCCTAATTAAATAATTCAAATTAGGTTAAAATTTGAATTAATTTTGAATAAGCATTTCAATATGCTTCTAACAGATTTAAAAAAAAAAATGGTGACAGATTTAAATCGGCATCCTCTTTCTCGGGGACTCTATCTAGGAAATGTCTTTCCACTTGATTTTTGTTATACCCTACGGAGTTATAAAAAGCATAAATTGATCGTTATGTAAGCTTATACGAATTTTTATTCATAAAAAAACACCTAAATACATATAACCAAATCTTTTTTTTTTGCGAAGGGAAAACACTTAAACGGGCATTATGCCTAGATGTAATTTGTCACTTCAGCCTCAAGGTGACATTATCATTGCTATAAGGGAAATTCCGGTCAGAGTGACAAAGACCCCATACAACTTGGGCAATATTCATTGCTACCGTCATCATCGTCATGCAGGCGGTCCATTCGCTTATAGTAGCGTCGTCCTGTAGCTTGGCACAAGGTGATGAAGGTACCAGAACGATCCATGTATGTAAATTAGAGAGAAAATCAGCCACCGTTTATGGTGGCCTCTCTAAGGGTTACCATTTTATTGCCACAAGAGCTCTTTGGATGTTAGAGCCACGTCATCTGTTCGGGCTACTGGAAACTTTGATACTTTAGATATCTACTATTTTCCTGCTGCTGGTTACGCCGAGCGAAATTTAGGTCACGGCAATTTCAAACAGGTGAGCATTCGTTTTTCACACTACAACGATAATTTGATTGATATGGACGAAAAAGTATGGTTTCCTGTGGAGAGCTACGCAGTGAACATAAATATACCATAGACCTAATACCGAGTTTCTATCCAGGTAGAAGCTTTCAGAAGTGAAAAATTCGCTGACTACGATGTAGTGGAAAAAATTTCTACATAGGCGAATAAGGTGATGGATGCGGCTGCTCTGGCATGTTTCATGTCATTCCCATATCTATTTTTTTTAGGCTTTTCGGCTTATTTTACAGCCGTTTTTAACAACCATTATAATTTTTCGAAGCGGTCGTGCGCGACTTAAAGGACTGCGAGTGGTGATAAATGATAGAAAATACATCAAAAGCGGACAGTGGTACGTGTGTTAGGAAGATTAACAAATATTATGATCTCTATCGAACATTCTTTGGAAGTTCAGTAGATTGGACAACGCCCATGAAATTTTCGAATTCGATTAGCACTCTCTGGTATGGTTTACAATGCCATGCTTTGTTAAATATTGAGTAATGTTAAGCGAGTCCTTCTTGCGGTAATGATGTGGTTTTTGAATTGTACGTCATTCGATATTTCAATTGAAATGCTATGAAGTTTATAGGAGTGAGTTTACCCCACACCAGTCAAGTGATAAAAATTAACAAAATACAATTTTTCATTTTTCAATTACTGTCATTTCTTGAAAACCATTTAATTTTTTTAATTCACCGAGATCAACTAAGAGGGTCACCCTTTAATGATATGCCCAGTTGAGTCGGGATAGGGAAGAAGATAATGGGCATCAAGTGAGTTTGGTTGGGAAGAGATGAAAATGTCGGTGAACGTTACTCTTGAAGCATTGCGGGCTACCTCTTTAGGAAAAGTTTTGTAGCTCGTTTGAAAAAATTATTTTGTTTAACCCTTTGGTTTGTAAAATAAGATTTGAGTTTGTAAAATGAAGATAGAAAATGTTGTTTGATAATAGAATGTGTGAATAGTAATACATAATACCCAATTTTTTGCCTTTTTTACTTGTTCAAACTTAAGCATTCATTATAGTTTTAAGCAAAAGATTTGTTTAAGCTGTAATTTGAGTTTTTTAAGTTCCGTTGTCTTGATTTTTCTGAAAGTTGCAATTTTTTGAGTAATTCACTGCTTTTCTACCGAGTTGCTTTACTTATTTAATAAAAAAAATGTGAAATTTTTCAGCAATTTTATGATTGATACATCAAATTGAATGTTTCGAACATTAGCATGAATTTTTTTCGAAATTTTTTGGGTGTGTTAACAAGGTGAAAAAACGCAGGACGTGAAAGACCCACGTTTAAGGACGGAAGGTGCCGAAAAAACGTTTACAGCCGAAGTATGAAACTGCGACAAAAAAATTAGATACTCGCATAGAGCTCACCCTTTGGAGACTAGCGACTCCACAGACCTGAGCTAGCTATCCCCCTCTGGGATGGGGGCTGTAGAATTCACCCACAGCCAGTCCTGCTTGCCCTAAAAATGGCAAATGGACACTCACTGGATCATGGGCTTATCACCCGTGATCTTAAGACCTAAATGATACGAGAAACGGATACATCGCCTCGAATACGGACTGATTCTACGGTAACGACTTTTGGCATTCGAAAACGGACTATAATTGGCTTCTGGAACGTTCGAACATTGAATGACGGGGGAAGAGCTGGTGTTACTCGGTCCTTGCACCGCCAATCGGTGATCGATCGTGAAATGGAGCACTAAAACATCCAAATCTTGGGCTTGAGCGAGGTCAGGTGGACAGGATCGGGAGAAGAACGAACCCCTAGCGGAAATACTATTCTGTACATTGGCCCTGAAAGTGAAGCCAGAAATGGCGTAGCGTTCGTCCTTACACCGAGAGCGAGAAACAGTCTCATTAGCTGGGAACCAATCTCGGATAGGATTATCGTCGTCAGGTTCAGGACCAGTGTCAGAAACGTCACAATTCTGCAGTGCTACGCACCAACTAATACCGCAACATCTGGTGACAAAGAGGAGTTTTATAGCCAACTGAGTGCCACCTTCGAACGTGTTCCAACAGGTGATATTATTATCATCTCAGGAGATATGAACGCCCAGGTTGGATCAGACAACACTGGACTAGAACACATCATGGGGAGGCATGGTGACCCTTGGGTCGACGCGTCACGACCTTGGATTAAGAGACCCGAAAACGGCTAATTATTTGTGGAGTTTTGTAGTACTCGACAAATGGTCATCGGAGGAACCCTTTTTCCACACAAGAGTCATCATAAAACATCTTGGGTTTCCCCTGATGGTGTTACTCAGAACCAGATCGACCATTTGGCTATAAGTCGCCGATGGAGAAGATGTCTCCTCGATGTGCGAGCGAAACGTGGAGCTGACGTGGGGAGCGATCACCACTTGATGGTTGTCTGCTTGAGATTGTGTACAGCAGGTATCCGACGACCACAAATTCTTCAAATGAAGCGCAAGCTTACTGTGGATAAACTTAGAAATCGCAACAAAAAACTCGAATACACCACTATTCTACGCGAAAAGTCATCCACATTGGGTGAATATGAAATGCGCACACTGGACGCCAATTGGGAGGCAACCAGAAACACTTTTCCAACTAGTGCTGAAGAATCTGTGGGATATGTGCAATGCGGTGAGAAACCCTGGATGTCGCAAGACACATGGGTCAAGGTTGGCAATCGGAAAAAGCCAAATTGGCAATCAGCTCTCAACCCGATGTCAACCAACGAACGCCCGACTTGAGGCAGAACTACCGCGATGCTCATATACAGCTTAAAAAGGCTGTTAGACGCGACAAGAGAAAGGCCATTGAAGATCTGGCAAACAAGGCAGAATCTGCGGCTTACCTAGGGGATATGGGTTCACTTTTCAAAATCATGAAACAGTTGGCGAACAGGAATTTCACCGCCAACCACCTGGTGAGAGATGTCAACGGAACTCTCCTTAATATGAGTGAACACCAGTTGCGGCGATGGAAGGAATACTTCTCTGATATTTTAAACATCTTGTCAGAGGAAGATATTCTGGAAACAGAACAACTACCAAACATCCAACCGCAACAATCTTCTATTAGAGACGATCCCCCAGATAAGGAAGAGATAGTTTCCGCCATTCGGTCAATGGCGGGAAGGAAAGCTCCAGGTATAGACGGACTACCAACCGAACTCCTCAAAGCGGACCCGGAAATCACATCTGATATACTCCTCCCACTCTTCACTAAGGTGTGGAGTGAAGGAAGATATCCGACTGAATGGAAGGAGGGCGTCATTGTGAAAATTCCGAAGAAGGGCGACCTTCGGGATTGTGGCAATTGACGTGGTATATGTCTACTTACTGCCGTATCAAAAATTATGGCTAAGGTAATTCTCACTAGGATTAGTGATGTCGTCGAGAGCACTGGCGAAGTTTATCAGGCTGGATTCCGTAAAGGGTCGTCTTGTACCGGCCACACAAATACCCTGCGGATAATATTAGAGCAGTCAGCCGAAATGCGTTCGCCACTACATCTCATGTTTGTAGACTTCGAGAAGGCTTTCGACAGCGTTAAGCGAGATTACATATGGAATGCTTTGAGTAGGAGAGGTATTCCAGATAAGGTCATAGCTATGATTAAAGAATCCTACGAAGATGCAAGGTGTCGCGTTTTGCATAGAGGAGAGCTGTCCGAGAGCTTCTCTGTGCGAACAGGTATCATACAAGGCTGCAAGGTGTCGCGTCTTGCATAGAGGAGAGCTGTCCGAGAGCTTCCCTGTGCGAACGGGTATCAGCCCTGTTTCTGGTGGTAATAAATGACATCTTGAAAGCTGCACTGGAAGGTGGGGAAGATAAAGGTCTTCAATGGAGACTATTTAACATCTTAAGTCACCTTGATTATGGTGATGACGTGTGTTTGCTTCCACATAACCGTTCGGACTTAGAGTCAAATGTTCGCTCGTTGCATTCTAAATGCAAAGAGGCGGGACTGAAAAATAATGTGCGTAAAACCAAGTACATGCACATGGGTTCGAACGCAAACACACCAATTGTTCTTAACGGACAGGATGTGGAAGAGGTGCAAGATTTTTGCTATCTTGGGAGCTTGGACGGCGGAGCCGAAAAGGATGTTGAGGCTCGGCTAAATAAAGCTCGTCTGGCCTTCGGTATCCTTTCCCCTATCTGGAGGTTAAGAGAGATCTCCCTTCGCACGAAGCTGCGAGTTTTTGACGCATGTGTCAAATCTGTGTTGTTGTATGGTAGTACTACGTGGAAAATGACCGTTCGACTAACCAGGAAACTACAGACTTTCGTAAACCAATGCCTCCGGCGCATTTTAGAAATATTCTGGCCAGAAGTGATCTCCAACGACGAACTTTGGAGTACAGCTGGCCAGGCTAAAATAGGTATTGAGATTTGACGGCGGAAGTGGCAGTGGATTGGTCATACTTTGAGAAGACCAGAGCAAAATATCGCAAATCAGGCTCTGGATTATAATCCTCAAGGAAGACGTCGGGTTGGTCGACCATGTAACACATGGAAGCGAGCATTTGAACAGGAGGCCAGAGGAATAAACAAGTCCTGGCAACAGCTTAAGGCCAATGCTCAGGATCGCGCCTTGTGGAAGAGAGTTGTTTCTGTCCTATGCCCCTATAGGGGGTCCTTACAGGAATTTGATTGATTGATAGAGCTCCTCAAGAGCTTTCCAGAGACTTCAAGGTTATGTCGATATCTTTTAATTATTTTTCGTTTCACTTCACCGGATCAGTTTGGCACCGGATTTGGGAATTAATTTTTCGTCCTTACTCTTAGGTACACAGTGCACTATCATTCTATATACTTCGTTGTCGCTTTCCGTTTTTATTTTTTATTCTAGGGCTCTTGGACTATGCAATTTTTTTGATAAAACTAAAATTTCATTTCCAACTTTTTATAACAGCGGAGCAGCTTTTATAAAAAACTATTTATTTATAAGTAAATTTATTCACTTTGTTTTAAAATAATTAGAATTAGGTGCTTCCTAAAAAAAATATAATCTTTTCCTTACCAAACTTATATTAAAAATTTCCAATTAACTTACATCAATGCACAACAAACTAAAAACTCATTCATACTTTTCTCTTTTCATTACAGTGCGAGCCAGGATTGGGTGCAAGTGTCATGTACAATCTGCTGTATAATCGTCCACAAAAGCTGATGCTCCTGGCTGGTTGCAGTACAGTATGCACGACGGTCGCTGAAGCGGCAAAAATGTGGAATCTGATTGTTGTAAGTACCATTTGTTGAGGAGTATCGTCTGACTCTACCTAATTTCTCTGCTACTCCCCATGTCTGCAAATACGAAGGTTATTCCAGTTCCTTTCATTGTTTGGGCTAAGTAAATGAAAAACGGTACGAATAAATCTGTTAAAGGATATTATACCGAAACTAGTGCAGCTTTTATCGTGTTAAAGTTCCTATATATGAGGTTGGGATTAATATTCGTTCGAGTAATTTCTTATTTGTTCTGGTTAGATGTAATTTCTTGGAAGAGTTATGATAAGAACTTTATCTGTGGGGTTCTCACATATGAAGGTAAATTTTGAGCTTCAGTATCGCGTTTTTCTGGCGTTTGTTCTATTTAATGCTTAATTTGGTGTAGAAGCTTAATACAACGATTTAATATTAAAATAATGGATGAGTTTTGATATACTGATATTGATGCTCAGAGATGCAATCGTACTTGGAATGTCTGACAGGGAGACGTAAAAGCAATCGCTTGGAACTGAGGACTTGACGTTGGATAATACGGTGGCGATCGTTTGGAATGCAGTTGAAACAAATAAGCAGCATACGGAAGTACGGTAGAAACACTACCACTAGATAATACAATCGAAAGATAAGTTAAGTCGTAAAATAAGAACCAAAAAAAATTACTAATTTTTCTTCTAGACAACTAAGAACAAATTATAAATTTTGTGAAAGTACATGCATATGGGTTCGAACACAAGCACACTGGTTGTTCTTAACGGGTAAGATGTGGAAGAGGTGCAAGATTTTTGTTATATTGCAAGCATCGTCAGCATGGACGGCGGAGCCGAAAAGGATAATGAAGCTCGTCTAAATAAAGCTCGTCAGGAATTCAGTATCCTTTCTGGAGGTTAAGAGAGATCTCCTTTCGCACGAAACTGCAAGTTTTTGACACATGCATCAAATGGTTGTACTTCGTGGAAAGTGACCGTTCAACTTATCAAGAAACTGCAAACTTTCATAAACCAAATTCGATGCATTTAAGGAAAATTCTGGCCAGAAGTGATCTCCAACGACGAACTTTGGAGGACGACTGGAAAGACTAAAATATGAATTGAGATTCAGAGGCAGAAATGGCAGTGGATTGGTCACATTTTGAGGAAACCAGAGCAAAACATCACCAAACAGGCTTTGGAATATAATCCCGGAAGAAGACGTCGGGTTGGTCGACCACGTAGCACATGGAAACGAGCAGCTGAGCAGGAAGCCAGAGGAATAAACAAGTCCCGGCAACAGCTTAAGGCCGATGCTCAGGATCGCGCGTTGTAGAAGAGAGTTGTTTTTGTCCTATGCCCTTATAGAGGGTCTTAAAAGGAATTTGATTTTTGATTTAATTTATTATTGTTGAGATCTTGGAATCTATTATTCGTTAAGCTCGGCTGGAAAAACGCGGTGCAAATAACATTTCCTTTGCCTCGTCGGGTATTCGTTTCCTTCCTTCTATTTCAGAATTCACCTTGTGTAGGGCATTTCGGATCTGAAGGATGATGATGCCCCTTGCAATTGGCACATTTCATTTGGTCGGTTTTTTTTAGTTGACATTCGCTATGGAGTTGATTATCAAGAACAGTTAAGATCAATGACTTTTGGTTTTGACTTAAGCACTTCAGGTTTCTTTGAATGTAATCCAGTTAAAACAATTTTCAAGGGGCGTTTATCTGTGGCCGCATGGATATGAAAGTAAAAATTTCTTTAGCATAAGATGATTGTAAGTTTCTTGCAAGTATCCAATGAATGCAAGAACATTTTTTTTTCCAGTTGAGGTAAGTTTAACTTGGTATTTCACGATACCAAGGGCTCCCATAATGACTGATTGTATTTGATTGTATTTAAGTCTAAACTAGGAATAAATATTGGGGGAACTTTAATATTTTTCTTCGGGATCTCAGCCATTGTGTCGTCCTTACCTAGTGCAGCCAGCTCTTGGTAATAGTTAGATCTATTCGGTTCTATTGCTTTCCGTATTTTTAATTTATCACGTAAAAGTTTTATAGGGGTATTGCCTCCCCTTTTAATTATCGTATTGTTCGTGGCACAGTATAAAAATAGGACAAGAAAATAGATTTTCACTGCACAGCACGTTTAAGACCGTAACGGTAAAACTTTTATTTTAAAACGATAGCTAGTTCACAAACATCAGATTCGAATAGCTCGGATGCTAAGCTGAGACTAAAGAAAGAAACTATTGATTCTTAGTACTAAGACTGCTCTTTAACTCAGCAAAATACTCAATTCTTCAAAGGTTACGCAAATCGAGACGTCGGCTTCAATTCAAATTATGGCAGGGGTGCTGCTCGTGTGAAGTTATTCACATGCGTGATGGCAGCGTGGTGCACCGTACTTACTTCACAGCCAAAAGGTGTTTGATTTCCACTTAAAGCAGTCGAATTTTTCTAAGTACGATTTTTATACTCTGGATGAATCTGAGAGTATATTGTGTTTGCCTTACAGTTTGTAACGCTAAGAAATAACGCTCGCGCAGAGCCGCCCGCCAAGTGTACAGAAACATTTGTTGTCGCTCAAAAACCTCGATTCCGAGTGACCGTCTGTCCGTCTGTCTGTCTGTCTGTTCGTCTGTCTGTCTGTCCGTCTGTGCGTCTGTCTACAGCATAACTCTCGAAAGCTTTGAGCTATAGTGCTAAAAAATTTTGTGTGCCATTTTTAGCAAAAAAGTAACTTTAAGTTCTTGAATGGGCTGCATCCACTCCTTCTACCCCCTCCCATACGAATTTCATGAAATTTCGAAATATTAAGAAATTGATTTTTCTTTGAAACTATTTAAGCTATCGACCTGAAATTTAGGTCAAAGTATTATAATATAGATACCACTCCTTCTACCCCCTCCCATACAAATTGACAATTTTGAAAAATACATATTTTCGATTTTCATTGAAACTAGTAAAGCTGAAAAGACGAAATTTTTTTTCATTATCAACTTCTCCTCGCTCCTTGAACCCTCTCCCATACAAATTTCACGAAATTTTGAAATTTAAATTAAATTATTTTTCAACTTAATATTTTGTATAAAGTATACAAATAGATATATCAATAACACGAAAAAAATTTGTTTTCATCCGTACACTCCTTCTATCCCCTTCCATAGAAATGCATAATTTTTGTTAAATGCATTTTATCGATTTCCATTCAAACTTGAAAAAGTACCAACTTGAAATTTTGCCAGAATTTGTTTCTTAATAATTGAAATCAGACTTAGAAAAAATTATCAGCTCCGCTTCACTCCTTCTACCACCACCCATACAAATATCTGAATTATAAATTCAAGAAAACCATTTCTCCTTCAAGTATATGAGAGCTATCGACTTTGAAATTGAATCAAAACATGGTGATAAGGATGATGATAAGCAGTTTCAAAATCATCTTAAACGCTCCACTTCCTCTGCCACGTCTCATACAAATGCCCCAATTTCAGGAAAACTATGACCAATTTATTTAAAAATAAAGAAAACTAAAAACTTTAAATTCAGCAAAATACATTTTGCATGCCATGTTTGGTGTCATATACGAAAAATACAAACCTCTCCCTCTACTTCTACCACCGCCCATGCAAAAGTCTCTATTCACTATTCGAAAGAATTTGAGATGACATATTTTCCGGTATATTAAAGTTATTTCCATCTCATCTAGAGTATCATATGATTGGCAGTGAAATTTATTCGAAATTAAGTTAGCAAACGATGGTGTAGCCTATTGTGCAGCGTGTTTGTCTTGAAATGCGAAGGTTGTGAGTTCAAATCCCGGTCGGCGCAGTATATAATTCCAGCACATTGCCTGCATGGATATACCTTGGTCACCTCAATCTATGAAAATGAAAAATTCGGGGAAAGAGGGTTGAGCGAAGGGCTAACAACCCTTTCACAAGAGGTAATGAAAAATGTTAAGGAACCTGAATGTCAGGTGGTCAAGGTCCGATTTGAGCTGTAGCACCATTGTATAAGAAGTAGAAACGATGTAAAGTGAAACAGTACCACTTCTAGAAGGTCTACATACTCGATAAATGGTTTCCATTCGCTTTCTATCCTTCAGTCATCCAAAACATCTGTAAATATTTGTCTGGAGCCAGTTCAATTGAAAAACATACCAGCTTCACCACTCACTCCTGCTTTTCTTCCCTACCTTCCCATTCTAAATGATCCGTCCCTCTGTGACGCAAAAGTTTAGGTGTTGCGACTTTTACTGCGAGATACAGCTAGTTTTCAGCAGTGATTACGTCTGACGACATTACATACAGGACGAGGACATTAGAAAATGATATAATACGAAAAAGTATTGCGAAAAGCTAAGGAAAAGTGACAGGAAAATTCGACTAAAATTGAAAAAGAAATTGGAAACACTGGTTCTCAGTTAGTGCACCTGAGGCCATTTACCGATCCTTTATCATAAATATTTCCTTGTCTTATGTTTATTTTATCATAATCAGAGAATAAAAACCAATTAGAACTGTCAAAGCTAAAATAATTTCAAGAAAATTGGAAGGTTCACAAATTGGAAAAAACCTGAAAAAGCTACTATGTGATGAATGAATAGAAGTCATAAAATTAGGGAACCATGCTGCAAATCCTTTCAAAGCTATCGAACGTTGAAAATAAGAAACCGTCTGTTGACGGCTGCTGGTCCCCTAGAGTCAAAGGAACATGAACTGTATACGTTTCTTATATACTTGCCAGTTTGTAGAAACACGCTCAATACTATTTATAAACTTTTCGTGTCACATATATTTCCATTAATAGTAATTTAGTTTTTCCTTTTAGGAATTTTTTTCCCCAGATAGCAAAAGTAGATTGAGTGTGGGAGTATTACCTGTCCTTTAGATTTATTTCAATTCTCTGTAACGTAAAGAAACTTTTTGTACTTTTACACTTTTTCACGCTTTCACAAAAAATCAAGCAAACTGTCTGCATAGGTTTTTTTTATTTTGTCTGAAAGCAAGAAGCCCCATTTGTATTCTTTGGGAATCGGTTAATCCAAAATCCGATTTGATCATAAATTCTGGGACGTATCTCGATATGTTGAAATTTCATTACTTAAAATTAACTTTGCTATTGTTCTTACTTGTTATGTTGGCTAACGCTTCATAGATGCGATGAATTTTTATAAAAAAATAAGTTTGAATTGTGACGAGAACAATAGAAAATTAGCTTATCGGGTTCTTCCATACAAAGTGACACATTTTCACAATTTTACAATGAAAAAATGTTTTTTTTAATCTGTTTCAGTTATTGATTTCAAATTTGTAACATTTATATATAATAATATTTTTATGACAATTTTAATAGCATATGAATTATTTAAATCATAATTTCACGAAATACAATAAAGTTTTTTTTCAATAAAGTTTATTGAGTTAAGATTGAATACTGAATATTTCATTAGCAGTATTAGTAAAATGAAAAATAGTTAACCGATTACTCTCACTCCTTCTACCTCCTTCTATTTAAAATGACGAATTATTACTTCGTTGTAATAAGTTGATTTTATTGAAAATAATAAACACTACTAATATGAAATTTGAATCATGTAATTTGTTTGATGAACGCTAAGAATAAGGCTTGGAAGTGGACTACACCCTACATTTATTTCTTGGTAGCAATTATGAAGAGTGAAAAAATAAGGTCGATCCCACCTTCCACCTCCCTACAAAACGGAACAATTACGCAACGTCGCGTAAAGCAGTGTTTTGAATTTTTTTAGAATCACAACCATAAATTATTAAGAATGAAACCTTGCTACTTGTATTTGTATGGGACAGGTTCGTGCTCACGTAGGGGTGATTTGAGATCATATACGTGATGACGAGCGTTAAAGAAATGTAAATAGTTTAAGTTTGCGTTAATTCTAAAAAAGTCTAAATAAAATAACTTTAAACTCAAAAACCTAATACGATATTTTAGATGAAATGGAAATTTTTGTTATATTAAAAAGTTTTGTCTGGGGAGTGATAGAAGGGGCAGCATGGATCTAATTTCCTTCACATCATGATGGAGTAGCTATAGAAATGTTTATGTTTAAGCGTAAAAATTGAATAGGTACTTAGAAAATTAGTGCATTGGTTTAAGTGAAATTGCGCAGTTTGTATGGGAGGTGGTAGAAGGAGTGGGGGGACTTTAGTGATTTTTTGAGTAACAGCTATAATCTTCATGCAATTGATATATTTTAAATTATAAATCGGAAAGTTGTGGTATTGTGTTACATTGTATGCGGTTTACTTTTCTCCGATATTAAATTTAGTGCTAATTAAGGATTTAGTACAAAATTTGAGCTCGATAAATATTCTATGTACTGAGCGAATTGGTTTTCGTGAAAAAGGGCAGTTCTTATGGGTGGTAGCGGAAGGAGTGGGGGACTCAAATAGTTTTTATACTATAGATCCGATTTTTAATAAAAATTATTTATTCTAAATTTCAAATTATTCGCTCCTTTATTATATATTTCTGAAATGGGTCATTTTAAATGGGAGGTGGTAGAATGCGTGGAGGTATTGAAATAAAACTAAACGCAGATTACATTATCAATCGGTTCAGCCGCTTTTGCGTGAAAGCCGGACAGACATAGAGAGAGACAGAGAAGAATAAAAACGTGTGTTTCTGCTTAGTTATATTCCAAATAAAGCAAAATACTAACTAATAGTCATTTATTATCAAATGACAGACAGACACAACAATTATATTTATAGGTATAGATTAATTTTTTTGAAAAGAATAGTGGTTACTGATCTGAAATTTGAACCGAATCATATCTATGTTATACTAATTTTAGCTACCTCTACAAGAAGCGTTGAGTTGCTATACCCTTTCTGTCACCTCCTACACAAAAGTCGCGGTAAAACAATGTTGAAGACAGTTGTGTACCAATTCGACATATAATTCTTTTATATAGCAGGAAAATTACCTCTTCCAAAGTCACTGAAACTTCCATGATTGGGGCTTACCCACAATCGGGGTGTTTTTTGTTCTAAAAAGCGCCTACACACATAACATCCCTTACATTCTCTTACAAATCTTATATATGATCGCCAGCACGGGTTCCGTTCTGGACGTTCCACTAGAGATCTTCTAGACTATCTGATTGAATGTTGGAGCTCCTGCATACACAAATAGGGCGAAGGTCAAGTACAGTGACATTGCAAAGACCTTTGATAGAGTTTGGCTCAAAGGTCTATTAAGGGGTTATACTAGTCAGGAGAAAAAATTTTTTCTAAAATTTTTTTTGGCTTAAATGATGTATAAACTATCAAAGAATAATATCTTAAAGCAATTTTGGGTGAAAAGTGACTGAAAATAATTTTGTTAGCCTGTTTTTGTAAGTGCTTTAGAGCGCACATGCATGCGTCATAAAACTTTAAACGTGTTTTTCTCGAAACTGGGTTTTTCCCGTGTACTTCCAAGGAAGAAGTAATATATTTTAAGAAAAAAAAATTATTTTGGTCTAGGTGCCATAGGAGTGCTGAAACCGACTACGCCGTTTGCCGCCTCGGAAAAAACATGGTTTTAACTAATATAGTGTCACGGCACCATTTTGTATAAAAAATTGACAAAAAAAATTGTGTGTATGCCTAAATATATGTCTAATTATACTTCAAAATTTCATTTCAATCCATTCATTAGTAACCGAGAAAAAAATTTCCTAAAAGAAGATCCATTTTTCAACACGCCAGACTAGTATAACCCCTTAATAAAACTCATAACCATAGGTTGTAATAATACTTTTATCTAATGGATTGAGAGTTTCCTTTTTAGACTCCCGATACCAGTCGTAATGGATGTTGAATCCTCCGAACCATTTCAGATTGATTCCGGCGTCGTTTTTAGTCTTCATTAATGGCATTCTGTCAACAACACTCAACCCAATTCATGGAACCCAAAACATAACTTGCAATACTCGATCGAATCCAAAAGCATGCGTTCCGTCTAGTTGGAGACTATAACAGCTTCTATAAATTCACTCGAACATCGTAGAAACGTTCTGGTACTCACCGTTTACTATCGACATTTCCACGGTAAATGCAGCGAAGAACTGTCCAAGCTCATGCTTCCTCTTTTCAACTATCCCAGGAATATTCGTCAAGCCGCACGCGATCATGAGTTCACTGTTAAATCTTTATCGTCACGTACAGTGAAGTATTGTTCGTTACCAAACACAAAGGCTATGGAATGCATTGTCAACACACGTATTCCCATCAACTTACAATATTCAGTGTTTCAACAGTGTAAACTCTACCCTCCAGAAACTTTGTAACCCCATCGCTCACCTTCCCTATACAGGCTTGACTATGCATCCGCTAAGTTGTTTTCGATGCTATCAAGCAAAAAAAAGGTGAACTTTAAGTTAAAAGTCAACATTAGTTTTTGTTAAATTACAATAACCGTAATCTTTATTTAATCGTTTTAACATTAATTTTAACATTTTTTATTTAATTCATCGTTTTCCTAACTACCAATCTTTCGCTTCCGAATCTCGACTGACTCATCGCAATCGTTTGTATTTGTTTTACCCAGCACTACGACATTAGGTGGTGCAACGTTCATTGCGACGGCATGCTTTAGTTTACGTAGATGCGACTGCGTTTAGTTTATGCAAAATCGTAAAAATTTTTAGTTGTTTTTGAAGTTTTCGACTAGATGAACGTTCGCGCATGCCTAAATCGGCATCTAGCAGCAGCTTTGTACATGAGGAAAAAGAGAACATGTTGGGGTTTTTTTTGAAAACCAAGTTATTTTGATATTATTGTTGTCACTTACCTCTGGATCATAAATTGCTCCAGAATTCAATCAAAGTTTCATTTTCTATAACCCTAAGCTTTGTATTTGAAATTTTTAATGCTAAAAACTTCCGAAAGCTTCCTGCGGCTTGCGACTGGACTACTTCTAAACTAGTCGGAATGCAGTCGCATTGCGATCAATTCAAAAACTCAGTGTTTGATCATTTTAACAAAAACATGAGCAATCAAACGCATAATAGTAGAAGTAGACTGATCGCATTAGTCGTTGCGATTAGACGCAGCGACCAACTGCACTAGCGAAATCCCACATGTACTCGCTGAAAGTCGGTCCATTTAATTATTGTCCGCCTCCGTCGCGGAATGGTAGAACAGAAGATTGCGAGCACGCGATGAACAACTAGGGCTGACTTGTTACAATATTAATACGTGAGCACCGAAAATTGTGGTCCTCTTTTTTATTTATTCTAAAAGTAGGGGAATGGAAACTTATACAAGTACCATAGATTTGTACAAACTACAAATAATGAGCGCATGTTGCCGTTAACGCAGGTAAAATAAAAGGGGAACATGGAAACGGTGCCCCATCTTAATACTACACGCATTCAATGCTGCTTGACTTCGGTGATAGAACGAGAGCCGGCATGTCCAGCATGTCAGTCCAAAAGCTTTTAGGCAAGAGGTTAAGATAGGCGATACTAGCACATATTATTAGCTATTCTGGAATTTTTCAAGCCACAAATTGATAATGACGATTTGTGTGTATGGAAATAAACAAAACTGTTCTAAGTCAAAGTTTGTAACGCTAAGAAATAAGGATGGGAGTAAAAAATGAATGATACAGAAGTTCATATTATCACTCAAAAATCTCAATACCGGATGTCCGACCCAATAGTCACAATCCTTTCTCATGAAGTTTACTAGTCTAGTATTGTCAAGGGCGTTCATATCACCTGAAATAATAATAATATCACCTCTTGGAACACGCTCGAAGGTGGACTCAATTGGCCAAGAAATTCCCCTTTGTCACCATGTGTTGTGGTATTAGCTAGTGCACAGCGGAATTGTCACGTATCTGACCTTGTTTCCGAGTCTGATGAAGATAATCCTCTCTAAGATTGGTTGTCAGCTGATGAGACTGTTACTCGCTCTCGGTGTAAGAGCTACCAACACTCCATTTTCGGCGTCACGCTCAGGACCAACGTCCAGAATTGTGAATCTCCAGTACATATAATCAATATTTCATTCGTTTATTTATCCAAGTTTGAGTTTTTGTGAGGGGTGGGGTGAGGGGTGATAAGAGTGGGTGGATGGTAATAGTTTTTAATTGATTGCTTGAATCACGTCCAATATTCTCTGCAAAGAATGTCAGTTTCATAGACGAAGTTGCATAGAATTTTCATAGGATTCGGTGTATTTTACATTCACGAAACCAAACATTTGTATGGGAGGGGGTAGAGGAGGTAGGGGAATCGTAAAATTTGTGACGCAATTTTATTTCCTTTCTCTTGTAGTGTGGTCGTACAAAATGTCAAGTTCGTAGCTTTTAATTTGTTGGTTATTAGTTGGTTCAATGAAATAGGTCGAAATGATACTTTTGTATGGGATGGGGCAGAAGGGCAAGCGCGATTGCAAAACTTTTAAAGTAATATCATTTCAATTATTTTTATAAGTTTTTGCGCAAAATTTGAAATTGGTAGCTTTTAAGAGTTAGCTGATAACTGATTTCCTAAAAATAGTCGAAAAAATAATTTTGTATGGGAGGGGGTAGAAGAGGTAGGGGAATCGCAAAATTTGTAACGCGATTTTCTTTTTTTTCTCTTTTAATGTGCTC
Source organism: Chorisops tibialis (assembly GCA_963669355.1). Taxonomy (NCBI): domain Eukaryota; kingdom Metazoa; phylum Arthropoda; class Insecta; order Diptera; family Stratiomyidae; genus Chorisops; species Chorisops tibialis. The sequence goes on along the minus strand of OY770262.1, from coordinate 266,221,851 downwards.
GTACGAAATTCCAAGTTCGTAGCTTTTAATTTGTTGGTTAGCAGTTGTTTTATTGAAATTGGTCGAAATCATACTTTTGTATGGGAGGGGGTAGAACGACAAGTGCGATCTCAAAAATTTTGACGCCGTTCTATTTCAACTATTTTCAAATGATTTTGTGCAAAATTTCAAATTGATAGCTTTCACTAATTAGGTGATAATTAATTTCTTAAAAATGGTCGAAAAAATCATTTTGTATGGGAGGGAGTAGAAGCTTTCAAGGTATTCGACCAGTTTATATTTCATTCTTTTAAAGATTTTTTTTAAATGCATTTCGCAAGTTTTCAAGTTTCTACCTTTAAATTTCATTCAAAAATTTTCAGTTTATGTGGTTTTTTCATTGCACATGAAACACCTTGTGCACGGTAGACCAGGGGGGTCGGTGCATAATAATTGTGGAATTTTTATTATTTTTTCTGTATGTACAACAAATAGATGTATTCACATGTAAAATTTAAATTTTGTATCTTTCACCAGAGCCATTAAAAAATTACTCAAAATTTTCGACATTTTTGGTTACCACCTCCCTCCCCTTACACCCCCCAACGTAAAATTTTTACCAAATTTAAAAACTGTCTAGTTCTACAAATTGACAAAATTTTAATTTGATATCTCCACTCTATTTTGAATTATAACGGTTTGAAATTTTGGAAAGTGCATCATTTTTGAAATGCTTCCCATTTCTCCCCACTACTATTTTGTCCAAATGTTATATTTTTTTCGTATTTCTTTAATAGAGTTTAATATAGGTTCTAAGATTCAATTACATAGCTTAATAAATAGCCGAGATATTAATTTTTAAGTGTTTTTCTTTGCACCCCCCTGACCCTCCCCCTTACATTAATTAGCTTCTATCTAAACTGATTCTAGTAGACCTTAATACCGTCTTAACGGTCTCAAAATATCAATTTTTTATGGGCAGTAATTTCGAAGATATAATCATTTGAAAAAAAAATTCGGCCGACAATTGGTTCTTAGCCCCCCCCTTTTCGCACCCCAATGGATAAAAAAATTAAATTATTTTTAAAAGTTGTCCCACAAACTCCTCTATATGTATGTTGAGTTTTAGCTTCCTAGCTGTTACCGTGGTTGAGATATTTGAATTCGTATTTTTCGGTTTGAGCGCTCCCCCCGCCTCCCCCTGAGCCCGTACACCCCCCAAAATGGAATGCCCTTCGATTATTCCATTAGGATATTCTTTAAGAATCTGATTTTGTTTTCGACATCCTCTACAGCCTCAACATCTTCACTTTCCCGTTGGTGACTCACTTCTTCTACCTCGACTGCTTCGTCCATAGATTCAACTTCTTCCATTATTGCTTCGGCTGACTCTTCACTACTCTCTCTAGATTCTACGTCTTCCATTTCGGCTGACTCTTCATTACTCTCTCCCTCATTCGTATTTCTTTCAAAGCATAACTCTTTTACTCTTTTCTCATAATCAGCCAAAATTTCTTCTGGCTACAAGTTTTTCGTCCAATTCGACTATTTTTACATTTCTGGATAACTCATCCGCCACAGCGTTTACTTTACGCTTTACATATTGGGTCTCATACTGATATTCTTCTAACTTCAATCTCCACCTTACTAATCTACTTCCAGGATCTTTTACTTTAAATAACCACAACAACGGCCTATGATCCGTTCTGATAATAAATTTAGTTCCGTACACATACGGTCGAAATTGCTTTACGGCCCAAACTATGGTCAAACACTCTTTTTCTGTTATGCTGTAATTCCTTTCGGCTTTATTCAGTATTCTGCTGACATACTGAACTGGTAGGTCTTGATTGAAAACATCGCTTTGCTGACTTAACACTGCACCAATTTCATAATTGGAAGCATCAGTAGTTATAATGAACTTTTTTGTGAAGTCAGGGTACTGCAGAATTGGCTTACACACTAAAAGATTTTTAAGTTCTAAAAAGCTTTTTTCTTGTGCATCTGTCCACACAAAAGGTGTATCCTTTCGCAATAGTTTATTCAACGGTTCTGCAATCATTCCATAATTCTTAACGAATTTACGATAGTAACCTGTTAACCCTAAGAACGATTTGACACTCTTTTGATCAGTTGGCGGTGCCATCTCTACCATACACTCGATTTTCTTCGGATCCGGTTTCAATCCCCTGTCTGCTATTATATGGCCTAAATAACACACCTCTTTTCTCAGAAATTGACACTTATCGGACTGTAGCTTGAGATTTGCTTTACGTAACTGATTTAATACTTCACATAGCTTTTTGTTATGTTCCTCCAATGTGGTACCATAAACCACAATATCGTCAAGATACACGAAACATTTGATTTCCTGTAATTCAACTAAAACCGTATTCAGTAGGCGTTGAAAACATGCCGGAGTATTTTTAAGTCGGAATGGCATTCTGGTGTATTCGAAATGGCCATAAGGAGTACTGAATGCTGTCTTTGGAACATCTTGCTCGTCAACCGGAATTTGGTGAAATGCCGATGCGAGGTCCAAAGTTGAAAAATATTTGGCTTTTCTCAACTGGTCCAAAATTTCGGAAATATTAGGCAGTGGGTAGTTATCAGAAATAGTTACTTCATTCAGCCTTCTGAAATCAATAATCATTCGCCATTTCCTTTTTCCATTTTTATCGGCCTTCTTTGGTACAATCCAAAGTGGGCTATTCCAAGGTGAGACACTATCTCTAATAATGCCATCTTGTTTAAGCCTTTCAACTTGAGCTTCGACCTCCGCCTCATGAACCTTCGGGGTTTTCGTCCTTCCTTCAGTTCGAATGCTCTCAGTAAATCACTTGCCTTCTGCAACGTCGTCTTGGGGACTATTTCCCTCGAAGTTGTCTAACATAGGACTTCTGAACACGTTTTATTTGATCCTGTAGCATGTAGGATCGATCGCTGGATATTCAATTAAATTTTGTTTGAATATCCCACTGCTGCCACCACTTTTTGTGTTATGCCCGTATGTAAAACAAGATATTTTTATTAAGATATTTTTATTATATTAATTATTATAATTTATTTCGATTTACACTGAATGAGGTTTTATTTTAATGATGCGAACCGTTCATCGTCAATTATCAAAAAGCGTCCATAATATTAAAAGTTGATCTTTTAAGGTTTACAAATGCCAACGTAAGCAAAAACTATCTTAATCTACATTCCTAAGCTAGAAGGTCTTTTTCCTTATACATAGATATTTAATTACAATAACAAATATCATACGACTCAAGTGGCCGCACAACATTATACACAGTAGACGAATTCTTATCATATTGAAATAATAAGAATCCGACCTCTGCTTGCAACTTTGTTGCCCCCATATACAAAATGCAACTTTGTTGCTTCCATCCATAACATTTCATAAACAAAATGCAACTTTGTTGCTTCCATCCATAACATGCTTCCGCTCGTTGCTCATTCTTCTTTTGATCCTGTCCACATGACCTCGCTCAAGCCCAAGATTTCCCGATCGATAACTAATTGACGGAGTGTGGACCGTTGTTCATTGTTCGAACGTTCCACCAGCCGATCATAGTCCGTTTTCGAACGACAAAAATCCTTTCCGTAAAATTCGTCCATATCCAAAGTACTGTATCCGTTTCGCATATCAGTTAGATTTTAATAATTCCATGATCCAGTTAGTGTTCATTTGTCATTTTTAGGACTGTGAGCTAGAGTGTAGCCTGGTGGGTAGCGTGTTAGTCTACAATGCGAAGGTCCTGAGTTCAAATCCTGGTCGACGTACGATTTCAGCACATTGCCTGCTAGGATAACCTTTGGTTACCTCATTGTACGAAAATGAAAAAATTCGTAGTTAAAGGGTTGTGCGAAGGACTAATAACCCTTCAACAATAAGTATTGAGAAATGTTAAGGAACCTGAAGGGCAGGAGGTTAAGGTTCGGATTGGGGCTGTAGTGCCATTGTACAGAAAGAAAAAAAGGACTGGTTATGGCTGTTTTTCATAGCTCCCATCTCACAGGGTAATGAAACCAACATACGAGTAGCTATTGCACTTATCGGAGAAACAAGAAAACAAAATTGCGCCTTTTGCTTCGTATGGAATTTTGTGTTAAATTTTGCGAAAGATGACTGCGATTGGTGCTGTTCCTTTTCTTAGAGCATCGATGTGGACAGCCCAGTTAAATTGATAATCAGGATAAATTCCGTGGTATTTGAAGCTGATTTTTACGATTGGTTCATTATTGGCAGTCACGTTTAGTAGGTTTGGCTCCGGTTAGATGAAAATCACGTACTAAGTTTTTTTTTTAACATTTACTGGTAATTTGTATTTGTTTCTCCAATTATTATCATAACTTTCAGTAAGTCGGAGTTGATATGGTAGTCCAAGTCATCCAAGGCCTTGCAGCGATATTTCGCCATAAGAATTGAGTTTTTAATGGACTCCGCATAAACTAGACGGAATTTTTTTATAGTACTTGTGAATATTGAAAAGAGCTACGATTAGAAGAGCAAAGGAAATTCATACTGCCTGCGTTGAAATGGAATTGATGGAATAATAATGTGAAGAAATCGCAGAAGCTGTTATTCCTAATCGCAATATCGTATTTATATTGGGAAGAGAACTCGCGAAGGAAATCGGACGCAGTTTTCATCGACCTTAGTTTTTTTTTAGGTCCTGAAATGCATGGGTGTGAGTTAGGGAACCTGTGGTATTATGTTCGAAAAAGAGAGACATCGTTCAAGAGTAAAAGTCAAGTTGTCTCCTGAGACCTTTTTTTTGTGTAGGTCGCACAGATGGAGCATCGACATAAGACATAGTCAATGAAATTCGGACAATACAGAGTGGGCCAAATACAAGTTTCTTTTTAAAAATGCCATAAAATGAACAAAATTAAATTTTTTTTCCATATATTATGACTTTATTAGTAAGATCAAACATTCCCATTAATGATGAAATACAACTTTGTTCAAGTGGCTGCCTCCACTGGCTTCGCAGTAGGACATTCTGTGACTCCAATTTTCCAAGACCATGTCGATGGTTTCGGGCTGTAGCTCACGTGTTGCTTGGATGATGTTGGCCTTAAGTGCCGTTTCTGGATTGTTGGCATAACATCGGTCTTTCATGGTTCCTCAGAAAAAAAAGTCCAAAGGGGTCAAATCGCAGCTCCGAGGCGGCCAGTTGACATTGCCAAGACGGCGGCTGATAACACGATTTGGAAATTTGGTGCGTAAAAGATCGATTGTGGCATGGGCTGTGTAGCATGGCGTGCCATCCTGCATAAACCAGAAGTCGTCCGAATCTATGTATTCAATTTCAGTAAAAAAAGTCTAATAATATGGCTCTGTAACGTTTACCGTTGACCGAAACGTTGTTCCCAGCCTCATTTTCGAAGAAAAATGGTCCAATGATGCCACCACTCCACAATCCGCACCAAACTGTCACTCTCAATAGATGTATTGGCTTTTCGACAACAACATGCGGGTTTTCCGAGCCCCAGATGCGGCAATTTTGTTTGTTAACGTAGTTTCCGAGATGAAAATGCGCCTCGTCAGAAAAGATGATTTGTTTTTGTGTTTTTGTTGTTTTGTTGTTGTGAACTTTGTTCAAGTGTAAAGCGATTCATTTCGTTCAGCGGAAATATGATACTGACTTTCAGTCAAGATTTAGAGCGGGAAACAGCTTTCAGTGTCAAAATAGCCTATGATTTAAAAAGAAACCACTAGATGGCCCAACCTGTACATATCAAAAGTGCCAAAAATCACAGATAATGGAAGAGCTGCTCTTTTTTACAGATATTGAAAAATAGCAATCGCAGTACATCACTGTGGATCAGAAACGTCACACGGTAAACTAAGGCATCTGTCAGCAAATCCTCATCATTAAATTTGTGAAGTTTTATCGGCGTAATGTACTTTTTTGTGCGCGAGTATGTAGAAGTTTAAGCCGTCATATGCGGGAAGTTTTGCCTTTTGCCTTCAATTCAAAAAAAAATCTACTTCTAAGGCTCGTTGAAAGATTGATGAAACTTATGGTGAGGATGCTATCAACAAAAAAAACCGGCCGTGAGTGGTTTTAACGCTTCAAGATCGGTTATTTTGAAGTCAAGGATCGGCATGGCAGTGGAATAGAGAAAATTTTTTTCACGGGATATCACTGTCAACTACAATTGATGCGCTTAAGGCGAGCACTGAAGGTGAAATGGCCACAGTAGCAAGAGATACACGACAAATTGATTTTGCTGCATGACAACGCTCGGCCACATGTTGCTTAGGATGTGAAAACCTACCTGGAACACTGAAATGGGACATCCTACCCCACCCGCCGTATCTTCCAGAAATCGTCCCTTAAGACTATTACCTATTCAAATCGATGATGCATAGCCTGGCTGAGCAGCACTTCCATTCTTACGAAGAAACCAAAAATTGGGTCGATTCGTAGATCGGCTCAAAAAAAGAGCAGTTTCTTTCGGAATTAGTATGTTGCCAGAAAGATGGGGAAAAAAAGTTGTGGCTAGCGATGGGTATTTCTTTGAATACTAAATGTTTAACCATTTTTGCACAATAAAAGCGCAAACTTAGGAAAAACAATATCAGTTTCCAATTTGTACTCCCAAAATATTACCCCAGCATACCTCCTTGTGGAACCTCACTCACAATATTTAGTGGTAAGCTTGGCTTATGCACATGATATGACAAAATTCGCTACCCATAATAACTTCTTATATAATAATTTATAAATATCTCTTAATCCAAAAGATACCAGCAACGAAGTTTAATAACATTCCTTTCAAATTTATGAAATTCTTCGAAAGCATGGCAATAAATGCATCTTGATGGCAGCAGTGTTTTCTTCAAATTAAGCAGTGATATCTTCTTGTTTTTTGTGTGGGTTCCCTATTTGTCCTGGTTCATCTAAAAATATTGTGTATTTCCAATAGTTTCCATACTTGAATGTGTACTACCTGTCGTCTTCCTTTATTATTTTCTGTTGGACTTTAAAGGAAAACTGTTGCAAAGCCTTACGTGCTGGACTCGATATCTGAAATTTAGCCACTGCTTATTTTTTCCAGCACACATCAATGCCCCAATAATGTGACAATATCTGAGAAGTTGCATCTTCCGTTTTCTATCACATTAATATTTGAATTTCGTACAAATAAAATGTTTTCAAAGAGAGAATTACAAGATCAAGACTTGAACTTTTTTTTTTTAATTTAATTTCAGCTATGCTATGGTGCATCAAGTCCCGCATTATCGGATCGTAGCCGTTTCCCGACGCTTTTTCGTACGCATCCGTCAGCAACCGTTCACAATCCAACAAGGATAAAACTTATGAAAAAATTCGGATGGTCACGTGTAGCCATCCTGCAGCAGGCTGAAGAGGTCTTCATATCGGTAAGTATAGATCCTAGGCTTAAATCCGAAAATAAATACCAAGACGAATAATTTATCCCTGATCCTTTCTCTACTCGTATTTTTTTTTTTTTTTTTGTGATTATGAACGGTGGTTTGGTTCAGTGCGGAAGATAGACAAGACCAACGAATACGGGGTGACGTCGAAACGCTAGAACCGGATTAAATGGAATGAAAAGCTTAAGGACATTAAAAAAGTTGAGACGGGTCAGGCTTTCGAGCTGTAGATACGTCAACCTCCGGCCATTATTTGTTCTCCGGTCACTGGATGGCCTAATCTCGGTGGATTGTGTTGAAAGGGTACCCTTAAATTTGAATATTCCGAATCGGATTTGAAGTTGTTATGACATTCATATATGCGGAATACTAACATATTTACTTGACGGAACTATTTGATATGTGCATGTTGGGACTAGGCAAGAGCTAGGACAATCGGATAGTTTTGACGCTTGAAACAAAGAGCGCCTGTTGCCAGTTAATGGAGAAATGATTGCTTGAATAACTTATGTAATCCCTTCGGGTAACATCGTTAATTGACACATTTTGGAACCGCCCTCTGGCAGATCTACCTGTTGTACTGGATAATCTCCAAATTCTAATTACAATTCATTCATTCTGTCAACATAATTACATTCACAGGAGCTTAAATGAAAATCCATTGTCTTTGTTTAGGAGAAAATTCGGCCTTATTGTGGATAGATTTATGTTCGTTACACATACGAAGGTCCATTGTTTAGGCACCATAATATTATTCTAAATTTTCACGGTAATAACAGACATCATTTCAATTCGTTAAAGAAAAATACAGCTTGTTAAGAAGGATTTGATTAAAATTTGCACCTGCGTTAAGGAACTTGTAATTAAATGTATACGAACAGTTATGCAAATGTTATTTTTTCATGGATAAAAAAAAAAAAGATAAAAAGCTGTCAAATCCTTCGGAGCAAGCAGTTTTGTATAATTTTCGCTTCCACACGAATTTCAGGCAGGTGCTCTAGCCTTAATCTTGTTCCGCCCCATCATAGTCTAGGATAGATACGTACTTTGCATTTTTTTCGCCTAAAATTAAAATTAGGTAGTTAGGTACAGGTGCATGATTTTAAGTGTAAGCGCTGAGAAGCATTTTACTTAATGATGAGCGGAGACTTTACGGTCGCTAATTTTTGGGTAATATCTATTAAAAATTTTTTAACTGTGAAATATTTTAAATGGTGTACAAGATTGGGGTTTAACGAATTTATTAACTGTTTTATTGCGGTGGAACACAGAATGCGAATTCAGGAAACTGAAATTATTTTCAGCTAAAAGTTAAAATTGAAAAATTGGAGTAATTTAGATTATAAACTAGTGAAAGTTTAATTCAATTTAAAGTTTAATGAACCGGGCTAGATAATCCTATCGTATTTATTTATTTATATAGTAATGATTAAATTAAGATAAGTAGGTAATATAACTACCACAAGCCGGTGTGATAACCACAAGAGTGTGTGTTTTCACCATTTTTATGATGTACACTTAAATGTTGAAAAAAGATGATGCTAGGTGGTATGGTCATCATCCTTATAGAATAAGATTTTGGGCTCGCATCTACACTCATCATTTCCTTCGATTGGAAAGTCTTCTTATTTGGGTCCAATGTAGTTAAATTATTTATTCCTTTATTAGAAGATAGGTAGTTCTGTCCATACTTCAGAAGGAAATCTTTGTAATTTTCATCAACTATTAATTTATTCACTTTAACCTAAATAACTATGCCGTACTTGTTCAACTTCCACAGTGAGGTCATTCCTTAGTCTGCTGCTCTTTCTAATAAATCGATTTTACCTCAATAAAAAATTAACACTAGGTAATCACTGGCCATCGGAGTTAAATGTAAACACTTGAGTGACTTATAGCGAGTAGCTTGTCCTTTTCTGGTGTTTTTTTTTCCTCGAACATCATAGAAAAGGATTTTACTATTTACGACAATGGTAAAGTTGCTCATAGAGAAAGCCACAGGACAGCACAAAGAAAGCAAAACAAAAGCCCACGGGGAGTAAAGCTAACAAGAGAAAAGTATGAACAAACAGAAAAGCAATATCAGTATCCTAGCTAGAATAGTCCGGAATGACAATAAAATGCCGAGGACATGCTCGGAAATGACAACGCATAGCGTATAGCATAGAACGAATGGAGGAAGAAGGCGCACGAGGAATCACTATGAAAATCCTTACAGCTACGGACGACGACAGCACAGACGAAAAGGAGAATAGTGAAGTGTTTTTCCATTGAAAACTTACATGAACAGATTGAAGGAGAAAGAAAACTAAGTGACCTCGAAAAGGATTCCGATTTTCAATTTTCTCACAACAATTAAAAGTTACGTCCATTTTCACTGCTCGTTTCTTGTCCTTTGTCGCGCTACGAAACTTTATCTTAGAAGATTTTGGGAGATTACAAGACGATCTCAGTAGATACAATGAATTTTCTACGGTCGTTCTTATTTTTCACTGCTTCCATCGATAAGCATTTTCGATTGTAATTCTCAAAGAACTTTTCTTCATGTATCCTGCAGTTCAGTATCCCTATGACAAGAATTTTATATTTTGTATTCAAAGTAATCTCATAAACTCTTGACTTTTTCCTCCAAATAAATGTAATCAGAGCGAAAATCCCGAATTGGATTACATTTGTCCTCGAAATTCATGATGGTGAAAATGAATGAATAAACTAGAAACTGTATTTAGTGAGCTGAGATACAAGAACTTCTCGAAAGAAAAGCATTAAAGCGATATTGTGATGTTCAGCGTCGAATAAGGGAGAGAACATTTTAAGGATCAGAAATTTGATGTGATGAGTTTTTATCTGACATGAAGGATAGGAATTGTCCATTGTTGGAGGATTTGTTCGGACTCAATGACGCGACACTTAGCCGAACTCAATAGAGTGAAAAATCCCGGAAAAGATTTTAAAAGGACGCCAAATGACTTTGATGGAACTATTAGATCACCACTGATTAATGGGTAGCAGCAGTCCAAAATCGTCGAATTATTCGTAAAAGATGATAGTTCAGAAATTTTTTTCTGTTTTAAGAATTTAAGACAATCCATAACAGAATCATGTTTTCGCTTAAAAAATAATCACGTGGTACGAGTACTCACAGGGGTACGCGACAAAATATTACATACATTCAAAAGTTTAGATATATGTAGGTACATAGAGTGTCAGGTACGTCTATGGTATTTACTCTCATCTGAAAAGTTGAGTTGAAAATTCAAGGAAAAAGTAAAACTCTATTATTCTGTCCATCCGAACCAGAAAATATCTAAATATATATAGGGAGAGAGGCTTTGTCTGACCTCAAAATGCTTCGAACTATGTGTTGTAACGAAAAACGAAAAAAGAAAACTGAAGTCCTCTAAATTTGTTCGTTCTTTGCCATCAGATTATCTTAGCGAATTTTTTCTTCGGATAAAACACGATTTTACCGACTAGTCAGGAACATGGGAGTGGGTGGACATATTCCGAAGAAAAACATTTTTGCGCTCTGGTACGCACTTGACGGTATTAACGACGACGAATATTCACCTTTCTCTTATTTACCTAACATAAGGAAAACATTGAGGGTGAAAAGAAGGCATTCCATTTCTTCGAAGGAGTCCCAGAGTACAAGACTGTACTTCCCGGTCATCTTCTTTGTACTTTGACGAAATAGATTTCCGAAAATAACAATATGGGATTCCGCGACACTAGTACTTGCCCCTAAAATACGGCACAAAAAATCTTGACATATAAAAAATTAAGAAAAAAAGAAAGAAATAAAGTAATGGAAAAAACGAATAACTATTTATTCCAAGAAAGAAAACTTAAGTGAAAAACTTAAATCTAATTAAAAAAACAACTTCTTAATTCAGTTTATTTTTGTGTTTTTGTTATTAATTGTCTTATTAAATTTACTAGAGATCGCCCGCGGCTTTGTCCGCGTAAGAATCGCAATAATAACATTTTTTGAGAATGTAGTTAGTAGTACATTATATCGGATAAATAATCTGCTTAGTTTGATGGCTCTTTGAACACAATGTTTTGTATTTTGTTGGAATCAGAACCGTAAATTATTAAGAATGAGACCATGATACTCGCATTTGTATGGGACAGGCTCATGATTAAATCAAACCCATGATTCGAGATCATATGTATACGTTTTGAAGAGCGTTAAGGGCATGTGAATCATGCTAGAGTAGCTATAAAAATATTTTGCACCAAAGTTAAGCTTGAAAAATTGAATAAGTAACTTGAGAAACCTAGTGCATTGGATTTAGTGAAATTGTGCAATTTGTATGGGAGGTGGTAGAAGGAGTGGGGGGTTTCTGGTAGTTTTTCTAGAAACAACTATAATCACCATGCAATTGATATCTTGCAAATTTCAGATCAGTTAGATTCACACTTTTCAAGAAAATCGAGTTTTCGCAAAGTCGTGGAATTGTGTCACATTGTAAGGGATGGGGTAGAAGGAGTGGAGTTAATTTTTCCCGACAATAGTAATAATGCTAATTAGGGATTTAATACAAAATTTTAGCTCGATCAAAGTTATACGTACTGAGAAAATTGATTTAGAGTATTTCATGAAAGAGTGCAGTTTGTATGGGAGGTGGTAGAAGGAGTGGGGGGTTTTTGCTAATTTTTCTTGAAACTACTATAATCATAATGCAATTGATATGCTTTAAATTTTAGATCAGTTAGATTCACACTTTTCAAGAAAATAGAGTTTTTGCAAAGTCATGGAAGTGTGCCTCATTGTATGGGAAGGGGTGGAAGGAGTGGAACTAATCGGTTAATTTTTGCGCAGTAATAATAATAACGCTAATTAAAGCTTTAGTACAAATTTGAGCTCGATAGAAGTTATACGTAGTGAGAAAATTGGCTTAGAATATTTCATGAAAAAGTGAAGTTTGTATAAGAGGTGGTGGAAGGAAAGGAGAGTTTTTAGTTATTCTTTGAGGAGCAACTACAATTATCTTTCAATTGATATTTTATATTTCAGAACAGAAACATTCAGTCTTTTCAAGAAAATCGAATTTTCGCAAAGTCGTGGATTTGTGTCAGATTGTATGGGAGTGGTAGAAATAGTAAAGCTAATTAGTTACTTTTTTCATAATATTAATAACAATGCTATTTAAAGATTTAATACAAAATCTTAGCTTGATAAAAGTTATACGTACTGAGAAAATTGGATTAATAGATCCGAAAACGGCGAATTATTTGTGGAGTTTTGTAGTACTCGGCATATGGTCATCGGAGGGACCCTTTTTCAACACAAGAGCCATCATAAAATATCTTGGGTTTCCCCTGATGGTATTACTCAGAACCAGATCGACCATTTGGCTATAAGTCGCCGATGGAGAAGATGTCTCCTCGATGTGCGAGCGAAACGTGGAGCTGACGTGGGGAGCGATCACCACTTGATGGTTGCCTGCTTGAGATTGTGTACAGCAGCTATCCGACGACCACAAATTCTTCAAATGAAGCGCAAGCTTAATGTGGATAAACTCAGAGATCCCAACAAAAAACTCGAATACACCACCATTCTACGCGAAAAGTCATCCACATTGGGTGAATATGAAATGCGCATACTGGACGCCAATTGGGAGGCAACCAGAAATACTTTTCTAACTAGTGCTGAAGAATCTGTGGGATATGTGCAAAGCGGTGAGAAACCCTGGATGTCGCAAGACACATGGGACAAGGTTGACAATCGGAAAAAAGCCAAATTGGCAATCATCTCTCAACCCGATGTCAACCAACGAACGCCCGACTTGAGGCAGAATTACCGCGATGCTCATATACAGCTTAAAAAGGCTGTTAGACGCGACAAGAGAAAGGCCATTGAAGATCGCAAACAAGGCAGAATCTGCGGCTTACCTTAGGGATATGGGTTCACTATTTAAAATCATGAAACAGTTGACGAACAGGAATTTCACCGCCAACCACCTGGTGAGAGATGTCAACGGAACTCTCCTTAATATGAATGAACACCAGTTGCGACGATGGAAGGAATACTTTTCTGATATTTTAAACATAGTTTCCGCCATTCGGTCAATGGCGGGAAGGAAAGCTCCAGGTATAGACGGACTACCAACCGAACTCCTTAAAGCGGACCCGGATAAAACAGCCGATATACTCCTCCCACTCTTCACTAAGGTGTGGAATGAAGGAAGATATCCAACTGAATGGAAGGAGGGCGTCATTGTGAAAATTCCGAAGAAGGGCGACCTTCGGGATTGTGGCAATTGGCGTGGTATATGTCTACTTACTGCCGTATCAAAAATTATGGCTAAGGTAATTCTCAATAGGATTAGTGATGTCGTCGAGAGCACTCTCGAAGTTTATCAGGCTGGATTCCGTAAAGGGTCGTCTTGTACCGACCACACAAATACCCTACGGATAATATTAGAGTAGTCAGCCGAAATGAGTTCGCCACTACATCTCATGTTTGTGGCTTTCGAGAAGGCGTTCGACAGCGTTAAGCGAGATTACATATGGAATGCTTTGCGTAGGAGAGGTATTCCAGATAAGGTCATAGCTATGGTTAAAGAATCCTACGAAGATGCAAGGTGTCGTGTCTTGCATAGAGGAGAGCTGTCCGAGAGCTTCCCTGTGCGAACGGGTGTCAGACAAGGCTGCATATTATCACCAGCCCTGTTTCTGGTGGTAATAAATGACATCTTGAAAGCTGCACTGGAAGGTGGGGAAGGTAAAGTTCTTCAATGGAGACTATTTAACATCTTAAGTCACCTTGATTATGCTGATGACGTGTGTTTGCTTGCACATACCCGTTCGGACTTAGAGTCAAATGTTCGTTCGTTGCATTCTAAATGCAAAGAGGCGGGACTGAAAATAAATGTGCGTAAAACCAAGTACATGCACATGGGTTCGAACGCAAGCACACCGATTGTTCTTAACGGACAGGATGTGGAAGAGGTGCAAGATTTTTGCATTGTCAGCATGGACGGCGGAACCGAAAAGGATGTTGAGGCTTGGCTAAATAAAGCTCGTCAGGCCTTCGGTATCCTTTCCCCTTTCTGGAGGTTAAGAGAGATCTCCCTTCGCACGAAGCTGCGAGTTTTTGACGCATGCGTCAAATCAGTGTTGTTATATGGTTCTACTAAGTGGAAAGTAACCGTTCGACTTACCAAGAAACTACAGACTTTCGTAAACCAATGCCTCCGGCGCATTTTAGGAATATTCTGGCCAGAAGTAATCTCCAACGACGAACTTTGGAGTACAACTTGCCAGACTAAAATAGGTATTGAGATTCAACGGCGGAAGTGGCAGTGGATCGGTCATACTTTGAGGAAACCAGAGCGCAACATCGCAAAACAGGCTCTGGATTATAACCCTCATGGAAGACGTCGGGTTGGTCGACCATGTAACACATGGAAGCGAGCAGTTGAGCAGGAGGCCAGAGGAATAAACAAGTCCTGGCAACAGCTTAAAGCCGATGCTCAGGATCGTGCCTTGTGGAAGAGAGTTGTTTCTGTCCTATGCCCCTATAGGGTGTCTTAACAGGAATTTGATTGACTGAAAAAATTGGAGTATAGTATTTCATGAAAAAGTTTAGTTTGTATGGGAGGTGGTGGAAGAAGTAAGGGCATTCAAATTATTTACATACTTGAAGATCGCATTTATAATGGAAATAATATATTTTAAATTTCAAATTAATAGCTTTTATAGTTTCCATGAAAATTTGATTATTATAAATTTTTGAAAATGAGTCACTTTGTATGGGAGGGGGTAGAAGGAGTGAGGGAATTAAAATAAAACCTAAGGTAGATTACTCCCCGAGGTAGACCTAATAATCTGTAAAAGTTTCATTGCAATCGGTGTAGCCGTTTTTGCGTGAAAACCGGAAAGACAGACAGACAGACAGAGAAATTCTTGAAAAACGTTTGTTTCTGCTTAGTTATTGCTAAAATAAAGCAAAAAAATTATTTATAGCCATTTATAAACAAATAACAGACAGACGCTACAATTATATTTATATAGATTCAGCCACTTTGTCTTGTTCTTATATTACTATTATGTACATATTATATACATAACAAAGGATAATTTCTTCACACGCTCCTTTGTCTTAACTTTCTGCATTTATCGCACACTTATTTTTTTCACTTTTTATGTTATGAAATATTGTTATCATGAGTCCACTGTTTGCTTACAGTGCCAAAACGCACCCCCCTCGGGCAAATTTTACTTTATTATTTTAATAATAAAGTATTGTGATCGACTTGAAAAAAAAAAATTTGCTTCCCTGAAATTTTGTTTTTTCGCTTTTCATGACTAAAATAGCCTAAAAAAGAAAAAATTAGTCTGTCTGTACGCTCAGCGCATATTAACTCGCAAGCCCTTCAAGATAGAAAGTTCATTTTTGGGGGAATTGTAGATAGTTACGGATCTCAGGCGGACACCCATTTTGGGGGTTGTTAGGGTTCAGGGGGAGGCGGGGGGAGCACTTAAACCGAAAACTAAGAATTCAAATATCTCAAACATGGTTACAACTAGGAAGCTAAAAATATACATACGTACATACATATAAAGGGGTTTGTGGGACAACTTTTAAAATTAATTTAATTATTTTATCCATTGGGTTGCAAAAAAGGGGGAGGGCTAAAAACCAATTGTCAGCCGAATTTTTTTTTCAAATGATTATATCTTCGAAATTACTTTGCATAAAAAATTAATATTTTTAGACCATCAAGGTAGCATATAGATCCACTGGAATGAGCTTACATAGAGGCTAACTATTGTAAGGGGGAGGGTAAGGAAGGGTGCAAAGAAAAACACTTAAAAATCAATATCTGGCTATTTTTTGAGCTATGTAATTGAAACTTGGTACTTATATTAAACTATATTAGGAAAGTACGAAAAAAATATAACCTTTGGACAAATTAGTAGTGGGGGAAAATGGGGAGTATTGCAGTTTCCGAAAATTCAAACCATTATATCTCAAAACTGAGTGCAGATATCAAATTCAAATTGTAGAGCTACATAGTTTTGGATTTTGATAAAAGTTTTACGTTGGGAGGTGTAAGGGGAGGGAGGTGGTAAGCAAAAATGTTGAAAATTTTGAATGATTTTTGTAGGGCTCTGGTAAGAGATACAAAGTTTAAATTTTCCATATTGATACATCTTTTTGTTATACATACAGAAAAAATAATAAAAATTTTGCAATTGTTATGCACCGACCGCCCTGGTCTAACATGCACTAGGTGTTTCATGTTCAATGAAAAAACACATAAACTGATGATTTTTGAATGAAATTTTAAGGTAGAAATTTGAAAATTTGCAAAACGCATTTAAAAAAAATCTCTAAAAGAATGAAATATTAACTGGTCGAATACCTTCCGAACTTCTACCCTCTTCCATACAAAGTTATTTTTTCGACCAATTAACACCTAAATAAAATTAAAAGCTATCAATTTGAAATTTTGCGCGAACACTTTCAAAAATAGTTGAAACGGAACTGCGTCAAAAGATTTGAGATCGGACTTGCCCTTCTACCCCCTCCCATACAAAAGTACGATTTCGACCAATTTCAATAAATCAACTGATAACCAACAAATTGAAAGCCACGAACTTGAAATTTTGTACGAGCAATATGTATATATTAGCTATATCGCTGAATATAATATGTGCAGCTGTTGCGTACACTACGACGTCATCTAAGGGCGTCTACGAGCTGAAATTTGGACAGCTTGATTTTAGGAGTCTGCATACAAAGCAGCTTTAATTTATTTATGTGGTCGCTCCACCACATGTTGTATGGGATATATATATCAAGAAGAGGTGTAGGATTTGTTTCCGAGACCCAATCAGAAAACGTACTGCACTGCTGGTGGTCCGCTGGCTGCAGTTCTTGAATCAATTGGACCTTATACGCATACCGGTTCAAATCTTTTGTCAATATTCGCTGCAGTGTGGACATGGAGAGTTCGAGTTCTTGAGCATGGTGACGAATGGAGGTGTTTTCAATACAGTCCTTCACTGTGGCGACATTTTCGGTCATTCCGGTGTCTTCACATACTGCACTGAGCCAGTCTCTTGGAATTTTTTAGTAGATTGCGCACACACGTCTCAGAATGCACATCATTACGATCAAAATTTGTTCGAATTTTGTGAATCGTGATTGCGATTGACCGCGAGTTTTCGTAATAAAATGCAACGACTATATAGCGTTCCTTGGTAAATTTCCCGCGTTTATAGATGACAAATGTCTACATTTGACAACTGTCAATTTCATGTACCCCGACCACAAAAAATTGTTTGTAAGATTAATGAGTTAGCAAAAAGTCGTATTTCATATTGTTGTCCTCAAATAATAACTTTTCAAAATACTGGATGAATTTGACGTCAACGAAGATATTAAGGCAATCGCAGATGATTCTCAGGCGCCCATACAGACGGGCAAGATAAATTTGAAATTTCTTATAATCCTTATTTCAAATGAAGGGTTAAGTTTTTATACTCCAGATGCAATCTGAGAGTATTATAAGTTTGCTCTAAAGTTTGTAACGCCAAGAAATACTGCTCGCACAGAGCCGCCAAGAGTACTGAAATATTTGTTTTTGCTCAAAAATATCGAAACCGGATGTCTGTCTGTCCGTCCGTTCGTCCTGTGCGCACTCTGGCTTGAGAATACGTTGAGCTATGAAGCTCAAATTTCGCACACGTTATTTTTGGTAAAAAAAGTAAGGCCAATTTCGTGAACGGGCCAAATAGCACCACCCGTTCTACCCCCTACCATATAAAATTACTCAATTTCGGAATTTGGCAATAAACGAATTTTCTCGAAATATATCTGAAATTTTGAACATATCAAATTTAAAATGATTTCAATCTACTGTAAAAGAATATTTTAATCCCGTCACTCCTTTCACCACCTTCCATACAAACTGCAATTTTTTATGAAATACTATAAACCCATTTACTCATTATGTAATTTAATACATAATAAATAAATAAAATAAAATAATCGAGCTGAAATTGTACACAAAATATTTGTTTAGAATTAATAGTAAGACAAATTAAACGATTAGCTGCACTCCTTCTATCCCCTCCCATACAATATGACACAATTTCACAACTTTAGAAAAAGTCAATTTTCTTGAAAAGTATGAATGCTACTGATCTACAATTTAAAACATTTCAATTGCTTGATATTTGTAGCTAATTCCGGAAAAAAAAATTCATCAAGAACTCTTTAGTCCTTCTACGACCTTACATACAAACTACACAGTTTCACTAAATCCAAGCATGATATGAAAAAATTAGTTCAATGCCATCTTGCCCCTTCTACCACTCTCCATATAAAATGTCCTAAAATAAAAAAAAAAAAAAAACTCTTTCATCTTGAGTATAGCATGATTGGGCCTTACGACCAGTCGTAGTTCTGTTATGTTTTCTGTTAATTTTAGGAGTAATTTTGGGTAGTTACGGAGTAATGGTGTCTGGAGGCTGTTTGTAGCCCAGTGGGTAGCGTGTTGGTGTACAATGCGAAGGTCGTGAGTTCAAATCCCGGTTGACGTATAATTCCAGGACATTGCCTTCTTTGGTATATCTGGGTTACCTCAATCTGTGAAAATGAGTTCGTATATAGAGGGTTGTGTGAAGGGCTAACAACCATTCCACAATTGCAAAAAATAAAAAAGTAAAGATCAGGAGGCCAAGGCCCAATTTGGGCTGTAGTGCCAAAAAGAAGAAGGAGTAATGGATAACAAAATGAATCAAAGTACTACCGACAGGATTGCTTCTGGCAGCCCTGCTCGGAATCTTTACTTGAACTGTTGAATATTATGTCACAAAAAGTAAACATTATCTTACATTCTCATCGTTATCATCTCTCCTTCAAATATATAAACATCAAAATCATAGAAGGCAAAAAAGCTCAGAAGATTCTCATTATAGTTAAAACTTTCTGGAAAAAAAAGATGAAAATGATAAATTTTAGTTAATGAGTTTTAAGGTCTTACTAGCATTTTGCCTCCTTTTAGTTGCTTTCGGTGTGAATTTTGTCTGCAGAACTCAGAGAACTGTTTTTCCCTGGCAAGCTTTTAATCCTTAACGCTGAATCCTTACGCTCCGAATTATCAAAACAAATTAAATTTTGTATAGAGTACGATTAGTTTCATATCTAAATAGATAAATCCCCGAGCCTTAAATTCTGCCATTTTCCGACATTTATTTTCGTAAAAACTGTTCCGCTCATCAACTTAATTCTGTTAACAGATTGCTGCTGTCAGTCTAACTTGTGGTCACTGCTATTTCAATAATCTCTGCAGAGAAAAAAAGTTTTTCTTTGGCGTCCATTGTATCTTGAGAACTAATACGGGAAGTGGTAAGTGTACAGAAGAAGTAGCGCCCGAATGAAAAAACTTGCCCGTGGAGAGATGTGTTTTTTTATTTGTTTTGAGGATGTAGAATCATCCCGCATAGTTGTGAAGGAACAAAGTCCTTGGTAAACGGGCCAAAAGTGAAACAAACAATCAAGCTGGCGGCAAACTGAACAATCAGGGTCATTTGTGGGAGTGTAGAGAAGCTGGTTGTGACCGTGACTAGAATATTACGGAACACTAAAGACGTAGTTTAAAGGTCTTTTGTAGAAGTCTAAGTTCGCCGACTGCTTTCCTATCCTCTATAATATCCGTTTGTGCTCACTAGGACGGCTAAAATATCGATGGAATCGATTGCTAAAGGCTGCCAGATGTTTGTGCTAGGCAAACAAACACTAGTTGTGATGTGGATTCCGATTTGTTTGACAAATGCTCCACCTACCGCGTTTGCAATGGGTGACACGAGCTTCACATTATGAATTTTCGGTTATTTCTCTTTGGGGACTACGTGTTTTATGTCCCAAACGAACTGAATAGAGTTACATGATTTGCATGGCAGTAGCAAACGAGTGACGATTATGAGTATGTAGCGTGACTTTGGAACGTGCTGTTGATGATCCTGGTGAATCAAAACTGTCAATGCGTGCACTATTTTCAAGATATTCATAAATCCGGATTCAATTCGAAGCCATTCGTTATTTTATAGGCCTAAAATAACCCAATAACTATTTTCAGCAATCATGAATTTCGTTCTATATTATGTATTACGTCATAGCTACGATTTATGCGTATTTTCTCCGATGGAAACCCAATAGAAATGTCGGTTTTCACGCCCAAGGACCTAAATTACAAAACATTTTTCCATTATTTGAGAACCTTCCATTTTCTTAATGTTCAGATACTATCAAATCCGGATGCGGTTTACACTTTAATAAGTACACAGATAATGCCAGATATGTCAGCGGGGAGATTTATGGCGACCGGGTTAATGCCACTTAGACCAAACTGGCAATTATTCCATTTTCCTTAACTAACTCGATAAAGTAAGCCGATTGTGCGGGTCTCGATGGTATTTGTAGTTGGCGGTTTCGAGTTACTTTCGCCAGGACTGAAGAGTTTTCATTTTCTCATTTCTAAAACACTAATACCGTCGGAAGTCCTATGTAGTCCGTTCCTAGTGCATAAATCTTCGTTAATACTATCCAAGACAAAGTAATTTAAGATGTTGCCTGAGTCTGTGAGAGGTTTTTGGGCAGAAGGTTAATTTCAATGAAAATGAATTTACCAGTTGCTGGAATTTTTCGAGAATATGAAATTGTACGTTGAATATAAAAGGATAAAAGAGGGACAGAAATAGAGTTTGCCAGTAAATTTGCTTTCGACATTTTATATTTGATTTTATCATTTGCCTAAAATTGAATTAAGTACGAAACTCTGTTTCTAATTAAGGCGTTTGACAGTGAATTGCTATTTTGTCGACGTTCGAAATGAATTTATTTATTCATTCACATGAAAGTTTATGGAAATCGATAGAAGAATTTGTATTTCATCTCATGAAAATTTTCTACGAATAATTTAAAATAAACAGTTCTAATAAATTTTCGCTTTATTGAATTTTACGTTTCAGCTGTGATTTTATTTTTCATGCTTAATGACGCCAAACTCGATGTGAATAGAATGTCGATAATAATTTATTATCTGTCTGTATGATGATAAAAATATCAGTTGTCTGGCAGTTATTGATATAATTTAAAATTTATTTTGAAGATCTATTAATTGTATTACGTATAGGAGATAATATTTGGCAAGACTCTGTTTGGCAGCGCACATTCTAGAAGTCCAATTTTCGATGAGTTGTCCGCATAAATCGGGCTCACTTTAATTGATTCCATGAGATAAGAGTATCATTTATTGTTAGCCAAGACCAGGGACTTAAAGCAGCATCACAAGAAAAAATATCAGCCAACAAGCCTGCTGCGATTTGAGACAATTTGACTATGCGTGGGAAGTCAGCATGCAGTTTGGTGTGGCAGCAGATAGGGAAGACTTAGGGGATGGTGGTTTTTGGGCAAAGCTGCTGTCAATTATTTAACATTTAACTGCGATCATGATCAATCGCTGCAGTACGTAAAATCAATAATTCATTCGTTTATTTATGCAAGTTTAGAAGATACGGATTTATGTTGGTAATCATATTTCAAAATTCTCTGTATGGAACGTTAGATCCATCAATTAATCAATTTTCTGTTAAGAACCCTTAGGCATAGGACAGAAAACAGTTGAACTGCTAGCTTCCATGGTCTACTTGGTCGAACAACCCGAAATCTTTCCAGACAAATCCAGAGCTAGCCTTGCGATGTTTCGATCTGGTTTCTTCAAAGTGTGACCGATCCTCTACCATTTCCGGCTTAGAATCTCAGTGCTCTTTTCATTTTGTACAGTAACACTCCAAAGTTCATCGTTGGAGATAACATCTGGCCAGAATATTCTTAAAGTGCGTCGGGGGTATTGGTTCATGAAAGTTCACTCTAAGTCCGAATGGTTAAATGCAAGCAACCACACGTCATCATCTTCCAGTGCGGCTTTAAAGATGTTTATACTCTAGATGAAATCTGAGAGTATATTGTGTTTGCCTTACCGTTTGTAACGCTAAGAAATACCGCTCGCACAGAGCCGCCAAGGGTACAGAAATATTTGTTGTCGCTCGAAAATCTCGATTCCGAGTGACCGTCTGTCTGTCCGTCTGTCTACAGCATAACTCTCGAAAGCTTTGAGCTATAGTGCTAAAAATTTTTGTATGGAATTTTTAGCAAAAAAGTAACTTTAAGTTCGTGAATGGGCTACATCCCCCCACTCGTTCTACCCCCTCCCATACAAATTTCATGAAATTTCGTAATATTAAGAAATTGATTTTTCTTTGAAACTATTTAAGCTATAGACTTGAAATTTAGGTCAAAGTATTACGATATAGATTTCATTAATACCACGGAATATTGACCCGATCCCCTTACTCCTTCTACCCCCTCCCATACAAATGGACAATTTTGAAAAATACCTATTTTCGATTTTCATTGAAACTAGTAAAGCTGAAAAGACGAAATTTTGTCAGAATTAATTTTTCTATAATTGCAATTTATTTTAAAAATATATATCAACTTCACCTTACTCCTTCTACCCCCTCCCATACAAATTTCACGAAATTTTGAAATTTAAATTAAATTATTTTTCTTCGAAACTGTTGAAGCTATCAACTTGATATTTTATATAAAGTATAAAAATAGAAATGTTAATAATTCAAAAAAAATTGTTTTGATCCGTACACTCCTTCTACCCCCTCCCATACAAATGCATAGATTTTGCTGAATGCATTTTATCGATTTCCATTCAAACTTGAAAAAGTACAAACTTCAAATTTTGCCAGAATTTGTTTCCTAATAATTGAAATAAGTGCTAGAAAAAAATTTCAGCCCCACTTCACTCCTTCTACCCCCTCCCATACAAATATCTGTATTATAAATTCAAGAAAAGCATTTCTCCTTCGAATATATGAGAGCTATCGACTTTAAAATTGAATGAAAGCACGGTGACGATAAGCAGTTTCAAAATCATCTAAAACGTTCCACTTCCTCTGCCACCTCCCATACAAATGCCCCAATTTTAGGAAAACTATTACCAATTTCATTAAAAGTAATGAAAACTAAAAACTTTATATTCAGCAATAAGCATTTTGCATGCCATGTTCGGTGTCATATAAGAAAAATACAAACCTCCCCCTCTACTTCTACCACCTCCCATGCAAAAGTCTCTATTCACTATTCAAAAGAATTTGAGATGACAAACTTTCCGGTATATTAAAGTCATTTCTATATCATCTAGAGTATCATATGATTGGGCTTTAAGCCCAATCATAATTCTGTTATGTTATTTATTACCACCAGAATCATGGCTAGTTATAATATGCCGCGTTGCCTGATACCCTTTCGCACATTAAAGCTTTCGGACAGCTCTCCTCTATGTAAGACGAGACATCTTGTATCTTCTTCGGACTGCCGGAAGCCTTATCGAAGTCGACACACATGATATATAGTGGCGAATTCATTTCAGCTTGTCGCATCTGACAGTCTTCCTAAGCTATATGTGTAGTTTCGTCTTAAGTCGAGATTTCTTGGGTTGACTTATGGTTGAGAGGTGATTGCCAATTTACGATCGCCAACTTTGTCCTATAGGGTGTACAACTTAATAACCGGAATTTTTTAGCGAAATTTGTTGCTTTATTGTGGAAAAATCTTACAATATATTTCATTCAAAGTATTGTCCATCGGAAGCTACAACATTTCCCCATCTTTCAGGCAGTTTATGAATTCCTTCCCAAAAAAATTGCGCCGGCTTGGCGGTCAAAAACGAATCTATCCAATTTCGGATGCCTTGCTCTGAAGTGAAGCGTATTCCGGTTAGGGCGTTTTGCATCGAGCGAAATAAATGAAAGTCAGACGGAGCAAGGTCCGGACTATAAGGCGGGTGGGCCAAAACTTCCCATCCACTATTTTCCAAATAAATTTTCACGGGTCTTGCAACATGCGGCCGAGCGTTGTCATGATGAAAAATTATAGCCTCGTGTCTGGTCGTATATTCCGGGCGTTTTTCGATGATTGCACGCTTCAAACGTATTAATTGTGTTCGGTACAGGTCACTTGTGATTGTCTGGCCCACTTTCAACAACTCATAATATAACGGCCCCTTCTGATCCCACCAAATACACAGCATAACCTTGGCGCCATGGATATTTGGCTTCGCCGTTGATTTGGCTGGTTGGCCGGGCTTCACGTATGACTTTTTGCGCTTGGGATTGTCATAATGGATCCATTTTTCATCCCCAGTCACGATCCGATGCAAAAATGATTTGTTTTTGTGGCGCGTAAGCAGCATTTCAGACACACAGAAGCGCCTTTCAACGTCTCTCGGCTTCAACTCATAGGGGACCCAATCACCTTGCTTCTGAATGTATCCGGCGGCTTTCAAACGTTTTAAAATCGCTTGCTGAGTCACTCCCAACGATTTGGCAAGTTCGCCTTGCGTTTGACACGAAACCTCATCGTGTAGCGTCTCCAATTCTTCGTCTTCAAACTTTTTTGGCTGTCCTGGGCGTTCTTTGTCTTTGATGTCAAAATCGGCACTTTTGAAGCGTTGAAACCATTCAAAACACTGTGTTTTCGCTAAAGCATCGTTGCCATAAACTTGTACAAGCAAACGATGACTTTCCGCAGCAGTTTTCTTTGCAAAAAAATGACCCAACAGAACTTCCCACAAATGCTGTCTTTTTCTCCAATTTTCGAAGTTATTCATCATGAAAAATAATAATGATGCACACAAGATAAAATTGTTTTGTTGACTGATTTTGATAGCTGTCAAATGTATCTTCAAAATGACATATATATAAAGTTCGAGCTTTCACGATATTTGTTAGTACGGACATCTAGCGTCAAATTCCGGTTATTAAGTAGTACACCCTATATTTGTCTTACGCCATCCAGGGTTCCTCATATCTCACAGATTCTTCAGCACTAATTTGAAACGTATTTCTGGTTGCTCCCATTTGGTATGCGGATTTCAAATCCGCACAATAAGAATGACTTCTAGCGTGGATTGGTGGTATACTCAGGTTTTTGTTAGAGTCTCGGCTGCTGTGCACAATCTTAACCAGTGGTGATCGCTCACCAAGTCAGCTCCACGCTTCACTCGCACATCGAGGAGACATCTTCTCCATCGGAAATTTATAACCAAATGGTCAACTTGGCTGTGAATACCACCGTCAGAAAAAACCCAATATTCTTTATTATGACTCTTGTGTCGAAATTACTCGCTCCAATGATCATTAGCCGAGTACTACAAAACTCAACAATTAATTCGCCGCTTTCGGCTCCCTTAATCTATGGACGTGACGTGTCTATCCAACGGCCGCCATGCTTCCTCATGACGTGTTCTAGTCCAGTATTGTCAGACCTGAACAAGGCGTTCACCTGAGATAATAATATCTCAAATATCTGCAACACGCTCGAAGGAGGCAATCAGTTGGATCTTTTTTGGCACCAGTTGTTGCGGCATTATTTGGAGCGTAGCACTGCAGGATTGTAACGTTTCTGAACTTATTGTATCCGAGATTGCCTCCAACCTGATGAGATTGTTTCTCATTCTTGCTGTAAGGACTACCGCCACTTTATTTTTATCTTCATACTCAGGACCAAAGTACAGAATAATCTTTTCGATCGAGGTTCATTCTTTACATGATCCTGTCTAGCTGACTATGCTGAAGCCTAAGATTTGGATTTTATAGTACTCGGTGTCATTAAGTGACGCCCACTGTTGTAACTATAATATACACATCAATTGTGATCATCATACTTCCACATGGTAGCCACCGGGTACTGGTCTTGTCCATCCGTAATTGACTTGTTGAACTAATAAGTGCAGTGCTTATGAAACAGAAAAATTCTAGCACTATAATACAGCCCTCCAAGTTGGGAGTTGGGCGATGTGTTAACAACTCATCCTCGGACAAAACCAGACTTGTTTCGAATCCTGAAGCTCAGCCTCGGACTGGACTGATTCAATTGCAACGACCACGCAAACTTAAAATAGACTATTCCTTCGGATCTTGGAACTTGCGATCCCTGTACAAAGCAGGGGAAGTGGAACATCCAAGCAAATGCAATATCAACATCATTGCCCTCCAAGAAACTATGTTGTTAGGTAGTAAAGTTATTGACATTGGATTGCACACAATTTTCAAAAGTGAGAAAAAATCGGGAAGCCGTCGACAACAAGTTTAAACACCAAGTTACCAACTTCAAACCTATCAATGAACGATTGTATGCAATCCGCATCAGAACAGAATTCTTTGATGGTCGGCTTAATAATGTCCACGCCCCAATAGAAGACAAAGACGAGGAAGTTAAAAACAATTTTACAGTATCTTCATTCAAATTGATCACTGAGTCCTAAAAATTCAGCTCTTTGCCACTTACACCAACCATTTTCACGTGCAGGACAGTGGCCATTCCCTATTTACAGCTGATTCATTTTGTGATTTAATAAATTTAAGCAATTAATTTTATTTGAAATTTGCGATCCCACTAATTTCGCTAAAAGGTAAATAGTTTTAAGTAGAACAAGATTATGGGCGATGAAACTACTGTTTTCTTCATCAATTTGGAAAATCTAGAACCCTTCGCTTATTTTATTTTTGAGAGTTTCGTTCAAAGAGGATATATAAAATGAAGTGCCTGATAGGCTATCTCATGTGCAAATACTTTTTAATTCAGAAATTTTCGAAAATTGTATCCAACTTAACTTGGCTTCAAACTTTTACAAACAAAAAAATACAATAATTTGTATTCTTTCTTGGTTGCTAATATTCAGTCAACAATAAAGTAATTTTCAGTACAATGGAGTTTGCTATTTTATTTCAGAAATCTCTATTTTTTAAATTTTTATTAGTTTTTGGTTCGTGTCTAAGCTAAGCACTTTAGCATCGGACAATTTAACGCGGGACAGAGATAGTTGCATTGGGCTTAAGTATGCCAAGCAAGGAGAGCAAAACAGATAGGGACAGAGGTAGTTGCAATAGGCTTAACTGTGACAAACAGAGATAGCGAAATGATTGTTTCGAAAAATTTCGAACATTTCGCCACTAAGGGAGGAAAGTACTTTCATTCCCATTTCCTTACAAGTCAAAGCATACTCATAGTCTGTCCTTATTATATATCCTCCTTGATTTCGCTCATTTTTTGCTGTCATAATTCGAAAATGACAAATTTGAATAACATATGTTATTAAGTTTGACAGTTTCTACGTGTACACCATTAAAAAAAAAATATTTGTGCAGACCCTGAACACAAGGGTTTGCACAAATTTTCTTTGTTTCATGTATAGTTATTACATTGTCTATACTATGAACACCCACTGCCAGGTTCATATCACATATTTTTCTTGGTACAGATGTGGTAGCTAGGGTGTAGCCTATTGGGTAGTGTGTTGGTCTTGTAATGCGAAGGTCGTCAAATCCCGGTCGACGCAATATATAATTTCAGCACATTACCTGCTTGGATATACATTGGTCACCTCAATCTACGAAAATAAAAAAAAATTCGTAGATAGAGGGTTGTGCGAAGGGCTAACAACCCTTTCACAATAAATAATAAAAAATGTCAGGATGCCATTGTAGTAGAAGATGTTGTACAAGTTGACACTCATGCGTTATACAAGGTATTTTGCTTATACTACGTTCACTATACCACATTTGTGTTCCTAGTTTTGTATTAACTGCTTTCATGACTCGTTGTATTTGAGAGCTTTAATAACTTAATCCAATTTTAAAGTATCTGACATAGAGACTCTAGCCATAATAAAAAATAATCATTCCGTTGTGCCTATAATCTCTCTGAGATCATGGATATTCAATTAAATTCTACTAAGTATTGTACATTAACCAAGTAAAAATAAAAAAAGATAAATGCAGTAACTTTCTTCAATTTATCTCTTTCTGCGGATTCCTTACACGAAAAGTTTTGACTACGAATTATATAAATGAAAGCTCTTTCAGCCATTATCAAGAAAACTTAATTGTTACTAAGATTAAGATGGCGTCTAGATAAAATTCGCTCCATTAAACAATTATTATATGTAAGCAATAGCTGTACATCCTGCTCTTGTTCTCCAATCTGAATTTCATGATGCTTCTAAATCCGTCCCATCACTCTCAATAGAATTACCATTCCCCCAAGATCCATCCAATAATGCTTAACCCATTTCACATGTCGCAACAATGTTGCCCAATATGTGATGAGTTCATTTCATGAAAGCATGTCAGATTCTCACTTAATCCTTAAAGTACCCTTTCTGGATATCTTAAAGTATCCGGACTATAATTAAAAACAATGCCTTGTTTAAAAGTTCATCGTTAGAGATCGATTACTTTATTTTAGTTTCGAACATAAACTCGAATAGGTACGAGGATACCTATTGAGTATGGAGTAGTATTTATCTTTTGTACGTTACATAACCACCGTAATGCCTACAAATGTATCTTTGCGACTTGAAATATTGACATTTGTATATTACGAGGCATTCCAGAGAGACAATTGTGCCAGCTGTAAAAGGTTCTTGCACTCACTATAAAACATGTGACATTGCTTGGAAAGTAAAGGAGCATTTTATGGAGATTTTATGTCATCTACGTAAAGGATTTCTACTATTGTTCTCGACTTGGTAAAGTAAATTTCCACTCTGAGACTCATATCATGGGGGAAAAAACTGATGTTAAGACAAAATGTCAATGACGTCACTCTGAATATCTACTTAACCATGGTAGGGTAGATTTTGCTTACTTATTGGATTCTTTCAAATTATACCTAGTATACAGCTGGAAATAACATTGCTGAAAATTCAATGCGCAATAAAAAATTCACTGAAGAAGGAGTTTTTTATTTCGGTAACAAAGCCAGTATAGCGAGGTTTCTTGAAAAATATCAATTGTTTCAAATATTTGCGTACCTAACTGATATATCACAGTTATTTGCAGGGAAAGTATTTTACGTGGACTTTTTATAGCAAGTTTGTTCGAACTGAATGAATACTTCAGGCCAAGTGTCGAATAGTCAATCCTAGTATGACTATTCGGTACTTTACACTTTCCTTTAATGTAGTGATCCAATCTGATCACTCCATGTAACTAACGTTACGATGGTAAAATTGTAAATACTGCTTCTCGGAACGGCTACCCCACAATAGTATATGCAGCCGATCTTGTCATCATGCTAACTGGTAAGTTTGAACAAGTTCCATCAACCCTCAAGACACAGATCTGGTTCTTTTCTCCAGAAGAAGAAGACCATATGTTTTCAATCCACCAAACATTCGGGGTATCACTATGGTCCTCTCGAGCCAAGTTATACATATATTTCTTGATAGTAAATTATCCTGGAAGGCCAACATTTAAGAACGAGCAAAAAAGGCTACCGTAGACTTCTTCGCTTGGAAAGACACATTCGGCTAGAGATGGGGCCTCAAGCTGTACCTCATCCATTGGATGAATACCAGTATAATCAGACCGATCATTTGTTATGGCGCGCTGGTGTGGTAGCCAGCGGTGGTACTAAAAATCAACCTAGCTCCTTTACGGATAATCCAACGTGTGTATAACAGGTGCTCTTAGAACCACACCAACTGCAGCCCTGGAGGTAATTCTCTCACTACCTTCACTTGATCTTTTTATAAGACAAACAGCGCGCCTAGCTGCTATTAGATTAAAACCTCTAATTCTTGGTCAGTACCACAAATTGGTCATGGCGAAATTTCAGTAGAGACACAAATTCCCTTTTAGCCTGCGAGTATGATTGCATGAGCCAACCACAGGTTGAGAAACTGAAATTTCACATTAAGTATCCTGAACGAAACGAATGGGCAACAAACACGAAACTCAGCACCTGTACAGGTCCTCATCTCTATACGGACGGATTTGAAACTAACCAAGGGACAGGTGTAGAGATTTATTCCCACGACCTCGACATCCACACTTCATTTCATCTTCTATAACACGCGACAGTGTTCCAAGCGGAAATATTAGCCATTAACGAGTGTACAAAAATTATTCTAGATATGCAGAACAGTCTCGAAAATTGTTACATTTTCTCGGACAACAGGCCTATACTTCTGGCACTCCAATCCTAAAGGACCACACTAGGGTCCATTTGTAGATAAAATTTGAATCGCCTCGTGGCAATAACTGAAGTATTTTTAATTTGGATACCGGGTCATTGCGACCCGTTGGGAAACGACGTAGAGGACATGCTTGCGCGGCAAGGATCTGCAAACATTAACTCCACTAGGAAGCCAGTAAAATAGCACCACTAGTGCTGAAGACTAGGTTCAAACAAACTATTTGGGATTCTTTCTTGGCGAGGTGGTGGCAGTTGGACAGCTGCAGAATGGCCAAATTCTTTTGGGAAGAACCTAATAATCAGTTGTTACAACGTAGTCGCTATAGCGTTCGGACTAGTGTTGGCCTGACCAGAAGTAATTACTTGCTAAAGCTATAGGCATTCAAGCTACGGATCGCGAGCGACAGCCTTTGCTGAGGTTTCGATGCAGACGAAGAATCTTTCGAACATTATCTTTGTCATTGTCCGCAAATCTCCAACAGTCGTCTCATTTGGTTGGGCTCTGGATTCTTCTCAGAACTATACGCGTCAAACATTTAAGCCTGCTCCGGTTCGCAAACCGAACCAAGTAAGGAGTGACTTCCATCTTGTAATCAATAGGGGGAAAACAATGGGCTCAACTAGATGGCCCCATTGCCCCGCTGTCCTACAACTTAAGCCCAAATACCGCTTTATTATAGCACACGTACATATATGCGTTTCAATCTCAGCTATAGCACTTAGAGGTATGATCACGAATTTCTACTATGGCGTACAGGGCTAAATCAAAAATTAGAGCTCCAAGGCCCCAATTCTAAAACTTGGAATCAAGAAGAGAGGAGGAGGTTATGATGCCATTTACCAATATATTTTTGGTGACTAGAAAAGTGCCATTTGTATAACCGCTAGGGTGTAGCCTAGTGGGTGGCGTGTTGATCTTACAATGCGAAGGTCGTGAGTTCAAATCCCGGTCGATGTTATATAATTCCTGCACACTACCTGCTTGGAAATATCTTGGTTACCTCAATCTACGAAAATGAAAAATTCGTATATAGAGGGTTGTGCGAACGGCTAACAACACATCCCCAATAAATAATGAAAACAATGTTAAGGAACTTAAAGGTCAGGAGGCCAAGTTCCGCTATAGTGCCATTGTAGAAGGATTTGTAGAACCGACAGCGTTGCGTAACAGTGTCTTGACGGACGACCTAATGCACACTCTAGACTTGCTACAAATTGAAGAAATTATAGCACCGCACTTGTTGGCACGTATTTCTTATTGGCTAATTGAAGAATACGATGAAAAAAAATTTGACGATGGAGTTTTTCCTTGACTATTCATGGTTGCTGAGTACATTTTGAAAATTGAACTATTGCTCACTTTCTGAAATAAAGAATTAAAGTCGCAAATGTAAACGAAGCGTTAGT
Organism: Chorisops tibialis; assembly: GCA_963669355.1. NCBI lineage: Eukaryota > Metazoa > Arthropoda > Insecta > Diptera > Stratiomyidae > Chorisops > Chorisops tibialis. The sequence continues at coordinate 266,189,962 of OY770262.1, read as the reverse complement.
GGACGACAACCAAGAAAGATGTCGGATATCTAAATCCAAAGTAAGGCGTATTTTAAAGATTTTAATTTTCGCATAAATAGCAGTGTCAAACTAACTGGAAAGATGTGTAAAAATTTTCGCCACAAATGTTTTCCATTTTAAGGGGTGGTTTCTTAACCATGCGATAACGATTTCGGAGTCGGTCCAAGCATGTAATTGGAAGTTTTCGACTTTGATAAAGTCTAAGATATACTTTACAAGTTTTGCAAGCAGATGAGCGCCACATAGTTCAAGTCGAGGCAAAGAGACGGTTTTAATTGGTGCAACCTTGGACTTGCCGAAATCAATGATATTTTACGCTTTCCATTTTGTGTTGATTAGCATTAAATATTCCTAACCATCTAGGAATATTAATTAAGTTAATTCCTTTCAACCCTTGATGAAACTCTAGCCATTTTTTTCTAATTTCGTCGTTGACTGGATCATTCCATTCAGTGCCGATTAACCATAAATACTGAAGAAGAAGTTTACCGATAATAATCGTAGGAGATAGCCAGCCAAGTGGATCATACTGTTTAGCAATTTCTGTTAGAATGCGTCGTTTCGTCAGTATTCCTTTGGGTTCTTCCAGTTGAAAGATAAATGAAAAGTAATCGAATCCTGGATTCCACCGCATTCCGAGGGCCTTAACGTTGCGATCCATATCAAGTTCGAGTGGTAGCTAAATCATTATCAATGGCGCGACAGCCCAAATCGGGTCCTGGCCTCCTGAAGTCGTCGCCTCCAATCGTCTCGATCCAAAGACCGCGTCCTCCAGCTGCTAATTTTTAAAATGGCTTTGCTGTCTTCATCAACTGAGTCTTCCCATCGCTTGCGTGGTTTGCCTACTGGTCGATTACCACTTGCTTTGTCTTTAAGAGCACGTTTGGGGATTCTTCTGTCTTCCATTCGCTCTACATGGCCAGCCCACTGAAGTTAACGTAGCTCGATGAACGTTGAAGCTTCTGGCTCGTCGTAGAGTTGATACAACTCATGGTTGTATCGTTGTATCGTTCCTTCCTTCACAAGTCCCAAAATTCTTCGGAGGACCTTTCTTTCGAATGCGTTAACTGCTTTTTCGGAAGTTCGCGTTAATGTCCACGTCTCGCTGCCATAACAAAGCACAGGTCGTATAATAGTTTTATAAATCCCCAGCTTATTGTTCCTGTGCACTTTCTTGGATTTCATTATTGGAAGTACCGAATAATACGTCTTATTTGCTAGTATTATCCGTCGTTTGATTTCGTCTGTTTCATTACCGTCCTTTGCTAGATTAGCCCCAAGATATATGAAGTTGTCCACACTCTCCAAATTATATTCCGCAATTGTTATGTTTTGTCTGATTGGCGTTCTTCTTCTTGTTTGCGCCATTACTTTTGTTTTGCTTTCATTAATGCGCAACCCGACTTCTTTTGCGGCGGAGTGAAGATTGACAAATACCTCCTTAGCACTAGGGAAGGATCTTGCTAGAATGTTAATGTCGTCAGCGTATGCTACTAGTTGGGTGGACTTGAATAGTAGTGTCCCGTTGGTGTCGACTGGGATTTTTCGGATGACTTACTCTAATGCCAAGTTGAAAAGCATAGGGGCTAGACCATCTCCCTGCTTTAAACCACATTCCGTTTGAAAGCTGGTTGTGGAATCGGTTTGTATTCTCACTTGGGATTCAGTGTTCGTCATTGTGAGTCTTGTAAGTCGGACTAGTTTGGGAGGAATTCCAAAGTCAAGCATGATTTGGTACAGTACGCTCCTGTCGATACTGTCGTATGCTTGTTTAAAATCTACGAATATTTGGTGCACGTCTGTGTTATATTCCCAGCATTTTTCAAGCACCTGTTTCACCGAGAATATCTGGTCTGTTGTAGATCGTCCGGTTCTGAATCCGCCTTGGTATTCGCCAATTATTTGATTAGTATAGGGTTTAAGACGACGTTCAATAATTTTTGTCAGTAGTTTATAGGACGTACACAACAATGATATACCTCTGTAGTTCTCACAACAGAGTTTGTCTCCTTTCTTGTAAATTGGACATATAATGCTTTTTCGCCAGTCATCGGGTATGATTTCCTCTGTCCAAATTTTGCATATCATGTTGTGCAGTATTTCAGCGACACAGTTTCCACCGTTTTTCAGAAGTTCAACTGGTATTTCGTCAATTCCCGGCGCTTTGTTTCGTTTTTGATCACATAGGGCTGCTTTGATTTCAGCAAGCGTGGGTGGTATCGATGATGGTTCATCTTTGTCAGTTGAGGCTTCAATTGAAATGTTGTCTGTCGTTATCGGTGCTACTGGGATGGGATTCAAAAGATGTTCAAAGTATGAAGCCCATCTCCTTTTGATTTCTTGTGCGTCGCTGATGATGTTGCCCTCCACGTCTTAGCAGAGACTGGTTTTTGGCTTATATCCCTTTTTTAAGTCTTTTACTATTGTGTAAGCGTCCCGCGTTTTATTTTTTCTCATTTCGTCGTCCATTTTTATATTTTGTCATTATGGTACTTCCTTTGTTTTCGTCTTCAGGTCTTTTTCGCATATCGCCTAAGCTCGTCATATCTTTCTTTTTTGGCTCGTGTTGGTCGTTCAGTAAAAATTTGTAAGCTTCGTTCTTTCTATCTATTGCGTCGCGACATTCTTGGTCGAACCAATCATTATTTTTTCGCCGTGCTTGATACCCTAATACCTCTTCCGCGGAGGATTTGATGCCGTCTCGTATTTTCATTCACGCATTCTCCACTGGCATATTTTGGATATCTTCATATATTGGTGTCAGGTGTTTATTACATGCTAACATGTAAGCCTGCGCCACCGTTTCGTCGTTAAGCTTGTCGACATTGAATTTGAGAGCTCTACTCGTTTTCGAATATCCACGACAAGCTATTTTGCATCAATACTTAGCTCTGACTAGATAGTGATCAGAGTCACCATTCGCACCGCGGAGAGTTCGTACATCAAGTATGCTGGAAGTAGCCCTTTTCTCAATTAGAACGTCGTCTATTTGGTTGAAGGTGTGACCATCTGGTGATGCCCACGTTCGTTTGAGAATATCGCGATGTGGGAAGCACGCAGAGCTTACTATGATATTTTTGCTGCTTGCGAAATCAATAAGACGTTGGCCATTGTCGTTGGTTATGTCATGGAGACTGTGCCCTCCTATTGTTCCTCTATGAGCCTCCTCCTTTCCGACTTTTGCATTAAAATCCCCTAAGACAATTTTTAGGTCATTCGAGGGCAGTGAATCATAGGTTGTCTCTAGGGTAAAATTCGTCTTTAGTTATATCGTCCTTGTCTTCTGTTGGTGCGTGAACGTTGATCAATCAAGTGTTGAAAATTTTAGTCTTTATTCGGATTGCACACAATCTTTCACTTACTGGTCTGAAGCTCGTGACCTGCTGTTTAAATTTGTTGTCAACAACAAAAGCGACTCTAAGCTCTCTGCTTCCCGACAATTTTCCACTTGAATAGATTGTGTGCGATCTCATGTCCATAATTTCGCTACCGAGCCATTTCGTTTCTTGGATGGCAACAGTAGCTTGATTTCTCTGAATTCAAGTGGAAGGTTTTCAAGGACCTCTTTGGAGTTTGAAGCCCATTTCCGTATCTTGAACCCTGCAGATTCCATGCATGATATAATTTGTTGCTTTTTTTCGAGATCCTTTGGAATGTTGAAGTCGCCTGTGATAAGATCGTCAACGTACATGTCATTGGCGATGGCGTCGGATGCAATTGGATATATCTTAATAGAGTCTTCAGCAAGTTGTTTCAATGTTCGAATGGCTAGAAACGGTGCACACTTAGTTCCAAAAGTGACTGTTGCAAGTGAATAGTCTCGGATAAGTAAAGATGATTCACGCCAGACAATTCTTTGATAGTTCGTATCCGATGGAGCTACTCGTATCTGACGATACATTTTTTCTACATCTGCCATAATGGCGATAGGGTATTTTCTCCAACGCAGAAGAAGTACAGCTAAGTCGTTTTGAATGGTAGGTCCTTTAAGAAGAATTTCATTCAAAAAATTCCACTCTTTGATGTTTGTTTGAGAAGCATCGAAGATAACTCGCAATTTGGTCGTGCTGCTACTCTCCTTTACAACAGCGTGATGAGGAAGATACGAGCATGAGTAGGTTGCTTGACCATTCGGTCCCAGTACAATATGATCTTCCTCCATGGTAGTTACTTCTTGCATGTGACCTGATGATAGGTATTTATTCATGCACGAGATGTATGACTTTTGTAATTCAGAATTACTTATAAATCGATTTTCCTAACTAGTTGGTTTATTGCGATGCCGCGAGATTTTCCTAACTTTAAATATGGTTGTTCATCAACAAAAGGCAACTTGACTTCGTATCGTCCATCTCGATTTCGTTTGACGTTTTGATTGTAGAACTCTTCGCATCTTTGCTCTTCATTGGTATAGTGCTTGTCTGATGGCACCTGATCTAATTCCCAAAATAGTTTAAGTTGAGTATTAAGTTCACACTTGGCGTGAAAGGTTTTTATTTATGTACGACTGAGATATGGATATCTCACCAGTGAGTATCCAACCTAATGCAGTGTTTTGTGCCGTTGGTGCTCCAAAGTGGCCTTTTATAAATCCAGGTTCTATGATTTTTGCATAAATCTCCGCTCCTAGGAGCAGATAAATTTTTCCGGTTCGATTGTAATTAGGATCAGCTAAATTCAAGGTTTCAATATGAACCAATTGATTACCGCATATCGTTCTATTGGGTAAAACATGTGTTAAAGTTTTTAATACAAAACTACTTACGTTGAATTCAATATCTTTATTTTTGTTGTGCGGCTTTAAAATGATTTGCACTCGGTGTGATACCTTTCCAGCGGTTGAATTACCAAGGCCCGAAACGTTCGCGAAGATTGCTTCTTTCGGTAGTCGTAAATGTCTGACGGCAGTTTCTGTTATGAACGAGGCTTGAAATCCAGGATCTATTAATGCCCGCAGAACTTGCTCATTTCCAAAAGGTGTTACTACCTTTACTAATGCCGTCGCTAATAAGACATCCTTGTCTTCCATGGTGTTGTTTACTACGTACGAATTAAAATTTGATGTCGAAGTTGTATTTGGTGACATGAATGGTTCAGCTTGAGCAGACATTTTGGGAGTTGCCACCACCGAGTTATGATTCTCTATAGGTGTCTTTGGTGTCATTTCTTCGTTGCCACCTCTTTGAAGAAGTGTGTGGTGGCGCTTTTCACATTGCAGACATGAATGTTTGCTGGGACAAGCGGACGCTAAATGACAATGGCCTAGGCAATTAATACACAAACCTGTTGATTTTACGGTTTCGAATCTCTTAATTGTTGACATTGACGAATAGTTTGAGATGGCCGGCACATGATGCATTTTGTACTTGTAGATGCTTGAAAAGTTTGCGTTGAAGAGAAGCTCTTTATAGTCTTTAAACTTCTATAACTCTGATTGTTATTAAAACGGTTTAGCGGATTTATCTATAATCGATTCCAAGGCTCGAAAACGACCCTCCAAGAAAGTTTGTAATTCTTTCCAACTCTGACAATCAGTCCAAGTACTGAGTCCTTGTTCCCAAAGTAAACGAGTTTCAGTTGACAATTTTTAAACTGTGATATAGACGATAAATACGTCCCAAGAATCAACATTTACCTTTAAATTTCTCAGCTTCTCAGCTGTTGTAAACATTCTTCAGTAGTATCGAAAATACGCTTTATTCCTTGCCTAGTATCGTTATTTAAACTATTCAGCGATAAAAGGAGTTTCAACTGGGTATTTACTAGAACGCGCTTGTCGTCAAAACGTGCGATTAGAAGTTGCCATGCAGCATCATAACTCGACTCTGTGACTTGAAAATGTCTCAATAATTGTTGTGCTTCTCCATCGAGATGCAACTTCAAATATTGCAAATTTCCAACGTTAGAAAGCTTACTATTTTCATGCACTAGATGTTTGAATAAGTCGTAGAAAGAGGGTCAATTTTCATATTCCCCGGAAAATTTTGGTAATTCTGAACGTGGCAATCTTATAACATCTTCGTTGGATGGTGAATGTCCGATTTCAGTATGATCTTGATTTTTCTTGCCTTCAAATTGGATGGTGGAAAGTCAGATTTGAACGATTCTTCAATAGAAGCAGAACTGTGAATGAACAGCTGTTCTACTTGCGAATAAACATCTTCAACGAAGTATTCTGTGATCAACTTAGACACTTCTGTGGTCTCAATCAGCTTAAGAGACCAAACTTGCATGTGCTGGTTTTGGAAATCTGTCCAATAATTGTTAAGCAATTTCATTCTAGCGCTATAATATGAGCTAGTTTTGCGGTCTTTTCCGTCTTTCTTACAATTTTTCATAAACCTTTCTATTAGTTCCTTCTTTAGTAATTGGGTTTTCACTAACTCCCACTCCATGGTGATAGTAAATAGAATAAAACAAAAGGATGAACTTTACCGTACAGTTTGAAGATCTGGCTGCTCGACTGGATACATACGCGGTTCACTAAGCGCAACATCTGCAAATATTTGTCAGTAAGCAGCCAGTACAACTGAGCAATATACCGGCTTCTCCACTCGCTACGGTCGTTCTCACTCCCCTTCCCCAACCTTCCCAATCCCATTGCCTCCCTCCATGACTGTGTTTGTGCATTGCACATAAAGGCCGAAATTGCCTATTTTTTTAAATCCCCAAATCACTGTCAAAGCACATATGTAATAATCTTTGTCCACGAATTACATATCCGGCTCGACGGACCATGGATTGTTTTTCATTAATTAATTGAAATGATAACACCCCTTTTTTATATAATGTAATTCAACTTCCCTTCACAATTAATGCTTTTCTTCACAATTGATGTTCATTTGAACGAGTTGTATTCGCGACGAAATAAAAATCAACAAGTGCTCGATAGAACACGATGAAATTAGTTCTGCTCGCGCCGAAAGTATAAATTCAAGTGCCCCAGTTAGAACAATAATCAAGAGTATTAGTTACAGTTTTTACAAAACAAGTTTCTGATGTCGTTTGCCGTTTGGTTTTCGATGGCGTTTGATTTTTGATGCTGGTTGTATTGAAATTTTCAGCCTGAACACAATGCTTCTCAATTAACAAAAATCTTGCATTTCTTCCACAACTTGTGGGTTAACAACAATCGGTGTGATTGCATTCAAACCTATGTGTATGTCATTGGTTTTACGCTCATTTATTTTCAGTCCACGAGTGAACCTTTAACCCTAAGTCTGAAGCAAGAAAACACAGGTCATCAGCATAGTCAAGGCACTTAAGATGTTAAATAGTCCCCACGGACTATATCTTCCCCCACCTTCCAGAGCAGTTTTCTATATATCATTTATTACTAATAGAAACAAGGCTGGTGATTGTGTGCAGCCTTACCCTGTGACCCGTTTGCATAGGAAAGGTATTGGAGAGCTCTTTTATGTAAGACGCAACGTTTTTCATCTTCGTAGGACTCCTTAATTACAGCTTTGATATTGTCAGGACTACCACTCCCACGTATTTAGAATGCAACGACCGAAGATTTGAATCTAAGTTTGAAGAGCTATGTGCAAGAAAACACAGGTCATCAGCATAATCAAGGCGACTTAAGATGTTAAACAGACCCCACTGAACTTTATATTCTCCTCCTTCCAGCGCAGCTTCCCAGATGTCATTTATTACTAATAGAAACAGGGCTTATATGAAACCCGGTCACATAGGACGGGTATCGCAGAGCTCCTTTATAGCAGACACAACATCTTGCATGTTCGTAGGACTCTTCGATTAAAGCTATGATATTGTCTGGACTACCACTCCTACGCAAAGCATTCATATCATTCATATGTAATCTCGTTTAATACTGTCGAAGTCTACAAACATGAGATGTAGTGGCCAACCCATTTCGGTGGATTGCTCCAATATATCTGTAGGGTATTTCTATAGCCTGTACAAGACGGCCCTTTACAGAATCCAGCCTGATAAGCTTCGAGAGTGCTCTCTACAACTTCACCAGTCCAATTGAGAATTACCTTAGCCGCGATTTTCGGCCAATTGCCACAATCTCGAAGGTTGCCCTTCTTCGGGATTTTCACAATGATGCCTGCATATCCTAATTCACCAAAATTTTTTACAATCGATTTAAAATTCGAACAAATTGCTCTCACCATCACTCCGGTTTAATAACTCAGATGTTCTACAAAAATGAAATTTTTTTCCCAAGGACTGCTAAACTACTGTTTTACGGACCACACACCGTGCATAATGTGTATACTCTTCAACTGTGCTGTACTCGAGAAATTTAATAAAATTCACCTTGCAACCTCATTACTCTCTGATTCCCTACCTTTGCCGATGCTTCCAGTATTTCACTCGAATTCATCCAGAGGTGTGTCGGAGCCGTGTCAGCAGGAACTTTTTCACCGAGTGAAAATAAATCAGAACGGAGTACGGTGCACCAAAATGATTATCTTGCCGGAGAAGATTACCTAGCGAGCGTGCATTACCCCGGTGGCGCTGTAAAACAATAATCTTGGATGGTATTGTTCTGTTGGCTTTACTTGATATGCTCTCCTCTATGCGGTATAGTGTAGGCGCTATGTTAAACATAGCATAAAAGCTTACAAAGTGTTTTTGATATCAACGGTACAACGACGACTGCCAATGCGATGTAGTAGCTGGATCCCTTCTTTCATGTATTCTCGAGGATTTATCGCGTGCTAACGAATAAGCTTTCGCTCCAGTCTTTCGGCCCGTTGATGAAATGTGCACGGAAGCCAAGAAACTTCACTTACACTTTCGGAAGAGGTAGTTCTATGCTTGTTCGGTATTCCGTCACTTCTTCGCGGATGAAAAAACTTCACTTCAAACTTACACGTAGTGTCTCTATTTCATATCAAATAGAGACACTACGTAATAATACCATACTTATCCTTTTTGTATTAGATGCATATAGTCATGGATGTTCTTTGATATGATAAAACGTTTTCGATGCATATGATTATTATAGCACTTTATTTTGGTATAATTTAGAATGCATACTTACTTAATTACGATAGCGCTACAGCCCAAATCGGACCTTGGTCTCCTGTATGTTTCGTCTCCTTCCATCTCAGTTCAGTGACCGCGTCCTCCAGTTTGAAAATCTGAGCAGTGATTTGCTTTCTACGTCAATCGAATCCTCCCAGCGTTTCCCTGGTTTTCCGAGGAATTCTTCCCTCATCCATCCGCTCCACATGACCAGCCCATTGTAGTTTCTTAAATTTTATGAGAGTTGATACTTCTGGATTGTCGAAGATGTCACACAATACTTTATTGTATCGTGTTCTCTAGATCGAGTCTTCCCTTACAGGTCCGAGGCTTCTTCTAAGGACCTTTCTCTCAAAGGCGTTTATTCATTTTTTGGATGCTTGAATGTCCATGTTTTGCTGTCATACCATAGCGTAGGTCTTATAATAGTTTTATATATTTTAAGTTTAGTTTTTCTGTGTACGTTCTTGTTTTTGATTATTGGAAGTACCGAATAATACGTTTTATTTGTTATCGTTATTCTTCTTTTATTTTCGATGGATTCGCTTCCATCCTTCGATAGGTTTTCCCCTAGGTATATAAAGTTGCTTACGTTTTCTAGGTTATAGTCTCCTACCGTAATATTTTAACTGACTGGCGTACACAACAGAGATATTCTCCGGACATTTTCGCAGCAGAATTTTTCACCTTTTTTATAAATTGGATATTTGATGCTCTTGCGCCAAATCTTCAGGAAGTTGTTCCTGCGTCGATATGTCCGTAACTAATCTATATAGGAGATGCGCTATGCAGGTATCGCCGGCTATCAGAAGCTCAGCTGGAATTTTATCAGTGCCCGGCGCTTTGTTGTTTGGGTGGCTCCTCAGGGCTGTTTTTACTTCTTCGAGTATGGGAGGATTCAAAACGGATCCTTCATCAGCTGATACATCGGTTATACCTGCTACTATGTCTGTTGTTACTGCTCGTACAGGTGATGGGCTCGGATTAAGGAGGCGTTCAAAGTATTGCGCCCATCTTAGTTTTATATCTTCCGCATTACTTCAAATTTTCCCTTTTGCATCCATGCAGAGGGTCTTTTTCGGTTGGCATCGTCCTTCCATTCTTTTAATAAGGGAATACGCGGTTCTTGTGCTGTGTAATTTAAATTGTTCGTCCATGTTTTTAATTTCGTCATTATTGTACTTCCGTTTTTTTTTGTCTGCATATTTTGTTTGCAAATCGTCTAAGATCCTTGTACTTGTCCTGTTTGGCTCGTGTCGGCCGTTCCGTTAATATTTTGTAAGCTTGTTTTTTTCGCTCTAAGGAATCTTGGGATTCGTTTTCGAACCAATCATTTCTTTTTGCGCCGGGGTTGTTGTCCTATCACCTCCTCTGCGACAGATGTAATGCCATCTTTAACATTTTGCTACATTTCTTCTATTCGCTTGCAGGCGTTGTTGTTCAGTATTGACGCGGAGTGCATCTTTAAGGCTGATACGTACTTCATCCTTCAGTTTTCCTATCTCAAATTTACCAGTTGTATTTTTGGGTGTCCTCGGTTTGCGATTCGACATCGAATCTTAGCCTTTACCAAATAGTGATCTGTGTCGCAATTAGCTCCTCGACATGTACGCACGTCGAGGATGCAGGAAGCAGTTCTTTTCTCTATTATAACGTAGTCTATTTGGTTGAAGGATCGTCCGTGATGCGTAGGTTCTATTATGAATGTCTCGATGCGGGGAACATGTCGAACTTACAGTATGGTTTTTGATGCTGGCGAAATCAGTAATGTAAGTAATCTCTCTACCTAACAATTTAGTTTCTTGGAGGACGATGATGTTCAAATTGTAATTGCTTGCCTGTTCCAGAGGCGCTCTCATTGTTCCTGCTCTGTACAGGGATCGCACGTTCCAAGACCCGAAGGAATAGTTAATTTTTCATTTGCGTGGTCGTTGCCATTGAATCAATCCTGTCCGAGGCGGTGCTTCAAGTTTCGGAACAAGTTTGGTTTTTCCGAGGATGAGTTGTTAACACATCGCCCATCTCCCAACTTGGAGGGCCGTTGTATAGTACTAGATTTTTTCTGTTTCATTATCGCTTGCGCTTATTAGTTCAGTAAGTCAATTCCGCATGGACAAAGTACCCGGTGGCTATCACGTGGAGGTATAATGAGCACAGTTGATGTGTAAATTATAGCTAAAACACTGTGCGTCGCCTAATGACGGCGGTCAGATGCTTACCCTATCTATACCTTTCGAGCCACTAATTTAGAATACATGCTCAATGTTTGATATATTGTTTGTTTTGAGCAGGTACTGAAGTGTAAGCAATTTTAAATATAATAAAGGGGACGTGTATACCAAAAATGAATTTTCGTTGAAGATGAGTTATTTAGGAATCGAAAAATTATGCGAATATTTAAAAATAGTTGAAGTAGTGATAAAGTGGCTGAAAAAGCAATCCGATGGTCATTTATTTATTTATTTTGTTTATTTACTTTAATTTATACATATAAAATATACAAACTAAGCACTGGTAACAAGAACCATCGTCTTTTTGCTTTTTTCTTCGTATTGAAGAAATTCACAAATTTTAAGTTTTTTTTTAAAGTAAGTTATTTCTAAGTTAATGAATTCAGCATAAATTAAATTGAAACCATCACACCATCAGATCGCTACAAAAAGCAACTAATGCATTTGACCCAAGCATTGAAGGAGAAACGGCCATAATACGAGGTGATATACGACAAAGTGATTTTGCTACACGACAACGCTCCGCCATGTGTTACTCAATTTATGGAAACACAGAAATGGGAAGTCCTACCCCATCCGCTGTATTTTCTGAACATCCCCCCTTCCGACAACCACCTATACCGATCGATGGCGCATGACCTGGCTGGGCACTACTTCTATTCCTACGAAGAAGCCAAAAATTTGGTCAATTCGTGGATCGGCTCAAAAGAAGAGCAATTTTTTAGACGCGGAATTCACATGTTGCCAGAAAGATGGGAACAGTTGTAGCTAGCGATGGGTATTTCTTTGAATAATAAATATTTAACCAAGTAATGTGAAGTTCGCGAACGGGCCATATCGCTTCACTCCTTCAACCCGCTCCCATGTAAACGACTCAATTTAGGATTAGAGTTTCAGGCCAAAGTTAGAAACCTGAAACCTAACCCATCAACCTTCAAGGTAGTCTATAAAATAATTTAGAAAAATAGCAGGAACATGACCGGAGCTTAAAAAGGAATCGACTCGATATTATCTACAGCACCTTCGACGACACTGTCCCTTTAGATAAACCCTTCACGTGGATTCGTCAGTCGTTGAAGAAAGGAAAACAAACTTACTGACTATCGAGTTTTGAATCATTCAATGTTGTAGCGATAAATTCAAACCATTGGTCCTTTTAATTTATTATTCTAATAATAAAAGTGATCAACATAGAAAACAAGAATTGCTATAATACGAGTATAATGAAAATATATTGTTTTGCCTTTCATTACTATAAATTAAGTAAACTTGTTTCTCAAATTCACTCAAGTTCATTTTGGGATTGTAGACTGGGAAGGGAAGCTTCATTACCTAAGTTTTGGGGAGTGCTGAGTGGAAGACGGAAGTGAGTTAGGACTGGAAAATTTCGTTTACTGATATCTACGAGTACAGAAAGAAAGGTAAAACTCTAAATTCATGTGTAATGATTTATGAGAAGAAAAGTAAAAATAAATTAATTTTTGTACCCAATGTGGTACAAAAAGTGGTAGAAACGAATTTCAGCAAAGTTATTATTATTTTTTTTTTCATTTGAGTTGCTCCAACGTGTAATGCATGGTAGGGAGCAGTTGAATAGTAGGCCAGAAAAATAATCAAGTCCTGGCGAAAATTTAAAATGGATGTTGATGGTCGAGCCTTTTGGAAAAGAAAAATTCCTGCCATATGGCCCAATAGAGGATCTAAACAGGAAATTGATTAACTTTCACATTATAGACAACCATGTACATGTAGGTTACACTCTAGCTGCGTTGTGAATAATGAAATTCTGATTCAGAAGATTCTTTGTAACTCCCTCTTTTTATTGAAATATGGGAAAATTTGGAAAATTTACTAATGGAATTGCATCCCCACAACTTTACAGAATATCAGATTTAATCTTTAAGTGTCTGATGGGTAAAATTTTCGTGTAATACAAACGTAATTTTGTGTGTTTATACTCTAGATGAAATTTGAGAGTATTAAAAGCTTGCGATAAAGTTTGCAACGGTAAGAAATAACGCTCGGAGGATACAGAAGTTCATATAATTACTCGAAAATCTCAAAACCGGATGTCTGCCCGTTCGTCTATCTGTCCGTCCGTCTATCCGTGTCCTCTCTAGCTCGAGGACGCGCTGAGCTATAAAGTTAAAATGTTGTACACGACGGTTTTGATGAAAAAGTAAGGCTAAGTTCGTGAACGGGCCAAATCGCTAAGCCCCTTCTACCCGTCGCACTCGTCGCAGCGCTACAGCCCCTTTCGGGCCTTGGCTTCCCGTAGCCGAAGTCTCCAGCGATCTCGGTCCAGTGACCGCGTCCTCCAATTTTGAAATCCGAGCAGCGATCAACAGACTTCGTCAACAGAGTCGGACCAGCGTTTCCTGGGTTTTCTCACTGGCCTCCGGCCCTCCGATTTTCCCTCGAATACCTTTTTAGGTATAAGAGTTTCGTCCATCTTTTGTACAGGGCCAGCCCATTGCAGCTTCCGCAGTCTGATGATAGTGAAAACCTCCGGTTCGTCAAATATATCATACAGCTCACTGTTGTATCTAGTTCGCCATCGGTCATCATCACGTTTCGCTCCAATTATTCGTCTCAGGACCCGTCTTTCGAAAGCGTTCAACATATTTGCGGATGCTTGTGTAAGGGTCCATGTTTCGCATCCGTAGCAAAGCACAGGTCTTACTATTGATTTGTAGACTTGGAGTTTGGTCTTCCTGTGTACGCAACTGGCCTTAAGAATAGCTAAGACTGAATAATACGTTTTATTTGCGAGCTGGATTCGTCTTTTTATTTCGTTCGTTTCATTTCCACTCTTTGTCAATTTTGTGCCTAAATATATGAATTCGTCCACATTTTCCAAATTATATTCGTCAATTGTAATGTTTTGTCTATTGGGGATCCTTTTCCTTGTTTGTGTCATTATTTTCGTTTTTGTTTCATTGATTTTCAGGCCAACTTCTTTTGCTGCTTGATCGAGGCTTAGTAGAATTTCTTTTGCGGATATGAAAGAGCGTGATAATATGTTGATATCGTCCGCATAACCCACTATCTGGCTGGATTTATAAAGCAGCGTACCTCTTGTGTCAACGGGTAACTTTCTGATGACGTATTCTAAAGGTAGGTTAAAAAGAAGAGGGGCCAGCCCATCACCCTGTTTTAGTCCGACATTTGTGTCAAAGGCATCAGTTAGTTGGTTGTTGACTCTGACTTGTGATGTTGTTGATGTCATCGTCATTTTGGTCAGCCGGACTAGTTTTGCTGGGATGCCAAAATGCAGCATTATTTTGTACAGTACGTTTCGATCAATACGGTCGTATGCTTGTTTAAAGTCCACAAAAACCTGGTGAACGTCGATGGTGAATTCCCAGCATTTTTCAAGCACTTGCTTGACCGTAAAAAGTTGATCAGTCGTTGATCGACCTGCTCAAAAACCGCCTTGGTACTCCCCAATAACATTGTCAGCGTAAATTTTAATCTTATTTTCTAATATTTTTGTCAGTATCTTATATGACGTGCAAAAGTAGTGATATACCTCTGTAGTTTTCGCACTGCAGTTTATCGCCCTTTTTGTGGATAGGGCAAATAATGCATTGGCACCACTCCTCCGGTATTTGCTCCTGATTCCAGATGTACTGAATCACTTTATGGATGGTATTTCGGGTGCAGCTTCCACCATATTTAATTAATTCCGCTGGAATTTCGTCGATGCCCGGCACTTTATTGCTTTTCCGGCTTCTGATGGCAAATTCGACTTCTTCCAACGTTGGAGGTTCCAGTAGGCATTCGTCGGAGGTTTAGAGACCTATCAGCTCCGATGTTCGGGAGCCGTGTGCGGGATTAAGGAGTTCTTTAAAGTATGACGCCCATCTTTCCTTAATCTGACTATCCTCGGCGATGATAGTGCCATTTCTGTCTTTACAGAGGGTTGTCTTAGGCTGATATCCACGTCTTAGGCTTTTCACTACTTTGTAGGCTTGTCTTGTTTTATTGCTCGCAAGATTGTCATCGATATTTCTCAATTGGTCGTCATAATATTTTCTTTTCTTACATCTAATGACCTTATTTGCTACTCGTCGGAGATTTTCGTATTTTTCTCTCTTCGTTTTGGTATTCCTTTCGAGAAACTGTCTGTACGCCTGATTTTTCTTATCTAACGCATCTTGGCATTCGTTGTCGAACCAGTCATTTCTTTTGCGCCGAGCTTCATACCCATCACTTGTTCCGCAACGGTCTTTATGGTTGCCTTTATATCCATCCAAACTTGGTTCACAGGCTTCGGTATGTCATCCTGCAGAATCGGAGTGAGCTCTCTTTCAAGTGCTGCTGCGCAATTTTCCACAACTGACGCCGTTTGGAGCTTTTCGATGTCGAGCTTACGAAGAGGGCTGGTCTTTGTTTGATACGCCTTTGACATACGACATCGATATTTGGATTTGACCAAGTAGTGGTCCGAGTCACAATTTGATCCTCTGAATGTTCGAACGTCAATGATGCTGGAGGCCCATCTCCGCTGTATAAGGACATGGTCTATTTGGTTAAAGGTATTGCCATCTGGTGATGCCCATGTTCTTTTATGGATGCGTAGATGTGGCAAGCATGTCGAACTTATAACTATGTTTCTGCTGCATGCAAAGTCTATCAGGCGCTGTTGTCGTTACTTTCGTCGTGGAGGCTATGCCCTCCAGTTGTTCCACAATGAGTCTCTTCGTTCCCGACCTTAGCGTTGAGGTCGCCAAGTATTATTTTAACGTCGTTTGAGGGCAATGAGTCGAATAGCCTTTCAAGGCTCGTATAAAAGGCAACTTTCGTTTCCTCATCATTTTCTTCCGTCGGGGCATGTACATTTATTAGCCATATTTTGAAGAATTTCGCTTTGATGCGGATCGCACACATCCGTTCGTTAATTGGCTTGAAGTCGATGACGTGTGATTTGAATTCCCTATCCACAATAAAGGCGACTCCAAATTCACGGCTTCCTGAGGGCTTCCCACTTTTAAAAATTGTGAGCGATCTCATGTCCTGAATCTCGCTTCGTTTCCTGGACTGCCAACACATTTAATTTGTACTGACTGGCCTGTTGTAGTAATTCTTTAACAGCACCAGGTTTGTTTAATGATCTGATATTCCAGGATCCAAAAGCATAGTCCATTGTACGTTTGCGCGGTCGTTTCCGTTGGTCCAATCCTATCCGAGGCTTCATCTTGGGTTCCAAAGCAATGAAGATTTTTTTACGGTGACATGGGAGTTGACTCTTCGCCTAACCTCCGCTCTGGAGGAGTGGTTATTATTGTTGTTTCCATTATCAGGCGCGGAAAACTCGCCTTCACCCTCCTACGTTAGCAACTCTCAAGTGAGAGTTCCCAGCGGTCACCACGAGGAGGTGTAGGTAGGATTCGGTAGTAGAGCTGACGATGTTCTTACAGTAGGCTTTTGTCGGCTTTTAATACTTTATTGGAAACCAGTAAGCCAATGCAGACCCGAGACCTTTTACTACCATTTGACCACTTCTACCACTCCTACACAAAACGACCCAATTTCGGAATTTCACATTAAGAAGATTTACTTAAAAAGTATGACTGCTGTGGATCTGAAATTTAGTATATATATATTATTTTTATGAAGAGATCAACCCATAGAATAAAAATAATTTGAATAGCCTTACTCCTTCTACAACCTCCCATACAAACTTCACCTTTTGTTGAAATACTATAAACCAGTTTACTCGGTAAGAAAAAAAATTATCGAGCTGAAATTGCACACTAAAAATTTATTTAAAATCGTTAATAAGATTGATAAAAATTAACTGATTGCCCATTCCACCCCCTCCCATACAAAGTGACATTTAAAATCGATTTTCTGGGAAAGTATAAATGTTATTGATCTAAAATTTGAGAGATGTCAATTGCATAATCTTCATAGCTATTATTGAAAAAAACAAAATACTGAAAATCGCCCGTCTCCTTCTACCACCCGTCATACAAACTGCACAGTTTCACTAAATTTAATACACTAATTTTCTCAAAACCTTTCAAATTTTTGAAGCTTAAATTTTGTGTGAAACATTTTCATAGCAACTCTATCATGAAGTGAGAAAAATAGTTCAAAGCCGTCACTCGTTCTACCACTCCCCATACAAAATTTCTTAAAATCAACAAATTTTTTTTTCATCTAGAATATCTCATGATTAGGCTTTACGCCTAATCGTAGGCCCGTTATGTTTTTTCTTGTTATTCAACACCATTTGTATAAATTCAACTATATCAAGTGTTATGAACTAGCTCCGAATCACCCCATTAGTGTTTAATTAACAGCTTCCTGCTCAAAATTATTCCGCTCAAAACCCTATAAATATTAGCGAGTCGTTCTTCTTCTCATTCGCTAAATACTATAAAATGTCCCTGAATAAAACAAAATCTGCATAATGACCTCTCTGGAGACCAGTTATCTTGGCTTAGTGTCAACTGTGCTTATATACTTTTAAAAACAGATCACCTCTATTATGGCATTTTTCCACATGAAGACGGTGCGAAATAAAAAAATTGTTAAATATTAAACAATCCGAAAAAAGATACACGAGTATTTACACACATATACGTCTTTTAAAATATTCAGTGAAACGAGAGTGGTTCGGTTGTTTAAAGGTAGAATTAAAAAAAAAATGGAAAGTAGAGAAAAGGAGTGGTTACGAGGCCACATCAAAGGACATATTTGCAAAAAGGACATCAAGATTTGGAGACATATGCGCTTATAGTCATATTATTGCGGCAAGATTTGTTTGTTTATGTCCAGTTGAGTTAAATTGTTGAATCCCTTTTTTTGAATTTTTATGTACTCTAAATGAGAGATCTGAGAGATATTCTGTTTCCTTTTTTGTAATACTATGAAATAAAGCAGAATTGAAAAGGCTGTAGAAACGATTTTTGTCACTAAAAAAATCGAATTCCATTAACTGTCTGTGTGTTTGTGTTGATTTGACTGTTTGTTCGATATACCAATTAGTCTCGACCGCTTTGAGCTAAATGCGCTTAAATTTGGTGAAAATCATCGACCATCAAATTCTTGTTAAGACCCCCTGTAGGGGCATAGGACAGAAACAACTCTCTTCCACAAGGCTCGATCCTGAGCATCGGTCTTAAGCTGTTGCCAGGACTTGGCTATTCCTCTGATATCCTGCTCAACTGCTCGCTTCCATGGTCGACCAACCCGACGTCTTCCTTGAGGATTATAGTCCAGAACCTGTTTGACGATGTTTCCCTCCGGTTTCCAAAAAGTATGACCGATCTACTGCCACTTCCGCCTTTCCGCCTTTGAATTTGGCCAGTTATACTCCAAAGTTCGTCGAGATCACTTCTGACCAGAACATTCCTAAAATGTGTCAGAGGTATTGGTTCACGACAGTCTGTAATTTTTTGGTAAGTCGAACGGTCACTTTCCACGTAGTACAACCATATAGCAATACGGATTTGACGCATGCGTCAAAAACTCGCATTTTCGTGCGAAGGGAGATCTCTCTTAACCTCCAGAAAGGGGAAAGGATACCGAAAGCCTGACGAGCTTTATTTGGACTTGCCTCAATACACTCTTCGGCTCCGCCGTCCATGCTCACAATGCTTCCAAGATAACAAAAATCTTGCACCTCTTCCACATCTTGTCCGTTAAGAACAATTGGTGTGCTTGCGTTCGAATAAATAATCTCCATTGAAGACCTTAACCTTCCCCACCATCCATTGCAGCTTTCAAGATGCATTTATTACCAGCAGAAACAGGGCTGGTGATAATATGCAGACTTGTCTGACACTCGTTCGCACAGGAAAGCTCTCGGACAGCTCTTCTCTATGCAAGAAGCGACACCTTGTATCTCCGTAGGATTCTTTAATCATAGCTATGACCTTATCTGGAATACCTCTCCTACGCAAAGCATTCCATATGTAATCTCGCTTAACGCTGTCGGAAGCCTTCTCGAAGTCCAGAAACATGAGATGTAGTGGCGAATCCATTTCGGCGGACTGCTCTAATATTATCCGTAGGGTATTTGTGTGGTCGGTTCAAGACGACTCTTTACGGAATCCTGCCTGATAAACTTCGAGAGTCCTCTCGACGACATCACTAATCCTATTGAGAATTACCTTAGCCTTGATTTTCGATACGACAGTAAGTAAACATATACATACCAGGCCAATTGCCACAATCCCAATTTTGTGCCTGCCATTTTTAGTAGAAAATAAATGTGTAAGATCTCTGGACTCTTTCTAACTTCTCCTATACGATTTCTAAATTGAAAAAAAGTATTTTCATTTAAAATTGTGAATTTTAAAATTTTAAGAAAGTTTAACTAAGTGAATACCATGTTCACCAACCTTTAAAGACATAATGGTAGAAAACATTTTAAACGTTTTGCCAAACTTTCAATGAATTATGATGTTAGTGCGTACTTACGTAAAGTATCTTCTTCTTCGTCAATTACACCCTACATTGGACCTGGAAATTTAGGCTCCTTTTTTGTGGTAGAGTGGTCAGCTCTTCGCACAACCCTCTATCTACGAATTTTTATGTTGGCAGATTTAGGTGAACCAGATATACCCTTGCAAGTAGTGTGCAGAAATTATACGGTGACCAGGATTTGAACTCACGATCTTCGTGTTGTAGACCATCAAGCTACCCACTACTACACTCAGGCCATAAAGTATACCTGCATTTATTTCTTATCCATGATAATTTTATCCACTTACAGCATTGGGAATAATAAATTATTATTATTCTTTGTTCAGTTTTTTTCCCATGAAAAAAAAAACGTATTATTTGCCCAGTAATGGCGAATGCCCGCTATTTTATAGTCTTTGTTCGCTCGAGTTTTAATTAAAAAACGGATAGTACTTTTTGTTTTCGGGTAACCAACTGTAAGTTAATGGGTCAACATGATATTATAGCGGTGGACATTTTGCTATAGATGAGCATAATAACATAGATATGCTTGTACATATAAAATTTCATCGTTTTCATGTGTTTCCAGATTGTGTGCTATGCATTTTGATCCCGAAACTATTTTGTTCTTTTTTCCGCAAACGACCGGGTTGCACGTTGTTGATACGAGTATTGAACGATACTATACGTCTACTGTTTACAAGGTGTGACTATAGTTGTTAGTAAAAAACAAAAAAAGTAAACAATAGGTGAATGTATGAAAACTTTTAAAAATATAACCACACTGTTTATACTCGAGATGATATCTGAGAGTATATTGTGTTTGCCTTACCGTTTGTAACGCTAAGAAATAATGCTCACACAGAGCCGCCATGAGTGCGCAAATATTGGTTGTTGCTCAAAAACCTCCAATCCGAGTGACCGCCTGTCTACAATATAACTCTCGAAAGCTTTGACCTATCGTGCTGAAATTTGTTATTTGTAACTTTTAGCAAAAAAAATACCTTCAAGTCCACGTCCCCCCCACTCCTTCTACCCTCTCCGATAAAAATTTTATGAAATTTCAAAATTGATTTTTCACCGAAACCATTTCAGCTATTGACTTGAAAATTTGGTCATAGTATAATGATGTGAATATCATTAACGTCAAAAAATATTGGTCTGATCCAAGGAGGATATATATAAAGAAGTGACTATGAGCATGATTTGCTGTGTAAGAAAATGGGAATGAAAGTTTTTCCCTCCATTACTTGCGAAATGCTCGAAATTTTTCGAAAAAAATCGTTTCGCTATCTTTGTCTGGCACACTTCAAAATATTGCAACTAACTCTTTCCCAGGTTAAATTGTTCAAAACCATTGTCAAATTTTCGAAAGAATTCTTTCGCTGTTTTTATCTGGCATACTTAGGCCCAATGCAACTATCTCTGTCCCGCGTTAAATTGTCCGTTGCTAAAGTGCTTAGCTTAGATATGAACCAAAATCTTAAAAAAATTGAAAAAATAAAGATTTCTGAAATAAAACAGCAAACTCCATTCTACTGAAAATTATTTTATTGTTGACTGAATATTAGCAACCGAAAGAGAATACAAATTATGGTATTTTTTTTGTAAAAGTTTGAAGCCAAGTTAAGCTTGGACACAATTTTCGAAAATTTCCGAATCAAAAAGTATTCCCACATGAGATAGCCTATCAGTCACTCCATTTCATATATCCTCCTTGGTCCTTACTCCCTTACTCTTTCTACCTCCTCTCATGAAAATGCACAAATTTAAAAAATGCATTTATTCTGTTTTCATTGCAATTAGCAAACCTAATTGATCTAATTTTTCTTATTTTTGGAAAAAATTATCAACTTCATCTCACTCTTTTTACCCCCTCCCAAATAGATTTCTCGAAATTTCGAAATTTCAATTAAATTGTTTTTCTTCAAAACCGTCAAAGCAATCAACTTTAAATTTTGAGAAAAGTATACTACGAGAGTAGGTCGAAAATTTCATGGAATGAAGGGGATATACAAGGGAGTGGGGAAATATTTTTGCATCGAGGTATTCTAACACTCAGATACAAATACAAAGTTTCTATCAAATCCAATCACTAACATTGTAGTTATCACCGAATCAACAAGTCAATGGGATAGAAAACGTTAACTATAGACAAAATTGAGTTTCGTGCTGGCATTAAGTTCCTTACCAAGCAAGGAAAAATACTCTAAAACATTTTAGAAGAATGTCATTTGCTTACGGGGACTCTTGTATTGAAAAAACGATGATTTATAAGTGGCATAATTTATTCAACTGAAGATGATAAACACTCGGGCAGGCCGATTGAGGAAACTTACTCAAAAATCTTCGAAAAAGGGAAGAAACTTGTTCCCGGACATGCTCATTTGAAGAAGAAACAAATTGCAAAAATAGTTGGAGTATCAGGATCTTTAATCTTGATTTATGTGGTGCATTGCTCACAAACGGAATTGCCACACAGTTGTCTTACAATACGGATTGTTGCTGACGACAATCATTAATGCCCCCGAAGGTAGCAGTTTATACCATCTGCGGGGTCGGTATTCATACTGCTGGCTGCGAGACCTATCTAAATCTCTGCCAATCTTTCGTTCATGGCAACAGGTTGTTGGATCAGCGCAACCTTACGCCGAGCAACTTAATATTGCCCTGCACGCGATATAGGCACCACAACCACCTCGTGTACGTCAAGAGTCAACCGCAACCAGCACTGGGGGTGGAAGCAACCTTCCATGGGCACCCCAGCTCCCAAGAAACCAGACAACCTCTGGTAGGCTACACAACTGAAACATAGCTACACTGCACTGTGATCATTCGCATCCCTCGGGTACGTGGGGACGGTCAACCCCAGAAGTAGTTACTGGAATCGCCGAAGCTTTCTAGACCAGCACCTTCTTCCCTGCGTGATAGGTTGCGGAGCTGACGGACCATACGGTCTGTTCAACTTTATCCCCCCTATCGTTGTAGGTTTCGGAGCCAATGCCATTAGTATGATTAAATTGATAATCAATTTAATATATAAGCATCCAACTTAATTCCCCCTACTTGGGTTGGAACTGACGGACCGTTCAACTTTATCCCTCTCACCTAAATGGGTTTCCGAGCTGACGGTCCATTAATTTTGTCCTCCCTATCATTGTAGGATTCGGAGCCGATGCCAATAGTATGATTGAACTGAGTAATCAATTCAATATACAAGACATCGACTTAGTTCCCCCCTACTGGTTGTCGGAGCCAACAAATATAGTGTAATAGACTCTCTAGAACAGAAGGTTCAATACACCAAACGTTGACTTGCTCTACCCCGGTTGGATAGGTTTCGGAGCCGTCAGCAAGCTGTCGACTTGGTCCCCTTTTCCATTGCATCAATCGTACATCCGTGGTTTGCTACCAAGCAATGCCGGCTATACCGTATATCTACTTTTCGCGCCCTGTTTTCAGTCGTATTGTACAACATGTTTTTGCATCCCCTTTCGCTGCTTATGGAACACTCCGTACAACTACTAGTATCAGCCAATTAGAACAACATATCAACTTCTAAAGTATCTACATTATTTATACATCAATTTCGTCCTACTGGTACTACTTTCTTTGTACTGCATGTTTCACTTCGTTAATACTTCTTGTTGTTGTTCAACTAATTTTCGACATGTTATGCGTCTACTTTCGCTGCTAATGGTATCTCTCCAACAACTACTAGTATCGGCCAATTAGAACAACTTATCAACTTCAATAGTATCTACATTTTCCATACATCGATTTCGTCCTACTGGTACTACTTTTTTTGTACTGCATGTTTTACTTCGTTAATACTTCTTGTTGTGCATCCTTATTTCATCAATTTTATAGGGATAGGTTTGGACATTGTCCTCCCCTATCTGGATGGGTTGCGGAGCCGATGTAATATATTGCAATAAGTTCAATAAATTGAGCTCAATGCAACTACACTGACGTATCCCCCCATCTGGAGACCTCATAGCGTTACACAGCTTGCACCACGACGAGGTGGGTCTACTTTGCAAGCCAGTTGGAGTATCAGATACAGATATCTTAAGGAATTTCATATTCAATTGGCCAATTGGTTTTTAGGGCAAGTGCTTAAGCAAGATGATTGGTAGTCCGGCGGACCCTGGAGCTTTTATTTTTAACAAAAATCCCCCAAACTTTATTGTTACTGCAAAATTTATTAAATATTATTATTCTTTTTAATAATTAATATTTGAAACTAAAATTCAAATATATATTTAATTTAAATAATTTATATGTACTAATAAATAAATCTCATTTTAAATCGAAACTAAATCCCTGCATACATAATTTAAAAGTAACAGAGACCCATTTTAAATTATTTGTTTGTATTTTCTATTTCTTTACAGACTGTAGAAGATCTTGAAAATAGATGCATGGAATCGGGCATCGAAATCGTAACTAGACAATCATTTCTATCCGATCCTACAGATGCCGTTCGAAATCTGAGACGACAGGATGCTAGAATAATCGTAGGACTTTTTTACGTAGTTGCTGCACGTCGCGTACTATGCGAAATGTACAGACAAAATATTTATGGGCGAACTTATGTGTGGTTTTTTATTGGTAAGAAGGATATGCTGGTATTTTTTTTATATTTCTCTTCAATTAAAATACGAACTTTATCTACGGGAAAAATATTGTGTACTTGGTTTGGTTTATGATATAAGCTGGCCTGATCTATGGGGATTTCGCGTTAGTAAATATTTTTAAAGCTAGGGTATAGCCTAGTAGGTAGTGTGTTGGTCTTGTATTGCGAAGGTCGTGAGTTCAAATCCCGGCCGGCGCAACATATAATTCCGGCACATTGCCTGCTTGGGTATACCTTGGTCACCTCAATCTAAGAAAATGAAAAAATTCGTAGAAAGAGGGTTGTGCGAAGGGCTAACAACCCTTCCACAATAAGTAATGAAAAAATGTTAAGGAACCTGAATATCAGGAGGCCAAGGTCCGATTTGGACTGTAGCGCCATTGAAGAAGAAGAAATATTTTTAATTATAGGTACGGAAGCCTTAAAGTTGAACTACTTTAATATGTGGTCCTAATTCCCTTGCGACTACGAACAAAAATAATAGCCAACGAGATGAAAAAATAATGTATGGTACTATAATTTAGAAAAAGGTTTACAACTTCCTGAATTTAGGGGCAAATTTGTAGAGAGATGGAATCGAGCCAGATGATATAAAAAGGTAAATACTATACAAAAAATAAACACGACGAAGAAAAGGTCTTTTCTATACCACTTTGTAGCGAATTACTGATCAGCGAAACTTGGAAATTATCTTAGATTATTAAAAATTATTGAGACAAAGGTACTCTTACTGTGAGACAAGACTACATCTGAAGAATCCAATGCAAAATTAAATTCTATGCACATCCAGAAGTTTCAATCCTCATCAAATTTGATAAACTGGATAAGGTTGATCAGGTGGAAGAATAAAGTCATTAGAACCTAGTTGGTAAGTCGGTACTATGACACGGTTATTAATCAAAGAAGGATGGAGGTGTACCAGAAAGGAGTGGAGCTTTAGCGCCATCGTAATCCTGACAGCGTGATATCTAGTCCGTAATGGGCTAGCTATCTGATACCCATACCCCATAGTTTTTTTGCAAAACAGAATTGGGCTCGTGCAAAATTTGACTTAACATACATAATTCGAATCGCTGTATATACGTACGATTGGTGATTTCTCTGGCATCGTTCAAAATGTATCTTGATTCCTACTCGTATTAAAGTTCATACTATTCAAACTAATTATTCAGTTATTATATTGATACATGTAAAATTCTATAGTTAGTTACGTAGCTCGTACAATATATAAAGATATCGAGGTATTTTTCAGAATAATTGAAATATCTTTTTTTTATTAGGAAAGATATGTTAGACGTTCGCACAACTCTCTCTTTAAAAACTTCCATTTCCACTAATTGAGATAACCCACGCATGCAGTGTGTTGGAATTATATTAAATTTGGTTTGGTGAATGTTTTCACAGTGCATTTCGAAATGAAAGAAAAGATTTCCGGATTCTACACTGTGACGCTTTATTATTCGTGACGTTTCGGTCTCTGCTGAGACCTTTATCAAACAGTTTGATAAAGGTCTCAACAGAGACCGAAACGTCACGAATAATAAAGCGTAACAGAGTAGAATCCGGAAATCTTTTCTTTCATTATATTAAATTTATTAAATAATTCGTCCAATAATTGAACTCACGATCTTCACATTGTTGACCAATACTGTATCTACTCGGCTACATCCAGGATCAATTCATCCGGAAGCGCAGAGTAGTAAAATTAAAAGTACCAGTACAAGTCCCAATACTAATATTCGTACTTTTACTCAATAACCTCGGTACTGTTAATTGAAAAACACATTTCTACTACTATTTACTATTATGTAAGTACTTGCAACAAGTACCAAGTATTTTTGCAGTCATAATCAAGTATTGCGTTGTAACTTGATTTTTATACTTTCACAAATTTCAAGTTAAGCGATCAGTGCTTTCAAGTATTTATCGATCTTATTACTACACTTTAACAAAACAAAAGTTTTTGTGAGATAAAAACATGATATAACGAAATTATACTAGTTAAGCATTGTAAAATAATGTAGAATTTGGTATTTAATATTTTTTTAAAAATGATATTTGACATTGCGAAAAATCCAGCACATCAGCGAATAAAAATACTTTTGCGACAGAATTCGATAAAATTAAGCGACAACTTTTGCAAAACAGATTACTTATTGAACATCTCCATTCCGTCGAATTATTATTATTATATGGGGAACATGTGAGAGCACTGGGACCTTCGCGGCCTATTCTGGGTCTATTGCCTCTTTACCCTACCATAACTTGATAGGTTTGGCTATTCTAAGTATCTTTACGGGAGCCATGTTGGCTAGTACCTCTATAGTAAGGAAATCTTTTCCTAAAAGATTATGACCATTCCTTGCTATTGCTTCACAGTGACATAGGATGTATTCTGTCATTTTTGAGTCTTCCAGACAGAGGCGGCCGATGTCGATTTCAGCCAAACTCATATTTTTGAGGTGGTGGTTAACTTCACTGCGACTTATCATTAGGCCGATTAGAGTACTAATATCTCCCTTGCTGGATTTTAGAATATCCTCCACTTTGTTTTTTTGTGGTAGGATTAGTTTTTTGAGATTGAGAAATCTGGAAGTCTATTTCCTCAATTCGCATATGTCCTAGGACCCACATTAAGGTTACGTTGTTCTTTTTTCTCAGGATGATTAGGTTTTGAAGACAGTCTATAACTATCCTCGATCCGTATTTACTGGATGCTAGGGCTTTGAGAACCGCCTGACTATCCGTTGCGAAGTGCTCTTCTTATATTTTCTTGGATTCATAGCTCCATTGCGATTAGTTCAATCTGGAAGATTG
Organism: Chorisops tibialis; assembly: GCA_963669355.1. Classification (NCBI taxonomy): domain Eukaryota; kingdom Metazoa; phylum Arthropoda; class Insecta; order Diptera; family Stratiomyidae; genus Chorisops; species Chorisops tibialis. The sequence goes on along the minus strand of OY770262.1, from coordinate 266,162,830 downwards.
TGGCTTCGATGCCGAGTGGTTTTGAGACCAAGAAGTTCGAACCTTTAACTCCGGCTTAAATTCTCTCACAGGTGCACGAGCCATCTGTATACCAGATGGTTGTTTTCTCTTCCATTTCATGTAGCACGCATTGCCAGTCCTTGCGTTGTCTGATTATAGCATTGAAGGGGGTTTGAAAGTTGAATTTTATCGGCATAGTATCCGATAATGTGGCGGCTAGAACCTCTATTTTTGGGTTTCATAGGATTTTGAGGTGACCTCTAAATTTCCCCGATTTGTATTAGTTTTCCCTCTGTATTCGTAACACCCTTATTATAGCCTCCTTTTTTATTTGGAGATATATCGGAGGAATGTTTCGGCACATTTGCATTGCCGCAATAGGACAGGTTTTCAATGCTCCTGTTATACGAAGACAAGCTAGCTTTTGGATTTTTTTGTAGCGTAATGTGTGCTTTTTGTTGTAATATTTTAGTCCACCATATCGTTAATCCGTATGTGATTATTGGGAGGATGATTGTTTTGTAGCACCAGTAGATCAGCTTGTGTCATAATCCCCATTTTCTTCCTAATAAGCTTTTGCAGGCCCAAAATGCTTTTAATGCTTTGGCATGAGTCCATTATATTTGTTTGTTCCAGTTGAGTTTGCTATCCAATATAACGCCTAGATATTTAACCTTATCTGAAAAGGGTATTGGTAATCCATTTGTAGTGCCTACTTTACTATCACTACTTTACTTTTTATAAATTAAGTAAATCGTAGAAACTTACTTTAATAGCGCTACTTTACTTTTGATAAATGAATAGATCGCAAAAAATATAAAAATAATCATATTAGTTTTTAATGACAAAATTGTAAAAAACAAGTTAGTTGAAAAACGGATTTGATAAAAGCGAGTTGCTAAAAAGATTAATAAATATCTGTCTTAGAAAATTAATTAAAAAATCAGATAAATAATTATGAATAGTGAAATGTTGTTGTAAAATATATGTATATTACTAATGTGTTGTTAAAATATTAAATAGTGTGATAAATAATATAGTCAATAAATTATAATAATAAATAATGTTATTTGTATAAATAATAATAAATATTTTATGTAATATAAACAATAATTAAGAGTTATATAATAAATATAATTAAATATTAACCAATTGATATAACTTAATATAATATATAATTTAGTGAATTAAGAGTTCGTCATATTGTATAAAAGATATTATAAACGCATTCACTAAATAATGGTGACCCCAACAACCAACTATAAATATTGGTGAACATGCAAACCAGACAAACAACAATTCACCATAAATATCGCACAACAACAGCAGCAACGACAACAACATCAACGGTAACAGCGAAAATAGAAACATCAGCAATAATAACAACAGCAAGCACAACAATAGCAGCAACAGGAAAATTGTAAATAGAAAATTAAAACAATTCTCATCCAACTTTGAAAACTACCAGCGGCATAAGAAATTTATCAAATTATTTTTTGGAAGAAAGAAAATACAAAAATTGAGTAAATTTTAATCTATTATTTAAATATTAATCTTTATTATTTAAATTTTAATATTTATTTTTCATTTTGTAAATTTTAAATTTTTTGCGATTTATTGATTTTAATATTAGTTGCGTCATGTCGAACTATAATAATTTTGAAACCTTACCTCCTTCACCACGAGATGAATCGTTGCTAGCTAATCCTTTTTTAGGGTTAGGTGATTCAAACAACATTGCGACTATTGCAATTCAAAAGGTCTGTTTATGGAGACGAAATCCGACTGCTTGGTTTCAAGCTCTCGAGGTTCAATTCCGGTCAGCTAATATTTCGTCAGAAGCAACGAAATTTAGCTATGCATTGAGTATGTTGACTCAGGAAGAATGCGATAAGGTGTTGGACATTATTGAGAATTTATCCTCTACCACACCTTATTCGGATTTGAAATTGGCTGTTATTTCTAGATTTGGTGAATCGGAAGATCACAAACTTCAGAAATTAATTAACGGTCTTGATCTTGGAGACGATAAACCATCTCATCTTTTAAGTAAGATGAAGGCGTTAGCTGGGTCTTCTGTTGGAGAACCTCTTTTAAAGAAGCTTTGGCTTCAAAAATTACCACCTAATGCACAATCGATTTTAGCTGTAGCGAATGTTTCACTCGACGAATTAAGCATTCTTGCAGATCGAGTTATTGAAACTAATCCTAATTTCAATTGGGACGTTTCAAATATCTCGCAACTAAAAGTTAATGAAATTAGAACTGATCGATTTAGTTTTGAAAGTTCAATCATTCATCAGATGTCCCTGTTAACGAAACAGATTGAATTATTGACTCTGAAACAAAACCAATTTTATAGAAGGAATCGATCACGTTCTAGAAGTAATTCACGTTCTTTTAGTAACTATCGCGATAATTCAATACCAAATTCGAATTTCTGTTACTATCATAAAAAATTTGGAACTAATGCAACTAAATGTCGCAAACCTTGTTCGTTCAACAATCCAAAAAACTGAAAAAGTTGTCTGAAGTGGCGATGTTCGACAACAAACCATCATCATCAAGTCGCCTATTCATTTTAGACAATTTATCCAAGTTTAGTTTTTTAATTGATACTGGAGCTGACATCTCTGTTTTTCCGGTTAATCCAAAGGAAAACAGGGTTTGTGATAAATCTATCGTACTCACAGCCGCCAATTCTTCTAATATCAAAACTTTCGGATTTAAATTTTTAGATATCTCTCTCCAATTAAGAAGAGTATTTAATTGGAAATTTATTATAGCCGATGTTGATAAACCCATTCTTGGTGCAGATTTTCTTAAACATTTCGGTTTAATCGTGGATATCCGACGTAAATGTATTATCGATCCACTATCACAAATTAGTTCAGTAACTGGTTCCTTGGTTAATGGACCATCTTCAAATCTCGCTGTTTTGTCAACTACACCTTTAAATCCAAAAGTTGAGTTGTTATTATCTAAATTCGAAGGATTACGACGCACCTTAAATTATAGTTTCATAGAGTCGAGCACAGTGCGACACTTTATCGTTACTAAAGGTCGTCCAATCTTTGCCAGACCTCGTCGTCTAGATCCGGTAAAGCTTAGAGCAGCTAAGGCCGAATTCAATCTAATGATTGAACGTGGTATCTGTAGACCCTCCGACAGTCCATGGGCATCACCGCTTCACATGGTGAAGAAGAAGGATGGTAGTTGGAGGCCTTGTGGTGATTATAGATCTTTAAACGCTATCACTACTCCTGACACTTATCCTATTCCTCATATTCAGGACTTCTGTCAACAGTTGGAAGGATGTACATTTTTTTCAACTGTTGACTTAGAAAGAGCTTATCATCAAATTCCCATTAATGAGGATGATATTCCGAAAACAGCCATTACGACACCTTTCGGACTTTACGAGTTTGTGCGGATGACTTTTGGTCTTCGCAATGCAGCACAAACTTTTCAAAGATTCATTTTCTCAATTTTAAATGATTTTGATTTTTGTTTTGTCTATATCGATGACATTTTGGTAGCTTCTAAATCAGAAAGTGATCATTTCAATCATTTAGAGAAATTGTTTGAACGACTTAACTCTCATAATTTGGTAATTAATCAAACTAAATGCTCGTTCTTTAAATCTTCGGTCGATTTCCTCGGTCATTCGATTGACAAAAATGGAATCAAACCAATCGCTTCACGAGTCGAAGCTATATTAGCTTATACACGTCCATCTACAGTAAAAGATATGCGACGATTTTTAGGAATGATTAATTTTTATCGCCGATTTATTCCTCACGCTGCCGAAGCACAGTCAATTCTTGACAGCTTCACTATTGGTAGCAAGAAAAAGAATGATAAAACAGAATTGGTTTGGTCGGTTACATCAATTGAAGCGTTTGAGCGTTGCAAAAAGCAACTCGCTCAAGCTACAACTTTAGCTTTTCCCTCCACTTCTTCATCTCTTTCATTAGCAGTGGACGCTTCAGATACAGCTTTAGGAGCCGTTCTTCAACAACGATATGGAAATGACTGGCAACCACTAGCCTTTTTCTCGAAGAAACTTTCTTCACCTCAAAAGAATTATAGTGCATATGATCGAGAGCTTCTAGCGGCTTATATTGCCATTAAACATTTTAAATTTATGCTGGAAGGCAGAGATTTTATTTTGTTTACGGATCATAAGCCGTTAATTTTCGCTCTTAAACAAAATCCTGAAAAAGCTTCGCCACGTCAGCTCAGACATTTGGATTTCATCAGTCAATTTACATCAGATATTCGTCATGTTTCTGGTCAAAACAATGTTGTCGCTGATGCTTTATCGAGAATTGAAACATTAAACCTTCCGACAACTATTGACTACTGCGAAATTGCTGATACTCAACTAATTGATTCTGAATTAAATAAAGCTAAAAATTTACCCAGTTTAAAAATCATTCCGGTTATTATTGAAGGTACCATCAATCCTCTTTGGTGTGACAATTCCTTGCATAAACTTAGACCTTACATTCCTTTAAATTTACGAACTCGCGTTTTTCGTACTGTTCACGATTTATCGCATCCAGGAATTAAGGCTACCGTTAAACTTATGCGACAAAGATTCATTTGGCCCTCAATCAATAAAGATTGTCGTAAATGGACTAAGGAATGTTTTGCATGTCAAAAAGCAAAAATCTCTCGACACGTCACAAGTCCTTTAGGAGATTTCAAACCAGTTTCAAGCAAATTTGAAACAATTCATATTGATCTGGTTGGTCCTTTGCCAACTTCGAACGGTTTCAGGTACTGCCTTACAGTTTTGGATCGTTTCACCAGATGGCCCGAAGCTTATCCCCTTACAGATATTCGTGCAGAAACTGTTGCATCTACTTTATTCAAAGAATATATTCCACGTTACGGAACGCCAGTTTCTATTATTACGGATCAAGGTCCTCAATTCGAATCTCGATTATTTCACGAATTAGGAAAAATGATAGGATTTAAACGCTGCAGAACTACTGCATACAATCCTAAAGCAAACGGCATGTTAGAAAGATGGCACAGAGTTTTTAAAGAAACTTTGAAATGCAAAACAAACGAAAGTTGGTCAGATGCACTTCCTTTTACACTTCTCGGTTTACGAACAGTAATTCGAGATGATGCCAACGCGACCCCCGCCGAATTACTTTACGGTCAGAATATTAGACTTCCTTACGATTTTGTTCAACACAAGAACAAATCGAATACAATGTCTGGAAGTGATTTTGTTGAAATTCTTCGTGATCGGATCAACAAATCAAGCCCTCGCCCTCCATCAAGACATTGTTTGGAAACTCCTTTTGTTTTTGAAGATCTCAAAACATGTACCCATGTTTTTCTGAGAACAGACAAGGTTCGCACCTCTCTTCAAACTCCATATGAAGGCCCTTTTGAAGTCATTCAGAGAAACAACAAGTTTTTCGTCATTAAGATTAAAGACAAACCGACTTCAGTATCAATTGATCGTCTTAAGCCTTGCTTCATTAGTTCTTCCGAAGCAACAAACTCGTCAAGAGTTAAAAAGAAAGTTTCCTTTGTCAATTAAATACAAAAATGCGTACCACAGACATTCCTTTCCTTTTTTGTTTATTCTTAAATGTATATAATATCGAAAAGATCAAAGATCTTCTCTAGGAAGGGGGTATGTAGTGCCTACTTTACTATCACTACTTTACTTTTTATAAATTAAGTAAATCGTAGAAACTTACTTTAATAGCGCTACTTTACTTTTGATAAATGAATAGATCGCAAAAAATATAAAAATAATCATATTAGTTTTTAATGACAAAATTGTAAAAAACAAGTTAGTTGAAAAACGGATTTGATAAAAGCGAGTTGCTAAAAAGATTAATAAATATCTGTCTTAGAAAATTAATTAAAAAATCAGATAAATAATTATGAATAGTGAAATGTTGTTGTAAAATATATGTATATTACTAATGTGTTGTTAAAATATTAAATAGTGTGATAAATAATATAGTCAATAAATTATAATAATAAATAATGTTATTTGTATAAATAATAATAAATATTTTATGTAATATAAACAATAATTAAGAGTTATATAATAAATATAATTAAATATTAACCAATTGATATAACTTAATATAATATATTGTTATAGATCTGGCAATGATCTCTCTCTCGAGTGCTCTAGTGAACAGTGACTTTAATTAGCGAAGTAAAATCGCGGAACTAAAATTCTCGAACGGACAGTGAGAATTTTGTGAAATCGAATATTCTCGGGTAATTTAGTGAGCAGTGACGTAAATTAGCGAAGTAAAATCGCGGAACTAAAATTCTCGAACGGACAGTGAGAATTTTGTGAAATCGAATATTCTCGGGTAATTTAGTGAGCAGTGACGTAAATTAGCGAAGTAAAATCGCGGAACTAAAATTCTCGAACGGACAGTGAGAATTTTGTGAAAACGAATATTCTCGAGTGAGCAGTGACTTTAATTAGTGACGTAAATTTAAGTGAATTCGATCGCGGAAAATAATCGGTAGTGAGAATGCCGCGTTATTTAAAAGACTTAAAATTAGCGGAGCTGAAAGAAGAGCTCGGTAGACGCGGGTTATCTACGACAGGGAGCAAGTCTGAACTTGTCAGCCGTATGATCGAGACACTGCAGGCTGAGGGTGAAGATGCAGATAGTTTCGAATTCCAAATCAAAGAAGCTCGTGGAGAGGAGTGTTCTGGTGCAACGGATGCTCTGACACAGTTAATGCAACAAATGATGCACAAATTAGAACAACAATCAGCGGACATGCATCAGAAATTTGAACAACAATCGGTGGACATTAAACAACAATCTGCGGACATTAAACAACAATCAGCGGACATTAATCAGAAACTAGAGAAATTAGACCAGACTTCAAAGGACCTTAACCAAAAATTGGAGCTGCAAAATGATAAAATAGACACCATGGGTAAGGCCATAGAAGAAAACGTTGAAAAGAAACTTCGAATCTTCGAAGAACAAATTACGGAAAAGACATCCGGAATTGCAGAAGAAGTCGAACGCCTAAAAAGAGACTTCGATAATGTGAAGGCGACTGGCGTCATCAAGACAGAACATGTTGCGCACAAGGGTCTCAAGGCTCCAATCTTCGATGGACAAACACCGTGGGCTATTTATAAGACCCAATTTGAAGCCGCCGCAAGAAACAACCATTGGAATGATCTAGAACGGGGAACAGCTCTTATATTGGCGCTAAGAGGTCCACCAGCAGAGGTTCTTCAAACGATTCCGCAGGAGCAACAACAAGACTTTTCAACCTTAGTCCAGACATTGGATCTTCATTATGGCAGTGACCACATGCGAGAGATCTACAAAACGCAACTTTACAACCGAACTCAAAAGAACGGTGAAACACTTCAAGAGCTGGCACGCGATATTGAACGACTCACACTATTATCGCTGCCCAATGCGCAAACAGAGCAACGCAACGATACAGCTGTTTTCGCATTTAACAATGCTGTACAGGACAGAGAGCTGCAACAGGCGTTAAAACTGGCAGGTAAGAAAACGATTGGCGAAGCCTTAGTATATGGGCTGACGTTCGAAGCTGCCAAGCAAAGCTCGCGGAGTAACTATCGAGTTCGAGAAATAGTAGAAGAATGTGTGTGCCAGAAAGCCGAGTACACCAAGCGGAGCGAAGGATCTGGTGCTCCCCGATGCTGGAATTGTGGACAGGCAGGACACTTAAGACGCGACTGCCGCAAACCCAGAAAAGCGATCACCTATTGTTCCGGCTGCGCTGCTAAACAAAGAGGAGGGAGGGGCGAACCGTCACGAGAGCACGCTTCGCCTAGTGACAGTCCGGGAAACGAGTAAAGGCCAACTTCATGGGGCAGAAGTTGGCTGGCAGAATCGACGCCCCCGGAACCATCATCGCAGTTTCTCGACTACATCGTTGTGAAAACGACTTATGTATGAGTGGTCGAGTCGGCAAATTAAACTGCATCATAACAGTCGACACAGGCGCAACACGGTCAGTGCTAAGATCTGACCTCGTAGATCGTACTTGGCTTCACAACACCAAGAAGTACGCACTTCGCACTGCTACAGGAGAAACTACAACGGTCCATGGAGAAATAGCCCGTGACATACAACTTGGGGATTTGACCTTCTCGCATGTATTCGTGGTAGCTGACATTACCGATGAGTGTATCCTTGGAATGGATTTTCTGAAACCACACGGTATCCAGCTGGACTTAGGACAACGAATAATGAAGTGGCGGAATATTGAAATCCCGATGGAAATAACATCCTCCAAATCAACAAAGCTGCGAGTTGTATTATGCGAAGATGCGGACATACCAAAGTCATCTGAGAATGTTATTTGGGCAGAGCTCGATGGTGATCCCGGGAACCACCGATTCTACCTCATAGAACCGGAAACGACACCTGCATTACGAAGTCTGATACTAGGAAAAACGCTCGTAAAAAGGAATGAGAGAATGATGGTACCAATAAGAGTCCTGAACGTTGCGGACAGCACTACCAGCGTAAAGAAAGGAGATGTAATTGGCAGCTGTGAACCAATATCGGCGGTGACGAGTATCGACAAGGCAGAACCACATAACGTACCCTCTAAAAATAAGCCAAGAAGGAAGGACAATGTAACATCAACACTTCTTCAGTCAAGCAACCTTAGAGGAGAACAACACAAGCAAGCAGTAGATCTAATCGAAGGATTTAGCGACGTCTTTTCCACCGGTGATGACGACTATGGCAGAACAAACTTAGTGAAACATCGTATAGATACCGGAAGTGCTACACCGATACGTCAACCTCCAAGAAGAGTACCATTAGCGAAACAAGGAGAAGTCAATTCAATGGTCAAAACTATGGAGCATCAGGGAATCATCGAAGAATCAAAGAGCCCGTGGATATCGCCAGTAGTGCTGGTAAAGAAGAAGGACGGCAGTACCCGTTTTTGTGTGGACTACAGGCGACTAAATGATGTTACGAAAAAGGATAGCTATCCACTACCTAGAATCGACGACATCATGGACACCCTGACCGATGCTAAATGGTTCTCAACGTTGGACCTGAAGAGTGGTTACTGGCAAGTGGAGATAGATGAAAAAGATAGAGAGAAGACAGCATTCTCTGTCGGCAGTGGACTGTGGCAGTTCATCGTAATGCCATTTGGCCTGTGCAATGCTCCAGCTACGTTCGAAAGACTGATGGAATTCGTTTTGCGTGGTCTGAGTTGGAAAACTTGTCTCGTTTACCTAGATGATGTGATCGTTATCGGAAAAACATTCAATGAACACCTAAAAAATCTGCAGGAAGTCTTCCAGCGACTGCGAGCGGCAAAATTAAAGCTGAGTCCGAAAAAGTGCACTTTGTTTAGTGCAGAAGTCAAGTACTTGGGTCACATCGTTTCAGCTGATGGCGTAAAGACAGATCCGGAGAAGATACTGGCGGTGAAAAATTGGCCTACTCCGAGTGATAAACACCAGTTGCGCAGCTTCTTAGGCTTAGCGACATATTACCGACGATTTGTAAAAGACTTTGCTAACACGGCGAAATATCTGCATCAGTTAACAGAAAAAGGGAAGCCATTTACATGGAGTCAACAGTGCCAGGAAGCATTCGAGAGGATAAAAGACCAACTCTGCGACTCCCCAGTTCTGGCGTATCCAAAACCAGGTCATGGTTTCATCATAGACACTGACGCCAGCAATGTCGGTATCGGAGCAGTACTATCACAAGAGATCGATGGGCAGGAGAGAGTGCTATCTTACTACAGCCGAGTACTCTCAAAATCAGAAAGGAACTATTGCGTAACTCGCCGAGAGCTACTAGCCATAGTAGAAGCAACAAAACATTTTCACAAATACCTCTATGGTCAAAAGTTCCTTCTTCGAACGGATCACGCATCGCTTAAATGGCTACTTCAGTTTAAGAACCCCGAAGGCCAAGTAGCCAGATGGATCGAAAGGCTCGAATCCTACGATTTCGAGATTGTTCATCGAAGAGGAAGAATCCACGGTAATGCCGACGCGCTTTCACGTCGTCCTTGTCCACCGAACTGCAAGCATTGTCACCGTGTAGAAGGAAAAGAAGCCGGAGAAACCATTCAGAGGATAACGACCGAACCAGAGACTGGATGGAATCAGCAAGAACTGGAAGATGCCCAACGTAAAGATCCAGATATTTCACCGATCATGGCATGGAAGGACGAAATGAAACGGCCTGAGTGGAAAGACATCTCACAATTCAGCGAAACCCTGAAGTGTTATTGGGCACAATGGAACTCCCTTCACCTAGACGGCGGATTATTAAAACGGAAATGGGAAAACGCTGACGGAAAGTCGTATCACATGCAAACCATCGTCCCGCATTGTAAAGTCGAGGAGGTTTTGAAGGAATATCATGGAGGTACCTCCGGTGGGCATTTGGGTGTAAATAGAACCTTGGCAAAGATACGAGAAAGGTTCTATTGGATCCATCTCCGAGATGATGTCGAGAATTGGTGCCGTAAATGTACTACGTGTGCATCAAGTCAGGGCCCACACCGCAGATCCAGGGGAGAAATGCAACAATACAACGTGGGAGTCCCATTTGAGAGAATTGCTGTGGATATTGCTGGACCATTTCCGGAATCAGAAAATGGTAATCGCTACATTCTAGTGGTCATTGATTATTTCAGCAAGTGGCCTGAAGCCTACGCAATTCCAAACCAAGAAGCAGTAACCGTCGCCGAACAAATTGTTACCAACTGGGTGAGCAGATTTGGAGCTCCACGTGAACTACACTCCGATCAAGGGCGCAATTTTGAATCTCAAATATTCAAACACGTGTGCCAAATGCTGGGAATAAACAAAACCAGGACAACTCCATTACATCCACAGTCCGATGGAATGGTGGAACGCTTCAATAGGACATTGAACTCAAACCTATCCAAACTCGTCAGCGAGAGGCAACAGGACTGGGATCAGCACATCCCTCTATTTTTAATGGCCTACAGAACATCGGTGCATTCAACAACAGGAGAAACCCCGTCCCGAGTCATTTTCGGAAGGAATATTCGAGTCCCTGCGGAATTAATGTTTGGAGTGCCACCAGACCAACCAACGAATGCCAAAGATTACGTCTCGGATCTTCGATGTCGACTAAACACAATTTATAACCTGGTCAGAAATAAAATTGATTTGGCGACCGACCGCATGAAGACGAGGTATGATCAACGGGCGAATTCATCAGGATTCCAAGAGGGTGATTTAGTTTGGCTATACAATCCCAGACGACAGAAGGGCAGATCGCCGAAACTACAGCGCAACTGGGAAGGCCCTTACCAGATCATCAACCGGTTAAACGATGTCGTCTATCGGATTCAATTACATCAAAAACCCCGTACAAAAATGAAAGTGGTACATCTCGACCGACTAACAAAGTACCACGGTGCCATTGCGGAAGTGAACGACTCTGTTCGGGACGAACAGGGACTAAGGAGAGGGTAATGTTATAGATCTGGCAATGATCTCTCTCAAATCTGCCAGAACTATTTAGAATATTCTTCCAACATGTAGAGGGCTTCTAGTAATTTCTCAAAGACACAGACAATGACACCCGACGCCATCTAGTAACTTCCAGAATAGTCCAGACGCAACAGAAAAACATACACCAGAGAAGGTTCGAGACTCGGATAAATCCATTATAAATAGCCAGAGCTCACGACAAGTTATCCAGTTACTGAGTGGAAGTTTCATGGAAAACACCTATCGGTGTAAATAAGCGAAAGTGATAGATTGCCGGTGTTCCTGGATTGTGCGAATTAAGTTTTTAGAGCGAATTTAGTGAAGTGATCGGGAAATTGTGTATAAAGTGCAATAAATAAATTATCGTTATATTTTAAAAACGAATTGAGTTTTCTTTGGAATCTGGCGAACCCCTAGCTCGCAACAATATAATTTAGTGAATTAAGAGTTCGTCATATTGTATAAAAGATATTATAAACGCATTCACTAAACATTTATCGAAGGAGGTATGATGTGAATTTTCTTTCTATTTATGAATGATACTATCTCAGTATTACTTGGGCTGATGTTCAAGTTCTTAGACTGACACCAGTTCAATATCACTTCTAAGGCAGATTGTATCCTTTTCGATATTATAAAGTCCTATTTGCCTGTAATAATAATGACGAGGTCATCGGCATATCCTATTACCTCGCTTCCTTGTTCTGTTAGACGATCCAGGAGCTCATCGACTTCAATTGACCACAGAAGTGGAGATACTATCCCTTCCTGGAGACAGCCCCTATGGGTCTGCGCAGTCAGTGTGCTGGTACCTAGATCCGTGGTTGTTATTCGGCTCTTTAGCATGGCGTATATCCTTTTTATCGTGACCGATTTTAAACCCTTTCTCCTTTCTGTTGCTACTATAGCGTCATAGGAAGTGTTAGGCCCTGTTCTTACAAGAAGGTCCACTAATTTCTCCATCATCTCGACGAAGAAGGAGGTAAGAGTTATAGGGTGATATAACTTAAACTAGCTAGGGTGTAGCCTAGTGGATAGCGTGTTGGTCTTGTAATGCGAAGGTCGTGAGTTCAAATCCCGGTCGGCGCAATATGTAATTCCAGCACATTGCTTGGATACACCTTGGTCACCTCAAACTACGAAAATGAAAAAAATCGTAGAAAGAGGGTTGTGCGAACGGCTAACGACCATTCCACAATAAGTAATGAAAAATGTTAAGGAACCTGAATGTCAGGAGGCCAAGGTCCAATTTGGGCTATAGCGCCATTGTAAAAAAAATGACTTATACTTATCAATGAGACGATTCCGAGCCTTCGGTACAAATACCACACTCGCTTTCATCCAGATTTTTGGGATGTATCCCCATACAAAACTAGCTTTAAGGATCCCTATTGTTATTGGCATTATGATCTCTAAGCTCTTCTGCAGTAATGCGGGGGATATTTTATCTACTCCGGCTGATTTGCAGGGCTCGAAGGTGTTGATCGCACATCTGATCTTTTCCGGAGCGAATATTTTACCAGCAACGCTATTGCTGAACGGAGTTTGACGATACATCCTTTGCTCTTTCTATAAATCTTCATTGTGGTTAATTATATTGTAGCCTGGGAAATGTGTTGCCAATACCACTTCAAGAGTTTCCATGCTGCTTTCCGTTGAGGACCCATCTGTTCTCTCTAGTAGTCCGACATCTATCGGAGTGTCTTTTGGTGTCACCTTTTGGAGTCTTGAGGCCTTTGGGAGATCATCTATCTCCTCACAAAATCTTCTCCACGACTCTTTTTTTAACTTCGTTTCAAGTTTGTTGTATTCAGTAAAGGACTCTCTGTTCTCGTCCCAGTTACCAAAGGTTTTTTCTCTATTGAACAATTTCCTAGTTTCTTTACATTTTGTCGCTAGTTCCTCGTTCCAGCAAGGTATTCGTTTGGCCCTTCTTGTGTAGAATAGGGCAACTTTGTTCGAATTTATGATATTGTTTACGAGTTTGTTGGTGATTTGACCAATGTAGTCTGAGCTGCTTATTGATTCTTCTTCGATACCCAGTTCTTACCCTAGGACTTACTGGTAAAGATTCCAGTTGGTACGTTTTGTTTTATTCATAACAGATATGCCTATGATCTGACAGTGAAGCTTCTTTTGATACGTGCGAATTTTTGCACTTGTCAACCAGACAGGGGCTTGTTATGGTTAGGTCATATACTCCGTGCCTAGCTGAATTTATGAAGGTCGGTGTGTTGCCTTTATTGTATTTAGATTGTAAGTAGTAAGGTACTCTAAAAGTGGCTCGCCTCTTTTATTGATACCACTGCTCCCAAAATAGTGTGGTGCGCATTAGCGTCGCAGCCCAGGATGGTTGGCATTTTGTGGATATTCTACAAGCTCCATGACGCCTTAAGGTGAAGCATCTAGCTCCCCACCAGGAAAGTAGACCGGGACAAGTATCATCTCTTCAACTCCTCCAACTTTTGGCATTTTCACCAGTACCGCTACTAAATCTGTTTGGATGAAAATAGGCATATTCAGGTGATTTTAGAATTGCAGCTCTTGGCCTGTCGCTTCTTTTATCGAAGAATAACTTACCCATTTTTTGAGGAATACCAATAATTTTTCCCTTTGCGGCTCTTGGTTCCTGTATTAGGGCTATGTGAAATTCCTCTTTTGCGAATCTCCATGTTATTACGTCCATGGCCGCTGCTGCACGATGGATATTTGTCTGAATAACTCTAAGGTTAATTAGAGTTCAGATTACCTTTAGTGAGGTGCGGCTTGCCACTCTTAACGTCTTTGACATTTGGGCGTAGAGCCACAGTTGAAAATTGGCAGCAGACTCTCTGCCTCTCTTGCTTAAACTTCTCCATTGTCGATGGAGAAGGTTATGATTGTATTTGTGCCCACTACCCTCCTGCTAAAGGCCTTCCAATTTGTGGTGCACAAACCAGGATTTTGCGCATCATTGAGGGTGGCTATCTCCTCTGAAGAATCTGTCTCGTGAGAAAAATATCCCGTGATTATTTCTTACCGCGGAATGTTCTCTTCCGGATTTCCCTGATAATTGTAGACTCATCCGACTTGGTGCTCGCTGCTGTTTTTTCCAGCCATGATACGGTTTGCTCATCACAGCAAACGATCAGCACCCATCTCGGCTTCAGGCTGAGTCCACCAAATTGTGGGCTTATCCCCCCTTATGCCGCTTTAGGTATCTCTATCAAGATCGATTTTTGTGTTACAGCTAGCTGCTCCGATGTAAGGATATTGTGAGGATGTTAGATGTGTATAACGCCAATCCTGATTCTTTTAATCGCGTCTCCATGCCCAACGTGGGGGGCTGAGCCTCTTCTACAGACCTATGCACGACGCTTTTACTTAAGATCTTAGGCCATTTGTTATCACTTCCTACAGATGGCGGTATTGTAGATGAGTTTCTGCCTTATTCTGTTTTGGCAATAACGTCTTTTGCATTGGCAAGCAAGATCGTACGCTTCGTTTGCTGTTTTGGCTTGGTTACGGTGGTACGAATACCGTCTCCTGAAAGCCCAGCTTAGCCTCTTTTTATTTTCTTTGAGAGTCAACTGTTTCAGCTATGCTGATAAAAGTTGCTCATCCACTAAGGACTTACTGGGTTTTTTTATTTGCTTTGAGTGGCGGTCTTTTGTGCTCGGTCATGACTGGAGGATTGGCCTCTGCAGTCACTTCAGTTTTATCATAAAATATTTTAAATATTTTAACACTCGCTAATATTAAGCCGACATGAGTAAGGAAATTTAATGTAGCTTTTGCCATCCACCCTAATTTGTGTATTGACTTCCCACGCGTCCTTATCTTGTCCCAAGAATAAAAAAGTTCCACAGGCATTATAGGAAGAATTTTTTCTGATGAGTCGATTCTTAGAGCTATAGTTGAGATATTCAATTTTTTCTGCTAATAGGTCAAGGGTTTAAATAAAGCTTTCCACAGGACTCCTAGAATATTTTCGTATACCAGAAGTATTGCATCACCTGCTCATATTGTTATTCTTTCCCCCATATTAGAATAATACCTATTTATAAATAGAGAGCGTAAATTGGCTCCATCAGTGAGTTTCTTTCCTAGTTAATAGAATTTGTACAAAATTTGCAAGTTTCAATTGCAATTAGAGTTTCTCTGAAGTTTGCCTAAACAAAGTTTATGAAATCGTCTTTTCAGCTGTTTTTCAATTCCTTAAAGTAGAATACATTTATTAAAGTTTATCATCGTACTAACGCCAGTTTTCATTAAAAATTCTCTGCATCTTATTTTATACTTGCGGAAGCTTTGAAACGACCAAAGTATAGTATCTATCTCATTTTCACTCCCATAAACTTTACGATAACTTGCTGTTTCACTATTCGCAACTCATTTCGCTTGGAGTTTATCTTTATTTGCATAAAGTCTTGGAAAGAAATTTTTTTTTACGCTTAATGTTCTTCTCCATAACCACAATCTGCAAAAAACAACTTCGGATACCTGTAGATCTAAAGGAAGAACACGAGAACTCCCAAGTTTAACATACCCCATAACAGCCCTATATCATTTGCTTGGATATTGTACTACCTAAAGTTTTGCGGTTTTACCTGTGCATATAAGCATTTAATGTTCTTGTTTAATTCTCAAGGGTGGCGTATAAGGGGCGGCAAGGTTTAAAAGGACACGAAACTGATTTTTGAAGCTGGAGCGGTGAAAAAAAAGAATAAGCCTAAAAAGCTTTTTACCGGAGTTTAATTTTACCAAGGATTACAGCATCATCCAAGGAAAGTGATTAACTAGAATGCAAACATTTCGGTTGATGTTTTCTGGAATTCTGCCTTTTCCGTAGATATACGATACATTACATACAAGTATTATCTTATATCATACGTCCTTATTAGGCTGATGTGTTAGCTGAAGGAGTTATTCATATTGCCTTAAGATAATAAACGTGCTAATAAGCTCCCGATGATGGTTTTACGACGTACTAAGAGCGAACACATTAATTACAGAATTACTGCTGGGTTATGCATAAAACAATACGAAAGCAAATGGACTGAGTTTTATTATTATGCGAGAAAGCAAAAGATGAAATGTTTTAAAAAGTAGAAAAGATTTTTTTATATTTTTCAGCAACATAAAAATGTTCAGGTATGTTTTTATTACGAATGGAGATGTCCATTACGTTGTTTTTTCAAGACGTAGAACTTTTTAAAAAAAATTTAATTTGAAGGATTCCCTATTTAAAAATTGTTGCTAAAAGCATTAACACTAGCGTTAGTATGAACTACACATAACCAGTAATAGATTGCACTTTGTACCTAACAGCTAACGCTGCATTTCGTTCAGATATTGCATGTCCATAGCAGGTAGACCTATGTTGCAAAGAAATATATTTTAAATAATCAGAACGAGTGGATACTAGATACTGAAGTGAATATAGAATATATATGAATAATAATGAAATATATCGAGAATTTACGTAAAAATTGAAAAATTTACGATGTATTCAGAATTCTTAACTTGGGCGGTATAGTGAAATGCAGTAAAACGGGAGCTTGTTGTCTACAGAATTTTCGATATTCCTAGAAAATCTATGAAATTTGCTAAAAAAAATTTGAATGATTGCATTATTCGCTTCAATTTTCTATTTTCAAACTTAATAAACATTTTCAACATTAAAAAAAGGAAAAAAAAAAAACAAATTAATTAAATTCAATTTCCATTTAAAAATACTTGTTCACGGAAGAGAATACTAACTATGTGGGTTGTTGTTTATTCTGCTTTCAAATCGGATTTTTCTCAAAAATTGAAAAGTTATACGTTCCAAAGGCATTTTAATTTCACTTAAGATTCCATCAACAATAAGCACTTTGCAAGGATTTCGATTCTCTACTCCACTTATAAATTTCAATTTCCAGCAGATGCACATCGCATCATCATTTCCTGACAACAGGGCAAATTAGTTCCTGCGATCTGGAATTTGATACGTAAGTCACTGGGAATTATTGTAATGTAGGAACGGTAAAGAAAAGGCAAGCTGGAAAATGAGGGAACTTCCTTCCGTTTCAGCATTTCATCCTGGAAATAAGGAAAGCCTGCGGATAGGATCGAGTTTTGTTTGTAGAAATTTTCAGTTTACGTATACTTTCAACTCTTGATGTAAAATCAAATATTAATAGCAAAGTGTATAACTATTTGCCTTTTTCCTTCATTGATTAGTTATTTCAGTACCGTCAAGGCAATGTTAAGAGAAATATAATGACTTGGAGTTCATTTAATGAGAAATGTTTTCGTTAAAAGTATTGTACAAGTTTCTTTCTGAACTTAACTACGAGTACGAGAGTTAGGTAATATGAAATGAATAACTTCAATTACGCAGATATAAAAATAAAAATCATTTTACCGATGAAATGGGAAAAAAAGTAGTATCCTAGAAAATTGGGTCATATCAATTTTTTACAGAATACTAATTAGCGACATTTGTTTGGAATAATAAGGCATCATAACGTTCCGATGTCGGTCACTAATATATCCTTAAATGGCGTTCAGATTCCACCTTCTGAAGACTTTACGTTACTAGGTCTAGAATTTAACAATTGCCTGACTGGAGCCAACATATTTACGAAGTAGCTCTTGATACCTCGAAACGTCTCGGTATTCTGCGGAAGTGTAAGAAATACTTTTCTGCTTCAGAATTAGCTACCATCGATAATGCTTATATTCGCCCACGTCTTGAATATAACTCGCATGTTTGGGCTGGGGCCCCAAAAACACACCTACCTTTGCTCGACCGTATTCAAAAACACGTATTCCGATTAATTGGATATGAAGCTATATCGGCCTTAATTAACTCCATCGAGCATCGTCGAAATTTTGGAGCACTCTGCATTTATTATAGATATTTCCATGGCAATTGCAGTAAGGAAATAAAAGCCCTCATACCCCTGTATTTAATGCCCCCCGAAATACTCGTCAAGCTACACACTCACACGAGTACACTGTTAAGCCCTTGTCGCAGAAACCAGTAAAATTTAGGCAGTACTTTATTCCTCAGAAGACAGTGATACGGAATTCATTACCAGACAATCTCTTTCCAATAGGATAACATCTCCAACAATTTAAGAACAACGTTCACCGTTACTTCCCTCCTGTGTTTCCTTACTAATTTTCCTGTTTCCCCGTATCCATGTCGACTTAACTGTGCATCGCGCATTAAAGGATGACTTCCTAAATTAATTTTAATGGCCGTAAAAAACAATAATCAACAAATACTTGCAAATCTGTCCTCAAACGTTTTAAATTTGATCACGACCAAAAACTTATGCAGAAGATCCTTCAGAATCCAAAAGGCTCAAGATCTTTCTGGTCTTTTTTCAAAATGTTCAACAATTCATCTCTTCATTTACACCACCTCTTGTTAATGGCGACCGTACCATTATTGATCCGGTTGAGAAAGATGACCTATTGGTAGTAAGTTCCGCGAGAAACTCTACGCTACCACCTTCAAACGAAACCCCTCCTATCGCAACACCATCATGTTTTTCGCTCATATTCAGGATCGTACAAAAGCTCAATTTTCACTAGTCCGGTAACCCAGATTGGATTCCCCCCATTACCCTTGATTTCCATTATGGAAATCCGCGAATGTTCAGCCAATTCGCAAGAAAGGAAGCAAATCGCTAACTACCGCCCGATAGCCATTACTACAGTGCTCTCGAAAGTGTTGGAAACTGCAGTCAACCGCAATATCATTCACTATCTCGAGGAGAAACAGATTATTCACGATCCCTAACACGGTTTTCGTTATGGATGGTCGACGGGACATCTCTTAGTCTACCTGACAGAATGTTGGAACTCTTGCTTGCACGAATACGACGAAGGTTAAGTTCTTGCTCTTGACATTGCAAAAGTTTTTGGCAGAGTTTGCCATGAATGTCTCCTTGTAAAGCTAACGGCCATTGCCCTCAATGCTACTCTCATATGCTGGATTGAGAGTTTCCTGTCCAAATGCACTATACGAGTAGTAATAGATGACGTTATTTCTTCCTCTTTCAACTAATTCTGGTGTCCCTCAGAATTCTGTACTATCGCATACTCTGTTATAAGTATTCATTAACGACTTTTTTTCTTCTACTCTCAATCTAATACATAGTTTTGCAGATAACAGTACTTTAGATAACACCTTTGAATTTAACTCTGCTGCGGATTCTCACAAGCAATGTGATGCCTTCAAACGAAGTAATTCGGTTCGCTGGACTCCGACCTCGACTTAATCCTGCAATGGGGCAGAGAAATAGAGTAGAGTTCAACGCTGCCAAAACACAGTCCTGTCATTTTTCTCTTAGACGTAACGTTCCAGCGTCTTCGTTTAATTTAGCCTTTAATTGCGTACCAATTTGCTCTTTAGATGAGTTTATTTCTGTAAATAATCTGATGCCAAAAGAAATGAGACGACTGTCGGATATAAGCGGACAGTGATAAAGATAGTGTTCGATCCGAGAGCAAGTAATAGTTTCGTTAGCTAGGAACCAATCTCGTATGAGATTATCGTTGTCAGATGCAGGACAATTCGTCAGAGTCGCTTACTTCTGTAATTACTTTGAAAGCAGAAACCACTCTTGCGAGCACACGTCTTTTCTCCAAGGAGTCCGACCAAAAAACCAAGCATGGTAGTCTTATGTACATGAATATTGTGACAAATTTTATCGAAAGTCTGTATAAATGCAATCAATGTGCTGTCATTTCCCGAAAGCAGAAAGGCAGCAGTTATAAAATTGTATCAGATTAATAAAGCCTTGCTAAAATGACTCCAATATCAACTTTGAATGCAAACACAAAATATCGCAAGCAATTGACTCAAATAATTTAGTAACACAATGCTGAATGTCAATTGACTCGTAATTCCTAAAGTGCTACAGTTGATAATTTTCATAATAAGAGATAAATTAAAGAGGTAGCCGAGAATAAGTAGGATGGAAAAATTACACCTCTTACTCATAAACACAGGAATACCATCCGAACTGCGTCATCAACTGTTGTAACATCTACGAGGGGAGGTCAAAAATTTCACGGAATTACATGAAAGGGGGTAAAATTACTGAAGTTATTATTTTTCCGTTTCAATATATTCTTCCTTAAGCCAAATCATTTATCACTTCTATCACAAAGTTTATTAATTCTTCCTAGGAAAAACTTTTATCAAGGCCTTCAAAATAGTCTGAAACTACCGACTTCACCTCTTCTTCGTTGGATAATTTTCTTCCCCGTAGTTCTTTTTCAGTTGTGAGAACAAATAGTAATTGGAAAGGGCTAAATCTGGACTATAAGAGCGTGGTTCAATATTCCGTGGCCGTATTTCAGTAGTTCAGTCATTGCAACGTCGCTCTTGTGAACAGGTGCGTTGTCGTACAAAAGCAGCACACCTCAAGTCCACTTTCCTTTTCTTTTTTCTTTGAAGGCATCTTTAATTTTTGTAGAAGGTAGGCATAGCATTCCCCTGTGATATTTTGTCCTTTTTCTTTATAGTCGATCATCAGAACTCCCTCTGAATCCCAAAGATTAGTGGCCATGATTTTTCCTACGGATTTTGAGACCTTGAATTTGTTGGGGGTGAAGCGCCTTTACAGGGTCACTGTATTGACTCCTGTTTTGATTCAGGCTCATAGTGATGAACCCAAGATTCGTCCTCAGTTACGATCCGGGTCAAAATTGCATCCCTGTTCTTGATAAAGAGATTCTAAAACTTGCGTGAACACTCGACGCGCTGCTTTTTCTGAAGCTCTGAGAGCAATCTTGGTACCCATCTTGCGCTGACTAGACATGCCGAGATGATCGTGGAGGATATTGAAACTGGTTGCGTTTGATACTCCAACATTTTTTTGCGATTTCTTTCTTCTTTAAACGAAGATCTTTTAAAACAAGTTTCTCCACTTTTTCGACGATTTTTGAGGAAGTGGCCTCAATTGGCCTGACCTAGAGTTTATCATCTTGAATTGCCTCTCAGCCTTAACTGAATAAACTTTCATCATTAATGGCGCTACAGCCCGAATCGGGCCCTGGCCTCCTGACCTTCAGGTTCCTCAACATTTTTTCATCATTTATTGTGGAAGGGTTGTTAGACCTTCGCATAACTTTATCATTTACAAATCATTGTTTTTCTAGGGCGAGACTCCCTGTGAACAGATTGCATTTCTTCTAAAATGATTTGTGACTTTTTTTCTTTATGACAGCACGAAACTCAATTTTGTTAGCGTTTGTGTTTAGTTAGCGTTTTCTTTTCGATTGACTTGTTGATTTACCGATAACCAAAATGTTGGTTACTCGATTTGACAGGAGTTTTGTATTTCTACCTGTATTGAGTATTAGAATACCTCCAGGTAAAAATGTTACCCCCTTGTCCCCTTGTCCATCCCCTTCATTCCGAGAAATCTTTTACCTCCCCTCGTATTACACAAAACATGCGTACATATATCGTTTTCGATCACGCAACTAACGCAATGTAATTATACTCAAGATGGAATCTAAGAGTACTATAAATTTGCTCTAAAGTTTTTAACGCCAAGAAACATTGCTCGAACAGAGGCACAAACGGTACAGAAATATTTGTTGTCGATTGAAAATCTCAAAACCATGTGTCCGTCCGTCCAACAGTTGTTTTTGACGAAAAAGTAAGATCAAACTCATGAATACGTTCCATACAAAATGACTCAATTTCAAAATTTCACAACAAATATTTTCCCAAAAAGTATGAAAGTTACAGACATAAAATTTAGAATAATTTTTTTTTTGATGGAATCAATCCACAGTACAAAAACTACTTGAATTCCCTCACCACCTCCCACACGAACTGCACTTTTTCATGAGTACCTAAAAAATTATCGATCTGAAATTGTGCATTAAATAGGTATTTAGAATTATTAGCAAGACTGTAAGAAACTGGACGATTAATTTCACTCCATCTACTCCCGCCCATTCAAAATGACACATTTTCAGAACTTTACAGAAAATCGATTTTCTTGAAAAGTATGGATGTCATTAGTCTGAAATTTGAAAGATGTCGATTGCATAATCTTCATAGTTATTGCTGTAAAAAATACTGAAAACATCCCGCTCCTTCTACCACCTCCCATACGAACTGCACAATTGCACTAAATTTCATATACTAATTTTTTCAATGAAATCTGAGAGTATATTATGTTTGCCTTACCGTTTGTAACGCTAAGAAATAATGCTCGTACAGACTCGCCAAAGGTACAGAAATATTTTTTGTTGCTCAAAAATCTCGATCCCGAGTGGCCGTCTGTCCGTCTGTACGTCTGTCCGTCTGTCTACAGCATAACTCTCGAAAGCTTTGACCTATCGTGCTGAAATTTTTCATATATCATTTTTAGCAGAAAATTAACTTTAATTTCGTGAACGGGCCACATCCCCCCACTCCTTATACCCCCTCCCATACAAATTTCATGAAATTTGGAAATTTAAAGAAATTGATTTTTCTCCGAAACTGTTTCAGCTAATGACTTGAAAATTAGGTAATAGTATTATAATAAAAATACCATTACTGAAAAAAAATATTGCTCTGATCTCCTTACTCCTTCTACCCCCTCCCATACAAATGTTCAATTTTCAAAAATTCATTTATTCGGTTTGCATCGCAACTAGCAAAGCTAAAAGAACGAATTTTTGTCAAAATTAATATTATTACAATTGCAACTAATTTTGTAAAAATTGTCAAATTCACCTCATCCTTTCTACCCCCTCCCATACAAATTTAACGAAATTTCGGAATTTGAACAAAATTATTTTTCTCCAAAATCCTCAAGGCTATCAACTTTAAATTTTGAGGAAAGTATACTATTACAAGTATAATTGATGTTAAAAAATTTGGTTTTGATTCGAATACTCCTTCTACCCCGTCCCATATAAATGCACAATTTTGATAAAATGCATTTAATCGATTTTTATTTAAACTAGAAAAAGTACAAGCTTAAAATTTTGCCACAATTTGTCCCTTAATAATTGCAATAAATGCTAAGAAAATTATTAACTTCGCTTCACTCCTTCTACCACCTCCCATACAAATTTTTGTATTGAAAACTCAAGAAAAGTATTTCTTCTTCGAGCATATGAGTAACAAAGCAATATGATTAGGATGTTGAAAAAGAGATTCAAAATCATCCAAAACCCCCCACTTTCTCTGCCACCTTCCATAAAAATGCATAAATTCAGGCAAAAATTGTTCAATTTCCTCGAAAATTATGAAAGCTACAAACTTTAAATTCAGCATGAAACACTTTGTATACTACGTTCGGTGTTATATACAAAAGTTACAAACCTTCCCCCTCTGCTTTTACCACCTCCCGTACAAAAGTTACAATTCACTATTCGAAAGAATTTAAGATGACGTATTTTCCGGTACAATAAACTATTTCCTATTTCATCTAGAGTATCATATGATTGAGCGTTACGCCCAATCATAATTCTGTTATGTTCTAAGGTTAAATTTTGCAGAAAATTTGAAAGCAAGTTTATCATGATGTGAAAAAATTAGATCAATGCCGTCACTCCTTCTACCACTCCCGATACAAAATTTCTTAAAATCTCTCGCATCTAGAGTATTGCAGTATGTTTTTCAAATAATTTGGGTTAATAATTCTCAACCCTTCTTCGAGGAGCGCTATACGTTTTCTGAAGTTCCCTGAATTGGCAAGTAATCCGCTTGTTGTACTAAGTCAACTGAATTACAGTCAGCTTTTTTTAGTTCTTTCCCATTCTGGCAATCTTATATGCCATTGTCAAAACGATACTTCTTGCACTTTCCCGAATCCTTTTTAAATGTTGCAGAAATTTGAAAACTTGCCTTATTTTGCTGATATGTACTGAACGTTTTAAACTTTTCATTCAATTTTCTTTTCTTTTTTGTCACTAGTGCATAATCCACTAGCCTCCTTTTTCTTCGAACAGTGCCTGTTTTACATCAGCCATTGCCCTGTTAATGATAGTAATGATTTTCCCATTCATATTCAGAGAATTACCTGTACAAACATAACAGGTGCATTGCGTAGAATACCCACAGCAGGATAGGAAGCTATTTTCGATCTTCTTCCCCTGAATGCTGCAATTCTGGAAAAAAGCAAACATTAAGGCTGTGAGATTTGAAATTTTAGACTCTTGGCTTGGGACAAATTTAAAAAAATGTCATGCCCCATCTTCTTTTCCAAGCTGTAGTCGTGATACAACGCTATCGAAAATACACATTGTGAAGCACAATAAAACAACTCAGGAAGAGTGACTTCATACTGCTTCACAGCAATGGCTTGACAGTCAAGTCATGCAGAATGACGAGATAGCGATATTAACTCGTGGAAAAGGTGTAGGTAATGGCATCTTTTCTGAAAGTCTTGATCTGCAAATCTCCAAGCGTCTACCAGGATATGCCACAGTCTACCCATTGGAGGGAATGGCTATTGCGAAAGGCGCGGAACTGGCCTTGCGTGAAGGAGTTAAGGGTAAGCGAGTTAGTTTTTACTTGGACAGCTAAGCTAAACATCCTCTTCGCTTATAGCTGCAAGTCAAGGTACTTGAACCATAGTATGATATGTTGAAAGAATTGATGAAAACCTGCACTTTGCGACTTTATTGGGTTCCAAATCTTCGAGACATATACCAAGAAACAAAATTACGGACAGATTGGCCAGAAACGGATCTGCCGCTGCCACCAGGGAGGAAACGGACAGTGTTGGAATTGTCATGAGAACTATTAAGACAAAGGAGAATCTCAAATGGTTACAAAACGACTCGCGTAACACCACGAAGATCCTATGGAGCCAGTTTGATAGGGGAAATTCAATGAAAAAATTGAGACTCAAGAGAAACTCCCTGCGGACACTAGCAAGTATAGTCACGGGCCAATGTGTTCTTAGAAAACATGCTCGAAGACTTCGCCTTAACACCGATGACATTTGAAGAGGTTTCGGTGAGGAGGATGAGGCTGTAGGATATTCTCTCGGCCATTGCCCATATCTCCGAAAAACTCGAAAACGAATTCTTAGAGAGTACTTCTTCGCCAAGCTGAATGATCTCCAATCGCTTGAACCGATGAGGTTCATTAGTTTCAGTGGTAGAGCAGGCTGGCTAAATGATAGATAGGTCCACATGGTATAAATACGGAAGCGTACAATGGGCCCTCTGGTGGCCTACGTATATACATTAGTCATCAACCCCTCCATTGACCTAATGATTCTATAGCCAATCCAAAGAACAAATTATTTTCATCATTTTTCTGACTCCCCTTTTATTTCTTCCAACCGTTTCTTCAATTAATTCTTAGATTCTCCCAGTTTTTCTCCAATCATTCAGGTCGTTCAAATTGCATATCGTCCCCTTTCTCCCATTGACGTTCACTAACGGCCGAGCGTAGATAGAGGGTTGTGCTAAGGGCTAGCAACTCTTTCACAATAACAAATAAATGTTAAGTAGTCGGGAGGTCAGGAAGCCAAGGCCTGATTTAGGCTGTAGCCCCATTGAAGGAAAGAGGAAAACATAGTCGGTAAACGGAGCAAGCTATTCGCCCAATAATCGAATGATTTAATACAAATTACTTACTCTACGATGCAGCAACAGGACGAGAAAATATCCGTTCCAACGAAGATGTGAATCAGTCGGACGATGAAGATCCAAAGTTATTAATTCGACATCAGTTGCAGTAAAAAGGACCTTGTTCGTCGGTTGGTGTATCAACTTAATCCAGCCAGCCATCGTTTGTTTTGCGTTCGGTCAATGGACAGAAAATGAACTGGAAGTTGCCTTCCTCACTGCGAAATGCTGTATTTTAATGCGCCTCATTTTTGACTTAACGAATACATAATTGCTTTATTTGGAGTGAGGACAATCTACAAGAGACTCAAGAGACTACATTGAAACCTGAAAAATGAAGTGTTTGGTGTGGATTATACGTCTAGTTAAATGTAATTGCGCAGTTTAACTTCATCACCGATCAACACGAAAATATTTTTTTCGTTGCATTGAATTTCTTTGTGTGCTATATTGGAACCATAAAAATAAATCTTAATGAGTGAATCTAATGTTATAATGTTGTAAAACCATGAATTGCGTTATAAAATTTCAAATCCCATGCAAACATTCTACGAGAAAGCCATCATGCTTCGCACAGCATTGAAATCGAATGAGTCTCTCATGCTGAATAAATTAGAATTACGAAAATTGATATTAGCAGGTGTTTCCGAGAATTTCGTACTTCATTGAAAGCATCTGTGGAGTTTCACGCTTTCATTCATTACAGAAAGTGACAATGATTCCACCATTTGTATCAATTTGTTTATCCACTTGGGTCCTTTGAATTTCTTGTATTCGATGAAAGCTCGGTGACAAAAGTTAAACTCACTCCCGGATTGTTGAATCCAGAAAAAAGTTTCCTTTTCTCGTTTCTCCATGGCTACCATACAAAGATGGACTACAGTTCTCCAGTAGGTGCTCATCCTGTGAAGAATATTTTTCAGATTTATCATCTTCAGTACACCTTTAACCTCGGCAATTCTTTGTTATTACTTATTTCCAATGACATGGTAAACAAAATTCGGAATGCTTCGATGAGTTATTTCGTAATTATATCTAGTTGTTGTTTTATATTTTGCCGGTGGTGTGGATTTTCTCATTCGTGAAAATTAAAATTGAAATTGTTTTAAGTGTTAAAGTGTATTTTTGTACATTGAAAATTTTACGTATGCAAACACAAATATTTATTTAAAGAAGATTAAAAAAAAATTAAGTATAGTTGTACACATTTTGAAATGACGTGCTGGAAGGAAATCGACCCACAAAGAATTTTTGTAAGTCAAATTATTAACGTCCCATCTCAACCGTAATACGCTTCTGCATAAAATAACAATCTCGAGTTTACCCAGAGGAAATTTAGGCCACATAGTGCTAATACGTTGTTGCTAAGATAAAGTTAAGGATTTTGGTTGCTATGCGAATGGAACTATAACATGCACACTCCCGTATTCGTGAATTAAATAATATCACCAGTGGTGGGATGAAGGTATGTTATTAAGATGTGGAGTGAAATTCACGAAAGCTAATTTAATGAAAAATCTAACCTTTATGCAAAAATAAGGCTGATGTCAGAAAAAGTCAAAATAATAGATTGAATATGGTATCTTAAATAATAATCGATTAATTTAAATACAAAACTAGTGGTGTAATCCCTTCTGTGTTACTGAACAAATTATATTCCGGCATTCATTTCAGGGCGAATAATTGAAATATTTTAAAAGGAGAAAATAATATTACAAAATATTACATAGGACTACGTACTATTGTGTGACATTATTATCTCCATTTTTAACTATTGTAAAACCACCACTCTTTGTTCCACTTTCCGTTCAAATTTCACATATTTCCTTATTATTTAGAATTAAGAAATCCGGAAATATTTTCTTTTCCAATTGTACGCTTCCAAAGGCTTCATTCGAGGAACCCGGCGGAACTTCCCTCTCATGAGACAGGCATACGTTTTTGAGGCATTGATCTCTACACTCTTTTTTCTGCCTCACTTCACGATTAAGTTGAGGTCTATGTTCAATGAACTATATAACTTATCGTGTTTACACATCACCGAAGTACAATGAGCTTCAGCAGCGGAGTCATATTCAAAAGTTTTATCCAATATTGAGTGCTGTTGACAGAAGGTCTTTAATGGAGATTAAGAACAGATTGTGGGATAAAATAGAGCCTTGAGGGATGCCGGAATCTATCTGAAACGGTTGGTATAATATGTCATCCAGCGCCAATCGTAACGTGCATTCAAAAAAAAAATGTCTATTCAGTTGACAGAGTTGTTCCTCAAACTAAGGCTACTAAAAGACATTTGTGCCAAACTCTGCCAAAGTGAACAGTTAGCACTAAAGATTTTAGGTTGATGCGTTGAGTCTTTGAAATATTGCGGCTGTATGGAAAGTGGTGATGTTGAGACTTCAATTGAATATATCAGGGAATACAGAAATCCGAAACGCACCAATTGGAGTCTGTACCAATCAGTCCTAGAATATGAACTAGGAATCGCAGAAGAATCAATAAGTAGCCCAGACTGCATTGATAAAATGGCGAACAAAATCGTAAACAGTATTATTAATGCTTACGAACAAAGTTGTCCTGTTCTACATAAAAAAAGGGCCAAACAAACACCTTGGTGGAACGAGTAACTTGCGAAAAAACGCAAGGAAACTAGGAAATTGTTCAACAGAGCAAAGACCTTCGGGAATTGGGATGAATATAGAGAGTCCCTAACCGAATACAACAAACTTCTCAAAAAATTGAAGAGTCGTGGAGTAGATTCTGTGAAGAAATAGACGATCTCCCAGCGGCCTCAAGACTTCAAAAGGTGTTATCAAAAGACACCCCGATAGATATCGGACTTCTAGAGAGACCTGACGGGTCCTCTACCAAAAGCGGTATGGAAACCCTTGAGGTGCTATTGGCAACACACTTCCCAGGCTGCAGAATAATAAACAAAAATGAAGATTTAGAAGCGGAGCAAAGGACATATTGTCAAACTCCGTCCAGCAAAAGTGCTGCTGGTAAAATCTTCACTCCGAAAAAGATAAGATGGGCGATTAACACCTTTAAGCCTTACAAATCAGCCGGAGTAGACAAAATATTCCCCGCATTATTGCAAAAGGGGTTAGAGATCTTATTGCCAATAATGATAAGGATCTTTAAAGCCAGTTTTAGTTGGGGATACATCCCCAAAATTTGGAGGAAAGCAAGGGTGGTATTTATACCGAAGGCAGGCAATCGCCCTATTGATCAGCCCAAGTCATATCGTCCTATAAGCCTAACCTCCTTCTTCGTCAAAACGATGGAGAAATTAGTAGATGCACACTTAAGAACAGGGCCTAACAAGGTTCGTCTTAACAAAAATCAACATGCCTACCAAAAGGGCAAATCAACAGAGTCAGCTCTTCACGATTTGGTAAGACAAATCGAAAAGGCGAAAGACTATAAGGAAATTGCGCTTTGCGCATTCCTAGATATAGAGGGAGCATTTGATAATACTCCCCATGAAGCCATAATAGCGGCAGCTAGGAAAAAAGGGCTGGAAACGGCCACAATTAGATGGATACATGCCATGCTAAGAAGCCGAATGACTATCACGGAACTGGGTGATAGCACATTGACTGCACAGACCTATAGAGGATGTCCCCAAGGTGGGGTACTATCTTCACTTCTATGGTCTATTGTAGTGGATGAACTCCTGGACCATCTAGCGGAACAGGGATACGAGGTTATAGGATATGCTGACGACCTCGTCATTATTATTAGAGATAAGTATGGTTCTATTATATCAGAAAGAACACAATCTGCCTTAGATATGATAATGAACTGGTGTCGGTCTAAAAACTTGAACATCAACCCAAGTAAGACTGAGTTGGTACCATTTACAAATAGAAGGAATATCCACATCACACCCCCTTCAATAAATGGAACAATTATACCCCTTTCAGAAGAGGTAAAATATCTAGGAGTTATACTGGATAGAAAACTCAACTGGAACAAACATATAGAATGGACTCATGCCAAAGCTCTAAAGGCATTTTGGGCCTGTAGAAGCTTATTTGGTAGGAAATGGTGACTTAAGCCCAAAATGATTTACTGGTGTTACAGAACAATCATTCTTCCAATAGTCACATACGGATCAACGGTATGGTGGACTAAAACGTTGCAAAGAAAAGCACAGCTCACGCTACAAAAAAATCCAAAGGCTAGCTTGTCTTGGCATCACAGGTGCGATGAAAACCTGTCCCACACCGGCAATGGAAATGTTCCTTAACATTCCTCCGATACATCTCCAAATAAAAAGGGAAGCTATCAAAGGGGTGTTACGCTTACAAAGGGAAAACAACTATAAACCAGGGGATTTTAGAGGCCACCTCAAAATCCTAAGTAACCCAAAATGGGAGGCTCTAGCCTCCACTTTGTCGGACGATATGCCGACAAAATATAACTTTGAAACCCCATTCAAGGTTATTATTGGTGAACGCACGGACTGGCAATCCACATCACCTCAAATGACAGAGGGTTCAACCATCTGGTACACAGACGGTTCGTGCACCTCTGAGGGGACGGGAGCTGGAGTTAAGGGACCTAACTTCTCGGTTTCAAAATCACTCGGCAAAGAAGCCACAATCTTCCAGGCTGAACTAGTGGCAATCGAGCTATGCATCCAAGAAAACATAAGGAGAGCTCATCGCAACAAACCAATTTATATCATTTCGGATAGTCAAGCAGCTCTAAAAGCCTTATCATCCAACAAACATGGATCGAAGCTAGTTTGGGACTGCCTTCAAGACCTAATCATCCTGGGGAAAAGGAATGACGTAACCTTAATGTGGGTGCCAGGACACTTGGGAATTGAGGGAAATGAGGAGGCAGATCGCTTAGCAAAAAACGGCGCGGAAGACAACTTAATTGGCCCAGAACCTTTCTGCGGAAAACCAAAAGGATTTCTTAACTCCTCAATTAAAAAGTGGGTCCAAGAAGAACATATAATCCACTGGAATAGACTTCCTGGTTTATCGACCTCGAAAAAATTAATCCTACCACATAAAAACAAAGTGGAGGATATCCTGAGATTCAGCAAAAGGGACATCAATACTCTAATCGGGTTAATGACGGGGCATAGTGGAGTAAACCATCACCTCAAAAAAATGGGCTTAGCTGAAACCGACATATGTCGTCTCTGTCTCGAAGACTCGGAAACGACAATACATATCCTATGCCACTGCGAAGCAATGGCAAGGAGTAGACTCAAGATTCTTGGGAAGGGCATCCTTTCCACCGAGGAACTAGCCAACATGGCTCCCTCACTTATACTCAAATTAGCTAAAGCTACTGGGATATGGTAGGGAAATGGGGCAATCATCGTACAATAGGTCGGAAAGACCGCAGTGCACTCACGTAGTCCCCAAACTATAAAAAAAAAAAAAAAAAAAATGGAAAGTGGTAGAATGAGTGTTTAGGGAATATATTGTAGGCGTTGCAAATTGAAATTATAACCAATGCATAGAAGGCATTCGGTAGAAAAATGTTATCTTAAAGTTTTCAATTATTTAGTCTTCTTAAAAACCCTCTAAAGAAAAATATTAAATAAATAATACATAATTGGAAATCAATAATAAGTCTTTTTGTTTTAAATCCTATAATTCAAGATACCCACTTTTTTATGTGCACCGACACTAGAGGGGTAGCCCTTTTGTGCTGAAGCACTGCTCCGATGAGATGGGAAGGATATTGGTTTTTGGGAATTAAGGGGGTAGGGACAGAAGTGTTGAATGTTGTAGTCGTTCGGGAATACTGAGATGGACAGTGAGTTCCATATTCGAACAGTCCGGCTTAAGAACGAATCACGAAATTTGACAGTTCGACCGAAGATAGGATTGAGAGAATACTTATGAGCGCGTAAAGCAGCTCGAGTATTATGGGTAAAGGCATACGTGGGGGTAAGAGATTAGAGATTTCGGCCCAGTAATCTCCATTGTAGTAGCGATACAAAAGAGTTCTTCTTCTTCAATGGCACTACAGCCCGAATCGGACCTTGGACTCCTGACATTCAGGTTCCTTAACATTTTTCATTACTTATTGTGGAAGGGTTGTTAGTCCTTCGCACAACCCTCTTTCTACGAATCTTTCATCTTTTTTTTTTAATTTTCGTATATCGAGGTGACCAAGGTATATCCAAGCAGGCAATGTACTGGGATTATATATTGCGTCGACCGGGATTTGAACTCACGACCTTCGTATTATAAGACCAACACGCTACTCACTAGGCTACACCCTAGCTGATACAAAAGAGTTAGGGAGCTTATAATTTGTCTATACTCGAGGGAGAAAAGGGTGAGAAAAGTTTTTCCAGCTCGCGCCCATAGGTAGGAATTAAATTCAAGACGTGGTCTAATATAGGTCTTATAAATTGTCAGTAACCCAGAAGCGGTGAAGGAGTTTTTACAACGTTTTCGGTAACCCAAACATTTAGATACTTTCTTGGCTATGTTAAATTTATGGTCATTCCAAGATAAGTGATCTGTAATTTGGATATCTAACATCTTAACACTTGAAGAGTTGGTTAATGGCTGACCGGCGAAGGGGATTGGATCAAGGTTAGATTCACGTTTATGGGACACAAGAAAGCATTCGGTTTTGGAAGGATTAAATTAGACTTGATTCTTATTACCCCAACTAAGAATTTAAGCCAAGTCGTCATTCAATGATTAAACCATATACCTATGTTGTTCTACTAAGCTA
The DNA here is from genome assembly GCA_963669355.1 of Chorisops tibialis. Lineage (NCBI taxonomy): Eukaryota > Metazoa > Arthropoda > Insecta > Diptera > Stratiomyidae > Chorisops > Chorisops tibialis. The sequence continues at coordinate 266,130,006 of OY770262.1, read as the reverse complement.
GTACATCAGGATAAGGACGCAGTGCTGAAGTGATAGCAGAAGTCTAATGAGTTGTCATCAGCGAAGCCATGTATAGGATTGAAAGTTGAAGATAACAAGTCATTAATAAATATTAGAAAAAGGGTGGGAGAAAGAACCGGATACCAGTATTAATTTTATAAAAAGGGGAAACCACACCATCCAGTACCACACATATAGAACGATTGGCTAAAAAACTTTCAATCCAGGAAATAAGGTAGCCGCTCAAGCCAATAGCTCTAAGTTTGATTAAAAGGGCTCTGCACCATACTCTATCAAAAGCCTTGGAAATATCGATAGCGATAATACAAGTTTCACCAAACTGGTGAATGCTCTTGCTCCAACGTTCAGTAAGGGTGATTAAAAGGTCTCCTGTAGAACGTTTTTTGCGGATTCCATACTGTTTGTCGTCAATAACATCATTGATGTTGGGACATTCTATTACTCTACAGTTGATGATTGTTTCCATGACCTTCGACAGAAGTGAGGCTATTTCTATTGGCGATAATTAGCGTGATTGATGCGTTCTCCTTTTTTTTGAGACTGGCTGAACATTTGCAAGCTTCCATGAAGATGTGACAGTAGAGGACAATGAGGAGAGACAGTAAAGTTTGCATAGAAGCTTAGCAAGAGAAGCGCAGCAATTTTTCAGGACAAGGGCAGAGATTCCATCTGGACTGGACGATTTGTTAGCATCTAGATTCTTAAGAATTCGGTATACGTTACGAGGATGAATGTTAATTTGTCCTAAGGAGGAATTTAGTACACTATACGTTGGAATGCTAGAGTTCGTTGGTGGTAAAGAGGAGTAGGCAACAAATTGAGCCGCTCAGATGTTTGTGTTCGTGATAGGATCCGTAATAACCTCATTGTTGTAGAAAAAAGATGTAATTGATGATGCAGAACTACCTCTGATAGAACGAGCGAGAGACCAGAAACTTTTGCTGCACTTTTGCAATCTCAAAATGTTTGCCTCAGTTTCTGGTCATGTAAGTATGTATTTCGTTGTAAGCTGGATTTACAGAGATTCCTTTCTTTTTTGAAATTAGTCCAATTAACTTCAGATGGCAGCTTCTTATAACAACGGTAAGCTGCCTCTTTAGCCCGTAACGTAGTACTGCGTTTTCATTAAACCAAGCTTTAGAACTGAACTTGATTGGTTTGTAGCTTTGAGGGATGAAAAGTACCATGTCTAACAAGATGGTCTCTTTTTTTGCAGAACAAGCATACTCAACTCCTGTTTTGAAGCATATTGATCAATCAAAATCATACAATTGCTTCATAATGCCATACCAAGTTTTTTAGAGTTGGAGTGATTGGTGTCGAGATGGAGACTGGGAAGCGGGCTGAAATTAAGCAATTGTCTGGTCTTCTGAGTGGAGAATTATCAGAAGTCGAGTTTTTAAGGTCTCAAGTTAAAAAAATGGCAAGAAGATAAAATTCTTGGCCAGCAAACTGACTTTTTTCCGAAGCAACCGGAGCTGTGGTTCAGACAATTAGAGTCGCTATTCACAATTAATAAGTGACAATGTTAAATGCCATACGGTTATAGGGAATATAGCACCCGGCATCTTACTTCAGATACCAGCTAGCGAACCCTTGACGCAGAAATATCAAATGGTAGAGCAACAAATAATAGACTGCTACTCTGGTTCTGAATATAAGAAAATACAAAAGCTTTTGCTGGAATTGATTTCGGCAACAAAAAACCATCACATCTTTTTAACAACTTGGAGGAAATTCAGTTAGCGATGACCTTCTCAAGCAAATTTGGTTACAGCGCTTACCCTGAAATGTACAAATGGTTTTGGCAGCTAGCGATAGCACACTAAACTCTCTGGTTAAATAGATAGATAAAAAAGTTGAAGTATTAGGATAGTAGCAAATAGAAACAGCTGTTTCATTTACGTCGAAAGCATCAACATCTTCGCCCAACGCAACGCTGGAATGCAAAGTCGATAAGCTAACTAAACAGGTGCAAAAACTTACTCGTTTTTCGCGATCCAGGTCAAGAAGCGTACGACGAAATTCTACGCCATCTAATAAAAATATGATGCTTGTATAATTTTAAATTCAGCAAAAAAGTTACGAAGTGCCAAAGTCCGTGCAAATTCCAGTCTCTAACAAACTAATAAACCAACGTCATTCCGAGACAATGAACGTTGGGAACATAGTACAACATTCTATTTATTGTCTCCAAGTATACGATAAAGAAACTCTACAGAAAGTTTTAATCGACACCGGTGCAGATATTTCTTTCTTTTCTCCCAACAAAAATTTCAACAACTTACGCCAAACGCAACAAAATTGTATGCTGTAAATGATACAGAAATTAAAGTATTGGAAGGAAAACGTTCAGCACTATATCTCGAGATACGAGATCTGCTATAATAAATGTCCATTGGTATGGTAATGGACATTTATTATAGCAGATGATGAAATGCCATTTATCGGAGCTGATTTCATCGAGCATCATGATCCTTTAATTGGCTTGAAAAGAGGAAGACTCATCGCTTCTAAAACCAAATTATAAACAAAATGGTTGGCAAGCATTTCAGAGTCCATCGGAATTGCAACATTCGATGTTAAGAGTCCTTTTGCGACATTTTTGGAACAATTTAAAGACATCGCTATTCTTTCGTATCTTAGAAAAAGACAAAAACTACAGTGACACACTATATTCAAACAAAAGGACCTCCTTGACTCTCACGCCCACAGCGTTTAAATTCAGTAAATCTCGAAGCAGGGATCATGGGCTTATCACCCGTGATCTTAAGACCTAAATGATACGAGAAACGGATACATCGCCTCGGATACGGACTGATTCTACGGTAACGACTTTTGGCATTCGAAAACGGACTATGATTGGCTTCTGGAACGTTCGAACATTGAATGACGGGGGAAGAGCTGGGGTTACTCGGTCCTTGCACCGCCAATCAGTGATCGACCGTGAAATGGAGCACTATAACATCCAAATCTTGGGCTTGAGCGAGGTCAGGTGGACAGGATCAGGAGAAGAACGAACCCCTAGCGGAAACACTATTCTGTACATTGGCCCTGAAAGTGAAGCCAGAAATGGCGTGGCGTTCGTCCTTACGCCGAGAGCGAGAAACAGTCTCATTAGCTGGGAACCAATCTCGGATAGGATTATCGTTGTCAGGCTCAGGACCAGTGTCAGAAACGTCACAATTCTGCAGTGCTACGCACCAACTAATACCGCAACATCTGGTGACAAAGAGGAGTTTTATAGCCAACTGAGTGCCACCTTCGAACGTGTTCCAAGAGGTGATATTATTATCATCTCGGGAGATATGAACGCCCAGGTTGGATCAGACAACACTGGACTAGAACACGTCATGGGGAGGCATGGTGACCCTTGGGTCGACGCTTCACGACCTTGGATTAAGAGACCCGAAAACGGCGAATTGTTTGTGGAGTTCTGTAGTACTCGGCAAATGGTCATCGGAGGGACCCTTTTTCCACACAAGAGTCATCATAAAACATCTTGGGTTTCCCCTGACGGTGTTACTCAGAACCAGATCGACCATTTGGCTATAAGTCGCCGATGGAGAAGATGTCTCCTCGATGTGCGAGCGAAACGTGGAGCTGACGTGGGGAGCGATCACCACTTGATGGTTGCCTGCTTGAGATTGTGTACAGCAGCTATCCGACGACCACAAATTCTTCAAATGAAGCGCAAGCTTTATGTGGATAAACTCAGCGATCCCAACAAAAAACTCGAATACACCACCATTCTACGCGAAAAGTTATCCACATTGGGTGAACATGAAATGCGCACACTGGACGCCAATTGGGAGGCAACTAGAAACACTTTTCTAACTAGTGCTGAAGAATCTGTGGGATATGCGCAAAGCGGTGAGAAACCCTGGATGTCGCAAGACACATGGGACAAGGTTGGCAATCGGAAAAAAGCCAAATTGGCAATCATCTCTCAACCCGATGTCAACCAACGAACGCCCGACTTGAGGCAGAACTACCGCGATGCTCATATACAGCTTAAAAAGGCTGTTAGACGCGACAAGAGAAAGGCCATTGAAGATCTGGCAAACAAGGCAGAATCTGCGGCTTACCTTGGGGATATGGGTTCACTATTTAAAATCATGAAACAGTTGACGAACAGGAATTTCACCGCCAACCACCTGGTGAGAGATGTCAACGGAACTCTCCTTAATATGAGTGAACACCAGTTGCGACGATGGAAGGAATACTTCTCTGATATTTTAAACATCTTGTCAGATGAAGATATTCCGGAAACAGAACAACTTCCAAACATCCAACCGCGACAATCCTCTATTAGGGACGATCCCCCAGATAAGGAAGAGATAGTTTCCGCCATTCGGTCAATGGCGGGAAGGAAAGCTCCAGGTATAGACGGACTACCAACCGAACTCCTTAAAGCGGACCCGGAAATAACAGCCGATATACTCCTCCCACTCTTCACTAAGGTGTGGAATGATGGAAGATATCCGACTGAATGGAAGGAGGGCGTCATTGTGAAAATTCCGAAGAAGGGCGACCTTCGGGATTGTGGCAATTGGCGTGGTATATGTCTACTTACTGCCGTATCAAAAATTATGGCTAAGGTAATTCTCAATAGGATTAGTGATGTCGTCGAGAGCACTCTCGAAGTTTATCAGGCTGGATTCCGTAAAGGGTCGTCTTGTACCGACCACACAAATACCCTACGGATAATATTAGAGCAGTCAGCCGAAATGGGTTCGCCACTACATCTCATGTTTGTGGACTTCGAGAAGGCTTTCGACAGCGTTAAGCGAGATTACATATGGAATGCTTTGCGTAGGAGAGGTATTCCAAATAAGGTCATAGCTATGATTAAAGAATCCTACGAAGATGCAAGGTGTCGCGTCTTGCATAGAGGAGAGCTGTCCGAGAGCTTTCCTGTGCGAACGGGTGTCAGACAAGGCTGCATATTATCACCAGCCCTGTTTCTGGTGGTAATAAATGACATCTTGAAAGCTGCACTGGAAGGTGGGGAAGGTAAAGGTCTTCAATGGAGACTATTTAACATCTTAAGTCACCTTGATTATGCTGATGACGTGTGTTTGCTTGCACATACCCGTTCGGACTTAGAGTCAAATGTTCGCTCGTTGCATTCTAAATGCAAAGTGGCGGGACTGAAAATAAATGTGCGTAAAACCAAGTACATGCACATGGGTTCGAACGCAAGCACACCGATTGTTCTTAATGGACAGGATGTGGAAGAGGTGCAAGATTTTTGCTATCTCGGAAGCATTGTCAGCATGGACGGCGGAGCCGAAAAGGATGTTGAGGCTCGGCTAAATAAAGCTCGTCAGGCCTTCGGTATCCTTTCCATGTGTTACATGGAACCGACGTCTTCCTTGAGGAGCGAAACATCGCCAAACAGGCTCTGGATTATAGAGCCTGTTTGGCGATGTTTCGCTCTGGTTTCTTCAAAGTGTGACCGATCCACTGCCACTTCCGCATTTGAATCTTAATACCTATTTTAGTCTATCCAGTTGTACTCTAAAGTTCGTCGTTGGAGATTACTTCTGGTCAGAATATTCCTAAAATTCGTCGGAGGCATTGGTTCACGAAAGTCTGTGGTTTCTTGGTAAGTCGAACGGTCACTTTCCACGTAGTACAGCCATATACCAACACGGATTTAACGAATGCGTTAAAAACTCGCAGCTTCGTGTGAAGGAAGATCTCTCTTAGCCTCCAGAAAGGGGAAAGGATACCGAAGGCCTGACGAGCTTTATTTAGACGAGCCTCAATATCGTTTTCGACTCCGCCGTCCATGCTGGCAATGCTTCCGAGATAACAAAATTCTTGCACCTCTTAAGAATAATCGGTATGATTGCGTTCGAACCCATGAGCATGTACTTGGTCTTACGCACATTTATTTTCAGTCCCGCTTCTTTGCATTTAGAATGCAACGAGCGAACATTTGACTCTAAGTCCGAATGGATATGTGCAAGCAAACACACGTCATCAGCATAATCATGGTGACTTAAGATATTTAATAGTCTCCATTGAAGACATTTACCTTCTCCACCTTCCAGTGTAGCTTTCAAGATGTCATTTATTACCACCAGAAACAGGTCTGGTGATAATATGCATCTTCGTCTGACACCCGTTCGGACAGGAAAGCTTTCGATTTTCAGGGATGATCAATTTGTATGGACTTTTTATTCCTAACGCAATCAAAAATCAAATGATTCTTCAACAATTTAGAACCGGCAACAGGAAAATGATCAAACTACCATAAATTGGAATACAGATGGGGAGAAAGCGTTCAATAATTCCAAAGCTGATTTAGTAAATGCAACGATGCTAGCTTATCCGAAATATAGCGAAAAATGCGGAGTTAACACTGACAGAAGATGCCTCGGATTCAGCGGTTGGTGCAGTTATACACCAAATATATCAAGCAAAATGTAAAACACTTGGATCTTATTCAAAGAAGCTTTCGAATTTGCAGAAAAAATACAGCAAATATGATTGGGAGTTGCTCGTAATTTTTCGAAGCATCAAACATTTTCAGTATCTTTTTCAAGGAAGACAATTCATAATTTTTGCGGATAATAAACTTTTGACCTTTTCGTTTAAGTGGAAAACAAACAAAGCGTGGTGAAGCTTTGTTTGTTTTCCACAGCGGCAGATCAAACACCTAGATTCTATAGGTAGGTCAATTTTCAACGGATATTTAACACATCGTTAGTGTTGAAAACAACGTAGCAGATTTTCTATCTAAGATAAACGCTGTCGCTAATTCTAATGTAAATTTTGATGAAATTGCTGATGTTCAACAGCAAGATCTCAAAAATCAATGGCAAAGTGTTCAAAATTGATATAGGACGATATTTCCCAATTGCAGACTTATTTCCACTCTTATAGATAGGCACAAAAGTAGATATTTTCAACAAATCGGGAAAAATCATGTCTGCGAGAGAGCTGTTACAAAGATTAGTAACAGGTTAAGCTAAAGAGCTGGCATACTTATATAAAAAACATAACAGGACTACGATTAACGTAAAGCCCAATTGCGCGATACTCTGGATGAAAGAGAAATTTTTTGATTTTCAGACATTTTTTTAGGGAATGTTGTGGTCCCCTCTACACACGATGACATTAAACTACTTTTTTCACATCACGCTAGAGTTGCTACGAAAATGTTTTATAGAAAATTTAGAATTAAAAAATTTAATAGGTACTGAGAAAATTAGTGTTAATTCTAAATTTTCTATAAAACATTTAGTGAAATTGTGCAGTTTGTATGGAAGGTGGTAGAAGGAGGGGCGAGTTCTTAACGACTCTTTAGACATAACTAAAAACAACCATTTTTTGACATGTTTTAAATTGTAGATCAGTAGCATTCATACTTTTCAGGAAAAACGACTTTTTCTGAAGTTGTTAAATTGTGTCAGATTGTATGGGAAGGAAAGAAAGAGTAAAACTAATCTTCGAATTTTTTTTTGGTCTTACTAATAATTCTAAATAAATATTTAGTGCACAATTCCAGCTCGATAAATTTTATACATACTGAGTAGATTTGTTTATAATATTTTCTGGAAAATTGCAGTTTGTATGGTATAACTTTTATACAGTAGATTGGAATCACCATAGAAGTAGTACATTCCAAATTTCAGATCAATAGCATTTATACTTTTCGAACAAATGCGTTTCTTGTCAAATTACGAAATTATGTCATTTTGTATGGACGGGGTGAGAAGGGGTAAAGCTAATCATTTAATTTTTTTTTGGTTTTACTACTAATTCGAAATAAATATTTGATGCATAATTACAGCTCGATGAATTTTATACGCACTGAGTAAATTGGTCTAGCGCATTTCATAAAAAACTGCAGTTTGTGTGGAAGGTGGTGGAAGGAGGGAGAGAACACAAATAATTTTTATACAGTAGATTAAAACCATCATAAAAGTATTACATCCCAAATTTCAGATCTATAGCATTTATACTTTTCGCATTAATCCGTTTATTTTCAAATTACAAAATTGTGTAATTTTGTATGGGAGGGGTAGAAGGGGTGGAGCGATTTGGCTTGTTCACGAACTTGACCTTACTTTTTTGTCAAAAACGAAGTGTACGAAATTTGAACTATCTAGCTCAATGCGTTCTCAAGCTAGAGACGACACGGACGGACAGACGGTCAGACGGACAGACAGACGGACGGACGGAAGGACATCCAGTTTTGAGATTTTTGAGTGATTATATGAACTTCCTTCTGTATTATTCATACAAACTTTGTACCAAATTTATAATACTTTCAGATTTCATCTAGAGTGTAAATATTAGGAATACCATCTGGGCCCTATTTTTTGGTAATATTCAAACTATTCAGAGTATCAATTAAACGATTATAATTAATCGTTGGATATTGAACGGCAATACTCGTAGTTAGAGATCTCAAATCCATTTATTAGATTTTCTGCGAAATTTTTTTCGAAAAGCTCTTTGAATAATTCATCGATTGAAGTCTAGGGAGATGAAGTTATATTACCCAAATAAATTGTATTGGGTAGATATTTTGACATTTTTAACTATTTAGAATAGGCCGAGAACTTATTATAATATTATTAGTCTATCTAGTTTCAATATTATTAATATATTCTCTATTGAATCTTTTCAATTCCATTTTTACTTTATCTCTAAAATAAGATAAGGAAGTGGTTAAGTCATGTGATCTACACTTTTCCAATTTTTTGTGTGTACTACGTTTTTCATCTATTAACGCAATCCGATTCTTAGAAAAATACTAAGGGTAAATTTTAGCTGAACTTTTACGCAATAGGATAAATTTATCAATGGTGCATTTTTGTCATAAAAAGATTAAACGCCAAATTTAAAGAGATATTTCGATCATTTCAAAAATTCTGAGCACCAAGACGATCATAATTGGCCATATGTTAATTATAGCAACATTGATTTTAATCTTATTATTGCTCAGATAAATTCAGTTTTGTTAAAAAATTATGCTGTGTAATAAATAAAATAAAATAATACGAGTAATATAGTTGACTAAATTGAATTTAAAAATCAAAGAGATGCCAGTTTTAATAAATTTTTTCAAAAATACATTGAGCCCAAAATATTTTGAATTAACATAATTCCAGGTATTACGGAAATATGTTCGAAGAAACACTGCTCGGTTACTTAACGAAACACAGTGTGTATATAAAATGATGGGGACGGTACTACTTTAGAATCCTCGAATTGAGTGGCCATTCAACGAGCATCTGTACATAGCGGCCTTCATTTCAAAAATTCAAAAATAGTAGCAATCATCATGGAAACTGTATACTTTACTCAGGAGGGCGAAATAAAAATAAATGAAGTATGTGAGATGGAACGAAATAATTTTATATACAAGGACAAGCTCGTATCCAACATCATACCTACAACGTGTTTCAAATAAATAAAAACTTTATTTACTATAACAAAATAGGAAGTGTTAATTAAAGTTATAATTCTTTTTCTAGTTTTTCATTTCGTTACTATACCTTAAATTGCGAAAATAACTGTCGCCGTTAACTATAAAACCATTCATAAGAGAGCTTTAATTAAAATTAAACTACCCTTTTCTGGATAAACTAGCCCCTTAGTTTCACTTAATTATCCCTCACAACCATGCATTGTCAATTATGTCCACACGGGTGCCTGACTCTCCTTCAATTTAATATGTAATGTAAAGCAAGGATCGGCTCCCCTTAAATTTACAAAATATTCTTGTCGCCAATATCTGACATCAGAACATAAGTTGGGTGTTCTCTAATTGCTAATCCTAAGCACCCGAATGCCAAAGAGTTGGCAATTTAACTGCGCAGTTACATCCTTCCGCTCTTCTTATGACCTTAAGATGACTTCCATTAATGTCGGGATTATAGTTCCATTAAGCCATCTTCCACTTTCTAATAAGCTCGAAGAAGAACACTTCCTCCGCTCGAATCTAGTAACAATAACAGAAGTAACAAAAACAAAAACTTTTAGATAAAGTCGTCGTAATACACTCAGCGTAAAACTTGTACAAACCCAAAATGTTTAGTTCGACCAGAGACCGGGAAATAAATGCAAAAACACGCTATAGTGTGAGTATTAATGTTTTAAGTCGCAGAAGTCATCAGGTGAAACTATCTAGTTACATCGAACAAATTTGTATGAAGTTCAATGAAATAAAACTTAAGTATTATCTTACTAGTTTTCATTCTAAATAGGAGCTTAGAAACATAAGATGTAACAATCTGGTAGAAAAGTTTCGCTGAGAATTATGCTTAACTAGATAATAATTTGAATTTCACCCGTTCAGGACTTCACACTACACGACACTGGCCGCATTCACTTCGAAATTGCTTAAATTATTTCCGGATCTATTGTGAATATGGTGTGCATGCACTTAGTTGTGATGAAAGTCCTGCAGTTCAATTCTCCTGGGCAACCATTTTCTGTCCACTTTACCTTCGGTACACAATTTACGAATACCTTTCTCTCTACTATGTCACCTTTACAGTTTGGAAACTTAGGCGACATGGTGAATAGATTGGATCCATTTAATTTATTTGCTCCGTGTATCTATTCCAGTTTTAATGGATTTCTTTGCCACCCTGTGCAACCGGGAAATGCTGCACATTTATCTTCGAAAACTTACTCCGTTCGTCGTCCGAGAAGACCAAGATAGATTTTCGGACGGAGTAACTTTTCATTTTAAGAAAATTTTGGACAGAAGGAGATGGTACGAACTTGACGATTAGGTAAAACCGATTGCTGAAAGTTTTTAACTTCTTTGTGGTGTTAGTTTGCATCACATTTAATATATTTAAAATGCATTTTCTGGAAGGAAGTATCACCGTGAATGCAAAATGAGATGAATAAATAATTTTTGGCATCAGGAAGGATAAGGATTAAATGGAAATATTTTCAGATGGATTGAATCTATAAATTTAATATCATTTAAACTTTAATAAGAAGTGGTAATACTCGATATCAATAAAAAAAATGCTTGAATTATATTTTAATAAAATGACGACCAATCAACATATTCAGAAAAAGTTATCGATTAATTTCATTCTATATTTAAGGTTGTATAGGGTGGACGATTTAGTAGGTTCTTTTTAAGTCATATGTTATTTTGACGCTGACAGCTTTTTCCTGCTCGGGAGTTAGTGTCATACCTCCGACGAACGAAATGAATCGAGTTATGTATGATAAACGTTGGGAAATAAAGAAAACTTATCTCAAAAGTATGTGCTCGAAAAATCAACTTTTCTTAAGAGGCGCATTTCCATCTCGGCGGCTTTGTAAATAAGCAGAACTGAAGCATCTGAGGCTCGGAAAATACGCATGTGATCGTCGAAAAACCAATGGATCCTCAGAGAGTGACAGTTTGGTGCGAATTGGGGAGTGGTGGCATCACTGGTTTCTTTTTTTTTCGAAAATATTGTTGCAATCGCCGTTTCGGTCAACGAGGAGAGCTACAGAAGCTAGAGGCTTCCGTGGCGTAGTAGGCAGCGTGCTTGTTTTTCTGTCAATAGGTCGTGGGTTCGATTCCCACTCCAGACGGGATTTTTTAAGCACGAATTTTTCAGTTGCTACTGGCGATGAAAAATTATTCGAAAAAAAAATGGGCAAACGGTAGAAAAGTGAAACAGTTCCACTTCAAGAACGCCTAGATACTCAGTAGATGGATTCTGTTCGCTTTCTATCATTCAGTCCCCCATAACATCTGCAAATATTTGTCAGTAGCAGCCAGTACAGCTGAAAAATATATATATCAGCTTATCCACTCGTTACGGTCGTTCTCACTCCTCTTCCCCTATCTTCCTAATCCCATTCCTTCCCTCCATGACTGTGTTTGTGCATTGCACATAAAGGCCAAAATTGCCTATAACACAGCTCATTCCGTACAAAAAAAAACTGACTTTATATGGTCAGGAATTAAGGGAATTGGACAACTTTAAGTTTCAAGAGGATGGTCCGACATTCCACACAGTCCATCAAACAGTCGATCTTTTGCAGAACAAGTTTGATAATCATTTAATCAACCGTCTTGGCGATATTTATTGGCCGGCTCGGAGCTACGATTTGAGCCCGTTGTCTTCCTGCGGGATACCGTGAAAGATCGATGTTGTGCGAACGATCCACAAATGATTCAGGTCCAATTATTGACCGAGCCATTCGTCAGATAGAGGCCGAAACCATCAACAACGTCTTGGAAAATTGGGCTAACAGGATGCATTATTGCGAAGCCAGCCGAGGCAACCACCTGAATGAAGTTGTGTTCCATAAATAATGGGCTCTTTTTTTAATGAAAAAAGGGTTTTTGTATTCATTTGATAACATTTTTAAAAAGAAACTAATAACTGGCCCATCCTATATTAGGCGAAATTTTGAATATGAATATGAAATCCGAGAATATATGGTATTGTTTTTACCATAAATTTTGCAACACAAAAAAAAATAATAATAAGAAATTATCGCACAGTCTCCATGAAGGGTACATAGTTATTTGTTGCCGCTCAAAAACCTCGATCCCAAGTTACAGTCCGTCTGTCTACAACATAACTCTCTAGCGCTTTAAGCTATAGAGCAGAACTTTTTATACTCTAAATGAAAGCTGTCAAATGTCCATTCGTCCGTCTGTCCGTCCATGTGCGCAAATTTTGTACAGGTCGTTTTTGACAAAAAAGTATGGTCAAGTTCACGAAGAAGCCACATTGCTCCTTCCCTTCTAACTCCTTCCCATGTCAAAAGACTCATTTTGAAAAATTCACAATAATTAAATTTTCTTGGAAACTAGCGTATAATTTGAAATTTAGAATATGTTATTTTTATAATAAATTTCATGTATAGTTCAAACATTATTCGAATCCTCCCTCCACCACCTCCCATGCAAACTGCACTTTTTCATGAAATGTTTTAAACCAATTTTCTCAGTAGATACTGCATTTGTCGAGCTCAGATTTTTTACTGAATGCTTTTTATACTCTAGAGAAATCTGAGAGTATATTGTGTTTGCCTTACCGTTTGTAACGCTAAGAAATATCGCTCGCACAGAGCCGCAAGGGTACAGAAATATTTGTTGTCGCTCAAAAACCTCGATTCCGAGTGACCGTATGTCCATCTGTCTGTCCGTCTGTGCGCCTGTCTACAGCATAACTCTCGAAAGCTTTGAGCTATAGTGCTAAGAATTTTTGTGTGTCATATTCAGCAAAATGGTAACTTTAAGTTCGTGAATGGGCTACATCCCCCACTTCTTCTACCCTTCCCATACAAATTTCATGAAATTTCGAAATATTGAGAAATTGATTTTTCTTTGAATCTGTTCAAGCTATCACCTTGAAATTTAGGTCAAAGTATAATGATATAGATTTCATTAATATCACGAAATATTGATCCGATAACCTCACTCCTTCTACCCCCTCCCATACAAATGGACAATTTTGAAAAATACATAATTTCGATTTTCATTGAATCTAGTAAAACTGAAAAGATGAAATTTTGCCAGAATTAATTTTACTTTTATTGTAATTAGTTTTAAAAAGAATTATCAACTTCACCTCACTCCTTCTACCCTCTCCCATACAAATTTCGTAAAATTTTGAAATTTAAATTAAATTATTTTTCGTCGAAACTATTAGAGCTATCAACTTGATATTTTGTATAAAGTATAAAAATAAAAATAGCAATAAGGCGAAAAAAATTTGTTTTGATCCGTACACTCCTTCTACCCCCTCCCATACAAATGGATAATTTTTGCTAAATGCATTATATCGATTTCCATTAAAACTAGAAAAAGTACAAACTTAAGATTTTTCCAAAATTTGTTTTTTAATAATTGAAATATACGCTAGAAAAAATTATCAGCTCCGCTTCACTCCTCCTCCCTCCTCTCATATGTCTCTATTTTAAAATCAAGAAAAGCATTTCTCCTTCGAGTATGTGAGAGATATCGACTTTGAAATTGAATCAAAGCATGGTGATAAGGATGATGATATGCAGTTTCAAAATCATCTTAAACGCTCCACTTCCTCTGCCACCTCCCATACAAATGCCCCAATTTCAGGAAAACTATGTCCAATTTCTTTAAAAATAATGAAAACTAAAAACTTTAAATTCAGCAAAAAACATTTTGCATGCAATGTTCGATGTCATATACGAAAAATACAAAAATCCCCCTCTACTTCTACCACCTCCCATGCAAAAATCTCTATTTACTATTCGAAAGAATTTGAGGTGTCATATTTTCCGGTATATAAAAGTCATTCCCATTCCATCTAGAGTATCATATGTATGATTGGGCTTTAAACCCAATCATAATTCTGTTATGTTTTTAATTAGCATTATTATTGAAATCAGAAAATATTAACTGATTTACTGGCTCTACCCCCTTTCATACAATATGACACAATTTCACAAATTTACAAAAATTCCATTTTCTTGAGAAGTATGAATGTTACTGGTCGAAATTTAAGAGAAGTCAATTTCATAATATTCATAGTTATTTCTGAAAAGACCACGGCAAGCAGCCCACTCCTCTTACCACCTACCTTACAGACGGCACTTTTTATGAAATTCCATAAACCATCATTTATGGAGCTCGAATTTTGTATTAGGGGAACCCGGGGCAAAACGTGGTACTGGGGCGGAATGAAGTTCGACGTTTTAGTCGGTTCAAAGAGGGGCTACCAGCGAGCGGCAATAAGTAGAACTAGACCATCTTGTTACTGCTGAAGTACGGCCGCTATTTTACTCTAGTTTTCTTAAGCATTGATGCGTGAAATTTTCGTTCTGTTTTCTTGCTCCTGTATTGAACTTTTTATTATTTTGTAACCACGGTAAGCCATACATACATCTTTACATTACAACTATAGTTAATACATTCTTGAAGTACGTTTAATTATCTTTATTTTCGTGTAGTTAAATGTCAGTTTACGTATCTTACTCAAGTAGCCTTACCTCCCTAGCCTGAATCGTGTGCCTGGGGCGGAACGAATGGGGTGGAATGGGCAAGTACTCCATTCTGACTGTGAATGAATATATTGCTGTGAATTTTACTCAAAATCAGTTTTAGGTTGGGTCGATTGTTTCAACAGTAAAAAATGGCCGAACAATTCCTCTGCGGTAATAGATAGCAAAAATAATGAGGCTGTCCTAGTGTGTGAAAAGGACGCATTTAATGAAAGTATAGTAAAACCTTCCTAGTCACTTAAAACTAACTAAATATAGACCAAACTTATTTTTTCTGCATAAAAAATGGCCGAATTTCCATCTTTTATAGTTTTGGGACAATCCATTTTGCCATAAATGGTATTCATATCATATACATATATATATATACAATAATTTCGTCAAATACTCAAATCGATAGCCTAAACAATGAAATAATTTTTTTCACTCCATGCTAGCATGTAGCTACAAAAATTTTTTATACAAAATTCAAGCTTCAAAAATTTGATAGGCATTAAGAAAATTAGTGTATAAATTTAATGAAATTGTGCAGTTTGTATGAGAGGTGGTAAAAGGAACATAATCAATATAAAAAATAATGAACATAATCTTTCAAATTTCAGACCAGTGGGATTCAAGAAAATCGATTTCTTGTAAAGCTGTAAAATTCTTTCACATTGTATGGGAGAAAAATTTTTTTCCTGTCGTAATAATAATGCTAATTTCGTTTATAGGAGAAACCGGGGTAGAACGGGGTACTAAGTTAAAGACATGGTTTAAGATCACGAAAGGGTTAATTAAGAGAGCTGGCAATTTTGCTATAAATACAATAATCAATTTAAAACAATAATAATGAAATAAAACAATGGAATAGTATTTTTGCATTCAAAATTAGAAAATTGTGTCATTTGCCCAGTGCCCGGGAGCAGGATGGGGTGGTTAGGACAAGTAATTTTAAAAACTTATAACTTAACTACTTCGAAGTTCTCCCATACAAATCTCGCGAAATTACTTAATTTCATTAAAAATACTTTTCCTTGAAACTGTCAAAACTATCGACTTGAAATTCAGACGCAAGTATAGTAACATAAATAACAATAACTTTGAAAATGTCTGTTCTGATCTGCCTACTACCTCTACCTCCTCCCAATTTCTGTAAAACAGATTCAAGAAAAGCATTTCCACTCTTAACATGTGAAAGCTATCGACATAAAAATTATAACACAGCATGGCAATAACAAAGTTTATTAGCAGTTTCAAAATCATATCAAGCCCATTAGCAGCTTAGCCAGGGTGTAGCCTAGTAGGTAGCGTGTTGGTCTTGTAATGCGAAGGTCGTTCAAATCCTGATCGACGCAATGTACAATTCCAGCACATTGCCTGCTCGGATATACCTTGGTCACCTCAATCTACGAAAATAAAAAATTCGTAGATGGAGGGTTGTGCGAAGAGCTAACAACCCTTCCACAATAAATAATGAAAAATGTTAAGGAACCTGAATGTCAGAAGGCCAAGGTCCGATTTGGGCAGTAGTGCCATTGTAGAAGAAGCAGCTTAAAATTAAATTAATTTTCTTGAAAACTATCTAAAGTAGTGCTCTGCAATTTGAAAATCAACACTTTATCAGTGATATTTTTCAGTTTTTATTAAAAAGTTTGAAATTCTCTAACTCTTTCTATTCCTTCCATGCAAATTGCGCCAATTCATGAAATTTTCTGAGTACCTATTAATGTTATGTAGTTCACATTTAATACGAAAATATTTTGGAAATGATTTTTTTTACGGCCATCGAAAATAACTTATAAAGTCACCCTTTAATACGCGATGCACAGTTAAGTCGAAATGAGCTTAAAGCCCAATCATATGATACTCTAGATGAGATGGAAATGCCTTTAATATACCGGAAAATATGTCATCTCAAATTCTTTCGAATAGAGAATTTTACATGGGAGGTGGTAGAAGTAGAGGGGGAGGTTTGTATTTTGCGTATATGACACCGAACATGGCATGCAAAATGTTTTTTGCCGAATTTAAAGTTTTAGTTTTCATTATTTTTAAAGAAATTGGTCAGAGTTTTCCTGAAATTGGGCATTTGTATGGGAGGTGGCAGAGGAAGTGGAGCGTTTAAGATGATTTTGAAACTGCTTATCGTCATCCTTATCACCATGCTTTGATTCAATTTCAAAGTCGATAGCTCTCATATACTTGAAGGAGAAATGCTTTTCTTGAATTTATAATACAGATATTTGTATGGGAGGTGGTAGAAGGAAAAAAGAGGAGCTGATAATTTTTTCTAACACTTATTTTAATTATTGAGAAAGAAATTCTGGAAAAATTTGAAGTTTGTACTTTTTCTAGTTTGAATGGAAATCGATAAAATGCATTTAAAAAAAATTATGCATTTGTATGGGAGGGGGTAGAAGGAGTGTACGGATCAAAACAAATTTTCGCATTATTGATATTTCTATTTGTATATTTTATACAAAATAACAAGTTGATAGCTTTAACAGTTTCAAAGAAAAATAATTTAATTTAAATTACAAAATTTCGTGAAATTTGTATGGGAGGGGATAGAAGGAGTAAGGTGAAGTTGATAATTCTTTTTAAAACTAATTTCAATTATAGTAGAATTAATTTTGACAAAATTTCGTCTTTTCAGCTTCCCTAGTTTCAATGAAAATGGAAAATATGTATTTTTCAAAATTGTCCATTTGTATGGGAAGGGGTAGAAGGAGTAAAGGGATCGGGTCAATATTCCGTGATATTAATGACGTCTATATCGTAATATTTTGACCTAAATTTCAAGTCGATAGCTTGAACAGTTTCAAAGAAAAATCAATTTCTAAATATTTCGAAATTTCATGAAATTTGTATGGGAGGGGGTAGAAGGAGGAGAGGGATGTAGCTCATTCACGAACTTAAAGTTACTTTTTTGCTAAAAATGACACACACAAATTTTTAGCACTATAGCTCAAAGCTTTCGAGAGTTATGCTGTAGACAGACGCACAGACGGACAGACAGACAGACGGACAGACGGACAGACAGTCACTCGGAATCGAGGTTTTTGAGCGACAACAAATATTTCTGTACCCTTGGCGGCTCTGTGCGAGCGTTATTTCTTAGCGTTACAAACGGTAAGGCAAACACAATATACTCTCAGATTTCATCTAGAGTATAATGAAGGGTGAACCCTTCCTATCAGCTCCCATAAAATTGTTGCAGCTCAGCGATGCTCGTTAAAATAAATTTAACAAAAATATGTTCTAATCAAACTTAATAGCTATACTTTCATTAGTAGGTTCTTGATTTATTAGGTAAATTACCTTATAAGGTCACCGAAATCTTCATTCTATCCTGAGTATCGCATGATTGGGGCTTACCCGTAAACGTAGTTCAGTTATGTATATACAGGGAGCTTACGAATTTTATCATCTGCGGATCTATCGACGTCAACTGTGAATATTTTTCTTCTTCTTCTGCATTGCTACTATGGCCCCAATCGAGCCTTAACCTCCTCACCTTCAGGTTCCATAACATCTCCATTACTTATCTACAATTTTTTTCATTTTCGTAAATTGAGATAAACAAGCAGGCAATGAGTTGAAATTATTCGTCCCGGAATTTGAGCTCACATTCGCATTCTAAACTCGCTATCCACTACAGTACACCTTAGGTGAATAGTTTGGCTGACTTCTGATACCAGAGGTGTTATGCTGATATAATCGTCAGCATGTGTGAAAATAATTATAATATAATTATATATAATATTTAATGCCTGAAATTTATAAAATTCTGAATAATAGACCCAAAATCTCTGGATGGAGATACCGAAAACTAAAAGAGAACGATTCAAATTCGAAATAAATCGAACATGAAAATGTACAAAATTATTCTTTCAGAAGAGTCTCAATAAATCTTTTTTTTAAGTAGAAGATTCTTACGATTATATGAAGACGCCACGTTCTCAAAGTTTGAGTATAAACACTAGGTGCCCTTAAACGCTGGCGCAACATGGGGTCAGCCGGGATGTTATTTACACCACTGCTAAGACATTTCACTCCTTCTTCCACCTCTTGCACAAATATCCTAATTAAAAAAAAAGCAATGTATCAATTTCAAACCTTCAAATATTGGATTCAGTGCTAAACCAATTATGCATCATATTTACAAACCTCTCGTGAGTCTTACCACCTCCCACACAAAAGTAACTTTTGTGAAAGGTATGAGATGACGTATTTTCCAATGAATTAAAGTCTTTCCCATTTTATCTAGAGTATCTCATGACTGGCCATTATTGAATAAGTGAGTAAACAGCCTTAACCCCACAATCCCTATACAAAATTTTATTTCAATAACCATTACAGGGTTATTGCACACAGCAGCTTTACTGCTGTATTATTAAATAAATTTTATGTTATTTCACTCTTACTAGATTACACGGTGGGGTAGGTTTAGTTTCCTCTATCAATGCGGCCACTGATGGGCCCATTGAGATGCACCCCATGTTACAGTTCCTCACTGGGCCCTATACTATTGATACAGCTTAGAATATTACGTATGGTCAAAAATTCCCTGGGAGTATTTTGTTCACTAGTGGCTCTCATTCATAGAGAAAATGCTTCTCAATACACTCTGCAGAGATTGCCCTCTGAGAGTCAAATTCTATGAAATTGTTACTTCATGTCAGTGTCCAGTTAAGATACCTACCAAAAGTCGAGTCTGGTTTCTGTTTAACTGGAGATATTCAGAGGTTCTTTTGACCGAATATTTTAGCATAAAAGTTTAGCATGCTTATTACTTGGTGTCGGGTCCCAGAAAAAAACACACTGTGATTTTAGCCGCTCAATGAATCAGCTTGTTCATTACCCTCAAAGCCACTGTGTCTCGGGATCCAAATTAGAGTTAATCTGTTTATACTCTAGATGGAATCTGAGAGTATTATAAGTTTGCTCTAAAGTTTGTAACGCCAAGAAATAAGGCTCGGAGAAAAAAATGAATGATACAGAAGTTAATATTATCACTCAAAAATCTCGAAACCGGATGTCCGTCCGTCCGTCCGTCTGTGCGCGCTCTAGCTTGAGAATGCGTTGAGCTAGATAGTTCAAATTTTGTACACGTCGTTTTTGACAAAAAAGTAAGGTCAAGTTCGTGAACGGGCCAAATCGCTCCACCCCTTCTACCCCCTCCCATACAAAATGACACAATTGCGCAATTTGACAATAAACGGATTTGCACGAAAAGTATAAAAGCTATTGGCCTGAAATTTTGAATATGTTACTTTTATGATAATATCAATCTACCGTACAAAAATTATGCGTATCCTCCCCCTCCTTCTACCACCTCCCATACAAACTGTACTTGTCATGAATTACTCTAAGCCAATTTACTCATTGCGTATACAATTTAGAGAGCTGAAATTGTGCACCAAATATTTATTTGAAATTGTTAGTAAGGCCGAAAAAATTTAGAATATTAGCTTCACCCCTTCTACCCCCTCCCATACAAAATGACACAATTTCGTAATTTGACAATAAACGGATTTACTCGAAAAGTATAAAAGCTATTAGTCTGAATTTTCGGATATGTTATTTTCATAGTAATTTTGATCTACAGTAGAAAAATTATTTGCTTCCTCCCTCTCCTTCCACTCCCTCCCATACAAACTACACTTTTTCATGAAATGCTCTAAGACGATTTTCTCAGAACATATAACATTTATTGAGCTCATATTTTGTAATAAATACTTAATTAGTATTAGCACTAAGATCAGGAAAAAATATTTGATTAGCTTCACTGCTTCTACCCCCTCCCATACAATATGACACAGTTTCACAACTTCACAAAAAACCGATTTTCTTGAAAAGTATAAATGGCACT
Source organism: Chorisops tibialis (assembly GCA_963669355.1). NCBI lineage: Eukaryota > Metazoa > Arthropoda > Insecta > Diptera > Stratiomyidae > Chorisops > Chorisops tibialis. The sequence continues at coordinate 266,109,146 of OY770262.1, read as the reverse complement.
AGTCTGAAATTTCAGGGATGTCAATTTTACAATATTCCTAGTTATTTCTGAAAAAATCACTCTAATCGCCCCACTCTTTCTACCACCTCCCATACAAACTGCACATTTTCACTAAATCTAACTCACTAATTTTTTCAGTTCCCATTCAATTTTTGGAGTAAGCATTTTGTACAAAACATTTTTATAGCTACTTTAGCATGATGGTGAAAAATTAGTTCAATGCTGTCATCCCTTCTAATACTTCCCATGCGAAATTTCTTGGGATCAGGAAAAATTCTATTTCATCTAGAGTACCGTAAGATTGCGCTTTACGCGCAATCGTAGCCCTGTTATGTTTTTATTTCCGAGTTCTTAGTACATGTCAAATAGAATTTGTCCAAAATCATTACACAGCATTATTTGTGAAATAAGATGTTACGCGTAAACTTTTTGATGACGGCAACAATCATTGCAATGCCGTAAAGACAATGAAAAATTCCTGTTAACACCCCCTATAGGCACATGGTACAGAAACAACTCTCTTCCACAAGGCACGATTCTAAACATCGGCCTTTGGCTGTTGCCAGGACTTGTTTATTCCTCTGGCTCAACTGCTCGCCTCTTTGAGGATTATAATCCAGAGCCTGTTTGGCGATATTTGCTCTAGGTTCCTCAAAGTACGACCGATCCACTGCCGCTACCGCCTTTGAATCTCAATGCATATTTTAGTCTGACTTATACTTCAAAATTCGTTCTTGGAGATCACTTCTGGCCAGAATATCCCTAAAAGGCATTGGTTCACGAAAGTCTGTAGTTCTTGGTAAAATATAAGTTCACTTGAGACACTCGCAGCTTCATGCGAAGGGAGATCTCTCTTAACCTCCAGACAGCGGAAAGGATACCGAAGGCCAGACGATCTTTATTTAAACAAGCCTCAATATCCTTTCGGCTCTGCCATCCATGCTGACAATGTTTTCGAGATAACAAAAAACTTACATTTCTTCCACATCTTGTCCGTTAAGAACAATCGGTGTGCATGTGTTCGAATCCATGTCCATGTACTTGGTTTTACGCACATTTATTTTCAGTCCCGCCTCTTTTCATTTAGAATGCCACGAGCGAACATTTAACTCTAAGTTCGAACGGCTATGTATATACAAGCAAACACACATCATCAGCATTATCAAGGGGACTTAATATATTAAATAGTCTCCATTGAAGAACTTCATCTTCCCCACCGTCCAGTGCAGCTTTCAGGGTGTCATTCGTTACCACCAGAAACAGGGCTGGTAATAATATGTAGCTTTGTCTGACACCCGTTCGCACAGGAAAGCTCTCGGGCAGCTCTCCGCTATGTAAGACGCGGACGGATTCTTTAATCATAGCTATGCTTCTTTCTGGAATACCTGTCCTTCGCAAAGCATTCCATATGTAATCTCGCTTAACGCTGCCGAAAGCCTTCTCGAAGTCCACTAACACGAGATGTAGTGGCGAACCCATTTCGGCGGACTGCTCCAATATTATCCGTAGGATATTTGTGTGGTCGGTACAAGAGCACCCTTTACGGAATTCAGCCAGATAAACTTCGAGAGTACTCTCCACGACATCACTAATTATATTAGCTATGATTTTCGGTACGGCAGTAAGTACACATATACCATGCCAGTTGCCATAATCCAAAGGGCGCCTTTCTTCGGAATTTTACAATTACGCCCTCCTTTTTTTCAGTTAGATATCTTCCTTCACTCTACACCTAACTAAAGAGTGGGAGGAGTGTATCGGCTGTTATTTCCGGGTCCGCTTTGAGGAGTTCGGTCGGTAATCCGTCAATACCTGGGGCTTTCCTTCTCGCCATTAACCGAATGGCGGAAACTATCTCTTCCTTATCAGTGGGATCGTCCCTAATAGAGGATTGCTGCAGTTGGATGTTTGGTAGTTGTGAAGTCAATGTGCTACGTATTATTTTCTTATTGGCATGATTTTTACGCGTTCAGGCAAAATAATAATTCTGGTCAATAATTTTCTAGTGAGAATGCCAAAATTTTGAATTAAAATTTCGTAAATGTAAGCGAATTTGTTTTACATACACTCATGTGCGATAAATTAGCAGTGCTCTTAAATTTTCTATACATTTTTAAAAATATTGCTGAGTTTGAAATTCCTAATTATTTTTTTATCTTCTTTACTGTTCATGTAAACTTTTATAAAATAATAAATACCATTCCTGTTCTCTATTTCAAATGGTTGACCTATTAATAATTGGATAGCAAAATATACTGTTCGTTAAAATAGCAGTAATTTCAAGAAGCTGATGAATGTTGAGTTTTTAGAAAGGAAAATTTTAAAGTATTATTTTTATGATTATTTATCCATAATCCAGTTTAAATAAAAACCAGTAGCTCGTTCCAAATCATTTATTTTTAACAGTAGAGTATCTACGTAGCAAAGAATTATTAAGTCTGCCACATCTGTCAACTGGAACAGATTTCTTTGAAGTCTCAATTACTGCCCACAATTGTTCCGTATTTTTTGGTTTTGCCATAAATAAAGCCTTCCTAACGTCTATTGACAAGTTCTGAAAAGGGTTAAGTTCTGGTGATTGCGATAGTCACACCATATCTTGAGCCTTGTTTTCAAAAATGTAGTACTTTGACTTATGTGCTTTGGGCCAAAATCTTTCATAAAAACCCAATGAAGAGGAATTTCTCTCTCTGCATATGGAAGCATTACATTATGCAACATATTGACATATGCATCAGGACTCATAATCCACTTAATTCCAAATATAGGACCGATACCGTGCCAGGAAAATCACATTGCTGCCACAGTGTTAATTGTTTTAGTGGTATATCGTTGGCTAAATTCTTCACAAGAAGGCCTTCTAAAGTTTTTTTGGGAGCCCCTATGGTCCATTAGAACAACTTTTGATTCATCGCTCCACCAAATATTACGCCATTTTGAGATGGGCCATAACTCATGCTCCTTAGCAATTGCCATCCTTTTTTTAAACAGTCTCTGGCATAGTAGGGCAATTTTTCTCGGTCTCCTACCTCTTAGCTTTTCGTTTATGAGCCGTTTCCTTGTAGTTGAAGCACTAATATTAAGATTTTGATCCTCGTGAATTTCAGTAGAGTTCATAAATGGGAACCGCTTCGACTAAATTATTATTTCTCTGCCCTCCAAATCCGTTGTTTTCCTTTTACTGCCTCTCTTTTCGAGGACCTTTTTCCACTCTTTTGCATTTCCAATTATTTTTACTGGACATGCCAACCTTTTTTTTTTTATTTCTTGATATTTTTTCCTATTTTAAACATTACTTTAATAGTATTTCGTGCCTCTTCGGTATAATGTTTTCCTCAATCATTTTAACTAATTAAAATATTAGGTTGACAATAATAGTTTTTAGAAATGAACTATTCTTACTTTCTTACTTAAAAAAAAAAAATTAATTTGCCAATTGAGGATAAACTCGAACAAACCACGCTGGTATTTTATCGAACAATACAAGTTAACATTTCACATTCGAAGTAGGGATTCCCCTGAAAACATTAACTTTGTCTGGGTTCCCCAGTAATTTCATTTGTATAATTAAATTCTGCTTTTTCACAATGAATTTCGCATGTGCAGGAAACTTGTATCAGTAGAAATGTAGAAATTAATCGTGTTCGTCATCGCACTGCAATTTTAACGAACATGACTGAAAGCAAAGACTATAAATAATATAAGATATTTCAAGCCTATGGAACAAATTATAATTAATTTTTCTGCATTGAGAGCGACGACATGATTTTAAACACCCGCCCATTGGCTTCTACCCGCGCGCCCATATACAAGAGACATTGAATTCAATCGGCGTTCATCGCAATGGGTGCTAAAAACCTTTTCGTCACTCCCAACGCAATATAATTGTTAATATTTTTTTCCATAGGCTCGGGATATTTCATATTATTTATTTTCTTTTCTGTAAGCTAAGAAATTTTTAGGAAAATCAATTGTTTCAATTGTCAACCCGAAGTGGATGTTTCACTTGTTCAATTTTTAGATTCAACATTACCTGAAAGCAATCCCACATGAGCTTTGATCGTATTCATGATGATTGTATAGCTTGGATTACCGCCCTACTGTCGGAGAAAATGCAACTGTCCATATTATGGTACGCACCGTTTATATTCAGTTCTATGTATTTCAGCTTGAAAAACAGTAGACAATTCGTGCATTCTGCCGCAAATACTAGTACTGGGATATAATCCAAATAAATACTCCAGAACCCATCCAAATAAATACTCCAGCACCTACCCCCTTTTCGTCTTAACAACTACCTGTGTACCAGATGATTCATGGTTTTCTTAGATTGGCTCTATATTACACCCAGTCTTGTCGATCTGGTAAGATCACTTTAAATGGTTCTGTGAATCTGTGTCTGGCTGCCATAGTGCTCACACTTCCTTTTTTCCCCTTTTAGAGCATCAAGCTTTACTTAGGAGGTTACCCTTTAACGTGCTGCATAAATGAATTCGTATAGGGAGAGGTAAAATCGATTATGTTATTATAATTGTGGTAGAAAGGCTCGAAAGTAATGGAGGACGTTATTCTTGAGGCACTGGAGCTATGCCTTTCTGAAAAAATACTAACTGGCAGTGCAATCCAAAGTCTTGTGGTTCGAGAAATGAAATACAGCCTACATTTCACTGTATGGATTTCGAAAGGTTTCACAGTGAACACGTGCGCGTGTGGAGCTTGCTGAATATGGGGGAAAGTGCACGAATGAGTATATAAAGTTTCTGGCTGTATTTATCATGAAAGTATTTATAGTAAATGCTGAGTACTTCAACATACATATCTGCGATGTTCATGGGCGAGCCCATTATGCATTTATCTCCAATCAATCCCAACGCTTATTTTTGGATACGGTCAAACAACGCGCGGTGTTGGTATCCGTGCCCAATAATGTGAATTGTTCTCTGGCCGTCGAATGTATGCCTTGCATGTTTTGTCCAGATTATATTTTTAAATTTCCGGAGAAAAGCTAGTCGTCTGGAGATATCAAGAGTGGTCTTTATGCATAAGAGAGTAAAATCTTTTGAAGAAGAATCGCATGATACAATAGATAGATAACAGGACTGTTTTTTCGAAGCATTGAACTCTAATTTGTTTTTCCTGCCCTATTCGAGGATTAAATCGAGGTTAGAGATTAGCGAGTCAATTAAGTTGCAGGGTTTTGGAAGAAACACAATGCTTACGTGATTCCACAAGTGAGTTAAATTCATAAGTGTGACAGTGCTCTTGGAACTGTTATCTGCAAAATTCTCGACTGGATTGAGAGTGGGCAACAAAAAGTACTTGAAGAATGTAAGAAATAGAACGGGAGATGTGATTGTGCCTTGAGGGACGCCGGAAACGATTGAGTAAGTAGAAAATCAAACGCCATATAATACAGATCGTATAAAGTAGTCAGAAAGAAAGCCATTGGCTGACAGCTTAACTAAAAGGGAATGATGTTAAACTCTGTCAAATGCGTTTGCTATGTCTAATGTAAGGACTTGACTCCGCCATGCTTATGGATACAACAATTCTGACGCCAGGTCAAGTAGACTTAAGTTTTTTTCCGTAGTCTTATTCGACCTAAAGGCGTACTGGCGATTGTCGATGATACGATTGCCCTCTAAATATTGAACTATTTTACTGTAGACAGACATTTCTACTACTTTCGAAAGCATTGAAGTAACGGCTAGCGGGCGATAATTAGCCAAGTTCACTTTCCTTCCTGAATCGTTGCAACTCTCCACTTTCGTAGAAAGCACCCAGAAGAGGATGATAAATTAAAAAGATTGCGGAGTGGACAGAGTAAGAGCATATCTAATGGGTATTCAATCTGGATCAGCAGATTTGTGTATGATGAGCTTTTCATCAATCCTAGATATAAACCGCGTGACTTTTTTCAAGACAAAATATTGGCTTAATATACATATGTAGTTTGACGAAAGGTGGTGGAACTTTAATGTTCCCAAATGTTCGAAAACTGATAAATTCTGATTTGTGTTTGTCTCATTCTTCGGCAACTGTTGAACGATTATTCTTCATAATCAATCTTAATAAAACCAAAACTGGAAATAAGCTCAATCAATCAATCAAATTTCTGTTAAGACCCCCTATAAGGGCATAGGACAGAAGGCGCGATCCTGAGCATCGGCCTGTTACCAGAACTTGTTTATAAATACATCCACATTTTAAATGTAAAAAGATCATTTAAAAATAGCTCTTGTGCTGACTTCGAAATTAAGGATTACCATTTGAAAGAATTCTATAAAAAATGACGAGTGAATTTGCTATTTTTTTTTCTGTGAAAGCCCTTCTCTACCTCTATTCTTCTTCTTTGGTTTTTTTTGTAAAATTTTACACTATTATAGTTTATATGTGCACTTTCAGTTAGTCTTAAACGTCCTTATACCATTCACACATACTGGAACTAAATTATATGTAATTAATGCCTAAATTATCATTAAATGGCTATATCAATCAAATTCCTGTTAAGACCCCCTATAGGGGCACAGGACAGAAACAACTCTCTTCCACAAGGCACGATCCTCACCATCGGCCCTTAGCTGTTGCCAGGATTTGTTTATTAGTCTAGCCTCCTGCTTAACTGCTCGCTTCCATGTGTTACATGGTCGACCAACCCGACGTCCTCCTTGAGAATTATAATCTAAAGCCTGTTTGGCAATGTTTGGCTCTGGTTTCCTCAAATAATGACCGATTCACTGCCGATTCCACATTTGAATTTCAATATCTATTTTAGTCTGACCAGTTGGTCTCCAAAGTTCGTCGCTGGAGATCACTTTTTACCAGAATATTCCTAAAACGCACGGGAGGCATTGGTTCACGAAAGTCTGTAGTTTCTTGGTAAGTCGAACGGTCACTTTCCACGTAGTACAACCATATAGCAAGATGGATTTGACGCATGCATCAAAAACTCCCAGCTTCGGGCAAAGGGAGATCTCTTTTAACCTCCAGAAATAGAAAAGGATGCCGAAGGCCGCACGAGCTTTATTTATACAATCCTCAATATACCTTTCAGCTCCGCCGTCCATGCTGACAATGCTTCCGAGGTAAGAAAAATCTTGCACCTCTTCAACATCTTGTCCGTTAAGAACAATCGGTGTGCTTGCGTTCGAGCCCATGTGCATATACTTGGTTTTACGTACATTTTTTTTCAGTCCAGCCTCTTTGAATGTAGAATGCAACGAGCGAATATTTGACTCTAAGTTCGAACGGTTATGTGCAAGCAAACACACGTCATCAGTATAGTCAAGGTGACTTAAGATGTTAAATAGTCTCCATTGAAGACCTTTGCCTTCCAGTGCAGCTTTCAAGACGTCATTTATTGCCACCAGAAACAAGGCTGGTGATAATATGTAGCCTTGTCTGACGCCCGTTCGCACAAGGAAGCTCTCGGACAGCTTTGCTCTATGCAAGACGCGACACCTTGCATCTTCGTAGGATTCATTTAATCATAGGTGTGTTATATAAAATACCTCTTCTACGCAAAACATTCCATATATAATCTCGCTTAATAGATGTACATATATCATACGCTAATTTAGCTAAATTACCAAAATAGTGATCATTTTTCAGCTAAATTCTCTGAGTTAAGTCATCTCATTTAGCTAAATCCTCTAATTTTTCTCATAGTTTAATACCATTGACACATAGCGCAGCTAAATTATAATTAAGACCTAAATTATCATTAAGCGGCTGTGTGTCATACGCTAATTTAGCTAAATTACCAAAACAGTGATCATTTAGCAGCTGAATCATCTCGTCATGCTCTCAGCTAAATCATCTCATTTAGCTAAATCCTCTCATTTTTCTCATAATTTAGGCTATAACGATGAAAAATGTAGTACTAGAGTTGGAGCTTTCATAAAAGCTTCGTCGTGCAAGAGAGAAGAAAAGTCATTTTCTGACAGCTATGAATTATACAAAGGAACGATTCCAAAACAGGACTTAGGATCGTTTTTCTATGTAAATCAACTTTTTAAAAGTACGACAGATGAGTGAGCCGGTGTTTTTCATTAACAAAGTGCTATTTGCCACGATAAGAAGAGCTAAATTACGAATTAACTAAATTATAATTAGGACCGCTTTTTGTCAATGATATTACATCAGTTTCCAAAGTTTTGTAATTCATTACACGGCAAAAGCTGATTTAAGTGTGCCGAAATTTAAAATTTAGAAAACGAATTGATTCGATTCGTAAATTCCAGATTAGAACATGGACACTTCTGTTTTCGCGATAAATTACTACAAAAAACTCGGGAACTAATGTAAGAATGCGTATCACTGACCGAAAATATTTAAAAGTATATTTCTGTTTTAAAATTGTAAACTTTAGCGTAAAATACCACAGAAAAAGAGGAGAGGTGTAGGAGAGCCTGAATTTTATTATTATTTCAATTTCCAAACAATTATGTGATAATGAGTTGAATCGCATAAATGAAGTTTCTTTGAAAAAAAAGATTTCCGGATAGATTTTAAACAGTTTGATAAAGGTCTCAGCAGAGACCGAAACGTCACGAACAATAAAGCATAACAGTGTAGAATCCGGAAATCTTTTCTTTCATTTCAAAATGCACTGTGAAAACATTCACCAAACCGAAGTTTCTTTGCTTTGTTAATATCATACGCAATTGAATTAAATCTACTATAAACTTTTAGTGTTTTCAAATTTTTTCAAGTACATTCTGATATAGATAAAATTTGCTTAATTTCTTTTATTTATTTATGTTTCCGAGAAAACATCATAAATTCCATATTAACAGCGTTTTTTTTAAACTATGGTAATTTTATAAATACTAAGTAGCATCGCTGGGTGGTAGTCTAATGTGTCTCGGTAATCTCGCTTTATCTACCGATTCAATTACTCCTTTAACTTTTTCTGTCATGACGAAATGAAAATTTCTCGTATATTAAAGCAAATTATGACGTTATTAAGCTGTCGGAGCCGACTAAATTGCTCCTTGGACCCAAATTGCATGATGCGCAACCCACATTGGTCGTCCGTATCAATTGCCATTATGATTCCAACGCTATAAAAACTATTAAGTTGTAAAGTATCGTTAACAAAGGGATACTAGCTGATGTGTCGTAAATTACCTTTCCGGCAATCGCATTGTCTATGCACGCGTATGAGAGATCGCCGAACGCTAAGCGACCTTCTTCGGGATACCTGAGATTCTAAATATTTAAAATTCTGCAAAAATTGTCGAAATTTTTTTACGATTTATTTGATAATATGAAAAACTAGAAAATCAATTTTCTGAAATAATATTAGCAATAAGTTTGTTGCAAATTAGCATTTCTTGAAAAAATTTGATTTCCGTATTCTTTTCTCGACCGTACATTATAATGCTTAGCATTTAAAGCGCAGGTATAATTACACCCTCATAAACTTCTTGTTCCAAGTAATCAAATAATCTTTACAGGAAAAAATTGTATTTTTGATGCTAGAATATATTTATCTATAGAAAAGACAAATTGATGAAAATAATAGCCTGCATAAATTTCGGCAGGCGTTGAAATTCAAACGTTTTAAGATTAATATAAACGCGGGAAGTACTTCTCGTAATGAACATACCCTAGGAAGGAAAATGGCTCTGTTAGTGCCAATAAGACTCAGTTTCTACGAGTGAAGATCATAAAAGCGGGTAATATAATTGAACCGGTTTTATTTTACGAAAAAATTTAAACAGGTAGAACTGAATCTTATCTTATATAATTATCTTAGCGAATATCTTAATTATTATTATACATGAGAAGGGGCGGACCTTCGTGACTAATTGTCAGATAAACCAGCTTCATAAAAGACGTACAAATCCTTAATCCTTCATCCGAATATATCAGGAAGAAAAGCAATAAATATCTTTAGCGATTTTCAAAACACTTCAGTTCACATTTAGTTTTTCTTCCGAATGCATCCTCTTGAATACTAAAGTTTTAGTGAAAGTTTCGCGAAAATATAAAACATTTTATTTAAAAAAAGAAAATGGTGATTGAAATAAAAATAAATGTATCTAATAAGTCCATAACTTCTTCGGCAGTGGACATGAATAGTTTATCTAGTCTGAATAGTTCGGTGAATATGTGGAAAGCGCGAAATAAAAATAAAGGCGATAAAAGAATTTGCATTAAAATTCATAAACCATGCGAAGCAATATGTGATGTAAACGACGTTTCAAAAACTAAAATCGTTGACAGTGTAATGCCAGTAAATAATTTAAGTGCAAAAACTGAAAGCTTTTTTCAATATTTCGGTGAAGATGTCAGCTATGAAAATGATGCGGTGGCTCAGATCGGGGATGATTCTCGTCCTAAACTATTTTGCAATGAGCATTTCGGGCCAAGCACGCTGAGGAATGAGAAATCTGCTATTTTTACTTCAAACAAATCTAGAAATAATTCAACTGCACATATAACGAACATGGAATCGCTTTTAACGCCAGAATCTGAAATTTCTATCCACTCAGAAGTGGAAGTAAACTATGTTACTGTCAAAGACAAAATTAAACTTTTCAATAAGCTTTCAAATCAGAAAATAGAAAATCAACACAATCCAATTACTAAACCGATTAAAGTGCCAAGCAAGGCAACATCAGTTCACGATAGTCCCGAAACCGCAATGACCTCATCCAGTATTGCCGACGTTAAGGTCATCAAGCCGCATTCAGTGAAATCACGTATTCAACTATTTGAAAGGAAACAGTTTGAAAAATGTTATAATAATCCGCCACTTATGAAGAAAAGGGAAAAGAGTCCCAATTTAAATTTCACTCAAAAGAAGAGTGATACGAAAAATATGGTCAGGAAAATTCAACAATGCATCGATGAGTATACGTCTAAAGAACGACCTCGTTCTAAAATCTTAAATTCAAATGATTCGCAACGAACATATCGAAGATTCCAAAACGTTAATTATCCATCGTCTTCGAATATCGCGAAATCCGAAAGTATTTCCCAGTTTACTTTGTCGAATCGCACGACTCCTAGTTGCAGCATATCATGCGTTAACACGGAAGATTTCATAGCGGACGAATGTCTTAGTTCGACACCAAAAGTTGTAGAATCTAAGGTTTACGATGCATTCGCGGAAAGTGCCAAAAGTATAAAAAAACTGCGTGATATTGTCGAGACCATTCGAAGCGTCCGGCAACAAGGATTTGTAGAAATCAGTAATGATCTTTTCGGGATGTTCTGCAAATCGATTAAAATGGCAGCAGCTCGGCATGCTGAGCAGAATCATGAAGAAGAGTTCTCCCAACAACTAAAATCAAATCCAAAGCTAATGGAAATTTTACCGAAAATTCGAAGCTATGATCAGGCAACTTCCAACAAATCATCGCTCAATCAGGATATCACTGCAAAGCAGGCGTATATGGGTTGGAGAAAAGAAAAAAACTTGCTAGAACCAAGGACAATACGAGAAAGGTAAGTTAAAAATCAAAATATGAAAATCAATGCAAAATATATTAATAATTTTTATTTTGCTCTTTCAGGTTGACATCATCGGTTTTGCAGGAAAAGGAGCTACCGGAAAAAGGTGGAAGCACTACTATTCTACATCAAATCAACTCGCAATCCAATCGAACTCTATAAGAGCCGTTAATACGTGAAAACACTTCTGCGGCGTCGATAACATTAATTTTAATGGAAAATATTACAATATAATTATTTTTAAACACAATTGCAATGAAGTTTTATGCCAAGTTTTAGTTATTTTACGATTTAAATACCTTTAATTCAATAATTAATAAAGTATATTTGCAAATTAATTTGCCAGTCTTTTCAAATATCTGCGGAAATTCGAAAATCTATTTATAACTTCCAAGCTCTTCCAATAATCAATGTTGTCACTTTACTACAATTGAAGTAAATAGAATTAAAATAAATATTAATCACTACTTATACTTTGGTGTTGTTTAATTTAAAAAAAAAAGTGTGCCCAAAATATTTAAAAAAAAGGCTGCGTTGCTCGATTGAATCTTGAATAATCATGATCATCATCAATGGCGCGACAGCCCAAATCGGGCCCTGGCCTCCTGAAGTCGTCGCCTCCAATCGTCTCGATCCAAAGACCGCGTCCTCCAGCTGCTAATTTTTAATATGGCTTTGTTGTCTTCATCAACCGAGTCTTCCCATCGCTTGCGTGGTTTGCCTACTGGCCGGTTACCACTCGCTTTGCCTTTAAGAGCGCGTTTGGGGATTCTTCTGTCTTCCATTCGCTCTACATGGCCAGCCCACTGCAGTTTACGTAGCTTGATGAACGTTGAAGCTTCTGGCTAATCGTAGAGTTGATACAACTCATGGTTGTATCTTATTCGCCATTCCGTTCCTTCCTTCACAGGTCCCAAAATTCTTCGGAGGACCTTTCTTTCGATTGCGTTAACTGCTTTTTCGGAAGTTCGCGTTAATGTCCACGTCTCGCTGCCATAACAGAGTACAGGTCGTATAATAGTTTTATAAATCCGCAGCTTATTGTTCCTGGGCACTTTCTTGGATTTCATTATTGGAAGTACCGAATAATACGTCTTATTTGGAAGTATTATCCGTCGTTTGATTTCGTCTGTTTCATTACCGTCCTTTGCTAGATTAGCCCCAAGATATATGAAGTTGTCCACACTCTCCAAATTATATTCCGCAATTGTTATGTTTTGTCTGATTGGCGTTCTCCTTCTTGTTTGCGTCATTACTTTTGTTTTGCTTTCATTAATGCGCAACCCGACTTCTTTTGCGGCGGAGTCAAGATTGACAAATACCTCCTTAACACTAGAGAAGGATCTTGCTAGAATATTAATGTCGTCAGCGTATGCTACTAGTTGGGTGGACTTGAATAGTAGTGTCCCGTTGGTGTCGACTGGGATTTTTCGGACGACATACTCTAGTGCCAAGTTGAACAGCATAGGAGCTAGATCATCTCCCTGCTTTAAACCACATTCCGTTCGAAAACTGGTTGTGGAATCGGTTTGCATACTCACTTGGGATTCAGTGTTCGTCATTGTGAGTCTTGTTAGTCGGACTAGTTTTGGAGGAATTCCAAAGTCAAGCATGATTTGATACTGTACGCTCCTGTCGATACTGTCGTATGCTTGTTTAAAATCTACGAAGATTTGGTGCACATTTGTGTTATATTCCCAGCATTTCTCAAGCACCTGTTTCACCGAGTATATCTGGTCTGTTGTAGATCGTCCGGTTCTGAATCCACCTTGGTATTCGTCAATTATTTGATTAGTATAGGGCTTAAGACGACGTTCAATTATTTTTGTCAGTATTTTATAGGACGTACACAACAATGATATACCTCTGTAGTTCTCACAGCAGAGTTTGTCTCCTTTCTTGTAAATTGGACATATAATGCTTTTTCGCCAATCGTCGGGTATGATTTCCTCTGTCCAAATTTTGCATATCATGTTGTGCAGTATTTCAGCGACACAGTTTCCACCATTTTTCAGAAGTTCAACTGGTATTTCGTCAATTCCCGGCGCTTTGTTTCGTTTTTGGTTCCATAGGGCTGCTTTGATTTCAGCAAGCGTGGGTGGTGTCGATGATGCTTCATTTTCGTCAGTTGAGGCTTCAATTGAAATGTTGTCTGTTTTGATCGGTGCTAATGGGGTGGGATTCAAAAAATGTTCGAAGTATGAAGCCCATCTTCTTTTAATTTCTTGTGTATCGCTGATGAGGTTGCCCTCTGCGTCTTTGCAGAGACTGGTTTTTGGCTTATATCCCTTTTTTTAAGTCTTTTACTATGGCGTATGCGTCCCGCGTTTTATTTTTTGTCATGTCGTCGTCCATTTTTTGTATCTTGTCATTATGGTACTTCCATTGTTTACGTCTGCAGGTCTTTTTCGCATATCGCCTAAGCTCGTCATATCTTTCGTTTTTGGCTCGTGTTGGTCGTTCAGTAAAAATTTTGTAAGCTTCGTTCTTTCTATCTATTGCGTCGCGACATTCTTGGTCGAACCAATCATTATTTTTTCGCCGTGCTTGATATACTAATACCTCTTGCGGGGAGGATTTGATGCCGTCTCGTATTTTCAGCCACGCATTTTCCACTGGCATATTTTGTTTATTTTCGTATATTGGTGTCAGGTGTTTATTACATGCTAACGTGTGAGCCTGCACCATTTTCGAATATCCACGACAAGGTATTCTGCATCGATACTTAGCTCTGACTAGATAGTGATCAGAGTCACAATTCGCACCGCGGAAAGTTCGTACATTAAGTATGCTGGAAGCAGCCCTTTTCTCAATTAGAACGTGGTCTATTTGGTTGAAGGTGTGACCATCTGGTGATGCCCACGTTCGTTTGTAAATATCGCGATGTGGGAAGCACGTAGAGCTTACTGTGATATTTTTGCTGCTTGCGAAATCAATAAGATGTTGGCCATTGTCATTGGTTATGTCATGGAGGCTGTGCCCTCCTGTTGTTCCTCTATGAGCCTCCTCCTTTCCGACTTTTGCATTAAAATCCACTAAGACAATTTTTAGGTCATTGGAGGGCAGTGAATCATAGGTTGTCTCTAGGGTGGCATAAAATTCGTCCTTGTCTTCTGTTGGTGCGTGAACGTTGATCAACCATCTGTTGAAGAATTTAGTCTTTATTCGGATTGCACACAATCTTTCACTTACTGGTCTGAAGCTCGTGACCTGTTGTTTAAATTTTTTGTCAACGACAAAAGCGACTCCAAACTCTCTGCTTCCCGACAATTTTCCACTTGGATAGATTGTGTGTGATCTCATGTCCATGATTTCGCTACCGAGCCATTTCGTTTCTTGGATGGCAGTTATGTTGATGTTGTGTTTTGCCACTTCTTCGAGAAACTCTTTCAGAGCTCCTGTCCTAAATAAGGATCGAACATTCCAAGATCCAATAGAGTAGTCCATTTTTAGTTTGCGGGGTCGTTGCCGTTGAGTCCATCCTTTCCGAGGCTGTTCTTCAGGTTTCTGGACAGTGTTCTTTTTCCGGTGATGCGTTGTCGGCGCCTCGCCCAACCCCCGACCGGGAGGACCGGTCCTACTTATTTATTACACCATAGTAGAAAAAGGGTGGAAGTTTTGAGCTAAATATGACATGCTGGAGTTCTCACAGCTATGCTGCAAGTCCAACTATGTCATACTTTTTGCCTACTTCCTGAGACGCACTGGTGTTACTGGCAATTCAGGTTAACTCCATGTTGCCTCCTCCTTTTTCAACTCGGGCTTGGGACCGTCTATGGCGGAGTTGAATAATACATTCCGTTTAATTAGAGGTGAAATTATTGACTCGAGCGTCGCAAAATTGCCGGTGTACTCAGCATTTTCACAGCATTTTCTGTTACTACTAATTCAAACGTATACCTATCCGTACAGTGGAATAAATAAAATTTTCAAATAGTAACGCTAATCTGATATCTATGCAATGCATAAAAGAGTAAAGCTATACTCGGTTTGGTGCCTGAAAAAAAAAGTTGTTCCTTAATTGAGTTATGTTAGATAAATTATAGTCAATTGGGCAGTAATTATAATTGAAAATATGCGAAAGAGATGCAATTGATTCGTTTTGTCCATAGTTGGTGTCATATTGAAGAATATTGAGTGGCATATAGTTTCTCAAAGATCGACACGGAATACTTAAAGTTTTGGCATCGAGAAAATATGGGGAATCAATTTATCTTAAAATTAGTATAATAGCAAAAGCAGCCCTAAGGATAATCCGTCTATGCTCAATCGACTCTAGAGAAAGGAGAAAGACACTGTTCGTAAGACGGAAGACGCCACGTATCAGACTAGGGAAGGTGCCTTAGGGTGAATCTTGGAACCTTTGCTGTACAGACTTGATTCTACTCTTATGTTCCTCCTAATACGGAGCCCACACCTGACAAGCATACTGAAGAATAGAGTATACAAAAGCACAGTATAAGGTCTTAATTATATAAGGATCATTGAAGTTCTTGCACCGTCTTTTAACGAAACCCCAAACGGAGTTGGCCTTGCTGATTATGTAGTCAATATGGTCGTCAAACGTAAATGCGGTTATAAAATATACACCGAGTTCTAGTCTTGTCCTTGTCTGTCTGTTGTAGTGTGCTACCGTCTAGGACATACTCGAAATATTGAGGAGATTTTTTCCTAAAGAATGAAACGCTTGGGCATTTACTAATATTCAAAGGTATACAGTTTAATGTACACCAGTCAAAAAAGCGTTGCGAATCACTTTGACGCAGTACACCATCATTCAGATTCGAAATATCACGAAACAATTTCGGGCTGTTAGCGTAGAGCAAAATCGACTGGAAAAGAACTGATTTTACGTCATTAATAAATAAAATAAATAGCAGTCGTCCTAGATGGCTTCCCTGTGGCACACAAGGTGTGTTAGGTAGCAGACAAATGAACTCCTCGAAAGTACTATTAGATAGATAAGGTCTGGTACAATCATTGAAAGTAAAAGTAAATCCAAGTGCGTATAGCTTGTAAGCAAGAATAACAGGTTCAACGCTATCAAAAGCTTTGCTAAAGACGGTATATGCGCAGTTAACCTGCTCACCGCCTTCAATCACTGGAATAGTGAAATTGGGAAATTCCATTCAATTTTTTGTGGTCGACCTATTTTTGGGAAGCTCATGTTAGACTGGAATAATGATTAATTTACAATGAAAATTCGTTATATCATAAACAACAGCCTCGAACAATATTGGAATGCAAGAAAGATTTCCAATAGGAAGATAGTTATACATATCAAATCTTTTTCCTTTCTTGAGCAATGGTATGATAGTGGAGCATTTCTACAAACTAGAAAATATCCCCAATCTGAGACGAGCGTTAATATGTGACATAAGAAGAGAAGTGCTACAACGCTTTAATATGGCAGCAGGGATGTCATATGGACCTCTAGAAAAGCTATCCGCGATGCTTGCAATAAACTTCAAAACGGTCGCTTTTATGAAAATCGTTCATCTCTAATGAGGTAGAAAGAAACTTTGACATGTAGTGGAAAGCCTCAGGACTAATAGTACGATTTGAGGTAGTGAAGCAGTACGAAAATGGTCCGCAAAAAAGTTGCTTATAGCTAAGGGATCATCACTGACTACACCGTCAAAGGACATAGAAGAGGGATAACCATCGGTGCGTCTTTAGGAATTCATGAAATTCCAGAACTGCTTAGGCTTATCCTGGATGGATCACTTGATTTTACTGACGTAATTATTATACGCTGTATTAAGCTGACTAATGAACAAATTACGTAGCTCAAAGTAAAATCGTAGTCCCCATCGGCTCTCGAGAGCCAGTACGACTTCCTTGGCTTAATTTTTGAATTTTTCAAATGAGTCAAATCGTTATTGAACCATGGAAACCGTTTTACCTGCTTGTCGTGGGTGACTGGTACACACCGTAGTAGTGATGATATTTCCATCGCTTGCGTGGTTTGCCTACTGGCCGGTTACCACTCGCTTTGCCTTTAAGAGCACGTTTGGGGATTCTTTTGTCTTCCATTCGCTCTACATGGCCAGCCCACTGCAGTTTACGTAACTTGATGAACGTTGAAGCTTCTGGCTCGTCGTAGAGTTGATATAACTCATGGTTGTATCTTATTCGACATTCCGTTCCTTCCTTCACAGGTCCCAAAATTCTTCGGAGGACCTTTCTTTCGAATGCGTTAACTGCTTTTTCGGTAGTTCGCGTTAATGTCCACGAGCTCAATATTCACGGATTGCTTGGATGGTATTGACCTTAAGTGCTTGAGTCGTTTCTGGATTGTTGGCATAACATCGGTCCTTCACGGTTCTCCAGAAAAAAAATCCAAAGGGGTCAAATCGCAGCTCCGAGGCGGCCAATTGACATCGCCAAGACGGCTGATAACACGATTTGGGAATTTGGTGCGTAAAAGATCGATTGTGGCATGGGCTGTGTGGCATGGCGCGCCATCCTGCGTGAACCAAAGGTCGTTCAAATCCATGTCTTCAATTTCAGTAAAAAAAGTCGGATAACATGGCTCTGTAACGTTCATCGTTGACTGAAACGATGTTTCCAGCCCCATTTTCGAAGAAAAATGGTCCAATGATGCCTCCCCTTTACAATCTGCACCAAACTGTCACTCTCTGTGGATGCATTGGCTTCTCAAAAATAACGTACGGGTTTTCCGAGTCCAGATGCGACAATTTTGTTTGTTAACGTAGCCTCCGAGATGAAAATGAGCCTCGTCAGAAAAGATGATTTTTCGCCCAAAATCGTTGTCCAATTCAAGCTGCTCTAAGGCTCACACTGCGAAGCGATAACGAAGCGGATGGTCGTGCGCCTTTAATTGCAGAGTCAATTGGACCTTGTAAGCGAATAATCCGAGATCTTTGTGCAGAATTCTCCTCAGGCTAGTGCGTGAAATGTTGAGCTGTTGAGATCAACGGCGAGTTGATGTTCGTGGAGTGAGTCTCACACTCTCCGCTACAGCAGCCACATTCTCGTCTGTGGGCACTAACATGCCAGTCCCACGAACTGTTTGCACAAACTTGCGTACAGCAGGCGCGGTGGATGCTTCATTTCGGCCAAAACTTCTTTTCGAAAAACGCACTGTTTGGGCTACACAGCACTCACTTTGGAAATAAGTTTTCAATATTTTCCAACGTTGTTTAAGTATAAAGCGACCCATTTCGTTTTGCGGAGAAATGATACTGACTTACGTTAAGATTTTGAGCGGGAAACAGCTTTCAGTGTCAAAATAACCTATGATTTAAAAAGAAACCATTGGATGGCCCACCCTGTAAAATTAAGCCATATTTTATGATATTTAACACAATTTGGTATGATATATTCTTTAGTGCATTTTATAAAGTAGTGAAATATTCTGTTTCAATTAAATATTCATCTCCATCTCATTTCTTAGTTCGAGCATAGTTTCCAATTCTTCCGAATAATGAGCTTTATGTACGGATGCCCAAAAGAATTATTTGGTATTACAGAAGAGCAGATTGGGGAGCACTAAATCAGTTCTACACAGATTTCGATTTAAAATTGTGCTTCGAATATAATGATTTTGATATAGTTTGTCGAAAGATTGTCGGATTACTTAGATGCTAAAAAATGAACAATAAAGCATTTGAAATGTGCAAAGGTAACCCAACTCCTGCCAACCAATTACTTTATAACGTGTTAGTCTCAAGATCTCTTTGGTCATTCATTAAAACAGTCAACTGAAGGTTCATAAGATTTTTTACACCTCCCCTGACAGATGGTGACCGCATTATTCAGAATCGTTCTGGCTGCGAGCTTCGCAAGAAACTCCCGGCTCCCACCATGAAATTAAATTAGCCTCCCACAAAACCATCACATTCTGATTTCTCATTTCCACCCATTCACTTTCGAACATTTCTTTTCTGCTGAGTATCTTATGGATAAGATGAGCTCAATATTCACAGACCTGCTGTTCCTGATAGCATCCCCCTATTATACTTACGAAATGTTTATACTCTAAATGCAATCTGAGAGTATTATAAGTTTTCTCTAAAGTTTGTAACGCTAAGAAATAAGGCTCGGAGAAAAAAATGAATGATACAGAAGTTCATAAAATCACTCGAAAATCTCAAAACAGGATGTCCGTCCGTCCGTCCATCCGTTCGCTCTCTAGCTTGATAATGCGTTGAGCTAGAAAGCTCAAATTTCGTACACATCGTTTTTGACAAAAAAGTACGGTCAAGTTCGTGAACGGGCCAAATCACTCCATCCCTTCTACCCCCTCCCATACAAAATGACACAATTGCGCAATTTGACAACAAACGGATTTGCTCGAAAAGTATAAAAGCCATTAGCCTGAAATTTGGAATTTATTACTTTTAGGACAATATAAATCTACCGTATAAAAATTATGCGTGTCCTCCCCCTACTTCTACCACCTACCATACAAACTGTACTTGTCATGAATAACTCTAAGCAAATTTACTCAGTGCATATAAAATTTAGCGAGTTGACATTGTGCACCAAATATTTATTTAAAATTGCTAGTAAGGTAAAAAAAAATTACACGATTAGCTTCACTCCTTCTTCACTCCTTCTACCCTTCCCATACAAAATGACACAATTTCGCGATTCGACAATAAATGGATTAGCTCGAAAAGTATGAAATCTATTAGTCTGAATTTCGGGATATATTACTTCCATAATGATTTCAATCTACAGTATAAAAATTATTTGCGTCCTCTTTCTCCTTCCACCCCCTCCCATACAAACTACACTTTTTCATAAAATACTCAAAGCTCTCAGAATATACAACATTTATCGATCTCACATTTTGTAATAAATACTTATTTAGCATTATCACTAAGATCAAAAAAAAATATTTGATTACCTTCACTGCTTCTACCCCCTCCCATACAATATGACACTGTTTCACAACACAAAAAATCTATTTTCTTGAAAAGTATGAATGTTACTGGTCTAAACTTTAAGAGATGTCAATTTTATGATATTGTTAGTTATTTCTGAAAAAATCACTAAAATCCACCCACTCTTTCTACCACCTCCCATACAAACTGCACATTTTCACTAAATCTAACACACTAACTTTCTCAGCTCCTATTCAATTATCGGAGTAAGCATTTTGTATAAAACATTTTTATAGCTACTTTAGCATGATGGGGAAAAAATTAGTTCATTGCTATCATCCCTTCTAACACTCCCCATACAAAATTTCTTGGGATCACAAAAAATTCTATTTCATCTAGAGTATCGTAAGATTGCGCTTTACGCGCAATCGTAGCCCTGTTATGTTCTTAATTTAAGTTAACGCCACTCCAACTTGATTGACACAATCCATAATTGAGAATTTCTTCCTCACATCAAAGACTGTTAGTGTTTCATCATTGGGTTTGTCCAAAACATGTTGGAATGTTCGTTTTACGTAGTATATTTTAAATGTCGCAATTATACCTTGGTCTAGCGGTTGTATCAAAGATGTAGTATTAGGTGGTTCAAATAAAATTTGCAATTTTGGGTGTTCCAAGACAGGATGGCCAGGTGCATTGTCAAGAATTAGAAGAACTTTAAATTCCAGACCTTTCAAATTCATATAACGTCTGACTTCTGGGACAAAACTATTTTTGCACTATTCTGTAGCAGTGGTCACCCATGACTTCTTGTTTGCCATCCAGTGAACAGGCAGTTTATTCATATCTACACTTTTAATTGAGCGTGGGCTAAAGGCCCGATAATGAAATACTTTTTTTTAATTCGTGTAAAAAAAGTTCGGGCAAAAACCACAGTACAACCAGTAAAATAACTCCGTATATTGCCTATGTTAACAGGTTTTTCATGAGAGACCTCTGAAATTTGACGTCATTACCTCCGAAAAAGAGAGAGAGAAAAGTACTGACGGACCAAGACCACCTTAAGTTCCAGGCCACGAACAACTATCTCGCACTAACACTTTCAAGGGGCATGTAGTCTGAACATTTTTTCTCTTTACTTGAATGTGTACTCTAAGTTTTTCCTGTGGAAAAGAGTGAATTAAAGCGGTAATCGAAATAAAACCACAAACTTTTGTAAATAATATTACTAATTTAATAGTAATAGTAGATATTTATTTTATAAAAATGAAAAAAAAAACAAAAAAAACAAATAAATAAAAGTAATGTATACGACGATCAAATTTGACGTCTTTCTTCGCTTTATCGTAATTACTACGACATCCCGGAACACAGCAATGACGAGGCATTTTTATAATAGAAAAAAGTATAGAAAATTAAATTAATTGTAAAATTTCTCCGCCGATTATATCTTCTGGTCAGTAAATATCTGCATAAAAAATATGTTAGTTAAAAATTGAATTACAACTAAACTTTTAAAAAGGAAACGTTTCAAACAAAAAACATAACAGAATTATGATTGGGCTTAAAGCCCAATCATATGATACTCTAGATGAGATGGAAATGACTTTAATATACCGGCAAATATGTCATCTCAAATTCTTTCGAATAGTGAGAAGAGACTTTGCATGGGAGGTGGTAGAAGTAGAGGCAGAGGTTTGTATTTCTCCTATGTGACACCGAAAATTGCGTGTA
This sequence comes from Chorisops tibialis, assembly GCA_963669355.1. Classification (NCBI taxonomy): domain Eukaryota; kingdom Metazoa; phylum Arthropoda; class Insecta; order Diptera; family Stratiomyidae; genus Chorisops; species Chorisops tibialis. Next base: position 266,087,091 of record OY770262.1, on the reverse strand, counting down.
AAATGTTTCGTGCTGAATTTAAAATTTTTAGTTTTCATTATTTTTAAAGAAATTGGTCATAGTTTTCCTTAAATTGAGGCATTTGTATGGGAGATGGCAGAGGAAGTGAAACGTTTTAGATGATTTTGAAACTGCTTATCATCACCCCTATCACTATGCTTTGATTCAATTTCAAAGTCGACAGCTCTCATATATTCGAAGGAGAAATGCTTTTCTTGAATTTATAATACAGATATTTATATGGGAGGGGGTAGAAGGAGGGAAGCTGAGCTGGTAATTTTTTCCAGCATTTATTGCAACTATTAAAAAACAAATTCTGGCAAAATTTTAAGTTTGTAATTTTTCTAGTTTTAATGGAAATCGATATAATGCATTTAACAAAAATGATGCATTTGTATGGGAGGGGGTAGAAGGAGTGTAAGGATGAAAACAATTTTTTTCCCTGTTATTGATATTTCTATTTTTATACTTTGTGCGAAATATCAAATTGATAACTTTAACAGTTTCGAAGAAAAATAATTTAATTTAAATTTCAAAATTTCGTGAAATTTGTATGGGAGGGGGTAGAAGGAGTGAAGGGAAGTTGCTAATTTTTTCAGTGCTGATTGGAATTATAATAAAATTAATTCTGGCAGAAATTCGTTTTTATAACTTTACTAGTTTCGATGAAAATCGAAAAACTGCATTTTTCAAAATTATGCATTTGTATGGGAGGGGGTAGAAGGAGTGATGGAGGAGGGGGTAGAAGGAGTGATGGGATCGGATCAATATTGAGTCATATTAATGGTATCTATATCATAATACTTGAACCCAAATTTCAAATCGATAGCTTAAATAGTTTCTAAGAAAAATCAATTTCTGAAAATTTCGAAATTTCGTGAAATTTGTATGGGAGGGGGTAGAAGGAGTGGGAGGATGTGGCCCGTTCACAAACTTAAAGTTTTTTTTTTGCTAAAAATGACACACAACAAATTTCAGCACGATAGCTCAAAGCGTTCGAGAGTTATGCTGTAGACAGACGGACAGACGGACAGACAGACAGACAGACGGACAGACGGACAGACAGCAACTCGGAATCGAAGTTTTTGAGCGACAACAAATATTTCTGTACCCTTGGCGGCTCTGTGCGAGCATTATTTCTTAGCGTTACAAACGGTAAGGCAAACACAATATACTCTCAGATTTCATCTAGAGTATAAACATATTTGCAAGGAAATTTTAAATTTAATTGTACACCAGACAATATCTGATTTTTTCGCAAGTTATAGATGCAGCTATTTTTAAGTATTTGCTTTGGGAAGTACAGCCCCTATTGATTCTAAATCTATTTTATGTTGTTCGCTATTATTTTTAAAAACTGGGAAGGAAAACTAAATGAAAAGTATATTTTCGCAAATTATGTGCACCCTGGTAATCGAAGATCCCTTTTAAAAATATATAAAATCTAGCAACTTTTATTACCATGGTAAAATGAACATTTTAGCTCTAACATATGGATTGCAGTATCATCACAAAAATTACAATTTAATTTTTGGAAACTTCACTTACTTCATAAATAACCGATAAATACACGAAAATTTAGTTTTATTGCCGTTTCCGAGATTTTCCTTCACAGAGGTTACAGTTTTCCCTTAATCTACTCCCAAAGCAATTACTTAATGCAAGATTGGAAAAATTAATTTTTCATGCAAATCGATAAACCGTCTGGACTAATGATAAAAATCAGCGCAACAAAAATTTAATGTTCACGGAAGCACCCGCCAAATCTGTCAAAATATTTCACCTACAACATTTCTGTTTAAATTTACTTACCTTACATTTCATATATCCTGTGCTTATCCTGTCTTGGTGCAAAGACGTCCGAATCGCCCTTTAAAACAATAAAATATTATAAAACACAATTTTAACCACACTTTTTTTTTCTTTTCACCTTCACTTTTCGTCTCACTTGAACAGTAAAATTACCGCCGCGCGATTGCGAAGAAGCAACGTATTTCTTCTACTGCAATAGTGTTGGGTTACTCATACAAGAAGTGGTACAAATGTCCCATTCATGCACGTCAAAATGTCCCATCACTACAAAAAATATTGTTGTCCCACTTCAAAGTTTTTGTCCCACTTCAGAGCTTTTGTCGCATCTGAATTAAAAACATGCATTTGTATGGCTGCTGTACCAATCCATTTGTAACACTCAAATCACACTCACTTCACCGGGTTTTGTCCCATGCATTTGTATGGCTGAAAGCAAAGCTCTCAGCACGGAAATATTACGAACCGGAGAACTCTGCACATAAATGACAGATTCTCTTCGATGGGAGAAACCGAGATTTAACTTTCATCGCACTTTTTTCGATTAAAAATCTATTGCACTGATATCAACGTGTAGTAATTACATGCTGAGCACTATTAATAAAGTATTTTGCAAAACTGAACTATTTTTAACACTGCATTTAAGAATAAACGCGATTCTTACGAAGCCCGCCGTGTCCGCTACATACAAAAGCTGGCGAACGGAACTGTCATTTTTATTGTGACTACAACTTGTTGTTGTTGGATTGACTTACATGGCTAGTATAGTGTTTTAACCCTAGTGAAACCGAATAAGTGTAAATAAGAATAACTGAAATAAATAAGAATGTATTTTTTTGTGATATTAATTAAGGAGATTTTGTATTTTTATTTTTAAAATTAAATAAGAATAAATAAAATAAAAAAGAATGTATATTATAAACACAACCCACAAATGCCACACCTAATAATACGCCATTTTACTACCGCATCTCAATAAGAAACGGTGTTAGTAGGGTTAAAATACTCTACGCGCACACATAAAAGCGCAATATACGTCATTTTTCGCTCATTTGCTACCATTGCTCCTCAAAAAGGCAAATTGTATGAATGGGACGGACATTGTATGTATGAATGGGACATGGAGCTTTTGAATGGGACATTTGAGGTGGGACATTGTACCACCTCAAATTTCAAATGAGCCCCTCATACAAACATGGGACAAAAATTCTTGTCCTACCCAACACTATACTGCAATTCTAATAAAAAATTAATTAGTTTTATAATTATATTTAGTATAATAACGAGAAAAAAACCAACCGCAAGCGTGTAGTCTGCTTGAAATCGCACAAGACTGACATTTCCGTAGCGAATTTCTCAGACTACACGATACATACACAAAATGTTTGTGCGTGGCCTGGAAGTATAAGTGGTCTTGGACGGACTCATTAGCGACGCGTCTCGCCGAGTCCGCGACACCTCTTATCTCTAATTCTTGTGCATGGCGGTCTTAAAGCTTTTGCTCGCGTCGTATTCAACTTGGTCGGCGAGTGCGCGGCGTATGATCGGCAGGTGGTCGGCGATTCTCTTCCACTCAATGTTCTTGATATTTTCAGTGTGGCCCAATTGAATTAAATCTCTTTTTTTCCTTCAGAAAATCATGTATTTATTTTAAAAATTTAATAAAGCAAAGATGTCTTAAGACGCACGATTTTTCGCCGTGTTATTCAACTTAAGTTGTTTTAACCGGAGGTTTTACTAACGAAGTGGAATCAAACACGTTCTGCTTAAGACTATTTTATTGCGTCAGATTTCTTGACAGTTGTTTTACATTATATCTCTTATTCTAGTACTTTTAGTGCTACCATACATTACATTCTTCCCGTTCCTAATTCAAATCACTATTGATAACATTATTCAAAGTAATGCGTAGATAATTAATTCCAAATAAAATATCTTTAACTTAAATTGTATATGATTTATGACGTTACTTAATATTAACACAATTATTGCAGCTTTTAAAGTTATGCACGAAATTCACATCAATGCAACCAAAGATAATTAAATTCCTACATGATAATATACATAACATAATCAGTTTCAAATTAAATTCCAAATTCTGAATTTTTTGTTTGTAGAGTTATTAGAAATGCAATATTATTATTTCGTTTTATCTACTTTAAGTATTTTTTCCTTTTTATTCTCAATACAAATATTTTTTGTTGTAGTTTTTAGCGTGTCGTCTTGGTTGTTCACGTCTTGAAGTTGTATCGCAACGAACCTCAGGAACAGGTTTAACTGGTGTTGATAAATTCGCTTCGCTTTCTAAATTGCTACATGAAGGTACCAAAGTTTCCCTATCTGGAGTCGTACGACCAGAAGTATCACTCACTACCTCAAAACCTATATTTTCATTTACTTGTTGTTTAGGTTGTTGTTCGTTAAATCTCATTTTGATTTGATTTTGGTGTCTTTTTCGCATGGAATTAGTTCCAATTAATTGAACCAAATAAGTTCTATTTCCAAACAATTTTTTTACTTCACCCGCCTTCCAATATTTCTTGTTCGCACTATACTCCCTTACCCATACCTTATCGTTTACCTCATATTGAACAACTTCTTTTCCCCCAAAGTTTTTAATTTGCTTTTCTTGCATTATCTTAACTCGACTTCGAGTGTCTCCAAAATCCTCTCTAGTTTTTTTCTTTACCGGTTTTACTAAATCAAGTCTAGCTCTAAGCTGACGTCCAAAAATTAGATTTGCTGGTGTTTCGCCAGTCGTACAATGAGGAGTAGTTTTATACCCTAGTAATGTTTAATGCTTCAGATAAATTTTTACTTTCTGATACAACTTTTGAAACTGTTCGTTTAAAAGTTTTCACAGCATTTTCAGCCTGTCCATTCGACTGTGGATGGAAAGCTCCCCCTGTTAAATGTTTTATACCATTACTGGTACAAAAGGCTTGAAAATCCTCTGAGATAAATGCGTTAGCATTATCGGACACAATGGTTTCTGGAAACTCCATTCGACAGAAAACATTTTGTAGCTTCTCAATCGTAGTCGCAGAAGTGATATTCGGTACAGGGATTACTTCTGGCCACTTGCTATAACTATCAATACATATTAAGAAATTTTTGTTCATGAACGGTCAACAAAAATCAATATGTACACGTTGCCATGGTCCATACGGCCAAGTCCACGGTGTCAGTTTTCCTTTAGGAGGATCACTTTGATTAACTGAGCATACTTCACAATTTCTTGCCAATTCTTCAATCTGCCTATCAATTGCAGGCCAATAAATATAGCAGCGAGCTAACGCCTTCATCTTGTTCATACCAAAATGAGAGGAGTGCAACTCTTGCAACAGTCTTTCTTATAGATTCTGGGGGATTACTACTCTATACCCTCGCAGAATACATCCCTTTTGGATTGAAAGCTCATTTCTAATTTTATGAAATATGGAAATATTTTTGTCGGCTATAACTTTCGGCCAACCCTTTAACATGAATTCCCGTATAGAATTCAGAATTTTATCCTTCTGCGTACACATAGCTATTTCATTTGCATCAACCGGAAGAGACTTTTGGTTTGATATATATTTCATGTGTATGTTGCTAAATTCTTCAAAACTATAAGTTTTTAGTTTTGGATCTGAGTTTGGAGAACGAGAAAGGAAATCTGCATTATTATCCTTCGATTTCAAATACTTAATAACAAAATCATATCCTGAGAAGAATAATGCATAACGTTGCAACCTATTTGCAGCCGTCTGCGGTATCCCTGTTTTGCTACCAAATATCGAGATTAACGGCTTGCAATCTGAAATCAAAATAAATTTGCGCCCACACAAATACTGGTGAAAATATTTTGCACCGAAATAGATTGCTAAAGCCTCCCTTTCATTTAACGTACGTGAAGCATACGCTATGGGCCTTGTGGTACCATCTTTGTAACAATGCGACAAAACAGCCCCCAGTCCATAGCTATTTGCGTCTACACTTAATTGTAGTGGCAACTCAGGATTGTAATGAGCCAGAACTTTGTTCGAAATTAACATATTTTTGGCACTTTGGAATGCCTTTTCACATTTAGAAGACCAGATCCAAGGTTTATCCTTTTTTAACAGCTCATATAGCGGATTTAAAATTTCTGCTAGGTATGGAAGCAACTTTCTATAATAGTTTAAAACTCCAAGAAATGACTGCACTTGCATGACATTTTTAGGCCCTTCCATTTCAACAATGGCCTTTACTTTTTCAGGACATGTTTTTAAACCTTCCTTACCAATTATATATCCCAAATACTTAACCGAATCCTTAAAAAAAACGCATTTCGATTTACTTACTGTTAAACCCGCATCCTTTAACCGTACTAAAACTTGCTCCAATCTATTTAAATGTTCGGCCTCATTTTTGCCTGTGACCAATATATCGTCTATGAATACGGCCACTCCCTTCAACCCCGCCAAAACAGATTCGATGGTTCTTTGGAAGATTGCAGGCAATGTTTTAATCTCGTACGGGCATCTTGTATATTTGAACAGCCCCAAATGTGTCGATATTGTTGTCAAGATTTGACTGTCCTCATCCAACTTAATTTGCTGATAAGCTGAAGCGAGATCAATTTTGGAAAATATCACCCCTCCTGATAATTTCTCAAAAATATCCTCAATCCGTGGCAGAACATATCGTTCATTCAGTAGCATCCTGTTCAGTGTGACTTTCTAGCCCCCACATAACCTTACTGATCCGTTCGCTTTTAATATCGGAACGATCGGTGTTCCCCAATCTGACACTTGCACAGATTCTAACACTCCCAGGTTCACTAACTTTCTGATTTCTTCCTCCACTTTATTTTTTAAGCTGAACGCTATTGGTCTGGGAGTGAAAAATACAAGAACTGCATCCTTTTTCATATATAATTTCCCTTTTCCATACTTAAAAGTACCCAACTGATCACTAAATACACTCTTATACTTTTCAACTAGTTTTGATAAGATGAGCTCTTTTCTATCAGTACCTAAGTAGTTCATTGAAGACTTTAATCCAAAATTATTTATAAAATCTCTTCCTAACAGCGGCGGTCTTCCTCCTTGCACAATGTAGAATTTTAAAAATCGAGTCTTATTTTCATATTCCACTTTCATTAATATTTTGCCTACCGGATTAAACGTATCACCATTATAAGTGATCAATTTTGTGTCGTTAGGCTCTAACCGAACTGTTTTGAAATTCTTACGATACATATTCAAATTAATCCAACTAATACCAGCTCCGCTATCAAGCTCTGCTTTAGTTTGCAATTCGTTCAATTTTACATTTAACCTAATTGGTTTATTCACACTGTTCTTGTTGTATGTACCAACTGTGAATAAATCAACTATTTCCTCTGACTGACATGCCAGGTAGTTCGACTTTTTTTTAATTTTCTCCCGACAAACTTTTATCAAATGACCGATTTTACCACAATTATTGCATTTATAATTCCTGTACTTACATTGGTTTGCTAAATGAGCGGTATTACCACAAACGTAACAAGCACTCTTTTTATCGTTAACTTTTCTGTTACTATTGCTATTAAATGATTTTTTATGATTGACATTGTGATTAATTTTATGCACGGGTTCCTGTTTAACGGTATTCTCGACCTTACTTAATAGAACTGCTGCCTCAGTTTCCAACGCGAACTTAACGGTATCCCGAAAATTTTCTTTTTTGTGCGAGAACAATTTGTCTCGAATTATTCCTTTTTTGAACCCTATGACAAATTTGTCTCGCAACGCGGAATCTTGTTGAGAACTAAAATCACAACTTACGGATAATTTCCTTAAGTATGACAAATTTGTCTCGCAACGCAGAATCTAGTTGAGAATTAAAATCACAACTTACGGATAATTTCCTTAAGTTCCTCTCCCATTGCTGAACTGAGTCCTCTTCATCCATTGTGGCTGTGAAGAATGCTTCTCTTTCCACGTGATATGATTTTGCTGGGGTCATGTGATTGTCCATAATTTCGACGATTTCCTCAAATGTACTGGTCTCCGGCTCCTTTGGAAAGCACAAGTCGGAGATCAAATGATACGAATCTTCTGCTAATATTGTCAACAGCACACCACGTTTTTTTTCGGGCTGCGAAATTGCATTAACCCCAAAAAACTGAACCAATTTTCGCTTGAATATCTGCCATTCCATCTGCAGATGATTGAATTCCTTGATGACTCCAATGTATCCTTGGTGTTCTTGCTCCATTTTTCTTTTCTTTTTACCTCGTCGCCAATGTTTTAACCGGAGGTTTTACTAACGAAGTGGAATCAAACACGTTCTGCTTAAGACTATTTTATTGCGTCAGATTTCTTGACAGTTGTTTTACATTATATCTCTTATTCTAGTAATTTTAGTGCTACCATACATTACATAAGTCATTCAAAATTTCATTTAAAATTTGTTTACCGAAGCCAAAAAAAATAAAAAAAAACAAAAGAAAAACATACATTGCTGCCATTTAAAGTAAAGTTATATTAAAGTTATGACAATATTTAAATATATATCTATAAGAATTCAACTCTATACGAACATTTATAATAAATTGATTCGCAACTAAATAATTGATATGTGGCAGTACTGCGGCGCAGACTTAAAATTTCTTGCTTGCTCTAGTCTAATAAAAAAAAATCATTGCGAAAAAGAAATGGAAAGACCAGATTAAATGTCCACTATAAGCTTGAGGGAGATGAAGCACACGTGTGATTTCGAAACCAGGCCGCATATTTGGCTGAATTATTTTACTGGTTGTACTGTGGCAAAAACAGAACCAGGTGTACATCTATAGTATCATAATTCTGTTATGGTTTTAATTAAAAATCTATTGCACTGATGTCAACGTGTACTAATTACACGCCAAACACTATTAATAAAGTACCTTAGAAATCTTAACTATCTTTAACAATGCATTTAAAAATAAAAGCGACTCTTCCAAAGCCCGCCGTGTCTGCTCCTTACAAAAGCGAGCGGCTTTGCATAGAACTGTAATTTTCGTTATGACTCCAACTTGATGTTGTTGGGTTGACTTACATGGTTTTTGCTTTAGAGGATTTTGTCCCTACCAAAGCTTTCTACATACATAACAAGCTAGGCAGAACTGACGTAGCGACCATCTTGAATGACTCCAGTGGGTGAGACGTCATGGATTTTACCATTTCAAAAGACTACCTGTATTATTTTTTAACAATCTTGTCATAGCAACACGTTTTACCGAAAACAACACAAAAGCATAATTAAATCAAATTCAGCACGGAAATATTACGAGGGTGCATACTTTTTCGTAATAACTAAAACTCTACAGTTTTCTGTGTAAAAATTAACTGGGAACTCTGCAAAATATCAGTGACAGATTTTCTTCGGTGTGAGAAACCGACATTTGACTTTGATCGCACTTTTTTCAATTAAAAATCTATTACACTGATTTCAACGTGTAATAATTACATGCCGAGCACTATTAATAAAGTACCTTAGAAAGCTGAGCTATCTTTAACACTGCAGTTAAGAAAAAACGCAACTCTTACAAAGCCCGCCGTGTCTGCTCCATACAAAAGCGAGCGAATTTTATGGAACTGTCATTTTTGTTCTGATTCAACTTGTTGTTGTTGGATTGACTTAAATGGCTTTCTACTTTAGAGAACTTTGTTGACATTGGCCTGACTACATCATTATCTTATAGCGAAATACTGAATTAGTACACATGAATAAATACAAAAAAAAAACAGTTTTGCACATAAATTTATATATTTCTTTCATATATCGATAGGTCACAAAGTTATTTCCAACAAACACATACTCTATTCTTGCAAGATCCTCCACGCCTTCCACTGGATCTGCAGTCAGCAGCGCACATGCTATTAACGACAGGAATGACAGACAGCGGCATATTGCAAATATCGCGTTTTTCGCGCAAATGTTCCGAACTTTCAGGGTAGGCCAAACCTACAGCGCAAACCATGGCCAGAATTAAAGCGATTAAGGCGAATTTCATGTTGTCTTCTGTGTATAGAGCTCAAATAATGCCGGCCAATGTTAATCCTCTCCCTTTTATAGTCAGTCATTTTCAACCATATGTTTTAAAAATATTAAAAATTCTCAGAAACTTTTGCGAACAATAGTTTTTTTTTTATTTTGCTGTAGAAACAAGTGTTTTTCTAATTCGACGAAAAATAATATGTTCGTGCGAAAAAACCCCCCTTCGATGCAAGGGGTTTTTTCTCAGTAATTCAAAGAAAATATTTTAAACAACTTTTCTTATAGATAGATTCAATGTTAAATTTTCAGCTTGAACAACATTATAGGTATGATGCACATGTCTGAAATTTGAATAAAAGTAAACAATACGAAAAACTAAATTATTTGTTATATTTGAAAGCAAACGTTATGTAAATTATCATTATTCCTAGAACTGTTTTCACACCTCTACATTGTTTTTTAATCTTTTGATCGATTACAGTTAAACAAAAATTCGATGAAATCCCAAGAAAAAATGGAAAAACATTTTCGACGAATATCAAAAAATTGAGTCAAAAAATAGACGACGTTATTTAGTAGTATAGTCTTGATGTTTGAGGAATCCCAGCAAACAATGAAAAATTACAGTGAAATCTTAATGAAATCTGTATATGAATGTGAAATCACTTATGGTTTATTTTCGATTCGTTCACTTCGAATTCACTATCCTGCTAAAAACTTTACCCCAGACTGAAATCATTACATGAACTCAGAAAAGCTTACGTGAATGATGCAGAACAAAACGCAAAAAAACACATCGGGAAGATATCCACGTGATCAGTAACTGATAGAAAACTGATATCTGTATTAGGAGTCAGTATGCTGTCAGTAGAAGTAATCCTAATCATACTATTTTTCATTACATGATCATACTCGTATTTTCAAGCGTAAGTGAAGCACAGAATGCATTTCAGAGCGTGAATTCATTTATTTATACTGAGTGACAAAAGAGTGAAAGGCTTGAAATCGCATGTTTAATAGGGACTAACACAAAGAAAAGAACCTGATTTATTCACAAGTTAATCCGTTTTTGAATCCAAAGTAAAACGGAGTCCCAGCAAATGATTTCACAGAGGCTTCCTTTATTGAAATTTCATCAAATTGGATGAAACGTTGCCTATATGTATGTATTTCACTGTAGAGCAAGATAATGGTGCAAGCGTTTAAAGCGTGATTTTATAGATCAATTATAAATATTGAAAGAAAATCAATTTACATATTTGATACTAGCGATCACACGCGACTTCGTCCTCGTAAAAATCGCAATAATTTGCAATTTTGGAGAAGGTATGTAGCTAGTAATACATTATGAGGGATATATAATCTGCTTACTTTAATGGCTCTTTGCACACAATGTTTTGTATTTTGTTGGAATCAGAACCATACATTATCTATACCTATAATATAATTGTAGTGTCTGTCTACTATTTGCTTATAAATGGCTATAAGTTAGTTTTTTGAGTTATTTTAGCACTAACTAAGCGTAAAAACACATTTTTGAAATTTTTGTCTGTCTGTTTGTCTCTCCGATCGCTTTTCACGCACAAACGGCTGAACCAATTGTAATGAAACTTGCACAGCTTGTTAGGTGTCCATCGGAATGAAATCTGTTTTTGGTTTCATTTCACTCCCCTCACGCCTTCTACCATTTACTCATTTCAAAATATATGTTTATCAAATTTTCTTGGAAACTATAAAAACTATTAATTTGAAATTTGGAATATGTTATTTCTATTCTAATAATAAATGCAGTCTTTTAATCTACAAATTGTTTGAGTTTCCTCAGTCCTTTCACCACCTCCCATACAATCTACACTTTTTCATGAATCACTTTACACCAAATTTCTCAGTACGTGTTACTTCGATCGAGCTAAAATGTTGCATTAAATAATTAATTAACATTATTATTAATATCGGAAAAAAATTTAACGAATAGCTACACCCCTTCTACCCCCTCCCATACAATGTGACGTAGTTCCACGTCTTCACAAGAATTTGATTTTCTTGAAAAGTCTGAATGTTACTGATCTGAAATTTAAAGTATATCAATTGCATGATAGTTATAGTTGTTTCTCGAAAAATCACCAATATCCCGCCACTCCCTCTACCACCTCCCATACAAATTGCACAATTTCATTAAATTCAATGCACTAAGTTTCTCAGTACCTACTCAATTTTTGAAGCTTAAATTTCGTACAAAACATTTTTATAGCTACTTTGGCATGATGTGAAACAAATTAGTTCAGTGCTATCACCCCTTCTACCACTCCCCATACAAAATTTCTTAACACCGCAAAAATTTCGATTTCATCTATACATAGTATCGTACATATGATTGGGCTTTACGCACAATCGTAGCCCTATTATGTTTTTAAGCTTAGTGTTATTTTATTTGTTTTTTTTTTTTTAAATAACACCAGCTACAATTATTCACATGTCCTTAACGCTCTTCAACACGTTTATGATCAGGAATCACGGGTTTGATTTGATCAAGAGCCTGTCCCATAAAAATGGGAGTATCATACTTTCATTCTGAATAATTTATGGTTCTGATTCCAACAATATACAAACCATTTTATTCAAAGAGCTATTAAAGTAAGCAGATTATATATTCCACATTATGTATTACTAACTACACTCTCAAAAATTGCTTATTATTACTATTTTTACACGGACGAAGTCGCGGGCGTTTGCTAGTTAAGAATAAAACCATGATACTCATATTTGTATAGGGCAGGCCAGTGTTCACGAGGGTGATTTGAGATCATATATATGTATATTGAAGAGCATTGATGAAATGTAAAAAGTTGTAGTTTGTTTTAAATCTAAAAAAGTAAATAACATAAGATTAAGCTCAAGAAATTTTTTAAGGGGAGTGGCAGAAGACATAACAGCATTGAACTAATTTGTTTCACATTATGTTAGAGTAGCTATAAAAATATTTGGCACCAAATTTAAGCTTGAAACATGCGATACTCTAGATGAAAGAGAAATTTTTTTATTTTAAGAAATTTTGTAGGGGAACAACATTGAACTAATTTTTTCAAATCACGATAAGATTGCTATCAAAATGTCTTATACAAAATTTAGGATTCAAAAATTTAATAGGTACTGAGGAACTTAGTGTATTGAATTTAGTGAAATTGTGCATTTTGTATGGGAGGTGGTAGAGTTATTAATAAATTTCTTAGAAATAACGCTAAGCATCATTTATTTGGCACAGCAGATCAGTTGCATTCATACTTTTCAGGCAAAGTAAAGTTGTTGAATTGTGACAAATTGTATGGGAGGAGGTAGAAGGAATGAAGCTAATCGCCTAATTTTTTTTTGGTCTTACGAATAATTCTAAAATCATGTTTATTGCACAATTTCAGCTTCATTAATTTTATACGTACTGAGTAAATTTGTTTAGAGTATTTCATGAAAAAATGCAGTTTGTATGGGAGGTGGTAGAACAAAGGGAAAGACTTAAATAATTTTTATACAGCAAATTGGAATTATTATAAAAGTAGTATATTCCAAATTTCAGATCAATAGCATTTATATTTTTCGAGAAAAGCCGTTTATTATCGAATTGCGAAATTGTGTCATTTTGTAGTCTTACTAATAATTCTAAATAAATATTTAATGCTAAATTTGAGCTCTGCGCACTGAGTAAATTAGCTTAAAATATTTCATGAAATAGTACAGTTTGTATGGGAGGTGGTGGAACGAAGAGGAGGACACGTATAATTTTTATACGACGGCCTAATCATCATAAAAGTAATATATTCAAAATTTCAGAGTAATGGCTTTTATAAGTTTTCGAGCAAATCCGTTTACTGTCAAATTGCGTAATAGTGTCATTTTGTATGGGAGGGGGTAAAAAGGTTGGAGCGATTTGGCCCGTTCACGAACTTGTCCTTACTTTTTTGTCAAAAACGATGTGTAAGAAATTTTAAATTTCTAGATCAACGCGTTCTCAAGCAATAGAGGACACGGACGGACATCCGGTTTTGAGATTTTTGATTGATTATATGAACTTCTGTATCATTCATTTTACTTTATTATTATAATAATAAAGTATTGTGATCGACACAAGAAAAAAAAATAATTTGCTAAATTTTCGCGTTTCATGACTGCAAAAAATGCAAAAAAAAATCCGTCCCGCCGTACGCCGTACATATGGACTCATATCTCCGAGACCGTTAAAGGTAGAATGTTCGTTCTTGGGTGGATTGTTGATTGGGTAAGTGAACTCTATTTTCTAAATTTTCGGGGGTGTTAGGTGGAAGGAGTAAGTGGGGGAGGGAAAAAGCCGAAAACTACACTTGCTAATATCTCCACCACGAATGCAGATAGAAAGTTGAAAATCAGTAGAGATATAGAGAAGGTTATGCGACAATCTTTAGAAACAATTTAATTTTTTGATCCATTGGCGTCCCAAAAAGGGGGGGCTAAAAACAAATTGTAGGCCGAATTGCTTTTTCAAATGATTATATCTTACAAATTACTTATCGTAAAAAATTCACATTTTGGGATCATCAAGGTGGCATATAATTGCATCGGAATCAGCTTAGAGAGTAGCTAATTATTGTAAGAGCGAAGGCAAGGGAGGTGCAAATAAAACCACTTAAAAATGAATATCTCAACTATTTCTTAATCTATGTAATTGAAACTTAAAACGTATATTAAACTATACTAAGAAAATACAAAAAAAATATAACATGTTGAAATAATAGTAGTGGGGGGAAAAGAGGAGCATTTCAAAAATGGCGCACTTTTAAAAATTACAAATCCTTATATCTCAAAAAAGAGTACAGATATCAAATCGAAAATTTGTCAGATTGTAGAGCTACATAATGGTTAATTTTTGTACAAAGTTTACGTTGGGTGGTGTAAGAGGAGGGAGGTGATAAGCAAAAGTGTCGAAAATTTGAGTGATTTTTTTAGGGCTCTGGTAAAAGATACAAAGTTTAAATTTTGCATGTAGATACGTCTATTTGATTTACATAGAAAAATACTAATAACTTGATCCATAGTTTTTATAAACCGACCCCCCCAGTCTAACGTGCACAAGGTATTTCATGTGCATTGAAAAAAACACATAAACTGAAAATTTTTGAGTGAAATTTTAAGGTAGAAACTTGAAAATTTGCAAAATGCATTTATAAAAAGTCCCTAAATATGTGAAATATTTACTGGTCGAAAACCTTTAAAACTTCTACCACATCCCATACAAAAATATTTTTTCGCCAATTTTTAAGAATTCAATTATAACCTAATTATTAAAAGCTATCAATTTGAAATTTTGCATAAAAACTTACAAAAATAATTAAAATGAAATTACGTTAAAAGTTTTGAAATCGCACTTGCCCTTCTACCCCCTCCCATACAAAACTATGATTTCGACCAATTTCATTAAATCAACTAATAACCAACAAACTAAAAGCTACGAACTTGAAATTTTAAACAAGCACCTGACAAGAAAAGCGAAATAAGAGTGCATATCAAATTTTACGATTACCCTACATTCTATACCCCCTTCCATACAAATGTTCGGTTTCGTGAATGCAAAATACACCGAATTTTATGAAAACTCTATGCAACTTCGTCTATGAAACACATTCTACATAGAGAATATTGGACGCGATTCAAGCAATTAATTAAAAAGCTATTAACATCCACCCACCTTTACTATTACCCCTCCTCCTTCCCTCATAAGAACCCAAATTTGCAAAAACGAATGAATTATTTTTAAATTGACAACAGCCCTGCCCAAGAACTCCCTTTCACTTAGCCTTCCCTAACCACTCTAACCTGCATATTGACTTTCCACTCATCCGCAACTTGTCCCAAGTATAATAAAGTTTCGCCCGACTTGTTGGCAGTTTATTTTTCTCCGAGCGTTATTTCTTAGCGTTACAAACTTTGTGGCAAACTTATAATACTCTCAGATTTCATCTAGAGTATAAATAAACTGCCAACAAGTCGGGCGAAACTTTATTATTCTTAGGGCAAGTTGCGGATGCGTGGAAAGTCAATATGCAGGTTAGAGTGGTTAGGGAAGACTAAATGAAAGGGGGTTGTTGGGCAGGGCAGTTGTCAATTTAACACTTTGCGGAAACGTTCAAAAGCTTCAGTATATATAATCAATATTTCGTTCGTTTATTTATGCAAGTTTGAGTTTTATGAGGCGAGGGGTGAGGGTTGATAGTAAGGGTCGGTGGATGTTAATAGTTTTTTAATTGATTGCTTGAATCACGTCCAATATTCCTTGTATAGAATGTCATTTTCATAGACGAAGTTGCATAGAATTTTCACAAAATTCTGTGTATTTTACATTCACGAAACCAAACATTTATATGGGAGGGGGTAGATGAGGTAGTGGAATTTATTTTTAATTATTATCTGGAATACCTCTCCTACGCAAAGCATTCCATATGTAATCTCGCTTAACGCTGTCGAACGCCTTCTCCAAGTCCACAAACATGAGATGTAGTGGCGAACCCATTTCGGCTGACTGCTCTAATATTATCCGTAGGGTATTTGTGTGGTCGGTACAAGACGACCCTTTACGGAATCCAGCCTGATAAACTTCGAGAGTGCTCTCGACGACATCACTAATCCTATTGAGAATTACCTAAGCCATAATTTTTGATACGGCAGTAAGTAGACATATACCACGCCAATTGCCACAATCCCGAAGGTCGCCCTTCTTCGGGATTTTTACAATGACCCCCTCCTTCCATTCAGTCGGATATCTTCCTTCATTCCACACCTTAGTGAAGAGTAGGAGGAGTATATCGGCTGTTATATACTGGTCCGCTTTGAGGAGTTCGGTTGGTAGTCCGTCTATACCTGGAGCTTTCCTTCGCGTCTAACAGCCTTTTTAAGCTATAACTGAGCATCGCGGTAGTTCTGCCTCAACTCGGGCGTTCGTTGGTTGACATCGGGTTGAGAGATGATTGCCAATTTGGCTTTTTTCCGATTGCCAAACTTGTCCCATGTGTCTTGCGACATCCAGGGTTTCTCACCGCTTTGCACATATCCTACAGATTCTTCAGCACTAGTTAGAAAAGTGTTTCTGGTTGTCTCCCAATTGGCGTCCAGTGTGCGCATTTCATATTCATCCAATGTGGATGACTTTTCGCGTAGAATAGTGGTGTGTTCGCGTTTTTGTTGGGATCTCTGAGCTTATCCACATTAAGCTTGTGCTTCATTTGAAGAATTTGTGGTCGTCGGATAGCTGCTGTACACAATCTCAAGCAGGCAACCATCAAGTGGTGATCGCTCCCCACGTCAGCTCCACGTTTCGCTCGCACATTGAGGTGACATCTTCTCCATCGGCGACTTATAGCCAAATGGTCGATCTGGTTCTGAGTAACACCATCATGGGAAACCAAAGATGTTTTATGATGACTCTTGTGTGGAAAAAGGGTCCCTCCGATGACCATTTGCCGAGTACTACAAAACTCCACAAATAATTCGCCGTTTTCGGGTCTCTTAATCCAAGTTCGTGATGCGTCGACCCAAGGGTCACCATGCCTCCCCATGACGTGTTCTAGTCCAGTGTTGTCTGATCCAACCTGGGCGTTCATATCTCGCGAGATGATGATAATATCACCTCTTGGAACAAGTTCGAAGGTGGCACTCAGTTGGCTATAAAACTCCTCTTTGTCACCAGATGTTGCGGTATTAGTTGGTGCGTAGCACTGCAGAATTGTGACGTTTCTGACACTGTTCCTGAGCTTGACGACGATAATCCTATCCGAGATTGGTTCCCAGCTGTTTCTCGCTCTCGGTGTAAGGACGAGCGCCACGTGATTTTTGGCTTCATTTTCAGGGCCACAGTACAGAATGGTTTTTTCACTAGGGGTTCTTCTCCTGATTCTGTCCACCTGACCTTGCTCAAGCCCAAGATTTTGATGTTATAGTGCTCCATTTCACGGTCGATCACTGATTGGCGGTGCAAGGACCGAGTAACCCCAGCTCTTTCCCCGTCATTCAATGTTCGAACGTTCCAGAAGCCAATCATAGATCGTTTTCGAATGTCAAAAATCGTTACCGTAGAATGAGTCCGTATCCGAGGCGCTGTATCCGTTTCTCGTATCATTTAGGTCTTAAGATCACGGGTGGTAAGACCATGATCCAGTGAGTGTCCATTTGCCATTTTTAGGCCAAGCCAGGGTGAATTCTGCAGCCCTCATCCCACAGGGGAAAAGAGATATAACGATTTCTAATTTTGAAAAGTGCACCATTTTTGAAATGCTCCCCATTTCCCCCCACTACTATTATGACCAAATTTTATATTTTTTTTATTTTTCGCTAGTATAGCTTAGTCTATGGTTTAAGTTTCAATTACAAAGCTTAAGAGATAGTTGAGATATTAATTCTTAAGTGTTTTTTTTAGCACCCCCTCTGACCCTCCCTTACAATAATAAACCTTTTTCTAAGGTGATTGTGGTGGATCTATATGCCATCTTAATTGTTCCAAAATATGAATTTTTTATAGTAAGTAGTTTCGAAGATATAAACATTTCAAAAAAGATTCGGCCGACAATTGGTTTTTATCCCCCCCTTTTCGGACGCCAGTGGATAAAAAAATTAAATTATTTTTGAAGTATGTCCCACAACCCTCTCTATACATATGTTGATTTTTATTTTCCTATCTGCATTCGTGATGAAGATATTAGCAAGTGTATTTTTTGACTTTTTCCATCCTCCCGCCTCCCCCTTCCACCTGATACTCCCCAAAATTTGGATAATGGAGCTCACTTACCAAATTAACAATCCACGCAAAATCCAACATTCTACCTTTAACGGTCTTGGAGGTACGAGTCCATATGTACGGCGTACGGCGAGACGGATTTTTTTTTTGCTATTTTAGGCTAATTTTGTATGGGAGGTGGTTGAAGGAGAGGCGAGGAGTGTGTAATTTTTTGAGAAATCATCATGCTATTGATATATTTTAAATTACGGATCAGTAACATTCAAGTTGTGAAATTGTAGCACATTGTATGAGAGGGGGTAGAAGGAAGGAAGCTAATCGGTTTATTTTTTCCCGATATTATTATACAATAATAATAATGCTAATGTAATATTTAGGATAAAATTTGAGCTCAATAAATGTTATATGTACTGAAAAAATCGGTTTAGAGTATTCCATGAAAAAGTGCAGTTTTCATGAGAGTAGAATAGAGCAAATAATTTGAACCACGGATCACTTTATGATAACATTAATATATTAAAAATTTAAATTTGTTAGCTCTTGTAGTTTTTTATATACCATGTATATTTTTGAAAATGAGTCTTGTTGTATAGGAGGTGGTAGAAGACATGAGAGGATGGAAATAAAACTAAAAGCAGATTACATATCGGAGCATATCTAACACTGATACTGATATCTGTTATCATTTTCAACAAAAATGTACCGATGTGGATAAAAATGTGAAAATAAAAACTTTTAGGGAAGCAAAAAAACTAACAAACTGGTAGTACGACCTTCCTAACTTTGAATTCATTTTTTGACCATTTTTATTCATTGATAAAAGCCGCGGTTTATTTTATTATGTGTTAAATTGAATGAAGAATGATAATCAGCATAAAAAAAATCGATTTTTTTTTCACACATATTTAAGTCAGTAACCCCTTAACAAACGCTTGCTGTCAGTTTCCTCTATAAATCAATTCATTGTCGGCCGAATCAATTCCTTCCGACCGAATCATGTTTCTTAGTACGCACGAGCAGTTCCAGATCACAGATAATAGATAGTGGCGGGTTGTTTGATGATATCTGCGCACAATAGTAGATAGCTGATGATCGCGAATATTCGATGAACGGTTTAGTATAATCATGTAAAAAAAATTGTAATATTGTAATTGATGCCTCCAAATGCCTTGGAGTTGTTCGAAGATGTAAAAGTAATTTACGTCTCATGATCTAGCTAATATATGTATACAAGTCCTACATTAGTTGCCGTCTCGAGTACAATTCACACGTATGGGCTGGAACACCCAAGACACAATTCTCGGTATTCAGTCAAATCCAAAAGCATGCGTTTCCTCTAGCTGGTGATGGCACCATAAAAGCTTCCAAAGATTCCATCGAACATCGTAGAAACGTCGCGGTACTCAGCATTTACTATCAATATTTCCATGGTAAATGCAGCGAAAAACTGTCCATCCTCATCCCTACTCTTTTCAACTATCCCGGGATTGCTTGTCAAGCCGCACGCACCCATGAGTTCACTGTTAAGCCTTTATCTTCGCGTATAGTGAAGTCAGTCCTTCTTTTCAGAAAGCCTCCTTTCGAGTCGTCCCGGGAGCAAGGGTTAAAAGTCCAGACTGGCCAAGAAAGTTCCGCCAACCAAATCTGTCTTGGAGGAAAGGTTGATGAATATCAGAGGTGTAGCCAATGCCTTTAACAGCCTGTAACACCAACGGTATTTTCAAGCAAACCTGCAACATGCCAAAGCGACATCACCAATCATGTCCAGCAAGTTTACTGAAGCAACCGACGTTAGAGTTTCGAGCTAGGATGTAACATAGTCAGTGGATACCGTGCTGGTCTTCAATGCGTCGTGAGCTCAAATACCGGTCAATACAATTCCGGCATACTGTCAGCTTGGATTTGCCATGGTTACCTCAATCTACGAAAATGAATAAAAATCGTAAATAGGGGATTGTGCGAAGGGCTATAAACTCTTCTTGCAATAAGTAATGAACATTTTATGGAATAGGGTCAGGCGGCCAATACCCGATTTGGGCTGTAGTACCATTGTAGAAGAAGAACCTCAACATTGCTCTTAGCCAGAAGCGCAATTTACTGCTAGATCAGATAAGAGAGCTAAAAGGAGGTGAGCTCTTCTATGATTCTAATAATGAAGGTAGACCAAGGCCATGTCTAATTTTTGAAAAAAGTGATCAAAATAGGTTCCCATTTCAAGATTCTATACTGAGGATCTAGTGGTGTCCTACGCAGAGCTGCCTTTCGGTAGTTAGGCAATTCCAAAGAAAGAAAGCAAAGCGAACCTCGCTATTTAACGCCCCATAGCCATTACCTTAGTGCTTTCAAAAGTAATGGAAACCGATGTTAATCGCAAGATAGTCAACTTTCTTCTGGATATATATCGCATTCATGATCACCACAGGGATTTCACTCGGGTCGTTCTACAGGCGATCTCCTGGTCTATCTTACCGAGCGTTGGAATTCCTGTATCCACAAAATTGGTGAAGGCCAAGTTCTAGCTCTTGACATCGCCACAGTGTTTGACAAAGTTTGGCACAAATGTCTCTTACCTAAATTAAGCCTTTGGTTTTAAAACGTTTCTTCAATTGATTGAGAGTTTCTTATCCGAGTCGTAGTAGACAGAGTAACTTCTGCAATTGACTCTAGCGTTCCGCAGGGCTTAGTTTTATCTCTCACTCTCTTTTTAGTCTTCATAAACGACCTCCTATTGTCTACTCGCAATCCTATTCACTGTTTCGCAAATGACAGCACTCTAGAAAACATCTACCAATTTGATTCTCGTCCCTGGGTCGTCCCACATCATCATCATCATCAATGTCGTCAATGTCATCAAGGTCGTCCCACATCGGTGGCCTCATATCGATAATGAGTTTATTCAATCATTTAACTCTGACCTCAATTTAATCCTCGAATGAGGCAGGAAAAACAGAGTAAAGTTCAATGCCTTAAAAACGCAGTCTTATCATCTACATATCTTTTAAATAAAATGTTCCGACGTCGGCCGTTAATTTGTTCTTAAATGGGGTGCAGATATTACCTTCTGCAGATTTTATGTTACTAGATAAAAAATTTAACAATCGCCTTGATTGGAGCCAACACATTTACGAAGTCGCTGTTGATGCTTCGAGACGTCCAAGTATTCTGCGGAAGTATAAGAAATACTTTTCAGTCTCCGAACTAGCTACACTGTATAAGGCTTATATCCGCCCACCGTATTGAGTATAACTCGCACGATTGGGCTGAGGCTCCAAAATCACACCTAACTTCGCTCGTATTCAAAAACACGCATTCCGATTAATTGAAGATGAGGTTATGTCGATCTCAATTGACTCCCTCGAGTACCGTAGAAATATCGAAGCACTCAGCATTTACATAGATATTTGCATGAGAATTGCAGTAAGGAAATAAAAGCCCTGATACCCCCTCTATTTAATGCCCCCCGAAATACTTGCCAAGCTGCACGTTCACACGAGTCCACCGCGAAGCCCTTGCCGTAGAGAAGAGTGAAATTTAGGCAGTCCTTCATTCCTCGGATGACAGTGGTATGGAATTCATTACCAGGCAATATCTTTCCAACGTGATACAACCTCCAACAATTTAAGGCCAACGTTCACCGCCACTACAAAATCTTCGCTCCTGGGTTTCCCTACTAATTTTTTTTGTATCCACTTGTTTCCCCAAACCCATGTCAACTTAACTATGCATCGCGCATTAAAGGGGGATCCCCTAAGTTATTTTCGATGGTCGTAAGAAAAAGAAAAAAAAAACTTTTCAAGGACGCGTAAGAAATTTTGGTCGGACTGAAATTGGAAATATTCGGTCTTCTTAAAATCGTAGAGCTGGATAACGCGGACACAGCGAGATGACAATTGATTAGTGTCAGTGTGAATGAAACCAAGAAAAACAAAAATAGAAGTAATTGCAATAAGAAGGAATGTTTGCCAACTGCAAAAATCACTAAGGCTCTAAACATTCCCTTAGAGTTGGACAGACTGGCGCGTTCCGCTGTGAGTTTTTCCGTGGTTCGCGGGGAAAACCCTAACATAAAAATCCAAAACAGTGTGCAGTGTAGTACTGGAACTTTAATATTTTATTGCATCACTTGGATGATTGCATATTTGCTAGGATTAAAGTGAGTCCCTGATGATAATACTATTATAAAGTATTAACCAGTTTTCTTAGAATTCGGGTTTATCGTTGCATAGCATGTAAGCTTCCTGCACGTTTCGCAGCAGCGGCAGGATCCTGAATGTACCTAAATTTATGCTATCTTATAAGAACAGCGACAACTGGCTGAAAATGCAGCTCCCCATTTTAAGATGCAAAGCATAAAGGCAAGGATCATCACTCAGAAGGTACAAAAGAACAACTACAACACTCAGAAGATTGCAACAGCTGAAGAGAAATAACGGTACTGCGTTTAAAAATTACCTAAGGCAGAAATACATAATTGCTTTTCTAAAATTACAAACATAAATTTTTTGTTCCCTATTTTCGCCCACTTGTTCTGGAGAATTCGCGATGCTTTGCTGTTGATCCAACGAAATGTGAAATACTCGGAATAATAACAGCCCAGAAGGTATTCCATCTTTTGCATATATGTAGATGGGCGTAAGTCTGAAATTGTGTTTTGTCTCTATTCTAAGATATGTTTCAATGGGATTAAAGTCAAATGTGCCAGTCAGATGGGTAGGGTGGGGGCTGCCCTTCAGATTTTAGATGTAATGTGTATATTCCTTCTTGCTTGCTATCTCTGACGCCCCCTCCCAAACCAATCGTTAAGTAGTTGGCTCACTCCTGGTAACCGTAATTGCTTTATAGTCCACCCATAATATGCATCTTTAGATTTGGTTGTAATGCAGAACGCTTGGGTGTAGCCTAGAGGGTAGCGTGTTGGTATACAATGCGAAGGCCGTGAGTTCAAATCACGGTCGATATATGTATACATAATTCTACCACACTGCCTACGTGGGTATATCTCGGTCACCTCAGTCTGCGAACATGAAAATTCGAAGATAGAGGGTTGTGCGAAGGGCTAACAATACTTCCACCATAACAAAAAGAAAAGAATGTTAAGAAAATTGAAGGTCAGGAGGACAAGGCCCAATTTGGGCTGTAGTGCCATTGAAAGTGCTATTAATAAATATTTGCCTTTTACTAAAATATTTCCCTTTTCCGAAATAACATTAAAAACTGAATTCAAACCTGAAGGTAATTGAAAACCCAAAATGAATTAAAATCTGTTTAAACAAAAGATACTCCGGTCCGTCAACACCCCATAATTGCAACTTAAGCTCAAAACTCTATTTCATTTATGGTTAATTTTTTTTCCAGGTTGGTACGAGGATAACTGGTATGAAGTCAATCTGGAAAATGAAAATATTTCGTGCACAAAAGAGCAAATGCAGGAAGCAGCCGAAGGACATATCACCACCGAGGCATTAATGTGGAATCAGAACAATCAGAAAACAATATCCGGGATGTCATCGGAGGATTTCAGGTATGGTTGTGGCCAGAAACACTAATATTCTATTCTCTAGTGTGAGAAAGAGAGAATTTCTTCATTTTTATTGCTTTCGAAATGTATTTCAACGTGTCATCAGAGCTCCTTCACCTGTCTCCGGTTTTATCCTTTCGTTTGTTTCTATATTTCAGAAAACGTCTTAACGAAGCTCTTATAAACGAAGGCTATGATATAAGTCACAATCGCTATCCGGAGGGCTATCAGGAAGCTCCTCTGGCTTACGATGCGGTATGGAGTGTAGCGTTAGCATTTAACAAAACAATGGAACGTCTCAAGGAGCGAGGCCGATCCCTTAGGGATTTCACTTATACCGATAAAGATATCGCAGATGAGATATATGCTGCAATGAATTCAACGCAATTCCTAGGTGTTTCGGTAAGTGATGGGATATTCTAATGTATGATATGACGGAAATGAAGACATATGACGTGTTTGGGTGTTTGCGTGCTGAGCGAATAGTCTCACGTTGTGATGTGCAAATTTATGACTCAATTATCTGTAAACGAAGCGCTAGAAAAGATTTTCGTATGATTAATTTTCTTTTTGTTGCTTCTTCTTTCAAATGTTTTCGTCGCGCTATATTCCGGCAATTTTCTTAATGCGATTTTTAGAATGATGGAAAATTTTTTTTTTCGAAATCGCCTAATAATTTCAGTAAAGTACTTCTTGATAGGTTTAATTTTTAATAGGTTGCTCAAAAATATGCTCTTGTATTGTAAGCGTTTTCAGTTCGAAGTGAAATGTATTGGAAGAAGTCTTTGGGGAAATGAGATAAAATTAATATTTCGTGAAATGAATGCCAAATAATTTAATTTTAAATTGGCCAATCATTAATTTTGATCCAACTGATTTCATGAATTGTGTTCAGTATTTAGTCTTATCACAAATTTGACGAAATTTTTTCCAGTGGTGCGCTGAATCTTTGAAAGTTTAGAATGGCCACGTTTGAAATTCAAACTGGTGCTCAAGTATAATATGCTTGGCTTGGATGTAGTTGCTAGTTCTCTCTAATAATATTTCCTCGAAAATTGTAGTTAGTGAAGATAATAGAATTATTGGTCGATAGCTCCCTGCTTTAGAAGAATTCTTTCCGGGCTTGAGAATGGGAATTATTAGTGCCGATTTTCAATTGCTGGGAAAGTAGCCTAATTTAGTGGGAGCAAGGCCATTCTTTGGGATATATTTGCGAAGAATATTGCACTGTTTGGTAATACCTTTAATATCACAGAAGTTATTACAGAAGTGTCATGGTCCAAAGTCTGGGGCCAGAGGTTAAATCAATCAATCAAATTCCTGTTAAGACCCCCTATAGAGGCATAGAACAGAAACAATTCTCTTCCACAAGGCATGATCCTGAGCATCGGTCTTCAGCTGTTGCCAGAACATGTCTATTCATCTGGCCTCCTGCTCAACTGCTCGCTTCCATGTGTTACATGGTCGACCGACCCGACGTTTTCCAGACCCTGTTTGGAGATGTTTTGCTCTGGTTTCCTCAAAGTATGATCGATCCACTGCCACTTCCGCCTTTGAATCTCAATACCTATTTTAGTCTTTCCAATTGTACTCCAAAGTTGACCTCCGGCCAGAATATTCCAAAAATGCATCAGAAGCATTGGTTTACGAAAGTCTGTAGTTTCTTGGTAAATCGAATGGTTAACAACACGGATTTGAAGCATGCGTTAAGAACTCGCAGCTTCGGGCGAAGAGAGATCTTTCTTAACCTCCGGAAAAGGGAAACGATACTGAAGGGCTGACGAACTTTGTTTAGCCGAGCCTCAACATCGTTTACGGTTCCGCGGTCCATACTGACAATGCTTCCGAGATAGCAAAAATCTTGTACCTCTTCCACATCTTGTCCGTTAAGAACAATCGATGTGCTTGCGTTCGAACCCATGTGTATGTATTTGATTTTTTAGGAAGCAACGAGCAAACATTTGCCTCTAAGTCGAAACGGTTATGTGCAAGAAAACACACGTCATCAGCATAATCAAAATGGATAAGGATGTTAAAATGTCTCCATTGAAGACGTTAACCTTCCTTACCTTCCAGTGCAGCTTTCAAGATGTCATTTATTACCACCAGAAACAGGACTGGTGATAATATGCAACCTTGTCTCCTCTATGCAAAACGCGACATTTTGCATCTTCGTAGGATTCTTTAATAATAGCTATGACCTTATCTGGAATACCTCTCCTACGCAAAGCATTCCATATGTAATCTCGCTTAACGCTGTCGAAAGCCTTCTCGAAGTCCACAAACATGAGATGTAGTGGCGAACCCATTTCGGCTGACTGCTCTAATATTATCCGTAGGGTATTTATGTGGTCGGTACAAGACGACGCTTTACGGAATCCAGCCTGATAAACTTCGAGAGTGCTCTCCACAATATCACTAATCCTATTGAAAATTAAATTTGCCATGACTTTCAATACGGCAGTAAGTAGACATATACCACGCCAATTGCCACAATCCCGAAGATCGCCCTTCTTCAGAATTTTCACAATGACGCCATCCTTCCATTCAGTCGGATATCATCCTTCATTCCACACCCCAGTAAAGAGTGGGAGGAATGTGTTGGCTGTTATTTCCGGGTCCGCTTTGAGGAGTTCGGTTGGTAGTCCGCCTATACCTGGGGCATTTCTGCCCGCTACCGAATGGCGGAAACTATCTCTTCCTTATCTGGGGGATCGTTCCTAATTGAGGATTGTTGCAGTTGGATATTTGGTAGCTGTTCTGTTTCTGGGATATCTTCCTCTGACAATATATTTAAAATATCAGAGGAGTATTCCTTCCATCGCCGCAACTGGTGTTCACTCATATTGAGGAGAGTTCCGTTGACATCTCTCATCAGATGGTCGGCAGTGAAATTCCTGTTCGTCAACTGTTTCATAATTTTGAATAGTGACTCTATATCTCCATGGTACGCCGCAGATTTTGTCTTGTTGGCCAGATCTTCAATGGCCTTTCTCTTGTCGCGTCTGATAGCTTTTTATACTCTAGATGAAATCTGAGAGTATATTGTGTTTGCCTTACCGTTTGTAACGCTAAGAAATAATGCTCACACAGAGCCGCCAAGGGTACAGAAATATTTGTTGTCGCTCAAAAACTTCGATTCCGAGTTGCTGTCTGTCCGTCTGTCCGTCTGTCTACAGCATAACTCTCGAAAGCTTTGAGCTATAGTGCTAAAAATTGTTGTGTGTCATTTTTAGCAAAAAAGAAACTTTAAGTTCGTGAACGGGCCACATCCCCCCCACTCCTTCTACCCCCTCCCATACAAATTTCACGAAATTTCGAAATTTCCAGAAATTGATTTTTCTTTGAAACTATTTAAGCTATTAACTTGAAATTTAGGTCAAAGTATTATGATATAGATTCCATTAATATGACTGAATATTGATCCGATCCCGTCACTCCTTCTACCCCCTCCCATACAAATGCATAATTTTGAAAAATGCATTTTTTCGGTTTTCATTGAAACTAGCAAAGTTATAAAACCAAGTTTTTGCCAGAATTAATTTTATTATAAGTGCAATCAATACTGAAAAAATTATCAACTTCACCTTACCCCTTCTACCCCCTCCCATACAAATTTCACGAAATTTTGAAATTTACATCAAATAATTTTTCTTCGAAATCTTTAAAGCTATCAACTTGATATTTTGCACAAAGTACAAGAATATAATTATCAATAACGAGGGAAAAATGTGTTTCCATCGGTACACTCCTTCTACCCCCTCCCATACAAATGCATAATTTTTGTTAAATGCATTATATCGATTTCCATTAAAACTAGAACACGTATAAACTTAAAACTTTGCCAAAATTTGCTTTTTATTCATTACAATAAATGCTAAAAACATTATCAGCTCCTCTTTACTCCTTCTACCCCCTCCCATACAAATGCATAATTTTGAAAAATAAATTTTTTCGGTTTTCATTGAAACTAGCAAAGTTATAAAAACCGTTTTTTGCCAGAATTAGTTTTATTATAATTCCAATCAATATTAAAAAAGTTATCAACTTCACCCCACTCCTTCTACCCCCTCCCATACAAATTCCACGAAATTTTCAAATTTACATTAAATTATTTTTCTTCGAAACCATTAAAGCTATCAGCTTGATATTGTGCCTAAAGTATACAAATAGAAATATCAATAACGAGACAAAAATGTGTTTTCATCCGTACACTCCTTCTACCCCCTCCCATACAAATGCATAATTTTTGTTAAATGCATTATATTGATTTCCATTAAAACTAGAAAAAGTATAAACTTAAAATTTTGCCAGAATTTGTTTTTTAATAATTGCAATAAATGCTAAAAAAATTATCAGCTCCTCTTCACTCCTTCTACCCCCTCCCATATAAATATCTGTATTATAGCATTTCTTCGGCGAACATATGAGAGCTATCGACTTTGAAGAAACAAAGCGTGGCGATAACGATGTCGATAAGCAGTTTCAAAATCTTCTAAGCCCCTCCACTTCCTCTGCCACCTCCCATATGTAGTATAAAATAATACCACCTTTTTTGTAATAATTTGATTTGGGACTTCTCCAAATCTTTCTATCGACTTATCTGTTTTAATGTAATTTCTCCGGCAGGGCCCGTCTGACCTATTGTGTGGTCTGAATGCGAGTCCGAAAAGTTTGAATACCAAGGCCACTTAATCGTTCCATAAATCAATTCTGGGTCATTCGATGAATTTATGCCATGGGCTTGTTTTTATCGCATAAGCGTAATTTACTTAGGTCGCACGAAAAAATAACAATAATAATATTGCATTGAAAATCGGCGGCTCGGGCGTTCTACATAAGAAAGAACACTCGAGCACTTTTGACCTAGCGAAATTAATAAACAAACCATTGGGCTTTACGCCCAATCATAATTCTGTTATGTTTTAAGCTGTATATGAGTATCGCGGTAGTTTTGCCTCAGGTCGGGCCTTCGTTGGTTGGAATCGGGTTGAGAGATGATTGCCAATTTGGTTTTTTTCCGATCGCCAACCTTGTCCCATGTGTCTTGCGACATCCAGGGTTTCTCACCAACGTGTTTCTGGTTGCGTCCAAATTGGCGTCCAGTGTGCGTATTTCATATTCGCCCAATGTGCATGACTTTTCGCGAAGAATGATGGTGTACTCGTGTTTTTTGTTAGGATCTCTGAGTTTATCCACATTAAGCTTGCGCTTCATTTGAAGAATTTGTGGTCGTCGGATAGCTGCTGTACACAATCTCAATCAGGCAACTATCAAGTGGTGATCGCTCCCCACGTCAGCTCCACGTTTCGCTCGCAAATCGAGGAGACATCTTCTCTATCGGAGACTTATAGCCAAATGGTCGATCTGGTTCTGAGTAACACCATCAGGGGAAATCCAAGACGTTTTATGGTTACTCTGGTGTGGAAAAAGGGTCCCTCCGATGACCATTTGCCGAGTACAATGAAACTCCGCAAATAATTCGCCGTTTTCGGGTCTCTTAATAGAAGGTCGTGACGCGTCGACGCAGGGGTCACCATGCCCCCCGTGACGTA
This sequence comes from Chorisops tibialis, assembly GCA_963669355.1. Taxonomy (NCBI): domain Eukaryota; kingdom Metazoa; phylum Arthropoda; class Insecta; order Diptera; family Stratiomyidae; genus Chorisops; species Chorisops tibialis. The sequence continues at coordinate 266,057,468 of OY770262.1, read as the reverse complement.
TTCTAGTCCAATGTTGTCAGATAGAACCTGGGCGTTCATATCTCCTGAGATGATAATAATATCACCTCAAAACATGCTCTTAAGTGATTCGAATAAAATGTGGTAAGTACGAGCTTAATGAGAGGCTATTTATCAAGACAATTTTGCTATTCGATTTTAGGTGATAATATTTTTTACTTGCAAACAGCTATGTGACTGGTTCTATTTTACAAGTCTCGAACATCAAAATGCCCAAGGTTTTACAGGAAATACTGTGCCATCTTAGTACAGAACGAAAATTTATTAAAACACGTCACGATCCGCTAAGATAAATAGATTTTAGAATATTCATGTATACATTCTTAGGTGGGTGATATTAAGAACGAATGTTTCTATATCAAACATACTTAACACTCGTTATTAGCCATCAGTGTTACTTCGTATCCAAATATGTTAAATTGAATCGAGTAAGCTGCTCCTTTAAACCTAGACCGGCATTATTTCCTTGTAATTTGCATGGGGGATGTTTCCAACCAAAACAACAACTCACTTGGCCTCATAACTAACACACCTAAATTGCTTGTGTACCGAAAAGTTGTTCCGCCAAAAATGCGCGATAGAACTGAATCAGCAGCATCGCTTCCGTGTATTTCGCCTGCAAGAGATTGCTGGAAGCGGAGTCGCCTGTGAAAACCTGAAACATTAACACGACGATCATAAAACTTGCAAGTGGAAATGTTAATTGCTTCTACCGTGGGCTACATCATTTCACGTATCTATGTAGCGCTAAGTTAGGCCCTTCGAAAGTATAGAGATTGAGGGGATGGGCAGGCAGGCTGACGTCGGAGGTGGCAGTTGGGGTGAACTTTATCTAGTTATCTCCAAGGTTTATGAAACTTTTTTTTGTCTATATTTGAAGAGAGTTTCCCGTTTAACTGCTGAGCAAATGGAAAATTGTTTCTTCCTAATGAATTTGAAACCTTCGGAATTCTCGTGCAGAGCACAGTCTTTGCGAATCAACGGAGCGGAGGATGAAGAGTGGTTTGCAATTAAGTTGCAACGAGTTTGCTCACACGAAAAAATTTAAATTCAATCTTTCGTTGGTCTGTTATTCAAGGAAACAGTCAGGACACAGCGAGTCAGTTTACTGCAGTCGCAATGAAATTGCTTTTAAAGGATGTGCATCTGTTAGCAAGGTCATTAATTGTATTATCCGTCATTGAAGTAGTTCAGATGTTTAAATTATTTCTAATGCGTATGGCTGGAAAGGATTTGTCTTGGGTTTAAATTACTTTTGATCAATTTTAAAATTCGTAAATGGAAATTATGCATTTTGAAATGTAAGTATTGAGTTTTTGGACATTTTTTTTATTATTATTATTTTTATTTTTATTTTCTTTCTCTTCGGATTTTGGTCATTAAGCTCACTTTATTCTAATTTAAATTTATTTATGTTTAATATTTAGAAAGAAAGTTTAGATTCGTGCAAACCCGAGGTTGATGTGAACTCGGCTTCTGTTATCTCTGAAATAAGGTCACGTACCTCTGCCCACTTGTACCTAGGTTTTAACGTTCATAAAGAGAATTGAACAAAGAAATAAAAACATAACAGGGCTACGATTGCGCGTAATGCGCAATCTGACGATACTCTAGATGAAATAGAATTTTTTTGTGACCCCAAGAAATTTTGTATGTGGAGTGTTAGAAGGGATGATAGCATTGAACTAATTTTATCCCCATCATGCTAAAGTAGCTATAAAAATGTTTTATTCAAAATGCTTACTCCAAAAATTAAATGGGAACTGAGAAAATTAGTGAGTTAGATTTAATGAAAATGTGCAGTTTGTATGGGAGGTGGTAGAAAGAGTGGGGGGATTTTAGTCATTTTTTCAGAAATAACTAGGAATATTATAAAATTGACATCCCTTAAATTTCAGAATAGTGCCATTTATACTTTTCTAGAAAATCGATTTTTTGTGAAGTTGTGAAACTGTGTCATATTGTACGGGAGGGGGTAGAAGCAGTGAAGCTAATCAAATTTTTGTTTTTGGTCTTAGTGATAATGCTAATTAAGAATTTATTACAAAATAAGAGCTCGATAAATGTTACATGTTCTGAGAAAATCGTCTTAAAGCATTTTATGAAAAAGTGATGTTTGTATGGGAGGGGGTGGAAGGAGAGGGAGGACTCCAATAATTTTTCTACTGTAGATTTATATTATTATGAAAGTGATATATCCCACAATTCAGCCTAATAGCTTTCATACTTTTCGAGTAAATCCATTTATTGTCAAATTGTGAAATTGTGTCATTTTGTATGGGAGGAGGTAGAAGGGGTGAAGCTAATCGTCTAATTTTTTTGGTCGTACTAACAATTTTAAATAAATACTTGGTGCACAATTTCAGCCCGCTAAATTTTATACGCACTGAGTAAATTGGCTTAGAATAATTCATGAAAAGTACAGTTTGTATGGGAGGTGGTAGAAGGAGGGGTAGGACACACATAATTTTTATACGGTAGATTGATATTATCATAATAGTACTATATTCCAAATTTCAGGTTAATAGCCTGTATACTTTTTGAGCAAATCTCTTCATTGTCAAATTGCGCAATTGTGTCATTTTGTATGGGAGGGAGTAGAAGGGGTGGAGCGATTTGGCCCGTTCACGAACTTGACCTTACTTTTTTGTCAAAAACGACGTCTACAAAATTTGAACTATCCAGCTTAACGCGTTCTCAAGCTAGAGAGCGCACGGACGGACGGACGGACATCCGGTTTTGAGATTTTTGAGTGATAATATTAACTTCTGTATCATTCATTTTTTTCTCTGAGCCCTATTTCTTGGCGTTACAAACCTTAGAGCGAACTTATAATACTCTCAGATTCCATCTAGAGTATAATAACAAATTTCAGTTATTTTACTTTATTATTTTAATAATAAAGTATTGTGATCGACTTGGGAAAAAAAAAAAATTTGCTACCCTGAAATTTTGTTTTTTCGCGTTTCGTGACTAAATTAGCCTAAATATGCAAAAAAAAAAAATCCGTCTGTCTGTACGCCGTCCGCCGTCCGCCGTCCGCCGTACGCCGGTGTGTACGCTCAGAGCACATTAACTCCCAAACCATTCGAGATAGAAAGCTCATTTTTGGAGGGATTGTAGGTAGTTGCGGATCTCAGGAGGACACTCATTTTTGGGGGTGTAAGGGTTCAGGGGGAGGCGGGGGGAGCACTTAAACCGAAAACTAAGAATTCAAATATCTCAAACATGGTTACAGCTAGGAAGCTAAAAATCAATGTACATATAAAAGGGTTTGTGGGACAACTTTTAAAATTAATCTAATTTTTTTATCCATTGGGGTGCAAAAAGGGGGGGCTAAAAACCAATTGACGGCCGAATTTTTTTTTCAAATGATTATATCTTCGAAATTACTTAGCATAAAAAATTTATAATTCTAGACCATCAAGGTGGCATACAGATTCACTGGAATCAGCTTACATAGAGGCTAGCTATTGTAAGGGGGAGAGTCAGGGGGGGGGTGCAAAGAAAAACACTTAAAAATCAATAACTCGGCTATTTGTTAAGCTATGCAATTGAAACTTGGTACTTATATTAAGCTATACTAAAAAAATATGAAAAAAATATAATATTTGGAGAAAATAGTAGTGGGGGAAAATGGGGAGCATTGAACTTTCCAAAATTTCAAACCATTATATCTCAAAACTGAGGGCAGATATCACATCAAAAATTTGTCAGATCGTAGAACTATATAATTTTTAATTTTGGTAAAAAAATTAAGTGGGGGGTGTAAGAGGAGGGAGGTGGAAAGCAAAAATGTTGAAAATTTTGAGTAATTTTTTTTGGGCTCTGGTAAAAGATACAGAGTTTAAATTTTGCAAATCAATATATCAATTTATTGTACATACATAAAAAATAATAGAAATTCTACAATTGTTATGCACCGACCCCCCTGGTCTAACGTGCACAAGGTGTTTCATGTGAAATGAAAAAACACATAAGCTGAAAATTTTTGAATGAAATTTTAAGGTAGAAACTTGAAAATTTGCGAAATGCATTTAAAAAAAATCCATAAAAGAATGAATTATTAACTGGTCGAAAATCTTTAAAACTTCTACCCCCTCCCATACAAAATTATTTTTTCGACCATTTTCAAGAAATCAATTACCACCTAACTATTAAAAGCTATCAATTTGAAATTTTGCATAAGAACTTACAAAAATAATTGAAATGAAATTACGTTAAAAGTTTTGAAATCGCGCTTACCCTTCTACCCCCTCCAATACAAAAGTATGATTTCGACCAATTTTATTAAATCAACTAATAACAAACAAATTGCAAGCTACGAACTTGAAATTTTGTACGAGCACCTAACAACTAAAAAGAAAGAAAATTGCATCACAAGTCTTACGATTCCCCTACATCCTCTACCCCCTCCCATACAAAATTATTTTTTCGAGCATTTTTATAAAATAAGTTATCAGCTAACTCTTAAAAGCTATCAATTTCAAATTTTGCATTGAAACTTATAAAAATAATTCAAATGAAATTGCTTTCAAAATTTTCAAATCGCGCTTGCCCTTCTACCCCCTCCCATACAAAACTATGATTTCGACCAATTTCATAAATCAACTAATAACCAACAAACTAAAAGCTATGAACTTGAAATTTTATAAAAGCACCTTAAAAGAGAAGCGAAATAAAACTGCATATCAAAATTTACGATTCCCCTACCTACTCTACCCCCTCCCATACAAATGTTTGGTTTTGTGAATGAAAATTCTATGCAACTTCGTCTATGAAACACATTCTACACAGAGAATATTGGACGTGATTCAAGCAATTAATTAAAAAGCTATTAACATTCACCCACCCTTACTATTACCCCTCCTCCTCCCCTCCATAAAAAACCAAACTTGTAGAAACGAATGAAATATTGTTAAATAGACAACAGCCCTGCTCAAGAACTCCCTTTCACTTAGTCTTCCCTAACCACTCTTACCTGCATATTGACTTTCCACACATCCGCAACATGTCCCAAGAATAATAAAGTTTCGCCCGACTTGTTGGCAGTTTATTTATACTCTAGATGAAATCTGAGAGTATATTGTGTTTGCCTTACCGTTTGTAACGCTAAGAAATAACGCTCGCACAGAGCCACCAAGAATACAGAAATATTTGTTGTCGCTTAAAAACCTCGATTCCGAGTGACCGTCTGTCCGTCTGTGCGTCTGTCTACAGCATAACTCTTGAAAGCTTGGAGCTATAGTGCTAAAAATTTTTGTATGTATGTAAAAAAGTAACTTTAAGTTTGTGAATGGGCTACATCCCCCCACTCCTTCTACCCACTCCCATACAAATTTCATGAAATTTCGAAATATTAAGAAATTGATTTTTCTTTGTAACTATTTTTGTATTGGAGTTATCGACTTGAAATTTAGGTCAAAGTATTATGATATAGATGTCATTAATGTTTCGGAATATTGATCCGATCCCCTTACTCCTTCTACCACCTCCCATACAAATGGCAATTTTAAAAAATACATATTTTCGATTTTCATTGAAACTAGTAAAGCTGAAAAGACGAAATTTGGCCAGAATTAATTTTACTATAATTGCAATTAGTTTTAAAAAGAATTATCAATTTCACCTTACTCCTTCTACCCCCTCCCATACAAATTTCACGAAATTTTGAAATTTAAATTAAATTATTTTTCTACGAAACTGTTAAAGCTATCAACTTGATATTTTGTACAAAGTATACAAATAGAAATATTAATAATGCTAAAAAAATTTGTTTTGATCCGTACACTCATTCTACCCCCTCCCATACAAATGCATAATTTTTGTAAATGCATTTTATCGATTTCCATTCAAACTAGAAAAAATATAAACTTCAAATTTTGCCAGAATTTGTTTCTTAATAATTGAAATAAGTGTTAGAAAAAATTATCATCGCCGCTTCACTCCTTCTACCACCTCCCATACAAATATCTGTATTATAAATTCAAGAAAAGCATTTCTCCTTTAATTATATGAGAGCTATCGACTTTGAAATTGAATCTAAGCACGGTAATAATAATGATGATAAGCAGTTTCGAAATCATCTTAAACGCTCCACTTCCTCTGCCACCTCCCATACAAATGCCCCAATTTCAGGAAAAATATGAAAAATTTCTTTAAAAATAATGAAAACTATAAACTTTAAATTCAGCAAAAACCATTTTGCAAGCCATGTTCGGTGTCATATATGAAAAATACAAACCTCCCCCTCTACTTCTACCACCTCCCATGTAAAAGTCTCTATTCGGAAGAATTTGAGATGACATATTTTCCGGTATATTAAAGTCATTTCCATCTCATCTAGAGTATCGTATAATTGGGCTTTAAGCCCAATTATAATTCTGTTTTGTTTTTTTTTTGGCTTGGGAACATCGAATTTTATAACAGTATAGTCGTCTATTTATGGCGAAGACTTCTTTGCTGTTGCTCTCCATCTTAAGAGCCAAGGTGAAAGGAAGGATATCCATCATTTTATCTTGCAAAGCTGAAGTAATTCGTATCCGAGAGCTCCTTCATTTTTTCAATAATAATAGTTTGCTGTATTCTTCGCGGGAAGACTCTAAGCCCCTCTTGCTTTTCAGTTGGTACGTATCTTCTACTTCTACTGCAATGGAACTAGCTCTTTAATGGAGTAAGGCCTAAACAAATTGATTTTTTTATTCATTTTTCTTATTTACACTAATTTCCCCCCAGAACGCCACAAACCACAGACTTCTATGACAACTAAAAGTACTTATAATATTCGTTTAAAGTGAACTAAAAACACCTTTCTTCTTTTTTTTAAAAACTCCTTTTGGTTTTGGCATTTTAAAATAAAATAATATAAAAAACAAAAACTAATTCACAATCAAAATAATCAATGAAGGTTATTTAGAAAGGTTTTCCATTTGTCAGTGTTGTTCATTCATACGAGAAGATTTGAAAAATAGTAGATAAAAGTGAAGAAAAACTTTTTGAAAAATACCTTTTCTGTTTTTTGCGTCTCCTGAAAAGTTACCTTTTTTCACCCATTTATTCCAAAAGTACAAGACGTATTGGCACAATTCTTTTTATACTCTAGATGAAATCTGAGAGTATTATAAGTTTGCCACAAAGTTTGTAACGCTAAAAAATAAGGCTCGGAAAAAAAATTAATGATACAGAAGTTCATATAATCAATCAAAAATCTCAAAACCGGATGTCTGTCCGTCCGTCCGTCCGTCCGTCTGTCCGTCTGTCTGTCCGTCTGTCCGTCCGTATCCTCTCTAGCTTGAGAACGAGTTGATCTAGAAAGTTCAAATTTTGGACACGTCGTTTTTGACAAAAAAGTAAGGACAAGTTCGTGAATGGGCCAAATCGTTCCACCCCTTCTACCTCCTCCCATACAAAATGACACAATTGCGCAATTTGACAATAAACGGATTTGCTCGAATAAAAGCCGTTCATCTCAAATTTGAAACATATTAATTTTATGATGATATCAATCTATCATATAAAAATTATGCGTGTCCTCCCCCTCCTTCTACCACCTCCCATACAAACTGTACTTTTTCACGAAATACTCTAAACCAATTTACTCAGTGCGTATAAAATTTAGCGAGCAGAAATTGTGCACTAAATGTTTATTTAAAATGATTAGTAAGACCGAACAAAATTAGACATTTAGTTTCACCCCTTCTACCCCCTCCCATACAAAATGACTTAATTTCGCAATTCGACAATAAACGGATTTTTTCAAAAATCATGAAAGCTATTGATCTGAAATTTGGGATATATTACTTTTATAATAACTTAAATATGCTGTACAAAAATGAGTTGAGTTCTCCCCCTAATTCCACCACCTCCTATACAAACTGCACTTTTTTATGAAATAATATAAATAAATTTACTCTGTATGTATGAAATTTATCGAGCTGAAAATATAAACTAAACAATTATTTAGAATTATTAGTAAGATCAAAAAACATTAGGCGATTAGCTTCACTCTTTTTACCACCTTCCATACAATTTGACACAATTCAACAACTTTAAAAAAAGACGATTTTCGGGAAAAGTATGAATGCTACTGATCTGCAATTTAAAACATGTCAATTAAATGATATTTACAGTTATTTCTAAAAACGTCATTAATAAATTCACACTCCTTCTACCACCTCCCATATAAACTACACAATTTCACTTAATCCAATACACCAATTTTCTCAGTACCAGTTCGTAGATTTTAGTTTGTTGGTTATAAGTTGATTTAATGAAATTGGTCGAAATCATAGTTTTGTATGGGAGGGGGTAGAAGGGCAAGCGCGATTTCAAAACTTTGAACGCAATTTCATTTTAATTATTTTTGTAAGTTGATTTGCAAAATTTGAATTTGATAGCTTTTAATGGTTAGGTGATAATTGAATTCTTAAAAATGGTCGAACAAATAATTTTGTATGGGAAGGGGTAGAAGTTTTAAGGGTTTTCGACCAGTAAATATTTCATATATTTAGGGATTTTTTATAAATGCATTTTGCAAATTTTCAAGTTTCTACCTTAAAAATTCACTCAAAAATTTTCAGTTTATGTGTTTTTTTCAATACACATGAAACACCTTGTGCACGTTAGACTGGGTGGGGGTCGGTTTATAACAACTATGGATCAAGTTATTATTATTTTTCTATGTAAATCAAATAGACGTATCTACATGCAAAATTTAAACTTTGTATCTTTTACCAGAGCCCTAAAAAATCACTCAAAATTTTCGACACTTTTGCTTGTCACCTCCCTCCTCTTACACCACCCAACTTAAACTTTTTACGAAAATTAACTATTATGTAGCTCTACAATCTGACAAATTTTCGATTTGATATCTGTACTCTTTTTTGAGATATAAGGATTTGTAATTTTGAAAAGTGCGCCATTTTTGAAATGCTCCTCATTTCCCCCCACCACTATTCTTTCAACATGTTATATTTTTTTGTATTTTCTTAGTATAGTTTAATATACGTTTTAACTTTCAATTACATAGATTAAGAAACAGTTGAGATATTCATTTTTAAGTGTTTTTATTTGCACCCCCCTTGACCCTCCCTCTTACAATAATTAGCCACTCACTAAGCTGATTCCGATGCAATTACATGCCACCTTGATGATTCGAAAGTATGAATTTTTTACGATAAGTAATTTCGAAGATATAATCATTTGAAAAAACAATTCGGCCTACAATTTGTTTTTAACCCCCCTTTTCGGACGCCAATGGATCAAAAAATTAAATTGTTTTTAAAGATTGCCACACAACCTTCTCTATATCTCTACTGATTTTCAACTTTCTATCTACATTCGTGTTGGAGATATTAGTAAGTGTAGTTTTCGACTTTTTCCCTCCACCGCCTCCCCCTTCCACCTAACACCCCCGAAAATTTAGAAAATAGAGCTCACTTACCCAATCAACAATCCACCTAATAACGAACATTCTACCTTTAACGGTCTCGGAGATATGAGTCCATATGTACGGCGTACGGCGGGACGGTGTTTTTTTTGCATTTTTTGCAGTCATGAAACGCGAAAAAAAAAATTCAGGGTAGCAAATTTTTTTTTTCTTGTGTCGATCAGAATACTTTATTATTATAATAATAAAGTAAAATGGATGATCCATATAATCAATCAAAAATTTCAAAACCGGATGTCCGTCCGTGTCCTCTTTAGCCTGAGAACGCGTTGATCGAGAAAGTTCAAATTGTTTACACATCGTTTTTGACAAAAAAGTAAGGACAAGTTCGTGAACGGGCCAAATCGCTCCAACCCTTTTACCCCCTCCCATACAAAATGACACTATTACGCAATTTGACAATAAACGGATTTGCTCGAAAACTATATATAAAAGCCATTACTCTGAAATTTTGAATATATTACTTTTATGATGATTAGTCCGTCGTATAAAAATTATACGTGTCCTCCTCCTCGTTCCACCACCTCCCATACAAACTGCACTATTTCACGAAATAATCGAAGCTAATTTACTTAGTGCGTATAATATTTATCGAGCTCAAATTTAGCATTAAATATTTATTTAGAATTATTAGTAAGTCTACAAAATGACACAATTTCGCAATTCGACAATAAACGGCTTTTCTCGAAAAGTATAAATGCTATTGATCTGAAATTTGGAATATACTATTTTTATAATAATTCCAATTTGCTGTATAAAAATTTTTAAGTCTTCCCCTTCGTTCTACCACCTCCCATACAGACTGCATTTTTTCATGAAATACTCTAAACAAATTTACTCAGTACGTACAAAATTAATGAAGCTGAAATTGTGCAATAAACATGTTCTTAGAATTATTCGTAAGACCAAAAAAAATTAGGCGATTAGCTTCATTCCTTCTACCTCTTCCCATTCAATTTGACACAATTCAGAAACTTTGCTTTGCCTGAAAAGTATGAATGCAACTGATCTGCTGTGTCAAATAACTGATGCTTAGAGTTATTTCTAAGAAATTTATTAATAACTCTACCCACCTTCTATCACCTCCCATACCTACTGCATACTTCACTAAATTCAATACATTCCTCAGTACCTATTAAGTTTTTGAATCTTATATTTTGTATAAAACATTTTGATAGCAACCTTATCGTGATGAGAAAAAATTAGTTCAATGTGGTCACCCCCTCTACCACTTCCCCTAAAAAATTTCTTAAAATAAAAAAATTTGTCCTTCATCTAGAGTATCGCATGTTTCAAGTTTAAATTTGGTGCCAAATATTTTTATAGCTACTCTAACATAATGTGAAACAAATTAGTTCAATGCTATTATGCCTTCTGCCACTCCCCATACAAAATTTCTTAAGATCACAATAATTTCTATTTCATCTAGAATATCGTATGATCGGGCTTTGCGCGCAATCATAGTTCTGTTATGTTTTTGAGCTTAAGTTATTTACTTTTTTAGAGTTAAAACAAACTACAACTTTTTACATTTCATCAATGCTCTTCAATATATACATGATCTCAAATCACCCTCGTGAACACTGGCCTGCCCAATACAAATATGAGTATCATAGCTTTATTCTTAATAATGTATGGTTCTGATTCCAACAAAATGCAGAACATTGTGTTCAAAGAGCCATTAAAGTAAGCAGATTATATATCCCACATAATGTATTACTAACTACCTTCTCCAAAATTGCAAATTATTGCGATTTTTACGAGGGTGAAGTCGCGTGTGATCGCTAGTATCAAATATGTAATTTGTTTTTTTTTTTCTATATTTATAATTGGTCTATAAGATCACACTTTAAGCGCTCGCACCATTATCTTGCTCTACAGTGAAATACATACATATAGGCAACGTTTCATCCAATTTGATGAAATTTCAATAAATGAATCCTCTGTGAAATCATTTGTTGGGACTCCGTTTCACTTTGGATTCAAAAACGGATTAAATTGTGAATAAATCAGGTTCTTTTCTTTGTGTGAATCCCTATTAAACATGCGATTTCAAGCCTTTCACTCTATTGTCACTCAGTATAAATAAATGAATTCACGCTCTGAAATGCATTCTGTGCTTCACTTACGCTTGAAAATACGAGTATGATCACGTAATGAAAAATAGTATGATTAGGATTACTTCTACTGACAGCATACTGACTCCTAATACAGATATCAGTTTTCTATCAGTTACTGATCACGTGGATATCTTTCCGATTTGGATTTTTGCGTTTTGTTCTGCATCATTCACGTAAGCTTTTCTGTCTGGGGTAAAATTTTTAGCAGGATAGTGAATTCGAAGTGAACGAATCGAAAATAAACCATAAGTGATTTCACATTCATATACAGATTTCATTAAGATTTCACTGTAATTTTTCATTGTTTGCTGGGATTCCTCAAACATCAAGACTATACTACTAAATAACGTCGTCTATTTTTTAACTAAATTTTTTGGTATTCGTCGAAAATGTTCTTCCATTTTTTCTTGGGAATTCATCGAATTTTTGTTTAACTGTAATCGATCAAAAGATTAAAAAACAATGTAGAGGTGCGCAAACAGTTCTAGGATGATATAATATGATAAATTACATAACGTTTGTTTTCAAATAGAACAAATAATTTAGTTTTTCGTATTGTTTACTTTTATTCAAATTTCAGACATGTGCATCATACCTATAATGTTGTTCAAGCTGAAAATTTAACATTGAATCTATCTATAAGAAAAGTTGTTTAAAATATTTTCTTTGAATTACTGAGAAAAACCCCTTGCATCGAAGGGGGGTTTTTTCGCACGAACATATTATTTTTCGTCGAATTAGAAAAACACTTGTTTCTACAGCAAAATAAAAAAAAAACTATTGTTCGCAAAAGTTTCTGAGAATTTTTAATATTTTTTAAAACATATGGTTGAAAATGACTGACTATAAAAGGGAGAGGATTAACATTGGCCGGCATTATTTGAGCTCTATACACAGAAGACAACATGAAATTCGCCTTAATCGCTTTAATTCTGGCCATGGTTTGCGCTGTAGGTTTGGCCTACCCTGAAAGTTCGGAACATTTGCGCGAAAAACGCGCAATTTGCGATTTGCTGTCTTTCATTCCTTTCCATAATAACTTGTGCGCTGCTCGCTGCATGGCCGGTGGAAGGCGTGGAGGAATTTGCAAGGATGGAGTATGTAGTTGTTGGAAATAACTTTGTGACCTATCGATATATGAAAGAAATATATAAATTTATGTGCAAAACTGTTTTTTTTTTATTGTATTTATTCATGTGTACTAATTCAGTATTTCGCTATAAGATAATGATGTAGTCAGGCCAATGTCAACAAAGTTCTCTAAAGTAGAAAGCCATTTAAGTCAATCCAACAACAACAAGTTGGATCATAACAAAAATGACAGTTCCATAAAATTCGCTCGCTTTTGTATGGAGCAGACACGGCGGGCTTTGTAAGAATTGCATTTTTTCTTAACTGCAGTGTTAAAGATAGTTCAGCTTTCTAAGGTACTTTATTAATAGTGCTCGGCATGTAATTATTACACGTTGAAATCAGTGTAATAGATTTTTAATTGAAAAAAGTGCGATCACAGTGAAATGTCGGTTTCTCACACCGAAGAAAATCTGTCACTCATATTGTGCAGAGTTCCCGGTTAATTTTTACACAGAAAACTGTAGAATTTTAGTTATTACGAAAAAGTGTGCACCCTAGTAATATTTCCGTGCTGAATTTGATTTAATTGTGCTTTTGTGTTGTTTTCGGTAAAACGTATTGTTATGACAAGATTGTTAAAAAATAATACAGGTGGTCTTTTGAAATGGAAAAATCCATGGCGTCTCACCCACTGGAGTCATTCAAGATGGTCGCTACGTCAGTTCCGCCTAGCTTGGTATGTACGTAGAAAGCTTTGGTAGGGACAAAATCCTCTAAAGCGAAAGCCATGTAAGTCAACCCAACAACAACAAGTTGGAGTCATAACGAAAATTACAGTTCTATACGAAGCCGCTCGCTTTTGTATGGAGCAGACATGGCGGGCTTTGGAAGAGTCGCTTTTATTTTTAAATGCATTGTTAAAGATAGTTAAGATTTCTAAGGTACTTTATTAATAGTGTTTCAATCAATCAATCAAATTCCTGTTAAGACCTCCTATAGGGGCATAGGACAGAAACAACTCTCTTCCACAAGGCGCGATCCTGAGCATCGGCCTTAAGCTGTTGCCAGGACTTGTTTATTCCTCTGGCCTCCTGCTCAAATGCTCGCTTCCATGTGTTACATGGTCGATCAACCCGACGTCTTCCTTGGGGATTATAATCCAGAGCCTATTTTGCGATATTTTGCTCTCGTTTCCTCAAAGTATGACCGATCCACTACCACTTCCGCCGTTGAATCTCAATACCTATTTTAGTTTGGCCAGTTGTATTCCAAAGTTCGTCGTTGGAGATCACTTCTGGCCAGAATATTCCTAAAATGCGCCGGAGGCACTGGTTTACTAAAGTCTGTAGTTTCTTCGTAAGTCGAACGGTCACTTTTCACGTAGTACAACCATACAACAACACAGATTTGACGCATGCGTCAAAAACTTGCAGCTTCGTGCGAAGGGAGATCTCTCTTAACCTCCAGAAAGGGGAAAGGATACCGAAGGCCTGACGAGCTTTATTTACCCGAGCCTCAACATCCTTTTCGGCTCCGCCGTCCATGCTGACAATGCTTCCAAGATAGCAAAAATCTGGCACCTCTTCAACATCTTGTCCATTAAGAATAATCGGTGTGCTTGCGTTCGAACCCATGTGCATGTACTTGGTTTTACGCACATTTATTTTCAGTCCCGCTTCTTTTCATTTAGAATGCAACGAGCGAATATTTGACTCTAAGTCCGAACGGGTATGTGCAAGCAAACACTTATCATCAGCATAATCAAGGTGACTTAAGATGTTAAATAGTCTAAATTGAAGACCCTTACCTTCCCCACCTTCCAGTGCAGCTTTCAAGATGTCGTTTATTACCACCAGAAACAGAGCTGGTGATAATATGCAGCCTTGTCTGACACCCGTTTGCACAGGGAAGCTCTCAGATAGCTCTCCTCTATGCAAGACGCGACACCTTGCATCTTCGTAGGATTCTTTAATCATAGCTATGACCTTATCTGAAATACCTCTCTTACGCAAAGCATTCCATATGTAATCTCGCTTAACGCTGTCGAAAGCCTTCTCGAAGTCCACAAACATGAGATGTAGTGGCGAACCCATTTTGGCTGACTGCTCTAATATTATCCGTAGGGTATTTGTGTGGTTGGTACAAGACGACCCTTTACGGAATCCAGTCTGATAAACTTCGAGAGTGCTGTCGACGACATCACTAATCCTATTGAGAATTGCCACAGCCATAATTTTTGATACGGCAGTAAAGGTGCGTTTACATCTGACACTTCTCTCCGGACATAAGTGTCGGCAGAAATTCGTTTTGACTGTTTACATCTGAGAGAAATTACCAGACACTTATGTCGTGGATAAGTGTCCGGCAGTTCTCGCAATGCTGAAATTCGGAAGAAATGTCCGACCCTTTTACATATGGACACATGTGTCGTACATATCTTCCATTCTGCAGTTCAGTTTATGTTGTCAAGATGAACTTTTTTTTTCATTTTAAGAAATTTCGTAGGGGAAGTGGTGTAGGTTGACGACATTGAACTAATTTTTTCACATCGCGCTTGCCATCATATGTTTTATAAAAAATTTAGGTTTCAAAAATTTAATAGGTACTGTGCACAATTTCAACTCGATCAATTTTATACGTACTGAGTAAATTTGTTTATAGTATTTCATAAAAAAGTGCAGATTGTATGGGAGGTTCTGGAAGGAAAGGGAGGACTCAAAAAACTTTTATATAGTAGATTGAAATCATAATTAAAGTAATATTTTACAAATTTCGGATCAATAGCATTTATACTTTTCGAACAAATCCGTTTATTTTCAAATTGCAAAATTGCGTAATTTTGTATGGGGGCAAATAATAAAGTTGCGCCTGACTTCTTGGCAGTTTATTTTTTCATAGCCATTCCCGCACAAAACTTAAATTTACCAGAGCCCTACAAAAATTTCTCAAAATTTTCGATATTTTGGGCCATCACCTCCCTTTCCTTATAGCCATCAAAATAAAAATTTTATCAAATTTATAAGTCATAGAGCTCGACAATTTCAGAAAATTTCAACTTAATATCTGCATTGGATTTTTAGATATAACGGTTGGGAATTTTCAAAAATGCAACAATTTTGAAATGCTCCCCATTTCCCCCCACTGCAATTATGCTCAAATATTATATTTTTCTTATATTCTGCTAGTACAGATTAATTTATGTTTCAAGTTTCAATTACATAGTTTTAGAGATAGTCGGGCTATTAATTTTTAAGTTCTTTTCTTTGCGTTACAAAAGAACTGCATTTCATCCTACAGTTTTCCCGACACTTATTGCAAAAGTAGACGAGCAGTCGACTTCTGCGATAAGTGTCGAGAGAGCTTGAATTTACAAATAATCGGCGTTTACATCTGTTTGGACAGAAGATTCGAAACTTATCTCTGATAGTAGAATATAAGTGTCGGACATAAATTCATCCCCGTTTACACTAGTCACGATTTCTCTCGGACATAAATTCGGGCAATAAGTGTCAGATGTAAACGTACCTTAAGTCCTGGAAAATAGGCATCAAATTGACGCAATATACCCCGAATTCAGCGAAGCCTTCGACCGATTTGATCACAATATCCTGATTTTAAACACAAATAAAATTGGTGTGACAGGATCCTTGTTTGACTGGCTTAAATCGTATCTTAGTAATAGAACTCGATTTACTTAGTTTCAACGGTTAATTTTCAGAGAAATACTAGGTCCTCTGCGGTACCTCAAGGAATCACTCGTATTTAATGTTTTCATTTAATATCGCATTCACGTGGAGCGTAGTGCGTACAAAATGACGTATTTCGAGATTTGACAGTAAATCAATTTTCTCGAAAAGTATAAAAACTATTGATCTGAAATTTGGAATATATTATTTTTATACCAATGTCAATCTACGGTGCAAACATAATTTGAATTTCCCTACTCATTCTACCACCTCCCATATAAACTTCATGAAATACTCTAAGCTAATTTACTCAGTACGTATAAAATTTTTTGATCTGAAATTTTGAACAAAGTATTTATTTAGAATTATTAATAAGATCAAATAAATTAGATAATTAGCTTTACTTCTCCTACCCCCTCTCCCATACGATATGACACAATTTCACAACTTATCAAAAAGTCGATTTTCCTGAAAAATTTGAATGCTACTGGTCTGCGATTGAAAACATCATCATCATCAATGGCGCGACAGCCCAAATCGGGCCCTGGCCTCCTGAAGTCGTCGCCTCCAATCGTCTCGATCCAAGGACCGCGTCCTCCAGCTCCTAATTTTTAAAATGGCTTTGCTGTCTTCATCAACCGAGTCTTCCCATCGCTTGCGTGGTTTGCCTACTGGCCGGTTCCCACTCGCTTTGCCTTTAAGAGTACGTTTGGGGATTCTTCTGTCTTCCATTCGCTCTACATGGCCAGCCCAGTGCAGTTTACGTAGCTTAATGAACGTTGAAGCTTCTGGCTCGTCGTAGAGTTGATACAACTCATGGTTGTATCTTATTCGCCATTCCGTTCCTTCCTTCAGAGGTCCCAAAATTCTTCGGAGGACCTTTCTTTCGAATGCGTTAACTGCTTTTTCGGAAGTTCGCGTTAATGTCCACGTCTCGCTGCCATAACAGAGTACAGGTCGTATAATAGTTTTATAAATCCGCAGCTTATTGTTCCTGGGCACTTTCTTGGATTTCATTATTGGAAGTACCGAATAATACGTCTTATTTGGAAGTATTATCCGTCGTTTGATTTCGTCTGTTTCATTACCGTCCTTTGCTAGATTAGCCCCAAGATATATGAAGTTGTCTACACTCTCCAAATTATATTCCGCAATTGTTATGTTTTGTCTGATTGGCGTTCTCCTTCTTGTTTGCGTCATTACTTTTGTTTTGCTTTCATTAATGCGCAACCCGACTTCTTTTGCTGCGGAGTCAAGATTGACAAATACCTCCTTAGCACTAGGGAAGGATCTTGCTAGAATGTTAATGTCGTCAGCGTATGCTACTAGTTGGGTGGACTTGAATAGTAGTGTCCCGTTGGTGTCGACTGGGATTTTTCGGACGACATACTCTAGTGCCAAGTTGAAAAGCATAGGAGCTAGACCATCTCTCTGCTTTAAACCACATTCCGTTCGAAAGCTGGTTGTAGAATCGGTTTGTATTCTCACTTGGGATTCAGTGTTCGTCATTGTGAGTCTTGTTAGTCGGACTAGTTTGGGAGGAATTCCAAAGTCAAGCATGATTTGGTACAGTACGCTCCTGTCGATACTGTCGTATGCTTGTTTAAAATCTACGAATATTTGGTGCACGTCTGTGTTATACTCCCAGCATTTCTCAAGCACCTGTTTCACCGAGAATATCTGGTCTGTTGTAGATCGTCCGGTTCTGAATCCGCCTTGGTATTCGCCAATTATTTGATTAGTATAGGGCTTAAGACGACGTTCAATAATTTTTGTCAGTATTTTATAGGACTTACACAACAATGATATACCTCTGTAGTTCTCACAGCAGAGTTTGTCTCCTTTCTTGTAAATTGGACATATAATGCTTTTTCGCCAGTCGTCGGGTATGATTTCCTCTGTCCAAATTTTGCATATCATGTTGTGCAGTATTTCAGCGACACAGTTTCCACCGTTTTTCAAAAGTTCAACTGGTATCTCGTCAATTCCCGGCGCTTTGTTTCGTTTTTGGTCACATAGGGCTGCTTTGATTTCAGCAAGCGTGGGTGGTGTCGATGATGGTTCATCTTCGTCAGTTGAGGCTTCAATTGAAATGTTGTCTGTCGTTATCGATGCTACTGGGATGGGATTCAAAAGATGTTCAAAGTATGAAGCCCATCTCCTTTTGATTTCTTCTGTGTCGCTGATGATATTGCCCTCTGCGTCTTTGCAGAGACTGGTTTTTGGTTTGTATCCCTTTTTTAAGTCTTTACTATGGCGTATGCGTCCCGCGTTTTATTTTTTCTCATGTCGTCGTCCATTTTTTGTATCTTGTCATTGTGGTACTTCCTTTGCTTTCGTCTGCAGGTCTTTTTCGCATATCGCCTAAGCTCGTCATACCTTTCTTTTTTGGCTCGTGTTGGTCGTTCAGTAAAAATTTTGTAAGCTTCGTTCTTTCTATCTATTGCGTCGCGACATTCTTGGTCGAACCAATCATTATTTTTTCGCCGTGCTTGATATCCTAACACCTCTTCTGAGGATTTGATGCCGTCTCGTATTTTCAGCCAGGCATTCTCCACTGGCATATTTTGGATATTTTCATATATTGGTGTCAGGTGCTTATTACAATGCTAACATGTAAGCCTGCGCCACCGTTTCGTCGTTAAGCTTGTCGACATTGAATTTGCGAGCTCTACTCGTTTTCGAATATCCACGACAAGCTATTTTGCATCGATACTTAGCTCTGACTAGATAGTGATCAGAGTCACAATTCGAACCGCGGAGAGTTCGTACATCAAGTATGCTGGAAGCAGCCCTTTTCTCAATAAGAACGTAGTCTATTTGGTTGAAGGTGTGACCATCTGGTGATGCCCACGTTCGTTTGTGAATATCGCGTTGTGGGAAGTACGTAAAGCTTACTATGATATTTTTACTGCTTGCGAAATCAATAAGACGTTGGCCATTGTCGTTGGTTATGTCATGGAGGCTGTGCCCTCCTATTGTTCCTCTATGAGCCTCCTCCTTTCCGACTTTTGCATTAAAATCCCCTAAGACAATTTTTAGGTCATTCGAGGGCAGTGAGTCATAGGTTGTCTCTAGGGTGGCATGAAATTCGTCTTTAGTTATATCGTCCTTGTCTTCTGTTGGTGCGTGAACGTTGATCAGCCAAGTGTTGAAGAATTTAGTCTTTATTCGGATTGCACACAATCTTTTACTTACTGGTCTGAAGCTCGTGACCTGTTGTTTAAATTTTTTGTCAACGACAAAAGCGACTCCAAACTCTCTGCTTCCCGACAATTTTCCACTTGAATAGATTGTGTGTGATCTCATGTCCATGATTTCGTTACCGAGCCATTTCGTTTCTTGGATGGCAGTTATGTTGATGTTGTGTTTTGCCACTTCTTCGAGAAACTCTTTCAGAGCTGCTGTCCTAAATAAGGATCGAACGTTCCAAGATCCAATAGAGTAGTCCATTTTTCGTTTGCGGGGTCGTTGCCGTTGAGTCCATCCTTTCCGAGGCTGTTCTTCAGGTTTCTGGACAGTGGTCTTTTTCCGGTGATGCGTTGTCGGCGCCTCGCCCAACCCCCGACCTGGAGGACCGGTCCTACTTATTTATTACACCCTAGTAGAAAAAGGGTGGGAGTTTTGAGCTAAATATGACATGCTGGAGTTCTCACAGCTATGCTGCAAGTCCAACTATGTCATACTTTTTGCCTACTTCCTGAGACGCACTGGTGTTACTGGCCATTCAGGTTAACTCCATGTTCCCTCCTCCTTTCTCAACTCGGGCTTGGGACCGTCTATGGCGGAAAACATGAAAACATGTCGACTGCATTTTGTTTGTAGTTATTTCTGAAAAAAACTCACCAAGAATTCCCACCACCTCCCATACAAATTGCACAATTTTACTAAATCCCATACACTAATTTTTTCAGTACCTATTAAATTTTTTGCAGCTAAATTTTCAATAAAACACTATGATACCAACTCTAGCATGATGTGAAAAATATAGTTCAACGGCGTTACTCCTTCTACCACTCCCCGTACAAAATTTCTTAAAATAAAAAAATGTTTTTTCATCTAGAGTATTGCATGATTGGGCCTTACGCCAAATCGTAGTCCTGTTATGTTTATACTCTAGATGAAATCTGAGAGTATATTGTGTTTGCCTTACCGTTTGTATCACTAAGGAATAATGCTCGCACAGGGTACAGAAATATTTGTTGTCACTCAAAAATCTCGATTCCGAGTTGCTGTCTGTCCGTCTGTCTGTCCGTCTGTCTACAACATAACTCTCGATAGCTTTGACATATATTGCTGAAATTTTTTATGTATCATTTTTAGCAAAAAAGTAACTTTAAGTTCGCGAACGGGCCAAATCCCCCCACTCCTTCTACACCCTCCCATACAAATTTCATGAAATTTCGAAATTTAAAGAAATTGATTTTTCCTTGAAACTATTTAAGCTATCGATTTGAAATTTGAGTCAAAGTATTAGGATATAAATTTCATTAATATGACGGAATATTGATCCGATCCCGTTACTCCTTCTACCTCCTCCCATACAAATGTATAGTTTTGAAAAATGCAGTTTTTCGATTTTCATTGAAACTAGCAAAGTTATAAAAACGAATTTTGCCACAATTAATTTTATTATAATTTCAATGAGAATTGAAAAAATTATCAACTTCACCTCACTCCTTCTACCCCCTCCCATACAAATTTCACGAAATTTTGAAATTTAAAATAAATTATTTTTCTTCGAAACTATTGAAGGTATCTACTTAATACTTTGCATAAAGTATACAAATAGAAATATCAATAACGGAACAAAAATGTGTTTTGATCTGTACACTCCTTCTACCCCCTCCCATACAAATGTATAATTTTTGTTAAGTGCATTATATAGATTTCCAGTAAAACTAGAAAAAGTATAAACTTGAAATTTGGCCAGAATTTGTTTTTCAATAATTGCAATAAATACTAAAAAAAATTATTAGCTCCTCTTCACTCCTTCTACCCCCTCCCATACAAGTATCTGCATTATAAATTCAAGAAAAGCATTTCTCCTTCGAATATATTAGAACTAGCTAATTTGAAATTGAATCAAAGCGTGGTGACAAGGATGGTGAAATCATCATAAACGCTCCACTTTCTTTGCCACCTCCCATACAAATGCCTCAATTTCAAGAAAACTATGTCCAATTGAAAATAATGAAAGCTACAAACCTTGAATTCAGCACGAAATATTTTGCATAACACATTAGGTGTCATATCCAAAAATTACAAACCTTCCCCGTCTTCTTCTATCACCTCCCATACAAAAGTCACTACTAATTATTTGAAAGAATTGGAGGTGACATATTTTCCGGTACATTGAACTCTTTCTCATTTCATCTAGAGTATCATATGATTGGGCTTTACGCCCAATCATAATTCTGTTATGTTTATACTCTAGATGGAATCTGAGAGTATTATAAGTTCGCTCTAAGGTTTGTAACGCCAAGAAATAAGGCTCGGAGAAAAAAATGAATGATACAGAAGTTAATATTATCACTCAAAAATCTCAAAACCGGATGTCCGTCCGTCCGTCCGTGCGCTCTCTAGCTTGAGAACGCGTTGAGCTAGAAAGTTTAAATTTTGTACACGTCGTTTTTGACAAAAAAGTAAGGTCAAGTTCGTGAACGGGCCAAATCGCTCCACCCCTTCTACCCCCTCCCATACAAAATGACACAATTACGCAATTTGACAATAAACGGATTTGCTCAAAAAGTATAAAAGTGATTGGCCTGAAATTCAGAATAAATTACTTTTATGATAATATCAATCTATCATATAAAAATTGTGCGTGTCCTCCCCCTCCTTCTACCACCTCCCATACAAACTGTACTTATCATGCATTACTCTAAGCCAATTTCCTCAGTGCTTATAAAATTCAGCGGGCTGAAATTGTTCACCAAATATTTATTTAAATTTGCTAGTAAGGTTAAAAAAATGAGATGATTAGCTTCACCCCTTCTACCCCCTCCCATACAAAATGACACAATTTTGCAATTTGACAATAAATGGATTTACTCTAAAAGTATAAAAGCTATTGGTCTCAATTTTGGTATATATTACTTTTTTAATGATTTAAATCTACAGTACAAAATTTATTTGCTTCCTCTCCTTTCTTCCACCCCCTCCCATACAAACTACACTTTTTCCTGAAATGCTCTAAGCCGATTTTCTCAGAACATATAACATTTGTTGAGCTCATATTTTGTAATAAATATTTAATTAATATTATTACTAAGATGAGAAAAAAAATATTTGATTTGCTTCACTACTTCTACCCCCTCCCATACAATATGACACAGTTTCACAACTTCACAAAAAATCGATTTTCTTGAAAAGTATGAATGGCACTAGTCTGAAATTCAAGGCATGCCAATTTTATAATATTCCTAGTTATTTTTGAAAAAATCGTTAAGATCCCCCCACTCTTTCTACCACCTCCCATACAAACTGCACATTTTCACTAAATCAAACTCACTAATTTTCTCAGTTCCCATTCAGTTTTTGGAGTAAGCATTTTGTATAAAACATTTTCATAGCTACTTTAGCATGATGGCGAAAAAATTAGTTCAATGCTTTCACCCCTTCTAACACTCTCCATACAAAATTTCTTGGGATCACAAAATATTCTATTTCATCTAGAGTATCGTAAGATTGCTCTTTACGCACAATCGTAGCCCTGTTATGTTTTTTAATTATGATCAGTTTTCCTTCAACTGTTAATGTCAATAAACGATTCAAATTCGAAATAAGAGGAACAAGAAAATGTGCAAAATTGCTCTCTTAGAGGGATAGAAAATTCTTACGCTTGTTAAGCAGAAGCCCCGGTCTTAAAGTTCGAGCATAAATTGCTTCCTTTAGGCACCATTTCCATTGTGAACCCTTTATCCCTTGCGTTCCGTAGCGGTGGAGCTATTTACGTCTCTGTTACATTCTATAATACCAAAAAATTTAACGTAATTCAAGCGATCAACGAGACAATTATTACCATCCACCCACCCTCTTCTACCGTACTGGAGCTATTTATCGCAGTCGCAGTTTAATATGAAATATTTGATAATAGCCCGCAGCTAGAACCCCAATCTACTTAGGCTTCGCTATTTGCTACCACCCTAACCTGCATAACTACTTATTTAAGACGAATGATTGCACTAATATTAGTATAAGTCTTAGTTCTATTATTTGAAAGTCGTTTATTTTTTAAAACTCTTCAATTTTCTTTTCAGGGAGTGGTGGCTTTCAGTTCACAAGGTGATCGTATTGCACTAACACAAGTGGAACAAATGATCAACGGACAATACGAAAAATTGGGCTACTATGACATTCAGGCTGACAATCTCACCTGGCTCAATATGGAGCAGTGGGCAGGAGGCAAGGTAAGTGAACAAGCCTTCTTAATTTATTGAGCCATAAAAATAATATCGCTATGAATACTAATAATTTAAAATACAATCTTTTGTCGCAAAAGAAGATATTTCCGAAAAATTTGCGTGTAGAACTCGATGAGTCCAAATTTGCAATTTTTGTCTATTTGTATGTCAATCAAAAAATACCGAAAGGATTTTGATGCGGTTTCCATCATTTGGCATCATGATAATCTGTGCTTAAACTGAGGTATATGTCCTTTTAATAATCTTCACAGTCCAAACAGAGTTTTCAAACCAATCCGATGCAAAAATCTTTTAAGACATAGTTGCAAAACAGTGATAATTATGAAATGTTTACCTTATTGAGATAAATGACTTTAAGTTTCCATTCTTTCATTGGGAATGCACTTAGCTACAAAGTTGGTACACGCACTTTTGGTCTAAATAAGAGAATCATTAGTGAATGGGTCGA
Source organism: Chorisops tibialis (assembly GCA_963669355.1). Lineage (NCBI taxonomy): Eukaryota > Metazoa > Arthropoda > Insecta > Diptera > Stratiomyidae > Chorisops > Chorisops tibialis. Next base: position 266,033,247 of record OY770262.1, on the reverse strand, counting down.
ATTCTATCACTTCTTTAAATATATGACAATTTTGATTTATTTCTTGTACAATGACGGGCTTTGACCTCATAACCTTCAGGTTCCTTAACATTATCATTAGTTATTGTGGAAGGGATGATAGCCATTCCTGTCACTTCGATCTACGAAAATTAAAAATTCGTAGAATTCGAACTGAAGACCTTCGCAGACCAACACTCTACCCACTGGTCTACTTCCAAGGTTAGCTAAGATTTCAGTTGCTCAAAAAATTTTTGAAATCTCTCGGATCCTTCTACTGCCTCCTATAGAAAAGTTGCAGACTGGTGATAGGCGTTAAAACAATTTTCAAGACAATAACACAAATTAGGTGTAATATTTTCTATAATGGCACTACAGCCCAAATCGGACCTTGGCCTCCTGACCTTCAGGTTCCTGAACATTTTTATTTACTTACTAGCAAACGCCCGCGACTTCGTCCGCATAAATATCGCATTAATAAGCAATTTTTGAGAATGTAGTTAGTAATGCATTATATGGGATATAAAATCTGCTTACTTTAATGGCTCTTTGAAGAGAATGGTTTGTATATTGTTGGAATCAGAAACATAAATTATTCAGAATGAGAGAATGATACTCCCATTTTTATGGGACAGGCTCGTGATCAAATCAAACCCGTGATTCGAGATCATATACGTGTTGGAGAACGTTAAGAACATGTGAATAATTGTAGCTGGTGTTAATTAAAAAAAAGCAAATAAAATAACATTAAGCATAAAAACATAACAGGACTACGATTGTGCGTAAAGCCAAATCATACGATATTATTAATAGATGAAATCGAAATTTTTGCGGTGTTAAGAAATTTTGTATGGGGAGTGGTAGAAGGGGTGACAGCACTGAACTAATTTGTTTCACATCATGTTAGAGTAGCTATAAAAATGTTTTGTACCAAATTTAAGCTTCAAAAATTGAGTAGGTACTGAGAAACTTAGTGCTTTGAATTTAATGAAATTGTGCAATTTATATGGGAGGTGGTAGAAGGAGTGGGGGTTTTTTGGTGATTTTTCGAAAAACAACTACAACTATCATGCAATTGATACACTTTAAATTTCAGATCTGTATCATTCACACTTTTCAAGAAAATCGAATTGTTACATAGTCGTGTAATATGCCTCATTCTATGGGAGGGGGTAGAAGGAGTGAAGCTACTCGGTTAATTTTCTTCCCGCTGTTAATAATAATGCTAATTAAGGATTAAGTTTAAATTTTTACCTCGATGAAATTTAAATGTACTGAGAAAATTCGTTTAGAGTATTTTGTGAAAAAGTACGGTTTATATGGGAGGTGGTGGAAGGAGAAAGGGGTTTTTGGTGATTTTTTGAGAAACAACTATAATCATCATGCAATTGATATATTTTAGATTTCAGATCAGTAACATTCAGACTTTTCAAGAAAATCGAATTCTTGTGAAGGCGTGGAACTGTGTCACATTGTATGGGAGGGGGTAGAAGGAGTGAAGCTAATCGGTTAATTTTATCTCGATATTAATAATAATGTTAATTAAGGATTTAATAGAACATTTTAGCTCGATGAAAGTTATACGTACTGAGAAAATTGGTGTAAAGTGGTTCATGAAAAAGTGTAGTTTGTATGGGAGGTGGTAGAAGGAGTGACAGACCTTAAATAATTTGTATACCAAAAGACTGCATTTATAATAGAAATAATATGGTCAAAATTTCAAGTTAATAGCTTTTATAGTTTTCAAGAAAATTTGATTAATATATATTTTTGAAAATGAGTCACTTTGTATGGGAGGGGGTAGAAGGCGTGAGGAGAGTGAAATAAAACCAAAAGCAGATTTCATTCCGATGGACACCTAACAAACTGTGCAAGTTTCATTACAATCGGTTCAGCCGTTTGTGCGTGAAAAGCGGTCGTACAGACAGACAGACAGACAGACAGACAGACAGAAAGACAGACAGACAAAAATTTCAAAAATGTGTTTTTATGCTTAGTTAGTGCTAAAATAACTCAAAAAACTAACTTATAGCCATTTATAAGCAAATAACAGACAGACACTACAATTATATTTATATGTATAGATTGTGGAAATGTTAGCCCTTCGCACAACCCCCTATCTATGATTTTTTTATTTTCGTAGATTGAGGTGACCAAGATATGTCCAAGCAGGCAATGTGCTGGAATTATATATTACGTTGACCGGGATTTGAGCTCACAACCTTCGTATTACAAGTCCAACACGCTACCCACTAGGCTACACCCTAACTTAAAATACTTTAAGCAAATATAAGGAAGTTATAGACATATATCCTCTTCTTAAATCATTCAAACAACTATTTAATCTATAAAATGGCATGATAGCCGTTCACCCGCAATAGTACTTCTGTTACGTTTTTGGATAATAATATGTTCAGTTATTCTTTTCTTCAAAAATTGACCGAGAAACAAAAAAACAAGTGGCGTAAATTTTGGTTAAATTAAAGCACAAAAATTAAAATATGTAAATTGTACTGCTCTGATAAATGTCCTTCATTTGCAATAAAATGTGAGTATGTTCATTAATGTAGTTTTAGTCCTTCCCAGTTAAGTGATTGTGCCGAGTCACGAACATGCAACTCGATCCTATTTATCATCGATACAAAATCTAAATCGGTAACAAAACATAACCCATGAATAGTCGAAAACAGGAAAGCAGCAACCAGCCTTGTGCACACAGTGCCCATCAAAGCAAACTGAATAGCATACTCGTCACAAAGGAAGCTTTAGCAACTTGTTCGTCGCAGATATGGATGCTGCGACTAGGTACCTATAAAATGGCCACCGTAAATATATAACGTAGCTACTAGTTCGAGATGAACAAGTGACATCGTCTTTATATCGCACGTCAAATACTATCTAGGCTTTAGCTGGATGCTGGCGTTTTACCACGACAGAATTTCGAGAAAATTGATTTTATGCCATTCATTGTGTTTTCATACATCACTGATAGGCTTTAGTTAGCGACAGCATGAAATCTCCCGTTCTTACGATAGCTACATGCTCATGTGTCTAGCGTACAACAAAGGCTGATATGTTCGTTGATGTCCTGTATAAAGGACACTAAATCACTATAAATTGTGCGAAGATTTATTACCTTTTACTACTTGTAGACATTATCCTTAAAGAACTAACGTGTGCGGTAATTTTTTGAAAACCACCTTAATTCTACGTCAATCAGGTAAATTTGAAGAACATACAGAAAGAACAGAAATCAATTTTTTCTTGTCAATCGTATTGCCGCCTTCAGGTAAACGAATTTGAGCTAAAGCCTTAAGTAGTAAACTATTTCAGAGTGCAAGAGGAGTTCGAATGATCTAAGAAAGCCTGACGATGACAAATCTTTGTGGTAGCCTCCAGCTATGGAGACGAAACTAGTATGACATGATAAATTATATTTGTTTTATTTTCACTTATAGACCATCAAAAGAATTGGGCGCAAAATAGTTTTTCGGATGTAATTTATTATTGATTCCAAATTGGAAAAAATCGCCACATTATTCTTAATGTGAATCCCATTAGATAGAGAGATTGCATTACTCTGGATGAAATCCAATGAAATTTGAAATTCTAAGAAATACAACTCGGAAATCAATCAAAATCATGCTTAAAATTAATTAAATACATAGTTTTTTTGTTTTACTTTTATTATTCTTTTCGAATCTTAGATAATAATCTTAATATAAATCATTTCAACAAAATTAAGAATAATATTAAGATAAATTGTACCGCAGATTAATGAAGCTATAGGATTATAGCGACTACGAGATTAATCCTGAATTTAACATTACGTACCTTAGACGCGACATAAGATAATCATACATATTGAAAAACGGGATCGGATGGCCCACTAACTTTTCTCTTTTATTTACATGCGATTTTCTCACGGCTCTTTTAGATGAACAATTGCATATTGCAAAAGAGCTGTGAATAGAAGAGCAGAGCTAATTTCTTCTGCATACAGCTATGCTTATTTCTTGCAGTCAATCTCCAAAAAGTTGCACGATTTTGTTCGCATCTCATCGACCAGATCAGGGCCCACTGATCACATCGAACATTACAAAATAAATCGCATTCGCACCTAACCGACCTGCTCAAAGTGCATCAATTTGCTCGCATCAACAATAAGATCACCGAGCTTATCAAAGCTTAGTAGCTCGCTCATCTGCCGCAGTAATCTCCTTCTAGTTTAGTAACCTCTTCTTCTGTTCAGTCACTTGATTATCTACTTAGATCCTCCGTAACATGCTCATCTGCTCCGTAATCTACTTAACAGATCAGTTGCTCCGTAAGCTGCGCATCTACCCAATTGCTTCGTAACCTCCTTATCTCTTCATCTCAGCAGTTATTCCATATCCTACATAACCTATTTAATAGCTCCGTAACTTGCTCATCTATACTCCGTAACCTGCTTATCTGATCAGTTTCTTAGTAACCCGTTTATCTGCTCAGTTGCTCAGTGACCTGATCCGATGCTCAGTAACCTCCTCATCTGTTTTGTAAATTGCTCAGTTGCTCCGTAACCTCCTTTTTCTTGCTGATTAATTTTCAGCATTGTATCCCAGCTTTGTATTATGTTGCTGTGCGTTTCGTAAATATGACTTTCGACCACCAGTCTTTGGTTTCCGTTATGCTTATAAACGATTTCTAAAAAACACACTGAGCGGGTTACGGGTGGCACCGAGCATGAACGGTAAGCACGAGTACAGAGTAGATACGAGTATCACTGAGCACTGATCAGATATGTATCACTGGGCACGAGCAGTGACCAGACAACATCACTGATACATTAACAACATGACTGCTATTTGAAGAGATGCTGTTTTCCACAGATATTGAAAAAGAGCAATCGCAGTTTTTTTTGTTTTTAAGGCACCGAGTATAATTTAGGGTGTCACCCTTTAATGCATTGCACAATCAATTCGGTAAAGGAAGTGGATAACATTTGGGTGTACTATAGAAATTAGGGCGGAGAGAGACGGAAATGACGGTGAAGATTATTCCTGAAGAACTGGAGGTAATACCTACTTGGGAAAACGTTAGCCGGCAATACATTCCAAAGTTTAGACGTTCGCAAGATGAATGACTGTCCATATTTCACTGTACGAGTACGAATAGGGTTGACGGCGAACTCCTGCGCGTGTTTAGCTTGACGAGTATTTCGGGGAAAGGTGTAAAGTGGAGGAATGAGCGATCTAAGTTCTGGGCTACCATGAAAGTAGCGATAGTAAATGCTGAGTATTCCGACGTGGATTCGATCGAACATTGCAGGGTGTGTTTTGGAAGCTCCAGCCCATAAATGCGAATTGTACTCTAAACGAGATCGAATATAGGCCTTGTAGATGGTAGCTATGTTGGGAGGCGTAAAATATTTTTTTCATTTGCGAATAATACCAAGGCGTTTGGAGGTATCAAGCGCAACATCAAAGATGCTACAATCAAGGTGGTTATTTAACTTTACGCCAAATAGAATAAACTCATCTGAACAGCGAACTGCTACGCCATTAAAGGCTAAATTAGGCGACGCCGCTGGAACATCACGTTTAAGAAAAAGATGACAGGTCTGTGTTTGGACGGCGTTGAGCTCTACTCTATTTTTCCTGCCCTATTCCAGAATTGAACCGAGGTCGAAGTTCAGCGAACTGAATAACTCTCTGCATTTGGAAGCAACAGATTGCTTGTGGTATTCCGAAGCGGAGTCTAAGTCAAAAGTGCTATTATATACTAAATATACTTTCATCTGCAAAACTCTGGATTGGAATGAGAGTAGAAAGCAAAAAGTCTCTGATAAATACCAAGAATAGACAGGGTGATAAGACAGAACCCTGAGTGACACCAGAGTTGATTGGGAAGGAGGAGAAAGTAACGCCATCTAAGTACATCAAGTACAAGAACATGACTTTCGCCGTATTTGTGCGAGCAGGAGTTGCAATATTCCGTCAGATAGACGAAGAGATCTTCCGTCGACCTTCCAGAACGGAAACCATATTGGCGATCATGGATAAGCACTTTATCCTCGAGATAATGAACGATTTTGCGATTGAAAGCAGTTTCGATTACTTTCAAAAGTACTGAAGTAATGTCTATTGGACGCTAGTTGACAGGGTTTGCTTTGCTTCCTTTCTTGGGCATTGGTTGAACATTCGCAACTTTCCACAATTGTGGAAAGCACTTTGAAGAGTAAGATAGATGGAAAATATTGCGAAGGAGCTTAGCCAAAGAAGAGGAGCACATTTTAAGGGTAATGGTGCGAATGCCATTAGGGTGAGCGAACTTGTGAATATTGTGCTTGATCGAGTGCGAAAATGTAACGAAGGCAGCGAAAAAACATAACAGGGCTACGATTGCGTAATGCGCAATCTTACGATACTCTAGATGAAATAGAATTTTTTGTGACCCCAAGAAATTTTGTATGTGGAGTGTTAGAAGGGATGATAGCATTGAACTAATTTTTCCCCCATCATGCTAAACTCGCTATAAAAATGTTTTATTTAAAATGCTTACTCCAAAAATTGAATGGGAACTGAGAAAATTAGTGTGTTAGATTTTGTGAAAACGTGCAGTTTGTGTGGGAGGTGGTAGAAAGGGTGGGGGGATTTTAGTGAATTTTTCAGAAGTAACTAAAAATATCATAAAATTGACATCTCTTAAATTTGAGATAAGTAACATTCATACTTTTCAAGAAAATCGATTTTTTGTGAACTTGTGAAACTGTGTCATATTGTATGGGAGGGGGTAGAAGCAGTGAAGCTAATCAAATATTTTTTTTTTGATCTTAGTGATAATGCTAATTAAGAATTTATTACAAAATATGAGCTCGATAAATGTTATATATTCTGAGAAAATCGTCTTAGAGCTTTTCATGAAAAAGTGATGTTTGTATGGGAGGGGGTGGAAGGAAAGGGAGGACGCCAAAAATTTTTCTACTGTAAATTTAGATCATTATGAAAGTGATATATCCCACAATTCAGCCTAATAGCTTTCATACTTTTCGAGTGAATCCATTTATTGCCAAATTGCGAAATTGTGTCATTTTGTATGGGAGGGGGTAGAAGGGGTGAAGCTAATCGTCTAATTTTTTTTCGGCCTTACTAACAATTTTAAATAAATATTTGGTGCACAATTTCAGCCAGCTAAATTTCATACGCACTGAGTAAATTGGCTTAGAATAATTCATGACAAGTACAGTTTGTATGGGAGGTGGTAGAAGGAGGAGGAGGACACGCATAATTTTTATACAGTAGATTTATAGTATCACAAAAATAATATATTCCAAATTTCAGGCTAATAGCTTATATACTTTTCGAGCAAATCTATTCATTGTCAAATTGCGCAATTGTGTCATTTTGTATGGGAGGGGGTAGAAGGGGTGGAGCGATTTGGCCCGTTCACGAACTTGACCTTACTTTTTTGTCGAAAACGACGTGTACAAAATTTGAACAATGGATATATTACAGAGAGGGAATATTTCTCAGGTTGGTTGGGAAGAAATAAATCAAGGAGATTGGAGAATTGTCCTGCGATTTCAGGTAAACCAGTAGGTTCATTTACCAGTTGTGTTAGTTCGTTAATCGAAGCAAACAGCCTAATGTTACGTCTCTTATGCTCCGTGCAAGAGAATATTTAAGCCAAACAATGTTGTGAACATTGAAATCGCCCGCGATAATGATTTCAGCATCAGAGTGTGTAGTATATATGGACTGGATGGAGTGTGACAGACCATCTAGCTCACTAGCTGTTCTGGCTATATTCAATGCTGGACCTCTATAAACATAACAAAAATACAAGATGTGCCCTTGGATTAAAAGTATATAGGTAAATTCCGGGTTGGAGCAGGTACCTAATTTCGGAACCAAATTGAAGGGCACATCATTGCGGATGTAAAGTGCGACACCCCGCTGGCGAAAACATGTTGATACCCGGGTACAGAGGAAAGCTGTTCGGTCCCCGGTAACACCTTGCACTCACCTAGTGCTAGAATATCCGGTTTTTATACTCTAGATGAAATCTGAGAGTATTATAAGTTTGCTCTAAAGTTTGTAACGCCAAGAAATAAGGCTCGGAGAAAAAAATGATGAATACAGAAATTAATATTATCACTCAAAAATCTCAAAACCGGATGTCCGTCCGTCCGTCCGTCTGTTCGCTCTCTAGCTTGAGAACGCGTTGAGCAAGAAAGCTCGAATTTCGTACACGTCGTTTTTGAAAAAAAAGTAAGGTCAAGTTCGTCAATGGGCCAAATCGCTCCACCCCTTCTACCCCCTCCCATACAAAATGACACAAATGCGCAATTTGACAATAAACGGATCTGCTCAAAAACTATAAAAGCTATTGGCCTGAAATTTGGAAAATATTACTTTTATGATAATATCAATCTACCGTATAAAAATTATGCGTGTCCGCCCTCTCCTTCTACCACCTCCCATACAAACTGTACTTATCATGAATTACTCTAAACCAATTTACTCAGTGCGTATAGAATTTAGCGAGCTGAAATTGTGCACCAAATATTTATTTCAAATTGTTTGTAAGGCCAAAAAAAATTATACGATTAGCTTCACCCCTTCTACCCCCTCCCATATAAAATTACACAATTTCGCAATTCGACTATAAATAGATTTGCTCGAAAAGTATAAAAGTTATTAGTCTGAATTTCGGGATATATTACTTTTATAATAATTTCAATATACTGTGTAAAAATTATTTACGTCCTCCCTCTCCTTCCAACCCCTCCCATACAAACTGCACTTTTTCATGAAATGCTCTAAGCCGATTTTCTCAGAACATATAACATTTATCGAGCTCATATAATAATCGTAATAAATACTTATTTAGCATTATCACTAAGATCAGAAAAATAATTTTTGATTAGCTTTACTGCTTCTACCCCCTCCCATACAATATGACGCAGTTTCACAACAAAAAATCTATTTTCTTGAAAAGTATGAATGCTACCAGTCTCAAATTTAAGAAATGTCAATTTTATGATATTCTTAGTTATTTCTGAAAAAATCACTAAAATCTCCCCACTCTTTCTACCACCTCCCATACAAACTGCACATTTTCACTAAATCTAACACACTAATTTTCTCAGCTCCTATTCTATTTTTGGAGTAAGCATTTTGTATAAAACATTTTTATAGCTACTTTAGCATGATGGGGAAAGAAATAGTTCAATGGTATCACCCCTTCTAACACTCCTCATACAAAATTTCTTGGGATCACAAAAAATTCTATTTCATCTAGAGTACCGTAAGATTGCGCTTTACGCGCAATCGTAGCCCTGTTATGTTTCTAATTGTGTATGAATGTACAGAGAAAGATCAGCGGAACATAATCCCCCAACATTGACCTGGTCAATAATGAAATTGACCATAATCCACGGAAGAAAAAAAAAAGAAATAAGAAAAAAAGGAAAAAAAAAAATAGAACACAATTGCTAGGAAAATTAAAATAAATATTGTAAACACACAAAAAAACATAACAGAATTATGATTGGGCTTAAAGCCCAATCATATGATACTCTAGATGAGATGGAAATGACTTTAATATACCGGAAAGTATGTCATCTCAAATTCTTTCGAATAGTGAATAGAGACTTTTGCATGGGAGGTGGTAGAAGTAGAGGGTGTATTTTTCTTATATGACACCGAACATGGCATGCAAAATGCTTGTTGCAGAATTTAAAGTTTTTAGTTTTCATTATTTTTAATGAAATTGGTAAAAGTTTTCCTGAAATTGGGACATCTGTATGGGAGGTGGCAGAGGAAGTGGAACATTTTAGATGATTTTGAAACTGCTTATCATCACCGTGCTTTGATTCAATTTCAAAGTCGATAGCTCTCATATATTCGAAGGAGAAATGCTTTTCTTGAATTTATAATACAGATATTTGTATGGGAGGGGGTAGAAGGAGTGAAGAGGGGCTGATATTTTTTTCTAGAACTTATTTCAATTATTAAGAAACAAATTCTGGCAAAATTTGAAGTTTGTACTTTTTCAAGTTTGAACGGAAATCGATAAAATGCATTTAGCAAAATTTATACATTTGTATGGGAGGGGGTAGAAGGAGTGCACGGATCAAAACAATTTTTTTTTTGGATTACTAATATTTCTATTTGTATACCTTGTACAAAATATCAAGTTGATACCTTTAACAGTTTCGAAGAAAAATAATTTAATTTAAATTTCAAAATTTCGTGAAATTTGTATGGGAGGGGGTAGAAGGAGTAAGGTGAAGTTGAAAAATATTTTTAAAATAAATTGCAATTATAGTAAAATTAATTCTGACAAAATTTCTTTTCAGCTTTACTAGTTTCAATGAAAATCGAAAATATATATTTTTCAAAATTGTCCATTTGTATGGGAGGGGGTAGAAGGAGTAAGGGGATCGGGTCAATATTCCGTGGTATTAATGACATTTATAACATAATACTTTGACCTAAATTTCAAGTCTATAGTTTAAATAGTTTCAAAGAAAACTATATTTCTTAATATTTCGAAATTTCATGAAATTTGTATGGGAGGGGGTAGAAGGAGTGGGGGATGTAGCCCATTCACGAACTTAAAGTTCCTTTTTTGCTAAAAATGACACACAAAAATTTTTGGCACCATAGCTCAAAGCTTTCGAGAGTTATGCTGTAGACAGACGCACAGACGGACAGACGGACAGACAGACAGACGGACAGACGGACAGACGGACAGACGGACAGACGGACAGACGGACAGACGGACAGACGGTCACTCGGAATCGAGGTTTTTGAGCGACAACAAATATTTCTGTACCCTTGGCGGCTCTGTGCGAGCGTTATTTCTTAGCGTTCCAAACGGTAAGGCAAACACAATATACTCTCAGATTTCATCTAGAGTATAAACATAACAGGGCTACGATTGCGCGTAAAGCGCAATCTTACAATACTCTAGATGAAATAGAATTTTTTGTGATCCCAAGAAATTTTGTATGGGGAGTGTTAGAAGGGGTGATAGCATTGAACTAATTTTTTCCCCATCATGCTAAAGTAGCTATAAAAATGTTTTATACAAAATGCTTACTTCAAAAATTGAATAGGAGCTGAGAAAATTAGTGTGTTAGATTTAGTGAAAATGTGCAGTTTGTATGGGAGGTGGTAGAAAGAGTGGGGAGATTTTAGTGATTTTTTCAGAAATAACTAAGAATATCATAAAATTGACATCTCTTAAATTTTAGATGAGTAACAATTATACTTTTCAAGAAAATAGATTTTTTGTGAAGTTGGGAAACTGTGTCATATTGTATGGGAGGGGGTAGAAGGGGTGAAGCTAATCAAATGATTTTTTCTGATCTTAATACTAATTAAGTATTTATTCCAAATGTGAGCTCTATAAATGTTATACCTTCTGAGAAAATTGACTTAGAGCATTTCATGAAAAAGTGTAGTTTGTATGGGAGGGGGTGGAAGGAGAGGGAGGACGCAGATAATTTTTTCTACAGTAGATTTATATAATTATTAAAGTAACATATCCCAAAATTCAGACTAATAGCTTTTATACTTTTTGATTAAATCCATTTATTGTCAAATTGCGAAATTGGGTCATTTTGTTTGGGAGGGGGTAGAAGGGGTGAAGCTTATCGTCTAATTTTTTTTTGGCCTTACTAACAATTTTAAATAAATATATGGTGCGCAATGTCAGCCCGCTAAATTTTATACACACTGAGTAAATTGGCTTATAGTAATTCATGAAAAGTACAGTTTGTATGGGAGGTGGTAGAAGGAGGGGAAGGACATGCATAATTTTTATACGGTAGATTGATATTATCATTGAAGTTATATATTTCAAATTTCAGGCCAATAGCTTTTATACTTCTCGAGCAAATCCGTTAGTTGTCAAATTGCGCAATTGTGTCATTTTGTATGGGAGGGGGTAGAAGGGGTGGAGCGATTTGGCCCGTTCACGAACTTGACCTTACTTTTTTGTCAAAAACGACGTATACAAAATTTGAACTTTCTAGCTCAACGCGTTCTCAAGCTAGAGAGCGAACAAACGGACGGACGGACGGACGGACGGACGGACGGACGGACGGACGGACGGACGGACAGACGGACATCCGGTTTTGAGATTTTTGAGTGATTTTATGAACTTCTGTATCATTCATTTTTTTCTCCAAGCCTTATTTCTAGGCGTTACAAACCTTAGAGCAAACTTAGAATACACTCAGATTCCATCTAGAGTATAAAAAGGAAGAGAAAAAAAATACTGGCAACACGAATTAAAAAAAAAATCAAAATCAAATAACGTAATTCCAAAAAGAATAAAACAAAAACAAAAAAAAATACAACCAACAGCCCATACAAAAACAATAAACGGCTCGAGTCCACAGTGATCGAATGCAAGCCCCACGCAAGTTCTAGGCCTATGCTCGAAAAAAGACAACACACAGAAGACCCCGGGTCCGTTAGCCGACATTTAGCTGGGAATGATGATGGGATAATCCGATTGTTTCGTGACCCCCCTAGCACTAAAAAGGTTGATAGAATAAATGACGCATATGAAATACAGAAAAAGCAAAAACAAGGTGAGACGTCAGAAGCACGACCGACACCCAGCACTGTGCGCGAGCGAATGGATCGCTGCGATCGAAAAATAGAAATTTTTTGCAATCATTCTATTAAAAAATATGTTTCCTGCGGTATTACTTCTCAGACAACTGTTATGAAAAAATTAATAACAAAGAAGAGTTTCACACTACTACAGCTAGGCTCACGTGTCTTAGATAAGAGATAAATTGGAAATAAGTGTAATACCGTTCACAGATCCTGTCGTTTGGCATCAAAGGACAATCCTTCTGGTTAACATATCATTCAATAAACAAAATGATCTATAAGAACATTTTTACCATTATATGGGATGCATCAACAAGAAGTGTAAGATTTGTTTTCAAGATCCAATCAGATAACGTACAGCGCTCCTGGTGGTCCGCCGGCTTCAGTTTTTCAGTTCATTGGACCTTGTACGAAATCAGAGCCAAATCTTTCATCAATATTGTATTATCTTTTAAACCACGCGCACCCCAATAATGGAAAGTACGTGTTTCTTTCAGAATGTCTATATTTCAACTGGTTCGTTTTACATTGTATGATGTACATGACAGCACAGGGTGTTCATGTATTGATTTACATATCTTGAAATACAGGGTGTTCATTTACTTATAATTTCTTATTATTTCAACATCTCCCGTTTCAAGTTTTAAACTCTAATGTAATAAAATATAATAAATTCAAATACAGTTATTCTGCAGGTAAAATATATATTCTTCATAAACTCTAATATAATATATGTGGCGACCATCTGCATCGTCGGAAAATCCCTACAAATTACTGGCGGAAATTAATGCTAATTTCACTGTATTTTCTTTCGTTCGTTTTTAATCAAATCACCATTTTCAAAAAAGTGATTCAAGTGATCGTCGAAATAGTAGGATTCTCGTAAAAAAATGAAAAATTATTATTATTTCACATTCTCTCAATCGTTTTAGTTTATTTCTCGCGCAAAGGTTGAAGTTGTTTTTCAGTTGTATTGGTTATTATCACGAACGATATTAAAAAATAAAATTAGTATTTAAACTTAATTTTGCTGCAGGATTTTTATTTTCAGTTTTCACGCTCTTGGTTGTTTTGGCACCAAACCCATTTAGAACAATAGGTAAAGCCGAATATATATTACATAGCCCTTGAGTGCAATTTGCCATATTTGTTGTTATTTACTTTTAAATTCGGCTTCGTAGGTAGTATGAATTACGTCTTAAAATTTTACCATTAGTGAGTTCAACAAGATACAATCGAGGACATGGATGCACATCATTTACAACAGCTGAAAGCCAATGCTTATTTTCCTTTGGCCATACCTTTTCCCACTTTTTAAAATTTTTTCTGGGTTTTGCTCTCAAGTCGTAATATTCCTTACTTTTTTCCCTACTATTTCTTAAAATAGGTATGATTTCCTTATTAAACTATTTAAAAACCTGTATTTTTCCAGGAATCATAACTCGCGTTTGATGACCCATCATCAATTGAGTTGGTGTAATATCAGAATTTTTAATTGGTGTATTTCGATATTCTAAAAATGTTAACCACAAGCTCTGTTTACTTTCCTTTGATTTTATAACTAGCTTCTTTCCTGTTTGAACACAGCGTTCTGCAGAACCATTAGATTTCGCATAATTAGGACTGCTCGTCGTTACATCTATATCAAGTTCCTCTGTAAACTTTTTAAATTGAAATGAATTGAATGGCATATTGTCTGCTACGATTACTTTCGGTATTCCATTAATCGAAAAAACCATTTCTAACTTAGCAATAATTCCCGTAGCAGTTTTACTGTTTAGTGGGATAATATCCAAATATTTAGAAAAGTAACATCCTATTATCAAATAATCTTTACCAGCTTTTTCCGTTACATCCATGCCTATTTTAGCGTATTGAACTTCAAGGATTTTGTGTTCAATTAAAGGTTCTTTAACGTTACTAGATCTATGCCTTTGGCAAATTGGGCATTTACTTACAACTTCTTCAATACTATTATTCATACTTGGCCAATAAACTAAAGTTCGAGCTCTTTGTCTAGTCTTTTCTATTCCCATATGTGAATTGTGTAGTAATTTTAAAATACCTGTCTTAAGATTTTCTGGTACAAAAACTGTGCCACTAAAAAATACTAGACCATCATCAAGTTTCTTGAGTATTTAGTCATTTTCAGTTTCTCTTACAAACAACAATTTTTTTTCATCACTGATATTAATTGTATGAATATATTCATCCAAATCTCTTATGCCTTCTGTGTTAGCCCTATTTCGATCAAAATTTCTTGAAAGGAAATCTGCCACATAAATGTACTTTCCTGATAAATATTTTAGGTTTAACTTATATTTCTCTAGACGAAGCTTCATTCGCTGCAATTTTGGAGAAGGAATTTTTTGAAACTCTTTTGCTATAATCCCTAACAATGGTTTATGGTCTGTAACTATTACGATCTCACAAACATAAATCAAGTCATACCATTTTGAACACGCAAACACTATTGCAAGCAACTCTTTTTCAATTTGTGAGTTGTTTTTTTTTCACAATCTGTTAAGCTCCAGGATGCAAAGCTAACAGGTCCTTCTCCCTACATGAGACAAGCTCCTAGTCCGTCCTAGGATGCATCAGTTTGTATAGTAACCCCTTCTTGATTATTAAAAGGCTTTAAGACTGGGGCATTTATAATTAAAGTTTTGATATTCCGTAAGCATTCTTCATGTACGTCTAACCATTGGAGGATTACATCTTTTTTTAGTGGTAATCTGAGAGGAGCAGATATGTCCGATAAATTCGGCAAATAATTCCTAACATAACTTATGAATCCTAGCATAATTTGCAATTCTTTTTTATTTTGTGGTTGATGTAATACCCGTATCGCCTGCGTTCTATCTGGGCTGAGAGCAATGCCTTCTTTATTAATTATATGCCCTACGAATGAAATTTGTTCCTTTTTATACTGGAGGTTCTCTAAATTAAATTTAACATTTCGTTCCTGAGCACTTTTCATTATCAACTCAATCGTCTTATCATGTTCTAACTCATTCTTCGTAGCCACTGCTACATATATCATCTATGTAAATCGTTACATTCGGTATATTTCCAAAAGTACCGTGATTAATTTTTTGAAAAAAAAAAATTGTTGAGCCAAATGGTAGTCTCTTGTATCGATAACAACCAAAAGGAGTACTGAATGTACATAGTTTTTTCGACGATTGTCTAAATTATATTTGAAAGAGTACCATCTTTTATATAATACATATACCGAAAATAGTTTGTTGTTTGCAAAATTTAATTTCAATTGCTCTATAGATGGTATTTCATAGAAGTGCTCTTTAATGGATACATTTAAAAATTTTGGATCTAAACAAATCCTTATAGTGATTTCTATTCGGCAAAAAAATGTGACCCGTTTTGGCCCTTAACATTTTTTCTAGCAGTTCCTATGTTCTATTGCAAAAAAAATTCCGCCCTGCTAGAAAAATGATTTGCGCACTAGGTAAAACTTGACCTGAAAATGCACATTTCTTGCCCCGAATTTTTCAGCGGTGCAACTCAATTGACCTGTAATGTACAACAACATGAAAAAAATAAATCATCTGACAACATCGGTAACAGATTCTAACAATAGATCTTACTTAAAAGGACTTAAAACTTTACATGAAGTATGCAATATGAGTGCATACGTAACTTTTCTTAATTTTCCCAAAATCTTCACAGGACCTCTCTAATGGTCAACAAGACAAATTAAAACGCTTTGTTTTGACAATTTCGAAAGGCAACTAGCTGTTCGGTATGCAGACAACATGATAAAAAAAATGCAAAAAACTTGCACTTAAAGTGTTCTATTGTAAATTGACCTGACCGACGGAACTGAGAAAAATGAGTGCAAAACTGCAATAATTGTGCATTTTAAAGGGCAAAAACGGGTCACTTTTTTTGGCGAATAGAAATCACTATTAGTTGCTTATTTGGTTTTTCAACCAAAACTATATTTGAGACTCATTCACATGCCTCTTCCACTGGTTCGATTATGTCATATCTACATAATCTTTCCAATAATGACTTCAACGGTTCCCTTAGCAAAAACGGGATTCGTCTTGATGGTTTAGCTACAGCTATAACGTTTTCTTTTAATTCGATAGTAAATTTTTTATAAAAACAACCTACTCTGAAAAAGATTCCCCATATTTCATTAAAAACCCTTCCGTATTAATCATTATACTCTAGATGAAATCTGAGAGTATATTGTGTTTGCCTTACCGTTTGTAACGATAAGAAATAACGCTTTCACAGAGCCGCCAAGGGTACAGAAATATTTAATGTCCCTCAAAAACCTCGATTCCGTGTGACCGTCTGTCTGTCTGTCCGTCTGTCCGTCTGTGCGTCTGTGCGTCAGTCTACAGCATAACTCTCGAAAGCTTTGAGCTATAGTGCTAAAAATTTGTGTGTGTCATTTTTAGCAAAAAAGTAAGGTCAAGTTCGTGAACGGGCCAAACCGCTCCACCCCTTCTACTCCCTCCCATACAAAATGACATAATTACGTCATTTGATATTAAACGGATTTGCTCGAAAAGTATAAAAGTTATTGAACTCAAATTTGGATCATATCACTTTTATAATGACTTCAATCTATCGTATAAAAATTTTTGTGTGTCCTCCCTCTCCTTCCACCACCTCCCGTACAAACTGCACTTTTTCATGAAATGTTCTAAACCAATTTACTCAGTGCGTATAAAATTTAGCGAGCTGAAATTATGCAAAAAATATTTATTTAGAATTATTAGTAAGACCAATAAAAATTAGATGATTAGCTTCACCCCTTCTACCCCCTCCCATAAAAATGACACAAATACGCAATTCGACAATAAACGGATTTGCTCAAAAAGTATAAAAGCCATTAGTCTGAAATTTTGAATATATTACTTTCGTGACGATTTCAATCTACCATATAAAAATTATGCATGTCCTCCTCCTCCTTCCACCACCTCCCATAAAAACCGAACTTTTTCATGAAACACTCTAAACCAATTTACTCTGTGCGTATAAAATTTATCGAGCTCAAATTCAGCAGTAAATATTTACTTAGAATTATTAGCAAGACCAAAAAAATTTGATGATTAGCTTCACCCCTTCTACCTCCTCCCATACAAAATGACACAATTTCGCAACTCGACAATAAGCAGATTTGCTCGAAAAGTATAAAAGCTATTGATCTGAAATTCGGAATATAATACTTTTATGACAATTTCAATCCACTGCATAAAATTTATTTGAGTTCTCCTCTTCTTTCCATTCTTTCCTCCTATACAAACTACACTTTTTCATACAATGCTCTAAACCAATTTACTCAGTACGTATAAAACGTATCGAGCTGAAATTGTGCATTAATAACTTATTTGGAATTATTATTCAGCCAAAAAAATTTAAAAGATAAGTCTTACCCCTTATACCATCTCCCATACAAAATGGCGCAATTTTAGAATTCGACAATAAACGGATTTGCTCGAAAAGCATGGATGCTATTGATCTAAAATTTGAAGTACATATATTACTTTTATGATGATTTCAAACTATCATATTAAAAAAGGCGGATTTTCCTGTAAAGTATGAATGCTCTTGATCTACAATTTAAAACATGTCAAAAGCATGATTATGGACTCGCCCCTTCTTGTACCACCTCCCATACAAACTACACAATTTGGATAAATCCAATAACCTAATTTTCTCAGCAACTATTAAATTTTACTTTATTATTTTAATAATAAAGTATTGTGATCGACACAGAAAAAAAAAATTTGCTACCCTGAAATTTTGTTTTTTCGCGTTTCATGACTAAATTAGCCTAAAAAAGCAAAAAAAAAAATCCGTCCCGCCGTACATATGGACTCGTACCTCCAAGACCGTTAAAGGTAGAATGTTGATTTTTGGGTGGGTTATTAACTTGGTAAGTGAGCTCCATTATCCAAATTTTGGGGAGTGTGGGGTGGAAGGGGGAGGCGGGGAGATGGAAAAAGTCGAAATATAAACTTGCTAATATCTTCACCACGAATGCAGATAGAAAGATGAAAATCAGCAAACGTATAGAAAGAGCTGTGGGACATATTCCAAAAATAATTTAATTTTTTTATCCATTGGCGTCCGTAAAGGGGGGGCTAAACACAAATTGTCGGCCGAATCTTTTTTTGAAATGGTTATATCTTCGAAACTACTTACCATAAAAAATTCATATTTTGGGACAATTAAGATGGCGTATAGATCCACCAGAATCAGCTTAGAAATAGGCTTATTATTGTAAGGGGAAGGGTCGGGGGGGGTGGGTGCAAGGAAAAACACTTAAGAATTAATATCTCAACTATCTCTTAAGCTATGTAATTGAAATTTAAAATATATACTAAGCCATACTAGCGAAATACAAAACAAATATAAAATTTGGTCATAATAGTAGTGGGGTGAAATGGGAAGCATTTGAAAAATGGTGCACTTTTCAAAATTAGAAATCATTATATCTCAAAATTAAGTACAGATATCGAATTGAAAATTCGTCAGATTATAGAACTACATAATTTATAATTGTGATAGAAATTTTAAGTTAGGGGGTGTAAAGGGAGGGAGGTGGTAAGCAAAAATGTCGAAAATTTTGAGTGAATTTTTTAGGACTCTGCTCAAAGATACAAACTTTAAATTTTGCATGTGAATACATCTATTTGATATACATAGAAAAAAAATAATAATTTGATCCACAATTGTTATGAACCGACCACCCCGGTCTAATGGGTACAAGCTGTTTCATGTGCAACGAAAAAAACACGAAAACTGAAAATTTTTGGATGTAATTTTAGGGTAGAAACTTGAAAATTTGGGAAATACATTTAAAAAAAATTCCTAAAAGTATAAAATTGTAAAATATTAACTGGTTGAATACCTTCAAAACTTCTACCCCCTCCCATACAAAATTATTTTTTTGACCATTTTTAAGAAATTAATTATCACCTAACTGTTAAAAGCTATCCATTTGAAATTTTGCACAAAAACTTATAAAAAGATTTGCAAAGAAATTATTTTAAAAGTTTCAAAATCACACTTGTCCTTCTACCCCCTCCCATACAAAAGTATGATTTCGACCAATTTCATTAAATCAACTAATAACCAACAAATTAAAAGCTACGAACTTGAAATTTTGTACGAGCAGCTTACAAAAGAAAGGAAATAAAATTGCGTCACAAATTTTGCAATTCCCCTACCTCTTCTACCCCCTCCCGTACAAAATTATTTTTTCGAGCATTTTTAAGAAATCAGTTATCAGCTAACTCTTAAAAGCTATCCATTTCAAATTTTGCCTAAAAACTTATAAAAATAATTGAAATGAAATTCTTTTAAAAGTTTTGAAATCGCGCTTGCCATTCTACCCCCTCCCATACAAAAGTATCATTTCGACCTATTTCATTGAATCAACTAATAACCATCAAATTAAAAGCTACGAACTTGAAATTTTGTACAAGCACACTACAAGAGAAAGGAAATAAAATTGCGTCACAAATCTTACGATTCCCCTACCTCCTCTACTCCTTCCCATACAAATGTTTGGTTTCGTGAATGTAAAATGCACCGAATCCTATGAAAATTCTATGCAACTTCGTCTATGAAACACATTCTATACAGAGGATATTGGACGCGATTCAAGCAATTAATTAAAAAGCTATTGACATCCACCCACCCTTACCCCTCCTCCTCCCCTCATAAAAACCCAAACTTGCAGAAATGAATGAAATATTGTTAAATTGACAACAGCCCTGCCCAAGAACTCCCTTTCACTTAGCCTTCCCTAACCACTGTAACCTGCATATTGACTTTCCACACATCCGCAACTTGTCCCAAGAATAATAAAGTTTCGCCCGACTTGTTGGCAGTTTATTTTAATCCTAAATTTTATGTAAAACATTTTGATAGCAACATTAGCGTAATGGGAAAAAAATTTCTTGAAACCAAAAAATTTCTCATTCATCTAGAGTATCGCACGATTGGGCTTTATGCCCAATCGTAGTCCTGTTATGTTTTTCACTTAGCTCAAGCGTTTTATTAGCTTTAAATCTGTACACCCCTGTATGCCTAAAATTGGGACCGATATGTCGTTTATGACAAGGAACTTCTACACTGAGGTTACATTTTTTGCTACGCATTTAATATATACTATGCCTAGTATCTTTATTTCTGACCCATTGTAGGCTACCAGTTTGTTAAATGCTTTCCTAATTTGGACTTTTAGTCCTGAAATTCTCGATAAGGGTAAGATATTGGCTTCTGCTCACGTGTCTAATTTGAATTTAATAATAAATCGCGATTCGACTCTTATTGTTTCATACCACGAAGTCGATTCGACCGTATCTTGATTCTGCTCAACACTATCGATTGAGAGATCATCCGACACTCCTCATCTTTATTAATTTTAGAGCAAAATTCACTACCGATTTTCTTTTACAAACTACCGCGAAGTGGTTTTTTCCTTTGCAAATGTTGCATAACTTTCCGAATGCTGGGCATTTGCCCCGAACATGCGTTCTATTGCAGTATTTGCACTCAAGTTCTTCCGTGTTCACAGATTTCCTTGAACTTTTAGAATTGGATGAGTTAGGATTATTTTTATTTGTATAGTTCAATTTATTTGTAGACTTATTATCGGATTGTTGTTTATTTTCATGATACTTATACCTACACATACCTTAACCCGCAAGGGGGTGGTTGTAGTATGAGGTTTTACCAATTCCTGCAACTATCTTTGAAGTTAGCAACTCCACGGACCTGAGCTAACTATTCCCCTCTGGGATGGGGGCTGTAGAATTCACCCACAGCCAGTCCTGCTTGCCCTAAAAATGGCAAATGGACACTCACTGGATCATGGGCTTATCACCCGTGATCTTAAGACCTAAATGATACGAGAAACGGATACATCACCTCGGATACGGACTGATTCTATGGTAACGACTTTTGGCATTCGAAAACGGACTATGATTGGCTTCTGGAACGTTCGAACATTGAATGACAGGGGAAGAGCTGGGGTTACTCGGTCCTTGCACCGCCAATCGGTGATCGACCATGAAATGGAGCACTATAACATCCAAATCTTGGGCTTGAGCGAGGTCAGGTGGACAGGATCAGGAGAAGAACGAACCCCTAGCGGAAACACTATTCTGTACATTGGCCCTGAAAGTGAAGCCAGAAATGGCGTGGCGTTCGTCCTTACGTCGAGAGCGAGAAACAGTCTCATTAGCTGGGAACCAATCTCGGATAGGATTATCGTCGTCAGGCTCAGGACCAGTGTCAGAAACGTCACAATTCTGCAGTGCTACGCACCAACTAATACCGCAACATCTGGTGACAAAGAGGAGTTTTATAGCCAATTGAGTGCCACCTTCGAACGTGTTCCAAGAGGTGATATTATTATCATCTCGGGAGATATGAACGCCCAGGTTGGATCAGACAACACTGGACTAGAACACGTCATGGGGAGGCATGGTGACCCTTGGGTCGACCCTTCACGACCTTGGATTAAGAGACCCGAAAACGGCGAATTATTTGTGGAGTTCTGTAGTACTCGGCAAATGGTCATCGGAGGGACCCTTTTTCCACACAAGAGTCATCATAAAACATCTTGGGTTTCCCCTGATGGTGTTACTCAGAACCAGATCGACCATTTGGCTATAAGTCGCCGATGGAGAAGATGTCTCCTCGATGTGCGAGCGAAACGTGGAGCTGACGTGGGGAGCGATCACCACTTGATGGTTGCCTGCTTGAGATTGTGTACAGCAGCTATCCGACGACCACAAATTCTTCAAATGAAGCGCAAGCTTAATGTGGATAAACTCAGAGATCCCAACAAAAAACTCGAATACACCATCATTCTACGCGAAAAGTCATCCACATTGGGTGAACATGAAATGCGCACACTGGACGCCAATTGGGAGGCAACCAGAAACACTATTCTAACTAGTGCTGAAGAATCTGTGGGATATGCGCAAAGCGGTGAGAAACCCTGGATGTCGCAAGACACATGGGACAAGGTTGGCAATCGGAAAAAAGCCAAATTGGCAATCATCTCTCAACCCGATGTCAACCAACGAACGCCCGACTTGAGGCAGAACTACCGCGATGCTCATATACAGCTTCAAAAGGCTGTTAGACGCGATAAGAGAAAGGCCATTGAAGATCTGGCAAACAAGGCAGAATCTGCGGCTTACCTTGGGGATATGGGTTCACTTTTCAAAATCATGAAACATGGACAGGAATTTCACCGCCAACCACCTGGTGAGAGATGTCAACGGAACTCTCCTTAATATGAGTGAACACCAGTTGCGACGATGGAAGGAATACTTCTCTGATATTTTAAACATCTTGTCAGATGAAGATATTCCGGAAACAGAACAATTTCCAAACATCCAACCGCAACACTCCACTATTAGGGACGATCCCCCAGATAAGGAAGAGATAGTTTCCGCCATTCGGTCAATGGCGGGAAGGAAAACTCCAGGTATAGACGGACTACCAACCGAACTCCTCAAAGCGGACCCGGAAATAACAGCCGATATACTCCTCCCACTCTTCATTAAGGTGTGGAATGATGGAAGTTATCCGACTGAATGGAAGGAGGGCGTCATTGTGAAAATTCCGAAGAAGAGCGACCTTCGGGATTGTGGCAATTGGCGTGGTATATGTCTACTTACTGCCGTATCAAAAATTATGGCTAAGGTAATTCTCAATAGGATTAGTGATGTCGTCGAGAGCACTCTCGAAGTTTATCAGGCTGGATTCCGTAAAGGGTCGTCTTGTACCGACCACACAAATACCCTACGGATAATATTAGAGCAGTCAGCCAAAATGGGTTCGCCACTACATCTCATGTTTGTGGACTTCGAGAAGGCTTTCAACAGCGTTAAGCGAGATTACATATGGAATGCTTTGCGTAGGAGAGGTATTCCAGATAAGGTCATAGCTATGATTAAAGAATCCTACGAAGATGCAAGGAGTCGCGTCTTGCATAGAGGAGAGCTGTCCGAGAGCTTTCCTGTGCGAACGGGTGTCAGACAAGGCTGCATATTATCACCAGCCCTGTTTCTGGTGGTAATAAATGACATCTTGAAAGCTGCACTGGAAGGTGGGGAAGGTAAAGGTCTTCAATGGAGACTATTTAACATCTTAAGTCACCTTGATTATGGTGATGACGTGTGTTTGCTTGCACATACCCGTTCGGACTTAGAGTCAAATGTTCGCTCGTTGCATTCTAAATGCAAACAGGCGGAACTGAAAATAAATGTGCAAGTACATGCACATGGGTTCGAACGCAAGCACACCGATTGTTCTTAATGGACAGGATGTGGAAGAGGTGCAAGATTTTTGCTATCTCGGAAGCATTGTCAGCATGGACGGCGGAGCCGAAAAGGATGTTGAGGCTCGGCTAAATAAAGCTCTTCAGGCCTTCGGTATCCTTTCCCCTTTCTGGAGGTTAAGAGAGATCTCCCTTCGCACGAAGCTGCGAGTTTTTGACGCATGCGTCAAATCCGTGTTGTTATATGGTTGTACTACGTGGAAAGTGACCGTTCGACTTACCAAGAAACTACAGACTTTCGTAAACTAATGCGTCCGGCGCATTTTAGGAATATTCTGGCCAGAAGTAATCTCCAACGACGAACTTTGGAGTACAACTCGCCAGACTAAAATAGGTATTGAGATTCAACGGCGAAAGTGGCAGTGGATCGGTCATACTTTGAGGAAACCAGAGCCAAACATCGCAAAACAGGCTCTGGATTATAACCCTCAAGGAAGACGTCGGGTTGGTTGACCATGTAACACATGGAAGCGAGCAGTTGAGCAGGAGGCCAGAGGAATAAACAAGTCCTGGCAACAGCTTAAAGCCGATGCTCAGGATCGCGCCTTGTGGAAGAGAGTTGTTTCTGTCCTATGCCCCTATAGGGGGTCTTAACAGGAATTTGATTGTTACCTACACTACCAGGTGATATGTTCTCCATCCGATGACTTGTAGCTTCTGCTGCTCGGGCTATGTCAATTGTCTTCTGAAGTGTCAGCTGTTCAGTTTCCATTAGCTTCGTCTGCTTTTTTTTGTCTGCCGTACCGAGTACAATTCTGTCTCGTACCATTCTCTCCGGGTCTTGAAAGTTGCACTTCTTGACCAACTTCGTGATGTCCATTAGAAACATGTCAAATGGATCGTTTACATTTTAATTTCGTGAGTAGAATATGAAGCTTTCGTATACTTCATTAGTTTTGCTTTTGCAAAATTGCTCGAATGCAGCAGTAACAGTAACAAATTTTTTCCAATCATCAGGTTCTAACTTAACCACGTACTGAAATGTATCCGTATCTTCCCTGCCGGCTGTATTCAGAAATACCGCTACTTGTACCGGTTCTGGTTTTTTCTCCAGCTCGATTGCGGTCATAAAAATCTTGAAATTGCGCCAAAAAACGCGCCAATTTTCATCCAAATGACCATTTTTAAGGTCCAACACGTCCACTTTTCTCACAAAATTCATTCTGGATGTTTTTATCGTAATAAACCGAATATTTTTTGGTGTTCTACCACGCGATTTTTTACTAAGTGTTGTATTCCTCACTGGTCCCATGTACTTTTTAATCTGTTATAATCGTTACTTGTTTTTCCGATCTACGGTTCGCACTGAATCTCGGGTCACTTTTAATTATTTTAGTAACTTCCCGATCAATATTTACTTTACCGCAGCGCCATGTTGTATTATCTTTTAAACCATGGGCACGCCAATAATGAAAACTACGTGTTTCTTTCTGAATGTCTGTATTTCAACTGATTCGTCTTACATTGTCTGATATACATGACAGCACAGGGTATTCATGTATTGATTTACATATCTTGAAATACAGGGTGTTCATTTACTTATAATTTCTTATTATTACAGCAGTGTGCACGTGGGAAGGTCGAGTTCTTGAGCACGGCGACGAATAGAGTTGCTTAGTTCGTTCTCAACACTGTCCTTCACTGCGGCGATATTTTCGGTCGAACGTCCGGGGCGAATTCGTTTCGGTGTCTTCACTTTTTTCAATGAGCCAGTCTCTTGGAAATCTGTGAGTAGGTTCCACACACACACACGATTCAGAAGACATATAATTACGATCAAAATTTGGGAGAATTTTGCGCATCGTAACTATGATTGAATGCAAATTTTCTTATTAAAATTGAACGTCTGTGTACCGTTCCATAGTAAAATTCCCGCGTTTATAGATGAATGTCAATTTGATCACTGTCAAATAATAGGCCTTTCCAAACTAACACCTCTTGCTCAAACATCCTATATATCTTTTGAAATTCCCAAAGTACAGTATCAATTTTCAAGATTCTTTTGAAAATGTGTAATTGTTATCTTTTGTTTGAATTTCTCTTGATGAAATATCTCAAGAAACGTGCTCAGAATTGCAGTTGACCTAGTCGCCTTTTGCTCAACGAACAATTTTTACTCGAGAAAAATTTCCAGCGTAATCTTTCAAAAAGAATTTTTACTTAATATGTCACGTTGCAGAAATAAAGGTGTAATCGTATTACGAGACGAGAGTCAATCAATTCGGATCCTGTATCCTGGTAGTCGGGATCCTTATCTTGTGGCACTTTCTCCAGGGAAATTTATGACTATCATCGATTTAAATTGCAGTCCAATTCACGTAGTACACTTAGGAATTGAGGTTAAACTATAGCAACTTTATGCCTTTTGGTCGTTTAATTTTACGACCGAAGCGAGATGGACCTTTAATCAAAAATAGTAAGGATTATTCCTTGGTAGCTATTGCGCAAGCAGATTCTATTGTGCTGAAAAATCAGCATTCAATATATTCTTAATGCAATCATTTCCTGTAGAAAATAACCCTTTTGACTTTGTTACGAAGAAAAATGTTGTCCGTTGTAAAGTTCCATCATTCAACATCAAAGGATCACTTTAGTTTTTATACATAACTCGGTTTACTAATTACAGTCAATTAAAGTTTAATTCACTTAAATGTCCTTCCAAGTGTCCTTAAATCGAAGACCTCTCGTAAATATCAAACGAACCCTTAATCAAATCTTTGCTCTTATATGTGCACACAGCCATGCGTCTTTATCTCAGTCTACTGATTACTGAATGTCCTGAATAATTTTGCCAATAAAAGAAACATCACCGCACAGCATACTCACTCGAAAACTTCTGTCGACAACTTTCGCGTAAATTAACCACAATTTGTTTCGTTATTCGTACCTCGCAGGTAGTCTTACACTAGGAAAGCATTTATAAGATTATATTCGGTAGTCAGGAGTGATGTGTTTATGTTCCGCCGAACGAAAATCAGAAAGTCTTCTCCATTTCACAAGAAACCGAAACAAAACCCGGGGTGCGATGTAAAATGACAGGATTAGAGGTTGAAGTTAATGGTACCGGAGATGTGGAGTATGTATATACTCGTAACGTCTAGTACCTACGTAATGCAAGGTTTTTTCGTAAAATCGATTTTAAGGAAATTTTTTTTTCGAGAAAGTACGTTTCTTTGCGATTAATGGTCGTGCTCATATTCACTGCAAAGAAGAGCTTAGCCTTTTTTTTTAGAAAGTAATAACATTCCTTAATACCATAATATTTTCGTAGCGTTGAACCGTTTAATATTGATTATCAGCGGATCATTACTTTGTGGATGGAAAGTCATAGTATACTTTGATATAAAGTCATTCTAAAGACTCAATTTATGAAAATAATAAGGAGTAAGTCATAAACTATTGCTATTTAGGCTTATTGATTAATTATTTAGAAAATTGTAGTTTTGAGTGGGAGTATTTGCAACGCTAAAGAATAAAGTTCGTACAGAAATATTCGTTGCTGCTCAGGAAGGTTCAATCCGAGTCTGAATACTCAGAACTTGAAAAATTTTCCAAAAACTTATATTTTGTTTTACAGAATGACTTGTGTTATAGGCAATTGCAGCCTTTATGTGCAATGCACAAACACAGTTATGGAGCTGGACCAGGATGAGCTGCATAAGGATGAGCGGCATAACTATGATAAAAAGAGAAGCCCTTGATATAAAATACAAATTTTTGCAATATCGATGATGCTACACAATATATTAGATTATACCTTGGGGTAGCCTAGTGCAAAGTGTGTTAGTTTACAATGCGAAAGTCGTGAGTTCAAATTCCGATTGGTGTATAATTCCAGCACGCTGCTTTGGTTACCTCAATCCGCGAAAATGAAAAATTCGTAGATAGAGGGTTGTGCGAAGGACTAACAACCTTTTCTCAATAAGTAATGAAAAAATGTAAAGAAACCTGAAGGTTGACTGTGGTGTCACTGTAGAAATATAATTCTAGCACGATGCCTGCTCGGTTATATCTGGGCTACTTCAATCAACGAAAATGGAAATTCTTCTTGTAGATACTTCCATAAGTATGGATTTGTTAATAGAGTAAGTGAAGATAGGGCTTGTCGTCCTGTATGAAGACTCCTTTGCAAAACATTTCTCAGTGCTTACGAAAATACCATTGCTAGAGCACCAAGTCAGTCTTGTGGTCCATTTGGAGTACAAGTAAATTTGACTATACATTTTGAGGTCTTCAGCGAATAAGAGTTATTTTAAAGATAAGAATTGGGGCAAATCATTAATGAAGAGTACAAATAGTAGAGGACCAAGAGTCGATGCCTGTGGAACACCAGAGCTAGCTATTATATTAACACAGCAGATGTACGTTCATTGAATGTAATTCGCAGACGACGATCCGTGAGGTAAGACTTAAACCAATTCAGCAAGAGTCTGAGACACCGTATCTCTTAAGCTTTGAGATAAGAATTTTAGTATATATAGTGTCAAAAGCTTTCGAAAAATCAGTGTAAATGGATTGGACAGTATTATTCGACTCTATTGTGCAACGAAGTTACTAATTTCACCTAAGTTGGCGGAATCATCCTTTAACGAATCCAAATAGTGCGAGTGATATTAAATGGTCAATTTTCTCCCAGACCGCATTTTACTTTATTATTTTAATAATAAAGTATTGTGCTCGACACAGAAAAAAAAAAAAATTTGCTACCCTGAAATTTTGTTTTTTCGCGTTTCATGACTAAATTAGCCTAAAAAAGAAAAAAAAAAAAATCCGTCTCGCCGTACGCCGTATATATGGACTCGTACCTCCAAGACCGTTAAAGGTAGAATGTTGATTTTTGGGTGGGTTATTAACTTGGTAAGTGAGCTCCATTATCCAAATTTTGGGGAGTGTGGGGTGGAAGGGGGAGGCGGGGGGATGGAAAAATATACACTTGCTAATATCTTCACCACGAATGCAGATAGAAAGATGCAAATCAGCACACGTATAGAGAGAGCTGTGCGACATATTCCAAAAATAATTTAATTTTTTTATCCATTGGCGTCCGTAAAGGGGGGGCTAAAAACAAATTGTCGGCCGAATCTTTTTTTGAAATGGTTATATCTTCGAAACTACTTACCATAAAAAATTCATATTTTGGGACAATTAAGATGGCGTATAGATCCATCAGAATCAGCTTAGAAATAGGCTTATTATTGTAAGGGGAAGGTTCGGGGGGGGGGGGGGGGGGTGCAAGGAAAAACACTTAAGCATTAATATCTCAACTATCTCTTAAGCTATGTAATTGAAATTTAAAACATATACTAAGCTATACTAGCGAAATATAAGAAAAATATAAAATTTGGTCATAAAAGTAGTGGGGTGAAATGGGGAGCATTTGAAAAATGGTGCACTTTTCAAAATTATAAATCATTATATCTCAAAATTGAGTACAGATATCGAATTGAAAATTCGTCAGATTATAGAACTACATAATTTAAATTTTCATAAAAATTTTAAGTTAGGGGGTGTAAAGGGAGGGAGGTGGTAAGCAAAAATGTCGAAAATTTTGAGTGAATTTTTTAGGACTCTGCTCAAAGATACAAACTTTAAATTTTGCATGTGAATACATCTATTTGATATACATAGAAAAAAATAATAATTTGATCCACAATTGTTTTGAACCGACCACCCCGGTCTAATGTGCACAAGCTGTTTCATGTGCAACGAAAAAAACACGAAAACTGAAAATTTTTGGATGTAATTTTAGGGTAGAAACTTGAAAATTTGGGAAATACATTTAAAAAAAATCTCTAAAAGTATAAAATATTAACTTGTCGAATACCTTCAAAACTTCTACCCCCTCCCATACAAAATTATTTTTTCGACCATTTTTAAGAAATTAATTATCACCTAACTATTAAAAGCTATCCATTTGAAATTTTGCACAAAAACTTACAAAAATATTTGCAAAGAAATTATTTTAAAAGTTTCAAAATCACACTTGCCCTTCTACCCCCTCCCATACAAAAGTATGATTTCGACCAATTTCATTAAATCAACTAATAACCAACAAATTAAAAGCTACGAACTTGAAATTTTGTACGAGCAGCTTACAAGAGAAAGGAAATGAAATTGCGTCACAAATTTTGCAATTCCCCTACCTCTTCTACCCCCTCCCGTACAAAATTATTTTTTCGAGCATTTTTAAGAAATCTGTTATCAGCTAACTCTTAAAAGCTATCCATTTCAAATTTTGCCTAAAAACTTATAAAAATAATTGAAATGAAATTCTTTTAAAAGTTTTGAAATCGCGCTTGCCCTTCTACCCCCTCCCATACAAAAGTATCATTTCTAGCTATTTCATTGAATCAGCTAATAACCATCAAATTAAAAGCTACGAACTTGAAATTTTGTACAAGCACACTACAAGAGAAAGGGAATAAAATTACGTCACCAATTTTACGATTCCCCTACCTCCTCTACTCCTTCCCATACAAATGTTTGGTTTCGTGAATGTAAAATGCACCGAATCCTATGAAAATTCTATGCAACTTCGTCTATGAAACACATTCTATGCAGAGGATATTGGACGCGATTCAAGCAATTAATTAAAAAGCTATTAACATCCACCTCCTCCTCCCTTCATAAAAACCCAAACTTGCAGAAATGAATGAAATATTGTTAAATTGACAACAGCCCTGCCCAAGAACTCCCTTTCACTTAGCCTTCCCTAACCACTCTAACCTGCATATTGACTTTCCACACATCCGCAACTTGTCCCAAGAATAATAAAGTTTCGCCCGACTTGTTGGCAGTTTATTTAACTAACCTTCCAAAAAGTCCACCGAAGCAGTTTAAAGTAGAAATTGGATGATAGGTGGAGACATTTTCGGTATCTTCTTGCTTTAATATTGGAACAAGGTTAGTTAGCTAGGAAATAAGGTAGAGGTGGCCACCCAGACACAACTTCGAGCGCACAAAGACCATAAGCTAGTCCGCTGTGATGCCAAATGATATCAGGAAAGACTTCTACTCGATGAGCCAACCGGAGCTCTCTACGTAGCGTTCAAGTCTTCTGGCTCTTACATTTGGTAGATTACCGAGGCAATCCAAGAAGAATGCTCCTAATTGGTGTCTCCTTTTCTAGAGAGATCAGGCCAAACAACAATAGCTTACTTCCAGCAAACAAAAAAAAAGACATCCTCAAGTGATTTATTGGACAAGAGAGAAAGTGGCACCGAGAGAAAATTTCAAAAAGTGATCTTGTCCACCACTGGTCTTTGTATCTAGGGAATTGATAACGAAGATAATATCACTATCGGTAAAGGAAATTTTACTGAGGAAGTTCTGTGGTGGGATGAAAAAGCTATAGAATAGGTCCTTAATGGAATAGCTAAACACAGAGAAAAAGAAATGGACAAAGCATTTGCACATTTCTTCCGGACTGGTAGCAGTAATATCTCCAAACTTAAGCTGATAAGGAAAGTTTTGTTTTTTTTCTACGCTTTCTAAAATGAGACCGAAATGGGTTGGTCTCATTACGTCAGAGAGATGCATCGAATGGTGAAATGGAATCAGAGAAAGTCATCTTGATATCCGATTTTACCTGCTCACGATGAGAGGAAAAGTTGCGATAATCAGATAAGAGGGAGCAACTTTTTTACATTTTATGCATACGTTTTTTCTTATGACCAGCGTTCATAACCGAGTGTTTGAACCATCTCGGGAATTCATGTATAGAAAAGACTCAATGAATTATGTCATCAAGAAGATTGTATAGAAGACTCATCAAAGCTTTTGTTAATAAAGTGTTCAACCCAATCTACATTACCAAGTTAACGACAAATTTGGCCATTATTGTTATTGTTATTGTTACGATGGCGCTACAGCCCAAATCGGACTTTGGCCTCCTGAATGGTTTGCCTCCATCCATCTCGGTTCAGTGACCGCGTCCTCCAGTTTGAAAATCTTAGCAGTGATTTGCTCTCTGCGTCAATCGAATCCTCCCAGCGCTTTCGTGGTTTTCCGACCGGTCTTTGTCCGTTGACTTTCCCTTTTAGTGTGCGTTTGGGAATTCTTCCGTCATCCATCCGCTCCACATGACCAGCCCATTGTAATTTTTTAAATTTTATGAGGGTTGACACTTCTGGATTGTCGAAGATGGCATACAATTCTCTATTGTATCGTATTCTCCAGATCGAGTCTTCCCTCACAGGTCCGAGGATTCTTCTGAGGACCTTCCTTTCAAAGGCGTTAAGTCGTTTTTCGGACGCCTGAGTTAATGTCCACGTTTCACTGCCATAGCATAGCACAGGTCTTATGATTGTTTTGTATAGCTTAAGTTTTGTTTTCCTGTGCACGTTCTTGTTTTTGATTATTGGAAGTACCGAATAATACGTCTTGTTTGCCATAATTATTCTTCTTTTAATTTCAATGGGTTCGCTTCCATCCTTCGATAGGTTCGCACCTAGGTATATAAAGTTGTCTACGTTTTCTAGGTTATAGTCTCCTACTGTAATATTTTGTCTGATTGGCGTCTTTTTCCTAGTTTGCGTCATAATTTTTATTTTGTTTTCATTAATGCGTAGTCCAACTTCCCTTGCTACCGAGTCAAGGTTTACAAATACTTCCTTAGCACTCTCCAGAGATCTTGCAAGGATATCTATGTCGTCGGCATATGCTACAAGTTGTGTGGATTTGAAGCATAGTGTTCCCTTGGTGTCAACGGGAAGTTTCCGAACAACATATTCGAGTGTTAAGTTGAAAAGCATTGGTGCGAGGCCGTCACCTTGCTTAAGGCCGTTGTCTGTTTTAAAACTGGAAGTCAGATCGTTTTCTACTCTGACTTGTGACAAAGACTCAGTCATTGTCATTCTTGTCAGTCGAACCAGTTTTGGTGGGACTCCAAAATTCAATATGATTTTATACAGTACGCGCCTGTCGATACTGTCGTATGCTTGTTTGAAGTCAACAAATATCTGGTGCACATCAATATTATATTCCCAGCACATTTCCAGCACCTGTTTAACTGAGAATATCTGGTCCGTGGTTGAGCGTCCAGCTCTAAATCCGCCTTGATATTCACCAATTACTTTATCAGCATAGGGCTTAATTCTCTTTTCTAGAATTTTCGTCAAAATCTTTTAAGACGTACACAACAGAGATATTCCTCGGTAGTTTTCGCAGCAGAGTTTGTCACCTTTTTTATAAATTGGACATATGATGCTCTTGCGCCAATCTTCAGGAAGTATTTCCTGCGTCCATATGTCCGCGACTAATCTATGTAGGAGATGCGCTATGCAGGTGTCGCCGGCTTTCAGAAGTTCAGCTGGGATTTGATCAGTGCCCGGCGCTTTGTTGTTTGGGTGGTTCCTTAGGGCTGTTTTTACTTCTTCGAGTGTGGGAGGACTCAAAGCGGATCCTTCATCAGCTGTTACATCAGTTATACCTGCTATTGTATCGGGTTAAGAAGGTGTTCAAAATATTGTGCCCATCTTAGTTTTATATCTTCCGCGTTACTTATAATGTTCCCTTCCGCATCCTTGCATAGGATCGTTTTCGGTTTGTAACCTTCTTTCATCCTTTTGACAGGGGAATACGTGGCTCTTGTGTTGTGTAGTTTAAATTGTTCGTCCATGTTTTTAATTTAGTCATTATTGTACTTCCGTTTTTTTTGTCTGCATATTTTGTTTGCAAATCGTCTAAGATCCTTATACTTGTCCTGTTTGGCTCGTGTCGGCCGTTCCGTTAATATTTTGTAAGCTTCATTTTTTCGTTCTAAGGCATCTTGGCATTCTTTGTCGAACCAATCATTTCTTTTGCGCCGGGGTTGTTGTCCTATCACCTCCTCTGCGACAGATGTAATGCCATCTTTGATTTTTTGCCACATTTCTTCTATTGGCATGCTGACATTGGTATTCAGCATTGTCGCGAAGTGCCTCTCCAAGGCTAACGCATATTTCGCAACTATTTTCTCGTCTTTGAGTTTCCCTATGTCGAATTCAGGAACCGGTTGTATTTTTGAGTGTTTGCGATTCGACATCGAAACTTGGTCTTTACCAAATAGTGGTCTGTGTCGCAATTAGCCCCTCGACATGTACGCACGTCGAGAATGCAGGAGGCCGTCCTTTTCTCTATTAGAACATGGTCTATTTGATTGAATGTTCTTCCGTCGGGTGAAGCCCACGTTCTCTTATGAATGTCACGATGCGGGAAGCATGTCGAGCTTACAATAAGGTTTTTGCTGCTGGCCGTTGTCGTTACTAATATCATGGAGACTATGCCTTCCAATTGTCCCTATGTATGCTTCTTCTTTGCCCACTTTCGCGTTAAAGTCACCTAATACTATTTTAATATCATTCGACGGAAGGGAGTCGAATGTTGATTCTAAGGTGCTGTAGAAATTGTCTTTAACTTCGTCGTCTTTGTCTTCCGTTGGGGCGTGGACATTAATAAGCCAAACATTAAAAAAACTTGTTTTGATGCGGATTGCACACAATCGTTCATTGACCGATTTGAAGTTGGTAACTTGGTGTTTAAACTTCTTGTCGACGATAAACGCAACTCCAAATTCCCGGCTTCCCGATGATTTCCCACTTTTGAAAATTGTGTGCGATCTTAAGTCATTAATCTCGTTACCTAATAATTTAGTTTCTTGGAGTGCAATTATGTTTATATTGTATTTGACTGCCTGTTCCAGAAGCTCTCTCACTGCTCCTGCTCTGTACAGGGATCGCACGTTCCAAGATCCGAAGGAATAGTCCATTTTTCGTTTGCGTGGTCGTTGCCGTTGAATCAATCCAGTCCGAGGCGTTGCTTCAGGTTTCGAAACGGGTGTGTTTTTTCCGAGGATGAGTTGTTAACACATCGCCCAACCCCCAACTTGGAGGGCCATATTATTATAGTGCTAGCATTTTTCTGTTTCATTAGCACTCGCGCCCATCAGTTCAGCAAGTCAAGTCCGGATGGACAAGACCAGGATCCGGTGGCTACCACGAGGAGGTATGATGAGCACAATTGATGTGTATATGACAGTTACAACACTGGGCGTCGCCTAATGACGCCGATCAGATGCCTACCCTGTCTATACCCATCCAACCACCCATTGGCCATTATTAACCTTATGAAAATTGTATTTCATGATGTTACCAACGACTGTGAATAATTTACGATATCTCAAGCCTATAGAAAAAATTATAACCATTTGTATTGCGTTAAGAGCGACGAAAAGGTTTTAAATATAGCCGATTGAATTGATTGGCTCTTGGTTATGGGCGCGCGAGTAGAAGCCAATGAGCGGGGATCATGTGCTTTGGGTGTTAAAACTTTTCGTCACTCTCAACGCAATAGAAATGGATATAATTTTTTCCATAGGTTTGGGATATCTTATATTATTCATAGTCTTTGATATTACTATTAAATTCAACTCAAAAATCTTTCAACGATAATTACTGCTATCATTGTTATGAGTTACTAAATGAAGGTTCATAAAGTGATCAACACATGAATCTGATGAAGTCAAAGGCAGGGCGCGTCCAGTCTGCGTTCCACTGTAAGCTAGGAAGATTGAACTAAATAAGAATTGTAGAGGTAGGACCAGCTAAGTTTACGAATCCCGAAAAACTTTTCGATTGTTTTTGCATCGCTGCAATATGGGAAATAGCCACAACAAATGCAAAACAACCCCAATTTTGAGAAAAAGGTAGTCAATTTGAAAAATATCCAAGTCCTGACAATATGATGATAGGAAGGTTTTTCTAAAAGCAAAAAGAACTCCTCCTTCATCCTTGTTGGTCGAGCGGTTAATATCACGCTCATGTCTATAAACTGTGTAGCAATTAGGGGAGAATTCAGAGTTAACACATAGAACATGTGGCATACTTTGAAGTAATTTTCAATTTGGTTCTTAGACGATGTGCGTTTTGAAGAATAGAAAGATTACTCATTACTGAGTGCTGTAGAATTGCAATCTTTGCCAGACATATTGAAGGAATCATCCGAATTTAAAGGGTGGTTTACATTCAATCCTCAATCCTTTATTCACTTTTTCGACGACTGATTCTTCGGCAAAAATTTTGCTGGGAGTTATTTCTTGGTATAAATGCCTAAACGATGACATCAGGAGGCCAAATGTCAACTTAATCGGCAATGGAGAGTTTTACTGGTCGACAAATATTAAAGAACACGAAGTATTTGTTCTTATTCACTAGCTCTTTTAGTGCTTAAGAACTTATGAAGAAAGTCTCGAAAACTCTAAACTTTTTAACTGGGAGATATTAGTATCGAAAAGCAGTTTTCATCATTCTCGTGCACCTCTCACGGGACTGGAGCCGGAGTTGTCCTAACTTCTCAGTTTCAAAACCACTCGGCAAAGAAGCCACAATCTTCCAGTCCAAATTAATTGCAATGGACCAATGCATCCAAGAGAACATAAGGAGAACTCATTGCAACAAAACTATTTATATCCTATCGAATAATCAGGCAGTTCTCAAAGCCCTAGCATCCAATAAACACGGATCGAGGATAGTGTAGTACTACCTTCAAAGCCTAATCATCCTGGGAAGAGGAACAACATAACATTAATGTGAGTCCCAGCACATATCGGAATCGAGGAAAATGAAGAAGCTGATCGCCTTGCAAAAAACGATGCAGAAAAAATTTTTTTTTTGGACCAGAGCCCCAAAACCAAAAGGACCCTCGAACCTTGTTCTCAGAAAGTGGGTTAAATAAGAGTATAAGATCTACTGGAATAGATTTCCAGGTTTATCAATCTCAAAAAAATTAATCACCACAAGAAAAAAAAAAATGGAGAAAATTCTAAAATTCTGCAAGACTGATGTAAATACTCTAATCGGCCTAATGACGGAGCACAGGGAGTAAACCACCAACTCGAAAATCTCAAAGACTCAAAAAACGACAAAATACTCACCATGTGACTGTGAAACAGTAGCAAGGAAAAGACACAGTCTTCTTGGAAAGGGCTTACTTTCTGGCTCCCTTAGACATACTTAGATTAGCCAAAGTTATTGAGTTAATAAACGCACAATAGGTCGAGAAGGACGCAGTTCTCTCATGTGTTCCCCAAATAATAATAATAATAAATAGGATGACAACATTGAGATCAACAAGCAGAGAAGTGTAGTCAAGTTCCTTTAGCGGGATATGCATCTTAAACGCAATATATCTTAGTAATTTATGTTGAACTTTTTCAACTATAATTTGGATTCAATGCAGAGAAAGTCGTTTGTGGTACGAGTAATAAATCCAAGAATTCTATGGGCTAAATTACATATTGAACTATAATTTCAAACAAAAGATAATGAACTATCAGGTGCAAGAACTTAGTCCTATACAGTAGAAACCTCTGATAAATAAACATTATCAATGTCATAATTAGATGAAATATATTTACGAGATCTTTTGAAGACTATATAAATACATTTGATAATATTAAGCAGAAGATGATTTGACTGCCACTATTCAAAAAGCAACTGAATATTACGTTTAACTGTTTGACAAACACTAGTCAATTCAATAACTTTAAAAAAAATTTGATCATCCGCAAATAACAGAAATTTAGCATCATGAAACACAAAAGAAATATTATTAACAAATAACAAAAACAGCAGCGGTTCTAAATGAGAACCTTGTGGTACTCCTGAAGTCACCAAAAACGTTTCCAACGTTGAACATTTAGTGTTAACGATACACGTACGATGATATAAATAATCTCGAAACCAGAGTAATTGATTACTAGTAAATCCGGTGGTACTGAGCCTTAAGATGAGAAAACAGTGATTAACCTTATCACACGTTTAGAAGTTAATATTATCACTCAAAAGTCTCAAAACCGGATGTTCGTCTGTCCGTCCTTCCGTCAGTCCGCCCGTCTATCCATTTGTTTGCTCTCTAGCTTGAGAACACGTTGAGCTAGAACGTTTAAATTTTGTACACGTTGTTTTTGACAAAAAAGTATAGTCAAGTTGGTGAACGGGCCAAATCGCTCCACCTCTTCTACCCCTTCCCATGAAAATGACATAATTTATCAGTTTGACAATAAACTTATTTTTTCGAATAGTAAAAAAGCTATTGATCTGAAGTTTTGTATGTATTATTTTTATACTCTAGAAGAAATCTGAGAGTATATTGTGTTTGCCTTACCTTTTGTAACGCTAAGAAATAACGCTCGCACAGAGCCGCGAAGGGTACAGAAATATTAGGCATAGCAAAATTTCCGATCTTCGGAGTGTGACACTAATAGCAGAAATTAAATTGGAATTATGAGTTATACATACTAATACCTCATTGTCTCTTAAAGGTACAGTATTGCCTTGTGGTTACAATGTATCTGTTTTGCTTGATACCTGTGTTCATATTCAATTCCAAAAATATATTGCAGTTAAGTATCTAAAGTTAAAAAAAAAAAAATTATTAGAACATACCAAATTAGAACTATCATTCCGAAAATTTAACATAATGCCCAATTGTAGGTATAGGATTGTATGAAATAAATACAGATTCTAAGCATATGTACGTGAATGAAAATAAACAATAAGTAATAGCATAATTACTGCTCATAAAATGCTCGAATGCGGCTCAAAAAACCACTCGGAGTTGCGATCGCGAACATTGCATTATACTTAAATAAATTTATCAGGGTTTGTATAGAAAAATATCTCTCAACAACTCCAGTAAATTTGCAAATTTGAAAAGAAAACAAAACCGGTTTAAACTGCAAGCCCGTTGGTGTCCAAGTATCTATGCGCATATTGAATAGCTACATCCAATTCAATTTCAGTGTCCAATCTGTACGAGTGGATGGCTATTTGCCATCCATGCACAGTTCATAAGATAAAGTGTTGAACTTTTTTGCTCTTGATAGAAAGGAGCTTCCTAATATACCCAAAGGCGTTTAATAGAACGGAAATCTCTCACCTGCTCGTCCACTTGCTAGCCAACGAATTCGCGACCACTCTGCACAACCAAAATTGCAAGTCCAAAATCGAGTGCAGGGTTGCATTTAAACGAGCTTCCTGCCAATTGAATTTTAAAAGGAGTGAAAAATATTGAACTCCATCGATTTTCGGCGAATTGCCACTCAGTCAATCTGTAAAGTATTTTCACTGTGGACTAGTTGAGCTAGTTATTCCTCGCGAGAGTATAGTTTGCATTTATACAGGCGAATCACTCAGATACCGCGACGTCTAATTCATCACCCGTGTCAACGTGGTGATGATGTGGAATAAATTGCGTAACCAAATATTCCCTTTAAGGACCTTTTCGAGTGGATTACCTTATTCAATGCTTTTAGCAAAATGAGAGTTCGGTAAAATTCGCAAGGCGAAAGGACGAAGAAAACAAGTAAAAAAACTCCCTGGAATAGTAGAGAAGGAATATAAGCTTTAAAAAAACATTACGTTTTGTTATCTGACAAAATGCTCCAGAGATGCCTGATAAAATTTTTATTAAGCTCTTTATTATGCCGGGAAGACGAGAAGTAGACAGTCTTTAAGACAGTTCCTTGTGAAATAAAAGTGGGACACAGTACCCCCATGAATTTTGTGTGTGTGTTCTCCTGTCAGACGTCTGTTTATATTTCTCTTATGAAAGATAACAATTCAATGATAAACAATCTCGAGTTTGTTTCGCTTAAGAAACATCAGTTTGGATGGATGTTTGTAGAACTCTGTGGATAAATGGGAACAAGAGTGGTACGATAATTGCAAGTCCACTTGACTAATGAGTGAAACGAGTTTGAGATTTTATGACATCACTTTGCTTTCGCAACTTTCCGGGAAATGTAACAGCGATACTTAAGTTGAAGAAAATAAACAATTATTATTATTAATCTCTTTTTTTTTGGATGTTGTATTTATTTGAATCTTAATACATTAAGCATTCAGGAATTTATTGTATTGTATTGTGTAATCGGATTTTCTATGTCAAAAAACCAAAAGAGCATAATTCGTTAAATAAAATTGCGTATTAATGTCCAAAAGCCATTATTAAAGTCAAAATCAGACTTTGGCTTCCTATCAGGTGTCGAAACTTTTTGTATTTATGAGTCATCACAAATGTGCAGAATTAGGGTATTGGTACGGGAATCAATCAAGTAAATGAGAGACATTCAATACTGAAGCTTACAAATAATTAAGGATTCTGTAAACTATTGAGCAAACTCTACTATTCTACAGCATTTTGTATATTTCCGGTGGTGTGATCTGGATCAATAATAACAAGTTCAGATGCTAAAATTAACTGAACTACTATTGAGGGCGAAGCCCAATTGTGAAACAAAAGCTTCAGTGTCAGTTGAGCGCGTTTGGCAACATTCTCCCCACCGATCGTTTTCAGTTAACTTACCAATATATTTGGGCCTTCAGCTGGCATCTAGGACTACGAATTTAACTATTATCGTCGGCTTTCAAAACCAGATCACTTAATTTTAATGATTTTACTGTTATGAGCCACGTAGTTCGTCAATTCACATTGTAAAGCTAAAAGAGCCTTTACTCATAATTCCTACAGTATGTCTTATTCCGGTGCCCTCTAGCAACACTGACACACATTCGCTTTGGATCAGCACTCCCTAGCCACAAGATCGCAGCCCAAACACGTGTAGTAGCTCTGGAGGGCGTATATTTTTGTCTTATTAGAATAATATTTTACACACATTTGTATTCCCCTGTGGGATGGGGGCTGTAGAATTCACCCACAGCCAGTCCTGCTTGCCCTAAAAATGGCAAATGGACACTCACTGCATCATGGGCTTATCACCCGTGATCCTAAAACCTAACTGATACGAGAAACGGATACAGCACCTCGGATACGGAATGATTCTACGGCAACGACTTTTGGCATTCGAAAACGGACTATGATTGGCTTCTGGAACGTTCGAACATTGAATGACGGGGGAAGAGCTGGGGTTACTCGGTCCTTGCACCGCCAATCAGTGTTCGACCGTGAAATGGAGCACTATAACATCCAAATCTTGGGCTTGAGCGAGGTCAGGTGGACAGGATCAGGAGAAAAACGAACCCTTAGTGGAAACACAAATCTGCACATTGGTCCTGAAAGTGAAGCCAAAAATGGCGTGGCGTTCGTCCTTACATCGAGAGCGAGAAACAGTCTCATTAGCTGGAAACAAATCTCGGATAGGATAATCACCGTCAGGTTCAGGACCAGTGTCACAAACGTCACAATTCTGCAATGCTACGCACCAACTAATACCGCAACATCTGGTGACAAAGAGGAGTTTTATAGACAACTGAGTGCCACCTTCGAACGTGTTCCAAGAGGTGATATTATTATCATCTCGGGAGATATGAACGCCCAGGTTGGATCAGACAACACTGGACAAGAACACGTCATGGGGAGGCATGGTGACCCTTGGGTCGACGCGTCACGACCTTGGATTAAGAGACCCGAAAACGGCGAATTATTTGTGGAGTTTTGTAGTACTCGGCAAACGGTCATCGGAGGAACCCTTTCTCCACCCAAGAGTCATCATAAAGCATCTTGCGTTTCCCCTGATGGTGTTACTCAGAACCAGATCGACCATTTGGCTATAAGTCGCCGGTGGAGAAGATGTCTCCTCGATGTGCGAGCGAAACGTGGAGCTGACGTGGGGAGCGATCACCAATTGATGGTTGCCTGCTTGAGATTGTGTACAGCAGCTATCTGACGACCACAAATTCTTCAAATGAAGCGCAAGCTTAATGTGGATAAACTCAGAGATCCCAACAAAAAACGCGAAGACACCACTATTCTACGCGAAAATTCATCCACATTGGGTGAATATGAAATGCGCACACTGGACGCCAATTGGGAGGCAACCGGAAACACTTTTCTAACTAGTGCTGAAGAATTTGTGGAATATGTGCGAAGCGGTGAGAAACCCTGGATGTCGCAAGACACATGAGACAACGTTGGCAATCGGAACAAGCCAAATTGGCAACCCGATGTCAACCAACGAACGCCCGATCTGAGGCAGAACTACCGCGATGCTCATATACAGCTTAAAAAGGCTGTTAGACGTGACAAGAGAAAGGCATTGAAGATCTGGCAAAGAAGGCAGAATCTGCGGCTTACCTTGGGGATATGGATTCACTATTCAAAATCATGAAACAGTTGACGAACAGGAATTTTACTGCCAACCACTTGGTGAGAGATGTCAACGGAACTCTCCTTAATATTAGTGAACACCAGTTGCGGCGATGGAAGGAATACTTCTCTGATATTTTAAATATCTTGTCTGAGGAAGATATCGCAGAAACAGAAAAACTACCTAACGTCCAACCACAACAATCCTCTATTAGAAACGTTCCCCCAGATAAGTAAAAAATAGTTTCCGCCATTTGGTCAATGGCGGGAAGGAAAGCTCCAGGTATAGACGGACTCCCATTCGAACTCCTCGAAGCGGACCCGGAAATAACAGCCAATATACTTCTCCCACTCTTTATTGAGG
This sequence comes from Chorisops tibialis, assembly GCA_963669355.1. Classification (NCBI taxonomy): domain Eukaryota; kingdom Metazoa; phylum Arthropoda; class Insecta; order Diptera; family Stratiomyidae; genus Chorisops; species Chorisops tibialis. The sequence continues at coordinate 265,990,832 of OY770262.1, read as the reverse complement.
TGTGGAGTGAAGGAAGATATCCGACTGAATGGAAGGAGGGCGTCATTATGAAAATTCCGAAGAAGGGCGACCTTCGGGATTGTGGCAATTGGCGTGGTATATGTCTACTTACTGCCGTATCAAAAATTATGGCTAAGGTAATTCTCAATAGGATTAGCGATGTCGTCGAGAGCACTCTCGAAGTTTATCAGGCTGGATTCGGTAAAGGGTCGTCTTGTACCGACCACACAAATACTCAACGGATAATATTGGAGCAGTCAGTCGAAATGTGTTCGTCACTACATCTCATGTTTGTGGACTTCGAGAATTTTTTTCGACAGCGTTAAGCGAGATTACATATGAAATGCTTTGCGTAGGAGAGATATTTCAGATAAGGTCATAGCTATGATTAAAGAATCCTACGAAGATGCAAGGTGTCACGTCTTGCATAGAGGACAGCTGTCCGAGAGCTTCCCTGTGCGAACGGGTGTCAGACAAGGCTGCATATTATCACCAGCCCTGTTTCTGGTGGTAATAAATGACATCTTGGAAGCTGCACTGGAAGGTGGGGAAGGTAAAGGTCTTCAATGGAGACTATTTAACATCTTAAGTCACCTTGATTATGCTGATGACGTGTGTTTGCTTGCATATAACCGTTCGGACTTAGAGTCAAATGTTCGCACGTTGCATTCTAAATGCAAAGAAGCGGGGCTAAAATAAATGTGCGTAAGACCAAGTGCATGCACATGGGTTCAAACGCAAGCACACCGATTGTTCTTAACGGACAGGATGTGGAAGAGGTGCAAGATTTTTGCTATCTCGGAAGCATTGTCAGCATGGACGGCGGAGCCGAAAAAGATATTGAGGCTCGGCTAAATAAAGCTCGTCAGGCCTTCGGTATCCTTTCCCCTTTCTGGAGGTTAACAGAGATCTCCCTTCGCACGAAGCTGCGAGTTAGTGACGTGTTGTTATATGGTTGTACTACGTGGAAAGTGACTGTTCGACTTACCAAGAAACTACAGACTTTCGTGAAACAATGCCTTCGACGCATTTTAGGAATATTCTGGCCAGAAATGATCTCCAACGACGAACTTTGGAGTACAACTGGCCAGACTAAAATAGGTATTGATATTCAAAGGCGGAAGTGGCAGTGGATTGGTCATACTTTGAGGCAACCAGAGCGAAACATCGCCAAACAGGCTTTGGATTATAAGCCTCAAAGAAGACGTCGGGTTGGTCGACCATGTAACACATGGAAGCGAGCAGTTGAGCAGGAGGCCAGTGGAATAAACAAGTCCAGGCAGCAGCTTAAGGCTGATGCCCAGGATCGCGCCTTGTGAAAGAGAGTTGTTTCTGTCCTATGCCCCTATAATGGATCTTAACAGGAATTTGATATGTATGTATGTTGTATTGGCAGCCTTTCCTGGAGTGCAGGGTTTGGTCATCGAGTCTACTCCATCTTTTACGAGAGACATTTCAAAAATAAAACATACATTGGCAACTCTGATTATTAGATGATACAATCTTAATATAAATTGACTCAACTGTTGGTCAACATTTGAAGAGTATGCACGCTTTTCCCTAACGGTTTTTGTTGGATGATAGATAGAAATGTCGTCTCTAGGTGTTTCGGGTACTCCTACAGAGAAAAATACCAGCTTCTCCACTCTTTACGGTCGTTCTCACTCCCCTTCCCTACCTTCCCAATCCCATTCCTTCCCACCATGACTATGTTTGTGCATTGCACATAAAAACCAAAATTGCCTATAATACAGATCATACTGTCAGAAAAAAAAAACGGCGTATTCGTGAGTTGAACGGAAGTAGTGAGCTTACTGGTATATCAAACCTGCCAAGATGCTGAGAATCAGTTATTGAGAAGCAATGCGATCCACTTTGAATGTCTGTAAGGTAATACTACATAAAATAAATTTTAAAATAATATGCAATATTGTTCAAATACCCTTCGTAACTGACGACTTACCACCTTCATCCCGTTTTTTATACTTTTCAAGAGTAATTTCTTTCTCTTCCCACCGATCCTTATGGTTCCAAAGAATTCAATAGCTACGAAAGTTAATGGTACAGTATTCATTGATTCTTTGCTGCATGCTTCAGAAGCACTCTGAGAGTAGGGTACATCCTACCTTTCGCTGGCTATCGGTTCATGATTATGGTATTATGATATTTTGAAGGGAAACAATCAACTTAAAGCCTTGTAACAGCGATCGGCTTAGGTTACAATATCGGCCGCTAACTTTCTTGGAGTTTGCTTTCAGATGTATTAAATAGCTCTTCTTTCCCATGTTCACTCATCTCATAGCTACTCTTTCCGCTTGGTTGAAGAGCTTTCCTAGAGCTGAATAGAAAGTATTGTTCTATTAAGTCACACCTGTTGCCTGAGATAAGCTTCCTGATAATATTCAAGGTATCTTTAATCGGGATGTTGGTGAATAGTGATTCCATAACTAGACTGAAAAGAATATTCATGGTTCCAAGTTGATTTAAGTACGATGTATTACCAATTAAGATGGGTCGAAGCGGGGTGTTCTCTTTGTGCTTATTTGAAAGTCCCAACTTGATTGTGGTTGCAGAGTTGAAACGAGTAAGTTTTGCAAATTTGTTCGGTTATTTAGGATTTTTCTTGACGAAAAATGTCAACTTTTGGTGGTTGGCTGCTGTGCTACCTCTTTATATTCCGGTATAGGTTCATGTGAAGCACTTTCACGGAGCCACTGCATTGACTCCTACTTTTATTTGACTAGACGCGCTGCTTTTTTTGAACTGCTGAGGGCATTCTCGGTACCCATCTTGCGCTAACTTTAGACATACAGAGAGGATTGTAGAGAATATTCAAAACGGTTTTATCTGATACTCCAACCATTCGTACGATTTGTTTCTTTTTTAAACGAGCATCTTCAAGTTTGTCCACTTTTTCGACGATTTTTGCAGAAGCCTCAGTCTCAGTCAACTGTCCTGAGAGTTTATCGTGATCAACTGACTCTCTGTCTTGATTGAATAAACTATGTTACTTATAAATCATCGCTTTTCTAGGGCAAGAGTCCTCGTAAACAAATGACATTTTTTTCTAAAATGATTTTTATGTTTTTCCTTGCTGGAACTTTATGATAGCACGAAACTCAATTTTGTGCATAGGTTACGTTTTCTTTCTTGTTGATTTGGCGATAACTAAAATGTTTTTGACTTAGTTTGACAGAGACTTTGTATTTATACCTGTATTGAGTGTTAGAATACCTCCAGGTAAAAATATATCCCCTCCTTTGTCCATCCCCATCATTCCGCGAAATGCTTGCTTACCGCGAATTCGATTTCCGTTGACTCTTTTGTTGAAACTCTCTGCACCTTCGAATCTTGGTTTGCACTTAAAATTTAAATCTAAAAGGCAGATGCATGATAGGTGCATCCTAATCGACGATTAGTAGCAAGATTGTCGAGAGTGATAATGTTATTAGAAGCAAGTCACATTGACTGACGGTAAATGCATGTGGGTGGTTTTCGGAAGAAAAAAGCGAACTGAAGTTAGCGAGCTGAATAAAGCAAAATTGGATATGTATTGGTTTTATAGAGGATCGTATGGAAGACTAGAGATTGACAGATTGTGGGTTTTCCAGAATAAAGTAGTGAACGGAAGCGATGGAACAGCTTTCACCCGGTAATCCGCGCGGAAAAGCAAAATTACATAAGACCCAAATCGATTGAAATGTTAGTAAAACATTTTGAGAGAGGAAGAGAGGATGGTGCGTTTATCCAAAACAAAATATTAAACGAAGGTAAGAGAAATGTTTAGAAAATACCTAAGTCTCAAAGGGACGAAGGGATTGGAGGCTAACGATGCGTGATTGATTTGACGGAGGATTTATATTTAGTGGGGTCGTATTTGACGGATAATTTGGAATTGATAGAATGGATGGTTATATGTCAATAAATTTTTAGTCGATTGCCCGAATCGCGCTGAAAATTCGCACAAAATGTTAGTTTCATTGACGAAGTAAGTTATATGAATTTCTCGAAGTATTTTATATTCTTAAAACCATACATCTGTATAGGAGGTGATAGAGGAGGCAAAGGAATAGCAAAACTTGTGATGCAGTTTTGTTAAGTTTCTTTTGGAAGGTGTTGGAACAAAATTTCAAGTTCGTAGCTTTTAATTCGTTGTTTATTAGTTGATTTATTGAAATTAGTCGAAATCATAATTTTGCATGGGAGAGAGGATTCCAAAACTTTTGATGCAGTTTTATTTGAAATATTTTTAGAAGTGTTTCGACAAAATTTCAAGTTAATCGCTTTTAATAGTTTGGTGATAATTGATTTCTTAAAAACGGTCGAAAAAGTACTTTTGTATGCGAGAGGATAAAAGTTTCGGAGGTATTCGACTAGTAAATATCTTAAATTGTTAAACATTTTTTTAAATGAATTTAACAAATTTTCAGTTGAGTAGCTTAAAATTTCACTCAAAAGTGTAATGTTTGTTAAGTTTTTTATTTAATACTTAGTCCATTTGCCTTTATTTTTTATAACATCTAATAATCGGCTTTCCTTCAGCTCTGCAACATTTTCAATGGATGGTTTCTCCTAGTCGTAGACATTCCTCGCTAAGATTCTCCATAAATTTTCTATAGGGTTCAGATCGGGACTTAACGCTGGCCATGGTAATAATTGGATTCCAAAGTCCTGGAACCATTTTTTGGTGGAGGTAGCTGTATGGATGGGTGCATTATCCTGCTGGAAAATTACGGTTTTGTCCTCCGTAGATGTTCCTCTAGTAACTCCTGATAACCCACAGCATTAATTCTACCGTTGACGAACGCTATTTCGCTCCTAGCATTGTTTTTGAAAGCAGCCCAAATCATCACAGATCCACCACCATGTGCTCTTCGTGGCATAATTCTTCTATCCTTCCGTAAATCGTGCCAGTAGTAATGAAATCCATCTGGTCCATCAAGATTGAACTTCTTCTCGTCGCTGTAGGGCCCCGTTTGGTAGAAAACAGTTCTGGTTCAAATTAATATTTATTCTTCTTCAAAATTTTAACTTTTACCAGAGCGCTAAAGAAATTAGTGAAAATTTTCGAAATTTTGGCCTAGTATAGCATAAGGGATAGTTGAAATATTAGTTTTTAAGTGTTTTTTCAACCCTTCCCCCACCATCCTACTTACAATTATTGGTCTCCCATTTATAGGATAATAATAGAACTGTATGCCACCTAATTTGCCTTAAGATAAGAATTTTTTTGGATTAAGTAGTTCCGAAGATATAATCATTTGTTTTTAGCCACCTCCACCGTTTCAGACGTATACTTTGATGCTATACTTATGCCGCTATTTAGCTTCCTATCTCCATTCGTAGTGGAGATATTAGCAAGTGTAGTTTTTGACTCGTTCTCTCCCCCCCGCCTCCCCCTTCCATCTAACACTGTCCAAAATTTAGATAATTGAGCTCACTAACGAAATTAACAATCCACTGAAAAACGAACATTCTACCCTTAACGGTCTCGGAGATATGAGTCCTATGTATTCGGCGGCATGGATTTTTACACTCTAAATAAAATCTGAGTGTATTATAAGTTTGCCACAAAATTTCTAACGCTAAGAAGTGAGGCTCGGAGTAAGAATGATTGATACAGAAGTTCATAATAGCACTCAAAAATTGTTCGTTCTTCCGTCCTTCCGTCTGTCCGTCCGTGTCCTCTCTAGCTCGAGAACGCGTTGAGCTAGGAAGCTCGAATTTTATACTAGACGTTTTTGACAAAAAAGTAACGACAGCTTCGTGAACGGACCGAATCGCTCCACGCCTTCTACCTGCTCCCATACAATTTCGAAGTTTAACAAACCGATTTTCTCGAAAAGTATAAAAGCTAATGATCTGAAATTTGGAATATATTATTTTGATACCAATTTCAATCTACGGTATAAAAATTATTTTTATCCCCCCACTTATTCTACTACCTCCCATGCAAACTGCACTTTTCATGAAATACTATAAACCAATTCACTCAGTACGTATAAAATTTATCGAGCGGAAATTGTGCACTAAATATTTATTTAGAATTACTCCTTGTACCAGCTCCCACACAATGTGACACAATTTTACAACTTTTCAAAAAGTAGATTTTCCTGAAAAGTTTGAATTCTATTGATCTGCGACTGAAAACATGCCAAATGCATGATGTTTATAGTTATTTCTGGAAAATTCATTAAGAACTCCCCACTCCTTCTACCACCTCTCATACAAATTGCACAATTCCACTAAATTCAATAGACTAATGTGGGAGCAATGTCGAAACACGGCGTGACGCGATCGGGGTTACCATATCTTTCTCTCTCACCCGACGCTTAAAAGCTCGATTATTCCTCTCTCGTTTTCATTATTGTTCGCTCATACGAGGTGTAGAGACGCTCTGGCGAAGTGAACGTGGCCGGTCGATCAGTTAATAATAAGATAATAATAAAATTGTGAAGTATAGTAATTTTGTGTTTTTATTCAAACAAACAATCTCTACATTTTATTGGGGGCTCGTCCGGGATCCTTTTTTTTTTTAAAAAAAAAAAAAGGAACGTCAGTACAGTGCGAAAAAGTAGTTGCTCGTTTTGAGCCGGCCACGTTTTGGTCGTCGAGCGGGTTCCGTATCGATCGTCGTATTAGCCGGGCACTCGGCTGGCGGCAACCATAGAGGAAGGAATTCGATTTCGTGTTTTCGACGTGGATAGCGGGACGTCGACCAAAAACAACGAAGGTGGCAGAAACATAATCTGCAGCACAAATGGTGGCAGCTACATAATCTGCAACACAAACGGTGGCAGCAACATAACCTGCAAATACGGTGGCAGTAAAATACGCTGCAACAACGAAGGTGGCAGCAACATAACCTGCAAATACGGTGGCAGTAAAATACGCTGCAACAACGAAGGTGGCAGCAACATAACCTGCAAATACGGTGGCAGTAAAATACACTGCAACAACGAAGGTGGCAGCAACATAATCTGCAACAACGAAGGTGGCAGCAACATAATCTGCAACACAAACGGTGGCAGCAACATAATCTGCAATACAAACGGTGGCAGCAACATAATCTGCAACACAAACGGTGGCAGCAACATACCCTGCAAATACGGTGGCAGTAAAATAATCTGCAACAACGAAGGTGGCAGCAACACAACCTGCAACAACAAAGGTGGCAGCAAGATAAGCAGCAAACAGGATTAGTCAGGAATGGAAAAAAGGATAAGTAGATTGTTTTGATTTTGAAAATTCTGTATTATTGTGCAATTGGTTACTGGCATAATACTGTTAAAAACGGCTACACCTTGTTTGAGTTCTTCTATATATATCTTATTTTTTATTATCTAAGTCATTATCTGGTTGTGTTTGTTCGAGAAAATTTTATATTTGTAATATTTGTAGTAGGGAGGAATAAACGATATGAATTCCGAAGAAATTATGGGGTTGACGGTGGAAGGGCTGAGAGAAAGATTGAAGAGTCTCGGGCTAGCAACCGCGGGAAACAAAAAAGAGTTACAGGATCGATTGCTCCAACATACCGGTCCGACAGATGACGTAAGCGATGACGACCTTTACGAAGAGGCAAGTCAGGTAGACAGAAGCCGTTTACCCGTCCGCAGGGAATCATCTACTCCGTTTACTTTTAAAGACATTGAGGAAAGTATGTTGGCATTCTCGAGTGAATCATTGCAAAACATCGAAAAATGGATAGATGAGTTCGAAGACCTCAGTTCTCTAGTAGCATGGAACGAATTACAAAAATTTATTTATGGGAAGAGGCTGATAACCGGAGCAGCTAAGCTATTCATACAGGGAAAGTCGGGGATAAGGAACTGGGCAACACTCAGCTCAGCATTAAGAAGCGAGTTCGGAGAAGTTATAAATTCGGCAGAAGTTCACCAACAACTGAGAAATCGACGTAAACAGGCCCACGAAAGCTTGCGTGAGTACCTGTATAAAATGATCGAAATAGCTAAGCCAATAAGTTTAGATGAGGAATCACTTATACAGTATTTTATAAATGGTATCAAAGATGACAAAATAAACAAAGTAGTATTATATGAAGCAACATCGATTGGGGAACTTAAGAAGAAGATGAAGATCTACGAAAGGATTAAACAGCATTCGCACGGGGAAACAAGTTTCGGACATACGACGGCATCCGGCTCGTCACGCACACCTTTCTTCAAAAAGGAAAAGTCGAAGAACTGTTTTAAATGCGGCGATGCTACACATCTGGCCAATGTGTGCCCCAAGAGTAATTTCAAGTGTTTTAAATGTAACGGAATGGGTCATCGCTCATTCGAGTGCAAAAACCAGAAAGATAATTCGAAGAAGGAGTTCCAGCAACCAACACAACCGAGAACGAACGTTGGCTTTGGATTAAAGCAGGGTAAGATCATGAAGAACGTTGTTTTACGGGGTAAGCACATTAATGCTCTCGTTGACACCGGGTGTGATCTGACATTGTGTGGATATGATTTATGGAAATGTTTAAAAGACGTTAATCTGGTCCCGACCACAACGATGCTAAGTGGTTTGGGAAATAAATTAGTTTCCACATTAGGCTACTTTGTAACTATTATAAAGATTGATGAAATTGAGTTCGATGTAGTGATACACGTCGTCCACCAAGATGACATGTCATTTGCATTGATAATTGGGAATGATTTGATGGAACAAGTCGATGTGCTGCTTGACGGTAATGGAGCACATTTCAGTCTCCGAACAGAAGTAAGCGATTTAAAGCAGGAATGTTCAAAGGCCCGATGCCTCGAACATGATGAATATCGAAAAACGATAGTAGAAGCCCAGGAATCTACCTCAAACGTTAATAAAGAGGAGATAAGGGAAAGAAAAGACACTGAGTTAGAACAGATAGTCGACAAGATGGACAAAAAAGAAGAGCTAAGCAGTGAATTCGATAAAATGTGCTGCCTAGCCAAACTATTCGAACAGAATGACAGAGAAATTGATATCACTCATCTGCCAGCTGAGATTGGAGAGAAAGTGTTAACGCTTATATCTAATTACAATCCAAAATCAAAAGTCGACTCTCCAGTCGAAATGAAAATATTGCTGACGGATGAGACTCCGCTTTATGAAAGAGCGAGACGAGTTTCGCCTCAGGATAAGCAAGAAATAGACAGGCAACTGGAAGACTGGCTTCGGGATGGCATCATACAGCCCAGCAGTTCGGATTTCACATCACCCGTATTATTGGTTTCAAAGAAGAATGGAACTAAGAGACTATGTTGCGACTTCCGAAGAATAAATGCAAAGATCATAAAGGAACATTTTCCAATGCCCTTGATGGACGATGTTGTGGAACAGTTACAAGAAGGAAAAATCTTTGTAACATTGGACCTAACCAATGGATTTTTTCATGTACCTATAGAGCCGGAATCCCGAAAATATACATCATTCATAGTTCATAATGGTCAGTACGAATTTTTGAAAGTTCCATTCGGAATTTGTAATTCGCCTGCAGTGTTTGCGAAATTTATCACAGCCGTCTTCAAACCGCTGATCAATGAAGGTATCGTCCAAGTATATATGGACGACATTGTAATCCCAGCTCTCGATTATGAAGAAGCTATAAAACGATTGGAGCGAGTGCTAACAGCTGCCGGTGAAAACGGACTAAAAATTAATTGGGAAAAGTGCCAGTTTATGAGATCAAAAATAAATTTTCTAGGCTATGTCATTGAAGACGGGACAATAAGACCTTCAGACCAAAAAACTAGGGTCGTAAAAGATTTTCCTATACCCGTTGACAAGAAATCGCTTCAACGATTTCTTGGATTGACGTCATATTTTCGGCGATTCGTGGAGAATTACGCCGTCATCGCTAAACCATTGAGTGATCTACTTCGGAAAGACGCTACATTTAAAATGAAAGAGGAGCAAGAGATCGCTTGTAGATTGTTGAAGGAGGCATTGGTTAGATCACCAGTCCTCAAATTATTTGACCCGAAAGCCGTAACGGAAATCCATGCCGATGCCAGTAAGTTTGGGTATGGAGCCGTATTGCTACAAAAAGAAAACGATGATCAAAAATTCCATCCAGTTGCGTATATGAGCCGTAAAACAAGTCCAGCGGAAGAACGTTATCACTCGTACGAACTGAAGGTGTTAGCAATCATTGAAGCGCTTAAGAAATGGAGGATTTATGTTATGGGAAGACGAATAAGAATAATCACGGATTGCAATGCTTTCGCAATGACCATGAACAAAAGAGACATTCCACTTCGTGTAGCCAGATGGGCAATGTTTTTACAAGATTTCGATTATGAAATCGAGCACCGAGTAGCAACAAAGATGAAACACGTTGACGCTTTGAGTCGCGTTTGTATGTTGATAGTCGATACCATGAGCTATCGAATAAAAGAAGCCCAGTTGGGAGATGCTTATGTAAGCGCTATTCGTAAGTCGGTGGAAATTACAGCGCACGACGACTTCTATTTAAAAAATGACGTGCTCTACAAGGATACAGTTAAGGAGTTGGTCGTTATACCAACTACCATGGAGGAAGAGATTATCCGATTGGCGCACAAAGAAGGTCACTTTTCGTCAAAGAAGACTCAAGAGTTAATTGAAAGAACCTATTTTATACCAGAATTAGCATCAAAGGTTCCAAGAGTTGTCAAGAGTTGCGTGGAATGCATCATGGCCGAACGAAAATTAGGCAAGCAGGAAGGTTTCTTATCACCTATAGACAAATCCGATCGCCCTCTGCAGACATACCATATGGATCATATAGGCCCTATGGAGATTACGAAGAAGAAATACAATCATATTCTGGTAGTGGTGGACGCATTTTCAAAGTTCGTTTGGCTGTACCCCACTAAGAGTACGACCAGCGATGAAGTAATAGATCGGTTGAGGAAACAAGCAGCCATTTTTGGAAACCCAAAGCGAATAATTACAGATCGGGGTACTGCCTTCACCGCTAATTCATTCCAGACCTATTGTGAAGAGGAGAAAATCATGCATTCGCTGATTACGACAGGAGTACCGCGCGGGAACGGCCAGGCCGAAAGAGTAAACCGGATTTTAATACCTCTATTGACGAAGACGTCGCTCGAAAATCCACTGAACTGGTACAAGCACGTCGATCGAGCACAACAGTTAATTAACAATACGCCAACCAGGAGTACGGGCATATCGCCGTTCAAGATCCTTACTGGGATAGACATGAGGCTGACTATATTTCCGGAATTCCAAGATATTCTTCATCAAGAGATTGTCGAAGAATTGGATCAAGAACGAAATCAGATACGGAACGAGGCTAGAAGTAGCATTACCAGGATTCAGCAAGAAAACTGTCGATACTACAACAAGAAAAGAAAGCCTGCTCACAGGTACGAAGAGAACGACCTAGTTGCAGTGCGGCGGACACAATTCGGTCCGGGCTTAAAGCTAAAGCCGAAATATTTAGGCCCTTATAAAGTGAGTAAGTTTGGTCGTCATGATCGATACGAGGTCGAAAAGGTGGGAGACCATGAGGGTCCGAGAAAGACAACGACGGCAGCGGATGGGATGAAACCATGGGCTAAATTGTTCGGGGCGAACAATACGTCAGGAAGGCCGAATGTGGGAGCAATGTCGAAACACGGCGTGACGCGATCGGGGTTACCATATCTTTCTCTCTCACCCGACGCTTAAAAGCTCGATTATTCCTCTCTCGTTTTCATTATTGTTCGCTCATACGAGGTGTAGAGACGCTCTGGCGAAGTGAACGTGGCCGGTCGATCAGTTAATAATAAGATAATAATAAAATTGTGAAGTATAGTAATTTTGTGTTTTTATTCAAACAAACAATCTCTACACTAATTTTCTCAGTACACATTAAATTTTTCAAGCTTAAGTTTTCAATAATACATTCTAATAGCAACTCTAGCATGATGTGAAAAAATTGGTTCAAAGCCGTCACCCATTTTACCACTCTCCATTCAAAATTTCTTAAATTTAAAAAAATTCTTATCATCTTTAGCTTTACGCCCAATCGTCGTTCTGTTATGTTTATACTGTCCGTCTGTGAGTCTGTCTACAGCATAACTCTCGAAAGCTTTGAGCTATAGTGCTAAAAATGTTTGTGTGTCATTTTTAGCAAAAAAGTAACTTTAAGTTCGTGAATGGGCTACATCCCCCCACTCCTTCTACCCCCTCCTATACAAATTTCATGAAATTTCGAAATATTAGGAAATTGATTTTTCTTTGAAACTATTTAAACTATCGACTTGAAATTTAGGTCAAAATATTACAATATGGATGTCAATAATATCACGAAATATTGACCCGATCCCCTTACTCCTTCTACCCCCTCCCATACAAATGGACAATTTTGAAAAATACATATTTTCGATTTTCATTGAAACTAGTAAAGCTGAAAAGACAAAATTTTGTCAGAATTAATTCTACTATAATTGCAATTAGTCTTGAAAAGAATTATCAACTTCACCTCCCCTCCCCCCTTCCATACAAATTTCACGAAATTTTGAAATTTAATTTAAATTATTTTTCTTCGAAACTGTTAAAGCTATCAACTTGATATTTTGTATAAAGTATACAAATAGAAATATTAATAATGCGAAAAAATTTATCCGTACACTCCTTCTACCCCCTCCCATATAAACGTATAATTTTTGTTAAATGCATTTTATCGATTTCTATTAAAACTAGAAAAAGTACAAACCTAAAATTTTGCCAGAATTTGTCTCTTAATAATTGAAATAAGTGTTAGAAAAAATTATCAGCTCCGCTTCACTCCTTGTATCACCTCCCATACAAATATATGTATTATAAATTCAAGAAAAGCATTTCCCCTTTAAGTATACATATGAGAGCTATCGACTTTAAAATTGAATCAAAGCATGGTGATAAGGATGATGGTAAGCAGTTTCAAAATCATCTAAAATGCTCCACTTCCTCTGCCACCTCCCATACAAATACTCAAATTTCAGGAAAACTATATCCAATTTCTTTAAAAATAATGAAAACTAAAAACTTTAAATTCAGCAAAAACATTTTTCATGCCATGTTCGGTGTCATATACGAAAAATACAAACCTCCCCTTCTACTTTTACCACATCCCTTGCAAAAATCTCTTTTCACTATTGGAAAGAATTTGAGATGAAATATTTTCCGGTATATTAAAGTCATCTCCATCTCATCTAGAATATCATATGATTCATCATAATTCTGTTATGTTTTTTTATATTTTTAGGCTAATTTGGTCATGAAATGCTAAAAAAAAATTTCAGGGTAGCAAATTTTACTTTATTATTTTAACAATAAAGTATTTTTTCTTGTGTCAATCACAACACTTTATTATTAGAATAATAAAGTTAAACAGTCAAAATAAGTAGGGCTTAGCTCAGGCAGCCCTCAGCGGAAAAAAGTTAAATTAAAATTATGAAATTAGAATTTCCTTTCCTTCTCATGTTTGTGTAAAGTTCTTGACAAGTTCTTTGATCATAGAATCGTGAGTTGAAATCTTTTCTGGCTAATGATTCGATCCGTGAGTAGAGAAAGGAATATGTGCCAAAGTAACCAAACGCTTGTGTCCACGACCGGTCTCCAGGTTTGGCCGGCCCATTCCGCCCTCTTTAGGTAGAAAGGTCATAACGTGTTCCCAAATAGCGCGGGAGAAAATGTAACAAGATAATGGGAAAGAGTTTAATGCAACAGAAATCATGTTATCTAACATTCTAGTGACGTTTTCTGAGGAGATGATTTCAGGAGTGATGTTTGGTTTATGATTCTTCGGCACAGCACTTGCTTCGCAAACTTTTCGTGCTGAATTTTATTTTTGTAACTACCTATATGATAGTTTTCAGGAAATTGATTAATTTTATGAACTTGTGGCATTTATATGGGAGGTGGTAGAAGAAGGTTAAATGATCTGAGCGATTTTTGAACTAGACAACAATTTTAGATTCGATAGCTATCATAAGTTTGAAATAAAACTAGATTTTGGAAATTGTAGAATAGAAGAATTGACATTGTCGTACTCTGATCAAAGTGTCTAGTCGATAGCTTTGATAGTTTCGAATGAAAATCAATTTTACGAAATTTCGTGAAATTTATTTGATTGAAGAACTGTGTTGGCACACGCATAACCTTAAAGTTTATTTGTTGTTAGGAATAACACTTAATTTCATTTCCATAGCTCAAGCAAGCCCAATATAAGATTTCATCTAGAATACAAAAATCAAGACCTCAAAACAGTACAACATTTCATTGTGGGCTAACGCCAACTATGTGGTGCTCTAGATGAAATAGCGAATAGTGATAATCTTCTATTTCTGCAATGGCACTACAGCACAAATCAAATCGACCTTCATGTTCCTCACCAATTTCATTTTTATTACTTTTTGTGGAAAGGTTGCTAGCCCTTCGCACAACCCTCTTTCTACGAATTTTTCATTTTCGTAAATTGAGGTGACCAAGTAGGCAGTGTGCTAGAATTTTATGTCGGGATTTGAACTCACGACCTATGCATTGTAGACCAGCGTGACCACTAGGCTATATCCTAGCTGTAGTGAAATAATAACTCCAAGTGATTGTTATATTTTACAAGGGCGGAGAGGGGGTAGAATGGCTGAGATTTTGAAAATATGATTTTCGGGTGAAAGGCGGTAGAAAGGATACGTGAATCTTAATGGTTCCTACAGAGGTAACTAAATTCAATATCTATAGAAACAATGCGTTTCAAATTAATTTAAGTTGAGTAGCTTTTGTATTTTAATCTTCTTAACACGAAGTTGTGAAATTTCGTTTGGGATTGTGTAGGAATGAAATTTTAATGCAAAAATAGGAAATTTGAGCTCGAAACAGTGAAATTTATCCTTTTCCAATACCATTCATAAAAGTGTTAAAATTCGATTTTTCATCAATTATAGTAATTTTATAAAAAGATAATTTCCTATATCAGAGGATACTACCACTAATCTGCACACCACATTGCTTTTCATGAACTCTTCGGTCAGGACTTATTTTCGTGAATATTTTCATTTTCTTATTTGAAGTTTTCTGACTTATTTTGAATTATTCATGCCCCTTAGTCATTTAATCTCCTAAGTGGCTGGCTTGGATTCAATCCAAACTTTTTACCTCTTAAATTTCATCTTTTTGTGTTGATAAAAGTGGTAGCACAAACATCCTCAATTTGCGAAAATCGTGCTTTCAAATTTCAAAATCGAAATCCTCTTCGGAAAAACCACAAAAGTTTTCACGAGTTCAACCACGATGCTTACGCTGAAGTTCTGTCACCTGATATGACATAATGTTTAGTCTTGTTTGTCGCTGCAATGAAAAAAACTTTACAAAATGGAATATCTCGGCATTCTTGCTCCTACATCGGTCTTCTGAACTCTATAATCTAAAGGACGTTTGTATGTTGAGTTTTTCACCAAAACAACACAAAATGCTTGTATCTTGGATTGCGGTATTTTCCGTTCTAAGCTCCAGGGTGCGACACAGTTGTGTTCTTACTCCCATGGACAGGGAATGAAAATAAATTTTCAAATGGTTGAGCTCGAATGTCAGAGGATAAGATTTGCCCCCAAAAGTACAATGCTACGACTCACTACGTAAACATGTAAAATAAGTGGATCCATGGAGCAGGATATCCTGGATGGTAGAAATAATTCTGCATTTTGTAAATTTTTGATTTGCATGGAATATACATTTTAAAATAGATATGAAAAAAAAACTGGAAGAACGTCATCTTGGGAATCAAGGATGACTTAATAAGAAAACTTTGTTTTGTTCAGGCATTATACGCTTCCGTCCTGAATGAGAAGCGTATAGTTCCTTATAAATTATGAAAATGCTTTTAAGAAACGCAGACTTATCTACGATAAGCTCACGATATGCTAAACTTTCTCGGAAAATATGTTGATAAGTTCATTATTTCTTAGCACAATAATAACATTTTACTGGTTTTATGTTATCCTTTTAATACTAAGTGAGAAATAATTTATCTTTCAGGTTCCCCAAGATCGAACGATAGTGAGGCGAGTTTTGCGGACAGTTTCTCTATCGTTATTTGTGTGCATGAGTACAATATCAAGTTGTGGTATCATGGTGGCACTGGCCCTTATTGTGTTCAATATTTGGAATAATCATAGAAGGTAAGTTTTTTACACTTCAGTTAGTTGAGTTTTTAATAGTTTGTAATAAATTCGTATCTAATAATATCTGAAAAATGCGTTCTTTAGATTATGATTGAATTGGGAAAGAGTTCGGAATTGAACTATGCCAATTTGACCCTACGAAGTTTGCATTGCGTTCCATAGTATTTTCGAGAAATGGAAGATTAGATTAGATTATTGCAGTGTACGAAGTAATTTCATCAGAATTCAGATAAGTGTACAATGGGGAAATATTAAATGTTAATATCCGCGAGTTCCTTCTGCGAACGGGTGCCCAACAAGGCTGGTTGGTGTCAACTACCCTGTTTCTGATAGTAATAAACGGCAGTTTGAAAGCTGCACTGGAAGATGAGGGAGGTAATGACTTACAGTCGGAACTGTTTAAAATCTTAAGTCATCTTGATTAGGTTGATGTCGTAAGTCTGTTTGCTCATAACCGATCGAACTTAACGTCGAATGTCTATTCTACTTTCCAAATTCAAAAAGACAAAAGTGAAAATAAATGCCAATCAGTCATCGACCGTGAAATGGAGCACTATAACATCCAAATCATGAGCTTGAGCGAGATCGGGTGGACAGGATCAGGAGAAGAACGAACCCCTAGCGGAAACATTATTCTGAGCATTTGCCCTGAAAGTGAAGCCAAGCGTGCCGTGGCGTTCGTCCTTTCACCGAGAAATAGTCTCATTATCTGGGAACCAATCTCGGATAGGGTTATCGTCGTCAGGCTCAGGACCAGCGCCAGAAACGTCACAATTCTGCAGTGCTACGTGACATGGCATGGTGACCCTTGGGTCGATGTGTCACGACCTTGTATTAAGAGACCCGAAAACGGCGAATTAATTGTGGAGTTTTGTAGTACTTGGCAAATGGTCATCGGGAGGACCCTTTTTCCACACAAGAGTCACCATAAAACATCTTGGGTTTCCCCTGATGGTGTTACTCAGAACCAGATCGACCATTTGGCTATAAGTTGCCAATGAAGAAGATGTCTGCTCGATGTGCGAGCGAAACGGGGAGCTGACGTGGGGAGCGATCACCACTTGATGGTTGCCTGCTTGAGATTGTGACAACAAAAAATTCTTCAAATAAAGTGCAAGCTTAAGGTGGATAAACTCAGAGATCCCAACAAAAAACGCGAATACACCACTATTCTACGCGAAAAGTCATCCACAATGGGTGAATATGAAATGCGCGCACTGGACACCAATTGGGAGGCAAACAGAAACACTTTTCTGACTAGTGATGAAGAATGTGGGATATGTGCAAAGCGGTGAGAAACCCTCGATGTTGCGAGACATATGGGACAAGGTTGGCAATCGGAAAATGCCAAATTGGCAATCATCTCTCAACCCGATGCCAACCAACGAACGCCCGACTGGAGGCAGAACTACTGCGATGCTCATATACAGCCTAAAAAACTGCTAGACGTGACAAGAGAAAGGCTATTGAAGATCTCGCAAACAAGGCAGATTCTGCGGTTTACCTTGGGGATATGTGTTCACTATTCAAAATCATGAAACAGTTGACGAACAGGAATTTCACCGCCAACCACCTAGTGAGAGATGTCAACGGAACTCTCTTTAATATGAGTGAACACCAGTTGCGGCGCTGGAAGGAATACTTCTCTGATATTTTAAACATCTTGTCAGAGGAAGATATCCCAGAAACAGAACAACTACCAAACATCCTACCGCAACAATCCTCTATTAGGGACGATCCCCTAGATAAGGAAGAAATAGTTTCCGCCATTCGGTCAATGGCGGGAAGGAAAGCTCCAGGTACAGACGGACTACCAACCGAACTCCTCAAAGCGGACCAGAAATAACAGCCGAAATACTCCTCTCCCTCTTTACTAAGGTGTGGAATGAAGGAAGATATCCGACGGAATGGAAGGAGGGCGTCATTGTGAAAATTCCGAAGAAGGGCGACGTTCCGAATTGTGGCAATTGGCGTGGTATATGTCTACTTACTGCCGTATCAAAAATTATGGCTAAGGTAATTCTCAATAGGATTAGTGATGTCGTCGGGAGCACTCTCGAAGTTTATCAGGCTGGATTTCGTAAAGGATCGTCTTGTACCGACCACACAAATACCCTACGGATAATATTAGAGCAGTCAGCCGAAATGGGTTCGCCACTACATCTCATGTTTGTGGACTTCGAGAAGGCTTTCGACAGCGTTAAGTGAGATTACATATGGAATGCATTGCGTAGGAGAGGTATTCCAGATAAGGTCATAGCTATGATTAAAGAATCCCACAGAGATGCATGTGTCGCGTTTTGCATAGAGGAGAGCTGTCCGAGAGCTTTCTTGTGCGAACGGGTGTCAGACAAGGCTGCACATTATCACCTGCCCTGTTTCTGGTGGTAATAAATGATATCTCGAAAGCTACACTTGAAGGTAGGGAAGGTAAAGGTCTTCAGTGGAGACTATTTAACATCTTAAGTCACCTTGATTATGCTGATAACGTGTGTTTGCTTGCACATACCAGTTCGGACTTAGCGTCAATTTTCGTTCGTAGCATTCTAAATGTAAAGAGGTGGGACTGAAAATTAATGTGCGTCAAACCAAGTACATGCACATGGGTTCGAACGCAAGCACACCGATTGTTCTTAATGGACAGGATGTGGAAGAGGTGCAAGATTTTTGCTATCTCGGAAGCATTGTCAGCATGGACGGTGGAGCCGAAAAGGATGTTGAGGCTCGGCTAAATAAAGCTCGTCAGGCCTTCAGTATCCTTTTCCTTTTCTGGAAGTTAAGAGAGATTTTCCTTCGCACGAAGCTGCGAGTTTTTGACGCATGCGTCAAATCCGTGTTGTTATATGGTTGTACTACGTGGAAAGTGATCGTACGACTTACGAACAAACTACAGACTTTCGTAAACCAATGCCTCCGACGCATTTTAAGAACATTCTGGCCAGAAGTGATCTCCAACGACGAACTTTGGAGTACAACTGACTAAAATGGGTATTGAGATTCAAAGGCGGTAGTGGCAATGAGGAAACCAGAGCGAAACATTGCCAAACAGGCTCTGGATTATAATTCTCAAGGAAGACGTAGGGTTGGTCGGCCATAATACATGGAAGCGAGCAGTTCAGCATGAGGCCAGATGAATAAACAAGTCCTGGCAATAGCTTAAGTTCGATGCTCAGGATCGAATTAGGGTGTGCATTTCATTCCCGCCCAATGTGAATGACTTGTCGCGTAGAATGGTGGTTTACCCGCGTTTTTTTGTTGGGGTATCCGAGATTATCCACATTAAGCCTGCGCTTCATTTGATTAATTTGTGATCATCGAGCGGCTTCTGTGCACAATCTCAAGTAGGCAACCACCTAGTTGTGATCGCTCCTTAATTCAGCTCCCTGCTTCGCTCGTACATCTAGGAGACATCTTCCTCATTGGCGACTTATGGCCAAATGGTCGGTTTCGTTCGAAGTTACAAAATCATGGAAAACCCAAGATGTTTCATAGTTCATCTGATAACCATTTGCCGAGTACTACAAAGCTCAACAAATGAATCACCGTTTTCGGTTTTCTTAAAACAAGGTCATGACGCTTGAACCCAAAGATCAAATTGCTTCTCCATGACACGTTATAGTCCAGTATTGTTAGAGCGACCCTGGGCATATGTCCTGACATTATATTATTATAACCTCTTAAAACAGGCTCGAACGGGGTACTCAGTTGGTTACAAAACTCATCTTTGTCACTAGGTTTTCCGGCACTAATTGGTGCACTGCAGATTTGTGACGTTTCTGATCTTGGTCCTGAGGCTAACGGCGGTAATACTATCCGATATTGGGTCCCAGCTTATGAGACTGTTTCTCACTCTCGCTATAATGATGATCGACACGCCATTTTTATTTTCATATTCAGGATCAACGTACAGAATAGCGGTGTATTAACCGAGTGAATCCACCAATTCCAAAGTCTATCATTGTTCCAACTTTCCCCAAGCCAATCATAGTCCGAATGTCAAAAATCGTTACCGTGGAATTCGTCGATATCCTAGGCACTGTGTCCTTTTATAGCATCAGTGGTGAAATCACATATGAAAAGACGATGATCCCAACAACAAGGAGCAGGATTCCCTATAATTTCAAAAAGAAATGATTTTGTCTTCCTTACAATAACGTAAATTGAAAAAATCTGCAATTTTTTTAATATTATTTAAGAAACAAGCTTATACCAGTGACATAAAGGACAGCTAAAATATTAATTAGGCCTAAGTTATCATTTACCGGCAATGTGTCATATACTAGTTTTACCTAATGAACGCCAAATTACCAAATATTAATCATTTATCAGCTAAATGATCACACCTAAATGTTCTCCTTTCTCATATAATACAGGCCTTAGTTATGATGAATGTACTTCTCCTTCAATGGCGCTACAGCCCGAACTCGGTCTTGGCCTCCTGACCTTCAGGTTCCTTAATATTTTCATTATTTATTGCGGAAGGGTTGTTAGCTCTTCACACAACCCTCTACCTACGAATTTTTCATTTTCGTAGATTGAGGTAACAAAGGAATATCCAACCGGGCAGTGTGCTGAAATTATGCGTCGACCAGGATTTGAACTCACGACCTTCGCATCGTAGACCAACACGCTACACACTAGGCTACACCCTAGCTGAATGTAGTAGAGCTGCCCATTTCATGTGTGTTTTCATGCTAGGAAGAAGAAGAAGATTCATTTTGTAACAACTCCAACTTATGTATATGAAACCTTTAAAGAGTGATTTAATGGTCCAGCTATGAAAGGCGGCTTGCAAGCGACTCCAAAAGAGGACTAAGGATTCTTTTTCTTCTATTGGGCCATTCAATGCAAAATTTTATTGCCTATAGGCTATTCAACTTTTAAAATATAACAGATGAGTGAGTGGCTCTTCTTAATTCGCAAGGTATTATGTGTCGTGCCACCACTCTACTAACGATTAAGATGAACTAAATTACTATTTAGTAAATAGCAATTTAATCCGCTATGTATCACTGTATTTGAATCTTTGAATGAAGTCATTTGTGTTTTATGCAGTAGACTAACATACAACTGGATTTAGAAACACCAAACTTTACGTAATTGAACGTATTTACTTTTTTGAACAAGATAAATTTCTAAATTTGAATGTACTACAGCGATTATTAAATAAAATCGGGTATAAACTGTATCTTAAGTGTTCATTTTCCATTTTACAAATAACTAACCAACAAAAGGTGGCCACTCAACTCTAATATCCATATTGTGGAAAATTCAAATTACATATTTTTCGGTTTACATTATTACACAAATCGAATGCTTTACGCAAACCCAAAGTTTTAGAAACATTTTCCATCAAGTTTTCTTTATTTTTCCGCATATATGCTTTCAAATTCTCTTCCTTTGTTGTCGTGTTACTCGAAATTGTGAGAAGAATTTCGAAAAAAGGCATAAAGAAAACTCGACAAGTTGTTCGGAAACTTTTCGAAAACACTTTGCTATCCATTTATGTTCTAGAGCGAAGAAGACACTTTTACCTGACTTCAAATGTAGTGAAGCTCGCTCCTCTTTCTGTTAACGAATAGAACGACACAAAGGTATCAAGGGTGGGGGAAGGGGAAAACAATTCTACAGTGAAGTGACATTCCTATCGTTTGTAAATTTATAAAATATACAAAAAAAATAAAAAAATAAAAATTGGAAAGCATCCAATCAAATGGACTTTATACTCACAAGAAATGTAAAGCAATTTTGTAACTTTTTTCCAGTCGAGGCGGCTCCGAAAAGTGAAATAAAATGAGAAATCAAGCAGATAACAAGATGAATGAATAAAAAAGTTTCCACTCAGTCAAACATCATCATCTTCTGAAATTTAATGATTTTGGTTTAAACTTTTACCCCCCCAACTCGGTCTAGTTTCATCCTTAATTTCAAGACAACATTTAAAGTATCTGAGGAAAAAGTTTGCTTAGCGCTGCCATACTTTTTTCTCTCGCTTATTATCTCTGGCAATCCTTTTCTTGTTACTCTTACTATGGCGAATCTTTTGAAAAGTAAAGCTACAAAAGAAAACACTTGACTAAGCTTACCGAGCGGAGGCTCCACTTTCTTTCCATCTCGTTTTGTTTAAACTTTTCCTTGTTAGGCGCTTATCCTGGCCTCGTTCGTCTTTCCATATGAAAGGAATGTGGAGAAAAAATATGCGTTTTTGTTACAGCCTTGTAGGCCTCCTTCGAGTGCCTACTGTGAAAGGATCAAAATGAATCCACCCAGTCCTATAGCGCCATTGGGGGTTTCTTGTAATAAGAAAATATTTGCAGATGTGATATTTTCATAATTTTAAACTTAAACAAAATGGAGTTCTTTTGATTCGTAGGTTTTGTTTCGTTTCAGTATTCTTTTCTGGTCGGGTGGCATAAGAGGAAATAAATTATTAGTGGAAGGGTTACGTGTAGTGAATACCGCGTATGATGTTAAGAACGTTTTTGTGCGGCCCACAAAAGAAAAGTTTCTTATAGACACATAACTCATACTGAGTCTTTTCACTGCAGACTTAATGAAGCCCAAAGTGAATTACTTAGTCTATATCGTAATGTGAAACATGTACATTTGCCATTTTTATAAAAGATGCACAGTTCTGATAGAAACTTGTTCTGTACATGAAAATTGAAGCATTCGAACGTGACGAATATGTTCAAATTTCCAATTCTGTTTATAGCCCTATGGCTTCATTTTTATGCTCAATATTTCAAGCAAATAAGTTTGTCTTTCTCAAAAGTACAACTATTTATGTGTATTGCACAATTAATGCTGCTTATCAATTCAGTTATCATAGTTTTATTGATCAATTTGTCTTACGTAATAGATTCTACAGAACTACTTTGAAATTTTTACTATTACATGTCAGCTTTACTTATTAATCTTCTATCACACAACACTGAATGGAATTAATGCGCGGAATGTTCAAAGTCTCAATATTCAGTAATGAAAGGACACGTGCACTCGGTAAGCAAATATGTAGAACAGATTAGAGCCTTCGACGAATTCGATTAGAAAGCGAAAGAGTCAAGTTCAGTAAGCGATAATTTGTTAGTGAATAGGTCTGTGAAAAGTGGAAACATAACAGGACTACGATTGGGTGTAAAGCCCGATCGTGCGATACTCTAGATGAAAGACAAATTTTTTGATTTCAAGAAATTTTGTAAGGGAAGTAGTACAAAGGTTGACGACATTCAACTAATTTCTTCTTATCACGCTAAAGTTGCTATCAAAATGTTTTATACAAAATTTATGGTTCAAAAATTAAATAAGTACTGAGAAAATTAGTGTATTGGATTTAGTGAAATTGTACAGTTTGTATGGGAGGTGGTAAAGGGAGGGGCGAGAATTTTTCAGAAATAGCTATAAGCATCATGGTTTTGGGCGTAAAGCCCAATCATATGATACTCTAGGTGAAATAGCAAAGAGTTTATTGTACTGGAAAATATGTCATCTCAAATTCTTTCGAACAGTAAATAGTGACTTTCGTATGGGAGGTGGAACAAGCAGAAAGAAGAGGTTTGTAATTTTTGTATATAACACTGAACGTAGTATACAAAATGTTTCATGCCAAATTTATAGTTTGTAGCTTTAATAATTATCGAGGAAATTGAACAACTTATGGCATTTGTATGCGAGGTGGCAGAGAAAGTGGGAGATTTTATGTGATCTTGAATTTATTTATCAACATCCTAATCAAATTACTTTGTTATAATTTTGAATTCTATAGTTCGCATATGTAAAAATACTTTTCTTGAATTTCCAATACAAAAATTTTTATTGGAGGTGGTAGAAGGAGTGAAGTGAAGTTCATATTTTTTTGCATTTATTTTAATCATTATCATCCAAATCTTCGGCCTGAGCGAGGCCAGGTGGACAGGATCAAGAGAAGAACGAACTCTGAGCGGAAACACCTTTCTGTACGTCGCAAGTGAGAGTGGAGACAAAAATGGCGGGGCAGTCGTCCTTGCGCCAAGAGCGAGAAACAGTCGCATCAGCTGGGCACTAACTGTGTAATACCACAACACCTGGTGACAAAGAGGAGTTTTATAACAACCGGAGTGCCACCTTCGATCGTGTTCCAAGAGGTGATATTACTATCATCTCAAGAGATATGAACGCCCAGGTTGACTTTACTGGACTAGAAGTATGGTGACCCTTGGGTCAACGCGTCAAGACCTTCGACTAAGAGACCCGAAAACGGAGAATTATTTGAGGAGTTTTGTAGTACTTCGCAAATGGTCATCGGAGGGACCCTTTTTCCACACAAGAGTCATCATAAAATATCTTGGGTTTCCCCTGATGGTGTTACTCAGAACCAGATCGACCATTTGGCTATAAGTCGCCGATGGAGAACATGTCTCCTTGATGTTCGGTCGAAGCGTGGAGCTGACGTGTGGAGCGATCACTTGATAGTTGCCTGCTTGAGATTGTGCTCAGCAGCTATCCGACGACTACAAATTCTTGAAATGAAGTGCAAGCTTATGGAAAGACTTAGGGACTCCAACAAAAAGCATAGTCATCCACATTGGACGGATATGAAACGAACACACTGGACGCCAATTGGAAGCCAGAAACATGTTACTAACTAGTGCTGAAGAATCGGTGGGATAAATGCAAAGCGGTGAGAAACCCTGGATGTCGCAAGACACATGGGACAAGGCTTGCGATCGGAAAAAAGCCAAATTGGCAATCATCTCCCAACCTGATGTCAAACAAAGAACACAGGATTACCACGATGTTCATACACAGCTTAAAAAGTCTGTTAGACGCGATAAGAGAAAGGCCATTGAAGATCTGGCCAATAATGCAAAATCTGCGGCTTACCTTGGGGAAATTGGTTCACTATTTAAAATTATGAAACAGTTGAGGAACAGGAATTTTACCGCCAACCACCTCGTGAGAGATGGCAACAACTCTCCTTACTATGAGTAAACACCAGTTGTGGCGATGGAAGGAATACTTCTCTGATATTTTAAACATCTTGTCAGAAGAAGATATTCCAGAAACAAAACAACTACCAAACATCCAACTGCAACAATTCTCTATTAGGGACGATCCTCCAGATAAGGAAGAGATAGTCTCCGCCATTGGTGCTATTGGCCCCAGGTATAGATGGACTACCAACTGAACTCCTCAAAGTGGACCCGAAAATAACAGCCGATATACTCCTATCACTCTTTACTGAGGTGTGGAATAAAGGAATGGAACGTAGGCATCATTGTGAAAACTCCGAAGAAGAGTGACCTTTGAGGATTGTGGCAATTGACTTGCTATATGTCTACTTCCTGTCGTATCGAAAATCATGGCTAAGCTAATTCTGAATAGAATTAGTGTATCAGTATTAGGCTGGATTCCGTAAAGGGTCAGCTTGTACCGACCACACAAATACCCTACAGATAATATTGGAACAGTCCGCCGAAATGGGCTGGCCACTACATCTCATGGTTGTGGACTTTGAAAAGGCTTTCAACAGTTGCGAGTTTTTGACGCATACGTTAAATCCGTTTTGTTATATGATTGCTCAACGTGGAAAGTGATTCTTCCACTTATAATGACTCCTAGAAATACTAACCAGCTCCAGTGACAACATTCTATTCGCGACCAAGTTTATCTTACCACTTGTTGTCAGTATTTTGCGAAAATCAACGTTAAGAAAATTATTATCTAAAATAGTGGTCTCACGAAATAGTATCCGACTTTTGCATCTATAAACCAATGCCTCCGACGCATTTTAGGAATATTCTGGATAGAAGTGTTCTCCAACGATGAACTTTGGAGTACAACTGGACAGACTAAAATAGGCATTGAGTCAAAGGCAGAACTGGCAATGGATCGGTCACACTTTGAGGAAACCAGAGCGAAACTTCGCCAAACAGGCTCTGGATTATAATCTCAAGGAAGACGTCGGGTTGGTCGACCATGTAGCTCATGGAATTGAGCAGTTTGCTCAACTGCTCGAGGCCACAGGAATAAAAAAGTCCTAGGAACAGCTAAAGGCCGATGCTCAGGATAGCGACTTGTGGAATATAGCTGTTTCTGCCCTATACCTTTGAACTGCATTTTTAATTTCGACGTTTTGGTTCACGAAAGTTTGAAATAGTAATTCGGTCACTTTCAATTTAGTGCAACGATATGAAAACATGAATTTGCCGCATGCGTTGAAAATCTTCATTATTCGCCAGAAATGGGAAAGGATACCGATGGCCTGATAAGTTTTATTTATACGAGCGTGCGTTATTGTTTTATTTCATTGTAGTTAATCTAATAACTTATCCATTAACTGAAATTGCCTTGCAAAATCGCAGCTATGTACCTTATATGAGTCCCAAAATTTAATAAATAATATAAGCGCTAATTCTATACCCGATCCATATTTCATGTCTTGATTTTTAATGAATTTATCTTCTGTTATTATGCAAATATTCGTATCAGCATATTGTTTATATTTTTATATCTTCTCCTAACACGCATGTCCCCAAAGGTGTTTTGCAAGTATTTCGCAGGTATCAAAAATTATCTTTTGACGGGCAGGCCACAAGCAAGAAACTCGTGCTATGAATTCAAACAAAAGATATTTATTAATCTACGAACTAACGCCGAAGCGTGGAATCACCGCCGTCTTGATGATAGCAATCTAATCGAAATTTACGACACCCGTTTTCGAAGGTATTCAAAGTTATACGGGGGTAAAACGTTGAGTAAACTTTCAATACCTTCAGGTTATGAAGTCGGTAGTAGTACAAGTATTTGTTCACCTGCTCAACAGGAAGACTGTTATATTCACCCCAAGAAGACAGGGCTTTCCACCCTAAGTCTTTTCTCAACGAATATCGTTTGTTATGAACACTACACACAATCTTAATCTAGCTTTTAATTATGTTCAACTTTTCAAATATTAAAGATTTAATTAAAAGGACATTTTGCAGTGTTTTGTTCAAGCCAAAAATTGAAGAACTTTTCTGTTTACTTAGATAAAATAATTTAGGCTGCTCTGCGATTTGGCTATTTAAGTGAAATTGAACTGAGATGTTTGTTTCGGAGGTGAAAGTATACCTGCCTGCGAAACAGCTTGATTATATGATTCAATCGCTGGAGGATTCAATCGCTGGAGGAGTAGTGTTCATCAAGATTTGGAAGCAATCTTCTTAGTCGGTTTTATTTGAAAAAAATATGCCAGCCATTTTTATAAATACTATATATTTATTTATTCCCAAAAAAACAAGAAGAATGAAATCCATTTTACAACTATCTCAAAAGCAGTAGCTCCAATTCAGTATACTGGGGAAGTTCTGTTTTATTGGAAAAGTCTAAAATAATTTGGTCGAAATCATACTTTTGTATGGGAGGGGGTAGAAGGGCAAGCGTGATTTCAAAACTTTTGACGCAATTTCATTTCAATTATTTTTGTAAGTTTTTATGCAAAATTTCAAATTGATAGCTTTTAATAGTTAGGTAATTAATTTCTTAAAAATGGTCGAAAAATAATTTTGTATGGGGGGGGGGGATAGAAGTTTTAAGGTTTTCGACCAGTTAATATTTCGTATATTTAGGCATTTTTTTTAAATGCATTTCGCAAATTTTCAAGCTTCTACCTTAAAATTTCACTCAAAAATTTTCAGTTTATGTGTTTTTTTCAATGTACATGAAACACCTTGTGCACGTTAGACCAGGGGGACGGTTTGTAACAATTATGGATCAAGTTATTACTATTTTTCTATGTACATCAAATATACGTATCCACATGCAAAATTTAAACTTTGTATCTTTCACCAGATCCATAAAAAAATCACTCAAAATTTTCGACATTTTTGCTTATCACCTCCCTCCCCTTACACATCCCAACTTAAAAATTTTACCAAAATTAACCATTATTTAGTTCTACAATCTGACATATTTTTGATTTGATATCTGTACCCTTTTTTGAGATATAAGGATTTGTAATTTTGAAAAGTGCGCCATTTATGAAATGCTCCTCATTTCCTCCCACTACTATTATTTCAACATGTTATATTTTTTTTGTATTTTCCTAGTATAGCTTAATAAACGTTTCAAGTTTCAATTACATAGCTTAAGAGATTGAGTTGAGATATTCATTTTTAAGTGTTTTTCTTTGCACCCTCCTGACCCTCCCCCTTACAAAAATTAGCTACTCTCTAAGTTGATTCCGATGGAACTATACGCCACCTTAATGGTCTCAAAATATGAATTTTTTACGAGATGTAATTTCGAAGATATAATCATTTGAAAAAACAATTCGGCCGACAATTTGTTTTTAGCCCCTCTTTTCCGACGCCAATGGATAAAAAATTTAAATTATTTTTAAAGTTTGTCCTACAACCTTCTCTATATCCCTACTGATTTTTAACTTTCAATTTGCGTTCGTGGTGGAGATATTAGCAAGTGTATTTTTCGACTTTTCCCTTCCCCGCCTCCCCCTTCTACCTAACACCCGCCAAAATTTAGAAAATAGAGCTCACTTACCCAATCAACAATGCACCCAAGTACGAACATTCTACCTTTAACGGTTTCGGAGATATGAGTCCATATGTACGGCGTACGGCGGGACGGATTTTTTTTTTTGCATTTTTAGGCTAATTTAGTCATGAAACGCGAAAAAAAAAATTCAGGGTAGCAAATTTTTTTTTTCTTGTGTCGATCACAATACTTTAGCATAAGAATAATAAAGTAAAAAGAAATTCCAAAAAAATTTTAAGGTGCAAAAATTGGATAAGCCCGGAAAAGCTACCATAGGGTGTTTTTTAGAGGCGGAAAACTTTAAATTTTAATAAAACAGAGAAAAATGTTTTTAATATCCATGAAATTAACTATTTGAAAGATAATTTTATAGCATTAATGTATGAATATGATTTTGGGCATATAGCCCCCGTGGCTGGCGCATACATGGCGTAATCTTGAAGTTCAATTTTCACACACTCTTCGCAATAAATCAGGCTAAATTTCGGGAATAACGCATTGAATGTTGGCTTTCAAGTGTTCAATAATTACTGGTCGATCGGCGAAGACATAAAATCTTACATATCCCCAGAGAAAAAAATTTGATGGCATCAAATCGCACGAACGAGGTGGCCAGTTAACAGTTCCATTTCGTAAAATTAATCAGTCTTCAAATTGTTCTTTCAGTAAATTTATTGTATCGCGCGCTGTGTGGCATGTGGCGCCGTTAATGCCTTTCAATTGAAGCACGAAAAAGTTAGCAAACATGTTACTGTACAGCTCACCGTTACCTGTAACGTCCTAACCATCATCATTTTTGAAGACATATGGACCTTTGATTCCACCGCCTCATAAAGAGCACCAAACGGCGACTTTTCTGGATATAATAGTGTTTCGCCAATGGCTTGTGGATTGTCATCGCTCGAAATGCTGCAATTCTGCTTATCTGCATAGCCAATCAGCCAAAAGTGTGCTTCGCGCCAGACGCGGCGCTCATATGCCTGAAATCATATTAAAACATAACAGAAGTACGATTTCGCGTAAAGCCCAATCGTGCGATACTCTAGATGAAAGAGAAATTTTTGTATCTTAAGAAATTTTGTAGGGGAAGTGGTAGAGGGGGTGACGACATTGAACTAATTTTTTCACATAACGCTAAGGTTGCTATCAAAATGTTTTCTGCAAAATTTATGTTTTAAAAATTTAATAGGTACTGAGAAAATTAGTGTATTGGATGTAGTGAAGTAGGGCAGTTTGTATGGGAGGTGATAGAAGGAGGGGCGAGTTTTTAATGACTTTTTAGAAACAACTATAAACATTATGCTTTTGAAATGTTTTAAATTGCAGATGAGTAGCATTCATACTTTTCAGGAAAATCGACTTTTTATAAAGTTGTGAAATTGTGTCATTTTGTATGGGAGGGGGTAGAAGGGGGTAAGGCTAATCGTCTAAAATTTTTTGGTCTTATTAATAATTATAAATAAATAGTTACTGCACAATTTCGGCTCAATCAATTTTATACGCACTGATTAAATTGGTTTAAAGCATTTCATGAAAAAGTGCAGTTTGTATGAGAGGTGGTGGAAGGAGGGGGAGGACACATGTAATTTTTATACAGTAGAATGAAATCATTATACAAGTATTATATTCCAAATTTCATATCAATAGCATGTATACTTTTCGAGAAAAACCGTTTATTGATAAATTGCGTAATTGTGTCATTTTGTATGGGAGGGGGTAGAAGGGGTGGAGCGATTTGGCTCGTTCACGAACTTGACCTTACTTTTTTGTTAAAAACGACGCGAACAAAATTTGAACTTTCTAGCTCAACGCGTTCTCAAGCTAGAGAGGACACGGACGGACAGACAGACAGACGGACAGACGGACAGACGGACAGACGGACAGACGGACAGACGGACGGACGGACATCCGGTTTTGAGATTTTTGAGTGATTATATGAACTTTTGTATCATTCATTTTTTTCTCCGAGCCTTATTTCTTGGCGTTACAAACTTTGTGGCAAACTTATAATACTCTAAGATTTCATCTAGAGTATAGACATTAATGCTATAAAATTATTTTTCAAATATAGCTAAATTAATGGATATTAAAAACATTTTTCTGTATTTTATTTCAATGTAAAGATCTTTGCCTCTAAAAAAACTCCTTTTGTACGTTAAAGGAATATAAGTCATAAGATTTGAGAACAATGCTTCAAATCCTTTCAAAGCTTTGAAAGCTGAAAATCAGAAACCGTCAATTGATGGCTGGTCCCCCTAGTGTTAAAGGAACATGAGTGAGTATTTTGCTTACTTGTCACTTTGTGTAAATATTCACTCAAAACTATTTACAAAGTTTTTGTATTACATATTTTTCCATTAATAGTAATTTAGTTTTTCTTTTTTTTCCCCCGTTTGAGTGTGGGAACATTACTTGTCCTTTAGATTTATTTCAATTCCCTGCAATGTAAAGAAATTTTTTTTTGGCTTTTCACGCTTTCACAAAAAATCAAATAAACTGTCTGTATAAGGTTTTTTCGAAAGCATCCAGCTACGTTTGATTCCTTTGGGAATCGGTTAATCTGATTTAGTCGTAAATTCTAAAACGTATGTATCTCAATTTGGTGCAATTTCATTAAGTAAAATTAACTTTGTAATCGTTTTTACTTGTTCTGTTGGCTATCGATTTATAGATGCGATAAATTTTGAACGAAATTAAGTATGCATTGTGACGAGAACAATAGAAAAATGGAATCGAAATTACGTCAATAGTTATACTCCGGAAAGTTGATTCAGATAGTCTGCGAGATTTTTCGTACACATGTGTGCGTTTCAGGCTCAAATTTTATATCAAAATAATGCATAGGTGTTAATATGCTTTCGACCTTAAAAACAACGCTAAGAACATCAACTGGTACTAAAAAGCATTAGCTCTGCTCATTAGCTCGTCCTATTCAAGCGTCCGAAAAATTGTATTTTGTCAATGAAAATAGGACCTAGGGATATTTTTTGTAGTTAATCGAAAAAAATTAATTACATTGTTAATTTTTTTCGATTAACTACTGGTTTTTGTCGATTTTTATATACGAGAGTGGCGTATAAATAAGTATTCAATACGAAATCATTTTTTTCGAAAACAACGTTACATGAAAATTACGTATAAGGATAAGAAGTAGAATAAGTAAGAATGCAAAAAAATCGGCCATGGCGCAGCCTAATTATTTATAAAAGCCGAAGCTGTTTAAAGTAAAGTGAATTTGCTTCAGTTCATGAATGTTAAATAGAAAATTGAAGAAAGTACAAAAAAAAAACAAGAAAACGATTCGTGTGACAGAAATTCCAAATTACTGCACTGCAATGACAACAATTCGAAGGATACTTAGGACTTTAGCCCTTTTGCTTCCTGCCGAGTCAGTCATATTAAAAATAATGATGATGCAAAAATGTCGCCCATGAACGTAAAACATAAGCTAATCGTACCTTTTGTTCTGCGTTGACAAACCCCCTGCGGAACGATCCTAATTTAATGTTTTTTCCCTTGTATATTTATTTTCTCTTTAATTACAGAGTGATCCAATCATCTCATCCTGTGTGCAATACAATTATGCTGGTAGGAGTAATAACGTGCCTGGCATCGGTTATTCTTCTGGGGATAGATGGCCGCTTTGTTAGTCCTGAAATGTACCCTCAGGTGAGTTAAAACGTTGTCAAAGCACCGGACAATATTGTAATCAAACGGAAATTTTTGACATTTTTTATTTATGAAAAGGAAAATTGAAAATAATTTCTCATTTTTAATCAAAACTTATTTCAACTCTTATTTAATTGTTGCTAGATGAATATATAATTTAATGTAATTTGTTTTTGTTTCTTTAGGTATGCCAGACACGAGCGTGGCTGCTTTCGACAGGATTCACGTTAGCCTACGGTGCCATGTTCAGTAAAGTGTGGCGTGTTCATAGGTTCACGACAAAAGCGAAACCAGATCCGAAGGTAATTTTCCTCGAGGATATATTTTCAGTAAACATTCATATACCTACGTTGGTCTTAACTGATAAACGAGCAATATTCTAGGCACATTCAATCCTAGATTTCTGGTATACACGTGTAATGAATTTGCTTTTAACTTATTCAAAATTATGTTGATTATTCTCTCAACTTTGTTAAATTTGTAATAATATATGGGAATGTAATTCTAGCCTATTTCAATTTGATGTGAAATACGAGATTTTAGGTAATTAAATGTAGAAATGATTTTACTCGGGTTTTGAACAATTTCCATTGATTTGTAGAAACTGTGAAGTTTTCAGCATTGTTGGGTTTTTGAGATAGGAACTGGGGTAGTTTAAAGTTATCTGGAATATTTTCGTTTTGTAGTTTCATACTTGTTAACGGAGACTTTATTTTCTTTGATTTTGTGTTCTCAAAATATGACTTTATACAATCAATCAGGTGAACCGATATTTTGATTTTAAGGCTTCCGTGGTGTAGTGAGCAGCGTGCTTGCTTTTCAGTCAATAGGTCGTGGGCTCGATTCCCACTCCAGACGGAATTTTTTTAAGCACGAATTTTACTTTATTATTCTAATAATAAAGTATTGTGATCGACACAGAAAAAAAATTTGCTGCCTGAAATTTTGTTTTTTCGCGTTTCATGACTAAATTAGCCTAAAAATGCAAAAAAAAAAATCCGTCCCGCCGTATATATGGACTCATATCTCCGAGACCGTTAAAGGTAGAATGTTTGTTTCCAGGCAGATTGTCGATTGGGTAAGTGAGCTCCAATTTCTTCTAATTTTGGGGAGTGTTAGGTGGAAGGTGGAGGCGGGGGGAGGGAAAGAGTCAAAAACTACACTTGCTAATATTTCCACCAGGAATGCAGATAAGAAGCTGAAAATCAGCAGAGATATAGAGAGGGTTGTGGGACAAACTACAAAAATAATTTAATTTTTTTATCTATTGGCGTCCGAAAAGGGGGGACTAAAAACA
This sequence comes from Chorisops tibialis, assembly GCA_963669355.1. Taxonomy (NCBI): domain Eukaryota; kingdom Metazoa; phylum Arthropoda; class Insecta; order Diptera; family Stratiomyidae; genus Chorisops; species Chorisops tibialis. Next base: position 265,957,211 of record OY770262.1, on the reverse strand, counting down.
AATTGTCGGCCGAATTGTTTTTTCAAATGATTATATCTTCGAAATCACTTATCATAAAAAATGCATATCTTAGAACCATTAAGGCGGCATATACCTCCACCAGAATCAGCTTAGAGAGAGGCTAATTACTGCGAGGATGACAATCACGGGGGTTAAAAAAACACTTAAAAATTAATATCTCAACTATCTTTTAAGCTATGTAATTGAAACTTAAAAAGTATATTAATCTATACTAGCGTAATGCGAAAAAAACCTAACCTGTGGAAATAATAGTAGTCGGGGAAAATGGGGAGCATTTTAAAAATGGCGCACCTTTTAAAATTACAAATCGTTATATCCCAAAATCTAGTACAGATATTAAATTGAAAATTTTTCAGAATGTAAGAACTAAATAATTATTAACTTTGGTAAAATTTTTGAGTTGGGAGGTGGAAGGGGAGGGAGGGGATAAGCACAAATATCCAAAATTTCAAGTAATTTTTTTAGGGCTCTGGTGAAAGATACAAAGTTAAAATTTTGCATTTGGATACATCTATTGGATATACATAGAAAAAAAATAATAATTTGTTCCGCATTTGTTATAAACCGACCTCCCGGTCTAACGTGCACAAGGCTTTTCATGTGCATTGAAAAACATAAGAGAATTATGATTGGGCGTAAAGCCGAATCATATGATACTCTAGATGAGATGGAAATGACTTTAGTATATCGGAAAATATGTCATCTCAAATTCTTTCGAATAGTGAATAGAGACTTTTGCATGAGAGGTGGTAGAAGTAGAGGGGAAGGTTTGTATTTTTCGTATATGACACCGAACATGACATGCAAAATGTTTTTTGCTGAATTTAAAGTTTTTAGTTTTCATTATTTTTAAAGAAATTATTCATAGTTTTCCTGAAATTGGGGCATTTGTATGGGAGGTGGCAGAGGAAATGGAGCGTTTAAGATGATTTTGAAACTGCCTATTATCATCCTTATCACCATGCTTTGATTCAATGTCAAAGTCAATAGCTCTCATATGTATACCTGAAGGAGAAATGCTTTTCTTGAATTTATAATACAGATATTTGTATGGGAGGTGGTAGAAGGAGTGAAGCGGAGCTGATAATTTTTTCTAACAGGTATTTCAATTATTAAGAAACAAATTCTGGAAAAATTTGAAGTTTTTACTTTTTCTAGTTTGAATGGAAATCGATAAAATGCATTTAACAAAAATTATGCATTTGTATGGGAGGGGGACAAGGGGGACAAGATTGGCAATCGGAAAAAGCCAAATTGGCAATCATCTCTCAACCCGATGTCAACCAACGAGCGCCCGACTTGAGGCAGAACTACCGCGATGCTCATATACAGCTTAAAAAGGCTGTTAGACGCGACAAGAGAAAGGCCATTGAAGATCTGGCAAACAAGGCAGAATCTGCGGCTTACCTTGGGGATATGGGTTCACTATTTAAAATCTTGAAACAGTTGACGAACAGGAATTTTACCGCCAACCACCTGGTGAAAGTGACCGTTCGACTTACCAAGAAACTACAGACTTTCGTAAACCAATGCCTCCGGCGCATTTTAGGAATATTCTGGCCAGAAGTAATCTCCAACGACTCAACGGCGAAAGTGGCAGTGGATTGGTCATACTTTGAGGAAACCAAAGCGAAACATCGCAAAACAGGCTCTGGATTTAAGCCCTCAAGGAAGGCGTCGGGTTGGACGACCATGTAACACATGGAAGCGAGCAGCTGAGCAGGAGGCCAGAGGAATAAATAAGTCCTGGCAACAGCTTAAGATCGCGCCTTGTGGAAGAAAGTTGTTTCTGTCCTATGCCCCTATAGGGGTCTTAACAGGAATTTGATTTGATTGATTGATGGGAGGGCGTAGAAGGAGTGTACGGATCAAAATAATTGTTTTTTGTATTATTAATATTTCTATTTGTATACTTTATACAAAATATCAAGTTGCTAGCTTTAACAGTTTCGAAGAAAAATAATTCAATTTAAATTTCAAAATTTCGTGAAATTTGTATGGGAGGGGGTAGAAGGAGTGAGGTGAAGTTGATAGTTATTTTTAAAATAAATTGCAATTAGAATAGAATTAATTCTGACAAAATTTCGTCTTTTCAGCTTTACTAATTTCAATAAAAATCGAAAATATATATTTTTCAATATTTTCCATTAGTGTGGGAGGTGGTAGAAGAAGTAAGGGGATTGGGTCAATATTCCGTGCTATTAATGACATCAATATCATAATATTTTGACCTACATTTCAAGTCGATAGCTTAAATAGTTTCAAAGGAAAATACATTTCTTAATATTTCGAAATTTCATGAAAATTGTATGGGGGGGAGTAGAAAGAGTGGGGGGATGTAGCCCATTCATTAACTTAAAGTTACTTTTTTGCTAAAAATGACACACAAATATTTTTAGCACTATAGCTCAAAGCTTTCGAGAGTTACCAGGGTCGTTTGATAAGTCCCTGGCCCAAATGGTTTCACGAAAAAGTTTTTGCTATCGCTAGGTAGATGGCACTTTCGAACGGTCTCATGAATTTTTTCAGGTTTCTGTAGGTAACAGTTTGTTGGACCAGGCAATCAAAAAGGAACGTCCTGGTTTGAAAAAAAAGAAGATCTTTTTTCTTACTTGGGCCAGGGACTTATCAAACGACCCTCGTACGCTGTAGACAGACGCACAAACGGACAGACGGACAGACAGATAGACGGACAGACGGTCACTCGGAATCGAGGTTTTTGATCGGTAACAAATATTTCTGTACCCTTGGTGGCTATGTGTTGAGCGTTATTTCGTAGCGTTACAAACGGTAAGACAAACACAACATACTCTCAGATTTCATCTAGAGTATAAAAATACATAAACTTCAAATTTTTGAATGGTAATTTTAAGGTAGGAACTTGAAAATTTGCAAAAAGTATTTAAAAAAAATCCTTAAATATATGAAATATTAACTGGTCGAATACCTTTAAAACTTCTACCCCCTTCCATACAAAATTATTTTTTCGACCATTTTCAAGAAATCAATTATCAATAAAGCTATCAATTTAAAATTTTTTCATGAGAACTTCTAAAAATAGCTGAAACAAAATTGCGTCAAAAATTTTGAAATCGCGCATGCCCTTCTACCACCTCCCTTACAAAAGTATGATTTCGACCAATTTTATTAAATCAACTAATAGCAAACAAATTAAAAGCTACGAGATTGAAATTGTGTACAAGAGAAATGAAATAAAATTAAATTACAAATTTTACGATTCCCTTACCCGCACTAACCCCTCCCATACAAAAGTATGATTTCGACCAATTTCAATAAATCAACTAATAACAAACAAATTAAAAGCTACGAAATTGAAATTTTGTACGACCACCTTACAAGGGCAATGAAATAAAATTGCATCACAAATTTTACGATTCCCTACCCCTTCCCATACAAATGTTCGGTTTCGTGAATGTAGAATACACCGAATTTTATGAAAATTCTATGCAGCTTCGTTTATGAAACACATTCTATACAGAGAATATTGGTCATGATTCAAGCAATCATTTAAGAAGCTATTAACATCCACTCACCCTTAATATCACCCCTCCCGGTCCCCTCATAAAAACCCAAACTTGCATAAACGAATGAAATATTGTTAAATTTGTGGCGATACGACGTCGTCGACACATTCCAGCGTTAATGACATCAGACGTATACGTGCTTATCGCGCACAAGTAAACAGTCCTCTTTTTCATATCGCCAGATATGCAACGAGAAAGATATCAAGTGGCATGCCCGACGACGCGCGCGATCAGCTATTACTTTGTGCTTATCGCACATAAGTGGAACCAAAGTACACAGCCAGACACGCCGCAGAGTCAGCATAAAGATGCAATAAAAAGGCAGTCGCTCTGGCCTTTTCGGAGTTCAGTTGTCTTCAGTTTGAATCCGTGGTCCCAACGACGCGTCGACTTTTATGTTTAAATAAAATATTGTTATAGATCTGGCAACCACGCAATATTGATCTTTCCCGAATATGCCAGAACAGTCCCCCAATATGTAAAAAGCCATAATTAAAGATCTAGAACCTTCCAGTATAGTCTAGATAAACACCCGACGGAACAGTATACTCCAAAATGTAGGCAATTAAAGATCTAGAACTTTCCCGAATAGTCTAGACACACACCCAACACCCCGACGGAAGCTTCGAGAATTGGGAAAATAGTATAAAAGTACGAAGCTTTCAGACGGCAGGTAGTTATCCAGCGACGTTTATGGAAGACACCATCCGGTGCAAGAAAGCGAAAGAACAATATCAGCGGTAGTGCCAAATAGTGTGATTTAAGTTAAAGTGCGAATTAAGTAAAAGTGCGAATAAATAAATTATCCTTTTATTTTTAAACGAATTGTGTTTTACTTGAAATCCCGGCGAACCCCTAGCTCGCAACAGTATTTATTATTTCTAAAAACGTTTTTCAGTCACCACCTCGTCCGCGCTCCCAGGCCCAAAAATTAATAACAGCGCTACCCAAGAATTCTCGTTCACTTAGTCTACCAAATTTACCAAAAATTTAATATGTACTAAGAATCGTAGCGTATTGTATTTAGTGAAATTGTTCAATTTGTATGGGAGGTGGTAAATGGAGTAGGGGCTTTCGTAAATATTTCGAGAAACAACTATTATATAATTATCATGAAAATGATATGTTTTAAATTTCAGTTCAGTAACATTCACTGTAATTAAGAAAATCGATTTTTTGAGAAGTCGTGGATTTGTGTGACATTGTTTGGGAAGGGGGTAGAAGGATTGAAGCTAATAGGTTAATTTTTTCCCGATATTAATAATAATGCTAATTAAGGGCTTATTACAAAATTTTAGCTCGATGAAAGCTAAACGTACTGAGAAAGTGTAATTTGTACGGGAGGGGGTGGAAGGAGGGAGGGAATGCAAGTAATTTGTACACTAAGAGATCGAATTTATGATAGACATTAAATATTTTAATTTTCAAATTAATAGCTCTTATAGCTTCCAAGATTATTATGTAATTTTGAAAATCAGTCATTTTGTATAGAATTGGATTGGATTGAATTTAAACCGAAAGAAGATTACGTCTCCAGGAATGCCTTACAAATTGTAAAAGTTTCGTCACAATCGGCAGCAGCTATTTTTGCGTGAAAGCCTGACAGGCAGGGAAGAATTCCAAAAACTTGATTTTATCCTTAGTTATTGTCCAAATAAAGCAAATAACTAACGTACAGCCATTAATAAGCAAATAATAGACAGACACTACAATCATGTTTATATCTATAGATTAAAAAGGTATGAGATTGCGTTTTATTACAAAAAAGTGTTGAACATCTTGTTCGTTTGTTCGTTGGTGTGATAAGAATAATCTGCAATTAAAAACAAATAAATGTTCAGTTTTGTCGTTCTCAAAAAAGCGCGGCACATTTCTCTTTAATTATATCCTAGATGGTACGAACTTCACCAGATTTAATGAACAAAAGGATCTACTTATTATTTTCGACTCTAAGATTACCTTTGATATGCATATATCATACATCACAATGCGTGCAAGTTGGACAACGGGATTTACATTTCGATCCGGCAAAAAGTTCCGAGAATCTATTGTATAACATTTATTGATGTCTTTACTAAGCAGATTCGTACCTTGCTGGACTATACTAGTGTGGTGTGGTATCCGATATACCAGGTATACAGTGACAAAATAGAGCGAGATCAAAGATTGCTTACTTGGCTATTAGTTCAAAAGTTCTCCTATAGCTAATTAAATTTCAATATGAAAATGACTATTATGCAATTTAGAAAACTACGCGGTTAAAGTCAATTAAATTGTAAACGTACTAAACTATCTCGACTTTTAGTCTAGGTAATTACTTTCCGAATGCTCTATTACAGGGCATTATCTCATAATTGAAAATTTCTCCTGAAACAACAATAACACTGCAAATTAATGTGGTAAAAGATTGTATTAAACCACTCGTAAGATAAAAGTATTAGATGATTCCCAATGAAGAGGCTCGAAAACTTGCCTTGGAGCACTTTCATTTATTACGAGGTAAAAAGTCAACAGCACCTTAATAAGTGTAATAGCACTTTGGAATGATTGGTTGTCAAAGTTAATGGAAATCCAATTGACGGTTGCTTGAAAATAAAGCGAGCCTCGAGTGGTAGGTCGGTCGGGCCACGATGATAAGACTACAATGGGGAAAAAAAAGATTAAGCTCGGCGGCAAAGTGTCTTTCATTACACACTCCTGAATGACATCAATTTGTATAATGGTCCCACTTTCCTGCCGTGCTAGGTCGCATAGCGGCCTTTGTCCAGTTGTGCTTTTTAGTTAGGTATTATCGTAGAACTCATACTCCAAGCTTCAAGCTTGGTGCTCACTATGATTTAGGGGTTTGTTTCGAAAGGGTATATTGAAACTGTTGAAATTGATAGGCCAGCCTTTACTAAAAGCCTCACAGGCATTAAATCCTTGTTTGTTTTAAGTAGATATAAGTTTCAGAGCAAATCCATTGCCGTTTTAATTTTTTTTTTTAAATGACTAATAAATCGACGTTTCTTTTTAATTTTTTTATTTTTAAAGAAAAAAGTGGAACCATGGAAACTGTACATAATGGTATCCGGGCTCCTGCTCATAGATCTAGTAATTTTAATCACTTGGCAAATTTTCGATCCGCTTCAAAGAAGTCTCGAAATATTTCCGCTCGAAAATCCCATCTTAACTACGGACGATATAAAAATTCGCCCAGAACTCGAGCACTGCGAGAGCAAACGGAATTCGATGTGGTTAGGTAAGCAACAGCAGCAAATCACTTTTCATTGGAAATATTCTTGACATGTAATTTTCTATTTCTATAGGATTAATTTATAGCTTCAAAGGACTCATACTAGTTTTCGGATTGTTCCTAGCATACGAGACGCGTTCTATTAAAGTGAAGCAAATCAACGATTCTCGATATGTGGGAATGAGCATTTATAACGTAGTTGTACTGTGCCTAATTACAGCTCCAGTCGCTATGGTTATAGCATCGCAGCAGGATGCATCCTTTGCATTTATCGCCTTGGCTGTGATATTTTGTTGCTTTCTCAGCATGTTGCTAATATTTGTGCCAAAGGTGAGTGACGCTCGTGTGTATTCCATAAGATGATAACCCTCAGGACATAACATTCAATTTGATATTTTCAGGTTATTGAAGTTATCCGACATCCGAAAGACAAAGCGGAGTCTAAATATAATCCCGATTCCGGGATCTCAAAGGAAGACGAGGAACGTTATCAAAAGTTGGTTAGTGAAAATGAGGAATTGCAGCGACTGATAGCACAGGTAATTTTATTTTGAAGTTTTAACTTGTTATTTCCGTTCATTTATTTTGTTCTGTATCAGGAGAACATTTAAAAATGAAATTTTTGGCGATTATGAATAGATGTAGAAAATGTTTTAATTTAACGATTGAAGCATGTTCAAAACTTTCTTTACTGAATATGAATTTCAAAGATGAAAGAAAATTTCATTAAATTCGGTGTTCGAGAAGTCTGCATTGAAACCATACATATATTATAGGAGGGGGTAGAATGGTTGGGAGAATCATCAAATATGCGATGCAGTTTTAATACATTTCCCTTGAAAGGTGTTCTTACGAAAATTCAAGTTCGTAGCTTTAAATTATTTTAAAATTTATTGAAATTGGTTGAAATTCTATTTTTGAATGGGAGGTTGTAGAAGTACGAGTACAAGGGTGAATTTGTTTTAAATAGTTTTAAAAGTTGTTGTACACATTTTAAAGTTGATAACTTTTAAAATGTTGGTGATTATTGGTCGCTTCTGTGTTTTGAAGGTATTTCTTCTTCTTCAATGGCGCTATAGCCAAAATCGGGCCTTGGCCTCCTGAACTTCAAGTTCCTTCTTCATTATTTATTGCGAAAGAGTTGTTAGCTATTCGCACAACCCTCTATCTACGAATTTTTCATTTTGGTAGATTGAGGTAACCAAGGTAAACCCAAAATGGCAGTGTGCGTGAATTATGCGTCAACCGGCATTTGAACTCGCGAACTTCGCATTGTAAACCAAGCACGCTACCCACTAGACTACACCCTAGCTTCAAGGTATTCGAGTAATTAATATTTTGAGCTTTTACACATTTTACTTTATTTTCGTAATAGCAGAGATAAGAGATTGATGAAGAAGAGATAAGAGAAGACATAAAAATGTCTCACTCAGTACACGGTAAAATTCATACCACGAAAAAGCTCGCTCAATTCCCTCGCATCCAAGCGAATTCAATACCGTGCCAGCACGACGGGGAATTAAAGTTCAAAGCGAATGATGACATACTACGGCAGACATTGATAATGAACTGGTTATAACAAGGTCGGATACATGCGATCGTATGGAAAGGGACTCTTAAGTTGTGCGTTTCTTAGGTATGCAGAATTTTTGTTTCTTTTAGTAAATTCGGTACAGTGGTCTTGTTGTTAGGTTCATGAATCAATGAATCCCTAGTAAAGTATAGGTTTTGCGTGAATGAAAGAATTTATATTTTGGACATTTTGGTTCCTTTTAGCAGATCCTTCATTTAGAATAAGTTAACAAATTGTTTATTCCATTTAATAAAAAAAAAGAAAAAAAATTGGTATCGATTTTTTTGGCTTTATTGGTCAGAATATACACACATTCTGAATACCAAAAACAGGCACAACTCAAGAATTCCTTTCGTTACGATTTCATGTATCCATGATTATAACCAGTTCATTTTCAATATCTGCCGTACTACGTCATCATTCACTTTGAACTTTGTTTCCCTTTAGTGCTAGCACCGGTATTGAATTCGCTTAGATGCGGGGGAAGTGAGCGAGCTTTTTCTTGGTATGACTTTTTTCTTGTACTAAGTGAGACATCTTTATGTCTTTACTTATCTCTGCTAATAGTAAAGTATTTTAATCGACATAGATAATCGTCGTTGAGCAATTCCCTTTTGAGATGCCGGAATTGAACACAGTGATTAACTGACGATATAACAAACAAAAATGCTCTTATTTTGTGAGTACACGCGGAAAATGGTAAAAAAAAGTAACAAATCCCGAATGGGAGACATATCAACTCCAATGGGTGTCCCAGGCAGAAGATAAAGAAACAAGGAGTCTTCTCATCCCGGAAGAAAATGGGTTGTTACGATCAGGAGCTCTATTTATTATTTCGCTTGGAACGAGTGCGCAGTTTCATAAGTGACTCTCCAGTATCATTATGAAACACTTGGAGATATGCTCTGCCAATCTTTTTCCGCTATCTGCTTTGTCCTATAGCTAGTGGATGCTGCCTCCATAGCTGGCAAGTACTCGCAGTAGATTTTTATTTTCTGCTACAGGTGAGCAAAAAAGGAGTATTATTTTCCCCGTAGGCGGTTGGCGAGCATTCCGTGTGGCTAACAGTGGGCCCATTGCACGCCTCCGAGTTTTTATCAGGTGGGCCTACATATCATTTAGCCAGCCTGCTCTTCAAATGAGCTTCATCGGTTAGAGAGGCCGGAGATCATACGGCTGACGAAATGTCTTCTTCTTCAATGGCACTACAGCCCAAATCGGGCTTTGGCCTCCTGACCTTCAGATGCCTTAACACTTTATTTGTTATTATGAAAGGTTTGTTAGCCCTTCAAACAACCTTCTATCTACGAGTTTTCCATTTTCGCAGATTGAGGTGGTTTAGATATACCCAAGTAGGCAGTGCGCTGAAATTATACGTCGACCGGGATTTGAACTCTCGACCTTCACATTGTAGATCAATATGCTCTCCGAGAATCAGTCTTCGAAATGTTCGGGGGCATGGGCACTGGCAGAGGAAATGCTCTACAGTCTCATTGTCCTCACCGAAGCCTCTGCAAATGTCCACGGTTGCAAGGCGAAGTCTTTGGGTGTGCATTCTAAGAAGACAGTGACCTGTGACCATATCTACTAGTTGCCACTAGGTTCTAGTTTCTCTCGAGTCTCAATATTTTTATGAATTTCCCTCCATCAGACCCACCCCAAAGTATCTTCGTAGTGTTGCACGACTCGCTTTGTAACCATTTGATATTTTCCACACACTGTATATGAACGCACCCTCATCTGCTGGTGCCGACTATGTCCTCGGAGCCGATAACCGAGCTGTCACTCGCCTGTGTTAAAAAAAGTCGACGAGTAACAGCTCGTCCTGAAAACATAACAAAAGACAGCATTTTCACTAAAAACGACTTTAAAATTATACTTGGCCTAAAATTTCAACGAACATGAAAATTGATTGAAGAAAATAAGGTAAAATACTTGATCTAAAATTTTCGATTTCGGTACTGCAAACTTGTTTCCAAACTCTAATAAGAAAGGGTCCATTCCTATACTATATAACTCAATCGCAACCATTACAAAAGTTGCGCGAAAAGCTTTGCAATACCCTTTGCCTTTCGACCCCCTCTCATACAAAAGTATGATTTCGACCTATTCCAATAAAGCAACTAATAACTAACAAATTAAATGCTACGAAGTTGAAATACTGTACGAACACCTTTCAAGATAAACAAAATAATATAATACATTTTCACAAATTTTACGATTCAATCAAATTCTCAAATCCATCCCGAAAAATTTCATGGTTTCGTGAATTTAAAATGAATCAAGGTTCAGAGAATTAGCTTCGTCTATAAAATTAAGATTTTATACAGAGAGTTTTGAGCGTGATTCAATCAATTAAAAGATTATTAACATCCGCCCGCTCCTTCTATCCTCCCCCCATCTTACAAATCCAAATTTGCACGTATAAGCGCATTAAATGTGGATTCTATGTGCTGCAGCCTGCAATTGTAATCGCAGTTAAGTGTTAAATAATAGATAACAGATTTGCCCACATTCACTTAGTTTAGATCCTATCCACCCTTACCTGGATATAGACCTCCTACGCAGCCTCAACTTGTACTAAGAATAATGAAGTTGCGCCCTACTTATTGACACCCATTACACCTCTTAACAACTTAAAATTTATTTTACCCAAATTATAGATCAAGTAACTAAACAATCCGACAAAATTTCAATTAATATATTTATTATATTTTGAGATATCAGTCAATCAATTTCTTGTTAAAACCCCCATGAGGGGCATGCGCCAGAAATATTTTTCTGCCATAAGGCGCGATCTTGAGCATCGACCTTGAATTGTCGACAGGACGAGTTTATTCCTCTGGTCTCCTGCTCAACTGCTTGCTTCCATGTGCTACATCAACGACCAACCCGACGTCATCCTTGAGGATTATAATCCAGAGCTTGTTTAGCGATGTTTTGCCCGATTCACTGCCACTTCCGCTCTGGGATGTCACTGCCTATTTCACTCTGTCCAGTTGTACTCCACGGTTCGTTGTTGCAGATCACTATGGGCAAAATATCCCTGAAATGCTTCGGAGTCATTAGTTTAAAAAAGTTTGCAGTTTCTTGGTAATTCGAGCGGTCACTTTCTAGTACAAACATATAACACGGATTTGATGTATGCATCTAATAGTCGCAGTTTTGTGTGAAGGAAATTGTCTCTTAACATCGAGCAAAAAGATAGCTAACCGAAAGCCTAACGAGCTCATTATCCTTTTCGGATCTGCCGTCCATTCCGACAATCCTTCCGAGATAAAAAATATCTTACACCTCTTCTTCCTTTTTATCTGCTTAGAACAATCGAAGTGCTTGTGTTCAAACCTATGTGTATGTACTTGCTTTTACATCGCACATTTATTTTCAGACCTGCCTCTTTGCACTTAGAATATCACGAATGGTTATGTGCAATCAAACTTACGTCATCAGTGACTTAAGATGGGAAACAGTCCCCACTCCAGACCATTATCTTCCTTACCTTCCAGTGTAGTTCTCAAGACGTCATTTATTACCATCAGAAACAGGGCTGGTGATAATTTACAGCCATGTTTAACACCTGTTCACAAAGGAAAGCTCTCGGACAGCTCTTCTTTATACAAGACGCGTTTTCTTGCATCTCCATACGATTTTTTAATCATAGCTATGATAAGAATTTGGAATTCCGCTCCTACGCAAAATATTCTTTATATGTATAATATCGCTTGATGCTGTCGAAATTTTTCTCGAAGTCGGCCAATGTGAGATGTAGTGGCGAACTCATTTCGGCTGACTGTTATTGACTAAAATTATCTGTTGGGAATTCGTGAGGTTGGTATAACCCTGATAATCTTTGAGAGTACTCTCTAAGACATCTTTAATCCTATTAAAAATTACCTTAGCCATGATTTTCGATACGGCTGTAAGATGATATGTACTACGCCAAATGCCACAATTATGAAGCTCGTTCTTCTACGGAATTTTTACAATGACACCTTCTATCGATTGAGCCAGATATCTTCCTCCATTCCACATCTAAGTGAAGAGTGGGAGCAGTGTATCGGCTGTTATTTTCGGGTCCGCATTGGGTAGTTCGGTTGGTAGTCCGTCTATTTCTGGAATTTCCCACCATTGATCGAATGGCGGAAGATATTTCTTCGTTATCTGGTTATCTGGAGGATCGTCCCTAAAAGAGGGTTGTTGCGGTTAGATCTTTGGCAATTGCTCTGTATCTAGAATATATTCCTCTGACAAGATGTTTTAAATATCAGGAAAGTGTTCGTTCCATCACCGCAACTGTATATGCTCATATTAAGGACATCTCGCACCAGGTGGCTGGCAGTGAAAATCCTGCTCGTCGTCTGTTTTATAATTTTAAATAGCGAACTTATATCCCCAAGATAAGCCACATATTCTGCCTCATTGACAAGATCATCAATGGCTTTTCTCTTGTAGCGTCTAAGAGCGTTCTCAAGCTGTAAATAACCATTGCGGTAGTTCCGTCTTAAGTCGGGAGTTCTATGGTTCGACATCGAGTTGTGAGATGGTTACCAATTTGGTTTTATTTTCCCAGGGTCTCTCACTACTTTGCGCATATCCTACAGATTGCAAATCTAAAACTTTCAATGTTTTTGGGTTACAAGCAATGGCAAGTTCATATTAGGGAATTAGAAATTTTGCACTATTTTTTTTATAGTGCAAAATTTAAATAAACTGCCAACAAGTCGGGCGCAACTTTATTATTCTTGGGACGAGTTGATGATGCAGGAAAAGTCAGATTCAATTTATTATTTGTAATTTTCTCGACACATTCTACAGTGAATCTTTTACTAGTAGTAGCTTTATCCCTAATATGGCGTATTTTCATGACTTTAGAGATATTGCTTCAACTTCTTTGTATGGTTTACCAATTTCTTATAATGATATAGTTAATCATATCTCCCGCCTTAAATGTGTGTTTTCTCGTGGCCCTGATGGTGTTCCTGCTGTTGTCCTTAAGGGGCCATACATACCGAAACGAAGATTTCGTGCAGAAATGGCTAGTTTCGCACAGACATTCCTGACAAAGCACTCAATATAATGAAAATTTGTTTTTATAATTTTAATCCTTGTTAATTTTACAACAGCATGTTGGAAACAAATTTTTAAAATTATGTTTAGAAAAAAGTTTAAAGCATAACTCCGGGTTTGGTTTCTTAAAAATGAGAAAAACAGTACTTTTCGATGCGATTTATGACCTATAAGTCAGGTGACGACTATATATTATTTTTTGCTATAACAATAGAAAAAGGTTGCGACAAGTGCTTGACGGAAGTACATTTTCGATTTTTATAAGTTTTGTTAATAATAAATGGAGTTAAAAAAGAGCGTTTCTTATTGATTTTTTTGTTCGAATCTATGTATTAAAACTGATGAGTATGAAATTTTTTTAACACTGATATCGAAGAATAGAATGTTGTTAAGCTTATTCAATGAGTTCGGTATTAGTTTTCATAAAAAATACATCATATTTGTTTGAAAATCAATCACAAAATTTCGCAGGGAAAATTGAAGCTCAGTATGCCTTAAGACGGCGACCAGAGCAGAGGTCGGTCCGCGCCGATTTGTCAATCGGTTGGTCTCTTTTACAAAATGTTCATACGCTCTCAAGAGATTTGTCTTTTCCCCTTCGCATTTTCGATGATCGCTTGCATTCTTTGTATGTATTTTCGCAGATCAACGTTTGTGGTGATGATGAGAAATCCATTGACCTATGCTTGTTGATAACTTTGTGTTTGTATTTTTTCCAATGCATCATTTTCTTACCTTATTCCTTCGCGACCTATTTCCCCGCTTTCATTTCCACTTTCTCTTTATTCTTGTACATTCCTTTAGTTGCATCTGGTTGCATCTTCCCCCATCGATGTGGAAAAACTAATCATCACAGCATGTATGACAGGCTAGAAGTCGAGCAAATTACGACACAAAAAAGTGTTCAGAGAGAAAAAAATCATTTACTCTCTCGATTTTAAATCGTAGGCAAAATGATTTGAAGTCGATATCGACCGATGGTAGGTACGGCCGCTTAAGCGCTGTTGTCCTTAATCGCTGTTGTCTCTCTCTCTCTCTTGCTGAGTCATTCTCTTCTCTTTCAAAGATACTTAAAAACTGGGATTTTTCCAAATGTGTGGAAGTCGTCTTTCAGCACACCTACTCGCAAAAGTGGTGCAAAATCTGCGATTGTAAATTATTGACCAATAGCTAAACTGTCGGCTATTCCCAAACTTTTTGGGCCTATAGTGTATGTGTGCATGTTCAGGATGATTTGCTAAATTTTAGTAGCTGGTGTGGCTATAATGACCTCCGATTGATTTTGGATAAATGTCATGTCTGCTATTACCAGGAAATTCTCGCCGTTTGTAGTAACTTACAATTTCAATGACTGTATTTTGAATCATGTTAATCCCATTATTGACTTAGGTGTAATATTTGACCAAAGATTGTGCAAAAAGGTTATTCTATGTTGGGCTTCACCACTCGTTTATCCAAGAATTTAACAATTCCTTTGTTAGGTTGCGTCTGAATAACAACTTTGTTAGATCTTATCTTGAGTATGCTTCTTAAGTGTGGTCTCCTATATTATGATGTTCATATTAGCAGAATTGAATCTGTTCAGCGTAAATTTGTGAGAATGGGTTTATGTCACCTTAATTGGAATGACAGAGTTCGACTTCTTTCTTATATCAACCGACTTCAGTAACTAACAGTAGTAGTTGACTACTTCTCACTTTTCAGTTTGATGTAGTTTGCTGTTGGTCAATTTTTACCGAGGCATTCTAGATTACTGCAGATTTGCTTTCACCGGACTAACTATGGTATGCAAGAAAGTTAACAAGAATGGCGATATATTCGACTTCACCGTAGATAAACTATGTTTAAAAGGCAGACTTAACGCTAGTTGACACCGACTTATGTCAATTTTTGTCAATATATTGTTTATTATTGGTGTAGGTATATTGAAGTTTGTTTTGTCACTCCACTAAATGATCCAAAGGATTAATTGATTTGCATATTTTATACTTGGAATCGATCTTATGGCAATTCCTTGCATAAAGGAAGGTTAGATTGTTTAGGGTAGACTAAGCGAAAGAGAGTACTAGGACAGGGATCTTGCTAATTTAACACTTAAATGCGAATACGATGAAAAGCTCCAATACATACATATAATTAATATTCCATTCGTTTATTTATGCAAGTTTAGGTTTGAGTGAGGGAAGCGGTATAGTAAAATTGGGTGGATGTTGATAATTTATTAATTGATTGCTTGAATCACTTCCAATATTCTCAGTTTAATAGACGAAGTTGCATAGAATTTTCATAAAATTTGGAATATTTATATCAAATAGATGTATTTATTATATATTTATATTTATATCGAATAGATGTATCCACATGAAAAATTGAAACTTTTCATCTCTCACTAGAGCCCTAAAAAATTACTCAAAATTTTCGTCATTTGTACTTACCACCCTCCTCCCCTAACATCTCCAACTTAAAATTTTCACCAAAACTAAAGACTATGTAGTTATAGAATCTGATTGGGATATAACGGTTTGAAATTTTAAAAAGTGCTCCATTTTAGAAATACAGACCTAATTACTTTATTATTTTAATAATAAGGTATTCTGATTGACTTGAAAAAAAAATAAATTTGCTACCCTGAAATTTTATTTTTTTCGCGTTTCATGACTAAATTAGCCTTATAATGCAAAAAAAAATTCGTCTGTCTGTACGCCGTCCGCCGTACGCCGGTGTGTACGCTCAGTGCACATTAACTCCCAAACCCTTCAAGATAGAAAGTTCATTTTTGGGGGATTGTAGATAGTTGCGGATCTCAGGCGAGTTCGCATTTTGGTAGGTGCACGGGTTCAGGGGAAGGCGGGGGGAGCGCTTAAGCCAAAAAATGCGAATTCAAATATCTCAACCATGGTAATAGATAGGATGCTAAAACTCAACACACATATAGAAGGGTTCGTGGTACAACTTTTAAAAATAATTTAATTTTTTTATCCATTGGGGTGCGAAAAGGGGGGGCTAAGAACCAATTGTCAGTCGAATTTTTTTTCAAATGATTATACCTATCTTCGAAATTACTTATCATAAAAATGATATTTTGAGACCATTAAGGTGGCATATAGGTCCACTAGAATCAGTTTAGCTAAAAGCTAATTATTGTAAGGGGGAGGGTCAGGCGGGTGCAAAGAAAAACACTTAAAAATCAATATCTCGGCTATTTATTAAGCTATATAATTGAATCTCAGAACCTATATTAAGCTATACTAGAGAAATACGGGAAAAATATAGCATTTGGACAAAATAGTAGTGGGGGGAAATGGGGAGCATTTCAAAAATGATGCACTTTCCAAAATTTCAAACCGTTATAATTCAAAATTGAGTGCAGATATCAAATTCAAATTTTACCAAATTGTAGAACTAAGTAGTTTTATATTTGGTAAAAATTTTACGTCGGGAGGTGTAAGGGAGGGAGGTGGTAACCAAAAATGTCGAAAATTTTGAGTGATTTTTTAAGGGCTCTGATGAAAGATACAAAATTTAAATTTTCCATGTGGATACATCTATTTGTTGTGCATATAGAAAAGGTAATAAGAATTCCACAATTGTTATGCACCGACCTCCCTGGTCTACCGTGCACAAGGTGTTTCATGTGCAATGAAAAAACCGCATAAACTGAAAATTTTTGAATGAAATTTGAAGGCATAAACTTGAAAATTTGCAAAATTCATTTAAAAGAAATCTTTAAAAAATTGAAATATTAACTGGTCGAATACCTTGAAAGCTTCTACTCCGTCCCAAACAAAATTATGTATTCGACCATTTTTAAGAAATTAATTATCACCTAATTAGTAAAAGCTATCAATTTGAAATTTTGCACAAAATCTTTTGAAAATAGTTGAAACGGAACTGCGTTTTTGAGATCACACTTGCCGTTCTACCCCCTCTAATACAAAAGTATGATTTCGACCAATTTCAATAAAACAACTGCTAGCCAACAAAGTAAAAGCTACGAACTTGGAATTTTGTACGAGCACCTTAAAAGACTAAGAAAAGGAAATTGCGTCACAAATTTTGCGATTCCCCTACCCCTTCTACTACCTCCCATACAAAATTATTTTTTTGAGCATTTTTAAGAAATCATTTATCAGCTAACCCTTAAAAGGTATCAATTTCAAATTTTGCACAAAAATTTATAAAAATAATTGAAATGATATTACTTTAAGAGTTTTGCAATCGCGCTTGCCTTCTACCCCCTCCCATACAAATGTATGATTTCGATCAATTTCATTGAATCAACTAATAACCAACAAATTAAAAGCTACGAACTTGAAATTTCGTACGAGCACACTACAAGAGAAAGGAAATAAAATTGCGTCACAAATTTTACGATTCCCCTACCTCCACTACCCCTTCCAATACAAATGTTTGGTTTCGTGTAAAATACACCGAATCCTATGAAAATTCTATGCAACTTCATCTATAAAACTGACATTCTATACAAAAACTGTTAACATCCACCCACTCTTACTATCACCCCTCACCCCTCCCCTCATAAGAACTCAAATTTGCATAAATAAACGATTGAAATATTGATTATATGTACTGCTTTTGAACGTTTCCGCAAAGTGTTAAATTGACAATTGCCCTGCCTAAGAACCCCCTTTCACTTAGTCTTCCCTTACCACTCTAACCTGCATTTTGACTTTCCACACATCCGAAACTTGTCCCAAGAATAATAAAGTTTCGCCCGACATGTATTTTGCTAGTATAGCTTAATATATGTTTTAAGTTTCAATTACATAGCTTAAGAGATAGTTGAGATATTCATTTTTAAATATTTTTTTCCACCCATCTTGACCCTCCCCCTTAAATTAATTCGACTCCTTCTAAGCTGATTCTAGTGGACCTGTGTACCATCTTAACGCTCCCAAAATATGAATTTTTTTATGCTGTTGATTCGAAGATAAATTCATTTAAAAAAAATTCGGTCGACAATTTGTTTTAAGCCCCCATTTTTCGGACACCAATGGATTAAAAAAATTAAATTATTTTTAGAATTTGCCCAATAACCATTTCTATACTTATGCTGATTTTCAGCTTCCTATCTGCATTCGTAGTGGAGATATCAGGAAGTGCATTTTTTTATTCATACCATTCCTCGCCTTCGCCTTCCACCTGACACTCCACAAAATTTAGATAATGGAGTTAACTTACGTATTTAACAATTCACCCAAAAATGAACATTCTACCTTTAATGGTCTACGGCGTACGGCGGGACGGATTTTTGTCTTTTTGCATTTTTAAGCTAATTTAGTCATGAAACACGAAAAAACAAAATTTCAGGGTAGCAAATTTTTTTTTCTGTGTCGATCACAATACTTTATTATTAGCTTAATAAAGTAAAAAGCATTCCCAAATAAGTTTCAATCCATTCCAAAACATGTGTATCTTAAAGATTGTACAAAACAATCAACATTTCTAAAT
Source organism: Chorisops tibialis (assembly GCA_963669355.1). Classification (NCBI taxonomy): domain Eukaryota; kingdom Metazoa; phylum Arthropoda; class Insecta; order Diptera; family Stratiomyidae; genus Chorisops; species Chorisops tibialis. The sequence continues at coordinate 265,938,301 of OY770262.1, read as the reverse complement.
TATAAGAATAATTTTATTTTTTTAATCGCAACACAATTATGTCATTTCAGAAAGAAGAAAAAATCCGTTTGCTTCGACAACGACTGGTTGAACGAGATTCCACAAAAGGACAAACCACCGGACTTACATCAGCGACTCAATTAGATGGTAGTGGAGTCGGCTTGACAATAAGCACTCCAACAACATTAGCAATAACACAAGGTAAAGATTCGTTAGTAATCATACAGCCCGAGCATACAACTACTTCGGATTTTGATAGTGCAATAGGTGGCGGTATCTCTGTTTATACGCGTTCGTCACGTGCATCCCAATCCGACATAGAATTTTCAGAAAGTTACTTGTAGTGAGAGCTGTAGATGCAACCCCTACAAAAATTTTCGCAAATTATTTTTAATGAAATACCGAGAAGTTAGTTGAAAATGGTGTATATAAGAAAATCACTTCAATTTAAAAGAAAATTTAGATTTTGTACCGAATTAGGAGTAAGCGACAAGGGTATTTAAATTCAATTTTATTGTAAGTATAACTTTTCAAAACTATTTTCTGGTTATTTCAAACTTTTCATACGTATAAATTTCTACTTTAAAGTTTAGTTAATTCAAAGCTGCAACTAATTTAAATCTATTCAATCAATGAAATTCATATAATAATGCTCCTCATTTGGTACATAATCGAATAGCCCCGTAAACACTACCTGAAATGCACAGCAAATCAATGGTTAATTTTAAGAGACTATATAAAAAGATACCACAATATCAATTTTAGATAGAAAAAAAACTTGTTCAATTTTAAAAGGAAGCGAAGTAAAAGTCATGCTTACTCCATTATGGTATGTCACGTTCCCAAAGTTATTTGTGATCACCATGTAAATTACGTTGGGAACTGACCAAATACAGAAAACTCCATTACACACAAATACAATACAAGTCACAAAAATAAAAGTTGAAATCAACTTTTGAACATTTTCTTTACCGAATGCCTCGAGCTCAGGTTATTTCAATAAGAGACAATCAATCAATCACACAGGACACTAATGAACATTTGATCGATCGAATTTGCAAACTTACCTTTTAAATTTACATGACACCTTAGAACTCTATTGTATACTTTTTTCCTATTTTCTTTCTGTTAAGTTAATAAGACTATTTACATAAATATTTATTGAATATAGATAGATAGTTAATTACTTATATATGTGTCACGTTAACTATATACAAATTATCTAGTTTTCTTAAGTGTATTTAATGTTTAAATTAAATATAAAAAATAAAGAGGAAAACTGATTTATGTAGTGCAATTAGAATAAAAGAATTTTGTTAAAAAATATTTAAAAAAATTGGTTTTTCTTGAACAAAAAAAAAATTATTTTTCCTAATTCAAATGATCATAATTTCATGTTTCTCTCTTTATTTTGACTATTTAACCTCACTTGCAGTAGCTTTTGCACTCATGTTTTTAGGCTTCTTATTCTATGTATTTTGTGTAAAATTTCAGTTTATTGACTTTTAGTTGCCAGTTGTGGTAAACTTTAGTTGTTTTGAAAATATTAAATTTTATCTTTCATTATAGTGTGCTTAAATTTGTGATGTTGAAAAAACTTTTTTCGGAATTGATTTCCGAGTTTCTTATTCGATAAAGTGTTTTCACTTGACGACGTACGTACTCGAATTATTCAAATCTAGTGTACTTTTCAGTTGATTTTCAATTCGCATTGAGAAATGTTCAAGACAGTCGTATGCCTTTGGCTCTATTCTCTTCAAGGTACTTTATTATTTCAATTCGGATGAAAACATGCTGGCTTTTTCCCAGAGTCACCCACTGAACTTTTATACTTTGTGCTCCTATTGATTTAGTTACACACACGTACGGCTAGACGTTACGAATGTTGTAAGTTTCTACCTTTTTCCGAAATTTCGAGTATGGAGATATTTAAGTATGTATCCAGGGTTTTAGATACAATTTTTTCTTTTGTTAGATGTTATGAAAATTTATTCATATTCTGATGAATCAGGAATTCGTATTTGAAAGGGATTGTTTTGTTTAACCAGTGAAATAATGGAATCATTATGTCATTTGAAATGAGAGATACAAATGTTCCTAACCTTAAGATGATAAGTTTCATCCAAAGTATTTATATCCAATATTCTGTTTGCCCGAAAAATGTTCCCGTTTCTTACATTTTCGCATATTATCAGAAATAGTTGACAAGGCAAAAAAAAGAAACATGTGTTTGTACACTTTATACATATGAGACATGTTGGTTAGGTACATCACATCATGAATACTTAGATTATATAACATACTCGTGCACGTCAAGTTGAACTGAAGGGTGTGTCCTAGGTAGGGTCTTTACTGTGTTGAACTTTGCAAGGAATCAAGATAAGGAAGAGAAATATGAAGAGGTTTAAAGTAAAACCAAAAATTCGAATGTTTACTTCGGTGCTGTTAAGATAGATAACAGAAACAGTGACAGTACAAAAATAAAATGATTCTATATTCAACGGCTTGTGAAAGTGGAGGATGAAATAGCAAAATTTTGGCTACGAAAAATTTCAATTTAGTTATATCAGGATATACTATGTTACAGCTTTGAACTTCAAATTTCAAGCTTAGATGCTATCATAACATTTCATTAGGTTGGAAATGGTTCAAGAGGGGTAGTGAGAAAGGTCCAAAAAATTGGATAACAATTTATTCTAATTGAGGTAAGAGGGTTTGTGAAAATAATTTATAAGTTACTGCTATTAAATCATTTATTACATAATTTATTTCACCAGAATTATGAGAGAAACGCGTATATTAACTATTGGCAAATGGAAATTCAAGAAATAACTTCTGGGTTAGATAAGATTGATAGAGTTTATTTATTTTTGGGTTCATAAATGTCATAAGTCTTCAATTTCTTGAGGTACTTCTATAAATTAAGTATGAATAATATGAATCCAAAGAAGTTCTGAAACGTAGTTCCTTGGATTCATTGGGATTGACGCAGAATCCAAAAGCCAATTACTTGCTGTAACCTGTGCCCCAAATAAGGGGGCGTGGAGGTCTGAATCCGAAATCTTCAAGCCAAACATAGGTAAATGGGCTTTTGGAACGCTTAAACCCTGTAAATTCCCGAATGATGACGAAACAAGCCTTAAATTCGTGGAGGAGGGTCTGAAAGCACTTCTTTGCCCGATTCTTTTAATTAGCAGAAGCAGGCCATGACATATGGCTGAACACATACCTACCAAAAGCCGGAAACAAGTGAACCACCTACCCCAGGTCGTAAGGGCGCATAACCCAAATATTATTCTGCCTCAAAAAAGTAATTGACAGGCATATATTGATCGAAATCCTAAAAATTAGGCCACTTTGCAAACTCCGAAATAATAAATAATAAATTAAAAAAAAAATTAATGCACTTATTTCGCACTAATTTATCTGTTTTAATGCATAGCCGGTGCAATAAAATGTTAAAAAAAATACGTTTTTGGGCATTGAAGGTACTTTCTCCATTGGATCGATAGAGCGACTATCGTGCAGCGAGGCAAATTACAAGCTATTTGCGGGTGGAACTCAGCATATATATATTCTTATCGTTTTTATTGCCATTGGACTAGTGGTTGAACTAAAGAACATTGAACCATAGCTTGTATTGATTAACTTGGTCAATATGGATTTATCACACGGTCCTCCAAGAACACGAATTGTTTTTCGGGGTTCATACTGCTAGGTGCGAGCCTTAACTAATATCTCTGCCAATCTCTGGTCCATGGAGTCAAAATGATTAACGCAACTCCATGCCGAGAATCGAAGAAGAAGTTCCAAAAGTATCCCTTTGTCGACCATTTGGACAAAACAACAACGTGAACTCCGAAGGGATATCTACCATGGTAGTGCCGATTACTGCTTTTCATGTCAGTCTAATCTCTTCTACCTCCTCCTACCTCTGAATCGACTAGATATTCTGCATTACCTTCATTGTCATCACGTAAACTACAGTATATCTTACAAGTGAATAAACCCTATCTCAGTTCTCTAATTTCATCTGCTACTATGTATCTAATGTAATCATTTTGGATACTATGTATCCCTCTCTCCCTTTTCACTTAGCTCCAAATAAATTGCACCAAGTTTCACTTCAGTCAGCTCGTTTTTTTATAATTTGAGGAACACGTGAGAGCACTGCGACCTTCCCGGCCTACTGTGCGTTTATTGCCCCTTTATCCTAATATAACTCTATAGCTTTGGCTAATCTAAGTATCTTTGAGGGAGCCATGTTGACTAGCTCCTCGGTAGAAAGGAAACCTTTTCCGAGAAGATTGTGTATTTTCCTTGCTACTGCTTCACAGTAACATTGGATGTGTTCTGTCGTTTCTGAGTTTTCGAGATACCTCTAACATACCTCAATCGATTTTATATCCTTAACCTCTACCATTACCATATTTATTATCGGCTTTCACTGTAAGCCCTAGCCATTCCACATTAATACGACATGAATTGTGGTCCTCGACACTACCCCCGTAGTATCAGATAACCACTAGTGAGGCTGCTCACAAAATTCTAAGGGAAGCCACTCCTTCTTCTTCGGCCTTGCTCTTGCAAACCATGGTACCGATCAAACAGTAGCTACTACCCTGCAAGAGAGCAAAACAACAATGGAACAGTAGCACAAGGATATGAAGATGACCTCATAGTCCAGTTCAGGGAGAAAGTGGAAAGTATACTGTCCGAGATCCACAGCCAAAGCTGAGTACTGTTAAAAAATATTGAATCAAACATGGGCTGACCATAAACCCCAACAAGACCACAGTGATCCGTTCCCTCTAAGAAGACAGCTCCGGCTGCTTAAGTCACTGCGTAAATGCATGGATGTATGTACCATACACAGCCATATTAAGACCCAACCTGAGCTACTTAGTGCAAGTGTGATGGAAAAAACTATGTCACAACTAAGTTGGGAAAACTACTTAAACTGCCCTGCTTATGTGTACTTCCAACAGCTCCCACAGCACACCTAGAGACAATAGCAAATATACCGCCTTCAACTCCTCACTCAAAAAGAAAATATGTCGCTCGTAGAGAAACATATATCAACGTAATCATAATTCTGGGCCCTTCTATGTCTAAATGAAATGATATACTCGTATTTAGCAAATAACCTTTATACATCAGAGGACTTCGCGGCGCATTCGATGCAAATGTACTGAAAGTAAGTCAAAAGGACTCTACAAGAAAATGTGTCCTCGAAATTCACGATTTTGTACGATGGAAATATTTCTGAAAAACATATTTCATCTTAGGCTCAATTTGTTGCCAACTCTTCTATACCACTGACGAACTCTAGCTTTTCAACGTATACTGAGCTAAATTTCTCCTTAAGATAAATTAACTTTCATCCGCGTAACGTATACCGAGTTCTTAAGAATCTAAATGCTAACAAATCGTCCGGTCCAGATAGAATCCATGCTCTTGTCCTTAAGACTTGGTGCGCTTCTCTTGTTAAACCTCTATGCAAACTTTGCCGTCTCTCCTTATCGTCCCTCACTGTCTCATCTTCATAGAAGCTTGGAAATGTTCAGCCAGTATCTAAAAAAGGGGAACGCATCAATTCCGCTAATTATCAGCCAGTAGTAATAACCTCACTTCTGTCGAAGATCATGAAAACAATCACCAACAACAAAGTTATAGAATATCTCACATTTAATGATACTATTGACGACAAACAGTATGGACTCCGCAAAAAACGTTCCACGGGAGACCAGTTTGGTGAATCTTGTATTATCGCTCTCGATATTTCCAAGGTTTTCGACAGAGTATGTCATCAAATTCCTGTTAAGAACCCCTATAGGGTCATAGAACAGAACCAACTCTCTTCCACAAGGCGCGATCGTGGGCATCGGCCTTAAGCTGCTGACAGGACTTGGTTATTCCTCTGGCCTTCTGCTCGATTCCATGTGTTACATGGTCGACCAACCCAATGTCTTCCTTGAGGATTATAATCGAGAGCCTGTTTGGCGATGTTTCGCTCTAGTTTCCTCAAAGTATGACCAATCCACTGCCACTTCCGCCTTTGAATCTCAATACCTATTTTATTCTGGCCAGTTGAACTCCAAAGTTCGTCGCTGAAGATCACTTCTGGCCAAAATATTCCTAAAATGCGTCGAAGGCATTGGTTCACGAAAGTCTGTAGTTTCTTGGTAAGTCGAACGGTCACTTTCCACGTAGTACAACCATACAACAACACAGATTTGACGCATGCGTCAAAAACTCGCAGCTTCGTGCGAGGGGAGATCTCTCTTAACCTCCAGAAAGGGGAAAGGATACCGAAGGCCTGACGAGCTTTATTTAGCCGAGCCTCAACATCCTTTTCGGCTCCGCCGTCCATGCTGACAATGCTTCCGAGATAGCAAAAATCTTGCACCTCTTCCACATCCTGTCCGTTAAGAATAATCGGTGTGCTTGCGTTCGAACTCATGTGCATTTACTTGGCTCTACGGACATTTATTTTCAGTCCCACCTCTTTGCATTTAAAATGCAACGAGCGAACATTTGACTCTAAGTCCAAACGGTTATGTGCAAGCAAACACACGTCATCAACATAATCAAGGTGACTTAAGATGTTAAATAGTCTCCATTACCTTCCCCATCTTCCAGTGCAGCTTTCAAGATGTCATTTATTACCACCAGAAACAGGGCTGGTGATAATATGCAGCCTTGTCTGACACCCGTTCGTACAGGGAAGCTCTCGGACAGCTCTTCTCTATGCAAGACGTGACACCTTGCATCTTCGCAGGATTCTTTAATCATAGCTATGACCTTATCTGGAATACCTCTCCTACGCAAAGCATTCCATATGTAATCTCGCTTAACGCTCTCGAAAGCCTTCTCGAAGTCCACAAACATGAGATGTAGTGGCGAACCCATTTTGGCTGACTGCTCTAATCCGTAGGGTATTTGTGTGGTCGGTACAAGACGACCCTTTACGAAATCCAGCCTGATAAACTTCGAGAGTGCTCTCGACGACATCACGAATCCTTTTCAGAATTATCTTAGCCATAATTTTTGATACGGCAGTAAGTAGACATATACCATGCCAATTGCCACAATCCCGAAGGTCGCCCTTCTTCGGAATTTTCACAATGACGCCCTCCTTCCATTCAGTCCGATATCTTCCTTCATTCCACACCTCAGTAAAGAGTGGGAGGAGTATATCGGCTGTTATTTCCGGGCCCGCTTCGAGGAGTACGGATGGTAGTCCGAGTATGTCATAGCGCCCTTTTAATCAAACTTAAAGCTATTGGTTTAGGCGGCTACCTTATTTCCTCATTCGTTCATTGCGTGTGGTATTTAATGGTGTGGTTTCCCATTCTTATAAAATTAACGCTGGTGTTCCCCAGGGCTCGATTCTTTCTGTCACCCTTTTTCAATATTTATTACTGACTTGCTATCTTCAACTTGCAATCCTATACATAGCTTCGTTGATGACAGCGCATTAGACTTCTTATATCATTTCAACACTGCGTCTTCCGATGTACTAGTACATCGACAATATCGCTGCACTGGGCTATTGGCTATGGACACGCAGGTTGCGGCCAATGAGCGGGAATCATGATCTTTGAAATTTATTGAAAAAGTTTCAAACAACCAAAGCGACATGGCTATCGATTGAATCGCAAGGCACATGGATATGAAAAAGTGGGAAAAGTGATCAATGAGCTGGCATCAGTCCTGCATTTGTTGTGCGTGACCAGCCCACTGTAGCCTTCGAAGATTGATGCGAGTTGAGAGTTCTGGGTTCCAAAAATGGTTTACAATTCTTGATTGTATCTAGTTCTACATTCGCCTTGTTCTCTCACCGGTCCGAGGATATTTTCCACTCGATGGCATTAACCAATTTTTCTGATGCATGTAAACAACACGTGTATCTGCCATAGCAGAGTAAAATTCTTAATATAGTTTTGTAGATTCGTAGCTTCGTTTTGCATGCACGTCTTTACATTTTATTATTGGAAGTACCGATTTCATTGCCCTCTTTGGAGTGATTGGCTCATAAATATATGAAATTGTCCACGTTTTCAATGGTATAGTCTGCTATCGTTAGATTTTGTCTGACTGGTTTGTTTCTTCATGATTGCAAAATAACTTTCGATTTGTTTTCATTTATGCGCAGCCCAAATTCCCTTACTGCCACATCACGATTAGCGAAGACTTCCTTGGCGTGCAGTTGCGATCGCACCATTATGTTTATGTCGTCCACATAAGCTACTATCTGCGATGATATAAACAGTAGCGTTCCTCTGGTGTCAAATGGGAGTTCTTTTTACGCCATATTCGAAAGCCATATTAAAAAGTGTAGTTGCTTCAGCGATTTGTCAAGTCGTACTTGATCCTTACTTGCCATATTGAGCTTATCATTGTGAGCCTTGTCAGTCGGAAGAATTTCCCTGGTATTCCTAATTCCAGAATTCTTTTATGACATTTATATGAGATGCATAAAAAGATTAGAGAAAAGCTGATGAGCTGGAACGCAAACTTTTCATACCGAATATGGGTTAGAAATAGTACGATGATGCTGATAGTTTTTTGAATATTTGTTGCAATTAACGTATTCAAGTGCGCAAGGGGTCGCTGGACTTAAAGTAAAAATGAAACAATGATTTCACTTTAATTTAATTCGCAAAACTTTATTTAATTTTACCAAATATTATCGATTATCCGAATACACTCTTTCATTTTATAAAAATCTCGATTTTCCGTCGATTGCTCCAAATGGACTCTTTCGCTTCTGAATCTCAACTCAACTTCCCACCAAAAACGTTCACCTATTTATTTTACTTCGTTCGTATTTCGTTACGCTAAATCATTCGTCTATTGGCGGCACCCTTCGGTTACAGTCGACCTTCTCCACAGTTTTATTACTTCTAGAAAGCCTTTAGTCATTAACCAGAGTATTTTCTCGTTCATATGAGCCCATACATGTGATTGTTGTTGTTTTCCATAAAGTATATAATCATCGCCCAAGTTTACCCTTTTGTTGTCCTCCATCAAGCACTTCGTCATAACTCGAGGCCACCCGATCGCTGCCGTTGATCACCGATCGTCTCCGAATCTTTTCCCTGTTGTTGTTGTTGTTGAACATTCCAATCGACATTCGGAATTATATCGTTTTTGTTCGGTTATTTTTCTTGTCGGTGTCGGTTCTCGCGCAATTTGCTAGTTGATGGAATGCTCAAGGTCGTGCACGTGTTTATCTTTGAGTATGATAAAAAGAATGCAACTCATATTTTCTTTATGGCTGATGATCGCGCATGTATTTGCTTGAAGATCTTGACACTCCGATTAAGTCGCCAAGGGTTCTTTGTGGTGTTCGTACGCGCGCATTAATTTGGTGATGGGCAAATAAAGCTGACATTTCGCATTACTTTCGAAATTCCGATGAAATTTCATGTTTCTCCTTCTGTAGTTTCATGATTCGATGTAATGTATAGTTTTCAAGAGTGTAATTGCATGCGAGTAAGTAGTAGAAGTGAGGAGATCGATACAGAGTTTTCCGACGTTTATTATATTCAAATCAGTATACGTTGGTCAAACTTTCATGTCGATAGCTTCGAATTTTTCGAATCAATTAGAAAAAAAGTAGAAGGAGTGTGAAGATGTAGCCATTTCAGGATCTTAACATTACTTTTTGACTTGAAATGAAAAACATTTCAGCTCGATAGCTCAAAGCATTCAGCAGTTATCATACCGTCAAACAGGCATAGACAGACAGACTTTTAATCTAATTCGACACTTTTGAGCGACAACTAAGATTTCCGTACCCTTGATGAATCTGTCCGAGCCTTATTTCTTAGCGTTACAAACATTAGACCAAAGATTTTATCTAAAGTGTAAAAATCTGACAAAGCCGCAGGACAGTTCTTATCAAGATGTCCCTTTAAAAATAAAAACATATTTTTTTGTACATACTTATCTTGTATGTGCCTATGCATGTATTTCAAAGTGAATCCGAAAAGGCGAACATATCAAGGAAGTCAATATTCAATGATAACGAAAGATCTATGCTTCAATATCCGACATTTCCCTCCACATCCCTGTCCGGATATAGCCTATGTCTTTATGCCAAAAAGAAATACACGTAAAGTATTATTTCATTTTCACTTTCTTAAAAGCAGTTCGTATAAGTGCCTAAAGAGAAAAAACTTTAAGAAAGTTTTAAATTATTGGTCCAGAAAAGAATACGAACTTGATGTGTTGACGAACACAAAAGTTTCATTGTGTGGGTCCTCGGAAGCATCTAGTAAGCAAGAAAAAAAAAAGGATTTCCGATCGAAAAACAAATTTATTCTTCCCGATCCGAAATAAAATAGGGGAAAACTTTGAATATCTGCGGCAGTTCTTATGATATTATCTTATGGAATGTCTTAAATTATGCTTGTTTAAAGTTATGACATTGTGTGAAGGGCTAACAACCCTTCCACAATAAGTAATGAAAGTGTTAAGGCAAGGAACCTGAAGATCTGGAGGCCAAGGCCCGATTTGGACAGTAGTGTCATTGTAGATGAAGAAGAAATTATGGCACACTTTTCACTGCTCCGGAAACATTTTAGATAAGTAAAGTCATAATAGTTTTTCTCATTGTAATTTATCTGAAATGAACGAATTTCGAATTTATACAAATCGCACGTTCGGAATCGTTTAAGGCTATGCATGTATTATACGTTCATATATTTTTTGATTAACTCAAGTTCCGAAGTTCTACTCTTACATTAGAAATTTTTCAGACATCCATTTAAATTGCTTCATTACACAACGTGTAATTCATTCATCTTCCTAGTACCGTCATATTCTACATGTCCCAGTTCAATTACAATTACTATAGCAAATGTTCTTACTGCAAGTTGTCTTTATGATACGCTCATATCCTTTATATCATCTCCTTATTAACTTTATTTCAACCCTCGTTTCAACTTGCGCCAAACGAGATCCCGAAAGGACAAAGATAATACAATTTCTGCGAAGATGATTTTTTCTCTTGCTTCGTTAAGGGTCGATTTTCTTATTAATTTCGTTTGATGCTTGACTGCATTCGCTTAAAGCAAATTAAAAGATCCGTCTTAGTCGTACAGCTCAATGATGCGAAACCGGATAATCTTCTATCATGATATCTCGACATGAATTAAGGTAATTCGGTTTACTGGAAAATCAATAATGGGACGTTTGTTTCTGCGGTAAAAGCATTTGCGATTGCAGAGAAATTTGATTACTTTGGCAAAGTTTTTCTTTTATTTGCACTTGAAAAATAGGGTTTTTTTTAATGTTGTTGTTAGCAGTGATTGAAAATGAAATATCGTAGTCATAAACTGAACGGTTGTAAATATGCTTGAAAAGTTTATTCAATTTAATGCAAGAAAGTTGTAAATGTTAAGAAAGTTGCTCAGAAATTCTTTTTCAAAATAATCGTTAACTTTTAAAAAAGTTGTTCATTGCTTTCGTTTAATTAAAAATGAGTGCTTGCCGAGATGTGGCTTAGCCATGCAATACTCTGGGTAAAATAGGTACGAAAGTTTTCAATGTATACTAAAAAAATATTTCCCCATAATTTCCGTAAAATTATTCACTACTCGCTAATGATGAAAATCAAATTTATTATATACTGTACAAAGAAAAGTTATCATATTCAAAGTCCTCTAATTTGAAATTGCTATAAACTGAAAATTACTTTAGGTTGAAATTTGTCGCCATAATTGGCGATTACTATGCAAAAACTTCCATTTAAATTGAAATGCCATAAGGCGGAAAGCCATCTAAGTGGAACTAAAAATGTTGACCTCAAACTCAAAGAAATTCATTCAGAAAACAAAAAAGTATTAAAAAAATTAAACGTGACAGGACTACGATTGGACGTAAGGTCCAATCATGCAATACTCTAGATAAAGAGAAAATTTTGATTTCAAGAAATTTTGTGTGGGAAGTGATAAAAGGGGTGACGGCACTGAACCAATATTTTCACATCATGCTAGAGTTGCTATCAGAATGTTTTATTGAAAATTTAAGCTCCAAAAATTTAATAGGTATTGATGAAATTAGATCATTGAATTTAGCGAAATTGTGCTGTTTGTATGGGTGGTGGTGGAAGGAGTGGGGAGTTCTTGGTGAGCTTTTCAGAAATAACTGTAAACATCATGCATTTGACATGTTTTCGCAGATCAGTAGCATTCAAACTTTTCAGAAAAATCAACTTTTTGAAAAATTGTGAAATTGTGGAGTATTGTATGGGTTTGGTTTGGTTTGGTTAATAGTATTTCATGAAAACGTGCTATTTATATGAGTGGTAGTAGAAGGGGTGGGGAGATTCGAATATTTTTTCTACCTTAGATTGAAATTGGCTTAAAAATAATATATTCCAAATTTTAGACCAATAGCTTTTATACTTTTCGTGGCAATCGATCTATTTTCAAATTCCAAAATTGTGTCATTTTGTACGGTAGGGGGTAGAAGAGATGAAGCGATGCAGCCCGTTCACGAGCTTGTTCTTAATTTCTTGTCACCACATGTACAAAATTTGAACTTCCTAGCTCAATGCGTTCTCGAGGCAGAGAGGACACAGACGGACAAACGAACAGATGCACAAACGGACTGACGGACATCCGATTTTGAGTTTTTTCAGTGATAATATGAGCCTTATTTCTTAGCGTTACAAGCTTTCTGACAAACTTATAATACTCTCAGATTTCATCTAGAGTATAAAAAGTAGAAAATGCTGAACACAAAAGTTTTGAACACTTTTTCTTGTGTTTCAATATTTTTCAAGAAAATTACTAAGAAAAGCATTGATCAAAAATAATGAAATTTTAAGACTTTATCATTTTTGATAAACACATGACCTTTCTTTCAACAAAATACATATAACACATCTATTTTATTTCACACTATGGAATGGGGAAAAAAGAATACACCTACAGCCAGTCGTGCTGGCAAATGGAGTCTCACTGGATCATCACCCATGATATTAAAATCTAACTGATACAACAAATGGAAACAGTGCCTCGTATAAGGACAGAATCTGTGATTACGACTTCTGGCATTCGAAAATGGAATATGATTGGGTTGCGGAACATTCGACCATTTAATAAAATATGAAGGGCGGGCTAGGATCACTCGGTCCTTACACCGTCAATCAGGGACCGACCGTGAAATGGTGCACTAAAACATCTAAATCTTGGGCTTGAACGAAGTTAGGTAGAAAGAATCAAGAGAATGACGAAACCCGAGCGGAAACACCAATTTGTACGTTGGTCCTGAATATGAAGCGAAAAATTGAGATTAAGCGAGATCTCACTTCGCACGAAGCTGTGCGTGATTGGTCTATGCGTCAAATCCGTGTTGTTATGTGGTCACACTACATGAAGCAGACTAAAACATGCATTAAGATTCAGAGGTGGAAGTGGGAGTGGTTCGGTCATATTTTGAGGAAACTAGAGCAGAACATCGTAAGACAAGCTCTGAATTATAATCATGGACGCAATCAATGGAGCAAAGGGCCGGAGAAATAAAAAAATCCTGGAGACGATTACAAGTTGATGATAAGGATCGCGCCTGGTGGGAGAGAACTGCTTCTGTCATATGCCCCTGTAGTGGGTCTGAGCAGGAACTTGATTGAATGTGTGATGCGTAAACAGGTCATTGGCATCAACAGGTTTTCCCTAGCGTATAGCCTAGTAGGTAGCGAGTTGGTCTACAATGCGAAGGTCATGAGTTCAAATCCCTGTCGACGCAAAATTCCAGCACACTGCCTGCTTGGATATACTTTGGTCACGTCAATCGACAAAAATGAAAAGTTCGAAGATAGAGGGTTGTGCGAAGGTCTAACAACCCTTCCACAATAAATAATGAAAAATGTTAAGGAACCTGAAGGCCATTTGGGATGTAGTGTAATTTTAGATGTAGGTTTCTCCTCAATGTTTTATTTTTCCAAAATGCCAATTAGTATAACCACGGTATCGACATCATATTTTGTATAACACTAGTTGACAGTTGTGTCATCCCTTCAGTGCTTTTTTCGGAAAGTATTTACTATGCTTACGTACGAAATGAAAGATGAGTTAGAAGTCAGGTTTTGTTTTTTTTTTATTTTACAAAGTTTCATTACATAATTGTTTCATTGTATAGCAAGTACTCGAACATAAAATTATAAAAATTAAATTAATTTTATCGGTTTTGCTGTTGATTTGTGCTTATACGTATCTTGAGGGTCTCCCAGCAGCTACCAAAGATTGGTTTACTCTTATTGTTTCTGAGAAAGCTTTTGACTGCGTTCTTCAAGGTTGATCAAGCGGTTAGCTCAAACTGAACCCAACACTGAATTGAAATGCATATCAGTCAAACCTGTTTTTCTTTCATATTTATACTCTAGATGAAATCTGAGAGTATTGTAAGTTTGCCACAAATTTTATAACGCCAAGAAACAAGGCTCGAAGAAAAAAATGAATGATACAGAAGTTCATATCATCACTCCAAAATCTCAAAACCGGATGTCCGTCCTTCCGTCTGTCCGTCAGTCCGTCCGTCCGGCCGTCAGTCCGTGTCCTCTATAGCTTGAGAACGCGTTGGGGTAGAAAGTTCAAATTTTGTATACGTCGTTTTTCGCAAAAAATTAACGTCAAGTTCGTGAACGAGCCAAATCTCTCCACCCCTTCTACCCCTCCCATACAAAATGACACGATTTCGCAATCTGACAATAAACGGATTTGCTCGAAAAGTACAAATGACATTGATCTGAAATTAAGAATGTAATACTTTTATGATGATTCCAATTTACTCTATAAAAAGAATTTGTGTCTTCCCCCTCCTTCCACCACCTCCCATACAAACTGCACTTTTTCATGAAATGCTCTAAGCCAATTTACTCAGTGCGTATAATAGCTATCGAGCTAAAATTGTGCACGAACTGTTTATTTGAAATTATTAGTAAGACCAAAAAAAATGAGACGATTAGCTGTACTCCTTCTACCCCCACAAAATGACACAATTTCGTAATTTCACAATAAACGGATTTGCTCGAAAAATATAAATGCTATTGATCTGAAATTTGGAATATATTACTTTTATGGTGATATAAATCTACTGTACAAAAGTTATTTGAGTCCTCCCTTTCCTTCCACCACCTCCCACACAAACTGCACTTGTTCATGAAATGCTCTAAGCCGATTTACTCAGTGCGTATAAAATTGATCGATTAGTAAAACCGAAAAAAATTAGACGATTAAATATTAAATTATTAAATTTATAAATCCTAAATTTTGCATGAAACATTTTGATAGCAACCTTAGCGTCATGTGAAAAATTAGTTCAATGTCGTCACCCTCTGTACCCTACAAAATTTCTTAAGATACAAAAATTTCTCTTTCATCTAGAGTATCGCACGATTGGGCTTTATGCCCAACCGTACTCCTGTTATGTTTTCATTTCGATTGAGAATGTCTATTGTGAATCACACCATCTTTCAAACATATTTCCGAGGAGTCGATGAAAAGTCTCCAATTTGTAGTGTAAGAGATGTGTTCATAAGGAAATAAGATATGATGCCGGTTTCTAAAGTGATGCTGTAGAGAGAGTTCTTCTGATGCAAGCGCGAACCTCACATTTCTGCTTGCAGCTTTAACAAACTCTTTTATACATATACCAGGCCAAAGGCTTTCCGACCTATCAGCTTAACTTAGTTCCCTTTTACAGGCCTCGAAAGGCTGTTGGACAACTGCCTACGAGCAAATCTGAACCTCTTGGTCAGGCGGCCAACAAACACGCTTATATGAAAGGAAAGTCCACTGGCACCGCCCTACAAGTAACATTAGCCACCGTAGAGAAAGCTTTCCATTATGAAGAAGTTGCACTTGGTGCCTTCCTAGACGTGGAAGGCTCTTTTAACCACGTCAACACTGAAGCCATACTTGAGGCCATGAGCAGCCATAGTGAGAAAAGAAAAGACTTGATCCACGTAAGGACGCCAGAGGGCGGCATAATACTGCCTCTCTTATGGGTTCTTAGCATGAATGAACCCCTTTTCGTTTTAAATCGGAATCCCCACAATAGCATATGCAGACGATTTTGTCATCATGCTAACTAGTAAGTTTGAAAAAGTTCTAGGTGACCTAATGCAGTCCGCTATACAACTGTTAGAGAGATGAGCGCTAGATAAAGGACTTACCATCAATCCTCAAATGGAGATCTGTACCGTAGCCTTCTTCGCTTTGCAAAAAGACACTCGTTTTGAAATAGGCATTAAGCTGCACCTCATCCATTGGATGTATACCAGTATTGTCAGACCAATTATTTGCTATGGCGCGCTGGTGTGGTGACCACCGATGGTACTAAAAACCAACCTAGTAAGTTTGCAGCTAATCCAACGGATGGCATGTTTGATCAAATCCAATACCTAACTCATTCGGAACATTTCTTGACCTAGTGTTCTACTCCGATGTGAGATACTTTACGATCAACAGATGCAACTCACCTTTGCTTCCAGAATCAGCACGCCATCCGGCGTTCCATACTATTTATTCTTTAAATAATGACGATAACGTTAAGAATTTTGGAACTGATAATTTTCATCGTTTTAATTTTAATAAAGCTGACCTTGTAGCCTTAAAAACGAACAGGAATTTTACCGCCAACCACCTGGTGAGAGATGTCAACGGAACTCTCCTTAATATGAGTGAACACCAGTTGCGGCGATGGAAGGAATACTTCTCTGATATTTTAAACATCTTGCCAGAGGAAGATATTCCGGAAACAGAACAACTACCAAACATCCAACCGCAACAATCTTCTATTAGGGATGATCCCCCAGATAAGAAAGAGATAGTTTCCGCCATTCGGTCAATGGCGGGAAGGAAAGCTCCAGGTATAGACGGACTACCAACCGAACTCCTCAAAGTGGACCTGGAAATTACAGCCGATATACTCCTCCCACTCTTCACTAAGGTGTGGAGTGAGGGAAGATATCCGACTGAATGGAAGGAGGGCGTCATTGTAAAAATTTCGAAGAAGGGCGACCTTCAGGATTGTGGCAATTGGAGTGGTATATGTCTACTTACTACCGTATCAAAAATTATGGCTAAGGTAATTCTCAATAGGATTAGTGATGTCGTCGAGAGCACTCTCGAAGTTTATCAGGCTGGATTCCGTAAAGGGTCGTCTTGTACCGACCACACAAATACCCTACGGATAATATTAGAGCAGTCAGCCGAAATGGGTTCGCCACTACATCTCATGTTTGTAGACTTCGAGAAGGCTTTCGACAGCATTAAGCGAGATTACATATGGAATGCTGTGTGTAGGAGAGGTATTCCAGATAAGGTCATAGCTATGATTAAAGAATCCTACGAAGATGCAAGGTGTCGCATCTTGCATACAGAAGAGCTGTCCGAGAGCTTCCCTGTGCGAACGGGTGTCAGACAAGGCTGCATATTATCACCAGCCCTGTTTCTGGTGGTAATAAACGACATCTTGAAAGCTGCACTGGAAGGTGGGGAAGGTAAGGGTCTTCAATGGAAACTATTTAACATCTTAAGTCACCTTGATTATGCTGATGACGTGTGTTTGCTTGCACATAACCGTTCGGACTTAGAGTAAAACGTTCGCTCGTTGCATTCTAAATGCAAAGAGGCGGGACTGAAAATAAATGTGCGTGAAACCAAGTACATGCACATGGGTTCGAACGTAAGCACAAGGATTGTTCTTAACGGACAGGATGTGGAAGAGGTGCAAGATTTTTGCTATCTTGGAAGCATTGTCAGCATGGACGGCGGAGCCGAAAAGGATGTTGAGGCTCGGCTAAATAAAGCTCGTCAGGCCTTCGGTATCCTTTCCCCTTTCTGGAGGTTAAGAGAGATCTCCCTTCGCACGAAGCTGCGAGTTTTTGACGCATGCGTCAAATCTGTGTTGTTGTATGGTTGTACTACGTGGAAGGTGACCGTTCGACTTACCAAGAAACTACAGACTTTCGTAAACCAATGCCTCCGGCGCATTTTAGGAATATCCTGGCCAGAAGTGATATCCAATGACGAACTTTGGAGTACAACTGGCCAGACTAAAATAGGTATTGAGATTCAACGGCGGAAGTGGCAGTGGATCGGTCATATTTTGAGGAAACCAGAGCAAAATATCGCAAAAAAGGCTCTAAATTATAATCCTCAAGGAAGGCGTCGGGTTGGTCGACCATGTAACACATAGAACCGAGCAGTTGAGCAGGAGGCCAAAAGAATAAACAAGTCCTGGCAACAGCTTACGGCTGATGCTCAGGATCGCGCCTTGTGGAAGAGAGTTGTTTCCGTCCTATGCCCCTATAGGGGGTCTTAACAGGAATTTGATTGATTGATTGTAGCCTTAAATGATGATATTTCAAATTGCGATTGATCGTGCGTACTTAACGAAACAGACATTGAAACTGCTTTTAATAATTTCTACAATATTCTTTTTGGTTGTTTCACTCGATGCGCGCCGGTTACGTGTAATGGTTTATATAAAAATTTCCATGGTTTGACGACGATTTAATAAATCTAAAAAATTTAAAAACTAAAGCATGGAAGAAGTACTGTCTTTCTAGGATTGATTCTGATTATAAGCGCTACTCTGAGGTAAACGATTTATTTGATACCAGGTCAAAATTGACTTATCAGTGTTATCTGATTGATATGATGATGACAATTAAAGATAAGCCTAAGCAGTTCTGGAATTTCATCAATTCTAAGAGGTGTAGAGATGGCTTTCCAGCGACTCTGTCTTTTCATGGGGAAGTTAGCGACGATCCTAAAATAATTAGTGACTTTTTTGGCAATCATTTTCGTGCTGCATTTGATGCCCCAGGCTGTGATATTAATTTTAATAATTTTCAATACATGACAAAATTTCCCTGTACTACACTTGAGATGATGGATCTCATTATAGATGAGGCCACTATATCGAAGCTTATCAAGAACATCTCAGAGAGTTTTATTAGCGGCCCAGATGGAATACCGTCTGATGTGCTCAAAAGGTGCTCCTCTGCACTTTTATCTCCACTTAGTTCCTTATTTAACGCATCTCTTCGTTGTGGGGTTTTCCCCAAGTTTGTGGAAATACTCGACAATAACTCCCCTGTTCAAGAAAGGTAAAAGAAACTACGTAAGTAATTACCGACCTATTGCTAGGCTGTCTAGTGCTCCAAAATTATTCGAGGCATTGTCTGTGATGTAATGTACTTTCATTGCAAATCAATAATTAGCCCAACCCAACACGGGCTCAATAAAGGTAGATCCACAACAACAAGCCTGATGAAATTTTCAAATTTTGTGATTCCAGAGATTGAAGCAGGCAAACAAGTTGACTGTATATATATAGATTTTAGCAAGGCATTTGATAAAATTAATCACAACTTACTAATTTTCAAGCTTTGCTCACTTGGATTTCCAACTATTTACGTGGATCAAATCCCATCTTTCTAATCGCACCCAACAAGTACAATTTCGAAATGCTGTCTCATCGATTATTCCAAACACTTCTGATGTACCTCAGGGTAGTCATTTTGGTCCACTTCTGTTTATTTTATTTATTAATGACGTGAGTTTGATTATATCCAACTCAAATATTCTTTTGTATGCTGCTGATGCAAAAATATTTCGTACTGTCACCTGTACGAACGATTATCTATTTTTGCAAAATGACATAAAACTATTTTTTGACTGGTGTACCTTAAACTGTATGCCTTTAAATGTTCGAAAGTGCACTATGGCATCTTTCTCCAGAAAAAACATTTCTTTTGAATTTATCTATGTGTTAGATGGAATTGCTTTACAGAAATTAAACAAAGTACGCGATTTAGGTGTACTATTTAATGACAAATGTAGTCCTTATTACGACATTCATAAGAAAAGAATCGAGTCTGTACAGCGAAGATTTTTAAAATTTGCTCTCAAGGGTCTTTTCTGGTCAGATCCAATATGTCTCCCTCCTTATCAAGAACGGCTTCAACTGCTTTCTTTGATATCGCTCGAAGATAGGCGAGTTATTCTTAGTGCCGCATTTGCAGTTCAATTAATTTCAGGTCAAATCGACTCTCAGCTTTTGCTAGGAGCTCTTCCTTCAAAATACCTTATCGAACCTTGAGAGATTACGTACGTCTTGACATTCCATTCCATCGAACTAATTACGGTCAGCACGATCCGATAACTTCCTTTTCACGGGCTTTTAACGATAATTATAGCAACATTGATTTTAATCTTAATATTACTCAGATTAAGTCAGCTTCGTTAAAGTTATGATGTTTTTTGATGTTTTGCTGTAAGTTTTGTATTATAAATTGTAAGTAATCTTTAGTGATGAATTCTTATATAAATAAATAAACAGGTGCTTTTAGAATCACACCAACTGCAGCCCTGTAGGTAATTCTCCCACTACCTCCACTTGATCTTTTTATAAAACAAACTGCGCGCCTAGCTGCCATTAAATTAAAAACCTCTAATTCTTGGTCAGCACCACAAATTATTCATGGCAAATCTTAAACGTTATTAGAGACACAACCACCCTTTTAGACTGCGAGTGTGATTGCATGAACCAATCGCAGGTTGAGAAACAGAAGTTTCACATTAAGTTTCCTGAACGAAACGAATGGGCAATAAATACGATACTTAGCACCTTTACAGGTCCTCATCTCTACACGTACGGATCTAAAACCAACCAGTGGACAGGTGTAGAGATTTCGTCTCACTACCTCGACATCCATACTTCATTTCATCTTCTAGAACATGCAACAATCGGAAGTATCAGCCATTAATAAGTGTACAAAAATTATTTTAGATATGCAGAATAGTCTCGGAAATTTTCACGGGGGCACTTCTGGCACACCACGTCCAAGCTAGTGTCCATTTGTAGAAGCAATTTGAATCGCCTAGCAGGCATAACAGAAGTATTTTTAATTTAGATACCGGGTCATAGCGATCTGTTAGGAAACGACGCAGCAGATACGCTTGCGCTTCAAGTATCTTCAAATATTAAGTCAACTAGGAAGTCAGTCGACGTAGCACCAACTATTTTAGATGCTTTTTTGACGGAGAGGCGGTAGCTGAACAGCTGCAGGAAGACCAAGTTTCTTTGGAAAGAACTGAATAAAAATATTACAGCTCAGCTGTTACAACGTAGTCGCTGTAGCGTTCGAACTATTATCGGCCTGACCACAGGTCATTGCTTGCTAAGGCTGCACGCATTCACGCTGTGGATCGCGAGCGACAACCTTAGCAGACGATGCGAGAAAAACGAAAAATCTATCGAACATTATCTTAGTCACTGTCCGTAAATCTCCAACAGTCGTCTCCTTGGCTTATGCTCTAGATTGTTCTCAGAACTAGACGAACTCAGAGGCATCAAACATTCGATCCTGCTTCGCAAATCGAACCAAGTGGGTAGCACGGGAGGAGTAAAATCTATCTCATTATAAATAGGTAGAGTACAATGGGCTCAACTAGATGGCCCCAGTGCATTGTGGTTCTAGAAAACCACCCTCATACAACCTAAACCTAAGGTCACGTATGAGATAATGATTTGATACCCTACTTTGAGAATCTGTAGGCGTAGGTGCCTCCATAAAGAATTCGGGATCCGATTTTTGTTATCCCCTTCAGATGAAATTTCCTCTATTAAGAAGAAAGATTTCTAAATTTCACACTGTTAGGCTTTATTTAAATGTGACTTTTCGGTCTTTACTTAGGCCTTTACTCAATTGCTTTGACCCTCAAATGACACATTTAAATAAAACCTAACAGTATTATTCTTGTGCCTTCTATAATCGCACTACTGCCCAAATCGGGACTTGGCCTCCTAACCTTCAGGTTCCTTAACATTTTCATTACATATTGCGAAAAGGGCTGTTAGCCCTTAGCACAACCCTCTATCTACGATTTTTTTTCATTTCCAACCAAGGTAACCATGCGGGCAATATTCTGAAATTATAATTCGACCGGGATTTGATCTCAAAACCTTTGCATTGTACCCCCAGCCTCACAAAATGAAATTCGAAAATCTTTCTTTTTAATCCGAAATGCTCTGAGAAAACATTCTCCAAACCAAGATTCCTCTAATTTAAACTTTTCTGGAGGTTTCGATAGAGGTAGAAATTTGTTTGGGTATTTGATGTGCTTTTTCTTCTTTGAACACCACGATACGTTTTTCAGACAGAAGTAGCAATCTTTGATGTGATCCTTCGAATTCTTCCAAACCATCGCGCCCGTAAACAACGTAGCTTTTTGTGCACCTTATAGTTAATCCTAAAGAGCTCTTGTACATCGTACACAGCTCATGTGCGGAGCTCATACGCCCTTTTCGCCAAAACAGTTTTTACTTTTCTTTGAGAAACTGGTGTAAACGTATTATGACTTATAATAAAAACATAACAGGATTATGATTGCGCTTTACGCATGTGATACTCTAAATGAAATGGAAAAAGTTTATTATACCGGAAAATATGTCATCTCAAATTCATACGAATAGTAAATGGTAAAAGCAGAGGGCAGGTTTGTAATTCGTTTATATAACACCGCACATAGTATACAAAATGTTTCATGCTGAATTTAAAGTTTGTAGCTTTCATAATTTTGGAGGAAATTGAACGAACAATTATTATCTGAATTTATGGCATTTGTCCAATGTCCATCCAATAGAAAATCTATGAGGCATATTATCACAACGGATTTACGCCAATAACCACCAATTCAACTCAATTGCAGAGCTTATTAGCGCAATACAAGTGGAATGGTGTAGAATAGAGCCTGGGATTATCATAAGCTCGTTGGCAGTATGGAAGGGAGAGTAAATAAAGTATTGTTGAATGGGGGCAATGTTATCTGTTGATTTTATATAATTTGGCGTTTATTTTTTATGTTTAATAAAAAATGAATTAAAAGAGAAACTTTTTTTTTACCTTAAAAATATGAAACAAGGGCAAATTTTGTTCGTTCAGATATCGGGAATATTGTTAACGAATAACTGCGTATTTGTACACTGTGCCGGAATATTTTAGAGAAATCGTTGCGTACAAATTCATGTAAGCGTTACATGTTTTTAAAAATATTAAGTGACCTTATAAATATGAAACGGACCTTATGACTTAATTTTCAAGTCGATTGCTGAAATGGTTTCGCAGAAAAATCAATTACTTTAAATTTCGAAATTTCATGAAATTTGTATGGGAAGGGGTAGAAGGAGTGGGGGGGTGTGGCACGTTCACGAACTACAAGCTACTTTTTTCCTAAAAATCATATATGAAAAATTTCAGCACGATAGGTCAAAGCTTTCGAGAGTTATGTTCTAGACAGATGGATAGACGGTCACTCGGAATCGAAGTTTTTGAGTGACAACAAATATTTCTGTACCCTTGGCGACTCTGTGCGAGCATTATTTCTTAGCGTTACAAGCGGTAAAGCAAACACAATATACTCTCAGATTTCATCCAGAGTATAAACAGTCAGTGTTTGCACTGTCGGGGAATGTTTACATATTTTCCCACTATTTACTTAAAATTCCTGTTAAGACCCCCTACAGGCCACATTGCATCGGCACACAGACTTGAGTTTTTGCGCTATTGTCCGGCGAATTTCGAATACTATAGTCACAAAGATGATTTGATCTGTTAATCGATAGAGGGAAGGTATAAGAAATTAAAATCAAATCCAAAAAATTAAAAGTAGTTATTTACATATTGGTTAAAATAACACAACTTAATAAATAAAAAACAAACAAAACAGCAATTTTCTGCGAAATCCTGCATCTAACAATCAGGCAGACCCATTCTCATTTTCAGTATCACCAGCTCAGTGCGTATAGTAAACATTTCCCCCATTTCCCCTCGGAATGGAAAGGTTTTCTTTTACTATCCACAGTATACAAAACGATCGAGCGCAATCGAGTCATGATAGCAAAAATGTCAATGGCAAAAAAAAAAACTAATTATAGAAAACTGAACCAAAAGGGTCTATTGTTTTTTTTCACACGATATTACTCACACAAGCGATATAATCGGTGAAGGACGTCAACCTCTTATCCACACAGTGGACTGCAACATAAATCGGCGGAACTTACAATATCCGCAACTCACATCTCCTACCTCACACCGACGAGATCGTAACTCAGAACAAAGCCCGCCAAACCAATCGTCGCTTACCTAGGAAAGTGCACCTCATTGACCACTTCGCACGTCCCACCGACCGATCATATCAAAGCTCGCTAAACAAATTGCAGTCGCACTTTACCTACGACCTGTTCATCTGTTCATTCATTATTATACTTCAGTAAAGCAATAGCACTGAGCACGAGCAGTGTGTAGATATCACCAAAGACCATCAATTAGGCTTGGGATATATTATATGATTGATAGTCTTTGATATCACTCAGCTGAGCAGTGAACAGTTTGCAGATATTACTGAGTGCAAGCAGTGAACAGATGTCCCAAGCGGCAATCGAGCAACGAAAGAGTCGATCGGTGAGCTTACAGCTGAAGCGAGCTGGTTGATGCTCTACGAATTGGTCGGTTGTTGAAATGTGACTGCGATTTGTTTAGCGAGGTTTGATCTGATCGGTGAGGTGGGGCATGCGAAGTAGTTAATGAGGTGCGTTTTTGTAGATAAGCGGCGATTTTTTTTGGCGAGCTTTGTTCTGAGCTACGAACTCGTCGGGGTGAGGTGGGATATGTGAGTTACGCGATTAATTTGCGAGTGTTTCTAATATCTGGGATTTGTAGCGATGATCATTGTGGCAATTTTATTGGTGATAGCTCAATCATATGAAACTTTACATGAAATAAGAAAGAGTTTATTGTTCCGGAAAATATGTCATCTCAAATTCTTTCGAGTTGTGAATAACGACTTTTGTGCGTGAGGTGGTAAAAGCAGAGGAATGACGTTTGTAATTTTTGTATATAACACTGAACGTAGTATACAAAATGTTTCATGCTGAATGTAAAGTTTGTAGCTTTCATAATTTTTGAACAAATTTGTCTGAATTTATGGCATTTGTATGGGAGGTGGCAGAGAAAGTGGAAAGTTTTGGATGATTTTAAATCTGCTTATCAACATCCTAATCACATTGCCTTTTTACTCATATGTTCGATGGAGAAATACATATCTTGAATTTTCAATACAAAACATTGTATGGCAGGTGGTAGAAGGAGTGAAGCGAAGTTCATATTTTTTTAGCATTTATTGCACTTATTAAGGGATACATTCTGGCAATGATTTGAAGTTTATAATTTTCCTTGTTTCAGTGAAAATCGATTAAATGCATTTGCCAAAAATTGTGCATTTGTATGGGAGGGGGCTTAAGGAGTATTTGAATCAAAACCAAATTTTTCGACATCAATGATATTTATAACAGTATTCTTTTCGCAAAATTTATAGTTATAGGTTTGACGGTTTTGGAAAAAAATAATTTGGTTAAAATTCCGAAATTTCGTGAAATTTGAGAGGAGATAGAAAGAGTAAAGTGAAGTTGATAGCTTTCACAAAATTAATTACAATTGTAATAACATTAATCATGACAAAAATTGGTTCTTTTGGCCTTACTAGTTGCAATGAAAACCGAATAAATGTATTTTTGAAAATTGTGCATTTTTATGGGAGGTGGTAGAAGAAGTAAAAGGATCAGATCAATATTTTTTTTCATCAATGATATTTGCATCGTTATCAACCAACCCATCAAATTCCTGGTAAGACCCCCTATAGGGGCATAGGACAGAAACAACTGTCTTCCACAAGACGCGATCCTGAGCATCGGCCTTAAGCTTTTGCCTGGACTTGTTTACTCCACTGGCCTCCTGCTCAACTGCTCGCTTCCATGTATTACATGGTCGACCAACCCGACGTCTTCCTTGAGGATTATAATCCAGAGCCTGCTTGGCGATGTTTCGCTTTGGTTTCCTCAAAGTATAACCGATCCACTGCCACTTCTACCGCGTTAAAAACTCGAAGCTTCGTGCGAAAGGAGATCTCTCTTAACCTCCAGAAAGGGGAAAGGATACCGAAGACCTGACGAGCTTTATTTAGACGAGCTTCAACATTTTTTTCGGCTCCGCCGTCCATGCTGACAATGCTTCCGAAATAGCAAAAATCTTGCACCTCTTCCACATCCTATCCGTTAAGAACAATCAGTGTGCTTGCGTTCGAACCCAAATTTTCTTTTCAAAATCTGAAATGGTTTCGGAGAAAATTCAATTTCTTTAAATTTCGAAATGTCATGAAATTTGTATGGCAGGGGATAGAAGGAGTGGTGGATTTGGCCCGTTCATGAATTTAAAGTTACTTTTTTACTAAAAATAATTTGTAAAAAATTTCAGCAAGATAGGTCAAAGCTTTCGAGAGTTATGTTGACAGACGGCCACTCGGAATCGAGGTTTTTGAGCGACAACAAATATTTCTGTACGTTCTGGCGGTTCTGTGCGATCATTGTGTCTTAGCGTTTCAAACGGTAAGGCAAACCTAATATACTCTCAGATTTAATCTAGAGTATAAAAAAAATCACAGGTATGTAAATTAGCATACCATATCTGGTTGTGAGCTCAATTCTAGGTCGACGTATAATTCCAGTACGCTGCTTGCTTGGATATACCTTGTTTACCTCAATCTATGCACGATACAAGAAAGTAAAATTCGTAGATGAACTGTTGTTTTCCCCAATAAATGAAAAGTGAAAATATTAAGACGCCTTGGCCCGATTTGGACTGTAATGGCACTACAGCGCAAAGGAGGGCTGAAAAAGAAGGAGCAGAACGTTTAGTAAATTTCAATGCTTCTATCAAATACCGAGAACAACTTTTAACGCTTTCTGAATATAATTTAAGAACTTTAAGTACCCATTGAGGCAGTCGATACAGTATGTACAAGAGCACAAGAAATAAAGTAAACTAAATTTATTCAAGTTAATCCATTTGTAAATGTTGTACATATTTTGAATTATAGATTTGAACAGAAAATATTTACGTTTATAACACTTTCCTAATTTATAAATAGTAACGTTTCGATTTTAGCTTGACAATCTAACAAATATGTGTGTATCTGCTACAGGGCAATTTAGTAGGGCAATTTTATTCTTTACAGGCGCAACAGAATGAAATCCGAAAATCTGGCCTTTCAACACGTTTAATATGTTTCTACTGAAATCTGAGAGCTTGCCTAAACGTTTGCAATGCTACGAAATAATGCCCGCACAATGTTGCCGAGGATAGAGAAATATTTGTTGTCGTCTCAATTCCGAGTGACCGTCTGTCTACAACATAACTCTCGAACACTATGAATTATCATGCTGAAATTCGTTTTATGTCATTTTTAGCTATTTGAGTTATCGACTTGAAAATTAGATTAAAGTTAAATGATGTAAATTTCATTAACGTCAACAAATATTTCTCTGATACCTTACACTATTATAATTGCAATTAATTTTTGAACCATCATCAACTTCGCCCCACTCTTTCTAACTCCAGCCATACAAATTGCACGAAATCCTAATTCAATTATTTTTCTTCGAAACTGTTAAAGCTACCGAGTGTAAATTTTGAGCAAAGCATAATAATGCAAATATCATTAATGTCGAAAAATTTGATTTTGATTCGAACGCTCTTTTTACACCCTCCCTTACAAATTCACAATTTTGGTGAATACATTATATCGATTTTCATTGAAACTAGAAAACGCTAAATCATAAGCTTTTGCAAGAATTTTTTTCTTCACAATTGCAATAAATATCAAAAAAAATATAAGTTTTGCGTAACTCTTACTACTTTCTCTCATAAAACTCACTATTCTAAAGAATTTGGAATGACTAATTTTCCGGTACGTTAAACTCATTCCCATTTCATTTAGTGTTTCATAATTCTGTTATGTTTTTCATTCGCCTGTCATCATTTACGGAAAATTGAAATTTAGATATTTTGAAAAAATTATTGAAGACCTTGGTGATAATAATATTTAATGGTATTTTCAGAATCTTCGGATCTTACCTTCTACAATTTTTGACACTTCTTTTCATTAATTTCCTTTAAAATTATAGAAACTACATTGACTCAAATACATGGTTGAAAAATCAAACAAGTATCATCCTAAAGGCATTTAAGATATAAATAAAATTCTAACCAGGTAAAAAAAACCCAAAAAAAATGTTTTAATTAAAAGACTGACAAACAAAATTTTCTACCTAGTTTAATCCCTTAACTTGTTTTAATTAACTCTAAATTATCTTCAGACCCTGTTTTTGTATAAAAGTAAGAAAATGTAGTGATTTTCAGAATATTGCCAAGAAGCAGTTGAAAGATTACGTGATATACATCGTTTGAATGTTTTCACAGTGCATTTCAAATTGAATAGAAGTTCTACATTGATACGTTTTATTATTCGTGACGTTTCGGTATCTCGTATTTTGAAATAAAAAATTAGGAAATTTTCTTTGTTTGAAAATTCGTAACTGTAAGATAATTCGAAGAAATGGGTCTACCAGCTGATGATGCATGCCCGGAGGCAAGTTGTGCCCCTATTCAGGAACCTGCACTACCAACATCAGGACAAGTCGAATTCAACGATCGCCTCAATGATTCAAATTTCGACGATAGCATTAATTATGAAATTGATTTTGAAGGATTTGAAGATTCAGATGACGAAGAACCAGACCGATAACCGATTCGTCGGAAAAAAAATTTGCGACCACGTTTTTATGTGAGGAATCTAAGCAATACGTTTTGTACCTTAAATTAGATATAGAAAATAAATTTTATAATTTTACTTAATTATATGTTTTAATATTTGCGAACAAGTTTTGAATACGTTGGAAGGCTTAATGCAAGATATTTTAGAGACTATTTCTGGATTTCACTCTGCTGTGCTTTATTAGTCGTAACGTTCCGGTCGAAGTTATTATCAATAGTGCAATAATGCATATATTTGTTATTCAACCGTTCATTTATACTTCCTTACGATGGCGCAATATCCTGAAACGGGTCTTCGCCAATGTACATTACGATGCCACCTTTCTTGGTTCAGTGGCGTTGTCCTCCAGTTTAAAAGATCTACTCAACAATTTGAAGTATGTGTGTCTGGATTAAATTATTGCCAAAAAAAAAAAATAATAAAAAATAAAAAAAAATAAAAAAATAAATAAATAATAAAATAATAGCGACCACACCTATATTTTATGGCTTTTTCCAATAATTTAATCCAGACACACACCCTTTAGATTTATTACTTTAAAGAGATAATTAACAGGTACCCGTACTTTATGGGTTCTTAGAATATTTTAATCCAGATACTTTAAGTTTATATAATTAGAAAAAAGATATCATTTTCCAATAAATTTTACTTTAAAGTTAAATTGTTAAGTTGTTTTTCAATTTGCAATGGAAAAAATTAAAAAAATTTTTTTTTTCACATTGCCGAAATTTTAGAATTGATGGTTTAGTTTCGGTTATTTGGTCATAACTTGGTCAAAAACCGAGCTAGGATAATTTTTTTTGTTTCTAAAGAAAGATACATGTGTCGGGTAGTTTTTAAGATCACAAACTCAAAATAAAATGTAGCCAAAATTTTGCGCAAAAACCCTTCAAAGTTGAAGGACATTTTTGGAAATCAAAAATTTTTCATGTTCAAACCACTCTAGCAACTCAGTGGTTGATTTGATTTTTTATTGCAGACCTTGGTACATTAATAAGCTCTCCAACAAGATATTACGCATCGAGCTATCTTAAGTAGTTTCGGAGATATTGGCCTTTTAGTTTGACAACCTCCTCCACGAACCAAAAACTAGAAAATCACCCCAAGTCACTAGGGGTTGGAGCTACAAGTTTTCCGTAGTATATTTTTTTGTGCACCACAAGGTCCCCTATCACCATGTTTTTTTTGTCGCATCTATTCTGTTACACCCTGTATATGCAAGATTGGTTTTGTTTTCATTTTCTCTAGTTAAATATAGTAAAGTTTTTCTCTAGTTTTAGCGTATAGTTCAAAATTGTTAGTTATTAGATACATTAAGTCGCAAAATAAAAATAATAATAATCAGCACTTGAAACGCCGAGATTCGATAGTTCATGAAAGCAACTTTCCTTGTATAATTTCGAGAATCATTTTCTGTCTTAAGTACGGCACATACCCCGCTTTAAAGATTGCCTCGCGATCGCGAGTGACATACTCGGAGAACATACAACTGAAGACACCACAAAACAAAAAATTAAATTAATCAGACTATATATCCCACATAATTTATTACTAACTACTGAACGTTCTCAAAAATAAACTGCCAACAAGTCGGGCGAAACTTTATTATTCTTGGGAAAAGTTCCGGATGCGTGGAAAGTCAATATGCAGGTTAAAGTGGTTAGGGAAGTGAAAGGGGATTCTTGGGTAAGGCAGAAACATTCAAAAGCTCCGGTATATACATATAATCAATATTTCGTTCGTTTATTTATGCAAGTTTGAGTTTTGTGAGGGGAGGGGTGAGGGTTTATAGTAAGAGTGGGTGGATGTTAATAGTTTTTTAATTGATTGCTTGAATCACATCCAATATTCTCTGTATAGAATGTCAGTTTCATAGGCGAAGTTGCATAGAATTTTCATAGGATTCGGTGTATTTTACATTCACGAAACCAAACATTTGTATGGGAAGGAGTAGAGGAGGTAGGGGAATCGTAAAATTTGTGACGCAATTTTATTTCCTTTCTATTGTAGTGTGCTCGTACAAAAAAATCAAGTTCGTAGCTTTTAATTTGTTGGTTATTAGTTGGTTCAATGAAATTGGTCGAAATCATACTTTTGTATGGGAGGGGGTAGAAGGGCAAACGCGAATGCAAAACTTTTAAAGGAATTTCATTTCAATTATTTTTGTAAGTTTTCATGCAAAATTTTAAATTGATAGCTTTTAATAGTTCATCATCATCAATGGCGCGACAGTTAGGTGATAATTAATTTCTTAAAAATGGTCGAAAAAATAATTTTGTATGGGAGGGGCTAGAAGTTTTGAAAGTATTCGACCAGTTAATATTTCATACTTTTAGGGATTTTTTTAAATGCAATTCTCAAATTTTCAAGTTTCTACCTTAAAATTACATCCAAAAATTTTCAGTTTACGTATTTTTTTCGCTGCCCATGAAACACCTTGTGCCCGTTAGACCGGGCTGGTCGGTTGGTAACAATTGTGGATCAAATTATTATTTTTTTTCTATGTACATCAAATAGATGTATCCACAAAATTTAAAGTTTCTATCTTTGACCAGAGCCTTAAAAAAATCACACAAAATTTTCGACATTTTAGCTTACCACCTCCCTCCCTTCACACCCCCTAACTTAATTTTTTTTTGAAAATTAACTACTATGTAGTTCTACAATCTGACAAATTCTCGATTTGATATCTGTACTATTTTTTGAGATATAAGTATTTGTAATTTTGAAAAGTGCGTCATTTTTGAAATGCTCCCCGTTTCCCCCCACTACTATTGTGACCAAATTTTATATTATTTTTGTATTTCGCTAGTATAGCTTGGTATATGTTTTAAGTTTCAATTACATAACTTAAGAGATAGTTGAGATATTAATTCTTAAGTGTTTTTCTTTGCAAACCCCCCCCCCCCTGACCCTCTCCCTTACAATAATTAGCCTATTTTTAAGCTGATTATGGTGGACCTACATATATGCCACCTTAATGGTCCCAAAATATGAATTTTTTATGGCATGTAGTTTCGAAGATATAACCATTTCAAAAAAAGATTTGGCCGATAATTTGTTTTTAGCCCCCCCCTTTTCGGACGCCAATGGATAAAAAAATTAAATTATTTTTGGAGTTTGTCCCACAACCCTCTCTACACGTATGCTGATTTTCATCATCCTATCTGCATTTGTGGTGAAGATATTAGCAAGTGTATTTTTTGACTTTTTCCATCCCCCCGCCTCCCCCTTCCACCTGACACTCCCCAAAATTTGGATAATGGAGCTCACTTATCAAATTAACAATCCACCCAAAAACCAACCTTCTACCTTTAACGGTCTTGGAGGTACGAGTCCATATGTACGGCGTACGGTGGGACGGATTTTTTTTTTGCATTTTTAGGTTAATTTAGTCATGAAACGCGAAAAAACAAAATTTCAGGGTAGCCAATTTTTTTTCGAAGTCGATCACAATACTTTATTATTAAAATAATAAAGTAATTGCATATTGTTGCGATTTTTTAACGAACGAAGTCACGCTATTAAAAAAATAAAAATAACTCAACTTTCAAACAAGTACAACATACTCATGAATATCGGCTCTGAGAATGGCAGGGCTTATAGAAATCTATTGGACGGACCTTGAGGACAATGAAGAAGTAAAAAGACGAGAGAAATCATTCTACATACTCCATACCATTTCTACTGCAGAACAAAAATCATCGTCGAACCATTTTCCTTCTTCTACCAAACCAATGAATCTTCAAGAAGCAAGACGAGGCGTAAACAAACCTTTCAAAGAACTCTTGCCTTATTAATTAACACAACACTCAACTATCGATCCAATCATCGACATCCCAAAACATGCCCTTGAAAGACTTCTTCCTCTCAACAATCCCAACATGATATGCCTGCATTAGAAAAATATTCTTCAATCCCCCTACATTTCTTCAGTCTTCCCAACTACCACTCTATCCATCATAACAATACATTGAAGAACTGGCCTACCATAACAATAACCATATCTCTCTTCTTTTCAACAACCCCATTAACACTCGGCAAGACTCATGAGCTCATGAGTTCACTGTTAAAACTTTAACATCGCGTACTGTGATATATATGGCAGTCCTAAGGCACTTGAGTATCTAGGCTATGAAATGCATTGCCATCTTACGTTTCGAAGATAACGTGCACCAACAGTTTAAACTCTTCCCTTCTGAAACTTCCCTGTCACCCAAACGTTAACCTTCCCTATATCGAATTGACTGTCCATCTAATACCAAAGACAAAAATGGCAAAATAACCATGGGGGCAGGTGTATGATAGGCGAAGATAATTTAAGGAGTCACCATTTAGTGACTCCTTAAATTATCTTCGGAGCCATAAAAAAAACCTATCATATACCTGCCCCCACGGTTATTTTGCCATTTTCGTGTACCATTCATTTTCAAACCCAATATCGTCTTCATCGCACATTCACCATTCCCTACCAACCTCCAGTCTTTATCACTAACATCTACTGTGAGACGAAATAGAAGCCCCCTCAGACTAATCTTGATGAGAAAATCAAAAACTCGTACCAAATAGTCTAAGAGACTTTAATACTGAAACCTTCCTGTGGAGATCCGAATATTTGTGCTCCAGCGGATGGAAATATGAAGAATGCATTGATTGGTGGTCTGGTTCTCCTAAATGATCATACTGATGGAACATAGAACTCTTTAAAGCGTTTACCAAATTTTCCCCACACAATCTACAAACCTTAATCAAGAGACTGCGAAACTTAGAAAAATCATACGTGCTGCTGCTGCGAAAGCCATCTTAATGACACGCCCTCCCAGACATTTACGTAAGTAGCCTCCTTGTCTTACTCTCGAATTGCTCAACTCGTTCTTTTACCTACCGGGGATTCCACTCAATTATGCACCATCAAAGTTGCCAAGCGTTTTCGTCAACTTCCTAAATCCCACGCTCCACTGTCGTACGCCTTGGTAGAAAGTGAAATATCTCTCAAAGCAAGAAACCTCCTCCCAATTTCCTTTAATTTCTAACTTCTTTATTTTTAAATGGAGAACCTTTGAATCCTACGCCTCTTTCATAACGATCTTATCACCCAAAAACCGATTTTCACCTCTCTTCCTACTCAACCTCATGTTCACGAAAGCCTCCAGACCTCTTTCACACTTGTTTGAATTAAACTACCAGCTCAGCATTCCAACAAACTCGGCTCTACGTTACGATGAAATAGCGTACGCCATGCTGAAACACTGCTCATTTAAATCCCGTCTACTATCTTTTTATAATAACATCCTTTCAACTGGCAACCTTTCCCAGTGATGAGAATCTGCTACCTTGAAATACATCCCAAAAAGGAAAGGAAGTGTCGACAATGGACTTCCGCAAGGTTTCGAGTTGCCGGTCGTCCTTCATATTATCTATGCCAACCTCATACTTTGCGCACACAACTGCCCAAATCGGACTTTGGCCTCCTGATATTCAGATTTCTTAACATTGATTTTGTTATTATGGATAGGTTGTGAGCCCTTCGCACAACCCTCTATCTACGAGATTTCATTTTCGAAGGTTGAGATAGCCCAGATAAACCACCGCAAGTATTGTGATGGAATTATACGACGATCGAGATTTGAAGTCACGATCTTCGCGCGGCAGACCAGCACACGACACACTAGGCTACACTTAAGCCTGCGCGTATATACACAGTTCCAAGCAAGCTTTATTGGCAGCAACGCACAACATCATAGTCTCAGCGATTCCCGTTACTGGCCCTCTGGTCGCGAAACGATGCAATCATGCCCATTTCCTAAACTGACACCCTTCGCCTGTGCCGCAAAACCTTCTGCACAGTTCACACTATCGAAATCGACGTTTCCACTATCACTTTCCAAAAACAATTTTGCATCCTCGGAAACACCTCTACAGCATAAAATCGTTACGTTAATCAACTCATCGTTAGACTCCTAGACATTCAAAACCTGCTGCGCTCAATAAAGAATTGTCTCCACTTAGAGGTTGCTGCACAATTTTTGAAGGCCGTCATTGGGAGAGCTCTACAGTACGTCACCTCCTTATACTCCTGGATATCACATCTTAACAGAAATAAATTAAATATCACTGTTAACAAGTGCCACCGGGCATTTACTGGTACCCTTCTTGCAACACTACTTGACGCTGTCCGGAACAAAGCCACGAATCCTCTCTGTGAAGAACTCGTCTGTCCGATCTCTCACCTTAGCAACAAGACTCTGGCCTGCTCCTCCAACTATCTTCACCTTCAGAATTAACAAGAACTCGACTTCTTTTTATCTTCCTCCTCCACCGCAAAGAAGATTTCTTACCTCATCACATTCCTCAATTATGCGCTTCGTCCACATTGACCACTATTATACACCTGAGCCTACTTATGTATGATCCCACATAAATTTTCACTGTTCGAACTCATGAAATCATAAACGTTTCAATATCAACCAACCCTGTTTTCATTTATAAAACCCTCCCGAGTTACTCACTCAAAACTCTGTAACGAAAGGTCGCAGAGAAAGGTTATGCGCTGTCTTGTCTACCGTTGGTGCTTGCTTACTGAAACAGATCCATGAGGGTCAAGGTGCCGAGTCATGACATCTTATGCTATGCACCATGCATGAAACATCTAGCTCTAGGCTCGTGCTAGCTGGCGGGAGGTTCGATGTGTCTCAGGTCTCCCCAGTACATTTATTCATACGCCGAAAGAGTGGTCGAAGAGGTTTGAGATTTGGGGGGCCCTAATCGAGGAAGCCAAGGACCAAAAACTCTCAAAAAAAAAAATGTCCGTACAACGGGAAAGGGATGACAAGAAGGTACAACCGTAGATGTACGTGGCAGGGTTTCATACATCAAAATCGGTATTGCGGAACAACCTCCATGGCCCTCACAAGTCCCCCACTGCGCGCCTCATTAACAATTCATTCCAGGGGGTGCATTTCTTTGGCTTGCTCGTTCATAATAATTCCATTTAAAACTAATGGACCGGATAAGTTAGCATATTTTAGCATTGAGAAAATTATTGAACAAAAGTAACAGATAAGATTAATATATGAAGAAATTTCGATTGTCAATAGTCTAAGGGTCGATGTGCACGAGTCACTACAAATGGTGTCTTATCACCAATATTTAGAGCGCGAAACTCCGACCAGTTAATCGTCATACGTTTCATGCGAAATTTCAAAACCTTTTGCATATGGAGCACTTACGAAGTTTTCAATCAGGGCAACAATATTCAGAAACTGGATGTAGGTATAAGTTGGTAATACAATAATCAAGCCAAATAGCGCTGAAGAACCAACGTCTATTCGACATAAATTGAGGTTAATTTGACACATTAATTTGCGCATACAAAATATACTGTTTCAAAACTACCTCAGAGATATAATATGACAGATCATCGATTCAATAATTAAATGACTGTTAATGTTCATTTCGAATGTAGGTTGGTGTTCCTAATAGCCTGACTATTTATATAGGAATTACTAAATCAACCGATACAAATGTAACTCTGTACATGAGGATTACTCTGACAGTGGTCACAAATCGCGATAACTACAACCAGTAAAACGAACGACTGCCTTTTCGGCCTTCTTATCCAACCACTCTTATTCACCTGAACACATGAGTAGTGGTGTTATTATTTCGAACTTATCGATCGATATGTCAATCCTTGTGGAGGAATCAGAGTAATGTGCACTCAAATCAAGTGCATCGTTTGAAATAAATAATGTGATCGATTGGTCATGCAGATTCGATTTCCGCTCGTATTCCACATATTGCACTTAATATAATATCATGTTTCGAATTCTGATATATACGAGTATTGGTTTAGATATTATTATTTATGATGTTATGATAAACTCGTCATTGCATTTGTGCCATTTGCAATAGAATTTCTGGTTTGCAATATAACTTGACTTTTGATGATGTTGATGATTGTGTATGAATAAACTTTCGGAATTGTTCGAAATTCTCTTTCGATTCGATGAATACTACAATGTATTTAAAATATCAATAAAGTTCAAATAATGGAAGCTTGTGTTATATGTAATCAATCAACTAAAAACAATTACTGAACAAAGCTACCGCTGCTATTCGAAAAGCAAGTAAAGAGCATATGCCATTAAAACTTGATCTCCATTGTTCATGATGATGACGGACAGACAGGTTATAATTGGAATTTGAGGTTTTCGAACGAAAGAAAAGATTTCTTTACCCTCAGCCGCTCTGTACGAGCATTATTTCTTAGCGTTATAAATGTAAAAGGAAACACAAAAAAATTGCAGATTTTATCTAAAGTAAAATGAAAACTATAAATTTTTTTAAAAACTTAGGCTTCTCTGATTCGTTATCGCTATTATATTATTGAAAACTGGATCTCATTCGAAAACAAAATGTTGAACAATTTACTTATTTGTTTTTACCAAATAACAGTTGCCTTTCTTCCGAACCCTTTTCAACTATCAGTTTATCTTTTTCGATAGGCAATGATGCATCAAAATCATCTGTCGTACAACATAGAACCCTCATCATTTCCACCTACCATTTTTGACAGTTTCAAAAATTAATAAAACTAAATAATATTTGGTTGAAATTGAAAAGAAACGCAACTAAAAAGGATTTCTTCCTTTAAGATTTATTTCTAGAAGTTGACTCTATTCTAGGCTTTATTTATTTTGATAATAAATTCGACTGGAAGGAGAATGTTCATTAGATCCAGTAAAGTAGTACGAATGGATTATCCTTTCAAATACGTAAATAATTGTTAATGGTCTGAAGGTGATATAATGGTTGGCGCAGAGCCACTTAACATTCGTATAGAGGTGGCAGATGTGAAAGCCAAGCTATAAAAATTGGTGAGCTATTTTATATAGCGCCGAAGTCAGTTTACCTTAAACCCCATCTGGAGTTGGATTTACACCCCATTTACAAGTTAAACTTACAACTTTATGTCTGATCTAAGAAGCATTGAGTTATTGAGGAGTATGCAGGAACATGAAATTTGATCGACTGACGAGGAGACTCCAGAAACATTCCTTATAATGCTGCTGTGAACATGAGCTAGCAATGCAGATATGTATGCACATATATATGATTCAATCTTCTCCGGCATAAATCCCTTAGGAACGCATTTATCGACGTATAAGCGCAGTATATTTTCTGTCTTCCTTCAGTCATTCTTGTGCATAATGAGTTGTGT
Source organism: Chorisops tibialis (assembly GCA_963669355.1). Taxonomy (NCBI): domain Eukaryota; kingdom Metazoa; phylum Arthropoda; class Insecta; order Diptera; family Stratiomyidae; genus Chorisops; species Chorisops tibialis. Next base: position 265,900,378 of record OY770262.1, on the reverse strand, counting down.
ACGGAAGATTTACCTCGCCGAAATTTTCATAGGATTTTGTTTGCACTTGAAGAGCTAACGTGGCGGAATGTTGGATTTGGAGCAGTTGGCGTTATAAATCGATTTGAAAGTCAGATGGGAAGCAATTTTCAAACATCAGAGAGCAAAGTCAGAAGACGAACCACAGGACTATCGGTTGCACAATTTACTGGATGGATCAAAAGGGTCATAAATCGGAACGTTAAAAAAATTTTTATGTTCAATCATTTGAACAAATTGCTACCAGAATTGAATAAAACGAGGTATGATTGTTTTAAATAGGTGCTCGTTCTCGAGCCAATTCCAATGTTCTGTAACTTTTTCATTTGAATTCTTTCACCTTCAGGGATATCAAAGTATGTATAAAATTTTAATTTTTTAAATAAGTTTTTCTATTTTCAAGGGAGCTAGGGTGCAGTCTAGTCTTTTGGCCTTGTCATGCGAAGATCGTTAGTTCAAATCCTGGTCGACGCAGTATATAGTTCCAGCACATTACCTGCTTGGTCACCCCAATCTAAGAAAATGGAAAAATCGTAGAAAGAGGGTTGAGCGAAGGGCTAACAACTTTTCCACAATAAATAATAAAAAAAATTTTAGGAACCTGAATATCAGGAGGTCAAGGTCCGGTTACCTAGGGTGTAGCCTAGTGGGTAACGTGTTGGTCTTGTAATGCAAAGGTCATGAGTTCAAATCCCGGTCGACGCAATATATAATTCCAGCACATTGCCTGCTTGGATATACCTTGGTCACCTCAATCTACGAAAACTAAAAAAAATTGTAGATAGAGGGTTGTGCGAAGGGCTCCTCCTCCAAAATAAGTAATGAAAAGTGGATCCTGAATATCAGGAGGCCAAGGTCCAATTTGGGCTCTAGCGCCATTGTAGAAGTAGAAGGTCCGGTTTGGGCTGCAGTGCCATTGAAGAAGAGAAGTAGAAGACTTTCAAGAGTACATAAGCTCATATATGACAAGATCATGTTGTAGTCAATTAATTCCTGGGGAATCACTAGCTTGTACGCAAAATATCGCAAGAATTTTTTCTGGACATTTTCTAAGGCTAAAATGTAAACGTTGAAATAAGGTCACCAAATCACTGATGCATATTCCAATATACTTCTCACTAAAGAATTATAAAGTAATTTTATGGCACTTGTATTAATGAAATTTCTAGTATTTCTGAAAATAAATCCAAGGTTACGATGCGAGTTATTTAAAATGTTTTCAATATGACCATTAAAAGTAAGCCTAGAGCTTAAGAGCACACCAAGATCGCGGATTTTATTTGTTTTGGAAATCGGAAGAGGTTCTAAATGGTAACTTTGAGGAACTCCAGAACTAGCTGTAAAGCTATAGGATCAAAAGGAAAAATTAGTTGTCTATTGGTTAGATAATCAGAAAACTAATTCAAAAGAGAGCCAACAATACCGAATACTTGAAGTTTATCGAAAAGAAGTTTAATGTCGCAAAAAATTTTAATTACTTATAAGATAGCTGCCAACAAATCGAGCGCAACTTTATTAATCTTGGGACAAGTTGCGGATGAGTGGAGAGTCAATATGCAGGTTAGAGTGGTTAGGGAAGTGAAAGGGAGTTCTTGGGCAGGGCTGTTGTTAATTTAACAATATTTCATTCGTTTCTGCAAGTTTGGGTTCTTATGAGGGGAAGGGAGGGGTGATAGTAAGGGTGGATGGATATTAATAGCTTTTTAATTGAATCACGACCAATATTCTCTGTAAAGAATGTGTTTCATAGACAAAGTTGCATAGAATTTTCATAAAATTCAGTGTATTTTACATTCACGAAACCAAACATTTGTTTGGGAGGGGGTAGAGAAGGTAAGGGAATCGTAAAATTTGATATGTAGTTTTATTTCGCTTCTATTGTAAGGTGCTTGTATAAAATTTCAAGTTTGTAGCTTTTAGTTTGTTGTTTATTAGTTGATTTAGTGAAATTGGTCGAAATCATAGTTTTGTATGGGAGGGGGTAGAAGGGCAAGCGCAATTTCAAAACTTTTACAGCAACTTCATTTGAATTATTTTTTATAAGTTTTTATGCAAAATTTGAGATTGATAGCTTTTAATAGTTAGGTGATAGTTGATTTCTTTAAAATGGTCGAAAAAATAATTTTGTATGGGAGAGGGAAGAAGTTTTAAAGGTTTTCGACCAGTTAATATTTCGTGTGCTTAAGGATTTTTTTTAAATGCATTTCGCAAATTTTCAAGTTTCTACCTTAAAATTTCACTCAAAAATTTTCAGCTTATGTGTTTTTTTCAATGCACATGAAACACCTTGTGCACGTTAGACCGGTGGGGTCGGTTTATAAGAATTATGGAACAAGTTATTATTATTTTTCTATGTACATCAAACAGACGTATCCACATGCAAAATTTAAACTTTGTATTTTTCACCAGAGTCCTAAAAAACTCTCTCAAAATTTTCGATATTTTTGCTTATCACCTCCCTCCCCTTGCACATACCAACTTAAAATTTTTACAAAAATTAACCACTATGCAGTTCTATAATCTGACATATTTTCGATTTGATATCTGTACTCTTTTTTGAGATATAAGGATTTGTAATTTTGAAAAGTGCGCCATTTTTGAAATGCTCCCCATTTCCTCCCACTACTATTTTTTCAACAAAGTATATTTTTTTTGTATTTTACTAGTACAGTTCAATATGCATGTCAAGTTTCAATTACAAAGAGATAGTTGAGATATTCATTTTTAAGTGTTTTTCTTTTTACCCCGCCTGACCCCCCCCCCCCCTTACAATAATCAGTCACTCTCTAAGTTGATTCTCATGGAACTATATGCCACCTTGATGTTCCCAAAATATGATTTTTTTACGATAAGTAATTTCGAAGATATAATCATTTGAAAAAACAATGCGGCCGACAATTTGTTTTTAGCCCCCTCCCCCCCTTTTCGGACGCCAATGGATAAAAAAATTAAACTATTTTTAAAGTTTGTCCCACAACTTCTCTATATTTCTACTGATTATCAACTTTCTAGTTTGAAGTTTGAAAGCGCTTTATTTTTTGCCAAAAATATCTTATTTTAACAGTAATCTAATAAAGCTAAGATTATTTTATTATATTTACAAAAAACCTAATGGCCTCTGAGGGCTCTCTAAGCCTCTAAGGGCTCTCTATTTTGGTTATTTTTTTTTTTCGAATTTTCTTGGTTTTTTGTAATTAATATTTTAAAATTTCGCCGGTTTTTTATTTTATCGGGAAAATGTTGGCATTTAACTTTTTATCTGCATTTGTGGTGGAGATATTTGCAACTGTAGCTTTCGACTTTTTTTCTCCCCCCTCCACCTAACACCCCCCAAAATTTAGAAAATAGAGCTCACTTACCCAATCAACAATATACCCAAAAACAAACATTGTACCTCTAAGGGTCTCGGAGATATGAGTCCATATGTACGGCGGGACGGATTTTTTTGTTTTGCATTTTTAGGCTAATTTAGGCATGAAACGCGAAAAAAAAAATTTCAAGGTAACAAATTTTTTTTTTTTCTTGTGTCAATCACAATACTTTATTATTAGAATAATAAAGTAATAAAGGGGTTTTTCGATGTATTTTGTATTTCTAATTTTTTAACCAGTTAAAACTACGGACTGATAAACCCAAGAAACAAATATAAACAAAACCAAAAAGGTTAATTCGGATCACTAACTCACTGTAAAAAACATAAAAGAATTATGATTGGGCGTAAAGCCCAATCATATGATACTCTAGATGAAATGAGAAAGAGTTCAATGTACCGAAAAATATGTCACCTCCAATTCTTTTAAATAATTAATAGTGACTTTTGTATGGGAGGTGGTAGAAGGAGAGGAGGAAGGTTTGTAATTTTTGGATATGACACCTAATGTGGTATGCAAAATATTTCGTGCTGAATTTAAGGTTTGCAGCTTTCATTGTTTTCAATTGAACATAGTTTTCTTGAAATTGCGGCATTTGTATGAGAGGTGGCAGAGGAAGTGGAGCGTTTAAGAAGATTTTGAAACTGCTTACCATCATCCTTGCCACCACGCTTTGATTTAATTTCAAATTCGATAGTTTTAATATATTCGAAGGAGAAATGCTTTTCTTGAATTTATAATATAGATATTTGTATGGGAGGGGGTAGAAGCAGTGAAGAGAATCTGATAATTTTTTTTTAGCATTTATTGCAATTATTAAAAAACAAATTCTGGCAAAATTTTAAGCTTATACTTTTTCTAGTTTTAATGGAAATCGATATAATGCACTTAACAAAAATTATACATTTGTATGGGAGGAAGTAGAAGGAGTGTACGGATCAAAACACATTTTTTTCTCGTTATTGATATTTCTATTTTTATACTTTATGCAAAATATCAAGTTGATAGCATTAACAGTTTCGAAGAAAAATAATTTAATTTAAATTTCAAAATTTCGTGAAATTTGTATGGGAGGGGGTAGAAGGAGTGAGGTGAAGTTTATTTTTTTTCAATTCTAATTGGAATTATAATAAAATTAATTGTGGCAAAAATTCGTTTTTATAACTTTGCTAGTTTCAATGAAAATCGAAAAACTGCATTTTTCAAAATTATGCATTTGTATGGGAGGGGGTAGAAGGAGTGACGGAATCGGATCAATATTCTGTCATATTAATGACATCTATATCATAATCCATTGACCCAAATTTCAAATCGATCGCTTAAATAGTTTCAAAGTAAAATCAATTTCTGAAAATTTCGGAATTTCGTGAAATTTGTATGCGAGGGGGTAGAAGGAGTGAGGGGATGTGGCCCATTCACGAACTGAAAGTTTCTTTTTGGCTAAAAATTACCCACAACAAATTTCAGCACGATAGCTCAAAGCGTTCGAGAGTTATGCTGTAATGCTGTAGGCAGACGGACAGACGGACAATATTTCTGAACCCTTGGCGGCTCTGTGCGAGCATTATTTCTTAGCGTTACAAACGGTAAGGCAAACACAATATACTCTCAGATTTCATCTAGAGTATAATGACATTCAAAAAACTTTGAAGGCATTTCTCTCAAAACATTGAAAATGTTCAATAACGCACTTATCCACCAGACGGTACGCTTAAGTGGGCAACATCATCAAAAGACCACAATATTAAGCGCAATATCACGAAATGAAAACAATTAGTGCCAATTAAAAGTCCAAAACAAGTTGACTCAATACTTCCCAATGAAGTCAGATCTCAAACAGGGAGATGGTCTCACCCCATGCTCTTCAACTAGGTGCGCGATTATGTCGTCAGGAAGGTAACTTCAGTAACCTCAGTGGTTACCAGAGGTACGCTACTTGTAAATTCCGCACAGTTAGTGACATACGCAGACGATGTGAATATTATGGCCCGATCAATACTTTGTGCTAAGGATATATTCCAGGAGTTCGAGTCGGCAGCGGGTGAAATAGAGCTCAGGATTAATGGAGAGAAAACTAAATACATAGCCCAAACACGAATAACTGTCCCGGAGAGGCAGAATAAATGGACCAACACTACTTCGAGCAGGTGGATGAATTCGTATACCTGGAAGCCCTTCTCACAAAGGACTTCAACGAATGACATGAAATTCAAAAAAGAATCACCGACCGCAGGGAAAGCCACGAAAGTGATGGGAGAACTCATTTGATGCAGATTTCAGATCGCTTCTCGATTTTTCAAACTGGAGGACGCGGTGGTTTGACCGAGCCAACTGAAGAAGTGCATCCGAAAGGCCAAGGCTCGATATGAGCTGTAGCGCCATTGCATCATCATCATCCATCATTATCGCTAAATGAAGGGCACCACTGCGCAAACGTACAATGAGCTTCTTCTATGTTGGCGGGGGAAAAATAAACTACCCTTAAATTGCCGCACACACTCAGCATGCTGAGTGTGTGGTTGGAAATCTTGTTTTCGTCTCCTCTATCACTCATTACCAGGATGCCCTGCTTCATAGAACGATCTGGTAATGATTTCCTCATTGCTATTTAAGAATGATTTCTTCCCCGCCGACTAAATCATCCTCCCCATGTCCTAAGACCTGACTTTGCATACAATGTCGTACCAGATGTTCGCATCAATCCTGCGCCCGCCATTTTATAAAAATTTTGTGAATTCGTCGAAATTGAAGAAAAAAAATTGATAAATTTCTCTCACACTTCCATTAAAATATCGTCCACCACATCTTCAAAATTTGTCATAACTTTCAAATGCGGCAATATTTTACACAATAGTAGTTCGAAATCTATTGTTGAGATATTTTTTGCAAAATTTCATTTGAAAAGTATGTTTAAAACATAACAGGACGATACTCTAGATGAAATAGAAATTTTTGTGATCTCAAGATATTTTATATAAGAAGCTTTGAACTAATTTTTTTATATTGCTAGAGTAGCTATAAAAATGTTTTATACAAAATTTAAGCTTTAAAAATAAGCACTAAGAAAATTAGTGAAAAGATTAATAAAATTGTACAGCTTGTATGGGAGGTGGTAGAAGGAGTGAAGGGGTTTTTTGTGATTTTTTCATGAATACTATGAAATTAATATTCCTCAAATTTCAGACCAGTAACATTCTGACTTTTCAAGAAAATCGAATTTTTGTGCAGTTGTGAAATTGCGTCATATTGTATGAGAGAGGGTAGATGCAGTGACGCTAAGCAGTGGATTTTTGTATTCTTAACTATAATGCTAATTAAGAATTTAGCGCAAAAATTTGAGCTCGACAAATATTATAGGGAGGAAATTGGTTTATAGTATTTCATAAAAAAAGTACAGTACACGCCTTCAACCACCTCCCAGGTTGAAGGCGTGGGCGGATTGGAATAATTTTTATACCACACATTACATTTGTGACAAAAATGATGTTTTTTAAATTTCAAATCATTAACTTTTATGGTTTCCAAGAAAATTTGATTTAGGGGGTAGAAGGGGTAGAGCGATTTGGCCCATTCACAAACTTGACCTTATTTTTTTCTCAAAAATGAAGTGTACAAAATTTTAAATTTCTAGCTCAACGTGTTCTCAAGAGCGCACAGACGGACGGACGAACATCCGGTTTTGAGATTTTTGAGCGACAACAAATACTTCTGTATCCTTGGCAACTCTATACGAGCATTATTTCTTGGTATTACAAACTTTAGAGCAAATTTATAATACTTCATCAGAGTATAAAAATGCAGTTTGCATGATTCGGCGCACGGTCCTCTTTTTCTCGCCGATTGCAAAATGTTTGCAAAAAAATGCTGGCAAGAAATGCCACAAATTTATTCTTAAAAGTCACACATTCAAAATCTTTTATCACACAATTATGCGGTTGTTGTAAACGGAGGAAAAGATTGTGATACGCGAGTAGCAAACAATGAGTTAAGACATAGTTTGAAAATGCAAGGCAAAATATTACTAAATGTGTTCTCAACTAAAATACAAGTTATTTGGAAGGTCGCGCAGTTGATAAAAGGATCCAGGCGGCACATTTACTTAAACCAGCACTGCATGAAATTCAGTGTATACTCTAGATGAAATCTAAAAGAATATTGTGTTTGCATTACCGTTTTTAACGCTAAGAATAAATACTCGCACAGAGCCGTCAAAGGTACAGAAATATTTGTTGTCACTTAAAAACTTCGATTACGAGTGGTCGTCTGTCCGTCTGTCTACAAAATAACTCTCGAACGCTTTGAACTATCGTCCTGAAATTTGTTAAGTGTCATGTTTAGCAAAAACGAAAATTTAAGTTCGTGAATGTTCCTTCTACACCCTTCAATACAAATCTCCTGAAATTTCGAATTTTTAAGAAATTAATCAAAAATTTGTAAGCTATCGACTTGAAATTTAGGTCAAGTATAATAATGTAAATATCATTATTACTATAATATATTGATGTGGTCTCCTCACTCCTTCTACCCTCTCCCGTACAAATGCACAATTTTGGAAAATGTATTTTTTCGATTTTCTTTAAAACTAACAAAGCTGAAAAGACGAATTTTTTTTCAACCCACCCATGTGAAATTCACGAAATTTTGAAATTTCAATTAAACTTATTTTCTTCAAAACTACCAAAGATATTGACGTGAAGTTTTGTGAAAAGTCTAATAACAGAAATGTTATTGATGACAACAAATTTTTATTTGATCCATACGGTCCTTTTACCCCCTCCTATACAAATGCATAATTTTGTTAAATGCAAAATATCGATTTCCATTAATACTACAAAAAGCACAAACTTAAAATTTTAACAGAATTTGTCCCTTAATAATTGCAATAAACACTGAAATAAATTATCAACTTTGCTGCACTCTTTCTATCCCCTCCAATACAAATATCTATATTATATATTCAAGAAAAGCGTTTCTCCTTCGTGCATATGAAAGCAATCAACTTTGAAATTGACACAAAGCATGGTGATAAGGATATTGATAAGGAGTTTCAAAATCATCGAAAACCAACTATTACTATCAGAATTCCTTAATGCAAGGAATTGCCATAAAACGGTTCCAAATTAAGATGTGGAAATCGAGTTATCCTCTGGCTCATCATTCAGTGAAGGGACGAAACAAACAACAACATCCCTACACCAAATACATAAATATAAATAACACAAAATAAAAATTGACAAAAATTGGCATCAAATAGCACTAAGTCTACGCTTTAAACACAGCTTATTAATAGAGAAGTCGAATACATCAGCATTCTCATTAACTTCTCTCGCGAGACGCGCAATCGGCTCATTCATACCATAGTTTGTCCGGTGAAAGCAAATCTGTAGCAATCTAGGCTGCCTTGGTAAAAATTGACCAACAGCAAACTGCATCAAACTCAAAAGTGTAGGAGAATCAACTAACCCTGTAAGAAGTTGATGAGCAAAAACTACATCAGCTACCTCACGTCGTTTCGAGAGTGACGACATATTTAAAAGCTTAAGTCGATCGATATAAGGAGGAAGACGAACTCTGTCACTCCAATTAAGGTGACTTAAGGATATTCTCACAAATTTACGTTGAATTGATTCAATTCTACCAATGTGCTCAACATAAAAAGGAGACCAAACTTGAGAAGCATATTCAAGATGAGATCTAACGAAGGTGTTATAAAGAATCAATTTAACAAAGGGATTGTTAAATTCCTTGGATAAGCGTGTGGTGAATCCCAACATAGAATTACCTTTTTACACAATATTATTTATATGCAAGCTAAAATCAAGTTTATGGTCAAACGTAACACCTAAGTCAATTATAGAGTTGGCACGATCCAACATACAGTCATTAAGACTATAAATAATTACAAACGGTGAGACTTTCTTAGTAAATGACATAACATGACATTTATCCACATTCAAACGAAGATCATTGTGGCAACACCAATTACTAAAATTAATCAAATCTTCTTGAAGAAAATTGCCAGAGTCTGAACTAAGGGACCTAAAGATTTTAATGTCGTCTGCATAAATAAGTACTTCAGAGTATTAAAAAACAGAGACAACATCAATAATGGCCAGAACAAACAAAAGTTGTTCCAAATGACTTCCTTGCGGAACACCAGAATGTGCAGTAAATGGCTTAGAAGTAAAATCACGAAAGAAAACTTGATAAGTTCTATTAAGTAGATACGACTTAATCCAATTAATAAACCATGTAGGAAAACCCAACATGTCTAATTTCAACAAAATAATGGAATGGGATAATTTATCGAAAGCCTTACTAAAATCAGTATAAATGCAATCCACCTGCTTACCCTCCTCAATACCAACAATGGATTTATTCGTAAGCTTCATCAGATTAGTGATTGTTGACCTATTTTTTACAAATCCATGTTGTTTACTTGAAATCAGGGATTTACAGTGAAACGACAGGCACTCATACACTATAGACTCAAAAAGCTTTGGAATAGCTGACAGTTTAGCTATTGGTCGATAGTTGACAACAGCAGATTTTGCTCGTCTTTTGTGAGTCGGAATGATCAAGGAGGCCTTCCATACGTTCGGGAAAATCCCAATTTTTAGCGACCTTTGAAAGAGGAGGAAGAGTGGCTCAGCAATAGAGAGACAGCAGCGTTTGAGGACAATAGCAGGAACACCATCTGGGTCAGGAGAAAATACATCCTTAAGGCGAGAAATATGGTTAACTATATCATCATAAGTAATCGGTATACTAGAGAAAGTAGATGAAGCAGTACTTCTAAAGCTATCAAAGTACGACGTGTCAGGGATAAAATTACTACCAGAAAAAAATCCACTGAAGAATGTGGCAAAAAAATTACAAATAGTAAATTGATCATTACTATTATTGTCAAGGAATTGAAAAGAAGCTGGATAACGGTCAGATTTACGCGTACAAATAACAAACTTCCAAAACTTCAGGGGGTCACAAATATTATCCGATTGCCCATCAAGTAAATATTCAGCATATAAGTGATTAGACAAATCTTTGAATAAGTCATAGTATTCTGTATACATACAGAAATCTGTGTCATTATTTGTCCTAGTATACCTATTCCATGCAGCATTACGAGAGTTGCGAATCGCTCGCAACTCACTCGTGTACCAAGGATACAACAATGAACTATTCTTCCGATAAGTAAAAGGAACTGATGCAACAAAAAATTCGTACAGAATATAATAAAAATCAACTACGGTACCTTCAAAATCGGTATTGTCAAAAATTTCATCAAAGTTGAAATCTATATAAATATAATTGTAGTGTCTGTCTGTTATTTGTTTATAAATGGCTATAAATAAGTTTTTTGCTTATTTTAGCAATAACTAAGCAGAAACAAACGTTTTTAAAAATTTTCTCTGTCTGTCTGTCTTTCCGGTTTTCACGCAAAAACGGCTAAGCGGATTGTAATGAAACTTTCACAGTTTATTAGATGTGCACCGAGATGTAATCTGCGTGATGTCTTATTTCAATATCCCCACGCCTTCCACCCCTCCCATACAAAATGACTCATTTTCAAAAATATATACTAATCAATTTTTTTCAAAACCATTGGAGCAAATCATTTGAAATTTAGAACATACTATTTTTATCAGAAATGTGATCTATGGTATACAAATTATTTGAATCCCCCTACTCCTTCCACCACCTCCCATAAAAACTGCACTTTTTCATGAAAGGCTATTCACCAATTTTCTCAGTACGTGTAACTTTCATCGAGCTTAAATGTTGTACTTTATCCTTAATTTGCATTATTATCAATATCGAGAAAAAATTAACCGAGTACCTTCACCCCTTCTACCCCCTCCTATATAATATGACACAACTCCATGACTTTACAAAAATTCGATTTTCTTGAAAAGTGTGAATGATGCAGATCTGAAATTTTAAATATATCAATAGCATAAAGATTGTAGTTGTTTCTCAAAAATTCATTAAAAACCACCTACTCCTTCCACCACCTCCCATACAAACTGCACTTTTCCATGAAATGCTATACATCAATTTTCTCAGTACGTGTAACTTTCATCGAGCTTAAATGTTGTACTTAATCTTTAATTTGCATTATTATTAATATCGGGAAAAGATTAACCGATTAGCTTCATTCCTTCTACCACCTCCCATACAATGTGGCACAATTCCACGACTTTACTTAAATTCGATTTTCTTGAAAACTGTAAATGTTACTGATCTGAAATTTAAAATATGTCAATTGTAAATTAATTATAGTTGCTTCTCAATAAGTCACATAAAAACCCCTACTCCTTCCACCACCTCCCATGCAAACTGCACTTTTCCATGAAATATTCTAAGCTAATTTTCTCCGTACATATAACTTTCATTGAGCTCAAATTTCGTACTCTATCCTAGATTAGCATCACTACTAATATCGGGGGAAAATTAACCGAGTAGCTTCACTCCTTCTACCCCCTCCCATACAATGTGGCACAATTCCACGTCTTTACAAAAATTCGATTTTCTTAAAAAGCGTGATTGATAAAGACCTCAAATTTAAAATATATCAATTGCATGATAGTTATAGTTGTTTCTCGAAATATCACCCAGAAACTCCCCTTTCCTTCTACCACCTCCCATACAAATAGCAAAATTTCACTAAATTCAATGCACTAAGATTCCCAGTACCTTCACAACTTTTGAATCTTAAAATTGGTACAAAACATTTTTGTAGCTACTCTAGCATGATGTGAAACAAATTAGTTCAGAACTATCATAACATAAAAATAACCCCTTCCCCATACAAAAATCTTAACATCACCAAAATTTCGATTTCATCTATAGTATCGTATGGTTGGGCTCTACGCACAATCGTAGTCCTGTTAGGTTTTCAAATTTAATGCTATTTTATTTGGGCTTTTTTTTTTAATTAACACAAGCTATAATTATTCACATGTCCTAAATGCTCTTCAATACGTATATGATCTCAAATCACGGGATTGATTTGATCACGAGCCCATTCAAATGCGAGTATCATGCTATCATTCTTAATAATTTATGATTCTGATTCCAACAAAATACAAAACATTGTGTTCAAAGAGCCATTAAAGTAAGCGGGTTATATGTATATCCCATATAATGTATTATTAACTACATTCTCAAAAATTGCTTATTATTGCGACTTTTATGCGAACGAAGTCGCGGGCGTTTGCTAGTTAGAGATAAGATTGTCCAACCGTGAAAAATCGGCTTTGTTAAAATCAAAAGTTAGTTCTTTCTCACTAGGGATAAAAATTTGCTCCTCGTCACTAATAAGAAATATTTTAATGGGAGGGTGTAAGACATCAATGTTCGAAATTGATGATAAGCTTTCTTCCACGAAACAGGCACAGTAGTCAGAATAAAAAACCAGGTCAAGCTGTCTTCCATAGGAATTCCGAACAAGACTAATTTCGTGGAGACCAAGTGCAAATATACTATCTACAAAAAAACATTCAAGCGAGGACGAAGCATCCAAAACTAAGAGCGTACAATCATCGTCAGAAAATGACCAAGAAAGACCTGGAATATTAAAATCACCCATTAAAATGAGTTCGTCAGACATATTCATAGTTCTATGAACAAATGTTATACAGTCAACTGTTTTTTCGTATAAATTAAAAGGACTAGAAGGGGGAATATATGTCAAAAAGACATAAATATCCTTATTGCTAAATATAAGTTTAATACACAAGATCTACAGACAGTGATGGTTCGGCACGTCAACAACTAAACAATTACTGCAGCTACGGACTGCTAATAACAACCCACCACCTTTCAATCTCAAATCGGAATCATAACGATCCCTACGAAAGACTTGGAAGTCTGAACTAAAGAGTTCACTGTCAGAAAAACTACAATTTAGTCCCGTTTCAGTAAAAGCAATAACATCATAAGAAGAATTCTAGCTTGAAGCAAATATCGCCTGAGTTTTAGTACGCAGTCGTTTTGATAGTAAATGGACAATTGTCTGAGTTTTTTGGACCAGCTCCCATTGATCTAATACGACGAGAAGTAAATTTTTTGACAAATGCTCCAGACGGCCAAGAATTATTATCTAACAATAATAGTTCATTATTGGCTATTACAATTTTTAACGAGGTAATGGAACTATCATCTTTACTAATTTTTACACATTTTACTACTTTACTTTCTCTGCCACCTCCCATACAAATGACCCAATTTCAGGAAAATTATGACCAATTTCTTTGAAAATAATGAAAACTTCAAGCTATAAATTCAGCACGAAACATTTTGCATGCCTGGTTCAGTGTCACATTCAAAAATTACAAACCTCCCCTCTCTGCTTCTACCACCTCCCATACAAAAGACACTATTCATTATTTACCTATTGTCCGATATAGGAGCGTACAGATCAAATAAAAAAATGTATAAATGCACAATTTTGCTAAATGCATTTAACCGATTTTCATTGAAACTAGAAAAAGAAAAAACTTAAAATTTTGCAAGATTTTATCCCTTAGTAATTGCAATAAATGCTAAAAAAAACACCTCCCATACAAATTTTGGTATTGGAAATTCAAGTAAAGTATTTCTCCTTCCAACACATGAGAGCTATCGACTTTAAAATTGTAACAAAGCAATGTGATTAGGATATTGATAAGCAGATTCAAAATTATACGAAACGTCCCACTTTCTCTGCCACTACAAATACCAGAAATTCAGACAAAAATTTTTGGGCTTTACAACCAATCATAATTCTGTTATGTTTTTTTTAAATAACTTCCACACATTTTGAAGATATTTCAATAAAATTTTTTTTTTTATTATTCTCCATATGCCGATTAAGACTCCACTTCGGTACATAGATGTTCTAATTCAAATTATTATTGTTTCTTCACATATATCAAATGGATATATGCACGACAACGCTCGGTCACATGTCACTCCGATTGTAAAAACCTATGACGCACGACTGAGCAGCACTTTCATTCTTCCGAAGATGCCAAAAATTGGGTCAATTCGTGAATCGGCTCAAAAGAGGAGCAGTTTTTTCGACGCAGAGCCCGTATGTTGCTAGAAAAATGGGAAAAAAGTTGTGGCTAACTATAGGCATTTCATTAAATAATAAATATTTAACCATTTTGGCACAATAAAGGCTCGAGTTTTGAAAAAAAGAAAAAAAAATAGGCGGTTTTCAATTTGTACTCCCAATATAAGGATCGAAAAATGTAATGAAGAAATCGATTTCTTAACCAGTTTAGCTTTATGTACAACAAGTTTGTATTTCCTCTTTCTTAATGATTCATGTAATTTCGATTATTTTTATTCGTTTCGTCAACAATAGTCAAGACATGATTTTTTTAAATTTTAAATTCAAACCTTTAATTTTTTCGTTTCCATCTTCCTCACTCCCTTTTCAAGTTTCTTTCAACACTTGTGTTCGAAACTGAGAACCTTATGAATCTATGTATAAGAAAAACAAAACTGATTTGAAAAACTTTTATTAATTTTTAAAAATGCTATAACTAACAAATATGTAATTCCGTCTTGCATATAAAGCTCCTGTCGAATGCTTGAACCTCCAGCGATATTGTTTTATCTTGATCAAAATTATCTCTGGATTTTGAGTTGAATTATTGATTCAAATGCAATTCTAACATACATACGTCAAGCAAGCCAAGCTCGTTCGTATACCGCAGAATTTGCATGACGTGCCATTCGGAATGTGTGGCGATTAAAGAAAAGTTTGTTTTATGGCTTTTATTTAGGCATTGACGAGCGAGTATCAGCTTTTCATATCGCCGTGCAAGGTATTCGTAACATCTGTTGTTTGCATATTTCCACCTGACGATGGTGTGTGATCCCACCAACTGAATAATTGATTTAATCAGATTAATTGATAGTCAACAGTTTCCGTCATTTATTGTTTCTACGGTTCTGGTTCGTGCATAAATTTCGAGCCGCGCGTCGCAGCTAGGTTAGCAGGTGCTCATAACCTTCAGTCTTATCACGAATTCCAATAAATTAATTTCGAAATGAATTTGAAGGATTTATAATCATATTGTCAGTTTCTAATTCGATTATAATGTACATATTTGAATTTCAAATAAGTCTGATTAGTCTGCTTGTCCTTTCTAGTTATTGCATTAAAAAAAAATCTATTTTCCTACTGGTCTAAAATTCAGCTCATATCTAGCTGCTAATTAATTAAATAAACCGACATTATCCCACTTGAATTTTCAGCTTCTGAAACCGCTCATGGACCTATTCTTTCGTATGCATAAATCAAAAGCTAAATTAAGTCTTCCGCTCCACGTAACAAGTGTTTTCCAAACTGGAATCAACGTTCTGCAATTAATAAATTAATTAACAAACTTCCCATCCAGTATTACCCACATATATCCTGCAGTATTACGCGATTCAGAAAAATTCACATCCTAAGGGTTCAGCTTGAACGCATGGGTGTGTCTGCATGTCATTTTTTCTGGATTTCAAGCAAATAATTTTTGCCTTGCATGATATGAAAATTGTCAGTAAAAGTCTGTTATCATTCCTCTTGGATGGGAGAATGTGGAAAATTTACATGAGAATTCGATCCCGAAGCATCGCATAAACTATGAAAAGGATTCTGTGGCGTACATCCAATCCCTAAGCCTTCAGTACTTTTATGTATGGTGATAGTCGTTGTCTTTTTAACATTTTTTCCCATAAGATACGTTTCAGCCGTAATGGGGATTCTTTCGAATCAAATTGTGTGAACTGAAATATTTTATAGGGTTGGAGATGCAATTTCTTTGGCTGAAACGATAACAAAATTGAAATGTGCTTAGCTTTGATCACGACTGCATTTTTTTTTTTGAAATTATGTATTACGAAGCGAAGAATTTGATATTTAGTTACCCACACATTTTCGATTTACTAAAAGTTATCAGAATATGAAATAGATAATATCAGTTTTCACTCAAGATATTATAAGGTATTATAAGTTTGTCACAAAGTTCGTAACACTAAGAAATAAGGCTCGGAGAAAAAAATGAATGATACAGAAGTTTAAAAATCTCCAAACCGGATGTCCGTCCGTCCGTCTGTCCATCCGTGTCCTCTCTAGCTTGAGAACGCGTTGACCTAGAAAGCTCAAATTTTGTACACGTCGTTTATGACAAAAAAGTAAATTCAAGTTCGCTTCACCCCTTCTCCTCCCTCCCATACAAAATGACGCAGTTTTGCAATTTAACAATAAACGGATTTGCTCGAAAATTATAAAAGCTTTTGGAAATTTGGAATATAACACTTTTATGATAATTTCAATCTACCGTATAATTGTTCATGGTAGTATGAATATCTCTGACGAACTCATTTTAGTGGATGATTTTATTATCCAGGACTTTCTTAGTCGTTTTTTGACGATAATTCTACTCTCTTAGTTTCTGATGCTTATATTTACCAGCAACTTAGCTTTGTTAAGAATTTTTATGGAGGATAGCTTGACTTGGTTTTTTATTCTGATTACTTTGCCTGTTCCGTGGAGGAGAACTTAACCTCAATTTTGACCATTGATGTCTTGCACCCTTCCATTAACATATTTCTTATAATTGTCGGTGAGCATATTTTCAGTCCTAGTGAGGAAGAGTTATCTTTCGATTTTATTAAGGCAGATTTCTTGCAGTTGAACTACCTTATCTCTAATTTCAACTTTAATGAAATTTTTGACAATCCCGATTTTGGGGGTGCCGTAGTTGGTTTTTATTATATCCTGTACCAATGTTTTGTTGTTTTTACTTATCGTAAGAATATTTCATTGTCTTATCCCTGGTACACTAGTGAGTTGCGTGCAATTCACGATTCTCGCAATGCTGCCTGGAATATGTATACTAGGACGAAGAATGATACTGATTTTCATTTCTATAAAGAATATTATGACCTATCGAAAGAGTTATCTACTCGCTTGTATTCTGAATATTTACTTAAAGTGGAGTCGGATATTGTTAGGAATCTCTTGAAGTTTTGAAAATTTATTAATTGTAAGCATAAATCTGATGGTTGTCCAGCTTCCTTTCCATTCCTTGGCAGTAATGATCAATTCACTGTTTGTAATTTTTTTGTCACTTTCTTCAGTGGATCTTTTACTGATAGTAACTTTATCCTGACATGTTGTACTTTATGAATTTAGGAGATACTGCTTCAAGCACTTTGGATAGTATACCGATTTCTTATGATAATGTAGTTAATCACATCTCCCACCTTAAGGATGTTTTTTCACCTGGCCCTGAGGGTTCCAGCAGTTGCTAAACGCTGCTATCTCTATATTTCTGAGCCATCCTCTCTACTATTTCAGAAATCCTTTAAGACTGGGATTTTCTCTACAGTGTGAAAGGCCTCCTTTATCATATCGACCCACAAAAGTGAAGAAAAATCTGCTATTTTAAGCTATCGACCAATAGCTAAACTGTCAGCTATTCCAAAACTTTTTGAGTCTATAGTGTATGAGGGCACGTCGTTTCACTGTAAATCCTTAATTTCCGCTGCCACTAATCTGATACAGTTTGCAAATAAATCCGTTTTGGCTATTGAGGAGGGTAATCAAGTTCATTGTATTTATACTGATTTTAGTAAGGCTTTTGATAAATTACCCAACTCTATTATATTGTTGAAATTGAACTTATTGGGTTTTCCTACATGATTTATCAATTGGATCATATCTACTTAATAGAACTTATCAAGATCTTTATAGGGATTGTACTTCTAAGCCATTTGCTGCGCATCCTGGTGTTCCTCAAGGAAATTATTTGGGTCCACTTTTTCTATCCCGGCCATTAATGAAGTTGAGTTGAGTTACGAATTCTACACTGTTACGCTTTATTATTTAAACTGAGTTTGATAAAGGTCTCAGCAGAGACCAAAACGTCACGAATAATAAAGCGTAACAGTGTAGAATCCGGAAATCTTTTCTTTCAAGCCATGAAAATCTCCTAGTTTGTGATAATTTCCAGTCTTAATGACTCTATTTTGGCTCAAATCAGTTTCATTATTGACCTACGAGGGGTGTATGACAAGTACCCGTGTTAGGCAAGAAAACGCTTTAAAAATTTTTTTTTTTTATTTATTTCTCAATATAATCTCCTTTCAGCTCGATACATTTAGTCCAGCGATATTCTAACTTTTTTAAGTCATCCCAAAAATATGATTTGTCGAACTCCGCAAAATAGGTCTCTGTTGCGTCGATAACCTCCTCATTCGAGCCGAATTTCTTTCCTGCCAACGATTTCTTCAAGTTTGGAAAGAGGAAAAAGTCACAGGTGAGGCAACAATTCGTAGTGCAATTCGACCAGTGTTGCTGTGGCGATTGCGGACGAGTGAGCAGGTGCGTTATCATGGTGAAAAATGACTTTTTTTTCGCCAAGTGATGCCGTTTTTTTATCAATTCAGCATTGAATCAGTGCTTCGAAGTTGTCATGTGATTCCGTTTTTGCTCCACTGTTAGCAAACGCGACACCCATCTCGCCGATAGCTTTGTTATGCCCAATTTTTCGTGTAGGATATTTTGTATGCGTTCAATTGAGATATGTACAATGTCAGCAATCTCTCTGACCTTTATCCGATGATCTGCTAACACAATATCATGGATTTTATTAACCATATCCTCCGTAGTCACCTCAATTGGACGGCCTGGGCGCTCTTCATCAAAAACGGATGTTCGGCTACGCTTGAATTCATTAAACCAATATCTGATGGTCATCGAAGGTGCATGGTCCTTATAAACGGCATGCAGCTTCACTTTGATTTCCTCACACGTCTTCCCATCCAAATGAAGAAATCGAATCACTAATCGATATTGCTTTTTCTCCATGATTGCAACTAAACACGAACTTGATGAATTTCAACAGCTGTCAAAACAAAACTACTCGATAAATCTGTCTGAAATTTTCACAGTCGTCATTGTAAAGATGGCGCTACATGATGGCATAAACATTTTGCGTCAGTGTTGCCATCAGTCGGTAAACACGGATACTTATCATTCAGCTCTCGCAGGTGTTACAATTAACCATAAAATTGATTTTGGTTTGCATATAAATAAGATCGTGCAGAAGGGTAATTCTATGTTGGGATTTACCACACGCTTATCCAAGGAATTTAACAATTCGCTTGTTAGACTAAGCCTCTATAACACCTTCGTTAGATCTTACCTTGAATATAGCTCTCAAGTTTGGTCTTCTTATTATGATAAGCACATCGGCAGAATTAAATTGATTCAGCGTAAATTTTTAAGAATAGCTTTATGTCGCCTTAATTAGAATGACAGAGTTCGTCTTCCTCCGTATACTGACCGACTTCAGCCATTTAATATGTCATCGCTTTCAAAACGACGTGAAGTAGTTGAAGTAGTTCTTGCTCATAGCCTTCTCACGGGGTTTTTTATTTATTTTATTTTATTTATTTTTTTTTAAGGAATCGAACACAACTTAGGGGGTCACCCTATAATGCTATGCACAGCTGTGTCGGTATAGGAATTGGAGAAAAAGAACTCAAGATAGATCAGTTTAATTTAGGTGGAGAAAGACGAAAGTGATGGTGTACATTGCCTTTGAAGCACTGGATGCCGAACTCGTTGGGAAACACTTTGGATGGTAATGTGTTCCAAAGTCTTGATGTTCGGGAAATCAATGACTGCCTATATTTCACTGTACGAGAAGGCAAGGGTTTAACGGTGTACTCGTGTGAGCGTTCAGCTTGACGAGTATCTCGGGGAAAATTATATAGTAGAGGGATGAGTGTGCTTAGTTCCGCACTGCATTTATCATGGAAGTAGCGATAAAAAATGCTGAGTACTCTGACATTTCTGCGATGCTCGATAGAAGACGTGATGGTTTCGTCTCCAATCAGTCGGAACGCATGTTTTTGAATACGGTCGAGCAACGCAAGGTGAGATGTGGGTGCCCCTGTCCAAACATGCGAATTGTACTCTAAACGTGGTCTAATGTATGCCTTATAGATGGTTGCGAGGTCGTTCGGTGTGAAATACTTTCGGAGAACACTTAGATGTTTAGAAGCGTCGAGGGAAACATCAAAGATGTGCTGAGCCCAATTCAAGTGGTCATTAATTTTAACGCCAAGAAGTGTGAAGTTATCCGAGGTACAAAGTTGTGTGCCACCAGTTAGTTGATTCCTCTACCCTTTTAGGTTTGATGCGGTTGGAAAAACTATAGTATGAATGCACCGATCTCACGTCTCGCGAGAGAAAATAATAAGAATGCTGATGTATTCGACTTCTCTGTTGATAAGCAGTGCTAAGGACATACACTTAACGCTAGTT
Source organism: Chorisops tibialis (assembly GCA_963669355.1). Classification (NCBI taxonomy): domain Eukaryota; kingdom Metazoa; phylum Arthropoda; class Insecta; order Diptera; family Stratiomyidae; genus Chorisops; species Chorisops tibialis. Next base: position 265,879,666 of record OY770262.1, on the reverse strand, counting down.
GACACCGATGTATGTGAATTTTTGTCAATTTCTTGCATTTCTTTTATTCTCTGTACTTGATGTTGGGATTTTGATGTTTGTTTCATCCCTTCACTAAATAATGAGCAAGAAGATAAATCGACTTTCAATTTACTTTACTATTTTATTAATAAAGTGTTCGACTTGAAAAAATAAATAGTTTTTTCGCGTTCCATGACTAAAATAGCCTAAAAGTGCAAAAAAAAAATCTGTCTGTCCATACGCCGTTCACCGACTTGTAGGCTCAGCACACATTAACTCCCAAACCCTTTAAAATAGAAAGTTTATTTTGAGGGAGATTGTAGATAGTTGCGGATTTCAGGCGGACACCCATTGGGGAGGGGGGTGTAAGGATTCAAGAGGAGACAGAGGAAGCGCTAAGGCCGAAAATTCAAAATTCAAATATCTCAACCATGGTTTCAGCTAGAAAGCTGAAAATCAACACACATATAGAAATTAAATTGTTTTATACATTGGGGTTCAAAAAGCGGGGCAAAAAACAAATTGTCCGCCGATTTTTTTTTTGTCAAATGATTATATCTTCGAAATTACCTACTACCCATTACTACCATTATAGTGGTATACAGATCAATCAGAATCAGCTTTAAAGGACAATTGTTATAAGTGGGAGAGTCAGGGAGGATGCAAAGGAAAACACTTAAAAATTAATATCTCAACTTTCTCATAATTTATGTAATTGAGACGTGGATCATATATTAAGCTATACTAAGAAATTATGAAAAAATATAAAATTTGGACATAATAGTAGTAGCCGAAAATGGGGAGCATTTCCAAAAAAGGTGCACTTTTCACAATTTCAAACCGTTATATCTCAAAACAGTACAGATATCAAATTGAAATTTTATTATAATATAGAACTACATAGATTTTAATTTCGGTAAGCATTTTAATATGGGATGTGTTAGGAGGGGAGGGAGGTGGTAAGCAAAAATGTCGATGTGCCTTCTTCCCCCCATACAAATGATTGGTTTCGTGAATGTAAAAAATACCGAATTTTACGAAAATTCTATGCAACTTCGCCTATAAAACCAACATTATATACAGAGAATATTGAACTTCAAGCAATCAATTACAAAATGATTAACCCACCCTTACTATCAGCCCTCCCCTCCTCCCCTCCCTCCCCTCATGAAAACCCAAACTTGCATACACGAATGAAATATTGATTACATGCACTGGAGCTATTGATCGTATTCGCAATTAAGTGTTAAATTGACAGCAGCCCTGCCCTAAAGGGGATTCCACTTCAAACCACTCTAACCTGCATATTGACTTTCCATGTTGGCAGTTTATTTTAAATTTGGATTCGATTTATGTCATTTCCTTGTACTATAAAATCCTGATAGTGATTGATTGCTTAAAAATTAATTGACTCCTCCCGCTCCTTCCAGCACCTCCTCATACAGCCTGCACTTGTTCATGAAATATTCTAAGCCAATTTACTCAGTAACTATAAATTTATCGCGCTGAAATTATACACTAAATATTTATTTAAAACTATTAGTTATAAAAAAACATAACAGGGCTACGATTGCGCATAAAGCGCAATCTTACGATACTCTAGATGTAATCACAAGAAATTTTGGATGGGGAGTGTTAGAAGGGGTGATAGCATTGAAATAATTTTTTCCCCATCATGCTAAAGTAGCTATAAAAATGTTTTATACAAAATGCTTACTCCAAAAATTGAATAGGAGCTGAGAAAATTAATCTGTTAGATTTAGTGAAAATGTGCATTTTGTATGGGAGGTGGTAGAAAGAGTGGGGGGATTCTAGTGATATTATAAAATTGACAGCCCTTAAATTTCAGATTAGTACCATTCATACTTTCCAAGAAAATCGATTTTTTGTGAAGTTGTGAAACTGTGTCATATTGTATGGGAGGGGGTAGAAGCAGTGAAGCTAATCAAATATTTTTTTCTGATCTTAGTGATAATACTAATTAAGTATTTATTACAAAATATGAGCTCTATAAATGTTATAGGTATGTTCTGAGAAAATCGTATAAGAGCATTTCATGAAAGAGTGTAGTTTCTATGGGAGGGAGTGGAGGGAGAGGGAGGACCCATAAAATTTTTCTGCTGTAGATTTAAATTATTATGAAAGTAATATATCCCAAAACTCAGACTAATAGCATTTATACTTTTCGAGTAAATTAATTTATTGATAAATTGCGAATTTGCGTCATTTTGTATGGGAGGGGGTAGAAGAGGTGAAGCTAATAGTCTAATTTTGTTTCGCCTTACTAACAATTTTAAATAAATATTTGGTGCACAATTTCAGCTCGCTAAATTTTATACGCACTGATTAAATTGGCTTAGAGTAATTCATGAAAAGTACAGTTTGTATGGGAGGTGGTAGAAGGAGGGGGAGGACACGAATAATTTTTATACGGTAGATTGGTATTATCATAAAAGTAATATATTTTAAATTTCAGGCCAATAGCTTTTATACTTTTTGAGCAAATCCTTTAATTGTAAAATTGCGCAATTGTGTCATTTTGTATGGGAGGGGGTAGAAGGGGTGGAGCGATTTGGCCCGTTCACGAACTTGACCTTACTTTTTTGTCAAAAACGACGTGTAAAAAATTTGAACAATCTAGCTCAACGCGTTCTAAAGCTAGAGAGCGAACAGACGGACGGACAGACGGACGGACAGACGGACAGACGGACGGACGGACGGACAGACGGACAGACGGACATCCGGTTTTGAGATTTTTGAGTGATAACATTAACTTCTGTATTATTCATTTTTTTCTCCAAGCCTTATTTCTTAGCGTTACAAACCTTAGAGCAAACTTATAATACTCTCAGATTTCATCTAGAGTATAAAAACTAGACGATTAGCTTGTATCTTCTCCCATTCAAAATGACTCAATTTCGTCATTTGAAAATAAACGGATTTACTCCATAAGCTTAAAAGCTATTGATCTGAAATTCGGAATACATACATATAGCACTTTTATGATGATTTCAATCTACCGTATAAAAATTATTCGAGTCTTCCACCTCCTATACAATCTCCATTTTTTCATGAAATACTCTGAACAAATTTACTCAGTACGTATAAAATTTATCGAACTGAAATTATGCACTAAATATTTATTTAGAATTATTAGTAAGAGCAAAAAAATTTTGACAATTAGCTTCCTCAAGGACAAGTTGCGGATGAGTGGAAAGTCTATATGCAGGTTAGAGTGGTTAGGGAAGACTAAGTGAAAGGGAGTTCTTGGGCAGAGCTGTTGTCAATTTAACAATATTTCATTCATTTCTGCAAGTTTGGGTTTTTATGAGGGTAGGAGGAGGAATAATAGTAAAGGTGGATGGATGTTAATAGCTTTTTAATTGATTACCTGAATCACGCCCAATATTCTCTGTATCGAATGTGTTTCATAGACGAAGTTGCATAGAATTTTCATAAAATTCGGTGTATTTTACATTCACAAAACCGAACATTTGTATGGGAGGGGGTAGAGCGGGTAAGGGAATCATAAAATTTGTGATGCAGTTTTATTTCATTTTTTTTGTACAGTGCTTGCAAAAAATTCGTAGTTCGTAGCTTTCAATTTGTTGGTTATTAGTTGATTTAATGAAATTGGTCGAAATCATACTTTTGTATGGGAGGGGGTAAAACGACAGGCGCAATCCCAAAACTTTTGACGCACTTTTATTTCAATTATTTTTAAAAGTTTTTATGCAAAATTTCAAATAGATAGCTTTTAATAGTTAGGTGATAAGTGACATCTTAGAAATGGTCAATGGTAATTTTGTATAGGAGGGGGTAGAAGTTTTAAAGGTTTTCGACCAGTTAATATTTCGTATGTTTAGGAATTTTTTTTAAATGCATTTCGCAAATTTTCAAGTTTCTACCTTAAAATTTCACCTAAATTTTCAATTTAAGTGTTTTTTTCAATGCACATGATGAAACACCTTGTGCACGGGGGGGGGGTCAGTTTATAACAATTATGAATCAAGTTATTATTATTTTTCTATGTACATCAAATAGATGTATCCACATACAAAACTTAAACTTTGTATCTTTCACCAGAGCCCTAAAAAATCAATCAAAATTTTCAACATTTTTGCTTATCACCTCCCTCCCCTTACACGTCCCAACTTAAAATTACCAAAATTAAAGACTATATAGTTCTATAATCTGACAAAATTTTCGATTTGATATCTATACTCTGTTTTGAGATATAAGGATTTGTAATTTTGAAAAGTGCGCCATTTTTAAAATGCTCCCCAATTCCCCCCACTACTATTATTTCAACAGGTTTTTTTCTATTTTCCTAGTATAGCGTAATATACGTTCAAGTTTCAATTACACAGCTTAAGATAGTTGAGATATTCATTTTTAAGTGTTTTTCTTTGCACCCCTCCTGACCCTCCCCCTTGCAATAATTAGCCACTCTCTAAGCTGATTCCGGTGGAGCTATATGGTTCCAAAATATAAATTTTTTACGATAAGCAATTTCGAAGATAAAATTATTTGAAAAAAGCATTCGACCGACAATTTGTGTTTAGCCCCCCCTTTTCGAACGACAATGGATAAAAAAATTAAATTATTTTTAAAGTTTGTCCCACAACCCTCTCTATATCTCTACAGATTTTCAACTTCCTATCTGTATTCGTGGTGGAGTTATTAGCAAGTGTAGTTTTTGACTTTATCCCTCCCCCTTCCACCTAACACCGCCCAAAATTTAGAAAGTAGAGCTCAATCAATAATCCACACAAAAACGAACATTCTACTTTTAACGGTCTCGGAGATATGAGTCCATATGTACGGCGTACGGCGGGACGGATTTTTTTTTTGTATTTTAAGGCTAATTTAGTCATGAAACGCGAAAAAAAAATTTCAGGGTAGCAAATTTTTTTTTCTGTGTCGATCACAATACTTTATTATTAGAATAATAAAGTAAAAGTCGCTTTTCCTGAAAAGTATGAATGCTACTGATCTGCAATTTAAAACATAATAGGACTACGACTGGGCGTAAAGCCCAATCGTGCGATACTCTAGATGAAAGAGATTTTTTCTTATTTTAAGAAATTTGGTAGGAGAAGTGGTAGAGGAGATGACGACATTGAACTAATTTTTTCACATCACGCTAAGGTTTCTATCAAAATTTATACAAAATTTAGGATTCAAAAATTTAATGTGTACTGAGAAAATTAGTATATTGGATTTAGTGAAATTGTGCAGTTTGTATGATTGTAGAAGGAGTGTGAATTTATTAATGACGTTCTTAGAAATAACTGTAAACATCGAAAGAAATGATTTTCGGATTCTACACTATACGTTTTATTATAATAAAGCGTAACAGTGTAGAATCCTTTATCAAACTGTTTGATAAAGTTCTCAGCAGAGACCGAAACGTCACGAATAATAAAGCGTAACAGTGTAGAATCCGAAAATCTTTTCTTTCAATTCGAAATGCACTGTGAAAACATGCACCAAACCTCTGTAAACATCATTTAATTGACATATTTTAAATTGCAAATCAGTAGAATTCATACTTTTCAGAAAATCGACTTTTTGTAAAGTTATTGAATTGTGTCAAATTGTATAGAAGGGGGTAGAAGGAGTGACGCTAATCGCCTAATTTTTGTTGGTCTTACTAATAATTCTAAATAAATATTTAGTGCATAATTTCAGCTCGACAAATTTCACACGTACTAAGTAAATTTATTTAGAATATATCATAAAAAAGTGCATTTTGTATGGGAGGTGGTGGAGGGAAGGGGAGGACTCAACTTATTTTATACAGCAGATTGAAATTATTATAAAAGTAACATATTTCAAATTTCAGATCAATAGCTTTCATGCTTTTTGCAAAAAAAAACCGTTTATTGTCGAATTGCGAAATTTTGTCATTTTGTATGGGAGAGGATAGAAGTGGTGAAACTAAATGTCTAATTTTTTTTGGTCTTACTTATAATTCCAATTAAATATTTAGTGAACAATTTCAGCTCGCTAAATTTTATACGCACTAAATAAATTGGTTTAGAGTATTTCATGAAAAACTAAAGTTTGTATGGGAGGTGGTAGAAGGAGATAGAGGACACGGATAATTTTTATATTGTGGATTGATATCATCATAAAAGTAATATGGTCCAAATTTGAGACCAATAGCTTTTATACTTTTTGAGCAAATCCGCTTATTGTCAAATTGCTCAATTATGTCATTTTGTATGAGAGGGGGTAGAAGGGTTGGAGCGATTTGGCCTGTTCACGAATTTGTCCTTACTTTTGTGTCAAAAACGAGGTGTACAAAATTTGAACTTGAAGTTCTAGATCAACGCGTTCACAAGCTAGAGAGGACACGGACGGACAGACGGACGGACGGACATCCGGTTTGAAGATTTTTGAGTGATTATATGAACTTCTGTATCATTAATTTTTTTCTCCGAGCCTTATTTCTTAGCGTTACAAACTTTGTGGCAAACTTATTACACTCTCAGATTTCACCTAGAGTACAAATATGACAAAAGCTTGGTGTTTGAAGTTATTTCTGAAAAAGTTTTTAAGAATTCCCCACTCCTTCTACCACCTCCCATACAAACTGCAGAATTTCACTAAGTCCAATCGTTTTCTCAGTACCTATTAAATATTTTAATCCTTGAAAAAAACATTTTGATAGCAACTCTAGCGTGATGTGCGAAATTAGTTCAATGTCGTCACCACTTCCCATACAAAATCTCAAGCTGGAATGGACACAGACATCCCGTTTTCAACTTGTTGAGCAACGATATTAACTTCTGTTCAATCAATTGTTCTCCGAGCCTTATTTCTTAGAGTTACGAAATTCGTTGAAGCAGACTTATGATAAGCTTAATTCAATCAATTTATTTTTAGATAAAATCTCTGGTTTTGAAATGACTAATGTTTATTAATTATAGCAAGATCCCTCTTTCATGAACCTTCCACAACTTTTCTAAAAATTGATATTTTTCAAAAATTCAACAAAAAGCTCTTGATACAGAAACTCGCCTTCTCAATTCGACGTTTCAGCAAGTTGAACTGTATTCAATGGCGTATACCTGTTCATATCATATCTATGTTTTGTTTGAGAGTGTTATATGTTTGTTGTTTGTACCCAATAAGCCAATATTAAAAGTAAGCACATCACAGTCTTTTTTCCTGCATTGAGAGAATTGGAGATATGAAAGATACTTTGCAGTTCTTCTATTGATTTTATGGAATGTTAAGTTACTCTAATATTAAATGTCGACAATATTTTTGACAAAGTTGCTAGTGCAAAAGTTGCTTACCCAAATTTCATGAAAATATATAGTACGTGCATTGTGGGAACGAAAATAGGCTTAAATGCGTTAAGGCCCACTGAGTAGATCAGCAATTCGGGCCCCACATATCCCCCCGTTTTGCTGCATTCCTGCGCAACGTCCTGGTCGTCAAACTTTCTTATGAAGTGTTACAGTGCAATATCGTGCGAGCCAGGGCATTTCAAACTCCTAAGGTGTTAATAATATGACCTCGCGGAAAACTTTCGAAGTTGGCACTCAGTTGACCTTGAAACTTCTTCTTCTCGCCAGGTACTTAGTTAGTTCGTGCTTTGCACTGCAGAATCCTATTGTTTTAGAGCTCAGTCTTGAGTCTGATGATGACAATCCTAATTGAGATTTCGATTGTTTTGCGATTCGCGCCTCCTTAATGCCTCACCTAATTCAGACACGAATTCTTTTATAGTTCACAAAATTTTATACCACTAGTTAATTTCAGAAAAATTATTTTAATTATCTGTAAATATTTACTGAAATAGTTGAGTTCAATTTTTTTCCACTGTATATATAAAGAAATATAAACATTAAATATCAAATAAATAGTTGTAAATATCCCCTACTAATCCTAAAATTATCTTTCCAGATATTCACGATCAGCATACATGAAAATAAAGTCAATTCCATCAAGTGATAGTTAATTTGAAATTTTTAGTAAATTAAAAAAAAAATAAATAATTAAAGAAATAAACAAATTGTAGAAACATAAAAATACATAAAAAAAAAAAATATTTATAATAATTCAAAATTGTGTACTTTTACTAGGAAAAAAAAATATTAATAAATAAAAAATGAAGTTTATAGTTTTATATACCTACTTTTAAGTAAAAAAAATCTATTTAGTTTTAGTTAAAATATAATAATTAAATAGGAAAATGAATTAATCACATTTTTTTAAAATAAAAAACAAAATTATTATCTATATCTAGTTAATGATCCATCTACCATGAAGGAAATTTTATAGTTTATATTTACGTCATATTTGATGTTAGAAGTAAATCGAATGTTACTTTTTTTGTAAACTAATTCTAAGGTCATTTGTAAATTAAATAATAACAATTACAAATTCACGTGAGATTGAAAGTGAAAGAAAAAACATACACACTCATACATATATATATAGATTATCGACTTTAAAATAAATAATGTCAAATTCCTAAGAACATTTACAAGACTTACTTTAAAAAAAAAATACAAATATTTATTATACCTGATCGATAAGTAATGGAGTTGTTGTTGGTTGGCTTAAATTTCTATTAATGATGATAAAATGCAGTGTTTAGAATGGTAAGAATTTATTACACCAAACGTTTAATTATATAACACTCATGGAGTAATATTTAAATTAATTTATTTATAATTATTGTTTCTTACTTATTATTTAAATTAACACTTTAAATATTTATTATTATACAGGGTGTTTGGTACTCCGTGCATAACCTTGTAAGGGGTTATTCCTGGATATATTTTGAGCAAAAAATTGTTCTACGGAGATGGTCAATTTTCAATATCCGCGGAGATACAGGGTGACCAAGAAAAGTGTTTCGGACCTGTACCCTCACTCACTCAAAACGCTATATCTTGAAAACTAATAATCGCCATTCAAAGTGTTATAGCTTGTTTTTTAGGGAACCAAATTACCTTTCATTTGGTGTAATAGTCCGTATTGTACCTGTACCCAATCCTGAGGTATTTGCTTCAGACCACAAATTTTTGATACTTTGACCCTCAAAATTCTGTGATCAATGTAGTTTTTCTCAAAAAAACGCATTATAAAAATGTCATTTTAATGTTGTTGTTTTATGTGCCATATCATTGCATACAAAAGATGCATACATACTTATGACTTAGGTTTTCCCGTTTTCCAGGTAATAAGCGAAAATACATATGGCTTAAAAATAAAATATGCCATAAAGCAACCCTCGTTCTAAAAAAACTACCTGAAATGTTGTTAAACTGAAATATTCTTTGTGTCCTCTAATTACTATTTAAATTATCGATGAATGTCCTTTAAGTAGTATTTAAATTATCGAGGAAATGAATTAAATTAAAATGAGTTTCAACACAACGACGCTGTCCGACGCTTGGCATTGCAGTTAAACGTATCTACGTGGAAAGTTTGGAGTGTCCTAAAAGCAGAGCGGTTGCATCCCTACCACCACACACCAGTGCAGGAGCTGGTACCCATTGATTTTCCCAAAATGATGGAGTTTTGCAATTGGCTCCTTGAACGACAACTAAGTGACGAGAATTTTATGAACAACATTCTTTGGACTGATGAGTCCCAATTCACCAGGGACGGTATCACAAACTTCCACAACTTACACACATGGGCTGAGAGCAATCCACATACAAGAAGAGAGGCATAATTTCAGCACAGATTCAGTGTCGATTTATGGGCAGGTGTGATTGGCAACGATTTTATTGGTCCTATTAGGCTTCCGCCTACCCTAAATAGTTATAATTACTTACAGTTTTTGACAAACGATCTACAAGAATTATTGGATGATGTGCCACTGCAACGATTGGCCTCCATGTTTTACCAACACGATGGTGCTCCAGCTCATTACGGCCGACAAATCAGAGATTGGTTAAATTCCAATTATAGCAATCGCTGGATCGGTAGAAATGGACCGATACACTGGCCTGCAAGATCTCCTGATTTAACTATTATAGATTTCTTTGTATGGGGACGGATGAAGGACCTTGTCTACGCAACGGAAGTAGTAACGTTGTAGGATCCAAACACCAGAATCGATGCGGCAGCAACAGGAGTAAGGCAGCAGTTGAGGAGTATGAACACAAAAAGAACACTGGCAAAACGAGCTTTAGCGTGCGTTCAAAATGAAGGTAGCCATTTTGAACATTTATTGTAATTAAGGAAATTTGAAATAAACCATAAAAACCATTCTTAAGTTCTTTTAGTTCAAGCGGAGAGTGTTGATCAACATATTCTTGTTTTTTGATAAAAGTGCTATACTATTGGAATGATATTTTTTTCTAAACTATGAAATTTATGCAATGCAAGCGTATACATCGTTTGTAGGCAATAATATGGCACATAAAAAAATAACATTAAAATGACATTTTTATAATGCGTTTTTTTGAGAAAAACTACATTGATCACAGAATTTTGAGGGTCAAAGTATCAAAAATTTGTGGTCTGAAGCAAATACCTTAGGATTGGGTACAGGTACAATACGGACTATTACACCAAATGAAAGGTAATTTGATTCCCTAAAAAACAAGCTATAACACTTTGAATGGCGATTATTAGTTTTCAAGATATAGCGTTTTGAGTGAGTGAGGGTACAGGTCCGAAACACTTTTCTTGATCACCCTGTATCTCCGCGGATATTGAAAATTGACCATCTCCGTAGAACAATTTTTTGCTCAAAATATATCCAGGAATAACCCCTTACAAGGTTATGCACGGAGTACCAAACACCCTGTATTATTATTAAAACAATGTGGAATTATTTTTTTTTAAATAATTTTCAATTATATCATTATCTATTTTTATTTTGATATCTTTTCTTTTCAACACGTCGCTTACTACTGATAATTACTAGTGCAAAAGTATTTTTAATATAAACGATAGAAATTTTAAGTAGTAGTCCGATTTAATACTGAATAAACTAAGTGTCGATATCGCTACATCACTCCCCCTCCAGCATAGTGTCACTTTATTTTAAATGAAACCACTCTTGGTTTGTTATAATCAGAAGACACGGTATCATTACTGCTATATGCTGATTTTAATCTGTCAATACTAATTGATTTATTTTTTCCATTTACATCCACAATGAAAAATTTTTTTAATTTTCTGATTATTTTATAAGGACCTTCATAAGGTTGAGCTAATGCTGTTTTGACTTTGTCTGTGCGAACAAAAACAGATTCTGTGTTCTCAAGAGAACTAGGGAGATAAACATTAGTTTTAATTGTACTCCTTGGTTGTGTTGGTTGAATATTTTGCATTTGAGTTTTTAACTGCTTTGCAAAATCGCTTGAAAGTGGTTCATCTGAATGTGTACTTGGTAATGCGAAATCTCCGGGAACGCGTAATGTTTCTCCGTAGACTAATTCTGCAGGACTACACTTCAAATCATCTTTAGATGTGGTACGAAGTCCTAGTAGAATTAATGGTAACTCATCACTCCAATTTATGGTGTTGTTGCGAGCCATTAATGACGCTTTTAAAGTACGATGAAATCGCTCTACCATACCATTTGCTTGTGGGTGGTATACAGTCGTGCGAATACGGGTACAACCAAGAATTTTGTTTACTTCTGCAAAGAGCTTTGATTCGAATTGGCTGCCACGATCAGTGGTAATCAATTTAGGGATTCCAAATCGTGAAATATATTGATGAGCGAATGTCTTAATTGAAATTGAAATTGTGCTCATATCTTTGAGAGGATACGCCTCCGGCCATCGGGTAAACCTGTCTATCACTGTGAGAATGTAGTTATTATTATTAGATGACGGAAGTGGTCCTACTAAATCAATATGAATGTGGTCAAATCTTTTAGTAGGCGTATTGAACTGTCCAAGTTCAGATTTGATATGCCTATGTACTTTTGATTTTTGACATGAAATACATGATCTTGACCACTGATTTACTTGTTTGTTGAGATTGGGCCAGAAGTACTGAGAACTTATTAATTTTCTAGTAGCACGAATACCTGGATGAGACAGATTGTGAATTGAATCGAAGATTTGTCGTCTCAATTCTTCTGGAATGTACAACCTAGTCTTATTTGTACTAATTTCGCACCATAGTTTATTATTCAATAATGGGTATTCTAGTAATTTCAATTTAAATTTCGAACTAGTATTCTCGGATTTAGTTAACAGAGTTTTAAGTTCTTCATCTTTTTCTTGTAATCGCATTACCTGATCGATATCTGAAGAAATCGATAGAGTGTCTACGTCTTTAAAAAACCGTGAAAGGGTATCTGCTACTACATTATTCTTTCCAGATATATGAATAATTTTATTTGTAAATTGGGAAATGAATTCCAATTGACGCGTCTGACGAGGACTACGTTCAGTTTTTGATGATAACGCTCTTGTGAGGGGTTTTTGATCCGTGTAAACACTGAAATCTCTGCCCTCCAAGAAATATCGAAAATGTTTAATTGACAAAAATATTGCTAATAATTCTCGGTCGAACGCGGAATATTTTTGTTCGGCCGAAGTTAACTTTTTGGAAAAGAAAGCTAATGGTTCTAATACTCCATTATTTATTTGTTGAAGTACCGCTCCTACAGCTATGTTTGAAGCATCTGTTGTAAGAGTAAGTTGTGAGTTGTCTATCGAATGAGATAGCAAAGTTGCTTCACAAAGTGCTTTTTTAATTTTCGAAAAAGATTCCGTACATATATCTGGCCACTCAACTATCTTTTTACTTTTAGATTGTAGTAATTTTGTCAAGTGTGCATGGATAGGTGCTAACATTTCTGCTAATTTTGGTAGAAATCGATGGTAATAATTCACCATGCCAATAAATTGTTGTATTTGTTTAATAGATGTCGGAATTGCTAAGTTGTTAATAGCTTCTATCCGATCTTTGGACGGTGAAATTCCGTCTTTTGTGATATTATGACTTAAAAAGTCCAAAGAAGTGGAACCTAAAACACATTTGCTCGTCTTTATTCGTAAACCATAGTGTTTAAGACGTTGAAATACCATGTGAAAATGTTCACAATGTTCTTCTTTGGTTTTACTTGCAATAAGAATATCATCAATATAAACAAATACGAAATCGAGACCTTTAACAATTTCATTCATAAAACGTTGAAATGATTGAGCTGCGTTTCGTAAACCGAACGGCATACGAACGAATTCGTACAATCCAAAAGGGGTTGTTATGGCTGTTTTGTATACATCTTCTGGCGCGACTGGAATGTGATGATACGCACGCACAAGGTCGATTTTCGAAAAAATTTTACAATTATGTAGTTGAAATGAAAAATTTTGTATGTGAGGTATTGGATACCTGTCTGGTATCGTTGCGGCATTGAGTTGTCGATAATCCCCACATGGTCGCCAATCTTCAGTGTTTTTCTTAGCTACCAAATGCAGAGGAGATGATACTGAAGAGGATGATGGACGACAAATTCCAAGATCTATCATATGTTGAAATTCCACTAAAGCAGCTTTGTGCTTTTTAGGGTCCAATCGACGTGGTTTGGAGAAAGGTAATTGACCTTGAGTCATAATATTATGAACTATGCTATGCATAACAGGTTGATTGAAATCGGGAGTTTGTGTTAATGTTGGGTATTGTCCCAATATATTGCCAAACTCATTGTAGATTGTACTAAACTTAGGAGTAGGTGTGTCAACAAATGCGGAAATAGCATTTACAAACAATTTAGTCTTCGAATCAACGAGTTTTTTATTTTTTAAATCCACTAACAATTCATATTTGGATAAAAAATCGGCACCAAGTATAGGTCTATTGACAGATGCAAAAGTAAATACATGCAGAAACCTCCTACGTACTCCTAAATTAATTTCTAAAAGTTTAGTTCCGTACGTTGTTATCGATGAATCATTAGCTGCGGATAGGACTAAATGCGAAGTCTTTTTATAACTTTTAAAAATGTTTACAGGAATTACTGATATATCAGCACCTGTATCAACTAAAAAATTCAAATTGTTTATATAATCCTTAACAAAAAGGCGGCCAGAATAATAATTATTCCTACTAGTCGCCGCTTGAACTGTAGGATCCATTAAAAATTTAAGTTAGTTGATGGAGTTGGTGTACGATTCAAATTTTCGGAACAAGGAGCAACACATTTTGTGGCTTTATTTCCGAATTTGTGATGATACCAACATTTTCGCTCAACATTTTGAGTACGATTTCGACTGCTAGATCTACTTCGCTTGGGAAAACGTTGATATTGTTTTCTTTCGAGAGCAATTTCAAAACCATGGATTTTAAGGAATTAATTTCATCTTTGAGGTCACTAATTGTAGGATCAGTTACTGAATGATTTTTGTTTTCAAAAGATGAAAAGTTTTGCGACTTTTTATTATCAATAATTGATAAATTATGTTGCTTTGGTAAGACTTCCCAAAGCTTATCAGCCAATGAAGTCAAATCAGTTATGTCGTTATCACCTTGAGGAATTAACGATATATTAATTAAATGGGGTAACCTTCTAAGCCAAAGTTTTTTAACAATACTACTCCCAATAGTACCTGATGTACCTGCCAATTGTTGTAGATATCTGAAAAATTCCGAGGGCTTTCTATCACCCATTTCTTCGTTCGAAAGAAGTTGTTCAATCCTACGTTCTTCGCTTACTGAATGGCGTTCAATAAGGATTTTCTTTAATTGTGGATATAAATCAGATAAAGGTGGATTTTGAATAAAATCTAAAATTGACTCTACTATCTCCTGCGGCAATGAAGCAATAATATGATAATATTTAGTAGAATCACTTGTAATTCTACTCAATTTAAATTGTGCTTCCGCTTGCACAAACCAAGAGTTGGGAGAATTTACCCAAAACAATGGTAACCGCATTGCTGTTACCGATTCTAATTTCTGATTTACTGGAAATGTAGCGCTATCGGAATGATTTCCAGTTTCAATTTCGATATTTTGATCTGTTTCAGTCATTTTGCACTCGAATATTGATTTTTATTTTCCTTTGACACAAAATAGATAATGACTAACAATACAAAATAGATAATGACTAACAATACAATACATATACTAACAATATATGTAGAAGAAATAACAGTAATAATAATAATCTAATTTACCAATACTTTGGAACAATGTACAAATCCATATTCAAGTTCTAGCTTGCTGTTAATGATGTTACTGATACTATTTTCTCTTTTTGTTGCGGCAGCTGTTGTTGATTTTTGATTTTTTGTTACATTGGTTTACTGAGCGCATCAGATGAAGCGATGGTTGAACACGTCTTGCTGAATATTCTCTCAAATTTTCTTTCAGATGTTCGAAATTGTTGAATATTCCTTCAGATTCTTGAAATTGTTGAAAATTCCTTAAAATTGTTGAATATTCTCTTTTTTGAATTACTCTGGCTTAAAGCCAGGTCGGGGTCACCAATTATTAAACCAAACGTTTAATTATATAACTCTCATGGAGTAATATTTAAATTAATTTATTTATAATTATTGTTTCTTACTTATTATTTAAATTAACATTTTAAATATTTATTATTATATTATTATTAAAACAATGTGGAATTATTTTTTTTAAAATAATTTTCAATTATATCATTATCTATTTTTATTTTGATATCTTTTCTTTTCAACACGTCGCTTACTACTGATAATTACTAGTGCAAAAGTATTTTTAATATAAACGATAGAAATTTTAAGTAGTAGTCCGATTTAATACTGAATAAACTAAGTGTCGATATCGCTACAAATTCATTAAACCATTTTTATTTCGCAAAACTCTTTTTTATCTGTATGTGCTCGATGTTTTAAAATAATAATATTCACATTTTCACACACTAATGTAATCGTAATATCCAGTTGAAAATCAATTTTAAATGGAAATAATTATGAAAGTATTTTGTTTCTCAAAAAATAATGTTAATTTTTATTAATGCAGTAAAAATGTATAAAGTATCTGGTGCTGCTATTATTACAAATGGAAATTTCCGACTCGATGATTTTTTTCCATATAAAAATGAACTGAAATTAAAAATGAAATGAAAATACGAACTGGATGTGCATTGTTAAGTACTTTGTTCATGTCGATATATAAAGCCATCGAAAATGGTTTGAATAATAAAACAGGGGTAATATTATCAGTAGCAATGATCACGCGAAGAGAACCCATTATGATGAAAAAACACAGCATGTACATATTTCGAAATACTTTGAAAATATCCAATATTGGAAAAAATATCCAGTAAATGTTTTAATGTATACCTCACTAGGAGCTATTGCCATCCAAAATTCTGCAATGCATTTCGACAGCGTTTGTCATCATTGTACCAGGTTAAGCTCATTTGCTTTAATGGTACCCTCATCAAAAGGATTGAGAATTTTCCAATGAACAGATTTCACCCAACGTATTTGATGACTGCCCTGTTCCTTCATTCTCGTTAATTTCTCGTCTCGTCAACAACTGTCAATCACCTTTTCTGTGACGACGGTCTCCAGAGGAACTAAGTAAGAACTGCTCCTGTGATGCGGAAGAGAATTAGATGTTTGTCGATTGAGAAGTTGACACTAGTAGCACCTCGTGAACTAAATTTGCAGTTGCCACTTTCCTTCACTATCTTTCTTTAATGTATTTGACGGGCGACCTTTGGGATTGTGACAATTGGCGTGTTATATGTTTGCTTATTGTCGTATTGAAAATCATGGCTAAGGTAATTCTCAAAAGGATTAGTGATGCTGTAGAGAGCACTATCGACGATTGTCAGGCTGGATTCTGTAAAGGGCCGTCTTGTACAGACAAACAAATGACATACGGTTAGTTTCGAAGCAGTCAGCTGAAATGGGTACGCCACTATATCTCATATTTGTGGACTTCAAGAAGGCTTCCGAGAGCGTTAAGGGAGATTACATTTGGAATGCATTGCGTAGGAGGGGTATTCCAGATATTATCATAGCTATCATTTTAGAATCCCCGTCTTACATACAGCAAAGCTGGACGAGAGAAGCTGGTTGTTTACAGGAAATTGATTGATTTCATATATATATTATTATACTTTTCGTCACTCTTGAAAGTAACATCCTGTTTTGGCTGGGTCCTCCAATGTTCAACTTTGTTCTGCATAAAGCGGAGTTCACTCGTCCCACATTTGCACAGGCAGTTTCGATATTCGTCTTGAACGATAATATTGCCTCAGTCATAAGAACCAAGTATTTAATTTAGGGTTGGGACACGATTTCATGTCCATCTATATTCAACGCTATATACCCTCCTAGTTCTAGATTAGATACCCTTAACCAGTTCCTAATGCCAAAAATTACGTTGGTTGGTTTGTTTTTTTGCTACTCTCCGTACTCTGATATTTTTCTGAGTACGCCAGTGGGATGAGGAATTATCCTTAGGTACCAATAGCTCGTGCCATTGGTATGTACGATTCACATTCCTGACTTTGACAGAGAACTTTTAGCCGATATGCGTCTACTTACTAAACCGCACTCCCGCACACAGATTTCAACCACTCTACTCGCGGAACTGCCGATAGGTATTACTTCGCGCGGCTGGTTAGCATTAGAGTTACTCTACGAAAAAAAAAGAACGAGGCACCTGAAGGAGTTAGTTCAATCTGTCACATTGGACGCATTTAATTTTCATCTGTATGCGTGCAACGTGTCCGTGTAACTTTTCAATGGCTTTATTTCTTAAATATATTTTATTTGCAGAACTTTTAAGTGATCAAAATATGATTTGGTAGGTTTTACGTACTAATGAACGATTTGCAATTAAATTTACTTATTTATCGCATGCTGGAAAATATGAGAACGTGTTTTTTTTTAAATTTAATGGAAAAACTGGTTATCACCTTCAACAATGGCGCTACAGCCCAAATCGGACCTTGGTCTCCTGACATTCAGGTTCCTCAACATTTTCATTACTTATTGTGGAAAGATTATTAGCCCTTCGCACAACTATCTTTCTACGAATTTTTCATTTTCGTAGAATGAGGTGACCAAGGTATATCCAAGCAGGCAATGTGTTGGAATTATATATTGCTCCGACCGGGATTTGAGCTCACGGCCTTCGCATTACAAGACCAACACGCTGCCCACTAGGATACACCCTATCTTATCACCGTGACCGAACTCTATTACCAGGTTTCTTGCTCTTTTTTTCTCCATAGAGTAACTTAGTTAACATGTAAACTATGCTCCTTATATTACTTCTGGTCTCCTTTCCTCTCTCGATTCTCGGAAGATTCTTTTGCGAGTGTGGAAGTTTGCATTCAAGTTTTGTCTTCTTACACCATATATCCTGTGGTAAATAGTGGATTTGTCATGTTATATCTGCATTCTACAAAAATAACTGCAGTTGAATACCACGTACTCTGTAGCTCCTTCTTGATCTGGACCATCTGAAAAAAGAGATGAAAAATCGATAGGAGTTGCGTGAGGTGATAGTTGCAATCCCCTTTTTTTAGGGTCGTCGAAAATAAATTAGGGGGCACTCTT
This sequence comes from Chorisops tibialis, assembly GCA_963669355.1. Classification (NCBI taxonomy): domain Eukaryota; kingdom Metazoa; phylum Arthropoda; class Insecta; order Diptera; family Stratiomyidae; genus Chorisops; species Chorisops tibialis. Next base: position 265,861,154 of record OY770262.1, on the reverse strand, counting down.
TAATGCGCGAAGCACAGTTAAGTCGACAAAGGTTCGGAGGAAAAGTGGATACAGGAAAATTAGAATGGAAACACAGGAGGGGAGACTTTGAAGTGGCGGTGCACGTTGTTCTTAAATTGTTGGAGGTTGTATCCCGTTGGAAAGAGATTGCCTGGTAATGAATTTCACAACACTGTCGTCCGAGGGATGAAGGACTGCCTAAATTTGACTGTTCTCCACGGCAAGGGCTTCGCAGTGTACTAGTGTGAGCGTGCAGCTTAGCGACTATTTCGGGGGGCATAGCATATAGGTGGTATAAGGGCTTTTAGTTCCTTGCATTTACCATGGAAGTATTTAGAGTAAATGAAGAGTACTCCGATATTTCGACGATGCTCGAGGGAGTCAATTGAGTCCGATATAGCTTCATCTCCAGTTAATCGCATTCATGTTTCTGAATACGGTCAAGTAGAGCGAGGTGTGATTTTGGGCCCCCGCCCAAAAATGTGAGTTGTACTCAGAACATGGTCGGATATAAGCCTTATAGATGGTAGCTAGTTCGGAGGCAGAAAAGTATTTTTCACCTTACACTCGCTTTTTTCAGACCGCAATGGAGGAGATTAGTTTATAGGTCTGCTTTTTTATGTCTTATGTTATGTGGCAAACCAAGTGGCTTTGCCACATAACTATTGATGTTGCCTTTTCTCTTATTTTTCTGACAACAGAAGCGAGCTAACTGCTCTGCAAAGTAGAAGATTTCTAACATGTCCAGGTCCATTGTTTGGTAGTATTCGGGGAAAAAAAACGTTGCTTGCATTTGTGACGCCTTTTTTCTCACGAAGTTCACGCGAACCTTAAACGTTAGTCTATTACCAACCATAAGTCGTAGATATTTAATTGCCTCCTTGGATATGATGGTTTGACTGCCGACCAGAATGTTCAGATATTGAATTTTCTTTCGACTAGTAATTAGAACATATTTTGTGGTCCGCCCAAATTGGACCTTGGCCTCCTGTTCAAATTTCGAAACATGTCCGGTTTTTCCGAGGATGACCTTATGGTCTTGGATGGCTAGAATTTTTCTGTTTCGTTAGCAGTCGCGCTTATCAGTTCAGCAAGTCAAGTCCGGATGGACAATTCCAATACCCGGTGGCTACCACGTGGAGGTCTTATGAGCACAATTGATGTATGGTTACAACACTGAGCATCGCCTAATGACGCCGATCAGATGCCTATCCTATCTACAGCCATCCAACCACCTATTTTGTGGTCAGATAATTCTAAACCGGCGGCCTCTAGCCAATCTTTAATTTTTCTAACTGCACCGTTTGTGGTTGACTGTATTAGATTCGCTTACCCACAATAACAACGTCAATGTCGCGAGCAAACCTGATTAATTTTATTTCTTGCGGCAATGATCATCGTACATGATATTACACAGAAGAAAACTCAATACCGCTCTTTATGAGACTACTGCGGTGATGTGGTAGTACTTTTCTCCCTCATCATTTCGGTACCTAAAAATTATGTTGAGGAAGTATTATAGTTTGAAATTATTCTCCCTTCCCAGGATTAAGTTGAGATCCGAGTTCAGCGAACTGCATAACTCCATGCGATTGGAAGCAATACAATGATTGTTTGATTCCGCAGCAGAGTTAAATTCATAGGTGTTATCTAAAGTACTGCCATCTGCAAAACTATGGATTGGATTGAGAGTAGACAACAGAAGGTCGTTTATGAAAAATAAGAAAAGAGTTGGAGATAAAACAGAACCTTGTAGGACGCCAAAGTCAATTGGGTAGGAGTAAGAAGTAACGCCATCTAATACTACTCGTACAGTGCATTCAGAAAGATAGCTCTCAATCCATTGAACAAGAGTAGCACTAAGGCCGATGGCATTAAGCTTAACTAAAAGACATTCCTGGCAAACTCTGCCAAAAGATTTTGCAATGTCCAGTACGAGATTTATGTAAGCATGAGTTCCAATGTTCTGTAAAGTAGACTAAAAGATCCCCGTCGACCGTCCATTACGGAACCCATTCTGACGATCATGAATGAGCCTCCAGATATTTGACGAATTTACGATTGACAGCAGTTTCCATTACTTTCGAGAGCACTGAAATAATGGCTATTGGGCGCTAGTTGGCGGGGCTTACTTTGCTTGCCTTTATTGGGAACGGGCTGAACGTTCGCGACTTTCCACATACGTGGAAAGCAGCCAGAAGAGTAAGAAAGATAGAAGAGATTGCGAAGAGGTTTAGCTAAAGTAGAGGCGCACTTTTTAAGGGTGATGTGGGAATACCGTCCGTTCCGGCGCAATGACCATCTCGTACGGTCAGCGATGTTAGCACGCACAATTGACGACGATCAGTTTTCTGACCAAAAATTTAAAATGCGTAAATCGAGTTAGACGTTGTGTGGACTCCGATCGCAAACAAGAAAAAATAAACTGCCAACAAGTCGTGCGAAACTTTTTTCCTATGGAATAAAAAGGAGTAATAAATATTCCATTTCAATCAGCCAAAGTGTAAAAATTAAATCAAAATGCTTTCCTTTGTATTAGATTAAAATTTGTTCGAAATGTTTTTTGCAATGTATTCCCAATTTTTGGGAAACAACGTGAATTCCACTTGAACAATAATGTCATAAAATTATTACCATTAGCAACGCGTGAATTAAGACCGATCAACACATCGCAAACAACTGATCAAATTTTTTCCAGAACACTGCAAAAATCTCGTTCAAATTTAAAGAGAAACTCCTCTTTGAATTGAAGTCATCCTTATTTTGATTTCTTTGAAACAAAGAAAATTTTACTCCAATTAGGTAAAAAATCTTTCATTTGAAGAATATTTCATTGACTTAAAAATTTTTATGTGTTCTCAAAACAAAAACATATTTTATTTGATCTAAAGGCGACTATTTTTCTGAGTGTAAACTTAAAATTACCATAACTTCGTTAAATAGTTTGCATACTTTCTCTATATCATAGCCCGATGAAATATCTAAATTCATCTTTTCAACCCAGTGCCATCCTTTAAGAATTCCCAAAAAATAAATGTAAACCTAATACTTGTTACATTTGTTAATTTTCGGAAAATATACCTGGTGCCAAAAGCTAGCTATTGGAAAATTAACATTTTCGGAGAGCTTTCTAATTAGATCTATATTTCAAAATCTTTAATGACCTCTAAGGCATGTTTTCGCTTGCATATTTAATCATAAATAATTAAGAAGTAGTAGCAAAAATTCAAATAAATATATTTATCTATTTTGATATATTGAAAATAAGCAAAACTCGAAAAATTTAATATTTCATCCAGCAGTCTTAAGGAATCGCTTTATTAAATCGAACGCAACCAAACGCAATCGAATTAATTGAAGCAGCCACAATCTACTATACTTCGAGAGTGATCATTAGTTTCACTCTCATATTGTTTAAAAGAGTTTTAATGCAGTTCTAAGCAAATGCATATTTTCAAATTATCATAACTCAATCATTAAGCGCAGTTCTTAATATGTTTCCAGCAAAGCATACATTTCATAAAGAACTGCTCGAGTTTACTTATGATTTCCTTTTAATTATGACTTTGCACATACGAGTTATATAACTCTTATGTTGAGTGGTCTGTCGAAGCGCATTGCAAAATCAATAGACAGCTTGTCGGATAAGTTTATATGGCTAGAAGCAGCGTGACTCTATGAAACATTCGAAACATATCCAATCAAGCTCACTAATGAGCCAAGACAGAGCCTCTCTGAGTATTAATTGGCGTGATTATAAAATGTTTAGGAGGTTGAACACAAGGTAATATGTTACAAGTCCAAATGCTGCAATAATGTAATAAAACAAGTTGTGTCTTCTAGTAGATAAAATCAAAAATGTTGGCATTGATATGCAATCAAATTGTAGGAATTAGAAACAAAAAACATAACAGAACTGCGAATATACGTACAGCTCATGCGAAACTATAAATTAAATATTAAAGATTTTTGTGACTGAGAAAATCGATTAAGCTAGTGAAGTGCTGTGACGAGGAGAAAAAATGTAACTGAATTATGAGTATTATAGTATAATGAAGTCACATGATGCTCTAGATGAAATGGAAAGAATTTAATGTACCAGATAACATGTCATCTCAAATTCTCAGTAACTAAGAATTTTCGTATGGGAGGTGGTAGAGGTTGATCATTTTTATATGTGGCACCGAACGTGGTATGTAAAATGTTTCATGTTGAATTTAATGTTTGTAGCTTTCATAATTTCCGAGAAAATGTAACAATTTCTGAATTTATGGCATTTGTATGGGTGGTGGCAGAGAAAATGGAAGGTTTTGGATGATTTTGAATCTGCTTATCACCATCTTAATTACATTGCTTTGTTACAATTTTAAAGTCGATAGCTCTCATATGTTCGAAGGAGAAATACTTTTTTTGAAGAGGTAGAAGAAGTGAATCGAAGTTCATATTTTTTAGCATTCATTGCAATTATCAAGGGACAAATTGTGGTAAAATTTTAAGTTTGTACTTTTTGTAGCTTCAATAAAAATCGATTAAATGCAGTTACCAAAATTTTGGGGATTGGTATGGGAGGGAGTAGAAGGAGTATTCGAATCAAAACCAATGTTTTCAACATCAATGATATTTAAATAATAATAATATACTTTAGTCATAATTTGAAGTTGATAACTTTGACGGTTTTGGAGAAAAATAATTTAATTGAAATTTCGAAATTTCGTGAAATCTGTATGCCTCCTCCCATATGAGTAAGTGAATTTTATGATTTTTTTTCATAATTTGTTTCAATCATAATTAGATTAAATCTGACAAAAATTCATCCTTTTAGATTCGCTAGTTGTAATACGAACCGAAGGGATTAGAAGAGTAAGGGGATTGGATCAATTTTTTTTCGTTGATGATGTTCACATGATTATACTATGACCTAGCTTTCAAGTCGACAGCTAAAATAATTTCGGAGAAAAGTCAATTTCTTCAAATTTCGAAATATCATTTAACTTGCATGGGAGGGGTTGAAGGAGTGGAGGGATGTGACTCGTTCACGAACTTAAGGTTACTTTTTTGCTAAATACGACATAAGACAAATTAAAGCACGATAGGTTGAAGCATTCGAGAGTTATGTTGTAGACAGATAGACAGACGGACAGCCAGATGGTCAGATGGACGGACAGACGGTCACTCAGAATCGAGGTTTCTGAGCGACAACGAAAATTCAAGATCAGAAGATCTTTGTCGGCAAAAACTGAACCAAGTGCGATTTCACAGCGTCATCGTCATTGAAAGTTTTACCATCCCAGGAGTTTTGCAAAGGTCGAAATAAATGGTAATTTGATGGAGCAAGGTCGCAAGGTCAGGGCTATATAGTGGATGTAACATCGATTCCCAACCAAGCTCCAATAATTTTTGGCGAATGACCAAAGATGTATGTGGCCTAGCGTTGTCCTGGTGAAAAATTACACCTTTTCGATGGGCCAGTTCTGGCCATTTTTCGTTGATCGCTGTATTTAATTTGTCCAGTTGTTGATAGTACACATCCGAATTGATCGTTTGGTTCCTTGGAAGCAGCTGAAAATACACCACACCTTTACCATCCCACCAAATTAAGAGCAAAATCTTCTTTTGGTGGATATCAGCTTTCGAAGTGGATTGTGCTGGCTCATTAAGCCTGGAACATGATTGTTTTCGATTGACGTTATTGTAAACAATCTATTTTTCATCGCCAGTGAAAAGGATCGGATTCATTGCGTCATTGGAAATTGCAAGCGTTGATGCGCTTCGATAAATGAATTCCTTTCAATTCATATGGAACCCAATTATCAAGCTTTTTAATGAGTTTCATCGGTTTTGAATGTTGCTCAATCGCTGTATGTGACTCATTTAACTTTTCTGCTATCTCTCGTTCAGTTACACTGCTCGTCACCAGAATAGGTTCGAGAATTTTCATTTACGTTTTCTCTATAACATGTACATTATATTTTTGTTTGATGTTTTAAACTTTCTTTTGTTTAGACTTGATACTACAAAAATGAGGACATTTCTGTGACTGTACCTATGTGAAATCTTGCTTCGATTGTTTTGTTCACTCAAAACACTACATTTTTTTGGGTTATCAGAATAGGTTCAACGGTAATTCATTGAGTTTGCGATGTGCAGTTGCTATCAAACAGTGTGAAATCTTTTATTTTTAAGAATTCCGGTAGTGTAAAGTGATTTTAGTGCAAAACAACTGGATGACTTAGAAAACAACTGGATGACTTAGAAAAGGGTCAAATAAAAGGTTACCTCGAATGTGGCCTAAATCAGCGAGAAATTGCCAGAAAAATTGGTCGAAGTCAAAATGTAGTGAGCAATTTTAAAGGTGCAAATTACGGAAAAAATATGACAGGATTTCTTTATTCAGCAACAGAAAGAAGACATATTGTCCGAGCTGCGTCAAATTCTCGTCATTCTGCATCAAAGATCAGGGAAAAAACCGGTGTTAAAGCGAGCCTATCAACTGTAACACGTGTAATACGCAACACTTGCAACTTAAAAAGACTAAAACTAAAAAAAACACCGCTTAATGGTACTCGTAAGGCTACACGTCTTCGTTTTGCTCGAGAGCATATGACCTGGAATAAGGAATGGCACACCACCATCTTTTCCGGCGAAAAAAAGTTCAACCTCGACGGACCTGATGGATATAACTTTTGTTTCCACGATATAAGAACGCCTGAAAGCTATTTATGTCGTCATTACAGCTGTGCAGGCGGTGTACTGGTATGGGGAGCCAACATGATAATGCCCCCATTCATACTGCGAGAGAGGTAAAATCGTGGATCAAGGGTCAATATTATAGAAAATATGTGGGGACTTTTATCACGGAGGGTATATAAGGGGGGGAGACAGTACGAAGATACTGAGAGCCTAAAGGAAGGCATTAAAAGAGCGTGGGCTCAAATCTCCCTTCGAGATATTGAAAATTATTATGCTTCATTGCCAGACCGGATTTACGAAGTCATTTTGAACCAAGGAGGTAGTACGCACTATTAAAGTATTTTAAAACTAATCACTTTTATGTTACAACCAATGTAAGCTTAAATTTCTGCTTTAGATATGAATTCGTATACTATTTTGTGTATAAACCTATTCTGGTGACCAAAAAAAATTAACTTTTTGTTATGTTTTTTAGAAAAAAAATTATAAATAAATTATAATGTGTGCTTTAAATCCCAAACTATTTTACTTCTTTAACAACATCTTGGGCTATCGACAAAAATTGAATTCATAGAAATCGTCCGGTTGGTTACAGAGGTAGAGCTATTTTACTTTTGTACAAACGTTGAACCTAATCTGGTGACGAGCAGTGTACATGACGATCCGACTCGATTATGACTTTAATTTGATCATCATCAAGCTTATCTGGTCGAGCTGATCGTTGTTCATCTTTGAGTGAAAAATCTCCGGAACGAAATTTGTCAAACCAATTCCGGCACTGTCTTTCTTTTAAGGCTTCCTCACTATACACATCAAGTAACTTTTTAGCAGCTTGCGCTGCGTTCTTTCCTTTACAAAAGTAAAAAAGTAAAATATGACGAAAGTGCTCGTTTTTGCATATTAAAACTGACGCCAAAGTAATACTTTTTAGCAAAAATACGCGCAATTTGCTTCAAAAGCAAATTAAGACTGACAGCTAACAAATGTCAAGAGGAAAAAAATAAATCATTGACAGAAGTCATTAAAAAATATGGCCAGACACATCTATGTGTAAAATCGGCAATTACTTAAGTTCCAGCCCAATATTTCGGCATATTTGCGCATGCATTTCTACGTGTACGAGTGTACACAAATGGATGCATTTGATTTTAACACATTGGCTCCAGAAATTTATTATGCTTTGGATAATAAATAATTAATAATTGAATTTTCGATAGACAATTTGAGATATTAATTGTAACAAAGATTGTTTACCTTTCTACTATGAAAACTGCAGTATTTAAACAGCCAAGAGTCCATCTGATTTGGTTGAAAATTAAGAAATTAAGAACTGCAAAATGGTTCAATACGTTTCCTTTTTCTATGGCACTACAACTCAAATTGGGCCTTGGTCTCCTAACTTTCATGTTTCTTAACATTTTATGTGTTATTCCGGAAAGATTGTGCGTCCTTTGAACAACTTTCTATCTACGAATTAATATTATCCCCGATTGAGGTAGTCCAGATATACCCACGCAAGTAGTGTGCTAGAATTATACGTCGATCGGGATTTGTTCTCACAACATACGCATTTTAAGCTAACACGCTACCCACTAGGCAATAGATAATGCCTAGGACTAAAAGCCACTAATACGCAGTCATTTTCGAATGGCTGGATTGGCAGGCAATGACTCGCAATTGAAAATTTTTGTGCTATAAACATTTACTAAAAAATCGAAAAAAAAATCCCCAAAAGTTTGACGAAATATAAAACTAAAACGTTGGGTAAAATTCAATTTTCAAATAATACTTTTTTATTGCTGGAAATGTTTAAGGTATTTGTTTGTAAACTGAATTAAATCTGATCTCACTGATAGGACATCTTTTGAAAACCGACAGCACAAATTCATCTTTTCTCTGCGTACTTTCTGGTGTGCCGCAGAGTAGTTATTTGGGTCGATTATTGTTTATTCTTTTCGTAAATAATGATAACTCGATTTTGAAATATTCAAACTACCTTTAATATGGGGAAAACTTAAAAAAAATTTCAAATATCAACACTTTGGAGGATCGCTTTACAATTCAACGTATTATTGGCGATTTAAAAAAATGATGATAATTCGAACGAACGAAATTCAGGATCATGGCGACTTCAAACGTAATTATAAAGACATTCGATATCTCTTCGGTCGGAAATCGTTTTACACCTGCTTGTTTTTTTTTTTTTAAGGAACCGAGTATAACTTAGGGGGTCACCCTTTAATGCATTGCACAGTTAAGTCGGTAAAGGAAGTGGATTAAAATTTGAAGTATTATGGAAATTCGGATGGAAAGAAAAGGAAATGACGGTGAACATTATTCTTGAAGAACTGGAGGTTATACCCGTTTGGAAAAACTTTATTGCGCAATGCGTTTCAGAACCTGGACGTTCGGGAAATAAGTGACTGCCTAAATTTAACAGTACAGATAAAAGTTTGACAATATACTGGTGCACATGTTCCGCTTGACGAGTATGTCGTGGAAAAGTGCAAATTGGAGGAACAAGTGCGCATAGCTCCGAACTGCATTTACTATGGAAGTAGCGATAGTAAATGCTGAGTACACTGACATTTCTGCGATGCTCGAGGGAATCAATAGAAGCTGTAATAGTTTCATCTTCAATAAATTGGAACACATATTTTTGGATTCGATCAAGCAGTGCAAGGTGAGTTTTGGGAGCCCCAGCCCAAGATGCGAGTTGTACTCTAAGCGAGGTCGAATGTAGGCCTTGTAGATGCTAGCTGAGTCGTGAATCGTAAAGTATTTTTTGCATTTACGATGAATACCTAGGCATTTGGAAGCGTCAAAGGTTATTGAACTTTACGCCTAAAAGGATAAAATCTTCGGCGGAGTAAAATTGTACGCCTTTAATGGATACATTAGAAAACGACGCTGGAACATTAGAAGACGACGCTGCTACGATCGATACTGAAGTATTGCTATATTGTCTATGATCCCTCTTATAAAACTCATATCGATCGCATTGAAAGAATTCAACGAAAATTTACAGTTTGTTTATCGGAGCCTTAAAAAAATTATACAAAGCTTTCGACATTTCGGCTCACCACCCTCTTTCCCTTATCCTCCTACCCCTCTACCTTGAAATTTTAGCAAAATTATTTTCAGATACAACGGGTTAAAATTTTGAACATTGCATCATTTTTGAAATTCAAATCAGAACGAATATATAACAATCTTTAAAAAATTCTGGAAAAAAACTTGCATTGTTTTTATCCAACACAGTAATTCTATTTACGTGCACAGGACTTTTTCTAACGCTTTTTCTGAACGACAAAAACCCAAAGTCTATTGGCAAAAATCTGTGAGATGCGATTTGAAAATGCATCCACGGGACTGCCGGCCAGTACGGGGCAAAATTTTCTCGCTCGACTCGATCAAATTCGACTTCTAGTTCGAAGTATTGCCAGTATGACAATTTTTGTACTGGCCGAAAAATTATCGGGAAGAAAAATGTGAATGAGTAAATCTGTCAATATTACCTATATTTGTCGTGCTTTGGAAAGATACGAATCGGCTTAAGCTTTTTCAGATCGAGCGACATCTTTTCTGTACGCCCTTAAGTTTTACGCCATGCAAATAAAAAATATTGGTTTAAACCAAAGCTTATGTTAATTTTTAACATTTTAAAGTTTATATTCGATAAATGATTATTGCAATATCTTTCTTTGAAAGGCCATTTCAAAGAATCATCACCAAGTGTTGGTAGGGGATATATGTCCGTTAACTTATAAATAGAAGTGTGAAATTGTATCGTATTTAATTTCAGATCTTATTGCTACTTAAAAGTATACTTATAATAAATACAATTATATACAAAAATTTGATCACAAAATTAAATTATTAAATATTTATAACAAAGGAATAAAGATACCAAAATAAATGACTGTATACCTACTCTCACGTCCCTACTCGTGATTCTTGCAGGCTTTCAACATTGCAAATGTTCGTCAGCTGACGAGGGAGGTTTTAGTAATATATGAAACATATTGTATGAAGTTTAACAAACCAATATTTTCAAAAAGTAATTGCTTCCCCTAGCTATTATATCACGCCACGTCACTGCGATATTACAGTTATTTTGTTCTTCTTGCCCAGTACGATTAGGTTTAGAAGGCAATCCCAAACCATCCTCGATCCGTATTTGTTGGATGCTAGAGCTTTGAGAATTGTCTAACTATCCGATAAGATATAAATATTTGATATCTCCAAATATTTTCTTGGATTGCTGTATTGTAATTTGTTCGCCCTGGAAGATTGGCGCTTCCTTAACTGAGAGGTTTTGAAACCGTGAAGTTAAGACTTTGTACTCGGGCTTCTGTTCCCTCTGAGGTGCATGAGCCAAGTATACTAGATGGTTGCCCCCTTTTCCTTCTCAGGTAGCATGGATTGCCAGTCCTTTGAACCAGTTTTCCCTCTAAGGGCGTTTGTGTTGCAATTGAGTCTAGTCAAGGCAAAGCGCATTTCCAATTGATTTTACGAATATCCGAGTGCTAAGAGCGAATCACTTTGCAGTGTATTGCCACCTCACCTCTAATAGTCCAGCGATACTGGCACTTGGTGAAACTAAAGTTTCCAATGACGATGATTTGGATCAATTTGTTGTTTCAAATTACATTCTAGTGCCTGTATTTTTTAGACAACGCGGGATTGCATTGTACATCCGCAATAATGTCGCTTATCAACTTCTGCCCGAGTACGGGAATTGTACGAATCCCGAATTTAATTTCATTTGGGTTAAACTCTACGTCTATAAGCGCATTATTCATCTTTGTTTTTTTTATCGAAGCCCTAATATATCGGACGAAGATACAACCAACGAATTTGAAAATATTTCAGATTCAATTGATCGAATTCTCTCCAAACACCCTGAATCCGAAATCGCAGTAGCAGGCGATTTTAATGTCCATAATATAAATTGGCTTCGTCACTCCCGTAACACATCTCCAGCCGGCTGATTGGTAGAACTACTCGCATCATCGAATAACCTATGCCAAACTGTAGACAGAGCTACTCATATCCCTGACGTTGCAGGCCAAGGATCTTATCTTCTTGATCTTTTCTTAACATCAGACCCAGCTAAATACTCGACTTCTGTTAATTCTCCACTCGGAAGCTCAGACCATTGCTTAATTTCCGCCTGTTTCCACCTCTACGCCAATCACACCAGCTCTAAAAAAAGTTGGTATGGCATTACGGAAGTGCCGATTGGTCCAGTCTTAAGCAATTTTATTATACATTTGATTGGTCGATATGCTTTAACAGAGGCATTGAGTATGCTTCTTCTGCAGTAATTGAGACCATCTTGTTGAGCAAGAGACTTTTCATCCCCCAAAGCTACAAACCAATCAAGCCCAGGGCTTGGTTCAATGAAAATTGTAGTACTGCGATAAGTGCTAAAGAGGCAGCTTACCATTCTTATAAGCAGCTGCCATCCGAAGTTAATAGGATTAATTTCAAAAAAGAAAGGAACCTCTGTAAATCCCGCTTACAACGTGAAAAATATTTGCATGACTAGAAACTGAGGCAAAAAATTTTGAGACATCCTAAGGGCAGCAAAAGTTTTTGGTCTCTCGCTCGTTCCATCAGAGGTAGTTCTAAGTCTTCGATTCCATCTTTAATCTACAATAATGAGCTTATTACGGATTCTAACATGAAGGCAAACATCTTCTTTACCACCAACGCTGCCAACTTTTCTTTACCACCTAGCCTTCCAACGTATACTACGCTTAATTCCTCCTTAGAACAGATTAATATTCGTCCGCGAAACGTTTACCAAGTTCTTAAGAATCTAGATGCTAATAAATCGTCCGGCTCGGATGGAATCCCTACCATTGCCCTTAAAAGTTGCTGCGCTTCTCCAGCTTAACTTCTATGCAAACTTTATCGTCTCTCTTTATCGTCCTCCACTGTCCCATCTTCATGGAAGCTTGCAAATGTTCAGCCAGTTCCAAAAAAAGGAGAACGCACCAATCCCGCTAATTATCGCCCAATAGCAATAACCTCTATTCTGTCCAAGGTCATGAAAACAATCATCAACAATAGAGTAATAGAATATCTCAACATCAATGACATTATTGACGACAAACAGTATGGAATCCGCAAAAAAACGTTCCACAGGAGACCTTTTAACCACCCGCACTGAGCGTTGGAATACGAGCATTCGCCAGTTTGGTGAATCTTGTATTACCGCTCTTGATATTTCCAAGGCTTTTGACAGAGTATGGCACACTGCCCTTTTAATCAAACTTAAAGCTATTGGTTTGGGCGACTCTCTTATTTCCTGGATTGAAAGTTTTTTAGCCAATCGTTCAATGCGTGTGGTATTGGATGGTGTGGTTTCCTTTTCTTATAAAATTAACGCTGGTGTCCCTCAGGGCTCGGTTCTTTCTCCCACCCTTTTCCTGATATTTATTAATGACTTGCTATCCTCAACTTTCAATCCTATACATAGCTTCGCCGATGGCAGCACCTTAGACTTCTCCTATCACTTCAACAGTGCGTCCTCAACCCGATGTACTAGCTTAGTAGAACAACGTTGGAACATGGTTCAGTCATTGAATGACGACTTGGCTAAAATTCTTAGTTGGGGCAATAAGAATCAAGTTGAGTTGAATGCTTCGAAAACCCAGTGCTGTCTTGTGTCCCACAAACGTGAATCTAACCTTGACCCAATCACCTTCGGAGGTCAGTCACTAACCACTTCTTAAAGTGTTAAGATGTTAGGTATCCAAATCACAGATAACTTATCTTGGAACGAACATATATTTAACATCGCCAAGGAAGTATCTAAATGCTTGGGATACCTAAGACGATGTAAAAACTTTTTCACCGCTTCTGGCCTATTACCAATTTATAAGGCCTATACTAGACCTCGTCTTGAATTTAATTCCCACCTATGAGCGGGAGCTGCAAAAACTTCTCTCTCCTATCCGGATAGTATCCAGTCTCGGACTATTAAAATTATGGCAGATTCTGACCCCACTTCTTCGATCTATTCACTCGAGCATAGACGAACTGTAAGCTCCCTAACCCTTTTGTATCGCTACTACAATGGAGATTGTTCGGACAAAACCTTTAATCTCTTGCCCCCATGTATGCCCTTACCCTGTAATACTAGAGCTGCTTCGCGCGCTCATAAGTATTCTCTCAACCCCACCTTCGGTCGCACTGTCAAACTTCATGATTCGTTTTTAAACCGGACTGTGCGAATATGGAACTCGCTGCCCATCTCGGTGTTCCCGCATGACTACAACATTCAGCAATTCAAGGGAAATATTCATAACCACTTCCGTCTCTATCCCCTTAATCCCCAAAAATCAATACCCTTCCCCCCTCACCGGAGATGTGCATCAGTACAAAAGGGCAATCCCTCTAGTTCCGGTGTCACATCAAAAAACAACCCCTCATTAATGGCCTGCTTAGTTATTTGAAGATATATTGGATGGATGCTAAGGAGTTTTTCCATTGCGGCAGTGTGGTATACTAAAACAAGTAAGTCTACGAGTTTTTCGTAGCGCATGCTGTGCGTTTTGTTGAATTATTTTAATCCACTAGACTCTACATCTACACATGTATGGTTGAACTGTAATAGGTAGGTAATCTTAATAATTCCCATTTCTTTCCATACATACTTTTGCTGGCACAAACCGCCTTTTTAATTTGAGTCAATTCTATATGTTTGTTCCAGTTGAGTTTGTTATCAAATATAACACCTAGATATTTGAACTCATTCGAGAAAGGTATTGATGTTCCATTTATGGAAAGATGTGTCATGTAAATTTTCCTTCTGTTCGTAAATGAAGTAGTTTCAGTTTTTCTTGGGTTGATGCTCAAGATCTTCGATTGACACCAGTTCATTTTCACTGGTATTCTTTCTGATATTATTAGTTCATGCTGACATCTAATGATAATAACGAGGTCATTGGCATATTCTATTACCTCATATCCTTGTTCCGTTAGTCGGTTCAGAAACTCATTGACTACGATTGACCACAGAAGTGGAGATAGAACCCTTCCCCGTGGACAGGCCCTATAGGTCTGATCGAGCAATATGCTATCGCCTTGATCGGCAGTTGTCATTCAGCTCTTTAGCAAGACGTGTATCTATTTTATGGAGGCCGATTCTGGATCCATTTTCCTAGCTGCCCCTATTAAAGCATTATGAGGAGTGTTATTGAATACTTTTTCTAATTCTAGGAATGCGTAAAGGGCAATTTCTTAGTGGTCTATAGCATCTTCAAATTGTCTTACTCTAGGGCGGACTATATTGATTCGTAATGACGAAGAAGGAGGTAAGACTTATAGGGCGATATGACTTAGGCTGATCAATGAAACGATTCCCAACGTTTCGTTCGAACACCACTATCGCTTTCCTCCAAATTTTTGGAATATATCCCCATATATAGCTGACTTTAAAGATCCTTATCAGTATAGTCGTTAGGATCTCTAACCCCTTCTGCAGTAACGCGGGGAATATTTTATTCTTCGCCGGCTGACTTGGAGGACTTGAGAGAAAGTAGTAATCGCCCATCTTTTTCAGAGTAAAGATTTTACCAGGATTGCCATTGAGGAAAGGAGTTTGACGGTTCGTCATTTGCTCTACTTCTAAGTCTTAATTGTTATTGCAGCCAGGGAAGTGAGTTTGCCAATAACATTTCAAGCGTTTCCGTGCTATTTTTTGTTGGTCTCTCTATGAACTCAATATCAATCAAGGCTGCTAACACCTTTTGTAGTATGAGGCCGTTGGAAAGTCATCAATCTCTTCGCAAAATCTTCTCCATCACTTTTTTCTTAATTTTTAAAAAGTTTATTTCTTTCTGTATTCTTCCCAGTTACCAAAGGCTTTTGTTCTATTGAACAATTTCCTAGTTTCCTTGCGTTTTATCGTCAGTTCCTCGTTCCGCAAACAAATCAGGGCTTAGAATTACTATGTAAGAATAGGATCATTACTTCGTGATTTTAAGTATCATGAATTCAAGATTTATTTTATTGTATAAATCAAAGTGAAAATCGGAAAAAAAAAATCAGGAAGAAGAGTTCAATTAATGATATTTTCGCAGTCTGGACCTTTCTATTAATTCGAAATCAGAGAGTTTAAAGAAGTGGAAATTCGCGTTTGTTATGTCTGTATATTAGAAATCCTCAAAATTGCTTATGACTTCAGTTTTCAAATGACCAAATGACGACATTAACTGAGACAAGCTAATTTCTTATCAACGCTTCAACCTCATTGGTCCAGTTATCGACATTATTTTTAGCAGCTTAAATAAAAAAAAATATTTTCAATCCGAACTGTGTCGAAATCTTTATATTAATTTAAATCACACTGTGAAAACATTCTCCTAACCACATTTGCACTACAATTTTCACTAAAGCAAGATTGTTTATCCATGTTAAAATCCTTAAGATACGAGATTGATTTTTTTTTTTCAAAATACACTTAAGCAATTGAAATTGTTTATATTGATTACGTAAAAATATAGTTAAATGAAAAATGTACTGGTATTTAATTGAGCAATAAATCATGGTTTCTTCCCAGTTCATGAACAAAAAAATTATTCGCTTGATCAAGTCAAATTCCTGTTAATACTACCTATAAGGGCATAGGACAGAAACAACTCTCTTCCTCAACTCGCGCTCCTGAACATCTTGCCTTTAGCTGTTGCCAGGAGTTGTTTATTCCTCTGGCCTCTCGTTTCGTAATGATATTATATTCGATTTAAGAAAGAACAAGTTAGCCATCCAGATATCTCTGTCAATATATACCTGACTATTACATTCCCCAAATTAATAAAGAAAAAATGCTTAGAGTTTTCTCTGTTACCATAGACGTACCCATTTCAATAAAATTTTGTGCAAATTCAATTTAAAATTTAATTTCGCAATTCATAGGCATATAAAAGTTTAACAGTAATAATTAAAAAATTTGAAAAAAATACTACAAACTCAAAAAAACATTCCTTCTATCGAAATCATTAATACAATTTTTTTGAGCAATGCTTAAGAAAAAAACAGCCAACAACAATTAAAAGATATGCAATTATTCTAAATTAAAAATTCAACTCTCTAAGAGTCCGTAAAAAAATGATATATTAAAAATGTAAATTAAAAATAATTTACGCCTTGTAGGTAGATACTTTAGAAACTATAAAAATAATATATAAAAGATGGCATCATATTGCAGTAAAATGATTGTTAAATTTGTTGTCTGTATAGTAGATAATTATTATATTGTAATATTATTAGAACAATGTAAACTCTGTATAAAAAAATCGATATATAATAACGTTAATTTTCTATTTTTTAAACATTATAAAATATTATTTATAAGTTGAATTCAATAAAAATGCCATTAAGTAAATTACGCTGTTTTAAAAATAAAAATTGTACTAATTTTTCCTTTTCTCTTTTATGTGTTAGTTTCATGTTCTTAAAGGAGAATTGCTTTTTAGCATTTTATATCAATAGGTAAATTATGAAATCAATCTTTATATTAGCATAATGTTTATATTGGATTCGAGGTTAATGCCTATTCAAATCTGAATTTGTATCACGATCTCGATCACTTATAATAAGCTGCGCCCTTACTTCAAATCGATTTAAATCATGTCTGAGTTATTTAGTTTAAAATACACCTAAAAATTTCATAAATTCGAATGGAAAGCATCATACAATTTGATGAATTCGGAAAAAATTTCAATAGTCTGCGATCTAGTCAAATATTATTTAAACCCGTTTTCTTAACATCGATATGAATATTTATAAGTTCCACTTAGTATTTATTTTCTAGACAGTATAATTCTATGAATTATTTTCTATAAAATGTTGCTACTTAGTATAATTTTGTAAGTTGATATTTGGTGAAGACTACTCTTCTCAGAAATAATTAGGTTAGCTCGAAGAAAAACAAATTAAATAGACTAAAACTTTCTTGTTTTCAACGTTCTCACTACACTTGTCGAAATATTCTAAGTATTAGTATTTTTCTTCAAATTAAATTTTAAAACTAAGTCGTTAGAGTTCGATTTCTACAGAAATCTAACTTGAATTTACATTCAAATTGTTTGGGAACTTTGCGTATAATCGAATATCATTAGTAATTTATGGATTTTAATTATTTAATTGGAATCTACCCAAAAAGTTAAAAGTTGATTCTAATGGCAATTGTAAAGAATCTTGACTTAAAAAACAAAATTCTGAAACATTAATGCCAATTTGATTCTTTATTTATCACTTACGGTAATGGAAGTGAACACAAATCCGAACATTCCCCTGTTTGAATTTAGATCCATCCTTCTCTGAGAGAAAAACCATAAAACGACGCCTACAAACCCGAACTAAGGTAAACAAATTGGACAAACACTCCAAGTTCATGTCAACTCGTTCAACACTGGATTTGTTTTGCCACCATACTCCTGCGATGTAGGTAAACTTATATATCGGACTGGCTACGTCGGGGACATCTTGTTTCCTTGAAGGGCTTGGTTCAATACAAAACGGAGCCTTAATGGCTGAATCGGAAAACTTTTGAAAGTGATAATTGGCATTGATGGTCTAGTGTGAGAGTCTCGATGTTCGACTAACAATGAAAGCATCCTTGCTTATTGACTAGCGCTGGAAGTTGGCTTCCCTATTCAATAAATTGCTTCGTATTTTGAGATTCTGTTCATTAATTTGCAGACGTGATTCTGTCTTTTTAGCGCTCATATTGTACGCTGTAATTTGATTTGTTTGGCCTGAAACGTACCAATTGAAATTGTTAGGAGTATCGACATAAAGATGTTCAAACCAGATAGTCGCAGAGCACACTTTGATGTTTAGAAATTAAAATCAAAACCCAACAAAGCTAGGATTTTCAGTAAGCTCCAATCATGCGATATCACTGAAATTTGTTTTTCTGTTAAATTTCATGAAATATTGTTTTATGTTTTGTAAGGGTGGTCGAAGAGCTATTACAATAAATTTCTAAAGCTTAACTTTTGTACACATTCTTTTTGGTAAAAAAAGTAAGATCAAGTTCGTGAATGGGCCAAATCGATCCACCCCTTCTACCCCTCCCATACAAAATGACGCAATTTCGAAATTTCACAATAAACGGATTTATTCGAAAATTATGAAACCTATTGATCTGAAATTTGGGACATATTATTTTCATCATGGTTATTATTATTATTTATATTAGGGGAACACTTGAGAGCACTGCGGCCTTTCCGGCCTATTGTGCGATTACTGCCCCTTTACCCTACCATAACTCAATAGCTTTGGCCAATCTGAGTATCTGTAAGGGAGCCATGTTGGCCAGTTCCTCGGTGGAAAGGAAACCTTTCCCAAGAAGATTATGCCTTTTCCTTGCCACTGCTTCACAGTGGCATAGGATATGTATTGTCGTTTCCGAGTCTTCGAGACAGAGGCGGCAGATATCTGTTTCAGCTAAGCCCATATTATTGAAGTGGTGGTTCACTCCACTGTGCCCTGTCATTAGGCCGATTAGAGTACTAATATCGCTCTTTCTGAATTTCAGGATATCCTCCACTTTGTTTTTTTTGTGGTAGGATTACTTTTTTTGAGGTTGATAAGCCTGGAAGTCTATTCCAGTAGATTTTGTGTTCTTGTTCAACCCACTTCTAAAGTATCGAGATATGATGCTCTTTTGATTTTCCGTAGAATGGCTCTCGACCAATAAAGTTTTTTTCCGCGCCGTTTTTTGCAAGGCGATCAGCCTCTTCGTTTCCCTCAATTCCCATATGTTCTGGTACCCACATTAAGGCTACGTCGTTCCTTTTCTCCAGGATGATTAGGATGATTGAAGACAGTCCCAAACTAACCTCGATCCGTGTTTATTGGATGCTAGGGCTTTGAGAACCGCCTGCCTATCCGATAGGGTATAAATTGATTTGATGAGCTCTCCTTATATTCTCTTGGATACATAGTTCCATTGCAATTAGTTCGGCCTGGCAGATTGTGGCTTCTTTGCCAAGTGGCTTAGAAACCGAGAAGTTAGGACCTTTGACTCCGGCTCCTGTCCCTTCAGAGGTGCTCGAACCATCTGTATACCAGATAATTGATCCCTTTTCCATTTCAAGTAGCGTGGATTGTCAGTCCTTGCGTTCTCTGATTATAACTTTGAAGGGGGTTTCAAAGTTATATTTTGTCGGCATAGCATCCGATAGTGTGGAGGTTAGAACCTCCAATTTTGAGGTGGCCTCTAAAATCCCCTGGTTTGTACTTGTCTTCCCTCTGTATGCGTAACACCCCTTCGATAGCTTCCTTTTTTATTTGGAGATGTATCGGAGGGATGTTAAGGAACATTTCCATTGCCGCTGTAGGACAGGTTTTCATAGCTCCTGCGATACCAAGACAAGCTAGCCTTTGGATTTTTTGTAGCGTAAGCTGTGCTTTTCTTTGTAAAGTTTTAGTCCACCACATCGTTGATCCGTATGTGACTATTGGAAGAATGATTGTTCTGTAGCACCAGTAAATCATTTTGGGATTTAGTCCCCATTTTCTGCCAAATAAGCTTTTACAGGCCCAAAATGCCTTTAGTGCTTTGGCATGAGTCCATTCTATATGTTTGTTTCAGTTGAGTTTGCTATCCAGTATGACACCTAGATATTTTACCTCATCTGAAAGGGGTATTATTGTTCCATTTATTGAAGGGGATATGATGTACGTTTTCCTTCTATTTGTAAATGGTACTAACTCAGTCTTACTTGGGTTGATGTTCAATTTCTTAGACTGACACCAGTTCATTATCACTTCTAAGGCTGATTGTATTCTTTCCGATATAATTAAACCATGTTTCCCTCTAATGATAATGACGAGGCTATCGGCATATCCTATACCCTCGCATCCCTGTTCTGTTAGATGGTCTAGGAGTTCATCTACTACAATTGACCAAAGAAGTGGAGATAGTACCCCACCTTGGGGACAACCTCTATAGGTCTGTGCAGTCAATGTGTTATCACCTAGATCCATGGTTTTCATTCGGCTCCTTAGCATCGCATGTATCCATCTAATCGTGGCCGTTTCTAAACCCTTTTTCCTAGCAGCCGCTATTATGGCTTTATGAGGAGTATTGTCAAAAGCTCCTTCTATATCTAGGAATGCCCAAAGTGCAATTTCTTTATAGTCTTTTGCCTTTTCGATTTGTCTTACCATGTCTAACCGTGAAGGGCTGACTCTGTTGATTTGCCCTTTTGGTAGGCAAGTTGATTAGTATTAAGACGAACCTTGTTAGGTCTTGTTCTTATGTGTATGTCCACTAACTCTCCATCGTTTTGACGATGAAGCAGATAAGGCTATAGGACGATATGACTTAGGCTGATCAATGGGACGATTCCCTGCCTTCGATACAAATATCACCGTCGCTTTCCTCCAAATTTTTGGAATGTATCCCCAAATAAAGCTAGGTTTAAAGATCTTTATCATTATTGGCATTAAGATCTCTAACCCCTTTTGCAGTAATGCGGGGAATATTTTGTCTACTCCGGCTAATTTGTAAGGCATAAAGGTATTGATCGCCCATCTGATCTTTTCCGGAGTGAAGATTTTACCAGCAATGCTTTTGCTGTGCGGAGTTTGACCATATGTCCTTTCCTCCGCCTCTAAATCCTCATCATTGTTTATTATTTTGCAGCCTGGGAAATGTGTTGCCAATAACACCTCAAGGGTTTCCATTCAGCTTTTAGTAGAGGACCCTTCCGGTCTCTCTATAAGTCCGATATTTATCGGGGTGTCTTTTGATAACACCTTTTGGAGTCTTGAAGCCGTTGGGAAATCATCTATCTCTTCACAGAATCTTCGCCAAGACTCTTTTTTCAACTTTTTTAGAATATTGTTATATTCTGTTAGAGACTCTCTGTATTCGTCCCAGTTCTCAAAGGTCTTTGCTCTGTTGAACAATTTCCTAGTTTGCTTACGTTTTGCCGCTAGTTCCTCGTTCCACCAAGGTGTTTGTTTGGCCCTTGTTTATGTAGAGCAAGACAACTTTGTTTGTAAGCGTTAATTATATTGTTTACGATTTTGTTCGTGATTTTACCAATGTAGTCTGGGCTGCTTATTGATTCTTCTTCGATACCTAGTTCAAATTCAAGGACTGACTGGTACAGGTTCCAGTTGGTGCGTTTAGGGTTTTTGTATTGTCCGATATATTCAAATGAAGTCTCAATATCAAAACAGATCTGCCTATGATCTGATAATGAGGCTTCCTTTGATACGTGCCAATTTTCGCACTTGTCAGCCAGGCAGGGGCTTGTTATGGTTAGATCAAGTACCTCCTGCCTAACTGAGTTTATGAAAGTGTTACCTTTATTTATTACGTCTAGGTTGTTAGTAGTAAGGTACTCTAAAAGTGACTCACCTCTTTTGTTGATATCACTGTTTAACCAGATAGTGTGATGAGCGTTAGCGTCACAGCCCAGAATGACTGGTACTTTATGGATTCTACTGTATTCCACCAGCTCCTTGACGCCTTGAGGTGGCGCCTCTTGCTCCTCCCCCGGAAAGTAGGCCGAGGCAATTATTACCTCTTAGCTTCCTCCTGCCTTTGGTATTTTCACCAGTACCGCTACTAAATCTGTTCGGATGAAAATAGGCATATTTAATTAATTAATCATTAATCATGGTTTCAATCTACTGTTTTAAAATTATTTGAATCATCTTACTTCTTCCACCACTTCCCATACAAACTGCACTTTATCAAGAAATATTATAAACCAATTTATTCAGTACCTATAAAACTAATCGAGCTGAAATTCTGCACGAAATATATATTTGGAATTATTAATAAGACCAACAAAAAAATTAGAAGAATAAATGCATCCCTTCTACCCTTCCCGAACAGCATGACACAATTTCAAAACTTCACAAAAATTCGCTTTTCGTGAAAAGTATGAATGCAACTGATCTCCAATTTAAAACAATTGAATATTGTTTACAGCTATTTCTGAAAAATTCATTAATAGCTCCCCACTCCTTCTACAACTTACTTACGATGGCGCTACAGCCCAAATCGGACTTTGGCCTCCTGAATGCTTTGCCTCCATCCATCTCGGTTCAGTGACCGCGTCCTCCAGTTTGAAAATCTTAGCAGTGATTTGCTGTCTGCGTCAATCGAATCCTCCCAGCGCTTTCGTGGTTTTCCGACCGGTCTTTGTCCGTTGACTGTCCCTTTTATTGTGCGTTTGGGAATTCTTCCGTCATCCATCCGCTCCACATGACCAGCCCATTGTAATTTTTTAAATTTTATGAGGGTTGACACTTCTGGATTGTCGAAGATGGCATACAATTCTCTATTGTATCGTATTCTCCAGATCGAGTCTTCCCTCACAGGTCCGAGGATTCTTCTGAGGACCTTCCTTTCAAAGGCGTTAAGTCGTTTTTCGGACGCCTGAGTTAATGTCCACGTTTCGCTGCCATAGCATAGCACAGGTCTTATGATTGTTTTGTATAGCTTAAGTTTTGTTTTCCTGTGCACGTTCTTGTTTTTGATTATTGGAAGTACCGAATAATAAGTCTTGTTTGCCATCATTATCCTTCTTTTAATTTCGATGGGTTCGCTTCCATCCTTCGATAGATTTGCCCCTAGATATATGAAGTTGTCTACGTTTTCTAGGTTATAGTCTCCTACTGTAATATTTTGTCTGATTGGCGTCTTTTTCCTAGTTTGCGTCATAATTTTTGTTTTGTTTTCATTAATGCGTAGTCCAACTTCCCTTGCTACCGAGTCAAGGTTTACAAATACTTCCTTAGCACTCTCCAGAGATCTTGCAAGGATATCTATGTCGTCGGCATATGCTACGAGTTGTGTGGATTTGAAGCATAGTGTTCCCTTGGTGTCAACGGGAAGTTTCCGAACAACATATTCGAGTGTTAAGTTGAAAAGCATTGGTGCGAGGCCGTCACCTTGTTTAAGGCCGTTGTCTGTTTTAAAACTGGAAGTCAGATCGTTTTCTACTCTGACTTGTGACAAAGACTCAGTCATTGTCATTCTTGTCAGTCGAACCAGTTTCGGTGGGACTCCAAACTCCAACATGATTTTATACAGTACGCGCCTGTCGATACTGTCGTATGCTTGTTTGAAGTCAACAAATATCTGGTGCACATCAATATTATATTCCCAGCACTTTTCCAGCACCTGTTTAACTGAGAATATCTGGTCCGTGGTTGAGCGTCCAGCTCTAAATCCGCCTTGGTATTCACCAATTACTTTATCAGCATAGGGCTTAATTCTCTTTTCTAGAATTTTCGTCAAAATTTTATAAGACGTACACAACAGAGATATTCCTCGGTAGTTTTCGCAGCAGAGTTTGTCACCTTTTTTATAAATTGGACATATGATGCTCTCGCGCCAATCTTCAGGAAGTATTTCCTGCGTCCATATGTCCGCGACTAATCTATGTAGGAGATGCGCTATGCAGGTGTCGCCGGCTTTCAGAAGTTCAGCTGGAATTTGATCAGTGCCCAGCGCTTTGTTGTTTGGGTGGTTCCTTAGGGCTGTTTTTACTTCTTCGAGTGTGGGAGGACTCAAAGCGGATCCTTCATCAGCTGTTACATCAGTTATATCTGCTATTGTATCTGCTGCTGCTGTTCGTGTAGGTGATGGGCTCGGGTTAAGAAGGTGTTCAAAATATTGTGCCCATCTTAGTTTTATATCTTCCGCGTTACTTATAATGTTCCCTTCCGCATCCTTGCATAGGGTCGTTTTCGGTTTGTAACCTTCTTTCATCCTTTTGACAAGGGAATACGCGGCTCTTGTGTTGTGTAATTTAAATTGTTCGTCCATGTTTTTAATTTCGTCATTATTGTACTTCCGTTTTTTTTGTCTGCATATTTTGTTTGCAAATCGTCTAAGATCCTTGTACTTGTTTTGTTTGGCTCGTGTCGGCCGTTCCGTTAATATTTTGTAAGCTTCATTTTTTCGTTCTAAGGCATCTTGGCATTCTTTGTCGAACCAATCATTTCCTTTGCGCCGGGGTTGTTGTCCTATCACCTCCTCTGCGACAGATGTAATGCCATCTTTGATTTTTTGCCACATTTCTTCTATTGGCATGCTGACAGTGGTATTCAGCATTGTCGCGAAGTGCCTCTCCAAGGCTAACGCATATTTCGCAACTATTTTCTCGTTTTTGAGTTTCCCTATGTCGAATTTAGGAACCGGTTGTATTTTTGAGTGTCCTCGGTTTGCGATTCGACATCGAAACTTGGTCTTTACCAAATAGTGGTCTGTGTCGCAATTAGCCCCTCGACATGTACGCACGTCGAGAATGCAGGAGGCCGTCCTTTTCTCTATTAGAACATGGTCTATTTGATTGAATGTTCTTCCGTCGGGTGAAGCCCACGTTCTCTTATGAATGTCACGATGCGGGAAGCATGTCGAGCTTACAATAAGGTTTTTGCTGCTGGCGAAATCAGTCAGCCTCTGGCCGTTGTCGTTACTAATATCATGGAGACTATGCCTTCCAATTGTCCCTATGTATGCTTCTTCTTTGCCCACTTTCGCGTTAAAGTCACCTAATACTATTTTAATATCATTCGACGGAAGGGAGTCGAATGTTGATTCTAAGGTGCTGTAGAAATCGTCTTTAACTTCGTCGTCTTTGTCTTCCGTTGGGGCGTGGACATTAATAAGCCAAACATTAAAAAAACTTGTTTTGATGCGGATTGCACACAATCGTTCATTGACGGATTTGAAGTTGGTAACTTGGTGTTTAAGCTTCTGTTCGACGATAAACGCAACTCCAAATTCCCGGCTTCCCGATGATTTCCCACTTTTGAAAATTGTGTGCGATCTAATGTCATTAATCTCGTTACCTAATAATTTAGTTTCTTGGAGTGCAATTATGTTTATATTGTATTTGACTGCCTGCTCCAGAAGCTCTCTCACTGCTCCTGCTCTGTACAGGGATCGCACGTTCCAAGATCCGAAGGAATAGTCTATTTTTCGTTTGCGTGGTCATTGCCGTTGAATCAATCCAGTCCGAGGCGTTGCTTCAGGTTTCGAAACGGGTGTGTTTTTTCCGAGGATGAGTTGTTAACACATCGCCCAACCCCCAACTTGGAGGGCCATATTATTATAGTGCTAGAATTTTTCTGTTTCACGCCCATCAGTTCAGCAAGTCAAGTCCGGATGGACAAGACCAGGATCCCTCCTTCTACAAGCTCCCATACAAACTGCACAATTTCACAAAATCTAATACACTAATTTTATCAGTAACCTTTTATTTTTGAAAATTACATTTTCAATAAAACATTTTGATAGCAACTCTAGGATGATGTGAAAAAATTAGTTCACTGCCGTCACCCCTTCTACCACTTCCCATTAAAAATTCCTTAAATTTGAGAAAATTTCTTTAGAGTATCGTCCTGTTATATTTTCTCTAAATAATTCTATAAATACTTCCTCAATTAAATCTTGAAATAATAATAGATTGTTTTAATATTATTAAAATGGGCAAAAAACCACCTTCGAGCCTTTTAATTCGGCGAGATTAGATGGAATAATTATTGCAATCCTACAGCATAGCCTGTACAGCATCATTGTAAGACTGGTTAGCATTTTCAAGGCGTGTCTCTTCTCAGATATGTGCCCTCGATGTGGAAAAAGGTGAATTTGGTTTTTATTCCGAAGGGAAATAAAAGTAGTCATACACAGCCGAAGGACTGCAGGACAACAAGTCTGACATCTTTATTTCTAAAAACCTTCGAAAGACTGATATATATTCACATAAGAGCCACCATAACCATCGCTGACCTCAGTCCTTCCCAGCATCCTTACATGAAAGGACGGTCAATGGGAACGGTACTACCCACGTTAATTATCTAAAAATCTACTTTAAGTGCTCTTGAAAATGTTGACGGTGCGTTCAATAATATTTGCACCAATGCGGTAATAGGCGCCCAATACCCATTACGAAAATGACGAAAATTTCCAGAAGCAAAAAAATCACAGACGAGGGGAGGTCAAAAATTTCTCGGAATGAAGGGGATGGACAAGAGAGAAAGGAAATATTTTTACCTGGAGCTATTCTAACACTAAACACAGGTATAAATACAAAGTTTTTGTCAAAACGAATCAATAACATTTTAGTTATCGCCAAATCAACAAGTCAATCGGAAAGAAATCTAAAAAAAATCCTATGGATAAAATTGAGTTTCGTGCTGTCATTAAGTTCCTTACCAAGCAAGGAAACACTCCATAAATCATTTTGGAAAAAATTTCATCTGTTTTTCCTTGGAAAAACAATGATTTGAACGTGGCACAGTTTATTCAGCCAAGGCAAAGAGTCATTTGAAGATGATAAACACTCGAGCCGGCCGATTGAGGCCACTTCCTCAAAAATCGTCAACAAAGTGGAGAAGATGCTCGTTTAAAAAAGAAACAACTCGCACAATTGATTAGAGCATCAGATATAACCATTTTCAATATCATCCACGATTTCGGCATGTCCAAGGTCAGCACAAGATGAGTGGTTCAAACCACGCGTCGAGTTTTCACCCGACTTTTGGATCTCTGTAGCTAGAACAGGGATGAAATGTTGACCCGAATTGTTACTGGAGACAAAACTTGGGTTCATCATTATGAGGCTGAACTAAAACAGGAGTCAATGTAGTGACTAGTAAAAGCACTTCACCCCCAAGAAGTTCAAGGTCTCACAATCCGGCGAAAAATCATGACCACTATTTTTCGGGATTCAGATTGGGTTTTAGTGATCAACTATAAAGAAAAAGGACAGCATATCAAAGGGGGATACTATACCAACCTGCTACCAAAATTAAAGGATTCCATCAGAGAAAATAGACGAGGAAAGTGGACTCGAGCTATACTGCTCGACAACAAACCTGTTCTCAAGAGCCACGCTGCCCTACAGAAATCCGGCTACGGAATATTGCACTACCCCCTTTATAGTCCAGATCTGACCACTTTCAATTATTATTTGTTCCTAAAACTGCAGAAAGGTCACAGAAAATTTACCAACGATGAAGTGGTGAATTCGGCAATTTCAGCCTATTTCGAAGGCCTTCTTCTACATCTACAATGGCGCTACAGCCCAAATCGGACCTAGGCCTCCTGATTTTCAGGTTTCTTAAGAGTTTTCATTACTTATTGTGGAAGGGTTGTTAGCCCTTCGCACAACCCTCTTTCTACGAATTTTTTAATTTTCTTAGATTAAGGTGACCAAGATATAGCCAAGCAGGCTATATAATTATATGTTGCGCCGGCCGGGATTTGAACTCACGACCTTCACATTACAAGACCAACACACTACCTACTAGGCTATACCCTAGTTGAAACATTTTTTTTAAAAGGAATTAATAAACTTTGTGGGAGATGTGATAAATGTATTAGACTTAAAAGAGAATATATTGAAAAGGAAAAATAATAACTTATTTAATTCTACCTCCCGTCCCTGTCATTCCGCGAAATTTTTGACCTCCCTTGTACGTCATTTGAAAGAGAATCGCGTGGCATTTTCAAAACACCCATAATGTCTTGCCATGGACGATTCCCGAAGGAGTTATGTCCCCAGGAAGCCGATATCATATTTACGAGATTACTCGAAAGATGCCTATCAAACGTTTGCAGTAGGCAGCTCCTGGGGCATAACTCCTCAGGGGATAATCCAAGGGCAAGACATTATGAGGGTTTTGGAAATGTTACGAGACGTTCTTTCAATTGACGTGATTTTTGTGCCTCGAAATTTCCGCGCCATTCTTTTTCGACCCTTGTCCGTGTTTCACCCCACTGGTTCACTTTCGACCAATCGTCATAAAATCAACACCATTCTATGGGAAATTAAATTTGCCAAAATTGGTTTTTTTAGTTTTTCGCGATAGGTTCATATTCCGCCGCAATAAACGAAAAATTCTAGTTCTACTTGGCTTGTACTGTTCAGAAGTATAGTAGAAACTATAACTTGGATTAAGTAGACGATTCTGTAAGTATTAGAACAAACACACCGAGAAATAGAAATAAACCAGACGAATTTTAATCGCCAATATATATTGAAACATCGATACTACGTCTGTTCTAGTTGTATGGTAGCAAGGCCCAAGTTAACACATCTTTCAAAGTATGATCCGCATCATAAGTATGCATCACTTTTTATGCTCTAGATCTGAGCGTGTATTTTGTTTGCCTTACCGTTTGTAGCGCTAAGAAATAATGCCCGCACAGGGTCGCCAAGGGTACAGAAATATTTGCTCTCACTCAAAAACCTCGATTCCGCGTGATCGTCTGTCTTTCCGTCTGTCCGTCTATCTACAACATAACTCTCGAAAGCTTTGATCTATCGTGCTGAAATTTTTCATATGTTATTTTTAGCAAAAAAGTAACTTAAGGTTCGTGCACGGGCCAGATCCTCCCACTCCTTGTACCCCCTCCCATGCAAATTTCACGAAATCTCGAAATTTAAAGATATTGATTTTTCTCCGAAATTATTTCAGCTGTTGACTTGAAAATTAAAAATTAAAATGATGTAAATATCATTAACGCCCAAACAAATGCACAATTTTCAAAAATGCATTTATTCAGTTTTCATTGCAACTAGCTAAAAGAACCAATTTTTGTCATAATTAGTTTTATTAAAATTGCAACCAATTTTGAAAAAACTATTAACGCCACCTCACTATTTCTACCCCTCCCATACAAATTTCACGAAATTTCGGAATTTTAATTAATTAATTTTTCTTCAAAACTGACAAAGCTATCAACTTTAGATTTTGAGAAAAGTATACTATTATAATATATATCATTGATATCGAAAAATTTGGTTTTGATTCGATTACTCCTTCTACCCCCTCCCATACAAATGCACAATTTTGGTAAATACATTTAATCGATTTTTATTGAAACTAGAAAAGGTACAAATTTAAAATTTTGCGAAAATTCGTCCCTTAATAATTGAAATAAGTTTAAAAAAAAATATGAACTTCGCTTCACTCCTTCTACCACCTCGCATACAAAATTTTTGTATTGGAAATTCAAGAAAAGCATTTCACCTTGGAACATATGGGAGCTATCGACTTTAAAATTATAACAAAGCGATGTGATTAGAATGTTGATAAGCAGATTCAAAATCATCCAAAACCTCTCACTTTCTTTACCACCTCCCATACAAATTCCATAAATTCAGACAAAAATTGTTCAATTTCCTCGAAAATTGTGTCATATTCAAAAATGATAAGCTTCTCCCATCTGTATCTACCACCTTCCATACAAATGTCTGCATTCACTCTTCGAAGAATTGAAGATGACATATCTTCCGGTAATTAAACTCTTTCCCATTCCATCTAGAGTATCGTTTGAGTGAGCTTTATGCCCAATCATGCTTCTATTATGTTTTTTTTATTGTTTCTTATTGATATAAAAGGGGCGCCATGTTCAACTTCTGCCCCGGGCTACATTTTCCCAATGCACGGTCCTGTGCTGGAGTTCTCACATCTATGCTGCGAGTCCAACTCTATCATACCTACTTCCTACTTCCAGAGACGCACTGGTGTTACTGGCCGTTCAGGCTCCCTCCTTCTGTCTCAACCTGGCATCAGCTACGGTGGAGGTTCAATGAAAGGAACTCATTTACCCAATCTAAAATCCACGAAGATGTTAGTCCATTACGGTGTACAGACAGACGGACTTATTTTGTATGCAAATTCAGTCAATTTCACGCTGCTGCAACTGGAGAAAATAAACTCAAATACATTATTTGCAATAAACGAACAAAAATTAAAATTTACTTTATATTGAAATGTTATGCAAATTGAGTTGTGCTCGAAATAAAATTCAGAGATCCAATGAATTCCAATTTCCTTTTATTTTTTCGTGGAACAACAGAAAACTG
Source organism: Chorisops tibialis (assembly GCA_963669355.1). Lineage (NCBI taxonomy): Eukaryota > Metazoa > Arthropoda > Insecta > Diptera > Stratiomyidae > Chorisops > Chorisops tibialis. The sequence continues at coordinate 265,830,588 of OY770262.1, read as the reverse complement.
AATTTACGCTCGGCAATATTGATTGCATTGGTATTGCAATCATGGTCAGATCCTGTAAACTGATTGATAATCGAGCTACTGCAGTAAAGTGCTCGTTCCGTATAATGTAGGAAGTGGATAGATATTCGCATATGTTTGCCTTAACACAATAAATATTTCGCTCAAGTAGAAACTTTTAAATTATTGTACGGAAATGGAACGGCCATACCTACACTTCCTCCCTGTCCTCTTTTGTAATTAGTCAAATCATTTATTCAGCAACCCTGAACCATTTCCGTTCATCATCGAAAATAGTGACAAAGACGATACAATGATTGATATCATAGTATTGTCTTCATCGCCGTTTTGAAAGGGTATCTCACCACATCGAGGACATCGTCATGGTTTCGTGAAGATGTAGGCTATCTCATTCTCCAAATACTTTAATTAACCTTCAACTCCTACTCACGTTTATTTGGACTCATCAGTCTTCGGATCAATAAAGTTAAACAAGAGGCTGAAACTGGAATGTTGATGAGACACAATTAAGTTGAAATAGGGTGCAGGACGTGATGTGATTATTGATGGGTATACAGGACAAAGTACAGTCACCAGACTAATAATTAAATTCAACTTGATTTTTAATTGATGAATTCACGCTATTAAACTTCAAACATTGATTGGCTATGCAACTTCAAACGAATTCAAGAAACCATATAATTATGGGATAATGATATGCAATAATGTTGAGAGCCATACATCATGTCATTATTATACCTACCTAAAGTAATGTACTCGTATATTGAAAAATGAAAGCATTAGGGAGCCAAGCTGTACTGGGTGTCATTTAGAGTTTGAAAGTAGTTGAAAGGAAATTGATATATATCGCATGTCAAAGCAATCGCAGTTATTTTCATAACAAAGCAGTAGTGCTTGTGAAACTATTGACAGAATATGAATCGATAAGAGCGGTTTGAATTTATCAATATAAATTCAGAGCCGATTCGCACTACAATAATGAGAAAATGAAAGTGTATTGTATTGCGTGCTTGCAAGTTATTCTTCATTTTTCATCGATCTATTCACCAACTTCAGTATCTTAACTTGCCACAGGATCGAGTTTTTATGGTAATAATTTTGATTGCAAATTTATCAATGGAAATAGTGTTTTATCTGAAGAAAATGGTAACTTTTGGGCTATCTGTTACCTCATTGGAGTTAATGTTAAGCTGCCAAAAAATAAGAGTCGGATATCTTTGGATAGCAAGCATTAGAGTGGATATCGCTTGAGATCTCATCACCTTCTGGGCGGTTGACTACGTGAGAGAAAAAGCACATGAGTACCCAGCATGGTAGTAATCAAATGTACCATAGGGCGGGCCGTCCAGGTTGGGGGTTGAGCGAAAACAGACTTGTTTCGAAAACCGATGCAACGCCTCTTACTGGATTCAACAGCAATTACCACGCAAACGGAAAATGGATTATTCCTTTGGATCTTGAAACCTGCGATCCCTGCACAGGACAGGAGTAGTGAGTGCGCTTCTGGAACAAGTGAGGAAATACTACATTCAGTAGTGGCTCGTGACTGGTGCGATAGATGAGGCGCTCAGAAAATTTTATTTAATGTAATAATATTTCATCAAATTAGCGAATAAAAATGGCAGCGATAGAAATGTGATTTTATAAGTTTGCTTTACGGTCTAATCTATCAATCAATCAAATTTAGTAGCCATTTTACCATTTTGAATGCTAGATTTAACATTAACATTTTATATTTATTGCGTTGATAAATAATGATTTGTTAGCGTGAAAATTTATTTACTACCAATACTTTCAATACCAAGTATTAATTATAAAATTTTCAACACTTTTTTGCTCAGTTTAGCAAGCTCTCAGAATTAAGAACGGGCACTGTTCAGTCTCGTCTCATCAAGCCCCACACTACTCTACAGCCGGAATGACTCGGAGATGTCCCATCGAGGTCCACACTACTCTACAATCGAAAATGACAAACAACAATACAGTAGTTGATTTAGTGAATGTTTTCACAGTGCATTTTGATTAAAAAGAACGAAAGATATCTGGATTTTACACTGTTTGATTTATTATGCGTGAGGTTTCGGTCTTCGCTCGTTAAAAAAAATCGATTTTTCAAAAAGGATTTCATTCGAAAGTAATATTCTTTGGGAGTCTACCCTGAAAATTTCATAAAGGAATTCGCAGTAATGACGAAGTTATAGCGTTGTGTAACCGACAGCGTGAGCAACGACTATGAGCCGGTTGTTCTCGCTTCTTTTTTCGGGTATTCCAGGTATTGATGACCTTCTGTATGGGTCATGGTTTTAAAAGTTGGTGAGGTTAAGGTGAAATTCACAGAAGCTTAGTAGTTGTCTGATCGTCGAAACGAATAGTCATACCGAAAGTGCTGTTATTACCAAAATAATACGAAAATGGAACGACGAAAGTGTTCGCGAGATAAACATCAATCTAAGGGACTCAGAAAAGATGTAAAAAAGAAGATGCAGCCACCAAAAAATCCATATCAAGTGGAAGAAGGGAAAATAAGTACTAGTACAGCTGCAAAAACGTCGAAAACTAAACACGAGATGTTTGTGCATGAGGAGGAAACTATTGAGTACAGAATGCTCAATTTCTTCAGTGTTTATAGTGGAAACGTTCAATTCAAAACTGAAAGTACCCGAGGACTCGGATTCAAAGTAATGTTAGTGTGTGCGTCGTGTGATCCTGTTTTAATTCCGGCTTCCCCAATCAACAGTGCTTACGAAATTAATAGACCATTCTTTTTTGCTGTAAGACTGTTAGGATTTGGCTTGAAAGGGGCTCAACAGTTTTGCGGCATAATGGAATTGTCTCCTCCCGTGGCAAAAACTACTTACGACATCATAGTTAAGAACTTTTGTTTTTTCGCCTGTCATGAATAAGCCTACAAATTCCAAAAAAAAACGTCTATCAATAGGCTGTCCGTCGTATGCCAAGGAACGCTCAGCGCACATTAACTCCCAAACCCTTCAAGATAGAAAGTTCATTTTTGGGGGTTTGTAGATAGTTGCGGATCTCAAGCGGACACCCATTTTGGGGGGAGTAATGGTTCAGGGGGAGGCGAGGGAGCTGCTAAAACCGAAAACTAAGAATTCAAATATCTCTATCATGGTTCCAGCTAGGAAGCTGAAAATTAACATACATATAGAAAGGTTCGTGGAACAAACTTACAAAATACTGTAATTTTTTCATCCAGTGGGGTCCAAAAAGGGGGGAGCTATGAACACATTTTTTTTTTGTCAAATGACTATATCTTCGAAATTCACAGAAAAGATTTCCGGATTCTACCCTGTTACGCTTTATTATTCGTGACGTTTCGGTCTCAGAAGAGACTCAGTTTGATAAAGGTTTCAGCAGAGACTGAAACGTCGCGAATAATAAAGCGTAACAGTGTAGAATCCGGAAATCTTTTCTTTCAATAAAAGGATCTGCTCAAAAACTAAAAACGGTATTAGTCTAAAATTTGGAATATATTACTTTTAGAATGATCGCAATCTACCGGATAAAAGTTATGTGTATGCTCCCCATCCTTCCACCACCTTCCATACAAACTGCACTTTTTCATGAAATACTCTAAACGAATTTACTCTATGCGTATAAAATTTATCGAGCTGAAATTGTAGATTATTATAATATTCATTTAGAATTATTAGTAGAACTAAAAACAATTAAACGACCAGCCTTACCCCTTCTACTCCCTTCCATACAATCTAACTTCACAACTTTACAAAAAGTCGATTCCCCTGAATATAAGTGGCACTGATTTATAATTTCAAACAAGTAAAAAAACAAAATGTTTATAGATATTTCTGAAAAAGTCTTTAAGAACTCACCTCTCCTTCTACCACCTTCCATACAAACTGCACAATTCCACTAAACCTAATACACTAATTTTCTCGAAACAGTGTTTTCAAAATCGGTACCAAAAATATCTCCGTGACTACTGGACCGATCGGCATCTTGGTTTGCTCAGTTATGTTTCATAATCTAGTAATTATCGATACGCATAGTTTACGGGTGTCAGACAAGGCTGCATATTATCACCAGTCCTGTTTCTGGTGGTAATAAATGACATCTTGAAAGCTGCACTGGAATGTGGGGAAGGTAAAGGTCTTCAATGGAGACTATTTAACATCTTAAGTCATCTTGATTATGCTGATGACGTGTGTTTGCTTGCACATACCCGTTCGGACTTAGTGTCAAATATTCGCTCGTTGCATTCTAAATGCAAGGAGAAAATAAATGTGCGTAAGACCATGTACATGCACATGGGTCCGAACGCAAGCACACCGATTTTTCTTAACAGACAGGATGTGGAAGAGGTGCAAGATTTTTGCTAACTTGGAAGCATTGTCAGCATGGATGGCGGAGCCGAAAAGGATGTTGAAGCTCGGCTAAATAAAGCTCCTCAGTCCTTCGGTATCCTTTCCCCTTTCTGGAAGTTAAGAGAGATCTCCCTTCGCACGAAGCTGCGAGTTTTTGACGCATGCGTCAAATCCGTGTTGTAATATGGTTGTACTACATGGAAAGTGACCGTTCGACTTGCCAAGAAACTACAGACTTTCGTAAACCAATGCCTCCGGCGCATTTTAGGAATATTCTGACCAGAAGTAATCTCTAACGACGAACTTTGGAGTACAAATGGCCAGACTAAAATAAGTATTGAGATTAAAACGGCGGAAGTGGCAGTGGATCGGCCATACTTTGAGGAAACCAGAGCGAAACATCGCAAAACAGTTGTTTCTGTCCTATGCCCCTATAGGGGGTCTTAACAGGAATTTGATTGATTGATTGATTGATAGTTTACTGAACAATTTTAGGGCGAAAAATCGCCTGGAATGATCCGAAAAAATCGAATTTTTAAAATTCCGAATCGATAAATACAAGTTTTATCTATCTAATTTAAGAAAAAAAAATTTTTCAGATGAAAAAAATGGTAGAGGCATGTCTGGTACCGCAAACGGTGTCAACAAAAACACGTCCCAGGAAAAAGACTGTATTTTCTTCACCGTTTGAAATTTTTGAACCAAACTTTCCCAAAATATAGGTAAAATGTTATACTTTAAAATATATCTCATGATTATTCAATAAAGTAAAGTTTTATGCAAGAAAACAATTCAGAAACATAATCATAATTTTGACACGAAATTCCATACTTTTAATGCTATTTTCTGCAGTTTTTTTGACTAGATCATCATGAAACCAAACTTCTTTAATAGAATTGATTAATGCTGCTTTATTGCTATTACTTTTTTTGGAAACTTGTTTTTGTAATACTGCCCATACATTCTCAATGGAATTCATGTCCGGTGAATTCCCTGGCCATGGTAAAACTTTAATATTATTTTTGCTTTGGTATTTTTTCACACATTTAGCAGTGTGGCAGGATGCGCCGTCCTGCATAAAGATACATTGGTCCTTTTCTTCGAACCAACTTGCCACTTGAAGAAGAAAAACATCCTTGAGAACTTTCAGATATTGGTCGGAGTTCATGGTAGCTTCGACGAAATATAAAGTTCCGAGTCGTTTCCAGGAGATCACACCCCATATCATCACTGCTATTGGGTGCTTTACCCTTTATTCAACACATTCAGGCAGCAAATTTTCACCTGGTCTCCTTCTTGCATAAATTGCTTGCTCTTCAGTCACTTCGATCCGGCATTCATCAAAAAAGCAAACCTATGGGATTTTTCAATTCCAAATATTTAACATCCTTGAGATAAAATAAAATGAAATTATGCTTACGTTTTTCCAGTCAGATGCTAAGAAGTGTTTATGCGTCTTTGCCCAAGCCACACTTTCCTTTATCTTTGCAGTAGTTAACTTCGGTTTTTGGTTATTTTTCTGCAGTCCAAATGGGCTTCGACCTATCGTGCTAATATTTTTCATATATCATTTTTAGCAAAAAATTAACTGCAAGTTCGTGAACGGGCCACATCCCTCCACTCCTTCTACCCCCATACAAATTTCATGAAATTTAAAGAAATTGATTTTTCTCCGAAACCGTTCCAGATAATTACTTGAAAATTAGGTGATAGTATTATAATAAGAATACCATTATTGTAAAAAAATATTGATCTGATCTCTCTACTCCTTCTACCCCCTCCCAAGCAAATGTACAATTTTCAAAAATGCATTTATTCGGTTTGCATCGCAACTAGCAAAGCTCAAATAACCAATTTTTGTCAAAATTAATATTATTATAATTTCAACCAATTTTGTAAAAATTGTCAACTTCACCTCATCCTTTCTACCCCCTCCCATACAAATTTAACGAAATTTCGGAATTTGAACAAAATTATTTTTCTCCAAAATCGTCAAGGCTATCAACTATAAATTTTGAAGAAAGTACACTATTGCAAGTATCATTGATGTCAAAAAATTTGGTTTTGATTCGAATACTCCTTCTACCCCGTCCCATACAAATGCACAATATTGATAAAATGCACTTAATCGATTTTTATTGAAACTAGAAAAAGTGAAAGCTTAAAATGTTGCCATAATTTGTCCCTTAATAATTGCAATAAATGCTAAAAAAAATATTAACTTCGCTTCACTCCTTCTACCACCTCCCATACAAATTTTTGTATTGAAAACTCAAGAAAAGTATTTCTTCTTCGAGCGTATGAGTAACAAAGCAATATGATTAGGATGTTGAAAAGGAGATTCGAAATCATCCAAAACCCCCCACTTTCTCTGCCACCTCCCATAAAAATGCATAAACTCAGGCAAAAATTGATCAATTTCCTCGAAAATTATGAAAGCTACAAACTTTAAATTCAGCATGAAACACTTTGTATACTACGTTCGGTGTTATATACAAAAATTACAAACCTTCCCCTTCTGCTTTTACCTCCTCCCGTACAAAAGTCACAATTCACTATTCGAAAGCATTTAAGATGACATATTTTCCGGTACAATAAACTATTTCCTATTTAATCTAGAGTATCATATGATTGGGCGTTACGCCCAATCAAAATTCTGTTATGTTTTTATATTTCCTATTGACGATTGTGAAATATTGCACATTTTAGCAATTTCCCGTTGCGAAAAAGTCTTTTTCTTCAATAATTTTTGTACAATTTTTCTTATGTCACTGGAAATGTCCTTTTTTTCCCCATTATGCCCGAATTTTTACTACTGCACACTAAACTCTGTTAAAAAAATAGTACTTTTAAGTTTTTACGGAAATGTCCGTTAAAACCCTATTCGTACACTGTATTCACTCACAAGAACCATTTAAATGTCAAAAAGACCCGTTAACACTCGGTTATATGTATACAGGACGAACATATTAAAATTTTCATAAAATAAATTAAAAGTAAAATTTCTCTAGAATAATATGAATTAAGATAATAAAACAAGTTATTAAATGCATAGCAAAACAGAGAGGGTATTTATTGCTTTAACGAATAAATTTGCACTATACGTATAAGTATATATTTGAGTGCAAATGTTTACAAAACTGCAAATATTCCTACTTCCGAAAATGGCTTCCACTGAAACGCTTAAAATTATACCTTAATAAAAATTATTTAAAAAAGAGCCGAATGTAGTACAAATAAAGAACGCTTTATATTTTATATTTACCCATCACTTTTATCATGGAAATCTTTGTATAAAGAATTCTAAACTTTAAAAAATCCCGCAGGTAACACAATTAAGATATTGCTCTGTAGGACCATATCTATAAGAAAATAGTAAATTCCATTTTCTGTTAATTCTATCTCATGAAGATAAGCGTGTTCTGTTTTTGAAGCAAACACATCTCGACTTTAAAGAAGATAAAGGAAGAATAATAATCACATAATAAATTATTTAATTTATTAAATTATGTATGGCAATAGTATAATACATTTTATTGAATTTATTTAGGTTAACTCGAAAATTCAATGATACAAATACCAATTAGCCGACATAATTTATTTGTTCACGCAATTGTGTACATTTACATTTAGCAGCTCAATGACCTAAATGATAATTTCTGTTTCAATAGAAACACTCAATTAGCAACCTGTGCCTTTCTCACACATTTACGACACTTTTACCAAATTTCTAGGCAAAGAATTCTTGTTTATTTCACTGAGCCATCAAAATGCTAATTACATTTCGCTATTTAGGTCCATATTCGTAAAACCCAAAAATTAGAAGGTAATAATTTATTACCCTCAATAATAAATTAATGTGCCTAATGATATTCATAACGTTGTTTGACTGGATAATAGAGAGGAGAGTAAATTTAATTTGTATTCAGGTTTTTTATTACCTTTATATATGCCTCGAAGGTTACATCTATCTAATTCAAAGTAATGAAGGTTTTCCAAGAAATTGATAAAGTCGCTTCAAAAGTTCTTTTTGATCTTTTCAAACCATTCATTCCTTAAGATCTTGCACAGTCTTTGGCTATGATAAATTTCTCTAACACGTTTCTATAAAAATATGTCGAAGCTTATGTAGAGTGAGCTTGCAATTGTCGATAAAGCCTAGTTCGCACTAGGCTAGTAATTTGGTCAAGTGGCTGGTAATTTACATAGTTACTAAACGTGTCTGAACAACACAATTTTAGTGAAGTAGTTTAGTAAGTGGCTAAACTACTATATTAAATAATCGATTTCATTCTATTTTTTCAGGCGAGTAGCGCCCCGCACTGCATCGTGATTCATCCACTAAACAAGTAAGAACCTGAGGATTTAGTCGAAATGTAATGTACTGTACACAACTGTAGTGCGAACGATTTTTGGTCAGTTGGTAGTCGTTTAGTAACTACATTACTAGCAACTCAACTAAATTACTAGCCTAATGCGAACTAGGCTTAAGATCAAAACAAATTCGCGGTTGAGAGAAACAGAGAGAGATGGAAAGAGAGAGAGAGAGAGAGCGAGGAGAGATAGTGGTTTTTGAGGCAGTATTCTCCGAACCGTACCGTGTCTTAATAAGTCAATAACAGCAACGATTTGCGAAAATTGAAAATTGTGAAACAGAAAGTATAGTCTGGCTGTTTGCAAAACAATATTAAGCATACTCGTAGCTATCGATCTATGTATCTGCAATACCATTTTTGATAATCCAAAACGATATCGCGGAAATCGATTCAAAACCGCCGATTTTTTTTTGTTTTTTCAAAATTCGAGCCTTCATTGTTCTAAAGTGGTTAAATATTTATTCTTCAAAGAAATGCCCATCGCAACCCACAACGAATCGACCCAGTTTTTGGCTTCATCGTAAGAATGGAAGTAATGCTCAGCCAGGCCATGCGTCATCGACTGGAATAGGTGATAGTCAGAAGGGGCGATATCTGGAGAATACAGCGGGTAGAGTAGGATATCCCATTTCAGTACTTACAGGTATGTTTTCATAACCTAAGAAACATTTGGCCGAGCGTTGTCATGCAGCAAATTCGCTTTGTCGTATCTCTCTTGGTACTGTGGCCGTTTCTCCTTCAATTTTCGGCTCAAATGCATCAATTATAGTCGATAGTAATCTTCAGTGATGGTTTCACTCGGTTTCAACAGCACATGATTTACCACAATTTTTTTATCTGTTCGACCGCCATGCCGGTCGCCGACGCCAAATTCACCGAAGCGTTGATACGATACCTTCTTTCGCTAAAAGCACCCTCGCCATAAGTTTGAACAATCATTCGATGCGCCGGCTGCAGATTTTTTTTTTTTTTTTAATTGAAGGCAAAATGCAAGACTTCCCGCAAATAACACTTATTTGGCTCAAACTTCGACATATTCGCGCACAAAAAAGTATGTAATGCCGATAAAATTTCACAAATCTGATTATGAGAAATTCTTGTCAGATGCCTAAACTTACGTGCCATCTATTGGGAAACGGCGAGTTTCAATTTGTAGTTCCGATACATTTTTGGGTGAAAAGTAGATTGAGTAATCGAGTTTCATTACCTAAATTTTTGGTAAGTGTTAGGTGGAAGGGGGAGACAGGTGGATGGGTTCTGTCGATAAATACAATTGATTAGCAATCTCCACCACGATTGCAGATAGAAAACTGAAACTCAACATTCAGATATATTGCTTTATAGTGAGAAAGGTAAAAATAATAATTTCGGAATCCAGTAGGGTCTGTTAATTGACAGATACATAAGTTCATCATGTGACGTTTCTGATCCGCCATTGTTGACCAGCATTTAATGCTGACGCCATCTATTTAGAAACGGCGGGTTTCAATTTGTACTCCCGATGCATAAATTTTTAAGCAGTTTCTGATATTCATTCATTCATCATAATGTCGCAACCAGGAAAATTAAAATTTTGAATAGAGACTCCTTCTGAATGCTAAGCAGGGATATAGCGAAGTTTGGCTGCCAGTGTATATACAATTTTTTTTTCTGCTAATTTGAAAAATAAAAGTACCATTTGAATTCGATTAGCCGTTATTGTTTAATTATTACATGAAACTCTAATTTCTTAACGCGTTTCACACCCCGTTTTTTTGTTGGGTAGACACTTTACGAATGCGGCCCTAAATTTCTTGAGGGACATACGCATGATACTTGTAAGGTAAAGCAGCCTTGCACATGGAAACATCCCGACTTCGGGTACACGAAGTGCAAGTGCTGTGTACATGTGTATTCTGTTTTACTCAGCAGCTAGCATGTCAGCGGGAAAATCTTCCTTTGATTCGGGTGGGTAATAGTCACTAGATCCGAGTGTTTATTTTGTTGTGCGAATGAATCAGGGTGTGTGTATATGAATAAATTCTTCCTTCCGGGCAATGTAAAGGTGTTTCCCGTATTCTCCTAGTTTTCGGCATAACGAATGAAGGTGCTCTCCTCATTATTGCCCACCAGTGTGGAAATGCTGTGCTCCAAAAAGAAAGGCCCCCACTTAAAAGCCGTACTCCATATCGCCAAAATCCTCACCGGTGGCATTCTTTAGCACGGCGTCACATCTTACTCTTAGACTTTCCAAAATCAGGATAGCAAAGTGAATGCTTCGCGCAACCCTCATATCTTTACATTGAGGCGCATCTTCGAAGATACCTCCTTTGCTAAATCTTTCATTTTGGCCAGGAACTATCAGCTCCTTCTCACCCACTCCATATTACTATGCTACCGCCTTCTCTCTACTCCAAACCACGCCAAATTGATTCCTCCCTATCCAAAATATCATCCAATTTCCAATGGCATTACTACCGTATTCCACAACCTTCACAAATCTCACCACCGGAACATTTCATAACCTCGTTCCGGATTCCTTCTTATCTTCTCGCAATCCACACTATCACCATCTGCTTACCGTACATATCTTTCCGTACATAAAAATTGCCTGGAATCTTCCGCCAATAAGCTAATACTCTACGCCGATGGGTCCAACTCCGAAAGCATTCCTTCAACGCAGTGGTATAACACTTTAGCCTCAATCATTCCATCATACTCCACCAAGCCTTGCTTCCCGAGCACTCAGATAGCTACAAGTAAATGAAGTCCCCGAAATTCGCAAGCCGTCATCTATAGTGATAACCTATTTATTATTCTAGCCCTATCGAACCCATGTAACAAATATCACCTTTCACCATGCAACGACAGGCTCCATTCTTATACCCTTCCATTTTCATCGGATTGGTTCCCGGACACGTTGGAATTCCTGTTTAAGCAGCTGATGCTACTGCCAGAGAGAACCTAACTTTACCTTTGACCAATGAGTGTCCAAACTTTTAACTCATCATTACATCTATCCACAAAAACCTTTCACACAATCGTCTCGAGAACTCCTGGTGTGAAGATTCTTTCTTCTTTCACACTCCGCCAATAAACAAATACTCTACGCCGAACGGCTCAACTCCGAAAGCATTTCTTCGATGCAGCGGTTTCCTCCCCATTTTAAAGCCTGCACTGTGAGCACAAGTTACGGTTTGCTCCTTGTGTAACATGACCACTTTTTCTTTCATCCTTACCTGAATTTTTATTTTCCGCCATGAATTAGTTTTCAGCATAATGCGTAGCGTTCTCCTCATTATTGCCGTCAATACGGGTGATCATCATCATCATCAATGGCGCGACAGCCCAAATCGGGCCCTGGCCTCCTGAAGTCGTCGCCTCCAATCGTCTCGATCCAAAGACCGCGTCCTCCAGCTGCTAATTTTTAGAATGGCTTTGCTGTCTTCATCAACCGAGTCTTCCCATCGCTTGCGTGGTTTGCCTACTGGCCGGTTACCACTCGCTTTGCCTTTAAGAGCACGTTTGGGGATTCTTCTGTCTTCCATTCGCTCTACATGGCCAGCCCACTGCAGTTTACGTAACTTGATGAACGTTGAAGCTTCTGGCTCGTCGTAGAGTTGATACAACTCATGGTTGTATCTTATTCGCCATTCCGTTCCTTCCTTCACAGGTCCCAAAATTCTTCGGAGGACCTTTCTTTCGAATGCGTTAACTGCTTTTTCGGAAGTTCGCGTTAATGTCCACGTCTCGCTGCCATAACAGAGCACAGGTCGTATAATAGTTTTATAAATCCGCAGCTTATTGTACCTGTGCACTTTCTTGGATTTCATTATTGGAAGTACCGAATAATACGTCTTATTTGCTAGTATTATCCGTCGTTTGATACGGGTGATGGTTTTCTCCCGATTCTTGAGCAAGTTATGAAAGCATGACTGATGGTTTTCTTCTCTCTTCTTTGAAAATAATTTTCGGTATAGGGAGTGAAGGTGTACTCCACATTTTTGTTGGTTACAGTTTTCTTCCCATTCCCAAGCATGAGTGATAGTCTTCTCCTCGTGCTGCTCAATTCAATAAATTCTGTTAGTGCCATTGGGTTTTAATGGCGTGGATCCACTGATTGGATTTACGAACCGTTTGAGAGATGTGTGAGTTATCCGTTAACGAATGAGTACACCGGGCTTATTGGAAATTTCTTCATGATCTCAGAGCCACCTGACCATAACTAGAGTCACTCCATGCAATAAGGAGACACCCAGTATCAGAGTCTGGCACAGATCCAAAACATTTAAAATAGTCCACAGGCTTTCCCTCTTGCCCATAAGCTCACAAATTCTACGGTAACGACTTTTGGCATTCGAAAACGGACTATGATTAGCTTCTGGAACGTTCGAACATTGAATGACGGGGAAGGGCTGGGGCTACTCACTCCTTGCACCACCAATCAGTGATCGACCATGAAATGGAACACAGGTTAGGTGGACAGGATCAGGAGAAGAACGAACCTCTAGCGAAAACATCATTCTGTGATGCCAAAAATGGCGTGACAGTCGTCCTTACACCGAAAGCGAGAAACAGTCTTATCAACTTGGAACCAATCTCAGATAGGATTATCGTCGTCAGGCTCAGGACCAGTGTCAGAAACGTCACAATTCTACAGTACTACGCACAAACTAATACCGCAACACCTGGTGACAAAGAGGAATTTTATAGTCAACTGAGCGTGTTCTAAGAGGTGATATTATTATTATCTCAGGAGATATGAACGCTCATGTTGGATCTGACAACACTGGACACAGGACGACAGAGGAAAGCATGGTGAACCTTGGGTCGACGCGTCACGACCTTGGATTAAAAGACCCGAAAACGGCATCATAAAACATCTTGGGTTTCCCCTGATGGTGTTACTCAGAACCAGATCGACCATTGGGCTATAGGTCGCCGATGGAGAAAATGTCTCCTCAATGTGCGAGCAAAGCGGGGAGCTGACGGGAGAAGCGATCACCACTTGATGATTGCCTGCTTGATATTATGCACAGCAGCTACCCGATGACCACAAATTCTTCAAAAAAAGCGCAAACTCAGAGATCTCTACAAAAAACGCGAGTACACCAACATTCTACGCGAAAACACATCCACATTAAGGGAACATGAAATGCGCACACTGGACGCCAATTGGGTGGCAACCAAAAATATCTTTCTGACTAGTGTTTAAGAATCTGTGGAATATGTGCAAAGCGGTGAGAAACCCTGGATGTCGCAAGACACATGGGACAAGATTGGCGATCGGAAAAAAGCCATGTTAGCAATCATCTCTCAACCCGATGTCAGCCAACAAACACCCGACTTGAGGCAGAACTACCGCGATGCTCATTTACAGCTTAAAAAAGCTGTTAAACGCGACAGGAGAAAGGCCATTGAAGATCTGGCCAACAAAGTGGAATCTACGGCTTACCTTGGGGATATGGATTCACTATTCAAAATTATTTAACAGTTGACGAACAGGAATTTCACCACCAAACACCCGATGAGAGATGTCAATGGAAGTCTCCTTAATATGAGTGAACACCAGTTGCGGCGATGGAAGGAATACTTCTCTGGTATTTTAAACATCTTGTCAGAGGAAGATATTCCAGAACAACTACCAAACACCCAACCGCAATAATCCTTCATTAGGGACGATCCTCCAGATAAGGAAAAAATAGCTTCCGCCACAGGTTAAGATGGACTACCAACCGAACTCGGGAATAACTGCCGATATACTCCTCCCACTCTTTACTGAGGTGTGGAATGAAGGAAGATATCCGACCGAATGGAAGGAGGGCGTCATTGGGAAAATTCCGAAGAAGGACGACCTTCGGGATTGTGGCAATTGGCGTGGTATATGTTTACTTACTGCCGTATTGAAAATCATGGCTAAGGTAATTCTCAATAGGATTGGTGATGTCGTGGAAAGCACTCTCGAAGTTTATCAGGCTGGATTCCGTAAAGGGTCGTCTTGTACCGACCACACAAGTACCCTACGGATAATATTGGAGCAGTCCGCTGAAATGAATTTGCCACTACATCTCATGTTTGTGGACTTCGAGAAGGCTTTCGACAGCGTTAAGGGAGATCACATATAGAATGCTTTGTGTAGGAGAGGTATTCCAGATAAGATCATAGCAATGATTAAAGAATCCTACAAAGATGGAAGGTTTCGCGTCTTGCAAGGTGTCGCGTCTTGCATAGAGGAGAGCTGTCCGAGAGCTTCACTGTGCGAACGGGTGTCAGACAAGGCTGCATATTATCACCAGCCCTGTTTCTGGTGGTAATAAATGACATCTTGAAAGCTGCACTTGAAAGTGGGGAAGATAAAGTTCTTCAATGGAGACTATTTAACATCTTAAGTCACCTTGATTATGCTGATGACGTGTGCTTGCTTGCACATAGCCGTTCGGACTTAGAGTCAAATGTTCGCTCATTGCATTCTAAACGCAAAGAGACGGGACTGAAAATAAATGTGCGTAAAACCAAGTACATACACATGGGTTCAAACACAAGCACACCTATTATTCTTAACGGACAAGATGTGAAAGAGGTGCAAGATTTTTATTATCTCGAAAGAATTATCAGCATGAAAGGCGGAGCCGAAAAGGATATTGAGGCTCATCTAAATAAAGCTCGACAGGCCTTCGGTATCGTCTCCCCTTTTCGGAAGTTAAAAGAGATCTCCCTTCGTACGAAGCTACGAGTTTTTGACGCATCCGTTAAATCCGTGTTGTTGCATAGTTATACTACGTGGAAAGTGACCGTTCAACTTATCAAGAAACTGCAATCTTTCGTGAACCGATGCCTCCGACGCATTTTAGGAATATTTTCGCCAGAAGTGATCTCCAACGACGAACTTTGGAGTACAACTGACTAAAATAGGCATTGAGATTCAAAGGCAGAAGTGGCATTGGATCGGTAAGACTTTGAGGAATCCAGAGCGAAACATCGCCAAAGAGGCTCTGGGTTATAATCCTCAAGGAAGACATCGGGTTAGAAGCGAGCAGCTGAGCAGGAGGCTAGAGGAATAACAGCTGGTAACAGCTTAAAGCCAATGCTGAGGATCGCGCCTTGTAGAAGAGAGTTGTTTCTGTTCTATGTCCCTATAGAGGGTATTAACAGAATTTGATTAATTGACATGTATGAAAACAAATATATAATCGAGAGAGTTCTAATAACATTTTCAGCTCATTAGCTTCAACATTGTCAAGCCACATCTCACACTTAAAAAAATCGTCTTCATTCGAATTTTTGTCGTAATGTAAAATATCGAGATATGCCAACAACTATCATACACGTAAATTTAAAACTCATTGCTCACTGAAGAAAAGCGTTTAAATGAGCATTTCCAACGATCTCAATTGCATAACCTCTCTTTTATCTAAAACTTAGATTCCTACTTTTACTTTGCGCAAAATCCAGTCTCCAGTTTACCTTTGTAAATCTACATCTTTCATTTTCGATCGTTCCATGAAAGTTGTAGCTTGAATTATTGCGCAACTATTTTCAATTTAAATTATAGAGCTCCCGAACCGCTAATGTTGATATATGAGTTTAATAACACTGGGCAGAAAATTTTCATGTAAATAAGAATGGATAAATTTACGCGACAAACCATTTTGTCAGTACGATAGTTTACCTTCGTGATAACTGAGCCTGTGTAAAAATCACTTCCATAAGTTCATATAGTATTTCTGAAATAAGTTGATAAAACAATTCGACTACTAAAGTTAGATTTAATTCCCACAAATTTTTAAAATCACCTAAATATATATTAGGCAATAAATTTTAAAATTTTCGTTCGTTTCATCACCCGCATCGCTGGAATAGTGTTAGTCGTAGAGAAAATCAGACTTCAATGCCAAAAGACTAAAAATCATTTTTTCATCGTCCAGTGTAATATGCGAAAAATTATTCATATAAAATAAACCTAACCTGAATCCGTTGCCATTCTCGTCAGTTGTGTTCATTTCAATTGGCTACACGTTTGTATCACCATCAAAGTATTTTAAGTGGAAAATGAAGATTCTACTATTGACAGTTCTTTGCTTATCTGTGTTGCTCACTAAAGTTTTTGGAATAAATCTAGAAGAAAAGTTTTCGTGGAAGGAGATTATTTTTGATTGGCCATCGCCGGAATATGAACAGAAAGCCATTGAATCCGGAAAATATATTCCTGAAAATAATTTACCTTTAGGATTGGAAGTCTGGCAAGATAAACTTTTTGTTACCATTCCCAGGTAAGTACTGAACAATAATAGTTCTAGGGTATTGCATTAACAACCAAGTAAAAATACAACTGATGTAAATAAAAAACATAAAAGAATTATGATTGGGCGTAAATTTTTTATGACACCAAACCTGGTAACCAAAATGTTTTGGGCTGAAATTAAAGTTCGTAGCTTTCATAATTTTCAAAGAAATTTGACATTGTTTTCCTCAAATTTTAGCATTTGTATGTGAGGTGGCAGAGAAAGTGCAAGGATTTGGATGTTTTTGAAACTGGTTATCAACATCTTTATCACCATATTTTGTTCCAATTTTAAAGTCGATTGTTGTCATATGTTCGAAGAGAAATGAATTTACGATATATGGTAAATATTTGTATGGGAGGGGGTAGAAGGACTGATGTAAAGTTGATAATTTTTTTTAAAATTGATTGCAAGAATAATAAAGTTTATTTTTTAGCTTTGCTAGTTTCAACGAAAATCGAAGAAATTCTTTTTTCAAAATTGTTCATTTGTATGGGAGGTGATAAAAGGAGTGAAGGGGTCGGAACATTATTTTTCCACGTTAACCAGTACACTTTAACCTAAATTTCAAGTCGATAGCTTTAATAACTTCGCAGATTAATCATTTTCTTAAAATTTCGAAATTTCATGAAATTCGTATGGGAGGGGGTAGAAAGAGTAGAGGGAAGTAGCCCGGTCACGAACTTAAGGTTTTCCTAGTGATTGTTCTTTCTTTTATCCTGTCCGTCCGTACTCAATTAACTGTATATTTTGATTTTCAATTTTTTTTTAATTTTGGTTTTTGATTCTTAACAAAGAACTCGCGTAACTACGATTGGATGTCAGGCAGGCTGATTTCGCTTTCGATACATCAATCAATCCTAATTCAAATTTGATCAAGATTTCGAGCATTACAGAATCGAAACGTTTGTTGTCGCTCAAAATCAACGATTCCGAGTGACCGTCTGGCCATCTGTCTACTAATTAACTCTTTCAAAACAGAAACTCTTATTTCATGAACGGACCTCATCCCTTCACTTCTTCTACCACCTGCTAGAAAATTTCTAAATTTAAAGCTTTTTTTATTATTATTATTATTATTCCCAACCATAACTCCGTTATCTTTCAATCCGAAATCTAACTTCAGTCAAATTTCAAATTCTATCGAATAAATCGTTATGACTTCAATATTTTTATTAGTTCCAACATTTTATATCCACTGTGTAATTTCGAAAAAAGTTAGATCTGTAATATTAGATTAACAATCATACTGCCAGGGAAGGTTGAAAATTTCGCGGAATTAAGGGGATAAAGGGAGAGGGGGAACATTTTTTCTTGGAGGCCTCAACACACTCAATACAGGTATAAATACAAAATTCATGCCAAATCGAATCACTAACGCATTATAGTTATCGCCAAATCAACAAGTCAATCGGAAAGAAAACGCTAGCTAAGGACAAAATTGAGTTTCATGTTCCTTACCAAGTAAGGAAAACGCAAAAATTGTTGGAGTATCAGATACAAGTATTTTGAACATCCTATACGATAATCTCGGCATGTCTAAGGTCAGCACAAGATGGGTACAGAGAATGCTCTCAGTGGCGAGTTTTTAGATCTCTGTTGCGAGAACAGGGATGACATTTTGACCCGGATTGTTTCTTGAGACGAAACTTGGGCTCGTCACTGTGAGCCTGTATCAAACCAGGAGTCAATGCAGTGGCTCCGAAAAGCCGCAACACCCCCTAAGAAGTTGAAGGTGTCACAATCCGGCCGAAAAACCATGGCCACTATTTTTCGGGATACGATCGATTTTAAAGAAAAAGGAAAAAATGTCACAAGGTGATACTACGCCAACCTGCTACAAAAATTAAAAGATGCCTTGGGCTTGGGCGAGGTCAGGTAGACAGGGGCAGGAGAAGAACGAACCCTGAGTGCAAATACTATTCTGTACGTTAGTCCTGAGAGTGAAGCAAAAAATGGCGTGTTGGTCGTCTTTACACTGAGAACGAGAAACAGTCTCATCAGCTAGGAACCAATTTCGGATAAGATTATCGTTGTCGGGCTCAGGACCAGTGTTAGAAACGTCACAATTCTACAGTGCCACGCACCAACTAACACCGCAACACTTGGTGACAAAGAAGACTATTATAGCCAACTGAGTACCATTTTTGATCGTGTTCCAAGAGATGATATTATTATCATCTCAGGAGATATGAGCGCCCAGGCTGGCTCTTATAACACTGAACTAAAACACGTCATGGGGAATCCTGTTGACCCTTGGGTCAACGCGTCACGATCTTGGATTTAGAGACACGAAAATGGCGAATTATTTGTGGAGTTTTGTAGTATTCGACGAATGCTCACCGGAGAGACCCTTTTTCCACACAATTAAATTCCTGTTAAGACCCCATATAGGGACATAGGGCAGAAACAACTCTTTTCCACAAGGCACGATCCTGAGCATCGGCCTTCAACTGTTGCCAGGACTTGTTGTTTCCTCTATGGTTGTATTATGTGGAAGTGCCTGTTCGACTTATTAAGAAACTACAAACTTTCGTGAACCAATGCCTCCGACGCATTTTGGGAATATTCTTGCCAGAAGTGATCTCCAACGACGAACTTTGGAGTACAACTGGACAAAATAAAACAGACATTGAGATTCAAAAGCGGAAGTGGCAGTGGATCGGGCACACTTTGAGGAAACCAGAGCGAAACATCGCCAAACAAGCTCTGGATTATAATCCTCAAGGAAGACGTCGGGTTGGTCGATTGTTTGAATTGTTTCTGTCCTATGCCCCTATAGGGGGTCTTAACAGGAATTTGAATGATTTGATTTGACCAAAGTAAAAGAACAGGAAAATGAACTCGAGGTGTGCTGATTCTGTACAACAACGCACCTGTTCACTAGAGCCACGTTGCAATGGCTGCCCAACAGAATTGCGGCAAAGGAATATTGAACCATCCCCCTTATATCTGGCCCCTTCCGATTACTATTTGTTTCCAAAACTGAAGAAAGAATTTTGGGGAAGAAAATTTATCATCGATGAAAAGGTGAAGTCGGTAATTTCAACTTATTCTAAAGGCTTTGATAAAACATTTTTTTTAGAAGGAATTAATAAACTTTGTGAGAGATGTGATAAATGTATTAGGCTTACGGGAGAATATATTGAAAGGAAAAAATAATAACTTGTGACCTCCCCTAGTAATTGTGCGATTTCGGGATTATCTCAATTCATGGCATCATAGATATAGCTAAGGTTTTAATTTATGCCAGCCAAAAGATACAAATTGTTAAAGCGGACCTCTCCTTATAGTGGACAGAAAAGTTATGCTGTATCTGTTTCTATGCGCTAGATCGCTCTGTTTGTCAGTTGCAAACATAGTTTATCAGTCCGTACCTTCAACTGACTAAAAAATTAGAAATTTAAAAAATTTCGAATAACCCTTTTATCCACTTGACCCTTGAATTGATAAATAATTTGATTCAAAAAACAAATTTAAATTCGGTGTTTTTGTTTAATGAGCTTCTACTGAAGTTATTTGCACTAAAGTTTTTGTGTTAGATTTTATATATAGTATCGTTTTTTAGATGGAAAGCTGGTGTTGCTGCCTCTTTGAATTACATCCAATTGCCAACAGATGAAAAGTCTCCTGTTCTTCATCCATATCCTAATTGGGAAGATAACAGCTTATCAACCGATGTTACTGCTGTACCATTTACTGAATTTGCAGGTGAATTAATTTTGTTTTTTTTTTTTTTTGTTTTTTTTTTAATAAACGAATATTCCATATTCCTGATGAGTCATCAGTTTAATAAACGTCTTAGCAGAGACCGAAATGTCTCACATAATAAATCAAACAGTGTAAAATCCGGAAATCTTTCGTTTTAATTTAAAATCCACTGTTAAAACATTCACCAAACCACAAGTGAAATTATCTTTTCTTTTTCAATTAAATTAATTAAGCCCAGTACCTCCGAATAGCGGACAATTTTGAATTTCCCGCAGGTGTCCGCCATAGAGAGTTATACTTTATAGAACCGGAGAATATGTCACCTTAATTTAAAATTGTGAATACTGACTTTTGTCCGATATAATAATTTGAGGACAAATACTAAATTTTTTTACTAAGTTATATACCCCCAAAGGATAAAATTAATATCCAGATTATTCTCAATAAACATCATCAAATCCAGATGTGGTGGGGAGTGTGCTTTTTCGTCAAAAATTTTCCCTAGAATCTAAAAAATAATATGAAATTCTTATTGATTTTTGGCGTTGCATTGTGTAAAATTTGCATTTGTGTGGAAAGAGGTGGATGGAACAAAATTTTTGGGCGTTGATAATATTTATTTTTTAATCGTTCAAATTTGACAGCTTCGTAAAATTTAAATAGGAGGTTTTTCATTTCATTGTGGCGATGTTACCGATTTACATACTTTAAATTTATTTCTTGCCAAAAATCCAAAAGAAGAAATCTCAGCTCAATAGCCCAAACTTTTCGAGCGTTATTTTGAAGAAAGACAGATAGACGATCAATCAGAATCGAGGCTCTTGAGTAACAATATGTATATATTTCTACCCCATAGGCAACTGTATGCTAGCATTATTTCTGAGCGTTACAAATGTTAGCGTAATCACACAACTTTCGGATTTAGCAACAGTTTAAAAATTTCGTAATTTCCAAATTGCTGGTAACACTCAGAGTACCCGATTCAAAAAAGTCTTGCAGTATCCCTCGTGAGCATTCCAAGCAAAATATTTCTAAATCAAAATCATCTTTTTCAAAATCAATCCAAAATCCGGAACCGACTTCTAAAACAACAGGACAATAACTAGGGTTGAGAACGATGTACCTCTCTCACATAGAATCTTCTTTCCCAAAATTTTGGCACTCAATATGAAATCTGAAATCTTTTCTTTGCCTTACCGTTTGTAACGCTAAGAAATAATGCTCGCACTGTGTCACTAAGGGTACAGAAATATTTGTTTTCATTCAAAAACCTCGATTGCGAATGAACGTTTGTCTGTCTGTCTTTCTGTCCGTCTGTCTACAACATAACTCTCAAACGCTTTAAGCTATCGTGCTGGAATTTGCTTTATGGCATTTTTAGCAAAAAAAGAAAGTTTAAGTTCGTGAAAGGGCTACATATCCCCACCCTTTCAACCCATAAATTTCAAACCATTTCGAAAATTGCAAAAATTTATTTTTCTCCGCAATCGACTTAAAAATTAGACTGAAGTATAATCATATGAACATCATTAATGTAAAACATAACAGGACTACGATTGTGCGTAAAGCGCAATCTTACGATACTCTAGATGAAATAGATTTTTTTGTGATCCCAAGAAATTTTGTTTGGGGAGTGTTAGAAGCGCTGATAGCATTGAACTAATTTTTTCCCCATCATGATAAAGTAGCTATAAAAATGTTTTGTACAGAATGCTTACTCCAAAAATGGAATAGGAGCTGAGAAAATTAATGTGTTAGATTTAGTGAAAATGTGCAGTTTGTATGGGAGGTGGTAGAAAGAGCTGGGGGATTTTAATGATTTTTTCAGGAATAACTAAGAATATCATAAAATTTACATCTCTTAAATTTTATACCAGTAACATTCATAATTTTCAAGAAAACAGATTTTTTGTGAAGTTGTGAAACTGCATTATATTGTACGGTAGGGGGTAGAAGCAGTAAAGTTAATCAAATATTTTTTTCTGATCTTAGTGATAATGCTAAATAAGTATTTATCACAAAATGTGACCTCGATAAATGTTATATGTTTTGAGAAAATCGGCTTAGAGCATTTCATGAAAAAGTGTAGTTTGTATGGGAGGGGTTGAAAGGAGAGGGAGGACGCAAATAATTTTTATACTGTATATTGAAATCAATATGAAAGTAATATATCCCGAAATTCAGACTAATAGCTTTTATACTTTTCGAGCAAATACATTTATAGTCGAATTGCGAAATTGTGCCATTTTGTATGGAAGGGGGTAGAAGGGGTGAAGCTAATCCTCTAATTTTGTTTAGCCTTACTAACAATTTTAAATAAATATTTAGTGCACAATTTCAGCTAAATTTTAAACGCACAGAGTAATTCATGACAAGTACAGTTTGTATGGGAGGTGGTAGAAGGAGGGGAAGGACACGCATAATTCTTATACGGTAGATTGATATTATCATAAAAGTAATATGTTCCAAATTTGAGACCAATAGCTTTTATACTTTTCGAGCGAATCCGTTTATTATCAAATTGCGCATTTGTGTCATTTTGTATGGGAGGGGGTAGAAGGAGTGGAGGGATGTAGCCCATTCACGAGCTTAAAGTTACTTTTTTGCTAAAAATAACACACAACAATTTTTAGCACTGTAGCTCAAAGCTTTCGAGAGTTATGCTGTAGACAGACGGACAGACGGACAGACAGACAGACAGACAGATAGACAGATAGACAGACAGACGGTCACTCGGAATCGAGGTTTTTGAGCGACAAATAATATTTCTGTACCCTTGGCGGCTCTGTGCGAGCGGTATTTCTTAGCGTTACAAACGGTAAGGCAAACACAATATACTCTCAGATTTCATCTAGAGCATAAAAAGAATTGATCCGATCCCTTTACTCCCTCTTACATATACACAATTTTCAAAAATGCATTTAGTCGTTCACTGCAACTAGCAAACCTCAAAGAACGTATTACAATTACTTACCAATTGTGAAAAAATCTTCAACTTCACTATTTCTACCCCTCTCAAATTTCGTAATTCCAATTAAATTATTTTGTCAATAATATCGACGTGGAATTTTGATAAATGTATAACAATGCCAATATCTTTAATATTAAAAAAATTTGTTTTGATCCGTATACTCCTTCTACCCCCTCCCAAAAAATACATATTTTTAGTAACTGCTTTATATCGATTTCCATCAAAATTAGAAAAAGTTGAAACTTGAAATTTTGCCACATTTTATCCCTTAATAGTTGGTATAAATGTTAAAAAAATATCAACTTCGCTTCACTCCTTCTACCCCCTCCCACAAAAATTTCTACATTTGAAATTCAAGAAAAGCATTTCTTCTTCGAACATATGAGTCAAACAATCAAATTCGCGATCCTGAGCATTGGCCTTAAGCTATTGCCAGGACTTGTTAAACCAATCATAGTCCGTTTTCGAATGCCAAAAATCGTTACCGTAGAATCAGTCCGTATCCGAGGCGCTGTATCCGTTTCTCGTATCAGTTAGGTCTTAAGATCACGGGTGATAAGCCTATGATCCATTGAGCGTCCATTTGCCATTTTCAGGGCAAGCAAGACTGGCTGCGGGTTAATTCTAGCGCCCCATCACACAGAGGGATAGTTAGCTTAGGTCCGTGAGTTGCTAGTCTCAAAAGATAGTTGCAGAAATTGGTAAAACCTCATCCTACAACTACCCCCTTGCGGGGAGGGAGATTATATGATATAAAATATGAGAACTATCGATCTTTAAGTTGGAACCAAGCAGGTGATGATGACGCCGATATGGATACTGATAAGCAGTTTCAAAATTTTCCAAAATCTTCCACTTCCTCTGTCACCTTCTACACAAATCGCCAGATTTCAGAAGAGCAATGTTCAATTTCCTTGAAACATATGCAAGCTACAAATTTTAACGCTTCTAAATTTCATCGGCTCACATCTCCCAGTGGAGTGCAAAAAAAGGTGAGGGGTGGCTTAAAACCAAGTTTCGAACGAAGATTTAAACTCTAGATAAAATCTGAGTGTTACAATTTTGCACTAAAGTTTGTAACGCTGACAAATAATACTCACCAGAATCGCCAAGGGTACAGAAATAATTATTGTCAGACAAAAATCTCTAAGCCAGATGTCCGTTCGTCTGTCCGAGCGTCTGTCGGCCAGTTTGCTCTCTAGCTTGAGAACGCGTCAAGCTAGAAAGTTAAAATTTTGAATGCATCATTTTTTACGAAAAAGTAAGGTCAAGTTCATGAACGGGCAAAATCGATTCATCCCTTCTACCCCTTCCAATACAAAATGACTTATTTTCAATAATTTACAAAAATCAAATTTTCTCGGAAACTATAAAAGCTAATAAATTTGACATTTTTATGTACAAATTATTCCTTCCACCACCTCCCATACGAACTACACTTTTCCATGAAATTTTTTAAACCAATTAATACGCATAACTTTTATCGAGCTCAAATTTTGTACTAAATACTTAATTAGCATTATTATTAAGATCGGAAAAAATTAACTGATAAGCCTTACTGCTTCTATTCCCTCCCAATATAATTTGACACAATATTACAACTTCACACAACTATAAAGAAAAACTTATTCAAAAACCACATACTAATTAATAATTCAAGCATAATTGATTGATAAAAGATAAAATCTAATTTTCTCAGATGGCGACAGCATATGTTACACGACTTGCGCAAATATCAAAGCTATGAAGAGTGCTTCCACAATTGTATCAACATTTCGTGTCAGTGCTGACGAATGCAATCGGCTGTGGATGGTGGACACAGGATTAGCTGATATTCTTGGAAATCCAACGCAAGTAACACCGCCGGCAATTGTTATCTTTGACTTAACCACCGATAAACTAATCCGTCGATACACATTTCCCTCGCAAGTTATTAAAGAAGATACAACATTTCCAACCATTGTAATTACAAAACTAATTTCATTTAAAACAAACAAAATTCCAATACATTTGTTATTACACTCTTACAGATAGTCGACGTTTCAAAGGGCGATTGCGAAAATGCCTTCGCTTACATCCCCGATCTGGCAGAGTACGCAGTAGTCGTTTATTCATTAAAGGATAATCGGTCGTGGCGTGTAAATCACAACTTCTTCCATTCTGATCCCTTGAACGGCGATTACTATGTAGGGGGAGTTAACTTTCAATGGAGCGATGGTGTTTTCGCAATGACGCTCGGACCTGGAAGAGACGACGGCACGAAATATGTCTTCTTCCATGCACTGTCGAGTACGAAGGAATTTCTTGTAAGTAACTCGGTTCTGCAAAACGAATCGTACGCCACGAGTCCTGCAGCTTATTACGACTTCATAGTACTTGGCGACCGCGGATACAATGGCCAATCAACAGCTGAGATATACGACTACGAAACGCACATAATTTTCTATACGCTGGTGAATAAGGATGCTGTTGGCTGTTGGAACACACGGAGAGCGTATAATGCTGATACGCAAGGCATAGTCGAATTAAATTCCACAACACTTGAGTTTCCGAATGATTTGAAAATTGATAAGCATGGTTATTTGTGGGTGTTATCGGACAAAATGTCAAAATTTGTCTTTCAGTCGTTGAATCCTAACGAAACCAACTACAGAATTTTGCGCGGTAAAATATCTGAAATTACTTTTAACGGTGATTGTATCTAAATAAATTTAAATAATTGCAGAAACTTTTGTAAAATTGAAAAGGCCAGTTTTTGAGCATTTAATTTAGAATTAATTGAGATTGGTGCTACATTGTACGTTTTCTGTGAAGGGTAATAGGGGGTGATGGTTGCAAACGAGTTGGTCTTAAGTTTAATCTAACAAACATTGCTAAAAAGAGGCAAGAAAAGGAAGTTGAAGGAAGAATAACTAACTATGAAACAACTTTCCAAATTGACACTCGAATATGATGTTCCGAAAATTTCCCGTTGGCACCAAGGGAACACTATGCTTCAAATCCACATAACTTTTAGCATATGCCGACGAATATAATAAATATCCTTGCAAGATCCCTGGAGAGTGCAAAATAGGTATTTTTAAACTTTGACTCGATAGCAAGGGAAACTGGACTACATATTGACGAAAACAAAACAAATGTTATGACACAAACTAGGAAAAAGATGCCAATCATACAAAATATTGGAGTAGGAGACTTTGACCTAGAAAACGTAGACAACTTCATATACCTAGGGGCGAACCTATCAAAGGATGGAAATTAAAAGAAGGATTATGATAGTAAAAAAAAGTGTATTATTATTATTCGGTGCTTTTAAAAATTAAAAACAAGAACGTACACAGGAAAAGTAAAGTAAAAACATAACAGAATTATAATACTCTAGATACTCTATGATACTCGAGATGAAATGGAAAACAGTTTAATGTAACGGAAAATATGTAGTCTTAAATTTTTTCAAATAGTATATTGTGACTTCTATATGGGAGGTGATAGAAGCAGAGGGGAAGGTTTGTAATTTTTGAAAATGACGTGGCATGCAAAATGTTTTGTGCTGAATTTAAAATTTTGTAGTTTTTATTATTTTCAGAGAAATTACTCATAGCTTTCCTGAAATTGGGGCATTTGTATAGAAGGTGGCAGTGAAAGTGGAGAATTTTATATGATTTCGGAACTACTTATCAAGGTTCTTATCACCATGCTCTGTTTCAATTTCAAAGTCGTTAGCTCTCATAGAGGAAATGTTTTATTTTTTGAATTTATAACATTGATATTTGTATAGGAGGGGGCAGGAGGAGTGCAGCGAAGCGGATAATTTTTTTTGTATTTATTGCAATTATTTAAGGTCAAAATTTGGCAACATTTTCAGTTTGTACTTTTTATACTCTAGATGAAATCTGATAGTATATTGTGTTTGCCTTACCGTTTGTAACGCTAAGAAATAACGCTCGCACAGAGCCGCCAAGGGTACAGAAATATTTGTTGTCGCTCAAAAACTTCGATTCCGAGTTGTTGTCTGTCCGTCTGTCTGTCTGTCCGTCTGTCTACAGCATAACTCTCGAACGCTTTGAGCTATCGTGCTGAAATTTGTTGTGTGTCATTTTTAGCAAAAAAGAAACTTTAAATTCGTGAATGGGCCACATCCCCCCACTCCTTCTACCCCCTCCCATACAAATTTCACGAAATTCCGAAATTTTCAGAAATCGATTTTTCTTTGAAACTTTTTAAGTTATCGATTTGAAATTTGGGTCAGAGTATTATAATATAGATGCCATTAATATGACTGAATATTAATCCGATCCCGTCACTCCTTCTACCCCCTCCCATACAAATGCGTAATTTTGAAAAATGCAGTTTTTCGATTTCCATTGAAACTAGCAAAGTTATAAAAACGAATTTTTGACAAAATTAATTTTAATATAATTTTAATCAGAACTGAAAAAAACTATCAACTTCCTCTTCACTCCTTCTACCCCCTCCCATACAAATGCATAATTTTGAAAAATGCAATTTTTCGATTTTCATTGAAACTAGCAAAGTTATAAAAACCAATTTTGCCAGAATTACTTTTATTATAATTCCAATCAGAATTAAAAAAATTATCAACTTTACCCCACTCCTTCTACCCCCTCCCATACAAATTTCACGAAATTTTGAAATTTAAATTAAATTATTTTTCTTCGAAACTATTAAGGTTATCAACTGGATATTTTGCATAAAGTATAAAAATAGAAATATCAATAACGAAAAAAAAAATTGTTTTGATCCTTACACTCCTTCTACCCCCTCCCATACAAATGTATAATTTTTGTTAAGTGCGTTATATCGATTTCCATTAAAACTAGAAAAAGTATAAACATAAAATTTTTCTAGAATTAGTTTTTTAATAATTGCAATAAATGCCAAAAAAAATTATCAGCTCCTCTTCACTCCTTCTACCTCCTCCCATACAAATATCTGTATTATAAATTCAAGAAAAGCATTTCTCTTTCGAATATATATATTAGAACTATCGAATTTTAAATTGAATCAAAGCGTGGTGATAAGGATGATGATAAACAGTTTCAAAATCGTCTTAAATGCTCCACTTCCTCTGCCACCTCCCATACAAATGCCCCAATTTCTAGAAAACTATGTCCAATTGAAAATAATGAAAGCTACAAACCTTAAATTCAGCACGAAATATTTTGCATACCACATTAGGTGTCATATCCAAAAATTACAAGACTTCCTCCTCTGCTTCTACCACCTCCCATACAAAAGTCACTATTAATTATTTAAAAGAATTGGAGGTGACATATTTTCCGGTACATTGAACTCTTTCTCATTTCATCTAGAGTATCATATGATTGGGCTTTACGCCCAATCGTAATTCTGTTATGTTTCTAGTTGTAATGGAAATCGATATAATGCGTTTACCAAAATTATGCTTTTGCATGGAAGGGGGTAGTATACGATCAAAACAAAATTTCTCGACGGCAATTATATTTCTATTATTAAACTCTCAACTATTATTAAACTACAAGTTGAAGCTTTGACAGTTTTGAAGAAAAATTATTTAAATTAAATTTTAAATTTCTTGAAATTTTTATGGGTGGAGGTAGAAGGAGTAGGGTGAAATTGATAATTTTTTGAAAACTGATTGCAATTATAATGAAATTGACACTGGCAAAAACTCGTTCATTTAGCTTCGCCAGCTTCAATGAAAATCAAATAAATACATTTTTGAAAATTGTGCATTTGTATGGCAGGGGGAGAAGG
The DNA here is from genome assembly GCA_963669355.1 of Chorisops tibialis. Taxonomy (NCBI): domain Eukaryota; kingdom Metazoa; phylum Arthropoda; class Insecta; order Diptera; family Stratiomyidae; genus Chorisops; species Chorisops tibialis. The sequence continues at coordinate 265,801,148 of OY770262.1, read as the reverse complement.
AGTAAAGGGCTCAAATCAATATTTTGTGATGTTAATAATATTTACATCAGTATACTTTGACCTAAATTTCAAGTCGATACCTTAAATAGTTTCGAAGAAAAATCATTTTCTTAAAATTTAATGAAATTCGTATGGGAGTGGAGGATGTAGCTCGATCACGAACTTAAAGTTAATTTTTTGCTAAAAATGAGACACAGCAAATTTCAGCACGACAGCTCAAACTACTCGAGAGTTATGTTGTAGACAGACGGTCACTCGGAATTCTGTACCCTTGGCGACTCTGTGCGAGCATTATTTCCTAGCGTTACAAACGGTAAGACAAACATAATATACTCTCAGATTTCAACTAGAATATAAAAATATAATCTTCGCTCCACTCCTACTACCCCTCCAATACAAATACAATTCATCAATCAGGATCGCAGCTTTTAGAAGAGATCTGTTCCTGTCCTATGCCCCTATAAAAGATCTTAATAGGAAATTGATTGATTGTTCATTCCAGAAACTTTTCTCATGGCTATATGACTATGCTTCGAAAAAATATCCTTTCAAATTCGCACAGAATCGTCTTGAAAATCTTCTTTAGGAATTCATGAACATGAAATCCCCACAAAATTTATTTAACATATATTCCGCACATCACAATGGATTCTGCGGACGGTTAGAAAATGTCTTCGCTTTTTCGGTCACCATAATGCACCTTCTCTCCGTAAAGTGGCCCGATTAATCCAGAAATTTGAGGCGCATTTGGGGAGCTGAGAATCCAAGAGTGATCCTTCAATATCCCATGCGTCCATCGCGAGTTACTGTTTGGTGCGTATTTTGGGCTGAGGGAGTAATTGGAACGTTTTTCTTCGAGAATGCGGACGGCAATGCAGTTACCGTCAACGACGTTCGTTACTGTGGCCACAAATTGCTGAAATAGATCTCGAAGACAAGTGCTTTTAACAGGTGTGCGCAACCTGCTACGCATCGAACGAAATGATGGAATTGATGAAGTCAAAATTTGAAGAATTGAAGATCGTGCCATTTGACGCCATTGGATTTCTTTCTTTATGTTTTTTTTAAATCGAAGATGTATGCCAATAATCCAAAAACGATTCCTGAATAGAAAGTCGAGATTTTTCGTGTATTGATGAAATTTAGACGGTACTATGCCAAAGTGTTATCGAAAATCTCGTCAAATCATTACGACGAGTGCCATTAGCCACGAGTCTGTCATTTGTCGGTTATCCTGTTCCATATTAACCTCCGTGTCTATACTCCTTATTTAAATAAAAAGATTAGAACTTTTCTTAAATTTCAAAATAGTCGGTCTTAATGGGACATACTTTACTTATAGGGAATTAAATTATTCAATAAATTGCCAAATGAAATTGAAAAGGCCAAGAAGGAAATGCAGATAGGAAAGGAATGGATACCAAATTTGCAAGGAAATAATGGCATACAATTATTTAATTGAAAGCGAGCAGTTGAGCAGGAGGCCAGAGGAATAAACAAGTCCTGGCAACAGCTTAAAGCCGATGCGCAGGATCGCGCCTTGTGGAAGAGAGTTGTTTCTGTTTTATGCCCCTATAGGGGGTCTTAACAGGAATTTGAATTATTTAATAGAAAGGACATACTCGCAAATACAACTTCGTTTTACCTGGATTTATACTCAGAGAACAGTGCACAAATTGAAGAGAACCCATGATGTATGCACTCAAAAAGAATGTTTAGTCCCAAGTATTCTCAACACCGAAGTAGAGAAAGCGATCAACACACAAAAATCAGAGAAGAGCCCAGGAGACTACCGCTACACTAATTAAATTATAAAAATAGATACACCATCAATTTTAGAATTTTTAACCAAGTAATACAGACTCAATCGATACCACAGCAATAAACAACGTGCAATATTATCATCCTTCACAAAACAAAGGGAACAGAAACGATATTGCGAACTGCAGACCTATCGACCTGAAGTCGAATTTTTACAAAATATTTTCAAAATTAGTCCTAACCCGGATATCTAATGTACTCGACTTAAATCAACCACGAGAACAAGCAGGTTTTAGGAGAACGTATTCCAATATGGACCACATTCACACACTCCTGTAAGTTATAGAAAGTATACGGAATTTAATAAAAAGTTTACATTGCATTTATTGACTACATGTTGACTTTCGACACAGTTAAGCACAATGCGATATGGAAGGCTCTACCGGAACAGGGCGTAGAACACGGTTACATATCCATCCTAAAAGAAGTTTACATGAACAGTACAGAAATGTTAAAATTGGAAACTATTGGTCCGAAGTTTGACTTGAAGAGGGGAGTCCGTCAGGGAGATCCAATATCGCCGAAGCTCTTCACAACTGTCCTTGAAAGCATTTTTCGGAATCTAGACTGGGACTCACTCAGACTTCGAACAGATGGGAGAGACTAACGCACCTTTGGTTTGCAGATGATGTCGTTCTCTTCGCCGAAAATCACTACGAACTTCAACATATACTTCAAAGCTTAGGTACTGAAAGCAGAAATGTTGGCGTTCTAGTAAACGTTATGAAGGCAAAGCTCTTGACCAACGCGAAGAAGCTTACTATTTTATTAAATGGGAAAGCCATCGAATGCGTCGACGAATACGTGTACTTAGGTCGTGTAATCTCTATCCAAGATAATATAACGAAGGATGTTAACAGACGTATTTCTACGGCATGGAAGTATTTTTGGTCTTTAAAGGATGTTCTAAAAAGTCAATATGAAACGAAAGGTTCATGACAGCTGTATTCTTCCTGCACTAACATACGCTTCACCAACATGTTCATTAACGACTTCCAACAACGAAAAGTTCGAAGTCTGCCAACGTGTTATGGAAAGAGCGATGCTGGGCATCAATCGATCGCACAGACAAAGAAATTCCACCATAAGAAAACGATCTGGGATCGTAAGCTTCAAGAGAAGAGCAAGATCTTTGAAATGGAAGTGGGCGGGTCACATCGCAAGGTACACAAAACATAGATGGACAAAGTTAGTAACCGAATGGTATCCACGAGTTGAAAACAGGCCAACTGGAAGACCGAAATTACGATGGGATGACGATATAAAGCGGCTAGCCGGTAGGACATGGATGAGATTGGTACGCGACAGAGATAAGTGGAAGACGATGGGGGAGGCCTTCGTCCAATAAAGGACACGCCATACAACGAATTAAAAAAAAAACTCGTAACGAAATTAAGATAATTAATAAAATTAATATACCAATTAATTATAATAATAATTAATAGTATTGAATTTAAAAGGCAGTGAATATTATACATGCATTGTTTGAAGTAATTTGGCGAAAAAAATAAGTCGAAATTTAATCAAATTTATAAATAGATTTAAAAAAATTATACTACAGTTAGGAAACCTAAATCTTTCGAGATATTTATGTGGGGCGAATTCACAGCTTTTCGAATTCGCTTCGCACGTGAAAAATGACAGAAGAGGATGAAGAAGAAGACGGGCAGATGGAAGACACAAGCGTGAAGGGAATGAACCAAAAAGACGAACCGCGACTCCAGAACAATTGTGCATTGTGAATTTTGTTTAAAGTATTGAAGTATTGAATTAATAAACTCGCGTTTCCTTAAAAACGAATCCCACAAATTGGGGGCTCGTCCGGGATTCGGTTCGCGAGCGAAAAGTTCAGTTGTTTTCTCGAGTCGGTGACGACGCGACGTGGCTGCCGTTTTCGTTTCGAGCAGTTGTAAACGACGAGCGCCTTGCATTTTGGGGCGCGCATACAAGGACAACGGAAAAGGCAACGTTGACAGATGATGTGGGAGGCGACACAGAAACAACCACAGTCGCAGATGTGCTGGGCGACTGAAAAACCTTTCAGCTGCAAAGTCGGTTGCATGAGCTGGGCCTGAAAACTTCGGGCACTAAAGACGAGATGCGGGCACGCTTGAAAGAAGCGATGTCATCAAAAGTCGAAGCTTACGATGGGCAGGAGCCGGACGCTGAACATAGCCAAAACGAAGACGATGTTAGCGCTCACAGCGAATACGTGGCTACTAGAGCGTTTATACCACAGTTGTCGTTCAAAGATGTCGAAGAGTCTTTGGAAACGTTTAGCGGAGACGGCATAGAAAATGTCGAAAGGTGGCTCACGTCGTTTGAGGAGACCGCCGATCTTTGCCGATGGAATAATTTTCAAAAAGTTGTTTACGCGAAAAAGCTGCTTCGTGGCTCCGTTAAGCTCTTCGTAAATTTTGAATCGCATTCTAAATGCTGGACGACGTTTAAAAGATCACTATTGTCTGAGTTCACTAACAAAACTACGAGCAAAGACGTTCATAGACGGCTAAGTCAGACGAAGAAAAAAAGTAACGAATCATACCAAGAGTATACGCACCGAATGTTGGAAATTGCCAGCCACGCGGACATTGAAATCGAGGCGAAAATTCAATATATCATTGATGGAATTCCTGACGCCGAGTCGAATAAAGTTATTTTGTACGGTGCTTCGACGATCGTAGAGCTGAGGAAGAAGCTAAGTCAGTACCAGGCGATGAAAAGTAAGATGGCTGCAAAAGAACCAGTGACGAGTACAAAACCGCCGCCGAAACCAAGCAGCGGCCGGCAAAAGTGTTTCAACTGCGGAGAGTCTTCACACATAAGCCGAGATTGTCCGAATAAGTCGAGAGGGGCAAAGTGTTTTCGCTGCAACGAGTACGGACACATCGCGTCTGCCTGCAAAAGTCATTCATCGTTGGAGCCTAAAAGACGTGTCAACACTTTGCAGTCGACGGATAAGAAGGTGTACAAACTCGTTGTAATCAATGGCGTGGAAGTCGAAGCGATTATTGACTCAGGGAGCGACTTAAACCTAACGACTGCGACAATGTACGTCCGACTTGGAGCACCGAAGTTGGACACATCAACAGTTCCATTCCACGGAGTCGGAACTGCCGGATTCCGAACTCTGGGCAGTTTCGAAGTGGCTGTCAGTCTTGACGAGCAACGCGTCAATCTGCAATTCCATGTTGTTGCAGACGAAATTCTGGCAAGTGGCGTTTTGTTGGGTGGTGTATTATCAGAAGTCGTTGAAATCCACCTTAAAAACCGAAAGGCCGTGTTTTCCAAGCTCCAGACTGACGAAGAAAATGACGTTAAGAGCGTACTAAACATCAGTGTAGCTGACGACGATTGGCCACAGGGCGTAGAGGGCATCCAGGACGCAACGATCAAAAACGAAGTGAAGAAGCTCATTCAACAGTATTCACCGACTGATGATAAACATACCCACGTTGAAATGAAGATACGTTTGAAAGACGATATACCAGTACATCAAAGTCCCAGACGGCTATCAGCTGAATACCGCAGGATAGTCAACAAGACCGTGGAACAGCTGATGAAGGAAGGCATTGCGCGTCCCAGCATATCTGAATATACTAGCCCTATTGTGTTGACTAAAAAGAAAAATGGTAGTACAAGAATGTGCGTCGACTATCGTTTACTCAATCAAAAGATGGTTCGAGACAGATTCCCACTGCCGATCATAGACGATCTACTCGATGAACTGCAGAGTGCGAGGGTGTTCAGCGTATTGGATTTGGAAAATGGCTTCTATCATGTGCCGGTCGAAGAGGACAGCATCAAGTACACGTCGTTTATAACGCCAGACGGGCAGTTCGAGTTCTTGTGAGTTCCATTTGGCATCTGCAACGCACCAGCGGTCTTTCAAAGACACATACGAGCCGTGTTCAGATATCTTTTGGCTGACGGGACGATGTTGGCATACCTTGACGATATCATAATTCCTGCTAAAAATGAAACTGAAGGCTGCGCAAAGCTTGGACGAGTCATGGAGACAGCTAGTGAGTACAACGTTCGTTTTAATTGGAAGAAATGTAAATTGCTTGCACGAAAAGTTTAATACCTTGGAAATATTGTTGAGAACGGGACTGTGAAACCAAATCATGATAAGACGCTAGCTGTGGAACACTTCGGTCAGCCAAAATCAGCGAAAGACGTGCAAAGCTTTCTAGGCTTAGTAGGCTATTTTCGGAAGTTTATTAAGGGCTTCGCTCAGATTGCTCGACCATTATCGGACCTATTGAAAGACAAAGTTCCTTTCGAATTTGGAGCTGCCCAGCTACGCGCTTTTGACGAGTTAAAAGCCATTTTGACCAAGGCCCAAGTACTTAAACTCTTTCGTGTTGGAGTTGAGACCGAACTTCACACCGACGCTTCCATGTACGGGTTAGGAGCCATTCTTTTCCAACGAGATGACGAGGATGGAAGCTTGCATCCGATATACTACGCCAGTTGGAAAACGACGCCAGCGGAACAAAAGTATACGAGTTACGAACTGGAGATACTGGCAGTTGTCAAGTCACTCAAGAAGTTTCGAGTTTATCTTTTAGGAAATCTGGTGAAGATTGTGACAGACTGTCAAGCCTTGGCTCTAACGATGGCAAAAAAGGAGACTTGTGTGCGAGTAGCGCGATGGGCATTGTTAATTGACGAATACGAACATACGTTTGAACACAAACCAGGTCGATCGATGAAACACGCCGACGCCCTAAGCCGTAGCCCAGTATCGGTCTATTTGACAAGACGAGACCAATGTGCTTTAACTGATCGAGTTCAGCGCGCGCAGAAAGACGATCCGGAGTTGGAGAGAATTCTCGTGGGACAGGGTACTGCGGACGATTTCGTGGTGCAACATGGTATTGTTTACAAAAAGGACGACGGAGCCTTGCGATTAGTCTTTCCGAAGGCAATGCAGTACGACGTAATCAGACGAGCTCATGAACGTGGTCACTTTGGGTTGAAAAAAGTTGAACACCTGCTGAAATCTGACTTCTGGTTCCCACACATGCGAGCACGCATCAAGAAGTTCATTGAGAATTGCGTGACGTGTATCCTGGCAGAGAGGAAGAAGGGAAAAGGAGAAGGATGGCTTAAAAACCAAGCGACGGTTTTCGGAAACCCCAGACGAATCATTTCGGATCGAGGTTCAGCGTTTACCTCAAACATTTTCAGCGATTACTGTGAGAAGGAAGATATCCATCATGTTTTATTGACGACTGGAGTTCCGCGAGGCAACGCACAAATCGAGCGAATGAATGGGATCATAGTCCCGGTTTTGACGAAACTGTCTATTGACAATCCTGACGAGTGGTTTAAGCATGTCGAGAGACTGCAGCAATACGTCAACTCTTCGTATGGTCGCAGCATAGGTACTACTCCGTTTGAACTCTTAACAGGAACGAAGATGCGTCTGACGAATGACTTGCCTTTGCGAGAAATCATCGAGGAAGAGACTGTAAGTCGTTTTGTCGAGGAACGATCGAGTCTACGAGACGAAGCAATGAGACACATCCAGCGGATTCAGGACGAGAATCGGAAGACGTTTAATCGAAAGCGCAAGCCGGCGAGCGCTTACGATATTGGAGACATCGTTGCTATCCGGAGGACGCAATTCGGAGGAGGCTTGAAGGTGCGCGAAAAGCTCCTAGGCCCCTATCGGGTCACATCTGTCAAACCAAATGATCGTTATGGTGTCGAAAGGATCGGACGTGGTGAAGGGCCAGGCGAAACAACAACAGCAGCCGATTACATGAAGAGGTATCCGAGTCATCAAGATTCGGGTGCAGAAGACGAGCTACAATGCGAGAGCGATATAGGCGATACCGACGGTAGCGCCGAGGGCGGCGCTTAGAACAGGATGGCCGAGTTGTGGGGCGAATTCACAGCTTTTCGAATTCGTTTCACTGGTGAAAAATGACAGAAGAGGAAGAAGAAGAAGACGGGCAGACGGAAGACACAAGCGTGAAGGGAATGAACCAAAAAGACGAACCGCTACTCCAGAACAATTGTGCATTGTGAATTTTGTTTAAAGTATTGAAGTATTGAATTAATAAGCTCGCGTTTCCTTAAAAACGAATACCACATTTATAATAACGAAAATTGTTTCGTTGTGCTCAGCATTTATAAAAACTATGATATTCTGTATAAAATGCATTGTAAATTATATATCTCAATTAGTTATTATTAAAAGAAAAAAATTTCCGGATTCTACACTGTTACGCTTTATTATTCGTGACGTTTCGGTCTCTGCTGCGACCCTTATCAAACTGGTCTCGGCAGAGACCGAAACGTCACGAATAATAAATCGTAACAGTGTAGAATCCGGAAATCTTTTTCTTTTAATTCGAAATGCACTGTGAAAACATTCACCAAACCATTAGTTATTATTACTTTCGATTAAGAAGTTTTAAAAATTACTATTATACTCTAGTGTTGTTTTATATGTAAACCGATAGTATGTATTGTTAATTTACATTGATATTATTACTTATTATTTTTACAGTACACAATTTTTTAATAGCAATAATTATTTAGTCTTTAATACTCATTTTCTTTATTTATTATTATTACGGTTATTATCTCTACCTAATTCATCATCATCATCAATGGCGCGATAGCCCAAATCGGGCCCTGGCCTCCTGAAGTCATCGCCTCCAATCGTCTCGATCCAAAGACTGCGTCCTCCAGCTGCTAATTTTTAAAATGGCTTTGCTGTCTTCATCAACCGAGTCTTCCCATCGCTTGCGTGGTTTGCCTACTGGCCGATTACCACTCGCTTTGCCTTTAAGACCACGTTTGGGGATCCTTCTGTCTTCCATTCGCTCTACATGGCCAGCCCACTGCAGTCTCTGTAGCTTGATGAACGTTGAAGCTTCTGGCTCGTCGTAGAGTTGATACAACTCATGGTTGTATCTTATTCGCCATTCCGTTCCTTCCTTCACAGGTCCCAAAATTCTTCGAAGGACCTTTCTTTCGAATGCGTTAACTGCTTTTTCGGAAGCTCGCATTAATGTCCACGTCTCGCTGCCATAACAGAGCACAGGTCGTATAATAGTTTTATAAATCCGCAGCTTATTGTTCCTGTGCACTTTCTTGGATTATTGGAAGTACCGAATAATACGTCTTATTTGCAAGTATTATCCGTCGTTTGATTTCGTCTGTTTTATTACCGTCCTTTGCTAGATTAGCCCCAAGATATATGAAGTTGTCCACACTCTCCAAATTATATTCCGCAATTGTTATGTTTTGTCTGATTGGCGTTCTCCTTGTTTGCATCATTAATTTGTTTTGCTTTCATTAATGCGCAACCAGACTTCCATCTCCCTGCCTTAAACCACATTCCGTTCGAAGTAGCTTAATGGCCCTTTGAAGACAATGGTTTCTATTATGCTGGAAGAACCAAAAATTATTAAGAATGAAACCACGGTGCTGGAATTTGTATGGGACAGGCTCGTGATCGAATCAATCCCGAAATCTAAGACCATATTCATATTGAAGAGCACTAAGGACATGTGAGTAGTTATAGCTTGTGTTAATTAAAAAAACAGCTCAAATAAAATAACATTAAGCTTAAAACCATAACAGGATTACGACTCCGCGTAAAGCCCAATCATACGATACTGCAGATGAGATTTTTGTGACGTTAAGAATTTTGTATGGGGATTGGTAGAAGGGGTGACAGCACTGAACTAATTTGTCTCACATCATGCTAGAGTAGCTATAAAAATGTTTCGTACCAAATTTAAGCTTGAAAAATTGAATAGGTACTGAAAAACTTAGTGCATGGGATTTAGCGAAATTGTGCAATTTGTATGGGAGGTGGTAGAAGGAGGGGAGTGTTTTTTGGTGATTTTTTCAGAAACAAAGCAGATATATTTTAAATTTTAGTTCAGTAACGTCTACACTTTTTAAGAAAATAGAATTTTTGAAAAATTGTGAAATTGTGTCACATTGTATGGGAAAGGGTAGCAGAAGTGAAGCTAATCGGTTAATTTTTCCCGATATTAATAGTAATGCTAATTAAGGATTCTGTACAAAATTTTAGCTCGATGAAAGCTATACGTATTGAGAAAATTGGATTAGAGTATTTCATGAAAAAGTGCAGTTTGTATGGGAGGTGGTGGAAGGAGTGAGATGTTTTTAGTGATTTTCCGAAAAACAACTACATATTTTAAATTTTAGATCTGTGACACTTTCCAAGAAAATCGAATTTTTGTAAAGTCGTGGAATCGTGTCACATTGTACGGGAAGGGGTAGAAATAGTGAAGATAATCGGCTAATTTTTTTCCCGATATTAATAATACTACGTACTGAGAAATAATATGTTTCAAATTAATAGCCCTTATAGTTTCTAAGAAAATTTAATTATTACATATTATTAAAAATTAGTCACTTTGTATGAAAGGGGGTAGAAGGCGTGAGGGGAGGGGAATGAAACCAAAAGCAGATTACATCTCTGAGCATACCTAATAAACTGTGAAAGTTTCATTACAATCGGTTGTTTTTGCGTGAAAGCCGAACAGAGACGGACAGACAAAGAAGAATTTTAAAAGCGTGAGTTTCTGCTTAGTTATTGCTAAAATAAAGCAAAAAATTAATTTATAGCCATTTCTAAACAAATAACAGACAGATACTACAATTTTATGTAGATATAGGAAAAGCATTGACAAAAAAAATATTGATTTCGTATGCATCCTTAACTTGTGCTAAGAATAATGAAGTTGCGCTCGACTTATTGGAGCATATTTTAAAGTATAATTTTCAACAAAAAAAAACTCTGTCTTAATTTTTTAATGGAAGGGATGAAATGAGAGAATCGGAAGAAACGTTGTTGCGCACATTTTCCAATTTTCATCTCATATACATTTGATTGACATTAGCCCATAGGCACCTCCACTATTCATTCTCTATTTCTAGGACCACCTCAACCAGAATCTTCCCCGCATTACCAACTTATCCCAAAAATAATAAAGTTGCGCTCCACTTCCGGGAATTTTTTTTTCTCGCGTAAGAGATCATACTTATTATTTTCAAAAAAAACTTGTACATTTTATGCTAACTCATTTGGACTGGTCCACAACTATTTAAAGCATGAAATACCGCCAAAGAAGTCAATCAATCTGCATATATTCCGCTTACTTGTTTGATTAATTTTACAATGAGCGTATGCGGTGGGGTGGATAATTACGAAATGTAATTGGGTTTTTTTTCAATCTGAGGTATCGAACCGGTTAACATCGAATCCACAACTACGATTAATCACGGATTAGCTACAAACAACAAATCAACAGAGTGACAAATTTAGTATAATACCCGTACATCAAACGAGTAGCTAGATTTATGTTACGCGCGAAACATTGCCACTAATGTTGTTGCTTATCTACGAGTATCAATCCCATAAACTTCAGGTTATACATCTTAATTTTAGCTTCAGATTTTGTCTTGGCAAAAACTCTTATACTGAGTGAAAAGTGGAGGTGGTACACTTGTTAGTGACCAGCGAAAATCAACCACATACGATGCGGCCAGGCTATGCTCACTTTAGTTCTTCAGTTAAAGTTTGGTGCGAGCTGAGTTAATACCTTTCCAACCGGTGATACCAAAACAGATCCCTAAATATAAAATGAAGATCGCCTTATCGACAATCTTGGGCCTAACTGTCTTGGCCGTTAGTACCTATGGAATAAAACTTGAAGAAAAATTCGCCTGGAAGAAGTTGACGTTCGACTGGCCGTCGAAGGAAGCCGAACAAGCAGCCATCGCATCAGGACAATATGTGCCCAGCAATAATTTACCTTTGGGCGTAGAAGTCTGGAGAGATAAACTTTTTGTTACCGTGCCCAGGTAAGTGTAGCCTTATCTCAATAATTTTTTTTTTGATAATGTCACTGCGAATGCTACATGGTATTACACTAAATGCACTAAACAGGTTCGTTGCAACGTTATTGACCAAAAACTCGTACAAGTAATCTCCAGGTCATATTACTCATTCATCAGGTGAATGTGCGATCAATAAAGAGCTAATTTTTTTTTTGTCATTTAAATTTTTATTCGTTTTGCGGAGATCAGTGTTATTTAGGTGACGCCTTTATGGGTATTTCGAACTTTGGTGATTTTAACATCTTACAAGCACTTTATGGTAATGATCCAACTTTTTAAAATGCATTTCCCCCAGTTTTATTGATATGTAGGTGAATAACGGTCAAAAGAATACTAATATAAGATACGGCGAATAATTATTCGCACACGGTTCGATCACGACTTTTCAATTATCGAAAAATCCCAACAGACCGGTTCAGTAAATTGAAAATTTGCACGCGATTGTCATTAACTATACAAATTCATTATTAGATTTTTAGAATATTTTTGTGTACGTAAATGTTGTGTTTGTTGTTTTTGTGTGCTATATTTGATAATTTCTGAGTTGCTTGCCAAAGGTAAAAAAAAAAACTGAATAACATCTTTTAAAATTGTTTTTATCATGGATATAGGTTTTGATAAAACAAATATTGAAAATGGGCAGCAGAATCAATTGTTTAAAAACTAATTCATTCCAACATCAGGATTATACGCTTAACCGATCTAAAGAAAATTGATGCGGCTTAGTGGTAGCTATCTGAACAACCAAAAACCACCACTTCTGATGGTTTAATGTTTAATTTTGCTCGCCAAACGCCTGAAATTATTATCAATTAGTGTGGTCTGCAGTGCGATTATGAGTTCAAATCCCGACATATTATTACGTATATCTTGGACACCTCAATCGAAAAATGAGAGATTCGTAGATAGAAGGTTGTATGAAGGGCAAACAACCCTTCCACAATAAGTAATGAGAATGTTATGAAATCTGAATATCAGGAGGCCAATGCCCGATTTGGGCTATAGTGCCGTTATAGAAGTAGAAATATTGGATTTCCATTCGAGTAAATTTTTCATTTGTAGCAAATCCAATCCACACAAGAAAGAAAGTCAGAGTATTCTAATAATGAAGAGGAAATATAAAGTAATTATTGATCACTTTTTTTTTCAAACCTCTCTACTAGTTAGTTGTTCTTTCCGTTGATTTCTCTTTGGAAATATACAAATTCGCTGACAATTTTTAGGGTTTTTTTTCTGTTATTCTTGCTGAAAGCATAGTAAATTCCATTTCACTTGATTCGCTTTTGTTCTTTTACACTCTACCAAGTGAATTTAGTATGCCATGAGATTTTCGAATCCTTTTTGTGATACTTTTAATACACAATAAAACCTTTGTAATTGGGGCACTAAAGGAACCCAGCAAATTGTGTCCCAATTAGAAGGTGTCTCCATTAGCAAGGTTTGCGAAATTTCAAGCTTTAAAAAAAGAATTTCCAATTGATTTTTCATTAAAACAATCACATTTCAGAGTAAGAAAGCTAGTAATATTTTATTACAAATAAAATAAAGTTATTTTTTTAAAATTGCATAGAAATACATGAGTAACATTTGAAATAAGAAGTTTACATTGCTGTGAAAAATTCATTGATCTTAAGCTGTTTTTTTTTGTTTTTTTTTCTCTATTACTTTCGCCTTATGATGCCTTCATATTCCTGAAACTTTTTAAAAACATAACAGGAGTACGATTGTGCATAAAGCCCAATCGTGCGATACTCTAGATGAAAAAGATTTTTTTTAATTTAAAAAAAATATTGTAGATGATGCTAGAGTTGTCATCAAAATGTTTTATACAAACTTTAGGATTCAAAAAGGTACTGAGAAAATTAGTATATTGGATGTAGTGAACTTGTGCAGTTTATATGGGAGGTGGTAGAAGGAGAGGGAGCACTCAAATAATTTTTATACGGTATATTGAAACCATTGTAAAAGTAATGTTTTCCAAATTTTAAATCAATAGCTTTTATACTTTTTCAGAAAATCGGTTTATTGTTAAATTGCAAAATTGTTTCATTTTGTATCTCTTCTCCAATGAGACTGCAGCCCAAATCGGACCTTGGCCTCTTGACATTCAGGTTCCTTAACATTTTTTTCATTACTTACTCTGGAAGGGTTGTTAGCTCTTCGCACAACCCTCTTTCCACGAATTTTTCATTTTCGTAGATTGAGGTGACCAATGTATATCCAAGCAATCAATGAGCTGGAATTATATATTGTGCCGACCGGGATTTGAACTCACGACCTTCGAATTGCAAGACCAACACGCTACCTAATAGGCTACACCCTAGCTTTCATTTTGTGTGGGAGGGGTAAAAAGCTGTGAAGATAATCGTCTAATTTTTTATTGTCTTACTAATAATCTATACATATAAATATAATTGTAGTGTCTGTCTGTATAAATGGCTATAAGTTGATTTTTTGCTTTATTTGGACAATAACTAAGCAGAAACGCATGTTTTTAAAAAATTCTATGTCTGTCTGTCTTTCCGGCTTTCACGTAAAAACGGCTGAACTTATTTTAATGAATTTCGTACACTCAATTTATTTTCTTAATGGTGGAAGAAAAGATTTCCGGATTCTACACTGTTACGCTTTATTATTCGTGACGTTTCGGTTTCTGCTGAGACCTTTATCAAACTGTTTGATAAAGTTTGATAAAGGTCTCAGCAGAGACCGAAACGTCACGAATAATAAAGCGTAACAGTGTAGAATCCGGAAATCTTTTCTTTCAATTCAAAATGCACTGTGAAAACATTCACCAAATCATTTCTTAATGGTCTTCAGAATTTCTAGTTTACTAGCTACATCCGCCTCGTTGGATTTTTTTACCCTATTTTGTTGTCCACTCATATTTTACTAAAAATAAATGCAAAAATCGAAAATCTCAGCGAGATTGCTTCGGAAGAAACATTCTTGAGACACAAAGAAAATAAGCTCACTCATATGATCTGCGAAAAACTTTAATTTTATGTCCCAATTACGAGTTCCAAAAATTCAATTTTAAGCAGAACTGTCCCAATTAAGAGGTTGTTATCCTATTTGCGAGGGTAATTGAGCTTTATTTACTGTCCCATGTCTCGATTACGAACGAAGTGTACAGATTCCCGAAGTTTAGCTGGAACAAAATTCGAAGTTCGATCGAAGATGCGTCCAAATTGGAAGGGTGTCCCGATTACTGAGTGCCCTAAATGAGTGGTTTTACTGTATTTTACTTTATTATTCTAATAATAAAGTATTGTGATCGACACAAGAAAAAAAAAACTTTGCTACCCTGAAATTTTTTTTTTCGCGTTTCATGACTAAATTAGCCTAAAAATGCAAAAAAAAAAACCCGTCTGTCTGTACGCCGTCCGCCGTACGCCGTACGCCGACGTGTACGCTCAGCGCACATTAACTCCCAAACGCTTCAAGATAGAAAGGTCATTTTTGGAGGGATTATAGGTAGTTGCGGATCTCAGACGGATACCCATTTTTGGGGGTGTACCAGTTCAGGGGGAGGCAGGGGGAGCGCTTAAACCGAAAAATACGAATTCAAATATCTCAAATATGGTTACAGCTAGGAAACTAAAAATCAACATACATATAGAGGAGTTTATAGAACAACTTTTAAAAATAATTTCATTTTTTTATCCATTGGGGTGCGAAAAGGGGGGGCTAAGAACCAATTGTCGGCCGAATTTTTTTTTCAAATGATTATATCTTCGAAATTACTTCCCATAAAAAATTTATATTTTGAGACCATTAAGATGGCATACGGATGTGCTAGAATCAGTTTAGATAGAAGCTAATTATTGTAAGGGGAAGGGTCAGTGGGGGTGCAAGGAAAAACACTTAAAAATTAATATCTCGACTATCTCTTAAGCTATGTAATTGAAACTTAAAACGTGTACTAAGCTTTACTAGCAATATATGAAAAAAATACAACATGTGGACGTAATAGTAGTGGGGGGAAATGGGGAGCATTTCAAAAATGGCTCACTTTCCAAAACTACAAATCACCAAAACTCAAAATAGAGTAGAGATATCAACTCAAAAATTTGTTAGATTGTAGAGCTATATAATTTTTAATTTTGATAAAAAATTTAAGCTGGGGGGTGTAAGGAGAGGGAGGTGGAAAGCAAAAATGTTGAAAATTTTGAGTAATTTTTTTTATGGCTCTCGTAAAAGATACAAAGTTTAAATTTTGCACGTCGACATATCTATTTAATGTTCACAGAAAAAAAATAATAATTTGTTCCAAAATTATTATGCACCGAAGTGGGGGTCTAACGTCCACAAGGTGTTTCATGTGCAATGAAAAAAACACATAAACTGAAAATTTTTGAATAAAATTTTTAGGTAGAAACTTGAAAATTTTCGAAATGCATTTAAAAAAAATCTTTAAGAGTTTGAAATATTAGCTGGTTTAATATCTTCAAAACTTCTACCCCCTCCCATACAAAATTATTTTTTCGACCGTTTTTAAGAAATCAATTATCACCTAACTATTAAATGCTATCAATTTGAAATTTTGCAAAAAAACTTAAAAAAATAGTTGAAATAAAATACGTTAAAATTTTTGAGATCGCACTTGCCCTTCTACCCCCTCCCATACAAAAGTATGATTTCGAACAATTTCAATAAATCAACTGCTAACCAACAAATTAAAAGCTACGAACTTGGATTTTTGTATAAGCACCTTACAAGAGAAATGAAATAAAACTGCATCACAAGTTTTATGATTTCCTTACCTGCTCTACCCCCTCCCATAAAAATTTTCGGTTTCGTGAATGTAAAATACAGCGAATTTTATGAAAATTCTATGCAACTTCGTCTATGAAACTGACATTCTATACAAAGAATATTGGATTTGGTTCAAGCAATCAATTAAAAAACTATTAACATCCACCCACCCTTACTATCACCCTCCCCCCTCCCTTCATGAAAACTCAAACTTGTATAAATGAAGGAATGAAAGATGGAGCGTTTCCGGAAAGTGTTAAATTGAGAACTGCCCTGCTCAAGAAGCTCCTTTCACTTAGTCTTCCCTAACCACTCTAACCTGCATATTGACTTTCTACGCATGCGCATTTTGTCCCAAAAATAATAAAGTTTCGTCCGACTTGTTGGCAGTTTATTTATAATATTATTGGGTAATAATATGCACAACCTAAGCTCACTTTTTCCTTGATCCGGTGTTTAAATGCACATAAGTCTATTTTGTGACTTTTTAAGGGAAGGTTTTTTAAAAATATGCAATATGTACTAGAAACTCTACTTTTCCTTCATAAACACAATAATTATTTAGTTGAATCATTTCAAAATATGACTAAGTGGTTAGTCACTCTAATTCATTGTACCTTTCTGATTGTGTTAGCAAAAACAAAAACACAATTTTTGACTTATGTGCTTTTACACACCGGCCAATACTTTGTTCAGATCATTTTAAATAATATTTTTTTTTACAGCTGTTGAAAATAACTTAGGGAGTCACCCCTTAATGCGCGATGCACAGTTAAGTCGACATGGGTAGGGAAACACAGGAGAGCGGTGAACGTTGTTCTTAAATTGTTGGAGGTTATATTCCATTGGAAAGAGTGCCTGGTAATAAATTCTACTGTCGTCTGAGGGATGAAGTACTGCCTAAGCTTCACTGTTCTCCACGGTAAGGGCTTCACAATGTACTCGTGTGAGCGTGCAACTTGACGAGTATTTCGGGGGAATTGAATATAGGAGGTAGCTTTTAGTTCCGTGATGCATTTACCATGGAAGTATCTATAGTATTTAAATGCAGAGTACTCCGATATTTCGACGATGCTCGAGGGAATCAATTGAGGCCGATATAGCTTCATCTCCAATTAATCGGAATACATGTTTCTGGATACGGTCAAGTAGGGCCAGATGTGATTTTGAGGCCCCAGCCCAAACATGCGAGTTGTACTCAAGATGTGGTCAGATACAAGCCTCATAGATGGTAGCTAGTTCGGAGGCAGAAAATTATTTCTTACACTTCCGAAGAACACCTAGCCGTTTTGAAGCATCAAGAGCGACTTCGCAAATGTGCTGGCTCCAATCTAGACGATTATAACATTTTACACCTAGTAATGTAAAGTCTGCAGAAGGTGGAACCTGTACGCCATTTAAGGACATATTAGTGACCGACATCGGAACGTTATGTTTAAGAGATAGAAGACTGGACTGCGTTTTTAAGGCAGTAAATTCTACTCTGTTTTTCATGCCCCATTTGAGGATTAAACTGAGGTCAGAGTTCAGTGATTGTATCGACTCGTTACAACAAGAGGCCACCAATGTCGGACGAGCGTCCATAGGCGAGTCGAATTATGTTGTTATGGTATCTAGAGTTCTGTCACCTGCGAAACAGTGAATAGGATTGAGAGTAGACAACAGAAGATCGGTTATGAAGACTAAAAAGAGAGTGAGAGATAAAAATGATCCCTGAAAGGTGCCAGAATCAATAGAAAAGGGTGCAGAAGTTATCTCGTCTAGTACGACTCCAATAGAGCGCTCGGAGAGGAAACTGTCAGTCCATTGAAGAAACGAAGTGTTTAAACCAAAGGCCTTTAGTTTGGCTAGGAGGCATTTGTGCCAAACTCTGTCAAACGCTTTAACGATGTCAAGAGCAAGAACTTGACCTTCACCAAATTTGTGGATGTAGGAATTCCAACGCTCGGTAAGATAGATCGTCTGTAGAACCACCCGAGCGAAATCCATATTGGCGATCATGAATGAGATTTTTATCCACAAGAAAGTTAACTATCCTGCGATAGACAGCAGTTTCCATTACTTTTGAAAGCACTGAGGTAATGGCTATGAGGCGGTAATTACCACTCCAAGATAAACCACGAAACGTCGATAATAAAGCGAACACCTCTAATTAGTGGTAAATCTGGAACTCCTCAAGGCAGCTACCATGGACCGTTGCTGTTTTTTTCGTTTATTAATGATAATTCTTTTCTTCCTACGCACGTGTATGCTGACGGTGTTTTTGCTTACAGAAATAATAAACTCTTCTAAGTGCTTGGATTGTGTTTATAAATCTCGACAAGTGTAATGTTGTTCGTTAGACTCACAAACGATTTTTTACTCGATTACATTATTCAGAATATTGCTTTAGTGTGACCTTGGTATTAAAATTGAAATTAATCGTAATTTCGATACACACGCTGTTAACGAATCTAACTTTTTCTCGAGAAATGGCATGATGCTGCAAAATTAAATCGTGTTCTTTAGTAGTTGTATTTCTATTTCTCGATGCTTAAGCGTGCATCCACTTTTAAATTCAAGTTTTCGTAGTACTAATTTTGGCATGAATGAATCAGTGACTAATAAGATATTATAAATAAAAACAATTTTTTTAATGCAACGAGCATAACTTAGGGAATTACCCATAGTTATGTACAGAAAGAGAATACAATTTAGTGGGGTTTTGGGAATTAGTGGAATCGACCGTAAACATGTTTTTTTGTAGGACTGAAGATTGTAGTTGTTAGGAAACATTCTAGCAGGCAACACATTCCAAATTCTGTACGTGCGGAAAATAAATGACTGGCAATATTTCACTGTACAGGTATTGGCTCATGAATATACTCGTGTTATTTTCATATAAAATGAAGTCAGATAAGAAACGATGCATATTCTGTAGACTTCTCGATAAAAGATTACTTTATTTTATAATATCCAGAAAAAAGCACTAAAAAAAGACATTAATCGCCGAGCCTTAATAAAAATGTCTGCGAAAGTCGAGCGCAACATAATTCTTATTCTTAAAGTGATGATGTGTGAGTGAAGTTAACAAACGAATTTGTGTCAACACAGGTCGAATTGCGTGAGGTCAAAATGGCGATATTGTTGTTGAGTACCGATCCGAGCCTATCGTGGATAAATTCGACGAATTTGGCATATTAATGCTGCAAAAATCCAAATTTTCATCGCCGCCGAGAATTATCGGCATTTCATAATATCGATATTCGTCAAATCCTTTAAAACAAACTTTTCAGCTTTTGGCTGTAAGCTAGCGAATTCAAGACGCGGTCGAACTTCCCGACGATACATAATCCAACACAAAACTCAAAACCCGCGCAGCCAACAAGCGAAAATCCTGCAAAACGAGCTCCGACCAACAGGCGCCTATAATATCGACCAATCAGTGGGCAAATACCATACATACAATACATATATATATATACACAAGTGCGAGAGATTGACTCACAGATAAGACCATAATTCTTCCTCTATCTATCTTCTACAAGGTGCAAGGCCACTCGACTCCTCTGGTATTATGTTCCCCTCGTCCCTACACGGCCATCGACGCTGAATCTGAGAGCAATAACACAAAACTCAAAACCCAGGCAGCCAACCAGTGAAAATCTCACAAAACAAGCTGTGACCAACAGCCACCAATAATATCAGCCGAGCAGTAAAGAAAACAAATTTCGATCAACTCGGGAAAAAATCCGGCCAGGAATTTCGCAATTTGCGTACGGAATGAAATTTGAGTAACCAGACCGACATTTTTTTGCTTACTACGCGGTGAAGATTATGGGCGCCTGTTAGATACCACACTGTAACGAATTTTAGACGCAAAAAATTTATGGTTGAGTCCACCCATTAAACATATCCATGTCAAAAGAAGGGTAATTCCAAAATTAAGCGAATTCTCCATTTCTTTTTGTACGAATTTGAACACAAGCAATATTCTTCAATGATAAGCTAGAAACTTTAACGTTCGTCAAGCTACGTAAACGGCAATGGGCCATGTAGAGTGAATGGAAGATAGATGAATCCCCAAATGCGTTCCTGAAGGCAAAGCGAGTAGTAACAGTCCAGTAGACAATCCAAGCAAGCAATGTGAAGACTCAGTTGACGAATATAGCAATGCCATCTTAAGAATTAGCAGCTAGATGACGGGGTCTTATTCTTGGCATATTTAAATACTATCGGCATAAAAACAACATGAAATATTTTTACTCAAACGCTTGCTAAATCTAGTATTTTCAAGAATAGGGATTTGTCCCAGTACAGCAGGAAAGGATAAGGATTTGTATAGGATAGAGTACAATTTTGTATATTTTGTAATGAATAGAAAATTATTATTCTTACTAGTATTGGCCTATGGTCGAAATTCGACCAATTGTGTGTTTAAAATAAGAAAATTCATACTTTTAATATGGACTCATCTAATATTAGATATTCTTTTATTTGATACTTGATTTAAGCTATCAAATAAAAAAATATATCCATCCACTGATTTGGTGACCACAGATAAGTGTTAAATAATTGGCAACAGCCCTGCCATAGATAACCATATTCTCTTAGTCTTCCCTATCCACCCCAAACCACATATTGACTTCTCTCGCATCCTCAACTTGTCCCAAGATAAAGTTACGCCCGACTCATTGGTAGATATTGTGTAATCAGAACAGAAACTTCAACGTTTCTCTCTATCGTTTCAGTTCACGTTTTGTTTCGAAAAATCGATTCTCAGAAAAAACAACTTTGCCAGCGCCAGTCCCTTGAAGAGAAATTCTCCTATCATAAGAAGAAATTCTCCGGGAAAATTTTTCATGAAATTCCCCCAAAGAATATTGCTAGATAAATTTCTCAATCCGATTTATTAAGAAATTAATGAGAGCAATTCGCCTTGTCGAAAGTTTTTAGACCAATGTACATATAAAAAAATTATTATATCTCAGCAGTCGTCCAGTATAGCGAAAAATCTTTGAAGTAAAAAAAAATTGTTTTTTAACTGCTCGAGAGCTTTACTACATTTTTCGATCAGACTAAAACTAGAATTTTCCTGATGTTTCTTAAGGATAAATGGGAATAACTTTCAATTCAGTCATTTCCTAAGACAATAGGGTTCCGTTCGATAAGGAGCCCTATCTTTTCGATTAGTCTCACCCTTTTCTGTTGGAGTTTACTCAAGCTTTCGTCGAGACACACGGTCATACGTCGTTGAGAAAATGAGTTTTGTGGACTCCTAGGTTCTGAAAACATGATAATCTGAAAGAACCGGATGTCGAAAATCTTCACGATTAGCAGTTTCCTCTAATCATTTTGTAATATGGGGAACCAAAAAGATTGGATTTTGATCATAAAATTTGAAAATTATTACACGAGTTTTTTGTTGAATTCGAAATAAATTTCAATAAATTCGATTGAAGCGAAATTAACGAGTTATCTAATTAATTAACATATCGCATTGAATGTTCTTAACGGACAATATATGTAATAGGTACACGATTTTTGTTATCTAGGAAGCATTGTCAGTATGGACGCGGAGCTGAAAAGGATATTGAGGCTCGTCTCAATAAAGCTCGTCAGGCCTACGGTATCCTTTCCCCTTTCTGGAGGCTAAGGTAAGAAAGATCTCTCTTCGCACGAAGCTGCAAGTTTTTGACGCATGCGTCAAACCTGTGTTGTTATACGGTTGTACTACGTGGAAAGTGCTACCCTGAAATTTTGCTAAATTAGCCTGAAAATGCAAAAAATAAATCCGTCTGTCTGTACGCCGTACATGTACGCTCCAACGACATTGAAAGATCCATATCTCCGAAACCCTTGTAGATAGAGAATTAAATTTTGGATGAATTTTGGATTGGGTGTAGAACTTTCATTGCCTAAGTTTTGGTGAGTTTATCGTGAAAGGGGTAGGCGAGGGAGGGTTAAGGTCGAAAATTGCTATTGCTAATATCTCCACTATGAAAAATAGAAAGCTATAACTAGACACTCGGGTATATTGGTGGACGGGGAAAAAAGCAAAATAAATCATTTTTTTTTATCCAGTGTAGTACAAACAAGGAGAGGGGGGAGGGCTAAAAATCAATTGTCAAATGACTATATCTTCCAAATTACTTAACAGAATGAGTGTGGCTCATAGGTCATCCGTAATCACATGAAAATAACACAATTTTTTTTATTTTAATGCACTTAATGATTTTCGCATCGATAAATATTGATCGAAACTTACAACTTTTAAGTTTAAATCCACCAAATAACTAATAACTTTTTGCAATAAACCGAAAATTTATTTTTTTCACTTATTTTTATGAACATTATTAATAAATTTCACTATAATTCTTTCTTATCTTCATAACATCTACATATATCTACCATTGATTTGATTAATGGTTTAATTCGAAAACCTTCTAACATTAATTTTGACACAATTAACTTTTCGATATTAACATTGAATTGTAACGGATCGTTTCAGCTATATTATGTCATAAATATAATTTTATTACAAGATCTGAAAAGAAACTCAATGATTAAAATTTCAAGCTACAATAACCCTGGTTTCGTTTATAACATTTGAGTCATTTCAGTAAAATCAAACATGAAAGGCACGATGATAATAATAATTGTCACTTTCCGTTGAGCCAGGGGATTTTAAAAAGTAATATAGTCCGCTTGATGATTTTCGATAAAGAAATTTTCCATTGTCCAACCTATTATTTTATTATTTTCATTTCATCTAAATACCATACGAAGGAGAATAATGAACTATTGGATGAATTGCTTATCGAAAAAGAGGTTACGTAATCAAATTGAAATTTTTCAAACTAACAAAAATACATACTTTGAGAATCGACTAAGAATATAGCTTGTCAATTCATAAGACTTTTTATACACAATAGTTAACAATTAATATACCAATATGTTTATAAAAAGAGATTGTGTTCAACCAACAC
Organism: Chorisops tibialis; assembly: GCA_963669355.1. Lineage (NCBI taxonomy): Eukaryota > Metazoa > Arthropoda > Insecta > Diptera > Stratiomyidae > Chorisops > Chorisops tibialis. Next base: position 265,777,698 of record OY770262.1, on the reverse strand, counting down.
AAATAATCAACTTATATAAAATTTAATATTGACCAGCATCAATTATTGAATAATCCCAGCAAATAAAACGCCGATTATAAAGAATTATCATGAAATTAATTCTGTATTGTTTTTAAATATTTTGTGTTTAATTAATAATTCCAAACATAATTCACTATAACCACACTATAATCTTCCATTGTTATGTTTGAGTAAAATATTTCATCTCATACGATGAATAATTCACTTTCTTTAAGTAGTGAATTTGCTAATATTTACAAGAAATTTATTAAATCAATGTCTAGTACAATAGTAGACTAGAACAATTGCACACTTTATGCAACAAAAAATTAACTTTTAAATAGAAATTTGTCTTATTTAGGAGGTCGAGGCTCGATTTAAGCGATAGCGTCATGGTTGGTAATTAAGTAGCTGGCACATTTTATTAGTGATGTGATTAATAAAGACAATAGCTTATTCGGTATCAATCAATCAAATTCCTGTTAAGACCCCCTATAGGGGCATAGGACAGAAACAACTCTCTTCCACAAGGCGCGATCCTGAGCATCGGCTTTAAGCTGTTGCCAGGACTTGTTTATTCCTCAGGCCTCCTGCTCAACTGCTCGCTTCCATGTGTTACATGGTCGACCAACCCGACGTCTTCCTTGAGGGTTATAATCCAGAGCCTGTTTTGCGATGTTTCGCTCTAGTTTCCTCAAAGTATGACCGATCCACTGCCACTTTCGCCGTTGAATCTCAATACCTATTTTAGTCTGGCGAGTTGTACTCCAAAGTTCGTCGTTGGAGATTACTTCTGGCCAGAATATTCCTAAAATGCGCCGGAGGCATTGGTTTACGAAAGTCTGTAGTTTCTTGGTGAGTCGAACGGTCACTTTCCACGTAGTACAACCATACAACAACACAGATTTGACGCATGCGTCAAAAACTCGCAGCTTCGTGCGAAGGGAGATCTCTCTTAAACTCCAGAAAGGGGAAAGGATACCGAAGGCCTGACGAGCTTTATTTAGCCGAGCCTCAACATCCTTTTCGGCTCCGCCGTCCATGCTGACAATGCTTCCGAGTTAGCAAAAATCTTGCACCTCTTCTACATCCTGTCCATTAAGAACAATCGGTGTGCTTGCGTTCGAACCCATGTGCATGTACTTGGTTTTACGCACATTTATTTTCAGTCCCGCCTCTTTGCATTTAGAATGCAACGAGCGAACATTTGACTCTAAGTCCGAACGGGTATGTGCAAGCAAACACACGTCATCAGCATAATCAAGGTGACTTAAGATGTTAAATAGTCTCCATTGAAGACCTTTACCTTCCCCACCTTCCAGTGCAGCTTTCAAGATGTCATTTATTACCACCAGAAACAGGGCTGGTGATAATATGCAGCCTTGTCTGACACCCGTTCGCACAGTGAAGCTCTCGGACAGCTCTCCTCTATGCAAGACGCGACACCTTGCATCTTCGTAGGATTCTTTAATCATAGCTATGACCTTATCTGGAATACCTCTCCTACGCAAAGCATTCCATATGTAATCTCGCTTAACGCTGTCGAAAGCCTTCTCGAAGTCTACAAACATGAGATGTAGTGGCGAACCCATTTCAGTTGACTGCTCTAATATTTAGTAGGGTATTTGTGTGGTCGGTACAAGACGACCCTTTACGGAATCCAGCCTGATAAACTTCGAGAGTGCTCTAGACGACATCACTAATCCTATTGAGAATTACCTTAGCCATAATTTTTGATACGGCTGTAAGTAGACATATACCACGCCAATTGCCACAATCCCGAAGGTCGCCCTTCTTCGGAATTTTCACAATGACGCCCTCCTTCCATTCAGTCGGATATCTTCCATCATTCTACACCTTAGTGAAGAGTGGGAGGAGTATATCGGCTGTTATTTCCGCGTCCGCTTTGAGGAGTTCGGTTGGTAGTCCGTCTATACCTGGAGCTTTCCTTCCCGCCATTGACCAAATGGCGGAAACTATCTCTTCCTTATCTGGGGGATCGTCCCTAATAGAGGATTGTTGCGGTTGCTTATTCGGTATAAGACCTCGATATTATAGTTTAATAGCATAAGTTATAATTATTAAAAAATAAATACATTTTCTTTGGGGTTTTCGAAAGTTTTTATACCGTGATTATTTACTAAATTTATATAATTGAGAAAACTTGAGATATAGTTACTAAATAGATGCAAATCAAATTTCTGTCAAGACCTCCTATAGGATCATAGGACATAAACAGCTCACTTCCACAAGGCGATCCTGACAATTGGCCTTTAACTGTTTCCAGGACTTGTTTATTCCTCTGGCCTCTTGCTCAACTCCTCGCTTCCATAGATACATATTCGACCAACCCGATGTATTCCTTAAAGGATTATAATACAGAGCCTGTTTGGCAATGTTTCGCTTTCGTTCCCTCAAAATGTGACCGATTCAATGCCACTTCCGCCTTTGAATCTCAATCCCTATTTAAGCCTTTCCAGTTGTACTACAAAGTTCGTCATTGGAGATCACTTCTGGCCAGAATATCCCTAAGATGCGTCGGAGGCATTGGTTTATAGATCCAAAAGTAGGTTACTATTTCGTCAGACCACTATTTTAGATATCCATTTTTTAAATTTTAATTTTCCCAAAATACTGACAACAAGTGGTAAATAGAAACTTATTCGCGAAAAGAATGTTTTCACTGGTTACTATTTCTAGGAGGCGTTATATTGCGAGTCCACTTTATATTAATACGAAAGAGTAAATATTTCTAATTCGAAAACTGTTTCACTAAGCAAATTCAAATTATTTTCAAATCTTTATGCGTAATCATATTATTCAGTCAATCCTCTATCAAGGGCATATTCCAGTAGATATGTAAAATAAACTGGTTGTAAATAAAAGGCCTGTTATGCCATTATGGGCATGCTTACAAGTAGCCATTAAATGCTCATCATCATTAGCCTTATAAGTATAAAATTAGTGAAATCTGAAATTATTAGCTTACATAAAAAAAAATAACAATCATTTTTATATCAATTTAATTCTAAAACGACGAAAACTGGCAACCTATTCAGTAGTCTGAATTTTATCCTTCAAAACCTTTTTATACTCTAGATGAAATCTGAGAGTATTATAAGTTTGCTCTAAGGTTTGTAACGCTAAGAAATAAGGCTTGGAGAAAAAAATGAATGATACAGAAGTTAATGTTATCACTCAAAAATCTCAAAACCGGATGTCCGTCTGTCCGTCTCTCCGTCCGTCCGTTCGTCCGTCCGTCCGTCCGTCCGTCCGTCCGTCTGTCCGTCCGTCCGTCTGTCCGTCTGTTCGCTCTCTAGCTTGAGAACGCATTGAGCTAGATTGTTCAAATTTCTTACACTTCGTTTTTGACAAAAAAGTAAGGTCAAGTTCGTGAACGGGCCAAATCGCTCCACCCTTTCTACCCCCTCCCATTAAAATGACACAATTGCGCAATTTGACAATTAAAGGATTTGCTCAAAAAGTATAAAAGCTATTCGTCTGAAATTTGGAATATATTACTTTTATGATAATATCAATCTAAAGTATAAAAATTATGCGTGTCCCCCCCTCCTTCTACCACCTCCCATACAAACTTACTTGTCATGAATTACTCTAAGCCAATTTACTCAGTGCGTATAAAATTTAGCGGGCTGAAATTCTGCACCAAATATTTATTTAAAATTGTTAGTAAGGCGAAAAAAAAATTAGACGATTAGCTTCACCCCTTCTACCCCCTTCCATACAAAATGACGCAAATTCGCAATTTAACAATAAATTAATTTACTCAAAAAGTATAAAAGCTATTAGTCTGAGTTTTGGGATTTATTACTTTCAGAATGATATAAATCTACAGTAGAAAAATTATTTGCGTCCTCTCTCTCCTTCCACCCCCTCCCATACAAACTACACTTTTTCATGAAATGCTCAAAGACGATTTTCTCAGAACATATAACATTTATAGAGCTCACATTTTGTAATAAATACTTGATTAGTATTATCACTAAGATCAGAAAAAAATATTTGATTAGTTTCACTGCTTCTACCCCCTCCCATACAATTTGACACAGTTTCACAACTCCACAAAAAACCGATTTTCTTGAAAAGTATGAATGGTACTAATCTGAAATTTAAGTGTTGTCAATTTTATAATATTCTTAATTATTTCTGAAAAAATCACTAAAATCTCCCCACTCTTTCTACCACCTCCCATACAAACTGCACATTTTCACTAAATCTAACTCACTAATTTTCTCAGTCCACATTAAATTTTTGGAGTAAGCATTTTGTACAAAACATTTTTATAGCTACTTTAGCATGATGGGGAAAAAATTATTTCAATGCTATCACCCCTTCTAACACTCCCCATCCAAAATTTCTTGGGATGACATCTAGAGTATCGTAAGATTGCGCTTTATGCGCAATCGTAGCCCTGTTATGTTTTATTTGGAATATTACTAAATCGAATTTTAACTCGAGAAGCCACGTATACTCTGAATCGAGAAATTGTGCATAATTATTACATTGCATAATAATGTAAACAGATATAGAAACATAAACATATTATGATTGGGCGTAAATCCCAATCATATGATACTCTAGATGAAATAGGAAAGAGTTTATTATTTTTTTTTATGGCACCGAGTATAACTTAGGGGGTCACCCTTTAATGCGATGCACAGTTATGTCGGTATAGGAAGTGGAGGTATTAAGGTGGAGAGAGACGAAAATGACGGTGGACATTGTTCTTGAAGCACTGCAGGTTGTACTTGTTGGGAAACAAACTAGCTGGTAAATCGTTCCAAAGTCTTGACGTTCGGGAAATGAAAGACTGCCTATATTTCACTGTACGGGAAGGCAAGGATTTAACCGTGCGCTCGTGCGCGCGTTCAGCTTGACGAGTATTTCGGGGAAAAGTGTGCAGTGGAGGAATAAGTGCGCTTAGCTCACTACTGCATCTACCATGGAAGTAACGATAGTAAATGCTGAGTACTCCGACATTTCTGCGATGCTCAAGAGAATCTATAGAAGACGTGATGGTTTCGTCTCCAATCAGTCGGAACGCATGTTTTTGAATACGATCGAGCAACGCGAGGTGAGTTTTGGGAGCCCCAGCCCAAACATGCGAGTTATACTCTAATCGTGGTATAATGTAAGCCTTATAGATGGTTGCTATGTGCATAGGTGTGAAATATTTTTTGCATTTTCGGAGAACACCTAGGCGTTTTGAGGCGTCAAGGGCAATATCAAAGATATGCTGGGCCCAATTCAGGTGTTCATTAATTTTGACGCCTAACAGTGTGAAATTCTCCAAAGTTGTAAGCTGTGCACCATCAAAGGTTACATTTTGAGACAATACTGGAAGATCATGTTTGAGGGATAGATGACAGGCCTGTGTTTTGGATGCGTTGAACTCTACTCTATTTTTCCTGCCCCATTCCAGGATTAAGCTGAGATCCGAGTTCAGCGAATTGAATAACTCTCTGCGATTGGAGGCAATAGTATGATGGTTTGATTCAGCAGCAGAAATAAATTCATAGGTGTTGTCTAAGGTACTGTTATCTGCAAAACTATGGATTGGATTGAGAGTGGACGACAGAAGGTCGTTTATGAAAATTAAAAAAAGAGTTGGAGATAAAACAGAACCTTGAGGGATGCCGGAATCAATTGGTTAAGAGGAAGAAGTAACGCCATCTAATACTACTCGTATAGCGCGTTCTGAAAGATAGCTCTCAATCCATTGAACCAGGGTATCATTAAGGCCGATGGCCCTAAGTTTCACTAAGAGACAATCGTGCCAAACTCTGTCAAAAGCTTTTGCAATGCCAAGTGCGAGTACTTGACCTTCGCCATATTTATGTAAGCATGAGTTCCAACGTTCTGTTAAGTAGACTAAAAGATCCCCCGTCGACCGTCCAGAACGGAACCCATACTGGCGATCATGGATGAGCTGTTTATCCTCCAGATAATTGACGATTTTGCGATTGACAACAGTTTCCATTACTTTCGAGAGCACTGAAGTAATGGCTATTGGGCGGTAATTAGCGGGGTTCGCTTTACTTCCTTTCTTGTGAACGGGCTGAACATTCGCAACTTTCCACATACGTGGAAAGCACCCAGAAGAGTAAGAAAGATAGAAAATATTGCGAAGAGGTTTAGCCGAAGAAGAGGCGCACTTTTTAAGGGTCATGGGGGGAATACCGTCCGGACCAGCGGATTTGTGGATATTGGGCTCTGTAAGGATCCGAGAAATAAGTCTCTTGCGAAAATGCAGAGCGGGCAGTGAGAAACCAGAGGGAATTGCAGCTGGAGGCGTTTGGTTTGAAGGTGGAAGGAGAGAGTTTCTTGCGAAACTTGCTGCTACTAAATTGGCTTTTTCGCTAGGATCAACCACGGTACGGTCGCCAACAACTAGAGGTGGTATAGAAGAAGAAATGAAATTGTTGTTGACCGTTTTGACAAATGACCAGTAAGACCTCGAGCCCTTAGGGCACTGGAAGATCTTCCGTCGAAGTTTTTGGTCATGCTCAAATTTAACTCGGTTAAGTAGGAATTGCAGGCATTTCTTGACGCATTGAAAAGTTCTCTGTTGGCAGGTGTTTTATTGCCTCTAAATGTTTGAAAAGCTTGTTTTTTTGTTTGAATAGCATCGAAACATTCTTTATTGAACCAAGAATCTTTCGACGGTCTGACTCTCTTTTGACTGGAAGGTATGTAGAGCTTCATACCCTTCAGGATAATCTCAGTAACACTTCTTCAAGCTTCATCGCAGTCATTGGAATCGAATCACGACTTCCAATTAAAGGCATTGAAGAAGTTATTTAGCGACTCCCAATCGGCTCTTTTGAAATGCCAAATATTTCTTCGAGGTGCCTTGACTGACAGTGGTGTAGTTGCTGCAACTGGGAATTGAGCACGAATCAAAAAATGATCAGTATTTCCAATTGGCGATGGGGATAATACAGAGACAGAATATTTCTCAGGTTGGTTGGTGAGAAATAAGTCAAGAAGGTTAGGAAAATGCCCTGCGATGTCTGGTAAACGAGTAGGCTCATCCACCAGATGAGTTAACCCGTTTAGGGAGGCAAAAAGCTCAGTATCACGTCCCCCCTGGTCCGTAGTGGAGGAATGTTTAAGCCAGGCAATGTTATGAACATTGAAATCGCCCGGGATAACGATTTCAGCGTCAGGGTTAGCAGTATAAATAGACTGAATAGATTTAGATAACCCATCCAGTTCTGATAACGTGTTCGCTGCTGTCATTGCTGGGCTTCTGTACACATAACAAAAGTACATGATATGTCTTTGGATTATTAATTTTATCCAGATGTAATTAAATTCAGGATTGGAGCAATTTCCTAAATGGGAAACTAAATGAAAAGACACATCATCGCGGATGTAGAATGCGACACCCCGCTGGCGAAAGAAAGCTGGGACAAGGTGATATCCGGGAACAGAATAAAACTGTTCACTTCCCGGTAATACCTTACATTCGCCACGTGCTAGAATATCCGGTCTTGCAGTTTGGGTATGGATATACAGCGACAGATAGGCAGAGTGCAGACCCCGAACGTTAACCTGATCAATTGTAAAGTTGACCATGGTCGGAAAAGAGAAGAAATAGGAACGATAGTTAAATAATGACCAACTGGCGAACCGCGTAAAAAAAAAAAAACCAAATAAGAAATGGTAATGACTAACCGGCGAACCACGTTAAAAAAAAGAAAAAACCAAATGAAAAACGGTAAAAACAAAAAATAAATAAATTAAATTATACCAAGGAAAGAAAAAAGAAAACCTAGGACAGTACGCGGAAAATGTAAGTAATTAACATTAAAATTAGACTTAAATAAGAAACAGTAAACAAAAATAAAAAATAGCAGGAACGATAAACAAATCTAAAATATTTAGCCAAAAAAACAAGAAATGAAAAAACAAGAAATAAAATCTGCGCCTTGGTAACACTACCGATCAAAATATAAAAATGGGAAAAAAAAATAAATAAAAAAAAATAACAAATACAACCAACAATAACAGCAACAACAACTTTACTAGCACGGAATCAAAAGCAATAAGGTGCTGTAAACCCGTACAGTTCTAGGCCTGGCACGAGCAACAGCACCACACTGAAGATCCCGCTAGCCGGCACTTATCTTGATTTGGGAATTAACCAACGACGGTGCCGTGACCCCCTGATGTAGCGCGCACATGAAAACATCAATTAACGCAATAAAGATAAAAAAAAAAAATCGCGAGTCAGGTGTCAAACAAGAACAAATTGGCGATTAGTTAATTGTTGCGATGATCCGTGTTTTGATGCGATCCGCGGGTTAAAGAGCTGACCGACCGCACTCGACCAAGGGCTCGACTTGTACCGGGAAATATGTAATCTCAAATTCTTTCCAATAAGGAATAGTAACTTTTGAATGGGAGGTGGTGATATCAGAGGGGGAGGTTTGTAATTTTTATGTATAACATCGAACGTAGTATACAAAATGCTTCATGCTGAATTTTAAGTTTGTAGCTTTCATAATTCACGAGGAAATTGAACAATTTTTGTCTGAATTTATGGCATTTGTATGGGAGGTGGCAGAGAAAATAGGAGGCTTTGGATGATTTTGAATCTGCTTATCAAAATCTTAATCACATTGCTTTGTTACAATTTCAAAGTCGATAGTTCTCAAGGAGAAAACCTTTTTTAAATTTCCAATAGAAAAATTTGTATGGGAGGTGCTAGAATGAGTGCAGCTGAGTTCATATTTTTTTTTAACATTTACTGCAATTATTACGTGATAAATTCTATCAAAATTTTAAGTTTGTCCTTTTTTTGGTTTCAATGAAAATCGATTAAATGCATTTCCCAAAATTGTTCATTTCTATGGGAGGGGGTAAAAGTAGTATTCGAATCAAAACATCAATGGTATTTGCAATAGTATCCTTTTCTCAAAATTTAAAGCTGATAGGTTTGACGGTTTTGCAGAAAAATAATTTAATTTAAATTCAGAATTGCGTGAAATTTGTATGGGAGGCGGTAGAAGGAGTGAGGTGAAGCTGATAGTTTTTCCAAAATTAGTTGCAATTGTAATAAAATTAGTTATGACAAAAATTGTTTGCCAGTTGCAATGAAAACCAAATAAATGCATTTTTTAAAATTGTGCATTTGTATGGAAGGGGTAGAAGGACCAATAATTTGTGACGTTAATGATATTTACATCATTTTTACTATGACCAAATTTTCAAGTCAATAGCTGAAATGGTTTCGGAGAAATATCAATTTCTGTAAATTTCGAAATTTTATGAAATTTGTATGGGAGCGAGTAGAAGGAGCGGGGCGATGTGGGCCGTTCACGAACTTAAAGTTACTTTTTTTGCTAAAAATAACATGTGACAAGTTTCAGCACGATAGGCCAAATTTTGTAAAATTTTGTTTTATAAAAAAGGAAAATATCCTTTTCTCGTATTGTGTAACAACGATAAAAGTTGGAATTAAGCCAATTGAAACTGGAAAATAAATATTTTACAATTCAAATTGGGCTCTTTTCATGTCACTATTTTTAACAATTTTTAAATCTTTTCCAAATCGATGCAAACGTGTTTCAAATCAATTTAGTTTTCTGGAAAAAAAAACAAAATCATAGCATTTTTAGTAATCACGAGATGCTATGTGTTTGCATAATAAACTATAGCCTTGATGTTTACAAGAGAAATATGCAGCCACGCAGCGTAACGATGGCAAATTATTGATTCCATAGTTATCGACGACACCAATAAGTTAACTAATTAATTAGCTAACCCTTTCCAGTAAATGTATTTTACCCAACGAGAATGAGAATGTTGCTGTACAAGTTTGTATTTTATTGGCTGACAAGCAAAGCAATATTGAATAAGGTTTAAATTTGTTCGCAAATTGAAAAAATTAAAGTTTTTTTTTTTTTCTTGGAAGCACAAAGTTAAGGTTCACAGATATACTCTGTAACTTGTACAACAACATTCTCGTTGGATAAAATGCATTTACTGGAAAGGGTTAGCTAATTAATTAGTTAACTTATTGCTGTCGCTGTCGCTGTAGCCGCATATTTCTCTTGAAGATATCAAGGCTATAGTTTATTACACACATAACATCTCGTGATTATTAAAAACGACACACTCACCCTGAAAATTTTTTATCTATACGTCGAGGTCAAACTCTTAAAGAATCAAATACCAATATATTAGCTTCAAATTACTTTCCAAGAGATGTTATTGATATCGAAATTTTTTTTTAGCGAATCAAAATTTTGACCCGGTGTTTTTTAATTTATTCGTTAACCATTTTTTAAGCTGAACCGAAATGGGTAGTCAATGCTGCTAATAGATCTATTTAAAAATTACAATAAATTATGAAATAACGATTAGAAAATGTTAATACTGTCATCTTCAATGCCGTATATTAGGGATTATGAACCGAACGATAATACGTTTGGATTATGTTTAAAAGGCCAAAGTGCAATTAGTCCATCGACGTGTGCGATTATTTTATACGTGTGCAGTAAAGAGCAGAAGTTGTTTGATAAGCTCAATAGCTGAATCTTGTTAATTTGACCTCTTGTGTTGATGGCGGACCTTGTCCATACTATTAGGTAGATATTCGAAATACGTTATTAGTCTGAGGGTAGCATGTTGGCCTACAATGCGAAGTTCGATGAGTTCAAATCCCAGTCGATGCAAAATTCCAGAATACTGTCTTCGTAGTATATCTAGGTCAACTGAGTCTGCGAAAATGAAAATTTGTAAATAGAATGTTATACAAAGAGGTAGCAATCCTTCTACGATAATAAATAAATCTTAAGGAACCTGTTGGTCGGAAGGCTAAAGCTCGATTTGGGCAGTAGTACCATTGAAGAAGTAGATATAATGAACACCTTGCGAACAAAATTTTAGTCATAAGAATCTTGTTAATGAATTTTTTTTTCCCATCATTAGGTCGAGGTGTATGGCCATTTCCTACAGATTTATTTCAAAGCAAAAAGATAAAGAGTCATTTGTTGATAACTCTGCTATCTATAAAATTTTGGGGTCGTAATTTAATGGCCCCACTATCGAAGATGGCTTGAAAAAAAGGGTGATAGTATGGGTGGATGGATGTTAATAATTTTTTAATTGATTGCTTGAATCACGTCCATTATTCTCTGTACAGAATGTCAGTTTAATAAACGAAGTTGGGCATGGAATTTTCATAGAATTCGTTGAATCAAAATATATTTAAATAATAAAGAAATAAACTACCAATAAGTCGGGCGTAACTTTATTATTCTTGGGAGAAGTTGAGGATGTGTAGAAAGTCAATACGCAGGTTAGAGTGGTTAGGGAAGGCTAAGTGAAAGTAGGCTCTTGGGCAGGGCTGTTATCAATTTAACACTTAATTGCGGATACGATCAATAGCTCCAGTACATAAAATCAATATTTCATTCGTTTGGGTTTTTATGAGGGGGTGGAAGGGGTGATAGGAGGGGTGGGTAGATGTTTATAATTTGTTAATTGATTGCCTGAATTACGTCCAATATTCTCTATATAGAAGTTCAGTTTCACAGACGAAGTTGCATAGAATTTTCATAAAATTCGGTGTATTTTAATTTCACAAAAACAAACATTTCTATGGGGTGATGGGGGTAAGGGAATCGTAAAATTTGTGATGCAATTTCATTCCGTTTCTCTTGTAAGACACTCGTACAAAATTTCAAGTTCGTAGCTTTAAATTTGTTGTTTATTAGTTGATTTATTGAAATTGCTCGAAATCATACTTTTGTATGGGAGGGTGTAAAAGGGCAACCGGGATCTCAAAACTTTTGACGCAATTAATAATTTTGTATGGGAGGGGGTAGAAGTTTTAAGGGTATTCAAACAGTTAATATTTCATACATTCAAGGATTATTTTTAAATGCATTTTGCAAATTTTCAAGTTTCTATTTTAAAATTTCATTCAAAAGTTCTTAGTTTTTGTGTTTTTTTTCAATGCACATGAAACACCTTGTGCACGTTAGACCGGAGGAAGAGGTCGGTTTATAACTTACTTTGCACCCCTCCACCCCCCACTCCTTCGACCCACCCCCTTATAATAATTAGCCTCCTTTCAAGCTGATTCTGGTGAATCTAAACGCCATCCTAATGATCCCCAAATATGAATTTTTTATGGTTAGAGATTTCGAAGATATAACCATTTAAAAAAAAATGCAGCCGAAAATTTGTTTTTAGCCCCCCCCCACTCTTTTCGGACGCCAATGGATAAAAAATTTAAATTATTTTGAAAGTTTTCCCGCAACCCTCTGTCAATCTGCTTTCCTAGTGGAGATATTAGCACGTGTAATTTTTGACTCTTTCCCTCAACTCGCCTTCCCCTTCCACCTGACACTCAGCAAATTTAAATAAAGGAGCTCATTTATCCAATAATCAATCCACCCAAAAACGAAAATTCTACATTTAACGGTCTTGAAGATATGAGTTCATATGTACGGCGGGACGGACTTTATTTTTGCATTTTTAGACTAATTTAGTTATGAAAAGCGAAAAAAACTAAATTTCATGGTAGCAAATTTTTTTTTTTTTTTTGTTTTTCTGTGTCGATAACTATACTTTATTACAATAATAAAGAAAAATTAATTTTTGAACTAGGCGGATAGATAAAAACACATTGGCCTATTTGATATTACAGCTAATTCCGTTGTGAAAAAATGCAATACTGGCCTAAGCCGCAGCTGATTATACTCGCCCCCGGTCAAGATCACAAAAAAATATCATCCCAATATTAATGTTCCAAACTACTGGGAAGCAGTGATAAGAAGTGCAAGGAAGAACAATCCCTTCCAAGTTCTTACAATAAAGAACGAAAACTTCTTTTCACTCAAGTGTTTAAAAAAGAACACAACGCGAAGAAAAGTGTCAAAAAAAAAAAAAAAAGGTGGAGTGGCTCAAAATCCAGGGGTCAAGGTTTGAGGGGTGTAAGCCTTTTTGCATAAAATTGACTTACAAAAAACAACAATCCAAGTATTCACCAATTTAGTAACAGAAAATTTTATTAGTTTTGAAAAGAAAAAAGATCTTCTCGAACTCTTGACCCACCTATTCATCGTGACTTTTTCAAATCCTCCAAACCATCACTGGAGCTACTAATGACTCCATGCAAGAAGAAGGCACACTGTATCAGAGTCTAGCAGAAATGTTTCAATCAACACCTGCGAATTCACCATCCCCAATTCAGTTTAGTGGTTTTCTTTTGCCAATTTCATCCACCCTAAGATAAATTGTTCCTTCAAAATTTTTGCTTGTGACTTCTTAGTCAAGTATTAAAAACTTCGCACAGTTCTTGATGTTATGAACGTACCAAAAAAAGGGTCGATAATTTTTGTAAACTTCGCACCACATATCGGGCTTCACCTTTGCCAAACTATGGTAAGGAGCCTCTAGTGTCCCATGGAGTAGCTATAATGAGACCCTCATAAGTACGGGAGACAGCGAGAGTTTTGAAATTATTAATAATCAATTATTATTAATTCGGATGTCTCGTATTTCTCTTTAAATTTATTTTGAACTGCCTATTACTCCTTTTTATCTTACTTCTTTTTTTTATAATTTTGAAAATATATGTTACAGTTTCGAATAAAAGTAATCAAACATACCTATTTGTATTTTTTATAATGTAAAAGTATAAATTCCTTACTATGTGGTTGGTAGTGTTTGTTGTTGTATTATAATCATATTATGGCCCAACCATAACTAGATATAATATCTGAAATAGCAGACAATTTCGTATTTTTGTGTTTATTGTGATTATCTTACTCATTTGACAAACTGCTATACATCTACCGCCAGTGAATAATATCAATAGAAATTGTTTTTTTATTGCCAAGTTCTGGCTTTCTATCTCCATTGCTGGCTTATAGCCCTCTCAATGTCTGCTCAAATTTAATTATTTCTTCATGGTAGTGGACAATATTTATGTTAAAAAAGACAAAAATATACTCGTAAAAACATGACTCCATAAATTAATTTAAACAATAATTATGTGGAATGTTCTCCAATAGAGTAACAAAAGTCAAGGTATTAAAATAAGAGCATTCTCGAATATCTGCTTCTAGACTGACTTTCTAATTTGTTAATTCCAGGCCAAAACCCTGCACGTTATGCTTCGCTGAAAGAGTATAATACTAAATATGCAAATCATTTCGATTTAAAACGGTCAAGCAAATTTGTTCATTGTCGAAAAACATTCCAATAATATTGAAAATCAATGAGATATTTAAAACTCTTTTATTCCATTATTATTTGTTGTATATCTTTTGTGCACTTATAATAGTAAATCGGATGAACATTTGGTAAACAATGAGTATATGTTTACATGTCAGCAAGTACAATATAATGAGCATATAAATTACAAATGATATTTCCAGGTATTATTTTCACTCATCATTATTGCATAAACACAAGAGTAAATTAAATCTGAATCATGTTTGTAATATACAAAACAATTCATTAAAATATTTGGAAACTTTGCCTAATGGCCTGCAATTCGTTTCTAGCTGTTCAGAAAATTCCGTTTGTGCTGGCTTTTCGACAATAAACCGCATTATGGATCTTCTTGTTAAAGAAAATTGTTTGTTTTGCAACAAATGACATTAAAATGCTCCTTATTAATTATGTTAAAAACAGTGTGCAAAATATCATCAACTCGTGATGAGCCAGTTATAGACTTCTTTCGTTTGCTATACAAAATGGGATTATAAATAAATAACATAAAATCATAACTAGCGGATGAAAGCTGGGCTAGAAACAACGAACAAAAGGCAAAAATGGTTCGCAGAATATCTTGAAAGCATATTTCAACCAAATTCGAGACAAGATGAAGAAGATATTATAGAGTACCGTCTCAGGACAACTAGGAAACTACCTTGACATCACCAGCTGAAGTCAAAAAATAAACTATGAAAAATATCAATTCAACAACATGTCCTGGATTTGATTTAATAACTGGACAGACCCTGAAGCAACTTCCAAGAAAAGGTATTGTCAAAATAACAAACCCCTCCCATACGAAAGTATGATACCGACCAATTTCTATAAATCAACTAATAACCAATAAATTAAAAGCTACGAAATTGAAATTTTGTATGAATATCTTTAAAAATAGGCGAAATAATACTGCATCACACATGTTATTATTTCATCAATAGCTCTAACCATCCTACAAAAATGTAAGGTTTCAAGAATATAAAAAACACCGAATTTCATAGAATTTACTTCGTTTATGAAATAACAATCTCGCCAGCAAATTTTGAACACGATTCAAGTAATCCATTCAATCGCAATCCCTTCCCCTCCCCCCTCCCCCCCTCCCCCCCTCCGTCCCAATACATACCCAAACTTGGGTAACGAATCGAATCAGATAATGATGCCAATTACTGGAGTTATATACCATAATCGCGCCACCCTAACCAGCATATTGGCTTCCCATGCTTCCGCAACTTGACCCAAGAATAATAAAGTTGCGCCCGATATGTTAGCAGATTTTCTTATACATATTGTTGAAACCAAAACTTTGTATGGGAGGGGATAGAAGAGTTTATGAAATCGTAAAATTTGTGAAGGAGTGTGAGACAAACGAAATGTCTTGAAGGGTGTTCATACAAAATTACAAGTTCCTGGCAGTTAATTTGTTGGTTATTATTTGATTTATTGAAATTTGTCTAAATCGTACTTTTGTATAGGAAGGGTAGAAGAGCAAGACGGGTTTAAGAACTTTTGATGCAACTTTGCTTTCAATATTTATACTCTAGATGAAATCTAGGAGTATTAAAAGTTTGCCACAGAGTTTGTAACGCCAAGAAATAAGACTCGGGGAAAAAAATGAATGAATGAGTGTTCATATAATCACTCTAAAGTTTCAAAACCGGATGAGGGACCTCTGTCTGTCTGTCTGTCTGTCCGTCCGCCCGTGTGCTCTCTAGCTTGAGAACGCGTTGAGCTAGATAGTTCAAATTTTGTACACGTCGTTTTCGACAAAAAAGTAAGGTCAAGTTCGTGAACGGGCCAAATCGCTCCACCCCTTCTACCCCATCCCATACAAAATTACGCAATTTCGTAATTTAATAATAAACGGATTTACTCGAAAAGTATAAATGCTATTGATCTGAAATTTGGAATCTGATACTTTTATGATGGTTTCAATCTACTGTTTAAAAATTATTTCTGTCCTTACCCTCCTTCCACCACCTCCCATACAAACTGCAGTTTTTCATGAAATAATATAAACAAATTTACTCAGTACGTATAAAGTTGATCGAGCTCAAATTGTGCACTAAATGTTTATTTAGAATTATAAGTAAGACCAAAAAAAATTAGACGATTAGTTTTACCCCTTCCACCCCCGCCCATACAAAATGAAATAATAAGCGAATTTGTTCGAAAAGTATATATGCTATTGATTTGAAATTTGGAATATACTACTTTCATGACGATTCCAATATACTGTATGAAAGTTTTTTCAACCACCTCCCATACAAACTGCAGTTTTTCATGAAATACGATAAACAAATTCACTCAGTACGTATAAAATTGATCGAGCTCAAATTGTGCACTAAATATTTATTTAGAGTTATAACTAAGACCAAGAAAATTAGACGATTAGTTTCACTCCTTCTACCCCCTCCAATATAATCTGACACAATCTAACAACTTCACAAAAAGTTGATTTTCCTGAAAAGTATGAATGCTACTGATCTGCAATTTAAAACATGTCAAAAACATGACGTTTTTAGTTATTTCTAAAAAGCCATTAAGACTCCCTCCTTCTACCACCTCCCATACAAATTGCACAATTTCACTAAATTTTCCTTAAACCTATTAAATTTTTTAATTCTAAATTTTCTATAAAACTTTTTGGTGGCCACTCTAGCGTGATGTGAAAATGTAGTTCAATATCGTCACCCCCTCCACCACTTCCCCTACAAAATTTCTTAAAGTCAAAAATTTCTCTCTCATCTAGAGTATCACACGAGTCCTGAGTAGTCCTGTGATGTTTTCAAATGTGTGTTGCGTAAAATTTCAAGTTTATAGCTTTAATGGTTCGGTGATAATTGATTTATTAAAAATTGTCGAAAAAACTTTTGTAAAGGAGGGGATGGAAGCTTATAAGGTTATCGACCAGTTAATATTTTAACATTTTAAGCATTTGTTTTAAATTAATTTCACAAATTTTCACGATTGTAGCTTAAAATTTCAACCATAAATTCTGAGTTATTGTGTTTTTTTCAATACACATGAAACACCTTGTGCAGGTTAAGGCCCCTTTTCGGTACACAACAGTTCTAGTTGAAATTGTTATTTTTTCTTTGTCTATATCAAATGTATATATGCACGTAACTACTACATGATTGGTAGCCTAAATAGCAATTTTTATGAGTAAAAATAACACAATTACTTCAAAATCTTAAAATCTGGAAGAAAGGATCAATATCTCAGCTCAGGATGAGTCAAATTGAACTTCAAATCCCCCACATTCTTCGTCAGAATGTCTACAATACAACCTGGCTGTAGACGTCAGGCGGAGATTGATTTAGACCATCTTTTTTTGAAAAAAGACATTAAGAAAGAACTTACTCGGAAAGATATTTCGCAACAATTTCATCATATGAAATTTCAATGAAACCGGCTAAATTTAGACTGAATTTTGTTTCAATGAGTTAAAGTACATTTAAGAGGAGGCAATCTCGCAAGTTTTGGTAGAATATCTTTTCTACAGTTTGTGAGATAACGTCTTCAAAAACAATTTATATCTCAGGTTTAAATAAGCCGATTTTAACTGTGTACCACTCAAATAACAGGTCTAAATGTCTGTAAACGAATCTTAATTTTTAGTTTTTCAATACAGTTTAGTATTATGTCATAAATATCAATAAACCTCTAAAATAGGTGAAAATTTGCATATTTTGCTACTTTTCGAGTTCTTTCCCCCACTCCCCCAGCGGCCGCAATATTTTTATCGTAATCTACGCAAAAAAACAATGAAGTTTAAAAAAAAAACATCGAGATCGTAGCAATCGTAAACAGCCCTTTTTTGACTATAGTACTAAACAAAGTAACATCAAAATAATGCAACGTTTTCAAAATAAAGTACTTCGAGGTATTGTAGAGGCACCAAGGTACATACGCAATGCCAATCTACATAAGGATCTACATATAGAATTTCTCACGAATGAAATAAAAAAGTTTGCACAAAGTCACGAGCGAAGACTTCACCAACACGTCGATACCAAGGCGCTTCCACATCTTGCCAATAAGACCATAGTGCGAAGTCTTAAGAGAGTTAAGCCTTCGAAGTGTTGTTAGTGTTGTGGAAATAATAGACAAAAATAATTAAATCCAAAAGTGGAAAACATTAGAAACTAAGACAATATCAATGGATAAGTGCTTAGCTTGAATTTTAAACCGTAGTAAATTAAGTCAGAAACAAGTCGCTCACTGGTTTTATAACTAGATCGTAATAACATTAAATAAAAAAAAAATTAATATACAGGTCAATCAATTTCCTGTTAAGTCCCCTACTTCGATTTACTAAGGTTTATTTTCACCTAGTACACTAACATAACGCAATTTTCTATTTTGTTTATATTTTTAGGTGGAAATCGGGCGTAGCTGCATCTCTGAACTACATTCAACTACCGACAGACGAAAAATCACCCGTGCTCCATCCATTTCCCAGTTGGGAAGAGAACACTCTACCAATAGAAGTACCTGCTGGTCCAGTAGCCGAAACAACAGGTGAGAATATTCCCAAATCCTCTTCATCCTTTTAGAATATTTTCGCCTTCAATTGATGGATGACAGGGGCTAGAGGCAATAGTTCAAAGGTGAATCCAAAAGAAATTCTACAGGCTGAAAGTTAGAAGTACTTTAGAGATTTCGTGAACATTGTGGACTAAGTTGGAGCTTTCTATATCTTATTTGAATATTGTAGACTTGTGGCGAAACTTAAATACAGTAATACCATATATGGTGAATAAAACATCGATTAGTCCAAGGAATTCATGAAATCATTAAGAGGATTGGGTGCTTAAAGGCGGATTGACGCATTCAGTAATTGAAAAATACTGTGGATCTATTTGGCACATATCTAGTAGTAAGGATTCTTAGCCTAGGTGTAGCCTAGTGGGTAGCGTGTTGGTCTACAATGCGAAGGTCGTGTGTTCAACACATAATTCACTCAACCTACGTGGGTATATCTGGATCACCTTAGTCTACGACGATGAAAATTCGTTGATGGAGACTTGTACGAAAGGTTTACAACCCTTCCGCAATCTATACATCTATACATATAAATATAATTGTAGTGTCTGTCTGTTATTTGCTTATAAATGGCTATAAGTTAGTTTTTTGAGCTACTTTAGCACTAACTAAGCATAAAAACACATTTTTGAAATTTTCGTCTGTCTGTCTGTCTGTCTGTCTGTACGACCGCTTTTCACGCACAAACGGCTGAACCGATTGGAATGAAACTTGCACAATTTGTTAGGTGTCCATCGGAATGAAATCTGCTTTTGGTTTCATTTCACTCCCCTCACTCCTTCTACCCCCTCCCATACAAAGTGACTAATTTTCAAAATATATATTAATCAAATTTTCTTGGAAACTATAAAAGCTATGAGTTTGAAATTTGAAATATATTATTTCTATTATAAATGCAGTCTTTTGGTATACAAATTGTCTGAGTTTCCTCATTCCTTTCACCACCTCCCATACAAACTACACTTTTTCATGAATTACTTTACACCAAATTTCTCAGTACGTGTAACATCCATAGAGCCAAACTGTTGTATTAAATCCTTAATTAATATTATTATTAATATCGGGAAAAAATTAACCGATTAGCTTCACTCCTTCTACCCCCTCCCATACAATGTGACACAGTTTCACGACTTCACAAGAATTTGATTTTCTTGAAAAATCTGAATGTTACTGATCTGAAATTTAAAATATAGCAACTGCATGATTATTATAGTTGTTTTACAAAAAATCACCAAAAACCTCCTTCTCCTTCCACCACCTCCCATATAAACCGCACTTTTTCATGAAATACTCTAAGCGAATTTTCTCAGTACATTTAAATTTCATCGAGGTAAAAATTTGATCTTAATCCTTAATTAGCATTATTATTAATATTGGGATAAAAATTAACCGAGTAGCTTTACTCCTTCTAGCCCCTCCCATACAATGAGACACATTCCACGACTATATAACAATTCGATTTTCTTGAAAAGTGTGAATGATACAGATCTGAAATTTAAAGTATATCAATTGCATGGTAGTTATAGTTGTTTCTCGAAAAATCACCAAAAACCCCCCACTCCTTCTACCACCTCCCATAAAAATTGCACAATTTCATTAAATTCAATGCACTAAGTTTCTCAGTATCTACTCAATTTTTGAAGCTTAAATTTGGTACAAAACATTTTTATAGCTATTCTAGCATGATGGAAAACAAATTATTTCACTGCTGTCACCCCTTCTACCACTCCCCATACAAAATTTCTTAACACCGCAAAAATTTCGATTTCATCTATACATAGTATCGTATGATTGGGCTTTACGCACAATCGTAGTCCTGTTATGTTTTTAAGCCTAATGTTATTTTATTTGTTTTTTTTTTTTTTTAAATAACACCAGCTACAATTATTCACATATCCTTAACGCTATTCAACACATATATGATCTCGAATCACGGGTTTGATTTGATCACGAGCCTGTCCCATAAAAATGAAAGTATCATGCTTCCATTCTTAATAATTTATGGTTCTGATTCCAACAATATACAAACCATTTTCTTCAAAGAGCCATTAAGGTAAGCAGATTATATATCCCACATAATGTATTACTAACTACATTCTCAAAAATTGCTTATTATTGATATTTTTACGCGGACGAAGTCGCGGGCGTTTTCTAGTAACAAATAAGAATGAAATTGAAAGGAAAGATTTCTGCATTCTTCACTTTTACGCTTTATTATTCGCAACGTTTCGGTCTCTGCTGAGACCTTTATCAAACTGATCAACAATTACTGTCGATAAGTTTTTAGTTGTCGATCAATTTGATAAAGGTCTCAGCAGAGACCGAAACGTCATGAATAATAAATCGTAACAGTTTAAAAATTTCAATTCGAAATATACTGGTAAGACATTCACCAAACCATTAAACAAATAAAAATGTTAAGGAACCTGAAGATCAGAAGACCAAAGCCTGATTCGGGCTATAGTTCCATTGGAGAACAAAAAAAGAATTCGTAACAAAATATTCGGCGATCACATAATTTGATGTCGTTTGATTACTCGGCGAAATGCAATCAGCCGACATTCGGCATTTAATGTCTGAATATCAAAGTCTAATACATTATAAATGCAAACCTTGTAATCGAATTTTTATAGCAATTTCGAACATTATACTGTAGCATCTGAAGAAAGCGTAATAGTCAAAGCCCCAGAAAACAACGATCTCAGAGACTGCAATAAATGATATGATTACTGCCAGCAACCATTCAAGGCTCTCGCCTAAACCGAAGTGGCGTAGACAAAGTCAACTTATTGCAAATAATAGCGTAATATATACAAAGGAGGGTTTTTCACATATTATTCATCGACTAGCAAACGCCCGCAGCTAGGGTGTAGTCTAGTGGGTAGCGTGTTTGGTTTACAATGCGAAGGTCGTGAGTTCAAATCCCGGTCGACGCATAATTCCAAGCACACTACCTGCTTGAATATACCTTGGTTACCTCAATCTACGAAAATGAAAAATTCGTAGATAGAGGGTTGTGCGAAGAGCTAACAACTCATCCGCAATAAATAATGAAAATGCTAAGGAACCTGAAGTTCAGGAGGCCAAGGCCCGATTTGGGCTGTAGTGCCATTGAAGAAGAAGAATCAAACGCCCGTGACTTCGTCCGCATAAAAATCGCAATAATAAGCAATTTTTGAGAATGCAGTTAGTAATACATAATGTAGGATCTATAATCTTCTTACTTTAATGGCTCTTTGAACACAATGTTTTGTATTTTGTTGGAATCAGAACCAACAATTATTAAGAATGATACCATGATACTCGCATTTGAATGGGAGAGGCTCGTGATCAAATCAATCCCGTGATTTGTGATCATAGACGTATTGAAGAGCATTAAGGACATGTGAATAATTATAGCTTGTGTTAATTAAAGAAAAGCCCAAATAAAATAACATTAAGTTTGAAACGTAACAGGACTACGATTGTGCGTAGAGCCCAATCATACGATACTATAGATGAAATCGAAATTTTTGTGAAATTATGAAATTTTGTATGAGGAGTGGCTGCATTGAACTAATTTGTTTCACATCATGCTAGAGTAGCTATAAAAATGTTTTGTACCAGATTTAAGCTTCAAAAATTTAGTAGATACTGAGAAACTTAGTGCATTGAATTTAATGAAATTGTGCAATTTGTATGGGAGGTGGTAGAAGGAAAGGGGGGTTTTTGGTGATATTTCGAGAAACAACTATAATCATCATGCAATTGATACATTTTAAATTTCAGGTCTGCATCATTCACGCTTTTCAAGAAAATCGAATTTTTGTAAAGTCGTGGAATTGTGTCGCATTGTATGGGAGGGGTCGAAGGGGTGAAGCTACTCGGTTAATTTTTTGCCGATATTAATAATGCTAATTAAGGATTGAGTACAAAATTTTAGCTCGATGAACTGGGAAAATTAGTTTAGAATATTTCATGAAAAAGTGCAGTTTGTATGGGAGGTGGTGGAAGGAGTAGGGGGTTTTAAGTGAATTTTTGAGAAACAACTATAATCATTATGCAATTGATATATTTTAAATTTTAGATCTGCATCATTCACGCTTTTCAAGAAAATTGAATTTTTGAAAAGTCGTGCAATTGTGTCACATTGTAGAAGGAGTAAAGCCACTCAGTTAATTTTTTCCCGATATTAATAATGATACTAATTTAGGATAGAGTACAAAATTTGAGCTCCATGAAACCTATATGTACTGAGAGAATTAGTCTAGAATATTTCATGAAAAAGTGCAGTTTCTATGGGAGGTGGTGGAAGGAGTGTGGGGTTTTAAGTGAATTTTTGAGAAGCAACTATAATTAATTTGCAATTGATATATTTTTATATATTTAAGATCAGTAACATTTATAGTTTTCAAGAAAATCGAATTTAAGTAAAGTCGTGGAATTGTGTCACATTGTATGGGAGGGGGTCGAAGAAGTGAAGGTAATCGGTTAACTTTTTCCCGATATTAATAATGATGCAAATTATGGATAAAGTACAACATTTAAGCTCGATGAAAGTTACACGTACTGAGAAAATTGGTGAATATCATTTCATGAAAAAGTGCAGTTTGTATGGGAGGTGGTGGAAGGAGTAAAGGGATTCAAATAATTTGTATACCATAGATCACATTTCTGATGAAAATAGTATGTTCTAAATTTCAAATGATTTGCTTCAATGGTTTTGAAGAAAATTTGATTAATATATATTTTTGAAAATGAGTCATTTTGTATAGGAGGGGTGAAAAGCATGGGGGTATTGAAATAAGACCACACGCACGTTACATCTTGGTGCACATTTAATAAACTGTGAAAGTTTCATTCCAATCGGCTTAGCTGTTTTTGCGTGAAAACCGGAAAGACAGACAGAGAAAATTTTTAAAAACGTGTGTTTCTGCTTAGTTCTTGCTAAAATAAATCAAAAAACTTATTTATAGCGATTTATAAACAAATAACAGACAGCCACTACAATTATATTTATTTGTATATAGGTAGATTGTAATAGTTGACGCTTTCGTGGTGTAGTGCGCAACGTGCTTGCTTCACAGTCAATAGGTCGTGGGTTCGATTCCCACTCCAGACAGTGGGATTTTTTTAAGCACGAGTTTTCATTTGCTACAATCGCTGAGCAATCCGAAATAAAGTGGGTAAACGATGTAAAAGTGAAACAGTTCCACTTCAAGAAGGTCTGTATACTCAGTAGATGGTTTCTGTTCGCTTTCTATCATTCAGTCCCCCATAACATCAGCAAATATTTGTCAGTAGCAGCCAGTACAACTAGAAAATATACCAGCTTCTCCACTCGTTACGGTAGCTCTCACTCCCCTTCCCCTAGCCTCCCAATCCCATTCCTTCCCTCCATGACTGTGTTTGTGCATTGCACATAAAGGCCGAAGTTGCCTATAACACAGGTGTAAAAAAAAATAGTAATGTGGAACATAAACAGTTCTTTCCCTCAAGGAGTCGTAGCCAGAACTAATTTATTGATCTGGCCTTCTGTTGAACTGCTTCTCATTAATCCCGTTTTTGACCGAAACAACTTAGGGGGTAACTCTTTATTGCGTAATGTAGATCGACATGTGTGAGAGAATCAAGAGGAAATAGAGATGTTAAAAGGGAAACATAGGAGGGATACGTCTGAAATAGCGATGGACTTTGTTTTTGAATTGCTGGGGATTGTACTCCACTAGAAACAGTTTGCCCGATAATTCCACATAATTGACGTCCGAGAGACAAAGAACGGCCTAAATTGCACTGTTTTCCACGACAAATACTTCAGAGTGTTCTCGTAAGCGAATGTTACTTCATAAGAAAGGAAGTATTAGATCTCTTAGTTCCTTACTACATTTACAATGGAAATATCTATAGTGAATGCAAATTACTCCGACATTTCGGCGATGCTCGAGGGATTTAAAAGGAACTTTCTTCTGCAATTATATGGAAGTCGTGTTTTTGATACGATCGAGCAACGTTAGGTACGATTTTGGGGCCCCAGCCCAAACATGCGAGTTGTACTCAAGACGTGATCTGATATTAGACTTATAGTTCAGACGGAGAAAAGTATTTCTTACACTTCCTTCCTAAACGATTCGAGGCATCAAGAAAGACTTTGCAGTTGTGTTGACTCCAATCAAGGTGTTTGCTATATTTTACACTAGGTAACGTAAAGTCTGCAAAAGGTGAAATCTGAACGCCACCGAAACGCATTATAGCGGCCGACAAAGAACCATTATGTTGTTAAGATAAATGACTGGGTCTTCGAAGCATTGAAGTGTACTCTGTTTTTCCAGCTTCATTTCAGGATTAAGTTGAGGTGAGAGTGTAATGAACCTATCGACTTATTGCGGCATGAGGACAGTGAAGTCGGTCGTACCTCCGCAGGGGAGTCAAATTGAAAGGTGTTATCAAGCGTGCTTTCATCAGCAAAACTATGGATAGTATTGAGAGTTGATAACAGAAGATCGATAATGAAAGCTAAGAAGAGGGTGGATGATAAAGCATCCAGGGCCGCAGGAATCAATGAAAAAGTGAGCAGAAGTAACTCCATCTACTGCAACTCGTATGAAGCGCTGTGAGAGAAATCTCTCAATTCTTTAAGGAAGGACGAGTTAAAGCCGAAGGCTTTAAGCTTAGCTATGAAATATTTATGCCAAACTCTGTCAAATACCTTCGCAATGTCAAGCACAAGTATAGCTCTTCGCCGAATCAGTGTATGCCTGCGCTTAAATGAAGACCCTGTGATCGTCGGACAACAGCTCTGCACAATATGAAGCAGGTAACCATCAACTAGTGATCGCTCTCCACTTAAGCTCCACGGTTCGCTTGCACATCGAGGAGATATCTTTCACATTGGCGATTTTTGGCTAAATTTTTGAATTAGTTCTGAGTAGAACCATCAGAAGCAGCGTAAGATGGTGACCCTTGTGTGAAAAAAAGATTCATCCGACGATAATTTGCCGAGTATTACGAAACTCCATAAATAATTCGCCGTTTTTGTTTGACTCAAAGGTCACCATGCTTTCTCATGATCTAGTCCAGTATTGCTAAAGCCAACCTGGGAATTCATTTCTCTTGAGATGATAGTAATATCATCTCTTGAAACGCGCCCGAAAGTTGCACGCCGTTGGCATTAAAACTTTTTTTTTGCCCCCGGGTTTTGCGGAACTAGGTGAAACTTGGTCCTGAGTTTGACAAAGCCAAACTTATCCGATAATGATTCCTAACTAATGGTGCTGGTCCTCACTCTCGGTATTAGGACGAGCGCCGCACCATTTTTCGCTTTACACTCAGAACCAACATACAATATTTGAATGTTATAGTGCTCCATTTCATCCCTTCAACCGTCATTTAATATTTCAACCAATTGTGCTTTACGTGCAATCGTAGTGCTGTTAAGGTTTTTAGATAAATATGTTGGTTGTGTACTGTTTGTATTCTTTACGCTTCCAGCCCATCGAGTTTATAATGATTTCAAATTTATCCTATGAACAGATGGTTCTCATTTCGTCACAATGTTAAGAAACTGTTCTCCTTTAAAACAAGTTATATTGTTGCGTAGATCTCCACGGTGTCTCCACATGTCTGAAACGAAGAAGTTACTATGTATCATGAAAAGGTAGAACGTTAACAGTCTAAATTGACTATTGTCAAATAGAGGACAACAAATTTTTACAATAGACTTTAAGGATTTAAATTAGCTTACAGTGATTAAACTAGTTGATATGCCAAATTAACCTGTAGTTCCCCCCGTTCCATTGACACTTAAGCAAAGGATTAGTGTATTAAAAAATATCACTGAAATCAGTTATTTTCTTTTTTTAATTATTTATTTATTTTTAGGAGGACGTGCTGCAGCACCTAAGCCAGCTGAAACTGGAGGCGAATTAAAGAGCAATTCGACAATTATTTCAACATTCCGAATTCGTGCGGATGAATGCAATCGGCTATGGGTAATGGACACTGGATTAGCTGATATTCTCGGAAGTCCAAACCAAGTAGCACCACCTGCAATAGTCTTATTTGATCTCAATACAAATGACTTCATTCGTCGATTCACTTTCCCATCTGACGATGTGAAGGACGATACATTCTTCGCTAACATTGTAAGAAGCATTTCCTATCGAAATACCAAGATCAAATCCTAACTATTTCTAATTTTTCAGATTGTCGACGTATCAAAGGACGACTGTGACAATGCTTTCGCTTATATTCCTGATTTGGGAACTTACGCGATTGTTGTTTACTCCCTGAAAGAAAACAAATCGTGGCGTATTAAACACAACTTCTTCCACTTCGATCCATTGAATGGCGACTACAATGTCGGCGGAGTCAACTTCCAGTGGACTGATGGTGTTTTCGCATTGGCCGTCGGAAGTAAGAAACAAGATGGCACAAAGGATGTTTACTTCCATGCTTTGTCCAGTACCAAGGAATTCATTGTGCCTAATGTAGTTTTACAAAATGAGACTCACGCTTCGAGTCCTGGCGCGTACTATGACTATAAATTACTGGGCGAACGAGGACAAAATGGACAGTCGTCTGCCGAAGTCTATGACAGGCAAACTGGAGTTGTTTTCTATACTCAAGTTAACAAGGATGCAGTAGGCTGCTGGAATACAAGGAAGCCGTATACTCCGGACACGCAGGGACTAGTGGACTCCGATTCTACTGCACTTGTGTTCCCGAACGATTTGAAAATCGATGATAGCGGTTATTTGTGGGTATTGTCGGATAGAATGCCTGCTTTCATTTACAAGTCATTGAATGACGATGAAATCAACTATAGAATTCTTCGCGGTAAGACTTCAGAACTTATCCAGGGTACTCCGTGCGAATCGAATTAACTTATCTACCCAACCAATTAAGTTTTAAGTAATTTTACAAATTGAAATATGTTATGTGAAATACAATTTTTTTTTCTACTAAATCTCTGAAAGTTTCGCATTTTTTAATTACCTTCGAGAACTTTATCATACTTGCAGGCGTGTATCATGTTCGTTATCTGCCGCACATGCTATTTCGAGTATAAAAGCGCTTTAGTACCATAGCTTCTATAGCTGAAAGTTTATTTCAACAGGTATGCTTCATCAAAGCTTGCAGGATGATTTCGCTTTTACTATTCGTATCTCTCGGCTTTCGGGCCTTTTGTATCAAAGGTAAAAAGAAAAATATAAATTTTGAAAAAAATTACCAACTTCACCTCACTTTTGCTCTCACCTCCCATACTAATTTCACGAAATTTCGATATTTCAAATGAACTATTTTTCTTTGAAACTGTCAAAGCTATCAATATGAAATTTGAACGAAGTATAGTAATAATGCAAATATTATTCATGTCAAAAATTTTGGTTTTGGTTTCCCCATACAAATGGAAAATTCCATTAAAACTAGAAAAAGTGAAAACTTATAATTTTGCCAGAATCTCTTAATAATTGCAATTTCATGCATGCCATCTTCATTCGAATAGCTGAAGTAGAATATGAAAACGCTTTTAAGCTTTTATGAAAGTTCAATTATAACAGTCAATGAACAGGTACAATCCCAGCAAACAGTGTTCTTATGAAGAGTAATTTGTAACTATTGTATTATTTGAGAATGAAAAATTTGATTCATAGATGGTTGCATTATGGCTAAAAAATGATAGCGACTACGCTACATACTGATCTGTTTGCACAATTTGTGCACCAATAAGAAAAAATCGCCCTTTTATTTCAGAGAAAATTAGAAATTGCGAATAAAAGATTTTCAGTCATTAAGGGTGTCTGTCGTAAAAGAACATTTCCTTTGAAAATTTCATTTTTTCAAACGAATACATATTTCTAATTAATGGTGAAAGCTAATGGAAGCTTTTATTTTACATTTTAATTTTTTTTGTTAAATTTACTAAGGTTTGGCTTGAATAGATTTTTAAAAATGGTGTTTTGGAAAAAAATAGGATCACCAATCTTCGTACAATTTTTAATCGAATTTATTGCGAATATTTCAGAAGTTGACTACGTCCTATTTATGGCTACAAAAATAGAAAAAGTTACGAAAAGAGCTTCATCACCATCAATGGCACAACCGCCCAAATCGGGCCCTGACCTCCTGAAGTCGTGACCTACAATCGTCTCGATTCAAAGACCACATCCTCCACCTGCTAATTATCATCTCATCTTCAATGACGCTACAGCCCAAATTGGGCCTTGGCCTCCTGACCTTCAGGTTCCTTAACATTTTCATTATTTATTGCGGAAAAGTTGTTAGCTCTTCGCACAACCCTCTATCTACGAATTTTTCATTTTCGTAGATTGAGGTAACCAAGGTATATTCAAGCAGGTAGTGTGGTGGAGTTATGCGTTGACCGGGATTTGAACTCACGACCTTCGCATTGTAAGCCAAACACGCTACCCACTAGACTATACCCTAGGCTACCTGCTAATTATACTCTAGATGAAATCTGAGAATATATTGTGTTTGTCTTACCGTTTATAACGCTAAGAAATAATGCTCGCACAGGGTCGCCAAAGGTACAGAAATATTTGTTGTCGCTCAAAACCCTCGGTTCCGAATGACCGTCTGTCAGTCCATCTGTCTACGACATAACTCTCGAACGCTTTGAGCTATCGTGCTAAAATTTGTTGTGTGCAATTTTTAGCAAAAAAAAAAAAACTAAGTTCGTGAACAGTACAGAAATATTTGTTGTCGCTCAAAACCCTCGGTTCCGAATGACCGTCTGTCTGTCCGTCTATCCGTCTGTCTGTCCATCTGTCTACGACATAACTCTCGAACGCTTTGAGCTATCGTGCTAAAATTTGTTGTGTGCCATTTTTAGCAAAAAAAACTAAGTTCGTGAACGAGTTACATTCCCCCACTCCTTCTACCCCCTACCATACGAATTTCACGAAATTTTAAAAAAATTGATTTTTCTTTGAAACTATTGATGTTATGAACTTGAAATTTGGCTCAAAGTATGACAATGTATATATCATTAACATCACGAAATATTGATTCGATCCGGTCACTCCTTCTACCCCCTCCCATACAAATGGAAAATTTTCAAAAATGTATTTATTGATATATATATATATATATATATGATAAGGATGTTAGTAAGCCGTTTCAAAATAATATAAGACCCTCCACTTTCTCTACCACCTCCCATACAAATGCCCCAATTTTAGGAAAACCCTGTCCAATTTCTTTGAAAATAACGAAAACTAAAAATTTTAAATTCAGCTCGAAACATTTTGCATGCCACGTTCGGTGTCATATATAAAAATTACACACCTCCCCCTCTGCTTCTGCCACCTCCCATACAGAAGTCATAATACACTATTCGAAAGAATTTGAGATAACATGTATTCCGGTAAATTAAACTCTTTCCCACTCCATCTAGAGTATCATATGATTATTCCCAATCATAATTCTGTTAGGTTTTTTAAAATAGCTTGGCTGTCTTCATCAACCCAAACTTCCCATCGCTTGCGTGGCTTGCCTATTGGCCGGTTATCATTCGCTTTGCATTTAACAGCACGTATTGGGATCCTCCTCTCTTCTATTTACTCTACATGGCCAGAGCACTGCAGTTTACGTAAATTAATAAACGTTGAAGCATTTGGCTCGTCGTAGAGGTGTTACAACTCATGATTGTATCTAATTCGCCATTCCGTTCCTTCCTTCACAGGTCCCAAAATTCTCCAGATGACCTTTCTTTCGAATGCGTTAACTGCTTTTTCGGAAGTTCGTGTTAATGTCCACGTTTCACTGCCATAACAGAGTACAGGTCGTATAATAGTTTTATAAATCCGCAGCTTATTGTTCTTGAATTTCATTATTGCAAGTACCGAATAATACGTCTTACTTACTAGCATTATCCGTCGTTTGATTTCGTCTGTTTCATTAATTGGGGCTAGATTAGCCCTAAGATATATGAAGTTGTCCACACTCTCCAAATTATATTCCGCAATTGTTATGTTTTGTCTGATTGGCGTTCTCCTTGTTGTTTGCGTCATTACTTTTGTTTTGCTTTCATTAATGCGCAACCCGACTTCTTTTGCGGCGGAGTCAAGATTGACAAATACCTCCTTAGCACTAGGGAAGGATCTTGCTAGAATGTTAATGTCGTCAGCGTATGCTACTAGTTGGGTGGACTTGAATAGTACTGTCCCGTTGGTGTCAACTGGGATTTTTCGGACGACATACAATCTCCCTGCTTTAAACCACATTCTGTTCGAAAACTGGTTGTAGATCATCCGGTTCTGAATTCACCTTGTTATTTGCCAATTAGCATAGGCCTTAAGACAACGATCATTTATTTTGTATTTTATAGATCGTACACAACAATGAATTCTTACAGCAGAGTTTGTCTCCTTTCTTGTAAATTGGACAAATGGTACTTTTTTGCCAATCGTCGGGTATGTTTTCCTTTGTCCAAATTTTTCATATCATATCAGCGACACAGTTTCCACCTTTTTTCAGAAGTTCAACTGGTATTTCGTCCATCCGCGCCGCTTTTTTTAGTTCCTGGTCACATAGGGCTGCATTGATTTCAGCAAGCGAGGGTAGTAACGACGATAATTCTTCTTCGTCAATTGAAACCTCAATTCAGATGTTGTCTGTCGTGATCGGTGCTAATGGAGAGGGATTGAGAAGATGTTCGAAGTAGGAATCCCCTCTCCTTTTGATTTCTTGCGTGTCGCTGATGATGTTGCCCTCTACGGTTTTGCAGAAACTGGTTTTTGGCTTATATCCCTTTTTGTTGGGTGTTTTACTATTGCGTAAGTATCTCACGTCTTATTTTTCTCATAATGTCGTCCATTTTTTGTATCTTGTCATTATGGTACTTCCTTTGTTTTCGCCTGCAGGTTTTTTTTGTATATCATCTAAGTTTGTCAAATTTATCCTTTTCGGCTCGTTTTGGTCGTTCAGTAATAATTGTGTAAGTCTCATTCTTTTACTTTATTATTCTAATAATAAAATATTGTGATGAACACAGAAAAAGAAATTGCTACCCAAAAATTTTACTTTTTCGCGTTTCATTACTAAATTACCCTAAAAATGCAAAAAAAAAATCCGTCCCGCCGTATGCCGTACAAAAACTTTTCCTTCTTCTATAATGGCACTACAGCCCAAATTGGCCTTGGCCTCCTGAGCTTCAAGCTCCTTAGCAATTTTCATAATTTATTATGGAAGGATTGTTAGACCTTTGAACAACCCTCTATCTTCGAATTTTTTATTTTCGTAGATTGAGGTGACCAAGTAGGTAGTGTGCTGGAATTATGCGTCGACCGGGATTTGTACTCACGACCTTCGCATTGTAGACCAACAAGGTACCCACTAGGCTACACCCCAAAATCTCCACTACAAATGCAGATAGGAAGCAGAAAATCAGTATAGATATAGAGAGGATTGTAGGAAAAACTCTAAAAATAACTTAATTTTTTTATCATTGGCATCCGAAAAGAGGAGGCCAAAACAAATTGTCGGACGAATTTTTTTTAAATGATTATTTCTTCGAAATCACTTATCATAAAAAAAACTCATATTTTGGGATCATTACGATGGCATACAGATCCACCAGAATCAGAGAGGCAAATTATTGTAAGGAGGAGAGTCAGGGAGGAGACCAAAGAAGAGCAATTAAAAACTAATATCGCAACTATCTCTAAGCTATGTAATTGAAACTTATAACGTATTTTAATTATACTAAAGAAATACAAGAAAAAAATGAATTTTGGTCATAATAGCAGTGGGAGGGAATAGAGAGCATTTCAAAAATTTAGCGCTTTTCAAAATTTAAAACCGTCAGATCTCAAAATTCAAAGCAGGTTTTAAGTTGTCGCAAATTTTCACTAATTTCTCTGGTAAAGATACAAAATTAAATTTTTTAACGTGCATACATCCAGTGTATATACATAAAGGAAAAATATTAATTTAAACTAAAATTGTTATCCACCAAAGCGAGCCCTAGATGATTCACGTTTATTGAAAAAACGGTAAAACTCAAAATTTTTGAGTGAAATTTAAAGCTAAAAAAAAACTCTTAAATGTTTAAAATACTAACTGATCGAATACCTTCAAAACTTCTACCACCTTCCATGCAAAATTATTTTTTCGAACATTTGTAAGAAATCAATTCTCACCAAACCCTTACAAGCTATCAACTTGAAATTT
This sequence comes from Chorisops tibialis, assembly GCA_963669355.1. Lineage (NCBI taxonomy): Eukaryota > Metazoa > Arthropoda > Insecta > Diptera > Stratiomyidae > Chorisops > Chorisops tibialis. Next base: position 265,744,713 of record OY770262.1, on the reverse strand, counting down.
TATACAAAAACTTTTTCAAATATTTTAAACAAAGCCGCATCAAAAGTATTGCAATCCCTTAACTTTTTCTACCCCCTGCCATACAAAAGTTTAATTTCTACCAATTTCAATAAGCCAACTAATAAACAATGAATTACAATTTTAGTTGAAATTTCCAAAGCAAACGGAATAACACTGCATCGGAAATTTTATGATTCCCTCACTTCACCTCACTCATACAAATGTATGGTTTCAAGAATATATTCATGGTTCATATACAGTATTGGACAAAACTAAAGTAGCCCTTTGCGAAATATCGATTATCCTCTGATATTATCAGGAAAACTTGATGAAAAAAATTTGTTCTTAGTTTTTATTATTTACTTACATGTGTATTATAAAAAAAACATAGCAATGACAACTCAGTCTTTTCAACAACAAAAAATAAAACAAAAATATTTCTCAGTACTCAAAAGTAGCCTGGACAAAACTAAAGCACCCCTCTTATATACTCACTTTTTTCGTACCGCTACTGCCGAACAGTTAGCAGGAAATAGTTATTGCATCACAAATGCATTTGTCTTATATGAATCATTAAAATCTTATCATTACTTCAGCATTTGTGCGAAATTTCTGTCGTGAATAATGGTGCGCATTCTGTCCTTTGTGTTAAGACATTAAGAGACTAAGAATGGAAAGAAACACGTACTGTAGTGAAATTGAACATAAAATTATATTTGATTATAAAAGTGGATTATCTCGACATAATATTAGTAAAAGATTTTTGATAAATCGGTCAATTATATCGCGACTAATCAAAAAGTATGAGCTGAAGGGTTTCATATCTCCTGTACATTCTGGAGGAAGGCCTCGAAAAACAACACGCAGTGATGATTTTTTGTTGAGTTGAACCTATGGTCTCTTCTAATCAAATTAAAATTGATTTGAAGTTACCATTATGTGCAAGGGCAATTAGGAGAAGAGCTGAAGAAGCTGGTTTGCCGGCTTACCGGCCTGCATCATCTCAGAAAAGGACAGGAGGGCCAGGTTAAAGTTTGCCAAGGACCATTTAGACTGGACTATTCAAAAGTGGAGAACTGTATTATTTTCCGACGAATCGAAATTTAATTTAAAATATTCTGATGGAGTAAAACATGTACGACGACCAAAAGGTCAAAGATTTAACCCTAAGTACTGCATCCCAGCAACCAAACATGGAGGAGGTAATGTTCTAGTCTGGGGTTGCTTTTCTGTACAAGGTATTGGACCAATTCATCGAATTGATGGTATTATGGATCGTTTCGTATACGTTGACATTTTACAAAACATAATTCTGCCGTACGCTGAAGAGGAGATGCGACTAAAATGGAGATTTCAGCAGGACAATGATCCTAAGCATACCTCAAAGCTGTGCAAGACTTGGCTACAAACGAATAAGATAGAGGTTTTGGATTGGCCTGCGCAATCTCCTGATCTCAACCCGATTGAGAACGTGTGGGAAATTGCTAAAAGAAGGATCAACAGGGAAAACTGCAGGACAAAACCGTTACTCTTCGAAGCTATTAAGACAGCGTGGGAAAATATTCCTGAAGAGTTCATTGATAATATAATATCTTCTATGCCAAAAAGATGTGCTGCTGTTATTACAAATAAAGGACTGGCGACGAAATACTAAAACTATCTAACATTTGGTATAAATTCTGATCGTCAGCTAGAGGGTGCTTTAGTTTTGTCCAGATAACTTTTGAGTACTGAGAAATATTTTTGTTTTATTTTTTGTTGTTGAAAAGACTGAATTGTCATTGTTATGTTTTTTTATAATACACATGTAAATAAATAATAAAAACTAAGAACAAATTTTTTTCATCATTTTTTCCTGATAATATCAGAGGAAAACTGATATTTCACAAAGGGGTGCTTTAGTTTTGTCCAATACTGTACGTATCTGACATACATGTAATCCCTTCTCTGACGATTATTTTTTGGTTAAAAATGATCTCAAAAATCATCCGATAAATTTTGGCGCGGTATGAAAATACTCGCAGCATAATCTTTTTTTAACAAAATCCCCATGCTGTTACCTTTCTCGCCACCGTGGTTGCGGCTGCCGACGCTCATTATACTGATTATTGAATATTAATAAAGAACTAAAAATGAAATTTATTTTGTATGGAATTCTGCGGAAAAGTGATACGCTACCTCCCGTACTATATGATATGCAGGTATAATCTTATAAGTTTAATGCCTCTTTGCACACAATATGCAATTTTGTTGGAATCAGTAGGATGAATTATTAAATTGGAACCACTAAATCGTGAGCATGATAGATATAGGTGTTGATCAAGATATTCCCATTGAGTTAGCCAATAATGTGTCAATGTTCTAGGAATTTGGATTGAAGTGCAAATGAAATCGCAAGAGCTCGATCAAAGCGGGATAATTTTACAATGTTTTTCGAATCGAGGAAAACTTATCTCAAAAATTGTGACATTCACAGGGTCGAACCGGCCAAAAAAAATCTGAAAATCATATATTTTGTATGGAAGGTGGAAGAAGGATTTAAATGATCTTGCCCCGTTTTACTATAATCAAATCAGAACACTGCAGCTCATTTTAAAACACAAAAAAAAAATTAAAAACAATTTTCATATGGAGAAGCTGTTTCATTTGTATGGGAGGTGGTAGAAGGCATGGAGGGATATTAATTATTACTATAATCATTAGCAAAACTCATTTTCATAAAAAAAAACTAACACCAATCAGACGTTTCTCGACTTACGTCATGACGTAAAGCGGAGTGCATTGAGATATTGAAATAAAATCAAAAGCAGATTATGGCTCGAAGCATATCCAACAAACAGTAAATGTTTCATTAGAATCGGTTTAGCCGAACAGACCGACAGACAAAAATACAAAAACGTATTCTTATGCTAAACTATTGTTACTTAGTTATAGGCATTTATAAACAAATATAAGAACGACTCTACAATTATATTTAAATGTATAGTTGACGTATTCTTGCAAAATTTCGAGTTTTCACCTTTTCTTTATTAGTTTCAATGAAAATCGATATAATGCATTTACGAAAAGTGTGCATTTGTATGGGAGGAGGTAGAAGGGATGAGTGAATCAAAGTTGAATTTTCTCTAGTTGATAATATTTGCATAATTATACTTTTCTCAAAGCTTAAATTTGACTGCTTTGACATTTTCGAAAAATAATTTGATTAAAATTGCGAAATTTATGTGGGAGGTATAAATTTACTTTATTATTATAATAATAAAGTATTGTGATCGACACAAAAAAAAAAAAAGTTTGCTACCCTGAAATTTTTATACTCTAGATGAAATCTGAGAGTATTATAAGTTTGCTCTAAAGTTTGTAACGCCAAGAAATAAGGCTCGGAGAAAAAAATGATAAATACAGAAATTAATATTATCACTCAAAAATCTCTAAACCGGATGTCCGTCCGTCCGTCCGTCCGTCCGTCCGTCCGTTCGCTCTCTAGCTTGAGAACGCGTAGCTCAAATTTCGTACACATCGTTTTTGACAAAAAAGTAAGGTCAAGTTCGTTAACGGGCCAAATCGCTTCACCCCTTCTACCCCCTCCCATACAAAATGACACAAATGCGCAATTTGACAATAAACGGATTTGCTCGAAAAGTATAAAAGCTATTAGCCTGAAATTTGGAATGTATTACTTTTATGATAATATAAATCTACCATATAAAAATTATGCGTGTCCTCCCCCTCCTTCTACCCCCTCCCATACAAACTGTACTTGTCATGAATTACTCTAAGCTAATTTACTCAGTGCGTATAAAATTTAGCAAGCTGAAATTCTGCACTTAATATTTATTTAAAATTGTTAGTAAGGGTAAAAAAAATTAGACGATTAGCTCCACCCCTTCTACCCCCTCACATACAAAATGACACAATTTCCCAATTCGGCTATAAATGGATTTGCTCGAAAAGTATGAAAGCTATTAGTCTGAATTTCGGGATATATTATTTTCATAATGATTTCAATATACAGTAAAAAATTATTTGCGTCCTCCCTCTCCTTCCAACCCCTCCCATACAAACTACACTTTTTCATGAAATGCTCTAATCCGATTTTCTCAGAACATATAACATTTATCGAGCTCACATTTTGTAATAAATACTTATTTAGCATTATCACTAAGATCAGAAAAAAGTATTTGATTAGCTTCACTGCTTCTACCCCCTCCCATACAATACGACACAGTTTCACAACTTCACAAAAAATCTATTTTCTTCAAAAGTATGAATTTTACTAGTCTTAAATTTAAGAGATGTCAATTTTATAATATTCTTAGTTATTTCTGAAAAAATCAATAAAATCCCCCCACTCTTTCTACCACCTCCCATACAAACTGCACATTTCAACTAATTCTAACACACTAATTTTCTCAGCTCCTATTCAATTTTTGGAGTAAGCATTTTGTATAAAACATTTTACTTTATTATTATAATAATAAAGTATTGTGATCGACACAAGAAAAAAAAAAAGTTTGCTACCCTGAAATTTTTTTTTTTCGCGTTTCATGACTAAATTAGCCTAAAAATGCAAAAAAAAAAAATCCGTCTGTCTGTACGCCGTACGCCGACGTGTACGCTCAGCGCACATTAACTCCTAAGCCCTTCGAGATAGAATGCTCATTTTTGGGGGGATTGTAGATAGTTGCGGATCTCAGGCGGATACCTATTTTGCGGGGTGTACGGGAGCAGGGAGAGGCGGGGGAGCGCTTAAACCGAAAAATACGAATTCAAATATCTCAACCATGATAACAGCTAGGAAGCTAAAACTCAACACACATATAGAGGGGTTTGTTGGACAACTTTTAAAAATAATTTAATTTTTTTGTCTATTGGGGTGCGAAAAGGGGGGGCTAAGAACCAATTGTCGGCCGAATTTTTTTTTCAAATGATTATATCTTCGAAATTACTTATTGTAAAAAAATCATATTTAGAGACCATTAAGGTGGCATATAGTTTCATCGGAATCAGCTCTGAAAGCGGCTAATTATTGTAAGGGGGAGGGTCAGGAGGGGTGCAAGGAAAAACACTTAAAAATTAATATCTCAACTATCTCTTGAGCTATGTAATTGAAACTTAAAACGTATATTAAGCTGTACTAGGCAAATACGAAAAAAATATAACATGTTGAAATAATAGTAGTGGGGGGAAATGGGAAACATTTCAAAAATGGCGCACTTTTCAAAATTACAAATCCTTATATCTCAAAAAATAGTACAGATATCAAGTCGAAAATTTGTCAGATTGTAGAACTATACAATAGCTAATTTAAATAAAAATTTTAAGTTGGGAGGTGTAAGGGGAGGGAGGTGATAAGCAAAAATGTCGAAAATTTTGAGTGATTTTTTTAGGGCTCTGGTGAAAGATACAAAGTTAAAATTTTGCATGTGAATACGTCTATTTAATGTACATAGAAAAATAATAATAACTTGATCCATATTTATTATAAACCGACCCCCCCGGTCTAACGTGCACAAGGTGTTTCATGCGCATTGAAAAAAACACATAAACTGAAAATTTTTGAGTGAAATTTTAAGGTAGAAACTTGAAAATTTGCGAAATGCATTTAAAAAAAATTCCTAAATATACGAATTATTAACTGGTTGAAAACCTTTAAAACTTCTACCCCCTCCCATACAAAATTATTTTTTCGACCATTTTCAAGAAATCAATTATCACCTAACCATTAAAAGCTATCACATTCAAATTTTGCAAAACAACTTACAAAAATAATTAAAATGAAATTGCGTTCAAAGTTTTAAAATCGCGCTTGCCCTTCTACCCCCTCCCATACAAAAGTATGATTTCGACTAATTTCATTAAATCAACTAATAACCAACAAATTCAAAGCTATGAACTTGAAATTTTGTACGAGCATCTAACAACAAAAATGAAAGAAAATTGCATCACAAGTTTGACGATTCCCCTACCTCCTCTACCCCCTCCCATACAAAATTATTTTTTCGAGCATTTTTAAGAAATCAGTTATCAGCTAACTCTTAAAAGCTATCAATTTCAAATTTGGCATAAAAACTTATAAAAATAATTCAAATGAAGTTGCTTTAAAAGTTTTGAAATCGCGCTTGCGCTTCTACCCCCTCCCATACAAAACTATGATTTCGACCAATTTTATTAAATCAACTAATAACCAATAAACTAAAAGCTACGAACTTGAAATTCTATACAAGCACCTTACAAGAAACGCGAAATAAAACTGCGTATCAAATTTTACGATTCCCCTATATTCTCTACCCCCTCCCATACAAATGTTCGGTTTCATGAATGTAAAATACACCGAATTTTATGAAAATTCTATGCAACTTCGTCTATGAAACACATTCTATACAGAGAATATTGGACGTGATTCAAGTAATTAATTAAAAAGCTATTAACATCCACCCACCCTTACTATTACCCCTACTCCGCCCCTCATAAAAACCCAAACTTACAGACACGAATGAAATATTGTTAACAGTCCTGCCCAAGAACTCCCTTTCACTTAGTCTTCCCTAACCACTCTAACCTGCATATTGACTTTCCACTCATCCGCAACTTGTCCCAAGAATAATAAAGTTTCGCCCGACTTGTTGGCAGTTTATTTTTTTTTAAATTGATTGCTAGAAAAATGAAAAAAAAAATAATGGCAAAAATTTCTGCTTCTAGCTTTGCCAATGTCAATGAAAATCGATAAAATGCATATTTTCAAAACTGTCCATTTGTATGAGAAGATGTAGATGGAGTGAGGAGATAAGATCAATATTATTTTTTCCCATTATTATACTTTTTTATCTAATTTTCAAGTCGATAGATTTACCAGTTTCGGAGAAAAACCATCTTCTTGAAATTTCATGAAATTTGAATGGGGGGGTAGAAAGGTGAAGTGGGAGGGGTAGGGGATGTGGTTCGTTAACATACTTTAAGTTTTATTTTTGCTAAAAATGACAAATATTTTTTAGCACGACAGCTCAAAACGGTCGATAGTTATGTTCTAGGCAGATAGACAGACAGACAAACGGTTGTATGGAATCGATGTTTTTGAGCGACAACAAATATTTCTATATCATTGGCTACACTAATGGAGTATTATTTCCTTGCGTTACAAACGGTAAGACAAACAAAATATAATCTCAGATTTCGTCTAGAGTATAAAATTATCAAAATTCAAAAAATAAGAACCGAATGCACGAACTATTTTTGCCGTCAAGATCGCAGCATTTTTTTCCAAAAATTTTAATTCGACTAAGCCATACGATATTTAAAAGCGAAAGTGGCAGTGATTCGCACACGCTTGTAAAAGACAAGAAAAAGTCATATCCAAAAAAGCTCTAAGCTGTAGCTCCCAAGTAAGACGTTGGATGCTACATTAGTACAGACGTTACTTAGAAACGAGTAGTTAGGAATATATCTAAGAAATAAACCAGTTGTAAGGACAACTACAGGCTGATGTTCATGATCGCGCATTGTGGAACATTAGTTGGAATTTTACAACGCCCTTTAATTATTCTTAATAGGAAATTGATTGATTGAATTAGACAATTGCGTTATCCTTCATCTATCTCAGAATTGTAAAATTAATATGCTGCTTGTGGTCTAATTTATAATTATGCAGAAATCAACTATAATTGCGTAACTTGTAATTGATATTGATAATAGGCAATGCTTTAATTAACAACATTTACCTATCTTAAGCAACAATTTCGCATCAACCATGAACTTACAGCGGTCCAACGAGAATAATAGAAGAAATGGTGCAATCACTTAGAACCTTGATGAATTGATAAAGAATAGTCGGAAAAAAAATCATAAATTATTTATCGAAACCGGATTATTTAAATTGAATTGGTGTTGTAACATATACCATATTTAATAAAACGGTAGAGAAAATTAAGGGGTCTTTCTGAAATTCATATGCAAGATAAAGTTGTAATATTGCAGGCTATACTAACATACTAATAAAATCTATAAAAAAAAACATAACAGAATTAAAATTGGGCGTAAGGCCCAATCATATGATGCTCTAGATGAAATAGGAAAGAATTTATTGTACTGGAACATATGTCATCTCAAATTCTTTCGAATAATGAATTGTGACTTTTGTATGGGAGGTGGTAAAAGCAGAGGAGGGAGGTTTGTAATTTTGCTATATAATACCGAACATAGTATATAAAATGTTTCATGCTGAATTTAAAGGTTGTAGCTTTCATAATTTTCGAGGAAATTGAATAATTTTGCATGAGTTTATGGCATTTGTATGGGAGGTGGCAGAAAAAGTAGGAGGTTTTGGATGTTTTTGAATCTGCTTATCAACATCCTAATCATATCGCTTTGTTACTCAACTCAAACGTTGGAAGGAGAAAATACTTTTCGTAAATTTCCAATTCAAAAATTTGTATGTGAGGTGGTGGAAGGAGTGAAGCGAAATTCATATTTTTTATAGCGTTTATTGCAATTATTAAGTGACGAATTTTGGCATTATTTCAACTTTGTACGTATTCTAGTTTCAATGAAAAATTAAATGCATATACCAAAATTGTACATTTGTATGGGAGGGGGTAGAAGGAGTATCGAATCAAAATCAATTTTTTTACATCAATGATATTTATAATTGTATAATTTTCTCAAAATTTAAAGATGATAGCTTTAACGGTTTTAGAGAAAAATAATTTAATTGAAATTCCGAAATTTCGTGAAATTTGAATGGGAGGGGATAAAAGAGTGTGGTGAAGGCAACTCTCTGCGAGCATTATTTCTTAGCGTTACAAACGGTAAGGCAAACACAATATACTCTCAGATTTCATCTAGAGTATAAAAATTTATTCTCGTAAACAACAATATTTTTTGTCATGCAAACGTTGAAAAACAAAAAAAAATGATATTTAGATTTTTTTGTTTTTTTTTTATTTCAAACCAGAAAGACCCCTTAACTCTTAACTTTTTCCGGCTAGGATGACAAAAAGTAAGCAATGTATCTAAACCGATCCTAAGCGGTAAGTTAATCGCTAGAAGCCACTTCAGTACAAGATTAATGTTCATGCAGTGTAAGTCACAGTTCAAAAAGTGAAAAGAAAACTTATATCTTAAGAAATGAAAATGAAGATTACCTTAGTGGCAGTGGTAATTTGTGTTAATATTTTAATTTCCAAGATACATGCAGCTCGTCTGCAAGAAAAGTATGTTTGGAAAAGTTTACCATTTGCCTGGCCCTCGATAAGGATGGAGCAGGAAGCGATTGCTTCTGGTCGGTATATTCCAGAAAATAATATGCCACTTGGCATGGAACTGTGGAAAGATAAAGTTTTCATCACTGTACCAAGGTAAGTTTTACTTTCATTAGAAACCTGAAATATTTTATGGTAATGAGATGGAATCTTATTCGCCTTTAGCCGAATTACTACTTTCTGTTGATTGGATGCAATATGCTATTATCCGGTAGTCGTAGAGTAACAAGTTTCTGGATTGCTTTTTAAGATAAACGACGTGGGTAATGCATTTCGCGTTTGGGGAAACTGTATTGGTAGTGCAGTTCTTTTGGTGAGATGTAAAAGCAATCATTATTTACTAACTTGCTAGCTTATGATGGTGCTATGGTGAACCAGCTTCAAGAAGACTGAGAGTAGGATTCGCTGGCAGAACTTTTTAGTGTTAAATTTAAATGAGCGAGTATTTTTTTTATATATAAGCTAGGGTGTAGCCTAGTGGGTAGCGTGTTGGTCTTGTAATGCGAAGGTCGTGAGTTCAAATCCCGGTCGACACAATATATGATTGCAACACATTGCCTGCTTGGATATACCTTGGTCTCCTCATTCTACGAAAATGCAAAATTCGTAGAAAGAGGGTTGTGCAAAGGGCTAACAATCTTTCCACAATAAGTAATGAAAATTTTAAGGAACCTGCATGTCAGGAGGCCAAGGTCCGATTTGGGCTCTAGCGCCATTGTAGAAGATGATTTTTTGATATGTACTGCGTAGGGAATAATACCCCCGTAACTTTTAACCAGCATTTACAAATGATCCTCTTCACTCATCCCTTAAAAACGCCTCACAGTCGCAGCTTAAATCGAACATTGGGCTTAAAATTAGGACTGTTCTGTTTAAACTAATTTTTAAGGGTGTTCAACTCCTACGATTGTACAGAACAAAAGGACGAGTGCTATTCCACAGAAAGCACATGTGGTCATACCAGCGAACTGATATTATGGACCTGCATATAAGTAATAAATGCCAAGGTACATTTATTCACATAAGTGGTTCAAGTGGACTGAAATGGTTTACTAACATTTATTAATTTGTATTAACGAGACGTATTTCCAAAGTTCAAACACATACTGGAATTCGTCATGTGGCTCATCAATATTAAATTAATGCAATTTATGCAGTTAATAAAAGTGTTGTGCATAAGATTAAGCTTTGAATATATTGTAGTTTAATAGTTTAAGAGTGAACTTTATGTTTGTTAGAAATGTTAAACAATTACCGGCAACCAAGTGACCTTACTTAAGGCTAAAAGATTAAACATTGAAAAAGGAAATGTCCTTGTAGAATTTTATGGTCCGTAGCATTATTTTTGGTAGCTTTATTTCAACACCTATTAATTACAAAAATTGTAAATAATTTTTTTTTTTAATTATTTAGAATCAAGTAAAAACATAACAGGGCTACGATTGCGCGTAAAGCGCAATCTCACGATAGTCTAGATTAAATAGAAATTTCTATGATCCCAAGAAATTTTGTATGCGAAGTGTTAGAAGGGATGATAGCATTGAACTAATTTTTCCACATCATGCTAAAGTAGCTACAAAAATATTTTATACAAAATGCTTAGTCCAAAAATTCAATGGGAACTGCGAAAATTAGTGAGTTAGATTTAGTGAAAATGTGCAGTTTGTATGGGAGTTGGTAGAAAGAGTGGTGGAATTCTAGTGATTTTTTCAGAAATAACTGGGAATATTATAAAATTGACATCCCTTAAATTTCAGACTAGTGCTATTCATACTTTTCAAGAAAATCGATATTTTGTAAAGTTGTGAAACTGTGTCATATTGTATGGGAGGGGGTAGAAGCAGTGAAGCTGTGTGATTAAATTGGCTTAGAGTAATTCATAACAAGTACAGTTTGTATGGGAGGTGATAGAAGGAGGGGGAGGACATGCATAATTTTTATACAGTAGATTGATATTATCATAAAAGTAATATGTTCCACATTTCAGGCCAATAGCTTTTATACTTTTCGAGCAAATCCGTTTATTGTCAAATTGCGCAATTGTGTCATTTTGAAAGGGAGGGGGTAGAAGGAGTGAAGCGATTTGGCGCGTTCACGAACTTGACCTTACTTTTTTGTCAAAAACGACGTGTACCAAATTTGAGATTTCTAGCTCAACGCGTTCTCAAGCTAGAGAGCGAACGGACGGACGGACGGACAGACGGACGGACATCCGGTTTTGAGATTTTTGAGTGATAATATTATCTGCTGTATCATTCATTTTTTTCTCCGAGTCTTATTTCTTGGCGGTCCAAACTTTAGAGCAAACTTATAATACTCTCACATTTCATCTAGAGTATAAACATAATAGGATTACGATTACGCGTAAAGCCCAATCATATCATACTCTAGATGAAATAGAAATATTTGTGGTCCCAAGAAATTTTGTATGGGGAGTGGTAGAAGGAGTGAGCATTGAACGAATTTGTTCCCAACATTCTAGAGTAGCTATAAAAATGTTTCATACAAAATCTTAGCTCCAAAAATTGAATAGGTACTGAGAAAACTAGTGTATTAGATTAAGTGAAATCATGCAGTTTCTATGGAAGGTGGTAGAAGGAGTGCGGGGAATTTTAGAGATTTTACAGAAATAGCTATGAATATTATAGAATTGACATCTCTTAAATTTCAGACTAGTAACATTTATACCTTTCAAGAAAATCGATTTTTCGGGTAGTTGGGAAATTGAGTCATATTATATGAGAGGGAGTAGAAGCAGTAGTGCTAATCAGCTAATTTTTATTAATTTTTTTTTGCATCTTAACGATAATACTAATTAAGTATTTACTGCAAAATTTGAGCCCGATATATGTTATACGTACTGAGAAATTCGGTTTAGAGTCTTTCATGAAAAAGTGCACTTTGTATGGGAGGTGGTGAAAGAAGTGGGGAGATTCGAATAATTATACTATACATGACATTTATGATAAAGACAATATGTTCCAAATTTCAAATTATTAGCTTTTATAACTATAATTCTACAATGGCGCTACAGCCCAAATCGAGCCTTGGCCTCCTGATATTCAGGTTCCTTAACATTTTTCATTACTTATTGTGGCAGGGTTGTTAGCCCTTCGCACAGCCCTCATTCATTTTCGTAGATTGAGGTGACCAAGGTATATCCAAGCAGGCAATGTGCTGGAATTATGTATTGCGCCGACCGGGATTTGAACTCACGACCTTCGCATTACAAGACCAACACGCTACCTACTAGGCTACACCCTACCTTTTATAACTATAATTATTATTATATTATTCTTGGAAACTACCAAGAAAATACGATTATTGTAAAGGATTGAAAATGAGTCATTTTTTATGGGAAGGAGTAGAAGAGGTGGAGCGATTTGGATCGTTAACGAATTTGACCTTACTTTTTTGTTAAAAACGACTTGAACAAAATTGGAGCTTTGTAGCTTGACGCGTTCTCGAGCTAGAGAGCGAACGGATGGATAGACGGACGGACATTTGGTTTTGAGATTTTTTAGCGATAATAAATATTTCTGTATCCTTGGCGACTCTGTGCGAGCATTATTTCTTGGCGTTACTTAAGAGCAAACTTATAATACCCACAGATTTCATCTAAAGTATAAAAATGTCAAACATATAATTCAAATTAATTATTATTTCAAAATGATAATTTAAGTCGAAAGACTAATTTTCATATTGTGTTTATTGATTTTTCTAGATATATAACATAATTATTTTTTTCCCGCGTCATTATTTTGTTGAAAACGAAATGCTTGTTCTTTCTGAGGTCCTTCAGTGTAGAACAATTAACTTCCGTAATTTGGGTATCAGATAAATTGTTGCAATTTCTCTTAATCTTCATGAAATTAAGAGTAAAAGAAATACGTATGTATTTCTCAAAATATTAACTTCTGCAGAAACGGCAAGCATTTGAAATATAGATTTGTTATTTAGTTCAAAAATTTACACTAAAGCCTTCTTAAAATTAAAAATTTTCAAACAAACGTCTAAATTTAGTGCCGAAAGAATTAAAATAGCAATAGTTATTTGTCCGCCCAATTAGAAAAATGTCTTTTGGAGAAAAATGTATTTAAAGATTGTCGTAGCCGTTCGAACTACAGCGACAGGTCTCATATAAATTAACGAAAAGAAATTTTATTTCTTCCGAATCACAACTCTCGCAATTCTCCGATTTATCTATAAAGCTTTTCTTTTTAAATCCTACCGTATAAATCTAAATAACAACCAGCAATGACAAATAATCTTTCACAATGACAGCACAAACATTCAGAATGCTTGCCTTTCGGATAGCCTTAGCAATTTATCTTCCGTTTCGTTAATCTTCCTAGATTATTGGTCTGTGAAACCGCACCAAGTTTCAAGTTCAGTTAAACCTAAGGTCAAGTTTAACTATTCCTAAGATTAAACCGTCACTATGAAACTGGCCCTTAGTTATAAAAAGTAAAACTTTATAATAGCAGTTTCTATCACGAAAGAGAACAACAAATTAAAACTGGTTCTCACTTTAGGTTAATCTTGCTTTTTATTAACAACAATTTCTGACTCTTAATTATTGAAAAAAAAAATTCATATGAATATATGATTTTAAAATTGTCCACTTATATGCTGTAATATTATTATAAAACATGTAGCTACAAAAATTTTGACTAAAAATAAATAATGAAAATATAAGAATTTAAAAAAAACCTATTTGCAAATTTAAATACTAAATCACGACAATATAAAATTTGTATAGTGGATTTATAATCAGTATCATTCACATTCACTTTATCGACATTTTAACAAATATTGCAATTCGTGATATTCTTTATTTTTTTTCGGATGTCGTTATTAATCTCCATATTTGTTTATTTTATACATATACATATCTTGTGCGTTTCTCTCGTAAATTGTGATAGAAGTGAATAATATATAATATTGATATTAAAGTAAAGATCAAGATCAAGACCAATGATATGTACAATAGACGGTATGATATTTAACTTCTATTAGAGTTACCAGAATATATTTTTATTTTCGGTTTTGTATTACTGGCCGTCATAACTTAAACCTAACAGGAGTAGAGTTAATAACTTTCATTTGTTTAACATGGTTGGTGATATTGACCGGAGTTCTGAATTATAGTAGAATTTGCTATTACTCTAAAAATCACAAAAGCCGAATTTGTGTATTGACAATGAACTTACACCATGCTTTAATACTAATGTCAGCTGTAAATCTATGAAATACTTTACTTCACCTTTAGAACAAAATCGTCGTGTGAAAAAATATACAGTTGCATGTGCTCTAGATTTAGAAAAAGCATTTGATTCAGTCTGGATGAAAGGTTTCATGTTTAAGCTGATACAAGCAAAGTGCCACCGCTTACTGGTAAAAATAGTTGTTAGTTTCCTATCTGATCGTAAGCCGTTTATTAAGCTGACAGGTCTAGATTGATTGAGGCTAAGGTAGGAGTAGCTCAAGGCTCAGTTATAGGCCCTAAACTATTCAACTTCTTTGTGCATGACTTCCCAAATCAACTTCAGGCTACTTCGTCTACCATACAGCTTGCAGACGATATAATTATTTTTTCACACACTCAAAGACTAACTCAGAAGTAGTACATCTTCAAAAGGCTTCGGAATTTTCTTCGAAATGGTGTATAAAAATAAATTCCAAAAAATGTGAGTTAATACTTCGCTTTCGCAGTATGACTGGTAAAAGGCACCGCCTTGCAGTAAAAGAAAGTAAAAGTTTAAAACTAGTACTGAACGGGGAAAATGTAACTCTAAAGAATGAAATAGAATACGAGGAGAGGCCAAAAATTTCGCGGAATAAAGGGAAGGGGCAAGGGAGGGGGAAATACTTCTACATGGAGATATTCTAACACTCAATACAGATATATAAATACAAAGTTGTTGTTAAATCGAATCACTAACATCATCATTATCAATGGCGCGACAGCCCGAATCGGACCCTAGCCTCTTGAAGACGGCGCCTGCAATCGTTCCGGTCCAAAGACCGCGTCCTCCAGCTGCTAATTATAGTCTAGATGAAATCTGGGAGTACATTGTGTTTGCCTTACAGTTTGGAACGCTAATTAATAATGATCGCACAGAGCCGCCAAAGGTACAGAAATACTTTTTGTCGCTCAAAAACCTGGATTCCGAGTGACCGCCTGTCCCTCTGTGTGTCTGTCTGCAGCATAACTCTCGAAAGCTTTGAGTTATAGTGCTAAAAATTTTTGTGTGTCATTTTTAGCAAAAAATTAACTTTAGGTTCGTGAATGGGCTACATCCCCACACTCCTTCTACCCCCTCCCATACAAATTTCATGAAATTTTTAAATAGTAAGAAAAATATTATTAAAAGTGATAGAAAAGTAGCGGCGGTAGTGCCATATAGTACGAATTAAGTTAAAGTGCGAATAAATAAATTATCACTTATTTTTTTAAACGAATTGTGTTTTTACTTGAAATCCCGGTGAACCCCTAGGTCGCAACAATATGTATCATTTTTGGCTCGTGTTGGTCGTTCAATAACAATTTTGTAAGCCTCGTTCTTTCTATCAATTTCATTGCAACATTCTTGGTCGAACCAATCATTATTTTTCCCCGTTGTTGGTATTTATGCCGATAATTTTAATTTATCTATCAAACAAGACAATGTAATACATAATAATAATGATTAGCTTAATTTAGTTAGGTTAGCATAACTTAATACAATTTAAATTATAATACAATTAATATGATAGGCACTGGTGGACGGATTATTAAAAAGGAATTGGATTGTCTGATAAAGCATAACGCAGTCTCAGTTTGTATGCTGGCTTACTAATTGGAGGTGTGTAGTGCACACTGAATTTGTTAAATGTTCTACAACACCTGTTAATTGGTTCGTTTTGACCGTAATCAGTACGATGTAGGTATTCCTTAAGAGGTTTTGAATGTCTCGTCAGCCTGACATCGTCATTGTCTGATTTTATTTTTAAGGTGATCAACCTTAATATCGCCATTCAAAACGTCTAAGGTAAAACAAGATGTCAGCATAGTTCTTCTAGAACTAAGAGTTAAAAGATTTAACAAATGTAGCCTAACTGCATAGTGTGGGAGGTTCTCGAAGTCTCTCGGATCATACAAGACCCTAAGGGCAAACAGAAGAAATTGCTTTTGGATTGATTCTATTCTGTTGCTGTAAATCTGGAAAAAAGGATCCCAAATGGGACATGCATATTCCAAAAGAGGGCGAACAAGAGAGCAGAATAATGATTTGGTGACCCAAACATTCTTGAACTCCTTAGCTCTCCTCTTAATGACCACGAGAAGTTTTTTGGCTCTTGAGATTATACTGTTGTAGTGAGATTTAAAGCAGAGTTCAGTGTCGAGTAGAATGCCCAAGTCCTCAATTTGTCCTACTCGATAAAGTTCAGTACCATTTAGAAAGTAGTTATGGTAGCATGTGTTTTTTTTTGCGTGAAAAACTTATCACGTGACAGTTACCGACATTAAGCTCTCACTTGTTCTGGCTGCACCACTCATTTAGAGCAATAATCTTGGATTGCAGGAATACAGCATTTACGGGGGAGGATATGATATGATATATATTTAGATCATCAGCGTATAACAAATGTGGAATACCTTCTAATACTTCCGAAAGATGTGCAATGAAAATATTAAATAAGAGAGGTCCTAAGTGACTTACTTGGGGTACACCCGACGACACGCCTATTTGCTTGTAAATAAAGCACTAAAACTTAACAAATTGAGTCCTGTTGCTAAGATAGGACTTAAGCCAATCAAGTAAGGATCCAGTCATACCAATTTTTCTTAATTTTAAAGTCAGGATATTGTGATCAATTCGATCGAAAGCTTTACTAAAGTCTGTGTATATTGCATAAATTTGATGTCCCTAACATTTGTAGATAACATTTACCTTGTGAAGCGAACTACATCCTAAATATGGCTTATCGCGCTATAGATATCTGGGCACAAAATGCCGGAGCTATTATACGTGTAAACAAATGTGAGGCACTTCATGTTTGTAGAAAGCTGAAATGCCATACAAAACATCTAAATATCTACAATTCTCGTATTACCCTAAACAGAGAAATGCGAGTTCTAAGTGCCAATATCACCAACAAGGTCAATTGGGGACCTCATACACAACATATTTTAAAAATATTTCAAGCAAAAATTAACGCCTTAAAAATGTTATGCTCTCGAAAGAACTGCACTTAAAATTGCGCGAATTTTGGTGGAGGGCACAATTCAACACTGTATATCTATTTACGCATGGATATCCTAAACCAACATAAGGCACATTAGTACAAAAAATTATGATTTTTTTCGCACTGCTAGCGGTTTTCATCGACCAACTCCCCTTCCAGCATTGCGAATGGAAGCACAATATAAAACATTCGAAATGGTTGCGAGTAATACAGGCATCAAACTTTGCAGCAAGGGCTCAGCAGATTTCCGCCATCCTCTGCATCTCTTACTTTGGAGAGAGATTGAAGAACCTTCCACTCATTCTAGTCCTCCTACGTGGAACGAATAATGAAGGGAAATTCGCTTCCACTTTCCCATAGTTCGGCAAACCTTGTCACTCATCATCAGGATTCACCGCCACCGTTGACATACAAATATCTAAGCATCGATACCCTTCGTTCAAAATATAAAAAGGATATAACTCCACCGTTCATCTACAGGCAATTGCACAAGATTATACAGATGGTTCCTACAGTGGAGAATCCGCTACATTTGCCGTGGTTCAATAAACAGCTTCAGGCAACCATCGTATTATTCATCTAGGCTTACCACTACATATAATGGCGCTACAGCCCAAGTCGGACCTTGGCCTCCCGACAATCAGGCTCAGTAACATTTTTCATTACTTATTGTGGGAAAGGTTGTTAGCCCTTCATACAACCCTCTTTCTACGAATTTTTCATTTTCATAGATTGAGGTGACCAAGGTATATCCAAGCAGGCAATGTGTTGGAATTATATCCAAATAACAAATGCTTATCGAAAAATTTTCTTTGCACCAAGCTAATAGCAATTAAAAATATAAAAATTGCGTGGCTACAAGGTCACATAGGAATCAGCAGGAACAGAGCGGCAGATGCTGCAGCACGTGAAGCCCAACAACTCCCATTAATAGCAGAAACTCCAAGTTTCTACCAACTAACTTGGGAAGCCTACAAAAAATGTCAGGATGCACTAATCTAAAGAAAGTGGTACTCAAACCAATCTTTTTTGAGCTGGCACAATACTGAAATAACGTGCCCAAAATATCACTCGGATTTATTTAGAGACGAAGCAATCAAGATATTACGAATACGGCTCGGTAAACCTCTATCTGCAGTCAAGCATTACTTCCTGGATCAACAGCCAGAAACTTGTCCACATTGTCATACCACCAGGTCTGTACTACACATACTGACTGAATGCTCACTATCTCAAATCATTAGAAATCCCAACAGCCCAACCAATGCTTATGTCGCGGTCATGTTGGATCCCAGCAATCTTAATACAAATCGGACGATCAAACTAATTCTGTCGCGTCATGGACTGTGGAACTACATCTAAAATAATGTTTACTCATATAATAATAAAATAAAATAAAACTTAATATAAATGATAACTAAACTCCAATTGTTAATTACACGGTGTCACATAGTCTTACCTGACGCCTTCATCTTTATAATTGTAAGAAATTGTATTACTTATAATCATTTTCATAAATAAAATAAATAAATATATTTTTGTAGCATACAGTTTGTAACGCTAAAAAAAAATGCTCGCACGGAGCCGCCAAGGGTGCAGAAATATTTTTTGTCGCTCAAAATCCTCGATTCCGAGTCACCGTCTGTCCGTCTGTCTACAATATAACTCTCGAACGCCTTGAGCTATTGTACTGAAATTTTTTATGCGTCAATTTTAGTAAAAAAGAAACTTTGAGCTCGTGAACGGGCTATATCCCCTCACTCCTTCTATCCCCTCCCATACAAATTTCATTAAATTTCAAAATTTTACAAAATTGATTTTCCTTTGAAACTATTAAAGCTACTGACTGGAATTTTGGGGCAAAGTATAACAATCACAAAATTTTGATGCAAACCCCACACCCCCTTCCATACAAATGCACAATTTTCAAAAACGTATTTATTCCATTTTCATTGAAGCTATCACGGTCAATTGAACAAATTTTTGCCAATATTATTCTCATTATAATTTCAACCAGTTTTAAAGAAATAATCAACTGCACCTCACTCCTTCTACCTCCTTCCATACAAATTTCACGAAGTTTTGAAATTTAAATTAAATTGTTTTTTTTTCGAAACTGTTAAAGCTATCGACTTGTAGTTTTGTTGAAAGTATAATAATACAAATATCAATGACGATGAAAAATTTTGTTATGATCCGTAGACTCCTTCTACCACCTCACATACAAATGCATTATATCGATTTCCATTAAAACTAGAAAAAGTACAAACTTAAAATTTTGTCAGAATTTTTCCCTTAATAATTGCAATAAATACTAAAAAAAATCAGCTACGC
The DNA here is from genome assembly GCA_963669355.1 of Chorisops tibialis. Lineage (NCBI taxonomy): Eukaryota > Metazoa > Arthropoda > Insecta > Diptera > Stratiomyidae > Chorisops > Chorisops tibialis. The sequence goes on along the minus strand of OY770262.1, from coordinate 265,724,890 downwards.
TGTATTCCTTCTACCCCCTCCCAATCAAATATCTGTATTATAAATTCAAGAAAAGCATTTCTCCGTCGAACATTCGAGATCTATCAGCTTCGAAATTGAAACAAAGCGTGGTATTGGTATGTTGATAAGCAGTTCTAAAACACGTTCGTTGTCATATACAAAAATTATAAACGTCTCCCCTCTGCTTTTACCACCTCCCATACAGAAGTCGCATTAAACACTTTCCCATTTCATCTAGAGTATCATATGGGCTTTATGCCCAATCATAATTCTGTTGTTTTTTTGTTGTCTTGATTATTCATAAAACATGATAAAAACCACTTCGGGTGGATTTTTTTTTTTTTTCAATAATTTCAATAGCTTAAGTGACTTGACGACAAAAATAACGTTTGCAGGAGTTTTTTTATATTTTATTTTTAATAATTGTGTTGCATAATCCCAAATTATGCCATGATTTACAGTTTGTATATTCTCCAATCTTGAATCAAAGAAATAGTTACTCGACCTGCTAAACTGGATAGGATGAGATAATTGTGTAGGTCAAAACTAAATAGCTTCTTTATGAAGCTAATTAATTACGACTAGAATTTAATTTCATTGTGTCATAGCTCATCATTTTCATGTTTATTTGGTAATTTAGCGAATATAAAATTAACTTGTTTGCGAAAATTAGCGAGCTATAAACGTGTATTATATCAAAAGCAAGTCAATTTTATCTTAATCAAATATTTTTATTCTTCGAAGATGGGGAAAAAACATGAAACATTTGTCTTAATTAACCCTAAAGAAAAAGTTACCTTAACTTAAAGTGTTAAGTAATTTGCTTAGTACATAACCAATTATCATTCTGTTTTCGGTATTTCGATAGTTTTGGGTTCCAAGTGCAATACCTGAATTTGGAAAAAACCATTACTTTTTGAAATTGCCGAATATGTTCATGGGGATTCCAGTAATTACATTGTTTTCAGTTCTGACGCACAGCTTCTATTTAATCATTTCAAACTACGATTCTAGGAATTGTAATTGTGATTCAAATTATTGAAATTCACTCACTCCTTTAGGCGGTGGGTGGAGAGAATAATAATTAATAATTTTATTATGACTCGTTTTTCATAAAGCCGCTCCGAAAAATTCTGAGATAAATTCTTAAACGTCGCCATAGGAATAGGGAATACATTTCACAATTCCGTGCTCTTAAACCCATCGCAATGTATTTCTGACAAAAAATGCCGATTCCTCTTGTTCCTGTGTTACTTTAAATAAAAGTTTTTAAATTATTAATTAATTAATGTCTTACAAAAAAAATTGACTATTCCAGATGGAAATCCGGTGTAGTTTCATCTTTAAATTACATACAACTACCTACAGATGAAAGATCACCACTAATCCATCCTTATCCTAATTGGGAAGCTCATGATATTGAAGCAGCGACCAATGCTATACACGTAAATAGTAAGCGCAATCTTAAACTGTTGTTTCTTTAGGAAATTTACATTTCGCGTTTTCTCTATTCAGAACGAGCTACAGGATGCAATAATGATGAGGAAATTTATCGCCGATCTTCAAATATTTCGAACAGTATGATTTCGCCATTTCGCGTTCGAGCTGATGAAGCGGACCGTCTCTGGGTTTTGGATTCCGGAATCGACGGATTCGCAAAGAAATCGAAAACTGCCATTACTCCGCCTACTATAATCATCTTTGATCTCAACACAGACTCAGTGATCCACCGATATTCCTTCCCATATGATCAGGTTCTCAAGGAAAGTTCGTTTCCTTACATAGTAAGTATGCAACATATTGTTAATTTTCTAACTTAATAAATTAAAATCATTTTCAGACCATCGATATTACAGACGGCGATGTAGACAACGCATTTGCTTATATCACAGACGTCACAGGGTTCGGTTTGATTGTTTACTCCTTGAAACAGGATAAGTCTTGGCGCATTAAACATAACTTTTTCCATTTGGATCCTTTGGAAGGAAACTTTTATACCGGCCCACTAAACTATCAATTACCTGACGGAATTTTCGGAATGACGATTGGAAACTTGAAACCGGATCAGACAAAAGATGTTTATTTCCATCCCCTCTCGAGTACCAAGGAGTTTATAGTGTCCAATAAAGTGCTCCAAAATGAGTCGCATGTCACTGGCAAGAATGCCTACTACGACTTCAAACTGTTGGGCACAAGAGGAGCAAATGGACAATCGACGGCAGAAGTTTTCGATTCAGAGACGGAAATTATTTTCTATTCGCAAGTCAATAAGGACGCAGTAGGATGCTGGAACAGCAACAAGCCGTACACTCCAGATTTTCAAGGATTGGTGGACTCTGATTCGAATTTGCTGGTGTTTGTGAATGAACTCTTCATTGATCGCGAACATAACCTTTGGGTTCTTTCCAATCAGCTGTCACGTTTTTTCTTTGATAAACAGGGACTGAATCCAAATAACGAAAATTTTAGGATTCTTGGTGGTTCAATTGTGGATTTAATAAAGGGAACACCCTGCGATGATACATTATACTTGACGAGCTATTGGCAATAAAGTTGGTGTAATTTGATAATTTGAATTCTTTTTCTCAGTTTTGTGAATTTTATATTGCTTTAGAAATTCTGTAATGAAACGCCTCAACATACACTACAAAATGTTTTAACTGGTTAAATCAATTTCGAATTTGGAAAGACTTCACTGGTTCAGATCTTCGGTAAAAATGCCTAAGTATTTTCCTTTCGCACATAAATCTATGTACGGCGGAAATGGGAAAGGTTCTCTGGCAACAACCGAACATACCCTCAGATATACTTAAATTAGCCAAATCTATCAAGCTGTAGTAGGGTTACGGGGAAATCAACGCTCAATAGGCCGAGAAAATAGCAGTGCTTTCGCCTGCTCAAAAAAAAAATTCAATGGGCTCAAAAATGGGGCTTAGTTATAATTTGTCAAAAATTTAATTACAAAATTCTTTCAATTCAATTTTAGAAGAAAAGAAATAATTATTATTTTAAATTGAAACCAAATGCAATTTATTATTTTTAGTTTTTAGTTATAAAATATGAAAAATGAGAAATTAAGAAAAGTTAATTCAAATAACACTGCGAAAATTTCCATCGACAGCTAATATCAGAACCAGTTTCCGATCAACTAAAATTAGACACGATACAAGATTTCGATTTTGCGACATCTCGTGTGAAGCACTCGTACTTATATGAAATTATTTTAAACTCTAACGTCTCTTTCGACTGATTATTTTAAAATATGAGCAGATCATTTTGTATCGGTATAATTAGAACGAAATTAGAAACCTAAATAGCAAAAACAAAATTTTTGTTCGGGAATTAAGTAAATGAGTTTAAAATCTATACATATAAATTTAATTGTAGTGGCTGTCTGTTATTTGTTTATAAATGGCTATAAGTTAGGTTTTTGCTTTATTTTAACAATAATTAATCATAAAAACATGTTTTTGAACTTCTTTTCTGTTTGTCTGACCGGTTTTCATGTAAAAACTGCTGAACCGATTATATTGAAACTTTTCTTCCACCACCTCCCATACAAACTGCACTTTTTCATAAAATACTACAAACCACTTTGCTCAGTACTTATAACATTTATCGAGCTCATATTTTGTACTAAGTCTTTAATTAGTATTAAAATTGACATCGAAGAAAAGTAAACCGATTAGCTTCTCCCCTCAAGCAATGTGACACAATATCAAATCTTTTCAAAAATTTGATTTTATTGAAAAGTAGGAATGTTACTGATTTGCAATTCAAAAAATTACAATTAAGAAGTAACTATTGTTGTTTCTTAAAAAATTAATAAAACTACCCCACTGCTTCTACCACCTCCCATACAAACTGCACAATTTCACTAAATGCAATACGCCAATTTTCTCAGTACCTATTCAATTTTTGAAGCTTAAATTTGGTACAGAACATTTCTATATCTACTCCACCATGACGTAAAGGGAACTAGTTCAATGCTGTCACCCCTTCTACCACTCCCCATACAAAATTTCTTAAGATCACAAAAATCTCTATTTCATGTCGAGTATAGTATGATTGGGCTTTACACGCAAATTATACATATATCCGACATAATGTATTACTAACTACACTCTCAAAAATTGCATGTTATTGCGATTTTTACGAGGACGAAGTTGCAAGGGATCGCTATTTTTATTTATTATTAAATATAGTCCGAGAGACAATGCACATCTTAATTGCGTCACCTGATATCGCTGGAACATTCTTTGAGGCTTAGAAGTGATCATAAATATGTAAGTATATGCCAACAACTCGGTTGCAAATTTATTATTCTTGGGACAAGTTGCAGTACCTCAAAAACTAATAAGGATGTCAAGAGAGAAGTATACATATGATACGAGTGACTTGAGGGACTCAGGTTCGTCACATTTATAAGTTTACTCTAAAGTTTGTAACGTTAAGAAATAAGGATCGGAGAAAAAAATTAATGATACGGAAGTTTATATAGTCAATCAAAAAACTACGTCCGACCGAGCTCTCTCTAGCTTAAGAACGCTTTGAGCTAGATAGTTCCAATTTGTACACGTAATTTTGGCAAGAAAGTAAGATCAAGTTCGTAAACCCGGTAAGTCGTTCTACCCCTTCCACTCCCTCCCATACAAAATGACACACTTTGACAATAAACGGATTTGCTCGAAAAGTATAAAAGCTATTGGTCTGAAACTTGGAATATATTACTTCTATGATGATTTTAATCTACCGTATAAAAATTAATTGTGTTCTCCTCCTCCTTCCCCCACCTCCAAAACAAAGTGTACTTTCATGAAATACTCTAAACCAATTGACAAAATAGAAAAAATGGACGACGATATGAGAAAAAATAAAACGCGGGACGCATACGAAAAAGGGATATAAGTCAAAAACCAATCTCTGCAAAGACGCGGACTGCAACATCATCAGCGACACACAAATAATCAAAAAGAGATGGGCTTCCTACGCTTCCTACTTTGGACATTTTCTCAATCCCACCCCATTAGCACCGGCCACGACAGGCAAGATTTCAATTGAGACCTCAACTGATGAAGAAGAACCATCTTCGACACCACCCACGCTTCCTGAAATCAAAGCAGCCCTATATGAACAAAAAAGAAAACAAAGTGCCGGGAATTTACGAAATACCAGTTGAACTTCGGAAAAACCGTGTAAACTGTGTCGCTAAAATGCTGCACAACATGATATGCAAAATTTGGAAAGAGGAAATCACAACGGACGATTGGCGAACAAACACCATAAGTCAAATTTACAAGAAAGAAGACAAACTCTACTGTGAGAATTACAGAGGAAAATCATTATTAAATAAAATAATAACAAAAATAATTGAACATCATCTTAAGCCCTATACTAATCAAATAATTGGCGAATACCAAGGTGGATTCAGAACCGGAGATCTACAACAGAACAGATATTCTCTGTGAAACAAGTGCTTGAGAAAATCTGGGAAGGAGAACGCTAACGTGCTATTAAAGGCAAAGCGAGTGGTATGCGGCCAACAGGCAAACCACGCAAGCGATGGGAAGACTCTATTGATGAAGACACCAAAGCCATTTTAAAAAACATAACAGGAGTACGATTGGGCATAAAGCCCAATCGTGCGATACTCTAGATGAAAGAGAAATTTTTGTATCTTAAGAAATTTTGTAGGGGAAGTGGTAGAGGGGGTGACGACATTGAACTAATTTTTTCACATGACGCTAAGGTGGCGATCAAAATGTTTTATGCAAAATTTATGATTTAAAAATTTAATAGGTACTGAGAAAATTAGTGTATTGGATGTAGTGAAGTATTGCAGTTTGTATGGGAGGTGATAGAAGGAGGGATGAGTTTTTAATGACTTTTCAGAAATAACTATAAACATCATGCTTTTGACATATTTTAAATTGCAGATCAGTAGCATTCATACTTTTCAGGAAAATCGACTTTTTATAAAGTTGTGAAATTATGTCATTTTGTATGGGTGGGGTAGAAGGGGTAAAGCTAATCGTCTCATTTTTTTTGCTCTTACTAATAATTTCAAATAAATATTTTGTGCACAATTTCAGCTCGATAACTACTATACGCACTGAGTAAATTGGTTTAGAGCATTTCATTAAAAAGTGCAGTTTGTATGGGAGGTGGTGGAAGGAGGAAAAAGACACAAATGATTATTATAGATTAGTTTGGAATCATCATAAAAGTATTACATTCCAAATTTCAGATCAATGTCATTTGTACTTTTCGAGCAAATCCATTTATTGTCAGATTGCGACATTGTGTCATTTTGTATGGGAGGGAGTAGAAGGGTTGGAGCGATTTGGCTCGTTCGCGAACTTGACCTTAATTTTTTGTTAAAAACGACGTATACACAATTTAAACTTTCTAGCTCAACGCGTTCTTAAGATAGAGAGGACACGGACGGACGGGCGGACGGACAGACAGACAGACGGACAGACCGACATCCGGTTTTGAGATTTTTGAGTGACTATATGAACTTCTTGCTTGAGAAATGCTGGGAATATAACACAGACGTGCACCAAATATTCGTAGATTTTAAACAAGCATACGACAGTATCGACAGAAGCGTACTGTACCAAATCATGCTTGACTTTGGAATTCCCCCAAAATTAGTCCGACTAACAAGACTCACAATGACGAACACTGAATCCCAAGTGAGAATACAAACCGATTCCACAACCAGCTTTCGAACGGAATGTGGTTTAAAGCAGGGAGATGGTCTAGCCTCCATGCTTTTCAACTTGGCACTAGAGTATGTCATCCGAAAAATCCCAGTCGACACCAACGGGACACTACTTTTCAAGTCCACCCAACTAGTAGCATACGCTGACTACATTAACATTCTAGCAAGATCCTTCCCTAGGGAGGTGCTAGGGAGGTATTTGTCAATCTTGACTCCGCCGCAAAAGAAGTCGGGTTGCGCATTAACGAAAACAAAACAAAAGTAATGACACAAACAAGAAGGAGAGCGCCTATCAGACAAAACATAACAACTGCGGAATATAATTTGGAGAGTGTGGACAATTTCATGTATCTTGGGGCTAATCTAACAAAGGACGGTAATGAAACAGACGAAATCAAACGACGGATAATACTTGCAAATAAGACGTATTATTCGGTTCTTCCAATAATGAATTCCAAGAAAGTGCACAGGAACAATAAGCTGTGGATATATAAAACTATTATACGACCTGTGCTCTGTTATGGCAGCGAGACGTGGACATTAACGCGAACTTCCGAAAAAGTAGTTAACGCATTTGAAAGGAAGGTCCTCCGAAGAATTTTGGGACCTGTGAAGGAAGGAACGGAATGGCGAATAAGATACAACCAGGAGTTGTATCAACTCTACGACGAGCCAGAAGCTTCAACGTTCATCAAGCTGCGTAAACTGCAGTGGGCTGGCCATGTAGAGCGAATGGAAGATAGAAGAATCCCCAAACGTGCTCTGAAAGGCAAAGCGAGTGGTAACCAGCCAGTAGGCAAGCCACGCAAGCGATGGGAAGACTCGGTTGATGAGGATAGTAAAGCCATCTTAAAAATTAGCAGCTGGAGGACGCGGTCTTTGGATCGAGACGATTGGAGGCGACTTCAGGAGACCAAGGCCCGATTTGGGCTGTCGCGCCATTGATGATGATGATATGAACTTCTGTATCATTCATTTTTTCTCCGAGTCTTATTTCTTGGCGTTACAAACTTTGTGGCAAACTTATAATACTCTCAGATTTCATCTAGAGTATAATTAGCAGCTGAAGGGTGCAATTTGTGCTGTCGTGCCATTGATGATGATCTGAAACCATTTACTCAGTATGTATGAAATTTAGCGAGCTGAAATTGTGTACTAAATGTATATTTAAAATTATTAGTAAGAGTCTACCCCCTCCCCTACAAAAGTACACAACTTCGACAATAAACGGATTTGCTCAAAAAGTATAATAGCTATTGGTCTGAAATTTTGAATATGTTACTTTTATAATAATTCCGATCTCAAACAATCAAATTCCTGTTAAGACCCCCTATTGGGGCATAGGACAGAAACAACTCTCTTCCACAAGGTGCGATCCTATGCTGCGTGGTCGACCAACCCGACGTCTTCCTTGAGGATTATAATCCAGAGCCTGTTTAGCGATGTTTCGCTCTGGTTTTTTCACAGTATGACCGATCCACTGCCACTTCCGCCTTTGAATCTCAATACCTATTTTAGTCTGGCCAGTTTTACTCCAAAGTTCGTCGTTGGAGATCACTTCTAGCCAGAATATTCCTAAAATGCGTCGGAGGCATTGGTTCACGAAAGTCTGTAGTTTCTTGGTAAGTCAAACGGTCACTTTCGATGTAGTACAACCATATAATAACACGGATTTGACGCATGCGTCAAAAACTCGCAGCTTCGTGCGAAGGGGGATCTCTCTTAACCTCCTGAAAAGAGAAAGGATACCGAAGGCCTGACGAGCTTTATTTAGCCGAGCCTCAACATCCTTTTCGACTCCGCCGTCCATGCTGACAATGCTTCCGAGATAGCAACACACATCCTGTCCGTTAAGAACAATCGGTGTGCTTGCGTTCGAACCCATGTGCGTGTACTTGGTTTTACGCACATTTATTTTCAGTCCCGCCTCTTTGCATTTAGAATGCAACGAGCGAATATTTTACTCTAAGTCCGAACGGTTATGTGCAAGCAAACACACGTCATCAGCATAATCAAGGAAACTTATGATGTTAAAATAGTCTCCTTTGAATACCTTTACCTTCCCCACCTTCCAGTGCAGCTTTCACGATGTCATTTATTATCACCAGAAACAGGGCTGGTGATAATAAGCAGCCTTGTCTGACACCCGTTCGCACAGGGAAGCTCTTGGACAGCTCTCCTCTATGTAAGACGCGACACCTTGCATTTCGTAGGATTTTTTAATCAGTGCTATGACCTTATCTGGAATACCTCTCCTACGCAAAGCATTCCATATGTAATCTCGCTTAACGCTGTCGAAAGCCTTCTCAAAGTCCACAAACATGAGATGTTGTGGCGAACCCATTTCGGCTGACTGCTCCAATATTATCCGTAGGGTATTTGTGTGGCCGGTACAAGACGATCCTTTACGGAATCCAGCCTGATAAACTTCGAGAGTGCTCTCGACGACATCACTAATCCTATTGATAATTACCTTAGCCATGATTTTTGATACGGCAGTAAGTAGACATACACCACGTCATTTGCCACAATTCCGAAGGTCGTTCTTCTTCGGAATTTTCATAATGACGCCCTCCTTCCATTCAGTCGGATATCTTGCTTCATTCCACCCCTCAGTTAAGAGTGGGAGGAGTATATCGGCTGTTATTTCCGGGTCCGCTTTAGGGAGTTCAGTTGGTAGTCCGTCTATACCTGAGGCTTTCCATCCCACCATCGACCGAATGGCGGAAACTATCTCTTCTTTATCTGGAGGATCGTCCCTAGTAGAAGATTGTTGCGGTTGGATCTTTGGTAGTTGTTCAGGTGGTTGGCAGTGAAATTCCATATCCCCAAGGTAAGCCGCAGATTCTGCCTTGTTGGACAGATCTTCCATGGCCTTTCTCTTGTCGCGTTTAACAGCCTATTGAAGCTATATATGAGCTTCGCAGTAGCTCTGTCTCGAGTCAAGTGTTTTTTGGTTAACATTGGGTTGAGAGATGACTGCCAATTTGGCTTTTTTCCGATCACCATCCTTGGACCATGTGTCTTACGAAATCCAGAGTTCCTCACCGATTTACACATATCCCACAGATTTTTCAGCACTAGTTAGAAACCTGATTCAGGTTTTCTCCCAATTGGCGTCATTGAGTGCATTTCATATTCACCCAATGTACATATATGACTTTTCGTGTTGAATGGTGGTGTACTCGCGCTTTTTGTTGGAGTCTCTAAGTCTATCCACATTTAGCTTGCGCTTCATTTAAAGAATTTATGGTTGTCGGATAGCTGCTGTACACAATCTCAAGCAGGCAACCATCAAGACGTGATCACTCTCGGCTTCACGTTTCGTTCGCATATCAAGGAGAAATCTTTCCAATCGGCGACTTATAGTCAAATGGTCGATCTGGTTCTGAGTAACACCATCAGGGGAAACCCAAGATGTTTTATGTTGACCCTTGTGTGGAAAAAGGGTCCCTCCGATGACTATTTGCCGAGTACTACAAAACTCCGCAAATACTCGCCTTTTTCAGGCCTCTTAATCCAAAGTCATGATACGTCACCAGGATCACCATGCTTCCACATGACGTGTTCTAGTCAGACCCAACCTGGGCGTTCATATCTCCAGAGATGATAATAATATCACTTTTTGGGACACGATCGAAGTTGGCACTCAGTTGGCTATAAAACTCCTCTTTGTCACCACGTATTGTGGTATTAGTTGGTGCGTAGCACTGCAGAATTGCGACGTTTCTGACAATGGTTGCATATCACGTTCGGTGTCACGTACAAAACCGACAAACCTCCCCCCCTCTGCATCTACCACCTCCTATACAAAAGTCGTTATTGACTCTTCGAAGAATTTGAGATGACATTTTTTACGGTTCAAACTCTTCGCCATTTCATCTAGAGTATCGTATGATTGTGCTTTGCGCCCAATCATTTCGATTAAGATAGTTGAAATATTAGTTCTTAAGTGTTTCCTTTTGCGCCCCTTGATCCTCACCCTTACAATTATTGGCCAGCCTTTTAGTAGATTATAGTGGAACTGTATGCCACCTAATCGGTCTTAAAATAAATTTTTATTAGATCAAGTAGTTCCGAAGATATAATCGTTTGAAAAAAAATTCAGCCAAAAATTTACCCTCCCTTTTCGGACGGCAATGAGCAAAACAATTAAATTATTTCTAGAGTTTGTCCCTCAACCCTCTCATACCGCAACTGATTATCAGCTTCCTATCTGCTTTCGTAATGCAGATGTTAGCAAATGTAATTTTTGACTCTTTCCCTCCCTCCGCCTCCCCATTCCACCTGACATCACCAAAAATTTAGATAATGGAGCTCACTTACCCAATGAAAAATCCACCCAAAAACGAACATTCGACCTTGAATGGTCTCGGAGATATGAACCCATATGTATGGCGTACGGCGGGATTGCATATGTCGGACAGCGTACGGATGTACGGATTTTTTTTTTTTTTTTTTTAGACTTTTCAGGGTAATACATTTTTTTTGTGTCAATCACTTTATTATTAGAATAATAGAGTTAAATATAAAATTCAGCTTTATTATTCTAGTGGAGGGAAATGCAGAGAATTCCAAAATCCAATGGAACACAATGCAAGCATGACGTTTAAATTTTGCCAGATTGTAGAGCTGTGCGATTAAAAATTTCGATAACATTTTTAAGTTAGAAAGTAAAAGGCGAGAAAGATGGTGGGGCAAAATATTGAAAATGTTGTGTAATTTTGTTAGGGCTCTGGTAAAAAATACAAAGTTGAAATTTTGCAAGTGCATATATCAGTTTGATATACGTAAAGTAAAGGTTATAATATGAACCAAAACTGTTATCCACCACTATCCTGGACGAAGTGTTTCATTTCTAATGATAAGAACTTAAAATTCTTTACAGAAATTTTAAACTAGAAAATCTGAAAAATTCCTTACAAAAAATGTATAAAAGATTAAAATATTAACTGGTCGAATACCTGTAAAAGTTGTTTTTTTTTCGACCATTCGTAAGATATCAATTATCACCAAATCACTAAAAGCTATCAACTTGAAATTTTGCACAAAAACTTTATAAAATATTTCAAATAAAGTTGCATCAAAAGTTTTAAAATCCCCCTACTCTTCTACCCCCTTCCATTCAAAAATAAATCAACAAATAACCAACAAATTAAAAGCTTTGAACTTTAAATTTTATAGGAGCAACTTTCAAAACAAACGAGATAAAACTGCTTTACAAATTTTACGCTTCCTTCCTCTACTCTCTTCCATACAAATGTTTGGTTTCGTGAATATAAAATACACCGAATTTCAAAGAAATTCCATGCAACTTCGTCTGTGAAACTAACATTCTATACAAAGCAGAGAATTGAACGTAATTCAAGCAACCAACTAAAAAAGTATTATTATTGCGAGGGGAGGCTGATAATAATACTTGTTTAGTTAAGTGTTAAATAATTGACGTTAGCCCTGCTCTAAAACCCTTTAGAATCTCCTATACACCCTGATCTGCGTATTGAGTTCCCACGCATCGTCAACTTATTCCATGAATAATAAAGTTGTTCCCGACTTGGTGGCAGATATTTTGTATATGACTGCCAATGTTGTAGTGAAAATGTTTCGTGCTGAATTTAAGATTTGTAGTTTTCAAAGTTTTCAAGGAAATTGAAATTTTTTTTTCTGATATTGGAGCATTTATATGGAAAGCGGCAGAGCAAGTGGAGGGGAGAGGGGTGGTAGAAGGATTGAAGGGAAATTGGTATTTATACCCTAGATGTAATCTTATAGTAATTTCTATTATTAAAAAAATAGTGACTTGTTTTTGCCCTCTAAAGCTAGGTACTCAGCTCGAGCTAAACTAAATATCCAATGCTTTTGGTATTGCCAGCTAAATATCCGTGGAAATTTCACGCATAAATTTCCCTCAGGTCGTACTCACCTACACAGCTAAATGGAAGGGAAAAATATAATGTCTCCACAGGGGAAATTTGAATCTGTCACATTTCACGAAGCTAGATCGCTCGTGTGAAATGAAAAGCATCCTTTATGTGACAGTAGTACGCTAAAAATGTCGGAAATGACACAAAAAACGATTTTCAAGCGAAAAAATTGCAAGTACATTGAAGTGGCAAAGAAAAAAATCGCCGATTTAATCCGCAAGAGACCAGCGATTTGGAATCTACAGGAAAAAACCACCAAAACCATAGTTTTTCCAAACTAAGACTGTGCGAATACTCCCGCATCTCCTTCACTGCCGTGTGCACGTATATCAACAGCAATGAATTTATAGTATATATCGGAAGCAGCCATGAGAACTATGCTGTGGAAGCCCTGAAAATGGATTAACGATATCAATGCTTTTCGTAGTCTTACAAGATCTGTGCCATAAATATCTCAAATTTAAGGGCATTTGCTAGCCAATCTTCACTCTTCATTTGACTAATTTGCCGATTTAGAGCATTACATAGTGCCGAGCATACCGAATCAACGATTTTCCCAAAATGCTGTTTGCTAATGCGATATATTGAGGCGCAATGTCTTTGAAGAGTTCCACTCGCTAAATATTCTTGTTGGTACTAGCGGGAAAAATTCAGCTTCGACAACTTTAAACAATTCATGGAACTGTTTCGGGCACATATGAAAATTTTCTCTGAATAAGTCTGCATTTTGCTCAAGGTCTACAAACTGAAATAATGCAATACGATACGTAAAATTCTTATACTGCCAATCAAAAACAAATAAAGACATTAGCGTAGTAGTGAAGGGCCCTTCATGGATTCTTTCAAACAAGTAATCGTTCACGTGCATCCTTTTTTTTTCTTTTCTTCTTTGATTTTAACTCTGCTAGACTGGCAACTACTGCACTTGCACCCAAAATAAACTCGTCCAATCCGTCACTAGAATCACTTGAGTACATTATTTATATTCTTCACGTATTTTTTCGAAACAGACTCAAATCGTATTCACGTTACCGAAACACTCCATCGCAATCAAACTTTTCTGAAAATGACATTGACAGCTTTGACAGTTTTGACGACTCTCCACTAAAAATTTAGCTTAGCCATTAGCCCTAACCAGAATAGACTTAGAGAGCATTAAGGCACCTTAAGTCTTTCTACGACTGTATAGAAATGTACGTTGACAGCCACAATAGACTTAAGGAATCTTTCGTCTACTTTTTCAAATTTTCGTTAAAACTTATGAGCACGGCTCTGAGCGTAGAAACTTAAGCAATCTTCTGCGTTTGACATTTCTTCACAGTTTTGCCGAAATTTTTGTAGGTTGTGATTTCGGATTTGTGATTTGTATTTCTCTAAAATAGAAGATCTTAAATTATTCAAAGATTTGAGTGATTTATTGGACTTGTCGGGAAAATTAAAAAAAAAAAGTGTGATGTTAGAAGAATAAATAGAGATCGGCAAAAAAACGGGTATTACCGATTGACGTTCATTCCAATGTAAACGCACGATACCGGACAATTTTTCAAAAATTGCAGAATGAATTCGGAAAGGTTTGACTTTTTATAAGTTTAATAAGGCCTAGAATTCAGAAGAAATCCGCTCCGCCCTTCATCATACCAACATAGATTTAACGGCTCAAATGCCTTAGAATTAAGAAACACATTATGTAATTATGTTAACAGTTAGAATATAGTATATATTTTCATTCATCCAGGCCTTAAATTTAATTCAGTGCAGATATTTGTATATGTGACAGGTATTGCAATTTTATGTAGAACGTTCGGTTCAGAGTCCACGACTCAGGTATTCAGTTTATACTCTATAAAAGGTTAAAGACATATTTTCTGTTCAACTGAAACACAGTTTGGAAAAGATCCGCCCTGGCTTCATCTCGCTTCTCAGCGGGGATTTCGTTTAACAGTGGAATAAGAGTTTTGCACAGTAAGGCATCACTATCTTCACTATCTCGACCTTGGTATTCTTTCTTTTGGGGGTCGTTGAAACGTATCTGACGCATTTGAACTCGTAGTTTGTGGAGATTTGGGTCCTGGCGAACTTTGTTCACGGCCCTTGAGTATATCCTCATCCTTCTGCTCTATTATTGCAATATTGTTGCATCTAGTCCTACAAATATAAGAATTATCTTTCGTGTTTTTTAAATTAATTATATAGTGTTTTTACGCTCGAGGCTTCATGAAAATTTTTTAAAAACATCATGCTCTCGAAATAAGGCCAACTATGTATTATATTCTGCCCCACTCCCTGTAGGCAGTGCTTTCGATTTTTGTACGAATGTTTCCCTTAAATGTTTCCATTTTTTTTGCAGTCTTCAGCTGAAAAATAAACCAAAATTATTACTTCAACTTATCAAAATAGCAAAAAACATATAGTACTGTCCTGTTTCAGTTCTTCAGCGATTTGCTTCCAAATCCTATTTTTGTAAGTTTTGACAAAGTTCTTTTTGTTTGATTTATCGTAAAGTACACTATTGGCTTGCACTTTAATAATAAGGCTATCCTCGAATGAAATGTCTTCGGTCATCTCCATTTTAAGAAAAAAATTATTTCGATTATCAGTCTGTCGACACAAACTTGTGGATGAGTATTCGACAGCAGATATTTCTCTTTTTCACCTATCAAACTTCTCTTACCTTAAGATTATTATGGTTGGGTGTAAGATTCGTTAAGTTTTGCCAAAAACTTCACGTACCTTAATGCATTTGACGAAAAGATCTTAACGTGCCTTAAGTCTATTCTGGTTAGGGCTATTTAAATGACCGCTAAATACAGTCAAGCGAACATTTAGTTTAGCTCGAGAACTAGCCTTAGATGTAAGATTATTGCAGTTTTGCACTCATTTTCATGAGTTTCGTACGTCAGGTCAATTTACAATAGAACACTTTAACTGCATTTGCATTTTTGCATTTATCATGTTCAAATCAAAGCTGCGAACAAGTTGAATCAGTTTTATTTGTCTTGTTATCTTCTATTTACGTTTACAACTATTTCAGCATTAGCGTTGATGCACAAGTTGCTATATATTTCCTCGAAACTCGTAAAAGTCATTTCTAATTGCTAGAAGAAGAGTCTATTGCCGCTGTTGTCAGAGGGTTTTTTCTCATTTTTGTCATACATTTCAGGTCAATTGAGTTCCACTGCCGAAAAATTCGAGACAAGAAATACGCAATTATAGGTCAAGTTTTATCTAGCGCGCAAACTATTTTTTCAGTAGGTCAGATTTTTTTGTACAATAGAACATAGGAACTGCTGGAAAAAATTTTAAGGGCAAAAACGGGTCACATTTTTTTTTTTAGAATAGAAATCACTACGAGAATATTTTGTAGAAATTTCCTCTGATTTTTGTAACGCCAAGTTATTCGCACAGACTCGCCAAGGTTACAGAAATATTTGTTGTCTGTTCGTCCGTCCGTCCGTTCGCTCCCTAGCTTGAGAACTTGTTATATTTGTAGACAAAATTTCGCTATACTATAAATTTTTCATAAGAAATTTAAACATTATAAAAAAATCGTTTGGTATGCGTACAGGTTGGTGGTATTATTATGTTAATCTTTGATCGACAAAAATTAATCTCAGTAATTAGTTAATCAATGATCAATTATATGACGTCTCGAATTTTTAAATAGATTTGCTAATTCAATAAAGAAAACATATTAAGTACACAGTAAATATAAAAAAACTCATTTTTTTATTCGGAGTTTCTCACGACCGACATGAATATGATAATTATGCATAGTTTAAAAAAAAAATTAAGGTTATTAGTAAACATTAATACACATTAGCCATTTCTGAGTTATGGATTATATGTGATGGTCCATTAAATTATATCAATTCATTAGTGCTTAAGATGTTTTTGTTCTACAAGCACTTTGTGATTATATCGTATTCTCGAACGTCCGGTCAATTCAAATTCATTAAAGAAATTATGAATATCTTTCTGAATCATTAAGATATTCTAGTAAATATCAGAGTACACTGAACTTTAAACTATATAAAATTACGATATACCGCTAGTTCGGAAATAAGACATTGTGTCTATAAAAAGAAATGCCGCGTTTAACAACCTTTCATATCGCTCAGGATGAGATTGAAGACGGCACTGCTTTTAATTTGTAAGTGCGAGGTAATATTTTAAATAAGGAATACTAAGAAAATACTACTATTTCAGGCTTCTTCACGACAATCATAAGAGCGACATCAAGCGCAGAGCAGCATCAAAAGCAATTGAAGCAATGGCGAAAATCCCTCCTTTTTTCTTCTCCAGGCGGAGGACCATCGGAGTGTCAATGTAAACCTGGACCACCGGGAGAACCAGGACCTCGTGGTGATCGCGGTAAGAATGGAAGGGATGGCCGATTCGGAATGAACGGAAAGCCAGGAATGAAAGGCGATTCAGGTGTGCAAGGACCCAGTGGCCTACCAGGAAATCCAGCCACTCCTGGACCACCAGGAGTACAAGGATCAAAGGGAGATCGTGGCGAACAGGGAGCAACGGGACCTGAGGGACGGGCAGGTGTTAATGGAGCAGATGGTTCTGCTGGAGCAGTAGGTGCACCGGGCCTAACAGGTCCGGCAGGCCCGATTGGCCCACAAGGCATACAAGGTCTCCCTGGCTCAAGAGGAGTGCCAGGATATCCAGGACCAATTGGTCTTCCCGGTCGTCCAAGTAATTGTATTATATTAACTCCGGGTAGTCCTGGCGGCCCGGGTGGACCTGGCGGACCCGGCGGCCCTGGAGGTCCAGGAGGTCCTGGAGGTCCAGGTGGCCCAGGAGGTCCTGGCGGCCCTGGAGGACCAGGCGGCCCTGGAGGGATAGGCGGTCCTGGAGGACCAGGTGGCCCAGGAGGAGCGGGCGGTGCAGGTGGATCAGGAGGGTCAGGAGGGTCAGGAGGGTCAGGAGGTGGTGGTTATGGTGGTTGTGGCTGTGGAGGTTGTGGCGGCTGTTCAGGATGCGGTGGATGTGGCTGTAAATCTTCTCGGCCAAGCAAACCATCAAAACCATGGAAACCAGGTCCATGGCATCCCGGTCATTGGGGGCCACCACCACCAGGAAATTGGAGTCCGTGGAATCCATGGACTCCACCACCACCTACAGCAATTGCAATAGCTACAAATCCAGCCACAACTGCAGCTACAACAGCATCTTCAACGACGAAACCTGAGCCATCAGATCAAATACAAGTACATCTTATTCAACAGAATATTGTTCGAAGTCCATCAAGTGGAAAATTTTCGACAACAATAAAACCGGAAACTACTACAATAAGCCAAATAACTTCAGCACCGACCACGAACGCAACTACAATAGTACTTCCAACAACAGAACCAACCCGACAAACAACTGAAATAACCCGTCCAACAAAGCCGTCTAAGTAAACGGCTCAAACATGTATTACAGCTCTTTACCGCTAAATTGTGATTGTAATTATTAGCGGATAAGATAATCCAATTGTAAATAACTAAATAATTATATATATGGAAAAATTAATTTTATCTATGATATAAAAAGATGCACATAAAGCAGGAAATTATACTTTTATTGAAATAATGGATTCTGGAATACGATGAAGTTAAAATTGAAACAAGAGCTCTATCTATCGAGATGTAAACTCGTGGTCACAAGATTTGAGGGATTAATGTTTTCAAGCCCATTAAAACAATTTCTCGCAGTAGTTGTTGTTAAATCCTCAAAAATTGGTAATAAAAAAACTTTAGTACACAAAAAATGTAAAAACCTCCTTAAACAGTGGCGTGGCGTGATATTACGGCTAGAGGAAGTAATTCTTTAGCAAGATCATTTATTCTTTTAAATTGTTAAATTGTTGTATTTATATAAACGTATGTACGTACATATGTTTGAATGAATTCTCATTAAATAAAACCACTGACAAAATTTTTTGAAGGTGCAAATTTTCAATTCTAGAGTCCGGATCAAATTTAGAGTACAAAATGAATGATTTTGAATAATAAAGACTTTTCACTCATGTTTGTGTACAGATTGTACAAATTGTCATGTCACAAAATCTATATAACTATAATTGTACTGTCTGTCTGTTATTTGTTTAGAAATGGCTATAAGTTACTTTTTTGCCTTGGTTTAGCAATAACTAAGCAGAAACGCCGGTTTTTAAAATTCTTCTCTGTCTGTCCGTCTGTCTGTCTGTTTTTCTGTCTGTCTGTCTGTCCATCTGTCTGTCTGTCTGTCCGGCTTTCACGCAAAAACGGCTGAACCGATTGTAATGAAACTTTCACAGTTTATTAGGTATGCTCCGAGATGTAATTTGCTTTTGGTTTTATTTCCCTCCCCTCACGCCTTCTACCCCCTTGATACGAAATGAGCCTGTTGAGGCCCATTCCGCATGCAGAATTTAATGATGATGCTCCTCCAGGTCTGGACAGCACTTTTGCCGGCCGCTCAGGAGCTTGGGGTGGGAAATTGACCTGGAGTCGGGATCGTCCTTGATGGTGCTGTCGGGTGCTTTCCTTCACGCACTAAGGAACTACATCGCGAAGGGTCTCCCTGCACACGATGGGTTGAGAGGTCTCACGAGATTCTTTTTAGCACTTCATATTAGGTGTATATACTTACTGCGAATTTAGAATGCCCTCGCACCAGCAATGATGCTGTACAGGATTTTTTTTCCTACTTTCCGGGTACGTTGCAGCACACTTCGCCCGCACTTACAATTTTTTTCTTTGTGTTTATTAAAAAATGTTAAACTAATTATTAATATCACTTTTTATTATTATTTTTTTATTATTATAGTTAAAATTAGTGGCGATTGTTTCGTTCGCGAACTTATCACTCCCAAAAAACAAAACGTCTGCTCCCTTCAGCCCCGACTTATTCAATCCCCCCAACCGTCTTTTTTTCGCCTTTTATTTTTCACCCGCCAAAATCCGCCAGCAAATTTTTAATTCCATTTCTCCCCGACGGCGCGATAGACATTAGAGGTTATCAATTTTTTTATTATTATTAGGGCTGTGTGACGATTTCATGTTATTTTTTTTTTTGTTTTACAATATTTTTAAAGGGCAGATAAAGGAACACAATTGCCAGCGCGAGTGCCACATAGTGCAAGCAATATATGCAAAAACGAGAAAAAAAAAAGGAAAATACAAAACAAAATAGAAAAAAAATTTATAACCTAGTAAGAAGTGAAAAAAACAAAAGAGAAAAAAAAATAAAAACTTACTTTTTTCCTTTTAATTAAAAACAAATTATAATAAGAAAATATAAAAAAAAATAGAAAACTATTTCGTAACACCCTCCCATACAAAGTGACTCATTTTGAATAATATATGATAATCAATTTTTCTTGGAAACTATAAAAGTTATTAGCATGAAATTTAGAAAAATTATTTCTATTAAAAATGCAATCTTTAAGTATACAAATTACACTGCTTCACTCACCTCCCATACAAACTACACTTTTTCATTAAATACTATACACCAACTTTCTCAGTACGTTTAAATTCCATCGAGTTAAAATTTTGTACGAAATCCTTAATTAGCATTATTATTAATATCGGGAAACATTAACCGATTCGCACCACTCTCACTACAATATGACACAATTCCACGACTTTGCAAAAATTCGATTTTCTTGGAAAGTGTGAGAGTCACAGATGTAAAATTTAACATGTATCAATTGCATAATGATTGTGGTTGTTTTTCGAAAAATCACTAAAAACCTCTCACTCCTTCCACCACCTCCAATACAAACTGCACTTTTTCATAAAATACTCTAAACCAATTTTCTCAATACGTATGGCTTTCATCGAGCTAAAATTTGGTATCGAATCCTTAATTAGCATTATTATTAAAATCGGGAAAAAATTAACCGATTAGCTTGGCTCCTGCTACCCCTCCCATGTAATGTTACAAAATTTCACAACTTTTCAAAAATTCTATTTTCTTGTAAAGTGTAAACGTTACTGAACCAAAATTTAAAATATATCAGTTTTTTCTCGAAAAATCAGCGAAAAACACTCCTCTCCTTCTACCACCTCCCATACAAATTGCACAATTTCACTAAATCCAATGCACCAAGTTTCTCAGTACCTATTCAATTTTTGAAGCTAAAATTTGGCACAAAACATTTTTGTAGCTACTCTAGCATGATGTGAAACAAATTAGTTCAGAACTATCATAACATAAAAATAACCCTTCTACCACTCCCCATACAAAATTCTTAACATCACCAAAATTTCGATTTCATCTATAGTATCGTATAATTGGGCTTTACGCACAATGGTAGTCCTGTTATGGATTTAAGCTGAATGTTATTTTATAGCTAGGATATAGCCTAGTAGGTAGTGTGTAGGTCTTGTAATGCGAAGGTCGTGAGTTGAAAACTTGAGAACAAATAAAAATGCTGAAGAATTAATTACAAATAATATATTATAACAGAAATGATAATATTAATTTTTATGATTAATCTGTAATCAATCAATAAAATTCCTGTTAAGACCGCCTATAGAGCCATAGGACGAAACAACTCTCTTCCGCGCGATCCCAAGCATCATCCCTTAGCTGTTGCCAGGACTTGTGTACTCCTCTGGCCTTCTACTAAGCTGCTCGGTTTCATGTGTTACATGGTCGACCAACCCGACGTCTTCCTTGAGATTATTTTACAGTCCAGACCCTGCTTGGCGATGTTTCGCTCTGGTTTCCTCAAAGTATGACCGATCCACTGCCACTTTCGCCGTTGAATCTCAATACCTATTTTAGTCTGGCGAGTTGTACTCCAAAGTTCGTCGTTGGAGATTACTTCTGGCCAGAATATTCCTAAAATGCGTCGGAGGCATTGATTTACGAAAGTCTGTAGTTTCTTGGTAAGTCGAACGGTCACTTTCCACGTAGTACAACCATACAACAACACGGATTTGACGCATGCGTCAAAAACTCGCAGCTTCGTGCGAAGGGAGATCTCTCTTAACCTCCAGAAAGGGGAAAGGATACCGAAGGCCTGACGAGCTTTATTTAGCCGAGCCTCAACATCCTTTTCGGCTCCGACGTCCATGCTGACAATGCTTCCGAGATAGCAAAAATCTTGCACCTCTTCCACATCCTGTCCATTAAGAACAATCGGTGTGCTTGCGTTCGAACCCATGTGCATGTACTTGGTTTTACGCACATTTATTTTCAGTCCCGCCTCTTTGCATTTAGAATGCAATGAGCGAACATTTGACTCTAAGTCCGAACGGGTATGTGCAAGCAAACACACGTCATCAGCATAATCAAGGTGACTTAAGATGTTAAATAGTCTCCATTGAAGACCTTTACCTTCCCCACCTTCCAGTGTAGCTTTCAAGATGTCATTTATTACCACCAGAAACAGGGCTGGTGATAATATGCAGCCTTGTCTGACACCCGTTCGCAAAGGAAAGCTCTCGGACAGCTCTCCTCTATGCAAGACGCGACACCTTGCATCTTCGTAGGATTCTTTAATCATAGCTATGACCTTATCTGGAATACCTCTCCTACGCAAAGCATTCCATATGTAATCGCGCTTAAGGCTGTCGAAAGCCTTCTCGAAGTCTACAAACATGAGATGTAGTGGCGAACCCATTTCGGCTAACTGCTCTAATATTATCCATAGGGTATTTGTGTGGTCGGTACAAGGCGACCCTTTACGGAATCCAGCCTGATAAACTTCGAGAGTGCTCTCGACGACATCACTAATCCTATTGAGAATTACCTTAGCCATAATTTTTGATACGGCAGTAAGTAGACATATACCACGCCAATTGCCACAATCCCGAAGGTCGCCCTTCTTCGGAATTTTCACAATGACGCCCTCCTTCCATTCAGTCGGATATCCTCCATCATTCCACACCTTAGTGAAGAGTGGGAGGAGTATATCGGCTGTTATTTCTGGGTCCGCTGTGAGGAGTTCGGTTGGTAGTCCGTCTATACCTGGAGCTTTCCTTCCCGCCATTGACCGAATGGCGGAAACTATCTCTTCCTTATCTGGGGGATCGTCCCTAATAGAGGATTGTTGCGGTTGGATGTTTGGAATTTGTTCTGTTTCCGGAATATCTTCATCTGACAAGATGTTTAAAATATCAGAGAAGTATTCCTTCCATCGTCGCAACTGGTGTTCACTCATATTAAGGAGAGTTCCGTTGACATCTCTCACCAGGTGGTTGGCGGTGAAATTTCTGTTCGTCAACTGTTTCATGATTTTAAATAGTGAACCCATATCCCCAAGGTAAGCCGCAGATTCTGCCTTGTTTACCAGATCTTCAATGGCCTTTCTCTTGTCGCGTCTAACAGCCTTTTTAAGCTGTATATGAGCATCGCGGTAGTTCTGCCTCAATTCGGGCGTTCGTTGGTTGACATCGGGTTGAGAGATGATTGCCAATTTGGCTCTTTTCCGATTGCCAACCTTGTCCCATGTGTCTTGCGACATCCAGGGTTTCTCACCGCTTTGCGCATATCCCACAGATTCTTCAGCACTAGTTAGAAAAGTGTTTCTGGTTGCCTCCCAATTGGCGTCCAGTGTGCGCATTTCATGTTCACCCAATGTGGATGACTTTTCGCGTAGAATGGTGGTGTATTCGAGTTTTTTGTTGGGATCTCTGAGTTTATCCACATTAAGCCTGCGCTTCATTTGAAGAATTTGTGGTCGTCGGATAGCTGCTGTACACAATCTCAAGCAGGCAACTATCAAGTGGTGATCGCTCCCCACGTCAGCTCCACGTTTCGCTCGCACATCGAGGAGACATCTTCTCCATCGGCGACTTATAGCCAAATGGTCGATCTGGTTCTGAGTAACACCATCAGGGGAAACCCAAGATGTTTTATGATGACTCTTGTGTGGAAAAAGGGTCCCTCCGATGAACATTTGCCGAGTACTACAGAACTCCACAAATAATTCGCCGTTTTCGGGTCTCTTAATCCAAGGTCGTGAAGGGTCGACCCAAGGGTCACCATGCCTCCCCATGACGTGTTCTAGTCCAGTGTTGTCTGATCCAACCTGGGCGTTCATATCTCCCGAGATGATAATAATATCACCTCTTGGAACACGTTCGAATGTGGCACTCAGTTGGCTATAAAACTCCTCTTTGTCACCAGATGTTGCGGTATTAGTTGGTGCGTAGCACTGCAGAATTGTGACGTTTCTGACACTGGTCCTGAGCCTGACGACGATAATCCTATCCGAGATTGGTTCCCAGCTAATGAGACTGTTTCTCGCTCTCGGTGTAAGGACGAACGCCACGCCATTTCTGGCTTCACTTTCAGGGCCAATGTACAGAATAGTGTTTCCGCAAGGGGTTCGTTCTTCTCCTGATCCTGTCCACCTGACCTCGCTCAAGCCCAAGATTTGGATGTTATAGTGCTTCATTCCACGGTCGATCACTGATTGGCGGTGCAAGGACCGAGTAACCCCCGCTCTTCCCCCGTCATTCAATGTTCGAGCGTTCCAGAATCCAATCATAGTCCGTTTTCGAATGCCAAAAGTCGTTACCGTAGAATCAGTCCGTATCCGAGGCGACGTATCCGTTTCTCGTATCATTTAGGTCTTAAGATCACGGGTGATAAGCCCATGATCCAGACATATATGCATTAATACTAGGAAACAATAACATTGAAAATAAAATTACGATGACTAATCATCAAATTGAGTTTATCTTTCATAAATTGAGTTTATCTTTCATTTCTAAAAGCCCTTTCGTAAATTCTACCAAGACAGGTATTAAAAATACGAAAAAATTGCAGAGTTTAGGATAATTTTGCTAAAAAATATTTAATTAACGTATTGTAAATTCTATTATACTTATTTTTCTGTGTGTACGCGAGTTTGTCACGAATCATCGCTGACTCCTCAAAATCAAGAACAATATCAAAACTGAAACCGATTGTTAATCGTCAGGAACTGGCACTCGATCATAGCACTCTATGCAATGAGGTATCACAAAAACAACGTGTGATCTTTGTAGCCTATAAACTCAAAAAGGTTTTAAGCCCCAGGTAATTCTTGCACTCTATCAGAGAATGGCCAACACTATAACTTCCATAGTAGCGCTAACCGTGCGCTTTTCCTGTTTGTTTCAAAGACTTGCAGCTATTCTCAATATCTTAAAAACTAATACAACTACGACTGTATCTTTTGCTTGCAGAGATACTTACCCGACTAATTTCACCTCAAAGCGATTACATGGTCAAACTAAATAAAAAGTTGAGTTGAACTCTTATCGTATCCATTTTGCAGTTTGATTATGGACGAACTGTCCGCTGCATGAGGGCAATCCTACTTCCTTGTATTCACTTCTGGGTGATTAAAACCTTCAATAGGATGCAGTGTATTCAGAAGTTTTAAGGTATAATTTAATCGAACTGCCTTGAGAAATATGAACATATCTATGAATAGTTGGAAAAACTAAAGACGTTTACCGGTTGCTAGCTAAGAAGTGACCATAATTATATGGGAACGAAACATACTCGTACGTGTGGTTAATGAACAAAATTACGACCCATTGCGTCCAAGTTCATTAAAAGTTTTAAGAAGCTCTTCAATATTAACGGTTATGTGAAGCAATCAAAGATTAATGCTTCCGGTTAGAATGGTTGGCTTTTAGTTGTTCAAGCCCAAGGATAAATGTATGGCAATAATAATACCGCCAATATATCACCAATGGATTTATGAGAATAAAGAAGACAATTGGAAATAAATTTGAAGATTTGGGTCAAATCAAAATTAACCTTCATGTCAATTTTAGGTAGAGATGTTATGTTATTTCATTATGACTAGCTATCAACTTTATTTATTTCTAGCAAACGCCCGCGACTTCGTCCGCGTAAAAATCGCATTAATAAGCAAATTTTTGAGAATGTAGTTAGTAATACATTATATGGGATATTTAATCCGCTTACTTTAATGGCTCTTTGAACACAATGTTTTGTATTTTGTTGGAGTCACAACCATAAATTATTAAGAATGAAAGCAAGATACTCGCATTTGAATGGGAGAGGCTCGTGATCAAATCAAATCTGTGATTCGAGATCATATGTATACGTGCTAAGGACATGTGAATAGTTG
The DNA here is from genome assembly GCA_963669355.1 of Chorisops tibialis. Classification (NCBI taxonomy): domain Eukaryota; kingdom Metazoa; phylum Arthropoda; class Insecta; order Diptera; family Stratiomyidae; genus Chorisops; species Chorisops tibialis. Next base: position 265,699,152 of record OY770262.1, on the reverse strand, counting down.
TAGCTTGTGTTAATTGAAAAAAGCCCAAATAAAATGACATTGAGCTTAAAAACATAACAGGACTTCGATTGTGCGTAAAACCCCATTATATGATACTACCGATGAAATCGAAATTTCTGTAATCTTAAGAATTTTTGTGTGGGGAGTGATAGAAGGGATGACATTACTAAATTAATTTTTTTCACACCATGCTAGAGTAGCTATAAAAATATTTTGCACCAAATTTAAGCTTGAAAAACTGAATAGGTAACTTGAGAAACTTAGTGCATTGGATTTAGTGAAATTGTGAAATTTGTATGGGAGGTGGTAGAAGGAGTGGGGGGTTTTTGATAATTTTTCTAGATACAACTATCATCACCATGCAATTGATATCTTTTAAATTTCAGATCAGTTAGATTCAAAATTTTCAAGAAAATCGAGTTTTTGCAAAGTCTTGAAATTGTGTCATATTGTAAGGGAGGGGGTAGAAGGAGTGGAGCCAATCGGTTAATTTTTCCCGATAATAATAATAATACTAATTATGGATTCATCAGAAAATTTTAGCTCGATCAAAGTTATACGTACTGAAAAAATTGGTTTAGAGTATTTCATGAAAAAGTGCAGTTTGTATGGGAGGTGGTAGAAGGAGTGCAGGGTTTTTGGTAATTTTTCTAGAAATAGCTTTAATCACCATGGAATTGATGTGTTTTAAATTTTAGATCAGTTGGATTCACATTTTTCAAGAAAATCGAGTTTTTGCAAAGTCGTGGAATTGTGCCACATTGTATGGGAGGGGGTAGAAGGAGTAAAGCTAATCGGTTAGTTTTTCTCGATAATAATAATTATGCTAATTAAAGATTTAATACAAAATTTTAGCTCGATCAAAGTTATACGTACTGAGAAAATTGGAGTATAGTATTTCATGAAAAAGTTTAGTTTGTATGGGAGGTGGTGGAAGGAGTTGGGGGATTCAAACTATTTATATACTTGAAGATTGCATTTATAATAGAAATAATATATTTTAAATTTCAAATTAAAAGCTTTCATAGTTTCCATGAAAATTTGATTATTATAAGTTTTTGAAAATGAGTCACTTTGTATGGGGGGGTAGAAGGCGGGTGGGTAGAAAAATAAAACCTAAAGCAGATTACTCCCAGAGGCAGAGCTAATAATCAGTGAAAGTTTCATTGCAATCGGTGCAGCCGTTTTTGCGAGAAAGCCGGAAAGACAGACAGACAGACAGAGAAATTTTTTAAAAACGTTAAATTCTGCTTAGTTATTGCTAAAATGAAGCAAAAAACTTATTTATAGCCATTTATAAACAAATCACAGACAGACACTACAATTATATTTATATAGATTCTGTATACATAAATGTGTTTCTCGGCTATTTTTAAATTAGCTTGTGTGTTTAATTAACAACTTAAAAGAGCTACGATTGCAAGTAAGCCGTAAGCATATGATACCAACATTTCATAACATTTCGACCATTACTTTGTAAATTACAGTCGTTTAGTGACACTATATTTCCAAGACAACGGAAAAAAGGACTTCGTATGTTGATTAAATATTGCTTCTTGATGAAAGAAAATACCATTCAAGCAAAAATTTGGCTTGATAAGTGCTATTGGAACTCTAATCTATCGAAAACAATATTTATACGTTGGTTTGGAATTTAAATGTGGTTATACAGACACCGATGATGCTGGACATTCAAACGAGACTGTTATTCCAGAAAATATGAAAAAGTGTACAAAATCGTTTCAGAATACCATAAAGTGAAGTTGCAGGATATAGCTGACATCCTAAGGATATCAAAGGATAGTTTGCTCATCATCATGTATGAACACTTTTTCATTAAGAAGCTGTCTTCAAAGTGGGTGCCGCGTTTGCTCACAGTGGACCAAAAACAGCAACGAGTCGATGATTCAAAGTGCTGTTTGGAGCTGTTTAAGCGGAATAAAAGGGATTTTTTGTGTCGATATCTGACAGGAGATCAAACATGGATTTATCACTACACTTCAGAATCACATCGGCAGTCAACTGAGTTAAGAGGAGCCTGTGAAAGTCGTCCAAAGCGACCCACAACACAAATGTCCTCCGGTAAGGTTTTGACCTCAGTGTTTCAGGATGCGCATAAAGTATTGTTCATCAACCACACTGAGAAGGGAACAACCATCAACAGCAAACATTCTATACTACAATGGCGCTACAGCCCAAATCGGGCCTTAACCTCTTGACCTTCAGGTTCCTTAACATTTTTTCATTATTTATTGTGGAAGGGTTATTAGACTTTCGCACATCCCTCTATCTACGAATTTTTAATTTTCGTAAATTGAGGTGACCCAGGTATATCCAAGCAGGCAGTGTCGACCGGGATTTGAACTCACGACCTTCGCATTGTGGACCAACACGCTACCCACTAAGCTACACCCGATCCTAGCAACAACAGCAAACATTACATAGCGTAATTGCAGCGATTAAATGACAAAATGGCAAAAAATCTTCCCCATATGAAAAAGAAAAAAGTACTTTTTCACCAATACGATGCACCGTTTCGACCAAGTCGATGGTAACAATGGCCAAATTGCACAAATTAAAGTTCGGATTGCTTCCACACCCGTATTCTCCAGATCTGTCGACCAGCGACTACTTCCTATTCGCAGACCTCAAAAGGATGCCCCAAGGAAAGAGATTTGCGTCAAATGCTAAAATCGTAACCCAAAAAACGCTTAATTTGAGGATAAAGCCAAATCATTCTATAAAAAACGTATCGAAAAGTTAGAGCGGCAGTGGAATGATTGAATCACTTAATGAATAAAGTCGAATTTGAAAAAAATCCGTTTTTCTTAGTTAGGCTCAGAACTTTTTGAACGATATGTTAGATGGAATGAAAGTTTCAAAAACTTTACAAGGTGATTCTCCTGCAATTTCAGGAAAATACTTACACAAGTATATTACGTCTAATCAGAGCAACAATGACATGAAAATTTTCCTAACTCGTATCGCTAAACTGCGACTCTCGAACGTGAAGTGGTAGAGAAGGTAGGGGATATCAACGATTTTTATAAAGGTATCGAAAGTCGATATAGAAATCGATTTCAATTTCAGATCTATGAACTATGCAAATAAATCGATATATTATCCAGTTGTGAAATTATGCCATTTTGTATGGGAGGTGAATGAAGCGGTGGCGGGTTCGAACTTATTTTTTCGCATCTCACCATAATCACTACTAAAATAGTTTTGTATTAAATTTTGCCGGAGGTACAACTACTGGCAAAAAACAAACACGTAAGATCTGTGTAAGCGCTTTGGACACTTCTGATCTGAATTCGGATCAGGAAAGTGCCAAAACCCTAACTGAAAAAGAAGAAGAGCGGTTACTACGATCATCCAAGTTGAGAGTGGATACCTGGAACACACGTAAGATACCAAGGATAGGAAAGAGTTTATTCTACCAGAAAATATGTCATCTCAAATTCTTTCGAGTAGTGAATAATGACTTTTGTACAGAAGGCGGTAAAAGCAGAGGGAAGAGGTTTGTAATTTTTGTATATCACACCAAAAGTAGAATACAAAATTTTTCATGCTGAATTGAAAGTTTGTAGCTTTCATAATTTTCGTGAAAATTGAGCCAATTTTTTCTGAATTTATGGCATTTGTATGCGAAGTGGAAGAGAGAGTGCGAGGTTTTGGATGATTTTGAATCTGCTTATCAACAACCTAATCACATTGCTTTGTTACAATTTGAAAGCCGATGGCTCTCATTTGTTCGAAGGAGAAATGAATTTCCAATACAAAAATTTGTATGGGAGGTGGTAGAAGGCATTTATTGCAATTATTAAAGGACATATACTGGCAAATTTAAAGTTTTTACTTTTTCCTATTTCAATGAAAATCAATTAAATTCATTTACCAAAATTGTGCATTTGTATGGAAGGGGGTAGAAAGAGTATTGGAATCAAAACCAAATTTTTCGACATCAATGATATTTACAATAGTATACTTCTCTCAAAAATTAATTTTTATAGCTTTAACGGTTTTGAAGGAAAATACTTTAATTGAAATTCCGAAATTTCGATAAGTTTATCTTGGAGGGTGTAGGAAGGACGAGGTGAAGTTGGTAGTTTTTCCAAAATTGTGGCAAAGATTGGTTCTTTTAGCTTTGCTAGTTGCAATGAAAACCGAAAGAAAGTTGTGCATTTGTATGAGAGGGGTTAGGAGGAATAAGGGGATCAGATCAATATTTTTTGATGTTAATGATATTCATATATATCATTATACTTTAACCTAATTTTCAAGCTGAAATGGTTACAGAGAAAAATCAGTTTCCTTAAATTTCTAAATTTCATGACATTTGTATGAGGGGGGGTAGAAGGAGTGGTAGGATGTAGCCCGTTCACGAACTTAAGGTTACTATTTTGCTAAAAATGGCATATGACAAATTTCAGCGCGACAGGTCAAAGCTTTCAAGAGTTATGTTGTAGACAGACGGACATACAGACTGACAGACGGTCACTCCGAATCGAGGTTTTTGAGCGACAACAAATATTTCTGTGCCCTTTGCGGCTCTGTGCGAGCATTATTTCTTGGCGTTACAAGATTTGAAGTAAGCTTATAATACTCTCAGATTCCATCCTCATAGTAGCTCTTATCGACCATAGTGACCCACTCGGAAGGATAAGTCTGAGAAAGTGGAAAATTAAGGAGATTAGGCTAATAGATGAAATCATGAGGAACAGGGAAATGAAAGTTTGTCAACCCATGCCCTCGTTTGATGGATGGGAGTAGTTCAGTTTAGATTGTTAAGTTCAACGAGTTGTGTGGAAAGTCCAGACGGCAGCCAATTATTGATTCACCGAATTAATCAAAAAGCCGAGAACTTACTCTACCCGCACTTCGGGAAAATGTCCTGGGAAATCGTGTCTATGTACACCTTAAAAAGCAAAACCCTGAGAAAGATAACATTGAATCGTACTCTGGCTCCCCAGGATGTTGAGAGTGATCCAGATAAACTTGAATCAAAATAGGTTAGGACTAATCTTCATTCTAAATACTAACCTACTAATCGGTAACCGCAGGAGCGTGCCAACTCATAATGGCCTTACTAGCGAAAGCGTTATCGACTTAACACTCTATGCGAAGTCAGACGCTTGAAGGTTGAACAATTAAAAGGTCGATGATAAACCATCACTATCCGACCACAGATGAATAGGATTTCATATGGCGTTGACTCCAACCAAAAGTGTAAATGCGTACAGAAATCCGGCAAAAGCGGACTGGAATCTGCACTCGAATATAGTCAAAAGCGAACTAGAGCTAGGAAACCGGACTAAATTTGGAATACACATAAGTTTGAACTCACCACAATTTTTCCAACAAACAATCTAAGGCAGGCATGTTTAAAAAAAACACCAAAAAGGTTTCAATTTGCATGGTTTCCCCAAGGAGCAGAGCGAATCACGTAAAAAGCTCATATGCTGCTTAAGCCCGCAAATCGCACCGGGATGATTAAAAGAATTCTTTAAAGGTCCTTAAAAAGGAACTGACGAAAGCCAAAAGGAAAAACTGGAGAAAATCCTGCTGCCAGACAGAGCAAACCTCAGAAGCCTCTAGACTTAGAACGCTTTAATCAAAGAACCCTGTTCCGTCAGTTTTACTCAGGAACACGGATGGACGTTGGACAAAAGACAGCAAGAGAATGATTGAAGCGCTTGTAAGCACTTACTTACTTCCCCGGTTGCTATGTGCACGAAACTACTCCAAAGCAAGCAATGACTGGAGAACGTTCCAGAACTTCTGAAAAAAAAAAGACTAAATTGATCAATAAGCTCATTTAACCCTTATAAGTCATCAAGAACAGAATACATCGAAACCATTACTAAGAAACAGATCTGTTGCGTAGGAATGGAACAAAACACACTCCTCCAATCGCACCAGTAGGGGAGCGCCACAAGGCGGAGCTTTATCGAATGTGTTTGCGCGCATGATCTCTGCAGGAATCGCAAACATCCAGGAGAAGTAATGACGGTGAAGCACATGATGTGTAACTGCCCGACTATTGCTATAATAGAAGAAGGCTGAAAACCCTCGGCACCTTTCTTCCTCGACCTCAAGTTGATCTCGAGATGTAGTATGCGGAATCTCTTGGCCGCAGTAAAGGGAACCTTTGAACTTAACAAGGAGCTCGCAACATCTTGGGATGTTATATATTAGGTTTCCCTTAATTCATATGGTATCGGTATAGATCCTAAATGGTCTATGTGAGTTAAGGCCGCCACTCAAACCCAATCTAATTTATATTCAGTAATTCCGAGTATAAAATCATTTTAAAGAATTTTTCGCCAAATTTGTTTTTAAGCCATCCTCCCAAATTTATATAGCCAACACAAAAATGTATTTTCTTTCTTTCTGAACGTCGAGCTTCAGTTTTCTATCTGCATTCGAGGTGGAGGTATTAGCAAGTTTCGTTTTCTAGCCCCACCCCGACTCCCCTTCCACCTCACGCACTCCAAAATTTTGGCAATGAAACTTCCCCGCCCAATCTTCAATTCACCCAAAAATTGACTTTCTGTTTTTAAGGTTTTCGGAGATATATGTAAGTTCTTGAAATTTAAAAATCGTACACATACGGGACGGACGGCATACAGCGTACAGACAGTCAAATTTCTACTTATTGCATTTTTTTTTTTATTTAATGCATTATATTTATTGTTTTGACAAATTCCAAGTTAAATGAATTCATGCACTACTCCCCCTTTTAAGGATTATTCTTGTGATAGGGGTGAGGAGTTGATAACTAGTATATAATTTTTGCAATATATTAAGCTTAGGAAAGTAAGGTACTTAAATTTAAGAATTAATACATAAGTTACATTCAGATTATAATTATTTTTACAAATTATTCAGTAGGAATTTAAATCTAATTCAAGCAAATTTTTCAATTTAAGATTATAGTAATAACTTTTTTAAAATTGATTGTTAAATGGAAAATGAAATAATATCAACTAACCAATATCTTTATAATAATACATTTTTATATTAGTTTTGAAGGTTTCAATATTACTGCTTTTTTTTATTATTGAAGGTAAGGCATTATAAAATTTGACCCCAGAGTATGAATAATGGTTTTGGCCAACTTTTGTTTTTCGTTTCGGTAGCAATATATATTCATGAGTGCCAGCCCTAGTGAAGTTTAAGTTAACCGGATGAATAAGTTTTTTGATTTCTTTGTGTATTTGAATACTTGATATTAGTTTGAATATTTGTTCAATTGAAAGTACTTATAAGTCCGAATATAACTTATCAGAAGGATAAAGTCTACTTTTTCTCAATAGAATTTTTATTAATAATTTTTGGACGATATTAAGTGGTGAAAGAAAACTAGAGTTACTACTACCCCAAGCAATTATTCCATATTGTAGTAGTGAGTGAATCATGGAGAAGTAAAATATCCTGATAGTTTTTATTTGCAGAAAAGATCTTACTTCGAGGCAAATTGGAATAAGTTTTCGTAGACGGGACATAAGATTGGAGATATGGATTTCCCATTTAAGGTGTTCATCGAATGTAATACCTAGATATTTGGTGGACGGGACTCTTTTTAGTGGGGTGCACTGGCAATTTGTACCACACTGATTTGTGTGAATCCTGATGTCTATATTAATTGGGTCTGCATGTTGAGTCAATTTAAATACGATATAATTTGTTTTTGAAATATTTAAAGTAAGGGAGTTATGATCTAACCATTCTTTAATATTCAATAAGCTATAATTAGCCTTTATATTGACTCCTTCCCAAGAGCAGTCTTCTATAAAAAGTACTGTGTCATCTGCAAACGAAATCAATTCTCCTTCAATTGATATTGAATAGATATCATTAACATATAATATGAATAATAGAGGACATAGCACTATCCCTTGTGGTACTCCGTATTCGAACGACAGATAATTACTGTGTTTTTTCGAAATTTTAACTCGTTGTTTTCGTTCATATAGGTAACTAGTGATCCAATTAATCAAATTTTGGTTTATATTCAATCTATGTAGTTTCTGTATAATTTTTCTGTGTGGAATAGAATCAAAGGCTTTTGCTAAATCAAGAAATATTGCGCAGGGCTTATTACCGATATCAAGAGATGACGTAATTTTTGTGCTTAGCAGGGCTATGGCGTCATGAGTACTGTGACCTGTTCTGAAACCATATTGGTTGTGAGAAAGAATTTTTTGATTTTCAATATTCTGATCTAATCTGTTTTTGGCAGCCTTTTCAATAATTTTGGCAATATTGGAAATTAATGAAATTGGTCTATAGTTTTCAATCAGTTTTTTATTTCCAGCTTTGTAAATAGGAGTTACTATTGAAGTTTTGTAGATTTGAGGGAATTGACAAGACTTGAAACTTAAATTAGTGAGGTGAGCTAGTGGTTTAGAAATAAATATATTAATGTGTTTAAGGCATTCGACAGAGATTTCGTCAAAACCCGGGCATGTTCCGCCCGACATGTTCTTAATTAATAAAATTATTTCATCTTCAGTAACCATATCAATTGGGCTGATATTTGTAGTTAGTCTTAAAACATGACAAAAATAAATTTTCAAGACAGCAAAATTGTTTTCCTGTGTCGATCACAATACTTAATAAGCTGCCAACAAGTCGGGCAAAACTTTATTATTCTTGGGACAAGTTGAAGAAGCGTGAAAAGTCCATATGCAGGTTAGAGTGGTTAGGGAAGACTAAGTGAAAGGGGGTTCTTGTCAATTTAACACTTAATTGCGGATACGATCAATAGCTCCAGTACATGGAAAAATTATTTTATTAGTTTATTTATAAAAGCTTGGGTTATTATGAGGGAAGGAGGAGGGGTGATAGTAAAGGTGGGTGGATGTTAATAATTTTTTAATTGATTCACGCCCAATATTCTCTGTACAGAATGTCAGTTTCATAGAGGAAGTTGCATCGAATTTTCATAAAATTCGGTGTATTTTACATTCATGAAACCAAACATAGGTACGGGAATCGTAAAATTCGTAGCTGTTTTTTTTTTTTGGTTATTAGTTGATTTATTGAAATTAGTCAAAAAGAGGGGTAGAAGAGCTGGCGTTATTTCAAAGCTTTTGACGCGATTTCGTTTCAATTATTTTTGAAAGTTTTTGTGCAAAATTTTAAATTTATAGGTTTTAATAGTTAGGTGATAATCGATTTCTTAAAATTGGTAGTACAAATAATTTATTATGGGAGGGGGTAGAAGTTTTAAAGGTATTCAACCAGTTAAATGCATTTCGCAAATTTTCAAGTTTCTACCTTAAAATCTCACTCCAAAATTTTCAGTTTTTGTATTTTTTCATTGTACATGAAACACCTTGCGCGCGGTAGACCCCGATGCATAATAATTGTGGAACAAATTATTATTTTTCTTTTGTGTATATCAAATAGTTGTATCCAAATGCAAAATTTAAACTTTGCATCTTTCACCAGAGCCCTTACACCCCCCAATTTCAATTTTTTACCAAAAATAAAGACTATGTAGTTCTACAATTTGGCAAATTTTTGATTTGGTATCTGTACTAAATTTTGAGATATAACGAATTGAAATTTTCGAAAGTGCGTCATTTTTAAAATACTCCCCATTTTCCACGACTACTATCGTGTCCACATGTTATATATTTTTAGTATAGCTTAATATATGTTTCAAGTTTGAATTACATAGCTTAAGAAATAGTTGAGATATTCATTTTTAAGTGTTTTTCTTTGCACCCTCCGCCTCCCCCGTGACCCTCTCCCTTACAATAATTAGCCTCTTACTAAGCTGATTCTGGTGGATCTGTACGCTACCTTAATGGTCCCAAATTATGAATTTCTTATGATAACTAATTTGGAAGATATAATCATTTGAAAAAAATAAATCGGCCAACAATTTGTTTTTAGCCCTCCTTTTCGGACGCCAACGGATAAAAAAGTTAAATTATTTGTAAAGTTTGTTCCACAACCTTCTGTATATCTGTGCTATTTTCAGCTTTATATCTGTATGCGTGGTGGAGATATTCGCCAGTGTAGTTCTTAACTCTTTCCCTCCCCGCCTATCCCTTTCGCCTGACACTCCCAAAAAATTTAGATAATGAAGCTCAATCACCCAGTCGAAAATCCACCCAAAAACGAACATTCTACCTTTAACGGTCTCGGAGATATGAGTGTGGGACGGATTTTTTTTTCCATTTTTAAGCTAATTACTTTATTATTCTAATAATAAAGTATTGTGATCGACACAAAAAAAAAAAAATTTGCTACCCTGTCCCAAGAATAATAAAGTTTCGCCCGACTTGTTGGCAGTTTATTTTGTCATGAAACGCGAAAAACTAATTTCAGGGTAGCAAGTTTTTTTTTTCTGTGTCAATCACAATACTTTATTATAGAATAATAAACATACCTTCAAGTAAAGAGCGGAATGTTTTTTCCTAGGATAGACGGATACACGAGTATTTTCAACCTCATAGATACTTGAGGAATAAATTATTAATAAGTAAATAAAATTGATTTCTATATATACATATGTATACATACATACATATATGTATGCACAATTTTAATAACATTTTAAATATAGACATTATTTTCATAAAATGGCATTGAAATCTTACCTGACTTTATCGTGACGCATAGATTACTAATGAAAAACGAAAATTATGAACTTTTAGATTTTTGTCTAATAAAACCACAGTTCAATATGTTTTCAAGGTTGTGATTCGTACATAGATCAAACACCAATTCAAAATTTCAACAAAAAAGAAATAATATCGCTACAATGGTGTGCGAATGCTACAAATACCAATCTTGTAAAATTATCAATAGATTGAAAGAAAAGAATATTTCGGATTAAAAGAAAAAGCCAACAAGTTCCGGCTCAGCTAAGCTCTATTTGACATCAAAGAATTAAAGCATCGTTAACCGCGAGGTCAGTAGATAGAATTACGTAGCATTACACGAGAAAAAAAGCCTTGGCAACGATGTCTAACGAATATGATGAGAGTTCAACTCTGAATGCATTGCAAAAGTCTATAAGAAAAAAATTAGTTTATAACGAAAAAAAAGAAAGTATACCTTTGTCTCAGGTGACAGGTTGCTTTGGAGTTGAAGAAAGTTTTGTCGTACTGCAAAAATAAAAATTGAAAGGCGAGCTAGAGTTAACTTAAAATTTTTAGTCAGTATATGTTAAATATATGCCTAATGTATTATATATTATTATTATATTATTCCTACCCAGCGGGAAATCGAGCGCTCTAGAAGGCATTTCAGAGCGCAACTTTTGAAGCAATGGAGTGCTCCAAATCCCCTTACACTCCACATAAATTTTAGCATTGCATGTCCTTATAAGTAAGCATTCACAATAAAATTAATTTGAAGCACCTTTAAAGAATGCTTCAAATCAGTTTTTTTTTTAAAATGAAGCATACTACAAATCTGTTTGACTTGAAGTAGATTTGAAGCATGTTTGTAATCTGCTTCTCACGAAGCACACTTAAAGCTTGCTTCGCTTAGAATTTGCTTCCTTTGAAACACATCAGATAAGGATTACACGCAATTAGGTTATTTCTGATCAGCTTGAAATGCCTATTGTGCGGATTTCTTGTTGCGTTTCACGTTCGTTCGATAATCGAACGCTCCGGGTGATGATGGTGCTGTCCTCGCTGATCTCTACCAAACTCTCATTGGACTTCTCTCCAACTCCCTTATCGGTGCTGAAGTCAGCCACGAGTACAAAAGTTTTCTCAAAAAAAAACGACAGACGTTCATTTGTCATCGACATTTTTCGTTCGCACTTACGAAAAGATTCCAAAGTTTACCATGTAATCTTAAAAGGTTTAATTTTTTAATTAAAATAATTACGATATTAGAAATATAAGCGGATCTTTCTCTTCATTTTAACACTAGCAATCCTCGCGACTTCATCCGCGAAAAAATCGCAATAATAAGCAATTTTTGATAATGTTTAGTTAGTAATACAATATGCGCGATATATGTACTCATATAATCTGCTTAGATTAATGACTCTGTAAACACAATGCCGATTGAAATTAGAACCATAAGTTATTAAGAATGAAACTATGATACTCGTATTTACAAAGGACAGGCCCATGCTCACGGGGATGATTTAAGATAATATACGTATAGAAAAGCGTGAAGGAAATGTGAATAGTTGAAGCTTGAGATAATTCTAAAAAAAAGTCTAAATAAAATGAAATCAAGCTTAAAAACCTATCAGGACTACGATTGCGCGTAAAGTCCAATCATTCGATACTTTAGATGAAATAGAAATTTTTGCGATCTTAAGAAATTTTTTATAGGGAGTGGTAGAAGGGATGACAGCATTGAACTAGTTTCCTTTACATCACGCTGGAGTAGCTATAGTAATGTCTTGTACCAAATTTAAGCTTCAAAAATTGAATAGTTGCTGAGGAAATTAGTTTATTGGATTTAGTGAAATTATGCAATTTGTATGGGAGGTGATAGAAGGAGTGGGGAAGGGGATCAAAAAATCTAGCGATTTCAACTAAACCAGTGCGTTCGTTGTTCTTGGAGTGCGAAATGTCTTTATTACATAAATTCAAAGTGAAATGGTCATATTTTGGATCCAATGCTAAACCAAGAGCTTTAACGAAGTTTATTTCTCCTATTTGCATGAATTTCTCCTGATGTTCTTCAGAAATATCACACAATATATTGGTAGCGTTTGAACACCATTTCCCCAACGGAAAATGGCCAAGCAATAATAAATTCACTACCTCTTCGTTGATGATACGAAGTCCTTCAATTGTGTCTACTCCTGTCATTAAATTATCCACATAGAAGTTCTTGAGAGTATGACTTGCACCCCATCTTTAGCAAGTTGAACTAGAGTTCGAATAGCTAAATATTACGCTGAGGCCTACCGTAAGTTAATGTACGAAGTTGATAGATGTTTAGCTCGTCTGTGGGATTCTTTCTCCATAATATGCATTGCAAATTTCTATCATCTGGATAACTAGAATTTGGCGGTACGTTTTGATGATGTCAGCCATGATGACATAATGATAAAAACGAAATGAAAGTACTATGAAAAATGGTCCTGGTAAAGATATTTCGTTTAACGATTTCTGATAATTTCCATTAATGCGACATGATCTATCAAATACTATACGAAGACAAGTAGTGTTTGAATCTTCCGTGATGATAGAGTGGCAGGAAATAAACCGTAAAAGCAGCTTGTGCGATAGATATTTTCTCCAAGTGTCCCAACCATTCATATTCCTTCACAAATTTGGTGTATTCAAACCTGAGTGAAGGATTTTATGTAACGTCCGTTCCATTGAATGTAATCGGCGAAGTGAGTTGGTGTAAGATTCTCCTAAAACTGTTGGAGGTGCACTTAAGGGTAGTCTGGCGATAATTTTCTTTTTGGGGTGCGTGTTTTTAATTTTCGCAGTAGGCTTCACATGGCGATTTATCTAAGTTAGTGCTAAGTTAGTGTTTCTAATTCCCAAAACTGTTTGAGAAAATGATCCAGGAAATCGACAGTAGAATTTGTGGCAGTAGCACAAAAGTTGTTTCCATGGTGGTGAGTAGTAGTTCCAGAGATTACCCAACCAAAAATAGTTTTTTGAAGAATTGTTGAGCTTGATAGCGTCTTTATCCGACCTACACGTAATAGGCTAAAGAGTTATTCTGCTCCCAACAGTAGATCGATAGAATTTACCTTGTTGAATGATGTATCAGCTAGCTCGATATTGGCTGGTATTTCGATCTTTAATTCGTCTTTAGGCCTGCCTTCGGTAATGTTAGAGCTGTGATCTGTACAGAAAAATTGTTTGAACAAGATTTTATTTTGAAATTCGATCTATATTTGGATTCTGCTTGTCAGTTACAGATACTCGAAATTGGAGAATTGGCTGACAACATATCAAACCCAAGAATTTTTGCGAAGGTTTGCGTTATGGAATGCGATTAAGAAGCGGATTCGAGTTGTGCTCTGTATTCAACATGGGAGTTGTTTAGATCGAGAGCATATATTGGAGCAGTGAGAACGAGTTGCGTTTGACATTGTGATTTCGATGTTAGCATAGTGACTAATGATTGTGATTGACTATTCTGAGTTTTATCATTAATGTGATGCGATGTTAGCTAGGGTATAGCCTAGTAGGTAGTGTGTTGGTCTTGTAATGCGAAGGCCATGAGTTCAAATCCCGGCCGGCGCAAAATATAATTCCGGCACATTGCCTGCTTGGGTATACCTTGGTTACCTCAATCTACGAAAATGGCAAATTCGTAGAAAGAGGGTTGTGCGAAGGACTAACAACCCTTCCACAATAAGTAATGAAAAATTTTAAGAAACCTGAATAGTAGGAGGCCAAGGTCCGATTTGGGCTGTAGCACCATTGTAGAAGTAGAAGATGTTCGATGTGATCCAATGTGAGTTGTTGTTGTTGATCTCTATACAGTAATGTGTGATAATTTCCATTACACCTTTGGCATTTGTTCTGTGAGTTGCATGCCCAAACCTTAAGCATTTGAGGCACATCTTAATCCTTTTTTTCTTCTTGAAACCTCGCAGCTGGTTGTGCACCGAAATAATGCAAGAAATGCGAAATTGTACACGTTAGCAAGTTTTATGTTAATCCAAAAGCAAAAAAAACGAGAGTCGTAAAAACAATATTCGGATGCTACGAAATAGTGAAAACAAGAGATACAGTTTTGAGCGACTTTATTCTGTAAATGTTCGATTGCGAGAGCTATAATACAGTAAATTTGTCAATATTTTACGATAATTAGAAGTTTTATGATATATAATGCAAAATGCTGGTAGTTATGTAATGTAAACAATCTTTTACAATGGCGCTACAGCCCAAATCGGACCTTGGCCTCTTGATATTCAGGTTCCTTAACATTTTTCATTACTTATTGTCGAATTTGCCATTTTCGTAGATTGAGGTGACCAAGGTATATCCAAGCAGGCAATGTGCTGGAATTATATATTGCGTTGACCGGGAGTTGAACTCATGACCTTCGCATTACAAGACCAACAACCACCCACTAGGCTGTACCCTAGCTTATAATGTAAACAATGCTGGTAGTTACATATATAATGCAAAAAAGACCAGGGCCGTACTTCAGAATGAAGGATTGTTTTGAATTCTAGAATCGAAAGATGTGATTGTCTTTCATTTTAATTCTGTGCGAATTGTTTACAAGATTAACTTAACTTTCCAGATTTAATACAAAATTTGAGCTAGATAAATTTTATACGTACTGAGGAAATTGGTTATTTAGTATTTCATGAAAAAGTACAGTTTGTATTGGAGGTGAGGGATTCAAATAATTTCTATACATAACAAACAAAGAACTCCAATCTAGCTTCCACCAAAGCGAATTTGCGAGCACTTTCATCAATATGTGTGTTCTTAGGACATGCTTCATACGAAGCACTTTGAATTTTTCCCGCTGGGCACTTACACTTTATATGTTTTAAATTAATTACTGGTGAATAAGCGAAATTACTGCATGGCAGTGAAGTGCAGCTGACCTTGTGGTTTCGTTGGTCCATTTTATAGGTAGGCACTTAATCATACACCTATGATAGGTGATGGCATCAGTGCTGCATTTGACTAGCGCGATATAATAATTTCAAGAACTGGTCACGATTAAAACCGTGCCATTACGAAACCTTGTGTTGTACGCTAAAATAAGCCGAAAGTTCGCACTCATGTAAATATCACATCACCTGCGGGTAATAGTTTCAAAGTTCCCATCAACTTGGAAATTGTGCCAAGATTCGTTAAGTAGTCACAGAAAATGACGGTTTGGTTTAATTTTTGGCTTGACCACCAGAAGCCACTTAACATAATTAGTTTGAAAGAAGTCCAGGTCAGGTAAGTACACCTGTCGAATGTGTGCAATCTTACAAACCCGTTTCCATTTTAATAGGAAAGTTAGAACAGTTTACGATTGGTTCAAGATCATTTTTGTGCGGTATGCGAGTTCTGGTTTTCGCTAATGTTAACTCCATAGTGCATAATTATTTACAGATAGCGGTCTGGGTTATTATGCTCTCGGGCGTTGAATTTCTTGTTTTTGATTATACAAAAAGAAACTATCACTATTTTTTTTTGTTTTTGCAATCAAATCATTTTATTCCAATGATATGGAATATCTATACTAACGGATTTTATATTTTATATCGGCTGCCTGCGTTTTTTTCTTTTGTCATGCCAATAAAAAAATCTGCCAACGATTTGGGAGCAACTTTATTATTCTTGGGATAAGTTCAGGATACAATATGCAGGTTAGGGTGGATAGGGAAGACTATGCGAATGGGAATTCAAGGGTCGAGCTGTTGTACATTATTTAACACTTAACTGTGATTACGATCAGTAGCTCCAGTACATAGAAACAATATTTCATTCCTTGTATGCAAGTTTGGGTTTGTATGGGGAGGATGGATGCGATAGAAGTGGTGGTTACATTTCAATAATTTTTAAATAGATTGCTCGAATCGCTTTTAAAATTCTATGAATTGAATGCTAGCTTCATAGACGAAGTAAATTCTATAAAATTCTCGGTGTATTTTACATTCTTAAGACTATACATTTGTACCGGAGGGGATAGAAGGGGCTGTGCAATCAAACTAATCGCTCTCATATCACTATAATTGCAACCAAAATATATTACACCAAAATTTGTGTTTCGTGAAATTGTGCAGTTTGTATGGAAGGTGGTGGGACGAGCGGAGGGATTTTGTTTTCAAAGAAATAATTATCATGGAAATGGTTAGTTTTAAATTTAAGATCAGTATCATTTATATCATGCAAGAAAATTAACTTTTAATAAAGTTGTGAAATTGTGTTATTTTGTATGGGAGGGGAATGTAGGAACGGAGCAATTTGACTTGAATTTACTTAGTCTTATTTTTTCACAAAAAAAAAAACTTATACAAAATTTGAGCTTCCTTGGTCAACAGGTTCTCAAGCTGGGGAGCGAATGGACTGACAGACGGACGAACATCCGGTTTCGAGTTTTGTTCAGAGGAATTGGGGAAAACCTACACTTTGTTAGTCTGTTGGCTTCCGGATCATCGATATATACTTGGAAACGAAATGGCGAATGTGCTGGCCGGAAACAGATCTGCTGCTGCCATTGTTAAAGAAACGGATAATGTTGGCACCTTGCGAGCTATTAGGACAGTCTATGCCAACAAAATGTTCAAAATAATTGAAATCATGTTCATGTTAGGGTGTAGCCTAGTGGGTAGCGTGTTGGTCTACAATGCGAAAGTGGTGAATTCAAATACCGGTCGACGCATAATTCCAGCACACTGCCTGCTTGGGTATACCTTGGTCACCTCAATCTACGAAAATGAAAAATTCGTAGATAGAGGGCTGTACGAAGGTCTAACAACCCTTTCACAATAAATAATGAAAAAAGGAACCTGAATGTCAGAAAGCCAAGGCCCGATTTGGGCTGTAGCGCCATTGTAGAAGAAGAAGAATATGTTCATGTTAAAGACATTAAAGAATTGTAATTACAACGGAGAGTTATTTGTTTCTCGCCTTGAAAATGATAGTGAGCAATGCTTTTGTTTTTTGCAGCAGCTGTATGTACCATGAAAGTAAAAATCTCTGTAATAATGAGTTCATAGTATTGAATATATTTAAAATTAATTGGATACTTTTCAATATTGTTCATAATAAACATTTCGCAGGATTCTTAGTTTTAATTCCACGTTCTTGTCTCTGTCTATTTGAATTGTGCCTTTTTAATGTCATATTGTTACATCAACAGAGATTGTAATTTTGTATTTTTTCAATTTCAGATACATTATTAATCTTAGACAATGTAAATTTCAGTAACAAATGTACCTATAAGGTTTAGTCTACCTAGTAAACCACTTTCGTTGGAACTAATTTTGGCTAATCCACATACCTACACTTTATTAGGGTTTTTTCTGAGCAGAAGTATATTACAATTTTCGAGTACCATATTTATGACACATTTGTCATAAATTATTGTTTCTATGCAAATTTTCATAATTTCCATTATGGGTGTTTCCTCAAGTCTAGTAAGAAGTATTTCCGGTGAAGTCGGGTTACGCATTAAAATTATTTTAAGACAGACGCATATTTTAATTGACGCATATTTTAATTACGATACTTTTAGGTAGTTCAAGAACCTAGGATGATAAAACAATGAAAGTATGGAATAATATCTTCTGAGAATGGGAAATATAGTTTACCTGTAGTGTGTGGTTACCCTTACAATAATTGAAACTCATGATAAATTAAGCTGTAATTGGTTGCGGTTAGTACTACTGTTTGAGCACTATGTCTATCGTAGGGCAAAAACCCACAAGAAGTTTTCTTTCATAAGACGCAATCCAGAGTTTCTATCTTTATATGTTGCCAGAATTGGGTTATCTTATTCTCGTGCCTTAGTCTACATTATAATCTATAAGTGAGATGGTCAATTTATAGTTTTGAAAATTGTCTCGAGTTATCAAATTGCGAAATCAGAATGACCTCTTCATTGCGGGCTTTATGGTAATCCAGAGCGCCCTTACAAAACTCTTACTCAGTCCTCCTTAAGGGACCATGATTCCGAAATAACCATTTACGTTATTATTCGAATATTAAAGTATTGTGAACGACACAGAAAAAAAAATTGCTATCCTGAAATTTCGTTTTTTTTTCACGTTTCATTACCTTTCATAGCCTAAAATTACAAAAAAAACATAACAGAATTATGATTGGGCTTAAAGGCCAATCATATGATACTCTAGATGAGATGGAAATGACTTTAGTATACCGGAAAATATGTCATCTCAAATTCTTTCTTGAATAGAGACTTTTGCATGGGAGGTGGTAGAAGTAGATATATATATGTATATGACATCGAACATGGAATGCAAAATGTTTTTTGCTGAATTTAAAATTTTTAGTTTTCATTATTTTTAAAGAAATTAGTCATAGTTTTCCTGAAATTGGGGCATTTGAATGGGAGGTGGCAGAGGAAGTGGAGCGTTTAAGATGATTTTGAAGCTCCTTATTATCATCCTTATCACCATGCTTTGATTCAATTTCAAAGTCGATAGCTCTCATATACTTGAAGAACAAATACTTTTCTTGAATTTATAATACAGATATTTGTATGAGAGGTAGTGGAAGGAGTGAAGCGGAGCTGATAATTTTTTCTAACACTTATTTTGATTATTAAGAAACAAATTCTGGCAAAATTTGAAGTTTCTAGTTTGAATGGAAATCGATAAAATACATTTAACAAAAATTATGCATTTGTATGGGAGGGAGTAGAAGGAGTGTACGGATCAAAACAAATTTTTTTAACATCATTATTATTTCTATTTGTATACTTTATACAAAATATCAAGTTGATAGCTTCAACAGTTTCGAAGAAAAATAATTTAATTAAAATTTCAAAATTTCGTGAAATTTGTATGGGAGGGGGTAGAAGGAGTGATGTGAAGATGATAATTATTTTTAAAATAAATTGCAATTATAGTAGAATTAATTGTGACAAAATTTCTTTTTTCAGCTTTACTAGTTTCAATGAAAATCGAAAATATGTATTTTTCAAAATTGTCCATATGTATGGGAGGGGGTAGAAGGGGTAGGGGGATCGGGTCAATATTCCGTGATATTAATGACATCTATACCATAATACTTTGACCTAAATTTCAAGTCGATAGCTTAAATAGTTTCAAAGAAAAATCAATTTCTTAATTTTTCGAAATTTCATGAAATTTGTATGGGAGGGGGTAGAAGGAGTGGGGGGATGTAGCCTATTCACGAACTTAAAGTTACTTTTTTGCTAAAAATGACACACAAAAAAAGTTATGCTGTAGACAGACGGACAGACAGACAGACAGACAGACAGACAGACAGACATACAGACAGACAGACAGACAGACAGACATACAGACAGACAGACAGACAGACAGACAGACAGACAGACAGACAGACGGACAGACGGTCACTCGGAATCGAGGTTTTTGAGCGACAACAAATATTTCTGTACCCTTGGCGGCTCTGTGCGAGCATTATTTCTTAGCGTTACAAACGGTAAGGCAAACACAATATACTCTCAGATTTCATCTACCTAGTCGTGCCATAAGTTCTGTCACACGTATATGGGCAATTTTTGTATAAATGAAAAAGAGTTTTTGACAAAGGAAAATATATTTTATTTTGGCATACTAATGGAAGTAAAATAAGCAACAAATTATTCAAAGTGGCCGCCTTTAGCCTTAACACAGCTCTTTAATCTGTTGGGCCAGTCATCGATAGCAGTACGCACTGTTTCTAGCGGAAAATTAGCTACTGCTTCTGTCAAAGATCGCTTAAGGCTCTCGATATTTGGGTGTCGTCTCGTGCACACCATGGACTCTAACTCCGCCCACAGTTTGTAGTCCAGGGGATTCAAATCTGGGCTCCCAGAAGGCCATTCCGTCGCCCTTATAAACTGTGGAATATTGGTTTCCAACCACGCTTGTGTGGTTCGAGCTTTGTGGGCTGGCGCAGAATCTTGCTGGAAAACCCAATGTCGATTGTTGAATAGCGTAGAGTTCAGCGGCTTCACACATCCCACCAGGATGTCCGTTTGATAATTTTTCGCTGCAGTTTTTACGCCTTTTTCGCAAAAATGAAGCTCGGCGACCCCTTCGTAGCTGACACCCCACCATACCATGACTGATGCTGGATGATGTCCTCGCTGTACCCTAGTGGCAACTTCTCGGGCTTCTATGGAGCTGTGGGCATACACCTTATCATTTTGGCGGTTGAAATGTTCCTCCACCGTAAAAATTTTTTCATCGGTAAATAAAATTTCTCGATGTTTGTTGTTGCCGTACCGCCGAAGGAGCTCTTTCGATCTGGTGCTCCTAATTTGCTTCAACTGCTCAGTCAGCAAATGTCCCGTTGATCGTCGAAAGGCACCCATCCCGAGGTCAGATTTTATGATGCGAGACATACTTCGGGTGGAGATGTTCATCTCTCGAGCCATGATTCGTTGTTTACGAAGCGGATTTCGACGAATTCGACTCTCGACCGCTTTGATGGCAGCAGAAGAACGTACATCACGCGGACGTCCAGAACGAGGTCGATCTTCAATAGTCTGGATCGCGTTATATCTCTGGATCGCACGATACACAAATCTTTGCGTTATTTTTAACGGGCACAACAACTTGAAAATTTCACTCGCGAATTTTCCACACTTATGTAGTGCAATCACTGCAGTTCGGTTTTCTATTACACCCCGTTCCATCTTCACACGTTAACGAACACACTTTAAATGACCATCAACTGTCAACAACATTATGACGTTTATAAAACTGGCCGATATTGAAATGTCACTCATAAAATAAAGTTGTTGCCAATGCGAGAAATTATGTGACAGAACTTATGGCAGGACTAGGTAGAGTATAAAAATCCATCTCGCCGTCCGCCATACACCGTATGTATGGACTCATATCTCAGAGACCGTTAAGGGTAGAATGTTCATTTTTGGGTGGATTGTTGATTGGATCAGTGAGCTACATTATCAAAATTCTGTGGTGTGTCAAGTGGAAGGGGGAGGCGGGGGAGGGAAAGAGTCAAAAATTACACATGCTAATATCTCCACTACGAAAGCAGATAGGAAGCTGAAAATCAGCTCAGGTATAGAGAGGGTTGTGGACCAAAATCTAAAAATAATTTAATTTTTTTACCTACTGGAGTCCGAAAAGGAGGGTTTAAAAACAAATTGAAGGTCGAATTTTCTTTTTTTTTCAAATGATTATATCTTCGGAACTAGGAACTAATTAGGTGGCATTCAGTTCCATTATAATCTACTAAGAACGAGGTCAATTATTGGTCAATCATTGTAAGAGAGAGGATCAGGGGAGTGCAGAGAAAAACATTTAAAAACTAATATCTCAACTATCTCTTAAGCTATGTAATTGAAACTTAAAACAAATATTACGCAATACTAGCCAAATACAAAAAAAAATATAAATGTTGATAATAGCAGTAGCGGAGTAAATAGGGAGCATTTCAAAAATAATGCACTTTTCAAAATTTCAAACCGAACTATATCTCAAAATTCAAAACAGGTACTATTTTGAAATTTCGTCAAACTGTAGAGCTATATGATCTATAATTTTCGCAAAAATTTTAAGATGAAAGGTGTAAGGGGACGGAGGTGGTGGATCAAAATGTCGAAAATTTTCACTAATTTCCTTACGGCTCTGGTAAAAGATAATAGTTAAAATTTTGCACGTGCATGCATCCATAGAAGATGTCTTCTCGATGTGCGAGCGAAACGTGGAGCTGACGTGGGAGCGATCACCACTTGATGGTTGCCTGCTTGAGATTGTGTAAAGCAGCTACCCGGCGACCACATATCCTTCAAATGAAGCGCAAGCTTATTGTGGATAAACACAGAGATCACAACAAAAACGCGAATACACCACTATTCTACGAAAAAAGTCATCCAGATTGGGTGAATATGAAATGCGTACACTGGACGCCAATTAGGAGGTAACCAGAAACAATTTTCTAACTAGTGCTGATGAATCTGTGGGATATGTGCAAAGCGGTGGGAAACCCTGGATGTCACAAGACACATGGGACAAGGTTGTCAATCGGAAAAAAGCCAAATTGGTAATCATCTCTCAACCCGATGTCAACCAACGAAAGCCCGACTTGAGGGAGAACTACCGCGATGCTCATATACAGCTTAAAAAAGCTGTTAGACGCGATAAGAGAAAAGCCACTGAAGATCTGGCCAACAAGGCAGAATCTGCGGTTTACCTTGGGGATATGGGCTTATTATTTAAAATCATGAGGAAAGCCCCAGGTATAGACCGACTACCAACCGAACTCCTCAAAGCGGACCTGGAAATAACAGTCGATATCCTCTCACTCTTTACTGAAGTGAGGAGTGAAGGAAGATATCCGACTGAATGGAATGAGGGCGTCATTATGAAAGTTCCGAAGAAGGGCGACCTTCGGGATTTTGGCAATTGGCGTGGTATGTGCAGTATCAAAAATCATGGCTAAGGTAATTCTCAATGGAAATAGTGATGGCGTGGAGAGCACTCTCGAAGTTTATCAGGGTGGATTCCGTAAAGGGTCGTCTTGTACCGACCACACAAATAACCTACGGAAAATTATAGGGCAGTCAGAATGGGTTTGCCATCTAATGTTTGTGGACTTCGAGAATGCTCAACAGCGTTAAGCGAGATTACATATAGAATGCTTTGCGTATTCCAGATAAGGTCATAGCTATGATTAAAGAATCCTACGAAGATGCAAGGTGTCGCGTCTTGCATAGAGGAGAGCTGTCCGAGAGCTTCCCTGTGCGAACGGGTGTCAGACAAGGCTGCATATTATCACCAGCCCTGTTTCTGCTGGTAATAAATGACATCTTGAAAGCTGGAATGGAAGGTGGGGAAGGTAAAGGTTTCAAAGGAGACTATTTAACGTCTTAAGTCACCTTGATTGTGTTGATAACCATTCGGACTTAGAGTCAAATGGTCGCTCGTTGCATTCTAAATGCAAAGAGCGGGACTCAAAATAAATGTGCGTGAAACCAAGGACATGCACATGGGTTCGAACGCAATCACACCGATTGTTCTGAACGGACAAGATGTTGAAGAGGTGCAAGAGTATTACTATCTCGAAAGAATTGTCAGCATGGACGGTGGAGCCGAAAAGGATATAGAGAATCGGCTAAATAAAGCTCGTCAGGCCTTCGGTAACCTTTGCCCTTTCTGGAGGTTAAGAGAGATCTCCCTTCACACGAAGCTGCGAGTTTTTGACGCATGCGTCAAATCCGTGTTGTTGTATGGTTGAACTACGTGGAAAGTGACCGTTCGTACAAACAAACTATAGACTTACGTCAACCAATGCCTCCGACGCATTTTAGGAATATACTGGCCAAAAGTGATCTCCAACGACGAACTTTGGATATATATATAGGGTGAGCAATTTATTGGTTTCGTTTTAAATCATAGGTTATTTTGACACTGAAAGCTGTTTCCCGCTCGAAATCTTGACATAAAGTCAGTATCATACCTCCGCGGAACGAAATGAGTCGCTTTACACTTGAACAATGTTGGGAACTATTGAAAACTTAGTTCCGATGTGAGTAAGGTGTAGCCCAAACAGTGGGTTTTTTGGCTTTTGGCGATGTCAATTGGCCGCCTCGGAGCTGCGATTTGATCCCTTTGGACTTCTTTTTCTGGAGAACCGTGGAAGACAGATGTTACGCCAACAATCCAGAAATGATTCAAGCACTTAAGGCCAATATCATCCAAGCAATCCGTGAGCTACAGCCCGAAACCATCGACATGGTCTTGGAAAATTGGAGTGACAGAATGCGCTACTGCAAAGCCAGCCGTGGCAGCCACTTGAACGACATTGTGTTCCATCATTAATGGGAATGTTTGCTCTTACTAATGAAGCCATAATACATGGAAAAAAATTTAATTGTGCTCATTTTATTGCATTTAAAAAAAAAATCAATAAATTGCCCTATATACAAAGAAAATATATTAATTTAAACCAAAACTGTTATCCACCAAGGGGGGCTCTAACCTATAATTTCGAGTGAAATTTACAGCTACAAACAACTACAAACTTGAAAATTTGGTAAACGCATTTTAAAAAAGTTTTTAAAGGTTCAAAGTATTAAATAGTCAAATACCTTCAAAACTTAAATCCTCTCCCATATAAAAGTAATTTTTCGACAATTTTTAAGAAACAATTATCACCAAACCATTAAAAAAAACCTTTTTACAAGCACTTCTAAATATATATTTCAAATAAAAATGCATCAAAAGTCTTGAAATCCCCACTACCCTTTCACCTCGTCCCATAGAAAAGTATGATTTCGACCAATTTCAATAAATTAAATAATAACCAACAAATTAGAAGCTATGAGCTTGTAATTTTGTACCAACACCTTACAAAAGAAACGAAATAAAACTGCATCACAAATTTTACGATTCCCTTAGATCCTCTACCTCCTTCCATACAAATGATTGTTTCGTAAATGTTAAATACACCGAAAATTTCATGGAATTTACTTCGCCTATGAAACTAACATTCTATACAGCGAATTTTAAACTTGACTCCAGCAATCAATTAAAAAATTATTGACATGTAATCATCCCTTCTATCGTACCAACAACCCTCCCCATATAAAACCATCGAATGAACTATTGACTCTATGTACT
Source organism: Chorisops tibialis (assembly GCA_963669355.1). Lineage (NCBI taxonomy): Eukaryota > Metazoa > Arthropoda > Insecta > Diptera > Stratiomyidae > Chorisops > Chorisops tibialis. The sequence goes on along the minus strand of OY770262.1, from coordinate 265,673,915 downwards.
GAAGCTATTGATCGTAATCGCAGTTAAGTGCTAAATAATTGAAAACAGCCCTGCCCTACAAACCCTATTCACATAGTCTTCCCTATCCACTCTTAACTACATATTGTCTTCCCACGTATCCTCAACTTGTCCCAAGAATAATAAAGTTGCGCCCAACATTTTAGCAGATTTTACTTTATTATTTTAATAATAAAGTATTGTGATCGACTTGAAAAAAAAAATTTGCTAGCCCGAAATTTTATTTTTTTGCGTTTCATGACTAAAATAGTCTAAAAATGTAAAAAAAAATCCATCTGTCTGTACGCCGTACGTATACGCTCAACGCACATTAACTTCCAAGCCCTTCAAGATAAAAAGTACACTTTAGGGAGGATTGACAAGCCTAGAAATCTATTCCAGTAGATTTTATCTTCTTGTTCAACCCACTTTCTTAGTATGGGGTTGAAGTGCCCTTTTGGTTTTCCGCAGAATGGCTGTGGACCTTTCAGGTGGCATGGATTGCCAGTCCTTGCGTTCTCTGATTATAACTTTCGTCGGCATAGCGTCGAATAGTGTGGAGGTTAAAACCTGTATTTTTGGGTCTTTTAGGATTGATCTCTGGAATCCCCTGATTTGTAATTGTTTCCCCGTAACACGCCTTTGATAGCCTCCTTTTTTATTTGGAGATGTATCGGAGGGATGTTTAGGAAAATTTTCATTGCTGCTGTTGGACAGGTTTTCATTGCTCCTGTGATACCAAGACAAGCTAGCCTTCGGATTTTTTGTAGCGTAAGCTGTGCTTTTCATTGTAAAATTCTATTCCACCATATTTTTGATCCATATGTGACTATTGGAAGAATGATTGTTCTGTAACACCAGTAAATCATTTTGGGCCTAAATCAACATTTTCTGCCAAATAAGCTCTTACAGGCCCAAAATGCCTTTAGTGCTTTGGCATGAGTCCATTCTATATGTTTGTTCCAGTTGAGTTTGCTATCCAGTATGACACCTAGATATTTTACCTCATCTGAAAGGGTATTGGTGTTCCATTTATTGAAGGAGGTATGATGTGGGTTTTCCTTCTATTTGTAAATGGTACTATCTCAGTCTTACTTGGGTTGATGTTGAAGTTCTTAGACTGACACCAGTTCATTGTCACCTCACCTCTGTATCCTTTCCGATATTATTGAATCATATTTACCTCTAATGATTATAACGAGGTCATCGGCATATCCTATTGCCTTGTATCGTTATTCTGTTAGGCGTTCCAGGAACTCATCTACTACAATTGACCAAAGAAGTGGAGATAGTACTCCTTCCTTGGGGACAGCCCCTATAGGTCCGTGCAGTCAATATGCTATCACCTAGATCCGTGGTTGTCACTCGGCTCTTTAGCATGGCTCGTATCCATTTTATCGTAGCCGCTTCCAAACCCTTTTTTCCTAGCTGCCGCTATTATGGCATCATGGGGAGTATTGTCAAATGCTCATCTAGGAATGCGCAAAGAGCAAAGAGCCTTTTGGATTTGTCTTACTAAACCATGAAGGGCTGACTCTGTTGATTTGCCGTTTTGGTAGGCATGTTGATTTGTATTAAGGCGGACCTTGTTAGGCCCCGTTCTTATGTCAATGTCCACTAACTTCTCAATCGCTTTGACGAAGAAGGAGGTAAGACTTAGGGCGATATGACTTAAGCTGATCAATGGGACGATTCCTTGCCTTCGGTATAAATACCACTCTCGCTTTCTTCCAAATTCTTGGAATGTATCACCATACAAAGCTGACTTTAAAGATCCTTATCATTATTGGCATTAGGATCTCTAACCCCTTCTGCAGTAATGCGGGGAATATTTTATCTTCTCCGGCTGATTTGTAGGGCTTAAAGGTGTTGATCGCCCATCTGATCTTCACCGGAGTGAAGATCTTACCTGCAATGATTTTGCTGAACGGAGCCTAACGATAAGTCCTTTCCACTGCCTCTAAATCTTCATTGTTGTTAATTATCTTGCAGCCCCGGAAAATGTGCTGCCAATAACACTTGAAGAGTTTCCATGCTGCTTTTGGTTGAAGACATCCGGTCTCTCCAATACGCCAACGTAAGTGGTATGCGAACCAAAACCCGTCAACTTTACATCGCTGCTGCTGGATCCTGCTTTGACGTAATTTGTCTCAACGAGACATGGATCTGTGGTAGTTTCCATGATGCTGAACTACTTGACTCTGAATATCAAATTTTTCGCCGTGATCGTCATCTTGAACTTTTGGATGCCAATGTTGGTGGTGGAGTCCTCTGTGCGGTTCGAAGTCAATTTCCGGCAGAAGTTGTCGTCATCACTGAAGTTACTGATATTGAAATATTATGCGTCGTTCTCGCACTTCAGGACAAGAAACTATATATCGTAACTTTATATATACCACCACTATCACCCTATGTTGTCTACGAGGAGTATACAATGGAATTGATTATGTCATACTCTTATGCAATCTTGTGATGAGCTACTCGTATTTGGAGACTTCAACATGCCTCTTGTCACTTGGGCTCTCTCCGACAATGAAGATTGCCTACTGCCAGCTCTTTCTTCCTGTTCACGGCAAGATGCAAAATTTTTGGATAGTATGTTTTCAACGGGCTTACTTCAATCTAATCCAATACCTAACTCGTTCGGAACATTTCTCGACCTAGTGTTCTGCTCGGATTTGAGATACTTAATGATCAACAGATGCAACTCACCTTTGCTTCCAGAATCAGCACGCCATCCTGCGTTTCATGCTATTTGCTTTTCAAATACTGGTGCTGATAATGTTAATAATATTGATACTGCTTTCTCATCGATTTAACTTTAATAAAGCTGACTTTGTTGCCTTGAATGAAAATATTTCAAAACGTGATTGGTCGTGCGTACTTAACGAAACAGACATTGTAATTGTTGTTAATAATTTTTACAATGTTTCGTTGTTTCACTCGGTGCGTGCCGGTTACGAATCATGGTTCATGTAAAAGATTTCCATGGTTTGACGACGATTTAGTAAATCTAAAAAATTTGAAAACTAAAGCATGGAAGACGTACTGTGTCTCAACAATTGAATCTGACTATAAGAAGTACTCTGAGTTACGCGATTTATTTCCTACCAATTCAAAATCGGCCTATCAATGTTATCTAATTGATATGAAAAAAGCAATTAAAGACAGGCCTAAGCAGTTTTGAAATTTCGTCAATTCTAAAAGGCGAACAGATGGTTTTCCTGCGACTCTGTCTTTTGACGGGGAAGCTAGCGACGACCCCAAAATAATTAGCAACTTTTTCGGGGATCATTTTCGTGCTGCATTTGACGCCCCAGACTGTGATATTAATTTTAAGAATATTCAATACTTGACAAAATTTCCCTCTACTACACTTGAGATGAAGGATCTCATTATAGATGAGTCCACTATATCGAAGCTCATCATGAACATCTCTGAGAGTTTCAATAGCGGCCCAGATGGTATACCGTCTGTTGTGCTTAAAAGGTGCTCCTCTGCACTTTTATCTCCACTGAGCTCCTTATTTAATGCATCTCTTCGTTGTGGGGTTTTCCCTAGTCTATGGAAATACTCGACAATAACTCCCCTGTTCAAGAAAGGCAAAAGGAACGACGTATGTAATTACCGGCCTATAGCTAGGCTGTCTAGTGTTCCAAAATTATTTGAGGCAATTGTCTGTGACGTAATGTACTTTCATTGCAAATCAATAATTAGCCCAACCCAACACGGATTCACCCAAAGGTAGATCCACAACAACAAACCTGCTGGAATTTTCAAATTTCGTGATTCCAGCGATTGAAGCAGGCAAACAAGTTGACTGTATATATACAGATTTTAGTAAGGCCTTTCATAAAATTAATCACAACTTACTAATGTATAAGCTTTGCTCACTCGGATTTCCTGCTATTTTTACTACGTGGATCAATTCCTATCTTTCTTATCGAACCCAACAAGTACAATTTCGAGATGCTGTCTCATCGATTATTCCTAACACTTCTGGTGTACCTCTTACTCTTGGTCCACCTCTGTTTATTTTATTTATTAATGACGTGAGTTCGGTCATATCCAACTCTAATATTCTCTTGTATGCTGACGATGCGAAAATATTTCGTACTATCACCTGTACGAATGATTATATACTTTTGCAAAATGACATAAAGCTATTTTTTGTCTGGTGTACCTTAAACTGTACGCCTTTAAATGTTGGGAAGTGCACCATGGCATCTTTCTCCAGGAAAAATAATCCATTCGAATTTATCTATGTTTTAGAGGGAATTGCTTTACAGAAATTAAGCAAAGTAGGTGATTTAGGTGTACTATTCAATGATAAATTTACCTTCGACGACCATGTCGATTGTATTGTTATCAAGGCTAACTCCAGTTGGGGCTTTGTAAAACGATGGTATAAAGATTTTAACGACACTCACATTACAAAGACACTTTACTGTGCTTTTGTTCGTTCAATTCTTGAATATGCCTGCCCTGTTTGGACTCCGTATTATGATATTCATATCAATAGGATAGAGTCTGTACAGCGAAGATTTTTAAGATTTGCTCTTAAAGGTCTTCCCTGGTCAGATCCGATATGTCTTCCTCCTTATCAAGAACGACTTCAACTACTTTCGTTGGAGTCACTCGAACATAGGCGATTAATTCTTAGTGCTGCAGTCGCAGTAAAATTAATTTCAGGTGAGATTGACTCTCCGCACTTGTTAGGAGCTCTTTCCTTCAAAATACCTCGATCCTTGAGAGACTACGTACTTCTCGACATTCCATTCCATCGCACTAATTACGACCAGCACGAACCGATAACTTCCATTTCACGGGCTTTTAACGTTAATTATTGCAACATTGATTTTAATCTTAATATTGCTCAGATAAAATCAGCTTTGTTAAAATAACAATATGATGTTTTCACTGTAATCTTTGTAATTTATATGGTAGTATAATTTGTAAGTAATCATTTGTTGATGAATTCTAAATAAATAAATAAATAATAGTCCAATATCTATCGGGATGACTTTTGATAGCACCTTTTGGAGCCTTGAGGCCGTTCGGAGATCATCTATCTCTTCACAAAATCTTCTCCAATATTCTTTTTTTAACTTTTTTAGAAGTTTGTTATATTCAGTAAGGGACTCTCTGTATTCGTACCAGTTACCAAACATTTTTGCTTTATTAAATAATTTCTTAGTATGTTTGCATTTTGCCGTTAGTTCCTGGTTCCACCAAGGTTTTTTTTTGTGTAGAACAGGACAACTTTGTTATATTGTTTACGAGTTTGTTTATGATTTTATCAATGCAGTCTGGGCTGCTTATTGTTTCTTCTTCGATTCCTATTTCGTACTCAAGGACTGACTTTTAAAGATTCCAGTTGGTACGTTTAGCGTTTCTGTATTGTGTTATATATTCAAATGAAGTCTTAATACCAAAACAGATATGCCTATGATTTGATGATGAAGCTTCTTTTGATACGTGCCAATTTTCGCACTTGTCAACCAGGTAGGGGCTTGTTATGGTTAGATCAAATACTTCCTGCCTAGCTGAATTTATGATGGTGTGTTTCCTTTATTTATTATATCTAGGTTGTTAGTAGTAAGGTACTCCAAAAGTGACTCACCTCTTTTGTTGATATCACTACTTCCCCAGATAGTGTGGTGCGCGTTTGCATCACAGCCCAGAATAGCTGGTATTTTGTGAATTTCGCTGTATTCCACAAGTTCCATGACGCTTTGAGGTGGCGTTTAGCTCCTCAACAAGAAAGGAGGCCGAAGCAATTATCACCTCTTGAACCCATCCTGTCTTTGGTGCTTTCACCAGTACCGCTACTAGATCTGTTCAGCCCTGCTCTAGAACCCCCATTCACATAGTCTTCCCTATCGACTCTAACCTGCATATTGCCTTTCCACGCATCCCCAACTTGTACCAAAAATAATAATGTTGCGCCTGACTTGTTAACAGTTTATTTTGTTGTGTGTCTATCACAATACATACATACTTTATTATTACAATAATAGAGTAAAATGAACTAAAGCAATCCAATATCGGCTCGGCCAAAGCCGGATATCGTTGCTAGTATTGAATGTTATTGTACATCTAAGTAAGTAAAAATTTATTGGAATACTTTCCATTTTTCAAATTAGAAACTTTTTGATTTGACAGTGACTAAATTAACCGTCTGTAAGAGATGGACAGTACAGTTTTGTTGTTCCACGGTTTTTCTTAAAATAACTTCAACCGTTTTTAAATTTCACATACTTCCAGTCGAGAATCTCGTATCAAAGTCAGAGAATTATTAATCACCTAAGTACATTTTTATCGCTGCTTAGTTTCCTCACGATGCACGTAATAGTTCAGCCACCTTCTTCATAACTGGAGGTGCTCGGCCTGGTGCGTCGTGCCCATCACGCATGTTTCTTTAGGCCAACGTAAACCAGATTCTACCGACGAATTGCATCTCAAAGCAACCTCTACCTACGCCTCTGTGCCACGTCTCTTCGGCATTGAAGCAATCGTTAATAAGATACAAAAAAAGATAAAAAAAACCCGATACAATAACAATGCCCAATCATTTCTACCTCCAAGCCGCTCGCATACATTGCAACCGAAACAGTGTGTGCTTCGACTTCAGGTAAATTTCCGACGGTAGATTTCGTTGACTCTTTACCTGTTTTTCGCTCTGCCTCCAGTTTCAGTCTCTCGTCCAGCGACACACACGGTTCGTGTGTGAAAGAAAGAATTCCAGCGCTCAAGTTGCCTGGGCAGTGTGGCAGCAATAACTTAACGTTGGCGCAAACGGGTCTCATCGCGGCATTCTTGCCTCTCTTCGAAAGCTCACCTGGGCCCAGGTGAATGTAAAGAAACAGTAAGGCAACACGAACGCGAAACAGTTTACGGTAGTTTCGGAAATGAGCTCAACAAACAATGCGCAACGTGTTCAGTAGTGCCGTGTAAAGGTGACCATAAACACAGTTTTCGAATTTCGTATCGAGTCGTTTTTTTTTTTTCGAATGCCATCTTAGTAAGCGGTGCTAAATCTGTGCAATCTCATCTCAAGATCAAGTTCAGTGCTAGTTAAGAGCGAAAAAGGTGCGTCGTCGATTCGCGTCACATCGCGGAAGTGGCTAAAAGTGCGAGAAATAGTTTTAAGTGCCGCGATTAAGAATGTGATCTTGCAATCCGAGATTCGAAATTAAAGTGAAGTGCTCGGTCGTTGCGAATATCCAGTCGTATCGCGTATCCATAGCCCGCAGTATCGGATTACCTCGCCGGATTCCAGCCAAGCCTATCGACTACAAAGTCTGTAAGTACCGACTGCACACAACTATTGCACACGAGCAATTGTACTGTACCTGGGCCGAGTAGTGGGCACCTCACATGCACATTATGCTGATTAAGCACGAAATCAAAGAAAGTGTTTCGTCTTGACGATCATGGCTCACGCTTTTTTTTTTTCTTCGAGCAAAGGCATTAAGTTCAGATAAACGTCGCGTGGATGATGGATAAAGTAGCGAGCGGACTTGAGAGTTGCTAGTGCGGCTGCAGCGAAAAAATTATTAGAAAATTTCAATTATAATGATTAATTACGGGTACCGTACGTAAGACGTGTGAATGCAATTTCAAAACTCATCTGGGAAAATGCAGGCTCCAATGGCAAAAGTTCATTGCATCTTCGAATGCACTCCTGCTTGTGATAATGACAACAATCTTCACCTTAACGACTAACAGTTAGGTGTTACTATAGAAACAGTGAAGCTACAAAATCTTTGGCTCGCACAAATTGTAGTTACAACTTGATATACGAGCACATATGTATGTACGTACGTGCTTGTTGATGTGAGCTACATACGTTTGTTATTTGTGACCATTGCACTTAAATAACATTAACGGATTGATTGGTAAAAGCGTCAGGAAGCGTTGTTGTCGATTTTCGAAAATAAAAGCAGAAACACCTGCTCTTCTTCACCCTCGACTTTAGATAACTCGAGGACGAAAAGCAAACATATTCCTTATGGCTTGCGATTGGACTCTTCGTTTCCATATGTTCAATGTTTCTTGCTTGTCGTAAACGGTGACTAATGTGAAACTTCTTCCCTTTTCGGTCATCTTGGCGTAAAAATGGCAGAGGAGAAAACTTAACTTATCACTTACTTACGATGACGCTACAGCCTGAATCGCACCTTGGCCTCCTGTATGTTTCGCCTCCATCTATGTTCAGTGACAAAGTCCTCCAATTTGAGAATCTTATCAGTGATTTCCTGTATGCGTCAATTTTGCGTTGTCCTTTGCCTTTTCCTTTTAGTGTGCGTTTGGGATTTCTTCGGTCATACATCCGCTCCACTGTAGATTCTTAAATTTTACATACAATTGTCCTTTGTATCGTATTCTCCAGAAAGAGTCTTCTCCCACAGGTCCGAGGATTCTTCTGAGGACCTTTCTTTCAAAGGCGTTAAGTAGTTTTTCGTACGCCTGAGTTAATGTCCACGTATCGCTGCCATAGTTTAAGATAGGTCTTATACTCTAGATGAAATCTGAGAGTATATTGTGTTTCCCTTACCGTTTGTAACGCTAAGAAATAATGCTCACACCAAGTCGCCAAGGGTACAGAAATATTTTTTGTCGCTCAAAAACTTCGATTCCAAGTGACCGTCTGTCCGTCTGTCTACAATATAACTTTCGAAAGTTTTAACATAACGTACTACATGTAATTTTTCACAAAATAGTAACTTTGAGTTCGTGAATGGTCCACATCACCCCAGTCCTTCTACCACCTCCCATACAAATTTCATGAAATTTCGAAATTTAAAGAAATTGATTTTTCTCCGAAACCATTTCAGCTATTGACTTGAAAATTAGATCATAGTATTTATTTATTTATTTGGAATTCATCAACAAATGATTACTTACAAATTATACTACCATATAAATTACAAAGATTACAGTGAAAACATCATATTGTTATTTTAACAAAGCTGATTTTATCTGAGCAATATTAAGATTAAAATCAATGTTGCAATAATTAACGTTAAAAGTCCGTGAAATGGAAGTTATCGGTTCGTGCTGGCCGTAATTAGTGCGATGGAATGGAATGTCGAGTAGTATGTAGTCTCTGAAGGACTGAGGTATTTTGAAGGGGAGAGCTCCTAACAAGTGCGGAGAGTCAATGTCACCTGAATTTAATTTTACTGCGACTGCAGCACTAAGAATTAATCGCCTAGGTTCGAATGACTCCAACGAAAGTAGTTGAAGTCGTTCTTGATAAGGAGGAAGACATATCGGATCTGACCAGGGAAGACCCTTAAGAGCAAATCTTAAAAATCTTCGCTGTACAGACTCTATCCTATTGATATGAATATCATAATACGGAGTCCAAACAGGGCAGGCATATTCAAGAATTGAACGAACAAAAGCACAGTAAAGTGTCTTTGTAATGTGAGTGTCGCTAAAATCTTTATACCATCGTTTTACAAAGCCCCAACTGGAGTTAGCCTCGATAACAATACAATCGACATGGTCGTCGAAGGTAAATTTATCATTGAATAGTACACCTAAATCGCGTACTTTGGTTAATTTCTGTAAAGCGATTCCCTCTAAAACATAGATAAATTCGAATGGATTATTTTTCCTGGAGAAAGATGCCATGGTGCACTTCCCAACATTCAAAGGCATACAGTTTAAGGTACACCAGTCAAAAAATAGCTTTATGTCATTTTGCAAAAGTAGATAATCATTCGTACAGGTGATAGTACGAAATATTTTCGCATCGTCAGCATACAAGAGAATATTAGAGTTGGATATGACCGAACTCACGTCATTAATAAATAAAATAAACAGAGGTGGACCAAGATGGCTACCCTGAGGTACACCAGAAGTGTTAGGAATAATCGATGAGACAGCATCTCGAAATTGTACTTGTTGGGTTCGATTAGAAAGATAGGAATTGATCCACGTAGTAAAAATAGCAGGAAATCCGAGTGAGCAAAGCTTGTATATTAGTAAGTTGTGATTAATTTTTTCAAAGGCCTTACTAAAATCTGTATATATACAGTCAACTTGTTTGCCTGCTTCAATCGCTGGAATCACGAAATTTGAAAATTCCAGCAGGTTTGTTGTTGTGGATCTACCTTTGGGTGAATCCGTGCTGGGTTGGGCTAATTATTGATTTGCAGTGAAAGTACATTACGTCACAGACAATTGCCTCAAATAATTTTGGAACACTAGACAGCCTAGCTATAGGCAGGTAATTACATGCGTCGTTCCTTTTGCCTTTCTTGAACAGGGGAGTTATTGTCGAGTATTTCCATAGACTAGGGAAGACCCCACAACGAAGAGATGCGTTTAATAAGGAGCTCAGTGGAGATAAAAGTGCAGAGGAGCACCTTTTAAGCACAACAGACGATATACCATCTGGGCCGCTATTGAAACTCGCAGAGATGTTCATGATGAACTTCGATATAGTGGACTCATCTATAATGAGATCCTTCATCTCAAGTGTAGTAGAGGGAAATTTTGTCAAGTATTGAAAATTCTTAAAATTAATATCACAGTCCGGGGCGTCAAATGCAGCACGAAAATGATCCCCGAAAAAGTTGCTAATTATTTTGGGGTCGTCGCTAACTTCCCCGTCAAAAGACAGAGTCGCAGGAAAACCATCTGTTCGCCTTTTAGAATTGACGAAATTCCAAAACTGCTTAGGCCTGTCTTTAATTGTTTTTTTCATATCAATCAGATAACATTGATAGGCCAATTTTGAATGGGTAAGTAATAAATCGCGTAACTCAGAGTACTTCTTATAGTCAGATTCAATCCTTGAGAGACAGTACGTCTTCTAGTTTTCAAATTTTTTAAATTTACTAAATCGTCGTCAAACCATGGAAATCTTTTACATGAACCATGACTCGTAACCGGCACGCACCGAGTGAAACAACCAAACATAATATTGTAAAAATTATTAACAGCAATTTCAATGTCTGTTTCGTTAAGTACGCACGACCAATCACGTTTTGAAATATCTTCATTCAAGGCAACAAAGTCAGCTTTATTAAAGTTAAATCGATGAGAAATAGCAGTATCAAAATTATTAACATTATCAGCACCAGTATTTGAAAAGCAAATAGCATGAAACGCAGGATGGCGTGCTGATTCTGGAAGCAAAGGTAAGTTGCATCTGTTGATCGTTAAGTATCTCAAATCCGAGCAGAACACTAGGTCGAGAAATGTTCCGAACGAGTTAGGTATTGGATTAGATTGAAGTAAGCCGGTTGAAAACATACTATCCAAAAATTTTGCATCTTGCCGTGAACAGGAAGAAAGAGCTGGCAGTAGGCAATCTTCATTGTCGGAGAGAGACCAAGTGACAAGAGGCATGTTGAAGTCTCCAAATACGAGTAGCTCATCACAAGATTGCATAAGAGTACTGACATAATCAATTCCATTGTATACTGCCTCGTAGACAACTTAGGGTGATAGTGGCGGTATATATAAAGTTACGATATATAGTTTCTTGTCCGAGTGCGAGAACGACGCATAATATTTCAATATCAGTAACTTTAGTGATGACGACAACTTCTGCCGGAAATTGACTTCGAACCGCACAGAGGACTCCACCACCAACATTGGCATCCAAAAGTTCAAGATGACGATCACGGCGAAAAATTTGATATTCAGAGTCAAGTAGTTCAGCATCATGGAAACTATCACAGAGCCATGTCTCGTTGAGACAAATTACGTCAAAGCAGGATCCAGCAGCAGCGATGTAAAGTTGACGGGTTTTGGTTCGCATACCACTTACGTTGGCGTAGTATATTGAGATGGAGCCATCCCGTTTTTTGAGTTAGTGTCAAAACGATGCTGTATTGAATTGTGTCGACTCTTTGGAACAAATTCCTTTACGATTGCTGAAGTCGGCCAACAGTTGGATGTGAAAACCATATCAAAACAGGATGTCGGCAACACGACTCTAAACGAAGACACCAGAGGCGGACCACGATGAGCAGCTGAAGCTAGTTTTCTACATGAAATAGCATTTTGAGGTATACTATTATTATCATGGTTCAATATATTCATGATGTTAGTAAGAACATCCGTTTCAGAAGTAGCAGGATCTAACCGTGACACAAAAAGTACTTTAGGTTTTTCTACCGCCTTTAATGTGCAAAGTATGTATATCACCAGAGCTACCAGGATTTGGAAGGACAGTAGAAACTGAAGAGATGGTACTCTGATCATCGACGACATCTGTAAACTGCGCAGCTATTGAAGTTGGTGGTAAACTGTCCTTCATCTGACATTATAGATCTCGTTTTTTGTGTTTGATATTGCCTTTTTTCTTACTTATTAACTTCTTACTTCCTAGTGTTGGTGAATTGACAGTCCTATCCGTAGGACCATCTGTCTGACTGGAAGTGTTAACAACCGAACGAACATTGCTTGATTCTTTCTTCTGGGAAGATATGATTGAAAGAGATTTATCCGCGCTGTCTGCAAGCAATTTCACGACTTTTAAGTCTCCATGCATTACCTCAAGTTTATGCGAGAGAGCATTACTGGCTGGGGTTGGCACATTTATAGTATTCCCTGAAAATCCAGTTGCAGGGTCAATATCCGGCAAGCTACTAAGGATAGTATTTATTTTGGCATCTGATTTCGCATATTTTTAGACAGTTTTGACATATCGTGTTCAAGTAAACTGCAACATGCGAACAGTTTGTCAAACTGCGTACCGTATTCACGGAACTCGTCTATACAATCATTTAAAATCGATACGCTGTCCGATATTTTATTGTAATAATGTAAATATCATTAACGTCAAAAAATATTGATCTGATCTCCTTACTCCTACTTCTAACCCCTCCCACACAAATGCACAATTTTCACAAATCCATTCATTCGGATTTCATTGTAACTAGCAAAGCTAAAAGAACGAATTTTCGCCATAATTAATTTTATTACAATTGCAACCAACAAGTGTACGAAACTAACTTAAAGGAACCACATTTTTTATATTTTTATGAAAATATGAATCTTTTTTTTGTCAATATTATTAATAATTAAAAAGTCCATATTACTAAGCATAAGATATGAAAAGAAAAACATTTAATTATCACATTTTAGAAACAGCTCTTATCAAAACTTATAAAATTAGATACGAAATAACCTTAAAGGCACTTTTATCACTATAAGAAAATTATAATATAATGTTTTATTTTAATATTTTGTAGGTCCGCCTTTCGAGTGGATAACCTCGAAGACCTTATTAGGCATTGAATTCACTAAGTTTTTCAATTCCGTTAATTCTATTTTGGACCACACTTCGAGAATTTTTCATTTTAAGGCATTAACGCTTTTTGTGTTCCATTGCTATAATCCCTATGAACTAGAATTCTCCGCCGGCCAATCCAACACGGGTATATCTGCTGCCTGGAACCAATCTCTTACAACGTGAGCGGTATGCACGGCAGCGTTATCCTACTGGAAAATTATGTTTCCCCCTGCCATTTGCTCCCCATATCCATCCAGAGTCCATTCTTACATCTCACGATAGTGAGCAGCATTCATTTTTCACCCCGCAAGAGGGTAGTTGTAGGATGAGGTTTTACCAATTCCTGCAACTATCTTTGGAGACAAGCGACTCCACGAACCTGAGCTAACTATCCCCCTGTGGGATGGGGGCTGTAGAATTCACCCACAGCCAGTCCTGCTTGCCCTAAAAATGGCAAATGGACACTCACTGAATCATGGGCTCATCACCCGTGATCTTAAGACCTAAATGATACGAGAAACGGATACAGCGCCTCGGATACGGACTGATTCTACGGTAACGACTTTTGGCATTCGAAAACGGACTATGATTGGCTTCTGGAACGTTCGAACATTGAATGACGGGGTTATTCGGTCCTTGCACCGCCAATCAGTGATCGACCGTAAAATGGAGCACTATAACATCCAAATCTTGGGCTTGAGCGAGGTCAGATGGACAGGATCAGGAGAAGACCGAACCCCTATCGGAAACACTATTCTGTACATTAGGACTGAAAGTGAAGCCAGAAATGGCGTGGCGTTCGTCCTTACGCCGAGAGCGAGAAACAGTCTCATTAGCTGGGAACCAATCTCGGATAGGATTATCGTCGTCAGGCTCAGGACCAGTGTCAGAAACGTCACAATTCTGCAGTGCTACGCATTAACTAATACCGCAACATCTGGTGACAAAGAGGAGTTTTATAGCCAACTGACCGCCACCTTCGAACGATCAGACAACACTGGACTAGAACACCTCATGGGGAGGCATGGTGACCCGTGGGTCGACGCGCCACGACCTTGGATTAAGAGACCCGAAAACGGCGAATTATTTGTGGAGTTTTGTAGTACTCGGCAAATGGTCATCGGAGGGACCCTTTTTCCACACAAGAGTCATCATAAAACATCTTGGGTTTCCCCTGATGGTGTTACTCAGAACCAGATCGACCATTTGGCTATAAGTCGCCGATGGAGAAGATGTCTCCTCGATGTGCGAGCGAAACGTAGAGCTGACGTGGGGAGCGATCACCACCTGATGGTTGCCTGCTTGAGATTGTGTACAGCAGCTATCTGACGACCACAAATTCTTCAAATGAAGCGCAAGCTTAATGTGGATAAACTCAGAGATCTCAACAAAAAACGCGAATACACCACTATTCTATGCGAAAAGTCATCCACATTGGGTGATTACGAAATGCGCACACTGGACGCCAATTGGGAGGCAACCAGAAACACTTTTCTAACTAGTGCTGAAGAATCTGTGGGATATGTGCAAAGCGGTGAGAAACCCTGGATGTCGCAAGACACATGGGACAAGGTTGGCAATCGGAAAAAAGCCAAATTGGCAATCATGTCTCAACCCGATGTCAACCAACGAACGCCAAACCTGAGGCAGAACTACCGCGATGCTCATATACAGCTTAAAAAGGCTGTTAGACGCGACAAGAGAAAGGCCATTGAAGATCTGGCAAACAAGGCAGAATCTGCGGCTTACCTTGGGGTTCACTATTTAAAATCATGAAACAGTTGACGAACAGAGGAAGGAAGGAATACTTCTCTGATATTTTAAACATCTTGCCAGAGGAAGATATTCCGGAAACAGAACAACTTCCAAACTTCCAACGCAACAATCCTCTATTAGCGACGATCTACCAGATAAGGAAGAGATAGTTTCCGCCATTCGGTCAAGGGCGGGAAGGAGAGCTTCAGGTATAGACGGACTACCAACCGAACTCCTCAAAGCGGACCCGGAAATAATAGCCGATATACTCCTCCCACTCTTCACTAAGGTGTGGAATGAAGGAAGATATCCGACTGAATGGAAGGAGGGCGTCATTGTGAAAATTCCGAAGAAGGGCGACCTTCGGGATTGTGGCAATTGGCGTGGTATATGTCTACTCACTGCCGTATCAAAAATTATGGCTAAGGTAATTCTCAATAGGATTAGTGATGCCGTCGAGAGCACTCTCTAAGTTTATCAGGCTGGATTCCGTAAAGGGTTGTCTTGTACCGACCACACAAATACCCTACGGATAATATTAGAGCAGTCAGTCGAAATGGGTTCGCCACTACATCTCATGTTTGTGGACTTCGAGAGGCTTTGGACAGCGTTAAGCGAGATTACATATGGAATGCTTTGCGTAGGAAAGGTATTCCAGATAAGGTCATAGCTATGATAAAAGAATCCTACGAAGATGCAAGGTGTCGCGTTTTGCATAGAGGAGAGCTGTCCGAGAGCTTCCCTGTGCGAACGGGTGTCAGACAAGGCTGCATATTATCACCAGCCCTGTTTCTAGTGGTAATAAATGACATCTTGAAAGCTGCACTGGAAGGTGGGGAAGGTAAAGGTCTTCAAAGGAGACTATTTAACATCTTAAGTCACCTTGATTATGCAGATGACGTGTGTTTGCTAGCACATAATCGTTCGGACTTAGATTCAAATGTTCGTTCGTTGCATTCTAAATGCAAAGCGGCGGAACTGAAAATAAATGTTCGTAAAACCAAGTGCATGCGCATGGGTTCGAACGCAAGCACACCGATAGTTCTTAACGGACAGGATGTGGAAGAGGTGCAAGATTTTTGCTATCTTGGAAGCATTGTCAGCATGGACGGTGGAGCCGAAAAGGATGTTGAGGCTCGGCTAAATAAAGCTCGTCAGGTCTTCGGTATCTTTTCCGAGGTTTTGACGCTTGCTTCCAATCCGTGTTGTTATATGGTTGTACTACATCGAAAGTTACCGTTCGACTAACCAAGAAACTACATTTTAGGAATATTCTGGCCAGAAGTAATCTCCAACGGCGAACTTTGGAGTGCAACTCGCCAGACTAAAGTAGGTATTGAGATTCAACGGCGGAAGTGGCAGTCGATCAGTCATACTTTGAGGAAAACAGAGGGAAACATCGCAAAACAAGCTCTGGATTATAACCCTCAAGGAAGACGTCGGGTTCGTCGACCATGTAACACATGGAAGCAAGCAGTTGAGCAAGAGGCGAGAGGAATAAACAAGTCCTGGCAACAGCTTAAGGCCGATGCTCAGGATCGCGCCTGGTGGAAGAGAGTGGTTTCTGTCCTATGCCCCTATAGGGGGTCTTAACAGGAATTTGATTATTCAGGGATTATTTTTTTATGCATTTCACAAAATTTTCAAGTTTCTACCTCAAAATTTCACTCAAAAATTTTCAGTTTATGTGTTTTTTTCAATGCGCATGAAACACCTTGTGCACGTTAGACCGGGGGGGTCGGTTTATAATAAATATGGATCAAGTTATTATTATTTTTCTATGTACATTAAATAGACGTATTCACATGCAATTTTAACTTTGTATCTTTCACCAGAGCCCTAAAAACATCACTCAAAGTTTTCGACATTTTTGCTTATAACCTCCCTCCTCTTACATCTCCTAACTTAAAATTTTTATCAAAATTAACTACTATGTAGTTCTACAATCTGACAAATTTTCGATTTGATATCTGTACTATTTTGAGTTATAAGGATTTGTAATTTTGAAAAGTGCGCCATTTTTAAAATGCTCCCCATTCCCCCCCACTACTATTATTTCAACATGTTATATTTTTTTTGTATTTTCCTAGTCTAGCTTAATATATGTTTCAATTTTGAATTACATAGCTTACGAGATAGTTGAGATATTCATTTTAATGTGTTTTTCTTTGCACCTACCCCCCCTGACCCTCCCCCTTACAATAATTAGCCACTCTCTAAGCTGATTCCAACTATATGCCACCTTAATAGTCCCAAAATATGATTTTTTTACGATAAGTAATTTCGAAGATATAATCATTTGAAAAAACAATTCGGCCGACAATTTGTTTTTAGCCCCCCCCCCCCCCCCTTTTCGCACGCCAATGGATAAAAAAAATTAAATTATTTTTGTAGTTTGTCCCACAACCCTCTCTATATTTCTACTGATTTTCAACTTCCTATCTGCATTCGTGGTGGAGATATTAGCAAGTGTAGTTTTTGACTTTTTCCCTCTCCCCGCCTCCGCCTTCCACCTAACGCCACCCAACCAACAATTCACCCAAAAACGAACATTCTACCTTTAACGGTCTCGGAGATATGCGTCCAAATGTACGGCGTACGGCGGGACGGATTTTTTTTTTTTTGCATTTTTAGGCTAATTTAGTCATGAAAAAATCGCGAAAAAACAAAATTTCAGTGTAGCAAATTTTTTTTTTTCCTTTATTATTAGAATAATAAAGTAAAAGCAGTTTTTTTGCTATTGCACACTAGGTGTGTTCAAAGATAAAAAAGACAATGTGCAGTATAACCGAAAAATAAATTCGTTACCTTGAAATTTTCTATTGTATTATACGGTTTGTCAATTAAATTTTATCATGTTGTTGATTAACCTGTACTGGGAAAATTGCACTTTATAGGTATATTAAAATAATCACGTAAGACGTACTTCGAAGTAAAATATAATTTAATGATTTAATAGTATTTAAATTTTTCATTAATTGTCTTCCGACTTAAAGTGTGATGAAGTTGCTTACACTCCTATTCGATACATAATAGTAGAAATTTCTGGTACATACATTGTCAAAATTTCAGCTCAGATTTTTGAAAATTATGCGATGGCTTAAGCTTTACGGTTATTTCCTCGATGAAAAAAATTTCGACGGCTTATATAATGATGCTTTAATTTAGGTCGTGTCTTAATTTCTACCCCATTTCCCATTGCATCTTTTAAACCGGCTAATGTTGGCGATTTTATCAAGGAACTATGTAAGAGTAAATACTCTGTTTGAGTTGAAGTTCTGGTTAATTGCTGTAAGAACCAACTAAGGTATATGTACCAGTGATAGACTAAGTGGGCTTAAATGTCATTTTACAAGTTAATGATAATGCTAGACTATTGAAAATGGCATTGTAAATTAACTTTATCCTCTTTGAGAAATAACTACCATTAAATTTGATTTTGCAATACGTTATACCTGGTGTGTTCAAAAAGTAAGGTGACTTTTCAAATTTCGCGGGCAACGATCATTCGATTACCGATTTTTTGTTGTTGTTGTATTGGTACACATGTCCCGAACATATGTTCACAACTTCAAGTACATAGCATACTTCGTTTGTATTTGAGAGATAAGAAGGTTAGACGTGTTTAGTTGTGCTTGGCGATTTTCTATTATTATAAAAAATGGAGCAAAGAATTTGCATCAAATTTTGTGTGAATCAAGTGCTCCAAAACACTTGAAATGTTGACAGTGGCGTACGGTGAGTCAGATCTAAGTAAAAAAAATGTTTACAAGTGGTACAAACTCTTCCAAGATGGCCGAAAAGATGCCACCGACGAACCTCGCTCTGGACGCCCCAGCATGTCAACAACAAAAGATATCGTCGAAGCTGTGAAGAAAATTGTTTTTGAAAATAGACGAATTACCATAAGAGAAGTTGCTGAGGATGTTGGCATATCAGTCGGCTCGTGTCATGCAATTTTTTCGATGTTTTGGGCATGAGACGTGTGTGCGAAGTTTGTTCCGGATATTCTGAATTTTGATCTGAAGAACCGTCGCATGAGCATCGCTCAGGAGCTCTTGAATGACGTCAGTGATGATCCTGATTTGCTCAAAAGGGTCATAATTGGTGACGAATCATGGGTACATGGCTATGACGTCGAAAGCAAAGCCCAATCGTCACAATCGAACTGTTCCTGTTCCTAAAACTGAAAACACCTATGAAAGGATGGAGATTTGCAACGATTGATGAAATAAAATCTGCATCGCTGGAGAAGCTCAAGGCTATACCAAAAAGTGCTTATGAGAAGTGCTTTGAGGACAGGAAAAAGCGTTGGCACAAGTGCATTGTATCTAAGGGGGATTTCTTTGAAGGGGAAAATATAAATATTGATGTATTTATTCAATATTTTTTCATACAAATATAAAGTCACTTTACTTTTTGAACACACCTCGTATACCCTAAACGTAAGAAATATGAAGTCCCCCCCTCTCGCCGTATGTTTAGTAAATGCATTGGTTTCCACCACTCATGGCACTGCAAAATATATCAGGAGTACAAACTGAAACCCGCCACTTTCCAATAGATGGGGCCAGTAGTAAATGCTGATCGACAATAGCAGATCAAAAACGTCACGTGGTAAACTTGGGGATCAACAACTCCTCATCATTTGATTTGTGGAGTTTTATCGGCGTCATATACTTTTTTCTTCGCAAATATGTCGAAGTTTGAGCCAAATAAGCGTCATTTGCGAAAAGTTTTGCTTTATGCTTTCAGTTCAAAAAATCTGCGGCTGAGGCACGTTGAATGATTGTTGAAACTTATGTTGATGGTGATATTAGTGAAAAAACGTGTTGCTTAGTTTATGAAAACTTACCTGGAAACACTGAAATGGAACGTCTTACCCCTCCCGCCATAGTCTTCCGATTACCACCTATTCCGATCGATGACGCATGGTCTGGCTGAGCAGCACTTCCATTCTTACGAAGAAGCAAACAATTAGGTCAATTCGTGGATTGGCTCAAAAGAAGAGCAGTTTTCTTGACGCAGAATCCATATGCTGCCAGAAAGATGAGAAAAGTTGTGGCTAGCGATGGGTATATCTTTGAAAATTAAATATTCAACCATTTTTGCACAATAAGGGCTCTAATTTAAAAAAAAAACGGCGATTTTCAATTTACGTTTGTGTGAAGACTCTGCGCGATTACAGAAGCATGGTTTTTTACTAGAACAGTTACCTTACCGATCATCTTTTACTTTTGAATATCTTGGCGCTTCCGAAAAGTGGGTGAAAAATGCGACCGTCTAAAACAGCGATTTTCACACTTTTTTCTCTTCCCAAGAGGCTCTTGCGTACCCCAAAACATATCTTTAATTTACTTCAGACTCTCAATATAACGCTGTTGTGTATTCTATGAGGTACCCATACTCTCATTTAAATACCTTTTATCTAAGGCTTTCAAAACGTATGCGGTCAAAAATATCGATTGTGATCAAAAATTAAAATGTAATATGCATTGGAAAAATTCGATGGTGTATTTTTTTTTTAATTCTCCTAATCAATTTAATCTCAAAACTATTCATTTGTTTACAGATTTATCCCAACGTCCAAAAAATATTGATGTAAGCTATTTACTTCACTATGATCAACAAACAAAAAGTATCAAAAGAACTCGTAGAGTTTATTTCAATTTTTTCTCTTCAGGAATTTTTATACTCTAGATGAAATCTGAGAGTATTATAAGTTTGCTCTAAGGTTTGTAACGCCAAGAAATAAGGCTCGGAGGAAAAAATGAATGATACAGAAGTTAATGTTATC
Source organism: Chorisops tibialis (assembly GCA_963669355.1). Lineage (NCBI taxonomy): Eukaryota > Metazoa > Arthropoda > Insecta > Diptera > Stratiomyidae > Chorisops > Chorisops tibialis. The sequence goes on along the minus strand of OY770262.1, from coordinate 265,653,102 downwards.
ACTAAAAAATCTCAAAACCGGATGTCCGTCTGTCCGTCTGTCCGTCTGTCCGTCTGTCCGTCCGTCCGTCTGTCCGTCTGTCCGTCTGTTCGCTCTCTAGCTTGAGAACGCGTTGAGCTAGATTGTTCAAATTTTGTACACGTCGTTTTTGACAAAAAAGTAAGGTCAAGTTCGTGAACGGGCCAAATCGCTCGACCCCTTCTACCCCCTCCCATACAAAATGACACAATTGCGCAATTTGACAATTAAAGGATTTGCTCGAAAAGCATATAAGCTGTTGGCCTGAAATTTGGAATATATTATTTTTATGGTAATACCAATCTACCGACAAAAAATTATGCGTGTCTTCCACCTCCTTCTACCACCTCCCATACAAACTGTACTTGTCATGAATTACTCTAAGCCAATTTACTCAGTGCGTATAAAATTTAGCGGGCTGAAATTGTGCACCAAATATTTATTTGAAATTATTAGTAAGACGAAAAAAAATTAGACGATTAGCTTCACCCCTTCTACCCCCTCCCATACAAAATGACGCAAATTCGCAATTTAACAATAAATTAATTTACTCGAAAAGTATATAAGTTATTAGTCTGAGTTTTGGGATATATTGCTTTCATAATGATTTAAATCTACAGTAGAAAAACTATTTGCGTCCTCCCTCTCCTTTCACCCCCTCCCATACAAACTACACTTTTTCATGAAATGCTCTAAGACGATTTTCTCAGAACATATAACATTTATAGAGCTCACATTTTGTAATAAATACTTAATTAGTATTATAACTAAGATCAGAAAAAAACATTTGATTAGCTTCACTGCTTCTACCCCCTCCCATACAATATGACACAGTTTCACAACTTCACAAAAAATCGATTTTCTTGAAAAGTATGAATGCTACTGATCTGAAATTTAAGGGTTGTCAATTTTATAATATGCCAAGTTATTTCTGAAAAAATTACTAAAATCCCCCCACTCTTTCTACCACCTCCCATACAAACTGCACATTTTCACTAAATCTAACTCACTAATTTTCTCAGTCCCCATTCAATTTTTGGAGTAAGCATTTTGAATGAAACATTTTTATAGCTACTTTAGCATGATGGAGAAAAAATTAGTTCAATGCTATCATTCCTTCTAACACTCCTCATACAAAATTTCTTGGGATGACAAAAAATTCTATTTCATCTAGAGTATCGTAAGATTGCGTTTTATGCGCAATCGTAGCCCTGTTATGTTTTAATAAGAATTCCTACTAAGTGAAAAATTTATACGAATTATTTATAATTTACAGCAAAGACTATCAATAATATAAGATGCCCCAAGCCTATGGAAGAAATCTTACCCATTGAGATACGTTGAAATGGATCGAAAAGGTTTTAAACACCCAAAGCCAAGGTCGCCGATTGAATTGCTTGACTGTTCGTTTTGGGCGTGCGGATAGCCTTTATTTTCTTACCACTATGTTATGGTTGAATCTATAACAACAATAGGAGAATTTAGTCTGCAGCTAAAAATGCAAAACAAATTCAGATCCTTCATAGAAACTAATTGGGATAGTTTTAGAGAAGAACTGGACCAAAGCTTCTCTGCAGAGTGTATAGATGCCTTCAGTAACATGTCGGAAATCGATCTTAATATTGAAACCTTCAACAAGATTTTGAATAAAATCACTCAAAATCACTCAAAATTCCGAACAACCAACTGCTTCTACGACACGCTTCCAGAAAATTTTCGGCACCTTTTCGATATAAGATGGTGCTTGTGAAAAAGATTTAAAATCAATACCGAAAAGGAACAGATTTACAATAAAGTAAGAATATAGTAACCTATACATATAATAGAACAAGGCTGCTATCTGTTATAATAGACCAGCAAATTAATAATTATTTTAATCAACAATTAAAAAAAAACAACTGCAACTCAAACCAGGATCCCAAACACAAAAAGATATTAACAAAATAATTAGTAGGCCAAATACCCGTCTCTGTAAGACCAACCATTTACGAGCGCACAAAAGAAAAACTGGAAGAATTTTCTACTCAGAAAAGAACTTCATCTTTCAATTGGGTACATAGAGCTTATGAACCAAAAAGTTTATTCCTTTGAATCTTCAAATGTGGTTAACGGACTGTTTAATACATTCATTCGATTTGACCGCGAATCAGCCTCCAACGGCGAAAACTTGGATTCTTCATTCATCAGCCGAGAAACACTTAGCGCAATAACACATACCCTAAACAACAAAAGAACATCAGGCCCAGATGGTATCTTCAACTTCATTATTAAAAAAGGGTCAGACAAAGGTTTTATCTAAGAGATATTAAGTTCTTAAGCTCAACAAATGGGCCCAAATTATATAATTTTTTCTTACACGACTTCCCACATGTTTTGAATCGTCGTCAATTGCTTTCCTTTATGCAGACTACACAATTATCTATGCACTATCTCCCAAGTCAACACTGGCATTATCAAAAGTCAAAGACCATCTTAGTGCAACCAACAAATACTACGAAACCTGAGATATTATCATTAACCCTGAGAAATCTGTAGCTACGTGCTTCAGGATCGCTAGCGGGATAGGACTACGGTAAACAATTATAAGGAACTCTCAAATCTTAACGAAAAAATTATTTCAATTAAAACTAATATTAAATACGTGGGAGTTGAGCTTAAGAAAAGCCAACAATGTAGCACCTATAATTCACTCGAAATCAAAATTTAATAAAAAACGTAAATTACTTCTGTCAAATACCTCATAAGACCAATTGTTACCAATTTGATTCTTCGTCTCTACAACTATCGCCAATAAACTTGAAGGCTTTGAACAGAAAATCCTGCGGCAATGTAGGAAAAATCCTTATCCAACGACGAGATATATTCTGACGCAGATGTAACTCCGCTCATGACATACGTAACCGAACTCTAGTCAAAGGGAATCAACAAACTGAGAAAACACGGTAACAAAATTATTAAGAAAATCCACGATGACAAAATAAATGACTCAATTTCGGATAAATTTTCTCTTATCACTCAACCCACATCATGATAACTAGTGATGAGACATGGGTCAACAAACATCGGAATGGAGGCAAAAAAATGAGCCGAAACCGAAAAAACACGTCAAAGCCGCTCAAAAATTAAGGCGATCCTCATTGTTGTGTTCGATATTCGAGATTTGATCCATCATGAATTCCTTCCGAAGGGACCAATGGAGTAGTACTATTTAACCATATTGAAGCGTTTGCGTGAGGAAATCCTTAAAAAACAGTCGGAATTGTTGAAGGAGAATTCATGGATTTTCCTCGATGGAAATGCGTCTTTGCATTCAGCCTCAATTGTGACCAAATTTGATGCCAAAAAAGCAACGAATTCCATCAATCAACCACCGTATTCACCAGATTTGGCTCCGTGTGACTTTCTCCTATCATCGAAACTGAAATTACCCCTCCGTGGAACCCGTTTTCAGTCGATCGAGGACATAAAATAAAAATCGTCGTAGACTACTGAGGTGTACATATTCAGCTGCTGTCAACAAACTGATTAACAGACCGCACTGATTTTTGGGATAATAATTAAGGACAGTCCTACCTGCTTACCAAAAAAAAAAATTTTTGAAATATCATTTTCCTGATTTATTTTAATTACAAATTCCCGATACCTTATGGTCACAATGAAAATTATGTTCAATGTCTATATTATATCTGGCAATAAATTCAATTTGAAGTGTTACGAATAATTTATAGCAAAACCTATCAATAATGTAAGATGCCCCAAGCCTATGGGAGAAATTTTGAGATAAACACCCAAACCGACGGTGGCCGTTTAATTCGTTCGCCTGTTCGGGCGTGCGGGTAGCGGCTAATGAGTAGGGGTCAGGAGCTTGGGTGTTTGAAACCTTTTCAATCTCAACGTAACTCAATGGGAAAATTTTTTTTTTATATTCTTGGGATATCTTATATTCTTCATAGTATTTGTTTATAGTCATGTGAGATAGAATAAAGATATCTACAAACTTTCTTGTTAAGTCCATCTGCTTCACGTACTCTAATTATATTAATTTGTTCTCAACACGCATGAATTTCCAGAATTTCTGTGTTTTTGTACCTCGTTGTATGATCTATCAGCCGGTTTTTCTTTTTGAATTGAAACAATTTCGAAATATAGCCGCATGAGTTTAATACTACCTTCACACTGTTTTCAGATCTCATCATTACTAAGCGGTTGAAAAACAAAAAAAAACTATCTTAGAAATTGTATTTACACCTTCATCTTTTTTGAAACAATTAAAACCATTTGTTGATTATTTGCTGTTCGGAAACACAATGGGGTCCCTTCACCATTAATTGAAAATTTGCAGCCAAGAAATACACTGTAGCAACAACTAATGTACAAAAACTTCTCATATGGTACGTACGAGTATCGTAAGGTATAGGTAATGCATTTTAAGACGTGGCGAAGACAATGGTAAGACGCCTACGAGAACTGGCCCAATTATTTCGTATTCTTATTTAGTTGGATAGTTATCAGTAAAATGAAATGAGACGTACAAGTATGCATGGAAAAAGTGCATAGATGTGCGCTTACCGTTACCTACAGTAAATCAGCATATCTCGTAGTGTATAGTGAAAGGTGAACTAACTCTGGAATAATGAATCAGGTGAGAAATTGCTGTTGTATTTGTTCGTTAGCCGATTCTTAGAGGTATCATAACTTTTATGGCTGGGATACGTACTCGTAAATTACGAGCCATAAAGTTTATTCTTCAACTATCGCGTGATTATTCAGAATAGATTTTTACTTCTCTGAAATAAATATTTTAAATTTAAATGCATACAGCATCTAGAAATATATCTTGAAGAAAGTGTAATGGATGAATGTATGGATAACAAAAAACGTTAGAAATTTCAGTACATCGTAATAGTTATTGTGTGTTTCTACGTTAATGTCTTCTGAACAAATCTATGATGTCAAAACTAGACTCACAGGCAATACAAAATCTTCGACATAAAAACGAACATCATACACTTGACCACTTTTTCCATCACTTTGGATAAAACCTTAGAAATAATGCTTGAACCGTTTTTTTTTTTACAAGTAATGCATAATTCCGACAAATAAAATTGGTGTATCAGATCTAAGAATCGCGCGTGAAACGCTTGTACACCAGAACGTATTCATTTTAATGAGAATCTGATTGCCTTAGATGAGGCAACGTAATTTGACGATTTCATGTCACAATTCCGAGAAAACACTAGGAAATAAATAAAAAAAGTTTCTAATTACAATAATAAATATGCTTCAAATTGCAGATGTTCCAAGACGTTAAATAATTCAAAATAATTCATGTTTACAATAATAAATTTGTAGATAACCGGAAATTAGCTTTCATACTTCCCTAACTTTTCTTTTTATTATGGATATTTAGTTAATTTAGAATTTTCTACTTAAATACTTAACTGAACGGTTTCATATTTCTCGATTACTAACTTTCATTCTGCTAAAGAAGAAGAAAAAATTTGATTTTGGACTGAAAAAAAAAATTTTTCCACACTTTCATAATTTCGGTAAAATTTATTTCATAGCTATGATTACTGCTGCTTTCGATAGAGTTAGCTACATATACGATTTATTCTCTTAATTGAAATACAATTCAGATATTTACTTGTGTATAATGGATCATTATAATCTTATTCGTAAATGTTAGGTGAATGAAGCATATTTAATTTATGAGTATGTTATTAGCTCTGACCACACAATACTTTAGGGAGCTTAATAGCAATCAAAAAGTTGGGAAACCTTAGAAATAAATATCGAATCACAGGAAAACTTTAAATTTGCATTATTTATTAATTGTGCTAAGGAAGTTTGCAGTATTTTTTCAGTGAGGAGGAGCAAAGCTTTCAGAATAAAATAGTCTTATGCCATAGACACACGACAAGAATTAAAATATTTTAACTCAAATTTCGCTGTTAACTCGACTTCTTCTTCAATGGCACTACAGCCCAAATCGGGCCTTGACCTCCCTCCTAATTTTCAGATTACTTAACATTTTCATTACTTATTGTGAAAGGGTTGAAAGAAAAGATTTCCGGATTCTATACTGTTATGCTACACTGTTATTCGTGACGTTTCGGTCTCTGATGAGACCTTTATCAAACTGATCGACAATTACAAAATACAATTATTATATAGAAGGAAGGGTAATTAAGGTTAAAATTAGTTGATTAAGGTTAATTAATTAATATCAGGTAGTTAAATTAGTTAAGGATTTGTGGGTACGGATTTTGTTCTTACCAAATTTTAAGGCAGGTAGCCAAACTGCTGATAACTTGTGTCCCGTGTCTCGGTTGAAGTTCTGTGGATGCTTCGAAATTTCTATTGCTTCTCGTACTATTCGTTGATAATATTGATTTGTCCTGGCCAGAATTTGTACATTGTCGAAATCGATTGTATGGTCCTCTGTCGTTGCATGTTCCGCGATCGCTGATGACTGTATCTGGTTTTTCCGTGTGCATCGTTGGTGCTCGTTGATCCTTGTTTGGACTGTGCGTCCCGTTTCTCCTATGTATACTTTATCGCATGAGCCGCATGGTACTTTGTATACTCCTTCAGTCTCCAATGGTGTTTTGTCCTTCTGGTTTCCTAAAATTCCTCGGATTGTAGTCGGGGTAGTGAATGTTGTCTTGATGTTTGATTTTCGAAGAATTTTTCCTATCTTATCCGTCGTGCCCTGGATGTAAGGTAGTTTTACCCATCGTTTGTCTGCATTTCCTTCTACAGTGTCTTCTCGTTCTGTTGTCCTTGGATGCTTCGGTTTCCACGCCTTGTTAATTTCGCTCGCTTTGTATCCATTTGCTCTGAATGCCCGATTCAACTGTTCCTTTTCCTTTCGTAGACTGCCCGGATTTCCTTCAGTTATGCGTCGAGCTCTTTGTATTAGGGTCTTCAGTACGCCTGTTTTCTGACTTGGGTGGTGATGTGAATGAGCGTGGAGATATCTGTTGGTGTGAGTTGGTTTCCTGTATACCCCGAAGCTTAGCGACGTATCATTCCTTTCGACGAGTACATCCAAGAATGGCAGTTTCCCGTTGCTTTCGGTTTCCATGGTTAACTTAATTTTCTCGTGGTGTGAGTTCAGGTGTGCTAAGAATTTGTCGAGCTCTTCTTTCCCATGTTGCCAAATGATGAAGGTGTCATCCACATACCGTAGATATAATTTCGGTGTTAATGGAGCTGAGTCCAGTGCGTTCTTTTCGAATTCCTCCATGAAAATTTCCGCTGAATTTCCGTTCTTGTATCGTTTTCTTCTTGATGAATTCTGCTTCTCTGCGTTCTGAAATGAAAGAATCAAATAAATTAAAGGTATCCCTCGGTAGAAGGCTACCGAGGAGGAGGTGAAGGGATAGCGCTTCTTTGTTGAGGTAGCCCAGCTTAGTTCTCTTGAGTTTGATGTCATTCCTCAAGAGCTGCTGACTCGCTTTCGTCAAAATAGCCTTGCTACGATGGTTGTCCCATGTGTCCACTATTTTGAAGCCTTTAGGAATAAGGTTCTTATCTCTGCATCGTTTTTCGAAGGCTATGTGGTTGAGAATGGTGTCGATTTTGTTTTTTGTCGTTTCCAATCGCCGAGCTAATTGGAGAGTTTGCTCTCCGTAGAGCTCTCTAATGGTTTGGTGAATGTTTTCACAGTGCATTTTGAATTGAAGGAAAAGATTTCCGGTTAGCAAATTTTCCATTTTCGTAGATTAAGATAACCAAGGTATATTCAAGCAGGCAGTGTGCTGAAATTATACGTTCACCGGGATTTGAGCTCGACTTAAAGTAGTTAAATTTTATATTTATCGGCTGGGATAACGACTTTAAAGTACTTTAGCGAAATAAATACGTAGTGGAGACACTACATTCAAATTCATCAATGCTATCGCCGCTCCAAACATTGCGTCCGAGTGATTGGTGTACTAATAATGTTCGGCCAAAATAAAATTTACAAGTAAATCAAGTGAAAATAATGATAAAGAATCGCAAAAAGAGATTTTCGCGGAATACATGTACGGTAATTAAACTCCAAGACTCGTGGCGGGAAAATTTAGACGAAATCGCGAAACACGCGAATCCACCACAAATGACGGTTTCAATTTGATGCTTGACTTAAAGCTTTTTTAAACATAATTCGTTTTAAAGTCGATAAATTTGCGTGTGTCACTCCAAAAAATTTAGCAAGGAAACTTTCAGTTAAAGTACTTTATCTCGCGTCGTGTGTCTAGGGCATTAGGACCTTCATTTTTAAACACACTTAATAAAGAATTGAAACATTCGCGTATATTCTGCTCGTACCCTTGGGCGAAGAACGCGAGAAGCAATAAGAGCTCAGGCTTTGTCAATTGACGCAAGAGTGTGATCGATTTTTTTAAAAAACTAAGCTGGGTATAAGGGCTACTCCTTAACACTGTAACGTACAGTTCAGTCGGTTTATACAGCAAAAAAAAATCTAAAAAGAACAAACATGCAAATTAATTGAGAAAGGGCTTAAAGTTTCTTTTAAATTTTTGGATGCTATAAACTCTAGGAAAAGCGGCCGCGAGTAGTGCATTCCACATTTTGCTTGCTCGAGGTAGACTAACTATTTTTCATTGTACAGGAGTTGATTGGCTAAACCGTATTTTCGTAAGCGCGATCTGCAGCAGTTGAAATTTATAAAGAGGAGGGTTAAGACGACCAAGTTGTCTGCTTTCCAACCCCCCTCCCCTCAACCTATGGATGCATTTGTTTTAATAGGTAATACAAGCAATAAAGTTTTCAAGTGGGGATTATTGAAATCTAACTACAGTCTACCTTAGATATAACTTAGATCTTATGCAATATTATGAACATATTCGTTTATAATGGAAAAATTTGACAATATTATGATTGGGTGTGATTCCCAATCATGCGATACTCTAGATGAAATGGGGAAAAAAGTGTAATACACAAGAAGACATATTTTCTTGTGTATTACACTTCTTTCATCTAAGTCTTTTGAAATTGGTGAATAGTGGAAATAGTGTCAGTTGTATGGGATTTGGTGCAAGGAGTGTGAGACAGTTTAGCACTCCATATGAGAACTAAGTGAATTTAATGGCTCTATAACTCTTCGCTTAAAGCCTTAGAGACGCGTTTAGCAATGTGTTTACAAATTCTATTGGATTTCTGAGGTACAGAACAATTGCATATATGTAAATAGTGGCTCTACATTTTTAATTTTTTTTATACTCTAGATTAAATCTGAGAGTATTATAAGATTGCTCTAAAATTTGTAACGGCAAGAAATAATGCTTGCACAGAGTCACCAAGCGTACAGTCTCTCATCTCTACATCTACAATGGCACTACGACCCAAATCGGGCCTTGGCCTCCTGACCTTCAGGTTCCTTAACATTTTATTTGTCATTGTGAAAGGCTTGTTAGCCCTTTGTTACGAATTTTCAGTTTCGTAGATTAAGGTAGCTATGGCATACCTAAGCAGGCAGTTTGCTGGAATTTCGCGTTTACCGGGATTTGAACTCGCGACCTTCGCAATGTAGACCAAAACGCTACACACTAGGCTACACCCTAGCCTAGAAATATTTGTTGTCACCCAAAAATCTCAAAACTGGATGTCCGTCCGTCTGCCCGTCCGTAAGTTCGCTCTCTAGTTCAAGAACGAGTCCAGCTAGAAAGCTCAAATTTTGTTCACGTTGTTTTTGACAAAAAAGTAAGGTCAAGTTCGTGAACGAACCAAATCGCTCCACTCCTTCCATACAAAATGACTCATTTTCAATCACTTACATTAATCAAATTTAAAACCTAATGATTTCAAATTTGGAATATATTGTTTTTATCATAAATGTGATGTGTGGTATAAAAATTATTTGAATCCCTCCACTCCTTCCACCAACTCTCATACAAACTGCACTTTTTCATGAAATCTCCAAACAGTGGTATTTTTTAAGCACGAATTTTCAGTTGCTGGCAATGGAAAGTTATTCGAAATAAAATGGGCAAACAGTGTAAAAGTGAAAGAGTTCCACTTGAAGAAGGTCTGTATACTCAGTAGATGGTTTCTGTTCGCTTTCTGCCATTCAGTTCGCCATAACATCTGCAAATATTTGTCAGTAGCAGCCAGTACAACAGAAAAATATACCAAATATATGTAAAATCATCTACACTACCTCTTCTAAGTAGTGACCGAATTGTAGTGCATCCTGTTAAGAAAGCCGATCTTCCTGCAGCAAGTTTCGCACGAAACTCCAGGCTGTCAAGGACAAACCAGTCTCCCCCACTTGTAACACTATCTTGATTTCGTCTACCTGCAATTCATTTTCGACCACGACTTTTATCCAAAATTCTTCGTGAACTCAATGTTCAGAAATCTGCAGATCCCTGGCTAAACCGTTGCGCAATTTATACCATCTCTCTTACTCTTCGGGGCACTTTCAGCACACGTGGAAATTTGCGAGTGTTCAGTCGATTCCCAAGAAAGAACACAAAGCGTTATCCGCCAAATTCTGCTTCATCGCCATTACTTCCGTTCTGTTGAAAGTGATGGAGACGGCTGTGCATTGCAAAATAGTCCGCTATCTTGAAGATAACAAACTTATCAATGATCGGCATTACGGATTCCGTTCCGGACGTTCTACAGATGATATGATGGTATATCTGACAGACCGTTGGAACTCTTGCATCCATAAATTTGGCAAAGGTCAAGTTCTGGCACTTGACTTCGCTAAAACGTTTGACAGTGCTTGGCACAGATATCTCGTAGTGAAGCTTAAAGCAGTCGGCTTTAATAATAACCTCGTAAAATAGATCAAGAGTTTCATATATGTATGAACGCACCATAGAAGTCGTATTGGTTGGCGTGGCGTCTTTCACCTTTCCCATAGATGCCTGAGTCCCCCAAGGCGCTGTTTTATCACCCACATTCTTTCTTATTTTTATTAGTGACCTTCTGTTGTCAACGCTCCATCCGATACATTGCTTTGCAGATGATAGTACCCTGGATAAATCTATGAATTCAACTCGGTTACTAATGCTCACCGTGTCCCGGTAGCATGTAAACGAACTATTTAGATCATTGAACTCTGACCTGAATCTAATCTTGGAACGGGGTAGGATAAATATAGTAGTAGTTCAACACCTGAAAAACACAGGCCTGTCATCTTCCCCTAAAGGTGATGTTCCAGCGTCAGTCTCTAATGTAACCTTCGTCCAACTAGGCTCTTCCGATTACTTCTCACTCCTTGGCATTAAAATAAATAACCATCTTAATTGGAACCAGCACATACTCGACGTAACACTTAACGCTTCCAAACGACTAGAAGTTCTCCGAAGATGTAAAAAATATATTACTCCAAGTGACCTAGCAAATATCTATAAAGCCTACATTAGACCACGCCTCGAGTACAATTCGCATTTATGGGCTGGGGCACCCAAAACGCAACTTGCGATGCTTGACCGTGTCCAGAGGCAGGCGTTCCAACTAATTGGAGATGAAGCCAACACGCTTTCTATAGACTACCTAGAGCATCGCAAAAATGTCGGAGTATTAAGCAATTACTACCGCTACTTTCATGGTAAATGTAGTGAGGAACTTTCTAAACTTATTCCACCCCTTTACACATTTCTTAGAAATACTCGCCTAGCTTCTAGAGCACACGAGTTTACTGTTAAGCTTCCAACTTCCCGTATAGTGAAATAGAGGCAGTCATTCATACCCCGAACTTCAAAGCTTTGGAATACATTTCCAGAATCTGTATTACCATTGTCATGTGGCCTTGGACGTTTCAAACTCAACGTCCAACGGCATCTTAGGCTTTTCCCTCCTTTTAATCCCGTTTAACTTTAACTCCTTTTTTTCTCCCTTACCGACATGACTGTGTAAATTGCATTAAAGGGTGACCCCCTAACTTGTGTTCGGCTAGGTTAAAAAAGGCCCTACAAGAAGATTTCAAGTGCGATAAGATGGGTAAAAGTACGCGCTCCCTCTCTCTTGACCATACGCGATGACTTGGGTATCTAACTGTAGCCGTGGCAAGCCCTAAAAATATTTATTATTGTAGCAAGACGTTGCTGAATAGTTCGTTGCAGAAGTGCGGGAGATATGCCGCCTTCTTCCAGCTTAAAACTTTTAAATGCCCTTCTTACTTTGTTGACAGTGTTTGGTAGCGTTTTTCCAGCCTTCGGGGCATACCCTACTGACATTTGGAATGGTACAACTATCTTCTATTGCTGGTTTAATGGTGGAGGAGCCTGGGAAATGAGTTTCTAATTCTTTTCAATCTAACAACCCCATTCTGGTCGTGTGCCACTTCAAAATTCTCCTTGCAGTCTCGTGCCACTTAGTTAGATTATTTACAGAAGTGTATAACAGAAAAGAATCCTATACCAGCGTGAACTATAGAGCTCTTTGTGTAATCCCTCAGGTTTCGACACTATTCTTACCTTATGTTGATTAGAGATACTTGATACACACTACCACTAATCTCCTAATAGAGTTTGAACAATGCAATAATACCAACAGTTCAGTGTGAGTTCAAAAGTAGAAGAAGGTAACTTAAGAATGTGAAAAACAGACAAACCTGTAGTTTGCTTGAGTTTGACGGTTTTGTAATGTTAATTAGCTATGATATTCCCGATAGCAATCTTAGGTACGCATCAAATCTCGCATGTCTTAAAGCCTAGTTAACACTAGGCTAGCGATTTAGTCGAGTGGCGAATAATTTAGTTACTAATCGACTACCAACTGACCAATAATCGTTCGCACTACCGTCATGTACAGTACATTTCGCTTCGACACGTTTAGTAACTAAATTACTCGACACTCGACTAAATTACTAGCGTAGTGAGAACTAGGCTTAAGGCAGAGCATTATATGGTATAATACATACGATATAAGTAAAAACTATTAGCGTAACATTCAATCCATTGTCATATGAATTTCAAAAGTGTTAAAAATGAAAATTTAATGGCCTCACCACTAATTTATTATTGCACTATTTAAAACAATTAAAGCCAATTCAATACGAACATTGATAATTAAGCCTTGATGAGAAGTTTTAAGTAATCTCCAAAAAAAAAAAATAATAATCGTAACAGCAGCAATAAAATCATTCCTTTTGGCTAAATTGAGTGGAAATAAAATGGTGCTGTACCCCATTTGCATAATTTATCAGATTTGATTTGAATAAAAGAGTGGGATTGAGTCAGTTAAAAAAAAAATACGTAGAATCTTTTATTGCACTACTGGTAACCCAAACAAAATAGTGATTTGCTACGTCGCGCCAGTACTAGTTAACAGGAAAATCTTCGAAATAATCAAAGATTTTAACCGGATCGATGTTACCTATGTCGTTTTTTATGCGAAAGAGAGAAAAACACTATGGAGGAGATGTTGTTTTAAAAGAATTCTTCGATGGTAAAGGAAGCAAAGACGAAGAAAAAATCTCAGCCAGACCGCGTTCAAAACGGGGTTTCTAGATCGACCTGCTTGAGATCTTCAGACTGGCCAGACTGGTTTCGGCAGTGTATACCATCCACGTCTTAAAAACACACAAAAAACGAAAGAAATTAATTTCTTCATGATGATGTTGAAGATTTTCAGTAATGGTGTTGAACGTAGTGAGAGGTCAAGCATTTCATTCATTGGTAAGCTATTGTAATAAATGTTGCATTACGTAAGTTAAAAATACAAAATAACATTTTGCATTCCATTGAAATGTAGCGAGACAATAGTTTGAAATACAATCAAGCAATTTCGAATGATTCGATCAAAAACTGAATGAAAATTTCGTAATATAGCATACGAGTATAATGTTAAATAAAAGTTGTATTAGTCTTTTATTGAGTTTACTAAATAAATATTATCTAACAATTTTAGATACACAGTCATAAACGCTACGAATCTGCTTGAAAAAGTTGAAATTATTAACAATGATCACAGAACGACGATTGTGGGTAAACACTAATCATGGGACAGTCAAGTAAGCTGTTGGTTCCGGTGTAGGTGCCGCTGTAGGTTAGCAAAAATATGCAATAAAGCAATTGTTTTCAAAAAAAATCTTTTTTATGGGATTGTATGCAGTGCTGTCTCAATGGATCATGGGCTCTTAAAATCTAAATGATACGAGAAACAAATACAGATAGAGAGTCTACAGTTTTGAATTTTGGCATTCAAAAACGGACTTTAATTAGCTTCTGGAACGTTGGAAGGGCTGGGGTCACTCGACACATACACCATGAGGATTACCATGAAATCGACCTCTACAAAATAAATCTTGGCGACAACCTAAGGCCAATGCTCAGGATCACGCAGAAGAGAATTGTTTCTGAACCCAAAAATATAGGTTCTAACCTCCACTCTATCGGACGTTATGCCGACAAAATTTAACTTTGAAACCCCCTTCAAAGTTATAATCAGAGAACGCATGGACTGCCAAACCATGCTACCTAAAATGGAAGAGGAATCAATCATCTGGTATACATACGGCTCGTGCACCTCTGAGGTGACTGGAGCCGGAGTCAACGGTTCCAACCTCTTGATTTCAAAACCACTCGGCAAAGAAGCCACAATCTTCCAGGCTGAACTAATAGCAAATACTATGCCTGCAAGAAAATATAAGGAGAGCTCATCGCAACAAATCTTTTTATATCCCATCGGATAGTCAGGCTGATCTCAAAGCCCTAGCATCCAATAAACACGGATCGAGGATAGTTTGGGACTGCCTTCAAAACCTAATCATCCTGAGAAAAAGGAACGATGTAACCTTAACGTGGGTACCAGGACATATGGGAATTAAGGGAAATAAAGAGACTGATCGCCTTGCGAAAAACGGCGCAGGGACAAACTTTATTTGTCCAGAGCCATTCTGCGGAAAACCAAAAAGGCGTTCCAACCCTATACTTAGAAAGTGGATTGAACAAGAGCACATAATCTACTAGAATAGACTTCCAGGCTTATCAATCTCAAAAAAGCTAATCCTATCACAAACAAACAAAGTGGAGGATATTCTAAAATTCAGCAAGAGTGATATTAGTACTCTAATCGGCCTAATGGCGGGGCACAGTGGAGTAAACCACCACCTCAAAAATATGGGCTTAGCTGGAACTGACATCTGTCGCCTGTTCCAAAAGGTCATTTTCGCTATAAAAGTATAAAATCTAGAAAAATCCAAATAAATTAGTAAATAAAGTAATACTAAAGTTTGAGTAGATTCCAGATTGTAAGACATATAGTTAATTCCAACAGTAATAAATTTAAAGGTTTGTCTCAAACATTTTAAAAATGTTTATTACCGGACTAATCTGCATATAAACAATGACGTCTATGTACAATATAAATATTACTGGAGTCAGTCATATTTGAAAGTCTGGCAAGCTTAATGATATTAAAAAAAAACACAATAAAATCTTAGTCATGAAAGTAAGCTGATAACACGAAAAGTCAAACAAAATTACAAGATTACATCTGATTCCGTTTGCTTGTGTACGTAAAGCAAACCTACAAATTGTGTATACATGAATTAAAATTACAGTATTGTTATAAATGTTTGCACATTCGAGAAATACTAACAAATGATAAAATTAACCATGCGCAATCTATATTTCATCACAATGTGCCGAACACAATGCCGGTTCTCAGGTTGCGGTAGGTAACATAGGTACGGTTTTACGTATACTTCCCATTCGATTGCTTGACCGGCCATGATAATCACCTGATAATGCGCTTATTCAACTAAAAAGAACTCAATTACTGGCGCGACAAATGTGCCAATTTGCGTTGAAAAGTGACCGCACTCCGTACAGTAGCTACCCGGCCACCATTTATGAGGCAGCTGCAATTATCGTAAGACACTTCACTTGGAATTTATCTAATGGATTAATTGAAGTATTTTTTCGCAGGGTGTCTTAAAATGGAAGAAAACGTACTGAGAAAATGGAAGTAATTTGTCGTTGAGCAGCTGTGGTTGATGCTTTCAGTTCGCTTAGTTCTACCTAATAATTTTGAAATCCGATATGTTTGGTGCCAATTAGAATTTCTAGAATTACGATTTGTAAACGAAATGAATAAACAAGTTGTGGTAAAACAAAAAAGCCTGGCTTATGTAATTGAAATTAATTAGTATAAATAAAGGCTAAGCAATTCAAATTGGAGCCACTTAATTTAAGTATACCAGCTTTTTATTTAAGGAGTTATTCTACTGTTAATCCATTAAAATCAAAAGTAGTTTCCCGCAAAAAGAAGAAAAATTGCGCTATTATTGATATTGCATTCTTCCTAGCAGTTTGCTTTTCATGATCTATTCTAAAAAAAATTGCCTCCCTGTGTCCTTGGTCAATAATTACCTCGAAAAAGTCAGATTTCTTGCAATGAATTGATCGACCTGTCAGGGCTAAGAACATAACATAACCATTTCTAAAATTTGGTCGTGAAGAACGAAATATTAAATTAAAAAGGATATAAAATATTTTCCTTGTTTTGATATTTAAAGATAGTTTTAGTTTCTCGAATGTACCATGTAAGAGTTATCCACTTGAAAACTAGTACTGGATATGGTGCTGAGATAATTAGCTACTAGCTATTATTGTTAAAATTCGTCCATTCCTTCTTCTAAATTGCATGGAAAAGCATTTGAAAAATCATAATTTATTTTTGAATTTCATTTTTTTTTTATTTTTGGGGAACTGAACTAAATTTTTCTAAATTTCAAGAAACTTTTTCATTTAATTGTTTAAAATTTGTTTATTAGATGGATAGAAAGCTCATTTTTGGGGCGATTGTAGATAGTCGCGAATTTTAAGGGAATACTTATTTCGGTGGGTGTAAGGGTTGAGGAGGAGGCGGGGAGAGCGCTAAAACCGAAAATTAAAAGTGCAAATATCGAAACCATGGTTCCAGTTAGGAAGCTGAAAATCAACTTACAAATAGATGGATTTGTGGGACATACCTTAAACATAATTTAATTTTTTTATCCATTGGGGTCCAAAATATTTGATATTTGATATTTTATTTATTCAGTGTATACAACAAGATAATACATCTCTTATAAGTATAATAAATATGGTAAATACTCAAATCTAATAAAAATTATATTAAAATTAAATCAAAAATAAATACTATAAAAAAAAAATATATGTATATAAAATATATATAATGAAGTAGAAAAAAGAAACAGAAAATAAAATACAATACTGGAGAAGCCAAAAGTATGTTTTGAAGAAACTATAAGTTACAACAAAAGAAAGGAAAACAAATCAAAATTCTAAGGAATACACAAATCGCCTGAATGTACCCGAATCATCAACACGCTGAATATGAGGCAGAAGATTGTTCCAGATTCTTATGGTCTGGACGAAAAAGGAATACTCACCAACCGTCTTAAAGAAACGCAAGAAATTTACGGTGTCTAATGGTTTTTAGAGATATTAAATAATCGCATAAATAAAGCGGTTCTCCGGTCTGTAAAATATTATGCAAAAAAATTAGTGATCTGCGCTTCAAGAAAGAGGATAAAGCGCACCCTAAAATGCTCGTATGATATTGTGATACATGGTCAAAACGGCTTAGTCCAAAGACAAAGCGGATACAGTCGTTGAAAGCTACGTTTAGTCTCTGTTGACAATTAGAGTCATATCTCGGAAATACAAGACTACCGTAAGTGAAGAAAGGTATAATTAGTGACTTAACGAGCATTAGCCTAATATGCAAGGGTAGGACACTAGCAAATACCCATAGTCTTCGCAGACTACCCTAAACCTTTTTTAGGACAGAAGCGACATGCTTGCTTCCACTCATAGACGAGTCAATATTACTCCTAGATCCTTTACATAGTTTTGGAAAAAGAGGGGTGTGCCGTTGACTATTGGGTGGGGAAGATCCCAGAAATTTGGATTATCTAGGCCAGTATAGAAAACAATGCATTGAGATTTTTGCTCGTTGAGCGTAAGATGGTTAAGTTGAGACCAACTTAGTATGCGAGCAATATCCTGATTTACGCGTTGAACACAGTCTTCAACTAACCCAATAGGCCTGCTTAAGTAGATCTGTGCATCATCCGCATACAGATGAAGGCTGCAGTCGTGCAAAATATCCGCCAAATCATTCATATAAATGCTAAAAAGCAGTGGACTTAAGACTGTCCCTTGGGGGACACCACACACAAGGGGTAAAGAAGAGGATAGAACATGATCAATTCTGACTTGCTGGTATCTGTTAGTTAGGTAGCTAGCAAAAAGCTTGACTGCACTTGTAGAAAAATTGAAAATCGACGATAGCTTGTCTAGGAGTCTTCTGTGATCCACCGTATCGAAGGCTTTAGGAAAGTCTAAGAGGACAAGGTAGGTTATCATATTCTTTTCCATAGCAGCTCTAATATCCGAGGGTACTTTAATCAGGGCAGATTCGCAGCTGTGACGAGGCCGAAACCCTGATTGAAAAGAGAATAACATTTTATTGTCAAAATATATTCTCGCATTTGCATAGACATAATTTTTTCCAATACTTTTGAAAGGATGCATAATATGCTGATTGGACGGAAATCATTAGAACAAGAAGGTTTTTTTTTTGCGATAGGCACAATGGCTGCAATCTTCCAAGCGAGAGGAAAATAACTCATTGTTAAGCAAGAGTTCATAATATGAAGTATATATTGCCATAGGTATGGAAAAAGTATTCTTAAAAAACCAGGATATATTTTATCAGCGCCAACGGAAAGAGATTTAATACTATTATAAATAGAGAAAAGTTCTCTTAGACTGATACAACGGAAAGAGAAGGATTTTGTGCTATTATTGATTCTTGGGGAGTCGGGCGATCTACTATTCAAAGAAGATGCGGAGGAGCTAGATGCTTTTATGAAATGGGCACACACTCCAACCCTCTTTAAATTGCTCCATAGACGTATCGCGGGTAAATTTGGATCAAGCTTTCTGCTAAAATAGCAACGCTTTGCATCGCGTATAGCACAAGTTGCTGCGTTACGTGCGGATTTATACAGACTACGAGCGCTATCTGATCTCCTAGTCATATAATTACGATAGAGGAACTCTCTTTCCACAATGAGTCGAGCAACTTCCCCCGAATACCAAGGACAAGACATTTTAGTCGGTTTTAACGTTCTGATGGGTACGTGTTTGTCGTGAAGGTATAGAACAAGACTGTTAAACAATTCTAGTTTATCATCGATGTCAGTAGTAAGAAATAAGCTATCCCACGGAAGTGAGTGTAACTCAGCAATGAGATCGACAATGTTAATATTTTAATAGTCCCGAAAGGCAAACGATTTAAGTAAAATATCAGTAAGCTGAACGTCATAGGACATAAATAAACTGCCAACAAGTCGGGCGAAACTTTATTATTCTTGGGACAAGTTGCGGATGAGTGGAAAGTCAATATGCAGGTTAGAGTGGTTAGGGAAGACTAAGTGAAAGGGAGTTCTTGGGCAGGACTGTTAACAATATTTCGTTCGTGTCTGTAAGTTTGGGTTTTTATGAGGGGAGGAGTAGGGGTAATAGTAAGGGTAGGTGGATGTTAATAGCTTTTTAATTAATTACTTGAATCACGTCCAATATTCTCTGTATATAATGTGTTTCATAGACGAAGTTGCATAGAATTTTCATAAAATTCGGTGTATTTTACATTCACGAAACCGAACATTTGTATGGGAGGGGGTAGAGAAGGTAGGGGAATCGTAAAATTTGATATGTAGCTTTATTTTGCTTCTCTTGTGAGGTGCTTGTATAAAATTTCAAGTTCGTAACTTCTAGGTTGTTGGTTATTAGTTGATTTAATGAAATTGGTCGAAATCATGGTTTTGTATGGGAGGGGGTAGAAGGGCAAGCGCGATTTCAAAACTTTTAAAGCAACTTCATTTGAATTATTTTTATAAGTTTTTATGCCAAATTTGAAATTGATAGCTTTTAAGAGTTAGCTGATAACTGATTTCTTAAAAATGCTCGAAAAAATAATTTTGTATGGGAGGGGGTACAGGAGGTAGAGGAATCGTCAAACTTGTGATGCAATTTTCTTTCATTTTTGTTGTTAGATGCTCGTACGAAATTTCAAGTTCATAGCTTTTAATTTGTTGGTTATTAGTTGATTTAATGAAATTAGTCGAAATCATACTTTTGTATGGGAGGGGGTAGAAGGGCAAGCGCGATCTTAAAACTTTGAACGCAATTTCATTTTAATTATTTATGTAAGTTGTTTTGCAAAATTTGAATTTGATAGCTTTTAATGGTTAGGTGATAATTGATTTCTTGAAAATGGTCGAAAAAATAATTTTGTATGGGAGGGGGTAGAAGTTTTAAAGGTTTTCGACCAGTTAATATTTCCTATATTTAGGGATTCTTTTTAAATGCATTTCGGAAATTTTCAAGTTTCTACTTTAAAATTTAACTCAAAAATTTTCAGTTTATGTGTTTATTTCAATGCACATGAAACACCTTGTGCACGTTAGACCGGGGGAGTCGGTTTATAATAAATATGGATCAAGTTAATATTATTTTTCTATGTACATTAAATATAGGTATTCACATGCAAAATTTTAACTTTTTATCTTTCACTAGAGCCCTAAAAAAATCACTCAAAATTTTCGACATTTTTGCTTATCACCTCCCTCCCCTAACACCTCCCAGCTTAAAATTTTTACCAAAATTAACCATTATGTAGTTCTACAATCTGAGAAATTTTTGATTGAATATCTGTACTATTTTTTGAGATATAAGGATTTGTAATTTTGAAAAGTGCGCCATTTTTGAAATGTTCCCCATTTCCCCCCACTGCTATTATTTCGACATGTTATATTTTTTTTTGTATTTGCCTAGTATAGCTTAATGTACGTTTTAAGTTTCAATTACATAGCTTAAAAGATAGTTGAGATATTAATTTTTAAGTGTTTTTCTTTGCACCCCCCCTGACCCTCCCCCTTACAATAATTAACCGCTTTCTGAGCTGGTTCCGATGGAACTATATGCCACCTTGACGGTCTCTAAATATGATTTTTTTACGATAAGTAATTTCGAAGATATAATCATTTGAAAAAAAAATTCGGCCGAAAATTGGTTCTTAGCCCCCCCTTTTCGCACCCCAATGGATAAAAAAATTAAATTATAAAGTTGTCCCACAAACGCTTCTATATGTAAGTTGAGTTTAAGCTTCCTAACTGTTACCATGGTTGAGATATTTGAATTCGTATTTTTCGGTTTAAGCGCTCCCCCCGCCTCCCCCTGAACCCGTACACCCCCCAAAATGGGTACCCGCCTGAGATCCGCAAATATCTACAATCCCTCCAAAAATGAACTTTCTATCTTGAAGGGTTTGGGAGTTAATGTGCGCTGAGCGTACACGTCGGCGTACGGCGGACGGCGTACAGACAGACGGATTTTTTTTTTTGCATTTTTAGGCTAATTTAGTCATGAAACGCGAAAAACAAAAATTTCAGGGTAGCAAACGTTTTTTTTTTTTTTTGTGTCGATCACAATACTTTATTATTATAATAATAAAGTAAAATGATGTCATGATCCAATATACTGGGTGGGGATGATTGATGCAATAGCAAAACACGATTGAAGTTAGAGACAAGAAATAAATCGAGCAGCGAAGGACGAGGAAGATTGCAAAAAGTAATGGGGGGGAGGGGGCTAAAAACAAATTGTCCGCCGATTTATTTATTTTTTCAAATGATTATATCTTTGAAATTACTTACCGTTACCATCATATTTTAGGACCATTAAGGCGGTATATAGCTACTCTAGAGGGAGGCTAATTATTGTCAGGGTGGTGCAATGAAAAACGCTTAAAAATCAATATCTCGGCTATTTCTTAAGCTATGTAATTGAAACTTGCAACGTATATTAAACTATACTAGCGAAATACGAAAAATAATATAACATTTGCATATAATAGTAGTGGCGGTAAATGGGGATCATTTCAAAAATGGTGCGCTTTCCAACATTTCAAACTGTTATATCTCAAAATTGAGTAAAGACATCAAATTGAAATTTTGTGAAATTATAGAACTACATAATCTTTAATTTTGGTAAGAATTCTAAGATGGGAGGTGCAAGGAGTGGGAGGTGGTAAGCAAAAAAGTCGAAAATTTTGAGTGATTTTTTTAGAGCTCTGGTGAATGATACAAAGTTTAAATTTTCCATGTGGATACATCTTTTTTTTTTGTACATACAGAAAAAACTAACTTGAAACGAAACTGCGTCAAAAGTTTTGAGATCGCGCATGCCCTTCTACCCCGTCCCATACCAAAGTATGATTTCGACCAATTTCAATAAAACAACTACTAACCAACAGATTAAAAGCATCTTACAAGAGAAATGAAATAAAACTGCGTCATACATTTTACATTTCCCTTACCTCCTCTACCTCCTCCCATACAAATGATTGGTTTCGATAATGTAAGATACACCGAATTTTATGAAAATTCTATGTAACTTCGACTATGAAACTAAGATTCTATACAGAGAATATTGGACGTAACTAAAGCAATCAATTAAAAAATGACATCAACCCACTCTTAATAACACCCCTCCCCTCATAAAAACCCAAACTTGTATAAACGAATGAAATATTGATTACATGTGTTAAATTGACAGCAACCCTGCTCTAAATGGGGTTCCACTTGTGAAAGGGGGCTTCACTTGTGAAAAGGGGTTCAACTTAGTCTTCCTTAATCACTCTAGCCTGCATATTGACTTTCCGTGCTTCCTCAACTTGTCCCAAAAATAATAAAGTTGCGTCCGACTTGTTGGCAGTTTATTTAATTTTTTTTCCATTAATTTATTTTAATTATTGAGGTAGAATTAAAAAAAAAAACATCTGGATCAACCATTGATGGGCGTGGGTATCGCTCAGGCTGTGGCACAGGCTCTAGCACAGGCTGTGCTCGTGGACCCATAGATACACATATCTGGCACAATTAGCTACCGTGTGCTATAGAAAAATAGACTTTAAGGATATAACGCATGCTTTATGACTCTGGCGGTAGATCCTATAGATTATGGGCAATATCGGCAGTTATGTACAATGCACAAACACAGTCATGGAGGGAAGGAATGGAATTGGGAAGGTAGGGAAAGGGGAGTAAGAACGACCGTAACGAGTGGTGATATATTGGTATATTTTTCAGTTGTATTGGTTATTTCTGACAAATATTTCCAGATGTTATGGAGGACTGAATGATAGAAAGCGAACAGAAACCATCCACTGAGTATATAAACCTTATTGAAGTGGAACTGATTCAATTTTACACCGTTTGCCCATTTATATTTCCAATAATTTTTCATCGCCACTAGCAACTGAAAATTCGCGCTTAAAAAAATTCTTCTGTCTGGAGTGGGAATCGAACCCACGTCCTATCGACTGTGTAGTAAGCACGCTGCGCACTACGCCACGGAAGCCTCAAAGTTAAAATTAGAATCGATCAACACCTCCGATGATCTCTGCAGAGATCTGTTATTTAAGTTGTAATTAAATAAAATGAGAAACGATTTTCTGTAGGCAGAAAATATTTTGCACTTATCAAAATTAAGTTCTAACAAGTTACTGTCGCGCTAATTACAGAGCTCAGCAATATCAGCCTGAAGTTCAAGACAATCATCCAAGCTTGAAATCTTAGAAAAGTGTTTAACATCGTCAGCGTACAAAAAGGAGCTAGAAAATTGAAATATTGAAAGAATGTCGATTACAAATAAAACAAAAAGTAAAGGCCCTAAATGGCTTCCTTGGGGGACACCAGATTTAATATGAAAGTACGACGGGATTTATTCGCACAACTTGTCTTCTGGTTTGATGAATGTTTTCACACTGCATTTCGAAATGAAAGAAAAGATTTCCGGATTCTACACTGTTACGCTTTATTATTCGTGACGTTTCGGTCTCTGCTGAGATAAAGGTCTCTTTATCTCAGCAGAGACCGAAACGTCACGAATAATAAAGCGTAACACTGTAGAATCCGGAAATCTTTTCTTTCATTTCAACTTGTCTTCTATTCGTCAAGTAAGATGAAAATCAGTTCAACAGATTAGAATGAAGTCCTAGTGCCTTCGATTTCGCAATAAAAAGACCATGATGAATCCGACCAAATGCCTTTTTAAGATCTGAATAGAAAACGTAAATTTGAAAGCCTTGTTCCATTGCATCTATACAATATTTAGTAAAAATCGTTAAATTTGTAGACGTAGAACGTCCGCAAACAAAACCATGCTGACAGTTTGAAATAACCTCTTTAACATGAAAAACTAGCTTTTCCTTAACTGTGCTTTCAAATAATTTAGGGATGGAGGATAGTTTGGATATTGGTCTATAATTTTCAACCATACATATGTCCGCAACCAGACTTAAATATTGGAGATATGAAAGACAGTTTCTAAGTATCCGAAAATGAACGCCTCATAAATCGAAGGTGTGCAACCTTGTAAGAACTTAGCCGGAATTTGATCCTAACCAGATCTTTTTTGAATGTCTAAATTGCATAGAGTAATTAGTACAACGTCTTCAGTAAGAAGTAAACTGCCAAGGTAAACAATGGAGATCAAACCGTCGAACATTCCTGAAAAATTTGAATCAACTGTTGATGTTGAGTGGTAAACAGATTTGAAAAACGATGCGAACAGTTCACAGGACCCTTCAGCAGAGATCGATACCGCTCCTAGAAACTCCATTGAATCAGGCAGTAATGAGGAATTACGTTTGGAGTTGAAGAAGACCAAAAACGATTTACTATTACATTTAATTTTTGATTCAACTGAGTCGATATATTGTTTGTAAAGAAAGCGATTAAGCCAATCAAACTCCTTTCTGAGACGAAGTAAGTTGTTCTGGTCGTACAAAGACTCATTATGCGGTAACCACTAAACTTCCCCGATTTGTATTTGTTTTCCCTCTGCATGCGTAACACCCCTTTTTTTATATGACACCGGAACTAGAGGGCTTGCCCTTTTATACTGAAGCATAGCTTCGGTGACGGGGGAAGGATATTGGTTTTTGGTAATTAAGGGGATAGAGACGGAAGTGGCTATGAATATTTCTTTTGAATTGCTGAATGTTGTAGTCATGCGGGAATACTGAGATAGCCAGGGAGTTCCATATTCGAACATTCCGCTTTAAAAATGAATTACAAAATTTGACGGTGCAACCGCAGATAGGTTTAAGAGAATACTTATGAGCGTGTGCAGCTCGAGTGTTACGGGGTAAAGGTATACAAGGTGGTAAGAGGTTAGAGATTTCGTTCGAACAATCACCTTTCTAGTAACAATACAAAGAGAGTTAGGAAGCTTGCAAATCGTCTATCGATGAAGTGATCTCGGAATCTCCTATAATTTAATGCGATGTTAAATATATGATCGTTCCAAGATAAGTTATCTGTGATTTGAATACCTAACATCTTAACACTTGAAGAGTTGGTTAATGGCTGGCCTCCGAATGTGAATGAACCAAGGTTAGGGTCACGTTTGTGGGACACAAGACAGCACTGGGTTTTCGAAGCATTAAATTCGACTTCATTCTTATTGCCCTAACTATGGTAAGAATTTTAGCCAAGTCGTCATTCATTCAATGATTGAACCTAGTAAGCTAGTACATCAGGCTAAGGACACAATGTTGAATTGATAAGTGAAGTCTAATGTGCTGTCATCAGCGAAGCTACATATAAGATGGAACATAGCAAGTCATTAATAAATATGTTTAAGAAAAAGAGTGGGTGAAAACACCGAGCTCTGAGGGACACCAGCGTTAATTTTATAAGAAGGGGAAACCACACCATCCAATGCGACACGCATTGAACGATTGGCTAAAAAGCTTTCAATCCAGGAAATAGTCGCCCAAACCAATAGCTTTAAGTTTGATTAAAAGGGCAATATACCATACTCTGTCAAAAGCCTTGGAAATATCGACAGCATTAATACAAGATTCACCAAACTGGTGAATGCTCTTGTTCCAAAGTTCAGTGAGGGTGGTTAAAAGGTCTCCTGTGGAACATTTGATATTTGGAGATGTTTGGAAATATTTCCATTGCCGCAATAGGGGAGGTTTTCATTGCTCCTGTGATACCAAGGCAAGCTAGTCTTTGGTATTAATCTCTACTGCGAATTACGTTACTCGCGAGTGCGTCCCTCTCCAACGGCTTCAGCATCGAACCCCTTTTTCAGGTTTATAATTTTCGTCAGATTTATCTGTGATACCACTGATACTATCGTCCAACTGAGCAGCGACTTTTCCTCGTTTGTGAATCTAAAACTCCAATGTGCCCTGCCTCACACACACATTCGGAAATTCATCTGCCTGATTACTGGGCTCTGGATTACGATTGGGGCCAATTGGCTCAGAACTGATTGTCTGTGGCTCACGGCCGGTGTCAGCAATTGGAGCACCCCGAACTCTGCGACGTTTTGCTACCATGTTTCTCAAAAAACAAATGTACGTCTCTATGCAAACGCGAATCCAACCGCACTGATTTTTTTTTACAGAATGACCTGTGTTATAGGCAATTTCGACCTTTATGTGCAATGCAAAAACACAGCCATGGAGGGAAGGAATAGGATTTGGGAAGGTAGGGGAAGGGGTGTGAGAATAACCGTAACGAGAAAGGAAGCTGGTATTTTTTTCAGTTGTACTGAAAAATATTTGCAGATGTTATGGGGGACTTAATGATAGCAAGCGAACAGAAACCATCTACTGAGTATATAAACCTTCTTAAAGTGGAACTCTTTCACTTTTATACCGTTTGCCTATTTTTCTTTCGAATGATTTTTCATCGTCAGTAGCAACTAAAAATTCGTTCTTAAGAAAATCCCACTGTTTGAAGTGGGCTCCAAAATCACATTGCTGCTTGCATATTTCGTACAAATTACCACGGTACCTAGCCATTTAAAGTAGCACTAAATGATTTCCGGTCAGATAAGAATTAAAGGTCAAGCGTCGAAAAGTATCATACAGACTGAATACAACTAAGTATATGCTATTAGTTCACGAGGTAAAAACTTTCAGATTCATGGATAGAGTCCGGTTTCCAATGCTGAGAGAGAAAGCTTCAAAATCTATGGAAGAAAATTGACAAGTTTGTCAATTTTATTTTCTATTATTGCTGTATGACTCAATTTTAGATACTAATTCACCACCCACTCTATATCTCATACCATAAAAAGTTCAAAATGATTTAAAATGAAGTATTTTGAAAATACCAAGAAAAATTTCAAAATTTACCGGAGGTGATAAATTTGCTATACTTTTGGTAAAATATGAACAATTATATTTTTTTTGTAAACTTATTTTGTCAAAAAGACATCTAAGATTTATTTATGTACCCATTTATAAGATTATTCCTATAAAAATTCATTTTATTAAATGTTACAAATATGAGTAAGAAATTAAACTACACCAATTATTTAATAAATCGTATTGCTATCATTTTATTCAAAAAAAAAAAAAAAATACATCGCAAGAACAGGTAAACTGTATTAGAACAACAATATGGCTGCTTGTTTATATTCTAGTATATATTATGCGACCAGATATACATATCTATATCAAAAATGAATAGTGAAAAATAAAAGATACAGAGGTTTCGCTAAAATCACTTGACATTCAAAGAATAAGTAATACTCAAAGTTGTTAAGCAAAATACGCTGCTACATAGAAGGAACTGGTCAGCTTTTGTATTCACTGCCCAAAAAAAAAAAGTATTTGCATAAAATGTGGTCCGTAATAAAACTTTTCGGATCAGCCAAAACAGACTCAGCTGAATCGTGTTCAGAAATGTTTTTCGTAAAAAAATGCATCTTAACTCAAATACACATTCATACTTAAATTTAAAGACATGGCATCAGTTGTTGTGCAAATATATAATTTACAATAAATATATCAGAAATAATTTCCACCTACACGGCCCAATTAGATAGCTTCGGTTCCTACTCTCATTTGAGTCGCCATAAATTACCATTGTATATGCACTATACACCTCCTTATTTGATTGCTATCATAAAGCTGCCATTCGGTGGCATTTCACGTTCAATTAGTCCTGAAGCGATTTGGAGAAAGTTTCGGGTTTAAAAATACACCTACCGATTTTTGGGTTAACAGACAACTGTATGTAAAATGCAAAAAATTGCGTTTGTAGATGATGAATAGCGATTTCCCCAATGACTGGATAAATAGGTATTATTCGAAAGGCATGCATCATCATAAGACGCATTCATCCACCCACAGCGTCTTTAATTACAGAGCTTAATTTTAATTAATAGAGGTAGTTACTTACATTATTTCCTGTAAATCGATGGTGAATACGATTTTCAAGCGTCGTACAATTTATCAAATTTTACAAATGTTTGTCAGTACTTTTTTACTACACGGAAACATGTTACGAGTATTATAGAATAAGTTATTATATATATTTGAAAAATTAGTTTGTTCTGATTACAAGGCAATTATAAAAATTATCTTTTCTAGAAAATAATATTTTTGAATTTTAGCAAATATTCGAAAGTCATCGATCTTATTCTCATTGCGATAAGTTTATCATTGGCAGCAACAGAATAATTGAAGGAAATGCCTTCAGTGAAA
Organism: Chorisops tibialis; assembly: GCA_963669355.1. Classification (NCBI taxonomy): domain Eukaryota; kingdom Metazoa; phylum Arthropoda; class Insecta; order Diptera; family Stratiomyidae; genus Chorisops; species Chorisops tibialis. The sequence continues at coordinate 265,624,518 of OY770262.1, read as the reverse complement.
GAATGAAAACTTAAGGCTCTTCCATACCTGTCTTTATCTTCCTTGGTGTTTTTGCTAAATTTTACAATTTTAAAGTTTAAATGTACACTTTTATCGCGTTCTTACAATAGTTACCAAAGTTTTGCAATTTAATTCACATCGAAGGCTTAATTAACTACGGCATAATTTGAAATTCAGGCAACAATATAAACGTGGAAACTTCTGCTTTCTCAATGATCCAAACTATAAGAACTCCGTATATTATAAAGGGTGTATCAATAAAAGGTGTAGGATTTGTTTCCCAGACCCAATCAGAGAACGTACGGAGCTGCTGGTGGTCCGCCGGCTACAGTTCTTGAACCAATTGGACCTTGTACGTACGCAGATCCAAATCTTTCGTCAATATTCGCTGCAAGGTGAATGTAGAGAGGTCGAGCTCTTTAGCACGAATGGAGGTGTTTGGGTCGTTTTCAACACTCTCCTTCACTGCAGCGATATTTTCGGTAGAACGTCCGGAGCGAAGTCGTTTCGGTGTTTCCGCATCTTGAACTGAGCCAGTTTCTTGGAAGTTTTTGAGTAGGTTGCACATGTCTTAGAAGCCACATGATTACGATCAAAATTTCATCGAATTTTGCGCATCGTAGCTGCGATTAATCGCGAATTTTCGTAATAAAATTTAACGACTGTGTAGCGTTCCATGGTAAATTTCCCGCGTTTATAGATGACAAAAGTCAACATTTGACAACTGTCAAGTGACTAGCTGTCAAATAATAGACAGAGCTGTAGTCGTAAGTCTAGCAGAGAGTATACGCTGTTGCAAGGCTAGAGTGGTAAAATTTATAACAACATCAATTCATCAATAATATCCTACTGCAATTTAATTATCATACGCAACAATTCGATACTAACGACTTGATGTCTAAAACTGAATCCATTTGAATCCAATTAAAGTAGTTTCAAAAATTGTGGATGAATTTTGGCGGGACCAGTTCATCAGCATCGGTGGTTGTGTGGTGGAATGCTCGCCTGCCACGAGAATTAGACTTTCGGCCGTGAAATTATATTTGACTTCAGCAATAACAATAAAGTGGTCCTTATAAACTCTCTCTTTTTTATACTCTAGATGAAATCTGAGAGTATATTTTGTTTGCCTTACCGTTTGTAACGCTAAGAAATAATGCTCGCACAGAGCCGCCAAGGGTACAGAAATATTTGTTGTCGCTCAAACACTTCGATTCCGAGTTGCTGTCTGTCCGTCTGTCTACAGCATAACTCTCGAACGCGTTAAGCTATCGTACTGAAATTTGTAGTGTGTCATTTTTAGCAAAAAAGAAACTTTAAGTTCGTGAATGGACCACATCCCCCCTCTCCTTCTACCCCCTCCCATACAAATTTCACGAAATTCCGAAATTTTCAGAAATTGATTTTTCTTTGAAACTATTCAAGCTAGCGATTTGAAACTTGGGTCAAAGTATTATGATATAGATGTCAATAATATGACGGAATATTGATCCGATCCCGTCACTCCTTCTACCCCCTCCCATACAAATGCATAATTTTGAAAAATGCAGTTTATCGATTTTCATTGAAAATAGCAAAGTTATAAAAACGAATTTTTGCCAAAATTAATTTTATTATAATTCCAATCAGAATTGAAAAAATTACCAACTTCACCTTACTCCTTCTACCTCCTCCCATACAAATTTCACGAAATTTTGAAATTTAAATTAAATTATTTTTCTTCGAAACTGTTAAAGCTATCAACTTGATATTTTGAATAAAGCATAAAAATAGAAATATCAATAACAAGAAAAAAATGTGTTTTGATCCGTACACTCCTTCTACCCCCTCCCATACAAATGTATAATTTTTGTTAAGTGCATTATTTCGATTTCCATTAAAAGTAGAAAAAGTATAAACTTAAAATTTTGCCAGAACTTGTTTTTTAATACTTACAATAAATGCTTAAAAAATTATCAGCTCTTCTTCACTCCTTCTACCCCCTCCCATACAAATATCTGTATTATAAATTCAAGAAAAGCATTTCTCCTTCGAATATATCAGAACTATCGAATTTGAAATTGAATCAGAGCGTGGTGATAAGGATGATGATAAGCAGTTTCAAAATCATCTTAAACGCTCCACTTCCTCTCCCACCTCCCATACAAATGCCTCAATTTCAGGAAAACTATGTCCAATTGAAAATAATGAAAGCTACAAACCTTAAATTCAGCACGAAATATTTTGCATACCACATTAGGTGTCATATCCAAAAATTACAAACCTTCCTCCTCTTCTTCTACCACCTCCCATACAAAAGTCACTATTAATTATTTAAAAGAATTGGAGGTGACATATTTTTTCATTGAACTCTTTCTCATTTCATCTAGAGTATCATATGATTGGGCTTTACGCCCAATCATAATTCTTTTATGTTTTCGTACAAAATACACGTACGAAGCACGGGTGCATGTGCTTGTATAAAATAAGTAAAATGCAACTAATCATTTTCTTTTTTTATAAAAAATTAGAGAAGCTTGAAAAATATTACAAATATAAAAACGAAATTAAAATAATTTTATAAATAAATAAACTGCCAACAAGTCGGGCGCAACTTTATTATTTTTTGGGAAAAGTTGAAGATGCATGGAAAGTCAATATGCAAGTTAGAGTGGTTAAGGAAGAGTAAGTCGAACCCCCTTTCTCAAGTAGAAACCCCATTCACAAGTGGACCCCCTTTAGGTCAGGGCTGCTATCAATTTAACACTTAATTGCGAATACGATTAATAGCACCAGCACATGTAATCAATATTTCATTCGTTTATGTAAGTTGGGTTTGTATGGGGGAAGGGGAGGGGTGATATTAAGGGTGGGTGGATGTCTTTAATTTTTCAATTGATTGCTTTACTTACGTCCAATATTTTCTGCATAGAATGTCAGTTTCACAGACGAAGTTGCATAGAATTTTTATAAAATTTGATGTATTTTACATTCACGAAACCAATCATTTGTATGTGAGGGAAATGTAAAATTTGTGATGCAGTGTTATTTAATTTCTCATGTAAGGTGCTCGTACAAAATTTCAAGTTCGTAGCTTTTAATTTGTTGGTTAGCAGTTGTTTTATTGAAATTGGTCGAAATCATACTTTTGTATGGGAGGAGGTAGAACGACAAGTGCGATCTCAAAAATGTTGACGCAGTTCCGTTTCAACTATTTTCAAAAGATTTTGTGCAAAATTTCAAATTGATAGCTTTTACTAGTTAGGTTATAATTAATTTCTTAAAAATGGTCGAAAAAATAATTTTGTATGGGAGGGTGTAGAAGCTTTCAAGGTATTCGACCAGTTAATATTTCATTCTTTTAAAGGTTTTTTTTAAATGCATTTCGTAAATTTTCAAGTTTCTACCTTAAAATTTCATTCATTCATTTCTACCTTAAAATTTCATTCAAAAATTTTCAATTTATGTATTTTTTTCAATGCACATGAAACACCTTGCGCACGTTAGACCACGGGGGTCGGTGCTTAACAATAATGGAATTTTTATTATTTTTTCTGTATGTACAACAAATAGATGTATCCACATGGAAAATTTAAACTTTGTATCTTTCACCAGAGCCCTAAAAAAATCACTCAAAATTTTCGACATTTTTGGTTACCACCTCCCTCCCCTTACATCTCCCGACGTAAAATTTTTACCAAATTTAAAAACTATGTAGTTGTACAGGTTGACAAAATTTGAATTTGATATCTGCACTCAGTTTTGAAATATAACGGTTTGAAATTTTGGAAAGTGCACCGTTTTTGAAATGCTCCCCATTTCCGCCCACTACTATTTTGTCCAAATGTTATATTTTCCTCGTATTTCTCCAGTATAGCTTAATATAGGTTCTAAGATTCAATTACATAGCTTAATAAATAATCGAGATATTGATTTTTAAGTATTTTTTCTTTTTTAACATTTTCTTGTTAACATCGTCCTTAAGTAAGGCTTTAATTTTTCTGGAATAATTTCGCTATTATCGAAAAGTTTTCTCAGCCATTCAATTATCTCGATTTGTTCCACGTTAAATCGTCTGCATATTTTCTTTATTTTGGTTTACCAAAAGCGGACATTTTCTCGTATCATGTACCTTAGATCTAATAAGAAATATCTTTCAGAAGCTCTACGTTTTCAGGATTTCATTCAGAGCAGAGTCTTGAAGTCATCCCTTCGACCATACTTTGCAAACATTGTTTGTTATATATTGTTACAATTCTTAGATTACGCACCATATCAAATTTTCGCTGCATTTTATAGTCAACGCAGTTTTTTCACCAGGGAAGGTTTTAAAACTATCCAAAATTCGGATGGTCCCCTTAATAAGATGTTCTGCTCTTGACAGTGATATTGATTGAGACTGAAGTTCAAAATATAGAATTGATAATTATTGTAAGTCGTTATATCTACATTAGTCTCAAATCTAATACGACTTCCACTCTTTCAAATTGTTTTCAAACTGAAGTAAGTTGAACCAAAACTAATGATAATACGATATCCCAATCCTATGGAAGAAATTTTACGCATTGAGATACGTTGAATTTGACGGAAAAGGTTTCAAACACCCAAAGCTCTCCGATCCCCGTTCATTCGCCTCTACCCGCGTGCCCATATACAACTGCCAAGCGATCCAATCGGCGACTGTTGCTTTGGGTGTTTGAAACCCTTTCGATCAATCTAAACGTACCTCAATGGGTAAAATTTGATAATCTCTAGTTGAACTTAGATCATGACTATCACACAGGGTTTAAAAATGACAATGTAGTGATTCAAAAGAAGACTGGGTAGCTATATTACGTATATAACAGCGTATACCACCGTATACAGCTCTACTACCAGACGGTATAATGTTTTTCTAGAAAATGAGCAGAGAGTATACGGCGTATACCCCGTACACCCTAGGACGACGACCCTGATAATAGGCCTTCCCAACCCTTCACTTTTGCTGAAACTCCCATTATAAGAACGCGAGAGAGTAGCCGAAAGTACCAATCTGAATACTAGAAATGTAGTATTTAGCAAAAGAGCACTAAAGAAGAAGTAGACAGGTATAGAATAGCCTTAAGTTTAAAATTATTGTCAAGTAGATTTAGATTAGATTTCTGATATCTCTGAGTATTTCAAGTTCATTTTTGCTTGACTCGCAGTATTAATGGTGTTTCGGTTTTATGCTGTAACTTCATGATTCGCTAAAGACATCGGAACTAGATCCGACACAATTTATATGAATTGAAGGTTTCCGATTGATTGATGGTTCGTGACGGTGTCAAATGTGTGCTTTCTATTCCCTTTTTTATGTTCCATCTCTTTTATGAATTCGAGTGTAATTCTTGTCCTTAATAAACTTCTTTGATTGTTTCATTCTTAAGATTTTTTCTCTCAGCTGCAAGACTTGATCTTGTCCTTCTAGAACTCGAATAGTATTTTGCAACTAAGCAATATTGATTTCTGTCATCTCGTTTAAAGTATTTCGTTTTCACAATAGCAAGAAAGAATTGACTCAGGAATGAGAATATGTAGTGTCTTGAGGGCATCTGAGATTAGTTGCTTCAATTTTGTGGTGATAAATCTCATATCACTCATACAGTTGTCTCAACCATAATAAAAATTTCTATGTTACCACCAATGAATGAGCTCCGTTCGGATATTCGCTAATTCATTTGCACGAAACAAAACCATTTGGAGGAGAAATAGTTAACACAAAACGTTAAGATAACTCCGACTGCTACTGAAAGAAGTTGGATAGCTGAGTTTTAGCAATACAGCATCGCCACTCGTTATGGTAATTTTCACTCCTCTTCCCTGCATTTGGATGAAATAAAATGATTACGTAACAAGCGTAATAAGGCCTATGAGAAATGGTCTGCATGTAAATCAATCGATTATCATTCATTCATAGACAAGAAGATCAGTCAATTTGATTTATCGTCCTATAATGTTTTAGCAACATATTGTTGCGAGCTAGGGGTTCGCCAGATTCCAAAGAAAACTCAATTCGTTTTAAAAACAACGAATAATTTATTTATTGCACTTTATACACAATTTCCCGATCACTTCACTAAATTCGCTCTAAAAACTTAATTCGCACAATCCAGGAACACCGGCGATCTATCACTTTCGCTTATTTACACCGATAGGTGTTTTCCATGAAACTGTCACTGAGTAAGTGGATTCCTTGTCGTGAGCTCTGGCTATTTATAATGGATTTATCCGAGTCTCGAACCTTCTCTGGTGTATGTTTTTCTGCTGCGTCTGGACTATTCTGGAAGTTACTAGATGGCGTCGGGTGTCATTGTCTGTGTCTTTGAGAAATTACTAGAAGCCCTCTACATGTTGGAAGAATATTCTAAATAGTTCTGGCAGATTTGAGAGAGATCATTGCCAGATCTATAACATTACCCTCTCCTTAGTCCCTGTTCGTCCCGAACAGAGTCGTTCACTTCCGCAATGGCACCGTGGTACTTTGTTAGTCGGTCGAGATGTACCACTTTCATTTTAGTGCGGGGTTTTCGCTGATTCCATCCATCCTCTGGTTCGATCGTTAACCTCCGAATGGTTTTTCCGGCTTCTTTTTCCTTCTCACGTTCGCGTTCTTTCTCCGTTTCCTTTTCGCGCTCATTCCCCTCCTTAGCGGCACGTTTACTTCCCTTTTCTCGTTCCGCATTCTTCCTTTCGCGATCTTCTCGATCATATCGCTTCCCATGTTTGGTCTTGTCACGATTATTCGCATGAAGTAATTGACCGTCACAACTTCTACCCGTTCGTTCGCGATCCTTATTCGATTGTCCATCTTTGCTTCCATGATCTTTCCCGATGTATTGTTCTTGTCGCAATCGATCTTGCCGACTCGAGGTTTTCGACCGACTCCGGCATCTTTTATCCAAACCGTGTGTAAGATTTGAACTCTGACGACTAGTTCTTGACCAAGATCTACCTGCCCGATCTCTATCTTCGCGTTGTTTAGCAGCGCAGCCGGAACAATAGTTGGTCGCTTTCCGGCAGTCGAGTCTCAAGTGTCCTGCCTGTCCACAATTCCAGCATCGGGGGCACCAAATCTTTCGCTCCGCTTGGTGTACTCGGCTTTCTGGCACACACATTCTTCTACTATTTCTCGAACTCGATAGTTACTCCGCGAGCTTTGCTTGGCAGCTTCGAACGTCAGCCCATATACTAAGGCTTCGCCAATCGTTTTCTTACCTGCCAGTTTTAACGCCTGTTGCAGCTCTCTGTCCAGTACAGCATTGTTGAATGCGAAAACAGCCGTATCGTTGCGTTGCTCTGTTTGCGCATTGGGCAGCGATAATAACGTGAGTCGTTCAATATCGCGTGCCAGCTCCTGAAGTGTTTCACCATTCTTTTGAGTTCGGTTGTACAGCTCTATTTTGTAGATCTCTTTCATGCGGTCACTGCCGTAATGAAGATCCAATGTTTGGACTAACGTTGAAAAATCTTGTTGTTGCTCCTGCGGAATCGTTTGAAGAACCTCCGCTGGTGGACCTCTTAACGCCAATATAAGAGCCGTTCCTCGTTCGAGATCATTCCAATGGTTGTTTCTGGCGGCAGCCTCAAATTGGATCTTATAAATAGCCCACGGTGTCTGTCCATCGAAGATTGGAGCTTTGAAACCCTTATGCGTAACGTGCTCTGCTTTCATGACTCCGACTGCTTTCACGTTATCCAAGTCCCTTTTTAGGCGCTCGACTTCTTGTACAATCCCGGATATCTTTTCCGTAATTTGCTCTTCGAATATTCGAAGTTTCTTCTCAACGTTTTCTTCTATGGCCTTGCCCATGATGTCTATTTTATTATTTTGCAGCTCCAATTTTCGGTTAAGGTCCTTTGAGGTCTGATCTAATTTCTCTAGTTTCTGATTAATGTCCGCAGATTGTTGTTTAATGTCCACTGATTGTTGCTCTAATTTCTGATTCATATCCGCAGATTGTTGTTTAATGTCCGCAGATTGTTGTTTAATGTCCACTGATTGTTGCTCTAATTTCTGATTCATATCCGCAGATTGTTGATCCAATTTGTGCATCATTTGTTGCATTAACTGTGTTAGAGCATCCGTTGCACCAGAACACTCCTCTCCACGAGCTTCTTTGATTTGGAATTCGAAACTATCTGCATCTTCACCCTCAGCCTGCAGTGTCTCGATCATACGGCTGACGAGTTCAGACTTGCTCCCTGTCGTAGATAACCCGCGTCTACCGAGCTCTTCTTTCAGCTCCGCTAATTTTAAGTCTTTTAAATAACGCGGCATTCTCACTACCGATTATTTTCCGCGATCGAATTCACTTAAATTTACGTCACTAATTAAAGTCACTGCTCACTCGAGAATATTCGTTTTCACAAAATTCTCACTGTCCGTTCGAGAATTTTAGTTCCGCGATTTTACTTCGCTAATTTACGTCACTGCTCACTAAATTACCCGAGAATATTCGATTTCACAAAATTCTCACTGTCCGTTCGAGAATTTTAGTTTCACTTTTCCGCTCTCACAAAATTATCCGTTCCGAGAATTTTTAATTTCACTCGCGATTTTTAACCCGAATTTATCCTTGGAATCCCACTCTTCTGACACCAATTGTTGCGAGCTAGGGGTTCGCCAGATTCCAAAGAAAACTCAATTCGTTTTAAAAACAACGAATAATTTATTTATTGCACTTTATACACAATTTCCCGATCACTTCACTAAATTCGCTCTAAAAACTTAATTCGCACAATCCAGGAACACCGGCGATCTATCACTTTCGCTTATTTACACCGATAGGTGTTTTCCATGAAACTGTCACTGAGTAACTGGATTCCTTGTCGTGAGCTCTGGCTATTTATAATGGATTTATCCGAGTCTCGAACCTTCTCTGGTGTATGTTTTTCTGCTGCGTCTGGACTATTCTGGAAGTTACTAGATGGCGTCGGGTGTCATTGTCTGTGTCTTTGAGAAATTACTAGAAGCCCTCTACATGTTGGAAGAATATTCTAAATAGTTCTGGCAGATTTGAGAGAGATCATTGCCAGATCTATAACAATATTAATGGCAAACGCGGTACAAAATTTGGCGTAAAGTGTTCGTTTCATAATTTACGAGAAAATTTTAATTGTACAGGGTGTTTTTCTAAAGGCGGAGAACTTCAAATTGAAATAAAACAAAGAAAAATGCTTCTAATATCCATGAAATTAGCTTTATTTGAAAGATAATTTTATAGCATTAATGTATGAATATGACTTCGGGCATGTAGCTGTCGCGGCTGATGCATACATGGCGTAATCTGGAAGTCCAATTTTCACACACTCTTCGCAGTAAATCAGGCGGTATTTTGGAAATAACACACCGAATGCTGGCTTCCAAGTGCTCAATAGTTTCTGGTTTATCGGCGTAGACATGAGACTTTAAAAAAAAGAACTAGATGGCCAGTTAACAGGTCCATTTCGTGAAATTGATCGATCAGCAAATGTTTCTTTCAGTAAATTAATAGTATCGCGCCCTGTGTGGCATGTGTGTTGAAATCACATGTCTGCGAAATTAATGCCATCCAATTGAGATACGGAAAAGTTAGTAATCATGTCTCTGTATCGCTCACCGTTGACAGTAACGTTCTGACCATCATCATTTTTGGAGACATGTGGGCCGATGATTCCACCGCCTCATAAAGAGCACCAAACGGCGACTTTTTCTGGATATAATGGTGTTTCGACAATGGCTTGTAGATTATCATCGCTCCAAATGCGGCAATTATGCTTATTTACATGCCATTTAGTCAAAAGTGTGCTTCATCACTGAACAAAATTTTCAAATAAATTGTGAACTCCCAGATTACGTCATGTACATACCAGCCGCTGTGGCCACATGCCCGAAATCATATACAAACATTAATGCTATAAAAATATCTTTCAAATAAACATTTTATGAATATTAAAAACTCCCTTCCACAAGAAATGTCAAACTTTGCTGGGTTGTCATCCCGCACTACAGAATCTATATGCCAAAATAAAGATCCAATTATTGTGGGTTCCGGGCCACAGTACCATAACAGGTAATGTAGTAGCGGACGAGCTAGAAAAAAGAAGTGCTAATCTCGAACTAGAATCCGCAGAAAACTTACCACCTTACATATCGTCAAAAATTCTATAGACACGCAGATGATAAATCTAGCCGAAGACAGGTGGAAACCGCAACCTGTAAAACAACAAAATCAATGTAGAATGTGAGTAATGCAAAAAAGACAAAACTCTTGGTATCATTACCCAGGAAGTAATATGCGGCATTGGTTGATATTGTTACCGGTCATTAGCTTATTGGATCACATGCACATGGAATGGGTTTGGTAACCACCAGGAGAGTGCTCCATTTTTATACTCTAGATGAAATCTGAGAGTATTATAAGTTTGCTTGAAAATTTGTAACGCCAAGAAATAAGGCGCGGAGAAAAAAATAAATGATACAGAATTTAATATTATCACTCGAAAATTTCAAAACCGGATGACCGTCCGTCCGTCTATCTGTCTGTCCGTAATTAAACGTCTAATTAACAAAAGAAATTGTAGTTAGGCTAGCAGGCTCAACCCTTTTACGCTTTAATCATCTCCTCCCGTTTTCAATCGCAATAATCCGTCTGTCCGTCTATCCGTCCCTCTGTTCGCTCCCTAGCTTGAGAACACGTTGAGCTAGAACGTTTAAATTTTGTGCACGTTGTTTTTGACAAAAAGTAAGGTCAAGTTCGTGAATGGGTCAAATCGCTCTACTCCTTCTACCCCCTCCCATACAAAATGATACATTTTCGAGATTTGACATTAAACCGATTTTATCGAGAAATCTAAAAGCTATTGATCTGAACTTTGGAATATATTATTTTTATACCTATTTCAATCTACGGTATAAAAAATATTTAGATCCCCCCTACCACCTCTCATATAAAATGCACTTTTTCATGAAATACTATAAACCAATTTACTCAGTACGTATAAAATTTATCGAGCTGATTCTAAACAAAATATTTATTTAGACCAAAAAATATTAGATGATTAGCTTCACTCCTTCTGCCCCCTCCCATACAATGTGAAACAATTTCACAACATTTCAAAAATTTTCCTGAAAAGTTGAAGCTTGCTGAGATTGAAAACTTGTAAATTGCATGATGTTTATAATTATTGTTGAAAAACTCACTAAGAACTCCACACTCCTTCCACCACCTCCCATACAAACTGCACAATTTCACAAAATCCAATACACTAATTTTCTCAGTATCTATTAAATTTTTGAAGCTTAATTTTTCAATAAAACATTCTTATAGCAACTCTAGCATGATGTAAAAAAATTGGTTCATTGCCGCTACCCCTTCTACTACTCCCCATACAAATTTTCTTAAAAGTAAAAAATGTGTCTTCATCTAGAGTATCGCATGGTTGGGCCTTACGCCCAATCGTAGTCCTGTTATATTTCACTTTAGATCTTTTCATGAGACAAGCCATATCATAACTTCTCATAACTGCAGTTGTTAAGAAGTAAACGTCTTAATCACTGGCATCGGTCCCCTGTGTAGCAAGTGTTGGTGAGCGATCCAACAAGTTTTCTATGTGGATTCCAAGTCGGCTAATTTGTGACTCTAGGATTCCTATACGAGACGATGCTAGGAGCATCACGGTCTATTGAGAAAGTTTTCCATCTGTGGTCAGATAGTGACTCTTCTCGAGACCACATATTTTTGATCCATCAAACATTTAGGGTATCACTATGGTCCTCTCGAACCAAGTTAAATATTTAGGTCTCACTCTTGATAGTAAATTTTCCTGGAAGGCGAACATTTAAGAACGAGCAAAAAAGGCTACCGTAGCCTTTTTCGCTTGCAAAAAGACATTCGGCTTGAAATGGGGCCTTAAGGCGCACCTCATACACTGGATGTATACCAGTATTGTCAGACAAATTATTTGCTATGGCGCGCTGGTGTGGTGGCCAGCGGTGGTACTAAGAACCAACCCAGCACCCTTACAGCTAATCCCACGGATGGCATGTCTGTGTATAACAGGTGCTCTTAGAACCACACCAACTGCAGCCCTGGTGGTAATTCTCTCAATACCTCAGCCTGATCTTTTTATAAAACAAACAGCGGGCCTAACTGCCATACGATTAAAAACCTCTAATTCGTGCTCAGCAAAATTGGTCATAGCAAAATTTTAAACGTCAACGCAAACTCCCTTTTAGACTGTGAGCATGATTGCATGAACCAACCGCAGGTTGAGAAACTGAAGTTTCACATTAAGTTTCCTGAACGAAACGAATGGGCAACAAACAGGATACTCAGCACCTGCACATCTCTATACGGACGGATCTAAAACTAACCAGGGGACAGGTGCAGGGATTTATTACCACGACAGATCCGATGGTGGTGGTGTTGGTGAATCTCATGGCCTATTGATTGAGGGCAAGAGAACAGCTCGCTTGGAACCGTTTACTACCCTTCCAAAACTGCAACCGTTTGGTCCTCACTGCAAAACTGGGAGAGCTTGATTAATTGAAAGTCTTTCTTGAACGCGGTTTACCTGTTGCAGTGCCGTGTTAAACGTTGAACATTCTGGCGCTCCATCTAAATATCTTGTTGTCGCTAGTCACCCACGGCTCTTGGATGAGCGCCAATTCGTCCCTACCCTGACTTAGATGGGCCTGTAGATTCACAGTCGCCCCTGATTTATCTGCACCGCTCTGACCATCGCTATGCCTTTTTCCTGGGGTAAAGTGAATTCGGTACAGTCCGAAGTGCTCTAAGCCCTTCATATTCCTAATCGCTAGTGCTGAGCTTCGTTTTATACCGATTTCCACTTCAACGTCCTTCTCAGACTGCGTCATCTGGTGGATCTTCCAGCTTTTCGTATCGAGGTTGTTTTGATTCATGATGTTCCGATCTTTCACCGTAACGCTAGCATGGATCAAACGGGGAGCATTATCCTTATGGACTACGGCCAGCATTGCGTTCTCATAAGGTGACTTCATTTCACTTACCACTTTTGTAAGGAAGTCACTCGGTTGCTAGTCTGTACACGATATTCTAAAAATGCCATGGACCCATTCGCTCCAATCGAACCTGATTTTGGGAACAAGTCCTGGGTCCATGTGTTCGCCACTAGGTTTGTGACCTCCTCCTCAATAGCGGGCTGATTTTCTTCTGCGATTTTTCCCTCGGGATCTGCCAAGTCTACGAGCGTCATCTTAAGGCTGTCCGCAGGCACGGCACTGAAAGGCCGAGTTAGCTACGAATTTGGCTTTCTTCGCAGCAGGAATCTCTGCGCTGTCATCCAGTTGTTCCTTTCGTTTAGCGCATACCGATTCAGATGACGATGGAGTAACCGCCTTTAGATTACGTGGTTACTTTGCGGTTAAAGGACGTTTTTTGCGTTTGCTGCAACTCGCTACCGTTCTTTCTGATGCCCGAAAGATCAGACAGCGTCGGTGCAGAATCAGAGCATACTACACTTGAAGAAGAAGTGGCACTAGCTGCAGCCTTGGCCTGCTCTTTTCTACGTAGTTTTACTCTATCTCGTTGTCGCCTGCGTGCGATAGTCCGTGAACTCCTTTTTTCCTTGCGTGCCAGAGGCAGTCTTCTTCGCTTCCGCTTTCTTCAGCGACAGCCTTTTATCGAAAATGACTAATGGCTCGAGTATCAAGGACAATTGACTTTGAAGGTTCAAAGTCTCCTCGTTACTTAACAAGTCATCACCAGTCAGAGTGATGTTTTCCAGCGATACACCGCTATAGAAGATGCCGCGAATCTCCTCGCCATCAATCGAAGCAGTAGTAGTTTCTATTGCAACAGCCTGCTCGATTACTGCTGCATTGGATGGATCAGTAACGTGATCGCTTCCACGACCTGGTCCAAGCTGGAGACTGTTTTGCTATCGACTAAGGAGGTGTCATTATCTCCCGAAACCTCGCCGGTAGTCGCAGCTCCTACCAACACTTGTGGAGACATCCCTACCCGGGTGTTTCCTTCTACGTCCTCCATGGTAGGTTTCCCCGAGCCGGTTTTCTTTGTCGTCTGCCAATCTGCGAAAAAAATACGTTTGGGATTTGATTTTATGAAGGATAAGGGAAATGGCTACGAGGTTTAAGGATTGGTTTTTGGGTAGAAAAGGCACTATTTGGATGACATTTTCATTGTCGACGGCTGCTTATTCACAAAATGGCTTATTCGGTAGCAGACCGAACCCCGGTCATGTGTATGTTTCTAAAATATGAACGTTCTGAGCTGATTTGTTCAGAAGATTATTATTTATATTAGGGGAACACGTAAGAGCACTGCGGCCTTTCCGGCCTATTGTGCAATTATTGCCCCTTTACCCTTCCATAACTCAATAGCTGTGGCCAATCTGAGTATCTGTAAGGGAGCCATGTTGGCTAGTTCCTCGGTGGAAAGGAAACCTTTCCCAAGAAGATTATGCCTTTTCCTTGCCACTGCTTCACAGTGGTATAGGATATGTATTGTCGTTTCTGAGTCTTCGAGACAGAGGCGGCAGATGTCAGTTTCAGCTGAACACATATTATTCAGGTGGTGGTTCACTCCAATGTGCCCCGTCATTAGGCCGATTAGAGTACTAATATCGCTCTTGCTGAATTTCAGGATATCCTCGACTTTATTTTTTTGTGGTATGATTAGTTTTTTTGAGGTTGATAAGCCTGGAAGTCTATTCCAGTAGATTTTGTGTTCTTGTTCAACCCACTTCCTAAGTATAGAGTTATGATGCCCTTTTGATTTTCCGCAGAATGGCTCGGGACCAATAAAGTTTTTTTCCGCTCCGTTTTTTGCAAGCCGATCAGCCTCTTCGTTTCCCTCAATTCCCACATGTCCTGGTACCCACATTAGGGTTACGTCGTTTCTTTTCCCCAGGATGATTAGGTCTTGAAGACAGTCCCAAACTAACCTCCATCCGTGTTTATTGGATGCTAGGGCTTTGAGAACCGCCTAACTATCCGATAGGATATAAATTGATTTGTTGCGATGAGCTCTCCTTCTCTTGGATACATAGCTCCATTGCAATTAGTTCAGCCTGGAAGATTGTGGCTTCTTTGCCGAGTGGTGTTGAAGCCGAGAAGTTAGGACCTTTGACTCCGGCTCCTGTCCCCTCAGAGGTGCGCGAACCATCTGTATACCAGATGGTTGATCCCTCTTCCATTTCAGGTAGCGTGGATTGCCAGTCCTTGCGTTCTCTGATTATAACTTTGAAAGGGGTTTCAAAGTTAAATTTTGTCGGCATAGCGTCCGATAATGTGGAGGTTAGAACCTCCAATTTTGGGTTTCTTAGGATTTTGAGGTGGCCTCTAAAATCCCCTGGTTTGTAATTGCTTTCCCTCTGTATGCGTAACACCCGTTTGATAGCTTCCTTTTTTATTTGGAGATGTATCGGAGGGATATTAAAGAACATGTCCATTGCCGCTGTAGGACAGGTTTTCATAGCTCCTGTGATACCAAAACAAGCTAGCCTTCGGATTTTTTCTAGCGTAAGCTGTGCTTTTCTTTGTAAAGCTTTAGTCCACCATATCGTTGATCCGTATGTGACTATTGGAATAATGATTTTTTATAACACCAGTAAATCATTTTGGGCTTTAGTCCCCATTTTCTGCCAAATAAGCTTTTACAGGCCCAAAATGCCTTTAGTGCTTTGGCATGAGTCCATTCTATCTGTTTGTTCCAGTTGAGTTTGCTATCCAGTATGACACCTAGATATTTTACCTCATCTGAAAAGGGTATTATTGTTCCATTTATTGAAGGGGGTATGATGAACATTTTCCTTCTTTTTGTAAATGGTAGTAACTCAGTCTTACTTGGGTTGATGTTCAAGTTCTTAGACTGACAGCAGTTCATTATCTCTTCTAAGGCTGATTTTATTCTTTCCGATATAATTAAATCATGTTTGCCTCTAATGATAATGACGAGGTCATCGGCATATCCTATAGCCTCGTATCCCTGTTCTGTTAGACGTTCCACGAGTTCATCTACTACAATTGACCAAAGAAGTGGAGATAGTACTCCACCTTGGGGACAGCCTCTATAGGTCTGTGCAGTCGATGTGCTATCACCTAGATCCATGGTTGTCATTCGGCTCGTTAGCATGGCATGTATCCATCTAATCGTGGCCGTTTCCAAACCCTTTTTCCTAGCCGTCATTCGGAAAGTATCAGTGAATTTTTATCAATATTTCTTAATGATTAACAGATTTTCTAACGTCCTTCAATTTTCAACACCCAAAAGCACTCCTCCTCGTGCGTACGGGATTAGCGATGGTAAAACATTCGTGTACCATTGGCGATTTTATTCGAGCTTAGCTTAGTGTTTCAATTGCCGGATTGAACACATCACTTACACTCTCAGATTTTGTTTAGAGTCTACAAATGCGAATTAAGCGTTACATCTATTGCACGATATGCTTTTGTTAGTACTCAAATATTAAACACATCACACTGGTTTGAAAACTTGCTGCACATTACTCATATGCCAATGACGTGTAATACCACTAAACTGCACATTTCGTTGTGTGTTAGAAATTGAGGCCAACCAGAATGATTTTAGATAAAAATTTCGGACAAATATTTTAAGGTCGACGACCGGTTCTTTTACTACTATCACATTCCTACTGTTAATAGTTAGTGTTGATGGAAAAAAATTAAATTTTGAAAAAATCACGTTGATAAATTCATTGTTCGCCATTGAAATTCAACAAGATTTTACTTTCCAGTTTTCTGAAAATGGTAAACACACGTGTTCAATAAAATATCATACAATCTATGCGCAATCTCAATAAGGTTTTCGTATGCCGGTTTATTGCGAAAAGACCGGTTTCGACAACGATCACAATATGTTGGCTCTACGTAATTTTCACATATATTACCTTAAATTATTTTCATATTGTATAAGAGCCTTAATTAATTTCGTTTATGCTGTTTATGCTTGGGAATGTATTTGAAATAATCCATAAGGTATTTGTAGTTATTTTAAATTTCTTGAACTATAGACTGGTTTAAATTCTACTTCGAACTTTATACTTATTATAGATATGGACTTATATAGTTAGGGAGAAGCCTATTGGGTAGTGCGTTGGTCTAAAATGAGTTCAAATCCCGATCGACGTATAATTCCAGCACGCTGCGTGCCTGAGTATACCTAGAATTACTCGATACTCACTAACACTACTCGCATAATAGAGTTTGGACAATGCAATAATACCAACAGTTCAGCGTGAATTTAGAAGTACAAAAAGGTGCATGGACACGAGCAGAAACTTGCGTTAAACTACAAGTTTTAATATACTGTTGCGAGCTAGGGGTTCGCCGGATTTCAAGTAAAACACAAATTCGTTTAAAAATAAGTGATAATTTATTTATTCGCACTTTCAATTTAATTTGCACTTTTAACTTAATTCGCCTATTTAGCATTACCGCCGCATTTCGCTTTCTTATACCGGTTCGCGTTCTTCACAGATGTCGCTGATTGACTGACTTGCCGTCTGACAGCTTCGTGCTTTTATAGTAATTTGCCCCAGTTCTCGAAGCTTCCGTCAGGTCTCGTTGGTTGTGTCTCGACTATTCTAGAACTTTAATTGCCTACATTTTGGAGTATACAGTTCCGTCGGGTGTTTACTTGAATGTTCTAGATGGCGTTTTACATATTCGGGGATACTGTTCTTGTATATTCCAGAAACATCAATTACGTGGTTGCCAGATCTATAACAATACATTCACTCATTACAATGGAAAATAAATATGATTTTCGTGAATAACAATCCATTATGATTGTGTTTACTTCATAAAAGAAAAAGAATTGAAAAAATTCAAATTTCGGACAAATTTTCCCGCGCGATCGCTGTACATGCATTGTCCAAACTCTCTTAGGAGAGTAGTGTTAGTGTGTCTCGGGTATCTCTAAGTATACCTTGGGCACCTCAATCTACGAAAATGAAAAATTCGTAGATGCGGGTTGTGCGAATAGCTAACAATCCTTCCATAAATAATGAAAAATTTTTAGGAGGCCAAGTCCTGATATGGGCCGTATCGCCATTGTACATTAGAGATTAGATGGACTTATACAGCTTCCACACTGGTTGTACGAGTACAAAAGCTGACAGCACATTTCATAAGGCTTCTCACACCCGTAATACTTCAATACCAACAAGAACGTGTTAAAAGGATGCCTCAATAATACATGGGAACCATCACTACTTCATTCAGACTTTACTTCTTTTTTCATCCATGTCCTAGGCTGTTAAGCTATAAAAGCTTTATAGGACAAATAGAAGATGTGATGCCACGTTTTGATTTAACTGTGAAAGAAATCACTTGTGACATTTCAAGAATTCTTTCTAAAAAAAATGGTTCCTATGTATTCGAATCTTATAAATGATAAAATCCAAATATGGGATTTTTAACTGCATTTAATAATATCGCTTCACACGATTTGCATTCAAAATTTTCAAAGGTCAGGAACGAAATAAAACAAATTAAAACAAAAATTAACCCATAAACGGTCACTGAACCGATTTGTGATACTAGATCCGGATTCAGAGCTATGGGATAGTAGCATAAAATTAAAAACTATCAACATTGTACCTACGTAAGTTATTCGTTTTTAATCCACATTAATAAGTTTTCAATGTTTTTTATGTGAATACTTATTTAAACACCATTCATCGAACCCTAGCATGTTTTTTTTTAAAGTTTCGCTATTTCTTGCAAGAGATGGCTATTTAGTACGTGTCTAAAATGCTTTCGACGAAAACGAAAAAAATCTCCATATTAATTTGTGCATTAAACACAACTGATTGAAATTCAAAACAGAAAGAACCGGATTGGCAATCTTTTCGAAGACAATCTCTAGTTTTTCTTTTTTATTTTCGTTTTTGCCCAAAAGAAGAAGAAAACTGAAGGCGTGTGAGTCCAACGACCAGCTTATGATATTTTTAAGAAAATTGTGTATTGATAAAATCCAAAATTAACACCTTTAGTTTAGTATATTTTCGGTGTTAACTCGAATCAAATAAATTGTTAGATAAGTTAATTTTCTATTAAATATTTAAGAAATATATTATAAACTCAGCTCTTAGCAATAAATTATAATAACAAATAAACACCCACGGCCGTAAGACAATGAAAGGAAACGGCAATGAAAGGAGAATATCTCTCGGTAAAAATAAGTTATAAAACAGCAGTGCTGCTTCGTGTACGAAATTTCCGCTTCAGAGCATTTTCGCAAAAGTTCCTCTACCACTAATCTGCCATAGGATAATTATTATGGAGGTGCTACTTCAAAACATATTACTTCCTTGGCATAGCACTGATGACCCACAGTCGATTTTATCCATAGTCCGAGCATAACATACTTATTCGTTTTGCTATGGATATGGTTGTTCTGCTGACGTGCAGAAAGTATCTGAAGAAGACTTATAGGGTTTTATGCTTGGCTGGACAGCGACACATTTTACCCTTCTTTGGGAACATGCCTCGGAGCTTCTCCCTATTTAACAAATTCGAAATTGCCTTATAAGTAAAATGCACATTAAAGAAATTCAGTTCCACTAGAATGATTATAAACGTTCACGTTTGTTGAGAATAATAAATACAAAATGAATTAATAGTGAACCTAAAAATCGTTTGAACTTTTATTTGGAATTCTTTCAAAAAAGCGCCCACTTTGATAGCGTGGTCTCGTCCTTTTTCATATAGTAACTCTAGTGACGTCAATTCAAATCAACCCAAACGGTGATTTTATTATGAAATTAGCGATTCCCCGCGACTTTTTCCGCATAAGAATCGCAATAATATGTAATTTTTGAGAATGTGGTTAATAATACATTATGTGGGATACATAATCTGCTTGGTTTAATGATTCTTTGAACACAATGCTTTCTATTTTGTTGGTATAAAAACCATAAATTATTAAGAATGAAACCGAGATACTCGCTTTTATATGGAACAGGCTCGTGATCAAATCAATCCCGTGATTTTAGATCATACACGTATTGAAGAGCGTTAAGGATCTGTGAATAGTTGGAGCTTGTGTTAATTAAAAAACAAAAGCCCAAAAACATACCATTAAGCTTGATAACATAATAGGATTACGATTAGCTAATCGGCTTACTTTTCTTCGATATTAATTATAATACTAATTAAGGATTAAGTACAAAATTTGAGCGCGATAAATTTTATACGTACTGAGCAAATTAGCCCATAGTTTTTCGTGGAAACTTGCAGAAACTTGCAACTTCAAGAAAATTTTTGAAAATTAGTCATTTTGTATGGGAGAAGGCACCAGCAACTTCCATTCCTCCACTTGTCCCTAAGATAAGAAAAAGTAGTGTATATAGAAAGGCACGATGACATCAAACATATTATTTACCTTTATAATTGGCAATGCAGTTATCTTTATGGACGTCACTGTATTGTGAAGGGCAATGGCAAAATTTGGACAGGAAAGCAACATCCAGGACCTTGCCATTGAAAACACTTGTTGCTGTCACTACTCTGTTCAAGGATTTGAAGCCCCTCTTTTGCCAAGAACCGTCCAAGGCTACTGCAAGGTCGGTTTTCCCATCATTGTCAATGATTTCCTTTTGTAGGGATGCGACCATGGATCCTTTGGAGATCTAAAACATGAGCAAAACAACTGATTATAGTTTTTATCTAACTGTTCAGATAGCTATTACAGTTTAAAACTTCTCCTCGTATCCAACTAAAATAAGTTGAAGTGATGGAAAAAAAAGCTAACTGTGGTTAAAACATAATAGGACTACGATTGCGCGTAAAGCGCAATCTTACGTTACTCTAGATGAAATGATTCCAAGAAATTTTGTATGGGGAGTGTTAGAAGGGGTGATAGCATTGAACTAATTTTGTCCCCATCATGCCAAAGTAGCTATAAAAAATGTTTTATAAAAAATGCTTACTCCAAAAATTGAATAGGAGCTGAGAAAATTAGTGTGTTAGATTTAGTTGAAATGTGCAGTTTGTATGGGAGGTGGTAGAAAAAGTGGGGGGGTTTTATTGATTTTTTCAGAAATAACTAAGAATATTATAAAATTGACATCTCTTAAATTTAAAACTAGTAAAATCCATACTTTTGAAGAAAATAGATTTTTTGTGAAGTTGTGAAACTGTGTAATATTGTATGGGAGGGGGTAGAAGCAGTAAAGCTAATCAAATAATTTTCTCTGATCTTAGTGATAATGCTAAATACGTATTTATTACAAAATGTGAGCTCGATAAATATTACATGTTCTGAGAAAATCGGATTAGAGCATTTCATGAAAAAGTGTAGTTTGTATGGGAGGGTTTGGAAGGAGAGGGAGGACGCAAACAATTTTTATACTGTATATTGAAATTATTATGAAAGTATTATATCCCGAAATTCAGACTAATAGCTTTTATACTTTTCGAGCAAATCCATTTATAGCCGAATTGGGAAATTGTGTCATTTTGTATGGGAGGGGGTAGAAGGGGTCAAGCTAATCGTCTAATTTTTTTTACCCTTACTAACAATTTTAAATAAATATTAAGTGCAGAAATTCAGCTTGCTAAATTTTATACGCACTGAGTAAATTGGCTTAGAGTAATTCATGACAAGTACAGTTTGTATGGGAGGTGGTAGAAGGAGGGGGAGGACACGCATAATTTTTATACGGTAGATTAATATTATCATAAAAGTAATATATTCCAAATTTCAGGTCAATAGGTTTTATACTTTTCGAGCAAATCCGTTTATTGTCAAAGTGCGCATTTGTGTCATTTTGTATGGGAGGGGGTAGAAGGGGTGGAGCGATTTGGCCCGTTAACGAACTTGACCTTACTTTTTTATCAAAAACGATGTGTACAAAATTTGAGCTTTCTAGCTCAACGCGTTCTCAAGCTAGAGAGCGAACGGACGGACGGACAGACGGACGGACGGACATCCGGTTTTGAGATTTTTGAGTGATAATATTAATATCTGTATTCATAATTTTTTTCTCCGAGCCTTATTTCTTGGCGTTACAAACCTTAGAGCAAACTTATAATACTCTCAGATTCCATCTAGAGTATAAAAATGCTGGAAATGAAGGATAATTTAAATTCATCATTCCTCCAGACGAGACGCATTGCACTATGTCCTTTTCCAGTTGCTCGGAATGCGTACACAATTTGCAGATTTATTTGGTATGCCATTCGTCTTGTATCTGGGTAAACAAAAATATTATTTATTTAACAAATAAATTTTGAAAATACTCTAATTTGTTCAAATAATTTACATTTTACAAAGAAAAAATGTGAAAAAATAGGCACATACCTGGTAGATTTGTCACAACTGGTTTGGTTCCCATAAATTTTTTAGACTTGGAACATTCCCTGCGCTCTATTTGTAATTTTGATGCTAGGCCAATTCTCTGGACGACGGAAAATGCAACCGATCCGTGGCAGTCCTTGCAAACCAAAAAATCATGCCATTTTCTGTCAAAATTGACATGTCGACGATGTCGTAGGTTTTTTTTTGAGCAATATCCATCTTATAGGCTCAAATTGTGACTCATCTTAGAGTGGGATGATGACGTTGACCTTTCACTTTGCGACACACTTTCGCCATCTGAATGTTCAGGAGAACTCGCACTTTCTCGAACACTTTCCTGCACATTTTCCGCATGTTCCCTCCGATGTCCTCTTCCAGGTCCGGGTCGCATCTTTCTTTTTCTGAAAACCTTGAGTCCGCTTCGAGGCATCGTAATGTGGGCAAAAAACAGTTCGGAATCCAACGAAACACTAATAGTTATATGAGATCGTACGGATCGATTATATTTCAAGCCTAGTCTCAATGATAGCCGAAGTATCGATTTTAGACTGAAATATGTCACGAAACGTCATCCATTCGGAAAAATGCTCTCCTAAAAAATCATGTTTTTCAGTCTGTTCCTTTTCTCGGGATCTATCAATCCTATATGGCTCAATTTTTTATGACGTGTTCTTGGATAGTACCTGGATGTTTTAACGTTTTATATTTACAAAATTTATTATTACAAACATCAGAAAAAATTTCCGATAGATTGAGTAAATTTTTCGCACAACAATAAATTCATATCAAACATTTAAAAAACGTTGAAATGAAAAATGAAACGATAAAAAGTTCGTCTTTTATTTCTTTATTCATCTTTATACATCGTTTCAAAGAAGAGACTAAAACAAACTGAACAAAAAAAAGATGATTTATCTAGCTTCAATAGCTTCGGATTTATGACTAAGCAAAAAATAAAAAATTTTTCGCCCGACTTTTCGACTGAGACCCCCCTTAAGCGAAATTCAAAGAATCTTTTGCATCGAGTCGTCACCGTTGATGGTAGCTGGATACATTATCGTATACCACAGATCAATCGACAGTCAAACAATGAATTTTTCCGGGTGAATCTGCTCCGATGAAGGCAAAGACGGTTATATTGGCCAAAAAGTTCATTTTTTGAGCTTCAAAGGGAATAATGCTCATGGACTTTTTGCAGAAAGGAAGAACGATTACGGGGCAGCACTACAGTGAATTATTTGACTGAGTTGATAAAAAATTGAAGAAGACACGTCCTCATTTGGCTAAGAAAAAGTACTGTTTCACTGCGATAACGCATCGGCACGTTCATCCAGAATTTTCGCGCCTAAATTGCATGAACTACGCAAAATTGCTGCCGCACCCACCGTACTCGCCCGACATAGCTCCCTGCGATTTATTTTTGTTCCCCATCATGAAAATATGGCTCGAGGGAAAAAAACAGCTCAAACAGTGAAGCTATCGCCGAGATAAAAGCGTAATTTCCAGAGCTTGATAAATCTTATTTTTGAATGGGTTAACGAAACTACAGAGACGTTGGGAAAAGTGTATCGACCTAAAAGAGATTACGTTGAAAAATAAAAAAAAAATGTAAAAAACTTGCGTCTTTATTCCTAACACGGATACTTATTGATCGCCCCTCGTATTATTCCAATAATAAATTATAATATTATTGCGAGCTAGGGGTTCGCCGGAATTTTAAGTAAAAACATAATTCGTTTAAAAAGATAAGTGATAATTTATTTATTCGCACTTTAATTCAATTTCCCGCTTAATTCGCACTATATGGCAATACCGCCGCGTACTTTTCTATCGCTTTCACTTAGTGTTGGGTAGGACAAGAATTTTTGTCCCATGTTTGTATGAGGGGCTCATTTGAAATTTGAGGTGGTACAATGTCCCACCTCAAATGTCCCATTCAAAAGCTCCATGTCCCATTCATACATACAATGTCCGTCCCATTCATACAATTTGCCTTTTTGAGGAGCAATGGTAGCAAATGAGCGAAAAATGACGTATATTGCGCTTTTATGTGTGCGCGTAGAGTATTTTAACCCTACTAACACCGTTTCTTATTGAGATGCGGTATTAAAATGACGTATTATTAGGTGTGGCATTTGTGGGTTGTGTTGAGAATGTATATTATAACATTCTTTTTTATTTTATTTATTCTTATTTAATTTTAAAAATTAAAATACAAAATCTCCTTAATTAATATCACAAAACAATACATTCTTATTTATTTCAGTTACTCTTATTTACACTTATTCGGTTTCACTAGGGTTAAAACACTATACTAGCCATGTAAGTCAATCCAACAACAACAAGTTGTAGTCACAATAAAAATGACAGTTCCGTTCGCCAGCTTTTGTATGTAGCGGACACGGCGGGCTTCGTAAGAATCGCGTTTATTCTTAAATGCAGTATTAAAAATAGTTCAGTTTTCCAAAATACTTTATTAATAGTGCTCAGCATGTAATTACTACACGTTGATATCAGTGCAATAGATTTTTAATTGAAAAAAGTGCGATAAAAGTTAAATCTCGGTTTCTTCCATCGAAGAGAATCTGTCATTCATGTGCAGAGTTCTCCGGTTCGTAATATTTCCGTGCTGAGAGCTTTGCTTTCAGCCATACAAATGCATGGGACAAAACCCGGTGAAGTGAGTGTGATTTGAGTGTTACAAATGCATTGGTACAGCAGCCATACAAATGCATGTTTTTAATTCAGATGCGACAAAAGCTCTGAAGTGGGACAAAAACTTTGAAGTGGGACAACAATATTTTTTGTAGTGATGGGACATTTTGACGTGCATGAATGGGACATTTGTACCACTTCTTGTATGAGTAACCCAACACTACTTTCACTGGTTCGCGTCTTCCGTAATAAAAATCGCTGACTAGCTGATTCTCTCGCTAAAAGCTTTAGTGCTTTTATACATCTCTTCATACTCATGACCATGACTGTTCTCGAAGCTTCCTTCGGTGCGTATGTGTGAACTATACTGGAAAGCTCTAGATCTTTAATTGTGGCTTTCTACATAGTTGAGTATACTGTTCTACGTAATTCTTGTCTATGCGAGAGAGATCGAGTTGCGGGGCTGCCAGGTCTGCATGTAACAATATGATAATTATAAACTATTTTCTAAAACAAGACAAATTAAGATAAGCATTGAGATCCAAAACCGGAAGTGGCAGTGGATCGATGAGACACTCTGGAAACCAGTGCAAAACATCTCCAAGCAAACTCTGGATTATAACTCTCGAGCGGGACTTCGAATCAAAGTTTGCATATCGACCGGTATTAGATATACATATATTATGGATTCAGAGGGATAATGGGAGGGTACTGTGCAGCATCATTTACCAATGTTTGGCAGTTGATTGCAAACGGGGTCGTATCAGGTTGCTTGTGGTGGTAACTATTTATTGGAAGTGTTAAGTGTTAAGCGACTATCTCGAGAAACAATCAAAGTGGCATATTACACATTGTCTCACAATGGTCGCCATTGTAAAAATCAACGCAATGGGTCTATTTGGACGTACGTGAAGCCATTTGGATATCTACTTTCAAAACTTCAATCCAAATAGTCGGTATCGCCTGTTTTGACATCCGTCTTAAAATTTGTTAACCTCTAATTCCTGTGGTACATTTTCACCTATTTTTAGGACTAATCTGACTTGAATACCGCTTTTATGAATATTATGACACCAGAAACAGTCAAAACTACAAAATTCTTAAAACTATAGTTAAGAAGAAGTTGTAACGAAGTTGTAAAGATACAGAACGAAATTTCACACGCCACAGCACTTAAAATGTTAAAAATAATACTCGATTGCGGTGCAGCTCCCCTAACTAAATTTCTATCGTATTTGGCCAGGTTTTCTTAAGAAAAACATTTGACTATTTCAGACTCCATTATTTTTCTCCTCATTTCAAAATTTAATAGAAATCAATAAAATCATATAATAATCTGCAACCGAAAACTTAAAACTATATAATTTCCGTTATATTAAGTTGAATAAACTTTAGCATATATAATTTATTGTTTTACTTTATTCTAACAGTGGTTTCGTTTTTTCAAAGCCTCTGTCTATAAAATAACAAATCAAAATTTTATTTTGAATCTCGAGAAGTAAAAACAATTTGCCACTGATTTGGAGCTTTAAAAATTAAAAAAGTTTTTCGAAAGACCTTTATAATTTATTATCGAAAGTTGATTAGCAGTAAATATATTACAAGCAACGAATCGAATTTACCACCTTAACAATGTAATCTCGTCAAATTACCATTTCTTATATGCGGTTACTAGCGCAAAAATGAAAGGAAAAGCATTTTTTATTTTCGTATTCTTACGAAGATTGGCAATCAATGGTCGTCGATGGTTTCTTATAAGGCATGTGATTAGCACCGTGCATGTTTAGTATGTTTCCGATAGCGAAATACAATAATTAATCATGATAAATCAATGCAAACATTCGTTCCAGAAAGTGTGTCGAAGCTTTTGGCATTAGGAAACAAAAATTACTAACTTGCAATATTTTAATAGAATTACTTGGGACTCATTCGATTTGTGGCGAATCCATTGGATGCAAATTATAATATTTGCTCTCTCTCTCAGCCTTCTGCAATTGCAGTTGCAGTAGCGAAAAACGTTTTTTTTAATAGAATTTGAAGGAGAGGTTAGGTTTAGGTTGTAGGTGAGTGGTTTGTGGCTAGGGTGTAGCCTAGTAGGTAGCGTGTTGGTCTTGTAATGCGAGGTCGTGAGTTCAAATCCCGGTCGGCGCAATACATAATTCCAGCACACTCCCTGCTTGGGTATACCTTGGTCACCTCAATCTACGAAAATGAAAAAATTCGTAGAAAGAGGGTTGTGCGAAGGGCTAACAACCCTTCCACAATAAGTAATGAAAAATGTTAAGGAAAGTGAATATCAGGAGGCCATGGTCCTATTTGGGCAGTAGCGCCATTGTAGGAGTAGAAGACAATGCACTGGGGCTATCTAGTTGGGCCCATTTTACTCCTCCACTAGGTTCGATTTCCGAACCAAAGCAGGCTCGATTGTTTCATAACTCTGAGGTCGTGTAGTTCTGAGAATAATCTAGAGCCTGAACAGAGGAGACTACTGTTGGAGATTTCCGGACAGTGACAAAGATAATGTTCGATAGATTCTTCGTATTCCTCACAACCTCTGCAAGGGCTGTCGCTCGCGATTCGCAGCCTGAACGCGTGCAGCTTTAGCAAGCAAAGACTTTTGGTCAGGCCAACAATAGTTCGGAGGCTATAGCGACTACGTTGTAAAAGCTGAGCTGTAATATTTTTATTGGGTTCTTCCCAAAAGGATTTGGCCGTTCTGCAGCTGTCCATCTGCGACCACCCCGCCAAGAAAGAATCCAAAATAGTTAGTTTAAAGCTAGTCTTCAGCATTGTTAGTGCTACATCGACTGACTTCCTAGTGGAGTTTATGTTTGCAGATGTTTGCCGCTTAAATCAGAACGAATATGTAACATTCTTTAAAAAATTCTAGAAAAAAGTGTGCATGTTTTTTGTCCAATACTGTAAGTGTATTTACGTGCACAGGACAGCTTTTTTATAACGCTTTTTCTGAACGATTTAAGCCCAAAGCCTTTCGGCTATTTGAGGTGCTATTTGAAAAATTCATACACGGGACTGCCGGCCAGTACATGGCAATATTTTTCTGCTCGACTCAATCAAATTCGACTTCTATAGGAAGGAGAGATGCATTGCGGTATTTGCTTCCAACGTCATTTTAGTGCTTTCAGTCGTAAGCCATCGTATTCCTTCGTTCTAAGTATTGCCAGTATGGAATTTTCTGTACAGACCGAAAATGTGAATGAGTAAATTTGGAAATATTGCCTACATTTGTGGTGCTTTGAGGGGATATGAATCGGTTTTAGCTTTTGTAGATCAAGCGATATCTCTTTTTTAAGCCATTAATTTTTATGCCAAGTAAATAGAAAATTGAAAGAAAAGATTTCCGGGTTCTACACTGTTATGCTATATTATTCGTGACGTTTAGGTCTCTGTTGAGACCTTTATCAAACTGAGCAGAGACCGCAACGTCACGAATAATAAAGCGTAACACTGTAGAATCTGGAAATCTTTTCTTTCAATTCGAAATGCACTGTGAAAACATTCACCAAACCATTAAATAGAAAATATTAGTTTAAAATAAAGCTTATGATAATTTTTTAGTATTTTCAAAGTTCATAATTGATACATGAAGGTTGAAGAGCTTTTCAAAGAAAGATGTCGTAATAATATTTCTTGAAATTTCGGCATGCTATCACCATGTGTTGATAGAGGATATTCAATTAATCAAATTCCAGTTAAGACCCCCCGTAGGGGCATAGGACAGAAACAACTCTCTTCCACAAGGCGCGATCCTGAGCATCGGCTTTAAGCTGTTGCCAGGACTTGTTTATTCCTCTGGCCTTCTGCTCAACTGCCCGCTTTCATGTGTTACATGGTCGACCAACCCGACGTCTTCCTTGAGGGTTATAATCCAGAGCCTGTTTTGCGATGTTTCGCTCTGGTTTCCTCAAAGTATGACCGATCCACTGCCACTTCCGCCGTTGAATCTCAATACCTATTTCAGTCTGGCGAGTTGTACTCCAAACTTCGTCGTTGGGATCACTTCTGGCCAGAATATTCCTAAAATGCGTCGGAGGCATTGGTTCACGAAAGTCTGTAGTTTCTTGGTAAGTCGAACGGTCACTTTCCACGTAGTACAACCATATAACAACACGGATTTGACGCATGCGTCAAAAACTCGCAGCTTCGTGCGAAGGGAGATCTCTCTTAACCTCGAGAAAGGGGAAAAGATACCGAAGGCCTGACGAGCTTTATTTAGCCGAGCCTCAACATCCTTTTCGGCTCCGACGTCCATGCTGACAATGCTTCCAAGATATCAAAAATCTTGCACCTCTTCCACATCCTGTCCATTAAGAACAATCGGTGTGCTTGCGTTCGAACCCATGTGTATGTACTTGGTTTTACGCACATTTATTTTCTGTCCCGCCTCTTTGCATTTAGAATGCAACGAGCGAACATTTGACTCTAAGTCCGAACGGTTATGTGCAAGCAAACACACGTCATCAGCATAATCAAGGTGACTTAAGATGTTAAATAGTCTCCATTGAGGACCTTTACCTTCCCCACCTTCCAGTGCAGCTTTCAAGATGTCATTTATTACCACCAGAAACAGGGCTGGTGATAATATGCAGCCTTGTCTAACACCCGTTCGCACAGGGAAGCTCTCGGACAGCTCTCCTCTATACAAGACGCGACACCTTGCATCTTCGTAGGATTCTTTAATCATAGCTATGACCTTATATGGAATACCTCTCCTACGCAAAGCATTCCATATGTAATCTCGCTTAACGCTGTCGAACGCCTTCTCGAAGTCCACAAACATGAGATGTAGTGGCGAACCCATTTCGGCTGACTGCTCTAATATTATCCGTAGGGTATTTGTGTGGTCGGTACAAGACGACCCTTTACGGAATCCAGCCTGATAAACTTCGAGAGTGCTCCCGACGACATCACTAATCCTATTGAGAATTACCTTAGCCATAATTTTTGATACGGCAGTAAGTAGACATATACCACGCCAATTGCCACAATCCCGAAGGTCGCCCTTCTTCGGAATTTTCACAATGACGCCCTCCTTCCATTCAGTGGGATATCTTCCTTCATTCCACACCTTAGTGAAGAGTGGGAGGAGTATGTCGGCTGTTATATCCGGGTCCGCTTTGAAGAGTTCAGTTGGTAGTCCGTCTATACCGCCATTGACCGAATGGCGGAAACTATCTATCTCTTCCGTATCTGGGGGATCGTCCCTAATAGAGGATTGTTGCGGTTGGATGTTTGGAAGTTGTTCTGTTTCCGGAATATCTTCCTCTGACAAGATGATTAAAATATCAGAGAAGTATTCCTTCCATCGTCGCAACTGGTGTTCACTCATATTAAGGAGAGTTCCGTTGACATCTCTCACCAGATGGTTGGCGGTGAAATTCCTGTTCGTTAACTGTTTCATGATTTTAAATAGTGAACCCATATCCCCAAGGTAAGCCGCAGATTCTGCCTTGTTTGCCAGATCTTCAATGGCCTTTCTCTTGTCGCGTCTAACAGCCTTTTTAAGCTGTATATGAGCATCGCGGTAGTTCTGCCTCAAGTCGGGCGTTCGTTGGTTGACATCGGGTTGAGAGATGATTGCCAATTTGGCTTTTTTTCCAATTGCCAACCTTGTCCCATGCGTTTTGCGACATCCAGTGTTTCTCACCGCTTTGCACATATCCCACAGATTCTTCAGCACTAGTTAGAAAAGTGTTTATGGTTGCCTCCCAATTGGCGTCCAGTGTGCGCATTTCATATTCACCCAATGTGGATGACTTTTCGCGTAGAATAGTGGTGTATTCGCGTTTTTTGTTGGGATCTCTGAGTTTATCCACATTAAGCTTGCGCTTCATTTGAAGAATTTGTGGTCATCGGATAGCTGCTGCACACAATCTCAAACAGGCAACCATCAAGTGGTGATCGCTCCCCACGTCAGCTTCACGTTTCGCTCGCACATCGAGGAGACATTTTCTCCATCGGCGACTTATAGCCAAATGGTCGATCTGGTTCTGAGTAACACCATCAGGGGAAACCCAAGATGTTTTATGATGACTCTTGTGTGGAAAAAGGGTCCCTCCGACGACCATTTGCCGAGTACTACAAAACTCCACAAATAATTCGCCGTTTTCGGGTCTCTTAATCCAAGGTCGTGATGCATCGACCCAAGGGTCACCATGCCTCCCCATGACGTGTTCTAGTCCAGTGTTGTCTGATCCAACCTGGGCGTTCATATCTCCCGAGATAATAATAATATCACCTCTTGGAACACTGATCATCGATCACTGATTGGCGGTGCAAGGACCGAGTAACCCCAGGTCTTCCCCCGTCATTCAATGTTCGAACGTTCCAGAAGCCAATCATAGTCCGTTTTCGAATGCCAAAAGTCGTTACCGTAGAATCAGTCCGTATCCGAGGCGCTGTATCCGTTTCTCGTATCATTTAGGTCTTAAGATCACGGGTAATAACCTCATGATCCAGTGAGTGTCCATTTGCCATTTTTAGGGAAAGCAGGACTGGCTGTGGGTGAATTCTACAGCCCCCATCCCACAGGGGGAAACACATGGAGAGAGGATATTAACGTCCGTTAATTTATGAATAGTAGGGTGAATGTGTATCATATTCAATATCAGATCTTTCTTGCGATCAGATCTTATTGCTACTTAAAAGTCTATTAATATTGTATACAATTAGACAGCGTCAGGAACAAGTCGCATATCTGACTTATTCCTTTTTTCCCAAAGGCGTCTAATTACACTGTACAGAATGAAAATAAGCCTTGACATCATTCCTGCTGATTCTTATGTAAAATGACCTCCTGCATCCGAATATGACCTCCATTTTTCCCTATCACCCACCGTTTTGGAGGGAGCTCCCCATCTATTTTTATCAATTTTCCATAATTTAGAAGGATGAAAAGGATTATCCTAGCCTTTAAATTCCTAGCCCCACAACTAGAGAGGTGAAAAGATCTAAGACATGAACATTTCTAACAAGGTGGTAGATTTAGGGGGAACTTCCCCCTTAAATTGTAAAACAAAACAGTAAAAAGATAGATTTCCGGTTTTTTCATTTATTTTGTACATATTCCAGCTTCCAGCCCCCTTCATCCTTCCCCAAATACTCCTAAATAATAAAAATATGTAGCAAAAATAATAAAAATACATAGAAACAAGCTTCTGATATGTTTGCGGGGAATTAACTTTCAAAGCGCAACGACAACGCCTTTCTCCTCTTCTTAAAACGGCCTACAAATTTTACTTTGATTGCAAAGTTGGCGATAGGGCTCCAAAAGTAGCTTGACCAAATGGCTCCATTTGGCGCGTCATCTCACAGATTGTTACCTTTGTATGACTTCAAACGTCGGCTTCTCTAGCAAAAGTCAGTATAAAATTCAGAATCCAAATATTCCTTCAACTTTAAGACCAGTATCTCACAGCGAATCTTTGTCAATCCCAGTGCCCCCAAAAACAGTTTTTCGGAGATTCGATGTTCATTAAACGCATTGAGTCGAAAAGAAAAACGAACTTGGATTGCATTCAAAAACGTATGTGAGAACTTTTTGGATAGCAACAAAAGTGATGATTATATCGCTAATGTCGAGGAATTAATGTCAGCGAACATGGCCATGGGGTGTAACATGTCTCTTAAAGTATATTTCCTTCACTCACATCTGGACTTCTTCACTGAAAGCTTAGGAGCAGTTTCGGATGAGCACAGGAAACAGTTCCATTAAAACATTGTTGTATGCTGAAGGCCTTAGGATGGTTATTTCGATACCAAAATATCGAAACAACCTGAAAGGAGAAATAAGGTTCGGAAATTCGACCGGTCTAGCTACGGGAGTCGTGGGAAAATTCGTTGCTCCGACACTGACCATAAAAACCATGGCCTGTAACAAAAAAACGAGCTTTAGGTCAACTTACCCCAGAACAGGTATTCAACAGAAAATAGGACTTTCTCTGATCGCGATGTTGATCCGAGCAGATGCCTCGACGATGGCGACTGGTGTTAGGTCGCCTTACCCTGCCCACCCTGGCTTAGTCATACAGTCTCCAAGAAAAATCTTTCTTGTATGGCCCCATGAAGAGTTGGGGAGGAAAAGTGGAAGCTAAGAGGGAGGCTCTTCAATTATAAAATTAGATATTAATTTTTTTAATTCATTTAATTTTACTTTAGACATTTATACTTTTCAAAAGTCTAATGGTTGCTTTTTGTATATTGGCGGATCTTATTTAATTACAATTCAAACTCACACGCCTGATATCCAAAAATATTTTCATAAATTTTGCTTCATTCATTTTCGATTCGCTTAATTTCAGTTTGTTTTCCTTAAGTCTATGGTAGTTTATTTATTTTTATTTTTTTAGTTACAAAACAAAAAAAAATGATACGAGCTAAACTTTTAGAGTCTAAATGAAATCAAATATTCGATCACGAAATTAAGCGAATAAGCCGCAATTACGAGAAATGGATCAGATTTGTGGTACCAAAAATCGAGACTGATGATATAATCATTAGTAAAAATTTCCGACTAAACTAGGGTGTAGCCTAGTGGGTAGAGTGCTGGTCTACAATGCGAAGATCGTGAATTAAAATCCCGGTAGACGCATAATTCCAGCACACTGCCTGCTTTGGGTATACCTTGGTCACCTCAATCTACGAAAATGACAAATTCGTGGATAGAGAGTTGTGCGAAGGTCTAACAACCCTTCCACAATAAATAATGAAAAAATGTTAAGGAACCTGAAGGTCAGAAAGCCAAGGCCCAATTTGGGTAGACGCATAATTCCAGCACACTGTCTGCTTTGGGTATACCTTGGTCACCTCAATCTACGAAAATGACAAATTCGTGGATAGAGGGTTTGCGAAGGTCTAACAACCCTTCCACAATAAATAATGAAAAATGTTAAGGAACCTGAAGGTCAGAAAGCCAAGGCCCAATTTGGGTAGACGCATAATTCCAGCACACTGTCTGCTTTGGGTATACCTTGGTCACCTCAATCTACGAAAATGACAAATTCGTGGATAGAGGGTTTGCGAAGGTCTAACAACCCTTCCACAATAAATAATGAAAAATGTTGAGGAACCTGAAGGTCAGAAAGCCAAGGCCCGATTTTGGCTGTAGTGCCATTGTAGAAGTATAAGAACAATTTCCGACTTGATTTTTTTTTTCTTAAATATCACGATAACTTAACAAAACAGAGTTAACTATCTTTTTAATGAACGCGAAGCTTTTACGATAGTGTATTGATGGCAAAGCGGAGAACGCTTATAATAACGCTAACTAACCCTCCCCCTCCCAATCTACATCCTTGCTAGACATGTTCATGTTTTAGATATTTTCAACTCTCTAACGTTTGCCATCTCCTTGTCCTCGGTCAATCGATCCTTTATTTATACCGAACGATGTTTAGTGATATGAATATGCATTATATATAAAACTTAAGGTTGGAGGTAATAACTGCAGGAATATCTAATTTTAAGATCTTCTCAGGGTTATAATTGGGCTATGTGTTCATAACAATGACAACTGCGCTGAGGTCGCCATTACTATACTAATACTATTTCCATATTGCTATATAAGACGCCACTGCCTGTTTTGACCTTGACCAACTATCAAAAGTTATTCGCATCAATTTTGCTAATTATGTATAACCCGAAAAAAGTGGAATTTACTCAGGAGCAATCTCTTCACAATCGTGTTTAAAATATTTTCATATAATTAAATGTTTCAATAATTCAGGCAACTCAATCGTGAAGATGAATTATCTAATTTTTAATGTTTTCTGATTAAAAAAAAAATTTAAGTTAGAATTGAGATTGAATATCTTTGGCGTTCAGATATGTGGGAACGAAAGTGTGTAATACATTTTGTTTATTTCGATCGAATCATCATGAAAATACCAAATCAAAAATCTGCAATTAAAAACAACATTTCTATCCAAAATATACCGAAAATTAAATGCATACCACAGCTTGTTTTTATTTTGACCCAGAACAAGAGCTAATTGTAGCGGCGTTCTATATCTTGTTAAATTTTTCATTTCCGAAACAAATATCCAAAGTAAGAAAATAATTTCTGAACAGTTCCATTGGCCCACTTTCACAACACATTAACATTTTAATTAAATTCTCCCAACAAATAAAACCTTCAAAACATTGCGCAGAAATTACAAACGAGCAGAGTTACATTTTCTCTTTTCGTTGCATATCTTGCCGATGGCCGATGCTGGCGTTACTAAGAATATAAAAGAGTTCAAAGTTATGGGGATAACTTCGTTGGTCTCATACCGACTTTCGCAATTTCAAAGTCTTGACATCTGATGCGGGCTTTAACGTTAAAATTTACGAACATGTTGCCACTCCTGCAAAGATTTCCGTGCAAATTTCTTATGACAAATAAACCTAGGGTGTCTCTCGACTTCTATGTGTATCTTCAGTGGAATAATTGGCAGATATTTTATATGCGCCGCAACAAGCAAATTATTTTCTATATGGGTTTCATTGTGCAACAATTTAGTGCATTACGGATTGCAACAAAACGTGATCAAATGTATAACAATGTTCTAGTTGTATTTTATACCCTGCATAACGCACCACCAGTTGATTGGTAGTATTTATTAGAATAAATAATTTAATGTTGGTGAGGCACGGATATTATGTTTATTTTCTTGCATCGATTGTACTTCATATCAAATCTGAATATAGGTTCATATGAAAAAAGAGTAACAAAAAATCGTTGTTCTATTAAGGGGGGACATCTGAGTAACAAAAAAAAAAAGCGAATTTTCTGGATTTTTTTTGGCCAAATGAAAGAGCCAATCAAAAATTTGTAAAGTAGGTTTTATAATAGTAGACACGAAGTACAAAATATAATTTTTTCAAATAAATCCAAAACAAAATTGCGGCTGTGAAGCATTTCTTCGTAGGCCCTTTTTTGGAAGGAGGTCCATGGCTGGACAGCTAACGTCCTTAATTTTTGATCTAGAACAAAAAATCAAGTTTGGTTAGTTTCTATACATCAACAGCTATCGACACACGTAGGATTTTTGCGACATATTGATTTTTCGCAAAATGGTGAGTGATCGAAAAAAAAGTTACAATTTTCACGAAAAAAAACGTTACCAAATTTTTGATAAAAAAAAATTAAGCAATATAAAAAAAAATCCTACGTGTGTCGATAGATAAAGGTATTTTGAATATACTGTCAAAATTTCAGGTCGATCGGTTAAGATTTATTCGAGTTATGTATCCGGCCGTCTCAAAAAAAGTGGTTTCGAGAAAAACGCGATTAAAGTTTTAAGTACTGTAAAATATACCTGATATACCTGTGAGGCATCGCCGCAGAATGGAAAATTTGGACATTTAGACACTTTTGCCGGATTCTATCTTATGGTATATTATTTTTAAGACCCTAAAGCATTTTTTAAGCGTAACAAAAAATTTTTGATTTTTTCAAAATTTTACTCAGATGTCCCCCCTTAAACTATGTATCTAAAGACGCTTTCTGATGATTGGTTCCATTATATTGATTTATTTATTTAATCGCTTTTGAACAAAAAAGATAACGTTGTAACATTTTCATTTATACAAAAGCAGAAATATCAGAACAGTGACGGAAAGAATTCAAACATTAAAGATTATAGTTTTTAATCTATTTTTAAATAAAACAAAAGAAATAGTTAAAGATCCATGTTGAAGTTGATCGTGGTTTCTTTGCATTCTCAACATCGGGGAGTGATAGTAAATATCAAGTGAAGCTCGAGGAAGATAGAAAATATCGGAATTCCTGGTTGATACTGTTCCTTGTATATTAAGCAAGTAGTTGTATGTCAAGCTTGTAGAGGAAGCAAGCATCAAGAAAAGTCCGTCGTAGATGCAAAGGCTGGTTGAAGTGCTATAAGTCTGTTATTTTAGCTGATATGGGGCTTTTTTAGTCTATAGAAAAGGGTGCGAGTAAATTTACGCTGAACGGATTCGACGGCCTCAACATGGGAAGCATGGTAAGGGTTTCACACGATGGAACAATATTTTAAGCTACTACGGACGAGAGTTGAAAATAGCAGGGCTGCTGTTCTTGGACGGTTAAACTGGACTGTCGTAGGGAAGACGAACCCAGCAAGTCTGTATACTCTATTGGTAATCTAAGAATAATGACTGACGAATTTCAGCTTGCGATCGAAGATCACTTCTAGATCATTTATTGCAGATACTGCTACAGGGGAGGATCCGTTACTAGAGTAATTGAGGACAGGAGAGGTAGTCTTATACGAAAACTCTATAGCAAAACACTTCTCAGTGTTCAGACAAATATCATTGCTGGAACACCAACGTGACAAAGAAGACAAGTCTATCTGGCGGTCGAAGCAGTCAGAGTAAGAGGAAATTTCACGGAATATTTTGTGGTCGTTCGCGAATAAGAGAATTTGATGATAAGAGTTAGGGCAGATCATTAGTGAAGAGCGCAAATAGCAGCGGACCAAAAATAGATCCTTGTGGAACACCAGAGTTAGAAGAAGTATGCCCATTGAACGTAATTCGCGACGATCCGTGAGGTAAGAATAAAACCAATTCAGGAGACACCGTACCTTTCAAGTCTTGCAATAAGAATTTTATTATTAACAGTGACAAAAGCTTTCGAAAAATCAGTGTTATGGTGGTCTAAAGATTGTGCTACGAAGTCAGTGAATTTTTATCAATTGATGGAAGTTGATCTTCCTTTAACGAATCCATGTTGGGAGGGTGATATTAAATGATAAGGTTTCTCCCAGATAGTACTATGGACTAATCTTTCAAAAAGTTTACTGGAGCAGTTTAAGGTAGAAAATGGGCGATTGTTGGAGACATTTTTGGTGTCTGAATACAACGTTAGCTAACTTCCAGCAAGCATGAAAAGAGCCTTATGTTTATTGAGCAAGAGAGCTCCGATAAGGCAAATCTCACAAAGAGATTAGGAATCCAATCAGGACCGCCACTGGTCTTTGTATCTAGAGAACTGATAATGGAGATAATATCATTCTCGCTAATGGTTGATGTAGTTCTGTGGTGGGATGAAAAAGTCATATGATAGGTCTTTGTTGGAGAAGCTAAACACAGAGGAAAAGTAATTGACAAAAAGTTCACACTTTTCTTGCGGAGTGGAAGTTGTAATATCCCCAAACTTAAGTTGGGAAGGAACGTGTAACCAGAAAGGTTTGATTTCGTTTCGTGACAGAGACACCTCAAGCTCTGAAATGCATTTAGAGAAAGCCTTCTTGATATTCGATTGTACCTGCTTATGCTGAAAGTAAAGAATAATGATAGTCCGATAAGAGGAAGAACGTTTAAACATTTTATGCAGACGTTTTTTTCTTATGAGCTTTAATAACCAAATGGTTGTACGATTCTGGGAATTCTTATTTAGAAGTCCCTTGATAGGGAACATTCCGATAAATTATGTCATCAAGAATGGAATAGAGTTGCATAGAAGATTTCTCAGAGTTTTTGTTATTAAAGAGTTTGACCCAATCGACATTACCAATTTCTCGACAAATTTGCTCATAATTACCCTTGTAGTAGTTGTATTTTTTGGTCGCACTATTAAGAGAGGGAACTGAGAGGAGGATAATAAGGGTCGGGTGGCACTAATGCAATGGAGGTGTAAACACTAATTTGGGAAACACCAACATTAGGTCAAGAATCTTTCCATGATGATTAGTGCTTTTTTTGTGTTGAGTTAATGAACATAGGCTCATAAATTGATCGACACATACGTCTGCGGTAGACAAAGATAGTGCAGGGTGTGTTCAGTCAGCATTCCACTTTAAATCAGGAAGGTTGAAGTCGCCCTAAATAAAAAATGTGAAGTTAGGACCAGCTGAGTTGACGAATTCGGGAAGGTTGTCAAAGACCCTTTCGATAGTTCCCACATCGCACCAACATGGGAAATAGGCACAACAAATATAGAGGTATCGATCATGAGAGGCCTTAATTTTAAGATGAAGGTGTTCAAAAGGAAAAGCATCGAAGTCCGGACAACGCACAGTGTTAAATTTTCGCAATCTAGCGGAATTTAATTCCTAACTTGGGAACGCGTTGACCTAGACAGTTCAAATTATGTACACGTCATTCTTGACAAAAAGGTGAAGCTCGTGAACGGATCAAAGCGCACCACCCCTTCTACCCCCTTTCTTACAAAATGACATAATTCGGAATTTGACAATAAAAAGTATGAAAGCTATTAGTCTGAAATTTGGAACAGATTACCTTTATGATGATTTTAATCTACTGTATAAAAATTATTCGTGTCCTCCCTCTCTTTCCATCCCCTCCCATATAAACTGCACTTTTTCATGAAATGCTCTAAACCAATTTACTCAGTACGTATAAAATTTATCGACTTCAAATTGTGCACTAATAACTTATTTATTAGTATTTATTTTAGTATTTAGTAAGACCAAAAAAATTAGACGATTAGCTTCTGCTACCCCCTCCCATACAAAATGACGCAATTTTGCAATTCGACAATAAACGAATTTGCTCGAAAAGTATAGATGCTATTGATCTGAATAGAATGTATTACTTTTATGATGATTCCAATCTAATGTATAAAAATTATTTAAGTCCTCCCTTTACTTCCACCACCTCCCATACAAACTGTACTTTTTCATGAAATACATCGAACATTAAGGAGAGAGCTTGGATCACCAGGCAACGTTTTCGGCTCTGCGAGAACCCTTGTAACCTTTTTAATGGTGATACCGCGAGTGGGTGATGCAGATCACAGCCCCTTCAGAATCATAGCTGAATCTTTCTTTCCCATCTGTCGTAATTTCACTTCAGCTACACTGAAAATTTTCTCGGGCGTATTCGATTCTATTAGCTCCTTTACCTTTCATTTTTTGTCCTTTCGCAGCATTTTTCGAAGGTTTTTCTAGGTCTTCTTGGTCTGGTTACCCTTGGTGTTGATGGAAGCACAGTTTGAGGAAAAGCTGCCATTTATTATAGTTCTCATTGTTCCGCAGGAAGCGGTCTAGATGCCTTCCGCTTTTCTGCTATCGTTCTTCTGTTTTCGTACAAAGTGTCCTTAATGTTGTTTTTATACATCCCACAGTTTCTTTTGAATAATGTGTCCCTCTAAATTCGTGTAACATTAATGCAAAAACCGCTGGAAACCATTCACCACTTTGTATCCATGTGTTGAAAATATCTCTTCTTCGAAAAACGGAACCGATACTGAATTTTGGAACGAGTTGTATGGACGGCACAGCTATGCGCAGCCAATTTTTTCCGGTTTCTAGGACTAGACACCTTCAGCTTTAAAATGAACTTCCGTGACGTAGTGGGCATCGTGCTTGCTTCTCAGTCAATAGGTCGTGGGTTCGATTCCCACTCCAGACGGGATTTTTTTTAAGCGTAAATTTTTCAGTTGCTACTGGTGATAAAAAATTATTCGCAATAAAATGGGGAAACGGTATAAAAGTGTAACAGTTCCACTTCAAGAAGGCCTAGATACTCAGTAGATGGTTTCTGTTCGCTTTCTATCATTCAGTCCCCCATAACATCTGCAAATATTTGTCAGTAAACAGCCAGTACAACTGAGCAATATACCAGCTTCTCCACTCGCTACGGTCGTTCTCACCCCCAATCAAATTTAAAAATGAAATTTAGAGGCAAATTTATGATCCAAAATCTCAATATTTTTAATTAATTATAGCATTAAACCTAGACCAAATTTTAGTTTTATTTTTTTATTATCTAATTGAAAATAAAAAATCGGATTTCAATAATACAACAGTCAAACGTTGGATTACTGAAAAATATTCCATTAAAATTATAATCCGAAAAGTGAACTTAGACCTGCTACTATTTCTAAACTGTAATTTTTGGGAGTTACCTAAATAATCATATAGTCAATTAGTGTAATACTTGACTTGCAATTTTAGAATTAAATCCCACTAGATTGCGAAAATGTCACACTGTGCAACGTGACGATAGCAAGGGTTTTTTAACAGCAATGAGTACTCCACCTTCATCCTTTTTGTTGGAGCGGGAGTTTAAATATCGGTCAACGCAAATTCCAGCACATAGCTTGCTAGGACATTGTTCAAATATCGGGCAACACATAATTCCAGCACATAGCCTGCTTGGATATTCCTTGGTTACCTCAATCTACGAAAATGAAAAATTCGCAGGTAGAGGGTTGTGCGAAGAGCTAACAACCCTTCCACAATAAGTAATGAACCTGAAAAACAGGAGGCCAGGGCCCAATTTGGGCTGTAGTGTTATTGAAGAAGAAGAAGAAGTAAAGATCACGGTCATGCTTAAAAACTGTGTAGGGAAAATTCAGAGTCAAGCACAGAAGGGATCAACCAGGATTCAATAACATATAGAATATCAGACATACTTTCGAGAGTGGACACCAGGAAGTCATTCAACTTGGTTCTTAAACCATGTACACTTTGATAAAGAATTGTAAGATTCGAAAATTTATTATTGAGGTATAATTACAGCCAACGCTAGACATATTGATGAGTTCATTCGAAGTCAACGGGTTGTTTACATGCAAATCTGCAGTTTACATAAGTTTTCGCTGTTTGATTACTCGACAAAAATCTCGCTGAGAGCTATTTCTCGGTAGAAACTCCTGAACGATAGCACCAGGAGGCCAAAAGTCAGCTGAGACGGCAATAGATGCGATAATTTTGTCCTGAAGATTGTCTTGTATCAGCTTACTACAGCTGATGACCGCTGGAATGGAACCCACCTTTGACGTGATGTAGTCAGTAACTTCCCTCCTTGACGTTTAGCCAGTAAAAATAACAAGATGATGATGGAATGGCGCTACCATATCGAGCCTTGGCCTACCGGATGCACCTCCTCCAGTTGTCTCGGTCCAACGACCGCGTCCTTCAGTTTGAAAAATCGAAAAGCGATCTGCAATCTGCGTCGACTGAGTCCTCCCATCAGTTTCGTGGCTTTCCTTGCGGTTGGTTGCCTTGAGCACTCGTTTTGGGATGCGTTCCTCATGCATTCGTTCCATGTGGCCAGCCCATTGTAGCTTGCGCAGTTTAATTTCGTTACGAGTTGTTTGAACGCATTATCTACCACAAAGGCGACACCGAATTCTCTGCTTCCTTGCTTTTTTCCCGCTGGTAAAAATCGTGTGAGATAGGCAATCGTTAACTTCGCTTCCGAGCCATTTCGTTTCTTGGAGAGCGAGAATGCAGATGTTGTTACGAGATATCTCCTGAAGATGTTCCCGCAATGCACCCGTTCGATGGAGTGAACGCAGATTCCAAGATCCAAAAGAATAGTCCATTTTCCGTTGCCGTTTGACCTATCGAATCCAAGGCTGTAATCCAGATTCCTGGACACTCGAGTTTTGTTTTTTTCCG
The DNA here is from genome assembly GCA_963669355.1 of Chorisops tibialis. Lineage (NCBI taxonomy): Eukaryota > Metazoa > Arthropoda > Insecta > Diptera > Stratiomyidae > Chorisops > Chorisops tibialis. The sequence goes on along the minus strand of OY770262.1, from coordinate 265,582,175 downwards.
GGGTGACGTTGTCAGAGTTTCGCCCAGTCTGGATGGCAGCTCCGATTAGAGGCACAGAACACTCGCCTTCACCCTTCTCCGTCTGCTGTTTTGAACAAAACACCCGGTGGCCAGCGCGAAGGGGGGGGGGGGGTGGAGATAGAATTCAGTAGCAGAACTGTTGATTTTACTTGGGCTGTTCACAAAATGTATGCTACGTCATGTACAAGATCGCGATTACGCTCTATGACCATTACTACCATTCAGCCACCAGTAAACAAAATATAATTACATAAAAATCGCGAATAAAAATATTGTTATGGATCTGGCAAAACCGTCAATATTTCTGGAAAATACAAGAACAGTATCCCCTCCTGTGCAAAACGCCATCTAGAACGTTCTAGCAAACACCCGACGGAACTTGAATAGTCTAGACACACATCTAAAACCGCCTAACGGAAGCTTCTAGAACTAGGAAGATTTGCTATAAAAAGCACGGAGCTGTCAGCAGCCAGTCAGTTAGTCAGCGACATCTGAACACGAACGGTAGTGAAAGCGATAGTAAACCCGCGTCGGTGTTGTCATAAGAAAAGCGATAGATAAACAAGCAGCGGTGTTGCCAGAAGAGTGTGAAGTGATCGGGAAATTGTATAAAAGTGCGAATAAATAAATTATCACGTATTTTTAAACGAACTGTGTTTTCTTTGAAATCCGGCGAACCCTCTAGCTCGCAACAATATCAATATCTCAGCTCAGAATGAGTTAAATTGAACTTCAAATCCGGGAAATTCTTCGTCAGGATGTGTACAAGGTTGTATTGTATTGCTATAGGCAGAGATTTCATTTAGACCATTTTGTTTTTTTTTTTTAAAAGGCAATAAGAAAAAATTTACTCGAAAAGATATTTGATGAAATTTCTATGAAACCGGCTATATATAGACTGAATTTTGTTTCATTTAGTTAAATTACATTTCATAAGAGGCTATGCCGTAAGTTTTGGTAGAATATCTTTTTTACAGTTTGTGAGATACTCATTTCCTTCCAAAAACACAATTTTTTTGAAAATTACCAAAAACGTCTTCAATAACATTGCATATCTTACTCAAATATGAGGTCTAAATGTCTGCAAATGAACTTCATTTTTAGTTTTTCAATATAGTTTAGTACAACGGCATAAATCTGAAATAACCTCTAAAATAGGCGAAAATTTGCAAATTTTGCTTTTTTTTAGTCCTTCCCCCACTATCCGCAATATTTTTATCGTAATCTACGCAAAATTACAATGAGGTTTAAAAAAAAGCATCGATTTATATATGTATGTTTATATTAGCGCTGATTCTGAACCATTTTGGCAGTTCGCAAAGGAAGCTAGAACTCGATTGTAGCTATACAAAATATGGAGGTTCTTTAATCGCAACAACTCATTAATTAGAGCCTGAGTGTAGCCGAGTGGGTAGCGTGTTGGTCTACAATGCAAAGGTCGTCAGTTCAAATCCCGGTCGACGCATAATTCGATTACGATTTGAGATCGTGGTCTTCCGAGAATATAGCTTGCCGATTGACGTCAATTATTAAAAAAAAAAATTTGAAATCGGATTCATCGTCTTCAATTCGTTAATCCGAACAATAATAAGGCCACAATTACTCCGCATTATTGAGTTCCTACTTTATGTATTTCAATTATTGAAAATTCCACTGAGCTATTTTGCATTATGTTTTCGTATGCCCAGAGCATATTTCAAATATTCATTTCACATTAATTAACTTCTCATAAATTCATTATGGTTTGCTGTAATATTTTTTCATATTATTTAATTTCGACATTCTTGCAATACTTTCGAGCATTTACCACCTGGGCTATCAATAATGCAATTACGTTTATTTATCCATTTTTTTTTCACTTAAGTTTCTCCCAAACCTTACTAGAAAGCGGTCATTCACTGCATCCATTATAATATTACTGACTAATGAATTTCAATTATCCCTCTCCGGATAATTAAATTTTCTGACTAACCGGAGAATGCTAGTCCAGAGTGCTTGATGATTTTCTTAATTACCTAAATCAACAAGGAAAGTGTTCGACACGTAGGACATCGATACCGCGCCAAATACACCTTAAGTTATCGACTAGCGATTGTGGTATACGCAACAAGAACCATGATGTGGACGTAGCATTGGCATCATATGTCAATTCAAAGGCCATTTTTCTTCATTATTAGCAAACGGTGTGAATGTCAAGGTGGCAGAACGCTGTATTGCGAGCGGCACTTTCTTTCTCAAGGTGTAACAAAAGATCGTAATGGTCTGATTATGAAGAAGTGAAAACGCTAACATTATGGGATCTCAAAACACAATAATTTTGTTACGGAAAATTTTTTATGTTATGAAAGTGTGCGCGGGAATAAAGAGATTTTTGGAAAGATTTATAGACTTCATCAGTTTCATTTTAATTGCTAATTCGTGTTTTTTTTGTTTCTATATTGCGTATACTTGAGAAAAGCCGGTTAAACTTGTGGTTTCGAATTTTCAAAAAAAAATACGCAGTAAAGTGGATTTTTTTATAATAGTGCTGTTATGATTTAATGATGAAATAATTAATTTAGTAATAGGACTTTGTGGAGAGCACAATTTGTCCAAGAGTCAGGTAATCGATTAGATCAACACTTTAATATTATTTTTACGAAAAATTAATAATTAGCTTCGCTTTTTTACTCTTTGAATTGCTAAATAGAAAAAACTATCAGCTATCAGCACTATGCCATTATGTCTAACATTTAGGCAGCTTAAAGCAAAATTGATCACAGTCAGTTTTATCTGGCGTGAACAAGCAAAAGGTTAGATAACATCATTTGGATCCGGAAAAATATAATAATCTAAATTGTACCTTACACCAGCATTAACTGGAAAATATCTGTGTTACAGATAAACAGCAAAAATCTTAGATATACATGACTCTGGTACAAAACTACTTGAAAAAACTCTACAAATTCAGGTTATTATAAATAAATGTATAAAAATTATTTTATTGAAGTTTAATTCGTCTTGGGGCTTACAACTTAAACTGTGATCAAGCAAAGCCATTGTTTTTTTTTTTGTAAATTGCAAAGTATTGCAATATGATTTAATTGTAAATATTTTTTACACACCGAAAAGAATTAAATATCGCTTAACATACAAAAACTTGTAATCCTCAAAAGTTGAAATTAAGCTATTGTGAGTTATGAGGAAATTCTTCAAACATGCGGCTTACAAGATATACTCTTGTAATTTTTTCTACCGTTAAAAGAGGTTCAATGAATTTCTAGATTGTGTATTATAGTATTTCATCGCAATATATTATTGCCGAAATGATAAATAATTTGCATTTTAATTGGCGATTTCTGTTCATTTGTGATCATCTTATTAATTTCAACACATGAATTAAATTTGCAATGAGTATACATATATCAAACCCCAAAAAATTTTGTTTGCACAACGAATGCTTATTCAAATTCAAATTATGCACAGTTTCGAACTAATCTGAAACTATGTATCCGGCAGTCCGAATATATAAGTTTCCTCTACGCGATATAATATGTAATCGAAACTTCTTGTCACAGTGTTCTCTTTTACGAGTATGTAAATCATGTAAACTACGAACTTCTATGAACCACGTTAAAACTGTCCCTAAAAAGTTATTCGAGTATTTAACACCCCTATTATACTACAAGTCCAAACTGAACAGAAGGTCAAAACTGCTTCTATATAAGCAAATAATAAGACCAATTTATTCATACGGTTGTCCAATATGGTTCACTGCATCAACCACGATTGCAAAGAAATTCGAAATATTTGAACGAAGACACTGTCCTTCTAGGAAATATAAGAGAAGAAACTACTCTCAAACTCCTTTATCTACACACAATCTGATAGTTTTCCCTTCCTTACAAATTCATCAACGGTATGCCAAAAACGAATTGGAAAGTTATTGCATTTAAAAAAAAACATATCAGAATTACGATTGGGCGTAAAGCCCAATCATATGATACTCTAGATGAAATACGTACTTATCTTTTGTTTGAGAGGTGGTAAAAGCAGAGGGGAAGGTTTGTAATTTTTGCATGTGACACTAAACGTAGTATATAAAATATTTCATGCTGAATTTAAAGTTTCTTGCTTTCATAATTTTCGAGAAAATTGAACAATTTTTATCTGAATTTATGGTATATGTATGGGAAGTGGCAGAGAAAGTGGGAGATTTTGGATGATTTTGAATTTGCTTATCAACATCCGAATCATATTGCTTTGTTACAATTTTAAAGTCGATAGCTCTCATATGCTTGAAGGTGAGAAACTTTTTTTGAATTTCCAATACAAAAATTTGTATGGGAGGTGGTAGAAGGAGTGAGGTGAAGGCGATATTTTTTTAAGCATTTATTACAATTATAAAGGGACAAATTTTAACAAAATTTCAAGTTTCTACTTCTTCTAGTTTCTATGAAAATCGGTTAAATGCATTTACCAAAATTCTGCATTTGTATGGGAGGGGGTAGAAGGAACATCCGAATCAAAACCAAATTTTTTGACATCAATCATATTTAAAATAATATACTTTTTTCAAATTTTAAAGTTGATAGCTTTGACGGTTTTGGACAAAAATAATTTAATTGAAATTCCGAAATTTTGTAAAATTTGTATAGGAGGGGGTAGAAGGAGTGAGGTAAAGTTGATAATTTTTCCAAAATTAGTTGCAATCGTAATAAAATTAATTATGACAAAAATTCGTTCTTTTAGCTTTGCTAGTTGCAATGCAAACCGAATAAATGCATTTTTGAAAATTGCGTTTTTGTATGGGGGGTGGTAAAAGCAGTAAGGAGATCAGATCAATATTTCTTGAGATTAATGATATTTATATCATTATACTATGACCTAATTTTCAAATCAATAGCTGAAATGGTTTTGGAGAAAAATAAATGTCTTTAAATTTCGAAATGTCATGAATTTGTATGGGAGGGGGTAGAAGCAGTGGGGGAATGTGGCCCGTTCACGAACTTAAAGTTAATTTTTTACTAAAACTGATACACAACAAATTTTAGTACGATAGCTCAAACCGTTCGAGAGTTATGTTGTAGACAGAAGGACAGACAGCAACTCAGAATCGAGGTTTTTGAAAGACAACAAATATTTCTGTACCCTTGGCGGCTCTGTGCGAGAATTATTTCTTAGTGTTACAAACGGTAAGGCAAACACACAAACACAATATACTCTCGGATTTCATCTAGAGTATAAACATAACAGAATTATGATTGGGCGTAAGGCCGAACCATACGATACTCTAGATGAAATGGGATGAGTTTCTACCGGAAAACGGAGGTGGTTGAAGCAGAGGGAGGAAGTTTATGATTTTTGTATGTGACTCCGAACGTGGTTTGCAAAATATTTCGTGCTGAATTTAAAGTTTGTAGCTTTCAAAATTTTCAAGGAAATTGAGTATTGTTTTTCTGAAATTGGGATATTTATATGGGAGGTGGCACAGGAAGTGGAGGGTTTTAGAGAATTTGGAAGTACATACTTATCAACATCCTTATCACCATGCTTTGTTTCAATTTCAAAGTCGATAGCTCTCATATATTCGAAGGAGAAATGCTTTTCTTGAATTTATAATACATATATTTGTATGGGAGTGGGTAAAAGGAGTGAAGCGTAGCTGATAATTTTTTTACCATTTGTTACAATCATTAAGGGACGAATTTTGGCAAAATGTTAAGTTTGTATTTCTTCTAGTTTATACCAAAACTATGCATTTGTATGGGTGGGGATAAGAAGAGTATACAGATCAAAACAAAACTGTACGTAGTATAATATTTGAAATATCATTGACGAATTTCAAATATTATGCTATCCAAAAAAATTCAAGTTGATAGCTTTAATAGTTTCGATAAAAAATAATAAATTAATTGAAATCGAAAAATTTAGCGAAATTTGTATGTGAGTGGGTAGAAGGAGTGAGATGAAGTTGATAATTTTTTCAAAACTGATTGTAATTATATAATTAATTCAGGCTAAAATTCGACTTTTTAGTTTTGCTAGTTTCAATGAAAATCAAAATAAACTGCTAACAAGTCGGGCGTAACTTTATTATTTTTGGGACAAGTTGAGGATGCATGGAAAATCAATTAGGGAAGACTAAGGGAGTTCTAGGGCAGAGCTCTTGTCAATTTAACACATTCGCAATTAGAATACGATCAATAGCTCCAGTACATATAATCAATATCAATATCATATCAATTCATTCGTTTATGCAAGTTTGGGTTTTTATAAGGGGAGGGGGAGGGGTGATAGTAAGGGTGGTGGATGTTAATAATTTTTTAATTGACGTCTAATATTCTCTATATAGAATTTCAGTTTCATAGACGTTGCTGCATAGAATTTTCATAAAATTCGGTGTATTTTAGATCTACGAAACCAAACATTTGTATGGGAGGGGGTAGAGGATGTAGGGGAATCAAAAAATTTTTGACGCGATTTTATTTCCATTCTCTTGTTAGGTTCTCGAACAAAATTCCAAGTATTTAGCTCTTAATTTGTTGGTTATTAGTAGATTTATTCAATTTGGTCGAAATCATGCTTTTGTATGGAAGGGGGTAAAAGAAAAGGTGCGATCTCAAAACTTTTGACACGATTTTGGAAAGCTTTTGTGCAAAAGTTTAAATTGATAGCTTTTAACAGTTAGGTGATAATTGATTTCCTAAAAATGGTTGAAAAATAATTTTGTATGGGAGGGGGTAGAAGTTTTAAAGATATTCGAACACTTAATATTTCAAACTTTTAGGGATATTTATACTCTAGATGAAATCTGAGAGTTTGTGTTTGCCTTACTGTTTGTAACGCTAAGAAATAATGCTCGCGCAGAGCTGCCAAGGGTACAGAAAAATTTGTTGTCTCTCAAAAACCTCGATTCCGAATTGCTGTCTATCCGTCTGTGCGTCTGTCTACAACATAACTCTCGAACACTTTAAGCTATCGTACTGAAATTTGTTGTGTGTCATTTTTAGCAAAAAAGTAACTTTAAGTTCGTGAACGGGCCACATCCCCCCATACAAATTTCATGAAATTTCGAAATTTAAAGAAATTGATTTTTCTCCGAAACCATTTCAGCTATTGACTTGAAAATAAGGTTATAGTATAACGATATCAATCAAATCAAATTCCTGTTAAAACCCCCTATAGGGGCATACGACAGAAATAACTCTCTTCCACAAGACGCGATCCTGAGCATCGGCCTTAAGCTGTTGCCAGGACTTGTTTATTCCTCTGCCCTTCTGCTCAACTGCTGTATAACGATATAAATATCATTAACCTCAAGAAATATTGATCTGATTTCCTTACTCCTTCTACCACCTCCCATACAAATGCACAATTTTCAAAAATGCATTTATTCGGTTTGCATTACAACTAACAAAGCTAAATGAACCAATTTTTGCCATAATTAGTTTTATTATAATTGCAACTAATCTCAGAAAAACTATCAACTTTACCTCACTTGTTCTACCCCTTCCCATACAAATTTTACGAAATTTCGGAATTTCAATTAAATTAGTTTTCTTCAAAACCGTAAAAGCTATCAACTTTAAAATTTGAAAAAAGTATACTATTTGAAATATGATTGATGTCAAAAAATTTGGTTTTGATTCGGATATTCCTTCTACCCCCTCCCATACAAATGCAGAATTTTGGTAAATGCATTTAACCGATTTTCATATAAACTAGAAGAAGTAGAAACTTGAAATTTTGCCAGAATTTTTCCCTTAATACAATTATTAAAATGCTAAAAAATATCGCTTTCATCTCTCTTCTTCTACCACCTCCCATACAAATTTTTGTATTGCAAATTCAAGAAAAGTTTTTCTCCTTCGATCATATAAAAGCTATCGACTTTAAAATTGTGATTAGGATGTTGATAAGCAGATTTCAAATCATCCAAAATCTCCCACTTTCTCTGCCACCTCCCATACAAATACCATAACTTCAGACAAAAATTGTTCAATTTCCTCGAAAATTATGAACGCAAGAAACTTTAAATTCAGCATGAAATATTTTATATACTACGTTTAGTGTCACATACAAAAATTACGAACCTCCCCCTCTGCTTTTACCACCTCCCAAACAAAAGGTAAGTAAGTATTTCATCTAGAGTATCATATGATTGGGCTTTACGCCCAATCATAATTCTGGTTTGGTTTTAAATGCATTTCTGAAATTTTCAAGTTTTCACCTACAAATTTCATTCAAAAATTTTCTGTTTATGTGTTTTTTTTTATTGCATATGAAACATTTTGTGCACTTTGAGGCTTGGCGTGGCGTAGAGGGCAGCGTGCTTGTTTCACAGTTAATAGGTCATTGGTTCGATTCCCACTCCAGACATTGGGATTTCTTAAGCACGAATTTCCAGATGCTACTGGCGATGAAAAATTATTTGAAATAAAATGGGCAAACGGTGTAAAAGTGAAACAGTTCCACTTCGAAAAGGTCTGTATACTCAGTAGATGGTTTCTATTCGCTTTCTATCATTCAGTACCCATAACATCTGCAAATATTTGTCAATAGCAGCCAATACAACTGATAAATATCCCAATTTCTCCACTCGTTACGGTTGTTCTCACTTCCCTTCCCTTACCTCCCCAATTCCATTCCTTCCCTCCATGACTGTGTTTGTGCATTGCACATAAAGGCCGAAATTGCATATAACACAGGTCATTCTGTAAAAAAAAGACGGTAGACAAGGGGGTTGGGCACATAAAATTGTGTAGCAAATTTTTATTTTTTCTCTATGTATATCAAATAGAAACATCCGCGTGGAAAATTTGAACTTTGTATCTTTCACCGGTGTCCCAATAAAATCACTCAAAATGTTCGCTATTTTGCTTTCCACCTCCCTCCCCTTACACTTCCCAACTTAAATTGTTTACCAAAATTAAAGTCTATATAGTTCTATAATCCGACAAAATTTCAATTTGATATCTGTGCTCAGTTTTTAGATACAATGCTTTGAAATTTTGGAATTTGCACCATTTCCCCCAAATACTATTATGACCTAATTTTATATTTTTCTTGATTCTCGCTAGTATAGCTTAATGTGTGTTCCAAGTTTCAATTATATAGCTTATTGGATAGTCGATATCAATCAATCGAATTCCTGTTAAGACCCCTTGTAGGAGCATAGGACAGAAACAACTCTCTTCCAAAAGGCGTGATCCTGAGCATCGGCTAGGAAGGGTAATTAATTAATTTAACCCTAAGTTACCCTTCCCGCACCCAGTTAACTCCATTCTGTATACAATAATAGTCTTCTGTGATTGTTGATCAACTTGATAAAGATCTCAGCAGAGACCGAAACGTCGCAAATAATAAAGCGTAATAGTGTAGAATCCGGAAATCTTTCCTTTCAAGTTCACATTTATAATTTAATATTAAAAAAATATAATTACATTTTGTCGTCATTCAAAAATACCAATATTCATATGAACCACAGCTTCGATTAATGATGACAGTATACAAAAAATGTGTTAGTGAGATCTTTGAACTTGAATTGAGTTAGCAATTTTCTTAATTTCTGGGTGATACTCACTCCCATCGCTCTCATCAAATTTTCTAAATCTTCATTAGTTTGGAAGTTTCGTTTTTTTTACTCAATGTTTGTTATTGCAGAAAAGTCAGCTTCACAAACATTGTCAATAGCTTTTTACACGATTTATGTAAGTGCCGAAATTCTAATAGAGAATCGTATATCATCCAAAAGTCATTTGATGGTATGTCGTTAAAGAACCGTTTTGTGTTGCAGTTCAATTATCTTTACCTGAACCACAGCTTCTGCGCCTCCTAGGTTAGGTCAGTTTTTAGTGGAGTTGGATACCAATGTACGTAGGCTACCAGTGTGCCCATTGTACCCCTGCATGTTTTTACAATGTTAACCTACGTATGTATCATTTAACCAGGCTGGACAGGAGATTATTCAGCTCGGTGAATAAGTACTATCCCAGAATTTTTCTTCTTTAATATTCGGTCAATGGGAAGGAAAGGTCCAGGTATAGACGGACTACCAACCGAACTCCTCAAAGCGGATCCGTAAATAACAACCGATATACTCCCCCCACTCTTTACTGAGGTGTGGAGTGAAGGAAGATATCCGACTGAATGGAATGAGGGCGTCATTGTGAAAATTCCGAACAAGGGTAACCTTCGGGATTGTGGCAATTGGCGTGGTATATGTCTACTTACTGCCGTATCAAAAATTATGGCTAAGACAATTCTCAATAGGATTAGTGATGTCGTCGAGAGCACTCTCGAAGTTTATCAGTAGCAGCCAGTACAACTGAAAAATATTAATCAGCTTCTCCACTCGTTACGGTCGTTCTCACTCCTCTTCCCCTACCTTCCTAATCCCATTCCTTCCCTCCATAACTGTGTTTGTGCATTGCACATAAAGGCCGAAATTGCCTATAACACAGATCATTCCGTAAAAAAAAAAAAATGAAGCTGGATTCCGTAAAGGGTCGTCTTGTACCGACCACATAAATAACCTACGGACAATATTAGAGCAGTCAGCCCAAATGGGTTCGCCACTACATCTCATGTTTGTGGACTTCGAGAAGGCTTTCGACAGCGTTAAGCGAGATTACATATGGAATGCTCTGCGTAGGAAAGGTATTCCAGATAAGGTCATAGCTATGATTAAAGAATCCTACGAAGATGCAAGGTGTCGCGCCTTGCATAGAGGAGAGCTTTCCGAGAGCTTCCATGTGCGTGGTGTGGTGTTCTGGTGGTAATAAATGACATCTTGAAAGCTGCACTGGAAGGTGTGGAAGGTGAAGTTCTTCAACGGAGACTATTTAACATCTTAAGTCACCTTGATTATGCTGATGACGTGTGTTTGCTTGCACATAACCGTTTGGACTTACAGTGAAATGTTCGCTCGTTGCATTCTAAATGCCAAGAGGCGGGACTGGAAATAAATGTGCGTTGAACCCAGTACATGCACATGGGTCCGAACGCAAGCACACCGATTGTCCTTAACGGACAGGATATGGAAGAGGTGCAAGATTTTTGCTATCTCGGAAGCATTGTCAGCATGGACGGCGGAGCCGAAAAGGACGCATGCGTCAAATCCGTGTTGTTATATGGTTGTACTACGTGGAAAGTGACCGTTCGACTTACCAAGAAACTACAGATTTTCGTGAACCAATGCCTCCGACGCATTTTAGGAATATTCTGGCCAGAAGTGATCTCCAATGACGAATTGTGGAGTACAACTAGCCAGACTAAAATAAGTATTGAGATTCAAAGGCGGAAGTAGCAGTGGATTGGTCCTACTTTGAGGAAACCAGAGCGAAACATCGCCAAACAGGCTCTGGATTATAATCCTTAAGGAAGCGAGCAGTTAAGCAGGAGGTCAGAGGAATAAACAAGTCCTGGCAACAGCTTAAGGCCGATGCTCAGGATCACGCCTTGTGGAAGAGAGTTGTTTCTGTCCTATGCCCCTATAGGGGGGAATTTGATTACTATTTACTCCTGCACGCAAGGTCAATCCCGCCCCTTTCGCAATGTTGTATTTTATATTTTATTCAATTCGTTCAATCACCAGCTTGTCCATGATGGAACTGACGTCCTCTTGACGTAGCCAATTCCACTGCACTCGGATGGTCTCGTTCAGTGGCTGAGGTCAATGCAATTGGCTACGTTCAATATGTAACATCTCCTTTTTTTTTATAATACTATAAGTTTTGTTTTGTGATTAATTACTAAAAGCTAAATAAACATATTTCTATAATACTATAATTCATTTGTTCGTAAGATCTGCTTATTTTGTCGTACTTATGGCATTTATTAACAATGTGATATACAACTATACGTAAGTTTTTTCAATTTGCTATCATCTTTGTTTTAGTTATTTTGTTTAACCGTTTAATGTAATAGGAATTTCTTCTGATAATTTTGTTATTTTCTGTTATTTTTATCCAATAAGATCGAGGTGCACTATCTTTTTCTAGTATAACAGCTTCGCGCCAATCTTTTCCAGCCCTATACATAACTTTTTCTCCAACTTGGAAACAATCTTTCGGTTTGGTACCTCTATTATAAAACAATGCACTGTGTTCTTGTTTGATTCTATAATTTGATTGTAAACTCGGATAACCCTCTATTTTAAATCTTGATTTTTTTCCCGGTAATAAAGTTCTGGTATTTCTTCCCATGAGCAATCTGTTAGGCAACAAATCTACTTCCTTTATAGGAGTGTTCCTATATTCTAGTAGATAATACCACAGTTGTGCCTTTACCTTAGATTGGAAGACCGTGATCTATTCTGGTAGATACCTGGAGATTTACAGATCAAGGCTTTCAGAAAAGAGTTCATAACCTACTCCCTCTACCATTTCCTTACCACCAGTAAATATTGCAATCTCGTCATTCTGCACGACATGATTCTCAGTCCATTGCTGTCTGTCAGGTAGAGTGACTTTATAGTGCTTCACAAAGTGCATCTTTGATTGCATTGTATCACTGATATAGCTTTTATAAACAAAAGAAAGAAAGGATAGCGTGTGATACGAAGATCGTGATTTCAAATCCTGGAGGATGTATAATTCCAGAACACTGTCTACGTGGGTACATCAATCTGCGAAAATAAAAATTTGTAGATAAAGGGTTGTAAGAAGTGGTAACAAACTTCCAAAATAAAAAATAAATGTAGAATATTTGAAGCAGACGAATTTCACAGTCAGACTTTTCCCTTTCACGATGCATGGGTTCACAACTTGGTCTGGTTTTATTTTCCTGGGACTGTATATACCATAATTCTTGTTCCGTTTTCACATATTCCATTATATGTGATCGTGTTTGGAGTTTAGCTTATATGTTTATTGCTTCGCAGCGAACGCTGCGAACTAGTTTTCCTCAGTCTAGCATGACTTTTGCGGTTGTTGTTTTTTCACATAAAATCAATCACTCTTGGACTCATGGACTCATTCTATCGAAATATATCTCCTCAGATCTAGCTTATTGCTAGTATCGGTTCCGCTAGATTTTGCCTCCTTTTCAAAATAGCCTAGCATTAGCATTACCAATCAGTATCCTGTTAAGACTCCCTGTAGGGCATATGAGAAAAACAGTTCTCTTCCACAAGGCGCGATCCTGAGCACCGATCTTTAGTTATCGTCAGGACTTCTTTATTCCGCTGGCCTCCTGCTCAAATGCTTGCTTCAATGTGCTACATGGTCGATCAACCCGATATCTTCCTTAAGGATTATAATCCTGAGCTTGTTTGGCGATGTTTCGCTCTGGTTTCCTCAAAGTGTGACCGATCTGCCACTTCCGCCTTTGAATTTCAGTAGCTATTTTAATCTGTACGTAGTAGTACTCCAAAGTTCGTCGTCGTCAAGTGTACCACACAGAAAAAAAAGAATAGAAAAATCGTCTAATGAGTTGATCAATTCATCTACTGTTTATACTCTAGATGAAATCTGAGAGTATATTGTGTTTGCCTTACCGTTTGTAACACTAAGAAATAATGCGCGCACAGAGCCGCCAAGGGCACAGAAATATTTGTTGTCACTCAAAAATCTCGATTCCGAGTTGCTGTCTGTCCGTCTGTCCGTCTGTCTGTCCGTCTGTCTACAACATAACTCTCGGGAGCTTTGACCTATCGTGCTGAAATTTTTTTTATGTCATTTTTAGCAAAAAAGTAACTTTAAGTTCGTGAACGGGCCACATCCCCCCCACTCCTTCTACCCCCTCCCATACAAATTGCATGAAATTTCAAAATTTAAAGAAATTAAGTTTTCTCCGAAACCACTTCAGCTATTGACTTGAAATTTGGGTCAAAATATTATAATATAGATGTCATTAATATTATTGAATATTGATCCGATCCCGTCACTCCTTCTACCCCCTCCCATACAAATGGACAATTTTGAAAAATGCATTTTTCGATGTTTATTGAAACTAGTGAAGTTATAAAATCAATCATTTTTGCCAGAATTATTTTTGTTATAATCGCAATCAGTGTTGAAAAAATTATCAACTTCACCTCACTCCTTCTACCCCCTCCCATACAAATTTCACGAAATTTTGAAATTTAAATTAAAGTATTTTTCTTCGAAACTGATACAGCTATCAACTTGATATTTTGTATAAAATACAAAAATAGAAATAATAATAACAAGAAAAAAAATTGTTTTGATCCGTACACTCCTTCTACCCCCTCCCATACAAATGCATAATTTTTGTTAAATGCATTTTATCGATTTCCATTCAAACTAGAAAAACTACAAACTTCAAACTTTGCCAGAATTTGTTTCTTAGTAATTGAAATAAGTTTTAGAAAAAATTATTAGCTCTGCTTCACTCCTTCTACCACCTCCCATACAAATATCTGTATTATAAATTCAAGAAAAGCATTTCTCCTTCAAGTATATGAGAGCTACCGACTTTGAAATTCAATCAAAGCATGGTGATAAGGATGATGATGAGCATTTTCAAAATCATCTTAAATGCTCCACTTCCTCTGCCACCTCCCACACAAATGCCCCAATTTCAGGAAAACTATGATCAATTTCTTTAAAAATAATGAAAACTAAAAACTTTAAATTCAGCAAAAAACATTTTGCATGCTATGTTTAGCGTCATATACGAAAAATACAAACCTTCCCCTCTACTTCTACCACCTCCCTCTACTTCTACCACCTCCCATGCAAAAGTCTCTATTCACTATCCGAAAGAATTTGAGATGGCATATTTTCTGGTATATTAAAGTCATTTCCATCTCATCTAGAGTATCATATGATTGGGCTTTAAGCCCAATCATAATTCTGTTATGTTTTTATATGATTTTCAGCCAAATGTTCAAAATCTTTATTCCACCTAATCATAAGTATATGATTGCCGAAGTTTCGTTTTACATGAATCAAAAACTTTTAGTAACAAAAGCAAATACGACAAATAGCCATGACATCTACTTTTGTTGGGTCAATCAAAGATTTTTTGTAACAAAATCTTCCCGTCTTAACGTTTGTGTTTCGTCTTTTATCGAACTTTGTTCCCTCCAACAACACAATAATATTCCCAATTCCAATGATAAACTACTTGACCTTGTATTTTCGAATACGGATGCTTCTAATGTGTTAATTTCGTCTTTCGATGGGTTTGATCCCATTGACACCCATCATCCACCTTTAAACATTACTGTAACTATTCCGCTCAAAGTCTTTTCGCCATTTATCTCGATGACTTCTAAAAGAAATTTTAGGAAAGCTAACTACAGCGCCATAAAAACGGAACTTGGCTTGGTTGATTGGGACGCTATAGTGAATGATCTTTCGTCTGAAAATGCTTTAGCACTCTTTCTTAATATATAGGGTTATCCAATAAGAGGTGTTATTTTGATATTCAAAGAAAAATGGCAGTGCTTGTGTGGCACGAAGCGCCATCTTGTTGAAAGTAAACGTTGTCCAGATCAATATCATCCAATTCCAGCCATAAAAAATCATTAATCATCTCTCGATAGCGCCCATCACCGTAACTGTTGCTCCAGCCTCATTTTCGAAAAAGTAAGGTCCAATGACCCCACCGGACCATAAACCGCACCAAACAGTCGCACGTTGAGGATGGAGAGGCTTTTCAACAATAACTCTTGGGTTTTCCGAGCCCCAGATGCGACAGTTTTGCTTGTTGACGTAGCCACCGAGGTGGAAATGGGCCTCATCAGTCAAGATGATTTTGTGAATTTTCATAATTGTGAATTTTAATAATTTTAATGCGTTGTTGAAGCGTGTATCGTTCCATTTTTATTAATGGCGTATTTTCTACTTGTCAAATGTCAAAAAATGACAGCTTAAAAAGTGACATCTACCGAAATAGCGGACTATTCAAAATAACACCTCTTATTGGATAACCCTATACTTGACAAACTCATTGCACAACATGTTCCACTGCTAATCTCTGCTAAGAGAACTTATACTGACTGGTTTTCAAAATCTACTATTCAATTATTTCGAAAGAAAACGATTCTTCGCCGCATGTGCAAGCGTTCAAATCATATTTCTAGACTACCAGAACTATTCTTCGCTCAGATTGCTTGCCAAGAACTCCATTAAAAATGATTGGAACCATTACCTTAGTTTCATTGAGTTATGTTTAGCTCGTAATATGACTAAGCCCTTCTGGTCGTACACTAAGAAAAATAGAAAGACGTCCCCGCTTCCCTTTATTGTGCGTTATGGAAACATCTCTGCTGTGGAAGCTCAAGGTATCTGTGATCTTCTCACTTCATACTTCAGCTCTGTTTTCTCTTCCACCGACAAGGACCTAAATTACGATTTCTTTGTTGAGAGCCATGAACCTTTGGGCTTCATCCCTATTTCTTCGGTTGATGTTGCAAATTGAATTACTCTACTGAATCCAATGGTGGACCGGATGGTATTCCCAATTGGTTCACCAAATCACTTTGTGATGAATTGTCTTCTCCGCTTGCGATGATTTTCAACAAATCTCTCAGGGGTGGCTACTTTCCCAGTGCTTGGAAGCTAGCTACCGTGATCCCAATTTTTAAAAAAGGTGACAAGAATAATGTTACAAACTATCGGCCAATCTCAACACTGAACTGCTTTGGAAAAATATTTGAACGATTAGCTCATAACTCTATCTCAGAACATCTTTCTCATCTTATTTCTTCAAAGCAACATGGGTTTCTTAAATTTAAGTCCACAACTTCAAATCTCCTCGAACTTTCTAATATTGTTGCTAAATCCTTTGAAAGACATAGATCCGTGCACACCATATACACTGACTTTGCCAAAGCATTTGACTCTGCGAATCCTAAGATACTCATATCTAAATCAAAGAAGTACGGTATCTGTGGTTCGCTTCTCTCTTGGATTTCTTCATATTTATCTGATCGAAGTATGAGAGTGACCTTTCTCGGCAAATCATCACCCATTTTTTCGGTAAACTCCGGAGTTCCTCAGGGTTCCATTCTCGGTCTACTATTATTTCTTGTTTTCATAAATGACCTACCATCATTTTTATCTTCTGACTGTCTTTTATATGCTGACGACCTCAAAATATTCCGAGTGATTGAATCTCTTTCTGACTGTCTGGCACTGCAAAGTGACCTTTATTCTCTATCTGAGTGGTGTCTTAACAATGACATTTCTCTTAACATTGAGAAATGTCTTTTCATGAAGTTCACTTGCCATCTCAACCTCCTTAACTTTACCTACATAATCAACGCGACTCGTCTTTCTGAGGCTAGCACTTATAAGGACTTTGGTGTTCTATTTGACAGTAAGCTAAAGTTTACGCATCACTATGCTAAAATCTCTGCTAAAGCCTATCGGCTCTCAGGTTTTATATTGCGCTCCATTAAATCCTTTTCGAGTATAACCGTTTGCTGTTTAAAACGTTAGCTCGTCCTATCCTAGAGTACTGTTCTCCCATTTGGAATCCCCATTACCAGTGTGATATTGACCTTATTGAGTCTGCCCAGCGTAACTTCACTCGATCTCTATTCTTTCGTTTTGATATACAGCAAGTTTCTTATACTAATCGTTTGGCCGAACTTGATTTTCCATCCCTTTATCAGCGACGTATTTTAATCGACCAGTGTACACTATACAAAATCGCTAACGGTATTGTTACTTCACCTTTACTTATCGAACTATCATTCCGGGCTTCTACTGCAACGAGGAATCGTGATATTTTCAATCTCCCTCGACCACTCCATAATGTTTTTTATCATTCACCCTTTCCTAGATTTCAAAGGATGCATGATCTCCTGCAGCTTGGTTCTTTAACTGTTCCATATAGCTTATTTTTACGCACACTTAAACACATTCTTGACCTATCTTGATAAACGTAACTTCTAGTAATTTGTAATTTTATTATTTTTATTTTATTTTTTTTCCACTTCTAAATGGCGGCTTTACATTATTGGAGCTATCTGTGTTAAAGCTGTAAATAAATAAATAAAAATCAAATACAACAAATAGCCGTATCATCTACTTTTGTTCGCTGAATTAAAGATTTTGAGCAACCAAAACAAATACGACAAATAGCCAAATCGTACTTTCGTTATTTGAAACAAAGATTTTTGAAAATATTTGAAATCAAATTTCATATATTTGAAATAGTACAATATATGTGTATTAAATATATGTGCATCCTTTAATTAAATCAAAACGTTTGAAGGCTTGCTACAGAAATGATCTTGTTAGGTTTAGTCTCTAAACTCTAAACACCCAATGAATCAGACTATATGTGCGCGGCAACAACCTTCAAGTGTGAATTATCTTCGTACGAAATGTTTACAACGTCAAATAATTAATAATTCATGATTCTTAGAACGCAATTTTGAACTTTATACGTATTTTAAACAATTCATTTGTTATTTATGTTTGGATCATATACAACTAATAATATATGTCATATAATCTTTTATCTAAAATATTAAATCTCTTTATGTAAGAAAATTGAATAAATAAATTATTTGAGATAAATCAAATAAATTCGGAATCACACAATAAATGTATTTGAAAAGTCATAAATCGACCATCTACTATTTTGTATATGAATCAGTCATTTGGTAAGGAAAGATTCATATAATCAATAGCAAATTCAATTAATACAATGTTCAATTCAACTAATCACAGACCATATAATTTTTATGCATGGTTATGGTATTGTGCCATATTTTCATTATATTTCTAGAACCATACCATGCACCGTAGTTGGTTAACTATGATAGGGTGAAATATCATAATTTTGTAACCAAATATGTCTGCGTCTTTGTTCTTTATTTATTTTGAGAATTCTAGCCGGTAATGACTTAAAACATATCATGCTACTAGTAACTAGATTATTTCTCTTAAATACTGCGATATTTTTTGAAATGAATAAGCTAAAATTAAAAAAAAAAAAAATTTTTTTTTCGCTAACGATATATTTTTCTGCTTGTTTCCTTCCACCACCTCCCATACAAATTGCACTTTTTCATGAAATACTATAAACCAATTTATTTAGTACAGATTTATGAAGCTGCACTAAATATTTTTTTAGAATTGTTAGTCAGGTCAAAAAAAAAGGAAAAAGAAAAAATAAAATTAGACGATTAGCTCCACTCCTTCTACTCCCTCCCATACAATCTGGCACAATTTCACAACTATACGAAATGTCGATTTTCCTGAATAGTATAAATGCTACTGATCTGCAATTTCAAACATGTCAACTGAGTGATGTTTATAATTATTAGAGAACTCCCCTCTCCTTCTACCACCTCCCGTACAAACTGCACAATTTCACTAAATCCAATACACTAATTTTCTCGGTACATCTTTAATTTTTAAAGCTTTAATTTTGTATAAAAGCAATTCTAGCATGATAGGAAAAAATTGATTCAATGCTGTGAATCCTTCTACAACTCCCCGTACAAAATTTCTTAGAATTAAATAAATTCCTTTTCATATATGAGATTTACGCCCAACCGTAGTCTTGTAATGTTAAGTTAAAGGACTATCATATGTTTTTCTTCTAAAAATAACAAAATAAAGCAAAATTTGATTTGATAGTTGATTTTCAGAAGGGTCTAAAATCTTTGATAATCTATATAAATATAATTGTAGTGTCTGTCTGTGATTTTTTTATAAATGGCTATAAATAAGTTATTTGCTTCATTTTAGCAATAACTAAGCAAAATCAAACGTTTTTAAAAAATTTCTCCGTCTGTCTGTCTGTCTTTCCAGCTTTCACGCAAAAACGGCCGCACCGATTGCAATGAAACTTTCACAGATTATTAGGTATACCTCTGGGAGTAATCTGCTTTAGATGTTATTTTTCTCCCCTCACGCCTTCTACCCCCTCCCATACAAAGTGACTCATTTTCAAAAACTTATAATAATCAAATTTTCATGGAAACTATTAAAGCTATTAATTTGAAATTTAAAATTAACCGATTAGCTTTACTCCTTCTACACCCTCCCATACAATATGGCACAATTCCACGACTTTGCAAAAACTCGATTTTCTTGAAAAGTGTGAATCTACCTGATCTAAAATTTAAAACACATCAATTGCATAGCGATTATAGTTGTTTCTAGAAAAATTACCAAAAACCCTCCTCTCCTTCTACCACCTCCCATACAAACTGCACTTTTTCATGAAATACTCTAAACCAATTTTCTCAGTACGTATAACTTTGATCGAGCTAAAATTTTCTGATGAATCCCTAATTAGTATTATTATTATTATCGGGAAAAATTAACCGATTAGCTCCACTCCTTCTACCCCCTCCCTTACAATATGACACAATTTCACGTCTTTGTAAAAACTCGATTTTCTTGAAAAGTGTGAATTTAACTGATCTGAAATTTAAAAGATATCAATTGCATGGTGATGATAGTTGTATCTAGAAAAATTACCAAAAACCCCCCCACTCCTTCTACCACCTCCCATATAAATTTCACAATTTCACTACATCCAATGCACTAAGTTTCTCAAATTACCTATTCAGTTTTTCAAGCTTAAATTTGGTGCAAAATATTTTTATAGCTACTCTAGCATGGTGTGAAAAAAATTAATTTAGTACTGTCATCCCTTCTATCACTCCCCACACAAAAATTCTTAAGATTATAAAAATTTCGATTTCATCGGTAGTATCATATAATGGGGCTTTACGCACAATCGAAGTCCTGTCATGTTTTTAGGCTTAATGCCATTTTATTTGGGCTTTTTTCAATTAACCCAAGCTACAACTATTCACATGTCATTAACACGTATACATATGATCTCGAATCACGGGTTTCATTTGATCGCGAGCCTGTCCCATACAAATGCGAGTATCATGGTTTCATTGTTAATAATTTATGGTTCTGATTCCAACAAAATACAAAGCATTGTTTTCAAAGAACCATCAAATTAAGCAGATTATTTATCCCACATAATGTACTACTAACTACATACATTCTCAAAAAATGTTATTATTGCGATTTTTACGCGGACGAAGTCGCGGGCGTTTGCTAGTATTATAATAAAATGCACAAGCTATTTTCCGCTGATTCACCAGTAACAAATTTTTATCACAAATATCATAATTGTTTCCCTAAAAGTAGAGGTGGCACTGCAGTAACAGCCACATTACTATATTATCGTTGTCACATCAGAGAAGACCCGACAAAATGATGCAACCTTAGAAAAATTTTCTTTAAATTTATAATGGAAAGCAAATTATGTTTTGCTTCTGAAGAAATCAATAATTTACTTTCATTAATTATGCTTTTCAGGGTTAATTAATCACTAAACGATACGATATAAATTATACATATTACCGTGTTTCGAAACATGCTAAAATTGCGATTTATCAAAATTTAACCTGCAAAATACACTCCCACGATCTAAACTGACGATCTTTTTAAATTTGATAAGCTCGTTATCGTATTTGTCTTCAGGTAATTATTTATTAACAATAGCAGCCGGACACCATTTACGAACATTTGCAATGCCTGATAAGATATCGTTGGACGCATAGGAAAAAAAAAAACTTATTATCATCGTCTCCGAAAGATAGTCCGTAAATTTTCTTCCAATTCGTTAGTTTGTCAGGCGGGTGATCAAGTGTCGAGTGGCTTTCCGAACGCGCTAAAGTATTTCATCTTTCAATTGTTCGTTTAGGGTCAAGGTCGATGTACATGATAACAAAGAACTCTTAAAGGCAAGTAACTAGGATGAGTAATATTGAGCAGCGACCAACTTATCTTCCAAGACTCTCCTGGATGATGTAGGGAGTTGCACAGCAAACGCGATTTTCCCCCAATATTTTTTGTGTGGTTGCGCGCGCATCTTAATTCAAAGTTTAACTATAATTAGCCTATAGATAAATCGTCATTAGTGCAAGTTTGCGTCACGCTGCCTAGCGACCATCTTCGCCAGAAAACGAACGAAACGTAGTGGACTAGATCGAAAGTAATAAAAGCAAGGTTTCGGTTGCGCTAAGGAAATTGAAAATCATTAAAAAAAGAATCATTAAAATACGCGCTTAGAAAAGGAGTTGTTATAAATAATCGTTCGCCCTTTATTTGAAATGCTTAGCGAATGTGTGATTTCTAAAAATAACGCCCAGCTCAAGTGCTCTTCTGCGCTACGGTGCGATTTTCGAATGATACTCACGTAGTTTCTAAACAAAAGGCAAAATATAAATAAACAATTAATTGATGTGTGAGCAAATGTGACGTATCGATTGTTTGGATCGTGTGACTTGAGTAACTAATTGGAAATATGTTTCTTCTTTTCTTCCAGTTTCAACTTTGTGAAGTGACATCCTATCATAGTGGTGCTATCGTGTAACTCTAAGGTCGACACTAATGTGGAATACACCTTGTGGAGTTTAAAGTGAAGTAGCGTACGCAAAGGGCATCCGAAACGGATTACCATGATGGAGCAACTCGACTACGAGGGGATGTTCTCATCGGCAGCATCTCCAACTTGGCTACTACCGCCATTTGATCAACAAGGTAAATTTTATATAGTGCAACAAATTAGGTTAAACAAAGTATCTATTAGTAAGAAGTTGTTAACGCGGGAACAGCCTTCCTGATATTGGAGTAAGATGTGATTGTTTCGACAAAATTGGTGTCTGGGGTTGTAAAAGGGGTGGGTGTTTGTTAATGATAAATGATTAATTGAATCTCGTTCGAAATTCCCTGTGTAGAATGTTAGTTGCATAGCCGAAATAAATGCTATTAACGAAGTAAATGGTATGTAGATTACAGTCATGAAACCTTCCAGTGGTATGGGAGGAGATAAAAGGGTTGAGGGAATCGCATAATTAGTGGTGCAATTTTTTTCAATTATTTTTGTATATGTTCGTAGAAAATTTCATGTTAGTAGGTTTTAATTTGATCGTTAACTATTAGATGATTTATTGAAATTGTTCGAAATGATACTTTTGTATTAGAGGGGGTAGAAGGAATTGGGAGATCTCAAAACTTTTGATGCAACTTTGTTTTGAATATTTTTAGAAATATTCGCACAAATTTCAAGTTCACAGATTTTATTTAACGTGTTGGTGATAATTGGTTTATTAAAAATGGTCGAAATAATCCTTTTGTATGGGGTAGAACTAGTGAGCTAGCAATAGTTAATACCTGGAACTTTCATGCTTTTTTTTTAACAATCTTTAAGTTTCTAGCTTAATATTTCAATCAATATTTTGCGTTTTTATACTCTGAAATTAAATCTGATAAGGCAAACTATCAGTTGTAACGCTAGGAAAAAGGGCTCGGAATGATGCAGAAGTTAACATTTTTACTCAGAAATCCCAATACCAGATGTTCGTCTGTCCGTCCGTCCATTTCCTCTCTAGCTCGAGAACGCGTTGAACTGGAAAGCTCAAATATTGTATACGTCGCTTTTGACAAAAATTTAGGTCTAGTTCACGAATGGACCAAACCGCTTCAAACGACACAATTTCAGAATTTGACAATAAATTGATTTTCTCGAAAAGTATATAAGCCATTGATCTGGATATTCCAAATTCCAGATTGTATCGTGCAAGAGATCGCTGAGCTTCAAGTAGAAATTAAACCACCAGTTTAATAAGTTCCCTCTAATTCAACTGCAAAATTTTTTTTTTAATTTTTAACTAAATTGCCTTATACCTTCCAATCTTTCACTTTCTAAATATCGACTGACTCGTCGATCGCTCCAAACTAGACTAACTCTCCACCAACGCTCGCTCTTCCTTCATACCGTTCTTGTCGGCCGAATCACAACATGGAAACGTTCATGATCGGCATTCGAGGAAAATAGTGCAGGTGGTCCGTCACTGCTGCAGAACTGCTGCTGGTTAAAGGTCTCGAACATTTGATGAGCGACATAGTGTGGGAACGTTCATGATCGGAATTCGTTGACGATAAAGAAGTCTCAGGTATTCGTACGCGCGCATTAATTTGCAGCAATGATAAGAACGTAGAGCTGATATGTAATAATATTATTTTTATGATGACTTCAATCTACGGTAAAAAAGATAATCGAATCTTTCTACCACCTCCCATATAATCTGCACTTTTTCATGAAATAATATTAACCAATTTACTTTTTAGAGCTAATATTGTGCACTAAAAATTTAATTTGACGATTAGCTGCACTCCTTCTACCCCGTCCCATGCAATGATATAATTTTACAACCTTACAAAAGGTAGATCTTCTTGAAAAGTATGAATGTTACTGGTATGAAATTTGCGAGATATCACTTGCATAATGTCCAAAGCTATTTCGGAAAAAAATCACTAAAAACCCCTACTCATTCTACCACCTCCCATACAAACTGCTCAATTTGATTAGATCTAATGCACTACTTTTGTCAGTAAATATTTCATTTTTGAAGCTTAAATTTTCAATAAAACACGTCGATAGCAACTCTAGTATGATGTGAAAAAAATAGTTCAATACCGTCACCCCTTTTACCACTCCCAATACAAAAATTCTTGAAATCAAAAAATAAAAAATAAATCTCTTTGATTAGTTGTTATGTTTTTTTAATTTTTATTTAATAGTTAAATTTTTTTATTAATAAATTACATTTTAGATGAAATCTGAGAATATATTGCACAGGAGAACAGTGTCGTAAATATTGGCGCTATTTACATTATTTTTTAATGCTTTTATGCCCTTTGTATATCTAGAATACTGTCGTAACTGTATTTACAAAGTATACCAAAATAATCACAATGCTGATTTTGATGTTACGACACTATTCTTCTCGAGGTGCGATATTGTGTTTGCGTTATGCAATAATGGCAAAATCTGAAACATTAGGCAAATATATACACTAGGCAGAAAAAGTCTGCGTACACACTCAACACATCCGATATATCTATAAAAAACATCGTTTTAAGTAATTTATTTCATAATAATTTATTTTCTTTTTTTTTTCATGGCTTTATTATAAACATAAAACAAAACAAAAATGATAATTATTGTACTCCATAAGAATATTATAGATCGTGGGCTTAACACCCGTGATCTTAGACCTAAATGATACGAGAAACGGATACATCGCCTCGGATACGGACTGATTCTACGGTAACGACTTTTGGCATTCGAAAACGGACTATGATTGGCTTCTGGAACGTTCGAACACTGAATGACGGGGGAAGAGCTGGGGTTACTCGGTCCGTGCACCGCCAATCAGTGATCGACCGTGAAATGGAGCACTATAACATCCAAATCTTGGGCTTGAGCGAGGTCAGGTGGACAGGATCAGGAGAAGAACGAACCCCTAGCGGAAACACTATTCTGTACATTGGCCCTGAAAGTGAAGCCAGAAATGGCGTGGCGTTCGTCCTTACGTCGAGAGCGAGAAACAGTCTCATTAGCTGGGAACCAATCTCGGATAGGATTATCGTCGTCAGGCTCAGGACCAGTGTCAGAAACGTCACAATTCTGCAGTGCTACGCACCAACTAATACCGCAACATCTGGCGACAAAGAGGAGTTTTATAGCCAACTGAGTGCCACCTTCGAACGTGTTCCAAGAGGTGATATTATTATCATCTCGGGAGATATGAACGCCCAGGTTGGATCAGACAACACTGGACTAGAACACGTCATGGGGAGGCATGGTGACCCTTGGGTCGACGCTTCACGACCTTGGATTAAGAGACCCGAAAACGGCGAATTATTTGTGGAGTTCTGTAGTACTCGGCAAATGGTCATCGGAGGGACCTTTTTTCTACACAAGAGTCATCATAAAACATCTTGGGTTTCCCCTGATGGTGTTACTCAGAACCAGATCGACCATTTGGCTATAAGTCGACGATGGAGAAGATGTCTCCTCGATGTGCGAGCGAAACGTTGAGCTGACGTGGGGAGCGATCACCACTTGATGGTTGCCTGCTTGAGATTGTGTACAGCAGCTATCCGACGACCACAAATTCTTCAAATGAAGCGCAAGCTTAATGTGGATAAACTCAGAGATCCCAACAAAAAACTCGAATACACCACCATTCTACGCGAAAAGTCATCCACATTGGGTGAATATGAAATGCGCACACTGGACGCCAATTGGGAGGCAACCAGAAACACTTTTCTAACTAATGCTGAAAAATCTGTGGGATATGTGCAAAGTGGTTAGAAACCCTGGATGTCGCAAGACACAAGGGACAAGGTTGGCAACCGGAAAAAAGCCAAATTGGCAATCATCTCTCAACCCGATGTCAACCAACGAACGCCCGACTTGAGGCAGAACTACCGCGATGCTCATTTACAGCTTAAAAAGGCTGTTAGACGCGACAAGAGAAAGGCCATTGAAGATCTGGCAAACAAGGCAGAATCTGCAGCTTACCTTGGGGATATGGGTTCACTATTTAAAATCATGAAACAGTTGACGAATAGGAATTTCACCGCCAACCACCTGGTGAGAGATGTCAACGGAACTCTCCTTAATATGAGTGAACACCAGTTGCGACGATGGAAGCAATACTTCTCTGATATTTTAAACATCTTGTTAAATGAAGATATTCCGGAAACAGAACAACTTCCAAACATCCAACCGCACCAATCCTCTATTAGGGACGATCCCCCAGATAAGGAAGAGATAGTTTCCGCCATTCGGTCAATGGCGGGAAGGAAAGCTCCAGGTATAGACGGACTACCAACCGAACTCCTCAAAGCGGACCCGGAAATAACAGCCGATATACTCCTCCCACTCTTCACTAAAATGTGGAATGATGGAAGATATCCGACTGAATGGAAGGAGGGCGTCATTGTGAAAATTCCGAAGAAGGGCGACCTTCGGGATTGTGGCAATTGGCGTGGTATATGTCTACTTACTGCCGTATCAAAAATTATGGCTAAGGTAATTCTCAATAGGATTAGTGATGTCGTCGAGAGCACTCTCGAAGTTTATCAGGCTGGATTCCGTAAGGGGTCGTCTTGTACCGACCACACAAATACCCTACGGATAATATTAGAGCAGTCAGCCGAAATGGGTTCGCCACTACATCTCATGTTTGTGGACTTCGAGAAGGCTTTCGACAGCGTTAAGAGAGATTACATATGGAATGCTTTGCGTAGGAGAGGTATTCCAGATAAGGTCATAGCTATGATTAAAGTATCCTACGAAGATGCAAGGTGTCGCGTCTTGCATAGAGGAGAGCTGTCCGAGAGCTTTCCTGTGCGAACGGGTGTCAGAAAAGGCTGCATATTATCACCAGCCCTGTTTCTGGTGGTAATAAATGACATCTTGAAAGCTGCACTGGAAGGTGGGGAAGGTAAAGGTCTTCAATGGAGACTATTTAACATCTTAAGTCACCTTGATTATGCTGATGACGTGTGTTTGCTTGCACATACCCGTTCGGACTTAGAGTCAAATGTTCGCTCGTTGCATTCTAAATGCAAAGAGGCGG
Source organism: Chorisops tibialis (assembly GCA_963669355.1). Taxonomy (NCBI): domain Eukaryota; kingdom Metazoa; phylum Arthropoda; class Insecta; order Diptera; family Stratiomyidae; genus Chorisops; species Chorisops tibialis. Next base: position 265,554,769 of record OY770262.1, on the reverse strand, counting down.
GACTGAAAATAAATGTGCGTAAAACCAAGTACATGCACATAGGTTCGAACGCAAGCACACCGATTGTTCTTAATGGAGAGGATGTGGAAGAGGTGCAAGATTTTTGCTATCTCGGAAGCATTGTCAGCATGGACGGCGGAGCCGAAAAGGATGTTGAGCCTCGGCTAAATAAAGCTCGTCAGGCCTTCGGTATCCTTTCCCCTTTCTGGTGGTTAAGAGAGGTCTCCCTTCGCACCAAGCTGCGAGTTATTGACGCATGCGTCAAATCCGTGTTGTTATATGGTTGTACTACGAGGAAAGTTACCGTTCGACTTACCAAGAAACTACAGATTTTCGTAAACCAATGCCTCCAGCGCACTAGGAACATTCTGGCCAGAAGTAATCTCCAACGACGAACTTTGAAGTACAACTCGCCAGACTAAAATAGGTATTGAGATTCAACGGCGAAAGTGGCAGTGGATCGGTCATACTTTGAGGAAGCCAGAGCGAAACATCGCAAAACAGGCTCTGGATTATAACCCCCAAGGAAGACGTCGGGCTGGTCGACCATGTAACACATGGAAGCGAGCAGTTGAACAGGAGGCCAGAGGAATAAACAAGTCCTGGCAACAGCTTAAAGCCGATGCTCAGAATCGCGCCTTGTGGAAGAGAGCTGTTTCTGTCCTATGTCCCTATAGGGGGTCTCAATAGGAATTTGATTGATTGATAAGAATATTAAAATTAAAAAACGAAAACAAATCCTGAATTGCAACAATAAAAAGTCTGCGTACAAATATTTCTTTTCAAAATAAAACAATTTTTTTTCCTCGTTAATAGCTTGTCGATATCCCCTCGTCTCTTTATTACTTCCCACAACCGTTTTTGCATGGAATCTACCAGCTTCTTAGTGAACTCTGGGGTTATTGAATTCCACTCCTGAATCAGGACTTCCTTGAGCATTACCTTCGACGTTATTGTGTGCGCTCGAATCCTTTGTTCCAAGTGATGCCACAAATGCTACAAATGGTCTATTGGATTAAGGTCAGGAGATTGGGGCGGTGTACGAAGCTGAACCCTGCTACGGAATTTGAGTTGAATCATTGAACGATTTATATTGGAGTGCGGAATTAATCAAAATAGCTTCTGAAATAAATAATTTATTATTCAATGGCCAAAAAATTATGTCAATGTTAATCTTTATTATTTGAGAAATTTATTAGAAATATAAAAAGCTATGATTGAATCAAGTTCTTTATTTAAATTTAAGATATTTCAAAAATGGAGTTAGTCATTTGTGCAGTGAACGGCTCAATGGCCACTCCTTGATTTTTCGAATCCCACATAACAGAGTTTTAATTACGATAAATTTTCTGTATCAGATGTAAGTAAAATGTTCACGGGCTTTCGGCCTATTAGGGAAAATATTAGAAAATAATTAATTAGAATCAAAAATATGCATGCACAACTCAACCGCTGTGAACAAATCAAAAGCTTTATTTAAATATGGCAGTAAGCAGCTTATTTCAATGGAAAGTGGAACGTAAATCACATCATGATCCACACGAGGCAATCGAGAGTTTCTTTTTTTTCATAATTTTTTAAAAGCTTATTGTTTCCACTAACTTAAAATAAAAGCCTAAATATATGCAATATTTCTTCTTTTTTCCAGAAGCAACATTTCTATCATCATCGCGGCAAATGCTGGAACCCATTATGGAAGAAACATCCGAAGATGAAGAAAACCAAAACTGGTCGCAGTTTGAAAGTGTTTGGAGCTCTGAGTCCGACACTGGGTCGGTTATTCGAATTGAACTACATAATGGTGAGTTTGCGCAATCTGAGATTATTTTTATGTCGCTAATTAAATTACCAAATCTTGAAAGGAATGCAAATCAAATTATAATTAATTTTATTGTTATCATTAAAGGGCTGTGTAACATACGCCAATTTAGCTAAATTACCAAAATAGTGATCATATATCAGCTTAATGCTCTCAGCTAGATCAACTTATTTAGCTAAATCCTCTCATTTTTCTCATAGTTAAAGCTATAATGATGAAGATTGTGCTAGAGCTGGAGCTTTTATAAAAGTTTTGTTTGTGCAAGAGAAGTCATTTTCTGACAGCTGTGATTTACATACATGCAATCTTGGAAGTGTAATTTAAAGGCTCAGCTATGAAAGATGATGACTTGCAAACGATTCCAAAACAGGACTAAGGATCGTTTTTCATCTTTTGTGACCTTCCTTGCAAAATTTTATTGCCCATAGGCTATGCAATTCAACCTTTTAAAAATATGACAGATGAGTGAATGGCTCTTCTTAATTAGCAAAGTGCTGTGTCACCTTTCTGCTAACGATGAAGACGAGCTAAATTATAATTAGAACCGCTATGTGTGTGTCAACGAACCTTACGTTACTTTGTCGTCAAAAACAAAGTGTACATAATTTGAGCTTTCTAGCTCAAGGCGTTCTTAAGCTTAAGAGCGCACGGACGGACGGACATCCGGTTTTGAAGTTTTTGAGGGATAATATGAACTTCTGTATCATTCGTGGTTTAGTGAATGTTTTCACAGTGCAATTCGAATTGAAAGAAAAGATTTTACGGATTCTACACTGTTACGCTTTATTATTCGTGACGTTTCGGTCTCTGCTGGGATAAAGGTCTCAGTAGAGACCGAAACGTTACTAATAGGAAAACACATAACAAGAGTACGATTGGGCATAAAGCCCAATCGTGCGATACTCTATATGAAAGAGAAATTTTTGTATCTCAAAAAATTTTGTAGGGGAAGTGGTAGAGGGGGTGACGATATTGAACTAATTTTTTCACATGACGCTAAGGTTGCTATCAAAATGTTTTATGCAAAATTTATGATTTAAAAATTTAATAGGTACTGAGAAAATTAGTGTATTGGATGTAGTGAAGTAGTGCAGTTTGTATGGGAGGTGATAGAGGAAGGGGCGAGTTTTTAATGACTTTTCAGAAATAACTATAAACATAATGCTTTTGACATGTTTTAAATTGCAGATCAGTAGCATTCATACTTTTCAGGAAAATCGACTTTTTATAAAGTTGCGAAATTGTGTCATTTTGTATGGGAGGGGGTAGAAGGGGTAAAGCTAATCCTCTAATTTTTTTCCGGTCTTACTAATAATTCTAAACAAATATTTAGTGCACAATTTCAGCTCGATCAATTTTATACGCACTGAGTAAATTGGCTTAGAGCATTTCATGAAAAAGTGCAGTTTGTATGGGAGGTGGTGGAAGGAGGGGGAAGGCACAAATTATTTTTTTAGAGTAGATTGGAGTCATTATATAAGTATTACATTCTAAATTTCAGATCAATGTCATTTGTACTTTTCGAGCAAATCCGTTTATTGTCAGATTGCGAAATTGTGTCATTTTGTATGGGAGGGGGTAGAAGTGGTGGAGCGATTTAGCTCGTTTACGAACTTGACCTTAATTTTTTCTTAAAAACGACGTATACAAAATTTGAATTTCTAGCTCAACGGGGTCTCAAGCTAGAGAGGGCACGGACGGACGGACAGACAGACAGACAGACGGACGGACGGACATCCGGTTTTGAGATTTTTGAGTGATTATATGAACTTCTGTATCATTAATTTTTTTCTCCGAGCCTTATTTCTTGGCGTTACAAACTTTGTGGCAAACTTATAATACTCTCAGATTTCATCTAGAGTATAAAAATTCTACGCCTTGGCAATTATGTAATATGGTTCTGTACATGGAAAAATTAGATCCACATGCACGAGCCCATCCACACCGCGAGTAACCAAGAAAAAAGGAATTGGTACGGTCAATTTAATTTTTTTAATTTTAGTTTCGTCACAAATGTTACTGATCTGCAATTTAAAATATATCAATTGCATGATGATTATGGATTCGTCACTACATCGTACTTCGTGGAAAGTTACCGTACTACTTACCAGGAAACTGCAAACTTTCGTGAACCAATGCAAGGCATTTTAGGGTTTTTCTGGCCAGAAGTGATCTCCAACGACGAACTTTGGACTAAAATAGGTATTGAGATTCAAAGGCGGAAGTGGCAGTGGATCGGTCATACTTTGAGGAAACCAGAGCGAAATATCGCAAAACAGGCTCTGGATTATAACCCCCAAGGAAGACGTCGGGCTGGTCGACCATGTATAGAAGCGAGCAGTTGAGCAGGAGGCCAGAGTATTAAACAAGTCCTGACAACAGCTTAAAGCCGATGCTCAGGATCGCGCCTTGTGGAAGAGAGTTGTTTCTGTCCTATGCCCCTATAGGGGGTCTTAACAGGAATTTGATTAATTCATCGCACAATACAACTTGATAGCCTACAGTAGCAAAAAGCATAGCCATTGCCCGTGATCGCCCAATTAATTCACTAAAAAAAAAAAAATAGTAAAATAAAAACATTATCTGATTATTGCAATAAGATCAAACCTTCCAATAATTCCTACTTCCTCCATTTCTGCTGGCTTGCCCATCTATTTAATCATATGGCGCATCCTTTGACCGCATATGTGTTCATCGTTTCGCTACAGATAAATCAGATATTAATAATTTCAAATCAATTTACCTTTCGTCTCGCGAATCCAATAGCGAAGAAATGTCAATTCGGGGAACTGCTATGCCTTCTATAGTAGAAAACCGAGTAACTGAATCCAACAACAACACGTTGGAGTCATAACAAACATGACAGTTCCATACAAATTCGAGCGCTTTTGTATGGAGCAGACACGGCGGGCTTCGTAAGAATCGCGTTTATTCTTAAATGCAGTGTTAAAGATAGTTCAGCTTTCTAAGGTACTTTATTGATAGTCTTCTACTTCTACAATGGCGCTACAGCCCAAATCGGACCTTGACCTCCTGACATGCAGGTTCCTTAACATTTTTTCATTACTTATTGTGGAAAGGTTGTTAGCCCTTCGCACAACCCTCTTTCTACGAAAAAATTATTGATAGTGCTCGGCATGTAATTATGACGCGTTGATATTAGTGCAATGGATTTTTAATTGAAAAAAAGTGCGATCAAAGTTAAATCTCGGCTTCTCACACCGAAGAAAATCTGTCACTCATATTGTGCAGAGTTCTCCGGTTAATTTTCACACAGAAAATTGTAGAATTTTAGTTATTACGAAAAATTGTGCACTCGCGTAATATTTTCGTGCTTAATTTGAACTAATTATGCTCTTTTCTTGCTTTCGGCAAAACGTGTTTTTACGACAAGTTTGTAGAAAAATAATACAGGTGGTCTTGTGAAATGGAAAAATCAGCTCAGCATTACAGCCTGGTATTTCTAGAGGGCTTTGCTTGTACGCGTTGAGTCCCAAATCTTCTTTGATAATGCGAGACATGGATTTTTGCGAAATTTGCATTTTCCGCGACAAGATTTTCTGTTTTCGCAGCTGTTTCTGGTCAATTCGTTTCTTCACGGCTTTGATCGATTTCGGAGTTCTCACAGTGCTCGGACGGCCGGATCTTTGACGGTCTCGTACTCCACCAGTATCCTTAACAACTTCACAGCACGATACACAAAATTGCGAGTGATTGCAAGCGGTCGCAACGTCCGAAAAATATCGCCTTTTTCCATGTTGCATTTTAGTAGGCCAACTACAATACGACTTTCGATGTCGCCCCATTCCATGATTGTAAACAATTGATGCCAAAAACTTTTTACGTGGCAATGAAGCAAAACAACTGCAAATATTTGTCAGTAAGCAGCCAGTACAACTGAGCAATATACCAGCTTCTCCACTCGCTACGGTCGTTCTCACTCCCCTTCCCCAACCTTCCCAATCCCATTCCTTCCCTCCATGACTGTGTTTGTGCATTGCACATAAAGGCCGAAATTGCCTATACCAAGGCCCTCTAGAAATACCAGGCCGTAATGCGGAAAACGATGACGTAGAATACCAAGTTTTTCTGAACTATACCTAAGGTGTCCGAGCAAGTCGGAGCTCATCCAAGTATGAAATTTGTCAGTTTGACAATTCGATTTGACATGTCGTGGCGGTCGGCTTCTGCATGTCAGGATTCGCGTCGCGCCAAAGCCCTCTATAGTAGAAAGCCGAGTAACTGAATCCAACAACAACACGTTGGAGTCATAACAAACATGACAGTTCAGACACGGCGGGCTTCGTAAGAATCGCGTTTATTCTTAAATGCAGTGTTAAAGATAGTTCAGCTTTCTGAGGTACTTTAATAATAGTGCTCAGCATGTAATTATTACACGTTGATATGAGTGCAATAGATTTTTAAATGAAAAAAGTGCGATCAAAGTTAAATCTCGGCTTCTCACATCGAAGAAAATCTGTCACTCATATTGTGCAGAGTTCTCCGGTTGATTTTCATACAAAAAATTGTAAAATTTTAGTTGTTGCGAAAAAGTGTGCACTCGCGTAATATATCCGTGCTTAATTTGATTTAATTATGCTTTTGTGTTGTTTTCGGTAAAACATGTTTTTACGACAAGTTCGTCAAAAATAATACAGGTGGTCCTTTGGAATGGAAAAATCCATGACGTCACACCCGCTGGAGTCATTCAAGATGACCGTTACGTCAATTCTGCCCAGCTTGAGATGTAGAAAGCTTTGATAATGCACGATGTTTATTGTGAGTCACACCTTAACGTCAAGTTTTTCGCCCAACGAAAGCTTTCTACATCTCAAGCTCCGATCGATTCGTATTTGGCGCTGAGGAATTGGCTGGCCGCGGGAAATAGCCACAAAGAGTTTCTACTCAAAGATCTATCAGGATTCGCGTCGATCTGATTGATCTGAGAGCCTTATTCAGGTGACGGCGTACATGGTCCTGCACGGATATTATCGTCCCTGAATGATTCGACTGTCGCGAACATTTCCGTTCATATTTCGCACATTTGAATTTTCTTGGCAGCAATCAGGTTAGTTTTGATCGTCGGGATCGGTCACAGATTTTCTTATTCGGCATTTTTTTTTGTTTTCAGTGGCCTGACTACGATTTCAACATATCTGCTGACGAAGGAGCTATGATCGCCATGAGCGGCCAGTTTTACTGGAATAGTTCAGGGCTACATCAGTCGATTGGTACCTGAATGGTATGAACATAAGGAAATCCTTGTATTCGTACTGCAATTCACGTATTTCCTGTGGGCTCGGTTTTCTGGTCCACTATGGCTGCCGATTTTTTATTTTTGCATGGTTTCGCTTGGGGCGGCCATGCCTTTATAATAACAGAAAGTTCAAATAAAAAATTTCTACATATCTTAAATTTAATTGCATTTTTCATTTTCATAGCCAGATTGGCACAACAACTATTTTTAATTAAAATCGATAGAGATAATCAGACCCGGCTGCCTGATATAGAAACGGAATTGGCCAGAAGATTTTTTCGTTCCTGTTCACTATTGTAAGCTTCCCGAATAAACCGATCAGAAAGCCCATGGATTTAAAATCATCTTCGATTAGTAACATCATTAATAGTTGAACGAACCAATAAATACATTTGCAAGTGTTCTTCCAATCCCCTGGCAGATAGGAATTGTTGAACGGGGATTCGGCTCTCTTGTTGATTTTCATCACGTTCCGATCCACCATCGGAATCACTATCGCAAATGTTTGAGGGATAAAATATAAAAAACGCCCGCGTGTGGTGAAAAAGAAAGTTTTTGTTTCATCAAGACAATGACCAGTTCACACATCCGTTATGGCCAAAATCAATGGGTTAAAGTTTGAATTGCTTCCTAATGCACCCTATTCCTGAGATTTAGCCCCCTCGGATTATTTTCTGTTTCCAAACTGGAGAAATGGCTCGGTGGTTTTCTAACAATGAAGAGGTGGAGTCTACGGTTGATGACTTTTTTGAGGAGCACGACGATTTTCACTATAAACAGGGTATCGAAGCTGTTGAACATCGCTGGAAAAAGTGTATCGAGCTAAAAGGAGGCTAAGCAGAGGAATTTCATCAACAAACCAAGCTTAAAAATCATTTGTTGTGAATTGTGCTACAATAATATTGCATTTATTTCATTTATTTGTAAATATCATGGGAAATTGAAAAAAACACCAAAAGTTTCTTTAGGACAAAATAAGAATTAATTGAAAAAAAAGACTGAAACCTTAAACTATAATTAACTACTATGGAATATCCTTCAACAGCAAAGTAACTTCCTCCAGGGTGTTTTGGACGTCGTAGCCCTCTTCGCTTGCAAAATCTCCTCGCAATAATCTTCGACTTCGACCCACATCTTTTCGTTTCCCTTCTTCAATCTTTCCACTTCGGTCTCCTTCGCAGGCAGCTCGTCGCGTTCGAGTTCCTTGTTCCGATGGCCCGTCATGATAATTTCCATGTCGAGCTCATTGATGTTTGCTGCAAGTTCCTGACATCGCTGCTCGATTGCCGTCTGTTTTTGGTCCAGGAGCGTGTCGTGTTCGCACACCGAAATCTTCAGTTGATTTCCCAATTTGGAAACCTGTTGTGTCGCATCTTTCACTTGTTGCAGCCAGATACGTTTCAGGTTCTCGAGAAACGGTTCGACCTTGTCGATCTGATCCTCGACACTGATGTTACTGTTTTGATTGATGCACAGATCTTGAACGTTGGCCATTCCTTCGCGATCAGTAAAAATTTTGTACAGGTATTTATTGAAATCGGTGACTTTTTCGATTTTTTGCTTGATCAGGCGACTTTATGCGACGCATCGATGTCCTGCAGCTCTAAGACCAAATTCATCTTCGAGTCGAGCAATTGTTTCAGGCTATGAACGCGGCTGATCAGCTCGTCGCGATCTTTTATGCTCATCTGTTGCGTTCGAACGATATTGTCAATGGTTTTGATACGTGCTTGCCGTTCGACGATCTGTTTTTGCTTAGATCCAATCATTTCTTCGAGTTGGGCGATCTATTGGCAGTTCTCAGCGCGCGATTTCTCCAGCCTGGCTAATTTTCGCTGGTTCAGGTACATTTTGAGTTTGAAATCGCACATTCACGTTCGAGTTTCGAGCATTCTTCCTTCCATTTGGCCATAGTTTTGACGCGATCCAGTTTTTGGACAGCGGCACTGAAACGCGTGATTTCAGAATCGAGAAAATCCAAGCTTTCCATTCCGGCTCGTTTTATGAAATCGTCGGACAGATCCTTTTTCAGACCGTCGAATTCGTTACTGTTATTGTTGCAGTGATAGAAGCTCTCCTTCCCGGCAACCATGAATTTCAGAGTGTACTCATCCTCCGACCGCACATTTATACACTACTGCGCTGAAAATAGAATAAAAAACTATTAATTTAAAGCAAAGTTATCTGTGTTTTCTTATACTCCGTACTAGAGATACTCGATACACACTAACACTTCTGTCCTAATAGAGTTTGGACAATGCCCTTATACCAACAGTTAAGACTGCGTTTATAAGCACAAGAAGGCAACATAAGAAATACGAAATTCGGCCAAACTTGAGTTTGGCCGATTTCAAATTTACGGATACGAGCGAAAACTTGCGTTAAACTACAAGTTTTTGAATGGAATTCTCATTAAAACCGAAAATGAATATGACTTTCATAAATAACAATTCAATTTGATTGTGTTTACTTGATAAAAGAAAAAGAATTGAGAAAATTCAAATTTCGGACGAAATTTCCCGCGCAATCGGGGTACACCCCATGTCCAAACTCTGTTAGGACAGAAGTGTTAATGTGTATCGAGTATCTCTACTCCGTACTAGCCCGAAGTTCTCCGCGAAATGTCAGTCAAGAGAACTGTCAAAGCACAAAGTCATCACTGACGTCATCAAAAACCTGCTATATTTCCTGCAGCTGCTGTAAAACAGCTCAGCATAACGCCTGGTATTTCTAGAGGGCCTTGGTTCTATAGAATATTTCAGCATTTTTGATTTGAATCTAGTCTTTGTTGTTTTCTTTGTATAACATAATTAAGTGGTGTATGTAGACTTTTGTGACTGAGTGTATTTAAACCATATTTTCAACTTAGTATCCCGTTCCGCCCCGGGTTCTCCTATCCATTATTATTTTATTTCCATTATTTCCCACTTCTAATTTTTGCATTTCTTCAATTTCTAGATCAAGATTCGATATCAGAGCGCGACCTTGCTTGTCCAGCAAAACGACCACGTCGAGATGAACTTCTCGTCGTTGAAGAAATTCCTCCAATACGAAAATTTACCCGAAACGAAAATCTACTGCAGCCCGAAATCGCGGAGACCAACACGACGTACCGTAAGCGATTCGACGAATTATTCTCGGACTCGGACACGCTATCCTACAACTCATTGAGCCGATCGTCGTCACTAATCCAATTCGAATCACTCGAGCGGCAGTTCCAAGGCGATCTCTCCTCGATCAGCAGTTCTTCGATCCGCAATTCGTCACCGTCCCTGGCGAGCCTTGAGAATAGCGAAAATAAACTGTCGGACGGCAACCTCAGGCGGTACGAGAGCACGGACGGACGGCTGCACCAAACCTATTTCGATCTCGCGAAAATCGAATTCAACAACGATCTGATCTTCAGGGCGAAAAGCGACTCCGAATCGAGCGATAACAGCATTCTGTCGCACGAGGAGCGCGTTCTGAAGCCGACGAATACGGGCGGCGCCGGCGATCAGCGAGCCTCCTACAAAAGCAAGAACTCCACCGAGAATCTGAGCGAGGACAGCGGCTACTGCGAGCACATAACCGCCCTGCGGATCAAGTCCAAGAGCATCCCGAACTTCCTCCGATCGAACGATAAATTCTGCGAGGAGGACGAATTCGAGAACCACAAGAGCCTAGAGATGATCTACAAGGCGACCAGCGACGACAACCAAATCGCCTTACATTCCAGAGAAAACGCAGAGCAAGAAAATAAACGGGAGTCGAAGACGAAAATAGCTGCGAAACATGAAGTGGATCGCGGCGGCTGGTATAATAGCGACGGCGATATACAGTCGAGCGACGTTAAAAATAAAATTCACACAAATAACGCGATGGCGGCATCGTCGCCTTCGTCGTCGCGATCTTCGGCTTCGTCACCGTCTCTGACATCGTACAACGTTTCATCCAGTTTGCCCGACGTCCGTTTTCAGTTTGATCACGATTTCGGCGCGACAAATAATTCCCGCGGACACAATCAGTTTCCGAGCGATAGTGACCTGCGAATCAAAAGTGCACAATTGCGGGCGGTTTCGAGTGTGCCGAGGAATTTGAATCTGACCGGCGGTAATGATTTTCGAAACACCGACGACGATGAATTCACTTGGAATTTAAGATCACCGAAGTTTGCGCGATCCGAAAATAGATTGTCCGCCGGAAGAAAGTACGGCGCACTGAAATTGACGCCAGCGAAGCCTGCACAGAATTTCATCAACGCCAGCTACAACAATCTGACCCTGCTGGACTACTCCGGAAAGTCGACACGCAGCAGTTTCACGATGTCCGATCATAGCGGAAATTCGAAACGTAATTCCCGCGAATTCGAACTGGGAAAGGGCAACTTCCTGCTCGATGAGATTTCGTCCCACTTCGACCGGAACCTATCGATTCTGAGCGATCGCGAGCACGACAGCGACCTAATTAGCGAGTTTCTCCGGGGCGAAGCACAAGAGCGCGATAGCGATGACGACATGGAGATCGCAAATAATGGCGAGGATTTGCCAGCCGGAAGCGAAGTCACCACTAAGGCGCACAGGAAGAATTCCAGTCTGGAGTCTTTCGTCACGGACCCAACCGCCTTACGTATCAGCTACGCCGAAAGTTTGGAGAGTTGCAACTTCAATCTGCAGGCAACTTCGAAAATCGAGTTGGACCATTCGACTCCGGTCAAGCGGAGCTTCGTGGCAAGCACCCCGAATTTGACGTCATGCAAGAACGCTCCGGATGACACGGCGGACGATCAGCTGCACGCGTCCAGTGCGCATAACTCGCTGAACCCGATCCCCGGGGAGAAACGCCTCGGCATTCTGCTCACATCCGGATCGCGTAACTCGCTCGGCAAGGGCGTGAGTTTCTGCCCGATCGTGTCGGAAATCAGCTTCCGCGAGCAGTCCTCCGAGGAAGCGGTCGATCCGGACTCCCTCGAAAATATCAACGCGCCATCGTCAGCTGATCACCTCGATGAAACCGATTACACCAGCGTGGGCGTGCAGCCAGCAATTGTAAACAGCGAAATTATCAACAAACCGCGTACTACCGAGCCAGTCAGCTACGAGCGATCTTCAAGTGCTGCTGCCGCCAGCAGTAATGTGCCGACCGTTGAACAGTGTGGTGCCGACTTGAGCTACGACATCCCGATAACCGTGGAAATGTTGAGCGACGAACTCGACAGAGAAGTGATCGTGCCGACGAAAATTATTGCTCGCGATGATCGTGCCAGTGATAGTCGGGAAACCGTGGTGCAAATAAATAATAATAATTACAGTAACGGAAATCGCTACAGCAGTAATAATCGCATAATGCCAAATATCGAAGTGAATAGTGTCAAGCCGCCGCCGTCGCCGGCCGGAACTGAATTGTTGAGTGCGAAATTCAAGCCCAAACCGGACGAGAAGCATCACAAAAACGGTTTTCTATCGCGTTTCACTGGCGGCTTTCGGTTCTCGTTGCGTCGCAAGAAAAAGCCGGACAAGAATACTAACGACCTGAAATACCAGCAGCAACAACAAAAACAACAACCCCAGCAGGTCATGTCTTCGTCTAAGCCCTCGTCGTCGTCGAAGACACCGGATTACGTTTACATCCCTCTCAAGGGTCCCAGCCCGGCAAAGGTCGAGGCACCTGAAAATCGAGCACCCTGTAAAGCCAAAGTGGCGGAGCGACATCTGCCGCTGGCTGGGGCAACTAGCAGCGATAACAACCACGTGTTGCTGTTCGGTAAACCGCCGCTACCGAAGCAACCGCCACGTGTGATTGGGGTGTGTGAAAAGGTTCGCGCAAGTCAACCGTCTTCGCAACAATCACCACCCGTGAATTTCTACAATGGAAATGGAAGACATGCGCAGGTAGTGCGCTCGAAATCTCAGCCAAGAGAAATCGATGAGAGATTCCTGGACAACGAACGGCAATTCTATCGCGACGACAATCAGTTAAACGGGACTATGAACGGTAACGGTTGTATGACGTCTTTCCCGGAAGAATGTCCGGGAAACCAGCAGCTCTACAGCCCGAACAGCAAGTCGACCACCTTGCCGAACAGTTCGAATAAAATCGGTTTGATCGAGACGAATCTGGATACGCATGAGACGGTTATTTCGGGGAAGACCCGCAGCCTGATGGAGCTCGGACCGCAGGTCCGCCACACATTGGGCGGCGGCAGTCACACAGATCGAAACATCCGGCCGATTGTATCGAACATAATCGATGGTGCTACCGCGAGACGTCCACACAAAAGCATGGAATTCCTATTGGATAAGGAGAATCAGAAAAATGTCCTGGTAAGTGGTGATCCAAATAAATTTTTATAGGGCTTCGAACCGTATGCGGTTTGTTGACTTCTCAATATTGCAGAAAACTTGAAGACGATTCCACTATTCGTGAAAACGTACCGCGGAATGAATTTCAAGTGACGGAAATCGTTTGTTACAAGTTACGTAGTAGCCACTCGACGCATTTTATTAGATGCATCCTGTCGAAGTACGTACTTGCCAGCAATTACTCCAATTAAGTGGATGATTCTATTTTATAGCGTTCAGAGTGTTTGTTATGGGAGAGACTGGAAAGTCTTGGCGACCTTCTGTCGTTGCTCTTTCACGAATTAATAAATTCTACTTGAATTTCGCTTCGTTATTTTGCTACGAAAGTGAATTATGAATGCACTAATGGCACTGTACGGCAAAAAAAAATGTTTGCTCGAGCTCGGACACCATTCCTGCTGATTCTTATGTATCATGACCTCCTGAATCCGAATATGACCCATCACTCACTGTTTCCGGGGGAGGCCCCTCCTCACCTATTTTTATTAATTTTCTATAATTTCTTCTTCTTCTACAATGGCGCTACAGCCCAAATCGGACCTTGGCCTCCTGATATTCAGGTTCCTTAACATTTTTTATTATTTATTGTGGAAGGGTTGTTAGCCCTTCGCACAACCCTCTTTCTACGAATTTTTCATTTTCTTAGATTGAGGTGACCAAGGTGTATCCAAGAAGGCAATGTGCCGGAATTATATATTGCGCCGACCGGGATTTGAACCTTCGCATTACAAGACCAACACACTACCTACTAGGCTATACCCTAGCTTTTCTATAATTTAGGGGGTTGAAAAGGATTATTTTAACCTTTAAATTCCTTTTGAGGGGCTAGAGAGGTGAAAATATCTAAAACATGAACATTTATAGCAAGAAGGTAGATTTGGAGGGGATTTGCTCCCTTAAATTGTAAAGAAAAAACGGGTTTTTCGCAATTTTTTCATTTATTTTGAACATATTCCAACTTTAAGCCACCTTCATCCTCCCCCAAACACCTCTAAATAATAAAAATCTATTAGCAAGAAAATATAGCAACAATAATAGCAATAGTTCAAATAATATTAGGGGCTGGAATTAAATCGTAGCGTTTTTTTGCGAAGTTTGATGGTTTATTCTGAAAATATTATTACAGTGGTATTATTGAAAGTATTGTCCATCGTTTTCCACTACCTTTTTCCATCTTTCTGGCAAAGCACGAGTACCACGTCGAAAGAATTCTTCGTCTTTAGATTCGATGAATGAATTGATCCAATTCTTGGTAATTTCGTAGTTTTCGAAGTGCTGCTCTGACAAGCCATTCGCCATGGACCGGAACAAGTGGAAATCTGATGGAGCGATGTCTGGTGAATATGGCGGATGGGATAAAACTTCCCATTTCAGCGGTTCTAAATAAGTTTTCAACACTTTTGCAACATGGGGTCTGGCGTTGTCGTGGAGCAAAATCACCTTGTCATGTCGATCCTTAAATTGAGGTCGCTTTTCTTTTAATGCTTTGCTCAAACACATCAGTTGACGTCTGTAGAGGTCCCCAGTGATGGTTTCACTCGGTTGGCACGGGTCTTCATCGAGCATTGTCACCAATTTTTCATCTTTTTCGGCTGTCCGGGACGCTCGTAGTCTTCTAAGCCAAAATTTACATTTTTGAACCGAGCGAACCACTTTCTGCACGTTTGCTCAGCTAGAGCATATTCACCATAAACGTCTGCTAAAATGCGATGACTTTCCGCGGCACTTTTCTTCATGTGGAAGTAATGAAGCAACACTCCCCGCAAAAACAGATTTTCGGGCACGAACGTCAACATGTTTGATGACGTACAACAAAATATTATAAACTCGATAAAGAAATTTCGTTCAGTGGACTAAATGCGCTTTATGGAGAATATTTGCTTTTGTATGTGTGACTACGGTGTGGCGAAGACACATAGTGCTAACATCGACCACAAGACAGCGCTGTAATCGAAGTGAGGGAGAGCGCTGTAATCGAAGTGGAAGAGACGGAATTAATTTTGACAGTTCTGAGAACGTGCGACTGAACGCGAACCACGTAAATTGTGAAATCCATTTTTACTTTTGTTATTTAATCGTGAATAAAGTTTGTTTAGAGTAAATAGCAATTGTGTTTACGTGGTAATAGTCGCGAGGTAATTCACGCGTCGTATCCCGTGCCATCCTCGCGCTATATTGGTGACCCTTACGACAAGCAACACGCCGCCTGCAGCAACGCGCACTTCAATCTCATACGAAAAATGTCGGACGACGAGATCGAAAATTCACCGCCGGCAGACCCACAGGCCGACCAAGCCAAAAATGTGCACGCTCAAAAACCAACCGCAGCACAATCCGCGTCTCATATGGACTGCGCACATTCGGTTCAGTCCGTGCAGAAGGTGAAATTACCGCCATTTTGGCAGCGAAGGCCAACGCTTTGGTTCTCCCACGCGGAAGCGCAGTTCGCACATTGTCAAGTGCGATCTAACCACAGCAAATACAACGCTATAATAGCCCATTTAGACGCGGATACACTAGAAAGCGTAACCGACATTTTGGAAACGCCGCCATCCGAGTCGAAATACGAAGCAATTAAAAATGCATTAATTAAACGATTTACTGATAGCGAAGATAGAAAACTTCGGAAACTACTGTATGAGACGGAGCTTGGGGACAAAACCCCATCACAATTATGGCGGGAAATGAAGTTTCTGGCAACAGCAGACATCGGTAGCGCTGCTTTGAAATCCTTATGGCTCCAAAGGCTCCCGGTGAGAGTGCGTGAAATTTTAATCGCCAGTGCGCAACAAAGCATGGACGATACAGTGGAGGTGGCAGACAGAATCATGGAACAATCGAGACCTGCAGCATCAGCGGCGGCCGTTGAAACAACAACAACACCAAACGTTGACATGGTGGACCTCAAAGCTGAACTCACAAAGATAGCTCAAACGGTCAAAGCTATGAACTCTGCTCTCCCAACAAGCAGTAGACAGACTCGTGCAAGTACAACGAGCAATCAGCTCAGTGGCATGTGTTTTTACCACGAGAGGTTCGGAGCTCGAGCACGAAAATGCCGTAAGCCATGCAGCTTCACACCTCCGCTTGTTGAAGCACCCTCCACTTGCACAGTCAATGCCTTAAGCATACCGAAGTACCGATTAGTGTTAAGTGACCAGCACGACGGCACGCTATACCTTGTGGACACAGGAGCGGACGTGTCCATTGTACCCCGAAGCAACGTAACTGGGAACCTACGTCAAGCGAGGTGTCAACTTTACGCAGCGAACGGCACGCCCATAGTAACATACGGCGAATGCGAGAAGAATGTCAATTTAAAACATCTCCCAAGCTACAGGTGGAAATTCGTGGTTGCTGACGTGAAAGTTGCTATATTAGGTGCCGATTTCCTGCGAGAATTTAACCTTCTGGTCGACTTGAGGTGCAAACGACTCGTCAACGGTAGAACCATGCAGGCGACTAATGGAAAGCTTGCGGACTCAAGCGATTTAATCAGCGTAGTGCATGTCAACAGTTTGGATGCATTGCTCAAAAGCTTTCCAGAGCTCACCAATCCATCCACATCAGCCATCGTAACTCACGGCATCGAACACCATATTGACACACGCGGCCCTCCGGTAGTACAACGACCAAGGCGTCTTCCGCCTGATAAGTTCAAAGCAGCGAAACTCGAGTTCGAGAGGATGCTCAAAGCGGGTATCTGCAGGCCTTCTAAAAGCCCGTGGGCCAGTCCGTTGCATCTCGCCAAGAAAAACAACGGCGAATGGCGACCATGTGGCGACTACCGACAGCTAAATGCCGCCACAGTTCCTGACCGCTATCCAGTAGCACATATCCAAGATTTTTCATACCAATTGTTTGGAAAAAAAATCTTCTCAACCCTTGATCTTGAACGGGCATTCCATCAAATACCGGTCCGTGCAGAGGATATTCAAAAGACCGCGATAGCAACACCGTTCGGCTTGTTCGAGTTCCCGGTAATGACATTCGGTTTGCGAAATGCCGCCCAGACATTTCAACGTTTTGTTGATACTGCTTTGCGCGAACTCGAGTTTTGCTACGTGTATCTCGATGATATACTCATCGCTTCAGACAACCTAGAACAACACATTGACCACGTTAAGCAGGTCCTACAGCGACTTAGAGATTACGGCCTGAAAATCAACACGTCGAAATGCGTTTGGGGAGCATCCACGGTTAAGTACTTAGGGTACAAAATCTCAGCGAAGGGCACTGCACCGCTTGTCGAGAGAGTGAACAGCATCCAGCAATTTACCAAGCCCTCTAATGTCCTAGAAATGAGAAGATATCTGGGTATGATAAATTTCTACCGGCGTTTTCTTAAAAACGCAGCAACACTGCTGGCACCGTTAAACGCATTCCTCACGAGCAGCAAGAAAAACGACAAGACGAAAATCGAGTGGACCACTGAAGCAGACACAGCCTTCGAGGAAAGCAGAAAGATGCTCGCTAATGCAGCACTAATCGCACACCCACACGTAAACGCTCCCATCGCGTTGTCTACAGATGCCTCGGACACAGCAATGGGCGCAGTATTGGAACAAATGCAAGACGGTGTGTGGCGACCGCTCGGATTTTTTAGCAAGCGCCTCAGTGATGCACAGAGGAAGTATAGCGCGTATGACCGCGAATTGCTCGCTATATTCGAAGGGATAAAGTACTTTCGCCATATGCTCGAGGCTAGACATTTTGTAATTAAAACGGACCACAAGCCGCTGATCTATGCCTTCAAACAGCGAACAGACAACGTATCACCTCGACGAAACAGGCAACTTGAATTCATTGCGCAGTTCTCAACAGACGTCATCCACGTGGAAGGCCAGAAAAACATCGTGGCAGATGCTCTTTCTCGATCTGAGAGCATAAACGCGATCAGTTTTCCAGAAACGTTAAGTATGAAAGACATCGCTGATCAGCAAACGAACGACAATGAACTGCAGCAGCTTTTACAGAAGGAGAGTAGCTTGCATATTAAAAAATTCCAAATAGACGGCAACATCACTGTCCACTGTGACATTTCGACTGGAGCAATGAGGCCATACGTTCCGCTTCCGTTGCGCAAGCGAGTGTTCGAGCTTGTTCACAACTTATCACACCCGAGCGGCAGGAGTACCAGCAAACAAATCAGAAAGAGCTATGTGTGGCCTAACATGTGTAAGGACATAACCAGCTGGGCCAAGAATTGTAATAAGTGCCAACGTTCAAAAGTAACCAGACATGTCAGGAACGTACCTCTGAAATTTGATACACCGGACAAACGGTTCGAAAGCATCCATGTGGACATCGTCGGACCGCTGCAACCATCGAATGGGTTCAAGTATCTTCTCACGATCATCGATAGATTTTCGAGATGGCCGGAGGCCATACCTATTGTTGATACGACGGCCGACACTGTTGTGACTGCACTCTTTACGCAGTGGGTATCACGTTTTGGCGCGCCCAAAATCATCACCACCGACAGGGGAGCGCAGTTCGAATCCGCACTGTTTAACGCACTGACACAACTCCTCGGGTGTCAACGCATTCGAACAACCGCTTACCACCCAGCGTCCAATGGCATGGTCGAGCGCTGGCACCGTTCACTTAAAGCTGCACTTATGTGCCACGAGAACAACCGCTGGACCGAAACGCTAGCCACAGTCTTACTTGGCCTTCGCACCACTGTTAAGGAAGACTTAGGATGTTCTGTAGCAGAAATGGTGTACGGGTCAACTCTCAGATTGCCAGGTGAGTTTTTTATTAATCACGACCAGCCAAGCAATCCGCAGGTTTTTGCCGAGAAGTTTCGCCGAGATATGCAGCAGTTGCGAGCTGCGCCTGTACTTCATCACAGACGAGACCGTCCGTTCGTCTTCAAGGACTTAGCAACAGCAACACACGTGTTCCTGCGCCAGGATCACGTCAAAAAGCCGCTGGAGCAACCGTACACCGGTCCGCATAGGATCATTCAACGCGTAAGCGACTATGTCTACAAAATCGACGTAGAAGGCAAGCAGCAGATTGTATCAACTGAGAGGCTAAAACCAGCCTACACTGCAAACATTAATCTCGATGACAGTCAAGCAGGCTACACTCCGAGAACATATCCTGGAAAATTAACATCACAAGTGAATCCAATCATCATCAACATGTCAAGTGAATACCGCAACGTCACATCTGACGTTACTCGGAGGGGGGTATATGTGGCGAAGACACATAGTGCTAACATCGACCACAAGACAGCGCTGTAATCGAAGTGAGGGAGAGCGCTGTAATCGAAGTGGAAGAGACGGAATTAATTTTGACAGTTCTGAGAACGT
Organism: Chorisops tibialis; assembly: GCA_963669355.1. NCBI lineage: Eukaryota > Metazoa > Arthropoda > Insecta > Diptera > Stratiomyidae > Chorisops > Chorisops tibialis. The sequence goes on along the minus strand of OY770262.1, from coordinate 265,535,029 downwards.
GCGACTGAACGCGAACCACGTAAATTGTGAAATCCATTTTTACTTTTGTTATTTAATCGTGAATAAAGTTTGTTTAGAGTAAATAGCAATTGTGTTTACGTGGTAATAGTCGCGAGGTAATTCACGCGTCGTATCCCGTGCCATCCTCGCGCTATAACGGATACTTGAGTAACGCCACCTTTTGTAAAACGCTACGAATTAACTCCAACCCCTAATAAATAAACAAAGTAAGGACCTTCATTTGGTGCTTACTTTCCTTTTGTACCCTAAGGTAGAAGTTTCGCGTACCAAAAACCGGCAGTAACCTGCCAACATGCTCATACTCCACTTGCCCGAAAATCTTCTCTCGAACTTGCTGATGTCTTGATGGAACCGTTCCCCGTGTTCATCCGAGACTGCTCATAAATTTTTAGGGAAGAAGTCCAGATGTGAATAAAGGAAATACACTTTAAGAGACATGTTACACCCCATGGCTTTGTACGCTGACATTAGAGTGACGCTGACATGTAGAGGAATATCATTATCAATAATGGCGCGAAAGCCCAGTTCGGGCCTCCTGAAGTCGGCCTCCAGCTGCTAATTATTCTCAGTGGCGTGGCGTCCATTGATGCAAGGGAAGCAATGCTTCCCTTACGTTTTGCCCTATTTTAAAAATTTTTTAAATCATCACAAATATATATAATATGAAAATTTATTGGAAATTTCTTTAACGGAAAGCGTGCATTATACAGCATTTATGTGCACAGGACAGTTTTTTTTTCTCACGGTTTTTCTGACCAGGGAAAAATCTGTGAGATTCGATTTAAAAAACGCACATACGAGCAAAATTTTCGCACGCGGCTAAAGGAAGTTTGCCTTCAATAGGGAGGGTGGATGCATAGCATTAAACTACTTTCACATTCCCTCTCATTGCTTTCAGTCGCATATATGAGAGAACGAGACCACCGGCCAGTACGAGTAAAATTTTCGCTCGCAACGAGAACAAGTTCGACTTCTATTGGCAGGAGAGATGCGTTACAGTAGTTACTTCTAGCTAATGCTCTCAATCGCAAGCCATCGCATTTGTTTGATCAAAGTACAGCCATTGTTGAAATTTCAGTACTAGCCGAAAAATGATCCGAAAGAAGAATGTGAAGGGTTAGATCTGGCAATATTTCCTATATTTGTAGCGCTCTGAGAAGAAACGAATCGGTTTAAACTTTTGCAGGTCGGGGATATCTTGTTTTTGACGTCTTTACTTGCATTTGATAAAAAAAAGTAGAAGGGTCTGTCAAAGCAAGACGTGACTATAAGATTATTTTCGAATTTACCACCATTGCCTCCCCAAGCTATAAGGTTACGCCACGCCACTGATTATACTCTATGTATATGAAATCTGATATTATTATAAGTTTGCTCTAAAGTTTGTAACGCCAAGAAATAATGCTCGCAGAGAGCTGGCAAATGCACCGAAATATTTGCTGTCGCTCAAAAATCTCAAAACCAGATGTAAAAAAGTAAGGTTAAGTTCATGAATCGGATAAATCACTCCACCCCTTCTACCCCTCCCATACAAAATGACTCATTTTCAATCATTCACATTAATCAAATTTTCTCGAAAACTATGAAAGCTAATGATTTGAAATTTAGAATATAAATTTTTTATCATAAATGTGATGTAAAAATTATTTGAATCCCCCCACTCCTTCCACCACCTTCCATACAAACTGCACTTTTTCATGAAACACTCTAAGCCGATTTTCTTAGAACATATAACATTTATCGAGCTCACATTTTGTACTAAATACTTAATTGCATTATCATGAAGATCAGAAAAAATTAACTGATTAGCGTTACTGCTTCTACCCCCTCCCATATAATATGGCGTTTCACAATGGCGCTACAGCCCAAATCGGTCCTTGGCCTCCTGACATTCAGGCTCCTTAACTTTTTTTTTTCATTACTTATTGCGGAAGGGTTGTTAGCCCTTCGCACAACCCTCTTTCTACGAATTTTTCATTTTCGTAGATTGAGGTGACCAAGGTATATCCAAGCAGGCAATGTACTGGAATTATATATTGCGCCGATCGGGATTTGAACTCACGACCTCCGCATTACAATACCAACACGTTATCCACTAGGCTACACCCTACCTCTCTGCTTCCCGACAATTTTCCACTTGGAAAGATTATATATGATCTCTTGTCCATGATTTCGTTACCGAGCCATCTCGTTTCTTGGATGGCAGTTATGTTGATGTTGTGTTTTGCCATTTCTTCGAGGATCTCTTTCAGAACTCCTGTACTAAATAAGGATCGAAGATTCCAATATCCAAAAGAGTAGCCCATTTTTCGTTTGCGGGGTCGTTGCCGTTGAGTCAATCCTTTCCGAGGCTGTTCTTCAGGTTTGTGTGCAGTATTTTTTTGCGGTGATGCGTTGTTGGCGCCTGGCCCAACCCCCTACTTGGAGGATCGGTCCTACTTATTTATGGCACCCCGGTAGAAAAAGGGTGAGAGTTTTCAGCAAAATATGACATAATGGAGTTCTCACAGCTATGCTGCGAGTCCAACTATGTCATACCTTTTGCCTACTTTCTGAGACGCCCTGGTGTTTCTGACCATTCAAGTTAACTCCATGCTCGCTTTATTAAAAGTGACGTTTCGGTCTCTGCTGAGAACTTTATCAAACTGATCGACAACTTCCGAAGATTATGATTTTATATGTATGTAGAATGGGGTTAATGGGGTAAATTGGGTGTGGGACGGGTAATTGGGGTTAAATTGATTAAGTAAGATTAGTATCAGATAAATAAAGTAAGAACAAAGCTGGAATATGTGGATACGGAGTATGGAAACTGAAATATGTACAGAATAAATGAAAAAATTGTGAAAAAGTCATTTTTAATGATTTTTTTTTAAAATTTAAGGGGGCAAATCCCCTCCAAATCATCCTTCTTCCTATAAATCTTCACATTTTTTATCTTTTCACCTCTCTAGCCCCTCAAATGGAATCTAAAGGCTAAAATAATCCTTTTCATCCCTCTAAATTATGAAAAAGTGATAAAAATAGGTTGGAGGGCTCCCCCGAAAACGGTGGGTGATGGGGGAAACGGAGGTCATATTCGGATTCAGGTGGTCATTTTACATGAGAATTAGCGGGAGTGCTGTGCTTATTTTTATTTTTATGCCGTACAGTGTGATGGGTTTATTATTTCTTAAAAATGAAATGCTAATTAATTGTCGTACAACTAACTTTATGACATTAGTATCTAAAAATAATTATGGGAGCCGCAGCTAGCTCTGAGAACTGCATATTGTCAGTCCAATTTCGGGTAATTTTTTCTAACAATTGTCTCCTTATTTTTTATCAATGACCCGAATTATGTTGGCTTGCAATGCGGAACTTTACATAAAGAATGACCCATTAACACCGCCTATTTTGAGTTATTTTGAATTTAGCCCCTTTTTTTGTGTCGTTCGTGCAGCGTTTGTGGGATATTCTTTCCCGAACATAACCTCCTACTCTCTTTATTAAAATAAATAATGCAATAAACACTGCATTTTTTTTTCCAAATTTCAAAATAGGTCGTATACGTATATCCCTAAAACAATTAATCCAAAGTTGGCAGGAACATAACATCTTGGAGGCTAGTTCACAAATTCATTTCTCGACAATATTCTAACATTGAATTTTCATTTCTAAACCTCGATTGTCTTGGTAGTAATGTCATTATGTTCCACAACACGTAATTCATTCAAATTCGGAAACAAACAATCAGTGATAACTGTCCTGTAACTGATCAGCTTCGTTTAAAAGAAGTAAGGTGCTATTATGCAACCAGTATGCAATCCGTTCAAATGAAGCCATTTTCCGGATGTTATGGACTCTGCTCAATGGCGGCTTGTCAGATGAGGCAGGTGAAGCACTCTCACTCCAAAATAAATCAACATATTGTTATAGATCTGGCAACCACGTAATTGATCTTTCTGGAATATACAAGAACAGTATCCCCTAATATGTAAAACGCCATCTACCTAGTCGTGCCATAAGTTCTGTCACACGTATATGGGCAATTTTTGTATAAATGAAAAAGAGTTTTTGACAAAGGAAAATATATTTTATTTTGGCATACTAATGGAAGTAAAATAAGCAACAAATTATTCAAAGTGGCCGCCTTTAGCCTTAACACAGCTCTTTAATCTGTTGGGCCAGTCATCGATAGCAGTACGCACTGTTTCTAGCGGAAAATTAGCTACTGCTTCTGTCAAAGATCGCTTAAGGCTCTCGATATTTGGGTGTCGTTTCGTGCACACCATGGACTCTAACTCCGCCCACAGTTTGTAGTCCAGGGGATTCAAATCTGGGCTCCCAGAAGGCCATTCCGTCGCCCTTATAAACTGTGGAATATTGGTTTCCAACCACGCTTGTGTGGTTCGAGCTTTGTGGGCTGGCGCAGAATCTTGCTGGAAAACCCAATGTCGATTGTTGAATAGCGTAGAGTTCAGCGGCTTCACACATCCCTCCAGGATGTCCGTTTGATAATTTTTCGCTGCAGTTTTTACGCCTTTTTCGCAAAAATGAAGCTCGGTGACCCCTTCGTAGCTGACACCCCACCATACCATGACTGATGCTGGATGATGTCCTCGCTGTACCCTAGTGGCAACTTGTCGGGCTTCTATGGAGCTGTGGGCATACACCTTATCATTTTGGCGGTTGAAATGTTCCTCCACCGTAAAAATTTTTTCATCGGTAAACAAAATTTCTCGATGTTTGTTGTTGCCGTACCGCCGAAGGAGCTCTTTCGATCTGGTGCTCCTAATTTGCTTCAACTGCTCAGTCAGCAAATGTCCCGTTGACCGTCGAAAGGCACTCATCCTGAGGTCAGATTTTATGATGCGAGACATACTTCGGGTGGATATGTTCATCTCTCGAGCCATGATTCGTTGTTTACGAAGCGGATTTCGACGAATTCGACTCTCGACCGCTTTAATGGCAGCAGAAGAACGTACATCACGCGGACGTCCAGAACGAGGTCGATCTTCAATAGTCTGGATCGCGTTATATCTCTGGATCGCACGATACACAAATCTTTGCGTTATTTTTAACGGGCACAACCACTTGAAAATTTCACTCGCGGATTTTCCACACTTATGTAGTGCAATCACTGCAGTTCGGTTTTCTATTACACCCCATTCCATCTTCACACGTTAACGAACACACTTTAAATGACCATCAACTGTCAACAACATTATGACGTTTATAAAACTGGCCGATATTGAAATGTCACTCATAAAATAAAGTTGTTGCCAATGTGAGAAATTATGTGACAGAACTTATGGCAGGACTAGGTAGAACCTTCAAGTAAACACCCGACGGAACTGTATACTCCAAAATGAAGGCAATTAAAGATCTAGAATAGTCGAGACACAACCAACGACACCTGACGGAAGCTTCGAGAACTGGGGCAAATTAGTATAAAAGAACGAAGCTGTCAGATGGCAACCAGTTAGTTAGTTATTGAGCAATATTCATGAAAGACGCGAACCAGTAAAGTGCGATAGTAAAACACGCGATGGTGTTGTCATAAGAAGCGATAGAAAAATTCACAGCGGTTTTGTCATAAAAACGAAGTGATCGAGAAATTATATTAGAGCGCGAATAAATAAATTATCACTTATTTCAAAACGAATTGTGTTTTACTTGAAATCCAGGCGAACCCCTAGCTCGCAACAATATGAATAATGAAACTGCGAATGGAAGACAGAAGAATCCCCAAACGCGCTCTTAAAGGCAAAGCGAGTGGTAACCGGCCAGTAGGCAAACCACGCAAGCGATGGGAGACTCGGTTGTTGAAAACAGCAAAGCCATCTTAAAATTTAGCAGCTGTAGGATCGAGACGATTGGAGGTGACGACTTGAGGAGGCCAGGGCGCAATTTGGGCTGCCACACCATTGATGATAATGAGAGAAGAGTTTAATTTGAATTTACATGGAGCAATGAAGATTGCGCAGCCTCCTCCGGCAAAATGACTTGTGGGTCCAGGATCGTAAAAGTGGTTACGAGTTATTAGAAATACACCAACGTTAGATCGCCTTAAAATCCAGCTAATTCCATATATGTACGTACATAGGTACTCTACTTAAATTCGTCTCTATATTATCAATATAAATAATGAATATTTGACCTTGCTGTCAAAATAAAAATGTCTCAATTTTATTTTCCACTTCCTTATTATAATTTGTATTTCGATAGTTATAACAAAAAAAAAAGTATAAAACAATGAATGTTATTTTTTCGATATCTATTTTCGATTGATTTATTAACCAATTAATAAAATTGTTTAGCGCAGTCTTGATGTAAATTATTCGGTTTCATAAATTAAATGATTGAGAAAATTTTTATTTCCCACAACAAGAAGAAGATAAGGAATAACTCATTCGAATTGCAACATTATATGAAAGCTCTTTCGTTATAGGTTATCGCTTAGTGATTCATTTATTCATATTTATTGGATCAGTACTGTTGCGGAAAGAATAAAGTTCATTGTAATTTTTTTTTTTTAATATTTCCACATAAAGTAAACAATATTCGTCTTATCAATAGTTCTTGCAGCATGTTGATAAAAATATAAGAAATTTACTTAACATATCAGCTTACTTGATTACGCAATAAAAAAATTTAGTAAACAAGTTTTCTTTTGCTAATTTTTCGCAAAATAATTGAAATATTCAAATTTTAGTAATTATAAAATCTTTGTAGAATATTTTCAATTAAGTTTTACACTCTAAGTGCTTGCTTTGCTTCATAATAATCTTCTGCATTTGTGAAAAATAAACTTATGCAACAATGAACTTTTTTTCAGTTCATAATTGTGGAGAGTCGAGATTAAATGCCAGGCTATGTAAATGCAAATTTTAATTTGTCTCATTGTTAGGTTCTGTTTTGTTTTAATAATTTTTTTTATTGAACTTTGATACTCAATCGCATTTCGTCTGGATTTTTATAACAATGAATTAGCTGACGTAATATTTGTCTATACTAGATAAATAAAAGAGTGTTAATTCCGACACTGTGAGAACATCACATCATCGAAAATTAATGACACAATCCGCTGCTTATACAAGTATAATATTACTTAACATATTCATTGAGGTGAGGCAATTCCTCTCTCTCTGAGATGCAATTTGATAGATATAGTTGTTTAGGATACAAAATGTAAAAGTAAGGTCAAAGCAAATCTGGTAAAGTTTTTAAAGAAAGTCTTCAGCTAAGTTTGGTCTTCGAACAATGTCTTGTACATTGCCATCTATGTAATACAAGTTTTTTTTTCCTTCAAACTAAATCAACTTTAGCTCGTATCTTGAGAATTAGAGGTAGCTATACTTAGGAGACTTATAAATATGTCAAGTTTTCAAGGTAGAGATAAGCCGTCAAAAAGAAAAAGGAGCAATCCAGTGTCTCTTTTTTCTTGTGGGAATATCCTTCATGTAGGGATTTGCCGATTTTTATCTTGAAGATGAATGGAGAAGATCTTTTTTTTTTGTTTACGAGTACCTAACCTATAAATACATATGAAAATATTATTATACAACTTCGTGAACATTTCTGGTAAACTTTACTTCAACCGATTGACTAACAGACGAAGAAAACTTTTGATAAAAGTTGATTTTTCGATCAAAAACTTTTACATGATGAACGAATTGGTTTCGTGAAGTGTTTTCGAAATTAGATAAACTAACATTCAATTTATGAAGCTCTTGAAACGGCATGTGTTCGATAAAAGAAAATAAAAAATCCTTTGATTCAAATCTTCTGGTATTTATCGATTGTTTTATAAATAATGCAGCGTTATGTGCAATAATGCTTTCATAATTGCGTGGTAGAACTGATTTTAATTATTTCATAGTTCTTCATAACTTCACGTATTAAATATTCAATTTAGATTTTAGTTAGATAGTTGGAATAATCTACAATAGCGCTACAGCCTAGTCTTGACCAGTCCTGACCATCACGTTCCTTAACATTTTCATTATTTATTGCGGATGGGTTGTTAGCTCTTCGCTCAACCCTCTATCTACGAATTTTTCATTTTCGTAAATTGAGGTAACCAAGGTACATCCTTGAAAGCATTGTGAGTCGACCGGGATTTGAACTCACGACCTTCGCATTGCAGACCAACACGCTACCCAATCGGCTACACCCTAGCTAGCAGATGAAATAACATTGTATTAACAATATAGAATTTTTATTTTACGCTTACAACAATTTCGTTTTCTAAGTTTATTTTTTTTTATTACACAATCAAATAAGCCTGATATATTCAGAAACAGCTGTCCACTATCGAATTTGGTTGTTTGCCAAAGATATTTGTGTATGATTTCGAATAAATTTTGATAACTAGAGATTTGCATTATTATACATATTTATTTATACATTAATTTGTGGCAAACTTCATACTGTCGTCGGAAGTGAAGTTGTTTACTATGAATATATTTTTATTTTCGAAATCTCTTAATACTGGCGATGTTATGTAAAACTTCTGTATTAAAAATTATAATGTATGTACGTCTTAGAAAAAAAAAATATGTAGAGACCTCCCGCTAAAGCAATGAAATGGTATTTTTGCAAAGATTGCTTGCTATTTCTTCAATCAGGTGTACTCTTTGCACGATTTAAACTCACGACCTTTTGTTCTGTAGACTTATTCGCTACACGATTGGTTTCATAAAAGCAAATTTAAAGCAAACTCATGTAATATAGCATGTTCACACCGATTATCAAAAGTGTCTTGTTGCTTTTTGAGTCTGTAGTGTATGAGAACCTGTCGTTTCACTGTAAATCCCTGATTTCAAGTAAACAACATGGATTTGTCAAAAATAGATCAACAGTCACTAATCTGATGGAGTTTACGAATAAATCCATTGTAAATATTGAGGAGGGTAAGCAGGTGGATTGCATCTATACTGATTTTAGTAAGGCTTTTGATAAATTACCCCATTCCATTATTTTGTTGAAATTAGACATGTTGGGTTTTCCTACATGGTTTATTAATTGGATTAAGTCATATTTACTTAATAGAACTTATCAAGTTCTCTCTCGTGATTTTACTTTTAAGCCATTTATTGCGCTTTCTGGTGTTCCGCAAGGAAGTCATTTGGGACCACTTTTGTTTGTCCTGGCCATTAATGATGTCGCCTCTGTTCTTAAACACTCTGAAGCACTTATTTATGCAGACGACATAAAGATTTTTAGATCTCTTAGTTCCAACTCTGACAATTTTCTTCAAGAAGATTTGATTAATTTTAGTAATTGGTGTCGCCACAATGATCTTCGTTTGAATGTGGATAAATGTCATGTTATGTCATTTACTAAGAAAGTCTCACCGTTTGTAATTATATATAGTCTTAATGACTGTATGTTGGATCGTGTCAACTCTATAATTGACTTAGGTGTTACGTTTGACCATAAACTTGATTTTAGCTTGCATATTAATAAGATTGTGCAAAAAGGTAATTCTATGTTGGGATTCACCACACGCTTATCTAAGGAATTTAACAATCCCTTTGTTAAATTGATTCTTTATAACACATTCGTTAGATCTCACCTTGAATATGCTTCTCAAGTTTGGTCTCCTTTTTATGATGAGCACATGGGTAGAATTGAATCAATTCAACGTAAATTTGTGAGAATAGCCTTATGCCACCTAAATTGGAGTGATAGAGTTCGTCTTCCTCCTTATTTCGATCGACTTAAGCTTTTAAATATGTCGTCACTCTCGAAATGACGTGAGGTAGCTGATGTAGTTTTTGCTCATCAACTTCTTACAGGGTTAGTTGATTCTCCTACACTTTTGAGTTTGATGCAGTTTGCTGTTGGTCAATTTTTACCAAGGCAGCCTAGATTGCTACAGATTAGCTTTCACCGGACAAACTATGGTATGAATGAGCCAATTTCACGTCTCGCGAGAGAAGTTAATGAGAATGCTGATGTATTCGACTTCTATATTGACAAGCTGTGCTTAAAGCGTAGACTTAATGCTAGTTGATGCCAATTTTTTGTCAACTTTTATTTGTGTTATTTATATTTATGTATTTGGTGTTGGGATGTTGTTGTTTGTTTCGTCCCTTCACTAAATGATGAGCCAGAGGATAATTCGATTTCCATATCTCAATTTGGAACCGTTTTATGGCAATTCCTTGCACTAAGGAATTCTGATAGTGATATTCGTCCTCAGAATGTGCAAAATGAAATGGATAAATCATTTTTTTGAAATATTATTTTCGTCGTAATAACATCAGAAATATTGCACTTCAGGTAGGGTATAGCCTAGTGAGGTGTTGGTTTACAATGAGACCATGAGTTCAAATCCCAATCGTTATGCAAGAAAATGTACTGCAAAATTGAGTTTTTTAAATCGAGCTCATTTCTATAGCAAGCAAGTAAAAAGGTGTATTTATCTATCATATCTTAATATCTTTGGGAAGAGTAAATCGAATTATATTTTTGCAAACAAACTTAGTGTCTTACACGAATTCCAGTCGTCGATATGTGACGCTGATTAAGAAAAGAACATCTCTGTGAAGGTATTCGTAATTTTTTTCTATAGCTTATATTAATGGAGTCATACAATAAGTATGTACTCATTTAACAACATTTATACCAGTAGCGGCTCGTCATGTACGGCAGGGTTGGGATACAATTTTATTGCATTTCTAGCTCTTGTATATAATTTGAGGTGTGTAAAAAATTCAAATTTGTTTTGCATTTAAGATGCCTTTGAAAATCCGAATTCAGAAAACAGATGTGATAAATCGAAACTACGCTGGTTGAAGAAACAAATTGAAATCGGACAATTAGGATCGAAGAAAGACAATGTAGAATACTGTGTTCATAAATGTTTGTTTTCATAATAAAAAATAATGAGCATCGTCTTGATTTTTGAGCAGCTTTGACATGGTTTTTTCTTTTACTTCTACAATGGCGCTGCAACTCAAATCGGGCCTTGGCCTCCTGACCTTTAGGTTCCTTAACATTTTTTCATTATTTATTGTGGAAGGGTTTTTAAACCTTCGCACAACCCTCTATCTGCGAATTTTTCATTTTCGTAGATAGAGGTGACCAATGTGCACCCAAGAAGACAGTGTGCTGGAATTATGCGTAGACCGGGATTTGAACTCACGACCTTCGCATTGTAGACCAACACGCTAACCACTAGGCTACACCCTGGTTTTTTCGGTTTCGGCTTATTTTTTTCTTCCATTCCGATGAGTGTTGACTGGTTTGCATGTCAAACTCATGAACAAATGTCTCATCACCAGTTATGATGCGCTCCATGAATGTGGGATCAGAATTCGCACGATCAAGCATGTCCAAAGTGACCTATTCACGGTACTTTTTTTAAAGAAAATTCAGCTTTATTGTAAAAGGTCGAGAAAGGACGCGATTCATGGCCTAAGTATCCACCAAAATCGAACGAACGGACTCGCAAGAGATGTCTCTTGCTATCTCCCTAACACTGGTATGACGATTTCCGAGCATCATTTCCTTTTTTTTTTGTTGAGGTCGTCCAGAACGAGGCATGTCTTCAACGATCTCTCGACCGTCCCTAAAGGCATAGTACCACTCATAGGCTCGTCTGTTTAATATTACTGAACCACCTTTTCCAGCATTCCAAACGATTCCGCTCACGAAATTTGATTGGAAACACAAAATTTGAGAAAAGCTCTTTGTTCCATTTTTTTATCCATCTTATAAATCGCCGTGGACTACTGAGGTGTACCCATTCAACCAGCTACTGTAAACAAACTGAATAACAGACCGCGCTAATTTTTGGGAAATAATTAAGGACAGTCCTACCTGCTTACAAAAAAAAAATAATTTCGAGATATCATTTCCCAGACTAATTTTAATTACAAATTCCCGATACTTTATGTTCACAATGTATATTTTAATCGTATCACCATACGTACAGAGATATTCAATTTTAGATTTATATCAACTGATATTTCGCTTAGTATCAAATAAAACTTTCCAGAGTTACCATCCAAAGAATCGTCACTCTGCGCACAATTTAAGACTAGCTAAACCTTTTTGTAATCCCTTCAATTTTTTATACTCTTCAGGGTGCTTCCTCAGATCTGGAAAGTCGTGAATGTTCAGCCAATTCAAATGAAAGGAAGCAAAGCGAACCCCGCTAATTATCGCCCCACAGCGATTACCTCAGCGCTTTCAAAAGTAATGGAAACTGCTTCTTGTGGATAAAAATCTCATTCATGATCGTCAATAGGGAATTCGTTCAGGTCATTCTACAGATATTCCATGTTGTTTTACGTAACTTCTTCTCCTCGAGGGAATAAAGCACGTTTGTCTTTAACAAGCGGATTGTTTCTGACGACAATCATTAACGCCCCCGTAGGTAGCAGTTTATACCATCTGCAGGGTCGGTATTCATACTGCTGGCTGCGAGACCTATCTACCTGCCAATCTGTCGTTCATGGCAACAGGTTATTGGATCACGCAACCTTACGCCGAGCTATTTCTCTGCCCGCGATATGGGCACCATCAGCCACCTCGTGTATGTCGAAGACATTCTCAACGAGCACTGGGGATGGAGGTAAACTTCCATGGGCTCCCGAGGTACCAGTTAACCCCTGGTAAGGCTACACAACTGAAGCATAGGTACCCTGCACTATGATCAGTCGCACTCCTCGGGTACGTGGGGTCGGTCAACCCCAAAAGTATTTACTGGAATCGCCGAAGCTTTCTAGACCAGCACTTTCTTCCCTGCGTGACAGGTTTCGGAGCTGACGGGCCATACGGTCCGTTCAACTTACTCCCCCCATTATTATAGGATTCGGAGCCGATGCCATTAGTATGATCAAATCAATAAATCAATTCGATATACGAGACATCGACTTATTCCCCCTACTTGCATCCACTTTCGCTGCTTAGAGTACGTCGTACAACTACTAGTTTTAGCATTAGTTCAACAAATAAAAATCTCATTTTCCTTTATTGCCTCTTATCTTAGTACAACATATAAAACTCAGTTAGACTTCACCCATCGGGTCCACGCATAACACCGACAGCTTCATGTCTTCACCTCGTTATTACATCCTGATTCAACCAGATCTCCATCACATCCTCAGTACCTCAGTTCCTCGGTTCATCGGTCCCTCGACCAATCCAGCACTCGGTTGCTCAGTCCCTCAGTTCCTCAGTCAATCCTATCCTCGTTCCTCAGTTCCTCAGTCATCAATTGCTCTATATTGATAAGTTTCAAAGCTGACACAATGCATTCAACTTTATCCACTCCACCTAAATGGGTTTCGAAGCTGACGCTAATATGCAACTTTGTCCCTCATCAACAGAGCGATAGGTAGTGGGATTCGGAGCCGATGCCATTAGCATGATCAAACCGATATATCAATTTAATATGCAAGACATCGACTTTGTCCCCCCCACTACATGGTTGATAAGTTTCAAAGCCGACACATACGTTCAACTTTATCCCCCCCACCTAAATGGGTTTCGGAGCTGACGTTAGTGTGCGACTTTGTCCCCTATCTGTAGACCTCTTAGCGTTACCCAGCTTGCACCACGAGGAGGTGGGTCTACTTCGCAAGCCAGATCGTTCTACAGTCGATCTCCTGGTCTAGCTTGAGCGTTATAATGCCTGCGTCCACAAACTAGGTGAAGGTCAAGTTCTTGCTCTTGAGATCGCCAAAGCGTTCGACAGAGTTTGGAACAAATGTCTCTTAGCCAAACTTAAGGCCTTTGGTTTTAACACTTTGTTTCTTCAATGGATTGAGAGTTTCTTCTCCGAGCGCTCTATTCGTACTAGACGGAGTAACTTCTGAACCCTTTTTCATTGATTCCGGCATCCCTCAGGACTCAGTTTTATCTCCCACTCTCTTTTTAGTCTTCATAAACGACCTTCTGTCGTCTACTCTCAATCCTATTGTCTGTTTCGGAGATGATGACGCTCTAGATAACATCTACCAATTTAAATCTCCTGCGGAGGCTCGTCCGACATCAGTGGCCTCATGTCCTAATGAGTCGATGCAATCATTAAACTCTGACCTAAGTTTAATCTTGGAACAGGGCAGGAAAAACAGAGTACAGTTTAATGCCCTAAAAACGCAGTCCTGTCATCTATCTCTTAAACATAACGTTCCGAAGTCGGTCGCTAATATGTCCTTAAATGGCGTACAGATTTCACGTTCTGCAGACTTTACGTTACTAGGTGTAAAATTTAACAATCGCCTTGATTGAAGCCAACACATTTACGCTCTTGATGCTTCAAAACATCTAGGCATTCTGTAGAAGTGTAAGAAATACTTTTCTGCCTCCAAACTAGCTACCATCTATTTGTAAGGCTTATATCCGCCCATGTCTTTAGTATAACTCGCATGTTTGGTCTGGGACCCCAAAATCACACCTAGCTTTGAGGCTATACCGGCCTCAATAGACTCCCTCGAGCACCGCCAAAATATCGGAACACTCTGCATTTATTATAGATATTTCCATGGTAATTGCAGCAAGTAACTAAAAGCCCTAACATACAGGGCTTTCGTCTTAAGGTATACGGGGTATACGCCGTATACCCTCTTCTCATTTCCTAGGAAAAGCGTACATCCTCTGGTAGCAGGGCTATATATGGTAGTGTACGCTGCTATATACGTTGTTTACCATATGTTTATACTCTAGAGAGTATATTGTGTTTGCCTTACCGTTTGTAACGCTAAGAAATAATGCTCGCACAGAGCCGCCAAGGGTGCAGAAATATTTGTTGACGCTCAAAAATCTCGATTCCGAGTTGCTGTCTGTCCGTCTGTCTACAACATAACTCTCGAACGCTTTGAGCTATCGTGCTGAAATTTGTTGTGTGTCATTTTTAGCAAAAAAGTAACTTTAAGTTCGTGAACGGGCCACATCCCCCCACTCCTTCTACCCCTCCCATACAAATTACACGAAATTCCAAAATTTTCAGAGATTGATTTTCCTTCGAAACTATTTAAGCTGTTGACTTTAAATTTGGGTTAAAGTATTGTAATATAGATGTCATTAATGTGACTGAATATTGATCCGATCCCGTCACTCTTTCTACCCCCTCCCATACAAATGCATTTTTTCGATTTTCATTGAAACTAGCAAAGTTATAAAAACGAATTTTTGTCAGAATTAATTTTATTATAATTGCAATCAGTATTGAAAAAATTATCAACTTCACCTCACTCTTTCTACCCCCTCCCATACAAATTTCACGAAATTTTTAAATTGAAATTAAATTATTTTTCTTCGAAACTGTTAAAGCTATCAGCTTGATATTTTGCAAAAATTATAAAAATAGAAATATCAATAACGAGAAAAAAATGTGTTTTGATTCGTACACTCCTTCTACCCCCTCCCATACAAATGCATAATTTTTGTTAAGTGCATTATATCGATTTCCAATAAAACTAGAAAAAGTTTAAATTTAAAATTTTGCCAGAATTTGTTTTTTAATAATTGCAATAAATGCTAAAGAAATTATCAGCTCCTCTTCACTCCTTCTACTCCGTCCCATATAAATATCTGTATTATAAATTCAAGGAAAGCATTTCTTCTTCGAACATATAAGAGCTATCGACTTTGAAATTGAAACAAAGCCTGGCGATAATGATGTCAATTATGAAACGAGAAAATCTATAACAAACGAGTATCGGAGAAACGTCATGGTCACATACTCATCCTCTTTTGCACATGCATATTCCAAAGTTTTGAAACCGTCATTGGTGAAAAAAACAGCGAATATTTGATATTTCAGGAAATCCCTTTTGTGTGAAATCTAAGAATCGTACTAATTAATAGCAAACAATTTTTGTAAAGAATGGTTGACAAAGATGACTTCAAGACTCTGTTCTGAATCAAATCCTGAAAGCGTGGAACTTCTGAAAGATATTTCTACATTAAATTCAAAAATGAAACCAGAAAATGCCGCTTTGTTGAAACACAGATGAAGAGAATATACATACAATTTAACGTGGAAGAAATCTATCCAATTGAAGGGTGGAGAGATCTTGCCGACAATAGCGAAATCATTCCAGAAAAATAAAAGCCATACTGATGGACGTTTACAATATAATAACTGATTCGTAATGTTCTTTATCAAATGTGTTAAACCTAATGTTTTTAAATTTAAACGGACGACCAGTGGATCAGTTTCAACAAAAAACATATGTCCGATTGTGGCTAAGAGAACACCGATCTTGAAATAACACAAAATCATTTCATTTCTCTTTTATGTTTGTAATATTTTTTAAATTTTTCTTTTAAGAAAAATTATTATTTTTTGTTATTTTCCTTGAAAATAATATTTGAAACCAAATATCTAATCTATATATTACATTTTACTTATTTTATATAATACTTTAAATGCTATTGTGAATTCTTTGATCAGCACACAGACTTTAGTTTTGCACTGGAAGCATATCTTTGTAAGTGTATAATACCGTACTCCAAAATCGGCCTTCGGCCAATCTTTTTATGCGTCTATGTAGGGTAGGCGAATGTATAAAACTCATAAGTGCTGTGCTTAATTACCAATAATTGCCTTGACGCGCACGGCAGCATCTACTGTCTTACTTCGCTGAAATTATGATATTTTTACTCTAGTCAAATCTTTAAAAAATAAAATGTTTGAAAAAAAAAAATAAAAAATATCTGCATTTGGAACCGAACCCCGGACCGAACAAACGTCGGGCGAGCATTCTACTATTAAGCCACCGACGCTGATAGACTTATCGTCCCAAAATGTAATCATCTACTTAATGATGACATTTTTTTTTTATATGAGTAACCGTTTAAACCCTTTTTCAGAGGTTTTGAGTCTGAAAGGTTTTATAGTACTTTCATGTTTCAGAGAATTTAATAAAAAAAAAACCCAAGTCTGTAGATGCTACTGTTTGGTTTGGGAATTTCTATCAGCCACTTACATTTTTGCGTAGTGAAATTTAGGCAGTCCTTCATTCCTCGGACGACAGTGATATGGAATTCATTACCAGGCAATCTCTTTCCAACGGGATACAACCTCAAACGATTTAAGAGCAACGTTCACCGCCACTTCAAAATCTTTCCTCCTGTATTTCCCTACTAATTTTCCTATATATACTTGTTTCCCCGTACCCATGTCGACTTAACTATGAATCGCGCATTAAAGGGTGACCCCCTAAGTTAATTTCAATGGTCGTAAAAAAACAATTTTATTACAACACATATTGTAGATCGGATATTAACAATCAAAGGAAAAATTTTATTACGACATTTAATGACGTGGAAATATATTTCATGTCTGTTTTTGGGAAATTGTGAAAAATTAATGCTAGAAGATTTACATGAAAGTTTCGGAAATTGGGCAAAGTCAGACATTATTCCGTTTACAAATTACAGTGCACTATCTATCTGTCGAATATCGAGGAGAACGAGAAAACTTCGAACTATTGCGAATTTCTATGTTCCGTGGTTGGATTTACCGAAGTGATTTCTGACTGACTTCGATATATAGAGGTTCTTATCAAAACAATTTCGATATATAGAGGTGCGATGCCAAGTCAAGCAAACTAAAAATTCCAAATATCTTCCTGACCAATCCTTCGATATCTATAGGTAAGAATAACATGGGAGTGTTAGGTTGGTTCATGGGGAATGGATAAACGATTTATCAAGGAATTCGATTATATCGAGGTTCCACTGTATTTTATACTATTTTCTCCATCATTTATGTTTAGTGCAATATTAGTATCTTACGATCGACATTACTGCATTGGCCATCGATAGTCTGACCTCGTAGAATATTGAAAATGGAAATTTTCTAATGGATTAATAAGAATTTGCGCTGTAAAATTTAAATCATACGTACATTTACAACAAGAATAATTTTAAACTACATATGGGATAAGTGAAAAGAAACCTTTCAAAGCTTTAAGATTCGAAAATACATATACGCTTGTAGACAGTGATAGTGACTTTGCCACTTTAAAATAATGTTTGTCAAGTAAAGTGGCACGAGGTAAGTATAATTTATGTAGACGACACTTACAATTTGTTTGATTTTTTTTTAAGTCACTGAATACACCTACAGCCATAGGGACAAGAGAGTGTTTGGATGAATTTCGAATAAACCAAATCAGCAAATTGCTCAATGAAGTGATAGCGCACACAAATCAGACCTTGGGTCTAAAACACGAAGCGATACCATCACCACCACGTGATTTCTATTTTTATAGAAGATAAAACCTAAAGAATTATCCTACGTTTGACTGGATGTAAATTGTTCGCCTGGGAAATAGGTCAAACGAATTCTGTACGTAAAAATGGCCTCCCCGGTGCTACAGTCACTTAGTGGTGCTGGAACCTGGGGACATTTTGGCGACGTATTTTTTCTTTCTTTTCGAAAAGTTGTTTTGTGATGTGTTATGCATACTGTAATTTTACTGTCATCATAGACGTTTATAGCGGTCTTTGAAGTAACTTTGAAACATCGCATGTCAGAGGAATTTAAATTATCCAACTAGAGAATGTTTTTCATGCCAGTGGTAGCTGCGATTGTAATGTTTAATAGTCTGCGAACATGACGAGCCATAAAAATGCAATTGTCAAGTCTTCCGATACGAAATGCTAAATAGTTTCACCTGCTTTGCTATCCCCTAGCATTAGTTGCTAGACACTTTGGAGTTGGTCGCTAATAAACGAAAGAAATTCTTTCTTTCCGAGTCTTAGAAGGCGACGTCAAAGTCAGCAACAATAAACAAAAGTTCTAAGCTTGTCGACCTAAGTATTTTTGGAGAGAAGCCAAAAACGAATTCAAAGTGACGGAACTAGTCACTCCTCTGGCTGATATGGTGGCGGTAATAAGTCTTAAAGTAAATTATTGAACTATTGAAGAATTTCAGTCAGAATTTCCGGTTACGAAAACAATCTTGTTGAGATAAATTGGGATTTTCTTTTCGTTGTCGTGTGGAAATTCTATAAGCGGTATCATTCTATGAAATATGGTTAACATATGAGAACACATGGAATGTCATAAGCCCGGAAAATTGTGGAAAATATGTGCAATCCATGTACTGCATACTCTTTCGTATAAAAAATAGTCGTAGTTTAGAGTAATCGCTCCAAAAATAGAACATTGCCGAGCTGATTTTCCACTAGCGCTGGGAGCTACTCGTAGTTTCTAGTCAAGTGTGATGATGGAATGAAATATCTTTGAAACTTTGAATAATGTGAATAATTTATCTTGCCTAAATATGTCCAGTAATTAATTAGCTCGGCATAGGACATTTCCGGTTATATTATTAGAACATTTAAAAGAATTATAAGTTATACTATAATGATTTTTTTTTTGTTTCTTGAAGTCCAAATAGGGTTGTTATCCCTTCGCACAAACGCCTATTTGCGAGTTTTACATCTTTCTAGATTGATGTTGTTCAGGTTTATCGCCGTCAACAGTATGTTTTGTTGATTGATGTATTGATTTGAACACGCGACCTTCGCATTACAGACCATCATCAAACCTAACAACATTATTCGTGTTGCGGACCCTTACTTAAATTTTCCTACTCACACGGAGGTGCCCCCAATCACTATACATATAGATACAATTGTTGTGTCTGTCTATTATTTGAACATAAATGGCTATAGGTTAGTTGTTTGCGTTATTTTGAAAATAGCTAAGCATAAAAACAAAAATTGTTGTCTGTCTGACCGTCTTTCACGCACAAACGGCTGAAACGATTGTAACGATTGCACGGTTTGTTAGGTATGATCCGAGATTTAATTTGCTTTTGGTTTTATTTCCATCCACTCATGCCCCCCCCCCCCCCCCCCCCTCCCTCCCATACAAAATCACTCATTTTCAAAAATATGTAATAATCAAATTTTCTGGCAAATCATAAGAGCTAAAAAATTGAATTTTTGAATACATTATTTTTATCTTAAGTGTGATTCATGGTATGCAAATTATTTGAATTCCTCCACTCCTTCCACCACCTTCCATACAAACTGCACTTTTCATGAAATACTCTGAACCAATTTTCTCAGTACGTATAACATTTATTGAGCTAAACTTTTGTACTAAATCCTAAATTAGCATTGTTATTAATATTGGGAAAACAGCAACCGATTAGCTTCCTAAAATTCGATTTTCTAGAATAGTATGAATGTGTGACAAAAAAAGAAGTTAGATGACCGAAGTCCTAACATATTTCGTTCTTCGCCATCAGATTATCTTAGCGAATGTTTTCTTCGGATAAAGCGCGTTTTTGCCGACTAGTCAGGAACATGAGGGTGAGTGGACATGTTCCGAAGAAAAACATTTTTTTGCTCTTGTACTCGTTTGATGGAATTGGCGACGATGGATTTCTTTGACCTTAAATAGAATTTTGAGGCCGAAACGAGGGCATTTGATTTCCTCGATGAAGCACTAGAGTAATTGCTTTACTCTACACCAAATATTTTATGTTGGGCGGAACACTTGAACAAAATATGAATCGCGAAACGGGGAGGATGTCCAAAAAGAAAACAAAAACAAAAAAAAAATGTGGTAGACCAAAAATTGAATTAGGTTCGTACAACACAAAAATCTTTAAACAAAAAAAAAACTGTTCCAAACAAATCGAAAAAATCTAAAGAACCAATTTTTTATTTAAATAATTTTTTAAACAAACCTAAACCTAAGGTTCTTTTAAAAGATCAACGTTGGAGCCCTGGTGAATCAGAGCTTGTCCTTCGTTCGATGTTAGGTTTTTTCTCCACCAGCAGCTTCACAATACTTAGTTTTGTTTTTTTTTGTTTTACTTTAACCAAGTGCCAACTCGCACACTTTAACCATCGAAGCAATTCTTTTGCAAAAATCCAAAATTGGCACTCTTTTTTCCTAAAAAATCCTCAACCACATTCTGTGGAGGTTGAAATCGTCCTCCTCTATCGCTTTTTCTTGCTTTTATCA
This sequence comes from Chorisops tibialis, assembly GCA_963669355.1. NCBI lineage: Eukaryota > Metazoa > Arthropoda > Insecta > Diptera > Stratiomyidae > Chorisops > Chorisops tibialis. Next base: position 265,514,067 of record OY770262.1, on the reverse strand, counting down.
TTTGCTGCGTTTTTTCATCGCCCGAAATTCGCCGAATTTTCGTAAGTTGCGCCCGTAGCAAGGACAATTTACAGACTCTCTTGTAGATGTCGCTACACGGATTAAACAAAAAAAAATCTACGCCTTGGCAATTATGTAATATGGTTCTGTACATGGAAAAATTAGATCCACATGCACGAGCCCATCCACACCGCGAGTAAACAAGAAAAAAGGAATTGAAACGGTCAATTTAATTTTTTTAATTTTAGTTTCGTCACAAATGTTGACGGGTTGGTCGACCATGTAGCACATGCAAGCGAGCAGTTGAGCAGGAGGCCAGAGGAATTAACAAGTCATGGCAACAGCTTAAGGCCGATGCTCAGGATCGCGCCTTGTGGAAGAGAGTTGTTTCTGTCCTATGCCCATATAGGGGATATTAACAGGAATTTGATTGATTGATTGATGATGATTATAGTTGTTTCTCAAAAAATCACTAAAAACCCCTCACTCCTTCTACCACCTCCCATACAAACTGCACACTTTCACTAAATCCAATACACTAATGTTCTCAGTAGCTATTCAATTTGTTAAGCTTAAATTTGATTCAAAACATTTCTATAGCTACTCTATCATGATCTGAAGCAAATTAGTTTAATGCTGTCACCTCTTCTACCACTCCCCATACAAAATTTCTTAAGATCTCAAAAATCTCTATTTCATTTAGAGTATCGTATAATTGGGCTTCACGCAAAATTATAGTTCTGTTATGTTTTTGAGTTTAATGTTATGCTATTTATTTTCTTTTTTATACTCAAGATGAAATCTGAGAGTATATTGTATTTGCCTTACCGTTTGTAACGCTAAGAAATAACGCTCGCACAGAGCCGCCAAGGGTACAGAAATATTTGTTGTTGCTCAAAAACCTCGATTCCGTGACCGTCTGTCTGTCTGTTCGTCTGTGCGTCTGTCTACAGCATAACTCTCGAAAGCTATGAGCTATAGTGCTAAAATTTTTTGTGTGTCATTTTGAGCAAAAAAGTAAGGTCAAGTTCGTGAACGGGCCAAATCGCTCCACCCCTTCTACCCCCTCCCATACAAAATGACACAAATGCGCAATTTGACAATAAACGGATTTGCTCGAAAAGTATAAAAGCTATTGGCCTGAAATTTGGAATATATTACTTTTATGATAATATCAATCTACCGTATAAAAATTATGCGTGTCCTCCCCCTCCTTCTACCACCTCCCATACAAACTGTACTTGTCATGAATTACTCTAAGCCAATTTACTCAGTGCGTATAAAATTTAGCGAGCTCACATTTTGTGATAAATACTTATTTAGCATTATCACTAAGATCAGAAAAAAATATCTGATTAGCTTTACTGCTTCTACCCCCTCCCATACAATATGACACAGTTTCACAACTTCACAAAAAATCTATTTTCTTGAAAAGTATGAATGTTACTGGTCTAAAATTTAAGAGATGTCAATTTTATGATATTCTTAGTTATTTCTGAAAAAATTACTAAAATCCCCCACTCTTTCTACCACCTCCCATACAAACTGCACATTTTCACTAAATCTAACAACCTAATTTTCTCCGCTCCTATTCAATTTTTGGAGTAAGCATTTTGTATAAAACATTTTTATAGCTACTTTAGCATGACGGAGAAAAAATTAGTTCAATGCTATCACCCCTTCTAATACTCCCCATACAAAATTTCTTGGGATCACAAAAAATTCTATTTCATCTAGAGTATCGTAAGATTGCGGTTTACGCACTATCGTAGCCCTGTTATGTTTTTTTAATTAATACAAGCTACACCTATTTACATTTCCTTAACGCTCTTCAATATATAAATGATCTCAAATCATCCCCGTGAGCACGGACCTGACCCATACAAATACGAGTATCATGGTTTCATTCTTAATAATTTATATTTCTGATTCCAACAAAATACAAAACATTGTGTTCAAAGAGCCATTAAAGTAAACAGATTTACGCGAACGAAGTCCCGGGTGATCGCTAGTTTTAATAATAAAGTATTGTGATGGACTTCGAAAAAATTGCTACCCTGACATTTTTTTTTTCGCGTTTCGTGACTAAAATAGACTAAAAATGAAAAAAAAAAAAATCCGTCTGCCATACGCCGTAAGTGTATGCACAGCGCACATTTAATCCCAAAATCTTCCAGATAGAAAGATCATTTCTGGGTGGATTGTAGATGGTTGCGGATCTCAGGCGGACTTCCATTTTGTGGGGGTGTAAGACTCAAGTTTGAGGCGGGGGGAGTGCTAAAATATCTCTACCATGGTTCTAAATCAACATATACAAAGAGGGGTTTGTGAGACAAACTTTTAAAATAATTTGATATTTTTATCCATTGGAGTCCGAAAAGGGGGACTAAAAACAAATTGTCGACCGAATTTTTTTTAATGATGATATATTCGACATTCTTCTTTTTCAATTGTACTACAGCCTAAATCGGGCCTTGACCTTTTGACCTTCAGGAGGGGGGGTGCAAAGAAAAACACTTAAAAAATGAATATCTCGACTATATCTTAAGCTATGTAATAATTGAAACTTGGAACATGTACTAAGTTATGTGTACTAGCAAAATACAAGAAAAATTTAACATTTGGACATAGTAGTAGTAGGGGAGAATGGAGAGCATTTAAAAAATGGTGCAATTTCTAAAATTTCAAAACGTTATATCTCACAACTGAGTACAGATATCAAATTGAGATTTTGTCAGATTGTAGACCTACATAGTCTTTAATTTTGGTAATTTTAAGTTGTATGAGAGAGATGGTAGGTAAAAATGTCCAAAATTTTGAGGGATTTTTTTAGGGCTCTGGTGAAACAAAGTTTAAATTTTCCATGTGAATACAAAATTTGCGAAATGCATTTGAAATAAATTTCTAAAATTATGAAATATTAACTGGTCAAATACCTTCAAAACATCTACCCCTCCAATACACGTTATTTTTTCGACCATTTTTAAGAAATCAATTATCACCTGACTATTTAAAGCTATCAATTTGAAATTTTGCACAAAAACTTTTGCAAATAGTTGCAATGAAATTGCGTCAAAAGTTTCAAGATCAAAACTATGATTTCGACTAATTTGAATAAATCAACTAATAACCAACAAATTAAAAGCTACGAACTTGAAACAAAATTAAACTGCATCACAAAAATTTACGATTCTTCTATACCCCCTCCCATACAAATGTTTGGTTTAGTGAATGTAAAATACACTGAATTTTATGAAAATTCTATGCAGCGAATATTGGACGTGATTCAAGCAATGAATTAATTAATTAACTGCCAACAAGTCGGCCGAAACTTTATTATTCTTGGGACAAGTTGCGGATGAATGGAAAGTCAATATGCAGGTTAGAGTGCTTAGGGAAGGCTAAGTGAAAGGGAGTTCTTGGGCAGGGCTGTTGTCAATTTAACAATATTTCATTCGTTTCTGCAAGTTTAGGTTTTTATGAGGGGAGGAGGAGGGGTAATAGTAAGGGTGGGTGGATCTTAATAGCTTTTTAATTAATTGCTTGAATCACGTCTAATATTCTCTGTATAGAATGTGTTTCATAGACAAAGTTGCATAAAATTTTCATAAAATTCGGTGTATTCTACATTCACGAAACCGAACATTTGTATGGGAGGGGGTAGAGAAGGTAGGGGAATCGTAAAATTTGATATGTAGCTTTATTTTGCTTCTCTTGTGAGGTGCTTGTATAAAATTTCAAGTTCGTAACTTCTAGTTTGTTGGTTATTAGTTGATTTAATGAAATTGGTCGAAATCATGGTTTTGTATGGGAGGGGGTAGAAGGGCAAGCGCGATTTCAAAACTTTTAACGTAATTTCATTTCAATTATTTTTGTAATTTTTTTTTTGCAAAATTGCAAATTGATAGCTTTTAAAAGTTAGGTGATAATTGATTTCTTAAAAATGGTCGAAAAAATAATTTTGTATGGGAGGGGGTAGAAGTTTTAAAGGTTTTCGACCAGTTAATATTTCGTATATTTAGGGATTTTTTTTAAATGCATTTTGCAAATTTTCAAGTTTCTACCTTAAAATTTCACTCAAAAATTTTCAGTTTATGTGTTTTTTTCAATGCACATGAAACACCTTGTGCACGTTAGACCGGGGGGGTCGGTTTATAACAATTATGGATCAAGTTATTAATATTTTTCAATGTATATCAAATAGACGTATTCACATGCAAAATTTAAACTTTGTATCTTTCGACAGAGTCCTAAAAAAATCACTCAAAATTTTCGACATTTTTGCCTATCACCTCCCTCCCCTTACACCTCCCAACTTAAAATTTTTACCAAAATTAAACATTGTGTAGTTCTACAATCTGACAAATTTTGATTTGATATCTGTACCCTTTTTTGAGATATATTCGTAATTTTAAAAAGTGCGCCATTTTTGAAATGCTCCCCATTTCCCCCCACTACTATTATTTCAACATGTTATATTTTTTTTGTATTTTCCTAGTATAGCTTAATATAAGTTTTAAGTTTCAATTACATAGCTTAAGAGATAGTTGAGATATTCATTTTTAAGTGTTTTTCTTTGCACCCCCTCCTGACCCTCCCCCTTACAATAATTAACCACTTTCTAAGATGATTCCAAAGGAACTATATGCTACACTGACGGTCCCAAAATATGAATTTTTTACGATAAGTAATTTCGAAGATATAATCATTTGAAAAAACAATTCGGCCGACAATTTGTTTTTAGCCCCCTCTTTTCGGACACCGATGGATAAAAAAATTAAATTATTTTTAAAAGTTGTCCCACAAACTCCTCTATATGTGTGTTGAGTTTTAGCTTCCTAGCTGTTACTATGGTTGAGATATTTGAATTTGTATTTTTTGGCTTAGGCGCTCCCCCCGCCTCCCCCTGAACCCGTACACCCCTTAAAATATGTATCCGCCTGAGATCCGCAACTATCTACAATCGTTCCAAAAATGAACTTTCTATCTTGAAGGGTTTGGGAGTTAATGTATGTAATGGACGGCGGACGGCGTACAGACAGACGGATTTTTTTTTTTGCATTTTTCGGCTAATTTAGTCATGAAACGCGAAAAAACAAAATTTCAGGGTAGTAAATTTTTTTTTTTTCCAAGTCGATCACAATACTTTGTTATTAAAATAATAAAGTAATTAAGAACATCCACTCATCCTTACTATGACCCTCCCTCCCCCCCCCCATAAGAACCTAAACTTGCATAAATAAACGAATGAAATATTGATAATATGTACTGGAGCTATTGATCGTATTTGCATTCAAGTGTTAAATTGACAACAGCCCTGCCCTAGAACCCCCTTTCACTTTTGTCTTCCCTAGCCAGAGTAACCTGCATATTGGCTTTCCACGCACCCTCAACTTGTCCCAAAAATAATAGCGCCCGACTTGTTGGCAGCTTGTATTATTTTATAATGAAACATTCTCATTATTTGTATAATCAAATCATAGAGATATAGTTGTTCAACTAATCTTCACTTTCTACCTTAAGGTGCTGAAGTTGAGTGGATTGTAAAGTGAGGGCAATAAACGTCATAATTTACATCCCTTTATTGAGGTTTTTCTTACGAGTACTGGTGATAATAACGAACAAGGCAAACGGAAACGTATCTTATTCCATTTAAGGTTAGAAATGGAGCTTAAACGCCACAAAATCAACAAAGAAACAAGAACTTACGTAACCTTATTAGAATTATCTTGTTTTAAAGAACAGGTCGATGTATGGTTGTCAGCAAATACTGTTAATCTCATTAGGAGGCCACTTTAGTAATATGTAGTTGCCATCGCTATAGGAACAGGAATAAACATTTCGTTTTATGATGGTCTTAAAGTTCTTATCAAACAAACCTGCTAATAAAGCTTAAGGTTGAAGCAATTTAAGTTTTTCGGTGCTAATCATATTACACTCAATTTGCGAATCGTAAATTATCTTCTAGGTTGCGCTAATAAATGAACCAAATTAGATCTATAACTTCCATCTGTTCATCATTTTAGACACATGAAAAAAATAATAATACTTATTGTCGTCATAATTTGCGCAGCATTGAATTAATATAATGGGTGGTCTCCGTGTCAGTTTCATATCTATGGCAAACCCTTTGGAATTTAGATATCTATTTGTTAAAAATTTACTCAACCGTGCAACCATGCAAAATTCTATGAAAATGTAAACATTTATAGCATAAACAATTTTCCATCTGCGAGCTATCAAATCTCACTTCGACCTTTAAAGTTTACGGAAGAGCTTTGAATTAAAATTGGCTTGTATACACGAAAACGATGTTTTAATAGGTGGCCGCTTAAAATGGCTACCTGTGCTCGCTATCTAATATTATTGGAGTGGGAGGTTGCGACGTGCACAAATATAGATGAACTGGCAGCCAACGAACCGAGTCCTGCAATTATAGAGTTAACGACTTACCTGACATTCATCCATGCAACATTATAATAAAAAACCCGAAAACATTGAAAGCAATAAACATAGGAATACCTGTCTGTTGCGTAACTGCAATACACGCGATCCGAATTGTCTGGCGGGTGCATTAAAGCGTGCATGCCATTCGTCTATATTACAGGCAAGTGCCCTTATAGCTAAGCTTGTAGCCCAGCAAGGAGTTCAGTAGAAAGGTGATATGATCCCTTCGGCAAAAAACAGGAAGAGTACAACAGCGTCGAGGGAGACTCTGGCGAAGCGTATGCAATTAGTATCATAGCTTTGAAAATTGCATAGCACCCGTCTATATGTAGTACAGCCCCTCATTCCAAAAATAAATGCTCACTCGTCGGCACTGAAAGCCATTATGGTAGAATCCGAAATTGAACGTAAAATAGAACTTTGACCGTAGAAGGTTACGCTGTAAGGTGCGACACGTTTTATGCGACAATTTATTTTCGTAATGCCGCTGGTCGGAATTTGCATTGAAAATAAATTTTACAAGAACAAATTAGAGGCAACCAGGTGACGAGCGAACCATCGCCTACATTTCGAGCAAGTTTGCTATTCGAGTACAACTTGCATACGACCACCATTCGCAATAAGTCGTCTAAGAATTGCCGGGTCAAGACTGGAATGCGAATTAATTTCGCCCATTAAGGACAGGTAGCACAGTAACAGGTGATGACGACAGTCACATGACGTTTTACTGTTTATACGGCTTGAATGGAAGCATGTACGATTTATTCTGATAAGGCGATCGATTAACGAACGGAAAGGAAATTATTTAGTATCTAATTATATCTCTTTGGTTAATGTTATAAGATGAAGAGTGGATCAGAATCGAAAGCTAAACATCCCTGCAATATTGTTTAGAATCTAATCAAAATCTATCTATCTATCTGCAGTGTGTAGATGAAATAAAGTTAGCTCTAATTCTTTAAAATATTAAATAGTAACAAGACGAAGGTGGTAATTTTGAAACCACTAACCGTGCTCCGCACTAATTTTCAAGTTAATAGCTTTCATTTGGTGAATGTTTTCACAGTAAATTTTGAATTAAATGGAAACATTTCCGGATTTTACTCTGTTTGCTTTAATTTGTGTGACGTTTCGGTCTCTGCTGAGATATGTTTGATAAAGGTCTCAGCAGAGACCGAAACGTCACGCAAAATAAAGCAAACAGTCTAAAATCCGAAAATCTTTCCCTTTAGCTTTCATGTGTTCGAAAAGAAAAACGATTTTTTTTTGGAGGTATTGCCCTTTTGTGTCGGGACACAGCTCTGGTAAGATAGAAAGGATTGCAGGTATTTAGAATTCAGGAATGGAATCGAAGGTGGTGATGAACATTTACTTTGAATTTTTGTAAACTATAGGAAAAAACCGAACTGGAAGTGTGTTTCATATTCGTACGCTGCGGTTTACAGAAATTGTGCTCGCATTAATCTGAGCTAGCATTGCGGAGCAGTGAAATACATGGTCTTCCATTAAGAGGTTTCATTTTATTGCGTGAACGGATTGGAATTAATGTGAAAAACACATGAAAATAATCAGCTTTTTCACTTTCCCAACAATTTGAAATTAGCCAGCAAACAAAACAATTCATTAAAGAATCGTTAATGAATTATATTAACGGGCGATTTGATCGTTAACGAGTCATTAACGATTTATCAAGCGGACTAAATGGACATTCGTTAATGAATTATTATGCAATGGAGCTATGTATCCAAGAGAATATAAGGAGAGCTCATCGCAACAAATCAATTTATATCCTATCGGATAGTCAGGCGGTTCTCAAAGCCCTAACATCCAATAAACACGGATCGAGGTTAGTTTGGGACTGTCTTCAAGACCTAATCATCCTGGGGAAACGAAGAAGCTGATCGCCTTGCAAAAAATGGCGCGGAAAAAAACTTTATTGGTCCAGAGCCATTCTGCGGAAAACCAAAAGGGCATCAAAGCTCGACACTTAAGAAGTGGGTTGAACAAGAACACAAAATCTACTAGAATAGACTTCCAGGCTTATCAACCTCAAAAAAACTAATCATACCACAAAAAAACAAAGTGGAAGATATCCTAAAATTCAGAAAGAGCGATATTAGTACTCTAATTGGCCTAATGACGGGGCACAGTGGAGTGAACCACCACCTCAATAATATGGGCTCAGCTGAAACCGACATCTGCCGTCTCTGTCTCGAAGACTCGGAAACGACAATACATATCCTATGCCACTGTGAAGCAGTGGCAAGGAAAAGGTATAATCTTCTGGGGAAAGGTTTCATTTCCACCGAGGAACTAGCCAACATGACTCCCTTACAGATACTCAAATTAGCTAAAGCTATTGAGTTATGGTAGGGTATAGGGGCAATAATCGCACAATAGGCCAAAAAGGCCGCAGTGCTCTCACGTGTTCCCCTAACATAAATAATAATATAATGAATTATTTTTAACGATTCATTAATGAATTGCAAACGACTCACAAGAAACGAGAAAATAAGCAAGTACAGTGGTGGCCATGAATTTAGCACACTCGGTATCTGTGACTTTCAAATGCAAATATTTTCTACTGTTTTATGCTTTTCAATCGACTTTTGTTTCTTGAGTGTGTGATATGATGGGTTTATCATGTCTCGTTAATGTAGTCTGACTCCTTCGTTCCCTTTCTTTTCTATTCTCACTTAATAGCAAGTAGTACGTGATCAAGCTGGCCACGAATTTAGCACACCTTTAAAATCTTACTAATTTCGGGCTTTTGTTTGTGTCAAATCAAATTAATTGTTAAGATTTGCGTTTTTTTTTAATTTCATTTATGATTGTTGTTTAAAAAATTTGAATTTAGAAATGGCGAAAGGTATATGGTGCACAGAGACTCAGTGGCAGGTAGTTCAGCAAATGAAGAGCAGTGGAAGTAACGTAATACAAATTGATAGTGCTTTAAGATGTTCCAGAAAGATGGTGTACAATGCATTGAGCCATATGCACTAATATGGGAGCTCCGAAAATGTTAAACAGCGACCTAGAGCACGAAAAACAAAAATTAAAAAAGACCATCTGATTTATAGAGCCTCAATCAAGAATCCTTTTAATAGCTCGACCATTGTAAAAAAGATATTTCGTCGGAATTTGGCATTGACGTATCCTCAAGGACAATAACAACGACCTTCTACCTTCTACAATGGTGCTACAGCCCAAATCGGACCTTGGCCTTCTAGTATTCAGGTCCCTTAACACTTTTCATTACTTATTGTGAAGGAGTTGCTAGCCCATCGCACAACCCTCTATCTACGAATTTTTTTTTAATTTTCGTAGATTGAGATGACCAAGGTATATCCAAGCAGGCAATGTGCTGGAATTATATATTGCGTCGACCGGAATTTGAACTCACGACCTTCGCATTACAAGACCAACACGTTTCCCACTAGGCTACACCCTAGCTCAATAAGACGACGACAATCAAAAACAATTGCGTGGATGCATTGCACAGAACAAGCCACTTGTGTCAACAAAAAAAATTTTAAATCTCGAATTGCGTGAGCCCGTGAGCACTTGCAACAACCTTTGATTTTTTGGAAAAATGTGCTTTGGAGTGACGAATCAAAGTTTTGTTGGTTCGGATCCGACGGTATGCGGTACGTATGGCGTCCTTTAAACATGCAGCACCATCCAAAGTACACTTATTTGACTGTTGAGCACGGTGGTGGGAGTGTGATGGTGTGGGCTGCGTTTTCTTGGTACAGCGTTTTACCTATACATAAAGTTGACATAAGAAATGGCGTTTTATGCATGACAACGATCCACACACTTCGCGTACATTGAAGAGTTGCTTGGAAGAGAACTGAATTGATGTTCTAAAGTGACCAGCCCAATCACCGGATATCAATCTCATTGAGAATTCGTGGAATGATGTCGAGGAGTATATTCACGTAGTCAAACCGAAAAATATGGCCGATTTTTGGATCGAAATTAAAACATAACAGGAGTACGATTGGGCAGAAATCGTGCGATACTCTAGATGAAAGAGAAATTTTTGTATCTTAAGAAATTTTTGTAGGGGACGTGGTAGAGGAGGTGACGACATTGAACTAATTTTTTCACATGACGCTAAGGTTGCTATAAAAATGTTTTATATAAAATTTAGGATTTAAAAATTTAATAGGTACTGAGAAAATTAGTGATTGGATGTAGTGAAGTAGTGCAGTTTGTATGGGAGGTGATAGAAGGAGGGCGAGTTTTTAATGACTTTTCAAAAATAACTATAAACATCATTCTTTTGACATGTTTTAAACTGCAGATCAGTAGCATTCATACTTTTCAGGAAAATCGACTTTTTATAAAGTTGTGAAATTGTGGCATTTTGTATGAGAGGGCGTAGAAGGGGTAAAGCTAATCGTCTAATTTTTTTTTCGGTTTTACTAATAATCCTAAATAAATATTTAGTGCACAATTTCAGCTCGATCAATTTTATACGCACTAAGTAAATTGGCTTCGAGCATTTCATGAAAAAATGTAGTTTGTGTGGGAGGTGGTGGAAGGAAGGGGAGGACTTAAATAACTTTTGTACAGTAGATTTATATCATCATAAAAGTAATATATTCCAAATTTCAGAACAAAAGCATTTATATTTTTCGAGCAAATCCGTTTATTGTGAAATTACGGAATTGTGTCATTTTGTATGGGAGGGGGTTGAAGGAGTGGAGCGATTTGGCTCGTTCACGAACTTGACCTTACTTTTTTGTTAAAAACGACGTATACAAAATTCGAACTTTCTAGTTCAACGCGTTCTTAAGCTAGAGAGGACACGGACGGACGGACAGACAGGCAAACAGACAGACAGACAGACAGAAGGACGGAAGGACGGACGAACATCCGGTTTTGAGATTTTTGAGTGATTATATGAACTTCTGTATCATTCATTTTTTTCTCCGAGCCTTATTTCTTGGCGTTACAAACTTTGTGGCAAACTTATAATACTCTCAGATTTCATCTAGAGTATAAAAAGCTTGGTATGCAAATCCGAGAGAACGTTGTATGACCCTGGTAGAGAGCCTACCGAGGAGATGCGCTGCTGTCATTAATAACAAAAGATATCCGACATTTTCGCCATAAATAATTTTATTACAATAGCAATAAAATTTGGAAAAAACTATCAACTTCACCTCAGTATTTTTACTCCTCCCATACGAATTTCACGAAATTTCGGAATTTTAATTCAATTGTTTTTCTTCAAAATCGTCAAAGCTATCAACTTTAAATTTTGTGAAAAATATACTATTACAAATATCATTGATGTCGAAAAATTTGACTTTGATTCGAATACTCCTTCTACCCCGTCCCATACAAATGCATAATTTTGGTAAATGCATTTAATCGATTTTCATTGAAACTGGAAAAAGTGCAAACGTAAAATTTTGCCAAAATTTGTCGCTTAATAATTAAAAAAAAAGTTTGAGCTTCGCTTCACTCCTTTTACCACCTCCCATACAAATTCTTGTATTGGAAATTCAAGAAACCTTCGAACATATAATAGCTATCGACATTAAAATTATAACAAAGCAATGTGATTGGGATGTTGATAAGCAGATTTAAAATCATCCAAAACCTTCCATTTTCCCATACAAATGCCATAAATTCCGAGAAAAATTATGAAGGCCACAAACTTTAAATTCAGCATGAAACATTTTTCATACTACGTTCGGTGTTATATACAAAAATTACAAACCTCCCCCTCTACTCTTAGCACCTCCCATACAAAAGTTGTGACAATTTTTTTCCGGTACAATAAACTCTTCTTCTAATTTATCTAGAGTATCATATAATTGGGCTTTACGCCCAATCATAATTCTGTTGTTTTTTTTGATTATATTGAACCCCGAATTCGTCGTTTTTTTCAATCGGATCAATAAATCATTCTGAGCAAAAGTTTTAAAGTTTCTTTGGTTACACTATGTATAATGCGTATTTTCTTAAATTTTTATTTTTTCCATCTTGGAGGAAAGTGGTATTTTTTTTCTCGGGCTGAGAGTACTTGCGTCGTCAAAGAGCTTTGATATAATTTTGGCTGCAAAATGTTATGAACTGATATAAATGGACTAACGCACACCTAGTTTTGTACGAACCTAATCCATGCTGATAGGATTAGGACGATTTTAGTGCATTGAGTTATAGGCTAGCGATCCGTAGTATAACCTTCGCTCAATTATTTTGAATCAAAAATATGCTAATATGGTAGACATGAAAAAAAATAATTAAAAGAATAAAAATTTAGGTATTTTCTTGATAAGGAGGCCTCTTTTGTGCCAGCCCGCACTAGCGGATAATTTTTTCGATCCGTTTTCTTTTTCGAATTCAGTTTTTTGGCTTCGTTAGCAGAAATGACACAAAAACGCAAACATGCGTATAAATTGCTTCCACTCAAATGAACAAAATGGCAATGAATTTGTATTTATGTACATATGTCGCACTTATAAAAGAACTATTCAAGTGCAATTTCCAAACCAACAAAAACTATCTGAGATAAATTATGACGTGATTTGAGGCCGAATTAAATGCAGTCACCTAACGTTCTAACGTTCTATATCTGTCTGCTCAATTATTCATATTGCACAAAATTGGAATATGGACTGATAATATACAACAAACGAGACAATAAACACAAATTTTCCGGAAATTCAAAACAGTATAAATAAAGGTCAAGTCAGTACTGTGGTTACAGATTATCCCATACATTCATCTCAACACCTGAAATAACTTTTTTTTCCCGATATATCACTGTTGACTTTTTTTTCCAAACATTCTTACGAATCCCGAATAAGATCAGATATGTCATACAGCAGGTGCAACCCAGACATATCGCTATACCTATCGGAAAATCCATATAAAAAAAAAAATTTGAACAAACTTCCTTTGAATTTCGGTCATCATTTCATGGACCAAAAACGCCCTCACAACGAGTGCGGCATCTGCAATATGAGATGCAGTAAACAACACTTGGAACTGACTGAATTTTTTTTTTCAGGATTAGCCTCATGATTGACGCTATTTTGACTTCTGTAATATTAGACATTGGAAAATGTGTTGCTCGTAAAGTCGGTCTGCTTTTAAGGAAACGGAAGGCCTCCTAAAAGAATCACACAAAGAAGATACACTCGGGTGCTAGCTAGCATGATTTAGATCCCACTGCACAAGTTAACGAACTCTGCTCTAGATTCAATCTAAATAAGTCAATGTTTTGGAATTTCCATTGCGTTAGTTAGGCCTATACGACTGTTCTTTTCTTAGTCATACCGCTAAGGGCATCTTTGATAGTTCCGCGCAATTGAGGTTGAAACACATCGTCATCTCTCAGAGCGCCCCTACATTACATCGGTCAATTCAATTGAAATAAAGACCTTTTCTTTAGATCTGGGAGTAGCCAGACATCCAATTAAATAATAAACGAATCTCATTACTGAGCATGCTTCACCCTTTCAGTTGTTGTAATTCATGCGATCATGTTCATCAGCTTCGATTAATATAGCGGCCTTTAGAATAATAATCGGTTACATGTATCGTAGAAACACGTACATCTATCGCATATACGATAGTACTAAAAGAAAGCCGACAATTTTTGTTGCTTGCTTTATTGTTCGATCCGAGATTGAGTTAAATTTAGCCAATCGCAATGGCATCTATCGTATTGTTTCGCAGAAAAACTTTGCATCGTTCGTTCGGTTTTAATCACTAACTGCGATGACAAACAAACACACAATGGGACGAACAAATTGCCTCTTCTCTGCTGAACAAGATTCCGATACAAAAATAAAATACTCGTAAATCGTTGGAGTATGAATCATAACAATTATGGGTGTACTATGTAAATATTTGCAAAGTTCTAATAAGACTTTTTTTTAGAATGATATGAACAGAATAATAGACTTAAATTCATGGTGAATTAGAATTTATTCGCATAATTAGCGTTTATATTCGAAGCTCGTTTATATTCCGCCGTAAATTGTTACGTTTATTGCAATGAAAACTGTAAGAAATAAATAACTGGAACTATACGTTACGAATTGATTACGTGATAGTCAATCTTATTTACACAGAAAGTAGGTAAATACTTGAAGAAAAAAAAAACTAACAAGTTTGTACCATTTTTATACGTTAAATTTATCTATTCGCATCATCTCATCGTAATTGTTTTGTTTATCTTATGGAATTGTGGTTTCATGCAGTGATGAGAATTTGTAACGTTTTCTATAAATGTTTAGCGATTCCAAAATTAAATGAATCAGATTTGTGAAAATTTATGGTTAAAAATAAATCATTCGATCTTGACGTTAAAACGCTGGAAAAGGTTCCTTTTGGTTTTGAAAAGGTTGTGTTTGGTTTGCAAAAGGTTTTGTTCGATGTTGGTGAATGATTAATCTATTGAACTTGAAATAGTGGTAGTGTTATTTAAAAAAAAAAAAAAACAAATAAAATAACATTAAGCTTAAAAACATAACAGGACTACGATTGTGCGTAAAGCCCAATCATACGATACTATGTATAGATGAAATCGAAAATTTTTGCGGTGTTAAGAAATTTTGTATGGGGAGTGGTAGAAGGGGTGATAGCAGTGAACTAATTTGTTCCACATCATGCTAGAATAGCTATAAAAATGTTTCGTACCAAATTTAAGCTTCAAAAATTGAATAGGTACTGAGAAACTTAGTGCATTGAATTTAATCAAATTGTGCAATTTGTATGGGAGGTGGTAGAAGGAGTGGGGGGTTTTTGGTGATTTTTCGAGAAACAACTATAACTACCATGCAATTGATATACCTTAAATTTCAGATCTGTATCATTCACACTTTTCAAGAAAATCGAATTGTTATATTGTCGTGTAATGTGTCTCATTGTATGGGAGGGGCTAGAAGGAGTAAAGCTACTCGGTTAATTTTTGTCCCAATATTAATAATAATGCTAATTAAGGATTAAGTTCAAATTTTTAACTCGATGAAATTTAAATGTAGTGAGAAAATTCGCTTAGAGTATTTCATGAAAAAGTGCGGTTTATATGGGAGGTGGTGGAAGGAGAAGGAGGTTTTTGGTAATTTTTTGTAAAACAACTATAATAATCATGCAATTGCTATATTTTAAATTTCAAATCAGTAACATTCAGATTTTTCAAGAAAATCAAATTCTTGTGAAGTCGTGAAACTGTGTCACATTGTATGGGAGGGGGTAGAAGGAGTGAAGCTAATCGGTTAATTTTTTCCCGATATTAATAATAATGTTAATTAAGGATTTAATACAACAGTTTGGCACTATGGAAGTTACACGTCCTGAGAAATTTGGTGTAAAGTAATTCATGAAAAAGTGTAGTTTGTATGGGAGGTGGTGAAAGGAGTGAGGAAACTCAGACGATTTGTATACCAAAAGACTGCATTTATAATAGAAATAATATATTCCAAATTTCAAATTAATAGCTTTTATAGTTTCCAAGAAAATTTGATTAATATATATTTTGAAAATTAGTCACTTTGTATGGGAGGTGGTAGAAGGAGTGAGGGGAGTGAAATAAAACCAAAAGCAGATTTCATTCCGATGGACACCTAACAAACTGTGCAAGTTTCATTACAATCGGTTCAGCCGTTTGTGCGTGAAAAGCGGTCGTACAGACAGACAGACAGACAGACAGACAAAAATTTCAAAAATGTGTTTTTATGCTTAGTTAGTGCTAAAGTAGCTCAAAAAACTAACTTGTAGCCATTTATAAGCAAATAACAGACAGACACTACAATTATATTTATATGTATAGATGTATTAATATTATCCGTAGGGTATTTGTGAGGTCGGTACAAGACAAACCTTTACGGAATCCAGTCTGATAAACTTCGAGAGTGATCTCCACGACATCACTAATCCTATTCCTAAAAATTGGAATAAAACATTTTAATTTCTTTTTTTAGTTATAAATTTATTTAATATACTGTGGTGCTGATATCATATACTTCAGTTCCTACCATAACTCATACTAAAAATTTAATTATTTCAAAAATAACTTGTCATATAAATTTTATTAATTTAGGCAAAACTTATTCTATAAATGTAGCTGTCATTCTGAATCTGATATTCCCTGATTATTCTAACAACTGTAGAGCTACATGGCTAATATTTACTCGTTTGGTCTTAAGTTTCTGTCGAAAACTAGCAACGTATGGATCCGACGATACTAGCAGTCGGTTCAGAAGGTTGGTATTAGTGTCGAGATGTTTTTCTGGTAAAACGTTCCCTGAATTTCCTGGCATTCTTATTTTTATCTTTTTGTGCTTCTTCAAATAGTTGACCTATTGGGAGTATACAAGAAGTTATTATATCCCTGCCACGAAATAATATTTTATGCACGCTTGTAGGCATATAAATAGTACCGCGAATATTATTCGAGGTTCCAGTTCCTAGTTTCTAAAGAGTATTCATCAAATTCATCTAGATCAATTGAAAACCCACTGGCTATACTTTCTAGAAGAACGTGGAACCGTTTAGTTAGCTCCACATTAACACCAGTAATTTCCTCCGATTTTTCCGCATTCCGGAAAAATCTGCGAGCCGTATTGCCGTCATTAGTATTACCTGATATTTGTTTGGGTATGTTCACCGATAGTTCCATTTCATTACGCAACTTGTCTTGGATATTTTTTCCCTCTTAGTTACTGGGTTTTTATAATCTGTACTTGCCAAACTTTTAACTCGAGTCTGTAAGCAATGTGGAGGACGCATTCTAAAAAATTTATCCAAAAATGAAGTGGTGACAATGTAAAGCTCAATGTTTCTGGATTTAAACTCTTTGTGGTAATCATTTCCGGATTATTCATCTTTTATGGGGTTGCTCCATACAAAACACAGGTCACGGATGAAGATTATGATGATAATGCAGTGCAGACTTTTCCATCCATCATACTCAGAATTAGTTTGGCTTTTACAAACAGGTGTTTGGAGGTCCATGGTAGAGATGTGTAGCTCACGAAGGAACTAGTTCATTTGAACTATTCATATCACTGAACTACACGAATTATTCACTAAAAATTTCCACATTTAGCTCGAAATGAACTGGTAGTGAGCTGAATGTAAAATTCTAAGGTCTGCGTATTCGGTTGAAAATTCATTACTCACATAAAAGCATAACCTCATCGTTCAACACATCCACAAAAGCAGCATTCATTCCATGCGATCGTAGCTCACCTCTTACGCAGAGAACGAATTGTACCTTGCATGAATGTTCGTACGAAATGTTGTGGAACTAAACTGATCAGACTGGTGCACTGATGTATATGGTTAGTTCACGAATGAACTATGAGCTCAATACGATCGTACCTCGCGAAGAAATGTAAGCATTTAGTTTAAAGACAGACTACAGAATTGTTTGTGGATCGAACTAATCAGGCATTTTTATACTGTAGATGAAATCTGAGAGTACATTGTGTTTGCTTCACCGTTTGTAACGCTAAGAAATAACGCTCGCACAGAGCCGCCAAAAGTACAGAAATATTTGTTGTCGCTCAAAAACCTCGATTCCGAGTGACCGTCTGTCTGTCTGTCTGTCCGTCTGTGCGTCTGTCTACAGCATAACTCTCGAAAGCTTTGAGCTATAATGCTAAGAATTTTTGTGTGTAATTTTAAGCAAAAAAGTAACTTTAAGCTCGTGAATGGGCTACATCCCCCCACTCCTTCTACCCCCTCCCATACAGATTTCATGAAATTTCGAAATATTAAGAAATTGATTTTTCTTTGAAACTATATAAGCTATCGACTTTTAATTTAGGTCAAAGTATTAGGATATAGATGTCATTAATATCACGGAATATTGACCCGATAAGATGGAGAAGGGTTTTGCCAAATGATGCGTTTATCACAAGGCTTCCGTGGCGTAGTGGGCAGCGTGCTTGCTTCTCAGCCAATAGGTCGTGGGTTCGATTCCCACTCCAGACGGGATTTTTTTAAGCGCAAATTTTTCAGCTGCTACTGGTGATAAAAAATTATTCGCAATAAAATGGGGAAACGGTGTAAAAGTGAAACAGTTCCACTTCAAGAAGGCCTAGATACTCAGTAGATGGTTTCTGTTCGCTTTCTATCATTCAGTCCCCCATAACATCTGCAAATATTTGTCAGTAAACAGCCAGTACAACTGAGCAATATACCAGCTTCTCCACTCGCTACGGTCGTTCTCACTCCCCTTCCCAAAACCTTCCCAATCCCATTCCTTCCCTCCATGACTGTGTTTGTGCATTGCACATAAAGGCCGAAATTGCCTATAACACAGGTCATTCTGTAAAAAAAATAAAAAAAATACATTTGGATTGGCACAATTGAAATACTGAAAAGACTATCCGATTGCACTTCTTCCGAAAATCGCTGCTTATACCAATTTTGATCAGATCTATCGCAACCCCACTTCATTAGAATCTGTACAAGAATCTTCCAAAGTTTAATCCACGTCTTTTTGTACACTACATAATTGTGTTATGGTATGATCAATAAGGGATTGCAAATCAATTTTAGCTGGTGATTCTGTAACAGATATTCCAGCTGGGAAACATCTTTGTTTAGCGTCCTTAACGATGTGATAAGTTTGTTATAAATGAGGATGAAGACTTTTTACTTGGTCGCGTATAATATTGTACTAATGTGTAGAAAGATCAGCATCGACCATTAAAGAGAGGGCTTGATCACAACGTTTTCGGCTGTGCGAAAATCATTCTAGCCTTCTAAAGGGTGGTACCGCAAGAGGGTGATGCAGATGTCAGCTCCTTCAGAGTCATAGCTGAATCTTTCTTTCCCATCTGTTGTAATTTCACTTCTGTTCCAGTGGAAATTGTACTTCACGTACTTCAAATACTCCAGCATGTAGCCGTGTGTCTGTTTCAGATCCATCTGTGATCCAGATGATTAATGGTTTTCTTAGTTTGAGTCTGTAGGACAGCCAGTCTTGACGATTTTGTAAGATCACCTTAAATGGTTTTGTTAAGCTATGCCTTGTTACCATAGAATCAGAGAGAGGTATCCCAAGAACTACGTCTTTTTTAATTTCAAAAATCAGAGAAAGACAAACATTTGGCGTCGTTTCCCCTCTTCACTGGTGAGTAGTCTGTATATTGAATTATGAACTTCCTTCTGTATTTCCCGATGTAGGGAAGCCAGATTGATAAGTATCTCGACTGCTGCAGTGGAAGTGGTACTCAGTGCTCCAGCTCTTATAATGCTAGCAAGTCTTTGCATTTTCGCCAGCTTTTGCTGAGTAGTTATTTGCAGTGTTTGCGCAGCTATGCGCAGCCAATGTTTGCTTTTAATTAATTATATCATTAAACCTTGACTAAATTTTAGTTATATTTTTATACTTTAGATGAAATCTGAGTGTATATTGTGTTTGCCTTACAGTTTGTAACGCTAAGAAATACCGCTCGCACTGAGCCGCCAAGGGTACAAAAATATTTGTTGCCGCTCAAAAACCTCGATTCCGTCTGTCTGTCTGTGCGTCTCTCTACAACATAACTCTCGAAAGCTTTGAACTATAGTGCTAAAAATATTTTTTTGTCATTTTTACTAAAAAATTAACTTTAAGTTCGTGAATAGGCTACATCCCCCACTCCATCTACCCCCTTCCATACAAATTTCACGAAATTTCGAAATATTAAGAAATTGATTTTTCTTTGAAACTTTTTAAGCTATCGACTTGAAATTTAGATCAAAGTATTTCGATATAGATATCATTAATATCACGGAATATTGACCCGATCCCCTTACTTCTTCTACCCCCTCCCATAAAAATCGACAATTTTGAAAAATACATATTTTGGATTTTCATTGAAACTAGTAAAACTGAAAAGACGAAATTTTGTCAGAATTAATTCTACTGTAATTGCAATTTATTTTAAAAATAATTATTAACTTCACCTCACTCCTTCTACCCCCTCCCATACAAATTTCACGAAATTTTGGGATTTAAATTAAATTATTTTTCTTCGAAACTGTTACAGCTATCAACTTGATATTTTGTGCAAAGTATACAAATAGAAATATTAATAATGCGAAAAAAATGTTTTGATCCGTACACTCCTTCTACCCCCTCCCATACAAATGCAGAATTTTTGTTAAATGCATTTCATCGATTTCCATTCAAACTAGAAAAAGTACAAACTTCAAATTTTGCCAGAATTTGTTTCTTAATAATTGAAACAAGTGTTAGAAAAAATTATCAGCTCCGCTTCACTCCTTCACTCCTTACCCTACCACCTCCCATACAAATATCTGTATTATAAATTCAAGAAAAGCATTTTTCCTTTAAGTATATGAGCTATCGACTTTGAAATTGAATCAATGCATGGTGATAAGGATGATGATAAGCAGTTTCAAAATCATCTTAAATGCTCCACTTCCTCTGCCACCTCTCATACAAATGCCCCAATTTCAGAAAATCTATGACCAATTTCTTTAAAAATAATGAAAACTAAAAACTTTAAATTCAGCAAAAAACATTTTGCATGCTCGGTGTGTTCTACGAAAAATGCAAACCTCCCCCTCTACTTCTACCACCTCCCATGCAAAAGTTTCTATTCACTATTAGAAAGAATTTGAGATGACATATTTTCCGGTGTATTAAAGTCATTCCCATTTCAACTAGAGTATCATATCATAATTCTATTATGCTCTTTTGCTATAATGTACCTTCTGAAAATAATAAAGCAGACTCCAACAAAAATTCTCCTCCAATTTATTTTGCCCGAAAAGTGGATTTTTACCTGCAACTATTCCTAAATGTTTAATTTCTGGGAACAACTAATTAGAGGCTTTTCTTAATTGGAGAGTTACCTAAACAATTATATAGTCAATTAGGATAATATTTAACTTGGTATTTTTGAATTAAGTCCCGCTAGATTGTGAAAATGTTACACTGTGTGCCGCAGCGATATGAATTGGCCTCCAAGATCATGCGATTTCAAGCCATTGGATTTCTTTCTTTGGGGTTTTTTTTAAATCAAAGGTGTGTATAATATAATAACTCAAAAACGATTCCGCGCCATTGATGAAATTGAGCCTGTGCTATGCCATCAAAAATTTCATCAAAAGGATCAACGAGTGCCATCAGTCACGAGGCGGCCACTTGTCGAACATTTGGTCCATACATAACCTCTATGTCTACACTCTTTAATAAAATAAAAACAGCAGAGCTTTTCAAATAAACATTGCGTTCTTTCCTAATTTTAAAATAGGCGGTCTTAATGGGACAACCTTTAGAAACATCATCGCTCAATGAAACTGTAGAATTTGTTTCATGGATAATTATGTTAACAACTCGAAAAACCTATAAACGTTACCAGTTTTTATCTTGTGAGAAATACGAGAACAATAAATAAGAGTGTTTTCGAACCTAACACATTACGTTATCACTCGTGTCATTAAACAATGTTAGTTTACAAAAAAAAAAAGAATAAAGCCGTTCTTAATGACAGTATATGGAATGCTCTCCCTGATAGCCACGACAACACGTTGATAAAGTAAGCCTCTATTATTTAAAGTATTGTTTTTATGACCATACAGTAATTTATCTATAATAGAAGCATTTCAACTTTCACGTATGTGTTAATAGAGCGTGCGGTACAATTAAAAAGTTATTAAGTGATAAAAAACAACTGTTATGAAATCTCTTAGATAACTATGACAATGATGAGTTGTTTTTTAGATTTTATTTTTAAAATCAATAATAAAAATATTCCACAAACTTTCACGCTTCTCAAATCTTCATACATGAACGGCTACCTAGTATCGAAAAACAACAATCTCATCAAAAGGGTAATACAACTTAACTTGGTTGAACAAAAGATTCCTGCTTGAATGGTATAAGGAAGTCATAAAATCAATAATTTTGGGTGGATAAATTCGAGCAACCCAGCATCACGCGAAACAGCTCGAAGTATACTTTGCGTTGAGCCATATTGCTCTTCTATAGCTCTTATGAAACCACTACCGCCCTGGAATGAAGGTCTATAAAAGAAAGCAAAGCCTTCCTTCCTTCCTTCTACCGATAAAGCAGAATCTCTCTGAGATTCTGGATGGAGCCAATTTTCGTTTGTCTTTATTTTCTCGGTCAATGACATGCGAAGGTTTATTTCAAGTATAACTTCATTGTCTTTTAGGTACCCCCTTATGTCATTAAAGTCAAATTCATGTAACGTGACGATGAGATATAAGGGTGACGTATTGTATGATGGTACTTATCGTTGATTATACCGGCAATTAAATAGGCCACGAAGCCAACGTACCCAACTTAAGTTCAAATTCAAAATGTAGGGACATAAACCCTAGGGAAAATGTTTAGTTTAAAAAAAAAACAAGTTCTATTTTATGAATATAAAAGTTTCGCTGACAAATGTCACGCCTCGGAATTCTTGTCTAGTCATATTATAATAAAATATATTATGTTGCGATGTAGACAACGAGCTATAGTCAAGGCACGTTACATCTGAGTTTTGACACAATTCCTACAAAATAATGAAAGAAAGAAAACGCGAAAGAATTTAAAGCAGGTAGCGAGCTTTGTAAGTTACTGCGTTAAAGATATGCCACTTAGGTTTGAATATTTAAGCAGCTTAGTGGCATTTGTATTTTTGTAGTTCCATGTATATTAATCCACAAATTTTTGAATATCGGCCACCATTATATTGTTTGTTCAACGAATGGCGTCTTGACCTTCAGGATTCGCGACATTTCATTCTGTGGATTGATTATTTCGAATATCCTTTCTCATTATACATAGACTAGCACAGTTTCCATATGCCAGATATTTCAAATCATTCTTCACACAATCTTGAGTGCCATAAGGATCGATCTTAGAACCTTTGATCATCATTGTCTCTAAAAAGTGGCACTACAAGAAAGGATTTCGTCTCGAGTCTACAGCAATGATCTTGACATTTTATCATCAGCGGATTCCAGTGTTATCTAAGAAAATGGCTCTCAAGCTTTTTATAACACAGATGTTTTATCAAAACATGCCTTCTTTGAGGCATCCTTTCTATTTTGGAGAGATAGCTTGTTTGTTTACTGCGGCCCTCTTACAAAGGGGTATTGGTATATCTATTGCGAGGTCCGTAGATTTAATTATTGTATCTACGGCATTCCCCATTTTAGTTTAATGGATTTTATACTCTAGATGAAATCTGAGAGTATTATAAGTTTGCCACAAAGTTTGTAACGTCAAGAAATAAGGCTCGGAGAAAAATATGAATGATGCAGAAGTTCATATAATCACTAAAAAATCTCAAGACAGGATGTCCGTCCGTCCGTGTCCTCTCTAGCTTGAGAACGCGTTGAGCTAGAAAGTTCAAATTTTGTATACGTCGTTTTTAACAAAAAAATAAGGTCAAGTTCGTGAACGAGCCAAACGCTCGACCCCTTCTACCCCCTTCCATACTAAATGACACAATTTTGCAATCTGACAATAATCGGATTTGCTCGAAAAATACAAATGACATTGATCTGAAATTTGGAATGTAATACTTTTATAATCTACTCTATAAAAATAATCTGTGTCTTCCCCCTCCTTCCACCACCTCCCATACAAACTGCACTTTTTCATGAAATGCTCTAAACCAATGCTCGAAGCCAATTTACTTAGTGCGTATAAAATTGATCGAGCTGAAATTGTGCACTAAATATTTATTTAGAATTATTAGTAAAACCGAAAAAAATTAGACGATTAGCTTTACCCCTTCTACCCCCTCCCATACAAAATGCCACAATTTCACAACTTTATAAAAAGTTGATTTTCCTGAAAAGTATGAATGCTACTGATCTGCAATTTAAAATATGTCAAAAGCATGATGTTTATAGTTATTTCTGAAAAGTCATTAAAAACTCGCCCCTCCTTCTATCACCTCCCATATAAACTGCACTACATCCAATACACTAATTTTCTCAGTACCTGTTAAATTTTTAATCCTAAATTTTGTGTAAAACATTTTGATGGCACCCTTGTCATGTGAAAAAATTAGTTCAATGTCGTCACCTCCTCTACCACTTCCCCTAAAAAATTTCTTAAGATACAAAAATTTCTCTTTCATCTAGAGTATCGCACGATTGGGCTTTATGCCCAAAAAAATATACTTGGTTTTCTTCGAATCAGCAATTAATTTACGCGCATTGATTCATACATTAATTTTGTCGATGTCCTTGTTTATACTATCTTGGAGTGCTGGTATACTAGTTGAAGTGTATATTAGCGCAATGTCGTCTGCGTAAAGTGATATTGCACCATTGAGATCAAGTTTTGCCATTGAGTTCGTGTAAATTTTGTACAGAACAGAACCCAATACACTTCCTTGTGGAATGCCACTATTAATAGGGAGTGGCGCACTGCTAAAATTGTCAACCATGACGTATTGAGATCTGGAAGTAAGATAGCTTTCAAACCAGCTATAGGGAGTGCCACGAGCTCCAATCGCGAAAAGTTTTTTTAAGTAGAACGCCTTAAATAACTCAATCAAATCAGTAGCCGTGTGAAATTTTTTATCGCAAGAAGACATCAAATAATGCTCCTTTAGTATTCGATTGGGGCTTAAATCCATACTAAGTCTGAGAGATAATTTGATGAGTCGTTAAATGTTCTTGGAGTTGATTCTTCACAATTACTTCTAAAAATTTTCCAACATTCGACAGTAAGCTAATTGGTCTGTAATTAGATATATCGTTCATGTAGCCCGATTTGGGTACTGGAACCACTTTGCTAATCTTTCAGCAGCTTGGCACTACTCCTTCGCTTAAAGATGAATTAATATAAGAAAGATAGGTGATGATAGCATTTCCTTACAATCTTTGAATAGTGTGATCGCTATGTTATCAGGTCCCATAGATTGAGAATTTTTTAATTTAACGATATTAGTCGTTATCTTATCTTTCATCGTCCACGCGAATTCGAAGAGGGAAGTTATAGAACAGCGTTCATAAAAAGGAACAAACGTATCTCGGTTCGAAATAGATAGATTTTTAACAGTTGAGATGAAATAATTGGTAATGTCGTTAGCAGCCTTTGTTTTGGGATCTTTGCCAGACATGTTACTTAGAAGTTGACATTTTTTTATTGTTACCGTGCCATTGTATGTGATGTCCGTCCGCCAGTCTCTTCTGTAGCTCGAGCATTGAAAGTTAAAATTTTGTACACGTCGTTTTTGACCTAAAAGCAAGATCAAGTTCGTGAATACGCCAAATCGCTCCACCCCGTCTACCCCCTCCCATACATAATGACATAATTTCGGAATTTAACAATAAACTGATTTTATCGAAAAGTATAAAAGCTTTAGGTATGAAATTTTAAATATATTATTTTTATGACAACATAAATTCACACTATTAAAACTATTTGAATCGCCACACTCCTTCTACCACCTCCCATAAAATATGTCATAATTTCACAATGTCGATTTTTTTATTATTGATCTGCAATTTAAGACATGTCAATTGAAAGATATTTATAGTTATTTCTGAAGAAAGTCATAACAACTCCCCACTCCTTCTATCACCTCCCATAGAAACTGCACAATATCACTAAATCCATTACACTAATTTTCTCAGTACCTATTACATTTTTGAAGCTTAAATTTTGTATTCTGGATCAGAATGATGTGAAAAAATTGGATCAATGTCATCACCTCTTCTACCACTTCCCATATAAAATTTCTTAAATTCAAAAAAAAAACATAAAAGAATTATGATTGGGCGTAAAGCCCAATCATATGATACTCTAGATGAAATGAGAAAGAGTTCAATGTACCGGAAAATATGTCACTACCAATTCTTTTTAATAATTAATAGTGACTTTTGTATGGGAGGTGGTAGAAGCAGAGGAGGAAGGTTTGTAATTTTTGGATATGACACCTAATGTGGTATGCAAAATATTTCGTGCTGAATTTAAGGTTTGTAGCTTTCATTATTTTCAATTGGGCATAGTTTTCCTGAAATTGAGGCACTTGTATGGGAGGTGGCAGAGGAAGTGGACCGTTTAAGATGATGTTGAAACTGCTTATCATCATCCTTATCACCACGCTTTGATTCAATTTCAAATTCGATAGTTCTAATATATTCGAAGAAGAAATGCTTTATAATACAGATATTTGTATGGGAGGGGGTAGAAGGAGGTAAGAGGAGCTGATAATTTTTTTGGCACTTATTGCAATTATTAAAAAACAAATTCTGGCAAAATTTTAAGTTTGTACTTTTCCTAGTTTTAATGGAAATCGATATAATGTACTTAACAAAAATTGTACATTTGTATTGGAGTGTACGGATCAAAACACATTTTTTTCTCGTTATTGATATTGCTATTTTTATACTTTATGCAAAATATCAAGTTGATAGCTTTAACAGTTTCGAAGAAAACTAATTTACTTTAAATTTCAAAATTTCGTGAAATTTGTATGGGAGGGGGTAGAAGGAGTGAGGTGAAGAAGATAATTTTTTCAAAGCTGATTGAAATTATAATAAAATTAATTCTGGCAAAAATTTGTTTTTCTAACTTTGCTAGTTTCAATGAAAATCGAAAAACTGCATTTTCCAAAATTATGCATTTGTATGGGAGGGGGTAGAAGAAGTGATGGGATCGGGTCAATATTCAGTCATATTAATGACATCTATATCATTATACTTTAACATAAATTTCAAGTTGATAGCTTAAATAGTTTCAAAGAAAAATCACCTTTTGGAAATTTCGGAATTTCGTGAAATTTGTATGGTAGGGGGTAGAAGGAGTGGGGGGATGTGGCCCGTTCACGAACTTAAAGTTACTTTTTTGCTAAAAATGACACACAACAAATTTCAGCACGATAGCTCAAAGCGTTCGAGAGTTATGCTGTAGACAAACGCACAGACAGACAGACAGACAGACAGACAGACAGACGGACAGACGGTCACTCGGAATCGAGGTTTTTGAGCGACAACAAATATTTCTGTACCCTTGGCGGCTCTGTGCGAGCGTTATTTCTTAGCGTTACAAACGGTAAGGCAAACACAATATACTCTCAGATTTCATCTAGAGTATAAACATAACAGAATTATGATTGGGCGTAACGCCCAATCATGCCATACTCTAGATGAAATACTTACTTACCTTTTGTTTGGGAGGTGGTAAAAGCAGAGGAGGAGGTTTGTAATTTTTGTGTGTAACACTGAACGTAGTATATAAAATATTTCATGCTGAATTTAAATTTTCTTGCTTTCATAATTTGAAAAATTGAACAATATTTGTGTGAATTTATTGTATTTGTATGGGAGGTGGCAGAGAAAGTGGAAGATTTTGGATGATTTTGAATCTGCTTATCAACATCTTAATCACATTGCTCTCTTACAATTTTAATGCTGATAGCTCTCATATGTTCGATGGAGAAATACTTTTCTTGAACTTCCAATAAAAAAATTTGTATGGGAGGTGGTAGAAGGAGTGAGGTGAAGGCGATATTTTTTTTAGCATTTATTACAATTATTAAGAGACAAATTCTGGCAAAATTTCAAGTTTCTACTTCTTTTAGTTTCTATGAAAATCGGTTAAATGCATTAACCAAAATTCTGCATTTGTATGGGAGGGGGTAGAAGGAATATCCGAATCAAAACCAAATTTTTTGACATCAATCATATTTAAAGTAGTATACTTTTCTCAAATTTTAAAGTTGATAGCTTTGACGGTATTGGAGAAAACTAATTTTATTGAAATTCCGAAATTTCGTAAAATTTGTATGGGAGGGGGCAGAAGGAGTGAGGTGAACTTGATAGTTTTTCCAAAATTAGTTTCAATTGTAATAAAATTAACTATGACAAAAATTGGTTCATTTAGCTTTGCTAGTTGCAATGCAAACCGAATAAATGCATTTTTGAAAATTGTGCATTTGTATGGGAGGTGGTAGAAGGAGTAAGGAGATCAGATCAATATTTCTTGAGGTTAATGATATTTATATATTATACTATGACCTAATTTTCAAATCAATATCTGAAATGGTTTCGGAGAAAAATAAATTTCTTTAAATTTCGAAATTTCATGAAATTTGTATGGGAGGGGGTAGAAGGAGTTGGGGGATGTGGCCCGTTCACGAACTCAAAGTTACTTTTTTGCTAAAAATGACACACAACAAATTTCAGTACGATAGCTCAAAGCGTTCGAGAGTTATGTTGTAGACAGACAGACAGACAGCAACTCGGAATCGAGGTTTTTGAGCGACAAAAATATTTCTGTACCCTTGGCGGCTCTGTGCGAGCATTATTTCTTAGCATTACAAACGGTAAGGCAAACACAATATACTCTCAGATTTCATCTAGAGTATAAAAATCTTTCGTCTAGAGTATCGCATGACTGAGCTTTACGCCCATTCGTAGTCCTGTTATGTTTATTGTATAAGTTTGGAAGAGGGGAAAGGAGAAAGCTTCCTTTTTTTTCCTTTGCAGAGAAAAATAAGATTTCGTTTTATTAACGGCATTCCTTTTGATATCAGCATCGAATCATTTGTCTTCCAATGCTTTATTGTGTAGATACTGTCGTATGGCTCAGATCATCTAGAGTTATTTATAGCACAATTATATCTTCAAAACCTCTTAACTGCTTAGAGTTGTTATCAATTATCTAAGATGGTTAATAAACATTCTTTTCGAGCAAACGTAATTGTGTCCACAATAATAATCTACTTTTTCTCTGTCAAATTGTTAAAATCTTAAGTCTCCTCTTATCATAATGTAAAGCATTAATGATCTGTATTTGAATAATTTTGAATTTATTATCCACGATATCCCTAATGCGGAAATATTGAACATCATTACTAACATCATGACGAGGTTTAGATTAAATTTGTTTTTTATACTTTTTCAAATTATTCTTAAGTTTTTCGAATTAATATGAAAGCTACTAAACCATCAAAAGTCACAAATGAAATCTGCATAGTGTAGATAAGATAATATTCATTAGAAATAATAAATAAAAGTTATACCATATTTGAAAAATTTAAACGAAATTGAATTTTATGAATTAAATTGTGTCTAGCTGCAATTCCTTATTAAGTCTATGAGTAATAGCTTTTGATGTCATATTTAATTGTAAGTAAACAAGGCAGAACTAAGATTTTTTTTTTAATTAGCAATCATGCGATTCTTGAAAGAATATATGATTAGTTATGTTCAATTCTTATTCGAAATGATGTGACGGACAGAATTTTATAGTGAATACATTAGCTCTCTATATGTTGTGTAGTCATATTTTGTTTTAAGTATAATTTAAAGTTGTTGATATGAGTATGTTCTTTAAAACTGTGATGTCATCATTGAATAAAAAAAATAATATTTGCATAGTTCCACTATTTTCGCTGTACAGAAAAGAAAAAATTAAATCCCGGTTTTGATCTTAACCGACTGCTTAACGTTGATGAAATCAGTTAGTTAATTGCAAAAATTAAATAGAAAATGGAAATATGTAAAAGTAAATATGACTGAGCTAGGCCGTAGCCTAGTAGGTAGCATGTTGGTCTACAATGCGAAGGCAGGAAGTTCAAATCCCGGTAAACGTATAATTTCAGCTCACTACTTGCGAAAATGAAAATTCGTAGATAGAGGGTTGTGCGAAGGGCTAACAACTCTTCCACAATAACAAATAAAATGTTAAGGAATCTGAATGTGTTTTGATCCGATCGTCGAAAATACGGCGAATTGATATTAAACAAAAACTCATTTATCCCGTCTGCCATGCATCAAATCGATAAAACTCATTCAGTTCAAAAAAAAAATGTTTTATCTGATCTACAACTTTGTCGTATAAAATTTTTCGATCAATTTAAAAGAAAATAATTAAAATTGCTTTGGTCAATATTTGCAGATTTGATTTTGTATTAAAGGAAAGATTTCGGAATTTCATACCATTCTGCTTTATAAATAGCACCGTTTCTGTCTCGCAAACTGATCATTTGATAAGTTGAGTCAAAACATCACGATTAATGAAACAGAACAATGGTGAAATCCGGAAATATTTCCTTAATTGGGATTATTTTATTAAAAGCGAACAACTTCCGCTTTCGGCTGGGAATCATTTCCAAAAACAATAGAGGTCTGTCCAGCGATATGTCTGACTCTTTGCGACTACTCCCACCGTTTTCTATTGCATTTTACTAGAGTCAACGAAGAGACACACAGACACATCATTCGAAGGGTATTCTCATTGAGAGTATTCGACTCACCGAAAAGTTTTTCAATATTTTATTATCGACTACAAATTCATGGCCCATGTAGCTTCATAGTATGTATTGTAAAATTAATTCTATATGTAATGATTAGTGATTGGCTACTATGAGATCCTTTAATATTTGATAACCAGCAAATAATTCATAGAGCTAGGGTGTAGCCTAGTAGGTAGCGTGTTGGTCTTGTAATGCGAAGTGAGTTCAAATCATGGTCGGCGCAATACATAATTCCAGTACATTGCTTGCTTGGATATACCTTGGTCACCTCAATCTACGAAATTGAAAAAATTCGTAGAAAGAGGGTTGTGCGAAGGGCTAACAACTCTTCCATAATAAGTAATGAAAAATGTTAAGGAACCTAAATATCAGGAGGCCAAGGTCCGATTTGGGCTGTAGCGCCATTGTAAAAATAATTCACAGAAAGTAAACATGTTGATCGCTGTACGATTTTAATTTCTCTAAGTTTATTGTAATAGCCCTGCAATTTGTCATAAAATTTTATTGCATTTAATAATCGTGTATTTCGATTTTCAACAAACATCATCATCGTTGAAAGGAAAGATTTCCGGCTTCTACACTGTTACGCTTTATTACTCGTGACATTTGATAAAGGTCTCAGCAGAGACCGAAACGTCACGAATAATAAATCATAACAGTGTAGAATTCGGAAATTTTTCCTTTCAATTCGAAATGCACGGTGAAAACATTCACCAAACCATCATCATCGTTTTATTTATGCGATTTAAAGTCTTTTCTCCACCGTAAAACATCGAATTAATTCAATCCATAAAGCTACTTTGTTTGTGGTTTAAAATGGCGGACTTAGTTAACTTGATGCAATAAAGACGACCGAGTTTATCTAATAAGAAGACGACATCCTTTTCATAAGTGCATAACAAAAAGACTCGAGTTGGTTGAAATGAAAAGAGAACGAAGCAAAAAAAAAATAGCGGAAGGAAACAACAATGTTATATTTAACAATGCACTTAAGAGTAATAACATTATCAATTGCATCAGCAACAAGAATAATGCACTGGCCGCCTTCAATTGAAACATTTCTTTAGCAATAATCTAATTTCTGTTCAGATGACTTCTTTCTGAATACTTGCAAGATAC
Organism: Chorisops tibialis; assembly: GCA_963669355.1. NCBI lineage: Eukaryota > Metazoa > Arthropoda > Insecta > Diptera > Stratiomyidae > Chorisops > Chorisops tibialis. The sequence goes on along the minus strand of OY770262.1, from coordinate 265,482,268 downwards.
ACTCAACATATTTGCATGAAGCCAAAGAAAAACATCTTATAGATTTTGCCTATCCAATTAGCATTAACTCTAGCAATTAAAATTTGTTCGTTCTAAAGTTCTCTATCCCGAAGGATTTACCCAACTTATTCCATTATTGGAATTCTTGGTGTTGATTTTAAACGGTCCCCCGATAAATTTTCTTTAATGAATATCTGGAGTATATCCAAGTTATTGTCAGATTACAAGTGGTAAAATCGACTTTTGGTTGCTGAAATTTTATTCTGTTTACTCAATTCGTTCGCAAATATGTTTAAAATTTCCCGAAGGCCAGAAATATACATGAAAATTACGTGTTCAGCATTTCGAATCGAGCATTCTGAAGTTTTTAATTTACATTTTCTGGAATTAGAAATTATGGAAAAGTGGAAAGAAAATTGCTTTTGTAAATTTATTGCTTAGGATATTTGGAGAATATTTTGTTTTGCATGAAGTGTAAATATTTACGGTAGTATTTTACAGAATCGAAATTTGCTTCACTTATTTATACTCGTAATTGAGTATCTGCGATTTCGAACAACTGGTAAATTTTAGTTCAATCTGACGCACTCTAGTCTAGACCGAATATATAGAAAAATTTGCGTCTAGCTCAGATATATCTATGTTTATGCAGAGAGTGTGGATAATTTGTACTTTTAATTTCTCACTTGAACTTTTCGTCATCGGATTGGTTTAATTTTATCAATTCATATTTATCAATTAGTATGAAAATGTTAATAAGGATAACTGAAATGATTTAATTTTGTTGTGATGAATTACGAGTATATGCCTCAATGTGTAGTCAGAGTAGATGACAATTTGCCAGATATGTAGTGTTTTTGTCTACCATTGGTGTGGAAATGTTTAACATGCATCTTTGAACTCCTTTTCAGAATATTATTGGAAGAGGCCATTATAATAATTTTGTCGTTGACAATTACAAGCAGTTCTATTCAGTTTTTCATTTTTCTTGAGTATAACGGGTGATATTTTGATACCACAATATGTTGGATTAAGCAATAGAAAATATCTTATGTTCAATTGCTTGTATCAAAAAAAAAAACCCAATTTTTCAATTTACGATTGTTCCGAAAATAACTTCAATCGAAAAGACCTAATTGATGATTCTCAACAACATAATTGTGGAAGGACGATGAAATTCAATTATTTGACGGTTCAAGTATTTAAATTATCTAATATCGTTTGAAAAGAAAAAGAAAAAAAATGCAAATTAGAGTGTTTTATGGCGCTAGCAATGGGATCATTCATCAAAAAATATAATATGTAGGCTGAGATTCAATTTTCAAGATCCTGTTGTCTCGAAAATTAAACCTGTGGTCAACATATATAAAGCGGGAAAGGACCTCGCACGAGATTAAGTTAGACCAAAGAATATCAATAATATCAGATATCCCAAGCCTATGGAAAAAATTTTACCCATTGCGATGCGTTGAGATTGATGAAAAAGGTGCAGCGTCGGGGGTTACCAGTGTAGCGAGTGAGCGGCTACTACGCCTTGTTGCGTTTTATCCCAGGCCGGACTCGTCAGCAGGCACTGCCTTGGACGCTAAGGAAATACCGAGCAGGTAGTGCGATTAGAACTCGGGGTTTTCGAGTTGCAAAGTGACCGGCCACTGAGTTATCTCGATCCCTTAGTCGGTTAGTAGTGATGCAGTATTAACCGCCAGAAAGGTTTCAAATGCCAAAAGATCATGATCCCCGCTCATTGGCCGCTACCCACGTGCCCATATCTAACATCCAAGCAATTCTATCGCTCTAGGTGCTTGCAACCTTTTTCTTCAATCTCAACGCATTGCAATGGGTAATTTTCTTCTGTAGGCTTGGGATATCTTGTGTATATTATTGATAGACTTTGGTTAGACTTAAGAAAATCGAAATCCGAAGTAAATGCTCTTCTTTTCTCGATAGTGGTCATATTGACCAGAAGTAGCCTACATTTGTAAGAAGGCAAACGGTAGCTACTAAACTGAAGACTTCGTAAAGCAAATAGTAGAAATTGAACTTGTACTCCTTCAACTCTGTATGAGTCGATTTGAGTGGAAAGTGACCAAACAACACTTAGACTTACACAAGTGTGGGTCATTAAATTCTTTGACTCTCCTATCCACCCCTAGCATAGCCATACCACTGATCGAAATTTTATCTATATGGAATTTAAAAGTCAACTTAGCGGCAAATATTACTACATGATCTTTAATTTGCGAAACTCGTTTTAAATTTTCATTAGTAATACTATAGGCAAAATAACATGTGCCAGACTTTTCTCAATCTCGATTTGATTCGATAGTTCTGAAGATTTTTAAGTCATCAGCGTAAAAGGATGAGTTGCATTCATTTAAAAGTGATGGCACGTCATCAATGAAGATTATAAATAAAAAGAGCCTCTATATGCAACCTTGAGGAACGCCAGAGGACACTGTAGTAATTTTGGATAGATGCGATGAAACTCTAACTTTTTGTATACGATTCACAAAGTAAGCCTGCAACCACTTAAAAAAAATACATATAATTCCATAACGAATAGTAGAAGACCGTCGTGCACTACATCTAAATCGCAGGAAAATTTTGTTTATACAGAATCTACCTGTTTACTTTTACCAATTTTACTTTATTATTCTAATAATATAAAGTATTGTGATCGACACAGAAAAAAAAATTGCTTCCCTGACAATTTGTTTTTTCGCGTTTCATGACTAAATTAGCCTAAAAATGCAAAAAAAATCTGTCCCGCCGTCCGCCGTACATATGGACTCATATCTCCGAGACCGTTAAAGCTAGAATGTTCGTTTTTGGGCAGATTGTTGATTGGGTAAGTGAGCTCCAATTTCTAAATTTCGGAGAGTGTTAGGTGGAAGGGGGAGGCGGGGGGAGGGAAAGGGTCAAAAACTTCACTTCCACCAGGAATGCAGATAGGAAGCTGAAAATTAGCAAAGATATAGAGAGGGATGTGGGATAAACTACAAAAATAATTAAATTTTTTTATCCATTGGCGTCCGAAAAGGAGGGGCTAAAAACAAATTGTCGGCCAAATTGTTTTTTCAAATGATTATATCTTCGAAATTAATTATCATAGAAAATTCATATTTCGGGACCATTAAGGTGGCATATAGCTCCACCAGAATCAGCTTATAGAGAGGCTAATTATTGCAAGGGTCAGGGGGGTGCAAAGAAAATCACTTAAAAATGAATATCTCAACTATCTCTTAAGCTATCTAATTGAAACTTAAAACATATATTAAGCTGTACTAGGAAAATATGAAAAAAATATAACATATGGGCATAATAGTAGTGGGGGGAAAAGGGGAGCATTTCAAAAATGGCGCACTTTTCAAAATTACAAATCGTTATATCTCAAAATTGAGTACATATATTAAATTGAAAATTTGTTAGATTGTAGAACTAAATAACTATTAATTTTGGTAAAAATTTTTAGTTTGGAGGTGTAAGGGGAGGGAGGTGGTAAGCAGAAATGTCCAAAATTTTGAGTAATTTTTTTTAGGGCTCTGGTGAAAGATACAAAGTTTAAATTTTGCATTTGGATACATCTATTTTATATACATAGAAAAAAAAAATAATTTGTTCCACAATTGTTATAAACCGACCCCCCGGTCTACGTGCACAAAATGTTTCATGTGCATTGAAAAAAACACATAAACTGAAAATTTTTGAATGAAATTTTAAGGTAGGAACTTGAAAATTTGCAAAATGTATTTAAAAAAAAACCCTTAAATATATGAAATATTAATTGGTCGAATACCTTTAAAACTTCTACTCCCTCCCATACAAAATTATTTTTTCGACCATTTTCAAGAAATCAATTATCACCTAACTATTAAAAGCTATCAATTTAAAATTTTGCATAGGAACTTCTAAAAATAGTTGAAACAAAATTGCCTTAAAAGTTTTGAAATCGCGCATGCCCTTCTACCACCTCCCATACAAAAGTATGATTTCGACCAATTTCATTAAATCAACTAATAACAAACAAATTAAAAGCTACGGAATTGAAATTTCGTACGAGCACCTAACAAGAAAAATTAAATAAAATTGCATCACAAATTTTACGATTCCCTTACCCGCACTATCCCCTCCCATACAAATGTTCGGTTTCGTGAATGTAGAATATACCGAATTTTATGAAAATTCTATGCAACTTCGTTTATGAAACACATTCTATACAGACAATATTGGTCATGATTCAAGCAATCAATTAAGAAGCTATTAACATCCACCCACCCTTACTATCACCCCTCATAAAGACCCAAACTTGCGTAATCGAATGAAATATTGTTAAATTAATAACAGTCCTGCTCAAGAATTCTCTTTCACTTAGTCTCCCAAACCACTCTAACCTGCATATTGACTTTCCATGCATCCGCAACTTGTCCCAAAAATAATAAAGTTTCGCCCGACTTGTTGGCAGTTTATTTTGTATAATGAACGTAGAAGTAGAATATTCTAAAAGATTGGAAATAGTTGACTAGTTGACAAGGATGAATAAAATTACTTACGGTTTCTACTACCAGTTTTTTTGGAAGCCTTACCAATTTAAAACATGTTGTAAATATGGATTGTTAAAGGGATGGATTGAATAACGGAAGCATTAACCGAAGTAAAGTAGAGGCGGTTTTTTTTCAAAAAAATTTTAGGGAATCAGATGAATATTACGATCAAGTAACGCAGAAGTTATTTGGTCAGTAGTCAGGATCAAATCAATTAATTTCGGATCATGGAGAGAAAACTTACCAGGATCAAACTTGAAGGGTTTGGTAAGCTTAGACTCAAAGAACTTTGCAATGCATTAAATTTTTTCATAATTTTGTGAAAGGTTGTGAGATGAAAATATCATCTTAACAAATTTACATTTTCAATTTCTTTTGGACACGATTTGAATATGCGACCTGATCCAATTAACTATTAACAAAAGATTTCCGGATTTCACATTCTTCTACAATGGCGCTACTGCCCAAATCGAACCTTGAATTTCAGGAGGAATTCAAGTTCCTTAACATTTTTCATTTAATTATTGTGGAGGGGTTGTTAGCCCTTCGCACAACTCTCTCTCTACGAATTTTTCATTTTCTTAGATAGAGGTGACCAAGGTATATCCAAGCAAGCAATGTGTTGAAATTATATATTGCGTCGACCAGGATTTGAACTCACGACCTTCGCATTACAAGACCAACACGCTACCCACTAGGCCACACCCTAGCTTTTACATTGCTCTGCTAATAAAGCAGCACAGTATGAAATCCGAAAATCTTTCCTTTAATTCAAAATGCACTTGGAAATCATTCTAAAAAGAATCCAATAAACCACTTTTACAACTTAAGCTATCGTTAGGTGTGTTACAAACACGCATAACTCACGTTATTTATATTTTTACATTTTGAAAACGAATTTAATCTACAGACTGAAACTTAAACAAAATCGTTTCTAATAATTTTGTATTTATTTTTTTTTTTATTTGATCATAATTAAGTTAAAATGAATTTAAGTTAACGCCCCGACATCGAAAATAAAATGTCGACCTTTGTCAAAAACTGCTCGAATTGATCAAAAATATATCCGGTAAGAAATATTTCTGAGAAATTTCATAATTTCAATTAAAAAAGCGATGAATTTGATTTTTTTCTTTTTAGATTATGACTTGAAGGTAATGGAGATTTTTTTTATGTTATTTTCATAGTTTTCTCTTAGTTTCCGAATAACTGATAAAGTTTATCTATAACAATAATGTATGTAAGTAAAAAGCATGAGTTAATTCATCACAATACTTTTGAACATGCAATCCCAACACACTTAAGCAATGTTCTGTCATTATCATTCACTTAAACTTATTTCAGCAATTGTTTCATCCTTTTCAAAAGTTTTTCATTATATGTATTTCCTAAGAACTGTGAAATTATTGCCAACTCAATTGCACTTTGTACGCTTGTTATTCTAAATTTAACTAAATTTTCGTTTCTTCTTTCCTGGCGGAATTAAATTGCATTTGTTTTGAAAGCATTCCTGTTTGTTTTTTCGTGTTGAAATAATAATAAAAATGCTTTCTTCCTAAATTGAAATTTTTGTTAGTGTTCTACTTTTCTTATTCTATTCTCAAGTAGTTAGCTTGTGAGGTAGTGATACAAGGAGAGACTTCTGAAAGAATACTTTTCATTCGTAAAATCAATTATATACTGTACCAGCAATTCAACAAAATATAGTTAAGTATGTGTTTGAGAACAATTTGTGTGGAAGCTAAGAGTTTCTTTGTGTTTATTGTTTGCAAGTTATCCATGAAAACTGTTTAATTAATACTAGATATTACAAGCCAGTCAAAATGACTGGTTTTACAATTTTATTTTAGAAATTCTACTTCATGTTACATTTTTTTTCCAAAATGATAACATGACTTTTGTAAGGATAACTAAAGATTATTATTAGGGCTACTTATATTAATACCAGCCATTTCGACTGGTGCTGACTAAAAAGTAAAATCATCATGCAATCTGTGAATCGAGCCTATGTACACCAATTATTTGAATTGTTGTGAGGCAGTGGCATAATTAATAGCAGGTAGTGTTCTGAAAATTGAAAATTAACACTTTTTCAGTGATATTATTTAGTTTCCCCCCCCCCCCCCTCCTCCTCCTTCTACGCTCTACTCCCATTCAAGCTACACCATTTTATGAAATGCAATGCACCAACTTTCTCAGTAGCTATCAAAGTCCAAAGCCCAAATTTAATACAAAAATATTTTGGTGTGATTATAATGAAAAAATATGTTTGATCCTGCCACTCCTTCTATCACCTCCCACACAGAACTGCACAATTCCAAAACTTTATAATGTGTCGATTTTCTTGGACCGTATAAATATTACTCATCTGAAATTTAAATCTATATCGATTTTAGATTTTTTTGTATAAATTGTAACTGCCACCTCCCATACAAAAGTCGCACTTTAGCGAAACGCGTTAAAACAATTTTCAAAAAAATGATGCTCTAACTAAATACTACTAAAATTCTTTTTATAAAACTATCGCAAGATTGGGGCTTACCCGCAACCATAGTTCTGTTATGAATATTTTTTATCAGGGAGCTTACGAAATTTATCATCTGCGGATCTATCGACATCAAATATAAAGAGTTTTGCTGACTTTTGATTTAGACAATGCAATGCTACTATAACTTGTTAGCATAAGTTATGTGCAAATATATATAATATTTGATGCCTGAATTATATAAAATTCTGAATAACAGACCGAAAATCCCCGGATGCAGATACCGAAAACTAAAAGAAAACGATTGAAATTCGAAATAGATGGAACAAGAAAATGTATGAAATTGTTCTTTCAGAAGAATCACAAAAAATCGTTTATTTTTGGATATACAATTCTTACGCTTATTATGGAGAAGCCCAGATCCCAAAGTTCGAGTATAACTTGGTTTCAACTTCCTTCAGGCATCTCGGTGCTCTTAAACTCGGGCGCGTAACATGTAGTCAGAGGGGTTGCTATTTAGGCTACTGGTGTGAGGGGCAAACTTACAATTATAAATCCAAATGCTAAGTAATATTTCTACCTATATAAGGCTCGAAAATGGTAAAACGAGTTAAAAGCTCTGAATTATTAGATGATATGGTGGACAATGAAGATGAATCAGCTGAAAATCAAACTGGACTGTATGGTATTAACGATAAACCTTTAAATAGTGAGGATAGTGATGCTGAACCTCTTGACAAAGAAAATATTCAAAAGAACTCAGAAAGTGACAGTGAATTTGAAAATATTTTGAAATTACGTCAAAAATAAATGTGCTCAAGTGTTTTCACGTTCTGAAGATGAAAATAAAAGTATACCACCAGATCATCAAATAAAAAATTGATGCAGACGGAACCAGTTGGGAAGGAATACAAGAAGGATCTACTCCTTTAAGATTATCCCTTAATAATATTTTCAAAAAGCTAGGGTGGAGCCTAGTAGGTAGCGTGTTGGTCTACAACCTTCGCATTGTAGAACAACACGTACTTGGGAATTCGAATCCTTGTCGATGTATAATTTCAGCGTTCTACTTGGGTATATCTTGGCTACATTAATCCACGAAAATGAAAATTCGGGTTGAAGGAGAATAATTTCAAAGACTTGTATGGACCAACTGGTTATGCATAAAAAAATCCTGGAAGGTGAAGTGAGTGGCTCATTTTCTTTGCTAATTCCCGACTGTATGCTGGAAAATAAAATATCTTTCACGGAATTAGGAACATTTCGAGTTTTGCGCAAAAAAATTGATACTGACAAAAACAAATTGATTTATTGAAGTTTTGTATGCAAACCAACAATTTGAAACTTTCATATTTCTGGAACAGAAAATGAGGAGCAAAATTCTTTTCCAGCAGCTTGATTCGAAACGAGCTTACCGACATTTTGAAATTTAATCGCTTCGATAAATAAAAAATGATGGAGTCAAGATTTACTGAATTTGCAGGGGCAAATGTTACAAAAGATGAACAGTTATTTCCATCCAAGGTCAAATGTAGACTTCCGTGGCGTAGTGCCCAGCTTGCATGCTTCACCGCCATTAGGTTGTGGGTTTTAAAATTTTTTAAGCACGAATTTTTTAAATGAAAGAAAAGATTTCCGAATTCTACACTGTTACGCTTTATTAGTCTCAGCAGAGACCGAAACGTCACGAATAATAAAGCGTAACAGTGTAGAATCGGGAAATCTTTTCTTTCATTTCAAAATGCACTGTGAAAACATTCACCAAACCACGAATTTTTTAGTTGCTACTGGCAATGAAAAATTATTCGAAATAAAATGGTCAAACAATTTAAAAGTGAAACAGTTCCACTTCTGGAAGGTCTAGATGGCTTCTGTTCGCTTTATATCATTTCTTTTTCTTCAGAGCTGAAATCGAGCCTTAATCTCCTGACGTTCAGGTTCCTTAACATTTTCATCACTTATTTATTGTGGAAAGGTTGTTAGCCAGCACAACCCTCTATCTAGGGATTTTCATTTTCGCAGATTGAGGTAGCCCAAATATACCCAAGCAGGTAGTGTGCAGAAATTATGCGTCGGCCGGGATTTAAACTCACGACCTTCACATTGTAGACCACGAGGATACACCCAGGTTTATATCTAGAGATGGGAAATCTGATTTTTTTCATTGAGTCGACTCATTTCAACTCACTCACTTGATTGAGTCGATCAAAAAGACTGCTTCAAAAGAGTCACAAGACTATTAGAGGCTATTTTCTTTCTAAATGAGACAAGTTCATGATAATTTTGTCTATAAATCAATATTCATCCGTCAATCATTTTGTTCATAAAAGAAAGATTTCCGATCTTATATTACTAAATAAGTATATTGTTTTTCAAAAAAATTTAGATGCAAAAATAAAAGACTTTTCGTAATATATATAGATTTGAAAGAAAAGATTTCCGGATTCTACACTGTTCCGCTTTATTATTCATGACGTTTCGCTCTCCGCTGAGACCTTTTACAATCCGAAAATCTTTTCTTTCAATTCAAAATGCACTGTGAAAACATTCACCAAACCAATATATAGATATTTACAGCTTATAAACTAAAATCTTTCTACAACTAGTCATTACTCATATGAGGAAAATATGGCTTACAAACTATAATATAAAAAAAAGAAACAATTAAACAAAAGAGTTTTCCTAATCATCCCGAAAAACCGCAGAACAAAAAAAAATGAAATTGCTTTTGTATTACACAGCCACTTATCAAAAGTCTTCCTGTGCACGTGTCCAAAGCACGCACAGCGCATCATCAACCGACACCTCAGCTCAACGCATACAATGCAGCAAAGCCACAATTCGATGTCGGCGACTCACAACATAAACCACGCACACCGCTCGTACTCATCGGCAACTGTGTCGCAGCGTAATCGCACTTCGCACACTTCCTGTGCCATATACAAATGCATCATCGAGTTGGTGTAGTGAGGTGACACAATTGTTGCAATATAACTCTTTTGAGGTGAGTCGCAACAGTCGCCTCAGTAAACTGACTGGCACATTTCGAGTGACACACTCCTGAGTTGCCCATCTCTACTTATATCACTCAATCCCCCATAACATCTACAATTATTTGTCAATTGCAGCTAGTACAACTGAAAAATATACTAGCGAGTGGTGAATCGTTACGGTCGTTCTCACTCCTCTTCCCCTAACTTTCAATCCCATTCCTTCCCTCTGTAATTGCATACGAAGACCGAAATGGCCAACAACACAAGTTATTCTGTAAAAAAATGTAGGTTTACCTAATATTTGACGGGTATTAAATTTGCATCTGATATTCAAACCAAATATATTGTAAATGGATTTCTGTATTTAGGAAATGAAGAAACACGAGTAACTTCACAACCTTTATGGGAATTTGTCGTACTCAAATTTATCGAACCGTTTCCTATGAAGGGGAAGTACATAGAGCCATAGAACCTGTTTTGTTTAACGTGGACAGCCTGACACTAAGTCTCCATGCCACGGTTGTCTTTAGCAACACGCATTGTTATTGTGACGACAATCATTAACACCTTTTAAGGTCACAGTTTATACGGAATGCAGGCTCGATAATCACAGTACTGGATGCGAGATCTATCTAAATCTCTGCTATTACAATCTTTCGGTTGAAAATCGCGACTGCACTCCGAACTCCTGGGAGCTCAACACGCGATGTGAGCGATAACTACAACCGCCACGATTCTCCCCGAACGGCCGCCTTCCATTGCCGGCGGTGTAAACAACCTGCCATGGGCTCCCCAAAACCTGTGGTACGAGAAAACCTCCCGTCAGCTTTGGTCACTTTGAAAATTACTTCCAGTGTAGGATCCTATGCAACCCCATGACTGATAGCAATCCGCTTCGGGAACGTGGGTTCGGTACTCTCCAAAGGTTATACCGGAATTGACCTTAATCGTTCACCCGGTATGTGATATGTCACGTTATCCCTTCTTGCGAATGGGAGATAAAAAATAATATCCTGTTTTATTCAACATCATCTAATCCCCCACGCCCTCCTTGAATGACCCACTTCGACCCTTCTTCTTTTAAATGCCGTGCGTGCAAAGATGCGAAGGTATTTAAAGCTTTCTCGACTCGCGAGGAAACCTCTTTATGTCCAGCCCCTCCCCACTCTTCAATACCACCATGTCTTGCAGCTGTCTGAGATCCGTACTTGGCCAAGATGTGCAGCCAACTTTCAGATAAAGCCCGTCGTTTTACTCCGAACCTTATGAAGGAATACATTCATGCTGCCGTGACCCCGTCAAAACCAGACTGGGACAGAAATCAAAGTTTAGCTTATCTCTCACGAAGCTTGCGAACTCTATAAACTTGTGCGTCACCCTACCCCTGTCACTGTTATCCCACCTGTCCTGCCACAGGAGTTCTTTGCATTCGCTAAACCTGCTCCTCTCACTAACCTCTTCCGAGCTTAACCAGTCGTTAACCAGCAATGGGAGTCCTTTCCGGATTTTGTAGGTGATAGCACGACGCTTCACTTCCAAATCCAATGGCAGAGTTTGCATGGCCACAGTGGAAACTGTGCGACATACAGGTAAACATCCACTCAAGATCACTCTTTGGCACGAGTTAATCATACGAATGCACTCGATAGTCGCCAACAGTTCGTACCATATCGCCGACCCATATATCGCGTAAGCAACGATTAATTCTATGACACGAACAGAGCGTGTGGAGAGACCCCCATTTGCATCTCAGAACCCTGCGGATCTTGTGAGGAGACGCCCCTTGAGCACACGTAGGTAAGGCTTAAATTCCAACTGATTGGAAACTCAAAATTCCAGGTATTTGACGTCCGTCGCATACCTGAGGACAATAAAAACACTTAAATTTAATCTAATACTACTACAATGGCACTACAGCCCAAATCGGGCCTTGGCCTCCTGACCTTCAGGTACCTTAACATTTTTTCATTATTTATTATGGCAGGGTTGTTAGACCTTCGCAATTAAATTTAGTATTGAGACTTAATTTGGTGTAGACACTGCAGCCTGAATGTCAAAGAAATACAGTGTTAATTCAGGGTCAGGATGATGGTCCACTTCAAGTATTTTTTAATATTCTAGATCTACCTCTGAAAATGTCACTGAAAAAATAAAACTAGGAATGGAATCACGAAAAGCCAATGCAACAACTTGTGTCAAATATGATATTGTAACGATAATAAGACACATTTCGAGAATATTCTGGCCAGAACTGATCTCCAACGACGGATCTTGGAGTACAACTGGACAGGCTTAAATAGGCATTGAGATTCAAAAGTGGAAGTAGCAGTGGATCGGTCATACTTTGAGGAAACCAGAGCGAAACATCGCCAAACAATCTCTGGACTATAATCCTTGGAGTGAGAGGACCTCGAAAAAATTTGTTGTATTGGATTGTCGATGCATTAGGTGTAAGCAGTGCGTCCGCCATTTCGTGCAACCGGCGAGTTGAGAAACAGAATGGTTGATTCAAAATGATTTTCAAACATTTATTCTGTAGGATTTATAGTTGGCCTTTGTATACAGCGGCACAAATATTACAAATCGGAGCTCCGTATAGGATAATAGGCTGCAATATTACTTTGGATCGTGTTTTGTGGAAGAGAGTTGTTTCTGTCCTATGCCCCTATGGGGGTGTTAACAGGAATTTGAATATTACTTTAAAGACCAACAATTTGTTGGGTCTACTCAACTTGGACTTTCGATTTATGAAGGGGTCCAAGGAGTGGATGCTTTCCGAAATTTTATTGCTAACTTGATCGATGTGTCTTGAAACTTGTTGTCAAGATGTAGTCCTAAGTACCTTATAGACTATGACCATGAAACTGGCTCTCCAAGGATGTTTATGGTTGTCTAGCACGCCTTTTAGGGTAAAATATAGCTTGTGATTTGCTAGCGTTTATTTTTATTTTCCATTTTGTAAAAAATTTGTGGATGGAATCCAGCTGCGATTGTAAGTTTTGAATTATGATACCGGGATCTTCGGAGCTTGTGTATATACAATTGATACAAGCTGTGTCAGCATGCATAGCTATTTCATAGTTGTGGTCTTTAGGAATATCTGAAGTGTAGATGTTGAATAGCATTGGACTCTAACTAGAGCCTTGAGGTACGGCTGCAGGTATCGGGTTTTCCAATAAGGACTTGACAACTTTGAATTCAATTTGTGAACGCACCCTTTCACTAATCATCGAACTGTCACTGTCAATTTATTCAGTAAACTTAACATTTTTATCATGGTAAAGTACACGAAGGAACAACGTCTCAAATGGTTTGCATTTTATTTTGAAAAAAAGTTGTCAAGTCCTTATTGGAAAACCCTTTATTAGTTGAAGTGTAGAGCTTGTTGATTTGACTTTTACACTGAATGATCTGTTGTCAAGGAATGACGTTATTATTGCAATAATGTAACCAGAAAACGGAAACCTTTCCAATTTATATATCAGACAATTATGTCATACAGAGTCAAAAGCTTTTTCTATGTCTAAATCATGGCCGTATACTGTTTTAGTTGGAAGTTATCGTTAATATGCTTCGTGACTCTGTACAATTGGTGGTTTGGGGAGCTTGCTATCTTTTCCTGGTTTGAGGATAGGAATGACTATTACATTTGTTCATGCGGTTGGAAAATTACCGATTTTAAGATAAACGTTGCAAATAAATTTCAGCAAGATTATTGCTTTTTAGGTAGATTTTTCAGTTAAGATGTTTGATAGTCTGTCGATTACTGGTGATTTCTTCCATTTCAAATAGCTCAAAATCCTTCTGACCCCAGTTGGTTTGCAATAATTAGGATTTAGATATGGGTTTCTATCTGAAATCGAGACGAGTAAGTTGATATCGTTAAAAGATCGCCTTGGCCAGAACCTAATTTTTGTAAGTTTAGAAAATTATCCACAAGAGCTTTGGATTAGTCTTTGTTGCTGTATTGTGGATTTTTATTGAATTCATATAGGAGTGGAATGTGTTTTCTTATCATTTCTAAGCAAGCGTTGAGTTTCCATTAATTTCGAGAACCTTTCTACATTTGGGACAGTGTATTATTCGAGTTCAAGTTCCTTTCGCGGAGAATTGACTTTTGAATATTATTTATCAGGTCGTTTAACCAAGACTTGATGCCATTAACGGCTACGAAATTTTATCAGAGCCTTTGTAGTTGCATCCATGGCAGTGGAGCTCATAGCATTGGTATTTTTGGGATGCATTTAGAGGATGCATTCCAGATTGAAGCAACACATTTTTTCATTTTGTCGTCAATTTCTTCTGGGTTGGAGATTTTCGAACTATTCAGTTTCACAAGATCTATTCCCCTAGATAGGATTTTTTGATATTGGGCCCAGTTCATTTTCGAGTAGCATAGAAAGGTTCTCGATTCAAAATATATAAAACGATTATAAGACAGTGGCGGCTCGTGACTTGTCACTTATTTGCTCAGTTTAGCAAGCTCTCAAAATTAAGAATGGCCACTGTTCAGTCTCGTCTCATCGAGCCCAACACTAACCAAAATGACTCGGAGATATCCTATTGAACCCTATACTACTCTACAACCGAAAATGACGAACAACAATTCAATGTTTTGGTGAATGTTTTCACAAGTGCATTTCGAATTGGAAGAAAAGATTTCCGGATTCTACACTGTTACGCTTTATTATTCGTGACGTATCGGTCTCTGCTGAGATAAAGTTTGATAAGTAGAGACCGAAACGTCACGAATAATAAAGCGTAACAGAGTAGAATCCGGAAATGTTTTCTTTCAATAATACTGTTGCGAGCTAGGGGTTCGCCGAGATCTCAAGAAAAACACAATTCGTTTAAAAATAAGGAATAATTTATTTATTCGCACTACTATACGCACTACCGCCGCGTATCGATTGCACTAGTTCGCGTCTTGATAGATGTCGCTGAAATGACTGCTGCTGTCTGAAAGTTGCGTGTATTTATACTGATTTTTGCAATTCTCGAACCTTCTGTGGTGTATTCGTCGGGTGGGTGTGTGCCTCAACTAGAATGTTCTAGATCTTTGGTTATGACTTTTTACATATTGGGGGACTGTTCTATATAGTTCTGGCATTTTCGGGACAGATCATTGCCAGATCTATAACAATACAATAGTTAGGCGATTAAATTTGGGCCTCAGATCTTTCGCATTTTATGACGTCGACATCGTCGGATCAAGCCGTGTGGCAATGTGTGTCTGTGGAAGCAGGCAGCAATGTTTGAACGAGCTGGTTGAGCAAGCTTTTCAGTCGTCTCAGTTGAGGGAATCGATGGCTTACAGGCTCGCACATTTTTATCCAAGCGTTTTTTTCCTTCAAGCCCATTCCCCTGCTGTTATATGGAAGGCAAAAGGTAAAAATATACAGGCGTATCGCTGATATGAGAATGATCTAAAACGATAATTGAATATGCGAAACTTAATCGTATTAAGAATGTTAGATTCAAATAATTGAAAATGTTCTGGCAGCTGAGGCGCCGCCTCATGCGCTTCACCTGACGAGCCGCTACTAAGGTAAACTTTAACTTAACGAAAAATTATTTAACGTTTCTGATGAAATATTTCAGAAGAAACCTTGGACGTTTGAGGGAAGCCTTGATCTAACAAATACGCTACTTTTCATGTGAATGTGGGATTTGGATGATAGAAAAATTTCGAAATGCACACTTTAGGGCGAAGACCAGTTATATGCAAGAGGCCAATATGTCCGATTTGGGCTGTAAGGCCATCGTGAGAAGTATTATTTTTGGTGAATTGCGTAGCATGGCATTGTTCATAGTTTTTACAAAAAAAGAACCTGCATGAAATGTCTGCCATTACAGCTGTGATGAAATACAGACATATGAACTGTAAGTATAAAACAGCAATGTGAAAGCTATAACTTTGTTTTTATTTTTTGTTAAATATTCATTCATAAGAACAAATCAAGTTTTATGTTCTGTGCGAAAAACACTTTGTTGGTTGTGTGCTTAATTTTTTTGTTTCAATTTAAACTTTCTTAAATTGTGTTGTTTTTCGAAAAAAAAAAAAAACATTTTTATACGATATGTTTTTATCACTCAGTACATTGCAGCATCATATTTAGATTTATCTATTGTATGATTTAGAGATAAGCTTAGTTGTAACCTAGTGGCTAACGTGTCGATCTGCAATGCGAAGGTCGTGAGTTCAAATCCCGACCGACATATAGTTCTAGCGCACTGTCTGCGTGGGAATATCTGGGCTACCTGAACCTTCGGAAATGAAAATTCGTAGATCGATGGTTGTGCGAAGGGCTATCAACCTGTTCAAAACAATAAATTAATGTGACAGAAACTAAAGGTCAGGAGTCCTAAACCCGATTTAGGCTGTAGTGACATTGTGGAAGAAGATAATTTAGGGATATCTGAAAATAGTTCTCCCGCGAACATATACACAGTTATATAATTCTAAATGAACCAAACATAAAAATCAAATTTGGAAATTTTTTTTTTCTTAATATTTACGTTTAAGTTCTGAGTTCAACGAAGATTATTCGAACCTATAATACCTATCCCTTTAATTGTCTTTTCAATGCATCAACACAAAAGGTTAAAAACAAATTCAAAGGATAATGAAAAGTATTGCTCCTGAAGAACGTTCGTCTTTCACCAACACTTCTAGGTCATAAAACCTACCGGCAAATTAGGATAATAATTACCTGACCTTAACTTTTACTAGGTACAAAAAGGAAAAATCTCCCGAACATTACAGTTAGTGATAATTATCGGGATAAGGAACATGGATTCTTCTGAAAATTCAAAACCTTCGGAAAAGGAGTTAGCTGACGATCAACCATCGAGTTCAAGCGAAACTACCTCTCCAATCGAACAATACTTTCGACAAATACCGAGTTGTTCGAAAAATTTTGATCGATCAATTGGCAAAGACGAAACTGGAGCACGTAAGCGGTTGATGTTGGATAGAAAAATTCAGCGAGTATCGAGAATCGAAGCGCATGGTATTAGGGGAAAAGAAACGAAGCGATTACTGAAAAGGATGAGCCGAAATCCTTGCTGTATACGAGTGCCGAAGTTGAATCGTCAAAATTGGAAACCGATGGCATCTATTGCTGAAACAGACGAATCTGGCGATGCGAATCGCACCGAAAATTGCGACACTTTGCTTGATAGTATTGCAGAAAAAATTTTGCTGATGCAGTTAAAGAAATGAATTTCATTCCAATATGATAGTTTTAAATTCGGAATAGTGTTAAGGATCCTTTAGCCTTAGTTGAATTGTATAATAATTTGTAAGTTTATGGCAACAGTTTTCTTAATGTTTAATACTTTTTGAATTGATTTTTAATGACTAATTCAAATTGTTAATATTACTTTCAAAAATTGAATCATCAGTCTAATTAATACAAAAATTTCGTATAATTTAAATATTTTTTTTTCAAGTAATTATGAAATATTACAAGTATAAACTGTCTTTGAACTTTGCATAAACAGAAGTCTAAGTTACTGAAATGTCAAAATTTCATCGTTCATTTGAGTCAAATTGAATTAGGACTTGTTGAACATGCTTGAAACTGTGCTGAAACAATTAAATTAGCAGTGTTTATGTCTATGGACTTTAACACTCAACCTGTTGATGTTTGTATGCCGATATGGCTAGCCATGCCTAATATTAGCTTTTGCTCTCATTTCATCTAGATAATTAAGTTCTATATTATTGATGAATTTAAATACACTATGCCTGTTCATGCATGATACATTACATTAGATTTACAATTAAATTATAACTTTGTATGCATAGAACATCATATTACAGGATTTTAGGGTGTCTTTGGTAAAGCAATTCATTTAAAGCATAATAAAGCTCTTATTTTACGAGTAATAACTATTAAGTCCTATTATAGATGGTGTCCCATATTTACCGTCTATTTTGAATTTAGCTACATTTTTTTTTGTGTGTCCATTGTGCAGCATTTGTCGGATATTCTGTTCCATACATAACCTCCATGTGTACACTTTTTATTAAAATTAAAAACATCAAATAGACACTGCGTTTTTTCCCAAATTTCAAAATAGGCGATCTTAATGGTACACACGTTATGATACATTTTCACAAAGAACTGTATATTGTTAAATTGAAATTTTTTTTCCTCTTTTTTTCAATTCTTACATATGTAGTTCACTAACAGCTTAAACAATATTTGTGACAAATCGAAAAATGAATTTTAATTCCAGTTGATTACAAGCACACCGATTGTTCTTAACGGACAGGATGTGGAAGAGGTGCAAGATTTTTGCTATCTCGGAAGCATTGTCAGCATGGACGGCGGAGCCGAAAAGAATGTTGAGGTTCGTCTAAATAAACTTCGTCAGGCCTTCGGTATCCCCTTTCTGGAGGTTAAGAGAGATCTCCCTTCGCACGAAGCTGCGAGTTTTTGACGCATTCGTCAAATCCGTGTTGTTATATGGTTGTACTACGTGGAAAGTGACCGTTCGACTTTCCAAGAAACTAGAGACTTTCGTTAACTAATGCCTCCGACGCATTTTAGGAATATTCTGGCCAGAAGTGATCTCCGACGACGAACTTTGGAGTACAACTGGCCAAACTAAAATAGGTATTGAGATTGAAAGGCGGAAGTGGCAGTGGATCGGTCATACTTTGAGGGAACCAGAGCGAAACATCGCCAAAAAGGCTTTGGATTATAATCCTCAAGGAAGACGTCGGGTTGGTCGGCCATGTAACACACGGAAGCGAGCAGTTGAGCAGGAGGTCAGAGGAATAAACAAGTCCTGGCAACAACTTAAGGTCGATGCTCAGGATCGCGCTTTGTGGAAAAGAGTTGTTTCTGTCCTATGCCCCTATAGGGGGTCTTAACAGAAATTTTATTGATTGATTGACATCAATTTAATGTAATGACTTGCTTCTTGCACGATTCAAAAATTGCTTATTTTTCTTGCTTAACGAAAACCAAGAAATTAATTACAAGAATAATATTGTATAATATAATTTCTACAGAAAGAATAAATTTCAAATCGGTTCTGCTTTTCATTATTTTCCTTGAAAAGCCATGGTAAAAGTGAGGCGGTTAATGCCAGAGTGGGCTGTCCCGTTTCTGAATTTAATTGAAATAATGTGGGTTTTAGTTTAAGCAACACGAACATGTGCAAAGAGTTTGAAGAAGTTAATTATTACTTTTGTTTTTGGCATTAAGAAAATGGACACAGACTTTTCTCAACCCCAATTAAATAGATTTAAACGAAATTGTGGGATAGCCTACTCTGCCATTAACCGTCTCAAGTATTATGGTAAGTTTCATTAAATTACTGTACATTTCTCCATGGTTTTCGAAGAATATGAGACGAAAAATTTTCGTATCAATGCATATGTGTTACAAGTAACATCACTGATATGCATTAGTAACAGCAAATTTTCTTTTCGAAAAACGCTCTGTCAGCTGAGCCTTTAACAAATGGCTGCCCGATTGTGCGAAAATGTATTTCTAGGTATTAATCTTGCTATTATTATTATAAGAAACACTTTAATTTTCTGTTGCCAATGTTCTCCCTGTTTCCAAAAACATTTATCCAATTATTTTATTATAAAAGACTGACATAATTTTATCAAATCAGCAAATCTGGCAGCACTATTTCGTGCTCCCCCTCCGGTTCATGGCATTTCTCGTAGATGGTCGTTTGGTTTTCTCTCTCTATCAATCGCAATGTCAGTCGTCATATTCGTGCGATATATGACCTCCAGCAAAGAGAAGAGGCCGTATAAACTATCCATTGACTACCACTGTCCCAAACCTCGTGACATCAAATCGCGGTCGACGCAATATATAATTCCAGCACATTGCCTGCTTGGATATACCTTGGTCACCTCGATCTACGAAAATTAAAAAAAAAAAGACAAATTCGTAGAAAGAGGGTTGTGCGAAGGGCTAACAACCCTTCCACAATAAGTAATGAAAAATGTTAAGGAACCTGAATGTCAGAAGGCCAATGTCCGATTTGGGCTGTAGTGCCATTGTAGAAGTAGAAGTCCCAAACCTCATTAAAGAGTGGGAGAAAACTATTAGCTGGTAGTTCTGAATCCGCTTTAAGGAAATTAGCTGGTAGACCGTCTATACCTGAGACTCTATTTCCCTCCATTGACATAAACTAGTTGGCCTCAATGCATTAATTGCAAATTTCTATAATTGAATTTTCCTTCAATACTGCCTCTGGAAAAATGCTAGCTATGATTAAGCTAATTGCAAGCAATCCACAAGGTTCGGTACTAGGACCGCTTTTATTTTCCATGTACATTAACGATCATATCCTTGTACGCTGATGATTTTAAACTAATCATAGGCATGAACCCGGATCGAATTAATGGGCTTCAGCCTTCAAGATGAACTAAACACTTAATTGTACTTCGTTACGTTATGCATGGTGTTCGATTGTAAAATATCTTTCCTAGAGATTTTAAAGAACAGAAAACCATTGACGGAGTCAATATTTTTGCATTTAATTGTGCATTTATGTATAATTCGTACGATAAATTCAACAAGTGGATTACATTTACTAGCGTTGCTATTTATGTATCCGGAATTTGTGACACTGTTGTTGACAGGCGAGAAACCACGGAAGCGCTGGGAGGATTCGATTGACGATT
The DNA here is from genome assembly GCA_963669355.1 of Chorisops tibialis. Lineage (NCBI taxonomy): Eukaryota > Metazoa > Arthropoda > Insecta > Diptera > Stratiomyidae > Chorisops > Chorisops tibialis. The sequence goes on along the minus strand of OY770262.1, from coordinate 265,461,580 downwards.
TTCAAACCGGAGGATGTGGTCACTGAACCAAGATGGACGTAAGAGGCCAAGGTCCGATTTGGGCTGTACCGCAATCGTAAGTAAGTAAGTTGTTGATAGGCGACATTTGATATATACATCGTAACGTTGAACATTTTTGACTACATACGTACTTAGAACGCTTTGTCATACGGACGCTGTGTCATACGGACGCTGTATTTGGGGGTTTTTTGTTTTGCTAATTGAAAATTTCATATCAAAAAATGGAATTAACTTTGGAGAATTTTCGTGCCATGATTTACTACGACTTTCAGCGTGGATTATCTTAACAACACTGCATCGATCAACTCACTTTGAACTTTGGCGATGAAGCACCATCTAAAATCACTGTATATCGCTCGTTTAGTGAATTCAGTCGTGACTTTCGTTCGCTCACAGACGAATGTAAAGAAGGTCGAAAGGAAACATTTCCGGATCCTGCACTGTTACGCTTTATTATTCGTGTCGTTTCAGTTTCTGCTAAGACCTTTATCAAGCTGTCACAGCAGAGGCCAAAGCTTTGAAGTTCGGGGTATGAATGACTGCCTATATTTTACTGTACGGGCAGTTGGAACCTTAACAGTAAACTCATGTGCGCTTGAAGCTAGGCGAGTATTTCTAGGAAATGTGTAAAGAGGTGGAATAAGTTATAAGTTCCTCACTGCATTTACCATGAAAGTAGCAGTAGTAAATGCTTAGTACTTCAACATTTCTGCGATGCTCTAGGAAGTCTATAGAAACCGTGTTGGCTTCATCTCCAATTAGTCGGAACGCCTGTTTCAGGGCACGGTCGAGCATTACAAGTTGCGTTTTGGGTGCCCCAGCCCATAAATGCGAATACCCAATGCGTGGTATAATGTAGGCCTTATGGATATTTACTAGGTCACTGGGAGTAAACTATTTTTTACATCTTCGGAGAACTCCTAGACGTTTGGAAGCGTCAAGTGCTACGCTAAGTATGTGCTGGTTTCAATTAAGATGGTTATTTATTTTAATGTCAAGGAGTGAGAACTATTCGGAATAGTGTAGTTGGACTCCACCGAAGGTTACATTAGAGACCGACGCTGAAACATCACGTTTAAGCGAAAGATGACAGACTTGTGTTTTGAGGTGTTAAACTCTATTCTATTTTTCCTGTCCCATTCCAAGATTAGGTTCAGGTCATAGTTCAATGATCCAAATAGTTCGGCAGGTTCAGATGCTACCGGGATACGGTGAACGTTAGTAATCGAGTCGAGTTTATAGATGTTATCCAAGGTACTGTCATCTGCAAAGCAATGTATCGGATTGAGCGTTGACGACAGGAGGTCATTAATAAAAATTAGAAATAGTGTGGGTGGTAAAACAGAGCCTTGGGGGACTTCCGAATTCTATGGAAAATAAATGGGGAAGATGCCACGCCATCTAATACGACTTGTATGGTGCGTTCGTATAAGAAACTCTCAATCCATTTTACGAGGTTATTAATAAAGCGGACTGCTTTGAGCATCTTCTTCTTCTACAATTGCGCTACAGCCCAAATCGGACCTTGGCCTCCTGACATGCAGGTTTCTTAACATTTTTTCATTACTTATTGTGGAAAGGTTGTTAAGCCCTCCGCATAACCCTCTTTCTACGAATTTTTTTTTGAGGAGATATTTGTGCCAAACTCTGTCAAATGCTTCAGCGATGTAAAGTGCCAAAACTTGACCTTGGCTAAATTTATGGAGGCAAGAGTTCCAACGATCAGTCAGATATACCAAGAGGTCACCTGTAGAAGAATGTCGGGAACGAAATCCGTATTGGCGATCATTGATAAGTTTGTTATCTTCAAGATAGCGGACTATTTTGCGATTGACAGCCGTCTCCATCACTTACGACAGAATGGAAATAATGGCGATGGGGTGGTAGTTGGCGGGTAATGCTTAGGTTCCTTTCTTGAGAATCGACTGAACATTCGCTACTTTCCACGTGCGCGGAAAGTGCCCAGAATAGTAAGGGAGATGGCATAAATCATACAGTGGTTTAGCCAGGAAAAAAAAACAATTTTTAGGGACTAAGGGTAAAAGTCCTGGCAACAGCTTAAGGGCGATGCTCAGAATCACGCCTTGTGGAAGAGAGTTGATTCTGTCCTACGCCCCTACAGGGGATCTTAACAGGAATTTGATTGATTGATTGAAGGGTACAATACCATCGGCACGTGCAGATTTCTGAACAATGAGCTAATGAAGAATTCTGGAGACAAGTCGTGTGAAAATGAATCGCAAGTAGACGAAATCCAGATGGGGTTATATGCTGTGGAGACTGGTTTGTCGCTCACAGCCTGCAGTTTCGTGCGGAACTTGCTGCAAGAAGATTGGCTTTCTCAACAGGATGGACTACAATTCGGTTCCCATCTAGAAGAGGATGTATAGATGATTTCACATGGTTGTTGTTTTAACAAATGACCAAAAAGAATTCGAACCTTTTGGTGTTTCGAGAATCTTCCGTCGTAGTTTTTCGTCGCGTTGGAACTTAGCACTTTTCAAAATAATTTGCAAGTATTTCTTGACGAGATCTGTTAGCAAAAGTTGAGTTGCTCTTAATTCTGCAATTGTTTACCGGACGATTGGGACTCTTATCTACACTATAAATGTTAATTAGTGTGTTGGTTTAATTATATCATCGTCAAAAAACGATTGATAATATGAAATTGGACTACCGATTTCATTCGATTTTGATGGCGAATTATACGTCCAATAAAAAATTGCCCTTGGCAAACTCCGTTTTCTCCATTTAGTTTTTTTGACATCCACCTTGGTATGGGGCTCGCTGTCTCCTACTGCTGGCTCCTTGAGAACAGGATTCCATCAGCAGCCACATATACTATATTTGGCAATTTCATTACAAATAATTTTAACCGATTAATTCTCCTTGATTGAAAATGGAGTCCTCAATGAAATTTTCGTCATAGTCTCCAGATCGTCTTCTGAATTTTCTTAAATATGTTCTTGTTCGGTGGAAACTTTTCAACGAGCAGCCATTTGAAAACTAAATAAATTAAAGAACCAAATTTTTTGTTTCTACCTGGTACCCAATGAGGACATTTGGCATCATGCATAGTAGAGAATATTTCTTCCTTATCGTCCGTAATGGAAGATTCTTTAGGTTGGATGCTTGGTAATGCTTTTGTCTTTGGAATGGTTTAAAATATCACAGCAGTATTCCTTGCATTGCCGCAAATGTCACTCATATAAAGGACGATTCCATTGATACCTCTCTACCAGGTGGTGGGCGATAAAATTCCTGTTTCTCAATTATTTCATAACATTAAATAGCTTATTCGTATCTCCCAGGTAATTTACAGATTCCTCCTGATTGGGTAGTTTCATAAAAAGTCTTCTTCTTCTTTTGGCGTGTCTAACAGCCGATGTGCGTATTTCGTTACCTCTGTCTTTAGTTGGAATTCCTTTGGTTAACATCAGATTGGGAGATAATTGCCAATTTTTTTCTTTTTACGATTACAATGTATCTTACGAAATCCAGAATTTTTCTTACCGATTGGAACATGTCGGTCTGTTTCTTCGGCACTTACTGGAAACGTGTTTCTGGCTGCATCCGACTTGGTGTCCTGCATGTGCTTTTTATTTCCGTCCAATTTGGATGAATTGTTCCGTAGCAATGGTGGCATATTCATGTTGTTTGTTGGTACCTTCAAGATTATCCTTATTTAGCTTGCTCGTTATTTGAAGGAATGTGTGTTCGTTTTACTCCTGCACCGCATGACCCTAAACAGTCAACCATCAGGAGATGATCGTTCTCCACGTAAGCTCCGCGCGTCGTCCACACATCGAACAGACATCTTGTCTATCGACGAAGTGGTAGAGGGGGTGACGACATTGAACTAATTTTTTCACATGACGCTAAGGTTGCTATCAAAATGTTTTATGCAAAATTTAGAATTTAAAAATTTAATAGGTACTGAGAAAATTAATGTATTGGATGTAGTGAAGTAGTGCAGTTTGTATGGAAGGTGATAGAAGGAGGGGCGAGTTTTCAATGACTTTTTAGAAATAACTATAAACATCATACTTTTGATATGTTTTAAAATACAGTAGACTTTATAAAAAGTCGATTTTCCTGAAAAGTATGGATTTTCAGGAAAATCGACTTTTTATAAAGTTGTGAAATTGTGTCATTTTGTATGGGAGGGGGTAGAAGGGGTAAAGCTAATCGTCTAATTTTTTTCGGTTTTACTAATTCTAAATAAATATTTAGTGCACAATTTCAGCTCGATCAATTTTATACGCACTGAGTAAATTGGCTTAGAGCATTTCATAAAAAAGTGCAGTTTGTGAGAGAGGTGGTGGAAGGAAGGGGAGGACTCAAATTACTTTTGTACAGTAGATTTATATCATCATAAAAGTAATATATTCCAAATTTCAGATCAATAGCATTTATATTTTTCGAGCAAATCCGTTTATTGCGAAATTACGAAATTGTGTCATTTTGTATGGGAGGGGGTAGAAGGAGTACAGCTAATCGTCTCATTTTTTTGGTCGTACTAATAATTTTAAATATATATTTCGTGCACAATTTTAGCTCGATAACTATTATACGCACTGCGTAAATTGGTTTAGAGTATTTCATGTAAAAGTGCAGTTTGTATGGGCGGTGGTGGAAGGAGGGGGAAGACACAAATTATTTTTATAGAGTAGATTGAAATCATCATAAAAGTATTACATTCCAAATTTCAGATCAATGTCATTTGTAGTTTTCGAGCAAATTCGTTTATTATCAGATTGCGAAATTGTGTCATTTTGTATGGGAGGGGGTAGAAGAGGTGGAGCGATTTGGCTCGTTCACGAATTTGACCTTACTTTTTTGTTAAAAACATCGTATACAAAATTTGAACTTTCTATCTCAACGCGTTCTCAAGCTAGAGAGGACACGGACGGACAGACGGACGGACATCCGGTTTTGAGATTTTTGAGTGATTATATGAACTTCTGTATCATTCATTTTTTTCTCCGAGCCTAATTTCTTGGCGTTGCAAACTTTTTGGCAACTTATAATACTCTCAGATTTCATCTAGACTATAAACACACAAACACCATATCTGTCTCTTTTCGTCCTGAAAATCTTTTGAAAATTTTCGCCGACTGAAAACCAGCGCGGACGGTATTAATATGTATGTTATACTGCGTGAAATTTTCGTATTAAGCAGAGCACGTAGATACTAGTTCGTAAAGGGTGTTTTTTTTAGAGGCGAAGAACTTTAAATTTAAATAAAATACATAAAATGTGTTTAATATCCATGCAATTGGCTTTATTTGAAAGATGATTTTATAGTCTGTGATAGTAACGCCTTTCAATTGAGGCACGAAAAAGTTAATAATCATGTCTCTGTACCGCTCACCGTTGACTGTAACGTTCTGATCATCATCGTTTTTGAAGACATATGGACCAACGATTCCACCGGCCCATAAAGCGCATTAAACGGTGACTATTTCTGGATGTAAAGGTGTTTCGACAATGGCGTGTTGATTATCATCGCTTCAATTGTGAAAATTCTGAATTTGAGCAATTTGCAAACGTTGATCCGGCGTGAGTCTATTCATGATGAATTGCCAAACCAAACTAACCCCAAAACAACCGGGAAGAAAACAGTGTGGCCAATTCAAATTTCTCGGGCTTAAAAAACTGTATAAGCATTATTTCAGGTACTATACTGCTAATACCACATAATTTCATTCCTAGACTCATATACATTACTTTCAAGATACTTTACCTCAAACTACCCTTAATAGCCAGTACACAAACCATTCAGCTCAGCGTAAAAAGCTCCTTGGAAACTTTTTCTTCATCCCCGATAAACGAAATTCATCCACAAAGCCTTCCGCATGTTGCAAATGCTCCCTTTTCCACTCAACACTGCAAAAGCTTCTTTCGGGGTGACTAAAAATCATTTTCATTTTGAGGTCATTCGAATCATCCGCGACCACGGGCTTAGTTTTCTTACAGGATTTATCAGTGTTTTTTACCATTTTTTTTCTATTTCTAATCAAAGTATTTACGGTGGAACTGTTATCAAATTTCTTTTGTTATCGATTAATTCGTAACTTTCGATTAAACTAAATTTTCAATCTCTCTCGGTATCTGGAAAATGTATGTCATTGGTTTAGATAGAAAAACTTTTACTAAACTTCGGGTGAAACCTTCGAAAGATGTGTTTGTGTATGGGGATGAAAAAGTGTAATTAAAAAAAAAAATTTAAATATATAATATAAATTTTATTGTAGATTTTGAAAAAATGAATTAAAACAATGTCCTTGCTGAGCACAATCTGCGATATGTGACAGTTAATGGGATTTGTGAAATCGGTAAAATCGAGAGTTGCAGTAGTTGCGCGGGTTCTAAAATAAATGCGTGCCAAAGTGATTTTCTTCGTAATCCTCTCTATGGATTCTGGAGGATAATAGTTCGATGATTTGACCTTCTTCTTTGCCAAGATGAAGTTGATCGAAAAAGTACACAGGTCATGTTTACAGTGCCGCTTTTAAATACCTTCTCTCAACAATGCCAACAATGATGAATTCATAAATAAAAAAAAGCTTCTGAAAGGAGCAGACAAGCGCGCGGGAGTGCTTACGGACGAGGATAATTTAGAGAAAAATAGGCGAATATCTGAATTACATACATGCCGCAAGCGCTATGTTCGACACAAGTCAGGTGATGTATCTTTTCTCGTCCTTCTGTTCTACCCAATGGGACAGTTCTTAGTTGCTATTTTGTCTCTTCAAGATTAGTTTTTATGTATTTTTATGCTCAGCTTGACTTTATGTAGAGTACAGCATAATTTGTTGCCAATTGATGTGAGTTGCTGCCACTTTACAGCAGCGAATTTAGGTCAATCGTGTCTGCAAGCAATTGAAAATCGAAATGAACTTGTGTTTGTCCTTAATCCAATTGTTTCGGCTCAACAAACTCGAGGTCAATCGTGTCATAAAACTTTTGGTCATAGATAATACCAGAACCACATTAGAAGATTAAAATGCTATATAAGATACACCAATACTTTGTGGCACTGTGTGTTGGTATACGTTTTTCTTATTCATCTCATTCGAGAAATTACAGGAGGAATTTTTCCTTAACGAACAATTTATGAAATTTAGGATAAAGTGATGACGTAGCTTGTGACGTGATTCATTATAAGGGGTCGGGGATAACCTTAGAACAAACTTTTAAATAGTTCGAAAATTGGAGGAGGAAAATGTTCCGGAATTCTCGAAACCTTTATCGTGCGTAATATGGAGCTGTAGATAAATTCCTTTTTACGGTTTCTAATTTAATTTAAAATGGAGTTGTTGTTCGCTACAGATTCAAGTTCTTGGTATCCCTTTTTTTCAGTAAAGCATTGAAATGGTTTCGTAAAGGTCGGTTTTTCAAAGGACTTTGCAAAAAGAAATTAATTTTCCAGTAAACGTCATGTTTGGTTTTTTGATTAATTAAAATGATTTTTTTATTTGTATGAAGATTTCACCTTTAGTTGGCAGCATTGTTCCTTCTTACAATGTTTGCAGATTCACAATTTAAAGCTATTTGCATTTTATTTTAATAAAACGCAATTTTTTAATTTGTACCCGTTTCATTACTTCAACAATTGTCTGCTTAAAAATAAATGCATTTAATACTTTGTGTGTAAAACAAAAAATCTGCCAAAAAGTCGGGCGCAACTTAATTATTCTTGGCTCAAGTACGAGGTGGACAGTTATCATGTGACACCGGCGTGTTCAAACCACATGTCTGAGACATAAATGCCTTCCGATTGAGACACGATAAAGTTAGTAATCATGTCTCTGTACCGCTCACCGTTGACTGTAACGTTCTGAATATCATTATTTTAGAAGACATATGGACCAATAATTCCACCGACCCATAAAGCGCACAAAACGGTAACTTTTTCTGGACGTAATGGTGTTTCCGCCATAGACATGGCCGGTTGAGAAAGGAGGAGGGAGTACGAAGTTAACCTGAATGGCCAGTAACACCAGTGCGTCTAAGGAAATAGGCAAAAGTATAACTTAGTTGAACTCGCAGCATAGCTGTGAGAACTCCACCTGAAAACTCCCATTCTTTTTCTACTAGGGTGCAACAAATAAGTAGGATCGGTCCTCCAGGTCGGGGGTTGGGCGAGGAGCCGACAACGCATCACCGGAAAAAAATCACTGTCCAGAAACCTGAAGAACAGCCTTGGAACGAATAGACTCAACGGCAACGACCCCGCAAACGCAAAATGGACTACTCTTTTGGATCTTGGAATGTTCGATCCTTATTTAGGACAGGCGCTTTGAAAGAGTTCCTCGAAGAAGTGGCAAAACACAACATCAACATAACTGCCATCCAAGAAACGAAATGGCTCGGTAACAAAATCATGGACATGAGATCACACACAATCTATCCAAGTGGAAAATTGTCGGGAAGCGGAGAGTTTGGAGTCGCTTTTGTCGTTGACAAAAAATTTAAACAGCAGGCCACGAGCTTCAGACCAGTAAGTGAAAGATTGTGTGCAATCCGAATAAAGACTAAATTTTTCAACACTTGGTTGATCAACGTCCACGCACCAACTGAAGACAAGAACGATACAACTAAAGACAAATTTTATGCCACCCTAGAGACAAGTTATGATTCACTGCCCTCGAATGACCTAAAAATTGTCTTATGGGATCTTAATGCAAAAGTCGGAAAGGAAGAGGCTCATAGAGGAACAATAGGAGGGCACAGTCTCCATGACAAGCTATGTGACGTTTCGGTCTCTGCTGAGTTTAATAAAGGTCTCGGCAGAGACCGAAATCTCACGAATAATAAAGTGTAACAGTGTAGAATCCGAAAATCTTTCCTTTCGATTGCTAACAGTTGATGAATGGTTTAGTGTTTTCATGTAAAATTACATAGCAGTCGTCCGCTAATAAAGAACCGAAATTACTGAAAATTGAGTACAGAACAGAAAGTAGATTAATCGATAAGATATTTACGTTTCAGCATGTATATTTTTTTTTAATTAATAAAATTAATTATTTTAAATTAATAGATTCAAATTGGACTAACTAAAAATATATAGGTATAATATCAAAAGAATCATAAAATGTCGTATTTCAACTTTTGTTCGAAGTCGCCTGTTTTACAGATGACATGGGAACATCTTTCAAATCGATGTTTTCATTAATTTCTTTAAGCTAATATAGCATCTTAAAGCTAAAAGGTTATAGAATGTTGGACTACAATGCGAAGGTGGCGAGTTCAAATGCCGATCATATAATTCCAGGAAGTTGCCTGATTGGGTATATTTTGGGTACCTTCATCTACTAAAATGAAAAATTCGTAGATGTAATGCCATTGTAGTTTAGATAGAATATATCATCTAAGGCAGCCATCACTGGGAGGACTTTATGATCAAACGTTCATTGTAATCTCTCTCACTAAATATGTTTTTATTTTACGTGGCGTAGACGCGTGCATCTGCGCGTGTATTATAACTAAGCCTTCTCTCGATAATGAATCTAGAGAAGTCTAATAGCGTTCTGATTCATTGGATCATAGAATTTTTCAATAATAATAAAGTTTGCTGAACCACTATTTTGAATAGAGTTGGCAGAACTGCAAATGGAGCGTGGGATTTATATTAACTTTTATTACCTCTTAAGCGTAAGCTATGTAGTGTTTGGTACAGCCGAGTCACACTTTTCAAAGGATATACTGCTCTCGCTTTGTTAAGTCTGTTCTTTGCATCAGCTTCAACGCAGTTGTTTATTTTTATTATTATTCCTTGAAAGCAAAAGCTGTCCACGTATTCTGCGAGTTGTTCATTTAGGAGCAAACTATAACAATTTGCTGCTACGCTACCAGTTTTCGTATTGATGAACTTTACGCTTTAAATCGCTGAGCTCGAACGACTTTGGGGAAATATCATTCCCATACAGTGGCGGAGTTCAGCACTGGAAGAGAAGATGGACACGTCGGGCCCCAAAAAATTTTTATACGATAATTTTTTTTAGTCTACTCGGGCTCCGTATCATGAGGGGTCCTGGACAGAGATGGGCCTCTAGAGCATGTTTGACCCAAAACATGTTGGGTTCCAGAGCATGTGGTGCTCTAAGTTATGTTGGCCTCATACCACGTTATTAACGTAACCGTCACTAATACGAGTTCCTGAAAGGTCCTCAGGGATCATAGCAGTGCCGAAACTCTTTTCGCGTCGCATCAGTCTCTTTTTCTTCCACCTTCCTTCTCTGTATGATCGCTCATACTACTTAGTATAGCTCATAATGATTTTCCTGTTGCTGTACAGATTGCGGTCACCTCGGCTAACTACTATTCCCTCCCGGCTATACCGGTTAATCAGTATTTTAGTCGTTGTGGTTAGCTACTTCCTTGCGCTTCAGAACAGCAAGTCAGCAGTCTCACAATTTCTCTTCTGATATCGCTTTATCAGGTGACAGGTCGCTACTTTCTTCAGCTCTATCGTTTATGCACATATTCGACATGATACAACATATCAACATTTCTTTGCACATCCTTTCACTCATCTCTTATGCTCACTTGCATTCACTTTTGCTTATCACATTCGTTCAACATATTTTTCGTCTACAGTTCGTTTGTTCACAGTCTTTTCTCATTACACATTTTTGGGTAGGCACACCAGACAGCTGGGGTGTAGCCTAGTGGATACCGTGTTGGTCTACAGTGCGAAGGTCGTGAGTTCAAATCGCGATTGACGTATTTATAATTCCAACAAGCAATACTTTGGTAAAAATTATCTAACATATAGTAAAAAAAGCTAGGGTGTAGTCTAGTGGGTAGCATGTTGGTCTATAATACAAAGGTTGTGAGTTCAAATCCCGGTCGACACATAGTGCCAGCACACTAACTGCTTGGGTACACCTCGGTCACCTCAATCTACAAAAAATGAAAAATTCGAAAATAGGGGGTTGTGCGAAGGTCTAACAACTCTTCCACAACCTGATGGTCGGGAGGCCAATACCCGATTTGGGCTGTAGTGTAGATAGATGGTCAAAATTATGAGTTTCTGTATCACTATTTGAAATCTTCATTGAAATACAGATAAATGTACCATCCTGACAGACGATAAGAATATCAAGTCACATACTTTAGTTTCATGAATTAATTGCATACTATTGTATTATAATTATTACTATGAATAAACTGTTATAGTCATGGCTTGGTGAATGTTTTCACAGTGCATTTCGAATTGAAAGGAAAGAGTTTGATAAAGGTCTCAGCAAAGATCGAAACGTCACGAATAATAAAGCGTAGCAGTGTGGAATCCGGAAATCTTTCCGATATTATTGTTATTGTTTTTATTATTATTCTCTGTATTTCTCATTAAATGGTTACAAAAGTACAATTTTAGAGACCTTACGTCTAAGTAAAATCATACTAAACTAAAGCTAAACTTTTCAAATTCATGCCAAAAATTTTCTAGCTACATGACAAGTATCAATTATTACAGCTTTTTGAATATTTTCTATAATTCTGTGTTTTAATCCTAGCTAGGGTGTAGCCTAGTAGGTAGCGTGTTGGTCTTGTAATGCGAAGGTCGTGAGTTCAAATCCCGGTCAGCGCAATACATAATTCCAGCACATTGCCTGCTTGGATATACCTTGGTCAGCTTAATCTACGAAAATGAAAAAATTCGTAGAAAGAGGGTTGTGCGAAGGGCTAACAACCCTTCCACAATAAGTATTGAAAAATGTTAAGGAACCTGAATATCAGGAGGCCAAGGTCCGATTTGGGCTATAGCGCCACTGTAGAAGATGTTTTAATGATTGTAGCTAAGTATTTATGGATGATTCCTACACTGATGATGACTAAGACGATCTGCATCGATTTTAGCTTCCACTGTGCTTTTATTCCCGTTGCAAGTTCAGCGTATTTATTTAATTTCTCCATATTTCTACTAAGCGTCACTGCTATGCAGGTATCCTTATCTTGTATATAGGTATCCTTCTCCTTGTTAACTATGGTGATATCTGGCCTGTTGTGTTCTCTTCGATGCATTGTATATATGGTTCTATCGAAGTATATTTTTATGCCATCTGTTTCGATGACTGGGTTTAGTTCATACAGATAGTACCTTGACTCTTCTTATTATTTTAGCAACGTTTTTATGGCGTTTAAGATAGTCGGTTTGGGCCAGTGTTGGACATGCCGATATTATGTGGTCAATGGTCTCACCACGCATGCCATGGTGTCTTCATGGGCATTCGGTTGTTTAACTACATATTTCCAATAGTTCCTAGTTGGCAGCACTTCAACTTGGATTGCAAGCATTAAACCGTCCATTTCGGAGTAAATACTTCCATTAGTTAGCCTTTGGTTAGCCATTTGTTTGACATTTTTGATTGCTTCACCTGGGGAAGAATTTTCCATACAGGAGTTTTGTTGCCCAATCCTGGAGCTCTCGGAAGGTAGTTTTGGCATTAATTTCGAGTGATGATATTTGCAGTTTCAAAGGGGTGTTTGTTTCATCAACCACTACCATAACTCTTATCAGGTTTGAGTCGTTCACTTTCCCATGAAAGTAGCGATGTGATTTGGCTCTCATGCAGTAGTTGAAGATCGATCAGACCACTTCTTCCTAATTTTCTCGGGAGAGTTATTCCTTCTATACAGGATTTTGGATGGTGTACCTTATATTTTGTCATGTTGGTTCTTATCTTTCTCTATATGGTGTCGAGTTCTGTAATAGTCCATTGAATGACTCCAAAGCTATATGTCAACACAGGTATGGCATAGGTGTTTACGGTTTCCATAAGATTCTTTCCGATTAAGTGAGACTTAGCAAGTTTTTATAGTTTTCCAAACAATTCGTATTTTAATTTCTTTTTCACTTTTCGTTGCTCAATTCTTCTGCTTTGCATTACTCCAAGGTACTTATTGACGTAGTCCTCACTCATCTCTCCACTTTCGAATAGCTGCGTTTCGGCAAGTGGTGTTGGTTTGCCGCTATTGATCGCTATTGTTTGGCATTTCTCCGAAGGAAATTTGAATATCGTCGCTGAAAAATTTTGTGATGGTTAGTAGATGATTCAGGTGTACTTTGATTGAAGCATGAAGTTTGAGATCATCGATATATAAGAGGTGATTGATCTTGTGTGTGACTTCTCTATTCTTTTATATTTATATGTAAATCCACACCCGGATCTGTTCAGGAGGTTGCTTAATGGGTTCATAGCTATTCAAAATCATAAGGCGCTCAAGCAATCTCCTTGAAAGATGCCTCGTCTGATAGGTATAACACTTGTTTTCCAGGTTTTCATTGTGGATGTCACGAAGTTGATCAATGTGGGATGGATATTATAGATATATAGGATGTTTATTAGCCATAAATGTGGAACACTGTCAAAATCCTTTTGATAGTCAATATACCCTGCATGTAGGTTGCGTTGTCCTTTTATAGCTTCCTCAAGTATGATTTGATCGATTGTAAGTTGTTCTTTGCACCCTCTTGTGCTTCTTATGCACCCTTTTTGCTCTTCGGCGATGACGTTCTGTTCTGCCATGTGCGTATAAATAGCTAGGGTGTAGCCTAGTAGGTAGCGTGTTGGTCTTGTAATGCGAAGGTCGTGAGTTCCGGTCGACGCACTATATAATTCCAGGACATTGCCTGCTTGGATATACCTTGGTTACCTCAATCTACGAAAATGAAAAATTCGTAGAAAGAGGGTTGTGCGAAGGGCTAACAACCCTTCCACAATAAGTAATATAAAAAAAAAATGTTAAGGAACCTAAATACAGGAGGCTAAGGTCCGATTTGGGCTGTAGCGCCATTGTTATAGTAGTAGTAGTAGTATGTGCGTATAAATAATGTTGTTTACAAAGGCTGTAAGTATTTTATACACCGTGAAGAGGCATGTGATTGGTCTGCCTTTACAAGGGTATCTATTAAAATGCGATTATTTCGGTAGCAGGTACGTTACACCCTTGGCCAAGAATGATGGAATGGAGCTAGGACTGCTGATGCAGCAGTTGAACAATTCGACTAATTTTTGTTGACGTTAGTCTCTTATACCAGAAGATTTATATTTTATCCTCACCAGGAGCTTTCCAGTTTTGGGCTCTAGCCAGAACTGTTTTCAGGTTGTCTGGTGTTATGTTGTGATTCATCATTGACACCAATGTTCACATATATTCGTTCTCCTCTTTAATACACTGAGCATTGGTGTTGTGATGTACGTGTTTTGACCATATGGTTGACCAATATTCTTCTACGCTTTCCACTGATGGTAGGTCGTGATTTCGGTCTACGTTATCAATTTGACATACTTTGAGTCCTCTGTTAAAATACTTCTCATTTCGGTTTAACCGAGCATTATTTATTTTTCTTTTCTCTTTTCTTTTCTGAGAGGAGATACTTCTGCCTTTCGTTTTTAATTACATATAGTTTTTGTTTGAGGGTGTCTAGAACTCTTCTAGGTATCTGATCATTGCTTTCGTATCTCGAGTGATTTGGAAATTTTTGATATATTTTATTCACTTTGCTTTTAAGCCTTCTTGGGCTTATTACCTTTCAGGAATTCAGTGATGGATGTAATTTGGCTTCTTAAATTTAAAATGTCTTTTTCCTGTCTTTTCAGCCACGTCTTTGATATTGTAACATTTTTTCTGTAAGACTGTGAATATGGTTTAGGTCCTCTTTCCAGTAAAGTTGCTGTAGTCTATGCAGCACTATATATGACAGTGTGTATATCTTCCAAGTTCTCAATGTTCCTATGTTCATTTAGATGTTACATTATTTGATTCGCCTTTCTTGATGTACTGATTTTTGCTATGGATGGTCTAAGAGCTGGGTTGGACTTATCATACAACGAGAAAGTTTGTCAGAAGATTTCAAATGTCTTAAGACATAGTTCAGTAGTGTTTTCGTTTAAGGTTAGTTTTCCAGGGGTATGAACGATGTCCTTGTCTTGACTCCGCCGCAAAAGAAGTCGGGTTGCGCATTAATGAAAGCAAAACAAAAGTAATGACGCAAACAAGAAGGAGAGCGTCTATCAGACAAAACGTAACAATTGCGGATTATAATTTGGAGAGTGTGGACAATTTCATATATCTTGGGGCTAATCTAGCAAAGGACGGTAATGAATCAGACGAAATCAAACGACGGATAATACTAGCAAATAAGACGTATTATTCGGTACTTCCAATAATGAAATCCAAGAAGGTGCACTGGAACAATAAGCTGCGAATATATAAAACTATCTTTCGTCCTGTACTCTGTTATAGTAGCGATACGTGGATATTAACGCAAACATCCGAAAAAGTAGTCAACGCATTCGAAATAATGGTCCTCCGAAAAATTTTTGGGACCTGTGAAGGAAGGAACGGAATGGCGAATAAGATACAATCATGAGTTGTATCAACTCTACGACGAGCCAGAAGCTTCAACGTTCATCAAGCTACGTAAACTGCCGTGGGCTGGCCATGTAGAGCGAATGGAAGACAGAGGAATCTCCACACGTGCTCTGAAAGGCAAAGCGAGTGGTAACCGGCCAGTATACAAGCCACGCAAGCGATGGAAAGACTCGGTTGATGAAGATAGCAAAGCCATCTTAAAAATTATCAGCTGGAGGACGCAGTCTTTGGATCGAGACGATTGGAGGCGACGACTTCAGGAGGCCAGGGCCCGATTTGGGCTGTCGCGCCATTGATGATGATGATGAACGATGTCCACGCTATTGTCGATGTGGACCTGATCTATTTGCGTTGACGTATTTTCTTGAGCAATTATTGCTGCTATTGTACCAGCTACTAATGTCGTAGTGGATCTGATCTCATCTTTTCTCCGTTCTCTGGTAGACTCAGGTGTCAGTCGATGTACGATTCTTATTTGGTCAGCGTTGTTGCGTAGCATTATATTCAGGGTGGCAAAGAGTGAAAGCTGCATGTAATTTTTGTCGGTATTCTGTCTTGTCCGTTTCTATTTGTGTTACTTGGTAGTAAATGCGCAATAGGGCTTCATTAATAGCATATGTCCATTTCCTACACTGTCTTATTCTACCAGCACCCGTGAGAGCTACATTAGGCGGTGCATGCTGTTCACTTGTGGGCTGATTTTTTCGTATATTGTTGGGCCACTGGTGCCTCTTCTCCTTGCGGAGCCAAGCTTGCGCCGGTAGTCTTGGACTCTAAGTTTGAGTGTATATCCCCACTCGATTTTCATTATTGTTATTTTCCATTTCATGATCTGTGTTGTTGCATTTTTGACATTCTGCCAGGTATAAAGAAAAAGCCGCTTCATATATGAAGGTTCTGGTTGCCAGCTTAGGATCATAGATTTGTCTTTTTTTCTGGTCCACGGGTGGTATTTTATTTCCGACCTACCCGATATCGAGCGTTCCCCTAGCCGCCAACTTGGGGACGCGCCCTCTAGAGATACAACACAACACCTCCCACATATTCGAGTCGAGATTCACGTAGATTCACCGGTGAGGCTGCACAAATTTCGGTTCCAATATGGTTGAGCAGTGTGGGCTCCACTACTCACTTTGATTTAACTCCTGCAAAGCTTGATACCGATCGAATAGCTTGGGTCGATAGGGTGTAGCCTAGTGGGTAGCGTATTGGTCTACAATGCAAAGGTCGTGAGTTCAAATCGCTGTCGACTCATAATTCAAGCATATTGCCTGCTTGGATATACATACATACCTTGGTTACCTCAATCTACGAAAGTGAAAAATTCGTAGATAGAGGGTTGTGCGAAGAGCTAAAAACTCTTCCGCAATAAATAATGAAAATGTTAAGGAGCCTGAAAGTCAGGAGCTCAAGGACCGATTTGGGATGTAGCGCCATTGAAGAAGAAAAAGAAATTTGGGTCGGTGAGATTGCTAAGCTCCAAAAACATACTACTGTAACCGACGAACATTTGAACCAGTAGCTAGTAGAGTTACTGTATAGGAACGCACCCTCTTCTGTTAGTGTTGAGATTGGACACGAAGCCGTTAATCGAGCTGTCATTCGTCTATATTCAAAAAGTCACCAAGTGACAGCTCATACTGAAAAGACTACAAAAGATTGTTTTTTCCCTAAAAACTACTTGAAACGTAATTCTTTGGATTTCAAATTTATACTTGGTCTAAAATTTCAACGAGAAAGAGAATCGATCGCAGAAAATAAGTTGAAATACTTCGATTTTAAAATTTCCTGCTCTCTGCTGGAACCTGGTGTCCAAACTCTAATAAGAGAGGGTCTGTTCCTATACTGTAATTCTAATAGCTAGCTCTTCCCCGGGATTCTGTCATACCAAGTACAGAGAGGAGGTGAAAAATTTGCGGTATGACAGGAAGTGGGGGTTAAAATTAAACAAGTTATTATTTTTCCTTTTAAATGTATTCTCCCTTAATCCTAACACATTTACCACATCTCTCACAATGTTTATTAATTCTTAATTAATTAAATCTGCCGACTATACCTTTTCATCGTTGGTAAATTTTCTTCCCCAAAGTTCTTTCTTCAGTTTTGGGAACAAATAGTAATCGGAAGGGGCCAGATCTGGGCTATAAGAGGGTTGGTTCAATATTCCGTTGCCGCATTTCTATAGGGCAACCATTGCAACGTGGCTCTTGTGAACAGGTGCATTACCGTGCAAAAGCAGCATACTTCGAGTCCACTTTCCTCTTCTTTTTTCTTTGATGGCATCCTTTTTGTAGCAGGTTGGTATAGTATCCCCTGTGATATGTCGTCCTTTTTCTTTATAGTGGATCATCAAAACCCCTCTGTATCGCAAAAAATAGTGTCCCTGATTTTTCCAGCAGATTGTGAGATCTTGAACATCTTGGGGATGAAGTAGCTTGAAGCCACTGAATTGACTTCTGCTTTGATTCAGACTCGATGAACCCAAGTTTCGTCTCCAGTAACAATCCGTGTCAAAATTTAATCCCTGTTCTCGCTACAGAGATCCAAAAACTCGCGTGATCACTCGACGCGATACTTTTTCTGAACCACTGAGAGCATTCTCCGTACCCATCTTGCGCTGACTTTAGACATACCGAGATGATCGTGGAGGATATTCAAAATGGTTTTATCTGATACTTCAACCATTTTTGCGATTTGTTTCTTCTTTAAACGAGCATCTTCGAGAACATGTTTCTCCACTTTTCGGCGATTTTTGAGGAAGTGGCCTCAATCGGCCGGCCCGAGTGTTTATCATCTTCAATTAATTCTCTGCCTTGCCTGAATAAACTTTGCCAGTTTTTCCAGGGCAAGAGTACTCGTAAGCAGATGTCATTTCTTCGAAAATTTTTTGTGGCGTTTTTTCTCGTTTGGTAAGGAATTTTATGAAAACATGAAACTCAATTTTGTACATAGTTAGTGTTTTCTTTCCGATTGAGTTGTTAATTTGGCGAACTAAAATGTTAGTGATTCGATTTGACAGAAAATTTCTATTTACACTCGGCAGAAAAAGTCTGCGTACACACTCAACACATCCAACATATCTATAAAAAACATTGTTTTAAGTAATTTATTTCATAATATTTTTTTTTCTTTTTTT
The DNA here is from genome assembly GCA_963669355.1 of Chorisops tibialis. Taxonomy (NCBI): domain Eukaryota; kingdom Metazoa; phylum Arthropoda; class Insecta; order Diptera; family Stratiomyidae; genus Chorisops; species Chorisops tibialis. The sequence goes on along the minus strand of OY770262.1, from coordinate 265,443,036 downwards.
TTCATGGCTTTATTACAAACATAAAACAAAACAAAAATGATGATTATTGTACTCCATAAAAATACTAAAATTAAAAAACGAAAACAAATCCTGAATTGCAACAATAAAAAGTCTGCGTACAAATATTTCTTTTCAAAATAAAACAATTGCTTTTCCTCGTTAATAGCTTGTGGGATATCCTCGTCTCTTTATTACTTCCCACAACCGTTTTTGCATGGAATCTACCAGCTTCTTAGTGAACTCTGGGGTTATTGAATTCCACTCCTGGATCAGGACTTCCTTGAGCATTACCTTCGACGTTATTGTGTACGCTCGAATCTTTTGTTCCAAGTGATGCCACAAATGCTCTATTGGATTAAGGTTAGGAGATTGGGGCAGTGTACGAAGCTGATTTTGGGCATTATACAGCAACCAGAGTCTTACTACCTCCGCAGTGTGCTTAGGGTCGTTGTCTTGTTGGAAGTAAAAGTTGTCGCTTAAGCCCAAATGTTCTGCACTTTTCTTCAAATTGCGTTTGAGAATATTAAGGTAGTCTACTTTATTCATAATACTTTCAATAAACTCCATTTTTCCAACTCCTCCACTAGCCATACACCCCCATATCATAACACCGCCACCACCGTGCTTTACTGTTGGACAGAGATTTTTTACGTCCAAGGCCGCGCCAGTTTTTCTCCATACAATCTTCCGACCTTTGATTCCAAAAATACAAAATTTACTTTCATCCGAGAAAATAACTTGTTTCCAAAATTCTTTTGGCTTATTTATGTGTTCCTTAGCAACTGTTACTGTTGTTATAAATGACTTTCTACGGGCAACGCGTCCGTGGTACCCATATTTCCTAAGAATTTTACGAACATCATCATCAGAAATAGACTTGCGGTACTTTGCTTTGTGCTTTGCCATATCAGCTGCAGTTAATTTAAGATTAGCTTTCATCGGCTCAACTTTGGAGGACGGCCAGATCTGGGTTTAGAAACCAAAACTCCTGTGTTTTTGAAGTTGGTTACGACTCGTTGCACAGATAAATGACTTCTGATGACTATTGCACCTATTTCACGATATGACGTACCTTTTTTCCACAAATCCACGATAATTTTTCTTTCCCCAAATTCAATTTCCTTTCCTTTATTAGACATCTCTTACTTAACGTTTTTTAGCAATTATTTTTAACGCAAACCTTAGATAAAAACACGTTTATCAACTTTCCTACACAAACTTTATTGCTATTAATGATTTAACTGCAACTCAGAGACATTGACTTCGCTTTTTACGCTTTGAACGCAGGCTTTTTATTCCTGGAATTTCAGACTATTTCTCGTTTCCGAATTTTACCGTTGTTTTAGAGTACAGTAATTCTCATTTTTGTTTTGTTTTATGCTCATAATGAAGTAATGAAAAATAGGAAAAAAAAAATATTTCAGAATAAAATGTTAGAAACGATGTTTTTTATAGATACATATGTCGGATGTGTTGGGTACTTTTTCTGCCGAGTGTATACCTGTATTGAGTGTCATAATACCTCCAGGTAAAAATACTTCCCACCCCTTTCTTGTCCATCCCCTTCATTCCGCGAAATTTTTGACCTCCCCTTGTAAATATCTAATTCATACACGAATGTTTCATTTGTGTAGGGGCTGGTAGAAGAGGAAGAAACATTTCAATTTTTTCTTGCGATTCGGATACAAATATTTTCTGAAGTTAAGAAACAACATATACAGTGGCGAGCACATGTGGATACATGTTAATCAAATTCGACATTAGATACTTGTAAAATCCTTAAAAATACATTAATCGGTTTGAAATTTTTGCAGTTGAATTCTTTATTAATATTTATATGAAACAAATAATAAACAAAATTATAACTTATAAGCTCAGTCTAGGTTTTAAGACAAATAGTCGAAATGGGCAATGTATCCACTTTTGCACGTTCATGAAAAAGAAGCAAAGAGAATTTTTTTAATATGTAGTCCAGAGACCTTTGGGTTTAATAACGGCGAGCATACGCTTAGGCATGTTCTCCACTAATTTTTCAATTAGTTCGTGTGGAATATTACTCCACTCCGTCTGAACTCGATACCAAAGCTCATCCAATATCTTCGGTGCGGTGTCGTATCGAGCTAGTCGTTTTTTCAGCAAAACCCATAAATTTTCGATCGGGTTAAGGTCTGGGCTTTTAGCAGGCCACTGCATTTTTTTAAAAAGTTGCCAGATGAGCCACTCCTTAACGATTTTCGCCGTGTGCTTTGGGTCTCCTTCCTGCTGAAAAATGACTTCATATTCAGGATAAGCACAGTCGTCTACGAAGTCTGGTAAATTAGACACCAAAATATGAAGATATAGTTCCTTTTTCATAATACTATCGATTTTAACCAATGGACCTACGTTCCACCAAGTGAAGCAGCCCCACACCATCAAGCCGCCTCCTCCATGCTTCATAGTTTCTTTCACTTGATGCTTTTTCAACTTTTCGTGCGGTGCCAGTAATACTCCTTACCATCTTACTGAAATCGGTTTATTTTGGTCTCGTTGGACCAAATTACCCTCTTCCAATCATCTACGCTCCAATCCTTGTGCTCCTTGCAAAATTTGAGACGTACTGCAACATTGTTCTCTGATAGTGCTGATTTTTTTTTACTTAACTGCCGCTGTTAGTCCGATCCTGTGAAGCGCTCTGCGTGCTGTCCACTCACTTACGGGTTTGTTAATGGCAACTGCAGCCTCTTTTGGTGTTGTCTTCGGTTTGGTGGTCATGAGGCGCTCCATAGCTCGAGCGTCTCTATTAGTTAGCAATCGTGGTCGCGATTTATTAATTTCAGGTGCACTAACATTGCGTCTCTTTCTTATTTGAAGCACGGTTCGGTGGCAAATACCCAGCGATTTAGCTATTTTACTTGCTGACGTATTGTTTTTCGTCATTTCTACAATTTGATTTTCTAAGTATTCCGGTATTTTCTTCATTTTTGCTTCAAAATTGAAGTACTCATAGAAAAAGTATAAACGCGCGACTGATTAAATCGAACTTTTATGCTTTGCCGCATAAAACACTATTTCGCACAACGTTAACACTCCAATTGCTGTGAATCCCGTTTTTACGTTTTGTTTCGATCCGCAGATCAGTGTTGCAACATAGAAGAAACGAAACGTGCAAAAGTGGATACATTGCCCATTTCGATTATTTGTTTTAAAACCTAGACTGAGCTTATAAGTTATAATTTTGTTTATTATTTTTTTCACATAAATATTAATAAAGAATTCAACTGCAAAAATTTCAAATCGATTAATGTATTTTTAAGGATTTTACAAGTATTTTAAGTCAAATTTGATTAACATGTATCCACATGTGCTCGCCACTGTACCTAGGTCATCAACTGTGAGAAAGCGATCTCCGTTGACTAATAGATTACGACTGGTTTTGAGAAATCGGGATCGCATGTTGAATTCACGTACAATTTCTCTAGATAAGCAGCATATCTCAATTTTTGTTATAACCCAAATTATACAATCACACCGGAACAGGAAAATTCTACCTTTCGCAAATGGTTAATTTGTGACTCGAAAGTTATACTCTAGCATGCAATGAATAACAGAAAATTTTTTTTTGTTATTAAAATTTAAACATCCGCATTTCTTATGAGGCCAAATGAAGGTCATTCCTGTCACACTAAAAAAACAATTTAAAAAAAAAAAACTTCGCAGCAGTCATTTCCTTCCTTTTTATGAATTGTATAGATTTTTATGCGGAAATTCTTTATTTTCCTCGGCGGGATATTTTTTTTTTTTTTGTAAATAAACTGCTTTGTATTGAATATGTTTCTAAAACATGAAACCTTTGTTTTTTAGGACCCGATTTTCCGTTCTTAAAAAAACCTTTAGATGTTTTTTTTCCTGAAAATAATGATACTTTTTTTTGTACTCAGCGATACTTAACATAGCCCACAGACCTACATATATTCTAAATTGTTAAATCATAAATAATATAGTTAGTCTCGAAAATTTCGTATTATTTTAGTCGACAATTAGTGCATTGGGTCCAGCCAATATTACCTAGACGAGCTAATCCTTTTTTTGTCGTACCCGTCTGTTCAATAAATCCCATTTAGCGCAATAAAACATCTTAAATCTTTTAAACTGTTCATAATCTTCCATAAAACTAGATAATTGGCAAAAGTATTTTTGGCTAATGACTATCAGGTAGGTGATTTCGGATCAATGCCAATTGTTCTGCGAAAGATTAGAACAATGCACTGAAACATTGCTCGGTTTTGAACACATTGTGGAAATGTCCGGATTTTGTAGCCGATGGGCCAGTAAAATTCTGACCTCTGCACAAATCATCTAGAGGTTTAGTTAGTGTCTTTTTTCGTTCCCGTCAACATCTCTCAATTACTGTTCCTTTCTGTTAGTGCCTGTGAAGTGAAAGTGATTTAAATTTGGGTTTAAATAGAAATAAGCGTAGATTCGCTATGGTTTCCGAAATAGAAGAGTCATCTGTGACGTCAACAGTTCCTACTGTGGTGAACACAAGTATGTTCTCCAGCGAGGACTTTAAGATGTTTTTGGAATGTTCCGATCAAATCGAAAAGTATCGCAGTTGTCGCAAAGTACATGAAAAATGCTCAACGCCACAGAAAATACGGGAGGAGATATTTGAAATTTGCGAAATTGATGATTGCGATTCGGAAGCACATTCTTTGAGTTTAAGTATTGAGCAATTGTTTGACTATTTTAACCAGGATGTGACAATAGAGCAACCAGACAATTTGGTAAATAGCACTTCTCTGAATCGCGAAATCCATCGTCCTATCATAGTCCGTGTTAGTCCTAAAGTTGATAAATCCGATAAACGTAAACCAAAAGATTTGGATGAAAACTTCCGCCAAAATAATAACGGATTACTAAAGAAATCTCCTAGGCCAAACAGTTTGCCACTTAAACAAACCGTGTACCAAAACTTTATCGATCAGGCACAGGCAGAAAGTGATTCAAGTAGACTATCAGTTCGCGAGAAAATCACTTTTTACAATAAACTCGCCGATCAAAAACTTCAATACCAGCCAAAAAAGACCGAAAATACGTCTAAAATATCCGTTAAACTAATTAAGTCCAAATTGTGCGGCAATTTTTCAGAAAACGTGAAGAAACGCGAAAGAATTTCGGAAGAGCCAATTTTACCTGCCGAATCAGTGCGGTCACAAATTGAAAAATTTGAAAATGGCGAGCTACCAAGTCCATTTAAAAAAGTCCCATCTCCCGCTCAAATTACCAGTAGTTTCGATGAGGCTGGGCCAATCACTGCCAATAAAGAATTACTATCCCCGACGATGGTATGGAAAATGCAGCTTTTCTTCTCAGAAAACGCTGGAACTGGAAACCCAGAACTAGCTGATAAGCAATTTTTTTGGGAATATAGTGACCGTCCTTTGTATTCTGATATTATTGGTAGTCGCTCTACATCGCGATCCTCAAATTACTCAACTGCTAGCGAAACACTTCTATGTGTGAATTTCGCTGATCTTATGCACAATCGACTTTTATCTCAATCGCCTGACAGCGAAGATTCAGGCTTAGAGCTTTACGGTCCGTTCGCTGATTGTGGAAGAAAGCTTGAAGAAATCGCTGAGATGATTCGAAATGAACAGGCTCGTGGATTCACCGAAATCAATCCATATGTTCTCGAACAATACGTTTCTCTCATTTGTCGATATGCTGATTTGTGTTTACTTAATGGAGTCGAGTCCTTTCAAGGCAATTTTGATAATATCTATAAATTTCTTCAGGTCATTATTTATTCTAAATATTTTCAAAATCAATCAATGAATGGAGATTTTAATTATTTTCTTTTTACTATTTCAGCCACCTGAAAATGAACTACAAAAATCGCACGATAGTACAGCAGCACTTAGCGAGCACCAGCTGCGTGTTCAGGCATCTCTGCAACGCCTCAACATCCCCGAATGGTTCCGACAATACAGCTCTACTCCGAAATCAACTGAGACTGGCTACAAGCCTGGAAATTTCAACAGAAAACGGGCTTCCGATTCGGGACGCTGGGCAGGTCTGAATTCGAAAACAACATCACTTAGTTCGTTGGGCTCTCAAAGATCCGATCGGAGTCCTCTTATGCTTAGTCCTTCGGCCCATAGCCATCACGGAGGACAATCAGGATTTTCACGATGGTCCACGTCACATTTGAACTCGAATCAGACATCGCCAAGCGTTTCGACACGAGGCTCATTCTCCAGGGGAGCAGTTGTTAATTCTAGTTTCGTATCAGGTCATTCCCCTGCCGGAATTACTGTACGGAATTCATATAGGCAACCGTATCTCGGCTGGCGAAGTCAGGAAAAACTCGCACAACCCAGGACACCGCACGAAAGGTATAACATAATTTATCCAAACTATCTTCAACACTTACGTTATGTTCATTTTTAGGTTAGCATCATCACTCCTAGCACAGCAGCAGGTACAGAAACAGGAACCACCTGTTACACCAGAAATTCAATCTTCTATTAAAGAGGTCACTTCAGCTATTGTACATTATGTCAACGATCAAACGAACCGAACGTCGTCCCGAAGCAGATCAACAAGTCCAAACTCTAGGTAAATCTATACACTTCCAAAATTCAATGTCATAAGATATTTTTTTCCGCTCACTTTATTTATGTTTTGGAAGCAAGCCAAACCGCCAAATATTCATTAATCTTTAACAGAAAACGACAGAAATCAAGAACTACTCTAGGAAAACGCATAGTGAAGTCTCTACTGAGTTCATATCCTTCAGAGTTGATGTTTTTTTTTCATCTTAAAGTGGCTCGCGAGAGTTCTGAAGCAGGCGACAATGCGTCTACGAGGATTCTAAATAGCTTAGTGAATTGTTAGCGTATGATTGTTTGAAATTTCCCGACAAGTCATGTCGGCACACATAACATATAGTTATTTTTTCTATTGTATTCCCAGATAGTATCTTATTTCATGCATATCCTTGGATACATTTTTATTTTGTATACAACATGAGACAATATTCCTGTGCTCTTGAGCAGGGTTCTTCCGCCTGTGATAACAAAGGAAAAATTCTCAGGATGAGAAATATCGACATTTTTCTGTAGTGCAGACATTGCCGTCTTTATTCGCAAGTTCTGGGTTAGTGGGTCTTATTTACTGGTTGTTTTTCAGTATTTGACTTGAAATAGAAATACGATGGAAAAAATAGTAACACTAATTAACTGATACGGTATTTCGTTTTACGTAGAATGTTATGCAAAACAACATCATTTTGGCTAATTGTTGAGTTAAATTGGCGAAAATACAAATTTCTTGCAATTAGTATTGGTACAGTAAAGTTCACCCTCAAAAAGTTCTACTTGGCAAATGAACACTCATTAGATCATGGGTTTATCACACGTGTTCTTAAAACACTAACTGATACGAGAACCGGATGCAGTGCCTTGGATTCGAAAGCGGACTGTAAAGTCATGGTAAGAAAATTTAGGTCGATACCCTGAATTGCGCCTTGTGCAAGGCAACTATTTCTGTCCTAACAGGACATTGATTAATTGATTCAACAATTTCTTTTGATAAAATTATTTGACTTTAATGCCGTATTTAGGTTTCAAACATCTTATCTGAAACAAGAAACAAGGATCTAAAACCAGAATCAGAGTAGTCTTTAGATGATATCAAGAGCCAGCTTCAATTTGCACAAGTCTAGTGCGGTCTTTTAGGCTGAAATACAAACAATACTACAAAGCTCTCGAGGCCACATTAGAAATTCATTTAGAGACCGAAATGCTTACATTACATCAAACAATACATTAGCAATATTGATTTTGGCTTCATCTCATTTACGTTCAAAGTATGTTTGGGACTGTATTTAGTCGTATAGTTAAGACCGAAATCAGATAAGAAAATTGGAATTGAAATCCCAAGACAAAAAATATCAATCAACTTCCTTTCATTTTATTATTTCTAATAAAAAAGTATTTCAATCTGGAAAAAAAAGTATCAAGATGTAGAAATGCACAAAGGGTCGCTGAATTTCAAGTAAAAATAAAACTACATCACTTTAATTTAAAATAACCAAGCAATTTATTTATCGCTTCTTACTAACTCTCACAAACATTTTTTTCCATTTACTAATTGTCGCTTTAGTATTCGTACTAATCGGCCTCCGTCGTAAATTCCGACTCTATCGGCTTCTAAATGCCGACTGATTCTTTCGGACTGACTATCGCAAATTTTTACGCGATCACCTGATCTCTATCACTTTCCAATCTTAACTAACCCTCTATTCGCAAACGCTCGCCTTTTTATATCGTTCAATTCGGTTGCTTTTCGACCGCTATTCGTCCACTATTCGTTCGCTATTCGTCCGCTAATCGTCCACTATTTGCCACTTCCGCAAAGCCCAGTCAATGAGCAATATGTGCGCACGCGTGTGAGCAGAACGGCTGAAGATCGCGAACACTCGACGAACGACTAGGGCTCCCATGCAACATATAAACTTTTTTTACGGTCATAGAAAAAATTTAGTGGGGCACAATTATGTTGACATGGGTAACAGAAACAAGTGGACATAGAGAAATTAGTAGAGAAACATGAGAGAGAAGAGTTTGAAGTGACGGCGAACTTTTGCTCTTAAATTGCTGGAGGTTGTATTCTGTTGGAAAGAGATTGCCTGGTAATTAATTCCAAATTGCTTGGTAATCTAAAATCTGTACACCATTAAAAAGGAAAATTATGTTTAAGAGATATATGACAGGACTGCGTTTTTTGAAGCATTGAACTCTACCCTGTTTTCCTGCCCGATTTCAGGATTTAACTGAGATATGAGTTTAATGAATTACGGCATGAGGACACCGAAGACGGACGTGCCTTAGCCTTTTCAAATTTGACTCCCCAAGTTGGAAGATGTTATCAAGTGTGTTGTCCTCTGCAAAAAAATGAATAAGATTGAGTGGCGGAGGACGATGGAATCAATGGGAAAGGATAATTACTTCGTTTTTACGACTCTTATAGAGCGTTCGGAAACGAAAGATGAGGGTGATGCCATTCTACTTCTTCTACTATGGCGCTTCAGCCCAAATCGGACCTTGGCCTCCTGATATTCAGGTTCCTTAACATTCTTTTTTTCATTATTATACTCTAGATGAAATCTGAGAGTATATTGTGTTTGCCTTACCGTTTGTAACGCTAAGAAATAACGCTCGCACAGAGCCGCCAAGAGTACAGAAATATTTGTTGTCGCTCAAAAACCTCGATTCCGAGTGACCGTCTGTCCGTCTGTCTGTCTGTCTGTCTGTCTGTCTGTCCGTCTGTGCGTCTGTCTACAGCATAACTCTCGAATGCTTTGAGCTGTAGTGCTAAAAATTTTTGTGTCATTTTTAGCACAAAAGTAACTTTAAGTTCGTGAATGGGCTACATCCCCCACTGCTTCTAAATTTCATGAAATTTCGAAATATTAAGAAATTGATTTTTCATTGAAACTATTTAAGGTATCGTCTTGAAATTTAGGTGGAAGTATTATGATATAGTTGTCATTAATATCACGGAATATTAACCCGATCCCCTTACTCCTTCTACCCCCTCCCATACAAATGGACAATTTTGAAAATACATATTTTCGATTTTCATTGAAACTAGTAAAGCTGAAAAGACGAAAGTTTGTCAGTATTAATTCTACTATAATTGCAATTTATTTTGAAAACAAATATTAAGTTCACTTTACTCGTTCTACCCCCTCCCATACAAATTTCACGAAATTTTGGAATTTAAATTAAATTATTTTTCTTCGAAACTGTTAAAGCTAGCAACTTGATATTTTGTAAAAAGTATACAAATAGAAATAATAATACTGCGAAAAAAATTTGTTTTGATCCGTACACTCCTTCTACTCCCTCCCATACAAATGCATAATTTTTATTAAATGCATTTTATCGATTTCCATTCAAACTAGAAAAAGTACAAACTTCAAATTTTGCCAGAATTTGTTTCTTAACAATTGAAATAAGTGTTAGCAAAAATTATCAGCTCCACTTCACTCCTTCTACCACCTCCCATACAAATATCTGTATTATAAATTCAAGAAAAGCATTTCTCCTTCAATTATATGAGAGTTATCGACTTTGAAATTGAATCAAAGCATGGTGATAAGGATGATGATAAGCAGTTTCAAAATCATCTTAAACGCTCCACTTCCCCTGCCACCTCCCATACAAATGCCCAAATTTCAGGAAAACTATGACCAATTTCTTTAAAAATAATGAAAACTAAAAACTTTAAATTCAGCAAAAACATTATGCATGCCATGTTCGGTGTCATATACGAAAAATACAAACCTCCCCCTATACTTCTACCACCTCCCATGCAAAAGACTATTCACTATTCGAAAGAATTTGAGATGACATATTTTCCGGTATATTAAAGTCTTTTCCATCTCATCTAGAGTATCATATGATTGGGCTTAAAGCCCAATCATAATTCTGTTATGTTTTTTTTATAGAAAGGTTGCTAGCCCTTCGCACAACCCTCTTTCTACGATTTTTTTCATTTTCGTAGAATGAGGTGACCAAGGTATATCCAAGCAGGCAAAGTGCTGGAAAAATGATGGCAGCGAAAAGCCAAAGACTGCCAGGTTGAAGTTTGGAATTTCTCACGAAGCTCGTTGCCAAAAGGCTTGCATGTTCTACAGGATCAACAACGGTTCGATCACCATCGAGAAATGAAGGTTATGATGATGAGAAGAAATTAACTGATAACACACATAACTAGAAAGATCTTGTACTTTTAGGATTTTCGATGATCTTCAGATAACCAGCCCGAGAAATAGTCTCACTAGCTGAAAACCAATTTCGGATACGAATGTGGTCGTCAGACTCAGGACCAAGATCAGAAAGGTCAGAATTCTGCTACGCACAAACTAATGCTGCAACACCTGATGCCAAAGAGAAATTTTATGACCGACTGAGTGCCATCTTCGAACGTGCTCTACACCTCTTGGAGCACGTTCGAAGATGGCGTTATTATTATCTTAGGAGATATGAACGCCCGCGTTACCTTTGATAGTACAGACTACTTAAGAGACCCGAAAACGTCGAATTATTTGTGAAGTTTTATTGTTTCCGACAATCGATCATAGACTCCTTTTCCACACAAGGGTCTTCATAAAACATCTTGGGTTTCCCCGAATTGTATTCCTCAGAACCAAATCGGCGATTTGGTTGTAAGTCGCCGATGTAAGAGATGTATCGTCGATATGCGAACAACAGCTGCCCGACGGCTACAAATTTTTCAGATTGAGCGGAAGTTTAATGTGGGTATACATGACAATTCCAACAAAAAACGCAAATATACCACCATTCTACGGACAAGTTATCCACATTGGGTGGAGACTAATAGTCCACATTGGACGCCAAGTGAAAACAACCAGAAACACATTTCTAGCATGTGATGAAGAATCTATGGAATATGTGTAAGGCAATGAGAAATCCTGGATGTTGCAAAACGGAATATTGGAAAAAAATCAAATTGGCTATCGTCTCTCAATCCAATGTCGAAACCAAAGAACTCCCGAGTAAAGACGGAACTACTGCAATGCTCATATACAGCTTAAGCAGTTTGTTAGGCGCGACTAGAGAAAATCTGTCCAATAAGGAGAAAATTTGCAACTTACCTTGGAAATATGGGTTCTATTTTTAAAATTATGAAACCGCACCTGCCAAGAGACGTTAGCGAAACTCTCCTTAATTTCAGTCAACAACAGTTAGAAGGAATACTTCGTTGATTTCTTGAACATCTTGTCAGTTCAAGGTATTCATAACACCGAACAATTATCCAACCGTAATAATCATCTATTATGGACGATTCTCCCGATAAGGAAATAGTTTCTGCTATTCGGTTAATATCGGGAAAGAAAGCCCAGGTGAAGATGGATTACCAACCGAGCTCTTCAGAGCGGACATGTGAATAACGGACGATAAACTCCTCGTTGCATTGCAAATGCAAAGAAGCTGTACTGAAAATAATACAATTCCCATGGGTTTCAGTACAAGCACTCCGATTGTTTTTAACGGAAAAGATGTGAAAGAGCTGCAAAATTTTTGTTATCTTGAAAGCATTGTCAGCTTGACTACGGCGCTGAAAAGGATATTGAGGCTCATATAAATAAAGCTCGTTAGGCATTCGATATCCTTTCCCTTTTTTGGATGTTCAGAAGATGCGCTTCTTATGAAGGTGTCTGAAGCATGCGTCAAATCTGTTGTTATATGGATGTACTACATGGAAAGTGAGCCCCACTTATGCATACACATACTGTTCTCTACACTTTACCGAGGAGAGTCCGGTTTGTCTCTGTCTTTAGGGCAGTCTGCCACACAATCACACCATAAAGCAAGATAAGTCTTATGACGGCAACGTAGAGCCAATGTACCTTGGACTGCAATCCCCTATGGCTTTCTTACAGGAGTAAAGCACATTAGTAGCTTTGTTGACATGTTCCTGAATATTAGGTTTTTAGCTCAGTTTTCTATCCAAAATAAGACCCAGATATTTTGCTCAATCTGCGAAAACAAGGCTGGTACCATCCAGGGTCAATATGGGGATTTCGTGTTTCCCTCTGAAAAGGATTAGCTCGGTTTTGTGTGGGTGCACTCCCAGTCCACATTCACGAGTCCATTTACACAGTATTGAGAGGGCATTTTGCAAAACCTCATTCAGAGTACTCGGGTGCTTACCAGAGACGGCTATAGCAACGCCGTCCGCATATGCAATCACTTTACAGCCGGCTTCTACCAGTCTTAGTAGTAGTCAATTGATCGCCACGTTCCAAAGAAGTGGAGAGAGGACCCCGCCTTGCGAAGTACCGCTACTAACAAACCTTCTAACGGATGCGACGCCCAGTTTTATGCCGATAATCCTAGATGTGAACATCAAATTAATCAGCACGCCAAACGAAGCATCCACCTTCAGAATTGAAAGTGCGTCCGTAATGCTTCTGGTCTTACGTTATTGAAAGCTCTCTCAATATCGATAAAAGCTGTCATCCCTGATAGCCAAACATCGATGAAACACCTGTGAAGAGTCGATGAACAGTTTCGAAACCTTTTGGTGAAAAGAGGTTATCAGAAAGTTCACCTATATATCTCCTATCTGTACATTCTTTCTAGCCAACAGTAAACCACGTCGCGATCTCTCTATCGCACTCATTGGTGCTATCTCACAACTGAATAGAAAAATCAATGAGTGCGATAGAGATAAGAACATGTTTGTTGCACTGAGCGTTCATTAATAAGTATTAATGAATGTTTCATTACCATTCATCGATAAAGGGTATTGCCTTAATACGTATGAAGTTCCTATTACCGTTCAGCGATGATTGAGAATTCACAGTTGTTTCATGGAAGTTTGGCTATGAGGGCTTATTTCTCTGTAGATATGTAAATGGTAGTGATGAGTCACGTAAAATATTTAGATGCCTCTTGGTATTGTCCCGAGCACGTCTGATCAGAGGAAAATCGATCCTCAAACTGTGGAAATTTTTTAAGATCTAAAGTAAAGATAAACCGAAAAAAAAGAAATTTTTTTCTATTTACCATTAATACTGTTTATTCCGTAAGGAGAAAATCCTTAGGGGAAAATATGTTATGGACTGAATTTAGTTCTGTCCTTTTTTCATGGAGTGTAAGCAAATTAGATATCTATGCTAATAGATGATTTCTTGGTTTTATTTACATCGGCATGCACACTTGCGAGCTTTCGGTACTTAGCAGTTAGTTTAGGTTCGGACATAAGAAGGCATGAATTTTTCCGAGTTTTGGCTATAGTGTACTCTTTAATTTTTGGATGTGGCATGCAAGTGTGTGTAGGGCCGTTTCGACCGATTTCCCTTTCCAGTATGCCTACTGGGTTGCAGACAACATTCGCTGATCTGCTGCGTAGATGGATGTCTATCAATCTTCCTAAGGTTTTTGGAAGGAATGAAGATAGAGTTATAGGACTTAGGTCCTTCAAACATGTATGATAGTTTGTTCCCGCTTTGGAGATAAAAATCACTTTTATCTCCTTCCATATTTCATGAATGTGTACCATTCGTAGCTTACCGCTAAAAATAGCGTCAAACCACGGAACGATGATACCAGAGGTGTTTTGAAATTTGGGCGGTGTTATGCCATCCGATCCTGGGGATTTATATGGGTTGGAGCTATAATCCCATAGGATTTTGTTCTGTGAGACTTTGATTTTAGAATCGCCCATTGGAGGCCTGAGCTGGTCCTCTTCCCGGTGCCAGAGAAGAGATACCTGGAAAGTGAGTACATATTTAAGAGAAGATCAATGGTTTCGTCTCTTGAACAGGTCCATGACTCGTCGGATTTTTTCATGCAGCTGGAGATTGAGAAGAGAGAGAGAATTTTGCGAAGTCTTGACGCATTGGATGTCTCTTTTACCATACCGCAAAAAATTTTCCAGGATTCACGCTGTGCTTTTCTCAAGTTCTTTTTATAACAGCGAACGACTTCCTTATAGTATTCCCAGTCTGATGCCTCTTTGGCTCGCCTGGCCTTATTAAAAAAGCGCCTACAGCCTTTCTTGCGATCTCGAATTTCGTCGCTCCACCATGGTGGCTTCTGTTTACCTCTTGGCTTCCTTGTGGGACAAGAGCGGGACATTTCCCTATTTAAAGCGTGAAGGTAGTCATGATCCCATCAAGAGCAACGGTGGTATCTGGAAGGTTTGGATCTTCGGATGGAAGCAGTTTCTTGACAGTATCACTGTGCTTGGACCAGTTACTCTTCCTGTAGTTCCTGAAGACTAGTTTGTCGGGAGGATGGGCATCTAAACCAAATTGATCTCCAACGGCGAACTTTGGACTAAAAATGGATAGACTAAAATGGGCATTGAGATTCAAGAGCGGAAGTAGCAGTGGATCGGTTACACTTTGAGGAAACCCGAGCCAAATATCGCCAAATAGGATCTGCATTATAATCCTCAAAGAAGACGTCGGGTTAGTCGACCATGTAGCACATGGAAACGAACAGTTGAGCATGAGGCAAGAGGAATAAACAAGTTCTGGTAACAGCTGAAGGCCGATGCTCAGGATCGCGCCTTATGGAAGAGAGCTGTTTCTGTCCTAATAAAGTAAAGATCCTGTTACATCTTTTTTTAACTTTAAAATCAGGATATTGTGATCAACTCGGTCGAAGGTTTTGCTAAAGTCAGCGTGTATTGCGTTGATTTGTTACGAGAATCATGCCATGGTTGAGCGCCCGTTTTTAAAGCCATGCGGCTAGTTATAAAGAATGAGATTGATTTCATTGGTCATTTTATCGCTGATAATTTTTTCGAATAATGTCGGTATGTGTAGCTGATGGGATTGCTGTACAGATCTCTATAGTTCTCAACATTTCGTTTTTCTCCATTCTTGTGGATTGGCATAAGATGCGACGATTTCCAGGCCGAAGGAGAAATTTCCCATGACTGCAATTTTTTGAAGAGAAAGTAAAGAGGTGCTGATAGTTGACACTTAATAAGAATAAAGGAGGAATAAGATGCAGGGCCTGGTCCTTTTTTGATAATAATAGTTGTGAAAGCAGCAAACACCTCCTCGGCGGACAATGAAATTTATCAACGAGTGGAGGAACAGAAGTGTTATGTTCGATGTGGGTTAAATGTTACTGGGCGCCAAAAACTTCACGAAAATTATCAGTAAACATATTGCAAATATCACGCCAATAGGATCAGCGTGTGATTTCATTAGACATGGTTACGATATAACATGAACTTTTACATTTTGTATTCACAAAACCAAAACATCTTGTTGGTTTGGTTAATATATCTTCAGGGATTCAGAAGAGAATAATGGGGTCTCTGAAGTATTTTAAATAGCTTCTTTCTCAGGGATCTTCATCTTAGTTGTTTTAATTTTAATTGTTTTTGATTACCATATATTTCTTTTCTTATTACTGTACATATTGTCAACCTAGAATCATGGTCAACTCCATAATTGATAAGGTTAATGTTCGGGGATTGAGTTCCGCTTATCTATATATACACAAATAGAAAAATCCGATATTTTAGCACTAGGTGAGTGCAAGGTGTTACCGAGAAATAATCAGCTTTACTCTGTACCCAAGTATCACCCTATCCCACCATTTTTTCGTCAGCGTTTACTCTTTACATCCGCGATGATGTGCCCTTCCAATTGGATCCGCATTTAGGTTTCTGCTCCATTCCGGAATTCAATTTTATCTGGATAAAATTATATACCCAAGTGCATATTTCGTATCTTGTTACGTTTATAGAAACCCGGCAATGAATGGAGCCAAAACAACTAGTGAGCTGGATAGTTTGTCCGAGTCTATCCAGACCATATACACTGTACTCGCTGACGCTGAAATCGTTGTCGCGGGCGATTTCAATGTTTACATCATTGCCTGGCTTAAATATTCCTCCTGCATGGACCAAGAGGGACGTGAAATTGAGCTCTTTGCTTCGATGAACGGATTAACATAATTTGGAGCCAACTCGCTTACCAGAAATTGCAGGACAGTTCTCTAATTGGAAGAAAAGATTTCCGGATTCTACACTGTTATGCTTTATTATTTGTGACGTTTCTCTGCTGAGACCTTTATCAAAAGGTGATAAAGGTCTCAGCACAGACCGAAACGTCACGAATAATAAAGCGTAACAGTGTAGAATACGGAAATCTTTTCTTTCAATTCGAAATGCACTGTGAAAACATTCACCAAACCAGTTCTCTAATCTTCTCGATTTATTTCTCACTAACAAATCAGAGAAATACTCCCTCTCTGTAATATGTCCTTCGCCAGTTGGAAAGACGAACCACTTTCTGAATCGTGCACAATTTTCAGTTGCAGCACTTAAACCGCTGCCACTTAAGGCACCTCGAAGAATTGTTTGGCATTTTAAAAGAGCTAATTGTAGGGCACTAAATGAGTTCTTCAATGCCTTTAATTGGAGATTGTGCTTTGATTCCAATAACTGCGATTAAGCCTTGTCACCAAAACTATCCTGAAAGGCATGAAGCTGTACATACATACAGTTGAAAGAGAATTCAGCCGTCGAAGGACTTTTGGTTTACAAACGAGTGTCTTGTTGCAATTTAGGTGAAGAAACAGTCGTTTAAAAATTTTAAAAATCATCAAACTTAAGCTAATAGAGAAATCAAGGAATACATGTAAAACCGTCCTCAATCGTGTTAAATTTGATCATAACCAAAAACTTCGACGGACGATCCTTATATCTTTCTAGTCATTTGTCCAAACGGTTAACAATAATTTCATATCATCATCATCAACACCACTATTCGTAGATGGTGACCGTACCGTAATTAATCCTGTTGAGAAAGCTAGCCTATTGGCAGCTAAATTCGCGAGAAACTCTTCGAACCAAACCCCTCCTATCGCAACACCATCTGGTGTTTCGCTGTCTCCGCTACATTTTCGCACTCGTCTCATGTTCAGGATTCTGCAAAAGCTCAATATAAGTCCGCTGACCCTGATGGCATTTCTCCCATTGTCCTTAAAATGTGCTCCTCTTCTCTGGCTAAAGCTCTTCGCAATCTTTTCCATCTATCCTACTCTTCTGGGTGTTTTCCACAATTGTGGAAATTCGCGACTGTACAACCAGTTCCGAAGAAAGGAAGCAAAGTGAACCCCGCCAACTACCGCCCAATAGTAATGGCTATTCAGTGCTCTTGAAAGTGATGGAAACTGCTGTCAATCGCAAAATCGTTAAATATCTTGAGGATAACAGCTTATCCACGATCACCAATTTGATTTCCGTTCTGGAAGATTGAAGGGAGATCTCTTGGTCTATCTGACAGAACGCTGCTTGCATAAAAACGGCGAAGGTCAAGTTCTTGCGCTTGAGATTTGAAAAGCCTTGGACACAGTTTAGCATGAATGTCTTCTTGTTAAGCTCACGGCTATTGGCCTCAATGCTACTCTCATTCAATGCATTGAGAGTTTCTTGTCCAAACGCACTATACGAGTATTATTAGATGGCGTTACTTCTTCCTCCTTCCCAATCAATTCCGGTGTCTTATCGCCGACTCTTCTTCGTATTTATTGACGATCTCTTGTCTTCTACTCTCAATCCAATCCACAGTTTTGCAGATAACAGTTCTTTAGATAATACCTATGAATTTTACTCTGCTGTCGAATCAAACAAGCATTCTATTGTTTCCAATCGCAGAGAGGTATTCCGTTCGCTGAACTCAGATCTCGATTTAATTCTGGAATGGGGCAGGAAAAATAGAGTAGAGTTCAATGCCGGTAAAACACAAGCCTGTAATATTTCCCTTAAATGTGATGTTCCAGCATCGCCTTCTAATGTGACCTTTAATGGCGCACAACTTTGCTCTTCCGAAGATTTTATCCTTTTAGGCGTAAAGTTCAATAACCATCTCGATTGGAGTCAACACATCTTTAAAGTTGCCCTTGACACCACCAAACGCGTAGGTATTCTTCGTAAATGCAAAAAATAATTTTCGCCTCACGACTTAGCTACTATCTACAAGGCTTACATTCGACCTCGCTTAGCGAACAACTCGCATCTTTGAGCTGGGACACCCAATACTCACACTTTGCTGCTCGATCGAATACAAAAACATGCGTTGCGACTTATTGGAGATGAAACCATTACGGCTTTTATTGACTCCCCCGAGCATCGCAGATATGTCGGAATACTCAGCATTTAATATCGCTACTTCCATAATAAATGCAGTTCGGAGCTATGCGCTTTTATTTACTGTCAAACTTCTATCTTCCTGTACAGTAAAATTTAGGCGGTCATTCATCTCCCGAACATCCAGACTCTGGAACGCGTTGCCGGTTTTCCCGAACGAGTATAGCCTCCAGTCCTTCAAGAATAATGCTCACCATAATTTCCGTCTCTCTCTATCCGCATTTCCGTAATACACCAAATTTTAATCCACTTCCTTTACCGACTGTGCAATACATTAAAAGGTGACCCACTAAGTTATATTCGGTGCCTTAAATAAAAGAAAAAAAAAATCTTATATTTTTATCTAACCACTTTATTTGCTTGATTACAAGGACATAATTCGAAACAATTCTAAAAATCACATTTTAAGGAAATTGATTGAATAATTGATCAAATAGAAGCACACTTCAGTCGTAATAAGTTATCCCCTTACAATCATCCTAAACTTTCCACCCGATCTATTCTCAATTCAACAAATATACATTATTCAATTTATTTCAGAAAATGTTGGGTTGAAAGTTCATTTGTTGGTATACGTCCTGTTGAATCACCACAAACACCAATAATTGAAAATTCCTTCAGTGCAAATACGACGAGAGCGATCGCCGGGAATGCATCATCAACGGGAACATCGGATATTTTTCGTATGAATGGAGTCGGTGAGTCAACGGTTATCTAAAATTAAATTAAAAACAATTGATGACTTAGATGAGCATACAAAAAATAAATTAAACTCTACAAATAAATAAATAGATAAGACCATAGATTATCGCATTAGATATTTAGAATTATTAATTAATTGTAAAAAGAATGAAAATAGATTTACATATCATTGTATGGATGCAAAAATTAAAAAAAATTAAACAATAACGACAACAATATCATGCACACATAGTATCAACACTCAAAAATCCACAGAAACCATAAATTATGATCAATATACATTTTTTCCTTTGTAGTTTTTTTTCTAGATGCTTATTTTTCCATTTATTTTTATTGTGTGCTTTAAAAAAGAGAAAACCATACACTTACCGACAATTCAAATTGATTTATAATTTAAATTGAATGTAAAATTTTCTTTAATTTGATTTTGAGTTACATTTTTTTTATATATATATACGTTTACGAAACTAATTTATCCATTTGACCCCGACTAAATACGATTTAAATTTAATTTAACGGAGTTCAAGTCAATCCGTTTTCATTGTAATCAAATTAATTTTTATTGTTTATGCTCTCTTGTATTTTTTGCCCCAAATTACTTTTGTTCATAAAAATTGTAGTAAGTTTTTTTTTTTGATTATATAAATATTTTGATTTTCTTGACTGTAATTCATTTTAATTTGAGGACTATTTAACTACTACTTAAAAAAATTTAATTCTTATTTTTTACATCCGTTCGAAAAAAAAAAACATTATTGTATGCTTGCAAAGCAGATTGAAACATTGTTAATGCGATATTATTGAGAATAATATACCTGATGATTATGTATATGTATGTTAAGTGCCTTGAAATTTTTTAGTCACTTCATGACCAAAAAAAAAAATCTGTTTTTGTTTTTCAATTGATCATATTAAAATTATTGTCAAAAATAATAATAGTGAAGAGTAAGAACAAATTGCATTTTTTATTTTTGTAAATTTCAATTCGAACCAATGAAAAAATAAACAAACGAACAAAAAAAAAACATTTCTTTTATAAGTTTATTAATTTAATTGATATAATTATTATTACTTTACGATGATGATTTTCTTCTTCATTTTTTTTCAAGAATAGAAAAATATTATGAAAATAAAAAACTTTAGATATTGATAGAAAAAGTAAAAAAAAAAATATTTATTTTTATTATTTTGAGATGAGATCTGATCGACAATGTAAGGAAGTGATGATTATGTTAGGCTCTTTCAGGCTACCTTAATCAGGCAACGGACAGAATATACGAATCCTTTTGAAAGTATCCGAGAATCTGCTTAGACTGGTCTTACAATGGATTCAGCAACATTTCTTACAAAATTATAGCAAAATTAATTTCAAAAAAATTTTAATTTCCTAATTGCACTGCTTAAAATTTGTAAAAAAAAAATAAAAACAATTGCGAAAAGAGCCTAACACTTAACTTATCACTTTGCTTTAGTAATGTGCAAAAATGCAGCTTTCATTCTTATAAAGCACTAACGAATTTTACGATAGTAGAGTGAAAACTATTTCAAACCAAAACAAAGTCACCTTCTTATTTACATTTGGTCGGAAATAATGAAAGGTTCTGATAATAACACTCTACTATTTTTTTTTAAAAATCTTTTTTAAAAGATATGCTAAAAACAAAAAAAAAAACAAAACGTGTTACTGTTTTGTCGATGCTTTGGTGCTTATCATTGATTTTTATTTGATTATCATTTTCTTTATTTTAAAATTAATTACTCATATCATTTTTGATCATTTAATTTCTATCCATCCATAATAATACATTTGATATTTTATTAAAAGTTGAGATATTAATATCGGATAATTGTTATTAATTTTTTTTCACATAACATAGATATATTTTTGTAGGTTAATTATTTATCAAATAATTTTAGTTTTTATGTTACATGAATTTATTGAAAATTGATTTAATGATATCTACACATAAATAATGTTAAATAAAGAAATTTAATATCATTTTTTAAAAACAAAATAAATTAAAAACGAATGTCTTGCATTATATTGCTTTTATTTTCCGTCATTTTCTTAGTTATTTATGTTTGAATGTTAGTTTTCTTCCTTTCCAAAATTTTTATTTTGAGATTGTGTGTGGAATTTTGGTTTTTTTTTTCTGGTTTCTTTTCTGCCTGCTTTGCTCTGTTATCAAGCTTAGATTTTCACTTTTATTTTGGAAAACTAGAAGGACATAACTTTAGCAAGTTTCATTTTTTTTTTTGTTGAGCGACATCGATAAAGTTAAATTCATTAATAACTTGATGATTTATTATTTTTCCTTCGATGTAATTGCGTCTTCAAAGTTATGCTTTCACGCCATATATTTTTTTTTTTAATAAATCATTTATGTTATTCAGCAAATCAAATGAGTTTAAAACGAGCGCATACATATTGATAGACATTTTGACAATTATAATTGGCATAATAACAGACTGAACGAAATAACGATGGATAAATAGAGAAATACGTTTGAAAAATGATTTTGTTTCGCAAAAACTTTTAATGCATTATAATAAAGGAAAATTTGATACAAATATGATACTGGAGCCTGTTTTGTCAAATCTATTAGCGTTCGCCCGCCACTTCGTTCACGTAATAGTCGTAATAATATGCAATTTTTAAGAATTCGCCCAGTAATACATCGTACATATAATCTGCTTAGTTTAATACCTTTTTGCACACATTGTTTTATGTTTAGTTGTAATTAAATTTTGTTTATTACCATAACATGAGAAAAAAAAATTCGTCCCGCCGTCCGCCGTACATATAGACTCATATCTTCGAGACTGTTAAAAGTAGAATGTTCGTTTTTGGGTGAATTTTTTATTGGGTAAGTGAGCTCCATTAACTAAGTTTTGTGGAGTGTCAGGCGGAAGTGGAGGAAGGGAAAGAATCAAAAATTCCACTTGCTAATATCTCCACTACGAAGCTAAAAATCATCTAACGTATGGAGAGGGTTGTGAACCAAACTCTAAAAATTATTTAATTTTGTTATTCATTGGGGTACGAAAAGAGGGTTCTATTAGATTGTTGCAGATGAAATGGCGGCTTTCGCGATGAAGTGAAGTTAGTTGCGATTTTCATGTCTCAAACTACAGCCAGATGGCTCTGGTAGCAATGAATATTGAAATATAAATACTCCTACATTTGGTCATAGAATCGTTTCAGTTTGGACTTCATTGAGATCGGAGAGGAAAAAAAATAAAAAAACATAGAATCGAGTTAAAAACGGTTACTTTTTCTTTAAAACACAACACAAGGGAGGCAACCAGAAACATCAACAGAGCATTTGGAGCTGACACAGTAAGCGAACAAACCACACAGCGATAGTTCGGAAAATTCCGATCAGGAGATATGGCCCTTCAAAGTGAGCCACGTGGTCACCTAGGACCATCGATAGACAACGACGAACTGCGTTTACTAATGGAATCTGACTCACGCCAAGCTGTAAAGGACATTGAAGAGAGACTGGGCGTAGACTATTCGACAGTTTCCCGGCAACAGCTTGGAAAAGTCAAAAAGCTTGATAAGTGGGTTCCGTATGAGCTTACTGAGCAAAACATGACCTCATGTATCAAGAATAACGGTCCAAAAATTAAACGGCAGTATGAGACTCTTCCTCATCCACCATATTCACCAGACTTCTCGCCAACCGATTACAGCTTTTTTAAACATTGGTATAATTTTTTGGCAGAGAAACAATTTAACAATGAAGCAGCCATCAAAAATGCCTTCGAGAAATTTCCTCAGTCTAGAAAGTCGCACTTCTACGAAATTGGCATAAATGCATTTGTATCTCGTGGGAGAAGTGTATTGCATCTATTGGTTCCTATTTTGATTAATAAAATTAAATTTTATAAGAGTTAAAGTTGTTTGAAATTTGACTAGCAAAGTCGCTATTTCATCTGCAATAACCTAATACAAGCAAATTATTGGCCGAATATTTTTTTTCACATGATCTCTACATCTTCGAAACTACTTGATCCATAAAATTTTTATTTTAAGACCAATTAGGTACAGTTCCATTATAATCTACCAAAAGGGAGGCCAATAATTGTAAAAGGGAGGATCAAGATGGGGGAGGAAGGTGCAAAGAAAAACTTTTAAAACCTAATATCTCAACTATCTCTTATGCCATGTAATTGAAACTTATTTATTATTATTTATTTATTTATATTAGGGGAACACGTGAGAGCACTGCGGCCTTTTTTGGCCTATTGTGCGATTATTACCCCTCTACCCTACCATAACTCAATAGCTTTAGCTAATTTGAGTATTTGTAAGGGAGCCATGTTGGCTAGTTCTTCGGTGGAAATGAAACCTTTCCCCAGAAGATTGTGCTTTTTCCTTGCCACTGCTTCACAGTGGCATAGGATATGTATTGTCGTTTCTGAGTCTTCGAGATAGAGACGGCAGATGTCGGTTTCAGCTAAGCCCATATTATTGAGGTGGTGGTTTACTCCACTGTGCCCGTCATTAGGCCAATTAGAGTGCTAATATCGCTCTTTCTGAATTTTAGGATATCTTTCACTTTGTTTTTTTGTGGTATGATTAGTTTTTGTGAGGTTGATAAGCCTGGAAGTCTATTCCAGTAGATTTTGTGTTCTTGTTCAACCCACTTCTTAAGTGTCGAGCTTTGATGCCCTTTTGGTTTTCCGCAGAATGGCTCTGGACCAATAAAGTTTTTTTCCGCGCCATTTTTTGCAAGGTGATCAGCCTCTTCGTTTCCCTCAATTCCCATATGTCCTGGTACCCACATTAAGGTTACGTTATTCCTTTTCCCCAGGATGAAGAAGGTCTTGAAGACAGTCCCAAACTAACCTCGATCCGTGTTTATGGGATGTTAGGGCTTTGAGAACCGCCTGACTATCCGATAGGATATAAATTGATTTGTTGCGATGAGCACTCCTTATATTCTCTTGGATACATAGCTCCATTGCAATTAGTTCAGCCTGGAAGATTGTGGCTTCTTTGCCGAGTGGTTTTGAAGCCGAGAAGTTAGGGCCTTTGACTCCGGCTCTTGTCCCCTCAGAGGTGCGCGAACCATCTGTATACCAGATGGTTGATCCCTCTTCCATTTCAGATAGCGAGGATTGCCAGTCCTTGCGTTCTCTGATTACAACTTTGAAAGGGGTTTCAAATTATATTTTGTCGGCATAGCATCCGATAGTGTGGAGGTTAGAACCTCTAATTTTGGGTTTCTTAGGATTTTGAGGTGGCCTCTAAAATCCCCTGGTTTGTACTTGTTTTCCCTCTGTATGCGTAACATCCCTTTGATAGCTTCTTTTTTTATTTGTAGATGTATCGGAGGGATGTTAAGGAACATTTCCATTGCTGCTGTGGGACAGGTTTTCATAGCTCCTGTGATACCAAGACAAGGTAGCCTTTGGATTTTTTGTAGCGTAAGCTGTGCTTTTCTTTGTAAAGTTTTAGTCCACCATATCGTTGATCCGTATGTGACTATTGGAAGAATGATTGTTCTGTAGCAGCAGTAAATCATTTTGGGCTTTGGTCCCCATTTTCTGCCAAATAAGCTTTTACAGGCCCAAAATGCCTTTAGTGCTTTGGCATGAGTCCATTCTATATGTTTATTTCAGTTGAGTTTGCTATCTAGTATAACACATCATTGTACCATTTATTGAAGGAGGTATGATGTACATTTTCCTTCTATTTGTAAATGGTACTAGCTCAGTCTTACCTGGGTTGATGTTCAAGTTTTTAGACTGACACCAGTTCATTATCACTTGTAAGGCTGATTGTATCCTTTCTGATATAATTAAATCATGTTTGCCCCTAATGATAATGACGAGGTCATCGGCATATCCTATAGCCTCGTATCCTTGTTCTGTTAGACGATCTAGGAGTTCATCTACTACAACAGACCAAAAAAGTGGAGATAGTACCCCACCTTGGGGACAGCCTCTATAGGTCTGTGCAGTCAATGTGCTATCCCCTAGATCCATGGTTGTCATTCGGCTCCTTAGCATGGCCTGTATCCATCTAGTCGTGGCCGTTTCCAAATCCTTTTGCCTAGTCGCCGCTATTATGGCTTCATGGAGAGTATTGTCAAATGCTCCTTCTATATCTAGGAATGCACAAAGTGCAATTTCTTTATAGTCTATTGCTTTTCGATTTGTCTTACCTTTTTTCAACTTTCTTAGAAGATTGTTATATTCGGTTAGAAAGAATTGAAACTTAAAACATATATTAAGCTATACTAGCAAAATATAAGAATTGGTTATAGTAGTAGTCGGGGGAAATGGGGAGCATTTCAAAACTGGTGTACTTTCCAAAATTTCAAACCGTTATATCTCAAAATGCAAAACAGTTATTAAGTTTTGTCAATATGGTAGAGATATATGATCTATAATTTTCATAAAAGGTTTAAGATGGGGAGGGGGGAAGTAAGGAGAACGAGTTGGTGGGCCAAAACGTCGAAAATTTTCACTAATGTTTTTAGGGCCCTAATAAAAGATACTCAGTTCACATCTTGCACGTGCATTAGTGATGGGATCATTCGAATGAAAATAATGGAACATATCGATTATCAAAATAATCGAGATACATATGTATTTCGAGAGGCTTCTAGCAATCATTTGGATGGTTTTTCATTTATTTCATTGCGATGAAACGAGAACTGAACGTTTTAAGAATCGAATGAATGATCAATATTTCGATTATTTACTCATTACTCAAATAACATATCTCGTTCTCTTTTATCGTATTTTGTTTGAGCGCTCTGCTCTGCTGTGATGTGCTGTAAAAGGGAGCGAATGGAACAACCAAAAATAAATGAGAAACATAACAGGGCTACGATTGCGCGTAAACCGCAATCTTACGATACTCTAGATGAAATAGAATTTTTTGTGATCCCAAGAAATTTCGTATGGGAGGTGTTAGAAGGGATGATAGCATTGAACTAATTTTTTCCCCATCATGCTAAAGTAGCTGTAAAAATGTTTTATACAAAATGCTTAATCCAAAAATTGAATAGGAGCTGAGAAAATTAGTGTGTTAGATTTAGTGAAAATGTGCAGTCTGTATGGGAGGTGGTAGAAAGAGTGGGGGGGATTTTAGTGATTTTTTCAGAAATAACTAAGAAAATCATAAAATTGACATCTCTTAAATTTTAGACCAGTAACATTCATACTTTTCAAGAAAATAGATTTTTTGTGAAGTTGTGAAACTGTGTCTTATTGTATGGGAGAGGGTAGAAGCAGTAAAGCTAATCAAATACTTTTTTCTAGTCTTAGTGATAATGCTAAATAAGTATTTATTACAAAATGTGAGCTCGATAAATGTTATATGTTCTGAGAAAATCGGCTTAGAGCATTTCATGAAAAAGTGTAGTTTGTATGGGAGGGGTTGGAAGGAGAGGGAGGACGCAAATAATTTTTATACTGTATATTGAAATCATTATGAAAGTAATATATCCCGAAATTCAGACTAATAGCTTTTATACTTTTCGAGCAAATCCATTTATAGTCGAATTGCGAAATTGTGCCATTTTGTATGGGAGGGGATAGAAGGGATGAAGCTAATCGTCTAATTTTTTTTAGATTTATTAAAATTATAAATAAATATTTAGTGCACAATTTCAGCTCGCTAAATTTTATACGCACTGACTAAATTGGCTTAGAGTAATTTATGACAAGTACAGTTTGTATGGGAGGTGGTAGAAGTAGGGGGAGGACACGCATAATTTTTATACGGTAGATTGATATTATCATATTATCATAAAAGTAATATATTCCAAATTTCAGGCCAATAGCTTTTATACTTTTCGAGCAAATCCGTTTATTGTCGCATTGCGCATTTGTGTCATTTTGTATAGGAGGGGGTAGAAGGGGTGACCTTACATTTTTGCTAAAAATGACACACAAAAATTGTTTGCTCCCTTTCACATCAGGGCAATGCGACAGAACGATGAAACAACTACAACCAAAAAACATAACAGAATTATGATTAGGCTTAAAGCCCAATCATATAATACTCTAGATGAGATGGAAATGACTTTAATATACCGGAAAATATGTCATCTCAAATTCTTTCGAATAGTAAATAGAGACTTTTGCATGGGAGGTGGTAGAAGTAGAGGGGGAGGTATGTATTTTTTGTATATGACACCGAACATGGCATGCAAAATGTTTTTTGCTGAATTTAAAGTTTTTAGTTTTCATAGAATTTTTTAAAGAAATTGGTCATAGTTTTCCTGACATTGAGACATTTGTATGGGAGGTGGCAGGAGAAGTGGGGCGTTTAAGATAATTTTGAAACTGCTTATCATCATTCTTATCATCATGCTTTGATTCAATTTCAAAGTCGATAGCTCTCATATACTTGACGGAGAAATGCTTTTCTTGAATTTATAATACAGATATTTGTATGGGAGGTGGTAGAAGGAGTGAAGCGGAGCTGATAATTTTTTCTTACACTTATTTCAGTTATTAAGAAACAAATTCTTGCAAAATTTGAAGTTTATACTTTTTCTATTTTGAATGGAAATCGATAAAATGCATTTAATAGAAATTATGCAGTTGTATGGGAGGGGGTAGAAGGAGTGTACGGATCGTGTTATTAACATTTCTATTTGTATACTCTATACAAAACGTCAAGTTGATAGCTTTAACAGTTTCGAAGAAAAATAATTCAATTTAAATTTCAAAATTTCGTGAAATTTGTATGGGAGGGGGTAGAAGAAGTGAGTATAAGTTGAGAATTATTTTTAAAATAAATTGCTATTACAGTAAAATTAATTTGGACAAAATTTCGTCTTTCCAGCTTTACTAGTTTCAATGAAAATCGAAAATATATACAAGGTGCGCCATCTAAATGTGGTCGATGGAAATATTGAATAACTTTGACAGATTTAAACCGATTGACGTCGTCGAACACATTTCGGAAAGGTTATTGCATTACAATTTTAACCATGAATCGATTCACGCCCAAAGAACGCGCGGAAATAGTGACAATGTTCATTAAATGCAATCGTTCAGTTGTTGCAACACAGCGTGCGTATCGTCAAAAGTATAGCGGTCGTTCTGCGCCGATATTGACTGGCCACCGAGATCGCCCGATTTAACGGCACCGGACTTTTTTTTGTGGGGATTTTTAAAAAGCAAAGTGTATGCCAACAAACCGAAGACTTTAGACGAGCTTAAGGACAATATTCGAGCCGAAATCACTGCAATAACACCCGAGATGCTGGCAAATGTCATGGAAAATGCCAGAAAAAGAGCTGAATTTGGTATCCGCAATAAAGGTGATCATTTGATCGACGTTGTTTTTGGAAACTGAATGGAAAAAATTGTAAAGCTTCAAATTTTATAAAAATAAATAGTTTTCCAAAATCGATTGAGAATTGTTCAAGTTATTCTATATTTCCATCGACCACATTTAGATGGCGCACCCTGTATTTTTCAAAATTGTCCATTTGTGTGGGAGGCGATCGAAGGAGTAAAGGGATCGGGTCAATATTCCGTGACATTAATGACATCTATATCGTAATACTTTGACGTGAATTTCAAGTCGATACCTTAAATAGTTTCAAAGAAAAATCAATTTATTCTTATTTCGAAATTTCATTAAATTTGTATGGGAGGGGGTAGAAGGAGTGGGGGGATGTAGCCCATGCACGAACTTAAAGTTACTTTTTAGCTAAAAATGACACACAAAAATTGTTAGCACTATAGCTCAAAGCTTTCGAAAGTAATGCTGTAGACAGACGGACAGACAGCAACTCGGAATCGAGGTTTTTGAGCCACAACAAATATTTCTGTACCCTTGGCGGCTCTGTGCGAGCGTTATTTCTTAGCGTTACAAACGGTAAGGCAAACACAATATACTCTCAGATTTCATCTAGAGTATAACAAATACGAGAAACAAAATTCGCATGATTATTCTTCACTACGGCACGCTGAAACGAAATACGATAAGAAAACCGAGATAATCGAGATTTCTATGATCATTCGAATGATCATTCGTTTATTGAATTCATTCGACAAGACATATGTACCTATATCGATTATGAAAATCATCGATTATGCCCATTTCTAACGTGTATGCATCCATCTGATAAACATAAAGAAGGAACAAAACAGGACTACGATTGGGCGTAAATTTTTTGATTTCAAGAAATTTTGTAGGGAAAGTGGTACAGGGGCTGACGACATTGAACTAATTTTTTCTCATCATGCTAAAGTTGCTAGCAAAAAGTTTTACACAAAATTTAGGATTAAAAAATTTAATAGGTACTGAGAAAATGAGTGTATATATTATATATTAAGTGAAATTGTACAGTTTGTATGGGAGGTGGTAGAAGGAGCGGCGAGTTCTTAAAGATTTTTTCAGAAATAGCTATAAACATTATGTTATTGACATGTTTTAAATTGCAGATCAGTTGCATTCATACTTTTCAGGAAAATCGAATTTTGTAAAGTTGCAAAATTGAGTCAGATTGTATGGGGGGGAGGGGGGAGGTAGAAAGAGCGACGCTAATCGTCTAATTTGTTTTTCTTACTAATAATTTTACATAAATATTTGCACTGAGTAAATTTGTTCAGAGCATTTCATGAAAAAGTGTATCTTATATGGAAGGTGGAGGAAGGAGGGGGAGGAAACAAATAATTGGTCTTACAGTAGATTCAAATCATCATGCAAGTAATATATTCCAAATTAAAAATCAATAGCTTTTATACTTTTCGAGCAAACCCGTTTATTGTCGGATTGCGAAATTGTGTCATTTCGTATGAGAGGGGGTAGAAGGTGTGAAACTAATCGTTTTTTTTGTCTTACTAATAATTCTAAATGAATATTTAGTGCACTATTTCAGATCGATAAATTTTTTACGCACTGAGTAAATTGGTTTAGAGTATTTCATGAAAAAGTACAGTTTGTTTGGGAGGTGGTGGAAGGAGAGAGAGGACACCCATTTTATAAGACAGATTAAAATTATCATAAAAGATATATATTCCAAATTTCAAACCAATAGCTTTTATACTTTTCGAGCAAATCCGTTTATTGTCAAATTGCGAAATTGTGTCATTTTGTATGGGACGGGGTAGAAGGGGTGGAGCGATTTGTCCCGTTCACGAACTTGACCTTACATTTTTGTTAAAAATGACGTGTACAAAATTTGAACTGTAGATAGTTCAACCCTTTCTCAAGCTACAGACCGCACATACGGACGGACATCCGGTTTTAAGATTTTTGAGTGATCTTATGAACTTCTGTATCATTCATTTTATTCTCCGAGCCTTATTTCTTGGCGTTACAAACTTTGTGGTAAACTTATAATACTTTCAGATTTTATCTAGAATATTTAAGATATTAACTTCTACCCCTCCCAAAGGTATTTTTTCGACCATTTTTAAGAAATCAATTATCACCAAACCATTAAAAGCTATCCATCTGAAATTTTGTACAAAAACTTTTAAAAATATTTCAGATAAAAATGGATCAAAAGTTTTGAAATCCCCGCTGTCCTTCCACTCCTTCCCAACTAAAAATGTAATTGCTACCAATTTCAATAAAGCCATTTGCTATTCTCTCATCTCCTCCAACCCCTCCCATACTAATGTACGGTTTTAAGAATATAAAATACACCGAAAATTTCATAGAATTTACTAAATCCATGAAACTAACATTTTATACAGTGAATTTTGAATGTGATTCGAGCAATCAATTAGGAAATTATTGACATGTAACCATCTCTTCTATGGCACTCCTCCCCCCCCCCCCCCCCCTCACCCTATCCCACGAATAATAAAGTTGCGACCAACTTGTTGGCAGATTTTTTCTATTACTTTCCCGACTCAGTGTAATAGAAAATTTTGGGTGAATTTTTTCTTTTCTTAT
The DNA here is from genome assembly GCA_963669355.1 of Chorisops tibialis. Lineage (NCBI taxonomy): Eukaryota > Metazoa > Arthropoda > Insecta > Diptera > Stratiomyidae > Chorisops > Chorisops tibialis. The sequence continues at coordinate 265,411,739 of OY770262.1, read as the reverse complement.
TAGTAACTAATGAAGTAAAATGAATCAATCAGTGGTTCTTGAGCCAAATATTTTGGTAATGTTAATTCAGAGTTTGTACATAAAAAGGATAAAACGAAGGAAAGCTATTGGAGCCATGTGTGTTCAAACTTCAGTAAATAAATATTTGTGGAAGAGAGGGAAAAGCCCAACGTAATCCAATGCATTCAAATTCAAGTTACAATTAAGAATCTGCAATTAACGCAGACTTGTTCGATAAAGATATAACAGAGGATACATTATAACGGCTGAGCGCAATACATTTATTCAAAACAGACATACATGATTGTAATCAGAAATTTTATACAAAATTTTGCATTCGTCCTACAAGAAAACATACGCACAGATAAGAACATTTCTAAAAATTGGCATATGCTTTGCAGTCGACTTCCTTTGCCTTTGTTTGAACAAGAATTATATTATCTCAAATGCATAACTCCCATTAATTAAGTAATAGATAAAGTTAATTGAGTGTAAATGAATATCATTTTGTTGCCTTATTTTCCATCAGTTAACATTTTGCTTTATTAATATTTGTCTATATACTACCTACCTTCTGCATTTGCATTAACATTTTTTTGTTATTATTTTCATTGTTATTGCGATAAACCTATAATAAGCCCAATTTATTGAAATAAATTTGAAATTATTTTAAATGAGTGTTGATCTTAATTAATAACAAAATCAATAAGAAGATTAACAAATTAAGCAACTCCTCAATCATCATTACCAGTTTCTACAGACTGTACATCACCGACAGCGGCTTCGCTCGAAGATGTACTTGCGTCCCTGCTTGGATTGCCAACAGATTCCTACAGGTCCACAGGTACGAACCTGTAAGTTATGTTCCATAAAAAGACTAATTATATCTTAATTTTAATTTTAATTAACAAAAAAGCTGTTATGCTGCATGATCCGAATTTCTAATCGATTAATTTTGTAGCATGCCAGTTTCAATTTCTTACATTTTCATTTTTTTTCTCATTTATTAACATATGAAAATTTTCAATACAGAAGACGCAATTACATCACTAAAATATGATTTTAAAACTCTTTTCGAAAATAAATATGTGAAACCCATAAAAAAGAAAAATAAGTTTGCAACAAATAATCGAGTTTCTTTCTTTCGAAGGCGATACAGTTAATGATGTGACGACAAGCCGAGGGATAGCATCAACTTCACCCAATAGTCTTCAAGTTGAGCAACAAAATCGCTTCCGTCGACGCAGTGAAGGAGACGCACAAAGGCAAAAACAAAAACAACAGCAGCTACAACAGCAGCAGCAACAGAAGCAACCGCCTAACAACACACATCAACAGCTCCAAAATCCGAGCAACAATAGCGAAACCTCGATAACTCCCCGCCGTGTTAGCCTCGATTCGAGTGAGTCGAAAACCGCATCCGAACTCCTTATAAAATGTCGCAACAACAAATGCGATCAGTCCGCTTTGCCCGTCGACGCCAAGAAACAGTACAAAAGTTGCCACAATTGCTCCCACCAGTACTGCTCCCGAGAATGTAGACGAGCGCATTGGGAGAAGCATCGCAAAGCTTGTCTTCATTCGCGCGTTTCGAATCTCTGCCGCCAAGTTCTATCATCCTGCAAGGACGATACCGATACCCTACGTCATTTGAGTCTGCTCGCACGCAAAGGTTACCTATCGCAAGGACGCGGTGTAGTACGCATCCTCTTCCGCAGTCCCGAAAGCGCGGAAGCATTCATCAAGAATGGATTCCAATGCATGGGCGAAGCTTCGTACGTTCGCTGGCCTGACCTCATGCCCGCCGAAATGGGACTCGAACTCTACTCCGAACTGCTGCGACTCAGCACCGAATACAAGCCGGACTCAAAAATGCTCATCTACGTGGCCATTTGCGTAGTTTCCGAGGCGCCCGGTACCGCTACCGCTCCCGTCAAATGGGAGCGTCAACTAGTTTCGCGATGCGCCAAACTGAAACTCTCGAAAACTATCCTCGCCGAGGACGATCAAACGCAACAAGTGGTCGTAGTGCCTGAACCATCGACGGAAATCCTCATCCTAACGTTCAATCCGCAAAAACGTGTGGCGCCGAATCAGCGCGAACTAATTCTAGCCAATATTCAAAGCATTTTGAGTCGTCGCGGTGTTACACTTCGGAAACACTATCCCGAGATATTCCAACGGCTTCAGACATACGTCGATGGTACAACGGAGAAATTTATGCCGGTGACGATTCATCCGCGCGATTCGCAATCCGGACAAGGATTCGTTTGTATAATTATGCCAAATGCTGGAGACTCGGAGCCTATCCGACTTCCGAAATCAGATGCAGGAAATCGCGTCAGCACTTTTGATGTTGGCGAAGAATTACTTGAAAGTTGATTTTCAGTTTAGATGTTTTGCATTCCGAAATACTGAGCCAAATTTGTAATATATATCTAGTAAGCCTCGGATAAATTGAACACGGTAACAAAAGTCACTGGAAAGATGATTAAAAGTAGTTTTTGTTTTGATGCATATTGCAATTTTTATCATCACCTTGGATCGAATAAAAGATTGTCACAAGATCCAGGACTAAATTCCATTCAGTAAACCGTTTAATAGAGCCTTCTTCATTTTACTTAACACAAATTATGTTGTGCTAAGGACAAAGGCTTTTTACATCGTAATACTGAAATTGTATCGGAGTCTCGATATGAAACTAAGCAATTTTAAATTCTGCTTAATTTCACAAAAATAGTAATAATTAAATTAATTTAAATAGCTAGGCTGTAGGCTAGTGGGCAGCTACAGTGCGAATTGAAAGAAAGATTTTCGGAATCTACACTGTTACGCTTTATTATTCGTGACGTTTCGGTTTCCGCTGAGACCTTTTTCAAACTAGTTTGAAAGAAAAGATTTCCGGATTCTGCACTGTTACGCTTTATTATTCGTACCGTTTCAGTCTCTGCTGAGACCTTTGACCAACTAGTTTGACAAAGGTCTCAGCAGAGACCAAAACGTCACGAATATTAAAGCGTAAGAGTGTAGAATCCGGAAATCTTTTCTTTCAATTGATTAGAAATCTTTGTTTATTTCGTATATGGAAGCAATGACGGAGAACAAAGATACAAGTTAAAAAGCATGTATTTTGAGGAAACAGAGCTGAGACAATTAAGCTTAAATCGAAAAAGTTGGTAGTGATACAAAAAATGTAAGGACATTTTGGTAAATTTGTTAGCATCACATATCCATGAGGTTAATTTCTCTTGTAGATATAGATTTCATTTCTCCTCCTGATGATGAGTACATACAGTGGCCGACAAAAGTCTACATATGGCCCCTATTTTCGCTGCTTGACCAGCCCAATAGCACTATTTGAAAAGTAATGATCTTGTTTATAGTCTATTTTTATTGACATGTAACAAAAAAATCTTTTCTCCAATATAAACTAAACAATATATTCATAAAAAAACTAAAAAATAGCATCGCCAAAAGTCTACGTACGATCATGAGATCCACCAAAAACTTCATTAAGGAATTTGCATTTCATTCCAAAACTTAATATTAATATTTTGTTGGCCCACCGTGGGCATCTATAACTGCCTGCAAGCGTCTTGGCATTCTACTTCTTCTACAATGGCACTACAGCCCAAATCGGGCCTTGGCCTCCTAATCTTCAGGTTCCTTAACATGTTTCATTACTTATTGTGGAAGGGTTGTTAGCCCTTCGCACAACCCTCTATCTACGAATCTTTCATTTTCGTAAATTGAGGTAACCAAAGTATATCTAAGCAGGCAATGCGCTAGAATAATAAATTACGCCGACCGGGATTTGAACTCACGACCTTCGCATTACAAGACCAACACGCTACCTACTAGACTACACCCTAGCTTGTCTTGCCATTGATGCGATCAAATTTTCTAACTCATTAGGCATTATTTGACCTCATTCCTCAATGAGCTTCTCTTGTAGTATTGTAGCACTTCTAATGTCGTGTTTTCTCCCAAACGTGCTCGATGACATTGAAGTCCGGACTTTGTGGGTATTGAGCTGTCTTGGAGCATAATATAATTGCCAGTCCTTCACGATTTGAGCAATTTGCTTGGTATCATTGTCTTGTTGGAATATCCAGTTTTCACCAAGGTCCAACTTATCGACCGATTCCCTTAAATTGTGTTGCAAGATGGTTTTGTAGAAATGGCGATCCATGACGCCATCAATGAACACCAAATTTTTCTACACCCAACGCTGCAACAGCACCCCAAACCATCACATTGCCACCGCCATATTTGACTGTAGGAATTAGGTGTTTCGCGTTTATTCCCGTGTTTTCTTTTCACCAAACTTGAGCTCTACCGCCATTTCCAAATATGTTATACTTCGATTCATCGGTGAATAAAACCTTCTTCCAAAAATTAAGTCTTTTGTGATGCTTTTTGGCAAATTCTAAGCGAAGTTTGCGATTTTTTTCGCTTATAAGGGGTTTTTTTGCGAGATGTTCTGCTTTGATAACCATTATTATTTAATGTTCTTTGAACTGTTCTTGGATGCACCGTGATTCCTGTTCGTTTTGCTATGTCCTCCGCCAATTTTGTGGCATGCGCCTTTGGGTTTTGGTTCACTTCTTTCAAAATAAAGGAGACATCTCTGCGAACCAGCTTCTTCGGTCGACCACTGCGCGGCTTGTTTTCAACAGAGAACCAGCTTTTGTAGTTGTTGAATATGATTTGAACTGGTGATTTACTTCAATTCAACAATTTACTCAACTAGGCTCGTTTTTCAGGTTGCCGAATAACTGCAGCATTTTTCAGGCGAAAATTCTGGTAATCCAAAAGGCAGCCGATATCACCATAACGTCGCGGACCGGTAATGGAAAAACTAATGTCTCTACAGATATTCAGGCTTCCTTGAAGCCACTGGAATCACGTACTATCAAGCCTAAGACAGAATTCAGCTGTAATGGCGCATTACAGAATCGCTGCACCAAAATAAAGGTATAACTTTGCTGGGTTCCGGGCCACAGTGGAATAACAGGTAATGAACGGACGAGCTAGGAAAGAGAAGTGCTAGCCTTGAACTAGATTCCGCAGAAAACTTACCACTGCCCATACATATCGTCAAAGATTGTATAGACGCGCAGAAGAGAAATTTTCCCAAAGCCAGGTGGAAAAGTACCATAACCTGTAAAACCACGCAATTAATGTGGAAGAAGACAAAACTCTCGTTATCACTAACCATGAAGCAGTATTTGGTATGGTTACCAGCCATTGCCTTATTAAAGCACATGCTTACAGAATGGGTTTGGTAACACATGATCTCTGCAAGAAATGCAGGAGAGAGGGAGACGATGGAGCACGTGCTGTCTAACTACCCAGCTCTTGCCAAAAGAAGGCTCAAACTCCTCGTCGCACCGTTTTCTCCGACCTAAAGCAGGTATCGAGCTGCAATATGTGGAATATGTTAAATTTCGCCGCAACTATGGAAACCACGTTATCGTGGGCGACTTCAGTGTACATAACTCTGCCTGGCACACTCAGATACTAAGGACCAGGAAGGGCGTGATACTGAGCTTTTTGCCTCTATAAATGGTTTAACACAGCTCGTAGATGAGCCTACTTGTTTACTAGATATTGCACGACATTTTTCCAACCTCCTTGACCTTTTTCTCACCAGCCAACCAGAGAAATATTCTGTTTCTGTCATATCACCATCGCCATTTTTTGATTCGTGCACAATTCCCAGCTGCAGCACTTACACTGATGACAATCCAGGCACCCCGAAGAAATATTTGGCATTTCAATAGAGTCAATTAGGGGGGGGGGCGTTAATTGACTTCTTAAATTCCTTTGATTGGAAGTTGTGCTTTGATGCCAATGACTGCGATGAAGCTTCTAGACTTTTCACCGACATTATCCTGAAAGGTATGGACCTGTACACACCTTCTAGTTATAAAAGAGTAAGGCCTTCGAAGGACTTTTAGTTCAACAAAGAATGTCTCGATGCAATTTAGACCAAGAAACAAGCATTTCAAACCTTTAAAGGCAATAAAACACCTGCCAACAGATAACTCTTCAATGAATAAAGAAATGCCCGCAAATCCCTACTCAACTGTGTTAAATTTGAGCATAACCAAAAATTTCGACGGAAGATCCTTCCCTAAAGGCACGAGATCTTACTGGTCATTCGTCAAAATGGTCAACAACAATTTAATTTTTTCTTCAATACCACCCTTTTGTCGATGGCGACCGCACCTTTATTGATCCTGTCGAAAAAGCTAACTTAGTAGCAGCAAATTTTGCTACAAACTTACGCCTTCCAACTTCAAACCATATCGTCTCCCGCTCTAAATGGTTCTAATTTCTCACTGCCTAAACTATAACTTCGCATGAGACTTGTTTCTGGGATCCTTCAAGAGCTCAATATCAACAAATTTGCTGGTCCGGACGGTATTCCCCATTACCCTTAAAAAGTGCTCCTTTTCTCTGGCTAAACCTCTTCGCAATTTTTTTCATCTATCCTATTCTTCTGGGTGCTTTCCACAATTGTGGAAATCGCGAATGTTCAGCCAATTTCCAAGAAAGGAAGCAAAGCGAACCCCGCCAGCTACCGCCCGACAGTCATTACTTCAGTGCTCTCGAAAGTAATGGAAACTGCTGTCAATGGCAAAATCATTAAATATCTCGAAGATAAGCAGCTAATCGAGTAGATCACAATGTCCTCATTTTAAAGTTAAAAAAAATTGGTGTGACAGGATCCTTACTTGACTGGCTTAAATCCTATCTTAACAATAGAACTCAATTTGTTAAGTTTCAAGGTCTTATTTCCAAGGAAATATTAGTGTCCTCTGGGGTACCCCAAGGAAGTCACTTGGGACCTCTCTTATTTAATGTGTTCATCTCAGATCTATCAGAAGTATTGGAAAATGTTTCACATCTGATGTACGCTGATGATCTAAAAATATATCATGCCATAACCTCTCCCGCAGATGCCGCATTCCTACAATCCAAGCTTATTGCGCTAGATCATTGGTGCATTCAGAACAAATTAGAGCTTAATGTGAATCACGTAAATCATCCACATATCACCATGACTATGTCTTAAGTGGAACTCAACTACACCGTGTTGATCAAATCGAGGACCTCGGCTTAGTACTGGACAACAAACTGTGCTTCAAATCTCATTATAATCGAATAATTTCGAAAGCCAATAGACTTCTTGGGTTCATTAAGAGAAGAGCCAAAGAGTTTAAGAATGTATGGGTTACAAAATCTTTATTCTGTTCTCTTGTCCGCCCTATTCTGGAATATGTATGTCCCATTTAGGACCCTTTTTTCCAGTTATACAGCAACAGAATAGAGTCAATCCAGAAGCAATTCCTTCTTTTTGCTCTCAGGGACTTGTATGACCCTAGAGACTTTGAAAACCTTCCACCCTACACAGTTAGGCTGCAATTATTAAATCTCTTACCGCTTGGTTCTAGAAGAACCATGCTCACATCCTGTTTTACCTTAGATGTTTTGAATGGCGATATTAAGGTTGACAACATCTCCAATAAATTCAGACTCAATGACAATGTCAGGCTGACGAGACATTCAAAACCACTTAAGGAATATGCACATCGTACTGATTACGGACAAAATGAACCTATTAACAGATGCTGTAGAGTATTCAACAAATTCAGCGCCCACTATACACCTCCAATAAATAAGCTGACATATAAACTGAGACTACGCTCCGTTTTATAAGGTCCCCACATCCCACTTAACCCTTCCACCAGTGTCTATGATATATCATATATGAATATACAATTATGTTTAATTAATTAATGTAAATTTAAATATATTAGGATATATTAAAATAAATTAAATTAATTAATAATCTATTTGTAAACTAAACTATCTTGTTATGATTAATAAATAAATAAATAATCCATGATCGTCAGGGGTTCCCTTCTGGAAGGTTCACGTGAGATCTTTGGTCTAATTGACAGAACATTGGAACTCATGCATACAAAAACGCGGCGAAGGTCAAGTTCTTGCACTTGACATTTAAAAGGTTTTGACAAAGTTTCGCGTGATATCTCATAGTTAAGCTTAGGGCCATAGGTCTTAATTCTACCCTTGTTCAATGGATTGAGAGTTTTCTTTCTGAACGCACTATAGAAGTAATACTACATTGCGTTACCTATTCCTCTTTCGAAAACAAATTCCGGCGTCCCTCAAGGCTCTGTTTTTTCGTCAACTCTTTTCTTAGTTTTCATCTCTGTCATCCACTCTCAATCCAATTCATAGTTTTGCGGATCACAGTACTTTGGATAAAACCTATGAATTTAACTCTGCTGCGGAATCACTCAAGTATTCTATTGCTTCCAATCGCTTAGAGTTACTCTATGGCGAAGAAAGGACATGACACCTGATACTACAGTTCGGTCAAGGTAATAACCAGCTTTTCCGTTAAATTTGAAACAGCACCTACCTATTTTCCAGCATGCGATAAATAAGCAAATGTGATTGTAAACCGTTCATTAGTACGTAGAACCTGGCAAATTAAACAAATTCTTTCAGGTGCCTTGTTCTTCCTTCTTCATGGAGTAACTCTACATTCGCTGAATTCGGATCTCAGCTTAATCCTGAAATTGGGCAGGAAATATAGAGTAGAATTCAACGCCTCCAAAATATAGGCCTGTCATCTATCCCTCAAACGTGATGTTCCAGTGTTATCTCAAAAGGTGATCTTTGGTGGCTCAAATATTTGAACCTCGGATAACTTCTAGTCTTCTAACTTCTAGACGTTAAAATCAATGACCACCTGAACTGGGCCCAACACATCTTTGATGTTGCCCTCCACGCCCCTAAATGCAACCTTCTACAATTCGTATGTTTGGGTTGGGACATTCTAATCATACCTGGCGTTGCTCGACCAATTTCAAAACTTGCGGTCCGAATGATTGGAGACGAGACCATCACGTCTTCTATCGATTCTCTCGAGCAGCAGAAATGTTGGAGTACTCAGCATTTACTATCGCTACTTCAGTGATCAATACAGTGCGGAACTAAGCACACTCATCCATCCACTCTATAATTTTTCTCGAGATATTCGTCAAGCTAAACGTGCGCACGAGTACATCGTTAAGCACTTGCCTTCTCGTAGAATGAAATATAGGCAGTCATTAATTTCCCGAACATCAAGACTTTGGAACACATTACCAGCCAAAGTATGTATTTCCCAACGAGTACAACATCCAGTGCTTCAAAAGCAATGTACACCGTCACTTTCTACTTTGTCCACCCAAATTAAATTGACCCGACTTTAGTTTTTTCTCCAATTCCTATACCGACACAGCTGTGCATAGCAGTATAGGGTGACTCCCTAAGTTGTGTTTGGTTCCTTAAAAAAAAATCACGCCTATTTAGAAGGTTGTTCCCTGACACCACTTTATATGTGATAGTACATACCGTACCGAAAACCTTCTTTTATCATAAAGAGAAATCCTTTGGTGCCGTTTTAGACGTGGAAGGCGCATTTGCCCATATCAAGATTCATGCATACTTGATACCATATCGTAGTATGGATGTGTAACAAGACAAGTAAGGCTCGGTTCACAAAAGTACGCTATATGGTGGTATTATAACACCTATGCTATAGATCTTTTTTTTACAGAATGACCTGTGTCATAAACAATTTCGGCATTTATGTGCAATGCACAAACACAGTCATGGAGGCAAGGAATGGGATTGGGAAGGTAGGGAAAGGGGAGTGCGAATGATCGTAACGAGTGGAGAAGCTGGTATATTTTTCAGTTGTACTGGCTGACAAATATTTGCAGATGGTATGGGAGACTGAGTGATAGAAAGCGAACAGAAACCATCTACTGAGTATCTAGGCCTTCTTGAAGTGGAACTATTTCACTTTTACATCGTTTGCCCATTTTATTTCTTTCTTTCAATTTTTCATCGCCAGTAACAACTGAAAAATTCGTGCTTAAAAAAATCCCTTGTCTGGAGAGGGAATCGAACCCACCACTGAGAACCAAGCACGCTGCCCACTACGCCACGGAAGCCTCATTTAGTGTCCTAACTGTGAATGAACCATTTTCCGTTTTAAAGCGGAATGGCTACACCACAATAGCATATGCAGTCGATCTTATCGTCATGCTAACTACTACTACTACTACTATATCATGCTAACTAGTAGCTGGGTATTAGATAAAGGACTTTATTTTTTTTATAGCAACGAACATAACTTAGGGGCATCCCTTTAATGCATTGGATGCACAGTCACGTCAATATAGGATAGGTGGGGGGTATGTAGGGGCGATGAGGTTTCAGGAGAGTTTCTGGAGGAGAGAGTCTAAACTGTTGGTAGATGTTAACTTTGAAACACTGAATGTTGTAAGTTAAAGGGAACTCGTGGGGCGGCAATACATTCCATGGTAGTGCTGTTCAGGTGATGAAGGATTGATTATACTTCACTGTGCGTGACGATAAAGGCGGAACAGTGAACTCATAGGCGCGTGCGGTTTGCCAAGTATTCCTGGTATAGTTGGAAAAAGGAGGGATGAGGATTGACAGTTCTTCACTGCATTTACCGTGGACATATCGATGGTACTGAGCGTTTACTGAGTACCGCGATGTTCGAGGGAATCTAAAGAAGCTCTTATAGTCACAACTCGAGTATCGCAAGTTGTGTTTTGGGTGTCCCAGCCCATAAGCGTGAGTTGTACTCGAGACGAGGACGAATGTAGGCCTCGTAAAAACTAGCTAGATTGTGAGGCGTAAAATACTTTTTTCATCTTCAAAGAACGCTAAGGGGCTTGGAAGCAACCATTACTATCATCTGCCCTCAAAAAACAGACCAGTCCATCTTCTGAGAAGAAGAACCTTCTTTGCTTGCAAGAAGACATTCGCCTTGAAATGAAGTTGCACCTCATCTACTTCTTCTTCAATGGCACACAGCCCAAATCAGGCCTTGGCCTCCTGACCTTCAGATTCCTTAACATTTTTTCACTATTTATTGTGGAAGGGTTGTTAGAACTTCGCACAGCCCTCTATCTGCGAATTTTTAATTTTCGTAGATTGAGGTGACCAAGCTATACCTAAGCAGGCGGTGTTCTGGAGTTATGCGTCGACCGGGATTTGAACTTACGACCTTCGCATTGTAAACTAACACGCTACCCACTAGGCTACACCCTAGCAGCACCTCGTCCACTTGATGTATAGCAATATAGTATAGCCCAGTTATTTGCTATTGCGCGCTGGTGAGGTCTCTAGCTTTGGCACTATAAACTAATCTATCACCTTTAAAACTAATCCCAAGGATGGCATAACTAGTGCTTATAGAACCACACGCAGCGCTTTAGGAAGTTCTCTCACTTCCCTCACTTGATATTTTTATAAGGCAAACAGCAGTCAGCAGCCCCCATTACATTACAAACCTCTAATTCATGGTTCACACCAGTAATTTCTCATGGCACAATTTTAAACGTCATTAGAGATGCATCTTCTCTTTTAAATTGCGAGTACGATTGTGTGAATCAAAGACATACTGAGAAACGGAGGTTCCACGCTAAGTTTCCTAAACGAAGCGAATGGGCAACAAATGCGATACTAAGAGCCTGTGAGGATCCTCATTTCTATACGGAGGGATATAAAATTAACTAGGGGACAGGTGCAGGGATCCAATATAGTGTTCATTTGCAGACACGCCCAGCGAGTCATAGTTACCTGTTAAGTAACGACGCATCATCTGCAAACATTAACTCCATTAGAAAGTCAGTTGGTGTAGCATAAACCATGCACAGATACAACTCAGAGCGCATATAGACCATAAGCTAGGCCCTTGTGATGCCATAGAATCTCAGAAAAATTCATACATGGCGAATTTTCTATGAAATATTGAAGACTCTTGGCTACCGAGGATATCGGAAAAATGTGCCCTTAAGTGGCATTTCCTCTTTCTAGAGAGAGCCAAAAATGTTAAGGAACCTGAATATCAGGAGGCCAAGGTCCGATTTGGGTTATAGCGCCATTGTAGTAGAAGAAGAGAGAGCCCATAGATGTCGAATTGCTTTTTCCGCTTCCTCATCTTTGCAGCTCCTGCAAACGTCTTTCAAAGAAAGCCAAGCCTCTTAGCATGTTTCCCTATCAAACAGTGTCCTGTAACAACTCCTACTATGGATCTGATCGTCTGCCTTTTAGAGGTATCACACTGCCAGAGCGTTTAGATCGAGCACATGCCGAACTCTGCGGTGGTATTACATGTAGTGTAATATGTTATACCGATCTGGCGTTGGCTTTGGTAATCGCATCCAACTTAAGTTGCAGCTTATAAGTTGTGAGACACATATTCAGCTTCTCTTTCTCAGACTGAATCTGCAAGGTGGTACCATGCCGGACAGCTCGTCAGCTATGCAGTTCTCCGGAATATCCCTAATCCCTGGTACACAGCAAGATGAATATTGAATTCTTCCACAATTTCTCTCAGATATACGCGACAACCATCTCTAAGATATACGCGACAGTCATGGTTGTCGACATGACTAATTGGCATGGCAATTAGCAAAATCTAAAAATAATATAAAATATCCCAAGCCTGTGGAAAAAATTCAATCCAATTCTATTGCTTTGAAGGCAAAGATTTTAAACACCCATAGCGACGGCTGCCGATTGAATCGATTGGCTCTTGGATATGGACCCGCGGGTGGAAGTCAACGAGCGGGGATCATGTGGTTTGGGTGATCAAAACCTTTTTGTCGATCTCAACGCAGTAGAATTGTGTAGAATTTTTTCCATAGGCTTGCGATATCTTATATTGTTCATAGTCTTTGCTATTAGCGAAGATGCCAATATGCTTACTTAATACTACATTACCCTTCAGCCAGGCCAAGGCTTCTTTTATCGGCATCATTTCTGCTTAGAAGCAGCAAAATATGTTTAAGTTAAGCATTGCCGAGGTAACACCTTGTCTCACTCCACTTCTAGTTTTCGAGTCACCAGTCTATGTTTTTGGTTAAAATCTTGAAATCTTCCAGAATTAAGGAGTAACCAGTTTGAATACGCAGCTAAGGTTTAGCATAATGGGTAGCGTGTTGGTCTTGTAATGCGAAGGTCGTGAGTTGAACTCTCGGTCGACGCAATATATGATTCCAGCACATTGCCTGCTTGGATATACCTTGGTCACTTCAATATACGAAAAAAAAAATTGTAGATAGAGGGTTGTGCGGAGGGCTAACAACCCACAATAAGTAATGAAAAACGTTAAGGAACCTGAATGTCAGGAGGCCAAGGTCCGATTTGGGCTGTAGCGCCATTGTATAAGAAGGAGAAGTTTGAATGCACGAGTTTCCTTGATGCGGCAGCCGCACTTAGCCATTTGCCACCATTTGTTCACCAATAATGTCGAGAGATAGCAGATAAATCAGTACTTCTTATGCTGCAGGGGGGGTTACTCTGCGAGCTCCACTCATGCAGAATCAGGTTCTCCACACCACCAAGATAGTCCACCTCACAATCACACTATATAACGAGATAAGTCTGGTGATGGTAACGTAGAGGCAATGCACTACTTTTGGCTGCATTTCCCATTTGTACCTATGGGCTATTTACAGGAGTAAAGCGCAACAGCAGCTTTATTTTTCACACTCCAGCCCAGTCCTATCCAAAATAGGACTTAGATATTTTGCTCTATCTGCGAAAACAAAACTGGTACCATCCAGGGTAGGAGGGCCAACACGGAGTATTTTGCGTTTGTGAGAAGGACTAGCTCGGCTAGTTCGTCCAGAGTATTCGGGTGCTTCGTCAACATTGTCCGCTTAAGCAATCACTCTTCCAGTTTTATCAGAAGTAACGGGTAAAATAATTTTTGGTAGTCCGCTCCATAATTTGTTTACGCAAATGTTAAAAATCTAAGGGATAATATGAAAAGCTCATCAGTAACGCAGCATTGATAAATATCTAATAGCTAAATTGATAGACATCTTCTTTTAAGAACAAGTCACCTTACCGATGGTTGATAGTCAGGACCTTTTCTAGGTGGTTTGCCGCCCGGTGCCAGCATCCTTTTCCACCCTCCGCATTTTAAATACTAATATCTACCGTGAGTTGTACGAGAGTACAAATTTAGTCGGCTTTGCTTGGAATGTTTTTAACTCAAACTATAGAAGAGTGAGAAAATTGTTTACCAATGCTACGCGAGATTCCTAACATAATAGTCAACAATCCCATATTCGAAAATGAAAAATCAGATTTTTACTTTGAACAGATTTAATGGAATGAATAGATCCAATTCTAAATTTTGCGTACACTCTTATTGTTCTTTAGAAATAAAGCTTGAAGATTCTCTAATATCCGTTGATTGTTTCTAAGAAGTAACCAATTTTCAAAAACACGTCAATTTTTAAAATTATTTGATCGATTTATTCCAAGTAATCATTTCGTCAAAATTTTGCCTAATATATTAAAGTTACACAACTTCTAGGAATTGTCTACCTCTTAAAGCTTTCGCCCGAGGTGTTCTTAAGTCAAAAGTGCCAAAAAGCAATGTTATGTAAATGTAAGTATTGCCTACAATGCTTGACGAAAACAATTACCAATCATCTTAAAAATTCATTGTGAATTAAATTAAATTTTTTAAATACAATAAAGAGGCAAAATGTAAATTTTTCACTTGCTTCAATGAATGCCACGCCGCTGATCATTAGTCTTCCGATCGCTGGCTAGGACCATGGGGATGTTTTGGGCTTTAAAGTTTTTCTACGGTTTGTCTGGCTGATTGTTTTATCTGGAACTTTTTTCCGACTGGTTGATCCGCAGATCTAATATTCCTACGTATTTTACTTATGTCTAGAAATTAATTTCGATCTCATTACATCACATAACACATACTTCCTGAGTTGTACTATGAATCTACTAATACTACTTTATAAGTATCAGTAGGTCATTTACTACCAGGTACTGCGTTTCTAGTTTTGGCCGTGATGGTTTCGCCCCATCCAGCTGTCTGAATTTTAGGAGAGGGCAGACATCTTTCCAACTAGGGTGTAGCCTAGTGGCTAGTGTATTGGTCTAAAATGCGAAGATCGTCAGTTCAAACCCCGGTCGAATCATAATTCCAGCATACTTCCTGCTTGGGTATACCTTTTTTACTTCAATCTACGAAAATGAAAATTCGTAGATAGAGGGTTGTGCGAAGAGCTAACAAGTCAGGAGGCCAAGGCCCAATTTGGGCTGGAGTGCCATTGTAGAGAATAGACACCTTCACATCGTTCTTGGAAGAAATAAGGTGGGACAGCTAGGTCCGTACAAAGTCCTTTGCCTTTATCAAAATGCATGAGGAAATATACTCTAAAATGTAGCTAGTTCCTATTGCCCATTTTGTAAGATATCACAAAACTCTTCGTCAATTCCTGATACCTGTAAGGCTACAAGTAATCAATCGCCCACATGATCTGAAAAGTTCAGAAGCAGATGGAAGTTTGCTCTGTTAGAGCTGTTTTCTTACATGTGCTGACTTTAGATCACTACTACGGAGAGCTAAGAAGTGCTTATTGAATAGCACCTTTGCTTTTAGATAAACTCCCTCCGGAGGTTACACGCTCTATAAATAACCCAGTCACCATCGCACAAAGCCAGGATCTAATCTAGTGGGTAGCGTGTCTTTAATTCGTAGGTTGTAGTTCAAACCCCGGTCGAAGTATAATTTCAGCACAATACTTGCGTGAGTATATCTTGGCCACCCCAAACTGTGGATTTATAGATAGAGGGCTTTGTGAAGAGCTATTAAACTTTTCAAAATAACAACTAAAATTTTCAGGAACCTGAAGGTCAGGAGGACAAAGCCCCATTTGAGTTGTAGTGTTATTGAAGAAGATGAAGACCTTCGCACTTGACTCTTTTAAACGGTTTTTTGCTCTTAAATTTTCAAGTGCTTCTGTTGTTTACCTTGGACAACTTTTTTTGTATGAGACAAGGATAACATTCGTGAACTAGACTAAAGAAAGTACTGAATTTATCTTCTATACATGCTAGCTGCTCAGCCGAAAATCTACCCACATAACCCAAATGTGTGTAGAGTTCCCGCATGAGAAATCTGGATGTTGAATCTGAATTATATATTGAAGGGTCGTTCGAAACATGCTGACTAATATAGTTAAATCAAGAACCCCCTACTTTCAGTCTGCTAGAGTTCTTTATTCAACTTTGATCAAAAACGTCGCAGGGACCTGTAGTTTTCCTGTTCGTGTAAAGTATGGAGTTTCGTAAAAAACACCAAAAAGAAGAAGAAGACATAATAGAAAAGCATTAATTTTCTTGCATACAATTTTTCAAATATTATGTACATTTTTTTTTTGGAATTTGAATGGGAATTTGTCAATAAAACACAGAAAATAGTGTTGATCACATAAATTTATTTTATCTCCTTTCAAAGCGATGGACTTCCTCCAACGTTCACTCCAGTCATCGAAACACTTATTACTTAATTTTTCTAATAATAAAAATAAAAATTTCCTACCCTGAAATTTTGTGTTTTTGCGTTTCATGACTAAATTAGCCTAAAAATGCAAGAAAAAAATCCGTCCCGCCGTCTGTCGTCCGCCGTATATATGGACTCATATCTCCGAGACAGTTGAAGGTAGAATGTTCGCTTCTGGGTGGATTGTTGATTGGGTAAGTGAGCACCATTATCTATATTTGGGGAGTGTCAGCTGGAAGGTAGCGGGGAGAGGCAAAGAGTCAAAAACTACACTTGGTAACATCACCACTGCGAATGCAGGTAGGCGTCCGAAAAGGGGGGATAAAAACAATTTGTCGACCGAATTTTTCTTTTAAATGATTATATCTTCAGAACTACTTGCTCCAAGAAATTCTTATTTTAAGACCAATTAGGTGGCATATAGTTCCACTATAATCTACTGAAAGAAAGCCGAATAATTGTAAAGGGGAAGTTCCGGGGGGAAGAGGGTGCGAAGAAAAACACTTGAAAATGAATATCTCAACTACTTAAAAATAAAAAAAAATATCTAAAAGTTTGAAATATTAGCTGGTCGAATACCTTCAAAACTTTTACCACCTCCCATACAAAATTATTTTTTCGACCATTTTTAAGAAATCGATTATCACCTAACTATTATTACAAAAGCTATCAAATTAAAATTTTGCAGAAAAACTTTTAAAAATATTGTAGTTGAAATGAAATTGCGTCCAAAGTTTTGAGATCGCGCCTGCCCTTCTACCCCCTCCCATACAAAAATATGATTTGTACCAATTCCAATAAATCAACTAATAACCAGCAAATTAAAAGCTACAAACTTCAAAATTTGTACGAGCACCTTACAAGAGAAACGAACTAAAAACCATCACAAATTTTACGATTCCCTTACCTCCTCTGCCTCTTCCCATACAAATGTTTGATTTCGTGAACGAAATATTCACCGAATTTTATGAAAATTCTGTACAAATTCGTCTATGAAACTGACTTTCTATAAAGAGAATAATGGATATGATTCAAGCAGTCAATTAAAAAATTATCAACATCCACCCACCCTTACTATCACCCGTCGCCCCTCCCCTCATAAGAACCCAAACTTACATAAATAAACGAATGAAATATTTATTCAATGTACTGGACCTATTGATCGTATTGGCAACGAAGTGTTAAATTGACAACAGCCCTGCCCTATAACTCCCTTTCACTAAGTATTCCCTAAGTACTCTAACATTCATAATAACTTTCCACGCATCCTCAACTTTTCCCATAATAATAACTGCCTTGTTGGCAGTTTATTATAAACATATTCCAGAATTGCCTTCAAATCATTTAGCGTTTTCTTTTTTATGGCTTCTTTTGATTCTTTCCTTGAAATGGTAATTCCATCTTTGAGAAGATGGAGAAGTCGCATGCAGTCATCCATCTCTGGTGAATAAGGAGCTTCACCAAAAATTCGATCATAATGAGCACTGTATGGGAAAGTATGTATATTGTCCTGGTGCAAAATTCAAGAATAGTTCTTGTGTAAATTCACTCGATTAGTCGTTCGCAATTGATACTTTTTCTCATAATGCCGAGATAATATTCCTTATTGATTATCTGACCCTCCTGAAATGAATTCCTTGTGGATAACACCAAATTAGTTGAAGAAAATAGTCAGCTTAACTTTGGTTTTTGACCGACCTTAACAATCGTTCACCACTTCCAGAACGACTTGGAATCTCTGTACCACTCGTAGGCTCGTGGTCTTGATAAAACTGAGTTACCTTTAGCCTCATTCAACATTTTCATGGAATCCGCACACAAGATTCTTTTAGAATCAAAAAATTTCAAACAAACTCTTTGCCTGCTTTAAGTCAAGCAGCTGGTTCTTAACTAATATAGCCGACATCTTTTCAGCTCTTCATTTAAATGATAAATTTCCGATAGATTTTTTGACAAAATGTTAATAACATTTATTATGTATAAATTTAATTTTCTTCAAAAAATTCAAAAAAAAAAAATTATTCTCGCTGACTTTTGTTACTCGTTTGAAAATTTAATAAATATATCTGTCTAATCAAATATCTACAGAACTCTAGCAATGTATCCCAATGATCATCTTTTAAACCTGTATAATTATTTTAGATAAACATAAATGTAATATTTCATTTATAAATTATTTTGTGATTAGTTTTGCCTTAGCGTTAATAAAAATAAATAATAACAATAATGTTTTCTACAATATTTTTGATTGTTTTACAATTAGAAAAATTTTTATTAAAAATTAGAAAAATGTTACGTTTCATAATATGTATATTTTGAAAATTGTTTCATACTTGTTTATGAAATTTTCCAAAGTTTATTATTAAGTTACGAAATTTACTCTAAATAAATAGAAATTATAGCCAATTAAATTTAAGAATGATCCCAAAAAATCCACGAAAAAATTTCCAAATCAATCAGACTAAAAGAAAATTTTATACTCATAAAACAAAAAAATATAACTTAAATTCGATGTCAGTTAGCATAATATAAAAATTTCTAGCGTACTATTAAAATTATATTGTTAATAATCGTACTAATAAAATTGGCAATTATGCAAAATTAAAAATATCGAAATGAACGAAACACCAAAAAAAAACGCGATCAATAAGAGATATGAGGAAATAGTGAGAAAAAAAAATGTGCTTAACAAAAGGATAATAAACTAAGAAAACTAACATTATAAATGCATGGTTAATTCATTTTTGTTAACTTATATCAATAATTTTATATAATATAAATAATCAAAATGAATAAATTCTTAAAATCAAATCATGTGTGTATTAGATTATTTATCTGCCAATAAAATGAAACTAGGGCATACAATAATATCGTTGTTAAATTTTACTAATTATATACAAATATATATCAATATTTGTTTTTGTTTTTATTTTATATATTATCTTAATAATTTTGTAGTAATAAATGCTAAAAATAAATTAAATCTAGCTATATGAAAATAATACAAAAAAAAATATATAAAACTATTAAAATTAAATGGATTGTGTTTTTTGATATTTATTTTAGGAAAGCAAATAAAACAATATTGCAATAAATTAAATTAAATATAATATGAAAATGTAAGTTACTAAAGTTTTTTATTTGAAATTAAAAAGCCGAAAGATGTTATTTATTTTTAAAGAATTCATCATTTGAGCGTATTTCACTAAATTTCCGGTTTTTATCGACAAGGCGCGATTCTGAGCAACTACTAATGACCGTGTAATTGTCGTTAGGACTTTTTTATGTCTCTGGCTTCCACTTCAACTGGTCGAAGGTTATAGTCCAGAGCTTGTTTCGAGTTGCCTTTAGATTTGGTATGCTTCTTACATATCTGCGATTTTTTCACTGCTATTTTAAAAGAGCAATCGCATATTAAGGATTTAAAAGAGCAGCGATTAGAAGATCAGAGCAAATGCATACTGCTTACGGTCTATTGCCAATAAAATTGCCGCAATGATCATCGCCACAAATCCCAGAGTTCTTGTTCGCACTCGCACATTAATTCTTGACCCCGACGAGATCGTAGCTCAGAACAAAGCTCGCCCAACAAACCGCCGTTTACCCACGAAAGTGCACCTCATTGACCACTTCGCACGTCCCACCTGACCGATCAGATCACAAAACCAATCGATCAGATCAAAGCTCGCTAAACGAATCGCACAACGAAGGACGTTTACATGAAAGCTCTTTCGTTGCTCGACCGCCGCTTGGGACATCTGATACATTCTATTGTCTTTCTTCGTATCTTTTATATCGCTCGAGCTCAGCGATATCTGCAAACTGTTCACTGCTCAGTCCAGTGATATCAAAGTCTATCAAAGACTATCAGTAATATAAGCTATCCCAAAGTTAGTTGAAAGTCTACACCATCTACACACTGCTCGTGCTCTAAGTGCTATTGCTTTACGCTGAGGAAGTATAGTAATGAATGAATAGGTCAAAAGTAAGTGAAGTGCGACTGCGATTCGCTTAGCGAGCTTTGATCTGATCGGTGGGTTCTATGATCTGATCGGTGGGTTTTATGATCCGATCGGTGAGGTAAGACGTGCGAAATGGTCAATGATTCCTGGGTAAGCGGTGATTCGTTTGGCGAGCTTTGTTCTGAGTTACGATCTCGTCGGGGTGAGGTGGGACATGTGAGTAGGCTATTGCAAGTTCCGCCGATTTATGTTGCAGTCCACTGTGTCGATAAAAGCTTTACGTTCTTCATTGAATGAAATTGCTTGTGTGAGTAATATCGCGTGAAAAGAAGAAAACAATAGACTCTATTAGCTCGGTTTTCTATGATCGGGAGTTTTTTTTATATGATTTGTGTACATGCGATGCGATTGGCATTTTTGCCATCCTGACTCGATTGCGCTCGATCGTTTTTTGGTACTTTGGATAGTAAAAGAAAATCTTTTCATTCCAAGGGTGAAATGGGGGAAATGTTCACTATCCGCACTGAGGTGGTGGTACTTAGAGATACTCGATACACACTAACACTTCTGTCCTAATAGAGTTTGGACAATGCATGCGCAACGATTGCGCGGGAAATTTTGTCCGAAATATGAATTTTCTCAATTCTTTTTCTTTAATGAAATACAGTGGAACCTCGCTTAACGAGCACCTCGCAAAACAAGTAATTCGCATAACGAGCAATATAAATTTAAAAAAAAAATGACTCGCTTAACGAGCGACGTTTCGCATAACGAGTGACGTGGATAGGGGAATCCCCGAATTATGCGATGGAACTTTTCGTGCCATTTTTACATCAGTCTGTTGCGCTAGTATCTTAGTGTCGCGTGTGATCACACATTTTTCCAAACTTGTGTTCAGACATTATTTGTGATTTTTTTTGCGCAAAGATTAATAGCCCTTGTAAAAATGTCCTCGAAGAAAAAGCCGCAAAAGAGCACCTTGCATAAAATACTAAAAATAACCTTAAAAATGAAACGTAAAATCATTGAAAAACGAAAACGAGGTGTGAGCGTGGCTGATTCAGCACGAACATACAATCGGTCTACATCAACTATTTGCACTATTCTCAAGAACAAGGACAAGATTATGGAGGTAGATGCTTCAAAGGGAGTGACAAGAATATCTACGTAAAGGTTACGTATTTTTGACGATGTTGAAAGGTTGCTGCTCATATGGATAAACGAAAAGCAATTGCAAGGCGACACTATTAACGAAAATATAATTTGTGAGAAGGCGAAAGTGATTTTCGCCGACCTCGTTAAGAAGACGCCAGGATCATCAACGGCAGGAGAAGAAGTACAATTTAAGGCAAATCGTGGGTGGTTTGAGAAATTTAAGAGAAGAACAGGTATCCAAAGCGTTGTGAGGCACGGCGAAGTAACAAGCTCTGACACAAAGGCAGCAGAGAACTTCATCGCCGACTTCAACAAGATCGTAGATTCTGAGGGTTATCTGCCGCAACAAGTTTTTAATTGTGACGAGACGGGTCTCTTCTGGAAAAAAATACCGAAGCGAACATACATAACTGCAGAAGAGAATGCATTACCCGGGAACAAGCCAATGAAAGACCGCCTCACGCTGTTATTTTGTGCCAATGCAAGCGGTGATTTGAAAATTAAGCCGCTAATTGTATACCATTCAGAAACTCCACGAGCATTCAAGAAGTATAAAGTTCAGAGGAGCAAGCTAAATGTGAGCTAGGGTGTAGCCTGGTGGGTAGCGTGTTGGTCTTGTAGTGCGAAGGTCGTGAGTTCATATCCCGGTCGACGCAATATATAATTCCAGCACATTGCCTGCTTGGATATACCTTGGTCACCTCAGCCTACAAAAATTAAAAAAAAAAATTCGAAGAAAGAGAGTTGTGCGAAGGACTAATAACCCTTCCACAATAAGTAATGAAAATTTTTAAGGAACCTTAATGTCAGGAGACCAAGGTCCGATTTGGGCTGTAGCGCCATTGTAGAAGTAGATGTAGAAGCTAAATGTGATATGGAGATCCAACAAGAAGGCTTGGGTGACACGCGACATTTTTATTGATTGGATAAATGAAGTGTTTGGTCCTTCCGCGAAAAAATATTTGCTTGAGATAAATCTTCCACTCCATATCTTGCTTGTTATAGACAACGTACCTGCTCATCCTGCAAGCCTACAAAATGACCTCCTTGAAGAATACAGTTTCATCAACATCCAGTTTCTGCCTCCCAATGGACCAGCAGGTTATTTCTAATTTTAAGAAGCTCTATACTAAAGCACTCTTCAAGCGTTGTTTTGAGATGACTAAAGGGATACTCTTACAGAGTTTTGCAAACATCACTTCCACATTGTTACCTGCCTCAATATAATCGAAAAGGCGTGGGAAGGAGTTACCAAGAGAACTCTCACTTCTGCTTGGAAGAATGTAACGTTATGGGGTTTGAGACAGTTGTAGTATCTGAGGACCCTGTAGTCAATGAGATTGTGTCTCTGTCCAATATGTTGGAGCTGGAGGTGGACCACAACGATATCAATGAACTTATAGAAGAGCACAGTCAAAAGCTGACCACCGAAGAGCTTATGGAGCTCCATTGTGCTTCACAGCAAGAATGCGTGGAGGAGGAGGAGCAGGTAACAACAAAGCAACAATCTGGCGAAATAAGAGAAATCCTGAAAGCAGGGGAAAGTGTCGCTTCGGTCATTAAGAAGCATCACCCTAATAAGACAGTGGCTATGCGCGCTAGAAATTCATTTTAAGCAAATCTAAATTTTGAGAAGTGTTATTTGGAAGGGGGAGGCGGGTGCAGGGAAAGAGTCAAAAAGTACACTTACTAATGTTTCCACTACGAATGCAAATAAAAGCTAAAAATCAGCCTAGGTATAGAGAGGGTTGTAGGACAAGCTCTAAGAATAATTTAATTGCTTTATTCATTAGCGTCCGATTGTAAGGGAGAGGGTCAGGGGTGCGAAGAAAAACACATAAGAATGAATATCATTTAAGGTATGTAATTGAAACTTGGAACATACGAGGGTCGTTTGATAAGTCCCTGGCCCAAGTAAGAAAAAAGCATTTTTTCCGGAAATTTTTTTTTTATTTTTCAACATAATCTCCCTGGAGGTTAATATATTTGGTCCAACGTTTCTCAAGTCCTTTCATACCGTTCAAAAAGAAATTTTTGTCACAGTCTGCAAAAAATTGGGAAACGGCGTCTTTCACCTCTTGGTTCGATGAAAATTTTTGTCCACCGAGGTGAGTTTTCAATTTGGGGAACAAAAAAAAGTCACATGGGGCCAAGTCGGGCGAATAAGGTGGGTGGTCAACGATCTCATACCGCAAATCGTGTAATTTGGACATGGAAACCGAATAAAAAAATCTTATGACCGCTCGGTACTGGACGTGCTCCATCTTTGACGATTCGCGTGACACGTCAACTTAGAATGGCTGCCAAAAACAAACTGTTACCTACAGAAACCTGAAAAAATTCATGAGACCGTTCGAAAGTGCCATCTACCTAGCGATAGCAAAAACTTTTTCGTCAAACCACGTTTTGTCATTTGGGCCAGGGACTTATCAAACGACCCTCGTATATTAAGCTAAACTAGCGGCATACAAGAAAAATATAAAATTTGGTCATAATAGTAGTGGGGGGAAATGGAAAGCATTTCAAAAATGGTGCACTTTCCAAAAATTCAAACATTTAAATCTCAAAATTCAAAACAGGTATTAAGTTGAAACTTTGTCAAATTGTAGAGCTATATGATGCATCATTTTCGTATAAATTTTAATAAGGGAGGTATACGGAGAACGAGGTGGTGTGTCAAAATGTCGAAAATATTCACTATTTTTTATGGCTCAACAGATACAAAGTAAATATTTTGCAAGTACATGCACCCATTTGATATACATAACGAAATAATATTAATTTGAACCAAAACTGTTATTCACCAAAGAGCCTGCACTAGGTGTTTTGCGTGTATTGAAAAAAAAACAACACAAAACCTCATATTTTCTGAGTGAAATTTTAAGCTAAAAATACCTCCCCTCGCATTCAAAAATATTTTTCGACTATTTTTAAGAAATCAATTATCGCCAAACCAGTAAAAGCTATCAATTTGCAATTTTATGCAAAAACATCTAAAAATATTTTCAATCAAAATGCATCAAAAATTTTGGAATCCTCCATATTCTCTACTAGGGAATGGATTCAAAGTAGGAAGGTTAGTACCAATTCACCACTGGATAAGGCATCATTATGCCTAGCGCAAAGATGAAAGGATTAGACAGAGAGGCGAAATATCACGACACCATTGCGACAGTGAAAATGAACAGGAGCAAAGAAGAAGGTACTGCTACATAATAAGAAGAAGCGGGATGGACGGCCCCCAGAGGCTGAGAAGGAAACAATTCATAGAAGCGACATAGAGGGCCGACAATGGCCGGCACAAACGACTTACAAAGAGCGAGCGCTTGTGATGAAGATTCAGTCGGAGATTGGAGAGTGGAAGAGTCGGTTGGAATTTAGAAGGAGATTAAGTCGTGGGATGGACAGCACGAATGGTGCGAAGAATTAAAAGCGATATAGAATGAACAAAAAGTGTAAAGTGATTCATAAAAAAAGCCATAAATACCATAAATTAAAATTAAATTGAGCTAGTTTTATTATTTATATCAGGTTGTTGCAGATAAAATGGCGACTTTGCTAGTGAAATTCCAAACAATTGTAACTCTTATAAAACTTAATTTTATTAATCACAATAGGTACCATCAGATGCAATACACTTCTACCAACGAGATACAAGTACATTTATGCCACTTTCGTAGAAGTCCGACTTTCTAGACTGAAGAAATTCCTCGAAGGCAGTTTTAATGGCTGCTTCATTGCCAAATTGTTTCTCCGCCAAAAAATGATGCAAATGTTTGAAAAGGTGGTAATCGGTTGGCGAGAGTTCTGGTGAATATGGTGGATGAGGAAGAGTCTCATACTGCAACTCGTTTAATTTTTTTACCGTTATTCTTGATACATGAGGCCGTGTTTTTCTCAGTAAGCTCATGCGGAACCCAGTTATCAAACTTTTTGACTTTTCCAAACTGTTGCAAGTGCCGGAAAACTGTCGAATAGTATATATCCAGTTTCTCTGCAATATTCCTAACAGTTTGGCGTGAGTCAGACTCTACTAGTAAACCCAGCTCGTCGTTGTCTATTGATCGTGCTGGGTGACCACATGGCTCACTTTGTAGGGTCACATCTTCTGATCGGAATTTTCCGAAGCATCGCTGTGTGGTTCGTTTGCTTACTGTGTCAGCTCCAAATGCCCTGTTGATGTTTTTGGTTGCCTCTCTTGCGTTGTGGCCAAGTTTGAACTATTTTTTTTATTTTTTTTTCTTTCAGATCTCAATGAAGTCCAAAACTGAAAAGATTCCATGACCAAATGTAGGAGTATTTATACTTCAATATTCATTACTACCAGAGCCACCTGGCGGCAGTTTCAGACATGAAAATCGCAACTAACTTCACTTCATCGCGAAAGTCGCCATTTCATCTGCAACAACCTAATACTTGAAATCCAGCTAACCTAGCGCACTTCAATAATAATGATATGGCGTGTAACTGGCGTGGTATAAGTCTCCTTACTGCCGTTTCGAAAATCATGGCTAACCTAATTCTCAATAGGAATAGTGATGTTGTGGAGAGCACTTTTGAAATTCATCAGACTGGATTCCGGAAAGGGTCGTCTTGTAACAAATACCCTACGGATAATATTGGAGCACCCCGCCGAAATGGGTTCGCCACAACATCTCATGTTTGTGGACTTCGAGAAGGTTTTCGACAGCGTTAAATGAAATTACATATGGAATGCTTTGCGTAGGAGAGGTATTCCAGCTATGATCAAAGAATCCTGCGAAGATGCAAGGTGTCACGTCTTAAATAGTGGAGAGCTTTCATGTGCGAACGGGTGTCACACAAGAATGCATATTATCACCAGCCCTATTCTGGTGGTAATGACATCTTAAAAGCTGCACTGGAAAGTGGGGAAGTTAAAGATCTTCAGTGCAGACTATTTAACATCTTAAGTCACTCATAACCTTTCGGACTTAGAGTCAAATGTTCGCTTGTTGCATTCTAAATACAAAAAGGCGGGACTGAAAATATTATTATTATTATTATTATATTTCATTAATAAGTATATGAATACACAATATTACTGCTTAAGTACTAGTTACTTGGACCATCGACTTAAGTTTAATTATTGAGTTCTTAAATTTAAATTAGTTTTATTATTTTGGTGTCCTTAAGTATTTTTATAATTTTGTGACATTTTTCTAAGATTTCATTTTCGTTCCAATTGTATAATAGTGATTTTAAATTAATTAGTGGACAAATTAGAAGGTGATTAAAATCTGGGTAAACTTTGCAGTGATCGCATACGGGTGGTGATTCCTTGTTGAGAAGGTGTTTATGTGTGAGGCTGGTGTGACCGAGTCTCAATCTGGTGATGGCTACTGCTTCTGATCTCGTAAGTGCGCTTGGTAATTTGAATTTTTGCTTTCTGGGATTGATTATTGTAGAGTAAAAATTTCTTCTCTCAGGCCATGTGGAGTATGTGGTTTTTATGTGGTGTTCTTTAACCAGCTTTTTTTATATCTGGGAATGCGACGAGGTTGCTTTTTATGAGGGGAGCTTTCGTTGCATAGGATGCAGCTTCGTCTGCTGTCGCATTTCCGTTTATTCCAACGTGTCCTGGGATCCAACATAGTTTGATTTTTTTTTGGTGTATATTGAGTTTTTGTTGTTGACTGAAAATAAATGTGCGTAAAACTAAGTAAATGCACATGATTTCGAACACAAGCACACCGATTGTCCTTATTGGAGAAGATGTGAAAGAAGTGCAAGATTTTTGTTATCTCGGAAGCATTGTCAGCAAGGACGGTGGAGCTCGTCAGGCCTTCGGTATCCTTTCCCCTTTCTATAGGTTAATAGAGATCTCCCTTCGTACGGAGCTGCACGTTTTTGACGCATGCCACTTATCAAGAAACTGCAAACTTTAGTGAACCAATGCCTTCGAAACATTTTCGGAATATTCCGACCAGAAGTCATCTCCAACTCTGAATTATAATCCTCAAGGAAGACGTCGGGTTGGTCGACCATTAAGTACATGGATGCGAGCAGTTGAGCAGGAGGCCAGGGGAATTGATATGCCTGGCAACAGCTAAAGGCCGATACTCGGGATCGTGCCTTGTGGAAGAGAGCTGTTTCTGTCCTATGCCACTACAGGGGGTATTAACAGGAATTTTATTTGATTACTCCACCTACTTCACCCCTTCCGAACAGCTGAATTTCATGATATCCCCAATTTTGTCAGTACCCATTAAAATATGGAGCTCAAATTTAATCTATACATACAAATATAATTGTAGTGTCTGTCTGTTATTTGTTTAGAAATGGCTACAAGTTCGTTTCTTGCTTTAGTTTAGTTTTAGCAATAACTAAGCAGAAACTCACGTTTTTTAAATTCTCCTCTATCTGTCTGTCCAGCTTTCACGCAAAAACGGCAGAACCGATTGTAATGAAACTCTCACAGCTCATTACGTATGCTGCGAGATGTAATCTGCTTTTGGTTTTATTTCCCTCCCCTCACGCCTTCTACACCTTCCTATACAAAGTGACTCATTTTACTTTATAATAAAGTATTGTGGTCGACATAGGAAAAATAAATTTGCCACCCTGAAATTTTTTTTTCGCGTTTCATGACTAAATGAGCCTCAAAATGCAAAAAAAGAAATTCGTACGCCGTACATATGGACTCATATCTCCGAGACCGTTAAAGGTAGAATGTTCGTTTTTGGGTGGATTGTTGATTGGGTAAGTGAGCTCTATTTTCTAAATTTTGGGTGGTGTTAGGAGGCGGGGGAGGGAAAAAGTCAAAAACTACACTTGCTAATATCTCCACCACGAATGCAGATAGAAAGTTGAAAATCAGTACAAGTATAGAGAAGGTTGTGGGACAAACTTTACAAATAATTTTTTTTTTATCCATTGGCGTCCGATAAGGGGGGGGGCTAAAACAAATTGTCGGTCGAATTGTTTTTTCAAATGATTATATCTTCGAAATTACATATCGTAAAAAATTCATATTTTGGGTCCATTAAGGTGGCATATAGTTTCACCAGAATCAGCTTAGAGAGTGGCTAATTATTGTAAGGGGGAAGGTCAGGGGGGGGGGGGGTGCAAAGAAAAACACTTACGAATGAATATCTCAACTATCTCTTAAGCTATGTAATTGAAACTTGAAACATATATTGAGCTATACTAGGAAAATACAAAAAAAAAAGTAACATGTTAAAATAATAGTAGTGGGGGAAATGGGGAGCATTTCACAAATGGTGCACTTTTCAAAATTACAAATTCTTATATCTCAAAAAACAGCACAGATATCAAATTAAAAATTTGTAAGATTGTAGAACTACATAGTGGTTAATTTTGGTAAAAATTTTAAGTTGGCAGGTGTAAGGGGAGGGACGTGATAAGCAAAAATGTCGAAAATGTTGAGTGATTTTTTTAGGGCTCTGGTGAAAGAAACAAAGTTTAAATTTGCATGTGGATACATCTATTTGATAAACATAGAAAAATAATAATAACTTGATCCATAATTATTATAAGCCAACCCCCTCCCCCGATCTAACGTCCACAAGGTGTTTCAAGTGCATTGAAAAAAACACATAAACTGAAAATTATTGAGTGAAATTTTAAGGTAGAAACTTGAAAATTTCCGAAATGCATTTTAAAAAAAGCCCCCAAATATACGAAATATTAACTAGTCGAAAGCCTGTAAAACTTCTACCCCCTCCCATACAAAATTATTTTTTCGACCATTTTCAAGAAATCAATTATCACCTAACTATTAAAAGCTATCAATTCGAAATTTTGCACACAAATTTTAAAAATAGTTGAAACAAAATTGCTTCAAAAGTTTTGAAATCGCTCTTGCCGTTCTACCCCCTCCCATACAAAAGCATGATTTTGACCAATTTCATTAAATCAACTAATAACCAACAAATTAAAAGCTACGAACTTGGAATTTTATACAAGCACCTTACAATAGATATGAAATAAAACTGCATATCAAATTTTATAATTTCCTTACCCGTTCTACCCTCTCTCATACAAATGTTTGGTTTTGTGAATGTAAAATACACCAAATTTTATGAAAATTCTATACAACTTCGTCTATGAAACACACTCTATACAGAGAATATTGGACGTGATTCATGCAATCAATTAAAAAGCTATTAACATCCACCCACCCCCTCCTCCACCCCTCATAAAAAACCAAACTTGCAGAAACGACTATTGTTATATTGACAACCGCCCTGCCCAAGAACTCCCTTTCATTTAGTCTGCCTTAAACACTCTAACCTGCATATTGATGTTCCAATCATCTGCAACTCGTCCCAAGAATAATAAAGTTTCGCCCGACTTGTTGGCATTTTATTTCATAATATGTAATAATGAAATTTTCTTGGATACTATAAGAGCTATTAATTTGAAATTTAAAATATATTATTTCTATTACACATGCAATTTCTTAGTATACAAATTATCCCCCCACTCCTTTCCCCCCACCCCCTCCCCCCTCCCATACAAATAACACTTTTTCATTGAATACTATACACCAATTTCATCTCAGTACGTATAAATTCCATCGAGCCAAAATTTTGTACCAAATCCTTAATTAGCCCTATTATTAATATCGGGAAAAAACTAACCGATTACCTTCACTATTTCTAACCTCTCCCGTGCAATGTGACACGACTCCACGACTTTCCAAAAATTCGATTTTCTTAGAAAGTGTAAAAGTCAAAGTAATAATTGTAATTGATCTGGTTCTTATCACTAAGAACCCCTAACTCGTGCCACCACCTCCCATACAAACTGCAGTTTTTCATGAAATACTCTAAACCAGTTTTCTCAATACGTAAAGCTTTCATCGATCTAAAATTTTATATCGAATCCTTAATTAGTATTATTATTAATATCTGGAAAAAAATTAGCCGATTAGCCTCACTCCTGCTACCCCCTCCCATACAATATGACACAATTTCACAACTTTTCAAAGATTCGATTTTATTGAAAAGTGTGAATGTTGCTAAGCTAAAATTTAAAATATATCAGTTTTGTTTCTCGAAAAATCACCAAAAAAACACTCCCCTCCTTCCACCACCTCCCATACAAACTGCAGTTTTTCATGAAATACTCTAAACCAGTTTTCTCAATACGTAAAGCTTTCATCGATCTAAAATTTTATATCGAATCCTTAATTAGTATTATTATTAATATCTGGAAAAAAATTAGCCGATTAGCCTCACTCCTGCTACCCCCTCCCATACAATATGACACAATTTCACAACTTTTCAAAGATTCGATTTTATTGAAAAGTGTGAATGTTGCTAAGCTAAAATTTAAAATATATCAGTTTTGTTTCTCGAAAAATCACCAAAAAAACACTCCCCTCCTTCTACCACCTCCCATACAAATTGCACAATTTCACTAAATCCAAAGCACTAAGTTTCTCAGTACCTATTCAATTTTTGAAGCTTAAATTTGGTACAAAACATTTTTATAGCTATTCTAGCATGATGTGAAACAAATTAGTTCAGTACCCCCCTACTACCCCTTCTACTACTCCCCATACAAAGTACTTTGCATCACAAAAATTTCGATTTCATCTGTAGTATCGTATGATTGGGACTTTACGCAGATTCGTAGTCATGTTATGGTTCTAAGCTTAATTTTATTTTATTTGGGCTTTTTTTTTATGAACACAAGGTACAACTATTCACATGTCCTTCACGCTCTTTAATACGAATATGGTCTTAGATTACGGGATTGATTTGATCACGAGCCTGTCTTATACAAATGCGAGTAGCGTGGTTTCATTCTTAATAATTTATGGTTCTGATTCCAACAAAATATAAACCATGGTCTTCAAAGAGCCATTAAACTAATCAGATTATACATATCTCCCGGATAATGTACTACTAACTACATTCTCAAAAATTGCTTATTTTGCGATTCTTAAGCGGAATGCCATCACCCCAGCCAACCATCTATTTTCACCATACGCATTTAACCTACATTCAAAATCACCTTCGACAATCTATGCGAGCTATCACATCTCGCTTTTCGATGTTACTTAGTTGATATTTGTAATCCTCTGCCAAAGGTATCCTAAGGTTATCGCTATCATAAAATTCATCTTTTCTTAGAATTAAAAACATCTCAATTTCATCCGCAAGTAGTATAGTTTTATACAGTTGGTGTTTACCTGCAATCGCAATATGAATTTTCACTCTGTGCTTAGAGTACCTTTTACTGTTCCTCACGCTCGAGCGCAATTTACGCTCAGATCCTCGATCAGGTCAATACCCAACTAACGAAATTAAAGTACTTCTCTAGCATAAGAGCCTTAAGTAATATAAAAAATTTGCGTCGCCTCTACTCGTATATGGTATAATTCTGTCTCCAGAGCACAACTCTGACGGACTAAATGACGACTTCAAGTTGCAATACATTCCTTTCTTGGAACAATTCCTTCGGCTTGCAATACTTTGTTAAGTGAAACACCTCTATGATAATATCTTGCACAGATAACTCCCAGAACATAAAATTTATTAAAGACTTAAAATCCATGCATCTAAAATTCACTATAAAATTCGATAGGTATTGAATTTACAACACCGAACAGAAGAAAAGTAGATGTTGCAATAAAACTGTCTCTTTAACGGGTGCAATGTCATAAAGTTTCGAAATATCGTTGTATCCCTCATTAAACCCAACTAATTACCAGAGGTCGAATAATTCAAATTTTTGCCTTAGCAGGTATCATTCAGAGAACCACTTTCGTTTACTGCTAGTTGGTTAAATCCGGGATTGAGCTAGCGTTGAAGAAAATTCAGTTGCTTCAGTCGGTGGCATAAGTATGCTTTACGTAGTGGACACAAGTATGTTTTCTAGCGAGGACTTCCTCCTGTTCCTGGAAAGTTCGGAGTACATTCAAAAAATGGAGACAGAACGTCGAGAATTCCGACGAAGGAATGCGATAGCGCAAAAAACTCGTGAAGAAATTTTTGAAATTAGTGAAATGAATGAGAACGATATTTTGAAAATGATGTGCAGTGATAGTGAATTGGAAGAAAACAGTTTAAGTGCAAGTATCGAGAACCTTTTTCAGTATTTTACTGAAGACGTGAGTGTTGAAAACGAAGGAACTCCAACTCGTACTATTGATCGCGAATTTCATCGACCAATTATTGTCGACGCATGTCCTAAAAAGTATTCCACAGTGAAATATGAACCGGAGTATATCAGGCGGGCCCGGATTCGTAACGAAACTGATAAGCACAGTGAAAATGATACGGAAAAAACCCGACCGAAGAGTACGCCAACAATTCCAATTGACTCGAATATTTCTGACCATAAAATAAAGTTAATTTCTGTTATGAAATTAATGCCAAAAACGACTAAGCTGTCCGACGAAGATACCATCAATTTGTCTGTCAGAGAAAAAATATCTTTTTTTAATAAATTTGTGAAAAAGGAAACGGACTGTCAACCGAAAACAATGCCTGAAAAGCTCAGAACTAAAATTCAGACGAAAGGCAATCAATTGGAAAAGGTTGAAATTGCTGAAACCGGGTCGGCAAGTGAAACGTTTTATACGCGATCTGTAAAAGAACGTATAAAAATCTTTGAGCAAGAAACTCTTAAGAATCAAGTTAAGGAACAACAACAGTGCTATTTGAAAGAAACGAAATCCGATAAAAAGGAGCAATACTTTTATAAAAGTGAAAAATCAAAAGAATGCAACTCGGAAAAAGGATTTGAACGCTTGATTACGGCATCACATGGTTGTAAATCAAAAAGTACTTCGCCAAGTATGTCGAAGTTTACAGCATCAACGGGGAGAGTCTCAGTTTCATCAGATTTCAATTTCCGTGAATGCTGTAGTTCAACACGAGTATCAGAATTCAATCTTGAAAGTACGAAAATTCAAAAGAATCTCACCAACGTGGCATTGACTATTAAAGGTCATCGAGAGAAAGGACTCGTCCTTATGTCGCTCAATCCGACCGGATACAAACAAAATGGTTTCATCCAAGAAACAAGAATAGATGTGAAACTGACTCAAACCCTTCCGAAAATTTCAAATCGTAGAAAACTGATTCGAGTGTCGTCCGTTCAAAGTTCAAAATTACTAGAACTAAGGACCAAAACCGAAAGGTAAGAAATTTTTATTATTCAGAAAAACTATTGATAATTAAATTTAAATTATAGTTGCCGATCAGCATCGTCTTTTGCTGGTATCGGAAGACGAGCTGCCTTCAAAAAGGATTCTTTCTGCTGTCCTTCATCAAATGAATGGTCAAACCGAGAAAATGCTATGATTGAGATAAATTGAAATCAACTATCATGTTGGAAAATATACAGCCGATAGACAATTGTACATATCGTAAACAAATTTCAGCTAACCAAAATTCTAACATATCGTTGGGAAGAAATGAACTAAATAAAAAATTTAAATGACACACAAACGAATAAGTAGTAAATACAAAAAAAATTAAAAATAAAACACATCTTGCTGTTTAATTTGAGTACTTTCGAATAGTATTTTATTTTAAATACAAGATATGTGCTCCATCAATTTACATTTTCTCTTTAAGAACTAATTGTTAATAATATATAATATTACTTCGTATATATTCATAATTTTATTATAGTTAGTTTAATTTATTCACAGTGTTTACACATTAATAATATTGCTATTTAATATTATTCTCACCATTTTATCGCATTGTACAATATGCCAATATATATATATATATGTATATGTGCTGGTTTGTTTTTATTGTAAAGCTCTTAATCTATTTAAATCTAAAATCTATTGTAATATATTTTATATCTAGATATTTGTTTACGATTAATACAATTATTACGCATAGATAAAGCGATCGAAATGAAATTACTAATTGAAAAATATCACAAGTTCGTGTTTTTTTTTATGTTTTATTTCATTTTATTGAAATTAAGCATTGTTTTTTTTTGCAGTAATTTATTTTTTCTATTTACATTTTTTTTTTGTTATCTTTATAAATTTCGAAACGATGAAATATTGAAGTTCTTATAGAATCAAAAAATTGACCGGTTTGAAAAAATGCTGCGTGTGCTGATTTTGTATTATACATTAGAGGTAAATATTTTACTGGGTGAATAATTTAATTTTAATTTTAGTTTAGGAGGAAATAAATTGGCTAAGTTGATTTTTTTTACAAACATTTAGGTTCTTAAATTTATAATATTCATAAATTTTCTTTATGATTGTAATGCTAGAGTGTAACAGTGAGATTTTTCTGATTTTTTTATATATTTTTTTTGGTATAAGGCTGTTTTGCATTTTGAATAGTATACTGCGGAGCATAACTACACTCCGTTTCATATTTATAACCCACCTACTAATTTAGAATTATTTTCGCCTTAAGATAATTTTGCCCCGAATTATATACAAGGAAAGATTGAGAAACTCTGTAGAATGATTTTTCTGTAAATCGTTTCTCATTACCGTTCTTTTTGCTGCAGTTGGAAATTCGTCACGTTTGTGCGTTTCATATTTATAACCCACATGGTGATTAGTGCAGTTAGAAATCGACACACTTAATCAGTTTACAAGAGGGTTTCGTAATAATCTTATTATTTAAAATGCCGCGCAGTGTCTTTAAATGATGTCGAAAAGGGTGAAATTTTACCGTACAAAGATAATGGTTTCAACATAAGTGGAATTTCGAGAAAAGTTGCTCGCAGCCGCCATGTAATTCGACACTTTTTAAAAGATCCGGAGTTATATGGGAAAACGAAGCGAAAGGGAAGAAAAAGGAAACTGTTTCCGCTGGGAGAGAGGAAAATTGTATGGGCAGCAAGGATTTCGACACTAAGTTGCAATGAATTGGCAGCACTTGTCCCAACAGAGATGTCAAAAACAACAGTTTGGAGAACGATTCAACGTAATCACATTTCTAGAGGTAAAATGAAGAGTGCTCCACGACTATTAGATCGCCATAAGAATGCTCGGATGGAATTCTCAGAAAACCACATGGCTACAGATTGGTCGTCTGTAAGACATACTGGCTTTCGTACTTCTTCATTGTTTAAGCTCAAGATTTCATTTTCAGGTGATACTTTCTGATGAAAAGAAATTGAACTTAGATGGACCCGACGGATTTAATTCTTACTGTCGCGATCTAAGGAAGGAACCTCTCTATTTCTCGAAGAGGAATTTTGGTGGCGGTTCTGTGATGTGAGGAGCATTTTCTGCAGCAATGCGTTTGGATATACACTTTATTTCATCGCGGATGAACAGTAGAGATTACATCCAAGTATTCGAAAACAGTTTACTACCATTTCTGGCAGAATATGGCGAAAAAACTGGATTTTCCAACAAGATAATGCCAGAATTCATACCAGTCGTGAAACAATGGGTTGGATAGAGACAAATTCTATTAGGGTGATGAACTGGCCGGCATGTTCTTCCGATCTCAATCCCATTGAAAATATTTGGGGACTTCTTGTCAGACGGGTATATGCTGAAAATTGCCAGTATGAATCACTGGCGGAATTGAAAGCTGCAATCCTTGATAAATGACAGAAATTTGACCCTGAAATGTTAAATAAATTAATCCAATCGATGAAAAAAAGAATGTTTGAAGTCATAAAATCCATTTTTGTATAAAATTTTTTATTTAAAATTTATAACATAAACATTTTATTTTGTTGGAAACTTCAACTGGGTTATAAATATGAAACGAGCAAAAAACGTATAATAGCTGGAACTGTTGCAAAAATAACGAATCCTTGCAATAATTTCAGCTCCAAGCTTTCTACATTTAGCAATCAAATACAAAAGCATAATAATTTTCCGAGTGGAAATAACCTAAAATTTCTACGTGGCAGTGGCGTGGCGTCTATTGATGCAAGGGAAGAAATGCTTTCCTTACGTTTTGCTCTTTATTCTGTTTAGAAAAGCTAAACTGAAATCATCACGAATATGAAAATTTATTTAAAAAATTCTTTAAAAGAAACCGAGCATTATTTTCGTCTACCGCATTTACGTGCTCAGGACAGCATTTTTTCTCACCCTTTTCCTGACCAACGAAAGTCGAAAGCCCTCCACAGGGAAAAAGATGCGATTTTATAAACGCATCTACAAGGCCGCCGGCCAATACGAGCAAAATTTTCTCGCGTGACGAGCGCAAATGCAATAGGAAGGGGAGATGCGGCGCATTAAAATACTTCCACCTTTCATCTTATCGGTTTTAATCGCATATTCAAGAGAACGCCGGCCAATATGAGTAAAATTTTCGCTCGCGGCGAGCACAGGTTCGACTTCTATAGGAAGGAGAGATGTGTTAACGCAATTACTTTCAGCCAGTGCTTTCAGTCGCAAGCTCTGGCTTTCGATCAAAGTATGGCCAATATGGAAATTTCCGTACTAGCCGAAAAATGATCAGGAAAAAAAAGGTGAAGAGGTAGATCTGCCAAAATTGCCAATATTTGCCGTGCTTTGAGTGAAAATTAATCGGTTTAAAATTTGGTAGATCGGGTGATATCTTTTTTTGGACGTCTTTACTTTTTTTTAAGAAAATAAAAACTAGAAGCTTAAACTAAGACTTGAAATAATTAATTATTCAACATTTTTATTAAAAAAAAAACAAAAAGTTTGAAGGGTCTGTCAAAGCAAGACATCACTAAAATATTTCTTCGAATTTCGGTCCGTTACCACTCTAGCAAATAAAATGCCATCTATTGTAGGGATTGAACAATATGGATAGTTCGTTAATTTATTAATTCAGGCGCTTTAAGCTTCTGTGTGGTAGTAGGGGTGAATCGATTTTTTCTTATATATTACGTTCGTGATTCCTGGGTGCTCTCAACATTAATAATGTTTCAAGCAGCTGACGAGAGAGTTTTTAGTAATATTTATAATATATTGCAATAAAACAATACATTTAAAAAATAATTGCTTCCCCTAGCTATAAAATCACGCCACGCCACTGCTACGTGGGCTATAAATATGAAACGGACTGTATACAAGCAGTCAAAACGTGCTAATTTTTGCAATTTATTTAGTGAAATGTCGTCGTTTTTTAATTAATTATGAGAGAGAAAGAGTAGCAAACAAAAAGAATTAGCAACAACTGATCGCTGTAATTACCGTTAGTTTTCACTTCTACATTAGCACTACAGCCCAAATCGGGCCTTGGCCTTCTGATCTTCAGGTTCCTTAACATTTTTTTTCTTTACTTATTGTGGAAGAGTTAGTAGCTTTTCACACGACCCTCTATCTATAAATTTATCATTTTTTTAGACCAAGGTATGTCCAAGCAAGCAGTGTAATCTATACATATAAATATAATTGTAGTGTCTGTCTGTTATTTGCTTATAAATGGCTATAAGTTAGTTTTTTGAGTTATTTTAGCACTAACTAAGCATAAAACCACATTTTTGAAATTTTTGCCTGTCTGTCTGTCTGTACGACCGCTTTTCACGCACAAACGGCTGAACCGATTGTAATGAAACTTGCACAGTTTGTTGGGTGTCCATCGGAATGAAATCTGCTTTTGGTTTTATTTCACTCTCCTCACGCCTTCTACCCCCTCCCATACAAAGTGACTCATTTTCAAAAATATATATTAATCAAATTTTCTTGAAAACTATAAAAGCTATTAATTTGAAATTTGGACTATATTATTTCTATTATAAATGCAGTCTTTTGGTATACAAATTATTTAAGGTCTGTCACTCCTTCTACCACCTCCCATACAAACTACACTTTTTCATGAGCCACTTCACACCAATTTTCTCAGTACGTGTAACTTTCATCGAGCTAAAATGTTCTATTAAATCCTTAATTAACATTATTATTAATATCGAAATAAAATTAACCGATTAGCTTCACTCCTTCTACCCCCTCCCATACAATGTGACACAGTTCCACGCCTTCACAAGAATTCGATTTTCTTGAAAAGTCTGAATGTTACTGATCTGAAATTTAAAATATACCAATTGCATGATGATTATAGTTGTTCCTCAAAAAATCACCAAAAACCCCCTTCTCCTTCCACCACCTCCCATATAAACCGCACTTTTTCATAAAATACTCTAAACGAATTTTCTCAGTACATTTAAATTTCATCGAAGTAAAAATTTAAGCTTAATCCTTAATTAGCATTATTATTAACAGCGGGAGAAAATTAACCGAGTAGCTTCACTCCTTCTACCCCCTCCCATACAATGAGGCACATTACACGACTATGTAACAATTCGATTTTCTTGAAAAGTGTGAATGATACAGATCTGAATTTTAAAGTGTATCAATTGCATGATAGTTATAGTTGTTTTTCGGAAAATCACCAAAAACCCCCCACTCCTTCTACCACTTCCCATACAAATTGCACAATTTCATTAAATTCAGTGCACTAAGTTTCTCAGTACCTACTCAATTTTTGAAGCTTAAATTTCGTACAAAACATTTTTATAGCTACTCTAGCATGATGTGAAACAAATTAGTTCAGTGCTGTCACCCCTTCTACCACTCCCCATACAAAATTTCTTAACACCGCAAAAATTTCGATTTCATCTATTAATAATATCGTATGATTTGGCTTTACGCACAATCGTAGTCCTGTTATGCTTTTATGCTTAATGTTATTTTATTTGCTTTTTTTTTTTTAATCAACACCAGCTACAATTATTCACATGTTCTTAACGCTCTTCAACACGTATATGATCTCGAATCACGGATTTGATTTGATCACGAGCCTGTCCCATAAAAATGGGAGTATCATGCTATTCATGCTTAATAATTTATGGTTCTGACTCCAACAATATACAAACCATTCTCTTCAACGGACGAAGTCGCGGGGGTTTGCTAGTGGTTTTATATATTACGTCGACCGGGATTTGAACTACCGACCTTCGCATTGTAAAACCAACACATTACCCATTAGGCTACACCCTAGCTAGATTGAAATTATAATAAAAGTAATGTATTCCAAATTTCAGATAAATAGCATTTATACTTTTGAAGCAAATCCTTTTATTGTCGAATTGCAAAATTGTGTCATTTTGTATGGGAGGAGGTAGAAGGGGTAAAGCTAATCGTCTAATTTTTTCTTGATCTTACTAATGACTCAAAATAAATGATTAATGCACAATTTGAGCTCGATAAACTTTATACGTACTGAGTAAATTGGTTTAGAGCATTTCATGAAAAAAGTGCAGTTTGTATGGGAGGGGGTGGAAGGAGAGAGAGTGCACAAATACTTTTTATACCGTAAATTGGAATTATAATAAGAATAATATATTCCAAATTTCAGACAAGTACCTATTATACTTTGCGAGGAAATCCGTCTATTGTCGAATTACGAAATTGTGTCATTTTGTATGGGAGGAGGTAGAAGGGGTAAAGTCTAGTAATCGTCTAATTTTTTTTGGTCTTACTAATAATTTTTAACAAATATCTGATTCACTATTTGAGCTCGCTAAATTTTATACGCTTCATAAGCTAGGGTGTAGCCTAGCGGGTAGCGTGTTGGGCTTGTAATGCGAAGGTCGTGAGTTCAAATCCCGGTCGGCGCAATATATAATTCCAGCACATTGCCTGCTTGGATATACCTTGGTCACCTCAATCTACGGAAATAAGAAAAAAAATCATAGAAATAGGGTTGTGCGAAGGGCTAACAACCCTTTCACAATAAGTAATGAAAAATGTTAAGGAACCTGAACGTCAGGAGGCCAAGGTCCGATTTGGGCTGTAGCGCCATTGTAGAAGTAGAAATTTTATACGCACTGAGTAAATTATAGTATTTCATGAAAAAGTACAGTTTGTATGGGAGGTGGTGGAAGGAGCGGGAGGACACGCATAATTCTTATACGATAGATTGATATCATCTTAAAAGTAATATTTTCCAAATTTGAGACCAATAGCTTTTATTCTTTTCGAGCAAATCCATTTATTGTCACATTGCGTAATTGTGCCATTTTGTATGGGAGGGGATAGAACAAGTGGAGCGATTTGGCCGGTTCACGAACTTGACCTTACTTTTTTGTTAAAAATGACGTGTACAAAATTTGAACTACCTAGCACAACGCGTTCTCAAGCTAGAGAGCGCACGGACGGATGGACATCCGGTTTTGAGATTTTTTAGTGATTATATGAACTTCTGTACAATTCGTTTTTTTCTCTGAGCCTTATTTCTTAGCGTTACAAACTTTAGAGCAAACTTATAATACTCTCAGATTTCATCTAGCGTATAAAAAGGGCATTAAAGCATAAAAAAGTAATGTAAATAGCGCCAATATTTTTGGAAAATACGACACTGTTCTTCTGTGCAAAATACTCTCAGATTTCATCTAAAATGTAATTTATTAATAAAAAAATTTAACTTTAATTTAAATAAAAATCAAAAAAAAAAATTTTGTATTGGGAGTGGTAGAAGTGGTGACTGTATTGAACTATTTTTTTCACATCATACTAGAGTTGCTATCGAAGTGTTTTATTGAAAATTTAATTTTGAAAATTGAAAAATTTACTGACAAAATTAGTGTGTTAGATCTAATCAAATTGCGTAGTTTGTATGGGAGGTGGTAGAATGAGTAGGAGGTTTTCAGTGAATTTTTCTGAAATAACTTTGGACATTATGCAAGAGATATCTCGAAAATTTCATACCAGTAACATTCATACTTTCTACGAAAATGTACCTTTTTGTAAGGTTGTAAAATTATGTCATTGTATGCGACGGAGTAGAAGGAGTGCAGCTAACCTTCTATTTAAACATTTATTGCACAATTTTAGCACGATAAAGTAAATGGGTTTATATTATTTCATTAAAAACTGCAGATTATATGGAAGGTGGTGGAAGTAATGGAAGGATTCGAAAATTGTTTTAGCGTAGATTGAAGTCATCATAAAAATAATATTATTATGTTAGCTTTACTTTCGTATCATTAATGCATATTAATGCGCGCGTACGAATACCTGGGACTTCTTTCTTCTTCTACTTCTACAATGGCCCTACAGCCCAAATCGGACCTTGATCTCCTAACATTCAGGTTCCTTAACATTTTTCATTACTTATTGTGGAAGGGTTTTATTTATTTATTTACAAATTTTTACTAATTTTTCGTAGATCGAGTTGACCAAATATATCCAAGCAGACAATGTGCTGGATTTATATATTGCGTCGACCGGGATTTGAACTCACGATCTACGCATTATAAGACCAACACGCTACCCACTAGGCCACACCCTTCGACAACGAATTCCGATCATGAACGTTTCCACACTATGTCGCTCATTAAACGTTCGAGACCTTCAACCAGCAGCAGTTCTGCAGCAGTGACAGAACACCTGCACTATTTTCCTCGAATGCCGATCATGAACGTTCCCATGTTGTGATTCGGCCGACAAGAATGGTATGAAAGAAGAGCGAGCGTTGGTGGAGAGTTAGTTTAGTTTGGAGCGGTCGACGAGTCAGTCGACATTTAGAAAGCGAGAGATTGGAAAGTATAAGACAATTTAGTCGAAATTAAAATAAAATTTTGCAGTTGAATTAGAGGGAACTTATTAAATTGGTAGCTAGGGTGTAGCCTAGTGGGTAGCGTGTTGGTCTACAATGCAAAGGTCGTAAGTTCAAGTCCCCGGTCGACGCATAATTCTAGCACACTACCTGCTTGGGTATACCTTAGTTACCTCAATCTACTAATATTAAAATTTGTCGATAGAGGGTTGTGCGAAGAGCTAACAACTCTTCCATAATAAGTAATGAAAAAAGTTAAGGAACCTGAAGATCAGGAGGCCAAGGTCCGATTTGGGCTGTAGTGCCATTGTAGAATAGAATAGAATAGAATATTAAATTGGTGGTTTAATTTCTGCTTGAAATTAGCGATCTCTTGCGTAATACAATATATCCCAAATTCCAACTCAATAGCTTGTATACTTTTCGAGAAAATCAAATTATTGTCAAATTCTGAAATTGTGTCATTTTGTATGTAAGGAGGTAGAAGAGTTGGAGCGTTTTGGTCAGTTTGTGAACTTGACCTAAATTTTTGTCAAAAACAACGTATACAACATTTGAGCTTTCCAGCTAAACGCGTTCTCGAACTAGAGAGGAAACGGATGGACGAACAGAAGAACATCTGGTTTTGAGATTTCTGAGTAAAAAT
Organism: Chorisops tibialis; assembly: GCA_963669355.1. Lineage (NCBI taxonomy): Eukaryota > Metazoa > Arthropoda > Insecta > Diptera > Stratiomyidae > Chorisops > Chorisops tibialis. The sequence goes on along the minus strand of OY770262.1, from coordinate 265,369,037 downwards.
GTTAACTTCCGCATCATTCAATTTTTTCTCCGAGCCCTATATCCTAGCGTTACAAACGATAGTTTGCCTTATCAATATATTCTCAGATTTAATTTGCTGATTGAAATATTAACCTAAAAAATTTGTTAAAAAAGCATGAAAGTTCCAGGTATTAACTACTACAAGCTCACTAGTTCTACCCCATACAAAAGAATTATTTCGACGATTTTTAATAAACCAATTATCACCAACATGTTAAATAAAAGCTGTGAACTTGGAATTTTGTGCGAATACTTCTAACAATATTCAAAACAAAGTTGCATCAAAAGTTTTGAGATCCTCCAATTCCTTCTACCTTCTCTAATACAAAAGTATCATTTCGAACAATTTCAATAAATCATCTAATAGTAGCATCTACCCGCAAGGGGGTATTTGTAGGATGAAGTTTTACCAATTCCTACAACTATCTTTGGAGACTAGCAACTCCACGGACCTGCGCTAACAATCCCTTTGTGGGATGGGGGCTGTAGAATTCACCCACAGCCAGTCCTGCTTGCCCTAAAAATGGCAAATGGACACTCACTGGATCATGTGCTTATCGCCCGTGATCTAAAGACCTAACTGATACGAGAAACGGATATAGCGCCTCGGATACGGACTGATTCTACGGTAACAACTTTTGGCATTCGAAAACGGACTATGATTGGCTTCTGGAACGTTCGAACATTGAATGACGGGGGAAGAGCTGGGGTTACTCGGTCCTACACCGCCAATCAGTGATCGACCGTGAAATGGTGCACTATAACATCCGAATCTTGGGCTTGAGCGAGGTCAGGTGGACAGGATCAGGAGAAGAAAGAACCCCTGTGCAGTGGCTCTGAAAGTGAAGCCAAAAATGATCGACCGATGGAGAAGATGTCCCCTCGATGTGCGAGCGAAACGTGGAGCTGACGTGGGAAGCGATCACCACTTGATGGTTGCCTGCTTGAGATTGTGTACAGCAGCTATCCGACGACCACAAATTCTTCAAATGAAACGCAAGCTTAATGTGGATAAACTCCGAGATCCCAACAAAATACGCGAATACACCACTATTCTACGCGAAAAGTCAACCACATTGGGTGAATATGAAATGCGCACACTGGACGCCAATTGGGAGGCAGCCAGAAACACTTTTCTAACTAGTGATGAAGAATCTGTGGGATATGTGCAAAGCGGTGAGAAACCCTGGATGTCGCAAGACACATGGGACAAGGTTGGCGATCGGAAAAAAGCCAAATTGGCAATCATCTCTCAAACCGATGCCAACCAACGAACGCCTGACCTGAGGCAGAACTACCGCGATGCTCATATACAGCTTAAAAAGGCTGTTAGACGCGACAAAAGAAAGGCCATTGAAAATCTGGCAAACAAGGTAGAATCTGCGGCTTACCTTGGGGATATGTGTTCACTATTCAAAATCATGAAACAGTTGACGAACAGGAATTTCACCGCCAGGTGAGAGATGTCAACGGAACTCTCCATAATATGAGTGAACACCAGTTGCGGCGATGGAAGGAATACTTCTCTGATATTTTAAACATCTTGTCAGAGATAGATATTCCAGAAACAGAACAACTACCAAACATCCAACCGCAACAATCCTCTATTAGGGACGATCCCCCAGATAAGGAAGAGATAGTTTCCGCCATTCGGTCAATGGCGGGAAGGAAAGCTCCAGGTATAGACGGACTACCAACCGAACTCCTCAAAGCGGACCCGAAAATAACAGGTGTGGAATGAAGGAAGATACCCGACTGAATGGAAGGAGGGCGTCATTGTGAAAATTCCGAAGAAGGGCAACCTTCGGGATGGTGGCAATTGGCGTGGTATATGTCTTCTTACTGCCGTATCAAAAATTATGGCTAAGGTAATTCTCAACAGGATTAGTGATGTTGTCGAGAGCACTCTCGAAGTTTATCAGGCTGGATTCCGTAAGGGTCGTCTTGTTCCGACCACACAAATACCCTACGGATAACATTAGAGCAGTCGGTCGAAATGGGTTCGCCACAACATCTCATGTTTGTGGTCTTCGAGATGGTTTTCGACAGCGTTAAGCGAGATTACATATGGACTGCTTTGCGTAGGAGAGGTATTCCAGATAGGGTATTAGCTATGATTAAAGAATCCTACGAAGATGGAAGGTGTCGTGTTTTGCATAGAGGAGAGCAGTCCGAGAGCTTTCCTGTGCGAATGGGTGTCAGACAAGGCTGCATATTATCACCAGCCTTGTTTCTGGTGGTAATAAATGACATCTTGAAAGCTGCACTGGAAGGTGGGGAAGGTAAAGGTCTTCAATGGAGACTATTTAACATCTTAAGTCACCTTGATTATGCTGATGACGTGTGTTTGCTTGCACATAACCGTTCGGACAAGAGAGTCAAATGTTCGCTCGTTGCATTCTAAATGCAAAGAGGCGGGACTGAAAATAAATGTGCGTAAAACCAAGTAGATGATCATGGGTTCGAACGCAAGCACACCGATTGTTCTTAACGGACAGGATGTGGAAGAGGTGCAAGATTTTTGCTATCTCGGAAGCATTGTCAGCATGGACGGCGGAGCCGAAAAGGATGTTGAGGCTCGGCTAAATAAAGCTCGTCAGGCCTTCGGTATCCTTTCCCCTTTCTGGAGGTTAAGAGAGATCTCCCTTCGCACGAAGCTGCGACTTTTTGACGCATGCGTCAAATCCGTGTTGTTATGTTGTTGTACTACGTGACCGTTCGACTTACAAAGAAACTGCAGACTTTCGTGAACCAATGCCTCCGACGCATTTTAAGAATATTCTGGCCAGAAGTGATCTCCAACGGCGAACTTTCGAGTGCAACTGGCCAGACTAAAATAGGTATTGAGATTCAAATGCGGAAGTGGCAGTGGATCGGTCATACTTTGAGGAAACTAGAGCGAAACATCGCCAAACAGGCTCTGGATTATAATCTCAAAGAAGACGTCGGGTTGGTCGACCATGTAACACATGGAAGCGAGCAGTTGAGCAGGAGGCCAGAGGAATAAACAAGTACTGGCAGAAAAGTGTGCTTCTTCGCACCCTCAAACTGATCACAGCCATTCCAAGGAGAGAAATGTATGCATTGAACCATGATGGTCTGCTCAAATAATACGAATCCGCAGAAGAGATGATAGCGGATTGCATGATCCCGCGATTCCTAAGAATTTTACGAACACCATCATCAGAAATAGACTTGCAGTACTTTGCTTTGATGTCCTTTGCTAGCTGCAGTTAATCTAGGATTAGCCTTCATCGTTCGGAGCAAACTCCGAGTTTGCTGAGGGCTCAACTTTGGAGGACGGCCAGATCACGGTTTTGAAACCAAAACTCCTGTGTTTTTGAAGTTGTTTACGACTCGTTGGACAGATGAATGGCTTCTGTTGACTATTGCACCTATATCACGATATGACGTACCTTTTTTCCACAAATCCACGATACTTTTCCTTCCCCCAAATTCAATTTTCTTTCTTTTATTAGACATCTCTTACTTAACGTTTTTTAGCAATTATTTTTAACGCAAACCTTAGATAAAAACACGTTTATCAACTTTCCTACACAAACTTTATTGTTATTAATGATTTAACTGCAACTCAAAGACTTTGACTTCCCTTTATACGCTTCGTACGCAGACTTTTTATTCCTGGAATTTTAGACTATTTTTCGTTTCCGAATTTTGTCGTTGTTTTAGAGTACAGTAATTCTCATTTTTGTTTTGTTTTATGTTCATAATGAAGTAATGAAAAATAGGAAAAAAAAATATTTCGGAATAAAATGTTAGAAACGATGTTTTTTATAGATATGTTGGATGTGTTGAGTGTGTACGCAGACTTTTTCTGCCGAGTGAAAATATCTTATGCGACTCATCACTACCATTTATGTATCAGAGAAATAAACCTTGATAGCCAAACATTAGTAAAACACCTGTGAATTTTCAATTACCGCTCACCGCTGATCGGTAACAGGAACTTCATACGCATTTAGGCAATATCATTCGTCGATGAAATGTGATGAAACATTCATTTACACTTAATCTTCTTCTTCAATGGCGCTACAGTCCAAATCGGACCTGGGCCTCCTGACTTTCAGGTTTCTTAACTTTCTCATTATTTATTGCGGAAGAGTTGTTAGCTCTTCGCACAACCTCCTATCTACGAATTTTTCACTTGCGTAGATTGAGGTAACCAAGGTATATCCATATATGTAGTGTGCTAGAATTATGCGTCGACCGGGATTTGAACTCACGACCTTCGCATTGTAGACCAACACGCTACCCACTAGGCTACACCCTAGCTTACACTTATTAGTGCACAAAAAATGTTCATATCTTTATCTCACTCACTGATTTTTCTATTCAGTCATAAGATAGCATGCACCAATGAGTGCGACAGAGAGATCGCGATGGGGTTTTAAAAAGAAACACTCTGATGTATTCCCAAATAGGAGATACGAGGCCGGATCGATAATGACGTGTAAAAATGAAGAAACAAAATTTCTTCGGCAAAAATTTATTTTATTTTTCAACATAGTCCCCTTTTAGCTCGATACACTTAGTCCAGCATTTTTCCAATTTTTGGATCCCTTCCAAATAATAAGATTTCTCTAACCCTTCAAAATATGCATTGGTTTCATTGATGACGTCACTATTCGTGGTGAATCTCTTGCCAGCAAGCCATTTTTTCAAGTCTGGAAACAAGAAAAAGTCACACGGGGCCAAATCTGGAGAATACGGTGAGGACGCAATTCGTAGCGTAATTCCAATAATTTTGCCACTGCAACAGCAGACGTGTGAGCTTGAGCGTTGTCGTGATGAAACAGCACTTTTTTTTTCGCCAAATGCTCCCGTTTTTCCTTGATTGCAGCATTCAGTCGATCGAAGTGATTTTTCAAAATGTTCCAAGCACATTCATATGAGATGCTTACTGCCTTAGCTATCTCACGTACTTTCACTCGACGATCTCCTAGTACGAGATCATGGATTTTGTCGATCATTTCTGGCATGGTGACCTCTTTTGGGCGACCTGGACTTTGTATGGTCTCTGTTTCCGACCACGCTTGAATTCTGAAACCACTTGTAAATCCTTGCAATCGATGGTGCAGAGTCCCCATAATGTTTATCTAATTTTTCTTGTTACTTTAGCTGTTTTCCCTTTTAAAAAGTTATGTTTAATTAACACACGAAATCCGTTTTTATCCATTTTTGAAATTTATTAAAAGTTGACTTGCTTAGACAGCAGTTTCACAAAAACTAAAAAAGGAATCAGGCTAAGCCTTTGAAGGTAATCTATTTAAGGATGAACCAGGTAAAAAAAATACAAAATTCCTTACCTACCCCCTCCATCTTCATTTTTACATGTCATTATCGATCCACCCTCGTATATAGGTGAATTTTCTCCAGGCTGATAATCTGTTTTCAGCAAAAGGTTTCGAAATAGCTGACCGACTCTTCATAGGTGTTTCTTCGTTTGACTATCAGTGAATCGAATAGGAAGACTTATGAATAAAGGAGTCAAAGCTGTTCATAACCTCCCCGCACTGACACCAGTTGAAATTTACAAACTTACAGGAAATCTAAATATTGACCAATGCTAGAGAGAGCTAAATAAATATATAAAATTGTACATCGGCTCAGTAAAATTTACCACGAACGATGTGAATAATTATGGAATAATATGAACAATTATGGAACGATATTGCTGAGCAAATAAGAACACCAGCTGCTCGTGTTCAAAACGACCCAATCAACCAGGCTACTTAAGTTTTCAACTAGACGCCTTACCCCATTCGCAAAAGCAATAATATTGCAATATTTAAAAAATAATTAAAATGCCACATCCTTAACACTATCCACCATGACTAACGACTAATTTTGAAATAAATTTTTATTAAATTACAAGAATTCTGAAATAATGTGTTAAAATTTCCTAAAAGTGTAGAGTGTCGAACACTGAACATAGTTGAGTGAACTTCGGCTTCCATTCTGATAGGTAATCCTGTAGATATAAAAATAAAATATTTCAGCTTTCCTTATACCAATCGACGATTGTCTGGGAAGCATTATATACAACATATTTTTATCAGAACCTAATCAACACATTCAATTCACCGATTATTAATTTTGTTAAAATAAAAAATTCTAAAAATTGAAATATTGTAACTTGAAATTGTACTGACGATAACATAAAATCTAAAATTGTAGTCAAACCAACTTGAACATATTTTCTTTTACTTTATTATTTTAATAATAAAGTATTGTGATCGACTTGGAAAAAAAAAAAAATTTGCTACCCTGAAATTTTTTTTTTTCGCGTTTCATAACTAAATTAGCCTAAAAAAGCAAAAAAAAAAAATCCGTCTGTCTGTACGCCGTCCGCCGTACGCCGTCCGCCGTACGCCGTACGCCGGTGTGTACGCTCAGCGCACATTAACTCCCAAACCCTTCAAGATAGAAAGTTCATTTTTGGAGGGATTGTAGATAGTGGCGGATCTCAGGCAGATACCCATTTTCGGGGGTGTACGGGTTCAGGGGGAGGCGGGGGGAGCGCTAAGGCCGAAAAATACGAATTCAAATATCTCAACCAAGGTAACAGCTAGGAAGCTAAAACTCAACACACATATAGAGAAGTTTGTGGGACAACTTTTAAAAATAATTTAATTTTTTTATCCATTGGCGTCCGAAAAGGGGGGGCTAAAAACAAATTGTCGGCCGAATTTTTTTTTCAAATGATTATATCTTCGAAATTACTTATTGTAAAAAATTCATATTTTGGGACCGTCAAGGTAGCATATAGTTCCATTGGAATCAGCTTAGAGAGTGGTTAATTATCGTAAGGCGAAGGGTCAGGAGGGGTGCAAAGAAAAACACTTAAAACTGAATATCTCAACTATCTCTTAAGCTATGTAATTGAAACTTAAAACTTATATTAAGCTATACTGGAAAAATACAAAAAAAATATAAGATTTTGAAATAATAGTAGTGGGGGGAAATGGGGAGCATTTCAAAAATGGCGCACTTTTCAAAATTACGAATCCTTATATCTCAAAAAATAATACAGATATCAAATCAAAAATTTGTCAGATTGTAGAACTACATAATAGTTAATTTTGATAAAAATTTTAAGTTGGGAGGTGTAAGGGGAGGGAGGTGATAAGCAAAAATGTCAAAAATTTTGAGTGATTTTTTTGAGGCTCTGGTGAAAGATACAAAGTTTAAATTTTGCATGTGGATACGTCTATTTGATGTACATAAAAAAATAATAATAACTTGATCCATAATTGTTATAAACCGATCCCCCCGGTCTAACGTGCACAAGGTGTTTCATGTGCATTGAAAAAAACACATAAACTGAAAATTTTTGAGTGAAATTTTAAGGTAGAAACTTGAAAATTTGCAAAATGTATTTAAAAAAAATCCCTAAATATACGAAATATTAACTGGTCGAAAACCTTTAAAGCTTCTACCCCCTCCAATACAAAATTATTTTTTCGACCATTTCTAAGAAATTAATTATCACCTAACTATTAAAAGCTATCAATTTGCAATTCTACATACAAACTTACAAAAATAATTGAAATGAAATTACGTTAAAAGTTTTGAAATCGCGCTTGCCCTTCTACCCCCTCCCATAGAAAAGTATGATTTCGACCAATTTCATTAAATCAACTAATAATCAACAAATTAAAAGCTACGAACTTGAAATTTTGTACGAGCATCTTACAATAGAAAAGAAAGAAAATTGCATCACAAGTCTTACGATTTCCCTCCCTCCTCTACCCCCTCCCATACAAAATTATTTTTTCGAGCATTTTTAAGAAATAAGTTGTCAGCTAACTCTTAAAAGCTATCAACTTCAAATTTTGCAGAAAAACTTATAAAAATAATTCAAATGAAGTTGTTTTAAAAGTTTTGAAATTGCGCTTGCCCTTCTACCCCTTGCCATACAAAACTATGATTTCGACCAATTTCATTAAATCAACTAATAACCAACAAACTAAAAGTTACGAATTTGAAATTTTATACAAGCCCCTTACAAGAGAAGCAAAATAAAACGACATATCAAATTTTACGATTCCCCTACATTCTCTACCCCCTCCCATACAAATGTTCGGTTTCATGAATGTAAAATACACCGAATTTTATGAAAATTCTATGCAACTTCGTCTATGAAACACATTCTATACAGAGAGTATTGGACGTGATGCAAGCAATTAATTAAAAAGCTATTAACATCCACCCACTCTTACTATTACCGCTCCTCCTCCCTTAATAAAAACCTAAACTTGCAGAAACGAATGAAATATTGTTAAATAGACAACAGCCCTGCCCAAGAACTCCCTTTCACTTAGTCTTCCCTAACCACTCTAACCTGCATATTGACTTTCCACTCCACCGCAACATGTCCCAAGAATAATAAAGTTTCGCCCGACTTGTTGGCAGTTTATTTAGAAAAAGCTACGAAATAATTCTGAATTCAAAAAAATCGCAATTCAATCGATTTTAAAGATAACAAATAATTCATAATTGAAAGAAAAAATTTCATTTAACTAAAAAAAAAATGTATATCGCAAGGAGTAGAATTCTTAATTCGTACAATTCAAAACTAATAAAATTTCAAAACAGCAATTTACCAAAAAAAAAATAAAAAAAAACCTCCACAGGTTCTCACTTTTGTACTTGATTTAGAAATTCGCTTTTTTAACTTATTTGATTGTTTACAAATGGCCCTTTGCCAGGCACAAACCTATCCTAAGAGTTTCATTTTATATACAAGTGTGAATGAAAATTAGTCCTTACAAAATAAATAAGTTATATATGTATATCTTCTTACATATTTCTATTCCACACTTTGTTATAAAGTTACTAAAAATCGAAATCGTTACAAGGTAACAGAAATGGCTAAATCCGAAGCCACGCTCTTGGGGAACTAAAAGAGAATCACAAAATAAAAAAAAGACGATATCCAATCTGAAAATTGGAATATCGTCGTCCAAACAGACATTTGGCTTTAGAAACTACACCTGGCCGACATGACAGGATCAGGACTCGATTCAGAACTTGATAGCAAATGTCACGCATAGCTTTGTGCGGTCTGTGGTAGTTGACTGTTGATGCCGAGCGGTCCACCTTCACCGGATGTCCCTTTCTCTACCCAATGTCTCAATCGGCCGCGCAGCTCTTCCAGGCTCTTCGATTTCGCTTTATTGATTCTCTTGTATTTGACATCTTTGGGTTTGGTTACCGATCTATGATTGGACATGACTCGGTTGAAGTTTGTCACTTGTGACTGTTTCACGTTCGTTTCCGGCATCCTATTCGTATCGTGATCGTGCGATTGGCCATCTATCGAATGATCCATAACAGCTTTTTCCGATCGATTCTTAAATTTATCTCGTTTTTCAGCGACATCAGCCTGTTGTGGTTCGGGATCCTCTTCTACGCTATAAACAGTTTCAAGGATATCGGGGCGACGTAAGAAGCAGTTCGTTCGTCTCGCACCCGCATACTTATTGATATTCGTTTCGATAGCGTCTGATATTGAGCGGACTATCGTAACATCGCTACCGCCACTTCGCCGTCGCATGATAAATGACGAGTTGCAGTCGGAGTCGATATCTTCCAAGACTACCGCCGAATCAGAGTCATTGAGGGAATCGAAGTCCGTGTAGCTAGGATCAAGAGTATCTAGGCCGTGATCTACAAGACGGCTGGAGAGTGCATCTATCAACTTCTGCTGACGCATAATTGTAAGTTCTCGCTGGCAGATTATTCCAGCAATTTGCTTTTGCTTGCGCTTCAAACGTGACTCGAGTAGTAACAACTGACTCGTCAGCGTATTCATTTGATCGGTTTTCTCTTTCTGATATCGATAATGTTGCTGCATCTAGAATAAAAGATTTATTTTTGAAAATGTTTCAAAAATATTTCAAAACATTTACCTGCATAGCATACGCCTTTTTCCATTTCATAAGCTCCTCCGCTTGTGATCGGCACTTGGATCGCAGCTCGTCGATGATAAGTTGAGCAGTCTCCAGATCCTTTGGTTCCTGTTCCATCATCGAGTAAGTCATCAGCATGTTATTGTTCGTACAGATCTTTCCTTGGACACTACAGGACATTTTTTAGGCCGTTTTGAAAATTTTTCAATATCAAAATCCGTTGGTGAGTGATTGCTAGAAGCAAGTTCAGTGTAGTGTAGCAGTGAATCAGTCTTACCTTTTTCTAATTGAATGTGACTTTCTACAAGTCATTTTACGTTATTTTTATTTTCGAAGTTTTGCAGTAAACTGTAAAGGAAAAGAAATAAAATAGAATTCAGAAAAATAGGCTTTAAGTTTAATAATCTTAAAGTATACTAAATAATAGGTGACTGAGCTAAAAAATAGGATGTTTTGACAAACTGATGTCAAAACAATTTTTAAAAATTTATTTTGAATGTGCCTACTAGAATAGTAGGGAAAGTTCATGTACCTTGGACATAATGTACCTTGATCAAGGAGGATACATTGTCATAAATACAGTGTATTTAGAACAAGGCAAGGAGGATATATAAAAAGGAGTGACTATGAGCATGCTTTGCCTTGTAAGCACAATGGGAATGAATGTATTTTCCTCCCTTACTACCGAAATGCTCGAAATTTTTCGAAAAAAATCGTTTCGCTATCTTCGTCTGGCACACTTAAAAATATTGCAACTAACTCTTTCCCACGATAAATTGTTCGAAACAGTTGTCGAATTTTCGAAAAAATTGTTTCGCTATCCTTGTTTGACATACTTAAAACCAAAGTAAGTCTCTGTCCCGCGTTAAATTGTCCGTTGCTAAAGTACTTAGCTTAAACACAAACCAAAACTAATAAAAATTGAAAAAATACAAATTTCTGAAATGAAACAGCAAACACCATTGTATTGAAAATTACTTTATTGCTGACTGAATATTAGAAAGAATACAAATTATTGTATTTTTTTTGTTAAAGTTTGAAGCCAAGTTAAGCTTGGACACAATTTTCGAAAATTTCCGAATCAAAAAATATTCCCACATGAGACAGACTATCAGGTACTCCTTTTATATATCCTCCTTGGAACAAGGAGGATATATAATAAGGAGTGACTATAAGCATGATTTGCCTTGTAAGAAAATGGGAATGAAAGTATTTCCCTCCCTTACTGGCGAAGTGCTCGAAATTTTTCGAAACAATCGTTTCGTTATCTTCGGCTCGCACACTCGCAACTAACTCTGTCCCGCGTTAAATTGTCCGAAACATTTGTCAAATTTTCGAAAGAATTGTTTCGCTATCCTTGTTTGACATACTTAAACCCAATGCAACTATCTCTGTCCCGCGTTAAATTGTCCGTTGCTAAAGTGCTTAGCTTAGACGCGAACCAAAAACTAATAAAAATTTAAAAAATAAAGATTTTTGAAATAAAATAGCAACTCCATCGTACTGAAAATTACTTTATTGCTGACTGACTATTAGCAACTAAGAGAGAATGCAAATTATGGTATTTTTTTTGTAAGAGTTTGAAGCCAAGTTAAGCGTAGACACAATTCAATTTTCGAAAATTTCCGAATCAAAAAGTATTCCCACATGAGACAGTCTATCAGGTGTTCCATTTTATACAGGGCGTAACAGAATAGATGTGACAAAAAAAACATGATGATAGGGGACCTCGTGGTGCACAAAAAAATATTCTACGGAAGACTTGTAGCTCCAACCCCTAGCGACTTAGGGGTGATTTTCTAGTTTTTGGTTCGTGGAGGAGGTTGTCGAACTGAAAGGCCAATATCTCCGAAACAACTTAAGATCACTCAATGCGTAATATCTTGTTGAAGAGCTTATTACCTTTCCAACAAGGGTCTGCAATAAAATCAGCCACTGAGTTGCTAGAGTGGTTTGAACATGAAAAATTTTTGTTTTCCAAAAATGTCCTTCAACTTTGAAGGTTTTTTGCTCAAAATTTTGACTAAATTTTTTTGAGTTTGTGATCTTAAAAACTACCCGACACATTTATCTTTCTTTAAAAGCAAAAAAAATTGTCCTAGCTCGTTTTTTTACCAAGTTATGACCAAAAAACCGAAACTAAACCATCAAATCCAAAATTTCGGCAATGTGAAAAAAAAAAAAAAAAATTTTTTAATTTTTTCCATTGCAAATTGAAAAACAACTTAACAATTTAATTTAAAAGTAAAATTTATTGGAAAATAATATCTTTTTTCTAATTATAAACTTAAAGTATCTGGATTAAAATATTGTAAGAACCCTTAAAGTACGGGTACCAAGCTTGGACACAATTTTCGAAAATTTCCGAATCAAAAAATATTCCCACATGAGACAGACTGTCAGGTACTCCTTTTATATATCCTCCTTGGTTATACCCAAGGAAAATACAATAATTTGTATTCTCTCTTGGTTGCTAAGTTTCAGTCAGCAATAAAGTAATTTTCAGTACGATGGAGTTTGCAGTTTTTTTTCAAAAATCTTTATTTTATCAATTTTTATTAGTTTTTGGTTCGTGTCGGGTTTCTTGCTGCCACCACTTCGTTTTCGAGCAGGAGCTCAATACTAACAATTCTGCTGGGCCAGATGGTATCCACCATTGTCCTTAAAAACTGCGCTCCCTCTATAGCTAAGCCTATTCGTAATCTCTATCATCTTTCATACTCTTCAGGGTGCTTTCCTCAGATCTCCAAGGCCACGAATGTTCAGCCAATCCCTAAGAAAAGAAGCAAATCGAACGCCGCTAATTACCGCTAAATATTAATGGCAGGCTAGTCAACTTTCTTGTGGATAAAAATCTCATACATGATCGCCAATATAGATTTCGCTTGAGACGTTCTACTGGCGATCTACTTGTCTATCTTGCCAAGCGTTGGAACTCCTGCATCCACAAATTCGGAGAAGGTCATGAGCATGCTCTTGACATTTCTAAAGCGTCCGACAGAGTTTGGCACAAATGTCTCTTAGTCAATCTGAAGGCCTACGGTTTAAGATAGTTTTTCTTAAATGGATTGAGAGTTTTCTCTCCGAGCGCTCTATTAGATTTGTGGTAGATGGAATAACTGCACTCTTTTCCAGTGATTCCGGCGTCCCTCAGTCAATACATTCATTGAACTCTAATCTCAGTTTAATCCTGGAATGGGGCTGGAAAAACAGAGTAGAGCTTAATGCCTTAAAAACGCAGTCCTGCTCTCTACCTCTTAAACATAACGTTCCGCCGTTGGGCGCTAATATATCAGATTTCACCTTGTGCAGACTTCACGATACTAGGTGTAAAATTTAACAATCGCCTTGATTGGAGCCAACACATCTACGAAGTTGCTCTCGACGCTTCGAAAGGTCTAGGTATTCGGCGGAAATGAAAGAAATACTTTTCTGCCTCCGAACTAAGTATCATCTATAAGGCTTATATCCGACCACGTCTTGAGTACTACTCGCATGTTTGGGTTGGGGCCCCAAAATTACATCTGGCTCTACTTGACCGTATCCAGAAACATGTATTCCGATTAATTGGAGATGAAGCTTTAACGGCCTCAATTGACTCCCTCGAGCATCGTCGAAATATCGGAGTACTCTGCATTTACTATAGATGATTCTATGGTAAATACAGCAAGGAACTAAAAGCCCTAATACCCCCCCCCCCCTTCCCCTATTCAATATTCGCCAAGCTGCACGCTTACACGAGTACACTGTAAAGCCCTTGCCGTGGAGAACTGCACAGTTTAAACAGTCCTTCATCCCTTGGACGACAGTGTTGTGAAATTCATTACCAGACAATCTCTTTCCCACTGAGCAAAAACTCCAGCAATTTAAGAACAAAGTTCATCGCAACTTCAAACTCTTCCCTTCTGTGTTTCCCTGCTAATTTCCCCATTTCCACTTGTTTTCCGTACTTACGTCGAATTGGCTGTGCATCGCGAATGAAAGGGTGATCACTAAGTTTATTTCGATAACCATAAAAAAATTTATTTCGAAGATATAATTATTTAAAAATAAAAATAAACTGCCAACAAGTCGGCCGAAACTTTATTATTCTTGACAAGTGAATATGGAGGTTAGAGTGGTTAGGGAAGACTAAGTGAAAGGGGGCTCTCCGGCAGGACAGTTGTCAATTTAACACTTTGCGAAAACGTTCAAAAGCTCCAGTACATGTAATCAATATTTCATTCGTTTTTGCAAGTTGAGGGGGAGGGGTGAAAGTAAGGGTGGGTGGATGTTAATAATTTTTTAATTGATTGCTTGAATCACGTCCAATATTCTCTGTATAGAATGTCAGTTTTATAGACGAAGTTGCATAGAATTTTCATAAGATTCAGTGTATTTTACATTCACGAAACCAAACATTTATATTTGGGGGTAGAGGAGGTGGGGGAATCGTAAAATTTTGGACCCGATTTTATTTCCTTTCGCTCGTACAAAATTTCGAGTTCGTAGCTTTTAATTTGTTGTTTATTAGTTGATTTAATGAAATTGGTCGAAATCATACTTTTCTGTGGGAGGTGGTAGAAGGGCAAGCGCGATTTCAAAACTTTTAACGTAATTTTATTTCAACTATTTTCGTAAGTTTTTATGCAAAATTTCAAATTGATAGCTTTTAGTAGTTAGGTGATAATTGATTTCTTAAAAATGGTCGAAAAAATAATTTTGTATGTATTTAAAGATATTCGACCAGTTAATATTTCAAACTCTTAGAGATTTTTTTTAAATGCATTTCGCAAATTATCAAGTTCCTACCTTGAAATTTCATTCAAAAATTGTCAGTTTATGTGTTTTTATACTCTAGATGAAATCTGAGAGTATATTGTGTTTGCCTTACCGTTTGTAACACTAAGAAATAACGCTCGCACAGAGCCGCTGAGGGTACAGAAATATATGTTGTCGCTCAAAAACCTCGATTCCTAGTGACCGTCTGTCTGTCTGTCTGTCCGTCCGTCTGTGCGTCTGTCTACAGCATAACTCTCGAATGCTTTGAGCTATAGTGCTAAGAATTTTTGTGTGTCATTTTTAGCAAAAAGCTAACTTTAAGTTCGTGAATGGGCTACATCCCCCCACTCCTTCTACCCTCTCCCATACAAATTTCATGAAATTTCGAAATATTAAGAAATTGATTTTTCTTTGAAACTAGTTAAGCTATCGACTTGCAATTTAGATCAAAGTATTATGATATAGATGTCATTAATATCACGGAATATTGACCCGATCCCCTTACTCCTTCTACCCCCTCCCATACAAATGGACAATTTTGAAAAATACATATTTTCGCTTTTCACTGAAACTAGTAAATCTGAAAAGACGAAATTTTGTCAGAATTAATTCTACTATAATTGAAATTTATTTTAAAAATAATTATCAACTTTACCTCACTCCTTCTACCCCCTCCCATACAAATTTCACGAAATTTTGAAATTTAAATTAAATTATTTTTCTTCGAAACTGTTAAGGCTATCAACTTGATACTTTGTATACAGTATACAAATAGAAATATTAATAACGCGAAAAAAATTGTTTTGATCCGCATACTCCTTCTACCCCCTCCCATACAAATGCATAATTTTCGTTACATGCATTTTATCGATTCCCATTCAAACTAGAAAAAGAACAAACTTCAAATTTTGCCACAATTTCTTTCTTAATAATTGCAATAAATTATCAGCTCCACTTCACTCCTTCTACCACCTCTCATACAAATATCTGTATTAGAAATTCAAGAAAAGCATTTCTCATCCATGTATATGAGAGCTATCGACTTTGAAATTGAATCAAAGCATGGTGATAAGGATGATGATAAGCAGTTTCAAAATCATCTTAAACGCTCAACTTCCTCTGTCACCTCCAATACAAATGCCCCAATTTCAGGAAAACTATGACCAATTTCTTTAAAAATAATAAAAACTAAAAACCTTAAATTCAGCAAAAAACATTTTGCATGCCATGTTCGGTTTCATATATGAAAAATACGAACCTCCGCCTCTAATTCTACCACCTCCCATGCAAAAGTCTCTATTCACAATTCGAAAGAATTTGAGATGACATATTTTCCGGTATATTAAAGTCATTTCGATCTCATCTAGAGTATCATATGATTGGGCTTTAAGCCCAATCATAATTCTGTTATGTTTTTCATTGTACATGAAACACCTGGTGCACGTTAGACCCCCACTTCGGTACATAACAATTTTGGAAAAAATTATAATTTTTTTTCTATGTATATCAAATAGACGTATCGACGTGCAACATTTAAACTTTGTACCTTTCACCAGAGCCCTAAAAAATTATTCAAAATTGTCAACACTTTTACTTTCCACCTCCCTCTCCTTATACCATCCAACTTAAATTTCAGAATTAAAGATTATATAGCTCTACAATCTGGCAAATTTTTGATTTGATATCTGTACTCAATTTTGAGATATAATGATTTGTAGTTTTGGAAAGTGCGCCATTTTTGAAATGCTCCCCATTTCCCCCTCTACTATTATGTCCAGATGTTATATTTTTTTCATATTTTACTATTAAAGCGTAGTATACGTTTCAAGTTTCAATTACATAGCTTAAGAGACAGTCGATATACTCATTTTTAAGTGTTTTTCTTTGCACCCCCCTGACCCTTCCCCTTACAATAATTAGCCTTTTTCTAAGCTGATTCTGGTGGATCTATACGCCACCTTAATGGTCCCAAAATATTCATTTTTTGTCATTAGTAATTTCGAAGATACATATAATCATTTGCAAAAAAAAATTCGGTTGACAATTTGTTTTTAGCCCCCCCCCCCTCTTTTCGGACGCCAATGGATAAAAAAATTAAATTAGTTTTAAAGTTTGCCCTACAATTCTCTTCATATCTGTGCAGATTTTCAGCTTCCTAACTGGATTCGTGGTAGCAAGTGAAGTTTTTGACTATCCCCCCCCCCTCCCGCCGCCCTCTTCCATCTGACACTCCCCAAAATTTAGATAATGGAGTTCAAAACGAACATTCTACCTTTAACGGTCTCGGAGATATGAGTCCATATTTACGGCGTACGGCGGGATTTTTTTTTGCATTTTTAGGCCAATTTAGTCATGAAACGCGAAAAATAAATTTCAGGGTAGCAAATTTTTTTTTCTGTGTCGATCACAACTCGGTTGACAATTTCTTTTTAACCCCCTCCCCCCATTTTGGACCACAATGGATAAAAAAATTAAATTATTGCTAAAGTATGTCCCACAAATCCCTCTATTTGTATGTTGATTTTCAGCTTCCTAGCTAGAACCATAGCTAAGATATTTGAATTCTTAGTTTTCAGTTTTAGTGCTTCCCCACCTCGCCCTTAACATTTACGCCCCAGAAATCCGGAACCATCTACAACCCACCCGAAAATGAACTTTCTATCTTGAAGAGTTTAGGAGTTAATGTGCCCTGAGCGTACACGTACGGCGTAGACAGACGATTTTTTTTGCACTTTTAGGCTATTTTAGTCATCAAATTTTTTTTTTTCAATTCGATCACAACAGTCACTGATTTTTTCATAATAATAGCACAAATGTAGCCGTACAGAGCCAGTGACAAATTAATAACAATCTGAGGTTTTCTGTAATAGTTGTCATATCATGATCTATACATATAAATATAATTGTAGTGTCTGTCTGTTATTTGTTTAGAAATGGCTATAAGTTAGTTTTTTGCTTTATTTTAGCAATAACTAAGCAGAAACACGCGTTTTTAAAATTCTTCTCTTCGTCTGTCTGTCTGTCCGGCTTTCACGCAAAAACGGCTGAACCGATTGTAACGACACTTTCACAGTTTATTAGGTATGCTCCGAGATGTAATCTGCTTTTCGTCTCATGTCACTCCCCTCACGCCTTCTACCATACAAAGTGACACATTTTCAAAACTATGTAATAATGGATTTTTTTTGTCGAAACTATAAAAACTATTAATTTGAAGTTTGAAATATATTAATTCTATTATAAATACAATCTTTTAGTTTCCAAATTATTTGAATCCCTCCACTCCTTCCATCACCTCCCATACAAACTACACTTTTTCATTTCTCTACTACGTATAACTTCCATCGAGCTAAAATTTTGTACCAAATCCTTAATTGGCATTATTATAAATATCGGGAAAAAAAATTAATCGATTAGCTTCACTACTTCTACCACCTCCCGTACAATTTGACACGATTCCACGACTTTTTAAAAATTCGATTTTCTTGGAAAGTGTGAATGTTACTCATCTGAAATTTGAAACATATCAACTGCATGATGATTGGAGTAGTTCCTCAAAAAACTACTAAGAACCCCTCACTCCTTCCACCACCTCCCATACAAACTGCATTTTTTCATGAAATACTCTACACCAATTTTCACCAGTACGTATAACTTTCATCGAGCTAAAATTTTGTATCAAATCCTTAGTTAGCATTATTATTAATATCGGGAATAATTAACCAATTAGTTTCACTCCTTCTATCCCCTCCCATACAATGTGGGACAATTACACAACTTTTGAAAAATTCGATTTTCTTGAGAAGTGTGAACGTTACTGATCTGAACAATTTGTGCACTAAGTTTCTCAGTACCTATTCAATTTTTCAAGCTTAAATTTGGTCCAAAACATTTTTATATAGTTAGTAGATACTCTTTCATGATGTGAAATAAATTAGTTCAGTACTGTCACCCTTTCTACCACTCCCCATACAAAATTTCTTAACATCACAAAAATTTCGATTTCATATACATATCCAATCATACGATAGATTGGGCTTTACGCACAATCGTAGTCCTGTTATGGTTTTAAGCTTAACGTTATTTTATTTGGTCTTTTTTTAATTAACACAAGCTACAACTATTGACATGTCCTTAACGCTCTTCATTACGTATATGATCTCAAATCACGGGATAGATTTGATCACGAGCCTGTCCCATACAAAAGCGAGTATCATGGTTTCATTCGTAATAATTTCAGGTTCTGATTCCAACAAAATGCAAACCATTGTATTTAAAGAGTCATAAAATTAAACAGATTATATTTCTCACATAATGTACATATTACGAACTATATAAATTCTCAAAAATTGCTTATTTTGCGATTCTTCCGCGGACAAAGTTGCCGGCGATCTTTAATAGACAATATAAACAGGTGGCCATTTCTGGTAGTGAAGTAAAAGGTCCTCAATAAGTCCTCATTTTCTTAACTTACTCTAAACTTATTTGTCGAGATTTAAATGAAATCACGTAAACATTACTTGAGAAAAATTTGGCAGTCTTATGCACCTCTATAATTGGATTTGTTTGTTTTATTTCCGAACATATTAAACGAGTAACTATTTTCTTTTAAACAGTATGTAAATAGCGCCTCCATTCAACATATTTACAAACTTTGCATGAGATGCGGTTCCCATTCGACTAGACTTCAGAAATCTTATCCAATTGGTTTCGTCTCAGTTTGCAGTCTCAACTGTTTGAGCTCATTTTCAACGAGATATGCGGTTAACCGCGTTTTGTTTATTTCGATTCCACGATCAGAGAAAGCCCATTATCAGACCATAAGAGTAAAACGCAAATATTGGTAAGTACTACACTATTGCATAGTAGTAGTGCTCTGATCACTCTACGCGCTGGTAAGTTCCCAGCAATAGATACTGTACGAACCGTCGCAATGAAAGTCAGCTCTCCAGCCAGGTACAGCTTAGTACCTGGAAGAACGAGGATGTGATTCTCGGATTAAATATTGTATTTAATCGTACTGTACTTCCTATGAGTACTCGCGCGAAACCAGCTATATATGTATGTACGCCAGGATATTAGGTTTCTTTCAACATGACTATACGATTCGTGAATAGCGTGCCGGAGGATAAGACCCTTAGTATGATTCTTTTATGCACAAAACTCTTGAATAAGTCGATGATGTTATAAAGACAAGAAATGGGACCGCAGGGTATTTATATTCCCAGGAATAAACATTACTTTTAGTTCGGTTTTGAGTGCATTTAAGTGTACGGTTGACTTCTCGCAAAGCATTCATGTATCCTTTTTCATCAAAATATTTTACAAGCTCTTCAAGCGACAATTTAGCATGACTAGTGCATTTGGAAAGGCCTTTTGAGACATGAATTTCCGAAAATTGTTGAATATTTCTTGGAGATACTGTTCAGCATACATTGGGAATATCCACCAACACACTAATAAATATTCGAAACTGAAGAAAAAAGTTGCAGTTCTGTAAGTTCATACGCAGGATAAATGTATTTTTGCCACGTAAATTTGCTTCATTAGGTGATTCGTGTCTTCTCATAATCCAGAAAAGAACAAATCAGTTGATAGCGAACATATCGTATTCAATTAAAACATTGCCAAAAGCTAATCCGTAAATAAACCTTAGACCATATACCGAATAACAGGAGCATTTCGACTCTGTTTCAGACAATCTACTCGTATCCGAAGCTCCCATAACCACTTATGTAGCACAATCGGTGTAATAGCAATTTTTCGATCCAACTATGAAATTCGGCAAACTCTCAGCATTGCCCCGAAGCGAATAAATAATTGAAACGTATGAAGAGTGCTTGACCAAAAGCAAAGCCGGACAATCGTAAAGCACATGTTCGAGATACCGAAAAACCTACTGAAGGATTTGTGAGGCTCGGCCGAATCTTGGACAATGACCGACTAAAGAAAACTAATTTACCCAACTGTTGTTAAGAGGTCTTGCTGTCTTGTTAACTTTTTGAACCAGTAATTGCCGACATCTTGTTGTTGTTCAAGCTCTTATTCAGATTCGTATATACGAGAAGCATCTCGCGTGTCAACGAGCTCGGTCAACGATTAGCTTAGATACATTTGAATTCTACGAAGCAGTTTTGAGTCTTTTGGGTGCGGGTGGAAGCGAATCGATTCGGTCGATTCAAACCGCCGATTCCACACCACAAACAAAAAAAAAAAAACAATAATAATAATTTTGATTAGAAGTTCAATTGTTCGGACGTTGGGTCTTTTTGATATTACAAACGGAACTTTGGGTGAAAGTGAGTTAATGGATACTTGCGAAATAACTAGACAGCATCAGATCAAGATTAGAAAGGAAAAGTTATGGGCCTCTAATGGGCACTGTCTTAAATCGAAGTTTGATGGGATGGTTCTTTGGCATCTTACGCAATCGCATCATAAACAGACCGTGTTGTTGTCCGGGTACAACAAAACATTTTTGAAGTACAATGACGATGCTGTTAGATAGTCGGCAGAAAGGAATATAATAGAAAATCGATAAAACTGTAAAACGCAACTAATGTATAACTATAGTCGAGCTGGGACATGGAGAATTCAAATTGTAGCCGCGTATGATTTGCTTTCCGGTGGCGGCGAGCTAGAATTGGTCGAAATGCCCATAGGACTTTTCAAATTTCAAAAAAATTCAATCCCCTGAATATTACCTCTATCAACAAGATAATCAATTCGCAATCCCTTTTTCTGAAGACAACATTATTCCAAGGACTTCTCGAAGAAAATCCTGTGATGCAGGAATGCTTTGAAATTTTTCCATATGCGACACAAACGTTTAGCTCCGAAGCTTCTATCCCGGACAGAGTGAGATTCGTCTCGAGGGCAAGCAAAGGACTACGTAGTAGCGTATATGTACATGTTCAAGGTTATATTATCTGGGTGAAAATTTAATACCAATGCATAGCTTGTGTTAGATGTTTTGATATTCCATGTTGTTCTTATCTATTATTATTAGTAAGATATGTAAATTAGATCTCGGAGCAATATTAGCATATTGATTTGTGTAGATATCGAGATACATTGTGACCAGCACGTACCGGGAATTTGTAATTGAAATTAGTCTGGGAAATGATATTTCGTTCCGGCCGTTTTTTAAGGATTTGCTCACGCAAACGCTTCAATATGATTAATTAGTACTCCTTATTGACCATGGAAGGAGAATTCATGGATTTTCCACGATCAAATAGCGCCATCGCATAGAGCCTATGACCGAATTTGAGGCCAAAAAAGCAACGAATTCCATCAATCAACCACCGTATTCACCAGATTTGACTTCGTGTGACTTTTACCTATCCTCGAAATTGAAACTATCGCTCCGTGGAACCCGTTTTCAGTCGATCGAGGACATAAAATAAAAATCGTCGTGGACTACTGAGGTGTATCCATTTAACCAGCTGCTGTAAACAAACAGGTAGGTACATGGTTCAGTCATTGAATGACGACTTGACTAAAATTCTTAGTTGGGGCAATAAAAATCAAGTTGAGTTTAATGCTTCGAAAACCCAGTGCTGTCTTGTGTCCCATAAACGTGACTCTAGCCTTGACCCAATCACCTTCGAAGGCCAGCCATTAACCTCTTCTTCAAGTGTTAAGATGCCAGGTATCCAAATCACAGATAACTTATCTTGGAACGATCATATATTTAACATCGCCAAGGAAGTATCTAAATGTTTGGGCTACCTAAAACGGTGTAAAAACTTCTTCACCCCTTCTGGGTTACTAACAATTTATAAGGCCTATATTAGACCACGTCTTGAATTTAATTCCCACCTATGGGCGGAAGCTGCAAAAACTTCTCTCTCCTATCTGGATGGTATCCAGTCTCGGACTATTAAAATTATAGGAGATTCCGACATCACTTCTTCGCTCGATTCACTCGAGCATAGACGAACTGTAAGCTCCCTAACCCTTTTGTATCGCTACTACAATGGAGATTTTTCGGACGAAATCTCTAATCTCTTGCCCCCATGTATGCCCTTACCCCGTAATACTAGAGCTGCTTCGCGCGCTCATAAGTATTCTCTCAACCCCACCTTCGGTCGCACTGTCAAATTTCGTGATTCGTTTTTAAACCGGACTGTTCGAATATGGAACTCGCTGCCCATCTCGGTGTTCCCGCATGACTACAACATTCAGAAATTTAAAGGAAATATTCATAGCCACTTCCGTCTCTATCCCTTAATTCCCAAAAACCAATATCCTTCCCCCCTCACCGGAGCTGTGCTTCAGTACAAAAGGGCAACCCCTCTAGTTCCGATGACACATAAAAAAAAAAAAACTGATTAACAGACCGCGCTGATTTTCGGGATAATAATTAAGGACAGTCCTACCTGCTTACCAAAAAAATTTTTAAAATATCATTTCCCAGCCTAATTTTAATTACAAATTTGAGGTACGTGCTGGTCACAATAAATATGTAGTGGCTCACAGCTGATTTCGTGCAGGTACAAATTTGAAATTTGTTACGCTGTTATTAGAAAACTATGTAAAATATTGACAAGATTTAAATGCCATGTTTTAAACAAATATTTATTGTTTAAGTTAGGAATTAATTTTTGTACACTCCTCCAAAATAGTTTTTTTCAATTGTTTAATGTTGGAAATACTATGTTTCTGAATATAATTTTCTGAAATTGCCCATAAATTTTCTATTACATTCATATCTGGACTTTGTGTCGGCGGGGACATAACATGCGGACAGTTCCAAATCAGCCAAGATTGCACAATATCAGACTTATGCTTAGGGTCGTTGTCTTGGTAGAAACGGAATATGTTTGGAATTTAAAGATTCGCAGCACTCTGAAGCAACATTTTTTTCAAAATGTTGAGGTACATGGTTTTGTCCATGTTACTTTCAATGAACTCTAAATTTCCAATCCCGGCTGCCGACATACAGTCCCAAACCATTACGCTTCCGCCGCCATGCTTCACTGTAGCTTTTAAATTTTTTTTTTTGTAGCACAGTATTAGGTTTCGTATACAAAAGTATCGCTGATCCCAAAACTCTAACACTAGTAACGACTGTCTGCCCTGCCGCTCAAGCCGATCACCACCACTCTATTCGATGTAGTGATGAAAGAAACGATACGGAAAAAACACACAATTTACTCAGTAAACTTTGCAGTAAGGTATTCCTTCTCGTTCTTGATTTGGAATGGCGGTAAGGCGTTCTACACAAGAGTAGGTTTCCTTCCTGTGATATAACGAAAAAAGGCAACTGAACTTTATTTTCGGTATTGATACTTTTCTTTTGTATGTGGAACGAATACTTGAGTAACGAAACAGTAACGAAATGTTGTGACTGGTCAGTTGAGAGCTCATTTCGTTACATAAGTAACGAATATAAATCAGCGTCGGTACTCGTTACTTCGGCTTTTAGTCAGTAACGAGTACTCGTGTAACGAATAGTCACTTTTTTGACATCACTAACAGCCTGTCAGTGGTCGACCGCGAAATGCAGCACTATATCATCCAAATCCAGGGCTTGAGCGAGGTTAAGTGGACAGGACCAGGAGAAGAACGAACCCCGAGCTGAAACACCATTCTGTACGTTGATCCTGAGAGTGAAGCCAAAAATGGCGGAGCGGTCGTCCTTACACGGAGATCGAGAAACAGTCTCATCAGCTGGGAACCAATATCGGATAGTATTATCGTGGTCAGGCTCAGAACCAGTGTCCGAAACGTCACAATTCTGCAGTGCTACGCACCAACTAATACCGCAACATCTGGTGAAAAAGAGGAGTTTTATAGCCAACTGAGTGCCACCTTCGAATGTGTTCCAAGAGGTGATATTATTATCATCTCAGGAGATATGAACGCCCAGGTTGGATCAGACAACACTGGACTAGAACACGTTATGGGGTAACATGGTAACCCTTTGGTGGACGCGTCACGGCCTTGGATTAAGAGACCCGAAAACGACGAATTATTTCTGGAGTTTTATAGTAATCGGCAAATGATCATCGAAGAGATCCTTTTTCCACACAAGAATCACCATAAAATATCTTGGGTTTTCCCTTATGGTACTACTCCGAACCAGATCGACCATTTGACTACAAGTCGCCGCTAGAGAAGATTCTCCTCGATGAGTGAGCGAAACGCGAAGCTAGGGTGGGGAGCGATCACCACTTGATGGTTGCCTGCTTGAGATTGTGCACAGCAGCTATCCGACGGCCACAAATTCTTCAAATGAAGCACAAGGTTAATGTGGATAGACTTAGTGACCTCAATAAAAAGCGCGAGCACTCCACCATTCTACGCGAAAAGTCATCTCCATTGGCCGTGTATGAAATGCGCACACTGGACGCCAATTGGGAGGCAACCAGAAACACGTTTCTAACTAGTGCTGAAGAATCTGTGGGATATGTGCAAAGCGGTGAGAAACCCTGGATGTCGCAAGACACATGGGCCAAGGTTAGCAATAGGAAAAAAGCTAAATTACCTGTCAACCCGATGTCAAGCAAAAAACTCCCTACTTAAGACGGAACTACAGCGATGCTCATTTACAGCTTAAAAAGGCTGTTAGACGCGACAAGAGAAAGGCCATTGAAGATCTAATCAACAAGGCAGAATCTGCGGCTTACCTTCGGGATATGGGTTCACTGTTTAAAATTTTGAAACAGTTCCATGAACAGGAATGTCACCGCCAACCACATAATGAGAGATGCCAACGGAATTCTCCTTAATATGAGTGATAAGCAATTGGGGTGATGAAAGGAATACTTCTCTGATATTTCAAACATCTTGTCAGAAGAAGATATTCCAGAAACAGAACAACTACTAATCATACAACCGCTAAGTAAGAGAAAGTTTTCGCCATTCAGTCAATGGCGAGAAGGAAAGCCCCAGGTATAGACGGACTACAAACCGAACTTTTGAAAGCGGACACCGAAATAATATCCTATATAACACTCTCACTCTTTATTGAGGTGTGGAATAAAGGAAGTTATCCGACTGAATGGAAGTAGGGCGTCATTGAGAAAATTCCGAAGAAGGGCGACCTTTGCGATTGTGGCAATTGGCGTGGTATGTGTCTACTTACTTCCGTACCAAAAATCATGGCTAAGGTAAGTTTCAATAGGAATAGTGCTGTCGTAGAGAGGACTCTCGAAGTTAATCAGGCTGGATTCCGTAAGGGGCCGTCTTGTACCGACCACACAAATACCCTACGGATAATATTGGAGTAGTCCGCCGAAATGAGTTCACCACTACATCTTATGTTTGTGGACTTCAAGAAGACTTTCGACAGCGTTAAGCGAGATTACATGTATGGAATGCTTTGCGTAGGAGAGGTATTCCAAATTCCAAATGTTGTTGTACTACGTAGAGTTCGACTCACCAAAAAACTGTAAGCTTTCGTGAACCAATGCCTCCGACGCATTTTAGAAATATTCTGGAAGCGATCTCCAACGACGAACTTTGGTGTACAACTATACAGACTATAATAGGCATTGAAAGTCAAAGGCGGAAGTGGCATTGGATTGGTCACACTTTGAGGAAACCAGAGGGAAACATCGCTAAACAGGCTCTGGATTATAATCCTCAAGAAAGACGTCGGTTTGGTCGATCATGTAACATATGGAAGCGTACAGTTGAGCAGGAGGGTATTCCCTGTAATTCGGAAATACCATTAAAACTATTTTATAAAAGTATTTCACCCTAATAAAAAAAGGCTTTGCAGTGATTTAAATACTGGAGTATGCGTAAAGAATGCATGCGTAATTCACTATTCCTAATGTACATCGGCTTGCGATGAAGTATGCGATGTATCCATCGTGCGAGTGTCGCACGAGGCTCGCGTTCAATGTACCCCGGGCTTAAGTTATGTGATCGTCATGTAATCGACGGTACAGATTGATAAGCGTAAGAGCCGTATGTACTACAGAGCGATGAGTACGTTACATTCACGAAACCGAATATTTGTATGGGAGGAGGTAGAGAAGGTAGGGGAATCGCAAAATTTGATATACAGTTTTATTTCGTTTCTCCTTTAAGGCGCTCGTACAAAATTTCAAGTTCATAGCTTTTAATT
Organism: Chorisops tibialis; assembly: GCA_963669355.1. Lineage (NCBI taxonomy): Eukaryota > Metazoa > Arthropoda > Insecta > Diptera > Stratiomyidae > Chorisops > Chorisops tibialis. The sequence continues at coordinate 265,342,236 of OY770262.1, read as the reverse complement.
TGTTGGTTATTAGTTGATATAATGAAATTGGTCGAAATCATAATTTTGTATGGAAGGGGGTAGAAGGACAGGCGCGATCTTAAAAATTTTGACGAAATTTTATTTCAACTATTTTCAAAAGTTTTTGTGCAAAATTTCAAATTGATAGCTTTTAACAGTTAGGTGATAGTTGATTTCTTGAAAATGGTCGAAAAAATAATTTTGTATGGGAGGGGGTAGAAGTTTTAAAAGTTTTCGACCAGTTAATATTTCATATATTTAAGGATTTTTTTAAAAGAATTTTGTAAATTTTCAAGTTCCTACCTTAAAATTTCATTCAAAAATTTTCAGTTTATATGTTTTTTTCAATGCGCATGAAACACCTTGTGCACTTTAGACCGGGGGGGGGGGATTTGTTTATAACAATTGTGGAACAAATTATTATTTTTTTTCTATGTATATCAAATAGATGTATCCACATGCAAAATTTAAACTTTGTATTTTTCACCAGAGCCCTAAAAAAATCAGTCAAAGTTTTCGACATTTTTGCTTATTACTTCCCTCCCCTTACACCTCCCAACTTAAAATTTTTACCAAAATTAACCACTATGTAGCTCTATAACCTGACAAATTTTCGATTTAATATCTGTAAACTTTTTGAGATATAAGGATTTGTAATTTTGAAAAGTGCGCCATTTTTGAAATGCTCCCCATTTCCCTCCACTGCTATTATTTCAATACGTTATATTTTTTTGTATTTCACTAGTTTAGCTTAATATATGTTTCAAGTTTCAATTACATAGCTTAAGAGATAGTTGAGATAATCATTTTTAAATGTTTTTGTTTGCATCCTCTCTGAACCTCTCCCTTACAATAATTAGCCACTCTCTAAGCTGATTCCGGTGGAACTATATGCCACCTTGGTGGTCCCAAAATATGAATTTTTTACAATAAGTAATTTCGAAGATATAATCGTTTGAAAAAACAATTCGGCCGACAATTTGTTTTTTAGCCCCCCCTTTTCGGACCCGTTGGCGTAAAAAAATTAAATTATTTTTAAAGATTGTCCCACAACCCTCTCTATATCTCTACTGAATTTCAACTTCATATCTGCATTCGTGGTGGAGATATTAGCAAGTGTAGTTTTTGACTTTTTCCTCCCCCCGCCTCCCCCTTCCACCTAACACCTCCAAAAATTTGGAAAATAGAGCTCACTTACCCAATCAACAATCCACCCAAAAACGAACATTCTACCTTTAACGGTCTCGGAGATATGAGTCCATATGTACGGCGTACGGATTTTTTTTTTTTTGCATTTTTAGGCTAATTTAGTCATGAAACGCGAAAAAAAGAAAATTTCAGAGTAGCAAATTTTTTTTCCCTGTGTCGACCATAATACTTTATTATTAGAATAATAAAGTAAAATGTCCCTTAAAAGGAGTGAATCGGGAAATTACCGCATAAATGTAACGTATGCGCATCTACGATGAATTGTTCTTTTTAGATTTGGTTGTATTGAGTAAAATTTGGCGTACCAAGACAATATTTGTTTTATCACAAATTTTTCAATTGCAGAATCGGATTTTCGCAAATAACAGAACTTTTCAATTTAAGACGAATGTAGTGGGCAGTCCTCATAAATGGAATGAGTAATTTGATTTTTATAAATATTCTTCTTCAATGGCACTAACACCTTAAATCGGGCATTGACCTCCTAAAGTTCAGGTTCCTTAACATTTTTTTAGTCCTTCGCACTACTCTCCATCTGCGACTTTTCATTTTCGCAGTTTTAGGTGGCCAAGATATAGACATTAGTGATGTGAATAAAGTAACTATTCGTTAAGCGAGTACTCGTTACTGACCGAAATCCGAAGTATCGAGTACCGATGCAGATTAATACTCTTTACTTAAGTAACGAAATGAGCTCCCGGAAAAGTAACTCTTTCGTTACTCAAAAAAAAGTACCTATACCGAAAGTAACGATTAGTTACTTTTTTCGTTACATTATAGGAGTGAAACCTACATTTGTGCATAACACCGTACCGCCATCCCAGAGAAAGAACGAACTCTACCGTACTGCAAAGTTTACTGAGTAAATTGGGTTTTTTTCGTTTCATTTCTTTCAACGCCAAGAATGTCGTCAAAAGAAGTTGTGGTGCTTCGCTCGATCGGCAGGACAGGCAGTTGTTACTAGTTTTAGGGTTATGGAATCAATGATACCAGATTGCAGGATTTTTTAATATTCGGGTCGATAAAGGGATTTTTTGTTATCAGTTTGAGGAATTTGAGGAAATTTCGGTTTAAACAAAAACTTATTTCCCTCACATTGTCGCTTTATTTATGTTAGTGTTAAAAGGGATTTTCTACTTAGAAGAGAATTAAAAAATCGGAGTTGGCATCATTGTGTTGATACACGTACTAGGCCAACGGAATCAACAAGAGATTTCTTGTTGCACATAAATACTACATGGGGACTAGAGGCGATTTTTTCTAATTGAATTTATGATTTGAAAAACTGGCTTACCCATCCCTGCAACATATGGCTGTTATTTCAAATAAACGAGTACCTAGTAACGAATAAAATATAACGATTACTTTCCTTAAAGTAACAAATAGTTACTGGTACCGAATAGTAGCGAAACTGAACATCACTAATACATATGCAATTCAATCAATCAATCAAATTCCTGTTAAGACCCCCTATAGGGGCATAGGACAGAAACAACTCTCTTCCACAAGGCGCGATCCTGAGCATCGGCTTTAAGCTGTTGCCAGGACTTGTTTATTCCTCTGGCCTCCTGCTCAACTGCTCGCTTCCATGTGTTACATGGTCGACCAACCCGACGTCTTCCTTGAGGGTTATAATCCAGAGCCTGTTTTGCGATGTTTCGCTCTGGTTTCCTCAAAGTATGACCGATCCACTGCCACTTTCGCCGTTGAATCTCAATACCTATTTTAGTCTGGCGAGTTGTACTCCAAAGTTCGTCGTTGGAGATTACTTCTGGCCAGAATATTCCTAAAATGCGCCGGAGGCATTGGTTTACGAAAGTCTGTAGTTTCTTGGTAAGTCGAACGGTCACTTTCCACGTAGTACAACCATACAACAACACGGATTTGACGCATGCGTCAAAAACTCGCAGCTTCGTGCGAAGGGAGATCTCTCTTAACCTCCAGAAAGGGGAAAGGATACCGAAGGCCTGACGAGCTTTATTTAGCCGAGCCTCAACATCCTTTTCGGCTCCGCCGTCCATGCTGACAATGCTTCCGAGATAGCAAAAATCTTGCACCTCTTCCACATCCTGTCCATTAAGAACAATCGGTGTGCTTGCGTTCGAACCCATGTGCATGTACTTGGTTTTACGCACATTTATTTTCAGTCCCGCCTCTTTGCATTTAGAATGCAACGAGCGAACATTTGACTCTAAGTCCGAACGGGTATGTGCAAGCAAACACACGTCATCAGCATAATCAAGGTGACTTAAGATGTTAAATAGTCTGCATTGAAGACCTCTACCTTCCCCACCTTCCAGTGCAGCTTTCAAGATGTCATTTATTACCACCAGAAACAGGGCTGATGATAATATGCAGCCTTGTCTGATATCCGTTCGCAGAGGGAAGCTGTCGGACAGCTCTCCTCTGTGCAAGATGCGACACCTCGCATCTTCGTAGGATTCTTTAATCATAGCTATGACCTTATCTGGAATACCTCTCCTACGCAAAGCATTCCATGTGTAATCTCGTTTAACGTTGTCGAAAGCATTCTCGAAGTCCACAAACATGAGATGTAGTGGCGAACCCATTTCGGCTGACTGCTCTAATATTATCCGTAGGGTATTTGTGTGGTCGGTACAAGACGACCCTTTACGGAATCCAGCCTGATAAACTTCGAGAGTGCTCTCGACGACATCACTAATCCTATTGAGAATTACCTTAGCCATAATTTTTGATACGGCAGTAAGTAGACATATACCACGCCAATTGCCACAATCCCGAAGGTCGCCCTTCTTCGGAATTTTCACAATGACGCCCTCCTTCCATTCAGTCGGATATCTTCCATTATTCCACACCTTAGTGAAGAGTGGGAGGAGTATATCGGCTGTTATTTTCGGGTCCGCTTTGAGGAGTTCGCTTGGTAGTCCGTCTATACCTGGAGCTTTCCTTCCCGCCATTGACCGAATGGCGGAAACTATCTCTTCCTTATATGGGGGATCGTCCCTAATAGAGGATTGTTGCGGTTGGATGTTTGGAAGTTGTTCTGTTTCCGGAATATCTTCATCTGACAAGATGTTTAAAATATCAGAGAAGTATTCCTTCCATCGTCGCAACTGGTGTTCACTCATATTAAGGAGAGTTCCGTTGACATCTCTCACCAGGTGGTTGGCGGTGAAATTCCTGCTCGTCAACTGTTTCATGATTTTAAATAGTGAACCCATATCCCCAAGGTAAGCCGCAGATTCTGCCTTGTTTGCCAGATCTTCAATGGCCTTTCTCTTGTCGTGTCTAACAGCCTTTTTAAGCTGTATATGAGCATCGCGGTAGTTCTGCCTCAAGTCGGGCGTTCGTTGGTTGACATCGGGTTGAGAGATGATTGCCAATTTGGCTTTTTTCCGATTGCCAACCTTATCCCATGTGTCTTGCGACATCCAGGGTTTCTCACCGCTTTGCGCATATCCCACAGATTCTTCAGCACTAGTTAGAAAAGTGTTTCTGGTTGCCTCCCAATTGGCGTCCAGTGTGCGCATTTCATGTTCACCCAATGTGGATGACTTTTCGCGTAGAATGGTGGTGTATTCGAGTTTTTTGTTGGGATCTCTGAGTTTATCCACATTAAGCTTGCGCTTCATTTGAATTTGTGGTCGTCAGATAGCTGCTGTACACAATCTCAAGCAGGCAACCATCAAGTGGTGATCGCTCCCCACGTCAGCTCCACGTTTCGCTCGCACATCGAGGAGACATCTTCTCCATCGGCGACTTATAGCCAAATGGTCGATCTGGTTCTGAGTAACACCGTCAGGGGAAACCCAAGATGTTTTATGATGACTCTTGTGTGGAAAAAGGGTCCCTCCGATGACCATTTGCCGAGTACTACAGAACTCCACAAATAATTCGCCGTTTTCGGGTCTCTTAATCCAAGGTCGTGAAGCGTCGACCCAAGGGTCACCATGCCTCCCCATGACGTGTTCTAGTCCAGTGTTGTCTGATCCAACCTGGGCGTTCATATCTCCCGAGATGATAATAATATCACCTCTTGGAACACGTTCGAAGGTGGCACTCAGTTGGCTATAAAACTCCTCTTTGTCACCAGATGTTGCGGTATTAGTTGGTGCGTAGCACTGCAGAATTGTGACGTTTCTGACACTGGTCCTGAGCCTGACGACGATAATCCTATCCGAGATTGGTTCCCAGCTAATGAGACTGTTTCTCGCTCTCGGCGTAAGGACGAACGCCACGCCATTTCTGGCTTCACTTTCAGGGCCAATGTACAGAATAGTGTTTCCGCTAGGGGTTCGTTCTTCTCCTGATCCTGTCCACCTGATCTCGCTCAAGCCCAAGATTTGGATGTTATAGTGCTCCATTTCACGGTCGATCACCGATTGGCGGTACAAGGACCGAGTAACCCCAGCTCTTCCCCCGTCATTCAATGTTCGAACGTTCCAGAAGCCAATCATAGTCCGTTTTCGAATGCCAAAAGTCGTTACCGTAGAATCAGTCCGTATCCGAGGCGATGTATCTGTTTCTCGTATCATTTAGGTCTTAAGATCACGGGTGATAAGCCCATGATCCAGTGAGTGTCCATTTGCCATTTTTAGGGCAAGCAGGACTGGCTGTGGGTGAATTCTACAGTCGCCATCCCAGAGGGGGATAGTTAGCTCAGGTCCGTGGAGTCGCTAACTCCAAAGATAGTTGCAGGAATTGGTAAAACCTCATACTACAACTACCCCTTTGCCACCTTGATGGTCCCAAAATATGATTTTTTTACAATAAGTAATTTCGAAGATATAATCGTTTGAAAAAACAATTCGGCAGACAATTTGTTTTTAGCCCCCTCTTTTCGGACGCCAATGGATAAAAAAATTAAATTATTTTTAAAGATTGTCCCACAACCCTCTCTATATCTCTATTGATTTTCAACTTCCTATCTGCATTCGTGGTGGAGATATTAGCAAGTGTAGTTTTTGATTTTTTGCCTCCCCCCGCCTCCCCCTTCCACCTAACACCTCCTATTTAGAAAATAGAGCTCACTTACCCAATCAACAATCCACCCAAAAATGAGCATTCTACCTTTAACGGTCTCGGAGATATGAGTCCATATGTACGGCGTACGGATTTTTTTTTTTTTTGCATTTTTAGGCTAATTTAGTCATGAAACGCGAAAAAAAGAAAATTTCAGAGTAGCAAATTTTTTTTTCCTGTGTCGACCATAATACTTTATTATTAGAATAATAAAGTAAAATGTCCCTTTAAAGGAGTGAATCGGGAAATTACCGCATAAATGTAACGTATGCGTATCTACGATGAATTGTTCTTTTTAGATTTGGTTGTATTGAGTAAAATTTGGCGTACCAAGACGATATTTTGTTTATCACAAATTTTGCACACTAGAATCAGATTTTCGCAAATAATAGAACTTTTCAATTTAAGGTGAATGTAGTGGGCAGTCCTCATAAATGGAATTAGTAGTTTGATTTTTATAAATATTCTTCTTCAATGGCACTACCACTTTAAATCGTGCTTTGACCACCTAACGTTCAGGTTCCTTAACATTTTTTTAGTCCTTCGCACTACTCTCCGTCTGCGACTTTTCATTTTCGCAGTTTTAGGTGGCCAAGATATTGACATTAGTGATGTGAACAAAGTAACTATCCGTTAAGCGAGTACTCATTACTGACCGAAATCCGAAGTATCGAGTACCGACGCAGATTAATACTCTTTACTTAAGTAACGAAATGAGCTCCCAGAAAAGTAACTCTTTCGTTACTCAAAAAAAAGTACCTATACCGAAAGTAACGATTAGTTACTTTTTTCGTTACATTATAGGAGTGAAACCTACATTTGTGCATAACACCGTACCGCCATCCCAGAGAAAGAACGAACTCTACCGTACTGCAAAGTTTACTGAGTAAATTGGGTTTTTTTCGTTTCATTTCTTTCAACGCCAAGAATGTCGTCAAAAGAAGTTGTGGTGCTTCGCTCGATCGGCAGGACAGGCAGTTGTTACTAGTTTTAGGGTTATGGGATCAATGATACCAGATTGCAGGATTTTTTAATATTCGGGTCGATAAAGGGATTTTTTGTTATCAGTTTGAGGAATTTGAGGAAATTTCGATTTAAACAAAAACTTATTTCCCTCACATTGTCGCTTTATTTATATTAGTGTTAAAAGGGATTTTCTACTTAGAAGAGAATTAAAAAATCGGATTTGGCATCATTGTGTTGATACACGTACTAGGCCAACGGAATCAACAAGAGATTTCTTGTTGCACATAAATACTACATGGGGACTAGAGGCGATTTCTTCTAATTGAATTTATGATTTGAAAAACTGGCTTACCCATCCCTGCAACATATGGCTGTTATTTCAAATAAACGAGTACCTAGTAACGAATAAAATATAACGATTACTTTCCTTAAAGTAACAAATAGTTACTGGTACCGAATAGTAGCGAAACTGAACATCACTAATACATATGCAATTAGTGTACTGAAATTATGCGTCGACCGGGATTTGAACTCCCGACTTTCATATTGTAGATCAACAAGCTAAGGCTACACCATAGCCTTATAAATATTAACAACAAATAAAAGACAAACTTTTTGTCAAGCTATCTGCCGATACGCAGGCAAATGTATCGAATCCTTAACTATTCGCTAACACCTACTCAATTCCGAATTGCCAAATGTATTTTCTTTGTCGACACTAACATATCACAGGACAATACTCCCCCCCACGGAAATACAATAAACATATCGCGAGTACACAAGTGAAATTTAAATTCCGCCTGTACCCTAATACAGTATGGATTTATGTATTCACATTCTTCTTCCTGTTAGGTATGTATTACACTTCTGCTTACCGCAATACGAAATATTTCTGTGACATAAATCAAAGAGGAATCTCTCGTCTTAGTGTCCCGATAGACACAATAAACTGCCACAGCAATCGAACCCTTATCATTATTCACTTTGCACCGTGGGAGCCAACTCGAAATCCCGTTTTCCATTTATCATATCGCCAACGATTCCAAAATGAAAAGCAGCTGTGACAAGCTCACTTCCTATACAAGGCCCCGATGGATACTCCGAACCACTAAGATGGCTCGGATTGTGTCTAAGAATAAGAACGAAAAGTCATACAATTTGGTAAGCAAAGCAAAAGGAAAGCAAACAAACAAACAACCAACTAAACCGTTCCGACTGGAAGCTATCGATTCATCTTGCGGGACGTCAATTCAATAAACGAGAAGAAGAACGAAGACCCCCAAACACTGCCACCACCTGAGAGAGAGATGATCTCGGAAAAGAACGGGGAAAAATCCTCCGCGATTCGTGTTCCGCTAGTAAGAACTCTCGATAAATCTCAATTAGAGGCACGAAATCGTCTTTTCACTTCGTCGACCACGTCGGCTTTGTCTAGAATTCTAGTGGTCCCGCATGAGATGACATCACGATTATCACCCGAAAGAGCAACTATCTGGTCGTGGATTGCCCACAATATAAGCGTGGAGCCAGCAACAACGGCCAAGTCGTTTTCTTTGTACCCACAATTACTGAGCCCGGCTCGACTCGGATTCTAAAGTGCAAGAAAGTACTAAGAATGTCATTGATCTCCGATTTGTTTCTTCGCTACGTTTCCATTTTGTGGTGAGTTTTCATTTAATTTTCCGCGCCTCGCCATTGTTATCTTCTCAATAAGTATAAGACATCGGGTCTGAGCGTTAGGCGGAGGCGGTACAGTCATCCACGCTCGGTCTCTTTACGCTGCCAAGCATATCGGAAATTGCTGGCTTCGGGTTCCAGGTGAGATCTGGAAGATGTGCCAGACAGGTAAAGTGGCACCTCCAGATCGCTGCACAATGGACAGCAGCAAACGGATGACCCAGGATTTCTGTAACGGAACTTTCGACAGTAATTGGTTGCCCAGTTATCATTTTTTTATTCCAGATAAAATCTTAAGAATAATAAAAATAGATTGTTCAACAGTTATCTGAGAAATAGCTAGCAATATGCAGATCTCTATCAAAAGTAGTTAATCAAAGGTATCATCCGATCCGGTTGCTTGTTGAGTGCTTTACCGATTACACGGATCTAGAACATACCTTCCGGGAATCTCCTGACTACGCCGATATCCAAGCAGCATTAGTTACAGGACTCGAATGCATTATCGATTGTATGACGTCGTCAGGTGAAATGAATTATGGATGCTTTCATTGTCGGTGCAACACTCTTACGATTCGGTGCCATCTAAAGTTTAAGGTCAGCTGTGCAGGTACCGATTAATCCAATTTCGTTGGCAATCCAACAGCATTATTCGTATTAGAGAGATGCAGAAATGTGAAAGGCAAAAAACCTTAAGCAACTTTACAACCGCCTCTCGAATTTGATAGATTGGACGCAGCCGTTTGGATGACTAAAGATTGAGATTGGCGTTCGACTTACTTCGGTATTCTACAACAGCTCGATGTAAATACTAAAGTATATACATATGCTAACTTAAATAATTGCACGTAAAAAATCTCATTGGCATAGACCTGTGACTTTAATTGGGCGTTAACGTGTTAATTTGCAGTTTGGATTTGAAGCAAATCTGCAGGCAATTTTCCCGCCGATTTTGATGTGTGCTTTTGCTTTTTTTAAATGTACGGTGATTTAAATGGAAGGCTGGTTTTCGCACGAATATGGTATTTCAGTAACAGTTAAATACAACATTTCGTTAAAGCAAGGCTTGACAATGAGAACAAGTGTCAAAAGTCAACGAGTTCAAACGAATCTGTCGGGAATATTTATCTGCGTAATATCTTTAATGACTCAATGCACAGAACTACAGTTTACTATTAATTTTAGAGGGATAGCGGTCGTTATGTGGTTCAAATTCATTTCTGGTTTGGTATAACTCGATTCCGTTGTGGCATTTTGAACAGCTATTAGCGATACTTGAGCAAGAATAATGCACTTTCTATTAAATCCATAAGTTAGCGATACACCTAATGTATCTGGTATTTGCGAAAAATCCGCAACAAATATAAAATCAATCGAACTAGATTTGCAATTCGGATTTAAAATGTAGATTTTAAGAATCGTGCAAAAAGGTATATATGTATGTACATAAGTATGTTGGAAAACTATGATTTTATGGGCGATTATAGGAAATAAGTAGAAAATCTATCAAATAGAGGGAAAGACTTTGACACAAGACTTATGTTACCGGTATTATTGTCTGAAATTACTTATACTCTGGACACGTATTGGCATTCCTTGTAGAGATGAGTAAAACAGTTCCTTTTGCTGAACTAGTTCACTAGTTCTTATTCACTAAAAGGACTGGTTATTTAGTTCATTTAGTTTAAAGGAAATCGTATCTGCAAAATTCAGCCTTTAAGTCATTGAAAAAGAAACTAGGAAGAAAAAAATCATACTCTACTCGATCCGAGCAGCCGTTCCCGACATGTCTTTAGAAAATGCGAAAATCAGCTCAATGCAAGATATTTCGAGTCAAAAAGGAGAAATAAAAAAAAAATTACACCCCACTCAATACGAGTAGTAGTTCTCAAGATATTTAAAAAAAATCTGCAAACACGGTTTTTCGCAGACATCCCGATTAAAAAAGGAATAAGATAAATAAAACCATACCCAACTTGATTCAGCCGTTCTCAAGATATTTGCGAAATAAAAAAAAAGGCAAATTAAGTTTTTTTGCAGATAAGTACCTCGAGTAAAAAAAAACTAATACGAAAAAAAAATCACACCTGGCTTAAACCAAAAAGACGTTCTCGAAATTTATGCAAAAAACTACTAAATTGATTTTTATTTTGCAGATCGAATCAAAAAGAATTTTGTAAACTGAATTTTACAGATATCTCGAGTTGAAAAAAAGCAATTCGAACATCTGTTCTTGAGATATATACAACTGAGTAGAGGAGAACAAAAAAAAACTGAAAAGCTGATAGTTTATTCGTGAACTAAACGTATCAAAAACGAATTAAATTGAGAAAAAGTGTACCAGTCTGATCTACAAGCAATTTTGTAGTCTGTCTTCGAACTAAACGCTTACATTTCTTCGGAAGTACGATAGTATTCAGCTCATAGTTCGTTCGTGAACTAAACATATATATTAGATCAGTTTAGCTCTACAGTACAGCGTGCGAACATTCATAGACATATAGTTCGTTCTCTTTGCGAGAGGTGTGAGATGCGATCACATTGAGTAGGCGAAAACACAATCGAGTGGGAATACTACTTTTGCGAATGTGTTTAACGTTGAAGTTATGCTTGCATGTGAATAATGAATTGAATACCAAATACGCAAACTTTCGAGATTTATATTCAGCTCACTACCAGTTCATTTCGAACTAAATGTGAAAATTTTAGTGAATAACTCGTTTAGTTCAATGCTTTGAATAGTTCAAATTAAATAGTTTGTTCGTAAACTACACATCTCTAATTCCTTGTATTGCAGAGCAATACTACTGTCGATCGCATTAAACAATGGCTTTGCACCACCCATTATTGATATTGTTGCATCTTCAATGCACTGGCTCAAATCAAGCAAGCAAGCCAAACAATTCATAAAAAATCATTAATCATTACTTTACCTTCGATTTAACGAGTCTGAATACTACTCTGGCTGCCCAGACACAAATCCGAGTGCACATATATGTGGCGGCTTATAGTGCGTTGGTCCTAACCGACTAAGCCGTTTGGTCTAAATAGTTCAGTGGTCAGCACGGCCGCTTTGCAACTCGAAATCCTCAAGTTCTAAGCTCACTACCTGCACGATATTCCCTTAGCGTGTAAGGTAGGGCCTGCTTACGACGAGTCCGTCGTAAGCAGACCTGGAACGAAACGCAACACATCGTAGAACCCGCTCGCTCGCTACATATACCATAAGCTGGTCCGTTGGGAAGCTACAGGATTTCAGAAAAGACATCTACTCGTTGAACCAATCGGAGCTCTTTATGAAGCGTGGAAGGCTCCTAACTTCCACATTTGCTAGATTACCGTAGCTATCGAAGAAGTGGCTCCTCATAATGACTTCTAGTCTAAAAAAAAATGTGACTCGGTTTTGCCTTCTCCTTTGTTCTATTGTAAAAAAATTCTGCCTTGCTAGAAAATAGTTCATGCACATTGGGCACAACATGACCTGAAAAATGCACATTTCTTGCCCCGAATTTTTTGACGGTTATAAACTTTCATTTTCCTAGAGAGAGCATGGCAAGTGCAATAAATGTAGAATCTTTTCTTCCTCATCTTCTGGAAGGCCAAGGCTCTGAGCATATCTCCCTATCAGACAGTGACCTGTAACCACTCCTACTACGGAGCGGATCATTTTCCTGATTAACGAGATCAGTCTACCTGAGCGTTTTAGATCCAGCACAGGTCAAATCTGTCTGGTGGTATTACATGGAACGAACGCCCATCTGTAGCGAGAGAGCCTCCCATAATACTCCGATGGCATTCCAACCCACAAGGTTTGGGAAGACTGGTGGATCGCTGGCTACAAACAAATCTGACTCTAGTGTGGCACCACTCGCAGGTAAGCTTTTTCACTCACGAAATATCGTAACATTGAGACAAGAAAAGACTCGATCCGCAAAGGTGCGCCACAAGAGGGTATTATATCGCCTTACGTTTGGGTCCCAACTTTGAATGAATCTCTTTCTATTTTAAATCGAAAGACAATAACATATATAGACGACCATGTCATCATGTTAACTGGTAAGTGTGAGTAAGTTCTTGATGTCCTTATGTAGTCCGCTCTGCAATTTAACAGATGGGTGCTAGATAAAGGACTTGCTCTCAACCCTCAAATAGGCTTAGTCCTCAACTTCGGAAGAAGAAAACCATACGGTATCAATCTACCACATTGATCCTCTCGAACCAGGATAAATATTTAAGTCTCATTCTAATCAGCAAATTATCCTGTAAAAAGTACTAATTCGTGGTCAGCACCACCAATTGGTTGTGGCAAAATTTTGAACGTCATTAGAGACGCATCTTCCCTTTGTGAATGCGAGTACGATTGGACGAACCAACAACAGGTTGAAAAATGTTGGTTCCACATTAAGTTTCCTGAACGAAAGGAATGCGCAACTAACACGATACTCAGCGCCTCAGAGTTTCCTCATTTCGATACGGACGGATCAAAAACTCACCAGAAGAAAAGCGCAGGGATCTCTTCTCATAACATCGACCCACATACTTCTTTCCACCTCTCTGAACTGACAACAGTGTTTCAAGCGGAAGTACTAGCCATTAACGAGTGTTGATTTAGAAATGCAAAACAGCCACGAAAATTGTTACAAATTCTCGGACAGTATGATTGCACTTCCGGCACCGAGATCCTACAGCACTACATCCATGCTAATGCCCATTTGCAGAAACAATTTGATCTCTCCAAGCTGATTCTGGTGGAAATATATGCTGCCTTAATGGTCCCAAAATATGAATTTTTTATGATAAGTAATTTCGAAGATATAATCATTTGAAAAAACAATTCGGCCAACAATTTTTTTTTAGCCCTCCCTTTTCGGACGCCAATGGATAAAAAAATTAAATTATTTTTGTAGATTGTCCCACAACCCCCTCTATATCTCTGCTTTTCAGCTTCCTATCTGCATTCCTGGTGGAAATATTAGCAAGTGTAGTTTTTGACTTTTTCCCTCCACCCGCCTCCCCCTTCCACCTAACACTCCACAAAATTTAGAAATTGGAGCTCACTTACCCAATCAACAATCTGCCCAAAAACGAACATTCTACCTTTAACGGTCTCGGATATATGAGTCCATATGTACGACGGACGGCGTACGGCTGGACGGATTTTTTTTTTCCATTTTTAGGCTAATTTAGTCATGAAACGCGAAAAAACAAAATTTCAGGGTAGCAAATTTTTTTTTTCTATTTCGATCACAATACTTTATTATTAGAATAATAAAGTAATTGGTTAAAATCATACTTTTGTATGAAAGAGGGTAGAAGGGCAAGAGCAATTTCAAGACTTTTGACGCAATTTTGTTTCAACTATTTTTAAAAGTTTTTGTGCAACATTTCAAATTGATAGCTTTTAATGGTCGAAAAAATAATTTTGTATGGGAGGGGGTAGAAGTCTTAAAGGTTTTTAACCAGGCAATATTTCGTATATTTAGGGATTTTTTTTAAATGCATTCCCCAAATTTTCAAGTTTCTACCTTAAAATTGTACTCAAAAATTTTCAGTTTATTTGTTTTTTTCAATGCACATGAAACATCTTGTGCACGTTACACCGGGAGGATCGGTTAATAACAATTGTAGAACAAATTATTATTTTTTTTCTATGTACATTAAATAGATGTATCCACAAGCAAAATTTAAACTTTGTATCTTTCACCAGAGCCCTAAAAAAACCACTCAAATTTTTGGACCTTTTTGCTTACCACCTCCCTTCCCTAACACCTCCCAGCTTAAAATTTTTACAAAAATTAAAAAATATATAGTTCTATAATCTGACAAATCGATTTGGTATTTGTACTCAGTTTTGAGAAATAAGGATTTGTAATTTTTAAAAGTGCGCGATTTTTTAAATGCTCTCCATTGCCCCCAGTACTTTTATTTTCACATGTTATATTTTTTTCATATTTCCCTAGTATAGCTTAATACACGTTTTAACTTTCAATTACATAGCTTAAGAGATAGTTGAGATATTGATTTTTATTGTTTTTCTTTGCACCCCCCTCCCCACTGACCGTCCCCCTTACAATAATTAGCCACTCTCTAAGCTGATTCCGGTCGAGCTATATGCCACCTTAATGGTCCCAAAATATGATTTTTTTACGATAAGTAATTTCGAAGATATAATCATTTGAAAAAAAAATCCGGGCGGCAATTTGTTTTTAGCCCCCTCCCCCCCCCCCCTTTTCGAGTGCCAATGGATAACAAAATTTTATTATTTTTGTAGTTTCAATATAGCTCTGCTTCTTATCTGCATTCCTGGTGGAGATATTAGCAAGTGTATTATTTGACTCTTTCCCTCCACCCGCCTCCCCTTTCACCTAACACTCCCCAAAATTTAGAAAATGGAGCTCACTTACCCAATTAACAATCCGCCCAAAAACGATCATTCTACCTTTAACGGTCTCGGAGATATGAGTCCATATGTACGGCGGACGGCGCACAGAGGGGCCGAATGGCCAAAAAGTGGAAAAAATTCAATATCTCAAGAACGGATTAACATACAAACCTGGAGCCGGCCTCATTCGACTCAGAACAAAAAAATACATCAAGTTCAACTGTTTTTATTGAAATTTTGAAGGAAATTAAAGAACTAATGAGGAAATGAAAGCCTATTGGCATGATAAAAATTTCTGAAATTTTCATAATAGGTTGTACTCATCAAAACAAGTAGCAACAAGTATTTTGAATGTAAATTTAAATTAAATAATGCTTATAATGAAAAATTCAAGAAAGGAGAATTTGGTAAATAATAAAACTAGGTATTCAAAGACAAAGGTAGTTCAAATTGAAAAGATACTTACGATTTCAAATTCAAGAAAAAATAATTAGATTAACAGCTCCTGAGCTGCATCACTGATTTCCAGGTGCTTTTTCTTTGGTTCGGGTCTCATGTTCATGATAAAAGGATCCAAAGTCTCTAGTAGCTTGTGGAATACGTCTTCGTTGGTAGATAAACGAGACATTTTCGGCGAGTTTCTGATCCTGAAAGTCTTGTAATCCTTATTTCTACTTTCTTGTGCCTCTTCCGACAATATTACAACTGGGAGAATCGACTTCTGCACAATTTCAGCACCATGCAACAAAATCTTATGTACCGTGGATGGCATGTAGTACCATGGATAATTCTGGCCATCTCTGCTGTTTCTTTTGAGAAGAGCCGGAATTTGTCTAGGTCGATTATTGCACTGCTGTTTATGACTTCCAGTATGGTAGCGATCCGGTGGATTAGAGTTTCGTCGGCTCCCGTTATTGCACTTGTGACCTTGCAATCATTGAAAAAACGTCTGGCAGTGTTGCCATTATTTGAAGATCCGTAACCCTGCTTAACGAAGTCTACTTTGATGCCGACTTTCTCAAGAAACTCTTGTTGAATACGTTTCTTTTCGTTTTCGGGCATGACTTACGTGTCTTTTGTAGTCCTCCATTTTTCAAAATTTTTGTTGTAGGCAATGTGAAGAATGTATTACATACACTTGATTCTGGCATGTAATGGAGAGATACCAAATTCGAGAGCATTCACATTAAGAGTTTTTTGTTGGATTTTTGCCAAGTCGTTCATTTCGGAGCACTGCATAGCAGGTACTTGAAGACTTCGTATTTGTGATGGCTTGTGCTACCTTGCCGTCCAACATTGTTATCACCAGAATATGTCGAATACGGATGACATTAATGCCGATCACCACTTCGGTAGCTTCCAACTTCTCTATTTCTTCTTCAGCCCGTTTTTTTCAGCTCATGCCAAATCAAGTATCTTTTTCTGGAAACTGTATCTCAAGGGCCTGCAATGTCTTGTTGAGGAAGGCCGGTTATTTTCCCAAATCGATCCATTTTGATAAACATCAATTGGGATTGTGAGCTTCAGAGGAACTATTGACGTCATGAATGAATTCGAGTCACTTATATCGTTATTGTCGATCGAATACTTTTGGGCGAATTCACTTTGGCCTGAGGCACCGTCGAATCCCCATTTCGTCGTCAATACTAATTCATGATTATTTAATTTTTCTAGTTCTTCTGGAGGTTTTGTTTCCAGAATTCATTTGGCAGTATGGTCAAGCATATTCTGCAAAGGTACCATTGCGGATGTTTCATAATTGACACATTTTCAGGGTAGCATGGCTTCTTTGAGAGGATTAATTTTTTATAACTTGGAAATACATGGCTCCCAAGGTGTTTTAGCCTCGCCCGGTCCCGATTCACCATTTATTTTTTTTTATTGAAATGAGTCAAAAAACTCGTGCTTAGAGTTGTCAGCATTGAAGAAATGTTTTCCTCGTCAAGTTAGTGTGATTTTGTCGAAGTAATACGTCGAAGTTTGTACCACCCCACAAGCACTCACACAAATCGCGGTAGTTAATTTTAATAGAGCTCATGACTAGACAACATTAGCAACTAAACTGAACTCGAATTAAAAGTGTTTTGAAGTGGGGACATGCATTATTTGAGCCAATTGGGTAAACCAGAAAGTGCAACAAACAAAGGCGCACTTTAATCCTTTCCTTTCTTTGTGGTGTTATGATCGGATAGGCAGATAAAGGCAGATGATTTTTGTTCTAATCTTAACTTTAACACGTCTAGTTTGAAAAGTGACCTTCCACATCCCGGAGGAAGCCGGAGCTTTTTTTGTAATCTAGCTGTTCTCAATGCTTATTTAAAATTCGTAACTTATAACGTTGTAAAGCGCTCTAATTTTTTTTTGCCCAGTTTGACTGATGTGTGGCTTAGTTGACCATCGTAGAGCAGGGAAAAAATTTTATAATTCTTTTCTCCCTCTTTTACAATTATATATCACTCATTTAGAGTAGTGTGTAATTTGGTCAAACTTCCATTATTCTGACAGTGAGCCCAAATTAATGGAAATACCCTTGAAACAGGAAAAAAAACATGCTGTTCCTAGATCCTGTAGCTTATATAGTGTGAGAATCACAAACTAGATAATCGAAATCAGCGCTTTCGAAAATCGATTTTTTCCGCTCTGGCACCACTGTGCGGCGTACGGCGGGACGGATGTTTTTTTACTTTTCTGCCTCTGAAGGCTTATATCCGCACACTTCTTGAGTATAACTCGCAAATTTGGGCTGGGGCCCCAAAATTACACCTAGCTTTGCTCAACCGTATTCAAAAACAAGCATTCCGATTAATTGGAGATGAGGCTATGTCGGCCTCAATAGACTCCCTCGAGTATTGTCAAAATATCGGAGCACTCTGCACTTACTATACACTTTTTTATGGTAATTGCAGCAAGGAACTAAAAGCCCTAATACCACCTCTATTTAATGCCACCCGAAATACTTGCCAAGCTGCACGCTCATACGAGTACACTGTGAAGACCATGGAGAACAGTGAAATTCAGGCAGTCCTTCATTCCTCGGACGACAGTGATGTGAAATTCACTACAAGTTAATCTCTTTTCAACGGGATACAACCTCCAACAATTTAAGACCAACGTTCACTGCTACTTCAAAATCTTCGCTCCTGTATTTCCCCTACTAATTTTCTTATATGCACTTGTTTCGCCGTACCCATGTCGACTTAACTGTGTATCGTGCATCAAAGGGTGACCCCCTAAGTTACATATTTTCGATGGCCGTAAAAAAACTTTTATAGGTTTTTATAGAGCAAGACCGAGCAGTAGAGTAAATTTGGTGAAATTTTTTGGCGAATTTCATTTAAATAAACTGCCAACAAGTCGGGCGAAACTTTATTATTCTTGGGACAAGTTGCAGATGTGTGGAAAGTCAATATGCAGGTTAGAGTGGTTAGGGAAGGCTAACTGAAAGGGAGTTCTTGAGCAGGGCTGTTGTCAATTTAACAATATTTCATTCATTTCTGCAAGTTTGGGTTTTTATGAGGGGAGGAGTGGAGGTAAGGGTGGGTGGATGTTAATAGCTTTTTAATTAATTGCTTGAATCGCGTCCAATATCCTCTGTATAGAATGTGTTTCATAGACGAAGTTGCATAGAATTTTCATAGGATTCGGTGCATTTTACATTCACGAAACCAAACATTTGTATGGGAAGGAGTAGAGGAGGTAGGGGAATCGTAAAATTTGTGACGCAATTTTATTTCCTTTCTCTTGTAGTGTGCTTTTACAAAATTTCAAGTTCGTAGCTTTTAATTTGATGGTTATTAGTTGATTCAATGAAATAGGTAGAAATGATACTTTTGTATGGGAGGGGGTAGAAGGGCAAGTGTGATTTTGAAACTTTTAAAATAATTTCTTTGCAAATATTTTTATAAGTTCTTATGCAAAATTTCAAATGGATAGCTTTTAATAGTTAGGTGATAATTAATTTCTTAAAAATGGTCGAAAAAATAATTTTGTATGGGAGGGGGTAGAAGTTTTGAAGGTATTCGACCAGTTAATATTTTATACTTTTAGGGATTTTTTTTAAATGTATTTCCCAAATTTTCAAGTTTCTACCCTAAAATTACATCCAAAAATTTTTAGTTTTCGTGTTTTTTTCGTTGCACATGAAACAGCTTGTGCCCATTAGATCGGGGTGGTCGGTTCATAACAATTGTGGATCAAATTATTATTTTTTTTCTATGTATATCAAATAGATGTATTCACATGCAAAATTTAAAGTTTCTATCTTTGAGCAGAGTCCTAAAAAATTCACTCAAAATTTTCGACATTTTTGCTTACCACCTCCCTCCCTCCCCGCAAGGGGGTAGTTGTAGTATGAGGTTTTACCAATTCCTGCAACTATCTTTGGAGTTAGCGACTCCACGGACCTGAGCTAACTATCCCCCTCTGGGATGGGGGCTGTAGAATTCACCCACAGCCAGTCCTGCTTGCCCTAAAAATGGCAAATGGACACTCACTGGATCATGGGCTTATCACCCGTGATCTTAAGACCTAAATGATACGAGAAACGGATACATCGCCTCGGATACGGACTGATTCTACGGTAACGACTTTTGGCATTCGAAAACGGACTATGATTGGCTTGTGGAACGTTCGAACATTGAATGACGGGGGAAGAGCTGGGGTTACTCGGTCCTTGCACCGCCAATCAGTGATCGACCGTGAAATGGAGCACTATAACATCCAAATCTTGGGCTTGAGCGAGGTTAGGTGGACAGGATCAGGAGAAGAACGAACCCCTAGCGGAAACACTATTCTGTACATTGGCCCTGAAAGTGAAGCCAGAAATGGCGTGGCGTTCGTCCTTACGCCGAGAGCGAAAAACAGTCTCATTAGCTGGGAACCAATCTCGGATAGGATTATCGTCGTCAGGCTCAGGACCAGTGTCAGAAACGTCACAATTCTGCAGTGCTACGCACCAACTAATACCGCAACATCTGGTGACAAAGAGGAGTTTTATAGCCAACTGAGTGCCACCTTCGAACGTGTTCCAAGAGGTGATATTATTATCATCTCGGGAGATATGAACGCCCAGGTTGGATCAGACAACACTGGACTAGAACACGTCATGGGGAGGCATGGTGACCCTTGGGTCGACCCTTCACGACCTTGGATTAAGAGACCCGAAAACGGCGAATTATTTGTGGAGTTCTGTAGTACTCGGCAAATGGTCATCGGAGGGACCCTTTTTCCACACAAGAGTCATCATAAAACATCTTGGGTTTCTCCTGACGGTGTTACTCAGAACCAGATCGACCATTTGGCTATAAGTCGCCGATGGAGAAGATGTCTCCTCGATGTGCGAGCGAAACGTGGAGCTGACGTGGGGAGCGATCACCACTTGATGGTTGCCTGCTTGAGATTGTGTACAGCAGCTATCCGACGACCACAAATTCTTCAAATGAAGCGCAAGCTTAATGTGGATAAACTCAGAGATCCCAACAAAAAACTCGAATACACCACCATTCTACGCGAAAAGTCATCCACATTGGGTGAACATGAAATGCGCACACTGGACGCCAATTGGGAGGCAACCAGAAACACTTTTCTAACTAGTGCTGAAGAATCTGTGGGATATGCGCAAAGCGGTGAGAAACCCTGGATGTCACAAGACACATGGGACAAGGTTGACAATCGGAAAAAAGCCAAATTGGCAATCATCTCTCAACCCGATGTCAACCAACGAACGCCCGACTTGAGGCAGAACTACCGCGATGCTCATATACAGCTTAAAAAGGCTGTTAGACGCGACAAGAGAAAGGCCATTGAAGATCTGGCAAACAAGGCAGAATCTGCGGCTTACCTTGGGGATATGGGTTCACTATTTAAAATCATGAAACAGTTGACGAACAGGAATTTCACCGCCAACCACCTGGTGAGAGATGTCAACGGAACTCTCCTTAATATGAGTGAACACCAGTTGCGACGATGGAAGGAATACTTCTCTGATATTTTAAACATCTTGTCAGATGAAGATATTCCGGAAACAGAACAACTTCCAAACATCCAACCGCAACAATCCTCTATTAGAGACGATCCCCCAGATAAGGAAGAGATAGTTTCCGCCATTCGGTCAATGGCGGGAAGGAAAGCTCCAGGTATAGACGGACTACCAACCGAACTCCTCAAAGCGGACCCGGAAATAACAGCCGATATACTCCTCCCACTCTTCACTAAGGTGTGGAATGATGGAAGATATCCGACTGAATGGAAGGAGGGCGTCATTGTGAAAATTCCGAAGAAGGGCGACCTTCGGGATTGTGGCAATTGGCGTGGTATATGTCTATTTACTGCCGTATCAAAAATTATGGCTAAGGTAATTCTCAATAGGATTAGTGATGTCGTCGAGAGCACTCTCGAAGTTTATCAGGCTGGATTCCGTAAAGGGTCGTCTTGTACCGACCACACAAATACCCTACGGATAATATTAGAGCAGTCAGCCGAAATGGGTTCGCCACTACATCTCATGTTTGTGGACTTCGAGAAGGCTTTCGACAGCGTTAAGCGAGATTACATATGGAATGCTTTGCGTAGGAGAGGTATTCCAGATAAGGTCATAGCTATGATTAAAGAATCCTACGAAGATGCAAGGTGTCGCGTCTTGCATAGAGGAGAGCTGTCCGAGAGCTTTCCTGTGCGAACGGGTGTCAGACAAGGCTGCATATTATCACCAGCCCTGTTTCTGGTGGTAATAAATGACATCTTGAAAGCTGCACTGGAAGGTGGGGAAGGTGGTCTTCAATGGAGACTATTTAACATCTTAAGTCACCTTGATTATGCTGATGACGTGTGTTTGCTTGCACATACCCGTTCGGACTTAGAGTCAAATGTTCGCTCGTTGCATTCTAAATGCAAAGAGGCGGGACTGAAAATAAATGTGCGTAAAACCAAGTACATGCACATGGGTTCGAACGCAAGCACACCGATTGTTCTTAATGGACAGGATGTGGAAGAGGTGCAAGATTTTTGCTATCTCGGAAGCATTGTCAGCATGGACGGCGGAGCCGAAAAGGATGTTGAGGCTCGGCTAAATAAAGCTCGTCAGGCCTTCGGTATCCTTTCCCCTTTCTGGAGGTTAAGAGAGATCTCCCTTCGCACGAAGCTGCGAGTTTTTGACGCATGCGTCAAATCCGTGTTGTTATATGGTTGTACTACGTGGAAAGTGACCGTTCGACTTACCAAGAAACTACAGACTTTCGTAAACCAATGCCTCCGACGCATTTTAGGAATATTCTGGCCAGAAGTGATCTCCAACGACGAACTTTGGAGTACAACTCGCCAGACTAAAATAGGTATTGAGATTCAACGGCGAAAGTGGCAGTGGATCGGTCATACTTTGAGGAAACCAGAGCAAAACATCGCAAAACAGGCTCTGGATTATAACCCTCAAGGAAGACGTCGGGTTGGTCGACCATGTAACACATGGAAGCGAGCAGTTGAGCAGGAGGCCAGAGGAATAAACAAGTCCTGGCAACAGCTTAAAGCCGATGCGCAGGATCGCGCCTTGTGGAAGAGAGTTGTTTCTGTCCTATGCCCCTATAGGGGGTCTTAACAGGAATTTGATTGATTGACCTCCCTCCCTTTACACCCCCTAACTTAAAATTTTTATCAAAATTATAAATTATGTAGTTCTATAATTTGACGAATTTTCAATTCGATATCTGTACTCAATTTTGAGATATAATGATTTCTAATTTTGAAAAGTGCACCATTTTTCAAATGCTCCCCATTTCACCCCACTACTATTATGACCAAATTTTATATTTTTTTTGTATTTCGCTAGTATAGCTTAGTATATGTTTTAAATTTGAATTACATAGCTTAAGAGATAGTTGAGATATTAATTCTTAAGTGTTTTTCCTTGCACCCCCCCCCCCCCCCCCGACCCTTCCCCTTACAATAATAAGCCTATTTCTAAGCTGATTCTGGTGGATCTATACGCCATCTTAATTGTCCCAAAATATGAATTTTTTATGGTAAGTAGTTTCGAAGATATAACCATTTCAAAAAAAGATTCGGCCGACAATTTGTTTTTAGCCCCCCCTTTACGGACGCCAATGGATAAAAAAATTAAATTATTTTTGGAATATGTCCCACAGCTCTCTCTATACGTGTGCTGATTTTCATCTTTCTATCTGCATTCGCGGTGAAGATATTAGCAAGTGTATATTTCGACTTTTTCCATCCCCCCGCCTCCCCCTTCCACCCCACACTCCCCAAAATTTGGATAATGGAGCTCACTTACCAAGTTAATAACCCACCCAAAAATCAACATTCTACCTTTAACGGTCTTGGAGGTACGAGTCCATATGTACGGCGTACGGCGGGACGGATTTTTTTTTTTTGCTTTTTTAGGCTAATTTAGTCATGAAACGCGAAAAAACAAAATTTCAGGGTAGCAAATTTTTTTTTTTTTCTGTGTCGATCACAATACTTTATTATTAAAATAATAAAGTAAAATGTAAAGGAATTTTGTGTCTAGGTAAAGAATTTAGCGAAAAACCAATACGATTTCTTAGTTTTTACTGCTCAAATTATAGTATACTTCAAGGGCTTATACCTCTAAAGTTTTAGTGCAAAATGCTTAACTTTTTAGAACAATATATGAATTGAATGTATCAACCAAGGACGCTGTTTTTGTGGTGAAAAATGCGGATTATATACGAAAAAGAGTTCGTAAAATGGTTGGGAATATCCACTGAGCAAATTTCTTTCCGTGTAGGTACTATGTAGTTCTAATAACCCTACCACAATGATAAATAAATGTTAAGAAACCTGAAGGCCGAATCCCGAATTCAAAATTTTTGTCCAAAAAATATAATGTTTCTTCCTTTAGATAACATAAGATTCGTTGTCCTATCAAAACCCATTTGCAAGTCTTCATATGACAAATATTCGGCATAGTTTTTCAAATTGGAGTTATTAGAACGTCAGAATCTGTAAAATACTACTGAAATGGGCGAAAAGTTCTTTCCCATGTTACTCGTACTTTGATTATTCGTACACTTCTCGAACTTTCACGCGTTCTTCATACTGGCCAATGAACACTACTCATTACACCCAGTGCCTAGCTAATAAGCGAGTTTTAATTTTAATTAATTAATAAAAAGAAATAATTTCATTTTGACAACTTGGACAAGCTCCGTCTTTTACCGGACACTTGGGACTTCTAATATATACAAAGTTGCATTAGAAAACGCTAACTAACAAATCAATCAGTACTACCACGCTGGTTCTCATCGACTTGTTATTCCGAACCGTCTGAATCTCAATAAGTTTAATGAAACCAAACTGATTGTGATTGATTAGCCATCGATTTATTTCATGTACACGTCATTGGATTGGCATAAACACAACCATAAAACCCCCCCTCGTGCCTAACAAACTTATAATTTTGAAGTAATCTATCTTAAGTTTATCCAAGAAAAAATACCTAAGCCAAGTACCTACATACCTACAGCTCACGCAGTTACCACAAGGCAAGTAACTGTTGTCGCTAGTTCAATACTCCTTCGGACTCCTACCTTTGAGGCTCGTTTGCGAATAGAAAAAAAAGCGTAGGTGCAAATTAATGACCCTGCCAGATATCAATTGCACCCCCTGCGAGCACTTTGCCTATTTAAATAGCCTTTTTCGGTTCGCTATAGCATCACTGTTTTTTTTTTCCAATAAAATAACTAAAAGTTGAATATTTAATCAATTTATGTCCATATCACAAATGCAATACGTCATATTAAAAATATGACAAAAGATAATACACCTGGCTGGCTATGTGCGAAGGGCCAGAGAGAGATCCGTTCGGAAAAGTTTTTCGCCAATATTTCACCATAATCCAAGGATTACCTTCACGTACGCGCTGAATCTGGGAAAGCTGCCCGCAACACAAAAGGCATAGAAATGAAAACATTGAAATAAATCATGAGCCTCGTACGTAATATATTTATATATATTTTTTTTTTGTATTGTACGGATACGGGCTACTTCATATGGATATCCATATCCATGCTTTCTGTAAACTATGGAATATTGAGTTGAACAGAAATAAATGGCCGGCGAACCATATGGCATTGTGAAGATTGTACTTTTGTATCTACGACCGTATTTTCGTTGAAATGTTAAGATGATTGGATCGTTGTGGATTGATTGCAAGCATTAGGCTTAGTATTAATATTGCAATAATGCCGTGTGCGTGTCGTTTTCTGCAAATACGTACTTTTTGTCAATTTCAGTTATTGGCTCATTGTTTGGAAAAGAAAATAATTACGGAATAAGCATATAATTACAATTGTAATATACTTCACAGGATCACAGTAGATAATGATCTGATTTCATAAACAGCAGCGACATAGATTATAGAGGTTGATAGTTAATTAAAGCAGGAACACCATTGGTTAACACTAGGGACTCCAAATCCAAAATTGCAGTTCATTTTCGTGTTTGAACCATGGCACTAGTTCACATAGACGAAGTTACATATTACATACGCTTCCATTCTTTTCCGGTCAATAATCATGCCCTTCAGTTTAGTTTAGTTTCGATCAAGCAATAATATGCTATTTACAATCTTCCCAGCGCTTTCGTAGTTTTCCGATTGGTATTTCTCCAATGATTTTTCCCTATTGGTATGCGTTTAGGAATTCTTTCGTCACATTAAATTTATTCAGAACTTTATAGTGAAGTAAAATATTAATACACCATTGTTACTAATTTTATTCAATCTTCTAACTTCTGTTTTTCTGCTCCCGAGAAAGGGCAGCAGATTTACTGCATTTAAACAGACATATATTAAGGCATTCGATAAAATTGATCACCTAAGGCTGTCGACACACGATAGAGAAAAAATCGTATTAAAATCAAAGCTTTCACTAC
Organism: Chorisops tibialis; assembly: GCA_963669355.1. Classification (NCBI taxonomy): domain Eukaryota; kingdom Metazoa; phylum Arthropoda; class Insecta; order Diptera; family Stratiomyidae; genus Chorisops; species Chorisops tibialis. Next base: position 265,316,093 of record OY770262.1, on the reverse strand, counting down.
AGCTTTCGTATATGACATACGACAGTTTTTTTTTAAATTCCGTATTAAATCAATCTAAGAAAGCTCTAGGCATTACGTCAGAGGGAAGCTTCAAATTTTTGGAATTGTTTTGTAGTACTCCTTGTGAAATCATGAAAAATTATATCGCAAATAAATCATGGACGCACGGTTAAATTCTTTAAAATCCTTCCTGTGAAGTTTTTTGTCTCTTTTTTGTAATGTCAACGAAATTTCCTTCTATTTCGTGTTGTAAATTCCCCGCTTGAAAGTTTCATTTGGATCGAGTATTTGCTAGCCGAGTTAATATATAGATTACAGAACGATATTAAATCGGGACTTGATATCGAAGTTAATATATATTAACGCGAGTTAATATCGAAAAGTGAGTTAATACGATTTTATCTCTATCGTGTGTCGACAGCCTTATTCTTGTGCACAAGCTTAACTTGCTTGGTTTTCCTGTTGGTTTTGTTTCGTAGAATAATTCATATCTTAATAATCGTGTTCAAAAAGTGCTATTCCGTGGTTCCTTATCTTATGAGATTTACAACATTTCTGGTGTTCCCCAAGGTAGTCATCATGGACCACTGCTATTTTTGTTGTTTATTAATGACTATGACACTATGTATACTTAGATTTGTCAAAAGGAGATCCAAGGAGTTCAATGATCCATTCGTTACTAAAATTTTGTACTGTGCTCCGTTCCATTTTGGAGTATACGATCCCTGTCTGGTCTCGATTTCATTGTGCAGCGTAATTTCTTAAAATTTGCTTAGGCATCCATCTTATGTTGATCGTTTTAATCTTCTTTTGTTGGATTCCTTGGAGAACAGACGTGTGCACGCAAGAGTGGTTTTCGCTTTTAAAGTTATAACTGGAGTTATCGGCGAGTTATAACTGGAGTTATCGACTCTGACCAGTTGTTGTCTTCGATTAATTTCAATGTTGAAAAGTAACGAATTTTGTAGAGTCCCACAGCATCGCACCAATGAAATCTGAGAGTATATTGTGTTTGCCTTACCGTTTGTAACGCTAAGAAATGCATGCACAGAGCCGCCAAGGGTACAGAAATATTTGTTGTCTCTCAAGAACCTCAATTCCGAATTGCTGTCTGTCCGTCTGTTCCTCTGTCTGTCCGTCTGTGCGTCTGTCTACAAAATAGCTAAAACTCTTTGAGCTATCGTGCTGAAATTTGTTGTGTGTCATTTTTAGCAAAAAAGTAACTTTTGAATGGGCCACATCCCCACACATTCCTTCTACCCCCTCCATACAAATTTCATGAAAATTAGGTCATAGTATAATGATAAAAATATCATTAACCTCAAGAAATATTGATCTGATCTCCGTACTCCTACCACCTTCCATACAAAAATTTCAAGTTTCTATCTTATTTTCAGTCGAAAATTTTAAGTTTTTGTGTGTGTTTTTTTTCAATACACATGAAACACCTCTTGCACGTTAAAGCCCCGCTTTGGTGCATAACAGTTCTGGTTCAAATTATTATCTTTTCTTTATGTATATCAAGTGGATGTATGCACTTGCAAAATTTTAACTTTGTATCTTTCACTAGATCCCTAAAATAATTACTCAAAGTGTTCGACAGTTTGGCTCTCCACGTTCCAATCCTTACATCCCCAACTTAAAAGTTATAGAGCATATAGCTCTACAATCTGACAATGTCCCCCGTTTTCCTCCACTTCCATTATGACCCAGTGTTATATATTTCATAAGTTCCGCTAGATGTTTCAAGTTTCAATTACATCGCTTAAGAGAAAGTCGAAATATCAGTTCTTAAGTTATCTTCGCACCCCTTCCCCTCCCTGATCACACCGCTACACTACACCACCTAAATGGCTCCAAAATATGAACTTCTTGCATTTAAAAAAAATTCGGTCTCTTTTCGAACCCCACTGGATCCAAAAATAAAAAATTGTAATGTTTATTTTTTCCCCATTAACCAAAATACAGGCCTCTCCATCTCCTTATTCCTCCTGAAACTCTCAAAAATTTGGGTCATGGAGCTCACTCAATCTACAGTCCACCCAAAAGTGAACTTGCTACTTTTAAGAATGTGTACGGCGGGCGGCGCACAGTAGTCAAATTTCGCAATCTGAGTGGATAAATTTGAATTCGGCACCCTTTCCTCCCTTTTCAGGATGTACGGTAGACGAATAGAGAATCAGTGAGTCACACCAGAGCCTCAGTGTTAAGTTTCGTACTCAACATCCATTCCCGAAGATTGCCAAACCTCCCACAGAGTTTACCTCATAAGAATCACCTGATCAGTCGAGGTTTTTACTCTAGACCTTCGCCCACTAGTTTATTTGATTCTAAACGATCTTCTCCCTCCCATGTCTCAGGATCACGTTCAACCGAACGTTGCACGAAACATTGTGTAATGGAGGAGATGTCAAGATCCACCCCGGTTGCCGACGAGCTAAGTCGTGCCAGCCAACAAGCGTACAGCAGCTTCCTTTTCGTTACAAGCAATTCGTCGAAAAAAATAAAGTAAACTTTGTGAATGGGCCAAATCGTTTCACATCTTCGAAATGATTTTCACAACCTTACAATAAGTCGATTGTCTTGGAAAGGATAAACGGTACTGATCTGAAATTTACAACATGAAATTTGCTCGACAAATCGTATCGGGAGTACAAATTGAAACCCGCCGTTTCCAAATAGATGACGCCAGCGGTAAATGCTGGTCAACAATGGCGGATCAGAAAAGTCACATGGTAAACTTAGGCATCTGTCATTAACTTCCATCATTAGATTTGTGAAGTTTTATCGGCGTCATATACTACATTATACTATTCCGATCGATCACGCATGGCCTGGATGAGCAGTACTTCTATTCTTACGAAGAAGCTAAAAAGTGCGTAAGTTCGTGGATCGGCTCAAAAGAAGAGCAGTTTTTTCGACGCGGAATCCGTATGCTGCCAGAAAGATGGAGAAAAGTTGAGGCTAGCGATGGGAATTTCTTTGAATAATAAATATTTAACCATTTTTTTTCACAATAAGGGCTCGAATTTTGAAAAAAATAACGGTGGTTTTGAATTTGTACTCCCAATAGTTACTTCTATATAAATCACTACAATACCACCTTTCCTTCTACCACCCCCCACAGAAAGTACACAATTTTTCAAAATAGTAAAGCCACATTTTCTGAGCATCTACCTATCAAATTTATGAAACTCAGATTTGGAGCAAGATATTTAAGTATAACTGCAGATATATGTTAACAAATTTATTTCAATCGCGGCAGTCCTTACACCACCTCCCTTACAAATGGTACATTTTTACGTAATTGGTGTACCGATTTCACTTATATTTGTATTTTGTGGTAAAATTTTGCAAGTCAGAAATTTACATAATGCTGAAATTGACATCGGTAGCCTTCTAGAGACTTTGGAATTATTTCATTTGCGATTTTAGCAATATGTAATTCAATCCAACTTGATTCAAAATCGCTTCATAGTTCTTTGTATCCAAATTTCAAATAATCCTTTAAGCAGTCAAATGTCACATATGTATATAAAAATATGACAAAAAAATATCAATTCTCCATCAAATTTGTGAGTATGTGAAACATACGATGGTAGAGTTTAGAAGGTAAGTTTATGATAACATGGTAAAGAATTAAAATTTCGCTTTAAATTTTACCAACAAATGTTAAAATAATACCCAAAATCTATTTTGACAGCAATACAACATTTGTACAATATGCTTGTCGCAATATTTGTCAAAGCAAAACAGCTAGATCGCCAAATATTTTTGGAAACTTTAAGCACAGTTACAGTTTTATTGAAAAAAAATTTAAATACAAATCTGGGGCTAAGGAGGAATAGTGCTATCTATCGTTTATAGTGAGTGAAAAAAATATGTACAGAAAGAATGAATCGAAATGAACGATGAAAATTGTTTCGGGATTTTGGATAGTAGTTGTGAAAACTAGAAATAACAGGTGAAACGAGATCGATACCCTGTTTTATAATGTTGCCAAAAAAATATTGTTACATGCAGACCTGGCAGCCCCGCCGCTCGATCTCTCTCGAACAGACAAGAACTATGTAGAACAATATACTCCACTACGTAGACAGCCACAATTAAAGATCTAGAGCTTGCCAGTATAGTTCACACATACACACCGAAGTAAGCTTCGAGAACACTCATGAGTATGGGAAGAGTATAAGAGCGCGAAAGCTTTCAGCGAGAGAGTCATTCATTCAGTAATTTTTATTACGGAAACGCGAACCAGTGAAAGCGATAGAAAAGTACGCGGCGGTATTGCCATATAGTGCGAATAAATAAATTATCACATATTGTTTTTAAAAAACGAATTGTGTTTTTACTTGAAATCCCGGCGAACCCCTAGCTCGCAACAATATTATAACGCGAAGTTAGTTTCAGTTCCCCTTTTTAAAAGGTTATCTATACACATAAATATAATTGTAGTTATTTTCTGGCTTGCGAAGTAGACCCACCTCCTCGTGGTGCAAGCTGGATAGCGCTAAGAGGTCTACAGATGGGGGGGAATCCGTCGGTGTAGTTGCCTTGAGTTCATTTGTCACGTGAACTTATTGCAATATATTACACCGGCTCCGCAACCCATCCTGGACGGAGGAAGAAAATGTCGGAACCTATCCCTGCTGTATAAAATGATGCCCGAAAGATGAATATTGATGTACGATAGATGGTTTATGATGTGAAGCATTTAATGGAGTGCAATAGATTCGCTAGAGTCACAGGGGAAGGCCCCAGAATATATGACATGGTGAACTGGACGACCAAATTGTTGCTCATACGATACCCGAAAGATGTATATAATATAGCTGATATAAGTAGTTACGGAGCGATCCATCAGTAGCGAAAGTTGAAGCAATGTGGCTCGACACGACTGAAAAGGGGCGCGAAGGATAGTTGTCCGGTATAGCCGGCTTTGCTCGGTAGCAAACCTTGGAGGTACGGTTGAGGTACAATGGATAGGGGGAACCAAGTCGGCACCTTGCTGTCGGCTCCGAAACCTATCCATGGGGGGGAATCCGTCGGTGTAGTTGCCTTGAGTCCATTTGCCACGTGAACTTATTGCAGTATATTACACCGGCTCCGCAGCCTACCCTGGTAGGGGAGGACATTGTCCAAACTTACCAGCCGAAGAACTGAGGAACTGAGGAACAGAGGAAAGTATGGAAATCTGGTTAAGTCAGGATGTAATAACTGAGTGAAGATATAACACTATCAGTGTTATGCCTCCTAGCCTGTTGAGTTGAATCTAATCTGGTTTTATATGTTGAATTGAGGATAAGTAGCAATGAAGAAAAGTTAGATTTTTATTTGTTGTATAAAGGCTGAAGCTAGTAGTTGTATGATGTTTTCTAAGCAGCGAAAGTTGATGCAAGTAGGAGGGAGTAAGTCGATGGTAGGTATATTGAATTGTTCTGATGCAATTTATTATACTATATTACCATCGGCTCCGAAACCTACACAGATAGGGGGGAATCAAGTTGAACAGACCGTCAGCTCCGTAACCCATTTAGGTGGGGGGATAAAGTTGAACGGTCTGTCAGCTCCGAGTCCTATCTATCACAGGGAAGTAAGTGCTGGTCCAGAAAGCTACGGCGATTCCAGTAACTGCTTTTGGAGCGTGGCAACTCCATGAACCCGAGCTGTTCTATCGGTATAAAGTTGCGTGTGAACTAGACCGAAGTGAAGCTTGCTTCACGAAGGTCCTCACCAAGGACTTGAAACTTGGTACTACGGGAGAATGTATTGGCTACCCTGTACCAAGTGGTATCGATCAGGTCTCAATGAGTAAATGAATAAATGAATGAACGAATAGAAGATCCAAACATCAAGAAATAGCTGATAATAGTAGTAAAATGAAGAAGGCGAAAGGTAGGTGTCCCGTATAGCCGGCACGGCCCAGTAACTAGCTAAATGATACGAAAATTGAAGCAAAATAAAGAAGATAAGATGTTGACGTTTGAAAGTTGGTAGTTTAATGTGGTATATGGGCGAATGTTGTTACTGGTATAAATGCGGATATTAGACTGGCTGTAGGTGTGTGAAGGGCAGGGGCTCGGTATAGCCGGGACGGCCATCGTAGCCACCTTTACGAAAGCTAATTGAAGCTATAACTAAGCTAAACTGATATTGTATTTTGCTAGTACATGGTATATTGCGTAGAAAGTAGCAATCTTGTGTTCGAGGTGACACCATGGATCCAAGCCCCTTGGTGTCATAGTAGAACACAGGAGAGCAAAATCTACGCAGCACAGACGGTATGATCGAACATCGATTGATCATATGCAGAGCATGAGTGATTTGAGACTTGATCGATGCGACGTGGTATGGGCAAACCAATACAACCATGGATGAGGTCCCTTCGGGGTACACGTAGTGGCTGTGGTTTACCACCTACATCGCGGGAAGAGCATCTCCTGTATTGCTGTACTTGTACAGTATACAGGTCCTTGGAATGCCCCGGCAAACCTTGTGCTCGGCGTGGAGTTGCGTTTTCAACTGGATCCCATGATCCAAAGATTGAGAAAGGTTTTAGATAAGCCTTGCTCTTACCAGTGTGATTGCAGAACACACGAAGAAACATAGACTGGTATCATCTGCCGAGATACGTTGGTCAATGACTAGCGTTAAGCTTGGAGGATGCAGGCGTTAATGATTGTCGTCGCAAAAACAATCCGCGATTGCTAAAGACAACCGTGTGCTAGCGACTTAGTGTCCGGCGTGCACGATAAACGATCAAGATATGGTATGTAGTTATTGTCTGTTATTTGCTTATAAATGTGATCTCATTTGTTTGGACAATAACTAAGCAAAAACACACATTTTTCAAATTCTTCTCTGTCTGCCTCTCTGTCCGTCTTTCACGCAAAAACGGCTGAGCCGATTGTAATGAAATTTTCACAGTTTATTAAGTATGCTTCGAGATATAATCTGCGTTTGGTCTTATTTTCAAAAATATATATTAATCAAATTTTCTTCAAAACCATAGAACCGAATAATTTGAAATTTAGCACATACTATTTTTATCATAAATGTGATCTATGGTATAAAAATTATTTGAATCTCCCCACTCCTTTCACCACCTCCCATACAAACTACACTTTTTCATGAAATAATATTAACTAATTTGCTCAGTACGTATAACATTTATCGAGTTCAAATTTTGTACTAAATCCTTAAAAAAATTATAATTAATATCGTGGATAAGTAAATCGATTACCTTCTCCCCTCTTATCCCGTCTCATAAAATGTGACACAATATCAGATCATTTCCAAAATTCGATTTTCTTGTAAAGTAATAAAGTTCCTGATCTGATGATTATAGTTGTCTAGGTTTATTTTGGAACTGAATTAACTATGATAAATTTATTGAAAATAATAATGGACAAAAAAAGTTATTCAAATAATGATGCAAAAAAAGTTAGAAAAAAAATAACTTCGGGCCGGCATCGACTGTAGCATCTAATCGTGGCGACAAAAGTGCCCTTTTCGGAAACTGAAAAATATAAAACAGTAAAAATCTCCCACTCCTTTTACCACCTCCCATACAAAGCGCACAATTTCAATAAAACCAATACATTAATTTTCTCAGTATCTATTCAATTTTGGATACTTTAATTTGGTACAAAACATGTTTTTAGCTACTCTAGCATGGCGTGATACAAACTAGTTCAATGCTGTCACCCCTTCTACCACTCCCCATACAAAATTTCTTAAGATCGCGAAAATCTCGATTTCATTATAGATGAAATCGAAATTTCGTATAATTCGGCTTAACGCACAATCGTTGTCATGTTATGTTTTTAAGCTTAATGTTATTTTATTTGGGCTTTTGTTTTTAATTAACACAAGCTACAATTATTCACATTAAGGCTCTTCAATATGTATATGATCTCAAATCACGGGATTGATTTGATCTCGAGCCTGTCCCATACAAATGCGAGTATCATGATTTCATTCCTAATAATTTATGGTTCTGATTCCAACAAAACACAAAGCATTGTGTTCAAAGAGCCATTAAACGAAGCGGATTATATATCCCACATAATGTATTATTAACTACATTCTACAAATTGCATATTTTTGCGATTTTTACGCGGACAAAGTCGCGGGGGATCGCTAGTATTTTAATAAAGCATTAATAGGCTGATTTTCAATAAGGAGTTGATTTTCTTTGAATTGCTTCGCTTAATCTATGAGAATTACTAAACAAAAGAACTTCGCTATACAATTCTTTACTATTACCTTGCAATAATTTTGCTTTCGCGTTCTCTTAAAATCACCAACCATTTTTCTATTTTCTTTAGAATTTTAGTTATGTTTCGTACATTTTCTTTTTTTCTCATGCTGACTAAATTAATGCCAGCCTCTTAACAAATTGTCATATAGCAGCTATACAGAGAAATTTTCTTGCATACCAAAACGAACAACTCTGGATAGGAAGTTTGTTAGGTTCCTTTTCAAACTGGCTTAGTGCTTCGAGGACCATAGAATAACCCACATTAGAGGTTGGCTGACTCTCTTTCCCTCTGCTTTTAGTAAATAAGGTTATCGTGGCTTTTATTATTCACATCTGTAGATTGTCTTGAGCGCGATTCTGGCGAACCAAACGTGCTTTGTAAACACGCAAATTGGTTTAATAAGGTGTTGAATAGCCATACGGCATGGTATGGAGATTAGGAAAATCCTTCGTTTCGGTTCTTATTTAAATATTGATATGCAAATGTGTTTTTCCGCTTGATTCTCTGTTTCTCTGTTTTTGGCTTCTTATGAACTTTTATTGAGGTAATCAATAAATAATAGGTTGGATAGCGTTGTGTTTCTTAACGACTATTTTACTTTATTTATTATAATAGTACTTTTCATATTTGGCTAACAATGTTATAAAAAATCTTGGAGATATGTGATCTGCTTAGCTACAGCTAACTTCGAAGATATAAAAAACGTTCAGGGAATACGTGGGAGGTGTAGAATCACGAAAAAACAAATTTCTAAAAATATTATCATAGTATCTTGAAAAGAAACTAGAAACTGTATCTTCATATACATATATGTATATTTAGTTGCCATTCTTTTACGTAAAGTGAAAAAAAAAATTTAAATAACAAAGGAGTTTAGCACAAATATAGATATATCCTTACATGGCAGCCCTAAGCCGCTCATCAACTGTTTGCAATTTTTAACTTTTGACTCATCGATTATTTACGATCTTCAACTGATAAAGACCTTTGACCTTTGACATACCCATAGATACGCTATTTGAACAGCGGAGAAGCTTCTAGAACGGATATCCGATGTATAAAAAAGAATGAGCGTGTGCGTAAGACGACATTCTTAATTCAGAACCGATAATGTCATACAAAATAGCAATAGCAATGCGATTAGCAGTAATTGCGCGAATAATTGAAAAAAAAACTAGTGCAATTAAAAAGTGCTCCAATTATTTTAAAATCGAAAGTAGTATTAAGTTTGCGTTTTTTTAGTTGTTAAGCGCAACATTTTTTATTTTTCATGGAATCCAGCGAACCCGAACTCACTTTGATTAGTGTTAGAAGTGGAATTTCAAGTACAAATAGCGATTTTATTGCGGACAGCGCAAGTAGTGCTGTAAATTTTGAATTTTTGAAGAACAATAATTGCTAAATGACTGAACGGACGAAATAGAAGTTTTGATACCAGCGCGACAAAATTCAAGAACAAACAAAAGTAGTATTTGCATGAAGTGATATTGTGACTGCATGGGAAATTCTCGAAGGCAATTTTTCTCGAACAATAATTACGCAGAATATTCTTCACTCTGGTCGAACTGCTTATAATATGTAAATATGCATGGTAACGCATTTTTTACAGAGCAGATTTTTTTTATACGCTGCATGAGTAATTTGCTTTGATCACTCTCTCTAAAATACATGGCTCGAACAGCTCACAAATGTATCTTGTTTTACTCAAAGTAATCTCATAATAACACATGTAAAGTTCGGAATACGTCCCATCCGTTTTGATAACGAGAACAAATCTAAGTATCGCGTAGGTTAGTTCGAATGTAGCCGTTTCATTGGACTGTTCACAAGTCATAAAATTTTTCGAGTCACAAACCACTGATGAGCTTTTGTATGTTCGAACGACTTATGGAGTAAAAGAAAGATATTCAAGAAAGATCTTTGAACATATCAGCAGCTTTCTGACCACGATTCTAGCGCACCATTTTTATACTCTAGATGAACTCGGAAAGTACTATAAGTTTGTAACGTCAATAAATACTGCTCGCATAGAGTCGCCAAGAGTACAGAAATATTTGTTGTCACTCAAAAATCTTAAAACCGGATGTCCGTCCGTCCGTCTGTCCGTCCGTCCGTCTGTCCGTCCGTCCGTCTGTCTCTGCGTTCTCTAGCTCGAGAACGCATTGAGCTAGAAAGTTCAAATTTCGTACATGTCGCTTTTAACGGAAAAGTTAAATTGCTCCACACCTTCTATTACCTCCCATACGAAATGACTCATTTTCAAAAATTTACAATAATCAAATTTTCTAGGAAACTGTACGAGTTAATGTTTCGAAATTTCAAAAACATAATTTTTATCATAAATGTGATTTATGGCAACATTTTTTTAACTCCCCCACTGCTCGTACCACCTCCCATACACACTGCATTTTTTTTTTGACATACCATAAACCAATTTTCTCAGTACGTATAACATTTATCGAACTCAGATTTCGCAATAAATAATTAATTCGCGTTATTATTAATATAAAAAAAAATAACTGATTAGTGTCACACTTTTTACCCCTCCCATACAATGCGAAACATTTTTATAACTTTACGAAATATCGATTTTCTTGGAAAGTTACTTGCCTAAAATTAAGGAGATGTTCATTGGATAACATTTATAGTTATTTCTGAAAAAAAAAATCATTAAGAACCCCCACATTCCTTCTACCACCTTCTAGACAAACTGCACAATTTCAAAGAATCCATTACACTTATTTTCTCAGTACCTATTCAACTTTTGAAGCTTAAATTTTGAATACAACATTTTTATACTCTAGATGAAATTTGAGAGTATATTGTGTTTGCCTTACCGTTTGTAACACTAAGAAATAATGCTCGCACAGAGCCGCCAAGGGTACAGAAATATTTGTTGTCTCTCAAAAACCTCGATTCCGAGTTGCTGTCTTTCCGTCTGTCCGTCTGTCTACAACATAACTCTCGACAGCTTTGACCTATCGTGCTAAAATTTGTTGTATGTCATTTTTAGCAAAAAGTAACTTTAAGTTCGTGAACGGGCCACATCCCCCCACTCCTTCTACCCCCTCCCGTACAAATTTCATGAAATTTCGAAATTTCAAGAAATTGATTTTTCTCCAAAACCATTTCAGCTATTGACATGAAAATTAGGTTATAGTATAATGCTATAAATATCATTCACCTCCTTACTCCTTCTACCACCTCCCATACAAATGCACAATTTTCAAAAATGCATTTATTCGGTTTGCAATGCAACTAACAAAGCCAAATGAACCAATTTTTGTCATAACTAATTTTATTATAATTGCAATTAATTTTGGAAAAACTATCAACTTTACCTCACTCCTTCTACTCCCTCCCATACAAATTTTACGAAATTTCGAAATTTCAATTAAATTAGTTTTCTTCAAAACCGTCAAAGCTATCAACTTTAAAATTTGTGAAAAGTATACTATTTTAAATATAATTTATGTCAAAAAATTTGGTTTTGATTCGGATATTCCTTCTACCCCCTCCCATACAAATGCAGAATTTTGGTAAATGTATTTAACCGATTTTCATAGAAACTAGAAGACGTAGAAACTTGAAATTTTGCCAGAATTTGTCTCTTAATAATTATAATAAAATTTAAAAAAAAATATCGCCTTCACCCCACTCTTTCTACCACCTCCCATACAAATTTTTATATTGGAAGTTCGAGAAAACTTTCTCTCCTTCGAACATATGAGAGCTATGGACATAAAAATTGTAGCAAAGCAATGTGATTAGGATGTTGATAAGCAGATTCAAAATCAACCAAAATTCCCCCTCTTTCTTTGCCACCTCCCATACAAATACCATAAATTCAGACAAAAATTGTTCAATTTCCTTGAAAATTATGAAAGCATGAAACTTTGAATTCAGCATGAAATATATACTATACTACGTCCAATGTTACATAGAAAAATTACAAACCTCCCCCTCTGATTTTACTACCTCCCACACAAAAGGGAAGTAAGTATTTCATCTAGAGTATCATATGATTGGGCTTTACGCCCAATCATAATTCTGTTACGTGTTTTATACTCTAGATGAAATCTGAGAGTATATTGTGTTTGCCTTACCGTTTGTAACGCTAAGAAATAATGCTCGCACAGAGCTGCTAAGGGTACAGAAATATTTGTTGTCGCTCAAAAACTTCGATTCCGAGTTGCTGTCTGTCCGTCTGTCTATAGCATAACTCTCGAACGCTTTGAGCTATCGTACTGAAATTTGTTGTGTGTCATTTTTAGCAAAAACGTAACTTTAAGTTCGTGAACGGGCTACATCCCCCATTCCTTCTACCCCCTCCCATACAAATTTCACGAAATTCCGAAATTTTCAGAAATTCATTTTTCTTTTAAACTATTTAAGCTATCGATTTGAAATTTGGGTTTAACTATTATGATATAGATGTTATTAATATGATTGAATATTGATCTGATCCCGTCACTCCTTCTACCCCCTCCCATAAAAATGCATAATTTTGAAAAATGCAGTTTTTCGATTTTCATTGAAACTAGCAAAGGTATAAAATCGAATTTTTGCCAAAATTAATTTTATTGTAATTCCAATTAGCATTGAAAAAAAACCAACTTCATTTCACTCCTTCTACCCCCTCCCATACAAATTTCACGAAATTTTGAAATTTAAATTAAATTATTTTTCTTCGAAACTGTTAAGGCTATCAACTTGATATTTTGCATAAAGTATAAAAATAGAAATATCAATAACGAGAAAAAAATCTGTTTTGATCCGTACACTCCTTCTACTCCCTCCCATACAAATATCTGTATTATAAATTCAAGAAAATCTTTTCTCCTTCGAATATATTAGAACTATCGAATTTGAAATTGAATCAAAGCGTGGTGATAAGGATGATGATAAGCAGTTTTAAAATCATTTTCAACGCTCCACTTCCTCTGCCACCTCCCATATAAATGCCTCAATTTCAGGAAAACTATGTCGAATTGAAAATAATGAAAGCTACAAACCTTAAATTCAGCACGAAATATTTTGCATACCACATTAGGTGTCATATCCAAAAATTACAAACTTTCCTCCTCTGCTTCTACCACCTCCCCTACAAAAGTCACTATTAATTACTTAAAAGAATTGGAGGTGACATATTTTCCGGTACATTGAACTCTTTCTCATTTCATCTAGAGTATCATAATTCTTTTATGTTTATAGCTGCTCTAGGATGATGTGAAAAAAATTGGTGCAATCTTCTACCAATCCCCATAAAAAATTTCTTAGAATCACAAAAATTTCTATTTCATCTGGAGTATCGTAAGATTGGGCTTCACGCAATAGCCCTGTTGTTTTTTAAGCACTTCCTACATACAACAGTTCAATTGTGCTTTATGGCTCGCCTCCAAACACAATTTCATGATATGATATTTTGGAAAATATCGGGATTGTAAATTGAAACTCGTCATTTCCCAATAGATGGCGCCAGCAGTAAATGATAATCAATAATGGCGGATCAGAAACATCACGAGGTAAGCTTATAGTGATTTCTATTCGGCAAAAAAATGTGACCCGTTTTTGCCCTTAACATTTTTTCTAGCAGTTCCTGTGTTCTATTGGAAAAAAAAATTCTGACCTGCTAGAAAAATGGTTTGCGCACTAGGTAAAACTTGACCTGAAAATGCACATTTCTTGCCCCGAATTTTTCGGCGGTGCAACTCAATTGACCTGTAATGTACAACAACATGAAAAAAATAAATCATCTGACAACATCGGTAACAGATTCTAACGGATAGATCTTACTTAAAAGGACTTAAAACTTTACATGAAGTATGCAATATGAGTGCATACGTAACTTTTCTTAATTTTCCCAAAATCTTCACAGGACCATTTAGAGATAACAAGACAAATTAAAACGCTTTGTTTTGACAGTTTCGAAAGGCAATCAGCTGTTCGGTATAGAGACAACATGATAAAAAAAAATGCAAAAAACTTGCACTTAAAGTGTTCTATTGGAAATTGACCTGACCGACGGAACTGAGAAAAATGAGTGCAAAACTGCAATAATTTTGCATTTTAAAGGGCAAAAACGGGTCACATTTTTTTGGCGAATAGAAATCACTATTAGACGTCTGACAACAACTCCTCATCATTATATTTGTGAAGTTTTATCGGCGTTGTATACTTTTTCGTGCGCGCGAATATATCGAAGTTTGAGCCAATTTCTCGTCATTTGCGGAATATTTTGCTTTTCGTCTTCAATTCGAAAAAATCTGCGGCTGAGGTACATCGAATTAGTTACGTCGAGGCTCTTGTGGAAAAACATGTCGTAAATGGTTTTAAAGCTTCAAGAGCGGTGATTTGGACGTCGAGGACCGGCATGATGGTGGTTGAGAGAAAATTCTTGTGATATCTCATGAGCTGCTGAAAACGAGTGAAACCATCATGGGAGGTCACTATCGATTACAATTGAGCCGAGCGTTGAAGGAGAAACGACCGCAATACCAAAAGATACATGAATGCACGGCAACGCTCGCCGCATGTTGCTTAGGTTGGAAAAACTACCCGGAAACACTGGAATGAGACATCCTACCCTCCCCGCTGTATTCTCGAGACATCGACCCGTCTATTCCGATCAATGACGCATGGTCTGGCTGAGCAGCACTTCAACATTTGCGAAAAAGCAAAAAATTGGGTCGATTTGTGGATCGGCTCAAACGGAGTGCAGTTTTTTCGACGCGGAATCCGTATGATGCCAGAAAGTAGGGAAAAAAGCTGTGGCTAGCGAAGGGCATTGCTTTGAATAATAAATATTTAACCACTTTTGCAAAACAAAAACTCGAATTTTGAAAAAAAATGCGGTTTTCAATTTGCACTCCCAATAAAACGATAACGCTGATATATGTCTCAAGCCTACTTCGATTACACTAATGAGAGTATCTGAAATATAGGGGGATACTCGAATGTGTAAAGTCAGCTAAACTACATTTCAAATCAAATTATTCGCTCTTTACGCAAATTGAAGTCAAAATCCAGCGATTGTATCATTATTGATGGGTTCGTCGTAGATCGGCGTGGTTCAAAGCGCTTGGTCTAATCGAGGCTTAGGGCAGATAATATAATAATTTTGGTATGCTTGAAAGTTATTGTGTAATAAATAAAATTATGAAAAACATCTGAAAAACACAACAGGACTACGATACTCTAGATGAAATAGAATTTTTTATGACCCCAAGAATATTTCTATGGGGTGTGGTAGAAGGGGATGAAATCATCAAACTAATTTTTTTTTCCATCATGCTGGAGTAGCTATAAAAATGTTTTATACAAAATGTAAGATACAAAAATTGAAAAGATGCTGAGGAAACTAGTGTCTTAGATTTAGTGAAATTGTGCAGTTTGTATGGGAGGTGGCAGAAGGAGTGGGGGGATTTTAGTAAGTTTTTGGAGAAATAATTATGAATATCAAAAAATTTATGTCTCTTAAATTTCAGACTTGGAATATTCTTATTTTTCAAGGGAATCGATTTTTTTGGAAGTTAGGAAATTCTGTCACGTTGTATGGGAGGCGGTAAAAGCAGTAGATCTGATCAGTTAATTTTTCTGATCTCAATGATAATGCTAATTAAGTATGTAGTACAAAATTTGTGCTCGATATATATTATATGTACTGAGAAAATCTGTTTAGATTGTTTCATGAAAAAGTGCAGTTTTTATAAGAAGTGGTGGAAGGAATGGGGGAATTCAAATAATTTTTATACCATACATTACATTTATGATAAAAATAATATATTCCAAATTTCAAATCATTAGCTTTTACAGTTTCCAAGAAAATTTGATTATTATAAATGATTGAAAATGAGTCATTTTGTATGAGAGGGGTTAGAAGGGGTGAAGCGATTTGGCGCGTTACGAACTTGACCTTAATTTTTCGTCAAAAACGACGTGTTCAAAATAGAAAGCTCAATCTAATTGGACGCGTTGTTCTCGAGCTAGAGAGCGAACGGACGCATGGACAAACGAACGGATGGACATCCTGTTTTAAAATTTTTGAGCGACAAAAATATTTCTGTACCCTTGGCGACTCTGTGCGAGTATTATTTCTTGGGGTTAAAAACTTAAGAGTAAGCTTATAATACTAGAGTATAATAATTATGAGGTTAATCCTCAGGGTCTAACCCTAAAATGGGGTGTTATGCAAAAAAATCATGTGGAAATCTATGTGATATAAATACAAGTTATGCATAGTAAGAAAACAAATATATAACTGACAATAATTTCAGTCTAACTTCAAAATAAAAGTTATATGGAATAGAATTCAACATACCTGACTCAAATATATTTATCTTAGGCCGATTGATTGTATTACGCTTTTAGTGCTAATAACTCATTCTCGAAATCTGAAACCAAATAGAAACGTCATTATTAGAATATTAAATTAATTTCCTAAATAGCTTAAAAAACATGAAAGGTAGTTAATCCTAAACATATTACTTTGAAAACAATTTAAAAGCTTACAGAATTTACTTAAAATCTTTCTCTCTTCTGCAAAATCTACAAAATAAGCACTTGAAAATAATTGCGGCATCATGGCAGAAGCTTACTCGAAAATTTACGAAACATTGCCCACAGCACTTAAGATCCCTTTTAAATGGAAGGCTTTAATCGTATCCGTTCATAGGTAAACAAAAATACCGTCTCTTATTTTCATCAGCCAGTACGAATCTATAATTAAATGGAATATCGATTGCTTCAATTAGTTGAAGTAACAAATAAAACTGAATTCACTAGAAACAGAATTGAGAGTCGTAGTCTAATCAACTATATAATTTCAAAATTGATATCAATGTAGATTGGCTAAATCAGTTTTCAGTCCGAAGTGAGTTCCTGCTTTTTACATATTATCTGAGTCTCATGTTTCGCTTTGGATGAAAACGATCATGATTTTACAAAAAGGACTCAATATGCAAATTCCAACTTTCGGAGAATAAATTTATACAAACTACTGAGAACATTAAAATTGGGTTTAAACGCTAGAACCACAAATTCGTAAAATTAAAAGGTTGGAAATTGTTTTGGCTATCATCTTTGGATTGCTTCGTAAATTCATGATGAATTCTAAAATAAATCAAATAATAAATTCATTCAATTTCAGTTAATTTATTTGCATTAACCCTTGAAGAATCTAATGTGAAAAATCAGGTCTTCTCTTTTCTTCACGCGTTTATAAAATTCCTTTTGTTGATTTTAAGTACCACTAAGGGATGGAGGAGGCGGAACTCCTTGAAAAATTAACTAAGAATTATATTTCCAATAATAAAGTGAAACCAATCTCGGATTCGACCAAATTATACGTTTTGTCGATTTTTCACCAAATTAGGTTAACACAATAGAAAAATCTTCGCGGTATTTGGAGAACTAGACGGGCCGTTTCTGAAATGAAATCTACATAATCTTACTGCAGTACATGATTTCGCAGTTGTCCTAAAAAACGGAATTGTAATATAAAACAAACATACATTTTGGATCGTTCCCATACTCTTTTCTAGAAAATGAGCATTAATTAGTCTGATCGTGGATCTGCACAATGCTAAAGTCCTACTTGGGTCGTAACCATACTAAACATAATTGAAACAGTACATAGAAACAAGTCTGGATTTTGGTATTTCGTGCAATTTAATGGACAATCCTTTCCTCTTTCTGTTGTTACATGATCGTACTACATGGAAAGTGACCTTTCGACTTAACAAGGAACTGCTAACTTCCGGGAACCAATGCCTCCGATGCATTTTAGGAATATTCTGACCAGATGTAATCTCCAACCACGATTTTTGGAGTACAGCTGGGCAGAATAAAAGAGGCATTGAGATTTTGGTTTTCTGACATAATAGAGCGTTTCCTTTCTTCAAGCCGTTTTCTATTATTTCTTCGAATATGTCTGCTCCAAGAATGAGATTTACATTGCCTGGTGTATTGAAATAAGGATCTGCCAGCTTAAAGGCGGAAGTGGCAGTGGATCGGTCATACTTGGAGTAAACCAGAGCGAAACATCAGCTCTGGATTATAGTCCTCAAAGTCAACCAGTTGAGCAGGAAGCCAGAGGAATAAACAAGTCCTGGCGACAGTTAAAGGCCGATGCTCAGAATCGCACTTTGTGGAAAAGAACTGTTCGTGTCCAATCCTCCTATCAATGGTCTTAACAGGAAAATCCTTGAAAATTGATTTATTATAATCAACTTTTTCTTCAATGGTCAAACAGCCCAAATCGGCCCTTGGCCTTCAGACCTTCAAGTTCCAAAACTTTTCTTATTTCTATTGTGGAAGCCTTTCGAACAAACTTCCATCAACGAATTTTCATTTTTCGTAGATTGATATAACCAAGCTGGCAGAGTGCTGGAATTTTCGATTAACATTTACATTACGACCTTAGCAAAATAGACCAACACGCCACCCACTAGGCTACACTAAAACATACTCAACTTAGAATGAGGATAATAGCTGTAAGGAGGAGAGTCAGGAAAGATTGCAAAGAAAAACAGTTGAAAATTAATATCTCGCCTAATTCTTAAGCTAATAGTTAAAAGTTGCCATATATTTATATAATATATTGTTATAGATCTGGCAACCACGCAAAATTGATCTTTCCCGAATATGTCAGAACAGTCCCCCAATATGTAAAAAGCCATAATCAAAGTTCTAGAACCTCCCAGTATAGTCTAGACACACACCCAACGACACCCGACGGAAGCTTCGAGAATTGGGGAAAAATGGTATATAAGCACGAAGCTGTCAGACGGGAGGCAGTCATTCAGCGACATCTGTGGAAGAACGCGAACCGGTGCAAGAACGCGATAGAACAATATCGGTGGTGCCATATAGTGCGAATTAAGTTAAAGTGCGAATAAATAAATTATCACTTATTTTTAAGCGAATTGTGTTTTACTTGAAATCCCGGCGAACCCCTAGCTCGCAACAATATTAAAGGAATATGCGAAAAATATAAAATTTGAGCAAAACAGTAGCAGATTTCAAATACTTAAAAAATGCTGCACTTTTCAAAATTTCACAGAGGCTTATATCGACTTTCAAAACAGACATCAATTTGAAATTTTGTGATTTTGTAGAGCTATACATTGTGACAAAAAAGTGTCGATAATTTGTAATTAAAATTACTCTGGCAAACGATATTTCAAACAAATTTTTTTTTTGATATGCAGGTATGACTGTCCTTAATTATTATCCCAAAAATTAGGGCGGTCTGTTAATCACGACGATTTTTAAGATGGATAAAAATATGGAACAAAGATTTTGTGTTTCCAACCGAATTTCGTGTGCGGAATCGTTGCGAATGTTGGAAAATGCTTACAGTGATTCAATAATATCAAAAACACGAGCCTTCGAGTAGTTCAATGCCTTTAACGACAGTCGAGATATCCTTGAAGACATGCCTCG
The DNA here is from genome assembly GCA_963669355.1 of Chorisops tibialis. Lineage (NCBI taxonomy): Eukaryota > Metazoa > Arthropoda > Insecta > Diptera > Stratiomyidae > Chorisops > Chorisops tibialis. Next base: position 265,296,384 of record OY770262.1, on the reverse strand, counting down.
TTCTGGACGACCACCAACCTCTTCAACTGACGAAAACATTCAAAAAGTGAAGGAAATGGTGTTCGAAAATCGTCATGATAGTGAGATAGCAGAAGAGCTTGACATCTCTCGCGAGCCCGTTCGTTCGATTTCAGTGGATACTTTGGTCATGAAACGCGTCCTTGCTCGACTCGTTCCAATAAAGCTGAATTTTCTTAAAAAAAAAGTACCGTGAACAGGTCACTTTGGACATGCTTGATCGTGCGAATTTTGATCCCAGGAGCACATCATAATTGGTGATGAGACATTGGTCTATGAGTTTGACATGCAAACCAGTCAACAATCCTCGGAATAGAGGACAAAAATGAGCCAGAACTGCTCAAAAATCAAGACGATGCTCATTGTTTTTTTTCGATATTCGAGGTTTGATCCTTCATGACTTCGTTCCGGAAGGACAGACGGTCAATAAGGAGTACTATTTGACCGTACTGAAGTGTTTGCGTGAGCAAATTCGTAAGAACTGTTGGAATTATCGAAGAAGAATTCATGGATTTTGCACGATGAAAATGCTTCATACCATAGAGCTTCAATTGTGACCGAATTTAAGGCAAAAAAGCAACAAACTGCATCAATCAACCACCGTATTCACCAATTTCAGACTTTATACTATCCTCGAAACCGAAATTACAGCTCCGTGGAACCCGTTTTCAGTCGATCGAGGACATAAAACAAAAATCGCCGTGTACTATTGAGGTGTACCGTTTCAACCAGCTGCTGTAAACAAACTGATTAACAGACCGCGCTAATTTTTGGGATAATAATTAAGGAGAGTCCTACCTGCTTACCAAAAAAAATTTTGAAATATCATTCCCCAGAGTCGTGTTGTTATATGCTTGTACTGTGTGTAAAATGACCGTTCGACTTACCAAGAAACTAAAAAATTTCGTGAACCAATGCCTCCGACCCATTTTAGGAATATTCTGGACAGAAGTGATCTCCAACGACGAAATTTGGAGTACAACTGGACTAAAATAGGTATTGAGATTCATAGGCGGAAGTGGCAGTGGATCGGTCACACTTTTAGGATCAATTTCATGAATATAAAAACATCGAATTACATAGAATTTACTTCGCATATAACAGTAATAATATACAAAAAGAATTTTGAATGTGATTGAAGCAATCATTTAAACAATTACTAGCATCCAATTTCCCCTTCACTTCTCCGCCCATATTAATCCAAACTTGCATAAATAAACGAACGAAATAGCGATTATATGTACTGTAGCTATTAATCGTATTCGCAATTAAGAGTTAAATTGACAACAGCCCTGCCCTAGAATCCCCTTTCACTCAGTTTTCCATAACCACTATAACCTGCACATTGTCTTTTCACGCATCCTCGACTTGTCCCAAGAATAATAAAGTGGCGCCTGACTGCTTGGTAGAAATGTGAAATGTCAATCCGGAGTGCTGAATAATTGGGACCCAAACAATTGTTTGAATTTTCGACCAATTACACTGTGCAAATATTTGAGGGTGAAACTCAAGAACAACAAGAACAAGAATCCGATGTTACTTTTTGAATTCGTTAGGGCCTAGAGAAACTTTTTCACAAAGAAACATACCCCTCCCCGCATCACATTTGGTTTTTTTGCTATGAGCTGTCGAGGCTTCATAGGTGAGGTTTCAAAATTTTTCTCGAAAAAGGTGCACATTTCGATCTTCATGTCTGAGGATCGATTATAGAGGATTTTCTAAAATTAATTTTGAGTTAAGTTCCTATTTTGTCATTTTACTATGAATTTTGACAATTTTAGAAGGATTCCACACTTCGAGAAACCCGAATATAGTGGAACGGTTGAGAAAAGTACTATACCGTGGGTGGCAAAAATTTTCATCCCCGAAAAAGACTTTGGGCTTGCAAGCGAGTCGAAGCGGTCAAACTGAATATGAATGAATAGGAAAATAACAAGATAGATACTTCACAAAAAAGACAAAATTAATGTCTAGAGTATCCTCTATAATCGATCCTCAGACATGAAAATCGAAATTTGCACCGTTTTCGAGAAAGAATATATATTGCTGCGAGCTAGGGGTTCGCCGGGATTTCAAGTAAAAACACAATTCGTTTAAAAATAAGTGATAATTTATTTATTCGCACTTTAATTCAATTTCCCGCTTAATTCGCACAATATGGCAATACCGCCGCGTACTTCTCTATCGCTTTCAGTGGTTCGCGTGTTCGTAATAAAAATTACTGTCTGACTGATTCTCTCGCTGAAAGCTTTCGTGCTTTTATACATCTCTTCATTCTCATGACTGTTCTCGAAGCTTCCTTCGGTGTATAAGTGTGAACTATACTGGAAAGCTCTAAATCTTTAATTGTGGCTTTCTACATAGTTGAGTATACTGTTCTACATAATTCTTGTCTATTCGAGAGAGATCGAGTTGCGGGGCTGCCAGGTCTGCATGTAACATTACCCTCTCCTTAGTCCCTGTTCGTCCCGAACAGAGTCGTTCACTTCATCAATGGCACCATGGTACTTTGTTAGTCGGTCGAGATGTACCACTTTCATTTTAGTACGAGGTTTTTGATGCAGCTGAATCCGGTAGACGACATCATTTAACCTGTTGATGATCTAGTAAAGGCCTTCCCAATTGCGCTGTAGTTTCGGCGATCTGCCCTTCTGTCGTTTGGGATTGTATAACCAAACCAAATCGCCCTCTTGGAATCCTGATGAATTCGCCCGTTGATCATACCTCGTCTTCATGCGGTCGGTCGCCAAATCAATTTTATCTCTGACCAGGTTATAAATTGTATTTAGTCGACATCGAAGATCCGAGACGTAATCTTTGGCATTGGTTGGTTAGTCTGGGGGCACTCCAAACATTAGTTCCGCAGGGACTCGAATATTTCTTCCGAAAATGACTCGGGAGGGAGTTTCTCCTGTTGTTGAATGTATCGATGTTCTGTAGGCCATTAAAAATAGAGGGATGTGCTGATCCCAGTCCTGTTGCCTCTCGCTGACGAGTTTGGATGGGTTTGAGTTCAATGTCCTATTGAAACGTTCCGCCATCGGACTGTGGGTGTAATGGAGTTGTCCTGGTTTTGATTATTCCCAGCATTTGGCACACGTGTTTGAATATTTGAGATTCAAAATTGCACCCTTGATCGGAGTGTAATTCGCGTGGAGCTTCAAATCTGCTCACCCAGTTGGTAACAATTTGTTCGGCGACGGTTACTGCTTCTTGGTTTGGAATTGTGTAAGCTTCAGGCCACTTCCTAAAATAATCAATGACCACTAGAATGTAGCGATTACCATTTTCTGATTCCGGAAATGATCCAGCAATATCCACAGCAATTCTCTCGAATGGAGCTCCCACGTTGTATTGTTGCATTTCTCCCTTTGATCTGCGTTGTGGGCCCTGACTCGATGCACACGTAGTACATTTACAGCACCAATTTTCGACATCATCTCGGAGATGGATCCAATAGAACCTCTCTCGTATCTTGGCCAAGGTTCTACTTACACCCAAATGCCCACCGGAAGAACCTCCTCGACTTTAGAATGCGGGACGATGGTTTGCATGTGATAAGATGTTCCGTCAGCGTTTTCCCATTTCAGTTTTAATAATCCGCCGTCTAGGTGAAGGAAGTTCCATTTCCATGATCGGTGAAATATCTGGATCTTTACGTTGGGCATCTTCCAGTTGCTGATTCCATCCATCCTTTGGTTCGGTCGTTATCCTCTGAATGGTTTCTCCGGCTTCTTTTTCTTCCACGCGGTGACAATGCTTGTAGTTCAGTGGACAAGGACGACGTGAAAGCGCATCGGCATTACCGTGGATTCTTCCTCTTCGGTGAACAATTTCAAAATCGTAGGATTCAAGCCTTTCAATCCATCTGGCTACTTGACCTTCGGGGTTCTTAAACTGAAGTAGCCATTTAAGCGATGCGTGATCCATTCGAAGAAGGAACTTTTGACCATAGAGATATTTGTGAAAATGTTTTGTTGCTTCTACAATGGCTTATAGCTCTCGGCGAGCTACGCAATAGTTCCTTTCTGATTTTGAGAGTACTCGGCTGTAGTATGATAGCACTCTCTCCTGCCCGTCGATCTCTTGTGATAGTACTGCTCCGATACCGACATTGCTGGCGACAGTGTCTATGATGAAACCGTGACCTGGTTTTGGATACGCCAGAACTGGGGAGTCGCAGAGTTGGTCTTTTATTCTCTCAAATGCTTCCTGGCACTGTTGACTCCATGTAAATGGTTTTCCTTTTTCTTTTAACTGATGCAGACATTTCGCCATGTCGGCAAAGTCTTTTACGAATCGTCGGTAATATGTCGCTAAGCCTAGGAAGCTGCGCAACTGGTGTTTATCACTCGGAGTAGGCCAATTTTTCACCGCCAGTATCTTTTCCGGATCCGTCTTTACGCCATCTGCTGAAACGATGTGACCCAAGTACTGGACTTCTGCACTAAACAAAGTGCACTTTTTTGGACTCAGCTCGCAGTCGCTGGAAGACTTCCTGTAGATTTTTTAGATGTTCCTTGAATGTTTTGCCGATAACGATCACATCATCTAGGTAAACGAGACAAGTTTTCCAACTCAGGCCACGCAAAACGAATTGCATTAGTCTTTCAAACGTAGCTGGAGCATTGCACAGGCCAAATGGCATTACGATAAACTGCCACAGTCCACTGCCGACAGAGAATGCTGTTTTCTCTTTTTCATCTATCTCCACTTGCCAGTAACCACTTTTCAGATCCAACGTTGAGAACCATTTAGCATCAGTCAGGGTGTCCATGATATCGTCGATTCTAGGTAGTGGATAGCTATCCTTTTTCGTAACATCATTCAGTTGCCTGTAGTCCACACAAAAACGAGTACTGCCGTCCTTCTTCTTTACCAGCACCACTGGCGATATCCACGGGCTCTTTGATTCTTCAATGATTCCCTGATGCTCCATAGTTTTGACCATTGAATTGAATTCTCCTTGTTTCGCTAATAGTACTCTTCTTGGAGGTTGAAGTATCAGTGTAGCACTTCCGGTATCTATACGATGTTTCACTAAGTTTGTTCTGCCTTAGTCGTCATCACCGGTGGAAAAGAAATCGCTGAATCTTTCGATTAGATCTACTGCTTGCTTGAGTTGTTCTCCTCTAAGGTTGCTTGACTGAAGAAGTGTTGAAGTTACATTGTCCTTCCTTCTTGGCTTATTTTTAAAGGGTACGTCATTTAGTTCTGCCTTTTCGATACTCGTCACCGTCGATATTGGTTCACAGCTGTCAATTATATCTCCTTTCTTTACGCTGGTAATGCTGTCCGAAACGTTGAGGACTCTTATTGGTACCATCATCTTCTCATCCCTTTTTACGAGCGTTTTTCCTAGTATTAGACTTCGTAATGCAGGTGTCGTTTCTGGTTCTATGAGGTAGAATCGGTGGTTCCCGGGATCATCATCGAGCTCTGCCCAAATAACATTCTCTGATGACTTTGGTATATCTGAATCTCCGCACAATATTACTCGCAGCTTTGTTGTGTTGGAGGATGTTATTTCCATCGGGATTTCAATATTCCGCCACTTCATTATTCGTTGTCCTAAGTCCAGCTGGATACCGTGTGGTTTCAGAAAATCCATTCCAAGGATACACTCATCAGTAATGTCAGCTACCACGAATACATGGGAGAAGGTCAAATCCCCAAGCTGTATGTCATGAGCTATTTCTCCATGGACCGTTGTAGTTTCTCCTGTAGCAGTGAGAAGTACGTACTTCTTGGTGTTGTGAAGCCAAGTACGGTCTACGAGGTCAGATCTTAGCACTGATCGTGTTGCGCCTGTGTCAACTGTTATGATGCAGTTTAATTTGCCGACTCGACCATTCATGCATAAATCGTTTTCACAACGATGTAGTCGAGAAACTGCGATGATGGTTCCGGGGGCGTCGATTCTACCAGCCAACTTCTGCCCCATGAAGTTGGCCTTTACTCGTTTCCCGGACTGTCATTAGGCGAAGCGTGCTCTCGTGACGGTTCGCCCCTTCCTCCCCTTTGCTCAGCAGCGCAGCCGGAACAATAGTTGGTCGCTTTTCTGGGCTTACGGCAGTCGCGTCTTAAGTGTCCTGCCTGTCCGCAATTCCAGCATCCAGGGGCACCAGATCCTTCGCTCCGCTTGGTGTACTCTACTTTCTGACACACACACTCTTCTACTATTTCTCGGACTCGATAGTTACTCCGCGAGCTTTGCTTGGCAGCTTCGAACGTCAGCCCATATACCAAGGCTTCGCCAATCGTTTTCTTACCTGCCAATTTTAACGCCTGTTGCAGCTCTCTGTCCTGTACAGCGTTGTTAAATGCGAAAACAGCTGTATCGTTGCGTTGCTCTGTTTGCGTGTTGGGAATCGATAAAAGTGTTAGTCGTGCAATATCGCGTGCCAGCTCTTAAAGTGTTTCACCATTCTTTTGAGTTCGGTTGTACAGTTGTGTTTTGTAGATCTCTCGCATGTGATCACTGCCGTAATGAAGATCCAATGTCTGGACTAAAGTTGAAAAATCTTGTTGTTGCTCCTGCGGAATCGTTTGAAGAACCTCTGCTGGTGGACCTCTTAGCGCCACTATAAGAGCCGTTCCTCGTTCCAGATCATTCCAATGATTGTTTCTTGCAACAGCCTCAAATTGGGTCTTATAAATAGCCTACGGTGTTTGTCCATCGAAGATTGGAGCTTCGAGACCCTTGTGCGTGTTCTGTCTTGATGACTCCAGTCGCTTTATCGAAGTCCCGTTTTAGGCGTTCGACTTCTTCTACAATCCCGGATGTCTTTTCCGTAATTTGTTCTTCGAAGATTCGAAGTTTCTTCTCTACGTTTTCTTCTATTGCCTTACCCATGATGTCTATTTTATTATTCTGCAGCTCCAATTTTTGGTTGAGTTCCTTTGAGGTCTGGTCTAATTGTTGTTTAATGTCCGCAGATTGTTGATCTAATTTGTTCATCATTTGTTGCATTAACTGTGTTAGAGCATCCGATGTACCAGAACACTCCTTTTCACGAGCTTCTTCGATTTGGAACTTAAACCTATCTGCATCCTTACCCTCAGCCTCAAGTATCTCGATCATACGGCTGATAAGTTCAGACTTGTTCCCATTCGTAGATAACTCGCGTCTACCGAGCTCTTCCTTCAGCTCCGTTAATTTCAAGACCTTCAGATAACGCGGCACTACCGATTTCACTACCGATTATTTCAAGTTTTTCCGCGATTCGAATTCACTTAAATTTTACTTCACTAATTAAAGTCACTGCTCACTAGAGCACTCGAGAATATTCGATTTCACAAAATTTTCACTGTCCGTTCGAGAATTTTAGTTTCACTTTTTCGCTCTCACAAAATTCTTACTGTCCGTTCGAGAATTTTATTTCACTTTTTCACTCGCGAATTTTAACCCGAATTTATCCTTGAGATCCTACTTCTGACACCAATTGTTGCGAGCTAGGGGTTCGCCGGGATTTCAAGTAAAAACACAATTCGTTTAAAAATAAGTGATAATTTATTTATTTGCACTTTATTTCAATTTCCCGCTTAATTCAAACTATATTGCAATACCGCCGCGCACTTTTCTATCGCTCAGTGGTTCGCGTGTTCGTAATAAAAATTACTGTATGACTGACTCTCTCGCTGAAAGCTTTCGTGCTTTTATACATCTCTTCATACTCATGACTGTTCTCGAAGCTTCCTTTGGTGTGTATGTGTGAACTATACTGGAAAGCTCTAGATCTTTAATTGTGACTTTCTACATAGTTGAGTATACTGTTCTATATAATTCTTGTCTATTCGAGAGAGATCGAGTTGTGGGGCTGCCAGGTCTGCATGTAACAATATATATATAAATTACGAAAGCTTTGACCAGATTTGGTGGGGGTTATGTTTCTTCGTGAAAAAGTTTCCCTGAACCATAGAGTATACAAAAAGTAACATGGGATTCTTGTTGATTGACAGTTGCACTGTGTTATTGATTCTTTGTAATTCAGGTTAAACAAAATTCGCAACCCAATTATATAGATAGTATCATATCCTTTCAAAATAAATACAAGAAAAACGAATCAGTTTTTCTTTTCCAATTCTGATTGAAAATTTTTCTTTGATAAAAAAAAATTTATCAGGAAGCATATGTTTCAACAATGGCAAAGAATACAGAAAATAAGAAAAAACTTTACAACAAAGATATCATGGATATGTACATGTACATCTACACTATTTTTTATTTTTTTTTTCATTTTTATCTTGGAGCAGAATAATAAATAAGAAGCAAATATACGGAAAACCGTAACACGCTCATACGAGTGTACTTTGTATAGTCATCCTGTCAAGAAAATCCTTTTGTACAGAATAAAGGACGCAAATTGCTGGAGACTTGTAATACAGGCTCATCATAATGGCACAACATGTGATATTCTCATGTCTTCTTTCTGGCGACGTTATCAGAAAAAAGCGTTTATACGTGACGGATAAGGAAAAGCCTCTGCTCTTCGGCTCAGCATCAAACCTATTCTGGGATTTCTCAGGAATTTCGAGACATTATTATCGATACTATACCGAAATGAATGAAAAAAGCTTAATATCCTTTCAATCAAAATTGCTATTTAAAGTGCCCACTCGTCTCTGAGTCAATAATAATCGCAATTGGCAATTTTTCTGGTTGGATACGAAATTAGTTTTATAATGACGCCTGTTCTATACGTTACGATGTACCGTGAAGGAATTCTCGTGCGGACGTTTTATTGCAGTCTTGTAACACTGCGATGTTTCCTCAATATAAAAAATCGTACTAAAGGAATCACACGTCTTGTTAACTTTGTAAAAATTTATTAAGACACTCAGTCTTATGTAGCAGTCGTATCAAAACGCTTCCAATGTGTTAAGAATTCATAAATTTTAAGGATTACTAACAAAAAAAAATTATGGTTATTACTTGATATACGCAAGGTGATAAACCCTATCTACCATCTTGAGTATAAACACAATAACTGCCATTTTCGAAATCGAGTAAAATCATGATGCTTGAACATTGCTATGCTTGATAATTTGAAATTTTTTTAAAAAGATAGCACGACTACGATTCACGCGATACTCTAGAAAGAGATATTATTGTAATTACAAAATTTGAAATATTGAAATTTTGTATGAGAAGTGGTAGAAGAGGTGACGGCATTGAAGTAATTTTTTCGCTTCATGCTATCTAAAAATTTTTATTCAAAATTTAAGCTTCAATAATTTAAGAGGTACTAAGAAAATTAGTGTATGGGATTTAGTGAAATTGTGCAGTTTGTATGGGAGGTGGTAGAATGAGTGGGAGTAATGATTTTTTCAGTTAATACTACAATCATCATGCAATTGAATTGTTTTCAACTTAAGATCAATAGCATTCATACTTTTCAGCAAAATTGACTTTTCGTGAAATTTTGTCATAGTATGGGAGGTGGTAAATTGAGTGCAGTTAATCGTTTATTTTTTTCGGTCTTACTAATAATTCTTAATAAATATTTGGCGTACAATTTTAGTTCGATAAATTTTATACGTAGGGGGAAAATTGATTTATAGTATTTCATGAGTAAGTGCAGTTGGTATGGGAGGTGGTAAAAGAAGTGCGAGGATTCGAATAATTTTTGTACCATGAAATCATCATAGAAATAATATATAGTATATTCCAAATTTCAGATCAATATCTTTCATACTTTTCGAGAAAATCAGTTGACAATTTCCAAGAGCGGAGGTAGAAGGGTTGGAGCGATTTCGTGCGCTCACGAACGTGACCTCATTTTTTTGTCACAAATGATCTCGAGCGAGAGAGAACACCGACGGACGGACGAACAGACATACGGTTTCGAGATTTTTAAATAATAATATAAACTTCTGCATCATTAGTTTTTTTCTTAATCGTCTTATTTCTTAAAGTTACAAACTTTGTGGCAAACTTATAGTACTCTCAGATTTCAATATTTCTTCTACAATGGCGCTACAGCTCAAATCGGACCTAGGCTTCCTGACATTCAGGTTCCTTAACATTTTTTATTACTTATTGTAAGCCCTTCGCACATCCCTCTTTCTACGAATTTTTATTTTCGTAGATTGAGGTGACCAAGGTATATCCAAACAGGTAATATAATGGAATCATATATATAGAATATTGCGCCGATCGGTATTTGAACTCACGACCTTCGTATTACAAGACCAACACGCTACCTACTAGGCTACACCCTAGCTTATTTGTATTAATACTAACGACAAATCTGAGACACTAAGTTCAGATTTTACAGCTTTTCGTACGTAAATTATGTCAGTTACAATTTTATGGCAGTTATAAATGCATGAAATGTATCCATCTAGGCTGTGAATATTAAATAATTGTGGCATGCTACCCTGTTTATTTAAGGACCTACTATATATATATATGGAAGTGCGCATGGGATCGCTTTATTTAATTTTACTAAATCGCTTTGAAACTTTTTCGCTCACCAATTATCGCTTGCTAATCTCAACTCTTCCGCTTTCTTAACATCAACTGACTCGTCGGCGGCTCCAAAACGTTTATCTCTTTATATTACTCTAGTTGGTCGAATCATTCCCCTTGTCGTGTGAATCTTTTCCATCTCGGCCGAGCTCTGTTAATTGCTTCTATGAGGCATTACCTCCACCGAGGCTTTTCTCTGTTGGCTGAGTCTCTATGTATAGTTGCTGTTGCTTTCTATAAGGTATTTGCTCGTCGTCCGAGTCTTTTCCCTGTCATACGAGCCCATACGCGTAGTTTTTGTTGCTTGTAATTTTTTGTTGTTTGGTATTCAGACCTTGATCTTGGACATTCCGATAAAGTCGCATAACGTTTCATGCAGGTTTCTTTATAGTGTTCGTACGTGCGTATTAATTTGTATTTGTGTTCAGTGGTAGATGATGAGCAAGTAGAGTTGCCATGTAGCAATATGTTAGTAGTCGCGGAAAATTTCGGAAGCTAATTTTTGGCAGATCTACATGTTTTAATGTCTCAGAAATCTGATAAAATCAGATTGAGAATATCAACTAAATAAGATATCACTGTTCAGTAAGTTTTCTATTCTGGCCTGTTGTTGTATACAGCCATGGTGCCAACTCCACTTACCTGCTCCGATGTAAAATAACAATATTTTCCAGTTTTACGATAAATTGCAGGGACTGTTCCTGAAGAATTGGTTATTACGTATAAGATTTACTCGAATGAAGTGCATAAATTGATGGAATGCAGTGCAACTAAAACAGATAGGGTGTAGCCTAGTGGGTAGTGTGTTGGCCTACAATGCGAAGGTCGTGAGTTCGAATCCCGGACGGCGCATAATTCAAGCACACTGCCTGCATGGATATACCTTAGTTACTTCAATCTACAAAAGTTAAGATTTCGTAGATTGAGGGTTGTGCGAAGAGATAACTGTTCCGCAATAAATAATGAAAATGTTAAGGAACCTGAAGGTTAAGAGGTCAGGGCCCGATTTGGGTTGTAGTGCCATTGAAGAAGAGAAGACGTGTAACTAAAACAAGCTATGAGGAGACAAATCATCACACATTTCTGTGAAACATTCTAATTGAAATAATAATGTTAACAGTTAACATCATTAAAGTCCTTTATACGTGTAAATAGTAGTCAAAAACAAGGTTACTTGAATACACAAGACGAAATTGGATAAAATTAAACTTGAATTTCTTTCGATTCCAACGGGCGTAATCAGAAAGCAAAATACCGCTCACGTTCCACTCATATACTATGTCTATATGGTAGACTTGCATTTACACATATGTACGAGTATTGTCGTTGTAATACAAACCATGCAAGCACGTACTATCTAAACGATAATGGACAGGACTCTAGGGTAGTCACAGTCTGGCAAATAGACCGTATTTATGCCGTTTCATGGGGCACTCAGCTAATATCGGCCATTCCATTCCATTCCAAATAGTCCTCGGCTATTTTATACCCTGGACCAGGACGATACAACGCCATAGTCATGAAGAAGATTTTCTTTTTTAGAGTATTGTGGAACTTTCGATTTGTTCCACGGCATATACATATATATTATATAAATATATTCTAAAAACATGACGATGCACAGAAACTAATATTTTTCCTGTAAATTAATAAAAAAATTTGTGAAAGAGCTTTAATTTGACGAAACTTCTTCTTTGTTTTGGTAAAAGCTTTATAATTAAATTTAGTAATAAAACGGTTGACTGTACAATTTGTTTTTCTCCGAACTAACTAATTAGTCGAGGTAGTTAGACAAAGGGTATCTATGCCATTGGAATATGACAAAACAAGTTGTTGTAGCGTTTTATAGACTTTTAATTAAATTCAAACCTATTACGGTTGGAAGATACATAACTGCGCAATTTAGTATCGAATATTCTGAAATTTAAACGAATTTAATTTTGATGATTTTTTTCGCTGGCAAGTATTTATAATTGGTGCTTAGAGAAAGCAAAAAAATGCACCATGCTTCGGACAGCCAAAGATATCAGGAAAAGAAGATCAGGTTAAGAAATCAAAGAATTTTTACTTCAAGTTCGTTGAAAGTTTGTATAAGAGTTAGCCGAAGTTACTGTGCCGCCAAAAAATTAGTAGAGCATCACTTCGCGCTTGGTGTCAATCGCACCAATGTTTGTTACGTAAAGAAACCGACGCCAAGGATACATAAATAATTTTTGTCGCTCAAAAAACTTAATTCCTGGTGGCCGTCTGGTCGTCTGAGTACAATACGCCTTGAGCAATCGATTTGAGATTTACTTAAATTTCGTGAAGGGCACTTCACTTCACCCCTTCTACCACGTCCCATACAAATTTTACGCAATTTTGAAATTTTTTCTTCGAAACTATCAAAGCTGTCGACTCGAAAATTTGATCGGAGCATAATGATATGAAGTTAGGATGTATGCTAGTAGGTAACGTGTTGGTCTACAATGCGAAGTTCGAGAGTTCAACTCCTGATCGAAGTATAATTCCAGCACGCTGCCTGCTTGGTTATACCTTCTACAATGGCGCTACAGCCCAAATCGGACCTTGGCCTCCTGGCATGCAGGTTCCTTAACATTTTTCATTACTTATTGTGGAAAGGTTGTTAGCCCTTCGAACAACCCTCTTTCTACGAATTTTTCATTTTCCTAGAATGAGGTGACAAAGGTATATCCAAGCAGGCAATGTGTTGAAATTATATATTGCGCCGACCGGGATTTAAACTCACGACCTGCGCATTACAAAACCAACACGATACCCACTAGGCTACACCCTAGCTGGTTATACCTTGGACATCTCATTCTATGAAAATGAAAAGTTCGTCGATAGAGGGTTGGGCGAAGGGCTAACAACTCATCTATAATAAGTAATGAAAAATCTAAACGAACCTGAAGGTTAGGAGACCAAGATCCGATTTGGGATGAAGTTTGATAAAGATCTCAGCAGAGACCGAGACGTCACGAATAATAAAGCATAACAGTGTAGAATCCGGAAATCTTTCTTTCAATTCGAAATGCACTGTGAAAACATTCACCAAACCAAAACGATATGAATACCATTAACGTCAAACGTTGTCACGATCCGCCCACTCCTTCTACCCCTCCCATACAAATTCACAATTTTGGAAAATACATTACTTCGATTCTTGCTGAATAGCTGACGAAGCTAGAAACATATGTAAGTTTTTGAAAGAATTTCTTTCTCAATGATTGCAATAAATGTTCAAAAAGATATCAACTTCGCTCCTCTCCTTCTACACTCTTCTAAACATTATTATTGTATTTCACCGAAAATTTAGGAAAAATGATTTTCCTTCAAAACTATGGATTTTTGAAAATTTTCCAAAATATAACAATGTAAATGTCATTAAGACGGCATAGATACCAAATCCCTTATTTTAGCTAAAATTTAGTAATTCGCAGAGACGACTCTGCCTTTGGGGCGAGTGGAGCTCAGTTTCACAATTTCCAGATTTAAAACGTGAAAATGTCTCAAGGGAATCGAAAATCGAAAACTTAAAATTTCTGTCTACGAATCAGAGTCAAAATCAAACTCCGAGTGCGGATCATGCTAGGGTGCTGGGGTGGAGCCTAGTGGGTAGCTTGTTGGTCTACAATGCGCAGGTTGAGAGTTCAAGCCCCGGTCCAGCATACTGCCTGCTTGAGTATTCCTTGGTCACCACAATCTACGAAAATGAAAAATTGTGTGAAGATCTAACAACCATTCCACAATAAATAATTAAAAATGTTAAGGTACCTGAAGGTCAGGAGGCCAAGGCCCGATTTGGGCTGTAGTACCATTGTATTATAGAATAGAATGGGACTATGTTATTAGTCCTTTTGATTCTTATTTCTCCAACTGTAAAATTAACACATACGCAGCTGTGTGAAAGTATTTGGCATAAAGGAAATTAACAAAAACATGGGCATTCTAGGACTAGATGAAATAGCACAAATCCGAGAGAAGACCGCAGAAAAGCCGTTGAGGAATAATAAATGGCGACGGTATCGGAATATTTTCAGGGAAAAATTTGTGATATAAACTCAGCTTTTTCGACTGAGTGGTTTAAAAAAACATAACAGGACTACGACTGAGCGTTAACTCCAATCGTGCAATAGTCTAGATGAAAGAGAATTTTTTTTATTTTAAGAACTTTTGTAGGGGAAGTGGTAGATGGGGTGACGACATTAATTTTTTCACATCACGCTAAGGATGCTATCAAAATGTTTTATACAAAATTGTGGATTCAAAAATTTAATAGGTACTGAGAAAATTAGTGTATTGGATTTAATGAAATTGTGCAGTTTGTATGGGAGGTGGTAGAAGGAGTGTGAATTTATTAATGACGTTTTTAGACATAACTGTAAACATCATTTAATTGACATATTTTAAATTGCAGATCAGTAGCGTTCATACTTTCCAGGAAAATCGAATTTTTGTAAAGTTGTTGGATTGTGTCAAATTGTACGGAAGAGGCTAGAAGGAGTGAAGCTAACCGCCTAATTTTTTGGTCTTACTAATAATTCTAAATAATTATTTAGCGCATAATTTCAGCTCGATAAATTTCATACGTACTGAGTAAATTTATTTAGAATATTTCGTAAAAAAGTGCAGTTTGTATGGGAGGTGGTGGAAGGAAGGGGAGGACTCAACTAATTTTTATACAGTAGATTGAAATTATTATAAAAGTAGTATATTACAAATTTCAGATCAATAGCTTTAATGCTTTTTGAAAAAATCCGTTTATTGTGAAATTGCGAAATTGTGTCATTTTGTATGGGAGGGGGTAAAAGGGGTGAAACTAAATGTCTAATTTTTTTTGGTCTTACTAATAATTCCAATAAATATTTAGCGCGCAATTTCAACTCGCTAAATTTTATACGCACTGAGTAAATTGGTTTAGAGTATTTCATGAAAAAGTACAGTTTGTATGGGAGGTGGTGGAAGGAAAGAGAAGACACGCATAATTTTTATATGATAGATTGATATCATGAAAAAAGTAATATGTTCCAAATTTGAGACCAATAGCTTTTATACTTTTTGAGCAAATCCGTTTATTGTCAAATTGCGCAATTGTGTCATTTTGTGTGAGACGGGGTAGAAGGGGGGGGGGCGATTTGGCCCGTTCACGAAGTTGTCCTTACTTTTTTGTCAAATACGGCGTGTACAAAATTTGAACTGAATTTTGAGTTCAACGCGTTCACAAGCTAGAGAGCGAACGGACGGACGGACAGACATCCGGTTTTGAAATTTTTGAGTGATAATATAAACTTCTGTATTATTCATTTTTTTCTCCGAGCCTTATTTCTTAGCGTTAGAAACTTTGTGGCAAACTTATAATACTCTCAGATTTCATCTAGAGTATAAATATCTGCCAACAATTCGGGCGCAACTTTATTATTCTTGGGAAGTCAATATGCAGATTAGAGTGGATAGAGAAGACTAAGTTAATGGGAGTTCTAGAGAAGGGCTGTTGTCTACTATTTAACGCTTTATTGTGATTACGATCAATACACTACATTGAATCAATATTTCATTCGTTTTTATATGAAAGTGCGGATTTGGTAGGGAGGAAGTGGGGGATTGAAGGAATGGATGGAAGTTAATAATTTTTTAATTGATTGATTGAATAATTTTCAAAATTCGAGGTAGAAAATGCTAGTTTCATAGACGAAACAAATTCTGTGAAAGTGTATTTTATATTCTTGAAAACATACATTTGTATGGGACGGAGTAGAGGAGTTGATGGCATTGTTATCTTGAAAGGTGTTGGCACAAAATTTCATGTTCGTAGCTTTTAATTTGTTGATTATTAGTTGATTTATTGAAATTGGTCGAAATCATACTTTTGTATGGGAGGGGGTCGAAGTTTTGAAGGTATTCGAACAGATAAGATCTTTAACTTTTCTGAATTTTTTAAAAATAAATTTTGCAAATATTCAAATTTCTAGCTTAAAATTTCAATCACAAATATTGAGTTTTTGTGTTTCTTTTTCAATAAACATTAAACACCTTGTGCAGGTTAAGGCCTCTCTTAAGTGAATAACAGTTCTGGTTCAAATTATTAAATTATTTTTCTTTATGTATATTAAATGGATGTAAAGATCTGCAAAATTTGAACGTTGTGTCTTTTACCAAAGCCTTAATGAAATTACAAAAGTCGCAATTGTTACGGTGCATATGGACGTGAGAACTTTTTCGCTCAGGACCTAGGGCCTTATCATCAAAACTATACGCTACTACTAATATAAGAAATCTTTTCGCTCGTAGTAGAACTAAGCACAGAATCTACTTGAGCAATCCATTTCGAAATATTGCTCAGGTCTGAATGTAAGTATCTAACATCGGAATCTTTTAAGGGTCCATGTGTCGCAACAAGCGATTTCTTCGAAAAAAAAACCTATTTTCAAACAAATATTCTTGATTAATTGTACAAGATAATGAAACCCTATAATTTTCAATTGAATCTTTGATAAATTTGCTTGTTTCGAAAATTAAATTTGACCAGAAATTCAGTTATTGTTTTTAAAAATTGAAAAAAATTACCATTTTCAAGAAAACTTATTACCTATATTTCAAAAGATGACTACTTACGTTTTGTTACTATACCAATAGAACAAGGTTACTAACAGGGTTTGTATTGATCGTATTTTAAATTTTTATAAGTTTTGTTAATAATATATAAAATAAAAAAAGGCGTTTTATTTTGAATTTTTTCATATTTTTTAGTGCTAATAGTCGATTTTAAAAAGAAAATTCTTCTTGGGCACAGTAAAGTTTGATGTTTTAAGTTTTGGGAAAAAATCGGATATAAATTAACGCTATCAATTAGATTTTATAACCATTCAAAGGTAGGGAAAGGTCATGTACTTTAGACTTGTTGTATTTCGCTGTTTACTCATTGCTGTTTTGTAAAATTTATCGTTTTGAAAAAAAAACACTGATTCTTTGCCCTTTGGTTTTAGTAATTTTCCAATATATGTCATCCTTTCGAAGTAGCCCGCTCTTCACACAGGAAGAAAAAATCTTTTTTCGGCATATAAATTAAATTTTTCAAGTATTATTGCTTATGAGATAATTTGCGCCGTGCAACTTTTTCCTCAGTAGTTTGTTTGTCCTGTTTTAATTCCAGTTATTATTAAATAGATAGATCGATACACTGTGATAAGTTTTCGATATTTTGACTCTCCACATCCCTCCCCTTACACCACCGACCATAAAAAATTACTAAAATTATAGGTCATATAGCTTTACAAGCTAATAAAATTTCAACTTAATGTCTGCATTAGATTTTGAGATAAAGCGGTTTGGAATTTTGAAAAGTGCACAAATTTTGAAAAGCTCCCCATTTCCTCCCACTGCTGTTATGTCCAACTTCATTACTTTTGCATATTTTGCTAGTAGAGCTTAGTAAAGATTCCAAGTTCCAATTACATAGCTTGAGAGATAGTCGAGATATTAATATTTAAGTATTTTTATTAGCACCCTCCTTACCCTCCCCACCGCAGTATTGGACGATCTCTAAGTTGATTATAGTGGAACTATGTGCCGCTTAATTGCTTCTAAGACATGAGCTTTTTGCGTTCAGTATTTTCGGAAATAAAATCACTTCAGAAAAAAAAAAAAATTGACCGACAATTGATTCTTGACCCCCTCTTTGTTGTACCCCACTGACTAAAAAAATTAGTTTATTTTTATTTTTCATCCTATAAATAAATATACTCGAATTTCGAATTTTAGCTTTCTATCTTTACTCGTACTGGAGATATTAACAAGCGTAGATTTCGACCTTAACTATAAGCTGCATCGTCCTTTCACCCCACATTCCCCAAAAATTTAGGTAATTGTGGTCACTTACTCAATCTTCAATCCACCCGAAAATGAACGTCCTATCTTCAACGATCTCCGACAAAAGGATTTTTTTTGCATTTTTAGGCTAATTAAGTTATGAAACGCGAAAAAACAAGATTTTAGGGTCGCAAATTTTTATACTTTACAACTTCACTCCTTCTACCCCCTCCCATACAAATTTCACGAAATTTAGAAATTTCAATTAAACTAATTTTCTTCGAAACAGCGAAAGCTATCAACTTGACGTTTTGTGGAAAGTGTAATAACAGAAATATCACTCACAACGAAAAATTTTGATTTAATCCGTATACTCTTTCTATACCCTGCCACACAAATGCATAATTTTGGTAGACGCATTATATCGATTTTCATAGAAACTAGAAAAAGTACGAACTTAAAATTTCGCTAGAATTTATTATAAAAAAAAACTATCAGCTCTGCTTTACTCCTTCTAACCCCTCCCATACAAATATCTATGTTCTTAATTCAAGAAAAGCCTTTCTCTTTCGAACATATGAGAGCTATCGACTTTGAAATTGAAACAAAGCATGCTGATAAGGATGTTGGTAAACAGTTTCAAAATCATCTAAAACTCTCCACTTCTTTTGCCACCTCACATACAAAAGCCCCAGGAAGGAAATTTTTGTCCAATTTCCTTCAAAATTATGAAAACTACAAACTTTAAACAAATACGTTCGGTGTCATACAACAATTACAAACCACTCCTCTCTGCTTCTACCACCTCTCATACAAAACCCACTATTCAATATTTGAATGAATTTAAGACGACATAGGTGGGAATTCAATTCAAGACGTGGTCTAATATAGGCCTTGTAAATTGTCAGTAACCCAGAAGCGGTGAAGGAGTTTTTACAACGTTTTAGGTAGTTCAAACATTTAGATACTTCCTTTGCGATGTTAAATATATGATCGTTCCAAGATAAGCTAGAGTTTAGTCTAGTAGATAGCGTGTTTGGTTTACAATGCGAAGGTCGTGAGTTCAAATCCTGGTCGACGCATAATTCCAGCACACTACCTGCTTGAATATACCTTGGTTTCCTCAATCTACGAAAATGAAAAATTCGTAGATAGAGGGTTGTGCGAAGAGCTAACAACTCTTCCGCAATAAATAATGAAAATGTTAAGGAACCTGAAGGTCAGGAGGCCAAGGTCCGATTTGGGCTGTAGCGCCATTGAAGAAGATAAGTTATCTGTGATTTGGATACCTAACATCTTAACAGTTGAAGAGTTGGTCAATGGCTAGGCTCCAAAGTTGGGTCAAGGTTAGAGTCACGTTTGTGAGACACAAGACAGCACTGGGTTTTCGAAGCATTAAATTCAACTCGATTCTTATTGCCCCAAATAAGAATTTTAGCCAAGTCGTCATTCAATGATTGAACCATGTACCTACGTTGTTCTACTAAGCTAGTACATCGGGCAGTGTTGAAGTGATAGGAGAAGTCTAAAGTGCTGTCAACAGCAAAACTATGTATACGACTGAAAGTTGAAGATGGCAAGTCATTAATAAATATCAGAAAAAGGATGGGAGAAATGACCGAGCCCTGAGGGACACCAGCGTTAATTTTATAAGAAGGAGAAACCACACCATCCAATACCACACGCATCGAACGAATGGCTAAAAAACTTTCAATCCAGGAAATAAAAGAGTCGCCCAAACCAATAGCGTTAAGTTTGATTAAAAGGGCATTGTGTCATACTCTGTCAAAAGCCTTGGAAATATCGAGAGCGATAATACTCTTGTTCCAACGTTCAGTGAGGGTGGTTAAAAGGTCTCCTGTGGAACGTTTTTTGCTGAACTCATACTGTTTGTCGTCAATAATATCATCGATGTTAAGATATTCTATTACTCTATTGTTGATGATTGTTTTCATGTCCTTCGACAGAATTGAGGTTATTGCTATTGGGAGACAATTAGCGGGATTGGTGCGTTCTTCTTTTTTCGGAACTGGCTGAAAATTTGCAAGTTTTCATGAAGATGGGACCGTGGAGGACGATAAGGAGAGACGGTAAAGTTTTGCATGGAGGTTTAGCAAGAAAAGCGCAGCAATTTTTAAGGACAAGGGCAGGGATTCCATTAGGACCGGACGATTTGTTAGCATCGGTATACGTTACGCGGGCGAATGCTAATCTGTCCTAAGGAGGAATTTAGCGTAGTAGTACGTTGGAAGGCTAGAGTTCGTTGGTGGTGTTTGGTGTTTGCCTTCATGTTAGGATCCGTCATAACCTCATTGTTGTAGATTAAAGATGGAATCGATGATGCAGAACTACCTCTGATGGAACGAGCGAGAGACCAGAAACTTTTGCTGCAATTAGGAATTCTCAAAATTCTTTGCCTCTGTTTCTGGTGATGCAACTATACTAAGCTGCATTTACCGAGATTCATTTCTTTTTTTAAATTAATCTACTTAACTTCGGATGGCAGCTGCTTATAAGCACGTAAGCTGCCTTTTTAGCCCGTATCGCAGTACTACATTTTTCATTAAACCAAGCCTTAGAACTGGGCTTGATTGATATACCCTAGCTTACTGACCCTTTACCTTTCCCGTTTCCTCTGCCTTTCCATTTTAATTTTGCTTTCCTTTTTCTCTTCTTCTCTCCATTCTTCTTCTTTTTATTCTTCACCTTCTACTGCTCGTTGTCGTTTTTCTTCTATATATACTTCTTCTTCTCCGCCTCCTTGTCTTTCTAATTCTCTTCCGCACTACTACCGTGCTAAAATATGTTGTGTGTCATTTTTAACAAAAAAGTAACTTTAAGTTCGTGAACCCCCACTCCTTCTATCCCCTTCCGTACAAATTTCTTGAAATTTAAAGACATTGATTTTTCTTCGATACTATTTCAGCTATTAAATTGAAAATTTGATCAATGTATAAAAATGTAAATATCATTAACATCAGAAAATATTGATCCAATTCCCTCACCCCCTTCTACCCCCTCGCATACAAAGACACAGTTTTCAAAAATGTTATTTTTCGATTGTTATTGAAACTAACAAATCTAAAAGAACGAATTGTCGCCAAAATTCATTTTATTATAATTGTAATCAGTTCTAAAAAATCTCATTTTGACCTCACTCCTTCTACCCCCTACCATAGAATTTTCACGAAATTTGGAAATTTCATTTAAATTATTTTTCTTCGAAACTGTCAAAGCTATCGACTGGAAATTTGTCTAAAGTACATATAACAATAGAAATATTATTAACTCAAGCAAATTTTGTTTTGATCTACCCTTCTCCTTTTACCTCCTCCCGTACAATTTTTATAAATGCATTATATCGATTTCCATTAGAATTAAAAAAAGTAGAAACTTAAAATGGTACAACTACAGTATCTTGGTCAACTTAAAAATTTACTAAAATTAATTTTACTGCATTTATTATGTAGTAAAACTGATAGATGAAGTGATTTTAGAGCGCGATTGGTAATATTATTAATGATTATCATTTTTGAGCTTCTAAAGCGGCCATTTCATCATTTTCCTCGGCGGAGATTTCATTACAAACACAATATCTTCAACTGCAAGAAAATACATATTACAAAAACACAATCAATTTATCAATCCAAGCCTTTCGGAAGGCAAAAAATTTAAATTATTTATTGCGTTTAACTAAGCCCGGACGAATTGAAAATTTTCCACTGACAGTTTCAATATTTAGTAATGCCCTACACAAAATTAATTGGGATTATATTATTTTCAGCCGAGGGAAAATGTTTTTTTTCGGGAAATTATGGTTTAACTAAATTTTATAAATTTTTAATAATTCTCTAGAAAATTTTAATCTATACTACGTATATTAATAGTAGCCGTAGTTGGGTACGAAAAAGAGGATTTGATGATAAAAAGCACCGCAGGGCTATTCAAAACGTAATTCTATGCAGAGAATTTTTTTTTGCAAATAATATTATTAGATTTGGATTTAAATTTTCCAGAAAATTATTAAAAATTTATAAAATTAAGTTAAACCATAATTTCCCAAAAAAACATTTTCCCTCGGCTGGAAATTATATAATCCCAATTGATTTTGTGTAGGGCATTACTAAATATTGAAAATGTCAGTCGAAATACGTGGAAACATTCAATTCGTCCGGGCGTAGTTAAGCGCAATAAATAATTTAAATTTTTTCCCTTCCGGAACGCTCGGACTGATAAAATGATTGTGTTTTTGTAATATTGTAATATTAATTTTCTTCCAGTTCAAGTTATTGTGTTTGTAATGAAAGCCCTGCCAGGGAAAATGATGAAATTGCCGCTTTAGAACCTGAAAAATGAGATTTTAAAATGCAATTTGCCTCATTTTCCAGGTGGAAAATCATTAATAATAGTACAAGTCGCACTCTAAAATCACTTCATCTATCGGTTTTACTACATAATAAATGCAGTAAAATTAATCTTAGTGAATTTTTAAGTTGCCCAGGATATTGTAGTTTTTCCACTTGAAACATTGCTAGAATGCGGGGATAGCAAATTCGAAAAAAAACTGGATCATATTTTATGAGCTTATAAAAATTGAAAATACGATTTATTTATCGGTGTTATATATTACTGATAAATTTATCACTATTATTATTTTCAATGTTTAAGAAAAAACTAGAATAACTAATTGGAGAACACACAGAAATAACAAAATACGCTGACATATTTGATGGATTTGTTAAAATGATCAAGATGAATAATGATTTTCTTAGAAGGTGAACTTGAAAACTATTTCGACGAGCTATTTCTGATATAAAAACCATTTTAGTTAATTGATGTGTAATACTAAATTTAGTTCAATGATGAAGATGAATACCTCGGTCTTCGGGTTTACAAAATTTCAGGTGAAATATTTACTTAAATAACCTGCTTATTAAATTTGACAGGAAACAATTAATAACATTACTCGGCGTTACATTTTGCTATGAGATTGAAATATAAACAAACCTTGAGAATCATTACAAATTAGTAGAAATGATTTTTTTGAAAACTCTTTGTTGGGGAGACTAAGCTTTAAAAAAAAACAAGGCATCAATATATTATCATCAGTTCTTTAGATGTAAATCAGCTTATTTGTGCCAGCTGTGAAAAACACGATAATGTCCTTTGTTTGCTGAAGCCGTTTTACCTTACTATTGGTTAGGTGGATGTTTTAACATTGAGTTTCCGGATTCAACACTGTTTTGCTTTAATGAGCATAACGTTTTGGTTTCTGCTGAGACCATTATTGATAAGGGACCAAAAAGTCACGTTCAACAACAGTGTGAAATTCGAATTTCTTTCCTTTCTACATTAAAGTATTGACATGAAGGGGATTCCTGGTCGACGTATAATCTCAGCACACTACTTGCGTGGGTATATCTTGGCCACCTCAACCTGCGGAAATGAAAATTCGTTTATAGCAACCCTTCTCAATAACAAATAAAATGTTAATGAATCTGAAGGTCAGGAGACCAAAGCTTGTTTTGGGCTATAGTGCCATTGAAGAAGGACAATATATTGTATGGGAGGTTGTGGAGGGATTAATTCCAAAATTTTGAAAGGAAATTACAAAGCACGTCGATACATACAATTCTTACTTGCGCAATTAAAACTTGTGCAAGTCCACCTGTGATAAGTAATAGTCGCAGATATATCCTAACGTATAAAAACGAATCACATCTGCGAACTAAATTTATGTAAAATTTGATTTATTTTTCAGATTTCAAGTGATGAAAAAGTTGTTATCGAAACGTTTAGTATAATCGATTAACTTTACTTCTAGTTTCAGTTATAAATTATGGATGTTTTGCAACCGATTCCATCATCACTAGAACATGTCTCTTAGAATAAGAAAAATAATGCAAGGCATGTAATAAAAATTTAGCCACTTTGTATCGCACGAATGGATTCGACCGTACTGAAAACAAAATTAAGTGTGCTTTGAATTGCTACATAAACCACGATTGAGCTCAGTAATTTTCCCCAGTGGGATAAAGTCACGCAACCCTGCAATTTCGTCCAGAGCCCTCAAGCAAACCTTTTCAGTTATATTACATGACAAGAATTTATGATAAATGACTGTGAGTTTACGACAAAAATTAAAATGTCACGGTTCCGTGACAGCAGTTTATAAAGTAGCATATTAGCTGAGGGTAAATAAACACACGAAGAACAGACCCTACATTTATGCATTACACTTTTCTACCATGCCTCCAGAAAAACAAACTAATGTTAAATTTAAGCGAAAAAAATACAAATTGTCATGACCATTTTACAAATGATAATTCTTGATTCCGAATTCCCTATTTGCCAAGAAAAAACGGACTAAATTTTTTCTTGGGGTCTATTTGATCAATCCAGCAATTTTTCAAGGGATCTTTTAAGAACCCATAAATTTAATGTCCGGTCTCAATCTGTTCGAAGTGTTGACAGAGATGATTGTTGGCAAACAAAGATTAACGACTTGAGAAGACCGAACTGCAGGAACAGAGCTGGGAGTTAGGTCAGGTGTTAGCTATAATTTTTGTATTCAACAAATTCTTTCTACACTTCCTAACAGAAAGTTTACTATGAGAGGGTAAGTGCTTAGTCATGTTGTTTTTTCCACTTCGTGTTTGGGAAAGAAATGAATCGTTTAGATACACAGACACCATATACTTATATAAGAACCAAGTCCCTAAATGGTCCTGGGAATTCATAAATTCGTTTACCTAATGAATAATTTTGTAGTTAACATGGGTTTTAATGGCTTTGGAAGTTATTTTTAGATTGGACACAGTAAATTTCGAAAACTTTTCTTTAACAACACCTGCACTTGATTACTTCAGGATCTTGTTTTGTCATCGTTGAGCTTGCTTATAAAGAGGGGAGGTCAAAAATTTCGCGGAATGAAGGAGTTGGATAAGGGAGGGGGAAATGTTTTTACCTGGAGTTATTCTAACACTGTAAACAGGTAAGGTTTCTGTGAAATCGAATCACTAACATTTTAGTTATAGCCAAATCAACAAGTTAATCAGAAAGAAAACGAACGAGATTGAGTTTCGCGCAGTCGTAAAGCTCCTTACCAAGCAAGGAAAAACGCCACAAATCATTTCAGAAGAAATGTCATCTATATAATAATTAATTTATAAGTGGCATAGCTTGGCATGTCTAAAGTCAGCGGAAGATGGGTTCCGAGAATGCTCTCAGCGGTTCACAAAAAGCAGCAAGACAAGTGTTCACGCGAGTTTTTGGATCTGTGTAGCGAGAACAGAGATCGAATGTTTTTACCGGAAGTGAAACTTGGGCTCATTCTGAGTCTGAATTAAAGCAGGAATCAATGCAGTGGCTCCGAAAAGGCGCTAAACCCCCAACAAGTTCAAGATCTCACAATCCGCCGGAAAAATCCTGGCCAATATTCTTTGGGCTTCAGAGGGGGTTTTGATGATCCACTATAAAGAAAAAGACAAAATATCACGGGTGAATACTACGCCAACCTGCTAAAAAAATTAAAGGATGCCATCAAAGAATGGATGCCTCCTGTGGGATGGGGGCAGTAGAATTCTCCCACAGCCAGTCCTGCTTGCCCAAACAATGGAAAATGGACACTCACTGGACCATGGGCTTATCAACCGTGATCTTAAGTCCTAACTGATACGAGAAACGGATACATCGCCTCAGATACGGACTGATTCTACGGTAACGACTTTTGGCATCCGAAAATGGATTATGATTGGATTCTGGAACGTTCGAACATTGAACGACGGGGGAAGGGCTGGGGTCGCTCGGTCCTTGCACCGCCAGTCACTGATCGACCGTGAAATGGAGCACTATAACATTAAATCTTGGGCTTGACCGAGATCAGGAGAAGAACGAACCCCTAGCGGAAACACCATTCCATACGTTGGCCCTGAGAGTGAAGCCAAAAATGGCGTTGCGTTCGTCCTTACACCGAGAGCGAGGAACAGTCTCATCAGCTGGGAACCAATCTTGGATAAGATTATCGTCGTCAGGCTCAGGACCAGTGTCAGAAGCGTCACAATTCTACAGTGCTATGCACCAACTAATACCGCAACATCTGGTGACAAAGAGGAGTTTCATAGCCAAATGATTGCCACCTTCGAATGTGTTCCAAGAGGTGATATTATTATCATCTCAGGAGATATGACAGCCAGGGTTGGATCTGAAAACACTGGACTAGAACACGTCATGGGAAGGCATGGTAACCCTTGGGTCGATACGTCACGACCTTGGATCAAGAGACCCGAAAACGGCGAACTATTTGTAGAGTTTTGTAGTACTCCACCAGTGGTCATCGGAGATACCCTTTTTCCACACAACACTTACCATAAGACATCCTGGGTTTCCCCTGATGGTGTTACTCAGAACCAGATCGACCATTTGGCTATAAGTCGCCGATGGCGAAGATCTCTCCTCGATGTGCAAAGGAAACGTGGAACTGACGTGGGGAGCAATCACCACTTGATGGTTGCCTGCTTGAGATTGTGTACAGCAGCTATCCAACGACCAATATTTCTTCAAATGAAGCGCAAGGTTAATGTGGATAAACTCAGAGTTCCCAACGAAAAACGCGAATACACCACCATTCTATCCGAAAAGTCATCCATATTGGGCGAATATGAAGTACGCACACTGGACGCCAATTGGAAGGCAACCAAAAACAATTTTCTAACTAGTGCTGAAGAATCTGTGGGATATTTGCAAAGCGGTGACAAACCCTGGATGTCGCAAGACACCTGGGACAAGTTTGACGATCGGAAAAAAAGCCAAATTGGCAATCATCTCTCAAACCGATGTCAACCAACGAACGTCCGACCTGAGGCAGAACTACCGCGATGCACATATACAGCTTAAAAAGGCTGCTAGAAGCGACAAGAGAATAGCCAAGATTTGGCCAACAAGACAGAATATGCAGCTCACCTTGGGGATATGGGTTCACTTTTAAAATCATGAAACAGTTGACTAACAGAAATTTCACCACCAACCACCTGGTGAGAGATGTCAACGGAACTCTCCTTACTATGAGTGAACACCAGTTGCAGCGACGGAAGGAACACTTTTCTGATATTTTAAACATCTGTCAGGGGAAGATATTCCAGAAACAGAACAACTACCAAACATCCAACCGTAACAATCCCCTATTAGAGATGATCCCCCAGATAAGGAAGAGATAGTTTCCCCCATTCGGTCAATGGCGGGAACGAAAGCCCCAGGTATAGACGGACTACCAACCGCACACCCCAAAGCGGACTCGCAAATAATAGCCGATATACTCCTCCCACTCTTTACTGAGGTGTGGAATGAAGGGAGATATTCGAATGAATGGAAGGAGGGCGTCATTCTGAAAATTCCGAAGAAAGGCGACCTTCGTGAATGTGGCAATTGGCGTGGTATATGTTTTCTTAGTGCCGTGAAAATCATGGCTAAGCTTATTCTCAATAGGATTAGAGCAGTCGTTTATCAGGCTGGATTTGGTGAAGGGTCATCTTGTACCGACCACATAAATACCCTAGGGATAATATTGGATCAGTACGCCGCAATGAGTTCGCTACTACATTTCATGTTTGTGGACTTACAGAAGGCTTCCGACAGAGTTAAGCGTGATTACATATGGAATGCTATGAATCGGGGAGGTATTCCAGATAATATCATAGCTATGATTAAAGAATCTTACGAAGATGTAAGGTGTCCCGTCTTGCATAGAGGAGAGCTGTACGAAAGCTTTCATGTGCGAAGGTCAGGCAAGGTTGGATATTATCAACAGTCCTGTTTGTAATGGTAATAAATGACATCTTGAAAGCTGCACTTGAAGGTGGGGAAGATAAAGGTCTTCAATGAAGACTAGTTAACATCTTAAGTTATCTTGATTATGCTGATGACTTGCGTTTGCTTGCACATAACCGTTCGGACTTAGAGTTAAATGTTCGCTCGTTGCATTCTAAATACCAAGAGGCGGGACTGAAAATAAATGTGCGTAATTCCAAGTATTGCATGCACATGGGCTCGAACACAAGCACACCGGTTCTTAACGGACAAGATGTTGAGGAGGTGCAAGATTTTCGTTATCTCAGAAGCATTGTCAGCCTGGATGGCGGAGCCGAAAAGTATATTGAGGCTCGTCCAAATAAAGCTCGTCAGACCTTCGGTATCCTTTCCCCTTTCTGGAAGTTAAGAGAGATCTCCCTTCACAGGTAACTACGAGTTTTTGACGCTTGCATCAAATCCGTGTTGTTATATGGTTGGGCTACGTGGAAAGTGACCGTTTGACTTACCACAACAAAGCACACTTTCGTGAACCAATGCCTCCGACGCATTTTAGGAATATTCTGGCCGAAAGTGATCTCCAACGACGAACTTTGGAGTACAAATGGACAGACTTAACTAGGCATTGAGACTCAAAGGCGAAAGTGGAAGTGGATCAATCACACTGTGAGGAAACCAAAGCCAAACATCACCAAACAGGCTCTGGATTATAATCTTCAAGGAAGACGTCGGGTTGGTCGACCGTGTAGCACATGAAAGCGTGGAGCTGAGCGGGAGGCTAGTGGAATATACAAGTCCTGGCAGCAGCTAAAGGATCGTGCCTTGTGGAAGAGAGTCTTAACAGGAACTTGATGTTTGGTTGATCAAAGAAAAAAGAAGTGGAAAGTGGACTCGAAGTACGCTGCATTTGCACGACAACGCCCTTGTTCACAGGAGCCACGTTGCAATTGCTGCCCGATAGAAATGCGACTACGGAATATTAAACCACCTCCCTTATAGTCCAGATGTGGCCCCTTCCGATTAATCGTTAAGAGAAATTTTTTGATTTTAATTAATTTTGTAGGGGAAGTGGTGGAGGGGATGACGACTTTGAACTAATTTTTTCACATCACGCTAGAGTTGCCATCAAAATGTTTTATATAAAATTTAGGAATCAAAATTTAATAGGCACTGAGAAAATTAGTGCATTGGATTTAGTGAAATTTTGCAGTTTGTATGGGAGGTGGTAGAAGGATTGGCGAGTTCTTAATGACTTTTTCAGAAATAACTAAAAACATTATGTTTTTGGCATGTTTTAAATTGCAGATCAGTAGCATTCATACTTTTCAGGAAAATCTACTTTTTGTGAGATTGTGAAATTGTGTCAGATTGTATGGGAGAGAGTAGAATGAGTAAAACTAATCGTCTAGTTATTTTGGTCTTACTAATAATTCCAAATAAATATTTAGCGCACAATTTCAGCTCGATAAATTTTATAAGTAATGAGTAAATTTGTTTATAGTATTTCACGAAAAAGTGCAGTTTGTATGGGAGGTGGTGGAAGGAAGGGGAGGACTCAAATAACTTATATACAGTAGATTGAGATCACCGTGATAGTTTTACATTCCAAGTTTCAGTATTTATGCTTTTTGAACAAATCCATTTATTGTCAAATTACGAAATTATATGATTTTGTATGGGAGGGAGTAGAAGGGGTAAAGGTAATCGTCTAATTTTTTTTGCTGTACTAATAATTCTAAATAAATATGTGGTGAATAATTTCAGCTCGATAAATTTCATACGTGAGTAAATTGGTCTAGAGCATTTCATGTAAAAGTGCAGTTTTGTATGGGAGGTAGTGGAAGGAGAGGGAGGACACAAATAATTTTCATACAGTCGATTGATATCAACATACAAGTATTAACTTCCATTTTTCAGATGAATAGCATTTATACTTTTCGAGTTAATCCCTTTATTGTCAAATTGTGTAATTTTTGAAAGAAAAGATTTACGGATTCTACACTGTTGCGCTTTATTATTCGTGACTTTTCGGTCTCTGCTGAAACCTTTATCAAACTCGTGTAATTTTGTATGGGGACGGGGTAGAAGGGGTGGAGCGACTTGGCCCGTTCACGAACTTGACCTTACGTTTTTGTAAAAAATGACGTGAACTATCTAGGTCAACGCGTTCTCGAACTAGAGACGGACAGCAGACGGACGGATGGGCGGATATACGGTTTTGAGATTTTTGAGTGATTCTATGAACTTCTGTATCATTATTTGATGTCGTGACTAAACTTCAGTCTTCTTGTGATAAAAAATTTCACACGGCTGCTGTTTTTATTGATTTATCTAAGGCGTTCGATACAGTAAATCACCAAATTCTACTAAAAAGCTTTTCGCGATTCGAGTTCGTGGGACTCCCTACAGCTGGTTTGAAAGCTATCTTACTTCCAGATCTCAATATGTCATGGTTGACAATGTTTGCAGTGCTCCACTCCCTATTACTAGTGGCGTTCCACAAGGAAGTGTTTTGGGTCCTATTCTGTACAACATTTTTACAAACTCAATCGCAAAACTTGATATCAATGGTGCAATATCTCTCTACGCAGATGACATAGCGCTAATATACACTTCAACTAGTATACCAGCACTTGAAGATAGTATAAACAAGGACCTCGACAAAATCAATGTATGGATCAATGCGCATAAATTAATTGCTAATTCGGCGAAAACAAAGTATATTTTCTTCAATAAGCCACCAGAAACTGTATTGAAAATTGTTTTCAATGGACAAACTATTAGTAGGGTTGACAGCTTCCAGTACCTCGGGGTTCACCTCGACGAACAGCTATCTTGGGACTCTTACCTAGATACTGTGAGAAGAAAATTGGCCCTGATTGCTGGTATATTTAGAAAAATGCGCACTGATTTTCCCGAAAATTTAAAAATTGAGCCAATTAAACTAAGGCATAACAATCTGGAGTTCCACCTACAATTCTAAACTGCAATGCATCCACAGAATTCAGAACCGAGCGACAAGAAACTTATACAATATCAGCATGAGGGAGCGCACGAAAACGGTTCACGAATTACACCAGTTCCTAACTGTTGAAAAACTATATCGCTTAGAGGTTTCTGCTCAAATTCATGACATTAAGCATCTTAATACCAATAGGGACATAGTGTTTACCTACTACTCCGACAATAATCTTTACAATACGTGCCGAGCTGACAAAATATATTCATCTGCCATCAGTACCTCGAAATAGGGGTCCAATTCCGTAATAAACAAGGCAATCTCGATCTAAACGAGCTACCGGATGATCTTCAAGAATCTACAATCCAGTTTAAATCCAAATTAAAGAAATTCTTGCTATTACAATAATATTTGAATAATTAAAATCGTCATTCACTTTGTTAAATAATTTTATTAATGTATCTTAAATTTTTTATTCTAAAAGTTACTGAGTTTCATGTTCACTTATTCCGCGCATCACTATTATTAAATATTTATTTATTTTAGTTTCGTACTAACTTATCCTTTTTTTTCCACTTTTGTCATGTTGAATTAAAATCATTATTTCTTATCTTGTCAATATTGTAAAAATGTATACAAATTACTTTCCGCACGAACTTAGCTCATGGATTAACCTAAATAAATTTACTTTAATTTTTTTCGCTCGAGCTTAATTTCTTGGCGTTACAAACTTTGTGGCAAACTTATAATTCTCTTCATCTAGAGTATAAAAACATTAAGCTTAAAAACATAACAGGACTACGATTGTGCTAAAGCCCAATCATACGATACATGAAATCGAAATTTTTATGATCTTAAGAAATTTTGTATGCAGAGTGGTAGGAGGGGTGAAATCATTGAACTAATTTGTTTGACATCATGCCAGAGTAGCTGTAAGAATGTGTTGCACCTTATTTAAACTTTAAAGAGAAAATTAGTGCATTGATTTTAGTGAAATTGTGCAGTTTGTATAGGAGGTGGAAGAAGAAGTTTAGAGTGGTTTTTGAGAAACAACTATAATCATCATGCAATCGACATATTTTAAATTTCAGATCGGTAACTTTCATGAAGGAGCTAATCGGGTTATTTTTCCCCGATATTAATTATAATACTAATTTAGTTCAAAATTTTAGCTCGATAAATGTCGTACATAGTGAGCAAATTGGTTTATAGTATTTCATGAAAAAGTGTAGTTTGTATGGGAAGTGGTGGAAGGAGTGGGTGGATTCAAATAATTTGTATACCATAGATCACATTTATGATAAAAACTCTCTACTCTTCTAGAATAATCGTGTGATCAGAAATAAACCAATCACTTGGAAGGGTCAGACAGGAAATGCAGGCAAAAAAATTGCTCATAAATTGTTGAGAAATATACCAGGATTTTTGATATCAAGGATTTCTCCTGTATTCACGACATTCGCCACGATAGGCAGATATTTTTGCAAATTTTCTACCAGCAGCCAAGTCATGAGTCATGCTTAATCTAATTGGCTATAACATTAACACTGTAACAGAATTTGGAAACTAGAAAATTTACATAAAAATAATAAAGTTATAAAGTGTGGCTTCAAGCTAACAGGCCTCTGCTGATATGGTAGTTCTTTCAACAAAAAAATTAACTCCTAAGTCTAAATCCTCATTTAATATTCCGCCGGACTATAAAACTGCGAGTATAAGCATCACTGAAACGACAAAATTTCTGACTATTACAGAGAGAGAGACATTCTTCAGCTTAAATAGCTGCAATAAAGCACTTCCAAACAGCAATTACGTTTTCGACAGTTCGGCCCGTCGCAAAAATGCCACTTAAACTTTGATTTCATGACCCATAAAATGGCTGAAATTTGTTCGCGAATTATCTCGATATTGTCCTGTAAAGTTACAACTACCGGCGACGCAATGGCAACGTTCCAAGTCTAAATTTATTTATGGAGAAGGTTCGAAATTTTTATCCCCTAAGTTAAAATACGAGTAGGATAGCAAAATACTATCAACTCATGCCAAACAATAGAAATTGGACACAAAGCCATAACAACCGAAAAACTCTAGTATTACACTTAAAGCAATAGTGAGCGTTAATTTGCCATATTGAATTTTCTGCCCATTGATGGAAACAATAAATCACTTTTGCGACAATTTTATTCTGTTTGCACTTCAGGCAATTTGTTGTCTATGAACCGTCACCATAAGTAGGTACAACCACCTACAATAGGCCCGTCTATAATATGAAGGCACACTACACGTCTCTTTAACGTGCAAAAATTTTATTCACCCAAGTCTTTGGAGTGTTTCGAAATCGAAAGACGTTCGGTCAAAACCGTTTATTGCCTGTAAACGTGAAAGAAAATGCAAAGAAGCTTTTAATGTGTTCTTACAAGAGGTCGTTTCTTTCAAGGGCCATAAAATATGGTTTACTGTCAAATGCAGCGCACTATTTAAAATAGAAAAATAATATGAACAATATTTTCTTTTTATACGGCATGTTTATAGCAGCTTCGAACGAGCTACGATGATTCATGTTTAACGTTATTAACAAGGTTGAACTTAAGAGCTATTCAGCAAACTTCAGAATACGAAAAGTAGCATAACGCTTCATTACTATGGAAAAAAAATCTCAGTCAACTTCCAGGCATATTAAATAGGAGAAAGTCAAGAATAGAGCATCTAATTAACTCGGATAAGTTAGGTAATTTTTCAATCGAAAACTGCTCTTTGGGCTGTTTCATAGGAGCAGCATATGAAGTCAAAGTTCAAGGTAAACGCATAATTGAAAGCGAGAACAGACATTTTCAGAATTCATGCAATGAATATTGAAACAGGGCTAGTGGAAACAGAATATCTGCCAACAAGTTCACTTTATTATTCTTGGGACGATTTAGGGCTGCCTGGGAAGTCTGTGTGCAGGTTAAGAAGGTATAGAGGGAACGTGGACGGTAGGGGTTCTAGGGGTTGTCGATTATGCAATACTTAACTGGAATTATTTTCAATATCCACCCCGGAAGACGTTACTAGTTTTTTTTAGATCACTTAAAACTCGTTTAAATTCTCTGTACAAAATATCGGTCTCAAATGTGTAGTAAATGCGAAGAAGTTCGGTGTAATTTATATTCATGATATTATACACTAGTATGGGAGGGGGTAGAAGAGTTGTAGGGATCGATTGTTTTGAAAATTGTTGGTTTTTAGGTGGTTTATTGAAATTTGTTTGAAACCTAGGAAAAAGTTGAAAAGTTTCTGTGACCTTATGCAACAGGCGACTCGCAAGACACCCTCATAGTGGTAAAATAAATACCTAAGGGGTAATCCAGGAAAAAACCGTGACTTTCCCCAAATGGAGCAAACACTTAGATAACGTTTCGAATATGAACAAAATAAATTGTTTTAAAATATTTTTCGTTGTTTTAACGAGTATATCAGCGACTTTAGTATGGGAGTGGGTAGATGAGGTGGAGGGATCGCAACAATTTTTACAGAGGTAGCTAAAATCAATATAGAAATGGTATGATTTGCATTTTAGATCAGTAACCCTTATACTTTCCTAAAAAGTCAACACATTATAAAGTTGTGTTATTGGGCTGTTTTGTATGGAAGGTGATTAAAGGGGTTGCGAAATCTAATTTATTTTTTCACATTTCAATATAATTGTGAAGGTGTAGGAGGGTTTCAAATATTTTAATACAATTAAACAATGTCACTGAGAAACTATTAACTACCAAATTTCAAAGCACTAACTTAAAAAAATCAATATGTTATAAAATTGTAAAACTGTGTCATTTTGTATGAGAAGTGATAGAAGGGGTGGCGAGATTAATCTTATTTCTTCCCATATCATTATAATTGCTACAAATTACTTCACACTAAATTTCAGCTCCATAAATTTTATAGATACTGAATAAAATGGTGCATTGCATTTCATGAAATTGTGGGAGGTGGTAGAAGGAGTATGGCGATTTCTATTTCTTGTTGAGAAACACATATATTTATCATAAAAATAGTAAGTTTAAAATCGCAGATCATTAGCATTTATGTTCTCCACGAAAATTAACATTACTTTAAATGAGGTTGTGAAAATGTGTCATTTTGTATGGAAGGGGGTAGAAGGTTCGGAGCGGTTCGGCCCGTTCGCGAACTTCACCTTAGTTTTTCACTAAAAATTACGTGTACAAAAATTGTACATTCTGAACGCGTTTTCTCAAGGTAGAGAGTGGGAAGGGCTTTATGCTTAAAGCCCAATCATATAATACTCTAGATGAGATGGAAAAGACTTTAATATACCGGAAAATATGTCATCTCAAATTCTTTCGAATAGTGAATAGAGACTTTTGCATGGGAGGTGGTATAAATAAAGGGGGAGGTTTATATTTTTCGTATATGACACCGAACATAGCATGCACAATGTTTTTTGCTGAGTTTAAAGTTTTTAGTTTTCATTATTTTTAAAGAAATTGGTCATAGTTCCTGAAATTGGGGCACTTGTATGGGAGGTGGCAGAGGAAGTGGAGCGTTTAAGATGATTTTGAAACTGCTTATCATCATCCTTATCACCATGCTTCGATTCAATTTCAAAGTCGATAGTTCTAATATACTTGAAGGAGAAATGCTTTTCTTGAATTTATAATACATATATTTGTATGGGAGGTGGTAGAAGGAGTGAAGCGGAGCTGATAATTTTTAAGATAAAAAATATTTCACAAAAAAAAGAAAAAATACATAAAAAAAAAATAGAAAAGAGAAATGACAAAAATACGGGTACGGATAGAGAAAAAAAACCACGAAGCGAAAGAAATACTTGAAAAAACATTTATAACCGCATTTCGTATCAAGGTGGAGAACTTTAAGTTGATTTCTGTGACAGCTGATTTGACAGTTCTGGGACGTTAGCTTGGTGCGGCAATTAATCTTGAATAGACTCACGCCAGAGCAAACATTGGGAATGTGCCAAAGGAAGCACTAGTATTAATTCACAATTTCATTTGAAAATTTTGTTCAGTGACGAAGCATACTTTTGGCTAAATGGCTATGTCAATAAGCAGAATTGCCGCATTTGGAGCGATGATGATCCACAAGCCATTGTCGAAACACCTTTACATCCAATAAAAGTCACCGTCTGGTGTGCTCTATGGGCCGGTGGAATCAATGATCCATATGTCTTCAAAAATGATTATGGTCAGAACGTTACAATCAAAGCAGACATGATTACTAACTTTTTCTCGCCTCAACTGGAAGGCATTAATGTCGCAGACATATGGTTGTTTCACCAATGATTTCGAGCCTATGAAATTTTTCCTAAAAACAATAACATGACCATTGTAAAATGTAATTCGTTAGATTTATGGAATGTGTTCTAAATTATGGGGCAATGTTTTATAAAATGAGTAAAATAACACTTTTGACAATTTTTATACATTTTATGTCATCAAAAGTGACACAATGTTTCGTCTCAAGCCTGCTTACGACGGATTAGTCAGTAAGGCTTGTGTAAGCAGGCTCGGCCTTAGACACTATGGGAATACCGTACAGGCAGCTGGATTCGAGCCCGGTAATTTAGCCAAGGTATCAAGACCCCACGTCTATTATTGGTTTAATAATATTTGTTATAATTAAATTGTTTTATGATACAGCTTTCGGTAATTCTAAGAGCCTTAAGAAAATTCTACCAAGGAAATTATTAGAAATAAAATTTTTTGTTTTTAAGTAGCCGAACACAACTTAGGGGGTCACCCTTTAATGTAAATTACACAGTCATGTCGGTAAGGGAAAAAAAGGAGTTAAGGTTAAGCGGCCAACAAGTCGGGTGCAACATTATTATTTTTAGGACAAGTTGCGGATGCATGGAAAGTCAATATGCAGGTTAGAGTGGTTAAGGAAGGCTAAGTGGAACCCCCTTCACAAGTGGAAACCCTTTAGGATGGGGCTTCTGTCAATGTAACACTTAACTGTCAATAGCTCCAGTACATTTAATCAATATTTCATTCGTTTATGCAAGTTTGGGTTTTATGAGAGTAGGAGGGAGAGGTGATAGTAAGAGGGGATGGATATTAATAATTTTTTAATTGATTGCACGCATCAGCTGTAGCAAATCTTTTGTTTTTCCAAGTCGATCACAATATTTTATTATTAAAATAATAAAGGAAAAAATTGTAGAGTTTAGGACAATTTTGTTAATGGGACATATTGCAAATTCTATTGAACATATTTTTCTTAGTGTAGATCCTGATCCTAGCTAGCGTGTAGCCTAGTGGCTAGCGTGTTGGTCTTGTAATGCGAAGGTCGCGAGCTCAAATCCCGGTCGACGCAATATATAATTCCAGCACATTGCCTGCTTGGATATACCTTGGTCACCTCAATCTATGAAAATGAAAAATTTGTAATAAGAGGGCTAACAACCCTTTCACAATAAGTAATGTTAAGGAGCCTGAATGTCACGAGGTCAAGGTCCGATTTGGGCTGTAGCGCCATTGTAGAAGAAGTATAGATCTTTATCATGATTGAAAAAGTTGAATTGAAAAACTTGATAAGACAGTTGTTGTGAATGATTCTGCAGAAACTGGTATCAAACTCATTCAGGAAAACAAATAACATTCTCACAAAAGATGAAATTAAGAAACATGTTGTTTCAGTAGACCGTAAAAACTACCCAATTGCTACTAAATTCTCTCTTAGGAAAAAATATTACTCGAAATAAAAATGTGTTTTTCGTTGTTGTGTTATTAAAAAACTTATAATATTTTTAAATTTTTCTTTAAATTTTTACTTCAAGGATTTTTCGAACTTCGAGGCGTTTGAGGGTCGCCGAGTAGTCCGATTCAAGTGAAATTGTATACAGCCTGTTTTGTTTTGTTGATTAGAGGGTGGGAGCAGCAAAATTTCAACTTTCGGAATAGACCATATAGCTAAGGACCCTAATGCAATGTTCATCTTTATACTCTAGATGAAATCTGATAGTATATTGTGTTTGCCTTACCGTTTGTAACGCTAAGAAATAACGCTCGCACAGAGCCGCCAAGGGTACACAAATATTTGTTGTCGCTAAAAAACTTCGATTCCGAGTGTCCGTCTGTGCGTCTGTCTACAGCATAACTCTCGAAAGCTTTGAGCTATAGTGCTAAAAATTTTTGTGTGACATTTTTAGCAAAAAAGTAACTTTAAATTCGTAGATGGGCTGCATCCCCCACTCCTTCTACTCCCTCCCATACAAATTTCATGAAATTTCGAAATATAATGAGATTGATTTTTCTTTGAAACTATTTAAGCTATCGACTTGAAATTTAGAACAAAGTATTATGATATAGATGTCATTAATATTACGGAATATTGATCCGATCCCCTTACTCCTTCTACCCCCTCCCATATAAATGGACAATTTTGAAAAATGCATATTTTCAATTTTCATTGAAACTAGTAAAGCTGAAAAGACAAAATTTTGCCAAAATCAATTCTACTATAATTGCAATTAGTTTTAAAAAGAATTATCAACTTCACCTCACTGCTTCTGCCCCCATACAAATTTCACCAAATTTGGAAATTTAAATTAAGTTATTTTTCTTCGAAACTCTTAAAGCTATCAAGTTGATATTTTGTATAAGGTATAAAAATATAAGTATCAATAATGGGAAAAAAATGTTTTGATACTTACACTCCTTCAACCCCCTCCCATACAAATGCATAATTTTTGTTAAATGCATTATATCGATTTCCATTATAACTAGAAAAATTACAAAACTTAAAATTTTGCCAGAATTTGTTTCCGCTTCACTCCTTCTACCACCTCCCATACAAATATCTGTATTATAAATTCAAGAAAAACATTTCTCCTTCAAGTATATGAGAGCTATCGACTTTAAAATTGAATCAAAGCATGGTGATAAGGGTGATGATAAGCAGTTTCAAAATCATCAAAAACGTTCCACTTCCTCTGCCGCCTCTCATACAAATGCCCAATTTCTGGAAAACTATGTCCAATTTCTTTGAAAATAATGAAAACTTCAAGCTTTAAATTCAGCACGAAATATTTTGCACGCCTGGTTCAGTGTCACATTCAAAAATTGCAAACCTCCCCTCTCTGCTTCTACCACCTCCCATGCAAAAGTCTCTATTCACTATTCGAAAGAATTTGAGATGACATATTTTGCGGTATATTAAAGTCATTCCTATTTCATCTAGAGTATCATTCTGTTATTCGCCCATTTTTTGCACTTGGAACAATCGACCCAACCTAAAACTGATTTTGAGTGATATTCACCAGAATATAAACATTCACAGTCAGAACGGAATACTTCCCCATTCCGCCTCAAGGACTCAATTCAGGTTAGGGAGGTAAGACCACTTGAGTAAGAAATGTAAACTAACGTTTAACTACACATAACTAAAGGCAATTAAACGAACTTCAAGCAAGTACCAACTATAGTTGTAATGTAAACAAGTATGTATACTTTACCATGGTTATTAAATCATAAATAGTTTCAAAACAGGAGCAAAAAAACACCGCACGAAAACTTCATGCAGCAGTGCTCAAGAAAACTAGAGTAAAATGGCTGCAGTAGTTGTGCAGTAAGAGGATGGACTAGTTCTACTTATTGCCGCTCGCTGGCAGCCCCTCCTCGACACCGAAACACGTCGAAATTTATTCCACCCTGGTCCTCCGTTGCGGCCCGGGTAACGAAAAAGTAAGGTCAAGTGAACGGACCAAATCGATCCACCCCTTATACCCCATACCATACAAAATGAATCAATTTCGCAATTTGACAATAAACGGATTTGCTTGAAAAGCATAAAATCTATTGATCTGAAATTTGGAATATATTACTCTCATGATATTTCAGTCTCCCGTATACAAATTATTAGAGTCTTCCCCCTCCTTCCATCACCTCCCACACAAACTGCACTTTTTCATGAAATACTCTTAACCAATTTAATCAGTGCGAAAAAAAATTTATGAACCTGAAATTGTGCGCTAAATATTTGTTTGGAATTATTAGTAACATCAAAAAAATTAGACGATTAACTTTACCCCTTCTATCCCCTCCAATACAAAATGACACAATTTCGCAATTCGACAAAAAAGGAATTTGCTCGAAAAGTATTAAGGCTTGATCTGAAATTTGAAATATATTACTTTTATAATAATAGCAATCCACTCTATAAAAATTATTTGAGTCCTTCCCTTCCTTCCACCACCTCCCATACAAAATGCACTTTTCCATGAAATACTCTAAAAAAAATGTACTCACTACGTATAAAATTGATCAAGCTGATATTGTGCATCAAGTATTTATTTAGAATTATTAGTAAGACCAAAAAAAAGTTTAGCTTCAGTCCTTCTACGTCCTCCTATACAATCTAACATAATTTCACAATTTTAAAAAAAATCGATTTTCTTGAATCGTAGTATGCAATTTAAATCATATCAAAAGCATGATGCTTATAGTTGTTTCTGAAAAAGCCATTAAGAATTCGCCCCTACTTCTACCACCTCCCATACAAACTGTACAATTTCCCTAAATCCAATACACTAATTTTCTCAGTACCTATTAAATTTCTTCTTCTTCTACTTCTACAATGGCGCTACAATCCAAATCGGACCTTGGCCTCCTGATATTCAGGATCCTTAACGTTTTTCATTACTTAATGTGGAAGGGTTGTTAGCCCATCGCTCAACCCTTTTTTCTACGAATTTTTCATGTTCGTAGATTGGGGTGATCAAGGTATATCCAACCAGGCAATGTGCCGGAATTATATATTGCGCCGACCGGGATTTGAACTCACGACCTTCGCATCACAAGACCAACGCGTTACCCACTGGGCTACACACTAGGGTATTAAATTAAATTTGTGAATCCTTAATTTTCTATAAGACATTTTAATAAAAATTAGTACAACGTCGTCACCGAGGGGGTAACCCCTTTCCCTACAAAATTTCTTAAAATCAAAAAAATTCTCTTTCATCTAGAATATCGCACGATTGGATTTTACGTCCAATCATAGTCTTGTTATGCTTTTTTTAATGGAGTTAAAATATTTTATGTTTGTTATGTTGTGCATGTTTCAATCGCGGTACAATAAAATCTAAAATTCGACAACGCATTTCATGCTTGATGAATTCTTTTTAGATTGGCACAATTCTAAAATCCATCGTTTGCATGGAAGAAGAGTTTTTAGAATATTTTTTACCAGAAAGTGAAGAAAATCGATTTCCACTTCGTTTGACACACATTGCGATTTTTGCTCGAGGCATAAATGTAAATCTCCTCCGCAGGTATTTGAGGTAGTGGGTGCAAAATACAGAGCACGTTCTCATGGCCTCAAAAACATGAAATCGAAAGTGTGAGCTCAGACCTCAGAGAGAAAAAAAAAAATGTTTTGATTTTTTTTTTATGGGCGTATAAATAAATTTATTCACTCAGGAAGTCGACAATGAAACATTATCTTAATGGTCAGGCGAAGTATTGTAATTCGATCTGCGGAATTATAAAAATAAGGTTGGTATGCATTATATGCAAGCGCAGTCCGCAACGATGGAAGTGCATACGTTCGATGTGACAAACCACAAGGTATGTGAATTGCACACCTTGAGGCACGCTGCTGCTATAGTGAAAGAGACATAGAAATGTTCCGAATGAGCCATCATCTTGCCGCGGTCACACGACATTAGCTAATCGAACACAATTTTTCAAAATTCAATTATTTAGCATTTTAGTAGAATGCGGAATTTAATTACGAGACTTTAAATATACACTCGTCATCGGAAATCGAGTTTTAATGGTGGCGATTGCATGACGGAGGAAAATTCGTGGGGAAAACTGATTGCACGAATTCGCGCTGTAATTAAATTGGATTAGAAATCGGCAAGAAGACGTAATTAGGCATACGATGGATTTAATCAAGCTCTTCACATACCGAAAGTATTGTACTTTGTATTCACGAGAGCATGGGCTAATTACGATGATGACGTTGTGTAATTAGCATGGAAGTTATGTGTTTTACATTTGGTTTCCTCGTACATACATCGCTATCGAATTT
Organism: Chorisops tibialis; assembly: GCA_963669355.1. Taxonomy (NCBI): domain Eukaryota; kingdom Metazoa; phylum Arthropoda; class Insecta; order Diptera; family Stratiomyidae; genus Chorisops; species Chorisops tibialis. The sequence continues at coordinate 265,254,259 of OY770262.1, read as the reverse complement.
TGTAACTTCTCAAATCCACAATTCGAAGCGATGCGATGAGAAGACGGTTTTCGAATTATTCTGTGGCCTAATCTTGTTCTCCCTCCTTCAATTTTTTAATGGAGCTTAAGGTAATCTCAAGTGCGAAACTTTTGAATGTTTGCTTCTTAAGAGCTCCTATCGCCCTCTTGGTGGTTTCGATTCGAGTAATTCAATAGCGTAGAAGTAAACAAATGTTCTTAAGAAATAGTCTCTAGCAACATAGCTGTTGCAAACATGTGGTTCTCACGAGTTACGATAGCCCAAGGACAACCCATCCAGGTAGGCAGAGTCCACACTATGTAAATCTTCAATGGATTTTTTTTTTCCTATTTTCGTATTCACTTTCCATAGATCTTCAAAACATGAGGCGCTAATAAATAATTTATAATCCCCGAGGCAAATTTTAAGGAAATTTCATTTAAACTAAATAACTTAATTTCGTGAGAATTTCTACTCAAATTTCAATTATTGACCAGAGGTAAAAACGAACAAAAACAACATCAAGTAAAAAACAAATCATTAAAATTGTAAAGTTAGTAGATTTGGACGGTGGTGGCCTCTTTTTTAAGCTTTCCGGCATTTACATCACATTTAGCGCAATCATCCATTACGGATTCTCGCAGTTGCGGAAAATCGCACACATTATTTATACGTATGTACCATACGTGTACGGAGAGAGAGATGCGTGATTTTCATTCGGAATAAAAAATTCACATTGTAGGTTTTACAATAATGACGATTGTTACTTAAAAATTCGCGTAAAATTCCATGATTTAATTAATGGCATACCCTTTGGGGCATCATCGGTTTGTAATTTACATTTTTGATATAAATATGAATTAATCATTATTATTAATCATTTTAATACTCGCTTCTACTTGTCCGCAAGTTACAATATTTTTTGCTTTTAAGTGACGTAATCCGGAAAGCACAATATGGTCTCATGATCGATGTGGATGATGGCATGTAGAAATGTACATGAAAAAATTAAAAAAAATTATTCCCTGGAATCTGGAATTTGGTCAGATAGCAAATGCTCTAATACACTATCTGAAGCTAAGTCATAGTGAAATATTAATGGAAACGTTATTCGCTTAAAGCCTAGTAATAATGAACGTGCCGCTTCGCGCGTCTTTGGAAGAAATTACAGTGTACGCACGTTTAGAAAACTTTCATTGAACGCGGCAAATTAAGCTTTAAGATACTTCCATGGTAAATGCAGCAAGGAACTAAAAGCCCTAATATCACCTATATTCAATGCCCCCCCCAAACTCTCGCCAAGCTGCACGCTCACACGAGTACACTGTGAAGCTCTTGCCGTGAAGAACAGTGAAGTTTAGGCAGTCCTTCATCCCTCGGACGATAGTGTTGTGGAATTCATTACCAGGCAATCTCTTTGCCACTGAATACAACCTTCAGCAGTTTAAGATCAATGTTCACTGCCACTTCAAACTCTTCCCTCCTGTGTTTCCCTGCTAATTTCCCTATTTCTTCTTGTTTCCCTTACCTATGTCGAATTAACTGTCCATCGCGCATTAAAGGGTTATCCCCTAAGTTAATTTCGATAAACATAAAAAAAACCAATTGCAAAAAAATTATAATTATACATCCGAATTTCACTGTTTGCTTTATTATTTGTGACGTTTCGGTCTCTGCTGAGACCTTTAAAGATTGTTTGACAAATTACAAAAGACTAGAATGGTGTTCAATGGTTCTGGGAGATTACATAGGGATAAATAAATTAATTAAGGTTTAAGATTAAGCTTACTGCCTTTAACAAATGTACAATATTTAGTTCTTAATATAAGTTAATTAATAATCTAGCTTATTAATAGTTCTGTTGGGTAGATCCCCTGCTCGTGGTGCAGACTGGGTAATGCTAAAAAATCTACAGATAGAGTGGAATTAGTCGAATAGCTTGCTGTCGGATCCGTATCCTATCAAGATAGGGGAGAATAAAGTTGAATAGCTTACTGTCGGCTCCGTATCTTATCAATGGTCATTGGCGAATGCGTTAGGGGGATTAAAATCAGCCAGCTAGCGGTTCAGTATCCTATAACAGCATGGATCCTTTTGAAATCTGGACTGGTCATGTTACAGGTAGTTGTCAAGAGGTTACAAGGGGATTTATCCCTAAAGTGATTCGCAAGTGTGTGTACTAGCTATATGGTGACCATTATAAAGTACGGCGCTAGAGGAGTAAATCTCGTATGTAAAAATTCCCTAATCCACGGTGGAACAGCATATGCCAATGGATGAATGGTAAGTGGGTAACTAACCCTTAATATGCAAACTCTTTGTATCAAGTGCCCTCAAGTTTTATTCAGCTTCCCCCCGGTAATGCGGAGCTCTGCCAGGGGTGGATCTACTTTCTCGCGCTACTCGCGAGATTTCTATGAATAACCAAATAAATAACAAAGGGGCTGATGCTTCCCCCAAGGCATCATGAACAGAGGCTAATACCGTAAAAGAGGTGGTAAGCAGAATAATTACCCCTCCAGAAACCGCGTTGTGGTGACTGTAGAGGCTAATCCTTCGATCACTAAAAGTTTCAAGAGACCGCCACTTAGAGCGGACAGGAAAACTACCAGCAAGCCTCAATTAGACGAACAGCTGCTATTAGCAGAGCTGAAGCAGTTGAGTATTAAAGAAAATAAAAAGAGGTTAAACGGTGCCGTTAGGAGACGGTACACGTACCACCACCCAAAACAATGAACGAGGCATACGATCTTGCCTGCATGCCAATGCAAGATACCTTAGCACCGGCACAGATAAAGGCCTCATCAACAACACTGCCTTATGTCTGAAACGAACATAAGAGGCACAGCAGACCTTAAATAAAAGCGTCAGCTGCAGAAGAGGCGCAGCACTCCACGTCGGGCACTAGCTATAAAGACGCGGTGGAAGGAATAAGGATAGGTATCATATACACCAAGTATCCGCTCAAGGTCCTAGCACCGGAGCAGCTAGCTGGTATCCAAAAATCCATCCTGGCCAAAATCCCAAAAGCAGCCAAAGAGGGTACAAATCCACAATTTGGTGGAGTTAGCCTCAAGCCAGGGTGGATGGCGATTGTTTGCCAGGATGAGCAAGCCGCATATTGGCTGGAACGAACAGCTGGCAGTATCAAGCCGGACGACTACACCAACATCAGAGCTGTCCGGGAGAAAATAGTCCACGATAAGAAATAATCACGGGATATTTCCCTCGTTAGAGAATATTACCACCCTAATCGATGCTCAAAATTCTGGTATGTGCGCCTTGAATTGGAAAAAAGGACACAAATACAATAATAACCTTTTCCATTGACGGCCAATCGATGGAAATGCTTTAACAGAAGGGGCACCGAGTCTCCTTCAAATTCTCGAGTGTGACTCTAAGCTCTAAAGCAAAGGAGGTCAGAAGCGTCAAGCCGCAACCTACCGAAGATGACCAAAAGCCTGAATAACCTAAAAGTTATTCAGGCGAATTTCAATACAAAATAATTAACAATAATGAAGATTTAGAAGAATAGCAAAGGATGTATTGTCAAAATTCATTCAGCAATAGTATTGCTGATAAAACCTTCACTCCGGAAAAGATAAGATGAGCGATCACACCTTTAAACTCTACAAATCAGCCGGAGTAGACTTAAATTTCCCTGCCTTACTGCAGAAAGGATTAGAGATCATAATAACAATAATGATAAAGATCTTTAAAGCAAGTTTTACATGGTGATATATCCTAACTATTTGGAGGAAATCGAGGGTGGTCTTTGTACCCAAGGCAGATGAGCCTAAGTCATATCGTCAAGACGATGGAGAATGTAGTGGACCTTTACATAAGATTAGGGCCAAACAAAGTCTATCTTAATAAGAATCAACATGCCTACCTGAAAGGCATATCAACAGAGTAAGCCCTTCACGGTTTTATTTGACAAAGGCTAAAGACTACAAAGAAATTGCCCTTTGCGCATTCTTAGATATTGAAGGAGCTTCCGGCAAAATTTCACATGGCGCCATAATAGTGGCAGCTAGGAAAAAGAGACTTAAATCGGCCACGATAAAATGCATACAGGTCATGCGAAGGAGCCGATTGACAGCCACGGATCTTGGTGATAGCACATTGACTGCACAGACCTGTAGGGTCCCCAGGGAGCAGTACTATCTCCACTTCTTCTGTCAATCGTAGTAGATGAGCTCCTGGACCGTCTAACAGAACAAGATAGGATATGCCGATGACTTTGTAATTATCATTAGAGGCAATTTTGTCGGAAAGGTTACAATCTGCCTTGGAAGTGATATTGAACTGGTGTCAGTCTAAGAGTTTGAACATCAACCCAAGTGAAACTGAGATAGTACCGTTTACGAATAGAAGGAAAATCTATATAACACCTCCTCCTATAAATGAAACACCAATACCCTTTTCAGATGAGGTCGAATATCTAGGTGTGATACTTGATAACAAAATCAACCGGAACAAACATATAGAATGGACTCCTGCAAAAGTATTAAAGGCGTTTCGGGCCTGCAAAAGCTTATTTGACAGAAAATGGGGATTACAGCCCAAGATGATCTACTAGAACTACATAACAATCATCCTTAGCCACTTACGGATGAACGTTATGGTGGACTAAAATATTACAACAAAAACCTCATCTTACTCTACAAAAAATCCAAAGGATAGCTTGTCTTGGTGTCACAGGAGCAATGAAAACCTTCTCTGCGGCAAAAGAAATATTCCTAAACATCCCTCGGATACATCTCCAAATAAAAAAGGGGACCATCAAACGGGTGTTACGCATACAAAGGGATAACAAGTACAAATCGGGGGATCTTAGAGTTCCAAATCTTAAAAAACCCGAGAATTGAGGTTCTAACGTCAACATTGTCAGACAATATGCCGACAAAATTCAATTTTGAAGCCCCACTCAAAGTTATAATCAGAGAACGCAAGGACTGGCAATCCACGCTACCTGAAATGGAAGAGCGATCAACCATCTGGTGTACAGATGGCTTGCGCACCTCGGAGGGGACTGGAGCCGGAGTCATAGGTCTACCTTCTCCGTTTCTAAACCTCTTGCTAAGAAAGCCACAATGTTCTAAACCGAACTTATTGCAATGGAGCTATGCTTCCAAAAGAATATTAGAAGGGCTCATCGCAATAAAACTATTTATATCCTATCGGATAGTCAGGCGGTTCTCGAAACCCCAGCATCCAATAAGAACGGATCGAGGCTTGTTCGAGACTGCCTTCAAAACTGAATCATTCTGAGAAGGAGGAACAAAGTGAAATTAATGTGGGTCCTAGGATATATGGGGATTGTGGGAAATGAAGAGACAGACCGCTTCGAAAAAAATGGCGCAAAACAAAATTTTACCCGACCAGAACCATTCTGTAGAAAAGCAAATGGATACTTCAACCCTATAGTGGAATGTACAAGAGAATCTGCTCGAATAGACTTTCAGGTATAATAATCTCAAAAAAATTTATCCTACCACAAAAAAACAAAGTGGAGGATATTCTAAAATTCAACAAGAGTGATATTAGTACTCTAATCAGCCTAATGAAAGGAGGTGGAGTAAACCACCACCTCAAAAATATGGGTCTAGCTGAAACCGACATTTGCCGCCTCTGTCTCAAAGAGTCAGAAACGACAGAGCATGTCCTATGTCACTGCGAGGCACCTGCAAGGAAAATATTAAATCTTCTAGGAAAATATTTCCTTGCAACTGATGAACTAGCCAACATGGCTCCCTTAGACGTACTTAGATTAGCCAAAGATATCGAGTTCTACTACTACAATGGCACTAGAGCCCAAATCGAGCTTTGCCGTCCTGACCTTCAGGTTCCTTAACATTTTTTCATTATTTATTGTGGATGGGTTGTAAAACCTTCGTACAACTCTCTATTATCGATTTTTTAATTTTCATAGATTGATGTGACCAAGGTATATCCATGCAGGCAGTGTGCTGGAATTATGCGTCGACCGGAATTTGAACTCACGACCTTCACATTGTAGACATACACGCTACCCAATAGGATACACCCTTGCTGTTGTATTGCTCTATTGTAAGCTGCTCGTACGAAATTTCAAGTTCGTAGCTTTTAATTTGTTGGTTCTTAGTTGATTTAATGAAATAGGACGAAATCATACTTTTGTATGGGAGGGGTTAGAAGAGCAGGTGCGATCTCAAAACTTTTGGCGCAGTTTCGTTTTAATTATTTTTAAAAGTTTTTGTGGAAAATTTCAGATTGATAGCTTTTAATAATTAGGTGATAATTAATTTCTTAAAAATGGTCGAAAAAATAATTTTGTATGGGAGGGGGTAGACCTTAAAATTTCATTCAAATATTTTCAGTATATGTGTTTTTTTTCCACATGAAAAACCTTGTGAATGTTAGACCGGAGGGGTCGGTGCATAACAATTGTGGAATTTATATTAATTTTTTTTATCCACGTGGAAAATTTAAACTTTGTATCTTTCACCGGAGCCCTAAAAAATCACTCAAATTTTCGACATTTTTGCCTACAACCTCCCTCTCGTTACACCCCCCAACTATTTTTTTTTACCAAAATTAAAGACTACAGTATTGGACAAAACTAAAACACCCCTTTGCGAAATATCAGTTATCCTCTGATATTATCAGGAAAACTTGATGAAAAAAAATTGTTCTTAGTTTTTATTATTTATTTACATGTGTATTATAAAAAAACATAACAATGACAATTCAGTCTATTCAACAACAAAAAATAAAACAAAAATATTTCTCAGTACTCAAAAGTTGCCTGGACAAAACTAAAGCACCCCTCTTCTATACTCACTTTTTTCGTACCTCTACTGCCGAACAGTTAGCAGGAAATAGTTATTGCATCAGAAATGCATTTGTCTGAATCATTAAAATTCCATCATTACTTTAGCATTTGTGCAAAATTTCTGTCGTGAATAGTGGTACGCATTCTGTTCTTTGTGTTAAGACATTAAGAGACTAAAAATAGCAAGAAACACGTACTGTAGTGAAATTGAACATAAAATTATATTTGATTTTAAAAGTGGATTATCTCGACATAATATTAGTAAAAGATTTTCGATAAATCGGTCAATTATATCGCGACTAATCAAAAAATATGAGCTGACGGGTCGCATATCTCCTGTACATTCTGGAGGAAGGCCTCGAAAAACAACACGAAGAGATGATTCTTTGATCAAAAAAAGGATTGCAGTTGAACCTACGGTCTCTTCTAATCAAATTTAAATTGATTTGAAGTTACCAGTATGTGCAAGGACAATTAGGAGAAGAGCTGAAGAAGCTGATTTGCCGGCTTACCGGCCTGCAAAAAACCTTTCATCTCAGAAAAGAACAGGAGGGCCAGGTTAAAGTTTGCCAAGGACCATTTAGACTGGACTATTCAAAAGTGGAGAACTGGACGAATCGAAATTTAATTTAAAATATTGTGATGGAATAAAACATGTACGATGACCAAAAGGTCAAAGATTTAACCCTAAGCACTGCATCCCAAAAACCAAACATGGAGGAGGTAATGTCCTAGTCTGGGGTTGCTTTTCTGGACAAGGTATTGGACCAATTCATCGAATTGATGGTATTATGGATCGTTTCGTAAACGTTGACATTTTACAAAACATAATGCTGCCGTACGCTGAAGAGGAGATGCCACTAAAATGGAGATTTCAGCAGGACAATGATCCTAAGCATACCTCTAAGCTGTGCAAGACTTGGCTACAAACGAATAAGATAGAGGTTTTGGATTGACCTGCGCAATCTCTTGATCTCAACTCGATTGAGAACATGTGGGAAATTGCTAAAAGGAGGATCAACAGGGAAAACTGCAGGACAAAACCGTTACTTTTCGAAGCTATTAAGACAGCGTGGGAAATATTCCTGAAGAGTTCATTGATTGTGCTGCTGTTATTACAAATAAAGGACTGGCGACGAAATACTAAAACTACCCAACATTTGGTATAAATTCTGATCGTCAGCTAGAGGGTGCTTTAGTTTTGTCCAGGCAACTTTTGAGTACTGAGAAATATTTTTGTTTTATTTTTTGTTGTTGAAAAGACTGAATTATCATTGTTATGTTATTTTTATAATACACATGTAAATAAATAATAAAAACTAAGAACAAATTTTTTTCATCAAGTTTTCCTGATAATATCAGAGGATAACTGATATTTCGCAAAGGGGTGATTTAGTTTTGTTCAATACTGTACATAGTTCTACAATTTGACAAAATTTCAATACTCAGTTTTGAGATATAACGGCTTAAAATTTTGGAACGTGCACCATTTTTGAAATGCTCCCCCACTACGATTGTGTCCAAATGTCATATTTTTGCCATAATTCGCTAGTATAGCTTAATATATGATGCAAGTCACAATTACGTAGCTTAAGATATAGTCGAGATATTAATTTTTAAGTGTTTTCATTTGCACCCCCCTGACCCTCCCGCTTATAATAATTAGCCTCCCTCTAAGCTGATTCTAGTGGATCTGTATATCACCTTAATGGTCCCAAAATTAAAATTTTTTATGGTAAGTAATTTCGAAGATATAATCATTTAAAAAAAAATCGGCCGAGAATTTATTTTTATTCCCCTCTTTTCGGACCCCAATGGATAAAAAAATTAAATTATTTTTATAGTTTTTGCCACAAAACTCTCTATGTACAGGTTGCTATTTCAGCTTCCTAGCTAAAACCATAATTGAGATATTCGAATTTTTAATTTTCGATTTTAGCGCTCCCCCGACTCCCCCTTAGGGTTAAGTAGTAAACATGGTGTACACCCCCACAAATGGGTGTCCGCCTGAGATCCGCAACCATCTACAATCCACTTAAAAATGAACTTTCTATCTTGAAGGGCTTGGGAGTTAAAGTGCGCTGAGCGCACATATCGGCATACGGCGTACAGACAAACAGATTTTTTTTTTGCAGTTTTAGGCTATTTTAGTCATGAAACGCGAAAAAACAAAATTTCAGGGTAGCAAATTTTTTTTCCAAGCCGCTCACAATACTTTATTATTAAAATAAGTAAAATCGTTGATTTTTATTACGAAAATTGGCGTGCAATAATCGCAGTTAAATTGTGCAAAATTCGATAAGATTTTGATCGTAATCATATGCCTTCTGAGACTTGTGTGCGCAACCTAATCAAAAAATTCCAAGAGACAATGCAAGATGTGAAGACACCGAAACGACTTTGCTCCGAACGTTCGACGAAAAATATCGCCGCAGTGATGGAAAGTGTTGAGAACGAACAAGCACCTCAATTCGTCACCGTGCTCAAGAACTTGATCTCTCCACGTTCACACTGTAGCGAATAATGACGAAACAAATGGCTCTGCTTATGAATAAACTGCAGCCGACGGACCACCAGCAGTGCCGTACGTTCTCTTATTGGATCTTTAAAAACATGAATGATGATGATGATTTTTGCAAAACAAAATCGTGTTTTCTGACGAAGCTCATTTTCACATTGGCGGTTACGTTAATGAACAAAATTGCCGCATTTGGAGCCCCGAAAACCTGCCAGTGATTCAGGAGAAGCTAATTCACTTGCAACGAGTGACTGTTTGGTGCGGATTGTGGGCCGAAAGCGTCATAGTGCCCTATTTTTTCGAAAATCAGTTAATGGAGTGCGCTACAGACGCAAGATAAAAACATTTTTGTGGCCGGAGATGGAGTATATGGACACGGACTGCCTCTGCAGGATGGTGCTATGTGCCTCACAAGTTCCGAAACAATCGAGTTTTTGCGCATGAAGTTCCCTGGTAGCGTAATTTTGCATTTTAAAGACCCCAATTAGCCGCCAATATATTGCGATTTAACACCGTTAGACTTCTTCCTTTGGGGTTATGTTCAGAGTAAGATCTACACTAACCATTCGCAAACATTTTCAACTCTCAAAGCGAACATTGCGAAAGAATAATCGAATTTTTCAAGAAAAGGAGAAGGTCTGCAAGCAAAGACGAGGCGGCGATTTGACAGATATTGTGTTCCATACATAATCCCCAAGTATCTACTTTATAATGCAATAAAATTTTCAGAGATATCCAAACAATTGTTCGATTTATTAAAAAAAAAAAAACAAATTCTACACTTCTTGTTGATACACCCTTTATATCGTTATGTCGCTCTTTACAATAAAAAAAGCAAAGCTCCACCAGCATGCTTATTGTTCTTCTTTGTATTTCGTTGTTGTTAAGAACGTGACGCATCCTTAGTGCTACTTTGGCCTCGAATCAAAATATATTCAATAAATTCATTACATTATCGAAATAAACTTTATAGAAATGTAAAATATTAATTTTTATAACCATGATTTTTCCGTATTATTCCCAGTGGAATGTAGCCAAACAATAGTTCCTTCCGGAACTTTTTTAGCTTACACGACCATAAGTGACAATATAATTAATCATTTTCATTAATCAATTATTGTTAATAATAATTTGCGGATATGAAAGAATTTAAATTTTATTTTCTGTAATATTTGTACATTTAAAACGAGTAAAGCAAGAATAAAGAACCAGTAAAATGCCACTATAAACACTGAATAGCCAGACGAGTCAATTCTACCGAGTACCGCATGTCGCCATAGTCGGACCCGTCTTGTTTGCTATGGATGACCGTAACGAATTTTCCTTTCAAAATAATCTGTCGCGTGACTTATTTCATTATCTACGGCAAGTTCAGTTACTCATTCATGACAAGACTGGCGAGAATAAGAAGTACACGAGTGTTTGCACCTCGTCTCCAGACGATACTTTCGATAATCTCGATTTTAAGACGTCTCGACACGGCAACAATTGCTTTAAAAATAAAAAAAAAACAGAATAAAAAGTAAAATTTCGAAGGGCCTTGAGAAAATGCAGAAGATAGCGAAAAAGTCGAAAACATTTATAAAGTGGGTTACGAGATAACAACAATTCCTGCGGTGCATTAGGCGACACCCAATCAAAAGTCCCACATCTCCAGACTGATTTATGTCGATGCCGGGACAGCTTCTTGCGATGACTGTGCTCCTGCATCGGACGATATTCCCATTGCCGAAGAATCTCGAATTGCCTTAACGTCATGGCAGAGGGATCTTGACTTAACTCGAATTGTGATGTTGTGTGTACACGTTAACCATTAACATTGAAAAAAAAACCGAACTGATGTGTGTACACCATCTCCGAGAAAACCCACGGCTATCATCTCTCGCCTAAGGAACCAGTTTCAGCTTTTTCCTGTCCTGTCCGTTTACCTTCTTCGGATGGCTTTGTTTGGACAAATACTTTCAGCATTCCTAAAGAGTGGACATAATTTAATGAGAACTTGTGGTCTAATCAGCGTCAATTGAAAATTCACTTCCAAGATATCTTGTGCGAGCGAGGAATTAGATGCTGCGATACAGCCGTATAGTGTGCCCCAAGACACGACTTAAGATTTCTATCAATAGAAGAAATATGTTTGGGTCTAATTTCTTCACATAATTTACACGAAAAAAAAACAATAATTGACAACTTGTGCGGGCACAATTATTTCAAGAATCACAGTTGAAATCAGCTCGTTTGTATTGTAAGCGTTTGCGTCAATCTTACAGATCAATTAACACAACGCAACGCCAACGCAAAGATGATCAACGATTTAGTTACTCTGCAAACATATCCTTACAGGATTATCCTTTTTTCCAATGAAAATTTGAACTCCACATCAAATTTTAGAACTGAAAATGCGGTTTCTTAGTATCGATGACCAATTAACAGGATACCCTTTAATACAGTCTTTACGGCCCAGTCCTTATAGAGAAAATATTAAAGGTTAGTTACGATTAGTAGCAAACAGAGAGTACAAGTTGTGTTTCCTTAGTGTAGCGTCTTCGTAGTATCTAGAGCATTTAGCAATAAATCATTTGGAAGCTCCCATTTAGAGATAAAACCAATTTCCGTATTAATCCACGCAGTATAATCTTAAACGATACCTATTGGTCTAATTAAATTGAGCTGCACAACATTTCCATACCTATGTATTCGTAAATGCTAAATTACTGCTGGTAAATAATTAATATCTAGACTAAACAACAACGGTCCCAGGGTAGAGCCTTCTGGAACACCTCGTATTAAAGACAATCCAGAAGATAATTCAGTTGCGATTTTCGCCCATTGATATCTATACCCAAGTAAATTACTAATCAATAGCATTTTAGTTTTTCTCATAGGTTCAAACTGCGCCTGTCGTCAACTCGGTAGGCTCTTAGTCATATAGCTGCCACTCATCCTGGTAAAGATGGAAATGTTCGAGTGGTAACCACTAAAACACAGACTTCTTACATCGAGAGGTCAATCAGTAAAATCTGCCCACTTCCACTATCAGAAAGAAATGAACACATTGGTTCTCTCGCTCAACAAGGATGCCATGGGCGGTCACCAGTCAACCTTCCGCAATTTTTTCTCTGTGTTTATTACTGGGAATCATCTACTCCCACCGGCTTATTTACAAACTTAATATCTTAGTTTTGTACCCCACTGTACTTAATACTTCTTTCTTTCTGTCCGATTCATTCTAGACTGGGACCTCTTAGACTTAAACATTTGAATTTCTCTTAATTCGAGACAAAACACCGGAACTGTTGCCAACTCATATTAAGGACAGTTCCATTTACATCTTTCACCAGGTGATTGGCGGTGAGATTCTCTTCGTCAACTGTTTTCCACTTTCAAATAGTGAGCCCATATCCACAAGGTAAGCCACAGATTTTGCTTCATTTGACAAATCTGAAATGGTCCTTCTCTTGTCGCGTCTAACAGCATCTTGTGCTATATGCGAACGGCGATAGTTCCGTTTTAAGTTGACAGTTCTTTGGTTGACATCAGGTTGAGAGATGATGTCCAACTTGACTTTTCTTCCATTTGTCTTGCGATATCCAAAATTTCTCACCGCTTGCATATATCCCACAGTTTCTTCAGCATTATATGTAATGGCGTTTTTTGGTGCTTCCTCTTGGCCTCCAATATGCACACTTCATCTCCTCCCAATGTAGAAGATTTTTGCGTAGAATGTAGTGATCGCTACCTACAACAACTCAACAATTCGCTCTCAAATCATGGAGACATCTTCCCCATCGGCGACTTATGGCAAAATGGTCGATTCGGTTCGGAGTAACATCGTTAAGGAAAATCCAAGATATTGACGGTTTATAGATTGAGTGACCCTGCCTCTGTCACCGTCATAAAATCTTCCGTTTTCTAATGCCAAAAGTTGTTGTCGAAAAATCCCTCCTTATTCGAAGCGTTGTATCAGTTTGTCAGTTAGTGATAAGGCCATGATCCAGTCAGTGTTCATTTAATATTCTTAAGGCCAGCAGGACTCGCTGTGGGTGAACTATACTGGTCATATCCGATAGGAGGATCCACCATATAAAATATATATCGCTACCTCGGAACAAGACTGCCACAACTCAAAATATTTCAAACTCGTAATAAACGCATAGGAAGAATGGTAATATCAGATACTTCTTTATGGAATAGTGTCATCAAAAAAATCAGTCCTGCCGTACGCCATACATATGGAGACCGTTGAAGGTAGAATGTTCGATTTTAGGTGGATTTGCATTTTGACGAGGATCAGGTTGAAGGGGGAGCCGGGGACAGAGAAAGAGTCAAAAATTACACTACAGCGAGGGTTGGAGGATAAACTTCAAGAATAATTGAATTCTTTTATCCATTAGCGTCCGAAAAGCGGGCGCTAAAAACAAATTGTCGGACAAATTTTGTTTTTTAAATGATTATATTGTATTTTCGAAATAACTTACCATTAAAAATTCATTTTTTTTACGGAATGACCTGTATTATAGGCAATTTCGGCCTTTATGAGCAATGCACAAACACAATCATGGAGGGAATGAATGGGATTAGGAAGGTAGGGGAAGAGGAGTGAGAACGACCGTAACGAGTGGAGAAGCTGATACATATTTTTCAGTTATTTTGAGACCATTAAGGTGGCATAAAGATTCACCAGAATCTGCTTAGAAGGAGGCTAATTATTGTAAGGGGAATGGTTAGGGAGGGGGTTGCAAAAAAACACTTAAAATAAATACCTCGACTATCTCTTAAGCTTTGTAATTGAAACTCAAAACATATATCAAGCTGTACTAGCGGAATACAAGACAAATATAAAATTTGGTAATAATAGTAGTGGGAGAAATGGGGAGCATTTCAAAATAGTGCACTTTTCAAAATTTTAAACCGTTATAACTTAAAATTCAAAGCAGGTATTCAGTTGAAATTTTCTCAAATTGTGGTTCTATTTGATTTATAATTTTCGTAAAAATGTAAGGGGAACGAGGTGGTGGGACAAAATGTTGAAATTTTTCAAATTTTTAGGGCTCTGGTAAAAGATACATAGTTTAAATTTTGCAGCTGATATAAATAAAGAAAAACTATTGATTTGAACCAAAACTGTTATCCACCAAAAGGGGGCCCTAATCTATACCCTAGTACAGGTTACGTGTAGTGAAAAAAACACAAAAACTCAAAATTTTTGTCTGAAATTTTAACCTACAAACTTGAAAAATTGTAAAATTTATTTAAAAAAAAAACTTCCACCCCCTCCATACAAAAGTATTTTTTTGACCATTTTTAAGAAATCAACTATCACCAAACCTTTAAAAGCTATAAACTTGAAATTTTGTGCAAACACTTTTAAAAATATTTTAGATAAAAATGCATCAAGAGTTTTGAAATCCCCTCTGCCCTTCCACCCCATACCATGCTTTTGACCAATTTCAATAAATCAACTAATAATCAACAAATTAAAAACTTCGAAAAAAACTTAACAAAACTGTATCACACTCTATCCCCTCCCATACAAATGTATGGTTTTAAAAAAATAAAATATATCGAGAATTTCATAGAATTTACTATGAATCTAACATTGTATACAGCGAATGTTGAGCTCGATTCGAGCAAGCAATTAAAAAATCATTGACATGTAACCATCTCTTGTGTCATTAGTCATGTAAAATGCGCGGGACTTAGCATTGATGACGTATCTTGCCAAATATACGCCAAATATAAAAAAAATATATCAATCAATCAAATTCCTGTTAAGACCCCCTATAGGGGCATAGGACAGAAACAACTCTCTTCCACAAGGCGCGATCCTGCGCATCGGCCTTAAGCTGTTGCCAGGACTTGTTTATTCCTCTGGCCTCCTGCTCAACTGCTCGCTTCCATGTGTTACATGGTCGACCAACCCGACGTCTTCCTTGAGGGTTATAATCCAGAGCCTGTTTTGCGATGTTTTGCTCTGGTTTCCTCAAAGTATGACCGATCCACTGCCACTTTCGCCGTTGAATCTCAATACCTATTTTAGTCTGGCGAGTTGTACTCCTAAGTTCGTCGTTGGAGATCACTTCTGGCCAGAATATTCCTAAAATGCGTCGGAGGCATTGGTTTACGAAAGTCTGTAGTTTCTTGGTAAGTCGAACGGTCACTTTCCACGTAGTACAACCATATAACAACACGGATTTGACGCATGCGTCAAAAACTCGCAGCTTCGTGCAAAGGGAGATCTCTCTTAACCTCCAGAAAGGGGAAAGGATACCGAAGGCCTGACGAGCTTTATTTAGCCGAGCCTCAACATCCTTTTCGGCTCCGCCGTCCATGCTGACAATGCTTCCGAGATAGCAAAAATCTTGCACCTCTTCCACATCCTGTCCGCCAAGAACAATCGGTGTGCTTGCGTTCGAACCCATGTGCATGTACTTGGTTTTACGCACATTTATTTTCAGTCCCGCCTCTTTGCATTTAGAATGCAACGAGCGAACATTTGACTCTAAGTCCGAACGGGTATGTGCAAGCAAACACACGTCATCAGCATAATCAAGGTGACTTAAGATGTTAAATAGTCTCCATTGAAGACCTTTACCTTCCCCACCTTCCAGTGCAGCTTTCAAGATGTCATTTATTACCACCAGAAACAGGGCTGGTGATAATATGCAGCCTTGTCTGACACCCGTTCGCACAGGAAAGCTCTCGGACAGCTCTCCTCTATGCAAGACGCGACACCTTGCATCTTCGTAGGATTCTTTAATCATAGCTATGACCTTATCTGGAATACCTCTCCTACGCAAAGCATTCCATATGTAATCTCGCTTAACGCTGTCGAAAGCCTTCTCGAAGTCCACAAACATGAGATGTAGTGGCGAACCCATTTCGGCTGACTGCTCTAATATTATCCGTAGGGTATTTGTGTGGTCGGTACAAGACGACCCTTTACGGAATCCAGCCTGATAAACTTCGAGAGTGCTCTCGACGACATCACTAATCCTATTGAGAATTACCTTAGCCATAATTTTTGATACGGCAGTAAGTAGACATATATCACGCCAATTGCCACAATCCCGAAGGTCGCCCTTCTTCGGAATTTTCACAATGACGCCCTCCTTCCATTCAGTCGGATATCTTCCATCATTCCACACCTTAGTGAAGAGTGGGAAGAGTATATCGGCTGTTATTTCCGGGTCCGCTTTGAGGAGTTCGGTTGGTAGTCCGTCTATACCTGGAGCTTTCCTTCCCGCCATTGACCGAATGGCGGAAACTATCTCTTCCTTATCTGGGGGATCGTCCCTAATAGAGGATTGTTGCGGTTGGATGTTTGGAAGTTGTTTTGTTTCCGGAATATCTTCATCTGACAAGATGTTTAAAATATCAGAGAAGTATTCCTTCCAAAAAAAATATATGCCAAATTAAATTACGTACCGGACTATGATCGGACCAATGAAATTCAATAGCTCGACTTTGGATTACCAAATTTTATATTAGAAATTGGAACACTTAATAGAAAGTAATAATTTTATGGCGCAACAGTATGAAGACGCTAGAAAGGACTTAAAAGTAACTACCTCGGAACTAAATTAAAATATTCTAAAATAATTTCACTACAGAACGAGAATATAAAAAAGATAAGCAAATTGTCGAACTTGAAATCAGAATGTTCTCCGTAAATTGCAAATACCTAATAACATGGAAACATCAATGAAATATACAGACGGCGTAAAAAGGACAAGAAGCGTAAGGTTCACTTAAAAAAAATAGCGAAAGATTGCTTATCAAAGCGTGGGAGGCACAATATTAATGACCAGACGATCTAGAAAGCCTCACTGCTTACACGCGAAAACTATTTTGGCTTACGAAGGTAAGAGCTCATGAAACAAATTATAAATAAGTTTGGTACAGGAACGACAAAGATCGAAGAAGGTAAAGTGATCATCATACCACCGGAAGCTAACCTAAATTTTTTATCGTAGATTTGTCAGTTTTGCTTTTACTTGTATTACGACTCATCATACTAAAAATGTCAAGACTCCGTCTATCTGTTCGCTGTCCGCCGTACGTGTACGCTCAGCGCACATTAATTCCCAAACTCTTCAAGATGGAAAGTTCATTTGTAGGTGGATTGTAGATGGTTGCGGGTCTCAGACGAACACCCATTTAGGGAGTGTAAGGGTTAAGGAGGAAGCAGGGGGAGCGCTAAAACCGATATATAAGAATTCAAATATCCCAATCATGTTTACAGCCTAGTAGGTAGCGTGTTGGTCTTGTAATGCGAAGGTCGGGAGTTCAAATTCCGGCCGGTGCAATATATAATTCCAGCACTTTGCCTGCTTGGATATACCTTAGTCACCTCATTCTACGAAAATGAAAAAATTCGTAGAAAGAGGTTTGTACGAAGGGCTAACAACCCTTCCATAATAAGTAATGAAAAAATGTTAAGGAACCTGAATATCAGGAGGTCAAGGTTCGATTTGGGCTGTAGAGCCATTTTAGAAGAAGTAGTAGTAGTAGATTTGAAGGTGGCATATAGATACACCAAAATCAGCTTAGAGGGAGGCTAATCATTGTAAGGGAGAGGGTCAAAGGGGTCTTAACATTCTTAAGGGCGAGGATTAGGGGGGGAGGAGCGGTTGCAAAGAAAAACACTTACATATTAATGTTTCGACTATCTCTTAAGCTATGTAATTGAAACTTGAAATATATATTATGGTGTTAAGCTATACTAGCGAAATGCGAGAAAAATATAACACTTGGACACAGTAGTAGTGGGGGGAAATGGGAAGCATTACAAAAGTGGTGCACTTTTCAAAAACCGAGCACAGATATCAAATTGAAATTTTATTAGATTGTAGAGCTACATAGTCTTTAATTTTGGTAAAAAGTTTTGGTAAGTTGGGAGACGGTAGGCAAAAATGTCGAAAAATTGGAATAATATTTTTAGGGTTTTACCAAAATTATACATAAGGCATATAGTTCTACAATTTGACAAAGTTTCAACTTCGTATCTGCATTGAATTTTGAGATAAACCGGTTTGAAAATTGAACTCATTTGCACCCACTAGACTTCTGTCCAAATTTTATCCCCCTAACCCTCCGCCTTGAAAATATTCGCCTCTCTTTAAGTTGATTATGGTGGACATTAGAGCCACCTATGGAGCTGTAAGAAATGAACTCATTCTGTTAAGTAGTTTCGAAATCATTTGAAAAAAAAAAAAAATTGACCGACAATTGGTTCTCCTCTCACCTTTTGTAATCCCCTGAATAAAAAAATTAATTTATTTCCACTTCTTTCCACATAAATCAGTATACCCGAATGTCGAATTTCACCTTTCTATCTATAGTCGTAGTGGAGATATAGCATTCGTAGTTTTCCATATTAACCCTCCTCCGCCTCCCCCTTCCACTTACACTCCGCAAAACTTAGGCAATGAAAGCTCCCCATTAATTCTACAATCCACCCAAAAATAATTGCTCTTTGCGTGTAGTTAAGTGAGATTCCATATGGAATGTTTTGCGTAGGAGAGGTATTCCAGATAAGGTCATTGCTATAATTAAAAAATCCTACGCAGATGCAAGGTGTCGCGTCTTGCATCGAGAGCTGTCCGAGAGCTTCCCTGTGCGAGCGGGTGTCAGACAAGGCTGCATATTATCACCAGCCCTGTTTCTGGTGGTAATAAATGACATCTTGAAAGCTGCACTGGAGGGTGGGGAAGGTAAAGGTCTTCACTGGAAACTATTTAACATCTTAAGTCACCTTGATTATGCTGATGACGTGTGTTTGCTTGCACACCGTTCGGACTTAGAGTCAAATGTTCGCTCGTTTCATTCTAAATGCAAAGAGGTGGGACTGAAAATAAATGTGCGTAAAACCAAGTACATGCGCATGGGTTCGAACGCAAGCACACTGATAGTTCTTAACGGACAGGACGTGGAAGAGGTGCAAGATTTTTGCTATCTCGGAAGCATAGTCAGCATAGACTGCGGAGCCAAAAAGGATGTTGAGGCTTGGCTAAATAAAGCTCGTCAGGTTTTCGGTATCCTTTCTCCTTTCTGGAGGTTAAGAGAGATCTCCATTCGCACGAAGCTGCGAATTTTTGGCGTCAAATCCGTGTTATTATATGGTTGTACTACGTGGAAAGTGACCGTTCGACTTACCAAGAAACTACAGACTTTCGTAAGCCAATGCCTCCGGCGCATCTTAGGAATATTCTGGCCAGAAGTAATCTCCAACGACAAACTTTGGAGAACAACTGTCCAGACTAAAATAAGTATTGAGATTCAAAGGCAGAAGTGGCAGTGGATCGGTCATACTTTGGAGGAGAATTGTTTCTGTCCTATGCCCCTATTGGGGGTCTTAACAGGAATTTGATTGGTTGATTGAATGTCGTTGGAGTGTACACGTACGGCGTACGGCGTACGAACAGGATTTTTTAGGCTGATTTAGTCACGAAACCCATAAAAACAAAATTTCAAGGTAGCAATTTTCGTTTTCTGTGTCGATCAAAATACTTTATTATTAGAATAATAAAGTAAAAAATCAATGAATTTCAAGATATTAAACGGTCTAGTACCTTCGCGAGGAATGAAAGAACAAAAGTATTAATTTGAACGATTCAAAATCACCAACAGATAAAAACGTAACAGGACTACGATTCGGCGTAAAGCCCAATCGTTCGATACTCTAGACGTAAGAGAAATTTTTTGATTATAAAAAATTTCGTAGGGGAAGTAGTAGAGCGGGTGACGATATATAACCGGGGCTGTCGTCCTAGGGTATACGGGGTATACGCCGTATACCCTCTGCTCATTTTCTAGAAAAAGCGTATACCCTCTGATACCAAAGCTGTACACGGTGGTACACGCTGTTATGTACGTCGTATTCCCTCTGCTTTTTATGAAAGTAGCTTGTATCGCATATTTTTATACTTTAGATGAAATCTAGGAGTACTAAAAGGTTTCTCTAAAGCTCGTAACGCTAAGAAATAAGGCTCGGAGAGAGAAATGGGTTGGACAGAACTTTGTTTCATCGCTCAAAAATTTCAAAACTGGATGTATTTCCGTCCGACCGTTTGCTCTCTAGCTTGGGTATGCGTCCAACCAGAAAGTTTCAATTTTGCATACATTGTTTTCGACGAAAAAGTAAGATCACGTTCGTGAACGGGCTAAATCGCTCTACTCCTTCTACACCCTCCCATACAAGATGACTCATTTTTAAAAATTCACAGTAATCAAATTTTTTTGAAAACTATAAAAGCTAATAATTTGGAATGCATTGCTTTTATCGTAAATGTAGTCAATGGTCAATTATTCGAATCCTTCCACCACCTCTCACATAAACTGCACTCATTTTATTCAGTACATATAACAATTATCGTGGTCAAATTTTGTACTTAATACTTAGTTTGCATTATTATTAAGTTTAAAAAAAATAACTGATTAGATTCACTCCTTCTACAAACTCCCTTACAATGGGACACAATTTCACAACTTTACAAAAAATCGATTTTCTTCAAAGGAATGAACATTCTTGATCTAAAAATTGAGAGATGTCAATTTTATTCTATTATTATTAAGAAAAAATCACTAAAAACCCTCCACTCCTTCTACCACATCCCATATAAACTGCACAATTCCACTAAATGTAATACACTAATTTTTATACTCTAGATGAAATCTGAGAGTATATTGTGTTTGCCTTACCGTTTGTAACGCTAAGCAATAACGCTCGCACAGAGCCGCCAAGGGTACAGAAATATTTGTTGTCGCTCAAAAATCTCGATTCCGAGTGACCGTCTGTCCGTCTGTCTGTCTGTCCGTCTGTGCGTCTGTCTACAGCATAACTCTCGAAAGCTTTGAGCTATAGTGCTAAACATTTTTGTGTGTCATTTTTAGCAAAAAAGTAACTTTAAGTTCGTGAATGGGCTACATCCCCCCCCTCCTTCTACCCCCTCCCATACAAATTTCATGAAATTTCGAAATATTAAGAAATTGATTTTTCTTTGAAACTATTTAAGCTATCGACTTGAAATTTAGGTGGAAGTATTATGATATAGATGTCATTAATATTACGGAATATTAACCCGATCCCCTTACTCCTTCTACCCCCTCCCATACAAATGGACAATTTTGAAAAATACATATTTTCGATTTTCATTGAAACTAGTAAAGCTGAAAAGACGAAATTTTGTCAGTATTAATTCTACTATAATCGCAATTTATTTTGAATACAATTATTAACTTGACTTCACTCCTTCTACCCCCTCCCATACAAATTTCACGAAATTTTGGAATTTAAATTAAATTATTTTTCTTCGAAACTGTTAAAGCTATCAACTTGATATTTTGTAAAAAGTATACAAATAGAAAAATTAATACTGCGAAAAAAATTTGTTTTGATCCGTACACTCCTTCTACCCCCTCCCATACAAATGCATAATTTTTGTTAAATGCATTTTATCGATTTCCATTCAAACTAGAAAAAGTACAAACTTCAAATTTTGGCAGAATTTGTTTCTTAACAATTGAAATAAGTGTTAGAAAAATTTATCAGCTCCACTTCACTCCTTCTATCACCACCCATACAAACATCTGTATTATAAATTCAAGAAAAGCATTTCTCCTTCAAGTATATGAGAGCTATCGACTTTGAAATTGAATCAAAGCATGGTGATAAGGATGATGATAAGCAGTTTCAAAATCATCTTAAACGCTCCACTTCCTCTGCCACCTCCCATACAAATGCCCCAATTTCAGGAAAACTACGACCAATTTCTTTAAAAATAATGAAAACTAAAAACTTTAAATTCAGTAAAAACATTGTGCATGCCATGTTCGGTGTCATATACGAAAAATACAAACCTCCCCCTCAACTTCTACCACCTCCCATGCAAAAGTATCTATTCACTATTCGAAAGAATTTGAGATGACATATTTTCCGGTATATTAAAGTCTTTTCCATCTCATCTTGAGTATCATATGATTGGGCTTTAAGCCCAATCATAATTCTGTTATGTTTTTAGGTCATATTTAATTTTCGGAGCTTAAATTTTAGATAAATCATTTTTATAGCTACTCCAGCATGATGTGAAAAAAATTAATTAATGGTAGGGGTAGGAGGGAACTATCCAAACAAAATTTTCTAGGATCACGAAAATTTCTAACTCATCTAGAGTATCGTATGAATCGGCGTTACGTGCAATCTTCTTCTTCTACAATGGCGCTACAGCCCAAGTTACGTGTAATCGTACTCCTGCTATTTTTTTTTGTTTCTTAAATTATGTGCTTGTGTTGATTGTTTTAAATCCTTCTAGTTGCGTTTATTGCAAATTTGATCATGTATTCGGTTTTCATGGTTCATTTGTTTATTTGGAAATTTCTTACATTAACTCGTTTATGAAACAAGATAAAACAGTTCCCTTCGAATTTTGGAAAGTTTTGTAATCGCCCCTAGTGAAAAAAAAACCACGCTGGCTATGAAAACCAGCGAAAATTTGATATTTAAGAACATACCATTGGTACGTAATCTAAGAATCGTACCAATTAAAAGCAAACAATTTTTTAAAGTATGGTCGATAGGATGACGACTCTGTTCGGAATTAAATCTTGAAAACGTAGAGCTTCTCAAAGATATTTCTGTACATGTAATATGAAACCGGAAAATGTCGCTTTGGGGAAAACTAAATTAAGGAAAATATACAGACAATTTAACGTGGAAGAAGTCGAGGCAATTAATGGTTTCCGAGATCTTACCGACAATAGCGAAATTATTTCAGAAATTTTAAGGCCGTAGTTAAGAACGATTTCAACGTTATTTTCCTTGAAAATGATATTAAAAACAAAATATCTATACTTCATATTGCATTTTACTTATTTTGCACACACAGTCAGTGTAAAATACTTAAATTGCTATAGCAAACCCTTTGATCGCCGCGCGGGCTTTGTTTTGCACTGGGAGCACATCTTTCTAAGTTTATAATAAATTGTTGCGTAGGATAATTTAATTGCAGTTCAATGTTGTTTATGATTTGATAATTTTATGAATTTAGCATCACTGGTGACCACTCTAGCCTTACAACAGCGTATACCCTCTACTGAACTTACGACTATAGCCCTGCATACAATTAATTTTTTCACATCACGCTAGAGTTGCCTTCAAAATGTTTTATACAGAATTTAGAACTCAAAAATTTAATAGATACTGAGAAAATTAGTGGATCTAGTGAAATTGTACAGTTTGTATGAGAGATGGAACAAGGAGAGGCGAGTTCTTAATGAATTGATGAAACATCATGCTTAAATTGCAGATCAGTATCATACTTTTCAGGAAAATCGAATTTTTGTAAAGTTGTGAAATTTTGTCATATTGTATGGGAGGAGGTAGAAGCAGTGAAGCTAATCATCAAATTTTTGTTGGTCTTACTAATAAATTTAAATAAATATTTATTTCAGCTCGATAACTTTTATACGGGCTGAGTAAATTGGTTTATGATATTTCATGAAAAAGTGCAGTTTATATGGGAGGTGGTGGAAGGAACGAGAGGGCTCAAATAACTTCTATGCAGTAGATTGATATCATCATAAAAGTATTAATTTTCAGTTCGATAAATTTTTTACGCACTGAGTATATTGGTTTAGAGCATTTCATGAAGAAGTGCAGTTTGTATGGGAGGTGGTGGAAAAAGGGGAGGACACGAACAATTTTTTTACAGTACATTGAAATCGTCATAAAAGTATTACATTCCAAATTTCAGATCAATAGCATATATACTTTTCGAGCGAATCCGTTTATTGTCAAATTGCAAAATTGTGTCATTTTGTATGGGAGGGGGTAGAAGGGGTGGAGCAATTTGGCCCGTTCACGAACTTGATCTTACTTTTTCTTCAAAAACGACGTGTGTACAAAATTTGAATTTTGTAGCTCAACGTGTTCTCAAGCTAGATGGGACGCGGGCCAACGGACGGACATCCGGTTTATAATAAACTTATAATACTCTCAGATTTCATCTAGAGTATAAAAAAAGCTACGAACATACAATTTTATACATAGTGGGTAGCGTGGTTCACAATCAATAGGTCGTGGGTTCAATTCCAACTCCAGGCAGTTGGATGTTTTAAGCACGATTTTTTGTAGTTGCTACTAGCAATAAAAAATTATTCGAAACAAAATGGGCGAACGATCTGACACTAAAAGAGTGCCAAATACTCAGTATATGGTATCTGTTCGCTTTCTATCATTCAGTCCCCCATACCAACAGCAAATATCTGTCATTAGTAGTCAGTTCAACTGAAAAATATACCCGATTCACCACTCGTAACGGTAGTTCTCACTTCCCTTCCCCTTCCTTTCCAATCCCATTCCTTCCCACCATGACTGTGTTTGTGCATTGCACATAAAGGTCGAAATTACCACGTTATTCTGTAAGAAAAAGAAATTATTATTATTTTTATGAGAAACTTCCACCCGATTTAACATCATAAATTTTTTGTTATTCTTTGAAAACTGCAGATCTTACCGGAAAGTAATTGTAAAAGAACACATATTGTTATTTTACACAATACTGTATCTAAGGTATCATTTCACAGACATAGAGCTTCTCTAGTTCGCAGTAAAGAACTCAGTAGACACAAAGAACATTCCAGGAAAATAAATGCACATATTCTGCAAAAGTATTCAATGTTAGAGCTTTTTAGCGAACAATGAAGCAACTTTATAGAAATAACTTTTAGATAAGACTTGGAGTCTATAAAAGCCCAAAGAAATTCCAAGACTTATGGATTTTAATGGGATTTAACGAATCAAAAGATATTGAGAGCTGATGATTTTATTCGTCTACAAGATCTGCTATTCGTGTACGAGTTCTTCGAATTATTCGACTGTGGACCAGGGATCTCCTTCAATTCCACTTTTATTCTAACAATATTTTAAAAGCATCGCAAGTATTTATAAAGGACTAGGTACGATTTCGTTAGACGGTTTTTCACAGAGAAATTAATGTAATGGCTCTTGAATATCGAAATCTAATAACAATGAACATATACTACCTGCAGAGATGGAGAATTTATTCCAATGAGGTCATGAAATTGCACCGAAACGACAAAAAAACGCACTCTAAAATATTCCAAATTGGGTACATAACGAATCGAATGCGGACAAATCGATTTCTACTTGGAAGTAGAGTCTACGAGTATCTAAAACTAAAACACTTTTACTTCTTTTTCTTTGTGCGATTCATTAAGATTTCAAAATAGAATATCATTGACGAAAATATCCAAAATCGTTACGCTTAGGATTGGTTTTTTTTTTTTTTTTGTTTTTCTTCTTTCATTATACGGATAGATATCTTGAAAGTTGAATAAGTAAAACTTCAGTTACTGGGACTGTGAATAACATAGTGTAGATCAATATGTGTACAACTCACAATCTGCCTTTGAAATAACGTGTTTAGGTGTGTAGTAGATAGAACCAGGGCCGTGCTGTCCCTCGTTACAAGCAATGCATCTGGGCGGTAGCTTAAAGAGGTGAAAATTTCCTAAAAGTTATGTTATTTCAAAAGTGCTTCAATGAGATTACTAAAAATTAAACTTACGAGCATGTTTAGTTATTGCAACCTTAAAATTTTCAACCTTATAAACATTCGAAAATAATAAATAACAAAAATTTATAAGACACCCCGTAGGGTAGAAATCATTTGTTAGAACATGGTAACGAAATTTTCTATGGTTCTGTGGCAAACTGAATAACCTTCTGAAGTTATAATTCGCCATTCTCTTTATAGCGATGCCGCTCCTGGGGCTCTATTCTCGTATTGCAATCGCAATTTTACTTTATTATTCTAATAATAAAGTATTGCGATCGGAACAGAAAAAAATTGCTACCCTCGAAATTAGTTTATTTCTTCATACATACAAATAACTAAGTCCAAAAATGCAATAAAAAACACAACCGAATTATGATTGGGTGTAAGGCCCAATCATACAATATTCTAGATGAAATGGGAAAGAATTTAATGTACCAGAAGATATGTCATTTCAAATTCTTCGCAATTGTGAATGGTGACTTTTGTATGGGAGGTAGTAAAAGCAGAGGGGGGAGGTTTGTAATTTTTATATGCATACATATAACACCAAACGTAGTATATAAAATCTTTCATGCTGAATTTAAAGTTTGTAACTTTCATAAATTTCGAGGAAATTGAACAATTTTTGTCTGAATTTATGGAATTTGTATGGGAGGTGGCAGAGAAAGTGCGAGGTTTTGGATGATTTTTAATCTGCTTATAAACATCCTAATCACATTGCGATGTTAGAATTTTAAAGTCGATAGCTCTCATATGTTAGGGTAGCTAGGGTATAGCCTAGTAGGTAGTGTGTTGGTCTTGTAATGCGAAGGTCGTGAGTTCAAATCCCGGTCGGCGCAATATATAATTCCGGCACATTGCCTGCTTGGATATACCTTGGTCACCTCAATCTAAGAAAATGAAAAATTCGTAGAAAGAGGGTTGTGCGAAGAGCTAACAACCCTTCCACAATAAGTAATGACAAATGTTAAGAAACCTAAATATCAGGAGGCCAAGGTCCGATTTGGACTGTAGCGCCATTGTAGAAGAAGAAGCTCTCATATGTTCCAAGGAGAAATACTTTTCTTGAATTTACAATGCAAAAATTTGTATGGGAGGTGGTAGAAGGAGTGAAGCGAAGTTCATATTTTTTTAACATTTATTGCAATTATTAAGAGACAAAATTTGACAAAATATTAAGTTTGTGCTTTTTCTAGTTTCAATAAAAATCAATGAAATGCATTTACCAAAAATGTGCATTTGTATGTATTTCAATCAAAACCAAATTTTGACATCGATGATATTTATTAAAATATCATCATCATCAATGGCGCGACAGCCCAAATCGGGCCCTGGCCTCCTGAAGTCGTCGCCTCCAATCGTCTCGATCCAAAGACCGCGTCCTCCAGCTGCTAATTTTTAAAATGGCTTTGCTGTCTTCATCAACCGAGTCTTCCCATCGCTTGCGTGGTTTGCCTACTGGCCGGTTACCACTCGCTTTGCCTTTAAGAGCACGTTTGGGGATTCTTCTGTCTTCCATTCGCTCTACATGGCCAGCCCACTGCAGTTTACGTAGCTTGATGAACGTTGAAGCTTCTGGCTCGTCGTAGAGTTGATACAACTCATGGTTGTATCTTATTCGCCATTCCGTTCCTTCCTTCACAGGTCCCAAAATTCTTCGGAGGACCTTTCTTTCGAATGCGTTAACTGCTTTTTCGGAAGTTCGCGTTAATGTCCACGTCTCGCTGCCATAACAGAGCACAGGTCGTATAATAGTTTTATAAATCCGCAGCTTATTGTTCCTGTGCACTTTCTTGGATTTCATTATTGGAAGTACCGAATAATACGTCTTATTTGCAAGTATTATCCGTCGTTTGATTTCGTCTGTTTCATTACCGTCCTTTGTTAGATTAGCCCCAAGATATATGAAGTTGTCCACACTCTCCAAATTATATTCCGCAATTGTTATGTTTTGTCTGATTGGCGTTCTTATTCTTGTTTGCGTCATTACTTTTGTTTTGCTTTCATTAATGCGCAACCCGACTTCTTTTGCGGCGGAGTCAAGATTGAAAAATACCTCCTTAGCACTAGGGAAGGATCTTGCTAGAATGTTAATGTCGTCAGCGTATGCTACTAGTTGGGTGGACTTGAATAGTAGTGTCCCGTTGGTGTCGACTGGGATTTTTCGGACGACATACTCTAGTGCCAAGTTGAAAAGCATAGGAGCTAGACCATCTCCCTGCTTTAAGCCACATTCGGATCGAAAGCTGGTTGTGGAATCGGTTTGTATTCTCACTTGGGATTCAGTGTTCGTCATTGTGAGTCTTGTTAGTCGGACTAGTTTTGGAGGAATTCCAAAGTCAAGCATGATTTGGTACAGTACGCTCATGTCGATACTGTCGTATGCTTGTTTAAAATCTACGAATATTTGGTGCACGTCTGTGTTATATTCCCAGCATTTCTCAAGCACCTGTTTCACCGAGAATATCTGGTCTGTTGTAGATCGTCCGGTTCTGAATCCGCCTTGGTATTCGCCAATTATTTGATTTGTATAGGGCTTAAGACGACGTTCAATTATTTTTGTCAGTATTTTATAGGACGTACACAACAATGATATACCTCTGTAGTTCTCACAGCAGAGTTTGTCTCCTTTCTTGTAAATTGGACATATAATGCTTTTTCGCCAGTCGTCGGGTATGATTTCCTCTGTCCAAATTTTGCATATCATGTTGTACAGTATTTCAGCGACACAGTTTCCACCGTTTTTCAGAAGTTCAACTGGTATTTCGTCAATTCCCGGCGCTTTGTTTCGTTTTTGGTCACATAGGGCTGCTTTGATTTCAGGAAGCGTGGATGGTGTCGATGATGGTTCATCTTCGTCAGTTGAGGCTTGAATTGAAATGTTGTCTGTCGTTATCGGCGCTACTGAGATGGGATTCAAAAGATGTTCAAAGTATGAAGCCCATCTCCTTTTGATTTCTTCTGTGTCGCTGATGATATTGCCCTCTGCGTCTTTGCAGAGACTGGTTTTTGGCTTATATCCCTTTTTTAAGTCTTTTACTATGGCGTATGCGTCCCGCGTTTTATTTTTTCTCATGTCGTCGTCCATTTTTTGTATCTTGTCATTATGGTACTTCCTTTGTTTTCGTCTGCAGGTCTTTTTCGCATATCGCCTAAGCTCGTCATATCTTTCTTTTTTGGCTCGTGTTGGTCGTTCAGTAAAAATTTTGTAAGCTTCGTTCTTTCTGTCTATTGCGTCGCGACATTCTTGGTCGAACCAATCATTATTTTTTCGCCGTGCTTGATACCCTAATACCTCTTCCGCGGAGGATTTGATGCCGTCTCGTATTTTCATCCACGCATTATCCACTGGCATACTTTGGATATTTTCATATATTGGTGTCAGGTGTTTATTACATGCTAGCATGTAAGCCTGCGCCACCGTTTCGTCGTTAAACTTGTCGACATTGAATTTGCGAGCTCTACTCGTTTTCGAATACCCACGACAAGCTATTTTGCATCGATACTTAGCTCTGACTAGATAGTGATCAGAGTCACAATTCGCACCGCGGAGAGTTCGTACATCAAGTATACTGGAAGCAGCCCTTTTCTCAATAAGAACGTGGTCTATTTGGTTGAAGGTGTGACCATCTGGTGATGCCCACGTTCGTTTGTGAATATCGCGATGTGGGAAGCACGTAGAGCTTACTATGATATTTTTGCTGCTTGCGAAATCAATAAGACGTTGGCCATTGTCGTTGGTTATGTCATGGAGACTGTGCCCTCCTGTTGTTCCTCTACGAGCCTCCTCCTTTCCGACTTTTGCATTAAAATCCCCTAAGACAATTTTTAGGTCATTCGAGGGCAGTGAGTCATAGGTTGTCTCTAGGGTGGCATAAAATTCGTCTTTAGTTATATCGTCCTTGTCTTCTGTTGGTGCGTGAACGTTGATCAACCAAGTGTTGAAGAATTTAGTCTTTATTCGGATTGCACACAATCTTTCACTTACTGGTCTGAAGTTCGTGACCTGTTGTTTAAATTTTTTGTCAACGACAAAAGCGACTCCAAGCTCTCTGCTTCCCGACAATTTTCCACTTGGATAGATTGTGTGTGATCTCATGTCCATGATTTCGTTACCGAGCCATTTCGTTTCTTGGATGGCAGTTATGTTGATGTTGTGTTTTGCCACTTCTTCGAGAAACTCTTTCAGAGCTCCTGTCCTAAATAAGGATCGAACATTCCAAGATCCAATAGAGTAGTCCATTTTTCGTTTGCGGGGTCGTTGCCGTTGAGTCCATCCTTTCCGAGGCTGTTCTTCAGGTTTCTGGACAGTGTTCTTTTTCCGGTGATGCGTTGTCGGCGCCTCGCCCAACCCCCGACCTGGAGGACCGGTCCTACTTATTTATTACACCCTAGTAGAAAAAGGGTGGGAGTTTTGAGCTAAATATGACATGCTGGAGTTCTCACAGCTATGCTGCAAGTCCAACTATGTCATACTTTTTGCCTACTTCCTGAGACGCACTGGTGTTACTGGCCATTCAGGTTAACTCCATGTTCCCTCCTCCTTTCTCAACTCGGGCTTGGGACCGTCTATGGCGGAGTTTTTAAAATATACTTTTATCAAAATTTAAAGTTGATGGCTTTAACGGTTTTGAAGAAAAATAATTTAATTGAAATTCCGAAAAATTTTTATGGGAGGGGGTAGAAAGAGTTAGGTGAAATTGACATTTTTTCTAAAATTGGTTGCAATTGTAGTAAAATTAATTATGACAAAAATTGGTTCGTTTAGATTTGCTAGTTGCAATGAAAACCGAATAAATGCATTTTTGAAAATTGTTCATTTGTATGGGAGGGGGTAGAAGGAGTAACGTGATCAGGTCAATATTCCTTAACGTTAATGATATTCACATCTGACCTAATTTTCAAGTCAATAGATTCGAGCACAATTTTCGATTACAGCGGTAAATACATTAAAAGTCAAAATGCCTCGAAGAACCATATGGTGTTACAAAAAAGCAGACTGGGGAGCATTAAATCAGTTTTTCAAGACCTTTAATTGGAAATTGTGTTTCGAGTCTAATAACTGTGATACAGCTTGTCAGCTTGTAACCGAAACCATCCTTAAGGGTATGGAACTCTTCATACCCTTTAATTATAAAGGTATCAAACCATCAAAGGATTCGTGGTTTACTAAAGATTGTCTTACGGCCATCCGGAACAAGAAAAAATATTTATTTATTTATTTATTTAATATACCTAGGTAGACAAGTTAAGTCTATTTACAAAAAAATTTTCATTTTTAAGAGCAACCCAACGTCTGCCAACAGATCGCTTGACAACGTGTCAAGAAATACATGCAAGTCGATTTTGAAAAGTGCTAAGTTTCAACACGACCAAAAACTTCGACGGAAAATTCTCGAAACACCAAATGGCTCGAGATCTTTTTGGTCATTTGTTAAAACGGTCAACAGCAACCATATAAAATCATCTACACCATTTCTCCTAGATGGGGACCGAATTGTAGTTCATCCTGTTGAGAAAGCCAATCTTTTCGCAGCAAGTTTCCCACGAAACTCCAGGCTGCCAGCGTCAAACCAGTCTCCCCCGCTTGTAACACCATCTGGATTTCGTCTACCTGAGGTTCATTTTCGCACACGACTTATCTCTTTGTGAGCTCAATGTTCAAAAATCTGTAGGTCCCGATGGTATTACCCCCTTAGTCCTAAAAAGATGTTATGCGTCCCTGGCTATTCCATTCGTTGGAACTCTTGCATCCATAAATTTGGCGAAGGTCAAGTTCTGGCGCTTGACATCGCTAAAGCGTTTGACAGAGTTTGGCACAATTGTCTCCTGGTGAAGTTCAAAGCAGTCGGCTTTAATAATAACCTCGTAAAATGGATCGACAGTTTCTTACATGAACGCACTATACAAGTCGTATTGGATGGCGTGGCATCTTCCCACTTTCCCGTAGATTCCGGAGTCCCCCAAGGCTCTGTTTTATCTCCCACACTCTTTCTTATTTTTATCAATGAGCTTCTGTCGTCAACGCTCAATCCGATACATTGCTTTGCAGATGACAGTACCCTGGATAACATCTATGAATTCGACTCAATTACTAATGCTCACCATGTCCCGGTAACATCTAAACGTGCCGAACTATTTGGATCATTGAACTCTGGCTTGAACCTAATCTTGGAATGGGGTAGGATAAATAGAGTGGAATTCAACACCTCAAAAACACAGGCCTGTCTTCTTTCCCTTAAACGTGATGTCCCGGCGTCGGTTTCTAAGGTAACCTTCGGTGGTGTCCTTCTAAACTCTTCCGAATACTTATCACTTCTTGGCATCAAAATAAATAACCATCTTAATTGGAACCAGCACATACTCGACGTAGCTCTTGACGCTTCCAAACGCCTAGGAGTTCTCCGAAGATGACCTAGCAAATATCTATAAGGCCTACATTAGACCACGCCTTGAGTACAATTCGAATTTATGGGCTGTGGCACCCAAAACACAACTTGCGATGCTCGACCGTGTCCAGAGATCGGCGTTCCGACTAATTGGAGATGAAGCCAACACGGTTTCTATAGACTCCCTAGAGCATCGCAGAAATGTCGGAGTACTAAGAATTTACTACCGCTACTTTCATAGTAAGTGCAGTGAGGAGCTTGCTAAACTTATTCCACCTCTGTACGCATTTACTAGAAACACTCGCCTAGCTTCAAGCGCACACGAGTTAACTGTTAAGCTTCCGCACAGTGAAATATATGCAATCATTCATACCCCGAACTTCTAAGCTCATGAATGCATTGCCTGAAGCTGTATTCCCATTGTCATACGACCCTCGACGTTTCAAACTCAACATCGACCGGCATTTTAGGCTTTTCCACCCTGTTAATCCCGTCTAACCTTAACTCCTTAACTCCTTTTTTTCCCTTACCGACATGACTGTGTAATTTACATTAAAGGTTGACCCCCTAAGTTGTGTTCGGCTACTTAATAAAAAAAATAGCTGAAATGGTTTCGGAGAATCAATCAATTTCTTTAAATTTTGAAATTTCATGAAATTTTCAAGGGTAGGGATAAAAGGAGTGGGGGGATGTGGCCCGTTCACGATCTTAAGGTTACTTCTTTGCTAAAAATGACATATGACAAATTTCAGCGCGATAGGCCAAAGCTTTCCAGAGTTATGTTGTAGACAGACGCACATACGGACAGACCGTCACTCGGAGGCTTTCGAGCGACAATAAATATTTCTGTGCCCTTGGCGGGGAAGTGGGTAGAAGGAGTAAGGCAAAGTTGATATTTGTTATTATTATTACTTTTTTTTTTTTTTTTTCATTTATTGCAATTATTAAGGAACAAAGTCTGACAAAAAGTTAAGTTTCTACTTTTTCTAGTTCCACTGAAAACCGATTAAATGCGTTTGCAAAAATTTGGCATCTGTATGGGAAGGGGTTCGCATCAAAACCAAATTTTTCGACATCAATGATATTTGCAATAGGAAATAAGAGAACATTCCCTCTGTCCGCGGTTGCCTATTCGCATGTTTTGCTTATTCCGCAACTAATCGACCCAAAGAAAACAAATATTGGGCAAGATGCTTAAAATTTCCTTCATAAATCGGGGCAATCTTATAGGTTGCTTTATATCAAGCGGAATCTATGAAACAGCTTAAAACTTCTGAATACAAAAATTGTAAACTGTCCTATCGAAATTACAATTAGTACGTAAGATAAATATAATATTACAAATTAGTTGCTAATCTAGGTCAATGAATGTTAAGGCCTTTGAAATTTTTTCATCATCGAACAATTTCAATAAGTACCCTCTAAAGATATCGCGTATACGATAAACGTATGCATATTACCAAGCTGTACAAGTTTCTAAAATTTATAAAGCCAACGAATTACAGCGCATAGACCAAAGCAAAAGATCTCAACAATCCAGCAACCTTTCGTGTGACACAGCGCCACTTATCGGATCCATGAAATTACATTGCAGTAATTTAATTAGCACTCGAATCACTTTTATGGTAAGTGCACCTGAAACGAAGCAAACTTATCCACCTACAACTAACGAACGGAGTAGAAAGCCTACTATAATATCACTTTAGTTCATAATTCACACTCTCCATCGCTGACATTATGAATATGTTATCGGTTCCCTGAAAGCCTTCAATCGTTCCCCATAGTTTCAAACATAACACCAAACCAGTACCATCTATCCGCGCCATAATTAGATGAATCTGATAGTTTAGGAAAACATTGTGGTCGAACAAAGAATATGCGGCTACGATAAAACACACACTTAAATGAATAATCGCATTATGGTTCCAGGACACGACACGAACATAATTCTCATGAGTAAAGTTTAATTAGCTTCACATAATTGACTAACATAAAGCTTAAAATCGCGCTTACCTTTATCCTATGGAGCTACGTAATCAAAGAACGAAACTTGGAATAATTCATGGCTTGACGCGGAGATTATTTAAAAGAGAGTTTCACGGATAACCTTCACGTCGTCCGACCAAACTTTTCCTCAGAAGATTTTAACCGCATTTTTACTTACTTTTTTTTTGCCTGAAATAAAAATGAAAAATTGCAAGTTAATAACAAGAAGAATATAGAAGTTTAAAATTAAGAAAAGTTTACGATAATAGAATAAATTTTGGATGAAGTCAAAGAAAACGTAGTTTCATGGTATACACTTCGTTGAACAGGAGAGAAGCTACTAGAAGCATTGGGACTATTACAAGGCGACACCGAACAAGAGACGCTAGTGATGTGCGAATTCAATTCTTTTGAGTATTCGTGAGTACCCAATAGATATCTATCTAGTATCGAATACATTCGAGTCGATACTTTTTAGATAAGAAGATAAATTGAATACATGGTACAGTTGTATTGGCAGCACTGTCATAATTCGTAATGTCGTATTATATAAAATTTAGAGTATATGTCAAAAGAGGTCTTCTTTGTGTCAATATGAACACAACATGGTGGCAGCGGTAAAAAAAGAGCTGCGTGAAATTCGAATACAAAAGTAAAGTGTGATGAGTGAGCAGTGGAAAAAGGAGTCGAACGGCGGTGAGGCAGTTAAGGTACATCAGATGATTATTTTAGAACCGCGAAAAACAGCGAAAAATTAGACAGCGGCTTCCAGTTAAAACCATCGCAGTACCGTAGTAGAGATGTCTAGTTCACGAACGAACTACTTCATTTGAACTATTCACATCATTGAACTAAACGAATTATTCACTAAGATTTTCATATTTAGTTCGAAATGAAGTGGTGGTGAGGTGAATGTAAAGTTCGGAAGTCTGCGTATTCGGTTGACAATTCATTATGATCATTCCACGTATCCGCGAAAGCAGCATTAATTCCACTCAGCATTCGATCGTGTCAACTCAATACGATCGTATCTCAGTTCTTGCGAGAACAGAGAAAAAACTGTGTCTCGTATGAATGAACTAAACTGATTAGACTGACGCACTGATTGCTCGAACGAACTATGAGCTCAATACGGTCATACCTCGGGAAGAAATGGAAGGGAGTAGTTTCTAGACAGACTACAGAATTGTTTATGGATCGAACTAAGTGATTTTTTTTTTAATATTCAAAATTTCAATATGATACATTTATACTATACTATACTATAGTATTAGCTTTTTTTTTTTGCTAGCCTCCTCTTCTCCCTTGTAAAGGGTGTTCCATGTTCCATTAAGACCATCTATTTTGAATTATTTGGAATTTAGCCTCTTTTTTGTGTCGGTCTTGCAGAGTTTGTCGGATATTCTTTACTATACGTACTATACATAACCTCCATGTCTACACTATTTATTGAAATAAAAACGTCAGAGCTTTTCAATTTTTTTTTAATTTTAAAATAGGCGGTCTTTAATGGGACACTCGTTATACATCTCGGGAGCGGATGTTTGAATTGACTTCTTCTTCAACAATGGCGCTACACCCCAAATCGGACCTTGACCTCCTGATATTCAGGTTTCTTAACATTTTTTTTTACTTATTGTGGAAGGGTTGTTAGCCCTTCGCACAACCCTCATTCTACGAATTTTTTCATTTTCGTAGATTGAGGTGACCAAGGTATGTCCAACAGGCAATATACTGGAATTATATATTGCGCCGACCGGGATTTGAACCCACGACCTTCGCATTACAAGACCAACACGCTACCTACTAGGCTACACCCTAGCTATGACTGACTGATCTCTGTAAAATTCTGTCTACCAGATTCAGTTTGACTCGATTGTCTGCAAAAAAAAAATTAAGTCTATGCATAAATTTCGAGAATGACTGCGCGGATTGAGTCAGGTGTGATTTTTTTCGTATTATTTCCTTTTTTTCAGTGGAGGTATCTGCAAAAAAAATAATTTAGCATTTTTTGCAGATATCTTGAGAACGACTGCTTGAATCAAAGTGGGTGTGTTCTTTATCTTATTCCTTTTTTACTCGGGACGTCTGCGAAAAAACCGTATTTACATTTTTTCATAAATCTCAAGAAAAGCTGCTCGTACTGAGTCAGGTGTACTTTTTTATTATTTCTCTTTTAACTCAAGATATCTTGCATAAAACTGAATTTCGTATTTTTTACAGACATTTCGAGAACGGCTGCTAGGATCGAGTCGAGTTTGATTCTTTTTCCACTCAACTTTTTTTTGTACCCGAGATATCCGCAAAAACCTGAATTTTGCAGATACGACCTCTTTTAAGCTAAATGAAACTGAAATACCTAACACAAAGAACTAATCCTTTTAGTGAATAAAAGCTAGTGAACTAGTTCAGCAAAAGAAACAATTTGGTCCATCCCTATACCGTAGGGGTAGCGACTTGGCCAAAACTGCGGAGGACCCAAGAACATATGTTGAAGCAATAGCAAAGGTTTAACGAACATTTCAAACCGCGCATTAACATCATTTCTGAACGGACCAAATTCTTGAGAAGACAAAACGGTGATACGACAGAAGATTTTGTTACAGAGCTACAGATACTAACACAAACTTCTGATTGGGGAGAGTTACTTGGTTTGCACGGATATACAAATGCTATGTAGAAATACAAGGCGAAGACAATCCAAATCACATTGACGAGCCAACCTCTAGTATACAGGAAGAAAGAATCAAAAACACGAACAACCACCCATTCCATCCAGGTCGGGAAAGAACATTTAACACTGCAAAAAAGCTTTGAATTAGACTTTCCTGAGTTTATGGAACATGAATTTTACAAACTATCGAATATTTAAAATAAATTGAAGGATATGTTGTATTGGCAGCACAATCATAGTTTGTAATGTCATACCAAAGACAGTGGCAGTCAAAAGTAAGTGAACAGCCAAAATATTACATATAATATAACTTTAAACTGGCAATACTACAATTTTCCGTTGATATTCTGATGCAAAATTCACTGGAATAAAAGATTGCAGTTATATGAACACGTGCATGAAGATTTGTTCTGCTTTTATTCGTAAGGGCGAACTATAATCCAATTATAGTCCAGTCGGATTAGATTTTTGGGATGAAATGTTGCGATCTCGATGTTTTTTTTTTTTAAACTCATTGTTTTTTTGCGTAGATTACGATAAAAATATTGCGGTCACTGGGGGAGTGGGGAAAACTCGAAAAATAGCAAAATTCGCAAATTTTCGTCTGTTTTTGAGGTTTTTTGAGTTTTATTATACTAAACAATATCGAAAAACTAAAAATGAGGTTTGATTGCAGACACTTAAACCTTTCATTTGAGTGGTACATTGTTAAATTCGGTCTATTTAAACCTGAGATATAGACTGTTATTCAAGACGTTTTTGACAATTTTCAAAGAATCTGTGTTTTTGGAAAGAAATGAGTATCTCATAGACTGTAAAAAAGATATTCTACCAAAACTTGCGGCATTGCCTCTTAATAAATGCACTTTGAATAACCGAATCAAAATTCAGCCCAAATTTAGCCGGTTTCATAGAAATTTTATCTGATGAATTTATCAAAAAATGACTTTTCGAGTAAATTTTTTCTCAACTCCTTTTTTAAGGCAGAAGGACTAAATGAAATTTCCAACTAACCTTTATAGTCACGTTGTATTGTGGACATTCTGATAAGGAATTTGCGGGGCTTGAAGCTCAATTTGACTTATCCGGAGCCGAGATATCGAATTTTTTATTGCAGATTTTAAGATTTTTTTAATAATAACGTTATTTTTACTCGTAAAAAGTTCCTTTGAGGGAGGCAAACATATTATTCTTAAATTGCCGTGTAGCTACAACTTAGGGGATGGAAATGCAAGATTAAAGAAATGAGTTGATTACATAAATGCGAGTCTAGCTCTTTTATTACTGGGCTGAAATTCAGAATTCTCTACTATTCTACGGGTTCTTCGCTATTTTTGTCTTCGATTGTTAAGTTAGTGTTGTTTAGTATCTCAGTATCATCCTCTATTTCATTCTGTATTGCGTCTCTATTTAAACAAATCTTTCCCAAACATAGTTTACAGGAGGAATTGCATTTTAGACCCATTTTTCTGCAACCGCATCTTTTGAGACACCCAGTTTTGCAGCCACAATGCATTTTTTCAATTAAATCTTGAGGAATTAAGCTTTCCTTGGAGAAAACGGCTTCAAGAATATTTCCATGTTTTCTCCACCCCCAGTTTTGTGGGTCAAGATTATTTTGCAACCAAAGCTGGCACTGCAAGTAAACCATTAACGCGTGCTGGCGTAGGGCACCTTCGGTGCAAGGCAGTGCGCTTAAATCAATATTTTCTAAGGATCTGCAATATTCAAATCGAAATTCGTTCAATGTCATGCTACAATTATTCTTTTTAGAGGAGTATAGAGTTAATACTAGAGAGCAAGAAACTTCAAATAATTTATTTGCGTCAGCTTTAGGCGAGTTAAAGATTTCCACTTCTTGTAATAAAACGTGGTATCACAGCCACCGAAAGCGTGAGTAAACAGAAATACCCTCTTCAATGATTTTAGTTCCAAGCTTGATGGTCCATACGTAGCTGCAACTTTTGAACCTCTAGTACGTTTTTTCAAAAAAACATTTGAATTTTCGTCAGCTAATTGTGTTAGTAGCACAAGTAAATCAACGTCTTCTCCAATAATGTAACTTCGAGTTTTATTATTGGATTTTAATATAACTGTTGTAACTATTAGTAAATCTGCGTCTTCCTCCGCTTGAAGAGTTTCTATATTTAAATGTGCACAGTTTTCCCTAAGCATCTTTATTAAAAGATTTTTATTATAATTATTACTAAGGAAGTTTTCTTGTCCTACTAGAACTGGTTTTTCTTCATTTACAAACAGCATTTGATATGAAAAATGTTTACTTCCTCTTCTCGATCTTTCGTAACTTTTTGTTCTAGGGTCTAGAGGATATCCATCGAATACAACAATACAAAGAGAATACAAATAAATGTATGTTAAATATTTGGCACAAATTGTTTTAAAGGTATCGCTTGAATGCCAAATTACTTTATGGTGTAAGAAACCTCCATCTATAATATTAATTGATGAACCAGGAATAAAATCGTCTATAGGTGTGAATAAATCATATACCCTTGATTTTTGTGTCTTGCGAAAACTAATTCCATAAAAAAGTGAAGCTAGATAAGGTGCGAGCTCAAAAGTAAGATAATTTTTCAAGTTTGCACGACTTTCATTCGATAAAATAATTCGTTCGAATATAAAATTTGGATTGACAGAATTCTCCTCTCCATCTATTACGATTTTCGACATCATGGCCTGGAGCGGTAAGACTCTGTC
This sequence comes from Chorisops tibialis, assembly GCA_963669355.1. NCBI lineage: Eukaryota > Metazoa > Arthropoda > Insecta > Diptera > Stratiomyidae > Chorisops > Chorisops tibialis. Next base: position 265,214,580 of record OY770262.1, on the reverse strand, counting down.
CTTTTTTTTAAACCTAACTTCATATAATACTTTCCGATAATTCTATCGCAACACTGTTTTCCTATTTTTAATGTTTCATGACAGTTAATGTTATCATTATATATCACCTCTTAAGCCACTTTCTATTGATATTAGGTACGGTAAAAAATATTGATTGAAGCACCGAAGGTACCCTCCGCCAGCACGCGTGAAGGGTTTACTTGCAGTGCCAGCTTTAGTTACAAAATTACATTTCCATCCCCTAAGTTGTAGCTACACGGCAATTTAAGAACAATATGTTTGCCTCCCTCAAAGGAACTTTTTACGAGTAAAAATAACGTTATTATTAAAAAAATCTTAAAATCTGCAATAAAAAATTCGATATCTCGGCTCCGGATAAGTCAATTTGAGCTTCAAGCCCCGCAAATTCCTTATCAGAATGTCCACAATACAACGTGACTATAAAGGTTAGTTGGAAATTTCATTTAGTCCTTCTGCCTTAAAAAAGGAGTTGAGAAAAAATTTACTCGAAAAGTCATTTTTTGATAAATTCATCAGATAAAATTTCTATGAAACCGGCTAAATTTGGGCTGAATTTTGATTCGGTTATTCAAAGTGCATTTATTAAGAGGCAATGCCGCAAGTTTTGGTAGAATATCTTTTTTACAGTCTATGAAATACTCATTTCTTTCCAAAAACACAGATTCTTTGAAAATTGTCAAAAACGTCTTGAATAACAGTCTATATCTCAGGTTTAAATAGACCGAATTTAACAATGTACCACTCAAATGAAAGGTTTAAGTGTCTGCAATCAAACCTCATTTTTAGTTTTTCGATATTGTTTAGTATAATAAAACTCAAAAAACCTCAAAAACAGACGAAAATTTGCGAATTTTGCTATTTTTCGAGTTTTCCTCCACTCCCCCAGTGTCCGCAATATTTTTATCGTAATCTACGCAAAAAAACAATGAGTTTAAAAAAAAAAACATCGAGATCGCAGCATTTCGCCAAACAGACCTTTTTTGATCTAATCCGACTGGACTATTAGTGTGAAATCATTGTCTGAACGAACAAGTCAAAAGTAAGTGAACAACGAAGTATTTTCCATATTTAAGCTAAATTATTTAAATTTGTTTGTTTAGTAAATTGTAGCACTCTAGCTTGCAACATAGTTAAATTAAAAAAAAAAATTAAAAAAAATCGTCGGTACGTAAAAAAAAATAGATTTTTATTAAAAAAATTCATAATTCTTTTTTTCAGTATTATAATTTTAATTAAAAATGGGTACATTCAAACATTTAACAACAACTAATTATAAAACTACTAAACAAAGGTAAAACGTACAGGAAAATAGCCGAGTTATTAAATAAATCTTCGGCGGCAATCTTCAAAATGGTTACAACCTATAAAGAATCTGGTCGAGTTACAGAAATTTTTATGTCCCAGAATTACCGATGCTAGAGTTGATTTACGAATTCGTAACAGTTCTACATCAGATCCCCTTTTATCGGCTCCTGCAATTCGGTCAAACCTGGCTGCAAAACGTAAAGTTACTCCTTCTGTTGAAACAATCAGAAGACGTTTAAGGGAAAGTGGCAAAAATGGACGTAAATTACCTTATGTCAGCAAAGCCAATAAAACGGAAAGGTTAAATTTGTATGCCGGACATACATTAAAACCCGATAGTTTTTGGTATTCGATTTTATGGACAGACGAATCGATGATAAGAATGCGATATATGTAGTCATGGAAAAATGTACGCGTGGAGAAAAAAAGGTGAATCGCTCTCTAACAAGTATACGAAACCAATCTTAAAGAGTACCGGAAAGGGCGTTATGGTGTCGGGTTGTTTTTCTGCATATGTTATTGGAAAAATTGCTCTATTGAAAGGTAAAGTAAACGCACAAGTGTACTTAAATTTAATGATGGAAGTCATTATACCTGAAGGTAAACGCTTGATAGGAGAAGGTTTCTTACATCAGCAAGATAACGCTCCTATACATGAGACCAAAATTGTTCAGAATTTTCTCAGGGATGAGAAAATAAATGTTCTGAATTGGCCATCACAAAGCCCACACCTTTCACCTATCGAAAGTGTATGGTCTTGGCTGAAAATTAAAATAAGCGATAGAGCACCAAGTAGCATTTCAGAATTTAAAGCATGTATCGAACAAATTTGGCCAACATTTTCGGAGGTCAGTGTAAGAAGTACGCTCTTTTTAGTACGGGTCGGATAGCCGGAATGTGCCCAAGACAAAGGGGGTCATTGTGGCAGTTAAGTAACCTGTTTACTTACTTTTGACTGGTCGAATTGAAAGTATCACCTTATGATTCAACAATAAAGTACTATTACTTACTTTTTTTCATAAATTTGCCTTTATTTTGTAGAATATATGTTTGTTATTATTAAAAAGAAAATAAACTAATTTGGATTTTCAAGTATTAATTGCCATTTTCCTTTCAATATGACACATGTTTACTTAGTTATGACTATCACTGTATAATACAGAGTTTATGTTACTCACTAAAAAGTCATCTTTGCGTCAACATGAACAGAACAGGTACATCGACATGATCTGTGGGAATCGATTGGGTCTTGCATATGGGCGCGCGGGTAGAAGCCAATGAACGGGGATCATGTGTTTTGGGTGTTTAAAACCTTTTCGTCGCTCTCAACGCAACACAAATGGTTATAATTTTTATACTCTAGATGAAATCTGAGAGTATATTGTGTTTGCCTTACCGTTTGTAACGCTAAGAAATAATGCTCGCACAGAGCCGCCAAGGGTACAGAAATATTTGTTGTCGCGCAAAAAACTCGATTCTGAGTTGTTGTCTGTCCGTCTGTGCGTCTATCTACAGCATAACTCTAGAAAGCTTTAAGCTACATATACCTAGTCCTGCCATAAGTTCTGTCACATAATTTCTCACATTGGCAACAACTTTATTTTATGAGTGACATTTCAATATCGGCCAGTTTTATAAACGTCATAATGTTGTTGACAGTTGATGGTCATTTAAAGTGTGTTCGTTAACGTGTGAAGATGGAACGGGGTGTAATAGAAAACCGAACTGCAGTGATTGCACTACATAAGTGTGGAAAATTCGCGAGTGAAATTTTCAAGTTGTTGTGCCCGTTAAAAATAACGCAAAGATTTGTGTATCGTGCGATCCAGAGATATAACGCGATCCAGACTATTGAAGATCGACCTCGTTCTGGACGTCCGCGTGATGTACGTTCTTCTGCTGCCATCAAAGCGGTCGAGAGTCGAATTCGTCGAAATCCGCTTCGTAAACAACGAATCATGGCTCGAGAGATGAACATCTCCACCCGAAGTATGTCTCGCATCATAAAATCTGACCTCGGGATGAGTGCCTTTCGACGATCAACGGGACATTTGCTGACTGAGCAGTTGAAGCAAATTAGGAGCACCAGATCGAAAGAGCTCCTTCGGCGGTACGGCAACAACAAACATCGAGAAATTTTATTTACCGATGAAAAAATTTTTACGGTGGAGGAAGATTTCAACCGCCAAAATGATAAGGTGTATGCCCACAGCTCCATAGAAGCCCGAGAAGTTGCCACTAGGGTACAGCGAGGACATCATCCAGCATCAGTCATGGTATGGTGGGGTGTCAGCTACGAAGGGGTCACCGAGCTTCATTTTTGCGAAAAAGGCGTAAAAACTGCAGCGAAAAATTATCAAACGGACATCCTGGAGGGATGTGTGAAGCCGCTGAACTCTACGCTATTCAACAATCGACATTGGCTTTTCCAGCAAGATTCTGCGCCAGCCCACAAAGCTCGAACCACACAAGCGTGGTTGGAAACCAATATTCCACAGTTTATAAGGGCGACGGAATGGCCTTCTGGGAGCCCAGATTTGAATCCCCTGGACTACAAACTGTGGGCGGAGTTAGAGTCCATGCTGTGCACGAGACGACACCCAAATATCGAGAGCCTTAAGCGATCTTTGACAGAAGCAGTAGCTAATTTTCCGCTAGAAACAGTGCGTACTGCTATCGATGACTGGCCCAACAGATTAAAGAGCTGTGTTAAGGCTAAAGGCGGCCACTTTGAATAATTTGTTGCTTATTTTACTTCCATTAGTATGCCAAAATAAAATATATTTTCCTTTGTCAAAAACTCTTTTTCATTTATACAAAAATTGCCCATATACGTGTGACAGAACTTATGGCACGACTAGGTAGTGCTAAACAATTTTGTGTGTCATTCTTAGCAAAAAAATAACTTTAAGTTCGTGAATGTTCTCATACAAATTTAATGAAATTTCGAAATAATAAGAAATTGATTTTTCTTTGAAACTATTTAAGCTATCGACTTGAAATTTAGGTCAAAGTATTATGATATAGATGTCATTAATATCACGGAATATCCCCTTACTCCTTCTACCACCTTCCATACAAATGGACAATTTTGAAAAATACATATGTTCGATTTTCATTGAAACTAGTAAGGCTGAAAAGACGAAATTTAGTCAGAATTAATTTTAATATAATTGCAATTTATTTTAAAAATAATTATCAACTTCACCTCACCCCTTCTACCCCCTCCCATACAAATTTCACGAAATTTTGAAATTTAAATTAAATTATTTTTCTTCGAAACTGTTAAAGCTGTCAACTTGATATTTTGTATAAAGTATACAAATAGAAATATTAATAATGCGAAAATAATTTGTTTTGATCCGTACACTCCTTCTACCACCTCCCATACAAATGGATAATTTTTGTTAAATGCATTTTATCGATTTCCATTTAAACTAGAAAAAGTACAAACTTCAAATTTTGCCAGAGTTTGTTTCTTAATAATTGAAATAAGTGTTAGAAAAAACTATCAGCTCCTCTTCACTCCTTCTACCACCTCCCATACAAATATCTGTATTATAAATTCAAGAAAAGCATTTCTTCTCCAAGTATATCAGAGCTATCGACTTTGAAATTGAATCAAAGCATGGTGATAAGGATGATGATAAGCAGTTTCAAAATCATCTTAAATGCTCCACTTCCTCTGCCACATCCCATACAAATGCCCCACTTTCAGAAAAACTATGACCAATTTCTTTAAAAATAATGAAAACTAAAAAATTTAAATTCAATAAAAACATTTTGCATGCCATGTTCGGTGTCATATACGAAAAATACACAGCCTCCCCCTCTACTTCTACCACCTCCCATGCAAAATTCTCTATTCACTATTCGAAAGAATTTGAGATGACATATTTTCCGGTATATTAAAGTCATTTCCATCTCATCTAGAGTATCATAATAATAATAATAATTCTGTTATGTTTTTCCATAGGCTTGGGATATTTTATATCATTCATAGTCTTTGGCTACACCTAGCTTGGTTTCTAGCTCTTGGTTCCTTAGCCAATTCATCCTATTAGATGACGCAACCGTAGTTTGTGTTCTTCATAAGGCATTTTCTTCGGCACAGCAGAGCCTTCAAAGAGACGCGGGTCCCGGTGTTATCCAGCAACACCGGGAACCGCGTGGTTCGCACTTGTCACTGGAAGCTTTGGATATTGCTGCAGATAATCTGTCCAAAATGATTTTTCTTAAAATATTTTATTAAAAATCTGAACATATCCTTTCGTTAAGAATTTCATTTTTCGTTTAAACGAGCGAAACCTGTAAAACTCAAATTTCGTAATGAGGAAAAAATATTGACTCAAATTTATTGGATCGAATACGAATCATTCGTATGCCAAGTGCCGTGAGAAGGGATAGTCAAGCAGTTAAAAATTTGATTTTCTAGTACAGTATTACGAAGCATTGGATAATTCGTTTTCGCAGTATTCACAATCCGACTCACTCGTGTTCATTTCGAATTGTGACATGTCAACCCTAGTCGCTCATTGAATGTTGGCGGCCTTCAACTGTCTATTTTTCTCAATACACGCGCGCAAACATTGGACTACTCATCGACTGTCTGCGATCGTCAATTGTTTACCTTGAACTGCTCGCGCGCACACATCTACTTCTTCTTCTACAATGGCGATACAGCCCAAATCGGACCTTGGCCTCTTGACATTCAGGTTCGTTAACATTTTTCATTACTTATTGTGGAAGGTTTTTCAGCCCTTCGCACAACCCTCTATCTACGAATTTTTCAGTTTCGTAGATTGAGGTGACCAAGGTATATCCAAGCAGGCAATGTGCTACAATCATATATTGCGTCGACCGAGATTTGAACTCACGACCTTCGCATTACAAGACCCACACGCTACACACTAGGCTACACCCTAGCTCGCGCACACATACACATTGATAAACACGCCACGGGAACAGCGGAGAATCCTCTAGAATGCGTGTGATGTGGTACAAAAAAGACTCGCCCTCGTGAAAGGGACACAGACGAAATTTGAAAAGCGATTATGTCGTGTGATCGATAGCGCGAATAGTACGAATATTAAAGCGACAATATTGTGAAAGAAAATTGTTAAAATGATTTGTTACAAACAATTAAATAAAGTTTGTGATTATTTTAAAGTGAACTCGATTTAATTTAAACCCCAAGCGCACTTCAGTATGATTGGATTTCCATGTGCGCCTGTATCCAATGTACTCAATAGATTTTTTAGCTTATAATGGGTACCCACTTCGATCTAAAGTATTGGGTACTTGGTACTCTATTCTAAATTTTTGCACATCACTAGAAGACATATTCATTATGCAGTAGCGAATGATAGACAAGTCATAGCGAAACGATTTATTAAGCGAAGCAAATTAACTTAAACGTGTTATAAATGTGAAATAAATAAAGTTTGTGAACAATGGACTAGTGCAGACAATCCGTTCTTACATTAATTTTAAATTAAGATTCTACAGCCACAATAATTTATTACTAAAAACCTTCTCTTCATGAACATTAAATATAATAGCGCTATGATACAAAACATGAAAGATCTACAACATGCATCTTGTATAGTTAAATAGCTCTTAAAGATTTCTGACGTGTGCGAAACTTTAAAACAGAACATGACAATCTACAAGATAGCTACGTACCTATACATAAAGTGTTAAGCATTATTCTTGAGCTATAAAGGAAACTGATGGTTGCTGGCATCAAGGATTCGTACTAACTTTCTACGTAGATGGTAAATAGCTAACTATGTCAAGGTTTGTGCTAATGAATTTTTGAGAACAGAATATTCTGCAAATTAAACTGGTTACGGGTGGGAAAAAAAGGAGTAGCACTCTTGGAGGACATACATATATTTCGCAATTACCAAATGTAAATAGCTCCTGTTAAAAGCCTGGGAAATGAATTTCGCTTTTTAATTTCCTGTAATTTCTTAGCATTGCTTCCCGTTCCTTACCAGGACAGATGTTATCTCAAGTAAAAGCACTTCACTTAATACCGAGCTCATCATTCATTGTGCGTAAGGCAAAGACAAAGTTTATGCCATTTTGGACGCCATACTTGAGTTCGTTTCACTTAAAGGTAGTTGTATATCTATGATACGTACATAAGCTGATTGCAAACTTTTTTTACTATCTTCAAAGTTGGCAGTCTTACAAGATGCTAAGCCGACGACAACGACGACTTAAAAGTCAAGGTGAAGTGAGACTGCCATCCGAAACAATCAGCGGTGTAAAGTACCGTCACAAATAGTTTAAGTCTCGAGTGCTGCTCATGGGCAAAAACCCATCTGCCATATTTGTATACGAATGGAAAAATGCTGAAAAGGATGCTCTACCGTTAGTCTATAAGCTGCGTTTACAGAAATGACGTCAAAGTCCTCCACTACCTGAAACCATTTTTTCTCTATAGGTACATACATGAGTGTATAATTCCACACGAGTAGAGCAGGCATAACGTACGTTTATCGACCGCAATCCGAAACATTAACGAGACGCTGATACACTGGTAAATACCGTTCGCTAGCAAAACAGCTAAAAGTGAGTGTGGCTTAGCACTGAATTTATAAACATAGGGGAAGTGTGTGCATTATTAAAGTGATCGTCCACTATGCGGTAGCGCGCCCACCGCACTCACTTCATTAATTTCCTTTTGTAACTACGTGAAAGTGCATTTATTAATTTATATTAAGTTTATGAACAGAAAAGATAACAATTTCAATTAAACAAAAGCGGAAAATAAGAGAACACTGAAGAGAAAAAGAACCACTCTCTAATAATGGAAAAGAAGTAGCGAAACTTTCTTTCCCTCCTTACCTATGCCGCTTAATAAGAACGATTCTTAGCAACATCACTGTGAAAGATAAACTATCTCGCCACAGATATATCCACTCAGGAGTGCCACAAGGTTCTTGTATCAGTCCCACTCTACATAAAATCCTTACTACAGATATCCCAAAATTTTATTCCTGCGGACTAGCTACATTTGCAGATGATACCGATATTGTATCTGCAGCATCAGATTCTCAAATAATAATAAATAACCTGCAAGATCAACTCACAAAAGTCTCAGAGTACTTCCACAAATCGAAAATTAAGCTTAAAACTTGCAAAAGGCAGGCCATATTCTCAGCCTCACGATAATTACCTCCACATGTAATTAACATCTATTTATTTATTTCTCCGCAGGGAAGAAGTTTTAGGATGAGGCTTTACCAATTCATGGACCTATCTTTGGAGAATAAAGACACCACGAAACTGAGCTAACCATCCCTCTGAGGGATGGGGGCAGTAAAATTCAAACGCAGTCAGCCCTGCCTGCACTAAAAATGGCAAATGGACACTCATTGGATCATGGCCTGATCTTAAAACCTAACTGATACGAGAAACGGATACAGCGCCTCGGGCAGGGATAGATTCTACGGTAACGACTTTTGGCATTCGAAAAAGGACTATGATTGGCATCTGGAACGTTCGAACATTGAATAACAGGGTCACTCGGTCTACGCACCACCAATTAGTGATCGCCAGTGAAATGGAGCATTATAACATCTAAATTTTGGACTTGAGCGAGGTTTGGTGGACAGGATCAAGAGAGCGGAAACACCATTATATACGTTGGTCCTGAGAGTTAAGCCAAAAATGACGTAGCGGTCGTCCTTACGCCGTAAGCGAGAAACAGTCTTATCAGCTGGGAACCAATCACGGATAAAATTATCGTCGTCAGGCTCAGGACGTGTCAGGAACGTTACAATTCTACATTGCTACGTAACATCTAATACCACAACACCTGGTGACAAAGAAGAGTTTTGAGTGCCACCTTCGAGCGTGTTCCACGAGGTGATATTATTATCATCTCAGGAGATATGAAAACCCAGGCTGGCTCTAACAACACTGGACTAGAACACATCATGGGGAAGCATGATGACCCTTGGACCGACGCGTCACGAAATTGGATTAAGAGACCCGAAAAAGGAGAATTATTTGTTGAGTTTTGTAATACTTAGCAAATGCTCACTGGAGTAACCCTTTTTCCACACAAGAGTCACCACAGGTTTCCCCTGATGGTTTTACTCAGACCCAGATTGACTACTTGGCTATAAATCGCCGATGCAGAAAATGCCTCCTCGATGTGAGAGCGAAGCGCGGAGATGACTTGGAGAGCGATCACCACTTGATGGTTGCCTGCTTGAGATTGTGTACAGCAGCTATGCGACGACCACAAATGCTTCAAATGAAGCGCAAGCTTAATGTGGACAAACTCAGAGACCTCTACCAAAAACCCGAGTACACCACCATTTTACGCGAAAAGTCATCCACATTGGGCGAATATGAAATGCGCACACTGGACGGCAACTATAAGGCAAACAGAAACACGTTTCTAGCTAGTGCTGAAGAGTCTATAGGATATGTGCATAGAGGTGAGAAACCCTGGATGTCGCAAGACGCATGGGATAAGGTTGGCGATCCGAAAACAGCCAAATCGGCAATCACTTCTCTACCCGATGTCAACCAAAGAATTCTCGACTGGAGACGAAACTACCGCGATGCTCATATACAGCTTAAATAGGCTGTTAGACGCGGCAAGAGAAAGGCCAGTAAAGATCTGCCCAACAATGCAGAATCTGCGGCATACCTTGAGGATATGGGTTCACTATTTAAAAATATGAAACAGTTGATGAACAGGAATTTCACCGCCAATCACCTGATAAGAGATGTCAACGGAACTCTCCTTACTATGAGTGAAAACCAGTTGAGGCGGTGGAAGGAATACTTCTATGATATTTTAAACATCTTGTCAGAGGTAGATATTACGGAAACAGAACAACTACCAAACATCCAACCGCAACAATCCTCTATTCGCAACGATCCCCCAGATAAGGAGGAGATAGTTTCCGCCATTCGGTCAATGGCGGGAAGGAAAGCCCCAGGTATAGACGGACTACCAACCAACGCGGACCCGTAAATAACAGCCGATTTACTCCTCCCACTTTCTACTGAGGTGTGGAATGAAGGAAGATATCCGACTGAATGGAGGGAGGGCGTCATTGCGAAAATTCCGAAGAAGGGTGACCTTTGGGATTGTGGCAATTGGCGTGGTATATGTCTACTTACTGCAGTATCAAAAATCATGGCTAAGGTAATTCTCAATAGGAATAGTGATGTCGTGGAGAAGTTTATCAGGCTGGATTCCGTAAAGGGTCGTCTTATACCGAACACAGAAATACTCTACGGATAATATTGGAGCAGTCCGCCGAAATGGATTCGCCATTATATCTTTTGTTTGCGGACTTCGAGAAGGCTCTCGACAGCGTTAAACGAGATTACATATGGAACGCTTTGCGTAGGAGAGGTATTCCAGATAAGATCATAGCTATGATTAAATAATCTTACGAAGATGCAAGGTGTCGCGTCTTACATAGAGGAGAGCTGTCCAAGAGCTTTCCTGTGCGAGCGGGTGTCATACAAGGCTGCATATTATCACCAGCCCTGTTTCTGCTGGTAATAAATGACATCTTGAAAGCTGCACTAGAAGGTGGGAAAGGTAAAGGTCTTCAATGGAGACTATTTAACATCTTAAGTCACCTTGATTATGCTGATGACGTGTGTTTGCTTGCACATATCCGTTCGGACTTAGAGTCAAATGTTCGTTCGTTGCATTCTAAACGCAAGGAAGCGCGGCTGAAAATAAATGTGTGTAAAACCAAGTCCATGAACATGGGTTCGAACGCAAGTACACCGACTGTTCTTATCGGATAAAATGTGGAAGAGGTGCAAGATTTTTATTATCTCGGAAGTATTGTCAGCATGGACGTCTAAATAAAGCTAGCCAGGCCTTCGGTATCCTTTACCCTTTCTGGAGGTTAAGAGAGATCTTCCTTCGCACGATGCTGCGAGTTTTTGACGCATGCGTCAATTCAGTATTGTTATTTGGTTGTACTACGTGGAAAGTGACCGATTTACCAAAAAACTACAAACTTTCGTGAGCCAATGCCTCGGATGCATTTTACGACTATTCTGGCGAGAAGTGATCTCCAACGAGGAACCTTGGAGTACAGCTGGACAAACTAAAATAGGCATTGAGATTCAAAAGCGGAAGTGGCAGTGGACCGGTCACACTTTGAGGAAACCTGAGCAGAACATCGCCAAACAAGCTCTGGATTATAATCCGCAAGGAAGACGTCAGGTTCGTCCTGGAAACAGCTAATGACCGATGCTCAGGATCGCTCCTTGTGGAAGAGAGTTGTTTCTGTCCTATGCTCCTATAGTGGGTCTTAACAGGAATTTGATTGATTGACCATCCAGCGTATGAAAAGGGAATCTTCTTTCTAAGATATGGTAGTGATACAAAAGTAGTGCTTCACAAACTGCATCTTAGATAGCTACGATGCAGTTTGTGAAGCACTATTAAGTCATTCTACCTGACAGACAGCAATGGATTGACAATTACGTCTTGATGAATGACGAGATTGCGATATTTACTGTTGGTTCGAAAATTGCATCTTTTCTGAAAGCCTTGATCTGCAAATCACCAGGCATCTACCAGGAAACGCCACGGACTTCCAATCAGAGGTAATGGCTATTGCGAAAAGGGCTAAACTGGCCTTGCCTGCAAGAGTAAATGGTAAGCGAGTTGGTTCTTACTCGGACAACTAAAGTACACTGAAGGCCCATTCCGCTTACAACTGCAATTCAAGAAGCTTGAACCATTGTATGGGCAGGTCTAAGGAATTGGGAAAGACCTGCACTTTAATACTTTTTTGGGTTTCGGATCATCGGGATATGCCTGGTAACGAAATGGAGGACAGGCTGGCCAGATACGGATTTGCCGCTGCCACCGTTGTGGAAACGGACAATATTGGTATTGCCTTGAGAGTCATTCAGCCAATCTACGCCTACAAAATGTGGGCAAATGAAAATCTCGAATTGTTAGAAAGCGTATCGTGTAACACCACGAAGATGCTATATGGTGGGGTTGATAGACGGAAATGAATTGAATTTTTGGAACTCGATAGAAACTCGATAGAAAGCTGCACTGGAAGAGAGAGAGCCGTACGAATGAGGACTGAAGAGTTGTGTGAAAGCGAATAAGTCAATGACATAGCATGTGTGAATGACCAGGAGAGCTGATGAGAGATGATGTGTCGCAATAGTGGCATACATACAATTTGTCTCACCTTAAATGAGGTATCACCTCAAATGAGGTATCAACTCAAACTCAAATGAGGTATGAATGTGAAATGTTGCATTGTTACTTGGCGGGCTTGCATGCATACAATTTGTCTTATTGAGGTGCGATTGTGGCAAATAAGTGAATTAGGTAATGACAGACATGTATGTATGATTAGGAGAGCTTCGACCAGGGCCCAAACAATACTCTTATGCCATGTGCATATAATGTTTAGTGTTTTAGCCCTATGTCTACCACATTCGCATTCTCATTCACACCTCATTTAAGGTGAGACTAATTCTATATATGTAAACCCGCCATGTGACGTAGTACATTGAGGTTGAACATTGTACCACCTCAAATTGCAAATGAGCCCCTCATACAAACTTGGGACAAAAACTCCAAACACCAGAAAGATCGTCGATAAAACAGATATCTCCTCGAAGTAAGCAATCACTATGTATTTTTTTTACAAAATGACCTGTGTTATAAGCAATTTCGGCCTTTATTTTCAATGCACAAACACAGTTATGGAGGGAAGGAATGGGATTGGGAAGGTAGGGGAAGGGGGAGCTGGTATATTTTTCAACTATACTGACTGATACTGACAAATATTTGAAGATATTATGGGGGAAAGAATGACAGAAAGCGAACAGAAACCAGAGTATAAAGACCTTCTTGAAGTGAAACTGTTTCAATTTTACACCGTTTGCCCATTTTATATCGAATAATTTTTCATCACCAGTAGCAACTCAAAATTTGTGCTTAAAAAAATCCCACTGTTTGGAGTGGAAATGGAACCTACCACCTATTGACTGTGAAGCAAGCACGCCGCCCACTAAAACCAGGCTTTGGACTAGAATTCCCAAGGGAAACTGATTAGGATAGCAGCAATTAAGACCCGATTTACAGGTCAGACTCGTATGTTGAGGAGCCGAACTATTATTGTTATTTGCTCCTCCAACCATTGGGATATTTAGTAGTATTTACTCAAAGGCTTAGGTGGAAGCTTTGCAAATACCACGAAAAAAAAAAGACAAATCCATAAGCGAACAAAGATGAAATGCATCCTTAGTATTTTAGCAAAAGCTTGAGAACTAAATTATATGAAAATTAACATAACCCAACAGACCAGCTCGACATACATAGTAGAATACTCACTATAAATTTATGAGACGAAAGTGCACATCTACCGTCGATTTTAATGAGAACATTTCACAAAGGTTATGAAAATGATGTGTTGCAATGGAAGCAAATCGCAATGCAGCACAGAAAGCGGAACTAAGAGCAGATAAGGTGAACTAATAGTTACAAAGTCAAAAGAGGCTTTTGCTCTACGATGTGAATGTGAAAGAATCCTTAAATCAAACTGAAGTACCTCAAGAACTACTTTATGGAATTTCATCTAGCGAAGAACTGGTAATTATGACAGTGGAAAGTTAAAGCCTAATTGGAGATATTTGAAATTTAAGCTAAATGAAAATCAATAGATCATAATTTTCAGTTAAATTTAAAACACAATTGAGTGCTTGACCGCGTTCCGCTCGGCCGGAACACATTGAAAATCCGGACGCATGGCGCCCGTCTCCCCTACCGTAGATATGGAAGGCTGACTCTCATATGTGATCAATGAAAAGGTGGATCTGAAATCGCTTCGAGTCAAGCTTGCTTTGTGCATCGCTTTTTAATGTTTTGGCCGGTTTTCGAATCGCTTTGGCCGCTCAGATCACCGATTAATATCTTGCGTGCCCGTTTGTTATGTCATGGGACATAACGTGTTATGTAAGCGGACAAGAAGTCGAGCTGTTTTTGAGCGAATCGAGCTGTTTTTTACGGCTGTGCCCCTTGTGCAGAGGTGGTTGATTTATTAGTGAGTCAGTTTTTTCGGTGCCGTTGCCGTGTTTGTTGATGCACGGTACCAGCTAGCCCGACTAAGCTGTGGAATCAATTTGATTGCGCAGCAATTAAGATGATTTTGGCGGCCGTCTTCTGAGAGGCAGCAGCAACTTCTCAGCGAACGAAGGCGCCGTCTTGTATGATGAAATCGCGCGCTGACTTTTATGAAGATGAAAATAAATCACGATTTGCTGTTTCCTATTGTTCGAGTTCGCTGTAACCCAGTTCCGGACTTGTATAGTTACAAAACCGTATCGTGTGGAGGCCGCTTATTGTTACAAATCCCTATGGTCACCATTGTTGAAGGGTTATCATCCGGTGGTATAGTACCTAAGTGATTCGATTCGATATTTTGCACCTACGTATGTTGTGCACTATGTACTCGTATGAAACCTGGGCAAGTACATTTTTTTTTATTTAGTATACATACTAGCAAAGAGCACAAGTGAAAGCCGGAATTGGTTGCCTTTCAAACAGAACACGAAATTCATTTAATTACGTTGTAGGAGGAATTCGATACGATATTTTGGGATCGAAGTGAAGGGATCGAAACAAGTACTTTACATCGAGCAATACCTTTCCTACAATCGTTATGTTTTCTTTCTTATTATTGATATTTCTTTGATCGAATGAATTTGATACCGTCATAGTAATTGTCATTTCTTTCTCTGAGTGATAGCATCGAAGACTTTATAAGAAATGAAGAATGTAATTGGAACGAATATTTTTTAAATTAAATATGATACTTTTCTACCAAAATTTAACAGAAAATTTAAGGTTTTGAATTACACTTAATAAGCACGCAGCGTTTAAAGATCGGCATTTTAGGATAAAGAAAATATATTTAACTACATAGATTGTACATCGATTAGCTCTAGGCTTTCGCCAGTTTATTTTGCTTATGTGCAATTAAGTTCGTATCTAGGCAGCGGTATAATGGGACATCGCTCTGCCTTTAAATATCAATGCCCTATCTAAATCATCAAAAGTTGCAGTTAAATTCAATCAAAGAAAGTCCCCTCTGATAGACAGCGGATGAAAATGAAAGCTTTTCTTTTGAGCGTTAATAGTGATAACATCAGTGGCGGCTCTTCATATACGGCAGGTGCGGCACTGCCTCGTCAAAATATAGATTTACGTATAATTACGTTCTTCAAAACATGGTATCAAAAATCTGTAACGGCCGATGCTAACCGTGCCATTGAATTAAGAACTAACTAGGGTAAACTACTCAGTAGTGAGCACTCTCCCCAATGACGGGCACCCAAATTATATACTTGTGAATGTTAGTGGAACCGCGTGCGTTAGAGAAATGAATTCTTTTTGAAAATGACATGTGAAAATTCTTCTGTAAATCAAGCTCAGTCCATTTTGATGTACATATATGCCCATTCTCTCACGATAGTTTGTTGGTGATGGTCGCTACTCTCAGATTTGTGTAAAAAAGGCGACAGTGTTAAAAATTCTTTAAAGAACTAGGTGTGTTCAAATAGATTTTTAGTGAATAGAAAGCAAATAAAACTACTACGACAAAGACTTTAAATGCTAATTAAGCAATTGTTTCATTTTGAATTTACTTTATTTTAATAAAAAACTTTGATTCCATTAACAATAATGGAGTAATTAGTAATGGCTTCAAAAAACACAGCTTGGATATTTGCGGGCATTATGCTCGCAATTGAAAATTTCTGACCCAATGGTAGGCACTAAATAGCCGCCACCAATAAGTACCAATTTTATTAGCTCTCGATTTATAAATTAAAAATAGTTTTTAAATAACATTCCTAAGGCTACCGACACACGATGCGAGTTAATATATATTATCTCGCTTTTCGATATTACTAGTGTCATTATCCTATACATAATTCGGCCTACTTATATCAAAATAGCATATATTAACTCGCATCGTGTGTCGGTAGCCTAAGTGAGAAACGAATTAGGTTTAGGCGATTAAACTAGCTAATATTAAAAATGTAATAAGAAAGCTTATACAGAAGCTATTGAAGCTGTAAAAAATGGAATATTGAAAAAGGAAGCAGCCAGGTCTTTGAGATTCCCGAATAAACGATTCAGGAACGGATATAAGGATAATCTAAAATGTCGACCAAAGTTCCAAAAACGGATCTAACAAGCGAAGAGGAAGACGATATTATTCAATGGGTTACAAACATCAGGAGAAAACGTTTCACAAGGAAATTAGTCAACATTCGAAGATCTGTTAAGAAGGTCTTGGACAAATCTTTGCGAGTAACCACATTTACAAAACACAGCAGGACTAAGAATGCGTACGACAGATGAAATATAAATTTTTGTGATCTCAAGAAACTTTATATGGGGTGTAGTAGAAAGGGTGACAGCATTGAACTAATAACTTTATCATTCTAATAATAAAGTATTGTGATCGACACAGAAAAAAAAATTCGCTACCATGACATTTTTTTTTCGTGTTTCAGCCTAAAAATGCAAAAAAAAATCCGTCCCGTCCGTTAAAGGTAGAATGTTCGTTTTTGGTTGGATTGTTAATTGGGTAAGTGAGCTCCATTATCTAAATTTTAGGGATTGTCAGGTGGAAGGGGGAGGCGGGGGAGGAAAAGAGTCAAAAACTCCACTTGCTGATATCTCCACCACGAATCCAGATAGGAAGCTGAAAATCAGCAGAGGTATGAAGAAGATTGTGGGACAAAATTTAAAAATAATTTAATTTCTTTATCTATTGGCGTCCGAAAAGGGGGAGAGGGGCTAAAAACAAATTGTCAGCCGAATTTTTTTTTTCAAATGATTATATCTTCGGAATTACTAATCACAAAAAATTCATATTTATGGACCATTAAGGTGGCATGTAGATTCACCAGGATCAGCTTAGAAAAAGGCTAATTATTGTAAGGGGAAGGATCAGCGGGGGTACAAAGAAAAACACTTAAAAATCAGTATCTCGACTGTCTCTAAAGCTAAGTAATTGAAGCTTGAAACGTATACTAAGCTTTAGTAGCGAAATACGAAAAAAATATAACATGTGGACATAATAGTAGGGGGGAGGAATTGGGGAGCATTTTAAAAATGGCGCACTTTCCTAAACTACAAATCACTATATCTCAAAATTGAGTACAGATATCAAATCAAAAATTTGTCAGATTGTAGACCTATATATTTAATTTTGGTAAAAAATTTAAGTTGGGGGGAGTAAGGGGAGGGAGGTGAAAAGCAAAAATTTTGGAAATTTTGAGTAATTTTTTTAGGACTCTGGTAAAAGATACAAAGTTTAAATTTTGCACGTCGATACATCTATTTAATATGCTTAGAAAAAAAATAATGATTTGTTCCAAAATTGTTATGTACCGAAGTGGGGGTCTAACGTGCTCAAGGTGTTTCACGTACAATGACAAAAAAAACACATCAACTGAAAATTTTTGAATGAAGTTTTAAGGTAGAAACTTGAAAATTTGTAAAATGCATTTAAAAAAAAATCTCTAAGAGTTTAAAATACGAACTGGTCGAATATCTTTAAAACTTCTTCCCATACAAAATTATTTTTTCGACCATTTTTAAGAAATCAATTATCACCTAACAACTAAAAGCTATCAATTTGAAATTTTGCATAAGGACTTACAAAAACAGTTGAAATGAAATTACGTTAAGAAGTTTTGAAATCACGCTTGCCCTTCTACCCCCTCCCATATAAAAGTATGATATATGTATATGATATATTTCGACCAATTCATTAATTCAACTAATAACTAACAAATTAAAAGCTACAAACTTATAATTTTGTACGAGCACCTTACAAGAGAAAGGAAATTAAATTTTACGATTCCCCTACCTCCTCTACCCCCTTCCATATAAATATTTCATGAATGTAAATGTACGAGCACCTTACAAGAGAAAAGAAATAAAATTGCGTCACAAATTTTACGATTCCCCTACTTCCTCTACCCCGTCCCATACAAATGTTCGGTTTCATGAATGTAAAATACACCGAATCCTATGAAAATTCTATGCAACTTCGTGTATGAAACTGACATTCTATACAGAAAATATTGAACGTGATTCAAGCAATCAATTAAAAAAACTATTAACATCCACCTACCCTTACTATCACCCCTCACCCCTCCCCTCATAAAACTCAAACTTGTATAACTAAACGAACAAAATATTGATTATATGTACTGGAGCTTTTGAACGATCATGCTAAAAAGTAGCTATAAGTATAACAGGACTACGATTGGGCGTAAGGCCCAATCATGTAATACTATAAATGAAGAGACATTTTTTGATTTTAAGAAATTTTGTATAGGGAGTGGTAGAAGGGGTAACGGCATTGAACCAATTTTTTTACATCATGCTAGAGTTGCTATAAGAATATTTTATTGAACATTTAAGCTTCAAAAATTTAATTAGTACTGAACAAATTAGTGTGTTGGATTTAGTGAAATTATCCAGTTTGTTTGGGAGGTGGTAGAAGGAGTGGGGAGTTCTTAGTGAGTTTTTCAGAAATAACTATAAACATCATGCATTTGACATGTTTTCAATCGCAGATGAGTAACATTCTAACTTTTCAAGAAAATCGACTTTTCGAAAAGTTGTGAAATTGCGTCATATTGTATGAGAGGGCATGGAAGAAGTGAAGCTAATCATCTAATTTTTTTTGGTTTTTGTTCATAATTTCATCTCGATAAATTTTATAGGTAATGAGTAAATTGGTTTATAGTAGTATAGGGGTGGAGTGATTTGGTTCACGAACTTAACCTTACTTTTTTGTCAAAAACAAAATGTATTTTGTACGTTTTGAACGTTCTCGCTCAACGTATACTCAAACTAGAGAGCGAACAGACGGACGGACAAACGGACGGCTGGACAGACAGACGGACAGCCGTTTTTGAGATTTTTGAGTGATAATATTAACTTCTATATCATTAATTTTTTTTCCGAGTCTTATTTCTTAGCGTTACAAACTTTAGAGCAAACTTATAGTACTCCCAGATTTCATCTAGAGTATTAAAATGTTTTAAATAAAATTTTGACGTCAATAAATTAATAGGCACTGAGAAAATTAGTGTATTAAATTTATTGAACTTTTGCAGTTTGTATGCGAGGTGGTGGAAGGAGTGAGGGAGTCTTGGTGATTTTTGTCGGAAATAACTATTATTATTAAATTGACATCTCTCGAATTCCAGACTAGGAACATTTAGGGTAGTCCGGGAGGGATGCCGCATCGGGAGGGATGTCGCATTGGTCATTAAGCCAAATTCCACATTACGGAAACGGATGCTACGATGCTTAGTGGATCGTTCCTTTGTTATTACCTTTTGTTATGTGAATGAAGTCAGACGTGATTTTCTCAAGTAAGTACATGAAATTCCTGGACGGAATTTTTGATGGGTTTTGAAAAATGCCTAACACAGCATGCACAATAACAATAAATATCAAAGTGACTTTTATTGAGGAGCTTTCTGAGGCTCGTGATAAGTGTTTTCTAAACAAGCAATATACTCAACTTTAAAATGCGAGCTAAGAATGATCGAATGATCTCAACCTGAGTTTTGGTAGAGAAGCAGCATGAAATAAAATCGATAACTGAAGAATATATTTGATTTGTTAAAAGTGCGTCTATTTTACAATATGCCAACAGAATATGAAAGAAAAGGAAATGTAAACAGAGCTCAGCGGAGCGAAGAAAATTTGAAGGAGGCAATAGAAAAGGTACAGCGGGGCGAAATAAAATTCAGAGAAGCTAAGCGGAATTATGGAATACCAGCTAGAATACTGAAACGAAGGCTGGAATCGGGAAATTCTAGAAAAGGCTCAACGGGTCCTCCAAGTAATAATAAATATATTTATTTTTTATTATTTTTTTTTTCGTTAAATATAAGTTAATGTAGAAGAAGCCAACGAAAAAAAAAATTTGTCGCTCACATTAAAAAGCTATTGGCAGCAGGTTTTGCACCAGAACAACTGTTCGTGAGATTGCTTGTCGAATTGCAGAAGAAATTGGGAGTTCCTCACAAATTTAACCAAGATAAACAAACTGCTGGATATGATTGTTTCTAAGAAGAAATAGAGAGCTGAGTATTCGCCAAGCAGAAGGCTTGTCGCTTGCGAGAGCTCAAGGGATGAACAGGGAAAATGTAGAGGCACATTACTAGTGAAAATAGTTCAAGAGAATAACCTCTTCGATAAGCCTAGTCACATTTTTAATATGGATGAAAGCAGTGCACAGGCTAACAATAAACCAGACGTAGTCATTACGCAAAAGGGATCGAAAGGCGTTCATATGCTGACATCTGGTGAAAAAGGTGAAACTGTGACAGTGGTAGGGTGCTGTAATGCATCTGGTGAGTTTTAATCTTCCAAAGAGTGAATATGAAAAAGGAATTTGCAGACAGCCTCCATCCTGAATCTCGTGTATATATGAATCCGAAGTCTGCCTAAATTAAAACTGAATTGTTCATCAGATGGTTTAAAGAAAATTTGTTCCCACAGAAATCAGCAGGAAAAGTAATTTTATTCCTAGATAGACACATTCATTGCAGTTCCCTTCAATTGCTCGAAACAGCCTACGAAAATGGAGTAATTTTTCTTTGAAAGAAAGATTTCCGGATTCTACACTGTTACGCTTTATTATTCGTGACGTTTCGGTCTCTGCTGAGACCTTTATCAAACTCAGCAGAGACCGAAGCGTCACGAATAATAAAGCGTAACAGTGTAGAATCCGGAAATCTTTTCTTTCAATTCGAAATGCACTGTGAAAACATTCACCAAACCATAATTCTTCTTTGTTTTTATTGGCATAGCTTGGCGTAAAACTGCTTCAGTGGATATTGCTGTAAGCGGATTTGAGTCTACCGAAATCTATCCACTGAATCTCAATAGAATTCCTGATCATTTTTACGCCATTTCTAACAGCGCAGGAAGACACTCAACGGAGCCCAACCTGGAAAATGTTCCAATGAATACCATTGGAATACCTTCTGCTGCGGGAACTGCTTCTCAAAAGTCTCCATGTTTTTCAAAAAGGCCAAGATTCAATACTGCAGATTCCACATTATTCACTGATTCAGACAGTGATTTAAATCTTACTCCTGGAAAACTTTTATCGCATATTTCCCCAGTACTTATATTACCAGGAAAAAAGCTTCATGCTAAAAGACAGTATGCGTTCTAACTGAGGGACCCAATATTGAAGAAAAAAAAAACAGAAAGAAATAAAGAAATATAACACAATTACGATTGGTGTCATCTCAAATTCTTTCGAATAGTGAATAATGACTTTTGTATGGGAGATGATAAAAGCAGAGGGGGAGGTTAGTAATTTTTGTGTATAACACCGATCGTAGTTTACAAAATGTTCCATGCTGAATTTAAAGTTAATAGCTTTCATAATTTTCGAGGAAACAAGTTTTGTCTGAATTTATGGCATTTGTATGGGAGGTGGCAGAGAAAGTGGGAGGTTTTGGATGATTTTGAATCTGCTTATCAACATCCTAATCACATTGCTTTGTTTCTCATATGTTAGAAGGAGAAATACTTTTCTTGAATCTTCAATACAATAATTTGTATGGGAGGTGGTAGAAGGAGTAAAGCGAAATTCATATTTTTTAGCATTTATTGCAATTATTAAGAGACAAATTGTGGCAAAATTTTAAGTTTCTACCTTTTTTAGTTTCAATGAAAATCGATTAAATGCATTTACCCAAATTGTGCATTTGTATGGGAGGGGTAGAAGGAGTATTCGAATCAAAACCAAATTTTTCAACATCAATGATATTTGCAGTAGTATACTTTTCTCAAAATTTACAGTTGATAGCTTTGAAGGTTTTGTAGAAAAATAATTTAGTTAAAATTTCGAAATTTCGTGAAATTTGTATGGGAGGGGGTAGAAAGAGTGAGTATTTTGCCATTCCGTGGAACCCGTTTTCAGTCGATCGAGAATATAAAACAAAAATCGCCGTGGACTACTGAGGTATACCGATTCATTCAGCTGCTGTAAACCAACTGATTAATAGACCGCGCTAATTTTTGAGATAATAATTAAGGACAGTCCGACCTGCTTACCAAAAACTTTTGAAATATCATTCCCCAGAGCAATTTTATTTACAAATTATCGGTACTCTTTTGTCACAATGTATGTATATAATAATAACTAAATAATAATAACTCCTATCTTCAAGGCAGGAATCAAAGGGCACATTACTAACTACGTCCTATATCTATCATTTCTAGTATCGGAAAATAATTGAAAAATTAGCCAAAATAAGGCTTGTAACTGAAATAGAAGAAAAGAAAATGGTTGGCTAAGAACCTACTTGGCTTTAGGGCGGAACGCAGTACTCACGATGCCATTGCACTGTTAAGAAAGCATATCGCCTTGGCTTTAAACAAAGGATTGAAATCTTGTTCGGTTTTTTTTGGATCTAGCCAAAGCTTTTCATTCGATTCCACACACAAAAACTATTACAAAGCTTCACAAAATGTACTTAAGTAAATCATTAATAGATTGGATATCATGCTATCTTACAAAAAGACCACATTTAGTTAAAATAAATAATGTCCTAAGCAACGAGCTGACTTTTAAATTTGGTGTACCACTGGGGACTGTTATGGGGCCTATTTTGTTTTTTCTATGCATTGACGATCTACATTCACAAAACATAGAGGTCCAAATAATCTCATATGCTGATGATACAGTTCTATTCATTGAGGATAATACCTGGGAAGGTGTAAGAGCTAAAGCTAATTACAGTCTTTTAAATATTAAAAGATTGGATGAATTTTAATATACTGACACTGAACGCACAAAATACTAACTACATCATCTTTTCTCGAAACCAATTTGGACAACCCACGAATTTGGGCTTGTGCATTCATTCAAGTAACTGTTCTTCAAACTGTCACGGTCAGCAGATAGAAAAGGAGCATTTACAAAATATTTATTTTATTTATCAACATCTCAAATGGGATATTCAGGTACAAAATGTGGTAGCTAAATTAAAAAAAAAGACTAATACCAATATTGAAAGGAAAGATTTCCGGATTTTATACTGTTACGCTTTATTATTCGTGACGTTTCGGTCTCTGCTGAGGCTTTATCAAATAACGTTGGAGTCAAATCAATGCAAAACCAAATTTATTTGTTTTTAGTAAGAAGAGTTCAAATAAAAGGCTCGCCAAAAAGAAAACGTAGAGTTGGATTGGGCAAACCATCCAAAATAGTCCACAAGGTTCGGATTAGAGTGAAAATCCAAAGACGGAAAATGACCTGGTCAGTTTGCAATCAAAAACAACCAACTAAGTAAGATTGAAATGCCGTGGACTTTCCAGCAAGACTCTGCTCTAGCTCACAAGGCAAAAACGACTCAATTGTGGCTCAAAAACAACGTTCCGTACTTCATATCAACGGATGATTGGCCAGCTGGTAGTCCAGACCTCAACCCGTTGGATTACAAATTGTGGTCCGTATTAAATGGCATGGCTTGCTCTACTCGACACCCAAATATTGAGTCGTTGAAGCAAGCCCTTGTCCGTGCTGTGGCCAGTTTCCCTATGCATGAAATGCGTCTCGCGATCGATGAGTGGCCAGATCGTCTCAAGTCGTGCTGGAAGGCAAATGGAAGTCATTTCGAATAAGTTGTTCTAAGATTTGTAACCATTGAATAACCCAATAAAAAGAAAAAAAAAGTTTTGAAAAATATTAATTCGTTTTCATTTGGCGTCGATTTTTCTGTGTACCAATATTTATGACTTGACTAGGTAGTTTGTCCCTCTTGTCCACTTAATCGCGCATTTTATCATTAAAATCCTGAAAGAATTATCCATCTATTGTATATTATTGTTCTACTATTGTACTGTAGTCCTTTTATTTGGCATTTTAGCTATTGATTGAATATCCATAATATAGACGTCAATGAATCCATTTTCTCCTATTGAGGTTAGCATTATTCCTGATGTTTTCCCATTTATTTTAATTACAGTAATTTGGTAGTTTATTCATAGATATCTGACAAAGCTCGACTATTACCAAATACGCAATCGTATGCATTGCAATGATTACATAGCACACATATGCCTACATAATCTGCCTATTAGCTTATTAATCCAGCTATTAGAGCTATTTGACGTCGGAGATGGAAAAAGTTTGATCGATTATAATGGAGATAAAATGAACACAGAAATTTATGTGTATCTAACTTTTGATATTTACATACGAACCACAAAATATGAAGCGAGGCATACACCTTCGCTCACATGAAAAATTACCCATGACACGTGTGTTACATAAATGTCAGAAACGCACAACTTCGAATACCCTGCTCACATTATAGCAGTCATCTCATTTTATGATATGAAGACAGATACCTCCTTAATTACAGTTAAGACTCTCGATATGTCACACTTCGGAACCAGTTAGATGTTTTGTTTTGATTGAATTCCCGGATACTATGTCAGCACTGTCTGATGGGACTCTGATAAGGACTTCTAATTATCACCTTCAGTTAGTATAAGGGGCTTGGCTTATGATGCTCATAGTAATATAGTTGAGCCGAATAATGATAGCAAAGATACTCGAAATTATTATCATCCGAAATTTATTGGAGAAATAAATTGAGGAGATTTTCGTTTATATCAATAAATTCATACTTTTTATATCTGTACGCACCTCACCTCAATCTTCGAAAATGAAAAATTCGAAGATAGAGGGTTGTGCGAAGGGCTAACAACTCTTCCATAATAAATAATGAAAAATGTTAAGGAACCTGAAGGTCAGGAGGCCCGGGCCCGATTTGGGCTGCAGTGCCATTGTAGGAGTAGACGTTTTTACGCACGAATATCATATGAAACGTTTTTCACATTCGTGTTTATTTATTCAAATTTATGCAATAGCGATACCGTTTTAATGTTTTGCTAAAATCAATAAAAACATTGACATTGATATGACTGAAATTCATTTACATTTCGCGTTAATGTAAGAAATAAAAAAAGGCACATGCTTAAATTGATGGCCATCTTATCGGATCGTAGATTCGTGTCTGAAACTGCTTAGTTCGACCGTGACATTGGACGCTTTGGAAAGTGAAAATTCCTAAGGACTTTTATTTGGTTCGTTTACAAGTAGGAAACCTAATAATACTTAATTATATTTGACTAACGGCTATAATAAAAGATTGAATGCCAGCATGCAAGGGTTTAGTTTTAGCCTTTTATTATTTTAATAGCAAAAAAAATTTATCAGGATTGTTTTTTTGATATAACAAGAGTACATTAAATACACGGCGCAACAAGTCCTGGCAACAAATAACGAAAGTTCTTGTATAATGAGTGATCGCGTGCTAAGAGCCGAGAACACTGCCGCAAATGAGAAGGTTCTAGATTCAATTCGGGCTGTTGCACTATCAGACCCGTGAGCAGGCATATGGGTTTTTAATTTTTTTTAGCATTAAGTTTCTTTTATTAAAACTCTTCAAAACAGTTATTCCTAAAAAAAGGAGAGGTAAGTAGTTAGCCGCCAAATACACAGCCCCTTTCTCCACCTGAAAATGTAGGAATTGTTTAAGGTGCTTACAAACGAATTTTCCTGTCCTGATCAGCAACTTTGAAAATACAGGGTTAGGCGATTGAAGTGTTACCAACTTCACATCGGTATATCTGGCAAACCGATAATGACAGCTATGTCAAATTCATACCAATGACAGCTCTTTATATTGTTTACAAGCTACCACTGGCATTTGCGTCTAAGTTTTATAGAACAAAAGTTATTCGAAATGAAAATCATAACCAGCTATTGTTCGTGAACTCAGCCATCTCAAAGTGAATCAAATGTTTGTGTATCGCACCATAAATCGTTATAATGATACAGGCAGTATTACCAAACGCTATGGTAGTGGACGAAAGAAAACTGCAACATCACCTGAAATGGTTCGGAAAGTGAAGGCTCGACTTGAACGAAATCCGCGTCGTAGTGGTAATCGAATTGTCAAAGAACTGAAAATATCCCAGCGAAGCATCCGACGCATATTCCAAAATGAGCTCGAGGTAAAGCCTTACAAGTTTCAAAAGGCTCACGATCTTACACCAAAGCATAAAAAAGTTAAACTCGAAAGAGCAAAGGAGTTGTTACGCTTGCACGAACGTGGCGAATTTCCAGACATTGTGTTCTCTGATGAGAAAAATTTCCCTATTGAGCAGTTCAGAAACTCTCAAAATGATCGTGTTTACTTAACTGAACGCACTTACGAAAATTTGAGCCTACGAACGGCCACCCGAAGTAATTTTCCAGCTCAAGTAATGGTATGGGCAGCTGTGACCGCCGATGGACGCTGTCCAATCGTTTTCATCGAGCCTGGTGTCAAAGTCAATGCGACTTATTTTCGGGAAAATGTTATGGAAGCTGCTTTAGAGCCGTGGGCACGCAGACAATTCGGTCGTAGACCATGGACGTTCCAACAAGACTCGGCACCGTCTGATAAAGCTCGTGTGAACGAAGAATGGTTAAAAAACCATGTTCCTCACTTCATTTCGTCCACACAATGGCTTTAGAATTCGCCAGATGCAAATCCGATGGACTATTCCATCTGGGGCATTTTGGAGAGCAAGGTGAGGATTAAAAAATATGTCAGTATGGATGCGCTGAAGAAAGCCATTGTACGAGAATGGGCCAAAATACCGCAACATCACATTCGTGCAGCATGCAACTCATTTTTTAACCGTTTGAAGGCCATAGTCAAGGCAAAGGTGGCCACATCGAGCTAAAGTGAATGGATTCTCCACATTTTTGTAATTTGAATCAATAAAAAATAATTTCACACAAAAAAAATATGGCCGTTTGAATAGGTAACATTTCAATCGTCTAACCCTGTAGTATTGTTAAAAGCCAAGGGCGTCCGCAAGATTTTCGCCAGGGAAGGGTAAATTTCCCACTATGTTAGGGCATTAGAACCTCCATTTTTAAATACATTTAACAAACAAGTATGATTATGGTGAATGTTTCCACAGTGCATTTCGAAGAAGGTCTCAGCAGAGACCGAAACCTCATGAACAATAAAGCGAAACAGTGCAGCATCCAGAAATCTTTCCTTTCACGTGTGATTAAACATAAAATAAAATGCCGTAAGTGTACGCTCAACACACATTGACTCCCAAACCTTTGAATCTAAAAAGTTCATTTTTAGGTGGATTGTAGATAGGTGCTGATCTCTCTACGTCGTAGATTTTAATGAAGGCAATTATTACTGATGGCGGAGTATTATTGGAAGTGGAATTTAGATCAAAGAAATTCGCATCAAAATTGAATATGATGTCAGTCAACTCGTTAATCGGGGTTACTCTACACAAAGTCGAAACGTTAAAAATTTAGAGGAAATATGACCTTCCGCCCAGCTAGCCGGCAAAAATGCTGTACTTTTCAAAATTTCAAACCATTATATCTTAAAATCTAATACAGATATTAGTTATTCATCATCAGGTTGTAAGTCGATGTGTTAAAAGGAAAGATTTGCTATCACTCTTATGTTTTATTAAATGTGACGTTTCGGTCTCTGTTGAGACCTTTATCAAACTGACTGACAATTACAAAAACTAATATTTTTATACCCTACCTTCTCAATCCCATTCCTTCCCTCCATGACTGTTTTTGTGTATTGCACATGAAGGAGGAAATGACCTATAACACAGATCATTCTGTAACAAAAAATTCCGTGTGGGAATTAGAATTATTGGGTAAGGATTCTGTCCATAGAAGTTTTTATCGATCGGAAAGCGTCTGGAGCGAAAAGTTTAATTTGCAATGAATTTTATTGTATTTTTCCACAACTAAATTAAATCTATACTAATAATAAAATCGTTCGATTCCAAAAGTATGTTACCGCATCACTCAACAACTACTAAATGGATTTTGATGTGGATTTCACCATTAGATATCTTATTAGTCAGTACTTAAATTGGAGTAGATGTCATTTGAATTTTAAATAGCATTCATTCATTCAGTTTTGAAATTTCTAAGCAATCAGATCGAAAAATTTTGTAAGGGCAAATTGTACAACTAAAAAAATTATCAAATTTTTAGCACATAAGTCATCCGATTGCGATGAAACTTTGGTGAGATGTTGTACGAACGCGCGCAAAGGTTACTACAATGGTCGATCTACAGATCAAGTTGGACAAAAAAAAAAGTCATCACCAGCTTCTATGTAGCGATATCGCCACTTGGTTTTCCTTTATCATAGTGACAAATCCGAAATCGCTAGATCTATCGAAAAAGTTCCTGAAGAAATACCGGATGCCTTTTTACTAAATCTCGCCGGCGGTTTAGGCAGCAATTTGCTGACATACAATTCTGAATTACAATTATATACATACAATTCTGATCTTTTAATCTCTTAATATGTTATTAACACTTGGAACATACATAATATTAAGCTATACAAATGAAACATAAGAAAAATTATGGTCATTGGTACCGGGGTGAAATGGGGAGTATTTCAGTAATTAAATATTTTTAAAAATTTCAAACCGTTATATCTCAAAACCCAATACAGATATTAAACTGAAATTTTGTGAGATTTTAGAACTATAAGATCCTTAATTGTCAAGTTGGGCAGTGCAAAAGGAGGGAGGTGCTGAGCCAAAATATCGATAACTTTCTCTAATTGTTTTATGGCTCTGGTAGAAAATAGGAAGTTCAAATTTGCCGGTGCATATATTCATTTGATACACAAAACCCAAAAATAATAATTTGGGCCAACATGTGTTTGCTTGCACATAACCGTTCAAACTTAGAGTCAAATGTTCGCTCACTGCATTTTAAATGCAAAGAGGCAGGACTGAAAACCAAGTATACATACATGCTCATAGGTTCGAACACAAGCACAAAGATTGTTCTTAACGGACAAGATGTGGAAGAGGTGCAAGGGAGAAGTAGATTCAGCATGAATGGCGGGGCAGAAAAGAATATTTAGGCTCGTACAAATAAGGGTTGTCAGGCTTTCGGTATACTTTCCCCTTTGTGGAGATTAAGAGAGATCTTCCTTCGCACGAAGCTGCGAGTATATGACGCATGCCTCAAATTCGTGTTGTTATATGATTGCACTCGAAAAGAATCGAAGAAACTGCAAAAATTCGCAAACCAATGACTCCGACGCGTTTTAGGGATACTTTGACAAGAAGTGATCTCCAACGGCAAACTTTGGAGCACAATTCAACAGATTAAAATAGGCATTCAGATTCAAATGCGGAAGTGGCATGCATCGGTCACACTTTAGAGAGATAAGAGCGTAACAGAGTTTTGGATTATAATCCTCAAGGAAGACTTCGGGTTGTCCTGGCGACAACCAAAGGACGATGCTTAAGACCGCGCTTTATGGAGGAGAACTGTTTCTGTCCTATGCCCCTATAGGTCTAAACAGACAATTGACGCTTTTAAAAATATTTAAGAAAAAAAGTTGCATCAATAATTTCGGAATTCCACTTGTCCTCCTACACCATCCCATGCAAAAGTGTGATTTCGACCAATTTCAATAAATCGACTAATAAACACATAAATAAATGAATGAAATCTACACATTTAAAATAATAAGCGTTTTTTTGTATATGCACTACAGCCCAAACCAATGATCCAAAATAAACAATTTAAATGCCATTGGAAATGTATTCTCTCCAAGGTGTGCCTTTTCTAGGTTCCAGGACTTGACCTGTTCCAGTTCCGAATTTCTGCTGAAATACGGCAACAGGGTGAAAGAAAACATGGAAGGCAAATTGCAAATTCATTCCGTACTCCAATCAGATTACGACATTCCACAAGCATACAAGAACTTAAAGCCAGAGCGAAACAGAAATATAAAGCATAGCGCACAAAAAAAAAAAAACGTTAATATGGTCCTTATTCTCAAACACAGCGCGCTTCGTTCAGCGCAATTTTACCGGTGCTGTGATAATTCATAAGTCGACAACACTATAATTTGAGAGTTTTATCACTGCCAATACCGACGCGACGTATTATGATCACGAAATTTGGAACTTCGCGATGTTAGATATATACATAATATGCCCTCAGTTTTTTTTTTATCATTATTTATCATTTACGTTTCACGTAGCAACTGATTCTTGAGGTAGCATCTTGCTACGAACGGGTCGTATTGAAAAATTAAGGCTTTTGCGTGTTAAAAACCCGTTTCGAATCTACCGATTAATATCTGTCCAATATTTTATAACGGGCACTGTCCATTTCTTCTGCGTACTTTTTTTCTATAAATGAATAACTATATGAAATCATGAAAGAAAAAAATACAATATGCCCAACTAAAAATAAAGCGCTTCAAAATTACATACATTTATAGCATCATTAATTGTTTACTTTTACATTAATATGATATTTTAATTCATCTGTTCCAATTTTTTATTGATACCATTTTAACATTATGCCATTTCTTTTTCTCAAACGCAAATAAGATTTTAAATTTAACAATACCCAAGCATTTTTCTCCTCACTTTCAAAGTCTTCTCATTTTCCTCGCTGGGAAGGATGTACATATCGTGTCAGCTCTACTTGGTCATCATCTACCACTGATCACCGATGCAGATAAGTGCGTGTGTACGAACACTATGCTACCGGATGTGTCCAACAAGAACACATGCGATTTCTTCACCGAAAACGAGTCGTTATTGGCAGCGACGATGTGGACGATGATGACCGTTCGCTGTAGAGTCGCTATGAGCGGCGACGAAGTGGACAACGACTACGACAGTCGCTCTAAAGTTGCTATGGGCAGCAACGGTGTTGACGGCGGTATGGAAGATGGACGGTTGTGCTGAGTATAAACAGGAGCGAGCGTTCATGAAACAGTTAGTCGAGATTGGGAGTTGGGATCGAACAGTTTGCGGAGACGGTCGACGTTTTGACAAGCGAAAGAGTTAGTTTTGATGGTTCAATAGAAACGATTAAATAAGAGTTTCACAGTTAAATTAAAATGAACTAACAGCTTTATTTGTACTTGAAATCCTGCGACAATTCAATATATACGGTATTGTGCAATACAACTTTCATTTTTTTCTCGCATGTTGCTCTATTACTTTAGTGAAAGGCCGGTCTTATCCTCTATTTATGTATGTATTGCATACTTTTTGGGACTTGTTTTGGACCTCTCAGGCCCTATTTGCTGCAAGCCGCTTTAAATTAGTGAATGATTGTTTCATTACCACGTAAAATAACTACTAATGCATGATAAGGTATTGTATAGACTCATTCAGTCACGTAGGGACTGCTGATTGCTAGTATTGTTTATACGAGTATGTGCTGGAGCTATTGATCTCGTATTCGCAATTAAGTCTTCAATAATTGAAAACAGCCCTGGCCTAGAATCCCCATTCACTTAGTCTTCCTCATCCACCGTAACCTGCATATTGACTTCCCACTAATCAGCCGACGTGTTGGCAGATTTTTTTTTTTATTGTTTTGAACTGTTTAGATTTATGTACACATATTTTTGATTTTTGGATGAATAGATTATTATTATTATTACCAGCACAGATTTACGCTCCGAAAGTTGCACATACAACGAATAAGTCGATATATGTATGCGTATATATGTTGTAGTGCGATAGTCTGGTAAGGTTCCCTACCTATCGTAGAACTCTGCAGATCTATATTACAGAGGCTCCTTGAGCATCCGCTTAGAAGCCCTGATACCCACGTAATTGACGCTATTCGCAAGTCCAATAATAATCCTTGCATCCTCATCGTCTTTTTCTTCGATATTGTCACACCTTCTTTACATTTCCATTCCAGAACGGTTGATATTAAAACTTCACCCTTACGCTCGATCTAGAATTCTCTTCACTAATATTTACAGATCGTCTGCATACACCGCGAAACTGCACGAATCCGCACCCAGAGTGTTAATTCCCAACAGTCGCAGACCCTAGCTTATGCAGCACTACGTTCCAACACAAATGGTTAAATGCGCTCTTGAAATACACAAAGATTCCAAGGAAGTACTTGCTAGCACTCCTCGTAAAGCCATCTTTCACGTGCATTCAAGCGTTTTTCATACATCAAGAAGCGATAGATGGGCAACTTTTTCCTCTAGCATACAGATCATCATCCTCTCCATAACCTTTCTAAGGACCGGTCGGAGAAATATATGAGAAATAAAACTGGCGTTAGGTTAGCTTTGAGGACACCAATATACGTCGGCCATCAAAGGACCCATTGTACGCCTCCATTTTTGCACTATGTGGACCTACATATCATTTAACCAGACTGCTCCACCGGTGAAACTAATGAGCTTCATTGGTCCAAGGGATCGGAGATCGTTCATCTCGGCGAAGAAGTACTCCCCAAGAATTTGGCATGGTCAATGGGAGAGGAAATGTTCTACGGTCTCAGCCTCTTTAAGGTATCCTCTGTCATCGATTGTAAGACGAAGCCATCGAGCGATTTTTTTGGGAAGACAGTGGCCCCTGACTATACTTACTAGAAAAAACTAACCATCTGACGTCTGAATGGCAGTTCGGCTGCCGTGCCGGGAAAAGTACAGGGGATGTGTGGTTTCACGTAAAAGACTGGGTCACTCGGAGTGCTAGCAAGTACGTCCTTGGAATCTTTGTAGTTTTCAAGGGCGCATTTGACTATTTAAGGGGGTTCAATACTTGAAAATCATGAAAAAAAATAAAAAAAAATTTTTATTGACTTAAAAAATTCTACAACTCTTTCTGCACATTTTGCAACTTGTCCCGTTTCAAAATTCCAATTAGAAGTATTTTATTTTTAATTTTTAATCTAAAGGGTTTGAAGCGATTAGAGTCGGTCTTGGTTCTTTCAAACGCTTCTCCTGAAAAATCACGTTTTTCACCTTTTAGGAACACAGATCTCAGGTAAATATCACCCGATTGAACTGAAATTTGGTACAGATATCCTAAGATAAATTATCTATGCCCTGACGGGGCCGATTAAAAAAAAAAAAAAGTAAAAATGTTATATTGTGTTAAAGTTGCGAAAAATTACTAAAAAATGTAAACTCTTATTAACAATTCCCAAAGCACTATTTTGCCAAAAGCTCCCGTCAGAGCATAGACAATATCGTCAAGAATCATTTGTCCAAATTTGAAAAAATTCGATTGAGCTGATTCACAAGCTTCGATCCTGTGACTGTCGGGAAATAGCCCTGTGGAGGAGCTACTTTCCTGACAGATCAGCGTATGTGAGCGGTCTCCGCGACACTGTATGGAAGGTAGTGGAGGGGCTCAGGTAAGAGACTGAAGTCAAATACCTGGGTATTAAGGTTTCTGAGTGCCTCACCTGCGAGAGCTCAGGGGGCGTCTCCTCACCAGTGTCAAGCAGATTTGCGGGGTGCTGCGTTGTGAGTGGGGTCTCTCCAGGCGATCTGTTCGTACCACATACGACGGTTTGGCTAGGTAGGTTTTAATTGTTTGTCCACATGGTGTTGTGTCGTCTTGTCCGTACCTTTTATATTATATGTTCTTTCTACACGCAAGGACGAGATAACTTCGGTTATCATTTATTCCGGTATTACCTTTTGGGGAGCGCCGTCCCCACGTACCTGAGGAGTGCGAACAGTCACGAGTTGCAAGAAATCAACTGGAGTAACCTGCACGGTTACGAAGCCTCACCAGAGGTTTTCTGGTACCACGGGAGTCGGGGAGCCCATGGAAGTTTGCTTCCACCCCTGGCAATGGTTGAGGTCCGCTTAATGGAACACGTGTTGGTTGTGGTAGCCCATATCGCGGGCAGAGTTCCTCGGAGCTCGACGTGGAGTTGCGTTTTCCAAATTGGTGCCATGCCCAACAGACTGGCAAAGATTTAGATAGGTCTCGCATCTAGCAGTATGAATGCCAAACTTGCAACCTCCGGGGGCGTTAATGATTGTCGTCACAAAAACAATCCGTGTTGCTAAAGACAACCGTGAGCTCGTGGCTTATGTCGGCACGTTCACGATAAGCATTCAAGATATGGTTCCTATATCTACTAGTGTCCGCAGGGAGTTTCTGTCGAGTCTCAATATTTTTATTTATTTCCCTCCATCAAACCCACCCCATAGCATCTTCGCGGTATTGAACGAGTCGCTTTGTAACCATTTGAGATTTCCTTCCCCACGCTTTGTTGGTCTAGATTGTCTCAATGATTGTTCGTTCCACAACGGTGGTAGTGACAGATCCGTTCCTGGCCAGCCTGTCCGCCATTTCGTTCCCAGGCATATCCCGATGACCCGGAACCAACAAAGTCCCAATTCTTCCACCATGTCCACACAATGATTCAAGCATCTTGAAATGCAGCTGTAAGTGGAGAGGGCCTTCAGTGTAGCTTGGCTGTTCGAGTAAAACCTAACTCGCTTACCATGTACTACTGCACGCAAGGCAACTTCCGCACCTTTCGCAATAGCTCTTGCCTCCGATTGGAAGACTGTGGCATAACCTGGTAGATGCCTGGAGATTAGCAGATTAAAGCTTTCAGAAAAGTTGTCACCTACTGCCTCTTTCATTTTCAAACCATCAGTAAATATCGCAATCTCGTCATTCTGTATGACATAATGGTCAATCTATTGCTGTTTGTCAGATAGAGTAAATTCATAATCTTTGATAGCATTATACATATTACTACTATCGCTTGTGAAAGAAGATTTTCTTTTCATACGTTCCAGGATGGTGGCATGGGATACGCGAACAGGGAGTTACTCCTGGCTTTCTCTGGTGTTTTCAGAACCGCGAAAACAATTACTGTCATCGAACGCGCAGAGAAACCACGATCTTGAAAGCATCGGTTGCAAACGCAAGATACGTATGCTTTTACATATTTCGATCGCCATACCGTAACAGCCAGGCATCTTTCCAGTTGTTATCCTACTGAAACATAGAATGTTCTCCTTAGGCTGAAGACACTGCGATTTTTTACAGCTGCAGCTTCACATGCAGCCCTGCCGTATGTTTCTGTATTGGGTCAAGCTACCCCCAAAGCATCACACTCTTACCAGATGTGCTTATATAGCAACAGAATTAATGTGACAGTATAATTAATTATTAAGTCAATGACAGCTCTGACCATTTCGCAAGAATAAAATACTGCTATCTATTATCGACCGCTAATTGTGAAATCACGATAATTGATAAGTTCACTTGACAATTGAATGTAATTAACGATGCATTAAACCGTGGCACATCTTACACGCAACAGTCCCACGCCAATCATATTTTTTTTTAAATGAAAACAACGCTTCAGAAAATTACTATTAGTAGATACCTAATTAACCTCGAGCTTTATTATTTATAGTTACTTTATTATAGCTTACAGTTTCAAATACTTCAGATGCATCATTCATTGCCTTAGGATAGGACAGAGTACAGAAATCTTTTTAAATTATGTTCAAATGTAAACTATACTATATAATTAATTCATTCAAGGATTCTGAACCCAAAATCTATAACATCCGAATAACTAGTAAAATCATCCCACATGCTAGGAATGACCTTTATATTATATATCTAATTCGTTGACTGAATAACATAAAAAAAAAATTAATTTATAAAAGACAAGGCTTAGCGTAACTCGGGTTTTAAAATCACTGAAGGGCGTAGCACAGCAGTATTTCAATTCATCGAAGAATTGACAATAATTTCATATTTTATTTCCTGATTTTTTTTAAATTTTCATTGATCAATCGATGATTTAGAAAAGTTCAACAAAGCTCAATCCTATTAAATTTACCTTTCAATATTATTGTAACATAAATCGGAGCCCCAAGTAAGTAGATTAGCTTTTTCGCATGGAATTTTCTATTTAAAAAAAAAGGAGTTCAGTAAGTCATCATTTAAACTAGGCCAACATTTAGCCATGTCATTAAACGTACCGTGATCAGAAAAAAAAACCCGTCCTTTTCGAGACTTCAAGCTGATTAATATTGACATCCTTCGGGATGGAACCCTAAAAGTTAGGTTAAGTGGAAGAAGATGTTAGCCGTCCAATTAACGTGATATTTGATAGAATACTACGGACGGTTTTATTCCTTCTGATGTTTCGTTAGGCAAATTTCATCAATTCGAAACATCATCGAACATTAGTCAAACCCGATGAGCTCTTATAGAAGATAAAGGTAGATATGTGTGCCTTTTTTTGCTTTCTTCAGTTAAACTTAAGCTGTGTAAGGTAAAAGGTAAAACTTCTTGCCGAGAATTCCGACTAATTGCAAACTGAGATATCATCGCAATGGCAAAGTACCTTAGAAAGACATTGCCCAGAGTTAGAGACCGCTATATACAATTCGAAGAAGAACGTGTCGAATTTCTGTGTTGCGTGCTGCTCACCATTATTTCCTATAATACTTCGTTAAAGTTTATGCTCTCCTGGACGTAAGTTAATTGAACACAAGATCATGGCACGAACATCAATTGCTTCGCTATGAATCTCCAATGTGCGGTACTGATAATGCGAAAATTTTTACTACCTATAGGTTGTTGTTATTTTCTTACACTTCAAGGTTAATGACTTTTCAACGTGGATTTAGTGATTGGAAATAAGATTAATATCCGTAAGGTCATAGAATTAGTTTACTGATAATTATTTATACTTATACTTCTAAGTATTTAATTATTTGAAGAGACGGATTATTATTACCTTGGAATTATGGTACTAAAAAGATTATTTAACATAATACAACTGAAATTGTATAAAGATAAGTTACCTCTGTGCCGGCTTATTGCTCACCATTGGATTAGTTTGATTTGAACTGTGGCATCATATCTAGGGTGTAGCCTATTGGGTAGTGTGGTGTCATTGGTTCCATATCAAAAGTTTTTTATCTTCGAAAATCTCAAATTCGAATAAACTTCAGTCTGTCTGTTTGTTCACTAAATAATTCTCGAACACTTGGAGGTATTGAACTGAAATTTATCGCCAATTAATTAAAGGCAAAAAGCTAACTGTAAGTTCTGAAGAGACAAGGCTCTGTCCACAAAGGACCGCCACAGGGCGGCATAATATCACCTCTCTTGAACAAACTGCTTTCCATTTTAAATCGGAATGGCTACCCCACAATAGCATATGCAAACGATCTTGTCATCATGCTAACTGGTAAGTTTGAACAAATTCTAGGTAACCTTATGCAGTCCGCTTTACAACTCCTAGACAGTTGGGCACTAGATGAAGGACTTACCAGCAACACTCAATAACCTCTCGAATCAAGTTAAATATTTAGGTCTTATTCTTGATATTAAATTATCCTGGAACGACAACATTCACGAACGGCAAAACGGCTACCGTATCTTCGTCGCTTGCAAGAACATATTCGGTTTAAGATGGGGTCTTAAGCCGCACCTCATCCACTGGATGTATACCAGAATTGTCAGACCAATTGAATCGGTAGTTTCAAGAAGGGAACGAATCACAAATCAAATATTGGGGTTAATTGAAGACAACTTGCCGAAATTCCCACACGAATCGATTTTAAACATCAACATCATTATTATTACTTGTTCTTTGTTTCATTCTTTAACCAACCTAGCAACTTTACAGCTAATCCAGCGGACGGCTTGTCTGTGTATAACAGATGCTCTTAGAACCTTACCAACTGCAGCCCGGGAGGTAATTCTCTCACTACCTCAACTTGATCTGTTTATAAAACAAAAAGCGGCCTAATAGCCATTAGATTCAAACAATCAATCAAATTCTTATATAGGGGCATAGGACAGAAACAATTCTCTTCCACAAGGCGCGATCCTGAGCATCGACCTTAAGCTGTTGCCAGGACTTGTTTATTCCTGTGGCCTCCTGCTCAACTGCTCGCTTCCATGTTTTACATGGTCAACCGACCCGACGTCTTCCTTGAGGATTATAATCCAGAGCCTGTTTGGCGATGTTCCGCTCTGCTTTCCTCAAAGTATGACCGATCCACTGCCACTTCCGCCTCTGAATCTCAATACCTATTTTAGTCTACCCAATTGTACTCCAAAGTTCGTCGTTGGAAATTACTTCTGGCCAGAATATTTCTAAAATGCGTCGGAGGCATTGGTTCACGAAAGTCTGTAGTTTCTTGGTAACCGAATGATCATTTTCCACGTAGTACAACCATATAACAGCACGGATTTGACGCATGCGTCAAAAACTTGCAGCTTCGTGCGAAGGGAGATCTCTCTTAACCTCCAGAAAGGAAAGAATACCGAAAGCCTGACGAGCTTTATTCAGACGAGCCTCAATATCGTTTTCGGCTCCACCGTCCATGCTGACTATGCTTCAGAGATAACAAAAATCTTGCACCTCTTCAACTTCTTGTCCGTCAAGAACAATCGGTGTGCTTGCGTTCGAACATATGTGTATATACTTGGTTTCACGCACATTTCTGTTCAGTCCCGCCTCTTTGCATTGAGAATGCAACGAACGAGTAAAAAAATAGTCTCCATTGAAGACCTTTACCTTCCCCACCTTCCAGTGCAGCTTTCAAGATGTCATTTATTACCACCAGAAACAGGGCTGGTGATAATATGCCGCCTGGTTTGACACTCGTTCGCACAGGGAAGCTCTCGGACAGCTCTCCTCTATGCAAGACGCGACACCTCGCATCGTCGTAGGATTCTTTAATCATAGCTATGACCTTATCTGGAATGCATTTCCTACGCAAAGCATTCCATATGTAATCTCATTTAACGTTGTCGAAAGCCTTCTCGAAGTCCACAAACATGAGATGTAGTGGCGAGCCCATTTCTGCTGACTGCTCCAATCTTATCCGTAGGGTATTTGTGTGGTCGATACAAGACGACCCTTTACGGAATCTAGCCTGATAAGCTTCGAGAGTGGTCCCACAACATCACTAATCCTATTGAGAATTACCTTAGCCATGATTTTCGATACGGCAGTAAGTACACATATACCACGCTAATTGACACAATCCCGAAGGTCGCCCTTTTTCGGAATTTTCACAGTGACGCCCTCTTTCCATTCAGTTGGATATTTTCTTCATTCCACACCCCAGTAAAGAGTGGAGGGAGTATATCGGCTGTTACTTCCGGGTCCGCTTTGAGGAGTTCGGTTGGTAGTCCGTTTATACCTGGGGCTTTCCTTTCCGCCATTGACCGAATGGCGGAACCTATCTCATCCTTATCTGGGTGATCGTCCCTAATAGAGGATTGTTGCGTTTGGATGTTTGGTATTTGTTCCGTTTCTGGAATATCTTCCTCTGACAAGATGTTTAAAATATCAGAGAAGTATTCTTTCATCGCCGTTTGGTGTTTGCTCATATTAAGGAAAGTTCCGTTGACATCTCTCACCAGGTGATTGGCGCTTAAATTCCTGTTCGTCAACTGTTTCATAATTTTGAATAGTGAACTCATATCCCCAAGGTAAGCCGCAGATTCTGCTTTGTTAATCGCCTTTCTCTCGTCGTGTTTAACAGCCTCTTTACGCTGTATATGAGCATCGCAGTAGTTCTGCCTCAGGTCGGGCGTTCGTTGGTTGACATCGGGTTGAGAGATGATTGCCAATTTCGCTTTTTTCCGATCGCCAACCTTGTCCCATGTGTCTTGCGACATCCATTGTTTCTCACCGCTTTGCACAAATTCCACAGATTCTTCAGCACTTGTTAGAAAAGTGTTTCTGGTTGCCTACCAATTGACGTCCAGTGTGCGTATTTCTTATTCGCCTAATGTGGATGACTTTTCGCGTAGAATAGTGGTGTATTCGCGTTTTTTGTTGGGATCTCTGAGTTTATCCACATTAAGCTTGCGTTTCATTTGAAGAATTTGTGGTCGTCGGATAGCTGCTGTACACAATCTGAAGCAGGCAACCATCAAGTGGTGATCGCTCCCCACGGCAGCTCCACGTTTTTTGTCACCAGGTGTTGTGGTATTAGTTGGTGAGTAGCACTGTAGAATTGTGGCACTGGTCCTGAGCCTGACGATAATCCTATCCGAGATTGGTTCCCCGCTGATGAGACTGTTTCGCGCTATCGGTGTAACGACGAACGCCACGCCATTTTTGGCTTCACTCTCAGGGCCAACGAACAGAATGGTGTTTCCGTTAGGGGTTCGTTCTTCTCCTGATCCTGTCCACCTGACCTCGCTCCAGCTCAAGATTTGGATGTTATAGTGCTGGATTTCACGGTCGATCACTGCTTGGCGGTCCAAGGACCGAGTTACCCCAGCCCTTCCCCCGTCATTCAGTTTTCGAAAAGTCAATCATAGTCCGTTTTCTAATGCCAAAAGTCGTTGCCGTAGAATCAGTCCGTATCCGAGGCGCTCTATGCGTTTCTCGTATCAGTTAAGCTTTAAGATCACGGGTGATAATCCCATGATCTAGAGAGAGTCCATTTGCCATTTTTACGGCAAGCAGAACTGGCTGTGGGTGAATTCTACTGCCCCATCACACAGGGAGAAGATTAGATTAAAAAACATAACAGAATTTTAATTGGGCTTAAAGCCCAATCATATGATACTCTAGATGAGATGGAAATGACTTTAATATACCGGAAAATATGTCAGCTCAAATTCTTTCGAATAGTGAATAGAACCTTTTGCATGGGAGGTGGTAGAAGTAGAGGGGGAGGTTTGTTTTTTTCGTATATGACACCGAACATGGCATGCAAAATGTTTTTTGTTTTTAGTTTTCATTATTTTGAAGAAATTAGTCATAGTTTTCCTGAAATTGGGGCATTTGTATGGGAGGTGGCAGAGGAAATGAAGCGTTTAAGATGATTTTGAAACTGCTTATCATCATCCTTATCACAATGCTTTGATTCAATTTCAAAGTCAATAGTTCTCATATACTTAAAGGAGAAATGCTTTTCGTGAATTTATAATACAGATATTTGTATGGGAGGTGGTAGAAGGACTGAAGCGGAGTGATAATTTTTTCTAACATTTATTTCAATTATTAAGAAACTAATTCTGGCTAAATTTGAAGTTTGTACTTTTTCTAGTTTGAATGGAAATCGATAAAATGCATTTAACAAAAATTATACATTTGTATGGGAGGGGGTAGAAGGAGTGTACGGATCAAAATAATTTTTTTTTGTTGCATTATTAATATTTCTATTTGTATACTTTGTACAAAATATCTAGTTGCTAGCTTTAACAGTTGATCAAGGAAAAACACTTAAAAATGAATGTCTCAACTATCTCTTAAGCTATGTAATTGAAACTTGGAACATATATTAAGCTATACTAGAAAAATACGTAAAAAATAGAACATGTTGAAATAATAGTAGTGAGGGAAATGGGGAGCATTTCAAAATTACAAATCCTTATATCTCAAAAAAGAGTACAGATATCAAATCGAAAATTTATCAGATTTTAGAACTACATAGTGGTCAATTTTGGTAAAAATTTTAAGTTGGGAGGTGATAAGAAAAAATGTCGAAAATGTTGAGCGATTTTTTAGGGCTCTGGTGAAAGAAACAAAGTTTAAATTTTGCATGTGAATACGACTATTTGATGTATATAAAAAAATAATAATAACTTGATCCATAATTGCTATAAACCAACTCTCCCGGTCTAACGTGCACAAGGTGTTTCATGTGCATTGAAAAAAACAAATAAACTGAAAATTTTTGAGTGAAGTTTTAAGGTCGAAACTTGAAAATTTGCGAAATGTATTTAAAAAAAATTTCTAAATATATGAAATATTAACTGGTCGAAAACCTTTAAAACTTCTACCCCCTCCCATACAAAATTATTTTTTCGACCATTTTCAAGAAATCAATTATCACCTAACTATTAAAAGCAATCAATTTGACATTTTGCGCAAAAACTTTTAAAAATAGTTAAAATAAAATTGCGTCAAAAGTTTTGAGATCGCCCTTGTCCTTCTACCCCCTCCCATACAAAAGTATGATTTCGACCAATTTCATTAAATCAACTAACAACCAACAAACTAAAAGCACCTTACAAGAGAAGCGAAATAAAATTATATATCAAATTTTACGATTCCCTTACCTTCTCTACCCCCTCCCATACAAATGTTCGGTTTCGTGAATGTAAAATACACCGAATTTTATGAAAATTCTATGCAAATTCGTCTATGAAGCTGATATTCTATACAGAGAATATTGGACATGATTCAAGCAATTCATTAAAAAGCTATTAACATCGACCCACTCTTACTATTACCCCTCCTCCTCCCCTAATAAAAATCCAAACTTGCAGAAACGAAAGAAATATTGTTTTTTAGACAACAGCCCTGCCCAAGAACGCCCTTTCACTTAGTCTTCCCTAACCATTCTAACCTGCATACTGACTTTCCACTCATCCGCAACTTTTCCCAAGAATAATACAGTTTCGCCCGACTTGTTGGCAGTTTATATATATATGACGGCATTGAAATAATTTTTTCACATCACACTAAGGTTGCTATCAAAATGTTTTATACAAAATTTAGGATTCAAAAATTTAATAGGTACTGGGCGAATTAGTGTATTGGATTTAGTGAAATTGTGCAGTTTGTATGGGAGGTGGGAGCAGGAGTGTGCATTTATTAATGACGTTTTTAGAAATAACTGTAAGCATAATTTAATTGACATATTTTAAATTGCAGATCAGTAGCGTTCATACTTCTCAGGAAAATCGACTTTTTGTAAAGTTGTTGAATTGTGTCAAATTGTATGGAAGGGGATAGAAGGAGTGAAGCTAATCGCTAATTATTTAGTGCATAAATTCAGCTCGATAAATTTTATACGCTCTGAGTAAATTGGTTTAGAGTATTTCATGAAAAAGTACAGTTTGTATGCGAGGTGGTGGAAGAAGGAAGAGGACACGCATAATTTGTATATGGTAGATTAATATCATCATAAAAGTATTATGTTCCAAATTTGAGACCAATAGCTTTTATACTTTTCGAGCAAATCCATTTATTGTCAAATTGCGCAATTGTGTCATTTTGTATGGGGGGGGGTAGAAGGGGTGGAGTGATTTGGCCCGTTCACGAACTTGTCCTTACTTTTTTATCAAAAACGACGTGTACAAAATACGAACTTTCTCGATCAACGCGTTCTCAAGCTACAGAGGACACGGACGGGCAGACGGACGGAGGGATGGACGGACGGACGGATGGACGGATATCCGGTTGGACGGACGGACGGATGGACGGACATCCGGTTTTGAGATTTTTGAGTGATTATATGAACTTCTATATCATTCATTTTTTCTCCGAGCCTTATTTCTTAGCGTTACAAACTTTGTGGCAAACTTATAATACTCTCAGATTTCATCTAGAGTATAAACAATGTGGGCAACAAACACTTCAAGCATTTTAAGTCGGCAGGACCAGATGGAATAAAGCCGATACAATAGCACAGCCTGGACAGCATCGTAGTAAGGCTGGTAAACATTTCGAAGGCTTGTCTTCTTCTAAAATTTGTATGTGCCTTGGAAGTGGAAAGAGGTAAATGTAGTTTTCACACCGAAGGCAAATAAAAGTAGTCATACGCAGCCGAAGGACTACAGGCCAATAAGTCTGACATCTTTCTTTCTAAAAACCGTTGAAAGACTGATAGATATTCACATAAGAGCCACCGTAAACATCGCCAATCTCAGTCCTTCCTAAAATGCTTACATGAAAGGACGGTCTGTGGAAACGGCACTGCATACGGTAGTATCAAAAATTTAAAAGTCTATGGAAATCAACGAATACACTTTGAGTGCTTTTGCGGATGTAGAGGGCGCGTTCAATAATGTATGCCCCAATGTGCTAACAGACGCGTTAGTCGCACATGGTGTAAATTCAATGTTCACCGAATGGATCCATAACATATTGTTGGGCAGGAAAATGACTGCCACAATGGAAAACGAATGGAGGACAAAACAAGTGGAACACCACAAAGAGGGGTTTTGTCACCTTTACTTTGGCCGTTAGCAGTGAATAGTACCCATTCGCAGCTAAGCGCTGCTAGTTATTGCACTGTCACCTATGCGGACGATTTAGCTCAAATTAGTCGCAAATATCCTACTAGTTTAGGCGAATTGTTGAAAAGTGCATAAAATCTTGTTATCGGTTGGTTTAATTCAACACTAACTACACTAATACATTTTACAGCAATCAGCCGTCCATTGGAGGAGTTGCTCTAAGCCTTTGCGATAGGGTAACTAATCTGGGAACCAACTTGGACAGCATAATCAGATGGCGACTGAATGCCAAACAAAAGATTAAGAACGCACATAATGCCTTCTTCATAAGTAAAAAAAAACTTTTAACAAAAAATTGAGAATGAAACCAAATGCGGCATGGTGAATGGAAATCAGTATCATACTACCAATCGTTATAGTGCGTTGGAATGATGGGAAAGTACCGAACTGAAATATATCCAATTACAATTGAGTCACATTCAGAGAATCGCCGGCATAGGCAAAAAGGGGGCATTGCATAAAACGCCCACAGCAGGACTGGCAGCCATTTTGGGTCTTCTTCCCGTGGAATTCTGTAATTCTGGAGAAGGCAGGCATTGCAGCGGTGAGGCTTGAAATTTTTGGCGCTTGGCTTGGGACCAATTTAAAAAATTCTCATGCCACCATCCTTAAGCGAATCTCAAGGCATCTACCAGAATATGCCATGGTCTCGGAAGTAATG
This sequence comes from Chorisops tibialis, assembly GCA_963669355.1. Classification (NCBI taxonomy): domain Eukaryota; kingdom Metazoa; phylum Arthropoda; class Insecta; order Diptera; family Stratiomyidae; genus Chorisops; species Chorisops tibialis. The sequence goes on along the minus strand of OY770262.1, from coordinate 265,169,605 downwards.
GTTATTGCGAAAGGTGCGGAACTGGCCTTGCGTGCAGGAGTAAATGGCCAGCGAGTTTGTTTTTACTCGGACTGCCAAGCTACACTGAAGGTCCTGTCCGCTTACAGCTCCAATTCAAGATGCTTGAATCAATGTATTGGCATGTTGGAAAAATTGAGAAAACCTGCACTTTGCAATTTTTTTGGGTTCCGGTGCATCGTTTGGTCGACCGCATGGAAGCGAGCAGTTGTGCAGAAGGCCAGAGGAATAAACAACTCATCGCAACAGCTAAAGGCCGATGCTCAGGATCGCTCCTTGTGGAAAAGAGTTGTTTCTGTCCTATGCCCCTATAGGGTGTCTTAACAGGCATTCGATGAATTTGATGACTGATACTGCTCCTGGGGCTACGTGTAGCCCCAACTGGGAATCACTGTTTCAGAGTGCGTGCAATCATAGTTCTATTAGATTTTCAAATGCTGACGACTTTAGAACTATCGGAATGAACTATTATTTTCAGTCTGAACGCTAGCTCATCAATTTTCAATGAGGGTTAATCAGCTAAAAATCTCAAAGTTCGTCTCAAATTTCTGCAAAACCAATTTTATTCCATATAAAAAGTATTTTTCTGTACATTGTGAAATCTTATACTAATCTTACCGGAACTTTAAAGAAATTATCTATGAACCGAAAATACACATAATCATCTGAAATTCCAGCTTGAACAATTTTCAGACCAATTTTCTTCTCTCGCATCAGCAATCAACACAGTGCAAGTGCACAGCAGAGCTTTTATATTTCCATTTATCGTCAAATTTCACAAATAATTTCGTACTCGATTAACTTGTCAATCAAATACAGAAGAATTTTTTATTTGTCCAAAAATATAATTTGTCGTAGTAAGACACATAAAAAAAAAAGTTAAATAATATAAAAAATACTTTCACTGCAGAGTTTTTCCCTTGCGATTTCTGTTAATTGAAAAAAAAAAACCCCCCCCGACAAGCATCATTTTCAAGAACCAAATGGATAACTTACACCTAAAATAAGAGACGAAGAAACCTAAAATATACAACGCATTGGTTGAGGCAATCCAATCAAAGAAGAAAAAAATAACCTCTGTCGACTTATGTTTTCTTACCCGGCCACCTTTGCACGACGGCGACGGTACAAGTGCTAAATTTTGCCAATAGCCCTCGCCTTCCAGTACGCAAAGCTCCCAAACCATGTAAAGATGTCACGCAGGCGATGACGATGGTAGACGTCCGTAAAATAAATAAAAATTTTGCTTCTTTCTTGCCACCGTTAAATGGTGAGCAGAGAAAGTTTTCCTTCAATTTTTGCCAGGTTTATTGCTTATACGCCCGTCTTGAGAAGGAGTTCGTGCGGAGATTCTTGATTTTATGGGATCTGACGACGGAACATAAGCAAGGCGTTATCAAATGGGTTTAGTAGAGGATTTTCCTTTCTTTTTCTTTTTGAATTGCTTTGATGATTTTTATGGCTCCAAATACATATTTGTGGGTATAGTTCCGATATTTTGGATCGAGTTTAGTACAGCATTGCTGTTTCGCACAATTGACGTAATGTATCTTCGCATTACGTCAATTGACCATCGAATCACAAAATTGAAAAAATCGACTTGATACGTGGGAAGAGAAAATTTTCTGCTATCCTGGACTTTGCTTGACTACTATGATGAAAGTATCTGTCGGAAGTTTTTTGTTATGTGTTATAGGCGATTTCGGCCTTTATGTGCAATACACAAACACAGTTATGGAGGAAAGAAATGGGAATAGAAAGGTAAGAGGATGGTCTGGTCTATTTTTCAGCTATACTGGCTGCTACTGACAAATATTTGCAGATGTTATGGGGGACTGAATGATAGAAAGCGAACAGAAACCATCTACTGAGGACATAGACCTTCTTGAAGTGGAACTGTTTCACTTTTTACACCGTTTGCCTATTTTATTTCGAATAATTTTTCATTGCTATTAGCAACTGAAAATTCGTGCTTAAAAATATCGAACTCACGACCGACTGTGACCCAAGCATGCTGCCCACTACGCCACGGAAGCTTCAGTAATGCATAGGTTTCTTTGGAAATAACTGGAGCAATTTTTTTTTTTATTTCGAGTAGTTCAGCAACATTATATATGCTTTGTATAAATATTCGAGTAATTTTTAAGTATTTTAATATATAAGACTGATAAAATGATATTTTATAAAGAATTCTGTAAAAAATCCCTTTTTATACTTTAGATTACTCTCACTGTAAGTTTGCCACAAAGTTTGTAACGCCAAAAATTAGGTCTCAGAGAAAAAAAACGGATGATACAGAAGCTCATATAATCACTCAAAAATCTCAAAACTGGATGTCCGTCCATATCCTCTCTAGCTTCAGAACGCGTTCAGGTTAAATCGCTTCACCTTCTACCCCCTCGCATACAAAATGTATAAGAATTATTTGAGCTTTCCGCTTCCTTCCTCCACCTCCCATACAAACTGCAGTTTTTCATTAAATACTCTAAACAAATTTACTAAAATTTATCGAGCTAAAATTATGCACTAATTATTTATTTAGAATTATTAGTAAGACAAAAAAAAATAAATTAGGCGATTAGCTTCACTCCTTCTACCCCCTCTCATACAATATGACACATTTTCACAACTTTCTAAAAAGTCAGTTTTCCTGAAAAGTATGAATGCTATTGATATGCAATTTAAAACATGTCAAAAGTTTTTATAGTTATATCCTTCTACCGCCTCCCATACAAACTGCACAATTTCACTAAATCCAATACAGTAATTTGCTCCTGGGTACATTTTTCTGTGTTTTATTTCAATTTAAAGTTCTCCGCCTCTAAAAAAAAACACCCTGTATGTTGAATATCTTTGACGAATCTTGAAATCAATGGGATGAGAAGCTCTGAAATTTACAATCTCGACATGGACTCACGTCGCAAATTTAGACCCGAAAGCTTTCTTGAGGATGCCAGTGAGAGAGTTACAAGGTCTGGTGTGTGAAGTACATTATAAATAATACTGCGCAAGATATACGAGAATGCATCCAGGCAACCGAAATCTATGGCGACTTCAAAACAGCTTATTGGATTATCATCAAATACTTCTCTACCTGCGGTTTGTGTTAACCAAATCAACGGAAGAAGCGGCCGAGATACAAGATTCTGTAATTCGAACGAAAGAACTGGAAGCGTCGAGAAAGCATCTTGGTTTGACGTCAGAAGAAATAATTAGGGACAGTATATAATTAGCAGTAAGAAATGGTAAAGCATACATATTTACAACAGTAGTAAAAGTGGAAAAAATAGGAGTAGGCGCAAGACTATCAAACCCAAATTTCCCTGTGCGCATTATCTTACGCATCATCGACGAAATAGAGTCAGCAACAAAAGAAGCAGTATCAAAAATTAGAGGCTGGCTGGAGTCCGCCGATTTAGAACTATTCTACAATGGCGCTACAGCCCAACTCGGACCTTGGCCTCCTGACATTGAGGTTCCTTAACATTTTTCATTACTAATGGTGGAAGAGTTGTTAGCCCTTCGCACAACCCTCTATCTACGAATTTTTAATTTTCGAAGATTGAGGTGACCAAGGTATATCCAAGCAGGCAATATGCTGGAATTATTTATAGCGTCGACCGGAACTTGAGCTCACAACCTTCGCATTACAAGACCAACACGCTACCCACTAGGCTACACCCTAGCGATTTAGAACTAGCTTACTACAAAACTTCGCAACTACATCTCATGTTTGTAGACTTCGAGAAGGCTTTCGACAGCGTTAAGCGAGATTACATATGGAATGCTTTGCGTAGGAGAGGTATTCCAGATAAGGTCATAGCTATGATTAAAGAATCCTACGAAGATGCAAGGTGTCGCGTCTTGCATAGAGGAGAGCTGTCCGAGAGCTTTCCTGTGCGAACGGGTGTCAGACAAGGCTGCATATTATCACCAGCCCTGTTTCTGGTGGTAATAAACGACATCTTGAAAGCTGCACTGGAAGGTGGGGAAGGTAAGGGTCTTCAATGGAGACTATTTAACATCTTAAGTCACCTTGATTATGCTGATGACGTGTGTTTGCTTGCACATAACCGTTCGGACTTAGAGTCAAATGTTCGCTCGTTGCATTCTAAATGAGAGGCGGGACTGAAAATAAATGTGCGTAAAACCAAGTACATGCACATGGGTTCGAACGCAAGAACACCGATTGTTCTTAACGGACAGGATGTGGAAGAGGTGCAAGATTTTTGCTATCTTGGAAGCATTGTCAGCATGGACGGTGGAGCCGAAAAGGATGTTGAGGCTCGGCTAAATAAAGCTCGTCAGGCCTTCGGTATCCTTTCCCCTTTCTCGAGGTTAAGAGAGATCTCCCTTCGCACGAAGCTGCGAGTTTTGACGCATGCGTCAAATCTGTGTTGTTGTATGGTTGTACTACGTGGAAAGTGACCGTTCGACTTACCAAGAAACTACAGATTTTCGTAAACCAATGCCTCCGGCGCATTTTAGGAATATTCTGGCCAGAAGTGATCTCCAACGACGAACTTTGGAGTACAAATGGCCAGACTAAAATAGGTATTGAGATTCAACGGCGGAAGTGGCAGTGGATCGGTCATACTTTGAGGAAACCAGAGCAAAATATCGCAAAACAGGCTCTGGATTATAATCCTCAAGGAAGACGTCGGGTTGGTCGACCATGTAACACATGGAAGCGAGCAGTTGAGCAGGAGGCCAGAGGAATAAACAAGTCCTGGCAACAGCTTAAGGCCGATGCTCAGGATTGCGCCTTGTGGAAGAGAGTTGTTTCTGTCCTATGCCCCTATAGGGGGTCTTAACAGGAATTTGATTGATTGATTGATTGATTACCACAAAACGGAGGCTATTCTAATAACAAATAACAAAAATTGAATACGCGAACATTCAGGTCGGCAGTCATACCATCAGATCCAAGGAAACAAATAAATATCTAGAAGTTATGCTCGATAATAGATTAAAATTTAAAGTTCAAGTGAACTTCGCGAATAAAACGGTGTCACAAATGCAGGGAATCCTTTCGCAAATAGTCAAACATCGGTGAATCACGTTATGCTAGAAGGATTCTACTTTCCAGAGTAGCCAGATCGGTCCTCCTATACGCTGCTCCGGTTTGGGCGGCGGCATTGGCGACAAAGGAAGCAAGAAAAAAGATATCATCAACGTATAGGCACTGCGCGATAAGAGAAATCAGCGGTTTACGAAAAATATCGAACGAAGCAGCCTGTGTCATAGCCGGAATGATCCCCATTGACATTCTCGCGAATGAGATGCTAAGGATCTACGAAGGAAGAACCTCCATTCAACAATAGGCAGCTGTTGCCAGAAAAATTCAAAAAAAAGAGGAAAAGGCAACATCAATAGCTATGTGGCAAACCAGGTAAGACAACACTACAAAAAGCAAATGGACCTATAGGCTAATCCCCAGCAAACAAAATAATTTATTAAAGACTCATAGTTTGGTCAATATTTTCACAGTGCATTTCGAATTGAAAGAAAAGATTTCCGGATTCTACACTGTTACGCTTTATTATTCGTGACCTTTCGGTCTCTGCTTAGTTTGACAAAGGTCTCAGCAGAGACCGAAACGTCACGAATAATAAAGCGTAACAGTGTAGAATCCGGAAATCTTTTCTTTCCATTAAAGACTCGTTAATGAATTATATTAATGATCATTGCCCAGATTAAGAAGAAGACATAGAACACGCGGTTTTCAACTGCAGTCGCTTCGCAGAATGGAGAAATAATATGACGTGTCCACCATTCATCATAAACTATATGATGGAATCAGAGGAAAAATGGATGGAAATTTGCACACTCCTAACGAATGTGCAAAAGGTTTTTCGGATAATTGAGAGGGAAAGGAGAGCAAAAGCAATATAAGGAGCACAGCATAAAATGCTAGCCAGCCCCGCGAAGTAATTTCTAACGGCCGTCCCGCGGGGAGAGTGATTGAAGTCTATGTGCGGGGGTGTGGTTTAGTACGCAGGCGCATATCGGCTGACAGTTCTCTGTCAGAATCAGGTATGTGAATCGTGCATACCAATGGCACGGGCTAAACTAGAGTGTAGCCTAGTGAATAGCGTGTTGGTCTGCAATGCGAAGGTCGTGAGTTCAAATCCCGGTCGACGTATAATTCAAGCACACTGCTTGCATGGATATACCTTGCTTACCTCAATCTACGAAAACGAGAAATTCGTAGATAGAGGGTTATACGAAGGTCTAACAACCCTTCCGCAATAACTAATGAAAATGTTAAGAAACCTGAAGGCTGGGAGGCCAAGGCCCGATTTGGGCTGTAGCGCCATTTAGGAAAAATGGCACGAGCTTTGGTATCTAATGAAGATTCCACATCTCCATGGCGTGACCAGAAATAAAAAGCATTATCTTATGCATGCTCTTGCGCATGAATCGAAGACCCATTCCACCCTGGATCAATTATCTTTAGCTCCAGGTTTACCTGCTCCTTCTTTCTCTCAACTAATGAAGTCCCCAACTTATTTTCCGGCAGGGCATCCGCCAATGTTTCTAGAATCGTTTCAATTTATCCCGACTGTACAAACTGCGCAACGCTGGCATTACCTCAAATTAAACAATAATAAAAATATTAACAAAAAAAAAAAAACAATTCTAAAAATAAAGCCATAAAGCCCAATCAAATGATACTCAAGATGAAATGAGAAAGAGTTTAATGTACCGGAAAATATGTCATCTCAAATTCTTTCGAATAGGGTATTGTGACTTCTGTATGGGAGGTGGTAGAAGCAGAGGGGGGAGGTTTGTATTTTTTGTATATACAAAGTGGCATGCAAAATGTTTGGTGCTGAATTTAAAATTTGTGGTTTTATTATTTTCAAAGAAATTGGACATGGTTTTTCTAAATTTGGGGTATTTGTATGGGAGGTGGTAGAGAAAGTGGAGGGTTTTATATAATTTTGAAACTGTTAATCAACATCCTTTTTACCACGCATTGTTTCAACTTCAAAGTCGATAGGTCTCATATGTTCGAAAGAGAAAATCGTTTGTTTGAAATTATAATATAAATATTTGTATGGAAGGGGGTAGAAGGATGGCAGCGAAGCTGATAATTTTGGTAATATTTCTTGTAATTATTAATGGACGAATTCTGGCAAAATTTTAAGTTTGCACATTTTCTAGTTTTAATAGAAATCGATATAATGCATCTACCAAAATTATGCACAGGTATGGGAGGGGGTAGAAAGAGTATAAGGATCAAAACATAATTTTATGTCATTAATGGTATTTCTATTATTATCCTTTCAACAAAATTTCAAGCCGATAGCTTTGACAGTTTCGAAGAAAAATAATTTAATTGAAATTTCAAAATTTCGTGAAATTTGTATAGGAGAGGGTAGAAGGAGTGAGGTGAATTTGATAATTCTTTTTAAAACGAATTGCAATTATAGTAGAATTAGTTCTGGCAAAATTTTGCCTTTTCAGCTTTACTAGTTTCAATGAAAATCGAAAATATGTATTTTTCAAAATTGTCCATTTGTATGGGACGGGGTAGAAGGAGTGAGGGGATCGGATCAATATTTTGTGCTTTTAATGACATTTGCATCAATATACTCTGGCCTAAATTTCAAGATGATACATTAACTAGTTTCGAAGGAAAATCAATTTCTTTAAATTTCGAAATTTCATGAAATTTGTATGGGAGGTGATAGAAGGAGTGGGGGGATGTAGCCCGTTCACGAACTTGAAGTTACTTTTTCGCTACAAATTACACACAACAAATTTTAACTCGATAGCTCGTTCGAGAGTTATGTTGTAGACAGACGGACAGACAGACGGTCACTCGAAATCAAGGTTTTTCAGCGACAAAAAATATTTCCGTGCTCTTGGCGGCTCTGTGCGAGCATTATTTCTTAACGCTAGAAACGGTAAGGCAAACGCAATACTCTCAGATTTCATTAAGAATATAAACAAGCATAACATAAATACGATTGGACGTAAAACTCAATCATGCAATACTCTAATTGAAAGAAAATTTTTTGTGATATTCAGAAATTTTTGTATGGGCGGTGGTAGACAGCATTGAACTAATTTGTTTCCCATCATGCTACAGTAACTACAAAATTTAAGATTCAAAAATTTAATAGGTGCTGAGAAAATTAATGTACTGGATTCAGTAAAATTGTACAGTTTGTATGGGAGGTGGTAGAAGGAGAGGCAAGTTCATAGTGACTTTTTCAGAAATAACTATAAACATTAATCAATTGATATGTATTAGATCGCAGATCAGTAGCAAACTTTTGAGGAAAATCGACTTTTTTAAAAGTTATAAAATTGTGTCATATTGTATGGGAGGGGGTAGAAGCAGTGAAGCTAATCATCAAATTTATCCGATCTCACTAATTTTTCTAAATAAAAATTTAGTACACAATTTCAGCTCGATAAATTTTATACGTACTGAGTAAATTGGTTTATAGTATTTCATGAATAAGTTTGTATGGGAGGTGGCGGAATTAGAGAAAGGATTCGAATAATTTTAATACCGCAGATTGAAATATTTATAAAAGTAATATGTTCCAAATTTTAGATCAATAGCTTTTATGCTTTTCGAGCAAATCCGTTTATTGTCAAATTGCGAAATCGTGTTATTTTGTATAGGATGGGCGAGATGGGGTGGTGCGATTTGGCCCGTACACGAACTTGATCTTACTTTTTTGTCGAAAACGACGTGTACAAAATTTGAATTTTCTAGCTCAACGCGATCTCAAGCTAAAGAGGACACGGACGGACGGATGGACATCCGGTTTTTAGATTTTTGAAATGAACTTCTGTATCATTCATTGCGCATTAACGAAAACAAAGCAAAAGTAATGACGCAAACAATAAGGAGAGCGCCTATTAGACAAAACAGAACAATGCGGAATATAATTTGGAGAGTGTGGACAATTTCAGATATCTTGGGGCTAATCTAGCAAAGGACGGTGAAGAAACAGACGAAATCAAACGACGGATAATACTTGCAAATAAGACGTATTATTCGGTACTTGCAATAATGAAATCCAAGAAAGTGCACAGCAACAATAAGCTGCGGATTTATAAAACTATTATACGACCTGTGCTCTGTTATGGCAGCGAGACGTGGACATTAACGCGAACTTCCGAAAAAGCAGTTAACGCATTCGAAAGAAAGGTCCTCCGAAGAATTTTGGGACCTGTGAAGGAAGGAACGGAATGGCAAATAAGATACAACCATGAGTTGTATCAACTCTATGACGAGCCAGAAGCTTTAACGTCCATCAAGCTACGTAAACTGCAGTGGGCTGGCCATGTAGAGCGAAAGGAAGACAAAAGAATCCCCAAACGTGTTCTGAAAGGCAAAGCGAGTGGTAAGCGGCCAGTAGGCAAGCCATGCAAGCGATGGGAAGACTTGGTTGAAGAAGATAGCAAAGCCATCTTAAAAATTAGCAGCTGGAGGACGCGGTCTTTGGATCGAGACGATTGGAGGCGACGACTTCAGGAGGCCAAGGCCCGATTTGGGCTGTCGCGCCATTGATGATGATGATGATGATCATTCATTATTTCTTCAAGCCTTATTTCTTAGCGTTACAAACCTTGTGGCAAATTTATAATACTCTCAGATTTCATCTAGAGTATAAAAATAGATCCTCTACTCAATGTACATGTCGCAACCAAGAGCAATAATATCGAATAAAAATTAACTTTTGCAACCAAAAGCGTCAACAAAAATAAAAAAGTTCCATAACGTAGTGAGACTTCTCTTCCTATTTCAAATCATTCAAATTCATAGGGGCTTATGAAAATTTCGTCCTTGTAGCCACAATTAAACATTAACCGCATACGTCGAACAAAGCTGCATTCCTCGTTTAGTAGTCTTAACAATACAACATTCCTTGACCTCTTCTACCGCCAGTTGTGAAGTTTACAATAAACTCAAAGAGTTCCTCTGAAAATAGATACTTACTTATGATTAAGAGATAACTGAATCTTTGCATAGCAAATCTGGCACGACCTTCGTGAATGTCGAAACCAGTACCATTACTATTCTGTATATTCAACACGAAAGACTTCGAATACACATTAGGAGTTTAAGGGTCTTCAATACCGACGGCCGCCATCTTGAATTTTTTTCGAATTTGTATGAAGAAAAGGTTAATCAAATTACGCGGTTTTTTGACAATTTTCACTATTAATGTAGGTGGCAATAGCTTTGTCTATTCACACAAAAGGTGCAACCCCTTTAGTTTTATTATTTACTGTTTTTGTTTGTTGTACTGTACAATCGAAGCGGAAAAAATCTAGAATCCAAACTAAAAGAATTATTTAATTATTTGAGAAAAAAAAAAGAAAATAATTAAAATAAAAAACTGTGTTTTTGTCTAAATTCGAACCAAGTGCACCAAAAAATTTTCTGGTCCGATCAATACTGTGTGTTAAGAAGATATTCCAGGAGTTGGAGTCGGCAGCGCCAGTATCTACCGCGATCAAGCTCCGCAAGCTTCAACGGGCTGGCCACGTAGAGCAAATGCACGAGCAGCGAATTCCAAAACGAGTGCTCAAGGCAACCGAACGCAGGGGTAGCCACGAAAGCGATGGGAGAACTCAGTCGACGTAGATTGCTGATCGCTTCTCGATTATTCAAACGGAGGACGCGAGGTGCATCCGGGAGGCCAAGGATCGATATGGGCTATCAACATAGAACTCCCAAAAGGTCAATTATTACATGAATGTATTTCTCCAAGCCTGGATTAGAAAACTGTCAAAAATCTTGAACAGTTCAACGGTTATAATGTTAACACGACTCGTATCCAATCATATCGGTCTGAATAGTAATCTCAACCGTTTCGGAATAACAGCTGACTATATGATATTTGCGAGCAATACGAAAACGCCGATCACAACCTCTGGTTATGATGTGTCAAATCTACAAGAAGAATCGAGCTAATCGCTTCACTGACCCAAAGTGGTTTCACCCCTCCCCCATTTATACGCGACATCTTGGCAGTTTGCGTATCAGATGGAGTTGTCCAGCCCCTTTACTATATTGCACTTTTTATTAAAATAATTAAGATTAGCATCTAGTGTTATAGTAAGGTCAGTTAGTTTTGATTTTAATAGATTCAAATTTTGTCCACGGCTCCGATATGACTGCAAAAAGAATGGTCAAGAATCAAACCAGGGACGAATTTATCGTCCGCAAATTTTCTTCACATATTCCAATGACAGTAAAAATTGCACGTGTAAACCTTAAGGTTAACGAAATTAAAGTCATTCATAATACGTAAAGCACTTTAAAAGAAATATAATTCGCAGCTAAATTGGCCATTCACTTTGTCAAATGAATCATCTAAAGAACAATACTCAACCAGAAAAAGTATAATTGTTTAAAACGACATAAACACCAAGTTTCAAACAAAATCAACGTTTGTATTGTCTTTAAGTCCTACACTTTAAGATCTAAATCGTTTATTGTTGCACGTAGAAGACTAAAAAGATTGCTATCTTCTTCAAACTCTAGAGAATCAGAGAAAAGAAACTACCCAATGCGGTTCCGTTCCAAAAAACTATCAAAAGACCGGAGCAAGATCATTTACGGTTGATAGCGATCATTTGCATATTAAGTTGAAGAAAGAAGATCTTGCATAATAGAATTACTCGTCGGGCAGTACCCTTCTCGGATTCTTTCAAGAACAAAAGCGACAAACTGAATCCTATCTACATTATGGATTACCTTCTAGCGCTACGATCTTGCTGCGCTGTGATCGGGCAGTTTAAATTTGATTAAAACCACTTGGTTTCGGCTAAACTGTCCAGTCACCCTTGACCGATGTCTGTAGTACGGAGAGCCTCCAAAGGTGGTAACAACAGATCAGTTTTCTATCCGAAAGTCGTGATGACTTTTCAGTTGTTCGTTAAGTGAACTACAAACGAGGTCGCAATACCTTCCTTTTGCTGCTATAAGGTACGACCGTAAGTCTATATGCATGGACGTGATACTTGAAAGTATGACTTGCCGATTTGCCAAGTGACCGACCGTTCGATCGAATACGAATTTTCTCTGAAGGCCTCTGAAGAAACCTTTCGTACACGATTCCGATAGTGCCAGTTCGTGATCCGCAGGCACCCTGATTAGCAGCTCCAGATACCGTTTTCTTTCAAATCTTAAAGAGATGATACCGATTCCAAGTATATTTTGCAAAATTGTTGCACGGTGCTGGCTTGTTAAGAGTTTTTCGTTAACAAATTTGTATCGGATTAATTCAAGTTTCTTTCGAGTGGAAGAAGTAACGAATTTAGAGCGTTTGCGATTGAAAAAAAAAAAATAAATACCACCAGATTCAGTGCACATTCACTCATACACATACTGAACTAATTTAGATGTCGGAAGTTTAATTTAATAAGGCAATTTTAGATCATATTATAATTATGTCCTTGATCGTTATTTTAATCAAACAATTTTTATACGGCAGGAACCTATTGCATGCCATTAATGTTTAGACCTCGCGAGTATCATTCTTCTAGTATCTTTCTTTTTATTAAAATTCGTGAAGGTCTTTCTGAAACTTACAATTTTTGTTTCTGATAAATTACTTGGATAGTGTACGTCTTTTCATATCGAAATCGTGATCAGAAGTAATTATATCCGGTAGACATTTCAAATCCATATCAAATACCGGACCATTGCTATTCTGGCATATTAAGGTGATGTCGTGTTTTTCCACGCATTTCATTTTCGTTTACTCCAAGTTCACACTACGGTATTGTATTACGTATTATATCGAATAAGATAATCTAATGCATTGAAGTACTTAAATCGACAATATTGAATAAGAAAGAAAGGGATTTTTTTCTAGTTTAATGTTGAATACAGTGTCCAAAATTTCCTGCTTAAAAATAGCACTTAACTGAATCGAAAATAAAAACTTAAAAACATAAATCTTAATTGGATCCAGTGCCGGTCCTACAATGGTGCGAATGGAGAGCAACGTCATCAAAAGACTAATATATCGAAATTGTCGCATCTCACTCCCATCCACCATAATGGAAACAAACGAAAAGTTGAGAACTACAGAGGTATAGCAATTCTATCAGCTATACCGAAATTATTCGAAAAAATTATCTGCGATAAATTGACCAATATGATCAACCTTATTCTTAATGACCAGCAGCACAGCTTTAGAAAAAGTCGCTCGACCACGACGAATCTCATGATTCTTGTACCTGATACACTCTGCGCATTGAAAATAGGCGTCAAATCGACACAATATACACCGACTTTAGCAAAGCGTTCGACAGAGTTGATCACAATGTCCTGATTTTAAAGTTAAAAAAAATTGGATCCTTCCCTGACTGGCTTAAATCTTATCTTAATAATAGAACTCAATTTGTTAAGTTTCAAGGTCTTATTTCCAAGGAAATATAAGTGTCCACTGGAGTACCTTGGGACCTCTCTTATTTAATGTTTTCATCTCAGATCTATCAGAAGTATTGGAAAATATTTCACATCTGATGTATGCTGATGATCTAAAAATATATCATGCCATAACCTCGCCAGTAGATGCCGCATTCCTGCAATCCAAGCTTATTGCGCTAGATCATTGGTGCAGTCAGAACAAATTAGAGCTTAATGTCAGTAAATGCCACGTTATAAGCTTCTCACGTAAATCATCCTCATATCACCATGACTATGTCCTAAGTGGAACTCAACTACACCGTGTTGATCAAATTGAGGACCTCGGCTTACTACTGGACAACAAACTGTGCTTTAAATCTCACTATAATCGAATAATATCAAAAGCCAATAAACTTCTTGAGTTCATTAAGAGAAGAGCCAAAGAGTTTAACAATGTATGGGATACCAAATCTTTATTCTGTTCTCTTGTCCGCCCTATTCCGGAATATGCATGCCCCGTTTGGGACCCTTTTTTCCAGTTCCACAGCAACAGAATAGAGTCAATCCAAAAGCAATTCCTTCTTTTTGCTCTCGGAGACTTGTATGATCCTAGAGACTTTGAAAACCTTCCACCCTACACAGTTAGGCTGCAATTATTAAATCTTTTACCGCTTGGTTTTAGAAGAACTATGCTCACATCCTGTTTTACCTTAGATGTTTTGAATGGCGATATAAAAGTTGCCATATCTCAAATAAATTCAGACTCAATGGCAATGTCAGGCTGACGAGATATTCAAAACCACTTAAGAAATATGCACATCGTACTGATTACGAACAAAATGAACCTATTAACAGATGCTGTAGAGTATTTAACACATTCAGCGCACACTATAAAACTCAAATAAGTAAGCTGGCTCTGACTTTACGTACAATGTCGTACAAGATGTTTGCGTCAATCCTGCGCTCACCATTTCATAACAATTTTGTGAATTTTCCATAATTGAAGAAAACAAATTTTTGTTAAATTTCTATCGTACTTCCATTAAAATATCGTCCGCCCTGCATTCAAAATTTGTCATGAATTCTCATAATAGTGGTTAAAAATTTAATATTCAGAAATATTGCGCTAAATTTCATTAGAACAGTATGTTTATGTTGGTATGTTGGTGTATTTTTTATACTCTAGATGAAATCTGAGAATATATTGTGTTTGCCTTACTGTTTGTAACGCTAAGAAATAATGCTCGCACAGAGCCGCCAAGGGCACAGAAATATTTGTTGTCTTTCAATAACCTCGATTCCGAGTTGCTGTCCGTCCGTTTGTCTGTCTGTCCGTCTGTGCGTCTGTCTACAATATAACTCTCGAACACTTTGAGCTATCTTGCTGAAATTTGTTGTGTGTCATTTTTAGCAAAAAAGTAACTTTAAGTTCGTGAACGGGCGACATCCCCCCACTCTTTCTACCCCCTCCCATACAAATTTCATGAAATTTCGAGATTTAAAGAAATTGATTTTTCTCCGAAACCATTTCAGCTATTGACTTGAAAATTAGGTCATAGTATAATGTTATAAATATCATTAACCTCAAGAGATATTGATCTGATCTCCTTACTCCTTCTACCACCTTCCATACAAATGCACAATTTTCAAAAATGCATTTATTCGGTTTGCACTGCAACTAGCAAAGCTAAATAAACCAATTTTTGTCATAATTAATTTTATTATAATTGCAAATAATTCTGAAAAACTATCAACTTTATCTCACTCCTTCCACCCCCTCCCATACAAATTTTATGAAATTTCAATTAAATTAGTTTCCTTCAAAACCGTCAAAGCTATAAACTTTAAAATTTGAGAAAAGTATACTATTTTAAATATTATTAATGTCAAAAAATTTGGTTTTGATTCGGATATTCCTTCTACCCCCTCCCATACACATGCAGAATTTTGGTAAATGCTTTTAACCGATTTTCATAGAAACTAGAAGTAGAAACTTGAAATTTTGCCAGAATTTGTCCCTTAATAATTGTAATAAACGTTAAAAAAAAATATCGCTTTTACCTCACTCCTTCTACCACCTCCCATACAAATTTTTGTATTGGAAGTTCAAGAAAAATTTTTCTCCTTCGAACATAAGAGAGCTATCAACATTAAAATTGTAACAAAGCAATGTGATTAGGATGTTGATAAGCAAGAAACTTTAAATTCAGCATGAAATATTTTATATACTACGTTCAATGGTTACATACAAAAATTACAAACCTCCCCCTCGGCTTTTACCACCTCCCAAACAAAAAGTAAGTTAGTATTTCATCTAGAGTATCATATGATTGGGCTTTACACCCAATCATAATTATGTTATGTTTTTATGACCAGAAAATGGACTTATACATTTTTTGATTTGAATATACAGTTGCTCACAAAATTATTTGGTCATTCTTGTATGCGAGCTAAATTTGTCATTTTAAGACACTAAAATGCTATATTCGAAAAAAGTAAAAACTAGGATTTGATGTCGAGATATTGTAAATAAAAAGACAATATTTTTTATAGTTTAAGTAGTTCACATAAATTGATTAAATTAAATAAAAGATTGGAAATTCATCTTACAAAATTATTTGGTCACATTTTGGCTTTAATACATTTAATTCTTTTTAACTAAACCTATTTAATACTTGGTGGGGGATCCGTTTGCTATAATAAGAGCTTTTAGTCTATTCTGCATATTTTTTACTAAATTAGCAGTGGTAGAAACACCTATTTCTTCCCACTCCTTTTTTTTAAAACAGTTTTCAGCTGATTTTTGTTTTTTATGGTATGATCCTGAACCATTTTTTCAAAATTGACCACAGATGCTCAATAGGATTTAGATCTGGAGACTGTGGAGGCGTTTTGAGTTATTGAGGTACGTTGTACAGCAGCGAACTTTTGACTACAAAAGCCATGTGCTTTGGGTAATTGTCTTGCTGGAATTTGTAGACACTTGGTATTCCCAATTTCATAACACTATCCTTAATATTTTTTTTAATATGTCTAAATACTCCCATTTATTCATTATTTCATCAATAAAATGCAGGTTTTCCACGCCGTTTGCCGCCATACAGCCCCAAACCATAATTGAACCGCCGTCATGTTTTACCGTTGGGACTATGTTTTCTATATTCAGCAAAGTATTCGTTTTTGTCCACACTTTTTGATTACCATCTGCGCCGAAAATATTGGATTTGGACTCGTCACTTCAAATAACAGTCTCCCAGAATGAATTATCCTGCTCTAAAATTTTTTTAAAGAAATCCACTCGTTTGATTCGATTTGCACGTGATATGTATAGTATGGCTACACCGAGCCCCTGAATTTCTGCAACATTGGTTTGCTACTTTCTGGTGCTTCAGAATTGTCGTATCTCAGTCTTGCATCTGATTTCGCTCCCTTTGGGTCTTGGCTACTTCAACGTCAGGCACCGGTGTCTCCTTCACCGCCGTTCGCTACTTCATTCTACTACTAAATTTTTCCTTAAGGGCCTGGACAAATTTGGGCACTCATACTAGGTACTATGGCTCGCGAAGCCCGTTGTAAAGACGGTAATAACGACGCGTTCGCCCACCTACAGCCCTGCCTAAACACGCTCTCATAGGCTTGCCGAAACCTACAGAGCGTCAGACGATTCGCACATCCTGTCATGCAAACTAATGCGACAAGGTATGAGCTCTTCGACACCACCCCCGTAGTACCAGATAATTTCTGATTAGGTTTCGCAGGCAGTGTGCGTATTGACTTCTCACGCATCCTCAACTTGTCCTAAGAATAATAAAGTTGCGCCCCACTTGTTGGCAGATATTATGAATTTGAAATCTGGTAAGAAATACATTGGTATCTTCTAAAATATGACATGCAATAGTCAGCACAATACCGTTAATTCTTTTGCTATCTCACATACAAAATTTAATAATTTCATGGTCACGAAAATTCTTTTTTCATCTAAGGCAGTGGTGCTCAAAGTGTGTTCCGCCGAACTCTGTGATTCTACCAAAAAAAATAAGGGTTCCGTTCCGTCTTGGTGGCTTATCAAGAAAAATAAACTGCTAACAAGTCGGGCGAAACTTGATTATACTTGGGACAAGTTGCAGATGAGTGGAAAGCCAATATGCAGGTTAGAGTGGTTAGGAAAGACTAAGTGAAAGGAAGTTCTTGGGCAGGGCTGTTGTCAATTTAAAAATATGTCATTCGTTTCTGCAAGTTTGGGTTTCCATGAGGGGAGGGGAGGGTAATAGTAAGGGTGGGTGGATGTTAATAGGTTTTTAATTGATTGCTTGAACCACGTCCAATATTCTCTGTATAGAATGTCAGTTTCATAGACGAAGTTGCATAAAATTTTCATAAAATTCTTTGTTTTTTTCATTCACAAAACCGAACATTTGTACGGGAGGGTGTAGAGCGGATAAGGGAATCGTAAAATTTATGATGCAATTTTATTTCATTTCTCTTGTAAGGTGCTTGTAAAAAATTTCAAGTTCGTAGCTTTTAATTTGTTGGTTTTTAGTTGATTGAATGAAATTGGTCGAAATCATACTTTTGTATGGGAGGGGGTAGAAGGGCAGGCGCAATCTCAAAACTTTTAGCGCAATTTTATTTCAACTATTCTTAAAGGTTTTTGTGCAAATTTTAAAATTGATAGGTTTTAATATTTAGGTGATAATTGATTTCTTAAAAATGGTCGAAAAAACAATTTTGTATGGGAAGGGGTAGAAGTTTTAAAAGTATTCGACCAGTTCATATTTCATATATTTAGAAATTTTTTTTAAATGCATTTTGCAAATTTTTAAGTTTTTACCTTTGTTTAAAGCACATGAAACACCTTGTGCACGTTAGACCGGGGGCTTATAACAATTGTGGAATAAATTATTATTTTTTTTTCTATGTAAAATAGATGTATCCAAATGCAAAATTTAAACTTTGTATCTTTCACCAGAGCCCTAAAAAAATCACTCAAAATTTTGGACATTTTGCTGACCACCCCCTCTCCTTACACCTCCCAGTTTAAAATTTGTACCAATATTAAAACTTATGTAGTTCTACAATCTGACAAATTGTCGATTCGATATCCATACTCAATTTTGAGATATAATGATTTATAATTTTGAAAAGTGCGCCATTTTACTTTATTATTCTAATAATAAAGTATTGTGATCGACACAAGAAAAAAAAAAGTTTGCTACCCTGAAATTTTTTTTTTTCGCGTTTCATGACTAAATTAGCCTAAAACTGCAAAAAAAAAATCCGTACGCCGTACATATGGACTCATATCTCCGAAACCGTTAAAGGTAGAATGTTCGTTTTTGGGTGGATTGTTGATTGGGTAAGTGAGCTCTATTTTCTAAACTTTGGGGGGTGTTAGGTGGAAGGGGGAGGCGGGGGGAGAGAAAAAGTCGAAAACTACACTTGCTAATATCTCCATCACGAATGCAGATAGAAAGTTGAAAATCAGTAAACATATAGAGAGGATTGTGGGACAAACTTCAAAAATAATTTAATTTTTTTATCCATTGG
This sequence comes from Chorisops tibialis, assembly GCA_963669355.1. Classification (NCBI taxonomy): domain Eukaryota; kingdom Metazoa; phylum Arthropoda; class Insecta; order Diptera; family Stratiomyidae; genus Chorisops; species Chorisops tibialis. The sequence continues at coordinate 265,150,641 of OY770262.1, read as the reverse complement.
CGTCCGAAAAGGGGCGGGAAGCTAAAAAAAAATTGTCGGCCGTATTGTTTTTTCAAATGATTATATTTTCGAAAATACTTATCGTAAAAAATTCATATTTTGGGACCATCATCATATAGTTCCATCGGAATCAGCTTAGAGAGTGGCTAATTATTGTAAGGGGGGTAGATTGAGGTGACCAAGCAGGCAATGCGCTAGAATTATATATTACGCCGACCGGGATTTGAACTCACGACCTTCGCATTACAAAACCAACACGCTACCTACTAGGCTACACCCTAGCTTAGAGGGTTGGCTTCCCATTTAATGATTTTTGCAGGAGCTGGAAAGATGAGGAAGAGACGATTCTTCATATGCTATGCACTTGACCTGCTCTCTCTAGAAGAAGGAGACGCGACTTTTTCGATAGTGTCGGTAATTTGGCAAATGCAGAAGCCAGGAGCCTTCAACGCTTTGTAGAAAGTTCCGGTTAGTTCACCGAGTAGGAGTCTCTTCTGAGATCCCGTGGCATCGCAACGGTCTATTTGCGCTCGGACTTGTGACTGTGAAGCCACCTTTACCTGCCTGTGGTAAGGTCAACCATATCTCCCAAGGACAGATACAATAATTTGAGAAGCCTATTCACCAAAGCAACAATAGCATCGCAGACTCAACCAATTGCTCCCTCAAAATCCCTACGTAGGAGGCTCTACACAAAAAATTGGTGGGATCAGGAATGTTACCAGAAATATAACGAAAAACTTGTGGCCTTTAGAGATTTTCGGCAGTCGTTCCGCTTTCTTTACCTATCAAAAGTTAGAAAATGAGGGGGTGCAAAGAAAAACACTTAAAAATGAATATCTCAACTATCTCTTAAGCTATGTAATTGAAACTTGAAACGTATATTAAGCTATACTAGGAAAATACAAAAAAAATATAACATGTTGAAATAGCAGTAGTGGGGGGAAATGGGGAGCATTTTAAAAATGGCGCACTTTTCAAAATTACAAATCCTTATATCTCAAAAAATAGTACAGATATCAAATCGAAAATTTGTCAGATTGTAGAACTACATAATGGTTAATTTTGATAAAAATTTTAAGTTGGGAGGTGTAAGGGGAGGGAGGTGATAAGCAAAAATGTCGAAAATTTTGAGTGATTTTTTTAGGGCTTTGGTGAAATATACAAAGTCTAACATTTGCATGTGGATACCTCTATTTGATGTACATACATAGAAAAATTATAATAACTTTATCCATAATTGTTATAAACCCCCCCCCAACTAATAACCAACAAACTAAAAGCTACGAACTTGAAATTTTATACAAGCACCTTACAAGAAAAGCGAAATAAAACTACATATCAAATTTTACGATTCCCCTACCTTCTCTACCCCCTCCCAAACAAATTTTCGGTTTCGTGAATGCAAAATACACCGAATTTTACGAAAATTCTATGCAACTTCGTCTATGAAACACATTCTATACAGAGAATATTGGACGTGATTCAAGCAATTAATTAAAAATAATAGGACTACGATTGTGCGTAAAGCCCAATCGTGCGATACTTTAGATGAAGAGAAATGTTTTTATTTTTGTGCAGCAGATTGGAATTATTATAGAAGTAATATGTTCCAAATTTCAGATCAATAACTCTTACACTTTTCGATAAAATCCGTTTATAGACAAATTGCGTAATTGTGTCATTTTATATGGGAAGGGGTAGAAGGGATAAAGCTAATCGTCTAATTTTTTTGGTCTTAATAATAATTATAAAAAAAAATAGTTAGTGCACAATTTCAGCTCGATCAATCATATACGCACTGAGTAATTGGTTTAGAGTCTTTCATGAAAAAGTGCAGTTTGTATGGGAGGTGGTGGAAGGAGGGGGAGGACAAAAAAAAATTTATACAGTAGAATGAAATCATTATAAAAGTATTATATTCCAAATTTCATACCAATAGCTTATATACTTTTCGAAAAAGCCGTTTATTGATAAACTGCGTAATTGTGTCATTTTGTATGGGAGGGGGTAGAAGGGGTGGAGCGATTTGGCCCGTTCACGTACTTGTCCTTACTTTTTGTCAAAAACGATGTGTACAAAATTTGAACTTTCTAGATCAACGCGTTCTCAAGCTAGAGAGGACAGACGGACGGACATCCGGTTTTTAAATTTTTGAGTGATTATATGAACTTCTGCATCATTAATTTTTTTCTGCGAGCCTTATTTCTTAGCGTTACAAACTTTGTGGCAAACTTATAATACTTTCAGATTTCATCTAGAGTATAAAAAGCTATTAACAACCACCCAAACTTACTATTACCCCTCCTCCTCCCCTCAACTTGCAGAAACGAATGAAATATTGTTAAATTGACAACAGCCCTGCCCAAGAACTCCCTTTCACTTAGCCTTCCCTAATCACTCTAACCTGCATATTGACTTTCCACTCATCCGCAACCTGTCGCAAGAATAATAAAGTTTCGCCCGACTTGTTGGCAGTTTATTTGAAATGCTCCCCATTTCCCCCCACTACTATTATTTCCCCCTTTTTTATTTTTTTCGTATTTCTTAGTAGCTTAATATATGTATGTTTTAAGATTCAATTACATTGCCTAAGAGATAGTCGAGATATTCATTCTTAAGTCTTTTTCTTTGCACCCCCCTCGCCCTCCCCCTTACAATAATTAGCCTCTCTCTAAGCTGATTCTGGTGGATCTATATGCCACATTAATAGTCCCAAAATATAAATTTCTTATGGTAAGTAATTTCGAAGATATAATAATTTGAAAAAAATCGGCCGACAATTTGTTTTTAGCCCCCCCCCCCTTCGGATGCTAATGGATAAACAAATTAAATTATTTTTTAAGTTTGTCTCACAACCCAACGTTAAAAGTTGTTTACAACAGTACGGGAATTAGAAAGATAATATAACATTGGGATTGTTGCGTTGCTAACTTTTGGCTCACAAAAAATCCGTCTTGCACTTGTTCTCTTCTGGCTGTAAATGTGTAACGGTTTTTCTTCTTGTTTATTTTCTCTTACCAGAGATAGCAGCAATAAAATATTTAGTTATTCAGTTGTTTGTGTTTTGTGCATACTTTTGAAAATGCAATTCCTGCAGTAACAGGGAAAAATTAGTATTTTCCCGTGTACCCCTTTGATTCTCAGCCCGTCATTTATGAGAATAATAATAATGTATTCCGAATTTCAAATTATTAGCTGTTATAGTTTCCACGAAAATTTAATTATTGAAAATTTTTGAAAATCAGTCATTTTGTATGGGGGAAGGTAGAAGAGGTGGAGCGATTTGGCCCGCTCACGAACTTGACCTTACTTTTTTGTCAAAAACGACTTGTACAAAATGTTCTAGCTCAATACGTTTTCAAGCTGGAGCGCGTACGGACAGATGGACGGACATCCGGTTTTGAGATTTTTCAGTTTGACGATATTAGTTTCTGTGTCATTAATTTTTTCCTCGAAGCTTTACTTCTTTCTCAGGTTTCATCTTGGGTATAATTACACAGGAAATGGATCAAGTGACAACCAAAATTTCGTTTCAAACTCTAAAAATAGCGAAATTTTCTCACAATACACCAAAAAAAAAATTGCCATTGTCGGTTTGCATTGCAATCTCTTCATAGCAATTCTTTTCACCAATAACTCCGTGAAATTTTCTAAAGCTAAACAATGAAAAGAAATTTCTTAATCGCACCATGAAAAGAGCGACAACGTTACGCAATCACATCGGATTCGAAGAAGATGATGGGAAACTTGAAAACCTTCTTCTTTAGACATAATCCAGGAAGTCCTGACTAAAAAATAAAAATAAATAAAAACAAAAAGAAACCCATCAGAACCGTTGGCTGGGTTGGATGAAAAATGGAGATGCCGGCTTCTGCTACTGTCGGTTCGGTTTGCCGTGCTGCAGTTGAAATGAGTTTTGCTTCTAGGAATTTGCAATGCAAAATAAAAATAATAATAAAAAAAAAAAACTACATAAACTGACGTCGAAAAAAAGTTAAATATCGCGAACAGTTGTTGCCTCGTTGTTGCGGTTTACCTGAGAACCCGGTTGTCTGCAATCGATCCGTTGGAAGGTAAGTTTTGCCCCAGACGGCAGACTCGGTCGCATCATCTTTGCTCTGAAATTTCGCAAGAACCGCGATAATTGCATAAAGACAATGGCGGTGAATTTCAGATGCATACACGTACGTAAGAATAATTACTCCAAATCGGGTGACTGCGGCTAAATTGCAGCAATAGTCTGTCAGTGGGTCGTGGGTCCAAGCACCTGTCGTCGAGCCGCTCACATGTTTCACATGCACGCAATATACGGTATAGCATGTGAGTTATTGGGCGCTAATTGCGATTGCGAGCCACCTTTCACACGAAGTCCATGTGCCCTGCTATGAACTTGCTGTAGTAGTGCCCACAGCACTTCCCTGGCGATATTTTGGTGGAACGACCCAACTTCACGGTCGGTCGGACACAGAGACAGGTGGTAGACAAGACGGTAAACAAAGTCGACACCAGCCATTAACCACACATCGTGTGTTGTTTTCGACCGTCGCAAGTAACCTGACCTGAACTTGGTAAAGCTCGTTGTAAAAACACCTTGTCGTCCACTTATTACACGGGCGGGCCATTGTCTTAGGTTTCATCATTTCCATGTTATCATTTTGATTGGGATCTTATTACGGTAAAAGAGTTTTGGGGCTTTCCGGTAAACATGTGGCGGACCCACTGACTAAGTAGCATTACGAGACTCCAGTCCGTTGCTCACGTGACTTGCCATACCCTCATTATGTTCTGGGTACGAGTAACATATTATCTAACCTCTATGATTTTTTTTAAAAAAAAAGTTTTACCCGAATATAAGATTCCAAGTATCTACCAAGAAAATCATCTTCGATGACATTTAATGACTCTTTTTGAAAGTCGAAAATTGAGCAGTTACATGACTTCAAGAATGTTACAAAATCGAGAAGATAAAAGAAATGTAGTCGAATAAAATTGTAAACCATTTTATATTCTTTGATTGCGGTTCAATGAACTCAACTTAATTTAACTAAAAAAAATAATTTTATTCTGTGCCTATGCCAGATATGATCGCTATTAATTTAATTCTTTTCCAGATCGATTTAATCTTTTTTTCGCAAGTAATTAATACAATTTCGAATTAATTTAATTGTTTTTGGATGAGCGAAATTAATTCCCGAATTGATTTCATCTCATCATCAATCATAATAAACTTTTTACACAAGAAAAAAAAAATGGCCCCACTGAAAGTTTATTTTTTTGGTGATTAATTTCTAAATTAGCCTAAGAGCGCAAAACAAGACGAAATATAAATTTTCATAACTTTAGGAAATTTTGTATGGGGAGTGGTAAAAGGGATGACGACACTGACGTAATTTTTTTACGTCAGAGTTGCTATCACATCTAATATATATGGGAGGTGTTAGAAGCACCGAGGGGTTTTCTATTGATTTTTTCAGGAATAACTCATAAATTTCAAACTTATAATACTCTTCGATTTCATTACGTCGTTTCTGGGGCGTTTAGGGGTTAAGGAGTGGCGAACCGAAAACCACAAATTCGAATATCTCAACTTTGGCTCTAGCTAGAAAATCAGCACACACATAGAGGATTTTGTGGCACAAACTTTAAAATTAATTTAATTTTTGTATCCATTGGGGGGGTAGTTCTAGGATGAGGTATTACCAATTCATGGAACTATCTTTGAAGAATAGCGATTCCATGAACCTGAGCTAACTATCCCACCCTGTAATGATCGTGTCAAAATTCTTTGTAGTGAATTATTTTTTTATTTTGTTCAAGGTATATGCAAAAAAAAAGAGAAAAAATTTCTTTAATCAGTTTAGAATTTGATTTTGAGTTTGAAAATTGAATCCGATTACATTATAAAGTTAATGAAACTTAAAGAAAAATCTTTGTTTTCAAAACAAGAAATTAGCTGTTTACTAAGAAATAAAATATATTTTCCAACAATTTCCGGACCGCCTTCAATTGCAGTACGCCGCTAACATCCGTTGGCAACTTTCAATACATGTCAAAGTTTCCTTCTTCGTCCTTGGTTCCAAAAGATCTTTTCATTGACGAATCTACTATTTTGAAATACATTGATAAACTTGCTACTAATTTCTCTAGTGGACCAGATGGTGTTCCTTCTTCTGTGATTAAAAAGTGTAGTTCATCCCTTTTACCTATCCTTGGGTATCTTTTTAAATCATCGCTTCGTAGTGGAGTTTTCCTGTCATGGAAATACTCAACTATAATGCCCTTGCTTAAGTCTGGTAAAAGAGACAATGTAAGTAATTATAGGCCTATAGCGAATCTTCCATGTGTTGCTAAGCTATTTGAATCTATTGTGTGTGATGTAATGTATTTTCATTCCAAATCGATTATTGGATCATTCCAGCATGGCTTTGTCAAGGGCAGATCCACTGTAACTAATCTTATGGAATTTTCGAACTTCTGTCTTTCTGCTATCGAAAACGGGCAGCAGGTCGATTGCATATACACTGACTTTAGTAAAGCCTTTGACAAAATTTACCATAATATTCTTGTGCATAAGCTCTGCCTGCTTGGTTTTCCTGATATTTTCGTCCTTTGGATTAAGTCGTTCTTAATGATCGCATTCAGAAAGTATATTTTCGTGGAGCCTTATCTATTTAATACTTCAGGCGTTCCGCAAGGTAGCCATCTGGGTCCACTTCTATTCCTTCTCTTTATTAATGACCTGAGTTCGTTTATCTCTAACTCGAACATTCTTCTCTATGCCGATGATGCGAAAATCTTTAAGATTATCTCCAGCAGCAATGATTGTCTATTATTGCATATCTCGCGTTTTCACGACTGGTGCTTCGTCGATGGGAATATCTATGATGGCTGGTGGTGCAACATTTTCGTCATATCAAGCTACAATGGCGACAAATGCCGATGCCAACTGTAGAGAACCAACAGCAGCTGCAACAGTATTTGATGCCATCGATGCAATTAATCCAGATGCTGCCGTCGATGCAAGTTACCCAAGTACCCTATATTCAAATATATCGACTTGGCACCTCAGCATCCACACCTCATCAATATGCAGCGTATTCGAAAGGTCCTAGCGTTGCTGGCCAAACTGTTTCCTGGCCGCCGCAACAACAGTATGCTTCCATGAACGCCGCCGCTATGAGCAGCTATCTCATGCAGGGAAGAACGCAAGGAGTAATGGCAACCTACGCCATCAATCCAGGCCAGGCCCGTAGTGATGTTAATGGTTTCGAGATGATATTTCTTAAAAGTCGTGTTGCTTGACAGTGCAGCACAAATTGGTTGGTAATTGTTTTCTCCTTCGTCCCACTCTCCATCTCCAATCTGGAGAAATCTTTCTTGAACTGTATGGGCTGTGACGACACGACCCAACTCCGACTGAGCTGGCCAGAGTTGGGTGGTCACGGACAATTTACCCATACAGGTGTAGAATTATAGATGTACCCTCCTGAGAAGGTGGTTATAACCCTGGGATAGGTAAAATAGAATTCACCCACAGCCAGTCCTGCTTGTCCTAAAAATGGCAAATCGACACTAACTGGATCATGGGCTTATCATTTACAGCGCCTCGAATATGGACCGATTTTACGGTAACGACTTTTGGCATTCGACAACGGACTATGATTGGCTTCTAGAACGGTCGAACATTGAATGACAGGGGAAGGGCTGGGGTCACTCGGTCCATGCATCGCCAATCAGTGATCGAACTTGATATGGAGCACCATAACATCCAAATCTTGGAGTTCAGCGAGGTCAGGTGAACAGGATCAGTAGAAGAACGAACCCCTAGCAGAAACACTATTCTGTACGTTGGTCCTGAGAGTGAAGCCAAAAATGGCGAGGCGGTCTCTTCAGCTGGGAACCAATTTCGGATAGAATTATCGTCGCAAGGCTCAGGACCAGTGTCAAAAACGTCACAATTCTGCAGTGCTACGCACCAATTAATAGTACAATACCTGGTGACAGAGAGGAGTTTTATAACCAACTGAGTGTTACCTTTGATCGATTTCCAACAGGTGATATTATTATCATCTCAGGAGATATCAACGCTTCAGGTTACCTCTGACAACATTGGACTAGAACACGTCAAGGGGAAGCATGCTGACCTTGGGTTGACGCGTCACGACCTAGAATTAAGAGAGCCGAAAATGGTGAATTATTTGTGGAGTTTTTTAGTACTCGGCAAATGGTCATCGGAGTGACCCTTTTTCCACACAAGAGTCACCAAGAAACATCTCGTGTTTCCCCTGATTATGTTACTCAGAAACAAATCGACCATTTGGCTGTAAGTCGCCGATGGAGAAGATGTCTGCTCGACGTGGTAATTACATCCTTCAGATTGTGCACGGCAGCTATCCGACTGCAAAATCTTCAAATGAAGCGCATGCTTAATGTGGATAGATATAGAGGTCGCAACAAAAAGCGCGAGTACACCAGGATTCTATGCGAAAAGTCATCCGTATTAGGCAGATATGAAATGCGCACACTAGACGCCAATTGGGAGGCAACAAACACGTTTCTAACTAGTTCTGAACAATTTGTGGAATATGTGCAAAGCGGTGAGAAACCCTGGATGACGCAAGATACATGGGCCAAGGTTGGCGATCCGAAAAAAATCCAAATTTGCAATCATCTCTTAACCCGATGTCAACCAAAGAACTCCCGACTTCCGACGGAACTACCCCGATGCTCATATGCAGCTTAGAAAGGCTGTTAGACGCCGCAAAAGAAAGGCCATTGAAGATCTAGCCAACAAGGCACAATCTGCGGGTTACCTTGGGGATACGGGTTCACTATTTAAAATCATGAAACAGTTAACGAACAGAAATTTCACCGTCAACCAGGTGAGAGATGTCCACGGAACTCTCCTTAATATGAGTGGTCCAGTTGCGGCGATGGAAGGAATACTTCTCTGATATCTTAAACATCTTGTCAGAGGAACATATTCCAGGATTAGAATAACTACTAAACATCCAAACGCAACCATACTCTGTTACGGACTATCCCACAGATAAGGAAGAGATACTTTCCGCCATTCGGTCAATGGCGACAAGAAAAACCCCAGGTATAGATGGACTAGCAACCGAACTCCTCAAAGCGGAACCGGAAATACCAGCCGATATACTCCTCCCACTCTTTACTAAGGTGTGGAATGAAGGAAGATATCCGACCAAGGAGGGCGTCATTGTGAAAATTCCGAAGAAGGGCGACCTTCAGTATTGTAGAAATTGGCGTGGTATATGTCTACTTACAAATGTATCGAAAATCATGGCTCAGGTAAATAGGATTAATGATGTCATGGAGAGTACTCTTGAAGTTTAAAGTAAAGGGTTGTCTTGTAGCGACGACCCAAATACCGAACGGATAATATTGAAGGAGTTCGCCACTACATCTCATGTTTGTGGACTTCGAGAAGGCTTTCGATAGCGTTGAGCGAGGTTACATATGAAATACTTTGCGTACGAGAGGTTTTCCAGATAAGGCCATAGCTATGATTAAAGAATCCTACGAAGATGCAAGGTGTCGCGTCTTACATAGACAAAAGCTGTCCGAGAACTGCCCTGTGTGAACAGGTATCAGACAGGGCTGCATGTTATCAACAGCCCTGTTTCTGCTGGTAATAAATGACATCTTGAAAGCTGCACTGGAAGGTGGGGAAGATAAAGATCTTCAATGGAGACTATTTGACATCTTAAGTTATGTTGGTGACTTGCAATTGCTTGCACATAATCGTTCGGACTTAGTGTCCAATGTTCGCTCGTTGCATTCTGAATTCAAAAAGGCGGGACTGAAAATAAATGTGCGTAAAACCAAGTACATACACATGGATTTTAACACAAGGACACTGATTGTTCTTAGCGAGCAAGATGTGCATGAGGTGCAAGACCCTTGTTACATCAGAACGGACGACGGAGCCCAAATGAAACTGAAGCTCTCATAAATGAAGCTCGTCAGGGCTTCGGTATGCTTTCTCCTTTCTGGAGGTACGAAGCTGCGAGTATTTAACGCATCCGCCAATTCCGTGTTGTTATATGTTTGTACTACATAGAAAGTGACCATTCAACTTACCAAGAGACTTCAAACTTTCGTGAACCAATCCCTCCGTCTCATTTTAGGGATATTTTGGCCAGAAGCGATCTTCAACGACGAACTTTGGAGTACAACCGGACAGACTGAAATAGGCATTAAGATTCAAAGGCGAAAGTGGCAGTGGGTCAGTCGCACTATGAGGAATCCAGAGCGAAACATCGCCAAACAATCTCTGGATTATAGTCATTAAGGAAGACTTCGAATTGGTCGACCTTGTAACACATGAAAGCGAGCAGTTAAGCAGAGGAGGCCCCTCTAGTCCTGGCGACAACTAAAGGTCACTGCTAAGGATGGCGTCCTGAAAGGGCACTGTTTCTGTTCTATGCCCTATGCCCTTATAGGGAGCCTTAATAGGGAATTCATTGAAACCCAACCGAAACCAATGAAACCATTACGGGAGATCGTTATCGACTACAATTGATGCGTTTGAGTTTCGGATAGAATGGAAAATGGTCGCAATACGAGAGACACGACAAAGTAATTTTGCAGCATGACAACGCTTGACCACATGTTGCAAGACCGTACAAAATCGACTTGGAAACGCTTAAATGGAAGGTCCTACTGCACCCACCATATTCACCGGACATTGTCCTTCGGTTTACCACTTTCTCCCACGGCCTGGCTAAGATACCACAATCTTGGTCAATGGCACTCCAGTCCAAAGCCTCCTGAATTTCAGGTTCCTTAACATTTTTCATTATTTATTGTGGAACGGCTGTTAGCCCTTCGCACAACCCTCTATCTACGAATTTGTCATTTTCGTAGATTGAAGTGACCAAGGTATACCCAAGCAGGCACCATGCTGGAACTATATATCGATCGGAATTTGAACCCACGACATTTGCACTGTGGACCAACAGGCTACCAACTAGTCTCTAGTCTAGGCACCACAAAGCAGAATTCTTAAAGCAAGCAAGAGCGTTTCAGCAGCCAATTATGCCCAAGCAGTGAAAGGGGAAAATATGGTGATGAATTCCTGAACACTGTTTACCATCGGTTACATGCTAATCGAAATCGAAGATAGCAATACGTCAAGCTAAGAAGCCTTATTCCTACGAGAAAACGTTGGGACGAAGTCAACCTCACTGCGGTATTAGGTGAAAATCAGATGTCGTCAAAGTCTTTTTTCCCAAAAGTAAGGGCATAAACCCCGTACTTAGAAAGTCAAAAACGTACCTGGGAGTAGTCTTAGACAGTAAGCTAACATCGAAACAAAATATTGAGGAGCGATCAACTAAGGCTAACATCGCAATCTACTCGTGCAAGAAGACTTTCGGTAGGAAGGTACGGAAGAAAGTATGCGGCTATAGTAAGGACAATTCTGCTACACGGCACACTGACATGGTGGTTTGCACTGAATAAGTAACATACCGGCACATATAGGGAAAATACAATGACGGGCATGTCTGGGAATCACTGGGGATCTTGGGTCCACATACTCAGATTCGCTGAATGTCTTACTCTCTGTGTCTGTTCGCAAGGAGTCTAGCATCCAAGTGCTCCCTTCGACTCAAGGAGTCCAAGCAACTTTAAATGCTCCCGCCAGTAGTAGCATGCCTGCAATATCCACAGATTCCATGATTACTAAGTCTGGATTTGATAATAAATTCTCGATACGTATACCTAACAGGGAACATTGGGAAACAAGAACCGCGGATCAATAAATCTGTACACCGACGGTTCTAAAATGGAAGGACAAGTGGTTGCAGCTGTGTATTAACTAAACCGACCTTCCAACTGGCTCGTACTGAGGTTGCCGCATGACTGCATAATTTTTCAGGCAGAAATTCTGGCAATCCAGAGGGCAGCCGAAATCGGTAAGTAACGGAAAGATTAATATCTATACAGATAGTCAGGCTGCCTTGAATGCACTGCAACCCTATACTATCAAGTCTAAGACGGTATTCAGCTGTCGACTCGTACTACAGAGTCTCAGTGCCAAAAGAATGGTCGAACTTTGATAGGTGCCGGGCCAGTGGCATAACAAGAAATCAAGTAGCGGATGAGCTAACAAAAAGAGGCCTTAATCTTGAATTAGAATCCACAGAAAACTTACCATTGCCCATACATATCGTCAAAGACTTTATAGACGCGACGAAGACAGGTGGAGAAGAACTACAATCTGTAAAACCACGAAATCAAGGTGGACTGTGATTGACGCGAAGAAGACAAACATTTTTGTTATCATTACCCAGGATGCAATGTGCGACACTGGTAGGTACTATTACCGGCCATTGTCTTATTGGAGCACATGTATATACTTAGAAGTGGTAACGCTAAATTGCAAACAGCCAGGAGAGAGGAAGACGGTGGAAACCCTCGGCGCACCGTTCTTCCTCGATCTCATGCAGGTCCTGAGCTGCGGTACGCGGAATCTGTTCAATTTCACCGCAGCAACGGAAAACTTTGAGCTCAACAAGGAACTCACAACATCGCGGGATGTTATACATTAGGTTTTCCTTAATTCATGTGGTATCACTATATATTCCAGGAGTATATGTGGGCTAAGTCTGCCACTCTAACCTAGCCCAGTAAAGCAATACTGAGATTTGCACAAGGTTGAGTAGAGTAGAAAGTTTCAGTCAGGACTGGCCCTATCAATAGGTGTGAGCTCTAGGTCAAATAAAACCATAGCGGAAGCAAGCCTTCGCCGCTGTTTCGGTCGCATTCCTAATAAAAAACGGGCTAATAAAAGATTAGCCCTAATATACCACAAAAAGACACTGGGTCATGACAGCTCAAAGCAAGCGAAAATATAGACTGGCACCGCGGCATACATCCCTTAAGAGATGGAGGTGGACGTAGAGGGCTCAATGCCTGGGACACAGCGCCAAATCTCCTCTACACAAGACTATTAAGTGAATCTTCGGATATACAGTGCAAGAGATTCACTGAAGATGAACTTAACACTGGTGTCATGTACTTGTGAGTGAAGTTTAAATAAAAAATAAGTTGCAACCACTCCGCTTGATCCAAATTTACTCTAAGAGTGGCTCTCGTTTGTTTTTTTTTCTTTCAAGGAACCGAACATAATTTAGGGGGTCACCCTATAATGCTATGCACAGCTGTGTCGGTATAGGAAGTGGAAGTATCAAGGTGGAGGGAGACTAAAATGACGGTGGACATTACTTTTGTAGCACTGGAAGTTGTACTCCTTGGGGAACACTTTGGCTGGTAATGTGTTCCAAAGTCTTAATGTTTGGGAAATGAATGACTGCCTATATTTCACTGTACGAGAAGGTAAGGGCTTAACGGTGTACGCATGTGCGCGTTCAGCTTGAAGAGTATCTCGTGGAAAATTATAGAGTGGAGGAATGAGTGCGCTAAGTTCCGCACCGCATTTACCATGGAAGTAGCGATAGTAAATGCTGAGTACTCCGACATTTCTGCGATGCTCGAGAGAATTTTTAAAAGATGTGATGGTTTCGTCTCCAATCAGTCGAAACGCATGTTTTTGAATACGATCGAACAACGCGAGGTGTGATTTGGATGCCCCAACCCAAACATGGGAATTGTAGTCTAAGCGTGGTCTAATGTATGCCTTATAGATGGTTGCGAGCTCGTTCGGCGTAATATACTTTTTGCGCTTTCGGAGAACACCTAGACGTTTAGAGGCGTAGAAGTGTGAAATTATCCAAGGTGCAAAGTTGTGCGCCACCAAAGGTTACATTTTGAGATAACACTGGAACATCACGTTTGAGGGACAGATGACAGGCCTGCGTTGAACTCTACTCTATTTTTCCTGCCCCATTCCAGGATTAAGTTGAAATCCAAGTTCAGCGAACGGAATACCTCAATGCCATTGGAAGCGATAGAATGCTTGTGTGATTCCGCAGCGGAGTTAAATTCATAGGTGTTATCTAAAGTACTGTCATCCGCAATCCTCCAATGGATTGGAGAGTGGACGACAGAAGGTCATTGATGAAAATTAAGAAAAGAGTTGGAAATAAAACAGAGTTTTGAGGGACGCCGGAATCCGTTCGAGAAGTAGAAGAAGTAACGCCATCTAGTACTACTCGTATACTGCGTTCAGAAAGAAAACTATCAATCCATTGAACAAGGATAGTATTAAGACCTATGGCCCTAAGCTTAACTATAAGACATTCATGCCAAACTCTGTCAAAAGATTTTGCAACGTCAAGTGCAAGAACTTAACCTTCACCGTGTTTATGTATGCACGAGTTCCAACGTTCTGTCAAGTAGACTTAAAGATCTCCCGTCGACCTTCCAGAACGCAACACATACTTACGATAATGGTTTAGCTGGTTATCCTCGAGATATTTAACTTCTACATTCGTGAGCACTGAAGTAATGGCTATCGGGCGGTAATTGGAAGGGTTTGCTTTGCTTCCTTTTTTGGGGATTGGCTAAACTTTCGCAACTTTCCACATATGTGAAAAGCACCCAGAAGAGTAGAAAATATAGAAAAGATTGCGAAGAGGTTTAGCAGTGTTTATTAACTGGATAGATTCAGTTAACCCATCCAGTTCTAATAAAGTGTTCGCTGCAGTCATTGCTGGACTTCTATACACATAACACAAGTATGACATGTCTTTGGATCAGCAATTTTATCCATATGTAATGAAAGACTGGATTGGAGCAGTTTCCTTATTGATTTTGACAGCATGTGGATTAATTGAGTCGATTTTCATTTCGGCTTGTTCACCTATTAAACTCAAAATTAATTGTTACTGAAGATGCAAATTTTGACTAATGGGTTGTCACACACAATCGCATGTATAACTACTAAAAATCGAAACTGCAGCATATTTTAAATCCTGCGATATTGTTGAAACCGTTCTTATAAAGCCACTAAGCTCCACAACTCCTATCTTATTATTATGCATCTCTTTTAATATTGCTAAATCGTTTTGCTAATCAAAATTCCAAAAATAATATTTATAGTGTCCAAAAACGATTGCAACATTTTTTTTTCTTTGATTTATAAGCAGATATTCTTCAAAACCTAATACAAATTTGCCAATTCAAATAGATTGCATTTCGCATAATTTATAATAAATTTCTTATATTTTTCGCCTAGAAATATTTAAAATTATGGAACTTCTTTGATAGTAGCACATTGACCTGAAACGTTCCCCATTTCAAATTTTAACTGTTGATCGTTAAAATAAAATTCAACAGCTCTGTTAAAAAGTAGAAAATTTATTAACCTTAATATTAATATGTGTGCAAGTATGTAACTAAACCCCGAAGATATGTGGTATCTTATTTGCTATTATTATGATCTATCCTAACCTAACTAGGGTCACTTTGCCCATTATCAAGTGGAAAAGGTTTTAAGGACGATATTACAAAATTTAATACACTTCTTAGCAAACATTTTGGGAATAGATAAGTTTCATAAATTTTCAGGAAATTTAATTCCGAATGTCGCATCTTCTCCATTCGTGTTGATTTTAACCCTCAAAACATTTTACCAGATTTTTTTTTAAATTTTATGGAATATTAAAGAGACTTTTCTGACCTCGAAATTGTCTTTAATATTCCATAAAATTTCAAAAAAAAACTGGTAAAATATGTTGAGGGTTAAAATCAACGTGAGACAACATTTTAATTTTTGACCCATGCAATTTTTTAGTTCGGTCATCATTGAAATAAAAATTAGAGAGAGTGATTTGATGACATGAAGTACGCAGCTGTAATGACACGTAATGAAGATGGCCTTTGGATTTTCAATCAATTCAGCAATCAACGTTGCATAAGATTGCAAAATAGAAGCAATTCAAGTCCGTCTATAAGTTTTTTCGTATTTACATAAAATGAGTTTTTAAACCAAATGGTATTTCATCATCACAAAACTGAGATACTTATACTACAAAAAAAAAACATAATCTTTACACAATTGAGTTAAGCTTGAATTTCAATGTAGCATTTCATTAACAATGTTATGTTTATGTAATAATTATTTATATATTTTCCTTATTTTAAAATAAACAAACATGACTGTTTTCAGTAAGTTTTCTGTATTATCTCAAATCTAACATAAAAAATCAACATGGCTATTTCAAAAGATTTCCACTCTAGAAATTAAAATGTCCACTAAAATTTTTCAAAATTCAAAACACAAAATATTAATGGTCAGTCAATTATTCTATGTCAGGTAAAAATTAGCATAACCTTGAGCAACATCGAGCCGGTAAAAATTCATCATTTATACGGGGTGAGCTCTTTAAGAAAAACAAAAAGAAAAATACAAGACATAAAGAAAGACGCACAAGCATCTACAATTCGAATGTAAGTACGTCGAGAACCATTGTATGCTTCAATGGCATTAACATAATTAAAGTTGCGGTCATAAATTTCGATTAGCGAACAGTCCTAAATTTTGTCGGCTTTTTATGTAACATAAATCATACGTCTTGACCGAGTCCTTTGCTCTGGTTTGCTTGCGCTCAAGTTTCTTACTGTTCGTGGAAATCTTAATTTCCAAGTGTGCTTGTTGTGTTATGATTCTTATAATCCCGCATTCCTGTATAAGAGATAATGACATCTATAAGGCTAGCTAGCTGATGGCAAATTGCTGGAGTTTCCGGGATTTCTTTAGAGTGGGTGGAAAGACGGCGACATAGTTTGTCAACGTTCCTTATTGAGCAATAAAAAATGTTTGTGCGTATATTAATATCTTTTGTTCGATTGAGATAAAGTCATCGATAACTCGCCGCGAAAATTTATGTTTCAAATATTCTTATTTGGCATATTTTTATTGGCTTTTGAATCGTAAAAATTTGTGTCGAATTTTTTATTAGTTAACGGTTTGGATTTGTGTCGAAAAGATAAATATCTATTTTTGCGTCGATTGGAAGTTCTTAAATATTTTCATTAAACATTATTTGGAATTATTCCCGTTTCTATGTGAATTTGAAGTGATGTGAAATAGCAATCAGATAAGAGATTTTTTTTAGAGTCTCAAGACCAACTTAGGGAGTAACCCTATAATGCATTGAGTGGGTGAAGTAGAATACACCCAAAAAATGAAAAATGGACACTCGCTGGATCATGGGCTTATTACATGGGATTTCAAATTCTAACTAATACCAGAAACGGATACAGCGCCTCAGATACGGACAGATTTTACGGTAACGACTTTTGGCATTCGAAAACGGACTTGATTGCCTTCTGTAACGTTCGAACATTGAATGATGGTGGATGGTCCATACACCGCCAATCAGTGATCGACCATGAAATGGAGCACTATAACATCCAAATGATGGGCTGGAGCGAGGTCCGGTGGGCAGAATCAGGAGAAAAATGAATCCCGACCGAAAACACAATTCTGTACGCTAGTCCTGAGTGTGAAGCCAAATAAACTGCCAACAAGTCGGGCGAAACTTTATTATTTTTGGTACAAAATGCGCATGCGTAGAAAGTTAATATGCAGGTTAGAGTGGTTAGGGAAGACTAAGTGAAAGGAGCTTCTTGAGCAGGGCAGTTCTCAATTTAACACTTTCCGGAAACGCTCCATATTTCATTCCTTTATTTATACAAGTTTGAGTTTTCATGAAGGGAGTGTGATAGTAAGGGTGGGTGGATGTAAATAGTTTTTTAAGTGATTGATTGAACCAAATCCAATATTCTTTGTATAGAATGTCAGTTTCATAGACGAAGTTGCATAGAATTTTCATTGGATTCGATGTATTTTAAATTCACGAAACCAAACATTTATATGGGAGGGGGTAGAGGAGGTAGAGAAATCGTAAAATTTGTGATGTTTTATTTCGTTTCTTTTGTAAGGTGCTTGTACAAAATTTCAAGTTTGTAGCTTTTAATTTGTTAGTTAATAGTTGATTTAATGAAATTGGTCGAAATCATACTTTTGTGTGGGAGGGGGTAGAAGGGCAAATGCGATCTCAAAACTTTTAACGTAATTTTATTTCAACTATTTTTGTAAGTTCTTGTGCAAAATTTCAAATTGATAGCATGTAATAGTTAGGTGATAATTGATTTCTTAAAAATGGTCGAAAAAATAATTTTGTATGGGAGGGGGTAGAAGTTTTAAAGATATTCAAGCAGTTAATATTTCAAACTCTTATAAATTTTTTTTAAATACATTTCGCCAATTTTCAAGTTTCTACCTAAAAATTTCATTCAAAAATTTTCAGTTTATGTGTTTTTTTCGTTGCACATGAAACACTTTGTGCACGTTAGACCTCCACTTCGGTGCATAACAATTTTGGAACAAATTATTATTTTTTTTCTGTGTACATTGAATAGATATGTCGACGTGCACAATTTAAACTTTGTATCTTTTACGAGAGCCATAAAAAAATCACTCAAAATTTTCAACATTTTCGCTTTCCACCTCCCTTCCCTTACACCTCTCAGCTTAAATTTTTTACCAAAATTAAAGACTATATAGTTCTACAATCTGACAAGTTTTTGATTTGATATCTGTATTCAATTTTGAGTTTTGGTGATTTGTAATTTAGGAAAGTGCGCCATTTTTGAAATGCTCCCCAGTTCCCCCCACTACTATTATGTCCACATGTTGTATTTTTTCCATATTATGCTAATAAAGCTTAGTACACGTTTCAAGTTTCAATTACATAGCTTAAGAGATAGTCGAGATATTAATTTTTAAGTGTTTTTCTTTGCAGCCCCCCTGACCCTTCCCCTTACAATAATTAGCTTCTATCTAAACTGATTCTAGCACATCCGTATGCCATCTTAATGGTCTCAAAATATCAATTTTTTATGGGAAGTATTTTCGAAGATATAATCATTCGAAAAAAAAATTCGGCCGACAATTGGTTTTTAGCCCCCCCTTTTCGCATCCCAATGGATAAAAAAATTAAATTATTTTTAAAAGTTGCCCTACAAACTCCTCTATATGTATGTTAATTTTTAGTTTCCTAGCTGTAACCATGGTTGAGATATTTGAATTCGTATTTTTCGGTTTAAGCGCTCCCCCTGCCTCCCCCTGAACTCGTACACCCCCCAAAATGGGTATCCGCCTGAGATCCGCAACTACCTATAATCCCTCCAAAAATGAACTTTCTATCTTAAAGGGTTTGGGAGTTAATGTGCGCTGAGCGTACACGTCGGCGTACGGCGGACGGCGTGCAGCGGACGGCGTACAGACAGACGGATTTTTTTATACTCTAGATGAAATCTGAGAGTATATTGTGTTTGCCTTACCGTTTGTAACGCTCAGAAATAATGCTCGCACAGAGCCGCCAAGGGTACAGAAATATTTGTTGTCGCTCAAAAACTTCGATTCCGAGTTGCTGTCCGTCCGTCTGTCCGTCTGTCCGTCTGTCTACAACATAACTCTCGAACGCTTAGAGCTATCGTGCTGAAATTGGTTGTGTGTCATTTTTAGCAAAAAAGTAACTTTAAGTTCGTGAACGGGCCACATCTTCCCACTCCTTCTACCCCCTCCCATACAAATTTCATGAAATTTCGAAATATTAAGAAATTGACTTTTCTCTGAAACTGTTTAAGCTATGAACTTCAAATTTACGTCAAAGTATTATTATATAGATGTCATTAATATGACGGAATATTGATCCGATCCCCTCACTCCTTCTACCCCCTCCCATACAAATGGACAATTTTGAGAAATACATATATTCGATTTTCACTGAAACTAGTAAAGCTGAAAACACAAAATTTTGCCAGAATTATTTTATTTATAATTACAATAAGTGTTGAAAAATTATAAACTTCACCTCACTCCTTCTAGCCCTTCCCATACAAATTTCACGAAATTTTGAAATTTAAATTAAATTATTTTTCTTCGAAAGTGTTAAGGCTATCAACTTGATATTTTGTCTAAAGTATACAAATAGAAATATCAATAATACAAAAAAAATTGTTTTGATCTGTACACTCCTTCTACCCCCTCCCATACAAATGCATAATTTTTGTTAAATGCATTTTATCGATTTCCATTCAAACTAGAAAAAGTACAAACTTTAAATTTTGCCAGAATTTGTTTCTTAGTAATTGAAATAAGTGTTGGAAAAAATTATTAGCTCTGCTTCTCTCCTTCTACCACCTCCCATACAAATATCTGTATTATAAATTCAAGAAAAGCATTTCTCCTTCAAGTATATGACAGCTATCGACTTTGAAATTGAATCAAAGCATGGTGATAAGGATGATGATGAGCAGTTTCAGAATCATCTTAAATGCTCTATTTCCTCTGCCACCTCCCATACAAATGCCCCAATTTAAGGAAAACTACGATCAATTTCTTTAAAAATAATGAAAACTAGAAACTTTAAATTCAGCAAAAAACATTTTGCATGCTATGTTCGGTGCCATATACGAAAAATACAAACCTCCCCCTCTACTTCTACCACCTCCCATGCAAAAGTCTCTATTCACTTTCCGAAAGAAATTGAGATGACATATTTTCCGGTATATTAAAGTCATTTTCATCTCATCTAGAGTATCATATGATTGGGCTTTAAGCCCAATCATAATTCTGTTATGTTTTTTTTGCACTTTTAGGCTAATTTAGTCATGAAACGTGAAAAAAAAAATTTCAGGGTAGCAAAGTTTTTTTTTTCTTATATCGATCACAATACTTTATTATTAGAATAATAAAGTAAAATGGCGCAGCGGTCGTCCGTACACCCAGAGCGAGAAACAGTCTCGTCAGCTGGGAACCAATCTTGGATAGGATTATCGTGGTCAGACTCAAATTCAAGGTCAAAAACGTCACAAATCTGCAGTGCTACGCACCAACTAATGATGCCACACCTGGTGGCAAAGACGAATTTTATAGTCAATGGTGAAATTATTATCATCTCAGGTCTGACAATACTGGACTAGGACACGTCATGGGGAAGCATGGGGACGATTAGGTAGATGCGTCTCGACCTGGGGTTAAGAGACCCGAAAACGGATTTTTGTAATACTCGGCAAATGGTTATCGGAGGGACCCTTCGACCACAAAAGAGTCACCAAAAAAAAATCTTGGGTTTCCCCTCGATAGTGTTACTCAGAATTAAAGCGACCATTTAGCTATAACTCGCCGAAGGAGAAAATGTCTTTTAGATGTGCGAGCGAAGAGTGAAGCTGGCGATAAGAGCGATCATCACTTGATAGTTACCTGCTTGAGATTTTACACAGTAGCTGTCCGACGGACAGGAATATTACCGCCTACAACATTGCTCACCAGCAATGTCAACGTAACTCGACTTAATATGAGTGAGCACCAGTTACGGCGATGAAAGGACCTCTTCTCTAATATTTTAAACATCTTATCAGAAGAAGATATTCCAGAAACAAAACAATCGCCAAAGATCCAACCCCAACAGTCCCCTATTCAGAACGATCTCCCAGATAAGGAGGAATTAGTTTTCGCCAATCGGTCAATGGCGGGAAAAAAAAAGCTCCGGTATAGAATGACTACCAACGGAGCTGACGCGGAAAGAACGGCCGATAAACTACTCCCACTGTTTACTGAAGTGTAGAAAGATGAGAGATACCGGGCTGAATTAAAGGAGGGCGTCACTGTGAAAATCCCGAAGAAGGACAACCTTCGGGATTGTGGCAAATTGTGTGATATCTGTTTGCTTACTGCCGTATCGATAAACATTGCTAAGGTAGTTCTCATTAGTGATGTTGCAAAGAGTACTCTTGAAGTTTATCAGGCCTCATTCTGTCTCATTCGTCTTATACAGACCAAACAATTACCCTACACACAATATTGGAGCAGCCAGTCGAAATGGGTTCGCCACTACATCTCATGTTTGTGAACTTCGAGGATTAAGCGAGATTACAAATGGAATGCTTTGCTTAGGAGCGCTATTCCAGACAAGATTATGATTATAGAATTTTATGAAAATGCAAGATGTCGCGTCTTTCATAGAGGAGAGTAGTCCGAGAAATTTCCTGTGCAAACGTGTGTCATTCAAGCCTGCATATTATGACCAGCCTTGTTTATGGTGGAAATATGACAACTTGAAAGTTGCACTGAAAAAAGAGGATAAAGCTCTTCATTGAGAGTTATTTAACATCTTAAGTCACCTTGAGTATGCTAATGACGTGTGTTTGTTTGCACATAACCGTACAGACTGAAGAGTCAAATGTTGGCTAGTTGAATTTTAACTGCAAAGAGACAGGACTGAAAATAAATGCGCGTAAAACCAAATATACATGCACACAGCTTTGGACACAAGCGCATCGATTGTTCTTACCGGACAAAATGTGGAAGAGGAGCAGAACTTTTGTTACCTCGGAAGCATTTTCAGCATGGACGACGGAGCCGAAAATGATATTGAGGATCGCATAAAAAAAGCTCGTCAGGCCTTCGATAAGATCTTGACAGAAATTTTGGAAAAGAGAGTTAAGCCCTATGCTGACAAAGTAATTGGTGAATACCAAAGCGGATTTAGAGGTGGACAATCGACTACGAACCAGATATTCTCGGTAAAACAGGCACTGAAAAATTGCTGGGAATATAATATTAATGTGCACTAGATATTTGTTGACTTTAGAGAAGCATACGACAGTATCGACAGTCGCGTAATGTAGAAACTTATGCTGGAGTTTGGAGTTCCACCGAAATTGGTTCGACTTACAAAAATATCAATGACCGAGCCTTTGTCACAAGTCAGAGTAGAAATCGATCTGACTTACAGCTTTAAAACAGATAACGGCCTTAAACAAGGGGACTGCCTCGCACCAATGCTTTCAACTCGACACTCGAATATGTTGTTCGCAAAATTGCCATTGATACCAACGGAACACTATGCTTCAAATCCACACAACTCGTAGCATATGCCGACGACATAGATATCCTTGCAAGATCTCTGTAGCAAGGGAAGTTGGACTACATATTACCGAAAACAAAACAAAAGTTATGACACAAACTAGGAAAAAGACGCCAATCAGATAAAATATTACAGTAGGAGACCTTAACCTAGAAAATGTAGACAACTTTGTATACCTAGGGGCAAACCTATCGAAGGATGGAAGCCACAAAATTAAAAGGAGGGACGAATTATTCGGGTTTTCCAATAATCAAAAACAATAACGTATACAGGAAAACTAAACTAAAAATATATAAAGTAATTAGAAGACCAGTGCTATGCTATGGCAGCGAAACGTGGACATTAACTCTACTACTTCTACAATGGCGCTACAATCCAAATCGGACCTTGGCCTCTTGATATTCAGGTTCCTTAACATTTTGCATTACTTATTGTGGAATGGTTGTTAGCCCTTCCCACAACCCTTTTTCTACAAATTTTTCATTTTTGTAGATCGAGGTGACCAGGGTATATCCAAGCAGGCAGCGTGCTGGAATTATATATTGCGCTGACCGGGATTTGAACTCATGACCTTCGCATTACAAAACCAACACGCTACCCACTAGGCTACACCCTAGCTGACATTAACTCAGGCATCCAAAAAATCAATTAACACCTTTTAGAGAAAGGTCCTGAGAAGAATCCTTGGACCTTCGAGGGAAGAATCGATCTGGAGAATACGATACAATAGAGAACTGTATGCCATCTTCGACAATACAGAAGTGTCAAACCTCATCAAATTTAAGAAACTGCAATGGGCTGGTCATGTGGAGCGGATGGATGACGATAGAATTCCCAAACGTACACTCAAAGGGAAAGTTAATGGACAAAGACTCGTTGGAAAACCACGGAATTACTGGGAGGATTCGATTGACGCAAACCGCAAGTCACTGTTAAGATTTCCAAACTAGAGGACGCGGTCGCTGAGCCGAGATGGATGGAAGCGAAGTATTTAGGAGGCCAAAGTCTGATTTGGGCTATACCACTATCGTAAGTAAGTAAGTAAGTAAGCGTTGGATATCTGGAGGTTAAGAAAGATTTTCCTTCGCAGGAAGTTGAGTGTGTTTGACGCAAGCGTCATATCCGTGTCAGTATATGGTTGTACTACATGGAAAGTAACCGTTCGGCTTAACAAGAATAATAATAAACAAGTCCTGACGACAAATAAGGGCCAATTCTTAAGATCGCGCCTTGAGGAAGGGAACTGTTTTCATCGCTATGTTATAGAAGATCTTAAAAGTAAATTGATTGATTGTCATTTGAGTCGGTATAGGTAATAGAGGTAAATAGGATTATATTTCTAAGCTAGGGTGTAGCCTAGTGGGTAGCGTGTTGCTTTTATAATGCGAAGGTCGTGAGTTCAAATTCCGGTCGGCGCAATATATAATTCCAACACATTGCCTGCTTGGATATACCTTGGTCACTTCATTCTACGAAAATGAAAAATTCATAGAAAGAGGGTTGTGCGAAGGGCTAACAATCTTTCCACAATAAGTAATGAAAATGTTAAGGAACCTGCATGTCAGGAGGCCAAGGTCCGATTTGGGCTGTAGCGCCATTGTAGATGTACAAGTATTATATTTCTGGAAATTTGATGGGAATGATCAAAAGTGATGGTGGACTTTATTCTTCACAAAAAAGTACTAGCTGGCAGTGCGTTCATATGGTTCGATAAATGAAAGACTACCTAAGTATATTTTCAAAGTGTACTGAGTGTAGTGAAGTTCCTGACTGCATTTACTATGAAATTATAGATATTTGCAATGCTGGAGGGGGTTAATAGAGCCCATTATAGTTTCACCTCCAATCAGGCAGAACGCTTGTTTTTGGATACGGTCGAGCAACGCA
This sequence comes from Chorisops tibialis, assembly GCA_963669355.1. Taxonomy (NCBI): domain Eukaryota; kingdom Metazoa; phylum Arthropoda; class Insecta; order Diptera; family Stratiomyidae; genus Chorisops; species Chorisops tibialis. The sequence goes on along the minus strand of OY770262.1, from coordinate 265,125,877 downwards.
TGGTGTATTTTGGGTGCCCCAGCCCAAATTTGAGATTTGTACTCTAAACGTGGTCAAATGTGCGCCTTTTAGTTCGGCTAGACCAGAAGGCGTAAAATATTTTTTCCATTTCTGGAGAATACATATAGACTATGGGCATCAGCTCCACTTAAGGTTGTTATTGATCATCGTGCCCAGTAGAGTAAAATCATCCGAAAAGCAAGTTGCACAAAATCATCATGTAAACTCTATTTTGCTTTCCAGTCCTTTTCCAGGATTAAAGTGGGGTCAGAGTTCAGCGAACCAAATAAGTCGCTCCGTCTGGAAACAACAGAATGCCTGCGTGAATTCGCAAGCGAGTTAAATTTATATGTCATCTGCAAAACTGTGCACTGGATTGAGAGTAGACGAAAGAAGGTCGTTGAATATAAGAAATAGATTTGGAGATAAAATGAACTCTTGAGGGGCGCCGGAATTAATTGGGTAGATAGAAGATAGTGTGCTCAAAAAGAAAATTCTCAAACCTCTGGACAAGGAAAGTATTAAGGCCAATGGTTGTCGCTTAACTAAAAGGGAATCATACTAAACTCTGTCAAGAGCCTTTGCCCAGTGCAAGGACCTGCCCCTAGCCATACTTATGGATACAAGAATTCCAATGTTCGGTCCAAAAGGTCTTCCGTAGACCTGCTTGACCGAAAACCGTATTGGCGATCGTCGATGATATTATAGCTTTCTAAATATGAAATCTTTTTGCTCTTGACAATATTTCGAGAATATTGAAGTGATGGTTGTCCGATTCTAAATAAAGGGACTCTCTTTGGTTTCTTACCTAGTGATTGAATAAATGTTCTACATTCGTAAAAAGTACCCATAATAGGATAGAGGGAAAAGATTGCGAAGAGGTTTAGACAGAGAGGAAAAGCATTTGCTGGGGGTAATACCGTGAAATACAAGTTGGAATTGGAGTAGGGAGAGACTGGTTAGAATGTGGTAATCTAGATTTTCTCGCTTCAATTACGGTGCGGCCAACATCAAAAATTGGAGCAGTTGTAGAAGAAATGAATTTACTTTTATCCGCTTTGATAAAGATCAGTAATACTAGAGCCAATCAATAATCTTCCCTCAAAGTTCGTGTAAATGCCCAAATTTAACACGTTTGATAAAATCCTTTCTTGACGCATAAAAATTTCTCTGTTGGCAGGTGTTTGATTGCCTTTAAATGTTTGAAATGCTGATTTCTTTCCCTGGACGGCTTCGAGTCATTAACTAAGAGTCCTTCGACGATCTTACTCTATTGCGACTGGAGAGTACGTCTTCATACACTTCAGATTAGTCTCGGTGACCAGTCTACATACTTCATCGCAATCAGTGGAATCGAAGCAAAATTTCCAATTTAAGCCACTGAAGAATTCGTTAAGCAGAATGTTACTGAATTGACTTTACGAGTAGGTTCATTAACCAGCTGCGTTAAACTGTTTCGGGAATCAAAGAGTTTAATATCTCCCCCTCGGAATCTTGGGCAAAAGAATGTTTGAGAAAAAAATATTCTGTACACTTTGCGAGTAGGACTAAGACTAGAAAAATTTGCAAATATCGCCGGTTTTTAAAAAAACAACAATGTTTGAGTGCAAAAATAAAATTTTGTAAAAAAAAAATTTTAATTTAGGAAAAGAAATTTCCATATCTCGGCTCCGGATGAATCCAACTGAACTTCAAATCTTGCAAATTTTACTACAGAATATCTGGAATGCCAGGCTATTGCAACCAGTTGGATATTCTATTTTGTGAAAAAAGAATATTATTTTGATGTATCAAAAATAATTAAATTATCAAAAGTCCTTGATTCGAACGTCATCAAATGATAGATCAAAATGACTGCAATCAAAGAGGATATATAATAACGAGTGACTATGAGTATGCTTTGCCGTGTATGAAAATGGGAATGAAAGTATTTCCCTCTCTTACTAGCGAAATGCTCGAAATTTTTCGAAAAAAATCGTTGCGCTATCTATGTCTGGCACACTTAAGAATATTGCAAATAACTCTTTCCCACGTTAAATTGTCCGAAACAATTGTCAAATTTTCGAAATAATTGTTTCGCTATCCTTGTTTGTTATACTTAAACCCAAAACAACTATCTCTGTCCCGCGTTAAATTGTCCGTTGCTAAAGTGCTTACCTTAGACACGAACCGAAAACTAATAAAAATTGAAAAAATAAAGATTTCTGAAATAAAACAGCAAACTCCGTTGTACGGAAAATTACTTTATTGTTGACTGAATATAAGCAACCAAGAGAGAATACTAATTATGGTATTTTTTTTTTGTAAAAGTTTGAAGCTATGTTAAGCTTGGACGCAATTTTCGAAAATTTCCGAATCAATAAGTATTCCCACATGAGACAGCCTATCAGGTACTCCATTTTATATATCCTCCTTGACTGCAATCAAATCTTATTTTTGGTTTTGAAATTTGGTTTAGAAGAAAGTCAGATATTGTAAAAAACCAATAAAACAGGCGAAAATTTTGAAAATTTTAGCCGTTGAAAAAAAAACCATTGAAGAAAAAATCATCAATATCGTGAAATAGACCAAAAAGGTAGATTCAATCCAACTGGAGTAGATGTATTCTACCTTTAGAATATCTGCATATTATCGATCTAATTCATGTGCAAATGAAGAGGCAAACTTAATTAAACTTGAGAGTGATTGCATATTGAAATATTAATAGTCAAAGCTTGATAAGTTTCACATTATGATTGAATACCATCCGTTTGGGAAATTCATTAAGGACATGATGTAAATGATTAATTTTGCTCAAGTTTACTGTGATGCTGAAACAAAGCACTTGACCTTGTCCTAAATAGTTTACAAACCTATGGAAAATGAGGTACTACTCGTATTTATCTGAAGAATTGATTGAATAATTCGTCGTGAAATTCATGTTTACCCACAGGTTTTTTTCAATGAGTTTTATGGGATGGCTCCGAAATAAACTCCAATGCCGGGATGGCTAGATTAGCAGTTGTTTCTCGTTCGAGTTAATCGTTGTCAGCGACGAAATTAAGAAACTGGCTAGATAAACGATTTAGTGGATTTCTATCTTCTTTATCAGTTTTTTCTCACCCTTTTTTGGGGTGAAATATTTTAATCATAAAGTATTGTGAATTACTGTCTTTAAATTTTTTCACCTAACGTGAGTAAATAATTTTAATTTTAATTTGTATAGTAAACGTGATGCCAGACCGTATCAAAAGCTTTTTCGACATCCAGGTGATCACATCAGTTAACGTTTTCTTCTTGAAAGCATTTTTCGTATATAGTCTGTGCAGTATCCTGGCCTAAGTCAAAACTGAAAATCTTCTATGAGGTGCAAGCAGCTCAGTTGTGGATTTATATGGCTAAATAAATGTTTTTCGAAAACCTTGGCCATGATTTATCATGAAAGGTTAATAATTTGTACATTGCTTGCCGGGTTTGGGTAACAATGTGTTTTTTGGGAAAATTTTTCAAGAATTTTGAGAATCCCATCGAGTTCTGGTGCTTTTATATTTTTACATTTTCGTAAGATAGCTTTAATCGAAGATTCCATAGCAGCAAATGTTCCAATATTCTAAGACATCAGCCTATTTATCATCTAGATTTTGCGATATTGTGTGGTCTTTGAAAATAATGCTCAGCTAGCAATTCAGCTCATGGCTTTCATTGTTCGTATAGACATCAGAGTCCGTTTATTTCAGTGGTGGAATAAAATTACGTCCTCTTTTATTTAAGTACCATAAATTAGACGATCGAAAGCATGTTGTTCCATTTTTTGGTTTTTAGATCCTGAATGTTGTGTCTTATTTGTTTCTCGAGATGGTTTACGACTGCTTTGAGGATTAGATCTCTACCATATTTCGCCGCCACAGCCTCCGAATCCGATAGTATTATTCAATGAGAGGTTTTGTGAAGTCAATTTCTTCAGTCGATTCAACTCAATTAGCATTATTATTGAGATCAAAAAAGAATAACTGCTTACCTTCACTCCTTCTACCCTCTCCCATACAATGTGATACATTTTCACAACTTCAAAATCAATTTTCTTGAAAAGTATAAATGTTGCTAGTCTGAAATTCAAAAGAAATCCTTTGCATAATGTCTACAGTTATTTCTGAAGAAATCGTTAAAAGGCCCCAACTCCTTCTACCACCTCCCATACAAACTCGACAATTTCACTAAATAGGGTACACTAATTTTCTCGGTGCCTATTTTATTTTTGAAGCTTAAATTTTGCACAAAGCATTTTTATAGCTACTCCAGCATGATGTGAAGAAAATTAGTTCAATGCTGTCCCCTTCACATTTTTTTTGGTTTTTTTTTTAAATTTATTATTTTTCAATCAGTTAGTTTTAGAGTATGAAACTATTATTGAACTCACTTTATGCGTGGAAACATTTTGTAGAATTTAAAATGTAACTGGGAGGTGAGGTGACGACATTTCTTGCAAAATAATAGGCTGAAAACAAGGCGTTTGACCATTTCTTAATATTAAATTAATGAGGGTTAAGTACAATATGTTGTTCGAAAACTTATTGTCGACCTCAAAACAACACTATGCTTCAAATCTACACAACTCGTAAGATAGCACTGGGAGGATTCTGGAGGATACAGTCTCTTAACCGAGAAGGATGGGGCGGAGTATACAGGAGACCAAACGCAGATAGGGTGTAGTCTAGTGGGTAGCGTGTTGGTCTACAATGCGAAGACCGAGAGTTCAAGTCGCGGTCGACGTATGATTTCAGCACAACATTTGCATGGGTATATCTTGGCCACCTCAATGCGGAAATGGAAATTCATATATAGAGGGTTGTGCCAAGGGCAAACAACCCTTTCACAATAAATCACATACAAAATTTTAAAACACACGAAGATCAGGAGGCCAAAGCCTGATTTAAGCAGAATTGTCGTTGTAGAAGAAGAAGGGCTGATTTCGGCCATGTAGCGCCATCGTAAATAAGCTAAGTGTTAATATTTTAAGATCTATCGATAATAAACACCCACACAACTGGTTAAAGCGACGCGCCTTATATGGTTGTTACCAAAGGTGACTTCTACGTATATTTAGTTCAATATGAATACTCAGGCCGAGGATTTACAAATTTACTTCACGGTTGTCTTTGGCAACGGGGATTGTTTTTGAGACTACAATCATTAACGTCGCTGGATCGGTAACAGTTTATACCTACTTGTAGTTCGGCATTCATACTACTGGATAAAACACCTGTCTAAAATCTTTGCCTATCAAAGGATCAAGGCGCCCGGTTGTAACGCAACTCCATGTCGAAAAATGAGGAAAAAGGTTCAAACTTCGTTGCCCGAGATGTGGACTATCACTACTACGTATATCCCGAAGGGACCTCACCCGTTCCAATTCACCCAAGCCATGTCACATCAGTTCCTGACTTCAATCCGCAATGTACGACGCCAGATATTCCATCACACCACCATTTTCGCTTCGGATTTCAATCCGTTTGGTTCACTACTTTGTCATCTGGATCTCGAGCTATAGTGCATTTCGGTTCCCGCGATCACTATTCTCTTGCGCATGTATAACATATTCCACCAATATTACCATGTTCATGTTTTACATTCAGTCTCCACACTTACATTATGACCACTCGCTGTTCGGGCTAATTAGTGCATCGTGTTTTGTTACCTCGGGATCTCCTAAGCACTACTCTCCCCAGATTTCGTTCCTGGGGTCTTTACTTTTCACTGTCGGTATACGCAGTGTATTTCGATCTCCCAGTGACTACTTTCTTCCGCGTACCTGCCATGTTTTACCAATCTCATTTTATTTGCATTAGATTTCACTTGCCTCGCTGGCTCTGACCAGGTCGTTACTCATTTCAGCATTTACCATGTATCACCAACACTTTTTTACTCCTTTTTGCTTCTTCTCTTACCGCCCACCACAGAACTTGCCAACTAGGAGCGCAGGAGTGTTTAGCTCATCTCAGTCCGCAACTACTATTTTTGTGACAACTGCTCAACAATAGTATTCTCCGGTTTTGCTCCCCTGTGATCATCGATTTATTGCTTCGCCAGTTCACCATTTTCGTTCACTTTTCCACAGTTCATCCCCATTTTTCAGCCAGTTCTGCTGTTACATCCGTAAACGGATGTTGGCCTGTAAGACTATATGCCGATATGCCCGCAGAGCCCATATAATTCCTTGTATACTACTGGTGAGGTGGTCGAATGGTAGTAAGGATCACAGAGCGTAATCGTGACGTAGCATAAATTCTGTGAAAAAATAATATCAACAGCTCTGCTACTGAATCCTATCTCCACCTCCTCGCAGTAACCACCGTGCGTCTTGTTCAAAACAGCAAACGGAGAAGGATGAAGGCGAGTGTTCCGCGCCTCTAATCGGAATTGCCATCCAGACTGGCTCTCCAGGTTGGGTGAAACGCTGACAACGTCTCCCCGGAAAAAAAAACTGTCCAGGAACAAGGATTACAGTCTTGGATTGGACGGATCAAACGGCAACGACTACGGCAACGGAAATGGGACTATTCTTTTGAATCTTGGAATGTGCGTTCACTACATCGATCGGGTGCACTGCGGGAACTTCTTCAGCAGATGTCTTGTAACAACATCAGCATCCTCGCTCTACAAGAAACGAAATGGCTCGGAACCGAAGTTAACGATTGCAAATCTCACACAATTTTTACCAGCGGGAAAAAAGCAAGGATGCAGATAATTCGATGTCGCCTTTGTGGTAGATAATGCGTTCAAAAAACTCTTAACGAAATCTATACCGATCAACGAACGAATCTGCTTAATTCGCTTCAAGTTAAAGTTCTTCAGCGTTTGATTTATCAACTACCATGCTCTTACAGAGGAGAAAGATGATGTCATTAAATCGAATTCTATGCCCGGCATGACAGCACTTTTGATACGTTCCCTCTAATGACATCAAAAATCTAATAGGAAACTTCAACGGTAAAATTGGCAACGAACTGTTTCACAGGGGCATAAAAGGAGGGCATAGCTTCCATAACGAATCGAACGACAATGGCCAAGGACTTGTTGACTTCGCCAGCAGTGAGAACGTAGTTATAAGCTTCACCTACTTTCCGCATACATATATTCACAAAATGACGTGGGCATCACCAGATGGGCACACCTTCAATCAAATTGATCACGTTCTCAAAAAGGGCTGCCACGTAGAGTCCTAACAAATTTCGAGCAGGGGGATGAATTCGTGTACTTGGGAGTCCTTCTCACAAAATTCAAAATTCAAGCATTTTATGCGGTCCTCCCCATAATGAAATCAAGGAAGGTAAATCGAAATAAAAAACTACGTATCTACAAGATATTAATTCGTCCTGTGCTGCTATATGGATGCGAAACATGGAACTTCGAACGGGTATCGGAGCACTTAATCGACACGTTTGAGCGAAAAGTTCTTCGGAAGCTGTACGGAGCAGTTAAGGAAGGAGATGACTGGCGAATTCGATATAACCATGAGCTGTATCAACTATTTGACGACCCACCTATCGTGATTAAGCTCCGCAAGCTTTAATGGGCTGACTACGTTGAGCGAATGCACGAGGAACGAATTCCGAAACGAGTGCTCAAGGGCAAATCTCAAAGCAACCGACCACAGGGGAAGCCACGAAAGCAATGGGAGAACTCAGCCGACACAGATTACAGATCGCATCTCGATTTTTCAAACTGGAGGATGCGGTCATTGGACCGAGACAACTGGAGGAGGTGCATCCAGGAGGCCAAGGCTCGAAATGGGCTGTAGCGCCATTGCATCATCATCATCATACTACTGGTGCGATATGTTTTGCGGTCCGTTTAAGCCTTTGGTCCAGCTTTCATATATCGTCACCCACTTCAGTCTAAGCTCGTGCATTGCTTTAACACTGATGGATCAGCTCGGATCCTTGAAGTAGCCAAGCTCGAAAGGTAATATTGCTACCGCAATCAACAAATAGCAGTATTCGGGAAAAAAATTGCAACTTCGATAGTCGAAAGATTTACATAACTACACTACCTGCTAGTGCTGATACTACCGCCATCGCTCATCATCCGTCGTAATAGCTAATTTTGATAATCTTCAACATGTCTAAGCAACGATCGATCAAATTGCCCAATTTCCATTATTTTTAATCCATTTGGAGAGCATAATCCGGAACAATTAGTATTTTCATCATTTGAAGTATGCAATTAATCATCGATCAGTTTCCATTCAAGCAACAAACATTAATCGAACCGATACACAATCAGCTGAATCACCGTCAACATACACAACATCATTAAGTATCATAATTTCATTTATTAAATTCAATTATCAATAATTCATTCAATTTCAGTATCAAATAATATCAAAATTTTAATTTATTAAAAGAATTTCAAAACGAAAATAATTGATTCAATCAAAATTGTTTGCAGCAATTCACTTTTCTAAATCATAATTTTTCTTCCCGATCGACACGTCACGATTAATAAATAAAAATGGTGCGAAATTCGGATATTATTGCCAAGAATTCCTTCAGTTTGCTGTGTAGATCACACTCGCAAGATGTTAGCCGACAAGTAACAACTTTTTGAATTTTTTTTTGATTACAATCGTTTTGGAGTGGTTTGGAGTTTCATCTTCATCAACTTTCGGTATTCGTTAAATTTTATTTAAAGATAAGTGCCATGGTATTTAAATATTTAACTCTGCCACTCATTTACTAAATATTCTTCGTCTTCTACAGTGGTACTACATCCCAAATTGGGCCTTGGCCACCTGACCTTCAGGATCCTTAACACTTTCATTACTTATTGTGGAAGGGTTGTTAACTCTTTGCACAACCCTCTATCTACGAATTTTCCATTTTCGTAGATTGAGGTAACCAAGGTATATCCAAGCAAGCATGGTGCTGGAATTATGCATCGACCTGGATTTGAACTCACGACCACATTGCAAATCAACACGCTACCCACTACAATACACTCTAGCATTTATTTAATGTTATCTAACATTAAATTTCCACATAACATCTGCAAGTTGGTGATTAAAATAATAAATAAATTATCCGTCGAAAGTTTTGATTTTTCATGCCATTATTTTTTTTTTCAGAATGTCCTGTGTTATAGGCAATTTCGACCTTTATGTGCAATGCACAAACACAGTCATGGAGGGAAGGAATGGGATTGGGAAGGTAGGTTAAGCAAGCACGCTGCTCACTACGCCACGGAAGTCATTATGAGCAAAAAAAAAAAAATCCAAATTCATGAATAAGTCGTATCCAAGCATTTCTCCTTCTACCACCTTCCATACAAATTTCACAGAATTTTCAACATTAAAAATATTTTTTTTTTTTTCGATATTATCAGAGCGATACACAAGCAAATTTGAACTACGATCGGGTGTACAAAAAAAAGGCAAAAAATTCAAAAAGAAATTTTGTATGGGAAGTGGTAGAAGGGTGACACCGTTGAACTAATTTTTTCACATCGTGCTCAAGTTGCTATTATTATTATTAAATGTTTTATACTTTAAAAATTTGATAGATACTAAGAAAATTGGTGTATCGAATTTAGTGAAATTGTGCAGTTTGAATGGGATATAGTGGAAGGAGTAGGAAGTTCGCAATGAGTTTTTCTAAAAATATCTATGAACTTCAAGGAATCGACATTTTTCATACTTTTAAAGAAAGTCGATTTTCTGTAAAGTTTTGAGATTGTATTATTATGTATGGAAGGTGGCAGAAGGAGTGAAGCTAATCATCTATTTTTTTCGATCTTAGTTTTAAGTTGTACTGCACTGCACTGGGATCATCCACTCGGTTCAACTGCACTTCTCCTATTTAAGAATTTGAGATCGATGTTACTTCTCTTGTGCTGGCCACCTGGTAATATTTGCGAACGAAGCAGGCTCGAATGTTTGACTTATCTGAGGTCATGCAGTTCTGAGGAGAATTTAGAGCATAAAGAAAGGAAACGACTGTTGGAGAGTAGTGGATAGTGACAAAGATAGTGTTTGATAGATTATTCGTCTTCATCGCAACCTCTGTAAAAGGTTGTCGCTGCCGAGCCTGACTGCGTGAAGCCATGTGTAATTTTCTTAATAATCTTCATATTTAAAAGAATAAGCGTTTATTCGTAAACGCACTACAGCCCCAATCAATGACCCAAAACAAATAAATTAAATACCATTGGAAAGGTATTTTTGTCAAAGTGTGCCTATTCCGTGTTCCAGGTCTCTACCTGTTCAGGTTCAGGATTTCCGCTGAAATACGGCAACATAATGAAAGAAAAGGTGGAAGGAAAATTGAAAACTCCTCTCGTAATCAGATCACGACACCCGACAAGCATCCGAGAACTTAAAGCCGGAGCGAGAGAGAGATATAAGCACAAACGCCATATAGTGGTACCGCCTACCGATCTTTCATTTCATATCTATACATTCGACAAGCACACAATCGCTACCCCAACCACATCTGCAAACATTTGTCAGTAACAGCGAGTACAACTGCAAAATATACCAGCTTCATGAATCGCTATGATCTTTCTCATTCCCCTTGCCAATCACATTCCTTTCCTCCATGACTGTGTTAGTGAATTGCACATAAAGGCCGAAATTGCCTATAACAGAAATCATTCTGTAAAAGCTTGTTAGGATGTATATATGTATATATACATTACAACACTCTGTAACAGGATATTACTAAGTAAATATTTTTCCCACACATTTCACTCTTTCGTTATCCCAGCGGGAAAAAGAGCGATTATATGTCCACTGAAGTAAGCTCTATGCATCAGCTTTAATAGAAGCCATTTTAAAGCGTACTTTTGTGTTGAGCAAAAAGTGCGACTTAGATCTCATACGAGGGGAGGTCAAAAATTTCGCGGAATATAGGGGATGGACAAGGGTGGGGGGAAATATTTTTACTTTGAGGTATTCTAACGCTCAATACAGGTATAAATACAACGTTTCTGTTAAATTGAATCACTAACATTTTAGTTATCGCCAAATCAACAAGTCAATCGGAAAGAAAACGCTAACTACGGATAAAATTGAGTTTCGTGCTGTCATTAAGTTCCTTACCAAGTAAGGAAAAACGCTATAAATCGTTCTGGAAGAAACGTCATCTTTTTAGGGGGACTCTAGCCCTGTAAAAACAATGATTTATAAGTAACATAGTTTATTCAGACGATGCAGACAGTCATTTGAAGATGATAAGCACTCGGGCCGGCCGATTGAGGCCACTTTCTCAAAATTCGTCGAAAAAGTGGAGAAATTTGTTCTCGAAGATGATCGTTTAAAGAAGAAACAAATAGCAAAAATGATTGAAGCATGAGATACAATCATTTCCACGATCATTTCGGCATGTCTAAGGTCAGCGCAAGATAGGTACCCAGAATGCTCTCAGCGGTTCAGATCAAGCAATGCGTCGAGTTTTCACACGACTTTTGGATCTCTGTAGCGAGAACAGGGATGAAATGTTGACCCGCATTGTTACTGGAGACGAAACTTGGGTTCATCATTATGAGCCTGCACTAAAGCAGAAATCAATGCTGTGGCTAGTAAAGGCGCTTCACCCCCAAGAAGTTCAAGGTCTCACAATCCGCCGAAAAATCATGGTCACAATTTTTTGGGATTCAAATGAGGTTTTGATGATCGACTATAAGGAAAAAGGACATCATATCACAGGAGGATACTGTACCAAATAGCTACAAAGGATGCCGTCAAAGAAAATAGAAGAGGAAAGTGGACTCGAGTTATGGCGCTTTTGCACGACAACAAACCTGTTCTTAAGAGCCACATTGCAATGGCTGCCTTACAGAAATGCGGCTACGGAATATTGAATCACACCCTTTATATTATAGTTCAGATCTCGCCCCTTCCGATTACTTTTTGCTCCCAAAACTGAAGAAGGAACTTCGGAGAAGAAAACTTACCAACGATGAAGATGTAATGATGTGGCAATTTCAGCCTATTTTGAAGGCCTTGCTAAAACATTTTTTTAGAAGAAATTTATAAGCTTTGTGGAAGATATGATAAATGCATTAAGCTTAAAAGAGAATATATTGAAAATTAAAAATAATAACTTTTTTAATTTTTCTCCCCTTTCCTATCATTCCGTGGAATTATGACCTCCCCTCGTAAGTGTGTAGGTTGTAGGAGGAAGGTTTCGTCGAACCACAATGTAGTTGGGCCCATTGTACTGCCCCTATTCATTATGAGACGGTTAACACTTCTTCTGCGTTAGCCACTTGGTTCGATTTTACCGAAGTAGGCTCGAATGTTTGACGCTTCTAAGGTCGTCTAGTTCTGAGAAGAGTCTAGAGCCTAAACAAAGCAGACGACTGTTGGAGATTTGCGAACACTGACAAAGATAATGTTCGATAGATTCTTCGTCTTCCTCGCAACCTCTGCAAAGGCTGTTGCTCACGATCCGCAGCCTAAATCCGATCGGCTTTAGCAAGCAATGACCTGTGGTCAGACCAACACTAGTTCGGACGCTATAGCAATTACGTTGTAAAAGCTGAGCTGTAATATTTTTATTCGGTTCTTCCCAAAAGGATTTGGTCGTTCTGCAACTGTCCATCTGCCGTCACCACGCCAAGAAAGAATCAAAAATAGTTTGTTTAAAGCTAGTCTTCAGTACTGTTGGTGCTGCATAGACTGACTTCCTAGTGGAGTTAATGTTTGCAGATCCTTGCCGTGCAAGCGTGGCTACTACAACGTTTCCTAAGAGGTCGCTATGACCCGATATCCAAATTAGACATACTTCGGTTGGTTGGTTCAAATTGTATCTATTAATGGACACTAGTTGAACGTAGTCCTGTAGGATTGGAGTACCAGAAGCGCAGCCCTGCTTTCCGAGAAAATCTAACGATTTCCGAGACTGTTCCGCATATCTAAAATAATTCGGATGAAGACTTTGTCGACCATTGTCGACAATTGTCGTGCAATGTCCTTTTTCCATCACATGTCACTATTCTGTTCAGAAACGGATTACTTCTGTTCCGGGTGAGTAAAGAACTACAAATTTCCATTCGACGCGTCATGTTTTGTTTAGTAAGCTCATGCGGAACCCACTTATCAAGCTTTTTGACTTTTCCAAGTGCCGGGAACTATCGAGTAGTATACGCCCAGTTTCTCTGTCCCTTTCAGTTTGGCGTACTCAGACTCCACTAGTAAACGCAGCTCGTCGTCGTCTATCGATGGTCCTTGGTGACCACGTGGCTCACTTTGAAGAGTCATACCTCCTGATCGGAATTTTTCGAACCATCACTGTCTGGTTCGTTTGATTACTGTGTCAGCTCCAATTGTCCTGTTGATGTTTGCGTTTGCGTTTGCGTTTGCGTTATGACCAAGTTTGAACTCGTAAAGAAAAAGTAACCGTTTTCGACTCGATTCCATTTTTTTTTTTTTTTTTTTTCTCCCAATCTCAATGAAGTCCAAAACTGAAATGATTCCATGACCAAATGTAGGAGTATTTATACTTCAATATTCATTACTACCAGAGTCCCCTGGCGATGAAATTCGCAACTAACTTCACTTTATCGCGAAAGTCGCCATTTCATCTGCAACAATCTAATAGAAGTGATCTTAGAGCACATGTCCTGCTGTTTGTAAAAGAGAGGATCAGATCAGAATTTACATATTACCAATGTAAAGCATAAGTTATCGTATAGGCGCATTCAATCACATAGGGACTACTGGTTGGTAGTAGTAATGTCAAAAAAGTAACTATTCGTTACACGAGTACTCATTACTGACCGAAATTCGAAGTAACGCGGACCGACGCAAAATTTTTATTCGTGACATAAGTAACGAAATGAGCTCCCGAAAAAGGAACTGAACTGTCACAACGTTTCGTTACTGTTTCGTTACTCGAGTAATGGTTCCACATACAAAAAAGTACCTATACCGAAAGTAACGTAGTTGCATTTTTTGTTACATCGCAGGAAGGAAAACTACGCTTGTACATAACGTCATACTGCCATTTCAAAGCAAGAAAGAGAAGTAATACTCTTACTCTAACTTTTCAAAACCAAGAATATCGTCGAGTAGAGATCTGAGCCTCGGAGGTAAACTGCGCTATTTCATTTTATTCAACTTTTCAGTAGAGCAGTTAAAAAACTACTGAGACCATACATCATACAAAGTGCTATATTTTTCCATGTAACTTTGATTATAATGTCATTAATACTAAGTGCAATATAAGATCGAGAGCTTTGTAGAGGCTCTCGAAAATCTGACTGAATTACGTTAACTTTTTAAAAAAAAACAGGACGAAGTCGACATAGCGCAGTTTACCTCTGAGGTCCAGAGATATAGCGGTAGGCTCGAATGGTAGGGCTGGCAGTTGTTACTAGTTTTAGGGTTGTGGGATCAGTGATAACGAATTGTAGATTTTTTTTAATATTTCGGGTGATAAAGAGATTTTGTTTTATCAATTTGAGGGATTTTTTTTGAAGAAAATTTCGATTTAATAAACGTTATTTCCTCCACATTGTCATTTTATTTTGAAGAAAAATTTATTGGGATTTAAAGGGATTTTCTACTTAGAAGGACTGAAAAATCGACCAACAAAATCAAGAGCGATTCACAAACGATTTCTTTTTGCATATACAGTGGCTCACAGCTTATTTCGTGCAATGCTATTTTTAAACTGTAGAACACTGTATCTTAAAAACTAATTAGAAAATCATGAAATTTTGAATGTAGATATAGAAAAACATGCTTATTGATTACAATAAATAAAAAAAATTTACAAAAATAAATTCTGACACTCATAAGGCTGAAAAGGCCGATGGTGCAGCAGAAATGCAGGCCACAGCTTATTTCTCCACTTTTGTCCGATCGTGTCGCGCTGTATAACGGGACATTCTTTTTCTTTACCTTTTTTGAAGAATTGGCAACTAGTCAATATTTAGTGTGATATTTTACGTGTAAAGGACAAGAAGTGCTTTTTGAAAAAATGGGTTGTCGCACGACAATTGAGCAGCGAGAATTATTGATAAGTAATTTCAAGAATGGGCTATCCCAGCGGAAAATTGCTCAATTTGTTAATTTGAGTCTCACCACAGTGCAGAGTACCATTGAACGCTTCGTTCATGAAAATCGTATTCAAGATAAGAGAGAAGCGCGCCAAACAAAATTTTCAACTTGTCCGACGAACGATTTATTATAGTAGCATCAAGGCAAATCCAAAGTTAACGGTTCCAAAACTAGTCGCGGAGATACAGCAAGGACTAGGTAGGTCAGGCAGTGCAGAAACTGTCCGCCGGGTGCTCCGAGACCACAACTTCAATGGTCGAGTAGCTAGAAAAAAGTCATTCATAACCAGAAAAAACTAGCTGAGTCGCCTTGCCTTTGCTACAGAGCACGCCAAGAAAAATTCAGATTTTTGGAACAGTGTCATATTCTCTGACGAGTCTAATTTTAATATCTTTGGCATACAGTGAGTCACAAAGAAAAAGAGCCACCTATTGCCCCACAAAGTATTAGCGAAAAATGGATTGAAAAACAAATCAGATTAAAAATATTTTCATGTACTTTTATTACTTGAAGTTCAATATTCCTCTCAAGAACTTTTTTTTTATTTTTGCTGTTATTTAGTCTAAAAAAATGAATGAAAAGCAAATATTTCCAAAAACCAAGGTCACAAAGAAAATGAGCCACTTGGCATCATTGTTGCTAAAATAACGGTAAACTTTTCGGAGAATAATAATGTTGGAAAATTTGTAGAGCTAATACTGCAGTTGTGCATTTTCAAGTGAAATGTGAAGATGGATCGATATACAAGTGTTGAATTCAGACAGCGGGCTATAGAATTGTATAAGGACGGGAAGTCCCAAAGAGATATTGCTGTTATCGTAAAAAAAAATCGCGGAACTGTGCAGCATATTACTCATCGTTTTAGTAGATATAACAGAATAGCAAATAAAAGATGGGAGAAAAAAAAAAGTTTTTAAAGCGAGATGAAGCGTTTATTTTGCGAGAGGTTAAGAAAAATCCTCACATTAGCGGTCCGAAATTGTTAATCCGGAAACAGTTAGGAGAGTTCTCAGAAACCATGGTTTCAATGGAAGAGTGCCCCGAAAGAAACCATTTATTTATTATCAACCGTAAGAAACGCTTACAGTTTGCACGCACATATGTATGTGCTGAAAGACATATACTTCTAGCAAAAGGTATATAAGGATATAAACTGTCTAAAACTAGTTCAAATTGTTTTTGTTAGGTTTTATTTACAGATGAAAGTAAATTTAACTTATTTTGATCAGACGGAAAGCAAATAGTGTGGCGGAAAAAAAACACTGAGCTTCGACCTCGAAACCTTACACCCACTGTAAAACATGGTGGGGGTTCAATAATGGTTTGGGGCTGTATGGCGGGTAATGGTACTGGAAATCTTGAACAAATTGATGGCATCATGAACCAATATGGATATATTGACATTTAAAAAAAAAATGTCAAAGGAAGTGTCCAGAAGTTGGGGATTGAAAGCGATTTTTCGTATTACCAGGATAACGACCCGAAGCACAAATCACATAATGCTTGTTTATGTCTAATCTATAATTGTCCGCATGTGCTGGATGTTCCACCACGGTCCCCGGACTTAAATATAATTGAAAATTTATGGGCCATTCTGTACGAAAATATACGGAAACACAACATTTCTTCGGGAAAGGATCTTCTGGATGCCTTACAAGAGGAGTGGCGAAAAATTCCTTCCACTTACACATGTAAGCTATTAGAGTCGATGACTGCAAGCAGTTATTGCTGCTAAAGGTGGACCAACCAAATATTAATAACCTATTTTTATAACTTTTTTTTCACGTTTTTTGAAGTGGCTCTTTTTCTTTGTGACCTATATTTTTACTTTTTATTATTTTTTTTAGACTAAGTAACAACAAAAATAAAAAAAAACATTATTAAAATAAATATTGAACTTCTTGTAATAAAATTACATAAAAATTTTTTTAATCTAAAGTGTTTTTCAATAAATTTTTCGCTAATACTTTGCGGTACAATAGGTGGCTCTTTTTCTTTGTGACTCACTGTACATATGGCGCAAACCTAATACTGAGCTACAAAACGAAAATTTAAAAGCTACAGTGAAGCATGGTGGCGGAAGCGTCATGGTTTGGGCCTGTATGTCGGCAGCCGGGATTGGAAATTTGGAGGTCATTGAAGGTAACATGGACAAAACCATGTAGCTCAACATTTTGAAAAAAAAAATTGGTCCGAGTGCTGCGAATTTTGAAATTCCAAACATATTCCGTTTCTACCACGACAACGACCCTAACCATAAGTCTGGTATTGTGCAATCTTGGCTGATTTGGAACTGCCCACATGTTATGTCCCCGCCGGCACAGAGTCCAGATATGATTGTAATAGAAAATTTATGGGCAATTTTGGAATTTCGGACACACAGTATTTCCAACAAGGAACAATTGAAAAAACTACTTTGTAGGAGTGGACGAAAATTACCCCAGAACCTACCTTTGGGTAGTTTCTGGGGTAATTTTCGTCCACTCCTCCAAAGTAGTTTTTCTTAACTTGTGGATTCTATGCCAAAAAGACTTAAAGATGTAATAAGTGCAAAGGGCTACCATACCAATTACTGAATTTTGTATAAAATTTAACTTTTTTCTGTACATTAAGGCCTAAGTTTAAGTGCATGAAATAAGCTGTAACATAGAATTAAGCAGTATTTTCACAATTTTTTAATTTTTTTAATTAAGTATTACAAACAACAATTGTGTTATTTTTGAAGTTCCTAACTTAAACAATAAATATGTATTTGTGTAAAACATGGCATTTAAATCTTGTCAATATTTTACATAGTTATCCACGAAATAAGCTGTGAGCCACTACAGTTACTGCATGGGACTTTTATTTGCAAAGCTGGCTTACCCACCCCTGCAACATGATATGGCGGTCATATCAAATAAACGAGTACCTACCTAGTAACGAATAAAAGATAACGATTACTTTCCTTAAAGTAGTTACTGGTACCGAAAAGTAACAAAGCTTGACATCACTAGTTGCTAGTAATTTATTATTAGAATAATAAAGTAAAATTTAGCAGCGATATTTGGGTCGAGGCGATTGGAGGCGACGACTTCAGAACATGGGCTGTCGCGCCATTGATAATGATGAACTAATGTACAACTTCACTAACTCACACTAAAAACAGACTGGGCTCATCTGAAAGACTGTTGGTACATGTTAACAATAATTTCCCGTATAATGTTCACAGTCCTAGCCCTAGTACTGACTCGTGTTACATCTCACCCTCGTCACCATTCGATCCGGTTTTCCCTATAAATGAGTTCTGAATAAAAGAGAGACTACGCATAACCGTCCAATCTTTATTATCGCACTTTAAACTTAATAGTCCACAACATAACGTTCTTGTGAATTTACCTTTTTTTTTCTTGGCTCTCATAAATCACCTTCAAAATATGTTTTTGTGTATCTCCAAAGAAATGATGAGTTTAGTATTTCACGAAAATGGGACTTTGCGGTCATATATCATAATACGTGACAGCTTAGAGTATCACCTTGAAAGCCCACAAATAATTAGGCTCTTGGCTTCCGCTATTCAGAAGCTCTCTTGCTGTAATTGTAACCGACCCATCCTCCTACTTTGTCCGACATTTTATTATGTTCTTTTTTTTTCAATTAAGGCAAAACTATTCCGAAATTCGCCACAAGATACTTCACAATATTAAACTTAAGTGTATGCAATTAAGACGAACCGTCCGTAAGACATAATCGATATTTCGCATTTACGGGGTCTACAAATTGTACATGGACTGTTCGAACCATAAATAGATTGCCCGTAGTAGTAAACCAGTCTTCTAACGGGGGTTAGCGATTTTATTCTCATCTCTAGAGGTAAAAACTAGAAAGATAACTAGCGATCATATCTAGTGAATAAATTCGTTGAAATTAGTGAAAAAAAAAAATTGAATGTCTCTCGAAACGAAAGTTTAAAGCGAACCTTTCGTATTCAAAACTAGCAGCAAATATACCAAGGTCAGATTAGCATTTAGTGAGTAATCGAGGCAGTCAAGCTTAACGTGGCTAACTTTATGCACATAATGATTAAAAATTCAAAAAAAAAAAAAAAAAGAATTTTGCAACTCGTTCGCCAAAGATGGTCCGGTCCATTGTGCGGCTCGAAAGTTCAATGATATCGTCAATTCAGCGGAATGTTATGCATAAGTGAACGCTTTGCATTCGTCCTATTTGCTACGGTGTCTAGGCCTTGCTTTGGATCTCGAATAATTCATTACCATAATACGTTGCAGTGTTGTATTCTCATTTGTCCGGCCCTATCTACCTGGTTAAAGGGGGAAAAACACTCATTGCAGAAGCCATAGATACGCGCTGCCGTACGTTACTGCGGCCTCAACAAAAAAAGTCGGAAAGAGGAAGTGAGGTGGTAAAACTATACCATCGTATCGTATGGTCGCAATGTTACGCTAGAATGGTCGCTATGCTACGTCCGTTTTCATCAAAACGTAAGGAACTCGTAATGTCAACTTGAATTTACCTTACATCGTGACGTTATCGATTTTATGGAATTTTAAATTTGATTCGAAAATTATTTCAATTTAAAAATTTATGTCCTCTAGTTACCCGAATACATAACTTTCTCGATCAAATTTGGAACCTACATGTACTTCTGCGGAGCAATCGACTATCCGTACGAAACTAGCACAACGGGCCATCTGTAAATATTCGAAGGAGTAATCGCATTGCGATAAACCATCTCATGGTATAGCGAATAGTTTTCACATCGTAGATTTTTCGTTATTCTTATTTAAAATGACCTCCTGAATCCGAATATGTCCCCCATTTTTCCACATCATCCACCGTTTTCAGGGGAGCCCCCCCCCCACCTTTTTTTTATAAATTTTCCATAATTTAGAGAGATGGAAACGAAAGGTTAAAATATCCTTTAAATTTTTTTTGAGGGGCTAGGGAGGTAAAACATGAACATTTATAGCAAGGAGGTAGATTTGAAGGGAATTTGCTGCCTTAAATTATAAAAAAATCATTAAAAATGATCGATTTTTTCCGGTTTTTCCAAATTTTTCACATCTACATCTATTTCTACAATGGCACTACATCCCAAATCGGGCCTTGGCTTCCTGACCTCCAGGTTCCTTAACATTTTTTTCTTTACTTATTGTGGAAGGGTTGTTAGACCTTCGCACAACTCTCTATCTAGGAATTTTCATTTTCGTAGATTGAGGTGACCAAGGTATGCCCAAGCAGGCAGTGTGTTGGAGTCATGCGTCGAGCGGGATTTGAACTCACGACCTTCGTATTATAGACCAACACGCTACCCACTGGGCTACATCCTAGGCTTTTTCACTTATTTTGTACATATTCCAGTTTTCATATAATCTTAATCTTATTTAATCAATTTAAACCTAATTACCCTTTCCACACCCAATTTACCCCATTAACCCCATTCTACATATATAAAGTCATAATCTTCGGTAGTTGTCGATCAGTTTCATAAAGTTCTCAGTAGAGGCCGAGACGTCACTTTTAATAAAGCGGAACACTGTGAAATCCGGAAATCTTTCTTTTCCATTGATTTACTGTACAATTATACCACGCGAATGTAAAAATCATTCCGATACCTTCTGCTATGTTTGGCGATCACGACAAGGATAGGGCTCCAACAGTTTGCTGCACTACTTATTACAGTAGCTTGACCAAATGGCTCAAAAGTACCCGTCAATCAATGCCATTTTCTGTACCCATGGTTTGGCGCGAACCTCGCTGTCATCTCACAGATTGTTACTTTTGTATAACTTCCACCATCGCGTTCTCTAGCAAAAGTAAGCATACAATTCAGTGTACAAATATCCCTTCAGCTCTAAGACCAGTTCCTCATTCTAGAACCAGAAACGGATTTGATAAACTTTGAGCCACAGCCTGCACCATCAACTGATGCGTCCATCGATGATGAAGAGTGTTCAGCAGGTTCAGTTCATCGACAACCTCACCTCGTTACTCAGTCGGAGTTGAATGATATTTTCAAGAGTTTGGAGTTGCCTAAGAGAAAATCTGAACTTCTTCCATCTCGACTTCAGCAGTGGACACTCTTAAAAAACGACGTAAAAATCTATTCATATAGGACCAGGCAGTCAACCCTGAAATTCCTTTTTTCTGAAGATGAAGGCTTAGTATTCAGTCCTAATTCAAATGCAGAAGATGCCATGTGAGCCAGAAAAATGGAGACTGTTTATCGCCTCATCTAAGACAAGCTTGAAAGTTATCGGGTTGGCCAATGGGAATGAGCTACTAGCAGTCCAGGTTGCATACTTTGCGGATATGAAGGAGACGTACGAAAACATCAGCCGTATCCTTGATAAAATCAGTTATCATGATTGTTGCTCTATTCACGGGCCTGCAATCCGGCTTCACAAAATACTGCTCCTTCCTATGCGAATGAGACAGCCGAGCGCAAGACAAACATTACATTGTACGGAACTGGCCTCAGCGAGAAAGTTTTACTCCCGGTCAGAAAAATATCGCCAATGATCCTCTGGTTCCGAAGGAAAATATTTACTTGCCACCTTAGCACATCAAACTCGGATTGATCAAACAATTTGTGAAAGCAATGGACAAGACAGGTAACGCATTCCAATTTTTGGAAACTAAATTTCCTCGTCTTAGTGAAGCTAAAATCAAGGAAGGAGTTTTCGTGGGCCCCAGATTAGACAGCTTTTCCGAGATTCGACGATTATCAAACGCATTGGGCTTGCATTCCAAAACGTGTGTAAGAACTTTTTGGGTTACAACAAATGTGATGATAATGTTGCTCGTGTCGAGAAATTAATGTCAGGCTACAAGGCCATGGGGTGTAACTTGCCTCTTAAAGTGCATTTCCCTCACTCACATCTGAACTTCTTCCCTGAAAATTTAGGAGCGGTTTTGTATGAACACGGAGAGCGGTTCCATCAAGACATCAGAAAGTTCGAGAGTAGAGAGTGTGAGCATGTTGACAGTTTATGGGAAACTTCTACCTCAGGGTACAAAAGGAAAGCAACCACCAATCGATACCTTATTTATTTATTATTCGAACTGTTGCTATATATTGTTATTACTGTTGCTATATATTTTTAATATTCTTGCTATATCGTACGATATCCATGGGAAAGTGGTCCACAGCTGCTACCAAAGCCTGCTTCAATGACTCCAGTTTGTGGTGGCGTCTTTAACAGACCATGTCCTCTAAAACTGACCACAATTTGTAGTCGAGCAGATTAAGGTCTGGGAGGCCATGTCTCTTAAACTAGTAAACTCAGGTACAAATCCCTCCCGCAGGGCGGGGGTATAGTTGTAGGATGACGTAGACTAGCGACTCCACGGACCTGAGCTAACCATCCCTGTGTAGGATGGGGGCAGTAGAATTCACCCACAGCCAGTCCTACTTGCCCTAAAAATGGCAAATGGCTCATGGATCATGGGCTTCTCACCCGTGATCACGAATTAAGAGATCCGAAAATGGCGAATTATTTGTGGAGTTTTGTTGTACTCGGCAAATGGTCATCGGAGGACCCTTTTCCACGCAAGAGTTACTATGTTACTCAGAAAAAGATCGACAATTTGACTATAAGTCGCCAATGGAGAAGATGTCTCCTTGATGTGCGAGCGAAGCGTGGAACTAACGTGGGGAGCGATCATCACTTGATGTTTGCCGGCTTGTGATTGTGCACAGCAGCTATCCGACGGCCACAAATTGTTCAAATGAAGCGTAAGCTTAATATGGATACATTTAGAGGCCCCAACAAAAAGCGCGAGTACACCACGATTTTACGCGAAAAGTCATCCACATTGGGCGGTTGTGAAGTGCGCGCACTGGACGCCAATTGGGAGGCAACCAAAAACACGTGTCTAGCTAGTGCTGAAGAGCCTGTGGGATATGTGCAAAACGGTGAGAAACCCTGGATGTCGCAAGATACATGGGACATGATTGGCGATTGGAAAAAGCCAAATTGGCAATCTTCTCTCAACCCGATGTCAACCAAAGAACTCCCAACTTGAGAAGGAACTACGGCTTAAAAAGGCTGTTAGACGCGACAAGAGAAACGCCATTGAGGGTCTGGCCTTGGGGATATGGGTTCACTATTTAAGATCATGAAGCAGTTGACGAACACGAATTTCACCACCAATCACCTGATGAGAGATGTCAACGGAACTCTTCTTAATATGATTCAACACCAGTTGCGACGATGGAAGGAATACTTTTCTGATATTTTAAACATCTTATCAACTACAACTACAACAACTACGAAACATCCAACCGCAACAATCCTCTGCTAGGGACGATCTTCCAGATAACGAAGAGATAGTTTCCACCATTCGGTCAATAGCGGGAAGGAAAGCCCCAAGTATACACGGACTACCAACCGAACTCCTCAAAGCGAACACGGAAATAACAGCCGATATATTCCTCCCACTCTTTACTGAGGTATGGAATGAAGTAAGAATTCGGGTGAACTTCGGAATTGTGGCAATTAGCGTGGTATATGTCTACTTACTGCCATATCGTAAACTATAGCTGAGGTAATTCTCAATAGGATTAGTGATGTCGTGGAGAGCACTCTCGAAGTTTATCAGGCTGGATTCCGTATAGGGTCGCCTTGTACTGACCATACAAATATCCTACGGATAATATTGAAGCAATCCTCCGAAATGGGATCGCCACTACACCTCATGTTTGTGGACGGCAAGACTTTCGACAGCGTTAAGCGAAATTACATATGGAATGCTTTGCGTAGGTGAGGTATTCCAGTTAAGATCATAGCTATGATTAAAGTATCCTACGAAGATGCAAGATGTCGCGTCTTACATAGAGGAGAGCAGTCCAACAGCTTTCCTGTGCGAACGGGTGACAGGCAAGGCTGCGTGTTGCTATATGGATGTACTACGTGGAAAGTGACTGTTCGACTTACAAAGAAACTGCAAACTTTAGTAAATCAATACCTCCGACACATTTTAGTGATATTCTGGCCAGAAGTGATCTCCAGCGGTGAAATTTGGACTACAACTGGACAAAATAAAATAGGCATTGAGATTCAAAGGCGGAAATGGCAGTGGATCGGTAACACTTTGAGGAAACTAGAGCGAAACATCGCCAAACAGGCTCTACATTATAATCCTCAAGGAAGACATCGGGTTGGTCGACCATGTAGCAAATAGAAGCGAGCAGTTGAGCAGGAGGTCAGAGGAATAATGGTAACACCTAAATTCCGATGGTCAGGATCGTGCCTTGTGGAAGAGAGCTGTGCTGTCCCCCTGTAGGGGGTCTTAACGCATTAAGGGACCTTATCTCAAGCTTTGTTAATCCTAAGATCAACCGAAAATAAAAAGTAAAAGAAAATGAAAAAAGAAGAACTTATTAGTTCTTACAAATATTGAAGACCGAAACTCAATAATAAATGTAAGAAAAAAAAACAGATAAATTATTTTTATGAAGAATGCTAAACAACAGAATATAGAAATTCATTTCTTAATGAAACTTTTAATCTGTTATGTATTTATGATGATGTCGCAATGTTTCCTCTTTTGGCCAAAGTTACCAGATTTTCTGTAGTAGTATGAAAAATGTTTATTTCGACTAGAACGATAGCAAACAAAAGCCTTGAAGGCACGAAAATAATAATAGACTGTGCCAAGAAAACTTGACAATGTACCTATACTATACAAATACCTACAAATAAATAGTATAGTTTGTATAGTATTCTAGATGTCCCATGAATTTAATATGTCAAACATACTGCTTTTTTCAGGACCAAGAAGAATTTAAACCTTTTAAATGTCAGCTATGACATGGTAAGGGATTTCTAAAGGAATTCGTTTAGAAAGCTTAGTTCGCCATAGCTAATACCTATTACGGAACAAGATAAGTTGTAAATTAAAACCAAAAGTGCGGAGACCAATCATATACTGAAGGCTAAATGAAAAGTTTTAAGACAGCAGAATCATTGATTTTTAGCTCTGATGTCCTGTTTAACTTCGTATTTAAATTTAGGTCAATATGAACCATTTAAGAAGAGAGAAAAACTCATTTTCACACTTATTCAATGCCGTCAATTAATAAAATTCTTGTTAACTTTCTTCCACAAGACGCGATCCTAAGCATCGACCTTTAGTTGTTGCCAGGTTTTGTTTATTCCTCTGGCCCCTTACTCAACTGCTCGCTTACGCCACCAACCCGATGTCTTCCTTGAGGATTATGATCCAGAGCCTGTTTGGCGCTTTTCCGTTCTGGTTTCCTCAAAGTGTGACCGATCCACTGCCACTTCCGCCTTTGAATCTCAATGCCTGTTTTAGTTTGTCCAGCTGTACTCCAAAGTTCCTCGTAGGAGATCACTTCTCGCCAGAATATTCATCGGAGGCATTGGTTCACGAAAGTTTGTAGTTTTTTGGTAAATCGAACGGTCTTTTTCCACGTAGTACAACCATATAACAACACTGAATTGACGCATGCGTCCAAAACTCGCAGCATCGTGCGAAGGGAGTTCTCTCTTAACCTCCAGAAAGGGGAAAGGATACCGAAGGTCTGACGAGCTTTATTTAGCCGAGCTTCAACATCCTTTTCGGCTCCGTCGTCCATGCTGACAATGCTTTCGAAATAACAAAAATCTTGCAAATCTTCTACATCTTGTCCTTGACCTTTTTGTACTATCCCTCTATTTTTGAAAGGTATGATAATGGCATTCGATAGAGTATGGCACAACGGCATGTAGGGGTTTCTTTGACTTCGCACATTGCAGATTTTTCCACTATAATTTTGATCGAAACCACAACAAATTTATTAATTTAACACATTTATTGAATATGCACAATATATTTGACTGACTGTTTAAACTACTCTCTGTTCGAACTTCCTTTTTCGTTTACTAGTTTCAATCGATAATTAATCCCACCTAACTTCGCGTAACATTCATCTTATTCCACGATTGCTTACATTGCTTTTTCCACAATAGGACACAGCTTAACTTTTACGTTTACAACAAGCATTAGGTCGTAAACGGGCCTTCACAGCCGTAATAAGCAAACTCAAAGCTATTGGTTTGGACGAGTCCCTTATTTCTTGGATTGTGTGTGTTTTAACAAATAACGTTCAATATGTGTCATATTGTATTTTATTCTCTCATATTAAATAGAATTTAAACTCGTATTCCTAAAGGATTCGGAAGTCACAGGTGATAGTGACAGAATAGGTTTTCGAACCACCACGGGCTCTTACAAGAGGAATACTCTCATGGTCATTGGTGGTGGACGTACTACTAGTTGAATTAAACAACAAGACAACATACAAGGTTATTCAGATAACCTTGTAATCCAGAATGAAAGTAGAAAGTATAATGTCCGAACTCCTATGGTCAGCTCTAGGTACCAGGGATGAAACCACCAAGCACCAATATTCTTCAGATGTGCACATCTATCGGAAGACCCATTTTCACCCGCTCAGCTAAACTAGAAAAACTGCTAAGACTAGACTCAGCTAAACTAGAAAAACTACTAAGATTCATACATCAAGCCTACAATCACCTACAGTCTAGGAAATTTTTTTTGCACATTCCAACCAAAAATGTATGCTATCACAAGATGCGCATACGTAAACATCGAGAGTGAATATACTACCAAGAGGATCCGTATTCTCAAATTGATATATGGAAATGCACTCAGACTCTTAAAACCCTACCGAAAATCAACCATATCACACTTAGGAGTGTGGAGGAGGAAACTTAAATCTTAATTGAAAAGAAGCCTACAGCCAGATGATAGGCCTAGAGTCACACAGCGGTATTCTCTTCAGTTGCATGAAGGTGGCCATCAACTCCTGATATAAACAGCAAATGGACCTCGAGTAGTTTCCGGGCAAAGGCTTAACAATAGGTTTTTGCATCACAAAAACTGATGTCCAGGATTCTCAGTCTAGACAACAAACTGATAATAAAAGATGGTCTAATCACTGGATACTGTTGTCCCAACAAGCCCAGCAGCAGACTTCGGGAAGCAATCTCTAAACTCACATGACACTGCTGACACTCTACCTCAAACGATATTACGCTTCTTCGACATAATCGCTATCATGGAGGAACAGTGAATATATGGGTCGTACAAATTACCATGTGGAGGTCGCATTGCGCTTTGAATTAGAAAATCCTTGCCCACTTCATAGAAATCGAATTGATTACTCCACAAAAAAATGGAAATCGATTAAATGCATTTACCAAAATTATGCATATATAGGTATATGGGAGGGGGTAGGAGTATACGGATCAAAACCAAATTTTTGACAACGAACATTTTTGCATTATTTTATTTTGGTCAAAATTTGAAGTCGATACCTTTGACGGTTTTGAGGAAATATGTTTTAATTGAAATTACGAAATTTCATGAAATTCATACGGGAGGGAGTGGAAGGACGTGAAGTTGATAATTTTTTTTAAAACTGGTTGCAATTATAATGAAATTAATGCTGCCAAAAATTTGTTCATTAAGCATTTTTGAAAATTGTGCATTTGTATGGGAGGGCGTAGAAGGAGGGGGTAGAAGGAGTGAGAGGATTGGATCAATATTTTCTTACGTTAATGATATTCACATCGTTATATTTTGACAAGCTAGGATGTAGCCTAGTGGGTAGCGTGTTGGTCTTGTAATGTGAAGGTCGTGAGTTGAAATCCCGGTCAACGCAATATATAATTCCAGCACATTGCCTGCTTGGATATACCTTGGTCACCTCAATCTACAAAAATGAAAAATACGTAGAAAGAGGGTTGTGCGAAGGGCTAACAACTCTCCTACAATAAGTAATGAAAAATGTCAAGGAACCTGAATATCAGAAGGCCAAGGTCCGATTTGGGCTGTAGTGCCATTGTAGATAGATAAATAGATACTTTGACATAATTTTGAAGATGATTGCTTAAATAGTTTCGGAGAAAAATCAATTTCATTAAATTTTTAAATTTCATAAAATTTTTATGGGGGGGGGGGGAGGGTAGAAGGGGTGAAGCGATTTCTGGTAAACATAAAACCAATTTCAGATAGCTTATAGTGCTCGAGAGTTATGATGTAGACAGACGGACAGTCGGAAGCAAAGTTCTTGAGCGACTGTGTTCGAGCATTATTTCTTAACGTTACAAACGGTAACGCAAACACAATTGACTCTCAGATTTCATCTAGAGTATAAAAATAATCGGTATGTACTGTTTTGAATAACTAATATAATGAATTTTTTGTGGATAAAAGCTTCATAATTAAAAATGTGGCTGACCATAGCGTCCAAGCGTGCAACTATTCTGGTCTAACAGCATTTCTTAGAAACGAAAAAATTTCGCCGTAGGCTTAATTATTCAAATACTGACGCTAAATTTAGTGAATTTCCACGCATGATCTTGATCTTCAGCTTGGTTACGAAATTTTTCGGCGATTTGAAATTTAAATGAATATTTTGTTTTACTGACAATTTATTATCAATAAAATAAGTCACTAGTCAATAATTTTTTTTATGCGCGGTGCTTAATTACACTGACGATATCAACATTAAAAAATCTGCAAACAAGTCGGGCGCAACTTTATTATTCTTGGGACAAGTTGACGATACGTGGGCAGTCAATATGCAGGTTCGGGTGGATTGGGAAGACTATGTGAACTGGGCTCCTAGGGCAGGGCTGTTGTCAATTATTTAATACTTAATTGCGATTACGATCAATAGCTGGAGCTATAGATAGAATCAATATTTCATTCGTTTATACCTATACATGCAAGTTTGGGTTTGTATGGGGGAGGGGGTGTTGGGAGTGCGATAGAAGGAACGGTTACATGTCAATAATTTTTTAATTGATTGCTCGAATCACGTTCAAAATTCGCTGCATACAATGTTAGTTTCATAGATTTTAATTGGTCGAAATCATACTTTTGCATGTTCGAACCCATGTGCATGTGCTTTGTCTTACATGCGCTTATTTTCAGTCCTGTCTGTTTGTTTTTGGAATTCAATTCTCCATAATTGTTTTACTGTCAAGTGACAACAAATTCACATTTGCTAATCTAGATTTTGATTACGTCATATTCAATTGCATTTGCTTCTCTAGAAAACTGCATTCTTACTCCGAACAGGCACTTGAGACAATCACAGTATTATACCGTTTGTAACGAATCATTAAATGGCCTTCAATAGCACAATTCGCGGAAAATAACATTTTCAAATAACAATAATCAGACTAGCAGTGCTCAAAATTCGGATCAGAAAAAAGCCATCGTTTTCCACGGGACAAACATTCGCTGTCAACCAAAATCAAAGTTTCTCTCTCATTTTGACAACATATTTTCGTTCTTAGTGGTTCGTTTACTCGTTCTTGAAATCTTATTGAAGTAACCGATCGTACTCTGCATCTAATGTGCATACGCACATACATATGTACATCCCATGGGCACTGGGCTACGATGCATGGTTCCTTAATGCACACCGATCAATCGTTATGCCAACAATAATGTTTGTTTTCCTTAAAATGTTTGCTCCCCAGAGTATTTTCAATTCAGCTTGTCGAAAGGCTCAGCAATTTTCTTTGAATATTTCGGGCGGATATTTAGCACTCTATTTTCAAGTAATTTTTCGAATGATAAGGCTACCGACACACGATGCGAGTTAATATATCCTATTTTGATATAAGTAGGCCGAATTATGTATAGGATAATGACACTAGTAATATCGAAAAGCGAGATAATACATATTAACTCGCATCGTGTGTCGGTAGCATAAGACTCATAACGTTGTTTTTTGTTCGTTTTATAGAAACATAATTTACAATAGTAATACAGTGACGTCTCGCTAATCCGGATCAATGTTGCTAGAGGCGAACCAGGAATTACAGAATTATGTGATTTAATGGATACTATTATTGAAATATGCCAGGGACTGCGAAAAATTGGTAGCGAATAAAGGCAAAAATGAAGAAAGAAACGCCTTGAAAGATGTTCCCAAACACAAACAAATACTACCTAAAAACAAGATCATCGCAAGCATACGTAGATAATATTGTTTTCACTAAGTTGCAAACCCCAAAAGCTATTACCATTCTGCATTTGGCTGGTTCTGAGATACCTGAAATGAATAATCAGGTTCACGAAAACAATATTGATGGTGAAATTGAAATGCTAAAAAATTTAGCACTTGGAAAACGAAAATTTTTCGAATTACGCACAAGCACTATTTCAAATGACGAATATTATGGAAAGTGAACTCATTTCATCATCATCATCAATGGCGCGACAGCTCAAGCTCTGAAGCCATCGCTTCCAATCATCTCGATCCAAAGACCACGTCCTCCAGCTGCAAATTTTACTTTATTATTCTACTAATAACGTATTTTGATCGGCACAGAAAAAAAAATTGCGACCCTGAAGTTTTGTTTTTTCGCGTTTCATGACTAAATTAGCCTACAAATGCAAAAAAATCCGTTCCGACATACATATGGACTCATATCTCCGAGACCGGTTAAGGTAGAATGTTCGTTTTTGGGTGGATTGTTAAATGGGTAAGTGAGCTTCATTATCTAAATTTTGTGGAGTGTGGAAAAGGAAGGGGAGGGGAGGCAAAGAGTCAAAAAACACCATTTGTTAATATCTTCACTACAAACGCAGATAAAAACCATCATAGGTATAGAGAGGGTTATGGGTCAAACTCTAAAAATAATTAAATTTTTTATCTAGTGACGTCCGAAAAGGGGGGGGGGCTAAAGACAAATTTTCTACCGAATCTTTCTTCAAAATCTTCGGAACTACTTGATCCGAAAAATTCTTATTTTAAAACTAATTAGGTGGCATACAGTTCAATTATAATCTACTAAAAGGAAGGCCAATAATTGTAGGGAGGACAACAGGTATTAAGTTGAAAATTTGTCAAATTGAAGAGATTTACCGTGGTGGCCAAATAAAAGTCAACACTGTGAAAAAAAGCGAAATTTCCTAGAAAACCCTATTTTTATGGATCTTATAATCAAAATTCACATGGGAAATCCCATGCGAGGTTACTTATCTGTCGGTTTGTTCAGGTTTCGCGTTTCGTTTATTGTAGTTTAGCCGTTGACGAGTAAACATTGCACTACCGTTGGATAGTGAAAAAAAAAATGATTATTGTTGCGTTAAGCAACGAAGGGCTTTCCACTAGGACTATATCATTTTGCTGATAAAACATAAAAGTTACTCTATCTTCAAAATAAATAAATTTCTTGTTAATGTGTTTTATACATTTTAAGTATAACACTAAAGTTAAATTAATAAACATCAGTTAGTTTTAGTTAAAATAGGAGTCCATTATGTAGAGGCGGTATGTGGTGCTATTCAAGGTGTTAACTTTTATTTGGCCACCACGGTATGATCTATAATTTTCGTAAAACTTTTAAGATGGGAGGTGAAAGGTGAACAAGGTGGTGGGCCAAAATGTCGAATATTTTCACTAATTTTTTTAGGGCTCTGGTAAAAGAAACAGTTAAAATTTTGCACGTGCATACATCTATTTGATATGCATAAAGAAAAAGTATTAATGGGAATCAAAACTGTTGTCCATCCAAGGGGTATCCTATCGTGCACCCTGAACTAGATGCTTCACATGTGTTGGAAAAAAACATAAAAACTCAATATGTATGAGTGAAATTTTAATCTTCAATCTTTAAAATTTGTAAAGTTCATTTAAAAAAAAATTTACTTTGTCTATGTAACTAAAACTGTATACAGCGAATTTTGAACGTGATTCGAGCAATCAATTAAAAATTATTGACTAGCAACCATCCCTTCCATTGCACCACGAATAATAAAGTCGCACCCGTAGGCTCGTATGTTTACAATTGTTTGCAAACATTTCAAATCTTATGTTTCTTCGTCTGCGAATGAAACTTTGGAGAAACTGAACAGTGTCTTGCTCCAAATCCTGGGAAATTCCAAATTTTCCAAAAGCTTCTTAGTAGTTCCTACTTTTCCGTAATATTTTATAAGGTTTCATTTTACATTTCCGCGAAAAGCAGCTTCATAATCACATCCCGTGAAAGCATGAAAGGCCGGTAATGCCCTAGATAACGAAGAACCAAAATAATTATATATAGCAATAACCTCTGTAAATCTTAATGTGATGTTGATAATTCGTCCAATCTCCATCCCAATTTTATGATGTGGAAATTTGTGCATATTTCTCAAAATTATGACCAAAATGACAGAGCAATAGATGTTTTGGCTCGCTTCAATTTTGGATACGTGATAGGTAAATTATGTGTCGGCCTCATCATGCTCACAATTTAGTTTTTTTTTCTTCAATTACCTTTACTGCTACTACTACTTTCGTTATCTATCGTCCATACGATACTCCTTTCTTATAGGATATTACAGGGCTTAAAAGAGTCCATGAAAACATACAAAAATAATCGTTTGAAACAATCGGACAGAAGGGCTTTCTGAAAATTAACAGACCTTTTTGGTTGTGGTCCTGTAATATTATAGAATACCATACATCTTGTTCGTCACCGCATCTGCTAGATCTTTTTAAATCTTTAATGGAAGGCCGCGTGTAAGTATCAAAGATTAGTTTAACTTTATGAACATGGGTTTTAGAAATTTGACTTAGCACGGCTGACACGATGCCTCCATATGTTAATGGCAATTTGCCC
The DNA here is from genome assembly GCA_963669355.1 of Chorisops tibialis. Classification (NCBI taxonomy): domain Eukaryota; kingdom Metazoa; phylum Arthropoda; class Insecta; order Diptera; family Stratiomyidae; genus Chorisops; species Chorisops tibialis. Next base: position 265,093,180 of record OY770262.1, on the reverse strand, counting down.
ATCATAGCAAACAAAATTATCCGAAATCTGTACTAAATCGGTAAGGCTTTCGGTAATATATTCCGATTTCGAAACCGACTTCCATACGAATTCGTTAAGAAACATAACAAAATTATGTTTGGGCATAAAGTCCAATCATATGATACTCTAGATGAAATAGGAAATAGTTTATTGTACCAGGAAATATGTCATCTTAAATTATTTCGAAAAGTGAAGTGTTTTTTATTTGGAAGGTGGTAAAAGCAGAGGGGGGAGGTTTGGAATTTTTTTATATAGCACCGAACGTAGTATACAGCATAACAGGAGTACGATTGGGCGTAAAGCCCAATCGTGCGATACTCTAGATGAAAGATGTTATGTTTTGGAGGCCTAGGCTGGATTATTCAGATGCCCATGCATCTGAATAAACCGAAGGGAAAGTAAGGTTCGGGATTGACCGGGCTGAGATTCACCTACATCCATCTCAGTGACATATATGTGCTGGTGCGACGCTCTAGCTTGATGCCGGGTCTAGCTGCGGTAGGCGTATAGGGGGGTTCGCTGCACTAGAATGTCATGAAACCCAATTGTGGCCTGTCATAACAAAATAAATCGCGAGTAGTGAACTCGCAGCGTCGACTTATCCAAGTCGGGAAGACAACGAAAAAATAGAACTACACTGGTCACGAAAGTTGACTCGACCAGATGTTTCGACGACGGCGTCTGTTGGATTGACGCCAACCTGCCCTCCCAACCTTAGCCATACATCTTCCGCGAAGTCTTCTTCGTATGGCCCCAAGAAGAGAGGAGGAGGATCCGTGGAAGTTTAAGAGGGCCTTCAAATGATAAATTCAGTGGTTCATTGTAAATTCAGTTATTTTGTTTTTTTTTTCTTTCTTTTAATTCCACAGTATGCATTTTGAAAATAATATATAACTTTTAAAATCAATCAATCTGCTAAACCTTACATCCTAAAAATTATTATTGGTGAGAATTACTATATTTGAAAATTGATGCGACACAAACACAACAATGCAGTTCAACTGCTTATTTTAATTTATAATGCCGAAAGCAAATTTACGGAAATAAATTGCAGTTTATATTTTTTTTTTTTTTTTTTTTTTTTTTTTTATCCATGGAAAAAAAAATTTAATTTGTGAAATCACATTAATGAAAATCCATTTAAAACGAAATTAATTTCGTTTCAAGGGCACTTTCCGTCTTTAGTTGATTATCTTTTTAGTAATATATTATGATAATTAGTAAATGTTTGTGTTAGTGAGTGTGTGTGTGTTTCCTGATTTAAATATGTTTTAATCTCCCATAGTTTAAGCTCATTTACACATGTAAGGTAGGCATTACAATTTCAATTCGATACATAGCGTATTAGATTGTATGTAATGTTATGTTTTGTTTTTTTGTATATATATATATTTTTATTTTTGATATGAGGACTCTTGAAGTCGAAAATTAAATAGAATATTTAAATATCTTAATATTTTAGGTTATAATAATGAAAAAAATAAAAATAAACCAAATAGAATAATAATTAACCGAAACAGATTCATCGGTCATTCGAAGATTTGTTAATTCTAATCAATAGGATAAATTTTACTATTAGAAAAAAAAATAGTTAAAATTGAATAATATTAGGGATAATGCATAAAATATACGTCGAGATAAAGAAATGCATTTTCGTATAATTCTCGCGAACGCGGAAATTAAAGCTTTCTCTAAAAGAATTCATTGCGGTTATTTTTTTTTTTGATTCTTGAAAATAATTGTCGGTGCTATTGTTGGTTACGGATTTCTTTTAGTTCTGCTTGAATGATTTGGTTTCTTCTGTCCTTTTTCTTTATTTCTTTTTCTTCCCACATAAAACAGCGTTTGCTTAACAAAATGTTACATTTCGATGAGGAAGCATCTATAAAGCATCAAACGAATACGACAAGGGCGCTTCACATGTCCGCGCTGATCGGAATCTCAAGGAGAGTGTCACAGATTTCCGCCACGGGATGAGTGACGTCATGGTTCATTAAATCTTTTTGAAAACCGAGATTTGCAGCGATCAAGATAAAAGATAACAGTTTTGACTCACTCTCACCGCTATTTTCTTTCGCACTGCTTCTAAGTTTTCCTTGATTTATACTCGTAGCAAACCGTCTCGTCTCGAAATAATGGTTGCAAAAAGCGTCACCAAGAACAATAAAATTACGACCGACTCAAAACTGTCCATAAATTAAATCACATTACCGTACACATGACAGTACCGAACTGCTGTACATATCACAGCTACAGGCGGACCGGCGTTCGAATTCGAACGGAATAGTTGCAATTCAATTACCCGACACCACGACACGACTCTCAAAATGGCGGGAACTTATGGTCGGCCCGATCACTTGCAAGCACTTGTTTTTTAATATTTTTTTTTTTTTTTTTTTTTTTTTTTTTTTATATGCCGTCGATTTTCACTACATCGGTTTATTTTTTGAATTTTATAAGAAATCTTGCACTCGATAGATGACCGTTTCAGGTTTCTTATGCGATTTTTCTGGGATTTGGAGAACGTGCTCCGTTACGCGGCGGAACACTTAAAGTCGGGGCTTTTCATGCTGATGGAAGAACTCGGCGCGGTTATTCGAACGACTGTCGTCTTCTCATTATTTTCACACCGTGCAAGCACAAAGTTTAATTATGACAGCGGATCGAGAACCTTGAACTTCACTTGCGTTTCGGTTCTTGCACTCCTTCGGGCTGACGTCGCTGTCGCTGCGATACGAAAACTATCGGAGCTTTGGCTTTAATTCGGCCAATTTATAATTGCAAAATGAAAGGGCGGTTCCAAAGGACTTACCGAACGCTATGCGTACTGCGATCATTTGACGTCCTGTGCGCATCATTCGACGATGTATTTTGGCTACCGCTACTGATCGAAACGCCGACTGAACGACCGCGTTTACGTCGTGGTAAAATACCTTTCTTTGCCACGAAAATCTTATCGTCGAGATCGGTATGTTGAATCACTTGCTGACCCCTTGGAAGGTTTTGCCACGCGATACTCACGGCCGCTTGTCGCTATGTCGCTCCGGATCTCGCACACGCAATGATTTCCTTGCTGCCGCTGCTGCTTCCCTGCTGCTCCTTTGCTTAAAACGCACGAGACAGCAATTCCTCGCAGAAATTCTTCCGGACGATGCAAATGAACTTCATTCGTTTTCCAAAGGGACCGCAATGCGTTTCTGACAGACGAAAAGGTATCTGGAACTGTCGGGTTTTGTCTCGATAGTTTCGATGTAAGCCAATTGAATGACGCGACTTATAAATTTTGGGAAAAAAAAATTTTAACCCGCACGCGAAACGAGCTCAATTCCCGACGATAAACCACAACCGACTCCTCGTTTTTCTTTCCTTCCGCTCCATGCGGCGTGCTGACACCTGAAGTTGGCCGCGGGTCATGATCGACACTGAACTCAAATCTGCCTGCTTCGAACTCTGAAGTGTCAGTTTCGAATTTCAGCGCGAAATAATTTGAAAATTATAAAAAAATTATCGCCAGCCGCCTTCAACCATAACAACACAGATCGGTCGCCGTTATCCCTTTTAGGAGTGACGCCGATCGAGCTGAAAAGGGGTTGTTAGTCTCATGCTCACGCTGAGTCAGCCGGGCATAGACAATGAATACAGTCAGAAGTTGGAAGTTTATCGTCTAATGTCCTTGGAGTGGTAGATGCCCACACGTTTGCCTCCAAGATCTTCTAACTCATATCGTGAGTTCCCTAGCACACTCCGAATCCGGCACCGCAAGAATTTCTTCGCTAGCTTGGCGTTATAGTTTTGTGTGGCTGTGGACAAGGTAAAGTTTCTTCGATATACCTCTTGTCCTTCTCTATATAGAGCTTTAGCCGTTCGCACGTTATAACGCCTGCTACTCTTCTCGTGTGCACTTTGGATGTTGGCTTGCGCTAGATCTCTCACGATCGAGATTCCTTCGGCAGGTCGAAGTTGCAAGTCCGCATCACCTAGCGCTTTCAAACGATGCAACAGAGAGTAGTCTTGACCGTGCGTCATCATGTGAGTGCCAAACAAAACCTGATAAGGAGAAAACTTAGTGGCTTGGTGGACTGAACTCCGAAGAGAACAGGCAATTTTGCTTAAGTTCTCATCCCATCGTGTCTGATCCTCAATGATGAACGCTCGGAGTCCCGCTAAAACAGATCGGTTGACTCTCTCTGATGCATTCGCTTGAGGCGAGTATTTTGGGGTATATAGGTGTTTAACTCCATACTTCGAAAGCATAGAGTTAAATGTCGCTGACTTGAACTGCGACCCGTTGTCGGATAGAATGGTCTCGGGGGTACCAAACGTATGGAACACCTCCCGCTCCAGGAACGTCGTGATTTCTGCTGCCGTAATTTTACGCAGGGGATGAAGGATGGGAAATTTGGACAGGTGGTCCAGGATTACAAGGATAGCAATTTTACCGCACTTGGTTCTAGGATATGGTCCAAGTACATCAATGTAGAGATGTTGGAAGGGTCTCTGCGTCTTGAAAGCCTCTCCCATTGCTGCTCTGAGCGGACGATTCGGGGATTTCGTTTCTTTACAAGTCTCACACGAAAGAACTCGTTCGCGAACTTGTGTAGTCATCCCGGGCCAATACAAGTATCGTCTGATGCGCTCTAGCGTTTTGGCGAACCCACCGTGAACCGTGGTGTCCGCTTCATGAGCCTGAGCTATCACAGCAGACGTCAGACTCGATGGAATCCAAAGCTTCCAGGCTTGGTCTTCTGCGATTGGGTCTCCGTTGTGAGGCACTGTGCGCTTGTACACGAAGCCATCTCTCACGCATACGTCAGGAAGCCGATCGGCGTTTGACTCAATAGTGGCTTTGAGCTCTGCATATTCTTCGTTGGAAAAATCTGCAGCCTCCAAATCCACTAAAGGGGCAACGTCTATCAGCGCATTTAATCCCTCTTCGTATACACGAGAGAGAGCGTCAGGTACCACGTTCAGGCTCCCACGACGGTGCTCAATCACAAAATCGAAGCCCTGCAGCTTCAAACTCCAGCGAGCCAAACGACCACTGAGATCTTTTTGGGACATCAGCCATTTGAGACTCGCATGATCCGTGACGATCTTAAACGATGTCCCTTCCACGTACGCTCTAAATTTTTTCACGCTCAACACAGCAGCATAGCATTCCTGTTCAGTAACACTATAGTTGCGTTGAGCGGAAGTGAGCTTTTGGGACATATATGCAACAGGAGATTCCGACCCGTCGTCGTTCTCCTGGAAGAGGACACTTCCCACCCCAGATTTGCTTGCGTCGCATTGGATGGTGAATGACCTCCGAAAATCAGGGTTAATTAGCACGGGTGCTTTAGTTAACATGAACTTCACAGACTGAAATGCAGTTTCGGCCTCCGGAGTCCATGTGAACTTGGCACACTTCTTCAGCGTGTCTGAAATAGGTGAAACAGCAGCCGCATAGTTGTTGATGAAGCGTCGATACCAACCTGCCATGCCAAGAAAGCGTCGAACTTGACGTACGGACTTAGGCGAGGGGTAATCGACTATTGCCGAGACTTTGTCGGGATCAGTCTTCAGGCCTCCATCTCCAACTATGTAGCCGAGATATTTCACCTCCTTCAAACAAAACTTACTTTTTGCTACGTTGATCGTTAACCCCGCCTTTGAAAGGCAAGCGGCAACTTCTGCGAGCAAAACAAGGTGAGAGTTGAAATCTTCCGAGATCAACAACAGATCGTCCAAGTAAACGAATACTTGGTCCTTCAATTCCGGTGGGATGACTAAATCCATCAAACGGCACATGCGTTGTGGTGCGTTGCACAAACCAAACGGCATTCGGGTAAAGTGATAGAGAGGTCGGCCAGGGATTGTGAATGCGGTCATTTCTCGGGACTTGGTTTCGAGAGGAATCTGCCAAAAGGCGTTTTTCAAGTCAAGTGAAGTTATGAAGTTGGCTCGTGGCAACCTGCTTAGAATGCCATCGATGTGAGGTAAAGGATATGCATCTTTCACCGTCACCTCGTTGACCTTTCTCGAATCCAAACATAACCTCACTTTACCAGGTTTCCTCACCAATACAACCGGCGAACTCCACGCACTCTGGCTTACCTCTATCACTCCCATTTTCAGCATGCGATCGACCTCGCCATACATGAGGTTTTGAATCGCAGGTGATACCGGATAGTGGCGTTGCTTGATGGGTGTAGCATCTCCCACATCTATGACGTGTTCGAGAACGTTAGTCTTTCCCAGTCCTTGAACTTCGTATGACGGAAAGTTTGACTTGGCGTTCTCGAGCCTTAAAACATCTGCTCTGCTTAAGATGTGCGTGGTATTAGTCTCATATTGTAGTGAAGCGGGTAGTTCTTCGACACAACTGATGATGCTTGGGGCAAGTTGGAAAGCCCGCCAGAAATCTACTCCAAGATATAAATCTTGAGATAGTGTAGGCACAATGTAGAGGGTGATTGGTTTTGAGACGTCACGAAAGATAACTTCCGTCGTCACACTACCTACCACTCTCTGTGAAGCTCCATCAGCTGTCTTCACCTCGCTACAAAGCGGCTTCCAATTCACTTGCGCTCGCTCTAGGCGTTCTAGCGAATTGGATCCTAAGCAACTAATACTTGCACCGCTGTCGAGTAGGCCCTTAAGCTTGACATTGAATATGCAGACCGTAGCATAGGGACGAATGTCGTAAGGTTCAGGTATAATTGAAGACACTAAAGTCTTCTTTCTCATCCGAACTTTACGCCAAAACTCGCGCAGACGTAGAATTGCTTTCTTAGGGGTTGGGAAAATGGAAGGTTGAAATTGGGAAATAGATGAAGTTTGTACAATAAGAGGGGGGTTATTGAAGATCCTTGTTCGCGCCTCCATGTATTCGCGAAGTCGAAGATGGTAAGGCTTCCGCGGAGCATGCTTGGCTTGAACAAGATGAATAGGGTTATTGCGTAATAATGTTATCGGGGATGGTTTCGCCAAATCTGGTACGTTAGTTTCAACTCTTGGCAAAATCAATATCTTTGGTGAAGTGAGATCGTTCTTGCAAGGTGTTGAATTTTTCAGGTCTAGTCTTTGGGAAGTGTCGGTGCAGTTTCTGATGGGTGTTGAATGGTTGGACGAGGGAGACCCACGGCTCGTCTGTCCGACCTCCAGTTTCCCCGACTGCACGTTGGACAGCGAGGTTTGACCACCTCCTTCGCTCCACAACCATAGCAAAAGATACGCTTAGTCCTACTCTCACAATCTCTGTAGGCATGCCCTGGTTGGTCGCAATTCCAACACTCTAAGGCGTTCATAGCTGCTAATTGAGCGAGGTGGTCAGCATCTCCGTCCTCACCCACAATCTGAGAAACTGGAGGAGGGTCTAACTCCGCGACTCTCGGGAACTCTCCTCGCATACCAATTGCTCTGCTAGGATAAGCGTTGTAAGAATTAGATCTACAAGCCTTTCGGACACTTTCCAATCGACAGACTACTTGACGTAGATTTTCCAAAGAGTAGACAGATTGCAATGCCATTTGTTGTTGGTTGATCGAGTTTAGGTTATTTCGCACCAGTTCGACGAATTCCATTTCGTTCATGGGTTGTGTCAAAAGAGTGCGCAGCTCAAGCATGTCCTGTTCATAAGACGAGTACGGCTCGGAAGGTGCTTGTCTTTTAGAATATAGTTGTCGTCGGACGTCGTAGTCGCTACAATCATCTCCCCAAGCTTGAAGAAAAGCTGGACGTAAGGCAGCCCAAGCAGGGATGAGATTGGATCGATACCAAATCCAATACCACTTGTTAGGCCGACCTTGTAAGAGGAGATGAAAGTGAGCTGCCACAAAATCCATCCGATTACCAAAGCTGTTCCGTGCAAGAACTTCAACTCGAAAAATTAATTCCTGTGCCCTAAGTACTGAATTATCTCCCGTGTATTTTAAACCCCAGGAACGAATAGGACTGCTTGATGATCGTCGTCTTAACTCATAGGTGTCGGGCCATTGTCTAACTCCAGATAAAGGTGGTGGATATCGGAAGTCTTGTGGCGATGGAAAATCGTTCGCCGGAATTCTGGACCTATCGGGCTCGTTGAACGTCGCGGGCAACTCTCGGAGTTCACGAGCTTTTTCTTCTTGGATAACTTGACGCATCAGCTGAGTGATCTCGTCAACTCCGAGAGTCGCTCGCGGCTGATCCGTTAGAAGTTCATTTCGCTTTGGCGTTCGCCGTGAATTAACGTTTTCTTGAGTCCTTGGATGTGTAGGTTCCGTAAAGGAGGAATGACGAGCCAAATTTCGAGACATTGGTCTACTTCGATTATCTGTCGGTGTTATCGTACCGTCCACGGCGTATAGGGCTTGACCCGCTGTATCCGACGGTGGATCTAAATTTAACTCCAAGAGAGAAATACCGCTCGGATTGGATTTGGATTTACTACCTTTACTTCTGGTGATAGGACCCGTACGAGCTGTCGCGCCTTCTACACCCTGGACTCTCCAATAATCGCTTTGAGCAAGTGTGTTCCGACAAAGTGGACAATTCTTGTTCGTGGTCACCCAGTTCAAGAGACATGCGGCATGGAAATAATGACTGCATTTCGTTTGCATCGCCTCCCCCAGCAGCACATCCTCCTGGCAGACCGTACAATTTGTCCCCATAGTTCTTTCGGGTGTTCGCAAGAGTGACATTTTGTTCCGCTTCGCTTCGCTATACTTGTATATATTATATATTATGGTAGTTTATTCGAAGTTGTCCTCTTCGCAATGGAGAAAGGAACGAAATCGTAGCGACGGAAACGAGGCAGAAACAAATTATATACTACTTCACTTAGGTCAATACCACCCCAACAAAGAAAATCGAGTTGAAAGAGAATTTTTTCGCAATCGAGATCGAAAAAAAAAATTTTAGATATTTGAATCAAAAAAAAATCAAAGGCCTCTCTTCACTTCCACAAATCCACTCCTCTCTCTTACAGGTGTCGTCAAAACATCTAGTCGCGTCAACACGTGACCAGGCGGAAAGGATTCAGAAAATGTTCATCAAGAGCAAAAAAATTTTAAAAAACTACGTTAAATTTTCAACCACAATCAAAACGCGAAATTAATCCAAATGATTAATTTGTAAAAGGAAACGAAAGTTACTCTACATGGATAGGATTCAAGGAATAAAGGTACTTCCGAAAATTCCGTAATTGGACAGAAATGGATGTTTCATTCGCAGACATGAGCATTCTGCCCTCTGTCGGACAACTTGGCCGCCAAGACAAGCCAAGTCCCGCTGTCAAGAGGGTACCTATGCCTACCAATGAAACACACATCCTGTTTCACTCATCTCTCGCTAGTTCAGACGACGAAACCATCTCGGTTGTTGAAGAAATTATCCCAAGGAACATCATTGGCGCCTGAAGGTTGCCAGTGAGTTCTTCGTTGGGAAAACTTCAACCACAAACGAGACACTTCCGCCACCGTAACAGGCGAGCAGAACTCCAAAAAGCTTACACGATGGACTATAGGTGCCGTGCAGGCTAAAACAACTGTCTCCGGCGACAGTCAGAGTCCTTAGATGCACCGAATTTTACACGGAATCTTTCCGTCTCGTGTGTCAATGCATCGCGCGATCGGTATCACACTCGTGAGGCTGTTTCGGGCTCCGTTTAGGATCCTTTCGGGCCCCACGTTGGGCGCCATTTTGTTATGTTTTGGAGGCCTAGGCTGGATTATTCAGATGCCCATGCATCTGAATAAACCGAAGGGAAAGTAAGGTTCGGGATTGACCGGGCTGAGATTCACCTACATCCATCTCAGTGACATATATGTGCTGGTGCGACGCTCTAGCTTGATGCCGGGTCTAGCTGCGGTAGGCGTATAGGGGGGTTCGCTGCACTAGAATGTCATGAAACCCAATTGTGGCCTGTCATAACAAAATAAATCGCGAGTAGTGAACTCGCAGCGTCGACTTATCCAAGTCGGGAAGACAACGAAAAAATAGAACTACACTGGTCACGAAAGTTGACTCGACCAGATGTTTCGACGACGGCGTCTGTTGGATTGACGCCAACCTGCCCTCCCAACCTTAGCCATACATCTTCCGCGAAGTCTTCTTCGTATGGCCCCAAGAAGAGAGGAGGAGGATCCGTGGAAGTTTAAGAGGGCCTTCAAATGATAAATTCAGTGGTTCATTGTAAATTCAGTTATTTTGTTTTTTTTTTCTTTCTTTTAATTCCACAGTATGCATTTTGAAAATAATATATAACTTTTAAAATCAATCAATCTGCTAAACCTTACATCCTAAAAATTATTATTGGTGAGAATTACTATATTTGAAAATTGATGCGACACAAACACAACAATGCAGTTCAACTGCTTATTTTAATTTATAATGCCGAAAGCAAATTTACGGAAATAAATTGCAGTTTATATTTTTTTTTTTTTTTTTTTTTTTTTTTTTTATCCATGGAAAAAAAAATTTAATTTGTGAAATCACATTAATGAAAATCCATTTAAAACGAAATTAATTTCGTTTCAAGGGCACTTTCCGTCTTTAGTTGATTATCTTTTTAGTAATATATTATGATAATTAGTAAATGTTTGTGTTAGTGAGTGTGTGTGTGTTTCCTGATTTAAATATGTTTTAATCTCCCATAGTTTAAGCTCATTTACACATGTAAGGTAGGCATTACAATTTCAATTCGATACATAGCGTATTAGATTGTATGTAATGTTATGTTTTGTTTTTTTGTATATATATATATTTTTATTTTTGATATGAGGACTCTTGAAGTCGAAAATTAAATAGAATATTTAAATATCTTAATATTTTAGGTTATAATAATGAAAAAAATAAAAATAAACCAAATAGAATAATAATTAACCGAAACAGATTCATCGGTCATTCGAAGATTTGTTAATTCTAATCAATAGGATAAATTTTACTATTAGAAAAAAAAATAGTTAAAATTGAATAATATTAGGGATAATGCATAAAATATACGTCGAGATAAAGAAATGCATTTTCGTATAATTCTCGCGAACGCGGAAATTAAAGCTTTCTCTAAAAGAATTCATTGCGGTTATTTTTTTTTTTGATTCTTGAAAATAATTGTCGGTGCTATTGTTGGTTACGGATTTCTTTTAGTTCTGCTTGAATGATTTGGTTTCTTCTGACCTTTTTCTTTATTTCTTTTTCTTCCCACATAAAACAGCGTTTGCTTAACAAAATGTTACATTTCGATGAGGAAGCATCTATAAAGCATCAAACGAATACGACAAGGGCGCTTCACATGTCCGCGCTGATCGGAATCTCAAGGAGAGTGTCACAGATTTCCGCCACGGGATGAGTGACGTCATGGTTCATTAAATCTTTTTGAAAACCGAGATTTGCAGCGATCAAGATAAAAGATAACAGTTTTGACTCACTCTCACCGCTATTTTCTTTCGCACTGCTTCTAAGTTTTCCTTGATTTATACTCGTAGCAAACCGTCTCGTCTCGAAATAATGGTTGCAAAAAGCGTCACCAAGAACAATAAAATTACGACCGACTCAAAACTGTCCATAAATTAAATCACATTACCGTACACATGACAGTACCGAACTGCTGTACATATCACAGCTACAGGCGGACCGGCGTTCGAATTCGAACGGAATAGTTGCAATTCAATTACCCGACACCACGACACGACTCTCAAAATGGCGGGAACTTATGGTCGGCCCGATCACTTGCAAGCACTTGTTTTTTAATATTTTTTTTTTTTTTTTTTTTTTTTTTTTTTTATATGCCGTCGATTTTCACTACATCGGTTTATTTTTTGAATTTTATAAGAAATCTTGCACTCGATAGATGACCGTTTCAGGTTTCTTATGCGATTTTTCTGGGATTTGGAGAACGTGCTCCGTTACGCGGCGGAACACTTAAAGTCGGGGCTTTTCATGCTGATGGAAGAACTCGGCGCGGTTATTCGAACGACTGTCGTCTTCTCATTATTTTCACACCGTGCAAGCACAAAGTTTAATTATGACAGCGGATCGAGAACCTTGAACTTCACTTGCGTTTCGGTTCTTGCACTCCTTCGGGCTGACGTCGCTGTCGCTGCGATACGAAAACTATCGGAGCTTTGGCTTTAATTCGGCCAATTTATAATTGCAAAATGAAAGGGCGGTTCCAAAGGACTTACCGAACGCTATGCGTACTGCGATCATTTGACGTCCTGTGCGCATCATTCGACGATGTATTTTGGCTACCGCTACTGATCGAAACGCCGACTGAACGACCGCGTTTACGTCGTGGTAAAATACCTTTCTTTGCCACGAAAATCTTATCGTCGAGATCGGTATGTTGAATCACTTGCTGACCCCTTGGAAGGTTTTGCCACGCGATACTCACGGCCGCTTGTCGCTATGTCGCTCCGGATCTCGCACACGCAATGATTTCCTTGCTGCCGCTGCTGCTTCCCTGCTGCTCCTTTGCTTAAAACGCACGAGACAGCAATTCCTCGCAGAAATTCTTCCGGACGATGCAAATGAACTTCATTCGTTTTCCAAAGGGACCGCAATGCGTTTCTGACAGACGAAAAGGTATCTGGAACTGTCGGGTTTTGTCTCGATAGTTTCGATGTAAGCCAATTGAATGACGCGACTTATAAATTTTGGGAAAAAAAAATTTTAACCCGCACGCGAAACGAGCTCAATTCCCGACGATAAACCACAACCGACTCCTCGTTTTTCTTTCCTTCCGCTCCATGCGGCGTGCTGACACCTGAAGTTGGCCGCGGGTCATGATCGACACTGAACTCAAATCTGCCTGCTTCGAACTCTGAAGTGTCAGTTTCGAATTTCAGCGCGAAATAATTTGAAAATTATAAAAAAATTATCGCCAGCCGCCTTCAACCATAACAAAGAGGAATTTTTGGATCTTAAGAAATTTTGTAGGGGAAGTGGTAGAGGGGGTGACGACATTGAACTAATTTTTTCACAAGACGCTAAGGTTGCTATCAAAATGTTTTATATAAAATTTAGGATTTAAAGATTTAATAGGTACTAAGAAAATTAGTGTGTTGGATGTAGTGAAATAGTGCAGTTTGTATGGGAGGTGATAGAAGGAGGGGCGAGTTTTTAATGACTTTCCAGAAATAAACACATCATGCTTTTGACATGTTTTAAATTGCAAATCAGTAGCATTCATACTTTCCAGGAAAATCGACCTTTTATAAAGTTGTGAAATTGTGTCAGGTTGTATGGGAGGGGGTAGAAGGAGTGAATATAATCATCTAATTTTTTTCGGTCTTACTAACAATTTTAAAAAAATATTTCGTGCACAATTTCAGCTCGATCAATTTTATACGCACTGAGTAAATTGGTTTAGAGCATTTCATGAAAAAGTGCAGTTTGTATGGGAGGTGGTGGAAGGAAGGGGAGGACTTCAATAACTTTTATACAGTAGATTTATATCATCATAAAAGTATTATATTCGAAATTTCAGATCAGAAGCATTTATATTTTTCGGGCAAATCCGTTTATTGTGAAATTGCGAAATTGTGTCATTTTGTATGGGAGGGTGTAGACGGACTACAGCAAATCGTGTAATTTTTTTGGTCTTACTACTAATTCCAATTAAATATTTAATGCACAATTTCAGCTCGATAAGTATTATATGCACTGAGCAAATTGGCTTAGAGCATTTCATGAAAAAATGCAGTTTGTATGGGAGATGGTGGAAGGAAAGGGAGGATTCGAATAACTTTAATACAGTAGATTAATATTATCATAAAATTATTATATTCCAAATTTCAGATCAATAGCATTTATATTTTTCGGGGAAATCCATTTATTGTGAAATTGCGAAATTGTGTCATTTTGTATGAGAGGGGGTAGAAGGGGTCGAGCGATTTGGACCGTTCACGAACTTTACCTTACTTTTGTGTTGAAAACGACGTATACAAAATTTGAACTTTCTAGCTCAACGCGTTCTCTAGCTAGAGAGGACACGGACGGACGGACATCCGGTTTTGAAATTTTGGAGTGATTACATGAACTTCTGTATCATTCATTTTTTTCTCCGAGTCTTATTTCTTGGCGTTACAAACTTTGCGGCAAACTTATAATACTCTCAGATTTCATCTAGAGTATAAAAATATTTCATACTGAATGTAAAGTCTATAGCTTTCATAATTTTCGAGGAAATTAAACAATTTTTGTCTGAATTTATGGAATTTGTATGGTGGCAGAGAAAGTGGGAGGTTGTGGATGATTTTTAATCTGCTTATCAGCATCCTAATCACACTGCTTTATTCGAATTTTGAAATCGATAGCTCTCATATGTTCCAAGGAGAAATACTTTTCTTGAATTTACAATATAAAAATTTGTATGTGAGGTGGTAGAAGGAGTGAAGTGAAGTTTATATTTTTTCTAAAATTCATTGCAATTATTAAGGGACAAATTTTGACAAAATATTAAGTTTGTACTTTTTCTAGTTTCAATGAAAAATAATTACCAAAATTGTGCATTTGTATGGGAGAGGGTAGAAGGAGGATTTCAATCAAAACCAAATTTTGACATCGATGATATTTATAAAAGTATACTTTTCTAAAAATTTAAAACTAATAGCTTTGACGGTTTTGGAGAGAAATAATTTAACTGAAATTCCGAAATGTCGTGAAATTTGTATGGGAGGAGGTAGAAGGAGTGAGGTGAAGCTGATAGTTTTTTTTAAAAATTGGATGCAATTGTAATAAAATTAATTATGACAAAAATTGGTTCTTTTTCTAGATGCAATGCAAACCGAAGAAACGCATTTTCGAAAATTGTGTGTTTGTATGGGAGGGGGTAGAAGGAGTAAGAAAATCAGATCAAAATTTTTTGAAGTTAATGATATTTGCATCATTATACTATGACATAATTTTTAAGTCAATAGCTGAAATGGTTTCAGAGAAAAATCAATTTCTTTAAATTTCGAAATTTCATGAAATTTGTATGGAAGGGGGTAGAAGGAGTGCGGGAATGTGGCCCGATCACGAACTTAAAGTTACTTTTTTGCTAAAAATGACATATGACAAATTTCAGCACGCTCAAAGCTTTCGAGAGTTATGTTGTGGACAGACAGACGGTCACTCGAAATCGAGGTTTTTGAGCGACAACCAATATTTCTGTACCCTTGGCGAGCATTATTTCTTAACGTTACAAACGGTAAGGCAAACACAATATACTCTCAGATTTCATCTAGAGCATAGAAATTGACAGCCTTCTTGACGAAAATTCGTAACGCAAAAGCATTCGATTTCTATACAAATTTTGCAAAAAAAAAAATCTTGAAGTTTTCATGATTAATTCCGATTTTTTATAGAATAATCCTAGCATATCGTTATGTTTTGCTTTTTGGTTTTCAATGATGAGATACCTTCCAATTTCTTTCAGAATTGTCACCAACATTTCGAAAAAAGGATAAGGGAGTTTTTTAAGTTTCCGTGTTAAATTGCTTATGAAAAGGTTCCGAATCGTCTTAACTTTTGCTGGATGTGTTAATATTTTTATTATAAACTTTTAATTCAGCAAATATTTTATCATGATAATTTATTATTTTTATTTATCACATATAATTAATTAAACAACACAATATTTGATATTTTAATTGAACACTGCAATATATATTTTTGTTACACATTTATTATTAATAATTACTTATTTTTCTTTTTGTATATTTTATTTAAATTAATAGCAACGTTTTATTTTTAATGTCTAACTAGTAATCAATTTATTTTTCATCCAATTTTCTATTTTCGACTGACTTCATATCTATAAAATTTTTTAATTTTTGAAAACAAAAGTTACTAATTTCAAAATTTCTCGTTAATAAAAATCAAAGTGATTTTTATCAACAAGTGAATTTATAAATGTTTTGGAGCACCACATACCCCTCTCCTAGAGAAGGTTATGAACCTTCTTGGTACATCTATTAATTAAACAAGTTTTGTCCGTGGAGCGAAATGTTTGAATTTCCGATTTACCGAAAGTTATTTTCTTGTGAATCATCGCTAGATTGATTTGTTCAGAAGAGCTTTTGTAACATGGTTTAAGCCTATCAATTGACACTGTTGTTGGTTTCTCTTTTACTTTGACTACAAAATATTTTTTGTGTCTTTGAAGAACTTCAAAGGGTCCTTCATAAGGAGTTTGTAAGCCAGTTCGAACTGTATCGGTTCTAATAAAAACGTGGCTGCAAGTTTGGAGGTCTTTAAAAATGAAAGGGGTTTCATGATTATGTCTTGAAGGAGACTGAGGCTTGATGTTATTAATGCGATCTCGAAGAATTTCGACAAATTCGCTTGCGGATGCATTTTGATTTTGAACGGTTTGATTAACAAAATCATAAGGAAGTCTGATATTTTGACCATAAAGTAATTCGGCTGGAGTAGCGTTAGCATCATCGCGAACTATCGTACGCAAACCAAGAAGGATTAAAGGAAGTCTGTCCGACCAACTGTCATTTGGTTTGCATAATATTGCTTCCTTTAAAACCCTATGCCATCTCTCAAGCATTCCATTAGCTTTTGGGTTGTAAGCTGTCGTTCTACAACGTTTGAAACCAATCATTTTTCCTAATTCAGTAAACAATCGTGACTCGAATTGAGCGCCTTGATCTGTAATGATTGAAACTGGAGCTCCATAACGTGGTATGTACTCTTTGAAAATAGTATTAGCGACTGTTTTTGCATGAATATCATGAATTGGATATGCTTCTGGCCATCTAGTGAAGCGATCAATGACTGTTAGACAGTATCTATAGCCGTTTGAAATTGGAAGAGGACCAACCAGATCGATATGAATAGTATTGAATTTTTCTGAAATTGGTTCAAAGTGGCCAAGCGGACTTTTGACATGTCGTGAAACTTTAGCTTTTTGACAAGCAATGCATTCTCTAGTCCAGTTACGGCCGTCTTTATTGATTGAGGGCCAAATAAATTTACTCCTCATTAGTTTTACAGTAGCCTTAACTCCTGGATGAGACAAATCGTGAACTTTACGAAAGACATTGAAGCGTAAATTTGTAGGAATATATGGCCTTAATTGTTGTCTAGATGAGTCGCACCAAAGGGGATTAGTTGTGTTTTCAATTGAAACAGGAATGAAGTTAAGGCTGGGTATAGTTTTGGCTTTGGTTAACTCAAAATCTGTTGCTTGAGCATTAGCAATTTCTGCATAATCTATGGTTGTAGGAAGATTAAGTATCTCGATTCTTGATAACGTATCAGCAACTATGTTGTCTTTTCCAGAAACATGTCGAATATCCGATGTAAATTGGCTGATAAAATCAAGATGTCTTAATTGTCGAGGTGAAGCTTTTTCCGGATTTTGTTTCAACGCGAAAATTAACGGCTTATGGTCAGTAAACAAGATAAAGTTTCTGCCTTCAAGCATGTATTTAAAATGTTTTATTGATACATAGGCCGCTAATAACTCTCTGTCGTAAGCACTATATTTCCTTTGAGCGGAGGATAGTTTTTTAGAGAAAAAGGCTAAAGGTTTCCAGTCTTCAGAATATCGCTGTTGAAGTACAGCTCCTATAGCAGTGTCCGATGCATCTACTGCTAAAGATAATGTTGAAAATGACGATGGAAAAACTAGTGTAGTGGCATGAGCCAGTTGTTCTTTGCAATTGTTGAAGGCTTCGATAGAAGTTTTCGACCACTGAAGTCCTGTCTTGTCATTTTTCTTTTTACTGCCATTAGTGAAGCTGTCCAATGTGGATTGTGCTTCAGCAGCGTGTGGAATGAAACGTCGATAAAAGTTGAGCATCCCAAGGAAACGTCTAATATCTTTAACTGTAGTTGGTCGAGGATAATTTAAAATAGCTTCAACTCGAGAAGCGATTGGTTTGAATCCAAATTCGTCAATCGTATGACCAAGGAAATCAACCGATGATTTAAGGAATGAGCATTTATTTTGATTAATTATCAAGTTATGTGAGTTTAGTCGCTCGAATAACATATCTAAATGTTTTAGATGTTCACTTTCTGACTTTGAAGCGATTAGGATGTCGTCTATATAGACGAAACAGAAATCAAAATCCTTCAAAATGGAAAAGATAAAGCGTTGGAAAGTTTGCGCTGCATTACGCAATCCAAAAGTCATTCTCATAAATTCGTATAACCCAAAAGGTGTTGTAATCGCTGTTTTTGGGATGTCTTCGTCTCGGATGGGTATCTGGTGATACGCTTTTTCAAGATCAATAGTTGAAAAAACTTTACATCCTTCTAATTGTTGGCTAAAGTCTTGAATGTGAGGGATTGGATAGGTATCAGGTGTGGTTATCGCATTAAGAGCTCGATAATCTCCACAAGGTCTCCAAGTACCATCACTTTTCTTAACCATATGCAGAGGTGATGCCCATGGGCTATCAGAAGGTCTGCAAATACCGCGTTCAATCATTCGATCAAACTCGGCTCGAGCAATTTTTAACTTAATTGGATCTAGACGACGTGGTCTAGCAAAAACGGGGCGATCTTCAGTAACGATAAAATGTTGTACTGTGCTCGATTTTAAGTTACTGTAGTTTAAAGATCGACGAACGTTTTCATATTTTGATAAAATTTGCTCAACTTTAGTATTTAAAATTGAGGTCGATAAAACAGCTAGGGAAGAAGATGGTCCCTTGACTAAAGTGCCGGTTGTAGAGATAATTTGCGAAAGTGGGTCAATGAGACATTTTTGACGAATATCTACAATTAAACCATGGAATTTAAGAAAGTCCGCACCAAGGATAGGTTTTTCTACGTCAGCTACAATGAATTTCCATCTAAAAACTCTTCGTAATTGAAGGGAAATTTCAATTTCTTTGAACCCATAAGTTTTAATGTTGGTTGAATTAGCCGCTGTTAATACTAATGAGTTGTCACAAGTTAAATCAGCAAACGCTGTGACTGGAAGGGCTGAAATGTCAGCACCGGTATCGATGAGAAAACTAAAATTCGATAATTTGTCAAAAATAAATAGACGACTTGAAGTAGTTAAATTGTCGGTTGTCGTCATTACCGACAATTTACTTAGTTTTTTGTTGACTTAAAGGAACATGGTTGTCGACATTTAGTCGCTTTAACACCAAACTTTTGATGATAATAACATAAATCGGTATTATCACGAGATTTACTTCGTGATCGCGAACGATTCCTAAAATATGAACGACCTTGTCTGGCAAAATGGTTTTGCCTTTCAAACAAAGTTTCAATTTGTTTAGTCAATAATGACATTTGATGAAGGATTGTGTTCTCGAATGCTAAACGATCAGTTCCTCTATTGTTGTCATTAGAATGTGATACGCCTGAAACATTGAAAGAGAAACCAAGGGAACTTTCAAAAACACGATCTGCCAGAATACTTAATTCATTCAATGGCACATTTGCAACGGCTAAAATTGATTGTACACTTTGAGGAAGTTTAGTCAACCAAAGTTTCTTTAAAAGAGAATCACCAACTGAATTTCCAGCTAGTGATTTCATTTTAGCTAATAAAGTAGATGGTTTATCATCACCAATATCAAGGCCATTTAATAATTTATGAAGTTTACGATCTTCAGATTCACCAAATCTAGCGATGATCGTTGCCTTTAAATCGGAATAAAGTGTTTCTGAAGAAGTATTTGCGATGATATCTAAAACCTTATCACATTCATCCTGGGTCAACATGCTTATCGTGTGAGTAAATTTCGTAGTTTCGGACGATATGCCTGCTGACCTGAACTGAATTTCCAAGGCATTGAACCATGCCACGGGATTTCTTTTCCAAAAAGATATTTTTTGTACAGCAACAAATGACATATTAAAATCACCTAATCCCTGAAATGGATTAGGTGCGTCCAAATTAGGAAAAGGTGGAGTATGTGGCGCAATTACATTATTATTTTCCATATTGAAATGAAAAAATATTTGAAAATTTTGACGAAGAATGAAAACTTTCGAAAAATCGAATTGATGAGTATTATATACTTGAGTATTAATAAGAAAAATATCTAAAATAACTTAATAACTTATAATAAATACTACGTATCTGCAATAATCTTGTCTTCTATTATTTTTGAGTTGACTCTTGTATCGGTTCCTTGTATTTCACTATGGATTCGTTTAATTCCAGTTAATTCTTTATAATTATATATTTATTATTCTTGCTGCTTTGCTGTTGCCGCTATTGCTGTTGCTGATGCCGCTGTTGCTGATGCTGTTATTGCTGTTGTCGCTATTGCTGTTGCTGATGCCGCTGTTGCTGATGCCGCTGTTGCTGATGCTGCTATTGCTGTTGTCGCTATTGCTACTGCTGTTGCCGCTGTTGCAGTTGCCATTGTTGTTGTTGCTATTGCTGTTGCTGCTAGTGTTACTATTGCCACAGTTGCTGTTGCCGTTGTTGCTGTTTATGATTCTTCTTAATTACAAAGAGCATCAAAAAATTCCTTCAAAAAATTTGGATCTCGGCCGATGTTTTAGATAATTATGCCTGGGCTTCTCTATTTTCTTGTTATTATTATGGTGAAATACGACGATGTTGATGCGAATCTGTATATTTCGACTATCGATCCAATGTTTATGTGCAATCGAATAAACTTATGCTCTTTATATTTATCAGGCGTGTCGCCTGTTGGGGTCACCAATTATTTGCTGGATGTGTTAATATTTTTATTATAAACTTTTAATTCAGCAAATATTTTATTATGATAATTTATTATTTTTATTTATCACATATAATTAATTAAACAACACAATATTTGATATTTTAATTGAACACTGCAATATATATTTTTGTTACACATTTATTATTAATAATTACTTATTTTTCTTTTTGTATATTTTATTTAAATTAATAGCAACGTTTTATTTTTAATGTCTAACTAGTAATCAATTTATTTTTCATCCAATTTTCTATTTTCGACTGACTTCATATCTATAAAATTTTTTAATTTTTGAAAACAAAAGTTACTAATTCCAAAATTTCTCGTTAATAAAAATCAAAGTGATTTTTATCAACAAGTGAATTTATAAATGTGTTGGAGCACCACAAACTCACGAACTAGTCGGAAAGTTTGGTTTGCCGAGATACAATAAGCTCACGTCGTCAAATAGCAATACTCGTATCTAATGCAGTTGGAAATATGATATTTTCGAGGATTTTCAAGAGTTAAGTTTTTTCGGTTTTGCACATCAGTTTGACATAATAAAGGCGGTATAGGTAACGAATTTTTCATTTTCGTAGATTGAGGTGACCAAGGTATACCCAAGCAGGCAGTGTGCTGGAATTATGCGACGACCGGGATTTGAACTCACGACCTTCGTATTGTAGCCCAACACGCTACCCACTAGGCTACACCCTAGCTTATCTCAGTGTATCTATTTAATTTTTGAAGCCTAAATTTTGTATAAAATATTTTTAAAGCTACTCTAGCATGATGTTAAAAAAATAGTTGAATACAGTCACTCCTTCCACCAATTCCGCATACAAAATTTCTTAAAATCATACAAATTGCCCCTACATCTAGAGTATCTCATGATTGAGCTTCACGCCCAATCGTAGTCCAGTTATGTTCTTTTTACGTTTTATTTTCACATTTTCTAATGTTTAATTTTCAAAATTATTTCTTTTAATAGCTTTGAAGAGTCGACCTGAATCCTCCAAACACTCATCTATGAACATTCGCTGCTGTTTTCCACCGTATTCAAAACCATTCAGAAGAAAACCTGAAGTTTTTTTTTCCGGAACTAATATTCATTACTTGCCCTGCTCCAGTTTCAAATGGGTTATTGCAGCTTTTTATCGCTGTCATTAAGCTATTTAATTTGTCTCTGCTTCTTTTGATATTCCTTTGCCGTAGATAAAAACTCAGAACATATCGTTTTTCGCAAAGTTGACTTATTACATCTATTATTTTCGTACTTCAAGTTATTGATTTTAACACCAATTAAAATTATTTATGAAATGTTCTCGACTACATTTAAACTTCATAGAATTCTGATAATTATTGACTATTTTGAAAGCAATTATTATCGAAATTAAATCGAGGATTTTGATTATTATTTGTATTATCTTTTTCATCATGTGAGTGTTTAATTGCGAAATAGATGGTTTGTCAAAAACTACCATTAAAATCTTTGACATGTAATACATTGTGACAAGCACGTACCGGGAATTTGTAATTAAAATTAGTCAGGGAAATGATATTTAAATTTTTTTTTGGTAAGCAGGTAGGACTGTCCTTAATTATTATCCCAGAAATCAGCGCGGTCTGTTAATTAGTTTGTTAACAGCAGCTGGTTGAATCGGTACACCTCAGAGTCCACGGCAATTTTTGTTTTATGTCCTCGATCGACTGAAAACAGGTTCCACGGAATGGTAATTTCAGTTTCGAGGATAGGAAAAAGTCACACGGGGCCAAATCTGGTGAATACGGTGGTTGATTGATGAAATTCGTTTCATTTTTGGCCTCAAATTCGATCACAATTGAGGCTCTATGCGATGGCGAATTTTCATTGCGGAAAAACTATGAATTCTCCTTATTTTACTAATGAAATAATTGGTAAATACCAAGATGGATTCAGAACCTGACGATTTACAACAGACCGATATTCTTAATGAAGCAGGTGTTTGAGAAATGCTGGGAATATAACACAGGCGTTTTTAAACAAGCATATGACAGTATCGACAGGAGCGTACTGTACCAAATCATTTTTGAGTTTGCAATTCCCCCAAAACTAGTGAATCCCAAAAGAGAATACAAACCGATTCCACAACCAGCTTTTCAACTTGGCACTAAAATATGTTGTCCGAAAAATCCCAGTCGACACCAACGACACGCTACAGTTCAAGTCCACCCGACTAATAGCATACCCTTACGACATTAACATCAGCAGAGACCGAAACGTCACGCCACCCCCCCCCCCCCCCCCCCCCTTGAATCTTCCGTTTTACTATAATTAGCCTCCACCTTCAATCAATCAAATTTCTGTTAAGTCCCCTTACAGGGGCACAGGACAGAAACAACTCTCTTCCACAAGGCGCGATCCTGAACATCGGCCTTAAACTGTTGACAGGACTTGTTTATTCCTCTGGTCTCCTGCTCAACTGCTCGCTTCGGGTCGACCGACCCGACGTTTTCCTTGAGGATTATAATTCAGAGCCTGTTTTCTCTGGTTTCCTCAAAGTGTGACCGAAATTCATATTTTGAGACCGTCAAGGTGGCATATAGTTCCATCGGAATCAGCTTAGAGATTGGCTAATTATTGTAAGGGGGAGGGTCAGAGGGGTGCAAAGAAAAACACTTAAAAATTAATATCTCAACTATCTCTTGAGCTATGTAATTGAAACTTGAAACGTATATTAAGCTATACTAGGGAAATACAAAAAAAATATAACATGTCGCAATAATAGTAGTGGGGGGAAATGGGGAGCATTTCAAAAATGGCGCACTTTTCAAAATTACAAATCCTTATATCTCAAAAAATAGTACAGATATCAAATCGAAAATTTGTCAGATTGTAGAACTACATAATGGTTAATTTTGATAAAAATTTTAAGTTGGGAGGTGTAAGAGGAGGGAGGTGATAAGCCAAAATGTCGAAAACTTTGAGTGATTTTTTCAGGGCTCTGGTGAAAGATACAATGTTGAAATTTTGCATGTGAATACCTTTATTTGATGTACATACAAAAATAATAATAACTTGATCCATAATTGTTATAAACCGACCCCCCGGTCTAACGTGCAAAAGGTGTTTCATTTGCATTGAAAAAAACACATAAACTGAAAATTTTTTAGTGAAATTTTAAGGTAGAAACTTGAAAATTTGCGAAATGCATTTAAAAAAATTCCTTAATATACGAAATATTAACTGGTCGAAAACCTTTAAGACTTCTACCCCCTCCCATACAAAATTATTTTTTCGACCATTTTTAAGAAATCAATTATCACCTAACTATTACAAGCTATCAATTTGAAATTTTGCATAAAAACTTACAAAAATAATTGATATAAAATGACGTTAAAAGTTTTGAAATCGCGCTTGCCCTTCTACCCCCTCCCATACAAAAGCATGTTCCGACCAATTTCTTTAAATCAACTTATAACCAACAAATTAAAAGCTACGAACTTGAAATTTTGTACGAGCACTTTACAACAAAAAAGAAAGAAAATTGCATCACAAATTTTACGATTCCCCTACCTCCCCTACCCCCTCCCATACAAAATTATTTTTTCGAGCATTCTTAAGAAATCAGTTATCAGCTAACTCTAAAAAGCTATCACTTTCAAATTTTGCATAGAAACTTATAAAAATAATTCAAATGAAGTTGCTTTAAAAGTTTTGAAATCGCGCTTGCCCTTCTACCCCTCCCATACAAAACTATGATTTCGAACAATTTCATTAAATCAACTAATAACCAACAAACTAAAAGCTACGAACTTGAAATTTTATACAAGCATCTTACAAGAGAAGCGAAATAAAACCACATATCCAATTTTACGATTCCATTACCTTCTCTACCCCCTCCCTTGCAAATATTCGGTTTCGTGAATGTAGAATACACCGAATTTTATGAAAATTCTATGCAATTTCGTCTATGAAACACATTCTATACAGAGAATATTGGAGGTGATTCAAGCAATTAATTAAAAAGCTATTAACATCCTCCCACCCATACTATTACCCCTCCTTCTCCCCTCGTGAAAACCGAAACTTGCAGAAACGAATGAAATATTGTTAAATTAACAACAGCCCTGCTCAAGAACTCCCTTTCACTAAGCCTTCCCTAACCACTCTAACCTGCATATTGACTTTCCACTCATCTGCAACTTGTCCCAAGAATAATAAAGTTTCGCCCGACTTGTTGGCAGTTTATTGGTATATGACACCGAACGTGGTATGCAAAATGTTTCATGGAGAAATATAAGTTTGTAGCTTGCATTATTTTCAATGAAATTGGACA
This sequence comes from Chorisops tibialis, assembly GCA_963669355.1. Taxonomy (NCBI): domain Eukaryota; kingdom Metazoa; phylum Arthropoda; class Insecta; order Diptera; family Stratiomyidae; genus Chorisops; species Chorisops tibialis. The sequence goes on along the minus strand of OY770262.1, from coordinate 265,068,237 downwards.
TTGTTTTCCTGAAATTGGCGCATTCGCATGGGAGGTGGCAGAGGAAGTGGAGGGTTTTAGATGATTTTGAAACTGCTTATCAACATCCTTATCGCCATGCTTTGTTTCAATTTCAAAGTCGATTGCTCTCATATATTGGAAGAAGAAATTCTTTCCATGAATTTATAATGTAGATATATATATGGGTGCGTTGCGGGTTATGGAAGGAGTGAAACGAAGCTGATAACTTTTTTTATCATTTACTGCAATTATCAAGAAACAAAGTCGAATTTTAGGCTTGTACATTTTCTAGTTTTAACGGAAAAATTGACATAGTGCATTTACCAAAATTAGGCATTTGTGTGGGTGGGGGTAGAAGGAGTATACGAATCAAAACATTTTCCGCCGTCAATGATATTTCTATTATTATACTTTCCACAAAACTGCAGTTTCAAAGCAAACTAATTTAATTGAATTTAAAAATTCCCTAAAATTTGTGTGGGAGGGGGTAGAAGGAGTGGGGGGTTTAGCCCGTTCACAAACTCAAAGTTTGTATGGGAGGGGGTAGAAGGAGTGGGGGGGTATAGCCCATTCACAAACTTAAAGTTACTTTTTTGCTAAAAATTACACACAACAAATTTCAGTACGATAGCTCAAAGCACATTCGAGAGTTATGTCGTAGACAGACGCACAGACGGTAACTCGGAATCGAGGTTCGACAACAAATATTTCTGTACACTCGGCGGCTCTGTTCGATCATTATTTCTTAGCGTTACAAACGGTAAGGCGAACACAGTATACTCTCAGATTTCATCTAGAGTATAAAAATTCGACCGATAATGTTTTTAGCCCTGCCTTTTCGGATCCCAATGGATACAAAAATTAAATTATTTTCTAAGTGTATCCCACAAGCCCCTCTATACAGTGGTGGCCACGAATTTAGCACACTCGGTATCTGTAACTTTCAAGTGCAAATATTTTCTACTGTTTTATGCTTTTCAGTCGAGTTTTATTTCTTGAGTGTTGGCTATGATGGGTTGACCATGTCTCCCGTTAATTTAGCCTGGTTCCTTTGTTGCCTTTTTCTATTCTCACTTAATTGCAAGTAGTAAGTGATCAAGCTGGCCACGAATTTAGCCCACCTTTGAAATCTTACTAATTTCGGGCTTTTGTTTGTGTTAAATCAAATTTATTAGTAAGATTTGCGTTTTTTTAATTTCATTTATGATTGTTGTTTACAAAATGTGAAATATGGTGAAAGGTACATGGTGCACAGAGACTCAGCGGCAGGTAGTTCAGCAAATGAAGAGCAATGGAAGTATCGTTACGCAAGTTGCTAGTGCTTTAAGATGTTCCAGAAAGATGATGTACAATGCATTGAGCCATATGCAACAATATTGGAGCTCCAAAAATGTCATACAGCAACCTCGAGCACGAAAAACAACAATTACAGAGGACTGTCTGATTTATAGAGCCTTAATCAAGAACCCTTTTAATAGCTCGACCATTATAAAAAAACGATATTTCGTCGGAATTTGGCATTGACGTATCCTCAAGGACAATAAGACGACGGCTCAATCAAAAACAATTGCGTGGATGCATTGCACAGAACAAGCTACTTGTGTCAAAAAAAAATTTAAATCTCGAATTGAGTTTGCCCGTGAGCACTTGCAACAACCTTTGATTTTTTGGAAAAATGTGCTTTGGAGTGACGAATCAAAGTTTTGAAGGAACGGATCCGACGGTAAGCGGTACGCATGGCGTCCTCCAAACATGCAGCACCATCCAAAGTACACTTATAAGACTGTTAAGCACGGTGGTGGGAGTGTGATGGTGTGGGCGGCGTTTTCTTGGTACGGCGGTGGCCCTAAACATAAAATTGATACAAGAATGGATCAGGATGTTTACAAAACATTATTGTAAACACAATGATGCCATTTGCTGATGATAACATGCCCCCTTAAATGGCGTTTTATGCATGACAACGATCCAAAACACACTTCGCGCACAGTGAAGAGTTGCTTGGAAGAGAACCGAATTGATGTTCTGACCAATCACGGGATATCAATCCCATTGAGAATTCGTGGAATGATGTCGAGGAGCATAATCACGTAGTCAAACCAGAAAATATGGCCGATTTTTTGGATCGAAATTAAAAAAGCTTGGTATTCCGACAGAATGTTGTATGACCCTGGTAGAGAGCCTACAGTGGAGATGGGCTGCTGTCATTAAAAATAAAGGATATCCGACAAAATACTAAATTTATACGTAGGAATTTCGCTGAAAATAAACAATTATTAAACTGAAATAGAAAAGAATGGGAAGGAAATAACCAAATGATACAAAACGGTACATAATCATCACATCGTGGGCAAAACTCAAGAAATAAAATTGCACTTGAAAGTTACAGATACCGAGTGTGCTAAATTCCTGGCCACCACTGTATATGTTGATTTTTAGATTCCTAGCTAGAACTATGATTGAGATATTCGAATTCTTAGCTTTCGGTTTTAGCGCTCCCCTCGCTTCCTCCTTAGCCCGTACACCCCCCGAAATAGGTGGCCGCCTGAGATCCGCAACCATCTAAAATCCACCAAAAAATGAACTTTCTATCTTGAATGGTTTGGGAGTTAATGTGCGCTAAGCATCTACGTACGGCTTACGACGTACGGCATACAGACGGACGGATTTTGTTTTTTGCATTTTACTTTATTATTTTAATAATAAACTATTGTGATCGACTTGAAAAAAAAAATTTGCTCCCCGAAATTTTGTTTTTTCGCGTTTCATGGCTAAAATAGCCCAAAAATGCAAAAAAAACAAATCCGTATGTCTGTACGCCGTCCGCCGTACGCTGGTGTGTACGCACAGCGCACATTAACTCCCAAACCCTTCACGAGAGAAGGTTCATTTTTGGAGGGATTGTAGATAGTTGCGGAACTCAGACGGACATCCATTTTGGAGGGTGTAAGGGTTCAGGGGGAGGCGGGGTGAGCGCTTTAACCGGAAAATAAGAATTCAAATATCTCAACCATGGTTATAGCTAGGAAGCTACAAATCGATATACATATAAAGGGGTATGTTGGACAACTTTTAAAAATAATTTTTTATTCATTAGAGTGCAAAAGGGGGGGGGGGGGGTGCTAAAAACCAATTGTCGGCCGAATTTTTGTTTGTCAAATAATTATATCTTCGAAATTAATTACCATAAAAAATTTATATTTTTAGACTATAAAGGTGGCATATAGATCCACTGGAATCAGCTTACATAGAGGCTAATTATTGTAAGGGGAGGGTCGGGGGGTGCAAAGAAAATCACTTAAAAATCAATATCTCGGCTATTTGTTGAGCTACATATGTAATTGATACTTGGTACTCATATTAAACTATATTAGGCTTCCGTGGCGTAGTGGAAAGCGTGCTTGCTTCTCAGTCAATAGTTCGTGGGTTCGGTTCCCACTCCAGATGGGATTTTTTTAAGCGCAAATTTTTCAGTTGCTACTGGTGATAAAAAATTATTCGCAATAAAATGGGGAAACGGTGTAAAAGTGAAACAGTTCCACTTCAAGAAGGCCTAGATACTCAGTAGATGGTTTCTGTTCGCTTTCTATCATTCAGTCCCTCATAACATCTGCAAATATTTGTCAGTAAGCAGCCAGTACAACTGAGCAATATACCAGCTTCTCCACTCGCTACGGTCGTTCTCACTCCCCTTCCCAACCTTCCCCATCCCATTCCTTCCCTCCATGACTGTGTTTGTGCATTGCACATAAAGGCCGAAATTGCCTATAACACAGGTCATTCTGTAAAAAAAGAAAAACTAGAGAAATGCGAGAAAAATATAATATTTGGACAAAATAGTAGTGGGGGAAAATGGAGAGCATTGCACTTTCCAAAACTTCACACCATTATATCTCAAAACTGAGTGCAGATATCAAATTCAAATTTTGTCAAATTGTAGAACTACATAGTTTTGAATTTTGGTAAAAGTTTTACGTCGGGAGGTGTAAGGGGAGGGACGTGATAAGCAAAAATGTCGAAAATTTTGAGTGATTTTTTTAGGGATCTGATAAGAGATACAAATTTTAAATTTTCCATGTGGATACATCTATTTATTATACATACAGAAAAAATAATGAAAATTCCGCAATTGTTATGCACCGACCCCCCTGGTCTAACGTGCACAAGGTGTTTCATGTGCAATGAAAAAATACATAAACTGAAAATTTTTGAATGAAATTTTAAGGTACAAACTCGAAAATTTGCAAAATGCGTTTAAAAACAATTTCTAAAAAAATGAGTTAATATGGTCGAATACCTTCCAAACTTCTACCCCCTCCCATACAAAATTATGTTTTCGACCATTTTTAAAAAATCAATTATCACCTAAAAATTAAAAGCTATCAATTTGAAATTTTGCACAAAAACTTTCGAAAATAGTTGAAACGGAACTGCGTCAAAAGTTTTGAGATCTCACTTGCCCTTCTACCCCCTCCCATACAAAAGCATGATTTCGACCAATTTCAATAAATCAACTGCTAACCAACAAATTAAAAGCTACGAACTTGAAATTCTGTACCTTACAAAAGAAATGAAATAAAACTGCATCACAAATTTACATTTACATTTCCCTTACCTCTTCTACCCCCTCACATACAAATGATTGGTTTCGTGAATGTAAAATACACCAAATTTTATGAAAATTCTAAGCAACTTCGTCTATGAAACTGACATTCTATGCAGAAAATATTGGACGTAATTGAAGCAATCAATTGAAAAATTATTAACACCCACCCACCCTTAATATCACCCCTCCCTCATAAAAACCCAAACTTGCATAAACGAATGAAATATTGATTACATGTACTGGAGCTATCGATCGTATTCGCAACTAAGTGTTGAATTGGCATCATCCCTGCTCTAAAGGGGGTTCCACTTGTGAAAGGGGTTTCACTTGTAAAAGGGGCTTCAACTTGTGAAAGGGGGCTCCACTTAGTCTTCCCTAACCACTGTAACTTGCATATTGACTTTCCATGCATCTTTAACTTGTCCCAAAAATAATAAAGTTGGGACCGACTTGTTGGCAGTTTATTTAGGTTATTTTAGCAATGAAACGCAGAAAAACAAAATTTCAGGGTAGCAAATTTTTTTTCCAGGTTGATCACAATATTTTCTTACTAAAATAAAAAAAAAATCAAATTCCTGTCAAGACCACCTATAGGGGCATAAGACAGAAACAACTCTCTTCGACAAGATCCTGAGCATCGGCCTTAAGCTATTGCCAAAACTTGTTTATTCCTCTGGCCTCCTCGTTTCCAGGCGATGTTTCGCTCTGGTTTCCTCAGTGTGACCGATCCGCTGCCAACTCCGCCATTGAATCTCAATACCTATTTTAGTCTGGCCAGTTGTACTCCAAAGTTCGTCTTTGGAGATGACTTCTGGCCAGAATTTTCCGAAAATGCAGCGGCGGTATTGGTTCACGAAAGTTTGCAGTTTCTTGGTGAGCCGAACGGTCACTTTCCATGTTGCACAACCATATGACAACACGGATTTGACACATGCGTCAAAAACTCACAGCAGCCAGTTAAAAAAAAAGATGTTATTTTCCAATAAATTTTGCTTTTAAATTAAATTGTTAAGTTGTTTTTCAATTTGCAATGGAAAAAATAAAAAAAAAAATTTTTTTCACATTGCCGAAATTTTGGATTTGATGGTTTAGTTTCGGTTTTTTGGTCATAACTTGATCAAAAAACGAGCTAGGACAATTTTTTTTTGTTTTTAAAGAAAGATAAATGTGTCGGGTAGTTTTTAAGATCACAAACTCAAAAAAAATAAACTGCCAACAAGTCGGGCGAAACTTTATTATTCTTGGGACATGTTGCGGTGGAGTGGAAAGTCAATATGCAGGTTAGAGTGGTTAGGGAAGACTAAGTGAAAGGGAGTTCTTGGGCAGGGCTGTTGTCTATTTAACAATATTTCATTCGTTTCTGCAAGTTTAGGTTTTTATTAAGGGAGGAGGAGCGGTAATAGTAAGAGTGGGTGGATGTTAATAGCTTTTTAATTAATTGCTTGCATCACGTCCAATACTCTCTGTATAGAATGTGTTTCATAGACGAAGTTGCATAGAATTTTCATAAAATTTAGTGTATTTTACATTCACGAAACCGAACATTTGTATGGGAGGGGGTAGAGAAGGTAGGGGAATCGTAAAATTTGATATGTAGTTTTATTTTGCTTCTCTTGTAAGGGGCTTGTATAAAATTTCAAATTCGTAACTTTTAGTTTGTTGGTTATTAGTTGATTTAATGAAATTGGTCGAAATCATAGTTTTGTATGGCAAGGGGTAGAAGGGCAAGCGCAATTTCAAAACTTTTAAAACAACTTCATTTGAATTTTTGTATAAGTTTTTCTGCAAAATTTGAAGTTGATAGCTTTTAAGAGTTAGCTGACAACTTATTTCTTAAAAATGCTCGAAAATATAATTTTGTATGGGAGGGGGTAGAGGAGGGAGGGGAATCGTAAGACTTGTGATGCAATTTTCTTTCTTTTCTATTGTAAGATGCTCGTACAAAATTTCAAGTTCGTAGCTTTTAATTTGTTGATTATTAGTTGATTTAATGAAATTGGTCGAAATCATACTTTTCTATGGGAGGGGGTAGAAGGGCAAGCGCGATTTCAAAACTTTTAACGTAATTTCATTTCAATTATTTTTGTAAGTTTGTATGTAGAATTGCAAATTGATAGCTTTTAATAGTTAGGTGATAATTGATTTCTTAGAAATGGTCGAAAAAATAATTTTGTATTGGAGGGGGTAGAAGCTTTAAAGGTTTTCGACCAGTTAATATTTCGTATATTTAGGGATTTTTTTTAAATACATTTTGCAAATTTTCAAGTTTCTACCTTAAAATTTCACTCAAAAATTTTCAGTTTATGTGTTTTTTTCAATGCACATGAAACACCTTGTGCACGTTAGACCGGGGGGATCGGTTTATAACAATTATGGATCAAGTTATTATTATTTTTTTATGTACATCAAATAGACGTATCCACATGCAAAATTTAAACTTTGTATCTTTCACCAGAGCCTCAAAAAAATCACTCAAAATTTTTGACATTTTTGTTTATCACCTCCCTCCCCTTACACCTCCCAACTTAAAATTTTTATCAAAATTAACTATTATGTAGTTCTACAATCTGACAAATTTTTGATTGGATATCTGTATTATTTTTTGAGATATAAGGATTCATAATTTTGAAAAGTGCGCCATTTTTGAAATGCTCCCCATTTCCCCCCACTACTATTATTTCAAGATCTTATATTTTTTTTGTATTTTTCCAGTATAGCTTAATATAAGTTTCAAGTTTCAATTACATAGCTTAAGAGATAGTTGAGATATTCAGTATTAAGTGTTTTTCTTTGCACCCCTCCTGACCCTTCCCCTTACGATAATTAACCACTCTCTAAGCTGATTCCAATGGAACTATATGCTACCTTGACGGTCCCAAAATATGAATTTTTTACGATAAGTAATTTCGAAGATATAATCATTTGAAAAAAAAATTCGGCCGACAATTTGTTTTTAGCCCCCCCCTTTCGGACGCCAATGGATAAAAAAATTAAATTATTTTTAAAAGTTGTCCCACAAACTTCTCTATATGTGTGTTGAGTTTTAGCTTCCTAGCTGTTACCTTGGTTGAGATATTTGAATTCGTATTTTTCGGCCTTAGCGCTCCCCCCGCCTCCCCCTGAACCCGTACACCCCCGAAAATGGGTATCTGCCTGAGATCCGCCACTATCTACAATCCCCCCAAAAATGAACTTTCTATCTTGAAGGGTTTGGGAGTTAATGTGCGCTGAGCGTACACACCGGCGTACGGCGTACGGCGGACGGCGTACGGCGGACGGCGTACAGACAGACGGATTTTTTTTTTTTGCTTTTTTAGGCTAATTTAGTTATGAAACGCGAAAAAAAAAAATTTCAGGGTAGCAAATTTTTTTTTTTTTCCAAGTCGATCACAATACTTTATTATTAAAATAATAAAGTAAAATTTAGTCAAAATTTTGAGCAAAAAGCCTTCAAAGTTGAAGGACATTTTTGGAAAACAAAATTTTTTCATGTTCAAACTACTCTAGCAATTCAGTGGCTGATTTGATTATTGCAGACCCTTGTTGGAAAGGTACATTAATAAGCTCTCCAACAAAATGTTACGCATCGAGCTATCTCAAGTAGTTTTGGAGATATTGGCCTTTTAGTTCGACAATCTCCACCATGAACCAAAAACTAGAAAATCACCCCTAAGTCGCTAGGGGTTGGAGCTACAAGTTTTCCGTAGTATATTTTTTTGTGCACCACGAGGTCCCCTATCACCATGTTTTTTTTGTCGCATCTATTCTGTTACACCCTGTATAATACTTTAAATGCATCTTATTGGTCAACAAAAAATAACGAGCAAATATTATTGTGCTTCTACTATCATCTGAGTTTCTTCAAACCAATGCATCGCTTCTAACTTTGCCATCCAACACACTTTATTTGCCATTCAATTTCCAACGTGCTTTGACCGAAAATGTCAATAGAAACTGCTTAAAGTGAAAAAAAAAAAATTGCAATAGAAATAAAGCAAACAGAACGAGTCTAACAAGAAAAGTTACATACGCTCGCTCACGATCTGATTTTGCACAATGCTGCTGCTGTTGCTGACCACGACGCTGCGAATCCGATCGACAGCATTCGTCGATATCGATCTCGACTCGATCAATGTGTCGCCAATTTAGCGCCAATGTTTCCTTCTTGGTCTGATTGCGTTACCGTAGCGTAACTGTTCTTAGCTTCCTATGGCCGTGTTGCTGTTACTGCAGCTGCAAGTGCACCGAACACACAACTGCAAAAATAAATCGCTCTGAACCACTGAGGCCTATGTGCAGCGATTGCAACATTTGGCCGAATCGACGATGCACTCAATCACAATCACCGTTTCGCAGCACTTAACACTCGCTCCTATCTGTACGCACAGCTTCAACACTCAAGGATCGCAATCCTTCACACCTCAAGGAGAATAAAAAGGGACGATCGAGTCTACCCGGATGGCGAAAGACGAAGAACTAAACTCGTAAAGTCACAGTAACTCGGTTTCTTTCACTTGACCGTTGGTCGACAATCCGCGGCCTAACACCGAATGTCTCGAGCTAAGAAAACGTACTGCCGCAAGTTTCGTGGGCTCCGTTCATCCGAGCCATGTTCCAGCAGCAGCAAGCAAGCACAGCAACAGTTCGTTTCGTCACGACCGCGCTCAACATTTCTTTTTCGCGGGTAGGAATGAGCTTTAGAGGATTTGAACTTTAGGAACTGCTTTCCTCAACGTCACAGCAGCACGAAGCAGAGCAGAGCAACAAAAGTCAGCCCGGTGGAATGAGCTCTTGGCTGCAGATTTGGAGATTTCCCAGCCTCATTTGCCTGTTGGTCTTCGGTGCATTGCGCCGAAGCAACATTTGTTGCTTTACAGTCGAAGTGCAAGGTATGCGAACAGTTTAAAGATAAATTGAGCTAAGGCTTGTGTTTCACAATCACAGAAATTTGGAAAAATAAACTTTTATTATTTTATATTTAGATAAAAGTAGCGAATCGCGGACTTTTCCAAAATGCACAAAAATGAATTTTATTAACTTATTACATATGTTTGTGTAATAATGATAGATTAACTGATTTTAGAGCGCGGACGATACTATTATTAACGATTTTTCGCCTGGAAAATGAGGAAAAGTGCGTTCTAAAATGGCAATTTCATCTTTTCCTCGGCGGAATTTTCATAAAAAATACATTTACACGAACTACAAGATTATAAATATTATAAAAACATAACCAGGTTAATTATCCAAGCCTTCCGGAAGGCAAAAAATTAAAATTATTTATTGCGTTTAACTAAGCCCGGGCGAATTGAAAGTTTCCACGTACATACTTCGACTGACAGTTTCAATATTTAGTAATGCCCTACACAAAAATCAATTGGGATTACCTAGTTGGTAGCCGAGGGAAAATGTTTAGTTAGTACCGACGCATCGAAGTATAATTACGTCGTTTCATCCTTGCCGCAGGATGTGGCTGAGTCCCTGATCGACATGAGAGCCTTCCAGCGGATAATCGATACAGTTACCTAAAAAAAGCTTTAATCGATCGCAATTCGTTAAGCATCGAAACACGAATAAAAAAACTCGTGTCTGACGAGGAAATCGGGGATAAAAAACCCTCCGAGTTCTACAGAAAGATGATATCACTTGCAGGTACATCTGGAACTGTTGGGGAAGAGCTTATTAAACAATTATGGTTAAGCAGATTACCACACTTAATAAACATTGCCCTTATTTCCCAGATGGACAAAGCATACTGGACACCGCAGATAAGATATGGGAGGCCATGCAAAATAGTCATAACGTATCGGCTGTGGTCGAAGTGCCAAAACAGAAGAATCAAAACTCTCTTTCATCACAAAATTCTCAATTCGAAATTTTAGAACAAGAGATCAAAGAATTGAAGAGAATGATTACCAAGCAACATCATTTTAGCAGAAACTCACGGTCCACTTCTAGAGGAAGAAATCCTTCTGGCAATCGATCTAATTCTAGAAGAAGAGAATTCAACAGCCGTGGACCATTATGCTGATATCATTTCAAGTACGGGAATCAATCTCGAAAATGTACAGAACCTTGCAAATTCGATAAGGATTCCACCCCGTCCAGTTGCTTTTCGACAAACTAATTCATCCCATTGTCAATGCGGCAGACAGTGGGATGCTTACAAAATGCCGCCGTCCTTTCATCAAAGATAGACGAAATAAATTGAATTTTCTGATCGACACTGGCGCAGATCGCTCAGCATTACCACATAGAGATTTCTTTAAACATTCTCGTACAAACTCTGAATTTTGTCTTTCAGCCGCAAAGGGCACAATCATAAATACTTTTGGTACAAATCTACTTGAAGTAGATTTTGGTTTGAATCACACTTTCTTACATGAATTTATCATAGCTTCAGTGAACAAGCCCATTATAGGCGCAGATTTTTTATAAAAAAAAAAATGCATTAATTGTTGATATAAAAAACAAGCGCTTAATTGACAGCAAAACAACATTTTTCACGCATGCTAAATCTATTAACACAAATACACCTACTCCAGTCAACTACACAAGAGATAACGTCTATGGAGATATATTACGGAAATACCCTTCGGTTACCGCAGCACCAAATTTTAAAAACTCAACTAAACACAACGTTGTGCACCATATCCTAACTAAAGGCCCATTGCCATTCTTCAAGCCACGTAGATTGGATCCAACGAAATATGAGGTAGCCAAGCTAGAATTCAAGCTCATGACCGAATTGGGAATTTGTCGTCCTTCATCATCTTCGGTGTTTTCACTCCTTCATTTAGTAACGAAAAAAGACACTGGAGAATTTCGGCCATGCGGTGACTACCGTAGATTAAACCTGTCACCATACCAGATCGCTACCCTATTTCTCATATACAGGACTTTACAATGAAGTTGGCTTGCTGCACTACATTCTCAAAAATCGACTTATTCCGTGCGTACCATCAAATCCCAGTGGCAGTGGAAGACGTGTACAAAAGAGCTATCACAACTCCGTTCGGTCTCTTTGAGTTCCCCGTAATGAATTTTGGATTTCGAAATGCTGGCCAAACATTTCAGCGTTTCATGAACGAAGTCCTAATCGATCTAGATTTTGTATTCGTCTATATAGACGATATATTAATAGCCAGCAAGGACGAATCAGCGCACAAAATGCATTTAGATCTTGTTTTTGGAAGACTAGCTAAATACGGCTTAAGCATAAAACTCAGTAAATGCATTTTCGGAGTTCCAAATCTTGACTTCCTGAATCACACTATTTCTAAAAATGGCATAACTCCATCAAAGAATAGAACAGAAGCCATAGCTAATTATCCGGCTCCTGGATCTATTCAGCAAACGCAACGCTTCAAAGGTATGGTAAACAATTATCACAGGTTCATACCACACTTAGCTGTGCTTTTAGCACCTATACTTTTACATCTTACATCGATGCAAAATGAAAAGAAAACAGAGTCAAAGCTAACATTTTCGTGGCCCGAATACTGTAATGATGCATTTCAAAAAATCAAACAATCTTTTAGTGATGCGGTACTTCTAGTCTATCCTGACAATACAGCCACACTAAGCATAACAACAGATGCATCCGATAAAGCAGTAGGTGCTGTTCTTCAACAATATCACAACCAGCAATGGCAGCCGTCAGCCTTTTTCTCACGAAAGCTATCCTCAGCAGAGATTAAATATTCTACGTTTGACCGGAGCTCCTCGCAATATAAATTGCTGTCAAGCACTTTAGGTATTTCGTTGAGGGAAAACTATTTGTGATTTTTACAGACTACAAACGATTAGCATACGCTATTAAACCGAGAGGAGTCCAAGGCAGACTCGACATTTAGAATATATATCTTAATTTTCGACGGACATTCAACATATTAAAGGTAAAGACAATATTGTAGCCGATTGCCTTTCAAGATCTCATCCCGAAATTTCTATGACAAACCAAAATTTCAAACATTCGTCTTTCGTAAAACATCAACAATCTGACACAGAATTACAGACTCTTATATCCGGCAATAAACTCCCTAACTCTAAAGTAGAAATGACACTATTAAAAATCCCCTTTTACAATGATAAATTCTGGTGTGAAACTGGAATAGGAGAAAATCGATATATATGTTCCATAACCTCTACGGCACGAAATCTAAAAGAAATTACATTCACTTTCGCATCCAGGAATTAGAGCTATAAGAAAACTCATTACTTCTCGTTATTTTTGGCCAAACATGGCTAAGGACATAAATAATTGGGTAAAATCGTGCATTTCCTGCCAGAAAGCAAAAGTGCATAGACACACCAAATCTGTCCCAGGCCGTTTCGCGATCCCTGCTGGCAGATTCGAGCACATTCACCTAGACTTAGTCGGACCCCTTCCACCGTCAGATGGCCACTCATAGATTTTAACGATTATCGACCGATTCACACGTTGGCCAGAAGCCTACGCAATAAAAGACATGACAGCTGTAACCGTCGCAAAGGCTTTCGAATGCCAGTATATTCCAAGATTTGAAGTCCCCACCACAATCACAACTGATCAAGGTTCACAATTCGAATCAAAGCTTTTCACCGAACTTCAAAGTCTCCTTGGAACGAATAGAATAAGAACAAATTCCTACCATCCACAATCCAATGGAATGGTAGAGCGATTACATAGACAAATAAAAGCATCTTTGATGGCCAGGTGCAACACCATTCATTGGAGCGAAGAGTTCGCTTTTGTCATGTTAGGACTTCGAGTATCGGTTAAAGATGATCTAAAATGCTCGCCAGCCGAAATGGTATATGGCGAAACACTCAAAATTCGTGGTGAATTTTTGTGCAATAGCACAGTATCCAATGAATCAACATCTAATAATTTCTTTGAGAGATTGAGAAACCATATGAGAACCATTAGACCCACCGAGCCACGTTGTTTAAAAGTTTCAAGTCAATTTGTTCCGAAGTCTTTAGACAACTGCACCCACGTATTTGTCAGAATTGATAAAGTGAAACCTCCGCTCAATCCTCCATATGATGGACCATTTTCCGTTGTCAGGCGATTCAGAAAACATTTTGTAGTAGAGATGAAAGGACGACCCAAATCTATTTCAGTTGATTGTTTGAAACCAGCTTTTGGTATACTAAGCAAAAAACAAAATTAAAACGAAGTTCCAAAAAGAGTCAGTTTTGACGACAATTTAAGTTGAAATATTTTCTAAAAAGGATAAAAATAATAATAGTATCAATTATCACCATATTATAATTTAATCGCTACGGTAGAGAGGGGGTACTGTGAATTATTTTCATCGCGACTTGTACACCATGGAATACGCGCTAGTATACCAATAAACTGCCAACAAGTCGGGCGAAACTTTATTATTCTTGGGACATGTTGCGGTGGAGTGGAAAGTCAATATGCAGGTTAGAGTGGTTAGGGAAGACTAAGTGAAAGGGAGTTCTTGGGCAGGGCTGTTGTCTATTTAACAATATTTCATTCGTTTCTGCAAGTTTAGGTTTTTATTAAGGGAGGAGGAGCGGTAATAGTAAGAGTGGGTGGATGTTAATAGCTTTTTAATTAATTGCTTGCATCACGTCCAATACTCTCTGTATAGAATGTGTTTCATAGACGAAGTTGCATAGAATTTTCATAAAATTTAGTGTATTTTACATTCACGAAACCGAACATTTGTATGGGAGGGGGTAGAGAAGGTAGGGGAATCGTAAAATTTGATATGTAGTTTTATTTTGCTTCTCTTTCTATTGTAAGATGCTCGTACAAAATTTCAAGTTCGTAGCTTTTAATTTGTTGATTATTAGTTGATTTAATGAAATTGGTCGAAATCATACTTTTCTATGGGAGGGGGTAGAAGGGCAAGCGCGATTTCAAAACTTTTAACGTAATTTCATTTCAATTATTTTTGTAAGTTTGTATGTAGAATTGCAAATTGATAGCTTTTAATAGTTAGGTGATAATTGATTTCTTAGAAATGGTCGAAAAAATAATTTTGTATTGGAGGGGGTAGAAGCTTTAAAGGTTTTCGACCAGTTAATATTTCGTATATTTAGGGATTTTTTTTAAATACATTTTGCAAATTTTCAAGTTTCTACCTTAAAATTTCACTCAAAAATTTTCAGTTTATGTGTTTTTTTCAATGCACATGAAACACCTTGTGCACGTTAGACCGGGGGGATCGGTTTATAACAATTATGGATCAAGTTATTATTATTTTTTTATGTACATCAAATAGACGTATCCACATGCAAAATTTAAACTTTGTATCTTTCACCAGAGCCTCAAAAAAATCACTCAAAATTTTTGACATTTTTGTTTATCACCTCCCTCCCCTTACACCTCCCAACTTAAAATTTTTATCAAAATTAACTATTATGTAGTTCTACAATCTGACAAATTTTTGATTTGATATCTGTATTATTTTTTGAGATATAAGGATTCATAATTTTGAAAAGTGCGCCATTTTTGAAATGCTCCCCATTTCCCCCCACTACTATTATTTCAAGATCTTATATTTTTTTTGTATTTTTCCAGTATAGCTTAATATAAGTTTCAAGTTTCAATTACATAGCTTAAGAGATAGTTGAGATATTCAGTATTAAGTGTTTTTCTTTGCACCCCTCCTGACCCTTCCCCTTACGATAATTAACCACTCTCTAAGCTGATTCCAATGGAACTATATGCTACCTTGACGGTCCCAAAATATGAATTTTTTACGATAAGTAATTTCGAAGATATAATCATTTGAAAAAAAAATTCGGCCGACAATTTGTTTTTAGCCCCCCCTTTTCGGACGCCAATGGATAAAAAAATTAAATTATTTTTAAAAGTTGTCCCACAAACTTCTCTATATGTGTGTTGAGTTTTAGCTTCCTAGCTGTTACCTTGGTTGAGATATTTGAATTCGTATTTTTCGGCCTTAGCGCTCCCCCCGCCTCCCCCTGAACCCGTACACCCCCGAAAATGGGTATCTGCCTGAGATCCGCCACTATCTACAATCCCCCCAAAAATGAACTTTCTATCTTGAAGGGTTTGGGAGTTAATGTGCGCTGAGCGTACACACCGGCGTACGGCGTACGGCGTACGGCGGACGGCGTACGGCGGACGGCGTACAGACAGACGGATTTTTTTTTTTTGCTTTTTTAGGCTAATTTAGTTATGAAACGCGAAAAAAAAAAATTTCAGGGTAGCAAATTTTTTTTTTTTTCCAAGTCGATCACAATACTTTATTATTAAAATAATAAAGTAATTTAAATTAAAAGTATAGTGAAAATAGAAAAACTGTAATACGAAAACGCCAACATGCAGCATGCCATGAATAAATAAATGTAATACAAAATAGTAATTGGAATTCAATATATTATAAGTGCTTGACATGTTAAGATCAGAAAAGAAAAAGTTTTTTTATTTAATTTTTCCCCTTGTGCCTTTCCTCCAACACTCTCAATCCAGCGAACAAGGGTAGCATTAAGACCTATGACCCTAAGCTTAGCTATGAGACAATCATACCAAAATCTGTCAAAAGCTTTTGCAATGTCAAGTGCGAGAACTTGACCTTCGCCGTGTTTATGTATGCATGAGTTCCAACGTTCTGTCAAGTAGACCAAAAGACCTCCGGTCGACCTTCCAGAACGGAACACATACTGGCGATCATGGATTAGCTGGTTATCCTCGAGATATTCAACGATTTTGCGATTGACAGCAGTTTCCATTACTTTCGAGAGCACTGAAGTAATGGCTATCGGGCGGTAGTTGGCGGGGTTCGCTTTGCTTCCTTTCTTGGGAATTGGCTGAACATTCGCAACTTTCCACATACGTGGAAAGTACCCAGAAGAGTAGGAAAGATAGAAAAGATTATGAAGAGGTTTAGCTAAAGAAAAGGCGCACATTTTAAGGGTAATGGGGGAATACCATCAGGACCAGCAGATTTGTGGATATTGAGCTCTTGAAGGATTCTAGAAATAAGTCTCGTGCGAAAATGTAGTTTAAGCAAAGATAAACCAGAATCAATTAGAGCGGGAGGCGGTTTGTTTGAAGGAGGAAGGCGTGAGTTTCTAGCGAAACTTGCTGCTAGTAAGTTAGCTTTTTCGATAGGATCAATAACGGTATGGTCGCCATCAACAAGTGGTGGTATTGAAGAAGAAATGAAATTATTGTTGACCGTTTTAATCAGTAAGATCTCGAGCCTTTACGGCACTGAAGGATCTTCCGTCGAAGTTTTTGGTCATGCTCAAATTTAACACGATTGAGTATAGATTTGCAGGCATTTCTTGACGCATTAAAAAGTTGAACCAAGAGTCATTCGACGGCCTGACTCTTTTATGACTGGAAGGTATGTAGAGCCTCATACCTTTCAGTATAATCTCAGTGACAAGTCGACAAGCTTCATCGCAGTCATTGGAATCAAAGCACAATTTCCAATTAAAGGCATTGAAGAAATCATTTAGAGCCTCCCAATTTGCTCTTTTGAAAGCCAAATATTTCTTCGAAGTGCCTTGATTGACAGCGGTGTACGTGCTATAACTGGAAATTGTGCACGAATCAAAAAATGATCCGTATTTCCAATTGGCGATGGTCATATGACAGAGATAGAATATTTCTCAGGCTGGCTGGTGAGGAAAAGGTCAAGAAGGTTGAAAAAATGTCCTGCAATATCTGGTAAACGAGTGGGCTAATCTACCAGCTATGTTAAACCGTTTAAAGAGGCAAAAAGCTCAGTATCACGCCCCTCCTGATCCGTAGTAGAGGAGTGTTTAAGTCAGGCAATGTTATGAACATTGAAATCGCCCGCGATAATGATTTCAGCGTCAGGGTTTGCAGTGTTTATTGACTGGATAGATTCAGTTAAGCCATCCAGTTCTAAGAAGTGTTCGCTGCAGTCATTGCTGGGCTTCTATACACATAACAGAGGTACATGACATGTCTTTGGATCAGCAATTTTATCCAGATATAGTTAAATTCTGGATTGGAGCAGTTCCCCAAATAGGGAACTAATTGGAAGGACACTCCGTTTTCGAAAAAATGCGGGAATAAGGTGATACCCGGGGACAGAATAAGACTGTTCACTTCCCGGTAATACCTTACATTCGCCAATTGCAGTTTGGGTATGGATATACAGTGAGAGATACACAGAACTCAGTCCCCGAACATTAATTTGATCAGTGGTGAAATTAACCATGATCAACAAGATCTTAGGCAGTTCTATGCGTAGCCGTTGTTGGATACAAAAAAGTGGGTTTAATGATGAAAAGCCCCGCAGGGCTACCCAAAACGTAGTTCTATGCATAGCAGTAGTTGGATACAAAAAAAAGGTTTAGTGATATAAAGCCCCGCAGGGCTACACAAAACGTAGTTCCATGCGTAGCCGTATTTGGATACAAAAAAGAGGGCTTAATGATAAAAAGCCCCGCAGGTCTACCCAAAACGTAGCTCTATGCGTAGCCGTAGTTGGATACGAAAAAGAAGGTTTAATGATAAAAAGTCCCGCAGGGCTACCCAAAACGTAGTTCTATGCGTAGCTGTAGTTGGATACAAAAAAGAGGGTTTAATGATAAAAAAACCCCGCAGGGCTATCCAAAACGTAGTTCTATGCAGAGAATTTTTTCTCAAATAATATTATTTAGATTTAAATTTTCCAAAAAAATTATAGTATTAATATAAACCATAATCTCCCAAAGAAACGATTTCTCTCGGCGGAAAATTCTATAACCCCAATTGATTTTTCTGCAGGGCATTACTAAATAATATAAATGTTTAAATGTCAGTCGAAGAACATGAAAACTTTAATTCGTCCGGGTTTACTCACACGTGATAAGTAATTTTAATTTTTTTCCTTCCGGAGGGCTGGTTATGTTTTTATAATATTTATAATCTTGTAGTTCGTGTAATTCTATTTTTTATAAAAATTCCCTCGAGAAACACGATGAAATTGCCGTCTTAAGACCTCAAAAATTAGATTTTAAAACGCAATTTTCCTCATTTGCAGGCGAAAAATCGTTAATAATAGTACTATCCGCGCTCTAAAATCACTTAGTCTATCGTTTTTATACATACTCAGTAAAAAAAATTTTGTGAATTTTAAAAAAGTCCGCTATTTGCTCATATTTATAAGGTCATTTAATATTTTTTAAAATATGGAACGCTTACATGAATTTATACACTACGGTTTTTCTAAAATATTCCATGCAATTGTGCAAATAGCACAATGTACAAATAAGCAGTTATTCGCTGACGATATTGCCGTTTTCTGAAGGAACAAAATTTGCTCTTGTTTCATATTTATAAGGTCAAAAAAACTTTTCTCTTTTAATTCATTTTCATTAAACATAAACATAAAAAATAAACGCCAAATTATATAAAATCAACAGATAATATTGCCCCCATTCAACAATACTTTATTTAGTCTCCCTTCCAAACTGCCAATGAGGTTCGTGATAATCCCAGGCTCTGTTCTACACCATTCCACTTGTATTGCACGAATAAGCTCTGCAATTGAGTTGAATTGGTGGTTATTAGCGTAAATCCGTTGTGATAATATGCCCCATAGATTTTCTATTGGATTCAAGTCAGGTAGGCAGGCCACCGCATAAGTTGAACCTCTTTAGCGGCAAACCAATTTTTTGTTTCACGGCTTACATGAATTCTAGCGTTATCCTGCTGAAAGATCCATTCTTCTGAACCGTGTTCTTTTAAAAATGGTACTAAATTCTTCTCCAAAACTTCGATGTAGTTTTCAATCTTGATTTGAGAGGAAACGATCTCGATTTCTAAACATCTTTCAGCACAAAATTCCTCTTCGCAGAATTTAATGACTTTTGACGGAAATCATGATAATATCCCCGAGAGCCGTCAGGACCATCGAGATTCCACTTCTTCTCGTATGAGCATACAATCTTAAAATGATAGATGTCTAGTGAATTGTAATTTTTTGCATCGATTTTTTTTACTTACCCGATTCCAATTTGTTTCGACGTTATTTATGGCGAATTGTAGCCTGGCCTCTTTGTGCTTGGCTGTCAATTTTGGCACCTTCTTTTTTTCGTATCGACTGAAATCCGTACATTTCAAAGTTCTCCAAACGGTAGAACGCGACGTTTCATTGGCTACAATGGCTCTGAGTTGATTAAGAGAGGTAGACGTATTCGACGATTTCTCCTTTGTGTAGTTTGATCCAGCTTTCTTTTTCTTCCAGATCGTTTTTGAGTGCCGAGAATGGAGAATGCAAATAATTTTGCACAGCACATAAAATTCTCTTAATTCTACGCGAAATCTCTCTCAAACCATAGTTCTCCGCATGAAGGACGTTAATAAATCCTTTTTCTTGTTCACTCAGTACTTTCCCACGTGACATTATGAGTAAACTTACTGAATTAAAAAAAAAAAAAAAAACAAATAAAAATCTAGCTCTTAATTACCGTATTGTTAGTACTTCCTCAGTTTTATCACAACTGACCTTATAAATATGAAACAAGATCAAATTTTGTTCGTTCAGATAACGGGAATATCTGCGTATTTGTACACTGTGCCATTTGCACCATTGCATGAAATATTTTAGAGAAACCGTATTGTACAAATTCATGTAAGCGTTTCATATTTTTAAAAATATTAAGTAACCTCATAAATATGAAACGGATCGTAGATCATGGTATGTATCTGAAAACCGCATCATAACTAATAATAGATGTCTCTGCAAAGTGCTACCACATTATTTTTAAGTCTCGTTATCTTCAAAAGTAAAAAAAAAAACTTTGCAGTTCAGTAGAATATTTCTAGTTATTGAGTTTGGTATTTTCTAATAATTTATTTCGAAACTGTTCTTACTTTTCAAAGTTCGTGTTAATTGGGAAATGAAACCAGCATCAATGAGAATGTTTTGCACAAATATTCGAATTATTAGGAAAAAAACAAAAGTAGAAAAAAACCTAAAATTCATAACAGCAATAGATAATGTTAACTGTGAAGTCCATCGGAAAACCAGGTAACTTTACATACAGTGGCGGACAAAAGCGGATACATAAATTAAAATTCTTGGTAAATTTAATGTAAATTTTTTTATTATAGGCTAGCTAAAAATAGCAATAATAAGCAATTTTTGAGAGTGAAGTTAGTGATACATTTTGTGGGATGATTTGAGCTCATATACGTATTGAAGAGCATTAAGGACATGTGAATAATTGTAGCTTGTGTTAATTAAAAAAAAAACCAAATAAAATAACATTTAGCTTAAAAACATAACAGGACTACGATTGTGCGTAAAGCCCAATCATACGATGAAATTTTTGTGATGTTAAGAAATTTCGTAGTGGGAGTGGTAGAAGGGGTGACAGCACTGAACTAATTTGTTTTACATCATGCTAGAATAACTATAAAAATGTTTTGTATCTAATTTCAGCTTCAAAAATTGAGAAGGCACTGAGAAACTTCAATCAAATTCCTGTTAAGACTACCTATAGGGGCATAGGACAGAAACAACTCTCTTCCACAAGGCGCGATCGTGAGCATTGGCCTTAAACTGTTGCCAGGACTTGTTTATTCCTCTGGCATCCTGCTCAACTGCTCGCTTCCATGTGGTATATGTTCAACCAACCCGACGTCTTCCTTGAGGATTATAATCCAGAGCCTGCTTGGCGATGTTTCGCTCTTCCTCAAAGTATGACCGATCCACTGCCACTTCCGCCTTTGAATCTGAGTACCTATCTTAGTCTGGCGAGTTGTACTCCAAAGTTCGTCGTTAGAGATCACCTCTAGCCAGAATATTCCTAAAATGCGTCAAAGGCATTGGTTCACGAAAGTCTGTAGTTTCTTGGTAAGCCGAACTGTCACTTTCCACGTAGTACAACCATATAACAACACGGATTTGACGTATGCGTCAAAAACTCGCAGCTTCGTGCGAAGGAAGATCTCTCTTAACCTCCAGAAAGGAGAAAGGATACCGAAGGCCTGACGAGCTTTATTTAGGCGAGCCTCAACATCCTTTTCGGCTCCGCCGTCCATGCTGACAATGCTTCCGAGATAGCAAAAATCTTGCACCTCTTACACATCCTGTCCGTGCTTGCTTGCGAACCCATGTGCATGTACTTCGTTTTACGCACATTTATTTTCAGTCCCGCTTCCTTGCATTTAGAATGCAACGAGCGAACATTTAACTCTAAGTCCGAACGGCTGTGTGCAAGCAAACACACCTCATCAGCATAATCAAGGTGACTTAAGATGTTAAATAGTCTCCATTGAAGACCTTTACCTTCCCCACCTTCCAGTGCAGCTTTCAAGATGTCATTTATCACCATCAGAATATGCAGCCTTGTGTGACACCCGTTCGTACAGAGAAACTCTCGGACAGCTCTCCTCTATGCAAGACGCGACACCTTGCATCTTCGTAGGATTCTTTAATCATAGCTATGACCTTATCTGGAATACCTCTACTACGCAAAGCATTCCATATGTAATCTCGCTTAACGCTGTCGAAAGCCTTCTCGAAGTCCACAAACATGAGATGTAGTGGCGAACCCATTTCGGCTGACTGCTCTAATATTAGCTGTAGGGTATTTATGTGGTCGGTACAAGACGACCCTTTACGAAATCCAGCCTGATAAATTTCGAGAGTGCTCTCGACGACACCACTAATCATATTGACAATTACCTTAGTCATAATTGTTGATACGGCAGTAAGTAAACATATACCACGCCAATTGCCACAATCCCGAAGGTCGCCCTTCTTCGGAATTTTCACAATGACGCCCTCCTTCCATTCAGTCGGATATCTTCCTTCATTCCACACCTCAGTAAAGAGTGGGAGGAGTATATCGGCTGTTATTTCCGGGTCCGCTTTGAGGAGTTCGGTTGGTAGTCCGTCTATACCTGGAGCTTTCCTTCCCGCCATTGACCGAATGGCGAAAACTATCTCTTCCTTATCTGGGGGATGGTCCCAAATAGAGGATTGTTGCGGTTGGATGTTTGGTAGTTGTTCTGTTTCTGGAATATCTTCCTCTGACAAGATGTTTAAAATATCAGAGAAGTATTCCTTCCATCGCCGCAACTGGTGTTCCGTTGACATCTCTCACCAGGTGGTTGACGGTGAAATTCCTGTTCGTCAACTGTTTCATGATTTTGAATAGTGAAACCATATCCCCAAGGTAAGCCGCAGATTCTGCCTTGTTAGCCAGATCTTCAATGGCCTTTCTTTTCTCGCGTCTAACAGCCTTTTTGAGCTGTGTATGAGCATCAAGGTAGTTCTGCATCAGGTCGCGCGTTCGTTGGTTGACATCGGGTTGAGAGATGGTTGCCAATTTGGCTTTTTTCCGATTGCCAACCTTGTCCCATGTGTCTTGCGACATCCAGGGTTTCTCACCGCTTTGCACATATCCCACAGATTCTTCAACACTAGTTAGAAAAGTGTTTCTGGTTGCCTCCCACTTGACGTCCAGTGTGCGCATTTCATATTCACTCAACGTGGACGACTTTTCACGTAGAATAATGGTGTATTCGCGTTTTTTGTTGGGATATCTAAGTTTATCCACATTAAGCTTGCGCTTCATTTGAAGAATTTATGGTCGTCGGATAGCTGCTGTACACAATCTCAAGCAGGCAACTATCAAGTGGTGAACGCTCCCCACGTCAGCTCCGCGTTTCACTCGCACATCGAAGAGACATCTTCTCCATCGGCGACTTATATTTCAAAATTGGTTGCAATTATAATAAAATTAAGTCTGGCCAAAATTCGTTTTTAAGCTTTGCTACTTGCAATGGAAACCGAATAAATACATTTTTTAAAATTGTGCATTTGTGTGGGAGGGGTAAATGGAGTAAGGGGATTGGATTAATATATTTTGACGCTAATGATATTCACATTATTATACTATGACCTAATTTTCGGAGAAAAATCAACTTCTTTAAATTTCAACGTTTTATGAAATATGTAAGTGAGGGGTAGAAGGAGTGAGAGGGATGTGTGTTTTTTGTTGAAAATGCCATAGGGCGAAGCGTTCGAAAGTTATATTGTGGACAAACGGACAGACGGTTACTCGGAATCGAGGTTTTTGAACGACAACAAATATTTCTGTACCCTTGGTGGCTCTGTGTGAATATTATTTCTTAGCGCTACAAACGGTAAGGCAAACACAATTTACTCTCAAATTTCATCTAGAATATAAAAATATTTTATTTATAATATTGCGTGATTGGTCTATACGGCCACGTGGTCACTTAAATTCGATTTAATCCTTTTTATTTATATTTGAAGAATCAATTTATTTTAGTGCCGATGATGATCCCGAATAACGTAACCGAATATTGAAGTCAGCCGCCATTTACTTAAAATTGATGTAAATTGGAAAACTATAAATATAATTTAAGATCTCTAATATTGTTTTTTTTTTTAATATCATTGATTGTAAATTATTATGAAAGTTTCCAAGAACTTTGATAAACGTATTCCATTCACGTTGCATGTACGAATATCTCAAGGCCGGATATATTGGTTAAAATCGATGAAGCCCTGTTTTTGGATACAAACAGACTCCATGGACAAAGTAATTCAATTAAATTCCAAAGCTCCGCAGTGCTATCGTTTCCAGACATCTTTGCTTTGAGTTTGACTACGAACTGTTCATTTTCTGAATTTCAAATATAAACTAGAATTACGTTTAGTCTCCATGTTGTCTGGCTTCTACCCCTTTCCCATGTAATAGCTCTCTGTTATGTATTGATCCGGAAAACGGAGGAAATTGGACATCAAGATTCGAGTAATCCTGGAGGTATACGATTAAGCTAGTCGTGTAATTAAAGCTCCTAAGAGTGTTAAAACAATCTACAGAACTTCTTCAGTTGTTGCATTGCGATTGCGAATCACACTGTGGGAAAGTTGTATTATTCCCAGTT
This sequence comes from Chorisops tibialis, assembly GCA_963669355.1. Lineage (NCBI taxonomy): Eukaryota > Metazoa > Arthropoda > Insecta > Diptera > Stratiomyidae > Chorisops > Chorisops tibialis. The sequence continues at coordinate 265,043,746 of OY770262.1, read as the reverse complement.
CCTTAAAATATAATTTGGCTACGAAATGAATGTTCATTTCACGAGATTCATTTTCAATATGAATGAAACTTAAGCTAGCTATGCTGAGAGTATATTGTGTGTAACAATTGTAATACTAAGAAACATGGCTCAAACAGATTTCGCAACGTACACAGAAATGTTAGCTGTCGCTCAAAAATCTCGAATCCAAGCGACCTGCCTGTAAATAACTGTCAAACGATTTAAGAAAACGAAATGGAACTTTTTCAGTAAAAAATAAGCTTTCAGCAACATACTACCACTCCTTCCACCACCTCTTATACAAACATCAAATGTGTTGTAAGGGTTTTAATATGAAAAATATTTTGAAATGCATTAAACTCTATCCCTTCTCATCAAGAGAGTATCGCATGATAGGGCTTTAATTTTGTTATGCTTACACTCTAGATTGCAACTTCAAGTATTACAAGTTTACTCTATACCAGCGGTGGTTCGTGAAAACAATTTTTCTTCTTCTTCAATGGCATTACAGACCAAATTGGACCTCGCTCTCCTAACCTTCAGGTTCCGAAAGACTTTCATTTGTTATAATGGAGGCGTTCTTAGCCCTTCGCACAACCCTATATCCATTTTAACAGATTGAGGTAACCCAGATAAACATACATAGGCAGTGTGGTAGAAATATAAGTCGACCGGGATTTTAACTCATAATTCACGACCGTTGCATTGTACATATACCCGCGGGCTACCCACTAGCATTCTGTGCCTTGAACGCATCGATAAGAAAAACTCGATCGGGCATGGGCTTATACTCGGCCAGTTCGACCAAAATTGATCGGATAACACCATCATCGAATGCTAATGCCACAACTGCTCCACTAGGCTCAATCTAGATAATGAAAAGGACTAGACTATCGATTGGTAGTAGTTAAATCGATTGCTACCGCTGGTGGTATCCAAAGCATATCTTTCCCGCCTGCTGAGAATTGTTTCTATAACAACAGTTTACGATTTTTGTAGTTGTAGATGTGCAAACGTACGCCTTCTCTCAGTGTAAGTACATGGTTAGATATTGGGCTAGCTGAGATAGCTACAATTGCTCCCTCGTGACACGTGAAGAGCTGCTCGGGTGGAACAGGATTTCTCTCCGGATTAAGATCACATAGCCAGATCCCGCCTACACCTTCCTACAAATTAAAGCATTACCGAAATCCTACCTACGTCCTTAGAACTCTTACCTGCGCGTAATACTTGTAATTTTTCGGATCATTTGCGACCTTTTTAATAAAATGCCTTAGCTCGCGCTAGTGGTCCTCCGACCCAATGCGAAACTCATAGATCGGTTCGGTTTCGACAAATCTATCGTCTTCCGGTGGATCGGTTAAATCGACCGTCTCCCAAAACCAAATCCTTATGTATCCATCCATTCCGACTGTCATAACTTCTCCCTCATCCATTGAGATTTGTGTTATGGGAGCGTTATGGCACAGTTTGCAAGTCTTTCGACAAACCAGCATATTCCCCCATTCGCATCCCGATATGACTTTCTCATCTGGAAGTGAATAAATGGCGTAAATATCACAGATTTCAGTCTTTCCGAAACGCCCGATTTCTTCTTGCAGCTTAAGCCCGGTGAATGTTTTGTTCATTTTCCAAAATCTGATATGACCCAGTCCGCAAGTGGTCAACTGTTTCGAATTCTACGGCGAGAACATGACATTAAGGACATCATTCTGAAACGATTTAGTACGTAGGATGATTATAGTGTTGATTTTCCAATCCCAAATGGTTAGCATGTAGTCCGGATCACCGGCTTGCGGCGCGAGCATTTCGCCATCGGCACTATAGTTTAAATGTTTGAAGCAGCGTTTCGCTCCATTATTCAGGACATGCACAATTTCGAGACTGGGAAACGAGTAGAGGATTATTGGTGGATTTTTTCCGTTCTCAGCAACAGTCAAAAAATTGTAATTCGGATTTGAATTTTTCTAAATCAAAAAGAAAAAAGAAAAACATGAACTGATCATGATCGATTTACAAACTGAACAATTCTTACTGTGATATACCCAATTCCAGCTCCTAGTGCACTTCTCCGAAAGGTCATTTCCTTGGTGGCTATATTGTAAAAATGAATCATATTTCCAGATCCGAAGACCAGATGATTGGAATCGATTAAATACAGGTTGAACAATTTCTTCGAGTTATAGCAGAAGGAATAGCTGTAGGAAACAGCGCATGATTTTAAGAATACTGCGATCTAAAAGAACTTACTGAAACTCCAAGATATCTTTTGGTAATGTGCTATTTGCCGATAGTTGTGGTTTCAAAATCCATTCTTCCTTCCGAAGGACATCGGCACGATATTTCGGGCCAAAACGCTTCACCCCTTCTGCCCCCTCCCATACAAAATGACACAATTGCGCAATTTGACAATTTGCTCGAAAAGTATAAATGCTGTTGACCTGAAATTTGGAATATATTACTTCTATGATGATTTCAATTTACTGTAAAAACAATTATTTGTGTCCTGTTCCTCCTTCCACTGCCTCCCATACAAGCAGAACTTTCTCAAGAAATGCTCTAAACCAATTTATTCCATGCGTATAAAATTTATCGAGCTGAAATTGTGCACTTAATATTTATTTATAATTATTAGTGAGGCTAAAAAAAATAGACTATTAGATTTAGCCCTTCAACCCCGTCCCATACAATCTGGCACAATTTCGCAACTTTATAAAAATTCGCTTTTCCTGAAAAGTATGAATGCCACTTATATGCATTTAATACATGTCAAAAACATGATGTTTATAGTTATTTCTGAAAAAGTTTTTAAAAACTCGCCCCTCCTTCTACCACCTCCCGTACAAACTTCACAATTTCACTTAATCCAACACACTAATCTTTTCAGTATTAAAATTCGAGCCCGATAACTGTTATACGTACTGAGAAAATCGGTTAATTATATTTCATGAAAAAGTAAAGTTTGTATGGGAGGTTAGAATCATTAGGTTGATTCGCATAATTTTATATACCGTAGATTACATTTATGATGAAACTTATATATCCCAAATTTAAAATCATGAGCTCTAATACATAGTTTCGAAGAAAATGTATTACTTGTAAATTTTTGAAAATTAATCATTTTGTACGGGTGGGGGTAGAAGGAAGAACTGAACCTTATTTTTTGTCAAAAACAACGTGTACAAAATTTGAAGCTCATCGTGTTCTCGAGCTAGAGTGTTTACAGATAGGCGGACGGACGGAGATCCGGTTTTGAGATTTTTGAGCGATAATATTAACTTCTGTATGCTGTTTCATTCATTTTTTTCTGCGAGCCTTATTTCTTGGTGTTACTTTAGAGCAAACTTATAATACTTTCAGATTTCATTTAGAGTATAATTATAAGAGTATATAGGTAGAATAAGTATTTTCGCGGTCGAGAAGAATTTGAATTCCGTAAAATAAAAACTTATTATTTTTATATAAGAAATATTCGTATGTACTTAGTAATTTACTTTAAGAATAATAGAATTGAATTGAAATTCGATTTTCTTTTCAAATCGATTTAGCATCGAAGGTAAACTCCAGTATAAGTTTAATCAGGAATAATGAAATCATTGCAGCCGAAAACGAGAATACATTTCTCTTCTTTACTGTAGACGACTCCCGTTGGGTAGAGCTATCATGGAAATGGGTGTCAGTCCGTTGTAATCAATTTCCTTGAATCAATAATAATTTTTCTTGCTTGGTATTGGTATTGACTCCCAACAAGCAGCAATATCAATTTCAATCTCACCTGGACTAATATTGAATGAAATATGAAGGTACTTCAAGTAAATAATGTTATGTTTTTTTTCTTCAATGATACAAGCTTAAAAATTGCTTTAACGTTCGATACAATTTAAGGAGAGATGATAAATTCGTTATTTTGAAAGCGCTAATTTTTTGAAACTAATGCAAACTAGCCGCACTCCAACACCGACCTCCAACCGGTCTTTTTCTACGTCTAAGTAGACGAATCAATAAAATTTACTTACCAATAATTATTGTTGGCCTTGAGTCACACGGGCACATCTACTATCATATTCACAGAAATTATGATATTGAAGTGCGCAAGGGCTGGATGTCGAGCAAAAATAAAACAATTTCACTTTAATTTAAATTACGCAGAAACTTAACTGAAACACTTTGTTCACTATACCGCTTTCCTTTTTTCCGTGTCTTTAGCTTTCCAAAACTTCGACTGCCTCCCTCGACTGCTCAATCTCGACCCTTTGACGGAAGCCTGCTTCTTTTTATATAGTTTTTATCGACTCTACATGCTGAATCATTTCCTTGCCGAATGTCGATGAGTAATCCAATGTGTGACGGCATCGTAATATGCGAGTGTGATTGGTTTTGCTTTTCCTTGCCGAACCTTGTTGACCGTCGATGAGTTTTCCAATGTCAGTCGGTATCAGAATGTGCGCGTGTGATTGTTATTGTTATTAGTTCTCGGCAAAGAACTCACAGGTGAAACAAAAGATTTCCAGATTCTACACTGTTACGCTTTATTATTCGTGACGTTTCGGTCTTCGCTGAAACCTTTATCAAACAGTTTGATAAAAGCCTCAGCAGAGACCGAAACGTCACGAATAATAAAGCGTAATAGTGTAGAATCCGAAAATCTTTTCTTTCAATTCAAAATGCATTGCGAAAACATTCACCAAACCAAATTACAGGTGTGTTTATTAGCACAGAATTGTTGTTGAATGCAAATAACTGGAGACGTAAACATACGGCAAGCGACTATAGTTGACATGTAACAATATTTTTACTGTAGTCAAATCTCGCCCAGGCATGTTAGGAGAGCATTCTTTCACTGAGCTACCGATGCTGATCATTATTTTTATATGGAGAACCCTTTAAACCCTTTTGCGGAGATTTAGGACGTACATTAGGGTGGCACTTATTTTTCAACTTTCTAAAAGTTTTGCTCCCATTCTCCTATCTTATTTCAATCAACAAAAAACGATATGTTCTCAAACTTTAGTTCAATCGGACAACTGCAAGGCGACCTTCATCCACCATGAAGAGTTAGAAATATTTACTGAGTGAATTGTTTTTTTATTATTATGCGCAAATTTAATTACATTAGTTAACTAGTTTAATCCTAATTACCACACCCAATTAACTCCATTCTGTATAAAATCCGAACCTTTGGTACTTGTTCCAGATTCATCATAAATTCATTTTTCTTTCCATTAAATAATTGTTAAATTTGCATTTATCCAATTTGATTATAATAGCATAGACTTAGTTGGCGTTGTTAAAAATATTTCAAACCATCCGTGGTACTTAGCTCCCGAAACTGTGGCTCCATTTTTATTTGATGACAATGCTGACACAAAGACCCCTTAACATGGAAGGATAATCCTGGTTATAAAATTGGAATTGAAAAATATGATAAAACAGTTCTTGGATGATGCTGCAGAAAGAGGAGTGAAACTAATTCAAGAACACAATAATATTCTCACAAAAAATTAAAATGAGAAACAATTTGTTTTACAGATCCGAAGACCGTAAAAGCTATCCAACTGCTACTAAATTCTCTCTTAGGAAAATATAATTATTGCTTTAAATAAAAATGTATTTTTCTTATAGAAATTTTTGTGTTATTAAAAAAATATAATATAATATTTTTAAATTTTTCATGTTATTTCAAGGATTTTTTCAACTTCAAGGCGATTGAAGGTTGCCTAGTAATTGTCCCATTCAAGTGTAATTTTGTACAGCCTGCTTTTTTGTTGATAAGACAAGATTAGGGGGTGCGAGCAACAACATTTTAACTTTCGGAACAGAACAGAAAGCTAAGGGCCACCTAGTGTAATTTTTTATAGGGTTCTGAAAGTTTTTATAGTAGTTCCACGTTTTAAAGTATTTAATGAAAAAACTACAAGAATGTAGGCATTGCTGTTTGGTACTTAAATCCGAGCATGTACTATATTATATTTTAGCTAGACTGTAAGTTTCATAAAATATGAAACTAACAACCATCAGATCCTAAGTGACGGAATGAATCTCTACAGTACCGTATTATTCATTAGTCACCAATGATCTGTAAATGCTGATCTGATCCCCTATTTTACAAAGAGCAGGACACGTGCTTTAAGATCGCGTCTAAAGATATTAGGGGAAGCACTTTAATAGCGGCCGCTTTTGACAAATGCTAGCAAGTTCGAAGTAGTTCGTAGCGTTAAATTAAATGCATTTAGAATACTTCACAAGAGCTTGTTTTTTCCCGCTGGAATAGCGAAAAATATTTGCTTAGTAAGACCCGCCCTCATATACTGTGACAGAGTGTTGTATTGTAAATACATCCTATCCACCTGAAAAAAACTAAAAAACTCTGAAAGTTAGGAAAAATGCTCCAGTATTGCTATATTTAAAATCTTATATGAGTTTCGAAATTTATCATTCCCGCACCTTCCGTCTGTAAGCCTGGGGCTTTCACATCCTGCCATTTTTTCACCCTATTAACACACCCAAAAAATTTCGAAAAAAATATTAGCGCTAATGCTCGAAACATTCAATTTGATGTATCAATCATAAGATTGCTGAAAAAACAAAAATTTCATATTATCTTCACTTCTTTGGTAAATTGTAGTAGATGAGTCCCTGGACCGTCTAACACAAAAGGATATGAGGCAGTAGGATATGCCGATGACCTCGTCATTATCATTAGAGGCAAATATGATTCAATAATATCGGAAAGGATACAATCAGTCTTAGAGGTGAACTGAGATAGTACCATTTACAAATAGAAGGAAAATCCGCATCATACCTCGTTCAATAAATGGAACACCAATACCCTTTTCAGACGAGGTAAAATATCTAGGTGTTATACTGGATAGCAAACTCAACTGGAACATTTAGAATAAAAAATGGGAACTACAGCCCAAGATGATCTACTGGTGCTACAGAACAACCATCCTCCCAATAGTCACATACGGATCAACGATATGTTGGACTAAAATTTTTCAACAAAAAAGGTAACCTGGTCTTCGTATCACAGGAGCAATGAAAACCTGTCCTGTGGTGGCAATAGAAAGGTTCCTAAACATCCCTCCGATACGTCTCCAAATAATAGAGGAAGCCATCAAAGGGGTGTTACGCGTACAGAGGGAAAACAATTGCAAATCAGCGGATTTTAGAAGTCACCTCAAAATCCTAAAAAACCCAAAAATAGAGATTCTAACCTCCATACTATCGGACGCGATGCCGACAAAACTCAACTTTGAAACCCCCTTCAAAGTTATAATCAGGGAACGCGAGGACTGGCAATCCATTTTTCCTGAAATGGAAGAGGAATCAACCATCTGGTATGCAGATGGCTCGCGCACCTCTGAGGGGACTGGAGCCAGAGCTAAACGTCAAGTTTGACAAGTACCTCCTTAGCATTAGGGAAGGATCTTGCAAGGATGTTAATGTCGTCAGCATATGCTACTAGTTGGGTGGATTTGAACAGTAGTTTCCTGTTGGTGTCGACTGGGATTTTCGGGACGACATGCTCTAGTGCCAAGTTGAAAAGCATGGGGGCTAGACCATCTCCCTGCTTTAAACCACATTCCGTTCGAAAGCTGGTTTCAAGCTTTCTCAAGCACCTGTTTCACCGAGAATATCTGGTCTGTTGTAGATCATCCGGTTCTGAATCCACCTTGGTATTCGCCAATTATTTGATTAGTATAGGGCTTAAGACGACGCTCAATTATTTTTGTCAGTATTTTATAGGACGTACACAACAATGATATTCCTCTGTAATTCCACAGCAGAGTTTGTCTCCTTTCTTGTAAATTGGATATATAATGCTTTTTCGCCAATCGTCGGGTATGATTTCCTCTGTCCAAATTTTGCATATCATGTTGTGCAGTATTTCAGCGACACAATTTCCACCGTTTTTCAGAAGTTCAACTGGTATTTCGTCAATTCCCGGCGCTTTGTTTAGTTTTTGGTCACATAGGGCTGCTTTGATTTCAGCAAGCGTGGGTAGTGTCGATGATGGTTCATTTTCGTCAGTTGAGGCTTCAATTGAAATGTTGTCTGTCGTTATCGGTGCTACTGGGATGGGATTCAAAAGATGTTCAAAGTAGGAAGCACATCTCCTTTTGATTTCTTGTGCGTCGCTGATGATGTTGCCCTCCACGTCTTTGCAGAGACTGGTTTTTGGCTTATATCCCTTTTTTAAGTCTTTTACTATTGCGTATGCGTCCGGCGTTTTATTTTTTCTCATGTCGTCGTCCATTTTTTGTATTTTGTCATTATGGTACTTCCTTTGTTTTCGTCTGCAGGTCTTTTTCGCATATCGCCTAAGCTCGTCATATTTTTGGAGATGTTAGCAAGTGTCATTATTGACTCTTTCCTCCCCCGCCTCTCTCTTTCACCTGACACTCCTCAAAATTTAGACAATAGAGCTCATTTACCGAATTAATAATCCACCCAAAAACGAACATTCTATCTTTAATGATCTCGGAGATATGAGTCCATATGTACGGCGTACGGCGGAATGGACTTTTTTTTGCATTTTTAGGCTAATTTAGTCATGAAACACGAAAAAACAAATGGTACAGAACATAATTCAACTGCGGCACCCTCAAAATCGGGATTGTCAAAAATTTCATTAAAGTTGAAATTAGGTATAAGGTAGTCCAACCGAGAAAAATCTCTAGAAAGTTCTTTCTCACTAGGGCTAACAATATGCTCCTTGCCGATTATAAGAGAAATGTGATTAGGAGGGTGCAAGACATCAATTATAGAAATTGAAGTTAAGCTCTCTTCCACGGAACAGGCACAGTAGTCAGAATAAAAATCTAGGCTAGATAGTTGAGATATTAATATTTATTCGTTTTTATTTACACCCCTCTGATCCTTCTCTTAAAAATATTTGTCTTCCTTTAAGTTGATTATGGTTTACCTATAAGTCACCTATTTGGTTGTAAAAGATGAACTCATTCTGTTAAGTAATTTTAAAGATATAGTCATTAGAAAAGAAAAAAATTGGTCGACAATGAGTTCTTAGCCCCTCCCCCCCTTTTTGTACATCACTGGATAAAAATTTATTTATTTTCACTTTTTTTTCCATACATCAATGTACGCGAATGTCGAGTTTCAGCTTTTTATCTGTATTCGTAATGGAAATATTATCAATCGCAGGTTTCGACTTTAACCCTACACGTACGTCGGATGGCGTACGGACGGACGGATGTTTTGCATTGTTAGGCTAATTTAGTCAAGAAATGCGAAAAAATAAAATCTCAGGGTAGTAAATTTTATTAAATATAAATTAAAATCAATCAAAATTTTAACTTCTAATGAAACTTAACGCACAAATTACAATAATATGCTTTTTAATTAAAATCCAAAAATGTTTTCTGAGAGTTTTACACTAATTGCTAGATTTAAAAAAAACAATTCTCGCCGTGTACTTGCCCGTTTACTTTTATTTATGAGATCTTTTACTCGGTAGATAGGACCTCGCTAAACGTAAAGCTCAACAAATAGCAAAGTACAGGTCGTAAATATCCCGGGAGATATGCCAACTACAATATCGTTCAGGGCCTTTAAATTCCACATGAGCACCAGGGCCACCAGTTGCAAGAGTCATTCGTCAGCGCCCCGCAGGAGACTTCCATTATGCTGCAAGCAACAGATAAATGGCAACCATGAAAATGAAAGTTTTAAAGTTGAAATGGAAGGCAAATGTTATCCAGGGTATACCCTGGCCTGGAGTCCTTGGTCATTGTCACCAGCCTGGGCAGCTTCGTAATAAGCATAATATGAGTGTGCTCCAATTTAATAGTGGATCCCATCGAGCAGCAGCAAAATTAAGCTCAGCAGATGTGCAGCACGACGCAACGGCACGGACCGATTTAACTGCATGCTGCTCTACGGTCAATGTTGCTGTTCGTAGCAGCAAGGTAAATAGGTGACCTGTTAATATTTAAAAAATCAAGGATTATTGTTAATAGGTTTTTCATACCGAATGCTAAGCGTAATTTAATGCTCGCAGGAATTTCCAAGGATGCCTGGCGTCTAGTGTACATTTACACGGCTCTATCATAGTCTTGACCATTTCTTCAATCGTAGCGTAGCTCTATGCTAAGTGTTCATGGAACACCTGACGCTCGGACTAAGCCCCTAAAATTAAGTATTATTTCCGTGTACATAAAAAGACGGAAAATTTCTCGAGTTACACAGTCCATCCCAGTGGCATTGAGCAGGAGATACGTCTTTTGATCCGATTAAGTTGCGCGAGAGCAGCTCCAAATGATACTAATTTTGTTGTTGTTGCTGTGCTTAGATAACTTGCTGTTAGCATCGACCGTGTGTACAAGCAAGTGATAATACTCACCCAAAGAAAACAAAAACGAAGAACTTCGTGTTCGCTTAAAAAAGCGCATACCAGCGGGAAGATTTAAAGTCCTTCGAACAGAACCGCTTATGAAGCGCTTAAAATTTAAAAATGTGGAAGAGTAAGATAGAAGGAAAAGATTACGTACGAGGTTTAGCCAGAGAAGAGGAGCATATTTCAAGGGTAAAGGGGGAATGCCATCAGGGCCAGCGGACTTGTGAATATTGAGCTTTTGTAGAATCCTGGAAATGAGACGAGTGCGAAAATGTAGCTAAGGCAGCGAAAAACTAGACGGTGTTGCGATGGGAGGGGTTTGGTTTGAAGGTGGTAGTGTGGAGTTTCTCGCGAAGCTTGCTGCCAATAGGCAAGCTTTCTCAATAGGATCGACTACGATACGGTCACCATCTACGAGTGGCGGTGTTGATAAAGAGATGAGATCTTGAGCCTTTTTGCAGGATCTTCCGCTGAAGCTTTTGGTTGTAATAAAATTTTACACGTTTGAGAATAGAATTGTAGATATTCCTTGATATAATATAGAGATCTCTGTTAGATGGATGATTTTGAAAGTTTGAAATGACTGTTTCTTCGCCTGAATTGCAACAAGACATTCGTTTGTAAGCCAAGAGTCCTTGGACAGCCGAAGACTGAAAGGTATGTAGAACTTTATACCTTTTAGGACGGTCTCGGTGACAGGTTTACAGGCTACATCGCAGTCGTGGGAATCAAAGCACAATCTCCAATCAAAGGCGTTACAGAACTCATTTTGCGCCTCCCATTTAGCCTTTTTAAAATTCCAAACAATTCTTTCTTCGGGGTGATTTAGCTGGCAGCGGTTTTAGTGGTATAACTAGAAATTGTGCACGATTCAAGAAGTGATCCGTATATCCTACTGGCGATGGGAATATTACTGAGAGGGAGTATTTCTCAGATTGGTTGGTAAGAAATAAACCAAGGAGATTAGAGAGTTGTCCTGCAATTTCAGGTAAACGTGTTGGCTCCAAGTTTTGGTAATTCATTTATCGAAGCAAAGAGCTCAGTGTCACGTCCCTCATGGTCCGTGCAGGAAGAATATTCAAACCAGGCAGTGTTGTGAACACTGAAATCGCCCGCGAAAATGATTTCAGCGTCAGGGTGTGCAGTATGGCCTGGATGGAGTCTGAGAGACCATCCAGCTCACTAGTTGTTCTGGCTGCATTCAACGCCGGCCTTCTATAAACATAAAACATATACAAGATGTGCCTTTGGATTAAGAGTTTTATCCAGATATAATTAAATTCCGGATTGGAGAAGGCACCTAATTGCGAGACCAAATGGAAGGGCACATCTTTGCGGATGTAGAGAGCGATATCCCGCTGGCGAAAAAAATTCTGGAATAAGGTGATTCCCGGGTACAGAGTAAGGCTTGAACTCACTTAGTGCTCGAATATCCCTTTTTTTTAATTGTGTACAGAGAAAGATTGGCGGATCATTGACCTGAGGCTTTCAAATGGCCAGGTGGTGATCTCTATCGGGAGTTCTTATTTCTTTTAATAAGGCTGAGTCCCTTCGTGTATGTATGTAAAAAGCACAGCTGCCTCGCTTCCCTCCTCGCAATCAGTTAAGGCCGAAGAAAATCTTAACATTTTGATGGTGTACTTCTCGTATCCAAAAATTTCTCTTGGAGTTTACACGTACTCTATCTCTGGAAAAAAGCTCATTAGAACGCTCCTACTGTTGAAGTATATCGCCGAAAACAAACATGGATTCTATAAAAAATATATTTCAAGGTAAGCCTGTAAGCTCTGCTACAATGGCGCTACAGCCCAAATCGGACCTTGGCTTCCTGATATTCAGGTTCCTTAACATTTTTATATTAATAATTGTGGAAAGATTGTTAGCCCTTCGCACAACCCTCTTTCTACGAATTTTTCATTTTCGTAGATTGAGGTGGCCAAGGTATATCCAAGCAGGCAATGTGCTGGAATTATATATTGCGTCGACCGGGATTTGAACTCACGACCAACACGCTACCTACTAGGCTACACCCTAGCCTGTAAGCTCGGTACTTTGTTTAATCTCTGATACAAGCATAACGTATTTGACAAAATTGCGAACCTCTGTGAATGCCATTTCGAAACAGCCCTTGACGCCTTTCGAATCTCACCAATACTAACGATTTTAATAATAATGTCAATTGAGAGAACTAGTGGTAATCGCACGTTAGCTCCATGCTTCGTTTACACATCGAGGGTGCATTTTGGTTATGCTTAAATGGCCGATTTGATTATGAGTAACACCATAAGGCTAGCTTCAAGATATTTTATGGTGACTCTTGTGTGAAACGCGGTTTTCTGCAAAACTTCACTCAATGGTGACATTGCTTCCCCATAACGTGTTCAAGTCCTGTATTATCAGAGCCAACCTGCGCGTTCATATCTCCTGAGATGATAGTAATATCATCTCTTCGAACACGCACGAGGGTGGCATTCAGTTAGTCATAAAACTTCTATTTGTCACCAAGTGTTGCAGCATTAGTTGGTGCATAGCACTGCAGAATAGTGATGTTTCTGATCCTAGTCCTGAGTTTGACGACAGTAATTCTATCCGATATTGGCTATTGAGACTTTTTATCGCTATTGATTAAAGAACGACCGACAAGCCATTTATGGCTTCATTCTCAGGACCTCGCTCAAGTCTAAGATTTGGATGTTATCGAGCTCCATTTCGTGGTCGATCACTAATTGTGGGCGTGCTGACCAAGTTCTCCCACGCCTTCCCCCATCATATCAGTTAATGCTTCAAGATGAAGGTGATCCAGTGAGATTCCATTTTCCCATTTTTATGGCAAGCAGAACTGACCGTAGGTGAACGCTACTGCTCACTTCCCTCAGGCGATAAACTGTCAAATAGTCGCTTCTTTGGCAAAGTCTGCTGTGGAGTAATCCAGTTTCCACACTTCCCATTTCAGATTAATGGCTGAAATTTGTAATAGTTACTGGAATAAAAAAAATTGCACTTTTTGAATTTCTAATCAAGTGGACGGCTAACGCCATACCTTAATTATTTATGGATTATAAAGTAATTGTTCTGTAGTACACTTTTTAAAAATTGAAATAAAAAATTTAAATGGGTATGAATCGAATATTAAAGCTTACTTTCGCGAACATGTAATATTGAAATGTAAATGAAAAGCAATCAAATTCCAAGCATTTCTTTGCATTAAATTAAGCGCATTTAAAGTAATTTACAAGCGCTTTTCGCCCCGCTGGAATATACCTGTAGTAGCTTTAATAATGCAAATACACATTTCAGCCGGCAATATGGAGCTTACAGAGATGATACTTGAAGTTTACGATAAAATGAAAACACCTGCAGCATGCTAGGCGCATACGTAGATCTTTATGCCGTATATTCCGGTTGTTCGGCTTCCTCTGCCAATACTCACGTTCGATTTGGTACATCGTTCGGCTCTACCGTTCTTCTTGTTAGCTACGTATGCATTGTTTTCACTGTAAGAACTTGACTTCCACGGGCTTCACCTGGCATTAGAGTACTAAAAAGCACAACTTTGTTATTCCATGTCTATAGGAAGATATACACATCAGGTGTTGGATACTTACTAGTTGTGGCATTGCCAGATTAAGAAAAAAACTCCAATTCGTGTAAGCACTCAAATTTAACAGATAACTCGGCGCCAGTTAATTTTAATCTCATATACTCCTATTAACATTTTCATATTCTTACAAAACTCCCCATTTTCTAGTATAGATACAGAGCTAGAGAGCCATTGCCGAGATATTTGGGGTAATCTTGCTGTTGAAGTTTTCATTATCCTACTTAAATTAGATTACTGTTAAGTGATAAAAGCTTATCCATTGTTCAATATCTTTCCCTAAATCCCATCCAGAACTCAATAAGCTTAAGGTAATCCTCGAAGCATTTTTCTACCATACTTTGTATTCTCTGTAAAAAATCTCCTTAAAAATTTCTCTCTAGTTATCGTTTCTTCCTATATTGTTGTTTTTAAAAACAAGAATTATTAGGGATTTATTGCAATTTTCGTCAATCTTATTTTTCTTCGAAAATCTATTGAAAAGTTCTTTAATTAAAGTGATTAGCTCCACTAGAGAATTCGTAAGTAATTCTTCAGATACAGCATCTTCGCCAGGTGCGCTATTAAGCTCCAGAGCTCTGATAACTTTTCGAGTTTCATTTACCTCAAACGGAAAGTTAAATAAGAAATCCAGGATCTAATAAGAATACGAATTTGAAATATGCGCTGTGCCATGAATTCAGAAGATTTCTAAAGTGATTAGTTAGTCCTCCTGTATTAACTCTCGTTAATGTTTGTCGAGCTTCTTTACTCAGATTCGCCATTTATTTGGATTCTTAAATTTTTAATTAAGTAATTTTCGGATAGCGCTAACTTCTCTTGGAATTGATAAAATATTAGAGACTGATATTTCGTTCGACCACCGTCAGTTTATGCCAAGTAAGAAGCTTCAAGTATTTTGAAAATGTTGTTATTTATTTATTAGCGAAACTATATAACAACAAAATCGTTTAGATCAAAACGTATTTTGGAAAAAATGGTTATAACGACTGATTTTGATTGAGCTTAAATTTTATTTTTTTATCTGTTGTACTTTTATTTGTTAACCGCATCACAAAGACTAAAGATCTTGCGATTTCTATGCATGGTTTCATCCTCAATTTATCCAAAAATAAGATTAGACTAAAGTTCGTTTCATTATCAAGTCACCAATAAATGGTCCAGCAGGTCAAGGGGATTTTTATGTGAAACCTTGCGAACTCTTTTATAGCGAAATTTCCCACATAACTTGAGTAGCTCATGTATTTTAAATGATAAACTTAGTTATCTTTGTTTACTGGGAATAGTGACAAAAACGAAATGTTTGTTGCTCAAATACATATAAATACAAACCAGCGCAGCGGAGGAAAGGATTAAAAGAAAATATATTTGCAATTAATTCAACATTTCCATTAAACAATTTTAAATAGAAACGAAAATGTAAATAATAATAAAAACATAACAGGGCTAGGATTGCACTTAAAGCCCAATCTAACGATACTCTAGATGAAAAATAAATTTTTGTGATCCGAAAAAATTTTGTGTGGGGAGTGGTA
The DNA here is from genome assembly GCA_963669355.1 of Chorisops tibialis. Classification (NCBI taxonomy): domain Eukaryota; kingdom Metazoa; phylum Arthropoda; class Insecta; order Diptera; family Stratiomyidae; genus Chorisops; species Chorisops tibialis. The sequence continues at coordinate 265,028,253 of OY770262.1, read as the reverse complement.
GAAGGGGTGATAGCATTGTATTAATTTTTTTCTCATCATGTTAGAGCAGCTATAAAAATGTTTTATACGGAATGTTAGCTTCAAAAATTGAATAGGTACTGAACAAATTAGTGTATTATCTGAAGCTGTGCAGTTTGTATGGGAGGTGGTAGAAGGAGTAGGGGGATTTAAATGATTTTCAGTAGAAACTATGAATATTGTGAAATGAACATCTCTGAAATTTCAGACAAGTAACATTCATACTTTTCAAGAAAATCGTTCTTTTGTGAAGTAATTCTGTCTTTTGTACGGGAGGGGGTAGAAGCAGTGAAGCTAATCAGTCAATTTCTTCTGATCTTAATGATAATGCTAATTAAGTATTTGGTGCAAAATTTCAGCTCGATGAATTTTATACGTACTGAGAAAATCGGCTTAGAATGTTTCATGAAAAAGTGCAGTTTACATGGGAGGTGGTGGAAGGAGTATGGGGATTCGAATAATTTTTATACTATACATCAGGTTTATGATTCAAGTAATATATTCCGAATTACAAATTATTAGCTCTTAAGGTTTCCAAGAAAATGATTATTGTAAATGATTGAAAATGAGTCATTTTGTATGGGAGGGAAGAAGGGGTGGAGCGATTTGGCCCATTCACGAACTTGATCTAGATCGATGCATTCTCGAGCTAGAGAGCGAAGGAACGGACGGACAAACGGACTGACATCTGGTTTTGAAATTTTTGAGCGGCAACAAATATTTCTGTACTCTTGGCGACTCTGTGCGAGCATAATATAATGTAACCAAAAATATACTTCTTCTACAATGGCTCTACAGCCCAAATCGGACCTTGGCCTCCTGATGTCCAGGTTCCTTAACATTTTTCATTACTTATTGTGAAAGGGTTGTTAGTCCTTCGCACAACCCTCTTTCTACGAATTTTTCATTTTCGTAGATTGAGATGACCAAGGTATATCCAAGCAGGCAATGTGCTGGAATTATATATTGCGTCGACCGGAATTTGAGCTCACGACCTTCGCATTACAAGATCAACACACTACCCACTAGGCTATACCCTAGCTAAGAAAAAATATGTCATCTAAAATTCGTTCGGGACTTTTGTATTGGTGGTGGTATAACCAGAGGGGGAGGGGTGGTGACTTGTAATTGTCCTATATGCCATCGAATATTGAATGCACAATGTTTCGCGCTGATTTTAAAGTTTTTAGCTTTCATAATTTTTACGGAAACTGGACATTATCTTTCTTATTATTATCGGTATCCTTATCTGCATCCTCATCACTATGCTTTGTTCCAATTTTAGGGTCAATAGCTCTCATATGTTCAAAGGAGAAATGCTCTTCTTGAATTTCTTTTTTAGGAATTCGTATGGGAGGGGGTAGAAGAAGTGAAGCGAAGTCGGTAATGTTTTTAGCATTTATAGCAATTATTAAGGGACAAATTGTGGCAAAATTTCATTTTTCTATTTCTTGTAGTTTTGATCAAATTCGATATAATGCATTTACCAAAATTATTTATTTGCATGGGAGGAGGTAAAAGAAGTATACGGATCAAAACAAAATATGTTGATGTTGAAGACTTTTGTATTGGTTTGGTGAACCGAAGCATCCAAAGACAACAGAACGAGAAGACACTGAAGAAGGAAATGCAGACAAACGATGGGTAAAACTACCTGACATCCAGGGCACGACCGATAAGATAGGAAAAATCCTTCAAAAATCCAACATCAAGATAACACAACCCTGACTACTATCCGATGAATTTTAGGACACCAGAAGGACAAAAAACCATTGGAGACTGAAGGAGTATACAAAGTACCGTGCGGCTCATGCGATAAAGTATACATAGGAGAAATGGGACGCATAGTCCAAACAAGGATCAACGAGTATCAACGATGCACACGGAAAAACTAGATACAGACATCATCGATCGCGGATCATGCAACGACAGAGGACCATACAATCGATTTCGACAAAGTGCAAATTCTGGCCATGACAAATCAATATTATAAACGCATAGTACGAGAACCAATAGAAATTTCTAAACATCCACAGAACTTCAACCGAGACACCGGATACAAGTTATCAGCAGTTGGGCTACCTGCCTTAAAATTTAGTAAGAACAAAATCCGTACCCAGAAATCCTAAATTAACTAATTTAACCATAATTACCCTTCCTTCTATATTATAATTGTGTTTTGTAATTGTCGATCAGTTTGATAAAGGTCTCAGCAGAGACCGAAACGTCACGAATAATAAAGCGTAACAGTGTAGAATCCGGAAATCTTTTCTTTCAACTTTTGTATTGTTACTTTTTTGTCAAAATTTCAAGTAAATAGCATTGACGGTTTTGAAGAAAAATTATTTAATTGAAAGGACGAAATTTCTGAGATTTGTAAGGGCGGGGGTATAAGGAGCTTATAATTTCTATAAAATTAGTTGCAATTACAATACAATTAATTTTTTTCAAAAATTTGTTCTTTTAGCTTTATTTGTTAAAATGAAAATCGAATAAATGCATTTTTGAAAATTGTGTATTTGTATGGGAGGGGGTAGAAGGAGTAAAATTAATTTATTTAAATTTCATGAAAATTGTATAGGAAGGTTGGAAGGAGTGAGGGGATATAGCCCATTCACTAACTCAACGTTCCTTTTTCGCTAAAAATGATATAAAACAAATTTCAGCACGATAGCTTAAGGCGTTTGAGAGCTATGTCGTAGACAGGCGGACAATCGGTTGCGAGGTTTTTGCACGACAACAAATATTTCTGTACCCTTGGCGACTCTGCGCAAACATTATTTGTTAACGTTACAAACGGTAAGGCAAATACAATTTACTCTCAGATTTCGTCTAGTGTATAAAAACGTGAACATTTTTGTAAATTTTTTATATATATTTTATATATATATATTATAGTTTTTTACCCTCATTTGAGGGAGTGGGGTGGATGCAAGTTTGTTAAATTGAGGTTCCATTGTAATACCCTCATTCGAAAAAAATTTTAAGGCTACCGGTCAAATTTTGTGCAAAATATTTTAATAAGAGGCAACTATAAAATTTGTGGGTGGCGAAGGGATAGTCGATCGTGTTCGAGAAGAAAAACTGATCATAGAATATGCTGGCTCAAGGGCCCAAGCTGAAATACTCCTCGGGAAAGTTTGCTGGCTGTAGTTGGTAGGCGAATTCTGTCGGGCACTGTACACTGAAGCCAATATGTCTCAAGCTTCCAATGTAGGAGACGTAGAGTATAGGTGTTAGAGCTTTAAAGTCTTTTCCGCGCTGGTAGATTATAGAAAAAGCCGAGAAGGGAAACCCTGATGGCAGACAAAAGGAAAGGTAAATCACAAGTGTCGGTAGAAGGCTTAACCGCGACTACCGGCGAGGACTGGGTGGTGTCAAAACCTCCTTGTGTCGCCAACAGCTACGTTCGAACAATCTCCACAATGGAGCAAAAAATGAGTCAGGCTACTCCGGAGTTGGGACTACGGTCCAAAAATACAAACGAAAAATCTTTGAAAGCGCTTTGGACGACCTCAATTCGGATCAGACAAGTGCCAAAACCATAGCGGAAGAAGAAGAGAAGCGGCTACAGCGATTACCGAAGTTAGGAGCGAACATAAGAATGCGTAAGATACCAGGTTTCAAGCCCTCGCGGGAGAACTGCTTGCTCAAACCAAAGCCGTACTTATGTACGAAATGGGACTTGGCAATAAGAAATAACTCCCTCCAAAGGAGATGAAGGATCTTTTCTGGGCTAATGAAATCATAGATAAAAGCAGAGCGGCGCTCGTGAGAAAAAAGAGCCTTGAAAGCAAAACCCGAGTTTTCGCAACAAGGTCAAAGAAAACGCGCATGAAAGTATGGAGACCAATAGGCGCAAGAGGCAGAGATGACGATAGGAGAATCAACCCCCATCGCAGTCTAAAATGACCAAACATAGCCATACATGGTAGATCATAATGTCCCACTTGGAAAAATGAATCAGGAATGTGCGAAAATGTGGAGATGAGATTATGGACAAACTCGTGAAGCACATGAAGACCAATTTGGACCAACTAATATCCTCGTTTGAGGGAGCGAGGTGGTTCAACGAGGTCAAGATTGCAAAGTACAATGACCAATTCACTCTAGACTGGTGTAGAAAGGCAGTGATTACTCTTAAAAACACGTGGGAGGGAGCGAAACTGAAGATAGTGGACAGTGCGAGTCTATCTTCAATACCTAGGGCCAAAGTATTTTTGCCCAGGATGATGCTCGCAGCTAGAGTGTAGCCTAGTGGTAGCGTGTTGGTCTACAATACGAAGGTTGTGAGTTTAAATCCCGGCTGACGCATAATTCCAGCATACTGCCTGATTGGGCACACCTTGGTCACATCAATCTACGAAAATGAAAAATTCATACATAGAGGATTGTGCGTAGGTCTAAAAACACTTCCACAATAAATAATGAAAAATGTTAAAGAACCGGAAGGTTAGGGGACCAAGACCAATGGCCCAAATCGGCATTGTAGTAGAAGGAAGTAGATGAGACACCACCCTGAAGCTTCTCTAGCGGTGGAGTGCCGAATTCCCGTTGGCAGAGAACGGCGGCCAAGTTTTGATTCTCCAGATCAATAGAAAAGCCGAGAACATACTTTGCCCGCGTTTCGGGAAAATGGCCTGGGAAATCGGGAGTGTCTACGTACGCCTTGGAAAGCGAAACCCTGAGAACGGGAGCAAAATCGCTCTCTAGGCCAACGAAGTGGAAAGAGATCTAAAGATGGAAACCTTGACTTCCGCCCCGAAAAAGATAACAGACCCAGATAGTACTCCTGTAATATCCGCAATATTGAATCCAAGGATTCAAACTAACCTGCGTGATAGTAGTTTAGCGCTCGGCTACACTACTAATTTGTATGAGTAAAAATAACTGAAATTAAAAAAAAACCTTAAAATCAGGATGACAAAGATCTACATCGGTTCTAAATGGGTCAAATTGGACTTCAAGCCCCGCACATTCGCTGTCGGAATATCTACTATTATGGAGATCAGTAGGAGATTTGATTTAGATATTTTTATTTCCAAAAAGGCATTGATAAAAAATTTACTCGAAAAGATATTTTCCGCCATTCAGTCAATGGAGGGAAGGGAAGCCCCTTGACGGACTTCCAACCGAACTCAAAGCGGACGCGGAAATAACAGCTGATATACTCCTCCCATTCTTTACTGAGGTGTGGAATGAAGGAAGATATCTGACTGAATGGAAGGAGGGTGTCATTGTGAAAATTACGAAAAATGGCGACCTTCGCGATTGTGTCAATTGATGTCTACTTACTGCCGTATTGAAAATCTCATCTCATGTTTGTGGACTTCGAGAAGGCTTTCGACAGCGTTAAAAGAGATTACATGTGAAATGCTTTGCGTAGGAGAAATATTCCAGATAAAGTTATAGCTATGATTAAAGAATCCCATGAAGATACAAGGTGTCGCGTCTTAGATACAGGAGAGCTGTTCGAGAGCTTACCTGTGCGAAATAAATCTATGAGGCAGGTGAATATTTGCAAATTTTGCTATTTTTCGAGTCCTTCTCTCATTCGCCACGTAGCTGCAATATTTTTATCGTAAGCTACGCAAAAAAAAAGAATGAGGTTGAAAAAAAACATCGAGATCGCAACATTTCGCCCCAAAATTCTAATCCGACTGGATTACATAGGCTTTGGGAATCAAAAGCGACATTGGCAGCGGATCGGTCACTCTTGGGCAAAATATCTTCTAATAAGCTCTGTATTAAAACGTCAAGAAAGATGTCGTGTTGGTTGTCCGTGGAAGCGAGTAATCGAACAGCAGACGAGTGAAATGAACAAATCCTGTCGAACAGAACTATTTCTTGCCAATGGCTCTATACGGGGTGTTTAACAGGAAACTGATCTGCAGATTCGATTTTCATGAAATCTGTAAAAACTTTTTCGATTCTAAAAGGTTACGTGTCTTAATACTCTCACTACTCTTCAACGTATCATTTTAAAAAGAATGAATAATAAAAATTCGTCAATTTTTTATGTCAATCGACTCTATAAGGAATAAGCTAAGGAGAATAAGAAAAATAATAGCAAATAAAAAACACAACTTTCATTTAAAATTCGTTGTTTGAACAAAAAAAAAAACACATAGGTACAATAAGTTTACAATTAAAACTTCTTACAAGCATTTTGGAGGTATTTTGTCGATAATCTGTTCATATTACAATATTTACGACTAAATCATGAACAAATCGGACTTTTTACAAATTTCATACTATAGTTATTATAATTGTGTAGTCGTAAAAGTCACAACTTCACTGGAGCAGCAAATTCGCTAGCTAATAAATAACAATAATTAGCAATAACTTGCACAACGTGCATTTTCACAGTAATTAGATCAATGAAATAAATAAAAAACTAGATAAATTATTTACATAAACAGTAGAAAAATATTGGAACTGTATAATAGTTACGCAAACAAAGCTTTTCTCTTAGATACGTCTGAAAATAGAGCCGAAATTAGATCAATCTGCAATCAGGACTTCAAACAAATGGTCCAGAGAAGTAAATTTTACGTTGCCGTGGCAATGGCTTCGCACTCAATCCCGAAGTATTTATGAAACTAGTGAAGTTTTTATTGTTGATTTGAACCTTTTCATGGCAAGGACTCTCATCGACTATGGTCGGAAAGGCATCACAGACGGTCTTCGAATCGTATACGTTCTCTTTAATAATGTCCGGTTGATTGGTCAAACAGAATTCTTCGTCCAGATTGTATTCGACGCCATGCTGTGTAGAATTAATGTTCTCGTCGTCGTCATCCTGGTCTTCGTCCTCGTCCTCATTCAGCGTGACCATTTCGTACTCGAGGGCGTTGATGTCCGACTCCTTGATCACGTCCGGTTTATTGGATTTTCCATATTCGGCATCTAAGTTGTACCAGTCAAATTCAGCCTGAAGCGGAAGTTTGTCTTCGATTGTGGCCACTTTAATCGGTGAATATACTTTAATTGGACTAATTGGCAAGGACACGTTGGCCGTCTTCGAAGGCGTCGTGTTTGGTGTTGATATGTTACTACTGCTATTGTTAATTTTCTTATTTATTTCGGCAAGAATGTTTGGGATGTGTGAAGTTTTCGGCTGTCCCGTCTCCTTAGAGATGTAGTTGTCGCTGGTAATGAATTTGTTCATTACTTTCGGGACTATTATGGCCGCTACATTTGGTAATTTCGGTATGTCGGCAAAGATTTCTTCTATGTCGTCAGTCTTTTGGGATAGGGCGGCATCACTATGATTACTGGACATATCGTCATCGGCTGACTTATGAACATCGGCAATTATTTGAACACTGGTGATAGTTTCGTTGACTTCAGATATGGAACAGTAGTCGGGCTCATCGGACTCGCAGCGCTGTTCCTCGATGATTTTTGGCTCGTCTTCCTTAATGCTAGAAGGATGTGATATAACTCTAAGAACACGTTTGAACTTTATGAGGTTGGCTGGTTTTGGTGGGAGTGCTGGCGGTTTTTTTGGCTTATCCTGCGACATCATTAAACGATCTTCTTGGCCTAGCTTTGATTCCATGTCGACATAGTGATTCGATGAATTATGATCACTTCCGATACGCTCGTATTCGTTGCTGTAAATACTTTCGTAGTTTAGATTGCAATCCTTTTGGTCATTATTTTCAATTACGGTTCTTGGCGAAGTCATCTCCTCGTCCCGCGGCACATGGACCATGCTGTTCTTCGTCGAAAAGTGGACCCTTTTCCGCGACACAGTACCATCCTTCTGACTTCCACTACTTCCACTGTTATTTTCGCTACTCTCCAAGGACGGCGGACCGTCCATTATAGACTCTTCCATCGATTGCTGTAATAGAATTTGATTAACACATTCCAATACTGGATTTACGGCATTGTAACCGTAAGGTTTGGCTCTCATATTTTCGGAGTCATCTATATCACTGGCACTAGCATACCAATCGTCCGTAGACGCTTCAAACTCATGCCTTGGCGAGGATTCGGCAAATTTCTTAACTCTATAATTTCGAGCCTTAATCGGCATAAATATTTCGTCGCTTTCGTAGTCTCTATTGGCCGACTTATTACGCCGAAGCATTTCGTTTTCGCTATCGATTTCATCGGCTTCATCGGTGAAAGATTCGATCCTTCGAACTCCGTGAAGACGTTCGATCTTTCGTGAGAATGCGTTAACTTTTTCGTATGTTGAATTACTATCCTCTCGGCTAAGGGTGCTAGCATTCTCCTCGGAATTATCGAGACTAGGATCATCGATGCTCATGCATCGCGAACGCATGTAATCTCTAAAATTTCGTTTGCTCGTATAGCGTATACTTCGGCGAGCACCATAGAATGATGAAAGTGTTTCGTCACTTGATGAACCATTTTCGGTGTGATCTTCTGAAAGTATATGAGTGAAAAAATATAATTAGCAAGGGTAGTAAACGTTATTCCTATTTTTTTTTTTTAAATTAATACTGATTAATTTCTGGAGTTAAAAATAGATTTGTCTTTGCATGAAGCTAGAAATGTTCCAGGAAAATTATTACATTCAAACCCCATCTCCAGTTTAGTCCAAGGACTAATACGCTGCGACACTTGGCCAATCAATTGCGTGTAAGCTTCTTGTTTTACCGGCCACGCTGCGTCCTTAGCCCGATGTACTAGCTTAGTAGAACATCGTATCTATATAGTTCAATCATTGAATGACAACTTTGCTAAAATTCGCTAAAATTCTTAGTTGGGGCAATAAGAATTAATTCAAATTTAATACTTCGAAAACCCAGTGTTGTCTTGTGTGCCACGAACGTGACTCTAACCTTGATCCAATTGCCTTCGGAGGCCAGTCATTAACCAACTCTTCAAGTGTCACGATGTTAGGTATCCAAATCATAGATAACTAATCTTGGAACGATCACATATTTAACAGCGCCAAGGAAGTATCTAAATATTTAGGTTACCTAAAATGTTGTAAAAACTCCTTCACCGCTTCTGGGTTACTGACAGGTCTATATTAGACCACGCTTTGAATTCAACTCCCACATATGGGCGGGAGCTGCAAAAACTTCTCTCTCCTATTTGGATAGAATCCTCTCTCGGACCATTAAAATTATAGAAGATTCTGACATCACTTCATTGCTCGATTCACTCGAGCATAGACGAATTGTAGGCTCCCTAACCATTTTATATCGCTCTAATCTCTTACCCCGTAATACTCGAGCTGCTTCACGCGCTCATAAGTAATATCTCAACCCTATCTTGGGCCGATCTGTCAAATTTCGTGATTCGTTTTTAAACCGAACTCTTCGAATATGGAACTCGCTACCCATCTCAGTATTCCCGCATGACTACAACATTCAACCATTCAAAAGAAATATTCATAACCACTTCCGTCACTATCACCTTATTTCCCAAAAACCAATATTCTTCCCTCCTCACCCTGTCACAACAACAAATAAAATGTTAAGGAACTTGAAGTTTAGAATGCCAAAGCCTGACTTAGGCTGTAGTGCCATTGAAAAAAAAGAAATTAGCCAATACATGTTTGCATTGGTATTCGTTACTCCGGATTTTGTAACGAGTATCCGTGTAACAAATAGTTACTTTTTCATCATCACATACGTGGCTAAGGCTCGAATTTTGGAGAGTCCAATCTCATGTACTACATTCTACAATGGCACTATAACCCAAATCGGGCTTTGACCTACTAACCTACAGGTTCTTTAACATTATCATTCTTTTTTTGGAAATTTGCACGAACGAGGTGGCCAGTTAACAGGTTCTTTTTATAAAATTAATCGATCGATCGTTTCTTTCAGTAAATTAATTGTATCGAGCGCTGTGTGGCATATGCTGCCATCATGTTGAAACCAAAAGTCTTCTACATTAATGCCTTCCAATTCAGGTACGAAAAAGTTAGTAATCAGATCTCTGTACCGCTCACCGTTGACTGTAACGTTCCATCACCATTTTTGAAGACATATGGACCAATGATTCCACAGTCCCATAAAGCGCACCAAACGGCGACTTTTTCTGGATGTAATAGTGTTTCGACAATGGCTTGTGGATTATCATCGCTCCAAATGCCGCAATTCTGCTTATTGACGTACCCATTTAGCCAAAAACGTGCTTCATCAGTGAACAAAATTTTCAAATGAAATTATGGATCAATAGCAATGCTCCCTTCTGCCCATTCACCATATGTACGGCGCAATGAGTTTATTCACGATTAATTGCCAAACCAAACTAAGCCCAAAATAACCGGGAACTGGCAAATCGGCTGTCACAGAAAACAGTGATGTCAATTGAAAGTTCCCCGCCTCTAAAAAACACCCTTTCAAAAAGGCACGAACAAAATTGGCGACAGTGCGACGGTAGTGCGTCCTCATTAGTTCCAAAATTATCCGCAGGCTTTCCATTTCCCAGAAAAGAACCTTGCAAAGAGTCCAACTCCTGCAGAAACATTTTTTATTGCCGCTAGTACCATAGCACTTTTGTAGATTTTTTTCAGGCTTGAAAGCCTTATGCAGATCGGCTCCGTACCAAAAGCTATATTTGATCCCAGATAGGAAGCAATTATGAGCGTTTAGGTACTCCATACGGGCAAGAATAAGGAAAGGATATCAAAGGCCTGACGAGCTTATTTAGACGAGTCTCAATAACCGCTTCTAACATAACCGTAGATAACAATATTTCCAACCCAACAAAAATTTGTATCTCTTCCACATGTTGTTAGCTACGGCCGATTGGTAAGTTTGTGATTGAGCCCATGTATATAACATATACACAGTCTTAAGCACATTTATTTTCAGTCTTGCCTTTTTAAATGTATATGGAATGCAAGAAGTGGATATTTTTACCTAAGTCCGAATAATCATGCGCAACCAGACAAACGTCACCAGCAAAATCAAGGCGATTTAAACATGCTAAACAGTCCATAAACAGCTTTACCTTCCCCCACCCCACTAACTTTCAGAACGGATTCAAATACATCATTTATTACCACCAGAAATATAGCTGGTGATAATATGCTGCGTTGTCTGACACTCTTTCGTAAAGAAAGGCTCTTGGACAGCTCTCCTTAAAGTAAGACGGGACATCTCGCATCTTCGTAGGAATCTTTAATCACAGCTATGATCACACTTACGACTATCAAAACTCCTTAATGCAAGGAATTGGCATAAATCGGTTCCAAGTTTAAAAGATGGAAATCGAATTATCCTCTGTCTTATAGTGGAGCGACGAAACAAACAACAACATCCCTATACCAAGTACATAAATAAAAATAACACAAGAAATTTACAAAAAATTGGTGCCAACTGGCATTAAGTCTACGCCTTATGCACAGCTTATCTATAGACAAGTCGAACTCATCAGCATTCTTATTAACTTCTCTAGTGAAACGCGAAATCAGTTCATTGATACCATAGTTTTTGTTCTTCTTCTACAATGGCACTACAGCCCAAATCGGGCCTTGGCCTCCTCACCTTCAGATTGCTTAAAATTTTGTATTATTTATTGTGGAAGAGTTGTTATACCTTCGCACAACCCTCTATCTATGAATTTTCATTTTCATAGATTGAGGTGACCAAGGTATACCCAAGCAGGCAGTGAGCTGAAATTATTCGTTGACCGGGATTTGAACTCACGGACCTTCGCATTGTAGACCAACACGCTACCCACTAGGCTACACCCTAGCTCATACCATAGTTAGTCCGGTGAAAACCAACCCGAAGCAATCTAGGATACCTGGGTAAAAATTTACCAATATCAAATCGAATCAAACCCAAAAGGATGGAGGAATCAACTAACCCTGTAAGAAGTTGATGAGCAAAAACTAGATCAGCTACCTCACGTTGTTTCGAGAGCGATGACATATTTAATAGCTTAAGTCGATCGGCATGAGGAGGAAGACGAACTGTGTCGTTCCAATTAAGGGGACATAAGGCTAATTTACGCTGAATTGATTCAATTCTGACAATGTGCTCATCATAACAAGTAGACCAAATTTGAGAAGCATATTCAAGGTGAGGTCTAACGAAGGTATTATAGAGAATCAATTTAACAAAGGAGTTATAAAATTCCTTGGATTACCGTGTGGTGAATCGCAATAAAGAATTACCCTTTTGCACAATCTTATTTATATGTAAACTAAAATCAAGCTTATGGTAAAATGTAGCACCTAATCCAATTATGAAGTTGACACGATCCAAAATACAGTAATTAAGACTGTAAATTATCACAAACGGACAGATTTCAGACAGAGTAAATGATATTACATGATATTTATCCGAATTCAATCTAAGATAAGATCATTATGGCGACATCAGTTACTAAAATTAATGAAATCTTCCTGAAGAAAATTGTCAGAGTTGGAACTAAGAGACCTAAAGATGTTAATGTCGTCTGCATAAATAAGTCTTGCTGAGTATTTAAGAACAGATGCCCTAAATGACTTCCTTGAGGAACACCATCTGTAATATCTCAGCAGCGAACCCATTTTGCAGACTGCTTCAACATTATTCTTATGATATCTGTATGGTCGGTAGAATTAGCTTCTGTGTGTGGAAGGACAATATAAACTGTCAGTTCCAAGTTTGTTTGGTAATCCGTCGAAAATTTCCTAACCGAATTGCGGCAACTATTTCGTTCCAATCTGGGATTCGTTCGTAATAGAAATATGTTGCGGCTGTGTTCTGATAACTCCGTTTCTGGAATCTCCAATCTCCATCTTCAATGGCACTGTAGCCAAAATCGGGTCTTGGCCTCCTTACTTTCAGGTTGATTAATATTTTTTTGTTATTGTGGAAGGATTCTTAGCCCTTCGCACAATGCAATATCTACGAAATTTTCATTCTCGCAGATTGAGGTGGCCCAGATACGTCGACCGGGACTTGAACTCATGACATTCGCATTGTAGACCGACTACACTACTATATTTATCTAGCAAAATGTATAAAATATCAGAGAAGTATTTTATTAGAAAGACACGAGTTTTATTTTTATGAAAACGTGGCCGGTTTTTTTCGAACTCTGCACACACTTCGCTATCTGAGTAAATTACCTCTACGATGTTAGGTCACATTGTGAGGACTCTACCTGTGCATCTTTACAAGCTTCTCCAGTTCTTACAGAAGAAAGGCTTACAGCTTCCTCTAATCTCTGATAAACGCGTCGAAGCTACTGAATCCAGTGGTATTATCACAATCTATACCTCGACATTTGACGATTCCGTCTTTACCGTAATTGAGATAATCCATCCACCGTCCCGCTCTAGTTTCGGAGATTTCAATCTACTATGGGACTAGATGTCGCTCTGAATATGAAGACTACCCAAGTTGCACAACTATAAACGATTGTACTACACCACAACTATCAGAATATATATGTACTATATTATTAGAGAATTCTTAAGGCTGATTTTTGCTTCGACCTGACCATAGGGAGTTCAAGTAGCGTCACTGTAGTACATATCTACAGCATTCTTCGACACAAATGTATCCTTACCATATGAGCACGCAGTATGGTACGAAACCTTAGTGAGTGGTCCTGCGTGCATATACGTATGTTGTACGCTTTTTTCGAGCACTATGCTATGATACTCATGAGTGTTCTAACATTGGACTTGAAGATGAAGCATCGTCCTATTACCTACAAAATCCTGAAGACGCTACCATTCATGGTAACCTGGGAAAGAGGAGCCTCGAACTTAAGGTCACGTAAATGTGACAAGTCAGATGAGACACGAGTACCAAGAGTCGAGTCACGTACAGATTTCTGGCGTAAACTTCGCGGCGAGAGACAACCTGGATTTTAATTTTCCTCTCAGTCTAGGTTTCCGCCTGCCAGGGCAGTATGAAATGAACGATTTTCTCCACACGCGGACACGGAATGAGGTGACAGGTTGTGCTTGCGGAGCGTCATCGGAAAGCTGGCTGCATATCTTGGCCGAATGAATATCCAAGACAAGGGTTTCAGAGAGTGAAGTGTTTATCGAGACTAGAGAGTCTTTTGAATATTTTTGCACCCGATGCACTCAACGGAAGTTGGTCTGGGAGGGGAATATGGGCAATCTTTACTATACACAAGGAAATGGGAAGAATTTGACCGGAACGAATCATGTCGATTCCGGTAAAGCCTTTGGAGAGTAGGTCTTGCACTCACCAGTGTGAATGCCGACCTTGCAATCGGTATAGACTGGTACTCCCATTTATGGAAGAGCGCTGGTTGTTCTTGAACTCCACGGACCCAGAATCTGCAGTTTGAATATACTGGTTTAACAGATTTAACTATTGCAGTACGCACTCTGGAGTACCGTCTCTACGGATCCGATGACTGCAAGGGGTAACTGCTAGTTTGTCGTTTCAACAATTCCAGAAAGAGCCTTTGGAGAGTGACAGCTCGGCGTACTTAGTTGTTGTATTGGTATCATACTTGCAGATGTCGTGGTCAATTTGATTGAAGGTGTGCCCATTTGGACTCCTGTTAACTTCGCTTCCGTGCTATTTCGTTTCTTGGTGAGGATGCGAATTTCGTTACGAGACATCTCCTAAAGAGTTTCCGCAGTGCACTCGTTCGATGGAGTGAGCGCACATTCCAAGATCCAAAAGAGTAGTCCATATTCTGTTTCCGTAGTCGTTGCCGTTTGATATGTCCAATCCAAGGCTGTAATCCGGGTTCCTGGACATGCGAGTTTTTTCGCGGGGAGACGATGTCAGCGTTTCGCCCAACCCCCAATCTGGAGGGCCAGTCTAGATGCCAGTTCCGGTTAGAGGCACGGAACACTCGCATTCACAATTCTCTATCTGCTGTTTTGAACAAAACACCCGGTTATCATCGCGAGGAGATGGAAATAGGATTCAGCAGCAGAGCTCTTGATGTTATATGCAGTGGGCTTTTCACAGAATATATACTACGTCATGTACGAGATCACGATTACGCTCTGTGACCCTTACTACCATTCGCCCACCCGATGAGGCATTAGTCTACCGACGTCATAGCTGCTTTGGGGAGTTCTTAATAAATATTACATTCATTCAAACCATAAAATGTATCAAAGAAATAACACTGAAGTAGAAACTGTAGAACTCAAAAGTATCCTGGGGTAAGGCACAATAGAGCCATGATCGCCTTACTTAGAGGACTCGACTCTTGGCCTCACAATAATATTTTACTATTTCTGCAGAAAACTGGAAGACCTGCAAACACGAACAAGCTCAATTTCAAGAAAATTTATTTTGGATGGAATGTTTTTCAATATTTTAAATAGATTGATGATTATTTTGTTAATCTGAAACTAAGGTTTTAGCCTAGTGGGTATCGTGTTGGTGCGAAGGCCGAAAGTTCAAATCCCGCACAATTCAGTATAAAACTGTGGGTATATCTTGGCCATCATACTTTGTGAAAATGAAAATTCGTAGGTAGAGGCTTGTGCGAATTGCTAACAACCCTCATTTCACAATAACAAATAAATGTTAGGGAACCAGAAGGTCAGGAGGCCTAGACCCGATTTGGGCTGTAGTACCATTGAAGAAGAAACTAAGAAATGAATCTTCGACTATTAAATCATAATCCACCACAAGACTAATTAGTTAATAATGAAAAGGCCATTAAATTTTTTTATTAATTTTGTTCACATGGCCTTAAGATACTTTTAATAAATGAATATGCATTATCGAAATTTAATTTGAAAATAAGAGAACAGTTTCATCCTCTCGCAATTAATTACGGATTGCGATTAAAAAATGATTAAATAACATCGAATTACGAAATGTGAAATAGCATTGAATTAAATTTGTTGATCTTTATTTTCAATTAAATTTGTTTGTTTTTGTCCAGAAAATACTTTAGCCTTGAAGCGAAATTTCTCTTAATATTAGTTTTTTACCCAAACGGTATATCGAGCGGTCAATGCCGGATATAAATAATAGAACGAGATAGTTTTATCTACATTATTGCATATAACGAATTTGATAAAAGTATCTTCGCGTGCAAAAATAAAAAAAAAATGCCCGCTGCAAAATTCAATGAACTGAAAATCTTACTGCGAATTAATTGTCTGAAAAATGAGGCAAGTTGACTTCTTAATGCGGTCTTTGCATTGTTCAAAAATCTGTCCGACACTATTTACGAATTTGAATAACCTACCAAACAATCTATCAACTAGATTTTTTCTAGCAATCTGACTCCGCCTTAATGGATCGAACTCGCAATGGAACAGTTCATCTTAGGTATATGCTCGTATCTTAATGTAATTATAGATGTTCCCAATCTCTACGACCACAATTCCCGGTTTAATCAAAAGCCAACTTCCTTCTATGATTTATTCAGTCCGTACCTCAATTGAACCAGAAGGTCGCAAAACTCATCAATTGTGCACACGAGGGGCAAGAAATAGCTTTCTCGGGTGTACAAATCCATTTCGATTATAAAGTAATAAAAAAAATACGTAAGATTGCCCTGAGGCAACGGATACGAAGCAAATTTGAAAACTTGTGTTCCAAGAAATATGAATGTGAGAAAAAAAAATTACCTATGCTACTTCGTCCATCCGTAAATGTTTGTGTCCATACATCCTTGCCGGTTATCTCGTAGTAATCTTTACGACAATTCGGACAGTTCTGCGACACGTCTTCTTCGTCGTCGTACAGTTTATCGCCGTTTTCACCTTCAGCTTCAAACTTCTTCCGCAGCACCCTATTCACGCCAATTAACCTAGAGATTTCGGTATCCTTTTCGTACATTTTCTGATTGATCACTTTCTTGTCATGTTTTAGCTTCGCCTCGAAGCAAAGAAGTGATTTGATTATTTTCGATAATTCCTCTGCTCGTCGTCGTTTCTCTTTGGCCAGTTCCTCTTCTAAATGATGATTGTGTTGATTCAAAAACGATATCACCTTCATGTATTTCTTTTTCTGCATGTCAAGACTGAAGTTCGCTCCACCCAATCGTTTCAATGAGTTGGTATTTACGGTCTGGAAAGAAAAAAAATTACGGAAATGGTTAATTGGCTTAAGACAAGCTAATCAGCTCAGACTATGAAAAGACAATATTGGGGCTAAATTTAAAGTCAATGGATGATAATAATGGAATTTGAAGTCTTAGTTATGAACATCAAGATGTATTTTATCATATTAAATTTAATCACTTTGATGACCTAAAGTTATACCTATATATGTAAGTTACCAACCATTTTATATAACTAATTTATTTATTTATTAAATTAATCCACTTGATTTCGAAGCAAATTATAGGATGGAGGGGTTCGATTAGTATGTTTAGAGTTCAGTTCCTGCTGGGTTGCTGACCGGAAATCTGGCAGATTTTTATTTGTTATTTAGCCTACCGTACAAAGTCCTTACAGGCCAGGATATTCAAAATACAATTTAACATTAATTTAAAAAAAAAATTGTGTATCACTCATTAAATATTAAGTCAATAAAACAATAAAATTAGTAGATTGGGAAAGCTTCAAATAAAATTAAAATTAAGAAAAAAAGAAAAAACTAAGCAGAATTAAAAAATAAATCAACACATACGATCAGGTACGATTTAAGGCGTCTAATACCATTTCTCAAAAGCAGTCTCTATTAATGCTGATATCAATAAAATTAGCAACCGAATTAAAATTGAATATGCTACGAGTTAAGGGCTCATTGGATCCATAAACTGTCTTATGAGCAGGATATGACAAGAAATCACGTATACGCAGAGGTCTCTCAGGAAGATAAATGAAGATTTCAGACAGCAGCTCAGGAGAATTAAATCTATTATAAAGAATATCTCGCAAAAAACACTATTGCCTGTTGGTTTCTTCGAATATCTAGAAATTGCAGGTCGATTAACTTACAACGGTTTTCATAGCATGGCATATCATTTGACCAATCTAGGTTTCTCAACGCAAGATGATTGAATCTTCTCTGAACACCCTCAATTCGTCTACTATGAATGGTACATGATGAATCCAAAATAACTGAACAATATTCCAGAAGAGGCCTTACCAGCGAGCAAAAGATTGATTTCAAAGTAAATCGATCGTGAAAATCAACTGGATTTCTCTTAACAAAATCCAAACGAGAATTAGCCCTTGCAAAACTTAATTTATGGTCCAGCAATACACCTAGCTCATTCGCTTTCTGTATTGTCCAGAAAATAGCAATATGCAGGTTAGAGTAGTTAGGGAAGACTAAGTGAAAGGGGATTTTTGGGCAGGGCTGTTGTCAATTTAACACTTAATTGCGGAAATGATCATTAGCTCCAGTACATATAATCAATATTTCATTCATTAATTTATGCAAGTTTTTATGAGGGGAGGAGTCACGGGTGATAGTAAGTGGATGGATGTTAATAGTTTTTCAATTGATTGCTTGAATCACGTCCAATATTCTGTGTATAGAATGTCAGTTTCATAGACGAAATTTCATAGAATTTTCATAAGATTCGTTGTATTTTACATTCACAAAACCAAACATTTGTATGGGAGGGGGTAGAAGAGGAAAGCGAAATTATTTGTGGTGCAATTTCAAGTTCGTAGCTTTTGGTTAAAATAACTAAAATTGGTCGAAATCATACCTGTGATTTTTTCAATGCTATTTTAAAAGAGCAATCGCATATTGCGATTAAAAATTTAAAAGATCTGCGATTAGAAGATCAGAGGAAATGCGTACTGCTTACGGCCTATCGACAATAAAATTGCCGCAATGATTATCGCCAGGAATCCCAGAGTTTTTATTCGCACTCGCACATTAATCGCGCAATTCACACATTCCACCTCATCTCGACGGGATCGTAGCTCAGAATAAAGCTCACCAAACAAACCGCCGCTTCCATTGCATTTATACAAACCAAATTAAAAAACATAACAGAATTATGATTGGGCTTAAAGCCCAATCATATGATACTCTAGATGAGATGGAAATGACTTTAATATACCGGAAAGTATGTCATCTCAAATTCTTTCGAAAAGTGAATAGATACTTTTGCATGGGAGGTGGTAGAAGTAGAGGGGGAGGTTTGTATTTTTCTTATATGACACCGAACATGGCATGCAAAATGTTTATTGCTGAATTTAAAGTTTTTAGAATTTATTATTTCTAATGAAATTGGTAACAGTTTTCCTGAAATTGGGACATTTGTATGGGAGGTGGCAGAGGAAGTGGAACGTTTTACATGATTTTGAAACTGCTTATCATCACCCTTATCACCATATCAATATCAAGCTGATAGCTTTAACAGTTTCGAAGAAAAATAATTTAATTTAAATTTCAAAATTTCGTGGAATTTGTATGAGGGGGTAGAAAGAGTTAGGTGAAGTTGATAATTATTTTCAAAATAAATTAATTATAATAAAATTAATTCTGACAAAATTTCGTCTTTTCAGCTTTACTAGTTTCAATGAAAATCGAATATATGTGTTTTTCAAAATTGTCCATTTGTTTGGGAGGGGGTAGAAGGAGTGAGGGGATCGGGTCAATATTCTGTGATAATAATGACATCTATATCATAATACTTTATCGTAAATTTCAAATCGATAGCTTAAATAGTTTCGAAGAAAACTTAATTTCTTTTCATTTCGAAATTTCATGAAATTTGTATGGGAGGGGGTAGAAGGAGTGGGGGGATGTAGCCCATTCACGAACTTAAAGTTACTTTTTTGCTAAAAATGACACACACAAATTTTTAGCACTATAGCTCAAAGCTTTCGAGAGTTATGCTGTAGACAGACGGACAGACGGTCACTCGGAATCGAGATTTTTGAGCGACAACAAATATTTCTGTACCCTTGGCGGCTCTGTGCGAGCGTTATTTCTTAGCGTTACAAACGGTAAGGCAAACACAATATACTCTCAGATTTCATCTAGAGTATAAAAACACCCGGTTATAGAAAATCGAACCAAAAGGGTGAATTGTTTTCTTTTTTCACACGATATTACCTCACACAAGCAATTTCATCATGAAGAACGTAAAGCTCTTATCAGATCCCGAAACCCATGGAACCCAACAAATCTCAGTCAAAATTTACCCAGCACTAAGCTCATCAATCGCGCGACGAAAGAGCTTGAACGTCGTTCATATGGCATATGGCTCTTTTGTTGCTCGATTGTCGCTTAGGACATCTGATATATTCCATTGTATTCGTATGTTATATCGCTCGCGCCTAACGATATCTGTTCACTGCTCAGCTCAGTGATATCAAAGACTATCAATCATATAAGCTATCCCAAACCTAGGTGATAGTCGACACACACCATCCACACACTGCTCGTGCTCTAAATGATATTGCTTTACACTGAGGAGTAGAGTAATGAATGAGTTGAATTGGAGCTGGATGAAGTACGACGTTTTTTTTAGCGATTTAATTAGCGATATTTTGATGGGTGGGATCTGATCTGATAGTTAACGTAGGACGTGCGAAGTGGTCAATGGAGCGCTTTGCTAAAACCTATTATCGGCCAAATTTGTTTTTTTTTGATAACTATATCTTCGAAATTACTTAAATAAATAAGTTCATATTTTACGACCATGCGGATTATAGTTTAACCAGAATCACCTTAGAAAGAGGCCAGTACTTTTAAAGGTCAGGGGGGTGCAAAGAATTTAATTGAAACTTGGGATATATATTAAGCTATATGTATATAAACTAGCATAAACTGCCAACAAGTCGGGCGAAACTTTATTATTCTTGGGACAAGTTGCGGATGAGTGGAAAGTCAATATGCAGGTTAGAGTGGTTAGGGAAGGCTAAGTGAAAGGGAGTTCTTGGGCAGGTCTGTTGTCAATTTAACAATTATTCATTCGTTTCTGCAAGCTTAGGTTTTTATGAGGGGAGGAGGAGGGGTAATAGTAAGGGTGGGTGGATGTTAATAGCTTTTTAATTGATTGCTTGAATCACGTCCAATATTCTCTGTACAGAATGTGTTTCATAGACGAAGTTGCATAGAATTTTCATAAAATTCGGTGTATTTTACATTTACGAAACCGAACATTTGTATGGGAGGGGGTAGAGAAGGTAGGGGAATCGTAAAATTTGATGTGTAGTTTTATTTCGCTTCTCTTGTAAGGTGCTTGTATAAAATTTCAAGTTCGTAGCTTTTAGTTTGTTGGTTATTAGTTGATTTAATGAAATTGGTCGAAATCATAGTTTTGTACGGGAGGGAGTAGAAGGGAAAGCGCGATTTCAAACCTTTTAAAAAAACTTCATTTCAATTATTTTTATAAGTTTTTCTGCAAAATTTGAAAATGATAGCTTTTAAGAGTTAGCTGATAACTGATTTCTTAAAAATGCTCGAAAAAATAATTTTGTATGGGAGGGGGTAGAGGAGGGAGGGGAATCGTAAGACTTTTGATGCAATTTTCTTTTTTTTTCTGTTGTAAGATGCTCGTACAAAATTTCAAGTTCCTAGCTTTTAATTTGTTGATTATTAGTTGATTTAATGAAATTGGTCGAAATCATTCTTTTGTATGGGAGGGGGTAGAAGGACAAAGGCGATTTCAAAGCTTTTAACGTAATTTCATTTCAATTATTTTTGTAAGTTTTTATGCAAAATTGCAAATTGATAGCTTTTAAAAGTTAGGTGATAATTGATTTCTTACAAATGGTCGAAAAAATAATTTTGTATGGGAGGGGGTAGAAGGTTTAAAGGTTTTCGACCAGTTAATATTTCGTATATTTAGAGATTTTTTTTAAATGCATTTTGCAAATTTTCAAGTTTCTACCTTAAAATTTCACTCAAAAATTTTCAGTTTATGTGTTGTTTTCAATGCACATGAAACACCTTGTGCACGTTAGACCGGGGGGGTCGGTTTTTAACAATTATGGATCAAGTTATTATTATTTTTCTATGTACATCAAATAGACGTATTTACATGTAAAATTTAAACTTTGTATCTTTCAATAGAGTCCTAAAAAAATCACTCAAAATTTTCGACATTTTTGCTTATCACCTCCCTCCCCTTTCACCTCCAAACTTAAAATTTTTACCAAAATTAAACATTATGTAGTTCTACAATCTGACAAATTTTTGATTTGATATCTGTACCCTTTTTTGAGATATAAGGATTCGTAATTTTGAAAAGTGCGCCATTTCAACATGTTATATTTTTTCTGTATTTTCCTAGTATAGCTTAATATAAGTTTTAAGTTTCAATTATATAGCTTAAGAGATAGTTGAGATATTCATTATTAAGTGTTTTTCTTTGCACCCCCCCTGACCCTCCCCCTTACAATAATTACCCACTTTCTAAGCTGATTCCAAAGGAACTATATGCCACACTGACGGTCCCAAAATATGAATTTTTCACAATAAGTAATTTCGAAGATATAATCATTTGAAAAAACAATTCGGCCGACAATTTGTTTTTAGCGCCCCTTTTCGGACACCAATGGATAAAAAAATTAAATTATTTTTAAAAGTTGTCCCACAAATTCCTCTATATGTGTGTTGAGTTTTAGCTTCCTAGCTGTTACCATGGTTGAGATATTTGAATTCGTATTTTTTGGCTTAAGCATACTATTATTAAAATAATAAAGTAAAAACATAACAGAATTATGATTGGGCCTTAAGCCCAATCTTATAATACTCTAGATGAGATGGAAATGACTTTAATATACCGGAAAATATGCCATCCCAAATTCTTTCGAATAGTGAATAGAGACTTTTGCATGGGAGGTGGTAGAAATAGAGTGGAAGGTTTGTATTTTTCGTATATGACACCGGGACATGGCATGCAAAATGTTTTTATTGAATTTAAATTTTTTAGTTTTCATTATTTTTAAAGAAATTGGTCATAGTTTTCCTGAAATTGAGGCATTTGTATGGGAGGTGGCAGAGGAAGTGGAGCGCTTAAGATGATTTTGAAACTGCTTATCATTATCCTTATCACCATGCTTTGATTCAATTTCAAAGTCGATAGCTCTCATATACTTGAAGGAGAAATGCTTTTCTTGAATTTATAATACAGATATTTGTATGGGAGGTGGTAGAAGGAGTGAAGTGGAGCTGATAATTTTTTCTAACACTTATTTCAATTATTAAAAAACGAATTCTGGCAAAATTTGAAGTTTGTACTTTTTCTAGTTTGAATGGAAATCGATGAAGTGCATTTAACAAAAATTCTGCATTTGTATGGTAGGGGGTAGAAGGAGTGTTGATCAAAACAAATTTTTTCGCATTATTAATATTTCTATTTGTATACTTTGTACAAAATATCAAGTTGATAGCTTTAACAGTTTCGAAGAAAAATAATTTAATTTAAATTTCAAAGTTTCGTGAAATTTGTATGGGAGGGGGTAGAAGGAGTAAGGTGAAGTTGATAATTATTTTTAAAATAAATTGCAATTATAGTAGAATTAATTCTGACAAAATTTTGTTTTTTCAGCATTACTAGTTTCAATGAAAATCGAAAATATGTATTTTCCAAAATTGACCATTTGTATGGGAGGGGGTAGAAGGAGTAAAGGGATCGGGTCAATATTCTGTGGTATTAATAACATCTATATCATAATACTGTGACCTAAATTTCAAGTCGATAGCTTAAATAGTTTCAAGGAAAATCAATTTCTTAATTTTTCGAAATTTCATGAAATTTGTATGGGAGGGGGTAGAAGGAGTGGGGGGATGTGGCCCATTCACGAACTTAAAGTTACTTTTTTGCTAAAAATGACACACACAAATTTTTAGCACTATAGCTCAAAGCTTTCGAGAGATATGCTGTAGACAGACGCACAGACAGACAGACAGACAGACAGACGGTCACTCGGAATCGAGGTTTTTGAGCGACAACAAATATTTCTATACCCTTGGCTCTGTGCGAGCGTATTTCTTAGCGTTACAAACGGTAAGGCAAACACAATATACTCTCAGATTTCATCTAGAGTATAAATATTAGAAAAATATCAAATTTGAACATATTAGTGGGGGGAATAGGGGAGCATTTTAAAAATGGTGCTAGCTAGGGTGTAGCCTAGTGGGTAGCGTGTTGGTTTGTAATGCGAAGGTCGTGAGTTCAAATCCCGGTCGACTCATAATTACAGCACACTACTTGCTTGGGTATACCTTGGTTACCTCAATCTACGAAAATGAAAAATTCATAGATAGAGGGTTGTGCGAAGGGCTAACAACCCTTCCGCAATAAATAATGAAAATGTTAAGGAACCTGAAGGTCAGGAGGCCAAGGCCCGATTTGGGCTGTAGTGCCATTGAAGAAGCAAAATGGTGCACTTTCCAAATTTTTAAAACGGTATATTGAAAAATTCAATGCAGATATTAAGTTGAAATTTAACAGATTGTAGATCTATATCATCTATAATTTTGGTAAAATGTTTAAGTTGGGAGGTGTAAAGCGATTGAGGTGACCCAAAATATCGAAAACTTTGAGTAATTCTTAGCGAAAAAACAAAATATCAGGGAAGCAAATTTTTTTTCTATGTCGATCACAATCTACATGTTCAAAAGAATAAGCGTTTTCTTTTGTAAACGCACTACAGCCCAAACCAATGATTCAAAATAAACAAATTAAATACCATTGGAAAGGTATTTTCATCATGGTTTGGCTTTTTTGGGTTCCATGTCTCTGCCAGTTCCGCTGAAATACGGCAGCAGGGTGAAAAAAAGGTGAAAGGGAAATTAAAAAATCAGTCCGTACTCTAATCAGATCACGACATTCGACAAGTATAGAAGAATTGAAGGCCAAAACATAAAGCACAAACGCAAATCTGTGGTACCGTCTACCGATATTTCATTCCGGAGCGCGATATCCATACATTCGACAAGCACACAAGGGCTTGAAGAAGAGCGGAACAAAACACTTTATTTTTCATGCGTACTGTACTCGAATGTTTATACTCTAGATGAAATCTGAGAATATATTGTGTTTGCCTTACCATTTATAACGCTACCCAGCAAATAAAATAGTTCATTAAAGAATCGTTAATAAATTAAATTAACGAGCGACTTGATCGTTAACGAGCGTCGTTAACGAGTCATTAACGATTATTTCATTAATGAATTACTTTTAACGGTTCATTAATGACTTGCAAATCGCTTACAAGAAACGTCAATGATTTCTATTTTAATTCATTAATGAATATGATTAACGATTCATAAACGATAATATTTACGAAACATTAACGATTTATTAAAGAACTTGACTTTTAAAGCTAAACAAGAGATCTTCGAAGATCGCAATTGCTCTTTTTCTGTTTATGACTTTGAACATTTTACGAACACACACACTCACAAGCACACGCGGATTTCTCTGCAACATTACCCAGCAAACATTTTAACGAACGCTCATAAATTTATGATCAAAAAACAATAGTTTTGCATGCCCAAGCTGCAATATGCTTGAAAAACAAATAACATGATGAGTAATGTTAACGTTCGAAAACCGAGCAGGAGGGTAAAATGAAATTATGTAAACCAAACTCTGCAGAGTTCACATCACACGTGCGATATGGGAGTCCGAAAATGATGTCGACATAGCTATTTCTATAGGCATATCGCACAATTCGTTTGTGCGTGAAATGTTCAAAGCATAAACAACAGAAACAGAAGCAATTGCGATCTTCATTTATATACTTGCTTATATACTCGTTTCTTTTAAACGTTTTACAATTCATTTATGAATAGTTAAAAGTGATTCATTAATGAATGTCCGCTTGATGTCTCGTTAATGTATCGTTAACGACTCTCGTTAATAATCAAAACATTCGTTAATATAATTCATTAACGAGTCTTTAATGAATTATTTTGTTTGCTGGGTAGGTTTTTCACCGCTTGCGTTTGCAATATTTTGATATATCAATTAATTTTTCGCTCTGCTAATGCGCATAGTCAAATAAAAAGTGCTTACGCATAATAAGATTGACGTCAAAAACTTCGATTTCGAGTATTTATCTGTCTGTCTGTTCATTTACTTCCTCTGTCACCTCCCATACAAATGCCCATTTTTTAGGAAAAAAACCTCGAATATCTTTGAAAATTATGAAAGCTACAAACTTCAAATTCAGCAAGAAACATTTTGCATGCCACGTTCTTCCCTCCTCTGCTTCTTTCAGCTCTCGTGCAATAGTCACTACTCACTATTCGGAAGAATTTGAGATGACATATTTATACTCTTGATGAAATCTGAGAGTATATTGTGTTTGCCTTACCGTTTGTAACGCTAAGAAATAATGCTCGCACAGAGCCGCTAAGGGTACAGAAATATTTGTTGTCGCTCAAAAACTTCGATTCCGAGTTGCTGTCTGTCCGTCTGTGCGTCTGTCTACAGCATAACTCTTGAAAGCTTTGAGCTATAGTGCTAAAAAATTTTGTGTGTCATTTTTAGCAAAAAATTTACTTTAAGTTCGTGAACGGGCCACATCCCCCTCCTCCTTCTACCCCCTCCCATACAAATTTCACGAAATTCCGAAATTTTCAGAAATTAATTTTTCTTTGAAACAATTTAAACTATCGACTTGAAATTTTGGTCAAAGTATTATGATATAGATGTCATTAAAATGACTGAATATTAATCCGATCCCGTTACTCCTTCTACCCCTCCCATACAAATGCATAATTTTGAAAAATGCATTTTTTCGATTTGCATTAAAACTACCAAAGTTATAACGAATTTTTGCCAGAATTAATTTTCTTATAATTTCAATCAGTATTGAAAAAATTATCAACTTCACCTCACTTCTTCTACCCCCTCCCATACAAATTTCACGAAATTTTGAAATTTAAATTAAATTATTTTTCTTCGAAATTGTTAAAGCTATCAGCTTGATATTCTGCACAAAGTATAAAAATAGAACTCCGCCATAGACGGTCCCAAGCCCGAGTTGAGAAAGGAGGAGGGAACATGGAGTTAACCTGAATGGCCAGTAACACCAGTGCGTCTCAGGAAGTAGGCAAAAAATATGACATAGTTGGACTTGCAGCATAGCTGTGAGAACTCCAGCATGTCATATTTAGCTCAAAACTCCCACCCTTTTTTTACTAGGGTGTAATAAATAAGTAGGACCGGTCCTCCAGGTCGGGGGTTGGGCGAGGCGCCGACAACGCATCACCGGAAAAAGAACACTGTCCAGAAACCTGAAGAACAGCCTCGGAAAGGATGGACTCAACGGCAACGACCCCGCAAACGAAAAATGGACTACTCTATTGGATCTTGGAATGTTCGATCCTTATTTAGGACAGGAGCTCTGAAAGAGTTCCTCGAAGAAGTGGCAAAACACAACATCAACATAACTGCCATCCAAGAAACGAAATGGCTCGGTAGCGAAATCATGGACATGAGATCACACACAATCTATCCAAGTGGAAAATTGTCGGGAAGCAGAGAGTTTGGAGTCGCTTTTGTCGTTGACAAAAAATTTAAACAGCAGGTCACGAGCTTCAAACCAATAAGTGAAAGATTGTGTGCAATCCGAATAAAGACTAAATTTTTCAACACTTGGTTGATCAACGTTCACGCACCAACAGAAGACAAGGACGATGTAACTAAAGACGAATTTTATGCCACCCTAGAGACAACCTATGACTCACTGCCCTCGAATGACCTAAAAATTGTCTTAGGGGATTTTAATGCAAAAGTCGGAAAGGAGGAGGCTCATAGAGGAACAACAGGAGGGCACAGTCTCCATGACATAACCAACGACAATGGCCAACGTCTTATTGATTTCGCAAGCAGCAAAAATATCATAGTAAGCTCTACGTGCTTCCCACATCGCGATATTCACAAACGAACGTGGGCATCACCAGATGGTCACACCTTCAACCAAATAGACCACGTTCTTATTGAGAAAAGGGCTGCTTCCAGCATACTTGATGTACGAACTCTCCGCGGTGCGAATTGTGACTCTGACCACTATCTAGTCAGAGCTAAGTATCGATGCAAAATAGCTTGTCGTGGGTATTCGAAAACGAGTAGAGCTCGCAAATTCAATGTCGACAAGCTTAACGACGAAACGGTGGCGCAGGCTTACATGCTATCATGTAATAAACACCTGACACCAATATATGAAAATATCCAAAATATGCCAGTGGATAATGCGTGGATGAAAATACGAGACGGCATCAAATCCTCCGCGGAAGAGGTATTAGGATATCAAGCACGGCGAAAAAGTAATGATTGGTTCGACCAAGAATGTCGCGACGCAATAGATAGAAAGAACGAAGCTTACAAAATTTTTACTGAACGACCAACACGAGCCAAAAAAGAAAGATATGACGAGCTTAGGCGATATGCGAAAAAGACCTGCAGACGAAAACAAAGGAAGTACCATAATGACAAGATACAAAAAATGGACGACGACATGAGAAAAAATAATACGCGGGACGCATACGCCATAGTAAAAGACTTGAAAAAGGGATATAAACCAAAAACCAGTCTCTGCAAAGACGCAGAGGGCAATATCATCAGCAACACAGAAGAAATCAAAAGGAGATGGGCTTCATACTTCGAACATCTTTTGAATCCCATCCCAGTAGCACCGATAACGACAGACAACATTTCAATTGAAGCCTCAACTGACGAAGATGAACCATCATCGACACCACCCACGCTTCTTGAAATCAAAGCAGCCCTATGTGACCAAAAACGAAACAAAGCGCCGGGAATTGACGAATTACCAGTTGAACTTCTGAAAAACGGTGGAAATTGTGTCGCTGAAATACTGCACAGCATGATATGCAAAATTTGGACAGAGGAAATCATACCCGACGACTGGCGAAAAAGCATTATATGTCCAATTTACAAGAAAGGAGACAAACTCTGCTGTGAGAACTACAGAGGTATATCATTGTTGTGTACGTCCTATAAAATACTGACAAAAATAATTGAACGTCGTCTTAAGCCCTATACTGATCAAATAATTGGCGAATACCAAGGCGGATTCAGAACCGGACGATCTACAACAGACCAGATATTCTCGGTGAAACAGGTGCTTGAGAAATGCTGGGAGTATAACACAGACGTGCACCAAATCTTCGTAGATTTTAAACAAGCATACGACAGTATCGACAGGAGCGTACTGTACCAAATCATGCTTGACTTTGGAATTCCTCCAAAACTTGTCCGACTAACAAGACTCACAATGACGAACACTGAATCCCAAGTGAGAATACAAACCGATTCCACAACCAGCTTTCGAACGGAATGTGGTTTAAAGCAGGGAGATGGTCTAGCTCCTATGCTTTTCAACTTGGCACTAGAGTATGTCGTCCGAAAAATCCCAGTCGACACCAACGGGACACTACTATTTAAGTCTACCCAACTAGTAGCATACGCTGACGACATTAACATTCTAGCAAGATCATTCCCTAGTGCTAAGGAGGTATTTGTCAATCTTGACTCCGCCGCAAAAGAAGTCGGGCTGCGCATTAATGAAAGCAAAACAAAAGTAATGACGCAAACAAGAAGGAGAACGCCAATCAGACAAAACATAACAATTGCGGAATATAATTTGGAGAGTGTGGACAACTTCATATATCTTGGGGCTAATCTAGCAAATGACGGTAATGAAACAGACGAAATCAAACGACGGATAATACTAGCAAATAAGACGTATTATTCGGTACTTCCAATAATGAAATCCAAGAAAGTGCACAGGAACAATAAGCTGCGGATTTATAAAACTATTATACGACCTGTGCTCTGTTATGGCAGCGAGACGTGGACATTAACGCGAACTTCCGAAAAAGCAGTTAACGCATTCGAAAGGAAGGTCCTCCGAAGAATTTTGGGACCTGTGAAGGAAGGAACTGAATGGCGAATAAGATACAACCATGAGTTGTATCAACTCTACGACGAGCCAGAAGCTTCAACGTTCATCAAGTTACGTAAACTGCAGTGGGGTGGCCATGTAGAGCGAATGGAAGACAGAAGAATCCCCAAACGTGCTCTTAAAGGCAAAGCGAGTGGTAACCGGCCAGTAGGCAAACCACGCAAGCGATGGGAAGACTCGGTTGATGAAGACAGCAAAGCCATTCTAAAAATTAGCAGCTGGAGGACGCGGTCTTTGGATCGAGACGATTGGAGGCGACGACTTCAGGAGGCCAGGGCCCGATTTGGGCTGTCGCGCCATTGATGATGATAAAAATAGAAATATCAATAACGAGAAAAAAATGTGTTTAGTTCGTACACTCCTTCTACCCCCTTCCATACAATTGCATAATTTTTGTTAAGTGCATTATATCGATTTCCATTAAAACTAGAAAAAGTATCAACTTAAAATTTTGCCAGGATATGTTTTTTTAATAATTCCAATAAATGCTAAAAAAAATTATCAGCTCCTCTTTACACCTTATAAATTTTTCAGTTGCAGTTTTCAGGTGATAAAAAATTATTCGCAATAAAATGGGGAAACGGTGTAAAAGTGAAACAATTCCACTTCAAGAAGGCCTAGATACTCAGTAGATGGTTTCTGTTCGCTTTTTATCATTCAGTCCCCCATAACATCTGCAAATATTTGTCAGTAAGCAGCCAGTACAACTGAGCAATATACCAGCTTCTCCACTCACTACGGTCGTTCTCACTCCCCTTCCCAATACCTTCCCAATCCCATTCCTTCCCTCCATGACTGTTTTTGTGCATTGCCCATAAAGGCCAAAATTGCCTATACACAGGTCATTCTGTAAAAAAAAAAATATTCAAAAATTACAAACCTTCCTACTCTGCTTCTACCATCTCCCATACAAAAGTCACTATTAATTATTCAAAAGAATTAGAGGTGACATATTTTCGTTACATTGAACTCTTTCTCATTTCATCTAGAGTATCATATGATTGGGCTTTACGCCATAATTCTGTTATATTTTTTTTATTACAAATGTGTAGTTATATGAAACCATGAATAAAAAATATATATAGCCAACTGAAAATAAAACGCTTCAAAATCATCAATGGAATTCGGTTGTAGTAGTATCGGTTGATTAGTTTTGCATGATCTTAATCTTTTTATTCATCTCTTCCAATTTTTTATTGACGCCATTTTAAAATGCTGCCAATTATTTTTCTCCAACTAATAAGAGTGTCTTGATTTTAAATTTCTAAACGCAAATAAGATTTTAAATTTTGCAATACTAAAGTATTTTTTCCTCACTTTCCAAGCTTTCTAATTTTCCCCTCTGGATAGGATGTATAAGTATATACAACATTCTCTCTACGAGGGCGGGTCTTCCTAACGTAAATTTTTTGCCTGCGCATTTCACTCTTTTATAATCCTAGAGGGAAAAAAAGCGAGTGCGATGTATTTCAAAAGTGCTTAATTTGTCGGAAGGAAATGCTTCAAACCTGCTAACCTTTCATATACAAACATTTTAACATTGCCCGCTGAAGTAAGCAATGCTTCGCTTACGTTTTATCCTTTATTCAGTTTAGAAAAGTTAAACTGAAATCAGCACGAATATGAAAAATTATTTTTAAAAGACAGCGCCCATTATTTCGCCCATACCACTGACTACAGCATTTACGTGCTGAGGATAGTTTTTTTTTCACACGCTTTTTCTGACTAACGAAAGTTGAAAGCCTTCCACAGGGAAAAAGATGCGATCTTAAAAACGCATACGAGCAAAATTTTCCCGCGCGACAAGCGCAAGTTCGACTTCAATAGGAAGGGGAGATGCGTCGCATTAAAATGCTTCCACCTTTCCTCTCATTGCTTTAAGTCGCATACACAAGAGAACGAGACCGCCGGCCAATACGAGTAAGATTTTCGATCGCGGCTAGCGCAAGTTCGACTTCAATAGGAAGGGGAGATGCGTTAACGCAATTGCTTCCAGCCAGTACTTTCATTCGCAAGCTCTGACTATCGATCAAAGTATTGCCAGTATTAAAATTTCTGTACTAGCCGAAAAAAGATCAAGAAGAAAAATGTAAAGAGGTAGATCTGGCAATATTGCTTATATTTGTCGTGCTTTGAGTGGAAATGAATCGGTTTAAGCTTCGGCAGATCAGCGACATCTTTTTTATGGACTTCTTCACTTTTTTATTAAGAAAATAAAAACTAGCCTTAGTTTCGGCTTGAATTAATTAATTTTCCAACATTTTAAAGCTAATATTTAATAAAAAAAGATTTAAGGGTCTTTCAAAGCAAGACGTCACTAAAATATTTCTTCGAATTTCGGTCTGTTACCACCCTAGCAAATAAAATGCTATCTATTGAAGGAATTGAACAGTATGGATTGTTCGTTAATTTATTAATTCAGGCGCTTTAAGCTTCTGTGCGGTAGTAGGGGTGAAAGTAAGTCGTTTTTTTTATATTACGTTAGTGATTCTTGGGTGCTCTCAACATTAATAATGTTTCACGCAGCTGACGAGAGAAGTTTCAGTAATATTTACAATATATTAATTAAGCGTAATAAATCAATATATTTAAAAAATAATTGATTCCCCTAGTTATAAAGTCACGCCACGTCACTGCTCTCCGCATCAGCTTTAATAGAAGCGATTTTAAAGCGTATTTTGGGTATTGAGCAAAAAGTGCGATTAACAGTGCAAGTGTGTTTTTTTTTGTTCAAAATCGATTTGATGCTGGGATCTTAGATCGCAAAGCAGACGCGTTAACCACTGAGCCATCTTCTCAAGTTTAAGTCGGTCAAAAGCGTTTGACTATAAGCCACTTTTATTGTGCTTTTCACTAACATCTTTAGAAGCGATCTCAATACATGTGTGCTGCTGTTTGTAAGCGAGAGGATTAGATCAGCATTTACAGATCATTCTTGACCAATGCATAATATATTGTATATACTCATTCAGTCACGTAGGGACTGCTGGTTTCTAGTATATTTTTAAGCAATGGTCCTTTCGTAAAATTCAGCATCATTTTCAACTCATATGATAAGTGCAGTGAAGAAAAAATTTGCTGAAAAAGGAGTTTTAGGTGATCCGAGTCCTAAAAGATTATGTATCCGTCAAATTCGATGATAAGCGAGTCCAAATTCAAAGACGATTAGTTTTAAACAATTTCAAAAAACTACACGTATTTTTCAAAATTATCCAACGGCAAAATTAAGTTTTTCTAAATTCGCTGTTTGACGGCCGAAGCATTGCGTGTTGTGTCAGGACGAAGTAGCATTCGTTCGGTTTGTATTATGTTTTCATTAAATCTGCAGTAACTCTAAAAAAATGTGAAAATATATAAATTATCCTTGCGGTTTTCCGAGGTATAATGCTCGAAGTACGTGTATTGCAAAAATGGTTATCTTTCCGTTTATGGAATCTAAGACTTAAAAAAATATTTTGATATCTCACTCCCCTTCCCCTACCTTCCCAATCCCATTCCTTCCCTCCATGACTGTGTTTGTGCATTGCATATAAAGTCCAAAATTGCCTATAACACAGGTGATTCTGTAAAAAAAATGCAAGAAATTATCATATATACTCGTACATTAAAAATTTTCTTATTTCATCTACGTTTCTTACGATGGGTATAAAGGATATATGTTAGCTTTCATAACTGCAGAGCTAATTCCAATTTACTATTACTATTATACTATGTACTTCCAGTACTATAGAGCGTTAGTCTTACCCTCAATACCCTCGATACGAAGAACAGCACTATAAATTTAATGACCAATGCTTTTATTAAGATCATTATCATTTTGTCCTTCGACTACTCTGATTACGTTTAAAGCACTCTTCATTCATCAAACATTCAATCGGAATTCAAACACGAAAAACTAATTTCATTAATTGCTTGTCCATTGATTGCAAAAAAAAAAATTAATTGAATTCGCCGTCTTCACATGCTCTTTCTTCGAGTATATATAAATCAAATTAAAGTAGATAACTGATTTATGTGTCGGTATTTCGTAGAGAAGAAGCGATTGTTGCCAAGAAAAAGATTGAACGTGATTTCACAATATTATATTCCTGCCGTGACCAGGACCCATTCGATGTCGCAACTTCAAACATTTCAATTAAATAGCTCGTACTCTCGACATGTTCGAAATCATAGCAAATCGAATTTCCGATTGATTGCCAATACGGAGAGAGCTGGGCCCTGTTATCGTTCGAAACCTTATCGAACAATCGTGTCAATCACTTAGGTCAACATCATCCAATTTTTATTATTAGCGACATGACACCTTGTGAAAACAAGCTTTGATAAAAGACGGAAACAAAAATTTATTTATGTTCGATTTTATTTTGGCATGAAGCTAATTGAACGCCTTCTGTTCGTAGTTGTTATCGCGAAGCAGATCGTGGTGGCTTGCATTTATCTAGAGATTAGCCTGCTATTATCTTTGTTTGTCGATAGGTTTTCGGAGAAAAAGTAATTTTTTAACCCAAAAATAATGATTTAGTTTGTGCTCTTTTAATTAATTTTATTATACAGGATATTGTTGATACGAAAGCTGCATACTTATACTTATCATCTAGTTAATCCGAGATTTTCAAGTTTATAATGTTCTACTGATTAAAATCTACCTAATCTTTTCTTACGGAAGAGTAAAAGATTCAATTTGTTTTTAAAATTTATTCAAGGTATTTTATTCTCTAGAAATCAAGTTCACCGCTTGCCAGTTAGCTAATTCTAATTGTGCTCCTCATATTAATGAAATAATATTATTCATTTTGTTATTGTCAAATCCGAATTACTTTATTATTTTAATAATAAAGTATTGTGATCACCTTGGAAAAAAATGTTTCAATTTCAAAGTCGATAGCTCTCATATGTTCGAAGTAGAAATGCTTTTCTTGAATTTGTAATACATATATTTGTATGGGAGGTGGTAGAAGGAATGAAGCGGAGCTTATAATTTTTTCTAACACTTATTTCAATTATTAAGAAACAAATTCTGGCAAAATGAAGTTTGAAGTTTGTACTTTTTCTAGTTTGAATGGAAATCGATAAAATGCATTTAACAAAAATTATGCATTTGTATGGGAGGGGGTAGAAGGAGTGTACAAATCAAAACAAATTTTTTTCGCATTATTAATATTTTTATTTGTATATTTGATACAAAATATCAAGCTGATAACTTTAACAGTTTCGAAGAAAAATAATTTAATTTAAATTTCAAAATTTCGTGAAATTTGTATGGGAGGGGGTAGAAGAAGTGAGGTGAAGTTGATAATTTTTTCAATACTGATTGAAATTATAAGAAAATATATTCTGGCAAAAATTCGTTATAACTTTGCTAGTTTCAATGAAATTCGAAAAAATGCATTTTTCAAAATTATGCATTTGTATGGGAGGGGGTAGAAGGAGTGACGGGATCGGATCAATATTCCGTCATATTAATGACATCTATATCATAATACTTTGACTCAAATTTCAAGTCGATAGCTTAAATAGTTACAAAGAAAAACCAATTTCTGAAAATTTCGGAATTTCGTGAAATTTGTATGGGAGGGGGTAGAAGGAGTTCACGAACTTAAAGTTACTTTTTTGCTAAAAATGACACACAAAAATTTTTAACACTATAGCTCAAAGCTTTCGAGAGTTATGCTGTAGACAGACGGACAGACAGCAACTCGGAATCGAAGTTTTTGAGCGACAACAAATATTTCTGTACCCTTAGCGGCTCTGAGCGAGCATTATTTCTTAGCGTTACAAACGGTAAGGCAAACACAATATACTCTCAGATTTCATCTAGAGTATAAAAAGTTTATTTTTGGGTGGATTGTAGATGGTTGCGAATCTCAGGCGGACACCAATTTTTTGTGGGGGGTGTAAAGGTCAGTGGGAGGAGCGCTAAAACCGAAAATTAAGAATCCGAATATCTCAGCCATGGTTTTAGCTAGGAACCTGAAAATCAAGATACATGTATTAAGGGATTTGTAGGACATACTTTAAAAACAATTTCATTTGTTTTATCCATTCTGGTCCGAAAAGAGGGTCCTAAGAACAAATTGTCGGCCGATTTTTTTGATTATATCTTCGAAATTACTTACCATAAAAATTCATATTTTGAGACCATTAAGGTGGCACATAGATTCACTAGAATCAACTTAGAGGGAGGCTAATTATTGTAAGGAGGATAGTTAGTGGGTGCAAGGAAAAATACTTAAAAATTAATATCTCGACCATCTCTCAAGCTATGTAATTCAAACTTGGAACGCATATTAACCTATACTAGCGAAATACAAGAAAAATATAACATTTGGACATAATAGTAGTCGGGGGAAATGGGGAGCATTTCAAAAATGGTGCACTTTACAAAATCTCAAACCGTTATATCTTATAACTGAGTATTGACATCAAATTAAAATTTTGTCATATTATAGAACTACCGTGGTGGCCAAATAAAAGTTAACACTGTGAAAAAAAAGTAAAATTTCCTAGAAAATCCTATATTTATGGGTCTTATAACCAAAATTTACCTGGGAAATCCCATGCGGGGTTATTTATCTGTCGGCTTGTTCAGGTTTCGCGATAGAGTCGGCTTCTGTCAGTCGTTTATTGTAGTTTAGCCGATGACGAATAAACATGGCACCACAGTTGGATACCGAAAAAAAATTGATTATTGTTGCGTTAAGCAACGAAGGGCTTTCCACTATATCCAGAAGAATTGATTGTAGCTACGTGGCTGTGTCCAAAACTTTGAACGAAAAAAAGCGAAAGAATCTCTCGAGCGGAAACCAGGAACAGGACTTGGCAACAAAAAGACGACCGCGAGAGATGACCGACATCTTAAAAACATAAGCCTAAGTGACCGAAAAAGAACCCCGAAAAAAACCAACTTTAACGGCTAAAATGAGGACAGCGAGGATGAATTTCGACAATTCTCATCGAAATTGGTCGGAAAATGACTGGAAGAGAGTACTCTTTACCGACGAATCAAAATGCAACCTGAACCAATCGGATGGATTACTGTATGTACGTCGCAGAATCGAAGAGGAACTTCATAAAGAATGTGTAGTGACTCGAAACAAGTTCCCTCCGCGTTACATGATTTGGGGTTGCATTTCCTATTTTGGCACCGGAGATTTAGAAGGATCAATGAATGCGATCAGTTACATCAGCGTGATTGACAACCATTTCATCCCGTCGATGGATAGGCTCTTCCCAGTCATTTACGACCCGATTTTTCAAGATGTCATCGCGCTCGTAAGGTAAGTTGTGGGTTTTTTACAAACAACAGTTCAATACAAAAATAAAAAAAAGTAAAAGCATAAAATAATTGTTTTGTTTTGAAATAGGTTAAAGAATTCGTCGCAAAAATGAGAATTTCTAAACTTGAGTGGCCAGGAAACAGCCCAGATTTGAGCTCAATCGAGAATTGTTTGGCCGAACTGAAACGAAAAGTGGCAAGTCGGGGACCAAGGACCAAGGAGGAGTTCAAAACCGCCATCAAAGACGCTTGGAAGGACGACATAAGCATCGAATACTGTCAGACATTGATAAAATCCATGCCTCGAAGGATTGAAGCTGTAATCAATGCTCGCGAAGGATACACGAAGTATTAGTTTTATTAATTAATTAAAGAATATTGTTCCTACCTACCTAATAGTAACTTCCCATACAAATTTCCTATTAAGAATCCCAAATAGTTGATAATTTTCAATTCAACAACTTTTGTTGCGAAAATGATCATTTTGCTGATAAAACATAAAAGTTACTTCATCTTCAAAATAAATAAATTTCTTGTTTATGTGTTTTATACATTTTAAGTATAACACTAAAGTTAAATTAATAAACACCAGTTCGTTTTATTTATAATCGGAGATCATTATGTAGAGGCGGTATGTGGTGATATTCAAAGGTGTTAACTTTTGTTTGACCACCACGGTATATATACTCTTTAATTTTGGTAAACTTTTTATGGGGGTTGTAAGGAGACGGTGGTGGTAAGCAAAAATGTCGAAAATTTTGAGTGATTTTTTAGGGCTCTGGTAGCAGATACAAAGTTTAAATTTTGCATGTCGATACATCTATTTAATATACATAAAAGAAAAACCATAATTTGTTCCACAATTGTTATGTCTAACGTGCACAAGGTGTTTCATGTACAATGAAAAAAACACAAAAACTAAAAATATTTGAATGAAAATTTAAGATAAGAACTTGAAAATTTGCGAAATGTATTTAAAAAAAATCCCTAAATGTATGAAGGTATTCGAAACTTCTACCCGCTCCCATATAAAATTATTTTTTCGACCATTTATAAGAAATCAATTATCTCCTAACTATTTTATTTATTTATTTATCATAACAAGATAAATAGTTACATAATAATTGCTTCATTTAATTTAATATAACCTAATACCATTGACACATAACGCAGCTAAATTATCATTAAGGCCTAAATTATCATTAAGCGGCTGTGTGTCATACGCTAATTAAGTTAAATTACCAAAATAGTGATCATTTATCCGCTAAATTATCTCATCATGCTCTCAGCTAAATCATCTCATTTAGCTAATTCCTCTCATTTTTCTCATAATTTAGGATATAACGATGAAGAATGTAGTACTAGAGTTGAAGCTTTCATAAAAGCTTCGTCGTGCAAGAGAGAAGAAAAGTCATTTTCTGACAGCTCTGAATTATACAAAATCTTGGAGTCGTGATTTAAACGCCTAGCTATGAAAGATGACTCGCAAATGATTCTAAAACAGGACAAAGGATCGTTTTTCTTCTTTTGTCGTCTTCCTTGCAAAATTTGATTGCCTATCGGCTATCCTATTCAACTTTCTAAAATATGACAGATGAGTGAGTTAAATTCCTGTCCTATATGGGCAGAGGACAGAAACAACTCTCTTCCACAAGCCGCGATCCTGAGCATCGACCTTAAGCTGTTGCCAGGACTTGTTTATTCCTCTGGCATCCTGTTCAACTGCTCGCTTCCATGTGTTACATGGTCGACCAACCCGACGTCTTCCTTGAGGATTATAATCCAGAGCCAGTTTTGCGATATTTCACTCTGGTTTCCTCAAAGTATGACCGATCCACTGCCATTTCCGCCTTTGAATCTCAATACCTATTTTAGTCTGGCGAGTTGTACTCCAAAGTTCGTCGTTGGAGATCACTTCTGGCCAGAATATTCCTAAAATGCGTCGGAGGCATTGGTTCACGAAAGTCTGCAGTTCCTTGGTAAGTCGAACGGTCACTTTCCACGTAGTACAACCATATAACAACACGGATTTGACGCATGCGTCAAAAAAACAAAAAAGGGGGTTCTCTCTAAACCTCCAGAAAGGGGAAAGGATACCTAAGGCCTGCCGAGCTTTATTTAGCCGAGCCTCAACATCCTTTTCGGCTCCACCGTCCATGCTGACAATGCTTCCAAGATAGCAAAAATCTTGCAGCTCTTCCACATCCTGCCCGTTAAGAACAATCGGTGTGCTTGCGTTCGAACCCATGCGCATGTACTTGGTTTTACGCACATTTATTTTCAGTCCCGCCTCTTTGCATTTAGAATGCAACGAGCGAACATTTAACTCTAAGTCCGAACGGTTATGTGCAAGCAAACACACCGTCATCAACATAATCAAGGTGACTTAAGATGTTAAATAGTCTCCATTGAAGACCTTTACCTTCCCCACCTTCCAGTGCAGCTTTCAAGATGTCATTTATTACCACCAGAAACAGGGCTGGTGATAATATGCAGCCTTGTCTCACACCCGTTCGCACAGGGAAGCTCTCGGACAGCTCTCCTCTATGCAAGACGCGACACCTTGCATCTCCGTAGGATTCTTTAATCATAGCTATGACCTTATCTGGAATACCTCTCCTACGCAAAGCATTCCATATGTAATCTCGCTTAACGCTGTCGTTGCTAGATGAGTGAGTGGCTCTTCTTAACTAGCAAAGTGCTATGTGTCACCATTCTACTATAGACGACTTAAATTACGAATTAGCTAAATTATAATTAGGACCGCTATGTGTCAATGGTATAACATATTTAAATTTACTAAATTTGCCTTATTTAATTAAACCCAATTTGATATAAATATGATAGGCACTGCTGAAAGGGTCAAACGGGGTGTGGGGA
Source organism: Chorisops tibialis (assembly GCA_963669355.1). Classification (NCBI taxonomy): domain Eukaryota; kingdom Metazoa; phylum Arthropoda; class Insecta; order Diptera; family Stratiomyidae; genus Chorisops; species Chorisops tibialis. The sequence continues at coordinate 264,988,306 of OY770262.1, read as the reverse complement.
CCTTATAAAACGGATCGTAGTCTCAGTTTATATGTCAGCTTACTTATTGGAGGTGTATAGTGTGCGCTGCATTTGTTAAATACTCTACAGCATCTGTTAATAGGTTCATTTTGTCCGTAATCTGTACGATGTGGATATTCCTTAAGTGGTTTTGAATGTCTCGTAAGCCTAACATTGCCATTGAATCTGAATTTATTTGAGATATAGTCAACCTTAATATCGCCATTCAAAACATCTAAGGTAAAACAGGATGTGAGCAGTTTCTAGAATCAAGATTTAATAATTGGAGTCTAACTGTGTAGGGTGGAAGGTTTCAAAGTCTCTAGGATTATACAAGACCCTAAAAGCAAAAAGAAAGATTGACTCTATTCTGTTACTATATAACTGGAAGAAGGGGTCCCAAATGGGACATACATATTCCACAATAGGGCGGACAAGAGAACAGATTTGGTGACCCATTTATTCTTAAGCTCTTTGAGTCTTCTTTTAATGAACACAGAAGTTTATTGGCTTTTGAAATTATTCGATTATAGTGAGATTTGAATCACAGTTTATTGCCCAGTAGTAAGCCGAGGTTCTCAATTTGATCAACACGGTGTAGTTGAGTTCCACGTAGGACATAGTCATGGTGATATGAGGATGATTTACGTGAGAAACTTATCACGTGGAATTTACTGATATTAAGCTCTAATTTATTCTGACTGCACCAATGATCTGGCGCAATAAGCTTTTGATTGTAGGAATGCGGCATCTGCGGGCGAGGTTATGGCCTGATATATTTTCCGATCAACAGCGTACATCATATGTGAAACATTCTCCAATACTTCTGATAGATCTGAGATGAAAACATTAAATAACTGAGGTCCCAAGTGACTTCCTTGGGGTACCCCAGAGGACACTAATATTTCCTTGGAAATAAAACCTTGAAACTTAACAAATTGAGTTCTATCATTAAGATAAGATTTAAGCCAGTCAGGGAAGGATCCTGTCACACCAATTTTTTTTAACTTTAAAATCAGGACATTGTGATCCACTCGGTCGAACTCAAGTCAATGTATATTGTGTCGATTTGATGCCCATTTTCAAGTACGCAGAGCGCATCAGATACAAGAATCATGAAATTCGTTGTGGTCGAGCGACCTTTTCTAAAGCCGTGCTGCTGGTCATTATAATAGGGTTGATCATATAAGTCAGATAAATTTTCGAATAATTTCGGTATAGCTAATAAAATTGCTCCATTCTTGTGGGTGTGAGATGCGACGATTTCCAAGCCGAGGGGAAAGCTCCCAATGACAGTGACTAGATGAAGAGAAAACGTAGAGGTATTAAAAGTTGATGGGCATACTTTGATTAAAATAGGGGAGGAATAAGATCAGGACCTGGACCTTTTATGATATCAATAGTTGTTAGAGCATCAAGCACTTCCTCAATAGACAATGAGATATTGTCAACTAGTGGAGGAACCGAAATGTTGGGTTTGCTGTGGGATAAATCAAACTGGGCAACAAAAACTTCTTGAAGACGGTCAGCAAACATGTCGCAGATATTACGCCGACAGGAAGATTGCGTGATTCCATTGGACATGGTTACGGGATAACCCGAACTTTTTCGTTTTGTATTAACAAATTCAAAAAATCTTTTTGGTTCTGTTATAGCATCTTCACCAATTTTCTTTACATAACAGTTATACGCAACCCAGGACTTAGAAGAGAACTCTGAGGCCAGCGTGTCACATCTTCTCTGAAGATTAGGAGTAATCGCGCCTGTTTTCTTAAGTTTTTTAAAAAGCTTATTTCTTCTATTCCGCAGTGATCTGAAGTTTGTATCTAACCAGGGTTCGGAAACTTTATCTTTTTGCTTTATTACAGGGACATAATTATCAACAATTTTAAAGATCACATCATAGAACGATGTTATGGCGTTGTCAAGATCATTACATGAGAAAAGGGATGTCCAGTATATCGTGGACAATTCATTATTAATGCAATTGAAATCAGCATTACGGAAGTCAAATACAATATTATTATTGTAAGAGTGAATAAAATTAGTATTGTCGCATAGTATTTCTACTATGATAGCAGAGTGATGTTGTGTATTAGAGAAAAGATTCTCCGCGTCAGAGGCAGGGCTAACGTCGGTAAAGATCATATCAAGCCATCTCCCATTTTATTGGGAAAATTCACTATCTGATGTAAGTCGTTATTATACAGTGTGTTGATAATAGTGGTGTCAATATCAGACATAAGATTCCCTGGTAAATAGTGTTATCGGAATGATTAGTCTGATATTTGGGCGATTAAAATCGCCGAGAAGGAAGATATTGTCATTCTCTGTTACGAAGCAATTAATTAATTTTGCACAAAAACTTTCAAAAATAGTTGAAACAAAATTGCATTAAACGTTTTGAGATCGCGCATGTCCTTCTACCCCCTCCCATACAAAAGTATGATTTCAACCGATTTCAATAAATCGAATAACAACCAACAAATTAAAAGCTACGAACTTGAAATTTTAAAAGAGAAATGAAATAAGACTGCGATACAAATTTTACGACTCCTTTACCTCCTCTACCCCCTTCCATACAAATGATTGGTTTCGTGAATGTGAATTTTATGAAAATTCAACTTCGTCTGGGAAACTGATATTCTATACAGAGAATATTGGACGTGATTCAAGCAATCAATTAAAAAATTATTAATATCCACCCACTCTTACTATCACCCCTACCCCATTCCCTTATGAAAACTCAAACTTCCATAAATAAACGAATGAAATATTGATTATATGTACTGGAGCTACTGATCGTACTCGCAATTAAGTGTTAAATGTACAACAGCGCTGCCCTAAAACCCCCTTTCACTTAGTCTTCCCTAACAACTCTAATCTGCATGTTGACTTTCCGCGCATCCATAACTTGTTCCAAAAATAATAAAGTTGCGCCCGACTTGTTGGCAGTTTATTTTAACTTCTTTAGAAGTTTGTTATATTCAGTAAGGGACTGTCTGTATTTGTCCCAGTTACCAAAGCCTTTTGCTTATCTTAAAAATATTTTTTATATTTTTGCCTTTTGCCGCTAGTTCCTCGTTTCACCAAGATGTTTGTCTGGTCCAAAGAACCCTCCCACAATAATAACAAATAAAATGTTAAGGAACCTGTAGGTCAGGAGGCCAAGACCAGAATTGGGCTGTAGTTATCACTGAAGAAGAATTAAGTACTCAGTACAAAATTTGAGTACGATAAATGTTATAAGAACTAAAAAAATTGGTTTATTGTATTTCATGAAAAAATCTAGTTTGTGTGGGAGGTGGTGGGAGGAGTGGGGTGATCCGAATAATTTTTATTCCATTGATCACATTTATGATAAAAATAATATATCAACACAGTTCGTAGTAATCATAGTAGTCATAATTTAATAGATTTAGTTTTTTCAACCTTTTCTGTTGTATTAGTTGAACCTATTGATAATAGCTTAGCTTTGCTTCCAGTAGACTTTTTATACCATACATCTTTAGACATAAATGTTAAGTCTGAACATAATTTAAATGAGATACCATTTAAAACAAGTGTATATGACTTTAAAAAGACAAACTTTAATAATTTAAAAAAAATTTTAAGTGATTTTAATTGGGATGGCATTTTTATACTCTAGATGAAATCTGAGAATATATTGTGTTTGCCTTACCGTTTGTAACGCTAAGAAATAATGCTCGCACAGAGCCGCCAAGGGTACAGAAATATTTGTTGTCGCTCAAAAACTTCGATTCCGAGTTGCTGTCTGTCCGTCTGTCCGTCTGTCTACAGCATAACTCTCGAACGCTTTGAGCTATCGTGCTGAAATTTGTTGTGTGTCATTTTTAGCAAAAAAGAAATTTTAAGTTCGTGAACGGGCCCCATCCCCCCACTCCTTCTATCCCCTCCCATACAAATTTCACGAAATTTCGAAATTTTCAGAAATTGATTTTTCTTAGAAACTATTTAAACTATCGATTTGAAATTTGGGTTCAAGTATTATGATATAGATACCATTAATATGACTCAATATTGATCCGATCCTATCACTCCTTCTACCCCCTCCCATACAAATGCATAATTTTGAAAAATGCAGTTTTTCGATTTTCATCGAAACTAGTAAAGTTATAAAAACGAATTTTTGCCAGAATTAATTTTATTAGAATTCCAATCAGCACTGAAAAAATTATCAACTTCCCCTCACTCCTTCTACCCCCTCCCATACCAATTTCACGAAATTTTGAAATTTAAATTAAATTATTTTTCTTCGAAACTGTTAAAGTTATCAATTTGAGATTTCGCACAAAGTATAAAAATAGAAATATCAATAACAGGAAAAAAAATTGTTTTCATCCTTACACTCCTTCTACCCCCTCCCATACAAATGCATCATTTTTGTTAAATGCATTATATCGATTTCCATTAAAACTAGAAAAATTACAAACTTAAAATTTTGCCAGAATTTGTTTTTTAATAGTTGCAATAAATGCTGGAAAAAATTATCAGCTCAGCTTCCCTCCTTCTACCCCCTCCCATATAAATATCTGTATTATAAATTCAAGAAAAGCATTTCTCCTTCGAATATATGAGAGCTGTCGACTTTGAAATTGAATCAAAGCATAGTGATAAGGGTGATGATAAGCTGTTTCAAAATCATCTAAAACGTCCCACTTCCTCTGCCACCTCCCATACAAATGCCTCAATTTAAGGAAAACTATGACAAATTTCTTTAAAAATAATGAAAACTAAAAATTTTAAATTCAGCACGAAACATTTTACACGCCATTTTCGGTGTCACATAGGAGAAATACAAACCTCCGCCTCTACTTCTACCACCTCCCATGCAAAGTCTCTTCTCACTATTCGAAAGAATTTGAGATGACATATTTGCCGGTATATTAAAGTCATTTCCATCTCATCTAGAGTATCATATGATTGGGCTTTAAGCCCAATCATAATTCTGTTATGTTTAATACTTTAAATTTAAATGAAGGAGTAGATACATTTTATAATACTCTCTACTCCGCGTTTAATCGTTTTTTTTTTCCTGTTGTAACTATTTGTAATTTTCCTTTTCCGAACTGATATACACCTGAACTTAAGAAACTTAGAAAAAAAACGTTATAAAATATATGGAACTCAAGATGATTACATATTTTTTTCTGAATTGAGATGGCAATGTTTAAAGCTTTCCACGCAGGTATATAGTTCCTGTATCACAGAAATTCAGGAGAACCTTGTACATGACCCCAAGTGTCCTTGGAATCACATTAATTAATTTGATAAAAATAACACAATACCGTCTAACATCCACTTTAATAATATCTTCTTGGATAATCCACTCAAAATTACCAACACTTTTGCGGAATACTTTTCTCAAACCTATTCTGATAAAATATGCTCTTTCATTTCTATATAACGAAAAAATAATCTAAATCTGTCAGTACTATCTTTTGATAACACTAATGTTTTATTGAAGTTAAAAGCATTAAAAGTAGAGAAATCCGCAGGGCCGGATAATGCACCAGCTATAATTTTAAAATTTTGTAGTGAGGAACTTGTTTACACCTTGGTTTATATTTTTAACCGATCCATGGAATTGGGTAAATTTGTTCACACCTGGAAAAAATCTTTTATAATTCCTGTCCATAAAGCAGGGGATAGAAAAAAAATAATAAACTACAGGCCGATATGTATCCAGTCAGCTATTCCTAAAATCTTTGAGAGTCTTATTTATGACCAAATTAGTCCTTTAAATCATAATTTAATTATTCCTTACCATTATGGTCTCCGAAAAGGCAAATCTACTGCTACAAATTTAATCTCTTTTACCCAATTTATTAGTAAAAATATGGAGAAATTCATCCAAGTAGATGATATATATACCGATATCAGTAAAGCATTAGATAAAGTCAATATTGATCTCTTAGTAAATAAAATCTCCAAAAATGGAATTTATTGAAGTCTAGATAGATAGATTATGACTATCTTCAGGGTCGTGAAATGCAAGTAAAACTGAAGTGTGACATATCAAACTCTTTTGTAACTACTTCAGGCATTCTCCAAGGATCTCATCTCAGTCCCTTATTTTTTAATTTGTTTGTTAATGACTTAGATTCTATCTTGAATGAAAATGAATTTTGTTTGCTTCTGCACATCTCTATCTGATTTTGAAAGTTTTCAAGTAAAACTAAATAAATTTTTAAAATTTTACACAGAAAACGGTTTGGAGATCAATACTTCAAAATGTCATGCAATTACCTTTTCTCGATCAAGAAATCCCATAGACTTCAATTATAAATTAGACAACCACGCTATAAGTAAAGTTAAAGTTGTTCGAGACTTAAGTATATTGCTGGACTCATCTTTATCGTTTGCTGAGCATATTAGACATATTGCCAATAATTCCAACAGAGCGTTAGATTTCATTAAGCGAGTCTCTTATAATTTTAATAATATCAAAGCTATGAAAACCCTATACATATCCTTTGTACGAAGCAAACTAGAGTATTTATCAGTCATATGGAATCCCTGTTATAATATATAGAGTAATTTATTGGAAACGGTTCAATATAAATTTCTCAGATTTATTGCATATAAACTAGGCATACCTGTTGAAAACATTGACTATAATGCATTAATGAAATTAGTAAATATTACATCCCTCGAAAGAAGACGATGCTATTTTGATATTATTTTCCTATATAGTTTAATAAATAATACCATTGATGCTCCAAATATCTTAAGTGAACTAACATTAAAAATCCCAACATATCCTACGAGATCAAATGAATTATTTCGAATCGAACATCATAGAACAAATTATAGTAAGAACTCTATAATCGACAGACTAATACACTTGGGAAACAAGCATTCTAATTCTTTTGATCTATTTAATACATCTAAGCTTGAAATTAGGAACTATATGCTTGAACAGCGATAAAAATTGTTAAGATTGTAAAATAACATTGTAAAGCGATGAATCTAATTTTATTAATTAAGTAATATGAACATTCAATTTAATTTAAAATTTTGTTATTAATTATCCAATCGCATGTAATAATATTTACGATTATGGGCAGTTTGTCCGTTTATAAATAAATAAATAAATATTTTAAATTTCAAATCAATATCTCTTAAGGTTTCTAAGAAAATTTGATTATTGTAAATTTTTGAAAATTAGTGATTTTTCATGGGAGGGGTTGGAAGGGGTGTAGCGATTTCTCTGGTCCACGAACTTAACCTTACTTTTTTATTAAAAGCGGAGAATACAAAATTTAAACTTTCCAGCGTTCTCAAGCTGGAAAGCGCACAGACGGATGATATCGCAGTACTTTTTCCTGATATCAATTTAAGGGAGATAACACCGATGTAGTATACAAAATATTTCATGCTGAATTTAAAGTTTGTAGCATAATTTTCGGAGACAAAGACCAGCCCTCTTCGTAAGTTCGACATCGAAAAGCTCCAAACGGCGTCAGTTGCGGAAAATTACGCAGCAGCACTTGAAAGAGAGCTCACTCCGATTCTGCAGGATGACATACCGAGCCTGTGAACCAAGTTTGGATAGATATAAAGGCAACCATAAAGACCGTTGCGGAACAAGTGGTTGGGTATGAAGCTCGGCGCAAAAGAAATGACTGGTTCGACGACGAATGCCAGGATGCGTTAGATAAGAAAAATCAGGCGTACAGACAGTTTCTCGAAAGGAATACCAGAACGAAGAGAGAAAAATACGAAAATCTCCGACGAGTAGCAAATAAGGTCATTAGATGTAAGAAAAGAAAATATTATGACGACCAATTGAGAAATATCGATGACAATCTTGCGAGCAATAAAACAAGACAAGCCTACAAAGTAGTGAAAAGCCTAAGACGTGGATATCAGCCTAAGACAACCCTCTGTAAAGACAGAAATGGCACTATCATCGCCGAGGATAATCAGATTAAGGAAAGGTGGGCGTCATACTTTAAAGAACTCCTTAATCCCGCACACGGCTCCCGAACATCGGAGCTGATAGGTCTCCAAACCTCCGACGAATGCCCACTGGATCCTTCAACGTTGGAAGAAGTCGAATTTGCCATCAGAAGCCAGAAAAGCAATAAAGCGCCGGGCATCAACGGAATTCCAGCGGAATTAATTAAATATGGCGGAAGCTGCACCCGAAATGCCATCCATAAAGTGATTCAGTACATCTGGAATCAGGAGCAAATACCGGAGGAGGGTGCCAATGCATTATTTGCCCTATCCATAAAAAGGGAGACAAACTACAGTGCGAAAACTACAGAGGTATCTCACTACTTTGCACGTCATATAAGATACTGACAAAAATATTAGAAAATAAGATTAAAATTTACGCTGACAATGTGATTGGGGAGTACCAAGGCGGTTTTAGAGCTGGTCGATCAACGACTGATCAACTTTTTACGGTCAAAAATGCTGGGAATTCAACATCGACGTTCACCAGGTTTTTGTGGACTTTAAACAAGCATACGATAGTATTGATCGAAACGTACTGTACAAAATAATGCTGCATTTTGGCATCCAGCAAAACTAGTCCGACTGAACAAAATGACGATGACATCAACAACATCACAAGTCAGAGTCAACAACCAACTAACTGATGCCTTCGACACAAATGTCGGACTAAAACAGGGTGATGGGCTGGCCCCTCTGCTTTTTAACCTAGCTTTAGAATACGTCATCAGATAGTTACCCGTTGACACAAGAGGTACGCTGCTTTATAGATCCAGCCAGATAGTGGGTTATGCGGACGATATTAACATATTATCACGCTCTTTCACATCCGCAAAAGAAATTCTACTAAGCCTCGATCAAGCAGCAAAAGAAGTTGGCTTGAAAATCAGTGAAACAAAAACGAAAATAATGACACAAACAAGGAAAAGGACCCCCAATAGACAAAACATTACAATTGACGAATATAATTTGGAAAATGTGGACGAATTCATATATTTAGGCACAAAATTGACAAAGAGTGGAAATGAAACGAATGAAATAAAAAGACGAATCCAGCTCGCAAACAAAACATATTATTCAGTCTTAGCTATTCTTAAGACCAGCTGCGTACACAGGAAGACCAAACTCCAAGTCTACAAATCAATAGTAAGACCTGTGCTTTGCTACGGATGCGAAACATGGACCCTTACACAAGCATCCGCAAATATGTTGAACGCTTTCGAAAGACGGGTCCTCAGACGAATAATTGGAGCGAAACGTGATGGTGACCGATGGCGAATTAGATACAACAGTGAGCTGTATGATATATTTGACGAACCGGAGGTTTCCACTATCATCAGACTGCGGAAGCTGCAATGGGCTGGCCATGTACAAAGGATGGACGAAACTCGAATACCTAAAAAGGTATTTGAGGGAAAAACGGAGGGCCGGCGGCCAGTGGGAAAACCCAGGAAACGCTGGTCCGACTCTGTTGACGAGGACTGTTTATCGCTGCTCGGATTTAAAAATTGGAGGACGCGGTCACTGGACCGAGATCGATGGAGACTTTGGCTACGGGAAGCCAAGGCCCGAAAGGGGCTGTAGTGCTGCGACGAGACGAGCATAATTTTCGAGGAAATTGAACAATTTTTGTCTGAATTTATGGCTTTTGTATGGGAGATGGCAGAGAAGGTGAGAGGTTTTGAAAGAATCTGCTCGCAGCATCCCAATCATATTGCTTTGTTACTCATATGTTCGAAGTAGAAATACTTTTCTTGAATTTTCAATACAAAATTTATATGGGAGGTGGTAGAAGGAGTGAAGCGATGCTTATATTTTTTTAGCATTTATTGCAATTATTAAGGGACAAATTTTGACAAAATTTTAGTTTTGTACTTTTTCTAGTTTCAATGAAAATCGATTAAATGCATTTACCAAAATTGAGAATTTGTATTGGAGGGAGTAGAAGGAGTATTCGAATCAAACCAAATTTTTCGACATCAATGATATTTCTGTTATAATACTTTCAAGAGAACTTCAAGTCGATAGCTTTAACAGTTTCGAAGAAAGATAATTTAATTAAAATTTCAAAATTTAGTGAACTTTGTATGGGAGGGGGTAGAAGGAGTGAGGGGATGTGGCCCGTTCACGAGCTTAAGGTTACTTTTTTGCTAAAAGTTATATATGAAAAATTTCAGCACGATAGTTATGTTGTAGACGGAGAGTTATGTTGTAGACAGACGGACAGACCGACGGTCACTCGGAATCGAGGTTTTTGAGCGATAACAAATATTTCTGTACCCATGGCGGCTCTGTGTGAGCGTTACAAACGGTAAGGCAAACACAATGCACTCTCAGATTTCATTTATAGTATAGTGACGGAATCTCACTAAATAAATTGGAAGAATTAGCATATTTTGACTGCGTTTATAGTTATGCTCCGCGGTGTACAATATTTGCCAGATTTTGATTTCATTATCGACAATAGAATACCATTTTTGTTTTATCGTTTTATCTCTACGAAATTATAAATGCCTTATTTTGCCATTGTGCTTTGTTCAAAATTTACATCTATTTATAAATCTTTATTTTGTCTTTCTATTTCCCGAGACAAACACCCAACAATGAATCATCTTAATATGTGTGAAACAGATTAAAAGTAATATCTACTTAATAAAAAAAATAAAAATACAGTTATAAAATTTAAAAGTGTTAACTTTTTGCACAAAGCGATACCAAGAAAAGTGTTATTTACATAGGTCAGAAGTCGCTTGCTGACAAAGACCAAAGATCTCGTTGGTTTACAATAAAATTTGCTAAATTAAAATAAGCAATGTTTATTTGTTTGTTTTTCTTGAAAAGCATTAAAAAAAAAAACTCACCACAGTTTTTGCATTAACCTGGGACAAATTGTTGTTGATTTTCTTCGAGTCGCCTTCAGGTCCCAAATGAATCAGGTGAGCGTCTTGAACGGCTGAGCTGTTGTTATTATTGTTGATATTGTGTTTGCTATTATTTTTGTTGCTATTGCTGTGATTCTTAATGTTACTCTTTTTCCTAATCGAATTACGAGTCGTACTCGTTGTCTTACGTTCGTTATTTAAATTCATTGCGATCACGTTGGGATCATGCAGCATTGATTCGGTTTTAATAGATTTTCCAAAAATATTTTGAACATTCAATTTCGACTGATTTCGTTCATTTTGAAGGTCGTAGATTTGAAAATTCGGTAAACTAAACATTATTTGACGAGAATTATTGCATTGGTCATGCAATTGAATTTCAATTTCTATGATTTAGATTCAAATGAACCGGTGAATGCAAAATATAACGATATAAATTATTCATTTCACTTTCAAAATCGTTATTCATTTCGGAAGTTGTTTTTTTTTATTTTTTTGCAGTTTATTGCTGGAATTATGTGGTCGTTACTGTCTCCGTAGTTCAGTGTCGATATAGTTTCGAGGTCAGTTCGGCATGTTGAAGTTTTATGGCGATTTTGGTTTATGATGAGCTTTCCAGAGAGCCTAGAAAAAGAAAAAAGAAATTATTGATAAATTAATTTATGATTATTACGATTATAATAATAAAAGAAGACTAATATGGCTGACAAAGTGAACATTCTTTACTTAAAATTTCGGTATGTTTGTTTTGTATTTATGCGAACCGATAAAACTGCTTAACTACTTAAAAACACTTAATACTGATATCAGTTATGTTTATGATAATATTGGCTGTTAGTTCCAAAAACACCTTAGTGATCCGTATGTCGCAAACGCGAGCTTATCTTTATTCAGTTTTATGTATATATTACACAATAATTAATAAGTAAAAACTGGAGGATTTTATGAGTTAGTGTTTGAACTAATACCGTAGATAAACAGCGACATTAAAGGGCTATTTGTGCAAAAATTGGAAATATAACCGAAATTAGTGAGCACAATTAATTTCTAATTTAATTCAACCGCGTTGAACAGCTGTATCGCATCATACTCATTTGAAATAGATGAAATGTCGTATCCGTGTTCCAATCCTCTAAATAAATATTTCCAGAACTTTTAGTTCAGAAGTTTGAAATCTGAAAATAGTCCGATTCGTATTTAGATTTTCAGTAGCTAGTGCGAAGACGTTTATCTCAACTATATTTTGCATAAAGTGAATTTTCAATTAAGCACAAAACCACAAATTGATAAGATTTATAATTCAGCCGGTATGCAATCCACTTCCATGGGGGCCTATGCCAAAAGTATTACTTTCTTCTTTGAATTACTGCAGTAATGTGAATAAATGATAATGTCTCTGGCTAAACGAATCGAGGTGATTGGAATCACTGAACTGGATTTGGTATCGAAAATACAAAAAGGCCAATCCAATCATTGAAAGTTTGTACCTGGTATATTTTGAAGTCGGTGGAGGATACATTTCCAGGTAAAATCAGAGCTATGTTATAATTAAAGAAGCCAGATATTACGGGGAAGGCGGGGAATCTATCGAGCATTATCTTTGTCACCGTCCGCAAATCTCCAACAGTCGTCTTTCTTGTTTAGGCTCTAGAAGTAGATGATATCAGAGGCGTCAAACATTCAAGCCTGCTCCGGTTCGCAAATCGAACCAAGTGCCTAGAACAAGAGAACATTCATCTCATAATCAATAGAGGCAGTATCAATGCATTATGCTTCTTCGTACCCACCTTTCTATAACCTAAACCTACACCCTATAATTAAAGAATCCTACAAAGGTGCAATATATTGCATCTTACATAGAAGAGAGTTGTCCGAGAGCTTCCCTGTGCGAACGGGTGTCATACAAGGCTGCATATTATCCCCAGCCCTGCTTTCGGTGGTAATAAAATTAACAAAGTAAGGTAGGAAAGATAAAGGTCTTCATTGGGGACTGTTTTACATCTTAATTATGCTGATGACGAGTGTTTTCTTGCACATAACATAAACGTTCGGACTTACAGTCAAATTTTCGCTCGTTATATCTACAGTGTACCAATAATGTCTTCGTACAGCAGCTATTTGAAACTCAAGTGATAAGAAACAATAAATTGTTGCAAGAAATTTGAAAAAGTTTTAATGCAGATTTATTCATTAAACATTCTTATTTAATTTAGAAACAAAAACTAGTCCATTTAAATTATTCATTACAAAGCTATTAACTATAAATAAAACAAAGTTGACAATTTGCCTGCAATAATGTCTTCGTACATTTAAGATTTCGCTTGCCCTTCGATCTCTTGGCTGATAATTATCGATCATAATTATTTTCAACTCAAAACGGTTTGTAATAACAGTAAACAAACAAACAAACACATGTGCTTACTCTCAAATGTAAATTTTATGAGTTTCGCTCAGCATAAGTCGAAATAATGCCTGGTAAATACTTGTCGTTTGAAGAGCGTAAGCTTATACTGAATTTACACGTAAAGGAGCAAAAATCATACGCGGAAATAGCCAAACTACTGTCCCGGAGCCGTTCTACTATCCAATCTGTAATCGGGCGCTTTAAATATGAAGACCGCGTAGAGAATAAGCCTAAATCAGGACGCCCTGCAATTCTCACTGATGCAGATCGGCTGGAAATCAAGCGTATGATTGCCAAGGATCCGTTCATAAGTGCACCAAAAATTAGTGCAGAGCTCCGTCAATCCAATCAGTACGAAAATGCGTGATTGATGCCGGATTTAAGTCTCGTACACCTCGCAGAAAGCCACTGGTAAGTGAAGTAAATCGCAAAAAACGTTTGGACTTCGCTCGGCAATACCAAAATGCATCTCTCGAGTTCTGGCGCAATGTTATATTTTCTTATGAGTCCAAATACAACATTTTTGGGTTTTGGGAGACTTAGAGTGTGGGGAAGCTTACAACCCAAAAAACATCATCAAAACTGTAAAACACGGCGGCGGCGGCGTAATGGTATGGGGCTGTATGGCTGCCAGCGGCGTTGGAAACTTAGAAATAATTGAAGGAATCATGGATCATCGGGCATATATTGAAATTCTCAAGAGAAGTTCGGAGCCAAGTGCTGAAAAATTGGGTTTACCAAAGGATTTTTACTTTCAGCAAGATAATGATCCTAAGCACATGGCTCATAATACTAGGATGTTCTTGGCGTACAAAACTCCACATTTGCTTAAGACACCACCGCAAAGCCCTGACCTCAATCCTATTGAGCACATGTGGAACATGCTGGAAAAAAGGATCAGGACTCATCATATTAGCTCAAACCCTCAGTTAAAACAGGCTTTTCTGGAGGAATGGCCGAAAATAGAGCCAAGCTATGGAAAAAAACTTGTAGAATCGATGCCACAGCCTTAAAGTCGTAAATAAAAATAAAGGCTACCCAACTAAATATTAACAAAAAATGTATCTATAATTTTTAAGATTTTTCATAAACTGTTTCGCAAGTGTACGAAGACATTATTGGAGGCAAATTGTCGACTTTGTTTTATTTTTAGTTAATAGCTTTGTAATGAATAATTGAAATGGATTAGTTTTTGTTTCTAATTTAAATAAAAATGTTTAATGAATAAATTTGCATTAAAACTTTTTCAAATTTCTTGCAACAATTTATTGTTTTTTATCACTTGAGTTTCAAATAGCTGCTGTACGAAGACATTATTGGTACACTGTATACATATAAATATAATTGTAGTGTCTGTCTGTTATTTGTTTATAAATGGCTATAAATAAGTTTTTTGCTTTATTTTAGCAATAACTAAGCAGAAACACACGTTTTTAAAAATTTTCTCTGTCTGTCTGTCTGTCTTTCCGGTTTTCACGCAAAAACGGCTAAACCGATTGTAATGAAACTTTCACAGTTTATTAGATGTGCACCGAGATGTAATCTGCGTGTGGTGTTATTTCAATACAATCACGCCTTCCAAACCCATTAAATACAAAATGACTCATTTTCAAAAATATATAATAATCAAATTTTCTTCAAAACCATCAGAGCAAATCATTTGAAATTTAGAACATACTATTTTTATCAGAAATGTGATCTATGGTATACAAATTATTTGAATCCCCTTACTCCTTCCAGCACCTCCCATACAAACTGCACTTTTTCATGAAATGCTATTCACCAATTTTCTCAGTACGTGTAACTTTCATCGAGCTTTAATGTTGTACTTTATCCTTAATTTGCATTATTATTAATATCGGGAAAAAATTAACCGATAAGCTTCACTCCTTCTACCTCCTCCCATACAATATAACATAATTCCACGACTTTACAAAAATTCGATTTTCTCGAAAAGAGTGAATGATGCAGATCTAAGATTTGAAATATATCAATTGCATAATGGTTAAAGTTGTTTCTCATAAATTCACTTAAAACAACCTACTCCTTCCACCACCTCCCATACAAACTGCACTTTTTCATGAAATATTCTAAACCAATTTTCTCAGTATATATAACTTTCATCGAGCTAAAATTTTGTACTCAATCGTAAATTAGCATTATTAATATCGGGAAAATATTAACCGAGTAGCTTCACTCCTTCTACTCCCTCCCATAAAATGTGACACAATTCCACGTCTTTACAAAAATTCAATTTTCTTGAAAAGCGTGAATGATACAGACCTGAAATTTTAAATACATCAATTGCATGATGATTATAATTGTTTATCGAAATATCACCAAAAATCCCCCTCTCCTTCTACCACCTCCCCTACAAATTGCACAATTTAATTAAATTCAATGCACAAAGTTTCTCAGTACCTACTTAATTTTTGAAGCTTAAATTTGGTACAAAACATTTTTATAGCTACTCTAGCATGAAGTGAAACAAATTAGTTCCATGCAGCCACTCCCCATACAAAATTTCTTAATATCACAAAAATTTCGATTTCATCTATGGTATGGTATGATCGGGCTCTACGCACAATCGTAGTCCTATTACGTTTTCAAGCTTAATGTTATTTAATTGTTTTTTTTTTTTAATTAACACAAGCTATAATTATTCACATGTCCTTAATGCTCTTCAATACGTATATGATCTCAAATCACGGGATTGATTTGATCACGAGCCTCTCCCATTCAAATACGAGTATCATTTTTAATAATTTATGGTTCTGATTCCAACAAAATACAAAACATTGTGTTCAAAGAGCCATTAAAGTAAGCAGATTATATATCTCACATAATGTATTATTAACTACATTCTCAAAAATTGCGATTTTTATGCGGACGAAGTCGCGGGCGTTTGCTAGTTCTAAATAAATGTAAAGAGGCAGGACTGAAAATAAATGTGCGTAAAATCAAGTAACATACATGCAGATAGGTTCGAAAACAAACACACCGATTATTCTTAACAAACAAGATGTGGAAGAGGTGCAAGATTTTTTTTTACCTCGTAAGTACATGTTGACAGAACGGTGGAGCCGAAAATGATATTTTAGCTCGTAAAAATCAAACAGGCTCTGAGATTCAAAGGTGGAAGTGGCAGAGGATCGGTCACACTATGAGCAACCCAAAGTAAAACACATCCAGACGAGCTCTGAATAAAAACCCACAAGGAAGACGACGGGTTTGTCGACCATGGAAGTGAACAGTTGTGCTAAAGTTCAGAGGAGTAAACATGTTCCGACGACAACTCAGGGCTGATGCTCAGGATCGCCCGAAGAAATACTTTTTGAATAGATTAGCGTATGTAAAGGGTATTTGACACAATATTTGGAAAAAGAACCGCGAGTAGCTCACAGTTAAATACAGTACCCTAGCGCCCAGCTACACCGCCCCCCCCCCCTCCTTCATTAAAAATTAACGAAAAAATTGAAGAAGTAAGCGCTATTTTGGCGCTCTCAAAAATACCAAAAAAAAATGTTTCATTCCTTACGTTTAGTAGGAATAAATTATTTGAAGAGGGGGCCACTTCTTACAAGAAATAATTAAAAAACTAAATCCAAAGGAATTATTTGCTATTTATGCACTATTAGCATACGGTACATTCTATTTTTGCGGTATCTCCTTTCAAGGACCTCCCATACAACCCACAGGCTTAAAACTTTAAAAAAAAAATACAATAACTATGCAGAGTGAATCTATCTATGCGCTCTCAGAATCCAGTATTAGCGATTTTCGCACTAAATCCTTTCAAGGACCTCCCACACAAATCGAAAGCTCCGAAACAGTAAAACACCAATGCCTACACGAATAATGCAAAATCGTACACAATAATGACGCACGATCGATACATGACTTCTGCGCTCTGAAAATCCAGTACTTTCAACGTGACCGCTGTCCTTTCAAGGATCTCTCAAAAACTGGCAGGTCGAGATTTTTAAAATAAAAAAAAAATACAACAAATCACTATACAAGGCGAATCTATCATTTATGCGCTCTAAGATTCCAGTATTCGCTATTTTCGCACTGAATCCTAGGCATTTCTGTTTCGGAAATTTTAATTTGAATGGGAGGCCCTTGAAAGGACTCGAAAATCGCGAATACAGGATTCTGAGGGTGCATAAATCATAAATTCACCATGCATAGTTATTTGGCGTTATTTTATTTATTTTTTTATTTTGAGAGTTTTAAATCTGTTGAACGTTGCTCTTAAAAGGTTGTATCCCGTTGGAAAGAGATTATAATACTTTTTTTTATGACACCAAGTTGAACTAAGGGGCCACCATTTAATACTGTAGCGTACAGTCCAGTCGGCTTAGGAAAGGATGAAGCAATGAAAATAAACAATTAATAGAATAAAGATGGACAGGATAAAATAAATCTGTGAATATTGCCTTAAAATTGCGGGTAGTGCATTCCACATTTTGGATGTTCGAGGTATGAACGACTGCCTAAATTTCACCGTACGGGATTTGGGTGGCTCAACCGTATACTCATGAGCGCGTTCAGCAGCACGAGTATTGCGCGTGAACTTAAATAAGTGCGGATAAGACGACTAATTTCATGGCTACAGCGGCCATGGAAATATCTGTAATATAGGGTGAGTACTCCAACATTTCTGCGAGGTTCAAGGGAATCTAAAGATTTTGTTATGGTATCATCTCCAATAAGTTGAAGTGCAAGACGCTGAATTCAATCTAGCATCTTTAGATGAGTTTTGGGTGCTCCAGCCAAGATATGCGAATTGTACTCGAGTCGGACCCTGATATATGACTTGTAGATAGTTGCAAGATCGGATGGTGTAAAATATTTCTTGAACCTTTGGAGAAAGCGTAAACACTTGGAGGCGTTTAAAGCTACACTGTGGATGTGCTGGCTTCAGTCAAATTTTTTATCAATGTGCATACCCAGCAGGTAGAACCTCTCCGAATGATTAAGTGTTACACCATCAAAGATTAGGTCAGGTACGGAGATGTCGTATTTAAGAGAGAGATGACAGGCTTGTGTTTTAGTGGCATTAAACTCCACTCGATTCGCTCTGCCCCATTGCAGGATTGTGTTCAGCTCAGTATTTAATGAATTAAATAACTCCCGGCGCTTAGTAGACACAGGAGACTGGTGCACCTCAGCAATTGAGTCGAAGTTGTAAGTATTTTCAAGTGTACGGTCATCTGCGAAGCTGTGAATTGGGTTGAGAGTCGACGACAGAAGGTTATTAATAAAGATTAGAAATAAAGTAGGTGATAAAACGGAGCCTTTAAGGAGGCCGGAATTGATAGGAAAGGGAGACGAAGAGACGCCATGTAAAACAACTTGTATGGCGTGCTTCGATAGGAAACTCTCAACCCATAACAAAAAAGAAACATCAAAGCGAAATTCTTTGAGCTTAGAAAATAGGGATTTATGCCAAACTTTATCAAACGCTTTCGCAATATCTACTGCAAGCACTTGGCCTTCGCCAAATTTAAGTATGCAAGTGTTCTATAATATAATATAATCTATAAGTCGATTGCTCTCCAAGTATTGCATGACCTTGCGGTTGACAGCAGTTTCCATAACTTTTGACAGCACGGAAGTGATGGTCCGACTTGCTTCCCTTCTTGGGTATAGGCTGCACATTCGTTTGTTTCTAGCTATGTGTGAATTTTCCTGAAGAGTACAATAGGTGGAAAAGATTGCGAAGAGGTTTAGCCGAAGATGAGAAGCATTTTTTAAGGGTTAAAGGGGAAATACCGTCCGGACCAGAGGATTTATTGATATTGATATCTGGTAATGAATTCTACATCACTGTCGTCCGAGGAGTGAAGGACTGGAGTGGGGTGGGGAGAGAAAAGTTTATTTAAGCTTCTAGTTCCTTGATGCAATTACCATGGAAATATCTATAGTAAATGAAGAGTGCTCCGTCTAGGCCGATATAGTCTGATCTCCAATTTTGTCCATAGTTAGCGTTTTCTTTCCGATTGACTTGTTGATTTGGCGTTAAATAAAATGTTAGTGATTCAATTTGACACAAACTCTAGATAAAGGACTGACCATCAACCCTCAAAAAATATCTCTGGTCATCTTCTTCAGAAGAAGAAAACTATACGTTTTCAATCACTGTAGTCCTCTCGAACCAGATTTAATATTTAGGTCTTATTTTTGATAGCAAATACCATAACACCCTTACAGCTAATCCAACAGATAGCAAGTTTGTTTATAACAAACACTCTCAGAACCACATCAAGAGCGGCCCGAGAGGTAATTCTCTCACTACCTCCACTTCATTTTATAAGACAAAGAGCAGGCCTAGCTGACATTAGATTGAAAAACAAAATAGGACTACGATTGCGCCCAATCGTGCGATGCTCTAGACGAAAGAGAAATTTTTTGATTTTAAGAAATTTTATAGGGGAAGTGGTGGAGGGGGTGAAGACATTTGACTGATTTTTTCACATCGCGCTAGAGTTACTATGAAAATATTTTATGCAAAATTTAAGGTTCAAAAATTTAATAAGTACTGAGAAAATTACTGTATTGGATTTAGTGAAATTGTGCAGCTTGTATGGGAGGTGGTTGAAAGACGGACGAGTTCTTAATGATGTTTTCATAAATAACTGTAAACATCGTGCTATTGGCAGGTTTTAATTGCAGATCAGTAGCAATCACACTTTCCAGGCAAATCGACTTTTGTAAAGTTGTGAAATTGTGTCAGATTGTATGGGAGAGGGTGGAGGAAGTGAAGGTAATCGTCCTTTTTTTTCAGCTCGATCAATTTTATACGAACTGAGTAAATTTGTTTAGAGTATTTCATAAAAAAGTGCAGTTTGTATGGGAGGTGGTGGAAGGATGGTAACTACTCGAATAATTTTTATATAGTAGATTGAAATTATTATAAAAGTGTTTTCCAAATTTCAGACCAATAGATTTTACACATTTTGAGAAAATCCGTTTATTGTCACATTGCGAAATTGTGTCATTTTGTATGGGAGGGGGTAGAAGGGGTAAAGCTAATCGTCTAATTTTTTTGATCTTACTACTAAATAAATATTTAGTCCACAATTTTCGCTCGAAAAATTTTATATGCACTGAAAAAATGCTGTTTGTGCGGGAGGTGGTGAAAGGAAGCAGTGGACACAAATAATTTTTATGCAGTAGATAACATCATCACAAAAGTGCTATATTCCAAATTTCAGACCAATAGCTTTCAAACTTTTCGAAAAAATCCGTTTATTGTCAAATTACGAAATTGAGTCATTTTGTATGGGAGGGGGTAGATGGAGCTTAGTGATTTGGGCCATTCACGAACTTGACCTTACTTTCTTGTCAAAAACGACGTGTACAAAAGTTGAACTTTCTAGCTCAAGCTAGAGAGGATACGGACGGACAGACGGACATTCGGTTTTGACATTTTTGAGTGATTATGAGTATAGCCTTATTTCTTAGCGTTACAAACTTTGTGGCAAACTTATAATACTCTCAGATTTTATCTAGAGTATAACCACTAATTTATGGCCACCACCATGTCAATATTTCAAACGTTATTAGAGACGCAACTCCAGAACAAAATAAATGGCCAACAAACACGATACTCAGCGCCTGTGCAGGTCCTCATCTCTTTACGGACGGATGTAAAACTTACCTGGAGACAGGTGCAGAGATCTATTCCCAAGACCATGACACACTTTTTTCTATCTTCCAGAACGGACATTAAGTGCAAAAAAATTATTTTAGATATGTACAAAAGTCTTGAAAATTGTTATATTTTCTCGGATAGCAGGGATGCACTTCTGGCACTCCAATCCTACAGGACAACTTCCAAACTAGTATCTATTTGTAGATACAATTTGAATCGAATTTATATTCAAAGTCTTTTTAATTTCGATACTACCTTGTAGAAAACGACGCAGCAGACGCGCTTGCTCGGCAAGGATCTGAAAACATTTATTACATTAGGAAGTCAGTCGATGTAGTACCAACAGTGCTGAGTATCAGATATCATTCCCGAGATTAAAGAGGCTCAATCCGACACAAAGGTCACAATAGTATAAGAGTTAAATATTTAAGCGTACAATCATTTTTCGGAGCATGCGTAACCGCGTTTAGTGCAAGGTTATCTGCATCTGATTACTCGATTTCTCTTCTGGTAAAATTGGAAAAGAAATTGAAAAATCGTGCAGACAAGACACACAATACAGATGTTTGTGTAAACTGCGACTTCTACACTTCTACAATGGCGCTACAGCTCAAATCGGACCTTGGCCTCCTGATATTCAGGTTCCTTAACATTTTTCATTACTTATTGTGGAAGGGTTGTTAGCCCTTCGCACAACCCTCTTTCTACGAATTTTTCATTTTCTTAGATTGAGTTGACCAGGGTAATTAATCCAAGCAGGCAATGTGCCGGAATTATATATTGCGCCGACCGGGGTGTGAACTCACGACCTTTGCATTACAACACACTACCTACTAGGCTATACCCTATACCTGCGACTTGCTGCATCGAATCCTTCTTGCGAGTTCCTATATAGCATATTCTTTTTGGCACAATACTCGTAATTCTATCGGATGTGGGAAAGTGAAATAAAAATCATCTTCTTCAATGGCGCTACAGCCGAAATCGGGCCTTGGCCTCCTGATTTTCAGGTTCCTTAACATTTTCATTATTTATTGTGGAAGGGTTGTTAGCACTATGAACATGAAATGAAAATACCATGTTGAATATTAACTGTAAGCATGAAGGTGTATTGCTAAGTTGTAGTGACGATCATTCCCAATAATTCGCTACTGTATATACTGCATTCAGTCTTAAAGGTGCTTCAACGAGAAAGAATTACACAATTATCTACCTCAAACGCTGACAGGTATTAGGGTCGTAGTATTTATTGACTTAATTCTTTTCCAGCTCACCTTTGCGGATGCAGTAGCTCTACTATGGAGTTATTTTTATCAAATACGATGGTAGTCAATGTGCTAAAGCTTAAAGATTAAACTAAAATAAAGCAATCTACAAACAAACGGAAGGAGCGGCAATGCGATTTACAATTTCATCAGCGGTAGCGGAAATTTTCAGGGAGGAATTCGAAAAGAACGCCCTGGACTCAGCTCCATTAGAACGAAAATTATATCTTCGTTATGTGGATAATACCTTCATCATTTGGCAACAAGGAAAAGAAAAACTCGGCATATTTTTAGTACACCTGAACTCACATCACGAGAAAATTAAGTTCACCATGGAAACGGAAAGCAACGGGAAACTTCCAGGAAACAATTTAACGAGCGCTCGCCAATAACGATCTTTGAACGAGCATAATGCCACAAAAAAATAAACTGCGTGATGATCTTAAGCAAATCAAATAAAATCGGTCACTCAACGTCCATCTTGTTATCTACCAGCAGTTTTCATTTCACCATGCGCATGAATAGAGACAAAAATCAATTCATGTCGATATCTCAAATGCAAATGGTGAAAAACTTGGAGTTTGCTGAGGAGACTGCTTATTCTTGTGTTTCAAGTTCTTTAATTAATCGTTAAGATTTCATAACAAATATCGTTTATTAATCGTTAACGATATTCATTAATGAATCAAAATAAAAATCATTATCGAAATATTAATGATTCATTGATAACGATTATACCTAGTCGTGCCATAAGTTCTGTCACACGTATATGGGCAATTTTTGTATAAATGAAAAAGAGTTTTTGACAAAGGAAAATATATTTTATTTTGGCATACTAATGGAAGTAAAATAAGCAACAAATTATTCAAAGTGGCCGCCTTTAGCCTTAACACAGCTCTTTAATCTGTTGGGCCAGTCATCGATAGCAGTACGCACTGTTTCTAGCGGAAAATTAGCTACTGCTTCTGTCAAAGATCGCTTAAGGCTCTCGATATTTGGGTGTCGTCTCGTGCACACCATGGACTCTAACTCCGCCCACAGTTTGTAGTCCAGGGGATTCAAATCTGGGCTCCCAGAAGGCCATTCCGTCGCCCTTATAAACTGTGGAATATTGGTTTCCAACCACGCTTGTGTGGTTCGAGCTTTGTGGGCTGGCGCAGAATCTTGCTGGAAAACCCAATGTCGATTGTTGAATAGCGTAGAGTTCAGCGGCTTCACACATCCCTCCAGGATGTCCGTTTGATAATTTTTCGCTGCAGTTTTTACGCCTTTTTCGCAAAAATGAAGCTCGGTGACCCCTTCGTAGCTGACACCCCACCATACCATGACTGATGCTGGATGATGTCCTCGCTGTACCCTAGTGGCAACTTGTCGGGCTTCTATGGAGCTGTGGGCATACACCTTATCATTTTGGCGGTTGAAATGTTCCTCCACCGTAAAAATTTTTTCATCGGTAAACAAAATTTCTCGATGTTTGTTGTTGCCGTACCGCCGAAGGAGCTCTTTCGATCTGGTGCTCCTAATTTGCTTCAACTGCTCAGTCAGCAAATGTCCCGTTGATCGTCGAAAGGCACTCATCCCGAGGTCAGATTTTATGATGCGAGACATACTTCGGGTGGAGATGTTCATCTCTCGAGCCATGATTCGTTGTTTACGAAGCGGATTTCGACGAATTCGACTCTCGACCGCTTTGATGGCAGCAAAAGAACGTACATCACGCGGACGTCCAGAACGAGGTCGATCTTCAATAGTCTGGATCGCGTTATATCTCTGGATCGCACGATACACAAATCTTTGCGTTATTTTTAACGGGCACAACAACTTGAAAATTTCACTCGCGGATTTTCCACACTTATGTAGTGCAATCACTGCAGTTCGGTTTTCTATTACACCCCATTCCATCTTCACACGTTAACGAACACACTTTAAATGACCATCAACTGTCAACAACATTATGACGTTTATAAAACTGGCCGATATTGAAATGTCACTCATAAAATAAAGTTGTTGCCAATGTGAGAAATTATGTGACAGAACTTATGGCAGGACTAGGTATACTTGCTTGTAAACTCGTTTTTTGGAGGCGTTTACAATTCATTAATGAATTGTTAAAAGTAATTCATTAACAAATGTCCACTTAGTCCGCTTGATGAATCGTTAATGACTCGTTAACGATAAAATCGCTCGTTAATATAATTCATTAACGATTCTTTAATGAATCAATTTGTTTGCTGGGCTAACATTCTTGAATGTACTAGTAGAAAGGAATAATGAGACGTTAGGCTTCGGGGTGTATAGCAAACCAACTCACACCAATAGGTATCTCTATACACATTCATTTCACCACCTAAGTCAGGCGTACTGAAGACCCTAATACACAGTGTCAGATGCATAACTAAAGGAAACCCGCGCAGTTTTCGAAAGGAAAGGGCATAGTTGAATCGGGAATTCACAACAAAAGTATACAAAGCTAGCGAAATAGATAACGCCTGGAAACCGAAGCATTCGAGGACAAAAGAACGAGAAGTCACTGAACAAAATAATACAAACCAACGATGGGTAAAGGTACCTTACATCCAGCGCACAACGGATAAGGTCGGGAAAATCCTTCGTAAATCCAACACCAAAACTACATTCTCTACACCAACTACTATCCAGAGAATTTAAGGAAACCAGAAGTGTTATCGAAATTTCATCTAATAACCGTCAGATCACCCTGTTGTTTTATATACCAGTTTTATTCATGTTCGGTAATGAGTTATGAATAAAATGAAAATGATAATTTGGAAGAAAGAAGATATAAAATGTTAGGTGAGACCGAAAGCAGTTACAGAAAGTCTTGCACATCCGATATGGTTTGGCATTTATGGGTATTACACCGAAAAAGATTCATTATGCTAATCAGAGTGATCTTCATGGTTGGAGGAAGATCGATGACTACCGTTCCTTTATAAAGCATTGTAAATCTTTGTTTCCATCTTCATCTTCTTCCTATTATTATTGTTTGTTGAGTTGTTGTCTTATTTATTTTTTTTTTAATGTTGATTTTTAAATCACTTCCTTCAAGCTTGACGCTTTGATTTTTCACTCTCATTCGAATTTATGTATATCACTGAATGCACCAACGCAAAACGAAAGTTTTCTTACGAGTGGGCTATTTTATATCTTTTTCTAAAAAAAATCACACGGTTTGATGAGTTCTATCTGAAGTGGAGCAAACCGATAGAGATAACAAAATTAATGTTGGAAAAAAAAACTTCAAGCAACCACAACAGCAATAATAAAGAGACATAAAGTTGGTAATGATGATGCTTCCCTTTTTATGCGCACCGTCTTATTTTAAATAAAAGAATAGCGTGCGTTTTGAGACAGGCTTCATGCCCATAACAAACACGGCAACGTCTGATTTTATATCATCACAACATTCACGATTTATGACATTTCGAAGAATTTTCCTTTCATTGCGTTTCACGCTTCCACCATAGACACAAATTAACAATCAGCAAGTGAATAAATTTAAAGAAAAATAAAATCGTTTTTTTTTTATTCCTTAAGTTTTTTGTATATCTTCACAAGTTTCTCCTTGCTTTTATTGCATTCGGTTTTTATAAATAAATCTTAAAGTTCAAGTGAAATATCAAAGCTGATTGGTGAAACGGCTATGTACAGGGGCGTAATTACGAGTGGGGTTTAGGGGGCTCGGCCTCCCTCCCAACATAGACAGGTTATTTTTTTTAACTTTAATATGTGATGGATACTATAGAAGAATGTGAATTGCATTAAATGATTTGAACTCTTACAAGGTCAACTATCTACTGTTAATCTTGTCAGTAAGATATTTTCAAAAATATAAATAAAGCGCCAACGGGCGCAACTTTATTATTATTGGGACAAGTCGAGGATACGTAGAAAGTCAATATGCAGATTGGAGTGGTTAGAGAAGAATAAGTAAAAAGAGATTCTAGGGCAGGGCTGTTGTCAATTGAACACTTAATTGCGAATACGATCAATAGCTGTACATGTAATCAATATTTCATTCGTTTATTAATGCTAGTTTGGGTTATTACGAGGAGAGGGCGGAGGAGTGATAGCAAGAGTGGGTTGATGTTAATAATTTTTCAATTAATTGCTTGAAACACGTTCAACATTCTCCGTACAGAACGTGTTTCATAGATGAAGTTGCATAGAATTTTCATAAAATTCGGTGTATTCACGAAACCAAACATTTGTATGGGAAGGGGTAGAGGAGGTAGGGAAATCGAAAAATTTGTGATGTAGTCTTATTTGGTTTTTCGTAGTAAGGTGCTCATACAACATTTCAAGTTCGTAGCTTTCAAATTGTTGGTTATTAATTGAAATTGGCAGACGGTTTTCTTTTTAATTTTTTTTTATTTTTAGGCTATTTTCGCCATGAAATGCAAAAAAAAAAATTCAGAGTAGCAAATTTTTTTTTCAAGTCGATTACAATACTTTATTATTAAAATAATAAAGTAAAATAAAAACGCAATGGAGTTTGTAGAGAAATTTCCCAGAGGCGTGATATCAATCAATCAATCAAATTCCTGTTAAGACCCCCTATAGGGGCATAGGACAGAAACAACTCTCTTCCACAAGACGCGATCCTGAGCATCGGCCTTAAGCTGTTGCCAGGACTTGTTTATTCCTCTGGCCTTCTGCTCAACTGCTCGCTTCCATGTGTTACATGGTCGACCAATCCGACGTCTTCCTTGAGGATTATAATCCAGAGCCTGTTTGGCGATGTTTCACTCTGGTTTCCTCAAAGTATGACCAATCCACTGCCACTTCCCCCTTTGAATCTCAATACTTATTTTAGTCTGGCCAGTTGTACTCCAAAGTTCGTCGTTGGAGATTACTTCTGGCCAGAATATTCCTAAAATGCGTCGGAGGCATTGGTTCACGAAAGTCTGTAGTTTCTTGGTGAGTCCATCGGTCACTTTCCACGTAGTACAACCATACAACAACACAGATTTGACGCATGCGTCAAAAACTCGCAGCTTCGTGCGAAGGGAGATCTCTCTTAGCCTACAGAAAGGGGAAAGGATACCGAAGGCCAGACGACCCTTATTTAGCCGAGCCTCAACATCCTTTTCGGCTCCGCCGTCCATGCTGACAATGCTTCCGAGATAGCAAAAATCTTGCACCTCTTCCACATCCTGTCCATTAAGAACAATCGGTGTGCTTGCGTTCGAACCCATGTGCATGTACTTGGTTTTACGCACATTTATTTTCAATCCCGCCTCTTTGCATTTAGAATGCAACAAGCGAACATTTGACTCTAAGTCCGAACGATTATGTGCAAGCAAACACACGTCATCAGCATAATCAAGGTGACTTAAGATGTTAAATAGTCTCTATTGAAGACCTTTACCCGCCCCACCTTCCAGTGCAGCTTTCAAGATGTCATTTATTACCACCAGAAACAGGGCTGGTGATAATATGCAGCCTTGTCTGACACCTGTTCGCACAGGGAAGCTCTCGGACAGCTCTCCTCTATGCAAGACGCAACACTTTGCATCTTCGTAGGATTCTTTAATCATAGCTATGACCTTATCTGGAATACCTCTCCTACGCAAAGCATTCCGTATGTAATCTCGCTTAACGCTGTCGAAAGCCTTCTCGAAGTCCACAAACATGAGATGTAGTGGCGAACCCATTTCGGCTGACTGCTTTAATATTATCCGTGGGATATTTGTGTGGTCGGTACAAGACGACCCATTACGGAATCCAGCCTGATAAGCTTCGAGAGTCCTCTGGACGACATGACTAATTCTATTGAGAATTACCTTAGCCATAATTTCTGATACGGCAGTAAGTAGACATATTCCACGCCAATTGCCACAATCCCGAAGGTCGCCCTTCATCGGAGTTTTCAAAATGACGACCTCCTTCCATTCAGTCGGATATCTTCCTTCATTCCACACCTCAGTAAAAGAGGAAGAGTATATCGGCTGTTATTTCCGGGTCCGCTTTGAGGAGTTCGGTTGGTAGTCCGTCTATACCTGGAGCTTTCCTTCCCGCCATTGACAGAATAGCGGAAACTATCTCTTCTTTATCTGGGGGATCGTCCCTAATAGAGGATTATTGCGGTTGGATGTTTGGTAGTTGTTCTGTTTCTGGAATATCTTCCTCCGACAAGATGCTTACAATATCAGAGAAGTATTTCTTCCATCGCCGCAACTGGTGTTCACTCATATTAAAAGAGAGTTCCGTTGACATCTCTCACCAGGTGGTTGACGATGAAATTCCTGTTCGTCAACTGTTTCATGATTTTGAATAGTGAACCCATATCCCCAAGGTAAGCCGCAGATTCTGCCTTGTTTGCCAGATCTTCAATGGCCTTTCTCTTGTCGCGTCTAACAGCCTTTTTAAGCTGTATATGAGCATCGCGGTAGTTCTGCCTCAGGTCGGGCGTTCGATGGTTGACATCGGGTTGAGAGATGATTGTCAATTTGGCTTTTTTCCGATTACCAACCTTGTCCCATGTGTCTTGTGACATCCAGGATTTCTCACCGCTTTGCACATATCCCACAGATTATTCAGCACTAGTGTTTCTGGTTGCCTCCCAATTGGCGTCCAGTGTGCGCATTTCATATTCACCCAATATGGATGACTTTTCGCGTAGAAAAGTGGTGTATTCGTGTTTTTTGTTGGGATCTCTAAGTTTATCCACATTAAGCTTGCGCTTCATTTGAAGAATTTGTGGTCGTTGGATAGCTGCTGTACACAATCTCAAGCAGGCAACCAACAAGTGGTGATCGCTCCCCACGTCAGCTCCACGTTTCGCTCGCACATCGAGGAGACATCTTCTCCATCGGCGACTTATAGCCAAATGGTCGATCTGGTTCTGAGTAATACCATTAGGGGAAACCCAAGATGTTTCATGATGACTCTTGTGTGGAAAAAGGGTCCCTCCGATGACCATTTGCCGAGTACTACAAAACTCCACAAATTATTCGCCGTTTTCGGGTCTCTTAATTCAAGGTCGTGACGCGTCGACGCAAGGGTCACCATGCCTCCTCATGACGTGTTCTAGTCCACTGTTGTCTGATCCAACCTGGGCGTTCATATCTCCTGAGATGATAATAATATCACCTCTTGGAACACGTTCGAAGGTGGCACTCAGTTGGCTATAAAACTCCTCTTTGTCACTAGATGTTACGGTATTAGTTGGTGCGTAGCACTGCAGAATTGGGACGTTTCTGACACTGGTCCTGAGCCTGACGACGATACTCCTATCCGAAATTGGCTCCCAGCTAATGAGACTGTTTCTCGCTCTCGGTGTAAGGACGAACGCCACGCCATTTTTGGCTTCACTTTCAGGGCCAATGTACAGAATATTGTTTCCACTATTGGTTCGTTCTTCTCCTGATCCTGTCTACGTGACCTCACTCAAGCCCAAGATTTGGATGTTATAGTGCTATATATCACTGACTGGCGGTGCAAGGACCGAGTAACTCCAGCTCTTCCCCAGTCATTCAATGTTCGAACGTTCCATAGTCCGTTTATGGATGCCAAAAGTCGTTGCCATAGAATCAGTCCGTATCCGAGACGCTGTATCCGTTTCTCGTATCAGTTAGGTCTTAAGATCTCGGGTGATAAGCCCATGATCCAGTGAGTGTCCATTTGCCATTTTTAGGGCAAGCAGGACTGGCTGTGGGTGAATTCTACAGCCCTCATCCCACAGGGGGATAGTTAGCTCAGGTCAGTGGAGTCGCTAGTCTCCAAAGATAGTTGCAGGAGTTGGTAAAACCTCATCCTACAACTACCCCCTTGCGGGGAGAGGAGTGATATCAATAACCGAAAATTACTACGTCGAAGATTTACTGGATACTGTAGATGAAGCTATTAAACTTACGAATAAAATTAAATTCGTTCATCACAAGACCAAATTTAATATTAGAAACAATTCATCTACAGTATTAGCCGCGCTGAGGGAGGAAAAGAAAACGCAAAGAACCTAAGCATGATCCCGGATGCAGAAATGGAAAAGATGCTCGACATGTGTGGTGTGCCTCATCCGACACGTTTACCTTTTCATTAAAATATAACAAGATGAATAAGGAAGTTCTATCTGGTCAGCGTAGACCGACCAAAAAGAAGTACTTAGAACACTTATGACAATTTTCGACCCTCTTGGATTAATATCCTTTTTTATGGTCCACGTTCAAATTTTGCTGCAAAATATCTGGAAATCATTTTTACAATGAGATGATCAACTGACGACCAACTCGAGATGTGCTTGCTGCCCTTAGTTGTGGACTTGCACATTCCCCGATGCTACTCTTCTAAAATTTCGGAAACCAACCACAATTCGGTTCAACTTCGCGTATTTGTGGATTGTATTCGAAAATGCTTATGCTGCTGCGCCGTACTTAAGGATCAGTTACACAGATGGCATAAATTGCACTTTGGTTGCAACCAGAGTGGCACCCCAACAACTCATTTCGATTCCTAGACTCGAGTTGCAGGCAGCTGTTTTGCGTAGTCGATTGGTCAACAGCATTTACAGTGGACATTCCATCAAAATATCTAAGCGTGTCATATCATATGGACTCGAAAACAGTTCTTGCCTGGATAATATCTGATCAACGAAAATACCGTTAGTTCGTCGCTTTCTGTATTGGTGAAATATTAGAGTCGACAGAACTGTCTGAGAGGCGCTGGGTATCAGCAAAGCTAAATGTTGCAGACGAAGCCACTAAGTGGCAGAGAACGCCTAAATTCGATAATTGTGGTAGATAGTTTATGGGACCTGAATTTCTTTTCCAGAAGAAGAAAAGTGACTTAAGGAACTGTCGAAACTGGAGTTAACTACAGATGAGGAGCACCGGCCTCATCTTGTGCACACTGCTGTCACATTGGAGAGCATCACTGAAGTAAATCGCTTCTTTAATTGACTGCGTCTACTTCGAACGCAGGTCTATATCTTTAGATTTATCCACAATTTAAGCGCCAAAAGTCACAACCTATCTCCGAAATTTGGCCCCATTTCTTCTGGAGAGTATTTGAAAAAGAGAGATGTATCACCGAGCGCAGTATGAGTGGTACTCAAATGAAGTTACGACCTTAAGGCGAAATAGAGATCTTCCTCAAATTAAAAAGATCCCATTGACGAATCCAGTCTCATCTACAAATGCTCGCTCTATCTGGACAGCCATAATGTGCTGCGATGTGATGTAAAATGACCCATTCTGCTTCCAAATAATAATGTCGAACTTCGACAACGATTTTCCATTCCAAGCATTCGAGTTTAACTTACAAAAGTGAGGAAAGAATGTCAAAGGTGCATGAATTAGTGCGCAATGTCTAAAGTATCTGAAATAGCCGGTTCGCCCTTTGCAAGACTGTTGTCAAATACTCGACCGTTTTCTTATATTGGAATTGACTAATTTGGACCAATGTTCATCGCTGTTAGGAGACCAGTTGAGAAAAGATGGATTCACGTGCTTAACCATTCAGGCCGTTCACATAGAAATCTCCCTTAGACTATCGGCGATTACTATATCGACGCGTAAATTTTACTGCTCGACGTGGAGTACCAGTAGAGATTCACAGCGACAATGAAACGAACTTTCGAGGAACTGACAACGAAACAACACAATTCGAAAAAATGCAGGAGGCATTCACCAGTTCTTATACAAGATGGATTTACAGCAGCTCACCAGCTAGGGTATAGCCTAGTGGGTAGCGTGTCGATCTTCGATCTTGCAATGCGAAGGTCGTGAGTTCAAATCCCGGTTGACGCAATATATAATTCCAGCACGGTGCCTACTTGGATACACCTTGGTGACCTCAATCTACGAAAATGAAAAATTCGTAGAAAGAGGGTTGTGCGAAGGGCTAAGCCTGCCACAGTAAGTAATGAAAAATGTTAAGGAACCTGAATGTCAGAAGGCCAAGGTCCGATTTGGGCTGTAGCGCCATTGTAGAAGAAGTAGAAGCAGCTCCCCATATGGGAGAAAACTGGGAACATTTAGTGTTGTTGTTCAGGCGAATATCCATCAGCGGTGGCCACGGACATATTTCCACAGAAACGAAGGGCCGCTAATTCTACAGTCAAATAGGGCATACCTTAGAAGGCTCTAGTCTAAGAAAACGTAATCCCAGAACCATGCTCCGACAGCATTACTCAGGATCACGCATAGAAGCTGGACAAAGGACAGCAATGAAACGCTCGACACACTTTTAACTCATTTCCTCGGCTGTCGGGACCCCCACATCCCCATCTCAGAAGCAAGTAACACGCGACTGGACAGCATTCCACGACTAAGCTCGTTCAACGCTTACAAGTTGCCAGGACCAAACAGAATTACACCAGCCATTATACAAAATGTGGAAGAGCTGGTGATTCCATAGCTGAAAGCGATATTTAGTAATTTGGGCGTTTTTCTGAAAACGCTGGAAAGGGTACAAGACGTATACTACATTAGAGATACCATAGACCCAGAGCTTCTCTCATAAGTGCAGCACGCGTACATAAAAGGGAAATACAGCGATTCATAAGGTGGTGATATGCACCGCAAAAACCATACAATATAAGGAGTACACCCTAGGTACTTTCGTAGACATAGAGGGAGCTTTCAACGACGGAAGCTATTATGAAGGATCTCTGCGCTGCTCCGGTAAATAAAACCATCAGCGCATCAAAGCACAATCCTGCGAATGTATCTGTAGAGGAACGGGTTGGGCGTAAATCTCATTCATACGATACTCCAAATCAATTGGGATAGAAATTAATACACCGGAAAATATCTCATCTCAAATTCTTCGAAGAGTGAATGAAGACTTTTGTATGGGAGGTGGTAGATGATCTGTTATGGCAGCGAGACTGGACATTAACGCGAACTGCCGAAAAAGCAGATAACGCATTCGAAAGAAAGGTCCTCCGAAGAATTTTGGGACCAGTGAAGGAAGGAACGGAATGGCGAATAAGATACAACCATGAGTTGTATCAACTCTACGACGAGCCAGAAGCTTCAACGTTCATCAAGCTAAGTAAATTGTAGTGGGCAGGCCATGTAGAGCGAATGGCAGGTAGAAGAATCCCCATACGCGCTCTTAAAGCGAATGGTAACCGGCGACTTGGCAAACCACGCAAGCGAAGAGAAGACTTGGTTGATGAAGACAGCAAAGCCATTTTAGAAACTAGCAGCTGGAGGACGCG
Organism: Chorisops tibialis; assembly: GCA_963669355.1. Taxonomy (NCBI): domain Eukaryota; kingdom Metazoa; phylum Arthropoda; class Insecta; order Diptera; family Stratiomyidae; genus Chorisops; species Chorisops tibialis. The sequence continues at coordinate 264,954,924 of OY770262.1, read as the reverse complement.
GTCTTTGGATCAAGACGATTGGAAGCGAAGACTTCAGGAGCCCGGGGCTCGATTTGGGCTGTCGCGTCATTGATGATGGTGATACGACGTATATAGCAGCGTATATCGCCGTAAACAGCTCTGGTACCAGAGGGTATACGCTTTTTCTAGGAAAGGAGCAGAGGTTATACGACGTATACTGCTGTAGTCGTAAATCTAGCAGAGGGTATACGCTTTTTGAAGGCTATAGTGGTGACCGGTGACCGATGTAGCACATCTTGAACTGCAATTTAATTATTCTACCCAACGATTTATTCTAGACTTATAAAAATGTGCTACCAGTGCAAAACAGAGTCCGCGTGGTGGTGAAAGAGTTTTCAATTCTTCTTCTTCAATGGCGCTACAGCCCAAATCGGGCCTTGGCCTCCTGATCTTCAGGTTCCTTAACATTTTCATTATTTTTATTGCGGAAGAGTTGTTAACTCTTCGCACAACCCTCTATTTAAGAATTTTTCATTTTCGTAGATTGAGGTAACCAAGGTATATTCAAGCAGGCAATGTGCTGGAATTATATGTTGCTTCGACCGGGATTTGAGCTCACGACCTTCGCATTACAATACCAACACGCTACCCACTAGGCTACACCCTAGCTACAGCCTTTAGTGTTTTGAAACTCGAGAAACATATTGTTACATGTCATCTCTACTTGCTTATTACTCACCACTGAACACTGATGCAAATTAATGCGCGCTTACGAACACCATAACGAACACCTGCACAAATTCGATAGGAATGTTTAAGATCGTAACAAATAGTAAAGAAAGAACGCGTGCACTGTAGAACGCGCGATCATCGAATGTTCAGGGTCTGAAAACCTTGAAGTATCAACCAACCAACAACAAATTACACAGGCAATGTAGAGAAGCAACACCAACCACAACCACGATCGTACGACGACAATATACTTTGTAGAAAGCAACAACAGCTACAAGTAGAGACTCGTGCGACAGGAAAAAGCCTCGGTCGACGAGACAATGCCTTATACATTGTGACCAGCAAGTAACGGGAATTTGTAATTAAAATTAGTGTGGGAAATGATATTTCAAAAATCTTTTCTTTGGTTAGTAGTTAGGACTGTCCTTAATTATTAGCGCGGTCTGTTAATCAGTTTGTTTACAGCAGCTGGTTGAATGGATACACCTCAGTAGTCCACGAGGATTTTTACAATGTATAAAAAAATGGAACAAAGAGTTTGTTTCAAATTTTGTGTTTCTAACCAAATTTCGAGTGTTGAATCGTTGCGAATGATGGAAAAGGCTTACCGTGATTCAGTACATGAAAAAAACGATCTTTCGAGTAGTTCAATGCCTTTAAGGACGGTCGACAGATCCTTGAAGACATGCCTCGTTCTCGACGACCTCCGACCTCTTCAACTGACGAAAACATTCAAAACGTGAAGGAAATGGTGCTCGAAAATCATCATGCCAGTGTTAGGAAGATAGCAGGAGAGCTCGACATCTCTTGCGAGTCCGTTCGCTCGATTTTGGTGGATACTTTGGCCATGAAACACCTCCTTGCTCGAGTCGTTCCAATAAAGCTGAATTTTCTTAAAAAAAAAAAGTACCGTGAACAGGTGACGATGAAAATGCACCATCCCATAAAGCCTCAATTGTGACCGAATGCAAGGCCAAAAAAGCAACAAATTGCATCAATCAGCCGTCGTATTCACCAGTTTTTGCCCCGTCTGATTTTTTCCTATCTTCGAAACTAAATTACCGCTCCGTGGAATCCGTTTTCAGACGATCAAGGACCTGAAACCAAAATCGCCGTGGACTACTGAGGTGCACCCATCCAACCAGCAAGCAATCTGATTAAAAGACCGCGCTAATTTTTGGGATAATAATTAAGGACAGTCCCGCCTGCTTACTAAAAATTTTGAAATATCATTTCCCAGACTAATTTCAATTACAAATTCCCGGTACTTGCTGGTCACAATGTAGAAGCAATTAACTACGCTGGGCCGAAAAGGAAAAGATTCACACGATAAGCGGAATGATTCGACCGACAAGAGATATATAAAAAGGCGAGCGTTTTTGATGAACAGTCAGTTTGGTTTGGAGTAGTCAACGAGTCAGGCGATGTTTAGAAAGAGTTAAGTTTGGCAGGCGATAATTCGTGAGCGAAAAAGTTTTAAGTGAAAAGTAGAAAAATAATTAAATAAGTTTTGCGGTTACATTAAAAAGAACTTGCTAAACTTGTAGTTTTATTTTTACTTAAAATCCAGCGACCCCTTGCGCACTTCAATATATTCTAGACCTTTTCCACCTAATTATGCTTTCAAAAAAATTGTCAGGGTTGATTTATTACTTAACGTTGTTGATTCGACAACCAAAATGGTAAATTTTGATTCCAAATAAACAATTTAATAAATTAATCCTTCTCTCATTTCACAGGGTATGATCATCATCATCATCATTATCAGCTTGTCAACCATGTATATAGATCATGCTGTAGCCTCCCCTAAGTATTGGCTTCTCATTGCCCTCCATTTTTGTCTGTCTTTGGCTATTCGTGTCCAGGTTATGCCGGCTAGCTTTCTTATATCATGGTCCCATCTAAGTTTCGGGCGCCGTCTTGGTCTTTTCACTCCCCTTGGGTACCAATTGATGACTTTTGTGGTCCATCTATTATCCGATATTCTTGCTAAGTGCCCGGCCCATCGCCATTTGAGGCTTCTGATCCTATTGATTACATCGGTGACCTGTGTTTTTGCTCTTATCCAGGTTAGTCTCTTTCTATCTCTTCTTGTGATGCCCAACATGCATCTTTCCATTGCTCTTTGGGCAACCTGGAGTTTTCTGATTGTATCTGCTGTTAGAGTCCATGTTTCACAGCCATAGGTCATGACTGGCAGAATGCATTCATCAAAGGCTTTCTTCTTCAGATAGGGTTTCGTTCTTGATTTGAAGATTATGGAGTTTCTCCCAAATGCGCTCCAGGCTAGCTTAATTCTTCTGTTTATTTCGGGTAGTAGCGATCCTGAGTTTATTATTGTTTGGCCCAGATACACATATTCGTCTACCACTTCCAATTCGGTGTTATTAATTGATATTTTTTCCTGGCCTGTCGTTATGAGTTCGTTGTACATAACCTATGTTTTGTTGAGGTTCATTCTCAGTCCTGCTGTCTCACTAGCCGCGCTTAGGTCTTCGAGTAGTGTTTGTAGTTCATCTTGGTTTTGGGCGATAAGGACTATATCATCTGCGAATCGTAGGTGACTTAGCCGCTTTCTATCTATGATTAAGCCTTTATTGTCCCACTCTAGGCCTCGAAAGATTTCTTGCAGGGTGGCGTTGAAGAGTCTTGGTGATATGGTATCCCCCTGTCTAACACCTCTTTGTGTGGGAAATTCTGGCGTGTCGTCGAACACCTTGACCCTCGCTTTGGCGTTCTTGTAGATGTTGGTCAGTGTTTCTACATATGGTTTCTCAATACCTTGGCTTATAAGTGCTCTTATTATTGCCTCGGGGTATATTGAGTCGAAGGCCTTCTCAAAGTCAATGTATGCCAGGGCGAGGGGAAGTTCGTATTCTTTCGCTCTGCTCATGATCTCTCTCAGTGTGTGATCTATAGTGCTAAAGCCACTCCTGAAGCCAGCCTGTTTTCGTGGCTGTTCTGCATCTAGGGCTGATTGCATTCTGTTATTGACGATTTTAGTGAATACTTTATAGAACGCAGGGAGCAGACTTATCGGTCTATAGTTCCTAATGTCTTCCCTACTGCCCTTCTTGTGGATCAGAATTATATTGACGCTGTTCCACTGTTCGGGAATTTGTCTGGTTCTGATACAGCTTGTGAATACGTCGGCCAGAATCTTCCATATTTTTCTGCCCGCATATTTCAGCAATTTGCTTTACCATTTTTCATTTGTTTCAGCGCCGATTCCACTTCACCGATGAGCACCTCTGGGACCTCTTCTTCAAGTGCTGCTGATGTAGTCGCTGCTATTGTATGGCTTATTTCGGGGGCTTTGTAGAGATCTTGATAGACGTTGGTTATAATCTCTAGTATTCTTTTCCTATCGGTTATCCTTTCATTGTTATGTTGCATAGCAATCACCTGTTTTCTACCAATCAGTAGTGCTCTTTTCGCCTTTTTGAGGCCCTCGATGGCGTTCTCTACTAGTTTTTCGTTATATTTCCAGGGTATATAATTAATTATATTTGTAGCTGAGGATCGAGAACGAAGAATTGAACCATGTTTTAAGCAACTAATTTGTTACAGATGGATAAGATTTTTATAATTAAAGAAGGGTCGATTTTTTTGCAATGAAGTAAGCAGTTCTAGATAGTCTTATATTTTACTCTATTGCTCCAACATCCCTCGTATCCACACTTTCTTCAATACGATTCTTAAAACCATCAGTGCAGACATTTTTTAGCTAGATTATGAGTTGAAGACACTATTTAGCCGACCTTTCCTAAATGCGTCAATTAAAATATTACTCCTTTCTTCAGAAACTATTTTGCACTATTTTGGATTTTAAGACAACTGAACTTTTTACCGTTGAGCAAATATTACATTCACTCAGGGTATGCGACGCACATAATAGCGTATACCACCGTATACAGCCCTGTCACCAGAGAGTATACTGGCAGCCCCGCCGCTCGATCTCTCTCGAATAGACAAGAATTATGTAGAACAATATACTCCACTATGTAGAAAGCCACAATTAAAGATCTAGAGCTTTCCAGTATAGTTCACACATACACACCGAAGGAAGCTTCGAGAACACTCATGGGTATGGAAAGAGATGTATAAAAGCACGAAAGCTTTCAGCGAGAGATTCAGTTAGCCAGCGATTTTTATTACGAAAGACGCGAACCAGTGAAAGCGATAGAAAAACACGCGGTGGTATTACGATATAGTGCGAATTAAGCGGGAAATTGAATTAAAGTGCGAATAAATAAATTATCACTTATTTTTCTTTAAACGAATTGTGTTTTACTTGAAATCCCGGCGAACCGCTAGCTCGCAACCATACGTTTTTGCTATAAAATAAGCAGATGGTATACGGAGTGTACGGGTATACCCTAGAACGTCAGTCCTGATATACTATGACCTAATTTTGAAGTCGATAGCTGAAATGGTTTTAGAGAAAAAAAAAATTAATTTCTTTAATTTTCGAAATTTCATGATTTTTTTATGGGAGGGTTATGTAGTAGACACACGGTCACTCGGAATCGAAGCTTTTGAGCGAAATCAAATATTTCTGTACCCTTGGTGACTCTGTGCGAGCAATATTTCTTAGCGTTACAAACGGTAAGGTAAACACAAAATACTCTCAGATTTCATCAAGATTATAATTAGCAGCTGAAGGACGCAGACTTTGAATCGAGACGATTGGAGGCGACGACTTCAGGAGGCCAAGGCCCGATTTGGACTGTAGCGCCATCGTAAGTAAGTAAGTATAAACACGTTTTAACAAAACAGCTTCGAAATGTGTTCCGAAAAGAAAGCGGCATCGTATTTTGGTCTTGATGAGGGTAAAATGATGCGCGAGTACGATGCGAGAATGATTACAAGAGTCGCATGTGATATTTATTGCATAACTTTTTCGCAATCGAACTTCAATAATGACAGGATGTTTCTCCAGAAAATAATTGCAACAAATATTGAAAGTAATCGTTCTAACCAGTAGGCAACAAATCTCACATGCGAAGATTTCCAATTTGCCGCGAAACTCTCGCATCGCATCACGCAACAATGTGAACTATCCGATTATGTTTCCTGAAATGAATCAGATTTGACAGTTCGTGCGAGTCTCGCATCACACTCTCGCATAAATGTATTCGAGCCTTCAATCGCCACTTTTGAAACCAAAAACCTATTTATCCATCCCAGTAGTCTAGTACGTACTAGAATACAATCACATAACCACTCGCATTACGCAATCATCCAACGAATCTCAACAATAATAATAATTATTATTTCATTTCAATTAACTTTCGATTAACAAAATAATATTTGAGTAATTACAGTGCTTGAGGCTGAAGGCTCAAAGAAATAAAATCGAAACTGAATAAGTTTCCATAAACTGTGCGTAGGTGTTTCGAGAAGAATTTCTTCAAGGGCCCAGTTAGCATACGAATATTACGAAATCATAATAATTCCGTCCACTTGTGAGTTTTGTTATTATATTTTTTTTATATATTTATTTATTATTGTCCGATTTGCGGACTTGGGCCTGAATTATCGAAATGAAATTGAAAGTAAATTAATAATATTACCTGCGTGGAATTAAAAAAAAAACGCACTATCCAAATGAGTTGCGAAATATTGCGGTTAGCTCCATCCTGCCTGATGGCTACTACCAATTCAATTCAATAAAACCAGAGAAAGCATTAATAACAATTAATCAAAAAATATTGCTCTCCATACGTTTAGGTGAAAGTTTAATTCAATTAACTGACAAATTACGAAATTCCATGAAGGTGGTAGCTTCAATAAATATTTGAAGGTAAATCAGATTTAGGAAATAAATGCACAACTTTCTGGGCGGGGTATGTTGTTTTTTTAGTAAAAAAAATAAATATAAAAAAAAGAAAACCATGTTGGCCGGTTGTTGAAAAACTCCACGCAATTCAGTATTAGCCATTTGAAATAGCGAATAATTTCCTACAATTAATTCGACAAGAATCTTATATCCGGCATGGTAAGATTTGAGGGCAAGCCTATAGCTATTCCCGTTCAATACAGACCACTGAAAACATTGTTCTCAATTTTTTTTCCCAATCGTGTGTAATAACGAAAATTGTATGTAGTTACTCGCGGATGTTACCTTGACGCTAAAAATCTGACAATTGTTCCAACAACACCCAGATAATAATTCTGAAACTGCACAGAACACCAGCTGAGCAAACTGTACAACACGATTGCTACAGGTAAACGAGTTCAAGTTCAGCCGTTTCTAATTTACAATATGGGTGTCAGCTTTCGAGGTAGTTAGGTAGAGGTAAGTTGTAAGACAAATAGCGTACATGCTACCCAACTGTCTCCGGCTCGAAGCAATCTTGAGAACACGGAACTTGGCTCCGATTCAAGGAAAACCTCAAGCAAAAGTGTAGAGTGTCGCCATTAAAGTGCCCAACTTTTCAACAACGAAAACCATGTTGCCGAACGGACCCAACCAAATTAAAACCGCAAAAGGTGCGAGTAATTGGCTTTTCAATATGTACCTGAACTAATGTTACAAAAGAGACCCATTAAGATTCGTGCGATGCACTTTCTCCTCCACATCCAGACACAATCGAATTATTCAATCAGCAATTTCGGCAATGAAATGTCGTCAGGTCACAGCTTGAAAATTACCATCACTTTCGTTGGCAATTTTACATTATGTCGCGGTGTATCTCACCTTCACAATTCCTCTCTACCAGAAGTTATCCATCGAAAATGCTGCAGTAAGAAAGATTTCATTGGATTATGCACTATCATCGTTACTAATTGTTGCAATGCACAACAGCCTTCATGGAAGATGTGATAGACGATTGTACGAAACGGGGAACTTCAATTCTGAAGAGGAATTCTATTATGACGAAATATAAGAACTTTGTTAACAAGAGTCGTGATTAATATGTCCAATTCAAAGAAGAAGAAAAGATATAGATCACGTTTTTTTTTTTCAATGTCATGATAAGTATAAAAACATTTTTCATAATGTTTAATTCGATAGTTCGCATTTCAATAATGTGCGCAGCCATTGAACTCAAGGCGGCATTGAAACAAGTTTAAAGTTGAATTAATCTATAAGTGCGAGTCACCTCATTTCGAGTAGATCTAGCCGGAAAACCTATTGACCTCAACTGGAATTGTTGCATTATGGGGCGAATAAAGAACTATTCAAGATAGAAAACCTTGAAAGTTTTCTTTAAAAAACCACACGTGTGTGACTATTCGATTTACGCAAATGAGAATATTTCCGACTCTGCCGTTCTCTTCTACTCTCATAGATCCGGACCAGTGACGGTTCAAGATAAATTGCCGTCCGGACCATTTCACGATAGCGATGTTTATCTCTGCATCTTCAAAGGCCTCTTCATTAGAGTGCATAACCTGCCTCATCCGACGAGCCGCCACTGGCTCATTTCCAATTACGCCTCTAAATGTCTACCATCGTGTGGTATAACCGCATAGTAACACAGATCTAGACGCTTGCTTTGTACACTGGTTGAGCTCTCTACAATCTTTCAAGCTGATATATATGTATATGTGTTCGAGAGAATATAAACACATTACAAAGTAATCTCTCTCTCTCTCTCTCTGAATATCAGGCAGCCATCCTGGCTTTAAAATTATATCGAATATGCTCAAAAATCGCTTGGGAATGGATTAAGGCACTAGTGGTCTATTAAATAGATCGCCTCCTCGCGGTACAGAATGAGTAATGCTAAAAGATTAACAGATAGGGGGAATCAGTCGCACAGCTTGCTGTCGGCTCCGTAACCTTATCCAGATAGGGGTTAAAAAAGGCGAACAGCTTGATGTCGGCTCCGTATCCACAGCATTGGTATTCTTGCAATCTGGACTGGTCATGTCTTAGGCAGATTCCAAGATATTGATGGTTACAAAGGGATTCGCAAGTGTACCTACTACCTAAATGGTGACCATTATAACGTACGACGCTAGATGAGTGAACCATGGAATTAAAAATACTCAAATCTACGGCGAAACAGCATATACGGAGAATGTATGGTTAGTGGGCAGCTAACCGCTAATATGGGAACTGGGTACCAGGCGCCCTCCAGTTTCAATTAGCTTTCCCCTAGTAATGCGAAGCTCTGCGAAGGATGACTGTACTTTCTCGCGCTATTCGTGGGAATCAAATGGAAAATCCAAGGACAGATGCGACCCCTTATAGCATCACAAACAGTGGCTAGTGCCGTAAACAAAGAGGGAAACAGAACAACAAACCCTCCAGAAAAAGTACGTGAAGTGACTGTGACAGTGAAGTTGAAACAGATGATTCTCAAAGAAAACAAAAAGAGGTTAAGCGGGGTTGCTAAGAGACGGTATGCGTTCCACTGTAACCAAGACAAAACAGCAAACAAAGCGTACGATCTTGCTTGCCAGCCAATGCAAAAGACGTTATCGCCAGCACAGAATAAGACAATGAAAAAAGGCAGAACCTCATCTACAGCACCGCCATTTGTAGGAAGCGATAACAAAAGCCCAAGACATTAAGTAAAGGCTCCATGCATAGACCCTCAGCCCTCCACGTCAAAACGGTTTCCATGGTTCTATGACGATTTGACTCATTTTAAAAATTTAAAAATTAAAGCAGGAAGACTTATTCTCTCTCGGGAACCGATGCGGACTACGTTTTTTACTCTGAACTACACGATTAGTTTGTTAGTCAGTCTACTGCGGCGTATAATAATTGCGTTAGTAAAATCAAGCGATCAATCAAGGATAACCCTGAGCAGTTCTGGAATTTTGTGAATTCCAAAAGGTAGGTATAGTCAGTGATGACCTCTTAGTTATAAGCAACTTTTTTGCCGACCATTTCCGTACTGCTTTCACTACCTCGAATTGTATTATTAATCCTGAGGATTTCGAAGTTCCCTTCTACCTCATTAGAAATGAAAGGTCTTCATATTAAGGAGCCGACCTTTTTGAAGTTTATTCCAAGCATCGTGGATAGTTTTTCTAGAGGTCCAGATGGCATCCCTACTGCCGTTGTAGAACTTCTCTGGTTTTGCCTTTATGCCATATATTTAACGCTCTCTCAGATCGGGGTCATTTCTTAGTTTATGGAAATACTCCACCATCAGATCATTGCTCAGGAAAGGAAAAAGAATTGATGTGTGTAACTATCGACCTAACGCTAACCTTTCTTGCATTTCTAAGTTGTTCGAGACTGATGTTTATTAAATAATGAATTTTCATTGTAAACCAATAATTAGTCCAGTTCAACATGGTTAGATCGAATGGAATTTTTCAATTTCACTATTGCAATGATTGAAGGCGGTAAGCAGATTGACTGCATATATACCGACTTTAGCAAAGCTTTTGATAAAATGGACCAGTGCTTACAAGGTAAACGCACTTGGATTTCCTTTTAAGTTCATGGATTGGATCAGACCTTACATATCTAATCGTACCCAAAAAGTAATTTTTAGAGGAGCTCATTCCTCTGCTCTACCCAACACATCTGGTGTGCCACAGGGAAGCCATCTAGGACCACTTTTATTTATTAACGACGTGAGTTCGGTTATTTCCCACTCGACAATTTAGCTCTACGCTGACGACTCGAAATTGATTCGCGATATTTCGAATCAGAATGATTGCGCCCTACTGCAAAGTGATTTGCAACGCTTTTTTGACGGGTTTACATTAAACTGTATGCCTTTGAATAATAGTAAATGTGCAAGCGTTTCATTCTTTAGGAACAAATCTTCCCTACATTTCGATTATGTCCTAGACGGTAGTACAATACAATAGACAGACAAGGTACTAGATCTCGGTATATATGTATTTTATAACAGCATTTACGTTTGACGATCATATCGACTACATAATTGGCAAGGCCAACTGCGTTTGGGGTTTCGTTAAAAGATTGTGCAAGGACTTTAATGATCGTTACATAACTAAAACTTTATATTGTGCTTTTGTACGTTCTATTCTTGAGTATGCTTGTCAGATGTGGGTTTCGTATTACGAGGAACATAAGAGTAAGATCGAGTCTGTACAGTGAAGGTTCTTAAGGTTGCCCTAAGGGACCTTCCCTGGTCTGATACGTTGCATCTTCTTCCTTACGAACACCGCCTTTAACTCCTTTCTCTAAAGTCGCTTGAGAATAGATACATTATCCTTAGAGCTGCTTTTGCATTTAAATTAATTTTAGGGGAATAATTTACCTAGCATGAAGTTAAAGTCAGCTTTATGCGATAAATAATTTGTTCATTGTTAATTGTTTTAAATTTTAAATTTAATACTCGTATGATGTATTTTTTAAGTACTTTTTTTTAACAATAATTTGTTAGTAATCATTGTTTTGATGAATTTGAAAATAAATAAATTAATTGTAAATCATAATAGGATTAGTATTAAAATTTTCAAACCGGTCGTGCAAGCCAGAGCAAAACATCTTGAAACAGACTCTAGATTATAGCCCTTAAGGAAGAAGACGAGTTGACTGACCATAAAAGCGTGCAGTTAAAAGAGAGGCCAGAGGAATAAACCAGTCCTGGCAAAACTAAAGGCCGATGTTCAGAATCACGCTTCGGAAAAAAGTACTTTTTCTGTCCAGTGCTCCTAAACTGGATCTTAGCAGGAAATTGATTGATTTGGTTATAATCATTTCAAAAAACATTTAAATACTATAATAAATGAATTTTAATAATCGAAAACTTTTGAAATGATTTTTACACTCTAGATGAAATCTGAGAGTATATTGTGTTTGCCTTACCGTTTGTAACGCTAAGAGATAATGCTCGCACAGAGTCGCCAAGCGTACAAAAATATTTGTTGTCGCTCAGAAACCTCGATTCCGAGTGACCGTCTGTCCGTCTGTACGTCTGTCAGTCTATCTACAGCATAACTCTCGAAAGCTTTGACCTATCTTGCAAAAATTTTATATACATATGTATATCATTTTTACCAAAAAAGTAACTTTAATTTCGCGAACAGGCGAAATCCCTTCACTCTTCTACCCCGTTCCATACAAATTTCGTGAAATTTCAAAATTTTAGGAATTGATTTTCTCCGAAACCATTTCAGGTATGGACTTGAAAATTAGGTCATAGTCAATCAAATCAAATTCCTGTTAAGACCCCCTATAGGGGCATAGGACAGAAACAACTCTCTTCCACAAGGCGCGATCCTGAGCATCGGCTTTAAGCTGTTGCCAGGACTTGTTTATTCCTCTGGCCTCCTGCTCAACTGCTCGCTTCCATGTGTTACATGGTCGACCAATCCGACGTCTTCCTTGAGGGTTATAATCCAGAGCCTGTTTTGCGATGTTTCGCTCTGGTTTCCTCAAAGTATGACCGATCCACTGCCACTTTCGCCGTTGAATCTCAATACCTATTTTAGTCTGGCGAGTTGTACTCCAAAATTTGTCGTTGGAGATTACTTCTGGCCAGAATATTCCTAAAATGCGCCGGAGGCATTGGTTTACGAAAGTCTGTAGTTTCTTGGAAAGTCGAACGGTCACTTTCCACGTAGTACAACCATACAACAACACGGATTTGACGCATGCGTCAAAAACTCGCAGCTTCGTGCGAAGGGAGATCTCTCTTAACCTCCAGAAAGGGGAAAGGATACCGAAGGCCTGACGAGCTTTATTTAGCCGAGCCTCAACATTCTTTTCGGCTCCGCCGTCCATGCTGACAATGCTTCCGAAATAGCAAAAATCTTGCACCTCTTCCACATCCTATCCATTAAGAACAATCGGTGTGCTTGCGTTCGAACCCATGTGCATGTACTTGGTTTTACGCACATTTATTTTTAGTCCCGCCTCTTTGCATTTAGAATGCAACGAGCGAACATTTGACTCTAAGTCCGAACGGGTATGTGCAAGCAAACACACGTCATCAGCATAATCAAGGTGACTTAAGATGTTAAATAGTCTCCATTGAAGACCTTTACCTTCCCCACCTTCCAGTGCAGCTTTCAAGATGTCATTTATTACCACCAGAAACAGGGCTGGTGATAATATGCAGCCTTGTCTGACACCCGTTCGCACAGGAAAGCTCTCGGACAGCTCTCCTCTATGCAAGACGCGACACCTTGCATCTTCGTAGGATTCTTTAATCATAGCTATGACCTTATCTGGAATACCTCTCCTACGCAAAGCAAAGGTCATAGTATAAGGATGTAAAAATCATTGACATCAAAATGTATTGTTCTGATCTCTTTACTCCTTCTACCACCTCCCATACAAATGCGCAATTTTCAAAAATTCATATATTCAGTTTTCATTGCAACTAGTAAAGCTAAAAGAATAAATTTTTGTCATAATTAATGTTATTACAATTGCGATCAATTTTGTGAAAGCTATCAGCCTCACCTCACTCTTTCTACTCCCTCCCATACAAATTTCACGATATTTCGGAATCTTAACTAAATTATTTTTCTCAAAAATCGTCAAAGCCATCGACTCCAAATTTTGAGAAAAGTATACAATTATCATTGATGTCGAAAAATTTGGTTTTGCTTCGAATACTCATTCAACTCTCTCCTATACAAATGCACAATTTTTGGCAAATGTATTAAATTGATTTTCATTGTAACTAGGAAAAGTAAAAATTTCAAACTTTGCCAGAATTGATCCCTTAATAATTGCAATAAATGCTAAAAAAAGATATGGACTTCGCTTCACTCCTTCTACCACCTCTCCTACAAATTTTTGTATTGAAAATTCAAGAAATATATTTCTCCGTCAAACATGTAAGTATGAAAGCAAAGTGATTAGGCTTTACGCCCAATCATAATTCTATTATGTTTTTCAATTAACTTTAGTCAAATTTTTTCAATGTTATTCAATCAAAAACGCTACTATGAAAAATGTAATAATAAAATAATGTAAGTCACTTAAAAAAAAATTGGCATCTACTCACCTCTTCTACAAGGTGAAAACCTTAAAAGAACGACTACTGCTCGCTGTAATAAAAATAGATTGCACAGATTTAGAAAAATGCATTGTAAATATTTGGTTTTAAAGGTTAACATTTTATAGTACTAAAATTAACACTAGAAAGACTGAAATTTAACATACATACATCTATTTCGCCCAAAGCAGTCAAAATAACGCATTGGCCTTAAGCTGTTGCCAGGACTTGTTTATACCTCTGGCCTCCTGCTCAACTGCTCGCTTCCATGTGTTACATGGTTGACCAACCCGACGGCTTCCTTGAGGATTATAATCCAGAACCTGTTTGGCGATGTTTCGCTCTGGTTTCCTCAGAGTATGACCGATCCACTGCCACTTCCGCCTTTGAATCTCAATACTTATTTTAGTCTGGCCAGTTGTACTCCAAAGTTCATCGTTGGAGATCACTTCTGGCCAGAATATTCCTAAAATGCGTCGGAGGCATTTGTTCCCGAAAGTCTGTAGTTTCGTGGTTAGTCGAACGGTCACTTTCCACGTAGTACAACCATATAACAACACGGATTTGACGCATGCGTCAAAAACTCGCAGCTCCGTGCGAAGAGAGATCTCTCTTAACCTCCAGAAAGGGGAAAGGATACCGAAGTCCTGACGAGCTTTATTTAGCCGAGCCTCAACATCCTTTTCGGCTCCGCCGTTCATGCTGACAATGCTTCCGAGATAGCAAAATTCTTACACCTCTTCCACATCCTGTCCGTTAAGAACACTCGGTGTGCTTGCGTTCGAACCCATGTGCATGTACTTGGTTTTACGCACATTTATTTTTAGTCCCGCCTCTTTGCATTTAGAATGCAACGAGCGAACATTTGACTCTAAGTCCAAACGGTTATGTGCAAGCAAACACACGTCATCAGCATAATCAAGGTGACTTAAGATGTTAAATAGTCTCCATTGAAGACCTTTACCTTCCCCACCTTCCAGTGCAGCTTTCAAGATGTCATTTATTACCACCAGAAACAGGGCTGGTGATAATATGCAGCCTTGTGTGACACCCGTTCGCACAGAGAAGCTCTCGGACAGCTCTCCTCTATGCAAGACGCGACACCTTGCGTCTTCGTAGATTCCTTAATCATAGCTATGACCTTATCTGGAATACCTCTACTACGCAAAACATTCCATATGTAATCTCGCTTAACGCTGTCGAAAGCCTTCTGGAAGTCCACAAACATGAGATGTAGTGGCGAACCCATTTCGACTGACTGCTCTAATATTATCCGTAGGATATTTGTGTGGAAATTCCGAAAATGAGTCATTCTGTATGAGAGGGGGGTAAAAGAGGTGGAGCGATTTGCCGCATTCACGAACCTGGCCTTATTTTTTCATCAAAACAAGGTGTACAGAACTTCCTAGCTCAATGCGTTCTTGAGCTAGAGAGGACACGGACGGATAGACGGACGGACGGACACTCGTTTTTGAGATTTTTGAGTGATAATATGAACTTCTGTTTCATTCATTTTTTTCTCCAAGCCTTATTTCTTAGCGTTACAAACTTTGTGGCAAACATATAACACTCTCAGATTCCATCAACAAGTCGGGTGCAACTTTATTATTCTTGGGACAAGTTGTCGATACGTGGGAATTCAATATGCAAGTTACGGTGGATAGGGAATACTATGTGAATGGGGTTTCAGGGCAGGGCTTTTGTCAATTATTTAACACTTAAAAGCGATAAATAGCTCCAGTACATAGAATCAATATTTCATTCGTTTATATATGCAAGATTGAGTTGTATGGGAAGAGGTGCGGAAGAAGGGATGGTTACATGTCAATAATTTTGTAATTGATTGCATCGCGCTCAAAATTCTCTGTATAGAATGTAGACGAAGCAAATTCTTAAATTATTCTTAAAACATTTGTATTGGAAGGGATAGAGGAGGTGAGGGAATAGCAAAACTTGTGATGCAGTTTAGTTCAGTTTCTTATGAAAGGTGTTCGAACAAAATTTCAAATTCGTACCTTTTCATTTGTTGGTTATTAGTTGATTTATTGGAATTGGTCGTAATCATACTTTTGCATGGGAGAGGGTGGAAGGGCAAGGGAAATTCCAAAACTTTTGATGCATTTTTATTTGAAATATATTTGTACAAAATTTCAAGTTGATAGCTTTTAATGGTTTGGTGATAATTGATTTCTTAAAAATGGTCGAAAAAAATTAGGGTTTAGAAGTTGGAAGTATTTGACTAGTTAATATATTAAACTTTAAAGTAGTTTTTTAATGTATTTCGGAGATTTTCAAGTTTTTAGCTTAAGATTTCACTCAAAAATTTCGAGTTTTTGTGTTTTTTTCATTACACGTGAAACACCTAGTACATATTAGGGACCCCCTTTGGTGGATAACATTATACATTAACATATTGGTTAAAATCAATATTTATACTCTAGATGAAATCTGAGAGTATATTGTGTTTGCCTTACCGTTTGTAACGCTAAGAAATAACGCTCGCACAGAGTCGCCAAGGGTACAGAAATATTTGTTTTCGCTCAAAAATCTCGATTCCGAGTGACCGTCTGTCCGTCTGTCCGTCTGTCCGTCTGTCTGTCTGTGCGTCTGTCTACAGCATAACTCTCGAAAGCTTTGAGCTATAGTGCTAAAAATTTGTGTGTGTCATTTTTAGCAAAAAAGTAACTTTAAGTTCGTGAATGGGCTACATCCCCCCACTCCTTCTACCCCCTCCCATACAAATTTCATGAAATTTCGAAATATTAAGAAATTGATTTTTCTTTGAAACTATTTAAGCTATAGACTTGAAATTTAGGTCAAAGTATTAAGATATAAATATCATTAATACCACGGAATATTGACTCGATCCCCTTACTCCTTCTACCCCCTCCCATACAAATGGACAATTTTGAAAAATACATATTTTCGATTTTCATTGAAACTGGTAAAGCTGAAAAGACGAAATTTTGTCAGAATTAATTTTATTATAATTGCAATTTATTTTAAAAATAATTATCAACTTCTCCCTACTCCTTCTACCCCCTCCCATACAAATTTCACGAAATTTTGAAATTTAAATTAAATTATTTTTCTTCGAAACTGTTAAAGGTATCAAATTGATATTTTGTATAAAGTATAAGAACAGAAATATTATTAATCTAAAAAAAAATTGTTTTGATACGTACACTCTTTCTACCCCCTCCCATACAAATGTACAATTTTTGTTAAGTGCATTATATCGATTTCCATTGAAACTAGAAAAAGTACAAACTTGAAATTTTGCCAAAATTTGTTTCTTAGTAATTGAAATAAGTGCTGGAAAAATTATCAGCCCCGCTTCACTCCTTCTACCCCCTCCCATACAAATATCTGTATTATAAATTCAAGAAAAGCATTTTTCCCTCAAGTATATGAGAGCTATCGACTTTGAAATTGAATCAAAGCACGGTAATGATAACCAGTTTCAAAATCATCTAAAACGTTCCACTTCCTCTGCCACCTCCCATACAAATAACCCAATTTCAGGAAAACTAATACCAATTTCATTAAAAATAATGAAAACTAAAAACTTTAAATTCAGCAATAGCATTTTGCATGCCATGTTCGGTGTCATATAAGAAAAATACAAACCTCCCCCTTTACTTCTACCACCTCCCATGCAAAAGTCTCTATTCACTATTCGAAAGAATTTGAGATGACATACTTTCCGGTATATTAAAGTCATTTCCATCTCATCTAGAGTATCATATGATTGGGCCTTAAGCCCAATCATAATTCTGTTATGTTTTTTATTTATTTTTATCAACTACAAAATTTTAACTATGTATCTTTTACCAGAGCTCTAAAAATGTCAAAAATTTCAACATATTGGCCCACCACCTCGTTCCCCTTTACATTTTTACGAAAATTATTAATCATATAGTTCTAAAATTTGACAAAATTTCCATTTAATACTTGTTTTGAATTTTAAGATATAACGGTTTGAAGTTCTGAAAAGTTCTCCATTTTCGAAATGCTCCGCATTTCCTCCCAATACTATTATCAACAAATTTTATATTTTTCTTGAAATTCGCTACTTCAGTTTGATACATGTTTTAAATTTTAATTACAAGGCTTAAGAGATATATGAGATATTAGTTTTAAAGTATTTTTCTTTGCACCTTCCCCTAACCTTCACCCTTACAATAATTAGGTTCCCTATAAGTTGATTCGAGTGGATCTCTATGTCACCTTATAGTCCCAAAATATGATTTTTTTATGGTAAGTGATTTCAAAAATAAAATCATTTAAAAAAACATAACAGGGCTACGATTGCGCGTAAAGCGCAATCTTACAATACTCTAGATGAGATAGAATTTTTAGTGATCCCAAAAAATTTTGTATGGGGAGTATTAGAAGGGATGATAGCATTGAACTAATTTTTTTCTCATCATGCTAAAGTAACTATGAAAAAATTTATACAAAATGCTTACTCCAAAAACTGAATGGGAACTGAGAAAATTAGTGAGTTAGATTTTGTGAAAATGTGCAGTTTGTATGGGAGGTGGTAGAAAGAGTGGGGGGATTCTAGTGATTTTTTCAAAAATAACTAGGAATATTATAAAATATATGTCCCTTAAATTTCAGACTAGTGCCATTCATACTTTTTAAGAAAATCGTTTTTTTGTAAAGTTGTGAAACTGTGTCATATTGTATGGGAGGGGGTAGAAGCAGTGAAGCTAATCAAATATTTTTTTCTGATCTTAGTGAAAATGCTAATTATGTATTTCTTACAAAATATGAGCTTGATAAATGTTATATGTTCTGAGAAAATCGACTTAGAGCATTTCATGAAAAAGTGTAGTTTGTATGGGAGGGGGTAGAAGGGGAGGGACGACGCAAATAATTTTTCTACGGTAGATTGAAATAATTATGAGTGTAATATATCCCAAAATTCAGGCTAATAGCTTTTATAGTTTTCGATTAAATCCATTTATTATCAATTTGCAAAATTGTGTCATTTTGTATGGGAGGGGGTAGAAGGGGTGAAGCTAATCGTATAATTTTTTTTGGTCTTACTAAAAATTTGAAACAAATATTTGGTACACAATTTCAGCCTGCTAAATTTTATACG
This sequence comes from Chorisops tibialis, assembly GCA_963669355.1. Lineage (NCBI taxonomy): Eukaryota > Metazoa > Arthropoda > Insecta > Diptera > Stratiomyidae > Chorisops > Chorisops tibialis. The sequence continues at coordinate 264,936,219 of OY770262.1, read as the reverse complement.
CACTGAGTAAATTGGCTTAGAGTAATTCAAGACAAGTACAGTTTGTATGGGAGGTGGTAGAAGGAGGGAGAGGACACGCATAATTTTCATACGGTAGATTGGTATTATCATATAAGTAATATATTCCAAATTTCATTCCAATAGCTTTTATACTTTTCGAGCAAACCCGTTTATTGTGAAATTGCGCAATTGTGTCATTTTGTATGGGAGGGGGTAGAAGGGGTGGAGCGATTTGGCCCGTTCACGAACTTGACCTTACTTTTTTGTTAAAAACGACGTATACAAAATTTGAACTTTCTAGCTCAACGCGTTCTCAAGCTAGAGAGGACACGGACGGACGGACAGACAGACAGACAGACAGACAGACAGACAGACGGACGGACGGACGGACGGACATCCGGTTTTGAGATTTTTGAGTGATTATATGAACTTCTGTATCATTCATTTTTTTCTCCGAGCCTTATTTCTTGGCGTTACAAACTTTGTGGCAAACTTATAATACTCTCAGATTTCATCTAGAGTATAAAAATCTGCCGACAAATTATTATTAGACCCCCCTCATCCCCTTTAACGGACCGCAATGGATAAAAAAATGAAATTATTTTTTAAGTTTGTTCCACAAACCCTCTATACTTCCTATCGGCATTCGTGTTTGGATCGTAGGCTTATCACCCGTGATCTTATAACCTAATTGATGCGAGAAACGGATACATCGCCTCGGATACGGACGGATTCTCCGGTAAACGAACTACGATTGACTTCTGGAAAGTACGAACATGAATGATGGCGGAAAGGCAGGGGCCACTCGGTCCTTGCACCGCCAATCAGTGATCGACCGTGAAATGGAGCACTAGAACACCCAAATCTTGTGCTTGAGCAAGGTCAGGTGGACAGGATCAGGAGAAGAACGAACCTCGAGCTGAAACACCATTCTGTACGTTTGTCCTGGGAGTGAAGCCAAAAATGGCGTGGCGGTCGTCCTTACACCAAGAACGAGAAGCAGTCTCATCAACTAGGAACCAATCCCGGATAGGTTTATCGTCGTCAGGGTCAGTGTCAGAGACGTCGCAATTCTGCAGTGCTACGCACCAACTAATACAACAACACCTAGTGACGAAGAGGAGTTTTTTAACCAATTGAGTGCCAACTTCGAACGTGTTCCAAGAAGTGATATTATTATCATCTCAGGAAAAACGAACACCCAGGTTGGCTCTGACAACACCGGACTAGATCAGGTCATAGGAAAGTATGGTGACGCATCACGACCTTGGATTAAGAGACCCGAAAACGACGAATTCTTTGTGGAGTTTTGTAGTACTCGGCAAACGGTCATCGGAGGGAACCTTTTTCCACACAAGAGTCATCATAAAACGTCTTGGGTTTCCCCTGATGGTGTTACCAGATTGCCCATTTGGCTATAAGTCGCCGATGCAGTAGATGTATCCTCGATGTGCGAGCGAAGCGTGGAGCTGACGTGGGGAGCGATCACCACTTGATGGTTGCCTGCTTGAGATTGTGCACAGCAGCTTTCCGACGACCACAAATTCTTCAAATGGTGCGCAAGCTTAGTGTGGATAGGCTTAGAGACCCAACAAAAAGCGCGAGTGTACTACCATTCTACGCGTAAAGCCATCCACATTGAGCCAATATGAAATCCGCACACTGGACGCCAATCAGGAGGCAACCAGAAACTAACTAGTGCTGAAGAATCTGTCAGATATGTGCAAAGCGGTGAGAAACCCTGGATGTCGCAAGACACATGGGACAAGGTTGGCGATCGGAAAAAAGTCAAATTTGCCAATCATCTCAACCAGAGAACTCCCGACTTGAGATGGAACTACCGCAATGCTCATATACAGCTTAAAAAGGCTGCTGGACGCGACAAGAGAAAGGCCATTGAAGATCTAACCAGCAGGGCCGAATCTGCGGCTTACCTTGGGGATATGGATTCACTATTTAAAATAATGAAACAGTTGACGAACAGGAATTTCACCGCCAACCACCTGGTAAGAGATCTCAACAGAACTCTCCTTAATATGAGTGAACACAAGTTGCGGCGATGAAAGCAATATTATAAAAGTATATTTTAAACATCTTGTCAAAGGAAGATATTCCAGAAACAAAGCAACTACCAATCATCCAACCGATAAGGAAGAGATCGTTTCCGCCATTCGTTCAATGGCGGGAAGGAAAGCCCCGAAAATCATGGCTAAGGTAATTCTCAATAGGATTATTGATGTCGTAGAGAGCACTGTCGAAGTTTATAAGGCTGGATTCCGTAAAGGGTCGTCTTGTACCGACCACACAAATACCCTACGGATAATATTGGAGCAGCCCGCTGAAATGAGTTCGCCACTACATCTCATGTTTGTGGACTTCGAGAAGGCTTTCGACAGCGTTAAGCGAGATTAGAGTTACTCTATGAAAAAGAAATAACAAGACGTACTAGAGTTCGGCCAAGGTGATAACCACCTTTTCCGTTAAATTTGAAAAAGCGCACTGCTATTTTCCAGCGTGCGATAAGTAAGCAAATGTGATTGCAATCCGTTCATTAGAACGTTAAAAATACTGCAAATTAAAGATATTCGCGAAATAAAACCACTAAAAAGTTACACCGACACGTTGCACGCATACATATGAAAATAAAAAGCGCCCCATCTGACAAGGTGTCCAGACTCTTCTACCAGGTGCCTTGTTCTTTCTTTTTCATAGAGTGACTCTAAGCGAGATTACATATGGAATGCTTTGCGTAAGAGAGGTATTCCAGTTAAGGTCATGGCTATGATTAAAGAATCCTACGAAGATGCAAGGTGTCACGTCTTGCATAGAGGAGAGCTGTCCGAGAACTTGCCTGTGCGAACGGGTGTCAGACAAGGTCGCATTTTATCACCAGCCCTATTTCTGGGGGTAAATGAGGTGGACTGGAAGGTGGGGAAGATAAAGGTCTTCTATGGAGACTATTTAACATCTTAAGTCACCTTGATTATGTTGATGACGTGTGTATGCTTGCACACTACCGTTCGGACTTAGAGTCAAATGTTCGCTCGTTGTATTCTAAATACAAAGAGGCAGGACTGAAAATTAATGGGCGTAAATCCAAGTACATGCACATGGGTTCGAACGCAAGCACACCGATTGTTCTTAACGGACAGGATGTGGAAGAGGTGCAAGATTTTTGCTATCTCGAAAGCATTGTCAGCATGGACGGCGGAGCCGAAAAGGATATTGAGGATCGTCTAAATAAAGCTCGCCAGGCCTTCGGTATCCTTTCCCCTTTCTGGACTTATGCGTCAAATCCGTGTTGTTGTATGGTCGTACTACGTGGAAAGTGACCGTTTGGTATACCGAAAAACTGAAAACTTTCGTGAACCAATACCTCCGATATATTTTAGGGATATTCTCGCCAGAAGTCATCTTCAACGACGCACTTTGGTGTACAACTGGACAGACTAAAATAGGCATTGAGATTCAAAGGCGGAAGTTTCAGTGGATCGGTCACAATTTGAGGAAACCAGAGCGAAACAGCGCCAAACAGGCTCTGAATTGTAATCTTCAAGGAATACGTTGGGTTGGTCGCAGGAGGCCAGAGGAATAAACAAGTTCTGGCAACAGCTAAAGGCCGATGCTCAAGATCGCGCCTTGTGGAAGAGAATTGTATTTGTCCTTTGCTCCTGTAGGGGGTCTAACAGGAATCTATGTCTCCTGAATTTGACGAAACTAACATGATCCCTTCTCGAAATCGGTGATTCAAATATCTTAATTACATCACAATTTAGCATGAAATCAATGAATCGAAATGTTTGGTCGTTGATCTTTCTTGAGTTCATTATTTTTACAAATTATAATCAATTAAATATTCTGACGTAAAAAATCACCTAGTAATTTTTTTAATCAAGCGATGAAGTATCTCATCCCGTTTCCACTCTAAAAAACTATAAGAATGTGATTAGCCGTAACCGATTCTTCGTGAGAAAGCTATCGTTTCAAGAAAGTTAAATACTTTGTCAACAACAACAACAACGCTAATCCAGAATGTAAGCGAACATTTTTTTTTTTCATTTTTTGCTTTGCTAACTAAGTTATGTGGTTATGTTAAGTGTAAGTCGTAATTATTTCTTTCATCATGTCAAAACACCAAATTTTGTAGCCTTTCGTCCGAGCTGAATCGAGCCATAAGATTGCAGCATTTTTCTTAAATAAAGCAATTTATCCGTAATCCGTTAAATAAGAATGAAAATAAGTGGTTGTATCACAGCTCAGTTCGAATAGCATCGTCTCGGAACAGAAAAATTCTGTAGAACGCATAAAGTTTGAACTGAAATAATTTTCCATCCGAAAACAGATTAGCACAGGTTCAGCTCACTCGATACGGATGAGTTCACTCATAATTTTAGATTGAAAATAAAATAAAAAAGATATATTTTTTTTTTCTTCGTTTTATATCTTATTTTGTTGTTTTCTTTACACTTATCTAAACCGATTATGAATGACTGAATTATCAAGCAGGTTAGTTTCGATCCGACTTTTCGGCCTGATTAAGAAAATCACCGTGCGGTTTGATATTCCGCTTTTTGTCTTCGTTTAGGAAGCATTTTCCACGAGATTGGCCTTCACGTTATCATTCCGTATTCAGAAGGTGTGACCTTTTCATCCTCACGTTACGTTGTTATGCTCGTATGCACTTATACCTTTAATTTTGTTGTTCCCTTCCGCAAATCAATTGTAACCGGCAACAACAATTGCTACACATCGTTAATGTTACAGTTTATAACCTCGCATTATTATTAGACCCGTAGTCGACTTATGCGACAACTGTGTTACGTAAAAAATGTAATCTACAAGCAAACAAACAGCGCGAATTTCGTCTCATTTATGGTTTCTATGGCTTCCGATGGAATCGCAACACAAGACAGTTTCGAAGACGATACAAAATTATACCGGAATAATAACACAAAAAATGTGTAGCTAGCTAACGTACTCGTATATTGCAGAATCTACGGCTATTACATAACTAACAGCTCGAAACCGTACGAGTATGTATGACGAATTTTTTTTGGGTAAGACAAAATGGAATACAAAATTTTCAATACAGTTCCGTATTACCGAATTACTGTCACTTGAGTAAGGGAAGGTATTCGAGCGAAAACAATGGCTCATTATTATACAGTGAAATGGAGTAGAGATTGAAGCGACTGGTTGTGAAAATCACTAAAGTAAGACCACCTTCTTTGAATTTTAGTAGAAATGATAATTATTACAATGTTTTTATTATGTACAATTAAAAACAATCTTTACTTCTTTCGGCAACGAAATTTGTGTTGAGATAAAATTTTATAGTTTTAATTAATGTTAAAATCTATTTCCCGGCAAAGTTAGTGTTATTTAAAAAAAAATAGATATTTCCAAAAGAGTAGAAGAGTTTATTTTTTATAAATACTGATGGCACAATGTAGAACCGGGTTTTGGTACCTAGTGAGTACAAGTTTTTGATCAACAGTGCGAAAATCTCGAGTCCAAACCCCGGCCAAGTTTTGAGTTTTACGTGCTTATTCACAGAAATAATAATTATTTCGAAACCTGAAAGATAGAAAGTTAAGGAACAATACATAGTAGGGGAAGGGGTTGATAGATTATCTCTAACAATCAATTCCCTTAAAATAAACATACCAATTTTGAGGAGAAATTTACACTGTGGAAGGCATCCGAAAATGCACTTTTCCAGAGCGAAAACAGGAGAACAAGGCTTCTGTTTCAGAGCTGTACCATTTAAAGTACCACATATACACATCAATATGTACGCTACGTGGGTGGAATAGCAGGACCAGAGTACATTCACATTGTATACTATGAACAGGACGTTCGGTTATATGTAAGAGCTACAGACGAAACATTCTTAATTCGGAAGCTACTAAGTTGTATGATTGAAAGCGCTAACAGTAGGAATAATTGGGCACTATAATGTATGTTTAGACGTATATAAAGTTAGCAGTCCGCTTGTAGCTGCCTGCAAAAAAAATAACTCGATATTTTGTTACTTATTTGTTGCTATTTTGTTACGCCAAAATAAAATTTTTATCTTCAAGGATTTCCGAGAAAATGGAGGACTGCTATCTTAAATCTAAAGTTAGCAGCCACCGCGATTGCTCATTGCCTAATTATGCTAGAGGGATGATATACATATGTACCAGAATTTGTTACTTTTAAAGTACTTTTAGAAAACAATAAAAAAAATTTTGCTCCGATTAATTTGACAACAGAAATTAGTACTATTAGCGATGAAAACGAAATTAAGGCTAACACGTGAATTAAACGATTTTCGTGATACCAATGCAGGTGTTATATCTTAAGTAGGTACCAAATAAATTTGTATCAGGGATATTCGAGTGCAAATGTACACAAAAGAACAAAAATCACCATTTCCGGAAATTCCTCCCACTGATGCGCCTAAAATTATGCCGTAATAAATATCATTTGAAAAAGGCATAGAGACAAATGGAGTGCAACAAAAGAATGAACTGTATTTTTAATCATCATTTCATTCGTGGATATCTCTATTTTAAGGAATTCAAAAATTTCAAAATGACTACAGATAGCACGATTATGAGTTATGAGTTAAGAATGAAATATATAAGAAACCGACAACTGTTTTTCAACTCTAATAAATTTCTCTTTCTTTAAATTGTGCAGCACAACAAGTTCCCTTTTGTTTCTATTTCATAAAAATAAGTATCCTATTTCATTAAGACAAGTGTTCTGATTCTAAAAATCAACAACATCCTGCACGCAGCTGGAAGCAACAAATTAGATCCTGATTTTTAGGTCCAAATCCGTGAAAACAATCGACCTATGCCTTTCTGCAGAAGTAAATCCCATTTTTCTTCAATTTGTGCAATGCAACAAATTCTATTTATGTTTTTTATCGTGACAACAAGTGTTTTGAGTGCAAAAATTAACAAAATCTTGCAGGCAGCTGGAAGCAACAAATTAAATCTCGGTTTTCAGGACCAAATCCGTGACTAAAATCGTCTTATGCCTTTCTGCAGAAGTAAATCCCATTTTTCTTCAATTTGTGCAATGCAAAAAATTCTATTTATGTTTTTTATCGTGACAACAAGTGTCTTGAGTGCAAAAATTAACAACATCCTGCAGGCAGCTGGAAGCAACAAATTAAATCTAGGTTTTCAGGACCAAATCCGTGACTAAAATCGACTTATGCCTTTCTGCAGTAGTAAATTCCATTTTTCTTCAATTTGTGCAATGCAACAAATTCTATTTATGTTTTTTATCGTGACAACAAGTGTTTTGAGTGCAAAAATTAACAAAATCCTGCAGGCAGCTGGAAGCAACAAATTAAATCTCGGTTTTCAGGACCAAATCCGTGACTAAAATCGACTTATGCCTTTCTGCAGTAGTAAATTCCATTTTTCTTCAATTTGTGCAATGCAATTAATTCTATTTATGTTCTTATCATGACAACAAGTGTCCTGAGTGCAACAATTATCCTCGGTAAAATCGGACTTGTTCCGAAACTTGAAGCAACCCCTCGGACTGGACTGATTCAACGGCAACGACCACGCAAACGAAAAATGGATTATTCCTTCGGATCTTGGAACGTGCGATCCCTATACAGAGCAGGTGCAATGAGAGCACATCATTGTACTCCAAGAAAGTGAATTTTTAGACGCCGAATACACGATGCTACTTGTGTGAACTACATGTAGCTATACTTATCGCAGTGTTCACCATTCACAACATACCTGTAAGCCACACATTCGACAACATTAAAGGCAAAGATCCCAATAGGAACGGTAATGGTTACCACATAACTCATAATTGAGGTTAAAGTCTCACTATGTTTCCGGACGTATCAACATAATTCTAACAACTAAACTTTTCCCCATAATAATTTTTACCCCTCCCCTCATCACCTCCAATCCCCAACAACCATCATAGATCCCAACAACCATCATCGGTGTATTCACGCATTGCTATTGCCACGTATTCATGGATTTCCCATTGGGATGGCGTGTGGACAAAAAAAAACCATCAAACGCGATGCGATCACGTCGAATGTTGTTTTGAGACTGAGCAAATGTATGAAAATATGACATGCCACAACACAAATTGTGATACATGTCACCGCTCTTTAAGCTCCGCCCCCAAGTACTCAAAAGTTTTTGAAAACCTCTACACTATAGTTACTCCATGGGACATTAGAGGCATTGCTGAAGCCCTGTTTTTGGAGCGAAATTTAAAAAAAATTTCGATTTTTTTTTTGGTACGTTCTGAACATCAAGAACTGTGCGCAGTTTGTAATGCTTAACTAAAAAGTCACAAACAAAAAATTTGAAGCAACAATTTATCTTAGGGTGCATGAAATTGGCAAAAGAAAACCCCTAAACTCACCACTTCACGAATGGTGAAATGGGGACGGTGAATTCGCAGGTGTCGGTTGTGACATTTCTGCCATTCATGGAGGTTTACTACTCTACACCAAGGAGGATATTTAATAAGGAGAGACTATGAGCATGCTTTGCCTCTTAAGAAAATGGGAATGAAAGTATTTCCCTCCCTTACTGACCACATGCGAGAAATTTTTCGAAACGTTTCGATATCCTTGCCTGACACACTTAAACCTATTGCAAGTAACTCTGTCCCGCGTTAATTGTACTTTGCTAAAGTGATTAGCTTAGATACGAACCAAAAACTAATAAAAATTGAAAAACTCAAGATTTCTGAAATAAAATGAAAACTCCATTGCACTGAAAATTTCTCTATTGTTGACTGAATATTAGCAAAAAAGAGAAAATAAAAAATATGGTACTTTTTTTTGTAAAAGTTTGAAAATTTTCGAATCAAAAAGAGATCCCACATGAGACAGCCTATCAAGCACTCGATTTTATATATCCGCCTTGCTCTACACAAGTGTAATGACACTGAAAACTGCACTTTACACTGACATACATGTATGACGGCATGAAAAGTAAGTCATACATGTAGCATCGTGTATTCGGCGCTTTAGGTAGCGAGGTAATTGACATTGGATCGCACACGATGTCCAAAAGTGTGAAAAAATCGGGAAGCCGGTAGTTTGGATTTGCGTTTATCGTCAACAAGAAGTTTTAACACCAAGTTCCAATTTTAAAGAAAGGAGACACCGCAAATGTTGCCAACTATCGCCCAATTTCTACCTTAAACTGCTTCGGTAAACTTTTTGAAAGATTAGTCCACAATGCGGTCTGGGAGAAACTTAATCATTTAATATCACCCGTCCAGCATGGATTCGTTAAAGGAAGATCAACTACCACGAATTTATGTGAATTCACTGACTTCGTAGCACAATCCTTAGATCAACACAACACTGTTCATGCCATATACAATGATTTTTCGAAAGCCTTTGATACTGTTAATAGAAAAATTCTTATTGCAAAACTTGATAGGTACGGTGTCACTGGCTCTCTCCTGAATTGGTTTGATTCTTACCTCACTGATCGTCGTCTGCGAATAACGTTCAATGGACATTCTTCTGCTGAGTTTCTCTCTAGCTCTGGTGTTCCACAGGGATCTATTCTTGGTCCACTGCTATTTACGTTAATCATTATTCTGAGATTACAAAGAAGGCATACAGACTTGCTGGGTTCGTCCTCCGTACGACAGTCCAGTTTAACCGTCCAGGAGCAGCAGCCCTGCTATTTTCCACTCTCGTCCGTAGTGTCTTAGAATACTGCTCCATCGTATGGAACCCTCACCATGCTTGCCATGTTACGGCCGTCGAATCCGTCCAGCGTAAATTTACTCGCACCCTTTTCTACAGACTAAAAAAGCCTCATATCAGCTATAATGACAGACTTATAGCACTTCAACTTCAACCTTTGCATCTACGATGGGCTTTTCTTGATGCTTGCTTCCTCTATAAACTTCACAACTACTTGCTTAATACCTACCTCTGCAACGACCTGAATTTCCGGCAGGGAACAGTCTCAACCAGGAATTCAGATATTTTCTATCTTCCTCGAGCCTCACTCGATATTTACTACCATTCCCCGATGTTGAGAATGCAAAGGAACCACGATCAACTTCAACTTGGATCTATATCTACTTCTTTTGTTTTATTTAAAAATAGAGTAAAAACTATAATCTTTAATGTTTGAATTCTTATCATCACTGCTCTCGTATTTTTGTATAATTGAAAATGTTATCTTTTTGTTCAAACCGTTTAATAAATAAATAAATAAATAAACTTCAAATCCGTCAATGAACGATTATGTGCAATCTGCATCAAAACAAGCTTTTTTAATGTTTGGCTTATTAATGACCACGTCCCAACGGAAGACAAAGACGACGAATTTAAAGACAATTTCTACAGCACCTTAAAACCAACATTCGACTCTCTTCCGTCGAACGATATTAAAATAGTATTAGGTGACTGTAAGGCGAAAGTGTGCAAAGAAGAAACGTACATAGGGACAATTGGAAGGGACAGTCTCCATGATATTAGTAACGACAACGGCCAGAAACTGACGGATTTTGCCAGCAGCAAAAATCTTATTGTAAGCTCCACATGCTTCCCGTATCGTGATATTCATAAAAGATCATGGACATCACCAGACGGACCAACATTCAACCAAATAGACCACGTTCTAATAGAGAAAAGGACGGCCTCCTGCATTCTCGACGTGCGAACATGTCGAGGTGCTAATTGCGACACAGACCACTATTTGGTGAAGACCAAGTTCCCATGTTGAATCGCAAGCCGAGAACACTCAAGAACACTACCGGTTCCAAAATTCGACATTGCAAAACCCAAAGACCAGAAAATAGTAGCGAAATGTGTTCCAAAACGCGCAATCCTGAGCATCGGCCTTTAGTTGTTGCCAAGACTTGTTTATTCCTCTAGCCTTCTGCTTAACTGCTCGCTTGTTTGTATTACATGATCGACCAACTCGACGTCTTGAGGATTATAAACCAGAGCCTGTTTGGCGATGTTTCGCTCTGGTTTCCTTAAAGTGTGACCGATCCGTTGCCACTTCCACCTTTGAATATCAATGCCATAAAGAGGCACTTCGTAACAATGCAGAACAACTACGCCAGCATGCCAATAGAAGAAATGTGGGAAAACATAAGAGATGGCATTATATTCGGTGCAAAAGAAATGATTGGTTCGACAACGAATGCTAAGATACCTTAGAGCGAAAAAGTCAAGCGTACAAAATATAATGATCTTAGACAATTTGCAAACAAAATATTCAGACAGAGAATACGAAAGTAAAATAATGACGGAATTATAAACATGGACGAAAATTTTAAATTACACAACACAAGAGTTGTGTATTCCCTAGTTAAAAGATTGAAAGAGGGGTACTAAACGAAGACGACCCTCTGCAGCTAATACGGAAGATATAAAACTAAGATGTGCACAATACTTTGAATAACACCTCAATCCGAACTCATCATCCGTACGAACAGCAGCAGCAAACATAATACCAGGTACAACTGCTGTATCCACTGATAAAGGATCCTCTTTGCGTCCGTCCACTCTCGAAGAAATAAAAACGATCCTGAAGAACCACCCGAACTACAAAGCGCCGGGAACTCATCGAATTCCAGCTAAACTTTTGAAAGCCAGCAACACCTGCATAGCATATCTCCTACACAGATTAGTCACGGATATATGGACGCAGGAAATACTTCCTGAAGATTGGCGTAGGAACATCATATGTCGAATTTATAAAAAAGATGACAAACTCTGCTGCGAAAACTGCCGAGTAATATCTTATGTTGTGTCAATCAAATCAAATTCCTGACCCCCTATAGGGGCATAGGATAGGAAAAATTCTCTTCTACAAGGCGCAATCCTGAGCACCGGCCTTTAGTTGTTGCCAAGACTTGTTTATTCCTCTAGCCTCCTGCTTAACTGCTCGCTTCCTTTTATTACATGATCGACCAACTCGACGTATTGAGGATTATAAACCAGAGCCTGTTTGGCGATGTTTCTCTCTGGTTTCCTTAAAGTGTGCCCGATCCGCTGCCACTTCCACCTTTGAATCTCAATGCCTATTTTAGTCTATCCAGTTGTACTCCAAGGTTCGTCGTCGGAGATTACTTCTGGCCAGAATATCTCTGAAATGCATTGGAGGCATTGGTTCACGAAAGTTCGAAGTTTCTTGATAAGGCTTGGCGTCCATTGATGCAAGAGAAGGAATTCTTCCCTTACGTTTAGCCCTTTTTTTCAGTTTAGAAAAGCTAAACTAAAATCAGCACGAATATGAAAATTTATTAAAATTTTTTTTTAAAAGAAAGCGCGCATTATTTTAATATACCACTGCATTTACGTGCTCATGACAGCTTTTTTTCTCACGCTTTTTTTAACCAGCGAAAGTTGAAAGCCTTACACAGGGAAAAAGATGCGATTTTAAAATACGAGCAAAATTTTCTCGCGCGACGAGAGCAAGTTCGACTTCAATAGGAAGGAGAAATGCGTCGCATTAATATGCGCCCACCTTTCTTCTTATTGCTTTTAGTCGCATATACAAGATAACGAGACCGCCGGCCAATACGAGAAAATGTTCGCTCGCGCCGAGCGCTAGTTCGTTATATAGCAACGAGAGATGCGTTAACATAATTGCTTCCAGCCAGTACTTTCAGTCGCAAGCTCTGGCTCTAAGCCTTATAATACCACAGATTTGACGCATGCGTCAAATACTCCCAGCTTCGTACGAATGGAGATCTCTCTTATCCTACAGAAAGAGGAAAGGATACCGAAGGCCTGACGAGCTTTATTTAAACGATTCGGAATATTCTTTTCGGCTCCGCCGTCCTTGCTGACAATGTCCCAGATAACAAAAATCTTGCACGTCTTCCACATCTTCTCCGTAAGAACAATCGGTGTGCTTGCGTTCGAAACCATGTGCATATAATTGGTCTAACGCAAATTTATTTTCAATCCCGCCTCTTTTCATTTAGAACGAAACGAGCGAACATTTGACTCTAAGTCCGAACGGTTATGCAAGCAAACACAAGTCGTCAGCAGAATCAAGGTGACTAATGATGTTAAAAAGTCTCCATTGAAGGTGTTTATCTTCCCCATCTTTCAGTGCAGCTTTCACGATGTCATTTTTTGCCACCACAAACAGGGCTGGTGATAATATACAGCCTTGTCTGACACCTGTCCGCACAGGAAAGCTCTCGAGCAGCTCTCCTCTATGTAGGTAAGACACGACTCCTTGCATTTTCGTAGGATTCTTTGATCATAGCTATGATCTTATCTGGTATGCCTCTCCTAAGTAAAGCATTCCTCTGTTGTGTACGTCTTATACGATCTTGAAGAAAATTCTGGAAAATAGAATTAAGCCCTATGCTGACAAAGTAATTGGTGAATAACAAGGCGGATTTAGAGCTGGACAATCGATCACGGACCAGATATTCTCAGTTGAACAGATCCTGAAAAAGTTCTGGGAATATAATATTGATGTCCACCAGATATTTGTTGACTTCAGCATTTTCTATTTCATCGCTACGTATTGTATTTATGGGAAATGAATAAACTATTAAATTATTAGAAGAACAACATTTGATATCTTATTGGTACTTCGATTTCTTTTTAATTAAATCATTGATGCTGCAAACATCTTAAACAATAAAAACCAAATCGTGTTATAAACTACTCAAAATAATATCAAAAAAAAAAGACATTTAAAGGCGTTGATCAGCATGATAACTAGACACAGAACTAAGTGCAGTTTGCTGCATCCATTTGCATTCTAATGCTGGTCCCATTGATATGCAGGGGCGATGTTCGAAAGCGGAAGAGATGACAAAATGTGTAGTGTTCGAAATGTTCTGTCTTAGGTAAAATGCAGAACACGATCTTAGAGACGTGCCTTTCGTGTGTTCTTTAATCTTAAGAGCCACTACCGTTATAACCTTTAAATTTTAATGGAAAGTAGAGTTGTAGTACGAAGCGTATACTGTGAGGGTTTTAGCGCAATCTTAACGATTATCTCTCTATGCCTATGCGACCATAAAACACATTATCCATGTATCTGAGATGGAAGATTACGACTGTTGTACTCGATGCATATTCAAAATATAAAAGATTCTTCTTTGTTTCCTTGTTAGAAGAGTCTTTTTTGACGTGTTCTTACTTCATCAAGACTTTAATCAATTCCCTGTTAAGGTCCCCTATAGGGCATACGACAGAAACAGTTCTCTTCCACAAAGTGGGATACTGAGCATCGGCCTTTAGTTATGCTACATGGATGACCAGCCCGATGTCTTACTTGAGGCGATAGCTATGTTTTACTTTAGTTTCTTCAGTGTGACCGAGCTACTGCCATTTCCGGAATCTCAGTGCCTATTTCAGTCTGTCCTTCGTCGTCGTCAATGACGCTATAGCTAAGATCGGGCTTTCACCTCCCAGCCCTTAGATTACTTAACATATTGTTTGTTATTATTAAAAGGTTGTTAGCCTCTCCCTCGCACAAACTCTATCTACGAATTTTCATTTTCGCAGATTAAAATGGCGAAGATATACCGTCGCAAAAAGTGTGCTACAATTATTCGTCGACCGAGATTTGAACTCGCGTTTTAGACCAAACCCTACCTACTAGGCTACACCCCAGCTTTTAGTCAGTCCAGTTTTCCTCCAAGGCTCGTCGTTGGAGTCACATCTGGCCAAAATGTCCTTGAATATCCCATCCGAGGTATTGGTTATTGAAAGTTTTGAGTTTCTTGGTGAGTCTAACAGTCACTTTTCATATACTTCAACCAACACAGAAGTCACAAACAATCGCAGCTTTATGCGAAGGGAGAACTCTCTTAGCCTCCACAAAAGAGAAAGGATACCGAAGGCCTGACGAGCTTTATTTAAACAAGCCTCATTATCATGCTGTGCTGACAATCGTAGGGCACAAAAATCTTGCACCTCTTTAACATCTTGTTCGTTAAGAACAATTTGTGTACTTGTGCTAGAACCCATGTGCATGTACTTGGTTTTATGCACATTTATTTTCAGTCCTGCATCTTTGCATTTAGAATGCAACGAGCGAACACTTGACTCTAAGTCCAAACAGTTATGTGCAAGCAAACAGCATAATCAAGATGACTTAAGTTGTTAAACAGTCACCGCTGAAGAACTTTGTCTTCCTCACCTTTCAGTGCAGCTTCAAGATGTCATTTGTTATCACCAGAAACAGGGCTGGTGATAATATGAGGCCTTGTCTGACACCCATTCGCACAGAAAAGCTATCGAATGGCTCTCCTCCTTGTAAGGCGCGACATCTTGCAGTTTCGAAGATTTCTTCAATCATATGGTTAATAAAAACGAATATTATGAATGTTATCTTTCAATGCAGCCAGTTTACTTCTTTTTCTTCTTAATGGCACACTACGTCTCAAAATGTCTTGGCGTTTTGACCAGATTTTTTAGTGTTTATTTATAATTATTGCAAATTAATTGATGTAAACATTTCCCTATTTATAACTTTTCTAATTTATTAAAAGTGACTCAACCCAAATTGAGCTAGAAAGCGATGAATGAAATAGAAGAAACTTTTAAAAGGGGTGTCCCATTAAGACCACCAATTTTGAAATTTGGAAAAAAAACACAGTGCTTATTTGAAAAGCTCTGATGTTTTTATTTTAATAAGGAGTGTAGACATGGCGGTTATATAACAGAATATCCGACAAACGCTGCACGACCGAAACATAACAAAAATGGGCCTAATTTCAAAATAGGCTGTCTTAATGGACACCCCTTAGTATACGACTAACTTCATTTCTTCTAATTACTACTATAACGTGTTTTCAGGGAATCCTTACACAGCTCCGGGATTTAAAATCAGACCCATATAATCCTTAAAACTTAATGATAAATAAATGGTATAACATCACCGCATTTATAAATCGTGTCCGTCTATCTATTATTCAAAAATCTATGCACAGACACACGTATAGATAACTTCGTTTCAAAAACTCCATGATTAATTGCAAAACATTCCATGAAATGCACATCACTGAATGCAAGTCACGAACCGTAATATACAATGTCATTTAACGACAACAACAAAAAAATAACTCCCTGTACGTTGTACCTATACGTACAAAATAAGCCCCCCGGCTCTTATTTCCATTGAAAGAAATTCTAACACACAGGATACCTATGTATCCTTTGTGCCGTAAAAAAGGTATAAATCAGGTGCAGCGTTCTGGTTTTTTATTACAAATTACTCGAATATACGAGTCGAGTTTACTTATTGTTAGAATTTGAATTTTCTTCCTTTTCATCTGTTGAATAATATTTCAGGTCAGAATCAAATCTCGTTTTTGTTATTGCATCTTATGCAATCCGATTGTATGTTTCCATATCGGAAAATCGTTCAGATTCTTTGTGTGCAATGAAACGCAATGTATTATATTTCATTAGTTTTTTTTTTTATTTCTTATTTTAATAGTTGATGTTTATGATCCATTTTGTTGATTTAACATATATATCAGCAACTTTTGTAGTTGTAAAAGTAATCGAAAGTATAGTAACAAAAAATAATAGAGTACCAACGACAGCTAAATTATTCATTAGGCCTAATTTATCAGTAACTGTGTGTCATGCAGTAATTTAGCCTAATGAACACCTAATGACTAAAATATGGATTTATAACGATCTCAGATAATAATCTAATTTTTTCACGTAATTAGCGCTATAATGATTTGTTTTCATACTGGAAAGAAGAAGAAGAGTCATTTTCTACTAGCTCTGACTTATATGAAATCTTTGAAGCGTGATTTAATAGCTTGCAAACGACTCCAATAGATGACTACGGATTCTTTTTCTTCTTTTGGGCCCTTCCATGCAAAATTTTATTGCCTACTAGCTATGCAAAATATGACAGATATTTCCCCGTAATCATGCATTGAAGAACAAATAATGTTTACAAGAGGGTAGTTGATCAAAATGGATGCACATATTTCTCCAAAACTACTCAGCCAATTTTGTTCAAATTTTGCAGGCTTTATCTTGGCTATAACCCACAAGAGGATTTTATGAAAAAAGAAATATACTAATATTAGATTAAAATATTTGAAAATTAAAAAAAAAAACAATAAGTTAATATCTCTTGTAGTTCGTGAAAAAAGAGTACAAAAGGTATAACATGCGCTTAAAGCGCAATCATACGATACTCTAGATGAAATATAAATTTTAGTGATTTTAAGGAATTTTGTATGAGGAGTGGTAGAAGGAGTGAAAGAATTAAGCGACTTTTTTCACATAATGCTAGAGTATCAGTATAATCAAAAATGTTTTATACAAAATTAAAGCTTCGAAAATTAAATAGGTACTGAGAAAATTAGAGTATTGGATTTAGTGGAATTGTGCAGTTTGTATGGGAGGTGGAAGAAGGAGCGGGGGGTCTTAAATGGGTTTTTCATAAATCGCTTTGAACATTATGCAATTGACTTCTCTCAAATTCTAGACCAGTAACTTTCATACTGTTACATGCAGACCTGGCAGCCCCACCGCTCGATCTCTCTCGAATAGACAAGAATTATGTAGAACAGTATACTCCACTATGTAGAAAGCCACAATTAAAGATCTAGAGCTTTCCAGTATAATTCACACATACACATCGAAGGAAGCTTCGAGAGCACTCATAAGTATGGGAAGAGTATAAAAGCACGAAAGCTTTCAGCGGGAGAGTCATTCATTCTGTAATTTTTATTACGGAAAGGCGAACCAGCGATAGAAAAGAACGCGGCGGTATTGCCATATAGTGCGAATTAAGCGGGAAATTGGATTAAAGTGCGAATAAATAAATTTCACTTATTTTTTCTTAAACGAATTGTGTTTTTACTTGAAATCCCGGCGAACCCTTAGATCGCAACAATACTTTTCAAGAAAATCGATTTGTGGTCAAGTTGTGAAATTATGTCACAATGTATGTGAGAGGGGGTATTTCGTGTAAAATTTGAGCTCGACAAATGGTATACGTACTGAGAAAATTAGTTTATATTGTAGTATTCCATGAAAAAATGCAGTTTGTATGGGAGGTGGTGGAAGAAGTAAGGTGATTCAAATAATTTTTATACCACACATCACATTTATGATAAAAATAATACTTTCTCTTCTTAATAGCTCTTATAGTTTCCAAGAAAATTTGATTACTGTAAACGACTGAGTCATTTCGTATGGGAGGGGTTAAAAGGGGTGGAGCGATTTGTCCCGTTCACGGATTTGACCTTACTTCTTTGCCAAAAACAACGTTTGCAAAATTTAAACTTTCTACCTCAACGCGTTCTCAAGCCAGAGAGCGAACAGACGGACGTACGTAGATCCGGGTCTGAGATTTTTAAACGACAACAAATATTTTTGTTCCCTTGGCGCCTCAGTGCGAGCATTATTTCTTGGCGTTACAAACTTTAGCGCAAACTTATAATACTCTCAGAATCCATCTAGAGTATAAAAATCGAGTTTTTTATTATTTCAGATTGGTGTAAAATTGTAGTAGATACATATATTGTGACCAACAAGTACAGAGAATTTGTAATTAAAATTAGTCTGGGAAATGATATTTAAAAAAAAAAAATTTTTTTTTGTGCAGATAGGACTGTCCTTAATCATTATCCCAAATTCAGTGCGGTCTGTTAATGAGTTTGTTTACAGCAGCTGGTTGAATGGGTACGATTTTTATTTTATGTCCTCGATCGACTGAAAACGGTCAGTTTAGAGGATAGAAAAAAGTTACACGGGGCCAAATCTGGTGAATACGGTGGTTGATTGATGAAATTCGTTGCTTTTTTGGCCTCAAATTCTGTCACAATTGAGGTTCAATGCGATGGCGCATTTTCATCGTGGAAAATTCATGAAAATCTTCTTCCACAATTTCGGCCGGTTTTTAAGGATTTGCTCACGCAAACGTGTTAATATGGTTAAATAGTACTCCTTATGGACCATTTGTCCTCCGGAATGAATTCATGATTTTTGACGTATCATTTCCCATACAAATTTATTACTGTGAATTATTTATTTTGTGGAGCCATAATATTTGAATTTAGCAGGTCACTTTTTTCTTATCCTGGCGAGTTAGATTAGTTTTGAGAGCATAAATACATATACTGAACAGCGTTATAAAAATGTAAACTTACGAGGCTGGTATGGGAAGTGCGAAAAAGGAGTGGGTAACTCAATTAATTTTGAATCGGATAGCCCCCATTGTTGGGCCTCGGGCAGCACGATTTCTGACGAATCTTTCTGCGAGCGAGTAAGGCTCATCTTTATCTTCCTTAGCGCTTGATGTTTTCCCTATCTTCCAAGGATTCCAAGTTGTTTTTGCGGAAAATGCACGGCATAAGTTTTTCGCATTGGAGTGCCATGAGACATATGATGATGGAGACGACTATTCTCGCTAATAATGGAATGGCATACCTTTTGATCTCTGATAGAACCCCTGTTGCGAAGCTTTTGTGATTGGTTGCATATCCCTTGAGGCTGATTGTCGAGAACCTAAGATAAGCCGCTCTCTCGATATCTCTTTTGTGAAATTACTGATAACTCTCCTTTCTATATTAAGTGTTGATCGTTAGTTAGGACCACACAAATACCAGTGGTGTAAAGTGATTTCTTTCCTTTCACCCTTACATGAAATATCCGCTCTAGCTGTTTTTTCTGCGATGAATAGCCATGTTTTTGATCATTAACTCTTTCCCTTGAGTTTGAGTAGACGTTGTTTGGACGGCAGGACATGGTGCCCTTTCATGCCTTTCGTAGATTTCATTGATGTAACAGTTAGGTCTGGTGTTCAACTATTCCGGGAGAACAAACATATAGGTCTTCTTCAATCCTGGAAGACTTTAGCTGTGTTTCATCTAAGCTAAAGTAAAGCTGTTGATTCAAAAGTATAGCCAATGTTGCTGGTACATTTAAGATGGGCATTAGGTAGCCTCCTTCTCTTATTTTGTGTGGAATCGCTGTCACGTAAATTAAATCATATTTGTAGGTCTCAATTATCATGAAGAGCCCATACACATTAAATTAATTTTTTCGTGTTTCAAAGAAATTTCCTTTTCATGAGTGTTCTGAATTTCGAAGTTGAGTGCAATTTTCATCACCATCGTCAACAGTTCTACAGCCCAAGTCGGACCTTGGGTATTGTTCTGGCCTCCATTCCCTGTGCGTGACCAGCCTACTGTAGGTTTCGAAGTATGATGATAGTAGAGACGTCTGGGTCCTCAAAAATGTTATACAATTCCTGATTGTATCGGATTCTCCATTCGCCTTGTTCTCTTACCGTTTCGAGGATTCATCGTAATACCTTCCTCTCGAAGGTATTAACCATTTTTTCTGATGCCTGTATTAACGTCCACGTTTCACTGCCATAACAGAGTACAGGTCTTATTATGGTTGTGGAGATTCGCACCTTCGTTTTTCTATGACAAAGTTCGTCATACATGTTCCCTAGTGAAACTGAAAGCATTCGACTTTAATAATAATTTCGTAAAATGGATTAAGAGTTTCTTATATGAACGCCCCATATAAGTCGCAATGCATACCATATGATGGCATCTTCCCATTTCTCATAGATTCTGGCGTTCCTCAAGGCTCTATTTTATCACCTACACACTTTCTTATTTTTATTAATGACCTTCTGATGTTAGTTCTCAATCCGATACATTGTTTTGCAGATGAGAGTACCCTGTATAGCATCTATGAATTCGACACGATTAATGACGCTCACCGCGTTCCGGTGGCATATAAACGTGCAGAACGAGTTGGTTCACTGAACTTTGACCTGAACCTAATCTTACAATGTGGCAGGCTAAACAGAGTAGAATTCAACGCCTCAAAAACATAGGCCTGTCATCTTTTCCTTAAGCGTGATGTTCCAAGCGTCGAACTCTAATTTAGTCTTGGTGCCCAACTAGACTCTTGCGAACACTCCTTGACCTTAAAATAAAAAACCATCTTAATTGGAACCACCACATACTCAACGTAGCAATTGACGCTTCCAAACGCCTAGGAGTCCTTCGAAGATGTAAAAAATATTTTACTCCTATTGACCTAGCCAATATGTCGAGCATTTATGAACTGGGGCAAAACTCAACTCGCGATACTCGACGGTGACCAGAGACAGGCGTTCCAACTAATTGGAGATGAAGCCAACACATTTTCTATAGACTCCCTACAGTATCACAGAAACGTCGGAGTACTAAGCATTTACTACCGCTACTTTCATGGTAAATGCAGTGAGAAACTTTCTGACCTTATTCCACCTCTTTACACATTTCCCAGAAATACTCACCTAGTTTCAAGCGCAACTAGGGTGTAGTCTTCGACGTTTCAAACTCAACGCTAACCGAAATTTTAGGCTTTTCCCTTCTTTTAATACCGTTTAACCTTCAACTCCATTTTTTCTCCCTTTGCTGACTGTGTGAATTGCATTAAAATGGTGACCCCCTTGTGTTTGACAAAAAAATTGAATTTAATTTTTTTTTCACTTTAAGTTTTTTTTATAACTTTATTTTTTATTTTCACTTTAAGTTTTTTTTTTATAATACGTACCAGTGACGTGGCGTCCATTGATGCTAGGGAAGCAATACTTCCCTTACGTTTTATTATTTATTCAGTTTAGAAAAACTTAACTAAAATCAGCACGAATATGAAAATAAAAAATTTATTTAAAAGAAAGCCCGCCAATCGGTGAGATGCGATTTGAAAAATGCACATACGGCATTTCCGCGTGCGAGAAGCGCTAATTCGACTTCAATAGGAAGAGAAGATGCGTCCCATGAAATCGCTTCCACATTCGCTATAAAAGGCCATCTATTGGTAGAGGATTGAATAATGTTCGTTAATTTATGTTCCTGCGTGATGGGCGGGGTGAAAGTGAATATTTTTTGTATTTGTTTGTTTATTTCATTTTTTTTAATTTTTTTAATTATATGAATTTTTCGTTGTGTGTTGTTGAATTATTTTGGTCTGCGAAGTAGATCAACCTCCTCGCGGTGCAAGCTGGATAGCGCTAAGAGATCTACAGATGGGAGGGAATCCGTCGATGGTAGGTGCATTGAATTCAATTTATTGAATTTATTGCACTATATTACATCGGCTCCGAAACCCATCCAGGGGAGGACAATGTATAAACCTATCCCGCTGTATAAAATGTTGTAAAATTGAAGATAAAATGATGTAAAATTAGTTGCACAATAAGAGGTATTAACGAAGTAAAACATGCAGCACAAAAGAAAGTAGTACCAGTAGGACGAAATCGATGTATGAAAAATGTAGATACTATTGAAGTTGATATATTGTACCTTATTTGGCTGATACCAGTAGTTGTACGGAGTGTTCCATAAGCAACGAAAGTAGATGCAAAAACATGTTGCTCAATACGGCTGACAACTGGGCGCGAAAATTAGATGTACGGTATAGCCGACATTATTTGGTAGCAAAACCTGGATGTACGAATGATGCACAATGGATAGGGAGGACCAAGTCGGCAGCTTGCTGTCGGCTCCAAAACCTATCCAACCGGGGGGGAACAAGTCGGCGATTAGTGTATTGAACCTTCTTTTCAAAAGGGTTTATTACACTATATTCGTGGGCTCCGAAACCCGACAAGCAAATAGGGGGGACTAAGTCGATGTCTTGTATATTGAATTGATTATTCAGTTCAATCATACTACTGGCATCGGCTCCGAATCCTACAATGGTAGGGAGGATAAAGTTGAATGGACCGTTAGCTCCGAAAGCCATTTAGGTGGAGGGGATAAAGTTGAACGGTCCGTTAACTCCGCAACCTATCACACCCAAGTAGGAGCGACTAAGTCGATAGCTTGTATATTAAATTGACTCATCAATTTAATCATTCTAATGGCATCGGCTCCGAATTCTACAACGATAGGGAGGATAAAGTTGAACAGAAAGGTCCGTCAGCTCCGCAACCTATCACGTAGGGGAGAAAGTGCTGGTAGAAAGCTTCGGCGATTCCAGTAACTACTTTTGGGGTTGACCGTCTCCACGTACCCGAGGGGTGCGACTGATCAAAGTGCAAGGTAGCTATGCTTCAGTTGTGTAGCCTACCAGAGGTTATCTGGTGCCTCGGGAGCTGGGGAGCCCATGGAAGGTTGCTTCCACCCCCAGTGCTGGTTGAGGTCGTCTCTTGACGTACACGAGGTGGTTGTGGTGCCCATATCGCGGGGTGGGGAATATTAAGTTGCTCGGCGTAAGGTTGCGTTAATCCAACAACCTGTTGCCATGAACGAAAGATTGGCAGAGATTTAGATAGGTCTCGCATCAAGCAATATCAATGCCGACCTTGCAGATGGTATAAACTCCCACCTTCGGGGGCGTTAATGATTGTCGTCTAATACGATTCGAGTTGCTAAAGACAACAGTGAGGTAAAGCCCATGAGATAGGAATTCACTTTAAACAGACAAGACAATCTGTTGAATTATTTTATATGTTGTATGGTGAAAAGACTAAATTATATTTACTACCTAGTTATAGAAGTACTAGTATCCATTTTTAATTTAATGAAAATGTTTTCATTTCGTTTTGTTTGATATCTAAATTTTATTCAATTGTCGTTATGGTTTGTTTTGCTTAAATCTGATGAAAAGTCTACCAATATATAAATAGATGAAAAAAAATATTGCAGTTAAATAGACCGAGAGAGGTTTCAGTAATATTTTTTTTTTATAAAGCATCGAACTTAACTTATGGGGTCACCCTTTAATGCATTGGATGCACAATCAAGTCGGTATAGGGTAGGTGAGCGATGGGGTTATAAGGAAGTTTCTGGAGGGGAGAGTTTAAACTCTCGGTGGATGTTAACCTTGAAACACTGAATGTTGTAAGTTAATGGGAATACGTGGATCGGCAATGCATTCCATAGTCTTGATGTTCGGGTGACGAAGGACTGACTATAATTCACTGTACGTGAGTATCAAGTTTTAACAGTGAACTTATGGGCGCGTGCGGCGTGCCGAATATTCCTGGGATAGTTGATAAGAGGAAGGATGAGGTTGGACAGTTCTTCGCTGCATTTACTGTGGAAATACCGATAGTAAACTCTGAGTACCGCGACGCTTCTACGATGTTCGAGTGAGTCTATAAAAGCTGTTAAAGTCTCACCTTCAACTAGACGGAACGCATGCTTTTGGATTAAGTATCGCAAGTTGTGGTTTGGTTGCTCCAGCTCATATCTGTGAGTTGTACTCGAGACGGGGACGAATATAGGCCTTATAGATATTACCTAAATCGTAAGGCGTAAAATACATTTTGCATCTTCGAAGGACACCAAGGCGTTTGGAGGCATCAAGTGCAATAGCAAAAATATATTGGCTGCAATTGAATTGTTTGTTATGTCTTATGCCAAGTAATGTGAATTCTTCTGAAGAGTGTAATTGTACGTTACCGAAGGCTATATTCGAGGAACACACCGGAACATCCTTTTTAAGTGATAGAAGACATGCTTGAGTTTTTGAGGTATGAATTCTGCTCTATTTTTCCTGCTTTGAATTGGATTGAGTATTGTTGTCATTAATGAAGATTATAAAGAGAATGGGAATAGGACAAATCCTTGAGGGACGCCGGAATCGATCTGAAACGGTTGAGATGATACCTCGTATCTTGCATTAAAAAAGGTAACTCTTAAACCATTTGATAAATGTAGTGTTACAGCCTATGGCTCTGAGTTTTACTAATAGACCTTTATGCCAAACTCTGTCAAAGGCCTTCGCAATGCCAAGAGCCAATACTTGACCTTCACCGTATTTTGGAATGCACGAGTTCCAACGTTCAGTCAAGTCAGATAGACTAAAAGATCTCCAGTGGAACGGTCAGAACGGAGCCCGTATTGATGATCATGGATAAGATAGTTATCTCCAAGGTTTGCGATTGCCAGCCGTTTCCATCTCTTTTGATAGTACTGAAATGATAGCTTAAGTGTATTAAACCAACATATGTATTTAAAAAATAATTGCCTCCCCTAGCCAAAAGTCGCGCCACGCTACTGATACGCACTTATCATTTAATTTCGTATAAATTTACCGAAACATGTAGCTTACTTAAAATTAAAACTCAAACAACAAAATACTGATAATAATAATTAAAACAAAGTACAATCGAACAATTTGTTGATTCATTTATTATTCGATTAAATCCTAACTGCTTTTACCTAGCTTGAAATGCTTACTTTTCCGTTACTAGGAATGTTTCTTTCTACCTTACACATTCAGTATTCGTTATGCTTACATTTGCATTATTTGGAAAAATGTTTTCTACCTTACTTGGACATTGCTTGTAATGCTTCCCTTAACCCTCCCGGTAATATAGAAGTAAGGTATGTAAATTACTTACACACCTTCCCGTCATAGAACATCATGCAAATATACACATGGACTGGTGAAAAATAATGTTATAGATCTGGCAGTCACGCAATATTGATCTTTCCCGAATATGCCAGAACGGTCATCCAATATGTAAAATGCCAGAATCAAAGATCTACAACCATCCAGTATAGTCTAGACAAACACCGGAACAGTATACTCCAAAAGGTAGGCAATCAAAGATCTAGAACCTTCCAGTATAGTCTAGACATACACCATACAGAACTCTCCCGTATAGTCGAGACATACACCCGAAAACATCCACGACAGAAGCATCGAGAACTGGGAGATTTGGTATAAAAAGCACGAAACTGTCAGACGGAGACAGTCATTCGGCGACATCTATCGGTAGACGCGAACCGGTGCAAGAACGCGAAAGAACAATATCGGCGGTATTGCCATATAGTGTGAATTAAGTTAAAGTGCGAATTAAGTAAAAGTGCGAATAAATAAATTATCACTTATTTTTAAACGAATTGTGTTTTACTTGAAATCCCGGCGAACCCCTAGCTCGCAACAATATGTAATACTTCCATTGCTTACTACGAAAGCTTCTGCAGCAAATAACTATACCTAACTTTTTCCACTGGAAAATAACAGAAACTTCAATTATATTTATTTGTAGCAGCGAACATCGTTTGCCCATTTCATTTGGATTATTTAAATGTTGCTATTTTTAAGAATTTTATTATTAATATTTTTCAAATTAGTGACATTATAAAAACCATCCACATTTAAATTTCATGTATAGCTATCAAAGCATCTGTTAGGGGTATAGGTATTAGTTCAGTTACTATTTATGTATGAATTCATCATTTAATTTAGTGCTTACCTAAAAATATTTCTAAACAAAACGATTACTAATCTCCGTATGTATAGAAAATAATGCACACACTCTATCAAAGTCAATTTTTTACCAATTGATTACCGCTGTTAATAAACCGCTTCATAACCTCAAATATAATCACTTTCTGATTATTAACCAAATGATTGATGTGTTTTTCTTTATTTATTGCTACTACTCAATACTAGCTCAGTTGCAAATATAATAAGTTTGTAATAAACTTGTGGAAAGATACTTTTAAGCTAGCGTTCTTATCAAGCTATTAGTCAGACTTTTTTTATCGTTTCAAATTTAAATTTTTTTTTTTTTTAAATAAATACTTTTGTCACTACAGTTATGAATTTTTATATAATACTTAAATATGTATGTGAAAATGAAACAACTTAATGGGAAATAACTTGGTTTTGTGTGTTGGGACCATGTAACCATAATTAAAAAAAAACAAACTTTGCAAAAACTGAAACAATAAAAATTCCAACAGTTGCACATTCTTGTGAGGTTCTTCCCACAACTGATTACAATTTGAAGTAATTAGATGAGAATTTGGTTGCAAACCTCTTCGAAATGTAGGCTAATAGAGTCTTTCGTCCGGTTGATATACAAAACTAAGTGATATTGTAACACGATCATAGTAAAACGTAATAATTTTATTAGATCTCTGGGAAAGAGTCAGCCAGTATCCTATACAACCAGGTAGGGACGAATTGACGAAACTTTTAGCTAGAAATTCGGAATTTTAGCATTTTCTTCTTTGATAATGCCGACATTTTTACCTGTCTGTATATTTGAATACCGGTTAGTTCGGCTACAAAGGTCTACTGGTTCAGCCCAAAAATCTGACCATTTCAAATAAGAAAAATCTAAGAAAAAAAGAATCAAAGTCTCCGACATCAAGAAAGTTGATAGTTTATTTATGAAACAGAAGTCTCAATATTTCAAACTTTGTTCAAAATTTAAGAATCTCTTACGGGTGGGCTAAAAAGAAAACCGCAACAATAATAAAATAGCGAACAAAATTCTATAAAAGAGCCGGAGGTTTAGAGACCTTTTATTACATTATTAAACTGATATCATAGGAGATCTTGTGTATTTAAAAAAAAAATTAAATATGTAGATATATGGTATTTCTTTTTGGCATTAAGCACCGACCTTGTAATATGTTGTGGCTTATATTAGTATAATGGAGTCGGTGTTGTTTAGTGAATTTAACGAAAAATGGAGCAGTTGGGCAACATTTACCCGCATTTACATTTAACATTTACAAGGTAAATCGAACTTTAGATTAATTGCATTTGTTCGTCGATGTTTTTAATTCATTTCATTTGAAATGAATATAACTGGATTTCTCTTTCTCTCAAGCAAAGCTAATTTGTTATGTTCATAAGCATTATCATGCCATTCCTTATGAATTTCATTACATTCATTGGGAGTTTCATAAGGAATGTAATCAAGAAACTCATGGCAATATAAGCAGATCAATCATCGTTTTACTCATCGAAAGAAAAATATCTGATACCATGAGCAACAGAATACAATATTCATTCGAAGGATAGCCAGAATATCGAGATAAACTATACCGGGAGTTATGAGTCTCCACTCACAGTTTATTGTTAGTCCTTATACTGTTTTTTACATTTGTTACTATTGACTGGTCGCACTACCATTTACATGTAGTGGAGCAAGTCCATATAGCGCTCCTATTATAAGCATCTTCCATTTAACTTCAGTGGAAGCTAGCAAATAAGCAATTTTGAATCGAAATTTCTTTATCAACGAATACAAAGTGCTTGTCGTGTAGAAAAAAAACGTGACCGTATTAAGCATAGTATTATCCCAATGCTATGCATAATCTTATCTTCGAAATTCAGCTGTGCTTGTCACATGTTACAACACTCCTTACCTACCTTACCTACGAATTTGCATGTTTAAGTTCAGAGTAAACTGAGAAAATCATTACTTTTGCACATTTCGTCATATGTGCTAGCGAAGGCATCTCTGCAGTCGCCGTTGTTTATTGTTCAGGACCAACAATCAATTGAATATTTGAAATTGCTGATATTTGATGTTTATAGTTATCCTTTTCAAAACTTGTTTTATCCAACTATGTAGAAACTGTGAAGATCTTACAAGTTAATCATTTGTTTTCGATAATTTTGTCTTTGGCGTAAAACAAACAGAGGCTTTGAGGGATGTATTTTCGAGATGAGACCGCCCAGGAAGGAGAATGAGACCGAGCGTAGCAATCAACAATATCATTCTCTAAGATGATATCTGAGTTGATTTGTATACTATATGTTATATAACTGAACTATCAAGATGAACTTTTTCCATGTCATTTTTAGCAAAAAAGTAGCTTAGACATTGTCATAGTCTCAGAATATCGCACATTTGGTTGGGGACTGGAAGGTGTCTAAGTGAACTTTCCTTTTCAGATCACCGATACCTCCAATTTGGTTTAGATGACCATCCTCCTGACAAACCAATCTTCACCAACTACAGGAAAACTAATTAGTCCAAGTATAGAGAAACTGAAAAGGAAGTGCTTCGTTCCGAAGTTCCAACCCTTCCGAACAACACTGCTGCACTGCGCTCGTGTCTACCATCATAAAAGCTTTAAATAGGACAATCCCACGCTTTTGTTCCACCAAAATATGCTCTGAGGGAGGTGGCTGAATAATTCAACATTCGCCTAGCCTAGTGAAAGGCTGAAGAAGCCACTCGGAACAGGACCACTCAACCTGAAAAAGAGAAGCTCAGTATGCCTTTTGTAAATTGTAAAAGTAGGTTGAAACTTAAGTTGGATGCGATTAGCAAAGCCAATGCCAGATGGGCTAATGGTTTTACATGTAACACAATCATAGATTTGAATTAGCTGGATCTGAAACACGGCAGGTGATCAGCTCCTCAGTAGGTGTCGTTACAGGACACTGTTTGATACAGAAACATACTGAGATGCTGGCCTTCACTTTAATGACCTTTGCAGGAGTGGCAAAGATGAAGAAGAGAAAGAAAAGATTCTTCATATACTATGCACTTGCCTTGCACTCTCTAGGAAAAGGATGCGCCACTTAGACACAGACATTTTCGGAAGCTAGGAGCCTCCAGCGCGTCATATAAAGCTCAGGTTGGTTTGCCGAGTACGACTAGGGTTTGAGATCGTTTGGCATTACAATGGACCAGCGTATGGTATATGTACGCCCGGATCTTGTGCCTTGGCAACTATCTCTACCTAAGCTTAGATTTATATAGTAGAGCCCACTAGTCTCTGAAAGAGTACCATATTGCACTGAGAACATCTATTTGGGTCCATTGTATTCGAATCCCCCTTTTGAAAATTATAAGACGGATGTTACTACTTTTGTACTACACATTTTTTTTTTTTTACAGAATGACCTGTATTATAGGCAATTTCGGCCTTTATGTACAATGCACAAACACAGTCATGGAGAGAAGGAATGGGATTAGGAAGGTAGGGGAAGAGGAGTGAGAACGACCGTAACGAGTGGAGAAGCTGATATATATTTTTCAGTTGTACTAGCTGCTACTGACAAATATTTGCCGATGTTATGGGTGACTGAATGATAGAAAGCGAACAGAATCCATCTACTGAGTATCTAGGCCTTCTTGAAGTGGAACTGTTTCACTTTTACACCGTTTGCCCATTTTATTTCGAATAATTTTTCATCGCCAGTAGCAACTGAAAAATTCGTGCTTAAAAAAGTCCCGTCTGGAGTGGGAATCGAACCCACGACCTATTGACTGAAAATCAAGCACGCTGCCCAATACGCCACGGAAGCCCCACACATGGTAAGGTTTGCGAACCAAAACAGACGCGAATGGTTGACGCCTCAAATGTCGTCTAGTTCTGAGAAGAATCTAGAGCATAACGAAAAGAAGATGACTGTTGGAGATTTGCGGACAGTAACAAAGATAATGTTCAATAGATCCTCCGTCTTACTCCCAACCTCTGCAAGGGTTCGCGCTCGCGATCCTCAGCTTGAATGCGTAGAGCAGGCAATGTCCTGTGGTCAGACCGACAATAGTTCGGACGCTATAGCGACTACGTTACAACAGTTGAGCTGTGATATTTTTATTTACTTCTTGCCAAAAGGATCTACAGCTATCCAGCTGCCGCTATCCCGTCGCGAAAAAATCCAAGGTGATTTGTTTGAAGCTAGACTTGAGA
This sequence comes from Chorisops tibialis, assembly GCA_963669355.1. Taxonomy (NCBI): domain Eukaryota; kingdom Metazoa; phylum Arthropoda; class Insecta; order Diptera; family Stratiomyidae; genus Chorisops; species Chorisops tibialis. Next base: position 264,905,808 of record OY770262.1, on the reverse strand, counting down.
TCTGTTGTTGGTACGAGTACATCGACTGACTTCCTATTGGAGTTAATGTTTGCAGAGCCTTGCCTCGCAAGCAAGTCTTCTCGGTCTTTATCTAATCGGTATCCAAATTTTAAATGCTTCGGATATAGCCGCTTGGCGATTCATTGTATCTGCAAATTGACACTAGTTAAGATGTGCTCTGTGATATTGGAGTACCAGAAGTGCAACCCTGCTATCCGAGAAAATGTAACAAATATAACAATGAAGCAGCCCTACCTAGCTACCTACGTAACTACTAGTTCTTAAATAGGCGAAAACCTCCCAATCAAAAGCTAGTCTAGATCTGTCTTGTATAATAATAAACAACGGAGAAATTGTGTTTCCAGATAAATTAAATTTTTGTTAAGCGGTCGATAAGCTGTTATGGAGCTCAAGTATGGGGATTCGAGAGAGTGATCGGATCGGAAATAACGCAAAGATATTCCATCAAACAAGTATTTAGTTTACTAGCGGTTATGCCCAACTATGTTATTAAGTTGGAGACAGGTGTTGCCGATCTCTATCAACATTCACTGTCAACATGAAGATCTCCTTTCACACGAAGCTGTGAGTTTTTGACGCATGCGTCAAATCCGTGTTGTTGTATGGCTGTACTATGTGGACTTACCAAGAAACTACAGACTTTCGCGAACCAATGCCTCCGACGCATTTTAGGAATATTCTGGGCAGAAGTGATCTCTAAAGACGAAATTTAGAGTACAACTGGACTAAACGGGACTAAAATAAGTATTGAGATGCAAAAAAAAGGCGGAAGTGGCAATGGATCGGTCATACTCTGAGGAAACCAGAGCGAAATATCGCAAAACAGGCTCTGGATTATAATCCTCAAGAAAGACGTCGTGTTGGTTGACCATGTAACACATGGAAGCGAGCAGTTGAGCAGGAGGCCAGAGGAATAAACACGTCCTGGCAACAGCTTAAGGCCGATGCTCAGGATCGCGCCTTGTGGAAGAGAGTTGTTTCTGTTCTATGCCCCTATAGGGGGTCTTAACAGGAATTTGATGATGGTTTTCATTCTTAAAATCCTTTTTAAATACGATATTTTTTTTAGGAATACATGCTCTAGTTGTTTTAGTTGAACAAGCGTAAACTTTGAGGAGCGGACATGCATAAATTATTTCGATAGCCGTAAAATATGTAACAGTGGGTTTTGCGAACAGCAAGTTTTCTGATACAGCAGGACATGCGTTCAAAAGCAAACGCAGCCAAACTAAATTGAAATCAATTTCTGATAAGTAATAATAATTAGGAAATTTTTCTAAATGCTGGAAAGAAGCAACAATTATGCTATTCATAAACCCGGAAAAGTTTTCGTTTCACTTAGTAGCTACAGACCAATTAGTTTCAAAAATTTTTGAGAAAATATTCAACCTTATAATATGTTTTTCGAGCAAGGCACTCCACGTGTCTCAGAGTCACCAAGTTCAACAAAAAGGCATTCCAGAACAAAACATCCCCTGGCATGATCACGTTAAACATTCAAAAAGCGTTTGATACAGTGTAGCGTAATGGACTCCTATTTAAGTTAATGAACTACTCGTTCCCCGAATATTTCATCCGGCTGATCGGTTCCTTTCTCTCGCATCGATCTTTTCCAGTAAAACTAAAACTGCTGGTGTACCCCAAGGATCTTGTCTAAGTCCCCTACTTTTCAACTTATACACCTCCGATCTCCCTACAGACTCTACTTCTGAATCAGCTACGTTAGCGACACTGCAATTTTTACAATATCAGAAGACCCTGCTGTAATCATCAATAACCTACAGAATCAGCTTTGTAAAATTACAACTTACTTCACGACCTGGAAAATAAAAATAAATACAACCAAGACTGCAGCAATTTTTTTTAACGAAAACAAGAGCCTCCCAGTACCCTACCCTTCCCTACAATCCATGTTTTCAGAGAAGATATAACATGATCCAACAACATAAAATACCTTGGGATGCACTGAGACAAATAGCTAACTTACCGTCATCAGGTCGCAAATGCTGTTTCCAAAACTCTGATGCTTTTTAGGATATTACCCCTTGATAAACCGAAAGTCAAAATTATCGATGGAAAACCAATTACTCCTGTATAAAGTTGTAATGAGACCCTGTCTTTTATGTTCAGTCCTGTTTGGAATTCACTTTGCACAAATCAAGAGAATTTCGTACTGGTCGGCGTACCCAGTATTCAGAAATGGTATTACCGTACAACAACACAGGCTAGGGTGTAGTCTAGTGGGTAGCGAATTGGTCTACAATGCGAAGATCATGAGTTCAAATCCCGGTAGATGAATAATTTAAGCATACTGCCTGCTAGGATACACCTTGGTTTGGTGAATATATACCTTGTCTACCTTAATTTACGAAAATGAAAAATTCGTAGATGGAGGGTTGTGCAAAGGGCTTACAACACTTCCAAAGACCAATTTGTACTGTAGGGCCATTGCAGGAGTAGAAGTGGAACGACACAACATTTTTCTCCAATGGTAATTTTCTAAGACAGATATAGTATTCGGGAACTTTTTCGCGGCTTGGTTCGCGGCATCGTGAATGGTGAATGAACCATTAAAAGTTGAAAGAAAAGATTTCCGGATTCTACACTGTTACGCTTTATTATTCGTGACGTTTCGGTCTCTGCTACAGTTTGATAAAGGTCTCAGCAGAGACCGAAACGTCACCAATAATAAAGCGTAACAGTGTAGAATCCGGAAATCTTTTCTTTCATTTCGAAATGCACTGTGAAAACATTCACCAAACCATTAAAAGTTGCTTGGATAAACTTCACTGGTTATAAAGTTTGTAGATCTCGCGATGTATAGATATAAAGCTAATGAAAATTCTCGCTATCGCAGAAGTTCCTGATTATTGTCTGAATAATTCATTAAATATATTGCTATGCAAACTATCCAATTTTTTTCAGAAGCCTGTTGTCGTTATGTCGTACAAAATTTTTCGCCCAACAGCAGCAAGTATCTCCTTTAATGGCAGCCCAAATAGAGCCTTGGGCTTCAGACCTTCAGGATCATTAATATTATCTTATTTAATGTTATGGAAGGGTTGTGAACACTTCGCACAGTCCTCCTGCCTTCGAATTTTAATATTTACAAATTGGGATGACCCAGATATACCCATGTCAGTAGTGCGGTAGAATTATGCGTCGACCGGGATTTACACTCACGACCTTCGCATTTTAGAGTACCACGCTACCCACTAGGCTACACCCAAGTTTAGTATGCATTCCAAAACTGTAGTCGGTGTAGTTTTTTTGCCAATTTTTATTTCATTGCAACCCAAGCGAGGAATTTTTAACCATCTTTTACTAAAGTACAGACACATAAGCATAGAAAAAGTGATAATTTGTCTAATACTCTCTTCAAAGTTTACTTTCCGTGTTAGTTTTTATTAATCCAATGCATACGTTTTGTTCTAAACCCATTCACAAACGCCAGGGTGATACTCCTTTTACAAATTAACAATTGATATTAGTTCAGATAAAGAATAAGTCCCAATGGCGGCTCCTCAAATACAGCAGGGACGGCACTGACCTGACTCATACAAATAATCGAAAAAATGTCTTTATTTTACAATATAATCTAAATAAAATAATTTTAATATATTACTAGCTCTTCTATTGCATACAATTCGAAGCATTCAGCAAAATATCGATTTATGATTTTTGATCATCATTTTACTCTGACCGAAAATCCCACAATTTCGCTCGAACAGCTTCGATGAAGGTACGAAAACTATCGCTTCCACCACCTACTTCGAAACTACGTATTTTTTCCCTCTCTCACACTTAAAATCAACATGAGGCAATGACACGACAAGGCAGATAAGCTTTGCCTAGTTTTCTTTGGGAAATCGTATTCAGATTGTGGATGTTTGGCGTTGATTTGTACTCAGCGTGCAAAATTTTATGTAATTCGATCGGCTCGCCGGACCCGCATTTTTTTAACAGCATTTTTCTAAGGTAATGAATTTAGTGGTGCCATACGGATGTTTTTTTTTTATTGCCGTACAATTCAAATCCTATAAACGAATGCGATGTGTCATATTTAGGGGCGTTGATTAATAATTTGGTTGAAAGTAGAAATTTAAAGTCGTTTCAGTAATGACTAATTTTTCGGCAGTTAATGCAGAATGTCGACGTCTTTCAAACTTGATGTGTTTTAGCACATAATGGCAATATGTCGCTAGTTACAGAAAGTTCTAATAAATTCTGAGGAAACAGGAGGCCAAGACCCGAATTGAGCTGTAGTGCCATTAAAGATGCAGATAAGAGCAGGCGTCCTAAATAGCAATTTAGTGGTTACAGCAACTGGTAACTCCCGACCCAGATGAAAAATCACGAGCCGCCCTATCATAGAGATCGACGCTTCTCCAGTGAACATGATGAGCATCACATCCGATTTTGAACAGGAAAGGATCCAGTTTCTGATCTATTTAATGAAGTGGAACACGCTACAGTTAAGATTTTTCAGTAAAAAAAAAAATAGTTTTACGAAAATCAAAAAAATCAAAAATTTAATCTAAACACATTACTTGTGCATTGGTTCAAATCGCATTTAAGAGTTATGCTTTGATACAGATGGTATATAAAATCACTAAGTTCTCTTATGACTACAGATCCACAGTGCTAGATAAAATGAAATTAAAGTAACAGAAAAACAACATTAAGGTGTCATGAATTGTAAAAATAATTAAAAAAAAAAAAACAACATTATTCCCATTATCTCATGCCTAATTTAGATAACTTTACACAACCTAGATCGCCTCGTACGTTTCTATTTGAAGAAAAAATTAATCTTTTTATAGCATAATGTACAACTAAATCTTAATTTCTTTTGAGTAAATAAAAAAAAAAGAAAAGAAAAACACCAACACAACCGTTCAAAGCACCCCTGTGATTTTACTGTCCTTGGTGGTACCAAATTCTCAACTTCCGATAGATAAGAAAGGTGTTTAAGGCACTTAAGATGTCTGATCTTTTTCAAGGCATACACTGAGCATTATATGTTATGCTCGCACCATTGCCACACGCAGGATTATAAAGTCATTTTAAACAGGAAAAATTTCGAGGAAATTTATTGCAACACTTGAATTTTTCATTTTACGAACTTACAGTCGCCACGTGCAAATTTTATAATTTTCAACTTAACAGCATGATAAGTAGTCGCTACTTCAAACAATAACCGTCGCCTTTTCACTAATCAGCAGAAATATTGAAAATTTTCACTTCAAAGATAAAAAGAAATGTCTAAGAAAAACTACCTATGGTTTAGACTACCTAGGAAAAATAATTACACAAAAGAACCCGCAGCCAGGCGCCTTATCATTGAATTGTTATTCAATCTATCTAGCAAATAATGTCACATGCAGGTACTTAATATTGCATTTGATGCAAACATGTACTTAATGAAATTTGTATTTTATTATGCATCGCGTATGACATTAATTCTGAACTGAAATACTAGAAAATTAGATTAAATTGTTTCACATTTGAGACAGCTGCGTTTATTCAAATATTTTCATTGTAATTATCTGACGCCTTTCGAAGAATTATATTACGAGGAGAGTTCAAAAATTTCGCGGAATAATGGGTTGTCCATCCCGTGAAAATATTTTTAACTGAAGGTGTTCTAACACTCAATACGGATACAAATACAAAGTTTCTGTCAAATCGAATCACTAACAGTTATAGCCAAATCAACAAGTTAATCGGAAAGAAAACACTAACTATGGACAAAATTGAGATTCGTGCTATCACACAGATCCTTGCTAAACAAGGAAAAACGCCACGAATCATTTTAGAAGAAATGTCATATGTTTACGGGGACTCTTGCTATAGTTTATTCAGGCAAGGCAGAGAGTCAATTAAAGATAATAAACACTAGCGACGGCCGATTAAGGCCACTTCCTCAAATCGCAAATGTTGAGAAGCTTGTTCTCGAAGATGCTCGTTTAAAGAAGAAATAAATCACATAAGTGGTTGAAGTATCAGATACAACCATTTTAAATATCCTACACGATCATCTCGGCATATCTACAGTCAGCGCAAGATAGGTACCGAGGATGCTTGCTTCAGCGGTTTTGAAAAAGCAGCGCGTCAAGCGTTTACGCGAGAACAGGGATAAAATTTTGATCCAGATTGTTACTGAAGACGAAACTTGGGCTCTTCATTATGAGCCTCAAACAAAGCAGGAGTCAATATAGTGGCTCACGTTTGAAATCTCACTACAGAAATAGTCTTGTTAAGTATAGTCTTAACTCTATACTAGAGATGTGTAGTTCACGAATGAACTAGTTCATTTGAACTACTCACAGTATCGAACTAAACGAATTATTCACTAAAATTTTCACAGTTATTTCGAAATGAGCTGTTAGTGAGTTGAATGTGAAATCCGTAAGTTTGCGTGTTCGGGTCACAAATTGTTATTAACATACAAGCATAACCTCATCGCGAAACACATTCGCAAAGCATTAAATCCATACACCACTCGATTGTGTTATTGTCAACTCAATACGATCGTATCTCAGCTCTCGCACGGAGAACGAACTATATTGTATGAATGTTCGTACGTTGCATTGTTAAACTAAACTGATCAGACTGGCACACTAATGATTGCTCTAATGTATATATATTTAGTGAACGAACGAACTATGAGCTCAATACGATCGCGAAGAAAAGTAAAAAGATTTCCAGATTCTGCACTGTTACGCTTTATTATTCATGACGTTTCGGTCTCTGCTGAGATCTTTATCAAACGTTCTCAGCAGAGACCGAAACGTCACGAATAACAAGGGTCTTTCAATTCGAAATGAACGGTGAAAACATTCACCAAACGACCACAGAATTGTTTATGAATCGAACTAATCAGACTGATGCATTTTTTTCAATTTGATACGTTTAGGTGACGATCGAACTATCAGCTTTTCATTTTTTTTTTAATTTTCTTCATTTTTTGTTACCCTGCTCTTATGACTTGTATATATCTCGAAAACGGATGTACAAATTGAATCGGATGCTACTTTTTTCTCTTTTTCGACTCAAGATATCTGTAAAATTCAGTTGAAGATATTCAGTTTGACTCGATTATCCGCAAAACAAAATGACTTTTGTAGTTTTTTGGATAAATTTCGAGAACGACTGCTCGGATTGATTCTACTCTTTTGACTCGATATGTCTGCATTATTTCAATCATCAATTCTCTAGATTCAAAAATCGGTGGCGGACCGGATGGGATCCCGAACCTTTTTGTGAAAGCTCTCTCCTCGGAGCTCTCAGTGCCACTATCTATTTTGTTCAATAAGTCTCTTGAAGAAGGCTCGTTTCCTGCATGCTGGAAGTTAGCTAACATAGTACCCATTTTAAAGAAAGGAGATACCGAAAATGTCTTAAATTATCGCCCGATTTCCACCCTGAACTGTTTTGGAAAGGTTTTTGAAAGATTAGTTCATAATGTAATATGGTATAGACTTTATCAATTGATATCACCAACCCAACATGGATTCGTGAAAGGTAGATCTACTTCTACTAATTTATGTGAATTCACTAATTTCGTTGCTCAATCCTTAGATCGTCATAATACTGTCCAAGTCATATATACCGATTTTTCAAAAGCTTTCGACACTGTTAATTGTAAAATTCTAATCTCAAAACTTGGAAGGTACGGTGTCTCTGGCTCTCTCCTGAACTGGTTCAGTTCGTACCTTACGGACCGTCGTCTCCGAATTACGTTCAATGGATACTCCTCTACCGAGTTTCTTGCTAACTCTGGTGTCCCGCAGGGATCGATCCTTGGTCCTCTATTATTTACTCTCTTCATAAATGATTTGCCCCAATTTGTATCTTCGAACTGTCTTTTATTCGCTGACGACCTCAAACTGTTCCGGGAAATTTCCTCCGTTTCTGATGGCATGATTCTCCAGGCTGATTTCTCTGCTGTCTCTCGTTGGTGTTCAAACAACGATATCTTTTTGAACATAGAAAAGTGTTTTACTATGGAGTACTCGTATAAGACTACCTCCTCTGTTCTCTCGTACTCTATTAATGGATCCATCCTTACAGCAGTAACCACAATAAAGGATCTAGGAGTGGTCTTTGATCGTAAACTTAAATTCGTCAATCATTTCTCCGAGATTACTAATAAGGCATACAGACTTGCTGGCTTCGTCCTCCGCACGACCGTCCAGTTTAATCGTCCAAGAACAGCTGCTCTCCTATTTTCCACACTCGTCCGTAGTATTTTGGAATACTGTTCCACCGTCTGGAATCGACACCATTCTTGCCATGTTCGAACCATCGAATCTGTTCAGCGTAGATTCACTCAAACCCTTTTCTATAGATTAAGGAAGCCTCATATCGACTACAATGGCAGACTTGAAGTACTTCACCTACAGCCACTGCATTTAAGGCGGACCTTCCTCGATGCTTGCTTCTTCTTCAAGCTGTGCAACTACCTGCTCAATACCCACTATCGCTATCATCCTAGGGTATACGGAGTATACGCCGTACACCCTCTGGTCATTTCCTAGAAAAAGCGTATACCCTCTGGTACCAGGGCTGTATACGATGGTATACGCTGTTAAATACGTCGTATACCTTGTGTTTTTTCATAGAAGTAGGTTATAACGCATATTTTTACATGGAGATAACTATGAATGTGTTATATGTTTCAGTGCATTGTTTGCATCAAAACCACATGAGTACCAAAGAAACGTCACGAGTACATATGGCCACCTACTCATCACCCTTCCCGCATGCATATCCCATTCCCACGCAGTTCTATTTTTTTTTTTTATTACGGCACCTAGTGTAGCTTAGGGAGTCATCCTTTAATGCAATGCACAGTTATGTCGGTATAGGAGGTGGAATAAGGTTTATTGTGGTGGAGAGACGAAAATGACGGTGGACATTGTTCTTAAAGCTCCGCAGGTTGTACTTGTTGGGAAACAAACTAACTGGTAAATCGTTCCAAAGTCTTCACGTTCGGAAAATGAATGACTGCCTGTTTTTCACTGTACGAGGAGACCTGTATTTTGGATGCGTTGAACTCTTCTCTATTTTTTCTAAATAAACTCATAGGTGTTATCTAAATTACTGTCATCTGCAAAACTTTGGATTGGATGACAGAAGTCGCTTATAAAGATAAGTGTTGGAGATAAAACAGAACCTTAAGGGATGCCGGAATCAATTGGGTAGGAGGAAGAATTAACGCCATCCAATACTACTCATATAGTGCGTTCAGAGAGATAACTCTCAATCCATTGAACAAGAATATCATTGAAACATATGGCTCTAAGCTTAATTAAGAGACATCCATGCCAAACTCTGTCAAAAACTTTTTCAATGTCAAGTGCAAAAACTTGACCATCGCCATATTTATGTAAGCATGAGTTCCAGCACTCTGTTAAGTAGACCAAAAGATCTCCCGTCGACCGTTCAGAATTGACAGCAGTTTCCAGTACTTTCAAGACCACAATGACTATTGGGCTGTAGTTGGCGAGGTTCGCTTTGCTTCCTATCTTGGGAGTTGGTTGAACATTCGCAACTTTCCACATACGTGGAGAGCGTCCAGACGAGTAAGAAAGATAGGAAAGATTGCGAAGAGGTTTAGCTAATGAAGAGATGCAATTTCTAAGGGGTCCGTACCAGGGGATTTGTGGATATTGAACTCTTGAAGGATCCGAGAAATAAGTCTCATACGTAAATGCATGTAGGCAGTGAGAAACCAGAATGATTTACAGCGGGAGGCGATTGATTTGATAGTGGAAGGCGAGAGTTTCTTACGAAACTTGCTGCTAATAAGTTAGCTTTTTCACTAGGATCATTGACGGAACGGTCGCCATCAACTAGAAGTGGTATTGGAGAAGAATTGAAATTGCTGTTTACCATTTTGAACAATGACCAAGATCTAGAGCCTTTGGGACACTGAAGGATCTTCTGTCGATTGTGTCGATTGTTTTAGATCCTTCGCTATTAGTTGCGTTAATTGTAAATTCGATCATGTTTGCGGTTTTCAGCTGTTTAATTGAAAATTTCTTACATCGACTAGGTTATGAACAGAGACAAAACAGTTCCCCTGAAATTTGAAAAGTTTCAAAACCGTCCGCAGTGAAAAAATCTTCTAGGCTAAAAAGACCAGCAAAAATTTTAAATTTAAGAATATCCCTTAGGTGCGTAATCCAAGAATCGTGCCATAATAAAAAACAATTAAACAAAAAATTGTTGTGTAGGATAGTAAAATATCAATTCAATATTTTATTATATTATTGATGATTTTATGATTTTATAAATTTATCATCATCGGTCACCGGTGACCACTCTAGCCTTATATACATATATACCCTCTGCAGGACCTACGGCTACAGCCCTAATTTATAGGACGACATATTTCGTTTGAACTATGTACACCCAACTCTTTTTTTACACGGTAGACACGTTCCAGTGTAAGCCGTATAAACAAAACCGTGCAAAAAATGTCATGCTAATCGAAGATGTGTTCCAGAATTTAAAAAAAAACCTGTAAACGTTTAGAAAATCGTGCAAAAAAATAATGAAATCCACATGTTAATTCTATAAAAAAAATCAAAATTTTAATGAAACATGAAACTTACTTAATAACTATCATCTACAATGGCACCACAGCCCAAATCGGACCTTGGCCTCCTGATCTTCATGTTCCCTAATATTTTTCCCTACTTATTGTGGAAGAGTTGTTAGCCCTTCGCACAAGCCTCTATCTACAAATTTTAATTTTCGTAAATTGAGGTAACTTAGGTATACCCAAGCAGGTAGTGTGCTAGAATTATGCTTCGACCGGGATTTGAACTCACGACCTTCGCATTGTAGACCAACACGCTACCCGCTAAGCTACACCCTAGCTATCATCACTGCTTGAAAAAGGTGCAGCACGTTTATTGCTAACTGAAGCATTGCTCTCATTGCTTGATATGTCTAACACGTTTAGTGAGGTTGAACCTATTGAAGACTCCCGTTCTTTAATAACGTCCCTTAATTTTGGCTTTCTTTTTATTAAAAAATCTGTTTACAGATTCTCTTTTTTTCGATTTTCAAATTGCTTACACCTGGTTACAAGTTCTGTTACAAGGAAAATTTTCAATAGAAAACGAAGACCTTCACTTTGTAAATTTATATTTTCAGGAAATTATTAGTATTATAAATTGTTAAAAAGCAACATTATTCAAAATGACCTCCTTCTGTGTCAAAACAAGCCCGAAGTCTGCGGGAACAGTCGTCAATTGAATTATGCACCTTTTCCCGCGCGAATTCGTCCCTTGTCTTGATTAGGGACCTCTTCTGGCTCTTCGAACTCGGATCCACCTTACCAACATCAGCTAATTTCACATCCTTCCGTTAGCTAGCCGTCCCGGCTATACCGAACCTCTGCTTTTAGGCATCCTTGAGTTTGCTACTATTATCACCAATTAGTTTTACATCAATTTCATCATCACATCATTTCGTCAGCTACTGGGACGTCCCGGCTACACCAAGCCCCTGCCTCAGGCTTCCTTTAGTTTGCAACTTTATCACCCATTTTACATCAATTTTTACATCCTTCCGTCTGCTACTGGGCCATCCCGGCTATACGGAGCCACTGCTTTTCGCATCCTTCAATTTGCAACTTTATCGCCCATTGGTTTTGCATCAATTTTCGCATCCTTCCGTTAACTACAAAGCCGTCCCGGCTATACGGAACCCCTGCTTTTCGCATCCTTCAATTTGCAACTTATTGTACGAACCGGTTAGCCACCATTCATCAGTTCTTACATGTCCTGCATCTAGTACCTATTGAGTCAAAATCGATACACCCTGGTACGGGGTTGCCAATACCTCCTTCCGTAGTACTAAGTTTAAAGTCCTTGATGAGGATAACCTCACTTCAGTCTAAGTTCACACAAGACTTTGATACTGATCGAACAGCTCAGGTTCGTGGAATTGCTGTGGACCAGCACTTACTTCCCTGTGACAGCTCGAGTCCGTGAAGTCGCTTAAGTCTCTGAAGATATTCGCATGATTTGGCAAGCTTCCTCATACGACTACCCCCCATGGGGGGTCAGGGGTAAACCATAAGAAGTAGTCCAAGGGATTGAGGTCAGCGCTCCCAGAGGGCCAATCTGAAGCCCATATGAAATCACGAAAGTTTTCCTCAAGCCAAACCTGAGTTTATCTGGCCTTGCGGGTGGGAGCAAAACGCTGCTGGAACAACCAATGTCGTCCCCACACATGGTATCGCTCAAATGCATCACAATATGCTGTTAAATATCTTCTTCATAATCACTGGCTCCAGTTTTGACGCTCTTTTTATGAAAATGGAAGTTTTTGGTGGCTTCATAGCTGACTTCGACCCAGACCATCAATGACGAGGGATGATGACCCTTTTGTACATTCTCAACTTTTTTCCCCGTGCTTTCTGAGAGCTGGTAGCATAGACCCGGTCTTTTGACACTTACATTATTTAATATAATAATAATAATTATATGGAAAATCAATTCTTGTTTTCTCTGTGTACTGCCTGGAGTGGGAATCGAACCCGAGATCTATGGGCTGTGAAGTAAGCACGATGCCACTACGACACGGAGGACTCCAATTACGGCCATATTGGCATAAGGTAGATTCCTGAAATATTTAATGGGATAATTGGCTTCTGAAGTCAAAAATACATTAAACTCACGTACGTAATTGCAATGGATCCAAACCTTTTTCATGACAGGGATCTAAAGAGAGATACCCTTCGATGCACAGTCATGTGAGTTCAGGAAGAAAAATAACAATGGAAATGCTGAAATTGGTATTGAAACGCTGAAGGTCGTATAATTCCAATTCCGATGTAATTTATCGCCCGATGCCAGCCTCATTTTTCCGCTCCCTATGTGAAATAAATATTTCCCAGTTTTACAACAGTTGACATACGGTTTGTTATTCTGGTCCCTAGATTCCCATCTCCATAGTCCTTTCTGCTACAACCCTTACCCTGACCTGTAAATCGACTTCCCACGTATGAGCAATTTATCCCAAAAATAATAAAGTTTGCAGATATTTTTTCATTATTACTATAGTAGTTATATTTATCAATCCACAAATTCGCTTCGTCTTTCAAAATTTTACAATAAAATTTATTAACCCATTTCGTTAGTCGAAAGTAAAACTAATTCCAAAAACGTTATCTAGCGCTTCTTGAGTAACTTTACCAGTTATAGCAATTAAATTTTCCACATTAGGCGAATATGCATATTAATTGACCTTCGAAATCAACATATTTTTCACAATTTAACTAATAAATTGATTTGCACAATTTCAGTTATAAATCAATTCGATAATTAATTTATTTATTTTTTTACTTCCCAATTAATTATTCAGATTTCCTTGAACTATTTCTTTATTGCGGTCAAATTAATTCATTGATGTTATTCTTTAATAGTTCATTCAATTCCATTGATTTATTTAAGAGCAATAGGCTGCGTCTAAGATCGAAAAGATACCCTTTTTTTGTCACCTATTCATTTATTTAATTTTACACAAATAATTTGCAAAATATACGATCGATCTACTTTCTCTTTAATGAATAGTATAGTAGATTTTAAATTTATTAACTCATCTGTTGGAAATTTCACATAATAAGTTATGGACAAAACAAAAATAACACCTTTGCCAATGCCGATCAATAGATTTTGTCTGGAATATTGTTTAAAAAATTTCTGTTTTGATAATTTATTAAAGTTATTGTTTGTAAATCGATTTATGTGTTCTGTTCTATCAACATATCGGAATATTATTAATAAAAAGTTATGTTTTAAACATGAAGGAAATTTATATTGGTATCAAATATTGTTTCTTTTTAGATCGAAAAGAAGCATTTAAATACTTTACTTACTTTAAAATACTGAGATCTAGGCAATAGACGAAGGACGGGGTGTGTTGGTCACGCGCTGGAGCGACGTTGTAGAAGACACGAAAGATTGAGCTTTCAACTGGGGGATAAGTAAACAGACGAACAAAAAAATCTATGTGCTCTGAAGTTCCCAAACAATACCCTGACTGGCTATAACTAGGGGTGTAAGTGCTGGCAAGGGAAAACAATGTTCCATATGATGTATTATTAATAAAACTTGCTTGTTCTGAATTTTCTTGTCAATTGCCATAATAACTTTTCAATCTCTTTTATTGATAACATAAAGAAATTTTTTTTAATAGTAGGTATTCAATTTTATTTAAAGAGACCGTGTGAATTTCACTTTGAAGCTAATTATATGATATTCGATGTAATCAATCGTCAATCGAAGAAAATATTTTGTGAACCAATAGTTAACGACCAGAGCTATCATTCATATCATATTGTTCGTTAAGTCATTGAATACAACAGCTTTGTTGGTAATCCTATTTGTTTTGCTTCATGATTTCGAACTACTGGTCTTTTGTAACCATGAGTCCGAAATAAACGAATATAAAGTAATCTGAAACGTTGCAATATTAATGGTTATTGGACAAAAAATTTGAAAATAAACTAATAAAAATTTTTCGAACAGATGAGTTACCAAAGGCTGACATTATAGAAAATTTGATGGCATCTTAAATCGAATTGGTTTCAAAAATTTATTGGAAAAACAATTTTTTTAAGTTAAAAACATATCAATTTCAAGCAAATTATTTTAATTGCCTAGAATTTAACAAAATAAATGTTGTTTTTTTTGTAACTGCAATAACAAGAAGTGCATAATAGAATTATGATAGGGTGTAAAGCCCATTCATATGATACTCTAGATGAAATAGGAATGAGTTTATTGTATCGGAAAATATGTCATCTCAAATTCTTTCGAATAGTGAATAGCGAATTTTGCATGGGTGGTGGTAAAAGCAGAGGGAGGAGGTTTTTAATTTTTGTATATAACACTGAACGTAGTATACAAAATGTTTCATGCTGAATTTAAAGTTTGTAGATTTCATAATTTTTGAAAAAATTTGTCTGGTTTTATGGCATTTGTATGGGAGGTGGCAGAGAAAGTGGGAGGTTTAGGATGATTTTGGATCTGCTTATCAACATCCTAATCACAATGCGTTGCTACTCATATGTTCGAAGGAGAAATACATTTCTTGAATATTCAATACAACAAAATTGTATGGGAGGTGGTAGAAGGAGTGAAGCGAAATTCATATTTTTTTTTAACATTTATTGCAATTATTAACGGACAAATTCTGGCAAAGTTTGAAGTTTGTAATTTTCCTAGTTTAAATGAAAATCGATTAAGTGCATTTGCCAAAAATTGTGCATTTGTATGGGAGGGAGTTGAAGGAGTATTTGAATCAAAACCAAATTTTTCGAAATCATCAAAGATATTTATAATAGTATACTTTTCTCAAAATATAAAGTTGATAATTTGACGGTTTTGGAGAAAAATAATTTAGTTCAAATTCCGAAATTTCTTGAAAATTTGTATGGGAGGGGGTAGAAAGAGTGGGTTGAAGTTGATAGCTTTTAAAAAATCGGTTGCAATTGTAAAAACATTAATTATGACACAAATTGGTTCTTTTAGCTATACTAGTTGCAATGAAAACCGAATAAATGCATTTTTGAAAAGTGTACATTTGTATGGGAGGTGGTAGAAGGAGTAAAAACATCAGATCAATATTTTTCGACGTCAATGATATTCACAGCGTTATCTTCTTCTACTTCTACAATGGCGCTATAGCCCAAATCGGACCTTGGCCTCCTGATGCACAACCCTCTTTCTAAGAATTTTTTCATTTTCTTAGATTGAGGTGACCAAGGTATACCCAAGCAGGCAATGTGCCGGAATTATATGTTGCGCCGGCCGGGATTTGAACTCACGACGTTCGGATTACAAGACCAACACACTACCTACTAGGCTATACCCTAGCTATTCATATCGTTATGCTATGACGTAATTGTTAAGCCAATAGATGAAATGTTTTTGGAGAAAAATCAATTTCTTTAAATTTCAAAATTTCATGAAATTTGTAAGGGAGGGGGTAGAAGGAGTGGGGATGGGGCCCGTTCACGAACTTTAAGTAAATTTTTTGCTAAAAATTACATATGACAAATTTCAGCACGATAGGTCAAAACTTTCGAGAGTTATGTTGTAGACAGACGGACAGACAGACACACGGTCACTCGGAATCGAGGTTTTTGAGCGACAACAAATATTTCTGTACCCTTGACTCTGTGCGATCATTATTTCTTAGCGTTACAAACGGTAAGGCAAACACAATATACTCTCAGATTTCATCTAGAGTATAAAAATAAAAATCTAGGCATCCCACAGAGCCAAAAATTCTTCATCGATTAGCATTTAATATAAACCACGAATTTTCAAATTTCATACATCGATAAATGTAAATAATAAAAATTGCTAATGAAGATATTGCAACAAATAATGGATCTTAATTTTTTTTTTATTTTGGTTTTTGTATTTTTTTTATCGAAAATACTTCTGCAAATTTGAACTCTTTTTCACTTATAAAAATTATTTTTTTTACAGAAAACCTTGGCAGACATAACATAAGAAACATCTAGAAACAAGTCGAGCGCAACTTTATTATTCTTGGGACAAGTTAAGAAAGTTTGGGAAGTCAATATGCAGGTTACGTGGTAGCAGATAGTGGAAACTAACGTAAAAAGGGTTCTGACAGCTATTAACTGCATTTTCGAATGGCTCCAGTGCATAGAATCAATATTTCATTAGTTTATTTGTGCAAATTTGGATTACTAGTGGTTCAAGAGGTGGGTGGAAGTTAATAACTGTTTAACTGATTGCTTGAATCACTTTCAAATTTTTCTCTATAAAATGTTGATTTCACGTAAGTAAACTCTATGAAATTCGGCGAATTTTTTATTCATGAGTATATGGTAGGTAGAAGTCTTGAACCAATTAACATTTTAAATTTTTATAAATTTTTTTCTTTTTTATTTGCTGAAATTATGTAATTTCAGCAAATCTTTTATTTCCACACTTTTTTATTATTTGGGGAACACGTGAGAGCACTACGACCTTCTCGGCCTATTCTGTGTTTATCTATAGCTTTGGCTAATCTAAGTATCTTTAAGGGAACCATGTTGGCTAGTTCCTCGGTAGAAAAGAAACCTTTTCCGAGAAGATTGTGTATTTTCCTTGCTACTGCTTCACAGTGACATAGGATGTGTTCTGTCGTTTCTGAATCTTCGAAGCAAAGGCGTCATATGTCGGTTTCAGCTTAAACCATAGTTTTAAGGTGGTAGTTTACTCCACTATGCCCATTATTAGACCGATTAAAGTACTAATATTCACACTTAATATTTAAATCTAAAATATTGCATTCTTGATTTTTTCACTACACATGAAATATCTTGTCCAGGTTATTTCTGAGATTTTCGCATCGATTTTACTTTGGAAAAATGGACTTGAAAGTTCAAACTTTATTGCATTTTTGATAACATAATTCATCGGAATGTTCCCTTTCGATTCACTCTTAAATAATAATAACCATAATATTTCAACTACTCGTTCATAAAGCTCTTCATAATAAAAAAAAATGTCGGCATAAGAAATGTAAACCTCTTATCTGACTATCGTAACTTTTTCTCTTAGCATAAGCAGATAAAAACGGAAATCAAGAAGGCTTTCTCGGAACACATTACACAACTCGAGGCGTCTTTGTCGTATATTGAGGCCGAACCGAAAAAAACATTATTTTCCTTTTGAACTTAAGTTTGGAGATATTAGAACTACCAGTCCGCAAGCAATGTGTGAACTTTTTCCTCTGTGTTCAGTCTCTCTAACGAAGACATATTCTATGACTTTTTCATGCCACCGCGAAACCCCACCAATTCGTAGCACACTCTTTAGAACGTCGTAACACTGTGCACATCATATGCTCTAATTTTTCCAAAGCTTTTGACACTGTTAATGAAATTCTTTCCTCAAAACTTGAAAGGTACTGTGTCACAGGCTCTTTTCTGGCTTGTTTTAATTCATACGTCACGAACTGTCGTTTGCGGATTGCGTTCAATGGACGTACATCTGGTTCTACCTAACTCTGGTGTCCCACAAGGATCGATCCTTGGTACTATACTATTTTCACTCTTCATTAATGACCTGCCGCAACTCTTATAATAAAATTGTAGCTTATTCGCTGAAAACCTCAAATTGTTCAGTGAAATTTCCTCTTACTCCGACTGCATGGATCTTTAGAGTCTGTTTGCGGGTCTAGCAATGATATTTCTTAATCATTGAGAAGTATTTTGCCATGGAGTTTCCGTGTAAGATTACCACTCCCGTCCCCACTCACTTTATCAACAGATGTATCCTTACAACAGTATCTACCTTAAAGGATCTAGAACTGACCTTCAATCGTAAGCTTAAATTCATTTATCATTACTTGGAAATTACAAATAATCAATACAGACTTGCTTGTTTCGTCCTCCATACAAGAACCCAATTTAACCATCCAAGAATAGCTCCACTGCTATTTTCCACTTTCATCCGTAGATCCATGTTCTGGTCATCAAATCCGTTCAGCATAAATTTATACGAAATCGCGTATACAAATCAAAATATCCACATATTAACTACAATGACACACTTGTAGCACTTCAATGCCAGCCTTTACATAACACGAAATTTCCTCGATACTTGCTTCCTCTTCAAACTTGACAAATGCTTGCTCTCTATCTACCTCTGTGACGATTTAAATTTGCGGTCAAGTACGGTCTCAATCTGGAATTCAGATATTTTATCCTCCTCAAGACTTATTCGATATTTACTATAACTATCCGATACTGAGAATGCAAAGGAGCCACGATCAACTTAAACTTCGATCTTTAACTGCGACAGCCTAATGGGTAGCGTTTTGGTCTTCATTGCGGAGGTCAGTAGTTCAAATCCCGGTCGACCAAAAATTTTAACACAATACTTGCGGTGGTATATCTTGGCCACCTCAATCTGAGAAAATGGAAATTCGCAGATAGAGGGTTGTGCGAAGGGCCAACAACACTTTCACAATAACAAATAAAATGATAAGGAACCTAATGACCAGGAAGTCAACACCCAGCTTGGGCTGTAGTGCCTTGAAGAAGAAGCTACCATTTTGATTTACATTGAATGTAACCTTGACTCCGTAAATCATTTCGATCCACTGTTAAGAAGCACTATTCTAGATGAAATAGAGATTCTTGTGCCTTATGTGCTCAGTATGTTTTGTATAAGAAGTGGTAGAAGGGGTGATGATATTTCGATAGTTTTGTGCTCTACGTTAATGATCTTGTAACAAAACTATTGTATGCTTAATTTGAGTACGATATGCAATTCAAAAATTGATTTGATCTGTTTGGTAAAACTGTGAAATTTATTATTTACTAGAGATCGCCCGCGACTTTGTCCGCGTAAGATCGCAATAATAAAATTTTTTTAGAATGTAGTTAGTAGTAAATTATATCGGATAAATAATCTGCTTAGTTTGATGGCTCTTTGAACACAATGTTTTGTATTTTGTTGGAATCAGAACCATAAATTATTATTATTACTCGCATTTGTATGGGACAGGCTCATGATCAAATCAAACCCGTGATTCGAGATCATATGTATACGTGTTGAAGAGCGTTAAGGACATGTGAATAGTTGTTGCTTGTGTTAGTTAAAAAAAGCCCAAATAAAATGACATTAAGCTTAAATACATAACAGGACTTCGATTGTGCGTAAAACTCAATTATATGAAGCTACCGATGAAATCTAAATTTTTGTAATCTTAAGAATTATTGTGTGGTGAGTGATAGAAGGGATGACAGTACTAAATTAATTTATTTCATATCATGCTAGAGTAGCTATAGAAATATTTTGCACCAAAGTTAAGCTTGAAAAATTGAATAGGTAACTTGAGAAACCTAGTGCATTGGATTTAGTGAAATTGTGCAATTTGTATGGGAGGTGGTAGAAGGAGTGGGGGGTTTCTGGTAGTTTTTCTAGAAACAACTATAATCGCCATGCAATTGACATCTTACAAATTTGAGATCAGTTAGATTCACACTTTTCAAGAAAATCGAGTTTTCGCAAAGTCGTGGAATTGTGTCACATTGTAAGGGAGGAGGTAGAAGGATTAATTAATTAATTAGGGATTTAATACAAAACTTTAGCTCGATCAAAGTTATACGCACTGAGAAAATTCATTTAGAGTATTTCATGAAAAAGTGCAGTTTGTATGGGAGGTGGTAGAAGGAGTAGGGGGTTTTTGCTAATTTTTCTAGAGACTACTATAATCATCATGCAATTCTTCTACAATGGCGCTACAGCCCAAATCGGACCTTGGCCTCCTGATATTCAGGTTCCTTAACATTTTTCATTACTTATTTATATTCGCACAACCCTCTTTCTACGAATTTCTCATTTTCGTAGATTGAGGTGACCAAGGTGCTGGAATTATATATTGCGTCGTTATATATTGATTCTGACAAAATTTCGTCTTTTCAGCTTTACTAGTTTCAATGAAAATCGAAAATATGTATTTTTCTAAATTGTCCTTTTGTATGCAGGTGGTAGAAGGAGTAAGGGGATCGGATATTATTCTGTGATAATAATGACATCTATATCATAATAATTTGACCTAAATTTCAAGTCGATAGCTTAAATAGTTTCAAAGAAAAATCAATTTCTTAATATTTCGAAAATTCATGAAATTTGTATGGGAGAGGGTAGAAGGAGTGGGGGAATGTAGCTCATTCACGAACTTAAAGTTACTTTTTTGCTAAAAATGACACACAAAAATTGTTAGCACTATAGCTCAAAGCTTTCGAGAGTTATGCTGTAGACAGACAGACAGACGGACAGACAGACAGACAGACGGACAGGCGGTCACCCGGAATCAAGGTTTTTGAGCGACAACAAATATTTCTGTACCCTTGGAGGCTCTGTGCGAGCATTATTTCTTAGCGTTACAAACGGTAAGGCAAACACAGTAAACTCTCAGATATCATCTAGAGTATAAAAAAAAAACAATTTCAGGGTAATAATTTTTTTTTTTTTCTATGTCGATCACAATATTTTTTAATAAAGTAAAATTGCAAACCTCCCCTATCTGCTTCTACCACCTCCCATACAAAAGTCACTAATCACTATTCGAAAGAATTTAAGATGACATATTTTCCGTTACACTTAACTCTTTCCCATTTCATCTAGAATATAGCATAATTGGGCTTCACGCTCAACAATAATTCTGCAATGTTTCATAAAACGAAAGTCACTACTTTCGGAAAAATTACTACTTTGCGTATAATTGAAGGCGCAGAGTATGAGACGCTCAAAATTCAGCCCCATCAACTAAATTCGTGAAATTGTATCGTTTCGCGGGTTGGTTTCAAAATTTCTATTCAAAAATTAGTTTATTATATGAAGGGAAATTGTGGAATTTGTTTTGAAGATAGGAGAAGGGGTAGACAGTTTAAAAGTAAAGTGCATGAACGAGCATACGATATAGTAAACAAATTATGGAAGCGCTTAAACAAGAGATTTAAGATTATACAATAAGCAATCATGAGATATGAGTGAAATTTGTAGTCCATAAATTTATTCCTAAATCATCTTTAACTTTAATATATGTACAAACAAAAGATTGTAATCTTGTTATATATTATCGAATAAATTATTATTATTATTATGTTCAAGTACAAGGGATTTACTATAAAAATACTTAAAACGTTGCTGCGAAATACCCCGTTGCTGTTATGACACAAAAATTGTTGCGAATTCAATAGTTCTATAAGTATAATTATCATTTATTACCATTGAATTGAGTGTCATTGAAGATAGTTTCTTTTTTCTTGTAACTTTTACCACGCAAATAGTACAAGTATTTTCTTTCGCCCGCTACTTCCAGCTATTATTGGATTATTGGGAATTATTTATTATGGCATTTTCGCAGGTCGTCTTAATATTGTGTTGATGTTTTTCTTGTTATTAATCTCTCTCATGTATGCAACTTATTATTTTTTTCAGTATTTTTATATTTAAACCTTTATCGATGGCTAAGCTGTAAGGTCATAAAATAAATAAACTGCCAACAAGTCGGGCGAAACTTTATTATTTTTGGGACAAAATGCGCATGCGTAGAAAGTCAATATGCAGGTTAGAGTGGTTAGGGAAGACTAAGTGAAGGAGCTTCTTGGGCAGGGCAGTTCTCAATTTAACACTTTCCGGAAAAGTTCAAAAGCTCCATATTTCATTGGTTTATTTATGCAAGTTTGAGTTTTCATGAAGGGAGGGGGGAGGGTGATAGTAAGGGTGGGTGGATGTTAATAGTTTCTTAATTGATTGCTTGAACCAAATCCAATATTCTTTGTATAGAATGTCAGTTTCATAGACGAAATTGCATAGAATTTTCATTGGATTCGGTGAATTTTAAATTCACGAAACCAAACATTTGTATGGGAGGGGGTAGAGGAGGTAGGGGAATTGTAAAATTTGTGATGCAGTTTTATTTCTTTTTTTTTGTGAGGTGCTTGTACTAAATTTCAAGTTTGTAGCTTTTAATTTGTTAGTTATTAGTTGATTTAATGAAATTGGTCGAAATCATACTTTTGTGTGGGAGGGGGTAAAACGGCAAGTGCTATCTCAAAACTTTTAACGTAATTTTATTTCAACTATTTTTGTAAGTTCTTGTGCAAAATTTCAAATTGATAGCATTTAATAGTTAAGTGATAATTGATTTCTTAGAAATGGTCGAAAAAAATTTTTTGTATGGGAGGGGGTAGAAGTTTTAAAGATATTCGACCAGTTAATATTTTAAACTCTTGGAAATTTTTTTTAAATGCATTTCGCAAATTTTCAAGTTTCTACCTAAAAATTTCATTCAAAAATTTTGAGTTTATGTGTTTTTTTCATTGCACATGAAACACTTTGTGCACGTTAGACCCCCACTTCGGTGCATAACAATTTTGGAACAAATTATTATTTTTTTTCCATGTACATTAAATAGATGTGTCGACGTGCAAAATTCAAACTTTGTATCTTTTACCAGAGCCATAAAAAAATCACTCAAAATTTTCAACATTTTCGCTTCCCACCTCCCTCCCCTTACACCCCCCAACTTAAATTTTTTACCAAAATTAAAGACTATATAGCTCTACAATCTGACAAATTTTCAATTTGATATGTGTACTCAATTTTGAGATTTGGTGATTTGTAGTTTTGGAAAGTGCGCCATTTTTTAAATGCTCCCCATTTCCCCCCACTACTATTATGTCCATATATTATATTTTTTTCGTATGTCACTAGTAAAGCTTAGTATGCGTTTCAAGTTTCAATTACATAGCTTAAGAGACAGTCGAGATATTAATTTTTAAGTGTTTTTCCTTGCACCCCCCCTGACCCTCCCCCTTACAAGAATTAGCTTCTATCTAAACTGATTCTAGTAGATCTTGATGCCATCTTAATTGTCTCAAAATATCAATTTTTTATGGGTAGTAATTTCGAAGATATAATCATTTGAAAAAAAAATTCGGCCGCCAATTGGCTCTTAGCCCCCCCTTTTCGCACCCCAATGGATAAAAAAATTAAATTATTTTTAAAAGTTGTCCCACAAACTTTTCTATATGTGTGTTGATTTTTAGCTTCCTAGCTGTAATCATGGTTGAGATATTTGAATTCGTATTTTTCGGTTTAAGCGCTCCCCCCGCCTCCCCCTGAACTCGTACACCCCCCAAATTGGGTATCCTCCTGAGATCCGCAACTATCTACAATCCCCCCAAAAATGAACTTTCTACCTTGAAGGGTTTGGGAGTTAATGTGCGCTGAGCGTACACGTCGGCGTACGGCGTACGGCGTACGGCGGACGGCGGACGGCGGACGGCGGACGGCGGACGGCGTACAGACAGACGGATTTTTTTTTTTTGCATTTTTAGGCTAATTTAGTCATGAAACGCGAAAAAACAAAATTTCAGGGTAGCAAATTTTTTTTTTTTCCAAAGTCGATCACAATACTTTATTATTAAAATAATAAAGTAAAATTGCACAAAAATCGAAAGGAGAAATAATATTGTAGAAAAAATTCATAAATTTAAGAGAAATATGTTTATGAAAGTTTTTCAATATTGCATCTAGAGTGATACTATATTAATAAAAAAGTGCAAAAAAAATGGTCTTGTGCGGTGAAATTAGTTTGGAACTTATCAATTAGTTCCAAACTAATTTCACCGCATCGATAATTTTTCTTTGTAATTTGTTTAAATAGATTTGGTAGAGTTTCGGTCGATTATAATTTCGACATCCTTAGCACCTTAGTTTATATTGTATTTGTTTTCTATTACATTTCAAGTTTAATTTTGTTTTTATACCTTTTTTGCTGTTCACAGATTTTCAACAATTTATAAAAATTGCGAAACCAGAATCTCTAGTTTTTTTCCCAATTTGCAGATCATCGTTACAGGGTTAAAATTGCCCATACAACAAGGAATTCAATTGATTTTCTGTTTTATTATTAGATTACATACTGTTACTACCACTACTACTATTACAATGGCACTACAGCCCTAATCGGACCTTGGTCGCCTGACCTTCAGGTTCCATAACACCGGAACTAGAGGGGTTGTCCTTTTCCACTGAATCAGAGCTCCTGTGAGAGGGGGAGGGATGTTGGTTTTCGGGAATTAAGGGGATAGACATGAAAGTGGAAGTCTGAATATTTCTTTTGAATTGTTGATTGTTGTAGTCATGCGGGAATACTAAGATGGGCAGCGAGTTCCATATTCGAGCAGTCCGCTTTAAAAACAAATCACGAAATTTGACATTGCGACCGAGTATTACAGGGTAAAGGTATACGCAGTGGTAGGTAAGAGATTAGAGATTGTCCGAACAATCGATATAAAAGTATTAGGGAGCTTACAATTCGTCTACATATGCGATGAAGTGATGTTAGAATTTTCTATAATTTTAATGGTCCGAGACTGGATGCTATCCAGATAGGAGAGAGAAGTTTTTCCAGCTCCCGCCCATAGGTGGGAATTAAATTCAAGACGTGGTCTAATATAGGCCTAATAAATTGTCAGTAACCCAGAAGCGGTGAAGGAGTTTTTACAACGTTTTCGGTAACCCAAACATTTATATATTTCCTTGGTTATGTTAAATTTATAGTCGTTCCAAGATAAGTTATCTGTGATTTGGATACCTAACATCTTAACACTTGAAGAGCTGGTTAATAGCTGGCCTCCGAAGGTGTTGGGTCAAGGTTAAAGTCATGTTTGTGGGACACAAGACATGACTGAGTTTTCGAAGCATTAGCTTGATTCTTATTGCCTCAACTAAGAATTTCAGCCAAGTCGTCATTCAATGATTGAACCTACGTTGTTCTACTAAGCTAGTATATTGGGCTAAGGACGCAGTGTTGAAGTGATACGAGAAGTCTAATGTGCTGTCTAGATAGCAAGTCATTAATTAATATTAGAAAAAGGGTGGGAGAAAGAACCGAACCCTGAGAGACACCAGCATCAATTTTATAAGAAGGGTAAACTACACCATCCATTACCACACGCATTGAACAATTAGCTAAAAAAACATTCAATACATGAAATAAGGTAATGCCCAAACCAATAGCTTTAAGTTTGATTAAAAGGGCGCTGTGCCATACATTGTCAAAAGCTTTGGAAATATCGAGAGCGATAATACAAGATTCACCAAACTGGTGAATGCTCTTGTTCCAAGGTTCAGTGAAGGTGGTTAAAAGGTTTTCTGTGAAACATTTTTTGCATAATACATACTGTTTGTCGTCAATAATATCATTGATGTTGAGATACTCTATTACTCTATTGTTGATAATTGTTTCCTTGACCTTCGACAGAAGTAAAGTTATTGCTATTCTCCTTTTTGTGGGACTGGCTGAACATTTGCAAGCTTCCATGAAGATGGGACAGTGGAGAACAATAAGGAGAGACGGTAAAGTTAGAGGTATAGCAAGAGAAGCGCAGCATTTTTTAAGTACAAGGACAGGGATTCCATCTGTACCGGACGATTTGTTAGCATCTAGATTCTTAAGAATTCGGTATACATAACGCGGACGAATGTTAATTTGTCGTTAGGAGGAATTGAGCGCAGAATACATTGGAAGGCTAGAGTTCGTTGGTAGTAAAGAAGAGTTGGCAGCAAATTGAGCCGCTAAGATGTTTGGCTACATGTTATGATCCGTAATAACCTCATTGTTGTAGATTAAGGATAGAATTGCTGATGCAGAACTACCTCTGATGGAATGAGCGAGAGATCAGAAACTTTTGCTGCCCTTAGGACATCTCAAAATTTTTTGCCTCAGTTTCTAGTTATGCAAATATTTTACTAGTTGGAAGCTGGATTTACAGAGATTCCCTTCTTTTTTGAAATTATACAATTAACTTCAGATGCAGTTGCTTATAAGCACGGAAAGCTGCCTCTTTAGCCCGTATCGTAGTACTGCACTTTTCATTAAACCAAGCTTTAGAACTGGGCTTGATTGGTTTGTAGCTTTGGGGAATGAAAAGTCTCATGCCTAACAAAATGGTCTCATTTACTGCGGAAGAAGCATACTCCATACCTCTGTTGAAGCATATTGACCAATCAGATGAATGATAAAATTGCTTGAGACTGAACCAATCGGCACTTCCGTTATGCCATACCAACTTTTTTAGAGTTGGTGTGATTGGCGTCGAGATGGAGACTGAGAAGCGGGCATTAAGCAATGGTCTGAGCGTCCGAGTGGAGTATTAACAGAAGTCGAGTATTTAGCTGGGTCTGAAGTTAAGAAAAGATCAAGAATATAAGATCCTTGACCTGCAGTGTCAGGGATACGAGTAGCCTTGTCTACAGTTTGTCATAGGTAATTCGATGCTGCGAATAGTTCAACAAACCGAGTGTCGAAGCTAATTTATATTATGGACATTAAAATCGCCTGCTACTGCGATTTCGGATTCAGGGTGTTTGGAGAGACTTCGATCAATTGAATCTGAATTTTTTCCTCAAATTCATTGATTGTGTCTTCGTCCGAAATATTAGGGTTCCATACAAAAACCAAAGATGGTTAATGCACTTAGGGATGAAGAGTTCAACCCAAATGAAATTAAATTCGGGATTAGCATAATTTCCGTATTCGCGCAGAAGTTGGTTAGCGATATTTTTGCGGAATGCAATCCCGCGTTGTCAAAAAAATTCCGGCACCAGAACATAATTCGGAACAAAAAATTATTCCAAATCGGCGTCATTGGAAACCTTAATTTCACCAAGTGCCAGTACCGCTGGACTTTTAGAGGTGAGGTGGCAATACACTCCAAAGTGATTCGTTCTTAGCCCTCGAAAATTTGTAAAGTCAATTGCAAATGAGATTTGCATTGACTAGTGTTGCAAATCTAAGTAGATTGCAACAACAACTACTTATTGTTGAAGGGTTATTTGCACTTCGCACAACCCTCTATTTACGAATTTTTATTTTCGAAGATTAAAGTGACTAAGGTATACCCGAGCGGGCAGTGTTCTGAAATTGCACGTCGATCGGGATTTGAACTCACGAATCTAGCATTGTAGACCAACGTCACTAAGCTACACCCTGACTACATTACATATTGTTGCCATCACTTTAATCTGGTCTTAAAATCAATAACTGTTTATTTTTCTTCAATTGTTCATTGAAAAATATTCTTTATTGGTATAGTAACATAATTAACAACAGAATATTATCGGGAGTACAAATTGAAACCTCAACTCCTCATCATTAGATTTGTGAAGTTTTATCGGCGTTATATACTGTTTAGTGCGCAAATATGTCGAAGTTTGAGCCAAAAGCGTCTTTTGCGAGAAGTTTTGTTTTTGCTTTCGATTCAAAAAAATCTGCGGCTGAGGCACGTCGAATGAATGTTGAAACTAATAATGAGAGTGCGATTAGTGGAAGAACGTGTAGCGAATGGTTTCAACGTTATAAAATGGGTAATTTCAGCGTGGAAGACAAGGAGCGTCCCGGAGGGATTGAAAAGTTTGAATAAGCATAATGGAAGGCATTATTGGAAGAAGATTCATGACGAACGCAACAACAACATACAAATTTATTGAGCGTGACTCAACAAGCCATTTCATATCGTTTGAAAAGCTTGGGAATGATGCAAAAGCAAGGAAATTGGGTGCAATACGAGTTGAAGCCAAGAATGCGAACAGCTGTTCCAACAGCAAAAAAAGGAAGAGTTTTTGCATTGCATCGGCACTGGCGATGAGAAGTGGATCCATAACGATAATCCAAAGCGAAAAAATCGTGGGGATACGGCGGCCTTGCATCGACATCGACGGCCAAGCCCAACATCCATGGCTCGAAAATCATGCTGTGTATTTGGTGAGACCAGCTCGCCGTGGTATATTATCAGCTGCTGCAGCCATCACGAGAGATCGCTACAAAAAACAACTAATGCGTTTGAGACGATCATTGAAGGAGAAATGGTCGCAATACGAGGAGAGACACGACAAAGTGATTTTGCTGCACGACAACGCTGGGACGTCCTACCCCAGCCGCCGTATTCTCCTGGCATTGCCCCTTCCGACTACAACCTATTCCGATCGATGACACATGGCTTGGCTGAGCAGTACTTCCATTCTTACGAAGGAGACAAAAATTGGGTCGATTTGTGGATCGTCTCAAAAGAAGAGCAGTTTTCTCGACGCGGATCCCGTATACTGCTAAAAAGATGGAAAAAGTTGTGGCTAGCGATGGGCATTTCTTTTTGTAATAAATATTTAACGATTTTTGCATAATAAAGACTCAAATTTTGAAAAAACGGCGGTTTTCAATTTGTACTCCCAATATGATTCCCAGCAAAAAGTTATTTTTCTTTGACAGGCTATTGACCGATCAGCTGTTCACTTTAATAGTGCACATCCTATTTTTCGTCGCTCGCAAACCAATGAACTCAAAAAGACAACTATGGATTAAAAAAAAAAAAATCGAAAAAAGAAATTAAGTGCTTGCCATGTCGTAATTTACTTAGGTATTTATTTTCTTGCCTTCATTCTCTTCCTTTACAGCGATATCATTTCACAATTGTAATTACATCTCACCATTAAGATTCAGAGATACGAACGCGGGACATAAACAAGAAGGCCTACGTAACACGTATTGATCCAATCATCTCTTACATGACCGTACCATTCCATTTGACGGACGAAGGTATATTTAAATCATTAAGAGCCACCTTCTCGGACTTTTTGGCAACACACTCCTATGTGTTCCTATGATAGCATCGGGGAATCAAAAATGAACAGATCGTTGGTTACGATAAGAATAGGGTTTGAGAACAATAAATTTGCCACACTGAAACTCAAGGCATTCATCAATTTTCGATTTCGACCTTTTGGTCCACCATCAGTCCAGTTCTTTTTTCATTAATTTAATGCCGATGAAAATTCTCATCGATTGAGTCACCTCTTGTACAATTTTCAAAAGGTAAGCATAGTAGGGTACATTGTACGTAAGCTGGATATACCTATCCATATATACTTAGCGGATTCGATATATTGGGTCTGAAAATTCCGACAAGCACTGATGTTCAGTGTTGTCCGCCCGTAGCTATAAGAGAGTCAACATACTTAGGAACGGGTTTTGTTTCCATCCATGTATTTCTGTTTTTTTTTTCTTGTTCAGACCCAACTGAAAGTATATGTGATACTCTGCGATAAACCACTCTAGGCTAGAGGCGCCTTCTTCATCTCACCCAAGTTTCTCAGATTCGGAACACAAAATATGAGTTCAGGTATAAAGCCGAGAGAAGGTGAAGGCGATTGCGATATAACCAGCTAGCATGGTACTAAAAGAAAATTTTCCTCTATTTTATTTTCGGTTTATTTATAGGTTCTGTGTGCCAAGCTCCAAGACGAAGAAGGCCTTGAAGACTATGAAAATTAAATTGGAAATTGTATGGTTGCTTTCAAAAAATATATATAATTGTATTTTGTCTCATCGATTGAATTTGGATTTGCCGTTACTGCAAATATTAAATTCAAAATCAATTAGCAAGATAATCATAGTTATTATTTAGCTAGTTTATAAATTTTTAAATGACAAGAAATTTAAATAGTAGATCAGTAACATCGACTTTTCTACGAATTTTTGCATCCAAGCTAGCGCGGATGTTATACTGTGGCCCTGAATATAATCTGCCCTCCGTTTTCGTAAATCACCTATGGGCTATGCATAGAACAATTTTCACGTAAGTACGAAGTTTTCCTTTATTGAATTAGCCATTTAAATGGCATAAATCGAGCCTTGGCTTTTGGCATTCAGGTTTCCAAGCATTTTTTTATGTAGTTGGTCTTAGTGGAGACTCCAGCCCAGACGGCCTCCTGAGTACCTCCATCGATTCAAGGATAGCGTCCTGTTTGTGAGCTCTGCTAGCCTTAACGTGATCTTTTGTAGACTGCTTTGCCTTTTCGTAGTATAGTGGGTAATCTTGAGGTATTTGCGAAATCAATACTTTTGAATAATCCTGGGTACCCAATACATATTTAAGTAGTATCGAATTCGAGTCAATACATTTTGGATCTTCGGGTAGTAAAGAATTGGGCTTTCGGTATTGGCACGTTCAAACGGGAGAATAGTATAGCGAACAGCACAGTAACCCTAATTCGTTTTTACTAAGGTATGTAATGAAGGAAGATATCCAGCTAAATAGAAGGGGAGCGCCACTGTGAAAATCCCGAAGAAGGGCGACCTGCGTGATTGTGGCAATAGAGCATGTTATCTCAAAAACGCGGCATATCTACCAATAGCTATCTCTGCAAAGTGCTGCCACGACACTACTTTTAAGTTTCCTTTTCTACAAAAGTAAACAAATTGTACAGTGCAATCGAATAATTTTAGTTTTGGATTTTGAGATTTTCGAGTGGGGAATGAAACCAAATTATTTAAGAATAGATTGTTCTAAAAAACCCTGAGTTCATTTCAGCGTCCAGGTCCTAATTGATTGATTCTACAAATCATTACTTTATTGCGATACAAGCGGAGATGACATAGATGGGTAGGTTCGAAGAAAATTTTTCATTTGCCTTAGATTCGAGCTTTGAAAGTTGAAATCATAATTTCGTGTGTTTTTCACCGGAATTTGAATTGTTATAAGGGAAATATATTACCGAAAGTTTGAAGAGGTTGGTCGCAAAATGGCATTTTGAAATTTCGCGTAGATGAGATCTCAGCACACGAAATATTGAGTTACTCATATTGAGAGAATATTTAGAACATTGAAATCTATCAAAGTAGCTTTTAGCGATCAATTCAAAACTCTTTACTTAGTTAACATTTTTTGATTTAAACTTTTGGTGAAAAGTACATTTTTAAACAACTCCAATTTCTTCAAAAATGCATATTTTGTTGAACCGCCAGAAACTCAAAGGTTCAACTATTATACCAAAAAAAAAAAATTCGTGTTTGTTTTAGACCTCACCGGTATCGAGGTAAGAATATACATCGGTCTTATAGGTTTATAAAATTACTTTGTGGAAACCCCACAGGGACATTATATACTGTTATAAATCTGGCCACCTCGCAATATTGATCTTCTCCAATATGCCAGAACAAACCACGCAAAATGAACTTTCTCTACTTAAAAGAAAGTTCTCGAATAATCTTCTAATATTGTTATAGATCTGGCAATGATCTCTCTCAAATCTGCCAGAACTATATAGAATATTCTTCCAACATGTAGAGGGCCATAGTAAAAGCTTCTAGTAACTTCCGGAAAACACAACCAATGACACCCGACGCCATCTAGTAACTTCTAGAATAGTCCAGACCCAGCAGAAAAACATACACCAGAGAAGGTTCGAGAATTGGATAAATCAAGTATAAATAGCCAGAGCTTTGCGACAAGTGAGTCAGTTACTCAGCGACAGTTTTATGGAAAACACCTATCGGTGTAAGTAAGCGAAAGCGATAGATAGATCGGCGGTGTTGCCGTGTTGTGCGAATTAAGTTTTTTTAGAGCGAATTAAGTGAAGTGATCGGGAAATTGTGTAAAAGTGCAATAAATAAATTATCCTTATATTTTAAAACGAATTGTGTTTTTCTTGAAATCCGGCGAACCCCTAGCTCGCAACAATACTTTAAGAATAAATAATATTTTTTGCACAATCTAGATCTATATAACGATTTGAAATATATGTGTTACATTAATTTATGAGAAAAAAATACTGACAATTACTTTCACTCACGATGTTAAGAATTTAAACAGTCACAAAATTAATACATATTCTTATTTCACAACTATTGTATTTACAACATTACATTATGCAAAAGTTAGCATTTTTAAAATTTATAAAATAATTTCATTATTTCTTATGAAACGTTCAACCCAACAGTTTTAACATTTTAACAACTGCACTAGATTCTACATTTCGTTTTTGATTTGACATGCAACAATTAGAATCGCGCCAAAAATTTGTTTACAAACAATTTTCGCTAATCATAAAATCTCTGAGAATTTTTATTTGATATAACAAAATAAAAAGTGTGCACAAAAGTTTATTGCTTAGTTTATTGATTTCACTGTCATAAATGCCGTGCATTTGAGTAACAGTTGATTTTCTACTCTTTATTTCGGTTTGGCATGTCAAGTGAAAAAGCGCAGAAAATCGTATATTTTGAATAACATCCGGTACTATTCTCTCTTTTCTAAAGTCTACCCAGTATTTCCCAATCGCAATATTTCTAACCAACTTCATATGAGTTACCCAGTTACCCAGTTACCCTACGAACTTCACAGTTAACAAAATCTATTGGCGTGATATATGTCTACTTACTCTACTATTCTATTCTATTTTACAATGGCACTACTGCCCAAATCGGACCTTGGCCTCCTGACCTTCAGGTTTCTTAAAATTTTTGTGAAAGTGTTGTTAACCCTTCGCACAACCCTCTATCTACAGTTTTTTTTTTAATTTTTGTAGATTGAGGTAAATCTGACATACCCAAGCAGGTAGTGTACTAGAATTGTGCGTTGACCAGGAATTGAACTCACAACCTTCGCATTATAGAGCAACACGCTACCCACTAGGCTACACTCTAGCTGTCTACTTACTGCTGTATCGAAAATCATGGGTAAGGAAATTCTCAATAGGATTAGTGATGTTGTAGAGAGAATTCTCAAAGTTTATCAGGCTACAAATACCTTACGAACAATATTAGAGCAATCCGCCGAAATGGGTTCGCCACTGCATCTCATGTTTGTGGACTTCGAGAAGGCTTTCGACACGTTAAGCGAGATTACATATGGAATGCTTTGCGTGGGAGAAGTATTCCAGATAAGATCAAAGCTATGATTAAAGATTCCTACGAAGATGCAAAGTTTCACGTCCTATATAGAGGCGAGCTGTCTGAGAGTTTCCATGTGCAAACGGGTGTCAGGCAAGGTTACATTTTCTCACCAGCCCTGTTTCTGGTGGCAATAAACGACATCTTGAAAGCTGCGCTTAAAGGAGGGGAAGATAAAAGTCTTCAATGGGGACTTTTTTACATCTTAAGTTACTTGTTGACTTTTGTTTGCTTGCACATAACCGTTTGGACTAAGAGTCAAATGTTCACCCATTATATTCTAAATGCAAGGACGTAGGACCGAAAATAAATGTGCGTAAAACCAAGTACATGTACATGGGTTTGGACACAAGCGCACCGATTTTTCTTAGCAGACATTGTCATCATGGACGGTGGAGCCGAATCGGATATTGAGGATCATCTAAATAAAGCTTGTCAGGCCTTCGATATCCTTTCCCCTTTCTGAGGGTTAAAAGAGATCAACTTTCCCACAAAGCTGCGAGTATTTGACGCATGCGTAAAGTCCGTGTTGTTATATGGTTGTACTACATGAAAAGTGGCCGTTTAACTTACCAAGAAACTGCAAACTTTCGTGATCCAATACCTCCGGCGCATTTTAGGGATATTTTGGCCAGAAATGATCTCCAACGACGAGTTTTGAAAAAAAACTGGACATATTAAAATAGGCATTGAGATTCTAAGGCGGAAGTGACAGTGGATCGGTCACACTTTGAGAAAACTAGAACGAAACATCGGCAAACAAGCTCTGAATTATAATCCTCAAGGAAGACGTCGCTATGGTCGACCATGGAAGCGAGCAGAAGGTCAGAGAAACAATCAAGTACTTGCGACAACTAAAGCCCGATACTCAGGATCGCACCTTGTAGAAGAAAACTGTTTCTGTTCTATGCCCCTATAGGTAGTCTTTTTTTACATAATGACTTGTGTTATAGGCAATTTGGTCTGTATGTGCAATGCACAAACGCTGTCATGAAGGAAAGGATTACGACAATGGCAAACGTCTTATTAATTTCGCAAGCAGCAAAAATATCTTGGGCATAAAGCCGAATCGTGCGATACTCTAAATGAAAGAGAATTTTTTTGATTTTAAGAAATTTTTTAGGGGAAATGGTGGAGGGGATGACGACATTGAACTAATTTTTCCACATCACGCTAGAATTGCCATCAAAATAAAAAAATTAGGATTCAAAATTAATAGGTATTAAGAAAATTAGTGAATTGGGTTTAGTGAAATTGTGCAGTTTGTATGGGAGGTGGTAGAAGGAGGGGCAAGTTCTTAATGACTTTTTCAGTAATAACTAAAATTATCATGCTTTAAATTGCAGATCAGTAGCATTTATACTTTTCAAAAAAATCGACCTTTTGTAAAGTTATGAAATTGTGTCGGATTGTAAGGGAAGGGGGCAGAAGGAGTGAAACTAATCGTCCAATTTTTTTTTTTTTTGGTCTTACTAGTAATTCTAAATAAATATTTAGTGCACAATTTCAGCTCGATCTCTTTTATACGTAATACGAGTAAATTTGTTTAGAGTATTTCATAAAAAAGTGTTATTTGTAAGGGAGGTGGTGGAAGGAAGGGAGGACTCAAACAACTTTTACACAGTAGATTGAAATCATCATAAAATTAATATATTCCAAATTTGGGATCAATAGCATTTATACTTTTCCAATAAATCCGTTTATTGTCAAATTGCGAAATTGTGTCATTTTGTATGGAAGGGGGTAAAAGGGATAAGGCAAGTCATCTAATTTTAATTCAGTTTTACTAATAATTCTATATGAATATTTAGTGCACAATTTCAGCTCGATATATTTTATACGCACTGAGTAAGTTGGCTTAGAGCATTTCATGAAGTGCTGTTTGTATGGGAGGTGGTGGAAGGAGGAGAAAGACACAAATAATTTTTATGTAATAGATTGAAATCGTCATAAAAGATGTACATTTTAAATTTCAGATCAACAGCATTTATACTTTTTGAGCAAATCCGTTTATTGTCACATTGCGAAATTGTGTCATTTTGTATGGGAGGGTAGAAGGGGTGGAGCAATTTGGCCCGTTCACGAACTTGACCTTACTTTTTTGTCAAAAACGACAGGTACAAAATTTGAACTCTCTAGCTCGACGCGTTCTCAAGGTAGAGAGGACACGGATGGACAGACTGACAGACGGACATCCAGTTTTGAGATTTTTGAGTGATTATATGAGCTATCGTATGATTCATTTTTTTTCTCAGAGCCTTATTTCTTGGCAATACAAACTTTGTGGCAAACTTATAATTATTCATCTAGAGTATAATTATCAGCTGGAAGGACGCGAACTTTGGATAGAGACGATTGGAGGCGACGCCTTCAGGAGGCCAGGGCCCGATTTGGGCTGTCGCGCCATTGATAATGATGATGATCTCGACATCTGGTTCATTAAGAACGCGCGGCCAATCGCATGATAATATGTACATATATCCTAATTGAAAATAGTAAAATCAGCTGTATTCAAATTAAATTGATATGACGGTTCATTAGCTAAATTAATTTTTGCACTTGAATTCAAATGAAAAATTGCGCGAAGCACAGGGTAAAGTGCAGATTCTGGCAGTAGTGAAGCAGTATAATGGTTAATAGTCATGCTGGTTAAACTCCAAGAAAAGTTTAGGTCTAAGTACCTTCCAAAACTGTTGAATAATTGATTTGACTGAAATAGACTTTTCGACAGCATCCAGTCCAAGAAATGTAGTCTTAGGCAATCGTCATCTTTGGAGCGATACTACGTCACATAAGGTAAGCCTGCGAAAATAAGCAGCTCATCGGAAGGATGCATAATATCGGAGACTCTCTCAGTGGCATTGTAGACGAACTCATTAGAATCGTTTGATGTTGAGATGTAGGTAGTGATGACTTTCTATCTAGAATTGTAAGAGCCACGCGGATACACTCAATTCCACTGGATTCAGGAACCTCGATGGACGCAGCGGAGAATTTTCGATTAATAGCACAGAACAATCCGTCACCTTCTGGTACACTGATGGTTATCCAGCATTTTTTCAATTCCTTGGCAGCAATAGTAATGATCAATTCACTTTTTGTAATTTTTTGCCACATTCTTCAGTGAATCTTTTACTGGTACTGCCCTTATCCCTGACATGTCGTACTTTGATGACTTTGGAGATACTGTCTTGTGGCGTAGTTAATCACATCTCTCACCTTAAGGATGTTTCTTTAACTGGCTCTGATACGGTTCCAGCAGTTGTCCTTAAACGCTGCTGTCTCTCTATTACTGGACCACTCTCTCTACTATTTCAGAGATCCCTTAAGACTGGGATTTTCCCTGCAGAAGGCCTCCTTTATCATACTCATACACAAAAGTGGAGCAAAATCTGCTATTGTAAACTGTCGACTGATAGATAAATTGTCAGGTATTCCAAAACACGTTGAGTTTATAGTGTAGGAGTGCATGTCGTTTCACTATAAATCCTTAATTTCGAGTAAAAAACATGGTTTCGTAACGAATAGGTCCACTGTCACTAACCTGATGGAGTTTGCAAATAAATCCATTTTGACTATTGAAGAGGGTAAGCAGGTTGATTGTATAAATACTGATTTTAGTAAGGCTTTTGATAAATTGCCCCACTGCATTATGTTGTTGAAATTGAACTTGTTGGGTTTTCCTATTTTGTTTATCAATTGGTTTCAGTCACATCTAATTGATAGAACTTACCAATTTCTTTTTCGGGGTTATACTTCCAAGCCATTTATTGCGCATTCTGGTGTTCCTCAAGAAAGTCATTTGGGGCCACTTCAGTTTGTCCTGGCCATTAATTATGTTGCCTCTGTTTTTAGACATTCGGAAGTATTTATTTATACTGATGACATTAAAATGTTTAGGTCTCTTAATTCCAACTTTGACAATTTTCTTCAGGAAGATTTGATTAATTTTAGTAACTGGTGTCGGCATAATGATCTTATACTGAATTTGGATGAATGTTATGCAATGTCATTTACTACGAAAATCTCGCCGTTTGTGATAATTTACAGTCTTAATGACTGTATTTTGGATCGAGTCAGTTCAGTTGACCTAGGTATTACATTTGACCATAAAATTGATTTTGGTTTGCATATTAATAAGATCGTATTGAACGGTAATTCTAAGTTGAGATTTACAACACACTTATCCAAGGAATTTAACAATTCGCTAGTTAGACTAGGTTTAGATTTAGGTCTTAGGAGGGTGGTTCAATAGAAACCACAAAGCACTGAGGCCATCTAGTTGGGCCCATTGTACTCCCTTATTCATTATAAGATGGAAGTCACTCATCTTGCTCTAACCACATGGTTCAGTTTGCGAACCGTAGCAGGCTTGAATGTTGGTCGTCTAGTTCTGAGAAGAATTTAGAGCCTAAACTAAGGAGTCGACTGTTGGAGATTTGCGG
Organism: Chorisops tibialis; assembly: GCA_963669355.1. Taxonomy (NCBI): domain Eukaryota; kingdom Metazoa; phylum Arthropoda; class Insecta; order Diptera; family Stratiomyidae; genus Chorisops; species Chorisops tibialis. Next base: position 264,868,036 of record OY770262.1, on the reverse strand, counting down.
ACAATGACAAAGATAATCTTCGATAGATACTTCGTCCTCCTCGGAACCTCAGCAAAGGCTATCGCTCGCGATCCGCATCCTAAATGCGTGCAGCTTTAGCGAGCAATGACCTGTGGTCAGGCCGACAATAGTCGGATACTATAGCGACAACGTTGTAACAGCTGAGCTGTAATATTTTTAGTCGGCTCTTTCCAAAAGGTTTTTGCCATTATACAACTGTTCAGCTGCCGCCACCCTGCCAAGAAAGAATCCAGAATAGTTTGTTTGGGAATTGATGTTTGCAGATCCTTGCCGTGCAAGCGTGTCTGGTGCCTCGTTACCTAGTAGGTCACTATGACCCGGTATCCATATTAGAGAAACTTCCGTTATGGCCGCTAGGCCATTCAAATTGTGTCTATAAATGGACACTAGTTTGGACGTAGTCCTGTAGGATTGGAGTGCCTTGCTATCCGAGAAAATGTAACAATTTCCGAGCTGTTCTGCATATCTAGAATAATTTTTGTACACTCGTTAATGGCTAATAATATTATTAGACTAAGTCTCTATAACACCTTCGTTAGATCTCACCTTGAATCAGTGGCGTGATGTGACTTTAAAGCTAGGGAAAGCAACTATTTTTTAAATATATTGGCTTATTACACTTAATCAATATATCATAAATATTACTAAAACCTCTCTCGTCAGCTGCTTGAAACATTATTCATTTTGAGAACACCCAGGAATCACGAACGTGATATAAAAAAAAATGTACATTCACCCACTACCACACAGGAGCTTAAAGCGCTTAAATTAATAAATTAACGGACAATCCATATTGTTCAATCCCTTCAATAGATGACAGTTTATTTGCTAGGGAGTTAACGGACCGAAATATCTTAGGAACGTCTTGCTTTGACTTTTTTTTTATAATATACAAGCTTTAAAAATGCTGAATAATTAATTAATTCAAGCCTTAGTTTAAGTTTCTAGTTTTACTTTATTATTTTTTAATAATAAAGTATTGTGATCGACACAGAAAAAAAAAAAAATTTGCTACCCTGAAATTTTGTTTTTTCGCGTTTCATGACTAAATTAGCCTAAAAAAGCAAAAAAAAAAAATCCGTCCCGCCGTACGCCGTACATATGGACTCGTACCTCCAAGACCGTTAAAGGTAGAATGTTGGTTTTTGGGTGGATTGTTAATTTGGTAAGTGAGCTCCATTATCCAAATTTTGGGGAGTGTGGGGTGGAAGGGGGAGGCGGGGGGATGGAAAAAGTCGAAAAATACACTTGCTAATATCTTCACCACGAATGCAGATAGAAAGATGAAAATCAGCATACATATAGAGAAGGTTGTGGGACATACTCCAAAAATAATTTATTTTTTTTATCCATTGGTGTCCGAAAAGGGGGGGCTAAAAACAAATTGTCGGCCGAATCTTTTTTTTAAATGGTTATATCTTCGAAACTACTTACCATAAAAAATTCATATTTTGGGACAATTAAGATGGCGTATAGATCCATCAGAATAAGCTTAGAAATAGGCTAATTATTATAAGGGGGAGGGTCAGGGGGGGTGCAAAGAAAAACACTTAAGAATTAATATCTCAACTATCTCTTAAGCTATGTAATTGAAATTTAAAACATATACTAAGCTATACTAGCGAAATATAAAAAAAATATAAAATTTGGTCATAATAGTAGTGGGGGGAAATGGGGAGCATTTCAAAAATGGTGCACTTTTCAAAATTAGAAATCGTTATATCTCAAAATTGAGTGCAGATATCGAATCAAAAATTCGTCAGATTATAGAACTATATAATTTATAATTTTGATAAAAATTTTAAGTTAGGGGGTGTAAAGGGAGGGAGGTGGTAAGCAAAAATGTCGAAAATTTTGAGTGATTTTTTTAGGACTCTGGTCAAAGATAGAAACTTTAAATTTTGCATGTGGATACATCTATTTTATATACACAGAAAAAAAATAATAATTTAATCCACAATTGTTACGAACCGACCACCACGGTCTAAGGGGCACAAGGTGTTTCATGTGCAGCGAAAAAAACACGAAAACTGAAAATTTTTGGATGTAATTTTAAGGTAGAAACTTGAAAATTTGGGAAATACATTTAAAAAAAATCCCCAAACGTATAAGATATTAACTGGTCGAATACCTTTGAAACTTCTACCCCCTCCCATACAAAATTATTTTTTCGACCATTTTTAAGAAATTAATTATCACCTAACTATTAAAAGCTATCAATTTGAAATTTTGCATAAGAACTTAAAAAAATATTTAAAATAAAATTATTTTAAAAGTTTCAAAATAGCACTTGCCCTTCTACCCCCTCCCATACAAAAGTATGATTTCGACCAATTTCGTTAAATCAACTAATAAACAACAAATTAAAAGCTACGAACTTGAAATTTTGTACGAGCACCTTACTAGAGAAAGAAAAGAAAATTGCATCACAAATTTTGCAATTCTCTTACCTCTTCTACCCCCTCCCATACAAAATTATTTTTTCGAGCATTTTTAAGAAATCGGTTATCAGCTAACTCTTAAAAGCTATCCATTTCAATTTTTGCCGGAAAACTTATAAAAATAATTGAAATGAAATTTTGTTAAAAGTTTTGCAATCACGCTTGCCCTTCTACCCCCTCCCATACAAAAGTATCATTTCTACCTATTTCATTGAACCAACTAATAACCAACAAGTAAAAAGCTGCGAACTTGAAATTTTGTACGAGAAGACTACAACAGAAAGGAAATAAAATTGCGTCACAATCTTTACGATTCCCCTACCTCCTCTACCCCCTCCCATACAAATGTTGGTTTCGTGAATGTAAAATACACAGAATCTTATTCTATGCAACTTCGTCTATGAAACTGACATTCTATACAGAGAATATTGGACGTCAATTAAAAAACTATTAACATCCACCGACCCTTACTATCAACCCTCATCCCTCCCCTCACAAAACTCAAACTTGCATAAATAAACGAACGAAATATTGGTTATATATACTGAAGCTTTTGAACGTTTCCGCAAAGTGTTGACAACTGTCCTGCCCAAGAACCCCCTTTCACTTAGTCTTCCCTAACCACTCTAACCTGCATATTGACTTTCCACGCATCCGCAACTTGTCCCAAGAATAATAAAGTTTCGCCCGACTTGTTGGCAGTTTATTTATATTCTTAATAAAAAAAAAGTAAAGACGCCCGAAAAAAGATATTGCCCGATCTATTTAAACCGATTCATTTCCACTCAAAGCACCACAAATATGGGCAATATTGCCAAATCTAACTCTTCACATTTTTCTTCCTGACCATTTTTCGGCTAGTACAGAAATTTCAATACTAGCAATATTTTCATCGAGAGCGAGAGCACTGGCTGGAAATAATTGCATAAACGCATCTCTCCTTCCTATGGAAGTCGAACTTGCGGTCACCGCGAACGAAAATTTTACTCGTATTGGCCGGCGGTCTCGTTCTCTGTGGAAGCATTTTAATCCCACGCATCTCCCCTTCCCATTGTAGTCGAACTTGCGCTCGTCTTGCGAGAAAATTTTGCTCGTATTGGCCGCCGGTCTTGTACATGCGTTTTTAAAATCGCATCTTTTTCCCTTTCAACTTTCGCTGGTCAGAAAAGCGTGAGAAAAAAAAGTTGTCCTGAGCACGTAAATGCTATAAACAGTGGTAGACTAGAGAATAATGCGCGCTTTCTTTTAAAGAAATTTTTTAATAAATTTTCATATTCGTGCTGATCTCAGTTTAGCTTTTCTGAACTGAATAAAGGGCAAGACGTTAGGGAAACATTGCTTCCCTTGCATCAATGGACGCCATGCCACTGCCTTGAATATGGTTCTCAAGTTTGATCTCCTTATAATAATGAGCACATTGGCAGAATTGAATCGGTTCAGCCTAAATTTGTTAGAATAGCTTTATGTCACCTTAATTGGAACAACAGAGTTCGTCTTCCTCCTTATACTGATCGACTTCAGCTATTAAATATGCCATCGCTTTCGAAACGACGTTAAGTAGCTGATGTAGTATTTGCTCATCAACTTCTTACAGGGTTAGTTGATTCCTCCGCCCTTTTGGGTTTGATGTGCTTTGATGTTGGTCAATTTTTACCAAGGTATCCTAGATTGCTGCGAATTGGTTTTCACCGGTCAAACTATGGTATGAATAAATCGATTGGTATGAATGAATCGATCTCGAAAGAGAAGTTAATAAGAATGCTGCTGTATTCGACCTCTCTATTGATAAGCAGTGCTTAAGACATAGACTTAACGCTAGTTGAGATCGATGCATGTGAATTTTTGTCAATTTGTTGTATTTATTATCTGTACTTGGTGTTGGGATGTTGATGTTTGTTTCGTCCTTTCACTAAATGATGAGCCAGAGGATAAATCGACTTTTAATTTTTAAATTTGGAATCGATTTATGGCAACTTCTTGCATTACGGAAACCCGATAGTGGTATACATATCAAGGAGATCGAGGTGACGATCACGACGAAGAACTTGATAATCTGAGACAAAAAGTTCAACATCCTTAAAATTGGCATAAAGTCATGTTTCAGTATTACATACATATGACATCAAAACAGGACGCAGCAGCTGCGACGTAAAGTGTAATCGTTTTTAAACGCATGCCGAAAGGAAATTTTGAAAATGTGTTGATGTTTTTTTTGGGATATTTTTTGAATCTTAAAATGGATGAAATTGGCAAAGCAAAATCACTAAACTTGTCACTTAACGAATGGTGAATTAGTAAGATGGTCGAAGGTGAATTAGCAGGTATCGATTTTGACATTTCAACTGATCTCTACTACAATCTACTTCTTGATGATCCCTGTTGAACAGTTTGGAATAAGATTACTTACTATTACTATTAGGTGAACGCGTGAGAGCACTGCGACCTTCTTGGCCTATTGTGTGTTTATAGCCCCTTAACCCTATTATAATTCAATAGCTTTAGCTAATTTGAGAATCTTTACGGGAACCGTATTGGCTAGTTCCTCCGAAGAAAGGAAACCCTTTCCAAGATGACTGTGTCTTTCCCAGCTACTGCTTCACAATGACATAGGATGTGTACTGTCGTTTCTGAGTCCTCAAGACAAAGGCGATAAATGTCGGATTCAGCTAAGCTCATATTTTTGAGGTGGTGGTTTACTCCACTGTGCCCGGTCATTAGGCCGATTAAAGTACTAATATCCTTCTTGCTGAATTTTAGAATATCCTCCACTTTGTTTTTTTGTGGTAGGATCAGTTTTTTTGAAAGTGACAAGCCTGGAAGTCTATTCCAGTAGATTTTATGTTCATGTTCTACCCACTTTTTGAGTTTGGGGTTGGAGTACCCTTTTGGCTTTCCGCACAATGGCTCTGGACCAATAAAGTTTGTTTCTGCGCCGTTTTTTGCAAGGCGATCAGCCTCTTCATTTCCCTCAATTCCCATGTGTACTGGTACCCACATTAAGGTTACATCATTCCTTTTCCCCAGGATGATTAGGTTTTGAAGGCATTCCCGTACTATTTTCGATCCGTGTTTATTGAATGCTAGAGCTTTGAGAGCCGCCTGACTATCAGATATATAAATGGATTTATTGGGATGAGCTCTCCTTATATTTTCTTGGATGCATAGCTCCATTGCAATTAGTTCGGCCTGGAAGATTGTGACTTCTTTATTAAGTGGTTTCGACACCGAGAAGTTAGGACCTTTGACTCCGGCTCCTGTCCCCTCAGAGGTGCGAGAGCCATCTGTATACCAGATGGTTGATCCCTCTACTATTTCAGGTAGCATGAATTGCCAGTCCTTGCATTCTCTGATTATAACTTTGAAGGGGGTTTCAAAGTAAGATAAGATAAGATAAGATTACTTAAAACGTTAGAATTCATTTCAATTAATGAACGGCATCGTTTTACATTTCTCCTATTCAAATAGGTAATACTGACTAGGAGCTACGAAGCAGTAAGATGCTGCAGTCGATTTATCAATCAAAAATCTACCGAACTTCATTTCTTCTTTGTACGAGCTGCTCAAAAGTTTTCACTTCATCTTCGTCATGGATAATTCGCGTAAGCGTTGCTCAGTTATGTATTAGTCAGGCTTTTATTCAAAATGTCTTAAACAAACAGAAAAATATTAGGTAGCTAATGAAAAAAAAATTCTGACAGAATACTCATACTTACGAGTGAAGCTCATTTAACTGTGCAGCAAGATTAAATTATTATAAATTCTTTAGACATACCTATATCTTTTTTTCTTAATTTATTTCTTGTCAATTACACAGCCTGACAAGTAGTTATTATTGATTACAAATCGTATACTTAACCGTCATAACATTATTCTTAATGATGATGGCGTCTAGAAAGATTTCTTAATTTTTGCAATTTTCAGGAGATGGGTACATCTCAATAATATGCACACCGTTCAAATGTGTGTGCCTATCTATAGATATATGTATAAAAAGATTTCATATACAATATATTATGCTCACACTATCTTAGAAGACTACTTAAGAGTGGAGAATTTATCATCACGTGCATTAAGCGCACATTAAACCTTTGAAAGCCTTTGATTGCGCAAGTGTTGCGAAGGAATGCGCAAACGGTTTATCTAGGTTTAGTTTTTCGGTTTTTCATAAAATTATTACATTTAGAAAATCAATTTAGTGTACTTACAGTGAATAAGATTGATATTTATCCTTATTGAAGAAACAGCGAAGCTATATCGAGTTATGTGTGTCACTTTCACAATAATCCCCTTGTTAATTATACTCGGCTTATGATCAATTATGAGGACACGTATATTTCATTACAGACTTGTAAATTTAGCTCATTTACCATTCCACGACTTTTTTAATGCTTCTGATTAAAAGTAACCCAACTACTCAAAAACCCGATTAGTGACTTGTTTAATTATACTTTTTATTTTTTCTTGAGAAGCAAAGTCTTAAAATTTAATAAAACACTCGGAAAGGTACATGCCCCTTGTACGAAGCAGCAAAAAAAAGGCACACAACTCACAATTTTTATTAGAAGGCTCGAACGGTGTAATTAGCACCTGCAATTAGCTCGTTTGTTTCATTTTTTTTTTTGTTATTATTATTTATCCCGTAGATACATTCGTTATTTGCGTTCTCTTATTGGATCCGAAACACTAATGAAAAATCACTCACTGAAGTATTCACTATTCGCGCGAATACAGATTGTTCTTATGGTGACACCGCTTTCTTCAATAGGATTAGCGTCGTTTGTCGAAGAGCACAGGATTTTGCTAATGAACTTAGAAAATAAAACCGGAAAAAAATTCAAAACTAGTAGAGCCGAAAATATTAATATGGATTACACAAAACAGAAATTACCAATAAGCGCAGCTTATAGAGTTCCGAATAGCAACAAAAACCAGAATCGCGCGATCTGGACTCAGCGAAATTGAAGACTGACCGCGGAGGAGTAAGAAATTCAAATGAGAATTTTCTTGTTTAGTCGCTAAGGCACACCACGATGGTACCGCCGTAACTGCTAGTGTGGTGGTATAGTTACCCGCTGGTGCCAGTATGGATGGTTACCTGTGATATTATCGGGCCAGGTAAAAATGCGAAAGGCCCCGGTTCGAACAGTGTGAATATGCACAGCAGGTATAACACACATGTATGGATATGAAACGTTATCAACACAGCTAACGAAGCACAATATTGAGAGCTTGTGTACGTATAACTACAATCTACGAATATACTTTCAGTGCTAGATCAATGCCATGTCGCTCAGGTGAGAGATAGCTTTTTTGTTGCCAACATTCGCCACTCAATTAAAATACACACAGTTTTATTAGGCAGCTTTATTGATAAGCTATTTAATAAGCTGGGTTTAAAAACCCCATAATCTCCAGTCAATTTAAATAATGCGTAGAAGTATGATCACCGAAAGACTAATTAGATGACCGTAAAGGGATATCGTATGATTGGAGGATGTTCCCTCGGATGTGGCATCCAAATGTAAAAACTGTGCAAGATTTCGGTACGGATAAACCAAATCCGTGTTAAGTTCATGCTAAGCCCCATTCGAGGTATAGCGAAATTGAAAATAGGTGTGTTTCAGTTCGGAAATATCAGTTCATTTTTAATTCATGTAATCAATTTATCATCAATAACTATGATCTGATTAATCAACCAACATTAGATGGCACTACTCTTGTTCAAACAATCCTACTAAGACCCCTTACAGGAGCATAGGACAGAAACAGTGCTCCTCCACAAGGCGCGAACCTGAGCATCGGACTTGTCTATTCCACTGGCATCGTGCTCAACTGCTCGCTTCGATGTGCTACATGGTCGACCATCCCGACGTCTTAATTGAGGATTATAATCCAGAGCTTGTTTGGCGATGTTTTGCTCTGGTTTCCTCAAAGTGTGACCGATCCACTACCACTTCCGCCTCCGAATTTGTTTGTCTTATCCTGTCTAGTTGTACTCTAAAGCTCATCGTTGGAGATCACTTCTGGCCAGAATATTCCTTAAAAGTATCGTAGGCATTGGATCACGAAAATTTGCCATTTCTTGGTTAACCGAACGGTCACTATCCATGTGGTACAACCATATTAGAACACGGATTTGACGCAGCCGTCAACTGCTCGCAGTTTCGTGCAAAAGTAGATCTCTCAAACTCCAAAAAGGGAAATGAATACCGAAGCTTTATTCATACTAGCTTCAATATTCTTTTCGGCTCCGCCGTCGATACTGATAATGCTTCCGAGATAACAAAAATCTTGCACCTCTTCCACATCTTGTCCGTTAAGAACAATCAGCCTGTGGGTTGGGCAACCTATCAGGCTCGTCCTCAGGTGGATGGAGGAGGCCGCGATGTGTCGCAAGACCCTGGTCAGCGATTAGCATGGCAATAGCTAGGAATAAAGTTTAACAGTTGTCATTTCCTCAGCGTGCTCATCGGACACGTCAGCAACCGCCTCGTTATTAGCCTAGTTAGTGAACATACTTACTTACTTACGATGGCGCTACAGCCCAAATAATTGACCTCCTGAATACTTTGCCTCCATCCATCTCGGTTCAGTGACCGCGTCCTCCAGTTAGAAAATCTTAGCAGTGCTTTGCTGTCTGCGTCAATCGAATCCTCTCAGCGCTTCCGTGGTTTTCTAACCGGTCTTTTTCCGTTGACTTTCCCTTTTAGTGTGCGTTTGGGAATTCTTCCGTCATCCGTACACTCCAGATGACCAGCCCATTGTAACTTCTTAAATTTTATGAGGGTCAACACTTCTGAAATGTCGAAGATGGCATACAATTCCCTATTGTATCGCATTCTCCAAATCGAGTCTTCCCTCACAGATCCAAGGATTCTTCTGAGGACCTTTCTTTCAAAGGCGTTAAGTAGTTTTTCGGACGCCTAAGTTAAAGTCTACGTTTCGCTGCCTTAGCATAGCACAGGTCTTATGATAGTTTTATATAGCTTAAGTTTTATTTTCCAGTGCACGTTCTTGTTTTTGATTATAGAAAGTACCGGATAATAAGTCTTGTTTGCCATCATTATCCGTCTTTTGATTTCGATGGGTTCGCTTCCATTCTTTAATAGGTTCGCCCCTAGGTATATGAAGTTGTCTACGTTTTCTAGGTTATAATCTCCTACTGTAATATTTTGTCTGATTGGCGTCTTTTTCCTAGATTGCGTTATAATTTTACTTTATTATTCTAATAATAAAGTATTGTGATCGACACAAGAAAAAAAAAATGTGCTACCCTGAAATTTTTTTTTTCGCGTTTCATGACAAAATTAGCCGAAAAATGCAAAAAAAAAATCCATCTGTCTGTACGCCGTCCGCCGTATGCCGGTGTGTACGCTCAGCGCACATTAACTCCCAAACCCTTCAAGATAAAAAGTTCATTTTTGGGGAGATTGTAGATAGTTGCGGATCTCAGGCGGATACCCATTTTGGAGGGTGTACGAGTTCAGGGGGAGGTGGGGGGAGCGCTTAAACCGAAAAATACGAATTCAAATTCAAATTCAACCATGGTAACAGCTAAGAAGTTAAAACTCAGCATACATATAGAGGGGTTTGTGGGACAACTTTTAAAAATAATTTATTTTTTTTATCCATTGGGGTGCGAAAAGGGGGGGCTAAGAACAAACTATCAGCCGAATTTTTTTTCAAATGATTATATCTTCGAAATTACTTACCATAAAAATTGATATTTTGAGACCGTTAAGATGGTATCAAGATCTACTAGAATCAGTTTAGATAGAAGCTAAATATTGTAAGGGGGAGGGTTAAGTGTTTGTCTTTGAACCCCCCTGTTCAAAGACAAACACTTAAAAATCGATATCTCGGCTATTTTTTAAGCTATGTAATTGAATCTTAGAACTTATATTAAGCTACACTAGAGAAATACGAGAAAAATATAAGATTTGGACGAAATAGTAGTGGGGGGAAATGGGAAGCATTTCAAAAATGGTGCACTGTCCAAAATTTCAAACCGGTATAATTCAAAATTCAGAGCAGATATCAAATTCAAATTTTGTCAAACTGTAGAGCTAGGTAGTTTTTAAATTTGGTAAAAATTTTACGTCGGGAGGTGTAAGGTGAGGGAGGTGGTAACCAAAAATGTCGAACATTTTCAGTGGTTTTTTAAGGATTCTGGTGCAAGATACAAAATTTAACTTTTCTATGTGGATACATCTATTTGTTGTACATACAGAAAAAATAATAAAAATTCCACAATTGTTATGCACCGACCCCCCTGGTTTACCATGCACAAGTGGTTTCATGTGCAATGAAAAAAACACATAAACTGAAAATTTTTGAATGAAATTTGAAGGTAGAAACTTGAAAATTTTGCAAAATGCATTTAAAACAAATCTTTAAAAAAATGAAATATTAATTGGTCGAATACCTTGACAGCTTCTACCCCCTTCCATCCAAAATTATTTTTTCGACCATTTTTAAAAAATTAATTATCACCTAATTAGTAATAGCTATCAATTTGAACTTTTGCACAAAATCTTTTGAAAATAGTTGAAATAGAACTGCGTCAAAATTGCTGAGATCACACTTACCGTTCTACCCCCTCCCATACAAAAGTATGATTTCGACCAATTTCAATAAAACAACTGCTAGCCAACAAATTAAAGCTACGAACTTTACATTTTGTACGAGCACCTTGAAAGAAAAAGAAAAGAAAATTGCTTCACAAATTTTGCGATTCCCCTACCCCTTCTACCACCTCCCATACAAAATTATTTTTTCGAGCATTTTTAAGAAATCAGTTATCAGCTAACTCTTAAAAGCTATCAATTTCAAATTTTGCATAAAAACTTATAAAAATAATTGAAATGAAATTCCTTTAAAAGTTTTGCAATCGCGCTTGCCCTTCTACCCCTCCCATACAAAAGTACCATTTCGACCTATTTCATTGAATCAACTAAGAACCAACACAAATTAAAAGCTACGAACTTGAAATTTTGTATGAGCACACTACAAAAGAAAGGAAATAAAATTGCGTCACAAATCTTACGATTCCTCTATCTCCTCTACCCCTTCCTATACAAATGTTTAGTTTCGTGAATGTTAAATACACCGAATCCTATAAAAATTCTATGCAACTTCGTCTATGAAACTGACATTATATACAGAGAATATTGGACGTGATTCAAGCAATCAACTAAAAAACTATTAAAATCTACCCACCCTTACTATCACCCCTCACCCCTCCCCTCATAAAAACTCAAACTTGCATAAATAAACGAACGAAATATTGATTATACATATGTACTGGAGCTTTTGAACGTTTCCGCAAAGTGTTAAATTGACAATTGCCCGGCTCAGAAACCCCCTTTCACTTAGTCTTCCCTAACCACTCTAACCTGCATATTGACTTTCCACACATCCGCAACTTGTCCCAAGAATAATAAAGTTTCGCCCGACTTGTTGGCAGTTTATTTTTGTCTTGTTTTCATTAATACGTAGTCCAACTTCCCTTGCTGTCGAGTCAAGGCTTACAAATACCTCCTTAGCACTCTCCATAGATCTTACAAGGATATCTATATCGTCAGTATATGCTACGAGTTGTCTGGATTTGAAGCATAGTGTACCCTTGGTGTCAACGGGAAGTTTTCGAACAATATATTCGAGTGTCAAATAGAACAACATTGGTGCGAGGCCGTCACCTTGCTTAAGGCTGTTGCCTGTTTTAAAACTTGAAGTCAGATCGTTTCCTACTCTGACTCGTGGTAAGGACTCGGTCATTGTCATTCTGTAAGCCGAACCAGTTTTGGTGGGACTCCAAACTCTAACATGGTTTTATACAGTACGCATCTGTCAATACTGTCGTATGCTTGTTTGAAGTCAACAAATATCTGGTGCACATCAATATTATATTCCCAGCACTTTTCCAGCACCTGTTTAACTGAGAATATCTGGTCCGTGGTCGATCGTCCAGCTCTAAATCGGCCTTGGTATTCACCAATTACTTCGTCAGCATAGAGCTTAATTATCTTTTCCAGAATTTTCGTCAAGATTTTATAGGACGTACAAAACAGAGATATTCCTTGGTAGTTTCCGCAGCAGAGTTTGTCACCTTTTTTATAAATTGGACATATGATGCTCTTGCGCCAATCTTCAGGAAGTGTTTCCTGCGCCCTTATGGCCGTAACTAATTTATGTAGGAGATACGCTATGTGTCGCCGGTTTTCAGAAGCTCATTTGGAATTTGATCAGTGCCCGACGCTTTGTTGTTTGGGTGGTTCCTTAGGGCTGTTTTTACTTCTTCGAGTGTGGGAGGGCACAAAGCGGATCCTTCATCAGCTGTTACATCAGTTATACCTGCAATTGTGTCTGGTGCTGTTCGTGCGGGTGATGGGCTCGGATTAAGAAGGTGTTCAAAGTATTGCGCCCACTTCATTTTATATATTCCGCATTACTTATAATGTTCCCTTCTGCATCTTTGCAGAGGGTCGTCTTCCCCCTTTCATTCTTTTGACAAGGGAATACGCGGCTCTTGTGTTGTGTAATTTAAAGTGCTCGTCTATGCTTTTAATTTCGTCATTATTGTACTTCCGTTTTTTTTTTGTCTGCATATCTTGTTTGCAAATCGTCTAAGATCATTATATATGTCTCGTTTGGCTCGTGTTGGCCGTTCTGTTAATATTTTGTAAGCCTGGTTTTTTTGGTCCTAGGTTAATGTAAGTTAATGAACATGTTAAGGTGAAAATAGCAATATTCCTCCTGTAAAAACCATGCCTCGAACCAGCCCAAAATCTATGAGATGGAGTCCTCCCGTATTGGCCCTTAGTTTCCATCAAAAGAGGGTGCTAAAATCGCCGGGTCCGAACACGGTACGGGAGCTACTAGAACGGTGCAAACAGGTTCTTGTAATGCTCTTCTATGGCAGTCTTCCATGTCAGAGCTCAGTGATCTCGCTTTTATTATTACACTCGGAAATGCATCCTCAGAACCGAATAAGTGGATGGAGGTGGGTATAGATGTTGATCACACCTCGACGTCAACAATATCCTGCACACATATGTAAGCTCGTCAGGCCTTCGGTATCCTTTCCCCTTTCTGGAGGTTAAGAGAGATCTCCCTTAGCACGAAGCTGCGAGTTTTTGACGCATGCGTCAAATCCGTGTTGTTATATGGTTGTACTACGTGGAAAGTGACCGTTCGACTTACCAAGAAACTACAGACTTTCGTAAACCAATGCCTCCGGCGCATTTTAGGAATATTCTGGCCAGAAGTAATCTCCAACGACGAACTTTGGAGTACAACTCGCCAGACTAAAATAGGTATTGAGATTCAATGGCGAAAGTGGCAGTGGATCGGTCATACTTTGAGGAAACCAGAGCGAAACATCGCTAAACAGGCTCTGGACTTTAACCCTCAAGGAAGGCGTCGGGTTGGAGGACCATGTAACACATGGAAGCGAGCAGTTGAGCAGGAGGCCAGAGGAATAAACAAGTCCTGGCAACAGCTTAAAGCCGATGCTCAGGATCGCGCCTTGTGGAAGAGAGTTGTTTCTGTCCTATGCCCCTATAGGGGGTCTTAACAGGAATTTGATTGATTGATTGATATGTATCTCGGCTAGCCTTGGTACTGAGACCATTCTAACCCCACAAGTTGGTATTAGCAATTGTGCCGGTCGTCAAGCTAAGTCCAACCTAAAAATAAAAGCTGCCAAAGCAAAGTTTTGACTATGTAGTAGAGGCTGGAGTAACTGCAGTTCTGAGTCTCTTATCCCCTACGACGGACGATCTACGAGCTGCAGAATCTTCACGCCCAGCGATAGTAATACGCCGATACCTGCAGCAAAAAAGATACAGCCGATATTCGCTACTTATAGTGCGTTGCTTGAAGTACCCTCCAGGCACTAGTCATTAATACCAACGACTTGCTGGGCATCACACCAGAGTCAGTGAGGCCTGAGATACATATATTCTTCATTGAGGAGAGAACACCTCTTAGGTAATCCATCAGCTAAACCAAGCTTTCTGAAGTACGACTTCCAGCCAGGTTATCTTAGGATAACTTGTGCACACCAAAACAGTCAGGTCTCTCTTCAGGAGGCGGTTCCCAAAATGAACGAGCTCTTGAAGGACTTCAAGCTACAGGTGGCGCAAGGTGCCGAGGCTCCTAAGCTGACAAAAATGCCTGTATCATCATCATCATCATCAATGGCGCTACAGCCCAAATCGGGCCTTGGCCTCCTGAAGTCGTCGCCTCCAATCGTCTCGATCCAACTCATGGTTGTATCTTATTCGCCATTACGTTCCTTCCTTCACAGGTCCCAAAATTCTTCGGAGGACCTTTCTTTCAAATGCGTTAACTGCTTTTTCGGAAGTTCGTGTTAATGTCCATGTCTCGCTGCCATAACAGAGCACAGGTCGTACAATAGTTTTATATATCCGCAGCTTATTGTTCCTGTGCACTTTCTTATTTGCAAGTATTATCCGTCGTTTGATTTCGTCTGTTTCATTACCGTCCTTTGCTAGATTAGCCCCAAGATATATGAAGTTGTCCACACTCTCCAAATTATATTCCGCAATTGTTATGTTTTGTCTGATTGGCGTTCTCCTTCTTGTTTGCGTCATTACTTTTGTTTTTTTTTCGTTAATGCGCAACCCGACTTCTATTGCGGCGGAGTCAAGATTGTCAAATACCTCCTTAGCACTAGGGAAGGATCTTGCTAGGATGTTAATGTCGTCAGCGTATGCTACTAGTTGGGTGGACTTGAATAGTAGTGTCCCGTTGGTGTCGACTGGGATTTTTCGGACGATATACTCTAGTGCCAAGTTGAAAAGCATGGGGGTAGACCATCTCCCTGCTTTAAACCACATTCCGTTCGAAAGCTGGTTGTGGAATCAGTTTGTATTCTCACTTGGGATTCAGTGTTCGTCATTGTG
This sequence comes from Chorisops tibialis, assembly GCA_963669355.1. Lineage (NCBI taxonomy): Eukaryota > Metazoa > Arthropoda > Insecta > Diptera > Stratiomyidae > Chorisops > Chorisops tibialis. The sequence goes on along the minus strand of OY770262.1, from coordinate 264,852,645 downwards.
AGTCTTGTTAGTCGGACTAGTTTTGGAGGAATTCCAAAGTCAAGCATGATTTGGTACAGTACACTCCTGTCGATACTGTCGTATGCTTGTTTGAAATCTACGAACCTTTTGACATAGTTTGACATAAACGTTTTCTTGTTAATTTACGAAGCTTTTGACATAGTTTGATATAAACGTTTTCTTGTTAAGCTTACGGCCATTGGCCTTGATGCTACCCTCATTCAATGAATTGAGAGTTTCTTTCCAAACGAGTAGTATTAGATGGCGTTACTCTTCCTCCTTCTCAATCAATTCCGGTGTTCCTCAAGATTGTGTCTTATCGCCGACTCTGTTCTTAGTATTCATTAACGACCTTTTGTCTTCTACTCCCAATCCAACCCATAGTTTTGCGGATGACAGTACTTTAGATAACAGCTATAATTTTGACTCCGCCGCGGAATCAAACAAGCATTCTATTGCTTCCAATCGCAGAGAGTTATTCTGTTCTCTGAACTCAGATCTCAATTTAAACCTGGAATAGGGCTGGAAAAATAGAGTAGAGCTTAATGCCGGTAAGACACAGGCCTGTGATCTGTCCTTAAACGTGATATTCCAGCGTCGTCTTCTAATGTAACCTTAAATGGCGTACAAATTTGCTCTTCCAAAGATTTTATCCTTTTAGGCGAACAGTTCAATAACCATCTCGATTGAAGATGACGCCTCCAAATGACTAGGTATTCTTCGTAAATGCAAAAAATACTTTACGCCTCACGATTTAGCTACTATCTACAAGGCTGACATTCGACCTCGCTTAGAGTAAAACTCGCATCTTTGGGCTGGGGCACCCAAAACTCACATTGAGCAGCTCGATCGAATCCAAAATTATGCGTTCCGACTTATTGAAGACGAAACCATTACGGCTTCTATTGACTACCTCGAGCATCGCAGATATGTCGCAGTACTCAGCATTTACTATCACTACTTCCATAGTAAATGCACTTCGGAACTATGCACACTTATTCCTTCACTTTGTACTTTTCCACGACATACGCGTCAAGCGGAACATGCGCACGAGTATACTGTCAAACTTTTATCTTTCTGTACAGTGAAATTTAGGCAATCATTCATTTCCCGAACATCCAGTCTCTGGAGCTAGCGTTTTTCCAAACAGGTATAACCTCCACTCCTTCATGTTCCATTTCTCTTCATCCGAATTTCCATAATACACCAAATTTTAGTCCATTTCCTTTACCGACTTGACAGTGCAATGCATTAAAGAGTGACCCCTTAAATTATACTCGGAGCCGTAAAAAAAAAATTCTCAGTACCTATTAAATTTTTGAATATTAAACTTTCAATAAAACATTCTGATAGCAACTCTAACATGATGTGAAAAAATTGGTTCAATGCCGTTACCCCTTCTACCACTCCCCATACAAAATTTCTTAAATTCAAAAAATGTTTCTTCATCTAGAGCATCGCATGATTGGGCCTTACGCCCAATCGTAGTTTTTAAGGTAGATTTCATCGAGAGTATAAAAATAGCTGGAATGCTGAAAATCGACAGACACATAAGTAAATATTAAAAATAATTAAATTTTGTTATCTGTCGGCTGAATTATTTTTCAAAAGATCATAACTTCGGGAAAAGTTTATATTTTAGCAACATATAGGTGGCGTATAGCTCTACCAAAATCGACTTTGTTTCAGAGCAGATTCTTGTAAGGGGGAAAGTCAGGGAGGAGGTAAGAAAATGCTTTAAAATAAATTTCTCCACTATCTCTAGCGATACGAATTTGAAACTTTGAAGATACTATACATTAAGCTGTGCTCACGTAATATGGAAAAAATTTTTTATTTAAAACAGTAGTGGGTGGAATCCAATTTGTTGAAATTAGTTCGAGTTTGACTTATTCCAAGAATAATACAGTTATGACCAACTGGTTGGCAAATAATTTCTCTTAACTTATTTTCACAAATAGTAGATCCCAGATAGCGTCTTGGCTTTATGACTCAGTAAAAAGCTGTGCTGTGTTCCTTGAATTCCCGCACAATACCCCATCAAAATAAATCTGCTGAGGTAAGGTCAGACGACATCTTGATAGCCAAAGTAAACTGTGCGGTTGGGCAAGATTAATTTCTTCAAAATTTGCATCTGATTACTGCCATCACATCTTTAATTTGGATGCAGCCTTATTACATTAATGTCGTGTGAGTTGTCTCATTATCGTTAAAGCTCCTAGCAATTACAGAATATAACCAATGATACCGGCGGATGAAGCAAATTTGGGTTCTATGATCCCATTTCTCCATCTTAATAAATTTTAAAGATCAAAAACCATTTATATAAAATTAGAAGTTGTAGATAATATTGAGAAGAAAAAAAAGTTACAGAAATTTCTTTAAGAAGCATTGATTACCCTATTATTCTTCAAACTGAACGATTCGAATTAAATTTAAACTAAAATTTAACGATAAGGTCCAAAATAAAATTTCATCCCGAATTACCCGATAGAAAGATATAACGCTCGAATATAACTCCTCGAATTAATTTTAAAATAAAACCCAAAAAAGTGGTTAAGTAATTTATGCGAATAAGTTATCCTTCATCATTATTACTTTATTATTAAAACCTAATTTTATATTTATTATCATATTTTTATACTATATACTTTTATACTTTAGTACTGTATATCTGAAAGCCGCGTGCTGCTTACGTAAATGATGAATCCAGGTCCCAATGATATCCACGACTGATGAGGTCTCCTTATCTTTATCGTCTCGCTGAAAACAATGTAAATTAATTTTCACATCTTTTATCTTGTTAAGGCTAATTAAAAGACAGTATCTGATAAGAAAAAAATTCAATTTTTCAGGTCATATCCCGTCTGAAATCAGCTGATTCAGCTATACACACACATATGTACATATGTAAGCAGATTGTTTCTTTAATAAATTTCTTGATTGCAAAAAACGTCTTGTTCTTGTAACTACCAGTAATAAAGAAAAGAAATTCGGTAACAAAAATGGTGCAAAGGTTTTCAAACTTGTCTTACAAGTTTAATATGAATTTGTTCGTATATTTTTTAACATGTTACAAATTTCTTCAGGCTTTTGATTTTGGCAAATCCAAGTCTGCTTGCTAAGAAATTCCAGTCTAATAAGAATGCAGTGTTGGTTGCTTTTAAGAAAAAAAAAAAAAAAAACCAAATGCAGTTTCATCATTTTTTCACGTGAGTAAATTTTCGTGAATGGTCTTCTTCAGATACGCCTGGTGTTGTAAGTATGCAATGCACAGGTAAATTTATTACTTGTCGGCAGGGAAACAACGTTCACAACAATCAACTTACCTTCACATACAAAAATCGAACTCTAATATCTTCTCAGAACGGTACACGAAATTATTCGACTGTATAGTGTAGCTAAAAGAGTAAGAGCCTCTCCTGGTAAATCAGCTATACAAGACGTTAATCGACTTAAAAAACAGGTCTTACAGAACTGCCAGATAAGAAAAGATTATTTTTTTACATGTTATAACAATTTTTGCAATATCAAAATCAACCGATTGCCAAAATTAATAAACGTGCAATTTTTTATACAGGGTTCTTGGTACTCCGTGCTCCACCTTGTAAGGGGTTATTCCCAGATATATTTGGAGAAAAAAATTGTATTTTCAATATCCGCGGAGATACAGGGTGATCAAGAAAAGGATTTCGGACCTGTACCCTCACTCACTCAAAACGCTATATCTTGAAAATTAATAATCACAATTCAAAGTGTTATAGCTTGTTTTTTATAGAATCGACTTACCTTTCATTTGATGTAATAGTCCGCATTGTAACTGTACCCAATCCTGAGGTATTTGCCTCAGAACAGTTGTACTCCAAAGCTCGTCGTTGGAGATTACTTCTGGCCAGAATATTCCTAAAATGCGCCGGAGGCATTGGTTTACGAAAGTCTGTAGTTTCTTGGTAAGTCGAACGGTCACTTTCCACGTAGTACAACCATATAACAACACGGATTTGACGCAGGCGTCAAAAACTCGCAGCTTCGTGCGAAGGGAGATCTCTCTTAACCTCCAAAAAGGGGCAAGGATACCGAAGGCCTGACGAGCTTTATTTAGCCGAGCCTCAACATCCTTTTCGGCTCCGCCGTCCATGCTGACAATGCTTCCGAGATAGCAAAAATCTTACACCTCTTCCACATCCTGTCCGTTAAGAACAATCGGTGTGCTTGCGTTCGAACCCATGTGCATGTACTTGGTTTTACGCACATTTATTTTCAGTTCCGCCTGTTTGCATTTAGAATGCAACGAGCGAACATTTGACTCTAAGTCCGAACGGGTATGTGCAAGCAAACACACGTCATCGGCATAATCAAGGTGACTTAAGATGTTAAATAGTCTCCATTGAAGACCTTTACCTTCCAGTGCAGCTTTCAAGATGTCATTTATTACCAGGGCTGGTGATAATATGCAGCCTTGTCTGACACCCGTTCGCACAGAGAAGCTCTTGGATAGCTCTTCTCTCCTCCTCATTGCTATAGTAATCCTAAAGAATGCTACGTAAAATAAAATTTTCTCAGTACATATGTATGTATAAATTTATCGAACTCCCAATTCGAATCAAAATATTTTAGCACTTATTGTGTTTAGTTAAGGCAAAATTATTATAAATCCTCTTACCATCAGTAACACCTACCATACAAAATGCTGCAATTGCAAACAATTAGTAGAATTTTCAATAATACAGGGTGTTTGGTACTCCGTACATAACCTTGTAAGGGGTTACTCCTGGATATATTTTGAGCAAAAAATTGTTCTACGGAGATCAATCAATTTTCAATATCCACGGAGATACAGGGTGATCAAGAAAAATCCTTCGGACCTGTACCCTCACTCACTCAAAACGCTATATCTTGAAAACTAATAATCACAATTCAAAGTGTTATAGCTTGTTTTTTAGGGAATCAATTGTAACTGTATCCAATTCTGAGATATTTGCTTCAGAACACAAATTTTTGACAGTTTGACCGTCAAAATTCTAAGATGAATGTAGTTTTTCTCTAAAAAACCCATTATAAAAATGTCATTTTATTGTTGTTTTCTTTTGTGTCATATTATTGCCTACAAAAGACGCATACACTTGCATTGCATAAGTTTTATAGTTTAGAAGAAATTATCATTCCAATAATGTAGCACTTTTGTCAAAAAAGCAAGAATAGGTTGATCAACACTCTCCGCTTGAACTAAAAGAACTTAAGAATGGTTTTTACGGTTTATTTCAAATTTCCTTAATTACAATAAATGTTCAAAATGGCTACCTTCATTTTGAATGCACGCTAAAGCTCGTTTTGCCAGTGTTCTCTTTGTGTTCATACTCCTCAACTGCTGCCTTACTTCTGTTGCTGCCGCATCGATTCTGGTGTTTAGATCCTGCAACGTTACTACTTCCGTTGCATAGACAAGGTCCTTCATCCGTCCCCATACAAAGAAATCCATAATAGTTAAATCAGGGGATCTTGCAGGCCAGTGTATCGGTCCATTTCTACCGATCCAGCGATTGCTATAATTGGAATTTAACCAATCTCTGATCTGTCGGCCGTAATGAGCTGGAGCACCATCGTGTTGGTGAAACATGGAAGCCAATCGTTGCAGTGGCACATCATCCAATAACTCCTGTAGATCATTTGTCAAAAACTGCAAGTAATTGGAACTATTTAGGGTAGGCGGAAGCCTAATAAGACCAATAAAATCGTTGCCAATCACACCTGCCCATAAATTGACACTGAATCTGTGCTGAAATGATGCCTCTCTTCTTGTATGTGGATTGCTCTCAGCCCATGTGTGTAAGTTGTGGAAGTTTGTGATACCGTCCTTGGTGAATTGGGACTCATCCGTCCAAAGAATGTTGCTGATAAAATTCTCGTCACTTATTTGTCGTTCAAGGAGCCAATTGCAAAACTCCATCCTTTTGGGTAAATCAATGGGTACCAGCTCCTGCACTGGTGTGTGGTGGTAGGAATGCAAACGTTCTGCTTTCAGGACACTCCAAACTTTCCACGTAGAGACGTTAAACCGCAATGCCAAGCGTCGTATACTAGTTGATGGATCATTTTGAACTGCAGCTAGGATTCGTTGATCAATTGAAACAGCGATTACCGGCGCAGGATTTGCATTCACTCTGCTTGTCCTAACACTGCCTGTTTCCCTAATCCTTCTGTAAACGTCTTGGAATACTCTCGGGTAAGGTATTCGACGATTGGGAAATCTGTGATGATACAAAGATCGCGCCGCTTGCTCATTTCCCTGACACTCTCCATAGAGGAAAATTATGTCTGCATATTCTTCGTTCGTGAACTCAGGCATTTCGAAATTCTTTTCTAAATTTTAGTGACACCTTGTGCTTTTACAAATTTAACTAAAACTGATAAAAATATGAAGTATGGTTTGCTTTTATAGGCTTTTCATTTTGTTAGGTAACCCATTAAAAAGGGCAAAGTGCTGCACCTAGTTGTGTTGAAACTCATTTTAATTTAATTCATTTTCTCGATAATTTTAATACTACCTAAAGGACATTCATTGATAATTTAAATAGTAATTAAAGGACACAAAGAATATTTCAGTTTAACAACATTTCAGGTAGTTTTTTTAGAACGAGGGTTGGTTTATGGCATATTTTATTTTTAAGCCATATGTATTTTTGCTTATTACCTGGAAAACGGGAAAACCTAAGTCATAAGTATGTGTGCATCTTTTGTAGGCAATAATATGGCACATAAAAAAACAACATTAAAATTACATTTTTATAATGCGTTTTCTTGAGAAAAACTACATTGATCACAGAATTTTGAGGGTCAAAGTATCAAAAATTTGTGGTCTGAAGGAAATACCTCAGGATTGGGTACAGGTACAATACGGACTATTACACTAAATGAAAGGTAATTTGATTCCCTAAAAAACAAGCTATAACACTTTGAAATGCGATTATTGGTTTTTAAGATATAGCATTTTGAGTGAGTGAGGGTACAGGTCCGAAGGACTTTTCTTGATCACCCTGTATATCCGTGGATATTGAAAATTGGCCATCTCCGTAGAACAATTTTTTGCTCGAAATATATCCAGGAATAACCCCTTACAAGGTTATGTACGGAGTACCAAACACCCTGTATAAAAGCTATTACTTTGAAATTTGAAAGATAATTTCAAATTTCAACTGAACTCCCCTGTTTAATATTTACCAATATTTTCCATACCACCTTCCATGGGAATGTTAAAATTTTTCGACTTGCAATAAACCTATTTCGCAGAACCTTTTAAATTTGTAGAGCTCAAAGTTGGTAATATATAATTACGTAGCAATTAAAATGGGAAAATTTAAATTTATTAAAATCTCCCCTTACCACCTTCCATACAAAATACCATATTTTTGATATACATTGGTATATCACATTCTTGAATTGAATTCGCGAAATCCATTAAAAGATGAGATATGATAAAATTTGTAAGACTTAATCCACTATTCCCATGTTTCGACAATATACTTATACTCTAGATGGAATCTGAGAGTATTATTACTCAAAAATCTCAAAACCGGTCCATTCGTCCATCCGTCCGTCCGTCTGCGCGCTCTCTAGAGTAAGAAGGCGTTGACTTAGATAGTTCAAATATCGCACACGTCGTTTTTGACGAAAAATGTCAAGCTCGTAAACGGGCCAAATAGCTCCAGCCCTTCTACCCCATCCCATACAAAACGACACAATTCTTCAATTTGACAATATCCGGATTTGCTCAAAAAGTATAACATCTATTGATCTGAAATTTGGAACATATTACTTTTATGACGATTTTAATCTACCGTATAAAAATTATTTGCGTTCTTCCTCTCCTTCCACCACCTCCCATACAAACTGTACTTTATCATGAAATGCTCTAAACCAATTTACTCAGTGCGTATAAAATTTATCGAGCTGAAATTGTGCATTAAGCATTTATTTAGAATTATTAGTAAGACGAAAAAAATTAGACGATTTGCTTTACCCTTTCTACATCCTCCCATACAAAATGTCACAAGTTTGCAATTCGACAACAAACGGATTTGCTCGAAAGGCATTAAAGCTATTGATCTAAAATTTGAAATTTATTACTTTCAAGATGATTCCAGTCTACTGTATAAAAGTTATGTAAGTCCTCCCCTTCCTTCCACCACTTCCCATACAAACTGCACTTTTTCATAAGCAAATTTACTCAGTACGTTTAAAATTTATCGAGCTAAGATTGTGCACTAAATATTTATTTAGAATTATTAGTACGACTAAAAAAATAGACGATTAGCTTCACTCTTTCTACCCACTCCCATACAAACTGACACAATTTCACAACTTCACAAAAAGTCGATTTTTCTGAAAGGCATGAATGCTACTGATCTGTAATTTAAAGCATATCAAATGCATGATGTTTATAGTTATTTCTGAAAAAGTCATTAAGAACTCGCCCCTCCACCTACCACTTCCGATTCAAACTGCACAATTTCACTAAATCTAATACAATAACATAACAGAATTATGATCGGGCTTAAAGACCAATCATATGATACTCTAGATGAGATGGAAATGACTTTAATATACCAGAAAATATGTCATCTCAAATTCTTTCGAATAGTGAATAGAGACTTTTGCATTGGAGGTGGTAGAAGTAGAAGAGGAGGTTTGTATTTTTCGTATATGACACCGAACATGGCAAGCAAAATGTTTTTTGCTGAATTTAAAGTTTTAATTTTCATTATTTTTAAAGAAATTGTACATAGTTTTCCTGAAATTGGGGCATTTGTGGCAGAGGAAGTTGGAGCATTTAAGATGATTTTGAAACTGCTTATCATCCTTATCATCATGCTTTGATTTAATTTCAAAGTCAATAGCTCTCATTTAGTTGAAGGAGAAATGCTTTTCTTGAATTTATAAAACAGATATTTGTATGGGAGGTAGTAGAAGAAGTGAAGCGGAGCTGATAATTTTTTCCAACACTTATTTCAATTATTAACAAATTCTGGCAAAATTTGAAGTTTGTACTTTTTCTAGTTTGAATGGAAATCGATAAAATGCATTTAACAAAAATTATGCATTTGTATGGGAGGGGTAGAAGGAGGGTCCGGATAAAAACAAATTTTTTTCGTATTATTAATATTTCTATTTGTATACTTTGTGCAAAATATCAAGATGATAGCTTTAACAGTTTCGAAGAAAAATAATTCAATTTAAATTTCAAAATTTCGTGAAATTTGTATGGGAGGGGGTAGAAGAAGTGAGGTAAAGTTGATAATTATTTTTAAAATAAATTGCAATTATAGTAGAATTAATTCTGACAAAATTTCGTCTTTTCAGCTGTACTAGTTTCAATGAAAATCGAAAATATGTATTTTTTTAAATTGTCCATTTGTATGGGAGGGGGTAGAAGGAGTAAAGGGATCAGGTCAATATTACGTGATATTAATGACGTTTATATCTTAAAACTTTGACGAAAATTTCAAGTCGATAGCTTAAATAGTTTCAAAGAAAAATCAATTTCTTTTTATTTCGAAATTTCATGAAATTTGTATGGGAGGGGGTAGAAGGAGTGGGGGAATGTAGCCCATTCACGAACTTAAAGTTACTTTTTTGCTAAAAATGACCCAACAAATTTCTTAGCACTATAGCTCAAAGCTTTCGAGAGTTATGCTGTAGACAGACGCACAGACGGACAGACAGCAACTCGGAATCGAGGTTTTTGAGCGACATCAAATGTTTCTGTACCCTTGGCGGCTCTGTGCGAGCGTTATTTCTTAGCGTTACAAACGGTAAGGCAAACACAATATACTCTCAGATTTCATCTAGAGTATAAATATAAGTTTCAAAAGTTGAGGATTGATCTAAAACGTCTGAGGTAATTCGGATTCTTTCCGAAATTCAAAATATTACAAGCAATGTTAGGTTCAGACTTTTTACTAGGAGCAGGGCTGGGGGTCAAATGAATCTCAAGGGATCAAGTCAAACATTTGAATTAAATGAACTGATGACCGATCCACTGCCACTTTCGCCTTTTCAATGCCAGTTGTACTCTAAAATTCGTCGTTGGAGATCACTTCTAGTCAGAATTTTCCTAAAATGCGTTGGAGGCATTGGTTCACGAAAGTTTGCAATTTCTTGGTAAGTCGAACGGTCACTTTCCACGTAGTACAACCATATAGCAACACAGATTTGGTGCATGCGTCAAAAACTTGCAGCTTCGTGCGAAGTGAGATCTCTCTTAACCTCCAGAAAGGGAAAAGGATACCAAAGGCCTGACGAGCTTTGTTTAGACGAGCCTGCATATCATTTTCGGCTCCGCCGTCCATGCTGACAATGCTTCCGAGATAGCAAAAATCTTGCGCCTCTTCCACATCCTGTCCTTTAAGAACAATCGTTGTGTTTGTGTTCGAACCCATGTGTATGCACTTCGTTTTATGCACATTTATTTTCAGTCTCGCCTCTTTGCATTTAGAATACAACGAGCGAACATTTGACTCTAAGTCCAAACGGTTATGTGCAAACAAACACACATCATCAGCATAATCAAGGTGACTTAAAATGTTAAATAGTCTCCATTGAAGGCCTTTGTCTTCCCTACCTTCCAGTGCGGCTTCCAAGATGCCTTTTATTACCACCACAGGGCTGGTGCAGCTTTGTCTGACACCCGTTCGCACAGGAAAGCTATCGGACAGCTTTCCTCTATGTAAGACGCGTTACCTCGCATCTTCGTAGGATTCTTTAATCATAGCTGTGAGCTTATCTGGAATACCTCTCCTACGCAAAGCATTCCATATCTAATATCGCTCAACGCTGTCGAAAGCCCTCTCGAAGTCTTCTAATATGATATCTAGTGGCGGACCCATTTCGGTAGACTGCTCCAATATTATCCACAGGGTATTTGTGTGGCCGGTACAAGACGACTCTTTACGGAATCCAGCCTGATAAGCTTCGAGAGTGCTCTCCACGACAGCACTAATCCTATGGAGAATTACATTAGCCATGATTTTCGATACGGCAGTAAGTAGACATTACCACGCCAATTGTCACAATCGCGAAGGTCGCCGTTCTTCGCAATTTTAAAAATGACGCCTTCCTTCTATTCAGTCGGATATCTTCCCTCACTCCACACCTTAGTGAAGAGTGGGAGGAGTATATCGGCTGTTATTTCCGGGTCCGCTTTGAGGAGTTCGGTTGGTAGTCCGTCTATACCTGGGGCTTTCCTTCCCGCCATTGACCGAATGGCGGAAACTATCTCTTCCTTATCGAGGGATCATCCCTAATAGAGGATTGTTGCGGTTGGATGTTTGGTACTTGTTCTGTTTCTAGAATATCTTCTGCTGACAAGATATTTAAAACATCAGAGAAGTATTGCTTTCATCGCCGTAACTGATGTTCAGTCATATTAAGGAGAATTCCGTTGACATTTTGGCGGTGAAATTCCTGTTCGTCAACTATTTCATAATTTTAAATAGTGGACCCATATCTCCAAGCCGCAGATTCTGCCTTGTTGGCCAGATCTTCAATTGCCTTTCTATTGTCGCATCTAATAGCCTTTTTAAGCTGTATATAAGCATCGAGGTAGTTCTGTCTCAAGTTGGAAGCCCTTTGGTTCACTTCGGGTTAAGGGATGATTACCAATTTGACTTTTTTTTTAGTTAGAAACGTGTTTCTAGTTGCATCCCAATTGGCGTCCAGTGTACGAATTTCATATTTCCCCAATGTGTATGACTTTTCGCGTAGAATGGTGATGTACTCGCACTTTTTGTTGGGGTCTCTAAGCCTATCCACATTAATTTTACGCTTAATTTGAAGAATTTGTGGCTGTCTGATAGCTGCTGTGCACAATCTCAAGAAGGCAACCATCAAATGGTGATCGTTCTCCACGTCAGCTGCACGCTTTGCTCGCACATCGGGGAAACATCTTCTCAATCGGCAACTTATAGCCAAATTGTCGATCTGGTTCTGAGTAACAGCATCAGGGAAACCCAAGAAGTTTTATGGTGACTCTTATGTGGAAAAAGGGTCCCTCCGATGAACACTTGCTGAGTACCTCAAAACTCCACAAATAATTCGCCGTTTTTCGGGTCTTTTAATCCAAGATCGTGACGCGTCGACCCAAGTGTCCAGTGTTGTTAGAGCTAACCTGAGCGTTCATATCTCCTGAGATGATAATAATATCACCTTTTGGAACTCGCTCGAAGGTGGCACTCAATTGGCTTTGTCACCAAGTGTTTCATCATTAGTTAGTGCGTAGCACAGCAGAATCGTGACGTTTCTGACACTGGTCCTGAGCCTGACGGCGATAGTCCTACCCATGATTGGTTCCCAGCTAATGAGACTGTTTCTCGCACTCGGTGTAAGGACGACCGCCACGCCATTTTCAGCTTCACTCTCTGGACCAATGTACAGAATGCTGTTTTCGCTTGGGATCCGTTCTTCTCCTGATCCTGTCCACCTGACCTCGCTTAAGCACAAGATTTCGATGTTATAGAGCTCCATTTCACGGTCGATCACTGATTGGCGGTGCAAGGACCGAGTGACCCCAGCCCTTCCCCCGTCATTCAATGTTCAAGCGTTCCAGAAGCCAATTATAGTCCGTTTTCGAATACCGTAGAATCCGCCCGTTTCCGAGGCGCTGTATCCGTTTCTCGTATCAGTTAGGTTTGAAGATCACGGATGATAAGCCCATAATCCATTGAGTGTCCATTTGTCATTTTTAGGTCATTCTACGGCCCCACCACACAGGCGGATGGTTAGCTCAGTTCCGAATAGCGACTCATTCTACAAAGATAGTTGCATGAATTCGTAAAACCTCATCCTACAGCTACCCCTCTGCGGGCTAATATACTGATAAGCATTTTCAAAATATTATAAAACCTTCCACTTTCTCTGCCACCTCCTATAAGAATCTCCCGTTTTCAGGAAATATTGTCCAATATTTTCTTGAAAATCATGAAAGCTTCAAACTTTAAAATCAGCGCGAAATATTTTGCATACAATATTCGATGGTATATTGAATAGTTACAAGCCAACCCAAGATGACATATTTTCCGGTACATAAACTCTTTCCCATTTCATCTAGAGTATGACATGATTGGATTTTACACCCAATCAAAATTCTGCTATGTTTTTTCATGATGACTGATAGTAGCGTTTACTATAAGGTAATTTTTTGAGTTCGTAAATAATGGAGTAGAGGGTCTCGGAGCGAAGCTTCGGCAGGATGAGTGACCCCACTCTTGACGCACGCAAGTAAGTACGTAACACATGTGAAATTTGAGGCTAACAAACAGTTGCGCCACTCAACATCTACACTTATAATGTTATTTTATTTCATATATTAACCGCCATAAAAAATGATTTAAAGTACTTTAAAAAAAAAAAAAAAAAAATACAAAATATGGGAGTGGGGGATGAAAATTGACCATAACTTTTTAGTACCTCGAAATTGAAAACGTTATGGCGTTTCGTAATTTTTTTACATTTTAGCGTGTTCCTAGCGGCGTTCTCTTCAGAATTTTGTCCTTTTTTTCAATATCAAAAACTCAATTATGACCTCTGGCAAGATAATGTCCCTTTTGCCAGCTTACGTCATATTTATTCAAAATCACATTAGATTCATTGAGGTTTACTCACAATCATAGTCTTTTTATGTTTATCTACAGCATCAATGTATATGTATATGTATGGATAGGCTGTAACACTATTGAAAAGTTATGTGGAATGCCTTTTCTCCTGAAATTCTGTCAAATTCTCATAAAATCTATCAGAAGTAAGTACCATATGTATCGAATAGCTAAGGTATAGCCTGGCGAGTAGCATATTGGTCTACAACGCGAAGGCCGTGAGTTAAAATCCTGGTCGAAACATAATTCCATCATACTACCTGCTTATTTATACCTTAGTTACCTCTATCTATGAAAATGAAAATTCGTAGATAGAGGGTTGTGCGAAGGGCTAACAACCCTTTCACAATGGCAAATAAAATGTTAAGGAATCCGAAGGTCAGGAGGCCAAGGCCCAATTTGGGCTATAGTGCCATTGTATAAGATATGTATCGAATGCTCCTTCTAACGATGTAAGCCTTTCCTTCGCTAGAATTAATTCGCTATGCTCATTACATCATAAATATTCATTTCTATGCACTTACATATGTATCGACTGTTATTCGCAATCATTATCATATGGTTCCGATAAGCCCACAACTCACATGAGGATACAAAATATATAAATCGCCAGGATGTTCATAAACCCACAGCTATACCTGATGGTGGAAATTTATCGATTCCAGACGATAAACCGTGTGGATTAAATCATTTGATTCTGTGGGGAATTTAATGTTAACGGGGAAAACAGAAATTTAATGCAATATAAATTTTGTTCCTGCAGATTAAATTATCTGAAAAGATCTTATTTATTCAGCAGCTCGGTACTTAGTTCCGAACAAAAGCCGAATGTATTATTGTTTAGAATAATTTACTGAAAATTTAGTTACTTCCATATTATTTAATATTATGGAACTAAGTTCATTTCATAACCGACTTTACCATTATCCTTGGCAAATTAATACCTTGTGATAACATCAGGTGATATCTGCGAAAACATAATGGCAAATTTTAATATAAAATTCGTAGCCGTGGGAGATTCTGCGTTAATAAGTGATGAAGCACAATTCGGCAAATATCAAAAGGATCAGTGACTTAATTATATACTCCTAATGATATCGCAACAATTGAAAGGGAAATGATTTTGATTCCTAGAAAACATTATAGTCTAGGTATTTCATAATAAATCCTTAGTAATTACGGACGTGTTAAGGTGGGAGAGTGGAAAAAAATCGCTCTCAAATTTTATAATTATGCAGGTACCTATATCGATTTCAGTGATAGGAAGAACAGTCTAGTTAGTCCGCCGTAGTATCCGTAACAGTAAGCACTCATGAATAAAGAATCAAGAACCTAAATGCTGGGGGGTGCAAAGAAAAAACACTTAATTATTATATCGACTATCTCTCAAACTATTTAATTGAAACTTGAAACATGTATTAAAATGTACTAGCGGAATATTGGAAAAAATATAATATTTGGCTTTAGTAATAGCGGAGGGTAATGGGGACCATTTAAAAAATTGTGCACTTTTCAAAATTTCAAAACGATAAGTCTCAAAATTAAATACAGCTATTAAGCTGAACTGTCATCATATTGCCAGATTGTAGACCTACATAATCTACAATTTGAGTGAAATTTTTATGTTAGATGGTGTACCCCTTCCCCCTAAAAATGTCGAAAACTTTGAGTAATTTCTCCCAAGAATAATGAATTTGCGCCCGACTTGTTGGCAGATCAAATATTCGTAACGGACGGAGTAGATAATCTCACCGGAGTTTTGATCGTATTTGAGATGATCGTAAAGCTAACGAGCATACAATTGCTGTCAGAGAAAATATTGATAAAATATTTTCATCATCATCAATGGCGCGACAGCCCAAATCGGGCCCTGGCCTCCTGAAGTCGTCGCCTCCAATCGTCTCGATCCAAAGACCGCGTCCTCCAGCTGCTAATTTTTAGAATGGCTTTGCTGTCTTCATCAACCGAGTCTTCCCATCGCTTGCGTGGTTTGCCTACTGGCCGGTTACCACTCGCTTTGCCTTTAAGAGCACGTTTGGGGATTCTTCTGTCTTCCATTCGCTCTACATGGCCAGCCCACTGCAGTTTACGTAACTTGATGAACGTTGAAGCTTCTGGCTCGTCGTAGAGTTGATACAACTCATGGTTGTATCTTATTCGCCATTCCGTTCCTTCCTTCACAGGTCCCAAAATTCTTCGGAGGACCTTTCTTTCGAATGCGTTAACTGCTTTTTCGGAAGTTCGCGTTAATGTCCACGTCTCGCTGCCATAACAGAGCACAGGTCGTATAATAGTTTTATAAATCCGCAGCTTATTGTTCCTGTGCACTTTCTTCGATTTCATTATTGGAAGTACCGAATAATACGTCTTATTTGCTAGTATTATCCGTCGTTTGATTTCGTCTGTTTCATTACCGTCCTTTGCTAGATTAGCCCCAAGATATATGAAGTTGTCCACACTCTCCAAATTATATTCCGCAATTGTTATGTTTTGTCTGATTGGCGTTCTCCTTCTTGTTTGCGTCATTACTTTTGTTTTGTTTTCATTAATGCGCAACCCGACTTCTTTTGCGGCGGTGTCAAGATTGACAAATACCTCCTTAGCACTAGGGAAGGATCTTGCTAGAATGTTAATGTCGTCAGCATATGCTACTAGTTGGGTGGACTTGAATAGTAGTGTCCCGTTGGTGTCGACTGGGATTTTTCGGACGACATACTCTAGTGCCAAGTTGAAAAGCATAGGAGCTAGACCATCTCCCTGCTTTAAACCACATTCCGTTCGAAAGCTGGTTGTGGAATCGGTTTGTATTCTCACCTGGGATTCAGTGTTCGTCATTGTGAGTCTTGTTAGTCGGACTAGTTTTGGAGGAATTCCAAAGTCAAGCATGATTTGGTACAGTACGCTCCTGTCGATACTGTCGTATGCTTGTTTAAAATCTACGAATATTTGGTGCACGTCTGTGTTATACTCCCAGCATTTCTCAAGCACCTGTTTCACCGAGAATATCTGGTCTGTTGTAGATCGTCCGGTTCTGAATCCGCCTTGGTATTCGCCAATTATTTGATTAGTATAGGGCTTAAGACGACGTTCAATTATTTTTGTCAGTATTTTATAGGACGTACACAACAATGATATACCTCTGTAGTTCTCACAGCAGAGTTTGTCTCCTTTCTTGTAAATTGGACATATAATGCTTTTTCGCCAGTCGTCGGGTATGATTTCCTCTGTCCAAATTTTGCATATCATGCTGTGCAGTATTTCAGCGACACAGTTTCCACCGTTTTTCAGAAGTTCAACTGGTATTTCGTCAATTCCCGGCGCTTTGTTTCGTTTTTGGTCACATAGGGCTGCTTTGATTTCAGGAACCGTGGGTGGTGTCGATGATGGTTCATCTTCGTCAGTTGAGGCTTGAATTGAAATGTTGTCTGTCGTTATCGGTGCTACTGGGATGGGATTCAAAAGATGTTCGAAGTATGAAGCCCATCTTCTTTTGATTTCTTCTGTGTCGCTGATGATATTGCCCTCCACGTCTTTGCAGAGACTGGTTTTTGGTTTATATCCCTTTTTCAAGTCTTTTACTATGGCGTATGCGTCCCGCGTATTATTTTTTCTCATGTCGTCGTCCATTTTTTGTATCTTGTCATTATGGTACTTCCTTTGTTTTCGTCTGCAGGTCTTTTTCGCATATCGCCTAAGCTCGTCATATTTTTCTTTTTTGGCTCGTGTTGGTCGTTCAGTAAAAATTTTGTAAGCTTCGTTCTTTCTATCTATTGCGTCGCGACATTCTTGGTCGAACCAGTCATAACTTTTTCGCCGTGCTTGATATCCTAATACCTCTTCCGCGGAGGATTTGATGCCGTCTCGTATTTTCATCCACGCATTATCCACTGGCATATTTTGGATATTTTCATATATTGGTGTCAGGTGTTTATTACATGCTAGCGTGTAAGCCTGCGCCACCGATTCGTCGTTAAGCTTGTCGACATTGAATTTGCGAGCTCTACTCGTTTTCGAATACCCACGACAAGCTATTTTGCATCGATACTTAGCTCTGACTAGATAGTGATCAGAGTCACAATTCGCACCGCGGAGAGTTCGTACATCAAGTATGCTGGAAGCAGCCCTTTTCTCAATAAGAACGTGGTCTATTTGGTTGAAGGTGTGACCATCTGGTGATGCCCACGTTCGTTTGTGAATATCGCGATGTGGGAAGCACGTAGAGCTTACTATGATATTTTTGCTGCTTGCGAAATCAATAAGACGTTGGCCATTGTCGTTGGTTATGTCATGGAGACTGTGCCCTCCTGTTGTTCCTCTATGAGCCTCCTCCTTTCCGACTTTTGCATTAAAATCCCCTAAGACAATTTTTAGGTCATTCGAGGGCAGTGAGTCATAGGTTGTCTCTAGGGTGGCATAAAATTCGTCTTTAGTTACATCGTCCTTGTCTTCTGTTGGTGCGTGAACGTTGATCAACCAAGTGTTGAAAAATTTAGTCTTTATTCGGATTGCACACAATCTTTCACTTATTGGTTTGAAGCTCGTGACCTGCTGTTTAAATTTCTTGTCAACGACAAAAGCGACTCCAAACTCTCTGCTTCCCGACAATTTTCCACTTGGATAGATTGTGTGTGATCTCATGTCCATGATTTCGCTACCGAGCCATTTCGTTTCTTGGATGGCAGTTATGTTGATGTTGTGTTTTGCCACTTCTTCGAGAAACTCTTTCAGAGCTCCTGTCCTAAATAAGGATCGAACATTCCAAGATCCAATAGAGTAGTCCATTTTTCGTTTGCGGGGTCGTTGCCGTTGAGTCCATCCTTTCCGAGGCTGTTCTTCAGGTTTCTGGACAGTGTTCTTTTTCCGGTGATGCGTTGTCGGCGCCTCGCCCAACCCCCGACCTGGAGGACCGGTCCTACTTATTTATTACACCCTAGTAGAAAAAGGGTGGGAGTTTTGAGCTAAATATGACATGTTGGAGTTCTCACAGCTATGCTGCAAGTCCAACTATGTCATACTTTTTGCCTACTTCCTGAGACGCACTGGTGTTACTGGCCATTCAGGTTAACTCCATGTACCCTCCTCCTTTCTCAACTCGGGCTTGGGACCGTCTATGGCGGAGTTAAAAGATAAAATATTTTGATTTTTGAATATTCTGTTTGTATTCTCATACATACATATGATAGCTCTTTTGCCTGTATTTCAGCATGGAAAACAGTATAGAATTGTATACGAGCGCAGATACTTAGTACTGGGACGTACTTCAAATACTTCATAACCTACCCCTGTGTCTGTTTCACATCCACCTATTTCCGAGATGATTGATAGTTTTCTTAGATTGGGTCTGTAAGACAGCCAGTCTTGACGATCTTGTAAGATGTGAAATGTGCCTTGTTACCATAGAACCAGAGAGAGGTATCCCAAGAGCTACATCTTCTTCCATTTCAAAAGTCAGAGAAGGGCAAACATTTGGCGTCATTTCCCCTCTTCACTGGTGAGTAGTCTGTGTGTTGAATTAAGAGCTTCCTTCTGTATTTCCCAATGTAGGGGAGTCAAATTGATCAGTACCTCGATTTCTGCAATCGAAGTGGTATTCGGTGCTCCAGTTATTATAATGCTAGCAAGTCTTTGTATTTTCGTCAGCTTTTGCTCAGTAGTTATTTGTAGTGTTTTGTGCCACCATACTGTACATGTTGTTATGGGTCTAGCAACAGAAGTATACAACCAGTATCCAGTATGTAAGCTTTGGATTGAGTCCCCATGTTTTGCCAAAAAGTCTTCCGCAAGTCCAGAGCGATATTCTGGCTTTTTTAGAACGTGTTCTAGATGAACATTTCACGCGAGTTTTTCATCTAGAACTATTCATAGAAATTTCACTTCCATTGAATAGGGCAGTACTTCACAAAGTTTAAGTTTCTATACTCTAGATGAAATCTGAGAGTATTATAAGTTTGTTCTAAAGCTTGTAACGCCAAGAAATAATGCTCGCATAGAGTTGCCAAGGGTGCAGAAATATTTGTTGTCGCTCAAAAACCGGATGTCCGTCCGCCCGTCCGTTTGCTCTTTAGCTCGAGAGCCCGTCCAGCTGTGCACGTCGTTTTCGAAAATGTGAAAAATGTAAGGTCAAGTTCATGAACGGACCAAATCGCTCAACCCCTTCTACCCCTTCCCATAAAAAATAACCCATTTTCAATCATTTATAATAATCAAATTTTCTTGGAAACTATAAAAGCTAATGATTTGAAATTTGGAATATATTGTTCTTATCATAAATGTGACGTATGGTATAAAAGTTATTTGAATTCCTTTACTCCTTCCACCACCTCCCATACAAACTGCACTTTTTCATGAACACTCTAAACTGATTTTCTCAATGCGTCTAAAATTTAGCGAGCTGAAACTGTGCACTAAGTATTTATATAGAATTATTAGTAAGACCGAAAAAAATTAAACGATTAGCTTTACTCCTTCTACCCCCTCCCATACAAAATGACAATTTAGCAATTCGACAATAAACGGATTTACTCAAAAAGTATAAAAGCTATTGATTTGAAATTTGGAATATATTACTTATATAATGATTTCAATTTACTATAAAACCAATTCTTTATGTCCTCCATCTCCTTCCACCATCTCCCATATAAACTGCATTTTTTCATGAAATGCTCTAAACGAATTTATTTAGTGCGCCTAAAATTTATCGAGCTGACATTTTGCACTTAATATGTAATTGGAACTATTAGTAAGGCCAAAAAAATAGGCTATTGGCTTTACCCGCTCTCATACAATCTGACACGATTTCACTACTTTACAAAAAGTTGATTTCCCTGAAAAGTATGAATGCCACTGATTTGCAATTTAAATCATGTCAAAAACATGATGTTTATAGTTATTTCTGAAAAAGTCTTCAAGAGCTCACTCCTCCTTCTACCTCCTCCTATACAAACTGCACAATATCACTAAATCCAATACACTAATTGTCTCAGTATCTATTCAATTTTTGAATCCTAAATTTTGTATAAAACATGTTGATAGCAACTTTAGCGTGATGAGAAAATAAACTGCCAACAAGTCGGGTGCAATTTTATTATTTTTGGGACAAGTTGAGGATGCATGGAAAGTCAATATGCTGATTATAGTGGTTAAGGAAGACTAAGTGGAACCCCCTTTGACAAGTGGAACCCCTTTAGGGTAGGGCTGCTCTCGAATTACTACTTAATTGCGAATACGATCCATAGCTACGATTTGAGTTGAGGCTTCCGTGGCGTAGTGGGCAACGTGCTTGCTTCTCAGTCAATAGATCGTGGGTTCGATTCTCCAGACGGGATTTTTTTAAGCGCAAATTTTTCAGTTGCTACTGGTGATAAAAACTTATTCGCAATAAAATGGGGAAACGGTGTAAAAGTGAAACAGTTCCACTTCAAGAAGGCCTAGATACTCAGTAGATGGTTTCTGTTCGCTTTCTATCATTCAGTCCCCCATAACATCTGCAAATATTTGTCAGTAAGCAGTCAGTACAAATGAGCAATATACCAGCTTCTCCACTCGCTACGGTCATTCTCACTCCATTGCCTATAACACAGGCTCCAGTACATGTTAACAATATTTCATTCGTTTATACAAGTTTGGCTTCTTATGTGGGAAGGGGCAGGGGTGATAGTAAGGGTGGGTGGATGTTAATAATTTTTAACTGATTGCTTGAATCACGTCTAATATTCTCTGTATAGAATGTCAGTTTCACAGACAAAGTTTCATAGAATTTTCATAAAATTCGATGTATTTTACATTCACGAAATCAAACATTTGTATGGGAGGGGGTAGAGGAGGTAAGGAAATCGCAAAATTTGTGATGCAGTCTTATTTCATTTTTCTCGCAATGGGCTCGTACAAAATGTCAAGTTCTTAGCTTTTAATTTCTTGGTTAGTAGTTGATTTATTGAAATTGGTCGAAATCATACTTTTGTGTGGAAGGGGGTAGAAGGGTAGGCACGATCTCAAAACTTTTGACGCAGTTTCGTTTCAATTATTCTTAAAAATTCTTGTGCAAAATTTTAAATTGATAGCTTTTAATAGTAAAGTGATAATTGATTTCTTTAAAATGGTCGAAAAAAATAATTTTGTATAGGAGAGGGTAGAAGTTTTGAAGGTATTCGACCAGTTAATATTTCATACATTTCGCAAATTTTCAAGTTTCAACTTTAAAATTTCATTCAAAAATTTTCAGTTTATGTGTTTTTTTCATTGCACATGAAACACCTTATGCACGTTAGACTCCCATTTCAGTGCATAACAACTATGGAACAAATTATTGTTTTTTTATACTCTAGATGAAATCTGAGAGTATTATAAGTTTGCTCTAAGGTTTGTAACGCCAAGAAATAAGGCTCGGAGAAAAAAATGAATGATACAGAAGTTAATGTTATCACTCAAAAATCTCAAAACCGGATGTCCGTCTGTCCGTCTGTCCGTCTGTCCGTCTGTCCGTCTGTCCGTCTGTCCGTCCGTCCGTCTGTCCGTCTGTCCGTCTGTCCGTCTGTTCGCTCTCTAGCTTGAGAACGCGTTGAGCTAGATTGTTCAAATTTTGTACACGTCGTTTGTGATAAAAAAGTAAGGTCAAGTTCGTGAACGGGCCAAATCGCTCCACCCCTTCTACCCCCTCCCATACAAAATGACACAATTGCGCAATTTGACAATTAAAGGATTTGCTCGAAAAGTATATAAGCTATTGTGCTGAAATTTGGAACATATTATTGTTTTGATAATACCAATCTACCGTATAAAAATTATGCGTGTCCTCTCCCTCCTTCCACCACCTCCCATACAAACTGTACTTGTCGTGAATTACTCTAAGCCAATTTACTCAGTGCGTATAAAATTTAGCGAGCTGAAATTTTGCACCAAATATTTATTTAAAATTGTTAGTAAGGGGAAAAAAAGTTAGATGATTAGCTTCACCCCTTCTACCCCCTCCCATACAAAATGACGCAAATTCGCAATTTAACAATAAATTAATTTACTCGAAAAGTATAAAAGCTATTAGTCCGAGTTTTGGGGTATATTAGTTTCATAATGATTTAAATCTACAGTAGAAAAATTATTTGCGTCCTCCGTCTCCTTTCACCCCCTCCCATACAAACTACACTTTTTCATGAAATGCTCTAAGACGATTTTCTCAGAACATATAACATTTATAGAGCTCACATTTTGTAGTAAATACTTAATTAGTATTATCACTAAGATCAGAAAAAAATATTTGACTAGCTTCACTGCTTCTACCCCCTCCCATACAATATAACACAGTTTCACAACTTCACAAAAAATCGATTTTCTTGAAAAGTATGAATGGTACTGATCTGAAATTTAAGGGTTGTCAATTTTATAATATTCCTAGTTATTTCTGAAAAAATCACTTAAATCCCCCCACTCTTTCTACCACCTCCCATACAAACTGCACATTTTCAGTAAATGTAACTCACTAATTTTCTCAGTCCCCATTCAATTTTTGGAGTAAGCATTTCGTATAAAACATTTTTATAGCTACTTTAGCATGATGGGAAAAAATTAGTTCAATGCTATCACCCCTTCTAACACTCCCTATCCAAAATTTCTTGAGATGACAAAAAATTCTATTTCATCTAGAGTATCGTAAGATTGCGTTTTATGCGCAATCGTAGCCCTGTTATGTTTTTCTATTAACATTAAATAGTTCTATTCACACGGAAAATTTAAACTTTGTATCTTTTACCAGAGCCCTAAAAAAATCACTCAAAATTTTCGACATTTTTGGCTACCACCTCCCTCCCCTTACACTCCCCATCTTAAAATTTTTACCAAAATTAAAAAACTATGTAGTTCTATAATTTTAAAAAATTTTAATTTGATGTCTGCACTTAATTTTAAGATATAACGGTTTGAAATTTTAGAAAGTGCACCATTATTGAAATGCTTCCCATTTTCCCCACTACTATTATGTCCAAATGTTTTATTTTTCTCGTATTTCGCTAGTATAGCTTCATATACATTGCAAGTTTCATTTACGTAGCCTAATAAATAGCCAAGATTTTGATTTTTAAGTGTTTTTCTTTGCGCTCCCCCTTACAATAATTATCCTCCCTCTTAGCTGATTCTAGTGAATCTATATGCCACTGTAATGGTCCTAGAATATCATTTTTTATGGTAATTAATTTCGAAGATATAATCATTTGAAAAAAAAAATTCGACCGACAATTGGTTTTTAGCCTCCCCCTTTTTGGACCCCAATGGATAAAGAAATTAAATTATTTTTAAAGTTTGTCCCATAAGCACTTCTATATGTATGTTAATTTTTAGCTTCCTAACTGTAATCATGGTTGAGATATATAATTTCTTATTTTCCGGTTTCAGCGCTCCCCTCGCCACCCCCTGAACCTTACACCCCCCAAAATGGGTTTTGGCGTACGTCAGACGGCGTACAAGCAGACGATTTTTTTTTCATTTTTAAGCTATTTTAGTCATGAAACGCGAAAAAACAAAATTTCAGGTTAATTTGCTAACCTGAAATTTTGTTTTTTTCGCGTTTCATGACTAAAATTTTTTCCAAGTCAATACTTTATTATTAAAATAATAAAGTAAAATTAGTTTATTGTCATCGTCACTTCCCCTACAAAATTTCTTGAAATCAAAAAATTTCTATTTCATATAGAGTATCGCAGTTTTGTTATGTTTTTCATAAAATTTTTAAGTTGTGGGGGATTGGTAAGTGAAGTGGTGGACTAAAACGACAAAAATTTTCACTAATTTGTAAAGGCTCTGGTAAAAGATACACAGTTCAAATTTTGCACGTGCATACATTCATTTGGTATGCATAAAAAAATAATAATTTGACTCGGAACTGCTATCCACCAAAGGGAGGCATTAATCTGCACTAGGTCTTTTACATGTATTGAAAATAAGATGGCGACCGTACCGTTATTGATCCTGTTGAGAAAGCGAATCTATTGGCAGTAAGTTTCGCGAGAAACTCCACGCTATCACCTTCAAACCAAGCCGCTCCTATCGCAACACCATCAGGTTTTTCACTGCCGCCGCTACATTTCCGCACGCGTCTCATATTCAGGATCCCGCAAAAGCTCAATGTTCACAAGTCCGCTGCCCTGATGGCATTCCCCCCCATTACCCTTAAAATGTGCTCCTCTTCTCTGACTCAACCCCTTCGCAATCTTTTCCATCTATCTTACTCTTCTGGGTGCTTTCCACGATTGTGGAAAGTCGCGAATGTTCAGCCAATTCCCAAGAAAGTAAGCAAAGCGAACGCCGCTAACTACCGCCCGATAGCCATCACTTCAGTGCTTTCGAAAGTGATGGAAAGTGCTGTCAATCGCAAAATCATTCACTATCTCGAGGATAAACAGAGATCTCTTGGTCTACCTGACGGAACGTTGGAACTCTTTCTTGCACAAATAGGCGAAGGCCAAGTTCTTGCTCTTGACATTGCAAAAGCTTTTGACAGAGTTTGGCATGAATGTCTCCTTGTTAAGCTCAAGGCCATTGGTCTTGATGCTTCCATCATTCGATGGATTGAGAGTTTCCTGTCCGAACGCACTATACGAGACGTATTAGATGGCGTTACTTCTTCTTTTTTCCTAACGAATTCTGGTGTCCCTCAGGGTTCTGTCCTATCACCTACTCTGTTCTTAGTATTCATTAACGACCTTTTGTCTTCTACTCTCAATCCAATCCATAGTTTTGCAGATGCCAGTACTTTAGATAACACCTTTGAATTAAACTCTGCTGCGGATTCCCACAAGCTATCTATTGCTTCCAAACGTAGGGAGCTATTCAGTTCGTTGGACTCCGACCTCGACTTAATCCTGGAATGGGGCTGGAAAAATAGAGTAGAGTTCAACGCTGCTAAAACACAGGCCTGTCATCTTGATTGGAGCAAACATATCTTTGATGTTGCCCTGGATACCTCCAAACGCCTAGGTATCCTTCGTAAATGCAAAAAAATATTTTACGCCTCACGACTTAGCTACCATCTACAAGGCTTACATTCGACCTCGCTTAGAGTACAATTCGCATTTATGGGCTGGGGCACCCAAAACACACCTTGCGCTGCTTGATCGAATCCAAAAACATGCGTTCCGATTAATTGGAGATGACACCATTACAATTTCTATTGACTCCCTCGAGCATCGTAGGGACGTTGCAGTACTCAACATTTACTACCGCTACTTTCATGGTAAATGTAGTGCAGAACTTAGATCACTTATTCCGCCACTTTACAGTTTTCCCCGAAATACTCGTCAAGCTAAACGCGCGCACGAGTTTACCATCAACCCTATTCCTACTTGTACAGTGAAATATAGGCAGACATTTATCCCCCGAACGTCCAGACTTTGGAACGCATTGCCTGCTAGCATATTTCTAGCAAGTATAACCTTCAGCGCTTCAAAAATGATGTCCATCGGCACTTCCGTCTCTCTCCCCCAAAATTCCCAAAACACTACCAAATTTCATCCTCTTCCTAAAACGACATAACTGTGCAATGCATATTAAGGTGACCCCCTAAGGCTACCGACACACGATGCGAGGTAATATATTGTTATAGATCTGGCAATGATCTCTCTCAAATCTGCCAGAACTATTTAGAATATTCTTCCAACATGTAGAGGGCTTCTAGTAACTTCTCAAAGACACAAGCAATGACACCCGACGCCATCTAGTAACTTCCAGAATAGTCCAGAGGCAGCAGAAAAACATACACCAGAGAAGGTTCGAGACTCGGATAAATCTATTATAAATAGCCAGAGCTCACGACAAGGAAGGATTGACTCAGTGACAGTTTCATGGAAAACACCTATCGGTGTAAATAAGCGAAAGTGATAGATTGGCAGTGTTCCTGGGTTGTACGAATTAAGTTTTTAGAGCGAATTTAGTGAAGTGATCGGGAAATTGTGTATAAAGTGCAATAAATAAATTATCCTTATATTTTAAAACGAATTGAGTTTTCTTTGGAATCTGGCGAATCCCTAGCTCGCAACAATATATTAACTTCCTATTTTGATATAAGTAGGCCGAATTATGTATAGGATAATGACACTAGTAATATGGAAAAGCGAGATAATATATATTAACTCGCATAGTGTGTCGGTAGCCTAAGTTATAATCGGTGCTATAAAAAAAACAAAAGCTCTACATTTTTGAGTGCAATTTTAAACTACAAACTTGAAAATTAGTAAAATTAAAACATAACAGAATTATGATTATGACGTAAAGCCCAATGAGGAGGAGGTGGTAGAAGCGGAGAGAGAGATTTGTAATTTTTGTATATGACATCGAAAGTGACATGCAATATATTTCGTGCTAAATTTCAAATTTGTTGTTTTAAAATTTTTAAAAGAAATTGTACATAGTTTTCCTGAAATTGTGGCATTTTTATGGAAGGTGATAGGAAGGTGGAGGGTTTTATAGAATTTTGAAACTGCTCATCAACATCCTTATCACCTATGTATGTTTCAATTTCAAAGTCGATGGCTCTCATATGTTCGAAGATGAAATGCTTTTCTTGAATTTATAACACAGATATTTGTATGGGAGGAGGTAGAAGGAGTAAAGGGAATTTGATATTTTTCTCAGCATATTACAATTATCAAGGCATAAGTCTTGACGAAATTTAAAGTTTCTGCTTTTTCTAGGTTTAATGGAAATCGAAATAACGCATTGAACAAAATTGTACATTTGTATGGGAGAGGGTAGAAGCAGTTCACGGATCAAGACACAATTTTTTGACGTTGATGATATTTACATTATTATACTTTGCTCAAAATTTCAAGTCGATAGCATTGACAATTTCGAAGAAAAATAATTTAACTGAAATATCGAAATTTCGTGAAATTTGTATGGGAGGGGGTAGAAGGAGAAATGCAATGTTAATAATATTTTTTTTTAGTTTTGCTTGTTCCAATAAAATTCGAAGAAATGCATTTTCAAAATTGGGCATTTCTATTGGAGGGACTAGAAGGAATGAAGGGGTCAGATTAATATTTAAGGACATTAATAATATTCATATCAATATACCTTCGCCAAATTTTCAAGTCGATAGCTTAAATAACTTCGGAGAAAAATCAAGAAAAACATTTCGAAATATCACGAAATTTGTATGGGAGGGAGTAGAAGGGGGCGGAGGGGGTATGTCGCCCATTCACGAACTTAAAGTTACTTTTTTACTAAAAAGTTACATACAGCATGATCAAAACGTTCAAAAGTTATGTTGTAGGGCGGATAGACAGTCACTCGGCAAAACAATTCGGCCAACAACTTGTTTTTAGCCCCCCCTTTTCGGACGCCAATGGATAAAAAAATTAAATAATTTTTGTAGTTTGTTCCACAAACCTTTCTATATCTCTGCTGATTTTCAGCTTCCTATCTGCATTCTTCTTCCACATCCTGTCCATTAAGACGAACGACGAACCTTGGAGTACAACTCGCCAGACTAAAATAGGTATTGAGATTCAACGGCGAAAGTGGCAGTGGATCGGTCATACTTTGAGGAAACCAAAGCGAAACATCGCAAAACAGGCTCTGGATTACGTTGAGTTGGTCGACCATGTAACACATGGAAGCGAGCAGTTGAGCAGGAGGCCAGAGGAATAAACAAGACCTGGCAACAGCTTAAAGCCGATGCTCAGGATCGCGCCTTGTGGAAGAGAGTTGTTTTTGGCCTATGCCCCTATAGGGGGTCTTAACAGGAATTTGATTGATTGATCTGCATTCCTGGTGGAAATATTAGCAAGTGTAGTTTTCGAATCTTTCCCTCCCCCGCCTCCCCCTTCCACCTAACACCCCCCAAAATTTAGATAATAGAGCTCACTTACCCCATCAACAATCCACCCAAAAACGAACATTTTACCTTTAACGGTCTCGGAGATATGAGTCCATATCTACGGCGGATGGCGTACGGCGGGACGGATTTTTTTTTTGCATTTTTAGACTAATTTTGTCAGGGTAGCCTGTTTTCCTGTGTCGATCACAATACTTTATTATTAGAATAATAAAGTAAAATGCCTAAAAGTTTGAGATATTAACTGGTCTAAAATTTTCAAAACTTCTACCTCCTCCCACACACCATTCGACCATTACTAAGAAATCAATTATCACCAAGCCATCAAAGCTATCAACTTTAATTTTTGTGCAAATAGGTTTAAAAGTATTTGAAACAGAGCTTCGTCAAAAGTTTTGAGGCCCCCTTTTCTGCACTTCCACCCCTCCCAT
Source organism: Chorisops tibialis (assembly GCA_963669355.1). NCBI lineage: Eukaryota > Metazoa > Arthropoda > Insecta > Diptera > Stratiomyidae > Chorisops > Chorisops tibialis. Next base: position 264,823,750 of record OY770262.1, on the reverse strand, counting down.
ACCGATTTCAATAAATCAACTAATAGCCAACAAATTAAAAGCTACGAACTTAAAATTTAGTACGAACACCTTTCAAAAGAAACGAAATAATACATTACAAATTTCGCGATTCCCTCAATTCCTCTACCCCATACAATGATTTCGAAAATATAAAATGTCTTTGAAACTAACATTCTATACAGCGAATTTTGGACGTGATTCAAGCAATCAATCAAAGTATTATTAACATCAACCCACCACTTGTAACGATTATTGCATATTGTCTTCCCACGTATCCTCAACTTGCCCCAAGAATAATAAAGTTGCGCCTGACGTGATGGCAGCTATTTTTTTATGTGCAACGCACATGCGCATCTATGATGAACTGCTTTTTAAGTTTGAAGTACTAAAACAATATTTGTTTCATTTAATATCATTAAATTTTACTTTATTATTTTAATAATAAAGTATTGTGATCGACTTGGGAAAAAAAAAAAATTTGCTACCCTGAAATTTTGTTTTTTCGCGTTTCATGACTAAATTAGCCTAAAATTGCAAAAAAAAAAATCCGTCTGTCTGTACGCCGTCCGCCGTCCGCCGTCCGCCGTACGCCGTACGCCGACGTGTACGCTCAGCGCACATTAACTCCCAAACCCTTCAAGATAGAAAGTTCAGCTTTGGGGGGATTGTAGATAGTTGCGGATCTCAGGCGGATACCCATTTTGGAGGGTGTACGGGTTCAGGGGGAGGCGGGGGGAGCGCTTAAACCGAAAAATACGAATTCAAATATCTCAACCATGGTAACAGCTACGAAGCTAAAATTCAACATGCATATAGAAGGGTTTGTGGGACAACTTTTAAAAATAATTTAATTTTTTTATCCATTGGGGTGCGAAAAGGGGGGGCTAAGAACCAATTCTCGGCCGAATTTTTTTTTCAAATGATTATATCTTCGAAAATACTTACCATAAAAAATTGATATTTTGAGACCATTAAGCGGGCATATAGGTCCACTAGAATCAGTTTAGATAAAAGCTAATTATTGTAAGGGGGAGGGTCAGGGGGGGTGCAAAGAAAAACACTTAAAAATCAATATCTCGGCTATTTATTAAACTATGTAATTGAATCTTAGAAGCTATATTAAGCTATACTAGAGAAATACGAAAAAAATATAACATTTGGAAAAAATAGTAGTGGGGGGAAATGGGGAGCATTTCAAAAATGATGCACTTTCCAAAATTTCAAACCGTTGTAATTCAAAATTGAGTAGAGATATCAAATTAAAATTTTGTCAAATTATAGAACTAAGTAGTTTTTAAATTTGGTAATAATTTTACGTCGGGAGGTGTAAGGGGAGGGAGGTGGTAACCAAAAATGTCGAAAATTTTGAGTGATTTTTCAAGGGCTCTGGTGAGAGATAAAAAATTTAAATTTTCCATGTGGATACATTTATTTGTTGTACATACAGAAAAAATAATAAAAATTCCACAATTGTCATGCAACGACCCCCCTGGTCTACCGTGCACAAGGTGTTTCATGTGCAATGAAAAAACCACATAAACTGAAAATTTTTTAATGAAATTTGAAGGTAGAAACTTGAAAACTTGCGAAATGCATTTAAAAAAAATCTTTAAGAGAATGAAATATTAACTGGTCGAATATCTTGAAAGCTTCTACTCCCTCCCGTACAAAATGATTTTTTCGACCATTTTTAAGAAATTAATTATCACCTAATTGGTAAAAGCTATCAATTTCAAATTTTGCACAAAATCATTTCAAAATAGTTTAAATAGAACTGCGTCAAAATTTTTGAGATCACACTTGCCGTTCTACCCCCTCCCATACAAAAGTACGATTTCGACCAATTTCAATAAAACAACTGCTAACCAACAAATTAAAAGCTACGAACTTGAAATTTTGTACGAGCACCTTAAAAGAGAAAGAAAAGAAAACTGCGTCACAAATTTTGCGATTCCCCTACCTCTTCTACCCCCTCCCATACAAAATTATTTTTTCGAACATTTTTAGGAAATCAGTTATCAGCTAATTCTTAAAAGCTACCAATTTCAAATTTTGCACAAAAAATTATAAAAATAATTGAAATGATATTACTTTAAAAGTTTTGCAAACGCGCTTACCCTTCTACCCCCTCCCATACAAAACTATCATTTCGACCTATTTTATTGAATCAACTAATAACCAACAAATTAAAAGCTACGAACTTGAAATTTTGTACGAGCACACTACAAGAGAAAGGAAATAAAATTGCGTCACAAATTTTACGATTCCCCTACATTCTCTACCCCCTCCCATATTAATGTTCGGTTTCATGAATGTAAAATACACCGAATTTTATGAAAATTCTATGCAACTTCGTCTATGAAACACATTCTATACAGAGAATATTGGACGTGATTCAAGCAATTAATTAAAAAGCTATTAACGTCCACCCACCCTTACTCCTCCTCCTCCCCTCATAAGAACCCAAACTTGCAGAAACGAATGAAATATTGTTAAATTGACAACAGCCCTGCCCAAGAACTCCCTTTCACTTAGCCTTCCCTAACCACTCTAACCTGCATATTGACTTTCCACTCATCTGCAACTTGTCCCAAGAATAATAAAGTTTCGCCCGACTTGTTGGCAGTTTATTTTTTTTATAATAAAATAAATGTTCCGCGACCAAAATAGTTTGAATAGCCCTGATATGGAGTATAAAAAGCGTATTAAGCGGGTTTTACCTTAAATTTTCGTTAAACAGAAAATAATTTATTTCATAGGGGAGGGGAGCAACAAAGTGAGACTGGTACCGGGGGACATAATTTCTAAGAACAGCCCTGGATGCATTGCCCGGAGCTCCTGTTAAGGAGCACTGCCCTAGAGTATTGTTTTAAATGTTTTAATTTACATAAATTATTCGATTTTTGATAATAAATTAGTTTACACAAATACCAAAATAGCTAAGCTGTTTTTTTTTCATTCTATTTATTTAGATTTGAATAAAAACATGAATTCTGTCTTGGAGTTCACTCCAAGATCGTTTATCAGCAGAATTTTTTCCCCTATGTATAGAAAATATTTATCTTGTAATCTAATATTACCTATTCGGAATTCGAAAAATGTGGATTATGTTTGTTTTTTGCCTTTTGTTTCTTACCAGACATGCATAAGTCAGCTGATACTAGGTGCCTAGTCATAGTGGCCTAAACTAAATTATGAAGTCATCACTGCTTATCACGTCTTTAGCGTTAATCATTAGCGCATTTTCGAGACCGATGCATGTGCAGTGAGCTTCTGTGCAATGAGCTTCTGTGCAGGCACCAGTGCATTATGCGATCATCATTATGAAAGGTTTAACTTGCACCGTCACTGGACACGTTTAGTCCATTCATTGAAAATAATACTTTTTCTTATGAACTTAACTTGTTAACTAAGCAGTGATACAAAAAATAGTAACAATTACCAGATCCGCTGGTAATGAAAGTGATACTTCTGAAATGAGTGATACAGAAGTTGAAAAGTGGGTCAAGATAGTTCTCATGATATTTCGTAGAAGAAGAAAAAATTTCTATTATTTTCATTTAATAACAATAATGAGAATGGTGTTTGGCAGAAAGCCAAAGGCCTAATACAAAAGTAATATCTGTTATCAAACATCGAACGATCTAGAAGAAGAGTGTCTTAAAATTTCTCCAAATCGCTCAAAGCCTTTGCCGTAAACGAGATGTAAGCTATAGGGTACAATGATTGTTTGTCTCCATTTCAGGTTTTTGTGGACCCGGTACGACAACGTCGTAAAGAGAAATTGCGCGGCAGCAACTTTTCCATTTCCGTCTATACTGCTGCCTTTGCGGATTGCAAGAATTCGTGGGAAGCCGGTGCATTCTTAATGAAATGCACTTGAACCAAGATCAGGCACGATCATATCTTGGCTAGAGATCAAAAGAGCTCGTGATGTAAGAAGCCTACGGATGTGAATGGCAGTCGACAATTCGACACCCATAATACAACTTTCGTTTACCAGATCTCTAGGCAGCACTTGGTTTTCAGAGTTCTCTCGAAAAATGGCACACACGATCTTGAATTTGGGACAGACATTGCCCATATGTTGTGATCATTTGGATCTTAGATCACTTTTACATGTTTTACGTGTTTTTTTTTTTTTTTTGTTTTTGTTTTTACTTCGTTCACTCGAAATAATCACACAAGCCTGTTTGTGAGCGATTCTCTTCGTCTTCTTCTTGAAGAAGTAATAGTAAGATTATTGACCAAGATGTTGGCGGCATAGTGAAACTTCTCGCATGAAATTGTTCGCGTAATGAGACCAGGCAAGCGCACTAGGTGATAGTGGGTCTTTGGTAGATAATTTGATTAATGGGCGGCATACACGGTGCGAATACCGCGAGTAAGTACGGTACACCTACATTATATGCTATTCCGATGCTATCGTTTGATCACACTTCAAGACAACTGACTATCAACAATCTTAATATGCATGCAAGTTGAAAGTTTGGACCGGTAGCATCTTAAACGTACCTACTTCTTATATGCATACTATTTCCGGTTTCAAAGAAACGCACATATTAGATAGTCATGCCATGAAATTTGAAAACGAACTTACAACTTTGATCCAAGTTAAATTTCTCGACAGTAAAGTACAAATATTTTCTAGAAATTGTCGACAATGACACGATAGCATAAATCGACATAAATTCACTTTTTAATTTTTAGTGCAAGCCAGGATGAAAGCACGTCGAATAGTTGCAAATTTCATGACGTAGAGATCTAACATTGGCCCAAATTTGATCGAAAATAATGTTAAGTGCTGTTTGCAGTTCAATGAAAATCGATCGCGAACTAACGATGTACGTATCTGAGGATCATCTACGATCATCATCTTTTTCTTACCGACATACAAGCTTTTTATATTGTTTTAAGAGCAAAAAACAATTATTTTTTTAGTATTCAACTTTTTTTTTGTGCTCAAATTAGGTACATCAAAAAATTAAGATACTTTCAAATTACAAGGATTTTGAGCTCATAAATTTTTTATACGGTACGGATTGGTGGGTTGAACTAGTAGTTACAATATAAATTGATCGATATTTAGTGGGCTGAACTGAAAGGTCAGGACGCTGTATATCGTTAATTAGAGTTATGATTAGGATATTGCATTGCTCTAACTTGTACAACGGCAATAGTGGAAGTGATATCTCATTTATTGACTACTGTCTAAGCTCTACATTAAATTTTAGCTTATTAAACTGATATACGAGTACCGCAAAAATGATGGATCGCGTTAAAACTTTCTAGCTTTGAGCATTTTTTAGATTTCAGTAGTTTTTTTGTTTATTTATTTTTTTTCTTTTTGTTTTTGATAGATTGTGTATTGTGTAGCATCAATTTAAAAAAAAAACAACAACACACATATAACGTATAATTTTGTTACGAGAAGAAATTAATTTCAATCATCATAATATTAATGAAGATTCGTAAAATTGATTAAATGTTGATTTGCTAGTGAAATGCCCGAAATATGATTTTCATGAAATTTGGAAAACATTTTAATGATGGAAAAATTAAATCTTTGGAAAAGGATTAGAAACGCATTGTTCTAATAAATAATAAATGTTAAAGTGGGATAGTGGTAACATTTTGAAAAGCATATAGGCCTAACAGAATCTTGATTTCGAGCAGAATACAAGCATGCGATACTCTAGTTGAAACCTTGATTATCATAGAGTATTAAATTTTGACAATTGCATGAGAGGTGGACAAGAAGTTATCGACTTTGCTTACGGGATGTAAAATTTTAATGAAGCGTTTCTGTGTCGAATTCGATGTAAAATAGTTTTTAAAGAAATCGGTATCGATACAAGTGAAAAGCTTATGAAGTTTGTGTGGAGAATAGTTTTATTAAAAAAAATAGTTTTCAATGGGTTAATTTTTAAACTTTTGTATTCAGAAGCAGGGACGTAATTTCTGAGGGGAGGGGGCTTGGGGTTCGAGCTCTTAAGTCCCCCCCCCCTCCCGGATAGGTTATTTTTTCAACATTTATATCTGTACCTTGCTGCAAGAACAACTAAAGTCATCTTGCTAGATATGAGTAATTCGGACTCAAATAATTTCTTTAAAATTTGATGTAGGTTAACGTAATCTTGCGCTTGCCTGACTATATATTTCCAGTCTTTTTAACTTCTTTTATTACCTGAATCTGAATTCATCAATGGCGCGACAGCCCAAATCGGGCCCTGGCCTCCTGAAGTCGTCGCCTCCAATCGTCTGGATCCAAAGACCGCGTCCTCCAGCTGCTAATTTTTAAAATGGCTTTGCTGTCTTCATCAACCGAGTCTTCCCATCGCTTGCGTGGTCTGCCTACTGGCCGGTTACCACTCGCTTTGCCTTTTAGAGCACGTTTGGGGATTTAGGTATTGAGATTCAACGGCGGAAGTGGCAGTGGATCGGTCATACTTTGAGGAAACCAGAGCGAAACATCGCAAAATAGGCTCTGGATTATAATCCTTAAGGAAGACGTCGAGTTGGTCGACCATGTAACACATGGAAGCGAGCAGTTGAGCAGGAGGCCAGAAGAATAAACAAGTCCTGGCAACAGCTTAAGGCCGATGCTCAGGATCGCGCCTTGTGGAAGAGAGTTGTTTCTGTCCTATGCCCCTATAGGGGGTCTTAACAGGAATTTGATTGATTGATTGGGGATTCTTCTGTATTCCATTCGCTCTACATGGCCAGCCCACTGCAGTTTACGTAGCTTAATGAACGTTGAAGCTTCTGGCTCGTCGTAGAGTTGATACAACTCATGGTTGTATCTTATTCGCCATTCCGTTCCTTCCTTCACAGGTCCCAAAATTCTTCGGAGGACCTTTCTTTCGAATGCGTTAAATGCTTTTTCGGAAGTTCGCGTTAATGTCCAATCTGAATTATATATCTCTAATTTGTATGGTTTTTATACTCTAGATGAAATCTGAGAGTATATTGTGTTTGCCTTACCGTTTGTAACGCTAAGAAATAATGCTCGCACAGAGCCGCCAAGGGTACAGAAATATTTGTTGTCGCTCAAAAACTTCGATTCCGAGTTGCTGTCTGTCCGTCTGTCCGTCTGTCTACAGAATAACTCTCGAACGCTTTGAGCTATCGTGCTAAAATTTGTTGTGTGTCATTTTTAGCAAAAAAGAAACTTTAAGTTCGTGAACAGGCCACATCCCCCCACCCCTTCTACCCCCTCCCATACAAATTTCACGAAATTTTGAAATATTCAGAAATTGATTTTTCTTTGAAACTATTTAAGCTATCAATTTGAAATTTGGGCCAAAGTATTATGATATAGATGTCATTAATATGACGGAATATTGATCCAATCCCGTCACTCGTTCTACCCCCTCCCATACAAATGTATAATTTTGAAAAATGCAGTTTTTCGATTTTCATTGAAACTAGCAAAGTCATAAAAACGAATTTTTGCCAGAATTAATTTTATCATAATTCCAATCAGAACTCAAAAAATTATCAACTTCACCTCACTCCTTCTACCCCCTCCCATACAAATTTTACGAAATTTTGAAATTTAAAATAAATTATTTTTCTTCGAAACCGTTAAAGCTATCAACTTGATATTTTGCATAAAGTATAAAAATGGAAATGTCAATAACGGGAAAAAAATGTGTTTTGATCCATACACTCCTTCTACCCCCTCCCATACAAATGTATAATTTTTGTTAAGTGCATTATATCGATTTCCATTAAAACTAGAAAAAGTATAAACTTAAAATTTTGCCAGAATTTGTTATTTAATAATTGCAATAAATTCTAAAAAAAATTATCAGCTCCTCTTTACTTCTCCCATACAAATATCTGTATTATAAATTCAAGAAAAGCATTTCTCCTTCGAATATATTAGAACTATCGAATTTGAAATTGAATCAAAGCGTGGTGATAAGGATGATGATAAGCAGTTCCAAAATCATCTTAAACGCTCCACTTCCTCTGCCACCTCCCATACAAATGCCTCAATTTCCGGAAAACTATGTCCAATTGAAAATAATGAAAGCTACAAACCTTAAATTCAGCACGAAATATTTTGCACACCACATTAGGTGTCATATCCAAAAATTACAAACCTTCCTCCTCTGCTTCTACCACCTCCCATACAAAAGTCACTATTAATTATTTAAAAGTATTGGAGGTGACATATTTTCCGGTACATTGAACTCTTTCTCATTTCATCTAGAGTATCATATGATTGGGCTTTACGCCCAATCATAATTCTTTTATGTTTTTTTACTAATGTTTGTTCTTGCTGCAAAAATTTACCTGAATGGTTTAATGAAAATCGACTTTTTATAACATTGTTGTTTCTTGTCACGCATAAAGTTTAAGCATTTCGAATTTTATTCCAGTAGGATATACATATGTGGGTGTAGCCTAGCAGGTAGTGTGTTGGTCTACAATGCGAAGGTCGTGAGTTCAAATCCCGATCGACGAAGAAACAACTAAACCTAATAAAAGTTAAAAAAAAACAACAGAATTATGATTGGGGGTAAATGAATTTATGACATTTGTAGGGGGAGGCGGCAGAGGAAGTGAATGTTTTGAATGATTCTGGAACTGCTTATCAACATCCTAATCGCAATGTTTTGTTTCAATTTTAAAGTCAATTACTGTCATTTGTTCGAAGGAGAAATACTTTTCTTAAATTTCGAATTCAAAAATCTGTATGGCATGGGGTAGAAGGAGTGAGATATTGATATTTTTATTCTCTAGATGAAATCTGAGAGTATATTGTGTTTGCCTTTGTAACGCTAAGAAATAATGATCGCACAGAGTCACCAAGGGTACAGAAATATTTGTTGTCGCTCAAAAACCTCGATTCCGAGTAACCGTCTATCTGTCTGTCTACAACATAACTCTCGGAAGCTTTGACCTAACTTGCTGAAATTTTTTTTGTATCATTTTTAGGAAAAAAGTAACTTTAAGTTCGTGAACGGGCCAAATCCCCTACTCCTTTTACCACCTCCCATACAAATTTCATGAAATTTCGAAATTTAAAGAAATTGGTTTTACTCCGTAGCCATTTCAGCTATTGACTTGAATTAAGTTATAGTATAACGAAGTGAATATCATTAACGTCAAAAAATATTGATCTGATCCTTTTACTCCTTGTACCACCTCCCGTAAAAATGCACAATTTTCAAAAATGCATTTATTAGGTTTTCATTGCAACTAGTAAAGCTAAAAGAACCAATTTTTGTTAAAATTAATGTTATTATCATTGTAACCGATTTTGTGAAAGCTATCAAATTCTCCTTACTCATTACTGTACTCCCGTACAAATTTCACGAAATTTCGGAATTTTTACTAAATTATTTTTCTCCAGAACCGTCAAAGCTATCAACTTTAAATTTTGAGAAAAATATACTATTATAAATATCATTGATGTTGAAAAATGTGGTTTTGATTCAAATACTCCTTCAACCCCCTGCCATACAAATGTACAATTTTTGGCAAATGCATTTAATCGATTTTCATTGAAACTAGGAAAATCACAAACTTCAAACCATGCCAGAATTTGTCCCTTAATAACTGCAATAAATGCTAAAAAAAATTTGAAAATCGCTTCACTTCTTCTACCACCTCCCATACAATTTTTTGGATCGAAAATTCAAGAAATGTGTTTTCCTTCGAATATATGAGTAACAAGTCAATGTGATTAGGATGTTGATAAGCAGATTCAAAATCATCCAAAACCTCTCACTTTCCCTGTCATAAATTCAGACAAATTTGTTCAATTTCCTCAAAAATTATGAAAGCTACAAACTTTTAATTCAGCAGGAAACATTTCGTATACTACGTTCAGTGTTATATACAAACATAACAGGAGTACGATTGGGCACAAAGTCCAATCGTGCGATACTCTAGATGAAAGAGAAATTTTTGTATCTTAAGAAATTTTGTAGGGGAAGTGGTAGAGGAGGTGACGACATTCAACTAATTTTTTCACATGACGCTAAGGTTGCTATCAAAATGTTTTATACAAAATTTAGGATTTAAAAATTTAATAGGTACTGAGAAAATTAGTGTATTGGATGTAGAGAAGTAGTGCAGTTTGTATGGGAGGTGATAGAAGGAGGGTCGAGTTTTTAATGACTTTTCAGAAATAACTATAAACATCATGCTTTTGACATGTTTTAAATTGCAGATTAGTAGCATTCATACTTTTCAGGAAAATCGACATTTTATAAAGTTGTGAAATTGTGGAATTTTGTATGGGAGAGGGTAGAACGGGTAAAGCTAATCGTCTAATTTTTTTTTTTTGGTTTTACTAATAATTCTAAATAAATATTTAGTGCAAAATTTCAGCTCGATCAATTTTATACGCACTAAGTAAATTGGCTTCGAGCATTTCATGAAAAAGTGCAGTTTGTGTGGGAGGTGGTGGAATAAATACTAAATAAACAAATAATTTTTGTACAGTAGATTTATATCATCATAAAAGAAATATATTCCAAATTTCAGATCAATAGTATTTATATTTTTCGAGCAAATCCGTTTATTGTGAAATTACGAAATTGTGTCATTTTGTATGGGAGGGGGTAGAAGGGGCACAGCTAATCGTCTCATTTTTTTTGATCTTACTAGTAATTTTAAATAAATATTTTGTGCACAGTTTCAGCTCGATAACTATTATACGCACTGAGTAAATCGGTTTAGAGCATTTCATGAAAAAATGTAGTTTGTATGGGAGGGGAAGACACAAATTATTTTTATAGAGTAGATTGGAATCATCATAAAAGTATTACATTCCAAATTTCAGATCAATGTCATTTGTACTTTTCTAGCAAATTCGTTTATTGTCAGATTGCGAAATTGTGTCATTTTGTATGGGAGGGGGTAGAAGGGGTGGAGCGATTTGGCTCGTTCACGAACTTGACCTTACTTTTTTGTTAAAAACGACGTATGCAAAATTTGAACTTTCTAGCTCAACGCGTTCTCAAGCTAGAGAGGACACGGACGGACGGACAGACAGACAGACAGACAGACAGACGGACGGACGGACATCCGGTTTTGAGATTTTAGAGTAATAATATTAACTTCTGTATCATTCATTTTTTTCTCCGAGCCTTATTTCTTGGCGTTACAAACTTTGTGGCAAACTTATAATACTCTCAGATTTCATCTAGAGTATAAAAATTACAAACCTCCTCCCTCTGCTTTTACCACCTCCCAAAGTCGTTTTTCACTATTCGAAAGAATTTGATATGACATATTTTCCGGTACAATAAACTCTTTCTTATTTCATCTATAGTATCATTTGATGTGAATCAAAATTTTATTGTGTTTTTAGCTATTATTGCAATTTTTAAGATACAAATTCTGGCCAAAATTTCAAGTCTCTACTTTTTCTAGTCGCAATGAAATTCAATTGAATGCATTTAGCAAAATTGTGCATTTGTATGGTAGGGGGTGGGAGGAGTATTCGAATCAAAACCAAGGCTTTCGGCATCAAAAACATTTGTAATAGTATAAATTTCTCGAAATTTAAATTTGATAACCTTTACGAGTTTTGGAGTAAAATAATTTCGTGAAATTTGTATGGGAACGGGTAGAATGAGTGAGGTGAAGTTGATAGTTTTTCAAAATTAGTTGTAATTGTAATAAAATAAATTCTGACAAGAATTCGTCCGTTTAGCTTTATTAGTTGTAATGAAAACCAATTAAATGCATTTATGAAAATTGTACATTTGTATGGGAGGAGGTAGAAGGAGTAACGGGATCTTATAAATATTTTTGACCTTAATGGTATTGACATCGTTATACTATGACCTTATTTTCAAGTCGATAGCTGAAAAAAGATTATAAACCTTTTTTATTTTTTAAGTATAATAAATGTGGTAAATACTCAAATCTAATCTTGTATGGGAGAGGGTGGGAGAAGTGGTGGAATGTGGCCCGTTAACAAACTTAAAGATACTTTTTTGCTAAAAATGACATACGACAAATTACAGCAGGATAGGTCAAAGCTTTTGAGAGTTATGTTGTAGACAGACGGACAGACAGATGGGCAGACGGTCACTCGGAATCTAGGTTTTTGAGGGACAACAAATATTTCTGTACCCTTGGCAACTCTGTGCGATCACTATTCCTTAGCGTTACATACGGTAAAGGAAAGACAATATACTCTCGGATTTCATCTAAAGTATAATAATATATTCAAAATATCAATTTTTTGGCTGTTATAGTTTTCCAGAAAATTTGATTAATATATATTTTTGAAAGTGAGTTCTTTTTTATGGGGGGGAGGGGTAGAAGGCATGAGGGGATGGAAATAAAGCCAAAAGCAGATTACATCTCTAATCGGTTCAGTCGTTTATACGTGGTAGACGGCCGGAAAGACAGACAACAATTTCAAAAATATGGGTTTAGCTGAAACTGACATTTGCCGCCTCTGTCTTGAAGACTCAGAAACGACAGATTACATCCTATGTCACTGCCAAGCAGTAGCAAGGAAAATACACTTACTGCCGAGGAACTAGCCATCATGGCTTTCTTAAAGATACTTAGATTAGCCAAAGTTGAAAATCAGAAGAAGTATGAAGAAGATTGTGAGACAAACTTTAAAAATAATTTATTTTTTTTACCCATTGGCGTCCGAAAAGGGGGGGCTAAAAACAAATTGTCGTCCGATTTTTTTTCAAATGATTATATCTTCGAAATTACTAATCACGAAAAATTCATATTTTGGGACCACTAAGATGGTATATAGATCCGCTAGAATCAGCTTAGAAAAAGGCTAATTATTGTAAGGGAGAGGGTCTGAGGAGGTACAAAGAAAAACACTTAAGAATGAATATCTCGACTATCTCTTTAGCTATGCAATTGAAACTTGAAACGTATATTAACCGTTTTACTAGCGAAATATGAAAAAAATATAACATGTGGACATAATAGTAGTGAAAAGGGAAGCATTTCAAAAATTGGGCACTTTCCAAAATTACAAATCAGTATATCTCAAAATTGAGTACATATATCAAATCAAAAATTTGTTAGATTATAGAACTGTATAGTTTTACATTTTGGTAAAAAATTCAATTTGGTTGGTGTAAGAGGAGGGAGGTGGAAAGCAAAAATGTTGAAAATTTTGAGTGATTTTTTTAGGGCTCTGGTAAAAGATACAAAGTTTAAATTTTGCATGTCGATACATTTAGTTAATATACATAGAACAAAAATCATAATTTTTTCCAAAATTGTTATTCATCGAAGTGGGGGTCTAACGGGCTCAAGGTGTTTCATGTGCAATGAAAAAAACACATAAACTGAAAATTTTTGAATGAAATTTTGCATTTAAAAAAAAAAATTCTAATAGTTTAAAATATTAACTGGTCGAATACTTTTAAAACTTCTACCCCCTCCCATTTAAAATTATTTTTTCGACCATTTTTAAGAAATCATTTATCACTGAACTATTAAAAGCTATCAATTTGAAATTTTGCATAAAAACTTTTAAAATTAGTTGAAATGAAATTACGTTAAAATTTTTAAAATTGCGGTTCCTCTTCTACCCCCTCCCATACAAAAGTATGATTTCGACCAATTTCATTAAATCAACTAATAACCAACAAATTAAAAGGTACGAACTTGAAATTTTGTACGAGCACCTAGTATAAGAGAAAGGAAATAAAACTGCATCACAAATTTTACGATTCCTCTACCTCCTCTACCCCCTCCCATACAAATGTTTGGTTTCGTGAATATAAAATACACCGAATCCTATGAAAATTCTATGCAACTTCGTCTATGAAACTGACATTCTATACAGAGAATATTGGACGTGGTTCAAGTAAAAAATTGATAAACTATTAACATCCACCCACCCTTACTATCAGCCCTCACCACTCTCTTTATGAAAACTCAAACTTAAGTAAATAAACGAACGAAATATTGATTATATGTACTGCAGCTTTTGAACGTTTCCGCAAAGTGTTAAATTGAGAACTGCCTTGCCCAAGAAGCCCCTTTCACTTAGTCTTCTCTAACCACTCTAACCTGCATTTTGACTTTCCACGCATCCTCAACTTGTCCCAAGAATAACAAAGTTTCGCCCGACTTGCTGGCAGTTTATTTATACTCTAGATGAAATCTGAGAGTATATTGTGTTTGCCTTTCCGTTTGTAATGCCAAGAAATAATGCTCACACAGAGTCGCCAAGAGTACAGAAAAAACTTCGGTTCCGAGTGACCGTCTGTCCTTCTGTCTTCCCATTTGCCTGTCCGTCTGTCTGCAACATAACTCTCGAAAGCTTTCACCTATCATGCTGAAATTTGTCACGGGTCATTTTTAGGAAAAAATATACCTTAAGTTCGGGAACTTGCCACATCCCCCACTCCTTCTACCCCCTCCCAAACAAATTTCATAAAATTGAAAGAAATTTATTTTTTTAGAAACCACTTCAGCTATTGACTGAAATTAGGTGATAATATAATGATGTAAATATCATTAACGTCAAAAAATTTTGATCTGATCCCTTTACTCCTTCTACCCCCTCCCATACAAATGCACAATCTTTAAAAATACATTTATTCGGTTTGCATTGCAACTAGCAAAGCTAAGAGAACAAATTTTGTCATAATTAATTTTATTACAATTGTAAACAATTTCAAAAAAGGTATCAACTTCACCTCGCTCTTTTTACCCCCCCTCCCCCGTACAAATTTCACGAAATTTTTGAATTACTCCTTTTCCTCCAAAACCGTCAAAGCTTGCAACTTTAAATTTTGAGAAAAGTTTTGATTTTAATACTCCTTCTACCCCCTTCCATACAAATTCACAATTTTCGTAAATGCATTTTATCGATTTTCATTGAAACTAAAAAAAAGACAGCCTTCAAATTTTGCCAGAATTTGTCCCTTGATAATTGCAATGAATGCTAAAAACATATGTATGAACTTCACTTCACTCCTTCTAACACCTCCCATACAAATTTTTGTATTGTTGGAAATTCAAAAAAAGTATTTCTCCTTCGAGCTTATGAGAGCTATCAACTTTAAAATTGTAGCAAAGCAATGTGATTAGGATGTTGATAAGCCGATTCAAAATCATCCAAAACCTTCCACTTTCTCTGCCACCTCCCATACAAATGCCATCAATTCAGACAAAAATTGTTTAATTCCCTCGAAAATTATAAAAACCACAAAGTTTAAATTCAGTATAAAACATCTTGCATACAACGTTTGGTGTTATCTACAAAAATTACAAACCTCTCCCCTCTTCTTTTACCACCTCTCATACAAAAGTCTCTATTCACTATTCGGAATAATTGGAGATGACATATTTTCCGGTACTACAAATTCGTTTCCATTTCATCTAGAGTATTATATAATATGACTAGCAAACGCCCGCGACTTCGTCTGCGTAAAAATAGCAATAATAAGCAATTTTTGAGAATGTGGTTAGTAATTTATTTTGTCGGATATATAATCTGCTTACTTTAATGGCTCTTTGAACACAATGTTTTGTATTTTGTTGGAATCAGAACCATAAATTATTAAGAATGATAGCATGATACTCGCATTTGAATGGGAGAGGCTCGTGATCAAATCAATCCCGTGATTTGAGATCATATTCATAATATTCGGACGATTAGTTCATAACTCGATCTCAGAACATCTTCCTCATCTTATTTCTTCAAAGCAACATGGGTTTCTTAAAGGCAAGTCCACGACTTCAAATCTCCTCGAACTTACTAATATTGTTGCTAAATCCTTTGAAAGCCGTAGATCCGTGCACACCATATACACTGACTTTGCCAAAGAATTTGACTCTGTGAATCCTAAGATACTCATATCTAAATTAAAGAAGTACGGTATCTGTGGTTCGCTTCTCAGCTGGATTTCTTCTATTTGTCTGATCGAAGTATGAGAGTGACTTTTCTCGGCAAATTATCACCGATTCTTTCGGTTAACTCCGGAGTTCCTCAGGGTTCCATTCTCGGTCCACTCTTATTTCTTGTTTTCATAAATGACTTACCATCATTTTTATCTTCTGACTGCCTTTTATATGCTGACGACCTCAAAATATTCCGAGTGATCGAATCTCTTTCTGACTGTCGGGCACTGCAAAGTGACCTTTATTCTCTATCTGAGTGGTGTCTTAACAATGACATTTCTCTTAATATTGAGAAATGTCTTTTCATGAAGTTCACTTGCCATCTCAACCTCCTTAACTTTACCTACATAATCAACGCGACTCGTCTTTCTGAGGCTAGCACTTATAAGGACCTTGGTGTTCTATTTGACAGTAAGCTAAAATTTACGCATCACTACGCTGAAATCTCTGCTAAAGCCTATCGGCTCTCTGGTTTTATATTGCGCTCCACTAAATCCTTTTCGAGTATAACCGTTGCTGTTTTGATGTTTAAAACATTAGTTCGTCCTATCTTAGAGTACTGTTCTCCCATTTGGAATCCCCATTACCAGTGTGATATTGACCTTATTGAGTCTGCCCAGCGTAAATTCACTCGATCTCTATTCTTTCGCTTTGAAATTCAGCAAGTTTCTTATGCAAATCGTTTGGCCGAACTTGATCTTCCATCCCTTTATCAGCGACGTATTTTAATAGATCAGTGCACACTATACAAAATCGCTAATGGTATCATCACTTCACCTTTGATTATCGAACTATCGTTCCGGGTTTCTACTGCTACGAGGAATCGTGATACTTTCAATCTCCCTCGTGCACTACATAATGTTTATTATCATTCGCCTTTTCCTAGATTTCAAAGGATGCATGATTTCCTGCAGCTTGGTTCTTTAACTGTTCCTTATAGTTTATTTTTACGCACACTTAAACACATTCTTGACGTATCTTGATTAATGTAATTTCTAGTAATCTTTAATTTTGTTGTTTATATTATTTTTATTTTATTTAGATTTATTATTATTATTATTACTATTGTTTCTTCTTTTCTTTTAAATTTGATCGTACTCATTGTTATCATTTCCTTTTAGTCATTTGCTATTATAGTAAGTCTTATTTGTTCATAAAATTTTTGCCCCATTTCTAAATGGCGGCTTTACATTATTGGAGCTATCTGTGTTAAAGCTGTAATAATAAATAAATAAATAAATAAATCATATACGTGTTGAAAAGCGTTAAGGACATGTGAATAATTGTAGCTGGTGTTATTAAAAAAAAAAACAAATAAAATAGCATTAAGCTTAAAAACATAACAGGACTACGATTGTGCGTAAAGCCCAATCATACGATACTATGTATAGATGAAATCGAAATTTTTGCGGTGTTAAGAAATCTTGTATGGGGAATGGTAGAAGGGGTGACAGCACTGAACTAATTTGTTTCACATCATGCTGGAGTAATGCTATAAAATGTTTTGTACCACATTTAAGCTTCAAAAATTGAGTAGGTACTGAGAAACTTAGTGCATTGAATTTAATGAAATTGTGCAATTTGTATGGGAGGTGGTAGAAGGAATAGGGGGTTTTTGGTGAATTTTCGAGAAACAACTATAACTATCATGCAATTGATATACTTTAAATTTCAGATCTGTATCATTCATACTTTTCAAGAAAATCGAATTATTGTATAGTCGTGGAATGTGTCTCTTTGTATGGGAGGGGGAAGAAGGAGTGAAGCTACTCGGTTAAGTTTTTTCCCGATATTAATAATAATGCTAATTAAGGATTAAGTTCAAATTTTTACCTCGATGAAATTTAAATGTACTGAGAAAATTCGTTTAGAGTATTTCATGAAAAAGTGCGGTTTATATGGGAGATGGTGGAAGGAGAAAGGGGTTTCTGGTGATTTTTTGAAAACCAACTATAATCATCATGCAATTGATATATTTGAAATTTCAGATCAGTAACATTCAGACTTTTCAAGAAAATCAAATTCTTGTGAAGTCGTGGAACTGTGTCACATTGTATGGGAGGGGGTAGAAGGAGTGAAGCTAATCGGTTAATTTTTTCCCGATATTAATAATAATGTTAATTAAGGATTTAATACAACATTTTAGCTCGATGGAAGTTACACGTACTGAGAAATTTGGTGTAAAGTAATTCATGAAAAAGTGTAGTTTGTATGGGAGGTGGTGAAAGGAGTGAGGAAACTCGAACAATTTGTAGACCAAAAGACTGCATTTTTAATAGAAATAATATATTCCAAATTTCAAATTAATAGCTTTTATGGTTTCCAAGAAAATTTGATTAATATATATTTTGAAAATGAGTCACTTTGTGTGGGAGGGGGTAGAAGGCGTAAGGGGAGTGAAATGAAACCAAAAGCAGATTTCATTCCGATGGACACCTAACAAACTGTGCAAGTTTCATTACAATCAGTTCAGCCGTTTGTGCGTGAAAAGCGGTCGGACAGACAGACAGACAAAAATTTCAAAAATGTGTTTTTATGCTTAGTTAATGCTAAAATAACTCAAAAAACTAACTTAACAGACAGACACTACAATTATATTACTATATATAGATTGGGCTTTATGCCTAACCATAATTCTGTTATGTTTTTTTTCTGTGTCGATCACAGTACTTTACTTTTAGAATAATAAAGTAAAATCAATGTTGTGTTGGCAGTCTTAAGAAACTGCCAACAATTGTTTCAAGTAAAAACTGTAAAGATGTCGTCATCAACTTTTCAACTACAGTAAAGTACGTAACCCACATTTTTACGTAGTTCAATAGTTACATTGCATTTTCGAATTCAAATAAATATAATGAATATTGTATTGACCTAGATTCGAGGTCATCTACTCACCTATGGAAAATCTGGACAGAAGGTGTAACTAGACCTCATCGAGCGCGCCATGAAGCTATCAACTCCTTACTAATTTTTGCTCTTAGCTAGTTTATCGAATAGACGAATGTTTCGCCAAATCATCTCGGCTCCACCTTCAAACGGTCAAAGGTATTATGTGCCGTGAACGACTTCGGAGAGCGAAAAAAAACTGAAACAATGTCAATGATCTGAAATTCTAAGAAATAACGTAATTGTAGCCGACTAGTGCCCAGCGTCTTTTCCACCTCTCGGATATCGAACAAGCATAAGACACGAGCGAAACGATTTGCATTGAGAAAAAAAAGCAGTGGCCGAACTAAAAGATAGATGGCAAGAAACTTACCTACCCGTGTAATGATTATGCGAGTTTAGAGATATTGAAGATCGATAATAAAGAGGATCTCGATCGTCCAAAAAGTTGAGGTCAAGTCATGCCAAAATACAGTTCAAGCCTTGGTTGAAGTGCTTACACCTCAAGCAATGCTTTTGTCATATGTGCCATGTATAGAGAAAATCGTGAGCGATTGTTCATACAGTACATGTATTACTGACCCCTTTTTTCCGATCTACCTCTTCAGTCTTGACTTCCATACCGAGTAATCGCTTGATCGAATTTTTAATGATCGCGCAAGTCGCAACCTTGTAGCACGCTACATTTTTCTCACGCCTTCCCTTGGCGTGCTTTTCTATTATTTCACTATTATTGTGAATTTTTCGGAAATTAGTGCGGCGTACTACAAAAGGCATTCGTACGCATTGTAGGCCTCACTAAATTGCTATACCTACCTTACAGTTAAAGACGCCGACTATGTCAATTTCGCAAGTTTTGGGGTAATTACATCAGGCTTGCGAACAACAAAAATTCAACTGCCGCAATTAAATATGGTACACCGTAGCCCGGCACTAAAAACTCGAGAAAATTTTCTCAACGTGGAGTTAGTTCGTCATGGGCTAGTAAATTGCTAAAACACATTTAGAATCAGCGAATTCGCTGACTATGGGGAATTACTTTACTCAAAGTACGTGCTGCTAAATAATTTCAAATTGGAAAATCCAGTAATCAAGGTTAGCGGTTATCGTCTTTCTTACGAGCTTGCTTAATCAGCAAAAGTTTAATTTTACATGTCGACCAGCTGATAGAAAAGTTTCCTTCGAATTTATAGTTTTTAATAATGTTGCTACAAATGCAGTTTTCGAAGTAGGGCTGTTTACTCGTATTTTCGGATGTTTGTAAAGAAATCTGGATGTTTTTTTTATGCACCCAAAGCACAAGTGAAAGAGTTTCCGGTCCTCTGTACAATATTGCAGAAATCTGCAAGCAAGCTACCATTGGAAATAGAGTTATTGCATGTATAGTAAGAACTCCTCTAGTAAAAATGCCTTGAAATAAAAAATAACCGAAAACGAAAAGGACATGTAGTCTATAGATCATGTTATCTGAAAAACATAGTTTAACTACCAATAGACGTCTCTGCAAAGTGCTGCCATTACGACATTTATTGGATAAATTGCGATTCCTTTATTATTCACTTTATTAGGCTTAGAAACTTTGCCAAGCGCACGTCCTTCTTATATGGCAGCGGTCGAACGAGAGATTGAGCACGACTTCCTTCCTGTCTTTTTAAGTACCTAGACAGCG
Source organism: Chorisops tibialis (assembly GCA_963669355.1). Classification (NCBI taxonomy): domain Eukaryota; kingdom Metazoa; phylum Arthropoda; class Insecta; order Diptera; family Stratiomyidae; genus Chorisops; species Chorisops tibialis. Next base: position 264,803,322 of record OY770262.1, on the reverse strand, counting down.
GTCTATGCTAATGCCACCTCTTGTTCGGCACATCATTTATAACACATTATTTTTAAGTTTCCTTTTCTACAAAAGTAAAAACACTGTGCAGTACAGTAGAATATTTGGACTTTTTAATTTTGGAATTTTATTTCAAAACTATTTGTACTTTTCAAAGTTGTGATGTGATGAATTGGGAAGTGAAACCAGTGTCAGTGAGAATGTTTTACACAAATATTGAAATTATTTAAAAATAAACTGCTAAGAAGTGGGGCGCAACTTTATTATTTTTGGGACACGTTGAGAAAGCATGGAAAGTCAATATTCAGGTTAAAGTGGTTAAGGAAGGCTAAGTGAAACCCCCTTTAGAGCAGGACTGCTGTAAATTTTCTGGTCGTACATTAAGAAGAATAGAAAGACGTCCCCGCTTCCCTCTATTGCGCGTTATGGTAACATCACTGCTTTGGAACCTCAAGGTATCTGTGATATTTTCGCTTCATACTTCAGCTCTTTTTTCTCTTCCACCGACAAGGATCTAAATTACGATTTCTTTGTTGAGAGCCATGAACCTTTGGGCTTCATCCTTATTTCTTCGGTCGATGTTGCAAATTGCATAAGTCTGCTGGATCCAAACACCAATGGTGGTTCGGATGGTATTCCAACAGGTTCATCAAATCACTTTGTGATGAATTATCTTCTCCGCTTGCGATGATTTTCAACAAATCTCTCAGGGATGGTTACTTTCCCAGTGCTTGGAAGCTAACTACCGTGATTCCAATTTTTGAAAAAGGTGACAAGAATAATGTTACAAACTATCGGCCAATCTGAACACTGAACTGCTTTGGAAAAAATATTTGAACGATTAGCTCCATCTCGGAACATCTTTCTAATCTTATTTCTCCCAATCAACATAGGTTTCTTAAAGACAAGTCCACGACTTTAAATCTCCTCGAACTTACTAATATTGTTGCAGAATCCTTTGAAAGTCATAGATCCGTGCACACCATATACATATACTGACTTTGCCAAAGCATTTGACTCTGTGAATCCTAAGATACTTACTTACTTACGATGGCGCTACAGTCCAAATTGGACTTTGGCCTCCTGACTACTTTGCTTCCATCTATCTTGGTTCAGTCCGCGTCCTCCAGTTAGAAAATCTTAGCAGTGATTTGCTGTCTGCGTCAATCGAATCCTCCCAGCGCTTCCGTGGCTTTCCGACCGGTCTTTGTCCGTTGACTTTACCTTTTAGTGTGCGTTTGGGAATTCTTCCGTCATCCATACACTCCACATGACCAGCCCATTGTAACTTCTTAAATTTTATGAGGGTTGACACTTCTGGATTGTCGAAGACGGCATACAATTCCCTATTGTATCGTATTCTCCAAATCGAATCTTCCCACACAGGTCCGAGGATTCTTCTGAGGACCTTTCTTTCAAAGGCGTTAAGTATTTTTTCGGACGCCTGAGTTAAAGTCCACGTTTCGCTGCCATAGCATTGCACAGGTCTTATAATGGTTTTATATAGCTTAAGTTTTGTTTTCCTGTGCACGTTCTTGTTTTTGATTATTGGAAGTACCGAATAATAAGTCTTGTTTGCCATCATTATCCTTCTTTTGATTTCGATGGGCTCGCTTCCATCCTTTGATAGGTTCGCCCCTAGGTATTTGAAGTTGTCTACGTTTTCTAGGTTATAATCTCCTACTGTTATATTCTGTCTGATTGGCATCTTTTTCCTAGATTGCGTCATAATTATACTCTAGATGGATTTTGAGAGTATTATAAGTTTGCTCTAAGGTTAGTAACGCCAACAAATAAGGCTCGGAGAAAAAAATGAATGATACAGAACTTAATATTATCACTCAGAAATCTCAAAACCGGATGTCCGTCTGTCCGTCTGTCCGTCCGTCCGTCTGTCCGTCCGTCCGTTCGCTCTCTAGCTTGAGAACGCGTTGAGCTAGAAAGCTCAAATTTCGTACATGTCGTTTTTGACAAAAAAGTAAGGTCGAGTTCGTGAACGGGCCAAATCGCTCCACCCCTTCTACCCCCTCCCATACAAAATGACACAAATGCGCAATTTGACAATAAACGGATTTCCTCGAAAAATATAGAAGCTATTGGCCTGAAATTTTGAATATATCACTTTTATGATAATATCAATCTACCGTATAAAAATTATGCGTGTCCTCCCCCTCCTTCTACCACCTCCCATACAAACTGTACTTGTCATGAATACTATAAGCCAATTTACTCAGTGCGTATCAAACTTAGCGAACTGAAATTATGCACTAAATATTTATTTAAAATTGTTAGTAAGGCCAAAAAAAATTAGACGATTAGCTTCACCCCTTCTACCCCCTCCCATACAATATGACACAATTTCGCAATTCCACAATAAATGGATTTGCTCGAAAAGTATAAAAGAATTTCAGGACATATTACTTTCATAATATTTTCAATATACGGTATACAAATTATTTGCGTCCTCCCTCTCCTTCCAACCCCTCCCATACCAACTACACTTTTTCATGAAATGCTCTAAGCCAATTTTCTCAGAACATTTAACATTTATTGAGCTCATATTTTGTAATAGATACTTAATTAGTATTATCACTAAGATCAGAAAAAAATATTTGATTAGCTTCACTGCTTCTACACCCTCCCATACAATATGACACAGTTTCACAACTTCACAAAAAATCTATTTTCTTGAAAAGTATGAATGTTACTGGTCTAAAATTTAAGAGATGTCAATTTTATTCTTAGTTATTTCTGAAAAATCAGTGGGGGGACCCACTCTTTCTTCCACCTGCCATAGAAACTGCACATTTTCACAAAATCGAACACACTAATTTTCTCAGTTCCTATTCAATTTTTGGAGTAAGCATTTCGTATAAAACATTTTTATAGCTGATTTAGCATGATGGGGGAAAAAATTAGTTCAATGCTATCATCCCTTCTAACACTTCCCATACGAAATTGCTTGGGTCATAAAAAATTCTATTTCATCTAGAGTATCTTACGCGCAATCGTAGCCCTGTTATGTTTTTTGTTTTGTTTTCATTAATATGTAGTCCAACTTCCCTTGCTACCGAATCAAGGTTTACAAATATCTCCTTGGCACTCTCCAGAGATCTCGCAAGGATATCTATATCGTCAGCATATGCTACAAGTTGTGTGGATTTGAAGCATAGTGTTTGGGGTCAACGGGAATTTTCTGAACAACATATTCGAGTGTCAAATTGAACAACATTGGTGCGAGGCCGTCGCCTTGCTTAAGGCCGTTGTCTGTTTTAAAATTTGATGTCAGATCGTTTCCTACTCTAACTCGTGACAAAGACTCGGTCATTGTCATTCTTGTAACGGCTTGCGAAGTAGACCCACCTCCGCGTGGTGCAAGCTGGATAGCGCTAAGAGGTCTACATATGGGGGGGAATCCGTCGGTGGTAGTTACCTTGAGTTCAGTACTTATTACAATATATTACACCGGCTCCGAAACCCATCGATGAAGGACAAGGTTGCATACTAACGTCAGCTCCGAAACCCATTTAGGTGGGGGGGATAAAGTTGAACGTATTGTGTCGGCTTAGAAACTTATCACCCATAGAGGAGGACAACGTCCAAATCTATGGGCCGAGGGACTGAGGAACTGATGAACCGAGGTGCTGCCGTCTCAGACTCAGGGTAGGCCGAGGAACTGATGAACCGAGGAACTGAGGGACAGTGGCGCGATGAAATCTGGTCGAATCAGGATGTAATAACTGAGTGAAGACATGAAGCCATCAGGTTAAGGTCTCTAACCTGATGGGTGAAATCTAACTGAGTTTTTATATACTGTACTAAGGATAAGTAACAATGAAGAAAATTAGATTTTTATTTGTTGGACTAATGCTGAAACTAGTAGTTGTATGGTGTATTCTAAGCAGCGAAAGTAGATGCAAGTAGGGGGGAGTAAGTCGATGGTAGGTATATTGAATTGTTCTAAGGCAATTTATTATACTATATTACCATCGGCTCCTACACAAACCTACACAGATAGGGGGGAATCAAGTTGAACAGACCGTCAGCTCCGAAACCCATTTAGGTGGTGGGGATAAAGTTGAATAGTCTGTCAGCTCCGAAACCTATCTATCACAGGGAAGTAAGTGCTGGTCCAGAAAGCTACGGCGATTCCAGTAACTTTTTTTGGAGCGTGGCAACTCCATGAACTCGAGCTGTTTGATCAAGTTGCGTGTGAACTAAGACCGAAGTGAAGCTTTGCTGGATGTGTTAATATTTTTATTATAAACTTTTAATTCAGCAAATATTTTATTATGATAATTTATTATTTTTATTTATTACATATAATTAATTAAACAACACAATATTTGATATTTTAATCGAACACTGCAATATATATTTTTGTTACACATTTATTATTAATAATTACTTATTTTTCTTTTTGTATATTTTATTTATGAATAATTAAAATTAATAGCAACGTTTTATTTTTAATGTCTAACTAACAATCAATTTATTTTTCATCTATTATCTATTTTCGACTTATTTCATATCTATAAAATTTTTTAATTTTCTAAAACAAAAGTTACTAATTCCAAAATTCTCGTTAATAAAAATCAAAGTGATTTTTATCAACAAGTGAATTTATAAATGTGTTGGAGCACCACAAAGCTTGCTTCACGAAGGTCCTCACCAAGGACTTGAAACTTGGTACTACGGGAGGATGTATTGGCAACCTTGTACCAAGTTGTTTCGATCATGTCTCAATGAGGAAATGAATAAATGAATGAACGAATATAAGATCCAAACATCAAGAAACCGCGGATGGTAGAAGCTGAATGAAGGAGGCGAAAAGCAGGTGTCCGGTATAGCCGGCGCGGCTCAGTAACTAACGGAAGGATGCGAAAATTGAAGCAATAATAAAGAATATAAGATGTTAACAGTTTGAAAGTTGGTAGCTGAATGTAGTATTCGATGTCGATGGTGGATTTTAGTAGCAGACTTAAGCTAGGTGAAGACGAGAGTAGCCCCGCTAAGTATTGTGAAAAATGAAGCAAGAAGAATGTTGAATATGAGCGAATGTTGTTACGGGTGATTGTAGTAGCGGACTGAGGAAGGCGAGAAGTCAAGGTGGACTGCGTAACCGACCGAAGGAAGTGAAATCTGATCCTTAAATGCGGATATTAGGCTGGCTGTAGATGTGTGAGGGGCAGGAGCTCGGTATAGTCGGGACGGTCGTCGTAGCAAACTTTACGAAAGCTAATTGAAGCTATAACTAAGCTGAACTGACATTGTATTAACGGTAGTACATGGTATTTTGCGTAGGAAAGTAGCGATCCTGTGTTCGAGGTGACACTGGCCCTCCCCCGGTGTCATAGTAGAACACAGGAGAGCAAAATCTTACGCAGCACAGACGGTATGATCGAACATCGATTGATCATATGTAGCATACAGGTCCTTGGAATGCCTTGGCAAACCTTGTGCTCGGCGTGGAGTTGTGTTTTCAACCGGATCCCATGATCCAAAGATTGGGAAAGGTTTTAGATAGGCCTTGCTCTTACCAGTGTGATTTCAGAACACACGAAGAAGCATAGACTGGTATCATCTACCGAGATACGTTGGTCAATGACTAGCGTTAAGCTTGGAGGATGCAGGCGTTAATGATTGTCGTCATAAACAATCCGTGACTGCAAAGACAGCCGTGAACTCGTGGCTTTCTGTCAGTACGTTCACGTTAAGCGTTCAAGGTATGGTCCTATGTCATTCTTGTAAGCCGAACCAGTTTCGGTGGGACTCCAAACTCTAACATGTTTGAAGTCAACAAATATCTGGTGCACATCAATATTATATTCCCAGCACTTTTCCAGCACCTGTTTAACTGAGAATATCTGGTCCGTGGTCGATCGTCCAGCTCTAAATCCGCCTTGGTATTCACCAATTATTTTGTCAGTATAGGGCTTAATTCTCTTTTCCAGAATTTTCGTCAAGATTTTATAGGACGTACACAACAGAGATATTCCTCGGTAGTTTCCGCAGCAGAGTTTGTCACCTTTTTTATAAATTGGACATATGATGCTCTTGCGCCAATCTTCAGGAAATGTTTCCTGCGTCCATATATCCGTGATTAATTTATGTAGGAGATGCGTTATGCAGGTGTCGCCGGTTTTCAGAAGCTCAGCTGGAATTTGATCAGTGCCCGGCGCTTTGTTGTTTGGGTGATTCCTCAGGGCTGTTTTTACTTCTTCGAGTGTGGGAGGACTCAAAGCGGATCCTTCATCAGCTGTTACATCAGTTATACCTGCAATTGTGTCTGCTGCTGCTGTTCATGCGGATGATGGGCTCGGATTAAGAAGGTATTCAAAGTATTGCGCCCATCTTCATTTTATATCTTCCGCATTACTTAGAATGTTCCCTTCTGCATCTTAGCAGAGGGTCGTCTTCGGTTGGTATCCCCCTTTCATTCTTTTGACAAGGGAATACGCGGCTCTTGTGTTGTGTAATTTAAAGTGTTCGTCCATGTTTTTAATTTCGGCATTATTGTACTTCCGTTTTTTCTTGTCTGCATATTTTGTTTGCAAATCGTCTAAGATCATTATATTTGTCCCGTTTGGCTCGTGTCGGTCGTTCTGTTAATATTTTGTAAGCCTGGTTTTTTCGGTCTAAGGCATCTTGGCATTCATTGTCGAACCAGTCATTTCTTTTGCGCCGGGGTTGTTGTCCTATCATCTCCTCTGTGACAGATGTAATACCATCTTTGATATTTTGCCACATTTCTTCTATTGGCATGCTGGCGTTGTTGTTCAGTATTGGCGCGAAGTGCCTCTCTAAGGCTGATACGTACTTCGCGACTACTTTCTCATCCTTGAGTTTCCCTATGTCGAATTTAGGAACCGGTTGTGTTTCGGAGTGTTGTTGGTTTGCGATTCGACATCGGAACTTGGCCTTTACCAAATAGTGGTCTGTGTCGCAATTAGCACCGCGACATGTACGCACGTCGAGAATGCAGGAGGCCGTCCTTTTCTCTATCAGAACGAGGACTATTTGATTGAATGTTCGTCCGTCGGGTGATACCCACGTTCTCTTGTGAATGTCACGATGCGGGAAGCATGTCGAGCTTACAATAAGATTTTTGCTGCTGGCGAAATCAGTCAGTCTCTGGCCATTGTCGTTATTAACATCATGGAGACTGTGCCTTCCAATTGTCCCTATGTAAGGTTCTTCTTTGCCTACTTTCGCGTTAAAGTCACCTAATACGATTTTAATGTCGTTCGATGGAAGGGAGTCGAATGTTGATTCTAGGGTGCTGTAGAAATCGTCTTTAACTTCGTCGTCTTTGTCTGCCGTTGGGGCCTGTACATTAATAAGCCAAACATTAAAGAATTTTGTCTTAATGCGGATTGCACACAATCGTTCATTGACGGGTTTGAAGTTCGTGACCTGGTGTTTAAACTTGTTGTCGACGACAAACACAACTCCAAACTCCCGGCTTCCCGATGATTTCCCACTTTTGAAAATTGTGTGCGATCTAATGTCAATAATCTCGCTATCTAACAATTTAGTTTCTTGGAGTGCAATTATGTTTATATTGTATTTGGCTGCCTGTTCCAGAAGCGCTCTCACTGCTCCTGCTCTGTACAGGGATCGCAAGTTCCTAGACCCGAAGGAATAGTCCATTTTCGTTTGCGTGGTCGTTGCCGTTGAATCAATCTAGTCCGAGGCGTTGCTTCAAGTTTCGAAACGGGTGTGATTTTTCCGAGGATGAGTTGTTAGCACATCGCCCAACCCCCAACTTGGAGGGCCATATTATTATAATAGTGCTAGAATTTTTCTGGTTCATTAGCACTCGCGCCTATCAGTTCAGCAAGTCAAGTCCAGATGAACAGGACCAGTACTCGGTGGCTACCACGTAGAGGTATGATAAGCACAATTGATGTGTATATGATAATTACAACACTGAGTGTTGGGTTATGACGCCGATAAGATGCCTACCCTACCCTATCTATACACACCCAGCCACCATCCTAAGATACTCATATCTAAATTAAAGAAGTACGGTATCTGTGGCTCGCTTCTCAGTTGGATTTCTTCATATTTGTCTGATCGAAGTATGAGAGTGTCCTTTCTCGGCAAAACATCACCCATTTTTTTGGTAAATTCCGGAAGTCCCCAGGATTCCATTCTCGGTCCACTCTTATTTCTTCTTTTCATAAATGATCTACCATCATTTGTTTCTTCTGATTGTCTTTTATACGCTGACGACCTCAAAATATTCAGAGTAATCAATTCTCTTTCTGACTGTCTGGTACTGCAAAGTGACCTTTATTCTCTATCTGAGACCTACATAATCAGCACGTTTCGTCTTTCTGAGGTCAGCACTTATAAAGACCTTGGTGTTCTATTTGACAGTAAACTAAAGTTTACGCATCACTATGCTGAAATCTCAGCTATTGCGCTCCACTAAATCCTTTTCGAGTATAACCGTTGCTGTTTTACTGTTTAAAACGTTAGTTCGTCCATTTGGAATCCCCATTACCAGTGTGATATTGACCTTATTGAGTCTGCCCAACGGAACTTCACTCGATCTCTATTCTATCGCTTCGATATACAGCAAGTTTCTTATGCTAATCGTTTGGACGAACTTGATCTTTCTTCCCTTTATCAGCGACGTATTTTAATCGACCAGTGTACTTCACCTTTGCTCATCGAACTATCATTCCGGGTTTCTACTGCTACGAGGAATCGTAATATTTTCTATCCACCCCCACCCCCAAGATCCCAAGATATTTTCTATGGGAAGTGGTAGAAGGGGTGATAGCATTAAACTAATTTTTTTCCCATCATGCTAAAGTAGCAATAAAAATGTTTTATACAAAATGCAACCTTCAAAAATTGAATAGGAACTGAAAAAATTAGTGTATTAGATTTGATGAAATTGTGCACATTGTATGGGAGGTGGTAGAAGGAGTGGGGGTGATTTTTTTTTAGAAATAATTACGAATACTATAAAATTTACATCTCTTAAATTTCAGACTTTCAGATTTTTTGAAGTTGTGAAACTGTGTCATATTGTATGGGAGGGGGTAGAAGCAGTAAAGCTAATCACTTAATTTTTTCTGATCTTAATGATAATGCTAATTAAGTATTTAGTACATAATGTGAGCTCGATAAATGTTATACGTTGTGAGAAAATCAGCTTAGAGCGTTTCATGAAAAAGTGCAGTTTGTATGGGAGGTGATGGAAGGAGTAAGGGAATTCAAATAATTTTTATACCATACATCACACTTATGATAAAAATGATGTAATTCAAATTTGAAATCATTAGCTTTTATAGTTTCAAAGAAAATTTTATTAATGTAAATGATTGAAAGTGAGTCATTTTGTATGGGAGGGAGGAAGGAGTGGAGCGATTTGGCCGGTTCACGAACTTGACCGTTCTGTTTCGCCAAAAACGACGTGTACAAAATTTGAACTTTCTACCTCGGCACGTTTTCAAGATAGAGAGCGAACGGACGGACACCCGTTTTTGAGATTTTTGAGCGACAACAAATATTTCTGTAACCTTGGCGACTCTGTGCGATCACTATTTCTTAGCGTAACAAACAGTAAGGCAAACACAATATACTGTCAGATTTCAACTAGAGTGTAATGGACTTTCTATCTTGAAGGATTTGGGAGTTAATGAGCGCTGAGCGTACCCGTACGGCGTACAGACAGGTGGATTTTTTTTTGCATGTTTAGGCTATTTTAGTCATGAAACGCGAAAAAACCAAATTTCAATGTAGCACATTTTTTTTTTCAAGTCGATTGGAAGTAAAAGTTATATTTTCTGTCCTGTCTTAAGTGGTCTGAGGGCGGAACAGAAAAGAACTGCAAGAATAGCCCTCTCTGAGGTCAGAACTCAATTTCGGAATAGAAATCATTAAAGTCTAAGAAGGAGCAAATAGTTTCTCAACTAGGTGCCTAACGGATCCTACGTAGAAGTGCTATGGGAAGCTTGGAAAGAACGAAGAGCTAGAAAATCCAATTTCTCCACGGTGATTAAAGTTAGAAAATATAAAGTTGATACATTTAAACAGCAAAATATGAAAAACATTTTAAAAATAACCCAATTTTTCTGCGAAAGCGGGACTCAACAAAATTAGCTAAATGTAACATAAATCGTATGTTCAGAGACTACCTACCATATCCAAGTTTTTCTTTGTTGAGTAGATCGTGATGTTAATTGGTTTTGTTCTCTGACATCCAGCAGAGAAAATTTTATAAGTTCTTTCATATCTTCTGTACGTTTTATCTACATTCCTATACTTAATAAGCGTAGAACATATCCAGAAAGATTTACACTGAAATAACACTAAATGGGCTTGGCCCATTTTGGAGTTATTAGGTGCACCAACGTACAACTGAAATTTTTGCCGGGAAAAAAATCAATGCATGTAATAATTCAGAATTGGTCTACATATAAAGATTAAAGAACACGATCTGTTAAACGGCAGACACGACCAAACGCATCGTCAAATCCTTGAGATTGATTCGTGCACATCTCAGAGCATCGATTTTGCCAGGAACGCAATCCTGACATCGAATTAACCAGTCTCAGCAGAGACCGAAACGTCACGAATAATAAAGCATAACAGTGTAGAATCCGGAAATTTTTTCTTTCAATAAATAAATAACTAGAAATTTTGTTACTTATTTGTTGCTATTTTGTTACGTTAAGAAAAAATTTGTATCTTCAAGCATTTCCGAGAAATTCGCGAACTACTGTCTTAAATCTAAAGTTAGCAGCGATTACGTTTTCTCATTGCCTAATTCTACTAGAGGCATTATGTATGTATGTATGTACATATGTTTTTTTTTTTTTTTTCTGGTTACGCCAGGGAGGTGTGGAATCTTCGTTAGATACCAATAGCCCGTGCCATTGGCATGCACGATTCACATACCTGATCCTAACAGAGAACTGTCAGCCGATATGTGCCTGAGTACTAAACCACACCCCCGCACACAGACTTCAACTACTCTCCCCGCGGGACTGCCGTTAGGTATTACTTCGCGGGGCTGGCTAGCATTTTATGCTGTGCTCCTTATATAGCTTCTGCTCTCCTTTCTCTCTCGATTCTCCGAAGATCCTTTTGCACATTCGTTACGAGTGTGCAAATTTCCATCCAATTTTCCTCTGATTCTATCATACGAGGGTCGTTTGATAAGTCCCTGGCCCAAATGACAAAACGTGGTTTAACGAAAAAGTTTTTGCTATCGCTAGGTAGATGGCACTTTCGAACGGTCTCATGAATTTTTTCAGGTTTCTGTAGGTAACAGTTTGTTTTTGGCAGCCATTCTAAGTTGACGTGTCACGCGAATCGTCAACGATGGAGCACAACGCCCCTGTCCACACCTGCGCGGTTTCCATGTCCAAATTACACGATTTGCGGTATGAGATCGTGGACCACCCACCTTATTCGCCCGACTTGGCCTCATGTGACTTTTTTTTGTTCCCCAAATTGAAAACTCACCTCGGTGGACAAAAATTTTCATCGAACCAAGAGGTGAAAGACGCCGTTTCCCAATTTTTTGCAGACTGTGACAAAAATTTCTTTTTGAACGGTATGAAAGGACTTGAGAAACGTTGGACCAAATGTATTAACCTCCAGGGAGATTATGTTGAAAAATAAAAAAAAATTTTCCGGAAAAAATGCTTTTTTCTTACTTGGGCCAGGGACTTATCAAACGACCCTCGTATAGTCAATGATGAATGGTGGACTCGGAATATTATTTCTCCATTCTCCGAAGCGATTGCAGTTGAAAACCGCGTGCTCTGTGTCTTCTTCTTGATCTGGGCAATTTGGACAAAGAGGCGAATCATCGTGTCCGAACCTATGTAGGTATTTGCGGTAGCCGCCGTGACCTGATAGGAACTGCGTGATGTGGTAGTTGCAGTCCCCATACACCCGCTTTGTCCAGACCTCAATTTTGGGAATTAGCTTATAGGTCCATCTGCCTTTTGTAGCGTTGTCCCATCTGGCTTGCCACATAGCTATTGATGTTGCCTTTTCCTCTTCTTTTATTTTCCTCAAAACAGCTGCCTCTTGTTGAATCGAGGATCTTCTTTCATATATCCTTAGCATTTCATTTGCGAGAATGTCAATGGGGATCATTCCGGCTATGACACAGGCTGCTTCGTCCGATATTGTTCGGAAACCGCTGATTGTCCTTATCGCGCAGAGTCTATATGTTGATGACATCTTCTTCCTTGTTTCCTTTGTTGCAAGCGCCGCCGCCCAAACCGGAGCAGCATATAGAAGAACCGAGCTGACTACTCTCGAAAGTAGTATCCTTCTGGCATATCCTGGTCCACCGATGTTTGGCAGTATTCGGGAGAGGGCTGCCTGCATTTGTGACGCCTTTTTGCTCGCGAAGTCCACGTGAACTTTAAATTTTAATCTGTTGTCGAGCATAACTCCTAGGTATTTAATTGCCTCCTTGGATCTGATGATTTGACTGCCGACCTGAATGTTCACGTATTCAATTTTCTTTCGGCTTTTTATTAGAACAGCCTCCGTTTTGTGATCAGCTAATTCCAAACCAGCGGACTCTAGCCAGTCTCTAATTTGTGATACGGCTTCATTTGTTGCTGACTCTATCTATTTCGTGGATGTGCTTAGCCACGGTAACAACAGCGATGTCGTCAGCGAACCCGATTAATTTTACTCCTTGCGGCAACGGTAGTCGAAGAACTCCATCGTACATAATATTCCACAGGAGAGGGCCTAGTACAGACCCTTGTGGGACTCCCGCGGTGACGTTGTAGTACCTTAACCCCTCATCAGTTTGGTACCTCAACTTCCTATTGGTGAAGTAATTTGCGATTATTCTCAACATGTAGTGTGGTGTATCCATTCTAACTAACGATCTGTTTATGAGTGACCAATCTGCCGAGTTTAAGGCGTTTTTAATGTCCAGTGTCACTACTGCACAATATTTTTTTGTCCCCCATCGCCATCTTTCTCCTTGTATCGCCTCCGCTGCAGTATCGACTACCACTGTTATGGCGTCAATAGTAGAACGCGATTTCCTAAATCCGAACTGGTGGTCTGACAGTGCTCCTTTTTCCTCTGCTAGTACGAGCAGTCTGTTGTTAATAATTCGCTCAAGGATCTTTCCCAACGTATCAAGTAAACTTATTGGGCGATATGACGATGGTTCTCCAGGAGGCTTGTTTCCTTTTGGTAGAAGTACCAAATATTGAAGCTTCCATGGCTCAGGAAAGACTCCTTCCTCAAAACACTTTTGCATGGTTGCTATAAAGATGTCGGGCCTCTTTTGAACAGCAACTTTTATTGCCATATTTGGGATGCCATCGGGTCCAGGTGCCTTGTTGTTTTCCATCCTTCCGCATGCCTCAAATAGTTCCTCCGACGTAATTTCAGGGATAGACTCTATGCTGATTTCTCTGGATATGCTACACATAGTAGATGGCCTTTGGGGGAACAGGTGCTCTACTATTGATCTTAGCATTATCGGGCAAGTTATTTGTGGAGACCTATGACCCTTCAGCTTTGTCATCACCATCCTATATGCTATACCCCAGGGATTTATATCCGCTTCGTTACAGAGATTTTTGAAACAAATTGCCTTACTCTGTTTTATCGCCTTGTTTAGATCTCGTCTTGCTAGTTTGAAAGTGTTTAATCGGTCCTGAAAGTCTACTCTTCCCCTTGATCGTTGGACTCTGCGTCGGGCTTGTAAGCACTTTGCCCTGAGTGTTTTTATTTCCTCGTTCCACCAGTAGCATGGTGCACCTCTTCCACTAATTGTCCTTCTGGGCATCGCTGCATCGCACGCTGTGATGATAGTGTGGGTGAGTTGTTCCACAAGAATCTTTGCTGTTTCGCTTCGATTTGTGACGTCGGTGTTTATCATTTCTTCGAACGTGTCCTTGTCGAAGAGCTTATCTTTCCATTTTGGGCCTGTTAATTTCGGTCGTTGTACGGCTTTTCTTTCTTTTATATCAAGTACAATTGCTTGATGATCACTGTGTGTATATTGCTCGCTAAGACGCCATTTCGTATTTCGTAGAAGGGAGTTGCTTACGAAGGTTATGTCTATGATGGATCCCATTCCTGCTCTGCGATACGTGTTTGCCCGCCCGATATTTGCAATTCCTATTTCCAGTGGTGCAAATGTCTCGAGCAAAATGCGTCCTCTAGCATTGGTGAGCCTGCTACCCCACTCTGTTGCCCATGCATTAAAATCACCGCCTATGACCACTGGAGTCTTACCGCGTGCGTCGGCCGTTAGATTATCTAACATTGTTTGGTATTCACTCGTCGTCCAGCTGGGTCGTGCATAACAGCTGTAAAAGTGAATTCCATTTATTTTTGCTCGTACGAAGCCCTCCGCTTGTTCACTGATTTGTTGGAACGCGTGTTTTCCACATATCCATATTGCCGCTAGCTTTGTTTTGTCAGAGATCCAGATATTTCCATCGAGATTTTTGTACGGTTCGCTAATCAAGACGATATCCGCTCGCTCTTCCTTAGCAATTTGTGTCAGGATATCCTGCGCTATCCTACAGTGGTTCAGATTAATCTGTATTATCTTCCTGATTTTATACTTGTGATATGTATGTACATATGTATAAACCAGAATTTGTTACTTTTAAAGTATGAGGTTAGTGCAGATGAAATGGCGACTTTGCCAGTGAAATTTCAAACAACTTTAACTCTTATAAAACTTAATTTTCAAAATAGGTACCAGCAGATGCAATACACTTCTCCCAACGAGATACAAGTGTATTTATGCCAGTTTCGTAGAAGTCCGAATTTCTAGACTAAAGAAATTCCTCGCAGGCATTTTTAAAAATGGTCCAAATGTTTGGAAAAGTGGTAATCGGATGGTGAGAGGTCTGGTGAATATGGTGGATGAAGAAGAGTCTCATACTGCAACTCTTTTAATTTTTCAACTGTTATTCTTGATACATGAGGCCGTTTTTTGCTCAATAAGCTCATGCGGAACCCACTTATGAAGCTTTTTGACTTTTCCAAGCTATTACAAGAGCTGGGAAGCTGTCGAATAGTGTACGCCCAGTTTCTCTGCAATGTCCCTTACAGTTTGGCGTAAGTCAGACTACACTAGCCCCACAGCTCGTCGTTGTCTATCGATGGTGCTGGGTGACCACATGGCTCAATTTGAAGGGTCATATGTATCTCCTGATCGGAATTTTTCGAACCATCGCTGTGTAGTTCGTTCGCTTACTGGGTCAACTCCAAATGCCCTGTTGATGTTTTTGGTTGCCTCCCTTGCGTTGTGGCCAAGTTTGAACTCGTAAAGAAAAAGTAACCGTTTTTGAACCGATTCCATGTTTTTTTATTTTTTTTTCTCTCCGATCCCAATGAAGTCTAAAACTGAAATGATTCCATGACCAAATGTAGGAGTATTTATACATCAATATTCCTTACTACCAGAGCCACCTGGCGGCAGTTTGAGACATGAAAATCGCAACTAACTTAACTTCATCGCGAAAGTCGCCATTTCATCTGCAACAATCTAATACTTTTAGAAAACAATGAAAATAATTTTGCTCCGATTAATTTGACAACAGGAATTAGTGCTACTAGCGATGGAAACGAAATTAAGGCTAACACGGGAATCAAAAGATTTTCGTGATACTAATGCAGGTGTAATATTTTAAGTAGATAACGAATAAATTTGTATCATAGACATTCGAGTGCAAATATACACAAAAGAACAAAAATTATCATTTCCATAAATTCCATCCACTGATACGCCTAAAGTTATGCCGTAATAAACATTATTTAAAAAAGACATGGAGATAAATGGGATAAAACAAAAGAAGAAGCTATATTTTTATACTCTAGATGAAATCTGAGAGTATATTGTGTTTGCCTTACCATTTGTAACGCTAAGAAATAACGCTCGCATAGAGCCGCCAAGTGTACAAAAATTTTTGTTGTCACTCAAAAGCCTCGATTCCGAGTGACCGTCTGTCCGTCTGTTTACAACATAACTCTCGAAAGCTTTGATCTATCATGCTGAAATTTGTCATATATAATTTTTAGCAAAAAAGTAACTTTAAGTTCGTGAACGGGCCATATCCTACTACTCCTTCTGCTCCCTCCCATACAAATTTCCTGAAATTGCGAAATGTAAGGAAATTGATTTTTCTTCGAAACCATTTCAAAATTTTCCTTGAGAATTAGGTCATAGTATAATAATATAAATATCATTAACGTCAAAAAATATTGAACTGATCCCTTTACTCCTTCTATCCCCTCCGATACAAATGCACAATTTTCAAAAATGTATTTATTCGGTTTGCATTGCAACTAGCAAAGCTAAAAGAACCAATTTTTGCCATAATCAATTTCGTTACAATTGCAACTAATTTTGGAAAAACTATCAACTTCACCTTACTCCGTCTACCCCCTCCCATACGAATTTAACGAAATTTCAGAATTTTAATCAAATTATTTCTCTCAAAAACCGTCGAAGATATCAACTTTAAATTTTGAGAAAAGTATTTTATTATAATTATTATTGATGCAAAAAAATTTGGTTTTGATTTAAATACTCCTTCTACCCCCTCCCATACAAATGCACAATTTTGGTAAATGCATTTAATCCATTTTCATTGAAACTAGAAAAAGTACAAACAAATTGCAATAAATTCTAAAAAAAAATATGAACTTCGCTTCACTCTTTCTATCACCTCCCATACAAATTGTTGTATTGAAAACTCAAGAAAACTATTTATCCTTCGAACATATGAGAGCTATCGACTTTAAAATTGTAACAAAGCAATGTGATCATAATATTGGTAAGAAGATTACAAATCATCCAAAACCTCCCACTTTCTCTGCCACCTCCCATACAAATAAATTCAGACAAAAATTGTTCAATTTCCTCGAAAATTATGAAAGCTACAAACTTTGAATTCAGCATGAAACATTTTGTATACTACATTCAGTGTTACATACAAAAATTACAAACCACCCCGCTCTGCTTTTACCACCTCCCATACAAAAGCCAATGTTCACTATTTAAAAGAATTTGAGATGACATATTTTGCGGTACGATCAAATCTTTCCTATTTCATCTAGAGTATCATATGATTGGGATTCTGTTATGTTTAATCATCATTTTATTCGTGGATATCTTTATTTTTAGGAATTCAAAATTTTTAAGAATCGTACAAATAGAACGATTAAGATTATGCGAATATATGACAAGCCGACAAGTGTTTTCCAGCTGTAATAAATTTCTCTTTAATTAGTGCAGCACAACAAATTCCTTTTTGCTTCTATTTCATGAAAATAAGTATCCTATTTAATTAAGACAAGTGTCCTGAGTTAAAAAAAATCAGCGAAATTCTGCAGGCAGCTGGAAGCATCAAATTAGATCCCGATTTTCAGGACCAAATCCGTGAGAAAAATCGACTTGTGCTTTTCTGTAGTAGTAAATTCTGTTTTTCTTCAATTTGTGCAATGCAACAATTCCTATTGTGGTTTTGTATCATGAAGGTAAGTGTCCTGAGTTCAAAAAGTAACAAAATCTTGGAGGCTGCTGGAACTTACAAATTAGGTCGTAATTTTTAAGACCAAATCCGTGAGAAAAATCGACTTGGTGTTTCCAGGGGTAGTTAAATCCCTTTTTCTTCAAGAGGTTGGCACCACGACAACATGCATTTTCATTGTTTCCGAGTTGACCTTAATCGACGTGGATCGTCGATTCGTAGAGTTTGATTTGTATAAATTTTTGAAATTACTTCTTTGTAGACCTACTTACCTTTGTACCTTTTAATTTATTTTCTTATTTCGCATATTTCGTTGCTTTGTTTTCAATCCTACAATACACTCATTTTCAGTCAAACACGGAGTCCCTTAAAAAATGAATTATTTGCGTAGGATAAGAAAATCTGATCTTACAAAAAGGGTTTTCTTTAAAATTGTAGGAGTGATCTGAATTAATGATTGCTTGCTTAGATGCAATGCATATCGATCCTTTTGAGGTGCGAATATTTATCGGTCTGTATTTCTTTGTTTATTGTTTTATGTGGGTGTTAAAATACATACAATACACATCCCATATGGTATGAAAATTTACTTTAGTCGGTACTTATGAGTTTAATGGGGTACATTACCAAATGTATAAGTGACTGCAGCTCTTGCAAAATTCGGTTTTGAGATATTCGAGTTTTTTCTAGACAATTTTTTTCAATTTGACGATGTGTGTTGCACTGCACAAATTGAATAAAAAGGGATTTAATTATCACTTAAAAGCACAAGTCGATTTCTTTTAAAAATCAGGATCTAATTTCCAGTTGCTTCCAGTTGTCTGCAGGACCTCTGACCTCCTGCTCAACTGCTTGCTTCCATATGCTACATGGTCGACCAACCCGACGTCTTCCTTTAGGATTATAATCCAGAGGCTGTTTTGCGATGTTTCGCTCTGGTTTCGTCAAAGTGTGACCGATCCACTGCCACTTCCGCCTTTGAATCTCAATGCCTATTTTAGTCTGTCCAGTTATACTCCAAAATTCGTCGTTGGAGATCACTTCTGGCCAGAATATTCCTAAAATGCGTCAGAGGCATTGGTTCACGAATGTTTGTAGTTTCTTGGTAAGTCGAATGGTTACTTTCCACGTAGTACAATCATATAACAACACGGATTTGACGCATGCGTCAAAAATTCGTAGCTTCGTGAGAAGGGAGATCTCTCTTAACCTCCAGAAAAGGGAAAGGATACCGAAGGCCTGACGAGCTTTATTTATGCGAGCCTCAATATTCTTTTCGACTCCGCCGTCCATGCTGACAATGCTTTCGAAATAACAAAAATCTTGTATCTCTTCCACATCTTGTTCGTTAAGAACAATTGGTGTGCTTTCGTTCAAACCGATGTGCATGTACTTGGTTTTACGCACATTTATTTTCAGTCCTCTTTGCATTTAGAATGCAACGAGCGAATATTTGACTCTAAGTCCGAACGGCTATATGCAAGTAAACACACGTCATAAGCATAATCAAGGTGACTTAAGATGTTAAATAGTCTCAATTGAAAACCTTTATCTTCCCCACCTTCCAGTGCAGCTTTCAAGATGTCATTTATTACCACCAGAAACAGGGCTGGTGCAGCATTGTCTGACACCCGTTCGCACAGGAAAGCTCTCCTCTATGTTAGACCTTGCATCTTCGTAGGATTCTTTAATCATAGCTATGAGCTTATCCGGAATACCTCTCCTACGCAAAGCATCCCATATCTAATCTCGCTTAAGGCTGTCGAAAGCCTTCTCGAAGTCTACTAATATGATATCTAGTGGCGAACCCATTTCGATAGACTGCTCCAATATTATCCACAGGGTATTTGTGTGGTCGGTACAAGACGACTCTTTACGGAATCCAGCCTGATAACTTTCGAGAGTGGTCTCCACGACAGCACTAATCCTATGGAGAATTACATTAGCCATGATTTTCGATACGGCAGTAAGTAGACATATACCACGTCAATTGCCACAATCGCGAAGGTCGCCGTTCTTCGCAATTTTCAAAATGACGCCTTCCTTCTATTCAGTCGGATATCTTCCTTCATTCCACACCTCAGTAAAGAATAGGAGGAGTATATCGGCCGTTATTTCCGGGTCCTCTTTGAGGAGCTCGGTTGTTAATCCATCTACACCTGGAGCTTCTCTTCCCGCCATTGACCAAATGGCGGAAACTATCTCTTAATTATCTGGGATCGTCCCTAATAGAGGATTGTTGCGGTTGGATGTTTGGTAGTTGTTCTGTTTCTGGAATATCTTTCTCTGACAAAATGTTTCAAATACTTCCTTCCATTGCCGCAACTGGTTTTTACTCATATTAAGGAGAGTTCCGTTGGCATCTCTCACCAAGTGGTTGCCGGTGAAATTCCTGTTCGTCAACTGTTTCATGATTTTAAATAGTGAACCCATATTCGCAAGGTAAGCCGCAGATTCTTCCTTGTTGGCCAGATCTTATATGGCCTTTCTCTTGTCGCATTTAACAACCTTTTTAAGCCCTATATGAGCATCCCGGTAGTTCTGCCTCGAGTTGGGTGTTCGTTGTTTGACATCGGGTTAAGAGACGATTACCAATTTGGCTTTTTTCCGATCGCCAACCTTGTCCCATGTATCTTGCGACATCCAGGATTTCTCACCGCTTTGCACATATCCCACAGACTCTTCAGCACTAGTTAGATACGCGTTTCTGGCTGCCTCCCAATTGGCGTCCAGTGTGCGCATTTCATATTCATCCAATGTGGATGTCTTTTCGCGTAGAATGGTGGAGTACTCGCGCTTTTTGTTCAGGTCTCTGAATTTATCCACATTAAGCTTGCGCTTCATTTAAAGAATTTGCGGTCGTCGGTTAGCTGCTGTGCACAATCTCAAGCAGGCAGCCATCATGTGGTGATCGCTTCCCACGTCAGCTTCACGCTTCGCTTGCACGTCGAGGAGATATCTTCTCCATCGGCGACTTATAGCCAAATGGTCGATCTGGTTCTGAGTAACACCATCAGGGGAAACCCAAGATGTTTTATGGTGACCCTTGTGTGGAAAAAAGGGTCCTTCCGATGACCATTTGCCGAGTACTACAACTCCACAAATAGTGCGCCGTTTTTGTGTCTCTTAATCCAAGGTCGTGACGCGTCGAGCCAAGGGTCACCATCCTTCCCTATGACGTGTTCTAGTCCAGTGTTGTTAGAGCCAACCTGGGCGTTCACACCTCCTGAGATGATAATAATATCACCTCTTGGAACACGCTCGAAGGTGGCACTCAGTTGGCTATAAGCCTCCTCTTTGCCACCAGGTGTTGCGGCATTAGTTGGTGCGTAACACTGTAGAATTCTGACGTTTCTAACACTGGTCCTGAACCAGACACCGATAATCCTATCTGAGATTGGTTCCCAGCTGATGAGACTGTTTCTCGCTCTCGGTGTAAGGACGACCACCACGCCATTTTTGGCTTGACTATCAAGACCAACGTAAAGAGTGGTGTTTCCGCTAGGGGCTCGTCTTCTCCTGATCATGTCCATCTGACCTCGCTCAAACCCAAGATTTGAATGTTTTAGTGCTCCATTTCAGGGTCGATCACTGATTGACGGTGCAAGGAACCTTCGAGTTTGTATTTCATTCGAAGTACCCAACGATTCTCAATAGTGCGTCTTCCCGGTGGTGGCGATACCAAGTCCCACGTGTCATTTTCACCAAAGGCGTCCATCTCGTCTTTCATCGCGCACAACCACTTATCTGAATATCGACTTTTCATGGCTTCACTGAAGTTGGTTAGTTCCAATTCTTTAAGGACAGCTTCTGTCAGATATGCTAGGGTACTGTTCGCCTCAGAACGACGACTTTAATGACTCACTTCGTAGTCCTGGAATCTTGCCGATGGACGAATTGTACGAGCTGGACGTGAATGCATCGTTAGTGCCTGGACTGGATCTGCCTGTTTCGCTGGAGCGATGTTTTCATTGGTTGCTTCTCTTTTAGTATCAACATCTTCTTAGTTGAGGCCATCGTCCTCGTCTTAATTCATCTCCACAGAAATGGTCGAATTCGAGATTGATCGTTTCCTTTATTATACAAAGTTTTTCTGGGCGAAAATCGACATCACGTGTTTTCATTATGCAATGTTTTAACGGTATCCATACCTTAAGACCATCTTTGTCATTGGCATAGCCAACAAAATTAGCGTCCAGAGCTGGTTTCGGTATATTTGCGTAGCACTCCGAATTCGCAGATCGAAACTATCAAATGTTTTTTCCGGTCCACAACTCAAACGTCGTCTTCTCAGGAACACGCCAGTGCGATTAATCAAAAATACAGCTGTATCACAGGCATGTGCCCAAAACGATGTTAATAGTCCACTGACCGAAAACATCGAACGTGCCAGTTCGACAACGTGACTATTCGACTGCTTCGTAATACCGTTCTGCTCAGGTGTGCACGGATGCCACATTCGAGTTCACCGGTCGCAACAACCTTCATGCCGAATTTCGACACTGTCGCAATCGAAGATAACTTCTTTTCCATGAGTGGCAGATTTTCGAATGAAGAAAAATTGACGGGCACGTACCAGACATCATTCAGAGTAGCACACGATATAAGCTAGAATAGAGTCCTTGCCAGTTGTTTGAACACGTTGTGGAATCGAGAACTTCTCGAAAGTAGCAAAATGGTGCTAGTTCGCCGATATGTGATGCGTTGTGCGGAGTCAGAAATCCAGAAATCAGCAGGAATGAAATTTGTGTCGACGGCCAGATCAGTCGCGAAAAATGGGGCTTTGAGTCGGTTTGGTTAAGTTGATCTGTTTCTTCTGTGGATCTTGCTGAGGTTTTGACATTACGAAGAAGGAGCCAGACGACTGCGACACACTGTATGACGCTAGTGAATTTTCAATCAAACGAATTTTCCATCAGCAGCTTTGTCGTTTGCTCCGCTTCAGGAAAACAATACCAAGTCGAACGATAATATTGATATCCAAGACCGAGCGTTTTGAAAATTTTGTGATGAAGCAGGAATAAAGGGAACGTGGCGTACGGGTTGTTCTTTCGAAGTTCTGCGAGAATTTCGTCCTACAAATTTGCCAGTTGAGATGAGTGTTTTGTGATGGATGTATCACGATCTTTTGTGATCTCGAAGAAATTATCGAAGAGCGTGTACAGACGTTGCAAGAAGGATTGTTCGAACACTTATAACAGCGTAATCCATATTTCTTTTGCATTGGTCTTCTTGCGAACGTAGATGGCAGCCTATTCATCCAGTGTCGTTCCGAGAATACGAGCTACACGCGCGTGGTCTCGTTGCCATCGTCGGTACTCATCGGACGGCTCTGCGCCTCCCGCTTGTTCCGTGGAGCACAGCCGTATACCATTGATAGAGTTCAATCTGCCACTTCCACGTTTCCCAATGAGATTCGTTGACTAGCTTCCGAATGCTTACTAGAACACGGCCACTATTGTCAGATTGCACAACCGCCATTTTTTTCCGGCTTCGCGAATATTATTGAAATGGGAAACGGGATTTTCGGTAATTAAATACGAGTTTTTGTGTGGAACAAGATAAATTTATCTTAGCACCATGTCAATGCCTTCTATAGTAGAAGGCCGAGTAACTGAATCCAACAACAACACGTTGGAGTCATAACAAACATGACAGTTCCATACAAATTCGCTCGCTTTTGTATGAAGCTGACACGGCGGGCTTCGTAAGAATCGCGTTTATTCTTAAATGCAGTGTTAAAGATAGTTCAGCTTTCTAAGGCACTTTATTGATAGTACTCGGCATGTAATTATGACACGTTGATATTAGTGCAATGGATTTTTAATTGAAAAAAGTGCGATCGAAGTTAAATCTCGGCTTCTCACACCGAAGAAAATCTGTCACTCATATTGTGCAGAGTTCTCCGGTTAATTTTCACACAGAAAATTGTAGAATTTTAGTTATTGCGAAAAAGTGTGCACTCGCGTAATATTTTCGTGCTAAATTTGAACTAATTATGCTCTTTTCTTGTTTTCGGCAAAACGTGTTTTTACGACAAGTTCGTCAAAAATAATACAGGTGGTCCTTTGGAATGGAAAAATCCATGACGTCATACCCACTGGAGTCATTCAAGATGGCCGCTACGTCAGTTCTGCCCAGCTTGAGATGTAGAAAGCATTGACCATGTGCACGATGACGGAAGTGAAAAAGGAACTAAAATTATTATTAGTGTACCAGAATATAAAAAAGAAAAGTATAACTGAAAGCGACATCTAAGTAAGTTAGATATATGGAACAATTTACACTTTCACAGGGTGTCCCATTAAGATCACCTACATAAGTCAGAGCCGGACGCACATAGCCGTAAAGATTTTGATTTTCAAATTAACCGCTTTCAAGAAACTAACAGTTAAATGCAACTATACTGTATTAGGAATTTCTAAAATTATTTGCTGGCTTAATACTTTGTTGGACCCCCTTTAGCATCAATTACTGCTTGCAGTCTTCGTGGCATAGAGGCGACTAAATTACCAGTTTCTGCGGATGTAATTTTCCCTCATTCTGTGATGAGCGCTTCCTTTAACAAATTTTTATATTTTTATGCATCATTTCCGAATTTTCCGCTCCAGAAGCTCCCGTACATGTTCTATTGAGTTTAAATCCGGGCTTTAGGGAAGAGTATTCAGCTGCCTAGGAGCATGTCCTTCGGATCATTGTCCTGTTGGAAAATCCAACTCACTCCAAGGCACAACTTCTCAACTGATGGCCTTAAATGTTGTTCCAACAGGTTCTTGTAAACATAGCGGTCCATAGTAGTTTCAACAAAAGCCAATCTGCCGATGCAGCTATGGCTCCCCAAACCATAACATTACCTCCACCGTGTTTGACATTAGGAATCAAATTTTTAGTCTCTAAAGCCGTATTCTTTTTTCTCCATATTTTACTGCGACCATCACACCCGAACATGTTGTAGTTCGACTCATCGGTAAAACGACTCGATTCCAAAAATCATTGTCCTTGTTGATATGGGCCTTGGCGAACTCTAGGCGTAGTAGTCGTGGAGTTCTGCTTTGAAACCCATTCGAATTTAATGCTCTCGAGATTGTTCTTGCATGGACATCCTTTTTGCTTACCGCAGCCACTTGTTTCGCTAAATCTGGAGCGCTTATTTTTGGATTTTTGTTCACTTCTTTTGAAATTAAACTAATGTCTCTGTG
Organism: Chorisops tibialis; assembly: GCA_963669355.1. Classification (NCBI taxonomy): domain Eukaryota; kingdom Metazoa; phylum Arthropoda; class Insecta; order Diptera; family Stratiomyidae; genus Chorisops; species Chorisops tibialis. The sequence goes on along the minus strand of OY770262.1, from coordinate 264,778,613 downwards.
CTGAAAGCTTTTTCGGTCGGGCAGTTCGCGGCTTATTTTCAATGGAACCACTGTTTTCAAAATTTTTGATTGTGGTATAACCAGAACTTCGTTTTAGTTTCAGTAATTTCTCAATTTCTAGGGTATAGCCTAGTAGGTGGTGTATTGGTCTTGTAATGCGAAGGTCGTGAGCTCAAATCCCGGTCGGCGCACTATATTGTTACAGATCTGGCAACCACGCAATTCGATCTCTCTCTCGAATCGTCGAGAATTACGTAGAACATTATCCCCTACTGTGTAACACGCCATCTAGAACGTTCAAGCAAACACGCGACGAAACCTGAATAGTCTAGACACGCACACATACCCACCCGAAGAATACACCACAAGGTTCGAGAATTGGGAAAAAACCCAATATAAATACCGCAGCTTTCAGACAAAAGTTAGTCATTTTTAAATGATCGAGACGCGAACCGGTGCAAGAAAAGCGATAGTGAAACACGTGACAGTGTCGTGAAAAAGGCGAAGTGATCGGGAAATTGTATAAGAGTGCGAATTAATAAATTATCCTTTATTTTTAATCGAATTGTGTTTCACTTGAAATCGGCGAACCTCTAGCTCGCAACAATATAATTCCGGCACATTGCCTGCTTGGATATACCTTGGTCACCTCAATCTAAGAAAATGAAAAATTCGTAGAAAGAGGGTTGTGCGAAGGGCTAACAACCCTTCCACAATAAGTAATGAAAAATGTTAAGGAACCTGAATATCAGGAGGCCAAGGTCCGATTTGGGCTGTAGCGCCATTGTAGAAGTAGAAGAAGAATTTCGGAATTTCCTTGCACGATTTATTGTCTTTTTTATACTGGACGACCAAATTTCGGACATCACGAGAAATTTCTTTTCACGACGACATTTCGCGGTCCTTACAGTTCGAAACTAGCGAGAAACCTATAACAGAGTTACAGTTGCACATGTACTGAATGCAGGGCCGGTTCTTTTATATGTGCACGTGGCGCATCAAAACCAGGCGCCAGAAAAAGTAGAGCATTAAAGGCGCCAAATATTTCAATTAATTACATATCTCCATTATGTATTTATTTTTCATAATGGCTACATATTATGTAACTTTTTCTTTCAAACCTAATAATAAAAAAATGAAGGACTGCGATATCTGTATATTCGTGGTATCAAAGTTCTTCTTTACATAATTTCTATGAAAGACCCCATACACAATCTTTTTCTTTAACTGGAAATATTTAGCTCGAGTTGTGTCGTGTATTGACTGCTTAAGAACAAAACAAATTTGTTCATTCAAATGACCTTCGATTGAAACAACAAGAAAAATTTATTTTTTCCTTCATTTCCAATATTTCAGAATTCATTTGGAGCACTTTTACGCTGCGCGCCAGAAGCGTTGTGGCGCTCCTTATGCAATCTCTTGTGCGTTAAAAGAGCTCGTACAGGCATTTATGTGCAATAGAACGATATAGATATGGAGCACTTGTGCACCGTTTGATGAATAATAAGGGGAACTGATAGCGAATGAATTTACGAAAAATGCGAATGTATTTATAATTACACTTTCTTTTTACTATTTGTATTTGTGTTAGTTTAGGGAAAAAAGAATTGTCAAGTAAATTTCGATCAGAGATATTTTGTTTTCTGAAAAGTGGAAAAGTTTTTAAAACAGTGCTTACAACTGTGTTTGAAACCGTGTTTTCAATAGTGTTTACAACAGTGTTTAAAATAGTGTTTATTACAGTGTGTAAAAATTATTATAATTAGGTTCGCCAACAAAAAACGGAAACTTTCAGGATGGGAATATAAAAAAAGAAAGTTAGCTCGAGAAGAAGCAGCAAAAAAACTTGGAAGTATTGCACCTTTTTTTAAATAGAACCTCAGACGAAATAGTTGTAGTTGAAACAGCTTCTTCCTCAACTGTTCATTTAAGTCTTTCTTTATCTGCGGATTCTCCGAGTTGTTCATACACCCAGTCTGTTTCATATGTTACTGAGTCTGAATCAGGTCCTGTTTCTCCATCTAAAAATGTAGTATCGTCGTTATCCTCTAATGTTGATGAAGTTGACAGCCTCATTGTATTAGGATGTTTTGATGATCCTGGTCAAATATAAATGACGGGAATGGGCAGTATATTGTTGAAAAAGGTCCAATTCAAGTAACCAATTATGATTTTCCAGTTCGTAAAAAGCGAAAATTTAACTTAAGTGCTTACCAAAGGAAGCTTGAAAATGGTAATATGGTTCACCGAGACTGGCTGGTGTATTTCATCTCGAAGGATGCTGCATATTGTTTTCCCTACAAATTGTTTTCAGCAGAAAATATCAGTTCTTTGGGAAGCGACGGTTTCAATGATTGGACTCATATATAACGAACGTTACGAGACCATGAAAGTAATAAAAGGCATATGGAGTTCTATTCAGTGGAAGTCCTTTGAGTTAAGCCTAAAATCTAGATCTACTATAGATATGGAAGTCCAGCGCCAACTAAATGTTGAAGCGCAACACTGGAATGAAGTGCTAAAGCGCCTTATTATTTGTGTGCAATTTCTTGCATCGCAAGCTCTTGCTTTCAGAGGATCATCTGACAAATTATTTGAAAGCAACAATGGTAACTTTTTGAAGCTAGTTGAAGCTATATCGAAATTTGACCCTGTGCTAAGTACACATTTAAGGCGAATATCCAATAAAGAGACCATGAACAAATATCTTAGCAAAAATATTCAGAATGAGTTAATAAATATAATTTCAAAAATAATCAAAAACAGAAGTATTGAGTTTATTAAAGTTGCTAAATTTTATTCAATTATAGTTGATTGTACACCTGATAAAAGCAGAACAGAGCAAATGACTTTAATAATTAGATTTGTTCATTATGAAAAGGGAGAATATAGCATTTGCGAGCATTTTATAGGATTCTTAGAAGCAAATGATACTACAGGAAAGGGACTGACAAAAACTATTTTAGATGAGCTTCAAGCAAATGAATTACTCATTGAAAATATGAGAGGCCAAGGATATGATAACGGTTCAAACATGAAAGGTAGACAATCAGGCGTACAAAACCTTATAAGGCAGTTAGAGCCAAGAGCATTTTTTGTGCCATGCAGTTCACATACATTAAATTTAATCGTCAACGATTCCGCAAATTGTTGTCTAGAAGCAGTTTCGTTTTTTGATACTATTCAATCCTTGTACGTATTTTTCGCTAGTTCAGTAAATAGGTGGCAAATTCTAAAATCCAATGTCAATACCTTTACTCTCAAGCCGCTAAGTAACACTAGATGGGAAAGCCGAATCGACGCTTTAAAGCCTTTAAGGTACAGTTTGTGTGATGTGTATGAAGCTTTAGTAAATGTAGCTGAAACCGACGATTTATTTACTAAAAATATTGCAGAATCGTTGGGGAAAAAAATATTGCGGTTCAAATTTATTGTGGGTTTGATAGCATGGCACAATATATTGCAAAAAATTAATAATGCGAGCAATTATTTACAAAGCATTTCTATCAATTTATGCATTGCTCAAGAGATCTTAAAATCAACTTTAATTTTTTTGGAAGAATATCGTAGCGATTTAGGATTCGAAAATACACTTCTGCCAAAGAAATTGCACAAGAGTTAGATATTCCATATACTTTTGCGGAGCGGTCCACACTACGGTCTCGTAAAAAACGGGCACTTTCTTACGAATGTGAAGATGAACCTTTGACAGATCCCGCATTAAAGTAGATTTTTTTTTTAGAATATTGGACCAATCGATTCAATCTGTCAGAGAGAGGTTTGAATTGTTAAGTAATCATAGCAATTTATTATTTTTTTATACGATATTCCAAGTTTGATTTCATACAACAGTGAATTACTACTTAATAAATGTCTAAATTTAAAGAATGCTTTATCGTACAAAGAGCGATCCGATATAAATCATGTGCAATTATGTGAGGAATTACAAATGTTAGCTACATTAATTACTCCTGGTTCAGGAAATTTAAATATTTTAAACTTTATACAAAAATAACTTAGAGGGAATGTTACCAAACACTGTTATTTCTTTAAAAATTCTATTAACACTTCCTATTACTGTGGCATCAGGTGAGCGTAGTTTTTCAAAACTTAAAATTATTATTAAAAACTACCTAATATCATCCATGACTCAAGACCGACTAACATCATTGGCAATAATATCAATTGAAAAAGACTAACTCGAAACATTGAACTATGATGATTTGATGAAGGATTTTGCACAACTGAAGGCTAGACGAACAGCTTTCAATACATGAAATAAAAAAAAATCACGCTAGTAAATGACAAAATAAATATGGTAACTCTGCTAGTTTATGCCGTACTAACATTATATTATATTTACTTTGTCTTCTGCCAACTTATATGACAGTTTTTGACAAACATCTAAACCATCAAATATTTAACCCACCTATTTCATTGGATTCTACAATATTGGGCAAATTTTAAGTTTCATGGAAATATATTTTTAACAAAATAAAAAGAAAAACGAAAAATTTTTGAAATTCACCTTTTACTAAAACTCGCAGAAATAATCAAGACAACCAAATATGTCTTGAGAGAAGATATATTTTCAATTGTTTTAGGGTTATTTATATTCGTAAAAATAAAAATATTCGGTACATCGACCCATTTAGTAGTAGCTCGTAATATGTAAGGTAGGCACATATAATGAAGAACATTTGTTCACTACGAGTTGTTAAGGAAAAACACGGATACGAGCAGTGCGTGTGATGTGAAATATGTGCATTATTTAATTCCTATGTTTTAAAATTTCCAAAATTTTCGTCAAATCGAAAAATAACAACTTTGAAAAGCGCAATTTATACCTCTAGGGCGCCAATATAATTGAGCACCAGGCGCCAAAAACTGCAGGGCCGGCCCTGACTGAATGGCAGTAAGAGCAAATAAACAAATTTCGAAAAAATACTGTTAAGTTTAGTTGGAAATTTTTTGTATATAAGTCAGCCAGCACTGACTGCCGTAGACTTTTGTCCATTCAATTTTTTGTTTTTCCGAATTTCTCTTTATTCGTTTGTTATGAAAAGTTTTTGTTTTTTTATAAATATATTTACGTTACTGAAAAAATGTGCATCAATGGATTTTTGATTAAAGTTTCCAATTAACCAGAACCTCAATATAAGGTGCTGCCGTAGACTTTTGTCCACTGTATACCAATGAGAGTTATCTGCAAAAGTGTGTATTTACTAATTATTATTCGATATTTATACGTAATATCGCTGATACTACTAATCCGCAATTTAAAGCATGTCACTTGCATTAACATACTTAAGCTGTTAAGGAGCTTCACCGTGTGAAAAATATCAGAATTGTGAGCGGGCCATTATGAATGAACGAATTACCTCGCCCGCAGCATTTCACCATGCTTGCAGCAGCATTTCACCTCGCTCGTAGCATTTCACCATGCTTGCAGCAGCACAGCTTAGGTTCTCTAAAGTTCAATTCCTTCCGGGGCAAGAACTTGTTTGCTCAAGGCTAAATTTTTTCCTGGTATAGAACTGAAAAACTACTCGTAAATAGAAGAAAAGCGAAAAGTCTTCATGTTTTATTATGAACAAAACAGCCGTAATAAATATTTTCTTCGCCAAAATAAAAAAAAATCATGTCTAGACGAACGACTAGATGTCGCCCCAATCGAAAACTATTCTACGCCATACACCCTTAAACGCAGCACTAACCCAACCATAAATCCACATCCATTATCCACGTAGCATACAAAACCGAAAGAGCAATCACAGTGCCCCGTTCCGAAGAAGAAGACAACGCAACGAACGGCCATATTGCGAAAAATGAGACAAAAGATTCCGAGTAGTGCGATGTTAAAAAAAATTCCCAGAGTGTAATTTTCCGATATTTTGATAAAAACTTTTTGAAAAGCAAAAGGTAAGCACCCAATGCCGAACTGGCGCTAAAAATTTTCAGTGTTGCATAAGTGCGCGGTCCTGTAAAAGTGTTTCGAAAAAAAAAACTAATTTCGCCCGCCAGCTCCCGGATTGGCGTTGCGTTTTTCTCTTGTGTCGGCCGCGGCTTTTCGGTACTCTCGGCGGGCGCGAAAATCGCCTTGCTGCATCCTTTTTCTGTGCAAAATTCCGCCCGAAAAGTGCTCGGCGAGTGGCAATTAAGTGTCAAAATCAAAACAAAAACCTGAGACGGCAAATGGCGAGAAAAAAAATCGCAATTTTCGTATCCAGACACCAACACAGTGCCGTTGTTAGAAAAGAAAAGTGGATGAGACGTGGGCGGGAGCTGTCATCGATGGGGAATTTACCGTTCAGGCCCCGTCTCCCTGCAGCAAGGCTTATTGTCGGTTCCTTTCTGACGCGTTACAATCGCGCCCAGGGGGCGATATAGCTCCCCCGCTCGATGGGCGGGATGAGGATGTGAGGAATCGCTCTGCTGCTCTACCGCTTGCCTTCTTTTGTCTCATCCTCGCCCGGTCTGAACTTGCGTGAACGAAAGGACGAGGGCGTTGGGGAAGGATGCACGCACACAATCGAGTTGCAGTATGAGGACGTGTAGCTCTGGCAGACACTGCGGCCTTCTCTTTCGCGATTTGTCAAAAATCTTTTTATTCTTTTGCCCGTTGACGCACATTTTGTTTTCGTTGTTTCTTTTTCTTGTCTGTCAACTCTTCTGTTCCCTTACCTCTTTTTTTTTTACTTTCCACTGTCGTTTCTCATGTGCTACCGGCGAATTTTCGCAGTTTGTTTACTTCGACCTTGCGACATCTCTTCAGGTGTCAACTGCCTTCAATCGGGATCGCTAATAAGTTTTTTTTTTTTTGGTTAATCTCATCTTTTTTTTTGGTCGATAGAGAAACTGCAAACTTCTGTTGACTTACGCTTATCTCCATCTGTTGTTGAATACTGTAGGCATATGAACAACAGCGCTAGGATTTATTATAAATGTTCATGGATTGAGTTTCGCTTATGATTTCACTGTAAACCGAAAAGCCGGATAATTTAGCACTGGGCGAGTGCAAGGTGTTACCTAAAAGTGAGCAGTTTCGTTCTGTATAGTCCCAGCATTTTCTCGGCATCGGGGTGTTACTCTTCAAATCCCTCCAATTGGTTCCGCATTCAGGTGACTACTCCGAACCGCAATTTAATTATATGTGGATAAAACAATCCAATAGCCTGAATGTAGCCTAGTGGCTAGCGTGTTGGTCTACAATACGAAGGTCGGGAAATCAAAACCCGGTTACGTGGATATACACTGGAGGTCAAAATAATAAATACAGTGGTCCCTTGATAATAGATTAGAAAACGATCTGACTTCCAGTTTTAAAACAGACAACGGCCTTAAACAAGGTGACGGCCTCGCACCAATGCTTTTCAACTTAACACTCGAATATGTTGTTCGGAAACTTCCCGTTGACACCAAGGGAACACTATGCTTCAAATCCACACAACTCGTAGCGTATGCCGACGACATAGATATCCTTGCAAGATCTCTGGATAGTGCTAAGGAAGTATTTGTAAACCTTGACTCGGTAGCAAGGGAAGTTGGACTACGCATTAATGAAAACAAAACAAAAATTATGACGCAAACTAGGAAAAAGACGCCAATCAGACAAAATATTACAGTAGGAGACTATAACCTAGAAAACGTAGACAACTTCATATATCTAGGGGCAAATCTATCGAAGGATGGAAGCGAACCCATCGAAATTAAAAGAAGGATAATGATGGCAAACAAGACTTATTATTCGGTACTTCCAATAATCAAAAACAGGAACGTGCACAGGAAAACAAAACTTAAGCTATACAAAACAATCATAAGACCTGTGCTATGTTATGGCAGCGAAACGTGGACATTAACTCAGGCGTCCGAAAAACGACTTAACGCCTTTGAAAGGAAGGTCCTCAGAAGAATCCTCGGACCTATGAGGGAAGACTCGATCTGGAGAATACGATACAATAGAGAATTGTATGCCATCTTCGACAATCCAGAAGTGTCAACCATCATAAAATTTAAAAAATTACAATGGGCTGGTCATGTGGAGCGGATGGATGACGGAAGAATTCCCAAACGCACACTAAAAGGGAAAGTCAACGGACAAAGACCGGTCGGAAAACCACGAAAGCGCTGGGAGGATTCGATTGACGCAGACAGCAAATCACTGCTAAGATTTTCAAACTGGAGGACGCGGTCACTGAACCGAGATGGATGGAGGCAAAGCATTCAGGAGGCCAAAGTCCGATTTGGGCTGTAGCGCCATCGTAAGTAAGTAAGGTCCCTTGATAATTCGGACAATTACGTTCCATGGCTTGTCCGAATTATCAAATCGGCCGGATTACCGAGATGGTTCTAATCTAATATTTGCGGTTCCTTATAAGTACATAGAACAAAACCGTTTATTTTAAATTTACAACAATTTATTTACTCAAATTTATAATTATAAAGTTTGAATATAAATCTACAAACTGTACCAGAAATAAAATCAATCATGCAGTTATTTAAAAAAAATGTAATCTTTGCTTGACAAACAGGAACCCGTTTGAGACCTAGCATTGCTTTTTCCCTTAATTTTTGAAGACCCAATACTTCATGTATATTGTACTCTTGTTGTTCTGCATATTCAATACATTTGTTAAAAGCGGACACAGCTTCAGCATGAGAAACTTTCGTGTTTTCGATAAGTGGTTTATCGATGTGATCTTCATCGTCCTCACTTTCACTACTCAGTTCTTGAAACGCGTCATCCTCAATCCATTCGTTAACTTCTGATAAATGGTAGACGTCAGGAGAAATATCTTTGAGCAAGTCGATTATTATTGCATTCTGTTCAGAACTAGCAGTTAAATTTTCTCTTAATGCGGAAACAGGTAATTCATCTTCAGATTCCCATTCATCATCAACTCCTAAAAGTTTACTCCAACACTTTCGCAAAGAGATTTCTGTGACAGAGTCCCAGGCGTTAGCGACGGTCACTGCAACATCTATAAGATTGAAAGTTTTGATGCACTTCATTAAATCGTCCTCTAGGTTAGCCAAAATATGGCAAAGAAAACTCTTACGAATGGATTCGAATGGCGTTTTGATCCATGGGTTGTAGGAGCGCAGTACAATTGGGAGGGAAAAACATTACACATATTTTGCCATCATCGCTTCTTATCTCGGATTTTGTTGAATGGCATGTCGCATTATCCAATAACAGTAATGCTCTTTCTGGCAAGCCTTCACTTTTTAAATAACGTCTAACTTGCTTTACAAACGACGTATGAAACCATTCTTTGAACAAAAACTCCGTCATCCAAGCATTTTTGCTACTAACGTACTCCACGGGCAAAGGCTGTCCGTTTAACGCTCTTGGGCTTCTGAATTTTCCTATCATCAAGAGTTTCAGTCGATGCTTTCCAGTGGCATTGGCACAAACTAAAAGAATCACTCGTTCTTTTCCAATTTTTCGACCTGGTGCACATTTTTCAGTACGCAACGCTAGAGTCTTTTCCGGTAATTTCCTCCAGAAGAGAGCGGTTTCATCTGCATTATAAATTTGACACAGCTTCAAATTCATCTCTCTTACTCTTTCCTTAAATTTAATTTTAAATGGTTCCACAACATTGCAGTCATTGCTTAATTTTTTCCCCAGAAATCTTTAGAGCTTTAATACCGAAACGTTTTTTGAAGTTATGAAGCCAACCTTTACTAGCAAAAAACGTATGTGTGTCTCCATAAATTTCGTTGAAAAATTCATTCGCCTTTTCACAAAGAAGGAGTTCTGAGATCGGAATGTGTTGTATCCATTTTCTTTGAAACCAGGTAAAGAGTTTCTCCTCCATCAAATTGTACTCGCCGGATTTCATAGATTGCCTGGAACATAGGCTACTATCAGTTCTGGCTGCATAACTGAAAAGTAAGATATTTTATCGCAAGAAAATATTTGCAGTTTTAAATTTCCTACCTTTCAATTTTTTCTTTATTCTTTTTAATTTATTTATTTATTTATTTGAGCTCTTGAACAAAAAGATTACAATTTCAATTAAACAAAAGCGGAAAACAAAAGAACAGCAAATTTAAACATTGAAGATCATAGTTTATAATATACGCTAAAAAATAAATGAATAGTGAAGTTAAAAATTTAAACATTAAATATGATAGATTTAATTCTATTTTTAAATAATGGAAAAGAAGAAGCTAAAGAACCAAATTCGAGTCGATCGTGGTTCCTTTGCATTCTTAGCATCGGAGAGTGATGGTATACATCTAGAGAGGCACGTGGAGGATTGAAGATGTCTGAATTCCTTGTTGAGACTATTCCTGATCTAAAATTTCAGGTCGTCACAAAGGTGGGTATTGAGCAGGTAGTTGCACATCTTGTAGAGGAAGCAAGCATCGAGAAAGGTCCGCCTTAAATGCAGTGGCTGTAGGTGAAGTACTTCAAGTCTGCCATTGTAGTCGATATGAGGTTTCCTTAATCTGTAGAAAAGGGTTCGAGTGAATCTACGCTGAACAGATTCGATGGTTTGAACATGGCAAGAGTGGTGTGGGTTCCAGACGATGGAACAGTATTCCAAAATACTACGGACGAGTGTGGCAAATAAGAGAGCAGCCGTTCCTGGACGATTAAACTGGACGGTCGTGCGGAGGACGAAGCCAGCAAGTCTATATGCCTTATTAGTAATCTCGGAGAAATGATTGACGAATTTAAGTTTACGATCAAAGACCACTCCTAGATCCTTTATTGTGGTTACTGCTGTAAGGGTGGATCCATTAATAGAGTAAGAGAGAACAGAGGAGGTAGTCTTATACGAGTACTCCATAGTAAAACACTTTTCAATGTTCAAAAAGATATCGTTGTTTGAACACCAACGAGAGACAGCCGACAAATCAGCCTGGAGAATCCTGTCATCAGAAACGGAGGAAATTTCCCGGAACAGTTTGAGGTCATCAGCGAATAAGAGACAGTTCGAAGATACAAATTGGGGCAAATCATTTATGAAGAGAGTAAATAATAAAGGACCAAGGATCGATCCCTGAGGGACGCCAGAGTTGGCAAGAAACTCAGTAGAGGAGTGTCCGTTGAACGTAATTCGGAGACGACGGTCCGTAAGGTACGAACTGAACCAGTTCAGGAGAGAGCCAGAGACACCATACCTTTCAAGTTTTGAGATTAGAATTTTACAATTAACAGTGTCGAAAGCTTTAGAAAAATCGGTATATATGACTTGGACAGTATTATGACGATCTAAGGATTGAGCAACGAAATTTGTGAATTCACATAAATTAGTAGAAGTAGATCTACCTTTCACAAATCCATGTTGGGCTGGTGATACCAAGTGATAAAGTTTTTTCCCACATTACATTATGAACTAATCTTTCAAACACCTTTCCAAAACAGTTCAGGGTGGAAATAGGGCGATAGTTCAAGACATTTTCGTTATCTCCTTTCTTTAAAATGGGTAATATGTTAGCTAACTTCCAGCATGCAGGAAACGAGCCTTCTTCAAGAGACTTATTGAACAAAATAGATAATGGCACTGCGAGCTCCGAGGAGAGAGCTTTCACAAAAAGGTTCGGGATCCCATCCGGTCCGCCACCGATTTTCGAGACTAGAGAATGGATGATTGATATAATGTCCCTCTCACTAATGGATATCTCAGAGATCGACTCCTGGGGTGGGATGAAGAAGTCATAAGACAGATCATTACTCGAGTGGCTAAACACAGAGGAAAAGTATTTGGCAAAAAGCTCACACATTTCTTGTGGAGAGGTAGTGGAAGTATCACCAAACTTAAGTTGTGAAGGAAAAAATTGCTTATTTCTACGCTTTCTAACATGCGACCAAAACGGTTTGGTCTCATTCCGCAACAGTGCCGCCTCAAGCTGAGAAATATATGCAGAGAAAGCCTTCTTGATGTCCGATTTGACCCGCTTACGTTGAAGGGAATAGTTTTGGTAATCGGATAGAAGAGACGAACGCTTATACTTTTTATGCAAACGCGCTTTCTTACGAAGAGCGCAAATAATAGAATGGTTATACCATTCAGGGTAGTCACGACTAGAAATGACACGATAGGGAACATTCCGATGAATAATATCATCAAGGATGGAGTGTAGTTGCAACGATGATTCATTAGAGCTTTTGCTGCTAAAAAGTTCAAACCAGTTAATATTACCGAGGTCACAACTCATTTGCTCGTAGTTTCCCTTATAGAAATTGTATTTCTTATCCGTACAAATAAGAGATGGATTACATACCTCTATTTGCAGGTTGATCTGAAGGGGAGGATGATAAGGGTCGGGTGGCACTAATCCGCTAAAGGTGTCAACGTTGATCCGAGAAGCACTGACATTAGAAAGAATCAAGTCTAGGATCTTCCCTCGACGATTTGTGTAAGAATTTTGTTGAGTAAGTGAACACAGGTTCATAAAGTGATCAACACACAAGTCTATGCTAAATACAGGCAATAAAGGGTGTGACCAGTCTTTCCATTGTAAGTCGGGGAGGTTGAAGTCACCACAGATAAGGAATGTCGAGGTAGCGCCAGCTGAGTTGACGATATCAGAAAGGCTGTCAAAAAACTTTTCAATAATTTCCACTGCGCAGGAACAAGGAATATAGACACAGCATATATATAGGTATCGACCATGAGAGAGTTTAATCTTAACCGACCTCTATATCGAACAAACAACACGCATTTGCAATCGCGACTGCTTTTTTTCGAATTTTCTATAACTAACTAGATCTATTTCTTAGTTGTTTTAAAACATTAAAGTCAACCTAAAGTCAACCTAATTCTGTGTGTGATTAGTGTTTCATTTCCGAGTACAGTAATTGCTCAATTAAAGCAAAACGTTTGTAACCGTAGAACTCTAACTTTCTGCATATTAAAAATTTAAACGGTTCCGTAGTGTACAGTGCAGCATTATAGTTACGTTGACAACCAAAAATAGTGCTTGTGTGCATTCCAACTGTGTTCTCATAGGCGTCTAAGTCTATTTATATTACTAGTTGTAACGTTGTTGCCGCTCATTAGGAGTATACAACTTAACTTTTTTTGCCCGAGTTAACTATTGAAATTCGATCATGCTGTGCAAGAAATGCAAAACTGCAATTAACAATCCGGCTGTATCGGTCCGATGCAGCAGCATCTGTGCATGTGCATACCATGTCACCTGCATTGATGACTCTATTACTGTGCCGAAATTTTTCGCAGCAATGAATCTTCCTGGTATATCCTGGACTTGTGAAGATTGCCGAGCAACGGGCCTGTCAATAATTTATAAAAAAATGGAAGATCGGAAAACATCAATCTGTGAGCTGGCAGCTAGTGTGACTGCGATCTCGCAGGACCAGATCCATATGCTCCCATCCGTTTCTCTGCCGTCATCAGAGGAGGCTTCACATAGTGCTCGAATCACCAGGAGCGCTGCTGCTGCCACCGCATCTTCTTCTTCATCAAGTGCTGATGCAAGTACTAAAGGTTCGAGAAAACTAGTTAAGACACCTGCCACTGCAAAACAGATACTTTCGCCGAATCCTGCAGTTATTCCGGAAGCTTTGTCCCTGCCGTCCACTAATACGCCTTCTAATGTGCGACCTAATTCGTTGGTGATGTCAGACACTGTCGATTTTCCTACTCCATACTCATTAGCAAGATGCTTTAAGCTCCTTCCACTTTTTAAAAGTATTTCAAGCTTCTTCTTTAATGTAAGGAAATTATGCTTTGAATTCTTGTTTACCGGAGCCATAATTCACTTTAAGAATCGCGTGAAAGCACTTTTGTAAATAGCAACTATGCACTAGATTTCCTGTATGTTCACCTATACTCTATCTTGCTCGACTATGTACTGATATTCTGCACGTCAACACAATATGACAAAAAAAAATTAGTAAATCCAGGAATTACCCGAAAGCATTGAGGAAGCATGGGTCAAGAAATTCATTCTAATCGTTTAGTTTGCTAGTCCAGATTACCGAGGACATAACAAAATTTCAAAATGTCCGAATTACAGAGTCCACAGTATAAAATGAAGAAGTGTCCGGATTGTTGCGGGGTCCGAATTAACGAGTGTCCGAATTATCAAGGGACCACTGTACACCCCTAAGTTTCTTCTAAAACATCTATTTTTTCAGCTGGCAATGCTTTTCAAGTGATGTAATCACCTGCAATGAACCATTAGATTGGGAAGCCATTGTTTTAAGTAGCATACCTGTTCATATGTTTTATGCAGACATGTCAATTTGAATTTGATAGTCAAAGAACCAATTTCACATTAGACAAAATAATAGATACAGTGTTTTGAAATAAGTACTTTCGGGCTACTTTTAAATTTTTTTTCCAAATTTATTTTCTTTCGGTTAAGTGAAAACTTTTCTAAAAAGTTCAAATTATCTGATTTTGTAATAATTCTTTAGTTCAAACATGGGCCGAAATAAGCACTATTCCGCAGAAAAGAGGATCGAAATGCAACGCCTAAGGGACGACGGCTACTCTCTTCGACAGATTGCACAAATTTCTCACTGCTCTTTGGGAATGGTCCAGAATGCCATGAAGGAGAAGAATGATAAAGAAAATCGCGGCCGACCACGGAAAACCACTCCATCATTGGATCGGAAAATTGTGCGCATCTCTAAAAGGAACCCTTTCGTGTCTTCGAACGTGATTTTGCGGGAAACAAATGCTAAAGTCAGCGCTGTAGAAGATTATTGGACGTAGACTTACCAGCCCGATCGCCAAGAAAAATGCCTCTCCTAAGTAAAAAAACATACATACATACAACATACAACCGATTAAACTTTGCAAGGGCCCATTTAGATTAAAGTAGGGAAGAAGGCACGAGAAAATGGCGAAATATTCTCTGGAGTGACGAGTGCAAGTTCAAAATCTTCGGATCGGACGGAAATGAATATGTTAGGCGTCCTCCCAACAAACCATTTGATCCACAATATACCAAAAAGACCGTTAAGCATGGGGGAGGTAGCGTAATGGTGTGGGCAGCATTTTCTTGGTATGGTGTAGGCCCAATTCAGTTGATTGACGGGATTATGAACAAAGAAAGTAAAGGACATAATGCTGCCATTTGCAGAGGAAGACATGCCACTTCGATGGACATTTCAACACGATAATGATCCGAAGCACACTGCAAAAGTAGTGAAGGAGTGGTTGCGGCGCAAAAAAATGTCGGTTCTCGATTGGCCAGCGCAATCACCGGACTGTAATCCTATTGAGAACTTGTGGAAGCAAGTCAAGGATAAGGTTTATGTACATAAACCCAGAAATAAGCTCGAATTGTGGACTGTAGTAAAAAGAGAGTGGCACCTGATTTCAAAATAAAGTTGTAAACGTTTAGTGGATTCGATGCCGGCTCGTTGCAAAGAAAATCTTAAAAATAAGGGTCACGCAATAAATTACTAAGTTGAAATTATAAAAAAAATAAAACTGAAAACTTCTCTTGAAAAGAATTAAATTTTTCAATACAATTTCTCATACTGTATTTATTATTTTGTCCAACCCCAATCTACGAAAATGAAAAATTCGTAGAAGGAGGGTTGTGCGAAGGCCTAAAAACCCTTCCGCAATAAGTAATAAAAAATGTTAAAAATTAAATTATAATTAGGATAATGCATCCAAATCGGAATGTATTAAAAATTCTTAACAGATAAAACGCTTTTTTTCCTACTAATATGTTCTACACATTTCAACGTATCGTTTCAATAGACTGGCTTAACTTACAAGGTATTGAAAGCTGAAAAATATACGTTTTCCAAAAAACGCAGGCTTGTATTTATTATTTTGACCACCAGTGTATCTGTGTCACCTCAATCTGCGAACATGAATATTCGTAGATAGAGGATTGAGTGAAGGGCTACCAATCCTTTCACAGCTGGCAAAAAAAAAGTGGTACAACTTCGTTATGAGGGCAATCTCAAAATCCACTAAACAAAAGTTAACGGAAATTATTATGTACAACCAATAATAAATTAAGAGACTTCAAAGCTCGGACGGCACTTTTTTGTCGATTTTCGACCCGGAAAATTGCGTTTTAAAAATTGAATGTTTAGTCTCTAAAACGGTGGGACATATGATTTAAACAGAAAAAATTTAATAACGAAAAAAAAAGAACTTAGTGGATATATATTTAAATTTCTTAATTTATTATTGGTTGTACATAATAAGTTTCGCAAATTTTTTTTTTAGTGAATTTTGAGATTGCTCTCATAACGAAATTATTCCAAAAATGTTAAGGAACCTCGACAGGATCCAATTCGGGCTATAGATCCTTTGGATCATGGGCTTATCACCCGTGATCTTAAGACCTAAATGATACGAGAAACGGATACATCGCCTCGGATACGGACTGATTCTACGGTAACGACTTTTGGCATTCGAACACGGACTATGATTGGCTTCTGGAACGTTCGAACATTGAATGACGGGGGAAGAGCTGGGGTTACTCGGTCCTTGCACCGCCAATCAGTGATCGACCGTGAAATGAAGCACTATAAACAAGTCCTGGCAACAGCTTAAAGCCGATGCTCAGGATCGCGCCTTATGGAAGAGAGTTGTTTCTGTCCTATGCCCCTATAGGGGGTCTTAACAGGAATTTGATTGATTGATTAATCCTTTGAAGAAGAAGAAGAAACAATCCAGTCAAACCAAGTAGTGAGCTGGACAGTTTATCCGAATCTATCCAGTCCATTATACATTGCACACTCTCGTCGTAGCAGACGATTTTAATGTTCACAGCATTACCTGACTTAAACATTCCTCCTGCACGAATCATGATACTGAGCTCTTTGTTTCAATAATCGGATTACCACAGCTGGTGGATAAAGCTAATCGTTTACCAGAAAGAGGAAATTTTTCGAGCCTTCTTGATCTATCGTATTTCTCTCCAACCACCCAGAGGAACCACCCAAACAAAGCGCCGAGCACTGATCAGCTATTCAAAACTCTGCTGCGAAAACTACCGCGGAATATCTCTGTTGTGTACGTCTTATAAAATTTTGACGAAAATTCTGGAAAAGAGAATTAAGCCCTATGCTGACAAAGTAATTGGCGAATACCAAGTGGATTTAGAGCTGGACGATCGACCACGGATCAGATATTCTCAGTTAAACAGATGCTGGGCATATAATGATGATGTGCACCAGATATTTATTGATTTCAAACAGGCATACGACAGTATCGACAGGCGCGTACTGTAGAAACTTGTGCTGGAGTTTGGAGTCCCACCGAAACTGGTTCGGCTTACAAGAATTACTACGACCGAGTCTTTGTCACGAGTCAGAGTAGGAAACGATTTGACTTCCAGTTTTAAAACAGACAACGGCCTTAAACATGGGGCCGGCCTCGCACCAATGCTTTTCAACTTGATACTCGAATATGTTGTTCGGAAACTTCCCGTTGACGCCAAGGGAAGACTGCTCCAAATCCACACAAATCGTATCACATTGCCACATCTCTGAAGAGTGCCAAGGAGGTATCTGTAAACCTTGACTCGGTAGCAAGGGAAGTTGGACTACGTATTAACGAAAATAAACCAAACACAAACTAGGAAAAAGAGCCAATCAGACAAAATATTACAGTAGGAGACTATAACCTAGAAAACGTAAACAACTTTATATACCTATCGAAGGATGGAAGTGAACCCATCGAAATCAAAAGAAGAATAATGAGTGCAAACAACACGTATTATTCGGTACTTCCAATAATGGAAAAAAAGAACGTGCACAGGAAAATAAAACTTAATCTATATAAAAAGATCGTAAGACCTGTGTTATGCTATGGCAGCAAAACTTCGACATTCAGGCGTCCGAAAAACTATTTAACGCCTTTGAAAAAAAGGTCCTCAGAAGAATCCTCTGACCTGTGAGGTAAGACTCGATCTGGAGAATACGATACAATAGAGAATTGTATGTCATCTTTGACAATCCAAAAGTGTCAACCCTCATAAAATTGCTGGTCATGTGGAGCGGGTGCATGACGGAAGAATTCCCAAACGCACACGAGAAGGGAAAGTCAATGAACAAAGACCGGTCGGAAAACCACGGAAGCGCCGGGTGGATTGGATTGACGCAGACAGCAAATCACTGCTAAAATTTTCTAACTGGAGGACGCGGTCACTGCACCGAGATAGATGGAGGCAAAGCATTCAAGAGGCCAAGGTCCGATTTGGGCTGTAGTGCCATCGTAAGTAAGTAAGCCTGAGAAATATTCAGTTTCTGTAATATCCCATGAAAATACCGATCATTTCTTGATTCGTGCACAATTCCCAGTTACGGGCCGAGGTCGAAAATTTTGCGGAATGATGGGGAAGGGGGCTAAATTAAGCAAGTTACTATTTTTCCTCATCAAACTATTCTCCCTTAAGCCTAATACATTTATCACATTTCTCATAAAGTTTATTAATTCCTTCCAAAAAAAAATGATTAATCAAGGCCTTCGAAATAGGCTAAAATTGCCGACTTCACCTCTTTATCGTTAGTAAATTTTCTTCCCCCAAATTTTTTCTCAATTTTAGAAAAAAATAGTAATTCGAAGGGGCTAGATCTGGACTATAAGGTGGGTAGTTCAATATTCCGTAGCCGCCTTTCTGTAGGGCAGCTATTGCAACGTGGCTCTAGTGAATAGATGCTTTCTCGCGCAAAGGCAGCACACCTTAAGTCACTTTTTATTTGATGGAATCCTTTAATTTGGTGGCAGGTTGGCATAGTATCCCCCTGTGATATGTTCTGTTTCTTTATAGTCGAACATCAAAATCCCTTCTGAATCGCAAAAATAGTGGCCATGATTTTTTCGGCGGATTGTGAGACCTTCATCTTCTTGAGGGGTTAAGCGCCTTTACGAAGTCACTACATTGACTCCTGCTTTAATTTAGGCTCATAATGATGAACCCAAATTTCGTCCCCAGTAATACTCCAGGTCAAAATTTCATTCCTGTTCTCGCTATAGAGATCCAAAAACTCGCGTGAACGCTAGACGCGCTGCTTTTTCTGAACCGCTGAAAGCATTCTCGGTATCCATCTTGCGCCGACTTTAGACATGCCGATATGATTATTCAATATGGTTGTATCTGATACTCCAACTAGTTTTGCGATTTCTTTCTTCTTTAAACGAGCATCTTCGAGAACAAGTTTCTCCACTTTTTCGACGATTTTTGAGGAAGTGGCCTCAATCAACCGGCCTGAGTGTTTATCATCTTCAATTGACTCTCTGCCTTGCCTGAATAAACTATCAATCACGGATAAACTCAATCAATCACTCATAAATTATCGTTTTTCCTGGGCAAGAGTTCTCGTAGACAGATTTCTTCTAAAATGATTTGTGGCGTTTTTCCTTGCTTGGTTAAAAAAAAACTTAATCTATATAAAAAGATCATAAGACCTGTGCTATGCTATGGCAGCAAAACTTCGACATTCAAGCGTACGAAAAACTATTTAACGCCTTTGAAAAAAAGGTCCTCATTTTTTGACAGCACGAAACTAAATTTTGTTCACAGTTAGCGTTTTCTTTCCGATTGACTTGTTGAAGGATTGACTTACATGGCTTTTACTTTAGAGGGCTTTGTAGTGATTCGATTTGACAGAAACTTTGTATTTGTACCTGTATTGAGTGTTAGAATACCTCTAGGTAAAAATATTTCCCCCCTTCCCAGCAAACAATCTCGCGATAAATCGTCGTGGCGCCTTTAACGATGGAATTGCAAGAGTCCTTGCTCTTTTATTAATTGGACAAGAATTTGATGAAAACTTTCTCGACACTTGATTACGAATCGTGGTGACGATAAAAAGACAAGAATTTGTAAATGCAACAATTATTGCCCTTGTATAGTATTCGTAAGCATTTTGGCGATATCTGTCGATACGATAAGAATGCGATAAGTCTCTTCGGCAAGAATGCGATTTGGCTATGGCTTAAAAAACTTTTTGAGAGCGTTTTGTAAGCGGGTTTTCGATCCAACTACTCGATCGAAGACCCGCTTACATCCGAAATTTAAAGGTGTCAATAGCGGGTTGCCAAAGAACTCCAATAGTTTTAATACAATATTTTCGTGATCGCCTATCTCCGTCATTCCCTCTGCTATATTCTCCTTGAGTTTCATTGCCCATTTTCGCAATGTAAAACCTCTAGATTTTAGGAGCTTTATGAGCTTTTGTCGAATATGTTTTACATCTCGAATGGTACCGTTACCAGTCACTTACGTGAAAGCTCTGAAGCACAATTCTGGACGCTCCTGGGAAATTTTTGTTTTCGTCGTGTGCTAGCTGCCGAAGTGTTTTCATCGCATTTATTTTTATGAAAATAATATTTTGTGTGCTTATCCGACAAAAACTTTTTACATCCTGACTTTTTTTTTAATTTTATTATTATTATTTTTTTTTTCGCCTGCTACAGTAAGTAGAATTACAGTAGCTGATTTTAAATCCTTTTCATTATAATTACTGTATAATATACGACGAGTGCACCCCAATCGCTAAGAAAGGCACTAAAGCTGTTCCATACGCCCCTGTCGTAAATTTATATTCTTGTATAGGGTCCTTAGAAGAGAACTTCCGCAATATTTTTTGGAAATCTTCTCGACGTCGGCGGTGAAGACGTATCTATGCATTCGCCATCACAGTAATATCGTAGCTATGTCACCTTGCTGTTAGGACCTACGAGTATGTAGGTAATATTGAAATTGACATTGTTGCTTGATGGATGATGGTGAAATCCATCAAAAACTACTCTTATCTTAGTTGTAGTGCTGTCTTCTTTCAGCACTGCGTGATGAGGGAAAAAGTATCTACTGTGGGATGCAGTGAATGCTAGCGTCATGGGTTTCAACGAAATATATTCCTTCATGAATTTTTTATAATTGGATTCCAATTTTTTTTTTTATACTCTAGTTGAAATCTGAGAGTATATTGTGTTTGCCTTACCGTTTGTAACGCTAAGAAATAATGCTCACACAGAGTCGCCAATGGTACAGAAATATTTGTTGTTGCTCAAAATCCTCGATTCCGAGTGACCCTCTGTCTACAACATAACTCTCGAACGCTTTGGCCTGTCGTGCTGAAATTTATCTTTTATCATTTTTAGCAAACAAATAATAAGTTCGTGAACGGGCCACATGCCTCCACTCCTTCTACCTCTTTACATACAAATTTCATGAAATTTCGAAATTCAAAGAAATTGATTTTTCTCCGAAACCTTTTCAGCTATAGACTTAAAGATTAGGTCATAGTATAATGATGTAAATATCATTAATGTCAAAAAATATTGATCTCCTTCTACCCCCTCACAATGCACAATTTTCAGAAATGTATTTATTCGGTTTTCACTGCATATAACAAAGCTAAAAGAACCAATTCTTTCCATAATTAATTTTATTATAAATGCAGCCAATTTTGGAAAAATTAATAACTTCACCCCACTCTTTCTACCCCCTCCCATACAAATTTCAATTAAATTATTTTTCTCCAAAACCGTCAAAGCTATCAACTTTAAATTTCGAGAAAAGTATACTATTATAAATATCATTGATGTCGATGTTCGGTTTTGATTCGAATACTCCTTCTACCCCCTCCCATACAAATGCACAATTTTGGTAAATGCATTTAATCGATTTTGATTGAAACTGGAAAAAGTAGAAACTTAAAATCTTTAGTAATTGCAATAAATTCTAAAAAAAATATGAATATCGCTGCACTAATTCTACCACCTCCCATACAAATTTTTGTATTGGAAATTCGAGAAGTGATTTCTTATTTGAACATACATATGAGAGCTATCGAATTTAAAATTGTAACAAAACAGTGCGATTAGGATGTTAATAAGAAAATTTAAAATCATCCAAAACCTTTACTTTCTCTACCACCTCCCATACATAAATTCAGACAAAAAATTTTCAATTTCCTCGAAAATTATGAAAGCCACAAACTTTAAATTCAGCATGAAACATTTTGCATATTTCGTTTGGTATCATATACAAAAATGACATACCTCCCCCCGCTGCATCTATCAGCTCCTATACAAAAGTCTTTATTCACTCTTCGAAGAATTTGAGATGACAAATTTTCCAGTACATTGAACTCTTTCCCATCTCATCTAGAGTATCGTATGATTGGGCTTTACTCCAAATCATAATTTTTTTGTTTTTTTTTATTTTTATTTTTTAAATTTTAGCTCTTTAGGTTTAATATTACCGAATACAGCGTTATCCTTAAAATAAATACCATTTTTGTGGCGTAAATGTGTGTTCTTGTAATGCAGAGAGAGCAGTGTTTTTAGATGATACCTCCTTGATTGCCCAAGTATCGTCGAGCATAATCAACGTTAAAGGTTGGAAGTGTTAATCAAGGTAACTTAACGTCATTCTGGATGTATTTTGGTGCTTCCAATTTCTCCAATAATTTTAACCTTCTGTTTTCATAATGAGTCTCCATTTTCTCATACTCATGATGGCTGAAGTATTCTGAGAAAATGGGACTAGAGGCAGCAATAATATCGGAGTGATTATTGCAGATTTTCGCCCAGTTGATTTAGAATTTAAAATTGCTCTCCGTTGCGGTGTCTTCATATTCAGTTTCTGCAATAACCGCATCATCTCTGTCTACGTTCGCAGTAGCTTCTGATGGTGAGAACTTCTTCTACAATGGCACTACAGCCCAAATCGGACCTTGGCCTCCTGACATTCAGGTTCCTTAACATTTTTCATTACTTATGTTAGCACAGCCCTCTTTCTACGAATTTTTAATTTTTTTTTTTTTTAATTTTCGGAGATCGAGGTGACTAAGGTATATCCAAGCAGGCAATGTGGTGGAATTATTTATTGCGTCGACCGGGTGAGAACACCCATCCTTATTTAAGCTTCGTTTTTCTTTGACATTTTTGCTAAGATTAATGTATGCTGCAGCAGCTTCGGCGGCTTCGTCAGTTTCGCCGGCTTGAAGCTTTGCTGCAACTGCTTTCTTTTCTTTCTCGTCTCGCTCAACTCACTTGTTTTCAAGTTTCAACCGTATACGACCTAAACTCCGTTGAAACAGCCTTTGATTCAATAGGCATGCTCTGGGTTAGTAGCCTTTATTTCCTACTTTTGAATTCTGTTAATTATGTATAGCGTTTTCCTGGTGGTGACATCCCTCTTGTTGCTTGGCTTGATGCTAATGATGTCTTTGTGACACTCGATCTGATGTTGTGCCAATTATTTAATTTTTTTTTTTTCAAAGATAAAACTTGTAGACTGCGATATTGGGAAATTAGGTGAGAATTAAAACAAATGGCTTAAACGGTTCGAAGGACCATTGTTGAAGATATTTTATTGACCGAATTTAATTAATACGTATAGCATAAAATATGCTTATGAATTTTTATGTGCATATGTTATACCAGTTTATTAATCTTTGGATTGCAACGACCAAGACGAAGTCGGTATATTGATGGTAAGCTGCAACTCGCACTGTGAATGACCTGATTGTGTTGATCAACGCATCAACTCGAACACTCCTTTCTGTCCGGTCGCACTATCAAAGTCCTCGATTGGCTTCTAAATTGCAAACGAAATTTCAAACCTTGTGTTCTCTAAAGACTACAACATTTAGGAAATGCATTCATATTCATTCATATTTTGTCGCCTTCCGAATTCCCAAAGGTTATATAAAAACGCTAATCTTTCCGTTACAGTACGATGGAAGACTTAACCAAAACAATTATGTTTACAACAAACGCAATCCAGAATGGTACTCCGACAACAATTCAATATCAAACAGCCGATGGCATTTTGAAGACACCGAAAATCGAAGGACAAAAATCTGGACAGCAACAAACACAAGATTTTCCAACATTCTGTTACACGACAAACGTAAGATTGAAAACGCGAATATGACTATTGAAAATCCCGTTGATTAGAATCTCCTACAGACAAATACAACAACCGTTAACTTGGCACAGTTAACCGATGACAGTAAAACATGCTACATTGCGCAGCCACTCAGCTACAATTATGCCCTGGTTAATCAAATGCAATTAGCACAGAACGGTACAGTTGCTGGAATAGCGACCGTAGATGGACAAGGACGATTACAAGTGGTCAACAAGCCAATGACAGTAAGTATCCCTATTAGTTTCTCTGCTTTAATCATGTTTTTTTTTATATGTGTTTATCTATCGTAGAATACAATATCAAACATAAGTTTCAAATGTGATGTGTGCGGACTTATGTTCTCACATTTAACCTTACTGAATCATCACAAACGGATTCACACTCACGATTCCAACGATAATAACGCTCAAGATCAATCAATAACCGTAGTTACACAAGGTCAAAATATAGTTCAGGCACAGAATTTAGTATCAGAGAATGGTCAGCCGCTGGGTCAAATACAAATCGTTGCGACCGAATCTCTCGAGCCAGCTCATCAAATTCAACAGGGGAACGAAGTGACCGTGTCGACTGCTAAAACTATCACATTAGATAAATTAAAATGCATAACTTGTGGCAATTCAATAGTTTCGAATTCGAAACGAAAAGGCCCGAAACTAATTCGTTGCGAGAATTGTATAAATAATGATAATGTGCAAATGAATCAGCGGGCCGGCGGTACGCAAATATTTGTTGCGCCCGACGGCGATGTAAAATTCGAAATTGGCGAACTGCCAAGTGCAGCTAGCGATACGTCGATGGATTCATTGGGTACGCAAAATGTTATACCAATCGGCCAAATGACTAATAATAATATTCAAAATGTGAAAATTCAACAAAATCAAAATACCGGCGGAAATATCCTGCCGGGACATCATCCAGTGAAACGAAGAAATTTAGCGTCGGTCACCAAATGTCAGAAATGCAATGGATCCGGTGTGATATTTATTGGTGGCAGCCAGAGGCAAATCAAAACTGAGTGAGTAAAATCTTGCAAAAATTTCCAATCGAAAAGGCTTGCTTTATGGTTATTTTATCGAATTGCAGACAACCGAAACCGTTTCAATGTAACATTTGCGGTGGTACATTTTCGCGATATTCAAGTTTATGGTCGCATAAGAAGCTACATAGCGGCGAAAAGAACTACAAATGCGCGATTTGTGGTTTGGCTTTCGCAAAAGCAGTTTATCTAAAGAATCATTCCAGAATACATACCGGCGAAAAACCTTACAAGTAAGTAGACACAAATCTCATATCCATGTCGGAAATATTTAATCGAAAAAAAATATATGTAATTTCAAGATGCCAAACATGTGGAATGCAATTCTCGCAATCGCCGCATTTAAAGAACCACGAACGAACCCATAGCGGCGAGAAACCGTATGTCTGTGAAGTGTGCGATAAAGGTTTCGCTCGGCACGCAACCCTTTGGAATCATCGTCGCATTCATACCGGAGAAAAACCATACAAATGTGAAATTTGCGGGTCGGCTTTCTCGCAAGCGGCACATCTTAAAAATCATGCGAAAGTTCATTCGGGCGAAAAACCATTTAAATGTGATATCTGTTCGGCTGCGTTTGCTGATCGATTTGCGTTGAAAAGGCATCGCGGAATTCACGAGAAATACGGTAAGTTTTTTTTTATCCGATTTTTTTCTTTCCATTACAGTAGTCCCTCGTTAAGACGAACTCGACGGGGGAAAGAAATACTCAGTTCGTGTTAAATAAATACGTGTTATCCAAATTCGTTTAACACGAACTGAGTTCGTGTTATCCGAACCCCCTCCTTCTGTCCAAAAAATTTCAATGAAAAAATAGATCATGTACAGAAAAAATATGTTTTTTGATAACACTTATATAATGTACATAGGATACGATGACGTACGAATTTATATTTCTACCTGTGTTTCAGAAAGTTGGTAATTGTTGTTTGTTGGTAAGTTTTTGGAAATTTTCGAATGCACTCTCTTCTTATCGTGTCCAAATTGTTTTCAAAACTTACATCAAGGTTTTCGGTAGAAGTTTTCGCAAGCCTTTGTAAAGTCTCCAATGCCGTTATGACTTCACTTCGATTGGGCTTCTTTATTTCCTCGACCACTTTTTCTTCCTCTTGGTCTTCTCTTTCCTGTTCTTCTTCGTCCGATAAACTACACATTGGTAAGTTTTCATCCAGTAAAAGGAACTCCGAAAAAGTAAGAGCTCCAGGTGGTTCAGTTGCCACTACGAGTCTCTTCTTATCGTGTCCAAATTGTTTTCAAAACTTACATCAAGGTTTTCGGTAGAAGTTTTCGCAAGCCTTTGTAAAGTCTCCAATGCCGTTATGACTTCACTTCGATTGGGCTTCTTTATTTCCTCGACCACTTTTTCTTCCTCTTGGTCTTCTCTTTCCTGTTCTTCTTCGTCCGATAAACTACACATTGGTAAGTTTTCATCCAGTAAAAGGAACTCCGAAAAAGTAAGAGCTCCAGGTGGTTCAGTTGCCACTACGAGTCTCTCCCAGTCTTCTGGTCCTTCGATCATAATTTCCAGGTTTAGTAGAGGCGAAGATGTTCGTTCAACTTCCATGGGATTGTCCGAGTTTACGGTAGTCCAAGCTTTTTTGAAACAATTCGATATGGTTGTTGGCGAAACATTGTTCCATGAAGCAGTCATAGCTCTCATCACTTGCAAGATGTTCCATTTTATAAGAGCCTGGTCGGATTCAATGGAAAGTATGGCGTTTCGCACAAGTCGCGTTATAAAATAGCACTTGAAAGCAGCAATGATTCCCTGGTCTAATGGCTGGAGACGACTGATGCAATTTGCTGGGAAAAATACGACTTTTAGATTAGGCAGCTCCAAGTCGTAGATGTTATGAGCGCTGCAGTTATCCATTGTTAGCAGGACGTGTCGATTTTCCCCTGCCATTTTCCTTTGAAATTTCATTAGCCATAAACGAAATGAGGTCGAATCAACCCAAGCATTTTTTATTTTGTTCATACATCTTGGTTTTTGGTATTTTCCTATAATCCATAATTTCAGCTTTTCGTAGCCTGTAGCATTGCAACATATGACTACAGTTAATCGTTATTTGTTTTTCCGCTATCGTGGCACTTGTTTCCCTTAAAATCGAGAGTACGATCTGGCAGCAAGTTGTACACCCCTGTCTCATCAATGTTAAAAATATCTTTGCCGTCGTAGTTTTTCTTTACTTCTTCAAATTCTTTTAATCATTCGAATCATTCGCTTACGGTTTTTTCACTGACCTTGTTCAGTTCTCCGCTCACCACAAGAGACCCAATTTTAAATCTTTTTTGGAGTCTCCAGAGCCACCCATCGCTACATTTAAAATTTTCGAACCCGAATGAATCATTTATTTCTTTAGCTTTCTCTTTAACTAGTGTTCCCGAAATCGGCACATTATTGTCTCCCACTTTTGTAAACCACTTCAAAAGTTCCTTTTCCACGTCCTCGTTTGTAGCTTTACGGAGCCGCTTTGATGAGCCGGATGATCCTGAAGCAATAGCAGCGTCTATTTTTTCTTTGTTTTTGATGGTTGTCGACAAAGTTGAATTTGGGATGCTGTATTTTTCCGCTATTTTCGTTTTCGATATCAAACCACATTCCACTTCTTCCAGAATTTTTCTCTTTATCGAAAGATCAATAGATCTTTGGACACTTTTCTTAGCACTCATTTTCCCTTCATAAACTCAAGAAAGACGCGATAGAACTGGAGCGATTCGTCAAAGTAAACAGTAACGATAAAGGGGAGATCGTAAGTCTAAGCATAAAAGCATAAACAAAACTTCCCGGTAAACATCAATTATAAAATTCGTGTTAACCGACATTTTCGTATTGGCGTTACAAAATTGAGTTCGCAGTTCGTGTTACCCGAATAATTCGTGCTAGCCGGTGATTTTTGGTTTGAAACCATTGGATTTAATGGGGAAAAAGAAATGGTTCGCGTAAACCGAATGTTCGTGTTATCCGGGTTGGTATTAACGAGGGAGTACTGTAGAGTGATGTACGCTCGGGGTCGCGAGATTCCAAGTAAAATATAAAACTTTCGAATTATTAAAATGCAAACTTTATTAATTCGCTCTAAAAAATCACTCGAACACTTTTTATTTACACCGAAGTGGTGTAAATGCTGAGTAATCTGAAATTTCTGTGATGATAGTGTCCCATGGAGTAACTTTTTCATTCCTTTTTTTTCTTATGTGACACCAAAGCTAGAGGGGTTGTCCCTTTTATACTGAAGCACAGCTCTGGTGAAGTATATTGGTTTTTGGGAATTCTTTTGAATTGTATGACTAAAGCATACGGGAATACTGAGATGGACAGCGTGTTCCATATTCGAACAGTCCCGGTTTAAAAACGAATCACGAAATTTAACGGTGCGACCGAAGATAGGTTTGAGAGAATACTTATGAGCGCGTGAAGCAGCTCGAGCATTACAGGGTAAAAGCATACATGATGGTAACAGATTTCGTCCGAAGAATATCCATTGTAGTAGCCAAACAAAATGCTTACGGAGCTAACAATTTGTCTATGCTCGAGTGAATCGAGCGATGAAGTGATGTCAGAATCTCCTATAATTTTGATGGTCCGAGAATGGATACCATCCAGATAGGAGAGAGAAGTTTTTGCATCTCCCGCCCATAGGTGGGAATTAAATTCTAAACATGGTCTAATATAGGCCTTATGAATTATGAGTAATCCAGAAGCGATGAAGGAGTTTTTACAACGTTATCTAAAACCCAAACATTTAGATGCTTCCTTGGCGATGTTAAATATATGATCGTTCCAAGAAAAATTACCTATAGTTTGGATACCTAACATCTTAACACTTGAAGAGTTAGTAAATGACTGGCCTGCGAAGGTGATTGATCAAGGTTAGAGTCACGTTTGTGGGACACAAGACAGCACTGGGGTTTCGAAGCATTAAATTCGACTTGATTCTTATTGCCGTAACTAAAAATTTTAGCCAAGTCGTCATTCATTATTTGAACCATGTACCTACGTTGTCCTACTAAGCTAGTACATCGGGCTAAGGACGCATTGTTGCGGTGATAGGAATCGTCTAATGTGCTGTCATCAGGAAGCTATGTATAGGATTTTTCAATTGAAGATGTTGGTGAACGATGTAAAATTATCGGAAGAAACGCACTTTATTAATGACTAGCTATCGCCCGCGACTTTGTCCGCGTAAATATCGCAATAATAACATTTTTTGAGAATGTAGTTAGTAGTACATTATGTCGGATAAATAATCTGCTTAGTTTGATGGCTCTTTGAACACAATGCTTTGTATTTTGTTGGAATCAGAACCATAAATTGTATAGATGAAACCATGATACTCGCATTTGTATAGGACAGGCTCGTGATCAAATCAAACCCGTGATTCGAGATCATATGTATACGTGTTGAAGAGCGTTAAGGACATGTGAATAGTTGTAGGTTGTGTTAATTAAAAAAAGCCCAAATAAAATTACATTAAGCTTAAAAACATAACAGGACTTCGATTGTGCGTAAAGCCCAATTATATGATACTACCGATGAAATCGAAATTTTTTGGGGAGTGATAGAAGGGATGACAGTACTAAATTAATTTTCGCATCATGCTAGAGTAGCTATAAAAATATTTTGCACCAAATTTAAGCTTGAAAAACTGAATAGGTAACTTGAGAAACTTAGTGTATTGGATTTAGTGAAATTGTGCAATTTGTATGGGAGGTGGTAGAAGGAGTGGGGGGTTTTTGGTAATTTTTCTATAAACAACTACAATCACCATGCAATTGATATCTTTTAAATTTCAGATCAGTTAGATTCACACTTTTCAAGAAAATTGAGTTTTTGAAAAGTCGTGGAATTGTGTTACATTGTAAGGGACGGGGTAGAAGGAGTGGAGCTAATCGGTTAATTTTTTCCCGATAATAATAATAATGCTAATTAGGGATTTAATACAAAATTTTAGCTCGATCAAAGTTATACGTACTGAGAAAATTGGTTTAGAGTATTTCATGAAAAAGTGCAGTTTGTATGGGAGGTGGTAGAAGGAGTGGGGGGTTTTTGGTAATTTTTCGAGAAACAACTACAATTATCAATTATTTTAAATTTCAGTAACATTCACACTTTTCAAGAAAATCGAATTTTCGCAAAGTCGTGGACTTGTGCCAGATTGTATGGGAGGGGGTAGAAGGAGTAAAGCTAATTGGATAGTTTTTTCCTGATATGTATTAATAACAATGCTAATTAAGGATTTAATAAAAAATCTTAGCTCGATGAAAGTTATACGTACTGAGAAGATTGGAGTATAGTATTTCATGAAAAAGTTTAGTTTGTATGGGAGGTGGTGGAAGGAGTCGGGGGATTCAAATTATTTATATACTTGAAGATAGCATTTATAATAGAACTAATATATTTTAAATTTCAAATTAATTGCTTTTATAGTTTCCATGAAAATTTGATTATTATAAATTTTTGAAAATGAGTCACTTTGTATGGAAGGGTGTAGAAGGCGTGAGGGGAGTAAAATAAAACCTAAGGCAGATTACTTCCCAAGGCAGACCTAATAATCTGTCAAAGTTTCATTACAATCGGTTCAGTCGTTTTTACGTGAAAGCCGGAAAGACAGACTGAGAACATTTTTAAAAACGTCTGTTTCTGCTGAGTTATTGTCCAAATAAAGCAAAAAACTGAGTTATTGCCATTTATAAGTAAATAACAGACAGATATTTTATATTTATATGTATAGATTCTTATTGATGAAAAGACTTTATCGATATTTTAGCCTTCTGGCCGCGTATATATTGAAGAACGGAAGTAAACAACAGAAAAAAAAAATGTGTGACAGATCAGGAATACAACATCATGCCTCAACGTTAGTGTTGCCAACACAAAAACAATTAATACTAATTCAATTAGAATGCAATAAAGCAGTCATCTAACACTCCTCCTCATTCAAATTATAGTACGCCGCATTCCTTTCTTAGTACCTTGATTCGGTTTGCTGCTACCGGCTTTGTCAATAAGCCCGCCACCATATTTTTTGTTGGACAATATGTGAACCGAACTATATTTTACTCAACATAGTCTCTGATGAAATAATATCGCATATCGATGTGCATTGACATGTGACATTTTCTCCCCCTCGATTGTAGTCGGTTCCTTTACCGACTGGTTGAAGTCTTCTAATAATCGGCGAATCCATTGTACCTCCTTGCACGCCTCCGCTACAAATTCCGCGTCAGTTGATGAAAGAGTTACACATGTTTGTTTCTTGCAATTCCAATCAACCAGTCCATCGAAAATTTTGAAAACGTAATCGATACTGGATTTGCGGCCCACTGTATTTTCTGCCCAGTTTGCATCAGTGTAGCCGATGGGACCATTGCTGCTATCGCCTTTGCCTTTGTTATAATGACAAACCGGCAGTGCCGTTCAGATATTTTAGTACACGCTTGAGTTCATTCCAGTCCTCCTAGCTTGGACTGGTAACTTTTTGTGCTAAAATTGACACGCTGGCCGATCTATCTCGTTTAGTGTTAACCGAAATATACAATAAGCACCCGACGAGTTGCTTGTATCGATCGTTATTAATGAGCGCCTCCGAATTTGCGCCATTTTCAGATAATTTAGCATCGGCCAATCCAAAATCTGCTACGACCTTCATAATGTATGCCATCTGGTTAATCGCGAAATTTCCAGACGCACTACTGTTGACTTGTAATCCCAAATAATTTCGAATGCTCCCGAGATTTTTTCTACCTACAGGTAACTTGCACAGCTCTCATGTACCACTCCGTTCTAGTGACTCCATTTCCTCGAGCATTGCCTTTAGCCATTGGTCGTTCTGGTCACTTGTCAAAACTTCTTTTAATCTTTTCGGTTCAACCATTGCAGTGTTGACCAAATTTGTTTCCTCGTTCCGTACGGTTTGTGCCATGATCTCGTCTATCCACTTTATAGCACCAACACCCTTATTTGATCGGTTTGATCGTCGAGTTTCTGTGAACTCCTTGCATGAACCTGGCGAAATATTCTGCGCCACCACTCCGTGATTGTTGTTGCCTTCTTCATCATCTGCCCCTGTGTTACACAATTCTCCTCCTGAATCTGCTCGATTTTCCAGTCGCTATCTTTATGGATGAATTTTACATTACGACTGACGATAATTTTACCTGTGGTCCGTGCTTAACATCTCTATGCGCGACGTGCATCGCATCCTTCTTCTGGATTTTGCTACAGATGAATGTTTCTCTTTCCGCTTTGGCTCCGGGGTTTCGCTGTCCGTAATCTGCCTTCTTTTTATACTCTAGATGAAATCTGAGAGTATTATAAGTTTGCCACAAAGTTTGTAGCGCCAAGAAATAAGGCTCGGAGAAAAAAATGAATGATACAGAAGTTCATATAATCACTCAAAAATCTCAAAACCGGATGTCCGTCCGTCCGTCTGTCTGTCTGTCCGTCCGTCCGTCCGTGTCCTCTCTAGCTTGAGAACGCGTTGAGCTAGAAAGTTCAAATTTTGTATACGTCATTTTTAACAAAAAAGTAAGGTCAAGTTCGTGAACGGGCCAAATCGCTCCACCCCTTCTACCCTCTCCCATACAAAATGACACAATTGCGCAATTTTACAATAAACGGGTTTGCTCGAAAAGTATAAAAGCTTTTGGAATGAAATTTGGAATATATTACTTTTATGATAATACCAATCTACCGTATATTATGCGTGTCCTCCCCCTCCTTCTACCACCTCCCATACAAACTGTACTTGTCTTGAATTACTCTAAGCCAATTTACTCAGTGCGTATAAAATTTAGCAAGCTGAAATTGTGCACCAAATATTTGTTTCAAATTGTTAGTAAGACCAAAAAAAATTAGACGATTAGCTTCACCCCTTCTATCCCCTACCATACAAAATGACACAATTTCGCAAATTGATAATAAATGGATTTACTCGAAAACTATAAAAGCTATTAGCCTGAATTTTACTCTCATAATGATTTCAATCTACCGTAGAAAAATTATTTGCGTCGTCCCTCCCCTTCTACCCCCTCCCATACAAACTACACTTTTTCATGAAATGCTCTAAGTCGATTTTCTCAGAACATATAACATTTATCAAGCTCATATTTTGTAAGAAATACATAATTAGCATTTTCACTAATATCAGAAAAAAATATTTGATTAGCTTCACTGCTTCTACCCCCTCCCATACAATATGACACAGTTTCACAACTTTACAAAAAACCGATTTTCTTAAAAAGTATGAATGGCACTAGTCTGAAATTTAAGGGACATCAATTTTATAATATTCCTAGTTATTTTTGAAAAAATCACTAGAATCCCCCCACTCTTTCTACCACCTCCCATACAAACTGCACATTTTCACAATTTTCTCAGTTCCCATTCAGTTTTTGGAGTAAGCATTTTGTATAAAACATTTTTATAGCTACTTTAACATGATGAGGAAAAAATTAGTTCAGTGCTATCATCCCTTCTAACACTCCCCATACAAAATTTCTTGGGATCACTAAAAATTCTATCTCATCTAGAGTATCGTAAGATTGCGCTTTACGCGCAATCGTAGCCCTGTTATGTTTTTTGTTCCACGCTTGGTTTGAGCCAGAGTGAAGTTTGTGAGGAGTTGTTTTTACGGATCACCTTCTTTGCTCTCTCATC
This sequence comes from Chorisops tibialis, assembly GCA_963669355.1. Classification (NCBI taxonomy): domain Eukaryota; kingdom Metazoa; phylum Arthropoda; class Insecta; order Diptera; family Stratiomyidae; genus Chorisops; species Chorisops tibialis. Next base: position 264,745,056 of record OY770262.1, on the reverse strand, counting down.
GTGTAGCTGAATCCCAGAGATCTCTAATGCTTTCTATGGCGTCTCTCATCGCTTGGTGGATCGTACGCCTTAGTTCCCTAATTTGGTCGCTAAGCTGGTGGAAATCGGATTCTGGGCGGCTGACACAGTTGCGTTTGTTGCGTGCATTAGGAGTGACTTACTTGCCTATCGACTCGCCTATTCGCTTCCCAGTTTTGCCTCTCCTGTCCAAATATCAACTCACAGCTAACTGCTTTCACTAATGCTCGCCCCTTTTTATACTCAGCACTACCGACGTGTTCGCTGACGCGCATATGTTTTTGCTTTCATTCAAGGACAAGAGTGCAGGTGTTCTTTCATTACTGCAGAACCCCTGCCAGTTGACGACCTCGAATATTTGATGAGCGAATAGTGTGAACTAGGGTGTAGCGTGTTTGTCTACAATGCGAATGTCGTGAATTCAAATTCCGGTCGACCCATAATCCCAGCACACTGCCTGCTTGGTTATACCTTGGTAACTTAATCTACAAAATTGTAAAAATTCGTAGATAGAGGGTTGTGCGAGGGTCTAACAACCCTTCCACAATAAATAATGAAAAATGTGAAGGAACCTGAAGGTCAGGAGGCCAGGACCCGATTTGGTGTGCAAATGTTCTTTCATCACTGCTGTCGGCTGATGATCTCGAACATTTAATGAGCGACATACTGTGGGAATATAAATGATCGAAATTCGCGCCCACGTGTATTTGTTGGTTGCAGACCTTGAACATTTGAACAATTTATGGCCCTATATTTTGTTGTTGTTCGCAGGTGTTCTTTTTTTAGCACAGTGTGCACAAACCTTAAACATTTGATTAGTACCATAGTGACAGATTGCGAACTAGAATTAAGATCGTACTCGGCTCAGTCTTAATGTCTAGGGCAGGGTTGAAATAAACCGGGTCGCAGGGAGCGCTTCGGGATATATAAACATCCATACCTGTTTAACGTTGTACGCCGTTGTCCGGTCCCTCGTTGTTCGCGGCTTTTGCTCCGAGCTGGAAGGGAGTTATATCGCTCCTACTCGATCGCCAGAGCCTCGTTTGACGAAAACAGGGTATACCAGATTGGCAGTTTGTAAATTGAATTACGCTTTATACCCCTGCTTATTAATGTGTTCAAAAGCGCGCGCGTGATGTGCGGCTTAGTCCTACCATGTAACAGTATTATTATGTTTTGTTTCTTTTTGCAGGACAAACTGCACCCCGACAACCTGCGCAACAACCATCGGATCAACAGAATGGCGAATCAAGTCAGATTCAAAATATGAACCAAGGAACGGTCATAATTCAAAAGGAAGAAATCACCGAACTGGACGATGATGGTCATACCGAAGTTATCATATCCGGGTTATAAGTGGACGACATTTCGGGATATTTATTATCCCGAAGCCGTATTTAGACACCACGATAAAAGACTGGAAATGTTATATGCATGAGACAACGAGGAATATCGATCTTAATGCCGAAGCATTAAGGCTGATCCATTCTTCTCAACTTGCTTCCTTCCAACGGGGAGAAAAAAATAGTGAGAAAAAAAAATATATTACTGCTTTAATTTTATTTTTAATTTATTGAGAAAAATTAAAATCGTATTTTTTTTTTTATTATTTTAATTAATTTTAAGCATAAATCAATTAGAATTTATCGGCTTTTACGAATCAGGAGAAACAAAACATTGAAATTTTTCAGACAATACTGTAAATATGATAATAACATTAGAATATGTTTCTTTTTTTTTTTAGTTTTGCATATCTTAGGTTTTATATTATTTATAAACACGCGAAGTTAGAGTTTTTTTTGTCGCGAATATTACTAACTAACCTTCGTGTTATAACTATCGATAGCCAGTCGGATTAATCTGCTGGATAGTTGCACATTTTTAATTTGATTTATTATTACAGTCGTTATTGTTTTCAAACACATGAAAATACCAACATTCTCCTAAATTTTTCTTCATTCATTTATCTAAAACTTCAAATACAGTTAAGATCCATTTGAAAATGTTCTTAGGAAAATTAATGCAAAGCAATCAATTCATTGCGATCTTGCTGTGTTGAAAAAATAAAAATATATTCTTTTGAGAACAAATCGTTTTGATTAGATGACAATTGCACAATATTTATAGATAACACTCGAACTGCTGAGCACTGCTGCTGAGGTGCGCTGTGAATTATACCAGGATATGTACGAAAAAATTTAACGTTTAAGCCTAGTACGCTGTTCGCGTGGAATGAAATTTTCGTATGAAAAATTGTTTTTGGCGAAGGCCTACGTGAAAAATTCCATCGCCTTTTCCACTTTGCAGTACGCTGATTGCCGTGGAATAGCCGTGAAATAAGTGTGGTTTGCTATTATAACACAGATGGCTCTGGAAACTCTCCAAATTTTTTCCACGCGTATTTTAATGATCGTAGCGTTAAAAGTCGAGTGAAAAAGTGACAAGCAGAATTCGACATTTTGTTTTTGTACTGAAGCGATCCATTTCAATTTTTTATGTGTAATTATTTACGTTTCTCTCACACAAAATAACTGAATTTCAATTCTCTCCGCGAAAACAATAAATCTGTCAAAAAAAATTTTCACGCACGATTTAACTTAGGTACTTTTGTGGAGACGAGTGAAAAATTTAATTTCACTTCAACAGCATACTAGGCTTTAACTGTAAACGTTAATGCTACATTCTGTGATGACGAGCGTTCAATAGTCGGTTGACGGCGATGCCGATACCCATGCTCGCATTTTGTTTTTCTTCAGACGTGCGAACTTTTTCTTCGACAATCAGTCAAGAGAATGTCACAAGTCCAACGAACCTTAAACTTTTTCTGCAACAGCCTCGTCAGTTTCAGTAAAAATGTTCTTCTGCCAAGTGAGTTTTAACTAGGGTGACCAACTTTGATTGAGCGCAAAGAGTATATAGAAAATTAATTACCTACTTTGTATTTTTTTAGGAATAATCTTTTAAAATTTGATAATAAACTTCAGATTTTACCTATTTTGCGTTTTGTGTACCTCAATGAAGTCGACTGCCGCCGAGTCACAAAAATCCTTGAGCGATTCAATGCACACTGCATAAATTGAAAAGTATTTGTAATTAACTGCTACACATTCCAAGTAGAGATCCCAAAAGTCTATACCATGATAGTATTGTCAGTATTGCTTCTACGTTGAGTATTACCGAAATTGGTGTTACAATTGCCTCCACCAAAACTACTCACCACACCACCGCCACTTAGACCATACACAGTAAATGGTTTCCAAAATTCGAATGAAATATTACAGTTGAAGTATAAAGGAAAGCACTACCTAAAAAATGTATTTCCGGTCTTTAAAATAATGATGTAAACTTTTGGAGTCATGCATATTGATGCAGCGCTTGTAGCTTGGCACCACCGGCACCCCTAACCCGGCAAATCGGGTTTTTTCTTTATAATCAATAATTTTCTGTTACTACATTATTTGGTTGTTTGCTTCTCCTGAAAAGTAGTGTTTTTATTATTTAGGTACACTTTTCTAAAAAACTACACATCCACTGGTTTTTTTATTTTTTTTTTTGTAAGGTGGCACTACTGTCTGCCAACCGAGTAGGGTTTTTTTTTTTTTAAATATTGAGTGCTTCCTTAAGGGGTTTACTGACTTGACCGTTTTCCATACAAAATACGGTACCATTTTCTCGGGAACGGCTTGACCGATTTTAATCATTTTTTGTACACTTATTACTTTAGTGAAACTACTGCTTTGTAGCAGACGAATTTCAAAAATATTCAAAACTAAGTCATTGATTAGCTGTGAAAGTTTTAAATTTTTTCATTTTGTTTTTTAAAAAAAAAAGGTTATTTATAACAAACTATTTGAAATTTCCTCTGTACTGTCGTCAGCTAGTACTGCTACCTATCGACCAACCAAAAAAAAAATCATACTGATATCTGTTATCATTTTCAAGAAAAATGTACCAATATGGATAAAAATGTGAAAATAAAAACTTTTCGGGAGAGCAAAAACCTAACGGACTGGTAGTACGATTTACACCGACCTTCCTAACTTTGAATTAATTTTTTGACCACTTTTACTCATCGGGAAAATCTGCGGTTTGTTTTATTTTGTGTTAAATTGAATTAAGAATGATAATCAGCCAAAAAAAATCGATTTGTTTTTTCATATTCAAGTCAGTAACCCCCTTAAACTATCGGCATATGGCCATTGACAGAAATGAAATGATGGAAACGTTATAATTTGGTAGTCGTCATAGTTTTGCCTGTTATTGTATCTTTTATGAGACTTTTTTTTTGTAGAATAACAATTTCGCGAGAAAAAGAGTATCAGAACTAAAAAAGAAAGAATAAGTAAGAGTAGAGCTGAAAAAGAGTATGGTTGGTCACCCTAGTTTTAACAGAACGAAATTCGCAAACGTAAACCAGCATTCGAAACTGTAAAAGATCTTGTGGCGTGACAAAGAAAAAACGTGGCACATCTCTATGCAAACCGCTTCGGTTTTGCGAATCACGAGATCAATCACTTTCGCTTAATTTACGGTCTCATGAAAGTGCCCAGCATGCATCACAAAAAGCTTATGATTATAAAAATCCGTGAATTAAAGTTGTTTTTTTCCCGAACATCTATAACATTCTTCTATTATCTATAATCTGTAACTTATATTTTTACCCTTTGATCCGTTCCTCAATCAAATGGAACGGTAGAAATCATTTGAAATTAATTTTCATTCAGAGACCACTTTTCAACAATGTATTAGGAGTACAAATAAATTTACGCCGTTTTCTGTGCGAAGAGCTAATAACACTTCCGCAATAGAAAATGAAATTGTTAAGGAACCTTAAGATCAGGAGGCCAAGGCCCGATTTGGGCTGTAGCGCCATTCAAGAAGAGATTTTCCATTACTAGCCACTACTTTTTCCCATCTTTCTGGCAGCATTCGGATACCACGTCGGAAGAACTCTTCATCTTTTGTGGATTTTTAATATTTTCATATGATGTAAAGCGCTGCTCAGACAGGGCACGTGCCATCGACCGGAACAAGTGATAATCGGCAGGGGCAATGTCTGGTGAATACGGCAGGTGGGTTAGGATTTCCCAATTAAGTGTTTCAAAATAGGTTTTGACTGGCGCCGCAACATGCGGTCGAGCATTACCATGTAGGAGAATAAATTTCGTCGTGCCAGGAGTAGTAATGGGCGCGTTTTTCCGTTAGTGCTCGGCTCAATCTCATTAATTGTGTTCGGTAGAGAGCTCCATTAATGGTTTCGCTCGGTCTGAGCAACTCATAATACACGACACCAAGCTAATCCCACCAAATACACAGCATGAGTTTTTTTCCATGAATAATCGTTTTATCTGTCGATGTTGAAGCATGGCCAGGTAGTCTCTATGATTTCCTCTTCTTTGGGTTATCGTATTGGATCCATTTGTCATCACCAGTGACTATACAATGCAAAAACCCTTTCTTTTATGCCTGGCAAGTAGCATTTCACACATGCAAAATCGGCGTTCAACGTCTCTCGGTTTCAGTCCATATGGAATCCAATTTTCTTGTTTTTGAATCATTTGCAACGGTTTTAAACGATGTGAAATTGCTTATTGAGTCACTTCTTATGTAAGTGCAAGTTCTCCTTGCGAATCTTCCAATAATGCTTCCAATTCCGTCTCTTCGTACACTTTCGGCCTTCCACTACGTTCTTTATCTTCCACGTCAAACTCGCCGTTTTTAAACTTTTGAAACCACTCACGACAACTTCTCGCACTTAAAGTAGTCTTACCATATGCTTCGAAACAATCGATGTGCCTCAACTGCAGATTTCTTCAAATTAAAGAAGTAAATCAAAAGTTCCCGCAAATGATGCTTATTCGGAACAAAGCTTGACATTTTCGCACGAACAAAATTATGTCATGCTGATACGGAGTCACTAATACTTTAAGGTTATGTCCAAATTTACGATATTACGTTTTACATCTGACAATTTCAATATAGCCATGGGGCCATCTTTTCTAAAACGGCGGAAACTTATTTGTACTCCTAATATAATATGTCAAAATTTCTCTTGACGAATATAAAATTGTGCGGAATAGTTTTGGACTCCGATCGTTTCCATTCCTGCTGTTTTGCTATAACTTGTGACTTGTGACCATTTATCTAAGGGAACGTTTTTCGGAAGCAAATAAGATAGAGTTTTTCTTAAACAAATGTGAATACCTGCTAACATCTCTCTGATTTGGATATTTAAATGAACGTAAATTCGGTTATTTTATCGCATAAGAACCGGGAAGTCTCGACTTTTAAATCACTAGATTTAAATGCTATCTAGCCTGGACTCTGGGATGGAATTCAATCAATTAAATTCCTGTTAAGAGGGTTGCATAGGACAGAAACAGCTCTATTCCACAAGGCGCGATCCTAAGCATTGGCCTTTAGCTGTTTCCAGGACTTGTTTATTCATCTAACCTCCTGCTCAACTGCACACTTCCATGTGCTAAATGGTCGACCAACCCGACGTCTTCCTTGAGAATTATAATCCAGAGCCTGTTTGGCGATGTATCGCTCTGGTTTTCACAAAGTGTGACCGATTCACTGCCACTTTTGCCTTTGAATCTCAATGCCTATTTTAGTCGTCTTTGGAGATCACTTCTGGCCAGAATGCCCCTAAAATGCGTCGAAGTCGTTACTATTGCGTCTAAAGAAACATCAATTCTTTCTGTTCGAGTGCAATACATCTCCGAGATACATAATACCGATACCACTCGAAACTCCAATTTAATACTCGATTCGGGTTATATACATAATTCCATCCTTGTTTTTTTTTCGTACATATCATTAAATTTATTGATTGCAGAGACAATCATAACCCTTTTTTCTTTAAATATTTATGTTTTGCTTCATAATTTCTATTTATTTCTCACTTTATTTCTTTAACATATCTCAAAACTGAATTTGTACAGTATTTTCTACGATTTTGCAATTTTAATATTTTTGTATTTAATTTTTTTTTCATTTTATTAAATTCATAAATAAATCAATTATTTCCTTAGAAGTCTAATAAGAAAAAAAAAGAAAACAAATATCGACCGGAAAATTTTGCACGAAATGCGAAAACTTGTATTTAAATGTAAAAATTAAAATCATTAAACTTTTACTTATAGTGAAGACAGTAAATCTTGTAAATTAATTAATAAATTTAAATTAAGTTTAAAAGGTAATGTTTATATAATGAATAATATAATGTAACACATTTGAATAGCATAAGTATTCAATTATTTTGTAGTAACTAAACTTAACACTCTCCATTAAAAAAAAATATATATATATATAGAGATAACAACCTTTATAGTTGTAAAGTATTTTAATGAAACTCTTCATGGTTAAAAATAAAAATTTCGTATTCATCAAAATAAATTAAGATTGTTGTATAGCGGCAGGATAAAAGAAAAAAAAATGTAGACGAGTAAGCGCTTTATCTCGTATTGAAAAATTATTGATAATAAAAATTATTATTATAAAAAATTTATTATTATTATTATATTTCATTAATAAGTATATGAATATACAATATTACTGCTTAAGTACTAGTTACTTGGACCATCGACTTAAGTTTAATTATTGAGTTCTTAAATTTAAATTAGTTTTATTATTTTGGTGTCCTTAAGTATTTTTATAATTTTGTGACATTTTTCTAAGATTTCATTTTCGTTCCAACTGTATAATAGTGATTTTAAATTAATTAGTGGACATGTTAAAAGGTGATTAAAATCTAGGTAAACTTTGCAGTGATCGCATACGGGTGGTGATTCCTTGTTGAGAAGGTGTTTATGTGTAAGGCTGGTGTGACCGAGTCTCAATCTGGTGATGGCTACTGCTTCTGATCTCGTAAGTGTGCTTGGTAATTTGAATTTTTGCTTTCTGGGATTGATTATTGTAGAGTAAAAATTTCTTCTCTCAGGCCATGTGGAGTATGTCGTTTTTATGTGGTGTTCTTTAACCAGCTTTTTTATATCTGGGAATGCGACGAGGTTGCTTTTTATGAGGGGAGATTTCGTTGCATAGGATGCAGCTTCGTCTGCTGTCGCATTTCCGGTTATTCCAACGTGTCCTGGGATCCAACATAGTTTGATTTTTTTTGGTGTATATTGAGTTTTTGTTGTATGTCTTTTATAATCTTGTTTTTTGAGTTTATGTTTTGGGTGGCGTTTATAACTGATAAACTGTCGGTGAAAATACAGTGCTTTCCTTTTGTTTTGGATGCAAAATCAATTGCATCCATGATTGCATTAGCCTCTGCGTAAAATATGGAAGTGAATCGATGCATTGTTTTTATAGCAAGAATGCGTTGTGTTTCGTCGACAACCGCATATCCGATCCCGTCAGTAGATTTAGAACCATCGGTATATATAAATTTCCATTTCTCTTTTTTTAACTTATCGCGAAGTTCTTCAAAAAGCTGCTTGAATAAGTACGTTGGTGTATTTGATTTTCGATAGGCCGCTAGATCTTTGCAGATGACGGTTTCCGGGAGTGTCCATGGAGGTCTTGTTTGCAGTTTAGTCGGTGAAGTTTGAATGTTGATGTTTATATCTTTGTCAAGTTTTATCGAGTATTGGATTGCTGATTGGATTCGAAGTGGTAGTTTCCTTTTAGTTAGGTTTACCAATTCTTTTTTTAAAAGGTTGCTCCCGTTTAGTTTTATTTTGCTTGCGATTAACGTGGAAAGATAATCTCTTCTTATCTCAATCGACGGCATGTTTGTTTCAGCTAGTAAGCTAGATATAATTGTGGTACGGAATGCACCTAAGGATGCGCGTATGGCTGCATGGTATGGAGCTTTGAGTGGTTGGATTGCACTTTTAGGACCGTTGCCGTAGATAGGTAACCCGTAGTCTATTTTTGAGAGAATTAGAGCTTTGGTAACGTCTATTAGTGTGGCCGCCTGTGCAGCGGAGTTTTTGTTGCCCAGATACTTTATGACGTTGGTTCGCTGAATCAGGTTGGTGCGGGTTGATATTACATGGTCTTTCCAGTTGTGTCTTCGGTTGAACTTAAGTCCAAGGATGTTGAGACTCGGCACGTTTTCGATGGTTTCTTGCTCTATTGCGATCGTAGGGGAGCTGCAGTTGTGTTTCCGACATACGTGCAGATGTTTACTTTTATTAATTGAAATTTTGGAGCCTGATGTGTTGGCCCACTTCATTATTGTATCAAAAATTTTTTTAAATTTTAATATTGTTTCTGATGGGTGTGTGTTTTTCATTATAATGAATAGATCGTCTGCATAGAAGATATGTTTGCAGAGTTTTGTGTTATTGATTTTGATTGATAATGAGTTGTATCCTATGAGGAAAAGAATGACAGAGATTGGTGAGCCTTGAGGGATACCATTGTGAAGAGGGAAGGTTTTAGAATATTTATCACTTACACGTTCTTTAAATTGTCTATTTTTTAGGAAGTCTTCTACCCAGTGATATATATTTGGGCCAATGCCAAGTTTTATTAGGCTTGATAGGATGGTGTGAGCGCCTATGCGGTCAAAAGCTTTTTCGAAATCAACAGCAACTATTGATAGATGATTTCCTCCTGGATAGTTGATTACTAATGGCATGGTCAATGTAGAGTTGTACTTCCGCACATCCTCTATTGGGTCGACAACCCATTTGTTCATCACATAGTGAATTTGTGTTCTCAAGGAACCATGACAGTCTACGAGCTACAATTTTTTCCATGACCTTGGTTAAACAAGACAAAAGAGAGATTGGTCGGTATCCCTCTATTAGGGTTTTAGGCTTGTTGGGTTTCGGAATAGGGATTGCCACTGCTGTTTTCCCTATATGAGGTATTTGTCCAGAGTGTAGAATATTGTTGTAAAGTGTACAGAGTCTGTCTTTACTACGCTGACGTAGGTTGGTAAGCATGCTAAAAGTTATTTTGTCGAAACCTGGAGTGGTTCCTTTGAGTGACTTGAGTGTGAATTCTAGTTCCAAGGGGGTGATTTCGGTTTCGATTTGTAGAGCTTTTGCAATGGGATTAAAGGATGGCCTATTGGAGAAAAAATCGCTTTTACTGCTATTGAACTCATTGGAGAAGTTAGAAATGGAATAGCTGGACCACGTCTCGCCGAAACTATTACCGATCTCTTCCGCCGTTTTTAGTATTGAATTGTTTATGTGGATTTTTGGGATTGATCTTTGGTTGTAGTTGCCGGAGAGTATTTTGATTTTATTCCATATGAGTTGTGGGGTAGAGTTGGGATTAATGGATTCGGTGAATTTTTGGAATGATTCTTTTTTTGCTAGTTTCATTTCACGTTTGAAAATGGCATTGCTTCTTTTGTAGGAGATAATATTGCTAGTCGAAGGGGATTTTCTCAGTTCACTCCACGCTGTTTTCCTTTTGCATTTAATTTAGCTAAATTCGGGTTCCACCAAGGAACGTCTTTTTTGTTTTTGTTGGGTTTTGATGTAGTATGAGGAATTGCTATGTTAGCGCCGGTGAGTATGGAGCGTTTGATTATAGCTGCTTCCTTATTAATATTGTAAGATATTTGTGCATTTTGTAGGCATTCGTCTACCTTGGCGGCAAATTTATCCCAATTAGCTAAATCCGTTTTGTATTTCGGAAGGGTTTTGGTCTCAAAATTTTTTTTTATGTTCACTGTTGTTATTGATGGGAAATGGTCGCTTCCATGTAGGTCATTCAAAGCGTGCCATTTGCTAATTGGACTTAATATCGGTGAGCAGAACGAGAGGTCTATATGTGTGAAGGTATTGTGTGTACTATAATGTGTGGGAGATCCGTCATTTAAAACTATTAGGTTAATAGATAGTAACCAATCTTCAATGAGTTTGCCTCTACTATTTGTTTGCTCGGAACCCCATAAGGTGCTCCAGCTATTAAGGTCTCCTACGATAAAAATTGGGGTACGGATTTGTTGGGTAATTTTGTTTAGATCTTCAACTAAAAAATTTTCAGCTGGGTGTATGTAGAGGCAGATGATTGTGAATTTGAGAGATGAAATAACTTCAATTGCTAGAGAAATAAATTTGCATTGTAGGTCAATAAAGGTATATGCTATCTCTTTTCTCACCATTAAAGAGATACCGTTTTTTGCTCTTGTATTTGATGGCTTGTTTAGAAACACTGCGTCGAAGTTATTTAAAAATTTTGGGTGTGAGTTATATGGGCAATGCGTTTCTTGTAATGCAATTACATCTATGTCGTGAGTTTTGGCTATTAATTCAAGAGAGTGATACGAAATGAGCCTCAGGAGGCCCATTTGACAAAAATATTACATACCAGAAAAAAGAAATAAAAATGGCTAAAATACAGGTGCGGATCGAGAATTCATGGAGATCCGCTCCATGCAATGAAAAAAAAAAAAATATATATTAGAAAAAAAAAAGAAAGGACTGGACGCTCATTTCGTATCAAGAGTTGTAGTTATTATAGAAGCCGTTTATGTTCCACTGTAAAATGCGGAATTTATTCATGTTGACATATCTTTGGATGTATGTAGTTTTGCCATAGTGTCTGATTTATTGTTAGTATTCGTCTGTTGTATAGTTTCGTATGTTGTTGCGTTGTTAGTTTTTACATATTTTTGGTATAGTGATTTAGGATTTGATATTTCCTGTGAGGGATTGTTAGTGTTTTGATTGATTGGTGTGGTTCTTTCTGTTATGGTATTATTAACGTTTTCTGTGTTGTTTGTATACAGCATGTTGTTTGTTAGTGTGGTTTTGTTGGTAGCGTTTGGTTGTATTGGAGGTGAAGGTTTTTGGTTCAATATACGTTTTTTTTTTATTTCCAAAGCGTCTTTTAATGTCTCAACTACGGGTATTTGAGGTAACCCGTCAGTTCCCGCGTTTAGGATTTCGGTAGCTTTATGGTATGGAATTTTATTAGTAGTGGAGATTTGAAGAATTCTTTTTTGTTTGATGTATTTTGGGCATGTTTTGTTTGTGGATCTATGCTCTCCATTGCAGTTAATGCACTTTACAATGGTACAGTCTGAGGGGTCGTGTGTCGGACCCGCGCAAATGTCGCATGCTGTATTTTGAGTGCATCTTTTTTTTGTGTGTCCTATACGATGACAATTTTTGCATTGCATTGGTTGTGGTATATAAATTTCTACTTCGACTTTTAGGAAGCCAATTTTTAATTCTTTTGGAACTTCGTATGTATTGAAGGTAAGTATATGGACCGGGGTATTGAGAGCAGTGTGTGTTTCGGGATTGAATTTGGTTATCTTGTAACAATCAATGACGTGTTGCTCTTTTAGTTCGTCAACAATGCTTTCTTTTGGTATGTTAGTGAGATCTCGACATTTTATGATTCCCTTGCATTGATTAAGTGTTGGATGAAAGAGGATTTCAATTTCGCAAAGATTTGATAGCTTAGTATGCTTGAGTATTCTCTCAGCGTGTGCATCATTTTTCGCTAGGACTATTAAGTTTCCTAAGCGATCGAATGAAGTATCCAGAAATTCAGTGGAGATGGTTTCTAGGGCTTTGTGAACTAGGAAGATGTTTAGCGATCTTAAAGGTTTATTGGGATCTTTGTTTTTGATAAGTAAAAATTTAGGATCGTAGATTTTTTGAGTGGTCGTTTTTATTTGATGTGACGGATGATTTTTTTGGGTTAGCGTAGGCCGGTATGAACGATTTTTGTTAGGGTCTGGAAAAGGAAAGTGGGAAATGCTATCTAGGAGTGCTTGGGATGGTTTCGGTTTTTTCCTATATCTTGGATGATCGGCATCGAGTGTCTCGTAATAGTTTCGGCGGGTTTCCCGCCGGAGTCTACATCCATGGCCGGGGCTTACCTTGTTAAATACGGGTAATAAATTATTTTATGTAGATAAAACGATTTTTTCACAAAGGCACCAGAACTAAATTAACTGTGCTAGCTAACTGTGCTAGAGAGAACGATTGTTAAACACTATATTGTGATGTGAACGCTTTGACTGATCAACTGGTTCTGATTATAAAAAAAAAAAAATATTGAAATCTTTTGAAGTGTGATGATAAATACCCGTATTGCGGTTATCGTTTTGTTTCGACTATCGAGAGACGTGTCGTTTCGATTTGAAATGAGCATTGTGTAAGCATTATGGCAATCTGTACCACTACGGGGATTTAAGTAAAAGAGTCCGAGTCGGACGATGGTTCGATTTCAGCTAACTATATTTCGTTGCTATATAAAATTACACTTAAAACTAACTGTTAACTTAATACTAAATAATGTACAATGAGTTGCGGGTAGAATTTGATATTCGCGAGCTTGTGCTGCGACATTGTTTCATGTTTATTCTTCTACAATGGCGCTACAGCCCAAATCGGACCTTGGCCTCCTGATATTCAGGTTCCTTAACATTTTATATTACTTATTGTGGAAGGGTTGTTAGCCCTTCGCACAACCCTCTTTCTACGAATTTTTCATTTTCGTAGATTGAGGTGACCAAGGTATATCCAAGCAGGCAATGTGCTAAAATTATATATTGCGTCGACCGGGATTTGAACTAACGACCTTCGCATTACAAGACCAACACGCTACCTACTAGGCTACACCCTAGCTTCATGTTTATTACCGAAGTGTATTTCGTGCAAGCAGAAAGTAATCTTTCGGTTTCTACAAGCATATCGACACTGCTCATCAATATTGCCATATCAAATTCGAAATCGTGCTATAAATTTCTGAATATAACCCATTACTCGGCAATTATGCCTTGTATCATTTCTAAGAGAACTGTCAAAACGTCTGAACGACATTTACGAAAAAGTTTTTTTTTTTTAAATAAGACAATACTCGTATTGGATTTTGGAAGAAAGACTGCGTTCTACTATCAAAAATTTGGTTCTTCCTTAACACAAATAAAAGTCAATGAAGACATTAATATCGCACAAAACTAAATTTTACACTTTTTAGCAGCTAAATGTTAGAACAAATTAAATTTACTGCCAGCAATTATTTCGTTCACAATGTAATAATCGACTCACGATATATTACCCACTCTTCTACTAATCTTAAGCATCAAAGTCACGTAAATCACCCTGTCCTGAGCATAAGCCATCCGACACGTAATGTGCCAGCGCTATGACATTTGATCTCGCAACAATAACAACAACATAAAAGGATCAGATCACTTGCTCGCAGCTGGACAAACGTGATCCATTTCGGTAGTTAAGGATCGTACGAATGCTTTTTTTAGGACAATACCAGGAAACACTGGAATATTTGATTACCTACCGCGAAGTCAGCGCGTTTCTAGCAGGGAGTCGGAATAGTATTAATAGATCAGGATAACCTGATCTCGAGGCAGTTGGTCAATATTGGAACTACAGTTGGCAGTTCGTTAAGACCACTCAGGCGATTCATTAAGACCACTCAGAACAGTCAATATCAGTACGCTGTTCTATACAGACAGTTCGATAAAAATAGTTTCTATAAGCAGTTTGTAACGTTTTTCCTTCAACTTTTATCCATTTAACTTGTATTTTAAATAATAATATTGAAACGGTGCCCGAAATCACCGAGTAAATAAATGAAGTTAAAATCAATTTACACTCCGCGCCACTTGAATAGAACTGTTATTCATTTGTTACTTTTTGTTTTGTTGTTGATATAAAACAATGGAAAAATTTTGCGCCACTTGAATAGTCCACCTAATGAAATCAAAAGTTTTCTGTTAGCATTGGACATGTGCGGTCGGTTAATCGCGTAAGTAAGTGAAATCGTGCTATTTTAATTGGAAAAAGCAAAAATGGAGCGAGGAAAAGCATTAACAGAAGAGCAAAAGGGAAAAATTAAAGCCTACAAGGATATGGGCCTATCTGTTGCGAAAATCTAAAGAAGCAGAAGTCATATCCGCGTTTTGTCTAATGAGTCCAATTATGAGAAAAACATGAAAGGCCGTACACATAGTGTGCTCTCTAGTGCATACAGGCGACATATTTTGAGAAAAGCTTCAAATTAGCGCGATTCAAAAGTGAAGATAAGGGATACAGCTGGTGTTAAAGCAAGTGTAATCACTGTCCGTCGTGTTATTTCGAAAGCTGAACACATAAGGATATTGAAATTAAAGAAAAAACCACCACTCAATCCTGTACGTAAGGCGCAACACCTCAGTTTTTGTCGCACTAAAATGGCCTGGACCACGGAGTGGCATCGTGTTGTCTTCTCAGATGAGATAAAATTCAGTTTGGAAGCCCCCGACGGCTACAGCTATTATTTTCACAATTTACGAAAGGAGAACCATAATTTGTACCGCTTACATAGCCGAGTGGGAGGTATCATGGTGTGGGGAGCGATTTCATATTATGGCACTTGCGAGCTGCAATTTTTGAACTCATCAATGAATGCAACGGCATACAGTGGCGTACTGCAAACGGCTTTCCTATTCTTTAACAACCTTTTTGGGCCTCTGTCGTGGACATTTCAACAGGACAATACACCCATCCACACTGCCCGAATCATGAAATCGTTTATAGAGAGCAAAACCGTAACTCTGTTAAAATGGCCTCCATACTCACCGGATCTAAACATTATCGAAAATGTTTAGGGATGGTTATGGATATGGACAACAATATTCCACCATTTCTGAACTTATCCAAGACATAAAGCTTGCTTGGAGCTCCATTCGACTTAATTATATTGAAAAATTGTATGAATCAATCCCAAAGAGGATTTCTGAAATTCTGGTCAACAAAGGAGGTGCAACCTACTACTAATGTATTTTTATACTCTAGATGAAATCTGAGAGTATATTGTGTTTGCCTTACCGTTTGTAACGCTAAGAAATAACGCTCGCACAGAGCCGCCAAGGGTACAGAAATATTTGTTGTCGCTCAAAAACATCGATTCCGAGTGATCGTCTGTCCGTCTGTCTGTCTGTCTGTCTGTGTGTCTGTCTACAGCATAACTCTCGAAAGCTTTGAGCTATAGTGCTAAAAAATTTTGTGTGTCATTTTTAGCAAAAAAGTAACTTTAAGTTCGTGAACGGGCCAAACCGCTCCACCCCTTCTACCCCCTCCCATACAAAATGATACAAATGCGCAATTTGACATTAAACGGATTTGCTCGAAAAGTATAAAAGCTATTGGCCTGAAATTTGGAATATATTACTTTTATGATAATATCAATCTACGGTATAAAAATTATGCGTGTCGTCCTCCTCCTTCTACCACCTCCCATACAAACTGTACTTGTCATGAATTACTCTTAGCCAATTTACTCAGTGCCTATAAAATTTAGCGAGCTGAAATTGTGCTCCAAATATTTATTTAAAATTGTTAGTAAGGCTAAAAAAAATTAGACGATTAGCTTCACCCCTTCTACCCCCTCCCATACAAAATGGCACAATTTCGCAATTCGACTATAAACGGATTTGCTCGAAAAGTATAAAAGCTATTAGTCTGAATTTTGGGATATGTTGCTTTCATAATAATTTCATTATACAGTATACAAATTATTTGCGTTCTCCCTCTCCTTCCAATCCCTCCCATACAAACTACACTTTTTCATGAAATGCTCTAAGCCGATTTTCTCAGAATATATAACATTTATCGAGCTCACATTTTGTGATAAATACTTATTTAGCATTATCACTAAGATCAAAAAAAAAATATCTGATTAGCTTTACTGCTTCTACCCCTCCCATACAATATGACACAGTTTCACAACTTCACAAAAAATCTATTTTCTTGAAAAGTATGAATGTTACTGGTCTAAAATTTAAGAGATGTCAATTTTATGATATTCTTAGTTATTTCTGAAAAAATCACTAAAATCCCCCCACTCTTTCTACCACCTCCCATACAAACTGCACATTTTCACTAAATCTAACACACTAATTTTCTCAGCTCCTATTCAATTTTTGGAGTAAGCATTTTGTACAAAACATTTTTATAGCTACTTTAGCATGATGGGGAAAAAATTAGTTCAATGCTATCACCCCTTCTAACACTCCCCATGCAAAATTTCTTGGGATCACAAAAAATTCTATTTCATCTAGAGTATCGTAGCCCTGTTATGTTTTTTACTTAAAATTTTCAAATTAACGTGAAATAAAATTAATAATAATATTTGAGATACAAACGTTTTCATAAATGATTTTTTTGGGGGTGTTCTATTCAAGTGGTTAAGTAGATTTACATAAAAATTCATATAAAATCACCTGTTACAGATATTAGAACCTCTATTGCTGCTTTGGATTTAAAATTAAAAAAGCTTAACTTTAAAAACAAAGTTTAAGTTTCTAATGCTCCAGGTTCGGGGTATATTGAGTGTTAACAATTTTTTAGGGTGTGCTATTCAAGTGGAGGTTAAGAGAGATCTCCCTTCGCACGAAGCTGCGAGTTTTTGACGCATGTTTCACATCCGTGTTGTTGTATGGTTATACTACGCAGAAAGTGATCGTTCGACTTACCAAGAAACTACAAACTTTCGTGAACCAATGCCTCCGATGCATTTTATGAATATTTTGGCCAGAAGTGATCTCCAACGACGAACTTTGGAGTACAACTGGCCAGACTAAAATAGGTATTGAGATTCAAAGGCGGAAGTGGCAGTGGATCGGTCATACTTTGAGGAATCCAGAGCGAAACATCGCCAAACAGGCTCTGGATTATAACCCTCAAGGAAGACGTCGGGTTGGTCGACCATATAACACGTGGAAGCGAGCATGAGGCCAGGGGAATAAACAGCTTAAGGCCGATGCTCAGGATCGCGCCTTGTGGAAGAGAGTTGTTTCTGTCCTATGCCCCTATAGGGGGTCTTAACAGGAATTTGATTATTCAAGTGGCGCGGAGTGTATAACTTAAAATCAGTGTTTTACTGAAGGACATAGACTTCCTTTCAAGCGTTTCGACCCCAGTCGTAACAACAACACAATACGAAATTTTTTGCTAGTTCTACCTTGGCATCATTGCCAAATCTAAATTTTAAATAATTTCAACAAGAAAAGGATAAAATAGAAATGAAGAACTAAAATCGCAATCTCGAAAAGCTTTATTTCAATTGTTTTTTTTTTCTTATTTTCTACATTTTAATTGTTATTTGCAAATAAACTTCCGTGGCGTAGTGGGCAGCGTGCTTGCTTCTCAGTCATTAGGTCATCAGTTCGATTCTCACTCCAGACGAGATATTTTTAAGCACGAATTTTTCAGTTGCTACTTGCGATGAAAAATTATTCGAAATGAAATGGACAAACGGTGTAAAAAGTGAAACAGTTCTACTTCAAGAAGTCCTAGATACTCAGTAGATGGTTTCTGTTCGCTTTCTATCATTCAGTCCCCCATAACATCTGCAAACATTTATCAATAGCGCCAGTACAACTGAAAAATATACCAGCTTCTCCACTCGTTACGGTCGTTTTCACTCCTCTTCCTCTACCTTCCTAATCCTATTCCTTCCCTCCACGACTGTGTTTGTGCATTGCACATAAAGGCCGAAATTGCCTATAACACAAGTCTTCTATACAAAAAAAAATATGCCTGTAAATCTACGAAGAACTTTCGTTTTGCTGTGTTTGCTTGTGAAATTAGTCAGTGGGGCTACGCACAGACCTAGGTTTTGACTAGCCCTGCAGGGTTTTTTTATTCATCAACTCCCCCCCTTTTCGATTGCAACTACGGCTACGCACAGAACTAGGTTTTGACTAGCCCTGCGGTTTTTTTTATTCATCAACTCCCCTTTTCGCTTCCAAACACGGCTACGCACAGAACTGGGTTTTGACTATCTCTGCGTGGTTTTTATCATTAATTACCCTTCCCGCATCCAACTACGGCTACGCAGAGAACTAGATCTTGACTAGCCCTTTAGGGTTTTTATCATTAACTCCTCCGCATAAAAATAATGCACAGAACTATGTTTTTGCGGGACTTCTAATAAATAGCTGTTATTTTTCGTTTCTTTTATATGGCTAACAAATTCCAAATTTGCTGTCACATACCAATGTCTTGATGCCCGTACAGTTGTTTTTTTTTTTCAATTTATAATTTTTTTTAAATAAGAAAAAGGAAGATTGTTTTTATTATTATTATTTTTTTTTCCTACATATTTTTGTTTACTTTGCACTTCATTTTCGTTTTTTTTTAATTCCTTGTATTTTATGGATCAACATGAATTTTTGGAGTAGTGCAGTTTGTTATGAGAATGCTTAGAGCTAGAAAAGGGACTGATTTGTCTACACGGCAAATAGTTATTAAATTACATTCTGACGTAAAATCTTTACGCGAAATAGGAAGAATAGTGGGCAGAACCTATTCCCCAGACCAAAAAATTGTAAATAAGTATAAATGTACAGGTATTCTAAGGAACGAACCAGGGAGAGGTAGAAAAAAAATTTATCCCTAAGAGACAAACAGTTTATCATACTCGGAATTAAGGAGATTCTTAAAACCAATGTGCCCAACTTGTTGTGTAAAGTGTCCTCAAGAATCAAGGATTCGATATCAGCAGATACATTTCTTCGCGTTTTGTGGGATACAACGGTACAACGGTAGAGTTGCTAGAAAAAAACTATTTATTTCGAAACAAATTAGACTGCAACGATTGGAACGCGCGAAAACCTATGTAAATCTTTCGGACATCTTTTGGAATAATGTTATATTTTCGGATGAAACAGAAATCAATTTATTCGGTTCTGATGGTAAGGAAATCGTTTGGAGGAAACCAAATACGGAGCCAAATAAGAAAAACATATGCCCAACTTTGAAGCATAGCGGAGGTTCGGGGCTCTATGGCAACTAATGGTGTTGGAAAACTGGAGTTTATAGACACAGTCATGGATAAAATGAAATATTTACATATCCTGCGAAGAAATTTGAAGTCCTCTGCAGAACAATTACAAATTCTCCCAGTATATTACTTTCAGCACGATAATGACCGGAAACATACAGCACATGTAGTTAAAGAGTGGTTGTTGTACAACGCTCCTAAGCTTAACCCAATTAGAAATTTGTGACATGAGCTCAAGTTTCGGTTGAAAAATTGTAATGCTACAAATAAAAATCAATTAGAAGAAAAATTCAAGGTAGAGTGGGAAAAGATTACACCAGAATTTACAAAAAAAACATAACAGGGCTACGATTGCGCGTAAAGCGCAATCTTACGATACTCTAGATGAAATAGAATTTTTTGTGATCCCAAGAAATTTTGTATGGGGAGTGTTAGAAGGGGTGATAGCATTGAACTAATTTTTTCCCCATCATGCTAAAGTAGCTATAAAAATGTTTTGTACAAAATGCTTACTCCAAAAATTGAATAGGAGCTGAGAAAATTAGTGTGTTAGATTTAGTGAAAATGTGCAGTTTGTATGGGAGGTGCTAGAAAGAGAGGGGGGATTTTATTGATTTTTTCAGAAATAGCTAATAATATCATAAAATTGACATATCTTAAATTTTAGACCAGTAACATTCTTACTTTTCAAGAAAATAGATTTTTTGTGAAGTTGTGAAACTGTGTCATATTGTATGGGAGGGGGTAGAAGGGGTGAAGCTAATCAAATATTTTTTTCTGATCTTAGTGATAATACTAATAAAGTATTTATTACAAAATATGAGCTCGATAAATATTATATGTTCTGAGAAAATTGTCTTAGAGCATTTCATGAAAAAGTGTAGTTTGTATGGGAGGGGGTGGAAGGAGAAGGAGGGCGCAGATAATTTTTCTACTGTAGATTTATATCATTATGAAAGTAATATATCCCAAAATTCAGACTAATAACTTCTATACTTTTCGATTAAATCCATTTATTGTCAAATTGCGAAATTGTGTCATTTTGTATGGGAGAGGGTAAAAGGGGCGAAGCTAATCGTCTAATTTTTTTTGATCTTACTAAAAATTTTAAATAAATATTTGGTGCACAATTTCAGCCCGCTAAATTTTATACACACTGAGTAAATTGGCTTAGAGTAATTCTTGCGAAGTACAGTTTGTATGGGAGGTGGTAGAAGGAGGGGGAGGACACGCATAATTCTTATACGGTAGATTGATATTATCATAAAAGTAATACATTCCAAATTTCAGGCCAATAGTTTTTATACTTTTCGAGCAAATCCGTTAATTGTCAAATTGCGCAATTGTGTCATTTTGTATGGGAGGGGGTAGAAGGGGTGGAGTGATTTGGCCCGTTCACGAACTTGACCTTACTTTTTTGTTAAAAACAACGTGTACAAAATTTGAACTATCTAGCTCAACGCGTTCTCAAGCTAGAGAGCGAACAGACGGACGGACGGACAGACGGACATCCGGTTTTGAGATTTTCGAGTGATAATATTAGCTTCTGTATCATTCATTTTTTTCTCCAAGACTTATTTCTTGGCGTTACAAACCTTAGAGCAAACTTATAATACTCTCAGATTTCATCTAGAGTATAATTAGTGGAATCAATTCCTCGACGTTTAGAAGCAGTTATAGCAGCCAAGGGATATGGAACAAAATATTAATTAAATTAGTTATTACATTTTTGTACTGAAATATTTAAATCTTATAAGCTGTGCGCTCAATTTTGTGTCTATGAAAATCTGAATATTTTTTATTTTTGTTAAAAAAAAATGCTTTTATACATGAAACATTATATTGAAAATAAATTAACATGTTGACTATAATGTTGCTCTTTCGTATCAATAAAAAAATTTCTATAAAACGAAGTTGAATTGTAATTTTACTTTAATATTCTAAAGTATTGTGATCGACACAGGAAAAAAAAAATTTGCTACCCTGAAATTTTTTTTTTCGCGTTTCAAGACTAAATTAGCCTAAAAATGCAAAAAAAAACATAACAGGACTACGACTGGGCGTAAAGCCCAATCGTGCTATACTCTAGATGAAAAAGAATTTTTTTTATTTTAAGAAATTTTGTAGGGGAAGTGGTAGTGACGACATTGAACCAATTTTTTCACATCACGCTAAGGTTACTATCAAAATGTTTTATACAAACTTTAGAATTCAAAACTTTAATATGTACTGAGAAAATTAGTGTATTGGATTTAGTAAAATTGTGAAGTTTGTATGGGAGGTGATAGAAAGAGTGTGAATTTATTAATTACGTTTTTAGAAATGACTGTAACATCATTTAATTGACATATTTTAAATTGCAGTTCAGTAGCATTCATACTTTCTAGGAAAATCGACATTTTGTAAAGTTGTTGATTTGTGTCAAATTGTATGGAAGGGGGTAGAAGTTGTTCACTCTAAATTTTTTTTGGTCTTACTAACAATTCTAAATAATTATTTAGTGCATAATTTCAGCTCGATAAATTTCATACGTACTGAGTAAATTTATTTAGAGTATTTCATAAAAAAGTACAGTTTGTGTGGGAGGTGGTGGAAGGAAGGGGAGGACTCAACTAATTTTTATACAGCAGATTGAAATTATTATAAAAGTAATATATAACAAATTTCAGATCAATAGCTTTCATGCTTTTTGAAGAAATCCGTTTATTGTCGAATTGCGAGATTGTGTCATTTTGTATGCGAGGGGGTAGAAGGGGTGAAACTAAATATCTAATTTTTTTTGGTCTTACTAGTAATTCCAAATAAATATTTAGTGCACAATTTCAGCTCGCTAAATTTTATACGCACTGAGTAAATTGCATTTCATGAAAAAGTACAGTTTATATGGGAGGTGGTGGAAGGAGGGAGAGGAAACGCATAATTTTTATATGATAGATTGATATTATCATAAAAGTAATATGTTCCAAATTTGAGACCAATGGCTTTTATACTTTTTGAGAAAATCCGTTTATTGTCGAATTGCGCAATTCTGTCATTTTGTTTGGGAGGGGTTAGAAGGGGTGGAGCGATTTGGCCCGTTCACGAACTTGTCCTTACTTTTTTTTATCAAAAACGACGTGTACAAAATTTAAATTAAACAATTTCTACATCAACGCGTTCTCAAGCGAGAGAGGACACAGATGGACGGACGGACATCCGGTTTTGAGATTTTTGAGTGATTATGTGAACTTCTGTATCATTCATTTTTTTCTCCGAGCGTTACTTCTTAGCGTTACAAACTTTGTGGCAAACTTATAATACTCTCAGATTTCATCTAGAGTATAAAAATCCGTCCCACCATACGCCGTACATATGGACTCATATCTCCGAGACCGTTAAAGGTACAATGTTCGTTTTTGGGTGTTAAAGTTTGGGGGGCGTTAGGTGGAAGGGATAGGCGGGGGGAGGGAAAAAGTCAAAAACTACACTTGCTAATATCTCCACCACGAATGCAGATAGAAAGTTGAAAATCAGTAGAGATGTAGAGAGGGCTGTGGGACAAACTTTAAAAATAATTTAATTTTTTTATCCAATGGCGTCCGAAAAGAGGGGGCTAAAAACAAATTGTCGGCCGAATTGTTTTTTCAAATGATTATATCTTCGAAATTGCTTATCGTAAAAAATTCATATTTTGGGACCATTAAGGTGGCATATAGTTCCATCGGAATCAGCTTAGAGAGTGGCTAATTATTGTAAGGGGGAGGGTCAGGGGGGTGCCAATAAAAATACTTAAAAATGAATATCTCAACTATCTCTTAAGCTATGTAATTGAAACTTGAAACGTATATTAAGTTGTACTAAAAAAATACAAAAAAAATATAACATGTTGAAATAATAGTATTGGAGGGAAATGGGGAGCATTTCAAAAATGGCGCACTTTTCAAAATTACAAATCCTTATATCTAAGAGTACAGATATCAAATCAAAAATTTGTCTGATTGTAGAACAACATAGTGGTTAATTTTGGTAAACATTTTAAGTTGGTAGGTGTGAGGGGAGGGATAAGCAAAAATGTCGAAAATTTTTTAGGGCTCTGGTGAAAGATACAAAGTTTAAATTTTGCATGTGGATACATCTGTTTGATATATATAGAAAAATAATAATAACTTGATCCATAATTGCGACAAAAGTTTTGAAATCGCGCTTGCCCTTCTACCCTCTCCCATACAAAACTATGATTTCGACCGATTTCATTAAATCAACTAATAACCAACAAACTAAAAGCTAAGAACTTGAAATTTTGTACAAGCATCTTACAAGAGAAACGAAATAAAACTACATATCAAATTTTACGATTCCCCTTACCTTCTCAACCCCCTCCCCTACAAATGTTCGGTTTCGTGAATGTAGAATACACCGAATTCTATGAAAATTCTATGCAACTTCGTCTATGAAACACATTCTATGCAGAGAATATTGGACATGATTCAAGCAATTAATTAAAAAGCTATTAACATCCACCCACCCTTACTATCACCCCTCACAACTCCCCTCAAACCAAATCAAACTTGCATAAATAAACGAACGACTACTGCCCTGCCAAAGAACCCCCTTTCACTTAGTCTTCCCTAACCACTCTAACCTGCATATTGACTTTCCACGCATTCGCAACTTGTCCCAAGAATAATAAAGTTTCGCCCGACTTTTTGGCAGTTTATTTATATGGGTTTACGCTCAACTATGTGAGTAACTGTACGTATGTTGATAGGAGAGTGCAAGACATCAATGGTCGAAATTGAGGTTAAGCTCTCTTCCACGGAACAGGCATAGTAATCAGAATAAAAAACCAAGTCAAGCTGTCTACCATAAGAATTCCCAACAAAGCTAAGATGCTGGAGACCAAATGCAAATACACTATCAATAAAAAAACATTCGAGGGAGGACAAAGCATCAGAAACTAAGAGAACGACCAAGAGAGACCCGGAATATTAATATCACCCAGTAAAATGAGTTCGTCACAGATATTCATACTATTATGAACAAAAGTTATGCAGCCAACTGATTTTTCATATAAAGTACAAGGACTCGATGGGGGAATATATGTCAAAAAACAAATATCCTTAATGCTAAACACAAGTTTAGCACACAAAATCTCCAAACAATGATGGTTCGGTACAGGAACAACTACACAATTAATGCAGCTTCGGACTGCGGAAACATATCTATCTCTACGAAAGACTTGGAAGTCAGAGCTAATGAGTTCACTGTCAGAAAAGCTACAGTTTAGTACCGTTTCAGTTAGAGCAATAACATCATAAGAATTTTGTTTTGAAGCAAATAACTTCTGGGTTTTAGTGCGCAGTCCATTCACGTTTTGATAGTAAAGAAACAGTTGTCTGAGTTTTTTGGACCAGTAACGGGTGATCTATTACGACGAGAGATAAATTCTTTAACAAATGCTCCAGACGGCCATGAATTTTTATCCAACAGTCTAAAATGTTCAGGATTGATCATAACAATTGGTGTAGCAAATTTCCTTCTCATCTGGTAGTCCTACAACTACAGACGCTCACCGATCTGTAAAACTTTAAAATCGTCCATAAAACTAAAAAGCTAGAATTGAATCAATTTGAGAAGCTAAAAACCAAGTTGTAAAATTTTTATAAGAATGCTAATTTCAAAGAAGGAATCGAAGTGACTCAAAAAAGAAATCATTGCAAGTGACTGGCAAGTGGCAATAAAAACGGATACTTTAACTGCACATTTTGTTTTTTATTTTCTCAATGTGTAAATTTTGTAACTGGAAACTACGATCTCGTCGTCCAATAAAGCGTTTAATTACAAAAGAAACGTAACTTATGCTACAAAACTAAAAATTAATCAAAGAGGGTCTCTACATATACGACTTTAGGCCAAATTTCCTAGATGGGTCGTCCCGCGCTAACGTGTACAAACAGTAAATCACCGACAGTCCCAGACCGACACCTCCACCAACTGCACATTTCTTTAGGCCGGCTAAAAATTCAAAGGGAAATGGAATTAGAATTAAAAACTGGCTGCGATCTGAGAATGTCAGTACCTGTGGATTTGTAAAGCAGCCCCGTGCTGGTACCGGCTATCACAGTATTCACGTCGTCGTCGGTGCCCCGCACCCACTGCAGAATTACACCGAAAACAGAATACATTACTGCGAGCGTTCCAAGCGTGTTGGCTGTCGCAGAGCCCTGTTTCATCACGTGATTCAAGAGTCTGAAATTGAAGAAAACCGGTTTGGTGAATGTTTTCACAGTGCATTTTGAATTAAAAGAAAAGATTTCCGGATTCTACACTGTTACGCTTTATTATTCGTGACGTTTCGGTCTCTGCTGAGACCTTTATCAAACTCATTCAGTTTGATAAAGGTCTCAGCAGAGACCGAAACGTCACTCAGTTTGATAAAGGTCTCAGCAGAGACCGAAACGTCACGAATAATAAAGCGTAACAGTGTAGAATCCGGAAATCTTTTCTTTTAATTGAAGAAAACCGATTAACATTTAGATTAAGCTTTAGCTATGTTGAGTATCTTACTGTGTCCGCCGTAACTTGCCGATTTGATTAGCGGCCGCTGTCGATCGAATTCCATTGTACAGACCAGCAACTCCACCGATACTGGCACCGATCATCACGGACGAGCCGATCTGCGAGAAGGCTAATTCGAAGCGACCGCGCTGTTTCGACGCCCCTTCCGGGAATATGAACTCAGGCTGCGCCTGCTGCAGGAAACGCGGGTCATAGTTTAGGTACGGTGATAACGGCGAGATCTTCTGTGGTCCGGAACTGGCAGGTGTGGGAGCTGCGCGTGCACGATAATAATAAAGAGGTTAGGGGGATGATTACTTTCTGAATGCCGAACTTTCGAAACGAATTGCGTAATACTGATTTGAACTTACCGGGTGGCGAACCAAACGAAATCGGCTTACTAAGATAATCGTCACTCATTTTCTGTGATTTAATTTAAAACTAAACGCTTGTTAATGAATTTTTTTACTAGACTAAAAGAGGAATTGAAGGTCTCGCGTTGATTTTCGTCGTATTGAAATGACATTTGTCTGACAGCAGTGCGATTCTCGTGCTGCTGTACTTATAGAGTGATAAGAAATCGGGCTACGGTCGATAATTTGTGCAGCAAAGAAGGAGACAAATTTGAATTTTTGTCGGTTTGGAATTGTCGTACACATCACCCGAAGTGTGCTTTCGGGTGATGTGTAATGCTCGGGAGCCGAAGATTACACATCACACATCACACCAGCGCGGGAAATTTCGCCCGAAATTTGAATTTTCTCAATTCATTTTTTTATGAAGTAAATCTTTTTTTTGGAAATATTTGTTTGGAAAGAATACGTTTCAATATTACTGTTTGGAATTTAAACAGAAAATGAAGTAGAACTGCAGTTATAATTTGAAATTTGCAGTACAGGGCTCGATCTTTCCGATAAAATGGCGGTCGCTGACTGGTTGGATTTTAGTAACAAATTTTTAAAATAATTATTGAAAAAATAAATAAAGACGAGATAGAGAATGATTGATTGATTAGTACAGCAAAAGCTGGCATTTTTTTAAATGCATATTTTTATTTCGATTTCTTCAATCCGTAAACATAAAAAATTAATTTACTGGAATTTTGATTTAAAAATTATATATAGCTTATATTTTAATGAAAAAAAGAATAGAAATATTGTCTAAATGAAAACAGATGATATCGGATTAGTAAATTTACCTAGTTAACTTTAGTTCCTTCATACATTTAATTTCATTAAAATTAATATTCAAAAATCTCATGTTTGCGTAATAGTGACATAGTAAACTATTCAAGTTAAGTGACAAATATTAAAATAATTCTACTTTAATAACAGCGTACCAAAAGAGACTATATATAAAAAAATTAAAATTAAATTAGAAAAAAAACCTGAACTTCAACCTCTTAAGTATAGCCCGTACAACCAGGTGTAAAGTAGCTTTATTCATCGATATAGACAAATTCAGACTATAATTTAGTAATTCGTCGATATCATTATTCTGTCTGATAAAGAAATTTCGTTGCATGACTTTATGAATCTGTATCGAATAATATCGGCGGACGAAGTATCGTAACGTAACACAAATTTTCGGTAAAGATATTTATAGGTTGCAGAAAAAAACCTTTATAAAGAAACGTCATGCCACTTCAAGTTCAAGAATTCTGCGTGACCAATTCATATCAGTATTCATCGTATCTTTACGATACATAACGACAATTCACGTATCACCGCTTTATTGGACTGCATAAAGGCCAGCAACGCTCCGTAACAGTTACTGTGAGGTTAGTAACAGCAAAACAATTGGCGTTGAAATAACGTTAACAATAAAACGTTAATAATAAATTAATTTCTTAATTACTATGTCCTAGGGTCTTGCTGTGTATGTTAACGTTAATTTAATTCGGGTACAATTCTCATACGGACCTTTTTAAAATGCACTAAAATAAATTTTACTGCATTTATTATGTACTAAAACCTATAGATGAAGTGGTTTTAGATCGCACTTGGTACTATTTTTAACAATATTCTACCTGAAAAACGACGAAAAGGGCGTTTTAAAATCTCATTTTCAAGTTTCTAAAACGACCATTTCATCATTTTTCTCGACGGGATTTTCATTCGAAACACAGTAACTTGAACTAAAAGAAAATAAATACTACAAAAACAAAAAAATATTATTAGTTATCGCATTTAAATAAAAGCGGACGAATTAACGTTTCCACGTACTTCGACTGACAGTTCAAATATTTGGTTGTGCCCTACAATTGGAATCACATAATTTCCCGCCAAGGGAAAATGCTTCTTTAGAAATTGCGCAGCCGTAGCTGGATACAAAAAAGAGGGTTTGATGATAAAAAGCCTCCCAGGGCTACAACCTAGATTATCATTTTTCCAATTAAAAAATTAAAAATGAATTTCTATAATTTGTAATAATTCCCTAAAAAAACCATTTTCTCTCGGCGAGAAATTATGTAATCCCATTTGGCTTTTGTGTTTGCAATACTAAATTATCGAGCTGTCATTCGGAATACGGAAAAACAAAAAAAACATGGACGGTCATTTATTTTTCGTTTAATTTTTTATTTTTTGCCTTCCAGAACGGCCAAAAATATGTAAAAAATAGTGTCGGGACAGTGTAGTAAGTGTTTCTTTATGTTATTGACTTTTATCGTGTATTTATAATTAAAATTCCACCAAGAAAAATGGCGAAATCACTGTTTTAAAGACTAGAAATCAGTTCTTAAAACATATTTTTCGTCATTTTCCGGGTGGAAAATCGGTATAAAAAGTGCCGAGCGCGCTTTAAAATTACTTTGTTTATAGTTCTCTATTCATAATAAGTACCGTGAACTTTTTTCCAGTTTGCGGTTCACGAAGTTTTACCGTCAAAGTATGTGAAAACCTCAATTCGTCCGGGTTCATTTAAAACGATAACTAATTTTAACTTTTTGCCTTCCAGAACGCTCGGACTGATACTCTAGCTGTATTTTTGTGGTATTTATTTTCTTTTAGTTCAAGTTATTGGTTTCTAATAATCCCGCCAAGAAAAATGATGAAATGGCCGTTTTAGAAGCTCAAAAATGAGATTTTAAAACACAATTTTTCTCATTTTCCAGGTGGAAAATCGTTATCGTTATATAATAGTGCCGAGAGTGTTCTAGAACCACTTCATCTATAAGTTTTGCTACATAATAAATGCAGTAAAATTCATTTTATTACTATGATTGCGGCACATACTCCTTTGTTTAAATTAAACCAACCACCAAAGCAAGAATAAAAAAATTTGTGTATATTATAACAACATATGTTCGAGGCTTATAAATTGCTCATTTGCTTATAGGTATTTTAAGTAAATTTAATGATGTGTTAAATTATTTATGGACTAACATTGGAATGGAAGAACGCGTTCTTCTCTTAATTACAATTTATACGATAAAAGCAGGTAAGTCACTAAAAATATTTTACCGCAAAATAATCCATGTTACATGTGTTGCTCATGCGTGTGACCGTCTAGCCGCAAAAGTAAGAGAGTTGTTTCCAGAAGTGAATACTTTAATAAACAATGGGAAAAAAATGTTTTTGAAAGTTCTAGCTCGCGTTGCTACAAAGAAATAATAGATAAATATCTACCACCAGTAGTAGTTATTACGCGGTGGGATACGTGGTTGAACCCCGTTCTGTTCAATGCAGATATTTTTAGAAATTTTAAAAACTTAATCAACAGACTGGCCCCGTATGGCAATGCACAGAGTATTTAAAAGTTGCAAAATATGCTTGACGACACAGTGTCAAATGATTTAGCATGTATAGCCTCAAATTTATCTTTTCTACCACAAGCCATAAAAAACTAAAAACAAGGAACTTGTCGCTTGATTAAAGTTTGAATATAATTAAGGATTTGAAAGAAAAGACGAACCTTATACCGGGGGAGAAAGGAATTGCCATGAAAAATAAGCTCGAGAACATTCTGTCAAAAATGAGGCATTTAATTTGTTGCAAAAAGTACACCGAAACCGAACAAAACATCCTGATATGTATGCCATAATAATATGCGCCTATAAATTTGCACGAATTATAATACTTCTGTGGAGGTCGAGCGATCCTTTTCTACCTACAAGCACGTTTTGACTGCCAGACGTTATAGCTTCACTGAAGAAAATCAGTAAATGTTTCAAATTATTAATTTTAATGAACTAGAGTAGAACAATATTTGTTTGTCCTAAAATTGCAATTATTTTGATTTGAGTATTTTTTATATTTTTTTACAAGAAATAAAGTTATGTTCGTTTTAAAATAAGTTCAAATTGTATTTCATATTGCATGTCGATTACCTGCTAAATATTAATGCATTGAATCTTTTTATACTTTGATGAAGAGCTAAAAATATAAAGTCATTGAAAGAATTGTCTTGAAAATACGTTTAAAAATTGCACACATTGTCCTTTCGATTGTTTTTTTAAAGGAAATACAGTGAAAGCTCCCTTAGCGGACAGCTCCATTAAGCGGACATCTCTATTAAGCGGACAATTTTTCTGGAACAAAATTTTTCCCTATAATTTCCCATAGAAACTACTCTCTCTTAAGCGGACGCTCTTGTAAGCGGTCGCGGACACTGTCGCTTGGCACATTCACACATAGAAATCTCCTGTAAGCGGACATTCGCGTAAATAAATCGGGGAATTCTCGAATTTAGCTTACGAAATAGACAAGGAAAAAGCGAGAACGCGAGCTCAGTTGACTTATTGCGGCTAGTTTTCGGGTGGTGTAGGTTTTCCTCCGTTATCGCATTATACGTTCAATATAGGAAAAATTCAAGCTGCAAAAATACGAAAAAATAAGGACAAAATACGAACTAAATGGCAATCTGGAGTTAATGTGAATCTAAAGAAAAATTTTTGAGAATTGATGGTTTGAATATTGACAGAATTTGTTTTGAATGGTTTTCAACGGTTAGAAACAAAAACATTCCAATATCAGGACAATTAGTAAAGGCAAAAGCTAAAGAAATAGCGAAAGAATTAGGTTATACTAATTTCAGAGCGTCTGATGGTTGGCTTCAAAAGTGGCGGAAAAGGCATGACATAAGTTTTAAATGCATATCAGGTGAAGCAGCAGATGTAAATCAAGACGATGTTAAACAATTTATAGAAAAGCTGCCTTCATTATTGGCTCGATACTAGCCAAAGGATGTGTATAATACAGATAAAAGCGGACTTTTCTTTCGTGTATTACCCAATAAAAGTTTAGCTTTTAAATCTGAAAAATTAACCGGTGGGAAAATGTCAAAAGAGCGGCTCACAATATTATTTTGTGTAAACATGGCAGGAGAAAAGGAAGAGTTATTAGTAATTGGAAGGGCAGCGCGCCCCCGAGCTTTCAAAAATGTTGCTATTAATAAGTTGCCAGTAACATGCAATTCGAATAAAAGATCCTGGATGACAAGGGCAATCATGATTGAATGGTTGTCACAATAAGATAGAAAAATGGCCATTCAGAAAAGAAAAATTATATTATTTTTAGATAATGCAGCCTCCCATCCCCGCGAAATTCATCTAACAAATGTAAAAATTATTTTCCTTCCACCTAATACAACTGCTGTATGCCAGCCGTTGGACCAAGCTGCTTTTATCGAGATCAAGTTTTGAAATATATTTTATCTAAACTTGGAGATGTTAAATCTGTAACGGAACTTTCAAAAACCATTAATGTATTAGATGCGATATATTTCATTAAAAAATCATGGAATAAAGTCACTTCCAACACCATAATGAATTGTTTCGGCAAAGCAGGGTTCAAGAAAAGAGGATATGACCATAGTTCAACGGAATTTGAACCTGAAGATGATCTTCCATTATCAATACTCTCCGATTTAATTAGAGGTCTCAACGAACTTGGGCCCATAGAAGGCCAAAATCTGGAGAACTTCATGACCGTTGACAACAATATACAAACGGAAGATGACAACTACAATTTTATAACCGAAAACATCAGTAACGAAGATGAAAGTGATATAGAAATTCAGAAAATTACTCCGGATTCACATTGTATCACTTCCTATAATCAAGCTTTAAATCTTGTTGATAGCTTGAAAAAATTTACTCATGATGATTTTACGGCATTTGAGTACATAAAAAATCTAGAGATTCATTTTCAAAACTGTCTTATACACCAGAAACGAAAAAGGTTACGTCAACAGAGCATGTTAAATTTTGTTCAATTAATTACTAAGGTTTATGTATTTACTTAATTTTCACTGCATCTGGTTTATTTAACTGCATACATACATAAATGTATATTATATTATTTGATCGAATTTTTTTCTTTGAATTTCTTAATTTCATACAATGTGTACTCCAAAATGAATAAACCAGCTAAGAACAAAATTTATTATTTATTTATCTCCTCTTCTTTTTCTTTTTTCCCGTAAGCCGACAGCTCTCATAGCCGGACAAAAAAGTTGGCACCATCAGTGTCCGCTTATAGGAGCTTTCACTGTAATACCATCGACACATATCTTTTAGTGCATATATCATTGCATATTTAAGGAATTTTGTATGCATATTTTATGGCTTATTTCAGCACTCTTTACTGCATATAAATCCGGACTTTAGTTATTAACTTATGCAGTAACCCAAATTACCCTAAGCTAAGGTGTAGCCGAGTGGGTAGAGTTACTGTTTAACTGAGCAGCTCGGTCCATTTTACTTTATTATTTGGAGAAAGTTGCGCAGTTATACAGTGACTCTACTAGTGGGTAGTGTTATTGATGCCGCTGATGCGGGCACAAGAAATTCGAGGGAGCGTACCCTTATCATTACAGAGGGTCCATCAGCGAAGTGGTTGATTGTTGCCGGCGAGATCTCCGTAGTTGAACGCCAACTGTTCGGCGTTTATGCTTTACAAGGCATGTTGCTAAATGCACGCGCAATGCCTGATAAAGTCAAAAACTACACGCAATTCCAGGATATTGTGAATATTCTGGGATTGAAATACGGGGGAAAATATGATACCGTAGAGAAAATCAGTGCACTACGATATGGTAGTGTTTTGCTCTTGACCGACATGGATGCAGGGGGCATTCATATCAAGGGCCTATTCATAAATTTCCTAGTAATGAATTGGCCAGACCTACTCCGTTCGAACATAATTGGGGAGTTTATCGCTCCAATCATGAAGGCGGTGACAACTTCCGGAGAGGAGATTCATTTTTGCACCACAAAAGAATTCCAAGAGTGGAAAAGTGGGTCGGCGGCGGAAAAGACGTACGCAATGGCCGCGTGCGACAGTGTCTGCAGTCACACAATTGGTGATATTATTAAATACTTTGGAAACATGGAGCGTCACCGGATATGGTTTACTTATGGCGGAGACGAAAACGAAATGCTAGAAATGATATTCACGGAAAACACCGCTGAACAGCGCAGGGCTTGGCAGAAATCATTCATGGCTCGGCCAGTGCCTTTTATTTTACCTAATCGAAAAACAGGGCGTGACGGGAACCATTACGAACTTCTTCGAAAATGACTTTAGGCACGACTGTGTATGTCAAAATAAAAGTGCGCTGCCGTCTTTGATAGACGGTTTGAGAAAGTCACAGCGGAAGATTGTGGCAGCGTTTACCATGATGGGCATTTGCCAAGGATCGATAAAAGTTTCTCACGCGGTCCATCGTATTGCTCTCAAAATGGGATTCGAGTACCGGGCTAAGATCCTTGCCGGCACAATAAAGAGAATGGCCCGAAATGACGTCGGAGCTAACAACATAAACGTAATGGACCATTGCAATCTTCAGTGTGGTATGCGGCTCTCGGGGGGCAAGGACTGCGCTTCAGACGATTATATTTGTGTGAAGCTAGCGCCACACGCGCGTTTATTATTTAATGAAGTAGACGATGTCTTAATTCCCTGGGAACGGGACAGGAAGGGCGAAAAAGCCGCGCCGTCGCACCTGCTTCCAATACTACCTACAGATTGGCAAATGGTTGCTTGCAATCACTGGGGTGGGGATGATCTACGAAAATATATATGTACGACCCGCGAGACTTAGATCCAAACATTCGTTTGTGCCTTGCTGGCAAAAAACCAGATCCACTAGTTCCGAAGTATGTGGGATTCAACGGCCAAATATGTCACAGATTCCGCCGTAGTGGAGGATACATTTGTAAAGGACAATACACTATTGTTTCTCCCACAGAAGTCCACATAACGGAATTGCCACTAGGCAAGTCCATAGACTATTGCCGCGATAGAGTACTTCGGCGGCTAGTTTGCGAAAAGCGAATAACTGGTTTCGAAGATCAAAGCACCGCAAACAGCATTAAATTTGTTGTGCACTTCGGTCCTGGTGAGTTGGAAAAAGTGCAGACCTCTCAAATCCGTTGTACTAAGAACGCATTTGTCCAATGAAACCATACATATGTGGGATGAAAACGAACAACTCATAACATTCGAAAGCGTAGCTGAGTACTTCATGCATTGGTTTAAGTATCGTCTGGCGCAATATCAAAAACGGCACGAGTTTTTGGTGAGCCAATTGATAAGAAGCAGATACGCTGAGTGGGCCAACTCATGAAATAACATTCGCAAAACTGCGAGAACTCCAGAAAACAACCGCCGACGAAATGTGGATTCAAGACCTCGACAGATTCAAAAGAGGATACGACGCCTATAATGTCCAGTAAAATACATACATAATTATATATTGTTCCTAGTAAAATTCATTAATTTGAATTTTCTGTAGCTTGCATGAACATGTCGACAGCGTTGAGGACGACGAAACTATCTACGAAGTAGTTGTGGATTCGGAAGAGGCCGCCAGGGACGACGAAACTATCTACGAAGTAGCTATGAAGTCGGAATAGGCCGCCAGCGACGACGAAACTATCTACGAAGTAGTTATTAAATCGGAAGAGGCCGCCAGGGACGACGAAACTACCTACGAAGTAGTTATGAAATCGGAAGAGGCCGCCAGCGACGACGAAACTATCTACAAAGTAGTTATGAAGTCGGACGACGACGAGTAGAGTATGTAAAATTTGTTGGGGATTAGGGCTACAGGCGAAACCCCGCTAAAAAAAACGAGCGTCGCAACTACCTCCCGGGTAGCTTGGAAATGTTGCACTTCTCTGCATGCTCGTTCCTAATATTTGCATTTATTTCTACTCTGCTTAGCGCATCTGCAACTATATTGTTTTTACCCTTTAAATATTCAATGGTAAAATTAAATTCTTCGAGTTTGATTTTCCATCTCTGGAGCTTAGAATTTGGTTCTTTTAACGTGCTGAGCCAGGTTAATGGTCTCTTCTTATTGTAAATTTTCTTCCATAGAGGTAAGGTCTAAGATATTTGGTTGACCATACTATTGATAATAATTCTTTTTCTATAGTGCTATAATTTATTTCGTGCTCGTTGAGAGTTCTGCTTGCAAAGCTAATGGAGTGGTTATCCTGAGAAAGGACTGCCCCTATTGCAAAATTACTTGCATTGGTAGTCAAAATGAATTCTTTATTAGTCCGGCCGAACGAACACGGAAAAATCTAGCAGACAAATTCTCACAATTTTTGTCCGCAATGGAACAGGCTAACATAATCGTAGGCAAAAGTGCCGGATTTCGCAATGTTCTGGAGGAGATTTTTTCCTTGCTCTTGAGCTTCAAAGATGGTCAGTGTGAAAAAAAATCTAATTAAGAATTCGTGAACTTCATGGATTAGAAATTCCAAAATAGCCGGCTGCCGTGGGGCGCTACAATGCGAAGGTCGTGAGTTCTTCAAGCACACTCCTGCTTGGGTACACCTTGGTCACCTCAATCTACGAAAATGAAAAATTCGAAAATAGAGGATTGTGCGAAGGTATAACCACCCTTCCGCAATAAATAATGAAAATTATTAAGGAACCTGAAGGTCAGGAAGCCAAGGCCCGATTTGGGCTGTAGTGCCTTTTGTAGAAGAAGTAGAACCCTAATTCTGTGATCTCCATTTCAAAAATACAACAAAACGGAAATCGAGCGCGCCAAAAATCTGAATCCGTTACAACACCATCGTGAACTATTTTTCACTTTCGTTGGAAAAAAAGCTCAAAACCAGAACGGAAAGCCTTGCAGGGGAAAATTCCAAAATGGCGACGGTTTTTTTTTTTGCTGTCGGTCTGTCAGTGTGTGCAAAATTAACGAACGCAGCACAATGGCGTCAAGTGATGTGAAAATGTCAAGACTTTTGAAATTAGCGCAGAGATTTAATTGTTTCTATTTAACAGGTAAGTCCTAATCGCTAAACCATCCGTAAATCTATCGGGCAATCGCTCGGCGAATACGAGCGACGAGAAAATCGAGTAAATTACGGTGAATTTAACTTTAGACGTCGGCTTATCGATCTGTCTACGGTCGTTTGCTGCTGTGTTCATTTTTTTTTGCTCGCTTCCGTACAAAATTTTCTGTTGCCGTCCGTTACTGGCGTTCGGAAAGGGCTCCGTTTCGCTTAAACAAAAACACGAGCGCCGCCTCAAACGGGTTGCATCGACCACATTTCCACGGAATTTATGCAATCGCCAGTTATTTACGTTTCCGCGCAAGTGTTTTCCTTTTTATCTTCGCCATTTTCGCTATGAAGTGGATTCAACCGAAAAAAAATGTTGGCACATTTTTTTTTCTTCGTCGCAGAGCGTCGACGGAAATGTCAACAAAGGAACAAAACTTGACATTTTGCATATGTCAGCTGTCACAATAAACGGATTTCTCGATTTTGCCGTTGATTTTTTCTAATAAATCGCTTTGCTCGCTAGAACACCGCCTGTTTTTTTATTAAACAATGGCATTCTAAACAATGGACCGCTGCTTAGCTGTAAGGCATTGATTGGAATGTCGGAAAGCCCGAAAGTGATTTATGATGTGAGCAGAATGCACGCGAGCGAAGGTCAAATGTTGAGAGTTATTCGCAACCAGAAAAAATCAGAAACTATTTTGGGAGATGAGCGGCGGTTTTCTTATTCGCAAAGTTCATCCGTAAAGGGCGCTCTCTGCAGATTCAAAATCGGAAATTAATAAGGCGACTCCCAAATGCTGTGCTTTTACCGGTTCGAACTGGACGATTGCCAGAAAAAAAAAACTGAAACTTGTTTCGGCCCTATTCATGCTCTTATCGCTATCACTGCTGGCTTTATTTGTCGTATGTATTTGCCGTATGTATTTGCCGAAAACCAACCATTGGACTTGCCCTAATAAGGCTATCGGTAGCGCGAAACAACTGTAGCTTTTTTCTCGTTTGCTTTAAATTCGATGCAAACACAAAGTTTCTGGTGCGCCTATCAGATTTTGAGGCTTTCAACATTACTGTGTGTGCCGAGTGCTTCACCACTGTCGCGGTGGAGTGACTCAACAATTTTATGATTTCTGTCTGATTCACGTTTTTGCGCTGGCTCTAATTCAATATTTTAATTTGTCTAATCTGCGTAGCTAGAGGGAGATAATTCAAATGCAAATTAAGTAGAAAATTAATTACGTAAAAAACCAGTCAGCATTTGCTTTGTAGCAATTAGAGAAATCTGCGACGAGTCGTCCCCGAGCTTAGAACAATAATTTGAATTTGCGAAGCGTGGAAGGAAATGATCGAAATTGAAATTGGCAGTCGTCCAGTCGTCGTTGAAAGTTGCTACAAAAGCAGAGAACTCAAGAAAAATGTATTTCGCAAATCAGGAAAGTTGAAGATTAAATTCCGTAAGAGATTCTTAGAGTTTAAGGTCAATTGATATGAAGATTAAATTCTCTAAATAAACTTAAGTAGACATACATATGTGGAGGTGCCGTCTCATTCAATGCGCATGAAAGCATAAATCTAGCAAAAATGTTACGACGAGCGCTTGGACGAAGATAATGTTGAACTTTACAGTGCACATTTTACTTTATTATTTGATAATAAAGTATTCTGATCGAAACAGAAAAAATGTCTACCCTGAAAATTTGTTTTTTTTTCACATTTCATGACTTAAGTTGAAAAATGCATTAAGAACATAACTGAATTATGCTGAGCGTAAAGCCCAATCATACGATACTCTAGATGAAATGGGAAAGAGTTTAATGGACAGTAAAATATGTCATCTCAAATTCTTTCGTGTAGTGAATAGTGACTTTTGTATAGGAGGTGGTTGAAGCAGAGAGGGGAGACATGTAATTTTTGAATATGACTTCGAACGTGGTATGCAATATGTTTCGTGCTGAATTTAAAGTTTGCAGCTTTCATAATTTTCAATTAAATTGGACATTGTTTTCCTGAAATTGGGATATTTGTATGGGAGGTGGCAGAGGAAGTGGAAAGTTTTGGATGACTTTGAAAATGCTTATCAAAATCCTGATCATCATCGATAACTCCAATTTTAAAGTCGTATATGTTCGAATGAGAAATGCTTTTCTTGAATTTATAATGTAAAATTTTGTATGGGAGGAGGTAGAAGGAGTGAAGCGAAGTTTATACTCAGCATTACTATTATTAAGGCAAAATTTCAAGTTTCTGCTTTTTCTATTAGGAATACATATTGTTGCGAGCTAGGGATTCGCCGGGATTTCAAGTAAAAAAAAAACAAAAAACAATTCGTTTAAGAATAAGTGATAATTTATTTATTCGCACTTTAATTCAATTTCCCGCTTAATTCGCACTATATGGCAATACCGTCATACTCATGACTGTTCTCGAAGCTTCCTTCGGTGTGTATGTGTGAACTATACTGGTAAGCTCTAGATCTTTAATTATGGCTTTCTACATAGTTGAGTATACTGTTCTACATAATTCTTGTCTATTCGAGAGAGATCGAGTTGCGGGGATGCCAGGTCTGCATGTAACATTACCCTCTCCTTAGTCCCTGTTCGTCCCGAACAGAGTCGTTCACTTCATCACTGGCACCATGGTACTTTGTTAGTCGGTCGAGATGTACCACTTTCATTTTGGTGCGAGGTTTTTGATGTTGCTGACTCCGGTAGACGACATCATTTAACCGGTTGATGATCTGGTAAGGGCTTTCCCAATTGCGCTGTAGTTTCGGCGATCTGCCCTTCTGTCGTTTGGGATTGTATAACCAAACCAAATCGCCCTCTTGGAATCCTGATGAATTCGCCCGTTGATCATACCTCGTCTTCATGCGGTCGGTCGCCAAATCAATTTCATCTCTGACCAGGTTATAAATTGTCTTTAGTCGACATTGAAGATCCGAGACGTAATCTTTGGCATTGGTTGGTCTGGTGGCACTCCAAACATTAGCTCCGCAGGGATTCAAATATTTCTTCCGAAAATGACTCGGGAGGGAGTTGCTCCTGTTGTTGAATGTACCGATGTTCTGTAGGCCATTAAAAATAGAGAGATGTGCTGATCCCAGTCCTGTTGCCTCTCGCTGACGAGTTTGGATAGATTTGAGTTCAATGTCCTATTGAAACGTTCCACCATTCCATCGGACTGTGGATGTAATGGAGTTGTCCTGGTTTTTGTTTATTCCCAGCATTTGGCACACGTGTTTGAATATTTGAGATTCGAAATTGATCGAAGTGTAGTTCACGTGGAGCTCCAAATCTGCTAACCCAGTTGGTAATATTTTGTTCTGCGACGGTTACTGCTTCTTGGTTTGGAATTGTGTAAGCTTCAGGCCACTTGCTGAAATAATCAATGACCACTAGAATGTAGCGATTACCATTTTCTGATTCCGGAAATGGTCCAGCAATATCCACAGCAATTCTCTCGAATGGAGCTCCCACGTTGTATTG
Organism: Chorisops tibialis; assembly: GCA_963669355.1. NCBI lineage: Eukaryota > Metazoa > Arthropoda > Insecta > Diptera > Stratiomyidae > Chorisops > Chorisops tibialis. The sequence continues at coordinate 264,705,036 of OY770262.1, read as the reverse complement.
TTGCATTTCTTCCTTTGATCTGCGTTGTGGGCCCTTACTCGATGCACACCTAGTACATTTACGGCACCAATTTTCGACATCATCTCGGAGATGGATCCAATAGAACCTCTCTCGTATCTTTGCCAAGGTTCTATTTACACCCAAATGCCCACCGAAAGTACCTACATGATATTCCTTCAAAACCTCGTCGACTTTAGAATGCGGGACGATGGTTTGCATGTGATACGATGTTCCGTCAGCGTTTTCCCATTTCAGTTTTAATAATCCGCCGTCTAGGTGAAGGGAGTTCCATTGTGCCCAATAACACTTTAAGGTTTCGCTGAATTGTGAGATGTCTTTCTACTCATGCCGTTCCATTTCGTCCTTCCATTCCATGATCGGTGAAATATCTGGATCTTTACGTTGGGCATCTTCCAGTTCTTGCTGATTCCATCCATCCTTTGGTTCGGTCGTTATCCTCTGAATGGTTTCTCCGGCTTATTTTCCTTCTACGCGGTGACAATGCTTGCAGTTCGGTGGACAAGAACGACGTGAAAGCGCATCGGCATTACCGTAGATTCTTCCTCTTCGGTGAACAATTTCAAAATCGTAGGATTCGAGCCTTCCTATCCATCTGGCTACTTGGCCTTCGGGATTCTTAAACTGAAGTAGCCATTTAAGCGATGCGTGATCCGTTCGAAGGAGGAACTTTTGACCATAGAGATATTTGTGAAAATGTTTTGTTGCTTCTACAATGGCTAATATCTCTCGGCGAGTCACGCAATAGTTCCTTTCTGATTTTGAGAGTACTCGGCTGTAGTATGATAGCACTCTCTCCTGCCCGTCGATCTCTTGTGATAGTACTGCTCCAATACCGACATTGCTGGCGTCAGTGTCTATGATGAACCCGTGACTTGGTTTTGGAGTCGCAGAGTTGGTCTTTTATTCTCTCAAATGCTTCCTGGCACTGTTGACTCCATGTAAATGGCTTTCCTTTTTCTGTTAACTGATGCAGACATTTCGCCGTGTTGGCAAAGTCTTTTACGAATCGACGGTAATATGTCGCTAAGCCTAGGAAGCTGGAAGCAACTGGTGTTTATCACTCGGAGTAGACCAATTTTTCACCGCCAGTATCTTTTCCGGATCCGTCTTTACACCATTAGATGAAACGATGTGACCCAAGTACTTGACTTCTGCACTAAACGAAGTGCACTTTTTCGGACTCAGCTTTAATTTTGCCGCTCGCAGTCGCTGGAAGACTTCCTGTAGATTTTTTAGATGTTCCTTGAATGTTTTGCCGATAACGATCACATCATCCAGGTAAACGAGACAAGTTTTCCAACTTAGGCCACGCAAAACGAATTTCATTAGTCTTTCAAACGTAGCTGGAGCATTGCACAGGCCAAATGGCATTACGATGAATTGCCACAGTCCACTGCCGACAGAGAATGCTGTTTTCTCTCTTTTTTTTCATCTATCTCTACTTGCCAGTAGCCACTTTTCAGATCCAACGTTGAGAACCATTTAGCATCAGTCAGGGTGTCCACGATATCGTCGATTCTTGGTAGTGGATAGCTATCCTTTTTCGTAACATCATTCAGTCGCCTGTAGTCCACACAAAAACGGGTACTGCCGTCCTTCTTCTTTACCAGCACCACTGGCGATATCCACGGGCTCTCACTATCCGTTCGAGAATTTTAATTTCACTTTTTGACTCACGATTTTTAACCCGAATTTATCCTTGAAATCCCACTTCTGACACCAATTGTTGCGAGCTAGGGGTTCGCCGGGATTTCGAGTGAAAAACACAATTCGTTTAAAAATAAGTGATAATTTATTTATTCGCACTTTAATTCAATTTCCCGCTTAATTCACACTATATGGCAATACCGTCGCGTACTTTTCTATCGCTTTCACTGGTTCGCGTCTTCGTTATAAAATTTACTGACTAACTGATTCTCTCGCTGAAAGCTTTCGTGCTTTTATACATCTCTTCATACTCATGACTGTTCTCGAAGCTTCCTTCGGTGTGTATGTGTGAACTATACTGGAAAGCTCTAGATCTTTAATTGTGGCTTTCTAGTTGAGTATACTGTTCTACATAATTCTTGTCTATTCGAGAGAGATCGATTTGCGGGGCTGCCAGGTCTGCATGTAACAATATATAAGTTTCCACCATTTTCTATCAAAAATTAGGTATGTATTGTAAAAGAGCGGTACATTACCTTTTATTAAAAGTATTGTCCATCACTAGCCAATACTTTTTTCCCATCTCTCTGGCAGTATTCGGAAACCACGTCGGAAGAACTCTTCATCTCTTGTGGCTATCCACGAATCGACCCAAGTTATAGTATCTTCATATGATGTAAAGCGGTGCTTGGACAGGCCATGTTCCATTGACCGGAACAAGTGATAATCGGAAGGGGCAATGCCTGCTTGTGTTCGGTAGAGAGCTCCAGTAATGGTTTAAGCAACTCATAACACACGACACCAATCTGATTCCACCAAATGCATAGCATGAGTTTTTTTCCATGAATATTCGTTTTGTCTGTCGATGTGGAAGCATGGCCAGGTGGTCCCAATGATTTTCTCTTTTTTGGGTTATCGTAGTGGATCCGTTTCTCTATGCAAAAACCCTTTCATTTATGCCTGGCAAGCAGCATTTCACACATGCAAAATCGGCGTTCAACGTCTCAAGGTTTCAGTTCATATGGAATCCAATTTTCTTATTTTTGAATCATTTGCAACAATTCTCAATTCTCTTCTTCTAATGTAAGAGCAAGTTCTCCTTACGTTTGGCACGAATCTTCCTGCAATAATGCTTCCAATTCCGTGTCTTCGTACATTTTTTTCTAGGTTATGTTGTTACCAGATATCCAAACTTACGATATTATGTTTTACATCTGACAATTTCAACATAACCTTCTGGTGGATCATCTTTTATCAAACGACGGAAACTTATTTGTACTCCTAATAATTTAATTGAAATTTCGAAATTTCATGTAATTTTTATGGGAGGGATAGAAGGAGTAAGATAAAGTTGATAATTTTTTTTCAAAGCTGACTGCAATTATAATAAAAATAACTGTGGCAAAAATTCGTCTTTTAGCTTTGCTAGTTTCAATGAAAATGGAAGAAAAGCATTTTTCTTACTTCTCCATCTGTATGGAAGGGGTAGAAGGAGCGAGGAGATCAATATTTTTGAATGTTAATGATATTCATATCAATATATTTTGACCAAATTTTCAAGTCGATTGCTTAAATAACTTCGGAGAAAAATCAATATCTTTAAGTTTCGAAATTTCATAAAGGGTTGTGAAATTTGTTGATTTTAAGAAATTTTGTATGTGGAGTGGTGGAAGGGGTGACGGCATTGAACTAATTTTTCACACATCATGATTGTACGATGTGTACAAAATTTGAACTTTCTAGCTCAGCGCGTTCTCAGGCTAGAGAGCGCACAGACGGACATCCGCTTTGGAAATTTTTGAGCAACAAAAAATATTTCTATTTTGTTTAGAGTATCGCAGGCCTGTTTTATTTTTATAACGTGCTTTAGAAGAAAAGAGTTACGAGTTAGGTTCGCTGTAGGTACGTTGCATTTCGAAACCGCCTTAATATCCTCCCTCTCAGTATGTTATGCACACATGGTCTACTAGTCCTTTGTGTTTTAAACGTCCAGTACTGCGCTGTTCTTTCTTACCATAGTTTTTCGAACTTGGCCCCTCCTTGATGCGACAGCCTCGATGACTATTCCTTTTTTCCTCCCGTTCGCGGTTGGTTATGGTCGACAATGATCACTACTTCGCCTTCTTTAATAGGTTTTACACTGTCAAACCATTTAGTGCGCCCCGTTCGATCCGGCAAATACTCTCGTACCCATCGACTCAAGAATGCATTTGATGTTGCAAGATTTTCCAGTTGTTTCGCATAATTAAAACATTTTCCTTGAACGTGCCTGGTGGTTTCATACCAGAAGGAAATAATTTGGTGTCAGAAGTTCATCAGTGGTGCCTTCTTCAACAGTTGCGAATTTATGATGTTCTTCACTTCGAAAAGTAGAGCAAGGAGTCATTTGTCACTGGGTTCCCTCGTTTTTTTTTTAATGATTTCTTAACAGATCTCACAAGTCGCTCCGAACTCCCTCCCATGTGTGAAGCTGGTGGTGGTTCGAAATTCCATTTAATAGGTTTACCCGGAAACATTTTTTCTTGCATTCGATCGGCGTTTATCTTTTGCAGCTCTCTTCGAAGTTCTTCGTCAGTCCCGCGAAAATTTGTGCCATTTGTCGCTAAACAATTCTCTTGACAAATCTAGCAGCAAGGTTTCGAAGTTTATTTTTTAAGGAATTGAACACAATTTAGGGGGTCCCCCTATAATGCAATGAGAAAAAAAACTCAAGTTGAGTCAATTTAATTTGAGTGAAGAAAGACGAAAGTGACCGTGTAGATGGCTTTTGAAGCACTGGAGGTTGTACTCATTGTTTCAAAGTCTTGATGTTCGGGAAATGAATGACTGACTGTACGAGAAGGCAAGGGTTTAACGGTGTACTTGTGTGCGCGTTCCGCTTGAAGAATATCTCAGGGAAAATTATAGACTGGAGGAATGAGCGCGCTTAGTACCGCACTGCACATTTTAACGCCAGAAGAAGAGTGAAGTTATCCGAGATGCAAAGTTGTGCGCCACCAAAGGTCACATTTTGAGATAACACCGGAACATCACGTTTAAGGGAGTCAAGTCTGTGTTTTGCAGGCGTTGAACTCTTCTCTATTTTTCCTGCCCCATTTCAGGATTAAGTTGAGATCCGAGTTCAGCGAACGGAATAACTCCATGCGATTGGAAGCAATAGAATGGAGCAGAGTTAAATTCATAGGTGTTATCTAGAGTACTGTCATCCGCAAAACTATGGATTGGATTGAGAATGGACGACAGAAGGTCGTTGATGAAAACTAAAAATAGAGTTGGAGATAAAACAGCCTTGAGGGACGCCGGAATCTATTGCGAAAGAGGAAGAAGTAACGCCATCTAGTACTACTCGTATAGTGCGTTTAGAAAGAAAACTCTCAATCCATTAAACAAGGTTAGGATTATGACCTATGGCCCCAAGCTTAACTATGAGACATTCATGCCAAACTCTGTCAAAAGCTTTTCCAATGTCAAGTGCGAGAACTAGACCTTCGCCGTATTTACAGTGGTGGCCACGAATTTAGCACACTTGGTATCTGTAACGTTCAAGTGCAAATATTTTTTACTCTTTAATGCTTTTCAGTCCAATTTTTTTTCTTGAGTTTTGCCCACGATGTGATGATTTTGTCCCGTTTTTTTATTTAATTATTTTCTTCCCATTTTTTTCTATTTCAGTTTAATTGTGAACTAGATGAAAACAAGCTGGACACGAATTTAGTACAAAAAACTGTTTATTATAAGCGAAAACCAAAATAACAAAGAACAAATTTCTACGTAGGAATTTAGTATTTTGTCGGATATCCTTTATTTTTAATGACAGCTGCGCATCTCCTCAGTAGGCTCTCTACCAGGGTCATACAACATTCTCTCGGAATTGCATACCAAGCTCTTTTAATTTCGATCCAATCCAATCGGCTATATTCTTTGGTTTGACTACGTGAATATGCTCCTCGACATATTCCCCAAATTCTCAATGGGATAGATATCCGGTGATTGGGCTGGCCACTTCAGAACATCAATTCGGTTCTCTTCCAAGCAACTCTTCACTGTGCGCGAAATGAGTTTTGGATCGTTGTCATGCATAAAACGCTATTTAAGGATCATGTTATCATCAGCAAATGGCATCATTGTGTTTACAATAATGTTTTTGTAAACATGCTGATCCATTATTGTGTTATTTTTATGTATGGGGCCAACGCCGTACCAAGAAAACGCAGCCCAGCTTAACAGTTTGTGTACTTTGAATGGTGCTGCATGTTTGGAGGACGCCATACGTACCGCTTACCGTCGGATCCGTTCCTACAAAACTTTGATTCGTCACTCCAAAGCACATTTTTCCAAAAAATCAAAGGTTATTGCAAGTGCTCACGGGCAAACGCAATTCGAGATTTAAAATTTTTTTTTGGCACAAATGGCTTGTTCTGTGCAATGCATCCACGCAATTGTTTTTGATTGAGCCGTCGTATTATTGTCCTTGAGGATACGTCAATGCCAAATTCCGACGAAATATCTTTTTTTTATAATGGTCGAGCAATTAAAAGGTTTCTTGATTGAGACCCTATAAATTAGACGGTCCTCTGTAATTGTTGTTTTTCGTGCTCTAGGTCGCTGTTTAACGTTTTTGGAGCTCCCATGTTGTTGCATATGGGAGGGGGTGGAAGGAGTAAGGTAAAGTTGATATTTTTTTTTCAAAGCTGATTGCAATTATAATAAAAATAATTGTCACAAAAATTCGTTTTTTTAGCTTTGCTTGTTTCAATGAGGTGTAGGGTGTAGCCTAGTAGGTAGCGTGTTGGTCTTGTAATGCGAAGGTCGTGACTTCAAATCCCGGTCGGCGCAATATATAATTCCGGCATATTGCCTGCTTGGATATACTTTGGTCACCTCAATCTACGAAAATGAAAAAAATTCGTAGAAAGAGGGTTGTGCGAAAGTCTAACAACCCTTCCACAATAAGTAATGAAAAATGTTAAGGAACCTGAATATCAGGAGGCCAAGGTCCGATTTGGGCTGTAGCGCCATTGTAGAAGAAGTAGTTTCAATGAAAATGGAAGAAAAGCATTTTTCTTACTTATCCATTTGTATGGGAGGGATAGAAGGAGCGAGGGGATCGGATCAACGTGTCTCAACGCGTTCTCAAGCTAAAGAGCGCACAGATGGACGGACGGACAGGTGGACGACGGACGGATATTCGGTTTTGAGATTTTTGAGCGACAGCAAAAATTTCTGTACCCTTGTCGCCTCTGTGCGAGCACTATTCCTTGGAATTACAAACTTTAGAGTAAACTTATAGTTCTCTCAGATTCCATATAGAGTATAAAAATAACTTTATTTACTACATTTGAACTAAAATATCACTAACTTTCTTACTCTGAAATGTGATTGTTTTGATTGATATGTAATTGAAAATAATAATGAGAGATCAATTGGAAATTCTTTTTTTAAGCTTGAAATATCGCAAACCTCCCTAATGGGGACACCTCCGAATTGGGACACAATTTGCTGGATCCCTTCAGTGTCCCAATTGCAGAGGTTTTACTGTACATACAATTAATTATAATACTCCATTGCAATGTCTCTCAAGCCGAGAGATAGGGGTAGTAGAAAACACCCACAGCACGGAAACATGGGCTTATCAAACTGATACGAGAAATGGATACATCGACTCGTATACGAACGGATTCTACGGCAACGACTTCTGGCATTCTAAAACGGACTATTTGAACGTCTGCTAAAATTGTGCACAGCATTTGTCCGACGGCCACAAATTTTCCAGATAAAGCGCAAGCTTAATGCGGATAAACTCGAGAGATTCCAACAAAAAACACGAGTATACCACATTGGGTAAAGATAGAATGCGCATACTGGACGCCAAGTGGGAGGCAACCAGAAACATTAATACCGAATCTGTGGGAATATGCAAGGCGATTAGAAACTCGTGGATATCGCAAAACACATGGGACAAAGATGGCGATCGGAAAAAAAATCCAAATCGGCAATCATCTCTCAACCCGATGTCGACCAAAGTATTACCGACTAGAGACGGAACTACCGCAATGCAGCTTAGAGATGTAAGACGCGCCAAGCTAAGGGCGCATTTTTTGCTTTTTCTCTTTTGCAACTCATCAAACACATTAAACACTTATTGAAAAGTGATAACCTCTTCGTATGAAACACTTTCTTAGAAAAATGAAAATAATAACAAAACACTGTATAATTCTACTTTTTTCTCAAAAAAACTAATAATTATCGTTTGCACTGTTCAAAAATTGAAATTATTGGAGAGATGGGCCAATCTCTTCTTCTGAGCTTGAGCTTTAGCTTTCTGTTCTGAATATTTTCATCGAATATTTTTCCTTTGTGTTCAGTAGTATGTCCTCGATCGACTGAAAACGGGTTCCACGAAGCGGTAATTTCAGTTTCGAGGATATAAAAAAGTCACACGGGACCAAATCTGGTGAATACGGTGGTTGATTGAAGCAATTTGTTGCTCATTTGGCCTAAAATTCGGTCACAATTGAGGATCTGTGCGATGGTGCATTTTCATCGTGTAAAATCCATGAATTCTCCTTCCATAATTCCGGCCGTTTTTTAAGGGTTTGCTCACACAAACGCTTCACTATTGTCAAGTAGTACTCCTTATTGACCACTTGTCCCTCCGAAATGAATTCATGATGGAAAATCGAAAAAAAAACAATGAGCATCGTCTTGATTTTTGAGCGGCTTTGGCGTGATTTTTCGCTTTAGGCTCATTATTTGTGCTCCATTCTGATGATTGTTGACTGTTTTGCATGTCAAACTTATAGACACATGTCTCATCATCAGTTATGATGCGCTCCATGAATGTGGGATCAGAATTCGCATCAAACTTGTCCAAAGAGACCTGTTCACGGTACATTTTTTGAAGAAAATTCAGCTTCATTGGAAAGAGTTGAGCAAGGTCGCGTTTCATGGCCAAATTATCCACCAGAATCGAACAAACGAACTCGCGAGAGATGTCGAGCTATCTCCCTAATACTGACATTACGATTTTCGAGCACCATTTCCTTCACTTTTTGAATGTTTTCGTCAGTTGAAGAGGTCGAAGGTCGTCCAGAACGAGGCATGTCTTCAACGATTTCTCGACCGTTATTGTCCCACTCGTAGGCTCGTTATTTTGATATTACTGAATCACCGTAACCCTTTTCCAACATTCGCAATGATTCCGCACACGAAATTTGGTTGGAAACACAAAATTTGAGACATGTTCATATTTTTATCCATTGTAAAAATCGCGGTGGACTACTGAGGTGTACCGATTCAACCAGCTACTGTAAACAGACTGATTAACAGACCGCGCTAATTTTTGAGATAATAACTAAAAACAGTCCTATCTGCTTACCAAAAAAGAAAAATTTTGGAATATCATTTCCCAGGGTAATTTTACTTACAAAATCCCGGTACTTTATTATCTTAATGTATGTTGTAGACAGATGGGCACTCGAATTTGAGATTTTTGAGTGACAACAAATATTTCTGTGCCGATTCTGTGCGAGCATTATTTCTTTGCGTTACAAACGATAAGGCAAGCACAGTATACTTTTAGATTTCATCTAAAGTATAAAGATCCGTCTGTCTGTGAGGTATTTGCCGATTCTAGCTGGCCACAACTATGCGTTTCTGTCGTCCCAAACTTGAAAATTATGTTATGTTATGAAGTAAGGAGATGATTTGGTTAATATTAATTCAAAACATAACAGGGCTACGATTGCGCCTAAAGCGCAATCTTACGGTACTCTAGATGAAATAGAATTTTTTGTGATCCCAAGAAATTTTGTATGGGGAGTGTTAGAAGGGGTGATAGCATTGAACTAATTTTTTCCCCATCATGCTAAAGTAGCTATAAAAATGTTTTATACAAAATGCTAACTCCAAAAATTGAATAGGAGCTGAGAAAATTAGTGTGTTAGATTTAGTGAAAATGTGCAGTTTGTATGGGAGGTGGTAGAAAGAGTGGGGGGATTTTAGTGATTTTTTCAGAAATAACTAAGAATATCATAAAATTGACATTTCTTAAATTTGAGACTGATAGCAATCATACTTTTCAAGAAAATAGATTTTTTGTTGTGAAACTGCGTCATATTGTATGGGAGGGGGTAGAAGCAGTAAAGCTAATCAAAATTTTTTTTCTGATCTTAGTGATAATACTAATTAAGTATTTATTACAAAATATGAGCTCGATAAATATTATATGTTCTGAGAAAATCGTATTAGAGCATTTCATGAAAAAGTGTAGTTTGTATGGGAGGGGGTGGAAGGAGACGGAGGACGCAGATAATTTTTATAGTGTAGATTTATATCATTATGAAAGTAATATATCCCAAAATTCAGACTAATAGCTTTTATGCTTTTCGATTAAATCCATTTATTGTCAAATTGCGAAATTGTGTCATTTTGCATGGGAGGGGGTAGAAGGGGTGAAGCTAATCGTCTAATTTTTTTTGGTCTTACTAACAATTTTAAATAGATATTTGGTGCACAATTTCAGTCCTCTAAATTTTATACACACTGAGTAAATTGGCTTATAGTAATTCATGACAAGTACAGTTTGTATGGGAGGTAGTAGAAGGAGGGGGATGACACGCATAATTTTTATACGGTAGATTGATATTATCCTAAAAGTAATATATTCCAAATTTCAGGCCAATAGCTTTTATAGTTTTTGAGCAAATCCTTTAATTGTCAAATTGCGCAATTGTGTCATTTTGTATGGGAGGGGGTAGAAGGGATGGAGGGATTTGGCCCGTTCACGAACTTGACCTTACTTTTTTGTCAAAAACGACGTGTACAAAATTTGAACTATCTAGCTCAACGCGTTCTCAAGCTAGAGAGCGAACAGACGGACGGACGGACAGACGGACATCCGGTTTTGAGATTTTTGAGTGATAATATTAACTTCTGTATCATTCATTTTTTTCTCCACGCCTTATTTCTTGGCGTTACAAACCTTAGAGCAAACTTATAATACTCTCAGATTTCATCTAGAGTATAAAAACATAACAGGACTACGATTGGGCTTTCCAGTTGTCTCGGTCCAACGACTGTATCTTCCAGTTTGAAAAATCGAGAAGCAGTTTGCAATTTGCCCCTACTGAGGCCTCACATCGCTTTCGTGGCTCGCCCTGCGGTCAGTTGCTTAACCCTTGAACACCCGTTCGGAATTCGTTCCTAGTGCATTCGCACCACGTGGCCAGCCCATTGAAGCTTGCGCAGTTTGATCACGACATATGCTGGTGGGTCGTCAAATAGTTGATACAGCCCATGGTTGTATCGAATTCGCCAGTCATTTCCTTCCTTAACTGCTCCGTACACCTTCCGAAAACGTGTCGAGTAAATTCTCCGACGCCCGCGTCAAGGTCTACGTATCGCATCCATATAGCAGCACAGGACGAATTAATATCTTGTAGATGCGTTGTTTATTGTTTCGATGGCCCTTCCTTGATTTCATTATGGGGAGGACCGCATAAAATGCTTTGTTAGCTGGCGTGATTCTGCTTTGAATTTCATGTCATTCATTGCTGTCCTTTGTGAGAAGGGCTCCCAGGTATACGAATTCATCCACCTGCTCAAATTTGACCAACCTTGTTATCTGCCGAACACTCTTTTCCGAGATTTTCCGTGGCTCATAGTAATATTCTGCCTCTCTGAGACAGTTCTTCGTGTCTGGGTCATGTATTTAGTTTTCGTTTCATTGACCCTGAGCCCTACTTCACTCGCTGCCGACTCCAACTCCTGGAATTACTCCTCCTTAACACAAAGTATTGATCAGGCCAGAATATACACGTCGTCTGCGTACGCCACCAACTGTGTGGATCTTACGAGTAGCGTACCTCTGGTGTCCACTGAGGTTACTGAAGTTGCCTTCCTAACGACATACTCGAGCACCAAGTTGAGAAGCATGAGAGCGAGACCATCTCCTTGCTTGAGACCTGACTCCATTGCAAAGCTTTGAGTTAATTCGTTTTGGATTTTTACTTGGCACTCATTGATTCCCATCGTGGCTTTTATTGACTGAACTAATTTGGGTGGAACACTTAGTTCAATCGTTATTCTGTACGGTCGACACTGACAAAAATCGAAAAACAGTTGGTGCACATTAATATCATAATCCCAGCAGTTTGCTAGCTCCTGTTTTACTGAGAATAACTGGTCCGTTGTCGATCGTTCGGATCTGAAGGCACCTTGATATTTTTCGATGCTGTTGTTAGCGTATTCACTAAGTCTTCGTTCGATAATTTTGTAACACGTACACAACAATGATATCCCTCTGTAATTTTCGCAACGGTCACCCTTTTTGTATTCAGGACATATAATGCTTTTCCGCCAATCGTCGGGTATTTTTTCAGTTGTATAGATTTTAACAATTAATTTAAATCTTCAACTGGTGAGCTCTGTTGCACCTTCTTTCAAAAGCTCTGCTGGGATTGCGTCAATTCCAAGCGCCTTGTTCGATCTTAAATTATGCAGGGCTGTCTCTACTTCATCATAGGTTTAAGCAATGGGCAGTGTTTATCTCTATCTGGATCTTCCGGAATTATAAACGATTCAGTCTGTGATGTCGTTCTATTTAACAATGTTCGGAAGTACTGAACCTATCGTGCATTGATTTCGGTAGCGTCGCTTATGATGTTGCCTTCTTCGGCCTTACAGGGGGTAGTTTGCGGTTCGTAACCTTATCTCATTTCTTTCACGGTATTAAATGTTGCGCGCACGTTATTTTTCTTCAAGTTTTCGTCTAGTGATAAAATTTTGCCTTTGTTCTTTTTCTGTTGTTTTCGTCTGCAGATCTTCTTGGCGTCTCGCCTGAGTCGCTGATGGTTTCCCTTTCTAGCTCGTGTTCGTCTTTCGAGAAACAGTCGATAGGCTTCGTTTTTCTTAATGATCTCTTCTTGACATTCTTCATCGAACCAGTCATTTCGTTTTCTCTGCTCTAAATGCCCTAAAGTGTCTTCAGCTGCGCGCTGAATGGAATCCTTAATATTTCGCCACATTTGGTCAATACTTTCCTCAGGCTCAGCCTAAGTTAATGCCTCAATATGTGATTTGATTGTGGTCATATATTCCACTTTCGTTGTGTCGTCCTTCAGTTTGGCCCTTGTTAGCTATGCGACAGCGGTATTTAGCTCGAAGAAGAAAATGGTTCGCGCCACGTCCTGACATCTAGAATGCTTGAAGCAGTCTTTTTTTCGATGAGAATGTGGTCAATTTGATTGAAGGTGTGCCCATCTGGTAATGCCCACGTCATTTTGTGAATGTTTCTATGCGGGAAGCAGATGGAGTCGTTCGTTTCATTATGGAAGCTATGCCCTCCTGTTAGGCCCCTATGAAACAATTCGTTGCCAAATTTTCTGATGAAGTCTCCTTTTAGAATTTTGTTGTCATTGTAGGGCAACCCGTCAAAAGTACTGTCATGCCGGGCATAGAACTCGTCTTTAATGATATCATTTTTCTCCTCTGTAGGAGCATGACAGTTGATAAAGCAAACGCTGAAGAACTTCAACTTGAAGCGGATTAAGCAGATTCGTTGATCGGTATGAATTTCGTTGCGAGTTGTTTGAACGCTTTATCTACCACAAAGGCGATACCGAATTCTCTGCTTTCTTACTTTTTGCCGCTGGTCGTGTGAGATCTGCAAGATCTGCAATGGTTAACTTTAATTCCGAGCCATTTCGTTTCTTGGAGAGCGAGGATACAGATCTTGTTACGAGATATCTCCTGAAGATGTTCTCGCAATGCACCCGTTCGATGGAGAGTGAACGCACATTCCAAGATCCAAAAGAATAATCCATTTTCCGTTGCCGTAGTCGTGGTCGTTTGATCCGTCGAATCCAAGGCTGTAATCCGGGTTCCTGGACACACGAGCTTTTTTTCCGGGGAGACGTTGTCAGCGTTTCGCCTAACCCCCAAACTGGAGGGATGCCAGTTCCGATTAGAGGCGCGGAATACTCGCCTTCACCCTTCTCCGTCTGCTGTTTTGAATAAAACACCCGGTGGTCAGGATAGGAAATAGGATCCATTAGCAGAGCTGTTCATGTTATTTACAGTGGGATTTTCAGAGAATTTATGCTACGTCATGTACCAGATCACGATTACGCTCTTGTGACCCTTACTACCATGTCGGATATATAACCTCCATATTAACACTTTTTATTAAAATAAAAACATCAGAGCTTTTCAAATAAGCATATTTTTTTTTTCAAATTTCAAAATAGGCGGTCTTAATGGAACTACTCGCATTACTAGCATCGCTACGTATGAAATATTATGAAAAAGAAAAATATATACTTTAATCGTAGCTATGATCTTATCTGGAATACTTCTCCTACGCAAAGCATTCCATTTTTAATCTCGCTTAACGTTCACACATATGTGATGTGGTGGCGAACCCATTTCGGCGGACGGTCTGCGCAAGACGGAATCCAAGCTGATAAACTTCGAGAGTGCTCTCTACGACATCACTAATCTTATTTAGAATACCTTAGCCATGCTTTCTGATGCGGCAATAAGCTGTTATAGTTTATTCCACGTCAATTGCCACAATCCCGAAGGTCGCCCTTCGGGATTTTGACTATGACGCCCCTCCTTTCATTCAACCGGATGTGTTCCTTCATCCGGCACCTCAGTTTTCTTAATGGCTATATTGTTACTCCTAAATTATGGTAATATAATAATCTTATGATATTGACTGTCTGGAAGCAATGAAATTTTTTCAAAGCATTCAAAACTATACGACTGACTAAAAAAGAAGAAATTTAACAGTTAGTGCAACAAGGTATGGTCAACATTCCCATCACAAAAATATTTACCTCTAATATGGTGTTTGTGCTTTGCATGAGAGTTTAATCGTCCCTCGAATGTATCAATTAAATAAATTCAGTTTTGTCTTTACGAGAGGTTCTAATATGAAAAGCTTTAAAAATTCAAAACTTGACAAATTTGATCGTTGTCGTTATCAACGGAAGCTTTGGCGGACACAGAGAACTATCAAAATCAAGTTTTTAAATGAACTACTTGCTCTTGACATTACGTTCCATTGCATATGTGGCATTGCCATATTATGTTGATTGAGAGCGAACTTCTTAGGAAATTGTATTGAACGAAGTGGCTAGGGATAAAAAACAACCAACGCAAAGGGATTCTTTCTGTTCCCCAATCAGACGTCATCTCAATATGTAGTTGCACGTACTATCATGCCGAATAGATTTCTCTTTGAACTTAAGCTTTTCAGGGCTCTCCGATTTCTGAACTTTTCACTTAAATTTTATAACTATAACTAAATATATCCGGAAGAAAACTACTTTAATTTTTTTTATTTTCAGGATTTCGAAGAGATGAAATTCGACCATTCATAGTCGATGGCCAGCAAGTGGGATTAATCAAGCCGGAGGTCTATAAGCAGTTGCTTCGATATCCCGAGGTGTTTTGCATTCGTGATAATGAAAGTTGTAAGCAGGTCAGTTTGCACAAAAATTATGCTCAAATAAAACAAAGACTAATATTAATATTTTAAATAGGGTATAGTCGAATTGAATCCGGCTTTTCGTGATTATGCGGAACGGTCTGAAAAAATTGATAAAATCTTGCTTGAACTTAAGAATGATGGAATCTTTTCGGCTTTGAAAGGTTGGAGAGATGAGGTTTGTATTCTAAGAAAAAGATGAACGCATTAAAAGCCGATTAAAAATAAAACGTTCATTATTTTCAGTATTATGATGTAAAATCGGGCCATAACAGCCTTTTGAAAATGGACCGTTCCGCAACATGCCTGTTCGGCGTAAGAAAATACGGTATTGATATAAACGGTTACGTAAAACATCCAACACGTGGCCTATGCCTATGGTTGCAACAGCGTTCTGATACGAAAGAAACTTGGCCAGGTAAATGGGATAATATGGTTGGCGGTGGATTATCCGTTGGCTACGGCATTAAAGAAACGGCCGTTAAGGAAGCAGCCGAGGAAGCTTCGATACCCGAGCATTTAATTAAAAATCTAATATCGGCCGGTTGCGTTTCGTTCTTTTTCGAAAGTGATCGCGGCCTATTTCCAAATACCGAATTCGTATTCGATTTGGAGCTTCCGATTGATTTTGTTCCGAGCAATTCGGACGGTGAAGTTCAAGCATTTGAACTATTGCCGGCCGATGAGTGCTTAGAAAGAGCATTTGCACCAGAATTCAAAACAACTAGTTGCCCGGTAGTTATTGATTTTTTAATACGGCATGGATTTATAACACCAGAGAATGGTAAGTTCAGTTTAATTTGTTCATTGAAAAATAGTTGCTTTCTATTCTTTTCACCTCAACAAAATTGTTTATTTTAGAATTTTCTATTAAGCGTGTGGGCAATTTAAAATGAAACCAATAGTACATAATGTATTGTCATCATCATCAATGGGCTGGCTCTTGTATAACATCTTGATCCAATTGACCGCGCCCCACAGATTTCACAAAAATTTGCAGTTTTCGTTGTCCAGCGCTTGGTTTTTGGTTTTCCGACTGGTCTTTTTCTTCCGCCTTTACTTCTCGTACACGTTTGGGTATTCTTCTGTCCTCCGTTGTACACAAGCCCAGCCAACTGTAGTTTCCTGGGTGCTCAAAGATAGTATACAATTCCTGATTTTTGTCTCCCCGGTCTGAAATTTATAAATTTTTCTGGATTAAGTCCACGTTTCACTGCCATAGAAGAGTACATGTTATGGTCTTGTCGATTCCTAGCTTGGTTTTTCTATGCACATCTTTACATTTTAGCGTTGGAAGTACTGAATAATATTTTTTGTTCTCTATGATTATGCGTCTTCTCTTTTATTTATTGATCATACTTTTGGGGCCTATTGCTAAACAGCTTATCCACGATCGCCAATACGGTTTCCGTTCTGGAAGGTCAACGGGAGATCTCTTGGTATACCTGACGGAACGTTGGAACTCTTGCTTACACAAATACGGCGAAGGTCAAGTTCTTGCTCTTGACATTGCAAAAGCTTTTGACAGAGTTTGGCATGAATGTCTCCTTGTTAAGCTAACGGCCATTGGCCTCGATGCTACCCTCATTCGATCGATTGAGAGTTTCCTGTCCGAACGCACTATACGAGTCGTATTAGATGACGTTATTTCTTTCTCTTTTCCAACTAATTCTGGTGTCCCTCAAGGTTCTGTCCTATCGCTTACTCTGTTCTTAGTATTTATCAACGACCTTTTGTCTTCTACTCTTAATCCGATCCATAGTTTTGCAGTTGGCAGTACTTTAGATAACACTTTTGAATTTAACTCTGCTGTGGATTCTCACAAGCAATTTGTTGCTTCCAAACGCAGGGAGATATTCGGTTCGTTGAACTCCGACCTTGAATTAATCCTGGAATGGGGCAGGAAAAATAGAGTAAAGTTCAACGCTGCTAAAACACAGGCCTGTCATCTTTCCCTTAAACGTGATGTTCCAGCGTCGTCGTCTAATTTAGCCTTTAATGGCGTACCAATTTGCTCTGTAGATGAAACTCATCATATTAGGCGTAAAATTAAATAACCATGTTGATTGGAGCAAACATATCTTTGATGTTGCCCTTGATACCTCCAAACGCCTAGGTATTCTTCGGAAATGTAAAAAATATTTTACGCCTCACGACTTAGCTACCATCTACAAGGCTTATATTCGACCTCGTTTAGAGTACAATTCGCATTTATGGACTGGGGCACCCAAAACACACTTTGCGCTGCTCGATCGAATCCAAAAACATGCGTTCCGACTAATTGGAGACGACACCATTACGGTTTCTATTGACTCCCTCGAACATCGTAGGAACGTTGGAGCACTCAGCATCTGCTATCGCTACTTTCATGGTAAATGTAGTGCGGAACTTAAATCACTCATTCCTTCACTTTTCATTTTTCCCAGAAATACTCGTAAAGCTAAACGCGCACACGAGTTTACCGTCAACCCTATTCCTACTCGTACTTTGAAATAAAGACAGTCATTCATCTCCCGAACGTTCAGACTTTGGAACGCATTGTCTTCTAGCATATTTCCAAGCAAGTATAACCTTCAGCGCTTCAAAAATAATGTCCATCGCCATTTCCGTGTCTCTCTCCCAAAATTCCCATAGCACTACCAAATTTCATCCTCTTCCTATACCGAAATAACTGTGTAATGCATTAAAGGGTCACCCCCTAAGTTATAATCGGTGCCATAAAAAAAAAATCTTCATGTTCCGCTATTTTATCAAATTCCGTATCGACGTCTTCCAATTTGAGTAGCGATATCCCGCAATAAGACTCGTCGCAGCCGTTTAACAATGCAATAGAACCAATAGATCTTCTATTTTATCGAAAATCGCGGAATCATCTTCGATCACCTGATAATCCGGACTACTTAAATAGTGAATATTCTTTAACCGAATCATTTATCCACAATTCCATTGTTCGAAATACCCTTAATGCCTTTAGTATCATTAGTCGAGCGTGCAAAAATGAGGCTAGCACTATTTCTTTTCGTTATTTGTCCAATTCGAAACACAACTTCCGGGTTTCGGCACCAAAATGTTAATATTACGTGGATTGAATGATTTCGTGTTTCCTATAATGATAATTATTGTTGATAATACTAATATTGTCAGTAGTACCAACCGCTACGGAGTCTCGTTAACAGCTGAGCAATATATTTTTTCAACAAGTCGTCCTATCAAGGCATAGGACAGAAACAATTCTCTTCCACAATGCGCAATCCTAAACAACGGCCTGTTCAACTGCTCATTTCCATGTGCTGCATGGTCTACAAACCCGACGTCTTCCTTAAGGGTTAAACACCCAAAACGTGCCTGGAGATGTTTTGCTCTGGTTGGCCGAACCACTGCCAGTTTCACCTTTAAATCGTAATGCCTATTTTATTCTATCCAGTTGCACTCCAACGGTTATCGTTGGATATCACATCTGGCCAGAATATTTCTGAAAAGCGTCAGAGTCATTAGTCTGTCAGTTTGCAGTTGCTTGGTAAGCGTAACGGTTACTTTCTATGTAGTACAATCATATAGCACGTTGTTTCTGTCCTATGCCCCATATAGGGGGTCTTAACAGGAATTTGATTGATTTGATTTGATGACCTTACCTGGAATACCTCTCCTGCGCAAAGCATTCCATATGTAATCTCGTTTAACACTGTCGAAAGCCTTCTCGAAGTCAACAAACATGAGATGTAGTGGCGAACCCATTTCGGCTGACTGCTTCAATATTATCCGTAGGGTATTTTTGAGGTAGGTACAAGACGACCCTTTACGGAATCCAGCCTGATAAACTTCGCGAGTGTTCTCCACGACATCACTAATCCTATTGAGAATTACCTTAGCCATGATTTTCGATATGTCTCCTAAATACTGAACAATAACTGGCAACCGGCAGCAATAAGCAATGTCAGTACTTTCATCACTCTGCAAACTGAAATATGGAGACTGTTTAATTTCACAAACCGGCCTGATCTTCCATATCATTAAACATCGTTTCGATCCGTGCCTTCACAGTATTGTTCGATAGGGGAATTTCTTAAATTTTCTTAGAAGCTTCAACTCCTACAATTTTTTCGAGTGCTTTAATCAAACACCAATTGCATGTGGTCTCTTTGCCTTGACGATTAACTATGAATCTTCATATGAAGCTGAGAGGAATTTTTCAGACCATTCATATCTTCTTTTTCAATGGCACTAGAGCCAAAATCAGATTTTTGCCTCCGGACCTTAACGGTACTTAACATTTTTTATTTTTTTATTATGGAAGAGTTGTTTGCCCTCTATCACCTAATTTTGGTGGCCAAGGTATATCCATGCAAGTAGTGTGCTGAAAGTATACGTCGACCGCAGTTTGAACTACCGACCTTTACATATTAGACCAACATGCTTCCCATTAGGCTACACCCTAGCTAGACGATGCTGTACCACTTTTCCCTAATTTCATTTTCTTTAAGTTTTATAATTTGCTGGCGAAAGATTCAGGTGGCTGACTCAAGTTAGGATGAACTGTCTTTAAATGACATTCTAACTTTGCAGGTTTTAGGGCTTCGTTGCTGAGGACACCAGAACAAATTACGTCCTGTGGTCTCGTCTCCTTATTGACATCAATTGCTTTAAATCCAAACTTCAAATAATCACTATCACATTTCCGCTTTGGAGCCATTTTCGACAGAAAAAAGTACAAACATTGCTTTTAAAAATCCTCATTTAATTTATCGCTTTTTTTTATAGAGGTAGTGTCCCATTAAGACCGCCTATTTTTAAAAACGCACTGGTTATTTGAAAATCTCTGGTGTTTTTATATTAATAAAGAGTGTAGACATGGAGGTTGTGTATGGAACAGAATATCCGGAAAAAAAAGCTGCACGATCAAAAAAATGTGGCTAAATCCAAAATAGGCGGTCTTAATGACATACCCTCTATAAGCTGACGCACCACTCCGGAGGCTCTCGCAGACCACCTGTGGTCCGCAGACCACCGGTTGGGAACCACTGATCTAGAGCGACATCGTCGACTAGGCCGTATACATGCAAAATATTGTTGGCAAGGCACAGCAAGTTTTCGTGAGTGCTCACATTCTCGCCTCTCAGATTTGGCATTCGTACAATAATCAACATAAAACTACATACACGAAACGCCTTGTTTGGCCACCCAAGCCATGCGCGCGATGCCACCAACTAAGAAATTAACTTCATACTTACTCACTATTCAGGAACACAAAGGAAAAATGTTCGATGAAAATATTCAAAACAGAAAGCTCCAGCTCAGAAGTAGAATTTGGCCAACATCTCCAATCATTTCTATTTCTGAACAGTGGAAACAATAGTATCCGGTATTAGTTTTTTTTTTTTGAAAAAAGTAGAATTCTAAAGTGTTTATACTTTAGATGAAATCTGAGAGTATTATAAGTTTACCACAAAGCTTGTAACGCTAAGAAATAAGGCTCGGAGAAAAAATTAATGATACAGAAGTTCATATAATCACTCAAAAATCTCAAAACCGGATGTCCGTCTGTCCGTACGCGTCCTCTCTAGCTTAAGAACGCGTTGAGCTAGAAAGTTCAAATTTCGTACACATTGTTTTTAATAGAAAAGTAATGTCAAGTTCGTGAACGGGCCAAATCGCTCCACCCCTTCTACAAAATTACACAATTTCGCAATTTGACAATAAACGGATTTGCTCGAAAAGTTTAAAAGCTATTGAAATTTGGAATGCATTATTGTTATGATAATTTCAATCTACTGTATAAAAATTATTCGAGTCCTCCCCTTTCTTCCACCACCTCCCATGCAAACTGCACTTTTTCATGAAATACTAAATTTACTCGTACGTATAAAATTTATCGAGCTGAAGTAAGAAAAAAAAATTAGACGATTAGCTTCACTCCTTTTAACCCCCCCCCCCATCCCAATGCCACCTCCCCTACAAACTGCACAATTTCATAAAATCCAATACACTAATATTCTCAGTACCTATTAAATTTTTGAGTCCTAAATTTTGCATAAAACATTTTGATAGCAGTTCTAGCGTGATGTGAAAAAATTAGTTCAGTGTCGTCACCCCCTCTACCAGTTTCCCTACCAAATTTCTTCAAATCAAAAAAATCCTCTTTAATCTAGAGTATCGGACGATTGGGCCTTACGTCCAATCGCAGCCTTATGTTTATACTCTAGATGAAATCTGGAAGTATATTGTGTTTGCTTTATCGTTTGTAACGCTAAGAAATAATGCTCGCACAGAGTCGCCAAGGGTTCAGAAATATTTGTTATCGCTAAAAAACCTCGATTCCGAGTGACCGTGTCTGTCCGTCTGTCTACAACATAACTCTCTGGAAAGCTTTGACCTATTGTGATTAAATAGGAATTTCAATTAAATTATTTTTCTTCAAAACCGTCAAAGCTATCAACTTTAAATTTTGAGAAAAGTATACTTTTACAAATATCATTCACGTTGAAATTTGGTTTTGATTCGAATACTCCTTCTACCACCTCCCATACAAATGCACAATTTTGGTAAATGCATTTAATCGATTTTCATTCATACTAGAAAAAGTACAAAGTTAAAATGTTGTCTGAATTTGACCCTTAATAATTTCAATGAATTCTAAAATATTGTTGCGAGCTAGAGGTTCGCCGGGATTTCAAAAAAAACACAATTCGTTTAAAAATAAAGGATAATTTATTTATTCGCACGTTTCACTTTAATTCGCACTTTTAATTTAATTCTTACTATACGGCACCACTGATATCGTGTTCTTCTACCGGTTCACGTTCTCTCGCAGATGTTGCTGAACTGACCGCTGCTGTCTGAAAGTTGCGGATATTTATACCAAATCTCCCAGACAGGTGTCGTTGGGTGTGTGTGTGTGTGTGTCTAGACTATTCTAGATTGCCAACATTTTGGAGTATACGAGAAGTTGCTGGAACTTTGTTTATGGCGTTTTACATGTTGGGGGACTTTTCTGGCCTTTTCTGGGAACATCAAAATTGCGTGGTTGCCAAATCTATTACATTACCCTCTCCTTAGTCCCTGTTCGTCCCGAACAGAGTCGTTCACTTCCTCAATGGCACCATGGTACTTTGTTAGCCGGTCGAGATGTACCACTTTCATTTTAGTGCGAGATTTTCGCTGATTCCATCCATTCTATGGTTCGGTCGTTATCCTCTGAATTGTTTTTCCGGCTTCTTTTTCCTTCTCCTCCTTGGCAGCACGTTTACTTTCCTTTTCACGTTCCGCATTCTTCCTTTCGTGATCTTCTTGATCACATCACTTCTCATGTTCGGCCTTGTCACTATTATTCGCATGAAGTAATTGACTGTCACGACTTCTACCCGTTCGTTCGCGATCCTTATTCGAATGTCTATCTTTGCTTCCATGATCTTTCCCGATGTATTGTTCTTGTTGCAATCGATCTTGCCGACTCGGGGTTTTCGATCGACTCCGGCGTCTTTTATGAAAACCGTGTGTAAGATTTGAACTCTGACGACTAGTTCTTGACCAAGAACTACCTGCCCGATCTCCATCTTCGCATTGCTTAGCAGCGCAGCCGGAACAATAGTTGGTCGATTTCGGCAGTCGAGTCTCAAGTGTCCTGCCTGTCCACAATTCCAGCATCGGGGGGCACCAAATCTTTCGCTCCGCTTGGTATACTCTGTTTTCTGACACACACACTCTTTTGCTATTTCCCGGACTCGATAGTTGCTCCGCGAGCTTTGCTTGGCAGCTTCGAACGTCAGCCCATATACTAAGGCTTCGCCAATCGTTTTCTTACCCGCTTGTTGCAGCTCTCTGTCCTGTACAGCATTGTTAAATGCGAAAACAGCTGTATCGTTGCGTTGCTCTGTTTGCGCATTAGGAAGCGATAATAGTGTGAGTCGTTCAATATCGCGTGCCAGCTCTTGAAGTGTTTCACCATTCTTTTGGGTTCGGTTGTACAGCTGTATTTTGTAGATCTCTCGCATGTGGTCACTGCCGCAATGAAGATCCAATGTCCGGACTAACGTTGAAAAATCTTGTCGCTGCTCCTGCGGCATTGTTTGGAGAACCTCTGCTGGTGGACCTCTTAGCGCCAATATAAGAGCCGTTTCCCGTTCCAGATCATTCCAATGATTGTTTCTTGCAGCAGCCTCAAATTGGATCTTATAAATCGCCCACGGTGTTTGTCCATCGAAGATTGGAGCTTTGAAACCCTTGTGCGTAACGTGTTCTGCCTTGATGACTCCAGTCGCTTTCACGTTATCGAGGTCCCTTTTTAGGCGTTCGACTTCTTGTACAATCCCGGATATCCTTTCCGTAATTTGTTCTTCGAAGAGTCGAAGTTTCTTCTCTACGTTTTCTTCTATTGCCTTACACATGGTGTCTATTTTATTATTTTGCAGCTCCAATTTTTGGTTGTGGTCTGGTCTAATTTCTGATTCATGTCCGCAGATTGTTGTTTAATGTCGACTGATTGTTGCTCTAATTTGTTCATCATTTGTTGCATTAACTGTGTCAGAGCATCCGATGTACCAGAGCACTCCTCTTCCCGAACTTGTTTGGTTTGGAACTCAAAACTATCTGCATCCTCACCCTCAGCCTCAAGTGTCGCGATCATACGGCTGACGAGTTCAGACTTGCTCCCTGTCGTAGATAACTCGCGTCTACTGAGCTCGTCCTTCAGCTCCGTTAATTTTAAGTCCTTTAGATACTTAAATATTTAAATTTACGTCACTGCTCACTAAATCACTCGAGAATATTCGATTTCACAAAATTCTCACTGTCCGTTCGAGAATTTTAGTTCCGCGATTTTACTTCGCTAATTAAAGTCACTGCTCACTAAATCACTCGAGAATATTCGATTTCACAAAATTCTCACTGTCCGTTCGAGAATTTTAGTTTCACTTTTCCGCTCTCACAAAATTATACGTTCGAGAATTTTAATTTCACTCGCGATTTTTAACCCGAATTTATCCTTGAAATCCCACTTCTGACATCAATTGTTACGAGCTAGAGGTTCGCCGGGATTTCAAGAAAAACACAATTCGTTTAAAAATAAAGGATAATTTATTTATTCGCACATTTCACTTTAATTCGCACTTTTAATTTAATTCTTACTATACGGCACCACTGATATCACGTTCTTGTACCGGTTCACGTTCTCTCGCAGATGTTGCTGAACTGACCGCTGCTGTCTGAAAGTTGCGGATATTTATACCAAATCTCCCAGACAGTTGCTGGAACTTTGTTTATGGCGCTTTACATGTTGGGGGACTTTTCTGGCTTTTTCTGGGAACATCAAAATTGCGTGGTTGCCAAATCTATAACAATATGAACTTCGCTTCACTGCTTCTACGACCTCCCATACAAATTTTTGTATTGGAAATTCAAAAAAAGTATTTCTCCTTCGAATATATGAGATTAAGGATGGCAAAAATTCAATATCTGTGAAAAAGAGCAGCTCTTTCAATAGTAGTGATTTTTTCACCTCTATTCTCCATGCTAGTGCACAATTAAAAAAAAAAATGGACAAACGGACAAAGCAATTTACTGCGAAATCCTGCATCTAACAATCAGGCAGACCCAATCTCATGCCCAATACCACCAGCTCAGTGTACATAGTGAACATTTCCCCCTCAGAATGAAAAGATTTTCTTTTACTACAGGATGGCAAAAATGTCAATCGCATCGCATATAAACAAACCAAATAAAAAAAAACACCCGGTCATAGAACTATTACTATTACTCACACAAGCAATTTCATCAATGAAGAACGTAAAGTTCTTTTCGACACAGTGGACTGCAACATAAATCGGAGGAACTTGTAATAGCCGCAACTCACATGTCCCACCACCGACGAGATCGAAACTCAGAAAAAAACCCGCCAAACAAATCTCCAGTAAAGCACACCATTGACCACTTCGCACGTCCCACATCACTTATCAGATCAGATCCCACCGATCAAAATGTCGCTAAGCAAATCGCAGTCGCATTTCACCTATGACCTATTCATTCATTACTAAACTTCCTCAGTGTAAAGCAATATCACTGAGAGCACGAGCAATGTGTAGATGGTGTAGATATCACCAAAGACTATGAACTAGGTTTGGGATAGACTATATTATTGATAGTCTTTGATATCACTGAGCTGAGCAGTGAACAGTTTGTAGATATCGCTGAGCGCGAGATATAACAGATACAAAGACAATAGAATGTATCAGATGTCGCAATCGAGCAACGAAAGAGCTTCCATAAGAACGACGTTCATACGAAATTTCTTTCGTTGCGCGATCGATGAGCTTAGCGCTGGGGATGGGTAAAGTGCGACTGAGATTTGTTTGGCTCGATAGGTTTTGAGATCTGCTAAGAGCTTTACGTTCTTCATGATGAAATTGCTTGTTTGAGTTATATCGTGTGAAAAAAAGAAAACAATGGACCTTTTTGGTTCGGTTTTCTATGACCGGGTGTTTTTCTTATTTGGTTTGTGTAAATGCGATGGGTAAGCGGCGGTTTGTTTGGCGAGCTTTATTCTGAGCTACGATCGTCGGGGTTACGTGGGATGTGTGAGTTGCGCGATTAATGTACGAGTGCGAACAAAAACTTTTGTAGCAATGATCATTGCGGCAATTTCATTGCCGATAAACCGTAAGCAGTATGTATTTGCTATGCTCTTCTAGTCGCAGCTCTTTTAAATTTTCAATCGCAATATGCAATTGCTCTTTTAAAATAGCAGTGAAAAAATCGCAGGTATGTAAAATAGCATACCATCTCTATATCAGAGCTATCGACTTTAAAATCGTAACGAAGCAATGTGATTAGGATGTTTATAAGCAGATTTAAAATCATCCAAAACCTTCCACTTTCTCTGCCATCTCCCATACAATTACCATAAAATCAGACAAAAATTGTTCAATTTCCTCGAATATTATAAAAGCATAAAAAATTTCGCGTACTACGTTTGGTGTTATATACAAAAATTGTGAACCTCTCCCCTCTGCTTTTATCACCTTCCATACAAAAGTCACAATTCACTATTCGAAAGAATTTGAGATGACATATTTTTCCGGTATAATAAACTCTTTCCTATTTCATCTAGAGTATCATATGATTGGGCCCAATCATATTGTTGTTATTTTTTATTATTTTCTTTCTTCTAAGAAAGTGTTTCATACGAAGTGGTAACCAGTTTTCAATAAGTGTTTAATGTGTTTGATGAGTTGCAAGAGAGAAAAAGCAAAAAAAAACTGCGCTCTCCGCTTGTCGCGTCTTACATCCTTAAGCTGTATATCTGCATTGCGGTAGTTTCGTCTCAAGTCGGGAGTGCTTTGTTCGACATCGGGTTGAGAGATGATTGCCAATTCGGCTTTTTTTCGATTGCCAACATTGTCCCATGTGTTTTGCGATATCCAGGAATTCTAATCGCTTTGCTTTGTTATGAATATGTGTCTGGTTGCCTCCCACTTGGCGTCCAGTGTGCGCATTCCATCTTGTGGTGTGCGCATTCTATCATGTGGTATACTCGCTTTTTTTGTTGACATCTCTCGAGTTTATCCGCATTAAGCTTGCGCTTTATCTGAAGAATTCGTTGCGGTCGGAAAAATGCTGCGCACAATTCTAGCAGACACTCAATGTTCGAACGTTGCAGAGGCCAATCATAGTCCGTTTTCGAATTCCAGAAGTCGTTACCGTAGAATCCGTTCGTATACGAGTCGCTGTATTAGTTTGATAAGCTCATGTTCCAGTCAGTGTCCATTTGCCAATTCTAGGGCCAACAGGACTAGCTGTGTGTGTATTTACTACCCCCATCCTACAGGTGGAGAGATACTGTGAAAATACAAAAATCGTAGAAAGAGTGTTGTGCAAATATATAATAACTCATCCACAAAAGGCAATATATGTTCAGGAACTTGATAGTCAGGAGGGCACGACCCGATTTGGGATGTAGTGCTATTGAAGTAGAATAATTATAAATGCTTAGGCATGAAGGGGCTATCATACATGGAACGTACGCCACTGACTTGATGAATCTCTCGTGGATTGCTTTCTGTCCAAAAACAACAATTTCGCTTGTTGACGAAGCCATTTATTATTTTTCCAGCGGTGCTCATCGTATGTTCTTAGCGCTTCATGTTGTACACGATAGATTAAAATTGCTAAATAAAGACGGCGATGAGACGTGAAAGTTCAAAAACGCTTAATGGAAAATCCAACACAAAAATCTTGAACTCTTAAGTAAGAAAATATAATCAAATTCATTTTTTCTTTACTTTCTAGAAATAAACTTTACGCAAATTGTTGAGCTGCTTCACGTACCACTACAGACGTTATACACGTATAAATCAAAGACTGTTGCGAATAGTTTCGAAAATGGACATATTAAAAATAATTAAATTAATTTAAAAAAAAGAAAAAAAAAAAAAAACAAATGGAAAAAAAAGACAGCTACATTACTTTTATTTGTTATTGTATTTAAATGTTGTATTTTAATTTAATAAAAGCAAATTGGTTCTTGTATTGGTTGAGGTTAAAAATTTAGATCAGAAAATTGGAGAATAATTAAAACGTCAATGAGTAGTGAATTTATTTTCTTTATTTTATAAGCAGATTGTGCATAAGTTTATTCGAATAGTTTTATCGTTCTGTCTAACTTTTTTTGTTTTTTTTTATTAGCAAGTATTAAATCCTTAATTCATTTATTTAAGATTTGACAAACTTAATTAAATTTTATAACACAAGTATTCTCACTAATTTATTGTCATCACTACTCTTTGATTCCAATAATTTTTTGTTTGTTTTTTAAGTCGATTATTTATAGAAACAAAATTGGGTTTGGACAAAAAATAAAAATAAATAAATAAGAATAGAACAACAATTAAGGTTAACAATTTTTGAAATATCTTATACAAAAAAAAAAATTGGAAACGAACATGAAAATTAATAATATTCACTAAAACTGTTTGTTATTTATTAATATGAGTTAAAGTGAAAGAAAAAAAAAATCTAATATTACTTTCCGTTTGTTTTAAAATCGTGATTGTTAACTTTTATTTTGTAAATAAATTAAATATATTGCCTCCTATACAAAAATTACAAATATAATTTATTAAAGTTCAGATTGGCCAGAATAACCACATTTTTGCATGTGTGTGTGCGTTGTCAAGCGATTGATTATACACAGAAGAAGAACAAAAAAATATAACGATTGGATTTCTAAGATAGAAAACACCAAAATAATGATGTGATAGTTTAAACCAAATTATTTTTATTATTTTCAACATATTTCACAAATCGTCTCTCGCATGTTCAAAACTCTGTTAGACGCATTCCCCATTTAAAAATATGAAAAAGAAAACTACCTCGACGTAATATTTGAATAGCAATAAACACTCAAAGACATTTTGCGATAGCTAGAAACTTAGAAATCCATTCTAAAAATTAAGATTTAAAAATTTACTTAAATATAAAAAAATGCCTATATAAATATTTTCAATGTTGTTAACGAAAATTAAACAAATAATAGCTTTGTGTTTTCAAATTCCCATTTTCCAACTATTTATTTTTATATTATCGAATATTTAACGTTTTAAATAAATTTTCAATCTAATTGTGTTATACAAAAAAAAAAAAGAAGAAAAATTATATTAGTTACTTGTTTCTCCATGTGTGTATTTTATCTTCATTCTTTTTTCTCTATTTTAATAAACATATATTTGTTCGCACAAAAGTGATTATGCATAAAAAAAAAATACAAAACAAAAATAATAAAATATTATAAACCGTAAAGCAACAAAAAAAAACTATTTAACAGACACAAAGAAATTTATCCATTGCTTAAGTAAGTTTTATGCCAGTTTTAACGATTTTACATCAATATACTATTTAAACGTATTCAAAGTTTTTATTTTAGAACAGACAAAACAACAAAATATTTAACTGACTCTAAACAGAAAACAAATTTTCTATTAAATGATTTTATTTCTTTCAATTTTAATTATCTCAGCTATTATATAAAAAAAAAGTTCTTTAACGATAGTGTCCGTTCGTTATTCCGATTATAAGAATATTTAAAACTCCCAACAGTTGAACGGACGTGAATGTCGTTTTCTTTCTATTACTCAAATTTACTCGAGTTGTGTTTTATTTTAGTAATCAAGAATTAACTACAAAAAAAAAAGTAGCATTGAATAATAAACAATAAAGTTGATAAAAAAAATATATATTGATGGTAAATAAACATAAATAACAGTAAATTATTAAACAAATTATTGCGAATATTTAATCAGGAAAAAATATTACAAGATGAAATATGTATAACAAAAAAAATTAATAATAATAATAATAATTGAACAATTGAAAGCATCTACCAAGCTTGATCAACGAATTTTCTATGAATGAGATATACATGCATATAAAAATTTAATTGTAATTTAGCGCATTCCGCAAGAAATAAAAAAAAATAAAAAATGTATTTTCAAAAATTAAAATTATTACCTGTCCTATTTATTTATTTTTTCATTAGGATGTCTACATAACGTTCGAGACAAAAACTGTCATTGAATAATTTAGTTTTTTCAATGGATAATGTGGAGTTGAAACATTTTCGGGCTTGAAAACATTTTTGTGATGTGAACGATTTGTTGCCGCAACCGGTTTTAAGTTCGAGGTCCAGAACGTAAACTGCACTATGTCGTTGTTGTTTTCTAAAAGTTACCGTAATTTATTCAGCTCTTCGAAAGCTTTGTAGAGGTACACTGTGGTTGCATTATGTATCTCGATTCGAATATTAAATTCAAGTTTTTAAGACCGATTGACAACGCGTATCTCGTTACGAGAGTTTGATGTACATAAAGTGAAAAAAGTATTAGTTTCATGTTTTTGTGGCATCACGTACAGTGCCGGAAAAAAGTTTGGAAACATGGTCTCTCAACCCACAATCATAGCTCTGAAACAGAATTCCTGGTACTTACACCTATGAAACTTTGCATAGAATAGCTGTATCCCATTTCTTTTTAATCTTTAAAGGGATATTTAATTATAGCAACTCTAAAAAAAATAGTGACAACAGTTTCGAATATGTCTGGTAATACTTGCGGAAAAAAGTATGGTTTTTGTTGTCAAAAAGTTAATTAGAACCGTTTACTTTGAAATTGAATGTCATTAGTAGTTATTTGTTGTGCGACTGAATTAAATTTAACTCCAATTAAAGTTTTTTTATGAAACATAATTAAAAATGCCGAAGTGTAAGTTGTACTCAATGGATTTGAAGGAGAAAATCGTTTCTTTGTTCAATAACGGAACAAAACAAATTCAAATTTCACAAAAACTTGATATACCAAGAGGAACAAATTCGAAAACTATTAAAAACTTTCATCAGCGAAGGACAGTCGAGTGTGCTCCAAAGTCAGGGAGGCCTAGAAAAACAACAGCAACCACCGATCGCATAGTTCAAAGGATGTCTAAGCAAAAACCAGGACAAACGGCCACTGAGATCAACGCCGAGTTAAAGAACAGAGGTATTTCAGATGTGACAGATCGGACAATTAGAAATAGATTGATGGAAATCGGCCTTTTTGGAAGATCTCCACTGAAGAAGCCACTCTTATCAAAAGCCAATATTGCAAGAAGACTAACATTTGCAAAAGAACACATTCTTTGGACTCCCAGCAAATGGAATACAGTTCTCTGGAGTGATGAATGTAAATTTCACCTATTTAGAAGCGATGGAAAACATTACGTTAGAAGACCACGGGGTGAAAGGTACAATGCAAGGTATCAATTACCAACAGTTAAACATGGCGGAGGATCGGTAATGGTTTGGGCATGTTTTTCACGTTCTGGAGTTGGCCCAATTTTTCGGATAGATGGGATAATGGATCGGTTTCGGTATTTGGAAATACTGCAAAACAATATGCTTCCATTAGAGATACTCGATACACACTAACACTTCTGTCCTAATAGAGTTTGGACAATGCCCTTATACCAACAGTTAAGACTGCGTTTAGAAGCACAAGAAGGCAACATAAGAAATACGAAATTCGGCCAAACTTGAGTTTGGCCGATTTCAAATTTACGGATACGAGCGAAAACTTGCGTTAAACTACAAGTTTTTGAATGGAATTCTCATTAAAACCGAAAATGAATATGACTTTCATAAATAACAATTCAATTTGATTGTGTTTACTTGATAAAAGAAAAAGAATTGAGAAAATTCAAATTTCGGACGAAATTTCCCGCGCAATCGGGGTACACCCCATGTCCAAACTCTATTAGGACAGAAGTGTTAGTGTGTATCGAGTATCTCTAGCTTCCATATGCTGAAGAAGAAATGCCGTTACGTTGGATTTTCCAACAAGATAACGATCCGAAGCATTCTTCGCGTTTAGTTAAGGATTGGTTCCAACAGGAAAAAGTGAGTGTTATGGAATGGCCTTCACAATCCCCAGATCTGAATCCAATCGAACACCTATGGGAACATGTAAAGCGTAAAATTCGACACACAAAAATTTCTAATAGGAATGCTCTGTACGACGAAATCATTAGAGAATGGCAAAATATCCCGGATTCATTTTGCGAAAAGTTGATGGACTCAATGGAGAGGAGATGCAAGGCTGTACTAAAAGCAAAAGGGAGAAGCACTAAATACTAAGAAAAACATGTTATTTCCTTTAAATAAACTCGAATTATATGAAAAAGATATGTGTTTCCATACTTTTTTCCACGAATAATACCAGATAAAATCGAAACTGTCGTCACAATTTTTTTTAGCGTTGTTATAAACAAATTTCGCTTTGAAGATTTATAAGAAATGCGGCACTGCAATTCTATGCAAAGTTTCATAGGTGTGTGCACAAGGAATTTTGTTTCAGAGCTATGATTGGGGGTTGAGAGACCATGTTTCCAAACTTTTTTCCGGCACTGTATCTCGATATCAAATAGTTTGACAGATTGAAACACGATTTTCAATCGAGTTTAGGTTTAGGTTTAGGTTGTAGGAGGGTGGTTTCACGGAACCACAAGCACTGAGGCCATCTAGTTGGGCCCATTGTACTCCCCCTATTGTTATAAGTTGGAAGTCACTCCTCTTGCTCTAACCACTTGGTTCGGTTTGCGAACCTTAAGGGGGCGTGAGCACCAAAAAATTGAAAAATATCGAATTTTGGTTTTTTATAAAAAAAAACTTCAGAATTTCCTGAATTAAACGATATATTGCAATAAATACAATTATGTTTAAAAATAGTAAAATTTCAGAAATCAGTACGCTCCGGCATCATATAAAACTCCCTCATGGTCTTCAAACAAGTCACAAACAGCAAAACAAATGCCTAAACACAGCTATAATTTGTCAACAGTAAATAAATAAGCTGTTAATTGAAAGTGAAGTGAGCATCAGAACAAAAAAAAAAAACCTGAAAGAAAAAATAACATTGATAGATTTGGAAAAAAAACAGTAGTGACGTCCGTAAAATGTCTATCCTAACTTTATAGCGCGTTCCTGAATAATCGTGATTTTTTGAAGATCTGTCCATTTTTCTTAACAAGTACTTGACCAATTTTGTTCATTCTGTTTTATTTTGTTTGTTATTAGATTTTCTATCAATTAACGGAAGCATTTTTGAAAAAAAATGTTTTGAAGATTATTTATATATGCTCAAACGGAAACAAAAATTAGAGTTTTTTGTCAGTTAAAAAAAATATATTTCTTGAAATAATGGCATATTGATATTACATATAAAGGAAGCTTTATACATCATCTAACTAATAAAAAAACCGCATCCAAAAATAAGAAAATGGGTCATAAATATTGTGCAATTTACATGGGATTTCGCAACTGCTTACGCCCCCTTAACAGGCTCGAATGTTGGACGCCTCTGAGGTCGTCTAGTTCTGAGAAGAATCTAGAGCCTAAACAAAGGAGACGACTGTTGGAGATTTGTGGACAGTGACAAAGATAATGTTCGGTAGATTCTTCGTCTTCCTCGCAACCTCTGCACAAGCTGTCGCTCGCGATCCGCATCCTAAATGTGTGCAGCCTTAGCAAGCAATGGCCTGTGGTCAGGCCGACAATAGTTCGGATACTATAGCGACTACGTTGTAACAACTGAGCTGTAATATTTTTGTTCGGTTCTTCCCAAAAGGATTTGGCCGTTTTACAGCTTTCCAGCTGCCTCCACCCCGCCAAGAAAGAAACCCAAATAGTCTGTTTGAAGCTAGTCTTCAGCACTGTTGGTGCTACATCGACTGACTTCCTAGTGGAATTGATGTTAGCAGATCCTTGCCGTGCAAGCGTATCTGCCGCCTCGTTACCCAGCAGGTCAGTATGACCCGCTATCCAAATTAGAAAAACTTCCGTTATGGCCGCTAAGCTATTTAAATTGTATCTGCAAATGGACACTAGTTTGGATGTAGTCCTGTAGGATTGGAGTGCAAAAATGTAACAATTTCCGGGACTGTTCTGCTTATCAAGAATAATTTTTGTACACTCGTTAATGGCTAATACTTCTGCTTGGAACACTGTCGCGTGTTCTGGAAGATGAAATGAAGTTTGGATGTCGAGGTCGTGGGAATAAATCTCTGCACCTGTCCCCTGGCTAGTTTTAGATCCGTCCGTATAGAGATGAGAACCTATACAGGTGCTGAGTATCGTATTTGTTGCCCATTCGTTTCGTTCCGGAAACTTAATGTGAAACTTCCGTTTCTCAACCTGCGGTTGGTTCATGCAATCATGCTCGCGGTCTAAAAGGGAGTTTGCGTTTCTAATGACGTTTAAAATTTTTCCATGACCAATTTGTGGCGCTGACCACGATTTAGTGGTTTTTAATCTAATGGCTGCCAGAACCGCTGCTTGTTTTATAACAAGATCAAGTGGGGGTAGTGAGAGAATCACCTCCAGAGCTACAGTCGGTGTGGTTCTAAGGGCACCTGTTATGCACAGACATGCATCCGTTGGATCAGCTGTAAGGGTGCCAGAATGGTTTTTAGTACCACCGCCGGCCACCACACCAGCGCAGCATAGCAAATAATTGGTCTAACAATACTGGTATACATCCAGTGGATGAGGTGCGGTTAAGGCTCCATCTCAAACCGAATGTCTTCTTGCAAGCGAAGAAGGCTACCGTAGCCTTTTTTGCTCGTTCCTGAATATTGGCCTTCCAGGATAATTTGCTATCAAGAATCAGACCTAAATATTTAACTTGAGTCGAGAGGACCATATTGATTCCTCGAATATTTGGTGGATTGAAAGCACATGGTCTTCTTCTTCTGGAGAAGAGGACCAGATCTGTTTTTTGTGGGTTAATAGTAAGTCCTTTATCTAGTGCCCAGCTATCTAACAGTTGTAAAGCGGATTGAATGAGGTCTCCTAGAACTTGCTTAAACTTACCAGTTAGCATGATGACAAGATCGTCTGCATATGCTATTGTGGTGTAGCCGTTCTGATTTAAGATGGAAAGGGGTTCATTCACTGTTACGCCCTGTGGCGTTCCCTTATGAACAGAGCCTTTCCTTGTCTCGTCAACCATTCGTGCTACGATTTTCCGTGAACGAAGAAGCTTTGCTATCCATGCAGTCAGGAGAGGTTCCACACTATGGCTGCGCAAGGCCTCAAGTATGGCATCAATCGAGTACTAATTAGCGTTCGAGTTAATAATAATAATTTATTTAATAATTTCAATAACAATTTTAGATATAAATGTATGATTTAAATTCAATCCATCTTAAATAAACTAAATCTTACTTAAAGCAAAATAATAATAATAATTTGGGTTGATTACATAACAATGAACGATGAAGTTCACCCAAATCCGTATTACGGGTGTTCATCTGTTCATTGCAATTAACCATCACATTACAAATTAAATAAATTTAATGGATTAGTCCACATTCTATGGATAGTTTCCCAGACAGCTACGAGTTGGTATTAGGGAAATTTTCGTAATATCAAGAGATCGTATATAAGAAAATAATGAATAATCCAGATAAAGTTTAATATATTTACGATTGCTGTATAAACTTCTTTACTGCAATCTTGAGACATTTGATGTTCGCCTGTCGAATATATATTGGCAAGGAGTTGTAGTATCGAATTGCTTCGTAGATGGGATCCTTCCTCAATCGGTTTGTCCTGCAATTTCGATTTCTTATCGAAGTTGCATTCCGTGTATTGTGATTATGAATATCTGCGTTGTAAGTAATGACTATTGAAGATTGACCTCTCTAGGTTTAATGATTGCTGCAGGTTTAGCTTGTTGTAGGTTACGTATAGGTCTGTTGTTGGTGTCAGGTGTGGTAAATTATAAACGGGCTTGATGCTTTTATTCATAATCCTCGATATTCTTTTCATGTTATACATAGATGTTTGGATCCATATTACAATTCCATAGGTTATATTGGATAGAATAAACGAGTTATATAAAATTTCTTTTATTGGTGTTGGTAGAAAATTGTTACGCCGCAGGACTCCAGTGATGGGCTTCTTGCGTACGTTATTAATATGCGGAGTCCATGCTAGTTTCTCATCGATCGTTAATCCTAAATACTTGGTTTGTTTTGATCTAGATAATTCAATTCCATCTACGTTGAGTTTTAGATTAATATCATCTTTGTTTGATTGTTTAAATATCATGAAATTAGTCTTCGATGTATCTATTCCCTAACAGCCATTTCTTAAACAACTTGAGGTCAGTGTTGATAAGAAGTTCCAATTCTGGCTGATTTTTTGCTTCGTAGAGCAATAGTGTGTCATCCGCATATACTATATATTTTGCTCTTAGACCTATGTACTATATGTTATAGATGTAAAGTAGATAAAGAGTAGGGCCAAGAATTGAACCCTGCGGAATTCCAATGTTAATGGTTTTCGGAACACTGAATTTGTCCAAATTTTTTGTTATATAAGTACGTCCTAGGAGATAATTTTTTATTAAATCATTAGCTTTTCCTCTTATACCTAGTTCATTTAGACCTTGAAGCAATATTTTATGGTCTACCGTGTCAAATGCCTTCTTAAGATCTACAAAGACTGACGTAACATAGAAGCCTTTGTCAAGACCATCATTTATGAATTGCATCGCATCGATCAGTGCTGATGTAGTGTTCCTCTTTTCTTGAAAGCCATATTGATTCCGATCGAATCCACCATTTTTGCTTATAAATTTTGTGATTCTTTTGTTGATCACTTTTTCGAAGATTTTACTGATAGAGCTTGTCAGTGCAATCGGCCTATAATTGTTGGGGTCTGTAATAGAACCACTTTTGAACACGGGTAATTAAAGAAGTCTTTAAGCAGGATGGAAATGTGCCATTAGCCATGTGAACGTTAATCGCTTTAGAAAGTGGTGACGATATAAACGATGCCAAAGTTTTTAAGTCATTTGTTGTTATTCCGTCAATACCTAGGACTATGTTGTTCTTAAGTTCTGCTATTATTGTACTAATTTCTTTTGTACAGGTAGGATATAGAACCATGGTATTGGCAGTTATAGGACAGCCGTATTTCGGATGATACTCTCCATTAAAATTTTTTAAATCTCTCGCCAGGGTATCTGCTATCGAGACGAAGTGATCGTTGAGCCGATTTCCAATTACGGAATGGTCAGTCGTTATTCCTGGATTCATGTCCAATTCATTGATTCCCAGTTGGTAATGGGAGCTGTTGTTTTGACCGAGAGTCTCTTTGATAAGGGTCCATAGTTTCCTTGCAGGCTATCGACGCAAAGCGAAAATATAAAACTTCTCTTTGGACTTCCTTATCATTTTGGTCGTCTCATTTTTGATTCATTTGTATTCTGATCTGAGGTTCTGATTTAAAAGGTTCTTTCATCATTCTCTTGTATGATCTATGTTTCTTATCTGTTTGAGATAACACCTCATCCGTTATCCAATTAGAATTGCGCGTTCGCCTCGTTTTGAGTCTGGTTGCTTTTTCCTTTGCTATTGTAATAGAGTTGATTATCGCTTCTATTGATAAATCTTTTATTTTGTTGATATTCAAGTTTGCCTCAGTTTTAAGAGCATCAATGTCAAGTTATTTGATGCGTTTTTTTCCATTTTAACCTTTTCAATTTTAGTATGCTTGATTGTCAGTGTCAGCACTTTGTGGTCAAGTTCTGGCCAATCATCGTACTGGATGCTATGATTATCAATAATTTTTTGAATGTTTGTAGATAAATGGTCTAGTAATGAGCTAGATTGCACCGTGTATCTTGTTGGAGAGATCCGATTTAGAATCTCAAAGTTGTTGAACTTCAGCATTTCTTGATAGTTTTGTGTTGTCTGGTTCTCTTTTATTATATCAATATTAATGTCCGCCACTGAGAGTATCTTTGGATATTTTGAGTAAATTGCATCAAGGTATTCGACAAATTGATCCTTTGAGGCAGAAGGTGGATCATAAAAAGTCGCTAGCATTAATGGAGAGTTTTCATTAAATAACCCAACTATTATTGTATGATAAGTATCATCAATCAGGATAGTTCCAAATTTGATATCTTCCCTAATATAAATAGCAGAGCTCCCTCCTTGACCAGAATCCCGGCAGTTGTGTACAGCATTGAAACTGTTTAGATTAAAGTATTGCCGTTCTGAGTTGTATAACCATGTTTCAGCGAATATTAAAACCTGGATATCTTTGTTTTGCAAAAGGTGCGCCTCTAATTCTGACATTTTATTTCTGATGCTTCGTAGATTAGCATATATGATTTTCATGCATGTATCCATGTTTACAATTTTATACAGAAGTAATCAGTTTTATTTTGCACAACCTTTAGAGCTTTTTGATATTCCGGACATTCTGCACTGTCGGCTCTGTGGAGACAATTGCCAGACCTTCTGGAAAAACAACTACAGCATTTGACAGTGTCCTGGGTACATTCAGTTGTTCTATGTGATCCTGCACATTTCGCACATGTATCGCGTGATTGCTTACACGTTTTCGAAGAGCGACCATAATTTTGACATCTGTAACACCTCAGTAAATTGAAGTCTTCTTTGCAGTAGTGACTACTAAAATCAATGTTTATATATTTAATGACCATACGGTTCTATAAACAGCCGTTTAATTCCTCAAACGTGATATTTTTGTTTGTTTTTGTATTAGTTTTAGTGTGAACTACTTTTATCTCTGACTCAGGATTTACATCTTGATTAAGGGACTTGATATGAGACAATAATTCCTCAGAGGAATACTCCCTTGCGAGCCCGTGGATTATTAGGCGTGGGGATCGTTGCCTTGCTTGCTCAATAATACAGGAGTGACCAAGTTTGGCTTCCATTTCTTTAAGAAGTATTTCATTATTCACTTTATTGTCCGTTTTTATTAGAATTGCACCATTGGATAGTGACTTTTTGAAGACAATTGGAGTTTTCAAACTCGACGGTCTTATTTCTTTACGAATCAGCGTCATGGTGCAATCTGAGTTTTGCTGTGTCTTTGGTTTGACAACTATTCCACCGTTATAATATTTTGTTCGTATGTCTATAGGTACTGGTGTTGTTTTAGCAACCGTTGCGTATGATAGCTTTCCATTATTCTATTCGTTGTGACTGATTTTCTGTTCAGGATTACATACCTTTTCGTTTAATATTTCCGTCATCTCTATGATTTTGTTGAGACCATCTGTTTGATTGTGGCAGAATTTTAAAGAAGAATCTCATCTTGATTGCATGTCAGCCTATCAAATAGCAATTGGTCCTCCGTGCAGAGCCAAAGGAGTTTCACTTCCATCTTTTGCAACCATGCATAATCCTCATCACTTATTTTTATACATTTAGTATGGAACCATTTCTTGCTGGAACCCTCGCATTGGATTGCTGCATCGGTGTCTTTCACTAATCTCTTGCATTTACCGCATTTTCTAGTTTCAACTTCTTTGCTGGGCATGACGTCAAAAGAATTTTTGATGTTTCGATGAAGCAATATAAATTGGCAAATTCGCGCACACAGCCGCGACGATGTTATATTAAATAAATTTAATATATTAATTATTTTAATTTTAATTATTAATTTTTTTAATTAAATTTTATTTTTAAAATATTTTTACAAGCTCTCAAGCCTTCGCCTACTTTGAAAGTCGAGGTGAAAGGAATCAGTAAAAAATGTAGATAATTTTATTTATCACTCGTTTTTCTATAAAGAATGTGGTTCAAATTCACGCATTTTTTTTCTTTATAAAGCTCAACGATTTCGGTTTTGCGTATTTTGAAATAAATCAGGAATTCTTGTTTTTTTTTCAAGGGCTAGCGAAGGATTAGGTCAGGCAATCACTCGTCCACAGATGGGACTTTTGGTAAATTTTATATCGGAACATAAAGATTTAGCCAAGGGGCATTTAAAAACCTTAAATTGTCGAGCTGCATCAAACAAGTTGAGGAGTTCATTTACAAGCCCTCTCAATGAAAATGGACCACCAATCAAAACGTCTGCCGAATGAAAAAAAGTAAAGTAATTGTGTATTATGACAAACGTGAAGATAATAATTTTTACTTTATTATTTTAATAATAAAGTATTGTGATCGACACAGAAAAAAAAAATTTGCTACCCTGAAATTTTGTTTTTTCGCGTTTCATGACTAAATTAGCCTAAAAAAGCAAAAAAAAAATCCGTCCCGCCGTACGCCGTACATATGGACTCGTACCTCCAAGACCGTTAAAGGTAGAATGTTGATTTTTTGGTGGATTATTAACTTGGTAAGTGAGCTCCATTATCCAAATTTTGGGGAGTGTGGGGTGGAAGGGGGAGGCGGGGGGATGGAAAAATATACACTTGCTAATATCTTCACCACGAATGCAGATAGAAAGATGAAAATCAGCACACGTATAGAGAGAGCTGTAGGACATATTCCAAAAATAATTTAATTTTTTTATCCATTGGCGTCCGTAAAGGGGGGGCTAAAAACAAATTGTCGGCCGAATCTTTTTTTGAAATGGTTATATCTTCGAAACCACTTACCATAAAAAATTCATATTTTGGGACAATTAAGATGGCGTATAGATCCACCAGAATCAGCTTAGAAATAGGCTTATTATTGTAAGGGGAAGGGTCGGGGGGGTGCAAGGAAAAACACTTAAGAATTAATATCTCAACTATCTCTTAAGCTATGTAATTGAAATTTAAAACATATACTAAGCTATACTAGCGAAATACAAAAAAAATATAAAATTTGGTCATAATAGTAGTGGGGTGAAATGGGGAGCATTTGAAAAATGGTGCACTTTTCAAAATTAGAAATTATTATATCTCAAAATTGAGTACAGATATCGAATTGAAAATTCGTCAGATTATAGAACTATATAATTTTGATAAAAATTTTAAGTTAGGGGGTGTAAAGGGAGGGAGGTGGTAAGCAAAAATGTCGAAAATTTTGAGTGAATTTTTTAGGACTCTGCTCAAAGATAGAAACTTTAAATTTTGCATGTGAATACATCTATTTGATATACATAGAAAAAAAATAATAATTTGATCCACAATTGTTATGAACCGACCACCCCGGTCTAATGGGCACAAGCTGTTTCATGTGCAACGAAAAAAACACGAAAACTGAAAATTTTTGGATGTAATTTTAGGGTAGAAACTTGAAGATTTGGGAAATACATTTAAAAAAAATCCCTAAAAGTATAAAATATTAACTGGTCTATACCTTCAAAACTTCTACCCCCTCCCATACAAAATTATTTTTTCGACCATTTTTAAGAAATTAATTATCACCTAACTATTAAAAGCTATCCATTTGAAATTTTGCATAAGAACTTATAAAAATATTTGCAAAGAAATTATTTTAAAAGTTTCAAAATCACACTTGCCCTTCTACCCCCTCCCATACAAAAGTATGATTTCGACCAATTTCATTAAATCAACTAATAACCAACAAATTAAAAGCTACGAACTTGAAATTTTGTACGAGCAGCTTACAAGAGAAAGGAAATAAAATTGCGTCACAAATTTTGCAATTCCCCTACCTCTTCTACCCCCTCCCGTACAAAATTATTTTTTCGAGCATTTTTAAGAAATCAGTTATCAGCTAACTCTTAAAAGCTATCCATTTCAAATTTTGCCTAAAAACTTATAAAAATAATTGAAATGAAATTCCTTTAAAAGTTTTGAAATCGCGCTTGCCCTTCTACCCCCTCCCATACAAAAGTATCATTTCTACCTATTTCATTGAATCAACTAATAACCATCAAATTAAAAGCTACGAACTTGAAATTTTGTACAAGCACACTACAAGAGAAAGGGAATAAAATTGCGTCACAAATTTTACGATTCCCTTACCTCCTCTACTCCTTCCCATACAAATGTTTGGTTTCGTGAATGTAAAATGCACCGAATCCTATGAAAATTCTATGCAACTTCGTCTATGAAACACATTCTATACAGAGGATATTGGACGCGATTCAAGCAATTAATTAAAAAGCTATTAACATCCACCCACCCTTACCCCTCCTCCTCCCCTCATAAAAACCCATACTTGCAGAAATGAATGAAATATTGTTAAATTGACAACAGCCCTGCCCAAGAACTCCCTTTCACTTAGCCTTCCCTAACCACTCTAACCTGCATATTGACTTTCCACACATCCGCAACTTGTCCCAAGAATAATAAAGTTTCGCCCGACTTGTTGGCAGTTTATTTATCCTAGGCCTGAGCAGACAATAAATAAAAGGTGAAATCTAAGCTAAGATTTAATAAAGAAAATAAGAAGCGGACTGAAGGAGGTTCATTCAAGCCAATGCCGCTCCATCTTTTCGAAGGAAGCGTTGTAGAATCAGCGAGGCGGCAGTAGAAGGAATTCGATCAGTTCAAACCTTTGGATGCCCGTCGAGTAGCAATGCGAGCACAAACATTCCAGATAACGAGATTGAGATCCTTACTTCCTTAAGATGGCGCTACAGCCCAAATCGGGCTTTGGCTTCCTGAATACTTTGCCTCCATCCATCTCGGTTCAGTGACCGCGTTCTCCACTTAAAAATCTTGGCAGTGATTTGCTGTCTGCGTCAATCGAATCCTCCCAGCGCTTCCGTGGTTTTCCGACCAGTCTTTGTCCGTTGACTTTCCCTTTTGGTGTGCGTTTGGGAATTCTCCCGTCATCCATACTCTTCACTTGACCAGCCCATGTAACTTATTAAATTTTATGAGGGTTGACACTTCTGGATTCTCTATCGTATTCTCCAGATCGAGTCTTCCCTCGCAGGTCCAAGGATTCTTCCTAGGACCTTTCTTTCAAAGGCTTTAAGTAGTTTTTCGGACGCCTGGGTTAATGTCCACGTTTCGCTGCCATAGCATAGCACAGGTCTTGTGATCGTTTTATATAACTTAAGTTTTGTTTTCCTGTGTACGTTTTTGTTTTTAATTATTGGAAGTACTGAATAATACGTCTTGTTTGCCATCATTATCCTTTTGATTTCGATGGGTTCACTTCCATCCTAAGTATATAAAGATTTCTACGTTTTCTAGATTATAGTCTCCTACCGTAATATTTTGTCTGAATGGTGTCTTTTTCCTAGTTTGCGTCATCATTTTTGTTTTGTTTTCAGTAATACGTAGTCCAACTTCCCTTGCTACCGAGTCAAGGTTTACAAATACCTCCTTGCAGCTCTCCAGAGATCTTGCAAGGATATCTATATCGTCGGCATATGATACGAATTGTGTGGATTTGAAGCATAGTGTTTCCTTGGTATCAACGGGAAGTTTCCGAGAAGCATATTCGAGTGTCAAGATGAAAAGCATTGGTGCGAGGCCGTTGTATGTTTTAAAATTGGAAGTCAGTTTGTTTTCTACTGTGACTCGTGACAAAGACTCGGTCATTGTCATTCTTGTAAGCCGAACCAGTTTCGGTGGGACTCCAAACTCTAACATGATTTTATACAGTACGCGCCTGTCGATACTATCGTATGCTTGCTTCAAGTCAACAAATATCTGGTGCAATCAATATTATATTGTCAGCACTTTTCCAGCACCTGTTTAACTGAAAATATCTGATCCGCTATTCACCAATTACTTTGTCAACATAGGGCTTAATTCTCGTTTCTAGAATTTTCGTCAAGATCTTATAAGACGTACACAACAGAGATATTCCTCGGTAGTTTCCGCAGCAGAGTTTGTCACCATTTTTATAAATTGGGCATATAATACTCTTGCGCCAATCTTCAGGAAGTGTTTCCTGCGTCCATATGTCCGTGACTAATCTATGTAAGAGATGCGCTATGTAAGTGTCGCCGGCTTCCAGAAGCTCAGCTGGAATTTGATCAGTGCCCGCCGCTTTGTTGTTTGGGTGGTTCCTCAGGGCTGTTTTTACTTCTTCGAGTGTGGGAGGACTCAAAGCAGATCCTTCATCAGCTGTTACATCAGTTATACCTGCTCTTGTATCTGCTTCTGCTGTTCGTGCGGGTAATTAAGAAGGTATTCAAAGTATTGCGCCCATCTTCATTTTATATCTTCCGCATTACTTAGAATATTCCCTTCTGTATCTTTGCAGAGGGTCGTCTTCGCTTTTAACAAGGGAATACACGGCTCTTGCGTTGTGTAATTTAAATAGATTCAGATCAGTGATGCAGAAAATCTTTCACCCGATGAAAGTACCGTCTCAAACGCATCAAATTCAGCTCCCAAACCGAACAGAATTACAAGAGACAAAAACTCGATCTGTTCGAACACTATGTTAATGGAAATAAAATCCTAAAGATATATTGGAAGTTAAAAAAGTGAATTCTTCCATAAAAAAAGGCGTATGAACTACAAGAGAG
This sequence comes from Chorisops tibialis, assembly GCA_963669355.1. Lineage (NCBI taxonomy): Eukaryota > Metazoa > Arthropoda > Insecta > Diptera > Stratiomyidae > Chorisops > Chorisops tibialis. The sequence goes on along the minus strand of OY770262.1, from coordinate 264,661,135 downwards.
GCAATACAGATTGGCGAAGAAAAAAGCGGTGGAAGATAAGCAATATAAAGCTGAATCCCAAAGGCTTAGAGCTATGCTCATAGAGGCTAAGATAGAAGAAAATAGATTGAAGCAGATAGAATTAAATAGTGATATTCGATAATCTTATGAAGTTTCCAACGAAATCAAAAAAAGTTTATAAAAGAGATAGGATCTCCGTTACCATTATGTTCCTTAATAGTTTTACAACATTTATTTTTAGTTATAAAACTGTGTGTTTTTATTTTTTCGATAGTATTAATTTTTGTATACTTCTGAAATTTATTTTTTAATTAATTAAAAAACTTTTTATTTGAGATATTAATCTTTGTCCTAGTCTGGTAAAATAAACTGCCAACAATTCGGGCGAAACTTTTTTATTCTTGGGACAAGTTGCGGATGAGTGGAAAGTCAATAGAAGACTAAGTGAAATGGGGTTCTTGGGCAGGGCTTTTGTCAATTTAACAATATTTCATTCGTTTCTGCAGTTTAAGTTATGAGGAGTAATAGTAAGGGTGGGTGGATGCTAAAAGCTTTTTAATTGATTGCTTGAATCACGTCCAATATTCTCTGTATAGAATGTGTTTCATAGATGAAGTTGCATAGAATTTTCATAAAATTCGGTGTATTCTACATTCACGAAACCGAACATTTGTATGGGAGCGGGTAGAGAAGGTAGGGGAATCGTAAAATTTGATATGCAGTTTTATTTCGTTTCTCTTGTAAGGTGCTCGTACAAAATTTCAAGCTCGTAGCTTTTAGTTTGTTGGTTATTAGTTGATTTAATTAAATTGGTCGAAATCATTGCTTTGTATGGGAGGGGTAGAAGGGCAAGCGCAATTTCAAAACTTTTAACGTAATTTCATTTCAACTATTTTTAAAAGTGTTTGTGCAAAATTTCAAATTGATAGCTTTTAATAGTTAGGTGATAATTGATTTCTTGAAAATGGTCGAAAAAAATAATTTTGTATGGGAGGTGGTAGAAGTTTTAAAGGTTTTCAACCAGTTAATATTTTGTATATTTAGGGATTTTCTTTAAATGCATTTCGCAAATTTTCAAGTTTCTACCTTAAAATTTCACTCAAAATTTTTAGTTTATGTGTTTTTTTCAATGTACATGAAACACCTTGTGCACGATAGAGCGGGGGGCTCGGCTTATAACAATTATGGATCAAATTATTATTATTGTTCTATGTATATTAAATAGATGTATCCACATGCAAAATTTAAACTTTGCATCTTTCACCGGCGCCCTAAAAAAATCACTCAAAATTTTCGACATTTTTGCTTATCACCTCCCTCTCCTTACAACTCCCAACTTAAAATTTTTATCAAAATTAACCACTATGTAATTCTACAATCTAAGCTAGGGTATAGCCTAGTAGATAGTGTGTTGGTCTTGTAATGCGAAGGTCGTGAGTTCAAATCCCGGTCGGCGCAATATATAATTCCAGCACATTACCTACTTGGATATACCTTGGTCACCTCAATCTAAGAAAATGAAAAATTCGTAGAAAGAGGGTTGTGCGAAGGGCTAACAACCCTTCCACAATATGTAATGAAAAATGTTAAGGAACATGAATATCAGGAGTCCAAGGTCCGATTTGGGCTGTAGCGCCATTGTAGAAGTAGAAGTTCTACAATCTGACAAATTTTAGATTTGATATCTGTACTCTTTTTTGAGATATAAGGATTTGTAATTTTGAAAAGCGCGCCATTTTTTAAATGGTCCCCATTTCCCCCCACTACTATTATTTCAACATGTTATTTTTTTTATATTTTCCTAGTATAGCTTAATATACGTTTTAAGTTTAAATTACATAGCTTAAGAGATAGTTGAGATATTCAATTTTACGTGTTTTTTTTCGCACCCCCCCCCCCCCTCCTCCCCTTACAATAATTAGCCACTCTCTAAGCTGATTCCGATGGAGCTGTATGCCATCTTAATGGTCCCAAAATAATAATTTTTTACTATAAGTAATTTCGAAGATATAATCATTTGAAAAAACAATTCGGCCGACAATTTGTTTTCAGCCCCCTCTGTTCGGACGCCAATGAATAAAAAAATGTACCTAGTCGTGCCATAAGTTCTGTCACACGTATATGGGCAATTTTTGTATAAATGAAAAAGAGTTTTTGACAAAGGAAAATATATTTTATTTTGGCATACTAATGGAAGTAAAATAAGCAACAAATTATTCAAAGTGGCCGCCTTTAGCCTTAACACAGCTCTTTAATCTGTTGGGCCAGTCATCGATAGCAGTACGCACTGTTTCTAGCGGAAAATTAGCTACTGCTTCTGTCAAAGATCGCTTAAGGCTCTCGATATTTGGGTGTCGTCTCGTGCACACCATGGACTCTAACTCCGCCCACAGTTTGTAGTCCAGGGGATTCAAATCTGGGCTCCCAGAAGGCCATTCCGTCGCCCTTATAAACTGTGGAATATTGGTTTCCAACCACGCTTGTGTGGTTCGAGCTTTGTGGGCTGGCGCAGAATCTTGCTGGAAAACCCAATGTCGATTGTTGAATAGCGTAGAGTTCAGCGGCTTCACACATCCCTCCAGGATGTCCGTTTGATAATTTTTCGCTGCAGTTTTTACGCCTTTTTCGCAAAAATGAAGCTCGGTGACCCCTTCGTAGCTGACACCCCACCATACCATGACTGATGCTAGTTGATGTCCTCGCTGTACCCTAGTGGCAACTTCTCGGGCTTCTATGGAGCTGTGGGCATACACCTTATCATTTTGGCGGTTGAAATGTTCCTCCACCGTAAAAATTTTTTCATCGGTAAATAAAATTTCTCGATGTTTGTTGTTGCCGTACCGCCGATGGAGCTCTTTCGATCTGGTGCTCCTAATTTGCTTCAACTGCTCAGTCAGCAAATGTCCCGTTGATCGTCGAAAGGCACTCATCCCGAGGTCAGATTTTTTGATGCGAGACATACTTCGGGTGGATATGTTCATCTCTCGAGCCATGATTCGTTGTTTACGAAGCGGATTTCGACGAATTCGACTCTCGACCGCTTTAATGGCAGCAGAAGAACGTACATCACGCGGACGTCCAGAACGAGGTCGATCTTCAATAGTCTGGATCGCGTTATATCTCTGGATCGCACGATACACAAATCTTTGCGTTATTTTTAACGGGCACAACAACTTGAAAATTTCACTCGCGGATTTTCCACACTTATGTAGTGCAATCACTGCAGTTCGGTTTTCTATTACACCCCATTCCATCTTCACACGTTAACGAACACACTTTAAATGACCATCAACTGTCAACAACATTATGACGTTTATAAAACTGGCCGATATTGAAATGTCACTCATAAAATAAAGTTGTTGCCAATGTGAGAAATTATGTGACAGAACTTATGGCAGGACTAGGTAATTATTTTTAAAGTTTGTCCCACAACCCTCTCTATATCGCAACTGATTTTCAACTTCCTATCTGCATTCGTGGTGGAGATAGTAGCAAGTGTAGTTTTTGACTTTTTCCCTCCCCCCGCCTCCCCCTTCCACCTAACACCCCCCAAAATTTAGAAAATAGAGCTCACTTACTCAATCAACAATCCCCCCGCAGTTACATTGAAGCTGCAATTTTCGGAGAATACCGCACTTTTCGTTCATCTTGCAGACATCTCCATCTAACTTTTCAGATGCCCAAAATTCTTTCCACGATGCTCCTTGCCATGGAGTGGACAGTATTGTAATGCTCTTCACCATTAGCTGTGTTCGCCGTTTGATATGATGTTAGCAACCAGGGCGCTATTGCATAACCACTATCACCTAAAAATAAAGTCCCAGGCACAATTTTATATAAGTTTCTTTGTAGCTTAATAATTATCCAACAGTCTGGAATTACTATACATCACACCACACCCGGAATTTTGTATTTTCTAAAAAAAAGGCTCTTGATTGGCTAAAATTCTCAGGCTTCAGTGGTTTCTATTCGCCTAGTAACTTCGTAGAAAACTTTGGAAATGGTTGCCTGTGTCATTTCCAATAAGAAGTTAGAGCCTACTTGATATGAGCCTGTGGCTAATAATTTTAAAGTTGCTGCCAATTTTAAAATAGGTAAATTAATACCATCCAGAATGTATTTAAATATCCCCGTACTAACCCGAAACTGAGATCGAAATCTAAAAAAAAAATTAAACATGAAACAATTAGAAACAACGTCATTAACTTACCACTAAATTAATTTCTACTTACTCTTTTTCTGCAAGATGTGAAGGAATGCTTTCATCTCTTAGCTGCTATCGCACCACCCTCATTTCGTAAAAGTCTTCTTTATCGCTACTTTCCACAGAAAACATTTTTCTTATTTCGTTGTAATCGAAGTAATGCTAAATTTCACATTTGCGATACAATTCCCGAGAAGTACCTAGTACGTCTTTGCGTTTATTCTTCTCACCAAATATTTCAACTCGATTAAGATTGGTGATGCTAAATTAATTTTGTAACGAGTTGAGTTCAACGCGAGAGAAGTTACTCGAATCGAGATAAATAATGCCACCCCTGCACAAGATATTAATTACATCAACAACCAACGTTACATGGAAAAATATAGCACTTTGTATGTGTGTGATGTATGGGGGGGGACCACAGTAGTTTTTAAACTGCTCTTTTGTAAAGTTAAATAAAGTTTACCTCAGAGGTCCAGGATTATAGATCTTCTAGAAGTGAAACTGTTTCACTTTTACGTCGTTTCCCCATTTCATTTCGAATAATATAGGAACTGAAAAAATCGTGCATGGCGAATCTATTTATTTTGCGGACTAAAGTCCAATCTAGCTAGGGTGTAGCCTAGTGAGTAGCGTGTTGGTCTATAATACGAAGGTCGTGAGTTCAAATTCTGATCGACGTACAACTCCAGCACACTGCCTACCTTGATCACCTCAATTTACGAAAAAGAAAAATTCGTAGATAGATAGAGGGTTATGCGAAGAGATAACAATCCTTCAACCAATAATGAAAAAAAAAATGTTGAGGAACCAGGAGGTCAGGATGCCAAGGCCAAGAAGAAGAAAGTCCAATCATACAGTTTGAATTAACAAAAGAAAAAGAAACCCAAAATAATTGTAGTGTTGAATGTAATATAAAAACGAAGATAATTCAATTTTACAATTTTGGCGATCCCTTGGTTTCGTTTTATTCTCACTTAAACTCATTTAAAAACGAAATATGTATTACAAAAAAAACTTACTTTTTGTGTATTTTTTTTACTTCAATGCAGCGTAACTTGATTTTGCGGATCGTACTAAAAAAAAATTTACGACCGTCGAAATAAGTTAGGGGACCCTTTAATGAGCGATGCACAGTTAGATCGATAAATATCACCCCACCGCTCGAAAAAATGTTATGCGTCAATTAACATTATCGGAACTTAACGATTTGCAATCCTATATGGTGTATTCGGCTCTGAAAGAAATCGACTACGCACTACTTTCAAAACGAAACTAAACTTTTTTATTTTTTAATATTCGCTTTCTATAATTTCCTTTAAAAACGATATTTACAAAAAATAATAACAAAACAAAAACGGACATGGTTGAAATATTATTTCAAGAAAAAAATATCTTCTCTCTTATTTTTAATTTTTTTTTAGTTATTACTTGCTTTACTTAAAAACAATTACCCTCCTCTGTACACACACACAACAGTTAATAATTACAAATAAATGCTAGTACACAATAGTGGCGTGTATTAGAATTTATGCTTTTTATGTTAATTAAATTTTTGCTTTATATCACTTTGCGGCTTTTGGATTTTCTGTATCCAGGACTATAAGCGGCGATGTATCGTCGAATGTAATTGTTGCACTACTTGACGATGGTGTCGGAGGCGGACCCATTGGTATTGCTATTTGAGGATGCGGAATAAAGATATGCGTTGGAGCTTCGGTCGTAGGATGTCCAGCGTGATGACTATGATGTTGAGATGGATGATGGTGTGAATGATTACCACCCGGATGGTGATGCCCGGGACCATGTGAATGGTGATGATGATGATGCTGTTTACCAGACTGTGGGAATGATTTTGGAAGCGAATTTTGGCGACTAGAGTCGGTAGTTTTCAATCGTTCGTTGAGAGCTTTTAATGCTATTTGCCTGAAAGAATGAAAAGATTTTATTAACATCGGTAATAAAAAACAGTATAATATGGACATTCTTACTTTCTTCGTTCGATATCGTGCGGATCCACGCTCGGCATGGACACCGTGACAGATGTAAGGCTTGACGTTGAACTTGATCTGGGTGTAGCTGGTGGTCGTACGACACCAATTTTTAAACAGCATAAATAAAGCGGATTAACTAACATGCTGATAACGGGCTGCATAACGTTCGGAAAGAAGCTGGCAAAGGTAAAACTTTCGGAACTATCACCTCGACCATTCGGGTGTCTTTGATAAAATCGTAAATAGATCCAAGACACAATCAGCCCGGAGCAGAACATTGCCGGATAGGTTCCATCGAGTAAGTTAATTGCCCAGAGGATTAATGACGCGAAAAGTACTGTCAATGGGACGTTTCTGTAAAATCAAAAAGAGAACATTCAAGATCAAGGACTTCACTAAACTGAATTGAATTGTTTTTGCATAATCGCACGAACACAATAATTGATCAAAAAAAATATAGAGTCGGACGATGAGGATGGAGCCGAATCGGCAAAGTGCAAAAAGTTTAAAATATTAGTGAAGAATAACGATTCTGCTATTAAATTTTGTTATAAATCTGACAACCTCGATGTTCTTAGAAACATCCAGAAAAGTCCCTCAACATGTAAAACAAGTTTCTAGCAACTTCCAGTAAATATAATGTAGGCAATCTAGAATAGTCTAGACACACACCTAAAACCGCCTGACGGAAGCTTCCAGAACTAGGGAGATTTGCTATAAAAAGCACGGAGCTGTCAGCAGTGAACCAGTCATTTTAATGATCGAGACGCGAACCGGTGCAAGAGAAGCGATAGATAAACAAGCAGCGGTGTTGTCAGAAGAGTGTGAAGTGATCGGGAAATTGTATAAAAGTGCGAATAAATAAATTATCCTTTTATTTTTAAACGAATTGTGTTTTCTTTGAAATCCGGCGAACCCCCTAGCTCGCAACAATATCTAAGATTTTGTCGCAGCTGGATCAATATTAAATGTGCACAAGTTATTAGAACCGAAGTGAAAGATTGTGTGGAATCCGAATAAAATCTAAATTTTTCAACATTTGGTTGATCAACGTCCACGCACCAACAGAAGAAAAAGACGATATAACTAAGGACAAATTTTACGCCACCCTAGAGACAACATATAATTCATTGACTTCGAATGACCCAAAAATTGTCTTAGGGAATTTTAATGCATAGGCCGGACAGGAGGAGGTTGATAGAGGAACAACAGGAGGCCACAACCTCCATGATATAACCAACGACAATGGCCAACTTCTTTTTGATTTTGCAAGCAGCAAAAATATGATAGTAAGCTCTACGTGCTTCCCACATCGCTATATTCTTACTTACTTACTTACGATGGCGCTACAGCCCAAATCGGGCTTTGGCTTCCTGAATGCTTTACCTCCATCCATTTCGGTTCAGTGATCGCGTCCTCCAGTTTGAAAATCTTAGCCGTGATTTGCTGTCTGCGTCAATCGAATCCTCTCAGCGCTTCCGTGGTTTTCCGACCGATCTTTGTCCGTTGACTTTCCCTTTTAGTGTGCGTTTAGAAGTTCATCCATCATCCATACGCTCCACATGACCAGCTCATTGTAACTTCTTAAATTTTATGATTGTCGAAGATGGCATACAATTCTCTATTGTATCGTATCACAGGTCCATGATTCTTCTGAGGACCTTTCTTTCAAAGGCGTTAAGTAGTTTTTCGGACGCCTGAATTAATATTTACGTTTCGCTGCCATAGCATAGCACAGGTCTTATGATCGTTTTATATAACTTAAGTTTTGTTTTCCTGTGTAAGTTCTTGTTTTTAATTATTGGAAGTACCGAATAATACGTCTTGTTTGCCATCATTATCCTTCTTTTGATTTCGTTGAGTTCGCTTCCATCCTTCGATAGGTTCGCCCCTAGGTATATAAAGTTGTCTACATTTTCTAGGTTATAGCCTCCTACTGTAATATTTTGTCTGATTGGCGTCTTTTCCCTAGTTTGTGTCATAATTTTTAACTTGTTTTCATTAATATGTAGTCCAACTTTCCTTGCTACCGAGTCAAGGCTTACAAGTATCTCCTTAGCACTCTCCAGAAATCTTGCAAGTATATCTATATCGTCGGCATATGCTACGAGTTGTATGGATTTGAAGCATAGTGTTCCCTTGGTATCAACGGGAAGTTTTCGAACAACATATTCGAGTGTCAAGTTGAAAAGCATTGGTGCGAGACCGTCACCTTGCTTAAAGCCGTTGTCTGTTTTAAAACTGAAAGTCAGATCGTTTTCTACTTGGACTCGTGACAAAAACTCAGTCATTGTCATTCTTGTAAGACGAACCAGTTTCGGTGGGACTCCAAACTCTAACATGATTTTATACAGTAAGCGCCTGTCGATACTGTCTTAAGCTTGTTTGAAGTCAACAAATATCTGGTGCACATCAATATTATATTCCCAGCACTTTTTCAGCACCTGTTTAACTGAGAATATCTGGTCCGTGGTCGATCGTCCAGCTCTAAATCCGCCTTGGTATTGTCAGCATAGGGCTCTTTTCTAGAATTTTTGTCAAGATTTTATAAGACGTACACAATAAAGCTATTCCTCGGTAGTTTTCGCAGCAGAGTTTGTCACCATTTTTATAAATTGGGCATATAATGCTCTTGTGCCTATCTTCAGGAAGTGTTTCCTGCGTCCATATGTCCGTGGCTAATCTATGTAGGAAATGCGTTATGCAGGTGTAGCCGGCTTTTAGAAGTTCACATCGCGATATTAACCTTCAATCAAATAGGCCACGTTCTAATTGAGAAAAGGGCTGCTTCTAGCATACTTGATGTACGAACCCTCCCCTTCATGGTGCGAATCGTGACTCTGACGTGACTTAAACACAAAACGATGGCACAGGTGTACATGTCAGCACTGGATCAACACTTGACACCAATTTATGAAACCATCCAGAGCATGTCAGTGGGGAATATTTGGATGAAAATACGAGACGGCATTAAATCCTCCGCAGAAGAGATATTAGGATATCAAGCACGGCGAAAAAACAACAAAACAATGTTTGGTTCGACCAAGAATGTCGCAATAGATATGACGAGCTTAGGCGATATGCGAATAAGACTTGGAGACGAAAACAAAGGAAATACCATGATGACAAGATACAAAATATTAAACAAAATAGAACGCGGGAAGCATATGCAATAGTAAAAGACCTAAAAAAGAGATATAAGCCAAAAACCAGTCTGTGCAAAGACGCAGAGGGCAACATCCTCAGCGACATGCGAGAGATCGAAAGGAGATGGGCTTCCTACTTTAAACATCTTCTCAATCCCACCCCATTAGAACCGATCACGACAGACATCTCAATTGAGATATCAACAGACGAAGAAGAACCACCATCATTGACACTACCCACGCTTGCCGAAATCAAAGCAGCCCTGTGTCGTAGAAATACTACACATCATGATATACAAAATTTAGAAAGAGGAAAACATACCCGACGATTGGCCAAAAAGTATAATATGAGCCCCTCACTGCAAAAATCGATTAACTCCACTTTTGAAATATTTTAAATTTAAGTGTCAAAGCACTTGGTTCAGTCATAGCTTTTTATATGTTTAATAAATTAGATGAAAGCAACATCTTTATATGTATATGCATTCTACAATACAATATTTATTTGAATTTATATTATGAAGGGAATTTTAAAAAACAATGTACAATATTTCATTGCAATTCTTCACATTTCGTTTTATGGAGTTAATCGATTTGTGCAGTGAACGGCGCATATGTCCAATTTACAAGAAAGGCGACACACTCTGCTGTGAGAACTGCAGAGGAATATCATTGTTGTGTACTCCTATAAAATAATACTAATGAAATAAATGGCGAATACCAAGATGGTTTCAGAACCGGACGATCTTCAACTGACCAGATATTCTCAGTCAAACAGGTGCTTGAGAAATGCTGGGAATATAACACAGACGTGCATATCTTTATTAATTTGTATATATTTTATTATTTAAAATTAAATAAAAACTTGATAATAATTTATGGGATAAGCTATAAATAAAATATGGAATTAGAGGTTTTTATTTAATTGCATCTAGACCTGCTGTTTGTGTTATACAAAGATAAAGTGAAGGTATTGAGTTACCTGCAGGGCTGTACATGGTGTGGTTCTAAGAGGACAAACATGTCATCCATTGGACGAGTTGTAAACGTACGAAGTACGTCTCTCCAACAAGATGCACGGTACAATCTAAAACATTATTAGACCATGTATCCACAAACATTCTAAAAATTATTAATAATCATAGCATCCAATATGATGACTGGCCAGAACTTGACCACAAAGTGCTGACACTGACAATCAAGCATACTAAAATTGAAAGGGTTAAAATGGAAAAAAATCACATTGTATGGGAGGTGGTAGAAGAAGTGGGGGGATCTTAGTGATTTTTTTTTTCGGAAATAACTACGAATATTATAAAATTGACATCTCTTAAATTTCAGACTAGTGACATTCATACTTTTTAGGAAAATAGATTTTATGTGAAGTTGTGAAAATGTGTCATATTGTATGGAAGGGGATAGAAGCTAATCACTTAATTTTTTCTGATCTTAGTGAGAATGCTAATTAAGTATTTAGTGTAAAATGTGAGTTCGATAAGTGTTATATGTTCTGGGAAAATCGGCTTAGAGTGTTTCATGAAAAAAATGCAGTTTGGGAGGTGGTGGAAGGAGTGGGGGATTCAAATAATTCTTATTCAATTTAAATTCCTGTTAAAACCCCCTAGGCAAAGGACAAAAACAACTCTCTTCGACAAGGCGCGATCCTGAGCATCGGCCTTAAGCTGTTGTCAGAACTTGTTTATTCCTCTGGCCTCCTGCTCAACTGCTCGCTTCCATGTGTTACATGGTCGACCGACCCGACGTCTTCCTTGAGGATTATACTCCAGAGCCTGTTTGGCGATGTTTCTCTCTGGTTTCCTCAAAGTATGACCGATCCACTGCCACTTCCGCCTTTGAATCTCAATACCTATTTTAGTCTGGCCAGTTGTACTCCAAAGTTCGTCGTTGGAGATCACTTCTGGCCAGAATATTCCTAAAATGCGCCAGAGGCATTGGTTCACGAAAGTTTGCAGTTTCTTGGTAACTCGAACGGTCACTTTCCATGTAGTACAACCATACAACAACACCGATTTGACGGGAGCGTAAAAAACTCCTAGCTTCGTGCGAAGGGAGATCTCTCTTAACCTGCAGAAAGGGGAAAGGATACCGAAGGCCTGACGAGCTTTATTTAGATGAGCCTCGGTGTCCTTTTCGGCTCCGCCGTCCATACTGGCAATGCTTCCGAGAAAAAATTTTCACCTCTTCCGCATCTTATCCGTTAAACACAATCGGTGTGCTTGTGTACAAACCCATGTGCATTTACTTGGTTTTGCGCACATTTATTTTTAGTCCCGCTTCTTTGCATTTAGAATGCAACGAGCGAACATTTGACTCTAAGCAAACTCACGACATCAGCTTAATCAAAGTGACTTAAAATGTTAAATAGTCTCCATTGAAGACCTTTATCTTCCCCACCTTCCAGTGCAGCTTTCAAGATGTCGTTTATTACCACCAGAAACAGGGCTGGTGAGAATATGCAGCCTTGTCTGACATCCGTTCGCACAGGAAAGCTCTCGGACAGCTCTCCTCTATGTAAGACGCGACACCTTGCATCTTCACAGGATTCTTTAATCATAGCTACGACCTTATCTGGAATAGAGATACTCGATACACACTAACACTTCTGTCCTAATAGAGTTTGGACAATGCTCTAATACCAACAGTTCAGAGTAAGTTTAGAAGCACATGAAGTGAATATAAGAAATGTGAAAAACAGCCAAACTTAAGTTTGACCGATTTCAAATGTACGGACACGAGCACAAACTTGGGTTAAACTGTTTTTAAATAAAATACTCATTAAAACCAAAAATAAATATGACTTTCATAAATAACAATTCATTTTTATTGTGTTCACTTCATAGAAGGAAAAGAATTGAGAAAATTCCAATTTCGAACGAAATTTCGCGCAATCGTTGTACATCCATTGTCCAAACTCTATTAGGACAGAAGTGTTAGTATGTATCCAGTATCTTTAGGCTCGGTAGCTTTTTTTAGATAATTTGCTATATAGAACGAGAACTAAATATTTAACCTGGTTCGAGAGGACCAAATGGATATTGAAAACGTATGGTCTTCTTCTTCTCTAAAAGAGGACCATTTATATTTTATAAGGGTTTATGGTAAGTCCTGTATCTAGTGGATGGGATCCTCTTTATCCTATCGGTTTCGTTTACGTCATCCATTTTTTCAATTAATCTCTTCCTTGAATTTCGTTTGATAACTCTTAACTATTTGCTGCTTGATATTGGCCCCAGTCTGTCACGTTTGCTAAAATTAGTTTTGTTAAAGAGTTTTCTGGCACGTTTTTTTCTTCAGGATGTCAATTTCCCCAGAAAGCGTTTTTACTATCCTTGGCGGACCTCTGATGACAGGAGCTCTTTGTTCTTAGTATATTTCTTAGCATAGCAATTCTATCACCATTAGTTCCTGTTATTTAACCCAATCGTACTGGCTAAATTCCTGTAAAACCAGCTATTTCAAATCTTATCCAGATGTTGTCTGGCAAGGATGGTTGCTTCGAAACCATTCAGTTGGACCACTGTAATGAGATAATGCGAAACTATGGAATAAGATCTTTTTTGTAAGAAACTGTACATTCTGTACGTATGTGTAATACTGAATTCTTCTGCATCCTACATTTCCGCGAATAGTTTTCCACTGAAAGGAAAGATTTCTGGATGTCACACAATTGTGCGTCGTTAAACGTGACGTTTCGGTCTCTGCTGAGAGATTTTATGGATGTAGACAATCAATTTTTTGGAAAGTGTCGGCTCTTATACAGTAGCTCTAAGTGGGACAACTTTTTTATTTACTTATTTTACTTCTGGTACGGTGTTTTCATAAAAAAATGCGTCATTTCAGACATCATATATATATATATATATATATATATACAGGGTGGGCCATCCAGTGGTTTCTTTCTAAATCATAGGTTATTTTGACACTGAAAGCTGTTTCCCGCTCGAAATCTTGACAGAAAGTCAGTATCATACCTCCGCGGAACGAAATAATTCGCTTTATACTTGAATAACGTTGGAAAATATTGAAAACTTATTTCCAAAGTGAGTGCAGTGTAGCCCAAACAGTGCGTTTTTTGAAAAGAAGTTTTGGTCGAAATGAAGCACCCACCGCGCCTGCTGTACGCAAGTTTGTGCAAAAAATTCATGAGACTGGCATGCTAGTGGACAACACTCATGGCCCCAGTTGTCGTACGGTGCGCACAGACGAGAATGTGGCTGCTGTAGCCGAGAGTGTCAGACTCACTCCACGAACATCAACTCGCCGTCGATCTCAACAGCTCAACATTTCACGCACTAGCCTGAAGAGAATTCTGCACAAAAATCTCGGATTATTCACTTACAAGGTCCAATTGACTCAGCAATTGAAGGCGCACGACCATCCGCTTCGTTATCGCTTAGCAGTTTGGGCCTTAGAGCAGCTTGAATTGGACAACGATTTTGGGCGAAAAATCATTTTTTCTGACGAGGCGCATTTTCATCTCGGAGGCTGCGTTAACAAACAAAATTGCCGCATCTAGGGCTCGGAAAACCCGCACGTTATTGTCGAGAAACCAATGCATCCACAGAGAGTGACAGTTTGGTGCGGATTGTGAAGTGGTGGCATCATTGGACCATTTTTCTTCGAAAATGAGGCTAGGAACAAGGTTTCGGTCAATGGTGAACGTTACAGAGCCATGTTATCCGACTTTTTTTTACTGATATTGATGACATGGATTTGGCCGACCTCTGGTTCATGCCACACAACCCATGCCACAATCGATCTTTTACGCACCGAATTCCCAAATCGTGTTATCAGCAGTCTTGGCGATGTCAATTGGCCGCCTCGGAGCTGCGATTTGACCCCTTTGGACTTTTTTTTTCTAGGGAACCGTGAAGGACCGATGTTATGCTAACAATCCAGAAACGATTCAAGCACTTAAGGCCAATATCATCCAAGTAGTCCGTGAGCTACAGCCCGAAACCATCGACATGGTCTTGGAAAATTGGAGTGACAGAATGCGCTACTGCGAAGCCAGCCGAGGCAGCCACTTGAACGAAGTTGTGTTCCATCATTAATGGGAATGTTTGCTCTTACTAATGAAGCCATAATACATGGAAAAAAAATTTAATTTTGTTAATTTTATTGCATTTTTAAAAAGAAACTTGTATTTGGCCCAAGAAAACAACAAGGACTAGATTCAAATCAAAAATGATAAAACATGGAATAATATAAATCAAACAATAAAGTAACAAAAAATACCAAAAGAATCCGGTATTTCTTTAGAAAAACGAAAAAAGGGGCGATGAGCACACCACAAAAGCCTACATACAGCAAAATTAATTCTTCTTCTTGCATCTTTTCAACTGTACATTTTTCCGAAATTTTGAAACTGTTGATTACATTGCTTTTCTGTATTTCAATATTTGTTTAGAGTTAGTTTCGATAAGCGCTAGAATTGAAATAGTGGAAAAATGAGCTCTTGAAAAGAATTTTCGAAGGATATATGCCTTTTAGTTGAACAGGAAGGAAAATCTTTGAGCGAAATCGCCGGAATCGTTAAAGTGAGTCGTCCTACCGTCCAAAGCATTGTAAAAAAACATAACAGGGCTACAATTGCGCGTAAAGCGCAATCTTACGATACTCTAGATGAAATAGAATTTTTTGTGATCCCAAGAAATTTTGTATGGGAAGTGTTAGAAGGAGTGATAGGATTGAACTATTTTTTTACCCATCATGCTAAAGTAGCTATAAAAATGTTTTATACAAAATGCTAACTCCAAAAATTGAATAGGAGCTGAGAATATTAGTGTGTTAGATTTAGTGAAAATGATGATTTTTTCAAAAATAACTAAGAATATCATAAAATTCACATCTCTTAAATTTTAGATCAGTAACATTCATACTTTTCAAGAAAATAGATTTTTTGTGAAGTTGTGAAACTGTGTCATATTTTATGGGAGGGGGTAGAAGCAGTAAAGCTAGTCAAATATTTTTTTCTGATCTTAGTGATAATGCTAAATAAGTATTTGTCACAAAATGTGAGCTCGATAAATGTTATATGTTCTGAGAAAATCGGCTTAGCGCATTTCATGAAAAAGTGTAGTTTGTATGGGAGGGGTTGGAAGGAGAGGGAGGACGCAAATAATTTTTATACTGTATATTGAAATCATTATGAAAGTAATATATCCCGAAATTCAGACTAATAGCCTTTATACTTTTCGAGCAAATCCATTTATAGTCGAATTGCGAAATTGTGCCATTTTGTATGGGAGGGGGTAGAAGGGGTGAAGCTAATCGTCTAATTTTTTTTAGCCTTACTCACAATTTTAAATAAATATTTGGTGCACAATTTCATATCGCTAAATTTTATACGCACTGAGTAAATTGGCTTAGAGTAATTCATGACAAATACAGTTTGTATGCGAGATGGTAGAAGTAGGGGGAGGACACGCATAATTTTTATACGGTAGATTGATATTATCATAAAAGTAATATATTCCAAATTTCAGGCCAATAGCTTTTATACTTTTCGAGCAAATCCGTTTATTGTCAAATTGCGCATTTATGTCATTTTGTATGGGAGGGGGTAGAACGGGTGGAGCGATTTGGCCCGTTCACGAACTTGACCTTACTTTTTTGCTAAAAATGACACACACAAATTTTTAGCACTATAGCTCAAAGCTTTTGAGTTATGCTGTAGACAGACGCACAGACGGACAGACAGACAGACGGACAGACGGTCACTCGGAATCGAGGTTTTTGAGCGACAACAAATATTTCTGTACCCTTGGCGGCTCTGTGCGAGCATTAGCGTTACAAACGGTAAGGCAAACACAATATACTCTCAGATTTCATCTAGAGTATAAAAATTTAGCTTAACTGGCAGTATAAATAATAAGCCAAGATCTGGGTGACCTAGAGTGGTAAGTGAACGTAATATTCGATCAGTTTTAGAAAAAGTGAGAAAAAATCCTAAGATAAGTACACCTGAACTGGGGAAATATATTGAGAATGACTTCAGTAAAGTCTTACGTCCTGAATCCGTGTGAAGAACATTATGATCCGCTGGCTATCATGGACGAATCTCAAGAAAGAAGCCGTTTATATCTACAGTAAATCGGCAAAAGCGACTTGATTTCGCTAAGATGCATCTAAGAAAGGACTTCGAATTTTGAAGAACTGTACTTATTACGAATGAAAGTCGTTTTAATATGTGTGGTTGCGATAGACCAGGAAAAGTTTGGAGGAAGACCCACACTGAAATGAAGAGAGAAAATCTCGTTCCTACAGCTGAATATGGTGGAGGAAACCTAATGGTCTGGGGAGCCATGGCGGCGACAGAGGAAAGTTACACTTCATTGAAGGAATAATGGACCGAAATCAATATTTGAATATATTGCGGGAAAAACTAAGACCATCACCAGAGTGCTTAAAGCTCGAAACCAACTGGGTATTTCAACAAGACAATGACTCCAAGGACACCGCTATGATCGTTAAAGAATAGATCCTGCATAATGTGCCAAAGCAATTGCATTCACCCCATTCGCCGGATTTCAACCCGATCGAGCATATTTGGTGAGCGTACGTATAAAATATAAATAATATAAAATAACCAACAAAAACTCACTCATGGAAGCTCTACAAACAGCATAGAATGAAATAACGCCATCTATTACTGAAAACCTTATTCTTTAGAAGACTTCAAGCGGTCATCGATGCTAATGGAGGCCCAACTAGATACTAACCTTAATTTTTATAAAAAAAAAATCTATATTTTTTTATTTTTTCTCTTATACACTCCACGAAATAAATATAAAGGCACCTAAACTTCTTTGATAAAAACAATATTGTTGCGAGCTAGGGGATCGCTGATTTCAAAGGAAAACACAATTCGTTTAAAAATATAAGGAATAATTTTATTTAATCGCACTTTTCTTTATTTCTTGATCACTTCACTAAATTCGCTCTAAAACTTAATTCGTACAACTCAGGAGCACTGCCAATCTATCACTTGTACCGATTCGCCTTCTTCCACCGATAGGTGTCGCCAAAATCTAACTAACTCGTTGTCTGAAAGTTGGCGGGTATTTATACTAAGTCTCCCAGACAGGTGTCGTTGTGTGTGTGTGTCTAGAATGATTGCCTACATTGTGGAGCTCGGTAGAAGTGTCTGGAAACATGTGTATAGCTTTTTAAATGTTGCTGGACTTTTCTCGGTGTTGCTGGGGACGTCGAGGTTGTCAGATTTATAACATTACCCTCTCCTTAGTCCCTGTTCGTCCCGAACAGAGTCGTTCCTTTCCGGAATGGCACCGTGGTACTTTGTTAGTTGGTCGAGATGTACCACTTTCATTTTTGTACGAGGTTTTTGCTGATTCCATCCATCCTCTGGTTCGATCGTTAACCTCTGAATGGTTTTTCCGGCTTCTTTTTCCTTCTCACGTTCGCGTTCTTTCTCCGTTTCCTTTTCGCGCTCATTCTCCTCCTTAGCGGCACGTTTACTTCCCTTTTCTCGTTCCGCATTCTTCCTTTCGTGATCTTCTCGATCATATCGCTTCCCATGTTTGGTCTTGTCAGGATTATTCGCATGAAGTACTTGACCGTCACGACTTCTACCCGTTCGTTCGCGATCCTTATTCGATTGTCCATCTTTGCTTCCATGATCTTTCCCGATGTATTGTTCTTGTTGCAATCGAGCTTGCCGACTCGGGGTTTTCGATCGACTCCGGCGTCTTTTATCAAAACCGTGTGTAAGATTTGAACTCTGACGATTAGTTCTTGACCACGAACTACCTGCCCGATTTCCATCTTCGCATTGGTTAGCAGCGCAGCCGGAACAATAGTTGGTCGCTTTTCGGCAGTCGAGTCTCAAGTGTCCTGCCTGTCCACAATTCCAGCATCGGGGGGCACCAAATCTTTCGCTCCGTTTGGTGTACTCTGCTTTCTGACACATACACTCTTTTGCTCTTTCTCGGCCTCGATAATTACTCCGTGAGCTTTGCTTGGCAGCTTCGAACGTCAGCCCATATACCAAGGCTTCGCCTATCGTTTTCTTACCTGCCAATTTCAACGCCTGTTGCAGCTGTCTGTCCAGTACAGCATTGTTGAATGCGAAAACAGCCGTATCGTTGCGTTGCTCTGTTTGCGCATTGGGCAGCGATAATAATGTGAGTCGTTCAATATCGCGTGCCAGCTCCTGAAGTGTTTCACCATTCTTTTGAGTTCGGTTGTACAGCTCTATTTTGTAGATCTCTTTCATGCGGTCACTGCCGTAATGAAGATCCAATGTTTGGACTAACGTTGAAAAATCTTGTTGTTGCTCCTGCGGAATCGTTTGAAGAACCTCCGCTGGTGGACCTCTTAACGCCAATATAAGAGCCGTTCCTCGTTCGAGATCATTCCAATGGTTGTTTCTGGCGGCAGCCTCAAATTGGATCTTATAAATAGCCCACGGTGTCTGTCCATCGAAGATTGGAGCTTTGAAACCCTTATGCGTAACGTGCTCTGCTTTCATGACTCCGACTGCTTTCACGTTATCCAAGTCCCTTTTTAGGCGTTCGACTTCTTGTACAATCCCGGATATCTTTTCCGTAATTTGTTCTTCGAAGATTCGAAGTTTCTTTTCAACGTTTTCTTCTATGGCCTTACCCATGGTGTCTATTTTATCATTTTGCAGCTCCAATTTTTGGTTAAGGTCCTTTGAAGTCTGGTCTAATTTCTCTAGTTTCTGATTAATGTCCGCTGATTGTTGTTTAATGTCCACCGATTGTTGTTCAAACTTCTGATGCATGTCCGCTGATTGTTGCTCTAATTTCTGATTCATGTCCGCAGATTGTTGTTTAATGTCCACCGATTGTTGTTCAAACTTCTGATGCATGTCCGCTGATTGTTGCTCTAATTTGTTCATCATTTGTTGCATTAACTGTGTTAGAGCATCCGATGTACCAGAGCACTCATCTCCACGAGCTTCTTTGATTTGGAACTCGAAACTATCTGCATCCTCACCCTCAGCCTGGAGTGTCTCGATCATACGGCTGACAAGTTCAGACTTGCTCCCTGTCGTAGGTAACTCGCGTCTACTGAGCTCTTCCTTCAGCTCCGTTACTTTTAAGTCTTTTAAATAACGCGGCATTTTTACTACCGATTATTTCCAGTTTTTCCGCGATTCGAATTCACTTAAATTTACGTCACTGCTCACTAAATCACTCGAGATTATTCGATTTCACAAAATTCTCACTGTCCGTTCGAGAATTTTAGTTCCGCGATTTTACTTCGCTAATTAAAGTCACTGTTCACTAGAGCACTCGAGAATATTCGATTTCACAAAATTCTCACTGTCCGTTCGAGAATTTTAGTTCCTCGATTTTACTTCGCTAATTTACGTCACTGCTCACTAAATCACCCGAGAATATTCGATTTCACAAAATTCTCACTGTCCGTTCGAGAATTTTAGTTCCGCGATTTTACTTCGCTAATTAAAGTCACTGTTCACTAGAGCACTCGAGAATATTCGGTTTCACCAAATTCTCACTGTCCGAGAATTTTAGTTTCACTTTTCCGCTCTCACAAAATTATCCGTTCCGAGAATTTTTAATTTCACTCGCGATTTTTAACCCGAATTTATCCTTGAAATCCCACTTCTGACACCAATTGTTGCGAGCTAGGGGATCGCTGATTTCAAAGGAAAACACAATTCGTTTAAAAATATAAGGAATAATTTTATTTAATCGCACTTTTCTTTATTTCTTGATCACTTCACTAAATTCGCTCTAAAACTTAATTCGTACAACTCAGGAGCACTGCCAATCTATCACTTGTACCGATTCGCCTTCTTCCACCGATAGGTGTCGCCAAAATCTAACTAACTCGTTGTCTGAAAGTTGGCGGGTATTTATACTAAGTCTCCCAGACAGGTGTCGTTGTGTGTGTGTGTCTAGAATGATTGCCTACATTGTGGAGCTCGGTAGAAGTGTCTGGAAACATGTGTATAGCTTTTTAAATGTTGCTGGACTTTTCTCGGTGTTGCTGGGGACGTCGAGGTTGTCAGATTTATAACAATATATATGTTATTTTCGATTTCTTAACAATTAAATTCTTTAATTATTTTTTAATGTGGTTACAGACATAATACTATTAAAAAATAATAACTTTTTTAAATTATAAAAAAACAAAATATAAAAAAACGGAGCGAAATAATTATAAAGGCAATAAAGAAAAAACATTTTTTTTTTCGACATGTTAGTAAGACGTATGGCCACCATTGTTATTTATGACTTCTTCTAACCGCCTTGGCATCGAATTCAGTAAACTATGAAGGATACTGATATCAATTTCCTTCCATTCCCTATTAATGGAATCTTTTAGCTCTTTTACAGTGGAGTACTGCCGCCCATGATGAAAAACCTTTGATGATAATATGGCCCAAAGATTCTCGATTGGATTGAGATTCGGACTAATTGCAGACCAATCGAGAACTGCAATACTCTGTGACATAAGGAATTCTTTTGTTTTCCTTGAAGAATGGATAGCCGCATTGTCTTGTTGAAAAACAAACTCAGCACCAGCAATATTCTCTCCGTGTTCGATTAATACATTGTCAAGAAGTTCAATATAATTCTCGGAGTCCATACGAGTCGACACAAAGCAAATCGGCGTGGTACCATTGTAAGACATTCCTGCCCAAACCATTAGAGAACCTCCGCCAAAATTTCTGCGTTTTCTATTTTCCCTTTTTGAACCTTTATTCTGCCAATGTTTGTGGGCACCATCTGGACCATCCAAGTTAAATTTTTTTTCATCGCTGAAGACAACTGTTTTCCATTCTTCGTCCCAAAAACGATTTTTTTCGGCAAAACGTAATCTAGCCCTCTTGTGTCTTGGTATTAATGACGGTTTACCACATTTGCTGTCATTTAGAAGATTTAATTCGGTCTTCATAATTACTACTCTACGTACACCTACTTCTAGATCCAACTGGCCTCGAATTTCGTTTGCGTTAAGGTTTCCCATAACGGCAATTCTCCTCATTTCCCTTTTCTCTCTTTTAGAGACCGTTGGTGTCCTTCCTGGTCGCTTTTTGGTGCCGTATATTTTTCTCATTTTAATGTAATTGTCAATGACACAGCTCGATCTGTTTAGCTTAATAGCTATTTGGCGATTTGATAAGCCCCCGTCGTGATAAGCTGCAATTCTACCCTTTTATACCTCATTGAGCACTTTTCCGCGCGGCATTCTAATGTACTTAGGTGTATTATTTTCAAATCACATTAAAAAGATTATAAAACTTTTTTAAAAAGAAATACTTAAACTTTATTGCGTTTTTCGCGGAGAATATAACCAATATCAATAACTTTTACAACGTGCCTTTATATATATTTCGTATCAAATAACAGAACATTTGACAGATCTTTTTTGATTCTCAAATAACAATAACAATAAGCATGGGTGATTGGGTTTATACTTCCAATGAAACCAATAAAAATATTCTTGTCTTAGTATATTATGTACTGTCAAAAAAAATTCAATGATTGTTGTGCCTTTATATTTATTTCGCGGAGTGTATGAAGACTTTTGTGATCGAGTTTTTTCAGTTTTTTTTTATTTTTCTATGTGAAGGTTTTGTAAAAATTTGAATTATATTGAATATATTTATTTTCGTCTTCAAGGGAATCATATGGCTTTCATATGGAAAATATTTATCTGTTAGCCTATAATCCACAAATCGCAAGTGTATGAAGACTTTTGTGACCGTGTGTTTTACCGCAATCCAAAAAAAGGCATATTGGCCGGGAATTTTCGGTTTGGTGAATGATCGATCATCCCACAGGGCCGGCCAACATGTCAAATTAAAGAAATTACGCTAACTCTGGGATTACGCTAGCATGGGATCGGAAACGCAGTAATGATCAAAGGCTCGAACCGAGTCTTAGCGAAGTTCTTCAACGTAACCGTCGCTTATGTACTACTGGAAAACGACGACACTCTACAACTGGAACGGACGCACCAAATGTCATCGGCAGACGGCAGCTTATCTTCAATTACCCTAACGCAAAATAACAAAACAATTACCGATTAGTAAACTTTCCAAGGCGAGATTTCGCAATCAAATGGTCCGGCATGATTTGACGGACGGCAACACTAACGGCGGCCACATAGCCCGCAAGCCCGTGGATGTGAATGTCAAACAGAATATCCGAGTTTTTCGTGCACATGTAAACGAACAAATAGTAGAAGGACGTGAGAATAGCGACGCCCAAATTAACGATGCCGAAGAACAGAAACATCTCCATTTGGCCCCACAGTGGCTCGATAAGCTTGCCACACAGGCCGACCGTCACGATATCCACAACCACTTCGAAAAAGTGCAGCTCGATAAAACAAAACGTGAACGCCGTCCAGATCCAGAACGCTGGGGGCAAAAGATAGCCCGGCGTGACGCTTAACACACGAATCGCGGTCTCGGAAAACGACAGCAAGTATCCGCATATTGTCACGACACAAATAAACGTTATCACGGGCGATGTATTCTTAAGTAGAGCCGAGAATTGTTGCTTCAAGTAAGGGACGTTCCTACTAAGAGCTCTCGTCGTCGCCATTTTTCAAAAATACTCGATGAACTGTCATAATATTTCGCCTGCGATAGTAGTGGTGGACTGTCATAATATTTCGGCTACCCAAATTTCGCTCCATCTGTTTCGCCGCGCAAATTATCGGTGCTGCAGTTCGGGTTAAGTCTATGGTTAAACAGCTGATTTTTTGTTTGATGCCTTGGAAAGAAATTAGAGCAATGCAAATATGAATATAACCGTATTTTTAACATTTGTACGGTTTAAGCAAAAGTCCGGCGCAGAAAAAGCAAAAGCTCTAAAAGTCCGGCGAAGGAAAAGCAAAAGCTCTCTGGCTTGAACATTTGTACGGTTTAAGGCAAAAGTCCGGCCAAGAAAAAGCAAAAGCTCACGACATTCGGGATGAAAAACGTGGAAAAAACGTGAATAATTAATTTCTTCGAAATATTATTATATTAGCGAAATATATAATCAGCTGATTTCATTTACTTACGTTTTGCTATTACCGCTTGCGGTTTCATTCGCAATGAAACGTAGACCTTACCTTTACGCAACCGACGGACGTAGCTTTTCCCCACATTTTCCCGATTTACAACGTTTTAGTATCGAACATACTTTTACGGGGGCTACTTTAAAAAAATCGTTATCAAAAACCGTCATCAAAATGCGTTATCGAAAATCTCGAAGCTAATTTGTATGTATAGGAGTGAGAGAATATGGGGATTGATGTTTGGATGTGTATCGCTATTATAGCGTGGTGTATGGAAAGGCGTTGTCAGTTATAATTTGACTAGTGTAAAGCTAACAGAGTTTTGATCGATTAAAAATGGAATGTGACGGTGAAATAAACCAGGGTGATAAAGTGAAGTGTGTAAAACGATTTGCTCGTAATTTAGATAATATAAATTGTAAGAATTATGTATCGTATTACACGTATCACAGACCGATCCTAAGTATAATGCAAGATAATAAGAATGAAGATTGATTTCAAAATGTTTATTTTATTTGTATGCCTTTGTATCATGCCTTTGCACTCGCCATTTCAACGTGAGTCAAATAACGATAAACAAAAACGGTCGTTTAAAATTAGTAAAGGGAGCTATTCCTACAATATTCGTCACGGACGCTGGGGATAGTGACGACGAAACTATTTTTGAAGACATCGAATATTTGGAAGAAGAGAGCGATTTTTCAAGGAGTAAGAGGGAGAGTGAATGTCGGAGACAATAGAGGCCAGCGTACAACAAAGAAAAAAGATGACTACCTTCACACCAAACTAACTTTTTTGACATTACAAATAGCTGTGAAGAAAAGGGTGGAAAAATAGAAGACGGTAGACGTTAAGTTGCCTACATTCTTGGATCGGCGGCTCGATTTTGGTCAGCATGAGTACATATGAAAATTTTCAAACCAATATCCAGGACGAACACAAATCGTGGATCGAGTGATTGGAATTCGAACGCAACCGGCCCCAAATGAATCGACGATCCGGCGGAATGAACTCGATACAGACGAGTAACGTAAATCGTGTCATCAATTATATAAAATCCAGTGGCCGTCCTGCCGCCTTCGATATACGTCAGCTCTGTATCAAACAGAGCGATAACCTCTTCGGATTCACAACGACACAGACCCTCAGAAATCATCTCGAGATGATTGCTCGACGCCGAGAAAACCTCAAGACTGCAGAGCTTTCCAATTCCCGACGGGATTCCGTCGAAATCAAGCTGATTATCGTTCAAATACAATCGTCGTAAACTACTCAATTTACATATTGACGGTGGCAGAACTGTGAGTTTATTTCGTTATAAATTCAGTGTTTCGAATTTCTGCCAAAACTCAACACTGGATGAAAGTTCGGCAATTTCATTATCACTCAAATTCAATCGCTTCAAATTATGCATGTTGTACAAGCAGTCCGGTACTCGGGGCAATGAATTCTGCGATAAATCCAATTCGGATAAATTCGATAAGCTATCCAGCGAGGTTGGAAAATTCTGCAACGTTCGCTGAGTATTTCGCATATTTAGGCAATCTAAAATCTGCAGCGATGGTAACTGGCGCAATTGGAACAATTCCAATGGATTATCGGCCAGAATCAATGTTTGTAGATTGGCTAGACGTCGCGTTTGTGGCGGAAGCGTTTCGAGCTTATTATGCGACAAATCCAGCAGCAAAAGTTCGGTCAGGTGAATGAAAAGTGGCGTGGGAATCGCTTCGATATGATTATGGCTCAAGTTTAACGCTAAAAAATTTTTGGCGCGTTCCAATCCTTCCGGAATCTCTTTCAGCTTGTTATGAGACAAATCGAGTGTCGTAAGTTCGTCCAAGCGGAAAAGTTCCGGTGGTATACCGGAATTCTTGATTTGATTGTGACTTAGATTTAGGGTTCGTAAACAGCCGAGTTCGGTCAGTTCGCCGCCGTACAGCTTTCTCGAGTTCGTTGTGCTTTACCTATAGATGTTCAAGCTTATGGAGATTTCCCATCTCTTCGGGAATCGCTTTTAAATTTGTCCGGTCCAATTTTAGCCATTGGACGCATTGATGTTGGAAATCTATCATCCTGGAATTATAGAGAAGAAATTTAATTTTACTTTTTGCATTGTTCCATGTTCGCTAAACTTACAAAACTTTTAGTGTATATACAGATGACTGATGTTTGAAAGATGACATTTCTCAACTTCGAAAGTCATAAGAAACAGTTTCGAAAATGTCCGACTTGTATATATGTATGCGTGGCACTTTTAGAGATTTCCTTTTGCAAACTTTGTAAATATTTCACAAAATTGTTCCTTCAAAATTTTTGTTTCTGATTTTAGTCAAGTTTTATGAACTGCGCATAATTCTTGATGTTAATAACGTACCGAAAAAAAAACGACACTTTTTTTAAATTTCGCTCCAAAAACAGGGCTTCAGCTCTGCCAAACTATGGAAAAGCGCCTCTAGTGTCCCATGGAGTAATGGTATAGTTACATAGTATACACATAGTAGGACAACTCAGTTAAAAATACGACCCGGCTCCGAAAATTGCCGAAAACACACGCGTGTTTCATCTCCGATACGTATGCTTCCTCTCTCAAGCTTACAGTGAACATTTAATCTGATCTTTCCATTTCATTCTCGCAAAGATTTTTTTTTATTAGACAAGAGCAAGCGAACAATATCGAAAACATTGAGCGGAAAGAGAATCGTCGACCACCCACCGATCATGACCCGCGCACCCGCCGTCCAAGTTGAATACGACGCGAGCAAAAGCTGTAAGAACGCCATGTACGAGAATGAGAGATAAGATATCGCGGACTCGGCGAACACGTTCCACCAAAAGTAAAAACCTGAATTTGAAGAGGTAGCACGTGACAAACGTGTTAACCCGGGCAATATACAGAGTCATCCTACTCGGTGTAATGTACTCTGCTCCTAACCTTCAGGTTCCTTAACATTTTATTTGTCATTGTGAACGGGTTCTTAGCCCTTCGCACAACCCTCCATCTACGAATTTAAATTTCCATAGATTGAGGTAACTAATAGTGATTTTCTATTCTAAAACAAATGTGACGCGAAATCATTGCAGTTTTGCACTCATTTTTTTCAGTTCCGTCGTCCGTCGGGTCAATTTAGAATAAAACGCTTTAAGCATCTTCAATACCGACGGCCGCCATCTTGAATTTTTTCGAATTTGTATGAAGAAATAATCAAGCTACGCGGTTTCTAGACAATTTTCACTATAATCTAGGTGGCAATCGCTATGTCTATTCACACAAAAGGTGCAATTCCTATAATTATAATATTTATTGTTTATATTTGTTGTAAAATCGAACCGGAAAAAAACTCGAGTCCAAACTACTAATTTTCGTCCATTTTTCACTTCACATGACACAAAATTGGCGGAGTTATAGCCAAGGAACATTCGCACAACAATCAAAAATATATCACTGTTCACTCTCGATTAAAATATACAATATTAACGTTAAAATTTGATTATAAAAAGATGAACAACCAATAATTCTAGACTTCCGGATTTCTTATGTCAAATAGTTTATCCCTCTCACCACAAGACGTCGGTCTCTAGGTACTCGGCTCAGCATTTTCGCATACTTTTCTACGCTGCGAGTCACCAGCTCATTGAATAATAAACGTGCGGTCTCGTCATTTCGTTTTGTTCTAATGTTCTTATAGTAATCATGTTTAACAGACCACCGCACAGACAGCAACAGCACACCGATTGTTCTTAACGGACAAGTTGTGGAAGAGGTGCAAGATTTTTATTATCTCTGAAGCATTGTCAGCATGGACGGCGGAGCCAACTACCTATTTCCACATCAAGCCCTTTTCAGATGTACGACCACCCACCCTCCACATCAACCGATTGCCACATCTACCGATTTCAACATCTACCACTTGCCACATCTACCGATTTCCACATCAACCGACTGCTTCTGGAAGCTCGTATTATCGAAAATGGACTGCTGCCAAGAGGTAAGGATGAGGTGGGATTCGTGATTTGCTATTAATGTGCGAGTGCGAACCAAACCTCTGGGATTTGTAGCGATGATCATTACGCCAATTTTATTGGCGATAGATTGTAAGCAGTGTGCATTTGCTTTACTCTTCTAATCGCAGCTCTTTTCAATTTTCAATCGCAATATGCGATTAAATCGCAGGTATGTAAAATAGCATACAATTTCTATACCTATGTATTATTTCTAAACAAAATTTAGGTAATCGAGTTTTTCTATTTTGCAAAATAACAATTGGCCTATTATAAGAAAAATTGGGTAGTGGCCAATTTCCGAAACTACAAAAACTTACTGAAGCAAATTGATACAGAAGAACCATCGGAAAGTGTGGGTTAATTTTATTTAAATGAAGGGAAAAGGATTTGGTGAAATCGATTTTTTTTTGAGAGTTTAATATTGAGTGGGCCTGAACAGCGAACGCAGAGAATTAAATACTCAGATAAGATTTAATATCTATGCATGTAATTAATTTCTTTTTTTTTATCTCTACATATTAATTTCACTTATAAAAACATTCTTCAATATTATCAATCCAATAATAACTTGCTTTTTCGTTCTATTTACATAAAACCTATTAAAACTTTTCTTCTAGCTAATTATGCAGATGAGTCTACATATGTCATTTACTTATTTTTATGTTTTGATGAGGAAATGGACGAGAATTTTCATGATTTTTATTGCATTTTTTAGTTTTCAATGATTAAAAATTAGGATAAACTCGTGGCGCTATTGTACACTCTCAATCATTTCTTGTCTGAGTATTTCCTCAACAAACTCTCGAATTCATCTATAATATTGTTGTTGATTCCATTGTTGATTCTGCTGGTGATTTTGTTGTCCTCCGGATTGTTGGTATGAATTCTGTTCATATTGATAATGCTGTTGTATTTGTTGTGCGTATTGATTACCGTAAGGGGCATAATAAGCAGGTTGCTGTGGTGGTGTAGGCGGTGGTGGCACAGTTGATGGTCGTGAATTTAAATTTAGGGAAGATGAGGCCTAAATTTAGTAAAATATTAAATTCCTTACATAATAAGAGAACTATAAAAGAAAAATATTTGATTACCGTATTTCCGGATTGCGTCGGTGTTACCGAAGGTACTGTATTATAGTTTTGTGTCATTATTGTTTGTACACTCGGTGCACTATAAGTTCCGCTTGATGCGTTGACATATGATTGGAGTGTTGTATTGTAGTAGCTCGAGGCGGCTAAAACATCGGTATTATGATGGGTATGCATCGATTGACTTATTGATCGCTGAGCAGATAAGGATTGTTGTACATTGATTTTGGACATGTTATGCTGTTGTTGTTGGGCCTCTTGAATTGGTACGTTTATTAAATTAGTACGACTGGTTAGGGATGATGGTACTACAGATATGCTTGATCCGAAAGGCTGTGATGTAGATGATTGCGAAGATGATGATTGCGACATTAACGATGATCTTTGTTGTGGTCGTGATGATGATGATGATGACACTGACGATGATGATGGTACTTCCGTCGACTTTAATATTTTATAATATGGGGGATGTTTAGATTAGAGATTTTGCTATTTTTATGAAAAATTCATTTTGTTTTAATAAAATAGAGAGGATGTTACTTTTCTCTGTGGCACATTAATCGTCTTCATATCTAAGAGTTGTGTTGACTTCATAATTGAATTTTCGGGATTTAGTGCAGCTGGAGTAACGTGCCGATGATTTATGTGCGCTTGTAAATCTCTCTGAAAATAATACAATAAAATAAATATAATTAACAAAAGGCTTAATTAACACTTTAATTTACTGTAAAATGTTATTCTAAAACAATTGCAGCACTACGACCATTAAATCATCGACAGTATTGCTTATTTTGTAATATTATAGTGTTTCTAGTGATTCTAACTGGAGCACGGAGAATTATTTCTTTGCAGTGAATTCAATTCTTAATCAAATAGTTGATATTAAAAATTAGTACTGAAAACGACCGCCACATTTCGACTTTCAAATAAAAATTTATGGCGGGACTTTATTATTCTGGAGTTAAAAATGATATGCGCGAGTAGAGTTCCTCTTCGGCTCTCCTGAGTTTAGTCACGGAGATGGTAAAAGATTGCGATTTCACTAAAAATTACTCGAAACGTAATTCTCGGGAGTTAAAATTTGTACTTGGCCTACAATGTCAACGAAAAACTAAATCGATCGCAGAAAATGAGGTGAAAACCATCTTCCGATTTGAAAATTTCCCGCTCTGTGTTGGAAGCTGGTGTCCAAACTCTAATAAGAGAAAGCCTGTTCCCATACAGTAACTCTATGTGTGAGAAGTCAATATGAAAGTTAAGGGCTAAGGAAATGTACATTCGATTCAATATTTCCTTCGTTTTATTGGGAGTACAAATTGAAAACCACCGTTTTTTTTTCCAAAATTTGATTTACTGTGCAAAAATGGTTAAAAATTTATTATTCAAAGAAATGCCCAACGCTAGCCACCATTTTTTTTCCATCTTTCTGACAGTAAACACATTCCGGGTTGAAAAAGCTGCTGTTCTTTTGAGCCGATCCACGAATCAACCCAATTTTTAACTTCCTTCCTAAGAATGGAAGTGTTGCTCAGCCAGGCCATACGTCATCGGTCGAAAAAGGTGGTAGTCGTAAGGGGAGTTGTCTGTTGAATAAGGCGAGTGGGGTAGGACGTTCAATTTCAGTGTATCCAGGTAGGTTTTCACAACGTGAGCAACATGTGACTAAGCATTGTCATGCAGCAAAATCACTTTGTCGTGTCTTTCCTAGTAATGTGGCCGTCTCCTTCCCAAACGCATTTGTTGTTTTTGTAGGAATCTCTCGTGATGGTTTCGCCCGGTTGCAGCAGTTCATAATACACCACCTCGAGCTGGTCCTACCAATTACACCGTCGATGTTAATGCATGGCCGCGGTATCCCCACGCTTTGGATTATCGTAATGGATCTACTTTTTATCGCCAGTGACGATGCGATACAAAAACCCTTCCTTTTTAGCCGTTGGAGCTGTTCCCATGTTAAAAAACGCCGTTCGACGTTTCTTGGCTTCAATTCGTATTTTAGTGGCTGCAATTCCGCGTCTTTGTAGTGCGGATTTTAATAATATTTATAATATCGTTTTATTAATACACCACATAAAAATTACTAGCTTATATTTATTTTAAACTTGATAATATTTAATTATAATAATCTTTTTAGTCTTTACAAATTATAATCATCTTGTGTGAATGATATTTTCCAACTGACTATATAAAAAACAATTAATTCTATATTTTTCATTTTTCGATTCACTTGATTTTATTTAAAATATATAAAGTATATTTCTGTCAGTGTAAGTGTAAAGTATGTTTGTAAGTGTAAAGTATATTTGTAAATGGAATTAATTGGTTGATTTGTTAAAATTCAACCAACTCTCCACACAACCCCTTCCTAGAGGAGGGCTAACGGTCCTTCTCGTTAATATTAAACGAACCCGTTTGCGATCTGGTTCGCATCATGGATGGTTGGGATGCAAAAGTCACGCGTTTTTTAATTGATGCCTGATGTTGAGAAGAATTGAATGAAGGGTTAAGCCGATCAATTGAGACATTCTTTTCTTTACCATTAAAGGAAAGTGTAAAGAATTTGTCGTGTCGTTTTAAAACTCTGAAAGGTCCCTCATAATGTGGTTGAAACGATTTCCTCACTTGATCCTGACGAACAAACACGTGTTCACAATCTTTAAGTGAATTAAAGACGAAAGTGTTAGTGGGAGTGTGAGCGGTAGGTAATTTTGGTTTCATTGAACGCATCAGCTGTCGAAGCCTCTGGACATAGTCGCTAGGAGATATTACCTGTGACGTGCTAGAATCAGTGTGTAAAAGTTCGTACGGCAAACGTAAATTTTGGCCATAAATTAATTCAGCTGGAGTGGCATCAACATCTTGTCTAACGATTGAGCGAAGTCCGAGAAGAATGAACGGTAGTTCGCGAGTCCATCCTTCTGATGCCTTGCACATTAGAGAACTTTTAAGGATTCGATGCCAACGTTCTAACATGCCATTGGCTTTGAGATTGTAAGCAGTAGTTCTGCTTCGTTTGAATCCCAAAACTTTGCCTAATTCCGAAAAAAGTAAAGCTTCGAATTGTGGTCCTTGGTCAGTTACAATCGTGACTGGAGTGCCGTAACGAGGAATATACTCTCTTATAAGCGTGTTAGCAACTGTTGCTGCTCGAATATCCACAATTGGATAAGCTTCAGGCCAATGTGTAAAACGGTCAATAACCGTAAGACAATAAGTGAAGCCTTCCGAAGTCGGAAGAGGTCCAACCAAATCAATATGGATATTAGCGAATTTTTCGATTACTGGTTCGAAATTGCCGAGTGGACTTTTAACGTGACGAGAAATTTTGGCTTTTCCACAAGCAATGCATTCTCTGCACCAGATGTGTGAGTCTTTATTGATAGATGGCCAAACAAACTTTTTAACTAAAAGTTTAGTTGTTGCTTTTATACCTGGATGAGCCGTTCCATGAACCACATCGAAAATCTTCTTACGCAACGTTGAAGGTATGTAAGGCCGCAAAGTGTTTTGAGAGGCGTCACACCAAAGTTGCTTAGAGGAATTTTCAATTTTAATAGGTAACATTTTCAGGCTTGTTGATTTTTTGATTAAAGGTAACTCTTCGTCGGTCAACTGAGCGTCAGCAATTTGAGAGTAATTTACCGATGCCGGAATGGAAATCTCGTCAATGCGAGATAATGCGTCGGCGACGACATTATCTGAACCGGATATATGTCGAATATCCGTTGTAAATTGACCGATGTCCAGATGTCTTAGGTGACGTGGAGAAGCTTTTTCAGCGTTTTGTTTGAAAGCAAAAATAAGTGGTTTGTGATCAGTAAAAAGTGTGAAAACTCTTCCTTCCAGCATGAACTTGAAATGTTTAATGGCAATATAAGCTGCCAAAAGCTCACGATCGTAGGCACTGTATTTTCGCTGTGCTGCAGAAAGTTTCCGCGAAAAGAATGCTAATGGTTGTAAAGCATTTGAAATTTTTTGCTGTAATACAGCCCCGATGGCTGTATCTGAAGCGTCGACCACAAGCGAAAGTGCTGCTGAAGAAGAAGGATACGCTAGTGTAGCCGCCTGAGCTAATTGTTCTTTGCAACAATTGAAAGCTTTAATAGACTCAGGATTCCACGGAATAATGGACTTATCACGTTTTTTCTTGCTACCTTCTGTGTACTTGTCTAAAATAGACTGAGATGTGGCTGCATGCGGTATGAACCTTCGGTAAAAGTTAATTATACCGAGAAAACGCCTCAACTCGTGAATAGTAGCTGGTTGCGGGTAAGAAATAACAGCTTCGACCTTAGAAGCCATTGGAAGAATTCCATTTGAGTTGATGGAATGACCCAAGAAATCCACTTGAGCTTTAGCAAAGTTCGCTAAATTGACTACTAAACCGTACTTTTCTAGTTGCTGAAAAAGTTTATCGAGATGAATGAAATGTTCTTCTATTGACTTTGAGGTGATCAAGATGTCGTCAATGTAGACGAAACAAAAATCAAGATCCCTTAAAATCGAAAAAATGAACCTTGAAAAGTTTGCGCAGCATTGCACAAACCAAAAGTCATTTGCATGAACTCATATGAACCGAAAGGTGTGGTAATAGCTGTTTTTGGAACGTCATCCTCGTTCAGAAGAATCTGATGATATGCACGTTCCAAATAAACTGTTGAGAAAATAGAACAACCATCAAGTTGTTGGGCAAAATCCTGAATGTGTGGAATTGGATATTTGTCCGGGACTGTTTGTGCATTAAGTGCCCGGTAATCCCCACAAGGTCTCCAACTTCCATCTTTCTTTCGAACTATGTGAAGTGGTGAAGCCCAAGGACTGTCTGATGGTCTGCAAATGCCATGGTCTACCATTTTGCCGAACTCGGCCTTCGCGATTGCTAAACGAGAAGGTGAGAGTCGTCGAGGTTTACAAAAAACTGGACGTCCTTCTGTAATAATGAAATGACGAACTACGTGCAATTTATTTGAATTTGTTCTATTTGTTTGAAAAATGTTCGGATGTTGTGCAAGTAATGATTGAACTCGAGGATTCTCATGTGTGGCTGTTAAGACAGACAACACTGTAGAAGATCCTTTTACGATTTGACCTATGGCTGAATTGACGTTAGTTAGAGGATCGATTAAACGCCGTTGTTTAAGACCGAAATGACGAAGGAAATCCGCTCCGAAAATTCGTCGTTCAACATCAGCAATAATAAAATTCCACTCAAAATTTCGTCTAAGTTTGAGTGAAATCGTAATCTTACGTGTGCCAAAAGTATGGATTTTTGTGCAGTTTGCAGCGATCAGAGTCAAGTTTGGATCAATAACGCGATGATCGAAGTTATGTTTAGGAACTACCGAAATTTCCGCGCCTGTATCAATCAAAAAACGTAAGCCGGATGATTTATCCGGTATTATAAGGCGACTAGTGTTTGGATTCGTGTCAGATGTCGCCATTTCTAACACCCGAGTTAGTTTTTTTCTTTAGAAAATTTGCATGGCTCTTTACATTTTGTGGCCTTATTTCCAAAACGTCTATGATAAAAGCAAAAATCATCAGACGTTCGTGATCCGCTTTGTGAACGGTTATACGATTTGGATCGCCCATTACGATTACCATTAAAAGACCGATTAAAGTTTCGACTTCGTCTTGAAATTTGCGCCAGTTCGTTAACCATTGAAGTTAAAGCGGTAATTTGTTTTTGTAAAGATTCAATTTCTGAATGTTGTACATTTGACGACTTATTAATCGAAGCACTTGCTAATTGCGGAAAACAAGAAGTGTCAGCAATTTTATCGGCGATTTCACTTAACTCGTCAAGGGAACCCGAGGACACTGTTAAAATGGCTTGAATTTGGGAAGGAAGTCGTTGTAGCCAAAACTTTTTAATAATGTCAGCAGGAAAGTTGTTTCCAGCGAGAGAACGGATTCGACCTAAAAGTTGAGAAGGCTTTAAATCTCCTAGATCGATTCCATTCATAAGTCGTCTCAACTTATGGTCCTCAGATTCTCCAAATCTCTTAATCATGGCATCTTTAAAATAAACATAAGAATTTTCCGCTGGAATGCTGTCGATGATGTCCATCGACTGTTCGCATTCCGCTGCGCTTAACATGCTAAGCGCATGATTGAACTTAGTAAGTTCAGTTGTGATATTAGTTGCGGAAAATTGTGCATCCATGATGCGAAACCATGCAGCGGGGTTGGAAATCCAGAAAGGAAGTTTCTGAATTGCAACTGCGGCTAATTGCAAATTACCTATTGAAGTTCGGGTATTGAAATTTCGTTGTCGATTAATTTCTTCTTTAACGACGTTCATCACGTCGGGGTCACCATTTGTAGTGCGGATTTTAATAATATTATTAATATTGTTATATAAATACACCACATTAAAATTACTAGTTTATATTTATTTATATTAAACTTGATAATATTTAATTATAATAATCTTTTATTCTTTACAAATTATATTCACCCTGTGTGAATGATATTGTTGCGAGCTAGGGGTTCGCCAGATTCCAAAGAAAACTCAATTCGTTTTAAAAACAACGAATAATTTATTTATTGCACTTTATTTTATTTCTTGATCACTTCACTAAATTCGCTCTAAAACTTAATTCGTACAACTCAGGAACACTGCCAATCTATCACTTGTACCGATTCGCGTTCTTCCACCGATAGGTGTCACCAAAATGACTGACTCGTTGTCTGAAAGTTGGCGGCTATTTATACTAAGTCTCCCAAACAGGTGTCGTTGTGTGTGTGTGTCTAGAAAGATTGCCTACATTGTGGAGTTCGGTAGAAGTTGCTGGAAACATGTTTATAGCGTTTGACATGTTGCTGGACTTCTCTCGATATTGCTGGGGACGTCGAGGTTGTCAGATTTATAACATTACCCTCTCCTTAGTCCCTGTTCGTCCCGAACAGAGTTGTTCACTTCCTCCATGGCACCCTGGTACTTTGTTAGTCGGTCTAGATGTACCACTTTCATTTTAGTGCGGGGTTTATGATGTAGTTGAATCCGATAGACGACATCATTTAACCGGTTGATGATCTGGTAAGGGCCTTCCCAGTTTCGCTGTAGTTTCGGCGATCTGCCCTTCTGTCGTTTGGGATTGTATAACCAAACCAAATCGCCCTCTTGGAATCCTGATGAGTTCGCCCGTTGATCATACCTCGTCTTCATGCGGTCGGACGCCAAATCAATTTTATCTCTGACCAGGTTATAAATTGTCTTTAGTCGACATCGAAGATCCGAGACATAATCTTTAGCATTGGTTGGTTGGTCTGGTGGCACTCCAAACATTAGCTCCGCAGGAACTCGAATATTTCTTCCGAAAATGACTCGGGACGGAGTTTCTCCTGTTGTTGAATGCACCGATGTTCTATAGGCCATTAAAAATAGAGGGATGTGCTGGTCCCAGTCCTGTTGCCTCTCGCTGACGAGTTTGGATAGGTTTGAGTTAAATGTCCGATTGAAACGTTCCACCATTCCATCAGACTGTGGGTGTAATGGAGTTGTCCTCGTTTTGTTTATTCCCAGCATTTGGCACACGTGTTTGAATATTTGAGATTCAAAATTGCGCCCTTGATCGGAGTGTAGTTCGCGTGGCGCTCCAAATCTGCTCACCCAGTTGGTAACAATTTGTTCTGCGACGGTTACTGCTTCTTGGTTTGGAATTGCGTAAGCTTCAGGCCACTTGCTGAAATAATCAATGACCACTAAAATGTAGCGATTACCATTTTCTGATTCCGGGAATGGTCCAGCAATATCCACAGCAATTCTCTCGAATGGGACTCCCACGTTGTATTGTTGCATTTCTCCCTTTGATCTGCGGTGTGGGCCCTGACTTGATGCACACGTAGTACATTTACGGCACCAGTTTTCGACATCATCTCGGAGATGGATCCAATAGAACCTTTCTCGTATCTTTGCCAAGGTTCTGTTTACTCCCAAATGCCCACCGGAGGTACCTCCATGATATTCCTTCAAAACCTCCTCGACTTTACAATGCGGGACGATGGTTTGCATGTGATACGACTTTCCATCAGCGTTCTCCCATTTCCGTTTTAATAATCCGCCGTCTAGGTGAAGGGAGTTCCATTGTGCCCAATAGCACTTTAAGGTTTCACTGAATTGTGAGATGTCTTTCCACTCAGGCCGTTTCATTTCGTCCTTCCATGCCATGATCGGTGAAATATCTGGATCTTTACGTTGGGCGTCTTCCAGTTCTTGCTGATTCCATCCAGTCTTTGGTTCGGTCGTTATCCTCTGAATGGTTTCTCCGGCCTCTTTTCCTTCTATACGGTGACAATGCTTGCAGTTCGGTGGACAAGGACGACGTGAAAGCGCATCGGCATTTCCGTGGATTCTTCCTCTTCGATGAACAATCTCGAAATCGTAGGATTCGAGCCTTTCGATCCATCTGGCTACTTGGCCTTCGGGGTTTTTAAACTGAAGTAGCCATTTAAGCGATGCGTGATCCGTTCGAAGAAGGATTTTTTGACCATAGAGATATTTGTGAAAATGTTTTGTTGCTTCTACTATGGCTAGTAGCTCTCGGCGAGTTACGCAATAGTTCCTTTCTGATTTTGAGAGTACTCGGCTGTAGTAAGATAGCACTCTCTCCTGCCCATCGATCTCTTGTGATAGTACTGCTCCGATACCGACATTGCTGGCGTCAGTGTCTATGATGAAACCATGACCTGGTTTTGGATACGCCAGAACTGGGGAGTCGCAGAGTTGGTCTTTTATCCTCTCGAATGCTTCCTGGCACTGTTGACTCCATGTAAATGGCTTCCCTTTTTCTGTTAACTGATGCAGACATTTCGCCGTGTTAGCAAAGTCTTTTACAAATCGTCGGTAATATGTCGCTAAGCCTAGGAAGCTGCGCAACTGGTGTTTATCACTCGGAGTAGGCCAATTTTTCACCGCCAGTATCTTCTCCGGATCTGTCTTTACGCCATCAGCTGAAACGATGTGACCCAAGTACTTGACTTCTGCACTAAACAAAGTGCACTTTTTCGGACTCAGCTTTAATTTTGCCGCTCGCAGTCGCTGGAAGACTTCCTGCAGATTTTTTAGGTGTTCATTGAATGTTTTTCCGATAACGATCACATCATCTAGGTAAACGAGACAAGTTTTCCAACTCAGACCACGCAAAACGAATTCCATCAGTCTTTCGAACGTAGCTGGAGCATTGCACAGGCCAAATGGCATTACGATGAACTGCCACAGTCCACTGCCGACAGAGAATGCTGTCTTCTCTCTATCTTTTTCGTCTATCTCCACTTGCCAGTAACCACTCTTCAGGTCCAACGTTGAGAACCATTTAGCATCGGTCAGGGTGTCCATGATATCGTCGATTCTAGGTAGTGGATAGCTATCCTTTTTCGTAACATCATTCAGTCGCCTGTAGTCCACACAAAAACGGGTACTGCCGTCCTTCTTCTTTACCAGCACTACTGGCGATATCCACGGGCTCTTTGATTCTTCGATGATTCCCTGATGCTCCATAGTTTTGACCATTGAATTGACTTCTCCTTGTTTCGCTAATGGTACTCTTCTTGGAGGTTGACGTATCGGTGTAGCACTTCCCGTATCTATGCGATGTTTCACTAAGTTTGTTCTGCCATAGTCGTCATCACCGGTGGAAAAGACGTCGCTAAATCCTTCGATTAGATCTACTGCTTGCTTGTGTTGTTCTCCTCTAAGGTTGCTTGACTGAAGAAGTGTTGATGTTACATTGTCCTTCCTTCTTGGCTTATTTTTAGAGGGTACGTCATGTGGTTCTGCCTTGTCGATACTCGTCACCGCCGATATTGGTTCACAGCTGCCAATTACATCTCCTTTCTTTACGCTGGTAGTGCTGTCCGCAACGTTCAGGACTCTTATTGGTACCATCATTTTCTCATTCCTTTTTACGAGCGTTTTTCCTAGTATCAGACTTCGTAATGCAGGTGTCGTTTCCGGTTCTATGAGGTAGAATCGGTGGTTCCCGGGATCACCATCGAGCTCTGCCCAAATAACATTCTCAGATGACTTTGGTATGTCCGCATCTTCGCATAATACAACTCGCAGCTTTGTTGTTTTGGAGTATGTTATTTCTATCGGGATTTCAATATTCCGCCACTTCATTATTCGTTGTCCTAAGTCCAGCTGGATACCGTGTGGTTTCAGAAAATCCATTCCAAGGATACACTCATCGGTAATGTCAGCTACCACGAATACATGCGAGAAGGTCAAATCCCCAAGTTGTATGTCACGAGCTATTTCTCCATGGACCGTTGTATTTTCTC
The DNA here is from genome assembly GCA_963669355.1 of Chorisops tibialis. Classification (NCBI taxonomy): domain Eukaryota; kingdom Metazoa; phylum Arthropoda; class Insecta; order Diptera; family Stratiomyidae; genus Chorisops; species Chorisops tibialis. The sequence continues at coordinate 264,622,362 of OY770262.1, read as the reverse complement.
CTGTAGCAGTGCGAAGTGCGTACTTCTTGGTGTTGTGAAGCCAAGTACGATCTACGAGGTCAGATCTTAGCACTGACCGTGTTGCGCCTGTGTCGACTGTTATGATGCAGTTTATTTTGTCGACTCGACCACTCATACATAAGTCGTTTTCACAACGATGTAGTCGAGAAACTGCGATGATGGTTCCGGGGGCGTCGATTCTACCAGCCAACTTCTGCCCCATGAAGTTGGCCTTTACTCGTTTCCCGGACTGTCATTAGGCGAAGCGTGCTCTCGTGACGGTTCGCCCCTTCCTCCTCTTTGTTTAGCAGCGCAGCCGGAACAGTAGTTGATCGCTTTTCTGGGTTTGCGGCAGTCGCGTCTTAAGTGTCCTGCCTGTCCACAATTCCAGCATCGGGGAGCACCAGATCCTTCGCTCCGCTTGGTGTACTCGGCTTTCTGGCACACACATTCTTCTACTATTTCTCGAACTCGATAGTTACTCCGCGAGCTTTGCTTGGCAGCTTCGAACGTCAGGCCATATACTAAGGCTTCGCCAATCGTTTTCTTACCTGCCAGTTTTAACGCCTGTTGCAGCTCTCTGTCCTGTACAGCATTGTTAAATGCGAAAACAGCTGTATCGTTGCGTTGCTCTGTTTGCGCATTAGGCAGCGATAATAGTGTGAGTCGTTCAATATCGCGTGCCAGCTCTTGAAGTGTTTCACCATTCTTTTGAGTTCGGTTGTACAGCTGAGTTTTGTAGATCTCTCGCATGTGGTCACTGCCGTAATGAAGATCCAATGTCCGGACTAACGTTGAAAAATCTTGTTGTTGATCCTGCGGAATCGTTTGAAGAACTTCTGCTGGTGGACCTCTTAACGCCAATATAAGAGCCGTTCCTCGTTCCAGATCATTCCAATGGTTGTTTCTTGCGGCAGCCTCAAATTGGGTCTTATAAATAGCCCACGGTGTTTGTCCATCGAAGATTGGAGCCTTGAGACCCTTGTGCGCAACATGCTCTGTCTTGATGACTCCGGTCGCTTTTACATTATCGAAGTCCTTTTTTAGGCGTTCGACTTCTTCTTCGAAGACTCGAAGTTTCTTCTCTACGTTTTCTTCTATTGCTTTACCCATGGTGTCTATTTTATTATTTTGTAGTTCCAATTTATGGTTGAGGTCCCTTGAGGTCTCATCTAATTTCTGGTTAATGTCCGCAGATTGTTGCTCTAGTTTCTGATTAATGTCCGCAGATTGTTGCTCTAATTTCTGATTAATGTCCGCTGATTGTTGTTTAATGTCCGCAGATTGTTGTTTAATGTCCACCGATTGTTGTTCAAATTTCTGATGCATGTCCGCTGATTGTTGTTCTAATTTCCGATTCATGTCCGTTGTCACAGCTGATTGTTGATCCAATTTGTGCATCATTTGTTGCATTAACTGTGTCAGAGCATTCGATGCACCAGAACACTCCTCTGCACGAGTTTCTTTGATTTGGAACTCAAAACTATCTGCATTCTCACCCTCAGCCTCAAGTGTCTCGATCATACGGCTGACAAGTTCAGACTTGCTCCCTGTTGTAGATAACTCGCGTCTACTGAGCTCTTCCTTCAGCTCCGTTACTTTTAAGTCTTTTAAATAACGCGGCATTTTCACTACCACTTAAATTCACGTCACTGCTCACTAAATCACTCGAGATTATTCGATTTCACAAAATTCTCACTGTCCGTTCGAGAATTTTAGTTCCGCGATTTTACTTCGCTAATTAAAGTCACTGCTCACTAGAGCACTCGAGAATATTCGATTTCAGAAAATTCTCACTGTCCGTTCAAGAATTTTAGTTTCACTTTTTCCGCTCTCACAAAATTATCCGTTCCGAGAATTTTTAATTTCACTCGCGATTTTTAACCCGAATTTATCCTTGGAATCCCACTCTTCTGACACCAATTGTTGCGAGCTAGGGGTTCGCCAGATTCCAAAGAAAACTCAATTCGTTTTAAAAACAACGAATAATTTATTTATTGCACTTTATTTTATTTCTTGATCACTTCACTAAATTCGCTCTAAAACTTAATTCGTACAACTCAGGAACACTGCCAATCTATCACTTGTACCGATTCGCGTTCTTCCACCGATAGGTGTCACCAAAATGACTAACTCGTTGTCTGAAAGTTGGCGGCTATTTATACTAAGTCTCCCAGACAGGTGTCGTTGTGTGTGTGTGTCTAGAAAGATTGCCTACATTGTGGAGTTCGGTAGAAGTTGCTGGAAACATGTTTATAGCGTTTGACATGTTGCTGGACTTCTCTCGATATTGCTGGGGACGTCGAGGTTGTCAGATTTATAACAATATTTTCCAACTCACTATACAGGGTGTTTCGTACTCCGTACATAACCTTGTAAGGGGTTATTCCTGGATATATTTTGAGCAAAAAATTGTTCTACGGAGATGGTCAATTTTCAATATCCACGGAGATACAGGGTGATCAAGAAAAGTCCTTCGGACCTGTACCCTCACTCACTCAAAACGCTATATCTTGAAAACTAATAATCACAATTCAAAGTGTTACAGCTTGTTTTTTAGGGAATCAAATTACCTTTCATTTGCTGTAATAGTCCGCATTGTAACTGTATCCAATTCTGAGATATTTGCTTCAGAACACAAATTTTTGACAGTTTGACCGTCAAAATTCTAAGATCAATGTAGTTTTTCTCTAAAAAACCCATTATAAAAATGTCATTTTATTGTTGTTTTCTTTTGTGTCATATTATTGCCTACAAAAGACGCATACACTTGCATTGCATAAGTTTTATAGTTTAGAAGAAATTATCATTCCAATAATTTAGCACTTTTGTCAAAAAAGCAAGAATAGGTTGATCAACACTCTCCGCTTGAACTAAAAGAACTTAAGAATGGTTTTTACGGTTTATTTCAAATTTCCTTAATTACAATAAATGTTCAAAATGGCTACCTTCATTTTGAATGCACGCTAAAGCTTGTTTTGCCAGTGTTCTCTTTGTGTTCATACTCCTCAACTGCTGCCTTACTTCTGTTGCTGCCGCATCGATTCTGGTGTTTAGATCCTGCAACGTTACTACTTCCGTTGCGTAGACAAGGTCCTTCATCCGTCCCCATACAAAGAAATCCATAATAGTTAAATCAGGAGATCTTGCAGGCCAGTGTATCGGTCCATTTCTACCGATCCAGCGATTGCTATAATTGGAATTTAACCAATCTTTGATTTGTCGGCCGTAATGAGCTGGAGCACCATCGTGTTGGTAAAACATGGAAGCCAATCGTTGCAGTGGCATATCATCCAATAACTCCTGTAGATCATTTGTCAAAAAATGCAAGTAATTGGAACTATTTAAGGTAGGCGAAAGTCTAATAGGACCAATAAAATCGTTGCCAATCACACCTGCCCATAAATTGACACTGAATCTGTGCTGAAATGATGCCTCTCTTCTTGTATGTGGATTGCTCTCAGCCCATGTGTGTAAGTTGTGGAAGTTTGTGATACCGTCCCTGGTGAATTGGGACTCATCCGTCCAAAGAATGTTGCTGATAAAATTCTCGTCACTTATTTGTCGTTCAAGGAGCCAATTGCAAAACTCCATCCTTTTGGGTAAATCAATGGGTAACAGCTCCTGCACTGGTGTGTGGTGGTAGGGATGCAAACGTTCTGCTTTCAGGACACTCCAAACTTTCCACGTAGAGACGTTAAACCGCAATGCCAAGCGTCGTATACTAGTTGATGGATCATTTTGAACTGCAGCTAGGATTCGTTGATCAATTGAAACAGCGATTACCGGCGCAGGATTTGCATTCACTCTGCTTGTCCTAACACTGCCTGTTTCCCTAATCCTTCTGTAAGCGTCTTGGAATACTCTCGCGTAAGGTATTCGACGATTGGGAAATCTGTGATGATACAAAGATCGCGCCGCTTGCTCATTTCCCTGACACTCTCCATAGAGGAAAATTATGTCTGCATATTCTTCGTTCGTGAACTCAGGCATTTCGAAATTCTTTTCTAAATTTTAGTGACACCTTGTTCTTTTACAAATTTAACTAAAACTGATAAAAATATGAAGTATGGTTTGCTTTTATAGGCTTTTCATTTTGTTAGGTAACCCATTAAAAAGGGCAAAGTGCTGCACCTAGTTGTGTTGAAACTCATTTTAATTTAATTCATTTTCTCGATAATTTTAATACTACCTAAAGGACATTCATTGATAATTTAAATAGTAATTAAAGGACACAAAGAATATTTCAGTTTAACAACATTTCAGGTAGTTTTTTTAGAACGAGGGTTGGTTTATGGCATATTTTATTTTTAAGCCATATGTATTTTCGCTTATTACCTGGAAAACGGGAAAACCTAAGTCATAAGTATGTGTGCATCTTTTGTAGGCAATAATATGGCACATAAAAAAACAACATTAAAATGACATTTTTATAATGCGTTTTCTTGAGAAAAACTACATTGATCACAGAATTTTGAGGGTCAAAGTATCAAAAATTTGTGGTCTGAAGGAAATACCTCAGGATTGGGTACAGGTACAATACGGACTATTACACTAAATGAAAGATAATTTGATTCCCTAAAAAACAAGCTATAACACTTTGAAATGCGATTATTGGTTTTCAAGATATAGCGTTTTGAGTGAGTGAGGGTACAGGTCCGAAGGACTTTTCTTGATCACCCTGTATCTCCGTGGATATTGAAAATTGGCCATCTCCGTAGAACAATTTTTTGCTCAAAATATATCCAGGAATAACCCCTTACAAGGTTATGTACGGAGTACCAAACACCCTGTATAAAAAACAATTAATTCTATATTTTTCATTTTTCGATTCACTTGATTTTTATTTAAAATATATAAAGTATATTTGTGTCAGTGTAAGTGTAAAGTATATTTGTAAGTGTAAAGTATATTTGTAAATGAATTTAATTGGTTGGTTTGTTAAAATTCAACCAACTCTCCACAAATTTAACCTTAAATTACTCTTCCCACGCCCAATTAACCCCATTCTGTATAAAATAATAGTCTTCTGTAATTATCGATCAGTTTGATAAAGGTCTCAGCAGAGAACAAAACGTCACGAATAAACTTGTTTTATTTTTAGTTGAAATCCAGCGAAATTTAGCGCACTTCAATACGAAAAGTGCCTTATTTATTATTTTATTTAGGGAACACGTGAGAGCACCGCGACCTTCTTGGCCTATTTTGCGTTTATTGTCCCTTTACTCTATCACAACTCGATAGCTTTGGCTAATCTAAGTATGTCTAAGGGAGCTTGGCTTTAAGGATTTAATATTTTCCTTGCTACTGCCTCGAAGTGACATAGGATATGCTCTGTCGTTTCTGAGTCTTTAAGACAGGGGCGGTAGATGTCGGTTTCAGCTAACCCATATTTTCAAGTTGATGGTTTAACTGTGGCCCGTCATAAAGCCGATCAGAGTACTTACATTATTTTTGAAGAATTTGTTTTTTTTTTTGTGGTAGAATAAATTTCTTTGAGAGAAAGTCTATTCCAGTAGATTTTACGCTGTTGTTCGACTGGCTGAAGTATCTTTTTGGTTTTCCACAGAATGGCTCTGGTCCAATAAAAAAAAGTGCCATAAGCTGCACCACACTTGGGAACAAACGCGAACGAGGCAGGCGAGTATATGCATAAGCAAGCAAATGTGTATATCCATACAATGCGAAGCTAACTATTTCCGCACACGTCCAAGGTCGGACGAATATGCTATCCGTAGCAATCCGGTACATCAAAGAAATTTCGGTAGTCTTTGGACGGCAGTCTCTATTTGTTTCATTTCTACTTCGCCTCGCTTCTCCAAGTGATTGAATGGTCGCATTTTTAAAAAACAATAATTGAAATGAGTTGAGATAAGGAAGAGGCACTTCATGTTATCAAAAACACGATAGTTTTGCTATTTGGAAAAAAAGGCCAATATCTAGATGAAACGGAAAAGAGTTTAATGTACCGGAAAATATGTTATCTCAAATTCTTTCGAAGAGTGAATTATAACCTTTGTATGAGAGGTGGTAGAAGCATAGGGGTGATGTTTTGGCATTTTTGTATATGACACCGAACGTATTATGCAAAATGATTCGTGCTGAACTCAAAGTTCGTAGCTTTTATTATTTTGGATCGGAGGTGGCAGAGAAAGTAGAGGGTTTTAGATGATTTTGAAACTGCTTATCTTAATGCTTTGTTTCAATTTCAAAGTCAATAGCTATCATATGTCCGAAGGAGAAATGCTTTTCTTGAATTTATAATACAGACATTTGTATGGGAGGTGGTAGAAGGAGTGAAGCGAAGCTCATAATTTTTTTAGCATTTATTGCAATTATTAAGGGAGAGATTCTAACAAAATTTAAAGTTTTTGCTTTTTCTAGTTTAACTGGAAATCGATATAATGCATTTACCAAAATTATTTGCTTGAGAGGGGGTAGAAGGAGCCATACGGATCAAAACAAAATTTTCCGTCGTCAACGATATTTTTATAGGGGTTAGAAGGGGTGAGATGAAGTTGATAATTTTTTCAAAACACAAACATAAAAAAGTGTTAAAATTGTGGTTTTTTTCATGCCTGCCATTATTTAAGAAAGAAAAATTTAATTACCTGCGATAAATAAGTCCGTCTGCATCCCGTATTGCCATACCGACTACCGCCATGCGTGCACATAAAAACTGTTCCAAGTCCCGACTGTTCAACGCGCACCACTTTATCCTTGCATCGCGGACAAGTTTTAATGGGCTCTGCCCTAGCACACTTCAAGCAGAAAATATGCTTGCACGGAATCATTCGGCCGTAGACTAGAATTGGTTTTTCGCACTGATCGCAACAATGTATCATCGGATTCAGAACTTTCTCGCCGATCAGCGACACCTTATGATCCCACTTGAGACGAAGCATCGGTTCTGGCGGACCGCGAGAAATTGTCGTAAAAGTTGGTGCTTCCAATTGCGAAATATCAGCCTCCATGTCAACTAGAAATAATCGAAAATGGGATTCAATATACGTTCCAGAAGAAAATCGGAAATTTCAATTACTTGTGGGCGCGACCAAAATTGTTTCTTCCGGAATCGGTGTCGTGTCCATTTCATTTTCCTTGTTAGCTGTTGGATCGTCCGCGATTTTTATAGCAACCGGCTCAATTGGTGTTGCAACGGGTACCGGGTCCGCGCCTGAAACTACCGGACTCGTCTCCACTGGGTCCTGAGATATTTCCTCATCGGACGAAACAATCCTCGAAACTTTCTTACCCCTGCCGCGCCCCCGCCCTCGCGTTCCTTGTCCACGGCCTCTACCACGCGCACGAGTGCCACGACCGCGTCCTCTTCGCTTACTACCCGAATCGTCTAAATCCATTAGATCGGAAACTTGCAGACAAGCGAAATTAAAACGCTTCGAGTTTCACCAGTGTCTTTTTTTTACTTGTCGCCTCCTCCTCTCACACCGCTTGTAATGGATATCCGTTCAGTCGCAAAATCGATGCGATTTCTATCTTTTCATGCAATCACTCCCGTACCACTTTCGAATTTATCTAGATTAAGATTTTCTATTATTTTCCGATTTTATCAAACCTGTAGCTTGGTCTATCTTCAACTTAAAATTTCTGTTTCGGCTCGATGCCACTCCATAGAAATTTGCTGTCGACCTTTTATTTGACAGGTTTTTTGACATAACCAATCCACCATTTTGGATATTTATATGTGGGGCAATTATGAAGGGATTTTATTAATTTGGAATAAATTTGAAAAACATGGCGCCAAATTATTAATTAGTTGAAACGATTTTCTTGTTGTTGCCGGATGCATTCGTCGTCCCCGTCCTCGTAACATAGTGTAACGCAGTGGCTCTCCAAATCGGTGAAAAACGCTGCGAGCTCCTCTCTTGCCATTGAACATACGGAACCTGTACGCTTTACGCTATGGGGCCTGCCGCTCTCCGCGCTGTGCAACCGAAGTTCATACGGCGTGTGGAATTTGCGCGTCGACGCTTCACCGTCCTCCATCTGAACCGTCGCGTACGGGATCATGAGTTTCGTCAAGAAACGCAACCGCAGCAGCGACGGCCAAAAATTATGGATGAAATTTACGAACAGCGCGGTGATGTGCGCCCCGTCCTCATCCGGGTCCGTCATTATCACTATTTTTTGGTACCTGAGATCGTCCAGGCTCGTATACACTTTCCCGTGCTCGAGGCCGATCGCCACAGTGAGATCTTTTATCACTACATTTTCGGTTCGCGACATTTTCCGAACATTGGCCAGCTTTCCCTGCATTGCGAAAGCCCCACATATATTGAGGATTTTCGCGCAGGAGGCTGCACCTATAGCGGCGGTCATGCCAGAGAGTCCGTCCGCAACGATTAGAGTGCAGGCACGGTCAGTGTTCACGTCCTGGGCATCTCGCCGTTTTGGCCGACCTACACAAAGGATAAGGTGAATTGTTGAGATAAATATATATCAATATATGGCAGTTTAATAATTAATAATCAGCTGGGTCAACAACGGTTCGGTCGCCCTCGAGAAGAGGCTGGCTGAAATTGTTTTTGAGTTTCTTAGCGTTACAGATACACTATACTCCACAGCTAGATATGCTGAAATCTGTAACGTCTGAAAAAAAACACATGGACTCACCTTCTCGATTGCCATGCGCTGTGCCACTGTTATTACGTGGACGTCCGGGTCCAATCGTCTTGCGACGCCAACCTAGCGCGTCTACTCTTTCCTTCGATCGCATATCCGACAACCGTCTTCTCCGCAAATTTCTCATCCAACACCCTATCTATACATAACACTTTTTTAATGTGCAGGCAGAGCCGGAAAAGGGAATGACTTACCTGTTCGGCTCTGAGCCCCGTTTTCTCCATAAGTGTCCCAACTTCCTCCCCGTTGGGGTACGGATAATCGAGGTGCTCTAGAAGCCAACCTTCCAGCGTCAAAACCACGTGTCTCGAGAACTTTCGTGAGCTCATGGAAAAACGAGACAAAAACGCAAAACACGAGAATGGGAAAACGAATGTCCGTAAATTTATAAACAAATAAATTAATGATATTTTCCTAACAAACGTGAAACCAATCAATCTATCAAAAACCAATCAATCAATCAGACTTGTGCTAACAATTGTTTAAACAAAACGAACGTGAATTTGTGTGTGTTTGTCAAAGTTTATCAGACGTCAAATTTGATATGAAAATAATGAATTATTATTATTATTAATATTAATATTAATATTAAGCAAATCTTTACAAAGATTTGTTTGTATGAAGCCCAAATGTAATCGTCGCGAACATTTATTACCCAAGTGTGAACAGCTTCTCTTCTTCTGTTCAAATGCTTCAATCAGCTTCTTTCACTCGAGCCGGGACAATACATCTTTATACAAACAATTCAGAACTTTTTTCACTTTCTGGCCACTGATTTTGCGCCGGGATATTACCAGCTAAGTTAAAGTGTTTTTTTTTTTGAAAATTAATTGAGAGAAAAAACAAATTGTTACACTTCGTACGTAACTCGAAATAGATGTCTTGTAAATAACAATTATAAGCTCATAAGTCGCCCTATTAAAAGACAAATTTTTTGCCTGTAATTCGTGCAAATTGGACGCGAATCTTTTTCACGTAATCTTCTTTTTTTTTTGGAGTTTGTAAATACTTACTTTAGCGACTAAGTGCAAATAAATTGTAAAAAGAAGAAAAAGAAAAGAAACGAGAACAACACAAATTTGAGTTTTCTAGCACCGCCGAGAAATTCCATTCTTTGTCCCATCATAATCCGAAATTTCTTCTCATTTCGCTTTACCGATTTTTATTCTTTGAAATAAATAAGGCGACGGCCTAAATCTTTGTATAAAATGGAAAACTAGGATTTTTGTAAATTGAAAGAAATGTTGGTTTAAAGTAATCGAATATTTTCAGTAGGATTAAGCTGATTCAAATCACACGAAAAAAACTATAAGATATGAAAATAAATGAATTAAAAAAAAAAAATGTTTCAGATTCAACTAACTTTAATCACAAAATACACTTGGAAGATTGTAAATAATTTAATAGAACAAAAATATTAATAAAAATAAATACGCGTAAATACAAATCTTTAAACCTAAAATAGCTATTAAATCATCTCATCACAGATAGCAGTAAGATGAATGTATGTATTCGCGATGTTCAGTTCTTGTGTGACCGGTTCAGATTAGTTGAATGAATTACAAGCTAAACTTGCAGCAAACAGTGAAATGTGCATTTAATATGGAGCCAAACCTCTATGTAAAACCTGAAAGGATTATGAACAAAAGCATTAAGGCCGTGTATAATTTACCACGTCTGACACCTTTGACGGATCTCTATGTAACCAACTACAAGCTTAACTTGCAGCAAACATTAAACCTTGAGAAGACAAAATTAATGTAAAATATAATAAATCAAGGACTAAAATCTTCAACAATCATAACGTACAACGCAGGTATTGACAATTTCAATACACGGAATGCAACCTCGATAAGAAATCGAAATTGTAGGATGAATCGACCAAGAAAGGATCTCATCTACGAAGCAATACGTTATTACAACTACTTGCCAATCTAAATTCGACAGGACATCAAGCGCCGCAGCAAAGAAGTTCATACAGCAATCGTGAATATACTAAACTGACCATGCATTACCCACTATTACTTATGTTACCTTTCAAGATGTCACGAAAAATTTCCCTTATACCAGCTCGTAGCTGTCTGGGAAACAATCCTTATATTATGGACAAATCCATTAAGGAAAAACGTGGGTCATATTCGGTTTCAGGAGGTCATTTTACATAAGAATCAGCAGGAATGGTGTCAGGGCTTATTTTCAAGCCGTAAGTGTAGTCGATGAACTATTTAGATTAGGGTAAAACGAAAGCAGAGCGCACTTAATTACTAAGCAGATTGAGACGCATTGAAAAGAAAACAGTCCCACCTGGCGAAGAAAAAATTCCTTTTCCAATTTTAAACTTTTTTGGACTGTTTTCTGTTCCCAAACAAGAAAAACTGGCTCGGCGAAAAGAGATTCTCATCGAACAATCATCGCCGAAACTGAATACTATTTAGCAGAGTTCGAAAAAAATCCGATTTTTCGGAACGCTTGAAAAAAATGGAATATCGCGTATCGAGGCTATGTTGAAAAATAGATCGAAATTTTGTTTTATTACCTTCCTAGTTTTAGGAAGAGGTTTTACCAATTCCTGCAACTATCTTTGTAGACTAGCGACTCCTTCTTTGAAGACTAGCGACAGCCCCGCTTGCCCTAAAAATGACAAATGGACACTCACTGGATCATGGGCTTATCACCCGTGATCTTAAATCCTAACTGATACGAGAAACAGATACAGCGCCTCGGATACGGACGGATTCTACGGTAACGACTTTTGGCACACGAAAACGGACTATGATTGGCTTCTGGAACGTTCGAACATTGAATGACGGGGAAAGGGCGGGGGTACTCCGTCCTTGCAGTACTTGGCAAATGGTCATCGGAGGGACACTTTTCCCCCACAAGAGTCACCATGAAACATCTTGAGTTTTCCCTGATGGTGTTAGTCAGAAACAGATCGAACATTTGGCTATAAATCGCCAATGGAGAAGATGTCTCCTCAATGTGTGAGCGAAGCGTGGAGCTGACGTGGGGAGCGATCACCACTTGATGGTTGCCTGCTTTAGATTGTACACAGCAGCTTTCCGACGACCACAAATTCTTCAAATGAAGAGTAAGCTTAATGTGGATAAACTCAGAGGCCCCAATAAAAAGCGCGAGTACACCACCATTCTACGCGAAAAGTCATCCACATTGGGCGAATATGAAATGCGCACACTGGACGCCAATTGGGAGGCAGCCAGAAACACGTTTCTAACTAGTGCTGAAGAGTCTGTATGCGCACACTGGACGCCAATTGGGAGGCAGCCAGAAACACGTTTCTAACTAGTGCTGAAGAGTCTGTAGGATATGTGCAAAGCGAATTTCGCCGCCAACCACCTGGTGAGAGATGTCAACGGAATTCCCCTTAATATGAGTGAGCACCAATTGCCTAGATACTCAGTAGATGGATTTTGTTCGATTTCTATCACTCAGTCCCCCATAACATCTGCAAATATTTGTCAGTAGCAGCCAGTACAACTGAAAAATATATATCAGCTTCTCCACTCGTTACGGTCGTTCTCACTCCTCTTCCCCTACCTTCCTAATCCCATTCCTTCCCTCCATGACTGTGTTTGTGCATAGCACATAAAGGCCGAAATTGCCTATAATACAGGTCATTCCGTAAAAAAAAAAACTCCTCCCACTTTACTGAGGTGTGGAATGAAGGAAGATATCCGATTGAATGGGAGGAGGGCATCATTGCGAAAATTCCGAAGAAGGGCGACTTTCGGGATTGTGACAATTGGCGTGGTAATGTCTACTTACTGCCGTATCGAAGATCATGCCTAAGGTAATTCTCAATAGGATTAGTGCTGTCGTGGAGAGCACTTGAAGTTTGACAGGCTTTTCACCGTAAAGGGTCGTCTTATACCGACCACACAAATACTCTACGGATAATATTGGAGCAGTCAGCCGAAATGGGTTCGCTACTTCATCTCATGTTCCAGATAAGGTTATAGTTATGATTAAAGAATCCTACGAAGATGCAAGGTGTCGCGTCTTGTATAGAGTAGAGCTGTCCGAGAGCTTTCCTGTGCGAACGGGTGTCAGACAAGGCTGCATATTATCATCAGCCTCGTTTCTGGTGGTAATAAATGACATCTTAAAAGCTGCACTGCAAGGTGGGGAAGATAAAGGTCTTCAATGGAGACTATTTAACACCTTAAGTCACCTTGATAATGCTTATGATGTGTGTTTACTTGCACATAACCGTCCGGACTTAAGAGTCAAATGTTCGCTCGTTGCATTTTAATGCAAAGAGGCGGAACTGAAAAGAAATGTGCTTAAAACCAAGTTAATGCACATGGGTTTGAACGCAAACACACCGATTGTTCTTAACGGACAAGATGTGGAAGAGGTGAAAAAAGATGTGGAAGAGGAGGTTATCTCGGAAGCATTGTCAGCATGGACGGCGGAGCCGAAAAGGATATTGAGGCTCGTCGAAACAAAGCTCGTCAGGCCTTCGGTATACTTTCTCCTTTCTGGAGGTTAAGATCTCCCTTCGCACGAAGTTGCGAGTTTCTGACGCATGCGTCAAATCCGTGTGGTTATATGGTTGTATTACGTGGAAAAAGATCGTTCGACTTACCAAGAAACTACAAACTTTCGTGAACCAATACCTGAATTTGATTGATTTAACCTTACCGTATACTTTTCAATCGACCCCTCATATGTCATAGAAACTTCACCCACTTTGCATCTTTTCTTAATAAAAGCCAAATAAAATATCCGCATTATTTTTATATAAATTAACTATTTAATTAATCAAATTATCCATAGTTAATGATAGTATTATTAAAATAAAATAAAAAAAAGTCTCTCGAAGTTCTTTGTAAAAACAAAGATTTTTTTTTATATAACTGTAAAACCACAATTTGGGCTTTTCTTTTATCTCTCTCTTCTATTTTCTGCAATCTCCTTGCAGATTTCTTCTAATTTCTCGATGATGTTGGTGACAAATTTCATAAAAAAAAAAAAAAACATAGGAAACTAAGTGTAGATGTCCTTAGAACAGTAGCGTGCTCATGCCACCCATTTCCGATTGTTCTTTTACAAAAATTTCAAAGTATTGATAAATAATTGTAACAGCGAGAAGGATACCGGTACCGGATCCAATAGCTCCCATGAAATCCGCTATTACAGATAAGGCGCCGATGCAAAGGCCACCGAATGCCGCTGCCGTTGGGATGTACCTGTTCAATTCATGGATCATGGAATTTTCACGATGTCCTCGCATTACCATGTGTTGTTCTTTAAGTTGTTTTGCGACCTAAACGAAATTTTTTATTACTTTTACTAATTACTACTTATGTGCACCAGCGTTACTTACATCTTTCGCTGAGCTGCCTGACACATCGATCCATGTCTTTGAGAAGAATGCACATGATCCCAACATAAATACGATGTAGAGCATAGCGTGAATCGGATCTGTAAGAATGTGGCCTACACTTTCTGGCGGCGATAAATAGTAACAAAGCCCGCCTATAGGATAGGATCGTGCAGGCCCGCCACCGCCTACGTCAGCCCAAACGCCGAGCAAATTGATGAAAATATTCCCGTGGAATTTAACAGCTAACATTTGAGAAATAACGTACAAATTGGAAACCAAAGCCGACTGAAGAATGATTGGAATGTTTGATGTATAGAACAATTTGATTGGATAGCTGCTGTACTGTCCACGATAGCGAGCTGATTTGATGGGTAGATCGACACGGAAACCCTGGAAATATTCAACATTTAGTATTCTATAGCGTAAAGAAAAAATCATCAAGTTTAACTTACTTGGAAGTATATAACAACAGCGAAAACAAGTACGGTGGCCAACAAATTCATCAAATTTGGCAAATTTTGCCTGTAGAAAGCTTCCCTCAGGGCGCGAACCTTATCGGTTCGTGTGGCCATGAGATGGAACAATGCAATGACAGCACCCTCAAATTCAGTACCACGTCCAGTATTAACAGTAGCCGGCGAGAATGCCTTCCAAACAATTGTCTCGCAAATATTAGTCGCAATGAAAAGTGAAATACCCGATCCCAGACCGTATCCCTTTTGCAACAATTCATCCAAAAGTAAGACAATCAAACCGGCCGCAAACAATTGAATAATAATCAAAAGACAAACACCAGCTCCAATTTCGGCGGGATCACCGTACATTCCAGTCATTACGTAAACAATCGCCTGGCCAATAGTTATGACCATACCGAAAAGTTTCTGTGCACCGTTGAAGAGAGCACGATCTTTCGGTGTATCACCGACTTCGATGATTTTTGCGCCGGCCAACAATTGCATAATCAGACCGGATGTTACAATTGGCGAGATACCAAGTTCCATAAGGGTACCACGATTCGAGGCAAGAATAACACGAATCCAGTAGAAGGGATCGGCCGAATCTGAACTCATAATACCGAATAACGGAATTTGACAACATACGAGGAAAATGAAAAGTGTTATTGCGGTCCATAGCACCTTTTCCCTGAATTGAATCTGGAAACATAAAAAAAATGTATTTAATTAAAGTATTGGAATAGATTAGATTTAAATTGAATATAAATTTTTTTTATGAAACATTGCAATCGAACCTTTTGATGTGCATTTTACAAAGCCGAAGAACGGGAGTGAAGGGTATGTTGGGTAAAAGCGACTGATATTCGCGTTAAAATTCTAGAAGCCATACTCTGCTCTAACTGATAGCTTGTTCCAGATTTGTGTCGATTTACGCACGAACTATGAAATTATAAAGTGGGCCTTTTGTCAATAAGTGAGTGTGCTGTACACAATCTGATCGAAGCATAAACATAGTTTTTAGAGGAAAGGAGTTTTACGAAGGTGTTAGTACTCATGGAGCGATAGAACTTCTAGCTCGGCTCTGATTCCGAGCTAGAAAGGAGAAGTCTTATTGGAGTGCTCGCTCGGATGAGAAAAATACTTTGTGTGCGTTCTTGGATTGGATGAAAGAGCTTTTTTGTTTAGGTCTTCAATAGATCTTATCGAAAGTAAAGATCCAATTAAGTTGCGTGCCAGCAAGCTCAAGTGTAGGTGTTGGGGCGACGTAGAAAAGAAATCAAGAGCCGAGTTTTGGCGTTCTGATTACGGAGACCGTTAATGGGCCAATCTCGTGAACCTCGACGAATTAATAATGACGCATTCCTTTGAAAAATATTTTGAAAATTTTAATTTTAATTTTAGATTTTTCATTGGTTGACTAAAGCTGGGCTACGAGCTTCTAGGGAAAAATTATAGTTGCATACCAGAAATGCATTATTTCGTTGCATATCACATATGGCCAGAATATTCCTAAAATGCGTTGGAGGCATTGGTTCACGAAAGTTTGCAGTTTCTTGGTAAGGCTAACGGTCAGTTTCCATATATTACAAACATATAGCAACAGGGATTTGACCCATGCGTCAAATACCCACAGCTTCGTCCGAAAGGAGATATCTTTTAACTTCCAGAAAGAGGCAATGATGATAAAGGTCTGTCGAACCTTATTTATACGAGCCTCAATATGTTGCTGACAATGCTTAGGAGGTAACAAAATTCTTCCACCTCTCCCTCATCTTGCCCATTAAGAACAATATGGGTGCAAAGCCAAATCTCTGATTCAGACTGGTGAGTCAAGTTTTGCATTGTGAGTAGAGCTCACTCGGAATCAATCGGATGTGGAGAACTTTGAACTTTTTCGCAATGACAGGGAAGGAGTGCTATGGGCCGTATTCCTCTGCGACTTTACGTTGAGGGGACTCAGTTCAGAATAGTGACGACTCACTCTTGATTGGTAAATTAAAAGATCCGACTGGCGAGAAGAGCAATCTGTAGAACTACGATTTTAATCGTAAAGGTAAAGAACACTTCGTTCCGAATGTATTGTCCAAAAGGTTGATTTCGTTCAAAAATGTTATCAAAAAAGTTGATCCATTAACAAAATGATCTTAAAAACTCCGCCATTTATGCTTTAAAATGATAGGACACACTACTGACAGTACAAATAAATCAAAATTAACGGCACTAAATAATTTTCGCTAAATATTTTTATCATTATTCCAATAAAAATTGTTTCGAGTTCTTCAAAACCATGTGCGTAAACTGTAAGTTCTTAAATCCCGGCTATCTCACCTCTTTCAGTAGCTTTAAGGATATCTTTTTTTCACACAACGAATTTCGAATTGTTTCGTTCAGTAAAAATGATTTATCGAACATACGGACCGAACTAATTCCTTTTGAATACGCGTGGAATAGAGTATTTCCGAAAGGAGAATCGCTGTGGATATGTTGTGGCAGAGTTAAAGGAAGTAGAAATTCGGTCGCACAATAAAAGAATAGCAGATAGGGAAATTAATTTAAATATTGAGAATCTCTGTCATAGAAAAATGCTCGCCTGACAACCGATAACATTTGCAGAGGCTGTGGTGAATAAGATGAGTCCGTAGAGCATTTCTTCTGCCGTTAAACATGCCTTCCATATGACACTCTGATGGGTGCTAGGTAAAGCCCTCTAAAGTAAAAGCCAGGTAGCTCAATCTGAACTTCGTTGATTGGAGTCATAACAAAAATTACAGTTCCATACAAATTTGCTCGGTTTTGTATAGAGCAGACTCGGCGGGCGTCGTAAGAACCGCGTTTATGTTAAAGATAGTTAAGTGTTCGCAAAATACTTTATTTATAGAGCTTCGCATTTCATTATTATACGTTCATACCAGTGCAATCGATTTTTAATTGAAAAATGCGCAATCAAAGTTGAATCTCGGTTTCTCGCATCGAAGAGAATCTGTCATTCATATTGTGCAGAGTTGTCCGGTTAATTAACACACGGAAAACTTTAGGATTTTAATTTTTACAAACAGTTATGCTTTTATGTTGTTTTCGGTAAACCGTGTTTTACGACAAGAGCGTACAAACATGATACAGGTGGTCTCATGAAATGAAAAAAATCCATGACGTCATACCCACAGGAGTCAAACAAGATGGCCGCTACGTCAGTTGTGCCCAGCTTTTGGTGTAGAAAGGACACTTAGGGTCAATGCAAAGCCCTCTATAGTAGAAAGCCGAGTAACTGAATCCAAGAACAACACGTTTGAGTCATAACAAACATGACAGTTCCATACAAATTCGCGCGCTTTTGTACGGAGCAGACACGGCGAGCTACCTAAGAGTCGCGTTTATTCTTAAATGCAGTGTTAAAGATAGTTCAGCTTTCTAAGGTACTTTAATAATAGTGCTCGGCATGTAATTATTACACGTTGATATGAGTGCAATAGATTTTTAATTGCAAAAAGTGCGATCAAAGTTAAATCTCGGTTTCTCACACCGAAGAAAATCTGTCACTCATAATATTGTGCAGAGTTCTCCGGTTAATTTTCACATAGAAAATTGTAAAATTTTAGTTATTGTGAAAAAGTGTGCACTCGCGTGATATTTCCGTGCTTAATTTGATTTAATTATGCTTTTGTGTTGTTTTCGGTAAAACGTGTTTTTACGACAAGTTCGTCAAAAATAATACAGGTGGTCCTTTGGAATGGAAAAATCCATGACGTCACACCCGCTGGAGTCATTCAAGATGGCCGCTACGTCAGTTCTGCCCAGCTTGAGATGAAAGCTTTGGTCAATGAGGAGATTGACATTATGGCTAAAAAATATGCACCCACGAGTATGATATGCCCGAAGCCCCCCACTTCAGTATTCCCTTCACCACCATGAAGCTGGCTATCAGCTCAAGGTCTAAACGAAAAATAGAGCGCGAATGGTCCCAAGTCTTGTACCAAATTTTGCGATTTCCTTGCAATGGCACACGGAAGAATTCATCATTTAGGGCAGCAACCACTAATCCCAGGTGATGCCACTCGTCCTCCTCTTAGAGCAATGCTGTGCTTTCTTGACGCAGCCAAGATGGGATGCACAATAGACCATACGGTGGCCGCAGTGCACCGAGAACAAAAAAGCCATGCTCTTTCTATACAAATCTACCCATACCACGAACAAATTCGAAGAAATATCGAAGAGATTGCACTGAGCTGAATTATCTGTGGTATCTGGATTTTTCGACGCATATTAACGTGAATCTGACCGAACGATACTTAGATCCACATGGCAGATAGTAGTCTATGGAGGCGCTAAAGGTTAGCCAAATGCAAGCGTTCAACCTTCACAAAAACTTAACCCATTAGTAATTTGGTAGTGCCAAACCAGCTTGTGAGAAATCGAAGAGATCGGAGTCTAGGGGGTTGATCGGAAAACAAACGAAAGAGCTTTCGAAAGGAGATTTAACAAGGACAGAATTTTATTTAAGTTGGATCTTTTTTGTAGGCAATTGCGTCTTTATATGCACTGCAAAAATTTTAATTGTGAAGTAAAGAATTTTTGTTCTACGTGAAGGGGAATGAGACCGATCGCAGTAATCGGTGAAGGTGGCTCCGATGTAAAAGTGTACCTTTCTCTTGAGTGTACCTCCCTGTTCAAAAAGTTCCCAGCTTTTGTGTAGCGCAAAAGAACCTTAAAGGTTACAGTGAAACTTTAAATAGTTTACGAGAGTAAAACTATTTTTTGCTACTGTACGGATTTTTGTCACGGTCAAAGAGATCAAAGTATCTGCCTAAAATTTTACCATAAAAGACGAAATGTTTCATTTGCTGCAGATGGCATTCAGGAAGGACACTACAACCTTGAAAACTACCAAGAAGTTGCACGAACGTGTCACAGAAGGACGAGAATCGATTCTCAACGACGAAAGAGCTTCACGGCCATTGACGCCGGTTACTGACGAAAACATCGCTATTAAAACGCTAATCAAACATTTTGTTGCAAATAATCGTCGACTGACTGTGAGACAATTAGCAAAGAATTCGGATCCTAAGATACGATTCTGTAAGATCAGCTGAAACGCGTGGTAGACGAATTGGTGCCTATGGTTTTGAAATCTCTCCATAAGCAGAACGGGATGGAAATATCTTCCGACTCGATTGAGCATATCCATAGAGGCATAGACTTCAAGAAACGCATCAATAATGGGAATGAAATGTGGATTCATGATTTTGACGCGGAAACCGAGCTGCTATCAAGCGAATGAACTTTCAAAGGCGAGCCAAGACTTGAATATGAACATCGATCGAAGTCAAGTATGTTCTTCATTATCGTGGCTTGGAGCATAACGAATTCATCCTAACTGGCTCAATACTCAATATTAGCTCGATATTGAGCGTCGGTTAAGTAATACATCGCAACAATCGAGAATTATGGCAAAATAATACATCGATCTTTCATAAAGCCAGGTGGTGGGGATGATAGTAAGGTGTGGGGGTGATAGTAAGGTGGGTGAATGTTAATAATTTTTTAATTGATTGCTTGAATCACGACCAATATTCTCTGTATAGAATGTCAGTTTCATAGACGAAGTTGCATAGAACTTTCATAGAAGGGGTAGAAGTTTAATATTTCATACTTTCAGGGATTTTTTCTTAAATGCATTTCGCAAATTGTCAAGTTTCTATCTTAAAATAACATTCAAAAATGTTCAATTTATGTGTTTTTTTTCACTGCATTGGTGTTTTATCCTTATGCACGTTAGACCATAAGGTGCATAAATTTTGTGGAACAAATTATTTTTATTATTATTTTTTTTCTGTATGTATATTAAATAGATGTATCCACATGGAAAATTTAAACTTTGTATCTTTCACCAGATCCCTACAAAAAATCCCTCAAAATTTTTTTTTAGTCATAAAACGAGAAAAAATAACAACAGGATAACAATTTTTTTTCCAAGTCGATCGCAATATTTTATTATTAAAATAAAAAAGTAAAAATGTCGACACTCGCCACAGACTTTTTGGCTAAAAACAGCGCCATTGTGCTGTGCCAGTCAATCTATTCTCCCGATTTGGCTACGGCAGACTTCTGGCTGTTCTACAAGCTTGAAAATGCTTTGCGGGAAAAGCGATACAAAGGCATTGACGGCATAAAAACAAAATCGCTGGCTGCGCTGAAGACCATACCGAAAGAAGAAATAAGTGCTGGGAGCGACGAAGGCAACAGGTTATTGCATTTGAGGAAGATTGAAGGTCAACATGGCTGTGAACGACCAAAGTCCATTCCATTAAAACTTTTAGGCAGTACCAACCCGACGTTTTCCGAAGCGGAGTGCTACCATTCACGGATTTGCAGTAGAACCTAAACTGGAAGTAATTAATTTTCAAGATTACGAAACCTGACCGGAGGTTTTCCGGTACCGCAGGTGTCGGGGAGCCCATGGAAGGTTGTTTCCAACCCCGGAAATGGAAGATGGTTGTAGCGTTATGGATGTGGTTACCGTCCAAATCGCTAGCAGAGCTTCTATGATTTCGGCGTGAGATTGAGACCGAAAGATTGTAGCTCTAGTGACAGACGTCCGCTTTAATCCACTCAAAATGTGGTTCTATGAAGGCCAACATGCCTATGTGTGTGTTTTATTTACCAAAGTCTGGATCTTTTTGAATAAGAGGTAAACCTTCTTTTTATATTTATTTCTAATAATTCAACACGAGCTGTGACTAGGCGAGTTTTAAAAATTAACGAGTTACTGCTCGCTCGATAAACGGCCAGAATTAAAAAAGTCAAAAGAGAGCCCCTTCATATACAATAGTTACTCTATGAAAAAGAAACAAGACACCTGTTTAGAAAGTTCTGCCGAACTGGTATCCTGTTTTTTTATAATCTAGATGAAATCTGAGAGTATTTTCAGTTGTACGAACTCCCGTCCGTCTGTCCGTCCGTGTCCTCTCATACAACAAAATATTTGAATGGAAGATATCGGTAACGATTCCAATAAGAAAACTAAATGAAAAACCTAATGATATCAATGGATATAGAACTATATCTCTTCTGCCGTGTCTTGCAAAGCTATTAGATAAGATTATCACATATCGCATATCCTGGTTAGCAAAAACTAATCACTTGCTAACAGACGAACAAACAGCCTTCCAAGGTGGCAAAAGCGCACAAGATAACTCCTTCCTAACTGATTGTATCTCACGCTACCGTACTATCAATAGACTTCGGAAAGTTCTTTGACCGAATCGGCTTACACTCCATTGTTCAAGAACTACAATTTTGGCATATAGGCCCCTCAATTTTTAAGTATGTCCCGGCATTCATGTCGAATCGAAAATTTCGCTTCAAAGCAAATCAGACTTATTCCGACACCTATACACTTCACAATGGTATTCCACAAGGCTCCCCAATATCCAAAATTCTCTTTCTCATCGCATTTAATTCACTAAGTAAACTAATTAAAAATCATAAATTCTGCAAACACTCCCTTTATGCTGACGACCTAATAATCCTCTTGAAAATTCAAAAGGATAACTCCCAGGTCAATAACATTTTTTCTCTACTCACAGAAATACACCAATGGTCAATTAACTTCTGGTGCTAAGATATCAGAAGCCAAATGCAAGCAGCTGCCGTAAACGAAACTGCAACCAGCGCCCGCTAACACTAGGAAATTCATCCATAAATCCCTGTCCCAAACTGAAAATCTTAGGTTAAACGTTCAACAACAAACTTAACGGGAAAGACCAGATCCAAGATCTGTGTACATCGCTCCAAAAACGAATATCTCTACTAAAATGCATTGCATACAACAAAAGTCAAGCTCATCCTAAAAACCTGCTAGAAATCTCAAAGGCGCTAATAATCTCCAATATCGATTATGGCCTACCCATCTACGGCAATTCACCAAAATCGACATTGAACAAAATATGTACTCTATACCATGCACGGAATAGCTTCGGCGCTTTCCAAACCACTCCTATTCAAAACCTTTTAGCAGAAACCAACCTTTACCCATTTTTTTAAAGCATAGAGAAAGCTCAAGCAAAAATATCACTCAAAAGTTTTTCTACTCACAACCTCAACTCCAAAACGTTTCACAACTTGCTGAAATGAAAAACATCAAATCGCTAGCCATCCACACTTGAAAAAACAATAAAGCTATCCAAAATCTACGATCCTCCCATTACTCGCCACTCGAACTACTATAATCCTTCAAGCCCACCGTGGACTGTTCCCTTCAACAATATCATCCTTAAACTTTCAACCTTTCCTAAGGCCTCTACCTCAGACTCGGTGTACCAACAATACTTCCTTAAAACAAATCTACCCACTCCAAGCCTCGGTCTGGAATATCATATTTTGCGATGCCCCCCTCCCCCGCTCCTCAAAAACACACAGCACCACAGGCTATGCCTGCGTTTTCTCGAATTTTACCATAATCGAATGTAAGCAAGTAGTTGAGCGTAGCTAGAGTGTAGCCTAGAAGGTAGCGTGTTGGTCTTGTAATGCGAAGATCGTGAGTTCAAATCCCGGTCGGCGTAATATATAATTCTAGGGCATTGTCTGCTTGGATATACCTTAGTCATCTCAATCTACGAAAATGAAAAATTCGTAGATGGAGGGTTGTGCGAAGGGATATCAACACTTTCACAATAAGTAATAAAAAACATAACAGAATTATGATTGGGCTTAAAGCCCAATCATATGATACTCTAGATGAGATAGAAAAGACTTTAATATACCGGAAAATATGTCATCTCAAATTCTTTCGAATAGTGAATAGAGACTTTTGCATGGGAGGTGGTAGAAGTAGAGGGGAAGGTTTGTATTTTTCGTATATGACACCGAACACGGCATGCGCAATGTTTTTTGCTGAATTTAAAGTTTTTAGTTTTCATTATTTTTAAAGAAATTGGTCATAGTTTTCCTGAAATTGGGGCACTTGTATGGGAGGTGGCAGATGAAGTGGAGCGTTTAAGATGATTTTGAAACTGCTTATCATCATCCTTATCACCATGCTTTGATTCAATTTCAAAGTCGATAGCTCTCATATATTCGAAGAAGAAATGCTTTTCTTGAATTTATAATACAGATATTTGTATGGGAGGTGGTAGAAGGAGTGAAGCGGAGCTGATATTTTTTTCTAACAGTTATTTTAATTATTAAGAAACAAATTCTGGCAAAATTTGAAGTTTGTACTTTTTCTAGTTTGAATGGAAATCGATAAAATGCATTTAACAAAAATTATGCATTTGTATGGGAGGGGGTAGAAGGAGTGTACGGATCGCATTATTAATATTTCTATTTGTATACTTTATACAAAATATCAAGTTGATAGCTTTAACAGTTTCGAAGAAAAATAATTTAATTTAAATTCCAGAATTTCGTGAAATTTGTATGGGAGGGAGTAGAAGGAGTGAGGTGAAGTTAATAATTATTATTACAGTAAATTGCAATTATACTAGAATTAATTCTGACAAAATTTCGTCTTTTCAGCTTTCCTAGTTTCAATGAAAATTGAAAATATGTATTTTTCAAAATTGCCCATTTGTATGGGTGGAAGGAGTAAGGGGATCGAGTTAATATTCCGTGATGTTAATGACATCTATATCATAATATTTTGACCTAAATATCAAGTCGGTAGCTTAAATAGTTTCAAAGAAAAATCAATATCTTAATATTTCGAAATTTCATGAAATTTGTATGGGAGGGGGTAGAAGGAGTGAAGGAGTGAAGGGATGGAGCCTATTCACGAACTTAAAGTTAATTTTTTGCTAAAAATGACAAATAAATTTTTTTAGCACTATAGCTCAAAGCTTTCGAGAGTTATGCTGTAGACAGACGCACAGACAGACAGACAGACAGACAGAAAGACGGACAGACGGTCACTTAGAATCGAGGTTTTTGAGCGACAACAAATATTTCTGTACCTTTGACGGCTCTGTGCGAGCGTTATTTCTTAGCGTTACAAACGGTGAGGCAAACAATATACAGTAGACTCGCGGTTATATTAACACTGCATTATATGAACCTCCGGATTATATGAACTCCAAATATTTTACATTGAGTACTCTCGTCAGCTGAACAACCTCCTAGAAATACGCCCGTTCATATGAACAACTCGATATGTACCGTTAGATTCCATTAAATGAATGCCAGACCTCATTCCACAGTATTTTGGAGATACAGTTTGTGCAGTGTAGTTTAGTTTCTCGTAATATTTAGTCATTTTCCATGCAGCCATGCCGCGTAAAGTGCGAAATTGTTTAAGTCTAAATGAGAAGATGCACATTATTGAGCAGTTAAAAAAAGGTGCGTGTGTTACAAGTTTAGCTAAAAAATACAAAGTTGCGAAATCAACAATCTGCAACATAAGAGGAAACAGCTCCGGCATTTTAAAAGCTGTAAACTGCACTTTCGTTGGCCCGGGAAAAAGAAAGGTCCTTAGATGGTCGGAACTACCCAGAATGGAAAAAGCACTTTATTACTGGTTTTTAAATCAACGTGACAAAAATCTGCCAGTGAACGGAGAACTCATAAAAGAAAAAGCAAAGAAGCTGCACGCAAAATTTAAAGAAAAAGATTCTGGTTTTAACGCAAGTGACGGATGGCTCCAGCGATTTAAAAGCCGATTTGGTGTTAGATTTTTAAAAATTTGCGGAGAAAAACTCTCAGCTCACCCGGAACTCGTGGAGCCCTCCAAATTTAATTTAAAAAAATAGTCGAAGAACTTGATTTATCGACTGATCAAATGTACAATGCCGATGAAAGCGGTCTTTTTTGGAAGTTGCTGCCGGAAAAAACGTACGTGTCAGCATTAGAAAAAGTGGCTCCTGGACGAAAATCAGAGAAGCAAAGAGCGACATTTTTGGCTTGCACTAACGCAAGTGGTAGTCATAAAATTAAAATGCTTGTTATCGGAAAAGCGAAAAATCCACGGGCATTCAAAAATTTTGTCTGCCCTCTGGAATACAAAAGTTCTCGTAAAGCTTGGATGACCTCGAATATTTTTCTTGAATGGTTCCATAAGTCATTTGTAGAGCAGGTAAGAAACTGTTATTGCTACTGATTTTCAGAAATGATGTGTTTTTATGTAGGTGCGTCGATTTTCGCGATTAAATAACATGGTGCCAAAAGCGCTTCTTATCCTAGATAATGCGCCCTCACATCCTCCAGCACACATGCTAAAATCATCCGATGGGCTTATTTCAGCGGTATTCATGCCGCCAAATGTTACATGTCTTATTCAACCTATGGATCAAAACATCATAAGAATTACTAAACTGTACTACAGAACAAGTTTATTAGCGTCTGTCATTGCAAAATCGTCGGATCCATCACGAACTCTAAAAAATCTCACCTTAAAAGATGCTGTTGTTAATTTATATTGTGCATGGAATCGATTGGAGAAAACAACAATAATCAATTGCTGGAAACCCATACTGTCTACAGCCGAGGATGAAAACCTTTCAGACGATGATATACCGCTCAGTATTCTTAGAGCTCAATGGAATCAAGAAATTGCAGAGACTATTTCAGAAACTTCTCGAGTGCTCAATAGTTTCTGCAGTCCTGGAGTATGTAAACTTCATTTTTCAATATGAGACTAATAAATTGTTCCATCATTTAATATTATCAGATTGACTTAACTACAGAAGATATCGACAGGTGGAACAATGATATAGCTGATAGTGATGAACAAGAAGACGACGAAGAAAATGAAGGCAGTAACATCGATGATACAGAAGACAATCAACGACAGAAAATATCCGCAGTAAAGGCAATACAAGCTATGAACAAAGCAATAGAATGGGCTGCAGATAATTCAGATAACTTTAATGACGTTCTTGTTCTACGAAAGCTGAGGGAAAAGGCAGTACTAAAAGCGTTGAGCGCAAATCAAATTCGGACAAAAATTTCCAATTACATAAGGACTACATAAGGATTTATATGTTTATTATTATTTTGTTTTCAAGAATTTTGTTAATTTCACAAATACTATGTGATTTAAATACATATAAATTGCATTATGAACTATGTAATTGCATTTTTTATTAACCCCGCTTATATGAAACCCCCGTTAATATGAACACACCAAACCTTAATTAGTTCATATAACTGCGAGTCTACTGTACTCTCAGATTTCATCTAGAGTATAAAAATGTTAAGGAACCTGAATGTCAGGAGGCCATTTCCGATTTGGGCTGTAGTGCTATTGTAGAAGAAGTTGAGCGGGAGTCATAGGCATGAACAAGTCCTGGCGGCAACTAAAGGATGCTGCACAGGATCGCGCCTTGCGGAAAAAAACTGTTTCTGTCCTATACACCTATAGGGTATCTTAAAAGGAAATTGACTGATTGACTGTTATATCTTACAATCAGGCTACCATTTCCAAAATCTGCTGTGCTGCTGAAAATGGATAAATCCACTTCGGCTTGTGAGCTTTTGAAAATTATTACGGTTACCATTTCAATGAAAAGCTAAGCACAAAATCGATCTTTCATCAAGAAGGCTTGAGATGCAGTTATATAATTAATCATAAAAAACTGCTTCCAAGAAGCTGGGTTTCATTTAATCTGAGACTCCTCTAGCTAGTCCTGGAGAGTTCGAATTTAATCCAGAAGGCGATATCGCTATTCGACCTGAGACAAATGTTAAGAGCACTTCAAACTAACGAAATCTCGGAAATCAACGATTTCATCTCTATGGATGCGAATGTCATTCGAGGACAATATGGAAATTTCTACACCAATATTATTTATTAGTGATGACGCGGAAGGATTAAGTGATGTAGATTCGTATACGGACGTGTTACATGACAAGAAATTTAAAAATGTGGTGCAAAAAATAATATGAAAGCCCAATCCGTCGGTGTGTACAGTCTAATGTGATTTTACTCTACTGTGCATGAAATATTTCGGAGGATAGTCTGACCTTACTTTAGCTATTTGTACTACTTGGATCTGTCTGAGTGTTAATATTGCATGAAGCAGTTATTAAGATCATGTCTTATTTATGTGTCGTTCTTTTCGCAATCTTCAACAGTCCTACAAGTTGCATTACCCAGAACTGACACAGTAGTCCCTAGCATTTAATTTCAATGCAGTTAAATGTAGTCTTTCTGCATTGATAAGCAGATTCAAGTTACAGGCACATTATGTTACAGGGATTTTACATAAAATATTAATATTGATGTAGTTAAAATGGCCTTTCTTTTTCCAACTTGATTTACGCTATGTGCCACGGTACCAAATGACCTATTAGCCATCTAAACTTTCACTAACCCCACATTCACTCCAGTATTTTATTCACACGTGTTGTTCGTGCTGCAATCAAAACTAAAATTGCATTTCTTCATAACGTTGCGTCGTGATTCAAAGCAGATTTGCTTAGAAAGTTTTTTTTCCCATAAAATAGGACGAAGAATGAAACGCTATTTAAAGGATCCTTTTCCATTGAATACTGAACATGACTGACAATCGAAATGCACTACAGCTTCCCTCCATGTAATAAAGTAGAGTAAGCTCCGCAAATAACGGTGAATGAAAAAAAATGTGTAAAGTGAAAGTATAACGTTGGAAGTTTGTTGGAAGCTGACGATATTTTTTTTTTGCCTCTACTTGTAGGTTGTCAATGCCAAGATTTGAATTGTCGGCGCGCACAATTCGATGGTGATGTGTGTCTTGTCATCATTTTTCAACTTGCACATGGCAACACTAGCCCACCACCACCATAACCTAACCCATCCATCAAAAATTCCACTATCTCGGAATTTATTTCCATAAAGTCCCGCGACTTTACCGAGATTTTCTATGCAAATACGACACTAAATTCAATTAGATGAAAGGTGAGTGCTACCGAATAGTCTGGCAGCCACGTCCGATTTCACGACATTAAGGAAATTCACAACGGTGTCTTGCGACCCGCGAAATTAGGTGAACTGGCACAACTCGGTAACACCTTTGCGGCACATCACAATTTTACACTTTTTTCTATGCAGTTTCAATGCATTTCCGATAAATATTGGCACTAATCCCTTCGTGTTAGCTTTTTCGATTCAAAACACAACCGAACTAAAATTGAAAATAAATTAAAATCGAACCGATTGATGCGAACTTACCTTTCTCTCGGGCTTTGCAATTTCTGGCAGAATACTGCAGAAGGGCTTTATCACCTCCAGGAATTTAACTAGAAACAATGAAAAACAAACGATTAGTATTGAATTCAAGTGTAGTTTATTTTAATTTCAGCGAGAAAATTGTCGAAATTGCCGAAATCAAGTTCAAGCTTTGTGTACGTAAGCAAAGCAGTACGGGCCGGAAATAGACATAACGCGAAAATTTTCCGAAATTAATTCGCACTGAAAACCACAAAAAGCACAAATCGAACGATACTTACTTCCCATTGTGTCGGATTAATTTATCGACGCGTTTAATTCTTAAATTTTCCAATAAAATTGGAGTTTTTCTGTCGAAGATTTGTTTCTCGTTCCGGGGCGATTTGTTCACGCCGTCGAAGACATTCGCGAAAGACAGTCTTAACGCGGCCCACTATACACTGAGCCGAATATTTTGAAAGAAATTCGGGTGTCCCGATTTTACGTCGGTGTTGGCTGTTGGCCCGCGATTTTTACACCGTCTACAAATTTCCACTTTCTGACAACGAATGACTACGAGTCGAGCACGTAAACGTCTTAAGGCGGTGTGAAAACGTGGTAAAGTGCTTTCCGTAGAGAGCCGACTTTCCGAACGAACGAATTTTTAATTAAAGCAACCACTCGGCCGACGACAACTCATTACACGTTTACGAATCGTGGTGATTTGTTGGAGAGCAAAATGTGCAACTTTCTTCGGAGCAGGCTGGACAACTTGACTCAACTGGAATTTGAATTGAGCGCGGAGTGCAGATAATTTTTTTAAAATAAATCAATTTAAAAAGATATTTGGTTGGTTTGACTTGGATTTTAATGTTTTCGATGTACCGCAAATATGATACGAGGAATCTGAATCAGAAAGGATGATGCAAAACTGGGTTAAAATTGTTGTGAAAAAATATCTGTAAAAAAAAAAACGGTTTAGTCTGTACGTTTCCGGGTACAACTTCGTAATGCGCGCGGTAGTGAAAAATGCACTAAAAAATAGTTCACGGTACGTATTTTGACTGAAAAACAATAAATAAATTTATTTTAGGGCCCGCTCGGCACTTTTTATATTAATTTTCCACCCGGAAAATGACGAAAACTGCGTTTGAAAAACTCATTTTCAGATCTTTAAAAACACCGATTTTGCCATTTTTCGGGATGGAATTTTATAATATAACACAAAAACTTAAAAAGTAACACTCATAGCACTGTCCCGGCACTATTTCTTAAGGTTTTTTCGCCTTCCGAAAGGCAAAAATTAACAAATTATGTTTGTAAATACACAACCGATCATTTTTCTAATTTTCCGTACTCTGACTGACAGTTCGATTGCTGAGCATTACCAGACATAAAAAACAAGTGGGTTTTACATAATTTCCCGCCGAGGGAAATTATTTTTGGGAAATTATTAAAAGTTATAAAAATTCATTTTTAATTTATTATTTCCGAAAATGACGATCTAGACTGTAGTCCTGTGCAGCTATGGAAAAAGAACTATCACCCAAAACGTAGTTTTTGCGTAGCCGTAGTTGGATGCGAAAAACAGGGTTTAATAATGAAAGCCCCGCAGGGTCACCCAAAACGTAGTTCTTTGCGTAGCCGTAGTTGGATGCGAAAAACAGGATTTAATCATGAAAGCCCCGCAGGGTCACCCAAAACGTAGTTCTTTGCGTAGCCGTAGTTGGATGCGATTGTGCTAGCTAGCTACATCACAAAGCCCAAGCAGCAGTGCCACATCTCATAATGGAGACTTTTTTAAATACAAACTTCCGATTTCAATAATTTCAGACAGTACAAATTATATTACATATCTGTCTGGTATATTACAGAAACGGGAACAACTTCGTAATGCGCGCGGTATTGAAAAATGCACTAAAAAATAGTTCACGGTACGTATTTTGGCTGAAAAACAATAAATAAATTTATTTTAGGGCCCGCTCGGCACTTTTTATATTAATTTTCCACCCGGAAAATGACGAAAACTGCGTTTGAAAAACTCATTTTCAGATCTTTAAAAACACCGATTTCGCCATTTTTCGGGATGGAATTTTATAATATAACACAAAAACTTAAAAAGTAACACTCATAGCACTGTCCCGGCACTATTTCTTAAGGTTTTTTCGCCTTCCGAAAGGCAAAAATTAACAAATTATGTTTGTAAATATACAACCGACCATTTTTCTAATTTTCCGTACTCTGACTGACAGTTCGATTGCTGAGCATTACCAGACATAAAAAACAAGTGGGTTTTACATAATTTCCCGCCGAGGGAAATTATTTTTGGGAAATTATTAGAAGTTATAAAAATTCATTTTTAATTTATTATTTCCGAAAATGACGATCTAGACTGTAGTCCTGTGCAGCTATGGAAAAAGAACTATCACCCAAAACGTAGTTTTTGCGTAGCCGTAGTTGGATGCGGAAAACAGGGTTTAATAATGAAAGCCCCGCAGGGTCACCCAAAACGTAGTTCTTTGCGTAGCCGTAGTTGGATACGAAAATCAGGGTGTAATAATGAAAGCCCCGCAGGGTCACCCAAAACGTAGTTCTTTGCGTAGCCGTAGTTGGAAGCGAAAAACAGGGCTTAATAATGAAAGCCCCGCAGGGTCACCCAAAACGTAGTTCTTTGCGTAGCCGTAGTTGGATGCGAAAAACAGGGTTTAATAATGAAAGCCCCGCAGGGTCACCCAAAACGTAGTTCTTTGCGTAGCCGTAGTTGGATGCGAAAAACAGGGTTTAATAATGAAAGCTCCGCAGGGTCACCCAAAACGTAGTTCTTTGCGTAGCCGTAGTTGGATGCGAAAAACAGGGTTTAATAATGAAAGCCCCGCAGGGTCACCCAAAACGTAGTTCTTTGCGTAGCCGTAGTTGGATACGAAAAACAGGGTTTAATAATGAAAGCCCCGTAGGGTCTCCCAAAACGTAGTTCTTTGCGTAGCCGTAGTTGGATACGAAAAACAGGGTTTAATAATGAAAGCCCCGCAGGGTCACCCAAAACGTAGTTCTTTGCGTAGCCGTAGTTGGATACGAAAAAGAGGGTTTAATAATGAAAGCCCCACAGGGTCACCCAAAACGTAGTTCTTTGCGTAGCCGTAGTTGGATACGAAAATCAGGGTTTAATAATGAAAGCCCCGCAGGGTCACCCAAAACGTAGTTCTTTGCGTAGCCGTAGTTGGAAGCGAAAAACAGGGCTTAATAATGAAAGCCCCGCAGGGTCACCCAAAACGTAGTTCTTTGCGTAGCCGTAGTTGGATGCGAAAAACAGGGTGTAATAATGAAAGCCCCGCAGGGCTACAATCTAGATCGTCATTTTCGGAAATAATAAATTAAAAATGAATTTTTATAACTTCTAATAATTTCCCAAAAATAATTTCCCTCGGCGGGAAATTATGTAAAACCCACTTGTTTTTTATGTCTGGTAATGCTCAGCAATCGAACTGTCAGTCAGAGTACGGAAAATTAGAAAAATGGTCGGTTGTATATTTACAAACATAATTTGTTAATTTTTGCCTTTCGGAAGGCGAAAAAACCTTAAGAAATAGTGCCGGGACAGTGCTATGAGTGTTACTTTTTAAGTTTTTGTGTTATATTATAAAATTCCATCCCGAAAAATGGCGAAATCGGTGTTTTTAAAGATCTGAAAATGAGTTTTTCAAACGCAGATTTCGTCATTTTCCGGGTGAAAAATTAATATAAAAAGTGCCGAGCGGGCCCTAAAATAAATTTATTTATTGTTTTTCAGCCAAAATACGTACCGTGAACTATTCTTTAGTGCATTTTTCACTGCCGCGCGCATTACGAAGTTGTTCCCGTTTCTGTAATATACCAGACAGATATGTAATATAATTTGTACTGTCTGAAATTATTGAAATCGGAAGTTTGTATTTAAAAAAGTCTCCATTATGAGATGTGGCACTGCTGCTTGGGCTTTGTGATGTAGCTAGCTAGCACAATCGCTCGTTCTACAATCGCTCAAATGGTAGAATTTTATTTCAACTATTTTTTAAGTTCTTGTGCAAAATTTCAAATTGATAGCATGTAATAGTTAGGTGATAATTGATTTCTTAAAAATGGTCGAAAAAATAATTTTGTATGGGAGGGTGTAGAAGTTTTAAAGATATTCAACCAGTTAATATTTCAAACTCTTATAGATTTTTTTTAAATGCATTTTGCAAATTTTCAAGTTTCTACCTAAAAATTTCATTCAAAAATTTTCAGTTTATGTGTTTTTTTCATTGCACATGAAACACTTTGTGCACGTTAGACCTCCACTTCGGTGCATAACAATTTTGGAACAACTTATTATTTTTTTTCTGTGTACATTAAATAGATATGTCGACGTGCAAAATTTAAACTTTGTATCTTTTACGAGAGCCATAAAAAAATCACTCAAAATTTTCAACATTTTCGCTTTCCACCTTCCTCCCCTTACACCCCCCAGCTTAAATTTTGTACCAAAATTAAAAACTATATAGCTCTACAATCTGACAAATTTTTGATTTGATATCTGTATTCAATTTTGAGTTTTGGTGATTTGTAGTTTTGGAAAGTGCGCCATTTTTGAAATGCCCTCCATTTCCCCCCACTACTATTATGTCCACATGTTGTATTTTTTTCATATTATGCTGATAAAGCTTAGTACACGTTTCAAGTTTCAATTACATAGCTCAAGACATAGTCGAGATATTAATTTTTAAGTGTTTTTCTTTGCAGCCCCCCTGACCCTTCCCCTTACAACAATTAGCTTCTATCTAAACTGATTCTAGCACATCCGTATGCCATCTTAATGGTCTCAAAATATCAATTTTTTATGGGAAGTACTTTCGAAGATATAATCATTTGAAAAAAAAATTCGGCCGACAATTGGTTCTTAGCCCCCCCTTTCCGCACCCCAATGGATAAAAAAATTAAATTATTTTTAAAAGTTGTCCTACAAACTCCTCTATATGCATGTTGATTTTTAGTTCCCTAGCTGTAACCATGGTTGAGATATTTGAATTCGTATTTTTCGGTTTAAGCGCTCCCCCTGCCTCCCCCTGAACTCGTACACCCCCTAAAATGGGTATCCGCCTGAGATCCGCAACCACCTATAATCTCTCCAAAAATGAACTTTTTATCTTGAAGGGTTTGGGAGTTAATGTGCGCTGAGCGTACACGTCGGCGTACGGCGTACAGACAGACGGATTTTTTTTTATGCATTTTTAGGCTAATTTAGTCATGAAAAGCGAAAAAAAAAATTTTCAGGGTAGCAAAGTTTTTTTTTTTCTTGTGTCGATCACAATACTTTATTATTAGAATAATAAAGTAAAATTGAAAAAATCCTTTTTTATCGTATTGCAAAGGAAAAACAACAGAATTATGATTGAGCGTAAAGCCCAAACATACGATACAATAGAGCTCAGCCAATTGCCATAAAATGTGGTTTTTCAATTCGCCCTTTGTCTCAATTTTAATCCAAAGAAATTTTTTCAATTCGCCTTTTGTTACGATTTTAATGAAGGAATTGACTTTACGTCCTAAATTGACTTTAAAGTCCTAAGTCTTTCCTTAATTTATTTATTTATTTACAGCTTTAACACAAAATATACCAGGGTGGAACCGTTAAGTTTGAATTTTTTGATATGTATAAATATTCGGTTAGAAAATTATAAAAATGGACTTAGGATTCGATTAAGTGCTCAGAAAAATTAATATTATTGTGCCATTTCATTAAAACCCGCAAAAAATTCAATTTTATTTTACAATTACCTGCACCCACACAACTTGTTATCTCGGAAGCATTGTCAGCATGGATGGCGGAACAGAAAAGGATTTTTAGGCTCGTTAATCAAATTTTACAGAAAGAATCTGAAAGAATGTTCAACAATTTCAAGAATCTGAAAGAATATTCAACAATTTCAAGAATCTGAGAGAATATTCAGCAAGACGTGTTCAACCATCGCTTCATCTGATACGCTCAATAAAGAAAACTTGATATCGCTTCATCAATTCAATTGCATCAAAGGTACAGTATTGTACAAAACTAAAGCGCCCCTTTGCGAAATATCAGTTATCCTCTGATATTATCAGGAAAACTTGATGAAAAAAATGTATTCTTAGTTTTTATTATTTATTTACATGTGTATTATAAAAAAAATAACAATGACAATTCAGCCTTTTCAACAACAAAAAATAAAACAAAAATATTTCTCAGTACTCAAAAGTTGCCTGGACAAAACTAAAGCACCCTCTAGCTGACGATCAGAATTTATACCAATTGTTGGGTAGTTTTAGTATTTCGTCGCCAGTCCTTTATTTGTAATAACAGCAGCACATCTTTTTGGCATAGAAGATATTATATTATCAATGAACTCTTCAGGAATATTTTCCCACACTTCGAAAAGTAACGGTTTTGTCCTGCAGTTTTCCCTGTTGATCCTCTTTTTAGCAATTTCCCACATGTTCTCAATCGGGTTGAGATCAGGAGATTGCACAGGCCAATCCAAAACCTCTATCTTATTTGTTTGTAGCCAAGTCTTGCACAGCTTAGAGGTATGCTTAGGATCATTGTCCTGCTGAAATCTCCATTTTAGTGGCATCTCCTCTTCAGCGTACGGCAGCATTATGTTTTGTAAAATGTCAACGTATACGAAACGATTCATAATACCATCAATTCGATGAATTGGTCCAATACCTTGTCCAGAAAAGCAACCCCAGATTAGGACATTACCTGCACCATGTTTGGTTGTTGGGATGCAGTACTTAGGGTTAAATCTTTGACCCTTTGGTCGTCGTACATGTTTTATTCCATCAGAATATTTTAAATTAAATTTCGATTCGTCGGAAAATAATACAGTTCTCCACTTTTGAATAGTCCAGTCTAAATGGTCCTTGGCAAACTTTAACCTGGCCCTCATGTTCTTTTCTGAGATGAAAGGCTTTTTTGCAGGCCGGTAAGCCGGCAAACCAGCTTCTTCAGCTCTTCTCCTAATTGTCCTTGTTCATACTGGTAAATCAATTTTAATTTGATTAGAAGAGACCGTAGGTTCAACTGCAATCCTTTTTTTGATCAAAGAATGATCTCTTCGTGTTGTTTTTCGAAGCCTTCCACCAGAATGTACAGGAGATATGCGACCCGTCAGCTCATATTTTTTGATTAGTCACGATATAATTGACCGATTTATCGAATATCTTTTATAATATTATGTCGAGATAATCCACTTTTATAATCAAATATAATTTTATGTTTAATTTCACTACAGTACGTGTTTCTTGCCATTTTTAGTCTCTTAATGTCTTAACACAAAGAACAGAATGCGTACCACTATTCACGACAGAAATTTTGCACAAATGCTCAAGTAATGACGAAATTTTAGTGATTCATATCAGACAAATGCATTTCTGATGCAATAACTATTTCCTGCTAACTGTTCCGCAGTAGCGGTACGAAAAAATGAGTATAGAAGAGGTGTGCTTTAGTTTTGTCCAGATTGCTCAAAAGACTGAATTGTCATTGTTATGTTTATTTATAATACACATGTAAATAAATAATAAAAACTAAGAACAAATTTTTTTCATCAAGTTTTCCTGATAATATCAGAGGATAACTGATATTTCGCCAACCGTGAGGAGGTCACGGTTCCGATTTTGAAATTTTTTTTTTTTTTATGTAGAATAACTTTAGCATCTCGCTACTTGCTACATGCAATTTTGTTGTTGTTGTTGCTAGCGCTATAAACCCCATTGCCTTTCGCTTTGGCCATTGATGCTCGAATTGGTTTTCGATGGTAATTATGATTGAATTGAAATATTTTTTTTTTTATATATATACATACATATATATACAATATTACAATTACATTAATTTAGAGCTAGACGATCTCAAACCATCGGATCTTTTCAGGCAAATGGAGAGTTTAGCTGACGGAAATAGATTAGTTAACCAACGTTTGCTACATAAACTTTAGATAAATAAACTGCCACCAGCTATTCAAGCCTGTATCATTGCAATTGAAACTTCGCATCAGTTTGAAGAAATTCTTTCTATCGCTGATAAAATCAACGATACTTCAAGTTTTCCTAAGGTTTCCGCAGTAAATACGAAGCAAAACCAATCTAGTAAAACTATGTCTTCAAATAATTCTTTAGAAAAACTTGTTAAAAAGTTATATGTACGTGTTATTTAACTAGAAAATAGAAATTCGCGAAATAAAAATCGCAGTTCCCTGATTAATCATTTAAAATCTAGATCAGAATCAAAAACCGACAATAAAAAAATTCTAACTAACGTGTGTTGGTATCACAAAAAATGTATTCCACCTTGGGAATTTCACAACTCAAAAAAACTAGTACGTTTATCCTCGACCGCGGCAACGAGGACGAAATCTAAATTCTGCCGTTTATTCGTACGGGATAAAAAGTCTGAAATAAATTTCCTAATTGATGCGGGATTAGAAGTTTCAATTTCTCAAACGAAAAAGAAATCAAATTTAAGATTGACTGCTACAAACGGTGCACGCATAACAACTTATGGATCGAAACTTTTGACCATTGACTTAAACTTAAACCAACAATTTCCTTACAATTTCATAGTAGCATCAGTAACCTACGCCATTATTGGTGCAAACTTCCTGTATAAATTCAACCTTGCAGTTGATTTACATGCAAAAATATTAATGCACAAACAAAGTCAACTCACAATACAATGTATTTCGAAATGGGTAAAATCTTGTTCACCTAAAATACACACGGTAGAAGGTGAATTCGACGCAATTTTCAATGAATTTCCTACAGTGACGGCTCCGCCAAATTTCAACACGCCTGTAATACACAACATTGTGCATCGTATCAACACCGAAGGACAATTGCCCACATCTCGACCTAGAAGGCTGAATGCTGAATACTGAAAAATACAATGTACCAAAAAATGAGTTTGATTTAATGGTAATTTTAGGAATATGTAGACCCTCTTCATCATCTGTAACCTCTTCCTTGCACATGGTGCTTAAGAAAGGTTCAATGGATTGGAGACCATGCGGCCACTATCGTCTCCTTAATTCAGTTACCATTTTCGACAAATATCCGCTCCCAAACATACAAGACTATTCGTTGCACCTTCACAAGTGCACAATATTTTCTAAGATCGATTTGGTAAGAGTTTACCATCAAATACCGGTCGTACCTGAAGACGTTTACAAAACGGTTGTGATCACACCTTTCGGCTTATACGAATTTCTCCGTATGCCATTCGGAGTGAAAAATGGTGTTCAAACTTTTCAGAGGCTTATAGATGAAGTTCTTAAAGGTCTAGATTTTATTTTCGTATACCTAGACGATATTCTTGTTGGTAGTAAGACTGTGGAAGAACATAGAAAGCATCTACGTGAAATTTTTATGAAATTAGCAGCTCATGGCATACATGTTAATCCAATGAAATGTATTCTTGGTATTACAGAACTTGACTTTCTCAGTTACAAGATAAACCATCAAGGAATATGCCCTTCGAACACTAGAGTAAAAGATATTTCGAATTTTCTAACTCCAAACTCCGTTAAGCAATTGCAACGCTTTTTAGGAATGGTGAATTTCTATTATACCACCGTTTTCGCCCTGACTTGACTCAGCTGAAACTGCAATACCACTGTACGATCTGGTTAAAACACAACCCAAAAAAGGCAGTAATAAAACCACATTTATTTGGAATGAAGAGGCAAGCTCAGCGTTCGACAAGATAAAATTATCTTTAGTAAATGCCTCACTTTTGGTTCATCCAAAGCCAAACGAAAGAGTCAGCCTAATGGTTGACGCTTCAAATATTGCAATTGGATCTTGGATATAAATATATAAAGTTTAGATGCTCCCAATCAGAGCCACACATTACGACTCATCGATCGATTCTAACTTCAGCTTCCGATCCGGTCAATCTTGCTGATGACCGGACGCACATGCTGCGATCCTAAGGTCGCTTAACTCACGGGGTGTCGAATTGAAATTGATCATATATTTTTCCAATATTACGGATATTCAACACCATGTGAGTTTTCGCAACCTTGCAACTCGTGAAGTCGTTGAGACGAATGGCATGCGCTGATGTATTGTATGATGTTGAATTTACATTGTTATACAGTAAGACAATGACATGTCGATTCAACATCATGCAATATTGTCAGGGCATGATCCCTAACAAGGATTCATGCGTCTAGCCGGCAATTTCGATTCGTTGTTGTGTTTTGTTTGAATTTCGAGTATTCTAGCTAGTATTTATTTTGAAACATATTATGCTACTAGTTGCATCGTTTTATTTTAGTTCTTCCGTCATTAGTTATAATTTGTAGAGACTATAAGTTCTATATATTTTGTTTTACCAGTAAGTACCATAATAGTTGTGTTGAAACACAACTAACATAATTCCGACAGCGTTGGCAGCGCTGTTTTGAATTTTCAAAATAATTAACCATAAAGTGCTTTTTTCTCGATAGTGGATTACAGTTTTCTTCCACCTTTCTTGCTCTCACGAAATTCTTTAAAAGTTTCCCTACTCTCCATAAAACTAATTTCCATTTCCGATTTTTAAGAGTTCTGAAGACATGCGTCGTTGAAATTTAAAAAGTTAGCATTTCCCACGGGTTTTCGTTTTCTACTGGCAAATGTCAGTTCAACCTACCCCGGAGTAGAGATACTCGATACACACTAACACTACTCACGTAAAAGAGATTGGACAATGGTAGCTATAACACTAACAGTTCGGAAGCACAAGAAGGCAATATAAGAAATGTGAAAAACAGGCAAACTTGAGTTTGACGGTTTTGAAATGTACAGACACAAGTACTAGCTAGCGTTGAACTACAAGTTTTTGTATATATTACTCATTACAATCGAAAATAAATATGACTTTCATAAATAATAATTCATTATTATTGTGTTTACTTCATAAAAGAAAAAGAATTGAGAAAATTCAAATTTCGTGCAAAATTTCCCACGCAATCGCTGTATATGCATTGTCTAAACTCTAATAGGACAGAAGTGTTAGTGTGTATCGAGTATTTTTACCCCGGAGTAAGTTACTCTATGGAGAAGAAAGAGCAAAATACCTGATAATAGAGTTCGGTCAAGACCAGTTTTTTCGTTTGAAAAAGTGCCCACCTATTTTCCAGCATGCAATAAAAAAGCAAATGTGATTGCAAAATGTTCATCACTTAAAAGTTCTGCAAATAAAAGATATTTGCGAAATAAAACCACTAAAAAGTTATACGGACATGTTGCACGCATTCATATGAAAATAAAAAGCGCCCAATCTAACTAGAGTACCTCCATGCAAGAGGTAGAGGGAGGTTCAAAGCTGCGGAAAGCATGGTTAAATGCTGCGAGCGTCAGAAATGTCACAACCATGGCAGAAATGTCACAACCGACATCTGCGAATTCACCGTCCGCATTTCACCTTTCGTAGAGTGGTGAGTTTAGTGGTTCTGTTGCCAATTTCATGCACCCTAAGATAAATTATTGCTTTAATATTTTTGTTTGTGACTTTTTAGTTAAGTATTACAAACTGCGCACAGTTCTTGATGTTCAGAACGTAACAAAAAAAAATTGACACTTTGTTTTAATTTCGCTCCGAAAAAAGGGCAAAAGGGCGCCTCTAGTGTCCCATGGAGTAACTATAGATCTAACAGGTTGTGCTAACTTTTTTAGTCCCTTGTTCTTTCTTCTTCGTAGAGTAACTCTACCCCGGAGTACAGCATTCCATTGAACGAAATACTTGCATTTTGCACGCTCTGAGTTCAAACTTTTGGAACTGTGAGAAGGCTACAGTTCGAGTTCCAACGACCTAAAAAGAAACGTCATTTTATTTAGAAAAGAATTTCCTAAAGAATACACGCGGCAGAAAAAGTTCGCGTACATACCCAACACATCCGACATATCTATAAAAAACATCGTTCCTAACATTTTATTCTGAAATATTTTTTTTCCCATTTTTCATTACTTCATTATGAACATAAAATAAAACAGAAATGAGAATTACTGTACTCTAAAACAACGGTAAAATTCGGAAAAAAAAAGTCTGAAATTCCAGGAATAAAAAGTCTGCGTTCAAAGCGTATAAAGGAAAGTCAAAGTCCCTGAGTTGCAGTTAAATTATTAATAACAATAAAGTTTGTGTAGGAAAGTTGATAAACGTGTTTTTATCTAAGGTTTGCGTTAAAAATAATTGTTAAAAAACGTTAAGTAAGAGATGTCTATTAAAGGAAAGGAAATTGAATTTGGGGAAAGGAAAATTGTCGTGGATTTGTGGAAAAAAGGTACGTCATATCGTGAATTATACAATATTGCACCTATAATAGTTAGCAAAAGTCATTCATCCGTCCAACGAGTCGTAAACAACTTCAAAAACACAGGAGTTTTGGTTTCAAAACCCAGATCTGGCCGTCCTCCAAAGTTGAGCCCTCAGCAAACTCGGAGTTTACTCCGAACGATGAAGGCTAATCCTAGATTAACTGCAGCTGATATGGCAAAGGACATCAAGGCAAAGTACCGCAAGTCTATTTCTGATGATGGTGTTCGTGAAATTCTTAGGAAATATGGGTATCACGGACGCGCTGCCCGTAGAAAGCCATTTATAACAACAGTAAACAGACTCAAGCGGCTGGCGTTTGCTAAGGAACACATAAATAAGCCAAAAATTTTGGAAACAAGTTATTTTCTCGGATGAAAGTAAATTTTGTATTTTTGGAATCAATGTGAATCTCTGTCCAACAGTAAAGCACGGTTGTGGCGGTGTTATGATATGGGAGTGTATGGCTAGTGAAGGAGTTGGAAAAATGGAGTTTATTGAAAATATTATGAATAAAATAGATTGCCTTAATATTCTCAAGCGCAATTTGAAGAAAAGTGCAGAACATTTGGGCTTAAGCGACAACTTTTACTTCCAACAAAACAACGACCCTAAGCACACTGCGGAGGTAGTAAGACTCTGGTTGCGTATAATGCCCAAAATCAGCTTCGTACACCGCCCCAATCTCTTGACCTTAATCCAATAGAGCATTTATGGCATCACTTGGAACAAAGGATTCGAGCGCACACAATAACGTCGAAGGTAATGCTCCAGGAAGTCCTGATCCAGGAGTGGAATTCAATAACCCCAGAGTTCACTAAGAAGCTGGTAGATTCCATGCGAAAACGGTTGTGGGAAGTAATAAAGAGACGAGGATATCCCACAAATTATTAACGAGGAAAAACAATTGTTTTATTGTGAAAAGAAATATTTGTACGCAGACTTTTTATTGCTGCAATTCAGGATTTGTTTTCGTTTTTTAATTTTAATATTTTTATGGAGTACAATAATCATTATTTTTGTTTTGTTTTATGTTTGTAATAAAGTCATGAAAAAAAAAATTATTATGAAATAAATTACTTAAAACGATGTTTTTTATAGATATGTTGGATGTGTTGAGTGTGTACGCAGACTTTTTCTGCCGAGTGTATATCTCTCCCAAACTTTCATAGGAGTTGGCATTGCCGGCAAAGAATCTCTAAAACTGTTTACTCTGTTATGACAGATAGATCTCGGCACAATGCAAAACAAATCGCACCGGGGTTGGCTTCGAAGTATTTTTTTCAATTAAAGAACTTATAACCCTTACCGACTTCGTCAATACATGGGAAAGTTCCACACTATCCAACGAAGTATTCCAAATGTACCTGGTTCGAAACTTAGTGCCGAAGTGGGAACAATTGGAACACTAGGTCTTGACCTCTATTTGAGTTTCAACCTCTAAAAATAATTTTCCATTGTAGTTCAAGGGCGATACTCGTGTGTGGTTTCTCTTACTGTGCTTAGTTAGAATTACTAACTATAATGGAAAATATCAAGTTAGTGCTGCTGCTAAGCGGAAAACGGAAATGTGGCAAAGATTTCCTTTCAGAGAGACTTCAGAAGAGGTAAAACTTTCGCCATAGTTTAACCAGCTAACCATTTTTCATGCACACTATGGTTCTAGATTGGGATCGAAGTTTAGTCAGATTGTTCGCATCTCGGAACCCATAAAATCGGAGTGGGCGAAGAAATTAAATTTGGACCTTGAAATGCTGCTGAGTGATGGACCCTATAAGGAGAACTATCGAAAGGACATGATTGTCTGGAGCGATAGTGTCCGAGCAGAGGATTATGGGTACTTTTGTCGTAAGGCTATTGAAGTTGGTAGGTACTGTACAGCCTATATCGCTTCTTTATATTATTAAATTATTGTTTTTAGCGAATAAGAAAATCGTAATTATAAGTGATATTCGTCGAAAGAATGACGTCAAATGTTTTCGTGAATTATTTGAAAATCGAGTCAAAACGATTAGGATATCATGTCCGGACGAAACGAGAATGGCACGCGGATGGATATTTCAAGCGGGAGTCGATGATGTACAATCCGAGTGCGATCTAGATGATTTCAGTGATTGGGACTTGCAGTTTGATAATGATGGAACACTCGATGGCGATGCTATAGTTGAGAGAGTTTTCGAACAATTTGAGTTAAGCAAGTTCTTGGATTGAGTTTTATTGCATACAATTAGTCGTAATTTTCTCTTTTCTTAAATTATTTTTTAAATTATTACGCAATATGGTTAGTTGATTATAGAGGTGACAATAAAGTATTGACATTGGAGTGTGCTCAGGGTAGGTAAATTTCAATTAAACTTGGTCACTTTTAAATTCGCGAAACTTAAACTTTATCAATCGTTTTTACTAATCACTTAAAAACTTTTCGCTTACGATATGCCGCTTTAATATTCGCAATATTCTCGCTGTCGCTCATACGGCTTACTAGCTTTTAAGGTTGTATCCCTTTTACGAACTCTCGCCTTTTTTATACCACAGCACATTCATTCTCATTGTCAATTCAATCCAGTTTTGCGGATGACAGCACTCTCGACACACCTATGAATTTTATGCAAAATAACACAAGCGTTCTTTTGCATCCACACCCAAAGAGTTATACGGTTCGCTAAACAACGATTTCACCTCAATCCTAGAATGGGGCAGGAAAAATAGAGCAGAGTTCAACGTCCCAAGACACAGTCCTGTCATCTATTCCTTAATCGTCGTGTTAATGTTCCAGAACGTTGGTTTTTAATGTGACCTTTAGTGGCGTACAACT
The DNA here is from genome assembly GCA_963669355.1 of Chorisops tibialis. Taxonomy (NCBI): domain Eukaryota; kingdom Metazoa; phylum Arthropoda; class Insecta; order Diptera; family Stratiomyidae; genus Chorisops; species Chorisops tibialis. The sequence goes on along the minus strand of OY770262.1, from coordinate 264,578,634 downwards.
GCACTTTTGTGAAGATTTTAACATTATAGGCGTAAAGATAAATAACATTATAGGCGTAAAGATAAATAACCATCTCGATTGGAGCCGGAATATCTTGTATTCCGTCATCCTATACCAGTAATTCAAAAATAATATTCAGCGTCATTTCCGTCTTTCTCCCCCTAATACCCATCAATTTTCTGTTTCGGCGCTGTTTCTGGCGGCGCCCAGTCGCAGCAATGCTGGCTGATTTTGACGGAGTGCCAGACAGCCAAGACCCTCCTCGTTATGTCTGGCGCTCTGCGCGCCTTGGGTAACGACACGCACGGAGTGTACGCACTCTGCGGCAATCCCCCAAACGTTGACCGCATGACAGAGGACGCAGTATTGCAAAATGCAGTGCTGGGACCGTTAGTGCGGTCTGTCTTGGGGTTGCGCTTTCGCGTCAGTGACGAGACGGATGAGGAGCGCGGAACTCTGCGGTATGGCGGAGTACGTATCCTTACAGATCCCGATCGCGACGGCGGCCATATTAAGTGCCTAATCCTGAAGGTCTTCCACAAATTTTGGCCGCAACTTCTGGCTGCAGGGTTTGTGGAAGTTATCACCATTCCTTACGTAACGGCCACCAGAGGAGCGGAGAGACTTTCTTTCGAGACGCAAGAGTCTTTTGAACGGTTTCAGGTTTCACCGGACTCTCGATTGTTTAGAGTCGAGCAACTTCGGAGCTTCTCCTCTCTGGCCTGCGAAACTGTCCTACATTTTTTTAACAATTTCCACCGCCACCGCATTGCGGTCACTTACCGTGCTGGGGGGGCAGATGACAAAGCGATGAACCTCGCTTTTTCTAAGCTCAGTAGTTGTGAGAGGAAGGATTGGATACTGACGGGAAGAACGTTGGGAGGGCCGGGGTATCGCACATACCTGAGCGATGACGGGGTGCGGACGGTTTCTTTGGCCGACTTCGTCAACGCAGAGATCCCTGCGTACGCGCTGGCCACTTCCAAGCGCACCATTCCATGCGTAGTGGATGGCCTGGTGCCGTCGCAAAGGTACGCACTGGCCGAATTGCTCAGACGAGAGGGCGAGGCATCGTTGCGCGTCGAGTCTTTGACTGCGTCGGTTATCGACGGCACTGGGTACGGGTACCCAGGCGGCAACTTGCCTCAGGTGGTGTGTAGATTGGCCCAGAACTTCGTGGGTTCAAACAACATCCCACTCCTGTGCGGAGAAGGCCGCGCCTTTGGTACGCGGGAGGAGGGTGGGAACGACTGCGGTTCCCACCGCTACCTTTCCGTCTCTATTTCGCCACTGACTCGTCTGATTATGGATTCAGGCGGGGAGGTGGCTCGCTTCAAAGACGAGGCCTTCTTCGAGCCCCTGATACTCTGATCTTGATCAATGGTGCGATGGCTTTCACGGCGTGTTTCAACTGCTGTATCCCTAATCACAATCCCCGAGATGTGATCAAAAACCTCCGTGCGATGATTGCGGGCGAGGAACCCCAGAAGTTGCTTCCTTTCTACGAAGGCTTCTTGGGAACCATCGATTCCGACAATGTGTCGCACGGGCGTTTTGAGATCATCGACGAGTGCGAGGTTAGGGTATACGAGATACCGGTAGGGGTGAGCTTCCGGGAGTACAGAGAAAAAGTTCTCGATATGCTAGTGGCGCAAAAACTAGTGCGCCATTACCACCACACCCACGACAACGCGGACGCACCCGCAACTTTTTCGGTTGAGTTCGACGCGGCAGCTTTGGCTCGCATTCAGGCGAACGAAGGTGCGCTGGAGCGACTGCTCCAACTTAGCCGGCCATTGAAAAAAATGGTAATGTGGGCGTTCAATGCGTCTTATGAGCTGCAGAAATTTACCTCTGCAGACGAAATTCTTGGGTACTTATTTAAAGTATCCGTCAGGTCGCGGACAAGGCGCCTGAGGGAAAGTAATCGCTTGCTCACGACCGACGAACAGGCCGTCCCGCTTGTTCTGAGGGAGTGGGACAAGCAACTCGCGCATCTGGACGAGCAACTCGCGGATCCAGATGCACACCCCACCGGAAGCTCGGGGGAAGGGGATGGCCCCACCGCAGCGGAATGTCCGGCCGAGGACCCAGTAGCAGTGTGTCGGAGTGGTCCGATAGGACTTGCTAACCTCGGCAACACATGTTATGCGAACGGTGTGTTGCAGGCATTGGCTGCGACCATGCAACTTTGCCGCCGGATTCTTTTGCTGGGGAGGCCATGTGGAGATCCTCTGAAAATGCAGCAATTGCTAGCATCAATGATCTTCTCCAACGACCATCACCTGCGCCCCAATGCTGTCTTGAATGCGTACCTGCCACCTCACTTCGAGCGAAATATGCAGCAAGACAGCTCTGAATTTCTTGAGCACCTGCTTTCAACGTTGGAGAGCCAAGCACCAGGGCTGCTCCAAGATACATTCAGAGGGCAAATCGTGAATTCGCACTCGTGTTTGGAGTGCGGCCACGAGAGAATGACCACCGAACCTTTCTGGGACTTAAAATTGCCCTTCCCTGCAGTAGAACCTGCATCCCCGGCGCAGTACTTCGTCCAGCAACTGCTTGACGACTACTGCTCCCCAGAAATACTTGATGGCGATGACGCATATTCTTGCGAGATTTGTGGACAAGAAACAATCCTCGAGAAATGTGTCAACGTCGCAAGCGCGCCTGACAACTTGATTATGACGTTAAATCGTTTTCAATATGATCGGGATCTTCGTCAGGCGAAAAAGCTTCTTCACAGGGTTTACCTCGATGAGGGGATTACTGTGAAAGTCCGCTCGCCCAATGAGTCTTCAGTGGTGTCATACAAATTGTATGCCGCTGTAGTCCATTCAGGTGAGACTATGCACTCGGGTCACTACAAAACCTATGCGTGTCGCAGCGAAATTTGGTATTGTCTGAATGACACCGAAGTACGTACTTGTTCCATTTCGGAACTGCAGATCCTATGCGGCGCAGACACGGCATACATCTTATTTTATGAGATGGTGTCTCGCGAGGACGACGACGATCAGTTCCTAGGGTTTAGCACACCTCATGAACTCCCCACCCACGGACAACTACCGCAACACATGAAGGACTACCTGCGGATGGATTACACACCAATTGTCGACACACAAAGAAAAATTGAGGTGGTGGGCAATCTCTTGGATCGTCTGCAGAAGAATAAGGAAGAAGCCGTAGCCGCGAAAGGTCGGTGGCTGACGACGATGCAGTCGTTCGAGCTGGAGTGGCGGACGCATCGTGAAGCCCATGTAGACACCATGGAAATAGAGCAGGGGGAAATGGATGAGGCGAACAGAATGGAGACGGAGCAAGACGATGCAGTTAGCTTCCTACTAGGAGCTCTCCCCCTCATTTCCCCACCAATCCATAAGTGCAGCGTGTGCAGTAAAGTGTTTGAGTTTGCAAGTACCCTCAAGAAACACATGGCATCGCACCAAACAGTCAGACCGTTCATGTGCACAGATTGCCCGAGGACATATAAAACAAATAGAACATTGGCGGTCCACTACAGACACACACACGCCCGGCACCTGCTCAACACAATAACCAGATAAGAAGAAATGAAGAAAACCAGCCAAAATGTCTGTCTGGATAAACACCTGCAACATCTGGAGGAAAACATGGACAGGAAAGCAACATAGAGCAACGTGGGAGAAATAAATAGAGTGCAGGAACTGGTGACGGGGGAGAGGCGCAAGAACTGGAGGCGCAGGACGCTGCAGTCGAAATGTCCGATCGCAAAAGAGGCGCAGGACGCTGCAGCCGTAATGTCTCGGGGAGGGTACTAATATGTTCAACTGTTATCGACTGTCTGTATATCTCGGGGAGGGTGTTAGCATAAACAATAGCAATTCACTGTCTCGGGAAGGGCGTTAATGTGACCAATTCAGATCACACTGCCTCGGGGAGGATGTTAGCATAAACAATAGCAATTCGCTGTCTCGGGAAGGGCGTTAATGTGACCAATTCAGATCACTGTCTCGGGGAGGGTGTTAGCATAAACAATAACAATTCACTGTCTCGGAAAGGGCGTTAATGTGACCAATTCAGATCACTGTCTCGGGGAGGGTGTTAGCATAAACAATAACAATTCACTGTCTCGGAAAGGGCGTTAATGTGACCAATTCAGATCACTGTCTCGGGGAGGGTGTTAGCATAAACAATAGCAATTCACTGTCTCGGGAAGGGCGTTAATGTGACCAATTCAGATCACACTGCCTCGGGGAGGATGTTAGCATAAACAATAGCAATTCACTGTCTCGGGAAGGGCATTAATGTGACCAATTCAGATCACACTGTCTCGGGGAGGGTGTTAGCATAAACAATAACAATTCACTGTCTCGGGAAGGGCGTTAATGTGACCAATTCAGATCACTGTCTCGGGGAGGGTGTTAGCATAAACAATAGCAATTCACTGTCTCGGGAAGGGCGTTAATGTGACCAATTCAGATCACTGTCTCGGGGAGGGTGTTAGCATAAACAATAGCAATTCACTGTCTCGGGAAGGGCATTAATGTGACCAATTCAGATCACACTGTCTCGGGGAGGGTGTTAGCATAAACAATAACAATTCACTGTCTCGGGAAGGGCGTTAATGTGACCAATTCAGATCACTGTCTCGGGGAGGGTGTTAGCATAAACAATAGCAATTCACTGTCTCGGGAAGGGCGTTAATGTCACCAATTCAGATCACTGTCTCGGGGAGGGTGTTAGCATAAACAATAGCAATTCACTGTCTCGGGAAGGGCATTAATGTGACCAATTCAGATCACACTGTCTCGGGGAGGGTGTTAGCATAAACAATAACAATTCACTGTCTCGGGAAGGGCGTTAATGTGACCAATTCAGATCACACTGTCTCGGGGAGGGTGTTAGCATAAACAATAACAATTCACTGTCTCGGGAAGGGCGTTAATGTGACCAATTCAGATCACTGTCTCGGGGAGGGTGTTAGCATAAACAATAGCAATTCACTGTCTCGGGAAGGGCGTTAATGTGACCAATTCAGATCACTGTCTCGGGGAGGGTGTTAGCATAAACAATAGCAATTCACTGTCTCGGGAAGGGCATTAATGTGACCAATTCAGATCACACTGTCTCGGGGAGGGTGTTAGCATAAACAATAACAATTCACTGTCTCGGGAAGGGCGTTAATGTGACCAATTCAGATCACTGTCTCGGGGAGGGTGTTAGCATAAACAATAGCAATTCACTGTCTCGGGAAGGGCGTTAATGTCACCAATTCAGATCACTGTCTCGGGGAGGGTGTTAGCATAAACAATAGCAATTCACTGTCTCGGGAAGGGCATTAATGTGACCAATTCAGATCACACTGTCTCGGGGAGGGTGTTAGCATAAACAATAACAATTCACTGTCTCGGGAAGGGCGTTAATGTGACCAATTCAGATCACTGCCTCGGGGAGGGTGTTAGCACTACAGATTTCCCCCCTTTGGAGCGAGCGAGCTACTGGCGTCATCGCATTGTGCGCATCAATCTATCGTCAACCAAGTAGCAACGATGGTAATATACGTGAACGGCAGAATCGAAGACGAAAAAGGTCAGTTAGAGAATGTAGGAAATTTTTTTTTTCTAAATAAGTTTATTTCTTTCTATTTCGAGCGTATCTCTTGTCATGTTTCTGTTTCTGGAATATCTTTCTCTGACAAGATGTTTAAAATTTCAGTGAAGTATTCCTTTCATCGCCACAACTGCTGTTACACTCATATTAAGGAGAGTTCCTTTGACATCCCCATAGTACTACCAAATTTTATTCTCTTCCGATATCGACATAATTATGTAATGCATTAAAGTCCAAATGTCCAAATTCTGCATATCATGTTGGGTCATGTTTCAGCGACAGTTTTCACCGTTTTTCAAAAGTAACTGGTATCTCATCAATTCCCGGCGCCTTGTTTAGTTTTTGCCACATAGAGCTACTTTGATTTCGACAAGCGTGGGTAGTGTCGATAATGACTCTTCTTCTCTTGATTGAGATGTCTGTCGTGATCGGTTCTGATCGGGTGGGATTGAGAAGATGTTCAAAATAGGAAGCCCATCTTTTGATTTCTTGCGTGTCGCTGATGATGTTGCCCTCTGCGTCTTTGCAGAGACTGGTTTTTCGTTTATATCCCTTATTTAGGTATTTCACCATTGCGTATGCGTCCCGCGTTTTATTTTGTCTCATATCGTCGTTCATTTTTTGTATCTTGTAGGTACTTATGTATATGCTAGTTAATAAATGAAACCGCAAAATTACGCTGCTTTTAGCTTAATTTTATTTTTTTTTATAATATATTTGTATATGAATACTTTTTTTTTTTAAATATCAATGAATCCTAAACGCAGCTAAATAGGATTAAAATGTAATTAATTTCATTTTTTCATAGATTTAAAAATATAATTGGTATCATTTAACGTTCCTGACATTTTGCCTTCAATCTCGTCTTATCAATTTTTCGCTTTTTAATTAAAACTAATTATTTATTTTACAAATTATTTTCTTATAAGGAAATTAATTGCATAATATTGACTATAGTACAGATACATTTATTTATTAGCCCTTCAAAATAAACAAAATAGGAAAATAAAAAGAAATTGTGTTCAACGAAATCGGCTACTAAATTGCAAGGAGATGTAAGTTGAGAAAACACAATGAATGAGTCCAAAAAAATCCAATGGGCTAAATTCAATAATAAAACTACAATATTAAATGTCTTTGTTCACTGTGATAGGCAAATCGGATTAAACATAGTTGCGATTATAATGAATTCCGACATGATTATGTAATAAGCTTTTGTTAGACCTTCTAATTAGGTTTACAATAAAATTCTATCAATTTTTGTAACGCTAATTACATAATTACATTAACATAAATAAAAACATTTTTAATTTGGTAAATTTTACTGTATAACATTCGGAAAATAATAAGCTTGCCTATACAAAAATGAAAATCGGATCTGAATGAAATTTTTTTTTTAATAAATCATTTAATAAAAAGAGTAATGAACGTGGAAAAATAGAAAACTTGAACAACAGAACAAAAATTAATTCAGAATAAAAACAATTTCAAAATTTTTTTGTTTCTCTAATTTCACACTTTGCTTCAGTAAGCCAGCAATTATTAATTTAATTTTTTTTATCTTTTCTAAGATTTTTTTTTTTTCGATTATATACAAAATTTTGCCGTCATTATTTACATTTTTTTTTTGCTTTAAATTTCGGTTTCTATGCACCTAAATAAAAATCTAAATTTCATTAATAGAATTATTATTAAAACTCATTGAAATGTAAATTTTGAACGCCGAAAAAAGAAATCATTAAACTAAAAATTATTTTTTCAAAAATCTCGTGATTAAATTAATTAAAAACTGCTGAACGTTTATCGCGATTTTTCCCTCTGGTTATTGTACGTGCCTTGAATGCAGCGGCGTTTAATAAATGCTAGAAATAAGAAGAAAATTAGAACAATTTCATTGGAAAATCAATCTTGCTTATTTTTCAAACCTACCCTCTCATGTTTAGATTGCTTATTGGCCTTTGTAACGGGACAAGGTACAACTTTTGCACCCAATTCAAATACTTCGCGTACGAAATCGTTTTCCTGTAAATGCGATGTCATACCGGGACCCATAACAGCACAAAGTGCTGTGTACTGGTGATGCATCGACCAAGTATCTAAGAGTAATGTTTCGGTGCCGAAACGAATGTTAATTTCTGGCGAAATGTCCTCCTGAAATACGAAAATTAAAATTTCATCTATGCATAGAGAAATTCACACCACAAATTAATACCTCGAAATATCGTAGTAAATCCCTAAATGTAGCCCTTTGTGTTTTTCTATCGCGTTTGGCGCGATATTTGTGCGAATCGGTAGCCAATTGTTTCGTAGCGGCTATTAAATCATCTAAGTAGCTTTCTAAGAAATCCTCATCATGCGAACGGCCACTTTCAAAGACCAAAGCAATCGCTTCTCCAGCTGCCATACGAACATCCAAATGCGGCGATTGTAATAAGCCCATTAGTTTCTTTATAGACCTATGGTAGAAATACCGAAATTATTTGAATAAAATTATATTATCGTATAATTCAACACTTACGGAACCATTTGTTGTCCATTTATCAGGGAAACAAAATCACCGGATGGAATTAAAGTTAGCAATAGACCCCAGGCAGATAAAGCTTCAGCATGCAATGCTCCCGCATCCGAATTCACAGATATCGGTGTCTTTTCATCGCGCAGATAGCTTCCGCTAAAGATATTCTCCAATAGTTGCATAAGCGTCAACAGGTCACCGATATCATCGCCGCCAAGGAAATTCAATAGGCCTAAGGCGCCACAGCATCTGGCACGGGCGTCGAACGTAACCGATTTGTCTTGGATCGTTGTGAGCAGAAATTGATTGAGACCTTTCGAAACGCTCTCTTCACCGCCCAACTGTAGTACAAGAAGTGGTGCTAATTTTGCACCACAATTCTGTTCGGCACCCTTACCACGGCGAATCGATTTTTCGATCACATCGATTAACGTTACTTTACGATCTTCAACGAAATCCGGCATATAACGATGCATTAAGATCTCGCAGAGACTTTGCAGTGCCTGTACACGAATATGAACTGATTTTTCTGCAGCATTCTCGAGCGCTATAATGAATTTCTCCTCGAAACGTTCGGTTTGAACGACCTCGTCGGATTCATCGAGTGATGTTGCATTCTCCGATTGTAGCGAATAAACGCTACCATTGTCGTTGATCGATTCATCTTCGGAGTTCGAATCGCCGCCACGACCTGCAAAAATAAGGGAAATAAAATGAGATATGGTAGAAATTTACGTTGAAAAGGGAGAGAAACTTCATTATGACTTTTATGGAACTGGGCCTAGTTTAGTTTATTCGTGTTAATTGTAATTACCATACTTCATTCTTAGATAGGGAGTAGCCTAGTTGATAGCGTGCTGGTCTACAATGCGAAGATCGTGAGTTCATATTTCAATCGACGTATAATTCCAGCACACGACCTGCTTGGACAATAAAATACCGGGAATTTATAATTAAAATTACTCTGGGAAATGATATTTAAAAATTTTGTTTTTTTTAAACAGGTAGGACTGTCCTTAATTATTATTTCAAAAATTGGCGCGGTCTCTAATCAGTTTACTTAAAGCAGCTAATTGAATCGGTACACCTCAGTAGTCCACCACGATTTTTAAAATGGATAAAAATATGGAACAAAAAGATTGCCTCAAATTTTGTTTTTCCAACCAAATTTCGTGTGCGAATATTGAAAAAGGCTTACGGTGATTCAGTAATATCAAAAAGATGAGGCTAGGACTGGTACAATGCCTTTAAGAACGGTGGCTGAGATCGTTGAAGATTAGACCTCTTCAACTGACGAAAATATTCAAAAACTGAAGGAAATGGTGCTCGAAAATCGCCATGCCAGTGTTAGGGAGCTGGCAGGAGAGCTTGACATCTCTCGCGTTCGTTCGATTTTGGTGGATACTTTGATCATGAAACGCATCCTTGCTCTAGTGATGTCGAAAAAGTAACTATTCGTTACACAAGTACTCGTTACCGACCGAAATTCGAAGTAACGAGTATCGACGCAGATTTTTATTCGTTACATAGGTAACGAAAAAGTAACTGAATTGTCAAAACGATTCGTTACTGTTGCGTTACTCGAGTATTCGTTCCACATACAAAATAACTTTCTATACCGAAAGTAACGTTTAGGTGCTTTTTTCGTTACATCACAGGAGGGAGACCTACACTTGTGCATACCGGCATACTGTCATTCCAACGCAATAACGAGAAGGAATGCTCTTACTCTTCCTTTCAGCAAAGTTTACTGGGAAAATGATATTTGTTTTTTCGTTTCGTTTCTTTCAATACCGGGAATGTCGTCGAGTAGAGCTGTGACGCTCTGCTTAGCGGCAGAACAGGCAGTCGTTACTAGTGTTAGGGTTGTGGGATCAGTGATAGCAGATTGTCGAATTATTTAATGTTTCCAGTGATAAAGGGATTTTTTTTATCAATATGTGGGGCTTTTATTGAAGAAAATTTCGATTTAATAAAAGTTATTTTTTTTATATTGTCGGTTTATTTTTAATTTATTTTTATAAAAAAGTGAAATATTGAAAAGATTTACGTTAGTATTTAAAGGAATTTTCTACTTAGAAGAGGGATAATTAAAAAACGAACTTGGCATCATTATGTTGATACACGTACTAGGCCAACGCCATTACGACCGAATTCACAAGCGATTCCTTGTTGCATATACTTACTGCATGGGACACTAGAGGCGATTTCTTCTATTTGAGAATTACTTTTACTTTAATTTCTTCTGGCTTACCCATCCCTGCAATATGATATGGCGATCATTTCAAAGAAACGAGTAGCTAGTAACGAATAAAATGTAACGATAACTTTTCGAAAAGTAACGAAACTTGACATTACTACCTCGACTCGTTTAAGCTGAATTTTCTTCAAAAAAAAAATACCGTGAACAGGTCTCTTTGGACATGCTTGATCATGCGAATTCTGATCCACATTCATCATAACTGGTGATGAGACATGGGCCTATGAATTTGACATGCAAACCAGTCAAAAATCATCGGAATGGAGGAAAAAAATGAGCCAAAACCGAAAAAACCACGCCAAAGCCGCTCAAAAATCAAGGCGATGCTCATTGCTTTTTTCGATATTCGAGGTTTGATCCATATTGAATTCGTTCCGGAAGGATAGACGATCAATAAGGAGCACTATTTGACCGTATTGAAACGTTTGCGTGAGCAAATCCGTAAAAAACGGCCGGAAGGAGAATTCATGGATTTTCCACGATGATAATGCGCTATTGCATAGAGCCTCAATTGTGACCGAATTTAAATTCCATCAATCAACCACAGTATGCGCCAGATTTGGCCCCGTGTGACTTTTTCCTATTCTCGAGACTGAAATTACCGCAGCGTAGAACCCGTTTTCAATCGATCGAGAACATAAAATGAAATTCGCTGAAGAAGCTGAAAGCCATACCAAAAAGTGCTTATGAAAAGGATTTCGCGGACTGAAAAAAACGCTGGTAAACAAAATGGTATTGGATGACCGTCTATTGAAAGTGCGTGAGCTAGCAGACATAATAGGTATTTCAAAAAGTGCTGAACATCGCATATTGACTGAAAATTGGACATGAGAGAGCCAAGATTACTACCGCGATTACTCACAATGGAAGAAAAAAAACGTCGTGGAGATGTTTCAACCGAGTGTTTGGCGAAGTTCACATCAATAAAGCCGAGATTTTGCGTCGGTTCATAACCATTGATGAAACATGGTCCATCACTTCACTCCTGAAATGAAGGGAAGTCAAAACAATGGACTGAGAGGGGAGAATCAAAATAATGCACCAGTTCACACATCCGTAATCGCGATGCCCAAAATTAATGAGTTATAGCTCGAATTCCTTTCCTACGCACCCTAATCACCAAATTTAATCCCTTTGGATTATTTTCTGTTTTCAAACTTGAAAAAATGACTCGGAAGATTTAACAACAATGAAGAGGTGGAGTAGTCTATGGTTGATCATCAACCGAGTCTTCCCATCGCTTGCGTGGTTTGCCTACTGGCTGGTTACCAATAGCTTTGCCTTTAAGAGCATGTTTGGGGATTCTTCTGTCTTCCATTCGCTCTACATGGCCAGCCCACTGCAGTTTACGTAGCTTGATGAACGTTGAAGCTTCTGGCTCATCGTAGAGTTGATACAACTCATGGTTGTATCTTATTCGCCATTCCGTTCCTTCCTTCACAGATCTCAAAATTCTTCAGAGGACCTTTCTTTCGAATGCGTTAACTGCTTTTTCGGAAGTTCGCGTTAATGTCCACGTCTCGCTGCCATAACAGAGCACAGGTCGTATAATAGTTTTATAAATCCGCAACTTATTGTTCCTGTGCACTTTCTTGGATTTTGTTATTGGAAGTACCGAATAATACGTCTTATTTGGAATTATTATCCGTCGTTTGATTTCGTCTGTTTCATTACCGTCCTTTGCTAGATTAGCCCCAAGATATCTGAAGTTGTCCATGGGTCTTCCCTCGTAATTCTCAATAAAATTCATGATACTGCAAAGAGCATTCTCAAAGTTTACCAGATTGGATTCCGTCTTCTTGTACCGAACACATAAATACCCTGCAGATAATACAGGAGTCTGAAAAAGTCTGTAAACTTCGAGAAGGCTTTTGACAGCGTTATGCGGGATTGCATGTGGAATGCTCTGCATAGGAGAGGTACTCCAGATTTTAGACTCTAGCTATGGTTAAAGAGTGCAACATTGTTGTTACTTTGGAAGCAAAGTCAGCACAGACGGCGGAGCCGAAAAGGGTGTTGTGGAACGTCTAAATAAAGCTTGTCAGGTATGATATGTTCTTTCCGACGCATAAGCTACGAGTGTTTGACCCATGCGTCATATCACATTGTTTTATGGTTATACTACATGGAAAGTGATCGTGGACAAATTTTGCTACCTCAGGAGCTTCATGTGCTGAATCTTTCACTTTCTGGTGAGCGCGTGAAATAATAAACCATCGAAAATGTGTTTTTTGAATCAGTGCACACGGCGTATTCTCCATATTGTACTGAGCTAAGGTTATCTCCAACAATGATTTCCATACAGGTGATCACCAAAACGGTATAGACGTATGCGTTATATTAATACGCTTAAACAGGAATCATCAATTTAGAAATATGTTATGCTCGTACCATCACTTATTCCGGAATCTTTAACTCTGAAACTTATCAGTAATTTGTTCCATACGGGGAATTCCTGATGACTTCATTTGTTTATCGTCAATCTTATCAATGAAAGTTGATACTTTACATGTTTAGCATTTTTGTACTTACTGATTGATAATGTGGAAATTCTGACCTTTGCTTCAAGACATGTCTGAATGAGTGAAAATTTTTCGATTTGCCGATAAACACTCGCTATTCAAATTTCTTTGTAGTGCTCGCTACGTAGTAGGGTAGCAGCCTTATACAGCCATTTCTACCATAACAAGCTAGTTGGTTAAGGCCATTGCACAAACACAATATCAACGGAACAGTATTTTTTTCAAGGTGTATATCTTATTTTCGGTTTCGATTTATGAGGCAATTTTTACTGCTTGTTTGCCAATTGGTTTATTGAGAAAAATCGTATCGGAACTCCAATTTCGATTCAACCAGAAGATTGTGTGGATTTGTTAACGTTTTCACAGCTTATTTTCTTTTGAAAAGGAAATACTTCACAGTTTACAATATTGTAGTTAAGATTGGAGTGTTATAAAATAGAGAAAAAAATTCAATTCATTTCTTAATGGAAAGTAGCATGGAAACACTTGAAATGTTATTGGCAACACACTTCCCAAGCTGCAAAATAGTTAAAAATAATGAAGATTTAGAAGAAGAGGAAAGGATCGTCAAACTGCATTCAGCAATAGTATTGCTGGTAAAATCTTCACTCCGAAAAAGATCATCACCTTTATGCCTTACAAATTAGCCAGAGTGAAAATTTTCCCTGCGCATTCCTAGATATTGAAAGAGCTTTCGACAATACTCCATATGACGCCATAATAGCGGCAGCTAGAAAAAAGGGACTTGAATCGGCCACGATAAAATGGGTATAGGCCATGCTATGAAGCCGATTGACAACCACGGATCCAGGTGATAGGACATTGGCTGCACAGACATATAGGAGCTGTCCCCAGGGAGGAGTACTATCTCCTCTACTATGGTCAATTGTACACTCCGCGACAACTGTTTATGATCAACCTAATTTTTCTTAGTACTTACTTAGTAAAATTCAATGATCTTCTTTGTCATTTTATTGCTTAGGTAAAGTAAGTTCTTGACGCATTTAAATTAAAATTATTCTCTTTCGCTACCTGGCAACAGAAATTAAATTGCTGAAATAGTATTCAAAAGCGCGACAACTGTTTATGACCATCAGTTCAATTTCGTTATTTCTGGCGGATAGACGTGTTTAAAGAGGAAATTTTCGGGTTGTTGTAATTCTTTGCAATTTTGTGCATGAACAGTTTTTTAGAAAAATTTAAATATTATTGAAATGGGAAAAGGAACAACTTTAACGACTTTCGAAATTGGTCAAATTAAAATATTGAAGGATACAGACTGCTCAACTAGAGAAATTGGAAGAAAACTGGGGGTCATGGCGTGATTTTGAATTACCTGTGCGATCCGGAAAATTATGGGAAAAAGAGAAAGGGGGGAATTAAAACTGCAACAACGGAAAGGGAACGTCGCAGTTTATTGAGACTTGCATCCAATGAACAACTCACAGCGAGAGAAATAGCAAACAGAGCAGAAACATCTGCTAGCCTAAGGACAGTACAACGCATTTTAAAAGAATGTCCACATTTAAAACGAATGAAAATGGCAAGAAAACCAGTTTTAAAGAAGGTTCACCAAGAACAGCATTTGACATTTTGTCGAAAATATATAGATTAGACAACAGAATGGCGTTTCTGTCTAGATGGTCCTGATGGTTATTCTTTCTATTTTCACGATATGCGAAAAGAAAAGCGATTTCTCTCACGACGACAGACAGCATTTGGTTCCGTAATGGTATGGTGCGCTGTGTCCCACAACGGCGTGGTTGATTTCGTAGTCCTTGATGGAAAACAAAACGCTCAAAACTGTTAGGAGCTTTTAATGCAAGAGAGGATTAAAATTACGGAAGTTATGGAGACTACTAATTGGATTTTACAAACAGGACAACGACTCCATACATACTGCGAAGCTTGTCAGGAACTGGTTTTCAGAAGAAAATCTTCGTGTTTTGGACTGACCAGCGTTATTTCCCGATCTGAATATCATCGAGAATTTGTGGGGATACTTATCGCGACGTGTGTACGCAAACAGCAAACAGTACGACAGCAGATCATCCCTTATTGAAGGAATAAAGAGAGAATGGAGGAATATTCCTTTGGACTACGTTCAAAAATTATACAGCTCAGTTCGCAGTCGAATTTTTGAGACAATACAAAACAGTAGAAAACACACTCACTATTATAAATTTATTATAAATTATTTTATTTGTCTTATTTTTCTCCGTAATTTTTATGTGAACATAAACAGTTGTCGCGCCTTTGAATACTATTTCAGCCAATTAACTTTGTGCTGAAAGGTAGCGAAAGGGAATAATTTTAATTTTGGTGCGTTACGAACTTACTCAACCTAACCAATAAAATGACAAAGGAGATCATTAAATTTTACTTCGTAATTATGGAATTCTTAGAAAAATTGGGCTGGTCATAAACAGTTGTCGCGGAGTATAGTTGATGGACTCCTGGACCGTCTGGAGGAGCAAGGCTATGAGGTAATAGGACATGCCCATGACCTTGTTATTATCATTAGAAGCAAATATGATGTAACTTTTTACAATCTACCTTGGAAATGATAATGAATTGGTCTCAGTCTAAGAACTTGAACATCAACCCAAGTAAGATTGAGATAGTACCATTTACGAATAGAAGGAAAATCTACATAGCACCTCCTATAAATGGAACTCCAACACCCTTTTCAGATGAGGTCAAATATCTAGGTGTGATGCTTGATAACAAATTCAACTGGAACAAACATATAGAATGGACTCATGCCAAGGCATTAAATTCATTTTGGGCCTGCAAAAACTTATTTGGCAGAAGATGGGGATTACAGCCCAAGATCCAAGAATCCTCTCAATAGTCACATACGGATCAACAGTCTGGTGGACTGAAATATTACAACAAAAAGCCCAGCTTATACTAAAAAAAATTCAAAGACTATCTTGTCTTAGTATCACAGGAGCAATGAAAATCTGCCCTACTGCGGCAATGGAAATATTACCAAACATCCCTCCGATACATCTCCAAATAAAAAAGGTGGCTATCAAAGGGGTGTTACGCATACAAAGGGATAACAAATACAAATCGAGGGATTTTAGAGGTCACCTCCACATTTTAAAAAACCCGAGAATTGAATTTCTAACCTCAACATTGTCAGACACTATGCCGACGAAATTCAACTTTGAAACCCTATTCAAAGTAATAATCAGAGAACGCAAGGAATGGCAATCCATGCTGCCTGAAGAGGGATCAACCATCTGGTATACAGATGGCTCGCGCTCCTCGGAGGGGACTGGAGCCGGAGTTATAGGTCCTAACAGTGTGAAAACCTCTTGGTAAGGAAGCCACAATCTTCCAAGCCGAACTTATTGTAATGGAGCTAGTATCCAAGAGAATATTAGTAGAGCTCATCGCAATAAAAATATCTATATCTTATCGGATAGTCAGGCAGTTCTCAAAGCCCTAGAATCCAACAAACAATGCTTGTTGGGATCTGCCTTCAAAATCTAATTATCCTGGGAAAAAGGAACAAAGTAACATTAATGTGGGTCCCAGGACATATGGATATCGGGGGAAATGAAGAGGCAGAAACGAATTTTATTGGACCAGAGCCATTTTGCGGAAAACCAAAAGGATACTTCAAACTTATAACATTTAGCAAGAGTGATATTAGTACAGGACATAGTAGAGTAACCACCACCCCAAAAATATGGCTCCAGTTGGAATCGACATTTACCGCCTCTGTCTCAAAGACTCAGAAACGACAGAGCATGTCCTATGTCACTGCGAAGCAGTAGCAAGGAAAAGACTAACTCTTCTAGGAAAAGGTTTCCTGACAACTGATGAACTAGCCAAAATGGCTCCCTCAGACATACTTAGATTAGCCAAAGCTATTGAGTTGTGGTAGGGGTAGAGTAAAGGGGCAATATGCGCACAATAGGCCAAGAAGGTCGCGGTGCTCTTAAGTGTTCCCTAAATAAAACCACAATAGTAGAGATTAAATAAAATGCGACGAACGAGCTAAACCCCTTCCCTTTATCAGTTTATGAAAAGGAGGTTTGGTTAAGCGTGTGGCGCTCCAAATATTTGTTATTTTGAAGGCGACAAATTTCCAGCACGTTCTGGTCATAGCGTATAGATACTACATTGCTTTCGCTATGACTGTTTACGTACCACATATATTTTTAGATTATTCTTTTACTGCAGTCTCATTAAGAAAAATCGCAGTTATGAGTGTTATTTCAAGATACAGTTCTTAAGGTTATACAACAAGAACAAACATTTTAAAATGAGAACTCACCTAGGCGTTCAATTTATATGTATAACCGACAAATCTAATATAGAAATATAATTTTAACGACTACCTACATTGTCCAATTAATTTAAATACATTGTGTAACAGATCGAAGAACATTGTTCTAATTACGTCATATTAGAGAAGGCCAAGGCAACTTATGGCTCATCATGAACGGCAAAATGAAGAATTTCTAGCACGTTCGAGTTCGGATGTCACTGATTCTATAAATAATTCTTTCACAAATTGAATGCTCATCGAGATCTTTGGGCTATTTTTAAAGCATTTCATACATTTTTTATAATGAAAGAAGAAAAACCATCAGGCATGAGTAATTTGCAATATCTGTTTTTTTTTTGTTGAAAGCTTTCGTTTGAAATTTGCTCTACAATTCTTAGAAGGCTCTAAGCTCAGTGAGTTGTCAGATTTTCGCGAGAATTTTTTCGTATTGAAATAATCAATGTATGCATACTGCCGGCCAAAAGTTTTGAGACCACTTACAAAAAAGAATTATTACATATTAATACTCAAAAAATAATTGAAAATAAATTGCCAACTACATGTTTGTAGTGTGGTGGATCAAAGGGTTTGCAATAGCAATTAAATTATTTTACTGACTCTGTATCTAAAATAAGCAAAATACAATATGTATATAGACTAGATATTGCGTTTTTATACTCTAGATGAAATCTGAGAGTATTATAGTTTGCTCTTAAGATTGTAACGCTGAGAAATAAGGCTCGGAGAAAAAAATGAATGAAATAGAAAATAATGTTATGACTGTCTCAAAACCGGATGTCCGTCTGTCCGTATTTCAGTCTGTACGTCTGTGCGCTCTCTAGCTTGAGAACGCGTGAACGGGCCAAATCACTCCACCCCTTCTAACACCTCCCATACAAAATCATTTTCAATCATTTACAATAGTCACAAGTTTCTTCGAAATTATAGAAGCTCATAATTTGGAGTTTAGAATATAATATTTTTAAAAAAATTATTTGAGTCGCCTATTCCTTCTACAACTTCCCATACAAACTGCACTTTTTCGTGAAATACTATAAACCGATTCAGTACGTACAGTGGCATGCAACTAATTAGCACACTTTGAAAACAATTATTGCAATAAGGTTTCTGTTAGTCATAGAACTTTTCTGGGCAACAAAGTGCGTTAAAAGAATCCCCTAAGTTCAGAAAAGACGGTAACACTGAAAAATACCAAATGAATTTTTTTTCAATGGAAAACAAACGGTAAAATTAAATGTCAATCAGAATATTCGCAGCAACTAATTAGCACAGTTGCGTTTTGCGAGCGAAAAAGTGAAGTTGTTGTCCGGAAATATTTTAAATATTTACTGTGGTTATTAAGTAATAGTTGTAGTAATATTAGAATAGTAATATTAGAACAATTCAAAATGGGAAAAGCTAAAAGTTGCACCCCAGAAAAACGAAAATTGATTATGGATCTAATTAGTGGAAATTATTCAATTTCACGCGTTTCCAAAATGATAAAGTGTTCTAGGAAGATGATTTATAATGCCATTCAGCACGTAAATAAGGAAAAAACCTTTCAAAACCATCTCAGGAAGCTGCGACCAAAAAAAACTACAATAAAAGAAGATCGAATCATTGTAAATCAAGCGAAGGTTGATCCTTTTGTGAGTGCGACGCAGATTCAAAGCAACATTTCCGAGTTCCATGGTATTGAAGTCAGCGTAGATACTATTAGGAGACGTCTACGTAGTTCTGGACTAAA
The DNA here is from genome assembly GCA_963669355.1 of Chorisops tibialis. Classification (NCBI taxonomy): domain Eukaryota; kingdom Metazoa; phylum Arthropoda; class Insecta; order Diptera; family Stratiomyidae; genus Chorisops; species Chorisops tibialis. Next base: position 264,559,707 of record OY770262.1, on the reverse strand, counting down.
AGGTTGCATCACGAAAAGAGAACCACACGTTAGCGAAGAAAATAGAAAACTAAGACTGAAGTTTGCTAAGGAGCATATCGATAAACCTCTATCTTTTTGGAAGAACGTATTATGGTCAGATGAAAGCAAGTTCAACAGGCTGGGATCTGACGGAAAGGAACATGTATGGCGTCCTATCAACCAATTCTTCAATCCCAAGTACACAATTAAAACCGTAAAACATGGTGGTGGAAATGTAAAAGTCTGGGGATGCATGTCATGGCATGGCGTTGGTCCAATAACGAAAATTGATGGCATTATGGACCAGTTTCAATATTTAGGCATCCTCAAAAATACAATGGAGCCATATGCAGATGAAAATCTGCCAATAACATGGACTTTCATGCATGATAATGATCCAAAACATACAGCCAGATCAGTGAAGAATTGGATTACTGGCCAGAAACTAAAAGTTTTGGGTTGGCCACCGCGAAGTCCTGATCTGAACCCTATCGAGCATTTGTGGAACGATGTGGATAAAGTAATAAAAAGGAAGAAACCTACTAATTTATCGTTATTATATGAATTCGTCAATGATGCCTGGAAATCAATTCCAAAGCACAGATGTGAACGGTTAATACAAAGTATGCCAGCAAGATGTTCTGCAGTAATTAAAAATAAAGGATATCCAACGAAATATTGAAAGCTCAAAGCAAAATTGGACGTTACATTAACATAATTCCGTTAAAATTGGAAGTGTGCTAATTAGTTGCATATGTAAATTTTCAAGTTTATTATAATTATTTTTTTAAATGGATTTATGAATAGTTCTCAATTTTTGTTTTGTAGTATTTAGGTTTGCTCCAATGAATACAATAATTGGAAAATATAAAAAGTATGAAATGGTAATATGTTATATATTTTGTTTAATTTTTTTGTTTGAAATAATAACTGTGCTAATTAGTTGCATGCCACTGTATAACACATATTGATCTTAAATTTTGTACTAAATCTCCAATTAGTATTATTATTAAGATCGAAAAAAAATAATTAGCTTCACTCCTTCTACTCCCTCCCATACAAAGTGACACAATTTCTCAAATTTACAAAAAATCAATTTTCTTTAAAAGTATTAATGTTACGGATTTGAAATTTGAGAGATATAAATTGCATAATATTAATATTCATTCCTGAAAAAATCACTCCTTCTGCCACCTCCCATATACAAACTGCACAGTTTCACTAGATCACTAAACACACTCAGTACCTATTAATTTTTTGAAACCTAAATTTTGTATAAAACATTTTAATCGCAACTCTAGCATTATGGAAAAAAAATTAATTCAATGCTGTCACCCCTTTCACCACTCCCCATACAATATTTCTTAAGATCACAAAAATTTCCACTTCATCTGGAGGATCATATGATTGCGCTTTACAAGCAATCGTATTTCTGTTATGATTAATGTTATTTACAAGGAGAATAACAAAAAACCAAATGAAAACAACTTAATAAATATTTTCCATAGATTTTTCTATTTTTATTGGATACTCGCGATCTTGTGTTATTTGAAGATCGGTGCTCTCTTAAGCACGATCGGACATATTTTTCTGGTTGAAACTGATCCACTAGTGGTCCGTTTAAATTTAAAAACATTCAGTTTTTATGCATGTGCAAAGAGTGATGAGTAGGTGACCATGGTAACTCGCGAAGTTTCTTCGTTTGTTATATAACACAGGGTATACGGCATATAACACAGGGTATAAGGCAAAGGTCAAAGTGTTTGATGACACACCAGAATTCCCCACACAGGTATTAGACAGGGGGATACAATTTCTCCAAGGCTATTCAACGCCACCCTGGAAAACATCTTTCGAGAACTACATTGGGAAGCGAAGGGTCTGCAAGTTGACGGGGAATCAGTCACCTGAGATTTGCCGACGATATAGTCATAATTGCTCAGAGCCAAGAAGAATTGCAACTACTATTAAATGAACTTAGCGAAGCCAGCGAAAAAGTGGGTCTAAGAATGAACCTGAGTAAAACTAAGATTATGCCCAATGAACATCTAGGAAGTCAAGTTGAAATAACATTGAATAACACCAGGCTAGAAATAGTAGAGGAATATGTCTACCTTGGCCAGCTAATACATCAATCAGGAGATTTAATACCTGAAATTAATAGGCGAATCAAATTAGCGTGGAGCGGATTCGGGAGAAAATCCATCATATTCAAATCCAGAATGAAACTTCACTTGAAAAAAAAAACGTTTGATCAGTGTATCCTACCCGTCATGACATACGGCTGTGAGACATGGACGTTAACAACAGGAGTCACACGGAAACTACAGGTGGCGCAAAGAGCTATGGAAAGATGCATGCTAGGCATCACTAGAAGAGATCGTAAGAGACTGACTTGGATAAGAGAAAGAACAAAAGTGACAGATGTAATCCACAGAATTAGATCCTTAAAATGGCAATGGGCCGGACACATAGCAAGGTTAACTGACAACAGATGGACTGCTAAGATAACACAATGGTACCCAAGAGGGATAAAACGACCAAGAAGACGCCCGAAACACGATGGGATCATGACATCAGAAAACTAGCAGGCGTCACCTGGACAAGGATAGCTCAAAATAGAGAAGACTGGAAAGCAATGAGGAATCGATATGTAAGGGAGGCTACACCATAATACACATGTATATATGGTTCAACAAGCTGTAGATGATGATGATGATACGACCTATATAACAGCGTATACTGCCCTGGTATCAGAGGGTATACTCTTTTTCTAGGAAATAAGCAGAGGGTATATGGCGTATACAGCCATGGTTCCAGAGGGTATACGCTTCTTCTAGGATACCCTAGGACGACAGCCCTGGCTGAGAAACATTGGCGATGGGTTCATTTCCCAACAAGATAACGACCTTAAACGTTATGCAGGGGCTATTTAGATCAAAAAGAAGTGGATGATGTATCAAAAAATATGATGTGGCCTCCTCAGAGACCCGATTTCAATCCGATCCAACTTTTCTGGGAAGAACTCGATAGAAACGTTCGTGATTGGTGCCCATCATCAAACATGAAAACATGTGGAAGACTTTATGAAAGCTGGAACAATATACCACAAGGCATAATCGATTGCTCGTATTCCGAGAATGGTGGAAACAGTTATAAAATGAAAAAGACGATTTTTCGATCAAAAATTAGTTTAAGATGTTTTTACCTTATAAATGTACGTTCAAAGAGCAATGATTGATAATTTGTCTATATTTAGATTAATTTTATTTTTCAGACTGTATATTTTCTGATTATTAAACTTTTTTCTCTGAAAACACATACAAGTTTTTGAGTTTTATTTCATTTCCTTGTTTTCCTTAGTATGGCCTCAAACTTTCGGCCGGTAGTGAATATACTTGTAAAGAATAATTTAAACTAATTTCTTGTAATTAATAACAGTTTGTTCTTTCTTGGGTTTCCCCTGATGGTGTTATTCAGAACCAGATCGACCATTTGGCCGATGTCGCCCATGGAAAAGATGTTTCCTCGATGTGCGAGCGAAACGTGGCGCTGACTTGGGGCGCGATCACCACTTGATGGTTGCGTGCTTGAGATTGTGTACAGCAGCTATCTGACGACCACAAATTCTTCAAATGCAGCGCAAGCTTAATGTGAATAAACTCAGAGATACTAATAAAAAACGCGAGTACGCCACCGTTCTATTGATCATCCACATTGGACGCCAATTGGGAGGCAACCAGAAACACGTTTCTAACTAGTGCTGAAGAATCTGTGGGATATGTGCAAAGCGGTGAGAGACCCTGGATGTTGCAAGACACATGGGACAAGGTTGGCGATCGGAAAAAGGCGAAATTGGCAATCATCTCTCAACCCGATGTCAACCAACGAACGCCCGACCTGAGGCAGAACTACCGCGATGCTCATATACAGCTTAAAAAGGCTGTTAGACGCAACAAGAGAAAGGTCATTGAAGATCTGGCGAACAAGGCAGAATCTGCGGCTTACCTTGGGGATATGGGTTTACTATTTAAAATCATGAAACAGTTGACGAACAGGAATTTCACCGCCAACCACCTGGTGAGAGATGTCAACGAAACTCTCCTTAATATGAGTGACCCAGTTGCGGCAACGAAAGGAATACTTCTCTGATATTTTAAACATCTTGTCAGAGAAAGATGTTCCAGAAACAGAACAACTACCAAACATCCAACCGCAACAATCCTCTATTAGGGACGATCCCCAGATAAGGAAGAGATAGTTTCCGCCATTCGGTCAATGGCGGGAAGGAAAGCTCCAGATGTAGACGGACTACCTACCGAACTCTTCAAATCGGACCCAGAAATAACAGCCGATGTACTCCTCCCACTCTTTACTGAGGTGTGGAATGAAGGAAGATATCCGACTGAATGGAAGGAGGCCGTCATTGTGAAAATTCCGAAGAAGGGCGACCTCCGGGTTTGTGGCGATTGGCGTGATATATGTCTACTTACTGCCGTATTGAAAATCATGGCTAAGGTAATTCTCAATAGGATTAGTGATGTTGTGGAGAGCACTCTCGAAGTTTATCAGGCTGGATTCTGTAAAAGGTCATCTTATACCGACACACAAATACCCTACGGATAATATTGGATCAGTAAGCCGAAATGGGTTCGCCACTACATCTCATGTTTGTGGACTTCAAGGAGGCTTTCGACAACGTTAAGCGAGATTACATATGGAATGCTTCGCGCCGGAGAGGTATTCCAGATAAGATCATAGCTATGTTTAAAGATTCCTTCGAAGATGCGAGATGTCCTGTCTTATTTAAAGGAGAGCTGTCCAAGAGATTCCCTGTGCGAGCGGGTGTCAGATAAGGCTGCATATTATCACCAGCCCTGTTTCTGGTGGTAATAAATGACATTTTGAAAGTTGCACTGAAATGTGGAGAAGGTAAAGGTCTTCAGTGGAGACTATTTAACATCTTAAGTCATCTTGATTATGTTGATGACGTGTGTTTGCTTGCACATAACCGTTCGGACTCAGAGTCAAATGTTCGCTCGTTGCATTCTAAATGCAAAGAGGCGGGACTGAAAATAAATGTGCGTAAAACCAAGTACATGCACATTGTTCGAACGCAAGCATACCGATTGTTCTTAACGGACAAGATTTTGAAGATGTGCAAGATTTTTGTTATCTCGGAAGCATTGTTAGCATGGACGGCGGAGCCGAGAAGGATATTGAGGATCGTCTAAATAAAGCTCGTCAAGCCTTCGGTATCTTTTCCCCTTTCTGGAGGTTAAGAGAGATCTCCCTCTGCACAAAGCTGTGAGTTTTTGACGCATGCGCCAAATCCGAGTTGTTATATGGTTGTACTACGTGGTAAGTGACTGTTCGATTTACCAAGAAACTATAGACTTTCGTGAACCTATGCGTCCGACACATCTTAGGAATATTCTGGCCAGAAGCGATCTCCAACGACGAACTTTGGAGTACAACTGACCAGACTAAAATAGGTATTGAGATTCAAAGGCGGAAGTGGCAGTGGATCGGTCACACTTTGAGGAAACCAGAGCGAAACATCGCGAAACAGAGTCTGGATTACAATCCTCAAGGAAGACGTCGGGTCGGTCGACCATGCAGCACATGGAAGCGAGGAGTTGAGCAGGAGGCCAGAGGAATAAACAAGTCCTGGCAACAGCTTAAGGCCGATGCTCTGGATCGCGTCTTGTGGAAGAGAGTTGTTGCTGTCCTATGCTTCTATAGGGTATCTTAACAGGAATTTTATTGATTGATGCCGAGAATGGTGAAAACAGTTATAAAGTGCAAAGGAGGATTTCTCTCGATGAAAAATGTTTTTACTTTAAAAATGTACGTTTAAAGGAAAAAGAAATACTAACAAGTTTTTGAGTTTTATTTCATTTTCTCGCTTTCCTTAGTATGGTCTCAAATTTTTAGTCAGCAGTGTATATACTCGTAAGCTAGGGTGTAGCCTAGTAGGTAGTGTGGTGGCCTTGTAATGCGAAGGTCGTGAGTTCAAATCCTGACCGACGCAACATATAGTTCCGGCACATTGCCTGCTTGGATATACCTTGGTCACCTCAATCTACGAAAATGAAAAATTCGTAGAAAGAGGGTTGTGCGAAGGGCTAACAATAAGTTCCACAATATGGCTAACAATAAGTTCCACAATAAGTAATGAAAAATGTTAAGGAACCTGAATATCAAGAGGCCAAAGTCCGATTTGGGCTGTGGCGCCATTGTAGATGTATATACTCGTAAAGAAAAATTTAAACAAATTTCTTGTAATTAATAACAGTTTGTTGATTTCTGTAAATCCTATCGATTTATTAAATGATTGTTGCCAACCGAGAAATTTGTTTGAAGAAAAATAAATCGGTTCCAAAGTTACCGAATAGCAATGGCAAAGGTCATTGATCCGGGCCATTGCCGATAATGTTTATCAGACGTCCTGAAACCGCGTACAAAGCCAAACCATTAACTGATAAGGGAGAATTCGCATTAACCAATTAGAGAACCGTAAATATAGTTAATTTTGCAGTCAAAACAACTGATAAAGTTTACGAGCTTTAACTGTCTCCTAGGTAGCCTAGTGTAGAGCATTAGTTACTAATAATATTTTTCATGAGAAACACTCCGACCATTCTTCAATTGAAATTCCAATCTAGCCGAGATGTTTAAATAGCATAACAGCCATAACAGTTTTTCTTCCGAGCTGCACTGGTTAAATAGAAAGTAAACATGATTACCTACTACTTAATTACCCGGATGCAGAAGCACGAAATGAGATAATCAAAATGTAGCTCGCACGGAATGCATTTCAAGGTGTAACACATGACGAGCTTGAAAGTCGGCAAAGAAACTTCTGAACGAAGAAAGCTATTTTTTAGAATACATAGTTTGAATAGCTTAGATCTAAAACGAATTCATCCCCGTTTAGTAAAAGTAAAACTTTCCAAAAACGGTGTCAAGGCTGTTCGTATGTAACACACTCGAACGGTGTATCGAGCGCGAAAAACTCACCTGGAAACAATATAAGAGACTTTTAAAAGTTATTTAATCGCGTAACGCTCTACACCCAGCTGCTGGTGCTTACTTTCTAAAAATTCAGAAAACTTGATAGGCTCTGTGGCTGTCTCGTAATCGCCACATATGAAACGAGACAAAATAGGTGACGGTTGATTATATAGCGGGGATTACCCGTACAAGTATAATTACCCCACATGGAAGCGGGTAGAAATCGAAAGCTTCGAGATGAAAATCAGGTTATCAGGAAGCGAAAATCAGGAAGATATCGTTTCCATAACTTCCTGCAAAAAGAAACCAACCGAATGCGGTAGAATGAAATTCCCTTGACTCGAACCGAAGTTGGATGACTTTACAACTTCCGTGCATTTGTCCGGCCTCTCGCTAATCATGTCCGTTGTTGGAAGAGGCTCTAAAGTAGAACGGCGTCATGGAAATAAGTGGGTAACATGGTTTGCGAATAGTCCGGCCAGCCAGCCAGCTAGCCTACTGTCGACTTCTATTTGGCTAGCTACGAGATCGATTCTCGATAATAAAATCTAAAAAACATTACACGGAACGGCCTTGCATCTTGTCATGTATTTCATAGGCGAAGTTACAAGTGTGCTAGTGCGCTCAAACTTGCATGACCAGACTAGTTTTTTTCCATTTCCGAGATTTATACTTCTACATCGAAAAGGCTTCTATTTAATGATGCTTTATTAGCAGAAATCGTTTTGACCAGAACTGGAACGCATCAGGAATGGCCTTGTATTGGTTTTATTTCAGTTCTACTTTGCCTCTTGATGAGATTTTGGCTTCAGATGTGAATCCTATACTACGAGAACACATCAAGCTTTATCTGCATGATGACTGGTGTTGTGACTGGGAATCATCGCACCCCGTTCCTGTAAATATTTTACTTATTTGCTTGGACTTTAGACTCGAAAAGCACAGAGGCCGACTGTGACTGTACAGACGTTTCGTCGATTCGCATGTAAGCATGACATTGCTTATTTCTTCACCATTTCTTTTTGTTATTGCCAGATTCGTTCTTATAGCGTGCAAATTGTAGTCGCTTTCATACTCATATGTTATCTATTTGCGGAACAACTAACAGCAATTAGAAACGTTTCGAGATCAATAACATCACATTGTCGAGCTTCTCGCTTAGTGTTGGTGGTTGTTATTGTGGTTTGGTTTCGCCTTAGTAGTTGCAAAGTCATATTTTCGCTGTCTTATGACCTAAAGCAGGCTATAGGATTAGAATTAGGTGGTACACGTGCCTTGGCTTATAGTCTATGTTAAATTATGTAAACCACTTTGAATTATTGATTTTGCTATTATTTCAAATCTTTATGATTTTATGTTCCTTGCAGATATTATATTGATGATGATACGATGGCGCTACAGTCCATATCGAGCCTTGGCATCCCGGATGCACCTCCTCCAATTGTCTCGGTTCAACGACCGCGTTCTCCACTTTGAAAAATTAGTGAATTAAATACGATTCCTTTATTATTCACTTTATTGAATTTAAGACGATCTTTGAAAGGCACAAGTCATTCTTACATGACAGCAGCCGAACGATAGAGAGCAAGACTTACTTCCTGCCTCTTTTAAGTAGACAGCGGATCTATGCTAACGCCACCTCTTGTTCGACACATCATTTACAATAAAATCGAGAAGCGATCTGCAATCTGCGTCGACTGAGTCCTCCCATCGCTTTCGTTGCTTTGAGCTTTGCCCTTGAGCATTCGTTCCTCTTGCATTCGCTCCACGTGGCTCATTGAAGTTTGCTGAATTTGAACACGATAGATGCTGCTGGGTCGTCAAATAGTTGATACAGCTCATGGTTGTATCGAATTCGCCAATCATCTCCTTACTTAACTGCTTCCGAAGAATTTTTCGCTCAAACGTGTCGATTAAAATCTCCGACACCCGCATCAAGGTCCACGTTTCGCATCCATATAGCAGCACAGGACGAATTAATATCTTGTAGATGCGTAGTTTGTTGTTTCGATGGACCTTCCTTGATTTCATTACGGGGAGGAGCGCATAAAACACCTTGTTAGCTGTCGTGATTCTACTTTGAATTTCATGTCGTTCATTGCCGTCCTTTGTGCGAAGGACTTCCAGGTATACGCGTTCATCCACCTGCTCGAAGTTGTATTCGCTTATAGTAATATTCTGCCTCTCTGGGACAGTCCTTCGTGTCTGGGCAATGTATTTAGTTTTCGCTTCATTGACCCTGAGCCCTACTTCACCCACCGCTGACTCCAATTCCCGGAATACCTCCTTACCACAAAATATTGATCGGGCCAGAATATCTACGTCGTCTCTATACGCCATCAACTGAGCGGATTTTACGAGTGGCATACCTCTGGTGTCCACTGAGGTTACTGAAGTTGCCTTCCCGACGACTTACTTGAGCACCAAGTTGAAGAGCATAGGGGCGAGACCATCTCCTTGTTTGGCCTGACACCATTGGGGAGCTTTGAGCCAACTTGTTTTGGATTTTTACTTGGCACTCATTGTTTTCCATCGTGGCTTTTATTAGCCGAACTAGTTTCGGTGGGACACCTAGTTCAATCGTTATTCTGTACAGAGCATTACGGTCGACACTATCGTATGCTTGACAAAAATCGACGAACAGTTGGTGCACATTTATATCATATGCCCAGCATTTTGCTAGCACCTGTTTTACTGAGAATAACTGGTCCGTTGTCGATCGTCCAGATCTGAAGCCACCTTGATATCTTCCGATGATGTTGTTAGCGTAGTCACTGAATCTTCGTTCGATAATTTTCGTTAAAATGTTGTAACACGTACACAACAATGAAATTCCTCTGCAACTTTCGCAACGCAGACGATCACCCTTTTTGTATATAGGACATGTAACTCTTTTCCGCCAGTCGTCGGGTAATTTTTCAGTTGTGCAGATTTTAACAAGTAACTTAAATATTCGACTGGTGAGCTCTGTTCCACCTTCTTTCAAGAGCTCTGCAGGGATTCCGTCAATTCTGAGTGCCTTGTTCCATCTTAAATTATGTCATCATAGGCTGGAGTAATGGGCAGTTGATTGAATTCCGGAAGATCCAGATGGAGGGATCTTCCGGAATTATAAAAGATCCAGTCAGTGACGTCGTTCTATTTAACAATGCTCAGAAGTACTGAGCCCGTCATTTATTGATTTCGGTAGCGTCGCTTATGATGTTACCTTCTTCGCCCTTACAGAGGGTAGTTTATATATAGATATTATACGATATGACAATTACAATATAAGGCAGAGCTTTTAAGTGTGGTTGTCGACAATTTTGGCCTCGAGGTTCCGAAAGATATTCATGTGATATCTTTAAACTGCTATGCAATAAACACAGAACTGCGAAGTTCTGCTCAACATCATATTATTGTTTTTGAAGTCCTAATCTGAAAAAATTTGTCTGTTCAGCAACTCAATTATTGCAGATTTCTATAGAGTGGGCAAGGTCTTTCTAGTCCTAGGTGCACTGCAATCACCACAGGATCTATTGTGCTTCCTATATCTTCCTCTGAGATATCGTGGCGAAGAGCAAGTTGCGCCACTTGTTCTTAGAGGGTGCTTTCCGAAGTGAGAATGTCGCTTATTCCAAGTTTGTTCTTCTCTAGTTATGCGTTCTTTCACAAGTCTCTTGGCATGCTTCTGCCAAGAGACCTGAAGCCATTCGAGGTAAATTTTCTGTTTGGACAAGGAGTTAGTGGCTTGCTTCATGCTGCTGACGGGATTACCGCAGTGTGGCTCTCGTCCTATCATCTGCGTGGAGGCTCACGAAATCTGAGAGTACCTAGTCGTGCCATAAGTTCTGTCACACGTATATGGGCAATTTTTGTATAAATGAAAAAGAGTTTTTGACAAAGGAAAATATATTTTATTTTGGCATACTAATGGAAGTAAAATAAGCAACAAATTATTCAAAGTGGCCGCCTTTAGCCTTAACACAGCTCTTTAATCTGTTGGGCCAGTCATCGATAGTACGCACTGTTTCTAGCGGAAAATTAGCTACTGCTTCTGTCAAAGATCGCTTAAGGCTCTCGATATTTGGGTGTCGTCTCGTGCACACCATGGACTCTAACTCCGCCCACAGTTTGTAGTCCAGGGGATTCAAATCTGGGCTCCCAGAAGGCCATTCCGTCGCCCTTATAAACTGTGGAATATTGGTTTCCAACCACGCTTGTGTGGTTAGAGCTTTGTGGGCTGGCGCAGAATCTTGCTGGAAAACCCAATGTCGATTGTTGAATAGCGTAGAGTTCAGCGGCTTCACACATCCCTCCAGGATGTCCGTTTGATAATTTTTCGCTGCAGTTTTTACGCCTTTTTCGCAAAAATGAAGCTCGGTGACCCCTTCGTAGCTGACACCCCACCATACCATGACTGATGCTGGATAATGTCCTCGCTGTACCCTAGTGGCAACTTCTCGGGCTTCTGTAGAGCTGTGGTCATACACCTTATCATTTTGGCGGTTGAAATGTTCCTCCACCGTAAAAATTTTTTCATCGGTAAATAAAATTTCTCGATGTTTGTTGTTGCCGTACCGCCGAAGGAGCTCTTTTGATCTGGTGCTCCTAATTTGCTTCAACTGCTCAGTCAGCAAATGTCCCGTTGATCGTCGAAAGGCACTCATCCCGAGGTCAGATTTTATGATGCGAGACATACTTCGGGTGGAGATGTTCATCTCTCGAGCCATGATTCGTTGTTTACGAAGCGGATTTCGACGAATTCGACTCTCGACCGCTTTGATGGCAGCAGAAGAACGTACATCACGCGGACGTCCAGAACGAGGTCGATCTTCAATAGTCTGGATCGCGTTATATCTCTGGATCGCACGATACACAAATCTTTGCGTTATTTTTAACGGGCACAACAACTTGAAAATTTCACTCGCGGATTTTCCACACTTATGTAGTGCAATCACTGCAGTTCGGTTTTCTATTACACCCCATTCCATCTTCACACGTTAACGAACACACTTTAAATGACCATCAACTGTCAACAACATTATGACGTTTATAAAACTGGCCGATATTGAAATGTCTCTCATAAAATAAAGTTGTTGCCAATGTGAGAAATTATGTGACAGAACTTATGGCAGGACTAGGTATATTGTGTTTGCCTTACCGTTTGTAATGCTAAGAAATAATAGTCGCATAGAGGCGCCAAGGGTACAGAAATTTTTGTGTTCGCTTAAAAACCTCGATGCCGAGTGAAAGTCTGTTTGTCTACAACATAACTCTTGAACGCTTTGAGCTATTGTGCTGAAATTTTGTTTGTCATTTTGAGCAAAAAGAAACTTTAAGTTCGTGAACGGACCACATCTCCCCACTCCTTCAACATCCTCCCATTCAAATCTCACGAAATTTCGACATTTGAAGAAGTGAAAATATCAAAGCTACCAACTTCAAAATTTTACCAAAGTATAATGATATGAATCCCATTAACATCAAAATATATTGTTTCCATCCGCCTTCTCCTCTCCCATACAATTACTCTAAATGAAAGAGAAATTTTGTAGGGGAAGTGGTGGAGAGGGTGACGACATTGAACTAATTTGCTACCAAAATGTTTTATACTAAATTTAGGATTCAAAAATTTGATAGGTACTGAGATAATTAGTGTAATGGGTTTAGTGAAATTGTGCAGTTTGTATGGGAGGTGGTAGAAGGAGAGGCGAGTTCTTAATTACTTTTTTAGAAATAACATTAAAAATCATGCTTTTGCCAGATTAGTAGCATTCATACTTTTTAGGAAAATTGACTTTTTGTAAAGTTGGAAAAATGTGTTAGATTGTATGAGAGGGGGTAGAAGGAGTGAAGCTAATAATTGTAAATAAATAATTAATGCACAATTTCAGTTTGATAAATTTTATACGTACTGAGTAAATTTGTTTATAGTATTTCATAAAAAAGTGCAGTTTGTATGGGAGGTGGTGGAAGGAACGAGAGGACTCGAATAATTTTCATATAGCAGATTGAAATCATCATAAAACTAATGAATTCTAAATTTGAGATCAATAGCTTTAATGCTTTTCGAGCAAATTCGTTTACTGTCGAATTGCGAAATTGTGTCATTTTCTCGCCTAATTTTTTTTTGGTCTTACTAATAATTCTCAATAAATCTGTGGTACACAATTTCAGCTCGATAAGTTCGGTTTACACTTAGGGAATATAGTAATGAATGAATGTCATAGGTGAAATGCGACTGCGATTTGTTTAGCGAGTTTTGATCTGATCGGTGGGTTTTATGATCTGATCGATGGGTTTCAGGATCTGATAGGTGAGGTGGGACGTGCGAAGTGGTCAATGGTGCGCTTTGCTGGCGATTTGTTTGGCGGGCTTTGTTCTGAGTTTCGATCTCGTCGGGGTGAGGTAGGACATATGAGTTGCGGCTATTGCAAGTTCCGCCGATTTATTTTGCAATTCACTGTGTCGATAAGAGCTTACCGTTCTTCATTGATGAAATTGCTTGTGTGGGTAATATTATGTGAAAAAAAGAAAACAATAGACCCAGTTTTCTATGACCGGGTGTTTTTTTTTATTTGGTTTGTGTACATGCGATGCGATTGACATTTTGCCATCCTGACTCGATTGCGCTCGATCGTTTTTTCGTACTTTTCATTCCGAGGGGGAAATGTTCACTATGCGCACTGAGCTGGTGGTACTGAGCATAAGATTGGGTCTGCCTAATTTTCAGATGTAGGATTTCGCAGAAAATCGCTGTTTTGTCTGTTTTTTTTATTGAGTTGTGTTATTTTAATAAACATGTAAATAAATTAGTTTGAATTTTTCGGATTTTTCATTTCAGTTTTCTGTGTATTCGGTTTAATTCATTCCGTTTTTCTGTTTCAATTTGAATCATTGCTAAATTTAAAAAAATCAAATAGCAGCTCTTTTCCCAAGATATTTATCATTGCAATAGCAGTTTTTGCCATCCTTGCGCACTAGCATGGAGAATAGGGGTGAAAAAATCACTGCTATTAGAAGAGCTGCTCTTTTTCACAGATATTGAAAAAGAGCAATCGCAGTTGATCAATGTGATTGGAAAAGAGCGAATTTTGCCATCCCTACTAACAGCTCTTTTACTTATCCTGCATTTTAACTTTCAACTTATTCCCAAATTGCCACTAGAATAGTTGCCTAATATTTTTCAAAAGTCAAGAAATGTTATTGCAGTGCTTTTGCAAAAGTTTGCCATCTGATAAAATGAAAACAGTTCTTCTCAATATATTGTACAATAAAATCAGATTTAAAACTGACTAGTTCACAAATTTTTTTTTTAAATATTCCATGCGTTCTTTTCAGTATACTATTAATATAACATGCAAACATTTGTTTCTTTTGCATTTATATATCATGCGCAGGAATAACATCTTCATCCCGTCATGATGAGCCAAATTTCAAATTTCTGAGTTAACAAGGCTATAGTCCATGTCATACACCTCTCTGAAGTGATTTTATCTAAAATAAACGTCTCTATCTTCCCACTAAATGAATAGCGAATACCGATGTATTTGATCATAAATAATTATTTTCCAAGGATAAATTTCGTTCAAATGATCGTCATGTGCAGCTTAAATTGTTTTTATATTCCAATTAAACTGCTCTAAATTTTTTAATTCGTACCTAAATACCGAGATTAATTTATTAAAATCGAATTATTTTTCGAAATCATGAAATACCTAGTTAAGAGATATCCGGTTCAAAATACAGACAGACTGATTGTAATTTGAATTGTGGTAGGTTCAAGGCCTGTTTGAAAATGGCATCGAACTTGTGAGTGTTTTTTTATTTATGAGTTCCAAGGTCTTGATTTAAATTTGATTCAAAAATAAATTAAACATTGTTGTTAGACTGGTAGTAGTGGTAGCGAAAATGTCGTTGAAATCAAAATGAACGTTGTATCATATATAAATAAAATATTTCCCGTTGAACGATTTATTTTTACCGAATTGTTTTCTTTTTGTTGAGTGGCTTATGCAATAATAAACATAACAGAATTATGATTGGTCCAATCATAAGATACTCTAGATGAAATGGGAAAGAGTTTAAATGTACCGGAAAATATGTCATCTCGAATTCTTCGAAGAGTGAATGAAGACTTTTGTATGAGAGGTGGTAGATGCAGAGAGGGGAGGGAGATTTGCCATTTTTGTATATGACACCGAACGTTGCGTGCAAAATGTTTCATGCTGAATTTAAAATTTGGAGCTTTCATAATTTTCAAGGGAACTGTTTTTCTGAAATCGAGGAATTTGTATGGGAGGTGGCAGCGCTAGTGGAAAGTTTTGGATAATTTTGAAACTGTTTATGAACATCTTAATGACATTTTTTTTTTTGGATTTTTAAGATGAAAGCGCTCCAAGGAGAAACGTTTTTGTTGAATTTCCAATACAAAAATTTGCATGGGAGGGGGTGGAAGGAGTGAAGCGAAGTTGACATTTTTTTGTTACATTTACAATTTTGTGGTGAATTTAAATCAATAGTGACTTAGTTTTATTTTAACTTGAAATCCAGCGACTACTCGCGCACTTCAATACATTCATATGCATCTTCGGTGCAAACATTACCTTCATGTTTAATGTTTCACATTTTTGATAGGCACTGTGAAAATTGGTATTTCATGAAATCGTGCAGTTTGTGTGTTGAGGTGGTTATTACGGAAGTAAATATAATCAACATAAAGATAAGAGATATGCCATTTTGTATGAGAGGAGTAGAAGGAATGAAGCGACTTAAGGTGCGTTTACATCTGACACTTCTCTCCGGACATAAGTGTCAAGTGTCCTACAGAAATTCGCTTTGACTGTTTACATCTGAGAGAAATTACCAGACACTTATGTCGTGGATAAGTGTCTGACAGTTCTCGCAATGCTGAAATTCGGAAGAAATGTCCGACCCGTTTACATCACACGGACACAAGTGTCGTACATATCTTCTTCTGCAGTTCAGTTTATGTAGTAATAAAAATGTAGTAATAAAAATAACAGAGCTACGATTGCAGGCAACGGAAGAATTTTCAATAACCGGGATATATAAAATGTCAAAATTTCTGTTTATTACTTTATTACTTTAATACTAAAGTATTGTGATCGACTTGGAAAAAAAACATAACAAGATACTCTAGATGAAAGAGAATTTTGTTTTTTCATTTTAAGAAATTTTGTAGGGGAACTGGTAGAGAGGATGGCAACATTGAACTTTATTTTCAAATTGCGTAATTATGTATGGGGGTAAATAATAAAGTTGCGCCCGACTTCTTGGCAGTTTATTTTTTCATAGCCATTCCCACACAAAACTTGAATTTGCCAGAGCCCTACAAAAATTTCTCAAAATTTTCGATATTTTGGGCCATCACCTCCCTCTCCTTGTAGCCATCAAAATAAAAAATTTATCAAATTTATAAGTCATAGAGCTCGACAATCTCACAAAATTTCAACTTAATACTTGCATTGGATTTTTGGATATAACGGTTTGAAATTTTCAAAAATGCACCAATTTTGAAATGCTCCCCATTTCCCCCACTGCTGTTATGCCTAAATATTATATTTTTCTTATATTCCGCTAGTATAGATTAATTTATGTTTCAAGTTTCAATTACATAGTTTAAGAGATAGTCGGGTTATTAATTTTTAAGCTCTTTTCTTTACGTTACAAAAGAACTGCATTGCATCCTACAGATTTTCTGACACTTATTGCAAAAGTAGACGAGCAGTCAACTTCTGCAATAAGTGTCGAGAGAGCAAATAATCAGCGTTTACATCTGTTTGGACAGAAGTGTCGACACTTATCTCCGATAGTAGAATTTAAGTGTCGGACATAAATTCATCTCCGTTTACACTAGTCACGATTTCTCTCGGACATAAATTCGGGCAATAAGTGTCAGATGTAAACGCACCTTTAGGCCATTCACGAACTTGCCTTTACGTGTACAAAATTTGAGCTCCCTAACTCAACGCGTTCTCGGGCTAAAAAGTGCACGGGTGTACAGATAGACGAACGTTCATCCGGTTTTATATCATTCATTTTTTTCTCCGAGTTTTATTTCGAAGCATTACAAGCTTTTAATCTTTCAGATGTATCAGAATACTAACTCGTGCCCGATAACTGCTGGATTCATCTTATTACTCGCTTCATAGGTTAATTTACATGTATACGTATTAATATAATTGTAGTGTCTGTCTGTTATTGTTTATAAATGGCTAAAAGTTAGTTTTTTTTTACTTTATTTTAGCAATAATTAAGCAGAAACACATGTTTTTAAAATTCTCCTCTTCTCTGTCTGAACCGATTGTAGTGAAACTTTCACAGTTTATTAGGCTTTGAGATGTAATCTACGTTTGATCTTATTGCAATACCCCCACGCCTTCTACCCCTCCCATACAAAAGGATTCATTTCTCAAAATATGTAATATTCAAATTTTCTTCAAAACCATACGAGCGAATAATTTGAAATTTAGAATGTATTATTTTTATCATAAATGTCATCATCCACTCTGCACCACCACCCATACAAACTGCACTTTTTCATGAAACACTATAAGCCAATTTGCTCAGTACGTATAACATTTACCAAGCTAAAATTTTGTACTAAATCCTTAATTAGTACAGGGTACGCCATCTTTTATGTCGGTATTTAAACATTGAATAACTTTGACATTTATCAACCGATTGTTTTCGAAACGTAAATTGAGTACAATCATGAATCGCTGATTCGCACCGAAATAGTGACGCCGTACATTGAAAATAGTCGTTCAGTTGTGTTGACTTAACGTGCATATCGCCGAAAATATCGTGGCCAACAGGCACCGTCTGACAACACTATTCGTCGTTTGGTGTCGAATTTTGCTGAGCACGGGACAGGTGAGAGACCGTCAACATGCCCTTTATCAACGACCAAGACGTTCCAATGAACTGGTTGAAGCGGTCAGAGAGAGCGTTGCCTAGAACTCGAAAGTGTCGTATCGTCACCGCGCTCAGCATTTTGGCGTCAGTGTAACCACTTTGGGGCGTATTTTAAAGGATGATTTGCATTTTTTGCCGTATAAAGTGCAACTAACACAAAGAATATTGCCGACAGATCGTCCACGTCGCTTGGCAGTATTCCGACACCGAACCTGATGTTTGGAAGCAAATGATGACCGACGAGGCCCATTTCAAACTATCTGGCGGCGTTGATAAGCAAAATTGCCGCATTTGGGGAACGGAGAATCCACACGGGATTCAGGAATCGCCATCGCATGATCAAAAAGTGACTGGGCCGGCGTTTGCCAGCGTTTTTTCAGAGAAAACGAAACAGTAGATGGAAATCGATATCGGTGGACGTTGGTTCATTATGTCTGCCCGCAAATACGTGAAAAAGGTCTTGACGGTTACTGGTTTTAACAAGACGGTGCGCCATATGCTACACTGCAAATCAAACAATTCAGTTTCTGCAACGAAAATTCCCTGGACGTCTGGTGTCATAAAGAGGCGACATTTACTGGCCACCCAGATCGCCAGATTTGACCCCTCCGGACTTCTTTTTGTGGCAAGCCTCAGACCATTGACGAGCTCAAGGCAAACATTCGTGCCGAAATCATCGCTATACCGCAATGGCCAAATTTTGCTATCAAATATTAAAATGAAAGATTTCAGGATTTTACACTGTCAGCGTGACATTTTGGTCTCTGCTGAGACCGTTATCACCTCTCAGCAGAGACCAAAAAAAGTGTGAAATCCGGAAATCCTTGCTTTTAATTAAAAATGTACTGTGAAAACATTCAACAAACCATATTATATACTTAAATCTAAAAATTCTAAATAAAATTTACAAAAATTGGTAAATGAGTTGCTTAGTCTTGAATTAGAAGAAACTAAATATGTATGTGTCCGAATTACCATGGGGTCCGTCCATCTATTTTGTATGGGAGGTGGAAGAACGAGTGACGAAATTGAATTATTTTTCCCTTATAACAGTTACCAAAATATTTTGCGTCAAATTTAAGCTGAATAGATTTACTAGATACTGAGAGAACTGGTATATTATGTTTCGGGCCATTGTGCTTAATATGGAAGGTTGTAGAAAGAGTGGAGATATTAGCGGTTTTTACATAAATAACTATAAAGCCCAGTGCGCTGTTTAAATCAAATGAAACATTTGTATGCAAATTGTGTGCAATTTTATTGCGCCTAATTTTTCATGAGAAAATTTCATGTCACTTGAACCAAGCCAAATGGTAGTAAAAGGTCTCGGGTCTGCATTGGTTTACTGGTTTCCAATAAAGTATTAAAAACCGGGAAAAGCCTACTATAAGAACATCGTCAGCTCTGCTACCGAATCCTACCTACACCTCCTCGTGGTGGCCGCTGGGAACTCTCACTTGAGAGTTGCTAACGTAGGAGGGTGAAGGCGAGTTTTCCGCGCCTGATAACGGAAACAACAATAATAACCACTCCTCCAGAGCGGAGGTTGGGCGAAGGGTTAACTCCCCTGTCAGCGTAAAAAATTTTCATTGTTCCGGAACCCAAGACGAAGCCTCGGATAGGATTGGACCAACGGAAACGACCGCATAAACGTACAACGGACTATGCTTTTGGATCCTGGAATTTCAGATCATTAAACAAACCTGGTGCTGTTAAATAATTACTACAACAGGCCAGTCAGTACAAATTAAATGTGTTGGCAGTCCAGCAAACGAAATGGAATGGTAGAGAGATTCAGGACATGAGATCGCACACAATTTTTAAAAGTGGGAAGCCCTCAGGAAGCAGTGAATTTGGAGTCGCCTTTATTGTGGATAGGGAATTCAAATCACACGTCATCGACTTCAAGCCAATTAACGAACGGATGTGTGCGATCCGCATCAAAGCGAAATTCTTCAAAATATGGCTAATAAATGTACATGCCCCAACGGAAGAAAAAGATGAGGAAACGAAAGATGCCTTTTATACGAGCCTTGAAAGGCTATTCGACTCATTGCCCTCAAACGACGTTAAAATAATACTTGGCGACCTCAACGCTAAGGTCGGGAATGAAGAGACTCATCGTGGAACAACTGGAGGGCATAGCCTCCACGACGAAAGTAACGACAACGGCCAGCGCCTGATAGACTTTGCATGCAGCAGAGACATAGTTATAAGTTCGACATGCTTCCCACATCGACGCATCCATAAAAGAACATGGGCATCACCAGATGGCAATACCTTTAACCAAATAGACCATGTCCTTATCCAGCGGAGATGGGCCTCCAGCATCATTGACGTTCGAACATTCAGAGGAGCAAATTGTGACTCGGACCACTACTTGGTCAAATCCAAATATCGGTGTGTATGTCAAAGGCGTATCAAACAAAGACCAGCCCTCTTCGTAAGTTCGACATCGAAAAGCTCCAAACGGCGTCAGTTGCGGAAAATTACGCAGCAGCACTTGAAAGAGAACTCACTCCGATTCTGCAGAATGACATACCGAAGCCTGTGAACCAAGTTTGGATGGATGTAAAGGCAATCATAAAGACCGTTGCGGAACAAGTGGTTGGGTATGAAGCTCGGCGCAAAAGAAATGACTGGTTCGACGACGAATGCCAGGATGCGTTAGATAAGAAAAATCAGGCGTACAGACAGTTTCTCGAAAGGAATACCAGAACGAAGAGAGACAAATACGAAAATCTCCGACGAGTAGCAAATAAGGTCATTAGATGTAAGAAAAGAAAATATTATGACGACCAATTGAGAATCTTGCGAGCAATAAAACAAGACAAGCCTACAAAGTAGTGAGAAGCCTAAGACGTGGATATCAGCCTAAGACAACCCTCTGTAAAGACAGAAATGGCACTATCATCGCCGAGGATAGTCAGATTAAGGAAAGATGGGCGTCATACTTTAAAGAACTCCTTAATCCCGCACACGGCTCCCGAACATCGGAGCTGACAGGTCTCCAAACCTCCGACGAATGCCCACTGGATCCTCCAACGTTGGAAGAAGTCGAATTTGCCATCAGAAGCCAGAAAAGCAATAAAGCGCCGTGCATCGACGAAATTTCAGCGGAATTAATTAAATATGGCAGAAGCTGCACCCGAAATGCCATCCATAAAGTGATTCAGTACATCTGGAATCAGGAGCAAATACCGGAGGAGTGGTGCCAATGCATTATTTGCCCTATCCAAAAAAAGGGAGACAAACTGCAGTGCACTTTGCACGTCATATAAGATACTGACAAAAATATTAGAAAATAAGATTAAAATTTACGCTGACAATGTGATTGGGGAGTACCAAGGCGGTTTTAGAGCTGGTCGATCAACGACTGATCAACTTTTTACGGTCAAGCAAGTGTTTGAAAAATGCTGGGAATCCAACATCGACGTTCACCAGGTTTTTGTGGACTTTAA
This sequence comes from Chorisops tibialis, assembly GCA_963669355.1. Lineage (NCBI taxonomy): Eukaryota > Metazoa > Arthropoda > Insecta > Diptera > Stratiomyidae > Chorisops > Chorisops tibialis. The sequence goes on along the minus strand of OY770262.1, from coordinate 264,538,306 downwards.
ACAAGCATACGACAGTATTGATTGAAACGTACTGTACAAAATAATGCTGCATTTTGGCATCCCAGCAACACTAGTCCGACTGACCAAATGACGATGACAACAACATCACAAGTCAGAGTCAACAACCAACTAACTGATGCCTTTGACACAAATGTCGGACTAAAACAGGGTGATGGGCTAGCCCCTCTGCTTTTTAACCTAGCTTTAGAATACGTCATCAGAAAGTTACCCGTTGACACAAGAGGTACGCTGCTTTATAAATCCAGCCAGATAGTGGGTTATGCGGACGATATCAACATATTATCACGCTCTTTCACATCCGCAAAAGAAATTCTACTAAGCCTCGATCAAGCAGCAAAAGAAGCTGGACTGAAAATCAATGAAACAAAAACGAAAATAATGACACAAACAAGGAAAAGGACCCCCAATAGACAAAACATTACAATTGACGAATATAATTTGGAAAATGTGGACGAATTCATATATTTAGGCACAAAATTGACAAAGAGTGGAAATGAAACGAACGAAATAAAAAGACGAATCCAGCTCGCAAATAAAACGTATTATTCAGTCTTAGCTATTCTTAAGGCCAGTTGCGTACACAGGAAGACCAAACTCCAAGTCTACAAATCAATAGTAAGACCTGTGCTTTGCTACGGATGCGAAACATGGACCCTTACACAAGCATCCGCAAATATGTTGAACGCTTTCGAAAGACGGGTCCTGAGACGAATAATTGGAGCGAAACGTGATGGTGACCGATGGCGAACTAGATACAACAGTGAGCTGTATGATATATTTGACGAACCGGAGGTTTCCACTATCATCAGACTGCGGAAGCTGCAATGGGCTGGCCATGTACAAAGGATGGACGAAACTCGAATACCTAAAAAGGTATTCGAGGGAAAAACGGAGGGCCGGAGGCCAGTGGGAAACGCAGGAAACGCTGGTCCGACTCTGTTGACGAAGACTGTTCATCGCTGCTCGGATTTCAAAATTGGAGGACGCGGTCACTGGACCGAGATCGCTGGAGACTTCGGCTACGGGAAGCCAAGGCCCGAAAGGGGCTGTAGCGCTGCAACGACGACGACTTGAACCCAGCGTATGAAAAATCATAGTGGCGAAGTGATATTGTCAGATTGTGTTAATGATCAAAAAACTGGAATGTTTAAAATTTCAGATCACACTTATTAAAAGTTTTGTAATTTTGTATACCATACTAGATTTCAGATTAATCCAATAATCAATAAATTGAACGTGATTTGTTTAGATTAATCACAAGAAATCTAATTATGATTCATTTCTTTCGATATCATAAATTTTCAATAAATTTTAACTCTCAAGAATATCTTTACGATAAAACCCACGTAAGCAAAATGCTATGCTATTGTGTGTGTGCATTATGCACGTTTGCTTGTTTTAAAAGCTCGCTATAATGACTCATAACACAGAATATTTAAAAATATACTACGAACACAGTAGTTATTGGATTTCATGAATGGCATGACCTTTGAAGTGCTGACAAGGATATCTGATGCTTCTCTAAGCGTTATTTTTATATTCTTTTTTTACAAATAACAACGAAATGTAATCAGTAATTAGAGGATAGTGTTATCACAATGTCGTCAATTTTACTAAGCTGCTTACGATTTGATTAACAATTGTAGATTTTAATAAATTGACGAGGTGTTGTTATTGAAACGTAGCAATATGACGTATAGATATTTCTATATCACCTGTTAAAACACAAGCTTTCTAATGAATTTCACATTGAAAATGTAAACTGGTCGGATATAGCTTGGCTGGAAAGGTCATTGCAATCGAACAAGGACAATGGATAGCAAAAATGCTGGATTGCCTATTTTGAGTTGAAAATCAATTAGAACGTGAAATTAGAAATGCTTTCAGATTGACAAAGCAATTAATTTTTCAAGACGATGGAGTTTGAATTTTCGTATTCATAATGAACCAAGAAAATTGCGATAGCAGGCGACAATTTTTTTTTTTTCCAAATTATGAAAAGAAATGAGGAGTTGAATTTCAAACCAGTACTGTTTTCGCTTTTTTTTATTTTAAAAAGTTTTTGATTTTCGTGTATTTTGAACCCTTCGTAAAAATTGCCGCGAAATTTCAAAAAGGGTCTAATACTTGAGACACACTTTAGAGTTTAAAACAAGTTTATACGCTTTCGGAGTTTATGCGTCTTTAATCTTCTATACATATAAATATAATTGTAGTGTCTGTCTGTTATTTGTTTATAAATGGCTATAAATAAGCTTTTTGCTTTATTTTAGCAATAACTAAGCAGAAACAAACGTTTTTAAAAATTTTCTTTGTCTGTCTGTCTTTCCGGTTTTCACGCAAAAACGGCTGAACCGATTGTAATGAAACTTTCACAGTTTATTATATGTGCACTGAGATGTAATCTGCGTGTGGTCTTATTTCAATACCCCCACGCCTTCCACCCTCTCCCATACAAAATGACTCATTTTCAAAAATATATAATAATCAAATTTTCTTCAAAACCATTGGAGCAAATCATTTAATTTTTTTTTTTTTTTTTTTAATTTTATTTATTTATCAAACAAGACAATGTAATACATAATAATAATGATTAGCTTAATTTAGTTTAACATAACTTAATACAATTTAAATTATAATACAATTAATATGATAGGCACTGGTGGAAGGATTATTAAAAAGGAAGTGGATTGTCTGATAAAGCATAACGCAGCCTCAGTTTGTATGCTGGCTTACTAATTGGAGGTGTGTAGTGCACACTGAATTTGTTAAATGTTCTACAACACCTGTTAATTGGTTCGTTTTGACCGTAGTCAGTACGATGTAGGTATTCCTTAAGAGGTTTCGAATGTCTCGTCAGCCTGACATCGTCATTGAGTCTGATTTTATTTTTAAGGTGGTCAACCTTAATATCGCCATTCAAAACGTCTAAGGTAAAACAAGATGTGAGCATAGTTCTTCTAGAACTAAGAGGTAAAAGATTTAACAAATGTAGCCTAACTGCATAGTGTGGGAGGTTCTCGAAGTCTCTCGGATCATACAAGTCCCTAAGGGCAAACAGAAGGAATTGCTTTTGGATTGATTCTATTCTGTTGCTGTAAAAATCTGGAAAAAAGGATCCCAAATGGGACATGCATATTCCAAAAGAGGGCGAACAAGAGAGCAGAATAATGATTTGGTGACCCAAACATTCTTGAACTCCTTAGCTCTCCTCTTAATGAACCCGAGAAGTTTATTGGCTCTTGAGATTATACTGTTGTAGTGAGATTTAAAGCAGAATTCAGTGTCGAGTAGAATGCCCAAGTCCTCAATTTGTCCTACTCGATGAAGTTCAGTACCATTTAGAAAGTAGTTATGGTAGCATGTGTTTTTTTTGCGTGAGAAACTTATCACGTGACATTTACCGACATTAAGCTCTAACTTGTTCTGGCTGCACCACTCATTTAGAGCAATAATCTTGGATTGCAGGAATACAGCATCTGCGGGGGAGGATATGACATGATATATTTTTAGATCATCAGCGTATAACAAATGTGGAATACCTTCTAATACTTCCGAAAGATCTGCAATGAAAATATTAAATAAGAGATGTCCTAAGTGACTTCCTTGGGGTACACCCGACGACACGCCTATTTCCTTGGAAATAAAGCCCTGAAACTTAACAAATTGAGTCCTGTTGCTAAGATATGATTTAAGCCAATCAAGTAAGGATCCAGTCACACCAATTTTTCTTAATTTTAAAGTCAGGATATTGTGATCAATTCGATCGAAAGCTTTACTAAAGTCTGTGTATATTGCATCAATTTGATGTCCCTTTTCCATTGCACATAGTGTATCAGATACAAGACTCATGAGGTTAGTCACTGTTGATCGCCCTTTTCTAAAGCCGTGCTGCTGTTCGTTTAGAATAGGGTCGATCATAGTGGTCAATTTATCGCAGATAATTTTTTCGAATAATTTGGGGATAGCTGATAGAATTGCTCTGTAGTTCTCAACCTTGCGTTTGTCTCCATTTTTATGGATGAGTGTGAGATGCGACGATTTCCAGACTGATGGGAAAATTCCCAATGACAGTGACTTGTTAAAGAGAAAGTGAAGAGGTGATGAAAGTTGGTGTGCACATTTTGATAGAAATAGAGAAGGAATAAGATCAGGACCTGGACCTTTTTTGATATCGATGGTAGTAAGAGCATCAAACACCTCCTCAGTGGACAATGAGATATTGTCAATTAGTGAAAGAATTGAAATGTCGGGTTCGTTTTGGGTTGAATCCGTCTGGCTACCAAAGACTTCGCGAAAACGGTCAGCAAACATATTGCAGATATTACGCCGGCAGGAAGATTTCTTGATTCCACTGGACATGCTTACAGGGTAGCCCGAGTTTTTACGTTTTGTATTAACAAAGCCGAAAAAATTTTTAGGGTCTGTTATAATGCCTTCCCCAATTTTTTTTTACGTAATTTTCATACGCAATCCGGGACTTAAAAGAGAATTCAGATGCCACCGTGTCATATCTACATTGCAAATTAAGAGTGTAGGCGCTCCCATTCTTAAGCTTTTTAAAAAGCTTATTCCTTCTATTCCGCAGTGACCTGAGGTTTTTATCTAACCAGGGTTCTGATACCTTATCTTTTAGTTTGATTGAGGGGACATGATTGTCGACAATTTCAAAGATCACCTCATAGAAAGATGCTATGGCCGTATCAAGATCATTAGATAAGAAAAGGGAAGACCAGTCTGTCGATGACAATTCATTATTAATGCTAATGAAATCAGCATTTCGAAAGTCAAATACAACATTATTGTTGTATGAGTGGTCAGTGATAAAAGAAATGCTGGGGCGATTAAAATCGCCAAGAAGAAAACTATTATCATTTTCCTTTAAGGTACAATTCACATTATTAAAAATTTCCAGAATATCATGGTATTTGTAGATTTCAGAGCTAGGCTGAATATAAACAACGCCGATGTAAATGTATCTATTAATCAGCCTGGTTTTGATAAATTTATGTTCGAAAGATGTTGTCGGTGTTGTGTTGACAATCTCACTAGATAGAGAATTATGATGAACTTTAGAACATACTATTTTTATCAGAAATGTGATCTATGGTATACAAATTATTTGAATCCCCCTAATCCTTCCACCACCTCGCATACAAACTGCACTTTTTCATAAAATGCTATTCACCAATTTTCTCAGTACGTGTAACTTTCATCGAGCTTAAATGTTGTACTTTATCCTTAATTTTCATTATTATCAATATCGGGAAAAAATTAACAGAGTAGCTTCACTCCTTCTACCCCCTCCCATACAATATGACACAATTCCACGACTTTACAAAAATTTGATTTTCTTGAAAAGCGTGAATGATGCAGATCTGAAATTTAAAATATATCAATTGCATGATGATTATAGTTGTTTCTCGAAATATCACCAAAAACCCGCCTTTCCTTCTACCACCTCCCATACAAATTGCACAATTTCATTAAATTCAATGCACTAAGTTTCTCAGTACCTACTCAATTTTTGAAGCTTAAATTTGGTACAAAACATTTTTAGCTACTCTAGCATGATGTGAAACAAATTAGTTCAATGCAGTCACTCCCCATACAAAATTTCATAATATCACAAAAATTTCATTTATAGTATCGTATGATTGGGTTCTACGCACAATCGTAGTCCTGTTACGTTTTCAAGCTTAATGTTATTTTACTTGGGCTTTTTTTTTTAATTAACACAAGCTGTAATTATTCAAATGCTCTTCAATATGTATGTGATCTCAAATCACGGGATTGATTTGATCACTAGCCTCTCCCATTCAAATGCGTGTATCATGGTATCATTCTTAATAATTTATGGTGATGATTCCAACAAAATACAAAATATTGTGTTCAAAAAGCCATTAAAGTAAGCAGATTATATATCCCACATAATGTATAACTAACTACATTCTCAAAAATTGCTTATTAATGCGATTTTTATGCGGACGAAGTCGCGGGCGTTTGCTAGTCTTAAATATAAACATTGAATCGAGTTTATTTCAATGAAAGAGTTTTCGTAAACTTTTTTCAGAAAGAGGTTTGGGAAGATAAACCTCTTTAAATTTTATGTGAAGCCCTGAAAAAGCTTTATTTTACACATCTCTGAAAAAATAGCCAGAGGGAATTTTTTGAACTGTCACTAAATTATTGTTTGAACTGTCATATAGCTGATAATTTAAAATGGAAGGCAAATCAAGCATAAGTAAAATGAATTTAATTTTAAATTCGCTTTTTAATAATATTTTTTTATTATAATAAAAAAAAGGAAGCGGAAAAGTGTTTGTTCTCCGACGATAGAGAAAAAATTATTGGATGAATGGAAGGAACTTCCATATTTATGCGGAGATACCGGTGTGCCTCGACGAAATTGCAATCTATGGAGAAGAGGTGCACCGCAAAATTCAAAAGATGACAAAGTGATATAGGTAAGTTTAAAAAAAAGTGTTTATCAGAATGGACGCATTATTCTGAGGTTCATAAAATTTTGGGTGGATTAGCAAGCAACGGTATGAGGCTAATGGAAGAGTCGTTTAATTTGAATGGTACTTATTACAATGTTGTTTTCAGCGTAATGTAATATTTAAAATATTTCTATTTCCTTCAGATGAATGTATCGAACGTTTTGATCTATCATTGCCAAGCTGTTTCTCAGTGAACTGTTTCGATGAGCCGTCTACGAGCAATGACTCTCCAGATAGCTCTGCTGAATCTGCACCTGGACCAACCCCAAGGAAAAGAAAAAACAATAGCCCCGATGCATATCATTATTTCCACTTGATTTACTTGTAAATTTTATGTTTGACAGAATATCATAAGTGCACCTATCACTCGGATGAAAGCTTTGGAGCGGCAATCGCATTGATGAATTTGACTAAATTCAAAAGTGTCTCCACTACGTATTTATTTCGCTAAACTACTTTAAAGAACGTCGTTTCTCAGTCGATTAAGGGGGATCAATACTTGAAAATCATGAAAAAAATGGAAAAAAATTTTTATTGGCTTAAAAAATTCTACAAATTTTTCTGCACATTTTGCAACTTGTCCGTTTCAAAATTCCAATTAGAAGTATTTTATTTTTAATACAAAGGGTTTGAAGCGATTAGAGTCGGTCCCGGTTCTTTCAAACGCTTCTCCTGAAAAATCACGTTTTTTACCTTTTAGGAACACAGATCTCAGGTAAATATCACCCGATTGAACTGAAATTTGGTACAGATGTCCTACGATAAATTATCTAAGCCCTGACGGAGCCGATTTAAAAAAAAAATTAAAAGTAAAAATGTTATATTGTGTTATATTTGCGAAAAATGACTAAAAAATGTAAACTCTTATTAATAATTCCCAAAGCACTATTTTGCGTAAAGTTCCCGTCAGGGCATAGACAATATCGTCAAAAATCATTTGTCCAAATTTAAAAAAAATCGGTTGAGCCATTCCCGAGTTCTGTGTTCCTAAAAAAACGACTGTTTATAGGCGGAAGGGGGGTGGAAGCAGGCAAATATTGAACCCCCTTAATATTCCGCCACATTTGGTTAATACTTTCCTCAATGCCTCAATATGTGCTTTGATTGTGGTCACTTTCGTTGTGTCGTCCTTCAGTTTTTGCATATTGAGCTTAGGAGCCCAGCTCCTTTTTGTGTGGCCCTTGTTAGCTGTGCGACAGCGGTATTTAGCTCGAACAAGAAAATGGACCGAGCCACAGTTCGCGCCACGTAGGGTTTTTCGATGAGAACGTGGGCAATTTTCATCTGGTGATGCCCACGACATTTTGTGAACGTTTCTATGCGGGAAGCAGGAGAAGCTTTTGACTAGGTTCTTACTGCTGGCGAAGTCTTGGCCATTGTCGTTCGTTTTCATTATGGGGGCTATGCCCTCCTGTTACGCCCCTATGAAACAGTTCGTTGCCAAATTTACCATTGAAGACTCCTATTAGAATTTTGATATCGTTGGAGGGTAACCCGAGAAAATTTCCACGACCGAAAAGAAATTTAGTTGTCAAAATGATCGGGATACCAGCTATTGGGAAGCACGAGAAAAGGTTGTGCGGGTACAGGCGGTGGAAGGTCAGCTACTAAGGTACCGCAAAACTAATTTTTTGTGAAAATGGCGTTAAAACTTGGGCCAGTAATTATCAAGAAGAGGTTTTAGAGCGTGTTGTGATGACTTTGAGCGATACTATGTTCGGGGGTCGACACTGGGTGGGTGTTCCAGCGGGATTCTGCACCCGCCCAAAGGACTTTCAACTTATCTTGAAAATATCCAGAGTTCATAAAGGCCTCAGATGGGCTCTCTGGGAGCCCAGACTTCAATCCGTTGTACTACTCCTTACGGTCTGAACTGAGCAAAAAACCGGCTAAAGACGTCACCCGAATTTGGAGAGCTTGAAGTGGTCCCTAATCAATACAAGCGACGAATTCCCGCTGGAAAAGGTGTGTACTGCAATTGATGACTGGGCACTCAGACTTCGAGCTTGTTTGAACAGTTGGAAACAATAAAAAAACAAAAGACTTATGGTTGGGCGTAAAGCCCAATCATATGATACTCTTGAAATAGGAAAGAGTTTATTGAACTAGAAAATATTTCATCTCAAATTCTTTCGAATAGTGACTTTTGTACCGGAGGTGGTAAAAGCAGAAGGGAAGGTTTGTAATTTTTGTATATAACCGAACGTAGTATACAAAATTTTCCATGCTGAATTTGAAGTTCGTAGATTTCATAATTTTTGAGAAAATTGAACAATTTTTGTCTGAATTTATGGCATCCCATACAGAGGTGGAAGAGGAAGTAGGAGGTTTTGGATGATTTTGAATCTGCTTATCAGCATCCTAATTACATTGCTTTGTTACTGGTTCTTTTGGCTTTGCTAGTTCTAATGCAAACCGAATAAATGCATTTTGAAAATTGTGTATTTGTATGGGATAGGGTAGAAGGAGTGAAGGGGTGAGATCAATATTTCTTGACGTTAATGATACTCACATTATTATGCTATGACCTAATTTCCAAGTCAATAGCTGAAATGGTTTCGGAGAAAAATCAATTTCCTTAAATTTCAAAATTTCATGAAATTTATATGGGAGGTGGCAGAAGGAGTGGGTGGATATGGCCCGTTCACGAACTTAAAGTGACTCTTCTGCTTCATATATCATGAAAAATTTTAGCACGATAGGTCATATCTTCCGAGAGTTATATTGTACACAGACGGTCACTCGGAATCGAGGTTTTTGAGCGATAACAAATATTTCTGTACCCTTGGCGACTTTGTGTGAGCATTATTTCTTAGCGTTAAAAACGGGAAGGCAAACATAATATACTCTCAGATTTCATCTACAGCATAAAAATCAAATTGAAAAAGAATTAGATACACACAAATTTAAACTTTTTACAGAATCAAATATAATTAACCTCAAGAAAACTGATTTTTTACTTGTGGAACTCTCATGTGAAAATCCAATTGCCCGAAGTAGTTATTGAAATCTCTTAATATGTACGGTTCATAGTACCCGTAGTTCATGCGATGCTGCGGAATTCTACAAATCTCATATTTTCGCAAAGGACGACATGGAACGTTGAATTTAATCATAGACAGCCATTTATCAGAGTCAATAATACCTGAAATAACTTTAAAACCAAAAACAACTCTGGCATGTATCTGCCTTTTCTCAAGGGAATCCACAAACAGCAGATTTAAATGATCAACATATGGCGGTAGCCTAAGTGAATCGGACCAGGAAAGGCCCTGACGGACAAACCTTAATAACCGACGCTGAGCTGCTTCGATTCTATCTATGTGAATGGAATAAAACGACGACCAGATAGGACTAGCATATTCTAGGATAGATTGGAGGAATGCACAACATAACTTTTTCGCTATAAAAAAAATCATTAATTTCCTTCGATTATCCCCATACAAAACCGAGGACAGCGTTCGCTTTACCAGCAATGTGATTCACGTGATCATCAAAGGTAAAATTACAGTTGAATAGTACGCCCAAATCACATACTTTGTCAGATCGAAGTAAAGAGCATCCATCTACTACATAGTTAAAATTAAGTGATATTCTCTTCTTAGAATACGCAACAGTAGTGCACTTATTAATGTTGTGATGTAAATTGTTAAGTAAGTCATGAAAACGCAAGATATCACTTTCCAATAATAAATAATAATTCCTGTTGGAGAAAATCTTTAGGATTTCGCATCATCGGCATAGAGAAGAATGTTCGAGTTAGCGATAAACGAACTCACGTCTTAATAAAGAGAAGGAATAGAAGTGGACGCAGATGGCTACCTTTCGGAACGCCTGAAGTATTAAATATATCAGAAGGTAAGACTCAGCGAAGTGTACTTTCTGAATGGTGGTATCACTAAGATACGACTCAATCCAAAAGACGAAAATATCAGGAAAACCAAGCACTCGGTGCTTATGCACAAGAATATTATGGTGAATTATTCTTATGATTATCCGCTTTAAAAACAATTCAATTTTTTCTTAAATTTATATCAATTTCTCTCGAAAATGAAATAACAATTGGCTTGAAATAAGTATATTAAAATCATGTTCTCTCCACTACGTTAACACCCAATATTTTTGGTTATCTTATCAGCAATATTATCATAGATTGTTTGATTACCAAAACAAAATCCCCTTTAAATCTCAACAAAAATTAGAATTTCATTTGTTTTCAAGCAAATTAATTTTACCGATTAATATTTCAACGTCAAGGTTATGAAATAAAATCAAGATACCCAGAAAAAAATATTAGAACTGTTTCTTCGATAACAGGTTACTAACTATAGCTCTTCCTATCAGCATTCACACACGGTACCAATGTATTCTGCCACACTGTTTGATTAGGTAACTGCTGACATAGCTGGTACGGACTAAATTTAGACGATACAACATTATTGCATACGTGGTGTCGTGATCTTCAACATTCTAAATGAAATACTTGAAAAGTAGCAGACAAAAATCAAATTTTTTGCACAATTTTTCGAACACTCATCATTGAGAAGCTCCCAGTTTAATCTAGTGGAGAAAATAATTATCAGGAAATAAAAATAACAGAAGTTAACAACTGATAATAGACTATAGACTAAACTGTAGCTCTTATGCAATAAAGTTTGATGTGAGAACAGTGGCATGTTATTAAATTGCCGATTTGAATTAAGTAAAGGGTGTTTTTTTTTAGAGGCGGAAAACTTTAAATTGGTAACACTGTTTTCTGAGACAGCCGATTTGACAGTTCCCGGTTTTTTTGGGGTTAGTTTAGTTTGGCAATTCACAAAGCTCTCTAAAGTAGAAAGCCATGAAAGTCAATCCAACAACAACACGTTGGAGAAAATCTGTCACTCATATTGTGCAGAGTTCTTCAATTAATTTTCACACAAAAAACTGTAGAATTTTAGTTATTACGAAAAAGTGTGCACTCGCGTAATATTTCCGTGCTTAATTTGATGTAATTATGCTTTTGTGTTGTTTCGGTAAAACGTGTTTTTATGACAAGTTCATCAAAAATAATACAGGTGGTCTTTTGAAAAGGAAAAATCCACCCGCTGAAGTCATTCAAGATGGCCGTTACGTCAGTTCTGCCTAGCTTGGTATGTAGAAAGCATTGCAATTCATCATGAATATACTCACGCCGGAGCAACGTTTGCCGAAGGTCCGAAAGAAGCATTGCTATTGATCCACAACTTCATTTGAAAATGTAATCAGTGATGAAGCGCACTCTTAGCTAAATGCCTATGTCAATAACCAGAATTGTCGCATTTGGAGCGATGATAACCCACAAGCCATTGTCGAAACACCATTATATCCAGAAAAAGTCACCGTTTGGTGCGCTTTATGGGTCAATGGAATCATTGGTCCATGTTTTCAAAAATTATGGTGGTCAGTACGTTACAGTCAACGCTGAGCGGTACAGAGACATGATTACTAACTTTTTCGTCAACTCAGCAGGACGGCGCCACATGCCACACAGCGCGCGATACAATTAATTTACTGAAAGAAACATTTGATCGATTAATTTCACAAAATGGACCTATTAACTGACCACCTCGTTCGTGTGACTTGACGCCATTAGATTTTTTTTTCTGGGGATATGTAAAGTCCAATGTCTATGCCGATGAACCAGAAACTATCAAGCACTTGAGGCCAACATTCGACGCGTTATTGCCGAAATACAGCCTGAGTTACTGCGAAATGAGTCTGAAAATTGAACTTTCAGATTACGCCATGTACGCACCAGCCGCGGCGGCCAAATGCCCGAAATCATATTCAATGCCATAAAATTATCTTTCAAATAAAGCTAATTTCATGGGTATCAAAAACATTTCTCTGTGTTTTATTTCAAATTAAAGTTCTCCGCCTCTAAAAAAAACACATATATGATGACGACAAAATAATTGCAAGATCTCAGAAGAATATGCCTTAGACGCTAGGGGAATCCGGGGATTTCGAGTTGCAAAGCGACCGTGCTGACCACTGAGCTATCTACGTCCCACGGCTTAATCGGTTTGTAGCATTACAGTTTAAGCCGACTAAGTCGTGGGGTCTAGACAGCTCAGTAGTCAGCACGGTGGCTTTGCAACTCGCAACTCCCGAGTTCAAATCCAACTCGATATACCTTTAGTGTCTAAGGCAGGGTCTGCTTACACAAGCCTTACCGACGAGCCCGTCGTAAGCAGACCTGGGACGAGACGCAACACAGCGCAGTAGCCGGCTCACTCGTTATAATTATAACCTAGAAAACGTGTACAACTTTGTATACCCAGGGGCAAACTTATCGAAAGATAGAAGCGAACCCATTGATATAAAAAGAAGAATAATGATTGCAAATAAGACGTATTAAACAATCATAAGACATGTGCTAGGCTATGGCAGTGAAACGTGGACATTAAATCAAAAAAATATCCTCAGAAGAATCCTCGGACCAGTGAGGAAAGTATTCGATCTAGAGAATACGAAACAGTAGGGAATAATATGCCATTTTTGACAATCTAGAAGTGTCAACCTTCATAAAATTCACTGAGCTACAATGGGCTGATCAAGTGGAGCGGGTGGATGACAGAAGAATTTCAACACACACACTATTGATACAGACATCAAAGGAGGCGGCCACCGAACCGAGAAGAATTGAAGGTGGAAAGTATACAGGACGCCAATGCCCGATTTGGGTTGTACGCCAGTGGCAGTAAGTATCTTATCAAACTGTTTAATTTTTGTTAAAATATTTGGAATAATTTCGTTATAGAGGCATACTGAAAATCCCCTAAAAAAAAGTTCACGGTACTTATTATGTACAACGAACAATCAACGAAGAAATTTCAAGACGCGGACGGCACTTTTTTTTTCCAAAAAATCCGTTTTAAAAACTGATTTTTTAGCTTTTAAAACAGCGATTTCACCATTTTTCTCGGCGGGATTTCAACTATAAATACATGGTTTGGACCGAAAAAAACTGAATAACGAAAAAAAAACCACTTAGTGGATCGACCTGACACTATTTATTAAATATTTTCAGCCTTAAAATTAGATTAAATTAAAAAAATTATTATAATACAAAAAAAAAGAAACGGTTTCTTGGCGTTTTCAAATACTCCGAATAACGGTTCGATTATTTAGTAATGTCCTACACAATAACAAGTTGGATTACATAATTTCTCGCCGAGGGAAAAAGTTTTTTTGGGAAATTATTAAAAATGATATAAATTCATTTTTAATTTATTATTTGGGAAAATGACAATCTAGATTGTAACCCTGCGGGGCTTTTTATCATCAAACTTTCTTTTTCGTATCCAACTACAGCTACGCATAGGACTACGTTTTGAGTAGCCCTGCGATGCTTTTTATCATCAAGCCCTATATTTCGTATCCAAGTACGGCTACGCATAGGACTACGTTTTGAGTAGCCCTACGGGGCAATCTGCACTGCGGAGCATAAATATAAACGCAGTCAAAATATGCTCATATTTACAATTTATTCAGTGAAATACCGTAATTTTTGAATTGTTTATGAGAGATTAGAGGGAAAGAGTAGCAAACAAAAACAATTAGCAACACATGATCGCTGTAATTACCGTTAGTTTAACGTTACTTAAATTTAGCCGGAGCATAACTATAAACGCAAGCAAATTATTTTATAAAATAAAATGAAATAAACATGGTAAATTCCAACGTTTGGTTGGACCATCTTTATTGCTTATCACTTCAAATTATCAGTTTGGCATACCTTTTATTAAATTGTTTATTGTCTTTTCATCAATATTCTGCCAAGTGTTAATAACAGCCATTTTCAACTGTTAAATATTTTCATACTGCTTGTTTTCTATATAAAAATCCCTTGCTAGATTTTCCCAAATATTTTCTATTGGATTAAGGTCTGGTGAGCAAGCGGATCTCACATAACTTGCACGCTATGGTCCTGCAACCAGGAATAAGTGACACGGCTTACATGTACTCTGGCGTTGTTCTGTTGAAAAACCCAATACTCAGCGCCTCTGGTTCACAAAAAGTTCCTCGAACCATTAAACTGCTTCCACCAAAATTGTGTTTTGAAAAAAATTAAAGATTCTTTCGCAAATCACGCCAGTACTCATCGAAACCATTTGGGCCATTCAAGTTTCTATTTTTCTCGTCAATAAAAATGGTCTTGAGGAAGAAATAACATTTAAAATGTGCATAAAAACTTAGTGCTCATTTCACTTCAAAGAAGTTGGTTTGCATATTTTTTTGGGCGAATTCTAGCCTTGCTGACTTATGATGTGTTAAAGGACGTGGTGGCGATTTCAGCTTTTGACGACAAATGGGATTATAACTTTTTAAAACCCTGTGGACTGTCCATTTTGACACATCTAGTCCACAATCCTTAGCGATTTGGGCATCGGTCTTCATGGAGTTGCTTGCATTTTGGATTATCCGATGCTTATTTCGGTCTGACAGGTTGCCTTTTGGTCCTCCTGTTCTGCGTTTCCATAATTTTTAGGATTTTGTAGCACATTTCAAATGGTAGCGTCATACCGATTGAGCTTTTTAGCAACTGCACCACGCTAGCTCAAGCCTTTCACAAAAAATGCTAGAATTTGGCCTATTTCCAAATCTGTAAGCACTGTTCCGCGCGGCATTTTAATAATAAACACACCATCTCATACACCAAAAATGTACGGACTTCCGAAAATTCATAAGGAGAATACCCCACTTCGACCCATCGTCAGTTCGGTACAATCACTTACCCAAAAACTGGCTAAAGCTCTCGCGACTGAGTTACGCCCACTAGTAGGTAACACATCACGCTGTGTTAAAAATTCCGCTCATCTAGTAGAGGTTCTTCAGAAAATCAACTTGCAACCAACGGATATTTTAGTCAGTCTAGACGTGGATTTACTGTTCAACAACATCCCGATTGAAGACACCTTAAGTACCATCAGGAAACTCACTCCGGATAACAGGTATGACTAAATAGAATTTTGTTTAAATAATACTTTCTTTTCAGCTCTAGGGAAACTCTTCAAGCAAACGGAAGGAGCGGCTATGGGATCTCCAATTTAGCGGTAGCAGAAATTTTCAGGAAGGAATTCGAAAAGAACACACCGAAATTGTATCTACGGTATGTGGATGACACCTTCATCATTTGGCAACATAGGAAAGAAGAGCTCGACAAATTTTTAGCACACCTGAATTCGCACCACGAGAAAATTAAGTTCACCATGGAAACAGAAAGCAACGGGAAACTGCCATTCTTGGATGTACTCGTAGAAAGGAATGACATGTCGCTAAGTTTCGGAGTATATAGGAAACCAACTCACACCAACAGATATCTCCACGCTCATTCAAATCATCACCCAAGCCAGAAAACAGGCGTACTGAAGACCCTTATACACAGAGCTCGACGGAAAGGAACAGTTGAATCGGGCATTCACAGCAAATGGATACAAAGCGAGCGAAATTAACAAGGCGTGGAAACCGAAGCATCCAAGGACAACAGAACGAGAAGACACTGAAGAAGGAAATGCAGACAAACGATGGGTAAAACTATCTTACATCCAGGGCACGACGGATAAGATAGGAAAAATCCAACATCAAGACAACATTCACTACCCCGACTACTATCCGGGGAATTTTAGGAAACCAGAAGGGCAAAAAACCATTGGAGACTGAAGGATTATACAAAGTGCCGTGCGGTTCATGCGATAAAGTATACATAGGAGGAATGGGACGCACAGTCCAAACAAGGATCAACGAGCACCAACGATGCACACGGAAAAACCAGATGCAGTCATCAGCGATCGCGGAACATGCAACGACAGAGGACCATACAATCGATTTCGACAATGTGCGAATTCTGGCCAGGACAAATCAATATTATCAACGAATAGTACGAGAAGCAATAGAAATTTCTAAACATCCACAGAACTTCAACCGAGACACCGCATATAAGTTATCAGCAGTTTGGCTACCTACCTTAAAATTTGGTAAGAACAAAATCCGTACTTAGAAATCCTTAATTACCTGATACTAATTAATTAACCTTAATTAACTAATTTAACCTTAATTACCCTTCCTTCTATATAATAACTGTGTTTTGTAATTGTCAATCAGTTTGATAAAGGTCTCAGCGGAGACCGAAACGTCACGAATAATAAAGCGTAACAGTGTAGAATCCGGAAATATTTTCTTTCAATTCGAAATGCACTGTGAAAACAATCACCAAACCATTAATTGTTTTTGTTTGTTATTTTTGCTCTCTAATCGCTCATAAACTAAAATTAAAAAATCACGGTATTTCACTAAATAAATTACAAAAAAAGCATATTTTGACTGCCTTTAAGTTATGCTCCGCAGTGTAAATTGTCCTTTTTACAAGTAATAAACGAAAAATGAATTTATATCATTTTTTATTATTTACCAAAGAAACATTTTCCATCGACGGGAAATTATGTAATCCCACTTGGTTTTTGTGTAGAGCATTACTAAATAATCGAACTGTCATTCTCACTCAAACTCAAATTCCTGTTAAGACCCCCTATAGGGGCATAGGACAGAAACAACTCTCTTCCACAAGGCGCGATCCTGCGCATCGGCTTTAAGCTGTTGCCAGGACTTGTTTATTCCTCTGGCCTCCTGCTCAACTGCTCGCTTCCATGTGTTACATGGTCGACCAACCCGACGTCTTCCTTGAGGGTTATAATCCAGAGCCTGTTTTGCGATGTTTTGCTCTGGTTTCCTCAAAGTATGACCGATCCACTGCCACTTTCGCCGTTGAATCTCAATACCTATTTTAGTCTGGCGAGTTGTACTCCAAAGTTCGTCGTTGGAGATCACTTCTGGCCAGAATATTCCTAAAATGCGTCGGAGGCATTGGTTTACGAAAGTCTGTAGTTTCTTGGTAAGTCGAACGGTCACTTTCCACGTAGTACAACCATATAACAACACGGATTTGACGCATGCGTCAAAAACTCGCAGTTTCGTGCGAAGGGAGATCTCTCTTAACCTCCAGAAAGGGGAAAGGATACCGAAGGCCTGACGAGCTTTATTTAGCCGAGCCTCAACATCCTTTTCGGCTCCGCCGTCCATGCTGACAATGCTTCCGAGATAGCAAAAATCTTGCACCTCTTCCACATCCTGTCCATTAAGAACAATCGGTGTGCTTGCGTTCGAACCCATGTGCATGTACTTGGTTTTACGCACATTTATTTTCAGTCCCGCCTCTTTGCATTTAGAATGCAACGAGCGAACATTTGACTCTAAGTCCGAACGGTTATGTGCAAGCAAACACACGTCATCAGCATAATCAAGGTGACTTAAGATGTTAAATAGTCTCCATTGAAGACCTTTACCTTCCCCACCTTCCAGTGCAGCTTTCAAGATGTCATTTATTACCACCAGAAACAGGGCTGGTGATAATATGCAGCCTTGTCTGACACCCGTTCGCACAGGAAAGCTCTCGGACAGCTCTCCTCTATGCAAGACGCGACACCTTGCATCTTCGTAGGATTCTTTAATCATAGCTATGACCTTATTTGGAATACCTCTCCTATGCAAAGCATTCCATATGTAATCTCGCTTAACGCTGTCGAAAGCCTTCTCGAAGTCCACAAACATGAGATGTAGTGGCGAACCCATTTCGGCTGACTGCTCTAATATTATCCGTAGGGTATTTGTGTGGTCGGTACAAGACGACCCTTTACGGAATCCAGCCTGATAAACTTCGAGAGTGCTCTCGACGACATCACTAATCCTATTGAGAATTACCTTAGCCATAATTTTTGATACGGCAGTAAGTAGACATATACCACGCCAATTGACACAATCCCGAAGGTCGCCTTTCTTCGGAATTTTCACAATGACGCCCTCCTTCCATTCAGTCGGATATCTTCCATCATTCCACACCTTAGTGAAGAGTGGGAGGAGTATATCGGCTGTTATTTCCGGGTCTGCTTTGAGGAGTTCGGTTGGTAGTCCGTCTATACCTGGAGCTTTCCTTCCCGCCATTGACCGAATGGCGGAAACTATCTCTTCCTTATCTGGGGGATCGTCCCTAATAGAGGATTGTTGCGGTTGGATGTTTGGAAGTTGTTCTGTTTCAGGAATATCTTCATCTGACAAGATGTTTAAAATATCAGAGAAGTATTCCTTCCATCGTCGCACCTGGTGTTCACTCATATTAAGGAGAGTTCCGTTGACATCTCTCACCAGGTGGTTGGCGGTGAAATTCCTGTTCGTCAACTGTTTCATGATTTTAAATAGTGAACGCATATCCCCAAGGTAAGCCGCAGATTCTGCCTTGTTTGCCAGATCTTCAATGGCCTTTCTCTTGTCGCGTCTAACAGCCTTTTTAAGCTGTATATGAGCATCGCGGTAGTTCTGCCTCAAGTCGGGCGTTCGTTGGTTGACATCGGGTTGAGAGATGATTGCCAATTTGGCTTTTTTCCGATTGTCAACCTTGTCCCATGTGTCTTGCGACATCCAGGGTTTCTCACCGCTTTGCGCATATCCCACAGATTCTTCAGCACTAGTTAGAAAAGTGTTTCTGGTTGCCTCCCAATTGGCGTCCAGTGTGCGCATTTCATGTTCACCCAATGTGTATGACTTTTCGCGTAGAATGGTGGTGTATTCGAGTTTTTTGTTGGGATCTCTGAGTTTATCCACATTAAGCTTGCGCTTCATTTGAAGAATTTGTGGTCGTCGGATAGCTGCTGTACACAATCTCAAGCAGGCAACCATCAAGTGGTGATCGCTCCCCACGTCAGCTCCACGTTTCGCTCGCACATCGAGGAGACATCTTCTCCATCGGCGACTTATAGCCAAATGGTCGATCTGGTTCTGAGTAACACCGTCAGGGGAAACCCAAGATGTTTTATGATGACTCTTGTGTGGAAAAAGAGTCCCTCCGATGACCATTTGCCGAGTACTACAGAACTCCACAAATAATTCGCCGTTTTCGGGTCTCTTAATCCAAGGTCGTGAAGCGTCGACCCAAGGGTCACCATGCCTCCCCATGACGTGTTCTAGTCCAGTGTTGTCTGATCCAACCTGGGCGTTCATATCTCCCGAGATGATAATAATATCACCTCTTGGAACACGTTCGAAGGTGGCACTCAGTTGGCTATAAAACTCCTCTTTGTCACCAGATGTTGCGGTATTAGTTGGTGCGTAGCACTGCAGAATTGTGACGTTTCTGACACTGGTCCTGAGCCTGACGACGATAATCCTATCCGAGATTGGTTCCCAGCTAATGAGACTGTTTCTCGCTCTCGGCGTAAGGACGAACGCCACGCCATTTCTGGCTTCACTTTCAGGGCCAATGTACAGAATAGTGTTTCCGCTAGGGGTTCGTTCTTCTCCTGATCCTGTCCACCTGACCTCGCTCAAGCCCAAGATTTGGATGTTATAGTGCTCCATTTCACGGTCGATCACTGATTGGCGGTGCAAGGACCGAGTAACCCCAGTTCTTCCCCCGTCATTCAATGTTCGAACGTTCCAGAAGCCAATCATAGTCCGTTTTCGAATGCCAAAAGTCGTTACCGTAGAATCAGTCCGTATCCGAGGCGATGTATCCGTTTCTCGTATCATTTAGGTCTTAAGATCACGGGTGATAAGCCCATGATCCAGTGAGTGTCCATTTGCCAATTTTAGGGCAAGCAGGACTGGCTGTGGGTGAATGCTACAGCCCCCATCCCAGAGGGGGATAGTTAGCTCAGGTCCGTGGAGTCGCTAACTCCAAAGATAGTTGCAGGAATTGGTAAAACCTCATACTACAACTACCCCCTTGCGGGAAATGTCATCGGAGTACGTGAAAACGCCAAGAAACCTGGAGGTTTTATTTTTGTATTAATTTTTGCCTTCCGGAAGGCTGAAAATATTTAATAAATAGTATTGGGTCGATCGACTAAGTATTTTTTTCGGTTGAAGTCATGTATATATTTATAGTTGAAATTCCGTCGAGAAAAATGGCGAAATCGCTGTTTTAAAGGCTAAAAAATCAATGTTTAAAACGCATTTTTCGGGCGGTAAATCGGCAAAAAAATGCCGTCCGCGCCTTGAAATTTCTTCGTTGTACATAATAAGTACCGTACCGGATTTTGAGTTTGCCCATATAACGAAGTTGTACTAAATATTTATCGGGAGTACAAACTGAAACCCGCCGTTTTTTAATAGATGGCGCTAGCAGTAAATGGCAGATCAGAAACGTCACATGGTAAACTTTACTCTTTATCATTAGATTTGTAAAGTGTTATTGGCGTCATATACTTTTTTGTGCTCGGATATGTCGAAGTTTGAGCCAAATAAGCGTCAATTGCGGGAAGTTTTAGTTTTTACCACCAATTTAAAAAAAATCTGCGGTTGAGGCGCGTCGAATGATTGTTGAAACTTATGGTGAGGGTGCTTTTAGTGAAAGAACGTATCGCGAATGGTTTTAATGCTATAAATGGGTGATTTCGGCGTGGAAGACAAGAAGCGTCCCGGAGCGGTTAAAAAGTTTGAAAACGTAGAATTGGAGGAATTACTAGACGAAGATTCATGCCAAACCCAACAACAATTTTTAGATTCATTGTGCGTGACTCAACCAGCCATTTAACATCGTTTGAAAAGCTTGGGAATGATGCAAAAGCCAGGAAATTGGGTGCCATACGATTTGAAGTCAAAAAACGTCGAACGGAGTTTTTTCGCATACGAACAGCTGCTCCAAAAAAGGAACGGTTTTTTGCATCGCACCGCCACTCGCGATGAGAAGTGAATCCATTACGGATAACCCAGAAAAAAATCATGGGGATGGCCGCGGTATGCATCAACATCGATGGCCAAGCCCAACATCCATGACTCGAAAATTATTTGGTGGAACCAGCTAGGCGTGGTGTATTATGAGTTGCTGCAACCGGATGGAACCATCACGGAAGATCGCTACAAAAATCAACTAATGCATTTGAGCCGAGCATTGAAAGACAAACTTCCTCACTACGATGAGAGACACGACAACATTTTACTGCACGACAACGCTCACTCGCATGCTGCTCACGTTGTGAAAACCTATCTGGAAACACTGAAATGGGACATCCTATGCAGCCCGCCGTATTCTCTCGCCCCTTCCGACTACCACCTATTCCCATCGATGACGCATGGCCTGGCTGAGCAGCACTTGCATTCTTCCGAAGAAGCCCGACATTGGATAGACTCTCGTGAATCAGCTCAAAAGAAGAGCAGTTTCTTCGACGTGGAACCCGTATGCTGCCAGAAAGATGGGAAAAAAGTTATGGCTAGCGATGGGGATTTCTTTGAATAATAATTTTTTTACCATTTTTGCAGAATAAAGGTTCGAATTTTGAAAAAAACGGCGGTTTTCAATTTGTACTCCCGATACTAGTTGCGTTGTTAATGATTTTTCCAAAAAGTTGTATTACTCGTCTACCACTCTTAAACAGTATGTAAAATTATTCGTTCCTTGCATGCATTTTCTTTCTAGGATCTAATCAAATGCTTGACATACTTCGAAATTGCAACATAAAGGTCAGCACAGAGGTTGTAACAGGTTGCAAGATCCTATCAACTAAAAATGGCATTTGCTTTCTTTAGAGTTGCATGGGTTTTTGTATTCGAGCAGGAAATTCGTAGAAATAGCTGAATTAGGAAACACATTCAGCTCCCTTCACAATTCAGAATGAAGAAAGGTTACGAAATAAAAATTTAACAATAATTGTGAAATACCCCACTTCTGGCAGCCCCATCCACTTGATTTCGTCACAATCGCTTTTGTCGGCGACCTTCGCACGAGCGTCATCGGCCAACACCGCGCGTGTATGCAGTGACGAAAATGCCAGACAAAATCCCCAACTGTCAAACGATTGAATTGCACCGGGTTCGACAATCCACTTACCTTTTCCTTTTTTGTTATTCCTGCGCGGCATTTTCTTCGTTTTTCCGTAATTCTCCTCCAGGATGAAATCCAGCTGTACCTTTCGCGAAGGCCGCTTACAATTTACGCTCGATTTCGCGGAAAGGTTGTCGATTTCTGACGATACGAACGGGGAATTTTAATTCGCGATCACAAAAAACTGACCAAGGACTTCAATTGACAAACGAAATAAAATGAGAAAAAAAAAATCACGATAAAATATTTTCAATCGAAAACAAAAACAGGATTTTATCTAGGCAAGAACCGTTTTTTATAATTTAATTTACTGTGACCAGGTTATTTCGGGTTTTTTTTTAATAAATTTCTTTTAATTATTTTCCTATTTTTGGTTTAACTCGGCAGAGTTGGGCCCGCAATCAAGACGGAAATATAGGAGCTATCGAATTTCTCACTTTTATGTTATTTTTTTGGCTGCGGTTCAATTCAAAAGTGCATGGATTTTGGTTAACACTTTTCGCACATATTTCGACACGATCTTTTAATGGTAAATTATTTTTATTTAAAACAAATTGCATGATTATTCAATGGCACATCCAACAAAAAAATGGTGCTCACGTCAAACGAGCAGACAGCGTTCCCGGGACGATTGACGAATGTGAACTGAACTAACAAATCGACGACGGTAAATGTAGTGTGAGTGCGGAACTGCGTTATCGACGTGGTGCGCGCGCAATTCTTCGCGACATATGAGTGGAACGGATGTGAAATATTTTATGCAGCGGTTCCGCCGTGGTGTATTTTATTTGACAATGAATGAAAAAAATATATGAAATAACATTTAACAACAATTGCGAAATAGCACGACTTTTGTTAACTCTTGCCCAATTAATTTCAATCGCTCTTGAAATTAACGAAATTGAATGACTTATCAGCGGCAATCTGAAAGTGTTATTAATTTTTAATGCTTTTAAGATTTTTTTTCGAGGCTCTCAAGATTTTACTAGATCGAAATTTTGAGTAATACAAGAATGGTCGAAATGCTGATGTAGAAACGGAAGTGCTCGAATTCCTTTCCGAACTCGCTCCAGTTTGGTATTTCCTCGAGGAAGCCATTTAACAGTAATAAAATAAGGTACAGCGGCTCAATTAAGTAATCGGACAGAGCTACGAGACGACAGTAGATCTTTATAAATCTCATTTAGGAGCAAATGGAATGCATATACACTATGCACCATTCGTATTCGTACACCTGCATGTTCTTGATAAGACATTAAAAAAGACCTTAATTTTCATAATACATATTTTCTTAAAATAAAAATATAATATTTCTTCTATACATATGTATGTGTGTATGTATATTATAACAACTTAAACAAATCCATTTATCACAATTTGAAATCACAAAAAAATGAAAATCAGCTGAAATTAAATGTGCCATTCGTATTCGTACACTAGACATATGAAGCATTTTGTATAAAAATATAAAAAACAAATTTGAAGCTAGTATTTTGTTGTTGTAACCTCTTTTAAACGATTTGGCATGGATTTCACTAGTTTTTCTGTATAAGAACTAGGAATTTTTTGCCATTCCTCGTGAAGTGCAGTTTTAAGATCTGTAATGTTTCTGATCTGATGTGGCTTCAACCTCCACTTAACTTTTGCCCATAAGTTTTCTATAGGATTAATATCAATATCTGGTGATTGTGGAGGTGTTTTCAAAACTTTTGGGCACTTATATAGTAGCTAGAGTCTGGAATTTATAGCCGTGTGTTTCGGATCATTGTCTTGGTAGAAAACGAAGTTATTCCTTATTTCTAACTGTTCAGCGCCAAAATGTAAATTTGTTTTTAGAATACTAATATATTTATCAGCATTCATGATGCCATCAATAAAGTGTAATTTTCCAGTTCCAGCAGCAGAAAAACACCCCCACACCATCACCGATCCTCCACCGTGTTTTACCGTGGTCACAATATTTTTCGGCATCAAACTTGAATTCCGTTTTCGCCAGATCTTCGTTTCCAATAGTCATGGTACTGGTCTGCGTATTGTTTAGAGAATTTTAGTCGTTTCATTCGATTCACTTTATTGATATATGGTTTTTTTTTCGCAACACAGTTAATGTAACTATAGTTGTTAATGATTCGACGAATTGTACTTGCCGAAACTGATTTCTTCAAGTGATGTTGAAGGCTACTCGCGATTTTAGGAGCACTTTCCTTTGAATTTCGACGAAGTAAAGCTATAATAAACCGTTTATCACGTTCGGTTAACTTGCTTCGATTAGTATTCCTCGGTCTATTTTCTAAGCAACCACTTCTGCGATGTGCGATGTCTCCTAATGATGTATTGCACTGTAAATCGTGGCCTACCAACAATATCGCTAATCTCTTTTACAGCTTTGCCTTTATTGTGCAAATCCTTAACCAATTTTCGGACGGCCAAACTCGTTTCGTTGCCTTTCCTTCCCATTTATAAAATAATAGCTAAAATTGAAATCTACAATATTTTTTCATATAAATTATACAATATTACTTACTCTTATGTGCAACTAGTAAAACAAATCTAAGTAACGCTTTGAATCGGGCAATTAGGTCTACCTCCTAAGGGTGTACGAATACGAATGACGCATGTGAAAACAAAGGAAAGGAATATTTTTGCTTGTTTGTATCTTTCACGCACTTCGCTAGCATTTTTTTCTTCATAAAATGCAACGCTAGGAATGCTTAAAGCGAAATTTACCATACTGAATTTTTGTTTAAATTGTGAAATATTTATAAAATTTCATATTTTCTAGAAAAAAACTGTCCTGTACGAATACTAATGGTGCATAGTGTATGTACATTTAATTGTTAACACTAGTTTATAATCTAAGAAAAAAAATAGCTTTTTATTATATCAACAAAAAAGTTATAAGCCAAAATTCAAAATATGTGATTGTTAAATTCCAATTAAATATTCGGACACCTGGCAGCACTGGTTTTCTTTTGACATTTGAGATGGGAATTCCCCGAATTACAACAAATTAAGTGTGAATAACGGTAGTCAAAGTGTAAACGAAAAGAATAAATTACTTGTTGCGAAATATTTATAGTGAATTCTCATACAAAACTAGCATGGGTCGTCGAGTTAAAGAAACTACTAACGAAGTTCGGAAATTGGTCATCAAACATCACAAAAACGGGATGTCTGTGCGAAATTCGGGGAATCATCGGTAGAAGCCATTCGACAGTTCATGACATCATTAAACGGTTTGAAATTAATAAAAGTATTGAAAATAATCCTAGATCCGGTAATCTGTGAGAAAAGTTCTACGGACTGACGATTTTAACGGCAGAGTTCCACGCAAAAAACCTTTTGTAAATAAGAAAAATCAGCTAAAACAACTTAAGTTCGCTAAAGAGCATAAATCGCGTGGCTTTTCCTATTGCAGCACAGTGTTATTTACTGACGAGAGCAAATTTAATGTTTTCCGGTCAGATGGATAATCATATGTGTGGAGGCGACCAAGTGAGGAGTTCAAACCAGTTAACGTTCAACCGACCGTAAAACATGGAGCTGGATCATTTATGGTTTGGGGCTGTATGGCTGCTTCTGGACCAGGAAAGCTAGTTTTTATTGATGGCATAATGTACCAACACAAGTACATATCCATTTTAAAAGAAAATCTTAAAGAAAGTGTAGATGAATTGGGCATTTTTGAGACATTTTCGTTCTATCGAGACAATGACCCAAAACACAAAGCTCACAATACGCCATATAGTTATTGTATAATTGTTCTCACGTGATGGAAACGCCCCCACAATCTCCGGATATAAATGTAATCGAACATTTGTGGGCCTATTTAGAAAACAAATTGAAATCGCGGGTAATTTCTTCGAAGGCCGTGCTTAAAGTGGCTCTGGAGGACGAATGGAAAAAAATCGATCCCTCTTATTGCAGGTCGTTGGTAGAATCTATTCCAAGAAGACTGGAAGCCATTCGGAAAATCAAAGGTTTTTCAACAAAATACTAAAATAAGAAAAAAAAGCTTTTTTATACTTAATTTGCTATCATTATTTAAAGTGTCCGAATATTTAATTGGAATTTAAAAATGATATACAATGGCTCAATTAAGTAATCGGACAGTACCGTGTGAAGATTTTTGTCTGTAACTTTTTGAAAAATCAATTTAGGAAAAAATTAAATGCATATATATTTACTAGGTAACAATAGTTTATAAAATAAGAAAAAAATAAATTTCTATTTTATTTACAAAAAAAATTATAAGCCAAAATTCAAAATATATGATTGTTAAATTCCAATTAAATATTCGGACACTTCAAATAATGATAGCAAATTAAGTATAAAAAAGCTTTTTTTTCTTATCTGAAAAAATTTAATTTTTAAATTCCGATAAGTACTGTGTAGTTTTAACTACAGTGGCTCACAGCTTATTTCGTGCAGTGCTATTTTTAAACTATAGAACTACTACTATGGCGCTACAGCCCAAATCGGACTTTGGCCTCCTGATATTCAGGTTCCTTAACAGTTTTTCATTACTTATCATGGAAGGGTTGTTAGCCCTTCGCACAACCCCCTTTCTACGATTTTTTTCATTTTCATAGAATGAGGTGACCAAGGTATATCCAAGCAGGCAAGTGCTGGAATTATATATCGCACCGACCTGGATTTGAACTCCCGACTTTCGCATTACAAGACCAACACGCTACCTACTAGGCTACACCCTAGCTAAACTATAGAACACTGTATCTTAAAAACTAATTAGAAAATCATGAAATTTTGAATGTAGATATAGAAAAAAAAACTTACAAAAATAAATTCTGACACTCTTACGGCTGAAAAGACCGATGGCCACAGCTGATTTCATGCAGATACTTGTCTCCACTTCTGTCCGATCGTGTCGCGCTATATAACGGGACTTTCTTTTTCTTTACTTTTTTTGAAGAATTCGCAACTAGCTGTAGTCTAATATTAGTGTGCTATTTTACGTGTAAAGGACAAGAAGCTTTTTGGAAAAATGGGTCGTCGCACGACAATTGAGCAGTGAGAATTAGTGATAAGTCATTTCAAGAACGGGCTATCCTAGCAGAAAATTGCTAAATTTGTTAATTTGAGTCCCACCACAGTGCAGAGTATCATTGAACGCTTCGTTTATGAAAATCGTATTCAAGATAAGGACAGAAGCGAGCCAAACAAAATTTTCAACTCGTCTGACGAACGATCTATTGTACGTAAAATCAAGGCGAACGCGAAGTTAACGGCTTCAAAAATAATCGCGGAGATACAGCAAGGACTAGGTAAGTCATGCAGTGCAGAAACTGTCCGCCGCGTGCTCCGAGACCACAACTTCAGAAAAAAGCCATTCATAAGCAGAAAAAACCAACTGAATCGCCTTGCCTTTGCTAGAGAGCACGTCAACAAAAATTCGGACTTCTGGAACAACGTCATATTCTCAGACGAGTCTAAATTTAATATCTTTGGTTCTGATGGCATGACATACGTATGGCGGAAACCTAATACTGAGCCACAAAAAGAAGATTTAAAAGCTGCAGTGAAGCATGGCGGCGGAAACATAATGGTTTGGGCCTGTATGTCGGCAGCCGGGCTTGGAAATTTGTAGTTCATTGAGGGTAACATGGACAAGACCATGTACCTCAACATTTTGAAAAAAAAATTACTTCAGAGTGCTGCGAATCTTGAAATTCCAAACATATTCCGTTTCTACCAAGACAACGACCCTAAGCATAAGTCTGGTATTGTGCAATCTTGGCTGATTTGGAACTGCCCGCATGTTATGTTCCCGCCGGCACAGAGTCCAGATATGTATTTAATAGAAAATTTATGGGCAATTTTGGAAAATAATATTCGGAAACATAGTATTTCCAACAAGGAACAACTGAAAAAAATATTTTGGAGGAGTGGACGAAAATTACCCCAGAAACTACCCAAAAACTTGTGGATTCTATGCCAAAGAGTCTTAAAGATGTAATAAATGCAAAGGGCTACCATACCAAATACTAAATTTTGTATAAAATTTAACTTTTTCCTGTAAATTAAGGCCTAAGTTTAAGTGCATGAAATAAGCTGTGACATAGAATTAGGCAGTATTTTCATAATTTTTGTTAATTAAGTATTACAGACAACAATTGTATTATTTTCGAAGTTCCTAACTTAAACAATAAATATTTGTTTAAAACATGGCATTTAAATCTTAAATCTTGTTAATATTTTACATAGTTTTCCAATAATAGCGTAACAAATTTCAAATTTGTAGCTGCACGAAATAAGCTGTGAGCCACTGTCTCTATAGGTACTTGTTAATGTTTGTTTCTGTGTTTTTGGATAAAAAATGACGGAGACACGTCTGGTACTGCAAACGGTGTAGAAAAACACGTCCCAGGAAAACGACTGTAATTTTTTTACCTTTTGAAATTTTTCAAACAAATTTTCACACAATGGTTCTGATTTTACACGATAGATACGATCCGGAAAAATATGTGTAAAAAAAATTCGTATAAAAAAAGACATTGTCTTTGTGGAAGGAAAGATGTTGGTTCCGGATCTAAAAAAAAACAGCAAAAACCATATGAAAATATTCGTTTTAAGCGGTTGTATCAAAGATGTAGTATTGGGTAGTAGAAATAAAATTAGTACGTTTGGGTGTTCCAAGACAGGATGGCCAGGCGCCTTGTCAAGAATTAGAAGAACTTTAAATTCGAGACCTTTAAATTTCATGTAACGTCTGACTTCTGGGACGAAATATTTGTTGAACTATTCTGTAATGATAGCAGTGGTCACCCAGGTCTTCTTGTTTGCCATCCAGTGAACAGGCAGTTTATTCATCTACACTTTTCAGTGAACGTGGGCTTAGGGCCCGATTTACCAGCAGTGGTTTCATTATACGATCTCTGGAAGCGTTCGAGCAAAATAATAAGGTCACACGATCCTTGGCCACCAGCAACAGTTTTCTGCGATTTGGGTACGTACGTTCTACTCGGCACTCGATTCCAAAAGAGACCACTGCAGACTGTATTCCACACTTGATCAGGAGTGTATGCTCCATCTTTAATAATTTTAGCAAGCTCCTGCGGGAATACTTTAGCACACGATTCATATGCAGATGCAGTTTCAACTTTAATTTTACTTTATTATTCTAATAATAAAGTATTGGAATCGACACAGAAAAAAAAAATTTGCTACCTGAAATTTTTTTTTTCGCGTTTCATGACTAAATTAGCCTAAAAATGCAAAAAAAAAAAAATCCGTCCCGCCGTCCGCCGTACATATGGACTCATATCTCCAAAACCGTTGAAGGTAGAATGTTCGTTCCTTGGTGGATTGTTGATTGGGTAAGTGAGCTCTATTTTCTAAATTTTGGGAAGGGGGCGGCGGGGTAGGGAAAGAGTCAACAACTTCACTTGCTAATATCTCCACCACGAATGCAGATAGGAAGCTGAAAATCAGCAGAGGTATGAAGAGGATTGTGGGTCAAACTTTAAAAATAATTTAATTTTCTTATCCATTGGCGTCCGAAAAGGAGGGGGGGCTAAAAACAAACTATCGGCCGAATTTTTTTTTCAAATGATTATATCTTCGAAATTAATAATCATAAAAAATTCATATTTTACCATTAAGCTGGCATATAGATCCACTAGAATCAGCTTAGAAAGAGGCTAATTATTGTAAGAGGGAGGGGGGGGGGGTTTCCCAAAGAAAAACACTTCAAAATGAATATCTCGGTTGTCTCTTAAACTTGAAACGTATACTAAGCTTAGCTAGCGAAATATGAAAAAAAATATAACATGTTGAAATAATAGTAGTGGGGGAAATGGGAAGCATTTCAAAAATGGCGCACTTTTCAAAATTACAAATCCTTATATCTCAAAATTGAGTACAGGTATCAAATCAAAAATCTGTCAGATTGTAGAGCTATAAAATCTTTAATTTTGGTAAAAAAATTAAGTTGAGGGGTGTAAGGGGAGGGAGGTGGAAAGCAAAAATGTTGAAAATTTTGAGTGATTTTTTAGGGCTCTGGTAAAAGATACAAAGTTTAAATTTTGCACGTCGATACATCTATTTGATATACATAGCCAAAAAATTATAATTTGTTCCGAAATTGTTATGCACCGAAGTGGGGGTCGAACGTGCACAAGGTGTTTCATGTACAATGAAAAAAACACATAAACTGAAAATTATTGAATGAAATTTTAAGGTAGAAACTTGAAAATTTGAGAAATGCATTAAAAAAAATCTCTAAAAGTTTGAAATATTAACTGGTTGAATATCTTTAAGGCTTCTCCCCCTCCCATACAAAATTATTTTTTCGACCATTTTTAAGAAATCAATTATCACCTAACTACTAAAAGCTATCAATTTGAAATTTCGCATAAAAACTTTTGAAAATAGTTGAAACGAAATTAAGTTAAAAGTTTTGAAATCGCGCTTGCCATTCTACCCCCTCCCATACAAAAGTATGATTTCAACCAATTTCATTAAATCAACTAATAACCAACAAATTAAAAGCTACGAACTTGAAATTTTGTTCGAGCACCTTACAAGAGAAATGAAATAAAACTGCATCACAAATTTTATGATTCCCTTACCCGCTCTACTCCCTCCCATACAAATGTTCAGTTTCGTGAATGTAAAATACACCGAATTTTATGAAAATACTATACAACTTCGTCTATGAAACACATTCTATACAGAGAATATTGGACGTGATTCAAGCAATCAATAAAAAATCTTTTAACATCCACCCACCCTTACTATTACCCCTTCTCCTCCCCTCATAAAACAGAAACGAATGAAATATTGTTAAATTGACAACAGCCCTGCCCAAGAACTCCCTTTCACTTAGTCTTCCCTAACTACTCTAACCTGCATATTGACTTTCCACTCATCCGCAACTTATTCCAAGAATAATAAAGTTTCGCCCGACTTGTTGGCAGTTTATTTATATTATATTCGCCTAAGGACAAAATCCATCTTTGTAACCTTGGATTTAAATCCTTTCCTAAAAATTTGGTGTGTAGCTATTTTAAAGGTTGGCGATCCGTTAGTAGTTCAAACTATTTACCATAGAGGTGAGGTCGAAAATATTTAATTGCCCATATTATGGCCAATAGTTCTTTTTCAGTAGTACTATATCTGATTTCATGGGTATTTAAGGTTCTGCTGGCATAAGCAACTGGATGATCATCTTGAAGTAAGACAGCACCTAGAGCATAATGACTAGCATCTGTATTCAGCTTAAACCTTTAAATGCAATAAAACACCTGTCACCAGAGAACTCTTCAATGCGTCAAGAAATGCCTGCAAATCCATACTCAACCGTGTTAAATTTGAGCATGACTAAAAACTTCGACGAAAGATCCTTCAGTGCCCTAAGAGCTCGAGATCTTACTGGTCATTCGTCAAAACGGTCAACAACAATTTCATTTCTTCTTCAATACCACCTCTTGTTGATGGCGACCGTACCGTTATTGATCCTGTCGAAAAAGCTAATTTACTAGCAGCAAGTTTCGCTAGAAACTCACGCTTTCCACCTTCAAACCAATCGCCTCCCGCTCTAAGTGATTCTGGTTTCTCATTGCCTAAACTACATTTTCGCACGAGACTTATTTCTAGGATCCTTCAAGAGCTCAATATCCACAAATTTGTTGGTCCGGACGGTATTCCCCCCATTACCCTTAAAAAGTGCGCCTCTTCTTTAGCTAAACCTCTTCGCAATCTTTTCTATCTTTCCTACTCTTTTGGGTGCTTTCCACGTACATATGTGGAAAGTTGCGAATGTTCAGCCAATTCCCAAGAAAGGAAGCAAAGCGAACCCCGCTAACTACCGCCCTATAGCCATTACTTCAGTGCTCTCGAAAGTAATGGAAACTGCTGTCAATCGCAAAATCGTTCAATATCTCGAGGGTAACCAGCTAATCCATGATCGGCAGTATGGGTTCCGTTCTGGAAGGTCGACGGGAGATATTCTGGTCTACTTGACAGAACGTTGGAACTCATACATAAACTTGACATTGCAAAAGCTTTTAACAGAGTTTGGCATGAATGTCTCATAGCAAAGCTTAGAGCCATAGGTCGTAATGCTACCCTTGTTCAATGGATTGAGAGTTTTCTTTCTGAACGCACTATACGAGCAGTACTAGATGGCGTTACTTCTTCCTCTTTCCCAGTAGATTCCGACGTCCCTCAATGCTCTGTTTTATCTCCAACTCTTTTCTTAGTTTTCATCAACGACCTTCTGTCGTCCACTCTCAATCCAATGCATAGTTTTGCGGATGACAGTATTTTAGATAGCACCTATGAATTTAACTCTGCTGTGGAATTACACAAGCATTCTATTGATTCCATTCACATGGAGTTATTCCGTTCGCTGAACTCGGACCTCAACTTAATCCTGGAATGGGGCAGGAAAAATAGAGTAGAGTTCAACGCCTCTAAAACACAGGCCTGTCATCTATCCCTCAAACGTGATGTTCCTGTATTATCTCAAAATGTGACCTTTGGTGGCACACAACTTTGTACCTCGGATAACTTCACACTTCTTGGCGTTAAAATTAATGACCACCTGAATTGGGCTCAGCACATCTTTGATGTTGCCCTCGACGCTTCTAAACGTCTAAGTGTTCTCCGAAAGTGCAAAAAGTATTTCACGCCGAACGACCTCGCAACCATCTATAAGGCATACATTATACCACGTTTAGAGTACAATTCGCATGTTTTGGCAGGAGCACCCAAATCACACCTCGCGTTGCTCGACCGTATTCAAAAACATGTGTTCCGACTGATTGGAGACGAAACCATCACGTCTTCTATCGATTCCCTCGAGCATCGCAGAAATGTCGGAGTACTCAGCATTTACTATCGATATTTCCACGGTAAATGCAGTACGGAACTAAGCGCACTCATTCCTCCACTGCATACTTTTCCCCGGAATACTCGCCAAGCTGAACGCTCACACGAGTACACCGTTAAGCCCTTGCCTTCTCGTACAGTGAAATATAGACAGTCATTCATTTCCCGAACATCAAGACTTTGGAACGCATTGCCATCCAAAGTGTTTCGCAACGAGTTCAACATCCAGTGCTTCAAAAGCAATGTACACCATCACTTTCGTCTTTCTCCACCTAAATTAAACTGATATAACTTGAGTTTTTTTTCCCCAAATCCTATACCGACACAGCTGTGCATAGCATTATAGGGTGATCCCCGTTGTGTTCGGTTCCTTAAAAAAAAAAAAGCATTAATATAAGACGGATCCATTTTATTTATTTTAGCATCTTTCTTTAAGTATTTTGTAATTGGTTGCACTATCTTGGCACAATTTTTTATGAATTTCCTATAGTAGCCGGTAATTCTTAAAAATGATTTGATTTTTTTCGGCGTAATAGGAAGTTTTAGTTCAATTATATCTTGAATTTTGTTGGGATTAGGTTTTATTCCATTAGGGGTCAATACATGTCCGAGATATTCCGTTTCTTTGCGGAAAAATGGGCATTTGTCTTTTTGAAAATTCAGTTTGCTTGCCGGAGCTTATTGAAAACTCTTTTCACATTTGTTATGTGTTCTTGAAGTGATATTCCGAAAATTAAAATATCGTCGAGATATACTATACAAATTTTGTTAATAAATTCTCGAAGAACTGAGTTCATCAACTTTTGGAACGTTGAGGGTGCGTTTTTTAAACCAAAGGGCATTCGAATATATTTATAATGTCCAAATGGCGTAGAAAATGCAGTGTTCTTTTGATTTTCTTCTATCACCAAGATTTGATGAAAGCCTTTTGCAAGGCGAATTTTTCATTTTCGTAGATTGAGATGACCAAGGTATAACCAAGCAGGCAGTGTGCTGGAACTATGTGTCGGGATTTGAACTCACGACCTTCGCATTGTAGACCAACACACTACCCGCTAGGCTACACCCTAGCAGTCAGATATACTAAGAGGTTACCTGGTAGAACGTCCGGAATGGCGATCATTGATAAGTTTGTTATTTTCCAGATAGCGGACTATTTTGCGATTGACAGCCGTCTCCATCACTTCCGACAGAATGAAAATAATGGCAATGTGGCAGTAATTGGCGGGTAACACTTTGCTTCCTTTCTTGGGAATCAGCTGAACATTCGCCAATTTCCACGTGCACGGAAAGTGCCTAGAAGAGAGATGGAATAAGTCGCGCAGCGGCTTAGTCAGGGAAGAAACACCATTTTGTAAGGACAAAGGGGGAAATACCATCGTGACCTGCAGATTTCTGAACATTGAGCTCATGAAGAATTCTGGAGATAAGTCGTATGCGAAATTGAATCGCAAGTAGACGAAGGCCAGATGCTGTTACATGCGATATGTGATATCTCTCGTAGTTCCTGAGAAAAAGGTACTTACTTTATGTAGTAGAGCTTTTCAAGAGAAACAAAAACGATCTTGGTAATGTATTTAATTTATTTAAGTGCAGTGACGTTTATGTTGGATCTGTTCATCTGTTTTAGAAGCTCTCACTGCTCCTGTCCTATACAGGGATGGCAAGATCAGAAACAGTTCATGTTTCGTTTGCATAGTCGTTACCTTTGAATCAGTCTAGCCCGAGTCTTGGCTTCAGGTTTCGAAACGATTCTGCGTTTTCCGGGGATGAGTTGTTAGCACATTGCTTAGCCCCAACTGAAAGGAGACCTGCTCTACATTTGATGGTAGTATAAAATTTGCGTCTACACCGTCCTAAAATCTATTGAAAAATCATCGTATAGATCTCGATATCAATACAATAAATCTTCCTAGGACGAGGAATAAAATAAAAATAAATAAATGGCAAACCAAATCAATGTTTTTCAACTAAACGTTTTATTTATTTGTTTGCCTTTGCCTTTAAGCAGTTTTTATCGTCATAATTTGTATTATTCTAAAAAATCAATTTTCATTTCACTTAAAATTTGTATAAGTATTTCTAACAATTGAATGTAAAAATATAAACTCTACGAAAAATCATCGCCTTTTATAGATAATTGAGCGGACACTAATTAATTTTTTTGTTTCCTTCACTTGACGAAATAAAACAAAAAACGGTTATGTCTACGCTGCTACGAGTACAA
Source organism: Chorisops tibialis (assembly GCA_963669355.1). Classification (NCBI taxonomy): domain Eukaryota; kingdom Metazoa; phylum Arthropoda; class Insecta; order Diptera; family Stratiomyidae; genus Chorisops; species Chorisops tibialis. Next base: position 264,502,806 of record OY770262.1, on the reverse strand, counting down.
TAATTGTAAAAAACTAAAAACATAAGAACTAAGATGACTATTTTATCAAATTTTACACAACATTATTTATAAAACCGGAGATATATTAGAATTATTTATGCAATTATTATTAGTTGTAAATTTTTCTACTTGAACATTATTTTATTAATTTATATTTTGGCTGATTTAGGAGCGAATTGAAATGTTTCTTTTTTATTTTATTCGTTTTTAATTTTAGTAGCAATTTTACTTCTAATTGATAATTCTTACGATACTAATAAAAATTGAACAAAAACAAATATTGTTTTCGTTACTTTAATAACTCTTATCTTAATCCCGTTTATGTAACTTAACTGTTTGTTTTTCATAATTGATGTACGAGCACAAATGTTTCGACTGACTTTCATTTCAATGAATAAAATAATAATTTGATTAAAAATAAAATTAATGTTTGGGTTTAATGTACAATAACGAAAATAATAATAGTAATAAGGTACGCAATAAATACTCTAACAATTAAAATAAAATCAGGTAATTGATTACGATAAAAATAAGTGATTGAAACTTCGATATCCAATTGAAAAACGAAACGGACTCGATGCTACTTAAAAAAAAAAAAAAAATCTTAATGCTAAAAAACCGTAATTTCAATTGTCGTTCGTCTCGCCTGGAAAGTAAATTCGGAAAGTTGCGACACATTTCACATCGAAACATTTACACATTTTTTGATTTCCTGAAAACTCACCTACAAGTGAATTGGAATGTAAAAGGGAAAGTTAACTGCCAGAAATTATTGCGGATTTTCCATTATTTATTTTATCATTAAAGTTCACTGAAAATGAACTTTGAACTCTACGAAATGATTGAATACTTTCAAACGAGAAGCGATGTAGTATAATCGCAATCACAACTTTTCCAGTTTACTTTCCAGCAGAGACTTCGGGCTAGGGAGAAGAATTATACACACATGTTTTTTTGTTTGTTTTTTATCCTTACGTTTCTGCTTCAAAACTTATATCACAATCATGTTTTTTTTTTTAATATTAATTGTATAATCTATTAGTAAACTATTTTTTGTTATTTTCAAACCATTAAATCAATTTACTAGGTGATAAGATTATTATTATTACTATAAATGACAATTTGTTTCATATTTATCTTTATTTCTAATATGAGGAATTTCTTTTCTCGTATGTTCGATTTTGGAGAATAGCGTGATGTCATCAATGAATTTTTCGCACTACTTTATTTATAGTATGATTATGTAAATATGTCGTATATTTTCATATGATCATTTCGGAATGAACGAGATCATCAACGTTCATTTACAGCCGACTTCTTCGCATATGGTTTGAAGTTTTTCGGCGCCGACCATTGTATCGTTTGTGACAATGTTGATGGAACTGACTTTGGCTCGTTGGTACGCAACCACGGTATTTTCGCTCAGCAATTTGATACAAACGTAGCCAATTAGTATACCTGTGCCAGCTGTTAATATTCGAATTATCGGATCGACATGCAGCTGAATTATTACCCAGGCACATGCTCCCGTTACACACATTAATGTTATGAGTATGACGGTTTTTGCCCAATGTTGAATTGTAAAACCCTTTTCCCAATCAAGTCTGGAATGAAAAACAAAATGTTATTTGGTTGAAAGAGAAATAAAACAAAAAAAAACAAGTAAAAGCACATATTTTATATTGGGGAACACCGGAACTAGAGATATTGTCGTTTTCTGCCGAATCACAGATCCAGTGAAGCGAGATCGTGTTTAGAATTAAGGGGATGGAGCCGCAAATGGTAATGGAAGTTTGCTTTGAATTGTTGCTTATTGTAGTCGGTTGGTATGTACGATTAAGGACGTTATGGCGGCGGCGGACCTTTTTTTAATTTGATAGTCTGATTCAATATGATCGAAATATACGAGGGGAGATCAAAAAATTCGCGGAATGACATTGAAGTGGGGTAAAATTAAACACATTGTTATTTTTCCTTTTCAATATACTCTCCCTTAAGCCTAATACATTTTTCACACCTCTCACAAAGTTTATTAATTCCTTCCAAAAATTTTTTTTTATCAAGGCCTTCAAAATAGACTGAAATTGCCGACTTCATCTCTTCATCGTTGGTAAATTTTCTTCCTGCAGTTTTGGGAACAAATAGTAATCGGAAGGGGTCAGATCTGAACTGTGAAAGTGTGGTTCAATATTCCACTTTCTTCTTCTTTTTTCTTTGATGGCATCCTTTAATTTTTGAAGCAGGTTTGCATAGTATCCCCTATGATATTTTGTTCTTTTTCTTTATAGTCGATCATCAAAACCCCCTATGAATCCCAAAAAATAGTAGCCATGATCTTTCCGGCAGATTGTGAGACCTTGAACATCCTGAAGGGTGAAGCGCCTTCACAGAGTCACTACATTGACTCATGCTATGATTCAGGCTCTTAGTGATGAACTCAAGTTTCAGTTACAGTAACAATCCGGGTCAAAATTTCATCCCTGTTTGCGCTACAGAGAGACAAAAACTCTCGTGAACACTCGACGCGCTATTTTTCTGAACCGCTGAGAGCATTCTTGGTATCCATCTTGCGCTGACTTTAGACGATAATGATCGTGGAGGATATTCAAAATGGTTTTATCTGATACTCTAACCACTTTTACGATTTGTTTCTTTTTTAAACGAGCATCTTCGAAAACAAGTTTCTCCACTTTTTCGGCGATTTTTGAGAAAGTGGCCTCAATCGGCCGGCCCGAGGGTTTATCATGTTCAATTGACTTTCTGCCTTGCCTGAAGAAACGATGCCACTTACAAATCATCGTTTTTTCAGGGCAAAAGTCTCTGTAAACAGATGAAATTTCTTCTAAAATATTTTGTGGCGTTTTTCTTTACTTGGTAAGGAACTTTATGACAGCACGAAAATCAATTTTGTCCATAGTTAGCGTTTTCTTTCCGATTTACTTGTTGATTTGGCAATAACTAAAATGTTAGTGATTCGATTTGACAGAAACTTTGTACTTATACCTGTATTGAGTGTTAGAATACCTCTAGGTAAAAATATGTCCCCCTCCCGTGCCATCCCCTTCATTTCACGAAATTTTTGATCTCCGCTCGTGTGGAAGTGTTAAGGTATGATCCCACTTAGTAATGTAACTTTTAAGTCGAGGCTACAAAAGTTGCATAACCATTCCGTTCGAAAATGTCCTTTTATTTTTAAAGAACCGGCCAGGATTTAGGGGACACTCTTTAATATTTGTTGAAATTACATAGTCCTGGTTAGATGCACATATGGGGAATTGATTATTTTCGGACTGACTGACGCAAAGATTCTCCGCTGCTTAAGATTCAGTCCATTGCAAGGCCCCTTTCCAACAAAAACCATGAAAATTTTGACTTTGAACATTATTGAAGGACAAATATCAAGTGTTCATCAGAAGAAGAGTACTATTGTCGAATGCAGTTCGTGGTCATTGCGATTTTGAGATGATTTTTTGGGTGATCCGAATAAATTCAAAATTCTCGAAAATATTCCTGACTCCAGAGACATTAAACGGGCAAGAGCTTTTTTTTGTTATGATAAAAGACATAAAAATTTGAACAAAGGTAACAGAAAAATTATCACGAGTTTGTCAATTTCAAGTTAATATTCCAAAACATACTCTGACTTACTTTTTAGTCCTCTCAATTTCGTACGGCGATCCACATACTTTACACTGTAAAACTGTATCGGATGTGCTGCAACTTTCAACCAGCCAACGTCTCAAACACTCATGATGAACGGAACTAACATCTCCTGTACATTTACATGGCTGAATGAGCGGTTCTGTTTTATCCGTATCGTAGCAAATCCAACAGTCTTTCTTCGTTAAAAACGATTGTCCTTCTTCGGCCGAAAATGTTCGTTTTTCAGTCGATGTCGTTTGTATCGACGGATCGATTTGTCTACTCAATAATTTTCGTGGATTTAAAATCCATAATTGTTCTGGTGCCATAGAATTCCACAAGCAACACGGAAACCAAATTGCAACACCGATTTCAGCAATTCGAAAAACAATATCGTGCCAATTTCGTGAATAAACTGGAACCCTAGATAGATTCGAATAAAGAAATAATTAATGTTAATTTTTTTTTTTGGTTAACCAAAAAGTTTACTTACTTCTTCTTCCAAAAACCGCCCAACGTTTCCGATGTCAAAAAGCCAACAATAACAATCAGCATAATTGCTTGACTTAACAAACCAATTCGTGATTGATGTAATTGTGATGCATTTATGCTATTATGATCATCAGGACCAACACTATTTCCGCCTTGATCGTAAACGAAAGCGCCGCGCAATTTGAAAAATACTTCGACTCCATAGATCAGGAAAAATATAACAACGATAAGCAATAATGCCGCATAGCATCCGTTAAAAATATGCGCATAGGTTTGACGATCCGATGTTACAAACGACGAAAATACTTCAGCACCGAATAAACTGTAGAGGAATACGTTGAAGGCCAAAAATCCTAAGAAGCTTTTCGATAAAAATTGTGACTTTTCCCAACGAATATCGCGTAAATGAAATATCTGTAAAAAGAGAGCGAGAGAAAAAGTAGAATTAGTAAATTATATTTATTTTTAGTTTAGAGCGATAAATTTACTACAAATCAAGTCTCCAAATTGTTTTTTTTTCAAGCAAAAATAGTGATAAGAAAAGAGTGAAAAATCAAGGATATTATATAGAGCACCACGGTTATTTGCAACTGGATCATGGGGTAGTGTAATTTAAACAAATGGAGCCGTTAATTATGTTTGCCAGCAGATTTATGATTTATTTATACAAAAGTGAACATTTTTGTTTAGGTAAGAATCGAAATTTTTGGAATAGTTTAAACTTAATGACAGCGTATAGTTGGATCGACACGTGAAGTTTTCATATCGTGGCTAGCTAGATGTTAGCTTATTTATATCTTTACATTCTTGATGGATGTCTTAACTGGACAATGTCTCATGAAGAAAAATCTAAATAGCAATGTACAATGATCAGGAGGAAGTACCAGAGCATTTTCTCTGTAAATGGGAACCACTGGCAAACGAAGACTATATACTTCATTTAGGTCAAGGATTCGTAAAACCGAATGAAATTTTAGCCATTCCTCTAAGTGATATCCTAAGCGTTATCAATAGTACGGGCCACGGCGAGGAACTCTAAAACCATATACGAGGGGACATCGCATAGGCCCATCAGCAGCCGCAATGATAGAAAACACTAAACCTACCCTACCGTGTAATCCAATCTAAATCTAATCTATAATGGCTCATTTCTACTTTAAAATTTTATTCTTTTCATCGTCTTAAACTGTCTCTAAATTGTAAGGGGTTCTGATTTTGTTAAAGGCTGAACGGGCGGGGCATACGCTCTGCAATCCTACGAAACTGTGGTGGAAGTGAAACATTCGCTATTAAGGAGCTGTAACGTCCCATGAAACCTGCACTTCATAGGTCCCACTTGTGGGAGATAAAATCAAAATAAAAATTTCGCGGAATGAAGGCGATGGAGAAGGGAGGAGGGAAATATTTTTACCTAGAGGTATTCTAACACTCAATACAGGTATAAATACAAAGTTTCTGTCAAATCGAATCACTAACATTTTAGTTGTCGCCAAATCTACTAGTCAATCGGAAAGAAAACGCTAACTATGGACAAAATTGAGTTTCGTGCTGACATAAAGTTCCTCACCAAGCAAGGAAAAATGCCTCAAATCATTTTAGAAGAAATGTCATCTGTTTACGGAAACTTTAGTCCTGGAAAAACCATGATTTATAAGTGGGATAGTTTATTCAGGGAAGCCAAGACAATTGAAGATGATAACACTCGGGCATGATCCTTAGATTGATTTCGTTCGTTTCATTGCCGCCCTTTGCTAGATTAGCCCCAATATACATGAAGTTGTTACACACCCTCCAAATTATATTCCGCAGTTGTTATGTTTTGTCTGATAGGCGTTCTCCTTCTTGTTTGCGTCATTACATTTGTTTTGCTTTCGTTAATGCGGAACCCGACCTCTTTTGCGAAGGAGTCAAGATTGACAAATACCTCCTTAGCACTAGGGAAGGATCCTGTTAGGATGTTAATGTCGTCAGCGTATGCTACTGGTTTGTCATTATTTTATTGGACGTACACAGCAATGATATTGCTCTCCAATTCTCACAGGAGTCTTATTTCTTGTGAATTGGACATACCATATAATGCTTTTTCGCCAATCGTCGGCTATGCTTTCCTCTGTCCAATTTTCGGATATCATATTGCGTAGTATTTCAGCAATATAGTTTCCACCGTTTTTTAGAAGTTCAACTGGTATTTCGTCAATTTCCGGCGCTTTGCTTAGTTTTTGGTCACATAGCGCTGCTTTGATTTCGTCAAGCGTGGGTAGTGTCGATGATGCTTCTTCTTCTTCAGCTGAAACCTCAATTGAAATTTTGTCTGTCGTGATCTGTGCTAATGGAGTGGGATTGTGAAAATGTTCGAAGTATGAAGCCCATCTCCTTCTTATTGCTAATGCGTCGCTGATGATGTTGCCCTTTGCGTCTTTGCAGAGACTGGTTTTGGGTTACGAGGTGTGTTCAAAAAGTAAAATGACTTTATATTTGTATGAAAACATATTTATTTATTCAACAATATTTATATTGTCCCCTTCAAAGAAATCCCCTTAGATACAATGAACTTGTGCCAATGCTTTTTCCAGTCCTCAAAGCACTTCTCATAAGCACTTTTTGGTATAGCCTTGAGCTCCTCCAGCGATGCAGTTTTTATTTCATCAATCGTTGCAAATCCGTCCTTTCATAGGTGTTTTCAGTTTTGGGAACAGGAAAAAGTCGCAGGGGGCCAAATCCGGTGAATATGGTGGCTGAGGCATGATTGTCGTTTTGTTTTTGGCCAAAAAATCTCTCACAAGCAACGATGAATGAGCAGGTGCATTATCATGATGCAAAAGCCATGAATTATTTTTCCACAATTCCGGACGTTTTTTTCGTATTGCTTCTCGCAAACGGCGCATAACTTCAAGGTAATACTCCTTATTGACCGTACGACCTTGAGGTAAGAACTCCTGATGCACTACGTCACGGTAGTCGAAAAAAAACAGTGAGGAAAACACGTCTAACCTTTTCATCTCTCAAAAACAAACGAAGTATGGTATGTACTTGAAATTGTGAACGTATGTTCGGGACATGTGTACCAACACAACAACAACAAAAAATCGATAATCGAATGTTCGTTGCCCGCGAAATTTGAAAAGTCACCTTACTTTTTGAACACACCTCGTATACCCCTTTTTCGGTCTTTTACTATTGCGTGTACGTCCCGCGTTTTACTTTGCCTCATATCGTCGTTATTTTTTTTTGCATTTTGTCAATATGGTACTTTCTTTGTTTTCGCCTGCAGGTATTTTTTGCATATCGCCTAAGCTCGTCCAATCTATATCGTCGTTTGAGTTCGCCTCACCAGATACACAAAAATTCAAATTTTGGATACATTTTGTTCAATAAACTTCGCATCACTTGCAACCCCAGCCGGAAATTTATTCAAAAGGCAGGGTTGGGTGACGTGTGACAGCGACGAAAAAAGAAAAAAGACGGAAAAAACACTACTCCTGTGGCTAGACCCGGCAACACGCTAGCACGTCGCTCCAGCCCGATACTGCCACCGAGATAGACGTTGGAGGGTCTCGCACCATTCTATTTCCCGAACCTCATTTTCCTTTTGGTTATCTCGGCATCGAAATAACCACCATCCTAGGCCTACTGCATACATCATGTTCAGTAAACATTTTGTAGGCCTCGTTCTTTCTATCTATTGCATCGCGACAGTTTTAGTCGAACCAGTCATTATATGGCGAGGTCAGTTTGTTTTATGTTAGAAAACCTGAAGAGTAAGCCGTGCTGTGAGCCGCCACATTTTACTAGTAGTCTTCCACTGACGAAGAGTATTTGTATTCACTTCGATGAATTTTTCGCATGGAGATGAACCGGTTAAGTGGTATGTTTTACCACAATGCAAAATTTTATCAGTATGTCCAAACAGCAGATACCAATTGCAGTATACAGCTTTCGACCCGTTCTAACCTAACAGAAATCAGAAAGTCATAAAGCTCGACGTAATCTCGAAGAACTGTGCCCGGAAAATGAACCCTGACCAGATGAATCTGGATTCGGAGCTATCATTGTCTAGCTCGTTGGGCTTGCAGAATGGGAATTTTTCTAAGAGTAGGGTTCTTAAGTTTGCATCTTTTAAAGCGAGAGAGTTGATGCCTTCGTCGATTGGATATCCGACCACCCCTACGGGATCAGCATCTGCAGCTGGAATAAAGGTCCGATTGCTTGAGAAGAAGAATTCAGTGGTGATGCTGGGCGGAGGTAGGAGGACTTTGCTGATTTTGAGATCACTAATCACTTTGGATATTACCATGCTCTGTACTAATTTTAGGTCGAAGAAATGCAGTGAAGTTGATATATTTTACTTTATTTATTCTAATAATAAAAGATTTTGATCGACACAGAAGAAAAAAAAAAATTTACAACTCTGAAATTTTTTTTTCGCGTTTCATGACAAAATTAGCCTAAAAATGCAAAAAAAAATAAATCCGTCCCACCGTACGCCGTACATATGGACTCGTACCTCCGACACCGTTAAAGGTACAATGTTCCGTTTTGAATGGAATTTGGTAGGTGAGCTTCATTATCTAAGTTTTGGGGAGTGTCAGATGGAAGGAGGAAGCGGGGGGAGAAGAGGGAGGGACAGAGTCAAAAACGGCACTTGCCAATATCTCAACTACATGTGCAGATAGGAAGCTACAAATCAGAATAGATATAGAGAGGGTTGTGGGATAAACTCTAAAAAAGATTTAATTTTTTTTTCAAATGAATTTATCTGCGCAACACTTGAACCATCAGCGACACAGAAGAAATCAAAAGGAGATGGGCTTCATACATCTTGTGAATCCCACCCCATTAGCACCGATCACAACAGACAACATTTCATTTGAAGCCTCAACTGACGAAGATGAACCATCATCGACACTACCCACGCTTATAGTTACTCCATGGGACACTAGAGGCGCTTTTCCATAGTTTGGCAGAGCTGAAGCCCTGTTTTTGGAGCGAAATTTAAAAAAAGTATCGATTTTTTTTTGGTACGTTCTGAACATCAAGAACTGTGCGCAGTTTGTAATGCTTAACTAAAAAGTCACAAACAAAAATTTTGAAGCAATAATTTATCTTAGGGTGCATGAAATTTGCAAAAGAAATCATTAAACTCACAACTACACGAATGGTGAAATGGGGATGGTGAATTCGCAGGTGTCGGTTGTGACAGATCTGCCATACTCTACCCTGGATGGAGGTACTCTACCCACGCTTGCTGAAATCAAAGCAGCCCTATGTGACCATAAACTAAACAAGGCGCCGGGAATTGACGAAATACTAGTTGAACTTCTGAAAAACGGTGGAAATTGTGTCGCTGAAATACTGCACAACATGATATGCAAAATTTGGACAGAGGAAATCATACCCGACGATTGGCGAAAAAGCATTATATGTCCAATTTACAAGAAAGGAGACAAACTCTGCTGTTAGAATTACAGAGGAATATCATTGTTGTGTACGTTCTATAAAATACCAACAAAAATAATTGAACGCCGTTTTATGCCCTATACTAATGAAATAATTGGCGAATACCAAGGCGGATTCAGAACCGGACGATCTACAACAGACCAGATATTCTCGGTGAAACAGGAGCTTGAGAAATGCTGGGAATATAACACAGACGTGCACCAAATCTTCGTAGATTTTAAACAAGCATACGACAGTATCGACAGGAGCGTACTGTACCAAATCATGCTTGACTTTGGAATTCCTCCAAAACTAGTCCGACTAACAAGACTCACAATGACGAACACTGAATCCCAAGTGAGAATACAAACCGATTCCACAACCAGCTTTCGAACGGAATGTGGTTTAAAGCAGGGGGATGGTCTGGCCCCCATGCTTTTCAACTTGGCACTAGAGTATGTCGTCCGAAAAATCCCAGTCGACACCAACGGGACACTACTATTCAAGTCCACCCAACTAGTAGCATACGCTGACGATATTAACATCCTAGCAAGATCCTTCCCTAGTGCTAAGGAGGTATGTGTCAATCTTGACTCCGCCGCAAAAGAAGTCGGGTTGCGCATTAACGAAAACAAAACAAAAGTAATGACGCAAACAAGAAGGAGAGCGCCTATCAGACAAAACATAACAATTGCGGAATATAATTTGGAGAATGTGGACAATTTCATATATCTTGGGGCTAATCTAACAAAGGACGGTAATGAAACAGACGAAATCAAGTATTATTCGGTACTTACAATAATGAAATCCAAGAAAGTGCACAGGAACAATTAGCTGCGGATATATAAAACTATTGTACGACCTGTGCTCTGTTATGGCAGCGAGACATGGACATTAACACGAACTTCCGAAAAAGCAGTTAACGCATTTGAAAGAAAGGTCCTCCAAAGAATTTTGGGACCTGTGAAGGAAGGAACGGAATGGCGAATAAGATACAACCATGAGTTGTATCAACTCTACGACGAGCCAGAAGCTTCAACGTTCATCAAGCTACGTAAACTGGGCTGGCCATGTAGAGCGAATGGAAGACAGAAGAATCCCCAAACGTGCTCTGAAAGGCAAAGCGAGTGGTAACCGGCCAGTAGGCAAGCCACGCAAGCGATGGGAAGACTAGGTTGATGAAGATAGCAAAGCCATCTTAAAAATTAGCAGCTGGAGGACGCGGTCTTTGGATCGAGACGATTGGAGGCGACGACTTCAGGAGGCCAAGGCCCGATTTGGACTGTCGCGCCATTGATGATGATGATGATGGAAGGAGGAAGCGGGGGGAGAAGAGGGAGGGAAAGAGTCAAAAACGGCACTTGCCAATATCTCCACTACAAGTGCAGATAGAAAGCTACAAATCAGAATAGATATAGAGAGGGTTGTGGAACAAACTCTAAAAAGGATTTAATTTTTTTCTTCAAATGAATTTATTTGCGCAACTCCAAATTCCTGTTAAGACCCCCTATAGGGGCATAGGACAGAAACAACTCTCTTCCACAAGGCGCGATCCTGAGCATCGGCTTTAAGCTGTTGCCAGGACTTGTTTATTCCTCTGGCCTCCTGCTCAACTGCTCGCTTCCATGTGTTACATGGTCGACCAACCCGACGTCTTCCTTGAGGGTTATAATCCAGAGCCTGTTTTGCGATGTTTTGCTCTGGTTTCCTCAAAGTATGACCGATCCACTGCCACTTTCGCCGATTTGCGCAACTACTTGAACCAAATAATTCTTATTTAAAGACCAATTAGGTGGCCAGTTCCACTATAATCTACTAAAAGGGAGGCCAATAATTGTAAGGAGACGCTCAGGGGGGTGCAAAGAAAAACACTTAAAAGCTAATATCCCTACTATCTCTTGAACTATGTAATTGATACTTAAACATATGTTAAGCTATACTAGCGAAATGCAACAAAAATATAAAATTTAGTCATTATAGTAGTGGGAGAAAATGAGGAGCATTTCCAAAATAGTGAACTTTTCAAAATTTCAAACCGTTATTTAATGTTGTCAAACTTCAGAGCTATATGATTTGTAATTTTCGTAAATTTGAAGATGGGGGGTGGGCCAAAATGTCGAAAATTTTCACTAATTTTTTTAGGGCTCTAGGAAAAGATACAAAGTTAAAATTGGACATGCATTGGATATACATAAAGAAAAAATATTAATTTGAATCAAAACTATTATCCACTAGAGGGGGCCTAACCTGCACGAGGTGTTTCACGTGTATTGAAAAAAACACAAAAACTCAAAATTTTTGAGTGAAACTTCAAGCTACACACTTCAAAATTTGCAAAAATTATTTAAATAAACTGCGAACAAGTCGGGCGAAACTTTATTATTCTTGGAACAAGTTGCGGATGAGTGAAAAGTCAATATGCAGGTTAGAGTGGTTAGGGAAGACTAAGTGAAAGGGAGTTCTTGGGCAGGGCTGTTATCAATTTAACAATATTTCATTCGTTTCTGCAAGTTTGGGTTTTTATGAGGGGAGGAGGGGTAATAGTAAGGGTGGGTGGATGTTAATAGCTTTTTAATTGATTCCTTGAATCACGTCCAATATTCTCTGTATAGAATGTGTTTCATAGACGAAGTTGCATAGAATTTTCATAAAATTCGGTGTATTTTACATTCACGAAACCGAACATTTGTATGGGAGCAGGTAAAGAAGGTAGGGGAATCGTAAAATTTGATATGCAGTTTTATTTCGTTTCTCTTGTAAGGTGTTTGTACGAAATTTCAAGTTCGTAGCTTTTAGTTTGTTGGTTATTAGTTGATTTAATGAAATTGGTCGAAATCATAGTTTTGTATGGGAGGGGGTAGAAGGGCAAGCGCGATTTCAAAACTTTTAACGTAATTTCATTTCAACTATTTTTGTAAGTTTTTGTGCAAAATTTCAAATTGTTAGGTGATAATTGATTTCTTGAAAATAGTCGAAAAATAATTTTGTATGGGAGGGGGTAGAAGTTTTAAAGGTTCTCGACCAGTTAATATTTCGTATATTTAGGGATTTTTTTTAAATGCATTTCGCAAATTTTCAAGTTTCTACCTTAAAATTTCAATCAAAAATTTTCAGTTTATGTGTTTTTTTTTTCAATGCACATGAAACACCTTGTGCACGTTAGACCAGGGGTCAGTTTATAACAATTATGAATCAAGTTATTATTAATTTTTATGTACAGTGCTGTGCAAAACTTTAGCAACTCACTACATGTCGGAATGAAAAGGAAAATTGCAATCAAAATATAAAAATTTTTTTTTCCTTTTTTTTTAAATTTACACGTTAGCATGTTGCTTAAAGTTCTGCAATAAAAAAAGTACATCAGTATTTTAACTGTTCTTAAAAAAAAATAAAAACAAAATTCCCCAAAAAAAAAGGCTGTGCAAAATCTAAGCAACTTTTATTAATATTTCGTGTAATAGCCGTTATTTTTTATAACAGCGGCACATCTGCGAGGCATTGATTCAACTAAATTATTTGAAATTGATATGTCAATTTTTTCCCATTCGGTTTTTAGGTTCGTAAACAATTGGTCCTTGTTTGCAAACTGTACTGTTCCCATACGCCGTTTCAATATACAGAATAAGTTTTCTATAGGATTCAAGTCGGGCGATTGTGCCGGCCAATCAAGAACTTTAATCCTGTTAGAGCTAAGCCATTCTTTAACCAACTTCGATGTGTGTTTCGGGTCATTATCATGTTGAAACACTCATCGAAGTGGCATATTCCACTCTGCATAAGGTAATGTTCTAGATTCTAAGATGTCCTTATACATGAATCTGTCCATAATTTCTGTTATTCTATGAAAGGGACCAAGACCTAATGCTGAGAAACATGTCCAGACCATGACGCTTCCTCCCCCATGTTTCACCGTTTTCCTACAGAAGCGTGGATTGAGTTGTTGTCCCTTCTCACGCCTCACACGGGAGAAGCCATCAGAATTGAAGAGGTTGAACTTGGATTCGTCGCTAAATAAAACGGTCTTCCATTTAGCAACTGACCAGTCAAGATGGTTTTTAGCGAATTCAAGCCTAAATGATATACAGGGTGTTTGGTACTCCGTACATAACCTTGTAAGGGGTTATTCCTGGATATATTTTGAGCAAAAAATTGTTCTACGGAGATGGTCAATTTTCAATATCCACGGAGATACAGGGTGATCAAGAAAAGTCCTTCGGACCTGTACCCTCACTCACTCAAAACGTTATATCTTGAAAACTAATAATCACAATTCAAAGTGTTATAGCTTGTTTTTTAGGGAATCAAATTACCTTTCATTTGGTGTAATAGTCCGCATTGTAACTGTATCCAATTCTGAGATATTTGCTTCAGAACACAAATTTTTGACAGTTTGACCGTCAAAATTCTAAGATCAATGTAGTTTTTCTCTAAAAAACCCATTATAAAAATGTCATTTTATTGTTGTTTTCTTTTTTGTCATATTATTGCCTACAAAAGACGCATACACTTGCATTGCATAAGTTTTATAGTTTAGAAGAAATTATCATTCCAATAATTTAGCACTTTTGTCAAAAAAGCAAGAATAGGTTGATCAACACTCTCCGCTTGAACTAAAAGAACTTAAGAATGGTTTTTATGGTTTATTTCAAATTTCCTTAATTACAATAAATGTTCAAAATGGCTACCTTCATTTTGAATGCACGCTAAAGCTCGTTTTGCCAGTGTTCTCTTTGTGTTCATACTCCTCAACTGCTGCCTTACTTCTGTTGCTGCCGCATCGATTCTGGTGTTTAGATCCTGCAACGTTACTACTTCCGTTGCGTAGACAAGGTCCTTCATCCGTCCCCATACAAAGAAATCCATAATAGTTAAATCAGGGGATCTTGCAGGCCAGTGTATCGGTCCATTTCTACCGATCCAGCGATTGCTATAATTGGAATTTAACCAATCTCTGATCTGTCGGCCGTAATGAGCTGGAGCACCATCGTGTTGGTAAAACATGGAAGCCAATCGTTGCAGTGGCATATCATCCAATAACTCCTGTAGATCATTTGTCAAAAAATGCAAGTAATTGGAACTATTTAAGGTAGGCGGAAGCCTAATAGGACCAATAAAATCGTTGCCAATCACACCTGCCCATAAATTGACACTGAATCTGTGCTGAAATGATGCCTCTCTTCTTGTATGTGGATTGCTCTCAGCCCATGTGTGTAAGTTGTGGAAGTTTGTGATACCGTCCCTGGTGAATTGGGACTCATCCGTCCAAAGAATGTTGCTGATAAAATTCTCGTCACTTATTTGTCGTTCAAGGAGCCAATTGCAAAACTCCATCCTTTTGGGTAAATCAATGGGTAACAGCTCCTGCACTGGTGTGTGGTGGTAGGGATGCAAACGTTCTGCTTTCAGGACACTCCAAACTTCCCACGTAGAGACGTTAAACCGCAATGCCAAGCGTCGTATACTAGTTGATGGATCATTTTGAACTGCAGCTAGGATTCGTTGATCAATTGAAACAGCGATTACCGGCGCAGGATTTGCATTCACTCTGCTCGTCCTAACACTGCCTGTTTCCCTAATCCTTCTGTAAACGTCTTGGAATACTCTCGGGTAAGGTATTCGACGATTGGGAAACCTGTGATGATACAAAGATCGCGCCGCTTGCTCATTTCCCTGACACTCTCCATAGAGGAAAATTATGTCTGCATATTCTTCGTTCGTGAACTCAGGCATTTCGAAATTCTTTTCTAAATTTTAGTGACACCTTGTTCTTTTACAAATTTAACTAAAACTGATAAAAATATGAAGTATGGTTTGCTTTTATAGGCTTTTCATTTTGTTAGGTAACCCATTAAAAAGGGCAAAGTGCTGCACCTAGTTGTGTTGAAACTCATTTTAATTTAATTCATTTTCTCGATAATTTTAATACTACCTAAAGGAAATTCATTGATAATTTAAATAGTAATTAAAGGACACAAAGAATATTTCAGTTTAACAACATTTCAGGTAGTTTTTTTAGAACGAGGGTTGGTTTATGGTATATTTTATTTTTAAGCCATATGTATTTTCGCTTATTACCTGGAAAACGGGAAAACCTAAGTCATAAGTATGTGTGCATCTTTTGTAGGCAATAATATGGCACATAAAACAACAACATTAAAATGACATTTTTATAATGCGTTTTTTTGAGAAAAACTACATTGATCACAGAATTTTGAGGGTCAAAGTATCAAAAATTTGTGGTCTGAAGGAAATACCTCAGGATTGGGTACAGGTACAATACGGACTATTACACTAAATGAAAGATAATTTGATTCCCTAAAAAACAAGCTATAACACTTTGAAATGCGATTATTGGTTTTCAAGATATAGCGTTTTGAGTGAGTGAGGGTACAGGTCCGAAGGACTTTTCTTGATCACCCTGTATCTCCGTGGATATGGAAAATTGGCCATCTCCGTAGAACAATTTTTTGCTCGAAATATATCCAGGAATAACCCCTTACAAGGTTATGTACGGAGTACCAAACACCCTGTATAAAACGATATAAATAGTAAAATAATAATGTTTAAAAGTGTTGTTCGAGCAGTTTACCTTTTCCTTGCATGTCTTTTTGTGAGCAATGGTTTTTTTAAAGGTGTATAGCTTTTTAGATTGAGTTCAATTGCCCGTCTACGAACAGTGCTTGAGTTGATATTTAAGCCTAGCTCTTTTACAATTTCTTTTGACGAGATAAACGGTTTTCTTTTTATCAATTGTTTAATTTGTAAGTCATCTCTAATGGTAGTTTTACGCGGCCTTCCACCAAAATTTACACTTTTCACACTACCCGTGTTTTTATATTTCGTAATCCATCTTGAAATTAAAGTTAATATTTATATAAATCGTTTGGCAATCTCTATTTGCGTTTTTCCAGAATAATATAGCGAAATTACATTTGATTTAAATCTATTATCGTATTGATCACGCTGCATTTTAAATATTATTTTTTTAGACACAATTAAACCTAAAGGGAAGACGATCTATACTGATCTAATTGACACGAACATCAGAAAACAAAAACAACATCGGGAAATCCCCGTTATGTTTTGTTCTGACTGGGAATCGCAGCTGCGTTTTGAAAGTTGCTTAGATTTTGCACAACCTTTTTTTTGGTGTATTTTTTTTTTTTTTTTTTAAGAACAGCTAAAATACTGATGTACTTTTTTTATTGCAGAACTTTAAGCAACATGCTAACGTGTAAATTTAAAAAAAAAGGAAAAAAAATTTTTTATATTTTGATTGCAATTTTCCTTTTCATTCCGACATGTAGTGAGTTGCTTAAGTTTTGCACAGCACTGTATATCAAATAGATGTATCCACATGCAAAATTTAAACTTTGTATCTTTCACCAGAGCTCTAAAAAAATAACTCAAAATTTTCGACATTTTTGCTTATCACCTTCCTCCCCTTACACCTCCCAACTTAAAATTTTTACCAAAATTAACCACTATGTAGTTTTACAATCTGACAAATTTTCAATTTGATATCTATACTCTTTTTTGAGATATAAGGATTTGTAATATTGAAAAGTGCGCTATTTTTGAAATGCTCCGCAATTCCCTCCACTTCTACCTTTAACGGTCTCGAAGATATGAGTCCATATGTACGGTGTACGGCGGGGCGGATTTTTTTTTTTTGCATTTTTAGGCTAATTTAGTCATGAAAAAAAAAAATTTCAGAGTAGCAAATTTTTTTTTCCTGTGTCGGTCACAACACTTTATTATTCGAATAATAAAGTAAAAAATGCTTCTACTCTTTCTCATACAAAAGTACTTTTTCTACCATTTTTAAGAAATCAATTATCACCAAACCATTAAATGCTATCAACTTGAAATTTTGTACAAATACTTATAAAAATATTTCGAATAAAAATGCATCAAACGTGTTGGAATCCCCCCTTTCTAAAGTAACTTAACAAAACTGCATCACAAGTTTTGCTACTCCCTCACATCCTCTACTGGAGGGGGTAGAGAAGGATACAAATACATATATGGTTTTAAGAATAAATAAGTTAATTTATCAAGAATTGACTGCCCTAGAACCCCCATTCACATAGTCTTCCCTATCCACTTTAACCTGGCATATTGTCTTCCCATGTATCTTCAACTTCTCTCAAGAATAATAAAGTTGTTATAAAAGAAATTGTGACTTGAATTCTATTCGCATCACTACTTTGGTTTTCAAGCCGTTAGCCTCATTAGTTTCGAGGAAAACCACATTTCTTTCAAATTTGAAATTTCGCGAAATCGGCATAGGAAATGGAAGGAGTTAGGGATGTAGCTAAATGACAAATTTAAATTTTCCATTTTACTAAAAAATTTCAGCTTCATAGACGAAAACATTCGAGAATTATTTTTATTAAACAGAGAGACGGTCACTTGAATTTAACGTTTTTGAGCGGCATCAAACATTTCTGCTTAAGCCTTAGCTTTACAAACATAATATACGCTCAGATTTGATCTAGAGTAGAAGAATCAGCTAAATATTTTAAAAACAATTTTTTCAATTCTGTTACGGATTTCTTCGAATTTCCATAATCCATAATGCAAACACGGTTTTAAAGCTATTTCAACAAAAACAGTTTGATACGATCGCAACTACAATTTAAAATTACCTAAAATTCTTGCTGAGTTGCGTGACTTATAAATATAAATCGACCATTATTTGATTACTAACAATTATTTTGATCACCTACATTTCACTAAAAGTTACATGCAACAATATTAAAAGCTTCATTTAACTATTCATTAACACTATTTTGATAGTTAATAAAAGAGATGAACTCTTTATGATTTAATTGATAGTTATTGCACTTTAGAGACACAAATTATTTTCGAAACAGTGATGATAAACACGAATTACATGAGCAATTTTTATCCCTCAGTTGATAAAATCGATTTTATTTGATTAATTTTAGGAAATAATTGGACGACGCTAATGGGTTAGAGTCGCGGTGGTCACATGCTAAACAGAAAATTAATATGTTTCGGATTGATTCGAGTGAAAGCTACACAGCTGTGATTGCTCGAAGGACGGTTTGTTGACAATAGAGCAATCGATCGAAGGTAAGTACGCTTACTTAAAATTGTAATACATAATACTGTACTGCTATACGCTTGGATATTATCGCCTTAAGTACTTATCACTTCACTCGAAACTTTGCATAAAACTGACCACCATGACATTACGATTAAGGTTTTATTCTTTTCGAAATTTAATTGAATCCGCTTAAGTTCAGAATGAAAGCAAATTTTATTTGTTTTATTTTTTTTTACTGGCTGCATAACATATTGATGATGACACAATTCCACGAATTTTTTTTCCAAGATTGACGTAGGACCATGTCTTATTAAAATTATTAAAACGAATCACGAACAAAAATTCAAATTGTTTTTGACTATTTTCTTTTTTGTTTTGTTTGTTATTTATGTACTCCTACTTTATTTTGAAGGAACGTATGTTATCAATGCAAAATCTTCACAAATATTGACATATTTAAAGTGATTTATGGGAAAATAAAAATAAATTTTTATTTCTACTTGCATAAGTCTCAATATCATGCGCCAATTAAATTAAAAAAAAAAGTTAAATAATAACAATTTAAGTACGTCTGAACGGAAAATGATAAGTTAAGTGCACGATTTCTTTTCAACATCAATTCTTGAAGGTGTTTTTTTTATCAGAAAATGGTGCTTATGATAACAATATAATTTAACGATATTATCGATGTCAGCAATCGTAATAACAATGCGCTGAAAATATAATTAGCTCGATATCGAGTTATTATTAAACAAATCATTAAATAAAGAATAAGAAAGGCAACTTATATAAAATTTTAGAAAAGAAATATTTTTTGTCCAATTTTATTTTCCTCAATTTTTTTTTAGGGCACCGAGATCAACTTAGGAGGTCATCCTTTAATGCTATGCACAGTTGATTCGAAATAGGGAGGAGTATAATAAGTTTGGGCGTGGAGAGACAAAAGTGTCGGCGGACGTTACTCTTGAAGCATTACGGATTATTCACCAATTGGTAACGCGTTACACAGCTTTGTAGTTCGAGAAATGAAAGATTGATTATATTTCACTGTACAGAAGGCTTGACGGTATACTCGTGTGCGCGTTCAGCTTAACAACTATGACTCGGAAAAGTGGAAAGAGGCGGAATTAGTTCGCGGAGTTCCATACTACATTTACCGTGAAAGTGGCGATAATAAATGCTGAGTACTGTGACATTTCTGCGATGCTCTAGGAACCCGTGATGGTATCACCTCCAATCCAATCATTTATCATTCATAAAATATTTATTTCCCAACATTTCATAACATGCTTAAGCCAATTTTTCAGATTGTGTTTTAAATCTTTACAGCTTATGGATGAATTTTCTATTCAACAATAATGAATTTATGACCATTTTCTTAATA
Source organism: Chorisops tibialis (assembly GCA_963669355.1). Taxonomy (NCBI): domain Eukaryota; kingdom Metazoa; phylum Arthropoda; class Insecta; order Diptera; family Stratiomyidae; genus Chorisops; species Chorisops tibialis. Next base: position 264,482,776 of record OY770262.1, on the reverse strand, counting down.
TAGTGAATGTATAAGGTGTTTTTTTTAGAGGCGGAGAACTTTAAATTGAAAAAAAAGTACAGAAAAATGTTTTGAAAAATAATTTTATAGCATTAATGCCTGAATATGATTTCGGGCATGTGGCTGCCGCGGCTAGTGCGTACATGGCGTAATCTAGAAATCCACAATTTCATTTGAAAATTTTGTTCAGTGATGAAGCACACATTTGGCTAAATGGTTGTGTCAATAAGTGGAATTGTCGAATTTGGAGAGATGATAATTCAGAAGCCATTGTTGAAACACAATTACATCCAGAAAAAGTCACCGTTTGGTGCGCTTTATGGACCGATGGAATCATTGGTCCATATGTCTAGAAAAATGATGATGGTCGGAACGTTACAGCCAACGGTGAGCGGTACAGAGATCTGATTACTATTTCGTGCCTCAATTGGAAGGTATTAATGTCGCAGACATGTGGTTTCAACAGGACAGCGCCACACGCCACACAGCGCGCGATACAATTAATTTACTGAAAGAAACATTTGATCATCGCTTAATTTTACGAAATGGAACTGTTAGCTGGCCACCACGTTCGTGCGATTTGACGCCATCAGATTTTTATACTCTATATGAAATCTGAGAGTATTATAAGTTTGCTCTAAAGTTTGTAACGCTAAGAAATAAGGCTCGTAGAAAAAAATGAATGATACAGAAGTTAATATTATCACTCAAAAATCTCAAAACCGGATGTCCGTCCGTCCGTCCGTCTGTGCGCGCTCTAGCTTGAGAACGCATTGAGCTAGATAGTTCAAATTTTGTACACGTCGTTTTTGACAAAAAAGTAAGGTCAAGTTCGTGAACGGGCCAAATCGCTCCACCCCTTCTACCCCCTCCCATACAAAATGACACAATTGCGCAATTTGACAATAAACGGATTTGCACGAAAAGTATAAAAGCTATTGGCCTGAAATTTGGAACATGTTACTTTCATAATAATATCAATCTACCGTATAAAAATTATGCGTGTCCTTCCCCTCCTTCTACCACCTCCCATACAAACTGTACTTGTCATGAATTACTCTAAGCCAATTTGCTCAGTGCGTATAAAATTTAGCGGGCTGAAATTGTGCATCAAATATTTATTTAAAATTGTTAGTAAGCCCAAAAAAATTTAGACGATTAGCTGCACCCCTTCTACCCTCTCCCATACAAAATGGCACAATTTCGCAATTTGACAATAAATGGATTTACTCGAAAAGTATAAAAGCTGTTAGTCTGAATTTTGGGATATATTATTTTCATAATGATTTTAATCTACATTAGAAAAATTATTTGCGTCCTCCCTCTCCTTCCACCCCCTCCCATACAAACTTCACTTTTTCATGAAATGCTCTAAGACGATTTTCTCAGAACATATAACATTTATTGAGCTCATATCTTGTAATAAATACTTATTTAGCATTATCACTAAGATCAAAAAAACATATTTGATTAGCTTTACTGCTTCTACCCCCTCCCATACAAAATGACACAGTTTCACAACTTCACAAAAAATCTATTTTCTTGAAAAGTATGAATGTTACTGGTCTAAAATTTAAGAGATGTCAATTTTATGATATTCTTAGTTATTTCTGAAAAAATCACTAAAATCCCCCCACTCTTTCTACCACCTCCCATACAAACTGGACATTTTCACTAAATCTAACACACTAATTTTCTAAGCTCCTATTCAATTTTTGGAGTAAGCATTTTGTATAAAACATTTTTATACTCACTTTAGCATGATGGGGAAAAAATTAGTTCAATGCTACCACCCCTTCTAACACTCCCCATACAAAATTTCTTGGGATCACAAAAAATTCTATTTCATCTAGAGTATCGTAAGATTGCGCTTTACGCGCAATCGTAGCCCTGTTATGTTTTATATTATATTTACATTTACTTAATTTCGCATCGAATCATGACTACGGTAATTCTCAATAGGATTCATGATGCTGTAGATAGCACTTTCGAAGTCTTGTAACAAAAGCTGATTAGTACGGTGACTGCCATGATATTAAAGGAGGCTTGCGTACTGCACAGAACCTTTTACTGGTAGAGATCACTGAGAGACAGAGGTGTCGATCCTCAACCTCTCAGCGAGTGTAACAGCGGTGTATGATATTGTAAGTGACGTGGTGCATCTAGCTTTAGCAAGTTCTCGCTAGTCAGCGAAGGGTTCTTGTCACATTTGTCACCATCATCATCATCATCATCAATGGCGCGACAGCCCAAATCGGGCCCTGGCCTCCTGAAGTCGTCGCCTCCAATCGTCTTGATCCAAAGACCGCGTCCTCCAGCTGCTAATTTTTAGAATGGCTTTGCTGTCTTCATCAACCGAGTCTTCCCATCGCTTGCGTGGTTTGCCTACTGGCCGGTTACCACTCGCTTTGCCTTTAAGAGCACGTTTGGGGATTCTTCTGTCTTCCATTCGCTCTACATGGCCAGCCCACTGCAGTTTACGTAACTTGATGAACGTTGAAGCTTCTGGCTCGTCGTAGAGTTGATACAACTCATGGTTGTATCTTATTCGCCATTCCGTTCCTTCCTTCACAGGTCCCAAAATTCTTCGGAGGACCTTTCTTTCGAATGCGTTAACTGTTTTTTCGGAAGTTCGCGTTAATGTCCACGTCTCGCTGCCATAACAGAGCACAGGTCGTATAATAGTTTTATAAATCCGCAGCTTATTGTTCCTGTGCACTTTCTTGGATTTCATTATTGGAAGTACCGAATAATACGTCTTATTTGCTAGTATTATCCGTCGTTTGATTTCGTCTGTTTCATTACCGTCCTTTGCTAGATTAGCCCCAAGATATATGAAGTTGTCCACACTCTCCAAATTATATTCCGCAATTGTTATGTTTTGTCTGATTGGCGTTCTCCTTCTTGTTTGCGTCATTACTTTTGTTTTGCTTTCATTAATGCGCAACCCAACTTCTTTTGCGGCGGAGTCAAGATTGACAAATACCTCCTTAGCACTAGGGAAGGATCTTGCTAGAATGTTAATGTCGTCAGCGTATGCTACTAGTTGGGTGGACTTGAATAGTGTCCCGTTGGTGTCGACTGGGATTTTTCGGACGACATACTCTAGTGCCAAGTTGAAAAGCATAGGAGCTAGACCATCTCCCTGCTTTAAACCACATTCCGTTCGAAAGCTGGTTGTGGAATCGGTTTGTATTCTCACCTGGGATTCAGTGTTCGGCATTGTGAGTCTTGTTAGTCGGACTAGTTTTGGAGGAATTCCAAAGTCAAGCATGATTTGGTACAGTACGCTCCTGTCGATACTGTCGTATGCTTGTTTAAAATCTACGAATATTTGGTGCACGTCTGTGTTATATTCCCAGCATTTCTCAAGCACCTGTTTCACCGAGAATATCTGGTCTGTTGTAGATCGTCCGGTTCTGAATCCGCCTTGGTATTCGCCAATTATTTGATTAGTATAGGGCTTAAGACGACGTTCAATTATTTTTGTCAGTATTTTATAGGACGTACACAACAATGATATACCTCTGTAGTTCTCACAGCAGAGTTTGTCTCCTTTCTTGTAAATTGGACATATAATGCTTTTTCGCCAGTCGTCGGGTATGATTTCCTCTGTCCAAATTTTGCATATCATGCTGTGCAGTATTTCAGCGACACAGTTTCCACCGTTTTTCAGAAGTTCAACTGGTATTTCGTCAATTCCCGGCGCTTTGTTTCGTTTTTGGTCACATAGGGCTGCTTTGATTTCAGGAAGCGTGGATGGTGTCGATGATGGTTCATCTTCGTCAGTTGAGGCTTGAATTGAAATGTTGTCTGTCGTTATCGGCGCTACTGAGATGGGATTCAAAAGATGTTCGAAGTATGAAGCCCATCTCCTTTTGATTTCTTCTGTGTCGCTGATGATATTGCCCTCTGCGTCTTTGCAGAGACTGGTTTTTGGTTTATATCCCTTTTTCAAGTCTTTTACTATGGCGTATGCGTCCCGCGTATTATTTTTTCTCATGTCGTCGTCCATTTTTTGTATCTGTCATTATGGTACTTCCTTTGTTTTCGTCTGCAGGTCTTTTTCGCATATCGCCTAAGCTCGTCATATCTTTCTTTTTTGGCTCGTGTTGGTCGTTCAGTAAAAACTTTGTAAGCTTCGTCATTTGTCACCACGTGTGCATTGAAATATGCACCAAGGGGTTGGCCGAGAACTGAGAAATACGGCTTTTCACACCCTATCCTTTTCGAGGAAGCCAATGACAGTAAAATTAAAAGGAAAAAAATCCCTATTGGAATTAGGGGATTACACATCTTCCATGCAGATCAAATAAAATTCCGTTCTCGTCGTGAACCGCAGGAATTCCAGCGTGGGTCGGCCTCAAGGCACGTAGTCCAAATTCGAAAATTGTCCCGATTCCGTGATCGTGAATGGTCCCTCTTGACCTCGGTATCCCATGCAGAGAACCACCTAGCGTATAAGGTCAAGGTTAACTGGATAAAACAATAATTCAAAGATATCAGCTCGATACGAGAATCAAATTGAAGTATAAACTTAAAATCTATTCAGGAATTATCTGGAAAATTTTCCTTTTGAATTACGCAATTCGTTGTATGATATTACAACTTTGGCAGTGAAGTCAATAAGGTTAGGTAAAAGTAATCTCTAATTAAATTCCTATCGACGATAGCTTTAAATCAAATTAAATCTTCATTGATATAACAAAAAACAAATCCACGTTATCATTTTATTGAAGTTTATACGATCATTGAACACCGCTTTGATGACAAAGCGGCAAGGCTAAAAGGTAAAATTCCGAATTCACAGCCAAATCGGAATTGAGGTAAGTGAATTTACTTCTATGAAACACGGTAATTTTATGCCCCAATTGAATTGATGTTTGGGTTCACCGAGAATGTCTTACTGAATTGAGCAAAAATAACTATTCAAACGTCATAGATATCACTCCACTCATTTTGAGCATAGATAGTAAGAATCGGTGGTACTACAGTTCCGTTGAGTAAGAAAAAGCAAGCCAATGAGCCAATAGTAGTGCGGTATGGCAAAGTGATCAAGAGATGGAATGTTAATTGAGCAAAAGTACAACAGCTTGCACAGGATATTGAAATGTTGGCGCTGTTGTCCTTTCCTAGCATGGATACAGCAAACCGAGATGAATCGGCAGTGGACGCATGAATCGACGCCCCAGAACCATCATCGCCGTCTCCAGACTTCATCGTGGCGAAAATGACCTATGCGTGAGTGGCCGAATTGGAAACGTCGGAAATAAAAGACGTGAATGCAGACGAAGACAGCGAAGAGGAACGAAATGCTCAGGATGTGTCGCCAAGAAAGTGCCGTCGAATGATTGGCGAACTCGGAGGGTTAATGTCGGAAACAAACATGGTGCCAGAGGATGAGCCCAATAAGCAGAACTTAAACATCAAGGGTCCACGATGTTGGAATTGCAGACAGACGGGACACTAACGACGTGACTGTTGGAAATGAAGGAGAACATTAATTTCTGGGGTAGAATAACGTTATTGCCGTAATTCAAGAACGTCGCCGAGGGATTATTCGAAATGTACCGCACATTTCGAAACGCAGAACTGCAGACACGGCCAGCATCCAAAGAATTATTTGCGCCAGATAGTGGCGAGTAAAACTGTTAGGGAGAATGAGCGGAAATTGAAAGATACTTCACGGAGCATGAACAACAAGAGCAACCTGAAGGAACCGTAGTGGAGAAGTGGCCTGTCTAGAGATGAAAGCTGTCTGGCTGGGGAGCGAGTCACGTACCGACAACGTATTCGAAATAACTCTTCAAGTCTTCAAGAGGGCTGTTTATTCATCGACGAGGAGAGATCGCCGCGCTCACACCGCAATTGGAAAGGCGTATTTATCACCGGGGCGGATGACGCGGATTACCAGAAGCTTAGCGCAAAGATGGCAGCAGTTGGCAGAGCGGCGAAATGCCATGGCCACATAGAACCATATCTTGACCGTTTTACGTTAACAGTCCAACACGAGGTCGCAAGTTGACTGTTGTCTTTAGCAACACGAATTGTTTTTGTGACGACAATCATCAACGCCCCCGAAGGTAGCAGTCTATACCAAATGCAAGTTTAGCATTCATACTGCTGGTGAATGCGAGACCTATCTAAATCTCTGCATTCGCCCAGTATGTGCTGCCGATTTTCGAGCTCAGCTCCACATGCACAACCCTCAGATTTATTTCTACCCACCCGATGGAGGTAGAAGTTCATGCCGCCATGGCCTGTCAAGATATAACCCAGACTGCGGGCATATTCAAAGTCCATGTTATCCCTGGCATTGCTCGCGACTCCAATAAAGTCGAAAGTCACTCTGCTCTTATCGCCAGTAATGGGATACCCTTCCAGATCTTGTAGGTGATAGCTCTGCGCTTCACCTCCAAGTTAGTTGGCGAAACACCCATGAGTACCTGCATGGCTTCAGTAGAAAAATATACCCGCAGGATTACTCGCTGGCACGAGTAAATAGCACGGGTTCATGTGCCAGTCGCCAAGACTCCCATACGTACCATATCGACGATCCATACGCTGCGCATGCAACGAATAGACCGTCGTATATGACAGGTACCGCTCTCCTGGCCAGGCCCCATTCTTTCCACAGAACTCTGCGGATCTGTCCCACAGTGATAGTGAGATGTACTCTGAGCTTTCGCAGAACCTCAACCGCTCTGAAACTCTGATGCCCAGATACCTAACGAAAGTCACGTATCTGAGCCCAGCTCCATCCAGCTTTATAAAGGGAGGAAGCGAGTGCGACAATTTGCCTTTCAGCAGCATTATCACCGTCTTCTCCCTCGATACCCCAACTCCCCACCTTTTGGCCCCATTTCAGAACGAGCGTTGTACCCTTAAGCTCCAGCTCAGATCGAGAACTTTCCTTTACCAATATGAGGAGATCGTCAGCATACGCCGCAAAACTGCTTGAGTTCGAGAGTCGAGCCATGGCCACAGTAACGATTCTGTTCGGGACGAACAGGAGCTAAGGAAGGGTAATGTTGCACGTTAGCCATAGTCAAATATACTGTCATTCACAGTACTCTCTACTTGTTTATCATCAAATTAATGCGCGCGTACGAGCACCACAAAGAACGCTATGCGACTGGATCAGAATGTTAAGTTCATCACCCAAAAATAAATAAATGCGCGATCATCAGCCATAAGAACATCTGAATTGCATTCTTCTCATTGTACGCGAACACGACACTGAGCGTTCCATCAACTAGCAAACTACACGAGACCCGACTGACAGGAAAAAGGACCGAACAAGAACGAAATAATCCGAATATCAATTGGAATTTTCAACAACAACAACAGCAAGGAAAAGACTCGCAGCGATCGGGTGGACTCGGGTAATGACGAAGTGCTTGATGGACGGCAACAACTGTGATTGGGTAAATTCGGGCGATGAGTAAATGCTATATGGAAAACAACAACAGCAACACGTATGGGCTCGTATGAGCGAGAAAGGATTCGGGTAACGATTAAAAGCAATGAACAGTGATTTACATGACAAGGGGAACGAAGAAAGCCGACTGTGACCGATGGCAAACGGATAGCGAACGTGATACGAACGAATAGAAGGCGATATAAATAGACGAAGCGTTTGTGAAACAGGCAGTTGAGTTGAGACTCAGAAACGAAAGAGTCTGATTTGAAGAGGTCAACGAGTGATTTGACATTAAAGGCGAAAGATTGGCGAGCGATAGTTTAGAGCGAAAAGTCTCAGGTGTAATACGGTTAGTTGAATTAACTCAAGTTTTGCTGTGAACTTATTAAATTGGTGGTTTTGTTTCTTTACTTTAAATCCAACGACCCTTGCGCACTTCAATATGTTGTGAACTTAAATTAAGAATTAATTTTAACTAAATAGTTTTCAGAATGCCTCCATCCCAACTTGACTCCTTTTATCATCGTTGAATTCAAATGCGATATTTGAAAAAATATTCTTATAATCACCGATTCTGTTCTGAAATTCTAATTAATCTAAATATCTTATGCATCCTTATAAAGATAAATATCGACCAGCAAAAATGAAATAGTACTTTGCATGATTTTGATGAAGCGTTGACATTTAACTACTTCACATTTTTAAAAATAAATGGGATGCAGTCCGCTTGGATAATGCTGACATTAAACACGATCCACACAAACATAACTTCTAAATTAATGCATATAAGAATAATTTTTCATAAATACTTCGAATTGTACTTGATCATATTCTAAGTTAAAAAAAAACAAGGAAAAAAAATGCGCACGCTAGACTATTGTCAGCTTTTTTCCATTGCCAGGGCCGGTCTGAATCACTATCATACTATTCCGATAATTTATCGATAGTCATTATGTTTAGTGCAAGTACTTTAAATTATTTATCGAATTCAAAAACCGATAATAACATATACGAATAGGTCAATTCATTGATGTCGCGTCTAGTCATTGGCAATTATTTGATAAGACACGATGATAAGGTAAACATATGCCATGAATAATAGGTGTATAAATGAATGTTAACAAATGAATTGTAAATGAATTCAATAAATTAGTCACCTTTTGGTTCTATTAAATGGATATTTTTCATGACCGACAGAGAGGCTCGTTCGTCCTTCAGTAATATCATGCTTCTTTTATAATTGTGTTATCATTAAAATACAGAATCTACTAACTTTAAAAATATAACTTGAGATAAATTAACGCATTCGGTTGCAGCCTGGTGGGTAGAGTGCCAGTCTACAATGCGAAGATCGCGAGTTCAAGTTCCGGTCGACGTATACTTTCAGCACACTACTTGCGTGGGTATATCTGAGCCACTTCCATCTGCGAAAATTAAAATTCGTAGATAGAGGACAGTGCGATGGGCTAACAACTCTTCCACAATAACAAATAAAATGTAACCTGGAGGTTAGGAGAAAGAATGAATCTATACGTATTCATTAAAATGTAACGGCATATTACCAAATATGTTGCGAATAGAATGAGTCCAGTTTAAACTAGAAACTTTAACCATTTATGAACTGGAGATATGTACATAGTAGTAATATCTACGCAAATCACTAGTTACTAGCTATGTACATGACAGTTTAACGAAACGACATGATAATCTTTACACACCGGAGGATTTCATGACACTTTCGATGCGAATGTAGTACTGAAAGTAAGTCGAAAGGTCTCTGATCCTACATACAAAAAGTGTCTTCGAAAGTCAACCCTTCGGACGAAAAGCTAATAATTAAAAATAAATTGCCGATAGATGTCTTTGAAGTCGGTTATCTCTAGTAACACCAAGCAGAATTTAGAACATAAATACATGTTAGAAACATTTTTTGTCAAGAAAGTGTGCAATTTCGATCAACAACTTAAAAGTTATTACAGTTTGAAAATGGTGGTATCTCTGAAGAAATTCGTGCAATTTTGAAGTTTTACTTCCACGAAGGCAAGAATACGTTGCAGGCTCATGAAAAAATTTGTGAAAATTTGACGTGTAGCACAATAATGGTTCAGGCGATTTCGTTCTGGTAACTTTGATTTTAAAGTCTATGGCCGTCCAATCACGGAAAAGTGGGCGAAATCTTTCAAAAAGTCGATGAAAATCCACATGAGACTACGTATCAGATCGGTGCGGACCTAAACATTACTCAGAAAAGTGTTTTGAGTCATTTGCGTGTGGCTGGATTTGTTAAGATGTGGACATTAATTCAGGTATCCGAAATTAAATTAATGCCTTTGAAAGAAAGGTCCTCAGAGAAATCCTCGGACCTGTGAGGGAAGACTCTATCTGGAGAATACGATGTAATAGAGAAATGTATGCCATTTTTGACAATCGAGAAGTGTAAACCCTTATAAAATTTAATAAGCTGCAATGGGCTGGTCATGTGAAGGGGATGAATGACGAAAGAATTCCCAAACGCACACTAAAAGGAAAAGTTAATGGACTAAGACTGGTTGGAAACCACGGAAGTGCTGGGAGGAATCCAATGGCCTAGACAGTAAATCACTCAAACTGGAGGACGCGGTTACTGAACCGAGATGGATGGAGGCGAAACATACAGGAGGCCAAGGTCCGATTTTGGCTGTAGCGCCATCGTAAGTAAGGATAAAAAGCTCGATGAGTGGGCGCCGAACAATTTTCTCGATCGAATTTGTGCATTCAATTCAGCCAGTTGCTGTAACGGTTCCAAATCACACAATTACATTAACTGGAAGGGTCACTAAAAGCACCTCATTATAGTTCGACAAAGCCCTGCATTTTGAGCGAAATTTGAAAAGTGCCAACCTTTCTTTGGGACGTTTTTCACACCAACTGCGCAGTTTTACATAATTAGTTAAAAAGTTACCAAAAAATTTAACAGAACTATGATTGGGCATGCGATACTCTAGATAAAATGAGAAAGAGTTTAGTGTACCTCTTCTGATTATAACTCCTCCCATGCAAATATCTATATTATAAACCAGCAAACGCCCGCGACTTCGTCCACATAAAAATCGCAATAATAAGCATTTTTGAGAATGTTAGTAATAGTTAGTAATACATTATGTGGGATATATAATCTGCTTACTTTAATGGCTCTTTGAACACAATGTTTTGTATTTTGTTGGAATCAGAACCATAAATTATTAAGAATGATATCATGATACTCGCATTTGAATGGGCGAGGCTCCTGATCAAATCAATCTCATGATTTGAGATCATATACGTATTGAAGAGCATTAAGAACATGTGATAATTATAGCTTGTGTTAATTAAAAAGTAAGCCCAAAATAACATTAAGCTTGAAAACGTAACAGGACTACGATTGTGCGTAGGGCCCAATCATACGATACTATAGATGAAATCGACATTTTTGTGATATTATGTAATTTTGTATGGGTAGTGGCTGCATTGAACTAATTTGTTTCACATCATGCTAGAGTAGCTATAAAAATGTTTTGTACCAAATTTAAGCTTCAAAAATTGAGTAGATATTAAGAAACTAAGTGCATTGAATTTAATGAAATTGTGCAATTTGTATGGGAAGTGGTAAAAGAAAAGGGGGGTTTTTGGTGATATTTCGAGAATCAACTATAATGATTACGCAATTGATATACATTAAATTTCAGGTCAGTATCATTCACGCTTTTCAAGAAAATCGAATTTTTGTAAAGTCGTGGAATTGTGTCACATTGTATGGGAGGAGGTAGAAGGAGTGAAGCTACTCGATTAATTTTTTCCCGATATTAATAATGCTAATTAAGGATTGAGTACAAAATTTTAGCTCGATGAAAGTTATATGTATTGGGAAAATTAGTTTATAATATTTCATGAAAAAGTGCAGTTTGTATGGGAGGTGGTGGAAGGAATAGTGAATTTTTGAGAAACAACTATAATCATTATGCAATTGATATATTTTAAATTTTAGAACTGCATCATTCACGCTTTTCAAGAAAATCGAATTTTTGTAAAGTCGTGCAATTGTGTCACATTGTATGGGAGTGGGTTGAAGGAGTAAAGCTACTCGGTTAATTTTTTCCCGATATTAATAATGATGCTAATTTAGGATAGAGTACAAAATTTGAGCTCGATGAAAGTTATACGTACTGAGAAAATCGGTGTATAGCATTTCATGAAAAAGTGCAGTTTGTATAGGAGGTGATAGAAGCAGTAGGTGGTTTTAAGTGAATTTTTGAGAAAAAACTATAATCATTATGCAATTGATATATTTTAAATTTCAGATCTGCATCATTCACGCTTTTCAAGAAAATCGAATTTTCGTAAAGTCGTGGAATTGTGTCATATTGTATGGGAGGGGGTAGAAGGAGCGAAGCTACTCGGTTAATTTTTTCCCGATATTAATAATAATGCAAATTAAGGATAAAGTACAACATTTAAGCTCGATGAAAGGTACACGTACTGAGAAAATTGGTGAATAGCATTTCATGAAAAAGTGCAGTTTGTATGGGAGGTAGTGGAAGGAGTAGGAGGATTCAAATAATTTGTATACCGTAGATCACATTTCTGATGAAAATAGTATGTTCTAAATTTCAAATGGTTTTGAAGAAAATTTGATTATTGTTTTGGAAAATGAGTCATTTTGTATGGGAGGGGGTGGAAGGCGTGGGGGTATTGAAATAAGACCACACGCAGATTACATCTCGGTGCACATCTAATAAACTGTGAAAGTTTCATTACAATCGGTTTAGCCGTTTTTGCGTGAAAACCGGAAAGGCAGACAGACAGACAGAGAAAATATTTAAAAACGTGTGTTTCTGCTTAGTTATTGCTAAAATAAAGCAAACTTATTTATAGCCATTTATAAACAAATAACAGACAGACACTACAATTATATTTATATGTATAGATTCAAGAAAAGCATTTCTCCTTCGAACATATGAGAGCTATCAACTTTGAAATTGAAACAAAGTATGTATGTTGATAAGCAGTTTCAAGACCATCTAAAAACCCTCCACTTCCTCTGTAACCCCCATAAAAATGCCCCAATTTCTGGAAAACTATGTCAAATTTCTTTGAAAATAATGAAAACTACAAATTTTAAATTCAGTACGAAACATTTTGCATGCCACGTTCGGTGTCATATACAAAAATTACAAACCTCCCCCCTCTGCTTATACCACCTTCTATGCAAAAGTCATAGGCCACTATTCCAAAGAATTTGAGATGACACATTTTCCGATACTTTAAACTCTTTCCCATTTTATTTAGAGTATCATATGATTGGGCTTTACGCCTAATTAAAATTTTGTTCTTTTCTTCTTCATATTTTGGCAATTTCTTGCTTCAAACGCACTAACAATGCCATATAAAACTCGCTATTGATCCTGCTACGCTTTTTAAGATAGTCAAAGAATATTATACCAAAAAACGGAGGACATAATCTTTCCAGCTGACGTTTGCATTTTCGGCTGCTTCGGACGGCTTTCATCGGGTTCTTCCCACTCAGCTGACTGCCGATTTGACTCTGCAGCTTTCTACATACCAAGCTAGGCAGAACTGACGTAGCGGCCATCTTGAATGACTGCAGTGGATGTAACGTCATGGATTTTTCCATTTCAAAAGACCACCTGTATTAATTTTGAATAATCTTGTCGTAAAAATACGTTTTACCGAAAACAACGCAAAAGCATAATTAAATCAAATTCAGCAAGGAAATATTACGAGGGTGCATACTTTTTCGTAATAACCAAAATGCTACAGTTATCTGTGTGAAAATTAACTGGAGAACACTGCACAATATGAGTGACAGACTTTTTTCGGTGTGAGAAACCGACATTTAACTTTGAACGCACTTTTTTCAATTAAAAATCTATTGCACTGATATCAACGTGTAATAGTTACATGCCGAGCACTATTATTAAAGTACCTTAGAAAGCTGAACTATCTTTTACACTGCATTTGAGAATAAACGCGATTCTTACGATGCCCGCCGTGTCTGCTCCATACAAAAGCGAGCGAATTTGTATGGAACTGTAATTTTTATTATGACTCCAAAGTGTTGTTGGATTGACTTACATGGCTTTCTACTTTAGAGGGCTTTGCTCTGCAGTGTATTGATGGATCCATGTTTCATCCATTGTCACATAACGCATAAAAAAGTTATTTTATTGAACTGAAACTGTGCTCTGAATCGTCGACGCGTTGTTGTTTTTGATCAACAGTGAGCAAACGCGATACCCACTAAGGTGAACACACAGTCTTTTTATATATATATAGGATGCCAGCTATCTCTTGCAACTGCACTTTACGGTCTTCCGAAACGATTTTGTGCATATTTTTTATGTAATAACAGCCTCATTTGGACGTCCAGAGCGTTCAGCATCATCGGTGTCGGTACGACCACGCATAAATTCCAAACCAACGTTCGACTGTTGCTTTCCATCGAAAGCAAGTGTCCCCATAACACTTACCAAGCCAAACTTTTGCTTTAACGGTATTTTCTCCCGTCAAAAAGCAATGTTTTATCAACACGCGAAATTCTTTTTTTTTATTGTTTTGGGAATATCAAAAGTAGCGTCACTGTAACTTCTGAACTAAACGTCAGAATATCATGAAATTTTGACACGTATCGTCTAAAGGTTGGTACTTTCTAAAAATCATATGGATTTGTCAATAGTGGTGCCATATACAACTCATTCTACGAACTTATTGGTTGATGTAGTAGAATAATATAGTTTTCATTCGAGTATGAATAGCAATCAATACGACTCCTAATCAAAAACATCAATAAAGAGTTGAATTGAGATGAAAATATCTAACAATATATTCCCAACCGCTTCTGAAAGTATCCGAATTTTTCGAACGTTATTCCAAAATTCACGTAGTTCACAACAAGTTTCTGTAATGATTATTTAAAATAATGCAGAGCTAATCGGAAAACGATGAATGAATTTGATTGATCGTGCTGAATTTTGTGCGCCCTTTACTTTGTGCCTTAATATACCATATACACGAAGTTGTGTTTTTCGTTGAAAGTATTGAATTTCGTTAAATGAAAAATCACCATACTTGCTTTCAGAACATTTGCTTCGAAAGTAATGCGAATTCTGGCGGCGTGTAAAAACTATAAATAAAATAAACTAAAATAAAATATTTTCTGTTTAGTATAGAATGTGTATTCTATGCTTCTGATCAGAGATTAACTATCGCTATATAATTTTCTATCTCATTGAAATGTTATTCGTTATTTATTCACATAATTCCTTCATAAATACACAGCGAAATGAGGGCAAACTTTAACATCTGCTGATTTAATTCCAATACTATTATGATCATAAATCTACACGACTGGTTTTCAGTTAACACAAGGCGTATACGCTTGATCTATTTTCCTGCGGAATACTACATCCAATCAATAATTGAGGTTACTCTAACAATATTAGATAATGAAGTTGTCATCGAATGCAGAGTCATTTGAGCGGTAAACTTTAGCACTTTTACTGATCTTTAAGACTAAATAAATGCCAAAGTTAGTAAAAACGGTTAAAGAAAACAAATATTACATTTTACGATTTCACTGAAATGAGCAAGGAATCTAAGCTGTAATGAGCCGAAATATAGCTCGTAAAAATTCACAATTTTCTATTTTTGATCTGTAACAACACAATATATTTTTGCGATCTTAAGAAAAATAATTTGAACCATGACGAACTACATATAACATATGTACGACACTACACCAAAACTGGAGATACCAAAAATAATTAGAAATAGGGACACACAATTCTTAAGTTAGTTACGATCTTGTGCTTGCTGTATAAAATTGTCGTTAAGCTAGTTGAACTTCGTTTAAATAATTGAACTCTGGATGAGATAAATTAAGATTGTAACAAACATCATGTCGGCCGATGATATCGACCGCACATGTTTATCATTTTATAATATACGCGTAGATCCAGATCGGGTGAATCATATAAACACGAGCCTTTATGTATTGTCTAGAAACATAAGAAGCACAAAAATGCTTCTAGACGAAAGTTTCTTAAAATAGAATCGAATGTTCGGAAAAATTGAAATTTTTCAGTAGATTCTTTAGAGTGTAAAAATATTTTGCAGCATTGATAATTTTTGAGTTATTTAATGTTATCAAGATTTTTGTTTTTAACATACCTCAGCCCATAGGCAGACAACCAATGATGCACATGTCATCAGGAGCGGATAATATGCTGACATTAATGTTGAAGCCCATCCTGGTTGTAAAACTTCCTGTAATTTGATTATAACGATAAGTAAAATTTGAGAAAGTAAATTAATTCAAACCTACCGGCGTTGTAAAATATGCTCCGCGAAGCGATGCTGCGACAAAAACAATAAAATATAAAAGTTTTTGTGCTGTAAGGCGACAGGCTCGCAACAAGGAAGGCTGTTTTAATCGTTGATATTCCGCAACGATACAAAGCATCAATTGTACAACCGAGATGAGTGCGACGAAATAGAATACGGCCGAGATACCAGCATGATATGGTAGATTGAAACCGGAACATTCATCGCCACTATATCGTATCTCGCATAAGCAAGTACCATTTAAACAATCGCCCCTGCCCGAACATGTTGCACCATCATCTCCAGGAGGGGCATTATCAAACACTCTCTTGGAGCACCTCATCAAATTATGGAAGTGTGATAACATCCTTTGCTAGAAAGTCGACCTAAAAAGATAAAGAACAAAAAAAGAATTGTATTAGATAAAATTTATTGGGATTGGAGTTAAAAAAGCCTGTAAAATTAAGAAATATTTTTTATCAGTCTTATAGACGGTGAGCAAATGAAAAACAATAATAAAGGTTATTTACATGGCTTTGTCTTGTCTTTTCGGCAACATTAATTCAAAATAAGCCTACACCACACCAAATACATGCAAAGACAGAACGGATTAATTAAAATTCAGTAAACCAGAAGCCATGAAACTCAAAGATAACTCCGAGCGAGCGATTATTTAAGAGGTCATAAAATATATGATTGTTGACGGGCTGATAATTTTAAATGGTTTATTATTATTATTTATTTATTTTTTTTTTCAAAATTAAATCAGCAGAGCTCTTGGCTAAGAAAGTGTGAAAACATTTTTTTTTTAATTTAAATAGAAGTCAGAAAGCTTTTAAATCTTCGACTCGTCAATGCAGCACTTAATTTTTTTTCAAATCCACACAGATCGGCAACGTTTGCGTTATCAAGACATTGATAATACTTCAATTTGTTTTGTCGTTATTTACACTTTTCACTACATAATATCAATTTTGCCATTTATTTTATCATTTTCGCATAAAATTCAGCCAAAAATATTATAGATAAGGGTTCTTAAGGCTGTCTGAATTAGAGAATAGTATGTTGAATTGCTAATTAATTTCAATATTTAAATCTGTTTTCAGTTAGTGAATGTCGTCGGATAGAAGTGCGGTCATGGTACTATGCGAACAATACTGAAAAAGTTTTTCGTTATTAAAACGAAACATGTGGTCTGATAAGCGGATGGCCATTTAGTGTTTGATAACACTTCGTCTGAAATGATATTGCGATTACCGACAGTATACGTGTTTTCAGTTCAGTCATTGTTCAACTATAGTTGGCTGTTAACATTCGGATTAAGAAATATTTATTAGAAAGAAGATAAAAATTTCACATGAGTTTTTGTAGTGAACTTTGATCGATTATATTACAGTTTCAGTGCTTATTAACATTGAAAGGTTTTTGTTTACTTACAACAAATCATTTCTGTCGAAAAGTAAGGCCAAGTTCGTGAACGGGCAAAATCGATCCACCCCTTCTACTCCCTCCCATACAAAATGACTCAATTTCGGAAGTTCATACAAAAACTATTTGAATCGCTTTACTCCTTCTACCACCTCCCACACAAACTGCACTTTTTGTTGAAATACTATAAGCCAATTTACTCAGTACTTATAAAACTTATTGAACTGAAATTGAGCACTAAACATTTATTTAGAATTATTAGTAAGATCGAAAAAAATTAACTGATTAACTTTACTTCTTCTAACCCCTCCTATAGAAAGTGACGCATTTTCAGAACTTTACATAAAATCGCTTTTATTGAAAAATATGAATGTTATTGGTCTGAAATTTGAGAATGTCATTTGCATAATCTTCATAGTTATTATTGATACCACCTCCCATACAAACTACACAATTTCACTAAATTTAATACACTAATTTTCTCACCTATCAAGTTTTTGAATTTCAAATTCTGTATAAAACATTTTGCTAGCAACTCTATAATGATGTGAAAACATTAATTCAATGCCGTTACCCTTTCTACCACTCCCCATGCAAAGTTTCTCAAAATCAACAAATTTCTCTTTCATCTAGAGTATCGCATGATTGGGCTTTATGTCCAATCATAGTCCTGTTATGATTTTTATATAGCTTCAGATCTTCTTGCTTATAAATAATTTTAAATCTTCTTGTGTTGGGACACATGTTATGGCGGCATAGATTTGTCCATTTGAAAATTCAAATTTATTCAGAAAAATGATGTGCAAGATTTACAAACTTTTCTTACTCAAGAATAAAGAAAAAAAGTAAGTAAAATTAATTACAAAATAATTAAAGTTACATATAACTATCGTAAGTCAATTTTATAAGGTTCCAAACTAATCATAATGTTAAAAATAAATTGATACTTATAAAACAAGCAAGTGATTTCGGAAACTGCGAACTGTGGCAGCACTCTGGATATAGCTACAATTTTATTCCATAACTAATTTGAGTGGACAAAGTAAGAGCGCTGCGAAATTACCGTTTGCCATCTCGGAATCAATATGACAGTCCAACGCGTAGACTTTAGGAATACAAGCCGATTTATCAGATACGTAGGCTTCCCAGATTTTATCAGTCGGAACAGAAAAATCAGAGCGCATCGGTTTACATAGGTTTGCAGCGAGCAACCGAATAAGGAATCTCCTTAACCCATAAATAAAACGAATACAATCATTAAAGGCAACTTCGAATTTTCGTGCACAAATAGAATAGAGAATGGGCAACACCAGTCTTCCATAAGTGAAAAGAGATATTAAAACATGTCTTAACCAGCATCAATCGCTTATCAATAGAAAGAATACTAGCGAACAGCCAAAACCCGCGTAATCCTGCATACATTTGACCAAGAACAGCTTTAGTATAGCTACAGCATTTCATAGAAGAGTCGAGCAGGACACCCAAGTTACGTACTCGTGTAAGCAATTGCAAAGAAGACCCATTTAGCACGACAACTGACAAATTTGACGAAGATAGTTTCTCTAAATGGTTATAAAAGATGATGTATTGAGATTTGCCGACATTCAACGGTAGATTATTTTGAAAAGACTACTTATAAATCCTGTCAATGTCGCTATTGATGCGCGCCGCACAATCTTCAACCAAACCTCTAGCGCTAAAGGTGTAATAGCGCTACCGATGTAATCTGTGCGAAATCGGCATAAAAATGATAATTGTTGTCTTCAATTACCTCTGATAAATAATTAATAAATAAACTGAATAAGAGAGGACCCAGAATGGAGCCCTGAGGAACGCCACTAGAAAGGTGCGTAGAGGATAACATTTTTTCACCCAATTTAACTCGTTGATATCGGAAGGATAAAAAGTTCATCAAGAACATCGTTACGTTGTGCAAAAATTAAAAAACTAGATGAAAGTTTTTTGATAAGTAAGGAATCATCAATTCTGTCGAAAACTTTTGAGAAATTCAACAAGACCATGCATGTTATTTTGTCCATAACTGCCATCTTGTGAAAAAATTGTTTTTCTCTGCGAAATTCCGTATCTGAAGAGACATTATCTTTTCAAGAGCTTTTGATGAAAAGCACAAGATGCTGATAGGACGGAAATCGGAAACCTCAGCAGGAGATGGTTTTTTCTGGAGGGGTAGTACAGTAGCATGCTTCTATTGTAATGGTCGGGAAACGAATTCGTTATCAAGGACGTATTGAAAATATGCAAAATATAACTATGAATATACGAAACTAGAATTTTTAAGAATTTTGGGTTTATGTTATCAGGACCAATTGCATTGGGTTTGATGAGGTATACGGCTTCCAATAACTCGCTACTATTAATGCATCTAAAAGACAATGTCCCATCGCCGTCAATATGAAGGAACTTGAGTTCTGCTACTGCAAGACTATTTGCGCTAAAAGATATTTATTCATCCCCTCGGGACCAAAATTGCACTGAGAACTTGCCTTACCGACCATTATCCGAAATTATCATTTTGGGACAATTCAAATTTGTAATATGCTCCGAAAAATATAAAGAAAAAAAAGTTTCTCGGCCGAAAATCGAACCCGCGTGACAGGCGAGCATTCCACCACACAACCACCGATGCTGAGGAACTTGTTTCGCCAAAATTTAGCCACAATTTTTGAACCTAATTTAATTAAATTTAAATGGATTTAGTTTTAGACATCGAGTCGTTAGTTTCAAACTAAAAAAATTTTATTTTAAACTCTTGCATGGAATAAAAATTATTTGAAATTATGATATTTTTATTGTAGTCAAATCGTAAAAAAGAATATCGGCCGGGTATCGAACTCGGAGCTGCCCGCGTGGCAGGCGAGTTTTTCCATTGAACCACACCGATACCGACGAAATTATCTCGGCAAAACTTAGTAATCAACTTAATGTGCGTCCCGTGACTTCAAATATATGCACGGTTTTTCCTTATTACATATATTTTTGTCAAAATATTTGCGGTTATTTACACACACTGAAGTCTATTTGGAAAAGATTGCGGAATTATGATTGGGCGAAATTGGAAAGGGGAAAATAATCTATGTCATCTCCAATTCCTTAGAATAGTGACATTTGTATGGGAGGTGTTTGAAGGAGCGGTGTTTTGTGGAGTGGAGGTTTTACATTTTTAACTAAGTAGCTCTCTAGTAGCTAGGATGTAGCCTAGAGGGTAGCGTGCTGGTCTTATAATGCGAAGGTCGTGAGTTCAAACCCCGGTCGACTTAATATAATTCCTGCACACTACTTGCTTGGATATACCTTAGTTACCTCAATCTACGAAAATGAAAATTTCGTAGATAGAGGGTTGTGCGAAGGGCTAACAACCCATCCACAATAAATAATGTAATGTTAAAGAACCTGAATATCAGGAGGCCAAGGCCTGATTTGGGCCGTGGTGCCATTGAAAAAGTAGAAGCTCTACTTGATATGCAAACATTTCGCGCTAAATTCAATGTTTGTAGCTTTTCTAATTTTCAAGGAAATTGATAAAATTACTCTGAAATTTTGGAATTTATATGGGAGGTTCGAGAAGGATTTGAACGGAATTGAAACTGCTATTTATTTTTTCCATTTCATTCTTATTTATATGATGTATTTCAAATTCTAATTTGACAGCTCTCATACGTTCGTAGAAAAAACGATTTCCTTAAGTTTTCAAAATTTCACGCATAAAAGGTTTATGCGTGAAGTTTTAATGGAAATCGATTTAATCCATTTTCAAAATTACGCATATGTATGAGATGAGGAAAAAGGAGTCAGCGAAATTAAATTTTGATAGTTTCGGGAAAATTAAATTTCTTCAAAAAACGAAATCCGTGTGTGAGGTGTTTGTAGGAATGAGGGAAGGAGAGGCGTTTGTCCGGTTTACAAGCTTAAAGCTTCTTTTTTGCTAAGAATGATATAAAAAAATTTAATTCCACAAAAGCAAGAATGCGTCGCAGGATCATGAAAGAATTTGTGCAGTTTATGAAGAGGATGTTCTACCGATACGTGAGTTCCTCTTAAATCTCACGTAGTTGATTCAGATAACAAATCCTCTAATTTTGAAGGTCTGGGCATTCAAGACGTAATTGATTCAGATAACTAATCCTCTAATCTTTTCCAGATATTCAAGTAATAACATAACATTTTTCACCAAGAAATATTATCGATACCTTATCGCATATGCAATGCATGCAACACTTAATTCTAAGAAACCAATTAGTAGATAAGTAATGATTATAACAGACGAAGCACCAGACAATGCAATCAGTTGCTGAAATGGTTCCAAAACAAGGAACTTTTAAAACGAATGGACACTGGTGATGAGAAATGGATAATTTCGTGGAAGAAGCGATCGGAAGCACCAGAAACAGTTGCGAAGCCAGGATGGACAAATAGGAAGGAGATGTTTTATTGCTGGTTGGATACAAGGGAATAGTCTACTAAGAACTGCTCCATCCAGACCAAATGATTGTTTCTAAACTTTTATTTTTTTATAGAATGACTTGTTGTAGGCAATTTGGGCCTTTATGTGCAATGCACAAACACATTCATAGAGGAAAGGAGTGGGATTGGAAAGATAGAGGGAGTGAGAACGACCGTAACGAGTGATGAAGATAAAATATTTTTCAGTTTTACTGGCTGCTACTGATAAATATTCGCAGATGTTATGGGGGGCTGAATGGTAGAAAGCGAACAGAAACCATCTACTGAGTAGACCTTCTAGTAGTGGAACTGTTTGACTTGTACATCGTTTGCCCATTTTATTTACTGTAATGAGATTTGGTGAACCAATAAAAAAAGCGACCACAAGTGACCAAATCCCGAGGACCAAATCCAGTAGGACAACGCAAGGCCAACACATCTTTGATGACCCAGGGAAAACTGGAGGAGCTTGGTTGGAAAGTTTTAATTCATCCCCCTTATAGCCCTGACATGTCGCCTTTAGGCTACAATTTATTCTGGTCTCTTCAAAACGCCCTATAGGGAAAAAATTAAATTCAAAAAATGACTTCGAAAACCACTTAACGGTATTTTTGGCTAGAAACCACAGAAGCTGCTGGTTGAACTGTACACCAATTTCTATTCCACAATGGCACTAAAGCCCAAATCGGACCTTGACCTCCTGATCTTCAGGTTCCTTAACATTTTTCATTACTTATTATGAAAGGGTTGTTAGCCCTTCGCAAAACCCTCCATCTACAAATTTTAATTTTCGTAGATTGAGGTAACTAAGGTATACCCAAGCAGGTAGTGTGCTAGAAATATGCGTCGACCGGGATTTGAGCTCACGACCTTTGCATTGTAGACCAACACGCTACCCACTAGGCTACACCCTAGCTAGTACACCAATTTCAGTAAGTGCATTTCGAGCTTGAAAGCTCGACGTACCTTGTTGAATCAGTATCATACTTACAAGGGCTATACCGAAGTGGTGGGCGGACGCTCACATACCTGATAGTCAATCAATCAAAGTCCTCTCAAGACCCCCTATAGGGACATAGGACAGAAACACGTCTATTTCATAAAGCGCGATCCTAAGCATCGGCCTTTAGCTGTTGCTACTTAATGTGCACTTTGCATAGCTACACGTCTTTCTAATTTAATAATTTAAACAAAGGTTCTATAATTACAAATATATACTGCGAAGTAAACAAGTCTTAAGCCCTCGACAGACGATGCAAGTTAAAATATATTATCTTTCATTTCGATACTAATAACATTATCTAATGCATAATTTAAATCTTAAGTTAAAACATATTATCATGCGTCCTGGATCGAGGGTCTTATTAGGTGTGGCGGTTAGTAATTCTTAATTTTTGCTTGAAAAAAAAACACGTTAAAATTGGAAGAAAAATAAAAAATTCAATGTAGTCACACATTCTCCCCATCTCTCTGGCAATTTGTGGATGATCTCCCACAAAAACCGTACTTCTTTTGAGGTGGTCCAATCATTAAGCCATTTTTGGATATCTCCATAATAGAAGAGTGCGTGGAGACATCGATGAAAACAATTGGTAGTTAGAAGGGGCCTAGTCTGGTGGGGCAAGAGTGCCCAGTCAAGTGTAGAAAGGGTCCCTTTTACCGCTTTCGCTGTGTGTGATGGGGCGTTGTGGTGCTTTAAATTACTTTTCCGTATCTTGTATTCTTATCTGCTCGGTTTTCGATCAATGCATGGTTCAAATTGATCATTTGTTGACGGTAGCGACCGGTATCAACTGTTTCACCTGGTTTTAGAAGCTCCTGGTACTCGATATCCTTCTGATCACTCCAAATACACAAGACTGTCATTCTTCTAAAGTGATTCGGTCTAGCGGCCGATTTTGAAGATTGTCCTGAGCCGGGTTCTCAAAATGAATCCATTTTTCATCTCCAGTCACGATCCGATGCAAGAAACTCCAACAAACAAAAACAGCTCCAACAAAAATGTACGTGCCGCGAATGCTCTTTATCTGGCTCAAAAATCGACATGTTTACCGCACGAAAAAAAAAACGCTAACCGGAAATCGTTTAAACAAAAAAAAAGCGTTTTGAAAGGTACCGCCATAGCAACAAAATGACATAAGAGGTTAGACTGTGAACCAACCAAGGAGGATATATAAAATGGAGTGCCTGATATGCTGTCTCATGTGGGAATAATTTTTGATTCGGAAATTTGCGAAAATCGTGTTCAAGCTTAACTTGGCTTTAAACTTTTACAAAAAAAAACATAATTTGTATTCTCTCTTGGTTGCTAATATTCAGTCAGCAATAGAGTAATTTTCAGTGGAATAGAGTTTGCTGTTTTATTTCAGAAATTTTAAGTTTTTAAATTTTTCTTAATTTTTTGGTTCGTGTCTAAGCTATTCACTTTAGCAACGTCTTATACCATCTAACGCAGGACAGAGATAGTTGAATTGGGCTTAAGTATGCCAGAAAAGGATAGCGAAACAATTCTTCGAAAATTTAACGATTGTTTCGGACAATTTAACGCGGGACAGAGTTAGTTGCAATAGGATTAAGTCTACCAGACAAGGATAGTTAAACGATTGTTTCGAAAAATTTCGAGCATGTGGCCAGTAAGGGAGAGAAATACTTTCATTCCCATTTTCTTACAAGGCAAAGCATGCTCATAGTCTCTCTTTATTATATATCTTCCTTGGAAGCAACCCTTGTTTTCAGCGCCATCTCATCATTTTAAAAAAATTAAGAATTATTAACCGCCACACCTGGCATAATGAAGAAGTTCGGATTAATAATGATATAACACATTTTCGACAACTTATTTTCTAAAATAAGAAAAAAAAGGAAAAAAACTATAAATATCTGTGGAATGAGTAATTCAAGGACACCAGTTAGATAGCTTCCTTAATTGGAATATTATTAAGAACACTAGGAAAGTATCCTGCATATAAGCAATAAATTAAATTACGACTGACTTCATGAGGTCAACTATGCGCAAAATGTTTTGCATTCACATAATGTGGGCATATTGTTGGCAACAAAAATGTTTTTTTTGTGGCAACATCAGATGTCGTTTGCATTGGGCTAGATTTTTACAGACGCGGACCAAATACGACCCAAAAAGCAATGTAAACAAAAAGAATAAGGTAAATATTTAAGTAATTACAATCATGTAAAGAAGTTATTACTGCGATGAATACACTGTAGCTTCCTATTTTAAATTTTCCGTCCAACTCACCTATATTGTACTTTCGCAAAAAAAAATCCATCTAGTTCAGGTGTACCGAAATTAATTTTCTATTAATTAGGTGTCAAGAGATTGAGCCATCAACTCTAATCTATTTTAATAATTGAAGTTTAGTTCCGAGAAATTTCTAATCAATTATTTATAAGTCTTGAAATAGCAGGCACGTAAGCGACATTTTTAAACGCCTCTAATTTAGCTTGAAAATTCAAGATACAACTTTGCATGCAACACTCAAGTAATCATTTTTCACATGTGAAATAATTTTCTAAAAATAAACCAACAAGTTATTTTATTATTTTAAAAATAAAATATTTTCTTCACTAACTTTTATCTCACATTACTGTATTACTGGTTCAGTCTGTCAACAGTCACATCGCAGTTCATTAACATATTAATTCGCAAACGTATAGGAAGCGTGATAAAGAAGCAACAAAGTTGCAATCTGTGCTAAGAGGGCATTATACTTCGTAAACTCGTAAATGCTAGCAGCATCACATTACACATTTTTTATCGCGTCGCACATTTAACATAGTAAACATCTGTAGTACAAACAATTCTAAAATACACTAAAATGTTGCAACCCTTTAATATACTCTTACAAACAAGTACAATTGTAGCAAATTGAGTCGATAGTAATTATTGTCAATCAATTACAAATTTGTTAAGTATATTACAACGAGTTACGGCGTAAAAATTTTATCGAATTGAGACTGATATTTAAGTATAGTATAATGCAACAAGAATTGTTTTTTATTTATTTTTATACAAAAGTTATCGTCTGAACCGACTAGGTAGCTAGAACGTAGTATACTGATAAGCAGTTAATGCTACTTTTGAGTCCCCTTGACGTTGTAATCAGCCCACAAACAAATACACTTATTGAAATACTAAATAATGGCTGCGGTGAGATACGGAAATGCGAACTATCTAAAAACAAATTCAATTGCCGAAATGGTCCCGGTCACATACAACAGGCATATCGCGCAATACCTTATTTAGTAACTATCATCAAGCAGTATGGCAATCTACTTTTTTTATGATTGAAATATGCTAACTTGAAGACCTACAAACGAAAATAGAAGAATTTGCATGAAAGTTTAAATAGGCATTCTCGTGTTGAATTTTAAAGTAGGCTTCATAATTAGATGGCGTCTGGTGTATACATTTCTGTTGTGAAAATCAATGTAAGATTTTGGATAAATATGGTAATATGGCACCTAGGCCATAATAATTTTAAATTTTTTCAACAGCTTGAAGAATAATGATAATAGCAACAAAGACAAATTGGGCGAACCAATTTTGGATCTTGTCTTTGAAAATAGTGATAACAATCATATAGCATGGATGTAGTGCTAAAAGAGATATAAGAAGATTAGACTGGTCAGAGGATATAATAAATAAATGAAAGGTTATTAAGCGCTGCACTTATAACTCCATATGAATCTATTAAGGGATGTTCAGTTGTTGTAATAGTAATTTCTGATCAAGTAACATAAGTGTTAAATAAGAGCACCACAAAAGAATAGGAAAAAAATTTAAACAGCACTTGCATTGTATTTATTGCCAGAGATGTGTTCAGGTCAGCTGACAGGAAATGAATCAATCTTTATCACCATTTATGCGGACAAAGTTGTAATAGAAGGTCGTCATGATCTTTGAAAAATTAAATCGTGAAATAAACGGAAAACAAGTAAAATTTTCGGAATTGATAAAGAGTTCCTCACAATATTGGAAGACACTGCGCGAAAATATAGCCTTGTGGATAACGTGTTCGCATATATTGCAAAGGTCGTACGTTCAAAACCTGATCTATGCGCAAGTATAGGGTTATTCTATATGAGGTGTTATTTTGAATAGCCCGCTATTTCGGTAGATGTCACTTATGAAGCTGTCATTTTTTGACATTTGACAAGTAGAAACTACGCCATTAATAAAAATGGAACGATACACGCTTCAACAACGCATTGAAATTATTAAAATTCACATTATTAAAATTCACTATTCTTGACTGATGAGGCCCATTTCCACCTCGGTGGCTACGTCAACAAGCAAAACTGTCGCATCTGGGGCTCGGAAAACCCAAGAGTTACTGTTGAAAAGCCTCTCCATCCTCAACGTGGAACTGTTTGGTGCGGTTTATGGTCCGGCGGGGTCATTGGACCTTACTTTCGAAAATGAGGCTGGAGCAACAGTTACGGTGAATGGATTGCGCTATCGAGAGATGATTAATGATTTTGGACAACGTTTACTTTCAACAAGACGGCACTACGTACCACACAAGCACCGCAACCATTGATCTTTTACGGGAAAAGTTTCAAAATAACACATATTGGAAAACCCTATATATCCAAGCATTTTTATTTTGCGAAAATACAGATTCGTAGATTGGCGGTTTCTCGAAGGACTACTCCCCAGAAACAAATTTTTCGAGAATCTGAAGGTTAGGAGGCCAAGAACCTAGGCTAGTGTATATTCACGCTATTATTGAGGCGCATAGTAAGAATTAGAATATTATTGAAAGAAAAGATTTCCGGATTCTACACTGTTACGCTTTATTATTCGTGACGTTTCGGTCTCTGCTGAGACCTTCATCAAACTGATAAAGGTTTGATAAAGGTCTCAGCAGAGACCGAAACGTCACGAATAATAAAGCGTAACAGTGTAGCATCCGAAAACATTCTTCTTCTTCTTCAATGGCGCTACAGCCCAAATCGGGCCTTGGCCTCCTGACCTTCAGGTTCCTTAACATTTTCATTATTTATTGCGGAAGAGTTGTTAGCTCTTCGCACCAAAACGAAAACATTCACCAAACCATTAAAATATTATTGTAAGACGAATCCTAAATCGATTGATATTACGCAAAATTTGCATCTGGCGTCGATGGTAGAATGCTCGCCTGTCATGCGAGTTCGATTTTCGACCCATGCAACTTTCTTTTCAATATTTTTGTTAGCACATTGCAAATGCGAATTTACCGAAAATGACAAAGTATTTTCCCATGGACAGCTCTATGTCGCCATGTCATGAGTCCAAACACAAGAAAATCTAAACCTACGAGGGTGAATCAAATATAAAACGGAATTATTTTTTAAAACTTTATTGGAACATGATAAAAATACAAAGGCTTAAAATTATTTTTCTACGTAATCTTCTGATTTCATGACACATTTTTTCCCAACATATGGGTAATTTTGTTATCCCGTTTTCGTAAATGAAGATGATTGCGTCATAAGTCAATTGCACACGAAATCTTCAACAGCAACATCGTTATCAAAACGTTGTCCTCCAAGGGCTTCTTTCATCGGGTGTTCCAGTATAGTCCACGACAACGTTTCAATTTTTTTGTAGTTAAGACAACTGTATGGGGCCGAGCATTGTCTTTTCTGACGATATGCCGTTTTTGCATCATCTAAAAGTTGGCAGAAGTACGCGGCATTTACAGTTCGACGTTCGTGGAAAAAATCAATAAGTAGGACTCCTTTAAAATCGAAAAATACGGTCGTCAAAACCTTTCCAGCCGAGAGCCGAGTTTTGGCTTTGACAGGTGCAGATTCGTTCTTCGTTCGCCATTCCATACTTGCTTGCTTTGATTCGGGGGTGTAATGGTGCACCCAAATTCGTCACAAGTCACTATCCGGTGCAAAAAACCTTCCCCTTCAGCCTCATAGCGGTTCAAATGCCGTTGGCACACTTCCATATGATTCCGTTTTTGATTTTCGGTGAGAAGACGAGGTACCCACCTTGCGGACACTTTCCGAAACCCGACGTCGTCAGTAATGGTTGTCTGAGCACTGCCAAAGCTCATTCCCACCTCAAAATCAATTTCAGCTAATGTTAATCGCCGGTCGTCCTCTAAAAGTCGGCGGACAATACGAATGTTCTCCTCTGTCACGCTGGTTCTTGGTCGACGTTGGTGACCTTCATTTTGGACTGCCTCTCGCCGTTCTAAAAATTGTTTGTGGTATGAATACACTTGTGTCTCTTAAAGTGTATTATCTCCCAACTGTGCCTGAAGTCTTCTCAAAATGTCTGATGGGTTTACACCTTCTTTCGTAAGAAATTTGACTATAATACGTTGCGCAATAGGCGACGGTGCTTCTCGCTTAGACATCGCGATAGTTACTGAACGCGTGGCAATGTGACGTTCTATAGCGGTACAATGTCCTTTAGGCACGCCCGCCAGTGAGCCTCAGACCAGAGCGAAAGAGGACAGCGTGCACAAACTCGAAATCATACTTTTGTATGGGAGGGGATAGAAAGGCAGGCGCGATCTCAAAACTTTTGACGCAATTCCGTTTCAATTGCTTTTAAAAGTATTTGTGGAAATAGCTTTTAATAGTTAGGTGATAATTGATTTCTTGAAAATGGTCGAAAAACTAATTTTGTATGGGAAGGGGGTAGAAGTTTTGAAGGTATTCGACCAGTTAATATTTCATACTTTTAGAAAAAATTTTTAAAGCATTTCGCAAATTTTCATTCAAAAATTTTCAGTTTTTGTGTTTTTTTCATTACACATGAAACACCTTGCGCACGTTAGACTCCCCCCGTCGGTGCATAACAATTGTGGAACAAATTATTTTTTCTCTATGTATATCAAATAGATGTATCTATTATAGTGATTTCTATTTGCCAAAAAAATGTGACCCGTTTTTGCCCTATAAAATGCAAAATTATTGCAGTTTTGCACTCATTTTTCTCAGTTCCGTCGGTCAGGTCAATTTACAATAGAACACTTTAAGTGCAAGTTTTTTGCATTTTTTTGTATCATGTTGTCTGCATACCGAACAGCTGATTGCCTTTCGAAACTGTCAAAACAAAGCGTTTTAATTTGTCTTGTTACCTGTAATGGTTCTGTGAAGATTTTGGGAAAATTAAGAAAAGTTACGTATGCACTCATATTGTGCAAATGTGCATTTTCAGGTCAAGTTTTACCTAGTGTGCAAACCATTTTTCTAGCAGGGCAGAATTTTTTTTTACAATAAAACATAGGAACTGCTAGAAAAAATGTTAAGGGCAAAAACGGGTCACATTTTTTTGCCGAATAGAAATCACTATTAGATTGTTGCAGATGAAATGGCGACTTTCGCGATGAAGTGAAGTTAGTTGCGATTTTCATGTCTCAAACTGCCGCTAGGTGGCTCTGGTAGTAATGAATATTGAAGTATAAATACTCCTACATTTGGTCATGGAATCATTTCAGTTTAAGACTTCATTGAGATCGGAGGGAAAAATAAATAAAAAAAAAACATGGAATCGAGTCAAAAACGGTTACTTTTTCATTGCGAGTTCAAACTTGGCCACAACGCAAGGGAGGCAACCAAAAACATCATCAGGGCATTTGGAGCTGACACAGTACGCGAACGAACCACACAGCGATGGTTCGAAAAATTCCGATCAGGAGATATGACCCTTCAAAGTGAGCCATGTGGTCACCCAGGCCCATCGATAGACAACGACAAGCTGCGTTTACTAGTGGAGTTTGACTTACGCCAAACTGCAAGGGACATTGGAGAGAAACTGAGTGTACACTATTTGACAGTTTCCCGGCACTTGCAACAGCTTGGAAAAATCAAAAAGCTTGATAAGTGCGTTCCGTATGAGCTTACTGAGCAAAACACAGCACGGAGAAGTGTTCTGCATCTGCTCGTACCTATTTTCATTAATAAAATTAAGTTTTATAAGAGTTGTTTTTGAAATTTCACTAGCAAAATCGCCATTTCATCTGCAACAACCTAATACATAGAAAATTTAAACTTTGTATCTTTCATCAGAGCTCTAAAAAAATCACCCAACATTTTTGCTTACTACCTCCGTCCCCTTGCACCCCATAACTTCAAATTTTTTACTAAAATTAAAGATTATGTAGTTCTACAATCTGACAAAATTTCAATTTGATAGCTGTTCCCAGTTTTGATATACACTGGTGGTCAAAATAATAAATACACCCCTAAGTTTCTTGTAAAACATATATTTTTTCAGTTGGCAATGCTTTTCAAGTGACGTCATCAAGTGCAATGAACCATTAGATTGGGAAGTCATTGTTTTAAGTAGCAAGCCTGTTCATATGTTTTATGCGGACATGTCAATTTGAATTTGATAGTCAAAGGACCACTTTCACATTGGACAAAATAATAAATACAGTGTTTTTAAACAAGTACTTTCGGGCTACTTTTCAATTTTTTTAGTTAAGTGAAAACTTTTCTAACAAGTTCAAATTATCTGATTTTGTAATAATTCTTTAGTTCAAACATGGGCCAAAATAAGCACTGTTCCGCAGAAAAGAGAATCGAAATGCAACACCTAAGGGACGACGGCTACTCTCTTCGACAGATTGCACAAATTTCTCGCTGCTCTTTGGGAATGGTCCAGAATGCCATGAAGGAGAAGAATGATAAAGAAAATCGCGGCCGACAACGGAAAACCACTCCATCATTGGATCGAAAAATTTTGTGCGTCTCTAAAAGGAACCCTTTCGCGTAAAAAAAATCGGCCGACAATTTGTTTTTAACTCCCCCTTTTCGGACCCCAACGGATAAATAAATTAAATTATTTTTCAAGTTTGTCCCACAAACTCCTCTATATGTATGTTGATTTTCAGCTTCCTAGTTGGAACCATGGTTGAAATATTTCAATTTTTAGTTTTCGGTTTTGCGCTTAAAATAATAAAAGTAAAAAATTGCCTAACCAAAAAATTGAAAAAGCCTCTCGTCACACTATAGAGAAAATAGTTGCTAAGATTTAAAAAAAAAACAGTGTCTAAAACCATAGTTGCGAGAATAACGTGTTTAAATTTTCTGGTAGGTATAACATGAACTCCCACACCAGCTTCGTACTGTACTCATTCCTCTTGTATCTTCGTGTTTCTTATAGTTTTCTGCAATCACTTCTTAAAAGTATAAAAAATAAAAATCTGTAGAAATAAAAAAATCGATGTTTTGAAAATTTTAGAGGTATTAGCCTTAACGTAAATAATTCTTTTGTAATGCGTTGACAATGACGTAGATGTAACAAAGTTGGTTGCGATTGGTTGCGATTGGTTGCGACGGAAAATTTATCAACACAGGTGTCAAAGGAGGTGCTATACGAAATATGGTACTGATCCTGAAGCGTCCACTACAACGGTTTCTTCTTCTACTTCTACAATGGCACTGCAGCCCAAATCGGACCTTGGCCTCCTGACATTCAGGTTCCTTAACATTTTTCATTACTTATTGTGGAAGGGTTGTTAGCCCTTCGCGAAATCCAATTTCTACGAATTTTTCATTTCGGTAGATTGAGGTAACCAAGGTATATCCAAGCAGACAATGTGCTGAAATTATATATTACGCCGACCGAGATTTGAACTCACGACCTTTGCATTACAAAACCAACACGCTACCCACTAGGCTACACCCTAGCTCTACTACAACTGTTTGTGCGATAGTAATACGCCAATGAGCTTCCACTACGTCACCTTTACGCGCACGTGGATCGAACCACGACTGAGCCCAGCTTTACTGGCGTTGAAATAGAAAAATCGTTGGCCGGATGCGAGAAGCTACCTGCAGTTTTATTCACGCCAATAGAATGCACGCTATGTGAAGTGACTAACAAAAAAGACTTAAGTACTGATCAACTGTATTTTATAGGAATTTGTGAAGCCATCATCTGCGTATATTTTAGCGAAAGTCTGTCGAAGAGAAACCCTGGAAACGTTTGCCACTACAGGTGGCTGACAACCGCTAACAGAATTCTCAGGCTTCATGTAGCTCTCTAAAATCTATCCGAGGCCTTAGCGACATTAACGACGTTCATCATAAAAATCTTCATCAATGTGGTTCAAGATCAAAACGAAACCATCAGTGATCTATGGTGCACATTTGCATTAATCTATCGTCCCATCACGTTATTTGTCGAGTGATTTAAAGAACGTCCTCAAAGTAACATTAATATGGGTTCCAAGACATATGGGGATTGAGGGAAATGAAGAGGCAGACCGCTCTGCAAAAAATGGCGCAAAACCAATTTTATTGGACCAGAGCCATTCTGCGGAAAACCTTCTACTTAGAAAGTGAATTGAACAGGAGCATAAAATCTACTGGAATAGATTTTCAGGTTTATCCATCTCAATAATAAAAGAATGTATACATGGAGGTTATGTACGGGAATAAAATATCTGACAAACGCCGCACGACCGACACAACAAAATGGGGCTAAATTCAAAATAGGTCTCTTAATAAGACAGCCTTTATATCCGAAATTAGGACGAAATAAATTTGTGTTAATTTTTTTGAAATCTTTAACCTACTGCAAGCTAAGCTACATACATAGTGATGAATTATTAGTTCATGTGTTCTTTTCATATCAAATTTTTTTTTAACCGAATTGATTTTAACATTATGGCGTGCTTGAAGCTTTGAGTCACAAACAAACATTCAAACATCTAAGCAGATTTCTTGATTTATGCTCTATATGTTAGGATGGCCGCGTATTTGAGACCCTAAATTCATTCAATTTGATGGATCGTTTAAATAAATCGACAAACTTCACGGTTATTACAGTGCTTACAGTGAATTTAAATTTTTTTTTTCAACTAGCTAATGCCCAAATTATTTTAAAACTCTGTCGCTTTTTTTCAAATTTTTTATTGAATGGCAATTGACCAAGTACTTACTTCTTGTACTTTGGCAATAGACGCCAGTCCAGTAAACAGGTTTTATATTCAAAAATTTAAATAATAATTCCAAAATTAATTTATTCAACGTGCAGAATTTATTCGATCGCGATTAAAACCGGTATTGGCTTGTGTCCATTCATACAGCTGCTCTAGCTCTATCGAGATACAAAGCAGAGCTAAATTAGTACACACATGGCATCGATATTTTTTTCTATGTATTTTTTTTTTCGATCTTCAATGCCATATGTGCCTGAATCAGATTTCAAAATCGAAAACTTTTAAATTCGCCAATTGCGAATATGCCTCTTTGTTTGATATAATAAAAGTTTTTTTTTTAACGCTCACAATATTCAACAATCTTCTTTGTTTTTTAAATTAGTGAGTCCCACATACAAGAAAAGTGAACAATCTTTCAATTTCAACGAGAAATTAAAAGAAGTGCTGGACGGCTTGCGAAAAATTCTTACGATAAAATTCAATTGTTTCATAGCCAGTGTGCCATGGTTGCAAGCAATTTAATGAATTCTGCTCTGAAGTATCGATTATCCGATGGTCGTATCAATGCGAGAAGCATTTACGTCATTTAAAT
This sequence comes from Chorisops tibialis, assembly GCA_963669355.1. Classification (NCBI taxonomy): domain Eukaryota; kingdom Metazoa; phylum Arthropoda; class Insecta; order Diptera; family Stratiomyidae; genus Chorisops; species Chorisops tibialis. The sequence continues at coordinate 264,448,596 of OY770262.1, read as the reverse complement.
TGTTTGGACCTCAATTTAATGTTCTGGTAATTGTTGAATTTTGTTCGATGCAATTCTATCCAATCTTCGATTGTGGACAATTAAGTGCTGATAAACGTATTCATAGCTTGATTACTAATGTACTCGTAAGTACTGCATACTATGTATATGATGATGCCGCTTTCTTGATAGCTTGGGTGCAGTACTATTTTCAAGCACTTTCTTTTTCGGAAGGTCAAATAATATATTTTAGCCTTGAGTGAAAGTCAAGAAAAAATATTCTTTTCGGAGCCTACAGAATATAAAATAAAATTTCAGGTTTTCTCGGCCGATAACAGGTTTTTTGATTTTTTTGTCGGTTAAGAGAAATAAACTATTGGAAGAAGTCTTTTTAATGATCTAAAAACAACACCTTGCCTACAAGTCTTAACTTTCGATTGAGGTGACTATGGTTGAAGATACTCGATACACACTAACACTACTCTCCCAATAGAGTTTGGACAATGCAATAATACCAACATTACAGCGTGAGTTTAGAAGTACAAGAAAGCAACATAAGAATGTGAGAAACAGGCAAGCTTGTAGTTGGCTTGACTTTGACGGTTTTCAAATGTATGAACATGAGCATAAACTTATGTTAAATTACAAGTTTTTGTATAGATTTACTCATTGCAATCGAAAATAAATATGACTTTCGTAAATAACAATTCAATATGATTGTGTTTACTTCATAAAAGAAAAAGAAAATTCAAATTTCGGACAAAATTTCCGCGCAATTGCTGTACATGCATTGTCCAAATTCTATTAAGAGAGTACTAGTGTACATCGAGTATCTCTAACTATGGTCCGTTCACAATATACTTTTCTGGTAGAAGGTAGGAGATGGAGATGTGGCCACAAAAAAATAATAATAATATTAACGTTCGGACTCCAATATTTTTGACACGGTGGTCACGAATGAGTGTTACCAAGAGTATGATTTGATTGACAGTCAACCGTACAGCAGATCATTCATCTAACCATAAGAATAAGTTAGTTTGAAAATATCTGAATTTATCGAATGTTATCTCCAAATTCACGTAGCTCAAACCAAGCGCTAGCTACGAGTATTTGAAACAATGCATACATTGAGAGTGAATTGGGGATAAATTCTGCGCGCATGGTAGTTTGAGTCTTGAAATATACACAAAATAGTAACTTTCATCGAAAGTAGTAAGTTTCAGTACTCTTGCATCGAAAGTAACGCGAAATCTGTCGACGTGTAGTCATTTACAGTGGCGGACAAAAGTCTACGGCAGCATCTTATATGAGGTTCTGGTTAATTGGAAGCTTTAATCAAAAATCCATTGATGCACATTTTTTCAGTAACGTAAATATATTTATAAAAAACAAAAACTTTTCATAACAAACTTAAAGAGAAATTCACAAAAACAAAAAAAATTTAATGGACAAAAGTCTACGGCAGTCAGTGCTGGCTGATTTATACACAAAAAGTTTCCAACTAAACGTATCGGAATTTTTAAAATGATTTGCTGGCTTAATACTCGGTTGGGGCCCCTTTACCATCAATTACTGTTTGCAGTCTTCGGGATATAGAAGCGACTAAATTACCATTTTCTGCGGATGTAATTTTCTCCCATTCTGTAATGAGCGCTTCCTTCAACAATTTTTTATTTTTTTATGCAACATTTCCGAATTTTCCGCTCCAGAAGCTCCCATACAGTTCTATTGGGCTTAAATCCGGGCTTTGGGGAGGCGTATTCAGCTGCCTGGGAGCGTGTACAACCTGTTCTTGACGAAAAGTGCTGTGTGCTTCGGATCATTGTCCTGTTGGTAAATCCAACTCCCTCCAAGGCACAACTTCTCAACTGATGGCCTAAAATGTTGTTCCAACAGGTTCTTGTAAACATAGCGGTCTATAGTAGTTTCAACAAAAGCCAATCTGCCGACCCCAGATGCAGCTATGGCTTCCCAAACCATATCATTACCTCCACCGTGCTTGACAGTAGGAATAAAATTTTTGGTCTCTAAAGCCGTATTCTTTTTTAATGCTGCATTTTGGCATCCCAGCAAAACTAATCCGACTGACCAAAATGACGATGACATCAACAACATCACAAGTCAGAGTCAACAACCAACTAACTGATGCCTTTGACACAAATGTCGGACTAAAACAGGGTGATGGGCTGGCCCCTCTGCTTTTTAACCTAGCTTTAGAATACGTCATCAGAAAGTTACCCGTTGACACAAGAGGTACGCTGCTTTATAAATCCAGCCAGATAGTGGGTTATGCGGACGATATCAACATATTATCACGCTCTTTCACATCCGCAAAAGAAATTCTACTAAGCCTCGATCAAGCAGCAAAAGAAGTTGACCTGAAAATCAATGAAACAAAAACGAAAATAATGACACAAACAAGGAAAAGGACCCCCAATAGACAAAACATTACAATTGACGAATATAATTTGGAAAATGTGGACAGGTTAAATCCATATAAATAACCAGAGCTCACGACAAGGAATCCAGTTACTCAGTGACAGTTTCATGGAAAACACCTATCGGTGTAAGCAAGCGAAAGTGATAGATTGGCAGTGTTCCTGGGTTGTACGAATTAAGTTTTTAGAGCGAATTTAGTGAAGTGATCGGGAAATTGTGTATAAAGTGCAATAAATAAATTATTCATTGTTTTTAAAACAAATTGAGTTTTCTTTGGAATCTGGCGAACCCCTAGCTCGCAACAATTGGTGTCAGAAGAGTGGGATTCCAAGGATAAATTCGGGTTAAAAATCGCGAGTGAAATTAAAAATTCTCGGAACGGATAATTTTGTGAGAGCGGAAAAGTGAAACTAAAATTCTCGAACGGACAGTGAGAATTTGGTGAAACCGAATATTCTCGAGTGCTCTAGTGAACAGTGACTTTAATTAGCGAAGTAAAATCGCGGAACTAAAATTCTCGAACGGACAGTGAGAATTTTGTGAAATCAAATATTCTCGAATGCTTTAGTGAGCAGTGACTTTAATTAGTGGAGAAAAATTAAGTGAATTCGGATCGCGGAAAAACTTGAAATAATCGGTAGTGAGAATGCCGCGTTATTTAAAGGACTTAAAATTAGTGGAGCTGAAAGAAGAGCTCGGTAGACGCGGGTTATCTACGACAGGGAGCAAGTCTGAACTTGTCAGCCGTATGATCGAGACACTGCAGGCTGAGGGTGAAGATGCAGATAGTTTCGAATTCCAAATCAAAGAAGCTCGTGGAGAGGAGTGTTCTGGTGCAACGGATGCTCTAACACAGTTAATGCAGCAAATGATGAACAAATTAGATCAACAATCTGCGGAAATGAATCAGAAGTTAGATCAACAATCTGCGGACATGAATCAGAAATTAGAGCAACAATCGGTGGACATTAAACAACAATCTACTGACATTAATCAGAAACTAGAGAAATTAGATCAGACCTCAAAGGACCTCAATCAAAAATTGGAGCTACAAAATAATAAAATAGACATCATGGGTAAGACAATAGAAGAAAATGTAGAGAAGAAACTTCGAATCTTCGAAGAGCAAATTACGGAAAGGATATCCGGGATTGTACAAGAAGTCGAACGCCTAAAAAGGGACTTGGATAACGTGAAAGCGGTCGGAGTCATGAAAGCAGAGCACGTTACGCATAAAGGTTTCAAAGCTCCAATCTTCGATGGACAGACACCGTGGGCTATTTATAAGATCCAATTTGAGGCTGCCGCCAGAAACAACCATTGGAATGATCTCGAACGAGGAACGGCTCTTGTATTGGCGTTAAGAGGTCCACCAGCGGAGGTTCTTCAAACGATTCCGCAGGAGCAACAACAAGATTTTTCAACGTTAGTCCAGACATTAAATCTTCATTACGGCAGTGACCGCATGAAAGAGATCTACAAAATAGAGCTGTACAACCGAACTCAAAAGAATGGCGAAACACTTCAAGAGCTGGCACGCGATATTGAACGACTCACATTATTATCGCTGCCCAAGGCGCAAACAGAGCAACGCAACGATACAGCGGTTTTCGCATTTAACAATGCTGTACAGGACAGAGAGCTGCAACAGGCGTTGAAATTGGCAGGTAAGAAAACGATAGGCGAAGCCTTGGTATATGGGCTGACGTTCGAAGCTGCCAAGCAAAGCTCACGGAGTAATTATCGAGTCCGAGAAAGAGCAAAAGAGTGCGTGTGCCAGAAAGCCGAATACACCAAGCGAAGCGAAAGATTTGGTGCCCCCCGATGCTGGATTTGCGGACAGGCAGGACACTTGAGACTCGACTGCCGAAAAGCGACCAACTATTGTTCCGGCTGCGCTGCTAAACAACGCGAAGATGGAAATCGGGCAGGTAGTTCGTGGTTAAGAACTAGTCGTCAGAGTTCAAATCTTACACACGGTTTTGATAAAAGACGCCGGAGTCGATCGAAAACCCCGAGTCGGAAAGCTCGATTGCAACAAGAACAATACATCGGGAAAGATCATGGAAGCAAAGATGGACAATCGAATAAGGATCGCGAACGAACGGGTAGAAGTCGTGACGGTCAAGTACTTCATGCGAATAATCCTGACAAGACCAAACATGGGAAGCGATATGATCGAGAAGATCGCGAAAGGAAGAATGCGGAACGTGCCGCTAAGGAGGAGAATGAGCGCGAAAAGGAAACGGAGAAAGAACGCGAACGTGAGAAGAAAAAGAAGCCGGAAAAACCATTCGGAGGATAACGATCGAACCAGAGGATGGATGGAATCAGCGAAAACCTCACACTAAAATGAAAGTGGTACATCTCGACCGACTAACAAAGTACCACGGTGCCATTGCGGAAGTGAACGACTCTGTTCGGGACGAACAGGGACTAAGGAGAGGGTAATGTTATAGATCTGGCAATGATCTCTCTCAAATCTGCCAGAACTATTTAGAATATTCTTCCAACATGTAGAGGGCTTCTAGTAATTTCTCAAAGACACAAACAATGACACCCGACGCCATCTAGTAACTTCCAGAATAGTCCAGACCCAGCAGAAAAACATACACCAGAGAAGGTTCGAGACTCGGATAAATCCATATAAATAACCAGAGCTCACGACAAGGAATCCAGTTACTCAGTGACAGTTTCATGGAAAACACCTATCGGTGTAAGCAAGCGAAAGTGATAGATTGGCAGTGTTCCTGGGTTGTACGAATTAAGTTTTTAGAGCGAATTTAGTGAAGTGATCGGGAAATTGTGTATAAAGTGCAATAAATAAATTATTCATTGTTTTTAAAACAAATTGAGTTTTCTTTGGAATCTGGCGAACCCCTAGCTCGCAACAATATTAAGGCCAGTTGCGTACACAGGAAGACCAAACTCCAAGTCTACAAATCAATAGTAAGACCTGTGCTTTGCTACGGATGCGAAACATGGACCCTTACACAAGCATCCGCAAATATGTTGAACGCTTTCGAAAGACGGGTCCTGAGACGAATAATTGGAGCGAAACGTGATGGTGACCGATGGCGAACTAGATACAACAGTGATATGATATATTTGACGAACCGGAGGTTTCCACTATCATCAGACTGCGGAAGCTGCAATAGGCTGGCCATGTACAAAGGATGGACGAAACTCGAATACCTAAAAAGGTATTCGAGGGAAAAACGGAGGGCCGGAGGCCAGTGGGAAAACCCAGGAAATGCTGGTCCGACTCTGTTGACGAAGACTGTTCATCGCTGCTCGGATTTCAAAATTGGAGGACGCGGTCACTGGACCGAGATCGCTGCAGACTTCGGCTACGGGAAGCCAAGGCCCGAAAGAGGCTGTAGCGCTGCGACGAGACGAGATCACACCCGAATATGTTGTATTTCGACTCATCGATAAAAAGGACTCCATTCCAAAAATCATTGTCCTTGTTAATGGCGAACTCTAGGCGCAAAAGTCGTCGGTTTTTGGCGGATATTAATGGTTTTTTGGAGTTCTGCTTTGAAACCCATTAAAATTTAATGCTCTCGCGATTGTTCTTTGACATCCTTACCGCGGCCACTTGTTTCGCCAAATCTGGAGAACGTATTTCTGGATTTTTGTTAACTTCTTTTAAAATTGAACTAATGTCTCTGCGCAAAAGCTTTGTTGGCTTATTTTCAATGGAACCACTGTTTTCAAAATTTTTGATAATGGTATAATCAAAACTTCGTTTTAGTTTCGATTTATTGCCTTTTTTATACTGGACGACCAAATTTCGGACATCACTAGAAATTTTTTTTCGCGATGACATTTTGCGGTCCTTTCAGCTCGAAACTAGCGATAAACATATAATAGAGTTGCAGTTGCACATGTACTGAATAGCAGTAAGAGCAAATAAACAAATTTCAAAGAAATACCGTTAGGTTTAGTTGGAAATTTTTTGTGTATAAGTCAGTCAGCACTGACTGCCGTAGACTTGTGTCCATTCAATTTTTTATGTTTTTATGAATTTCTCTTTAAGTTTGTTATGAAAAGTTTTTGTTTTGGTTTTATTATAAACATATTTACGTTACTGAAAAACTGTGCATCAATTGATTTTTGATTAAAGCTTCCAATTAACCAGAACCTCAATATAAGGTGCTGCCGTAGACTTTTGTCCGCCACTGTATTTCTTATTAGCTGTACATTCAAGACAAGAAACTGAAAAGTTTGTCAGCTGCGTAATCCGAGTACTTATGTTGTCTGTTTCATAGCAATGAATACTGGATTAAGTTCGATATATCGTAGTTTCATCTTTCTGAAATACGCGAAATAAAATTTATCCATATATCATCACTAACACTTATCCCTATAATCTGATTCATCATTTGTGTCGTCGGCCAGACTGATGCGTAATTTAACCATAAAACATTGTATTCAAAATTAAATGCGTAACAATTCCTATGCACCAGTAAATTCAATTACCATAACACGTATACATTACCACGCGCCATTCAGTACATTCAATTAAATCGAATTCTGATTCTTATTCACATTCAAATTAATTCAGAGCCGTATCGTGAGACGTACGAGTAGAATGTGATTTCTCTAAATTGGCTGAACAGAATTCGAATTTATGTGTTTGAAATTGTGCGCGCTATCATAAAATTACCATTGATAAAAAGTATATCACGAAGGAGCTGTTTTGGAATATATAACAAAAATATAACTTTTCTGACCTTGAAAATCAATTAAACTTTTTTTGAACAAATCATGCAAATTTCATTCAAAGATACAATTTTTAAGATAACATTATTTGAAGTTATTAGTAAATTGAACGATCAAGCAATAGTTTTAATATGTTTTAATCGTCATTGTTTTCGATTAGCGTGAAACAGAATTTTAGGAATATGGTATTTCATATATTTATTGAATATTATCATATATTGATTATATGCTAGATGAAATCTGAGAGTATATTGAGTTTGCCTTACCGTTTGTAACACTAAGAAATAATGCTCGCATAGAGTCGCCAAGGGTACAGAAATATTTGTTGTCGGTTAAAAAACTCGATTCCAAGTGACCGTCTGTGCGTCTGTCTACAATATAACTCTCGAAAGCTTTGACCTATTGTGCTGAAATTTGTCATTTGTCATTTTTAGCACTAACTTTAAGTTCGTGAACGGGCCGAATTCTAAACGTATCGAATTGTACGATTCATTGAACTCAGATATTAACTTAATCCTGGATCGGGCAAGAGAAATAGAATAGAGTTTAAAACTCAGGCCAGTCATCTATCACCTAAAAACTATGTTCCGACAAGTTTCTCGAATATAACCTTCGGTAACGTACAATTACACTCATCAGAAGAATTCACATTACTCGGCATAAAACTTAACAAACATCTCAATTGGAGGAAACATATTTTGGATATTACACTTAATGCTTCCAAACGTCTTGGTGTTCTTTGAATATGTAAAAAGTGTTTTACGTTTCACGATCTAGCTAATATCTACAAGGCCTACATTCGTCCTCGTCTCGAGTACAACTCACACATATGGACTGGAGAACCCCAAAGCACAACTTGTGGTATTCGATCGAAATGAAAAGCATGCTTTCCTAGTTGGAGATGAAACTATAACAGCTTCTATAGATTCCCTCGAACATCGTAGAATCGTCGCGGTACTCAGCGTCAACTATCGATATTTCCACGGTAAATGCAGCGAAGAACTGTCACCCGAACATTAAGACTGTGGAATTCATTGCCACTCCACGCATTCCCACCAACTTACAACATTCAGCGTTTGAAGGTTAACATCCACCGACAGTTTAAACTCTCCCCTTCAGAAACTCCCTTGTAGCCTCCTTCGCTCATCTACCCTATACCGACTTGACTATGCATTAAAGGGTGACCCCTAAGTTATGTTCGGTGCTATAAAAAAAGTATCAATTGATTTTAATAATACTAGTTCATGGAAACAATCAGATTCACATGATTTTAAAGTGAAGCACTCGTAAAGCGATCCATAAAAAATCGACAAAATTATTCTCAGCAATATTTTTTTTTTTAAATACTGAAATTACAAAGCCAAAGATAAAAATATTGAATTGATTTTGATATCATCTCATTAAAAAATTAATTGCATTTAATGGGAAAAAAACAACAATGGATTTGTATATGCTTACTCATATTATAGGTAATAAACAAGATAACAAGCAATATTTAGTATTTGAAAGGCAAATCGCATTATATACCGGGGAAGTGATATACACATACAGATATTATAATATTTTGTCGATTGATACGCAATGTGGAGAGTTCGAAACGATTCCATAAATTATAATGTTTTTCTCGCTATCCAAAAACTTCATCGAACATAAATAATAGCTATCACGTTGTGAAATTCGTTCAAATAAAGGTTGGTTCAAAGCATGTGCGTGGTATTTCAATCAATTAAATTAATTAATTATTAACTATGATAAATGAGAACTTCTTGATTTTTCATTTACCTATTGTGAATGTGACTCAATTACATATTCATCATCTTTTCATCCAATAATTTCTTTAACGTGAAATTAATTTAGTTCCTTTGAAAATGCGTCCATTACCGCAAAAAACGAACAGTTCAATGACATCATTAGTATTTAAAAATAAACCAATTTTGTCGAAAGTTGTGCAATACCACATGATATTCTTCTCTTTCAGCATATGCCAACAAAGTTCGAAAATTTTCAAAAAAAAAAGTGTAACGAAATAGAATTTTTATTACGTATAATTTTGAAGTTAGTTGTTATGTATTGCTAATGTACAACAAAACGTCGATCATCGCAAAGTGCTGATGGCTAAAATAAACGTATTTGTTAATTCAAATATATTTGTAGACTGATTAAGATATCCTCTTTATTTACACTTATAATTTAATTATATGTGTTAAAAAGAACTGAGCTCGAATATGTAAATTTCGGTATATTACAGGAAATTGGAACCGTTTTAATAATGGATTCGGAAATCATCTATTCTGATTTTTTAATTTAATTAGATAGTTAATTCGAATAATCAAATACATAATTTTATTCATCATTATATCTGTTAACTTAAAAAAAAACATTACCGGGTATTATGCCTACGTGATCACACTGCTTAAGTGTTATCTCTTTGTGTGCTAAGTAATTGTTTAGCTTATCAATCATTAATAATTTTATTTTCTTCTTCTTCCACTCCTTTGAAGAGATATGGTCACGTCGAGATATATTTGTGAAAATAGTCAGGGCACCTACATACATATTTATTGTAATAATAAGCGGGAACATATTTGCTTAAATGAGTATCGCTACATATCACCTGTTTTAGCCAAGTTCGTGTAGGCAAACACTTAGTTACTATTCTCGCTGATGACAGGATGTTATTATGTGTCTAGATAAGAGATGAAAAAGATTTTCTTTCAAGGAATTCAAAAGTGAATAATACCCGCCAAATTTACATAAAAGAGATCATCCTTCGCATAAAGGTGTGCGTGTTTGACGCAAACAACTCATCTGTCCTGACATGGGAGGTGTGCGATAAACTTAGAAAAAAAGAAATTCTCTTGAAATAATGTCTTCAAAAAATTGTAAGCAGACACTGGTCAATTTAGTGATTGCTAACGACAAGATCTGGAGTACAGCAGGACAGATCAAAATGGGCAAGCGATATTAAAGGACGAACGTGGATCAGGTTTTATAGCCCAAGCAAGACGACGGATTGGTCGCCAGCGTAACTCATAGAAACGAGCAGTTGAAAAAGAGATCACGGATAGATATAAGACCAGGATCAGTCTAGCCCAAGTGGAAGATAACCGTTTCTATCACAAACCTCTAGCGTTTTTTTAGCTATATAATAATTACTCATTAATACAAAATCGCTTTCATTGTTCTTTACGAGTATGTATGAAAATAGTGCGTTTCCTACAGTTATTCACTTTAAGAGTGCGGATGTAATAGCGGAAACCATATTAAAGTCGCAAAGAAAGAAAAACAAAAGTCTTAATCTCTTGATTTCATTAACATCCTCTCGAAGATTGGAACTGAATTCCAAGAAAAATTACAGAATTCCCAGCAATTAAGACTTAATGTCATTTTCTTGGTATGCGTTATTTTAGCAATTTAAAATAATGGATTAGATAAACCATCAAGCTAAAATTCTTGAAACTACGAAGCTTGGTCTTGAGCCTATGAACTTCTTCGTCTGTAAAGATGTAAGGATGAAAGAAAAACACAACAGAATTAGGATTGGGTGTAAAGTTCAATCATATAATACTCTAGATGAAATGTGAAAGAGTTTAATGTACCGGAAAATATGTCATTTCGAATTCTTTCGAATAGTGTATTGTGTATGGAGAGGAGGTAGAAGGAGTAAGGTGTAGTTGATGATTTTTTTAAAACTGGTTGCAATTATAATGAAATTAACATTGGCAAAAATTTGTTCATTTAGCTTTGCTAGCTTCTATGAAAATCGAATAAATACATTTTTCAAAATAGTGCATTTGTATGGGTGGGGGTAAAAGGAGTGAAGGGATCTGATCAATATTTTACAATATTAGTGATATATTTATTGTTCTACTTTGACCCAAATTTGAAGCCGATACCTTAAATAGTTTCGAAAAAACATCAATTTCTTAAAATTGCGAAATTTCATGAAATTTGTATGGGAGGAGGTAGAAGGAGTGGGAGGATGTAGCCCGTTCACGAACTTTAAGTTACTTTTTCGCTAAAATTGACACACAACAAAATTCAGCACGATAACTTAAAGCGAGAGTTATGTAGTATACAGACGGACAGACAGTCTCAACAAATCGAGGTTTTTGATTGACAACAATAATTTCTGTACCCTTGGCGACTCTGTGCGAGCATTATTTCTTAGCGTTACAAACGATAAGGCAAACACAATATACTCTCAGATTTCATCTAGAGTATAAGAAGTAAGCTGCCAACAAGGCGGGCGAAACTTTATTATTCTTGGGACAAGTTGCGGATGATTGGAAAGTCAATATGCAGATTAGAGCGGTTAGGGAAGACTACGTGAAATGGAGTTCTTGGGCAGAGCTGTTGTCAATTTAACAATATTTCATTCGTTTCTGCAAGTTTGGGTTTTTATGAGGGGAGGGGGAGGGATAATAGTGGGTGGATGTTAATAGCTTTTTAGGGAAACGAAGAGGCTGATCGCCTAGCAAAAAACGGCGCTCAAGCAAATTTTATTGGTCCAGAACCTTTCTGCGGAAAACCGAAAGGGTACTTCAACCCTATTATTAGAGCAAGAACATAAAATCTACTGGAATAAACATCCAGGCTTGTCAATTTCAAAAAAATTGATTCTACCACAAAAAAACAAAGTGGAGGATATACTAAAATTCAGCAAGAAGGATATTAGTACTCTAATCGGCCTAATGACGGGGCACAGTGGAGTAAACCACCACCTCAAAAACATGGGCTTAGCTGAAACCGACATCTGTCGCCTCTGTCTCGAAGAATCAGAAACGACTGTACACATCCTATGTCACTGTGAAGCAGTAGCTAGGAAAAGACATAATCTTACAGGTAAAGGGTTCCTTTCAACCAAAGAACTAGCTAACATGGCTCCCTTAAAGATCCTCGAATTAGCTAAAGCTATTGAGGTATGGTAGGGTAAACGCACAATAGGCCGAGAAGGTCGCAGTGCTCTCTCATGTTCCCCTATTTAAATAAATAAATAAATAATAGCTTTTTAATTGATTGCTTGAATCACGTCCAATATTCTCTGTATAGAATGTGTTTCATAGACGAAGTTGCATAGAATTTTCATAAGATTCGGTGTATTTTACATTCCGAAACCGAACATTTGTATGGGAGGGGGTACAGAAGGTAGGGGAATCGTAAAATTTGATATGCAGTTTTATTTCGTTTCCGTTGTAAGGTGCTTGTACAAAATTAGAAGGGCAAGCGCGATTTCACAACTTTTAACGTAATTTCATTTCAACTATTTTTAAAAGTTTTTGTGCAAAATTTCAAATTGATAGCTTTTAATAGTTAGGTGATAATTGAATTCTTGAAAATGGTCGAAAAATTAATTTTGTATGGGAGGGGGTAGAAGTTTTAAAGGTTCTCGACCAGTTAATATTTCGTATATTTAGGGATTTTTTTTTAAATGCATTTCGCAAATTTTGCAAGTTTCTACTTTAAAATTTCACTCAAAAATGTTCAGTTCATGTGTTTTTTTCAATGCACATGAAACACCTTGCGCACGTTAGACCGGGTTTATAACAATTATGGATCAAGTTATTATTATTTTTCTATGTATATCAAATAGATGTATCCACATGCAAAATTTAAACTTTGTATCTTTCACCAGAGCCCTAAAAAAATCACTCAAAATTTTCGACATTTTTGCTTATCACCTCCCTCCCCTTGCACCTCCCAACTTAAAATTTACCAAAATTAACTACTATGTAGTTCTACAATCTGACAAATTTTTGATTTGATATCTGTACTATTTTCTGAGATATAAGGATTTGTAATTTTGAAAAGTGCGCCATTTTTGAAATGCTCCTCATTTCCCCCCACTATTATTTCAACATGTTATATTTTTTTGTATTTTCCTAGTATAGCTTAATACACATTTCAAGTTTCAATTACGTAGCTTAAGAGATAGTTGAGATATGATTTTCAGTACCATTTTCGCTGAAACCACTCGATAGATTTGGCTGAAATTATGCCTACATGTCCGATGATTTATTTATATTATTTGGGGAACACGTGAGAGTACTGCGACCTTCTCGGCCTATTGTGCGTTTATTGCCCTTTTACCCTACCACAACTCAATAGATTTGGCTAATCTAAGTATATTTAAGGGAGCCATGTTGGCTAATTCCTCGATAGAAAGAAAACCTTTTTCTAGAAGATTATGTCTTTTCCTTGCTACTGCTTCACAGTGACATAGGATGCGTTCTGTCGTTTCTGAGTCTTCGAGACAGGAGCGGAAGATGTCGGTTTCAGCTAAGCCCATATTTTTGAGGTGGTAGTTTACTCCGCTGTGTCCCGTTATTAGGCCGATTAAAGTATTCTCTACATTGTTTTTTTTTTCTGGTGGGATTAATTTCTTTGAGATCGATAAACGTGGAAGTCTATTCCAGTAGATTCTACGCTCTTGTTCAACCCACCTTCAGAATAGCTCTGGTCCAATAAAATTAGTTTCTGCGTCGTTTTTTGCAAGGCGATCAGACTCTTCATTTCCCTCAATTCCCATATGTCCTAGTACCCACATTAAGGTTCCTTTGTTTCTTTTTTCCTAGGATGATTAGATTTTGAAGGCAGTCCCAAACTAGCCTCGATCCGTGTTTATTGGATGCTAAGGCTGTGAGAGCCGCCTGACTATCCGAAAGGATATAAAAAATTTTATTGCAATGAGCCCTCCTAATATCTATTGCAATTAGTTCGGCCAGGAAGATTGTGGCTTCTTTGCCGAGTGATTTTGAAACCGAGAGGTTAATACCTTTAACTTCGGCTCCAGCCCCTCAGAGGTGCGCGAGCCATCTGTATACCAGATGGTTGATTCCTCTTCCATTTCAAGTAGCATGGATTGCCATTACTTGCGTTCTCAGATTACACCTTTGAAGGGGTTTGAAAAGTTGAAGTTTGTCGGTATAGTGTCCGATAATGTTGAGATTAGAACCTCTATTTTTGTTTTTTTTTTGGGATTTTGAAGTGACCTCTAAAATCCCCTGATTTGTATTTGTTTTTCCTCAGTATGCGAAACATCCCTTTGATAGCCTCCTTTTTTATTTGGAGATCTATCGGAGCGATGTTTAGTGGCATTTCCTTTGCCGCAGTAGGACAGGTTTTCATAGTGATACCACAAGCTATACTTTGGATTTTTTATAGCGTAAGCTGTGCTTTTTTTGTAAAATTCTAGTCCACTATATCGTTGATCCGTACGTGACTGTTGCGAGGATTATTGTTCTGCAGCACCAGTAGATCATCTTGGTCTGTAATCCCCATTTCTGCCAAATAAGCTTTTGCAGGCCCAAAAAAGGGTATTGGTGTTCCATTTATAGAACGAGGTATGGTGTGGATTTTCCCTCTATTTGTAAATGGTACTATCTCAGTCTTACTTGGTTTGATGTTCAAGTTCTTAGACTGACACCAGTTCATTATTACCTCTAAGGCAGGTTGCATCCTTTACGATATTATTGAATCATATTTGTCTATAATGATAATGACAAGGTCATCGGCATATTCTATTACCTCTTATCCTTGTTCTGTTAGACGGTCCATGAGCTCATCTACTACAACTGACTACAGAAGTGGAGATAGTACCCCTTCCTGGGGACAGAACCTATAAGTCTGTGCAGTCAATGTGCTGTCACCTAGATCCATGGCTGTCATTCGGCTCTTTATCATGGCATGTATCCATTTTATCGTGGCCTTTTCTAAGCCATTTTTCCTAGCTGGCGCTGTTATGGCTTCATGGGAAATGTCCGATGATACTAGCTAATGTTTTCAAAACTTAAAATGAAATTTTTTTTTATAGCATTGAAAAAAATTTAGTTAGGTTTTTACCGTACTTTATGTGTATGACGGGTTGAAAACCAGAATGCTACAAGTGCATCCAAAGTACAATATTTTTTAGTAAAATGAGTTTGAAGTTTTTTTTAGTTTCAAAAATATACAGGAGTGCTTTAGAATCAAGAAGTTAATTTTTCATTCTTAATTAAGACAAATATTTACTTTACACGCCAAAAAATCATAAAATAATTAGAGGATTTTTAATTTTTAGTAGCGCGTCTCAATCAAATGCATGCACTTGTATCCCTCTGGTTTCAAGCAGAAATGTTTTTCTGTTATACACCATCGATTGCACTTGTACTTTTACACCTGGTACCCTTCTGACTCTCAATGTCTGAGCGGTTATTCTTTTATTTATTTTTATTTTTTCTTTTCCGGAGACAGCAGCAGTAGTACAGTTCATTGGTTGTTACTGTTTCGTACATATTTAGAGACACTTTTAAAAATGTAATTCAAGCACCGTCAAGCAAAAATTTGAATTTGCACTTGTACTCCTCTGATTTTCATTACTATTTTACAATATCCGCTATTCCTAAGAATCCCTGACCTGTGCTTAACATTTAAGAAAACAATTAAGTCGAACAAAAAATTTAACTTTCAAGAAGAGTTGAAAAAGTCAAAATTTTTCGCCGTACTGCCAGGCAGCAGTTGTGAATTAAGAAAAAAAAATTTCACTTCTAATGTCCAGAAATATGCAAGACAGAAAAGAAAATGTGCAAAAAAGGATAAATTTATAGAAAAAAAAGGTTTTAAAAAAAAAATATTACGCCTTCATTACCCTTTCCCCTTTCTGGAGGTTAAGAGTGATATCTTTTCGCACAAAGCTGCAAGTGTTTGACGCATGCGTTAAACCCGTGTTGTTACTAAAAAAAATGCAATTTTTCGTGAACCAATGCCTCTGACGCATTTTAGGGATAATCTGACCAGATTTGATCTCCAGCGACGAACTTTGGAGTACAACTGGACAGAAAAACATTGCGGATTGATCACAGGAGGAAACCGGAGCAAAATATCTCCAGACAAGCTCTGGATTATAATCTTTAAGGAAGACGTTGGGTTGATCGACCATGTAGTATGAATAAACAAGTCCTAGCGCCAACTAAAGGTCGATGCTCACGGAGAGTATTGTAAGTAGAAACGGTAAGCCATTTTACATACCCCCGATTTTTTACCGCAATTAGAAGGGCAGAGCAAATGCATACTGCTTACGGTATATCGCCAATAAAATTGCCGCAATGATTATCGCTACATATCTACATACAGTGCTGTGCAAAACTTAAGCAACTCACTACATGTCGGAATGAAAAGGAAAATTGCAATCAAAATATTAAGAATTTTTTTTCCTTTTTTTTTAAATTTACACGTTAGCATGTTGCTTAAAGTTCTGCAATAACAAAAGTACATCAGTATTTTAACTGTTCTTAAAAAAAAAAAAAAAAACAAAAACAAAATACACCAAAAAAAAGGCTGTGCAAAATCTAAGCAACTTTTTTTATTGCAGAACTTTAAGCAACATGCTAACCTGTAAATTTAAAAAAAAAAAGGAAAAAAAATTCTTTATATTTTGATTGCAATTTTGCTTTTCATTCCTATAGTTTTTATTCGAACTTACACATTAATCGCGCAGCTCACACATCCCACCTCACTCCGACGAGATCGTAGCTCAGAACAAAGCTCGCCAAACAAATCACCGCTTATCCACCAAAGCGCATCTCATTGACCACTAAAACCTACCGATCAGTTCAAAGATCGCTAAGCAAATTGCAGTCGCACTTCACCGATCGACCTGTTCATAGAACATCAATCAGCTCGCTTTAGCTCTAAGCTCACCGATCGAGAAACAAAAGAGCTTTCATGTGAAAATCGTTCATATGAAAGCTCTTTCGTTGCTCAATTGCCGTTTGGAACAGCTCGCGCTCAGTGATATCATCAAACTATTCACTGCTCAGCTCAGTGATATCAAAGACTATCAATAATATAAGATATCCCAAGCCTAATTGATAGGCTTTGGTGATATCTACAAACTGCTCGAACTTAGTGCTACTGCTTAACACTGATGAAGTACAGTAATGAATAAACAGATAAACAGGTAGTAGGTGAAGTGCGACTGCGATTTGTTTAGTGAGTTGATATGATCGGTGGGTTTTGTGATCTGATCGGTGAGGTGGAACGTGCGAAGAGGTCAATGAGGTGCGCTTTCCGGAGACGCAAATAAAAGTTCACCGGATCCCGGATTACATGGACGGATTGCCTAATGCTTTTTACTATTTTAGGTTTGTGACTTTAATTTTAGTGGAAATCAAAGAGACTGCACATTTAGATACCACGATCAATAGAAATGGGAAATAAAGAACTAAATTTACCGATAGCACACATTTTTGATATGTTCAATAAGCGACAATTATCCCAGCAAACAATATTTTAAAGTGGCTTTTGGCACATTCGATCGAATCGCTTGCCAAAAATGGAAGAAATCAATAAGAGCAGCAAACAAAAGGCAAAGTTGAGTGCCGCATGAACGGTTCTTTCCTGCCACCCAGCTGCAGACAAGGATTGTGCCCACTACACAAGCTAAACAAACAAGTTGTTGCCAAGAATTCACATCAAGGTTTCTCCCCATCTTTTCCAATTCCACCAACTTCACCTTTATAGCCAATAGTTAATGTCCTTGTTAAGTTAAAAAGCAAAATTCTTAATTGAATGAAAACTCAATGCGAAATCTATCTATCGTGTCGTCACGAACGTGTGAGAACTTTTTCTAAACAAAACTCGTCACCGTTTAGGAAAACACATTGGCGAAAAATAATAATAAAGAACGATAACCAACCTCAATTGTAAATTCCACAGCTTAGGATTACAACAGTTTACAAATTTGCGTCCACGCTCACTCGTATTCACTTAATTAGCGGTAAGCGGGAGCCATTTGATACCAAAAACAACTGTGCGGAACTGAAACTGGAAAAGTCCAAAAGATTAATTAGGCCGGCCCCACGACAGAGGCAAGTTAATCGGCAACAATGACATCGCGACTTGCGAAAATCCGCAAATTACGGTGGTGTGTCATGCACCCGACTAGGTGCAAGTCGAGTGGAGTCGGACTGGTTGAGGTCGTTCTCGGTACGAATGCACTTAAAAGTCTCGTGTATGCACCGAGAGCGAATATGAAAAAGCGTTCAAATAGAACAATGGGGGGAGGGGACTCTATATACTAAATTTATCGAGCGAGCTGAACCATTGTTTTTGTCCGGGACCATGTTAACCGAAACTACGACAGAAATGCAATCGTTTCTTATAATGTCTTGGGACGCGATGTTTTTCTTTGTTTCTGCTTGGAAATATCGAGATTATGACCTAAAAATTCTCACAAGCTGAAATTAAACTTAAATTGCTCAGCAAAGCTGTCGGACAACGAAAAAATAAATTTGCATACATACCTTCGGTGGTCTTTCATAAGCGAGGTGGTGAAAGGACGACGTCGAAAACACTTTTTTCACTTGAAAATTTCAACTAGTTTGCGTCCGTGTGGGCTAATTTTTCGAAACCAAACTTTTTTCTAATTCACTACGAACTTGTCACCGATCACTCGATCACGAACTGAGGATTGTACCGTGTTAGAAACATAACAAACCCGTCACTTGCACAACCGACCGACGACTTTTCACTCTGCAAATCTCCGCCATATTGCGTGAATTTTCCCAATTGACAGCAGAACTCAAACTGAAAGAGAAAACAATAACAATAAAGCTCGTTAGAGTTGCCAGCAAGCAATGGAATTGCGCGTTAGAAAACTTGATAGATAGTGAAGTTGGGTCCGGTAAGTGATGGCGTTGCTTTGGTTTATGCCTTGGATGAACGATTAAATGAAGAAAAACCGTTGAAAGAATTTTTTCAATAATAATTCCTACACTCGGCAGAAAAAGTCTGCGTACACACTCAACACATCCAAGATATCTATGAAAAACATCGTTTTAAGTAATTTATTTCATAATAATTAAGCTAATTTTGGGCATTATACAGCACCCAGAGTCTTACTGCCTCCGCATTGTGCTTAGGGTCGTTATCTTGTTGGGAGTAAAAGTTGTCGCTTAAGCCCAAATGTTCTGCACTTTTCTTCAAATTGCGCTTGAGAATATTAAGGTAGTCTATTTTATTCATAATACTTTCAATAAACTCGCATTTTCCCAACTCATCCACTAGCCATAAACCCCCATATCATAACACCGCCACCACCGTGCTTTACTGTTGGACAGAGATTTTTTACTTCTAAGGCCGCGCCAGTTTTTCTTCACACAATCTTCCGACCTTTGATTCCAGAAATACAAAATTTGAGTCGCTTGAGTCTGTTTACTGTTGTTATAAATGGCTTTCTACGGGCAACGCGTCCGTGATAGGCTTATTTCCTAGGAATTTTACGAACACCATCATCAGAAATATACTTGCGGTACTTTACTTTGATGTCCTTTGCCATATCAGCTGCAGTTAATCTAGAATTAGCTTTCATCGTTCGGAGCGAACTCCGAGTTTGCTGAGGGCTCAACTTTGGAGGACGGCCAGATCTGAGTTTTGAAACCAAAACTCCCGAGTTTTTGGAGTTGTTTACGACTCGTTGGACAGATGAATGACTTCTGCTGACTATTGCACTTATTTCACGATATGACGTACCTTTTTTCCACAAATCCACGATAATTTTCCTTTCCCCAAATTCAATTTCCTTTCCTTTATTAGACAGTTCTTGCTTAACGTTTTTTAGCAAATTATTTTTAACGTAAACCTTAGATAAAAACACGTTTATCAAGTTTCCTACACAAACTTTATTGCTATTAATGATTTAACTGCAACTCAGAGACTTTGACTTCCCTTTATACGCTTTGGACGCAGACTTTTTATTCCTGGCATTTCAGACTATTTTTCGTTTCCGAATTTTACCGTTGTCTTAGAGTACAGTAATTCTCATTTTTGTTTTGTTTTATGTTCATAATGAAGTAATGAAAAATAGAAAAAAAAAATATTTCTGAATAAAATGTTAGAAACGGATGTTGGGTATGTACGCAAACTTTTTCTGCCCAGTGTATATAGAGTGCTGGAAAAAACATTTGCAACCGAAGTCAGAAATAAACTGTTTTGTTCAACACTTTCTTTATTTTGAATTGAACTTAACTATTTTTTAACAGAATAATTTTCCGTAATGTACTAAACACAAAAGCAATAACAAATAATAATTTTCAACTCTCAAAAAAATAAAAAAAAAATAAAAATGTCAATTGAGCCACACTTTTAGTTGGACATAACATTTGCAACTTTTATTTTAAATGTTTCATTTTTGAATATTTACTTGAATGGCCATGTCTTTTGATGACCTGTGCACATATTCTGGGCATAGATGGAATCAAGTTATTGATAATGCATTTTAGAATTCTTTCCCACTTTTCTTTAACGGCTGTGTATAGGTCCAATTTCTTAGAGAAATTTCGCTTACGTAGATTATATTTTACAATCTCCCAAAGATTCTCAATTTGATTGAGACCTGGGGCTTGTGCTGGCCAATCCAAAAGCCTGACTCCATTATTCCTAATCCAACTCTTCACCAATTTTGAAGTGTGTTTAGGATCGTTGTCATGTTGAAACGTCCGCAATAAAGGCATATGCTCATCATCATACGGCAGCATCGTTTCCTTTAAAATGTCTTATATTTAGCGGAATCCATTATATCATCAATTTTACAAAGAGGTCCAAGACCATGGCCAGAAAAATATCCCCAGAACATTAAATTACCTCCACCAAATTTCACTATTTATTTGTATACCGAAGATTCAGTCTTTCACTTTTAGGCCTTCTTACATGACGCAACCCATCTGTACCTCTTAAGTTAAATTTACTTTCGTCCCAAAAAATATGGTCTTCCACTTTTGTAAATTCCAATCGATATGATTTCTGGCAAATTCTAGTCAGGCCTTCAATTATTTTTTAGAAATCAATGGCTTCTTTGCTGGTCGGTAGCTTTTAAGTCCGAATTCAACAGCTCTCTTTCGAATGGTTCCAGTCATCATCAATGGCGCGACAGCCCAAATCGGGCCTTGGCCTCCTGATCCAAAGACCGCGTGCTCCAGCTGCTAATTTTTAGGATGGCTTTGCTATCTTCATCAACCGAGTCTTCCCATCGCTTGCGTGGCTTGCCTTCTGGCCGGTTACCAGTCGCTTTGCCGTTCAGAGCACGTTCGGGGATTCTTCTGTCTTCCATTCGCTCTACACGACCAGCCCACTGCAGTTTACGTAGCTTGATGAACGTTGAAGCTCATCGTAGAGTTTCTTCCTTCACAGGTCCCAAAATTCTTCGGAGGACCTTTCTTTCAAATGCGTTAACTACTTTTTCGGAAGTTCGCGTTAATGTCCACGTGTCGCTGCCATAACAGAGCACAGGTCGTATAATAGTTTTCGAAATCCGCAGCTTATTGTTCCTGTGCACTTTCTTGGATTTAATTATTGGAAGTACCGAATAATACGTCTTATTTGCTGGTATTATCTGTCGTTTGATCCGTCGTTTGATTTCGTCTGTTGAATGGTTCTAGTGGTTAGATTTAAAATCAATTCGTTCTTTAAATGTTTGGATGATATTTTATTTTTATTTTAATATTTAAATCAACTCTTTGGGTAGTTTTTCTAGGTCGCCATTCTTTGTGGATCGTCTCTACTTTTTCACTTTTAACATTATACAAACTGTGGACTAAAACATATTGCACTTTTTGCAAGTGTCGTTTTGTGATAATCCACTTTTATAATCACTTCGAATTTTCCATATTTGTTCTCAGCCATTATTCATAAAATCTTTCTATTAGTTTTAAATTTACCAAAGAAGAACACACTAATCACGCAGAATATTGACCTTATTGAAACAAATTCAAGTGAAACTACCAACTAACTGATAAATGATCTGTAGATAAAACGAATTAGCTCGACCAACGCGAATGATGTACGTGTGTCATACGCTAGGCACACAACAAAATGAAAAAATACAAAAAGGCAGTTTAGCAGTAAAACTGTTACGCATATGATGCCGTTATTTCAGAAGTTGCAAATGTTTTGTCCAACTAAAAATGTGGCTCAATCGACATTTTTATTCATTTTTTTTTATTTTCCTTTGAAAAATATTATTTGTTCATACTTTTGTGTTTAGTACATAACGGGTAAAATTGTTAAGCTCAATTCAAAATAGAGAAAGTTTCGAACAAAAAATTTTGTTTCTGACTTCGGTTGCAAATGCTTTTTCCAGTACTGTATGTACACAGCTAGCAAAACATTTTATAACATTTATCTGTTAGTTTAGTGCAATATGTCTGTGGTAAAAGCAGCTTGCGCCGCGTTTTTATATTTTAAAAATAATAACAGTTTGAAACCAAACTAAATCAAATCAGCTTCTTGAGTTCTTTTTGAAACTGTCCAATTAGCGATCGCATTTTTTTTTTCAAACGTTGACTTTTCAGATTCTAATGACATTGCGATTTCCATCCAAGTGTCTTGTTGCCTCTCTCTTATCTTATGATATAGATTTCGTGTGTCACACAATTCTGGTTTTTCTCGAAAAAGTTCAATTAAGAATTCTACTTTTTCTTGGGACCACTCCATGGCTGCATTTTGACAATAAAATTGAAACCGAAGATTCTATAACATGTTACGCAAATGTGGACGATCTTGCAACATGTTATATAACAATATTCTATAACTTCCTTTGATGTTTACCGACACTCGACTGGTTACCTATAACATGTTATACATATAACATCAAGTTTTGTTACATTTTCGCAAAAATTGTATAATAGTACATAACATGGTTATATAGCATGTTATGTTATATAGTGTGGACTCAGCTTTATGTAGCAATTAAGCACTTTCGATTTGTGCTGGAAGGCAGAAATTTCATTTTTTTTACAGACCATAAATCTCTAACTTTCGCTTTGCAGCAAAATTTTAACAAGGAAACTGAGACATCTTGACTTTATTATTCAATTTACATTCGAAATATTTCTTACTTACTTACGATGGCGCTACAGCCCAAATCGGACTTTGGCCTACTGAATACTTTGCCTCCATCCATCTCGGTTCAGTGACCGCGTCCTTCAGCCAGAAAATCTTAGCAGTGATTTGCTGGATTTGCTGTCTGCGTCAATCGAATCCTCCCAGCGCTTCCGTGGTTTTCCGACCGGTCTTTGTCCGTTGACTTTTCCTTTTAGTGTGCGTTTGGGAATTCTTCCATCATCCGTACGCTCCACATGACCAGCCCATTGTAGTTTCTTAAATTTGATGAGGTTTGACTCTTCTGTGTTGTCGAAGATGGCATACATTTGTATCGTATTCTCCAGATCGATTCTTTCCTCGCAGGTCCAAGGATTCTTCTGAGGACCTTTCTCTAAAAGGCGTTAATTGATTTTTGGATGCCTGAGTTAATGTCCACGTTTCGCTGCCATAGCATAGCACAGGTCTTATGATAGTTTTGTATAGCTTAAGTTTTGTTTTTCTGTGCACGTTCTTGTTTTTGATTATTGGAAGTACCGAATAATAAGTCTAGCTTGCCATCATTATCCTTCTTTTGATTTCGATGGGTTCGCTTGCATCCTTCGATAGGTTCGCCCCTAGGTATATGAAGTTGTCTACGTTTTCTAGGTTATAGTCTCCTACTGTAATATTTTGTTTGATTGGCGTCTTTTTCCTAGTTTGCGTCATAATTTTTGTTTTGTTTTCATTAATACGTAGTCAAACTTCCCTTGCTATCGAGTCAAGGTTTACAAATACCTCCTTGGTACTCTTCAGAGATCTTGCAAGGATATCTATATCGTCGGCATATGCTACGAGTTGTGTGGATTTGAAGCATAGTGTTCCCTTGGTGTCAACGGGAAGTTTCCGAACAACATATTCGAGTGTCAAATTGAACAGCATTGGTGCGAGGCCGTCACCTTGCCTAAAGCCGTTGTCTGTTTTAAAACTGGTAGTCAGATCGTTTCCTACTCTAACTCGTGACAAAGACTCGGTAATTATCATTCTTGTAAGCCGAACCAGTTTCGGTGGGACTCCAAACTCTAACATGATTTTATACAGTACGCGCCTGTCGATACTGTCGTATGCTTGTTTGAAGTCAACAAATATCTGGTGCACATCAATATTATATTCCCAGCACTTTTCCAGCACCTGTTTAACTGAGAATATCTGGTCCGTGGTCGATCGTCCAGCTCTAAATCCGTCTTGGTATTCACCAATTACTTTGTCAGCATAGGGCTTAATTCTCGTTTCCAGAATTTTCGTCAAGATTTTATAAGACGTACACAACAGAGATATTCCTCGGTAGTTTTCGCAGCAGAGTTTGTCACCTTTTTTATAAATTGGACATATGATGCTCTTGCGCCAATCTTCAGGAAGTGTTTCCTGCGTCCATATGTCCGTGACTAATCTATGTAGGAGATGCGCTATGCAGGTATCGCCGGTTTTCAGAAGCCCAGCTGGAATTTGATCAGTGCCCGGCGCTTTGTTGTTTGGGTGGTTCCCCAGGGCTGTTTTTACGAGTGTGGGAGGTCTCGAAGAGGATCCTTTATCAGCTGTTACATCAGTCATACCTGCAACTGTGTCTGCTGTTCGCGCGGGTGATGAGCTTGGATTAAGAAGTGTTCAAAGTATTGCGCCCATCTTAATTTTATGTCTTCCGCATTACTTAGAACGTTCTCCTCTGTATCTTTGCGGAGGGTCGTTTTCGGTTGGTATCCCCCTTTCATTCTTTTGACAAGGGAATACGCGGCTCTTGTGTTGTGTAATTTAAAGTGTTAGTCCATGTTTTTAATTTCGTCATTATTGTACTTTCGTTTTTTTTTCACAGCATATTTTGTTTGCAAATCGTTTTTCGGTCTAAGGCATCTTGGCATTCGTTGTCGAACCAATCATTTATTTTGCGCTGGGGTTGTTGTCCTATCACCTCCTCTGCGACAGATGTAATGCCATCTTTGATATTTTGCTACATTTCTTCTATTGGCATGCTGGCGTTGTTGTTCAGTATTGGTGCGAAGTGCCTCTCTAAGGCTGATACGTACTTCGCAACTACTTTCTCATCCTTGAGTTTTCCTATGTCGAATTTAGGAACCGGTTGTGTTTTTGGGTGTTCTCAGTTTGCAATTCGACATCGGAACTTGGTCTTTGCCAAATAGTGATCTGTGTAGCAATTTGCACCACGACATGTGCGCACGTCGAGAATGCAGAAGGCCGTCCTTTTCTCTATTAGAACGTGGTCTATTTGATTGAATGGTCGTCCATCGGGTGATGCCCACGTTCTCTTATGAATGTCACGATGCGGGAAGCATGTCGAGCTTACAATAAGATTTTTGCTGCTGGCGAAATCAGTCAGTCTCTGGCCGTTGTTGCTATTAATATCATGGAGACTGTGCCTTCCAATTGTCATATGTACGTTTCTCCTTTGCCCATTTTCGCGTTAAAGTCAACTAATACTATTTTAATATCATTCGACGGAAGGGAGTCGAGTGTTGATTCGACATATCTCAGATCGAGAAAATGTAGTTGCTGATGCGTTGTCTAGAATTGATGAATTTTTCTTACCAACGATTGGATATTCTGAAATCGCAGACACACAGCTTTCGGATAGCGAATTAGTTAATGTCAAAGCTATGCCTAGCTTGAAATTATAACCAGTAAATCTCGAAGGCAGAACAAATCCTCTTTGGTGTGATTTCTCTCAAAAAGAAATAAGACCGTACATTCCTGAACTCTTACGTAAGCGCGTTTTTCGTACGGTACATGAATTATCTCACCCAGCGATAAAAGTTACGACAAAAATTATGCGGCATAAATTTATCTGGCCATCAATCATCAAGGATTATCGCACATCGACCTGGACCAAAAACTCTACTGCATGGTAGAAAGCAAGTTTCTCGCCATCTTAAAAGTGCTAAATTTGAATCACGATTTTTATCGGAATTAGGTCAAATGATAGGATTCAAGTGCAATAGAACAACTGCTTACAATCCTAAAGCTAATGGTATGCTCGAAAGATGGCACCGAGTCTTAAAGGAATTTGTAAGGTGCAGACAAAACGAAAATCGGTCAGTCGAGCTACCTTTCGTTCTTGTTGGTTTTCGCTCTCCTTTAAGAGAAGATGCTTATGTAATTCCAGCAGAGTAGAGATACTCGATACAAACTAACACTTTTGTCCTAATAGAGTTTGGCTAATGCTATAATACCAACAGTGCAGCGTGAGTTTAGTAGCACAAGAAGGCAACATTAGAAATGTGAAAAACAGCCAAACTTGATTGAGTTTGACGGTTTTTTAATGTACGGACACAAACTTGCGTTAAACTACAAGCTTTTGAATAGAATAATCATTAAAACCGATAATAAATATGACTTTCATAAATAACAATTCATAATGATTGTGTTTACTCCATAAAAGAAAAAGAATTGAGAGAATTCAAATTTCCCGCGCAATCGCTGTACATGCATTGTCCAAACTCTATTAGGACAGAAGTATTAGTGTGTATCGAGTATCTCAACAGCAGAGATGTTAAATGGTCAAAATTTGAGATTACCTTATGACTTCATTTTGGAAACAATTCACAAAATATGCCCACAAGTGAATTTGTTGAACTCCTTCAAGAATAAAATCAAACCACACTCACATACCAAATAGACAAATAAAACCAATCCAACTTGTTCACAGCTTTTTTTTTGACAGATTCGGGAGGCAATCAGCTGTCCGGATCGCTTCAACCAACATGATATAAAAAATTCAAAAAAGTAAATGCACTTAAAATATTCTATTTCAAATTGACATGACGGAACTGAAAAAAATGAGTACAAAACTGCAATAATTTTGCATCTTAAAGGGCAGAAACGGGGCAGACTTTTTTAGAATAGAAAATTTTTTTAATGACGGAAGGAGCTACAATGAGGCAGACCAAAAGAGAAAGTTTAGCTTAATTGAGCAGCAAATGAGAAAGTAGTCCAGTAGTATCGCAAGGATACAGTTACAACTGAATACCCGATGAACAAGATGATCTGACCGTTCAAAGAACAACTGGAGTTGCACAATACTCCAGGAACTGTGATAATGTAAATCTGAAAAAACACGAAAACAGCAGTAGTAAGACGACTATTAGCAGGAGTAATGAAAAATTCATTTGCTCCTAATCAAATTCCTAGATGAAAAAACATGAAGTGAAAACTGAAAGTGGAAAGCGGTACTGCAGCGTGACGTGTGCAAAACCTAAGCAAAACAGAACTAAGGAGATTTGCGATCAACACCGGAAAAAGGGAGTCCAATAAAAATCTAACACAGACTGAAAAGCATTACGCTACTTATGAATTAAAAATGTACAACAATCGCAAATTGAAATAAAAAAAAATTGAAATTTTTATTTCATTATATTATGGCGTTCGCTAGGGGGTGAAAATGAACGCCAAACTACCTGAAAATGTAGAAAACGAACAAAAAAAAAACTGCTAGAACAAAAATCTGATGGTAACCGAGAATCAGCGGTAGCAGCCCGTTCCTCCCCATTTACTCCGCGGCTTAGCAATAAACGAAATCCACTTGGTTTAAGTAACAATTTACGTGTTTCTTTAGTTCTAAAACTTTTTCTTTAGTTTCTTTTTTAAATCATTTTCACAAGTACTCTTCTAAGGAAAGAACATTTTTTATGGCTTTTAAACGGGTGCTTTCTCGACTAGTTTGAACCAGTGGCCGCACTCGCATCGTTTTGGTTGCCCTTTCTGGAGCCACATCCATTGCACGAAGGTCTGGTCTTCTTCACCTGCAATTGCAAGAGAGAAAATGCGATAAGTTTTCGCTATCGGCTATGAAGCGACATGTGTACTTACAAACACAGCCTACAATACGGGCTTCGAAAGCCGATGGAATTAGATTGGGGGCGTCCTTGCTGCCTGCGCCGCGCTTAAATACTTTCATGTCGAAGGGATTATCGTTGCCAGCGGCTTTAGCTAGGAGCTCTCGTTTCTCAATACCGGTAGCGTGTTCCATGGGATCGTTCATCACTGCAGGGCAAAGCAGTCGGGAAGAGAAAGATAAAATTTTATAATCAAATTTGTTATGTAAACTGACAACAGAAAAAACTCGAATTTTCGAGGTTATGCAGACTTTCTGGTGATTTATTGAGCTGGATGATGAGAGGTGCTAGATTCGCGCAATTTGAAAGCGTTTCAAAGTCATTTCCGTTGCAATTTTCAATAAAATTTTGATAGGACAGCGACTCTGGGGCTTCACAAGCTCGGTCGTCGTGCATGTGATTCACACCGGAAAAAATGGACGGGGGATCACAATTTCCTCCGAAAATTTTCTTATCGGCCCTGAAAATCGTTTTTCCCAATTCGAATTTGATCCGAAAACATCCCCAGAGCGGTAGAATTGCGAGAAATTTTCTATTACGTAACCGCGACAGGGCACCGAAAATCACGTCGCGGCTCCGAAAATGTCAGATTGGCACGGCACCGCGAGGAGACTTCGCTACTTACTTTTACAAAACCGCACGGGGGTGTAGGTGACATTTTTGCGGGCTGCTCGGACTGCTAGACGAGTACAAATCGATGCCATTTTCGTTTTATTTTATATTTCTGACTTTGCACTAATTTCCCGTCGGGGGCACGATCAAAAGAAAATTTCGTACGAAAAAAATTCTCCTCTCTGCGTTCGGTTGACAGTCGTTCCAGATCGGTATGAAGTTGGATGTGGATGGGAAAAGTTTTAACGACGGCGTAATGTGTAGCTTAGTATTTTGATTTTGTCTGGTTTGTGGTTGGTGTCAATGCTTTGTACATGGCAATAACAGTTTCTTTTTGATACAAAGAAATTGAGACGTTTTTCGATACAAAGGAATTCAGACATTTTTTGATCTAAAGGAAATTGAGACGCCTGCCTGACTTTAACGTTGATACGAAATAAACCTCCGAGGTCCATTCCGCATGCAACAATTAATGAGGTTCTCCCAGGTCTGGACAGCACCTCCTGCCGGCTGGCTGCTCAGGATCGTGGGTGTGGGGAACTTGACCTGGGAGTCCCTCATCCTTGAGGGTGCTGTCGATAGTCCGATGTGTGCTCTAATCATCGTCTCTGATCATTTCGGCCCGGGCTATACGGTGCTATACGGTGACGCGAGCAGAGGAGTGCAGAGGTATGGTGGGGGAGCATTCCAGTCATGGGGAGTGCCGAGGCCACAACTGCGCGACTAAGCACTTCATTTTATTTTTCGTATGTCTTATAATGAACAAACAAAAAAAAATTCCACTGTTGAAGTCCGTCCGTACCTGTACCTACACCTCACAAAAAATTCGTTATAAAAGAAAAATAACTAAAAATTTAAAACTAATGAATTCTGTATTTTATACATATGTATGTATATACACTTTTTTTTATAAAGTTCCTAATATATATATATACAAAGTGTCTAAATCGTTGGGTACCTTGGCTGAATTTCTTTGTTTTCCGTTCCTCCTGTTTTTGTGCTCCGTCGTGGCTCGGCTCCGTTCTGCGCTGTCTTCTTCTTGTGCCCGATGATTTCCACTTCACTTCGTTTATCAATGTACTATATTAAGTGGGTATTTTTGTTTTGTTTGATTTTTTTTTATTTCACGTTTAATTGTATCTTAATTATTGGGTCCTATTCACTCCCCACTTTCTTGTTATTATCTCTCGAAATTAATTAAAAAAAAAAAAACTCAAACTTTATTTTTTTCACTTGGGCTACTCGGCCAAATCAACTTTTTTCCCTTTTTTACTCTTTCCAAAAATAACAACCAAAAAGCCTCGATTTTTCTTCCGCGGCGGTTCAATTACCACCAACGGTTTTTTTCTTCGATTTCGTTTCGCGCGAGATGATGATTTTATTATTATTATTATTATTATTAAAAAACAATATTTTACAAAATAAATGGAAGTTAAGAAAAAACAATGACCCTAGTCTAGATACGGATGGAGGAAAATAAAAATGAAAAAAAAAAAATTATAAAAAAATGAACGCTCATTTCGTATCAACGTTCCTTAATGTCCTCGTTCGTGATTTTTTTCACTTCTCGGGGTTTTTATTTCATTTCAAATTACAGGCACATGCCTTAATATCTGTGGAAAGTTGCGAATGTTCAGCCAATTCCCAAGAAAGGAAGCAAAGCGAACCCCGCCAACTACCACCCGATAGCCATTACTTCAGTGCTCTCGAAAGTAATGGAAACTGCTGTCAATTGCAAAACCGTTCAATATCTCGAGGATAATCAGCTAATCCATGATCGCCAGTATGGGTTCCGTTTTGGAAGGCCGACCGGAGATCTTTTGGTCTACTTGACAGAACGTTGGAACTCATGCATACATAATCACGGCGAAGGTCAAGTTCTCGCACTTGACATTGCAAAAGCTTTTGACATCATTGTCTCATAGCTAAGCTTAGGGCCATAAGTCTTAATGCTACCCTTGTCCAATGGATTGAGAGTTTTCTTTCTGAACGCACTATACGAGTAGTACTAGATGACGTTACTTCTTCCTCTTTCCCAATAGATTCCGGCGTCCCTCAAGGCTCTGTTTTATCTCCAACTCTTTTCTTAGTTTTCATCAACGACCTTCTGTCGTCCACTCTCAATCCAATCCATAGTTCCGCGGATGACAGTACTTTAGACAACACCTTTGAATTTAGCTCTGCTGCGGAATCTCACAAGCATTCTATTGCTTCCAATTGCATGGAGTTATTCCGTTCGCTGAACTCGGATCTCAACTTAATCCTGGAATGGGGCAGGAAAAACAGAGTTGAGTTCAACACCTCCAAAACATAGACCTCTCGTCTATTTCTCAAACGTGATGTTCCAGTGTTATCTCAAAATGTAACCTTTGGTGGCGCACAATTTTCCACCTCGGATAACTTCACACTTCTGGGCGTTAAAATTAACGACCATCTTAATTGGGCCCAGCATATCTTTGATGTTGCCCTCGACGCCTATAAACATCTTGGTGTTCTCCGAAAGTGCAAAAAGTATTTCACGCCGAACGACCTGGCAACCGTCTGTAAGGCATACATTAGACCATGTTTAGAGTACAATTCGCATGTTTGGGCTGGGGCACCTAAATCACACCTCGCGTTGCTCGACCGTATTCAAAAACATGCGTTCCGCTCATGTGATTGGAGACGAGACCATCACGTCTTCTATCGATTCTCTCGAGCATCGCAGAAATGTCGGAGTGCTCAGCATTTCCTATCGCTACTTCCATGGCAAATGCAGTGCGGAACTAAGCGCACTCATTCCCCCACTCTATAATTTTCCCCGTGATACTCGTCAAGCTGAACGCTCACATGAGTACACTGTTAAGCCCTTGCCTTCTCGTACAGTGAAATATAGGCAGTCAATTATTTCCCGAACATCAAGACTTTGGAACGCATTGCCAGCCAACGTGTTTCCCAATGTTTACAACCTCCGGTGCTTCAAAAGCAATGTACACCGTCACTTTCGTCTTTCTCCACTTTAGTTTTTTTTTTTTTTTCGTTTTCTCCAATTCCTGTACCGACACAGCTGTGCATTGCATTATAGGGTAGCCCCCTAAGTTGTGTTCGGCTCCTTAAAAAAAAAAAAGAAAAGAACAGCTGCATGGTTTGCTCATTGTGCGCAGTTCTGTCCACTCACTTAGCAATAGAAAAACGTCTAGTTGTACTGGAACAGGATCAGAAAATTTCTTTATAACTACGAATGTGCTTTCAAAAGGTAATAAATTGTAATACTAATATCAGTGACACATAGTGGACCGAAACTATTAATTAACAAATTAGTAATTTAGCTCGTCTTCATTGTTAGAGCTGTCAGAAAATTATTTTTCTTCTTCTTTTTAGCATGAAAACTCATATATGAAAGGGGCAGCTCTAGTACATTCTTCATCATTATAAAACTTATGTATAATATGAGAAATGAGATCGATTGAGCTTAGAAATGATCAATTTTTTTTTAATTTGGTATTCATTAGGCAAATTCAGGCCTAAATTAGCCTATAAATAAAAAAAAAATCCCTCATTCCATACGCCGTACGTTTACGCACAACGCACAATAACTATCGAACCGTTGAAAATAGAAAGTTAATTTTTAGGTGCATTGTAGATAGGCGCTGATCTTAGGCGGAGTCCAAATTTAGCGCGCGTAGGGGTTAAGGGGTAGCAGGAGGAGCGAAAACTAAGAATTCGAATACTTCTAGCTAAGAACATAATAAACCTAAAAATATCAAACACGCGTTTTTGAAATTCTTCTCTGTTTGACGGCCGGCTTTTACGCAAAAATGGCTAAGCCGATTGCAATGAAACTTTCACAGTTTGGAGACGCAATTTGCTTGCTTCTACTCCATCCCACACAAAATTACGCATTTTTAAAAGTATGGTATAATAATCAAATTTTCAATTTAATCAAATTTCTGTTAAGACCCCCTATAGGGCATAGGACAGAAACAACTCTCTCCCACAAGGCGCGTTTCTGAGCAACGAACGTTAGCTGTTGCCAGGACTTGTTTATTTCTCTGACTTCCAGCTCAACTGCTCGCTTTCATGAGCTACATGGTCGATCAACCCGACGTCTTTCTTCCCTGAGGATTATCATCCAGAGCCTGTTTGGCAATGTTTCGCTCCGGTTTCCTCAAAGTGTGAACGATCCACTTCCGCCTTTGAATCTCAATGCCTATTTTAGTTTGTCCAGTTGTACTCCAAAGTTTGTCGTTGGAGATCACTTCTGGCCAGAATATTCCTAAAATGCGTCGGAGGCATTGGTTCACGAAAGTTTGCAGTTTCTTGGTAAGTCGAACGGTCACTTTCCATGTAGTACAATCATACAACAACACCGATTTGACGAGATCTTTCTTAACCTGCAGAAAGGGGAAAGAATACCGAAGGCCTGAAGAGCTTTATTTAGATGAGCCTCGGTGTCGTTTTCGGCTCCGCCGTCCATGCTGGCAATTCTTCCGAAAAAATTTTGCACCTCTTCCACATCTTGTATGTTAAAAACAATCGGTGTGCTTGTGTTCATATCCAAATGTATTTACTTTGTCTTACGCACATTTATTTCAGTCCCGCCTCTTTGGATTTAAAATGCAACAAGCGAACATTTGACTCTAAGTACGAACGATTATGTGCAACCAAACACGCATCATCAGCATGATCAAGGTGAATTAAGATGTTAAATAGTCTCCATTGAAGAACTTTATCTTCCCCACCTTCCAGTGCAGCTTTCAAGATGTCATTTATTACCACCAGAAACAGGGCTGGTGATAATATGCAGCCTTGTCTGACAACCGTTCGCACAGAGAAGCTTTTGGATAACTCTCCTCTATGCAAGACGCGACACTTTGCATCTCATACGCGACACTTTGCATCTAATACGCAAAGCATTCCATATGTAATCTCGCTTAACGCTGTCGAAAGCCTTCTTGCGGTCCACAAACATGAGATGTAGTGGCGAACCCATTTTGGCGGCCTGCTCTAATATTATCCCTAGGGTATTTGTGTAGTCGGTATAAGACGACCCTTTACAGATAGGAGCGAATTATTTGAAATATAGGAGAGAATTATTTGAAATTTATAATATATTATTTTTATCATAAACGTAATCTGTGGTATACGAATTACACCACATCCCATACAAACTGCGCATTTTTATGAAATACCTGAATCCAATTTTCTCAGTACTTACATACATAACAATTATTAAGCTCAAATTTTGCTCTAAATCCTTAATTTTCATTATTATCAATATCGAGGTAAAGTAAACCAATTAGCTTCTCCCCTCAACTAATTTTTATACAGCAGATTGAAATTATTATAAAAGTAATACATTACAAATTTCAGACCAATAGCTTTTATACTTTTTGAGCAAATCCGTTTATTGACAAATTGCGCAATTGTATCATTTTGTATGGGAGGGGGTAGAAGGGGTGGAGCGATTTGGCCCGTTCACGAACTTGTCCTTACTCTTTTGTCAAAAACGACGTGTACAAAATTTGAACTTTCTAGATCAATGTGTTCTCTAGCTAGAGAGGATACGGACGGACAGACGGACGGACGGACGGACATCCGGTTTTGAGATTTTTGAGTGATTATATGAACTTCTGTATCATTCATTTTTTTCTCCGAGCCTTATTTCTTAGTGTTACAAACTTTGTGGCAAACTTATAATACTCTCAGATTTCATCGAGAGTATAAAAATTGAAGAATGAGACTTAATTCAAGGGCTATCGTTACACGAATAACAATTTAAACTCATTGCTAAAATAAACATGTGCACATGTGTCTTTATTCATAAATAGTTTCAGTAATACTAAGAAAAATGATAGATACCTTCGTACAGTTTTAACATACAAACTAAATTATTTCATGCATTATAGTCATAACATCATGTTCTCTGATTAACATAGTCAAACCATTTACATTATTAACAATATTTTTAACTGTGTTTTATATCGTTACTTTCGGTTACAAAATAGAGCTAATAAATGGATTAATAAAATTATAAAGATTAAAAAAAAAATTTAAATTATTAAAAATCAAGAGACAAGATAATGCTAGTTTCTAATAGATTAAATTTGGGAGTATATTGCGTTTCATTCATCGTTTGTAGTGTAGCGAAATGCAGCACTCATGGACACATAAAGATTACACAAATGTTTTTTATGACACAAGAATCTCAAACCAAACGCTTAAGGCAACGAGCTAGGTTTCATTACATATTTTTTTTAAAACAATTGAATTTTATGAAAGAACCATATTCAAATATTGATATGATTACGAAATTAGGAAAATTCTGTTACGACCCGGTACCAAAGTAGCTTGGTCCTATTTATTACTTGTGCCTTTGTCCGTAGCAAGTTCTGCTGGACTCTTACAGCCGAAAATTCCAATTTGGGCTGTGGCTCCATTGAAAAAGAATTCTATGCAATTATTTTAGTTCAATTATAAAAGGATTTTAATTTTTAGAAAATTTGTAGATTATTGATATTGCAATGAATAATTGTTATTTTTAGGTTATTTGTGATCTGAATATTTCTATTTCTATTCTATACACCGGTTTTTGGCGGGGATTTTTTCTATCTACGTAGGCGAATGTATAAAACTCATACGGACAGTGTTTGAATACCAATAATTACTGTTGGCCTTGACTCCCTTGAGGACATCTGCTGCCGTGTTTCGTTAAAATTATGATATTTTTACTCTAGTCAAATCTTAAAAAATAAAAAAAAATAATTTCCTGGAATCGAACCACGTGCCGTCTGCACATCTGGCGAGCATTCTTCCACTAAGCCACGGGCGCTGATAATCTCATTTTTCCAAAAAGTAGTTATCGACTTAATATTGACAGTATTTTTTTTATATGGTGAACCATTTAAACCCTTTTTCCGAAGTTAAATATTTTTTGGATCTGAAAGTTTTTATAGTATTTTCATGTTTCAAAGAATTTGATAAAAAAAAAATTGCAACTCTGTTGGTGCTACCGTTTGATCTGGGAATTTCCATTAGCCACTTATATTCGACTTCCGAGCATATCTATTAGAATAGGTATCGTATAACTAGCGATCGTCCGCAACTTCGTTCGCGTAAGAATCGTAATAATACGCATTTTTTGCAAATGTGGTTAGCAATATATGGAATGTATTTCTGCTAAGTTGAATGGTTCTTTGTTCACAATATTTTGTATTTTGCTGGAATCAGAAGCATAAGTTATTAAATTGGAGAAATCACTAACTCGTTAGACATATAGCTGCCGATGAGTAAGACCAGTTTTTCCTCACGCTATATTCGTACTTGGTGCAAAATTGCAGTAGATACCTCGAGATATTATATTAATGTGAATTGTAGAACCAAACCATGATATATGTATGGGACAGGTCTGTAATCACTGGCTTCCTCCCTCTTTAGGTAATTACAGCGCACGGGCTTGGTATGATATGTGCTAAAAGAGGTTGTGAGCTCAATTAATTTTTAATTTAATAGACTCAACAATAACTAAGATAGGATGCCTAGCGGGAAACGTGTTGGTCTCCAATGTAAAAGTCGTGAGTTGAATTCCCGATCGACATATAATTTCTGCATACTGCCTGCTTGAGTATACCGTGGTCACTTCAATCTACGAAAACGAAAAATTAGTAGATAGAGAATTGTGCGAAGGGCTGGCAACCCGTCCACAATAAAAATTAAAAATGTTAAGGAACCTTAACGTCAAGAGGCCCAGGCTCAATTTGGGCTAGAAGAAGAAGAAGAATTACTAAAACATTTACTACATTTTCGGTGTATTACTTTGCATAATCTAAGAAAATAGTCGCACGCGTTTTCACTTTTGTTCTTTCTTGCCTAATTCTCTCTTGCTTCGGATCTCGTCAAATGCGGATGGTTTTGGCATTTCCAATGATATCGTGTATTTTTACTAAATGAATAAAGAACTTTTTGCTAAGTAACCGAACAGACTTTTTAACAAATAACTTCGACCCATTCCAAGAAAATGATAAAAAAAAATCTGAAAACGGCATATTTTGTATAGGAGGTGGAAGGAGATGGAAGGAAATTTAAATAATTTTTCTTCGTTTTACTAGAACCTAACCAGAACACAACAATTTCATTTCAAAAAAGAAAAGAAAATTTTTTTAATGTGGTGAAATTGTGGCATTTGTATGGGAGGTGGTACAAGGCGTGGGGAATTTGAAGTAAAATTAAAAGCAGATTATGACTCCGAACATACCTAATAAACTGTCAAAGTTCCATTAGAATCGGTTCAGCTGCTTTTGAGCTACATCCGCACGTATGTCTACAGAGACAGACAGACGGAGAAAAATCCCAAAAACGTGTTTTTAAATATTTTTTTTTTTGTAAATTTGTGTCCCATTGTATGTCCTTCTACTCCCTATAGAAAGAGTGAATCAGTTGATTTTTTCCGATCTTGAACAATGCTAATTAGGCATTCAGTACAGAATTAAAGCGCGATAAAAGTTATACGTACTGAGACAATCGGTTTGTAGTATTTAATGAAAAAGTATAGTTTTTATGGGAGGTGGTGAAAGGAGTGTAGGAATTCTAATAATTCTTATACCATCACATTTATGATAAAAATTATATATTCTAAATTTCAAATTATGAGCTTTTATAATTTCTAAGAGAATTTGATTGATTCAAATTATTGAAAATAATGTATTTTGTCTGGAGGGGTATAAGGAGTGGAGCAATTTGGCCGTTCATGAACTTGTCTTTACTTTTCGTTAAAAACGACGTGTACACAATTTGAATTTTCTAGCTCAACGCGTTTTCAAGCTAGAGAGCGGATAGACGGACACCCGCTTTTGTGTTTTTGTGTGATAATATTAACTTCTATGCCATACATTTTTTTCTCCAAGCCTTATTTCTTAGCGTTACAAACTTTAGAGCAAACTTATAATACTCTCAGATTTAATCTAAAGTATAAAAAGTACAATAATTTCAAAAGGGACCAGTTAAAATAGTTACTCTCATATGTATAGAAGCAACAGGAAAATTTAAATTCTTTTGCGTTAATAACTCAAAATTATTGTAACTTTTCGAAGTCCTTACGCCGTTGACACACGGTGTTATTTAAAATATCTTAACTCACGACTTTGATAGAAGTAATCTGAATTACTATTGCATAATGATATTAGTAATATCGGAAAGAAAGATAATATATTTTAATTCACGTTGTGCGTCAAAGTTAAACGTTATTTTCTTAATGTATATAATTATACCTGTATATGTAAATTATTTTTTAATATATTTTTGTTAAGAGTTTTCGTAATTTTTATGCTTTTGTCTCTTGATTTTTGATAAAAAACACAGTTTTTCTGTTTTGTTAATTCTGAATTAAATATAACGTAGTTAGTCCGTGCTTAGAGGTCCAAACAAGTAGATGCCTTGGTGTTTATCATCTGGATGTCCCAAGTAAAGGCTATAAAGCTCTTGATATCTTGAAAGTGTTAAGCCTCCCCGTTTACGATCGTCGTCCTTTTAGAGAAAAATAATTGAACGATAAAATCAGGCGCACCATATAATAAATTCATACTTACGCTTAACAAACTATTAAATGCTTCATCAACTATACTAATATCATCTACAGCTATGCGAGTTATACAATTATAACGAAATTCGTCACTTGTAATAATTCCATCGCCATTGAGATCTATCATTTTGAAATTGGCTTCAATAAAAGCCTTCATTGCCTGTAAAGAAATGATTAAATGAATTTTACGAGGACATACATTATCTAGACATGTAAATATAATTGTAGTGTCTTTCTGTTAAGCATTAAAACACGTTTTTGAGATTTTTCACTGTCTGTCCGTCTCTACAGACATACATCCGGATTTAACACAAAAACGGCTAAATTGATTCTAATGGAACTTTGACAGTTTTTTGGGTATGCTTGAAGTCATAATCTGCCTTTAGTTTTACTTCAAATTACGCCTTGTACCACCTCCCATACAAATGACACAACTTCACCAATTGAAAACTTTTTTCTTTTCTTTTTTAAAGGAAATTGTTGTGTTTCGATTTGGTTTTAGTAAAACGGAGCAAAATTATTTCAATTTCCTTCCCTCTTTTTCCACCTCCCATACAAAATACGTCATTTTGAGATTTTTTTATCATTTTCTTGTAATGTGTCAAAGTCATTTACCCAAAATTTGGTATATAATGCCTTCGTACTAATTAGGGGGAATAAGCCAAATTCTCTCACGCTTTCTACCACCTTCCATGCAAATGTTACAATTTCATCATTTGAAAACATTTTTTTTTATTTAATGAAGCTATTGTGTTTTGATTTGGTTGTAGTACGGCAAAGCAATATTATTTGAAATTCCCTCCCTGTCCTCATACCTCCCACACAAAATGTTTTTTGGATTATATCAAAGATATTCACCGAAAATTTGGTAAATAATGTCTTAGTAATTATTCGTTTTCTTTTACAATGATATTACAGCCCAAATCGGGCCTAGGCCTCCTGACCTTCAGGTTCCTTAAAATTTTCAGTACTTACTGCGGAAGGGTGGTTAGCCCTTTGCACAATCCTCTACCTACTAATTTTTCATTTTCGTAGATTGAAGTGACAAACAGGCAGTGTGCAGGAATTATATATCAATCGGTTTTTAAACTCAAGAATTTCGCATTGTAGTCCATGACGCTACCCGCTAGGCTACAACCTACCTTAGTAATTATTGGGGTTATCATTAAAAATTAATTGAATTTACAACCAATTTTAGCACATACCATGTCCGTGGGCTGTAATTACGTGACGACGTGCCTGTCCCATACATATTCTTACGCGAACGAGGTCGCGGGCGATCGCTTGTTATACCAAACGGTACATTTGTATGGGAGGGGGTAGAGTAGGTGAGGGAAAATTCGTAAAATTTTTGATGCAGTTTCGTTTCTCTTGAAAGATGTTTGTACAAAATTTCAAATTCGTAGCTTTTAATTTGTTGGTTATTAGTTGATTTATTGAATTTGGTCGAAATCATACTTTAGTATGGCAAGGGGTTTAGGGGCAAGAAGGATTCCAAAACTTTCGAAGCAACTTTATTTCGCACAGAGTCGCCAAGTCCGTCTGTCCGTCTATCTACAACATAGTTCTTGAACGCTTAAGTTCGTGAACGTGCTACATCCCCACACTCCTTCTACCTTCTCCCATACAATTTCATGAAATTTCGAAATTTTAAGAAATTGACTTTTCTTCGAAACTATTTAAACTATCAACTTGAAATTTGGGTGAAATTATAGAGATATATATATCATTAACATCACAAGATATTAATCAGATCCCCTTACCCATGCAAATGCACAATTTTGAAATTTTTTTTTCGTTTTTCTTTGAAATTAACAAAGCTAGATATTATAATTTCAATTAGCTTTGAAAAAATTATTAACTTCACCTCACTCCTTCTACCCCCTCCCATACAAATTTGACGAAATTTTGAAATTTTAATTTAACTAATTTTCTTCGAAACTGTCAAAGCTATCGTCTTAACGTTTTGTGGAAAATCTGATAATAAAAATATCATTGCCTACAAAAAATTTTGATTTCATTATGGATCAAATGCTCCGTCTACCCCCTTCCATAAAAATGAATAATTTTGGTAAATGCATTAAATCGATTTCCATTAAAACTAGAAACAGTACAAACTTAAAATCATGCCAGAATTTTTCCCTTAATAATTGTAATAAAAAAGATATATCAGCTTCGCTTCACTCTTTCTACCCCTCACATACAAACATCTATGTACATTATAAAATCAAGAAAAGCATTTCTCGTTCGAAAATATGAGAGCTATCCACTTTGAAATTGAAACAAAGCATGGCGATAAGGATGTTGATAAGCAGTTTCAAAATCATCTAAGACCCTCCACTTCCTCTGCCACCTCCCATTATAAACGTAAATTTTAGGATAAGTAGGTTAGGGTGGATAGGGAAGACTATAGAGAAAACATTCACAGTGTCCCACGCCGGTTTTTTTGACATCGGCAGTGATGAGCATTTAAAGAGTAAAACCCCCAAGTTTGGTGGACTGAACGATTTCCGTAGAAGCACTCGATGGATTTCAATGGTACTTGGCAAGAATATATATCATGTGAGCACGATCTAAAGTATAGTCTGATAAGAGTGCACCCCCATAAAGCGGTATATCATGCTTCATTTTTTGAATTTTTATTTTTTTGTAAGCGAATAGTCGGATTTAAATTTTATTTTTTTACATAATGACCGGTGTTATAGACAATTTCGGCCTTTATCTGCAATGCACAAACACAGTCATGGTGGGAGGGAATGGGGTTAGGAAGGTAGGGGAAGAGGAGTGAGAACGACCGTAATGAGTGGAGAAGCTGATATATATTTAATATAATAATAATGCTCGGTCGAAATATTTTTAATTACTGTTTATATTAGCCAAATTATTCTCCATGCAAAGCCAAGGAGAACGCACCAATCCCGCTAATTATCGTATACCAATAGCAATAACCTCAATTCTGTCCAAGGTCATGGAAACAATCATCAACAATAGAGTAATAGAATATCTCAACATCAATGATATCATTGACGGCAGTATGGGTTCCGCAAAAAACGTTCCACAGGAGACTTTTTAACCACCCTCACTGAACGTTGGAACAAGAGCATTCACCAGTTTGGTGAATCTTGTATATTGATATTGATATTTCCAAGGCTTTTGACAGAGTATGGCACACTGCCCTTTTAATGAAACTTAAAGCTATTGGTTTGGGCGACTCTCTTATTTCCTGGATTGAAAGTTTTTTAGCCAATCGTTCAATGCGTGTGGTATTGGATGGTGTGGTTTCCTCTTCTTATAAAATAACGCAGGTGTTCTTCAGGGCTCGGTTCTTTCTCCCACCTTTTTTCTGATATTTATTAATGACTTGCTATCTTCAACTTCCTATAATTAGCTTCGCCGATGACAGCACCTTAGACTTCTCCTATCACTTCAACAGTGCGTCCTCATCCCGATGTACTAGCTTAGTAGAACAACGTAGGTACATGGTTCAGTCATTGAATGGCGACTAGGCTAAAATTCTTAGCTGGGGCAATAAGAATCAAGTTGAGTTTAATGCTTCGAAATCCCAGTGCTGTCTTGTGTCCCACAAACGTGACTCTAACCTTGACCCAATCACCTTCGGTGGTCAGCCACTAACCACTTCTTCAAGTGTTAAGATGTTAGGTATCCAAATCACAGATAACTTATCTTGGAACGATCATATATTTAACATCGCCAAGGAAGTATCTTAATGCTTGGGCTACCTAAAACGATGTAAGAACTTCTTCACCGCCTCTGGGCTATTAACAATTTATAAGGCCTATATTAGACCTCGTCTTGAATTCAATTCCCACCTGTGGGCGGGAGCTGCAAAAACTTCTCTCTCCTATCTGTATAGTATCCAGTCTCGGACTATTATAATTATAGGAGATTCTGACATCACTTCTTCGGTCGATTCACTCGAGCATAGAAGAACTGTAAGCTTTCTATCCCTTTTGTATCCCTACTACAATGGAGATTGTTCGGACGAAATCGTTAATCTCATGCCCCCATGTATGCCCTTACCCCGTAATACTAGAGCTGCTTCGCGCGCTCATAAGTATTCTCTCAACCCCCACCTTCGGTCGCACTATAAAATTTCGTGATTCGTTTTTAAACCGGACTGTTCGAATATGGAACTCGCTGCCCATCTCGGTGTTCCCGAATGACTACAACATTCAGCAATCCAAGGGAAATATTCATAGCCACTTCCGTCTCTCTCCCCTTAATTCCCAAAAACCAATATCCTTCCCTCCCCACCGAAGCTATGCTTCAGTACAAAAGGTCAACCCCTCTAGTTCCGGTGTCACATAAAAAAAAACCAATCCCCATACGAATCCTAAAGTTGATAATGTTTCACCTGGGGAGATGTATTCACATTAGAGATAGCAAAATGGTTTCTTTTGCTGAAGTAGTTCACTAGTTCCTATTCACCAAAAGGACTAGTTAAAGAAGTAGAATTTTAGATTAGTTCGATTTTTTAGTTTATTTATTTTAGAGTGCGATCGTATCTGCGCAAAATTCAGCTTCTTGCAGATATCTTGAGTACAAAAGAATAAAGTACAAAGAAAAGAAAACATACTCGACTCAATCCGAACAGCTGTTCTCGGGATGTCTGTTAAAAAATGCGAAGTTCAGCTCTATGCAAGATATCTCGAGTTAAAAAAGAGGAGAAATAAAACAAAATTTCACCCGACTAAATATAAGCAGCCGTTCTTGAGATATATGGTATGAAAAAATTTGCAAACACTGTTTTTTCGCAGACATCCCGAGTAAAAAAAATATGGATAAAAACACCCGACTCGATTTAAGCGGCCATTCTCAAGAAATCTGCGAAAAATGCTAAATTAATTTTTTGCAGATAATCAAGTCAAACCGAATCTCGTAAACTAAATTTTACAAATATCTCGAGTCAGGAAAGAAGGAAAAAGGAGCACCCGACCTAGTTGGAACATCCGATCTCGAGATATTTAGAAGTGGGTATAGGAGGGTAACAAAAAATGAAGAAAAAACTGAAGAGCTCTTAGTTCGTCAACTAAACGTATCAAATTGAAAAAAATTGCGCCGGTCTGATTAGTTCGATTCATAAACAATTCGAACTTAACGCTTGCATTTCTTCGAGGTACGGTCGTATTGAGCTCATGGTTTGTTCGTGAACTAAACACTTACATTAGAGCAAGCAATGCGCTAGTTTGATCAGTATAGCTCCACAACGTACGAAAATTCATACAAGAGGTAGTTCATTCTCTGCAAGGGAGATAAGATCGTACATATTGAGTTGGCAATAACACAATCGAATACTGAGTGGATCGAATACTGAGTGGATTGAATGCTGCTTTTGCAAATTTGTTGAACGATGTGGTTCTGCTTTTGTCTGTGTAATGAATTGTGAACCGAATACGCAAACGTCCGAATTTTAGATTCAGTTACACTACAAGTTCATTTCGAACTGAATGTGAAAATTTTAGCGAATAATTCGTTTAGTTCAATGTTGTGAATAGTTCAAATGAACTTTTTCGTTCGTGAGCTACACATCTCCAATGTACATACGAGTATTTACGAGTAAGAAAGTTTGAGTGGAAATTGTTTTAAATATTT
Source organism: Chorisops tibialis (assembly GCA_963669355.1). Taxonomy (NCBI): domain Eukaryota; kingdom Metazoa; phylum Arthropoda; class Insecta; order Diptera; family Stratiomyidae; genus Chorisops; species Chorisops tibialis. The sequence continues at coordinate 264,404,931 of OY770262.1, read as the reverse complement.
TTCAACTGACCTGTGGGAAATCATCATATTTCTTTTGCATACATGTCCTTTGTACAGCTTCTTTAAATTCTCCTGTTGAAATTCTGCCATCCTGTAAAGTTCAAATGATATTATGTGTATATAAATTTAAATTAAATTTATCAGACTAAACAGCAACAACAAAACCACACTATAGCGGCCTGAAGCATTGAGTGATGAAGATGAGAGAATGATTATGCTGTTTTTACCTTTTAACAATGTTCTAACTATTTTCTATATGAAAGAAAAGATTTCCAGATTTTACACTGTTACGCTTTATTATTCGTGACGTTTCGGTCTCTGCTGAGACCTTTATCAAAACTCAGCAGAGACCGAAACGTCACGAATAATAAAGCGTAATAGTGTAAAATCCGGAAATCTTTCCTTTCATTTCAAAATGCACTGTGAAAACATTCACCAAACCTATTTTCTATATTTTATGTAAAATAAACACATTATTTCTGTAATAACTTTTGTATCATTCAATAATTTAACCAGTTTTGTAATAAACCCTTCTAATACCTCTTATAATAAAAAAGCCGTTACGGACCACTGTATTATAAAAGAGCCATACGGCCACATATAAATTTTATTATACAAACTGTGGCCTAGGCCCTCAGCAGTCATTCTAAGCTTTTACATTGCACTAGGAACAGCTCTTGGTCGGTCTTGAAAATAAAGTCATCCTAAGTTCTTGCACTGCACTAGGAACAGCTCTTGGTCGGTCCTGAATTAGAATCATCCTATATTAAAACCTTGTGTTTTCATTTTTACCTGATACTCCTAACTCCTTTACGCGGCATTATACAACATAGTCCGCATCCTGTCTCTCTCTCTTCTAAATTGTCGCTACTTATGCCATGATCCATTTACACGCCCCGTAAAAAGAAACAACACTTTGTTTTTTACACGTATTGATTGATAAACTTTGGTGTCAGATACAAAAAACCAAACGTATTTGGAAAATTGCATACTTAAGAACTTGTACTTTAAAAATCACTAAAAAAAAATCAATGGCGGGAAAGTTTACAAACAAGAATTTAATATGTATTCAATCCAGAGGGACATATTCCATTAAAAAAAGTAGGAAGTAAAAGATTTGGATTGCGCTAAATCTGTTTTTGCAATTTGCCAAAAGTTAAGGTCAGTTGACTTATCAGTTTTCTCAAATAACTGGTTCAATTATGTAAGGCATTTTTTTGGAGTATTTAAGAGTATTGTTATTGAAAATGCTTGCTTTGGGCGAAGCTTTTAATCCTTTTGTAGAAATATGTTACAGTTCCATTCACTCAACATATCTAACTATCTCATATAAATGTTGTCAATGTATTAGCTTTGGTAAACCCTCGCCTAAATACTTGCTGGGTTTATTTGGCACGTCTAGCTTTTCCTAATCTCGTTATTCGAAGCCCTTGACTCGTTTGAAAACGGACCATTTTTGAATAAAATCAATTTTTTTTATTTCTGCCCTTTTTTAAAAATACTAATTATTAATTATTGCATGCATCTCACATGTGAACATTTTATAAAACTACTACAAACCTTATCAAAATCCGCTAATTCCGATATTTCTTCCCATAAACTTCTCATAATGTGTTGGTATTCCGCTAACCTTGTCGCACTGCAATCACCTTTGCCTTCAACAACACATGCACGAAGAGCCATGCATTCAAAATCTTTTTGATCCAAAAATCCATTATTGTCGATATCTAAAAAAAGTACTTTTGTTAAAATTTAGCTTTTAGTACCTAGTCAAGTCATAAATATTGGTACACAACTAAACGCATTCATTACGAATGCAATATTGGGCGCATTCATTTCGTCTTGACTGCGATTTGACAGTTGACATTTCTGCTTCATTGCCACGTAAAAAGTTTTTGGCATCAATTGTTTACAATCACGGAATGGGGCGACATCGAAAATCGTATTGTTGTAGTTGGCCTACTAGAATGCAACATGGAAAAAGGCGATATCTTTCGGACGTTGCGACCGCTTGGAATCACTCGCAATTTTGTGTATCGTGCTGTGAAGTTGTTTGAGGATACTGGTGAAGTACGAGACCGTCAAAGATCCGACCTTCCGCGCACTGTGAGAACTCCGAAAGCGATCAAAGCCGGGAAGAAACGAATCGACCGAAAACCGCTGCGAAAACAGAAAATCTTGTCGCGGGAAATGAAAATTTCGCAAAAATCCATGTCTCGCATTATCAAAGTAGATTTGGGACTCAGCGCGTACAAGCGACAGACTGGACACCTGCTCACGGCCGCATTGAAGGAAAAACGCAAGCGAAATCGAAAGCGTTACGCAGCCGGTACGCGAAGAACGCTCACAGACAAATTCTGTTTACTGAAGAGAAAATCTTCACCGTAGAAGAATCGTTCAATAAACAGAACGACCGTGTGTATGCTCGGTCATCCAGAGAAGCATGCCAACTCATCCCGAGAGTCCAAAGAGGCCATCATCCCGCGTCTGTAATGATACGGTGGGGAGTGAGCTACGATGGCGTTAACAAGCTCCATTTTTGCGAGAAAGGAGTGAAAACATCGGCCAAAGTATATCAATCGACCATCTTGGAACCCATTGTGAAGCCTCTCAACCAATCAATATTCGACAACAAGCCGTGGACTTTCCAGCAAGACTCTGCTCCAGCTCACAAGGCAAAAACGACTCAACTGTGGCTCAAAAACAACGTTCCGGACTTCATATCAACGGATGATTGGCCAGCTGGTAGTCCAGACCTCAACCCGTTGGATTACAAGTTGTGGTCCGTATTAGAGGGTATGGCTTGCTCTACTTGACACGCAAATATTGAGTCATTGAAGCGAGCCGTTGTCCGTGCAGTGGACAATTTCCCCATGCATGAAGTGCGCCTCGCGATCGTTGAGTGGCCAGATCGTCTCAAGTCGTCCTGGAATGCAAATGGAAGTCATTTGGAATAAGTTGTTCTAAGATTAGTACCCAATAAAAAGAAAAAAAAAGTTTTGAAAAATATTAATTCGTTTTCATTTGGCGTCGATTTTTCTGTGTACCAATATTTATGACTTGACTAGGTAAGTAATTAAGTATTCTTTTTTATTAATTCAAAATAGTGAAATGTATGTATGGTATATGGTATAAATATAACCTAATACTTCAAGATACGTTAAAACAAGGACTTTCTTAATAAACCATGAGAAGAATGCGTTCGTATAAAAGAAGAAATTACGACTTTGGAAAAATGAGCCAAAATTCCCAGCAAACACAAATCGTATTTATCTTTGATTGGGATATTACTCTATTGAAATTAAGCTTATTGGATACTTACTAGAGTTTCTTTTATCATCTTTTTAGTACGAGCTGCACCTCGTCGACTTTTTAAAAATCGCCGAGCAAACAGCTCGATTAAGGGCTCCGTAGCCAAACTCGAGAGAGTCGAAGAGGACCCAGTACATAGTAATTCTAGTTATAACCAGTTTACTATCAAGGTAAGGTTAGGTTCGTGGAGGGGTTGGACACCAATGTGCATAGCCCATCTGTGGGCCCATTGTAAGGCTCCGTGTTTTTACCTTTTGGAAAAACATATCATACAGCCACCTATCGGAGAAACTAATGATCTTCATCGGTTTAAGGGATCGGAGATCATAGAGCTCGGCGAAGAAGTATTCTCCGAGAATTTGTCTTCGAATTGTTCGGAGGCATGAGCAATGGTAGAAGAAATGCTCTACAGTCTCATCCTCCTCACCGCAGCCTCTGTAAATGTCTTCGGTTGTAAGGCGAAGTCTTTGCGGGTATTTTCTAAGAAGACAGTGGCCCGTGACTATACCCACTACTGTCCGTAGGAAGTTTCTGTCGAGTTTCAATATTTTTATTGATCTCTCTCTATCAAATCCCCATAGCACCTTCTTGGTGTTACTCGACTCGCTTTGTAACCATTTGAGATTTTCACTGTTCGTTTCCTCAACGGTGGAAGCGGCAGCCAGGCTGTCCGCCATTTCGTTTCCAGGTATATCTCGATCATAGTTTAATTATACGTAAAACAGTTGGCAAACGGGAAAGAACTTCTCGAACTGAGCTCACCAATATGCGTGCAATCTCCACGCACATATACGAACAATCTACGTGTAAAATATTGCTTAGTAATCAGATGTTTAAAGTTTTGGGAGGTATAAACATGGAGCGACCAATCAAGATCGTTCATTTGGGAGGTAAGAGTTTTTTATGCGAAACATTTTTTGATCTATGGGTAACATAGCCCGTTTTCGCACTCAGTCTTCTTTCGCTCTGTTCTCGATGCTCCAGAACCGAACATTTTTCGCTTTGAACTGGCACTAGAATCGAGTTCGTATGGATGCTTCTATTTCGTGTTTTTTTTTTGAGAGGCATTTTTATGTCTGCACTTATCTCTGGTAATATTTATAAAATCGTAAATCATGCTACTGTAATTTAAAAGCTACTTACCATACATATATCGGACAACGAAGTCCACTCTGTTCTCCCACGAATATGCCATTGAAAATGTACTCTAGAAATTCATTTCCGTTCGTCAGATAGAACCATTATACTCTATTCAATATTGTCAACAATCGTGTATCCAAATTTTTGCCAGTGTTATGCAAAAAAGAGCAAATAATGAGTGTAAAGGATTTAAATGTTACAAATGCGATCATTAGATGTTTACAATTTAGTATGCATCTCTCAAAATTAGTTTCCTTGCCGTGGGTATCCAAATAACGTTATGCAATAAGCACATAGTAAAAGAGGAACAGGTGGTTATGGTAGCGAGGAATAGAGTTTTATATGTTAGTGAATGAATGGATCCTCTTCTGCTCATGTCAAGTTTGGCGACAGAACCGTCGTGTTTAACGACAGTTCTTACCGAAACATAAATACAACTACTGTAAGAGCTAGGGTGTAGCTAGTAGGTAGCGTGTTGGTCTACAATGCGAAGGTCGGGAGTTCGAATTCCGGTCAACGTATAATTTCAGCACGCTGCCTGGGTATATCTAGGCCACCTCAATCTGCGAAAATGGAAAACTCGTAGGTAGAGGGTTGTGCGAAGGGCTAACAACCCTTTCACAATAACAAATAAAATGTTAAAGAACTTGAAGGTCAGGAGGCTAAAGCCCGATTTGGTCTGTAGTGCCATTGAAAAGGACTATAAAAAAGACGAAAGGTCACATAAAATAAGCGCTGAATTACGGCACCGAAAGTGAAAACTACCCTATCTTCTTAAGGGTGTTCATTTATTACAATATTATTCAAGTTCATATTGAGATAGACTTAAGAAAAAAAAAAAACTATTTGCTACCCTGAAATCTTTTTTTACGTCTTATGATTATTAGCCCAAAAATGCAAATAGAAAAACATAACAGGACTAAGATTGAGCGTAAGGCCCAATTGTGCGATACCCTAGATGAAAGAGATATTTTTTGATTTTAAGAAATTTTGTATGGGAAGTGGTAGAGGTGGTGACGACATTGAACTAATTTTTTCACTTGTTATCAAAATGTTTTATACAAAATTTAGGATTCAAAAAGCCCAATCGCAGTTCTCTTATGTTTTTATTTTAAACCCCATAAATCAATTGAAGAGTACCAGGAGAGCTATTTCAATAAATGCTCTTCCTTTTCTTAAAATAACAGATGCTTCCGTGCGGAGGTTGGGTACATATATATCTGCACTCAGAAAAATTAATTAATTAAATTAAAAAACCGTCTTTAATTTGACAATACTGCATTTTTCATAGAAAAAAATAAATTTTTCTTTAACTGAATAATGATTTTATAAAGTTTATGAAAAAAAGTCTTAGCTACAACGAAAATAAGTTTTGTAAATGCAATGTAGGCTATATTATTTTAACAACAAGAATTCCATTAAATATCATGCAAGTTCGCCCTTTTTATTTGTGTGTGGAAGAACAAAACATGCCACTTTAGACATGCCATGTTAAAAAGAACTCCGTGTCGTAGTGTGCAGCGTGCTCGCTTCAAAGTCAAATAGGTCGTAGGTTCGATTCCTACTCCACTCAGTAGATTTTAAGCACGAATTTTTCAGTTATGCTCTGTCTATCATCCAGTCCCCATAATATCTTTAAATATTTGTCAGTAGCAGCCAGTACAACTGAAAAACATACCAGCTTCATCACTCGTTACGGTTCATTCTCACTCCCTACTCCTCCCCCTACCAAACCAATCCCAATCCATTTTTTGTTTAAAATAATAAAATATTTTTTTACTTCAATGAAAATTTACTTTATTTATATTAAATACGTTTTTATTATTTGAAAGGAAATATTTTTTTACAATGAATAAAAATTCGCATATGATCGCATGGAATGTAAATTTTCATTGATTATTCTGTAGTTTCTCGTTAATATAATAATTTTTTCTCTGAATGTGTATACATATATGAAGTAGTTGAGGAATGTATAATTAAATTTTAAAGTGCATTCAAAAGCTCCCACAAGTTTAGCAATTTTTCAGAAATATGAATCTACAAATATCATATTTATTTATTGCGTGTTTAGTATTGAAATTCGGAAACGCCTGCCTTTTGATCCAATCAGCTATTTATGAGGCTTTCATTTTTACATTTTTGAACATACGAGGGTCGTTTGATAAGTCCCTGGCCCAAATGACAAAACGTGGTTTCACGAAAAAGTTTTTGCTATCGCTAGGTAGATGGCACTTTCGAACGGTCTCATGAATTTTTTCAGGTTTCTGTAGGTAACAGTTTGTTTTTGGCAGCCATTCTAAGTTGACGTGTCACGCGAATCGTCAACGATGGAGCACGTCCAGTACCGAGCGGTCATAAGATTCCATGTCCAAATTACACGATTTGCGGTATGAGATCGTTGACCACCCACCTTATTCGCCCGACTTGGCCCCATGTGACTTTTTTTTGTTCCCCAAATTGAAAACTCACCTCGGTGGACAACAGTTTTCATCGAACCAAGAGGTGAAAGACGCCGTTTCCCAATTTTTTGCAGACTGTGACAAAAATTTCTTTTTGAACGGTATGAAAGGACTTGAGAAACGTTGGACCAAATGTATTAACCTCCAGGAAGATTATGTTGAAAATTAAAAAAAAATTTTCCGGAAAAAATGCTTTTTTCTTACTTGGGCCAGGGACTTATCAAACGACCCTCGTATTTTACACTAAAGATTGAAAGAGTCCAAATCATTTAATCCAATTCACATTCTTCTTTATTATCCATCATACATAAATGCCTAAAAAAAATAAGCTGTGTGGAGGAGGACTCGAGCACCCAAGCCCTCCCCCATAATTAGGCCGCTAGGAAGAGCTTGAAATCATATCACGAATCAAATTTTTGTAAAACCTTAGTATAGAATTTCTTGTGATCCCAAGAATTTTTATATGGGGAGTGGTAGAAGGGGTGATAGCATTGAACTAATTATTTTCCCATCATGCTAAAAGTAGCTATAAACATAACAGGGATACGATTGCGGGTAAACCGCAATCTTACGATACTCTAGATGAAATAGAATTTTTTGTGATCCCAAGAAATTTTGTATGAGGAGTGTTAGAACGGGTGATAGCATTGAACTAATTTTTTTTCCATCATTCTAAAGTAGCTATAAAAATGTTTTATACAAAATGCTTACTCCAAAAATTGAATAGGAGCTGAGAAAATTAGTGTGTTAGATTTAGTGAAAATGTTTGTATGGGAGGTGGTAGAAAGAGTGGGGGGATTTTAGTGATTTTTTCAGAAATAACTAAGAATATCATAAATTTAGACCAGTAACATTCATACTTTTCAAGAAAATAGAATTTTTGTGAAGTTGTGAAACTGTGTCATATTGTATGGGAGAGGGTAGAAGCAGTAAAACTAATCAAATATTTTTTTCTGGTCTTAGTGATAATGCTAAATAAATATTTATTCAAAAATCTGAGCTCGATAAATGTTATATGTTCTGAGAAAATCGGCTTAGAGCATTTCATGAAAAAGTGTAATTTGTATGGGAGGGGGTGGAAGGAGAGGGAGGACGCAAATAATTTTTATACTGTATATTGAAATTATTATGAAAGTAATATATTCCGAAATTCAGACTAATAGCTTTTATACTTTTCGAGCAAATCCATTTATAGTCGAATTGCGAAATTATGCCATTTTGTATGGGAGGGGGTAGAAGGGGTGAAGCTGATCGCCTAATTTTTTTTAGCCTTACTAACAATTTTAAATAAATATTTAGTGCACAATTTCAGCTCGCTAAATTTTATACGCACTGAGTAAATTGGCTTAGATTAATTCATGACAAGTACAGTTTGTATGGGAGGTGGTAGAAGGAAAGGGAGGACACGCATAATTTTTATACCGTAGATTGATATTATCATAAAAGTAATATATTCCAAATTTCAGGCAAATAGCTTTTATACTTTTCGAGAAAATTCGTTTATTGTCAAATTGCGCATTTGTGTCATTTTGTATGGGAGGGGGTAGAAGGGGTGGAGCGATTTGGCCCAATCACGAGCTTAAAGTTACTTTTTTGCTAAAAATGACACACACAAATTTTTAGCACTATAGCTCAAAGCTTTCGAGAGTTATGCTGTAGACAGACGCACAGACAGACAGACAGACAGACAGACAGACGGACAGACGGTCACTCGAAATCGAGGTTTTTGAGCGACAGCAAATATTTCTGTACCCTTGGCGGCTCTGTGCGAGCGTTATTTCTTAGCGTTACAAACGGTAAGGCAAACACAATATACTCTCAGATTTCATCTAGAGTATAAAAATGTTTTATGCAAAATGCAACCTCGAAAAATTGAATAGGAACAGAGAATATTAGTGTATTAGATTTAGTGATATTGAGCAGTTTGCATGAGAGGTGGTAGAAGGAGTGGGGGGATTTTAGTGATTTTTTTAGAAATAACTACGAATATTATAAAATTGACATATCTTAATTTTGGGACTAGTAACATTCATACTTTTCAAGAAAATAAATTTTTTATGGAGTTGAGAAACTGTGTCATATCGTATGAAAGGGGGTAGAAGCAGTGAAGCTAATCACTTAATTATTTGTAATCTTAGTGATAATGCTAATTAAGTATTTAGTACAAAATGTGAGCACGATAATATTATATGTTCTGAGAAAACCGGCTTAGAGTGTTTCATGGAAAAGTGCAGTTTGTATGGGAGGTGGTGGAAGGAGTGGTGAAATAATTCTTATACCATATATCATATTTATGATAAAAATAATAAATTTCAAATCATTAGCTTTCATAGTTTCCAAGAAAATTCGATTAATGTAAATTATTGACAATGAGTCATTTTGTATGGGAGGGCGTAGTCGGACTTTACCTTACGTTTTCGCCAAAAAACGACGTGTATAAAATTTGAATTTTCTAGCTCGACGCGTTTTCAAGATAGAGAGCGAACGAACGGACGGACGGACATCCGGTTTTGAGATTTTGAGTGATAATATTGTTATATGCAGACCTGGCAACTTCGCCGCTCGATCTCTCTTGAATAGACCAGAATTATGTAGAGCAGTATACTCAACTATATAGAAAGCAACAACTAAAGATTTAGAGCTTTCCAGTATGGTTCACACATACACACCGAAGGAAGCTTCGAGAACTGTTCACACATAGTTCACACATACACACCGAAGGAAGCTTCGAGAACCACTCACACATAGTTCACAAATACACACCGAAGGAAGTTTCGAGAACTGTCATGAGATATATAAAACCACGGAAGCTCTCAGCGAGAAGTTAGTTAATCAGCGACTTTTAGGGAAGACGCGAACCAGGAAAGCGATAGAAAAGTATGCGGCGATAGTGCCACATAAGCGAAAAATTAAGCTAAAGTGCGAATCAATAAATTATCACTTATTTTTAAACGAATTGTGTTCTTACTTGAAATCCCAGCGAACCCCTAGCTCGCAACAATGTTAACTTCTGTATCATTCATTTTTTCTCCGGGCCTTATTTCTTAGCGTTACAAACTTTAGAGCAAACTTATAATACTTCCAGATTTCATCTAGAATATAAAAATACCGCGCTCACTCCAAAAGTCTATCAGTGATATTTTACAATCGAAAGTTTCAACAAGTCATATTATCCGTGCTTAAGTTGAAAGGACTATTTGCGAAATTTATCCATAAAAAAAGACAATAACCGCCATGAACATAAATCAACGCCATACAGCAAATCTTGAAGAAAATTTTGATTTATTATTTCCTCTCTTCTCTACTGTAGTGATAGTTCAAATTTGTCGTTAGTCGCATGACTTTAGGCTTCTCAACAATTTCATTAATTATTGTGGAAGGGTTGATAGTCTTTCGCACAGCCCTCTAACTAATATTTATACTCTAAATGAAATGTGAGAATATATTCTATTTAACTTAGCGTTTGTAAAGCTAATAAATAATGCTCGCACAGAGCCGCCAAGGATTTGAAAACACTGGTCGTAGCACAAAAACCTCGATTCTGATTGACCGTCCGTCCGGCTTGCGAAGTAGACCCACCTCCCCGCGGTGCAAGCTGGGTAACGCTAAGAGGTCTACAGATGGGGGGAATCCGTCGGTGTAGTTGCCTTGAGATTATTCTTATTGCAATATATTACGCCGGCTCCGCAACCCATCCTGGATAGGGGAAGACTACGTCTGAACCTATCCCTGCTGTATAAAACGAGGTGTAAAATGAAGGAAATTTTGTTGAACAGTTGACGTAGTTGAAACACAACAGTACGGAGAAAGTAGCTTAAGTGCAAAATCGAAGTGCGTAATGGTGTGGATACGAAAGTTGCAAAAAGTAGTAAACCGAGATGTCTTATTCCGATGTACGAAATGTGACGTGTTGATTCGTTGAATGAAGTTGGCTGACACTAGTAGTTGCGCTAGCAATGAAAGTGGAAGCGAAACATGTTGAAACTAGTTGCACAACAAGAAGTATTGGCGAAGTGAAGCATGTAGTGTAGACACTTAGAAGTTAATGCGTTGTACTAACTTGGCGGATACCTGTAGTTGTATAATAAGCAGCGAAAGTTGATGCAAAAACATGTCGTACTCAATATGGTTGACAACAGGGAGCGAAAAGTAGATGTTTGGTATAGCCGACATTGCTTGGTAGTGAACTTGGATGCACATTGATGTACAATGGATAGGGGGGAGCAAGTCGACAGCTTGCTGTCGGCTCCGAAACCTATCCATGGGGGGGAATCCGTCGGTGTAGTTGCCTTGAGATTATTCTTATTGCAATATATTATGCCGGCTCCGCAACCCATCCTGGATAGGGGAAGACTACGTCTGAACCTATCCCTGCTGTATAAAACGAGGTGTAAAATGAAGGAAATTTTGTTGAACAGTTGACGTAGTTGAAACACAACAGTACGGAGAAAGTAGCTTAAGTGCAAAATCGAAGTGCGTAATGGTGTGGATACGAAAGTTGCAAAAAGTAGTAAACCGAGATGTCTTATTCCGATGTACGAAATGTGACGTGTTGATTCGTTGAATGAAGTTGGCTGACACTAGTAGTTGAGATGGCAATGAAAGTGGAAGCGAATCATGTTGAAACTAGTTGCACAACAAGAAGTATTGGCGAAGTGAAGCATGCAGTGTGGACACTTAGAAGTTAATGCGTTGTACTAACTTGGCGGATACCTGTAGTTGTATAATAAGCAGCGAAAGTTGATGCAAAAACATGTCGTACTCAATATGGTTGACAACAGAGAGCGAAAAGTAGATGTTTGGTATAGCCGACATTGCTTGGTAGTGAACTTTGGATGCACATTGATGTACAATGGATAGGGGGGAGCAAGTCGGCAGCTTGCTGTCGCCTCCGAAACCTATCCAACCGGGGGGGAGTTAGTCAGCGTTAGGCGTATTGAGCATTCTTTCGAGAAAACTTATTACGCTATTTTCACTGGCTCCGCAACCCGACAACCCGTAGGATGGATAAACCGATGCCTTGTATATTGAACATAGTTCAATCATACTATTGGCGTCGGCCCCATTCTACAGTGATGGAGAGGATAAGCGGATTTACCGTCAGCTCCGTAACCCATTTAGGTGGGGGGGATAAAGTTGAACGGTTCTTCCGCCCCAATCCATCACACCCAGTAGGGGGGATTTAAGTCGAACGCTTGTATATTAGGTTGAGTCATCAACTTAATCATACTAATAGCGTCGGCTCCGAAACCTACAAACGATAGGGGGGATAAAGCTGACCAGACCTTAATGGTCTGTCGGCTCCGTAACCTATCGCACGCAGGGAGGAAAGTGCTGGTGGAAAGCTTCGGTGATTCCAGTAACTACCTTTGGGGCCGGCCGACCCCACGTACCCGAGGAGTGCTCTGATCATAGTGCAGGGATCTATGCTTCAGGGTGTAAGCCCTACCAGTGGTAAACTGGTACCACGGGAGCCGGGGAGCCCATGGAAGGTTACTTCCACCCCCGGTGCTGGTTGAGGTTGTCTTTGACGTAAGTCTTCGACATACACGTGGGGGCTGTGGTGCCCACATCGCGGGCAGAGCATTAGCTCGGCGTAAGGTTGCGTGATTTAGATTAACAACCTGTCGCCATGAACGATAGATTGGCAGAGAGTTAGATAGATCTCGCTTCAAGCAATAAGATTACTCACCCTGCTAAAAGTATAAACTGCTACCTTCGGGGGCGTTAATGATTGTCGTCTAACACAATCCGCATGTTAAAGACATACGTGCTTGATTCCTTAAGGATCTGTAAGTACGTAAAACAACACAGGACTTGACCGTCCGTCCGTCTTTCTGTCTGTCTGTCTACAAAATAACTCTCGAATGCTTTGAGCTATTGTGCTGAAGTGAAATTTTGAACAAAAAAGTAACTTTAACTTCGTGAACGGGCTTTATCCCCCACTCCTTCTACCCATATAAATACCATAAAAAATACCATTACCGAAAATATTGAATCAATCCCTTCACTCCTTCTACCCCCTCCCATACAAAAGCACAATTTTGGAAAACGTTATTTTTCGATTTTCATTGAAATTAGCAAATCCAAAAGGACGAATTGTTGCCGGAATTCATTTTATTATAATTGTCACCAGTTTTGAAAAAACTATCAACTTCACCTCACTCCCTCTACCCCCTCCCATTCAATTTTCACGAAATTTTGAAATTACATTTAAATCATTTTTCTTTGAAACTGTCAAAGCTATCGACTTGAAATTTTGTGCAAAGTATAATAATAGAAGAATAGCATTTCTCCTTCGATATGAGCTATCGACTTTCAAATCGAAACAATGCATGGCGATAATGATGTTTTTATGCAGTTTCATATTCTGTACGCCCAATCATAGTTCTGTTATGTTTTTTTCTATTTTCGAAGATTAAGGTAACCAAACCCAAGCAGGCAGCGTGCTGGAATTATATGTCGACCGGCATTTGAACTCACTTTGTATTGTAGACCAAAACGCTACCCACTAGGCTACAGCCTAGCTTTTTTATATTACGGAAGAATAAATGGTGATTTTTATTTAGTAAATAACATGTTATTCGACAATTTTTTTAGTTTTTCACATTTATTTGAAAAATGACATGATAGCATTAATATATGTTTGAAAAACAGTCATTTTCTAGGATTAAAATCTATTTTAATCTGATGATTGTTTAATCGGGTCATAGTTTTAGAGCACAATCAAATTATTGGCTATTTATTTTGTCCGTAACGAAACATTATTTTAAACCGATTTTCTCGATGCATATCAAATTTTTGAAAATCCAGTTTTGTGTAAAACATATTAAGAGCAACTGTACTGTGTTCAATCTCATCACCACTTCTATCGCCTCTCATACAAATGTTTCATCTTGGATATACACGATGTGCTCTAATTAGGGATATGTTACTATTATAACAAGGTCATTGATATAGCAGAAAAATCAGCCATTCTTCCAGCCACATCTATACATAGTAATATAATTGTAGTGTCTGTTTGTTATTTGCTTATAAATGGCTATAAGTAAGTTTTTTGAGTTATTTTAGCACTAACTAAGCATAAAAACACATTTTTGAAATTTTTGTCTGTCTTTCTGTCTGTCCGACCGCTTTTCACGCACAAACGGCTGAACCGATTGTAATGAAATTTGCACAGTTTGTTAGGTGTCCATCGGAATGAAATCTGCTTTTGGTTTCATTTCACTGCCCTCACGCCTTCTACCCCCTCCCATACAAAGTGAATATATATTAATCAAATTTTCTTGGAAACCATAAAAGCTATTAATTTGAAATTTGGAATATATTATTTCTATTATAAATTCAGTCTTTTGGTCTACAAATTGTTTGATTTTCCTCACTCCTTTCACTTCCTCCCATACAAACTACACTTTTTCATGAATTACTTTACACCAAATTTCTCAGTACGTGTAACTTCCATCCAGCTAAAATGTTGTTTTAAATCCTTGATTAACATTATTATTAATATCGGGAAAAAATTAACCGATTAGCTTCGCTCCTTCTACCCCCTCCCATACAATGTGACACAGTTCCACGACTTCACAAGAATTTGATTTTCTTGAAAAGTCTGAATGTTACTGATCTGAAATTTCAAATATATCAATTGCATGGTGATTATAGTTGTTTTTCAAAACATCACCAGAAACCCCCTTCTCCTTCCACCACCTCCCATATAAACCGCACTTTTTCATGAAATACTCTAAACGAATTTTCTCAGTATATTTATATTTCATCGAGGTAAAAATTTGAACTTAATCCTTAATTAGCATTATTATTAATATCGGGATAAAATTAGCCGAGTGACTTCACTCCTTCTTCCCCCTCCCATACAATGAGACACATTCCACGACTATACAATAATTCGATTTTCATGAAAAGTATGAATGATAGAGATCTGAAATTTAAAGTATATCAATTGCATGATAGTTATAGTTGTTTCTCGAAAAATCACCAAAAACCCCCCACTCCTTCTACCACCTCCCATACAAATTGCACAATTTCATTAAATTCAATGCACTAAGTTTCTCAGTACCTACTCAATATTTGAAGCTTAAATTTGGTACAAAACATTTTTATAGCTACTCTAGCATGATGTGAAACAAATTAGTTCAGAGCTGTCACCCCTTCTACCACTCCTCATACAAAATTTCTTAACACCGCAAAAATTTCGATTTCACCTATACATAGTATCGTATGACTGGGCTTTACGCACAATCGTAGTCCTGTTATGTTTTTAAGCTTAATGTTATTTTATTTGTTTTTTTTTTTAAATAACACCAGCTACAATTATTCACATGTCCTTAACGCTCTTCAACACGTATATGATCTCGAATCACGGGTTTGATTTGATCACGAGCCTGTCCCATAAAAATGGGAGTATCATGCTTTCATTCTTAATAATTTGTGGTTCTGATTCCAACAATATACAAACCATTTTCTTCAAAGAGCCATTAAAGTAAGTAGATTATATATCCGACATAATGTATTACTAACTACACTCTCAAAAATTGCTTATTATTGCTATTTTTACGCGGACGAAGTCGCGAGCGTTTGCTAGTATAAAATATAATATACGTGTGCATTAATTCCTTAAGCCACAAAAAAACATTTTTCTTCAAGAGAATAGCATGACTGAGCCTTACGCACAATCATAACTGTTTTTTTTTTAAATTTTTATAACTTTAAACATCCTTCCCAACACTTTAAAACATTTATTGGAGCACAAAAAATTTATTCATTTAGTGGTTAAAATTTTAAAGGATTGTAACTATGCCACTAACGAAAATTCGACCCTTTGTCGATTTTTAGGAATATCTTATAAAATTCGCTGTTTGTAATTTTTTAATATTTGATATGAACCGAATCAATTTAACTTTGGGGAATTGTGAAAAAGGATTCTGCACAAAATCGTACTAAGAACTGATTTTAGTGAATAATGAAGACTACGTTGCTTATTTCACATTTAGTAATTCACTCAGAATATTGGACGCAATTGAAACTAATCTTTTAATTTAAACATTAGCGACGTTATTCAGGATCTTAAAAGGAAGCATTTAGTTTAACTATGTTAAGTGTTGACGTTGTATTTTGAATAGAGTATAAACGGTAATTAGGATTTCACACTATAATGTTTTTTATGAATCCAATAGATATATTGAATCTAATAAACTACAACACAAGCTATCATAAGTAGCATCGGAGCTTACAATTTCGATAAAAACAACCGAAAACACTGTGCGATCTAAACTAACTAAAATAAAATGTGGAAAGCCAAAGCATTAGGCCTAAGATATTTGGTGATATTTTCTTGCTAAGAGATTGTGTTAATTTATAGTGGCAGAATATTTTATTGCGCAAGCGTAGATTAGCGTAGCATACCGCACTCAAATAATTTATAAGCATTGTAAAGGAGACGGTAGATATTTTCTATTCTTAAATGATTGATGCAGCGTTATAAAGTTTATAAAGTGCACAACAAAAGCCAGAAATTGTGTGGCAAAATCACTTGTTTAAAACTTTAATGGGCTGTCTATAACAATGACCATTTTATTTGAAATTTAATTTTGTAGAATTTTTCGCTTATTTCGCGAACACATTTTCGCAACAATATTCTTATCTTGTCCCTCATCGTGATTGTTTTGTTGCTAAAAATGAAGCCAGTGAGAAGATCGCGTTCAATTAATTTTTCTCGTTAGAAGCAAAGAACCTAATTTCAGTTTACTCGATCATGTACCATTTTTTTTATACGGCACAGCTATTGCGGATAAACAGTAGTTGCGAGATGCGAGACTTTACAGCGCTGGTGCTTATTTCTGACCTATAACGATTTGTATTAGTGACACTTATTAGGAAAACAATAATCTCAAATAAAATCTTATAATTAACCTGTGATACATTAACATCAATGAACTACTTTGCTAGAATAGATTACCTGGTATTGTCATTCCCATCAGTGTACCACTCAATACCACGCATATACGATGCATCATTTTCTGGGTAGAGTGTGATCTCAATTATTGCAACTGATTAAAACAGGGATGGTAGAAGTTACCATGAAATTGCAATTAACAAATATACTCAGCCCGTTTTATACAAGGTTTAAAGCACAAAAATGCTTCCTGCAGTTTTGGGTTTTGGATATGTTTTCACAAAAATAAAACATTTATAACTTGAAGTTGAAACCTTGAAGTTGAAAATAAGCTGCCAATAAGTCAGGCGAAACTTTATTATTCTTGGGACAAGTTGCGGATGAGTGGAAAGTCAATATGCAGGTTAGAGTGGTTAGGGAAGACTAAAGCCTAGTTCGCACTAGGCTAGTAATTTAGTCAAGTGGCGAGTAGTTTACTTACTAAACGGCTGCCAACTGACCAAAAATCGTTCGCACTACAGTCGTGTACAGTACATTACATTTCGACTAAATCGTCAGGTTCTTATTTGTTTAGTGTATGAATCACGATGTAGTGGTGGTAGTGCGGTGCGCTACTCGCCCGAAAAATAGAATGAAATGGATCGAGTATTTAGTAGAGTAGTTCAGTCGCTTACTAAACTACTCCACTAAAATTGTGTTGTTCAGACACGTTTACTAGTTAAATTACTCGCCACTTGACTAAATTACTAGCCTAGTGCGAACTAGGCTTAAGTGAAAGTAAGTAAGTAAGTAAGTAATAGTAAGGGTGGGTGGATGCTAAAAGCTTTTTAATTGATTGCTTGAATCACGTTCAATATTCTCTGTATAGAATGTGTTTCATAGATGAAGTTGCGTAGAATTTTCATAAAATTCGGTGTATTTTACATTCACGAAACCGAACATTTGTATGGGAGGGAGTAGAGAAGGTAGGGGAATCGAAAAATTTGATATTCAGTCTTATTTCGTTTCTCTTGTAAGGTGGTTATACAAAATTTCAAGTTCGTAGCATTTAGTTTGTTGGTTATTAGTTGATTTAATGAAATTAAATTTCATTTCAACTATTTTTGTAAGTTCTTATGCAAAATTTCAAATTGATAACATTTAATAGTTAGGTGATAATTGTAGGGATGGCAAAATCTGCTCTTTTCCAATCGCAGTGATCCACTGCGATTGCTCTTTTTCAATATCTGTGAAAAAGAGCAGCTCTTCCAATAGCAGTGATTTTTCCACCTCTATTATCCATGCTAGTGCGCAATTAAAAAAAAAGAGACAAAATAGTAATTTTCTGCGAAATCCTGCATCTAACAATCAGGCAGACCCAATCTCTCAGTACCACCAGCTCAGTGCGCATAGTGAACACTTCCGCCATTTCCTCCTGGGAATAAAAAGGTTTTCTTTTACTATCCAATGTACGAAAAAACGATCGAGCGCAATGGAGTCAGGATGGCAAAAATGTCAATCGCATTTCATATACACAAGCCAAATAAAAAAAACACCCGGTCATCGATCGCATCGCATATATAAGTTAATACGAGCCAGACAAAATTCATGGAAATTCACCTGTAAAATAAATCCACCTGTAAATATGCTGAGCTAGGAATGGTTCCCACTGATGCAGTGAGAATTCGGGTCAGCAGTTTAGAAAATTAAGTTCTTATTCAAAATTGTAAATTTAGTCTTTAGCAAACCTTGTAAACAATCGGAGTTTCTCCTCAATAAATATTTTTTTTAATAATAATACCTTCGTATTATTAACTGGCGCCCGAGCAGGGACCGGAAGACTTGTGTGTTTTGTATTAAACCTTCCGAATGTGCGATTATCATTAAAAACGTGCGTTTAATTAATCGAGTGAGCTTAGAAAAAAAAGTTTTTAAAGTGCAATAAAAATAAAAGTGATAACTCGAACAATAACGCGTGAAATAGTGAAACACAGGGATACAAACACCAAACAGGCAGCAATTAGTGAGAAAAAAAACATCGCGAAACCACCAGATCGGAGCAATAGGAAATTAGGCCCCCGAGTACCCTCATCCAAGGAAAAAAGGAGTTTTTTCGGAAAAACAGCCGACTATTCGTTTCTAGTGGAAGACTGCCCTCCGGCCCAGAAGGAAGAAACATCGAAGATCACACAACAAGCTATGGCTCAATTTGGATTTTTTATTTTTTTGTAAGTAAATTACCAGTTTTAGAAATTATTAAATTATATGAAAAAAAAAAAACAGAAACTAATAAAAAACTTCAATTTTTATAATAAAAATTAAATTTTTTAAAAAAGAAATATCAATTATACTGTAAACCAAATTTTTGTTATTGATTTGTGACAAAACGGAGTAAACCAAAAGATTTTTTTGACAAATCCGTGTAAACCTGAAATTGTTAATAATTGTGTACACCTTTTTACCTTCGGAAAATGAATCCGAATAATTTAATTAGACCGGCACGTCTTAACAGTACCGAAAGCCTTAACAATCCTGTCCCACCTGCTCCACCTGCACCCCAAAATACACCTCGCACCAACGAACCCCTGAATTTAAATTCTCTAACTGAACAAATCACCAGAATTGTCACCGAAATATTATCTAGGGAAGGACGAAATATTGTAAATAATATTATTAATCCTAACCTAGACGAAAATAACGATAAGGATCAAACGATCGAAATAAATAATGATAGGGATCTAAATGACTTAGACAAAATACCGGACGTTGTGAAAAGTTTACGTGAATTTTCCGGTCAACCGGGAGAATTCAGTTCATGGAAAAAAAGTGTAGACAGAATATTGACAATTTACGAACATTTGCAAGGCTCCCCAAAATATTATGGCATTCTAAGTGTTATAAGAAACAAGATCGTTGGTCACGCGGATATTGCACTTGAATCCTATAATACCCCCTTGAATTGGAAAAGAATTGCTAAATGTTTAACTCTTCATTATGCAGATAAGCGCGACATCGGTACACTTGAGTACCAAATGACCACTCTGGTACAAGGAAATAACACCATTCCTGAATTCTATCAAATGGTTTACCAGCATCTCTCCTTAATCCTAAATAAATTAGGCTGCATGGAAATGAGTCACGAATCATTAACTAATATGACTCAATCTTACAGAGATAAAGCTCTAGACACGTTCGTTAGAGGTCTTAAAGGTGATTTACCACGCCTCCTTAGTATAAAGGAACCGGCCGACCTCCCACAGGCGCTTCACCTTTGCTTAAAACTACAAAACGTTGACTATCGAGCTCAATATGCAAACAATAGCCAGCACTTCTCACGCAGACCTCAAATAACACCCCATTTACAATCTAAACCAAATATCCCTCGAGATCAGCCTATCATGCCGATTCCAGCACCTAGAAGAAGTTTTTACCCAGAACTTCTACATAACCCACAAAGGCCACCAAGACCAAATTTTGAGAGACAAAATTACCCACAATACAGACCACAGCACGAAAGGATGCAATATGGACCCCCTCAGCAACGGATGCAATACGCACCCCCTCAACAACTACCCCCTAAACCTATGGACATTGATAGAAGTATTCAAACCAAACAAGTAAATTACGCAAACAGACCACAAAATCAACAGGTTACTCACAAACGCCAACAAACTAATCAATCTTATCAAATGCACCCTCCGAACAAATTTCAAAGGATTTACAACACCGAACAAGACAACGATGAAGAAAAAGACCGACAAGAAATGACTGCACAAAATACGGACGATGACAACGCACTCAAAGACTACATAGACTCCTTCGAAGATGTAAGGTCCGATGAAACCCAAGAATTGGAAGACATTTATTTTTTAGACTAAGGCACTCTTCACTTCCATACTTTGAGTTCAAAGTAAAAAGTGGAGAGACGTTCAAATTCCTTATTGATACCGGATCCAATAAAAACTACGTTCAACCAAGACACATAAGCCGTCCTATTCCCAACGAAAAACCATTTATCGCTAATTCCATCGGAGGAAACATTAGAATTACTCACCACGCATTAATAAATCTATTTGAGCCAACTACCAGAAAACTGAAATTTTTTATCCTTCCAAGTCTGATATCATTCGATGGAATAATAGGCAATGATTCCCTTAGAGAACTTAAAGCCGTTATCCATGTCGATGAAAATTTAATGACAATCTATCCGAATATCAAAATACCACTTAAACAAAATGTCTCTGAAAACGTCAATAACATAAATTTACGAACTTCACACCTATCCAAGGACCAACATAAAAGACTCAACACCATTATCAAAAATTGTCCCCATCTTTTTGCGGACCCCGACAAAAAGTTGACATACACTACGAAAATACAGGGTGAAATACGTACCACTAGTGACACACCTGTGTACTCAAAATCATACCCATACCCGATGGCCCTCAAAGAAGAAGTCGAGAGGCAAATCACCGAATTACTTAATGAAGGAATTATAAGGCCTTCAAGATCCCCATATAATTCTCCTGTTTGGATCGTTCCAAAAAAATTAGACGCATCCGGAGAAAAGAAATTCCGAATGGTAATAGATTATCGTAAACTAAATTCCATCACCATTCCCGATAGGTACCCCATTCCAGAAATAAACGAAGTCTTGTCTAATCTTGGTCAAAACAAATTCTTCACGATAATCGATCTCAAAAGCGGATTTCACCAAATACCCCTCAGAGAAAATGATATAGAAAAAACAGCTTTTTCTGTTAATAACGGTAAATTTGAATTCATTCGTCTACCCTTCGGACTAAAAAACGGTCCTTCCATATTTCAAAGAACTTTAGATGATGTTCTAAGAGAACACATTGGTAAAAGATGCTATGTCTATATCGACGATATAATCATTTTCGGTAAGAACGAGGACGATCATTTCAGAAACCTAGAACTGGTATTTAAAACTCTCGAAGCAGCAAATATGAAGATTCAACTTGATAAGAGTGAATTTTTAAAGCAAGAAATTGAATTTTTAGGTTTCATCGTAGGAATTAATGGTATTAAAACAAATCCACAGAAAGTACGCGCTATAGTTGAATTACCTCCACCTCAAAACCTCAAAGACTTACGATCGTTCTTAGGAATGTCAGGCTACTACCGTCGCTTCATAAAAGATTACGCGAAATTAGCCAAACCACTGACATCCCTTTTGCGAGGGGAAGATGGACACGTGTCCAAAAATAAGTCTAAAAATAAAATTATTCAACTTGATAAAAATGCACTGGATGCCTTCCTGAAACTGAAAAACGCACTTGTTTCAAAAGAAGTAATACTTTCACATCCAAACTTTGACAAGGATTTCGAGCTGACTACAGATGCTTCAGAGTATGCGATTGGTGCTGTGCTATCACAGGATAACAAGCCAATTACATTCATTTCCAGAACACTTAACAAGACCGAAGAAAGTTACGCCGCTAATGAAAAGGAAATGTTGGCAATCATTTGGTCACTAAACTCTTTCAGGAACTTTCTATATGGCTCAAGGAAAGTGAACATATTCACAGACCACCAGCCATTAACATATGCCCTAAGCAACAAAAATACGAACTCTAAAATGAAACGATGGAAGTCTATTCTAGAGGAATACAATCACGAAATTAAATATAAACCTGGAAGAACAAACATAATCGCGGATTCACTTTCAAGACTTCCACCTCAAATGCAGGTAAACTCCTTAACTGCAACCCAACATAGTGATGAGAGCTCATCTCATAACTTGATCCCAACAGTCGAGGTACCACTGAACGTTTTTCGCAATCAATTGATCCTGCAAATAGAAGATGAAAACAGTTATCAATTAAAACCCATTTTCTCAGGATACAATAGACACGAAGTTAAAAAACCAGATTATACGCAATCCGATATTATCAACATTTTTAAAAGATACCTCAACCCCAACATCGTGAATGGCCTGTTAACATCAGAACATATTATGGGAAAAATTCAAGAAATTTACCCACTCCATTTTAAAAACTACAAAATTCGCTTCACGCAAATATTAGTCGAAGATGTGGAAAATGAAGACCAACAAGAAGAAATAATAATTAAAGAACATAGAAGAGCACACAGAAATGCTCAGGAAAATCGACTTCAAACTCTTCAAAAATATTACTTTCCTAAAATGACAGCCAAAATTAAAAACATAACAAACAACTGTAGTACCTGCAAGGAAAACAAATATGAGCGACACCCAAATAACCAAGAAATCAACCCCACACCCATTCCAAGATATCCGGGTCACACGCTTCACATCGACATATTTTCCACGGAGAAAAACCTAGTTTTAACAGCAATAGACAAGTTCACAAAATTTGCACAAGCAAAAATAATCGAATCGCGATCCGTTGAACACATTAAACGCCCCCTGCAAAGTATATTGTTTTATTTTTGTGTCCCAGAAATTGTGATTATCGATAACGAAAAATCACTCAATTCGGCCTCCATAACCTCTATGCTCGAAGATGACTTGCATATTACAGTTTTCACGACCCCTCCTTATAAGAGCGAAGTCAACGGGCAAATCGAACGCTTCCACTCTACACTTTCTGAGATCATGCGTTGCTTGAAAGCAGATGGGCGACGCCGTTCGTTCGAGGAGCTCTTAGAAAGGGCTGTTAACGAATACAACTTTACTATCCACTCCACCACAGGTAAAAAACCCGTGGAATTACTTCATGGACGCAATCCAAATATTGACCCAGAAAAGTTTGAACAAGCTCGTTTAAGTAATATCGAAAGGTTGAAAGCTAAGCAAGAAAAGGACATAACGTACCACAATAAGAAAAGAAAACCAATCAAGGAATATCTCCCAGGAGACACTGTCTATGTTAAACATAACAAAAGAGTAGGGTCTAAATTGACAGTTAGGTACCGCAAAGAAATAGTTAGGGAAAACAAACATACCATAGTTACAACCGAATCTGGCAAAACAATACATAAAAGTAATATAAGGAATTAACATTTAAATATTTAACTTTCAGATGGATGTTCCAATCCATTTTGGGCGAAGTTCAAATTCTGGATTTCTCCAACTCTCAAGTGGTGACAATACATACAGGGAACGCACTGATACAGAACGGAAACTTCAAACTTATACACGTAATCGACATTAACCAGTACGAAACCATCTTGACTGAAATAATCCCTATCCTTAATGAAAATAAAAACCATTCCTTATTTCCTTACCTCGATCATGAACTACAGCAAATTCAAAATTTAATACATAATCTCAAGCCACGACAGGTAAAAAGGTCCCTAAATTTTATTGGAACAGCATGGAAATAGATCGCGGGTAGCCCCGACCATGAAGATTTTATAACTATTAAAGAAAAAACCAATAATATGCTTCAAAATAACAATAAACAAGTCATAATAAACGCATTACATAACGAAAGGATAAATAATATTACGAAAATGTCAAATGAAATTGTAAAAATTCTAAAAGATAACAAAACGATCAAAAACGAAATAATAATTAACGTTCAATATAAAATTAAGCTTTTAAAAGAAGAACTTGAAAATATAAACTATGCCATACATTGGGCCAAACTTGGCATTGTAAACTCTCTAATATTGTCCAGACGAGAGATCGAAATTGCCATAAGCACCTTAAGTAAAGAAAAATTACCATTTATGACTATTGAAGAAGCACTCAATTTTTCAGAAATTAAAATCATAAGTAACTCTGTAACAATCCTTTATATAATAAACATCCCTATAACAGACTCGAAAATTTTTCAAAAACTACTTTTAAAACCTATTAAACGCAATAATGTAGCAACTGAAATATTATACGAAACAATTCTTAAATCAGATACTGAAATATTTGGAGTAAAAAATCAATGTAAATTATATAATTCTGTTTCTATTTGTAATCCTCAAAATATTGTACATCTATCTAATACTAGCTGCATCCCAAATTTACTCAGAAGCGTGAAAGCCACTTGCAACATAATCAACAGCCAGCAACTTCCAAGGATCGACGAAATCTCAGCGGGCATTATACTCCTCAATGATTTCAATGGAACCATTTCCATAGAATCAACTGATCGAAAACTCGACAGCACATTCCTGATTAAATTCCACAATAACAGCGTGACTATCGATAGTAGGACCTTTATTTCACGGGAAGTATCGAATTATCAAATTCTACCCGCTGTCCTACAACCACTACCTAAAGAAAAGGAATACCGAAGATTACTATCCTTAGAAATGATGAACGAAATAAACATAAATAATACAAATATGATTGAATCATTCCAGTCTGAGGCAATAGTACATCGGTTCACCACATATGGGCTCCTTGCAATCATCATCCTAGCCATGGTTCTGACAGCATCAATCTGCAAGTTCCTGAGAAACAACAAGACGGAAATTATCATTCAGGAAAAACACATAAAACCTACGCAAAGTCATCCTAGGTCAAGAACCGTGCCAACTACGCACACCTCAACACTTAAGTTCAACGACATCCCGTACTTCTAAGCGCTTGAGGGCAAGCGAATTTAAGAAGGGAAGAGTTAATACGAGCCAGACAAAATTCATGGAAATTCACCTGTAAAATAAATCCACCTGTAAATATGCTGAGCTAGGAATGGTTCCCACTGATGCAGTGAGAATTCGGGTCAGCAGTTTAGAAAATTAAGTTCTTATTCAAAATTGTAAATTTAGTCTTTAGCAAACCTTGTAAACAATCGGAGTTTCTCCTCAATAAATATTTTTTTTAATAATAATACCTTCGTATTATTAACTTATACAAGTCAAATAAAAAAAAAACACCCGGTCATAGAAAACCAAACCAAAAGGGTCTACTGTTTACTTTTTTCACACATTACCTCACACAAGCAATTTCATCATGAAGAACGTAAAGCTCTTATCGACATGGTGGACTGCAACATAAATCGGCGAAACTTGCGATAGCCGCAACATGTCCTACCAACCGACCAGATCGAAACTCAGAACAAAAACCGCCAAGAAAACTCTAGCAAAGCGCATCATTGACCACTTCGGACGTTCCACACCTCACCTATCAGATCAGATCCCACCGACCAAAATATCGCTAAACAAATCCCTTATCATCGGACGTTCCACACCTCACCTATCAGATCAGATCCCACCGATCAAAATATCGCTAAACAAATCCCTTATCATCGGACGTTCCACACCTCACCTATCAGATCAGATCCCACCGATCAAAATATCGCTAAACAAATCCCTTATCAAATCGCAATCGTTTCATCTACATAGCTCCAATTCATTCATTCATTAGTCTAAAGCAACATCAGTGAGAGCAGACACTGCTCGTGCTCTCAGTGTCAATATCAATCACCAAATATAGGTTTGGGATAGCTTATATGATTGATAGTCTTTAATATCACAGAGCTGATATATCGCTGATCGCAAGCGATATAACAGCAACGAAAGAGCAGTCGAGAGCAATCGGAATAACAACGTTCAAGCGATATAACAGCAACGAAAGAGCAATCGAGAGCAATCGGAATAATGACGTTCAAGCTCTTTCTTCGCGCGATTGATATTTAGCGGTGGGACTTGGGTAAAATTCGAATTCCATGGGTTTCGGGATCTGATAAGAGCTTTACGTTGTTCATTGTGTGTGAGGTAGTGTCGTGTAAAAAAACAAAACAAAAGACCCCTTTGTTTTGGTTTTCTATGACCGGTTGTTTTTTTTTTGTTATTTGGCTTTTATTTGTATAGATGCGATGCGGTTGTATATATGCCATGCGATCGATGACTGGGTGGTGTTTTTTTTGTCTGGCTTGTGTATATGAAATGCGATTGACTTTTTTGCCATCCTGACTCGATTGCGCTCGATCGTTTTTTCTTACATTGGACAGTAAAAGAAAACCTTTTCATTCCCAGGGGGAAATGGGGGAAGTGTTCACTATGCTGAGCTATGAGATTGAGTCTTGCCTGATTGATAGATGTAGGAAAATTACGATTTGCTTAGCGATCGATGTGGAATGCGTGGGGGGACTAATATGCGAGTGCGAACAAGAACTCTGGAATTTGTAGCGATGATCATTGCGGCAATTTTATTGGTGATAGAACGTAAGCAGTGTGCATTTGCTCTGCTCTTCTAATCGCAGCTCTTTTAAATTTTGAATCGCAATATGCGATTGCTCTTTTCAAATAGCAGTGAAAAAATCGCAGGTATGTGAAATAGCATACCATCTCTAGATAATTGATTTCTTAATAATGGTCGAAATCATACTTTTGTATGGAAGGAGGTAGAAGGACAAATGGGATCTCAAAACTTTTGACGCATTTTTATTTCAACTATTTTTAAAAGTTTTTGTGCAAAATTTTAAATTGATAGCTTTTAATAGTTCGGTGATAATTGATTTCTTGAAAATGGTCGAAAAAAATAATTAGAAGTTTTAAGGGTTTTTGACCAGTTAATATTTCGTTTACTTAGGAATTTTAAAAGCATTTCGCAAATTTTCAAGTTTCTACCTTAAAATTTCACTCAAAAATTTTCAGTTTATGTGTTTTTTTCAATGTACATAAGATACTTTGTGCACTTTAGACCGGGGGGCTCGCTTTATAACCTTTATGGATCAAGTTATTATTATTTTTCTATGTATATTAAATAGGAATATCCACATGCAAAATTTAAACTTTGCATCTTTCACCAGCGCCCTAAAAAAATCACTCAAAATTTTCGACATTTTTGCTTATCACCCTCCCCTTACACCCCCAACTTAAATTTTTATCAAAATTAACCACTATGTAGTTCTACAATCTGACAAATTTTCAATTTGATATTTGTACTCTTTTTTGAGATATAAGGATTTGTAATTTTGAAAAGTGCGCCATTTTTGAAATGCTCCCCATTTCGCCCCACTACTATTATTTCAATATGTTACATTTTTTATATTTTCCTAGCATAGCTTAATATACGTTTTAGGTTTCAATTACATAGCTCAAGAGATAGTTGAGATATTCATTTTTCTTCGTACCCCCCTGACCCTTCCCCTTACAATAATTAGCCACTCTCTAAGCTGATTCCGACGGAGCTGTATGCCACCTTAAAGGTCTCAAAATATGAATTTTTTACGATAAGTAACTTCGAAGATATAATCATTTGAAAAAACAATTCGGCCGACAATTTGTTTTTAGCCCCCCCCCCCCCTTTTCGGACGCCAATGGATAAAAAAAAATAAATTATTTTTAAAGTTTGTCCCACAACCCTCTCTATATCTCTACTGATTTTCATCTTCTTATCTGCTTTCGTGGTGGAGATATTAGCAAGTGTAATTTTTTGGAATCAACAATCAACCCAAATACGAACATTCTACCTTTAGCAGAGATATATGATATATGTACGG
This sequence comes from Chorisops tibialis, assembly GCA_963669355.1. Taxonomy (NCBI): domain Eukaryota; kingdom Metazoa; phylum Arthropoda; class Insecta; order Diptera; family Stratiomyidae; genus Chorisops; species Chorisops tibialis. The sequence goes on along the minus strand of OY770262.1, from coordinate 264,376,735 downwards.
CGTACGGTGGGACGGATTTTTTATTTTTGCATTTTTAGGCTAATTTAGTCATGAAACGCGAAAAAAAATTTCAGGGTAGCAAATTTTTTTTTTCTTGTGTCGATCACAATACTTTATTATAAGAATAATAAAGTAAAATAAGCTGCTAACAAGTCGGGCGCAACTTTATTATTCTTGGTACAAGTTGAGGAATATGCAGATTAGAGTGGTTGGGGAAGACTAAATAAAAGGGGGTTTTAGGGCAGGGCTGTTGTAAATTTAATATTTAATTGCAAATCCGATTAATAGCTCCAGTACATATAATCAACATTTCATTCGCTTATTTATGCAAGTTTGGGTCTTATGAGGAGAGGGGGAGGGATGATAGTAAGAGTGGGTGGATATTAATAACTTCCTAATTGATTGCTTGAATCATGTCCAATATTCTCTGTATAGAATGCCAGTTTTATAGACGAAGTTGCATATAATTTTCATAAAATTCGGTGTATTTTACATCAGGAAACCTAACATTTGTATGGGAGGGGAGTAGAGGAGGTAAAGGAATCGCAAAATGTGTGCTGCTTTATTCCGTTTTTCTTGTAAGGTGCTCGTACAAAATTTCAAGTTCATAGCTTTTAATTTGTTGGTTATTACTTGATTTATTGAAATTGGTCGAATTCACACTTTTGTATGGGAGGGAGTAGAAAGGTAGGCGTAATCTCAAAACTTTAAACGTAATTTCATTTTAACTATTTTACTTTATTATTTTAATAATAAAGTATTGTGATCGATTTGAAAAACAAAAAAAAACATTTGCTACACTGAAATTTTGTTTTTTTTTGCGTTTCATGACTAAAATAGCCTAAAAATGTAAAAAAAAATCCGTCTGTCTGTACGCCGTCCGCCGTACGCCGGTGTGTACGCTCAGCGCACATTAACTCCCAAACCCTTCAAGATAGAATGTTCATTTTTGGAGAGATTGTACCTAGTCGTGCCATAAGTTCTGTCACACGTATATGGGCAATTTTTGTATAAATGAAAAAGAGTTTTTGACAAAGGAAAATATATTTTATTTTGGCATACTAATGGAAGTAAAATAAGCAACAAATTATTCAAAGTGGCCGCCTTTAGCCTTAACACAGCTCTTTAATCTGTTGGGCCAGTCATCGATAGCAGTACGCACTGTTTCTAGCGGAAAATTAGCTACTGCTTCTGTCAAAGATCGCTTAAGGCTCTCGATATTTGGGTGTCGTCTCGTGCACACCATGGACTCTAACTCCGCCCACAGTTTGTAGTCCAGGGGATTCAAATCTGGGCTCCCAGAAGGTCATTCCGTCGCCCTTATAAACTGTGGAATATTGGTTTCCAACCACGCTTGTGTGGTTCGAGCTTTGTGGGCTGGCGCAGAATCTTGCTGGAAAACCCAATGTCGATTGTTGAATAGCGTAGAGTTCAGCGGCTTCACACATCCCTCCAGGATGTCCGTTTGATAATTTTTCGCTGCAGTTTTTACGCCTTTTTCGCAAAAATGAAGCTCGGTGACCCCTTCGTAGCTGACACCCCACCATACCATGACTGATGCTGGATGATGTCCTCGCTGTACCCTAGTGGCAACTTCTCGGGCTTCTATGGAGCTGTGGGCATACACCTTATCATTTTGGCGGTTGAAATGTTCCTCCACCGTAAAAATTTTTTCATCGGTAAATAAAATTTCTCGATGTTTGTTGTTGCCGTACCGCCGAAGGAGCTCTTTCGATCTGGTGCTCCTAATTTGCTTCAACTGCTCAGTCAGCAAATGTCCCGTTGATCGTCGAAAGGCACTCATCCCGAGGTCAGATTTTATGATGCGAGACATACTTCGGGTGGAGATGTTCATCTCTCGAGCCATGATTCGTTGTTTACGAAGCGGATTTCGACGAATTCGACTCTCGACCGCTTTGATGGCAGCAGAAGAACGTACATCACGCGGACGTCCAGAACGAGGTCGATCTTCAATAGTCTGGATCGCGTTATATCTCTGGATCGCACGATACACAAATCTTTGCGTTATTTTTAACGGGCACAACAACTTGAAAATTTCACTCGCGGATTTTCCACACTTATGTAGTGCAATCACTGCAGTTCGGTTTTCTATTACACCCCATTCCATCTTCACACGTTAACGAACACACTTTAAATGACCATCAACTGTCAACAACATTATGACGTTTATAAAACTGGCCGATATTGAAATGTCACTCATAAAATAAAGTTGTTGCCAATGTGAGAAATTATGTGACAGAACTTATGGCAGGACTAGGTAGATAGTTGCGGATCTCAGGCGGGCACCTATTTTGGGGGGGTTCAGGGGGAGGCGGGGGGAGGCAGGGGAGCACTTAAGCTGTAAACTAAGAATTCAAATATCTCAAACATGGTTAGAGGCCGGAAGCTAAAAATCGATATACATATGTATAAAAGGGTTTGTGGGACAACTTTTAAAATTAATCTAATTTTTTTATCCATTGGGGGTGCAAAAAGGGGGGCTAAAAACCGAATTTTTTTTTCAAATGATTATATCTCGAAATTATAATACTTAGCATAAAAAATTTATATTTTTAGGCAATCAAGGTGGCATATAGATCCACTGGAATCAGCTTTCATAGAGGCCAATTGTTGTAAGAGGGGCAAGGTGGGGGTGCAAACAAAAACATTTAAAAATCAATATCTCGGCTATTTTTGAGCTATGTAATCGAAACTTGGAACTTATATTAAGCTATACTAGAGTAATACGAAAAAAATATAACATTTGGACAAAATAGTAGTGGGGGAAAATGGAGAGCATTTCAAACCATTATATCGCAAAACTAAGTGCAGATATCAAATTCAAATTTTGTCAAATTGTAGAACTACATAGTTTTGAATTTTGGTAAGACTTTTAAATCGGGAGGTATAAGGGAAGGGAGGTGGTAAACAAAAATATCGAAAATTTTGAGTGATTTTTTTAGGGCTCTGGTAAGAGATACAAAGTTTAAATTTTCCACGTGGATACATTTATTTATTATACATACAGAAAAAATAATAAAAAACATAACAGGAGTACGATTGGGCATAAAGCCCAATCGTGCAATACTCTAGATGAAAGAGAAATTTTTTTATCTTAAGAAATTTTGTAGGGGAAGTGGTAGAGGGGGTGACGACATAGAACTAATTTTTTCACATGACGCTAAGGTTGCTATAAAAATGTTTTATGCAGAATTTAGGATTTAAAAATTTAATAGGTACTGAGAAAATTAGTGTATTGGATGTAGTGGAGTAGGGCAGTTTGTATGGGAGGTGATAGAAGGAGGGACGAGTTTTTAATGACTTTTCAGAAACAACTATAAACATCATGCTTTTGACATGTTTTAAATTGCAAATGAGTAGCATTCATATTTTTCAGGAAAATCGACTTTTTATAAAGTTGTAAAATTGTGTTATTTTGTATGAGAGGGGGGGGTAGAAGGGGTGAAGCTAATCGTCTAAATTTTTTGGTCTTATTAATAATTATAAATAAATAGTTGTTGCACAATTTCAGCTCAATCAATTTTATACGCACTGAGTAAATTGGTTTAAAGCATTTCATGAAAAAGTGAAGTTTGTATGAGAGGTGGTGGAAGGAGGGAGAGGACACATGTAATTTTTTTACAGTAGAATGAAGTCATTATAAAAGTATTATATTCCAAATTTCATATCATTAGCATGTATACTTTTCGAGAAAAGCCGTTTATTGATAAATTGCGTATTTGTGTCATTTTGTATGGGAGGGGGTAGAAGGAGTAAGGCTATTAATCTATTTTTTCTTAGTCTTACTAATAATTATAAATAAATAGTTACTACATAATTTCAGCTCAATCAATTTTATACGCACTGAGTAAATTGGTTTAAAGCATTTCATGAAAAAGTGCAGTTTGTATGAGAGGTGGTGGAAGGAGGGAGAGGACATATGTAATTTTTTTACAGTAGAATGATATCATTATAAAAGTATTATGTTCTAAATTTCATATCAATAGCATGTACACTTTTTGAGAAAAACCGAGAAACCGTTTATTGATAAATTGCGTAATTGTGTCATTTTGTATGGGAGGGGGTAGAAGGGGTGGAGCGATTTAGCTCGTTCACGAACTTGACCTTACTTTTTTGTTAAAAACGACGTATACAAAATTTGAACTTTCTAGCTCAACGCGTTCTCAAGCTAGAGAGGACACGGACGGACAGACGGACAGACAGACGGACAGACGGACAGACAGACAGACAGACGGACAGACAGACGGACGGACGGACATCCGATTTTGAGATTTTTGAGTGATTATATGAACTTCTGTATCATTCATTTTTTTCTCCGAGCCTTATTTCTTGGCGTTACAAACTTTGTGGCAAACTTATAATACTCTCAGATTTCATCTAGAGTATAATTATGCAATTGTTATGCACCGACCCCCTTGGTCTAACGTGCACAAGATGTTTCATGTGCAATGAAAAAACACATAAACTGAAAATTTTTGAATGAAATTTTAAGGTAGAAACTTGAAAATTTGCAAAATGCATTTAAAAAAAATTTCTAAAAGAATGAAATATTAACTGGTCGAATACCTTCCAAACTTCTACCACATACAAATTTATTTTTTCGACCATTTTTAAAAAATCAATTATCACCTAAAAATTAAAAGCTATCACTTTGAAATTTTGCACAAAAACTTTCGAAAATATTGTTACATGCAGACCTGACAGCCCCGCAACTCGATCTCTCTCGAATAGACAACAATTATGTAGAACAGTATACTCAACTATGTAGAAAGCAACAATTAAAGATCTAGAGCTTTCCAGTATAGTTCACACATACACACCGAAGGAAGGAAGCTTCGAGAACAGTCATGAGTATGAAGAGATGTATAAAAGCACGAAAGCTTTCAACGAGACAGTTGGTCATTTTAGACGCGAACCAATGAAAGTGATAGAAAAGCACGCGGCGGTATTGCCATATAGTGCGAATTAAACGGGAAATTGAATTAAAGTGCGAATAAATAAATTATCACTTATTTTTTTTAAACGAATTAAGAACAGTGCTACCTGCTTACCAAAAACAATTTTTTTTTTGAAATATCATTCCCCAGAGTAATTTTATTTACAAATTGTCGGTACCTTATGGTCACAATATATACGTAGTATTGGGTGATACACTGATGGTATTATCAATACCAGGTATTGTATAGCAGCAGTGTATCATAGATATAATGTGCATATATCAATCTAATGTACATATAATAAAAATAATAATTTATACCGAATCAATCAAGGGGCAGTAGAATTCACCTGCAACCAGTCCTGCTTGCCCTAAAAATGGCAAATGGACAATCACTGGATCATGGGCTTATCACCCGTGATTTATATCGAAACTGTACCAAAACGAAGCCATAACTTGTACAAAGCGTTTCAGGTGTAGCAAAAATTTTGATAGAAGTGTTAAGCTAGAAATTTGAAAATATGAAAAATGTATTTAAAATATTAACTGATCTAATACTTTCACTACTTCGACTCGCTCCCATTCAAACGTGCGTTTCCAGGCGGGTAATTTTAAATATATCAAAATCTTTTTCATGTGCAATTGAGTGAATTGGTACATGTTAAAAATCAAAGAATTTAAGAGCGATAAAAAGGTAGCTTTTTTCATAGATAAGAAAATCTCCAGACTTTTTATTTTCATAGGAAAAAGATACAGTCAAATTTTCCTGTTTTATTACTTCCAGCATCAAAGAATAATAAAGTTTCACCATTTTGTCTATTAGCAGAATTGTTTATACAGTCGCATCATACAAAATCATAACTTTACGTTTGTAAATACAACCTTCAGCGACATAGTAGCTTTACGAATAAATACAAATTTGTGATAATTAACCTATTAAGTTATTTCTCAACAAACAAACAAAATGAAGAATATACAGAATCCTGAATTATTTTTTTTTTCAGGAATATTTGAAGGCGACAAAATGTAGAAATCGTCGAAATTCCTAAGTTAGGCATGAGTTGTTTTCCTATTCACAGTTATTCTGAGGTTTGAATTAGTGCCAAAGTTTCATGTGGACCTAATTCCACAAGTGGTCAGAAGCGAATCTATTTTCGTTTTATGCGCTTTAGCATATACCTATACTGTATATTGTAAGGAATCTGCATCCATCGTAGACATATTGTGCGTGTCATCACTAATCAGAAGGGAATGCATTTGAAGTCGCAAGTATACATAAATAATGTTACATGGAAGGCACTCATTTTTGGAAAAACTGGTAAACACTTCCCATTTCGTCTAGTGTTGCCAGTATTTTTCGTAGTAGAATTTTTACATGAAACTAAAATGGGTTTAAATAAAAAATAGCTTCCAACAAGTGCTGTGCAACTTTATTGATCTTAGTACTAAATTGGGATGATGTATGGAGAGTCAGAATGTTGGTATTTTGAGCTTATGCTATCGGCGTATTTTAGAGATATTCTGGCCAGTTGTAATCTCCAACGACGAACTTTGGAGTACAACTAGTCAGACTAAAATAGCCATTGAGGTTCAAAGGCGGAAGTGGCAGTGGACCGGTTACACTTTTTGGAATCTGGAGCAAAACATCGTGAGACAAGCTCCGAATTATAATTCTCAAAGACGTCAAGTTGGTCGACCATGAAAGCGAACAGTTAAGCAGAAGGCCAGAGGAATAAACAATTCCTGACCTAAAGATCGGTTCTAAGGTGCCTTGTTGAAAAGAACTGTTTCAGTCCTATGCCCTTATAGAGGGCCTTAACCGAAAATTGGATCATTGATTCAATCATCAGAAGACTCATGGTCAAAATGCTTTGAATATCAGTTTCTCAGTTTTCATGAATATCTTAAGCAATATGGGAGGTGTTAGGCTGCTGGAAGATGAGCAAAGTTGTTCCAGTACACAAATCGGGCTCCATGAATGATATATCTAATTATAGACCAATTAGCTTACTTTCAAACGTCGGACAATTTTTAGAAGTAATCGTGAAGAATCAACTCCAAGAACACTTAACGACTCACTAATTTATCTCTCAAATTCAGTATGGATTTAAACCCCAATCGCACACTAAAGGAGCATTATTTGATGTCGTGACTGAACTTCAGTCTTTTTGTGATAAAAAATTTCCTACGGCTGCTGTTTTTATTGATTTATCTAAGGCGTTCGATACAGTAGATCACAAATTCTACTTAAAAAGCTTTTCGCGATTGGAGTTCGTGGGACTCCCTACAGCTGGTTTGAAAGCTATCTTACTTCCAGATCTCAATATGTCATGGTTGACAATGTTTGCAGTGCTCCACTTCCTATTACTAGTGGCGTTCCACAAGGAAGTGTTTTGGGTCCTATTCTGTACAACATTTCTACAAACTCAATCGCAAAACTTGATCTCAATGGTGCAATATCTCTCTACGCAGATGACATAGCGCTAATATACACTTCAACTAGTATACAAGCACTTTAAGATAGTATAAACAAAATACAAAATCAATGTGTGGATCAATGCGCATAAATTAATTGCTAATTCGGAGAAAACAAAGTATATTTTCTTCAATAATCCACCAGAAACTGTATTGAACATATTTTGAATGGACAAACTATTAGTAGGGTTGATAGCTTCAAGTACCTTGGAGTTCACCTCGACGAACAGCTATCTTAGAACTTTCAACTAGATACTGTGAGAAGAAAATTGGCCCTGATTGCTGGTGTATTTAGAAAAATACGCACTGATGTTCCCGAAAATTTAAAAAAAGGCATATTTTCATCTCTATTTTTGAGCCAATTAAACTATGGCATAACAATCTGGGGTTCCACCTTCAATTCTAAACTGCAATGTATCCAAAGAATTCAGAACCGGGCGATAAAAAACCTATACAATATCAGCATGAGGGAGCGCACGAAAACGATTCACGAATTACACCAGTTCCTAGCTGTTGAAAAACTATATCGCTTAGAGGCTTCTGCTCAAATCCATGACATTAAGCATCTTAATACCAATAGCGACATAGTGTTTACCTACTACTCCGACAATCATCTATACAATACGCGCCGAGCTGACAAAATATATCCATTTGTCATCAGTACCTCGAAATACGAGTCCAGTTCCGTATTAAACAAGGCAATCTCGATCTACAACGAGCTACCGGATGATCTTCAAGAATCTACAATCCAGTTTAAATCCAAATGAAAGAAATTTTTGCTATTGCAATAATATTTGAATATTTAAAATCGTCGTTCACTTTGTTAAATAATTTTATTAATGCATCTTAAATCTTTTATTCTAAAAGCTACTGAGTTTCATGTTCACTTATTCCGCTCATCACTATTATTAAATATTTATTTATTTTAGTTTACTTACTTACTTACGATGGCGCTACAGCCCAAATCGGGCTTTGGCCTCCTGAATGCTTTGCCTCCATCCATCTCGGTTCAGTGACCGCGTCCTCCAGTTTGAAAACCTTAGCTGTGATTTGCTGTCTCCGTCAATCGAATCCTCCCAGCGCTTTCGTGGTTTTCCGACCGGTCTTTGTCCGTTGACTTTTCCTTTTAGTGTGCGTTTGGGAATTCTTCCGTCATCCATCCGCTCCACATGACCAGCCCATTGTAACTTTTTAAATTTTATGATGGTTGACACTTCTGGATTGTCGAAGATGGCATACAATTCTCTATTGTATCGTATTCTCCAGATCGAGTCTTCCTTCACAGGTCCGAGGATTCTTCTGAGGACCTTTCTTTCAAAGGCGTTAAGTAGTTTTTCGGACGCCTGAGTTAATGTCCACGTTTCGCCATAGCATAGCACAGGACGTATAATCGTTTTATATAACTTAAGTTTTGTTTTCCTGTGTACGTTTTTGTTTTTAATTATTGGAAGTACCGAATAATACGTCTTGTTTGCCATAATTATTCTTCTTTTAATTTCGATGGGTTCGCTTCCATCCTTCGATAGGTTCGCCCCTAGGTATATAAAGTTGTCTACGTTTTCTAGGTTATAGTCTCCTACTGTGATATTTTGTCTGATTGGCGTCTTTTTCCTAGTTTGCGTCATAATTTTTGTTTTATTTTCATTTATACGTAGTCCAACTTCCCTTGCTACCGAGTCAAGGTTTACAAATACTTCCACTCTCCAGAGATCTTGCAAGGATATCTATGTTGTCGGCATATGCTACGAGTTGTGTGGATTTGAAGCATAGTGTTCCCTTGGTGTCCACGGGAAGTTTCCGAACAACATATTCGAGTGTTAGGTTGAAAAGCATTGGTGCGAGGCCGTCACCTTGTTTAAGGCCGTTGTCTGTTTTAAAACTGGAAGTCAGATCATTTTCTACTCTGACTTGTGACAAAGACTCAGTCATTGTCATTTTTGTCAGTCGAACCAGTTTCGGTGGGACTCCAAACTCCAGCATGATTTTATACAGTACGCGCCTGTCGATACTGTTGTATGCCTGTTTGAAGTCAACAAATATCTGGTGCACATCAATATTATATTCCCAGCACCTGTTTAACTGAGAATATCTGGTCCGTGGTCGAGCGTCCAGCTCTAAATCCGCCTTGGTATTCACCAATTACTTTGTCAGCATAGGGCTTAATTCTCTTTTCTAGAATTTTCGTCAAGATCTTATAAGACGTACACAACAGAGATATTCCTCGGTAGTTTTCGCAGCAGAGTTTGTCACCTTTTTTATAAATTGGACATATGATGCTCTTGCGCCAATCTTCAGGAAGTATTACCTGCGTACATATGTCCGTGACTAATCTATGTAGGAGATGCGCTATGCAGGTTTCGCCGGCTTTTAGAAGTTCAGCTGGGATTTGATCAGTGCCCGGCGCTTTGTTGTTTGGGTGGTTCCTTAGGGCTGTTTTTACTTCTTCGAGTGTGGGAGGACTCAAAGCGGATCCTTCATTAGCTGTTACATCAGTTATACCTGCTATTGTATCTGCTGCTGCTGTTCGTGTAGCTGATGGGCTCGGGTTAAGAAGGTGTTCAAAGTATTGTGCCCATCTTAGTTTTATATCTTCCGCGTTACTTATAATGTTCCCTCCTGCATCCTTGCAGAGGGTTGTTTTTGGTTTGTATCCTTCTTTCATCCTTTTAACAAGGGAATACGCGGCTCTTTTGTTGTGTAATTTAAATTGTTCGTCCATGTTTTTTATTTCGTCATTATTGTACTTCCGTTTTTTTTGTCTGCATATTTTGTTTGCAAATCGTCTAAGATCCTTATATTTGTCCTGTTTGGCTCGTGTCGGCCGTTCCGTTAATATTTTGTAGGCTTGATTTTTTCGTTCTAAGGCATCCTGGCATTCGTTGTCGAACCAATCATTTCTTTTGCGCCGGGGTTGTTGTCCTATCACCTCCTCTGCGACAGATGTAATGCCTTGTTTGATATTTTGCCACATTTCTTCTATTGGCTGGCTGGCGGTGGTATTCAGCATTGTCACGAAGTGTCTCTCCAAGGCTGATACATATTTCGCAACTATTTTCTCGTCTTTGAGTTTTCCTATGTCGAATTTAGGAACCGGTTGTGTTTTTGGGTGTCCTCGGTTTGCGATTCGACATCGGAACTTAGTCTTTACCAAATAGTGGTCTGTGTCGCAATTAGCCCCTCGACATGTACGCACGTCGAGAATGCAGGAGGCCGTCCTTTTCTCTATTAGAACATGGTCTATTTGGTTGAATGTTCTTCCGTCGGGTGATGCCCACGTTCTCTTATGAATGTCACGATGCGGGAAGCATGTCGAGCTTACAATAAGGTTTTTGCTGCTGGCGAAATCAGTCAGCCTCTGGCCGTTGTCGTTACTAATATCATGGAGACTGTGCCTTCCAATTGTCCCTATGTATGTTTCTTCTTTGCCCACTTTCGCGTTAAAGTCACCTAATACTATTTTAATATCATTCGACGGAAGGGAGTCGAATGTTGATTCTAAGGTGCTGTAGAAATCGTCTTTAACTTCGTCGTCTTTGTCTTCCGTTGGGGCGTGGACATTAATAAGCCAAACATTAAAAAAACTTGTTTTGATGCGGATTGCACACAATCGTTCATTGACGGATTTGAAGTTGGTAACTTGGTGTTTAAACTTGTTGGCAACTCCAAATTCCCGGCTTCCCGATGATTTCCCACTTTTGAAAATTGTGTGCGATCTAATGTCAGTAATCTCGCTACCTAACAATTTAGTTTCTTGGAGTGCAATTATGTTTATATTGTATTTAGCTGCCTGTTCCAGAAGCGCTCTCACTGCTCCTGCTCTGTACAGGGATCGCACGTTCCAAGATCCGAAGAAATAGTCCATTTTTCGTTTGCGTGGTCGTTACCGTTGAATCAATCCAGTCCGAGGCGTTGCTTCAGGCTTCGAAACGGGTGTGGTTTTTCCGAGGATGAGTTGTTAGCACATCGCCCAACCCCCAACTTGGAGGGCAATATTATTATAGTGCTAGAATTTTTCTATTTCATTAGCACTCGCGCCCATCAGTTTAGCAAGTCAAGTCCGGATGGACAAGACCAGTATCCGGTGGCTACCACGTGGAGGTATGATGAGCACAATTGATGTGTATATGACAGTTACAACACTGGGCGTCGCCTAATGACGCCGATCAGATGCCTACCCTATCTATACCCATCCAACCACCGTTTCGTACTAACTTATCCTTTTTTTTCCACTTTTGTCATATTGAATTAAAATCATTATTTCTTTTTTTTCATATTATGAACTATCTGGTCAATATTGTAAAAATGTATATAATTACTTTCCGCACGAGCTTAACCTAAATAAATTTACTTTACTTTATTTACTTTACATGGATTTTGGAAGCGAGTCCTTTTTACTGATGAGTCCCAATTCAACAGTTTTGGATGTAATGGTCGCGCCAAAATCTGGAGGAAGAAAAATACTGCCTTAGATCCCAAAAACATGGTACCTACCGTCGAGCATGGTGGAGGCAATGTTATGATTTGGGAAGCCATAGCAGCATGTGGGGTCAGAAGATTAGTATTTATTGAATGCACTATGGATCGCTTTGTATACAAAAGCCTGTTGGAACAACATTTGAAGCCATCAATGGAGAAGTTGTGCCTTGGATGCAGTTGGATTTATCAACAAGACAATGATCCAAAGCATATAGCTCAGCTCAATCATCATCCCCAAAGCCCGAAGCATGCATGGGAGCTCCTTGAGCGAAAAATTCGAAAGTGCTCTGAATAAAGAATTCGCTGAAGGATGCGCTCATAACAGAATGGTAGAAAATAACGCCAGAAACCGGTAATTTAGTCGCCTCTATGCCCCGAACCGAAGACTGCAAGCAGTAATCAATGCTCAAGGAGGCCCAACAAAGTACTGAAAAGAAAAATATTTGAAAAATTGCTGTTATGTTTACCCGAACATTTTGTCTATAAGTAAGCAAGCATTGACTTTACGTAGACTTTTGTCCTTTGATTTTTTACGTTTTTATGAATTCCGTTTTAAGTTTGTTCTGAAAAGTTTTTGTTTTTGTTTATTTATAAATATATTTTCGATAGTAAGAAAACTGCATCAATGGTTTTTTGATTAAAGCTTCCAATCAACCAGAAACTCAATATAAGTTGCTGTATGTAGACTTTTGTCCGCCGCTGTATGTTTTACACTATAATCTAGTATTTATCGATCCGCTTTTTCCATACCTTTTTTTGGGCGAAAACTCGCTTTTTGTTATTTTAGAGATTGCCATGATCCGAAAAAATTAAATTTTTAAATGCCGGATCGATAAGTATAAGTCTATCTAATTTAAGAAAACTATTTTTTTTAGATAAAAAAAAGGGAAGGCATGTCTGGTACCGCAAACGGTGTCAACAAAAACACGTCCCAAGAAAACGACTGTGACTTTATTACCGTTTGAAAATTGTTCAACCAAATTTTCACACAATTTAAATAAAATGTCATAATTTAAAATATACAGTTACTCACATAATTGAGCGTACACCCATATAAAAATTACTAATTGCTAAATAATTTAACTTGCTATTTCGTTTTATAGAAATTTTTTTATTGGTACAAAAGAGCAACATATTAATTCATTTTCAATATAATGTTTCAGGTATAAAAGCATCTTTTTAACAAAACTAAACAATATTCAGATTTTCATTGACACAAAATTGAGCGCACAGCTTATTAAATTTAAATATTTCAGTACAAAAATGTAATAACTAATTAAGTAGACATACACCAATAACATGCTTAACCGTTGGGGACAAAAAACTGCATACTGACGAACAAGAAAAAGAAATTGCAAACATGTTTAACGACTATTTTATAAAAGTTGGTAAAAATATTGCAATATTACTCCACAGATTCACCCAGTGTAACCCCTATGACTGAAGATATCGATCTTGTTAATGAACTAGAAATTAGGTCTATTATTGACAAGATGAATGGAGTTCATGTCCAGGTTTCGATGGAATTACCATTGAATGTTTAAAAAAATTTCTTCTTTCATTATAAAACCATTGACCCATTTAGTTAACCTTAGCTTTAAAAAGGTATACTCCCGCAAATCTACAAGACTGCAATAATTTTTCTGGTGCACAAAGGAGCTAGCAAACAGCTTTTTAGTAACTATAGACCTATATATTAAATCTCTAATATTGCCAAAATTATAGAAAAAGTTGCCAAAAACAGAATAATGCAGTTCATAAATCTTAATAGGTTAATCTCTGATTGTCAATATGGCTTCAGGACTGGAATTAGTACACACGATGCCATTGCTCTGCTTAGCAAAAAAAAATATAACAGCGCTTGATGCAGGAAAAAAAACCTTGCGCAGTATTTCTAGATATTGCTAAGGCGTTTGATTCTATTCCGCATAAAAACATACAACAAAAACTGCACAAGTTAATTTTTAATAGTTAATGGATTGATTGGATTTCTAGTTATTTACGAAATTGAAAACAAATGGTCAACATTACATTTGTAGTGACGAGCTATTCACGGTGTGCCTCAAGGAACTGTTCTTGGACCATTGCTATTTCTGTTATATGTAAATGATTTGTATTCCCAACCAATTCAAGGTGAATTAATATCATTTGCAGATGACACTGTTTTAATAGTTGAAGACAGTGACTGGGAAAGTGTTACACTGAAAGCGATTTATAGTTATAGTGATATTCGATCAACACCTAAAATGGAAAGATTATATTAATAGTGTAATAAATAGATTAAGAAAACTAATCCCTGTATGCCTCGAAGTTAGAACTTGCTTATCCAAAGCAAATATAAGAATGTTTTATTTTGCAACTATTCACTTCATTCTACATTATATTATTATATTATATATATATTATATATTATATTATATTATTGCATGGGGTGTAGCCATATAAACTCTGATACGCTTTTAGTTGCCTAAAAAATGTTACTAAGAATTTTATTAAAAAAACGAAGGTACCTTTCTTGTCTTCTATTTCGCCTGCTTAATGTTCTAAGCATTGATAAAGTTTTTAGCTTCATTGCTAACATCCAAATATTTAAAGAGTTCGAAAATGGAGTATTGGAGACCAACTGGGCAAGCCCATTATTCCTATATCGGCATTAAGTTCTTCAATTCTCTGCCCTATCATGTAAGATGAAGTGAAAATGTTGTCAATTTTAAGGAAAGAATTAAACAAATTTTCTTACAATTAATCATAAAAGGAATCGATATTTGATATTAAGTTAAAAAATTTAATTAAAAATGAATAATTTTCATAATGAATTTTTTGAAAAAATTGTAATATGTAATAATTAATATTGAATAATTGGTTGTTACAACACGACTCCTCACCCCTAACACAAGGTTTGTCTTAAAAGGGGAGTAGTACTTTTCTTCTAAAATGTATAATATAATAAAAAAAATGAATAAAAAAAAAAAATTAATATTTTGCTGTATATCCCTTGGCTGCTATAACTGCTTCTAAATGTCGAGGCACCGACTCCACTATTTTTTTGTAAATCCTGATGTAATTTTTTCCTACTCTACGTTGACTTTTTCTTTTAATTGATTTTCATTTGTAGCATTATAGTTATTCACGAAACTTGGGCTCATGCCACAAATTCTCAATTGGGTTGAGGTCAAGAGACTGAGGGGGAGTTGTTAGGAACTTGGGAGCGTTGTACAACAACCACTCTTTAACTACATGTGTTGTATGTTTCGGATCATTATCGTGCTGAAAGTAATATACTGGGAGCATTTGTAATTTTCTACAGATGACTTCAAATTTCTTCGCAGGATATCTAAATATTTCATTTTATTCATGACTTTGTCGATAAAATCCAGTTTTCCAACACCATTAATTGCCATAGAGCCCCAAACCTCCGCTATGCTTCAAAGTTGGGCATATGTTTTTCTTATTGAGCTCCGTATTTGGTTTCCTCCAAACGATTTCCTTACCATCAGAACCGAATAAGTTGATTTTTGTTTCGTCCGAAAATATAACATTATTCCAGACACTGATTCACATGGGTTTTTGCGAATTCCAATCGTTTCATTCTATTTCGTTTCGAAATAAATGTTTTTTTTCTAGCAACTCTACCGTTGTACCCATCATCCCGCAAAAGGCGATGAACTGTTTCTGCTGATATCGGCTCCTTGATACTTGAGGACACTTCACACAACAAGTTGGACACACTGCTTATAGGATTCTCCTTAATTCCGCGTATGATAAACCGTTTGTATCTTTGAGATAGTTTTTTTCTTCTACCTCTTCCTGCTTCGTTCCTTATAATACGTGTACATTTATACTTATTTATAATTTTTTGGACTGTGAAATGGGTTCTGCCAACTATTCTCCCTATTTTGTGTAAAGATTTCCCGTCAGAATGTAATTTAATAACAATTTGCCGTGTAGACAAGTCAGTCTATTTTCTATCTCTAAGGATTTTCGTAACAAACTGTACTACTCTTAGGCTGTCGACACACGATAGAGAAAAAATCGTTTTAAAATTAAAGCTTCCACTACAGCTTTTGTATGTGACATACGACAGTTTTTTTTAAATACCGTACTAAATCAATCTAAGAAGGCTCTAGGCTTTACGTCAGTGTGAAGCTTTAAATTTAAACGTCAAACTTAAATTTTGGAATTGTTTTGTATTACGCCTTGTGAAATCCTGAAAAATTCTGAATCGCAAATAAATCATGGACGCACCGTTAAATTCTTTAAATTGTCTTTCTGTGAAGTTTTTTGTCTCTTTTTTGTAATGTCAACGAAATAAGACGTCATTGTAACGTAAATTCCTGGAAACTTCCTTCTATTTCGTATTGTAAATTCCCCACTTGAAAGTTTCTTTTGGATCGAGTATTTGCTAGCCGAGTTAATATAGATTACAGAACGATATTATCTCGGGACTTAATATCGAAGCTAATATATGTTAACGCGAGTTAATATCGAAAAGTGAGTTAATACGATTTTATCTCCATCGTGTGTCGGTAGCCTTAAACTAGAACACGAATGACAAATTTTATAACTGTAAACAAAAGAACACTCAATAGGCCACATAAAGTGCGATGGTGCGATTTATGATATTTCACGGAACTAAGTGCATACATACATACATTTTATTAAGTGTATGCTTAATTTTGTGAGGGTAAAATTGTGTTATATTTCTGTTTTTTGCGTTAAAACGAAATTTAAATGTAAAATTTCACATTATGTTAAGGTTAATATCGTAGATAATGTTTTTGTTTTGGATATAGAAATTATTTCTTTTCTGAAATCTATGAGCAATTTGAGTTATTCAAGTTCATACATAGGTGTACGCTCAATTATGTGAGCAACTGTATAACATGATTGTTCAATAAAGTTCATTTTTATGCATGACATGACAATTCTTAAACATATCCGTAGCTTTAGCCTTCCCAGATGTATGTAACCTGTGGCCGATGTTTTATTAAAATTAAAACACGTGTTGTCTTGTTGATCTCCAAAATGATACTTAATTTATTTTCATTAAATTACTTAAAACTAATATTTACATAAGTATTAAGGGCCGATGTGCAATGGTCACTAAAAATCCCTTAAAAAATTTCATTTCTGGATTATGATGGTATGTGTGTATGTCTCAACAGAAACTGCAGCAAATCTCAAAGCAAATGTCGATAATTATGCCAAAAGTTATCCTTGGTATCTTAGCCTCAAAACCAGGTCAGGTCCATAACAAAGAGTATACTACCACACAAAAGCAAACTGCTGGATCGTCGTTGCTTTTCTCAATTACCTACTGCCCCGGAGAATTCACATGCATTTTCCTTTTTCGGGTGATCTCGATTTTCCGTCTTGTGCACTTTCTGAAAATCACGGTACCTACTTCTTACTTTCTGCTACGCGAATTACCTTTATTTTCGCAGTCTTCGTCGAGTGGTTTCAACAAAAGGAAAGGCGAGAAAACACCATGAATCGCGCGTTTCAAAAATTCTGGTCCGTCGCGAAAATAACGACATTTGAAAGTAAAATTTTTTAAGAACCGAATTGACAAAGCCCTTTTGAAAATTCAAAATTGCCATTTGTTGATGTTAGGATAAATCTTCAAAAACCAAGCAAAAGTCCGTTGCGCCACCTGGAGACACATGGTCTGAAAGACGAAAATGACAACCTCTCGTTAACGCATTTTGTTCTACGTAAATGTGTTAGTAGACAAAATTTACCAAGTATTTTTATGTAAAGTTAGCAGACTGTCGACACACGATAGAGATAAAATCGTATTATCTCACTTTTCGATATTAACTCGCGTTAATGTATATTAACTTTGATATTAAGTCCCGAGATAATATCGTTCTGTAATCTATATTAACTCGGCTAGCAAATACTCGATCCAAAAGAAACTTTCAAGCGGGGAATTCACAATACGAAATAGAAGGAAATTTCTTCATTGAAAACGTTCAATGACGTCTTATTTCGTTGACATTACAAAAAAGAGACAAAAAACTTCTCAGAATGACATTTTAAAGAATTTAACGGCGCGTCCATGATTTATTTGCGAAATATATTTTTCATAATTTTACGAGGCGAAATACAAAACAATTCCAAAATTTAAGTTTTACGTTTAAATTTGAAGCTTCACTCTGACGTAATGCCCAGAGCTTTCTTAGATTGATTTAATACGGTATTTAAAAAAAAATTGTCGTATGTCACCTACAAAAGCTATAGTGGAAGCTTTCATTTTAATCTATCGTGTGTCGACAGCCTAAGCTTGGGTCTACGTTTCATTGTAAATCAGGGGTCGAATTAGTAAAGAAAGAAATTTTAGGTTGCCGCGAAAAGTTGAAATTTTCTACGTCAATGTTATGACGATTGGGAATAGCTTCATGCAAGTTCGCATATTTCTACTTCAACTGACAGCGCCACCTCGTAGATTGATTGCAGGTTTTCTAATTCTACGACTATATTACGATTTTGTGTTTAATTGAACCGCTGCAAATTGACGGGAATTTAGAAGTTGGCCTGCACCGCAACAAATTGCCGACCGCGACAGCCATTTGTAATACATCAAGCCCGTGTTTTGATGGAACGGTAGATCATAAGTTGAATATCGTGTTACAATGGCATTAAATGTGAGTTTCGATGGTTGGAAACATTGGGAGAAGCATGGACGCAGTGAATAGTAAGTTTCTTGTGTTGGAATCTGCCAAGCTACGGCCAGAGTGGAGTAAGAAATAATGGCAACAAATGATCCACATGATTATCTCATTTTCCAGTCTGAAGTTATTTCGCCACGCTTTAAAGGATCAGGAGAGTGCTATTTTATCGAGGAACAATGACCAGTTGAAGGGAAATATATCGAGGGCCATATATGACTTATTTTGGCAAGGTTTAAAAGGGCGTCTTCGCAAGGACGCCGTCCTTGCTGCGCTCAGTGATATCGTGGTGAGTAGTGTCGCATGAAATCGCAGCTGTCATCGTAGTCACGCCGAACAATCGTAATTTACAGGGCCTTCACTGGGACCTTCCGTCCGTAGTACTTGATGTGATAAACATTATCGACGCAGAAACATCGCTAATGATTGACAGCGCTCAGGACGAACGCTTGCTGTTCTGCCAGATCGTCAAGGACATTGATAAACTTATTTCGGATAAGCTGCTCAAGGAAAGACTGGAAATAGACACATTGCAGGATGTGGGAACTGTAAAAAACAAAATTTTCTACACAAAGTTTATCAAAATTAAGACCAAACTCTAGTAAGACGCGGGCGCTAGTTTCATTAAATTTTAAATTAATTGTTTTTTTTTTTCAAGCTACAAACAACGACGATTTAATTTATTTCGAGAAGAGAGTGAAGGATATGCGAAGCTTATTACAGAATTGAATCAGGATTGCAGCAACAACAGCTCAGCACCTTGCATTATGGATATTATAAAATCTTTGATAGGTAAGAACTGAATCATGTACAAAGGGATAAACGCTTCGATAGATCTCTCTGAATTAGCGAAGATGTAGTTTGACATACAGTGACCGATAGAAGTCTACATACGAACCCTATTTTAGCTACTCGACGAGCCCCATGGCATTAATTAAAAAAGTAATGATGCAGTTATGTTCTAAGTCTATTTTAATTGATATTTAACAAAAAAAAACATTTTTTTTAAAATAAAAATTACAAGTTATTCATACATAACTAAAAAAAAGTATTGACAAAAGTCTACATACGGCTAGGTAAATCATTCTTTATGTTACTGTGCGGTTCTGTTTTATAACTGGTAGTACCGTTTATCAAGTTTTGGCATTTGCGCTTCACGTTAGGCTACAGTTTGGGCAGTTTCGATAAGGCCGCAGCTGTGACCATGGCTTCCGGAAGAAAATCTCATCAAAAGTACGGAACTTGGTTACCAAACATCGAAATGAAAGAAAATCTTTTGGAGAAATAGCCAAATTGTTGAATTTAAATAAATCGAAAGTTCAAACCATATTCAACAACTACAAAAGCAGGTTGAAAACAAGTCGCGCAATGGTCGACCGAAGAAGCTGGTTCGCAGAGATGTCTCCTTTATTTTGAAAGAAGTGAACCAAAACCCAAAGGTGCATGCCACAAAATTGGCAGAAACATAGCAAAACGAACAGGAACCACGGTGCATCCAAGAACAGTTGAAAGAACATTAAATGATAATAGTTATCACAGCAGAATATCACGCAAATAACGCCTTATAAGTGAAAAAAACTTCGCTTAGAATTTGCCAAAAAGCATCTAGACAAAGGACTTGATTTTTGGAAGAAGGTTTTATTCACCGATGAATTGAAGTATAACATCTTTGGAAGTGGCGGTAGAGTTAAAGTTTGGAGAAAGGAAAACACGGGAATGGATCCGAAACATTTAATTCCCACAGTCAAACTTGGCGGTGGCAATATGATGGCTTGGAGTGCTGTCACAGCGGGTGTAGGAAATTTAGTGTTCATTGATGGTTTCATGGATCGCCATATCTACAAAACTATCTTGCAACACAATTTAAGAGAATCGGTCGATAAGTTGGACCTTGGTGAAAGCTGGATCCCAAGCAGAATGCTCAAACCGTGAAGGACTGGCTACTATATTATGCTCCAAGACAGCTCAATACACACCAACAAAGTCCGGACTTGAATGTCATCGAGCACGTTTGAGAGCTTCTGGATCGAAAAATAAATAAACACGGCATTAGAAGTGCTGAAAGAGAAGCTCATTGAGGAATGGGGTTAAATAACGCCTAACGAGTTCGAAAATTTGGTCGCATCAATGTCAAGACGCTTGCAGGCAGTTATAGATGCCCATGGTGGGCCAACAAAATATTAATATCAAGTTCTGATATGTAAATTCCTTAATGAAGTTTTTAGTGGATCTCGTGATCGTACGTAGACTTTTGCCAATGCTATTTTTTATATTTTTTTATGAATAGATTGTTAATTTTATATTGGAGAAAAGATTTTTTTGTTACATGTCAATAAATATAGATTATAAACAAGACTACATCATGGTTAGGTGAATGTTTTCACAGTGCATTTCGAATTGAAAGAAAAGATTTCCGGATTCTACACTGTTACGCTTTATTATTTTCAAGACTACCTCATTACTTTTTCAAATAGTACTGTTGGGCTCGTCAAGCAGCGAAAATAGAGGCCGTATGTAGACTTTTGTCGGCCACTGTAAATAGTCAGAGCGTTCATAGTTTATTGTAGCTATAACCTTTTGTGGCTTTGCTAATTACTTGTGTGTACCTATTAAGCGTAGTCTCAAGTATAGCTTATCTGACACGTTTTGGTTATTATGTGAAGATGTGCACATAGTTTTTATTGACTTTTGCATTATGGCTGTTCAAAATTCTTCTTAATTGTTTAAAATTTTTATGAATATGAAGTCAGAAATTTTGTATTACAAAGGTTTATGGTTTTTAAAAAGGAGTTAAGAAAATTTAACAATCAGTTTAAAGAAAATTAGGCCTAGCTGTGATGTACTGAAGTGCTTATATGCAGAGCGTGAACAATTTAGTTATAAACGAATCAAACCGTCGAATGATTCGTGGTTAACAAAAAAATGTCTTACGGCCTTCTGAAACAAGGAAAAATATTTTCAAATTTTTAAGAGCAATCCAAGGTTTACCAACAGGTCTCTTAAGAACGTGTCAAGAAATACCTGCAAGTCTATTTTGAAAAGTGCTAAGTTTTGACACGACCAAAAACTTCGACGGAAAACCAAATGGCTCGAGGTCTTTTTGGTCATTTGTTAAAACGGTCAACAACAAACATGTAAAATCATCTACACCACCTCTTCTATATGGGGACCGAATTGTAGTCCATCCTGTTGAGAAAGCCAATCTTGCAGAAAGTTTCGCACAAAACTCTTGGCTGTCAGCGACAAACTAGTCTCCACCGGCTGTAACACCATCTGGATTTCGACTACCTGCGCTTCATTTTCGCACACGACTTATCTCCATAATTCTTCGTGAGCTCATTGCTCAGAAATCTGCAGATCCCGATGGTATTTCCACCGTAGTCTTTAAAAATTGTTTTTCTTCCCTGGCTACCGCTGCGCGATTTATTCCATCTCTCTTACTCGTCTGGGCACTTTCCTCGCACGTGGAAATTGGAGGATGTTAAGCCGATTACCAAGAAAGGAAACAAAGCGTTACCTGCCAACTACCGCCCCATCGCCATTTTTTTCGTTCTGTCTAAGTGACGGCTGTTAATCGCAAAATAGTAATCTTGAAGATTACCAAACTCAATGATCGCCAATACGGATTCCGTTCCGGACGTTCTACAGGTGACCTCTTGGTATATCTGACTGATCGTTGGAACTCTCGCATCTATAAATTTGGCGAAGGTCAAGTTCTGGCACTTGACATCGCTAAAGCGTTTGACAGAGTTTGGCGCAAATGTCTCCTAGTGAAGCTCAAAGCAATCGGGTTTAAAAATAACCTCGTAAAACGGATTGAGAGTTTCTTATATGAACGCATCATACAAGTCGTATTGGATGGCGTTGCATCTTCCCCCTTTCCTATTGATTTCGGAGTCCCCCAAGTCTGAGATGGTATGCTATTTTACATACCTGCGATTTTTTCACTGCTATTGTAAAAGAGCAATCGCATTGTCCGATTATAAATTGAAAAGAGCTGCGATTAGGAGAGCAGAGCAAATGTGTACTGCTCACGGTGTATCGCCAATGAAATTGACGCAATGATTATCGCTACAAATCCCAGAAGTTTTGTTCGCACTCGCAACTCACACATCCCACCTCATCCCGAGATGATAGCTCAGAACAAAGCTCGCCAAACAAATCGCCGCTTACCCACGAAAGCGCACCTCATTGACTACTTTGCACGTCCCATCTCACCGATCATGAAACCCACCGGCCGCACTTCATCGACAGACTTTTTTTTTGCTCACAAAGCTTGCCAAACACATCGCAGTTGCACTTCATTGACTGAACTTTTTCCATGTAAATAAATATTTCTTTTGATTTTTTTCATTTCAGTTGTGCTCTTCCATTTAATTTCGAAAATATTTATTACTGCAATAGCAGTTTTTGCCAAACTTTCGCATTAGCATGGAGAAGAAGTGGAAAAAGAACAATCGGAGTGGATCACTGTGATTGGAAAAGAGCAGTTTTTGCCATCCCTAATCACCCACACTATTTCTTATTTATATCAATAACCTTCTGTCGGCAACGCTCAATCGATACATTGCTTTGCAAAAGACAGTACCCTGGATAACATCTATGAATTCGACTAGATTACAAACGCTCACCGTATCTCGGTAGCATGTAAACGTGCCGAACTATTTGGATCATTGAAGTCTAACCTAATCTTGGAATGGGGCAGGATAAATAGAGTAGAGTTCAACACCTCAAAAACACAGGCCTGTCATCTTTCCCTTAACCTTCGGTGGTATCCAACTAGACTCTTCCGAATACTTCTCACTCATTGGCATTCAAATAAATAACCATCTTAAATGGAACCAGCACATACTCGACGTAGCTGCCAAACGGCTAGGAGTTCTAAAAGATGTAAAAAATATTTTACTCCCACCACGCCTCGAGTACAATTCGCATTTATGGGCTGGGGATCCCCAAACACGGTTTCTATTGACTCCCTAGACCATCGCAGAAATGTCGGAGTACTAAGTATTTACTACCGCTACTTTTATGGTTAATTCAGTGAGGAACTTGCTAAACTTATTCCACCTCTTTACATATTTCCTAGAAATACTCGCCTAGCTTCAAGCGCATACGAGTTTAGTGTTAAGCTTCCAACTTCCCGTGCAGTGAAATGAAGGTAGTCATTCATACCCCGAGCTTCAAAGCTTTGGAATTCATTGCAAGAGCTGTATTCCCATTGTCATACGACCTTCAACGTTTCAAACTCAACGTCCACCGGCAATTTAGAATTTTTCCTCCTTACCGACATGACCGTGTGAATTGCATTAAAGGGTGACCCTCTAAGTTGTGTTCGGTCATGAAAAAAAAAAAATTATTATCCCAGTTAAATTATACAATTTTCTGCTATGGCCGAGTGCAATGTGTTTGTGGTAAATTTTACCACTGCAAGTGCGTTGTTTTCTCTGGTACTGTCGGTGATGCGGTGTTGAAGTCTGCCAGTGGACTGTACTACTTCTGTGAGGTGTGTCGACTATCTTCATCGGCATATGCTGCAAAATTGTTATCAGCTAAAACATTCGTGCAGGTCTTGCGCTACGAATTTGTGGATCTTCAAAACAGGCTTCAGGCCACACTTGGTGAGTTCTACTTCTACAATGGCACTATATCCCGAATCGGGCCTTGGCGTCCTGACCTTCAGGTTCTTTAACATTTTTCATTATATATTGTGGAAGGGTTGTTAGACCTTCGCACAACCCTCTATCCACGAATTTGTCATTTTCGTAGATTGAGGTGACCCAAATATACCCAAAGCAGGCAGTGTGCTGGAATTATGCGTCTACAGGGATTTGAACTCACGACCTTCGCATTGTAGATCAACACGCTACCCACTAGGGTACACCTTAACTTGGTGAGTTAGACCAGGTATTTTCGAACATTTCTGGTACTGACAGTGCCTTGACCATCTCGGTTGATACTAACAATAATGTGACAGTCACTCATGCATCGCAACCGAGGCTGCTTCGCTCCAGAACTGCAATGCCTAAAAATCCGTTGTCTACTAAGGCTAAAAATACAAATGGTGGCCTTGGAAGTATTGCTACTAACCTTGAAGGAAATCCGCCTTTGTCAGCTTTCGAATTTGACCGAATGCTCACTAATATCCGAACAACTGACGCGGACATCAGTACGCTTACTACGAATGTTCTTGGCGCGAACATGGATGATCAATTAGATAAATTGCCTGCGCCTACTACAAACAGCTTTCATTGCACATTACGAGCTGCAGTCAAGGAGGATATATAAAAGGAGTACCTGATAGTCTGTCTCATGTGGGAATATTTTTTGATTCGGAAATTTTCGAAAATTGTGTCCAAGCTTAACTTGGCTTCAAACTTTTACAAAAAAAATACAATAATTTGTATTCTTTCTTGGTTGCTAATATTCAGTCAGCAATAAAGTAATTTTCAATACAATGGTGTTTGCTGTTTCATTTCAGAAATTTTTATTTTTTAAATTTTTATTAGTTTTGGTTTGTGTTTAAGCTAAGTACTTTAGCAACGGACAATATAACGCGGGACAGAGATAGTCACTTTGGGTTTAAGTATGTCAAACAAGGATAGCGAAACAATTTTTTTCGAAAATTTGACAACTGTTTCGAACAATTTATCGTGGGAAAGAGTTAGTTGCAATATTTTTAAGTGCGGGAGACAAAGATAGCGAAACGATTTTTTTCGAAAAATTTCGAGCATTTCGGTAGTAAGGGAGGGAAATACATTCATTCCCATTTTGCTTACAAGGCAAAGCATGCTCATAGTCACTCCTTTTTATATATCCTCCTTGGCTGCAGTGCAACCGAAAGTACTTTCTGTATCGCGCCTCGCTCCTGAAACTACTGAGGATGATATTAAGGACAACGTGCTTAGAATTTTGCATTGCATGAATGCTCCAATTTTGCCGGCACTCGTATCATGCAACAAAATTATCACTGCTTCTCGCGATGGTACTATCAGAGTTTCCTCATTTATGGTAATCTTAGCGGAGTCTTTCTTCACGTATATTGTCTCTTCAAGGTCTTGGCCTAAATCCGCTATCGTTCGAGAATTACTTGCCTCGTATTTCGCCAAAAAACGGACTGGCTCCATCTCGATCTCATACAGCAACGTAAGTGGACTTCGTACAAAGACTCAGGAGCTACATGTCGCCGCCGCTGCGTGCTCGTTAGATATCGTAAGCATTACCGAGACCTAGCTGTCTTGCCAGCTCACTAATGCCGTCATTTGTGCCTCCCGTCGTAGATTTTATGCAACTTTATTCGATGTTCCTGGTGAAGAGAATATCGAGCTATTGTGTGTATCTGTTACCACTATTTAAATTCCCTCTCCTTCACCACCATTTACTTATGAAGCAGTTTACAACGCAAGCAGTATCCTTCAACCGTCCGATGAGCTTCTGATTCTTGGTGACTTCAACTTGCCTCTCATAAACTGAATACGTTCTGATGACGACGATAATTTATTGCCTTCGTATTTATGATGTTCTCGTCATGAAATTCAATTTTTGGTCGACATGCTGCCAACTGGACTTCTACAAGTGTGTCCCATTCCAAACGCTTACGGCAGATATTTGGATCTTGTTTTTTCGACCGATGCTAACCTTACGACCGTTGCTCGCTGCCACAGCCCTTTGCTGCCTGAATTACCTCTTCATTTAGGAATTCAAATTGAATTTAAATTTCATTCAATAAGTTCACTAAAGCTAGTTTTGACACCTTAAACTCTGACATATCTTACTGTGACTGGTCGTCTGTACTTGACGGGTGCTTCATGCGTTGCATGCGACACCTCCATAGCGCATCTCCTACATATATTAGTCACGAACATATGGACGCAGAAGGAGATTGGCGCAAGAGCATCATATGTCCAATTTATAAAAAAGGTGACAAACTCTGCTACGAAAACTACCGAAGAATATCTTTGTTGTGTATGTGTATAAGATCCTGACGAACATTCTGGAAAAGAGAATTAAGCTCTATGCTGACATAGTAATTCGTGAATACCAAGGCGACCACGGACCAGATATTCTGAGTTAAACAGGTGCTGGAAAAGTGCTGGGAATTTAATATTGATGGGCACCAGATATTTGTTGGCTTCAAAGTAGCGTACGACAGTATCGACAGGCGCGTGCTGTATAAAATCATTTTGGAGTCCCGCCGAAATTGGTTCGGCTTACAAGAATGACAACGACCGAGTCTTTGTCACAAGTCAGAATAGAAAATGATCTTACTTCCAGTTTTAAAACAGACAACGGCCTTAAGCAAGGTGACGGCCTCGGACCAATGCTTTTCAACTTAACACTCGAATATGTTGTGCGGAAACTTCCCGCTGACACCAAGGGAACACTATGCTTCAAATCCACACAACTCGGTAGCAGATGCCGACGATATAGATATCCTTGCAAGATCTCTGGAGAGTGCTAAACCTTGTAAACCTTGACTCGGTAGCAAGGGAAGTGGGACTACGTATTAATGAAAACAAAACAAAAATTATGACACAGACTAGGAGAAAGACGCCAATCAGACAAAATATTACAGTAGAAGACCTAGTAGTAACCTAGGAAACGTAGACAACTTTGTAGGGGCAAACCCATCGAAGGATGGAAACGAACCCATCGAAATCAAAAGAAGGATAATGATGGCAAACAAAACGTATTATTCGGTACTTCCAATAATTAACAATAAGAACGTACACAGGAAAACAAAACTTAAGCTATATAAAATGATCATAAGACCTGTGCTATGCTATGGCAGCGAAACGTGGACATTAACTCAGGCGTCCGAAAAACTACTTAACGCCTTTGAAAGAAAGGCTCTCAGAAGAATCCTCGGACCTGTGAGGGAAGACTCGATCTGGTGAATACGATACAATAGAGAATTGTATGCCATCTTTGACAGAAAAGTCAACCCTAATAAAATTTAAGAAGTTACAATGTGCTGGTCATGTGGAGCGGATGGATGACGGAAGAATTCCCAAACGCACACTAAAAGGGAAAGTCAATGGACAAAGACCGGTCGGAAAACCACGGAAGCGCTGGGAGGATTCGATTGACGCAGACAGCAAATCACTACTAAGATTTTCTAACTGGAGGACGCGGTCACTGAACCGAGATGAATGGAGGCAAAGCATTCAGGAGGCCAAGGTCCGATTTGGGCTGTAGCGCCATCGTTAGTAGTAATAATCAATTCTTTCCAATTTCATCTGTGGGCTTTTCGAGCAATTTTTTATTCTGTTTTGTTTTATATTTTTCTCACAGCAAAATTTCTAAAATAACTGTTTTTAGCGCTCTAAAGTGCTAGACTCGATTAATTTATTAAATAAACCTACTCATAATTTTCTATAAATAATAATTTTTCTGTTCTTATTTCAGGATGTTTCAATTTGGATCCGAACAGAGTCCTAGATATAATATTGGAATCATTTGAAACTCGACCCGAACGTCATTATTTCTTTATTCCTTTACTTCAATCTTACATGCCAAGTGGAAATATTATTTGCGAAGTTCTTGGATACAAGTTCCGATATTTTAGTGATAATGCAACTCCTGAGTCGCTTTATCAAATCACCGCACTCTTGCTTAAGTATTCGGTTATTAATTTAAACGAAATATATCTTTGGGTGACTATCAATAAGAAAAGAGCATTTAATGAGGTGGTACTAACATTTTATTTTTATATTTTAGTTGAGCCCGTCAGATAAATCAATAACTTTGGATTGGGAGAAAGAACTGGGTGAAGCTAAGGAATTCGTCCGAAAGCTTAATATAATTTCAACAAATAAAGATAAGGAGCCAGAACCGGAACCTGAAAAAGAAGATAATTCGGTATGGTTTTAAATTTTCTCGATTATCATAAATATCAATAGTAAATTCCACAGAGTAAATACTTGATGAATCAGAAATGGGGTCTCTGCGAGGCGCTTTTAAAAGTAGGAGATTGGACAACAGCACAACAATTAATGAAAAAGCTACCAGACCAATGCGCTATTGTGAATGAGCCTATTGCTAAGGCTTTGGCAGATCTTATTAATGTGGCTATAGATTATGTGTATAAAAAGAAATGTTTTATATCGGGAGCATGTAAAAAAATGAAATATTCGTTGGACCCGAAACTTGTTGAACAGCTCGAGGTAATGCCAAATTTCAGTTTTCTGCCATTTTCAGATTATAATTTAAATTTTCATTGTAGGTTCATGACTTCATAGAGCTTCACGAGAACGCCTTTCCCATGATAAGCGCACTGGGTCCATCTCTACATTATGATTCAGTTCTTATTCATAAATTAATTCGTGTAATGAGAACGATTCTTTCCGAAATGAATATCGATCATTTGAATACTCCAGCTTCTGGGACCGATGCGGAAATCATATATTTTGAAATTTTGTCACTATTGGACTCGTCAATTCTTCCTGCTTTGTCGTACTTGGATTGTAACTGCTGCATAGCTGAAGAGATTTGGACAGTAGTTAAATACTATCCTTATCAATTTAGGTACGTATATGACATTTTGAGCGAAATATTACGTGAAAGAATAATGAAATCTGAGAGTAGATTCTATTTAATCCAATGATTGTAATGGTTAAGCATACGTTTCAAATAGAGCTAATTAAAATCTTGTCGCTCAAAGTTTCGATCCGAGTTACCATCTGTCGGACCGGGTCTTTCGCTTTCCGGTATCTACTCTTTCGCTTCCGTATTTCGATTCGACTGTTAATCTCCACTGTCGATTATGACGTATTCGCTTATTGGATTCCGCCTGTCCACCACAGGACTTACTCGCTTACTGTAGCTCCACATTCGGTCCCACAACGTATTCGCTTACCAATCTCCACCGTCGATCGCACGACATACTCGCTTACTGAATTATGCCTGTCGATCACAGGACTTACCCGTTTAGTGTAGCTCCACCGTCAATCTCACGACGTATTCGTTTACCAATTCTGCCTGTCGAGGACTTACTCCCGCCTGACGACCAAAGGACTTGCTCCCGCCTGTCGATTACAGGACTTGCTTATTGTCGCTTACTGCTGAACTCCGCCTATCAATCACAGGACTTACTCCCACCTGTCGATCACAGGACTTAATCGCTTACAAAACTTCGGCTGCTGACCATACAAGACACTCGTTCACTCATCCCGGTCCTCCATCGCACTCTTCTGACGACTCTCCTACTCGCTTCCTAGCTTCGACACTCCTGTCTAAATATCAACTCACACCTGACTGCTCCTTGACCAACGCTCGCTCTTTTTGTATCGTTCTTGTCGACCGCTTTCGGCCAAATCATTTCTTTGTCATCTGAATCATTTCCCTAATGCATAATTTCTTTTTCGGCCGATCGCTGTCGGCCACTTCTATATATCATTGTCAATGAGTATGTGCGCCCGTGTAATTGTTGTTGCTTTCTCGGTAAAGAACTTGGAGGTGTTTTTAGTACTGCAGAATTGTTGGTTGAAGACCTTGAACATTCGATTAACGGCATCGTGTGGGAATAAGGACATAACAATTTTGTATATAAATAAAACAGAATAATTGAGATATCGGGCTGAGATTTTTTCCAGGTGTAGTACAAATGTTAAATTTAAGTATGGAATTCGATCTCGTTCATATGACCAGCAATCGATTCTTTGGAGCAAATTTTCCACCAGGCTTCCACGCATATCGGAACGTTGGGAATTTTGCGTTCGATATTGTTCCTGAGCTCCTCTAACGTTGTTGGCTTGTTGCCATAAACCAACAACTTAACGTAACCTCATTAAAAGAAATCCAACGGCGTTAAAACGCATGAGCGAGGTGGCCATTCGACCGGACCATTTCTCGAGATTACTCGAATGCCGAACTTTTCCATCACTTTAGATCAATTGTTTGACCAGCTGTGTGGCATGTGGCACCATTTTGTTGGAATCATCACTGATGTCAAGTTCATCTTTCAACATGGCACGATAGCGAACTCCATTGACCGTAACATAGTGATCATTTTCATTGACGAAAAATACTCACACCTCTGGCAGGAAATCCACACCACATGGTCATTTTTTGTGGATGCAATGGAGTCTCTTGAAGCACATGTGGGTTTGTTACTGTCCAATAACGCATATTTTGCTTATTGACAAAGCCATTAAGCCAAAAATTAGCTTCATCGCTAAAGATGATTTTTCGATGAAATTCAGGACTTTGTTCAAACTTTTGCAGATCCCAATCGGAGAAGTTTCGGCGCTTCAAATGATCAAGAGGCTTCAGTTTTTGAGTTAATTTGATCTTTACGCTAAATTCACCACAATGTGGAATGAAAGATTCCCAATTCCTGTGAACGGCGTGGAATCGACTTATTTGCAGTAGCGTCAGTAGCTCGTCAGGTGATGCGCATGAGGCGGCGCCTCGCCCGCTCTTCAATAGCATTTTTAATACTCGTAAATTAGTATCGATTTGAAAACTCTTGATTCAGCGATCCAATTCTGTCTTTTTATTTGTACTCGTTACCTTCCATGCAAAGGAGAACGAGTTTTTTAAAAAGAAATCAAAAGCGCTAAATCGGAAAGGCGCGAGCGCGAATGAACGATCAGCACAGGCGATAGCAAATGGGCTTTATCAACCGTCTTATCGCAGACTTACTTTAACACATTGCTACCTTACTCAGATATGCAAGATATCTGATACGATGATGACGTCATAATCACGGAAGCTTTGAGGCGCAAATTTCATCGCCTAACCATTCTATTGTTTGTCATTTTCGGTTGTAGAGCAGTGCAGGGTTCGATGGGACATTTTCGAGTCATTTCGGTTGTAGAGTGAGACGAGACTGAACAGTGTCCGTTTTTTAGTAATAGTTAATTTTAGTAGTAGCTTATATTTTAATTTATTTTTCGATTTTTTTTTTAATTTATAAAGCTAGCGGTTTCGTAAATTGAAAGTATTGCTAGTACATAGATTTGCACGCTAACAAATTATTAAGTATCAACGCAATAAATATAAAATGTTAATGCTAAATCTATTGTATTATTCAAAATAGTGAAAATGACCGCAATGAAACTAAATTTGATCGATTGATATAAATATACAAACTAGAATTACTGTATACGAATGCGCCCTCTTCTGCTGGTGCCGAGTTTGGTCTCGGAGCCGTCAATCGAGGTGTCACTCGACGATATTTAAAAAGTCGACGAGTGACAGCTCGTGAAAAGATAATAAAGGGTTTTCAAATAAGGACTTGACAACTTTTTTTCAAAGTAAATTTTTATAATTTGCAGACGTTGTTCCTTCGTGTACTTTACCATGATAAAAATGTTAAGTTTACTGAATAGATTGACAGTGACAGTTCGATGATTAGTGAAAGGGTGCGTTCACAAATTGAATTCAAAGTTGTCAAGTCCCTATTGGAAACCCGATAGAAGATTGCGACTTGAAATGTATTTCTCGGGTGTTTAAATTTCTACTTGGCATCAAATTTCGAAAAAGAAAATCGATCGCAGAAAATAAGGTAAAATACTTAGCCTAGAATCTTCGATTTACAAATTTCCCGCTCTGTGTTGGAACCTGAAGTCCACACTCTAAAAGAGAGGGTCCGATCCTATACAGTAACTCTAATACATACTTGCTACTTAGTGCATTAATCTGCAGTTATTTTCACGCCACTGCTTATTTGACTTATTTTGAACTGAAGCACTTACGGCTGCGATATTTTCGGTACTTTGACTGTTGCCATGTCTCACTGACACAGACACATTCAATAGTTAATATATTTACTCGAATTTATCCACTATAGCACACACAGCCTGTCTGGTGGGCCGATTATTACGACCGGAAATTGGAATAAGCGCTCTTAAAGTTGCCACCACCGACTCAGAATTTCGGTTGTAATTTTTTAATAATTTCCAAACATTGCTCGTTCGTGAACTTCACGATGATAAATAAATTGCCAACAAGTCGGGCGAAACATTATTATTTTTGGGACAAGTTGCGGATGCATGGAAAGTCAATATGCAGGTTAGAATGGTTAAGGTATCGGAGATATGAGTCCATATGTACATCGTACGGCGGGACGGATTTTTTTTTGCATTTTTAGGTTAATTTAGTCGTGAAACGCGAAAAAACAAAATTTCAGGGTAGCAAATTTTTTTTTTCTGTGTCGATCACAATACTTTATTATTAGAATAATAAAGTAAAATGTAAACCTTGACATACGTTTTGACATAGACAGAACATAAAAAAAGTTTAAGGATGGGTTTGTATTGAAATACAAAATTGAAAAACCCTTTACATGATCGGAATTTGTGCGCGCGTATATTTGTTATTGGTTGAGAATAACTAAGAGCATACGGCGAGCGACTAGGGCTGACATGTAACAGTATAGTTTTATAAAATTCATTTCCTTAAAAATTTTGAAATGCTTATTAATATATCTTTTTTTTTAATTCCGATTATAGATATAGTTTATATGGTCGTTGGAAAAATGAAACTTATTTGGGACAGCCGATGTTAATTCGTCGTAGAGGAATTGTACAAAAGAACATTAAATCTTTGATGAAACGTGTCAGTAAGGAGAATGTAAAGCCAGTCGGTAGATTAATCGGAAAATTAAGTCATTCATCGCCAGGTTTTTTATTTGATTATGTGAGTTAGAAATATTGTTATTTGTTTATAGTCCTATAATAATTTGTTTTTAGATTTTACTTCAAATACAAATATATGACAATCTTATTGGACCTGTTGTCGACTCCTTAAAGTATTTAACTTCATTATCGTATGACATGCTTGGATATTG
This sequence comes from Chorisops tibialis, assembly GCA_963669355.1. Lineage (NCBI taxonomy): Eukaryota > Metazoa > Arthropoda > Insecta > Diptera > Stratiomyidae > Chorisops > Chorisops tibialis. Next base: position 264,343,365 of record OY770262.1, on the reverse strand, counting down.
TTTAATAGAATCGCTAGCCATTGCGGATCGAGACAGATACAAGCATGATGGGACATCTTTGTCTATGTGGCTTCAAAGTTTAGCTAATTTTTGTGGCGCTATTTATAAAAAATATAATATTGAGTTGAGTGGTTTATTGCAATATGTTGCTAATCAACTTAAGTCACATAGAAGGTAAGTTTGTTTTTTTACGATTGCATGAAATATTATTTAATCTTTTATTGTTTTTTAGTTTGGATTTGTTGATTCTGAAAGAAGTTGTTCAAAAAATGACTGGGATAGAAGCTGCCGAAGAGATGACTAATGAGCAATTGAATGCAATGTCTGGTGGTGAATTATTACGTGGTGAAGTATGTTTGATCCGATTCGTAACTAAACAGGCATTCTTAAGCACATACATTTCAGGCGGGCTACTTTAGTCAAGTTCGTAATACAAAAAAATCATCTCAACGATTAAAAGATGCTTTGGCAAGCAACGATTTGGCTGTAACGTTATGTTTGCTTATGGCCCAACAGAAACATTGTGTTATATACAGAGAGACTGCGCATAATCATTTAAAATTAGTTGGGAAATTATATGACCAGTGTCAGGATACGTTAGTACAATTCGGAACATTTCTTGGATCAACATATTCTGTGGATGAGTATGTAGAACGTTTGCCATCAATTCATTCCATGTTACAAGAATATCACATACATTCGGATGTTGCATTTTTCTTAGCACGCCCCATGTTCTCCCATCAGATTAATGTAAGTTTTTGTGATCTTAAATGGTTATATTTATATCATAGCATGAAAATTTAATTTTGATTTTTAGCAAAAATATGATCAGCTCAGAAAATCGGATCCCAACTCAAAAAAGTTAACTACTAATCAGAAGCAATTGAAATACTTGGAAGCTACGGCTGCTATAATGGATCCTATCGTTGAATCTGTTCGTCCTTTGCATGTACCCAAAGTTTGGGAAGACATTAGTCCTCAATTTCTTGTGACCTTTTGGTCTTTGAGCATGTATGATCTACAAGTGCCTTCTGAAAGCTATCAGAGAGAAATAACTAAATTAAAGCAACTGTCACTCTCGGTGTTGGACTCTAAAGATGTGGTATGTACATTTTTTTTATACATAGTTTAATATTTTTGAAATTCGTCGGGAAATCTGTGCAGAATCGTTATTTTTCTGTTTAAAATAAATTAAATTGTTAAAGATTTTTGGAAATTATGTTGTGGGCCTTACGTCGAATGCTATAGTTTTATAAATATTTCTCTTCCGGCTGTTGTCTTGGGTTCTGACTACAGTTACTCTATGAAGAAGAAAGAACAAAGCACCTGAAAGAGTTCAAGGTCAACCTGTCAGATTGGGCGCTTTTTATTTTCATATATATGCGTGCAACGTGTCCGTGTAACTTAAATGGTTTTATTTCGCAAATATCTTTTATTTGCAGAAATTTTAAGTGATGAAAATTTAATTTTGTAGGTTTCACGTACTAATGAACGGTTTGCTATCACATTTGCTTATTTATCGCATGCTGGAAAATAGGTGGGCGCTTTTTCAAATTTAACGGAAAAGCTGGTTATCATCTTGACCGAACTCTATTACCAGGTGCATTGTTCTTTCTTCTCCTCCATAGAGTAACTCTAGTACTGACGTGTTTCGTGACAGTGTGAAGTGAGTATATTTACTTGAATAGCAGAAAAGTGTCAACACTGATTATGTAGGAGACATTGGATGTTCTTTATAGTTAAGAAAAAAACGATCCTATAAATTTATTTTGACGAATTATTTATTATTTATTGATTTATTATTCATTTTGATGAATCTTCATGATTTAGATCTTTTTTAAACTTAAAATTAAATTAAATTAATAGATATAGTAATGAAAGTAATCAATAAATTCATATTTCAGAATCTTTCCAAGGGTAAAAAGGAACAAGAGAGATATATGGCTCTAATGGATAAACTACAAGATGAAAGAAAGAAACAACAAGAACATGTCGATAAAATGTTGCAACGCTTAAGTCAGGAGAAAGATACATGGTTCCTTTCAAGATCAGCAAAATCAGCAAAAAATGAAACGATATCGCAATTTCTTCAACTATGTCTATTCCCGCGGTAAGTTAATTTCATCTAATTATTAATCTAACTGTGGACGTGATAAATTGTGGATACTTCCATGAAGGTGGTTCTCACAGGCCGCTACAATAATTCAGAAAATATTAGTCAAATGTTTTAAAAATTGCAGAAACTAGTTCTCAATTATAGTTATCAAATACAACTAAATTTATTAATTTCATTAAAAACATGAATAACGATAAGTACCTTCCAATCTTAATTATCGAAAGTCGAAAAGAGCGAGGGGCTTGTGAGACTACACGTCCAAGGTTAAAAGTTAATATTTCATTTCGTAAAGTATTTTATAAATTTATTACAGATGTACTTTCACTGCGCTAGATGCTATATATTGCGCGAAATTCGTACATACCATTCATAATTTGAAGGCTGCTAACTTTTCGACTTTATTGTGCTACGATCGGGTAAGTTATATTTATTTAATAAATTTCCTTAATTCTTTATACTTACTATACAAAGTAAACTAAATCACAAATGCGGGGTATCATCAAATAATATCGATAATATAAGATATTCCGAAGTCTATGGGAGAAATTTTACCCTTTGAGATACGTTGAGATTGTTCAAAAAGATTTCAAACACCAAATGTGACGGCGACGATTGAATCTCTTGGCTGTTGGATATGGGCGTGCGGGTAACGGTCAATGAGCAGGGGTATTTGAAACCTTTTCCACCAATCTCAACGTATCTCAATGGGTAGAATTTCTTCCATATGCTTGGGATATCTTACATTATTGATAGTATTTGGTAATACTTACCCCGCAATTGTGATTTAGTTTACTTTGTACTGCTAAGGAGGTATTGTCTATCTTGAATCCGCCGCAAAAGAAGTCGGGTTGCGCATTAATGAAAGCAAAACAAAAGTAATGACGCAAACAATAAGGAGAACGCCAATCAAACAAAACATAACAATTGCGGAATATAATTTGGAGAGTCTAGGTAACTTTACATATCTTGGGGCTAATCTAACAAAGGACGGCAATGAAACAGATGAAATCAAACGACCGATAATACTAGGAAATAAGTCGTATTATTCGGTACTTTCAATAATGAAATCCAAGAAAGTGCAAAGGAACAATAAGCTGCGAATATATAAAACTAATATACGGCATGTGCTCTGTTATGGTTGCGAGTTGTGGACATTAACGCGAAGTTCTAAAAAGGCAGTTAACGCATTCGAAAGAAAAGTCCTCCTTACATCTAGGATTCTGGAGCTTGCCCTTTTGTCTATAAGTTGTGGTCTATCTGATTATACGCCATTCCATCGGGTGACGCCCAAATTCTTTATGAATGCTTCGATGCGGGAACCATATTGAGATTACTAAGAGCATATTCTCTGTGAATGTAAACCACAATTTCACAAAAGACTTCTTCATTTCGGTCAACGATTCATGAGCCCAAGTAAATTTTTGATCATGCCTCTTCGTGATATCCTGAGCATTTCCTCTGCCATTGCCCATGCTTCCGAACAATTCGAAAACAAACTCTCAGAAAGTACTACTTCGCCGAACTGAATGATGGCCGGTCCCTTGAACCGATGAAGCTAATTAGTTTCACCGAAGAGCAGGCTGGCTAAAGGATATGTAGCTCACCATGGTGAAATACACAGGCGAACAATGAGTTCAATGGTGGCCTACGTACATTGCTGATGACAAAAGCTACTCCAAACTCACAGCATCCCGATGGCTTTCTACTTCTGAAGATTGTTTGCGACTTCAGTGATGTTGAGGTTACCAACTTGTTCCAGGTTAAGTTTAGTGTTAAATTTTTCGTTTGCCGGTTCGTTTCCATTGAATCCATCAAATCCGAGGCGAGGCATCAGGCTCCGTGAATCATTTCATCGGAATAGGGTATGTTGGAGTTCTCTCAGCTATGCCGCGAGTCCAACTATATCCATTTTTAGGCTATTTCCTGAGACGCACTGGTGTTTCTGGCTATTCAGAATGTTTACGACCCTCTTCTTTTTTCAAACCGGACTTTGGACAGCTTTATGTTGAGCTATGTTGTAGTATTACTGTGTTTTATTCCCATTTGAGTAAATTCTGCAAACAGTGTGAATTAACGGCATTTATCTGAAGTAATGTCTGCTAATACACCAACAAGTGGGATCCACCTTCGGCCAACGTGTTAAATCAATCATAGTGACTCGGTACCTACCGCTGATTGCTTTTAAGTGAAATGGGTATAATATATCCGCTGACAACGTTTTTGCAGTCTACAAATTCTGTAATCTTAGGACGCCGATTTCATCTTTTATCATCCGAGCCAACTAAATTTATTTTATTCTAAACGAGTTTTCTGGACCTACCTAGCGATTCAATGATTTTACTTTGGTTCCAGTCTTGTTTTTTTAGTGTTTGGATTGTCAAACGTTTACTATCTGTGCTATGCCCATGTTTCCTAGGTTATGCTAAGGTTTTTATATTTAGTTCTTTTTATTAATGCTAATTAAATAAAAAAAATGTGCGCGCTTGGCACCCGGTAGAAGTGTAACTTTTATACGCTTTTAAGCTGTGATAAATCATTGCTATATATAAAGTTAAGGTTGGTTAATTCGGCTAAATTAGATTATGTAGGGGGTTTATCATTCAATCAAATTCCTGTTAAGACCCCCTATGGGGGCATAGGACAGAAACAACTCTCTTCCACTAGGCGCGATCCTGAGCATCGGCCTTAAACTGTTGCCAGGACTTGTTTATTCCTCTAGCCTCCTGCTCAACTTCTCGCTTCCATGTGTTACATGGTCGACCAACCCGACGTCTTCTTTGAGGATTTTAACCCAGAGCCTGTTTGGCGATGTTTCGCTCTGGTTTCCTCAAAGTATGAACGATCCACTGCCACTTCCGCCTTTGAATCTCAATGCCTATTTTAGTCTGTCCAGTTGTACTCCAAAATTCGTCGTTGGAAATCACTTCTGGCCAGAATATTTCTAGAATACGTCGGAGGCATTGGTTCACGAAAGTTTGCAGTTTCTTGGTAAGTCGAACGGTCACTTTCCACGTAGTACAACCATATAAGAACACGGATTTGACGCATGTGTCAAAAACTCGCAACTTCGTGCGAAGGGAGATCTGTCTTATCCTCCAGAAAGGGGAGAGGATACCGAAGGCCTGACGAGCTTTATTTAGACGAGCCTCAATATCCTTTTCGGCTATGCCGTCCATGCTGACAATGCTTCCGAGATTACAAAAATCTTGCACCTCTTTCACGTCTTGACCGTTAAGAACAATCGGTGTGCCTGCGTTCGAACCCATGTGCATGTACTTAAAAAAACAAATTATGATTTTTTTTTAAGATTATTTATTTGCCTCCACTTATTTTAATTTTGCATCAGGTTCATTTTCCAAAGACGATACAATTGGTTTGTGACATGAAGCATAGGAACGTTCTGATAGGTACTGATTGATAGTTAGTTCCTGTTGTACAGTTTCAAATATAAAATTATAAATTGGATCAGAGCCGGAAGATTTCTTCCTATTACCAGAGTATATCAAGTTCGCAAATTAAATTGTTGTTGTAAATATTTTGTTCTCAGGTACTGGATGATCAGCAGTTGTCGCGAAGAGATGGGGAACAAAGTTCAATAAACGTAAAAACTCGCACATGTTTGTCCTCGACGGATACAAGATTTTCCTTACATGAGTTTATGCTGAAATTTTTTCAATCACCTTCTAAGCTTGTGAGAAGTCCAGATCAGATTCTTGTTCAACTCTGGGGACACATCTACGAACGTTATGGATGCAGTGAAAAGCTCACAAGAGACGCTGTTGCGCGCTCCCCTCTCCTCTTCTAATCATCGCTTATCCGTGGCGGGATCACTGACCGTTACCTCACCAATACTTTCATGCCGCTAAAAATGAGATGTCCTTGCTAACCTATGCGCGCGGTAGTAGTAGTAGTAGTTTCTCTTCAAAAATTTTAACATTATGATCGACCATTACAAACACTTTAAAATTAGCATACAACGGCATTTATCCTATTATTTACTCGGAAAACTTATCTCAATTGATAATCGCAAAAGGCAATAGCATTGTCAAGTATGTTGAGATTATATTGACTAAAATTTCAACTAGGAAAATCCCTATTCGACATCAACAACACACGTTGCAAATCACAAAGTTCCTTGCAACAAGGAGCAACCGGAAAAAACATTTGAAATAAGATCGATCATTCGTTAAATCGAATGTTTACCAAAGACAAAAATCTAATAACTTACCATAGACCACAACCCACAACTGAAAGTTTCATGACGCTAAAATGTTACGTCCTTGAAAATTGGGTGCGTATCGAGCGCATAGAAATTTTTCTTCAATAAATTACTTCCGATGATTTAAAGTTTCAAAACAAAGTATAGTTTCCAATAAATTAATGCAGTGACTCTATTGTTTTGCCCTCATAAACTCGACTTTTCCAACATTAATGGAGTTTTCGAAAGAGCCATTGAAGAAAACAGTACAACTTCAATTGGTTTTATTCACCATACATAATTTTGAAAGTGTCTAACCAAAAATTCTTTCTTTTAATTTCAGATATTTTGCGATATAACGTACTCGGTTACTTCTTGCACTGAAAATGAAGCTACGCGTTATGGGAGATTTTTATGTGCAATGCTAGAAACGGTTATGAAGTGGCATTCCGATCAAGCAACATTTAATCGTGAATGTGCAAATTATCCCGGCTTTGTAACAAAATTTCGTGTGAGTAATCAGGTGAGACTAAAGTACTATGTGTTGAGAAATAAATATTTATTTTTCTATCCTTCTATTACAGTTTTCTGAAGCGAATGATCATGTTGGATACGAAAACTATCGTCACGTGTGTCACAAATGGCATTACAAAATAACAAAAGCAATTCTATTTTGTTTAGATTCAAAAGATTACATGCAAATACGTAATGCATTAATTATTTTAATGCGGATTTTGCCACATTTTCCCGTTCTAACCAAATTAGCTCAAATAATAGAAAGAAAAGTAGAAAAGGTATTGTATTTTATTGACGTGTATTTTATTAGAAGATTATTCAACCAGTGAATGTTCCAGGTCCGTGAAGAAGAAAAAAATCATCGACCAGACTTATTTGTTTTAGCTTCTAGTTACATAGGCCAGTTGAAAACGAAATCAGCCCAAATGATTAAAGAGAGCGATTTTCATCAAGTCTCAGAAAAACCAATAAAGGATGTAACTGACGGCAAATTAGTTACTAATGGCGATTTCAAATCAGGTAATTTATAAAACTAATGTGTCACTTTGCAAGGCTTAAAATAATGCTTCGTTGCTTTTCGAAGTATTCAGTGATATGTAACTTACTTTTTTAGCGATGAAGTCTTGAGATAGCGATGATAGTTCTGGGGGACGTCAATTCCACCAGCCAAACTCTGCCCTTTGAAGGTGGCTTTTACCCGTTTCCCGGGCCGTTAGCAGATGAGGAGCACCGTTGTGCATTCATGCCTATTGTATCGCGTCGTTTGACACAATTCGGACAAGGATTTGGCGCCCGTCTGGGTTTTGCGGAAATCTCATTGTAGATGCCCTGCTTGTCTGCAATTAGCAATGTGAAACTCCACGACTTTCACTCTGCCTCACAAACTTCGCCCTTTGCAGACGCATTCCTCGGTCTCCAGTTAATTTCTCGGGTTTGATAACTGTTGCGCGAAATTTGTTTAGCAGCTTCAAAAGTAAGAGCGTATACTAAAGCCTCTTGCTGTGTTTTCTTGCCCGCCAGTCTTAACGCCTGTTGAAATTCTATCCAGCAGAGCGTTGATAGATGCGTTCACTGCCGATTTATTTCGGTTTGTTGGATTCATGGTGGGAAAGGACAACAGCGCCAACCTTTCAATATTCAGGGAAAGCTGTTGCAAGGTTTCGCCAGTTTTCTGCAGACGGTGGAAAAGTTGCGTTTTATAAATTTCCCGCGTGTGATCTCCACCGTATCGAAGTTTCAAGGTCTGTACCAGGAACTGAAAGTCGCTTTGTTGTTCGACTGTTGTGGTGTGCAAAATTTCGGCCACAGATCTCCGTAATGTCAATATTAAGGCTGTTGCTCGCTCCTGATCTGACCAATGATTAGTGTTGGCCGCAGTCTCAAATTGGGTCTTGTAAATGGTCCATGGTGTTTGACTATCGAAGAATGGTGAACGACACTCTCGGATTTGGTGACGCGAGTTATTTGCGCCGCAGAAACAATTCACAAAGATTCTCACTATTTGTTCGGAAAATCTCCACCGATGACGCGATTTCAAATACTAAATCCCAATTGAGAATTTTCACTAGTTTCGCGGTACAGCTTCCCGAAAATTATCCGTTTGTCCAAACTAGAATTTCACAATTATCACATTTCACAATTTCGCAATTGTCACTCACTATTTTCTTTTGGAATCCCACTTGTCACACCAATTTAAGTGCGCAAGGGTTCACTGGATGTCAAGTAAAAATTAAACAAATTCACTTTAAATTAAAATAACCGCAAACCTTATTTTTCGCTTCTCACTAACTCTCAGAAATATATTTTTCGATTACCAATTGTTGCTTTTCTGTCTCCGATTGTCTATCGTAACTTTCTACGCGATCCCCCGATCTTTGTTGTTTCGCTTCCCAATTCAGACTTCTTTCGTTGCAAATGCATATCAATATGGTTCTTGTCGGCCGCTTTGTCTGCTTTTCGCCTTTTCACCTGCTTCTGAGTACGCACGAGCAGTCTGAGGTCACAAGTCATTGATGATCGCGGATTGTCAATGATGTGTGTGCAGAATAATAGATAGCTGAAGATTGCGAATATTCCGACGTTCTCAAAATGTTTGATATTAATTGGCCACTGCCCCCCCCCCCCCCATATAAAACTATTATTTCGATCATTTATCACCAACATATCACAAGCTTTGAAATTGAAATTTTGTACGAACACTTTTAAAAATATCCAAAGCAAAGTTCTATCCAAAGTTTTGAAATTTCCCCACTCCTTCTACCTTCTCCCATACAAAAGTATAATTAGGGCTATTTCGAATAAATGAACTATCAACCAAAAAACTAAAAGCCAAGAACTTAAGATGTTATAGGAAAACAAACGAAAAAAATTTCATCACAAATTTTGCGATTTTCCCAACCCAAATACATGGTTTCATGAATGTAAGCTATGCCGAATTCATTCCATAAAACAATTATTAAAACTTGCAAAAATAAACGAATGATGTTGAATCTATGTACTGAAGAGTCCAACTGTCGGCAGATAATTTCATGATCCATCTCGTATCCATTCTGTTAATATTTTCGTCCATCTACCGCGCTACGCGTCCGGTTCATTAACATTTCAGTTATTTGCCGTTTTCAGTTACATCAGAAATTTGTATTTTTATAAAATACAAGTTTTCAACCGGTTCAAACTCATGCTTGTTTTTTTTTCTTCAGAAAAACGCGATAAAGAAAAAACTGATCGTAAATTGGCTAAACTTGCAGCAAACAATGAAAAGGATATAAAAATTGAAATAAAAGATGAACCTTATGAGAAGGAAAAATTGTTGAAAGATATTAAAAAAGATGAAAAAGTCAAAGAAAAGGAACGGGATCGTGACGATGACGGCAGGAAAAAGGAAAAAAGGAAAGATTATAGACTAGAATCTCCAATCATAAGCGATTCAGCAGGAACAGAAAAGCATTTAATATCGGACTACTATGACTACGACAAAGAGCCTGATAGGGATAGAGACTTAAGTTCGGTATCAAATTCCAGTAATGGATCACTTCATCGTCGCAGCCAAGAAATTGTAGATTATGAAAAAGGTACAATTTATTTTAGATTAGGCATTTATGAAAATATAACTTTATGTTTTGTTTGTTTTTAGTTGATGTAAAACGGCGAAAACTGGATGCCAATAGTTCAAAGGTTAGTATTTTGGTGTGACAACAAAGACGATGATCTCAAGTAAAGAATTCATTGGTGATTAATTGAACGTCGAGGAGCATTGGGCTGCATGAAATAATTTCTACAGAAATCATCTAATAAAAACTGTTACTGCTATAATTAAAGTGTGTTAGTCATTCATTAAATATGAAATTATATAGTGAATTAAGACTGTAAATGGACAAAAAGTGATAACATACATAAATGGCCTCTAAGAGCGAGAAGCGTTTGGGTTCTTGAAGTACATCGTCATCATCTAGTGTGTAACAAGTTAGTGATATGGTGTGATGCCCGTTGAGTGCAGCCCAATTCTCCTTAAAGGTAAGTATGTAAATGACCACATTCATTCCGTATTTTCTCAACTAAATTATGTTTAAGCAAAAAAGAAAATAGTGCAATTATCTTGATGTTTGCCTTCTATTCAAAGCTTTATGATTCTTGTAACCATTTTGTCATTCAGATAATTGTTTACCTTATGCGTGTCATATGTTTTACATGTTACAAACAGATCCTTTTTCCATCTATGCCTCAATTTTGGTGGACTCGGTCCTGTGCTGGACTTCACAAATGTATTTGAACGTTGCTGGTATAAAATATAAAATTGTTGTCTTAGTTTGTAATTTAGCTTTTAGCTGGTTATCATACTGGAAATGTAATCTGACAGAAAAGGTGAATGAGTCTAAATACGATCATGAAAACCTTTTAGCATAAGCGCTAAAACATTGACACTTCATGTACCATAATGTGCAAGTGTCGTGTCGAAAAGTACAATTGAAACTCGAGAAATCTCCAAGGTATGAATCTACCAATAAAATTAGAATTTTTAGAACCGCAATAAATGATCCTAAATGAAATGGGACTCATCAAAAAACCGATTTGATTAATGGATAAATAGAAATCATTTAAACCCGAGTTAGGTAAGTTATATCGGCTAGTTACCACACCACCCATAATTTCCAGTAACATATTACCAAATTCGCAACTTGCAACTTAACTTGCTTGCACGTGTGCCAGAGGAATAAACAAGTCCTGGCAACAGCTTAAAGCCGATGCGCAGGATCGCGCCTTGTGGAAGAGAGTTGTTTCTGTCCTATGCCCCTATAAGGGGTCTTAACAGGAATTTGATTGACGTGTGCAAGTAGACCGGCAAATCCATTGTCAAAATAATCAATCACGATAATATTCGAGTGAAGAATGTTATTTTTCGAATAGCGGGCTATAAACGTTTGAATAGTTTATGGCGCTATAATGCGCAGATACTCGTAGATTATGTGTGTAGAAAAAACGTAGTGAATGAATAAATGAGATAGTAGTAAGATCTTTTGCCATGAAATTATGGGCTTGGAGGTAAGTTTGAAACCGAAATCAAAAAGATCGCGAATATTCTTCAATGAACCGTTGCTGTACTATTTATTGTTTCGAAAACGATGTTATAAAGATTGACATAAAAACATTCAAACATTCAGATAATAGGACAATTATTTTGGTAGAGTGTGTCGATTTTCTTAGAATTCATAAAAGCTACTGTCCTAAAATTTTAAAAATAGTTCAAATCCTTCTATTCCTTTTTTTATTTCTTATAAAAATGACACGGTTTTACAATATCAAAGTGCGGAAGAGGTCGCTAGATTTCAAGGAAAAATAAAAACACATTTAATTTAATCGCAAAGCTTTATATAATTATATTTCAAGTAAATCGCTTTACACTTTTTACTTGAGATTTTTTCTTTACTCATAAATTATCGCGTTTCATTCTTGAGTTTTTCGTTTTCAAACATTGACTGATCCGTCGCGTCTTCAATCTGGACTGCCCTTCATCACAAACGGTCGCCTATTTATATCGCTCTTGTCGGTCGAATCATTTCCTTGTCGTTCGATCGTTGTCGATCGCTTCTATAAATCTCTTCCGAATCATATCCCTGTCGTCCGAATCATTTCCTTTCGGCCGGCTAAGAACTCGCAGGTGTTCTTTTTATTAATACAGAATTATTTCTCGGCCGCTAGCTGTTAGTTGCTTCTATAAAGCATTCCCTTGTCGTACGAATCATTTCTTTCTCGTCCGAGTTATTCCCTTATCGTACGATCGCTGTCGGCCGCTTATATAAATCTCGTCCGAACCATTTCCCTGTTGTCCGAACATTTTTTTTCGGTCGGTAAAAGACTCGCAGTTTTTCTTCTCTAGTTGCTTCTATAAAGCAGTCTCTTTTTGTCCGCGCCATTTTTTTCTCGGTCGAATTATCGTCCGAAATTATTTCCTTGTCGTACGATCGCTGTCGGCCGTTTCTCTACATCGCTTGTGTAATTGTTGTTGGCTGGTCGAATGTTCAAGGTCTGAAGACCTTGAACAATCGATGATCGCGCGTCTATTGTTGTTGGTCACAGGTGTTCTTCATGTCCTAGCATAGTTTTCGTACGCGTGCACTTATTTGCATCAAGTAGAGCTGACAGGTATATATAGATACCAGTTTTAACTGTGCATATCAATTTGGCATGCTAGAGTTCCTTGTAAGACATTTGTAGCATGATGGGAAAGAATTACATCAATTTCGCATGGTTTCTTGAATATAAATTACTCCGAAGTTATTTCAATTTACTACAGATCTAAAACTAACATTCTATGAAAAGTATTTTAAACGTGATTCTCAAGTGATTAATTCTTTGACCGGTGTGTAAGGGCACATAACAAAATTTTGTGAGTTTTTCAGGGCAGTTAAAAAAAATATGCAATATGTAATAGAAATTCTACTTAAGATAGTCACTCTAATTCATTGTATCTTTCTCACTTCAGTTAGCAAATAACAGAAAACACATTTTTTGACTTATGTGCCTTTACACAACGGCCGACGAATTAAAACATTAACATCTCCACCCACTCCTTTTGACATCGCCCATACACATCCAAACCTGCATTGATCAACGAATGACATATTTAATCTATGTACTGGCGCTATTTATAACAATTAAAGATCAGTGTTAAATAATACAAGACATCCCTTCCGTAGAACCTCCACAAATCGTCCCTCAATTACTACAACCTGAACCTGAATTTTAGCTCTCCTCGCATCCTCAACTTGTCCCAATAATAATAGTTAATTTAAATTTTTGCCACAACCAAATAGTTATTAATCTGAAGAAATTATAATAAAAATACTTGAAGAAATTCGTTAAGAGTGCCAACCCAATTTTACGAGGGTAATCCTTGAAGTACCCGACCTAACAAAGAGAACTCAAAAAATTAGGGAAAAAAATATTATTAATCTTTACAGAGTCTCCTTTTAGCTCGATACACTTTTCCCAGCGATGTTCAATAGCTTCGGTACCTTGTTTATTCTGAAAATCGTCCTCATCAACCGTAGACTCCAACTCTTCTTTGTTGACAAATATTTTATCATCGAGCCATTTTTTCAAGTTTGGTAACAGGGGGGCTAAATCTGGCGAAAAGGGTGCATGAGGAAGTAATCAAAAATTTTAATTCATTGATATTGACCATCGTGATTAGAGTTAGTGTATACGAATAGCCCTCCAGCGCTTTTGAATTTGGCCACGGAGCCGTTAAAAAATCGACGAGTGACACTTCGTACTGAAAAGATGATAAAAGATTGCGATTTCACTAAAAACGACTTGAAACGTATTTCTCGGAAGTTTAAATTTATGATAATGATGATACAATGGCGCTACAGTCCATATCGAGCCTTGGCCTCCCGGATGCACCACCTCCAGTTATCCAACGACTGCGTCCTCCAGTTGAAAAATCGAGAAGCGATCTGCAATCTGCGTCGAGTTCTCCCATCGCTTTCATGGCTTCCCCTGCCGTCGGTTGCCTTCAGCCTCGTGCATTCGCTCCACGTGGCCAGCCCATAGTAGCTTGCGCAGTTTGATCACGATAGATGCTGGTGGGTCGTCAAATAGTTGATACAGCTCATGATTGTATCGAATTCGCCAATCATCACCTTCCTTAGCTGCTCCTTACACCTTCCGAAGAATTTTTCGCTCGAACGTGTCGATTAACTTCTCCGACACCCGCGTCAAGGTTCACGTTTCGCATCCATATAGCAGCACAGGACGAATTAATATCTTGTAGATGCGTAGTTTATTGTTTCGATAGACCTTCCTTGATTTCATTATGGGGAAGACCACGTAAGATGCTTTGTTAGCTGTCGTGATTCTTCTTTGAATTTCATGTCGTTCATTGCCGTCCTTTGTGAGAAGGGCTCCCAGGTATACGAATTGATCCACCTGCACGAAGCTGTATTTGCCCATAGTAATATTCCGCCTCTCTGGGACAGTCTTTCGTGTCTGGGTCATGTATTTAGTTTTCGCTTCATTGACCCTGAGCCCTACTTCACCCGCTGCCGACTCCATTTCCTGGAATATTTCCTTAACGCAAAGTATTGATCGGGCCAGAATATCCACGTCGTCTGCGTACCACCAACTATGCGGATTTTACGAGTAGCGTACTTTTGGTGTCCAGTGAGGTTACTGAAGTTGCCTTCCTGACGACATACTCGATCACCAAGTTAAAGAGCATGGGGGCGAGATCATCTCCTTGTTTGAGACCTGACTCCATTGGAAAGCTTTGAGTCAACTCGTTTTGGATTTTTACTTGGTACTCATTGTTTTCCATCGTGGCTTTTCGAGGCAAACGTGCTGTGATATAAACAATTTTTCTTGGAGATTTTCAATGTTCCCGCTGCTATAATCTGTAATAATGAAAATGTATGTACCATATACAGATTGAAAGGGTGTTTTTATCACGAAAATACACTGTGCGAGTTTATTTATTTCAAGTAAAGTACCGTTACTCTATGTTACGTCACCTTAGCTGAGTCATAAATTATGCACTATTCTTTGTTCGACTTGATTGTGGAAAGTACTGAAATTTGTGTGTTACCTCATGGAAATTGAATGAAATAAACATGTTAGTGAAACAAAAAGAATTTTTTATTATTGTTTATTAGTTTAATTCGTTTTTTAATAATGGGTACTGTCTCCTTTTTTGAAAAAAAACTAGAATAGTCTTTTAGACAAGGAGATGTACAGATCAAACTTAATGTTATTTGTGCTCAGGCGCCTTTAATTGCGTTCATTAAGTCTTCTTTCCTCTCAAATTATCTCCCACCTTCATAAACCTTACCAAAAAGCCAGCCCCGAACATTCTTCATAATGTTTAAGTAAGGAGCCTATGGAGGCCTGAGCAACAAATCCACATTTTCTTTTCAAATCCTGGATCTAGTGCTTCCTGCGTCGTATTGGAGCGTCGTCCTGCTGAAAAGTCCAATATTGTCCACCAAACATAGAGTGAAAATTCGGAAACGCTTTTGTCAAAGTAGTTTTATACGATATTGCAGTCATTCTAGTGTTTTGAAAATTCAAAATGTTTGTTCCATTTCCATAATATGAAATGGCTCCCCACACCAATACACCGCCCTCTCTGCTGTGATATGGTGACAGAAAAATTTCTGGTTTTCTCAAATCATGAAAATAATAGTTGGTAACCATCAGGCCCGTCCAAGTTAAATTTTTTTTTTATCCAAAATGTTGATCTTGTGCCAGCAATTTTTCCAAGTCATGTGGCCTCTCGCGAATTCTAGCCATTGCCTCCGACGCTCACGATTTAATGGTGGTTTTCTTTTTAGTTTTTGGCGGCGGAGATACGGAGCACTTTTTATCAACCTTCGTATTGTAGATATGCTCGCAATAACGCCACAATTGCGTTTGATTTTTGCCGCAGAATTAGACTAATTTGAAACTTCTTTTAGTATTTTAGTATTGCTCGACTATCCTGAGGTGCTAATCGTCCTTTTCGTTTTTTCCATGATTTTCTGGATTTGGAAGGTAATCGCTAACTGTTGACTTTCTTCTACCTATTTTTCGGCAATATTACGGCAACGACAATAAAGATGAAGGTGTCTATCGTTATCAGTTTTACCCTTTTCGTTGGTGGTTAGGTCCTTTCTGTTTCTTATTTTTTAGTATTTTCCTTACTATTGATATGAGGCGTCCGCTTCCAAACCTGCCTAAGTAGCTTTCAGCACTTGAGAAAAGTGCAAAAAAACGGTTGACTATTTTTCGAATTTCAGTGCATTTTCCGAATTTTCCAAGATAAAAAGAGCATTTCAAATGAACAAGTGCTCTCTTTCAAGCAATATTAGTGATTGGATTTCATGACTACATAGATTAGTTTAAATATAGTGTCATTAACTCAATTTCGATAAAAATGAAATGACTTAGTTATGAAAGCGAAAGCCTCATATGTTACTGTGGTCTATTCTACAGTCGTCGAGTGCTTTTCAAATTGAATTGTGATCGGTGGTATATTACAATATAATCCATGTAATTCTCAATTATTGGCAGAAGCGTATGTACATGGTGTCGGGTAGAGAACCTGCTCCTAAAAACTGTCTGTTCACGTCGCTCGTTTTCATCAAGCTTCTTAGAAATTCTTTTCATACAGTTTTGATATTAAGCTGATTGCTCTGGGCCTATGCTATGTAATTCCGATTACCTTTTTTGTACAATAGGATAATATTGTGTTGCAAAGCAATTACAATGGTATTTTTCAACTTCTAGGGAAATATCTGAATTTTAGATATGCATTTATATGAGGTTAAGCCAGAAAAATACTTTTACGAAGATTTTTCAACATGACACCTTTCGGAATGCTGGTACTTTTTTATTTTTTAATAAAATTACGGCCTTCTTAAGGGGGTGTATATAAAGTTGCGGTAGGTACAGTTTTCTCAGAAAGATATTGCGTTATTATTTTTTACTTGTTGAGGGTTCGTATAAGAAAAAATACGAAAATCGTAACTTATTGAAAATAGACAATAAAAAACCATAATTATAAAATAAAAAAAATTCTTCGGGTGCACTCCCCGAAATTAATTTATACTTTTTGTAAAAATTTTTGTATGTTTTGGCGATTCAACGGGTGGGAGGTGGTTAGCTAAAATGCCGAAAATTTTAAATAATAATTTTAAGGACACAAACTTAAAATGTTTGACGTGCATACATTCATAGAATATCAATCAATCAAACTCCTGTTAAGACCACGTATATGCGCATAGGACAGAAACAACTCTCTTCCACAAGACGCGATCCTGAGCATCGTCCTTAAACTGTTGCCAGGACTTGTTTATTCCTCTGGCCTCCTGCTCAACTGCTCGCTTCCATGTGTTACATAGTCGACCAACCCGACGTCTTCCTTGAGGATTACAATTCAGAGCATGTTTGGCGTTGTTTCGCTCTGGTTTCCTCAAGGTGTGACCGATCCACTGTCACTACCGCCTTTGAATCTCAATGCCTATTTTAGTCTGTCCAGTTGTACTCTAAAGTTCGTCGTTTGAGATCACTTCTGACCAGAATATTCCTAAAATGCGTCGGAGGCGTTGGTTCACGAAAGTTTGTAGTTTTTTGTTAAGTCGAACGGTCACATTCCACGTAGTACAACCATATAACCACGGATTTGACGCATTCGTCAAAAACTCGCAGCTTCGTGTGAAGGGAGATCTCTCTTAACCTCCAGAAAGAGGGAAGGATACCGAAGGTATTGCGAGCTTTATTTATACGAGCCTCAATATCCTTTTCGGCTCCGTGTCCGTACTGAGAATGCTTCCGAGATAACAAAAATCTCGGACCTTTTCTACATCTTATCCGATAAGAACAATCGGTTTGCTTGCGTTTGAACCCATGTGCATGTACATAAATGGTTTGACGCACATTTATTGAATAGAATATACATTGAATAAAAATAACTAGAGTCCAACTTACATGCACAAGGCGTATTCAGGAGTAGAGTTACTCTACGAAGAAGAAAGATCAAGGCACCTGAAAGTGTTAGGTCAACTTGTCAGATTGAGCGCTTTTTATTTTCATATGTATGCGTGCAACGTGTTAGTGCAACTTTTTAATGGTTTTATTTCGCAAATATCTTTTATTTGCAGAACTTTTAAATGAAAAAAATTGATTTGGTAGGGTTCACGTACTAATGAACGGTTTGTAATCACTTTTCTTATTTATCACATGCTCGAAAATAGGTGAGCGCTTTTTCAAATTTAACAGAAAAGCTGGTTATCATCTTGACCGAACTCTATTACCAGGTGTCTTGTTCTTTCTTCTCCATAGAGTAACTCTATTCAGTAGTGAAAAAAAACAACAGATAAATAAATTTTCTAATTTACTAATAAGCTATTGAAGAAATTTAAAAATCTCCTAAATTAGTTTAAAATGTAAAAGGACTACGGTTGGGTGTAAAGCCCAATCGTACCCCAGATGAAAGAGAAATTTTTCGATTTTAATAAATTTTGTAGGGGAAGTGGTAGCAGCGGGGGTGACGACATTAAATTAATTTTTTCACGACACGCTAGAGTTGCTATCAAAATGTTTTATACAAAATTTAGGACTCAAAATTTAATAAGTGCTGAAAAAATTAGTGTATTGGATTTAATGAAATTGTGCATTTTGTATGAAGAAGAGGTGGTAGAAGAAGAAGTGAGTTCTTAATGACTTTCACAGAAATAACTATAAACATCATGCTTTTGACATGTTTAAATTGCAGTTCAGTAGCAATCAGTCTTTTCAGGAAAATAAAGTTTTGTAAAGTTTTGAATTATGTCACATTGTATAGGAGGGGGTAGAAGAAGTGAAACTAATCGTCTATTTTTTTTTGTTTTACTAATAATTCTAAATAAATAATTCGTGCACAATTTCAGCTCGATAAATTTTATATGTACTGAGTAAATTCGTTTAGAGCATTTCATGAAAAAGTGCAGGTGGTGGAAGGAGGGAGAGAGGACACAAATAATTTTTATACAGTAGATTGAAATCATCATAAAAGTATTGTATTCCAAATTTCAGATCAGTTTACAAAATTTTAACTTTCGAGCTCAACGCGTTCTCAAGTTAGAGAGGACACGGACGAACGGACTGACGGACATCCGGCTTTGAGATTTTTAACTGATTATATGAACTTCTGTATTATTCATTTTTTTCTCATACTTATAATACTCTCAGATTTCATTTAGAGTATAAAAATGTATAAATGTATCTTGAAGATAATAACTTCAACCCTCCCTTGCAAAAATATTATTCTGACCATTTTTAATAGATCCATTATCACCAAAACATTAAACACTGTATACTTGATATTTTGTGCGAACACTTTTCAAAATATTTAAATTAAAAATTGTATGAAAAGTTCCCCACTCCTTTTAAACCCTCCGATACAAAACTAAAAATTTCACAAAAATCAATGAAACTACTAATAACCAACGTATAGTTCTATAAAACTACGAACAGGAAATTTCGTACTAACATTTTTCAAAATAATTCGAAAAAGAATGAATCACAAATTTATCGATACCTCTCCTATTAGTGGAGTGGCGTGATTTTTTAGCTAGGGGAAGCAATTATTTTTTACATTTATTGGCTTATTAGACTTCATGTAATTCGCTTACGCAATGTATTATAAATATTATTAAAACCTCTCTCGTCTGCTGCTTGAAATATTATTAATGTTGAGAGCTCCCAGGAATCACGAGCGGTGATGTGAGAGTAGATATACTGTCGTTTGCTCCAGTATTTAGATTCCCATGCTACTAATATTTAATTACAATATTTTATTTTTATATTCTAGATGAAATCTGAGAGTATTTTGTGTTTGCTTTACTGTTTGTAACGCTAAGAAATAATGCTCGCACAGAGTCGCCAAGAGTACAGAAATGATTGTTGTAGCTCAAAAACCTCGATTCCGAGTGACCGTCTGTCTACAACATAACTTTCGAACGCTTTGAGCTATCATGCTGAAATTTTTTATGTCACTTTTAGCAAGAAAGTAACTTTAAGTTCGTAAACGGGCTACATCCCAACTTCTTCTACCTCCTTTCATACAAATTTCGTGAATTTTAAGATATTGGTTTTTTCCGAAGTTATTTAAGCTATCAATTTAAAAATTAGGCGAGGCTATATTGATATAAATACCATTCCCTCACTCCTTTTACCTCTTCCATACAAATCCACAATTTTGAATAATGCATTTCTTAAATTTTCAATGGAACTGGCAAATCTAAAATAGGAAATTTTTGCCAGAATTGCTTTTATTATAATTCCAATTACTTTTAAAAAAATTATCAACTTCGCATTATTCCTTCTTCTACTATATTGGTAGACTTTTCATCATTAATCATAAATTCACGAACAATTCATATTTTTCAATTCCTTGCCAACAGATTACATTTTATTTACTAGGGTGGTAACGGACCGAAGAGAATAGTAACGTCTTGCTTTGACAGGCTATTCAAAATTTTTTTTATGAAATGTAGCTTTAGAAATGTTGAATAAGTAATTAATACGAACCTTAGTATAAACTCATATTTTTGTTTTTGTAACAAAAAAAGTAAAGACTTCCAAAAGTTGATGTCGCCCGATCTGCAAAAGTTTGAACCGATTCGTTTCCTCTCAAAGCACGAGAAATAGACGCAATATTGCTCGGTCTACCCCTTCACATAATTCTTCCTGAATATTTTTCGGCTAGTACCGACATTTCAGTACCGGCAGCACTTTGATCGAAGGCTTGCAGCTAAGAGTATTGAGAGGAAGGTGGAAGCAATTACTGCGACTCATTTACCATTCCTACCGAAGTCGAAAATTTTGCTCATATTGGCTGGCGGTCTCGTCTATGGGAGTACTGTACTGACTAGGAGCAATGAGAGTAATGTGGAAGCAATTAGTGCGGCGCATCTTCTGTTCCTATGGATGTCGAACTTGTGCTCGTCGCGCGCGAAACTTTTACTCGTATTGGCCCGCGGTCTCGTGTATACGTTTTTCAACATCTTACCGATTTTTTCCGTGGGGAAGGCTTTCATCATCAATGGCGCGACAGCCCAAATCGGGCCCTGGTCGCCTGAAGTCGTCGCCTCCAATCGTCTCGATTCAAAGACCGCGTCCTCCAGCTGCTAATTTTTAAGATGGCTTTGCTATCTTCATCAACCGAGTCTTCCCATCGCTTGCCTACTGGCCGGTTACCACTCGCTTTGCCTTTTGGAATTTTTCGGACGACATATTCCAGTGCCAAGTTGAAAAGCATGGGGGCTAGATCATCTCCCTGCTTTAAACCACATTCCGGTCGAAAGCTGGTTGTGGAATCGGTTTGTATTCTCACTTGGGATTCAGTGTTCGTCATTGTGTGTCTTGTTAATCGGACTAGTTTTGGAGGAAGTCAAGCAAGTCAAGCATGATTTGGTACAGTACGCTCCTGTCGACACTGTCGTATGCTTGTTTAAAATCTACGAAAATTTGGCGCACGTCTGTGTTATATTTCCAGCATTTCTCAAGCACCTGTTTCATCGAAAATATCTGGTCTGTTGTAGATCGTCCGGTTCTGAATCCACCTTGGTATTCGCCAATTATTTCATTAGTGTAGGGCATAAGGCGGCGTTCAATTATTTTTGTTGGTATTTTATAGGACGTACACAACAATGATATTCCTCTGTAATTCTCACAGCAGAGTTTGTCTCCTTTCTTGTAAGTTGGATATATGATGCTTTTTCGACAATCATCGGTATGTTTTCCACTGTCCAAATTTTGCATATCATGTTGTGCAGTATTTCAGCGACACAATTTCCACCGTTTTTCAGAAGTTCAACTGGTATTTCGTCAATTCCCGGCGCTTTGTTTTGTTTTTGGTCACATAGGGCTGCTTTGATTTCAGCAAGCGTGGGTGGTGCCGATGATGGTTCTTCTTCGTCAGTTGAAGCCTCAATTGAAATGTTGATGCTAATGGGGTGGGATTGAGAAGATGTTCAAAGTAGGAAGCCCATCTACTTTTGATTTCTTGTGCGTCGCTGATAATGTTGCCCTCTGCGTCTTTGCAGAGACTGGTTTATATCTTTATATCATTTTTTTAAGTCTTTCGCTATTGCGTATGCGACCCGCGTTTTATTTTGTCTCATATCGTCGTCCATTTTTTGTATCTTGTCATTATGGTACTTCCTTTGTTTTCGCCTTCAGGTCTTTTTCGCATATCGCCTAAGCTCGTCATATCTTTTTTTTTGGCTCATGTTGGTCGTTCAGTAAAAATTTTGTAAGCCTCGTTCTTTCTGTCTATTGCATTGCGGCATTCTTGGTAGAACCTTCTTTAAGCTTGTCGACATTGAATTTGCGAGCTCTGCTCGTTTTCGAATATTCACGACAAGCTATTCAGCATCGATACTTAGCTATGACTAGGTAGTGATCAGAGTCACAATTCGCACCGCGGAGGGTTCGTACATCAAGTATGCTGGAGGCAGCCCTTTTCTCAATTAGAACGTGGTCTATTTGGTTGAAGGTGTGACCATCTGGTGATGCCCACGTTCGTTTGTGAATATCGCGATGTGGGAAGCACGTAGAGCTTACTATGATATTTTTGTTGCGTTTTTGCTGGCCATTGTCGTTGGTTATATCATGGAGACTGTACCCTCCTGTTGTTCCTCTATGAGCCTCCTCCTTTCCGACTTTTGCATCAAAATCCCCTAAGACGATTTTTAGGTCATTCGAGGGCAGTGAATCATAGGTTGTCTCTAGGGTGGCATAAAATTCGTCTTTAGTTATATCGTCCTTGTCTTCAGTTGGTGCGTGGACGTTGATCAACCAAGTGTTGACAATTTTAGTCTTTATTCGGATTGCACCAAGGAGGATATATAATAAGGAGTGACTATGAGCATGTTTTTCCGTGTAAGAATTTGGGAATGAAAGTATTTCCCTCCCTTGCTGGCGAAATGCTCGAAATTTTTTGAAAAAAATTGTTTCGCTATCTTTGTCTGGCACACTTAAAAATATTGCAACTAACTCTTTCCCACGTTCAATTGTCCGAAAAAATTGTCAAATTTTCGAAATAATTGTTTCGCTATCCTTGTTTGGCATACTTAAACCCAAAGCAAATATCTCTGTCCCGCGTTAAATTGTACGTTGCTAAAGTGATTAGCGTAGACACGAATCAAAAACTAATAAAAATTGATCTGAAATAAAACAGCAAACTCCATTCTACTGAAAATTATTTTATTGCTGACTGAATATTAGCAACCAAGAGAGAATACAAATTATGGTATTTATTTTGTAAAAGTTTGAAGCCAAGTTAACCTTGGACACAATTTTCGAAAATATCCGAATCAAAAAGTATTCCCACATGATACAGCCTATCGGGCACTCCATTTTATATATCCTCCTTGGATTGCACACAATCTTTCGCCTACTGGTTTGAAACTCGTGGCCTGCTGACTAAATTTCTTGCCAATGACAAAAGCGATTCCAAAAGGGAAGGCTTTCGTTGTTCAGAATAAGCGTGAGAAAAAAGCTGTTCTGTGCACGTAAGTGCTGTGTACAGTGTTAGACGAAATTAATGCCCGCTTTCTTTTAAATAATTTTTTTTTAATAAATTTACATAATCCTGATGATATGAGTTTTTATAAACAGATTAAAATGCGAAACGTAAGGACAGCAATGCTTTCCTTGCATCAATGGATGCCACGCCATTCCCTCCTATACAAATGTATTGTTTCATGAATATAGATTGTTTCATTTATTATTTAACTAATATAATTATACACAACTTGTTACCTATTATTTTATAGCAACCTCTCTCTTTCTTTCCTTTTTTCATAACTCGGACAATTTTTCCAGGAGTTTTATTCCAATTCTGAAACATGATTTTATCATTTGGGAAAAATTCATTTCTGGACTAGGTGTTTTTATCGTAATACTTTCTTACTTTTTCTTGTGCTAATTTTATTTTATAGCGTACGCTTCTAATAATTCCTGGTCAAATTTTACCATCATGAAGCGAAATTATTGTTCGGCAACGTCTACTGAATAAAATTTGAGCTGGTGATGCGTTTAGGTTTAGGCTAAGCATAACAGTATTTCTATATTCAAGAAGCCCCAAACACAAATCCTTGCCGTTCTCCATACACTTTGAAATGATGAAATCTGAGAGTATTATAAGTTTGCTATGCTGTACAGTAATATTTTTTCCCCATATATGTAACAGTGAAACTTATATAGCAGTCACGTGGAGCGTGGTGTCAATCAATCAAATTCCTGTTAAGACCACCTATAGGGGCATAGGACAGAAACAACTCTCTTCCACAAGACGCGATCCTGAGCATCGGCCTTAAGCTGTTGCCAGCACTTGTTTATTCTTCTGGCCTCCTGCTCAACTGCTTCCATGTGTTACAATGTCGACCAACCCGACGTCTTCCTTGAGGAGTATAATCCAGAGTCTGTTTGGCGATGTTTCGCTCTGATTTTCTCAAAGTATGACCGAGCCACTGCCACTTCCGCCTTTGAATTTCAATACCTATTTTAGTCTGGCCAGTTGTACTCCAAAGTTAGTCGTTGGAGATCACTTCTGACCAGAATATTCCTAAAATGCGTCGGAGGCATTGGTTCACGAAAGTCTGTAGTTTCTTGGTAAGTCGAACGGTTACTTTCCACGTAGTACAACCATATAACAACACGGATTTGACGCATGCGTCAAAAACTCGCAGCTTCGTGCGAAGGGATATCTCTCTTAACCTCCAGAAAGGGGAAAGGATACCGAAGGCCTTACGAGCTTTCTTTAGCCGTGCCTCAACATCTTTTTCGGCTCCGCCGTCCATGCTAACAACGCTTCCGAGATAGCAAAAATCTTGCACCTCTTCCACATCCTGTCCGTTAAGAACAATCGGTTTGCTTGCGTTCGAACCCATGTGCGTGTACTTGGTTTTACGCACATTTATTTTCAGTCCCGCCTCTTTGCATTTAGAATGCAACGAGCGAACATTTCACTCTAATTCCGAACGGTTATGTGCAAGCAAACACACGTCATCAGCATAATCAAGGTGACTTAAGATGTTAAATAGTCTGCATTGGAGACCTTTACCTTCTCCACCTTCCAGTGCAGCTATCAAGATGTCATTTATTCCCACCATAAACAGGGTTGGTGATAATATGCAGCCTTGTCTGACACCCGTTCACAGGGAAGCTTTCGGACAGCTCTGCTCTATGCAAGACGCGACACCTTGCATCTTCGTAGGATTCTTTAATCATAGCTATGACCTTATCTGGAATACCTCTCCTACGCAAAGCATTCCATATGCAATCTCGCTTAATGCTGTCGAAAGCCTTCTCGAAGTCCACAAACATGAGATGTAGTGGCGAACCCATTTCGGCTGACTGCTCTAATATTATCCGTAGCGTATTTGTGTGGTCGGTACAAGACGACCCTTTACGGAATCCAGCCTGATAAACTTCGAGAGTGCTCTCGACGACATCACTAATCCTATTGAGAATTTTCTTAGCCATAATTTTTGATACGGCAGTAAGTAGACGTATACCACGCCAATTGCCACAATCCCGAAGGTCGTCCTTCTTCGGAATTTTCACAATGGCGCCCTCCCTCCATTCAGTTGGATATCTTCCTTCATTCCACACCTCAGTAAAGAGTGGGAGAAGTATATCGGCTGTTATTTCCGGGTCCGCTTTGAGGAGTTCGGTTGGTAGTCCGTCTATACCTGGAGCTTTCCTTCCCGCCATTGACCGAATGGCGGAAACTATCTCTTCCTTATCTGGGGGATCGTCCCTAATAGGTTGCGGTTGGATGTTTGGTAGTTGTTCTGTTTCCGGAATATCTTCCTCTGACAAGATGTTTAAAATATCATAGAAGTATTCCTTCCATCGCCGCAACTGGTGTTCACTCATATTAAGGAGAGTCCCGTTGACATCTCTCACCAGGTTGTTGGCAGTGAAATTCCTGTTCGTCAACTGTTTCATGATTTTGAATAATGAACCCATATCCCCAAAGTAAGCCGCAGATTCTGCCTTGTTTGCCAGATCTTCAATGGCCTTTCTCTTATCGCGTCTAACAGCCTTTTTAAGTTGTATATGAGCATCGCGGTAGTTCTGCCTCAGGTCGGGCGTTCGTTGGTTGACATCGGGTTGAGAGATGATTGCCAATTTGGCTTTTTTCCGATTGCCAACCTTGTCCCATGAGTCTTGCGACATCCAGGGTTTCTTACCGCTTTGCACATATCCCACATCTTCAGCACTAGTTAGAAAAGTGTTTCTGGTTGCTTCCCAATTGGCGTCCAGTGTGCGCATTTCATATTCACCCAATGTGGATGACTTTTCGCGTAGAATAGTGGTGTATTCGCGTTTTTTGTTGGGATCTCTGAGTTTATCCACATTAAGCTTGCGCTTCATTTGAAGAGTTTTTGGTCGTCGGATAGCTGCTGTACACAATCTCAAGCAGGCAACCATCAAGTGGTGATCGCTCCCCACGTCAGCTCCACGTTTCGCTCGCACATCGAGGAGACATCTTCTCCAGAACGTAGTGTAGTGTATTTTAAAATCCACCACGTCAATATTTCAATGTAGTGTTTCGTAGTGGATTTTGTTCTACGACAAGACCACAGAAGTTCGAGGAATCCTGTAATACCATACATATACTTTTTTGCAAGTAAAAAAAAAATTTAAATATCATCGAAAATATACAGATTTTCAAGCTTTCGATAAAACAAAGTTTGAGGAGTTATATTTTATATTCGAATGATTTCTTAAGATTTTCCGTTTTTCGGATTCTTAATCTCAAAAGAAATGTTCTGTGATTTTACGGAAACTTCCAGGTCCGTTTGCATAGCGTTACATTGTATAACAATGCTTTTATTTTTATCAAAATTCTTAAGAACTACGTTAACGACTTCATTTTTAATTCTATTTAATTCATTGGTATGCACTTGTTTCCATCCGAATACTGTGCCCGTTTTTAGCAACTCCATCATATTTTTCGATTTTTTCCGTAACGTTTTTAACAAACTTCCGCAAATAATTTATCATCCCGAGGACTGACATTTTTTAATAGTGCAATTTTTTTTAAGTTTAGTATCGATTTTATTCTGTCTGGATCTGGCCTCATCCAATGTTCCGAAAAAATGCCCTAAATATTTAACGTTGTTAACACAATATTGGAATTTAAGAGCGTTGATTTTTATATTTATTTCTCTTGCAACATGCAATACTTTATCTAGATTTAAATCATGCTCATGTTTTGTTTTTCCAAAAACGAATATATCGTCAATATAGACATATACTCCAGGTATATAAAAAAGCATTCATTATGAGCGAATTTCTGAAAAATTGTTGGTGACACGTTAAGTCCAAACGGAAGTTTTTAGAACTTAAATGAGCCAATTTGTTTAGTAAATGTACATAAATCACTTGATTTATCATCTAGTTTAACCTACCAGAATCCATTTTTCAGGTCCAGAACTGTGAAATACTTCACACCTGATAATTTGGCACTGAGTTCTTCTTATGTTGGTATTTAGAATTTTTCGGGGACTAATATTTTATTCAGTTCTTAGGGATCAAGGCAGAGCTTTATGTATCTACTGCTTTTACTATTGGAAATGCTGGATTCATGTTTAAATGTCATTTTATAGAAAAATTCCCAAGTCCAGTGAACAAATCCCCAATTTTCCGAATAATGGGTTACTGTCCCGATATGTCTATTGAATCTAATTTTATAATCAGTCCGATATCCTTATAACTTGGTAGATCTAGAATAGGTTTTAACTCAGTACTTACCACTACAAACTCTAATAGCAAAGAATGATTATTACACTCTAGATGAAATCTGAGAGTATTATAAGTTTCCCACAAAGTTTGTAACGACAAGAAATAAAGTTAGGAGAAAAAAATGAATGATACAGAAGTTGATATAATCACTTAAAAATCTCAGAATCAGATGTCCGTCCGTGTCCTCTCTAGCATGAGAACGCGTTGACCTAGATAGTTCAAATTTAGTACACGTCGTTTTTGACAAAAAATTAAGGTCAAGTTCGTAAACAGGCCAAATCGCTCCACCCCTTCTACCCCCTCCCATACAAAATTACACAATTTCGCAAATTGATAATAAACGGATTTACTCGGAAAGTATAAATGCTATTGATCTGAAATTTGGAATGTAATACTTTTATGATGATTTTATTGTACTGTATAAAAATTATTAGTGTTCTTTCCCTCCTTCCTCCACTTCCCGTACAAAGTGCACTTTTTCATGAAATGCTCAAGACCAATTTACTCTGTGCATATAAAATTTATCGAGCTGAAATTGTGCACCAATTATTTATTTAGAATTATTAGTAAAACCAAAAAGAAGTAGGCGATTAGCTTCACCCTTTCTACTACCTTTCATACAAAATGACACAATTTCGGAATTTCACAATAAACGGGTTTGTTCGAAAAGTATAAGTACTATTAATTTGAAATTTTGAATATATTACTTTTATGAGTATTTTAATCTACTGTATAAAAGTTATTTGTGTCCTCCCCTGCCTTCCATCCCGTCCCATACTAATTGCACGAAAAACTCTAAACAAATTTGTTCAGTACGCATAAAATTTATCGAGCTGAAATTGTGCAGTAAATGCTTATTTGGAATTATTAGTAAAACTAAAGATATTAACATCATTAGTTTCACTCCTTCTACCCTCTCCCATACAATCTGACACAATTTCACAGCTTTACAAAAAGTCGATTTTCCTGAAAAGTATTAATGTTATTCGTTATTAGTTGATTTAATGAAATTGGTCGAAATCATAGTTTTGTACGGGAGGGGGTAGAAGGGCAAGCGCGATTTCAAAACTTTTAAAGCAACTTCATTTGAATTATTTTTATAAGTTTTTGTGCAAAATTTGAAATTGATAGCTTTTAAGAGTTAGCTGATAACTGATTTCTTACAAATGCTCGAAAAAATAATTTTGTATGGGAGGGGGTAGAGGAGGTAGGGGAATCGTAAAACTTGTGATGTAATTTTCTTTTTTTTTTCTATTCTAGTACAAAATTTCAAGTTCGTAGCTTTTAATTTGTTGGTTATTAGTTGATTTAATGAAATTGGTCGAAATCAAACTTTTGTATGGGAGGGGGTAGAAGTGCAAGCGCGATTTCAAAACTTTTAACGTAATTTCATTTCAACTACTTTTATAAGTTTTTCTGCAAAATTTCCAAATGATATCTTTTAATAGTTAGGTGATAATTGATTTCTTAAAAATAGTGGAAAAAATAATTTTGTATGGGAGGGGGTAGAAGGTTTAAAGGTTTTCGACCAGTTAATATTTCATATATTTAGGGATTTGGAAATTTTCAAGTTTCAACCTTAAAATTTCACTCAAAAAATTTCAGTTTATGTGTTTTTTTCAATGCACATGAAACAACTTGTGCACGTTAAACAGGGGGGGGGGTCAATTTATAACAATTATGAATCAAGCTATTATTATTTTTCTATGTACATCAAATAGACGTATCAACATGCAAAATTTAAACTTTGTATCTTTCACCAGACCCCTAAAAAAATCACTCAAAATTTTCGACATTTTTACTTATCACCCACCCCCCCCCCCCCCTTACACCTCCCAACTTCAAATTTTTACCAAAATTAACTATTATATAGTTCTACAATCTGACAAATTTTTGATTTGATATCTGTACTCTTTTTTGAGATATAAGGATTTGCAATTTTGAAAAGTGCGCCATTTTTAAAATGCTCTCCATTTTCCCCCACTACTATTATTGTAACATGTTATATTTTTTTTGTATTTCCCTAGTATAGTTTAATATACGTTTCAAGTTTCAATTACATAGCTCAAGAGATAGTTGAGATATTAATTTTTAAGTGTTTTTCTTTGCACCCTCCCTAACCCTCCCCCTTACAATAATTAGCCAATCTCTAAGCTGATTCCGATGAAACTATATGCCACCTTGACGGTCCCAAAATATGAATTTTTACGATCAGTAATTTCGAAGATAAAGTCATTTCAAAAAACAGTTCGACCGACAATTTGTTTTTAGCCCCCCCTTTTCGGACGCCAATGAATAAAAAAATTAAATTATTTTTAAAGTTTGTCCCATAATCTTCTCTATATCTGTACTGATTTTCAACTTTCTATCTGCATTCGTTGTGGAGATATTAGCAAGTGTAGTTTTCGACTTTTTCCCTCCCCCGCCTCCCCCTTCCACCTAACACCCCCCAAAGTTTAGATAATAGAGCTCACTTACTCAATCAACAATCCACCCAAAAACGAACATTCTACCTTTAGCGGTCTCGGAGATATGAGTCCATATGTACGGCGTACGCCGTACAGCGGGACGGATTTTTTTTTTTCATTTTTAGGCTAATTTAGTCATGAAACGTGAAAAAAAAAATTTCAGGGTAGCAAAGTTTTTTTTTTTCTTGTGTCGATCACAATACTTTATTATTAGAATAATAAAGTAATTAGTTCAATGTTGTCACCCCCTCTACCAATTCCCCTACAAGATTTCTTATATTAAAAAAATCTCTTTCATCTAGAGTATCGAGCGATTGGGCTGCTATGTTTTAATTTTTTTTCGTACGTACTTTCTTCACTTACGCCCAATCGTAATCCTGTTATGTTAATTCACTGTCTTCAATCGATGGAATCTTAATTTTTTTTTTCATTAACTATTTTATTTTAATTATTCTTTATGTGTTATGTTATGTTTCATTTATTATTTATTCAATATAATTATACATAACTTGTTATCTATTATTTTATTACATGACTCTATGGAGGCTCTTCCTCCTCTTTCGGCAACCTCTCTCTACACAATAAATAACGTCTAATTTATTGGAATTTTCTGCAGCTGTGACAGCTGAAACTGATATTCTGCAGAAAGCATTTTAAACATCAATTTCAAAAATAATAATATCCTCCTCAAATTTGCACGAATAAACGAATGAGATATTCAATTATGTACTCGTGCTATAGATATTAATTTAAATAATTGACAATATCCTGCCTTTACAAGGGGAAACCTATCTTGTCCTATCATTAACCAAACAAAAGGCAAATTTTGAATTATAACGTTGTGGCATAAAACATGCGATACAATTTTTGACCTTTTTTTTCAAAGTGAAAAATTTAGCTCCCGGTGCTGCTGGACTATTGCTTAAAGCAAAGTTTCTGGTTTATAGATCAAAAATAAAATTTTCGTGGTCTAATACCACTACACCTTCTACCACCGCTCGTACAAAAGCATGGTTTCATGAATTTATATTACACAGATTTTTTTTTGGGAATCTACAACAATTATAAAACTGTTTTTCTATTGAAAGCAATTTAACGACGATTTATGTGCAGCTAAGCTGGTATGGCAAGTGAATAAAAATTTGACATTTTACGAAAATTGGAGTGGAGCGAGACTTTGAAAATACAAATTCTAAACGTTCGCGAAATGAATGACCCCTTTCGGGGAAAATGAGAGAGTGAAGGAATGAGTGTGCTTAGCTCCGAACTGCGTTTACCATTATGGGTTAGATTGGGATTGGTTTCTTCCTCAATGGTACAATAGCCCAAATCTGACCTTGGCCTACTGGCCTTCAGATTCAATAACTTTCTTTATTTGATATTGTGGAAGGGTTGTTAGCCCTTCACACAACCCTCTGTCTACGAAATTTTATTTTTTGCAGATTGAAGTAGCCTAGATATACTCAAGCGGGCAGATATACTCAAGCGGGCAGTGTGCTGCACGTCGACCGGGAGTTAAAATCACGATCTTCGCATTGTAGACCAACACGAAATAAGGTTGAAGAGGGATTTGAGGAGAGGGTTAGAGTCGAAAATAACACTTGGCAATATCTCAGTTACGAAAGCAGGAACTCGATATTCGAATATACTGATTTATGGGGCTTTCATAATAATATACAATGTTTGTAAGTTTTTCTTTCTGTGGACGGTCCCCCGACAAATCTAGAGGCTCACAAGTTCGAACTGATGCAAGTTCGTGAACGGGCCAAATCGCTCCACCCCTCCTGTACTTATTATCATTATATGCCTCCTAAATTTTAATTTAAAATTATTAGTACGACCAAAAAAACTAGACGATTTGCTGCACTCACTTCCAAAAAAAATTACACAATTTCACAACATTGCAAAAGTCGATTTTTTTGAAAAATTAACGGTGTATCAACAAGAGGTGTGATCTCTCCACGTCCGCACTGCAAGGAAAGATTTGGCTCTGCATGCGTAAAAGGTCGAATTAACTCAAGAACTGCAACCTGCGTACCACCAGCAGCGCCATACGTTCTCTTATTGGGTCTTGGAAAACATGGATGATGAAGGTGAAACTGATCGACAATTACAGAAGAATATTATTTTATACAGAATGGGTGTCGGAAGGGTAATTTAAGGTTAAATTAGTTAATTATTTTGAACACCTTCTTAACCCGAGCCCATCACCTACACGAACAGCAGCAGCAGATACAATAGCAGGTATAACTGATGTAACAGCTGATGAAGGATCCGCTTTGAGTCCTCCCACACTCGAAGAAGTAAAAACAGCCCTAAGGAACCACCCAAACAACAAAGCGCCGGGCACTGATCAAATCCCAGCTGAACTTCTGAAAGCCGGCGACACCTGCATAGCGCATCTCCTACATAGATTAGTCGCGGACATATGGACGCAGGAAATACTTCCTGAAGATTGGCGCAAGAGCATCATATGTCCAATTTATAAAAAAGGTGACAAACTCTGCTGCGAAAACTACCGAGGAATATCTCTGTTGTGTACGTCTTATAAGATTTTGACGAAAATTCTAGAAAAGAGAATTAAGCCCTATGCTGATAAAGTAATTGGTGAATACCAAGGCGGATTTAGAGCTGGACGCTCAACCACGGACCAGATATTCTCAGTTAAACAGGTGCTGGAAAAGTGCTGGGAATATAATATTGATGTGCACCAGATATTTGTTGACTTCAAACAAGCATACGACAGTATCGACAGGCGCGTACTGTATAAAATCATGTTGGAGTTTGGAGTCCCACCGAAACTGGTTCGACTGACAAGAATGACAATGACTGAGTCTTTGTCACAAGTCAGAGTAGAAAACGATCTGACTTCCAGTTTTAAAACAGACAACGGCCTTAAACAAGGTGACGGCCTCGCACCAATTTTCAACTTAACACTCGAATATGTTGTTCGGAAACTTCCCGTTGACACCAAGGGAACACTATGCTTCAAATCCACACAACTCGTAGCATATGCCGACGACATAGATATCCTTGCAAGATCTCTGGAGAGTGCTAAGGAAGTATTTGTAAACCTTGACTCGGTAGCAAGGGAAGTTGGACTACGCATTAATGAAAACAAAACAAAAATTATGACGCAAACTAGGAAAAAGACGCCAATCAGACAAAATATTACAGTAGGAGACTATAACCTAGAAAACGTAGACAGCTTCATATATCTAGGGGCAAATCTATCGAAGGATGGAAGCGAACCCATCGAAATTAAAAGAAGGATAATGATGGCAAACAAGACGTATTATTCGGTACTTCCAATAATCAAAAACAAGAACGTGCACAGGAAAACAAAACTTAAGCTATACAAAACAATCATAAGACCTGTGCTATGCTATGGCAGCGAAACGTGGACATTAACTCAGGCGTCCGAAAAACGACTTAACGCCTTTGAAAGGAAGGTCCTCAGAAGAATCCTCGGACCTGTGAGGGAAGACTCGATCTGGAGAATACGATACAATAGAGAATTGTATGCCATCTTCGACAATCCAGAAGTGTCAACCCTCATAAAATTTAAAAAATTACAATGGGCTGGTCATGTGGAGCGGATGGATGACGGAAGGATTCCCAAACGCACACTAAAAGGGAAAGTCAACGGACAAAGACCGGTCGGAAAACCACGAAAGCGCTGGGAGGATTCGATTGACGCAGACAGCAAATCACTGCTAAGATTTTCAAACTGGAGGACGCGGTCACTGAACCGAGATGGATGGAGGCAAAGCATTCAGGAGGCCAAAGTCCGATTTGGGCTGTAGCGCCATCGTAAGTAAGTAAGTTAATTATAGTTAATTAGTATCAGATAGTTAAATTAGTTAAGGATTTCTGGGTATGGATTTTTTTATTGTCCTGGCCAAAATTTGCACATTGTCGAAATCGATTGTATGTTCCGCGATCGTTGATGACTGTATTTGGTTTTTCCGTGTGCGTCGTTGATCCTTGTTTGGACTGTGCGTCCCGTTTCTCCGACGTACACTTTATCGCATGAGCCGCAAGGTAATTTCTACATTCCTTCAGTCTCCAATGGTTTATTGTCCTGTAGGCGCAAGTAACCTACTCGAAATAAAAATATGATTTCGTTGTTATTTTTATTTCGAAACTAAAAAAAATGACAATTTTTGGAATATGAAAACTTTTTCAGTTATTTCGTTGTTCAAAGACTACTACGCTAGTTCTTAAAGTTTTAAAATATCTAAAGTATGGCGCTGTGCGCTTGCTGAGTGAAAAAAATGTAAATGTTTAAAATTTTAAATTAAGTAGTGAAAATAAATTTTATTATTTCGATTGTGTGTGCCCACAGTACTCCCCCACCAGTGGCTGAGCTATGCAAAGTCACGATGAGAGATATGTGAACCGTTTTGGAAAATGTACTTTTCGCCCGGAACGTGTCGTTCGTATTACATTTTCTTTCTCTTTGAATTTGCTTTGGTTTGAATTAACAGGTTAACGTGTTAGTGCGATTGCAGTCGATTTCGTCGAAGTCTTCGATGTTGCGTCGTAATCATCAACTGGCAAAAATGCTGCTTTTACTCGATCGACTTGACGATTTTGCTTTTCACGAGGATGTCGATGGTTTTTTCGTCTCGTTTCCCGACTTCATATGGGCCATCGTCATTTTCGATGATGGTCGCACTTTGTCGTCGCGTAGAAAGACGTGTGTGCAGTCCTTCAATTACTTTTGGACGAAAACGCTTCCTTTTTGCATGATTCTATATAGCAACAGGTCGAATATTTTCCATGCAGTTGCGAAGATTTTTCACGAAATCGGGCTCCAACACGTAATTATACTCTAGATGAAATCTGAGAGTATATTGTGTTTGCCTTACCGTTTGTAACGCTAAGAAATAATGCTCGCACAGAGCCGCCAAGGGTACAGAAATATTTGTTGTCGCTCAAAAACTTCGATTCCGAGTTGCTGTCTGTCCGTCTGTCTGTCCGTCTGTCCGTCTGTCTGTCTGTCTGTCTGTCTGTCCGTCTGTCTACAGCATAACTCTCGAACGCTTTGAGCTATCGTGCTGAAATTTGTTGTGTGTCATTTTTAGCAAAAAAGAAACTTTAAGTTCGTGAACGGGCCACATCCCCCCACTCCTTCTACCCCCTCCCATACAAATTTCACGAAATTTCGAAATTTTCAGAAATTGATTTTTCTTAGAAACTATTTAAGCTATCGATTTGAAATTTGGGTTCAAGTATTATGATATAGATACCATTAATATGACTCAATATTGATCCGATCCCATCACTCCTTCTACCCCCTCCCATACAAATGCATAATTTTGAAAAATGCAGTTTTTCGATTTTCATCGAAACTAGTAAAGTTATAAAAACGAATTTTTGCCAGAATTAATTTTATTATAATTCCAATCAGCACTGAAAAAATTAGCAACTTCCCCTCACTCCTTCTACCCCCTCCCATACAAATTTCACGAAATTTTGAAATTTAAATTAAATTATTTTTCTTCGAAACTGTTAAAGTTATCAATTTGATATTTCGCACAAAGTATAAAAATAGATATATCAATAACAGGAAAAAAAATTGTTTTCATCCTTACACTCCTTCTACCCCCTCCCATACAAATGCATCATTTTTGTTAAATGCATTATATCGATTTCCATTAAAACTAGAAAAATTACAAACTTAAAATTTTGCCAGAATTTGTTTTTTAATAGTTGCAATAAATGCTGGAAAAAATTATCAGCTCAGCTTTCCTCCTTCTACCCCCTCCCATATAAATATCTGTATTATAAATTCAAGAAAAGCATTTCTCCTTCGAATAAATGAGAGCTGTCGACTTTGAAATTGAATCAAAGCATAGTGATAAGGGTGATGATAAGCAGTTTCAAAATCATCTAAAACGTTCCACTTCCTCTGCCACCTCCCATACGAATGCCTCAATTTAAGGAAAACTATGACCAATTTCTTTAAAAATAATGAAAACTAAAAATTTTAAATTCAGCACGAAACATTTTACACGCCATTTTCGGTGTCACATAGGAGAAATACAAACCTCCGCCTCTACTTCTACCACCTCCCATGCAAAGGCTCTTCTCACTATTCGAAAGAAATTGAGATGAAATATTTGCCGGTATATTAAAGTCATTTCCATCTCATCTAGAGTATCATATGATTGGGCTTTAAGCCCAATCATAATTCTGTTATGTTTTTTCTTTGCGTCGAAAAATTCACCAGGCAATCTGATTGTCGTGCCATACAGCATTTCCGACGGCGAATCGTTTAGGTCATCTTTGAATATTGCACGAAGCCCAAGTAGCACCAATTGTTTGATTGTTGACATTTGTTTGCGGTTTTTTTTGTTCGATTCCACTGCTCGATGATTCCGTTGGCCTGTGGGTGATAAGCTGTAGTTCTCAAATGCTTGATACCCAATGCCTTTGACAGTTCGTTGAATAATTTCGAATCAAATTGTTTCCCTTGATCTGTTATGAATTCTGCTGAAACGCCGTAGTGCGAAATCCACCCGGGTGGAATTGCGACAGGCCAACGAGTGTATCGATCGATGCATGTCGGACAGTATCGAAAACCATTCAAGGACGGCATAGGCCCGATCAGATCGATGTTTATATGTTGAAAACGATTGTCTGGAACTTTAAAACTTTCGATTGTCGATCTGTTGTGACGAATGACTTTTAAATTTTGACATGCAATGCATACTTTTGACATTTGAGCGATGTCCTTTTTCATGTTTGGCCACAAGAAACGTTCGCTGACCAATTTAATTGATGATTTCTTGCTCGGGTGTGCCAAATTGTGTAGTGAATTGAATGCGTGTTGTCTGAGCTGCTTCGGTATGTACGGGTGTACTCGATTTGTTGAAACATCACAGTAAATTGCACTGCTTGAGTTCTGTAGGTTGACTAGTTTCAGCTGCAACGATGTGTTTGAGTTGTTTGAAAGCAATCCTTTGAGCTCATCGTCGTCTTTTTGTTGCTGTGCCAATTTTCCAATATGTGCTGTTGATATTGGAAAATTGGCACAGCACAGTTTGAATTGCTTCGATGCGTGAAAGGAAATCAGCAATGCCATTTTTGTTACCGGGTACGTGTTGAATGTCAGTAGTGAATTCGCTAATGAAACTGAGTTGTCGCGCTTGACGAGGTGAAGCTTTTTCTGGCTTTTGCTGGAACGCGAATGAGGTCGGGTTATGATCAGTTAAAATCGTACAATTTCTTCCTTCGATCATATGCTGAAAAAATTTGACTGATTGGTATGTAGCTAACCGTTCTCTGCCATAGGTGCTGTACCGTTTCTGTGTATCAGTCATGCGTTTCGAATAAAATCCAAGCGGCTGCATTTCATTGTTATTCAGTTGATGAAGCGCTGCGCCGACAGAAAAATCACTTGCATCGACGGTCAAAACCAACTTTGCGTTTGGTATCGGGTGAGTTACAGGGACTGCGTCGATGATTTCGCGCTTGCTTTCCTCAAACGCTTTTTCGGTTTCTTCGCACCAAATTAATTTCGTTTTATCGTTTTTCTTATTGCCTTTTATCATCGCTTCCAGTTTGCCTTGTTTGGTCGCAGCATGTGGTAAAAAACGGCGGTAAAAATTGAGTGATGCGATAAAACTACGAAGTCCGTGTGCTTCTTTCGGATTTGGACATTTGACGATTGCTTCGACTTTTTCAGCATCTGGTGTAATGCCAGCACTCGAGATTTTGTGTCCCACAAATGTCACTTCGCTTTGACCGAATACGCATTACGCGATGTTTATTTTCAAGCCGTAGTCACATAAACGTTGAAAGACAATTCTGAGATGCTGTCGATGCTGCTCAATGTTCTCGAACGCAATGCAGATGTCATCAATGCAGACGATGATAAAATTCAAGTTGTGAAACACTTCGTTCATAAATCGCTGAAATGTCTGCGCTGCATTGAATAGGCCGAAAGTCATGACGTTGAATTCAAAAAGACCAAATGGTGTAATAATTGCGGTTTTGAGTCGATCTTCAGGTGCAATTGGTATTTGATTGTATGCTTTTTCCAAGTCGATAGTTGAAAAAATCTTTTTTCCATGCAGTAATTGCGTCCAGTCTTGAATATGCGGTATAGGGTACCGGTCAGGCACCGTGATTGCGTTCAATCGCCACATGGCCTCCACTGGTTGTTTTTCTTGCGAACCATATGAAGCGGAGTCGCCCAATTGCTTTTGCTGTGTTGACATATGTCGAGTTTCAGCATTTACTCGAATTCCTTTTTGGCAATTTCGAGCATTTCAGGATTTAAACGTCTTGCTTTGGCGAAAACTGGCTGTCCTTTTGTGATAATTTGATGCTCAACGGCTGTTTGCTTTGAAATTAGTTGATTTAGTGTATTTGGTAATGTCAAATCTTTGAATTCGTCAAGCAAATCTTTGAATCGTAAATCGGATGTGATTGCACTTACGCGTTCGTATTCGTATTCCACGAGAAGTCCATATTCATTAAGAAAATCGGCTCCAATTATTGGTCGTGTCACGTCGGCGATGAGGAATTCCCAAATAAAGTTTCGACCAAGACCGAGATCGACCGTTGCGATTTTCTTGCCATATGTTCGTATTGGCGAGCCATTTGCTGCGTAGAGACAAAACGTATCCGGTGATTGAAGTTTATTTTTGAAAGATGCCGGTAAAATTGAAAAATCTGCTCCGGTGTCGATGAGATATTTTACTTTTGTTTGACAATCTATTACGAATAGGCGGCGTTGCAATTGATGTGCCACTACATGCGCCGCTAACAATGAAGCGTTATCTAGTTTTCCGTATTGAGTTTTTTGAATTGGCAAGGGTCGTTGCACTTTTTTGCTTGTTTGCCAAAACGGTTATGGTAGAAACAGAACGGAAACTTGTTGCGCGATTTAAAACGGCTGCGATTGCGTTGCTTCTTGTCGCCACTGCCGTTAAATTTACTTTTGTCGCGACGATGGGGATCGGATTTGAGCTCGGCAATTTCCTTTCGAAGCGCAGCGATTTGATCGCGTTGGAAGCTGATAACATGTTCGAAAAACTTTGAATTTCGAGCATTTTGACGGCCTGCTTAGCCCACTGTGCAGAATCGCCATCAGCGATTGAAATCACCGCACGCACCGTTTCAGGCAAACGCTCGAGCCACAATTGCTTGATTGCGTCGTCCTTCATTTTTTTCAGCAGTTCCGATGGTTTGTCGTCGCCAAGCTCAATTTCTTTGATTAATTTTCGCAGCTTCTTTTGATCGGAATCGGTGCATTCTTCGATGAGTTTTTTCTTAATCATCTCGTATTTTTCACTTTGCGCGGGGTTGCGAACGATATCCGAAACCAGTTGGAGAAATTTTGGGTCGAGCGATGAAACGACTTCATCGTATTTTGTTTGATCCGTTTTAATTCCACATTAAATTGGGCTTCCATTTGCAAGAAATAAAGATCCGGTTGCTCCTTGAAAAACTGCGGTGGCTTTACGCCGACACGATAAATTTCTCTATCCGTATTTTCAGTCGTCGAATTGCTTTGAATTTGTTGTTGTTGCCGCTTTTGTTGCTGCTGTAAATTTGCAACATTTGATCCATTGTCGTCTTCGTTGAGCATATTGCTTGATTCAAAATGTTTTTGAAAAATCAATGATACGATCGATAACACGACACAGCGACGGGAGGCACAAAATATTTACATGTGCGACCGAAAAAAAAATGACCATGCGAAAACGTGCACAATTGAAATTATTTTTCCATTAACCCAATCGTCGGGGTCACCAATGTAGGCGCAAGTATGAAATAAAAATATGATTTCATTGTTATTTTTATATTTTTATCTTGAAACTAAAAAAAAATTACAGTTTTTGGAATATGAAAACTTTTTCAGTTATTTCGTTGTTCAAAGACTACTATGATAGTTCTTAAAGTTTTAAAATATCTATAGTATGGCGCTGTGCGCTTGCTGAGTGAAAAAATGTAAATTTTTAAAATTTTAAGTTAAGTAGCGAAAATAAATTTTATTATTTCGATTGTGTGTGCCCACAGTCCTTCTGGTTTCTTAAAATTCCTCGGATAGTAGTCGGGGTAGAGTATGTTGTCTTGATGTTGGATTTCCGAAGTATCTTATCCGTCGTGCCCTGGATGTAAGGTAGTTTTACCCATTCTTTTGTCCTTGGATGCTTCGGTTTCCACGCCTTGTTTGTTTCACTCGTTTTGTATCCATTTGCTGTGAATGTCCGATTCAGCTGTTCCTTTTTCGTTGGATTCCGTAAAGGGTCGTCTTGTACCGACCACACAAATACCCTACGGATAATATAGAGCAGTCAGCCGAAAAGGGTTCGCCACTACATCTCATGTTTGTGGACTTCGAGAAGGCTTTCGACAGCGTTAAGCGAGATTACATATGGAATGCTTTGCGTAGGAGAGGTATTCCAGATAAGGTCATAGCTATGATTAAAGAATCTTACGAAGATGCAAGGTGTCGGGTGTTGCATAGAGGAGAGCTGTCCGAGAGCCCTGTGCGAACGGGTGTCAGACAAGGCTGCATATTATCACCAGCCCTGTTTTTGGTGGTAATAAATGACATCTTGAAAGCTGCACTGGAAGGTGGGGAAGGTAAAGGTCATCATATCATATTTAACATCTTGAGTCACCTTGATTATGCTGATGACGTGTGTTTGCTTGCACATAACCGTTCGGACTTAGAGTCAAATGTTCGCTCGTTGCATTCTAAATGCAAAGAGGCAGGACTGAAAATAAATGTGCGTAAAACCAAGTACATGCACATGGGTTCGAACGCAAGCACACCGATTGTTCTTAATGGACAGGATGTGTGTGTCAGCATGGACGGCGGAGCCGAAAAAGATGTTGAGGCTCGGCTAAATAAAGCTCGTCAGGCCTTCGGTATCCTTTCCCCTTTCTGGAGGTTAAGAGAGGTCTCCCTTCGCACCGAAGCTGCGAGTTTTTGACGCATGCATCAAATCCGTATTGTTATATGGTTGTACTACGTGAAAAGTGACCGTTCGACTTACCAAAAACTACAGACTTTCGTAATAAACCAATGCCTCCGGCGCATTTTAGGAATATTCTGGCCAGAAGTAATCTCCAACGACGAACTTTGGAGTACAACTCGCCAGACTAAAATAGGTATTGAGATTCAACGGCGGAAGTGGCAGTGGATCGGTCATACTTTGAGGAAACCAGAGCGAAACATCGCAAAATAGGCTCTGGATTATAACCCTCAAGGAAGACGTCGGGTTGGTCGACCATGTAACACATGGAAGCGAGCAGTTGAGCAGGAGGCTAGAGGAATAAACAAGTCCTGGCAACAGCTTAAAGCCGATGGTCAGGATCGCGCCTTGTGGAAGAGAGTTGTTTCTGTCCTATGCCCCTATAGGGGGTCAACCAGGAATTTGATTTTCCTTTAGTACGTTGCGCGGATTTCCTTCAGTTATGCATCTGGCTCTGTGTATTAGGGTCTTTAGTACGCCTGTTTTATGACTTGGGTGGTGATGTGAACGAGCGTGGAGATATCTGTTGGTGTCAGTTGGTTTCCTATATACCCCGAAGCTTAACGACGTATCATTCTTTTCTACGAGTACATTCAAGAATGGCAGTTTGCTGTTGCTTTCTGTTTCCATGATGAACTTAATTTTCTCGTGTTGTGAGTTCAGGTGTGCTAAACACTTTTCGAGCTCTTCTTTTCCATGTTGC
This sequence comes from Chorisops tibialis, assembly GCA_963669355.1. Taxonomy (NCBI): domain Eukaryota; kingdom Metazoa; phylum Arthropoda; class Insecta; order Diptera; family Stratiomyidae; genus Chorisops; species Chorisops tibialis. Next base: position 264,301,583 of record OY770262.1, on the reverse strand, counting down.
CAAATGAAGAAGATGTCATCCACATACCGTAGATCTAATTTCGGTGTTGATGGAGCTGAGTCCAGTGCGATCTTTTCGAATTCCTCCATGAAAATTTCCGCTACCACAGGTGAAATTGGAGATCCCATTGCCGCTCTTTCCGTTTGCTTGTAGAGTTTCCCCAGAGCTAAAAAGAAAGTGTTATTTAAACAAAATTCTATTAAGTCATACTGGTTTTCTGGATTTTTTTCCTGATGATACTTAAGGTGTCCTTAACCGAGATGTTGGTGAACAATGATTCCACGTCTAGGCTGACTAAAATATCCGTTGGGATGTTCGTCGCAGGTGGCACTGCTCGTTTGATGATGTGAGAGACCTTGTGTCTGATTTCAATCGCTTGCGGAAGACCTCTGATTGCCGGCTCTATTTGATGAATGATTTCCGCGGTTGGAATACTTGTTGGAGTAAGCGCGAAGTTAAATCCTTTGCTTAAAACATCCTCTTGTTCCCGGATAAACTGCATTGACGAAAGGTTGACTACTACGTTGTTGGTTTTCGTCTGCATTGGCTACGCTGCTTCTAATGCTGATTCCAAACTCTCGAATTTCCGTTCCTGTATCGTTTTCTTCTTGATGAATTCTGCTTCTCTGCGTTCTGGAATGAAAGAATCAAAATAATTAAAGGTATCCCTCGGTAGAAGGCTACCGAGCAGGAGGTGAAGGAATAGGGCTTCTTCATTTAGGTAGTCCAGCTTTGCTCTCTTGAGTTTGATGTCATTTCTCAAGAGCTGCAGACTCGCTTTCTTCAAAAAAGCCTTGCTACGATGGTTGTCCCATATGCCCACGTTTATGGCTTCAAAATGGTTTTTGCGAAAAAAACATGATACTCGCATTTGTATCAGAGAGCCTCGTGATCAAATCAATCCCGTGATTTGAGATTATATACGTATTAAAGAGCGTGAAGGACATGTGAATAGTTGTAAAAAGATCTTATAGCATCTCTGGTTAAAAAATTTCTTACTTAGAAACATATTGGTATCAATTTTTTTAATCTAGCTGAATATCCCGTTTGAGATGTTGATCGAAACCTACTCCTAAATATTTTGTAAAAGTTACTTTTTCTATTTGCTGACAGTGATAGTTTGAAAAACAGTTACTTGAACAGAAAAGGTAATGTAGTTAGTCTTATGTGCGTTCAGTGTCAGTATATTAAAATTCATCGAATCTTTAAATATTAAAAGACTGTAATTAGCTTTGACATTTACACCTTCCCAGGTATTATCCTTAGTGAACAGAACTGTATCATCAGCATTTGAGATAAGTTGGCCTTCTAATTTTGTGAATATAGATCGTCAACGTATAGCACAATCAATATAGTCCCCTGTGGTAGACCAGTATCAAAAGTCAGCTCGATGCTTAGGGCATTTTTTATTTTAACTAACTACTTCTGGTCTTTTTGTAAGATAGTTTGATATCCAATCTATTAATGAATTCTTTAAGTTCATTTTGTGAAGCTTGGAAATAATTTTTGTGTGTGGAGTCGAATCAAAAGCTTTGGCTAGATCCAAAAAAATAGCACGAAATTTTAATCCTTTGTCTAAAGTCAAGGCGATATGCTTACTCGTTAGTGCAACGGCATCATGAGTACATACTGCGTTCCGTTCTAAAACCAAATTGTTTCCTAGCCAACAATTTTTTTTTCTATTTCAGTTACAAGTCTTATTTATTAGAAATGATAGATATAGGACGATAGTTAGTAATGTGCTCTTTGTTTCAAGTCTTGAAGATTGGAGTTATTTTTGCCCTTTTTATATATATCAGGAAACAGTCCTGTCCTAAAATTATGGTTTTATATGTGATAAAGAGGCTTTGTGATGCAAGTGCTAATATGTTTGATATATTCAATGGTTAGTCCGTCGAAACCAGGAGATGTACCTCCACTCATATTTGCAATAACCAAGGTTATTTCTTCTTCCGTCACTGAGTCGATTTTCGAACTGTTTGCATTCATATTTGTTTCAGTTTGCATAGTACCCAGTATATTTGTATAATATTCATTAAAAATATTTGCAAATTTTTTTTTTTAATTATTGTTAACATATAAAAGTTCCCCCATATGGTCTTTCCAGGTTTGCATTTTGTCTCTTATTCCCAATAGCTAAATTTATTGATTCCATACCTGTTTTCCATTATTTCTAGCTCTTTGCAACATATCCTCAATACAGTTAAAGCTTTGTGCACGAGCAGGTGGCGCCGTATCATCGCTATAAATCCATGGGTTTTTGTTCGCACTCACACATTAATCGCACAACTCAAACGTTCGACCTTATCTTGACCAGATCGTAGCTCAGATCAAAGCTCGCTAAACAAATCGCAGTCGCACTTCACCGACCTGCTTAGAGCAGCTCATGCTCACCTATCTGCTCATATCTCGTAAAGTCGTAAAACTGCTCATCTGTTCATTCATTACCATACCTGCTGCACACTAAGCACAGCTAAAGCTTTGCATACAGAGCAGGTGGTGCCATGCATAAGCAGTGAACAGATATCGATATCAGTGATCAGTGAGCAGTTATCGATATCACTGAGCAGTGAGCAGATATTACTGCGCACGGCAGTGAACAGATTTCATTGAGCAGGTGCTTGATACAAGATGAAACGTTCGCTATGCGCACTAAGTTGGTGATACTGAACATGAGATTGGGTCTTCCCGATTTCTAGATGTAGCATTTCGCAGAAAATTCCAGTTTTGTCTGTTTTTTTAACTAACATGTAAATAAATACTTTGATTTTTACAGATTTGTTTTCATTTCAATTTTCTGAGCTCTTTCGTTTAATTCATTTCGTTTTTCTGTTTCAATTTGAATCATTGCTAAATTAAAAAAAAAAAAATGAAATGTCAGCTCTTTTCGAAGATATTTACCACTGCAATAGCACTTTTTGCCAACCCTGCTCACTAGCATGGAGAGTAGAGGTGAAACAATCACTGCTATTAAAAGAGCTGATCTTTTTCAAAGATATTGAAAAATAGCAATCGCAGTTGATCACTGCAATTGGAAAAGAGCAGATTTTTGCCATCCCTAATTATCACTCAAAAATCTCAAAATCGTATGTCCGTCTTTCGTTGCTCTCTTTTTAGCACGAGAATGTATTGAGCTAGAAATTTTGTGCACGTCACTTTTGACGAAAAATTAAGGTCAAGTGCGTGAACGGGCCAAATAGCTCTACCGGTTCAAATAGCTCCATTCAATACTCTGGATAAAATAGAAACTTTGAGACATCGAAAAAATTTGTATGGGGTGTTGTACTCAGGATGATGGCAGGCTCGTGCGAAAGTATATGAAGTTTTTTCATATCCTGAGGTCTCTTTCTTTTAAGAATTGAGATTTTTGTTTATAAATATATTGAAGAGTGTTAGACAAATGTGAACAAGATTAAATAATATAACCTTTATCCTCATAAAAATATCGAAATAGCGCACGAGCCTAGGTGACGGTAGAGAACTCATTTCTTCGTACCGTGCTACAGTTGCTATCAAAATGTTACACAACATTTGAGCTTTAAAAATTTGATAGGGACTGAAAAAATTAGTGTATTGTGTTTTGTGAAATTGTTCAGTTTTTGTAGGAGGTGGTAGAAGGAGTGGGGAAATTATAGTGCTTTTTTTTAGAAACAAATACAAATAACATAAAAATGATTTGATCAGTAGCTTTAATACTATTCAAGAAAATCGACTTATTATAAAATTGTGAAATTGCGTCATTGTGTACGAGAGGGGGCAGAAAGATTGAATGTAATCAAATGGGTTTTTTATCTTTCTGATAATGTTAAATAATATTCAGTACTCAATTTAAGCTCGATAAACTTTATACGAAGGTCGTCAGTTCAAATCCCGGTCGACGTATAATTCCTGCTTGGGTATATCTGGGCTACCTCAGTCTGTGAAAATGGAAATTCGTACATAGAGAGTTGTGCGAAGGGCTAACAATCCTTCCAGAATAGCAAATAAAAAGTTAAGGAACCTGAAGGTCAGGAGACCAAGACCTGATTTGGGCTGCTGTGCCACTGAAAATGAAACTTTATACGGTGCTGGAAGGAAGGGATGCGAATAATTTCGATTTTCTGGAAAGCAAGCATAAAGATTTTTAAGTTTTCATGCTAATTGTAGTTAACTATTAAACATAATCATAATGTTCTTCCAACTCTCAAACAAATGTCAAAATTCCATTTTTATCTTTTCATAATTTTCTTATTTCCAAATTTACCTAGCTCCACATTTGGTAAAGAATATTTTTGTGAAAATTTAGTCAAAGCGTTCATCTTTCGATTTTCTCATCCAATCTTTTGATTTTCTTATGTGCTTACATGCACTCAAGTTTGCAAGCATCAGTGAGTCTGCGAATGGAATAACATCCATAGACAAGAGGTGAATTGGTTTGCTCCATGTCGCATGAAACAGTACGTTTTATTCGTAGAGTAATTTCGTAATGTGAAGTCAAAACTTCTCTGTAATCTTTTGTGAAATATTGCCCAGGATTTGAGCTTTTATTTATCTAAAACAAAAATCTTAGTTTGGTGAATTTTATCATGGCGCATTTCGCGTTAAAGGAAAATTTTCCGGATTTCACACTGTTCTGTCTTAGTAATTGCGACGTATCGGTCTCTGCTAAGACCTTCGAATGATTAATAAGGATGTTACCATGGAGGCGTTTTATACACTAGGGTCCCGCATACACTGCGTTTCATTTGCTGGGGTCCCGCGTGCTCTGAGGCCCTGCATATTCGAAGGTATCAGTTCTGGTATGAGTGCTGGAATAGATTATTTGTTGTAATTGTAGTTTGTACTCCTACACATGTATAACATGTTCAAATTAATCAATGAGTTAATTCTGACAAAAAAAAATAAAAATCTCGCATTGAAAAGTTAATGCAGTAAAGTAATAACTGTATATATCCGTTTGTTTTTCAGAAAATTGAGGATACCACAATTGAGCTTAAAAAAGAGAGGACTTCTAAGACAAAAGAAAGGAAAGACAAGCTGTCGGACGAAGAAAAGGATGCAAGAAAAGAACGAAAATTAGGACGTAAACGGGTAAAACAGAAAATATTGTATAAAGTTATATTCAAAATGTTGTAATGAATTTGCAGGAGAAATTGGAAGAAAATCTTTCAAGTGAGCACAAACGTAGGAGAGAAGGTATGTAAACTTCTTAGTAGTATACTCTTACATCTACATATTTAGAAGAATAAGCGATTTCTGTAAATACTTTGAATCTCATGATCTGCAATACTTCTACGCAAAGCATTCCATATGTAATAATCTCGCTTAACACTGTCGAACTATAGTGTAGCCTAGTGGCTAGCGTGTTGGTCTTGTAATGCGAAGATCGTGAGTTCAAATCCCGGTTGGCGCAATATATAATTCCGGCACATTGCCTGCTTGGATATACCTTGGTCACCTCAATCTACGAAAAATTAAAAACTCGTAGAAAGAGCGCCATTGTAGTAGTAGTAACACTGTCGAAAGCATTCTCAAAGTCCACAAACATGAGATGTAGTGGCGAATCCGTTTCGGCGATCTGCTCCAATATTATTTACAATACACCGAACCAATTTTCGCAGTAACCATTTAATTTATGAAGCTGAAACGTGGTGTAAAATGTTTTGGTAGCAAGAGTAGTATGATGTGAAAAAAAAATAAACATATTTTGCCAGATTTTACATTTTCTTACAATAAATCGACTTTCCTGTTGTTCCAGGAATTTGAAATATACCATTTAAATGACAAGTAGTTATTTGTAAAAAAATGCCACCCTTTCTACCACCTCCCATACATATGTCTAAATTTCTTGATACAAAATAAATCAATTCAAATGAAGCTCGACTTTACTCAGAAATATTTTGATATAACTTTTGTATTCTTCTTTTGTATTAAGGTATTTCCTAGTAAAAAAGTAAAAAAAGTATAATCTCGCTACTCCTTCTATCACCTCAAATACAAAATGTTACAACTTTGCACTGAGCCGAATTGTCGTAATCTATTGAAGTGCGCAAGGGGTCGCTGGATTTCAAGTAAAAATAAAAGTTTAACTAGTTCACTTTAATTTTATTAAACACAAACTTTTTTGTCGTTTTTACACTTTTACTTGCGACTTTTTAGCTCACAAATTATCGCGTTCCAATTTCGACTCTTTCGTGTTCCAAACATCGACTGACCCGTCGACTGTTCAATCCGGACTGACTATTCCGTAGAGCCTTAGCCCTTTTTATATTGTTTTGGTCGGCCGAATAATTTCTTCCTCGGCCGCTCGCTGTTAATTGCTTCTATAAAGCATTTCCCTGTCGTCCGAATCATTTTCTTTTTGGTCGAATTACTTCCTTGTTGTATGAATCATTTCCTTATCGTCCGAATTATTTCTTTCTCGGCCGCTCGCTGTTAGTTGTTTCTATAAAGCACTCCCTTCTCGTGAAGCTTCTACTTACCAGAAAATATGAAGTTTGATCGTGCACATTAAACCAATTTTCTTAGTAGATATCCGGGCTATAATCCTCTAATTGGGTGCACTATACATATACAACAACACTTTTGATACACCACAAAATTATCGAAATACAAGAGGTATTAACCCTGGTAGCCAAAACTTGGAAAAATTCATGCCTTCTTATGTACTAACCAATACTATAGTACCGAACTTTCGCAAATGTGGATGCCGATGTAAACAAAAGCAACCGTGATAGCCAAACATCGATGAAACACCTCTGAAGAGTCTATGAACAGTTTCGAAACATTTTGGTGAAAACAGATTATCAGCCTGGAGACAATTCACCTATATATCTCCCATCTGTAAATACATGATAGTGTTTCCTTTTCTTTCTAACCAGCAGTAAACCACATCGCGATCTCTCTATCGCACTTATTGGTGGATTGTAGATGCTATCTCATGATTGAATAGCAAAAACAGCGAGTGCGAAAGAGATAGGAACGTGTTTGTTATGCTGAGCGTTCATTAATATACATATATTAATAAATGTTTCATTCCCATTCATCGACGAAGGATATTGTCTAAATACGTATGAAGTTCCTATTACCGATCAGCGATGAGCTTTGGATATCAGGGTTTATTTCTCTGTAGATATAAATGATAGTAATGGGTTGCATAAGATGATGCCTCTTGGTTTTGTACATCATAACGAAATTTCAGTTTTTTACCGTGAGCACGTCTGATCAGACGATGATCGATCTTCAAACTACGGAAAATTTTTAAGCTCTAAGGTAAATATAAGCCGAAAACAAATCTTTTTTCTATTTTCCATTGATACTGTTTATTCCGTAAGGAGAAGAGAAAGGGAAAATATGAATTGGACTGAATTTAGTTCTGTTCTTTTTTCATCGAGTGTAAACAAACTAGATATCTATGCTAATTGATGACTTATTGTATATTTTCAGTTAATCAAAACGGAGATGATGAGTCCAGGGAGAAATACTATTTACGGGTAAGAGAAATTGAGAAAAATTTATAGTTTATGTCTGCATAAAACTTTTTTAATGCTTTTTAGGAGAAATCACCGCACTCGCGTGATACAAGAGAACGCTCTCATGATAAGTTCGAACGTGACAAGCAGTATAACTTTACAAAATCAACAAGATCACGGATAGGATACTAATTTATAATTTTTATATAATTACTGTAATATATGGCGTCAATAAATTTTATATTTGTTTGACAGAATCATTTATTTAATTTAATGATCTATTTATTGTAAGGGGCATTCTTAAGAATATTTTCATTTCGTTGCGCTATTAAATTGAATCTAACTGGAGTAAATTAGTCGCTCAAATTAATGTGTTCCAAAAACATATTTGCCGATTTCATTTTTGATTTGCAAGGAAATAAATAATACTTTTTTACGGATTTTACGTCAAATTGTGAAAAGGAATAGAATTAGCAAAAGGTATAATGGTTGGCTCTCTGGTACAATGTTTTGGTCTCGTGTCTGTCAGGATATACTGATTGGTCTCAAATCTGTAGCTAGTTGCCTTCAGAGATATTGGTAGGAAGTAAAACTAAATTAAATGATTAGAGCACCTAATATTAGCCTTCTTTTTTCTCTCTTGATTCTGTATGCATGTATGTATTTACTAGGAAAGCAAATATTCAAGTTTAAACTTAATAAATCAGCTTGCAAATTTAGTATCTACCACTCCAGATGTGGATTTTAAGAAAATGATAGTGAATAAACACATCCAGGCAACGTGATTTTTCTGAACAACTGAATCTCTGTGCTTAACACAAAACTTTCCACACGTTTTACCTATCAAGTAAATTTTCTAAAAGTAGACAACAATAGGCTTCTAAAGAAATTGCAGAGTAAATGCTTAATGAAACAAGCTGGCTTATAATTTTACCCGAAAAATGGGTTGGGCTACCATTGTATCCCTTACGCTAAATTACCTCAATCTTTTCAAAAAATAAACAATTTTAAAAATATAGTACTCGGTACAATGGTCGGCTATTGAATTTTTTGCTTTGAAATATATGAACTATATGAAGTATATTTCTGTTTGTTTCTAAATATCAACATCGCATATTTAATTTTACTTTATCATTCTAATAATCTAATTTTTATTCTAGAAACAGAACAACTACCAAAAATCCAACCGCAACAATCCTCTATTAGGGACGATCCCCCAAATAACGAAGATATGCTTTCCGCCATTCGGTCAATGGCGGGAAGGAAATCCCCAGGTATTTACTGAAAGGAAGGAGTGCGTCATTGTGAAAATTACGAAAAAAGGCGACCTACGGCATTGTGGCAATCGGCATGGTATATGTCTACTTACTCTCGTATCGAAAATCATGGCTTAGGTAATTCTCATAAGGATTAGTGATGTCGTCGAGAGCACTCTTCAGTTATCAGGCTGGATTCCGTAAAGTGTCGTCTTGTACCGACCACACAAATACCTTACGGATAATATTGGAACAGTCCACCGAAATGGATTCGCCACTACATCTCATGTTTGTGGACTTTGAGAAGGCTTTCGACAGCGTCAAGCGAGATTACATATGGAATGCTTTGCATAGGAGAGGTATTCCAGATAAGGTCATAGCTATGATTAAAGAATCCTACGAATATGCAAGGTGTCATGTCTTGCATAGAGAAGAGCTGTTCGAGAGCTTTCTTTCCTGTGTGAACGGGTGTCAGACAAGGCTGCATATTATCATATGAGTGCTGCCGTAGGGCACAAGACAGTGAACTTAAATCAATTTTTTTTAGGGATCTATCGTATAATATTCAAATCGAAAATCGTTCAATGTCGTATTTTTTTTAGGAAACTAAATAGCAAGAAACTTCAAATAACTTAGTTATATCAGCTTCATGCAAGTTAAAAATTTCCATTTCTTGCAATAATTTGGCATTGTTACCAAGCATTTTCAAAAATTTAATTTTCACATGATTGAAAAATGCTGACGCAGTATCACAGCCACTGAAAACATGTGTAAGCTTTCTGGTCGACACTTATCTCTTGCAGCTTTTAAGCCTCTGCTAGGCCTACATTCGAATTTTCGTCAGCTAATTGTATTAGTAGCACAGGCAAATCAACGTCTTCTCCTGTATGACTTGAAAAAAAAAATAGTTTAATGTCGCCACCCGTTCCACCTCCCACCCCCTTAGAAAATTTTCTAAAGTTACGGTAATTTCTGTTTCTTCCAGAATATCAAATGAAAACGAATCGCAGTTACATTATGTTTATATTATAGATGAAATCTAAGAGTATATTCTGTTTGCCTTACCATTTGCAACGCTAAAAAATAATGCTCGCACAGAGCCGTCAAGGGTACAGAAATATTTGTTGTCGCTCAAAAACCTCGACTCCGAGTGACCCTCTGTCTACAACTTAACTCTCTTTGAGTAACTTTAAGTTCGCGAGCAGGCTACATCGCTCACTCCTTCTACCCTCTCCCATACAAATTTCGAAATTTTAAGAAATTGATTTTTTTTTGAAACTATTTAAGCTATCGACTTGAAATTTGGGTCCAAGTATAACAATGCATATATCATTAAGATCATAAAATATTGATCCGCTCCCCTCACTCCTTCCCATGAAATGCACAATTTTCAATACTTTATTAATTTGATTTTCATTGAAGCTAGCGAAGCCAAATGAACAAATTTTTGCCAGTGTTAATTTCATTATAATTGCTACCAGTCTTAATGAAATCATCAACATCACCTCAATCCTTCTACCTCCTTCCATACAAATTTCACAAAATTTTGAAATTTTAATTAAATTATCTTTTTTCGAAACTGTCAAAGCTATCGACTTGAAGTTCTCTAGAAAGTATAATAATAGAAATATCATTGACGACGAAAAATTTTGTTTTAATCCGTATACATGTTCTACCACCTCCAATACAAATGCATAATTTTGGTAAATGTATTATATCGATTTCCATTAGAACTAGAAAAGTAAAAACTTAAAATTTTGTCAGAATTTGTCCCTTAATAACTGCAATTAATACTAAAAAAAATCATCAGCTTCGCTTCACTCCTACCCCCTTCCATACAAATATCCATGTTATAAATTCAAGAAAAGCATTTCTCCTTCGAACATATGAGAGTTATCGACTTTGAAATTGAAATAAAGCATGGTGATAGGATGTTGATGAACAGTTTCAAAATCGTATAAAATCCTCCACTTTCTGTGCCACCTCCCATACAAATGCCAAAATTTCAGGAAAAATATGTCCCAATATCTTTGAAAATAATAAAAACTACGAATTTTAAATTCAGCACGAAACATTTTACATACCACGTTCGGCGTCATATACAAAAATTAGAAACCTCCCCCTCTGCTTTTACCACTTCCAATGCAGAAGTCACAATACACTATTCGAAATAATTTGAGTTGACACATTTTCCGGTACATTAAGCTCTTTCCCATTTCATCTAGAGTATCATGATTGAGCTTTACGCCCAATCATAATTTTGCTATGTTTTTTCGTAAATGTAGTTGTTTTGTTATTAAATTGATATATGTATGCAAATATTTTTAAACATTACGTAGTTATCACTAATACTGATTTACATTTTGTTTTTGAATTAATTTCAAAAAAGAATTCGAATTTGCGCAAATTTTTCGCTAATCCGTACTCTTTCTGTTCTGAATTTCTAATAATCCAAATTGTTAAAAATTTCCTATTGTGCGTATTGTAATCGGCAATCGCTGCGCTTCAATAATCTACTCTCTACTCTACTCTACAATGGCACTACAGTCCAAATCGGACGTTGGCCTCCTGATCTTCAGGCTCCTTATTAGAAACATAATTTTTTTGGTTGGCTGGAGATATCAAATATTTTAATTTGCAACCAGCATTCACTGCTGACTGCAAAATACCACACATTACCTCATATTATTTGATACTAAGATCATTATGCCTAACATTAAACTGTTACCGAAAATATTTCAGTTTTATTCCTTACCGACCGCAATTTTTACATTTCGCAATAATCAAATTTGTTTCGTCGCTCGAACATAAAAAACCGGATGTCCGTCAGTCCGTCCGTCTGTTCGCTATTTAGCTTGCGAACGCGTTGATCTAGAAAGTTCAAATTTTGTACACGTAATTTTTGACAAAAAAATAAAGTCAAGTTTGGTCTGTTGTGTAGATCGCCTCCTCGCGGTGCAGACTGGGTAATGCTAAAAGATCTACAGATAGGGGGGAACAAGTCGAACAGCTTGCTGTCGGCTCCGTATCCTATCTAGATAGGGGGGAAAAAGTCGAATAGCTTGCTGTCGACTCCGTATCCTATCTATGGTCCTTGGCGGATGTGGTAGGGGGGATTAAATCGTTCAGCTAGCTGTCGGTTCCGTATCCTATCACAGCATTAGTATTCTTGTAATCTGGACTGGTCATGTTTTAGGCAGATTTCAAGATATTGATGGTTACGAGGAGATTTATCTCTAAAGTGATTCGCAAGTGTACGTACTACCTAGATGGTGACCTTCATAAAGTACGACGCTAGAGGAGTAAACCTCGTATATAAAAATCCCCTAATCTACGGTGGAACAGCATATGCCAATGGATGAATGGTTAGTGGGTAACTAATCATTAATATGCGAACTCTGGATACCAGGCGCCCTCCAGTTCAAATTAGCCTTCCCCTGGTAATGCGGAGCTCTGCTAGGGGTGACTCTACTTTCTCGCGCTACTCGTGGGTAACAAATGGAAAAATCAATTAAAACTGAACAAGGGGCAGATGCCAACCCCAAAGCATCACAAACAGCGGCTTATGCCGTTAAAAAGGAGGTTAACGAAACAACTAACCCTCCAGAAACACTGCGTGAGGTGATTGTAGGGGCATATCCTTCCCCCTGCAATCTATCAGAAGAGCTGAAACAGTTGGGTTTAAAAGATGACAGAAAGAGATTAAGCGGTGCTGCTCGAAAACGATATATGCACCACCGTCTCCACGGCAAAACAGCGAATGAAGCGTACGATCTTGCATTCTTGCCAATGCAATATACTTCATTAGAAAAACCAATTAAAATTCAACAAATGGCAGATACCACGTCTAAAGCATTACAAACAGCGGCTAATGTCATTAAAAAGGAGATAGACGTAACAACTAACCCTCCAGAAACAGTGCGTGAAGTGATTGTTGAAGCTTATCCTTTCCCCTCGAAGGGTCAATTAAATAAACGACAGCTATCAGAAGAACAGAAACAGTTGAGTTTAAATGAGGGCAAAAAGAGATTAAGCGGTGCTGCTCGAAAACGGTATGCGTACCACCGTTACCACGGCAAAACAGCGAATGAAGCGTACGGTCTTGCAATCTTGCCAATGAAAGATACTTCATCACCTGCACAGAATTGGGCAAAAAAACGTACCTCATCAACAACGCCGCCATCTGTTGTAAGCGATAATAAAAGGCATAAGACCTCAGACAAAAGCGTCGTGCATAAACCTGCACATGGGGCTCAGCCCTCCACGTCCTACAGAGACGCGGTTAAAAAGATCAGGATTGGTATTATACATACTGAACATCCGCACAAGATCCTAACACCAGAACAGCTAGCTGTAACCCAAAAATCCATTCTGCTGAAAATCCCAAAAGCAGCCAAAGCGGGAATATATCCACAATTTGGTGGACTCAGCCTCAACCCAGGATTGATGTTAATCGTTTGCCTAGATCAGCAAACCGCATCTTGGTTAGAACAAGTAGTTGCGAGCATCAAGCCGGACGAGTACACTAACATCAGGGCCGTCCGGGAGGAAAATATTCCACGATTAGAAATAATCATGGGATATTTTCCTCACGAAGAGGATTCGTCAGAGGAGATAATCACTCTCATAGACGCTCAAAATGATGGTTTGTGCACTACTAATTGGAAGGTTCTTAGCAGGAGGATAGAGGGCACAAACACCTTAATAACATTTGCCATCGACGGCCAATCGATGGAAAATCTTAAAGAAAAAGGGCATAGAGTCTGCTTCAAATTCTCAACCGTACTTCTCCTCCCGAAGGTCACAGAGGTTAGAAGCGCCAAGTCGCAACTCTCCGCTGATGACCGTAAACCCGAATAACTTGAAAGTTATTCAGGCGAATCTCTATCGTGCAGCAGCGGCCATGGACGTAATAACATAGAGATTCTTAATGGAGAAGAACCAAGGGCCGCAGAAAGAAAAATGATTGGAATTTCTCGAAAAATGGGTAAGTTAATTTTGATGAAAGAAACGACAAGCCTAGAGCTGCCCTTCTAATATCATCCTCAATTAATTATGTAAATATGCCTCTTTTCATCCGAACAGATTTAGTAGCAGTTCAGGTAAAGATCCCAAAGGCAGCAGGGGTTCAAGAGGTGTTACTTACCTCGATCTACTTTCCTGGTGAGGAGCCAAATGTACCATCTCAAGGCGTTAGGGAGGCAGTGGTATATAGCAAAATCCGCATCCGACGCACACCACACTATATGGGAAAGTGGTAACATTAATAAAAGAGGTGAGTCACTTTTAGAGTATGTTACAACTAAGAATCTAGATATATAATAAATAAAGGCAACACCTTCATGAATTCCTGTTAGGCAGAAAGTATGTACTTGTCCATACCATAACAAGCCCCTACCTGGTTGTCCATTGCGAAAATTGGCATGTATCTAAAGAAGTTTCACTTTCAGATCAAAGGCATATCTGTTTTGATATAAAGATTTCATTTAGCTATGTAAGTAAATATAGAAACCCTGAACGTACCAACTGGAAGCTTTACCAGTCAATCCTTGAGTACGAAGTAAGTAGCGCAATGTAGCGTGGATGAATCAATAAGCACTCCAGACTGCATTAATCAAATAGCTAATAAAATCGTGAGCAATGCTATAAATGCCTACGTACAAAGCCGTTTTAGGACAAGATAAGGGCGAACGAAGCACTTCGGTGGAATGAGGAACTGGCGACAAAACGCAAAGAAAGTAGGAAATTCTTCAATGGAGCGCAAACCTTTGGTAACTTGGATAAATAAAGAAACTCCCTTACTTTAAACTTTTAAAGAAATTAAGCAAAAAGTGTGATGGAGAAGAGACAGATGATCTCCTAACGGCGTTAAGACTCCAAAAGGTGTTAGCAAAAAACATCACGACAGATATCGGACTCTTAGAGAGACCAGATGAGTCCTTAACAACAACACATTGTTCAGGCTTCAAAATAATTAACAATGTAGATCTAGAAGTAGAGGAAAGGACGTATCGTCAAACTCTGTTCAGCAATAGTATGTATTACTAGTAAAATCTACACTCCGTGAAAGATTAGATGGGCGATTAACTCCTATAAGTCGTTCAAATCAGTCAGAATCGCTAAATATTCTCCACATTACTACAGGAGGGGTTAGAGATCCTAATAATCCTAATAATGATACGGATCTTTAAAGCCAATTTTATATGGGGATATATCCAAAAAAATTTCGAGGAAAGCGGTACTTTGTACCAAAGGCAGAGAACCGTTCCATTGATCAGCCTAAATCATATCGCCCTATACGTGTTACCTCCTTCTTCGTCAAGACGATGCGGAAACTAGTGCATCTTCACGTAAAAGCAGGGTCTAACAAGGTCTGTCTTAATAAGAATCAAGAAATTAAGAAAGGTAAATCAACAGAGTCAGCCCTTTACGGTCAAGTAAGCCAAATTGAAAGGGCTAAAGACCAAAAGGAAATTGGCCTTCGCGTGTGAGCATTCGACAACACTGTCTCCTTCTGTGGTCAATGGCACGTTATTATCATAAATAGCAATTATGACATAATAAGAAAGAACACAATCTACCATAGAGGTGATAATCACCTGGTGTTAATCTGTTGGGAGTACAAATTGAAAACCGCCGTTATTTATTTATTTTTTTTTTTTTCAAATTTCAAACCTTTATTGTGCAAAAATGGTTAAATATTTATTATTATTCAAAGCCCATCGCTAGCAACAAATTTTTCCCTATATTCTTGGCAGCATGCGAATTTCACGTCGAAAAAACTGATTTATTTTTGAGTCATCGATCGGAATAGGTGGTAGTCGGAAGGAGCGATGTCTGGAGAATACGGCGGGTGGGGTGGGATGGTCCACTTCAGTGTTTCCATGTAGGTTTTCATAACGTGAGTAACTTGTGGCCAAGCGTTGTCGTGCAGCAAAATAACTTTATCGTGTCTCTCCTCGTATTGCGGCCGTTTCTCCTTCAATGCTCGACTCAAATGCAATAGTTGTTTTCTTGAAGCGATCTCCTGTGATGGTTTTATCCGGCTCATAAACTCATAATACACCACGCCGAGCTGGTCCCACCAAATACACAGCATGATTTTCGAGCCACGGATGTTGCTTGGCTATCGATGTTGACGCATGGCGAGGTATCTCCACGATTTTTGCCCGGTTTCAAAACCTCTCGGTAGAGAAGCCACAATCTTCCAAGCCGAACTAATTACAGTGAAGCAATGCATCCAAGAGAATATTACGAGAGCTCATCGCAACAAAACTATTAATATCCTATCGGATAGGCCGTTATCAAAGACCAAGCACGCAATAAACATGGATGGAGGATAGTGTGGGAGTGCCTTCAAAACCTAATCTTTCTGGGAATGTCAGCTCTCGCACAGGAATTGAGGGAAACGAAGAGGTAGACTACCTTGCTGAATGAGGAAACTTCGTCCACTCCGTCTAAACTGTCCTATACGAACTGGATTTAATACAGTCAATCAATCAATTTCCTGTAAAGACCCCTATAGGGCATAAGATAGAAACAGTTCTCTTCCACAAGGCACAATCGTGAGCATCAGCCTTTTATAGTTGTAAACAAGTTGTAGTTATTTATTTCTCTGGCCTCCTGCTCAACTGCTCGTTTCCATGTGCTCCACCAAATCAATGTCTTTAAGGCTTATAATCCAAAGCTTGTTTGGAGATGTTTTGATCTGGTTTCCCCACCGATCTACTGCCACTTCTGCCTTTGAATCTGTTATATTTGGTACTCGGGATTAGGTTGGGAGTAGGTAGCAAGAATATGCACACACCGTGACTGTTCATGATCAAGTGTCTTTATTATATTTTTTATTTAGTTGGTAACATTTTAGTACCCGACTGGGTACGTTCAATACTTAATATATTACATCTTCCCCTTTCAATAAAAGTATAAAAGTAAAATGAAATTTATGTTGTTCATGATTAATTTTCTATATATCTTAAAGTATGAAAATCAAATAAAATTTATATTATTTTTCTTGACTATAATTATTATCTACATCTTCCCTTCTATTAATTTCAATAATTTTACATTTTTACTATTTATTTTAATTTGGTATGAATTATTTTAATATCTAGAAGTAAATTTAATTTATAAATTCAATGGGTACATTTTTTTTTTTTAGAAAATATTCAAATTACATATATTTGATATAAGAATATTAGAAAATAAAGTACATCTTTTAACTTAGTATATTTACATGTCGTATGTTACAATTCATCCACAAGGACATGATTATTCAAAAATTTTTATTATTTTTTTTTTTTTTTTAATTCTCTTTAAATAGTAAGAATTTCGTCTTATTGTTTTTCCGGTTTGAAAAATTTTAATCCAGTAAGATCTTGGTGCTAAATCTTTTTCAATTACTACTGCTTCGGTCCATGTACTTCCATTTCTATACATAACTCTTTCACCTCGCTCAAAGTCAGGTTTCTGAACTGTACCTCTATTGTAGTATTTCTTATTTATATTTCTTTTTATATTAAAATTGTTGGATAAATTAGGCATAACAGAAAATTTATAATTGGAGGTTTTTGTTGGAAGTAATGTACGTGTAGTTCTAGCCATTAGAAGTTTGTTTGGAGCCTGATCTAAACCCTTCAAAGGTGTATTCCTATATTCCATTAATGAAAGCCAAAGTTCCTCTTCTCCTGCTTTTTTCAACATATTCTTTGCTATTTGAACAGCTCGTTCTGCTAGACCATTTGATCGTGGATAGATTGGACTTGAAGTAACTATTTTTATTCCAAACAACTTTCCAAATTCCCTAAATTCTAAACTATTAAAAGGAACGTTATCTGCTACTATCTCCATAGGTATCCCATGTACTGAGAAAATATTTTTCAATTTCATAATAATTTCAGACGCATTTTTCTTGTTTAATTTTAAAATATCGATATATTTGGAGTGATAATCTATAACAACTAAATAATTCTTGCTTTTAAATTCAAAAATATCCATTCCTATTTTCATGTAAGGATATTCAGGTATATTATGCGGCAAAAGAGGTTCACGTCTAGATGCACTGCGAAATTTTTGACAAGTTGTGCAACTTGCTACTAAATCCTCAATGTCTGTATTTATTCCAGGCCAGTATACGACTTCTCTTGCTCTACTTTTAGTTCTTTCTATACCTAAATGTGATCTATGTAATACTGTAAGTATGTACTTCCTCATTGTTAAAGGGACAAAAATTTTGTTATCTAAAAATATTATATTATCTTCTATTACTAAATCATTTTTGAATTTCCAAAAGGGTTTTACATTTTCGGGCAAAGTGTCCTTAGCTTTGGGCCACCCATTTAAGATCACTTTTTTCAATTCTGATAAAATCATATCTTTGTCGGTTTCTTTTTTAAATTCTAGTAATTTTTCATCACTAACATTTACTGAATGAACTACTTCACTTACTCCATTCACTGTTTCTGTATTGTCACTCTTGTTATAGTACCTCGATAATAAATCAGCGATATACATTTTATTGCCAGGTACAAACTGAAGTTCTAAATTATATTTTAACAATTTAACTTTCATGCGTTGCAGCTTTGCTGACGCAATTTTATTGATATCTTTCTTCAGTATACCTAATAAAGGCTTATGATCCGTTTGAATAATAACTTTTTTCCCATAGATCCAGTTATGAAATTTTTGACATGCATAGCAGATAGCCAACATCTCCTTTTCGATCTGAGCATATCTCCGTTCAGCATCAGAAAGACTTTTAGATGCAAACGAAATGGGAGTATCATTCTGCATAATACAACATCCTACGCCGTTTTGACTACTATCAGTTTGGATTACTAAGGATGCTTTTGGATCATAATGCTTTAATACTGGAGCATTGATTATCATTTGTTTTATACGCTCCAGGCAAGTAGTATGTGGCGTTTGCCAGTGAAAAATTACATTTTTCTTTAATAATTCTCTCAAAGGGTTTGAAATCTCTGCCAAACTTGGTATACTACTGCGCATATAATTGACCATACCTAATAATTTCTGAACATCTTTTTTAGATTCCGGAATGCCAATATCTAGAATTCCTTGAATTCTTTCCTTGTCAAACGAAATACCCTGATCGGATATTATATGTCCTAAGAATTTAACTTCTTTAACACAATATTGCAACTTATCTTTGTTAAATTTTATGTTAAGTTGTTTAGCTCTCTCTAAAACCTTCTTTAAAATTTCTTGATGTTTCTCAATTGTTTCTGTAGCAATTAGAACATCATCTATGTAAACAACAATATCTTCAATGTTTCTAAAATTTTCTTCATTAAGTTTTTGAAAAGTTTCCGGTGCTATTTTTAGCCCAAATGGAAGTCTTAGAAACTTGCAGTTACCAAATGGCGTGCTGAATGCACAAAGATTACTTGAATCATTGTTTAATTTTATTTGAAAAAATCCATCCTTTAAATCCAAAACACTGAAATATTTTTTATTAACTAGTGTTGGTAAAATTTCCTGAAATGTCGGAATTGGATGATTTTGATCCTTAAGATTTTTATTTAAATCTTGTGGATCTAGACAAAGTCTTAATTTCTTATTCAGTTTTTCAATAATAACCAAATTTGATACCCATTCATGTGAGCCATCACATTTCTCTATAATTCCCATGCCTATTAGCCTTTCCAGTTCTATTTTCAATGGTTTTTGTAAAGTTATTGGGAAACAGCCTACACCCTCAAATAGACCATTATATTCTTGTATAATTGATTCCTTGCCTGCACATTTCACGTTGTATAGCCTTTTCACTAATTGTAGGCTTATACATCCCATTAATCCTAATATCGGCGTTGACTCGCCGTCTACTATAAAAAATTTGTCATTGCTAACCTCATTTTTAATGCAGCATTCCAATGTAATTTCTCCTATCACGTTTATCCTCGTACCTCCATAAGCAATCAGTCTGGTATCAGTTGGTCTAATGCTCGCGTTAGTTACTTTTTTGCATAGATGAAATGGGAGTACATTAACCTCCGCTCCTCTGTCAAGCTTGAAATGAATAATTTTATTATTAATTTTAACCTCTTCAATCCAAAACTTATTATTTTGGTTCAAAATATCACCTGTAATTGCATCTATGTAAACCGAATCACAACACTGTTTTTGACAGTTTGACTCACTTACTGTATTAATATTTTTTGTTCGACAGACTACAGCAAAATGATTTTTTCGTCCACATTTTTTACATGTTTCGTTAAATGCGGGACAGTTACCGTACTTGTGAATTGAATTGCAATATTTACATTTTGTTTTTACAGTATTCGATGAATTTATCCTATCTTTGTGTTTATTACCAGCCAACTGGTTAACATTATTTTTATTAAAATTTTTAAAAATGGCCTTCACCTCTTTATTATTATTCGTAACTTTCTTTAGATTTTCTTTCTTATTGTAAAAATTTTTATTTATTGAATTTACCTCCGACATTGAATTTGATCGAGCTGACTTTTGTAAAGTTGACGACTGCGCTCGTGACACCTCATTTGCTCGAGCCATATCAACTGCTTTTCCCATTGTTAGGTTTTCTGCTTCTAATAGCCGCTTTTGGAGTTTTTCGTCGTAGACTCCAAGAACGATCCGATCCCGAATCATACGATCTTCTAAGTCGCCATAGCCACAAGACCGCACCAACTTCTTCACGTCCATAAAAAAAGAGTCAAAAGTTTCTCCCTCCTTTTGATTTCTGTTCCAAAAGATGAAGCTTTCATACACTTCATTTTTTTTGGGCAAGCAAAATTCATTAAATGCCTTTATGACTGCATCATAACTTTTGCGATCAATGTCAGACAGCTGGAAGGTATTGTATACCTCAATCGCTTGTGGTCCAACTGCATTGAGAAAAACCGCAATTCTAACGGCCTCCCCTTTTTCATGCAACTCAATTGCAGTGGCAAAAATTTTATAATTTTGATAAAAAATTCGCCAATTTTCTGCCAGGTTACCATTGAGGTTTAATTCCTCCACTTTCTTTACATAATCCATATTTATATGCAAAGTACCAACTTTTTTCGGTCTACCACGCGGCCTATTCTCCGCTTTTATTTTATTTAATGATAATTGGTCTTTATATTTACCCATACGTGTATGTCCATTTATTTTAATTACACTTAAACTTTTTATTTTTGTAATTGTTTTACACTTTCACTTTGTTAATTGTGCGTGATGGGATTTTTATTAAATTTCGAAATCACTTTCGGTTCTTTTTTTTCTCAGCTGCGCCATGTTATATTTGGTACTCGGGATTAGGTTGGGAGTAGGTAGCAAGAATATGCACACACCGTGACTGTTCATGATCAAGTGTCTTTATTATATTTTTTATTTAGTTGGTAACATTTTAGTACCCGACTGGGTACGTTCAATACTTAATATATTACAGAATCTCAATAGCTATTTTAGTCTATCCAGTTGTCCTCTAAAGATCGTTGTAGCTAGAATATCCCCAAAATGCATCGGAGATATTGGTTCACGAAAGTTAACAGTTTCGTGGTAATCCTAACAGTCACTTTCCATGTAGTACAACCATATAACAACACGGATTTGAAGCATGCGTCAAACACGCGCAGCTTTACGAGAAGTAAGAAAGGGGAAAGAATGCCGAAGGACTGACGAGCTGTATTTATACGCCTCAGTATCACTTTCGGTGCCGGCGTCCATGCTAACAATGCTTCCGAGGTAACAAAAATTTACCACCTCTTTCGCACCTTGTCCGTTCAGAACAATCGGTGTGCTTGTGCTCGAAGCTTTGTGCATGTACTTGATTTTATGCATATCTATTTTCAGTCCTGCCTCTTTGCATTTGGAATGCAACGAGAGACTGTAATTCTAAACGGTTATGCGTAATTAAACACACATCAGCATAATCAAGGCAAATTAGATGTGAAGCAGTCCGCACTGAAAACCTTTATCTTGCGCAGCATGCAGTGCAGCTTTCAAGATAGCATTGATTACCACCAGAAACAGGGCTTGTGATAATATGCAGCCTTGTCTGACATCCGTTCGCACAGAAAAGCTCTCTCGGACAGCTCTTATTTATATTAGACCCGGCATCTTCGTAGGATTCCTTAATCTTAGCTTATAATCTGGAATACCTCTCCTACGCAAAGCATTCCATATGTAATAATCTCGCTTAACACTTACGAAAGTAAACAAACATGAGATGTAGTGGTACAATACACCAAACCAATTTTCGTAGTGACCGTTTAGTTTATGAAGCTCAAACGTGATGTAAAATGTTTTGGTAGCAGGATTAGTATATATAATGTGAAAAAAGTAAACATATTTTTCTAGATTTTACATTTTCTTAGAATAAATGAACTTTCCTGGTGTTCCAGGAATTTAAAATATACCATTTAAATGATAAGTAGTTCTTTGTAAATAAAATGTCACTCTTTCTACCACTACAGATGCCTAAGTTTCTTGTTACAAAATAAACCAATTCAAATATCTGAAGCTCGACTTTACTCAAAAATATTTTGATATAAAATTGCTATCAAAGTATTTTTTAGTAAAGACGTGAAAAAAGTTAAATCTCGCCACTCCCTATCACCTCAAATACAAAATGTTTCAACTTTGCACTGAGTGGAATTATCGTAATCTATTGAAGTGCGAAAGGGGTCGCTGGATTTCAAGTAAAAGTAAAACTGCTAGTTTAACAAGTTCACTTTAATTTTATTAAACACAAACTTTATTTGTCGCTTTTACACTTTCACTTGCGGCTTTCTCGCTCACAAATTATCGCGTTCTAATTTTGACTCTTTCGTTTTCTAAACATCGACTGACCCGTCGACTGTTCAATCCGGACTGACTATTCCTTAGAACGTTCGCCATTTTTATATTGTTTTGGTCGGCCGAATTATTTCTTCCTCGGTCGCTCGCTGTTAATTGCTTCTATAAACCATTTCCTTGTCGTCCGAATGATTTCCTTTTCGGCCGAATTATTCCCTTGTCGTACGATCGCTGTCGGCCGCTTTTCTACATCGCACGTGTAATTGTTGTTGGTTGGTCGAATGTTCAAGATCTTCATACCTTGAACATTCGATGACCGCGCGTATATTTTGTTGTTGCTGACCTGTAACACTATCACAGCATGATAATTGGTGATAATTGTTTTTGAGTAGAACATAAATTATTAAAATTCACCAACTTCTTCTGCCAGCTTCTATTTACCAGAAAATGTGGAAGTTTGATCATGCACATTAAACCAATTTTCTTAGTAGATATCCAGGCTATAATCCTTAATTCGGTGCACTATACATATAGAGCAAAACTTTTGATACACTAGGAAATTATCGAAATATCAATACAAGGGGTATTAACCCCCCTGATAGACCAAACTCGGAAAAATGCATGACGTAAACAAAAGCAACTCTGATAGCCAAACATCGATGAAACACCTCTGAAAAGTCGATGAACAGTTTCGAAACCTTTTGGTGAAAACAGATTATCAGCCTGGAGAGTGTTACGGGATGAAAGAAATCCTTCATCACGCTTCAGATAATGGGGATTTCTTAGGTCGAGGCAGCACGATTTTGCCGGCGGCTCAGGAGCTTGGGATGGGTCGTTGACCCAAGAAATCCTCATCCTTGTTCGTGCTGATGAAAAAAAAATGGAACGGGAGAGGAATCACGATACCGTACTACCCCCAAGCGGTTTATTCGCCTAGCTGGATGTTTTCATCCCCCGCTAATCCAAATTAGCGGGCGATAAAAAAAAACGGCAGAATACACGATACGAATAACGCATGACGAAAACAGCACCTACCCGATATCCAGACAAAGCCTGGGAACCCTCTCATGAGTTCCTCACTCACTCATCATCTCAAGAAAAAGAAAAACCACGCGTAATAAATCTATTGCCGTTCCTAAGCACTTACAAGATCACACAAAAACTTAACACTCACAGTAAAAAAATTATAATTTGAATTCACAATAAAAATATATTTCAAGAAATTACTAACTAATGTGATATAAAAAAAAATGATGATATAAAAAAAAATTATTATTTCGTACTTAACCGTTGGGGCCCTTGCTGCATCCTGATGTGAATATGAATCTGACTCCAAATCAACACTCGTTCTGTATATTTGTATTTTTATGGTATTTTATTAATTAATTCATTTTGCATTAAGATCAATTCAATTTTTATTAAGGTTATTTATTAAATTATTAAATAGTTTTCTTTTCAATGTCACTTATTGATTTGTTAAAGTTTTTGCAATGATACTTAATGTATTTTTTTATATTTTAATTTTTAATGTCACTTTTATATTTTTAAATTTCTTTTTTTTTTCGCAACAAATCGAATTACACTATCAAATCCACTTTCAGCTCCTCATTGTCTTACGTCCAAATTTGAAAAAAAAAACACCAACAAAAAAAACTTCTTGATCAGCCATCCTTCCCCGAGCACAGTCTATTTAGTCCTCCCAAAACTTTTTCCACTCCTTTAAATTGGGCCGGCAGACGAGAGCCTCAACGGCTTTTTCCCCCAATCTCATCGATAATTTTGGCGCCAAAATACTTTACAGCAGTGCTGCCCTGGGAGTTTTTGTCCATAATTTTTCAGATAGTTATTTGGCGCGAACTAATTTGATTATTATTATTATATTTTATATTGTTTTCTTTTACGTTTATTATTTTGGTGGTATTATTTCGTTATAATTTTATAGTTTATAGGCAACAAAAAAAATATAACATGAATCCTAATTGTACTTAGGAAAAGTATGGGAACAAAACAAAAAGAAAAAAAACAATAAACTGTGACCTAAGTGAGTGAGGAGTAGAATTGGATACGATAAAAACTAAAAAAAATTTACCAAGAAAAAAAATGTTTCGTAACAACATCAATTCGCAACAAGACAATCCACTTATTTTTGTATCTCCTATCTGTGAATACATGATAGTGTTTCCTTTTCTTTCTAACCAGCAGTAAACCGCATCGCAATCTCTCTATCGCACTAATTGGTGAATTGTAGGTGCTATCTCATGACTGAATAGCAATATCAATTAGTGCGAAAGAGCTAGGAACATGTTTGTTGCACTTAGCGTTCATTAATAAGTATTGATGAATGTTTCATTCCCATTCTTCGACGAAGGATATTGCCTAAATACGTATGAAGTTCCTGTTACCGATCAGCGATGCGCGGTAATTGAGAATTCACAGGTGTTTCATTGATGTTTGGATATCAGGCTTTATTTCTCTGTAGATAAATGTTAGTGATGGGTTGCATATGATCTTGGTTTTGTACATCAGAATAAAATTTCGCTTTTTTACCGCGAGCACGTCTGATCAGACGAAGATCCATCTTCAAATTACGGACAAATTTTAAGCTATAAAGTAAACATAAACAAAGACATCTGTTTTCTATTTACCATTGATACTGTTTATTCCGTAAGGAGAAGAAGACCCTTCGGGGAAAATATGAATTGAACTGAATTCAGTTCTGTTCTTTTTTCATCGAGTGTAAGCAAATTAGATATCTATGCTAATTGATGACTTATTGTATATTTTCAGTTTATTCAAAACGGAGATGATGAGTCCAGGGAGAAATAATATTTACGGGTAAGAGAAATTGAGGAAAATTTATAGTTTATGTCTGCATAAACCCTTTTTAAATTCTTTTTAGGAGAAATCACCTCACTCACGTGATACAAGAGAACGCTCTCATGATAAGTTCGAACGTGACAAGCAGTATAACTTTACAAAATCAACAAGATCGCGGATAGGATATTTATAATTTTTATATAATTATTGTACTATACAATACAATACATTGTACAATAAATTTTATATTTGTTTGACAGAATCATTTATTTAATTTAATGATCTATTTATTGTAAGGGGTATCCTTAAGAATATTTTCATTTCGTTGAGCTATTAAAATGAATCTAACTGGAGTAAATTAGTCGCTCAAATTAATGTGTTCCAAAAACATATTTGCCGATTTCATTTTGATTTGCAAAGAAATAAATAATACTTTTTTACGGATTTTACGTCAAATTGTGAAAAGGAATAGAATTAGCAAAAGGTATAATGGTTGGCTCTCTGGTACAATGTTTCGCCATCCTGTCTGTCAAAATATAATGATTGGTCCCAAGTCTGTAGCTAGTTGCCTTGAGAGATATTGGTAGGAATAATATAAAGTAAAACTAAATTAAATGATTAGAGCACCTAATATTAACCTTCTTTTTTCTCTTTTGATTCTGTATTAGTTTTACTAGGTAAGCAAATTTTCAAGTTAAAACTTCATATATCAGCTTGAAAATTTACTACCTACCGCTCCAGATGAGTTTCTTAAGAAAATGAAATTTAATAAACGCATCCAGGAAACGTGATTTTTCGGAACAATTGAATCTCTGTGCTTAACACAAAGCTTTCCACACGCTTTACCTATCAAGTAAATTTTCTAAAAGTAGACAACTATAGGCCTGTAAAAAAATTGCAGAGTAAATCATATAATAATAATTTTACCCGAAAAATGGGTTGGGCTACCATTGTATCCCTTACGGTAAATTACCTCTGTCTTTTCAAAAAATAAACAATTTTAAAAATATAGTACACGGTAAATGGTGAAATTACATTACAATATATTTCTGTTATTTGTTTCTAAATATCAACATCGCACATTTAATTTTACTTTATTATTCTCGCAGGGGAGTAGTTGTTGGATGAGGTTATACCAAGTCATGCAACTATCTTTGGAGAATAGGGACTCCACGGACCTGAGCTAACCATCCCCCTGAGGGATGGGAGCAATAGAATTTATCCACAGCCAGTCCTGCTTGCCCTAAAAATTGCAAATGGACACTCATTGGATCATGGGCTTATCTCCCGTGATCTTAAAACCTAACTGATAAGAGAAACGGATACAGCGCCTCGGATACGGACGAATTCTACGGTAACGATGGATTATGATTGACTTCTGGAACGTTCGAACATTGAATGCCGGGGAAGGGCTCGGGTCACTCGGTCCTTGCACCGCCAGTCAGTGATCAACCGTGAAAAGGAGCACTATAACATCCAAATCTTGGGCTTGAGCGAGGTGAGGTGGACAGGATCAGGAGAAGAAGGACCCCGGAAACGTCATTCTGTACGTTGGCGTGTGGGTCGTCCTTACACCGAGAGCGAGAAACAGTCTCATCAGCTAGGAACCAGTCTCGGATAGGATCATGGAAGATAGAAGTTGACAGTATTATAAGTTTGCTCTAAAGTTTGCAACGCCAAGAAATAATGCTGGCACAGAGGCGTACAGAAATATTTGTTGTCGCTCAAAACCGGATGTCCGTCCGTCGGTCTGTGCGGTCTCTAGCTTGAGAACGCGTTGAGCTAGAGTGTTCAAATTTTGTACACGTCTTTTTTGACGAAAAATCAAGTTCGTGAACGAACCAAATCGCTACACCCCTCCTACCCTATCCCATTCAAAATGACACAATTTGGCAATTCGACAATAAACGGATTTGTTCGAAAAAGCATTAAAGCTATTGATCTGAATTTTTGAATATATTACTTATATGATGATTTCAATCAACTCTATAAAAATAATTTGTGTCTTCCCCTCCTTCCACCATCTCCCATACAAACAGTACTTTTTCATGAAATGCTCTAAGCCAATTTACTCAGTGCATATCATACTTATCGAGCTGAAATTGTGCACTAAATATTTAATTAGAATTCTTAGTAAGACTAAAAAAAATTAGACGATTTGCTGTACCCCTTCTACCCCCTCCCAAACAAAATGACACAATTTCGCAATTTCACAATAAGGGGATTTGCTCGAAAAATATAAATGGAATGTAATACTTTTATGATGATATAAATCTACTGTATAAAAGCTATTTGAGTCCTCCCCTTCCTTCTACCATCTCCCATACAAACTGCACTTTTTCATGAAATGCTCTAAACCAATTTACTCAGTGCGTATAAAATTGATCGAGCTGAAATTGTGCACGAAATATTTATTTAAAATTATTAGTAAGACCGAAAATTAGATGATTACATTCACTCCTCCTACCCCCTCCATACAACCTGACACAATTTCACAACTTTATAGAAAGTCTATTCCTGAAAAGTATGAATGCTACTGATCTTCAATTTAAAATATGTCAAAAGCATGATGTTTATAGTTATTTCTAAAAAGTCATTAAAAACTCGCCTCAAACCTCCCATACAAACTGCACTATTTCACTACATCCAATACACTAATTTTCTTAGTACCTATTAAATTTTTAAATCCTGAATTTTGTATAAAACATTTTGATAGCAACCTTAGCGTCATGTGAAAAAATTAGTTCAATGTCGTCACCCCCTCTACCACTTCCCTTACAAAATTTTTTAAGATCTAAAAATTTCTCTTTCATCTAGAGTATCGCACGATTGGGCTTTACGCCCAATCGTACTCCTGTCATGTTTCCTTCTACCACCTCCTATACAAACTGCATTTTTCATGAAATACTCTAAACAAATTTACTCAGTACGCATAAAATTTATCGACCTGGAATTGTGCATTAAATCTTTATTTAAAATTATAAATCAAACAAAAAAAAATGGACGACTAGCTTCAATCCTTCTACCCCTTCCCATACAATCTGACACAATTTCACAACTTTACAAAAAGTCGATTTTCCTGAATAGTATGTGCGCTACTGATCTGCAATTTGAAACATGTCAAAGGCATGATCCATCATCCATCAAATCGGGACCAGGCCGCCTGAAGTCGTCGCCTCCAATCATCTCGATCCAAAGACCGCGTCCTCCAGCTGCTAATTATACTCTAGATGAAATCTGAGAGCATTATAAGTTTGCTCTAAGGTTTGTAACGCTAAGAAATAAGGCTTGGAGAAAAAAATGAATGATACAGAAGTTAATGTTATCACTCAAAAATCTCAAAACCGGATATCCGTCCGTCCGTCTGTTTTGCTCTCTAGCTTGAGAACGCGTTGAGCTAGATTGTTCAAATTTTTCACACGTCGTTTTTGACAAAAAAGTAAGGTCAAGTTCGTGAACGGGCCAAATCGCTCCACCCCTTCTACCCCCTCCCATACAAAATGACACAATTGCGCAATTTGACAATTAAAGGATTTGACCGGAAAGTATAAAAGCTATTGGCCTGAAATTTGGAATATATTGCTTTTATGATAATATCAACCTACTGTATAAAAATTATGCGTGTCCTTCCCCTCCTTCTACCACCTCCCATACAAACTGTACTTGTCATGAATTACTCTAAGCCAATTTACTCAGTGCGTATAAAATTTAGCGGGCTGAAATTGTGCACCAAGTATTTATTTAAAATTGTTAGTGAGGCGAAAAAAAATTAGACGATTAGCTTCACCCCTTCTACCCCCTCCCATACAAAATGACGCAAATTCGCAATTTAACAATAAATTAATTTACTCGAAAAGTAAAAAAGCTATTAGTCTGAGTTTTGGGATATATTACTTTCATAATGATTTAAATCTATAGTAGAAAAATTATTTGCGTCCTCCCTCTCCTTCCACACACACACACACACACACACACACACACACACACACACACACACACACACACCCCCCCCCCCCCCATACAAACTACACTTTTTCATGAAATGCTCTAAGACGATTTTCTCACAACATATAAAATTTATAGAACTCACATTTTGTTTGATCACAAAAAAGTATTTGATTATCTTCACTGCTTCTTCCCCCTCCCATACAATATGACACAGTTTCACAACTTCACAGAAAATCGATTTTCTTGGAAAGTATGAATGGTACTATTCTGAAATTTAAGGGTTGTCAATTTTATAATATTCCTAGTTATTTCTGAAAAAATCACTAAAACCCCCCTACTCTTTCTACCACCTCCCATACAAACTGCCCATTTTCACTAAATCTAACTCACTAATTTTCTCAGTCCCCATTCAATTTTCGGAGTAAGCATTTTGTATAAAACATTTTTATAGCTACTTTAGCATGATGGGGAAAAATTAGTTCAATGCTATCACCCCTTCTAACACTCCCCTCCAAAATTTCTTGGGATGACAAAAAATTCTATTTCATCTAGAGTCTCGTAAGATTGCGCTTTATGCGCAATCGTAGCCCTGTTATGTTTTTTGGCTTTTGCTATCTTTATAAAGCGATTCTTCCCATATCCTGCGTGGCTTGCTTACTGGCCGGTTACCACTCGCTTTGCCTTTCATAGCATGTTTGGGGATGCTTCTGTCTTCCATTCGCTCTACATGGCCAGCCCACTGCAGTTTACGTAGCTTGATGAACGTTGAAGCTTCTGGCTTGTCGTAGAGTTGATACAACTCACGGTTGTTATTGTCTTATTCGCCATTCCGTTTCTTCCTTCACAGGTCCCAAAATTCTTCGGAGGACCTTTTTTTCAAATGCGTTAACTGCTTTTTCGGAAGTTCGCGTTAATGTCCACGTCTCGCTGCCATAAGAGCACAGGTCGTATAATAGTTTTATAAATCCGCAGCTTATTGTTCCTGTGCACTTTCTGGGATTTCATTATTGGAAGTACCGAATAATACGTCTTATTTGCTAATATTATCTGTCGTTTGACTTCGTTTCATTACCGTCCTTTGTTAGATTAGCCCCAAGATATATGAAGTTGTCCACACTCTCCAAATTATATTCCGCAATTGTTATGTTTTGTCTGATAGGCGCTCTCATTCTTGTTTGCGTCATTACTTTTGTTTTGCTTTCGTTAATGCGCAACCCGACTTCTTTTGCGGCGGAGTCAAGATTGACAAATACCTCCTTAGCACTAGGGAAGGATCTTGCTATGATGTTAATGACGTCAGCGTATGCTACAAGTTGGGTGGACTTGAATAGTAGTGTCTCGTTGGTGTCGACTGAGATTTTTCGGACGACATACTCTAGTGCCACGTTGAAAAGCATGGGGGCTAGACCATCTCCCTGCTTTAAACCACATTCCGTTCGAAACATGGTTGTGGAATCGGTTTGTATTCTCACTTGGGATTCAGTGTTCGTCATTGTGAGTCTTGTTAGTCGGACTAGTTTTGGAGGAATTCCATAGTCAAGCATGATTTGGTACAGTACGCTCCTGTCGATACTGTCGTATGCTTGTTTAAAATCTACGAAGATTTAGTGCACGTCTGTGTTACATCCCCAGGATTTCTCAAGCACCTGTTTCACCGAGAATATCTGGTCTATTGTAGATCGTCCGGTTCTGAATCCGCCTTGGTATTCGCCAATTATTTGATTAGTATAGGGCTTAAGACGACGTTCAATTATTTTTGTCAGTATTTTATAGGACGTACACAACAATGATATTCCTCTGTAATTCTCGCAGCAGAGTTTGTCTCTTTTCTTATTAATTGGACATATAATGCTTTTTCGCTAATCGTCGGGTATGATTTCCTCTGTCCAAATTTTGCATATCATGGTGTGCAGTATTTCAGCGACACAATTTCCACCGTTTTTCAGAAGTTCAACTGGTATTTCGTCAATTCCCGGCGCTTTGTTTCGTTTTTGGTCACATAGGGCTGCTTTGATTTCAGCAAGCGTGGGTGGTGCGTCACTGATAATGTTGCCTAAAAACTAAATTTTTCAACACTTGTTTGATCAACGTTCAAAGGCATGATGTTTATAGTTATTTCTGAAAAATTCATTAAGAACTCGCTCCTTCTTCTACCACCACCAATAGTATGATTGGGCTTTACGCGCAATCGCAGTTCCGCTACGTTTTTGTGCTGCAATTCCATTCTCGAAGTTGTGACTACATGGCAATTTCGAAGCAATGTGATTGACTGCCTAAAAGGCAATTTTTATGAGAAAAACTAATATAATTTAAAAAAATCTTAAAATCTGGAAGATAAAGATCGATATCTCGGCTCCAGATGTGTCAAATTGAACTTCAAACCTTGCAAATTCTTCATCAGGATGTCTACAATACAACCTATAGAGGTCAGCTGGAGATTTTATGGAGGTTTTTTTTATTTAAAAAACCATTTAGAAAAAAAAAATTAACCCGAAAAAATATTTTGAAATAACTTCATCCCATGAAATTTCCATCAAACCGGATAAATATGGGCTAGAATTTGATTCAATTACTTAAAGTGCATTTGTTAAAACGTAATTCCGCAAGTTTTGGTAGAATATCTTTTCTACAGTTAGTAAGATACTCATTTCTTTCTAAAAACAGTAATGTTTTCAGAACCATTAAGCTTATACAAAATAAAATACTTTTTTTTATAAGAGCCAAACGTGTTGATTACACTTTATATTTCTTTCGTATCAGATTAACATTTATTCTTGGTGCGCTCAAAGTTTACAAATTTTTTGCATATAATTTTTAATTCCACTTGGTCCTGTGAATGTTTTAAGTAATTTATTGAATAATTTGATTAGACATCTAGTTCGTCAGGTTTGAGTTAACTGATATGTTCAGGAGTGGTTCTCGCGAATTGCCCGTAGTATTCAAAGGCTCCAATTGCATGTCGTTGGCTATAACGAATTCAGAAGGAGCTTCATCGGATTCATGTTGACTTTGAGTTTGTTCATGACGTCGTGGTTTCGACAGTTCTTCTTCTTCCGCAATCGAACATGCTGGAAAACTTGATACTCTCTTTATAGTCTGAAAAATAAAAATTTAAAACGGTTTTTAAATATTTATGAGAACATAAGAAAAATAATAATTGAATCCCAAATTAAATGCAATGTGTAACTATTGAATTATTTAAATTATATTAAATTATTTTGTTCCCATTTTTTCAAAATTCTGATGGCAATGTTTACAGAAATTTGAAATTCTAGCGTGTGCAAGAAAAGGAAGAGGTATTTCAATTTTGGGTAAATGTCAATAATTGCTTGATAGATTACTTGAATGGCGTTTAAAATTCTCTTTATGCAATGTTAGTTTCACAGACGAATTCTATGAAATATCAATGAAACCATATATTTTTAAGATGGTAGAAGAGTTAGGGGCATCGTAAAATCTGTGATACAGTCCTCTTTCGTTTCTTTTGAAAGATGTTCGTGCAAAATTTCAACTTCGTTGCTTTTAATTTGCTGGTTATTTGTTGCTTTATTGAAAATGGTCGAAATCATATCTTGCTTAATGATTTTGGTATCATCATCGTCGTTTTCTTCTCTGGTTGTATAGGAACCAATTTTCAATGAAGACATATTCGTTCGAATAACTTTCTTTCTCCTCTATTCCTCGATTGGATATGTCCAACAGCTCTGTAACTGTCTTGTCATCATGATGCATGGCCTTTCCTTCTTTTCCCTCATCACCTTTGATAAATTCTTCTGTTTCTAAACGCAAAATGTCACCGAGGTCTTGTTTCGTGAATTTTGAGCATTTGCTTCCCATTCCAGGCCTAACTACTAAATGTGTGAACATTATCTCTCTCTGCTCTACAGAATTCTTTGTAACGAAAGGATAGATCATAACTAAATTAATAGCTTGTCCGATTCTATGTGCTTGTAAAAAGCCTGAATATCGTTATGCTTGCTTCACAGTCAATAGGTTGTGGGTTCGATTACCACTCCAGATAGTAGATTTTCTTAAGCACGAATTTTTCAGTCGCTACTGGCAATGAAAATTATTCGTAATAAAATTGGTAAACGATGTAAAAGTGAAACAGTTCCACTTCAAGAAGGTTTGTATACTCAGTAGATGGTTTCTGTTCGTAGTTGTTTTGTTATTAATTTGATAAATGTATGCAAATATTTTTAAACATTATGCAATTATCTCTAATACTGATTTACATTTTGTTTTTGAATTAATTTCGAAAAAGAATTCAATGTTGCGCAAATTTTTCGCTAATCCGTACTCTTTCTGGTTTAAATTTCTAATAATCCAAATTGTTAAAAATTTCCTACTGTGCGTATTGTAATTAGCAATTGCTGCGCTTCAATAATCTACAATACAAAAAAATCAACACAAATATATACGAACATATCTGCCAACAAGTCGGTTGCAACTTAATTATTCTTTGGACAAGTTTCAGCTCTAGACTAAAAAAAAAACTTGATTTGAACGCAATATACTCTCAGATTTCATATAGAGTATTTCTGCGTCTTTTCACATTTTTTTTTTATTTTTTTTAATGATAAAATAATGTTTAAGGTTCGGCAATGAATAGAAGTCAAAATGGTGAAAAATTTATCTAACGTGGATAAAAAAATAATACTTAATTTAAATCGAAATCTAGAATTACCCTTTCATTGGAAGGATCGGGGTTATTCGAAATTTGCTCAAGCACTGGACTTGAATTTTTACTCGAGGAAAATTTCTTTCTTTTCCGTTTTAAAGCCGCCATTGCATTCAAACCTGAAGGAAGAGTTATTATTTTGATTAGTATATAATTATTGCTAGATTTGTTAATGGCTCCAATTATACCTATTTTAGTTTGACTTGCCTCTGAGATCGCAGATTCAGCGGGCATTCTTTGGAGACCTATAGCATTCGAGCTAATGGCCCCACATACTGAATCTTCCGATCTGGATCGTCCTAGGATTCGTGAAACATTTCCAGCTTTTGCTGCCTCAATAAGTGTACCTGCAAAAAAAATAAATATATAGTTTGATTACGATAAATTGTAATATTGTATCTCATTCAGAAACAAAATAATGGCACGTACAAGAAAATTTTTTTATATTGCCCAGTCTTTGACTTGCGTGCTGAATCTCGTAAGCTAGAAACTTTTTTGGTTGGCTGGAGATATCAAATATTTTAATTTGCAACTAGCATTCACTGCGTGACTGCAAGAGACCACATATTACCTCATATTATTTGATACTAAGGTCATTATGCCTAACATTAAACTGTTATTGAAAATATTTCAGTTTTATCCCTTACCGATCACAATTTTCACATTGCGTAAAAATCAAATTTGTTTCATCGCTCAAAAATTAAAATACTGGATTTCCGTCCGTCCGCTCTTTAGCTTGCGAACGCGTTAATTTAGAAAGTTCAAATTTTGTACACATCGATTTTGACAAAAAAAAATAAAGCCAAGTTTGGTCTGTTGTGTAGATCGCCTCCTCGCGATGCAGACTGGGTAATGCTAAAAGATCTACAAATAGGGGGAACAAGTTGAACAGCTTGCTGTCGGCTCCGTATCCTATCTAGATAGAGGGAAAATGTCGAATAGCTTGCTGTCGGCTCCGTATCCTATCTATGGTCTTTGACGGATGAGGTAGGGGGGATTAAATCGTTCAGCTAGCTGTCGCTTTCGTATCCTATCACAGCATTAGTATGATTGTAATCTGGACTGGTCATGTTTTAGGTAGACTTCAAGATATTGATGGTTACAAGGGGATTTATCTCTAAAGTGATTCGCAAGTGTACGTACTACCTTAATGGTGACCTTTATAAAGTACGACGCTAGAGGAGTAAACCTTGGAAATAAAAATCCCCAAATCTACGGTACAGCATATGCCAAGGATGTATGGTTAGTGGGTACCTAGCCGCAAATATGCGAACTCTGGATACCAGGCGCGCTCCAGTTTCAATTAGACTTCTCTGCCAGGGGTGACTTTACTTTCTCGCGCTACTCGTGGGTAAAAAATGAAAAAAACAATTAAAACTGAACAAGGGGCAGATGCTAACCCCAAAGCATCATAAACAGCGGCTTATGCCGTTAAAGAGGGGGTAAACGAAACAACTAACCCTCCAGAAACAGTGCTTGAGGTGATTGTAGAGGCTTATCCTTCTCCCTGCAAGCCTCAATTAGACAAACGACTGCTATCAGAAGATCAGAAACATTTGATCTTAAAAGAGGCCAAAAAGAGATTAAGCGGGGTACATACCACCGTTACCACAGCAAAACAGCGAATGAAGCGTACGATCTCAATGGAAGATATTTTATCACCTGCACAGAATTGGGTAATGAAACGAACCTCATCAACAGCACCGCCATCAGTTGTAAGCGATAATAAAAGGCACAAGACCTTAGACAAAAGCGTCGTGCATAGACCTGCAGAAGGGGCTCAGCCCTTCACGTCGGGCACTAGTTACAGAGATGCGGTTAAAGAGATCAGGATTGGTATTATACATATTGAACATCCGCACAAGATCCTAACATCAGGGCAGCTAGCTGTAACCCAAAAATCCATACTGCTCGAAATCCCAAAAGCAGCCAAAGCGGCCAATCCAGGATTGATGTTAATCGTTTGCCTAGATAAGCAAACCGCATCTTGGTTAGAACAAGTAACTGCGAGCATTAAGCCGAACGAGTACACTAACATCAGGGTCGTCCGGGAAAAAAATATTCCACGATTAGAAATAATCACGGGGTATTTTCCTCACGAAGAGGAGATAACCACTCTTATAGACGCTCAAAATGATGGTTTGCGCGCCTCTAATTGGAATGTTCTTAGCAGGAGGATAGAGGGCACAAACACCTTAATAACATGTACCATCGACGGCCAAACGATGGAAAATCTTAAAGAAAAAGGGCATAGAGTCTGCTTCAAATTCTCAACCGTACTTCTCCTCCCGAAGGTCACAGAGGTTAGAAGCGCCAAGCCGCAACTCTCCGCTGATGACCGTAAACCCGAATAACTTGAAATCCGAACAGATTTAGTAGTAGTTCAGGTAAAGATTCCAAAGGCAGCAGTGGTTCAAGAGGTGATACTTACCTCGGTTGTGGCGGCTTATACTGCATCGCTTCTAACCAACTAAGCCGTGGGGTCTAGATAGCTCAGTGGCCAGCACGGCCGCTTTGTAACTTGAAAATCCCCGGGTTCAAATCTCACTACCTGCACGGTATTCCCTTAGCGTCTAATCCAGGGCCTGCTAACACAAGCCTTACTGACGAGTCCGTCGTAAGCAGGCCTGGGACGAAACGCAACACAGCGTTGTAGCCGCTCACTCGCTACACGGTCTACTTTTCTGGTGAGAAGCCAGATGTTCCATCTCAAGGCGTTAAGGAGGTAGTGGTTTATAGCAAAATCCAAAACACACCAGTCATCCTGGGCTACGACGCCTACCAGACTATATGGGAAAGTAGTAACATTAATAAAAGAGGTGAGTCACTTTTAGAGTATGTTACAACTAAGAATCTAGATAAATAATAAATGAAGGCAACACCTTCATGAATTCCTGTTATGCAGGAAGTACGGTGACGTGTGTTTGCTTGCACATAATCGTTCGGACTTAGCGTCAAATGTCACTCGTTGCATTCTAAATGCAAAGAGGCGGGACTAAAAAAACCAAGTACATGCACATGGGTTCGAACACAAACACACCGATTGATCTTAACGGACAAGATCCCCTTTCTGGAGGTTAAGAAAAATCTCCCTTCGGACGAAGCTGCGAGTTTTTGACGCATGCGTCAAATCCGTGTTCTTATATAGTTGTACTACGTGGAAAGTTACCGTTCAACTTACTAAGAAACTAAAAACTTTCGTGAACGACGCATTATAGGAATATTCTGGCTAGAAATGATCCCTAGCAACGAACTTTGGAGTACAACTGGACAGACTAAAATAGGTATTGAAATTCAAAGGCGGAAGTGGCAGTGGATTGGTCACATTTTGAGGAAACCAGCCAAACATCGCCAAATAGGCTCTGAATTACTATCCTCAAGGAAGACGTCGGGTTGGTCGACCATGTAGCACATGGAAGCGAGCAGTTGAACAGGATGCCAGAGAATTAAAAAAAGTCCTGGCAACAGCTTAAGGCCGATGATCAGGATCGCGCCTTGTAGAAGAGAGTTGTTTCTGTCCTATGCCCCTATAGGGGGTCTTAACATGAATTTGATGGCAGTAGATGTGGCTGTGCGATTCAATGCCAACAATAATTGTTGGTAATTAAACACAACCACTATGAGTTTTTTACATTACAAAAAAAGAACGGCAGAAGAGCGCTGTTGGAGTACGGCAAGTACTCGTATATTATATGCGCATGGAATAGAGAGGTAACATCTTCTGCTAATCATTTGCACAAAATTTTTCGGGCCTCCAAATTCTATACATTTTATAATCAACCACCGTATTCTCCAGATTTAGCCCCGTGTCACTTTTTCCTATTCCCGAAACTGAAATTATCGCTCCGAGGAACCCGTTTTCAGTCGATCGAAGACATAAAACAAAAATCACCGAAGGAGCTGAAGGCCATACCAAAAAGTGCTTATGAAAAGTGTTTCGAGGACTGGAAAAACGATGGCATATGTGTGTTGCATCTAATGGGGATTATTTTGAAGGCAACAAAATAATTATTAATAATTAATTATGTATTTTGCGTTTTATTTACAAATTCCCGGTACTTTTTGGTCACAATGTATGTTTTGAATTATTTGGAATTTAGCCCCATTTTTTGTGTGGGTCGTGCAGTATTTGTCGGATATTCTGTTTCATACATAAACTCCATGTCTACACTCTTTATTAAAAGAAAAACATCAGAGCTTTTCAAATGAACACTTTGTTTTTTTTTGTTTCAAATTTTTAAAATCGGGGCGGTCTTAATGGGAAATTTTATATAATTATAATATAATTTTGACGTTGATTCCTATTGACTAGAAAAAAATGATTGAAAGCAACCAATGCCTTCTGCCACCTCCAATATAAATTTCATACTTTAATCATAAACATGTTATACCATATATGTATGTTACCTGACAACATCAGTTAAGTTTTCCAGATGTTTTTGCGTAGCCTTAAAAATATGAATCAGATGTAATAATTAGTTTTACTCATTGAACTCTGCATACCTATACTGAAAATAATATCCTTAATCTTTCTACTTAGGCGTCTGTATCTCAGACCGACGATACATAAAAATACGCTTTTCTAAGCACCTAGCTTCAGAAGTGATAACTTTGTATCATTTAGAAGCTATCTTTCTGCTATAAAGAAATCTTCTAAGGGATTGAAACATATCATTTGCATCTGAGATACGCGCGGGTATGGGAGTGTTAGCACACATTGAATGCTGCCATACTGCTAATACGTCGCTCTAATAAGTTTATGTTTAGTATGATTACTATTAGTGCTATCAGTACATGACATTGTCAAGTACTGACTTTACAGATAATAAAACATTTAGTAAAATGTTATCAAAGCTTTTCATTTAGAAACAAGTTAGCTTTCAATTTCCTCTGTACGCTTACCAGACTATATAAAGAGTTTTTAAAACGTTACCCCATCTTTTTTTATGATTTCCGATCCTTTTCGTATAAGGCTTGGCTCCGCATTTGTGCAGTTTCGTAGTTGATGTAGGATGGTCTTTCAATAAGGACATGCCACAAGAAGTATTTGCGCAACAGGGCATGGCTTTTCGATGCAAAAAACTCGGACTAAATATATTCGAAAAAGTCGAACCATGCATATCGGGCTGGTTTTCAAAATGATCGAGGGAAGTTGTAAATTCCGAAACTGGAGCTAATGAGCTGGATGAGCCCGGCGGAGCTATGTTGAATCCTTTCATTAAACGTCTTTCTTTTTGACGGTTTTTTTTTCCTCCAGTTCCTGAAATGAAAAAAAAAGAAACAAAGATATGTGAATAAATGTTTAAAAGAATAATTTTTTTTCTAAAGTTCTTAGCAAAGTAACGAAAGAAATGACATAGAAAAAATCGCATAAAATAGTAAGAGTAGGTAGATGTTAATAATTTTTTAATTGATTGCTTGAATCATGTCCAATATTCTTCGTATAGAAAGTGTTTCATAGACGAGGTTGCATAGAATTTTCATAAGATTCGGTGCATTTTTCATTCACGAAACCAAACATTTGTATGGGACGGGGTAGAGGAGATACGGGAATCGTACAATTTGTGATGCAGTTTTATTTAATTTCTCTTGTAAGATGCTTGTACAAATTTCAAGTTCGTAGCTTCAATTTGTTGTTTATTAGTTGATATATTGAAATTGATCGAAACTAAACTTTTGTGTGGGAGGGGGGTAGAAATGAAGGCGTGATCTGAAAACTTTTGAGGGAGTTTCGTTTCAACTATTTTTAAAAGTTTTTATGCAAAATTTCAAATTGATAGCTTCAAATAGTTAGGTGATAATTGATTTCTTAAAAAAATTTTAAATTTTCTACCTTAAAATTTCAGTTTTTTTGTTTTTTTCATTGCACATTATTTTTATTTTTTATTTTTATTTATTGAATCCATTGTTTATAAATAGTGCTTAATCTAAGAAAATTTGTTACAGTGTTCAGACTTAACATCTTTTCAACTATTGATGATAGTTGTTGGCTTGTGCCTTAGAGAGAATTCTTGTGTATGTAATTAATTAATTTATTTTAGGTCAAGGAAAACGGAAAGTAAAAAACCTTGTTATAGATATAAATAAAACTTAAAACTAGGGATGACTTAAAACTATTTAATAAGAAATTTCAATTTCCATTCTAATTAGTGATTGAATTAATCAGGGGGTTTTCTGACAGTTGACATTTTTCTTTGAACTTTTCGGTTTGTTTTATTAAGGTAAATTCAATTACTGGGGTTTAAGCGATCTTGTGAAGTAGTGAAGTGGAGAAGTGCCAAGGTTTATCGAGGATGATTTTGAGGCATTTATTTTGAATTATTTGTAGTTTTTTCTTGTGGATAGCAGCGCAACTTTGCCAGATTGGTGCGCCGTATAATAACATAGGCCTCATGACTGACTTAAATAACAGCAGTTTATTTTCCACGGAAAGCTTTGATTTCCTAGATATTAAAGGATATAAGATGCGGATCGCCTTCGTCAGTTTGGATGGTGCATAAGAAATATGTTCGTGGAAGGTAAGCTTTTTATCAAGGAATAAACCGAGGTATTTGACTTTATTCGACCACTCGGTAGATATACCAAAAACATTGATATGGGAGGGAGGAAGATACCTAATAGCACGCCTCTTGGTGAAAAAAGTAGCTTGCGTTTTATTACCATTGATCTGA
Source organism: Chorisops tibialis (assembly GCA_963669355.1). NCBI lineage: Eukaryota > Metazoa > Arthropoda > Insecta > Diptera > Stratiomyidae > Chorisops > Chorisops tibialis. The sequence goes on along the minus strand of OY770262.1, from coordinate 264,260,995 downwards.
ATTTTCCAGGTGCTAAAATATTTTTCGAGATTATCAAGCAGTGATTGCAGATTGTTGATGATTATTTGTGGGTCAGAGGAGGCGGTATATAGCGCAGTGTCGTCGGCAAATGTGGCAAGGTGGCAGTTTGTGTTAATAGGAATGTCAGAGGTGTATATATTATATAAGATAGGGCTAAGCGAAGAACCTTGAGGGACTCCTGCTGGTATCGAACGGTAAGTTGACAAGGCGGCTTTGATTTTAACCTGGAAGGTTCTATTAGTGAGGAAGGCCTGGATGATTTTTATTAGATAGGCTGGAAAAGACAGACTAATGAGCTTGTATAGAAGTCCGTCGTGCCAGACAGAGTCGAAAGCCTTCTCAATGTCTAGTGTGATCATTCCAACGGATTCTTTTTTGCTTCAGGAATCTTTTATAAAACTGGCTACTCTAAGTAGCTGGTGATTCGTTGAGTGACCCGGTCGAAATCCGAACTGGTGTTCAGGAATAATATGATTGGCTTCAATGTGGTTCTGAATTCTCTCAAGTATTATTTTCTCGAAGATTTTGCTCAATGAAGGTAGCAGACTTATTGGTCGATAGCTCTCTGCCTCAGAAGAGTCCTTTCCTGGCTTGAGGATGGGAATATTGCACATTAAACACCTTGTGAACGTTAGACCAGGGGGGTCGGTGCATAACAATTGTGGAACAAATTTTTATTTTTTCTCTATGTATATCAAATAAATGTATCCATATGAAAAATTTAAGCTTTGTATCTTTCACCAGAGCCTTAAAAAAATCACTCAAAATGTTCTACATTTTTGCTTAGCACTTAAACCCCTCAACTTCAATTTTCCAAAATTAAAGGCTATGTAGTTCTACAATATGACAAATTTTCGATTTGATATCTGTACTCAGTTTTGAGATATGACCGTTTGAAATTTTGAAAAGTGCACCATTTTTGAAATGCTCCCGATTTCCCCCCACTACTATTATGACCAAATATTTTCTCATATTTCTCTAGTATAGTTTAGTATACATATGTATGTTCCAAGTTTCAATTACAAAGCTTAATAAATAGTCGAGATATTCCTTTTTAAGTGTTTTTCTTTGTACAACCCCCTCTCCTAGACCCTCCCCCTTACAATAAATAGCCTCTTTCTAAGCTGATTCTAATGGATATGTATGCCACCTTAATGGTCCCAAAAATATGAATTTTTTATGGTAAGTAATTTCGATTATATAATCGTTAAAAAAATTCGGCCGAAAATTTGTTTTTAAGGCCCCCCCCCCCCTTTTCGGACTCCAATCGATAAAAAATTAAATTATTTTTAGAGTTTGTCCCACAACCCTCTCTATACCTGTGCTGATTTTCAGTTTCCTATCTGCACTCGTGGTGGAGATATTAGCAAGTGTAGCTTTTGACTCTTTTCCTTCACCCGCCTCTCCTTCCGCCTGACACCTCCCAGAATTTAGATAGATTTACCCATTTAACAATCCACCCGAAAACGAACATTCTACCTTTAACGATCTCGGAGATATAAGCCCATATCTACGGCGTACCGCGGGACAATTTTTTGTTGTGCATTTTTAGGCTAATTTAGTCATGAAACGCGAAAAAACCAAATTTCAGGGTAGCAAATTTTTTTTTCTCTGTCGATCACAATACTAAAAGAAAATTAAAGAATAGTAGTCGTAACAAAAGTAAATAAAATTAAATAACTTAAATAAAAATGGAAAAAAAATGAAACGAAATGAAAATTTGCAAAAACAAAGAAAAACATAACAGAATTATGATTGAGCTCAAAGCCCAATCATATGATACTCTAGATGAGATGGAAATGACTTTAATATACCGGAAAATATGTCATCTCAAATTCTTTCGAATAGTAAATAGAGACTTTTGCATGGGAGGTGGTAGAAGTAGAGGGGGAGGTTTGTATTTTTCGTATATGACACCGGACATGGCATGTAAAATGTTTTTTTAAAGTTTTTAGTTTTCATTATTTTTAAAGAAATTAGTCATAGTTTTCCTGAAATTGGGGCATTTGTATAGGAGGCGGCAGAGGATGTGGAGCATTTAAGATGATTTTGAAACTGCTTATCATCATCCTTATCACCATGCTTTGATTCAATTTCAACGTCGATAGCTCTCATATATTCGAAGGAGAAATGCTTTTCTTGAATTTATAACACAGATATTTGTATGGGAGGTGGTAGAAGGAGTGAAGCGGAGCTGATAATTTTTTCTAACAGTTATTTCAATTATTAAGAAACAAATTCTGGCAAAATTTGAAGTTTGTACTTTTTCTAGTTTGAATGGAAATCGGTAAAATGCATTTAACAAAAATTATGCATTTGTATGGGAGGGGGTAGAAGGAGTGTACGGATCAAAATAAATTTGTTTTTGCATTATTAATATTTCTATTTGTTTACTTTCTACAAAGTATCAAGTTGATAGCTTTAACAGTTTGGAAGAAAAATAATTTAATTTAAATTTCAAAATTTCGTTAAATTTGTATGGGAGGGGGTAGAACGAGTGAGGTGAAGTTGGTAATTATTTCTAAAATAAATTGCAATTATAGTAGAATTAATTCTGACAAAATTTCGTCTTTTCAACTTTACCAGTTTCAATGAAAATCGAAAATATGTATTTTTCAAAATTGTCCATTTGTATGGGAGGTGGTAGAAGGAGCAAGGGGATAGCGTCAATATTTCGTGATATTAATGACATCTATATCATAATACTTTGACCTAAATTTCACGTCGAAATCTTAAATAGTTTCAAAGAAAAATCAATTTCTTAATATTTCGAAATTTCATGAAATTTGTATGGGAGGGGGTAGAAGGAGTTAAAGTTACTTTTTTGCTAAAAATGACACACACAAATTTTTAGCACTATAGCTCAAAGCTTTCGAGAGTTATGCTGTAGACAGACGCACAGACGGTCACTCGGAATCGAGGTTTTTGGGCGACAACAAATATTTCTGTACCCTTGGCGGCTCTGTGCGAGCGTTATTTCTTAGCGTTACAACCGGTAAGGCAATATACTCTCTGATTTCATCTAAAGTATAAAAATAGATTGAGGAAGGGGAATTTTATGAAACAATAACATTGAAAAAGTTCAGATTAAAATATTTAAAATATTTTTTACCAAATTTGGTAGAATGTTCAAGGCTCTTGGTCACATAGTTTTATTGCATTTTTCTATAAATAATAAATTCTTTGGTTGACTCCTTGTCGACTAGTACGTAACATTTATTCTAAATTTGCAAGCCATAAACTTTAACAAAGCGTAGACAAAGAGCTGTCTCAAATTCATGACCACATTCAGAAAACGCTTGAGTTGTAGAATAAAACTTGGACTTCTACAAACATGTTTTAATTATCCTATTTTGTAGATTTATCAATGGCGATAGTGTTGCCGTATATGCAGGTCCATATGCTACAAAAATCTGCCAACCAGTCAGGTGCAATTTTATTATTCTTGGGAAATGCTGAGGATGCTTTGAAAGTCATTATTTCGGATAGGCTAGTAAAAGATAACGAAAACTGGAGGTTTTAGGGCAGGGCTGTTATCAATTACTTATATGCCTCCATCGTTCATTTAACCAGCCCTGTTTCTGGTGGTAATAAATGACATCTTGAAAGCAGCACTGGAAGGTGGGGAAGATAAAGGTCTGCAATGGAGACTATTTAGCATCTTAAGTCACCTTAATTATGCTGATGAAGTGTGTTGGCTGGCACACAACCGTTCGGACTTAGAGTTAAATGTTCGCTCGTTACATTCCAAATGCAAAGAGGCGGAACTGAAAATAAATATGCGTAAAACCAAGTACATGCACATGGGTTCGAACACAAGCACACCGATTGTTCTTAACGGTCGAGATGTGGAAGAGGTGAAAGATTTTTGTTATCTCGGAGGCATTGTCAGTATGGACGAAGGAGCAGAAAAGGATATTGAGGCTCGTCTAAATGAAGCTCGTCAGGCCTTCGGCATCCTTTCCCCTTTCTGGAGGTTAAGAGAGATGTCCCTTCGCACGAAGCTGCGAGCTTTTGACGCAAGCGTCAAATTCGTGTTGTTATTTGGTTGTACTACGTGGAAAGTTCAACCTACCAAGAAACTGCAAACATTCATGAACCAATGCCTCTGACTTATTCTAGTAATATTCTGTCCAAAAGTGATCTCCAACGACGAACTTTGGAGTACAGCTGGACAGACTAAAATAGGTATTGAGATTCAAAGGCGGAAGTGGCAGTGGAACGGTCACACTTTAAGGAAACCAGAGCGAAACATCGCCAAGCAGGCTCTCGATTATAATCCTCAAGGAAAACGTCGGGTTGGTTGATCATATAGCACATGGAAGCGAGCAGGAGGCCAAAGGAATAAACAAGTCCTGGCAACAGCTTAAGAGAGTTGTTCCTGTCCTATGCCCCTATCAATCAAATTTCTGTTAGGACCCCCTATAGGGGCATAGGACAGAAACAACTTAACAACAAGGCGCAATCCTGAGCATCGGCCTTAAGCTGTTGCCAGCACTTGTTTATTCTTCTGGCCTCCTGCTCAACTGCTCGCTTCTATGTGTAACATGGTCGACCAACTCGACATCTTCCTTAAGGATTATAATCCAGTGCCTATTTGGCAATGTTTCGCTCTGGTTTCCTCAAAGTATGACCGATCCACTGCCACTTCTGCCTTTGAATCTCAATACCTATTTTAGTCTGGCCAGTTGTACTCCAAAGTTCGTCGTTGGATATCCCTTCTGGCCAGAATATTCGTAAAATGCGTCGGAGGCATTGATTCACGAAAGTTTGAAGTTTCTTGGTAAGTCGAACGGTCACTTTCCACGTAGTACAACCATTTATCCCTATAGGGTGTCTTAACACGAATTTGATTAATTGATCGTTCATTTGTGGAGGTTTGCATTTGTATACGAGTGAAGCAGGGATGATTGGATGTTTATAATTTTTTAATTAAATGATTTAATCAGGTTGAAAATTCTCTGTCTAGAATGATAGTTTCATATACGAAGTAAATTCTATGAAATCCGGTGTATTTTATATTCAAGAAACCAAACATTTGTTTATGGGGGGGGGGGGGGGGGTTTGAAGAGTTGGAACAGTCGTAAAATAGCAGTTCAAATTTAAAATTTTTTTAAAAAAGTATTCGTAAAAATTTAAAATTCGTAGCTTTTAATTGGCTGGTTATTAGTTGCTTTATTGAAATTGGTCGAAATGATACTTTTGTACGGGAGAGGGTAGAAGAGGTAGGAGGATTTCAAAACTTTTAATACAACTTTGGTATGAATATTTTTCAAAGTATAAATTTTCAAGTTCATAGCTTTTAAAGTGTTGGTGATAATTGATTTATTAAAAGTGGTCAAAATAATACTTTTGAAGGGATGGAAGTAGTAGCTATTCGACCAGTTAATATCTCAAACTTTTATGTATTTTGATACTCTGGATGCAATCTGAGAGCATTATAATTTTACCGTAAAGTTTATAACGCTAAGAAATAAGGCGCGGAGAAAAAAAAATGAATGACATACAAGTTAATATTATTATTATTCGAATACCTTCATACATTTAGGGATTTTTTTTTTTACAGAATGACCTGTGTTATAGGCAATTTCGGCCTTTATGTGCAATGCACAAACACAGTCATGGAGGGAAGGAATGGGACTAGGAAGGTAGGGGAAGAGGAGTGAGAACGACCGTAACGAGTGGAGAAGCTGGTATATTTTTCAGTTGTACTGGCTGCTACTGACAAATATTTGCAGGTGTTATGGGGGACTGGATGATAGAAAGCGAACAGAAACCATCTACTGAGTATCTAGGCCTTCTTGAAGTGGAACTGTTTCACTTTTACACCGTTTGCCCATTTTATTTCGAATGATTTTTCATCGCCAGTTGCAACTGAAAAATTCGTGCCTAAAAAATCCCGTCTGGAGTGGGAAACAAACCCACGACCTATTGACTGAAAAGCAAGCATGCCGCTCACTACGCCACGGAAGCCTCAAAGTAGTCGTAACAAAAGTAAATGAAATTAAATAACTTAAATAAAAATGGAAAAAAAATGAAACGAAATGAAAATTTGCAAAAACAAAGGAAAAAATAGATTGATGAAGGGGAATTTTATGACGCACAATAACATTGAAAAAGTTCAGATTATAAATATTTAAAATATTTTTTACCAAATTTGGTAAAATGTTCAAGGCTCTTGGTCACATAGTTTTATTGCATTTTTCTATAAATAATAAATTGTTTGGTTGACTCCTTGTCGACTAGTACGTAGTTAGTGATATCCTAGCCAAAAGTGTTCTCCAACGACGAACTTTGGAGTACAACTGGCCCGACTAAAATAGGTATTGAGATTCAAAGGCGGAAGTGGCAGTGGATCAGTCATACTTTGAGGAAACCAGAGCGAAACATCGCCAGGCTCTCGATTATAATCCTCAAGGAAAACGTCGGGTTGGTTGATCATATAGCACATGGAAGCGAGCAGGAGGCCAAAGGAATAAATAAGTCCTGGCAACAGCTTAAGCCCGATGCTCAGGGTCGTGCCTCGTGGAAGAGAGTTGTTCCTGTCCTATGCCCCTATCAATCAATCAATCAAATTTCTGTTAGGACCCCCTATAGGGACATAGGACAGAAACAACTTAACAACTAGGCGCGATCCTGAGCATCGGCCTTAAGCTGTTGCCAGCACTTGCTTATTCTTCTGGCCTCCTGCTCAACTGCTCGCTTCTATGTGTAACATGGTCGACCAACTCGACATCTTCCTTAAGGATTATAATCCAGTGCCTATTTGGCAATGTTTCGCTCTGGTTTCCTCAAAGTATGACCGATCCACTGCCACTTCTGCCTTTGAATCTCAATACCTATTTTAATCTGGCCAGTTGTACTCCAAAGTTCGTAGTTGGATATCCCTTCTGGCCAGAATATTCGTAAAATGCGTCGGAGGCATTGATTCACGAAAGTTTGAAGTTTCTTGGTAAGTCGAACGGTCACTTTCCACGTAGTACAACCATTTATCCCTATAGGGTGTCTTAACACGAATTTGATTAATTGATCGTTCATTTGTGGAGGTTTGCATTTGTATACGAGTGATTCAATCAAATCAAATTCCTGTTAAGACCCCCTATAGGGGCATAGGACAGAAACAACTCTCTTCCACAAGGCGCGATCCTGAGCATCGGCTTTAAGCTGTTGCCAGGACTTGTTTATTCCTCTGGCCTCCTGCTCAACTGCTCGCTTCCATGTGTTACATGGTCGACCAACCCGACGTCTTCCTTGAGGGTTATAATCCAGAGCCTGTTTTGCGATGTTTTGCTCTGGTTTCCTCAAAGTATGACCGATCCACTGCCACTTTCGCCGTTGAATCTCAATACCTATTTTAGTCTGGCGAGTTGTACTCCAAAGTTCGTCGTTGGAGATCACTTCTGGCCAGAATATTCCTAAAATGCGTCGGAGGCATTGGTTTACGAAAGTCTGTAGTTTCTTGGTAAGTCGAACGGTCACTTTCCACGTAGTACAACCATATAACAACACGGATTTGACGCATGCGTCAAAAACTCGCAGCTTCGTGCGAAGGGAGATCTCTCTTAACCTCCAGAAAGGGGAAAGGACACCGAAGGCCTGACGAGCTTTATTTAGCCGAGCCTCAACATCCTTTTCGGCTCCGCCGTCCATGCTGACAATGCTTCCGAGATAGCAAAAATCTTGCACCTCTTCCACATCCTGTCCATTAAGAACAATCGGTGTGCTTGCGTTCGAACCCATGTGCATGTACTTGGTTTTACGCACATTTATTTTCAGTCCCGCCTCTTTGCATTTAGAATGCAACGAGCGAACATTTGACTCTAAGTCCGAACGGGTATGTGCAAGCAAACACACGTCATCAGCATAATCAAGGTGACTTAAGATGTTAAATAGTCTCCATTGAAGACCTTTACCTTCCCCACCTTCCAGTGCAGCTTTCAAGATGTCATTTATTACCACCAGAAACAGGGCTGGTGATAATATGCAGCCTTGTCTGACACCCGTTCGCACAGGAAAGCTCTCGGACAGCTCTCCTCTATGCAAGACGCGACACCTTGCATCTTCGTAGGATTCTTTAATCATAGCTATGACCTTATTTGGATTACCTCTCCTACGCAAAGCATTCCATATGTAATCTCGCTTAACGCTGTCGAAAGCCTTCTCGAAGTCCACAAACATGAGATGTAGTGGCGAACCCATTTCGGCTGACTGCTCTAATATTATCCGTAGGGTATTTGTGTGGTCGGTACAAGACGACCCTTTACGGAATCCAGCCTGATAAACTTCGAGAGTGCTCTCGACGACATCACTAATCCTATTGAGAATTACCTTAGCCATAATTTTTGATACGGCAGTAAGTAGACATATACCACGCCAATTGCCACAATCCCGAAGGTCGCCCTTCTTCGGAATTTTCACAATGACGCCCTCCTTCCATTCAGTCGGATATCTTCCATCATTCCACACCTTAGTGAAGAGTGGGAGGAGTATATCGGCTGTTATTTCCGGGTCTGCTTTGAGGAGTTCGGTTGGTAGTCCGTCTATACCTGGAGCTTTCCTTCCCGCCATTGACCGAATGGCGGAAACTATCTCTTCCTTATCTGGGGGATCGTCCCTAATAGAGGATTGTTGCGGTTGGATGTTTGGAAGTTGTTCTGTTTCCGGAATATCTTCATCTGACAAGACGAGTGATTGGATGTTAATAATTTTTTAATTAAATGATTTAATCAGGTTGAAAATTCTCTGTCTAGAATGATAGTTTCATATATGAAGTAAATTCTATGAAATCCGGTGTATTTTATATTCAAGAAACCAAACATTTGTATATGGGGGGGGCTTGAAGAGTTGGAACAGTCGTAAAATTGCAGTTCAAATTTAAAATTTTTTTAAAAAAGTATTCGTAAAAATTTCAAATTCGTAGCTTTTAATTGGCTGGTTATTAGTTGCTTTATTGAAATTGGTCGAAATGATACTTTTGTACGGGAGAGGGTAGAAGAGGTAGGAGGATTTCAAAACTTTTGATACAACTTTGGTATGAATATTTTTCAAAGTATAAATTTTCAAGTTCATAGCTTTTAAAGTGTTGGTGATAATTGATTTATTAAAAGTGGTCAAAATAATACTTTTGAAGGGATGGAAGTAGTAGCTATTCGACCAGTTAATATCTCAAACTTTTATGTATTTTGATACTTTGGATGCAATCTGAGAGCATTATAATTTTACCGTAAAGTTTATAACGCTAGGAAATAAGGCGCGGAGAAAAAAAAATTAATGACATACAAGTTAATATTATCACTCAAAATTCACAAAACCTGATTCCCGTCCATCCGTCTGTTCGCTCTCACGCTTGAGAATGCGTTAGCTAGAAAGTTCAAATTTTGTTCAAGTTCTTAGCAAAAAAGTAAGGTCAAGCTCATGAACGGGCCAAATCGTTCCACCCCTTGTACCTCCCTCCCCGTCCTCTCACACAATATGACCCATTTTAAAAAATTTACTATAATCAAATTTTCTTGGAAATCATAAAAAATAATAATTAGAAATTAAGAATATATTATTATCATCATAAATATAATCTATGGTAGAAAAATTATTTGAATTCCCACACTCCTTACATCACCTCCCGTATAAACTGCACTTTTTCATTAAATACTATAAACCAATTTTCTCAGTACGTATAACATTTTTCGAGCTCAAATTTTGAAGTAAACATTTAGTTAGCATTATTAATATCGGAAAAAATTAACTGATTCGTTTCACCCATAGAATGTGACACAATTTTACCTGGTGTGGCTGTTAATAGTTCTGAATATTTTCAATACGTGGCGCTTCTGAAACCTATTGACTGACTGTCAAAAGTGTAATGTCATTTTGTTGACATGACATAACACTCTAAAACGCCATTCAAGTTTAATTGATTTCGGGTAGCCTCACTTTTTTTTCGCACGGTAAACATGTCGAGTTTTGAGCCAAATAAGGAGCATTTGCGGCACGTGCTGCTGTTTTTATTCGATCAAAAGAAAAATACAAGTGAAAGTCATCCTATTCTTGAGGAGGCTTACGGGAACGATTTACTATCACTTGACGCTTGCGTGCGCTGATTTCGACGCATTAAAAGTGGTGATTTTGACTTGGCAGACAAAGAACGCCCAGGTCAGCCGAAAAAATTTGAGGACACCAAATTGCAAGCTTTACTGGACGAAGACGCTACACAAACTCAACAACAACTGGCAGAGAGGTTGAATGTTGCTCGGCGAACCATTGGAGACCGTTTGAGTGCTATGGGAAAGATCCAGAAGAGCGGAAAATGGGTGCCACATGAGTTGAACGATAAGCAGAGGGAGAGACGAAAAACGGTTTGTGAAATGTTGATTTCTCGCCTCGAAAGAAAGTCTTTTTTGCATCGTATCGTGACTGGGGACGAAAAATGGGTTTATTTGGAAAACCCCAAGCGTCAGAAATCGTATGTTGAGCCAGGACAAGCATCAACATCGACCGCAAGACCAAATCGCTTCGGGAAGAAGGTCATGCTGTGTATCTGGTGGGACTAGAATGGTGTTGTGTACTATGAGCTGTTGAAACCAGGTGAAACTATTAATACGAAACGCTTCCGACAACAAATGATCAATTTGAACCATGTGAACGAAAAGCGAACGGAATGGGCTCGTAGATATGGTAAAGTGATTTTGCTCCACGACAACGCTCCATGCACACATCGAAACCGGTCAAAGACACAATTACCGCACTTGGCTGGGAGGTCTGCCGTATTCACCAGACTTGGCTCCTTCCGATTACCATTTGTTTGCATCCATGGGACGCGCACTTGCTGAGCAACAAACACTTCGACAAAGTTGAAACTTTGGCAATTTGCATGGCTGATTGGCTCAACGGAAAAGATGAAAAGTTTTATTGGAAGGGAATCCACAAATTGTCTGAAAGATGACAAAAATGTCTGGCTAACGATGGAGCATACTTTGAATAAAGATATATTTATCGTTCCATTGGAATTATCGGTGTTTTTCTTAAAAAAAATCAGAATTGTTAACCGCCACACCTGGTACAACTTTACAAAAATAGGTTTTCTTGAAAAGCATTAATGTTACTATTCTGAAATTTGAGAGATATTAATTGCATAATGCTCATAGTTATTTCTGAAAAAATCACTAAAACCTTCGACCACCTCCCGTACAAATAGCACAATTTCACTTAATCTAATACACTAACTTTCTCAGTACCTTCTCCATTTTTGAAGCTAAAATTTTGTGTAAAACATTTTTATTGCTACACTAGCATGATGTGAGAAAAATTAGTTCAATGCTGTTACCCCTTCTAACATTCCCCATACAAATTTTCTTAAGATCAGAAAACTTTCGATTTCATCTAGAGTATCGTATGATAGGGCTTTACGCGCAATCGTAATCCTGTTATGTTTTTTAAATGAATTTTGCAAATTTTCAAGTTCCTAGCTTATTTAAATCAAAAAAAAAAATTTAATGGACCTTGGGAAGTTTGTAACATTACCAGGTAACTCTGCATATATGTCAAGCTGGTAGCTAGTTTACGCTTGGACAATACTGTGTAGATCTCAGAAAAGAAATGATGCTGGTAAAAGGAGCACACGTCAAAAAAACAAGAGAGCGAAAAAACTGCATAGCTTTAGACACCGAGGATCTAGAATTTTAAATTTTCAATGGTAAAAAAATTGTGATCAAGCAAACGTTGACTTCTAATTTTCCTAACATTTATAAATTTCGAGCTGATAATGAGAAATTAACATTAAAAATTAACTTGCACTCTTTTTACGGCCCATGATAGATATATACCTTGACCTGCAGAGACGTTTGTATCCATTCCACTATTTTTCAAAATTTCGACAAGCTCACATCGAAACGCTGATATATCTTGCTTTATCTCATTGACGTCGTCTTCAGTAACACCTTGTGATTCTGCTTTTCTTTGCTCCACAGTGACATAGCGGCGAACTAGATTTCTCATTATTTGCTAGAATTGTAAAAAAATAAACGAATTTAAATCAACGAAGATTTGCTAAGCTAAAGATTAATAACGTGCAATTGTTTCATTGCATATTAAAGAACACCTGTGCTACGCCAAATTCGTGAAGTTGTAATTTTTGAATAATAAAATTAGTTAAGTATATATAATAGTTGTTTGTGGTAGAACTATGATTATGCCTCGACTGTTCAATACTCGGTATTATTCGAAGTTACTTCATGCTCGGGATTGTTCAAATTCTGCTTTGATTTTCCGTTTTTCTAGAGAATCACAGTTTTATTTTTTTTAGTGTTTTTTTTTTGACATGGATATGTCTAATGGCTCGACTCAACTAAAAATTTTGTGTACCAAAAATATGTTACCATAAGTCTATCTCTCTAATAGGAGCCCTTAATCTCAACCGAGTAGTAAGCAAATAAAATATTCAACCCACTCACTGTGCATGCGCTCATAGCCGGCCGAAAAATCCGCATTTTTTTTCCATCCCGAAATGAATTTGAAATACCAGGCACGCAGAACTATGGTCAGCGAGTTGTTCAGATTCGGTACGAAAATTGTAAGTGAAATTACAACGGTGTTTATTTCGCCGAGCGGCAGAAAAATCGCCGACTTTCATGCTTGCAACTGAACTATGCCCGTGGGAGCGAGAGACGGTTGACGATATTGCTGGGCTGTTGGATATGGGCACACGGGTTGCGGCGAAAGAGCGGGAATCATGAGCTTTGAGATTTATCGAAAAAGTTTCAAGCACTCAAGGCGATACGGTTGTCGATTGAATCGCTGGGCTGTCGGATATGGCAGTGGGGTGATCATGACCCCACCCTCATTTATGACGAAATCAAAAACTGTTGATGGCATTCGTTTGATAGTGTTTGTTAGTTTAAACTCGACGTTTGTTAGTTAAGTTTTTTAAAATTAAAACAAAATTTACATCCAATGCACATGTATAAAATGTTTCCAACAAGCGCTGCCAACAGATGTCAGTCATGTCAAATTTTGACCTAAAGTGGATCGAAACATCAAAGTTATAGATCAGGCAAAAGCTCAAATGTGCTTTAAGCCAAAGTCTTAAAGGATCGAGTCCAAACTAAGCTTAATGAGTGTTTAGGTATAGTGCAATATAGTACTTTGTTGTTTCCCTAATACCACAATAAAATGGTAAGAACAGATATATGCTTTTCTTTTAATAAATTCTGTTAAGGATTTACGCTAGTTGACTTAAATTTTTGTTATTTTATTTCTTTTTGTTTTACATGTACTTGGTGTTGGGATGTATAAGATATTTGTTTCGTCCCATCTCCCATCACTAAGTGACTAGACAGTGATTAATTCAATTTTGATTTAATTTAGAAGCTGTTTTATGGCAAGGAACTCTGCTAGTAGGATATAATAGCCGTGTTTTTTTGCGGACGAGAGTAGAGCAGGTTAAGGTAGTCCTCAAAAAAACGATCCAGAGTAGAAGTTTAGTACTAAAGTATGGAACTGGTAAGTTGTTGCACCTGGAAACAATTTGAAAAGTTTACTTCGAATTGCCAGTTGTGAATTATAACAGGTAATTTCTGTAAAATATTGCGAATTTTCGGCGATAATTGAAAACTTTTCCTTACAGATCCAATTATGAGTGCAAATAGAAAAGTGTTTTTATTGGAACTATTAGAATCAAGTGATGCGAGGGTTTCGCCTCGGCCCCAATAACGACGAGATTTATAAAAAAAAAACGAATTATTCACCTAATAAAAATTGAAATCGTTACTTTACCTTTTATTTTTAAAATTGATTTCCATTTTTCACAAAAAAAAAATTTTCTCCCTACGTATCTTCGAAAAATAACAAAATGAGAATACGTTATTTTGTCAGAAATGTCAAATTTCATTGCTGTCAACGGCTGTGAGATGAAAGTCCCAAGTTCTAAAAACTTCTGAGCCCTCTATCAATGAGCACAGGAACTATTTATCCAGAGCAGGTTAGCTGCACCAGTGGTCTAACCGGGGTAGCTAACCTACTCTGGATAGATGATTTGTTGTTGCTTTCAATGTAGTTACGCTAACCTGCTCTGGATACGGCCGCAAAAAAACACGGCTAATAAACATATGTAAATACACAATTTGTAGTCATTAGGAAATAGCAGATTGCGGGTAAGCCCCAATCATGCGATACTCTAGGTGGAATGAAAGTTGTAGTGACTTTAAAAGGTGATTGTCTTGCCATATCAGGAACCTATTAATAAAAGTATATTACGTTTGGTTTGGTGAATGTTTTCACAGTGCATTTCGAAAAGAACAGATTTCCGGATTCTACACAGTTACGCTTTATTATTCGTGACATTTCGGTCTCTGCTGAGACCTTTATAAAACTGAGGAGTTTGATAAAGGTCTCAGCAGAGATGTTATCTCGGAAGCATTGTCTCAGCAGAGATGTTATCTCGGAAACATTGTCTCAGCAGAGATGTTATCTCGGAAGGACGGCGGAGACGAAAAGGATATTGAGGCTCGTCTAAACAAAGCCTTTCAGGCCTTCGGTATCCTTTTCCCTTTTTGAAGGTTAAAAGAGATCTCCCTTCGCACGAAGCTGCGAATTTTTTACGCATGCGTCAAATCCGTGTTGTTATATGATTATACTACGTGGAAAGTAAACGTTCGACTTACCAAGAAACTAAAAACTTTCGTGAACAAATGCCTCCGACGCATTTTAGGAATATTCTGGCCAGAAGTGTTCGACGACGAACTTTGGAGTACAACTGGGCAGACTAAAATAGGTATCGAGATCCAAAGGCGGAAGTGGCGAAACATCGCCAAACAGGCTCTCGATTATAATCCTCACGGAAGACGTCGGGTTGGTTGACCATGTAGCACATGGAAGCGAGCAGTTGAACAGGAGGCCAGAGGAATAAGCAAGTCTTGGCAAAAGCTTAAGGCCGATGCTCAGGATTGCGCCTTATGGAAAAGAGGTGTTTTTGTCCTATGTCCCTATAGGGGGTCTTAACAGAAATTTGATTGATTGATTGATTAAATGAGATGGCGCAGTTTGTATGAGGGAGTAGAAGGTGTGAAAGGATTTAAAATTGTTTAATGAAAACTAAACAATAACATTGAAAAAGTTTTAATGTTCAAATTTCAGAGCACTAGCTTTGGTATTTTTCAAGGAAATCTACTTATTGTAAAGTTGTGTCATTTTGTATGAAAAGTGATGGAAGAAGCGGTGCGATCAAACTAATTTCTTTCATATGACTACAATTGCTACTAAAATACATTACACCAAATTTGAGAATCATACATATTATAGTTACACTGAAAAAACGGTATATTGAATTTTTGCAATCGTGTACACAAATTAAACTTCCTAGCTCAACGCGTTCTCAAGCAAGACAGCGAATGGTCGGACAGACGGGCATCCGGTTTTAAGATTTTTGAGCGACTACCAATATTCCTGCACCCTTGGCAGTGTCTCGAGCAGTATTTCTGGCGTTACAAACTTTAGCTCAAACTTATAATACTCTCAGATTCCATCTAGAAAATGATTTACTTTATTTGACAATATATACGCACCTGGTATTTAAAATCTCTGTCGTTAGCTTGCTGTGCTTTTCTCTGAAAATAGAAAAATTTATTTTTAATGGTTCTATTCGATCATCAAAAAAAATCGAAGAGTGTTTTTTCTTGCAATTGCAAAGATCTAAAACTAAAAAAAATCCGGATATATCAGTTCCAGTATCCCATTTAAATCAAAGCTACACGACGGCGCGGCGGAAGCATAGTACTACCAACCAGAGAACTCCCAAGCAAACTACTCGTACCATAAATTAAATCATTGCCGCAATAGGTGCATAGAACAGAAACAGTTCTTTTCCGCGCGCATTGTACCTTAGATGTTGCCAGGACTTTTTTATTAACATTTTGATCATTTGTTTGCTTAGTTCTAAACAGAATTTTCGGAAATTTATGCCATGATGTATACTTTCAAGAATGAGACCATAGAAAGCGTATAACATTTTAGTTCTTTATTAATTTATTTTTTATTTTTTATTGTGTACGTTATTTGAACAGACATTTTTTTGGCTCTATTTTAATAAAAATTGGTTTGAACATAGCTTTACGCGATTGAAGTTTAAATTGCAATACAACACAGGAAAAGTGAGATTAAGAAAAAATATTGAATCACATTATAAATACCATTACAGCGGACATACTTACTCGTATTGTTTTTAAGTGTTCTCGCCGAGCAGCAGAAGAACCACTGCAACATATACGTCTGAGCCATTTAAAACCATACCAAATAGATTTCGGAGTTGGTATAATATTAAACGGAGGCGGAGATGTTCCACCTTCTTCAAAATAACTAATCCAGAGTTTTGATCGTGCAAATTTCCACTCAATGTCGGCTCTTTCCTGAAATAGAAGTCATAAAAAAATGACGATATGACTATCTTAAAGAATACGTTACCGATATTAATTGGTACGAATGGTTCATCATTGCAATTAATAGATTTAGCAAGACGACAATGTTTATAACAGAATATGTGCCAAACATTAACATACCCCAAAATCTTGTAAATATTTTAATGCCATCTAATTCAAAGCTATCCAAATCGATAAGTCCGAAAACTGCCCAAAATAATGTTTGTATGGTTTCAAAAAGGCTGCAAATATTTTAGATAAATATGCGTTATCAGAATTTATCCCAAAATACAGTCTGCACTTGTTAGTTTTACTTCGTTTTGTAGTTTTACGTACTATACTTATGTTATTAATTGCTTCAAGTCTGTTTCAATTTCACTATTCATTAACCACACCAGCACCAGAATTTAAATTGCCACCCTTCTGGCGAAACATCGATCAATCAATCAATCAATGCAAGATTTCATGGATGAAATTGTATTGTATTACAATGTAATTAAAAATAAAGTCAGAAGGAACAGTCTTCAGATGTTTGCATTACATAGTAATGCAAAAAGAAAGCAATAGTAATGCTTATTAAGGCGTCCGAGTTGATTTTTCGATGTGTTTTTGTTCGAGGCGGAAATTTTTTCGCGTTTGCTTTAGAGGTTTTAAATTAAATTTTAGTCAGTTAGTCAGTTGAAAGACTCAAAAGCTACACTTGCTAATATCTCTACTACGAATGCTGATAGGATGCGGAAAATCAGCATAGCTATAGAAAGTGTTGTGGGATAAACTCTACGAATAATTTGATTATTTTATCCATTTAGGTCCGAAAAGGGTGGGGGGGACTAAAAGCTATCTTCGAAACTAGTTGATTCAAAAATTCTTATTTTAAGACTAATTAGGTGGCATACAATTTCACTAATCAACTAACAAGGAAGCCAGTAACTGTAAGGGGGAGGGTCCGGGAGGATGCAAAGTAAAATTATTTAAACATTAACATTTCGACCATCTCTTAAGCTACGTAATTGAAACTTAAAGCATATAGTAAGCTATACTAGCGGAATACAAGAATAATATAAAATTTTGTATACAAGTAGTGGGGGAAACGGTAAAATTTTTAAGATGGGGGGGTGTAAGGGGAATGAGGTGGTAGGCATAAATGTCAAAATTTTTCACATACATAAAGAAAATATATTAATTTTGAACAAGAACTGTTATCCACCATAGGTATTTCACGTATTAAAAAAAACACAAAAACTCGAAATTTTTGAGTGAAATTTTAAGCTACAAACTTGAATATTTGTAAAATTCATTAAAACAGCTTACAAGTTTAAGATATCAACTGGTCGATTACCTTCAGAACTTGATAGCTTTTAATGAATAGGTGATTTTTTTTAAATATTCGAAAAAATACTTTTATATGGGAGGGGGTAGTCCCATATAAAAGTATTTTTTCGAATATTTAAGAAAAATCACCTAATCATTAAAAGCTATCAATTTCAAATTTTGTACAAACATTCTATACAGCGAATTTTGAACGTGAGTCAAGCAATTAATTAAAACATTATTAACATTAACCTACCGCGTACAACACCCCTCTCTCCATTAAACCCAAAGTTACAAAAATAATCGAATTAAATATTGATATTACATTTTGGAGCAAATGATCTTAATTGCAGTTCTACTTCTACAATGGCACTACAGCCCAAATCTGGCCTTGGCTTCCTGACCTTCAGGTTCCTTAACACTTTTTTTTCATTATTTAATTTGGAAGGGTTGTTAGACCTTCGCACAACCCTCTATCTTCAAATTTTTAATTTTCGTAGATTGAGGTGACCAAGGTATACCCAAGCAGGTAGTGTGCTGGAATTATGCGTCGACCGAGATTGGAACTCACGATCTTCGCATTGTAGACTAATACGCTACCTACTAGGCTACACCCTAGTTGATATCTTATTTGTTGTTAAGTGTTAATTAATTGACAACTGCCATGCCCTGGAATCGCCACTCACTTAGTCTTCCCTATCCATCCTAACCTGCATATTGACTTCCCACGTATCCTCAAATTGTTCCAAAAATAATAGTTTTATTAAATTGTGACTGATCATAATATTTTATAATGTATATTGAATACTAATTACCAGCTACATATTATTAAGAGCGAAAAATCAGTTTTGAAATCGATACCTTCGAGCAGATGAAGTAGTAAGTTCTCGATAATCATTCTTGAATCAAATATGTCTCATCAATTAATTCATTATTTCCTAATAATCGATTCCAAAACTGATACCGGGTAATGTAAAATGGATCCAGTAAGACTGCCGCCTAAAAGATCGCAATGTTAAAGTAATCGATTCTGTAGTGCGAAAGAGAACGATCATCGCCTACCGATAATGATTACAGAATCAATTCTGTAAGCACTATTGGTCCTACTGAGATTTTTTCACATCATAAAATAAAATCATTATCATCAATGGCGCGACAGCCCAAATCGGGTCCTCCTGAAGTCGTCGCCTCCAATCGTCTCGATCCAAAGACCGCGTCCTCCAGCTGCTAATTTTTAATATGGCTTTGCTGTCTTCATCAACCGAGTCTTCCCATCGCTTGCGTGGTTTGCCTACTGGCCGGTTACCACTCGCTTTACCTTTCAGATTACGTTTGGGGATTCTTCTGTCTTCCATTCGCTCTACATGGCCAGCCCACTGCAGTTTACGTAGCTTGATGAATGTTGAAGCTTCTGGCTCGTCGTAGAGATGATACAACTCTTTGTATCTCATTCGCCATTCCGTTCCTTCCTTCACAGGTCCCAAAATTCTTCGGAGGACCTTTCTTTCGAATGCGTTAACTGCTTTTTCGGAAGTTCGCGTTAATGTCCACGTCTCGCTGCCATAACAGAGCACAGGTCGTACAATAGTTTTATAAATCCGCAGCTTATTGTTCCTGTGCACTTTCTTGGATTTCATTATTGGAAGTACCGAATAATAGGTCTTATTTGCAAGTATTATCCGTCGTTTGATTTCGTCGGTTTCATTAACGTCCTTTGCTAGATTAGCCCCAAGACATATATATATTCCGCAATTGTTATGTTTTGTCTGATTGGCGTTTTCCTTCTTGTTTGCGTTATTACTTTTGTTTTGCTTTCATTAATGCGCAACCCGACTTCTTTTGCGGCGGAGTCAATATTGATAAATACCTCCTTAGCACTAGGGAAGGATCTTGCTAGAATGTTAATGTCGTCAGCGTATGCTAATAGTTGGGTGGACTTGAATAGTAGTGTCCCGTTGGTGTCTACTGGGATTTTCCGGACGACATACTGTAGTGCCAAGTTGAAAAGCATAGGGGCTAGACCATCTCCCTGCTTTAAACCACATTCCGTTCGAAAGCTGGTTGTGGAATCGGTTTGTATTCTCACTTGGGATTCAGTGTTCGTCATTGTGAGTTTTGTTAGTCGGACTAGGTTTGGGGGAATTCCAAAGTCAAGCATGATTTGGTACAGTACGCTCCTGTCGTATGCTTGTTTAAAATCTACGAAGATTTGGTGCACGTCTGTGTTATATTCCAAGCATTTCTCAAGCACCTGTTTCACCGAGAATATCTGGTCTGTTGTAGATCGTCCGGTTCTGAATCCACCTTGGTATTCGCCAATTATTTGATTAGTATAGGGGTTAAGACGACGTTCAATTATTTTTATCAGTATTTCATAGGACGTACACAACAATGATATACCTCTGTAGTTCTCACAGCAGAGTTTGTCTCCGTTCTTGTAAATTGGACATATAATGCTTTTTCGCCAGTCGTCGGGTATGATTTCCTCTGTCCAAATTTTGTTTATTATGTTGTGCAGTATTTCAGCGACACAGTTTCCACCGTTTTTCAGAAGTTCAACTGGTATTTCGTAAATTCCCGGCGCTTTGTTTAATTTTTGGTCACATAGGGCTGCTTTGATTTCAGCAAGCGTGGGTAGTGTCGATGATGGTTCTTTTTCATCAGTTGAGGCATCAATTGAAATGTTGTCTGTCGTGATAGATGCTAATAGAGTGGGATTGAGAAGATGTTCAAAGTAGGAAGCCCATCTTGTTTTGATTTCTTGTGCGTCGCTCTGTTGCCCTCTGCGTCTTTGCAGAGACTGGTTTTTGGTTTATATCCTTTTTTTTAATTCTTTTACTATTGCGTATGCGTTCTACGTTTTATTTTGTCTCATATCGTCGTCCATTTTTTGAATCTTGTCATTATGGTACTTCCTTTGTTTTCGCCTGCAGGTCTTTTTCGCATATCGCCTAAGCTCGTCATGTCTTTCTTTTTTGGCTCGTGTTGGTCGTTCAGTAAAAATTTTGTAAGCCTCGTTCTTTCTATGTATTGCATCGCGACATTCTTGGTCGAACCAATCATTATTTTTTCGCAGTGCTTGATATCCTAATACGACCTCTGCGGAAGATTTGATGCCGTCTCGTATTTTCATCCACGCATTCTCCACTGGCATATTTTTGATGTTTTCATATATTGGTGTCAGGTGTTTATTACATTCTGACATGTAAGCCTCCGCCACCGTTTCGTATTTAAGCTTGTCGACATTGAATTTGCGAGCTCTGCTCGTTTTCGAATATCCACGACAAGCTATTCTGCATCGATACTTAGCTCTGACTAGATAGTGATCAGAGTCACAATGCGCGGAGGGTTCGTATATCAATTATGCTGGAAGCAGCCCTTTTCTCAATTAGAACGTGGTCTATTTAGTTGAAGGTGTGACCATCTGGTGATGCCCACGTTCGCTTGTGAATATCGCGATGTGGGAAGCACGTAGAACCTACAATCATATTTTTGCTGTTTAAATTTTTTGTCAACGACAAAAGCGACTCCAAGCTCTCTGCTTCCCGACAATTTTCCACTTGGATAGATTGTGTGTGATCTCATGTCCATGATTTCGTTACCGAGCCATTTCGTTTCGTGGATGTTGTGTTTTGTCACATCTTCGAGGAACTCTTTCAAAGCTCCTGTCCTAAATAAGGATCGAACATTCCAAGATCACAGCTATGCTGCGAGTCCAACTATGTCACACTTTTGCCTATTTCCTGAGACGCACTGGTGTTACTGGCCATTCAAGTTCAACTCCATATTCCCGCCTCCTTTCTCAACCGAGCTTGGGACCGTCTATGGGGGAGTTATAAAATAAAATATCTAACTCAATTTGATATTTAACACCTATGATACACTGCTGATATACAATACCTGGTATTGACAATGCCATCAGTGTATCACCCAATACCACATTTATAACCAGATATAAATGTGGTATTGAGATCTTTTGTGGGATACGAAATTTGCAAATTTTTGATGGTATACCATGAAAGGAAGGGTTTAAGTACATAATATAGCAGGTACTGAAACCTTTTTACGCCGCTGTGATTATATTTGGTAAATATCTAAGCTAAATTCCACTGTGCATTCGTGGTAAGGGCTATCAAATGTCAAAATTTCGAATTTAAATTCATGAAAATTGTTGCCATGTAGTGGCGTGATGTGGCGAATATTTCAATGTAGAAATTGCATACAATTTTGCACATTTTTTATGAAATATGGTAGGACGTTTCAGTTTCATGAACAGTTCATGTCAAACTATACCACGTATGGGCAGCTTTCGTGGTATGCTATACCACGTTCGCAATACCAGGTATTGTATACCAGTAGTGTATCATAGGTATTAGACGTTCGCGAATAGTACTTTTTCTAGAGGATTCTGAGAGGAGCAGCATCTATATAATATCGGGAGTACAAATTGAATCTCGCCGTTTCCCAATAGATGGCGCCCGCAGTAAATGCTGATCAACAATGGCGGATCAGAAACGTCACATGGTAAACTTAGGCATCTGTCAACCACTCCTCATAATTAGATTTATGAAGTTTTATTGGCGTCATTTACTTTTGTGTGCGCGATTATGTCGACGTTTGAGAAATAACCGTCATTTGCGGGAGTTTTGATTTTTTCCTTCAATAAAAAAAAAATTCAACAACAACTTGCAGATTAATTTGGCGCGACTCAATAAGCCATTCCACATCGTTTGAAAAGCTTGAGCATGATGCAAAAGCAAGAAAATTGAGTGCCATACGAGTTGAAACCAAGAAAAGTCGAACGGCGTTTTTCACATGCGAACAAGCTGCTCCAACGGCAAAAAAGGGAGGGTTTTTTGCATTGCATCGTTACTGGCGATGAGAAGTGGATCCATTGCGATAATCGATAATTACGATTTTGCTGCTCGACAACGCTCGGCCACATGTTGCTCACGTTCTGAAAATCTACCTGGAAACACTGAAATGGGTCGTCCTACCCCACCCGTCGTATTTTCCAGACATCGCCCTTCCAACTACCATTTATTCCAATCGATGACGCATGGCCTGACAGAGCAGAATTTCCATTCTTACGGAGAAGCCAAAAAATGGGTTAATTTGTGGATCGGACCAAAAGAAGAGCAGTTTTTTTCAACGCGGAGTCCGTATGCTGCCAGAAAGTTGTGAAAAGTTTTGGCTAGCAATGGGCATTTCTTTGAATAATTAATATTTAACCATTTTTGCAATGGTTTTCAATTTGTTGTCATCATATTAGATTAAAAAAGCTAGGGTGTAGATTAGGGGGTAGTGTGTTGGTCTTGTAATGCGAAGGTCGTGAGTTAAAATCCCGGTCGGCGCAATATATAATTCCGGCACATTGCCTGCTTGGATATACCTTGGTCACCTCAATCTAAGAAAATGAAAAATTCGTAGAAAGAGGGTTGTGCGAAGGGGTAACAACGCTTCCACAATAAGTAATGAAAAATTTTAAGGAACCTGAATATCAGGAGGCCAAGGTCCGATTTGGGCTGTAGCGCCATTGTAGAAGAAGTAGAAGGATATTAGATTAAGGTATGTTTTATTTTATCGAAAACCTACATTTTTTTATACTCTAAATTCTCTCTGAATACAACAGCCTGATGGTATACATTTAACTCGACATCCGACGTGTCGAATTCGAGCATATTTCAAATGACGTGTTTATACTTCCTATCCTTGAAAAATTTGATACAAGACGTCTCTACACATCTACTGTCCAAGAGCGTGTTAAAATTGAAGGCGAATTCCAGTAGTATTTATAGTTTAATTCAGTCCAAAGGAGCAATTCATTAATGGAGCGTTAATAATACGCCATGCTAACCAAAGAAACCATAGTAAAATATTAAAATGCTATAACTATCTCTTTTCCTTCTGTGATGGGTGGTGGTTTTCTGTAACAGATATCGTCTTTGAAAATTTTTCCATGGTTTGGTTGTTTGGCGTGACGTTTCGCGAACGTTCCATAAAGTAACGGTCACAATCTGCCATGCCAATCAACCTAATTATGAGAAATGTATCCAACCAATAAATCTGCCTCATCCCCTCATATGGTGGATTTTTGTGTAAATCCATCAAACAATTTTATGGAGGGTTCGCAAATAATGATAGAAAAACGAGCATGCAATATGCCTGAAAAAAATATGAGCATTTAAACATTTAAAACCGATAATGCTTCCCTCCTATACGATATTTCGTTTTGTAATTTAAACAAAAGATAGCCAATGACCGCAATAAAGCATCCCAGCAAACCAAATAATTCACTAAATTTTTAATGTATAATTTTTTCCGAGCGTTTTATTCGTTAACAAGTCCGAAAATGATACTTTCATGAATCGTTGAACGTACTCAATAATGATAATAGGTGCCTAGTGGGTGTTGGTCTACAATACGAAGGTCGTTAGCTCAAATCCCAATCAACATTCCAGCACACTGCCTTCTTGGGTATACTTTGGCCACCTCTATCTGCGAAAATGCAAAATTCGTAGTTAAAAAAGTTGTGCGAAAGGCTAACAACTCTTCCACAATAATTAATGAAACAAAATGTTAAGGAACCGATTTGGACTATAGTCCCAGTGTAGAAAAAAAAATAGATATATACATTTGAATATACTCGTTTTTTTACGATAGTTAAGTATCGTGAATTTTGATTTATTAGCGAGGAGCCATTTTAGTACATTCAACGATTCGTTAAAGTGTCATTTTCGGACTTGTTAACGATTAAAACGATCGTCATAAATTAATTGTTTGGTTTGCTGGGATTCTTATTAGTGACTAAGACCCAGCACACAAGAAGAAGTAAAACTAACAAGCGCACATGATATTTTGAGCAACATATCCATCAGCAATTTTTATTATGTCTTTTTATTACGCATTGTTTTCATATAAAAATTAAAAACTTACTTTGCAAATCGTCTCCATACAATACAGGCGTTAGGGTCGGTAGTGCCGTTCACTGAAAATGAATTATGAGAGACTTCTGGACATCGTTTCTTTTCTAGGTCGGCATAGTACCTAAGAAAATAGTGGACATAGTAGATCTTCACAATGAAATATCCTCAAAAAGATGAATTACCACAGCAATTGATTTAGACCACTGCTAAATGCGAAAAGTACAAGAACGTAGAGGAAAAAAAATTTCATGATGTCCATCACCATTCGCGAAAGTGATACTTGTAGCGGTCCTAAATATGGATTTACGGAAAATATGTACACCAATTTTAGAGAACTAAATATATTGGCAGCGCTAAATAGTCCTTCTGATATCAGCATAGGATCCCACGTGTCCCATTTTTCTCGCGGAAGATCAGCGGCACTTTTGTTGGTCGACATTTCTTTTCTTACCTGAAAATATAATGTGTTTAATGCAAGAAGTTAGCGCAGATATAAAGATATTTAAACGAATGATGATCACCATTGAATCTATTTAGACATTATTTATAGGATAACTATTTTTATGTTGGCGTACACACAAAGCAAACCACTTGCGATCTTCAAATGTTCACAACTTTGAAATGTTTACACATGCTCAAACCGTGCATGTGGAAACCTTCTGGAAAAGACGTGCGAGTATATAAAGGGAAACGTGTACGCCAGAGGGCCATTCGTAATTCGGAAGCGATTACGTTCGTGTGATCAACAGTGGATAATTTAGCGACATATTGCAACTGAAAAGTGTTCTAGTTATTTTAAAAGCAAAATAATACAATTTGAATTTGGTTCATTTTAAAGTAAACTAGTTTTATTTTACTTGAAATCCAGCGATCCCGAGCGCACTACAATATCTTTTGCATTACTTATAATTTTACCTTCGATATCTTGGTAGAGGCTGTTTTTTTTTCAAATCGCTGGTTGCTGTATGACTGAAGGTTTTATTTAATTCGTGCAGGAAGCATATCCAACTTACAATTAGGTGCTGACGAAATTCGATATTTTTTGGGCATTGATTTTATTTTATTAAAACTTTTTTTTTTATGATTAGCACAAACTAGAACTGTGTACAATCGTTTGAAGGCTCTTCAACAGACTAATTCTTCCAGCAATTAGTGGGAGTGGGAGAGTTTGAAAATACAAAGCCCTCTGCGCACGCAAAGGGCTGCACATCCACTATTGCGATTTTAGCATACCTCTCGCTAGAGCACTCAAGCTATGCTCACGTTAAGAGCCAGCTTAATATTATGATCACTTATTATACGATTATTATATAGCTGCAATGAAAAAACGTATCTATAAGTACAAGTTTTACCTGGACGAACGATACAACTCTTAAGGCCACTGTGGCTACGTAAAGAGAGTTTGTAACGAAATCAATTACGTTCCACATGTCGTTTAAATACTCCTGCAATCCAACATCCCACAATTGTTTCACTTCACTCCAGATTAGACCTAGCAAAGACATATTTATAAAATAAAACAATAAAGTATACATGGTTAATTAAAAAAAATCAATTTCACAATCACATCCTTTCGTGTCTTTATCAGAGGCGTGGCGTCCATTGAAGCATTGCCTCCCTTACATTTTGCCTTTTATTTAGAAATACTAAACTCAAATCGGAACAAAATTATTTAAAAAAAATTTAAATAAAAGCGCGCATTATTTTCGTTCATCACTGTAAACAGACTTTACGTGCACAGAACGGCTTTTTTTCTGACGCTTTTGCTAAACGTCGAAAGGCGAGAGCCATCCATCATACAACAATCGCTCTGAGATGCGATTTACATAATGCATACCCCAGACTGCTGGTCAGTACGTGGCAAAATTTTCCCGCTCGATTCGATCAAATCGGACTTCTATAGGAAGGAGAGATGCGTCGCGGTTTTGCTTCCAAAGTTTTCAGTCGCAAGTCATCATATTCCATCGTTCTAAGTATTGCCAGTATGGAAATTTTCTTACTGATCGAGAAATGATCAGGAATAAAAATGTGAAAGAGTAAATCTGGCAATATTGCCTATATTTGTCGTGCTTTGAGGGGGAAACGATCGAGCGACATCTTTTTGTACGTCCTTGCTTTTTTTAATTATGCAAATAAAAAATATAAATTCAAAAGAAGTAAAGCCTATGGTAATTTTTTATGATAAAGGTTGAAGGACCTTTCAAAGAAAAATGTCGCTATAAGATTTCTTCAAATTTCGGCCCGTTATCGCCCTAGCAGAGGATTGTAATGTCCGTTAATTTAAGAATTCAAACGCTTTCGGCTGTTATGTAGTATTAGGGTGAATGTGTGTTTGATTTTAGATCTTAGATACAAATAATAATTTAATACCAATTTTGAATAAAAACATAACAGAATTATGATCGGGCGTAAAGCCCAATTATATGATACTCTAGATGAAATGAGAAAGAGTTCAATGTACCGGAAAATATGTCATCTCTAATTCTTTCGAATAATTAACAGTGACTTTTGTATGGGAGGTGGTAGAAGCAGAGGAGGACGGTTTGTAATTTTTGGATATGGCACCTAATGTGGTATGCAAAATATTTCGTGCTGAATTTAAGGTCTGTAGCTTTCATTATTTTCAATTGGACATAGTTTTTCTGAAATTGGGTTTGTATGGGAGGTGGCAGAGGAAGTGAAGGGTTTTGAAACTGCTTATCAACATCATTATCGCCAGACTTTGTTTCAATTTCAAAGTCGATAGCTCTCATATGTTCGAAGCAGAAATGCTTTCCTTGAATTTATATTACAGTGGTAGGAGGGGGTAGAAGGAGTGAAGAGGAGCTGATTTTTTTTAGTATTTATTGCAATTATTAAAAAACAAATTTTGGCAAAATTTTAAGTTTATACTTTTTCTAGTTTTAATGGAAATCGATTTAATGCACTTATAAAAAAAATAAAAATAAATAAAAAAAATAAATAAAATAAAAATTGTACATTTGTATGGGAGGGGATAGAAGGAGTGTACGGATCAAAACACATTTTTTTCTCGTTATTGATATTTCTATTTTTATACTTTGTGCAAAATATGAAGTTGATAGCTTTAACAGTTTCGAAGAAAAATAATTTAATTTAAATTTCAAAATTTCGTGAAATTTGTATGGAAGGGGGTAGAAGGAGTGAGGTGAAGTTGATGTTTATTTAATACTGATTGCAATTATAATAAAATTAATTCTGGCCAAAATTCGTTTTTATAACTTTGCTAGTTTCATTGAAAATCGAAAAAATGCATTTTTCAAAATTATGCATTTGTATGGGAGATATGGGATGTAGAGGCAGTGAAGAGATCGGCACAATATTTTGTGATGGAAATGATATATACATCATTATACTTTAACCCAAATTTAAAGTCAACAGCTTAAATAGTTTCGAAGAAAAATCAATTTCTGAAAATTTCGTGAAATTTGTATGGGACGGGGTAGAACGAGTGGGGGGATGTGACCCGTTTACGAGCTTAAGGTTACTTTTTTGCTGAGAATGACACACAACAAATTTCAGCACGATAGCTCAAATGGATCGAGAGTTACGTTGCAGACAGACGGACAGCCAGCCAGACCGACAACAAATATTTCTGTAACCTTGGCGGCTCTGTGCGAGCATTATTTCTTAGCGTTACAAACGGTAAGGCAAACACAATATACTCTCAGATTTCATCTATAGGGTGGTTCATCCATTGGTTTCTTTTTAAATCATAGGTTATTTTGACAATGAAAGCTGTTTCCCGCTCGAAATCTTGACAGAAAGTCAGTATCATACCTCCGCGGAACGAAATGAGTCGCTTTACACTTGAACAACGTTGGGAAATATTGAAAACTTATTTCCAAAGTGGGTGAGGTGTAGCCCATACAGTGTGTTTTCTGGTGTTTGGCGATGTCAATTGGCCGCCTCGGAGCTGCGATTTAACTCCTTTGGATTTTTTTTTTTTGGAGAACCGATGTTATGCCAACAATCCAGAAACGATTCAAGCACTTAAGGCCAATATCATCCAAGCAATCCGTGAGCTACAGCCCGAAATCATCGACATGGTCTTGGAAAATTAGAGTGACAGCATGCGCTACTGCGTAGCCAGCTGAGACAGCCACTTGAACGAAGTTGTATTCCATCATTAATGGGAATGTTTGCTCTTACTAATGAAGCCATAATACATGAAAAAAATTTAATTTTGTTCATTTTATTGCATTTTTAAAAAGAAACTTGTATTTGGCCCACCCTACAGAGTATAAATATATACAAAAAATTGATTAAAAATGACATTATTAAATATATTAAAATAAAGGACAGTATACCAGCTCTCAAATTCCAGCGTGCTTTTAAAATTTCAAATGTTCCTAGCAGTTGACGGGAGAGGTTTTGGTAATATTGTATATTACACATGTTACTTAATTGTAAGAAGTGTAACAAACCAATATTTTTAAAAAGTAATTGCTTCCCCTAGCTATTACCTATATATCACGCCACGCCACTGGTCTCTATGGCTGCGTGTGCATTCCAACGATAACTCAAGCAGAACAAACAGAAAAAAACGATAGCATAGGGCTCCTCAATGCTGCTGAGATGGACACATTCTGTATATTTGTGCAATAATAAGGACGACGAATAGAGCAAGGAAGATTTTACTTTTCACATCTTTTTTTTACGGTCGCCAAAATAACTTAGGGGTTCACCCTTTAACGTGCGATCCACAGTTGAGTTGAGATGGGTAAGTAAAACAAATGGATCTAAGGCAATTTGTAGAGAAATACAGGAGGGTAAGTTACCTGGTGGTGGTTGGATTGTAGGGTAGGCATCTGATCGGCGTCATTAGGCGACGCCCAGTGTTGTAACTGTCATATACACATCAATTGTGCTCATCATACCTCCACGTGGTAGCCACCGGATACTGGTCTTGTCCATCTGGACTTGACTTGCTGAACTGATGGCCCTCCAAGTTGGGGGTTGGGCAATGTGCTAACAACTCATCCTCGGAAAAAACCACTCCCGTTTCGAAAAAACAAGAACGTACACAGGAAAACAAAACTTATGTTATATAAAATGATTATACGACCTGTGCTATGCAGCGAAACGTGGACATTAACTCAGGCGTCCGAAAAACTTCTTAACGCCTTTGAAAGAAAGGTCCTCAGAAGAATCCTCGGACCTGTGAGGGAAGACTCGATCTGGAGAATACGACACAATAGAGAATTTTATGCCATCTTCACGATCCAGAAGTGTCAACCCTCATAAAATTTAAAAAGTTACAATGGGCTGGTCATGTGGAGCGGATGGATGACGGAAGAATTCCCAAACGCACACTAAAAGGGAAAGTCAACGGACAAAGACCGGTCGGAAAACCACGAAAGCGCTGGGAGGATTCGATTGACGCAGACAGCAAATCACTGCTAAGATTTTCAAACTGGAGAACGCGATCACTGAACCGAGATGGATGGAGGCAAAGCATTCAGGAGGCCAAAGCCCGAATTGGGCTGTAGCGCCATCGTAAGTAAGTAAGTTTCCTGGTAATATACTCCACATCATTGCCCTCCGAGAGATAAAGGACTGCCTTAATTTCATAGTTCTCCACGATAAAAACTTCACAACATACTATGCTTTTTATATTCTAGATGAAATCTGAGAGTATATTGTGTTTGCCTTACCGTTTGTAACGCTAAGAAATAATGCTCGCACAGAGCCGCCAAGGGTACAGAAATATTTGTTGTCGCTCAAAAACTTCGATTCCGAGTTGCTGTCTGTCCGTCTGTCCGTCTGTCTGTCCGTCCGTCTGTCTACAGCATAACTCTCGAACGCTTTGAGCTATCGTGCTGAAATTTTTTGTGTGCCATTTTTATCAAAAAAGTAACTTTAAGTTCGTGAATGGGCTACATCCCCCCACTCCTTCTACCCCCTCCCATACAAATTTCTCGAAATTCAGAAATATTAAGAAATTGATTTTTCTTTGAAACTATTTCAGCTATTGACTTGAAATTTAAGTCAAAGTATAATGATATAAATGTCATTAATATACGGAATATTGACCCGATCCCCTTACTCCTTCTACCCCCTCCCATACAAATGGACAATTTTGAAAAATATATATTTTCGATTTTCATTGAAACTAGTAAAGCTGAAAAGACGAAATTTTGTCAGAATTAATTTTACTATAATAGTAATTTATTTTAAAAATAATTATCAACTTCACCTCACTCCTTCTACCCCCTCCCATACAAATTTCACGAAATTTTGAAATTTAAATTAAATTATTTTTCTTCGAAACTGTTAAAGCTGTCAATTTGATATTTTGTATAAAGTATACAAATAGAAATATTAATAATGCGAAAAAAATTTGTTTTGATCAGTGTACGGATCAAAACAAATTTTCTACCCCCTCCCATTCAAATGCATAATTTTTGTTAAATGCATTTTATCGATTTCCATCCAAACTAGAAAAAGTATAAACTTAAAATTTTGCCAGAATTTGTTTTTTAATAATTGCAATAAATGCCAAAAAAAATTATCAGCTCCTCTTCACTCCTTCTACCCCCTCCCATACAAATATCTGTATTATAAATTCAAGAAAAGCATTTCTCCTTCGAATATATTAGAACTATCGAATTTGAAATTGAATCAAAGCGTGGTGATAAGGATGATGATAAGAAGTTTCAAAATCATCTTAAACGCTCCACTTCCTCTGCCACCTCCCATACAAATGCATCAATTTCAGGAAAACTATGTCCAATTGAAAATAATGAAAGCTACAAACCTTAAATTCAGCACGAAATATTTTGCATAGCACATTAGGTGTCATATCCAAAAATTACAAACCTTCCTCCTCTCCTTCTACCACCTCTCATACAAAAGTCACTATTAATTATTGAAAAGAATTGGAGGTGACATATTTTTCGGTACATTGAACTCATTGAACTCATTTCATCTAGAGTATCATATGATTGGGCTTTACGCCCAATCATAATTCTTTTATGTTTTTATTTGTTATTGTCGAACGGTTGTTAGCACTTCGCACAACCCCTTATCTACGAATCTCGTATTTCCTAGGGGGTGGGGGAGGGCATTTAAAAGAGAAGGTATTAGGGCTAAGTTTCTTTTTGTATTTACCATGGAAATATTTATAATAAACGCAGAGCAGTCCAATATTTCGACGATGTTCTATAGAATCTAATGAGGCGGATACATCTTCATCTCCAATTAATGATATCGCATGTTTTTGGATACGGTGGAGCATAGATAGGTGTAATTTTACGGTCTCAGTCCAAACATGTGAGCTGTACTTCAGACGTGGCCAGATGTAAGCCTTTTAGATGGTAGCTAGCTCAGATGCAAATAAAATTGAATGGAGGGGAAAAAAGGGGCGAACGGAATGGAACGAAACTTCCCGATCTTAATATTGTTCACACCATAATACTATATTCAAGTTTTCAAAAAGTGCAGTCACAGGCGTGGCAACCGGTAAGAAGGGGGTGGGGTGGATGGCTCGCTCCTGAGTAAAGTGCGGTTACTCAACAAATAATAAAATAAAAAGGAGATTAGCAGGACAGCATCAAGAAAATGGCGTTCAATACTTATGATTTTTTTTATATTGTAAGGCTCGATAGTGACGACTAGAGTTACTGTATAGGAACGGACCTTCCCTTATTAGAGTTAGGACACTAGGCTATAGTACAGAGCGGGAAATTTTCAAATCCAGGATCTTAGTTCAAGTATTTTACTTTATTTTCGGTGATCGATTTTCTTCTCGTTGAAATTTCAGGCCAAGCATAAATTTAAACTCCCGAGAAATGCGTTTCAAGTCGCTTATAGTGAAATCGCAATCTTCTATTATCTTTTCAGTATGAGCTGTCACTCGTCGACTTTTTAAATATCGACGAGTGACAACTCGATTAACGGACCCAATGTCAAATTCGACACCAGCAGAAGAGGGCGCGTTCGTATACAGTAACTTTAGTGACGACTAGAGTGACGAGTGAAGAAGAAGACACACTGTATCAGTGTCTGGCAGATACATATGTTATAATCAACACCTGCGAACTGACCATCCATAATTTACCATTCGTGGAGTGGTGAGTTCAGTGATTTATTTTGCAAATCTCATTCACCCTAAGACAAAGTGTGCCTTCAAAATATTTGTTTCTGACTTTTTAGTTAAGTATTATAAAGCTCGCACAGTTTTTGATGAGAACCTACCAAAAAATAAAAACGGTCGACACTTTTTTAAATTTCGCTGCAAATATAGGGCTTCACCTTTGCCACACTATGGTAAAGCGTCTATAGTGACGACATGCCGAAAGTAAATCGCTAATCGTTAAAATTATTATAATAGCAAAATCCTGGCTCAAATTCGATGTTTTAAGCGACAATAAATATTTTTTACTATTGGCGACTCTGTCCGAAGAGTAGAGGAATTTTGAAAATCAATCATAATGTAAACTTACCGCTTACCCACGCGAGTATTAACCACTCAATAAATGTAGGTTCAGCACCTCTTTTCGTGGGAAGTTCGTCTTGAATAACTGCAGCTTGTTGCCAAAACCAGCCTCCTATAAATGTTTCAATTCGTTGCGATGCGAGCATCAATAAAACTAGAAATGAAGCATTTATAATTCTATATATAATAAAAATTTATAATAATAATAATAATATTCTCTTTTCTTACACAGAAATGTAAAATATGAAGCGCTATGGCATATAAACTTGATAAACGGCTTTCTCATTGTTTGACCAATACCGGAATAT
This sequence comes from Chorisops tibialis, assembly GCA_963669355.1. Lineage (NCBI taxonomy): Eukaryota > Metazoa > Arthropoda > Insecta > Diptera > Stratiomyidae > Chorisops > Chorisops tibialis. The sequence continues at coordinate 264,227,568 of OY770262.1, read as the reverse complement.
GGAGCAGTTATGTAGGCCAATGAAAACAACGGAAATAAAATGCCTGTGTAATAATAATTATACAATAAAGGAATTTAAAAACGAAATCGCATTTTATTTAACCAATTCGAATAATTTCTAACGCTTGCAATGCCATATTTTTTCTACGGAATCCTGGTAATCCTTCGTACCAGATGCTGGCAAGCAACTGCTGTACATTCGGATGTGCGACAAACTGAAATGAAATCAAACAAAAATAGATAAAAAAAAAAGGTATAATCACGTCGGTACGAGTCACACACTTAACAATTTTTAAGCAGCTTTATCAAACGATAATGAATAATAATTAAAAATTATTATTCGTAGGGCATGTTGGGATGTATCGGATAAGGTCGTGGTGGAAAATGATTATTATTAAGATTTAAATGCGAATAAAAAGTTTGATGTGTTTTTAAGTAATTAGTGCTAAACATCTATGATTATGGATGCAATAAAAGAAGGACGATGACATTGATAGATGAGCGGAGGGTGTGTGGGTAGTGTATTGTCATTGATTTAAAAATTCTCAATAAATAAATAAAAAGCAAAAAATGGACTATTTTCAAAATGCTTTTACTCGCCAATGAAAGCGTTCATTCAAATAGGAGACCATATACATACATTAAAGCTTAAAACAGCTATTCTAAACAAAATAGTGCACTAATTACAATTTTATAGAAATTTATCACTCTTTCATCTGCTACTTATTTCCATACTTAACGAAGTTTAACTACTTTTCTTCGATTATTTTCAAGCTATTAACCTCAAAATTGTAAAAATCCAAAACGAGTTGACTCAAAGCTTCCCAATGTAGTTAGGTCTCAAACAAGGAGATGGTCTCGCCCCCAAGCTGTTCAACTTGGTGCTCGAGTATGTCGTCAGGAAGGCAACTTCAGTAACCTCAGTGGACACCAGAGGTACGCTACTCGTAAAATCCGCACAGTTGGTGGCGTATGCAGACGACGTGGATATTCTGGCCTGATCAATACTATGTGTTAAGGAGGTATTCCAGGAGTTGGAGTCGGCAGCGGGTGAAGTAGGGCTCAGGATCAATGAAGCGAAAACTAAATACAAGGCCCAGACACGAAGTACTGATCCAGAGAGGCAGAATATTACTATGGGCGAATACAACTTCGAGCAGATGAATGAATTCGTATACCTGGGAGCTCTTCTCACAAAGGACGCCAATGAACGACATGAAATCCAAAGAAGAATCACGACAGCTAACAAAGCATTTTATGCGGTCCTTCCCATAATGAAATCAAGGAATGTCCATCGAAACAATAAACTACGCATCTTCATGATATTAATTCGTCCTGTGCTGTTATATGGATGCGAATCGTGGACCTAGACGGTGGTGTCCGAGAATTTAATCGACACGTTTAAGCAAAAATTCTTCGATAGATGTACGGAGCAGTTAAGGAAGGAGACGACTTGCGAATTCGATACAACCATGAGCTGTATCAACTATTTGACGACCCACCAGCGTCTATCGTGATGAAACACCGTAAGCTTCAATGGGCCCGCAAGGGGGTAGTTGTAGTATGAGGTTTTACCAATTCCTGCAACTATCTTTGGAGTTAGCGACTCCGCGGACCTGAGCTAACTATCCCCCTCTAGGATGGGGGCTGTAGAATTCACCCACAGCCAGTCCTGCTTGCCCTAAAAATGGCAAATGGACACTCACTGGATCATGGGCTTATCACCCGTGATCTTAAGACCTAAATGATACGAGAAACGGATACATCGCCTCGGATACGGACTGATCCTACGGTAACGACTTTTGGCATTCGAAAACGGACTATGATTGGCTTCTGGAATGTTCGAACATTGAATGACGGGGGAAGAGCTGGGGTTACTCGGTCCTTGCACCGCCAATCAGTGATCGACCGTGAAATGAAGCACTATAACATCCAAATCTTGGGCTTGAGCGAGGTCAGGTGGACAGGATCAGGAGAAGAACGAACCCCTAGCGGAAACACTATTCTGTACATTGGCCCTGAAAGTGAAGCCAGAAATGGCGTGGCGTTCGTCCTTACGCCGAGAGCGAGAAACAGTCTCATTAGCTGGGAACCAATCTCGGATAGGATTATCGTCGTCAGGCTCAGGACCAGTGTCAGAAACGTCACAATTCTGCAGTGCTACGCACCAACTAATACCGCAACATCTGGTGACAAAGAGGAGTTTTATAGCCAACTGAGTGCCACCTTCGAACGTGTTCCAAGAGGTGATATTATTATCATCTCGGGAGATATGAACGCCCAGGTTGGATCAGACAACACTGGACTAGAACACGTCATGGGGAGGCATGGTGACCCTTGGGTCGACGCTTCACGACCTTGGATTAAGAGACCCGAAAACGGCGAATTATTTGTGGAGTTCTGTAGTACTCGGCAAATGGTCATCGGAGGGACCCTTTTTCCACACAAGAGTCATAATAAAACATCTTGGGTTTCCCCTGATGGTGTTACTCAGAACCAGATCGACCATTTGGCTATAAGTCGCCGATGGAGAAGATGTCTCCTCGATGTGCGAGCGAAACGTGGAGCTGACGTGGGGAGCGATCACCACTTGATGGTTGCCTGCTTGAGATTGTGTACAGCAGCTATCCGACGACCACAAATTCTTCAAATGAAGCGCAAGCTTAATGTGGATAAACTCAGAGATCCCAACAAAAAACGCGAATACACCACCATTCTACGCGAAAAGTCATCCACATTGGGTGAACATGAAATGCGCACACTGGACGCCAATTGGGAGGCAACCAGAAACACTTTTCTAACTAGTGCTGAAGAATCTGTGGGATATGTGCAAAGCGGTGAGAAACCCTGGATGTCACAAGACACATGGGACAAGGTTGGCAATTGGAAAAAAGCCAAATTGGCAATCATCTCTCAACCCGATGTCAACCAACGAACGCCCGACTTGAGGCAGAACTACCGCGATGCTCACATACAGCTTAAAAAGGCTGTTAGACGCGACAAGAGAAAGGCCATTGAAGATCTGGCAAACAAGGCAGAATCTGCGGCTTACCTTGGGGATATGGGTTCACTTTTCAAAATCATGAAACAGTTGACGAACAGGAATTTCACCGCCAACCACCTGGTGAGAGATGTCAACGGAACTCTCCTTAATATGAGTGAACACCAGTTGCGACGATGGAAGGAATACTTCTCTGATATTTTAAACATCTTGTCAGATGAAGATATTCCGGAAACAGAACAACTTCCAAACATCCAACCGCAACAATCCTCTATTAGGGACGATCCCCCAGATAAGGAAGAGATAGTTTCCGCCATTCGGTCAATGGCGGGAAGGAAAGCTCCAGGTATAGACGGACTACCAACCGAACTCCTCAAAGCGGACCCGGAAATAACAGCCGATATACTCCTCCCACTCTTCACTAAGGTGTGGAATGAGGGAAGATATCCGACTGAATGGAAGGAGGGCGTCATTGTGAAAATTCCGAAGAAGGGCGACCTTCGGGATTGTGGCAATTGGCGTGGTATATGTCTACTTACTGCCGTATCAAAAATTATGGCTAAGGCAATTCTCAATAGGATTAGTGATGTCGTCGAGAGCACTCTCGAAGTTTATCAGGCTGGATTCCGTAAAGGGTCGTCTTGTACCGACCACACAAATACCCTACGGATAATATTAGAGCAGTCAGCCGAAATGGGTTCGCCACTACATCTCATGTTTGTGGACTTCGAGAAGGCTTTCGACAGCATTAAGCGAGATTGCATATGGAATGCTTTGCGTAGGAGAGGTATTCCAGATAAGGTCATAGCTATGATTAAAGAATCCTACGAAGATGCAAGGTGTCGCGTCTTGCATAGAGCAGAGCTGTCCGAAAGCTTCCCTGTGAACGGGTGTCAGACAAGGCTGCATATTATCACCAGCCCTGTTTCTGGTGGTAATAAATGACATCTTGAAAGCTGCACTGGAAGGTGGGGAAGGTAAAGGTCTTCAATGGAGACTATTTAACATCTTAAGTCACCTTGATTATGCTGATGACGTGTGTTTGCTTGCACATACCCGTTCGGACTTAGAGTCAAATGTTCGCTCGTTGCATTCTAAATGCAAAGAGGCGGGACTGAAAATAAATGTGCGTAAAACCAAGTACATGCACATGGGTTCGAACGCAAGCACACCGATTGTTCTTAATGGACAGGATGTGGAAGAGGTGCAAGATTTTTGCTATCTCGGAAGCATTGTCAGCATGGACGGCGGAGCCGAAAAGGATGTTGAGGCTCGGCTAAATAAAGCCCGTCAGGCCTTCGGTATCCTTTCCCCTTTCTGGAGGTTAAGAGAGATCTCCCTTCGCACGAAGCTGCGAGTTTTTGACGCATGCGTCAAATCCGTGTTGTTATATGGTTGTACTACGTGGAAAGTGACCGTTCGACTTACCAAGAAACTACAGACTTTCGTAAACCAATGCCTCCGGCGCATTTTAGGAATATTCTGGCCAGAAGTAATCTCCAACGACGAACTTTGGAGTACAACTCGCCAGACTAAAATAGGTATTGAGATTCAACGGCGAAAGTGGCAGTGGATCGGTCATACTTTGAGGAAACCAGAGCAAAACATCGCAAAACAGGCTCTGGATTATAACCCTCAAGGAAGACGTCGGGTTGGTCGACCATGTAACACATGGAAGCGAGCAGTTGAGCAGGAGGCCAGAGGAATAAACAAGTCCTGGCAACAGCTTAAAGCCGATGCTCAGGACCGCGCCTTGTGGAAGAGAGTTGTTTCTGTCCTATGCCCCTATAGGGGGTCTTAACAGGAATTTGATTTGATTGATTCAATGGGCCACGTGGAGCGAATGAACAAGGAACGAATTCCAAAACGAGTGCTTCAGGCAAAGCTCAAGGCAACCGATCGCAGGGTAAGCCACGAAGGCGATGGAAGGACTCAGTCGACGCAGATTGCAGATCGCTTCTCGATTTTTCAAATTGGAGGACGCGTTCGTCAGACCGAGATAACTGTAGGAGGCGCATCCGAAAGGCCAAGGCTCTATATGAGCTGTAGCGCTATTGCATCATCATCATCAACCTCTAAATTGGCGTATATGATTTTAGTAGCAATGATATTCAATTACGGAAAATCTATTGAAATGCCCTCCCGGTCTTTAATATATGTATGTCAATTTTCAGGCCAGTACGGCATCTCAAGTGTTAATTTTTTTGAGGATTCTAGTTTCGGGTACCCAAACTCAATATTTTATCTGTTTATAAATAAAAATTTTGTTTTGTGCGGTTGGTGAAAGGTGGTGAGTGAATGTTAATAATTTTTTAATTTTTAATCATGTTCTGCACTGAATATCAGTTTCATATTTGTTTAGCTATTAATGTGTTAGCGATAATTGATTTATTGAAAATAATTTGGTAAAAGTTTTCGCAATGTATTTTTATTTGGTCACACCCAAGATACACTTTTTAAAATTTCAAAACGTTACAAGTCAAAGCTTAGTAAAAGTAAGAAGTAGAAATTCAATCGGATTATAGAGTCTTCAACTCCTGGAACACCTTAACACAAAGTATTGATAGGGCCAGAATATCCACGACGTCTGCGTATGCCACCGACTGTGCGGATTTTACTAGTAGCGTACCTCTAGTGTCCACTGAGATTACTGAAGTTGCCTTCCTGACGACATACTCGAGCACCAAGTTAAAGAGCATGGAGGCGAGACCATCTCCATTGGAATGCTTTGAGTCAACCCAGTTTTGGATTTACTAGAACTAGTTTCGGTAGGACACCTTGATCAGTCGTTATTCTGTACAGAGCATTACGGTATTTACTATCGTATTCTTGACAAATGTCGACGAACAGTTGGTGCACATTTATATCATATTCCCTGCATTTTGCTAGCATCTGTTTTACTGAGAATAACTGGTCCGGTGTCGACTGTCCGGATCTGAAGCCGCCTTGATATTCGCCGATGTTTGCATTCTTCATCCTTACAGAGGGTAGGTTGCGTTTGTAACGTTGTCTCATTTCTTTCACGGTAGTAAATGCTGCGCGCACGTCATTTCTCTTCAAGTTTTCATCCAGTGATAAAATTTTGTCATTGTTCATTTTCCGTTGTTTTCGTCGTCAATGGGGCATATGGCCATCTCTATTCTACGTCGTCGTAGCCAGCGAATGATGTTACTGTCCACAATATGAGGATTGTGCATTCTTTGTGGTGGGCCATCACGATAATCCTTCCTATACTCAATGGGGCGTACGACCATCTCCATCACCATTCTCTACGGTCTTCGTCAGCGCATGAAGTCGATGTCACTATCCACACGACGGCAGCTGTGTCTTTAACGCGCCACAAGCTCCTTATGGCACATATGTATACACAATGAGCGATATGACTATCCCCACGACTGCTCCCATAGAATAGATTTGTGGAGAGTTTGGCGAAAATAATACAGGAGCGAAAAAAACCTTTTATCATCTTCTTCTTCAATGGCACTACATCCCAAATCGGGCCTTGGCCTCCTGACCTTCAGGTTCCTTAACAGTTTTATTTGTTATTGTGGAAGGGTTGTTAGCCTTTCGCACAACCCTCTATCTGCGAATTTCCATGTTCACAGGTTGATATAACCCATATATACCCACGTAGGCAGTGTGGTAAAATTATATTGTACCTTGGACCGGGATTTGAACTCGTGACCTTTAGAATGTAAGCCAACACACTACCCACTAGGCTACACGCATACCTTTTTTTTATCATACTAGCTTCTAAATTTGTTGCCATCTATCAATTTAAGTTTACACTTCTAATACGTTCTTTTGTTATGCTAAAATGACGATTCTAGATCTGTGCGTTTCTAGTATGACTGCCTATTGTTACCTATCCTTGATTAAAATGCACAAATGAGTGGGTAATGGAGATCGATAAAAGTTAACCCTCTAACCGACAAGCGTTCCTATACGAACGCATCACAAAAGTCAAATTTTGTTGCCAACTAGAAACATTTACATGTGAACCTGAATTCCTGTCTTAGGGCAATACTTCAGTGAGTACATGTGTCAAAGGACGAACGCGATCTGATGTTTCGTTTGACATTTATGAATTGTTTTGTGTTAGATTTCGCGTCGAGAGCTCGTACAAATTTTTCTGCGTGTAAAATTTTTTTAAAGTCAATAAAAACAATATAATTTTCTCTGAGTTATTTAAAACTTTTTCAAGTGAAAAGTGCTATTATCCAGTGATTTGATTAATTTTAACGCCGTGCAGGTGAGTAAATTTGATGCGGTAGGAACGCTTGCCGTTTTACGCAACATTTTTTCCCCTTTTGCATTTTTCCATTTGCTAAATTTTTTCTCACCTTTTGCATAGAAATGAGTAATAGAAGGCAAAGTGTATTTAAATTGAATGAATTAAGTGAAGAAGAGGTGATGGACCTCTTGAATTAGGTCGAAATGGACGAAGATGACAGCGATTTCGACGGCAGCGTGACACTCTTCGATTTCGATCCACGTGTCGATAATTTTGAAAAAGACGTTGTTGAAGCAACAGAGCCGCAACCATCTACTTCCATTGCTGTACCAGCTGAAAAACCGCCAGCGCTGAGGCTAGCAAAAAGACCCCAGTCACTATTACCACATATGGAAATGACTGGCCCTGTAGTTACCCCGTCTACAGGTGAGTTTACTGGAGCAGGTAAATTTCCAAACGAAAAAAAAAGTAAATTGATAAACATTTTCCTCCATTTTTAATTTTCAGATATTACATCAATTGCAAAAGACGCAAACGAATTTTCCAAAATCGTGTGGAAGATGAAGAATCTGCAATTGCACGTAAATGATGTTGCGTTTCAAGGTGACAGTAGCTTGCCAACGGCTATAAATAAGCTAGTAACGCCAATGCAGTTTTTTTGCTATTTTTTCACTCACGTAGCCGAAGAAACAAATCGACATGCATCGGCTGAGAATATAAACACCGTCTTCAAAACAGATGCAACAGAGGTGTATAGATATGTCGGTATATTGTTATATATGTCAACATACCGCTATCCAAATCTTGATAGCTATTGGTCAGAACATTCTTTCTCCCCCATTGCCAAAACAATGCCGGTGAAGCGGTTCATGGCCATAAAGAAGCATTTGTCATTTGGAGACGAGGCCAATCGCAAAAAGAAAGGACAGCCGGGTTATGATGCTCTTTGTCGGATTCGAAAGCTAGCCACTGTATTTAATGACCGTTTCAATTCCGTTCCCAAAACGGCGCGACTCTTTGTGGATGAACAAATGTGCTCAACAAAGATGCGGCATCATCTTAGACAATGCATGCCAAATAAAGCCGATAAATGGGGAATAAAATTGTTTGTGCTCTGTGATTCGAGTGGATACGCTATCGTTTCGAAATCTACAATGGTGCTGGAGATAATGTAGTGCTCGACGGACAGCCCGACCTTGGTAGCGCTGCGAACGTTATCGTTCGCTTATCTCAAACGATTCCGTATTTCAAGCATCACATATTATATTTCGATAATTTTTATACCTCGATTCCATTGCTGGTATATTTGCGTGCTAGAGGAATCTACAGTTTGGGCACAGTCCGTGTGAACAGGATTTCGAACTGCAAGCTTCCAAACGATGATGCCGTGAAAAAAGAAGAAAGAGGATATTCAGCTGAATGTGTTGGCTCTGCATATGGTGTTGATATTTCAACGGTACTGTGGAAAGATAACAAATGTGTCCGACTGGCATCAACATATGTTGGAACAAAGCCGTTTAGCCGCTCAAATCCAGACAAACAGCCCCGAAAAGCAGTCGAAGTGGATTGTCCAGAAATAATAGTCGAGTACAATCGTCACATGGGTGGCGTTGATTTGATGGATGGTCTAATGGGCCGGTACCATATCAAAGCGTAAACCCGAAATGTAATGGTACGAATTTTTTACCATCTAATTGATATGGCTGCAATCAATGCTTATTTTTTGTATCGGCGAATGCACGCAGCAAGGGGCAGTGATTCCAGTGATGTCTCAGCCGCAGACATCGATTTGTTCAATCTACCACAGTTCCGAGAAAAAATTGCTGCTGGTCTCGTCTCGTATACCCAAAAACGCGTCATTGGTAGACCATCACGCTCGTCAACACCCACAACACCGACACCACCATCAACACCACCGCCGTGCAATTTGAGGATTGGTCAAACCGCCAGGCATCCCGTGGACGATATTCGATTTGATAGACTGGACCACAATCTCATCATGCTAACAATTTAAGAAAAAAGAGACTGCAAGCTTTGCAAGAAGTCCACACAATTTTTTTGTACAAAATGTCGGTTGCATTTGTGCATCACAGTAGCGAAAAACTTTTTTAATGCTTACCATAGTTCTTAGATTAATATTTTTTCCCTTTCTTTCACCTTTTGTATCTTTTTTGTGAATAAATCCTGTTATTCAGCATAAACTACCATGTTTATATCTTTTTATTTTTATACTCTAGATGAAATCTGAGAGTATTATAAGTTTGCCACAAAGTTTGTAACGCCAAGAAATAAGGCCCCGAGAAAAAAATCAATGATACAGAAGTTCATATAATCACTCAAAAATCTCAAAACCGGATGTCCGTCCGTCCGTCCGTCCGTCCGTCCGTCCGTCTGTCCGTCCGTCCGTCCGTCCGTGTCCTCTCTAGCTTGAGAACGCGTTGAGCTAGAAAGTTCAAATTTTGTATACGTCGTTTTTAACAAAAAAGTAAGGTCAAGTTCGTGAACGGGCCAAATCGCTCCACCCCTTCTACCCCCTCCCATACAAAATGACACAAATGCGCAATTTGACAATAAACGGATTTGCTCGAAAAGTATAATAGCTATTAGCCTGAAATTTGGAATGTATTACTTTTATGATAATATCAATCTACCGTATAAAAATTATGCGTGTCCTTCCCCTCCTTCTACCACCTCCCATACAAACTGTACTTGTCATGAATTACTCTAAGCCAATTTATTCAGTGCGCATAAAATTTAGCGGGCTGAAATTGTGCATTAAATTTTTATTTAAAATTGTTAGAAAGGTCAAAAAAAATTAGACGATTAGCTTCACCCCTTCTACCCCCTCCCATACAAAATGGCACAATTTCGCAATTTGACAATAAATGGATTTACTCGAAAAGTATAAAAGCTATTAATCTGAATTTTGGGATATATTACTTTCATAATGATTTAAATTCACAGTAGAAAAATTATTTGCGTCCTCCCTCTCTTTCCACCCCCTCCCATACAAACTACACTTTTTCATGAAATGCTCTAAGTCGATTTTCTCAGAACATTTAACATTTATCAAGCTCATATTTTGTAATAAATGCTTAATTAGCATTATCACTTAGATCAGAAAAAATATTTGATTAGCCTCACTTGCTTCTACCCCCTCCCATACAATATGACACAGTTTCACAACTTCACAAAAAATCGATTTTCTTGAAAAGTATGAATAGCACTAGTCTGAAATTTAAGGGATGTCAATTTTATAATATTCCTAGTTATTTCTGAAAAAATTACTAAAATCCCCCCACTCTTTCTACCACCTCCCATACAAACTGCACATTTTCACTAAATCTAACTCACTAATTTTCTCAGTTCCCATTCATTTTTTGGAGCAAGCATTTTGTGTAAAACATTTTTATAACTACTTTAGCATGATGGGGAAAAAATTTGATCAATGCTATAATCCCTTCTAACACTCCCCTTACAAAATTTCTTGGGATCACAAAAAATTTCATCTAGAGTTTCGTAAGATTGCGCTTTACGCGCAATCGTAGCCCTGTTATGTTTTTACACTTAAACCGGCAAGCGTTCCTTTAGGAACGTATCCTTTTTCAAAACCTGGCGACAGACTGCGCAGGTATTTTTGTTTGAAAATTTAAAGATATGTTTGTTAGACTTAAAAAATTCCCAATGAAAAATATTCGCCTATTCAATTTCGCCGGTTAGAGGGTTAAATAATAACAGTGGAAGTTGTTTTTGAAGCATTGCACTAGTTTTGAAATAAACTTGCCTCAAATAGGAAAGGAATGTGTAGAAGTGCATTTAAGTCACTTTTTGATAAAAACTATATTCGACGAAACTACAGTGTTCTAATATAAAGTATAAAATAAAAAATCAATAAACTTTATATATAATAATATACTATACTTTTTTTTGTCGAAGCTTAATTGCAAGTTTTAGTCTATTTAAGTGCATTCTCTGGCCATGCTCGTAAACAGGTTCAGTAGGATCATGGTTCAATAATATTTCTAATTCATTTGATGTTCTAGTGTGGTCTAAAAGCGCAGTTGCAAAATCCTGGCATTGTTTTCGAAGTTCTTGGTATTCGTTCTGGAGAAAACAGATTGTTAATAAACGGCTTATACAAAAAATATTAATACTTACTTTGAATTCGTGTTCCAGAAAGCTGAGCCTGCGTAATTCCCACGAAAGCTCAAATGCGGTTAGAATAGGATCCTTAGAGGATAATGCTATAAGACTCGGACTGGCAAGTGCCCGATAGGCATTGATTCGTGATCGCGAATGGCGCAAAGAATCTTCGTGGCGGGATAAAACACATTCATCGCACCCACATCTTTGGTGATTTCAAAATACATTACAATTATATTATAATTATTATACTGATATTGAAGAATACAAAAATATACGTCATCTGAATGAAAATCATAATTTAAATCAAATGTCATGTATTATCTTATTGTACTTAAGGTAAAATTTAGGTCCAACACATTTAGCCAGGCTGCAAGTTTTATTGATGGCAATTTTAGAGGACAAACTTGTTTTGATAAAACACAAAAGCAAAGCAAAAATCGACCATCAGCCTACGCAATAAAAACTTTCCAACGCTTTAAGCCATCCATCTGAAATGCTTTCCATGCCATTTAAAGAAAAAAAGTAATTTGAACGGGTCAATTCCTCCTACCACTTCCCATGCAAATTATTTAAAATTTCTGAATTAAAAAAAATATGTTGTTCTTCTGTCAATGCTATCGACTAAAAAATTCCACCAAATTGATGAATATCAACTTCTACCGCTCTTATACAAATAGATAATTTCAGAACATAAATTAATTAAAGTTTCTTAAAAACTAGAAGAGTAGAAACATAAAACGTTGGCAAAATTTATTTTATAACAATATGCTTCGAAAACTATTAACTTTATATCTAAAAACAAATATACGTCAATTTTAGGATATTTTCAAGTTTAATATAAAATTTAATTTGATCTACATTACCCTTAATAAAAGGAAGATAGTTTTCGGAAAATTATTCGAAATAAAATGTGCAAACGGTGTAAAAGTGAAACAGTTCCACTTCAAGAAGGTCTGTGTACTCAGTAGTTAATTTCTGTTCGTTTTCTATCTTTCAGTCCCCATAACATCTATAAATATTTGTCAGTAGCAGCCAGTAAAACTGAAAAATATACCAGCTTAACCACTCGTTACGGTCGTTCTCATCCCCTTCCCCAACCTTCCCAATTCCATTCCTTCCCTCCACGACTGTGTTTGTGCATTGCACAGAAAGTCTGAAATTGCCTATAAAGTCATTCTGTAGAAAAAAAAGACTAAGCTGCGAATTTATAACTATAATTAGACCTGTACTCTGCTATGGCAGCCATCAGAAAAAATGGTTAATGCCTTCAAGAGGAAGGTATTAGGACAAATCATCGGTCCGGTGAGAGAACAAGGTGCATAGCGAATTCAATATTACAATTAATCAATTTTGAAAACCGCTCGACTGACTGTTTCTAAATTTATTTTAAATAAATTTAAATTATCCGTCATGGAATTTGCGCTAGTTACCTCACCTAACATCATGTGGCATAGGGAGAGTTGATCCGCGGTCCAGTAATATTTTAATGATTTCGTAGTTATCGCGATGAGCTGCTAAAATTAAAGGTGTAATATCCGGCGTAAATGTAGAAGCATCTTCAGGCATTGTTTCCCAACTCTAAAATCATTAACAGCAAAAATTATTATTTTTTCTGTGCTTAAATCATTTATAGAATTTAATAGTTTTACGTGTGTCCCATCACTTTGCATGTTTACGTCTTCATGGTCAAGAAGAACTTCTACTGCTTCAACAAACTCTTCAGAAATTGCATGAAGTAAGGCATCTTTTGTGTCTACACTGTAGTTTATTAATAACTCGACCATTTCAAGATTTTCGTTGTCGATCGCCATAAGAAGGGCAGTTCTACCCAGTGGATCAACACAATTTATATTGATGTTATCCATTTCCTGAACTTGTTGCAGCATCCTAAAAATAAGAAATTAATTGTTTAAGTTATCGTCGGCTGAATATTGGTCGATAGTATGGACGCTTAATTAACACGTATGACAGGATTGTAAGCTAGAGAAAATAATTTTATTAGTTCATTAGATAGTATCGATAGGACTGTACTGTATAACATAATGCTGAAATTAGGAATTCCAGCGAAACTGGTCCGATTGACAAGGCTTATAATGATGAACTCAACATGCCAAGTAATGATCCAAAACGTCTTGACAATAAGCTTCCAAACATTTTACGGGCTGAAGCAAGGAGATGACCTTGCACCTACACTTTTTAATCTGGTTTTGGAATATGTCGTAAAGAAACTCTCAGTTGACACCAGAAGGACGTAATTGTTAAAATCATCGCAGATAGTAGCTTATGTAGATGGCATAAAACTTCACAACTGGGCGCCAATGAAGTTTTCGTTAATCTTGACATGGCAGCACGTTACGCATAAACGAAAACGAAACGAAAGTTATGTTGCAATCACGAAGAAACACGTCAATCAGACAAAATGTAATGGTAGCATACTATAACATAGAAAACGTGGACAACTTCATATATTTAGGAGCCAATCTCTCGAAAGACGGCAATGAAATCAAAAGACGCATAATGGTAGCAAACAAGACATACTATTCCGTACTACCGATAATAAAATGTAAAGACTTGCATAGAAAAACGAAGCTGCGAATCTACAAAACCATAATAAGACCTGTACTCTGCTATGGCTGTGAAACGTGGACGTTAATACATGTATTATGCATGCATGCAACAGAAAAAATGGCTAATGCCTTCGAGAGGAAGGTATTACAATGAATCCTCGAACTGGTGAGAGAACAAGGCGAATCTAGAATTCGATACAATCAAAAATTGTATACCATTTTTGAGGACTCAAAAATCTCTACTCTGGTCACGTACAGCGATTGGAGGTGAGAGGACTACCCAAACGTATACAAAAAGGAAATTCTTCTTCTACAATGGCACTACAGCCCAAATCGGGACTTGGCCTCCTGACTTTCAGGTTCCTTAACATTTTTTCATTATATATTGTGGAAGGGTGGTTAGACCTTCGCACAACCCTCTTTCTTCGAATTTTTCCTTTTCGTAGATTTTTTTTTTTTTTTAAGTGACACCGGAACTAGAGGGGTTGCCCTTTTGTACTGAAGCACAGCTCCGGTGAGGGGGGAATGATATTGGTTTTTGGGAATTTAGGGGATAGAGTTGGAAGTGGCTATGAATATTTCCCTTGAATTGCTGAATGTTGTAGTCGTGCGGGAACACCGAGATGGGCAGCGAGTTCCATATTCGAACAGTCCGGTTTAAAAACGAATCACGAAATTTGACAGTGCGACAGGAGGTGGGGTTGAGAGAATACTTATGAGCGCGCGAAGCAGCTCTAGTATTACGGGGTAAGGGCATACATGGAGGCATGAGATTAAAGATTTCGTCCGAACAATCTCCATTGTAGTAGCGATACAAAAGGGCTAGGGAGCTTACAGTTCGTCTATGCTCGAATTGAGCGATGAAGTGATGTCAGAATCTCCTATAATTTTAATGGTCCGAGACTGGATACTATCCAGATAGGAGAGAGAAGTTTTTGCAGCTCCCGCCCTCAGGTGGGAATTAAATTCAAGACGTGGTCTAATATAGGCCTTATAAATTGTTAATAGCCCAGAAGCGGTGAAGAAGTTTTTACATCGTTTTAGGTAGCCCAAGCATTTAGATACTTCCTTGGTGATGTTAAATATATGGTCGTTCCAAGATAAGTTATCTGTGATTTGGATACCTATAACATCTTAACACTTGAAGAAGTGGTTAGTGGCTGACCTCCGAATGTGATTGGGTCACGGATAGAGTCACGTTTGTGGGACACAAGACAGCACTGGGTTTTCGAAGCATTAAACTCAACTTGATTCTTATTGCCCCAGCTAAGAATTTTTGTCAAGTCGTCATTCAATGACTGAACCATGTACCTACGTTGTTCTACTAAGCTAGTACATCGTGCTAAGGACGCACTGTTGTAGTGATAGGAGAAGTCTAAGGTGCTGTCATCAGCGAAGCTATGTATAGGATTGAAAGTTGAAGATAGCAGGTCATTAATAAATGTCAGAAAAAGGGTGGGAGAAAGAACCGACCCCTGAGGGACACCAGCGTTAATTTTATAAGAAGAGGAAACCATACCATCCAATACCACACGCATTGAACGATTGGCTAAAAAACTTTCAATCCAGGAAATAAGAGAGTCGCCCAAACCAATAGCTTTAAGTTTGATTAAAAGGGCAGTGTGCCATACTCTGTCAAAAGCCTTGGAAATATCAAGAGCAATAACACAATATTCACCAAATTGGTGAATGCTCTTGTTCCAACGTTCTGTGAGGGTGGTTAAAAGGTCTCCTGTGGAACGTTTTTTGCGGAATCCATACTGTTTGTCGTCAATAATATCATTGATGTTGAGATATTCTATTACTCTATTATTGATGATTGTTTCCATGACCTTGGACAGAATTGAGGTTATTGCTATTGGGCGATAATTGGCGGGATTGGTGCGTTCTCCTTTTTTTGGAACTGGCTCAACATTTGCAAGCTTCCATGAAGATGGGACAATGGAGGACGATAAAGAGAGACGGTAAAGTTTGCATAGAGGTTTAGCTAGAGAAGCGCAACAATTTTTAAGGACAAGGGCAGGGATTCCATCTGGACCGGACGATTTATTAGCATCTAGATTCTTAAGAACTCGGTAAACGTTTCGCGGACGAATACTAATCTGTCCTAAGGAGGAATTAAGCGTAGTATACGTTGGAAGGCTAGAGTTCATTGGTGGTAAAGAAGAGTTGGCAGCGAATTGGTCCGCTAACATGTTTGCCTTCATGTAATAACCTCATTATTGTAGATTAAAGATGGAATTGAAGGTGACCAAGGTATACCCAAGCAGACAGTCTGCTGGGATTATGCGTCGACCGGGATTTGAACTTATGACCTTCGCATTGTAGACCAACACGCTACCCACTAGACTACAGCCTAGCTCAACAAAAAGGAAATGTGGAAGGAAAAAGGCCAGTCGGAAAACCGAGAAAACGCTTGGAAGATTCAATTGACGAAGATTGCTAACCGTTTCTGAAATTTTCAACATGGAGGACGCGGTCATTGGACTGAGAAAATTGAAGACGAAGCATACAGGAGGTTCAGGTCTGACTTGGACTGTAGCGCCATTGATGATGATGAGATACTGCAGTAAGATCATGCAATGTTCGGTATGAAAATAATAATGATATAATATTTATGAAGTTTTGTGATCGACATAGGAAAATAAAATTGCCTCTCTAAAAATGTTTTTTGCACGATTCATAAATAAATTAATGTGCAAAAAAATGCAGGAAATTTTGGGGCATTTGATATCTGGTGCATTGAGTTATTAATCTATGAACTTGAAAATTAGCAAATTTCATTTGAATCAATCCACGGAAGTTCAAGATATTATAACTGATCCAATACCATCAGACCTTTTACCCCATTCCATACAAAAGTATATTGCGACCATTTTTGATAAATCTACTAATAACAAACATAATTATTGAATGCTATGAAGGGGAAATTTTGTAAGAACATTTTATATTCTGCGTAATTCGTTTTTTTCTCGAAGGCTACATTTATAGCATTACAAATTGAAGTATTCGAGTGTAATCAGTTACTACATCTGGAGTATAAATAGTTGCACAGCTTTAATTACCTCCTTGTGCTAGCCATATCACCTCGTTCGACGGCTAGTAGAAACTTTTTTTCTTCGAGAGTCAGTTGTTGTATTTCTTGATGAGGTCGTATTATATTCTCTTCCTCCATCATTCCATGAATGCTATGTCTCTGGTTTGAAGAAATTTTTATTAAATGCAATAAATGATTATTTTTATTATAATTGTAATGCACGAAATGCTTACCTTAACTTTTTTTGCAGGAAACTTTTCAATGGACACTGAAATATGTCCATCGCTGTTCCTTTCGTAATCATACGTGTCGGCATTATTTTTGAGCTTTGAAAGAATTGGCGCAAGCATGGACTTCCGGCGTCCGATGTTTCCATGGCGTAAACTTTTTTCTTCGTCTGAAAAAGATGAAGGAAAATCTATTTTTTTATTTGCACATGTACCCAATCAAACATTATATCCGGCATCGCAACACGCAGATTCCGCCTAATGTTTTTTATTTTTTAAATTATTTAAAACAGCCACATATATCCGCATTGGTATATCCTATCAAAAGAAGGACACATTTATTTGGGTAATACACTTCAATTGTTTGAAATTAACCCACTGAGTGCTAATGTGGTAGATATTTACCACACTCATTCTTAGATTTTTGTTACATTGTTGTAAAACAGATTACTGTCAGTAGCGTGGGGTTTCCCCGACTGGGAAAAACGTGTTACACAATTAACTCCTCACACCTAGGGGTGGAATGCAGCCTGTCCGGCCAACCCTCGAAGAAGGGTCGTGGGCGCCAGTGGTTCTTAATTTAGGCCGCGTTCTATTTTTCTCCGGACCGAACCACGAGTCCGAAGAAAATCGCCAAAAAAAAAAAAGTACGCGATACGGCTGAAAAGGACGTTCACAAACACTTTCTAACCAAAGCACGAAATAAACTTCGTTATAGAATTTTAAAACATTTATTACGAAATCAAATCAAGGTCCTATCTACACTCTACTTTAGCGCTCGCTTTCGAGCCAAGTAAGAAAGCAAATTCTCTAACTAAATTATTGATTTACTTGGTTTTCGTCGCGCGTTGGGTCCCTTGCTGCATCCTCCAGTGTCGTTGTCCCACGTTTCGCTGCGACGCGTCGAACTCCTCCTCGTCGATGTATCGAATTCCTCCTGGGTCTTCGTTTGCCTTTTCCTCTGGTGTTTTTTTTTTTAAGAGTCACTTTTCACTTCCGAAAGATGCAAGCCACCGACTCGTGGTACTTTGATTACGTTAAAAAAAATTTAGAAACATAACAGGGCTACGATACTCTAGATGGAATAGAATTTTTTGTGATCCCAAGAAATTTTGTATGGGAGTGTTAGAAGGGATGATAGCATTGAACTAATTTTTTCGCCATCATGCTAAAGTAGCTATGAAAATGTTTTATACAAAATGCTTACTCCAAAAATTGAATGGGAACTGAGAAAATTAGTGAGTTAGATTTAGTGAAAATGCGCAGTTTGTATGGGAGGGGGTAGAAAGAGTGGGGGGATTTTAATGATTTTTTCAGAAATAGCTAGGAATATTATAAAATTGGCATCCCTTAAATTTCAGACTAGTGCCATTCATACTTTTCAAGAAAATCGATTTTTTGTGAAGTTGTGAAACTGTGTCATATTGTATGGGAGGGGGTAGAAGCAGTGGAGCAAATCAAATATTTTTTTCCATCTTAGTAATAATATTAATTAAATATTTATTACAAAATATGAGCTCAACAAATGTTATATGTTCTGAGAAAATCGGCTTAGAGCATTTCAGGAAAAAGTGTACTTTGTATGGGAGGGGGTGGAAGGAAAGAGAGGAAACAAATAATTTGTCTACTGTAGATTTAGATCATTAAAAAAGTAATATATACCAAAATTCAGACCAATAGCTCTTATACTTTTCGAGCAAATCCATTTATTGTGGAATTGCGAAATTGTGTCATTTTGTATGGGAGGGGGTAGAAGGGGTGAAGCTAATCATCTAATTTTTTTTTACCTTACTAACAATTTTAAATAAATATTTGGTGCTCAATTTCAGCCCGCTGAATTTTATAAGCACTGAGGAAATTGGCTTAGAGTAATTCATGATAAGTATAGTTTGTATGGGAGGTGGTAGAAGGAGGAGGAGGACACGCATAATTTTTATATGGTAGATTGGTATTATCATAAAAGTAATATATTCCGAATTTCAATAGCCAATAGCTTTTATACTTTTTGAGCAAATCCGTTTATTGTCAAATTTCGTAATTGTGTCATTTTGTATGGGAGGGGGTAGAAGGGGTGGAGCGATTTGGCCCGTTCACGAACTTGACCTTACTTTTTCGTCAAAAACGACGTGTACAAAATTTGAGCTTTCTAGCTCAACGCGTTCTCAAGCTAGAGAGCGCACGGACGGACGGACGGACGGACGGACATCCGGTTTTGAGATTTTTGAGTGATAATATTAACTTCTGTATCATTCATTTTTTTCTCCGAGCCTTATTTCTTGGCGTTACAAACCTTAGAGCAAACTTATAATACTCTCAGATTCCATCTAGAGTATAAAAATCGATCCGTATCTTCTTGCGCACTTGTACAAAGAAAACTCGCTTTCGCATGGCTTATCAACTTGCTGGTCACTTTTCAAAAGAGGGCGAGCCGGGCTTGATTTCCTGCCACCAAGCTTCGTGGCTTCGTGGATTCTCTACGGCTTTTTCCTAGCCTTGACAGGCTTTAATTTAAATTCTGGGCCGTTGAACTTTCTTTGTTCAATAAAGCCCATTTACTTTTGCCCGCCTATACGTTTATTCAAGTGCACACAGTTGTTGTTTTTGCCGGTATTTGTTTATAACAAAACCTCCTGCCAGAACCTTTTCGGAGTTGGTTTTCGCGGCAGTTTTTAAAATTTCCCAACTCTTATACATAAAATATTTCCCCTTTTTCCTCCATGGTTAGGAATAAACATGACCGCTACTACGATCGGGATATGTTTCGTGAAGTCCTTTGCGCAGCTATTGTGTCTTATTGTGATGTTCGTGGTCCTTTGCCGGCTCGCATGCGTTCTACTCGTATTATGTGATGTTTCGCCAAAGTGATTTTGTGTTAATCGTGTTTAGTTCTTTTTGCCAGTTATGTCTTGGGTGCTCCGCTGGCGTCGTGCATGAGGTGTCAAGACGGGGAATGGGTCATAAAGCAAATGATTTCAATAATACAAAATAATTTAATGAATTGGATTCTACTATGTTTAATTGCACTGTATTGAATTAGGATAATTTAGTTTAAGCTAATGTAAATATTTGTACTGTATTGTACTAGGTTAAAAATAAATTATATTAGTTTAATATTTATATCTTGTTACGGTAAATAAATAAATAAATAAATAAAATAAATAATATGCAAGTCCATTCCTTGGCTTGGTGCCGGATGGCGATGCCACTATTCATCAAGGATGTTGTTTCGTCTATAGACCTCCCAGTCGGATCGCTGGTGCCGTCGTCGATAAAGGAGGTCCACATTCCAGGTGAGATTTAATTATTGTTACCGTCGTACGTTTTCGTGTGGTTTTCAGGTTTCTCCCGGATACTCCGCCGGCATCGCGTTTGATAGTATGGCGGAGGATTGGCGTAAAAAGTCGGTCAGTTCTCCGTTCTGCTGCCGGACGTCGTTGCTGCGATTCGACGATTGTTTTCTGCTTCCCGTAGAATTAAATGTGTTCAGGTAGGTTTACAATCTTTTAAACTACCTTACGTTATGAAATTCTCTCGTTCTTGTCAGCCTTTCATTTATCCCGACTTGTTTCGTTCTGGGTGCAAAACTCTCAGAGGTGTGGAAGGTGCCAGCCGAGGGTTTGCCTAACCGTAGTCAAGGTAAGTAGTTATTCGAAATCCAGACTTTACTCGTGGTTAACTTGCTTCTTTTTGATTTTCCAGGTAGACCTGATCCCAGTTACGGAGGAACAGTAACAAATTCTTTAGTAAAAATATTTAATCTTTTAAATTGTAAATTTGTTGTATGCATCTACACTCGGTCACAAAAGTCTACACACACCGCTTAATTATGTTATATAAAGGAAACAACAAAGACTAGATTCAAATCAAATATGTCAAATAGTATAAATCAAACAATAAAGTAACAAAAAAAAATACCAAAAGAATCCGTTATTTCATTAGAAAAACGAATCATCACACCACAAAAGTTGACATACAGCAAAATTAATTCTTCTTCTTGTATCTTCTCAACTGTACATTTCTCCGAAATTTTGATTGCATTGCTTTTTTGTATTTCAATATTTGTTTAGAGTTAGTTTCGATAAGCGCTAGAATTGAAATAGTGGAAAAATGAGCTCTAGTAAGGAAATTTCGAAGAATATACGTCTTTTAGTTGTTAGTTTATAGCGCTAAGAACCCTTCCGCAATAAGTAATAAAAATATGTTAAGGAACTTGAATGTCAGGAGGCCAAGGTACGATTTGGGCTGTAGCGCCATTGTAGAAGAAGCTGTTAGATTGCGACAGGAAGGAAAATCTTTGGGTGAAATCGCCGGATTAGTTAAGGTAAGTCGTTCCACCGTCCAAAGCATTGTAAAAAAAATTTAACGTAACTGGCAATGTAAATAATAAGCAAAGACCTGGGAGACCTAAGTGAACGTAATATTCGATGAGTTTTAGAAAAAGTGAGAAGATAAGTACACCTGAACTGGCGAAATATATTGAGAATGACTTCAATAAAGTCTTACATCCTGTATCCGTGTGAAGAGCATTACGATCTGCTGGCTATCATGGACGAATCGCAAGGAAGAAGCCGTTCATATCTACAGTAAATCGACAAAAACGACTTGATTTCGCTAAGATGCATCTAAGAAAGGACTTCGGATTATGAAGAACTGTACTTTTTACGGATGAAAGTCGCTTTAATATGTGTGGTTGCGATAGACCAGGAAAAGCTTGGAGGTCGACCAACACTGAAATGAAGAAAGAAAATCTCGTTCCTACAGTTAAACATGGTGCAGGAAACGTAATGGTCTGGGGAGCCATGGCGGCGACAGAGGTAGGAAAGTCACACTTCATTGAAGGAATAATGTACCGAAATCAACATTTGAATATATTGCGGGAAAAAACTAAGACCATAGCCAGAGTGCTTAAAACTCGAAACCAACTGGGTATTCTAACAAGACAATGACTCCAAGCACACCGCTAAGATCGATAAAGAATGGATCCTGTATAATGTTCCAAAGCAATTGCATTCACCACCCCAATCGCTAGATCTCAACCCGATCGAGCATATTTGGTATGAACTAGAGAGACGCGTACGTAAATATAAAATAACCAACAAGAACTGGAAGCACTGCGAACAGCATAGAATAAAATAACCCCATCTATTACTGAAAACCTTATTCTTTCGATGCCAAGAAAACTTCAAGCGATCATCGATGCTAATGGAGGCCCAACTAGATATTAACCTTAATTTCTATAAAAAAAAATCTATATTTCTTTATTTTTTCCCTTGTATGAAGACTTCTGTGGTCGAGTTTTTTTAGGTTTTTTTTTTATTTTTCTATGTGAAGGTTTTTGTAAAAATTTTAATTATATTGAATATATTTATTTTCGTATTCAAGAGAATCATATGGCTTATATTTGTGAAAAATATTTATCTGTTAGCCTATAACCCACAAATCGGAAGTGTATGAAGACTTTTACGACCGTGTATATGTACCATACCTGCATACGAATAATGAACCAATGAATTCCCATTAAATAAAATCACCAAAAAAATTTTTGAAGGTGCAAAATTTCTGTTCTGGGGTCCGGATCAACTTCGCGAAAAAAGTATAGCCGCACATGAATATAATCGCCTTTAATGATATTTCTTGGAATTATTTGGTTGAATTTTTCTGAGATATGTATATTCATACGCATTTTTAGAAAACCACAATATAAACATTTATTTTTTGCTATTGAGATTTTTATTGCCTTTTAAGTTTGGAAAAATAATTCTAGTTGCGAAAAGAGTATAGCCGAAAAACCCAATAAAACAACTAATTTATTTATTTAAATTTAATTTTTAATATTTAGTGTTTTTGCCTTGTTTCATCAATAGTTCACAAATACGATTTGGAATAGTTTCATATTGGTTTTTTACAAGTTCTTGTGGTAATTCCTCCCGGGCTTCTTTAATGACATGTTTTAATTCAGAAATACTGCTGTAGGTCTTGCAATCTTAAAAAACCCGACGTGATAAATACCCCCAGATATTCTCTATTATGTTAAGGTCTGGAGACGTCACCGGCCATTTCATTACATCGATTTGTTTGGTTCGAAACCACTCAGTTATTGATCTGGTTGTATGCAAGGCGACATTATCCTGCTGAAATATCATTTTCTGGTCTTCCAAATCATCGAGAAATGGTATCAGTTCTTCTTCGAGAATCTGCTTATACACCTCGCTGTTTACTCTCGTCGGTAAAAAGAGAACATTGATCTGTGTTATAGCTAACAGCAGCCCATATCATCACCGATCCTCCACTTATTTGCTGTCTAGAAAGAATACGTTGTTCTTTCCTTAAATCATGATAATAATGGGCATATTCATCCGGTGCATCAATGTTAAATTTTTTTTCATCCGAAAAAATAATTTTCTTCCACTCATCCGTCCAGGCCATGTGCTTTTTTCCGAAATCTAACGTCGATATGATTCTTTGTTAAAGGCGGCTTTCTTTGGAGTTTTCTTCTTTGCAGGATTGGAAACGCTTTTATAATATTTTGGACATTACTAATATTCAATAATACAGCATTGATAAGAAAAATCAAAAAGCTACGCGTATATATACAACTAATAAAACTCGACCTAGGGTGTAGCCTAGTAGGCTAGGGTGTAGCCTAGTAGGCTAGGGTATAGCCTAGTAGGTAGTGTGTTGGTCTTGTAATGTGAAGGCCGTGAGTTCAAATCCCGGTCGGCGCATAATTCTAGCACACTACTTGCTTGAGTATACCTTGGTTACCTCAATGTACGAAAATGAAAAATTCGTAGATAGAGGTTTTAGCGAAGGGCTAACAACCTTTCCGCAATAAATAATGAAAAATGTTCAGGAACCTGAATGTCAGATTTGGGCTGTAGTGCCATTGTAGAAGATGTAGAAGTTTTATTTTAAAAATGACTTTCTTAAATACTTCTTACGTGTTAACTCGTCTGATGACATCCTATGACTGATTTTATTTCTAAGAGCTTATCTTAATTTATAATTTGCTGGCTTAGTATGTATAAGTTAATGGGAAAGCAATATTATTTTGGTTCCCATCCTTTACATTCAAAGCTGCAAAATTGTATCTAAATATTATGATGGGCTTAGGAACATTTCTTGACACATTAACCAAATACCAATGTTTGCTTCAGATGCTCAAACATTAATTAAAAGTGGGTAACTTGCATATCTTGTGGTTGGATGGGTATAGACAGGGTAGGCATCTGATCGGCGTCATTAGGCGACGCCCAGTGTTGTAACTGTCATATACACATCAATTGTGCTCATCATACCTCCTCGTGGTAGCCACCGGATCCTGGTCTTGTCCATCCGGACTTGACTTGCTGAACTGATGGGCGCGAGTGCTAATGAAACAGAAAAATTCTAGCACTATAATAATATGGCCCTCCAAGTTGGGGGTTGGGCGATGTGTTAACAACTCATCCTCGGAAAAAACACACCCGTTTCGAAACCTGAAGCAACGCCTCGGACTGGATTGATTCAACGGCAACGACCACGCAAACGAAAAATGGACTATTCCTTCGGATCTTGGAACGTGCGATCCCTGTACAGAGCAGGAGCAGTGAGAGATCTTCTGGAACAGGCAGTCAAATACAATATAAACATAATTGCACTCCAAGAAACTAAATTATTAGGTAACGAGATTAATGACTTAAGATCGCACACAATTTTCAAAAGTGGGAAATCATCGGGAAGCCGGGAATTTGGAGTTGCGTTTATCGTCGACAAGAAGTTTAAACACCAAGTTACCAACTTCAAATCCGTCAAT
Source organism: Chorisops tibialis (assembly GCA_963669355.1). NCBI lineage: Eukaryota > Metazoa > Arthropoda > Insecta > Diptera > Stratiomyidae > Chorisops > Chorisops tibialis. Next base: position 264,202,562 of record OY770262.1, on the reverse strand, counting down.
GAACGATTGTGTGCAATCCGCATCAAAACAAGTTTTTTTAATGTTTGGCTTATTAATGTCCACGCCCCAACGGAAGAAAAAGACGACGAAGTTAAAGACGATTTCTACAGCACCTTAGAATCAACATTCGACTCCCTTCCGTCGAATGATATTAAAATAGTATTAGGTGACTTTAACGCGAAAGTGGGCAAAGAAGAAGCATACATAGGGACAATTGGAAGGCATAGTCTCCATGATATTAGTAACGACAACGGCCAGAGGCTGACTGATTTCGCCAGCAGCAAAAACCTTATTGTAAGCTCGACATGCTTCCCGCATCGTGACATTCATAAGAGAACGTGGGCATCACCCGACGGAAGAACACTCAATCAAATAGACCATGTTCTAATAGAGAAAAGGACGGCCTCCTGCATTCTCGACGTGCGTACATGTCGAGGGGCTAATTGCGACACAGACCACTATTTGGTAAAGACCAAGTTTCGATGGCGAATCGCAAACCGAGGACACTCAAAAATACAACCGGTTCCTAAATTCGACATAGGGAAACTCAAAAACGAGAAAATAGTTGCGAAATATGCGTTAGCCTTGGAGAGGCACTTCGCGACAATGCTGAATACCACTGTCAGCATGCCAATAGAAGAAATGTGGCAAAAAATCAAAGATGGCATTACATCTGTCGCAGAGGAGGTAATAGGACAACAACCCCGGCGCAAAAGAAATGATTGGTTCCACAAAAAATGCCAAGATGCCTTAGAACGAAAAAATGAAGCTTACAAAATATTAACGGAACAGCCGACACGAGCCAAACAAGACAAGTACAAGGATCTTAGACGATTTGCAAACAAAATATGCAGACAAAAAAAACGGAAGTACAATAATGACGAAATTAAAAACATGGACGAACAATTTAAATTACACAACACAAGAACCGCGTATTCCCTTGTCAAAAGGATGAAAGAAGGTTACAAACCGAAAACGACCCTATGCAAGGATGCGGAAGGGAACATTATAAGTAACGCGGAAGATATAAAACTAAGATGGGCACAATATTTTGAACACCTTCTTAACCCGAGCCCATCACCTACACGAACAGCAGCAGCAGATACAATAGCAGGTATAACTGATGTAACAGCTGATGAAGGATCCGCTTTGAGTCCTCCCACACTCGAAGAAGTAAAAACAGCCCTAAGGAACCACCCAAACAACAAAGCGCCGGGCACTGATCAAATCCCTGCTGAACTTCTGAAAGCCGGCGACACCTGCATAGCGCATCTCCTACATAGATTAGTCGCCGACATATGGACGCAGGAAATACTTCCTGAAGATTGGCGCAACAGCATCATATGTCCAATTTATAAAAAAGGTGACAAACTCTGCTGCGAAAACTACCGAGGAATATCTCTGTTGTGTACGTCTTATAAGATTTTGACGAAAATTCTAGAAAAGAGAATTAAGCCCTATGCTGATAAAGTAATTGGTGAATACCAAGGCGGATTTAGAGCTGGACGCTCAACCACGGACCAGATATTCTCAGTTAAACAGGTGCTGGAAAAGTGCTGGGAATATAATATTGATGTGCACCAGATATTTGTTGACTTCAAACAAGCATACGACAGTATCGACAGGCGCGTACTGTATAAAATCATGTTGGAGTTTGGAGTCCCACCGAAACTGGTTCGACTGACAAGAATGACAATGACTGAGTCTTTGTCACAAGTCAGAGTAGAAAACGATCTGACTTCCAGTTTTAAAACAGACAACGGCCTTAAACAAGGTGACGGCCTCGCACCAATGCTTTTCAACTTAACACTCGAATATGTTGTTCGGAAACTTCCCGTTGACACCAAGGGAACACTATGCTTCAAATCCACACAACTCGTAGCATATGCCGACGACATAGATATCCTTGCAAGATCTCTGGAGAGTGCTAAGGAAGTATTTGTAAACCTTGACTCGGTAGCAAGGGAAGTTGGACTACGCATTAATGAAAACAAAACAAAAATTATGACGCAAACTAGGAAAAAGACGCCAATCAGACAAAATATTACAGTAGGAGACTATAACCTAGAAAACGTAGACAACTTCATATATCTAGGGGCAAATCTATCGAAGGATGGAAGCGAACCCATCGAAATTAAAAGAAGGATAATGATGGCAAACAAGACTTATTATTCGGTACTTCCAATAATCAAAAACAAGAACGTGCACAGGAAAACAAAACTTAAGCTATACAAAACAATCGTAAGACCTGTGCTATGCTATGGCAGCGAAACGTGAACATTAACTCAGGCGTCCGAAAAACGACTTAACGCCTTTGAAAGGAAGGTCCTCAGAAGAATCCTCGGACCTGTGAGGGAAGACTCGATCTGGAGAATACGATACAATAGAGAATTGTATGCCATCTTCGACAATCCAGAAGTGTCAACCCTCATAAAATTTAAAAAATTACAATGGGCTGGTCATGTGGAGCGGATGGATGACGGAAGAATTCCCAAACGCACACTAAAAGGGAAAGTCAACGGACAAAGACCGGTCGGAAAACCACGAAAGCGCTGGGAGGATTCGATTGACGCAGACAGCAAATCACTGCTAAGATTTTCAAACTGGAGGACGCGGTCACTGAACCGAGATGGATGGAGGCAAAGCATTCAGGAGGCCAAAGTCCGATTTGGGCTGTAGCGCCATCGTAAGTAAGTAAGTAAGTAACTTGCATATCTTTTCCGATACGTAAACATTAATTAAATGTGGGTATGCTCGCATATCTTTCCTGATACACCTACAACCTACAGATCTATAGATCTAGTTCTAAAACCCATTCATCGTTCTGATAAGTGATAACAAACCTTCCGGCGACAGTAAACAGATATTGCCAAGATCTGCAAAAATATTTATTGAACTATGATCAAAGCTCTCCTCTCCTGCGATATAGCCATACCTCTGCCCTTCAAATTTCTCTCCCTGATCATTTTTTACTCAATAATAAAATTTCAATGATTGGCACTACTTGTAACGATAGAAAGTCGTGTGAATGAGAGCCTGGAAATGGAAGCACATTCTACGATGCTTCTCCGCTTGGTATGGCATTCGATTTTTTTTAGCGGGTCGCGAAGTGTGTTCTATGGACGGGCCGTGAGTGTCAGATATGCATTTTTAAAATCGTATCTTGGAGATTTTCTCTTGATAATGGTTTAGGTGGGCTTTCGAGTCCAAAGCGGTCTGTAGAGCAAAAGCATCAGATGGGCTGTGTGCCATGCTGAGTGAAAATATTGCCTAAATTTTATGAAGTGTATGAATTTTTAGAAGATTGTACAAATTTTTTGGTAATTAAATTTAACACAATGGAGAGGTAAAATGTAAGGGAAGCAATGCTTCCTGCCGTGCACCAGTGGACTCCACGTCACTGGTTACTGCACAAAAATACTTTTTGATTGTAAAAGTAACATCTTCTGGGATAGTTAAAATTTTTTTTTTTCAAATTTATCCCAGCACTTTATCTTTTAACTATTAAAAACTGAACAGAAAAATCCTACCCTGGCGTTCGAAAAAAACTATACAACAATTGCAGAAGCTAAAAACTTCGATTTTTGTACATATTAATCGCGTTACAATTTATTAGAGAGTTTTTTGAAAATTTGACAGAATGTCTCGGAAAATAGCAAGCAATAGACGAATCTTATATAATTAATTAAAATCAAAATCAGTTCGTTGTTATACTATAGATGAAATCTGAGAGTATATTGTGTTTGCCTTATCGTCTATAACGCTAAGAAATAATGCTCACACAGAGTCGCCAAGGGTACAGAAATATTTGTTTTCGCTCAAGAACCTCGATTCCGAGCAACCGTTTGTCTGTCATAACTTTCGAACGCTTTGACCTATTGTACTGAAATTCATCATTTTTGGCAAAAAGTAACTTTAAGTTCATAAACGACACCTCCCACTACTCTACCTTCCCCCCGCCCCCAATGCGAATCTCATGAAATTTCGAAATTTAAACAAATTGATTTTTCTCCGAAACCATTTCAGCTATTGACTTAAAAATTCAGATCATAGCATAATGATGTGAATGTCATTAACGTCGAAAATATTGATCCGATCCCCTTACTCTACCCCCTCCCTTACAAATGCACAATTTTCAAAAATGTATTTATTCGGTTTTCACTGCAACTAGCAAAGCTAAAACAACGAATTTTCTCCACAATTATTTTTATTATAATTGAAACCAATTTTAAAAGAAACTATCAACTTCACCTCACTCTTTCTGCCTCCTCCCATACAAATTACATGAAATTTAGAAATTTCAATTAAATTATTTTTCGTCAAAACCATCAACTTCAAATTTTTAGAAAAGTATACTATTGTAAATATTATCAATGCTGGAAAATTTAGTTTTGATTCGAGTACTCCTTCTACTACATCCCATACAATTACATAATTTTGGAAAATGTATTTAATCGATTTTCATTTAAACTGGAAGAAATACAAACTAAAAATTTTTCCACAATTTGTCCCTTAATAATTGCAATAAATACTGAAAAAATTATAAGCTTCGCTACACTCCTTCTATCCCCTCCCATACAAATATCTATATTATAAATTGAAGAAGAGCATTTCTCCTTCGAACGTACGAGAGCTATCGACTTTGAAATTGAAACAAAGCATGGTGATAAGGATGTTGATAAGCAGTTTCAAAATCATATAAGAACTTTCACTTTCTCCCATAAAAATACTCCAATTTCAGGAAACTATGTTCAATTTCTTTTAAAATAATAAAAACTACAAATTTTAAATTCAGCGCGAAATATTTTGCATGCCAAGTTCGGTATCATATTCAAAAATTACAAACCTCACCCCTCTGCTTTTACCACCTCCCATACAGAAGTCACTATACAATATTCTAAAGAATTAGAGTTGACATATTTTTCGGTACATTAAACTCTTTCCCATTTTATCTAGAGCATCTTATGATGTGTTTTACACCCAATTATAATTCTGTTATGTTTTTTTTGCATTTTTGGCTGACTTAGTCATGAAACGCCAAAGAAAAGTTCAGGGTAGTATTTTTTTTTTAAGTCGATCACAATGCTTATTATTAGAATATATATATATATGTATACATATATATATTTTCCTAGAAACTAGGTAGTCGGACTGGAATCAAATTTACTTCGAAAATTTGCAGATCGAATTGATTGCATAAATTTACTAGCAAAATACTAAAATTTATTATTAGAAAATTGCATTCACCCGCCCCTCTAATTATTATGAATATCGTTGCCACCGCGGTTTGCGTGTCGCTGTATACTATTGGAATGTAAATATTAAAAAAAAAAATGAAGAAACAACACATCGGACCAGGAGGGGGGGACGGGGGTTCTTTTCTGTAACTGAAGCGGAAATTAATGAGACTAGTAGTTTCTCGGACTAAAGCACTTTGCTTGGCGTGCGGGTAATTCAATTATTTTTATTACCCTATACACTCAGAAAAATTTCATTGCAAAATCAAAAAGAGTAAACATGATTCACAAGGAATCAAATATGATTTTGCTTCGACAGTGCATTTTTAAAAATCAAAATGAATTCTATTAGATTTATGATCAAATTGTTCAAATATGCTTCATAGCGATTGATTCAGATTAAACGAATAAATCAATATTGCGTCTTTTAAAACAATTGTACATGTAACTTGATAATAATAACGTGATCTTATTAAAACGAACATATGCATATTTATTTCAAATAGATTTAACAATAGATAAAAAGGTTATATCCCATTTAAATCAAATGAGTGCAACTTCAAAATGTTTCTACCGTCTATTTAATTTTAATTCGATATTCTTATTGAATTAAAGAGAGTGTTGATTAATTATAAAAATAATACTGTTGCGAGCTAGGGGTTCGCCGGGCTTTCAAGTAAAAACACAATTTGTTTAAAAATAAGTGATAATTTATTTATTCGCACTCTAATATAATTTCCCGATCACTTCGCACTTTATGACAACACCGCTGCGTGTTTTTCTATCGCTTTATATGACAACACCGTCGCGTGTTTTACTATCGCACTTTACTGGTTCGCATCTTTCATGAATGTCGCTGAATAACTGCCCCCTGTCGTCTGAAAGCTTCGTACTTTTATACCATTTTCCCAATTCTCGAACCTTCCATGGTGTATTCGTCGGGTGTGTCTCGACTATACTGGAAGGTTCTCGATCTTTAATTATGGCTTTTTACATATTGAGGGACTGTCTATAAAATTCTGGCATATTCGGGTAAGATCAATATTGCGTGGTTGCCAGATCTATAGCAATACTATAATTTATCCTTTATTGTAACCTATTAATGAACACAGGAACTATTTATCCACCGTAGGCTAGCTACCCTAGAGATACTCAATACGTACTAACAATTCTCTCCTAATAGAGTTTGGATAATGCAAGTACAGCGATTGCTCGGGAAATTCTTTTTATTTTATGAAGTAAATTATATTTATGTTCGATTGTAATGAGTGAATGTATACAAAAACTCGTTATTTAATGCAAGTTTGTGCTCGTGTTCATACATTTGAAAACCGTCAAACTCAAGCAAACTATAAGTTTGGCTGTTTTTTCACATTCTTAAGTTGCCTTCTTGTACTTCTAAACTCACGCTGAACTGTTGGTATTATTGCATTGTCCAAACTCTATTTGGAGTGTAGTGTTAGTGTTTATTGAGTATCTCTAAGATTCCCCAGTAGTTTCACTGGGGCAGTTAACCTACTCTGGATAAATAGATTTTCTGTTACTTTCAATGTAAATACGCTAATCTACAATATGTCTATCTAAAAAAACATAACAGGACTATTGGGTGTAAGCCCCAATCAATCGATGCTCTCGATGAAGAGACATTTTTTGATTGTATGAAATTTTGTATAGGTAGTGGAAGAAGGGGTAACGGCATTGAACCAATTTATTCACATCATGCTACTGAAAAAATTAGTGCATTGGATTTAGTGAAATTGTGCAGTTTGTATGGAAGGTGGTAGAAGGAGTGGGAAGTTCTTAATGATTTTTTCAGAAATTACTATAAGCATCATGTATTTGACATGTTTTCAATCGCAGGTCAGTAGCATTCAAACTTTTCGAGAAAATCGACTTTTTGAAAAGTTGTGAAATTTGTCATGATGTATGGGAGGGAGTATATGGGGTGAATCTATAATATAATTACAGATCTTTTAGTGGAAACTACACGAGAATACAATGAAAACATCGATACATTCACTTCCATATGCGCCAGCAGATTCATCTATTTGTCTCTTTCTTTGTGCTACAGTTAGATGTACATAGGAAAAGTTTTTCTAATTGTTTTTTCCATCCATTATATTGTTTTCACCATTTCGTTTTTGTGGAATGACAATGTTCAAATTTCATGCGAATGCTTTTTTTTCTTGATTTTGAATAGCTAACAGGATAATGTAAATATACACATATTTACGGCAACTATAATACCTAGAATCTGGCTTCACTGAAATATTTATACAAATACCATTAGCACATGGCATTGTGAGCATATGTCACAACCAGCTCCAATTAATAATACCTACCTCGCCGACAAGATAAGGACCTGTCAATTAAGTTGCGTCGTAAATGAAGAAGTATATACAAGTATGTACTATATGTATGTATTATAATGGCAAATGGAGACTATCGGAATGCGAATTCCAAATTGTTAAAAGATTAATGGGTTTCTGTGAGTTGTGGAAAAGAGTTTTTGTTAGCTAACCAGAAACTTGCAAGTTAATAAATTGAAAATACAGATGAAAGGACGATAGTAATCATCCCACAAGTACCTCAGGCTACTTTAGTGATTCGTCGAAATACAAGTCCTACAAGTCTGGCTTTTTTGGAAGTCCCGCATTTCGAAAGCCATATATCATGGAAAAGAAAGAAATTAAGGAATGTTAATGTTATTGTCCTGCAGGAGAGTTGCTACTTCGCGTTGAGGCTCAAATGATGAGAAGCTTATAAAACTTGTCCTGAATATTTTCCATAAAGCGGAACGATAACTTATTCAGAGGAGAAGAATTTAATGAAGATTATGTAGTCGAACAGGAAGAATCTAACAGTGAGGAAAGCGTGCATGAAGACAAAGACTGTGATCCGATGCTGAAAAGGAGTACGTGATCTCCGCAAAAAGGTGGCACACGCGTGAATTATAGTTACAGGTATTTAAGATTCAAAAGGTGCGCTATAATTGTGAGAGTTCTCATAAAGTATGGGATCTACTATTAGGTACCGAAATTATAAATGTTAATTTCAAACCTCAAATAAGTGATCAAGAATATATTTCGGATAGAGACGAACCTATTCAGCTACGACAGGTCTTGGATAAAAAATCTGCCAAGAAGTCGGGCGCAACTTTATTATTCCTGGGACGAGTTGAGGATGCGGTGAAAGACAATATGCATGTTAGGGTGGATAGGGAAGACTATGTGAATAGGAGGTCCTAGGGCAGGGCTGTTGTCAATTATTTAACAGTTAACTGCGATTACGATCAATAGCTTCAGTACAAAGAATCAATATTTCATTCGTTTATATATGCAAGTTTGGGTTTGTATGGGGGGGAGGTGGTGCGATAGAAGGGATGGTTACATGTCAATAATTTTTGCTTGAATCGCGCTCAAAATTTGCTGTTTAGAATGTTAGTTTCATAGACGAATTGTATTTTATTATTATTATTATTATTACTGTTAGGGGAACGCGTGAGAGCACTGCGACCTTCTTGGCCTATTGTGCGTTTATAGCCCTATTATATCTCAATAGCTTTAGCTAATTTGAGAATCTTTAAAGAAGCCGTATTGGCTAGTTCCTCCATAGAAAGGAAACCCTTTCCAAGAAGACTGTGTCTTCGATCCGTGTTTATTGGATGCTAGAGCTTTGAGAACCTGACTATCCGATAGGATATAAATGGATTTATTACGATAAGCTCTCCTTATATTTTCTTGGATGCATGGCTCCATTGCAATTAGATCGGCCTGGAAGATTTTGGCTTCTTTACCAAGTGGTTTTGACACCGAGAAGTTAGGACCTTTGACTCCGGCTCCTGTCCCTCAGAGGTGCGAGAGCCATCTGTATACCAGATGGTTGATCCCTCTACTATTTCAGGTAGCATGGATTGCCAGTCCTTGCGTTCTCTGATTATAACTTTGAAGGGGGTTTCAAAGTTGAATTTTGTCGGCATCGCGTCCGATAATGTGGAAGTTAGAACCTCTATTTTTGGGTCTTTAAGGATTTTGAGGTGACCTCTAAAATCCCCTGACTTATAATTGTTTTTCTCCTGTATGCGTAATACTCCTTTGATATCTTCTTTTTTAATTGGATATGTATCGGAGGGATGTTAAGGAACATTTCCATTGCCGCTGTCGAACAGGTTTTCATTGCACCTGTGATACCAAGGCAAGCTAGCTTTTGGATTTTTTGTAGCGTAAGTTGTGCTTTCCTTTGTAATATTTTAGTCCACCATATCGTTGATCCGTATGAGACTATTGGGAGAATGATTGTTCTGTAACACCAGTAAATCATTTTGAGCTTTAATCCCCATTTTCTGCCAAATAAGCTTTTACAGGCCCAAAATGCCTTTAGTGCTTTGGCATGAGTCCATTCTATATGTTTGTTCCAGTTGAGTTTGCTATCCAGTATAACACCTAGATATTTTACCTCATCTGAAAAGGGTATTACTGTTCCATTTATTGAAGGAGGTACAATGTGGTTTATCCTTCTATTTGTGAATGGTACTATCTCAGTCTTACTTGTGTTAATGTTCAAGTTCTTAGACTGACACAAGTTCATTATCACCTCTAAGGCTGATTGTATTCTTTCCGATATTATTGAATCATATTTGCCTCTAGTGATAATGACAAGGTCATCAGCATATCATATTGCCTCGTATCCCTGGTCTGTTAGACGGCCCAGGAGCTTATCTACTACAATTGACCAAAGTAGTGGGGATAGTACCCCACCTTGAGGACATCCTCCATAGGTCTGTGCATTCACTGTGCTATCACCTAGATCCGTGGTTGTCATTCGGCTCTTCAGCATGGCGTGTATCCATTTTATCGTGGCCGTTTCCAGACCCTTTTTCCTAGCTGCCGCTATTATGGCTTCATGGGGAGTATTGTCAAATGCTCCTTCTATGTCTAGGAATACACAAAGAGCAATTTCTATATAGTCTTTTGCCTTTTCGATTTGTCTTACCAAACCATGAAGGGCTGACTCTGTTGATTTGCCTTTTTGGTAGGCATGTTGGTTGTTATTAAGACAGACCTTGTTAGTTCCCGTTCTTATGTGGATGTCCACTAATTTCTCCATCGTTTTGACAAAGAAGGAGGTAAGACTTATAGGGCGATATGACTTTGGCTGTTCGCTGGGACGGTTCCCTGCCTTCGGTATAAATACCACTCTCGCTTTCCTCCAGATTTTTGGGATGTATCCCCATATAAAGCTGGCTTTAAAGATCCTTATCATTATTGGCATTAGGATCTCTAACCCCTTCTGCAATAATGCGGGGAATATTTTATCTACTCCGGCTGATTTATAGGGTTTGAAGGTGTTGATCGCCCATCTGATCTTTTCCGGAGTGAAGATTTTACCAGCAATACTTTTGCTGAATGGAGTTTGACGATACATCCTTTCCTCTACCTCTAAATCTTCATTATTGTTAATTATTTTGCAGCCTGGAAATGTGTTGCCAATAACACTTCAAGAGTTTCCATGCTGCTTTTGGTTAAGGACCCATCTGGTCTCTCTAATAGTCCGATGCCTGTCGGGGTGTATTTTATAGTCTTAAAACCATACATTGGTATGGGAGGGGATAGATGAGGTGAGAGAATAGCAAAATTTGTGATGCAGTTTTATTCAGTTGCTTTTGAAAGGTGTTCGTACAAAATTTAAAGTTCGTAGCTTTTAATTTGTTGTTTATTAGTTGATTTATGGAAATTGACCGAAATCATACTTTTACTAGGGAGCAGGTGGAAGGGCGGGAGGAATTCCAAAACTTTTGATTTTTATTTAAAATATTTTTAGAAGTGTTTGAACAAAATTTCAAGTTGATAGCTTTTAATGGTTTGGTGATAATTGGTTTTTTAAAGATTGTTGAAAAAATACTTTTATATGGGAGGGGTAGAAGTTTTGAAGGTATTCAAACAGTTAATATCTTAAACTTTTAAGCATTTTTGTAAATGAATCTTACAAATTTTCAAGTTTGTAGCTTGAAATTTCACCCCGTGCAGGTTAGGCCCTCTTTGGTGGATAAAAGTTTTGGTTTAAATTAATATTTTTTCTTTATGTATATCAAATGGATGTATGTACGTGCAAAATTTTAACTTTGTATCTTTTACCAGAGCCCTAAGAAAATTAGTGAAAAATTTTGACATTTCGCCCCACTACCTCGTTCTCCTTACACTCCCAGCTTAAAATTACAAAAATCATAGATCATATAGCTCTAAAATTTGACAAATTTTCAACTAAATACCTGATTCCGATTTTGAGATATAACGGTTTGAAAATTTGAAAAGTGCACCATTTTTGCAATGTTCCCATTTCCCCACTACTATTGTTGTACAATGGCGCTATAGCTCGAATCGGGCCTTGGCCGCCTGAACTTCAGGTTCCTTAAAATTTTCATTATTTATTGTGGAAGGGTTGTTAGCTCTTCGCACGACCCTCTCTCTACAAATTTTTCTTTTCGTAGATTGAGGTAACCAAGGTATATCCAAGCAAGCAGTGTGCTGGAACTATGCGTCGACCGGGATTTGAATTCACGACCTTCACATTGCAGGCCAATACGCTACCCACTAGGCTACACCCTAGCTCCAATACTATTATAACCAAATTTTATATTTTTCTTGTATTTCGCTAGTATAGCTGAATACATGTTTTAAGTTTCAATCACATGGCTTATAAGATAGTTTAGATATTAGTTTTTCAGGCCCAGGCCCTCCCTCTTACAATTATTGGCCTCCTCTACCTCCTAGTAGATTATAATGCAACCTAATTGGCCTTAATATAAGAATTTTTTGGATCAAGTAGTTCCAAAGAAATAACCATTTGAAAAAAAAAAAAAAATTCGGGCGACAATTTGTTCTTAGCCCGCCCTTTTCAGACGCCAATGGATAAACAAAATTAAATTATTTTTAGAGTTTGTCCCACAACCCTCTCCACATATGCTGATTTTCAGCTTTCTATCTGGATTCGTAGTGGAGATATGAGCAAGTGTAATTTTCGACTGCTAGCCAAATGAAATTTAGAGCATATTACTTTTACGATGATTTCAATCTACTAGATAAAAATTATTTGTGTTCCACTACCTCCCATACAAACTGCACTTTTTCATGATATACTCTAAACGAATTTGCTCAGTACGTATACAATTTATCAAGCTGAAATTGTGCACTTAATATTTGTTTAGAATTATTAGTAAGACAAAAAAAGTTTAGACGATTAGCTTCAATCCTTCTACTAATGTAGTCATGAAACGAAAAAAAACGAAATTTTAGAGTAGCAACATTTTGTTTTCTATGTTGATCAAAAGTGAGATGTGAGAAAAACCGAAACAACCTGTAGAAAACGTCATCTAGGCGTGTGTAGCGAGTAGTGTTGATTTCAGGTACCATCACCAATGGGTGGGTGCACTTTTTTAATTCAAATTATGGGTGATTAGTTTAGAAAACCTCATCAATTACGACTGTAGTATTAAATTTTATTTTTCATTCTGTTACAGTCAAAATTTTTAAATGGTCGGTCAAATTAATACAACAGCTACTATCGGGGGTAAACCGCAATCAAGCGATAATCTATGTGAGATAGGATAACTAAAATAATCATTAAAATAGCAAGGTTAAAATTTCAAAATCGAAAATACGTATACATTTATCTAACATATAAGCTCGGATGTAAGCAGCTAATGGAAATTTCCAGACCGGTAGCACTCACAAACTTTTTTGTTAAATGCTTTGAAATATGTAAGTACTATAAAAACTTTCATTTCCAAAAAATAATACACCACAAAACTCAGAAAATGTTTTAAAGAGTTCTCCTCACAAAAACTGTGCACATAAAGTAGATAGGTACATTTTGGCAGAATAACTTTTTCAGCGGCAGTGGCTCAGTGGTAGAATGCTCACCTGACATGCGGGTGGCCCGGGAATTTCTTTCACATATACTTTTTTTTAAGATATCATAATTTTGCGAAGCACGGCCGCAGATATGTCCGTGCAATTCAAGGCCAACAATAATTATTGATTATTTAACATATCCCCTATGAGTTTTATACATTCGCCTACGTAGACGTCGAAAAAAAAGCCGAAGGCCGGTGTTGGAGTACGGAAAGTACTATGTACTTCCCAAGGAAAACAACTTATTGAAGGGGTTCGAAATTGCGTCATTTCGTAAGGCAGGAGGAAGAAGGAGTGAACGTTATAGTTTTTTTTGTGGTCTCTCTTATATAGCTACTAAAGTATTTTATACTCGATTTGTGCCCGATAAACTTAATACCTACTGATAAAATCGGTTTATTGTATGTCGTGGATATTTATGGTAGGTAGTGAAAATGCGAATTGTGGGAGTTTAAAATTTGAAAATTTCTGATAATAATAAATTTATGGCTTTAGGATTAAATTTTAATTCATTATGCTCGCATACAGACAAAATTTTATCTAAATATTTCAATCAATCAATCAATTTCCTGTTAAGCCTTGGGGTGGGGGTATAGGACAGAAACAGTTCTTTTACTTAAAACATCGGCCTTTAATTGGTTTTCTCAAAAAAAGACGGATCCACCGTCTTTGAATCTTAATGTTTTGTTCAGTCCAGTTGTGCTCCAAAATTCGTCGTTGGAGATCACTTCTGGCCAGAAAATCCCTAAGATGCTTCGGAGGCATTGGTTCATGAAATTTGGCAGTTCCTTCGTAAGTCAAATGGTCACTTTCCATGTAGTATAACCATTTAACATGCAAATGGTTAGCAATATTTACCATATACTCTAGATGAAATCTGAGAGTATTATAAGTTGGCTCTGAAGTTTGTAACGCAATGAAATAAGGCTCGGAAAACTCCACTCCTTCTATCACCTCCCATGCAAACTGCCAAATTCACGAAATACAGTACACCGATTTCCTCAAAATCCATAAAATTTATTTATGAAGCTCAAATTTGGTGTTAAGTATTTTGGTACCGAATATAGTGATATGGTTTGTGAAAAATTAGTTTGATCGCGCCACCCCGTCTATTACCTCCTGTACAAACACACATATTCACATCTTTGCCGATTTCATTCGAAATGATAAAAGCTAATGCTCTGAAATTTTAAACCTACTATTTTTATGATGACTGTATTTATGTTTCTAAAAAAAACTACCATTTACCATGCTAACTGCACCATTTGACGAAATACAATACACCAATATTCTCAGTAACTACCAAAGCTATGAATTATGATATTATAGTTATATAGATAATATTAGATATTCAATTAGCAGTTTTAAAGCGTTTTCGACAGAGATACAGACATTTAACCAAACATTGTCAGACGAGTAGATGGCCGTGTCGTCAGCAAATAAGTCAGTGTGACAGTTTTCTAAATGGGAGAAGTCATGTGTGCAAACTAAATACACCAGCGGTCCAAGGACTGATCCCTGAGGTACTCCAACACATATAGGGTCATTTCTGGAAAGAGTTTTTTGAATACCAACTCTAAAGTTTCTATCGGTTACTACGAGTGATATTGACTAAGTATATATAGATAAGACCGTCATGCCAAACGCGGTCAAAAGCTTTTTCAATATCTAGTGATATAAGGGCCATAAATTCTTTGGAAGCTAATGTGGTTTTAATGGAATTTCGTATTCTCAGAAGCTGATGTGATGTTGAGTGAGACTTTCTAAATCCGAACCGTTCGTCTGGAAGAATTTTTTTTTTTTTTTTTAATTTTATAAACTCATTTAATTTGTCTTTGATTATTCGCTCAAAAAGTTGACCAAAATTTCTGAGGAAACTGATTGGGCGGTAGCTGCTCGCAGAGGTCTGGTGCTTTTATGGTTTAAGGACTGGTATAATTTTAGCAAATTCCCAAGAGCATGGAAAGTAGCCGATATGGGATGCGTGTGATGAAACTTGTTAAGAATGCCATCCCAATGATTATTCCTACCACAGCTCCACGTTTGATGTCGACAGTTCCAGTCGCCTGCAAAAACAGTTTACGTAGATCTTACTTACTTACGATGGCGCTACAGTCCAAATCGGACTTTGGTCTCCTGAACACTTTGCCTCCATCCATCTCGGTTCAGTGACCGCATCCTCCAGTTAGAAAATCTTAGCAGTGATTTGCTGTCTGCGTCAATCCTCCCAGCGCTTCCGTGGTTTTCCGACCGGTCTTTGTCCGTTGACTTTTCCTTTTAGTGTGCGTTTGGGAATTCTTCCGTCATCCATACGTTCCACATGACCAACCCATTGTAACTTCTTAAATTTTATGAGGGTTGACACTTCTGGATTGTCGAAGATGGCATACAATTCCCTATTGTATCGTATTCTCCAAATCGAGTCTTCCCTCACAGGTCCGAGGATTCTTCTGAGGACCTTTCTTTCAAAGGCGTTAAGTAGTTTTTCGGACGCCTGAGTTAAAGTCCACGTTTCGCTGCCATAGCATAGCACAGATTTTATGACAGTTTTATATAGCTTAAGCTTTGTTTTCCTGTGCACGTTCTTGTTTTTGATTATTGGAAGTACCGAATAATAAGTCTTGTTGCCACCATTATCCTTCTTTTGATTTCGATGGGTTCGCTTCCATCCTTTGATAGGTTCGCCCCTAGGTATATGAAGTTGTCTACGTTTTCTAGGTTACAGTCTCCTACTGTAATATTTTGTCTGATTAACGTCTTTTTCCTAGATTGCGTCATAATTTTTGTTTTGTTTTTATTAATACGTAGTCCAACTTCCGTTGCTACCGAGTCAAGGTTTACAAATACCTCCTTGGCACTCTCCAGAAATCTTTCAAGGATATCTATATCGTCGGCATATGCTACGAGTTGTGTGGATTTGAAGCATAGTGTTCCCTTGATGTCAACGGGAAGTTTCCGAACAACATATTCGAGTGTCAAATTGAGCAACATTGGTGCGAGTCCGTCACCTTGCTTAAGGCCGTTGTCTGTTTTAAAACTGGAAGTCAGGTCGTTTCCTACTCTAACTCGTGACAAAGAGTCGGTCATTGTCATTCTCATAAGCCGAACCAGTTTCGGTGGGACTCCAAACTCTAACATTATTTTATACAGTACGCGCCTGTCGATACTGTCGTATGCTTGTTTGTAGTTTACGTAGATCACATATGAATAAATATTCCTTATTGGTATTTTTCGGCCACCTCCAGGAAAGTAATACTGAAACTACTTTCATGATTTTATCAGAAGCAAGTTCAATTTCGATGGCTATGTTTTTAATAACAGATGTATTTAATGCAGGGATTAATTTGTGTGTTAAAGACTTATGAATAACTATAGCAACTGCCCCGTGCTTTGAGTGCTCTCTGTCCATTCTATAAATAATATAATTTTGAAAAGTTATTTGATTATTACTCTTTAGTTTCACTATTAAATGCTAAAGCGATTTTATTGCAAATCAAGAAGTCAAAAAATGCAGTTTTTATAGTCTAGATGGAATCTGAGAGTATTATAAGTTTGCTCTAAAGTTTGTAACGCCAAAAAATAAGGCGCGGAGAAAAAAATTAATGATACTGAAGTTAATATTATCACTCAAAAATCTCAAAACCGGATGTCCGTCCGTCCGTCCGTCTGTGCGCTCTCTAGCTTGAGAACGCGTTGAGCTAGAAAGCTCAAATTTCGTACACGTCGTTTTTGACAAAAAAGTAAGGTCAAGTTGGTGAACGGGCCAAATCGCTCCACCCCTTCTAACCCCTCCCATACAAAATGACACAAATGCGAAATTTGACAATAAACGGATTTGCTCGAAAAGTATAAAAGCTATTGGCCTGAAATTTGGAATATATTACTGTTATGATAATATCAATCTACCGTAAAATTATGCGTGTCCGCCCCCTCCTTCTACCAACTCCCATACAAACTGGACTTGTCATGAATTACTCTAAGCCAATTTACACAGTGCGTATAAAATTTACCGGGCTGAAATTGTGCACCAAATATTTATTTAAAATTTTTAGTAAGGCCAAAAATAATTAATCGATTAGCTTCACCCCTTCTACCCGCTCCCATACAAAATGACACAATTTCGCAATTTGATATTAAATGGATTTACTCAAAAAGTATAAAAGCTATTAATCTGAATTCTGGGATATATTACTTTTATAATAATCTAAATCTACAGTAGAAAAATTATTTGCGTCCTCCCTCTCCTTCCATCCCCTCCCATACAAACTACATTTTTTCATGAAATGCTCTAAGACGATTTTCTCAGAACATATAACATATATTGAGCTCATATTTTGTAATAAATACTTAATTAGTATTATCACTAAGATCAAAAAAAAATTTTTGATTAGCTTCACTGCTTCTACCCCCTCCCATACAATATGACAACAGTTTCACAACTTGACAAAAAATCTATTTTCTTGAAAAGTATGAATGTTACTGGTCTAAAATTTAAGAGATGTCAATTTTATGATATTCTTAGTTATTTCTGAAAAAATCATTAAAATCCCCCCACTCTATCTACCACCTCCCATACAAACTGCACATTTTCACTAAACCTAACACACTAATTTTCTCAGCTCATATTCAATTTTTGGAGTAAGCATTTTGTATAAAACATTTTTATAGCTGCTTTAGCATGATGGAGAAAAAATTAGTTCAATGCTATCACCCCTTCTAACACTCCCCATACAAAATTTCTTGGGATCACAAAAAATTCTATTTCATCTAGAGTATCGTAAGATTGCGCTTTACGCGTAATCGTAGCCCTGTTATGTTTTTGTTTACGATGCTTCTTGCGTTCCATGTTAACATATTATGAACATATAAGTTAGCCATTATAAACATATTTAACAGCGAGTTCTATAATTACTTTAAATTTTTTTAATTTATTAAACAGTTCATCAAGAAAAGAATATACAACGTCTAATGAAAATAAGTTCCTATTGTTTTGTTTGTTGATTGATGTTATATTGTGGTTGTTGGTGTTGCTCCAAGCAGTTTGGCGGATAGAACGAGGCGATGTTCGTTGATGTCGCCAGGCTGAGTTGAACGCAGGTGCGGAAAAGAATGTACGCTATCTAGCTTTAGATTTTCATGTGTGGGTTTTAAAGTTGTGTTGTGACGTTTATTCGCAATTTGATGTTTGATCTCCAAGTACGTTGCTCGATTCGGGCAGGTGGGTTCCGTCGCTTGTGATGATCTCGACAATTGAAGCATTTTGTTGAGTTAGTTTACGTACTCTCAGTTGATTTATGTTGACCGGAGCAATTTGCACAAAATGCTTTCACAACGCAATGTTCAGCAACATGGCCAAACATAGGGCAGTTATAGCACTGCGTTACATTTTTGGAATTTCTACATTGAAAATCCCAGTGAATGATGGTGTTAAAAAGAGATTTGGCTTTTTTAATACAGGACATTTTCGTGCCGCGGCTGAAGTGGACAACGTATGGTGTAATTAATTACACTTTGCGAAGAAAGTATAGCCACACTTTAATATAATCGCCTTTAATGATATTTTTTGGAATTATTTGGTTGAATTTTTCTGAGATATGTGTATTATATCACTATCAGGATTCCTTAATGCAAGGAATTGCCATAAATCAATTCCAAATTTAAAAAAATTGAAAATCAATTTAACCTCTGGCTCATCATTTAGTGAAGGGACGAAACAAACATTAACATCCCACACCAAGTACAGATAATAAAAACAAGAAATTGACAAAAAATTCACATACATCGGTGTCAACTAGCGTTAAGTCTACGTCTTAAGCACTGCTTATCAATAGAGAAGTCGAATACATCAGCATTCTTATTAACTTCTCTCGCGAGACGCGAAATCGGTTCATTCATACCATAGTTTGTCCGGTGAAAACCAATCCGCAGCAATCTAGGGCACCTTGGCAAAAAATTACCAGTATCAAAGCACATCAAACCCAAAAGGGTGGAGGAATCAACTAACCCTGTAAGAAGGTTATGAGCAAAAATTACATCAGCTACTTCTCGTCGTTTCGAAAGCGATGACATATGTATTTAATAGCTGAAGTCGATCAGTATAAGGAGGAAGACGAACTCTGTCATTCCAATTAAGGTGACATAAAGCAGTTCTTACAAATTTACGCTGAATCGATTCGATTCTGCCAATGTGCTCATAATAATAAGGAGACCAAACTTGAGAAGCATTTTCAAGGTGAGATCTAACGAAGGTGTTATAGAGACTTAGTCTAACAAGCGAATTGTTAAATTCCTTGGATAAGCGAGTAGTAAATCCCAACATAGAATTACCTTTCTGTGCGATTTTATTAATATGCAATTAAAATCAATTTTTTGGTCAAATGTAACACCTAGGTCAATAATGGAACTGACTCGATCCAAAATACAGCCATTAAGACTATAAATTATCACAAACGGAGAGATTTTTCTAGTAAATGACATAACATGACATTTATCCAAATTCAGTCTAAGACCATTATGGCGACACCAATTACTAAAATTAATCAAATCCGCATGAAGAAAATTGTCAGAGTTGGAATCAAGAGATTTAAAGATTTTAATGTCATCAGCATAAATGAGAACTTCCGAATATTTAAAAACAGATGCAACATCATTAATGGCTAGGATGAAAAGAAGTGGCCCCAAATGACTTCCTTGAAGAACACCAGAATGCGCAACAAATGGTTTAGAAGTATAACCCCGAAAAAGAACTCGTTCTATCACTTAGATATGACTTAATCCAATTGATAAACCAAGTAGGAAAACCCAACAAGTCCAATTTCAACAATATAATGGAGTGAGGTAATTTATCAAAAGCCTTACTCAAATCAGTATATATACAATCAACTTGCTTCCCCTCTTCAATAGCTAAAATGGATTTATTTGTAAACTCCATCAGGTTAGTGACAGTGGATCTACTGCTGACAAAACCATGTTGTTTACTCGAAATTAAGGATTTACAGTGAAATGACATGCTCTTATACACTATAGACTCAAAAAGTTTAGGAATAGCTGACAGTTTAGCTATTGGTTGATAGTTTACAATGGCCGATTTAGCTCCATTTTTGTGGGTCGGTATGATAAAGGATGCCTTCCACACAGCAGGGAAAATCCCAGTCTTAAGAGATCTCTGGAATAGTAGAGAGAGTGGTTCAGCGATAGAGAGACAGCAGTGTTTAAGGACAACTGCTGGAACTCCGTCAGGGCCAGGTGACGAAACATCCTTAAGGTGAGAGATGTGATTGACTACATCTTCATAAGAAATAGGTATAGTAGACAAAGTGGATGAAGCAGTATTTCTAATTCCATCAAAGTATGATATGTCAGGGACAAAGTCACTACCACTAAAAGATCCACTAAAGAATGTGGCAAAAAAGTTACAAATAGTAAATTGATTATTACTATTACTACCAAGAAATTCAAAAGAAGCTGGATAACCATCAGATTTACGCTTACAATTAACAAATTTCCAAAAATTCAAAGGATCTCTAATAATATCCGATTGCACTTTAAGCAAATATTCAGAATACAAGCGAGAAGATAAATCTTTGAATAAGTCATAATATTCTTCATACAAACGAAAATCAGTGTCGTTCTTCGTCCTAGTAAACCTATTCGAGGCAGCATTGCGAGAATTGCGAATTGCACGCAACTCACTAGTGTACCAGGGATAAGACAATGAGATATTTTTGCGATAGGTAAAAGGAACTGTAGCAACAAAAAATTGGTACAGAATATAATAAAAATCAACAACGGCACCCTCAAAATCGGGATTGTCAAAAATTTCATTAAAGTTGAAATTCGAGATAAGGTCGTCCAACTGCGAAAAATCTGCCTTAATAAAATCGAAAGATAGCACTTTCTCACTAGGACTGAAAGAATGCTCCTCGTCAATTATAAGAAATATATTAATAGGAGGGTGCAAGACATCAATGGTCGAAATTGAGGTTACGCTCTCTTCCACGGAACAGGCACAGCAATGAGTATAAAAACGCGTTTTTAGAAAACCACAACTATAACGGTTCTTCTTTGCTATTAAGACTTTTATTTCTTTTTAAGTGCGTAAATTCCAATTTTAGCTGTGTAAAAAGTATAGCCGCAGTAAAAATGCATAGGTGTTATTGCAATTGACACTCGACCAATTTGAGTTCAGTTGTTGAAGTGATCGGTTCGAATAAACTTTATGAATCTTAACGGTAAACTTATAAATCTTATAATTCCGAGTATTGTGAAATTATTAAAATGCCGCGTGGAACTTCTCCCACCGAAGAAGAAAAGGGGAAAATTATTGCGTATAAGGACGGAGCAACGGAACAATTGCTGCAAAAATAAACTGAAGTGAAAAAGTGATAAGAAATTTTCTAAAAGATAAAGAGAATTATGGGTAAAAGAAGAAGACAGGACGACCGAAAATTTTAATGGAAAGAGAACGACGATTGATTTTAAGGATTGCATCAAACTCAGCATTATCCGATCGTGAAATTGCCAATCGAGCAGGAATTAAAATAAATATTAGAAATGTCCAAAGAAAACCGCCTTTAACAAAGAAGCATATCGACGCAATGTTAGGTTTCGGAAAAAAGCACATGGCCTGGACGGATGAGTGGAAGAAAATTATTTTTTCGGATGAAAAAAAATTTGACATGGATGCACCGGATGAATATGCCCATTATTATCATGATTTAAGGAAAGAACAACGTATTCTTTCTAGACAGCAAATGGGTGGAGGATCGGTGATGATATGGGCTGCTGTTAGCTATAACACAGACCAATGTTCTCTTTTTACCGACGAGAGTAAACAGCGAGGTGTATAAGCAGATTCTCGAAGAAGAACTGATACCATTTCTCGATGATTTGGAAGACCAGAAAATGATATTTTAGCAGGATAATGCCGCCATGCATACAACCAGATCAATAACTGAGTGGTTTCGAACCAAACAAATCGATGTAATGAAATGGCCGGTGATGTCTACAAACCTTAACATAATAGAGAATATCTGGGGGTATTTATCACGTCGGGTTTTTTAAGATTGCAAGACCTACAGCAGTATTTCTGAATTAAAACATGTCATTAAAGAAGCCTGGGAGGAATTACCACAAGAACTTGTAAAAAACCAATATGAAACTATTCCAAATCGTATTTGTGAACTATTGATGAAACAAGGCAAAAACACTAAATATTAAAAATTAAATTTAAATAAATAAATTAGTTGTTTTAGTGAGTTTTTCATAACTGCGGCTATACATTTTTCGCAACTAAAATCATTTTTCCAAATTTAAAAAGCAATAAAAATCTCAATAGCAAAAAATAAATGTTTATATTGCGGTTTTCTAAAAACGCGTATTAATATAACATATCTCAGAAAAAAATCAACCAAATAATTCCAAGAAATATCATTAAAGGCGATTATATTCATGTGCGGCTATACTTTTTTCGCGAAGTGTATAATTTGCCTAACATTGTAGACGAGCTCAATTAACTCCTTTTTTATGTCATCCACAACATCATTATATGGAGTCCATAAAGTACTATTTTTGTGGGTTTTGCAGTTCCTGGCCGTGAGTATAAAAATCCCAATTAATCGTACAGAGCTTAGGCTTTACGATGTCGAATATTAATTTATTTCCACATTTTATTTTAATGCCAATTGACATAAGTTTAACTGTATAGTCTTTGATATTTAAATCTTTTAACAGGTCATTAACATTTTTGGATGATTGTCTTAACACAGTAATCGGAGAAACCGGTTCTTTGAACTTCTGCCTAGTGTTTGACTTGACGGTACCTGGCTGTCAAGATTGCCATCATCGTTACCACTAATACACTGTAACGGTAAAGATTGGTATAAATTTCGGCGTACACTAATGTTTATACTCTAAATGAAATCTGAGAGTATATTTTGTTTGCCTTACCGTTTGTAACGCTAAGAAATAATGATCGTACAGAGTCGCCAAGGGTACAAATATATTAATTATCGCTCAAAAACATCGATTCCGAGTGACCGTCTGTTCGTCTGTCTGTCTGTCCGTCTGTCTAAAACATAACTCTCGAAAGCTTTGATCTATCTTGCTTAAATATTTTATAAATCATTTTTACCAAAAAAGTAACTTTAAGTTTGTGAACGTGCCAAATCCCACCACTCCTTCTACCCCCTCCCATACAAATTTCATGAAATTTCGAAATTTAAAAAAATTGATCTCTCCCCGAAACCATATCAGCTATTGGCTTGAAAATTAGTTCATCGTATAATAATGTGAATATCATTGACGTCAAAAAATATTGATCTGATCCTTTTACTCCTTCTACCACCCCCCATACAAATGCACAATTTTCAAAAATGCATTTATTCGGTTTTCATTGCAACTATTAAAGCTAAAATAATCAATTTTTGTCATAATTAATATTATTACAATTGGAACCGATTTTGTGAAAGCTACCAACTTCACCTCACTCTTTCTACCTCCTCCAATACAAATTTCACGAAATTTCGGAATTTTAACTAAATTATTTTTCTCCAAAACCGTCAAAGCTATCAACTTTAAATTTTGGGAAACGTATACTATTATAAATATCATTGATGTCGAAAAATGTGGTTTTGATTCAAACACTCCTTCAACCCCCTCCCATAGAAATGCATAATTTTTGGAAAATGCATTTAATCGAATTTCATTGAAACTAGGGAAATTACAAACTTCAAACTTTGCCAGAATTTTTCCCTTAATAATTGCAATAAATGTTAAAAAAAATATGAACTTCGCTTCACTCCTTCTACCACCTCCCATACAATTTTTTGTATTGAAATTTCAAGAAATGTATTTCTCATTCGAACATATGAGTAACAAGGCAATGTGATTAAGATGTTGATAAGCAGATTCAAATTCATACAATACATCCCACTTTCTCTGCCACCTCCCATACAAATGCCATAAATTCAGACAAATTTGTTCAAAAATTATGAAAGCTACAAACTTTAAATTCAGCATGAAACATTTTGTATACTACGTTCAGTGTTATATACAAAAATTACAAACCTCCTCCCTCTGATTTTACCACCTCCCATACAAAAGTTGCTATCCACTATTGGAAAGAATTTGAGATGACATATTTTCCGGTACAATAAACTCTTTCCTATTTCATCTAGAGTATCATATGATTGGTCTTTACGCGCAATCATAATTCTATTATGGTGGCGGCTTAATCACTTTTTTATTATTCCCCATTATGGCGAAATCATATCCATCACGAAGATGAATATGTTTTCTTTTGCGCGAAATAACGTTAATTTTTTTTATGTATCTAGTAACCGAGATGAAATTAGAGTTTAAGCCTTTCTCTTCAAGGGCCTAAGAACGACTGAATGAAATATTGATTATGTGTACTGGAGCTATTGATCGTATCCGCTATTAAATGTTAAATTGACAACAGCCCTGCCCAAGAAGCCCCTTTCACTTAGTCTTCCCTAACCACTCTAACCTGCATATTGGCTTTCCACGTATCCTCAACTTGCCCCAAGAATAATAAAATTGGGCCAGACTTGTTGGCAGTTTATTTTTATTGATTTTAGTTACTGCTTTAAATATCGAAATCCCTCCACCTGTTCTATCGCTTTAAATACAAAAGTTGCAGTTTGGAGATATGCGTTATAACAATTTTCAATGCAATGGTGATTTAATTGGACGTAACATTTATATACATATGTAAGTTACTATATCAAGACCTAATTAATATTTTTACTTTTAATGCTACTTAGAGCTTTTTACTTGCAATTCTAGTGCGAAAATATCAGACTTTGAAGGCATCATGCCTCACAGTTTTAAGTCCGACACCGACTGCAATAAATGATGAATAAGTCAGACGATTTGTTTATATGTTACTAAGCACTAGTCCTGTGCTAATTTCCAGGATATTGACTGGCGCCTATAGAATCGAACGCATACATTTGGAAGGTACTTTGAAGTAATGTTTCATGTTGGGTTCATAATAGACGCCCATTACGTGCACAGTGGGTCTTTAGTCTAACAAATTAATAAATGTTAACATTTATTGGAATTGGAAATTTATTATGTACTAGACTAGCGCATATGTGACATACCATGCTACACACAGACACATCTGCACTTTTGTGTCTTACGGGTGCAAGCGCTCCATAGATTATCAATTCATTTTATTGTCAAGCAAAGAAGGCTGTTCTTTACATGGTTATTTGTCTTAAGTGTCAAATTAAAAATTATTTTACGAAATTTTCAATTAAGTGAAAAGCCATGCATCAAATTCTCTCATCGCGCAACAAAACGTGTAGCGACATTAAGGCTGTTCTCCTTCTTGTTATGCGAAGGACACACAATCTAATATATGTATATATGCTCGAATGAAAATCAATCAATCAATCAAATTCCTGTTAAGACCCCCTATGGGGGGGCATAGGACAGAAACAACTCTCTTCCACAAGGCGAATCCGGAGCATCGGCCTTAAGTTGTTGCCAGGACTTGTTTATTCCTCTGGCCTCCTGTTCAACTGCTCGCTTCCATGTGCTATATGGTCGATCTCAAAATGTTTTCTACAAAATTTAGGATTCAAAAATTTAATAGGTACTGAGAAAATTAATGTATTGGATTTAGTGAAATTGTGCAGTTCGTATTGTAAAAGGAGTGTAAAGTTATTAATGACTTTTTAGAAATAACTGTAAACATCATTTAATTGACATATTTTAAATTGCAGATCAGTAGCATTCATACTTTTCGAATAAATCCGCTTATTGTCAAATTGCGAAATTGTGTCATTTTGTATGGGAGGGAATAGAAGGGGTAAGGCTAATCGTCTATTTTTATACTCTAGATGAAATCTGAGAGTATTATAAGTTTGCCACAAAGTTTGTAACGCTAAGAAATAAGGCTCGGACAAAAAACATGAATGATACAGAAGTTCGTATAATCACTCAAAAATCTCAAAACCGGATGTCCGTCTGTATTTCCGTGTCCTCTCTAACTTTTTTTTTTACAGAATGACGTGAGTTATAGGCAATTTCGGCCTTTATGTGCAATGCACAAACACAGTCATGGAGGGAAGGAATGGGATCGGGAAGGTAGGGGAAGGGGAGTGAGAACAACCGTAACGAGTGGAGAAGCTGGTATATTTTTCAGTTGTACAAGCTGCTACTGACAAATATTTGCAGATGTTATGGGAGACTGAATGGTATAGAAAGCGAACACAAACCAACTACTGAGTGTACAGACCTTCTTGAAGTGGAACTGTTTCACTTTTACACCATTTGCCCATTTTATTACGAATAATTTTTCGCCAGTAGCAACTGACATTCGTGCTTAAAAAACTCCACTGACTGGGAATCGAATTGTGTCATTTTGTATGAGTGGAGGGAGGAGAGGGGGCGGGGGGTAGAAGGGGTATAGCGATTTGGCCCGTTTACGAACTTGTCCTTAATTTCTTTGCCAAAAACGACGTGTACAAAATTTTAACTCTCTAGATTAACGCGTTCTCAAGTTAGAGAGGACACGGACGGACGAGCGGACGGACAGACAGATAGACAGACGGACGGACAACCGGTTTTTTTTTCAATATTTGAAATTAATCCTTCATGAATTCGATCCGGAGAGACAGACGGTCAATTAGGAGTGCTATTTGACCGTATTGAAGCGTTTACGTGAGCAAATTCTTAAAAAAACGGCCGGAATAATAGAAGGAGAATTCATGGATTTTCTACAATAAAAATGCGCCATCCCATAGAGCCTCAATTGTGGCCGAATTTAAGACCAAAAAAGCAACAAATTGCAAATTGGCCCCGTGTGAATTTTTCCTATCCTTGAAACTGAAATTACCGATCCGTGGAACCCGTTTTCAATCGACATATAACAAAAATCGCCGTGGAATACTGAGGTGTACCCATTCTAGATGGAATAGAATTTTTTGTGATCCCAAGAAATTTTGTAAGAAGGGATGATAGCATTGAACTAATTTTTTCGCCATCATGCTAAAGTAGCTATGAAAATGTTTTATACAAAATGCTTACTCCAAAAATAGAATGGGAACTGAGAATATTAGTGAGTTAGATTTAGTGAAAATGCGCAGTTTGTATGGGAGGGGGTAGAAAGAGTGGGGGGATTTTAATGATTTTTTCAGAAATAGCTAGGAATATTATAAAATTGGCATCTCTTAAATTTCAGACTAGTGCCATTCATACTTTTCAAGAAAGTCGATTTTTTGTAAAGTTGTGAAACTGTGTCATATTGTATGGGAGGGGGTAGAAGCAGTGAAGCAAATCAAATTTTTTTTTTTTCCCATTAGTAATAATATTAATTAAATATTTATTACAAAATATGAGCTCAACAAATGTTATATGTTCTGAGAAAATCGGCTTAGAGCATTTCAGGAAAAAGTGTTTGTATGGGAGGGGGTGGAAGGAAACGGAGGAAACAAATAATTTTTCTACTGTAGATTTAGATCATTAAAAAAGTAATATATACCAAAATTCAGACCAATAGCTTTTATACTTTTTGAGTAAATCCATTTATTGTCAAATTGCGAAATTGTGTCATTTTGTATGGGAGGGGGTAGAAGAGGTGAAGCTAATCATCTAATTATTTTTTACCTTCCTAACAATTTTAAATAAATATTTGGTGCTCAATTTCAGCCCGCTGAATTTTATAAGCACTGAGGAAATTGGCTTAGAGTAATTCATGATAAGTACAGTTTGTATGGGAGGTGGTAGAAGGAGGAGGAGGACACGCATAATTTTTATATGATAGATTGATATTATTATAAAAGTAATATATTCCGAATTTCAGGCTTACTTTTTCGTCAAAAACGACGTGTACAAAATTTGAGCTTTCTAGCTCAACGCGTT
Organism: Chorisops tibialis; assembly: GCA_963669355.1. NCBI lineage: Eukaryota > Metazoa > Arthropoda > Insecta > Diptera > Stratiomyidae > Chorisops > Chorisops tibialis. The sequence goes on along the minus strand of OY770262.1, from coordinate 264,174,520 downwards.
CTCAAGCTAGAGAGCGCACGGACGGACGGACGGACAGACATCCGGTTTTGAGATTTTTGAGTGATAATATTAACTTCTGTATCATTCATTTTTTTCTCCGAGCCTTATTTCTTGGCGTTACAAACCTTAGAGCGAACTTATAATACTCTCAGATTCCATCTAGAGTATAAAAATAACATGGAATCGAGTCAAAAACGG